>CM028133.1:407827500-412827500 GCA_016271365.2 Neoceratodus forsteri | reverse complement strand
ATCATATAATGCACACCATTTTGTTCACTGTTACGTACTGTTCAGTGGATGGCAGTTGCATTTGTGGTTGGTGATACTAGACATGGCTTCACTGTACATGATTATCCCCCACTCAGCAGGTTTGGAATCCCTTCATGTCACCTTGTATCAAAGATCCAATTATGTGCCTAGTTTCATTGAATGCATTCTGATCCTCAGAGAAAAAGTATTGAATTACAATATGTCTTACTTCAAAGACAAGCCATATCTGCAAGTCAAGGGAACAGTGATGAGCGATGGGCACAGTGTTCACCCCCAATTATGCGAACTTTTATTTGCGGGGGGTGTGGGAGACTGAGTTCATTTTGACAGCAGAAAAAAAACCTTTCTATGAAAAAGTAGATATTTACAAGTGCTATATTGATGATTTGTTTTTGGTGTGGAAAGGGACACAAGCTAAACTGGATGAATTTGTGCAATATCTGGAGAATAGTAATGAGAACTAAAAGTTCACTGTGCATGCAGATCTCTGGAATTTTAATTTTCTGGACATTTAAATTACAAAACAGGATAACCAGATTTTAACAGGCTTTTTCCGATAATAAACAGACTGGAATTTCCTCTTTCACTTCAATAGTTGTCATACTTTGCATACTAAAATGAATACCCCAAAAAGCCAATACTATCGAATTAAGTGCAATTGTGGTAATGAAGTGTTGTTTAATCAGACAGCTTATTTTATTTATTTATTTGAATTCCGGTAACCAGGTAAGCTCACTGAGACCATGCAGTCCCTTTTTCAGGGATGACTCAGGGGGAGAGTACAAGAAAGGAGGATTACAAACACAAAAGCACAGAAATTAACAAACAATATAAGGTACATGTATAAAGGAATACAGATTAAAGCAGCATACATTAATATAAACAATGACCTGTGGTTTCAAAAATAGCATTGATATCAAAAAGAGAAATACAAAGATAAGCTCATAAAGCACAGTACACTGTGAAACAATGCTATGCATTATATACAAAAACATTGATTTTCAGGATTGGGGGAAGTGGAAGGTGGAGAACAAGGCTGATACAGGCAAAGGTTATGATCAGCACAATATATAGCAGGCTATATACAGTAGTGAGGGCACACAGGTACATCAGGTTAGAAAGTCAACTGCAGAACAAAAGTGCCAATCATATCTGGGCAGTACCATTGGTTGAGGTAGCAGGCTAACCAGGAGGGGTTGACATAAGTATGTAAAAGACAGAGTTACTTACTGTAGGTAAAGCAGGAGCATGTTCCTAGAGAGCTATAGAACTTGACAGCAGATTCGGAACTAGGGACTATCCAGAGGTGGTCATTCAGAAAAAAGCCAAGTTCTTAGCCATGAATAAACCTCAAGTGGAATTACTGACATACAGTTTGAATAGAAACACAGCTCATGACAACGTAAGAGTAAATTAACATTACGGCCTATTCTCCTCAAACATGTTTGATGTCTGAAGCCCTAAAGAAACACTGGCACGTCTTAGAAAGTGCTGAGAAACTTAAACCCTTCATTCAAGGAGGGTTCAGGATGGTGCACAGAAGAAGCAGTAACATTTTAGATATAGTTTTATTAATTTTTATTTTATTTATTTATTCAGTCTCAGATTACAATACCTTTGAGCGCAAGGTGCTCATTTACAAAGGTTCCATGTCAGTGGAGGAGGGTAAACAAACATACAAAGGTGGTAAGACAAAGACTTGGTTTGAACAATGGCAATAGAATATTATTTGTATACTTATCTAAAACTTTAGAATGGGAGTTGAAGCAGTGGGAAAGGTACAGAAAAGAGAGGTGAAGGGGTAAGCAGCCAGCAGGCCTTGTCAGGAGATGAGAAGATAAATGTGAAGTGGAGAGTAAGGTTAGGTTGGAGTGAGGGAAAAGGGGTTGGTTGAAACACACAGCTGGTGGAGGTATTAACTGAAGCAGTCACAGGAACTGTTAGTTGTAAGATGCTGATGTAGCATGTGCTTGAAATGGTCAAATTTTGGTATGGTTGAGATTTCTTTGGGAAGAGCACTGAAACCAAGTGGTGCTCTCTAAGCAAAAGTATGCAAAGGACAGAGTTACTGCTGATACCAGCCTACCTCCTCCACTGCCTTCCTCAGTTGACATGCCCTAACACTGTACTACCTTGAAGTAGTTATCTGCCTGTACCTGATTGTAGTTCTCTTCCCTTTCCTGTCAATACCTTGTCGATAGCCATTAACTTGTCTCTGAATTTGTTATTGCCTGAGGTCTTCTGCCTGTACCTGACTGTACCCTGTTAATTGCTGTTACCTTGTCTCTGTAATGTTATTGCCTGTACCTTTGCAATTCCCCTGGGTCGCACCTGAAAATAGGCACTTGACTGTCTAGCATGCTTACCCGGTAAACAAAAGCTAAATAAATAAAATTAGGTAAAGCTCGGCCCACCAGTTACTATGGCACTTATAGTACACATAGAGAGGAACAGAAAAACCCAAGTGGAACACGTCCTTGTGGTCATTGCTTCTGCTGCAAAGTAATTAAAAAAATAAGAACTTTGAGTTACAATACAACAAGAGTGTTTCAGACATGGGATTTTGCAACATGTGGGACAGACAGTCAGTTGTTTACATGGTGACATGCTGTTGGAGTGCTTTTTACATAGGAAATACTATTAGAGTTTTCCGAAATAAAATATGTGAACATTTAAGGGCAATTGAACATAGAGATGACACAAATGCACTAGCACAACATGTAATGAAGACTGACAGTTCCCATATCTTTGAGTTTCAAGTTTCACAAAAAGTGACATTGGGTTCTTTTCGGGGGGGGAGTCTCAACAGAAAACTCCTTAGGAGGGAATGCTACTGCCAGTATACACTTGGTTCCATACGAAGCCCAGATTTGAATAACTATTTTCAGTTATCCTCCTTCTTAGAAGATCAGTAGTAATTAGTGTATACTTGTATTTTTTTATGTATTTCTATTCATAGTTCACTATTTCCTATGCTCGTTCATGTGATGTATAAGCTTTTTCTGCCACCAGTATTAGTGCCCTGCCTATAATAGTCTATTAACTGTATTCAACATTGATGATCTTATAAGTGAGTGTACTGATAAAGGCTTTCACACATAAATTTGGTGTTTTTTGAAACAGTTATGCAGAAAAGCATTTAGAAATAACAAAAGCTTTAGCATGTATGTATAGTATATATTATGTCCTATTTCTTCCCTTTCTCTTTCCCTCTCCCCCCACCCACCCATTCTCCCTATTTAGTGCCTGTGTCCGATTTGTAAATATATTTATTGGATACATGTATAGAAATGCATTTGATAGTTATTTAGGGACATTGAAGGCTGTACATGTATAGATATATGCTAGTGAGGCAATTTCCACAGTTTGTTGATTTATGGTTCCTCCCCCCCTTTTGTCCTTCCCATTTTCTGTTTGTTCTGTGTTGGTGCCCAACTTTTCTAGAGTTCCTTACTGATATAACTAATTATATAGATTTACTGTATGTCTATCTAAAGTTACATTAAGGGCACTTTTACATATGCTCACCAGGCTATTTAGTTGCACTGCTTTGGTTTGTGTTGTCTGTCTCCCTTCCCTCCCCAACCCATGTTCTTTTCTACACTTTTGATTGATTAGATGTGCTGGTCTTATATTGTAATCATGCACGCACCTTTTTTGATTTGCACTTGTAATCACTTAATTGATTTGCACACATAAGGATGTTGGGTGTCTGTGTGTGTGTCAGTCTTGTTTTAAACTATTGACTGTTTTGCTGGAGAAGTCATGTGCTGTCACTGAGCTGATTTTTGGCATTTCAGTATTAAAGTTCGATTAATTTTTAACATAAGCATGAATACTCTTTTGGAGTTTGTGTGTGCCCCACTCTGCATTGCTACATAAAAATAGGACAGTGGAGGAGGCTTTGCTATAGAGGGTTTCTGCAATGCCCATTTTTGATGCCCCCATACATGGATGAATTCTGTTAAGAAAAGCTCAGTGGTTAGCTGATATGATGGTGGTTGAATTCTCTGCCACAAATTGCTTGTTATGCAAGTGCAAGGAAAGAAATGGCATTGTGTATAACAAGTGACATGGGGAAAAGAGGATGCTGATGGTGAGTCTACTGACAATTGGATAAGCACTGTTCTACAACAAATTTTAACTGACTTCCCCTAGATAGCATCTGCAATTGCAGTGAGATGTGACTTTACTTTCAATCCACCCCAAAAGCACCATCTCATTCAAGTCTGATGTAACATGGTGCAGAAAGAAAGCCAGGGAACAAACCTCTGTCCTCCTGAGTTTAAATATGACCACATCTGAAAAGATGTGCCTCATTGTGGTTGGAAAATCAAACATAGCTAGATGCTTTTCAGGTGCCTCACTAGATGCACTGCCTATTGAATTCAATGCCAATCCAGGTATGAACTAAACCATATAACTGCATATTCAGATAGTTTAAAACATATAATTTTCTCCAGGAGAATGGGAAAAATAACAGTTACAAAGGCTTTGGCTAGGTAAATAATGCTGGCAGTAGTTATCAGGCCCTGATCCATTCCCTTCAGGATGGTGTCGATGAGTCTGAAAAATGAGAACACAGTTGAGTGAGACTTCCTAAAATCAGACTGGAAAAGGGTGAGAAAAGAAGTGGAGTCCAGAAAAGGGGAAAACTTGAAAGAAAACTAGATGTTCTTGAAGTTCGGCCAAAGCAGGGAGGAGCGATACATGGTAGTAGTTCCCTCACAACAGAGGGGCCACCCCCTTTTAGGGAGGGGAATAACTAGCCCCAAGTGTCAGGGACTGTGCCCAAGTGGAAGGACAGATTTAGGGGATCATATCTAGGTGATGCAACAGCAGGAACTGACAGATTAAGGAGCTTGGAATCTAGTCCACCAGGGTTGCTCCCTTTGTGAGGATTAAGGACTAAAAGAGCTGTGAGGGTAGCTGCAGGAAAGGTAAAGAAGAAGGAGGAGGAGCAGGAGAAAGAGCAAGAAGAAGGGGTGGAGACTGGAGGAGGAGGGGAAGGGGAGAAGTAATCAGGCACACGTGGAAAAAATTGTTGAAGAAGGAGGTGACATCAGCAGGGTCAGTAATAGTCATATTCACTAGTTTGAGGAGTGGGACTGTGGACCAGAGGGGAGGCTCAAAGAGGGCATGGATGATCTTCCAGAACTTTGAGGGATGGCTGATAGTATTCTAAAAGGTGGAAGCAAAATACTCAGCTTTAGCAAGCCAAGTGGCTTTGGTGCCGTCATTACATAATGACAATCCTAGCAATGTCTGCCAGTAAACTGGAAGTCTTATTAGAGTTCAAAGCTGAGCCTATTGCTTTAGGACAGCTATGTAAATCAGCAGAGATCCATGAAGCTGTGAGTCTTTGACCCTGAACATCTTAAGAGGGGCATGGACATCCCAGATGGTCATTCATTTAGCTTCAAAATTTGCGTGGGCCTCATTTATGTTAGTGGACACTGAGATTAAGGACCAGCCAGTATCTGAGAGGCTGGCATGCAGGGTAAAAAGATTAAGTGATCGGAATTACAAACTCTGGATGATCTTAGGTGGGACTTTGGGGTGATGGATGTTCCACACACCATAGATCATACTGTGGTCGCTGAGAACATCAAGCCACGTACCAGCTTGTACAATATGGTGGACTGGGAGGAAAGAGCCCAGCCAATGAAGTAGTGGTTTGTGGATGTCAGGTTAAGCCTTGTAGGCTCAGACATAAGCTGAGTGAGTTTACTTTTTGGATTATTTTTATTATTTTTACTGGAAGGGGATAGCTAATTAAAATTGAGGTAGACCAAAACTATGAGTTCCCCAAAAGGGGCCAAGAAGGAAACTGAGGAAAGGAAAGGAGTGATGGAGTCTAGACTGCAACCAGGGCAGCAATAGATGCTAGGCTACCAATGAACATATGGAAGAAGGAAAGCTTTATAAGCATTAGCTCATGAGAAGAAAGAGCAAGAGAAAGGTTTATTGTCACATTTTTGAGGAGGGAGAGAGGAGACATGCACAACAACTTCCCCACAACTCTTGCTTTGGTCCTCTCTGGCCACTGAGTAACCAGGGATGGCTATGGTTGAAACACTTATCTTGTGTGACAGCCGAGATACAGAGATGACCAAGATGTCTGACTGGAGGTTTAAGGACATCAAACTTAGCTTTCCCAATTTAAAAAGCAGGCTGCAGATGTTACCCCTAGGGGAGGATGAAGAAAAACTGAGGGGAAGTAGGGGGCAGAGTTAAATACAGTATCAGACAGAGTGCAGAGACAGCTACTCTAAAAGTATGTTAGAGCACTGGCTAGCAAAAATAGCATCCAAAAGAAAGTTCCAGCTCAAATACCACACCAAAAAAGCAGAAGTAGCAAGCATACATTGTAGTTTAACTCAATTTTTTATAGCATCTACCATAAAAAAGGGGAGGAAAACAGACTTACAAGCAGATGTTCAATATCACCTACCACAAGAATGAGTAAGGTAATCATGAACTTGAGAGAAATCTTCTGGGGGTCTGGTGGGCGGGTCAGGTAGAAAGTAAAGGAGAGGAGGTATGGGGGGCAGCCACCAGAGTGCTTACAGATACAGCCCTGCAGAAATATAATGGATGGTCAGGAAATAGAGGACTGGTGGGCTCATACTTTAAGTGTGGACACCTCCTCATAGGAATGGCCTAACGTTTGGCTCTTCTTTAAGAAATGCTCCTCCATAGCAGAATTTATACTCACCCATTTCAAGATATTGCATAACTTCTATTAAAGATCTAGTGTACTGCCTGGAAACTACCTAGAATTAATTGTAATTTTCAGATGTACAAAACAAAATTGTAATATTAAATACACAAATAGAGTTAAAATCGATGTTTCGACCTTGGGTCTTCTTCAGGAAATATGTAAAGGAGAAAAAAGCAAAGTTAGTGTTGAAGGGAGGGACAATAAGGGATATATATGTGGGGAAAGAAAAAGAGGGGTGCTATGGGAGAAGAAGTGATAAATGGCAAGATAAGAAGAAAATCCTGAAAACAAAGAGGTGAGGATGGGAATGACAAGGCATAATAGGACTGAATGAGCTAGAGAAGTCCCCAGGTGGGCCTACTAAGAAGGCTGAAAGGTGAAAAATTTGGGGGAAGGAAACTGAGATGGAGACATCCAGTGAAAATGAAACTAGATGTGCACAGATACAAACAGACTGTAGGGAAAACAAGGGGTAGCTGAAAGATGTTAGTAGAAAATAAGTCTATCATTTAAACCAGAGGGCTGCTGGGAGCCAAGGCAGATGATCAGCTTGGTTTTCATGTTTTTTCTTTGGTTAGCATCCTGGAAACCCTGCTGAAGGACACAAACAGAAAGGGGAAGAGTACACAAATGGGGGGGGGTACTAACAACAACAAAAATGGAAAGGGACCTGGGGGTATTCATATCAAATGACCTTAAGATAGGCAAGCAATGTGAGAAGGCAGTAAGGAGGGCTGGGGGGATTCTGGGATGCGTAGGGAGAGGCATCACCAGTAGAAAGCAAGAAGTTATTAACCCTCTCTACAGACAGTTGGTGAGACCCCATCTGGAGTACTGTGTGCAGTTCTGGAGACCCCATCTCAGCAAGGACATAGACAGGATAGAGGCAGTCCAGAGGAGGACATCCAAAATGGTGCAAGGTCTGCACTAGAAGCCATATGAAGATGGAGTAAAAAAGCTTAATATGTATACCCTTGAGGAAAGGAGGGACAGGGGGGGACATGATAGAAACTTTCAAGTACCTCAAGGGAATCAGCAAAGTCCAACAGTGTAGCATATTTCAGAAAAAGAGATGCGCAAGAACAAGGGGGCACAATTTGAAGATGGGGGATGGCTCTAGGGCAATGTGAGGAAGTATTTTTTCACAGAAAGGGTGGTGGATGCATGGAAAAGCCTTCCTGAGGAGGTCATGGGGTCAAAAACAGTGGGGGAATTCAAGAATGCATGGGACTGACATAAGACAATTATAGTGGGGGGGGTAGGAGGAAGCAGGCTACTGGTTGACTAGGATCTGCAGCTTATCCAATAGGTAGGGAAATGGGCAGACTAGGTGGGCCAAGTGGTCCTTATCTGCTGTCAAAGTCTATGTTTCTATGTTGCTCTTGGAGGTAAAGTGGGATACAATGGGTTTATCAGTGTCTCCATTCTTGACTGCCCTATAATGTTCCCTGAAATGGTCAGCCAGGTGTCAACCAGTTTCTCCAGTGTAAATAGCTGCACACTTCCTGCAAAGAATATAATATACCACATTAGTGGAGGTGAATGAGAACTCCTTGGTGATGTGAAAATCACCTGTGGGACCCCGAATTTCAGTCACACTAGAAATAAATTTGCAGGTGTAGCAATGAGTTCTGTTGCAAGGTTTGGTACCTGGTAGAGAGAAATTGTTAGGAGTAGGTAGGCTGCTTCTTACCAGGAGATTCTGCAGGCTGGGTGGTCAGAGGTAGGAGGCAATAGGTGGTTCTGTAAAAGAAGCAGTGATATTAGGGTCAGTTTGCAAAATAGGAAATTACTAGTGATGATCCTGTGATGAGAAGGTGTACAGTGATGGAAGGGAAGCACTAGTGGAATGTGTCGTTGTTGTGTGACAGTATCCTTCCTACAGGGGTCAAGGTTATGGGGCATGTTACTGACCCAAGAGGGTGCTCTATCCACTGTGCTTTTAGGGTATCCCCTGTTGACAAACAAACTATGCATTATTTGGCCCTGCTCAGCAAAATCATCATCATCTTCACTGCATTACCAGTGAAGTCTAAGAAACTGTGAATATGGCAGACCATTCTTAACATGTTTAGTATGGAAGGAGCTGTGGAGGAGGAAACTGTGAGAGTCAGTAGGTTTGTAATAAACTGATGACTTCAGACCAATGTTCTGCACTGACAGTTTGATATCCATAAAAGGCAGTGTAGAGGAGGATACTTCAACAGTATACTGAAGAAATGGATGGGCCATAGTAAACTTGTCCAAGAAGACTTGGAGGGTCTCCCTGGAGCAAGAAGTGGCCCCCTCACAATCGTCTATGTAGCAATTGCAGAGTTCAGGCACAATACCTGTGAAGGAGAGAAAATGTGTTCCTCTACCCAACCCACAAACAGATTGGCAAAGCTGGGACCCATCTTGGTAGCCATGGCGACTCCACTGACCTGCTAAAAAAGACTGTTACATAGATACACAGAAAGCCTGCCATCCAGAACCTCCTCTCCACTGCCCCCAACCCCCACCATACAAGAAGCACCACCAGACAATCACTCCATGTCCAATTTTTCTGTACCTCACAAGTGCAAAGATCTTTCACTTATAGGGTCCCTCTATGGCTTAATGAACGCCCCCTGAATATAATCAATGGACCCAAGCTTGGCCCATTTAAGAGATGACTCCACCAACACCTCACCTGTCTTAGCATTTGTGGTTGCTAGGCCCTGATTCCTGTCTTTGACACCCCTCTGCCCATTATGCCCTCTGCACTTATGCCCCCCACCCTTTCTCCCAACCTTTTCTCATGGAACCTAACAAAGAAGTACTTATCCTGCTTAACTCTTGAGCTTCACAAAAAACATTTATTTCTGCTTAAATATCTCATTTGTTGTTACATTGTAATCTAATTGTATGTTATCCTTGTATTCTCTGTTTGAACACTGGAACACAGTAACACTGCACTTTTACTCTTCACAATGTTCCAATCTTGTATTGTATGTTATGTGTCTTTTGTTCATTTGACGTGGAACCTTTGTAAACGAGCTTCCGGCTCAAAGGTGTTTTTCCAAGATTTCAATAAAGTGATGGCAGAAGGGGACCATAAGATCCATGTAGTCTGCCCATGTCCCTACCCCCTCCCTTAACTGCTACTCAGTGTTATGATGCCTTTGTAATTATCCCAAACATTCTTAAAAGCCTCAACTGTTTTTGCCTCCACCTCTCCCTGTGGAAGACTGTTCCATGCATCACCCACCCTCTCCGTGAAAAATAACTTACTTGTGTTGCTCCTGAACTTACCCCCTCCCAGTTTTATATCATGACCTCTTGTTCTTGTATAACACTTGACCTGAAACAGGTCTTGAACCTGTACCCTGTTTATTCCCTTCATGTACCTGAAGGTTTTAATCATGTCTCCCCACATCTCTCCTTTGTTCCAAGGAATACATGTTGAGATCATTCAACTATTCCTCATATGGTTTCAGATGCAGTCCCAGTACCATCTTTGTGGCTTTACTTTGCACCACCTCGAATCTATCCATGTCCTTTCTAAGATGTGGTCTCCAGAACCGTATGCAGTATTCAAGGTGTGGTCTTACCAGTGATCTATAGAATGGCACCACAACTTCACTTTTTCTACTGCTGATTCCTCTTCCTATGCATCCCAGCATACCATTTGCCTTTAATGCCACCTTCTCGCACTGCCTGGTCTTTTTTAGGTTATCCGTTATAATCACCCCAGATCCCTTTCTTGCTTTGTGGTCTCTAATTCACGCCCTCCATGAGGTATTCTTCTGCAGGGTTGCCCTTCCCTGTGTGCATGACCTTACACTTCTTTGCATTGAATTGTAGCTGCCATGTTTTTGACCATAATTCCAACTTCCTGAGATCTGCTCTCATCCTACCTGCCCCACCTCAGATGTCGACCCTATTGCATATCTTTGTGTCATCAGAGAACAGGCTCACCCTTCCATCCAAGCCTTTAGATCTATCTCTAATGAAGATATTAAAGAGGATGTTTCCCAATACTGACCCTTGTGGCATGCCACTAGTCACCTCTCTTTCTTCCAATAAGATGTCATTTGCCACTACCCTCAGATCTCTGCAATGCAGGAATGACATTGCTATTAAACCAGCTGATAAAGAAGGTGCTGTAGTGCTATTAAAAGAAAAAACATTGAGTTTAAGAACAAGTTCTGCCAGATGGGTTAGTGTGTGTGTGTGTGTGTGTGTGTGTGGTTGCTGGACTTATTCCGAAAATGTTGCAAAGCTGTCAGGCCATCATCGTGGGGGATCACTGTGTAGAGAGATTTGGTGTCCATGGTGAAGATGAGCTGATGGGAGCCATTGAATCTGAACCTGCCAAATAGCTGGAGAGCATGGTTAGTGTCTTTAACATAGGAGGGCAAAGATTCAACAACTGGTCTCATGCGGCTGTCAAAAAATGCAGAGATGTGGGGCAGGAGCAGGCAGAAACAACAGGACATTCGGCGTTATCTGTTCTGTAGATTTTGGGAAGGATATAACACTTGAATACCTGAGTATGCTGAACTATGAGTCTCTTAGCAGAAGCAGGGAGCTCTTTGTTTTCAATAGCAGAAGTGATGGTGGTGGTAACCTCGGTCTGATAGTTGGCAGTGGGGTCCTGTGGAAGAGAGGAGTAAAACCTGGTGCTGAAGAGTTGTTGTGTGACTTCAGTTATGTATAGCTCCTTTTGCCAGACCACAGCAGCACCTCCCTTATCAGTTTGTTTAATAACAATAACATTCCTGCATTGCAGAGATCTGAGGGCTGCAAGCTCATCAGCTGTCAGGTGGGAGTGGTCCCACCTACAATTAAAATTGAAGTTAGTGGTGTTTTCCATATATTGGTTAACAAAATAATCAACAGCAGCAAAATGTCCTCGTGGGGGAGGATCCATGCACTATGTTGGGGATTGATGTAATTGATTATTCTGGTAATACTGTCATCACCATCTACAAGAAGAGGAGTCTCATTAGAAAAATGAGCTGTAAGGCGTATTCTGCAATAAAAGCACTGCAGATCAACTTAAACCTGGAGTGCATCGAGATGTCTGGGTGTGGGCACAAAAGAAAGATCCTTGCTAAGGAGAGATTGCTCATCTTGTGTCAGATTGAAGTCTGGAGGAATATAAAATATCAGATTGTTAGGTTGTGTCTGATTAGAGGGCTCATGTTGGTTGATGATCTGTTGGGAGAGAGACAGGAGTTTGGCAGATTTGGTGTCCTTGAGGAACTGAAAGAGAGTGGAGTTAAGGTGTTGGATGCAGTGCTTAATAAACAGAAGGTTAAGCAGGGCTGCTCACTGCAGGAAATCATTTTGCCTCTGGATAGTTTTGTCCACAGAGATCAGTTGTTTTTTAATGGAGAAAATGGTGTTAGTGATAAGTTTCCTAGAGAAAGTTTTCAAAAGCTTATTAGCAGAGGAAACATGTATCCCAGACCCAAATGAACAAGGGTGGAATTTCAAACAGAAACCTTGAGGAATAATACCCTGGTGGTGGCATTTGGAAAGAAACTGTACGTGACTGCATAGTTTAGTCTTAGAGTAAATGGCAGAAAATAATTCAAGAGAAGGCTTGGAAATATGAGGAGGGAGGGCAGACCACAGATAAAATGAAGGAGTATCGTAGAGATTTGAGAAAAGATTTCAGAGTAGGCATAGTGGGTCTCAGCAAATATAGCACACAAAATATCAGGACAAAAGCAAGGTTCTGCATAAGCATGTCGTCTGAAAACAAAACGATAATATAATTAAATGCACACTGAAAATAGAAAATAGAGTTAAAATTGATGTTTCAACCTTGGATCTTCCTTAGGAAATATCTAAAAGAGACTTTCTGATGTAGTCAGCTATCACTTCTTATATTTCAAGTATTTTTTTTTCTTTTCTGTTTGCTACTTAGAAGATTTTCCACCTGGGCATTCCTGCCGTGATGTGTTGAGCAGCGCTTTGTCTGGAGGCTAAAGAAAAAAGTCAGTTCTGTTCCTCCCACAACATCAACACTGAGATCACACTGACTGTGACATCATTAGTAACCAAGGAGAGTCATTTTTCATTGCCAGGTTGTTCTCTTTCACACGAAGCAGCAGGGACTGGCTCTTCCTGGTTACTAATGATGTCACAAATGATGTGGACAGACCATCACACCATAAGATTCAGCTTTGGGGCACTCCCTAATAGGCCTGCCTCTATGGAGATGGTCCAGTATCGCCCTTTAAGGGGAGTTAACCCAGAGGGCCTAATAGTGGTACTGGACCTATCGGGTATTTCAGGTGAGAGCATGGGTCCAGGGGACCTTGTTCTTGCCTGTAATAAGGCAGTGAGTGAGGCCTTGGACCAAATTGCTCCTGTTCGTGTTCACCCACTCACTCAGTGCCCAAAGACTCCATGGTTTGATGAGTCTTTGAAGGAACTGAGGAGAGTGGGGCGAAGGCTAGAGAGGGCCTGGTGGAAATCTTGCCTGGATGCTGACAGACTTAGGTTGATGTATCATTATGGTATCTATCAATCTGCAATAACCCATAAGAAGGCAGAATTCCTGTCCAGGAAGATTGCTGCTGCGCGGAACCGACCAGCTCAACTCTTTCGGACTGTCGACGAGACTATGCAATCCACTCTGTCTGCAGTCTGGAAGAGATTTTCTACAAATAAAGTGTGATGAGCTTGCTCAGGTTTTACTTGAGATAAGATTGCCAGCATTAGGTGGTATCAGTCCAGGCTCACTCTTTAAGGCTTGCGGTGATTGGCAAGGGGAAACAAACACCTTTGTCACCTGGTTTGACTTTGGTAAGCCGGAATTCATGGATATTGTGAGGATTGTCCAGACTGTACTTCCAACAAGCTGCAGTTTGGATCCGGGCCCTACGCCACTATTACGATATGAACAGAGAAGGAGAGTCTATTGTCGATCCAGAAGCCTAAGTATTTTAACTTTTTGACTGGTTCTAGAGATTCCCCCAGGAGGGTAATGATGTGGGGTCCAACTCCTGGGGAGCTGGTACCGGCTAGGTTTGCCTGGGGGGGGGGGCAGGAACATGATTTTATTTTTTTTGCATTAAACAGCAACTTGAGATTGAGTAGGTTGTGCTGAAGCAGACGGAATTCATGTTGTAGTTTGAGCAGGCCAAGGCAAGGGAGGGATTAGTTGTGTAAAGTACGGTGTCATCCACAAATAAATGTATGTTGGCTGAGGAGACATTGAGGTTGAATTCGTTGATATATATCACAAACAACAGAGGCCTCAGGATGGAACCCTGTGTGACCTCTCTCATAAGGGCGTTAAGTGGGGAGAGATCGCATTGAGGAGCTTTCACCTGCTGTTGTCTGCCTATTAAGTAAGAGGAAAACCATTTTAGGGAGGGACCGCTGATACCTATATTTCATAACATGTGCAGACGCAGATCATGGTCAACAGTATTGAATGCTTTTCTTAAGTCTAAAAAGAGGGTACAAATGCGGTTCTTGGCATCAAGAGATGTTTGCCAGTCATTTGTTACCTTGCAAGTGCGGTGATGCTGCTATGACTGGATCTGAAACCAGACTGCAGTGGGTTCAACAGGTTGTTTGCCTCAAGGTAATCTCTAATTTGATTATTAACTAATTTTTCTAGTATCTTGGAGAGGGTCAGCAGGAGGAATCTGGGCCTGTAATTGTTCAGGTCACTAGGGTCACCTAATTTGAAAAGAGGGATGATGTGGGCTATTTTCCAGTCATGGGGATGATCCCTTCATTGAGGTACTTATTAAAGAGATGGGTAATGGGGGTGGTCAGAATGTGATGACCAAGTTTTAAAACAAAAAGGGGTCAATTTGATCAGCTCAGCACTTGATCTATTTCTTTCTTAGGCTTCTCAGTTTGGGCAATCATCTTCAGCATTGTGTCCACTTATCATTGCCTTCTACTGGAGTCTGTGTTCATTTTCTGCCATGTCACCCAGAAGTCCTCCCATCGCTGCTTCTGTGCCATTGTCACTTGCTTCAGGAGTTTGCTACCTTCCACCTGCTTGTCCTTCTTGGCTTCTGCAGTAGAGCTATAAGTCAGTTGTCCCTCTGGTTACTGATTCACAAACTTAGATAGATAGAGTGTTTTAGATTTTAGCTGGGCCTTATGAAATGAATCCTGTTTTAAGGCTCACATCTAACTTTTTCCATTGAAAATAATGGAACAGTTTAAAATGTGGTAACTTTTGAACAGATTAATATTTTTTTACCAAATCTTCAAAAGACAAATCTGTGACTCAGTACCTTTCTACCCTAAAATTTCCATACCAAAATCCCAAGCCATTTTTGTGCAGCAGTGTGACAAAGAATTATACAAAAAAGCTGTAATATTTTCACACTCCTTTTCTCCGCACCCACACCTCCAACTGGAATGAAGTTTAGCACATCAAGTAATCTTCGATCCCTGATACTGCATGCAAGACTTCATGAAAATTGGTTGAAAAGTTTCAAAGTTTTTAAAGTGCAACATTTCACATTTAACATAGAAGTGGAGGTCGAACCCTAACTACAGGGCGACCGTTCCCCTATAAATATATGTTTTCAATGCAACAAGCTGTGTTAATGCTCCAGTTAGGGTTCACCTTAAAGCAACAAAAGTAGGAAAATGTGACATTAGGGTTTCCAGCACACACTCCCTAAATCCCCAACCCCACCCCTCAAGCAGCAAAAGAAAAAAATATTAGGGTTTGGGGTCTGAGTCTTAGTGACTCAGTGGCGGGATCTTCCTTGGGATTTTGAGGCCTAATGCTCACCCCCTACCCTCAGCAAACAAGGTCAGGTGTGATTGCTTTTCTTCATGCAGGGTCTGCAGGGCCCTGCATGAAGAAAGCTTCAACAACTTTTGTGGGCAACATGTGGCGAGACATAATTCTGAACCTTTGAAGAGTATATCACTATGAGGCACTGGATTGGAGCTATACCTTGTGGCTGGACAGGAGGCTATGGACTGGGGGAGAGGGGAACATCAGGGTTGACAACCACAAGGAAGACCCCACCACTGATTCGTCAAGACTCAGAACCAAAACCCTATTTTTTCCCCTTTTTGCTGCTTGCGGAGGTGGGGGGTGGAGATTTAGGTTTAGAAACCCTAATGCAACATTTCCCTACTTTTGTTGCATTAAGCTGAACCCTAACTGGTGCATTAAAGAGGAACTTCAGTCAAAATTTCTGGCATCAATAAATTCAGAATTTGGACCAGCATAGCTCCAATCAGCTTCATGCCAGAATGAGATCTCTCAGTTTCTTTGTTTAAAAGTTACAAGTCATTTTACAACCCTAAATTTATTGCCTGTTCAAAAAAGCCATTTTCAGTGAAGAGCTGCTAATGATCTCATAACCTGAACTCACTGTCTATGCCTCCCTTTCCACAAGTTTATAGGACCTGTTTCTGAAAAGTTTAAAGATCATGTGCAATGGTTTTCACAAGTAAAACAGGCAGCACCATTCAATAAACATTTCTATGAAAATGATGTATGTTTCAGGTGTACAGTGATTATAGTGGGCCCCACCCACTCCCACCAACCCTGACCCTCCCCTTCACCTTGTCATACCCTATCATGAACACCACTCCACCATCATTTGAGTGATAACCTCAGCTGGGAGTTCCTGGCATGACAACACCACTCTTTTTTGTGTAGAAGTGCCTCCTAACCTCCTTTCTGAACCTTTCCCCACCAATTTATTAGCCTCATTGTGGTTTTGGTTTTACTGAGACAAAAAAATATCCCTGATAGCTACCTTGTTTAAACATGACAGGTACTTGAAGTTTTCAGTCATGCCCTCGTTCTGCCGCCTCTCCTCATGTGAGTACAGGTTGAGTTCTTTCAGCCTGTACTTATATGCCCTGAAGAGAAAATGATTCAGCACTCAGTTCAAATTCACAGAAAAATGCTCATAAGATGTTTCATAGTGCTGCAAGTATAATTTATTGCAAAATTCCAACTGTGCAAAACAAGCAAAAAGTGCACAGTCCAACAGACAAGGACCCACCAGAGCCCCAATGTTTTACACACAAACATTTCCAGTGCTTTGTCAAGGTATGGGGCCCACTGCTGCCAACTCAGTTTGTAGCCAGCCAACTTTAAGGCACTATCAGTAAAGAGTAAAAAAGTGACCACCACACAAAGTGTAAAAAGTTAAAAACAAGTACAAAAAAGTTCCTATATAGACAGCATATAATATTTATACATCTATACTAAGAGAATATTTGACAGCAATGCAAAAATGATGCCTTCAATGCAATTATAAAACTGATATTAATTTGCATAGTCCTTATTCTCTCCTGGGTCCCAACTTGGTTCTGAGGAATCCAAAAAAGATAAATACAATGGTTATAAAATAATTTACCAAACTGAGGTTATCGCTATCTGGTCTTCTTTTATTGTTGTTGTTTGGAATTAAATAATGGCATATTACACTATAGTGGAAATCCAAAAAATTAGAAAGCCACTCATCATGTTCCATCCTACCTATAGGTCCTAGTTAAGCAGGTAAACCCTCTGGCTCAGATCTACCATTATCTATAAAAAGTTAGTCTATGTAAAGAGAGCAAAGAGATCATTACAATTTCATAAGTTCTGGATCTTCACGGTCTCAAACAATGCAGAAAAGGATTCCCATATCTATTGCAATTGTTCTTTTTCATCTTCTTGACTATAATGAATTCTTTCCAAGTTAGCCCAGTCAATCATTACATTTAACCAATTCTTAACATGTGACAGATTATGATCTTTACAGTTTTGTAAGATTAGTTTCTTAACATTAATTGGAGATAGGTGAAAGAATAAAATATTTTCTTTTGTCCAATCCTTGCTTGCTAAGAATGGTTCACAAAATAGCAAAATACCTGGATCGAAAGGAAAGCCTAATCTTACAACAGAGCCAACTATATATCTTACATTATTCCAAAAATCTGTCAAGTGAAGGCAAATAATTCAATCTGGTCATTAAATCCAGGCAAAGACAGAGCTCACAGTTCATAAATCCAAAAGCTTCCCTAAGCAACCTCTTATCCAAATCCCCACCAGGGGTCCAAAGGTAACTTTTTCTATACCCAGAAAAACAGAGCGGTGATCCCCAACACTTCCCATGCTACCCACATGTATAGCTAGGACAGATCTTCCATTCTGCTGCTGAATTTCCCTAATATGCTCCCCAGTCCTCTCTTTAAATTTCTGCATAGTGCAGCCTACATAAAAGGCACCATAAGGGCATATGGCATGGTAAATCACATTTTAGGTGTCACAGTTTATGAAGTCCTAGATATTAAGGGACTTATTTTGAGGGTTTAAAACAGAAGTAGCGACACCCACAGATGCGCAATGTTCACACCTGCCACAGCATCTAGTACATGGAGAAAGGGGAGGAAAGTAAGTTGTCTTTTTCTGAGGATTTGAACAAGGGTACTACAAAAATATAGAAGCATAGAAACATAGAATTTGACAGCAGATAAGGACCGCTTGGTCCACCTAGTCTGCCCATTTCCCTACCTAACGGATAAGCTGCAGATCCTAGTTAACCAACAGCCTACTTCCTCCTGCTCCCCACTAAAATTGCCTTATATCTGTCCCATGTATTCTTGAATTCCCCCACTGTTTTCGACTCTATGACCTCCTCAGGGAGGCTGTTCCATGTAGCCACAACCCTCTCTGTGAAGAAATACTTCCTCACATTACGTCTGAGAAACAAAGGTTTCTAGCCCTTTCATATACAAATCTAGGTGGATTATTCACACAATCTCCAGGGCTAGATTCAATATTCCAGTTTCATAGCACAATGTTTTGTAAAGCCATGAACTCATAAGGAAAAGAAGTGACAAAACTGAGTCTGTTGTCCCTTTCTCTTGTCTCCTGTCTGATTTCTAAGAGACTATCCCTGGACATATTCTCAACCTCTCTTTTGTCCTTACATGCTCCCCATATATCCATTCAGAAAATTTAAGAGCCATACTCTCTGCCTCCTGTTAATACACCTCCTCTGAGCTGCATTTTTGTTTGAGGTGCATGAATTGCCCTTTGGGTATGTTAGTTATGGTGTGGTATGGATAACAACTATTGCCTAGGAGAATGGTGTTCAGATCAGTGGGTTTTCTAAATAGTGTGGTATTAATACTCCAATCAATGTCTTTCTTGATTTTTTAAATCCAGGAAAGAAATTTCCGTAGCACTCCAACTACCACATACTCTATGTATAAATAAATAAAAGCTGATTTGGGGGGAAAGGAGAATTTCTCATGGATGTGATCTCTCAGAACTGCTCAGTTGCACCAACAGATGATCACAAGCTGCTGCCCCTCTCTGCTGACTGATGCCATGACTGTTTTGGTCCTGCAGCATCTAGAACATGAAAGTACAGAACATTATGTCAGTAAAAAAAAACAACATTGTAATTCCACTAATTCTGATGTAGACTTTCATACCATATAGCTGAAATTTGACAGACGCCTCATTGAATTCCCTATTTAAAACATTCACAAAAGTATCACAAAAGGATACACACTGACCAGTAATGACTCTCCAGTATCACAGGCAATGCTAAAATCTGTAACAACACTAGCTCTTTAAGTCACAGACTCCTAACTTACGCGATCGAGGGGTGGGGGGTGCCACTAGACCTCAAAAAAAGATACCAGCAAAAAAACCCACTTATTCCTCATGAAAAAGAATCTTTTTTATCACTCATGATATGAAAAAATAATCTGTTTTCATATCACACAATATGAAAAAAGATTTATAATTAACAAAAAAGACATTTTAAGAGCAATTTTCAAACAGTAAAGTGCAGAATCTAACTAAGGAGGTCCTGATAAGCAAGCTACATATCTTGGTTGCTGTCAAGAATGTAATTTATGTCCTTTTTCAAATGTGAAGTTTTAGGAAAAACAGAAAACAAGATGGCGGACAAATGAAAAAGGATTTTCCTCAAACGAAAAAGGATGATGTTAATATGGCAACACAATTATTTTTCACTTCATACAGCTATCTGAGGATGCTCAGAACCAATGTATGAACATTTTTACATTGGAATAACTTTGGAACTGATTAATATTTTTTCACAAACCCAACAAAAGTCACATCTGTGAGTCAGCCCCTTTGTACCCTGAACATTTCAGGCCAAAATTCCAAACAGTCTGGGTTCTACAGGTGACAAACAAAAAACCCATTATAACCAATGGGAAAACAGTTACTAAAGATTAATTTTTCTACAACTTGGAAGCTGCACATCTGATTGAAACGAAACTTGGCTTATGTAGAGTTCTATGCCATGAGATTGTGCATGCAAAATTATGTGCAAATCCATTAAACAGTTAAAAATTCTTAAAGTGCAAAAACTGAGATTTAACATAAAACTGCCAGCACAATCCCAACTATAGGCGTGCTACCGCACCCCTATAATACATACACATATATATATATATATAATCACACATGCCCCCACAATGCAAAGCATCATGGGCTGCATATGCAAATCACCACAGAATGTTATGCTGGTCCAACTTAAAGCAGAATTGCATGGTGCCGAAAGGCCTCTCACACAGTTTGCAAAGGGTGCTAACAGAAGACATAGACACGTGTTTCGTCCTACCAGGACTCATCAGTATGCCTCGTCTGTTTGACACCCCAGTGGAATGGACCAGCTACCCTAGAGGCAGTGTGCCTTGGATATATTGTGGTGAACCCATTAAAATAAAAAACTATTTAAAAGACAAAGAACCTCTGTGCATAAACACTGAGGCAAGGGTTACCCCAAAGGGCATTTGGCTGGGAAGCCAAGTTTCAAGAAAATACAAAATCACACATGCCCCACAATGCAAAGCATCATGGGCTACATATGCAAATCACCACAGAATGTTATGCTGGTCCAACTTAAAGCAGAATTGCATGGTGCGAAAGGCCCTCTCACACAGTTTGCAAGGGTGCTAACAGAAGACATAGACCGTGTTTCGTCCTACCAGGACTCATCAGTATGCCTCGTCTGTTTGACACCCCAGTGGAATGGACCAGCTACCCTAGAGGCAGTGTGCCTTGGATATATTGTGGTGAACCCATTAAAATAAAAACTATTTAAAGACAAAAGAACCTCTGTGCGCAAACACTGAGGCAAGGGTTACCCAAAGGGCATTTGGCTGGGAAGCCAAGTTTCAAGAAAATACAAAATCACATGCCCCACAATGCAAAGCATCATGGGCTGCATATGCAAATCACCACAGAATGTTATGCTGGTCCAACTTAAAGCAGAATTGCATGGTGCCGAAAGGCCTCTCACACAGTTTGCAAAGGGTGCTAACAGAAGACATAGACACGTGTTTAGTCCTACCAGGACTCATCAGTATGCCTCATCTGTTTGACACCCCAGTGGAATGGACCAGCTACCCTAGAGGCAGTGTGCCTTGGATATATTGTGGTGAACCCATTAAAATAAAACTATTTAAAGACAAAAGAACCTCTGTCATAAACACTGAGGCAAGGGTTACCAAAGGGCATTTGGCTGGGAAGCCAAGTTTCAAGAAAATACAAAATCACACATGCCCCCACAATGCAAAGCATCATGGGCTGCATATGCAAATCACCACAGAATGTTATGCTGGTCCAACTTAAAGCAGAATTGCATGGTGCGAAGGCCTCTCACACAGTTTGCAAAGGGTGCTAACAGAAGACATAGACACGTGTTTCATCCTACCAGGACTCATCAGTATGCCTCGTCTGTTTGACACCCCAGTGGAATGGACCAGCTACCCTAGAAGGCAGTGTGCCTGGATTGTACCCATATCTACATTCCTGGGTCACATGACCAAAAACAAGATGGTTGACACTGTTCAGTCATTTTCTGCATCAAACTGCTTCTTTTACACATTTATTGGGATAACTAGATTATAAAAGTGGTAAATGTCAATGTGTAACACCATTTTTCACAGCTGTAGGGGCCTGAATTAAATTTATGTTTGCTGATTGCATTACAGACAGATCTGCAAATAGCCAGGTTGCCATACCCAACCACCCATGGTAGAGACCATGCTAGCCCATTGAGAACATACTTGTTGTATTATCTGAACGTATGAAATTTGCCAGCAGATAAAGGCTCTAGAGGTCTATTAAGCCTGCTCGAATGTGCAGCTGAGTTCCCCTCATTCTGCAGCTGCCTCTCCTTCCACCCTTCCCCTTCATTAACCTCCCCTTGTCCTGTCCCATCCCAGTTTGAAGCAGTCCACTGTTCTACTGCATACCACTTCAGCAGGTAACGCATTCCACCCAGCCACCACCCTCTCTGTAAAAAAGTGTCTCCTCATCTCCCTCCTGAACCTTCCTCGCTCCAGTCTCATATCATGGCCCCTGGTGGCCCTCCCTTCCCTTACTTTGAATGGCTCCTCTGTACCCGTCTTGTTTATTCCTTTCATGTGTTTGAAGGTTTCAATCATGTCACCCCTGTCTCTCCTCTCCTCTCCTCCAGTGAGTACATGTTCAACTCCTTCAACCTCCTCTCATATGATAAGTCCCCCAGCCCCATGATCATCTTTGTCACTCTGCGCTGCACCCCCTCCAGTAACTTAATGTCCCTCTTCAGATAATGGACGCCAGTACTGCACGCAGTACCCAGGTGTGGTCTAACTAATGACCTATACAGTGGCAGAATCACCTCTCGTCCTCGAGGATACCCCTTGCAATACAACCCAGCATTTTGTTGGCCTTGCAGCTGCCCTCCTACATTGTGCCGACTTGTTCATTGACCCTGTAATGAGCACACCCAGATCCTTCTCCTCCTCTGTCTGGGCTAGCTGCACTCCCCTAGCTGGTAACTCCTCCTTGGGTTCTTCATCCCAAAATGCAGTACCTTGCACTTTTTGGCATTAAAGCCCAGTTGCCAGGTGTCTGACCAGGTTTCAAGCTTTGCCAGATCATCCTGCAACCCCTGCCATCCCCCTAGGTCATCCACCACCACTCCTACCTTGGTATCATCAGCAAACAGACTGATCTTGCTCTTGATGTCCCATGATATGTCTGCAATGAATATCCCAAACAACACTGGGGTACATGTTAATAATTCCATAAACAAAAACTAAGAAGTAACCTGTTTTACATGACAGGGATGTGAATGGGCAAATCAAGGCCCAGATTCTGTACCCATATCTACATCCCCTGGGTCACATGACCAAAAGCAAGACATCTGACACTGTTCAGTCATTTTCTGCATCAAACTGCTTCTCTTACACATTTATTGGGATAACTAGATTATAAAAGTGGTAAATGTATATGGATTACACCTGTTCTTACACTGCAGGGGCTTGGATAAAATTTCTGATCACTATATCATTACAGATCCACCTGCTGATAGCCGGGTGCCATATCCAACCATTTATGGTAGAGGCCATGCTGACCCATGAGGGTCCACTTACTGCATTATGGGGTACATCTCACTAAATCCATAAAGGAAAAGTAAGACGAAACTCTGTTTTACATGACAGGAAGTGAATAAGTAAATCAAGGCCCAGATTGTACCCATACCTACAGCCCCTGATCACATGACCAAAAACAAGATGGTTGTTACCATTCAGTCATTGTCTGCATCAAACTGCTTCTGTTACACATTTATTGGGATAACTAGATTATAAAAGTGGTAAATGTCAATGGATTACACTTTTATTTACAGTCACAGGGGCTTGGATGAAATGTCTGATTACTAATTTCAAATTGCAGACCCACCTGCAGATAGCCAGGGTGCCATACCCAGCCACCCATGGTTGGGCCTTGCTGGCACATGGTGGTCCCATCTATTGCATTATGGGATTCATGTCAATATATCCATAATGGAAAAGTAAGATATAGCCTGTTTTACATGAAAGGGAAGTGAATGAGTAAATCAAGACCAGATTGTACCTATATCTACATCCAACGGGTTACATGAACAAAAAATGGAAATTACATACATACTGTAATTCTTGATCTTCTTGGATGAAGTCTCCACCAATCATTCACATGAATGGGACTACACCAGAGGCGCTAGGGGTCCTAGCACCTCCGGCGTAGTTCTATTAGTGTGAATGAGTGGTGGAGACTTTTATTCCAGGAAGATATGGAAATTACATACTTACTGTAATTTCTGATCTTCTTGTATGAAGTCTCCACCACTCATTCACACTGATTGGACTATGCCAGAGGTACAGGGTCCTAGCACCTCTGGCATAGTCCCATTAGTGTGAATGAGTGGTGGAGACTTTTAGTCCAGGAAGATCAAGATGGCCACCGGCGTTCAGTCATTTTCAGTGACAAACTGCTTCTGCTACACATTTAATGAGATAGCTAGATTATAAAAGTGGTAAATATCTATAGCTTATACCTTTCATTACAGCTTTGTGGGCTTGGAAGAAATTTGTAGATAGCCGGGGTGTCACACTCAACCACACATGGTAGGGCCATGCTGGCCCATTGTGGTACCAACTATTGTGTTTTGTGGTACTAGTTAGTAAATCCATAAAGGAGAAGTAACAAGTGCTCTGTTATACATGACAGGGAAGTGAATGAATAAATCATGGCCCAGATTGAAACTATATCTGCATCCCCTATGTCTCATGGCCAAAAACAAGATGGCAGCAACTGTTCAGTCATTTTCAGCAACAAACTGCTTCTGTTATACATTTATTGGGATAACTAGATTATAATGTATGGTAGAACACTGTTAACCTTAGGAAATCTTTATTTCCTAAGGTTGTTATACCATCGATGTGACGTAGTAATGTTGTTAACCTATTGATGCTAAGTCACATCAATAGGTTAACAACAGGGATCGGTCTGCACATGTGCGCACCTTTTTTTTACACTCGGGAACTGATGGATGCATGCAGTGGTAAGGGAAGGACTGAACGGCCGAGGTGGTGACTATGTTTCGAAAAGTAAGGAGCCATTTTTCTAGACCATACACTATAAAAAATAATGTATGGTCCTTCTATCGGCAACCGGTTACTGTTAACCGTCTCGAGGTTGCCATGGTGATGTAAACCTCTTGAGCTTCGCTCTCGAGGTTTACACGGTTGCTGTAGCAACCTCTCGATGGTTAACAGACCGGCTACCGATAGAGGACTATACATTATCCTCTATATTAATGTTGTAAATGTGTGTGAATTAAATCTTTTCTTACAGCTGCCCAGGCCTGGATGACATTTCTGATCACTAATTTCACACTGCAGACCCACCTGCAGATAACCGGGATGCCATACCCAATCACCCAATGGTAGGGCCATGGTGGCCCACTGGGGTCCCCACCTATTGCATTATGGGGTACATGTTACTAAATCCATAAAGGAAAAGTAAGAGGTAGCCTGTTCTACATGACAGGGAAGTTAATGAGTAAATGAAGGATGAGATTGTACCCATAATCTACAATCCCTGGCCACATGACCAAAAACATATCTGCACCCTATGTGTAGGAAGAACAAGACTTGAAACCTCAAAGAATGCAGTCAACAGTTGATGAAGAACTGTGGACATGTAGAAGGGAAGGAAAATGGATAAAGGCAGAATCGGGGTATGAAACACCATTCCAGGGATACCATGGGAGCTGCTGAGTGGCAGCCAATTTACAGGCAGGGTGTAAAAGAATGGTATTAACAGCAGCAGCAGAATGGTATCAACAAGATTCTTGAGTGTCCAACAGATAAGTGGGCATGCCTAGTATATGCTGCCAATCCTGAGACATGACAATTTGTGTCAAACATATGCATTGGAATTTTTTTATGGATTTAAATTTGTAATGAAGATTTAAAAGATTCTATTTAATTTCGCCAGTCTGTCTATGATTGTGTAATACATCACAACATCATATGATCAACCTCTCATAGTCACCTTGCCCTTTAAAACAGGCAAAAGGATTGAATACTGACAGAAATTACAGCATGTCTCACCTTGCCATGCTTTGTCAGGCTAAAGGATAATGTAAGTAGCTGATATCTATGATCTTTCTGTTTTGAAAATGGCATATTCAAACAAACAACGTTTGTTTTGTCTGTTGGACTACTGTGATCACAATTACAGTTGTTACAGTATCTGCTTCATGTTATCCACATGTGGGAAGTTTGCTAGTGCGGGAGATAGCAGAGAGTTATGATTAAAGTGATCAGCTTAGTGGAGATGGAATTCATAAGTTTGGTGCACGTGTCACTCCTGGCATTTGTCATTTACAATTCCAAAAGGTTAATCAATTTAAGGGAATGAACATAATGCAAGATGGATACAGTATATTTATATATGACACCCAGCTTTGTGGGATATATGATACTGAGGTGGGGGTACAGGAGTAGATGCGGGAATTGCAAATGACAGATATGTAGTTCAAGCTTTGGTAGTTGAAAGTAAATGCCAAAAAGTGCAAGGTGAGACACATACAAGTGAACAAGAACCCAAGTACAGATTATTGGAATGAAGGGCTTATGCTTTGCAGTGCTTTAGATCACAGTGGCT
Organism: Neoceratodus forsteri; assembly: GCA_016271365.2. Lineage (NCBI taxonomy): Eukaryota > Metazoa > Chordata > Ceratodontiformes > Ceratodontidae > Neoceratodus > Neoceratodus forsteri. Next base: position 412,801,311 of record CM028133.1, on the reverse strand, counting down.
ATGGGAGACATCTTAAGTGACACAAGGGCAGTAAGGGGAGCCAAAGCATCTACGTAACTCAGGCTGGCACAAGGCATTAAGAAGGGGGAGAAGGACTTCTTTAGGTACATCAGGGAGAAAAGGAGCTGTAAGGACCACATAGTAAGGATTAGGAAGGAGGGGAGTTGGGTGGAAGCAGGGTGCGATAAGGCAGAAGCACTAAATGAGTACTTCTGTTCAGTATTTACGAAAGAGAAGAGGGGTGACACCAAGGAGAAGAAATGGCAGGAATGGGGGGAGGGTGACAGATGGGGAAATCATGGAGGCAGAGTTCGGGAGGGTTTGAAGGCACTGAGGGTGGACAAGGCACCAGGCCCAGATGGCATCCACCCCAGGATAATGAAGGAGCTGGCAGAGGTCCTTGCAGGACCTTTGCCAGACCTATTTAATGCCTCACTACATTAAGGGTGTGTACCTCAGGACTGGAGGATGGCTCATGTGGTGCCCCTCCACAAGAGTGGCCCCAAGGATGAACCGGGAAACTACAGACCAGTGAGCCTCGCATCCATCGTGGGTAAGCTAATGGAGATTATCCTGAAGGAGAGGCTGGTGGTCCTCCTAGAGTCCAGGACTACAGGACAGCAGACAGCATGGCTTCAACAGGGCAGATCCTGCCAAACCAACCTGGTGGAGTTCTATGACTGGGTAACTAGGCAACTGGACAAGGGCCATGCAGTGGATGTCCTGTATCTGGACTTCAGTAAGGCATTCAACTTGGTGCCGCATGGAAGGCTGGGGAAGTAAGTTAGTAGGCACAGGGGCGGGTGCAAAGGTGGTGAGATGGGTAGAAAACTGGCTTCGGAAAGGCAACAGAGGGTGGTGGTGGTGGGTGGGGAGCCTCACACCCAAGGGTAGTGATGAGCGGTGTTCCACAGGCTTGAGTGTTGGGATCACTGTTGTTTGGGATATTCTATTGCAGACATATCATGGGACATCAAGAGCAAAGATCAGTCTGTTTGCTGATGATACCAAGGTAGGAGTGGTGGTGGATGACCTAGGGGATGGCAGGGGTTGCAGGATGATCTGGCAAAGCTTGAAACCTGGTCAGACACCTGGCAACTGGGGTTTAATGCCAAAAATGCAAGGTGCTGCATTTTGGGATGAAGAACCCAAGGAGGAGTTACCAGCTGGGGAGTGCAGCTAGCCCAGACAGAGGAGGAGAAGGATCTGGGTGTGCTCATTACAGGTCAATGAACAACTTGGCACAATGTAGAAGGCAGCTGCAAGGCCAACAAAATTCTGGGTTGTATTGTAAGAGTATATCCTCGAGGGAGGGAGGAGGTGATTCTGCCACTGTATGGGTGGTTAATTAGACCACACCTGGAGTACTGCGTGCAGTAAGCCGGCGTATCTGAAGAGGACATTAAGTTACTGGAGGGGTGCAGCACAGGGCTACAAAGATAATCATGAGGCTGGGGACTTATCATACAAGAGGAGGTTGAGGAGTTGAACATGTACTCACTGGAGGAGAGGAGGGGCGGGGGACATGATTGAAACCTTTAAGTACATGAAAGGAATAAACAAGGCAGGTACAGAGGGCTGTTCAAAGTAAGGGAAGGAGGGACACCAGGGCCATGATATGAGGCTGGAGGGAGGAAGGTTCAGGAGGAGATGAGGAGACACTTTTTACAGAGAGGGTGGTGGCTGGGTGGAATGCGTTACCTGCAGAAGTGATATCCAGTAGAACAGTGGACTGCTTCAAAGGGGATGGGGCAGGACAAGGGGAGGGTTAATGAAGGGAAGGGTGGAAGGAGGCAGCTGCAGAGATAAGGGGTGCTAGCTGTACATTTGAGCAGACTTGATAGACCTCTAGGCCTTTATCTGTTGGCAAATTTCGTATGTTTGTATGTTCGTACTATTCAGTGTCGCTATTGCTTGTCTTGATGATCCAGACATCCTGTAGTTCATCTTTGAATGTTATTCAGAGAAGCATTTATCTATAAACAGGCCCTTTCCACACTGTGCACACCAGTAGGCCGATTCCTTATGCTTCCCTTTCTTTGTGCACACCACACATCTTCAGGCTGGTTATGCTTCTTTGGTGTTCTTGGAACCTTCAATGGAAAGTGCTTTCCTTGCAGTCATTGGCACGGATTCAAGTTTGTCGATTGTCGTTTTTGGCTATGTTGTGGAAGATCATCAATTTTTTTGCTTGACATTACAAGTTCTTTAATCACAGTTCGCTGGAATTCCAGGTGCATCATCTTCTTTCTATCTGGTGAAAATTTCTTGCACATTATGTACCCCTGAAGTAACATGACAATCAGTAGATAAAAGAACTCCTTCTGCCATATCTTCTTACATCGCCAGTTAAAGCTGTAGTACCCTGCCAGCTAGTCATTTTTATTGACTCCACATATGTATCTGTTGTAGTCCATTATACATTTTGTTTTTTTTGATTGACTCCTCAGTCTCCCAATCCTTTCATCTGGTATCAACAAATCCGGTACTTGATGTTGTTGACAGCATGTATTAGTCCCTCTTGTCTCTTCACTTTATACAGAGCATCAGTATCTTCCTGAATGTAACCTTTTCTTTCACCTTCAGCTTTATGTCCTTATTTTGAGGCATTCCTTGTGGTTGGGCATCTGCAGTTCCTGTTGCACCGACACCAGATAAAAATAAATCTGTGTAGCGTTGAGATCCAGTGTAGTATCTGTCTGCGTAAATCCTGTAGACTTTCCCTCTCAGTTCTTCTCTAACAAGATCAAAACAAACTCTGTATGTATGTCCTTTGCTCTGTTCCTCATCGACTTTGCCAGTATAGAATTGCCAGTTGCATATGTATCCTGAGTTCAATTCACATATGGTGTACACTTTGATTCCATACGTCATTATTTTTTGTGGATTAAATGTTCTGTAACTCAGATTTCCCTTCCACAGACATATACCTTCATTCAGGGAGAGGTCCCAGTCGGGAACATAAGTTTCCTGCGATCTCTTCAGGAATCAATCATGTATCTCCCTGATGTGATAAAGTTAATCAAATCCCTTCATCCCTCTAGGGTTCTGCTTTGAGTTGTCAGCTATATGGAGAAAAGAAAAAAACAGGTTGAACAGGTTCCTTGCCATCACAGTGCCCCAGAATGGTGTGTAGGTAACTTAATCCAAATCCCAGTATTCATCTTTACTGCACTTCTCTACCAGTCCCATCACAATGTATAGCTCAAAAAACCTCTTCAATTCTTCTTTGTCAGTCCTCTTCCAAACTCTGGCCCTCGAATGTGGTGGCAACTCATCAATTGGATGTGCCAGAAAGAAATCATCCATGTAGTCCAAAAATGGCATAAAAACAGGGAAGATGAATCAGCGAGGAATTAAATAAATATTTTTTGAGTATCTACAAAGCTAGAGAAGAATTCAATGAACCAGCGGAAGTGACTATAGATGGCTCCATAGAATTCAACACCAGAGAGGTGGAACTGATAAAACTACTAAAGCCAAATAGTTCACCTGGGCCTGATGGAATTACCCCAGACTCCTCAAGAAGTAAGTAAAGAGATCATGGGACCGCTCACTTTGCTATTTAATATCTCCATCTCAGAAGGAAAAACAACAAAAGAATGATGAGAGGCAATAGTAACTCCAATTCATAAGGGAGGAAAAAAAGAGGACATTAAAAATTATCGACCCATTAGTCTCACATCTGTAATTGGTAAAATAATGGAAAGACTCCTGCAAGCATACATAACTGAACGTATAAAAAACACTGAATTAGAAGACTTCGCTCAGCATGGTTTTACCTCTGAAAGGTCGTGTCTTATGAACTAGATACATTTTTCAAGCCAGTAAGTGTGGCTCTGGATAAGGGGTTTCATGTGATATTATTTTCTGGAGTTTGCCAGAGCATTTGGCAAGATATCACACAAAATACTGTTACAGGAACTATATGGGATAGGCTTACACTCAAATATTATTAGCTGGATAAAATCGTGGCTGGGTGATCGATATCAGAGGGTATCAATCAAAGGGCATTTGTCCAACTGGGTAGGGTGACTAGTGGAGTCCCGCAAGGATCAGTTCTGGGTCACACACTATATAACATCATGGTGACCAGAATGAAAGTATCTATAAATGCATGGATATGCAAATATGCTGATGATTGTAAGTTGGGAGGACTTGTTAACAGGAAAGAGGATGGCATATTGTTACAAAAACAGTTAGACAAACTTTATGATTGGGCAAAGGCCAACAAAATGCAGTTTAATGTGGATAAATGCATTTAGGGAAAAACAACCCACTTTTATGTTATAAGTTGGGTAACAGTATACTGCAAACAACAACCGAAGAAAAAGACCTAGGCACAATAATAACACAAAAGCTAACCATCGATAGGAACACTACAGTAAAGTCAAAAAATGTCACAAAATTGTAGGCTCAATCCTGGCCAATATTAAAAGCAGGGAACTGGAGGTGTTAGTGCCTCTTTTTCAAGTTTGGTGCTCCCACACCTTAGTACTGTTCCCAGTTTAATTTACCACACACTAAGAGGCTCAAAACTTATTGAGGAGTGCAAAGGAAAGTCCCCAAGAAAATCAAACTCTTAAAGGATATGAGCTATGGAAATAGACTTAGGAAATTAAACTTATTTTCAGCTAAATACAAGCAGATCAGAGGAGACCTTTGTCTAACATAGTAAATAATGAATATATAAGGGACACTATAGCATTGACATTACAGGATGGTAAATAAAAACACAAGAAGTAATGGTTATAAAATAAAAGGGGAATAAATAAGAACAACAAGGAGAAGTAGCTTTTTTACACAGAGGGTTGTAACACTATGGAATAGCCTTCCACAGCAAGTTGTTACAAGTCATAACATCACTATATTTAAAACTAGGCTTGATGAGTACATGGGAGACAAGAAGTATGAGTTCCACCCATGATTGTATGGATGGCGAGTTCAATAAAGCAAGCAAAGCAAACCTTATTTATACAGCACCTTTCTTAAAACCAAGGCACTTTACAAGTTAAACCATAAAACATATAAACTGATAAAATTACAAATATATAAAATAATTAAAATCATCTGGGAAGGCCATCCGAAAATGATAAGTCTTAAATTCTGACTTAAATCTCTCGCGGTCAGGCGTTCTCTCAACTGATGAGTAGAGCATTCCACAGGGTAGGGGCCTTCAAAGAAAAGCACGAGCACCAGATGTCTTCAGACATACCTGGAATCTCAAGCAATCCCTCATCGGTGGATCAGAGATGGTGGAGGGTGGTAGGGAGTCAAGAGATCTTGCAGGTAGCTGGGTCCCAGTTCGTGTAGGGCTTTAAAGGTCAGAAGACCAACCTTAAAGGTGATCCACCACTGAACAGGCAGTCAGTGCAGTCCACGCAGCACAGGTGTAATATGGCTGGTCCTATATGTACCAGTCAAATGCCTGGCTGCTGCATTCTGCACTAGCTGCAAGTGGCAGATATCAATCCCAGGAAGCCCTAGGTAGAGAACATTGCAGTAGTCAAGACGGGCGATGACGAAGGCATGGACCAGTGTTGGATGGTCATCCAGGGGAACCAGATGTTTCACTTGGGTGATGTTCCTCAGATGGTAGAAAAAGGATTTGACAACGGCAGACACCTGAGGTTTCAGGGTCAAGCCGTCATCAAAAATAACACCCAAAGCCGGCCTGGTGGCACTGAGGGTTGAGGCACTGGATGCCACACCTCACGCCATGCAGTGACGGGTTCAGAATGAGGCCAAGTTGTGGGAGTCAGCAGGGGTGGGAAGGACTGAGCATCTGGAGGACAACTCTCCTCTCCTGGGAGGAGAGGGTCCCTAGTCAGTGCTCGGCTGCCCTCTGGCAGAAGCCAGAGATGCAGCAAGCACTGACGGTGCAGAGAAGGGGTGGGGAGAGTGGCAGATGTCGATTCCATGCCTTGACATCAGAGCACTAGCCACACCCCAAGAAAACAGGGGAAAATGCCCTTCAGCTCCGGCGGAGATGGAGCACCGGAGTTTGCCCTCGATCTGCGGCCACCCACATGACACCCTCCCGACTGACGCAACTGACTGCTCGGGTGTTATGGCCCACCTCGTCCCTGCCCGGGGGGGTAAACTGAGGCTACATGGATGATGGAGGACTGTCCAGGTAGGGTGGACCACAGAGGGATGACTCCTTGGTGCTCCCAAGGAGACCAGAGCTGAGGGAAGGAGAGGAGGAAAAAATAAAATAATAATAAAAAAAAATAACACCCAAATTCGCACCTGGTTGTGGTTGTAGTAAGCTGGACACTGTCAAGCCATGTGCCTGACACCTGTTCAGCCCCAAACCCACCCCAGATGACCAGGGTCCACAACCAACACTTTGGTCTTGTCAGGGTTCAGTCTCAGCCAGCTGGTGCTCATCCAGTCCTTGATCTCGGTGAGACAGTTGTTAAACACAGAGACTGCATCCCTTGTTCGAGTAGAAAGGACAGATACAGTTGAGTATCATCTGCATAGCAGTGAAAACTCAAACCATATCGCCTAATGATATCTCCTAATGGCAACATGTACACTGCAAACAACATGGGTGCCAGTATGGACTCTGTGGGACCCATAGGACAGGGGATGGGCATCAGAGGAATAAATTCCAGTGACCACCCTCTAAGACCTGCTCATGAGGAAAGACTGAAACCATTCAAGGACTCTCCTGACAGTCCACAGAGACACATGAGGCACTCCCATAGCACACCATGGTCCACAGTGTCAAATGTTGTGGAGAGATCAAGAAGGACCAGATGGTACATATCTTTGATCCCTCACTGTTAGGAGGTCATTCAATACACAGACAAGTGCAGTCTCAGTACTATGTCTCTTCCAAAATCCAGACTGGAGAGCTTCATAGATATTGTAGATCACAAGGTGATCATCCAGTTCACGCAACCACCTTCTCAATAACCTTCCCAGCAAAGGTAGGTTAGAGACAGGCCTGCAGATAGCTGGGCAGTCTGGATCCAAGGATGTTTTTCTTAGGAGTGGTCATACAACCGCCTCCTTAAGGAGATCTGGAAAGACACTTCTCTTCAAGAATCCCCAGACAATTTTAGCTAGGATTGGGCAGATGACATCTACACAGTCCACTAATAGCGTGTAGGGCCCAGATCAAACTACAGCTGATTGGGTGCAATGTTTGGACAATCTGCACAATGTCCATGAATTCCAGCTAGCTAAAGTCCACCCAGACAGACTGAGTGTTCATCACCTCTCGCCGACCTTTGCAGTCCCTCATAGGGAAAGTAGGGCCAATGCCAGACCGGATGCTGGCAACCTTATCTCCAAAGAACTGAGTGAACTTGCATTTAGCCTGAGAAAATGCCCTCCCGGGCTGGAGACAGACTGGATTGCACAGTCTGTCCACAGTCCGGAAGAGCTGAGCCCATCGATTCCATGCAGCAGTAATATCCCTGGACAGAAATTCTGCCTTCTCACTGGTTATTTTTGATTGATAGCCCTTATAATGTTCTATCAATCTAAGGCTGTCAGCATCCAGGCCTGACTTTCTCCATGCTCTCTCTAGCCTTCAGCCCATAGCCTGCTGAACTGGTAGTATTCCTATAAACCTATATATCTATTTGTTTCCCTTGTGATAAGCTCCAAATCTTCATCAGTCAGGCAAAACAACTGCTAAACCCAAGATGACTTTGTGGGACTGGAACTTGTAGACCTGAAGTTGCAGTGAATTGGTGTCCATTGTCACTTGTCGTCTCCTCTTCCCATTTGTCCTCTATTGTAGTGCTTCCTTCTGCTGATGGTGAGCCCTCTTACCACGAGTTTTCTTGGGCACTGCATCTATTGATGTTGTGGGGGTCTCTTCCTGATCTTCCAACTCCTTATCCAGCATGTAATCTGGATCAGTAACTTCTTCATCTTCAGAAGACTCATTCTACACTTCCACCAGATCCAGATTATACAACTTTTCTTCTACATCCTCTTCACTATCCGATTCAGAGATATTGGACTCACTACACATCTGGATCTCTGCCAAAACATCCAATGGCGTCAATCTGCTTTTGGTCATGATGAATACTCTGTAAGGTATAGAGACCAAAAAAAAAAAACATCATTGTTGCAAGTTACCTTTTTTGGGTGATTCTTATAAAAACATGAAAAATGAAGCCTCTATACCAGTTTGGCACAGTAAACCCCTTCCCCCACTCCCCAATGTACACTGATTTATAGTTGCAAACATACCGGAAAATATTCTATATTCTGTAGAATTATGTTGAATATACTGTGAGGAATCAACTAACCTGAAAGATAAATAAAAATTATATGCAAAGTGTTAACATGTAATATCTCTAACAGAATACTCAAACTCATTTTCACACATACAATGTGTTTCTGATTTACCAAGGTTACAATTTTACAAATCACTTTGTGCTTTTAATCTAACACATTAATTAAACGGTTTGAGTGTCATTATTGGTACACAAATTTACCCACCGCATGTTTACGTGGTGGTGACTATCAAATTGGCAGACTTAGTGGGCCAAGTGGTCATTATCTGCCATCAAAGTCTATGTTTCTGTGTTTCAAATACTGTATCAATAACTGTTCATAACTAGCATTAGGATCATAATGGATGTTCACATGAGTCATGCTATACCAACCAACACAAAATAAGGAGTTTTACTTACTGAACGTGTTATGTTCTTACCTCAATTGTTAATTGACTATTAACTCTTAAATGTGATCGTATGTAATTTTATTTAAATTATTTCATAATTGGAGATTTATTGCTCAGTTTATTTATTTTTTTAATTAGGGTACAAGAATAACTATTTTTTAATGTCCAGTCTGAACAAACTGATTGATTGTTCCATTTTCATATCAAAACATTACATTTATTTTATAATAGTTATCAATGGTATCATGAATGCGATTCTCATAATTATGCTTCCATATATTTGCAAAGTGTAATTAGCTGGTCTTAACAATAGTCGAGTTGGAATAAGATGAAAATTGTATAACTTTATTTTGCTTTGTTTTCTCTTCTGCTTATTCATTGATATAATTGAATTTGTAGCAAGATGTTCATCTAAATTTCATATTCCAAGTTGTTGCAGTTGGAAGCATGTATCACATTTGTTTGTAGTATTGGATTAAATGTTCTAAAAGAAAAAAATACAACAAACATTTCTTATCAAAATGGATACAGAGTCCTTTTATCTTTCTACTTAATTACCATGGCACTCTACATCACACCCCACTTTTGTGTCTTTATACCTCTCTGGCTGTATACATCAATTCAAGTTGATGGTAGAGGATGACAAGCACTTGTTGTGCAGAAGCTAAAATGCATCAAAATGACTGGCTTTGCTAAAATGCCACAAAATGGCCACCTTTGCTAAAAAGCTCTCTGAATGGGTGTAACAGTAATGGGAAGGAATTTAGTTAGGCTGTGGTTGTGACCTCAGGATCCAGTGCACTATGTTGGGGGAAGGGGGGTGAGGCTTACCCTGAGTTGGACCGTGCAAGGTTTCCGAGATAAATCAAATGTCTGGTGCACTAGTTTGTTTCCACTGACCCTCTTCCTGTCCCATGCATGTTTAAAACCATCCACTGTGTTTGCTCCCCACCACTGCCTGTGGCCATTCATCCCATGCATCCACCACCTCCTATGTGAAGAAAAACTTTCACGCTTTCTCCCTCAGCCTGCCACCCTCCAAATTAATGTCATGCCCCTTGTTCTTGTACATCTCTTATATTGGAAGATGTCATCCCTTTTACCTTGTTTATGCCCTTAATGTAACTGAATGTCTTTATCGTGTCCGATCCCTCCTCTCCTCCAGCAAGTACATACTGAGGTCCTTTAACATTTCCTCATATGTTTTATGGTAATCCTTGTACCATATTAATCGCCCTTCTCTGGACCACCTCCACCCTTTCAATGTCCTTATGATGGTGCAGCCTACAGAACTGCACACAGTACTCTAGGTGAGGCCTCACTAGCATCTTGTACAATGCCATAACCACCCCAAACCTTATGCTTGATACCTCTACCTAAGCATCTCAGCATGCCATTGACCTCCTGCAGTCTTTATACTTTGCTTAGACACCTTTAGGTGCGTCAGAAATGATCCAGGTCCCTTTTTCCTTTTCGGTGGTCAGAACTCCCCCACCCCAGTCCTGTAGCACTCCCCAGTGTTCCCTCTTCCCAGGTGCATTACCATAACATGCCCAGTCAACATAAAACCAAGTAACATGTGAAGCTTATTGGGTACTAGGAAGCCAGAATCAGTAATCTTGAAGGGATGACGTCCGGCAAAAATGTAAAGTCAAAATATATGAAAGGAGTCACAAAGGATCTGTAGTTCATAATGAGTAATTAGTAAATATAGGACAGGTTAGTCATAGAGTAATACTTATCTGATGGGGACAGAGTCAGCATCATGTCAGAGCTGTTAAAGAGAAAAAAAAAAGTTGGTTAATTCGAAGAACATACAGTAGCAATACAGTAGAACCCCCAACACCTTCTCACCGTCAAACACTACCTCCTACCCCTCCAACCCCATATCCCCTCCCTCTGTTTCAGTCCTATCTCAGCTGTCTATTATTTCTCTGTGGTGATGAGAGGCTAGGTTGAGTAGCCTTGCCCTCCCTTACCATACCCCAAACAAAAAAGCAAAAACTATTGCCTGTTCCCTCCCATATCTTGTGTCTGCAAAAGAAAAGCTCTTCTTGGTGTCCAATGATCCACCCATGCCCACCCACACCAGACTCCACCAGAAATAATGAATTCACTGATTTCCAGTGGTTCAGCACTTTAATCCCATACCAGGAACCAACACAAATAAAGGACTTGCAAGAGTCTGGTAGCCATCTCATGCCCTCACATACAAGGCCACACCACAAAAAGCATTCCCTGTTGGCAAGTAGGTCCCCATTCCCTCCATACCAGGCTCCTCCACAAGAAAACAACTCTGCAGTGTCCAATGGCCCCACCAATGCCCTCCAAGACTGGGCCCCAACACCAGAAATGTAAGAACAAAATAGAGGAATGCCATGACATGGCTGAAAAAAAATTGAGGCATGCCACCACATGGCTTCAAATGAAATTGAATCACACCTCCACCCATATGCAGACAAAATGGAGGAAGGCCAGAACCCATATTCTAACAAGGACACATCACAGAATAAAGTTTCCCTGCTGTCCAGTGATCCTGCCTAAGCCCTCCGATACCAGCCACCACCAAAAATAAAGCATTTACTGCTGTCAAGTGGCCCACCCATGCCCTCCTGTACCCGTTATGCACAAAATTAATTTTTTTTTGGTAACCAGGCAAGGACCAATAGGCACATAATTAATGTTGTTAAGGGTCACCCAGGACCACTGGAGAGGTTAATTGTCTTGCTCAGAGACACACAGCATGCAAGTGGAGGTTGTATGAATCAAACCCAGGTTCCAACCCCTAAATACACACCACTCATATATTTTCCTGCACGTAGGGTGGATGTGTGGCTTTAAGGTTTGAAACTGAGGTTGGTGGGGTGTTGAAGAAGCTGTGGGTGAGGAGCAATCATCATCGCATTTTCCAACTTTTGATGTTGCAACCTTAATGGAGCATTAACAAAAATCCATTAAAAATGTTTGGTGCAAAATATACACAAAATTAGTGGTGTTTCATGTATAGATACAATTTTTCAGAGAAAAATGGCAGAAAATGTGCACCCCACCCTCTAACACCTGGTACCATCACACATAATGTATTACCTGGTGTCCAGGTGATTTTTAAAAATGTTTCATTTTTTATATAAGTCTTTGGTAGCTGGGTAAAGCCCACTAGGCACAAGTGCCTGTTTTCAGGAGCGACCTGGGAGCACTGGGGGCTAAGTGACTTGCTCAGAGTCACACAGTATACAAGTGGAGGCTGTGGGAATCAAAGCCATGTCTGCTAGATGTATCAAGCTCATTCACGGCTCATTACTCTAACCTTTTGGCTATACTGCCAGTGCCCTGATCCCACCGCCCACCATCCAAGACCTGGCACCATCACACATAATGCATTCCAAGATTCACTCAGCTTTCCGAGACCCAGCGCTATCACACAAATACCATTCCCTGATGGTCCCCCCCACCTTGAAACACCTGGAACCATCACAGAAAAAGCATTCTGTGGTGTCTAGTGGTTCTCCCCACCTGTTGATAGCCAGCACCATAACACACACCTTCTCTTGCCCTGCCTGAACACACAAAGACACATTGAATACAGGAATAAACATTATTTGTGATTTCTGTGACTGTAAAATGTCTATTTCATCCCCAGTACTTAGTGTATCTCTCTCTCTCCATTCTGGAAGGCACAAGTCAAAAATTTTATTTTGCCAGCCTGCCCTTTCCCTGCCTGCACCAACTGTGACAGGAAAATCTTACTTTGTCCCATCAACCGAAAAGAACTTCCTAGTGTCTGATGGCTTCCCCATGCCCTCACAGACCAGTCATTGCCACAATAAACACATTCAAAGTTGACTGACTGTACCCCAATTCCTTCCCATATCAGATGCAAAAACTTGTAGAAAAAATAATTGACCTTGACTGTTGAATCAAATGATGTTCGAAAAATCTCTAGAAATTGGACCGGGACTCTACAAGACAGATGTTGTTGTCGTTCAGTAAGACATCTGATCAGATTTCCTCCAGGAAGACATTCGGTGAGATGATAATAACAAAATCCCCTCCAATATAACGTGCCACCTCAACTTTAGCATTCCCTGGTGTACAATGAACCCCCACAAACCCTCCCATACCTGGACCCACCACCATGGTGCTGGGTAATTAACACACAGCATCATATAATAAACAGATTTACCTGGTGTCCAGTCCCATTAAACCACAAGACCCAGTACCCTAAAACAAACAACATTCCCTGATGTCAGTTGGGTCCACCCCACCCTCAGATAGATGGCATCATCACTCAAAATGCTTTTCCTGGTTCCTCTCTGCCCTCCGAGACACAGCATATTCACACAAAGTCATCCCTTGGTGTCAGTTGGGTCCACACCCCCATTCCAAGACTCATAACTTTCAGACAAAACGCATTCCCTTGTGTCTGTGGGGCCCACCCCATCATCACAGACATGGCACCATCACATTAAATACATTCCCTGGTACCTCCCCACCACCAATAATGCATCCCATGTTGTCCAATGGTCGAAAAAATTCCCTTCCATACCAGGTGGAACCCAATGTTAAGCATTCCATGGTGACAAATGGCCCCATAAGCATTCCCATATCAGGCACACCACACCATGAAGCATTCCCTGTTGTCAAACAGTACCCCTTCCCCCATATCAGGCATCTCCACATGTTAAACATTACATGGTGTCCAATAGCCCCTCAAGCAATCTCATATGAGGCACCACCCAAAATATGACTCCCTGATGTCCAGTGGTCCTCTGATTCACTCCCATATCAGGCCGTCAGCACAAGTCAGAAATTCCCTGGTGTCTAATGACCCCCACAAGCTCTTTCATATCAAGGCCCACCTCCCAAAACGCTTTCCCTGATGACCAATTGTCCTCCAATTCCCTCCCATATCAGATGTAAAACATGTTTAGTATTCCCTGTAGCCTAGTGGCCCCTCACAAGTCATCCCAAATGAAGACCTACAACCAAACACGCATTCCCAATTGTCAAATGGTCCTCCAATTCCTTTCCATATCTGGCTTCACCAGAAGTTAAGCATTCTCTGGTGTCCAGTGGCCCCCATTCCTGAAGAAAGACACATTATCAGAGGTGGTATAGCATAGGGCAACAAAGATGATCCAGAGATTAGAGGGAAAATCATATGAGGATAGATTGGGCGAGCTGAACATGTATTCACTGGAGGAGAGGAGAGGAGAGGAGAGATAGGGGGGATATGATTGACACCTTTCAATACTGAAACTGGATAAACAAGACTAATACAGGAGGGATTTTCCAGATTAGAAGAGGGAGAGACATGAGAGGTCATCAGTTGAGATTGGAGGGGTAGATTCAGGAGGAAATCAGGAGACATTTTTTACAGAAAGGTGATAGACAAATGGTATACTCTGTCCAAAATGGTAGTATCCTATACAACAATGGGAGGATTTAAGAGGGATGTGACAGAGTGAGAGTGGCAATTACGATGAGGCAGGGAGGGTGGGGCAACAGCAAGCTGAGGGGCTACCTACACAATCAAGCTCACTCGATAGACTATGAGGCCTGTTTCTGCTGGCATTTTAGTATGTTTGCATGTTCATATGTAATGCATAAAACTGACCTTCACAAATGAATAAACTGATGTTTGAAAATCTCTGAAAACTCGGACCAGGACACTACGAGACAGATGTTCTTGCCGATCAGTAAGATGCCGGATCAGGAGCTTTCCTGCGGGAAGACACAAAGTGATATGAAAATACAAAATGTAGGTCTATGGAATAACAGATTAGCAAAAAAAATTACTATGGGGTTATGACTGGATTTGCTGGTGGTTCACTTGGCATTGTCAACACCCTTTAGTGTCTGTTAATGCATCCGGATGTTACCCGGTCATGACCAAATAGTGTTTTATCTTACTATAATGACTAGAGACTTGGAATGCCCTCATAAACTCTCCAGTACTGCATATGTGTATGCAGATATGGGTATAGGCTGACATGAACAGCCAAGTGGAATAAGAGATTAACAAGGAAAATGACTATGGGGTTATGACCAGATAACATCAGTTGTCATTTTCACCACCCTTAGTGTGTGTTAATGCCCCCTGATGTTACCTGGTCATAACCAAATAGTTTTTTACCTTACTATGATCACCAGAGACTTGCATTGACTTCATGAACACTTGAGTACTGCATATGTGTATGTAGTTATGGGCACAGGTTGACATGAACAGCCAAGTACAATAACAGATTAGCAAGGTAAATGACTATGGGATTATGACTGGATAACATCAGTTGGCATTTTTTACCACCCTTTAGTGTGTGTTAATGCCTCCTGATGTTACCCGGTCATAACCAAATAGTGTTTTACCTTGCTGTGATGACCAGCGACTTGTACTGACCACATAAACATGTGTATGCAGCTATGGGTGTCAGTGGCAAGAACAGCCAAGTGGAAAAACAGATTAGTAAAGAAAATGACTATGAGGTTATGACTGGATAACATCAGTTGGCATTTTCACCACCCCTTAGTGTGTGTTGATGCATACTGATGTTACCCGGTTATAACAAAATAGTGTTTTACCTTGCTATGATGACCAGTGACTTTACAATGACCTCATGAACACCTGAGTACTGCATATGTGTATATGGTTCTGGGCATTGGCTGACATGAACAGAAAAGTGGAATAACAGAATAGCAAAGTAAATGACTATGGGGTTATGGCCCGGATAACATCAGTCGTCATTTTCACCACCCCTTAGTGTTTGATATTGCTTCCTGGTGTCACCCAGTCATAACCAAATAGTGTTTTACCTTACTATGACCACCAGATACTTGCAATGACTTCATGAACACTTGAGTACTGCATATGTGTATGTAGTTATGGGCACAGGTTGACAAGAACAGCCAAGTGGAATAACAGAATAGCAAGGAAAATTACTATGGAGTTATGACTGGATAAAATCAGTCGGTATTTTCAACACCCTTTGGTGTGTGTTAATGCATTCTGGTGTCACCCCGGTCATAACCAAATAGTGTTTCACCTTACTGTGATGACCAGAGACTTGCACTGACCTCATGAACGCTTGAGTATTGCATATGTGTATGCAGTTATGGATATAGGCTGATATGAACAGTCAAGAAGAATAAGAGATTAGCAAGGTAAATGCCTATGGGGCTATGACTGGATAAAATTAGTTGGCATTTTCATCACCTTTTATTGTGTATTAATGCCTCCTGATGTTACCCGGTCAAAACCAAATAGTGTTTTACCTTACTATAATGACCAGAGACTTGCACTGACCTCATGAACACTCGAGTACTGCATAAGTGTATGCAGATATGGGTATGAGCTGACATGAACAGCCAAGAGGAATAAGAGATTAGAAAGGTAAATGACTATAGGGTTATGAACGAATAACATCAGTCAGCATTTTCACCACACTTCAGTGTGTCTTAATGCCTCCTGATGTTACCCGGTCATAACCAAATAGTGTTTTACCTTACTATAATGACTAGAGAGTTGCATTGACCTCAGGAACACTCGAGTACTGCATATGTGAATACATTTCTGGGTATCAGCTGACATGAACATGCAAGTGGAATAAAAGATTTACAAGGAAAATGACTATGGGGTTATGACCAGGTAACATCAGTCGTCATTTTCACCACCCTTTAGTGTGAATTAATGCCTCCTGATGTTACATGGTCATAACCAAATAGTATTTTACCTTGCTGTGATGACCAGTGACTTGAACTGACCACTTGAACACTTGAGTACTGCATATGTGTATGCAGCTATGGGTATCAGATGACAAGAACAGCCAAGTGAAACAATAGATTAACAAGGAAAATGACTATGGGGTTATGACCGGATAACATCAGTTGGCATTTTCACCACATTTTAGTGTGTGTTGATGCATTATGATGTTACCAGGTCATAACCAAATAGTGTTTTATCTTGCTGTGATGACCAGTGACTTACAATGACCTCATGAACACTCAGGTACTGCATATGTGTATGTGGGTCTGGGAATCGGCTGACATGAACAGAAAAGTGGAATAACAGAATAGCAAAGTAAATGACTATGGGGTTATGGCCGGATAACATCAGTCATCAGTTTCGCCACCCTTAGTGTTTTAGAATGCCTCCTGATGTCACCTGGTCATAACCAAATAGTGTTTTACCTTACTATAATCACCAGAGACTTGCACGGATCTCATGAACACTTGACTACTGTACATGTGTATGTGATTCTGGTCATTGGCTGACATGAACAGCCAAGTGGAATAACAGAATAGCAAGGTAAATTACAAATAGAATAATGAATAGGTGCCAGTGCATTACCAGTGAGTAATACCATCAAGAGGTTCTGGACATGTAGCAACCTCGAGAGTGAAGCTTGAGAGGTTCCCGTGTCCAGAACCTTGAGATGGTATCACTCGCCAGTAATGCACTGGCACCTATTAGTTATTTTCTTTAATATAGAGATGTGATTTTAATTTTTTCTTACTTTGTGAATGGTAGTCAGCAGTTTCAGTGAAGGATGCTGTGTCCTGGCATACTGCCGCATTGTCTTGCTGCTGCTCTCACTCCAGCCCGCTGCACTGCACCCCACCTGCCTCTACTCTTCGCCTCACTGTATGAGAATAACTGGTAGGTATTCTTACTTTTTCTTTTTGGGCTCGCTCCATGTTTCTTTTTGTGAGAAGAGGAAAAAAGAACAAAGAAATGTTGTGAGGCAGTACGGTCTCGTTAAGTGAGAAAGAGCTGCCATGTTTTTAAAATTGTTCTGCTCGCCCACACATGAAAAACAGCCAATCAGGAGGCACTTAGAGGACGGGGGCCAGAAGGATCTTTAGGGCTTACGCGCTGTTTGATGATTCTGATAATACTGTCGTTGAGAGTGCAATGATAGTATTCTCACATTCAAACAATACTATTAAAAGTGATTGACAGTACTATTACCACAGGCGTTTTGATGGTATTATCAACGTTTTTGTATGCTTTTGAACATATTAAATTTAAGATCCATATATTAATATAGGGTTATGACCGGATAAAATCAGTCAGCATTTTCAACACCCTTTAGTGTTTGTTAATGCATCCTGATGTCACCCAGTCATAACCAAACAGTGTTTTACCATACCGTGATGACCAGAGACTTGAACTGACCTCATGAACACTTGAGTACTGCATATGCGTATGCAGTTATGGGTATAGGCTGACATGAACAGCCAAGAGGAATAAGAGATTAGCAAGGTAAATGACTATAGGGCTATGACCGGATAATATTATTTGGCATTTTCACCACCCTTTAGTGTGTATTAATGCCTCCTGATGTTACCCAGTCATAACCAAATAGTGTTTTACCTTACTATAATGACTAAAGACTTGCACTGACCTCATAAACATTCGAGTATTATTTATTTATTTATTTAATTTTGTTGACCTGGTAGGCCCACTGAGACTAGAAGTCCCTTTTTCAGGGGCAGCCAGGGGGAGGGGGATACAGATGGTAACCAACTGAAATTGAACCAGATTAAGCTGTTGGTGGTATTTTTAGTGAATGGGGAAATGTGGCCAGGACACTGAGAAATTCCTTTACTATCCAGTAGGAGGAACCCTTGATGGTCTGGAGGATGGATTCTGTCAGTCCATCGCAGGAGCTGCATGAAGGAGGAGCTGGAGTGGACCAGAGTGTGCAGCAGAGAATGGATAGTAATTCAACTGAGATAAGGCGTATAAATCTGGAACTGCATGAAGTCACGGAGGAAGAAATACCTATGAGTGAGGAAATTATTCTGGACAGTAACCAAAAAAGGTATGAGCCTATGGAAGATTTATCAGATATACCCAATTTACATATGCAAAATGCAGAAGACAAAAAGAGAAATTGGCTCGATATGAGTCCATCTATGAGTTACACAAAAAAAAGTATGCTTCAGAATGACTACATGGATAATATGCAGCAAGAATCCTCGCAAGAGACGGATTCGATCCCCTTTCCCTTTTCTGCTTCAGACACTACCTGGCAACCAGAAAACACACTTGAGTAGGCTGGCTGGATTTTTCTTGATGGTATATGGATTCCAAATCCTAATATTCCTTTGCCTGGGGCTAACATAAATGTGAGCAGGCCCTTATCTCCAAAGAGAGCTACAATGAAAAGTAATGGTTCTTTGGATGGACTGCAACAAGCACAGAGATGACACGTCTGGAAGAGCTAAGGATGTGGCTTCTAAGGTTTCAGGTACAATGCCAGATGCTGACTCACAGGCCTCACAACAATGGAGGGTAAAGGAACAGAGCCAGCTGACTTCAGAAACTCAGGTCTCTGATGAACATGGTGCACTAACAGAGCTGAATACTTGTAAGGATCATGATGGTATGTTCACTACACAATCTGATACTACAGGGGAAAGTGGAGAATCTGACTCACAGAACAAACAAACAAATTATGCTAGCCTGTTCCAAAAACTGGAAGAGGCAGCAAGATGATGTTTTGTGGCCTGAATTTATTATAAAGGAGGGCTGGAGCTCCTTCCAGACAGAAATTAAGTGGGGAGATGTTTACTCATTGAGTCTTTGCAATTTACTCCAGCAGAAGTGTATGCCTTAATCCATACATCGGGAGACCATAATTTTGGTGTAAGTTTCAGAACGGCAGGATTACTGGACAAATTCTGGGCAACCTACTATGAGGTAAAGGGTAATTTGGAATGGAAACCATTTGTGGCATTTCTGATAACCAGGCCAACTGCTAAAGTCATTACAATATTATTTAGGAACGAAGGGGTGAACGTCTTAAACACTGTATACTGGTTGGAGAAAAGGTGTACAGTAAATGGGATACCAAGGGCCATAATTGATGATAATGGGTTCTGGACTGGGGGGTGGACGTTCACTGTACAATTGAAATTAACGGAGGATGGAATCCAACATTTACTGAATTGTTTTTATATTGGAAGGGACTGGGGCATACTCTTTTATCAAGGACAGCCACATACATGCTATAGATGTGGTTCATCATAACATTTAAACTCAGACCTGTGACCAACTTAAGTGCTTGGTATGTGGGGTGTTAGGTCAATCTGCTACTACTTGCACTGTCCCCCCTTCATGTAATTTGTGTGTAGCAGAAGACCATGTTTTCTCCTCCTGCCCATGGGCTGCGCACAATAAATCTGACTTTGTAGAGCATGATTTTTATATTAATATAGCCACAAAAGAAAAAGTGGCTCCACCAGAGAGAAAAGAAAGGTTTCAGCCCCCTAGATTTCCTAAAGCTGCAAATGAAAAACCAAGACGAAAAGAGACCCAGCAACAATCAGGTCTGACAGAAGTTTCAAATAAAACAGCGGGCTCTAAGAAACCTAGACCCCCAGAACCTAAAGACAGAGAGGTGGTTTCTACCCCAGCCACTATAGATCAAGATAATGTGGACTTTCAGTTAGTCCAGAGAAAAAAGGCTGCTACTAGAACAAATCCCATTACTGCACAATCATCCTGGATTTTGGTTTGAAATCAGTACGTCCCTTTACAGAGGTGGGGGACATGATGGAGAAGAATGATTCAGATGTTTCATCTATACAGAGTGACTCTACGGACTGTGTGTCTCAGACTCCAAAGTCTTCAGAGTCAGTAATGAAGAAATGAGTTACTAGGTCAAGCAAAAGAAACTCTCTTAATCATCATTCTCTCATGTCTTCAAGTACTTTAAGTATTGCTAGTCTAACGTCAACAGTATTAGAGCAGATTATAAAAGAAAGGCCACTTATGCTGTTCTACAACTGCTTCCTTTTATCATCATTTTCCTACAGGATACTAGGTTGTACTCTACTCAAGATGCTACAAGCATCAGCTGACTGGTTTAAGGGAATTCTTTCTGGTCTATGGGAATAGACACTTGTTCTGGGGTGGGTTTCTGCTTTACAACAGATGAGTGTCAAATTCATAAACTGGTAGATATAGAGCCAAACAGGGTACTGTTATTAGATGTTAGATTTCAGCAGGTACAATATAGATTGATAAATATTTATGCTCCTCAACAAAAGGCAGCTACAGTTGAACTGTTTTGGAACGTATTACCATATTTATTTACAAGTCGGACAGTATTATGGGGGGGTTCAATACAAACTTAGATCTTATAAGTAAAGGCAAATTATATAGTGACACAAATGAATTAAGGGTAATTATCACTAAAACAGGGTTAAAAGATGCCTTTCAAGCACAACCTCATTTGACGTATGTTAGAGGGAGTCTGCGGATGAGAATTGATTTTTGGTTAATTTCAACACATGGACAAACATTAGCCATAACGACATTACCACTTGAGACATCAGACCATAATATAATTGCTGTCCAAATGTCATTGTCAGTCACAGAGACAAATTGGAAGGGGCATGGATATTCAACACTAGCCTACTGAAAAATTCAAATTTCCTTCAAACTCTTAAAGAAGTAATTGAAGATAGATAGTCAGTACTTTTTTTATATGACTCTCCTATTGATTGGTGGGCAGATACAAAGATTTGCTTAACAGACGTTTTTAAAAGTCAATCCCATATTATTTCAGATAGAAAACACAAAAAATATTTATTATGGAAACAAATGTATGAATTAGTATCATTAGAAACTGCCAGGGGAGAAAAATCACACTAACAAGCTTTTTTCAAATTAAACAGGAACTAACTAAAATACAGTATGATAGGCAAAAATCTTTGGAGTTAGAACAAAGATTCAGGACACAAGGGAGGAAGACTCAGGTTAACCCACACGAAGATTGTAGGCAAAGAGCTAACAAAAAACAGATGGGAGAAATTAAAGATTCTTCTGTTTTTTTAGTTAAGGGATCCTTTAAAATTCTTCAAGTAATGGACGGATTTATATAGAACAAGTTTGGTACTGCATTTGGAGAAAATGCTAGAATGAGAGTAATTCTTAAAGCAGCAGATCTCCCTAAAGTAACAACACAAGATAAGCAGAAACTTTGTGCTGATTTTACTATAGAAAAATTAGGTATAATAATAAAAAGTTTGAAAGATTTAACCGCACGGGACTGGATGGATTACCGCCAGAAGTACATAAAACATTATGGGATTTGCCAGTTAATTTATTGCAGGTTTTTAATGCATTTTTGAGTGAAGACAGGATCACTGAAACAATGTATAACGGTTTAATGGTGTTTTTATTTAATAAAGGGGAGAAGTCGAATTTAGAAAATTTGAGACCCAAAACATTGCTAAACACTGATTTAAAGATTTTTTCCAAATTACTTTGCAAATGAATAAGTAGTGTGCTCGATTATTTAATTCATCCATCACAGCATTGTTCAGTGCCTGGTCATACTAGTCAAGATGCTTTGCTCTTACTAAGAGAGTTATTTTTTCAAGGAAAAAAAGGACAATTATCAGGCTACTTATTTAGCTTTGATTTAGCCAAAGCTTTTGACAATTTGGCTGAGAAATTTATTTGGCTTACACTTACCGAATTCGGGTTTCCAGTGGAATTTACTAACTGGTTGAAAATCTGCTATTTTCTAGCTTCTGTTCGACCATATGTAAACAGGTTGGTTGGTAAAAAATGTTACATCAGAAGGGGGGTACGACAGGGTTGCCCCTTAAGCCTGATATTATTTATTTTAGCGATGGATCTGATAATTAGAATTCTCTATAGATCCCCACTTATAAAGGGAATACCATGCCCAGGTTGGGGGAGATTAAAAACTATTGAATATGCAGATGATTTATGTGTAATTGCCCAAGACAATGAGAATGGGAATTTGATCTGCAAAATCTTACCCCCATTACTAAAGTGCATTGGCTCTAATATAAATTCGGATAAAAGTATTTGTTTGAATTTATCAGGGATAAAGATAACGGATATTAATATTGGGGGAATAGTAATGGCTGATACCCAAAAAAAATGTTCGGATATATTTTGGCTTGGAAACACCAGCGGAATATAATTGGGAATTATGTATAAATAAAGGACGAGGAAGAATTAGTTGATGGGCTATTTGGAGATCTACCCACTGTGCTACTGGGGGCATGTGAATCAATCACTAAATACTTTTCTGCGCTGCCAAATAGTATGTGCCTATGTCCAGAAAATTCAGTCCCCCTTTTCCCATATCTATCTTAAGATGTTGTAAGCTTATCCTCTGGCATTTTTCCTCCATATAAACCGGAGAACATACTTCCAGTCACTTAGTATCCTTCTGGTACAATCCCACATGCAGCATCTGCATAACATATACCAACTGGGGAGGACATTCATTTTAAACAAATTTATTCTTACCAGCCAGGAGATCGGGAGTGAGGTCCATTGTTTCAGGTCAGCTTCAATTACCTTAAGCGTGGGGCCATAATTGAGTCTATACAAAGACTCTAGAGACCACCGATTTTAATTCCCATGTATATGAAGTGTCCTCCTACTACTACCTTAAAGCCCCATCCCTGTTCCTTCTTGTAGTTCTGGGGAGACTCATGATCTCAGACTTTTCTAAATTTAATTTATATCCTGAAAATCTGGCAAACCTCAACCATTTGTAGGAGAATGGGTATAGACTTCCCAGGGTCTGTAACAAAAAGCAGCATATCATCTGCATACATAGCGAGTTTATGTTGTTTCCCTGTGCACCCCTTGAATTCGCTCTTCCTGACGAATGGCTACTGCCAGGGGTTCCACTGCTAGGGCAAAGTGCAGCGAGAGGCGGGCACCTGCCTCATGCCCCTACCCAAACCAAAGCCCTCCAAAGAGTGCCATTCACCAAAACCTTCGTTCTGGGTGAGCTGTATAAAGCACGCACCCAACCCCAATCGCCCCCAGACCAAACCGGGCCATTGTTTCAAATAAATACTCCCACTTCACCCTGTCAAATGTCTTTCCGCATCCATAGAAATGACACAAGTGTCCTCATTCCTCTTCCCCACTCCCCAAATCACATTTAGAAGTCTTCTTACATTGTGATATGAGAGATGCCCTATAATGAACCCGGTCTGGTCTGGGTGGATCAAGCTAGGCAGCACCTCCTCAAGCGCCCTGCAAGACATTTGCAAATATTTTGGCATCACAATTCAGAAGCAAGATTAGGCGATAAGATGCACACTCCAAGATATTCTTTCCCACCTTAGGGATCAGACATATTACGGCATCTGAGAAGGTCCCCTGGAGCCTCAAAGCCTCCCCTTCTGTCTGTTGGAATGTCTCACACAGCAGCAGAGCCAATTGCCCTGCCATACATCTGTAGTATTCTACCAGGAATCCATCTGGCCCACTCACCTTCCCTGTCTGCAACCTCTGAATAGCCCGCAATACCTCTTCCCTCTTCACAGGGCCATTAAGAGCCTCCCTCTGAATCCTAGTCAATTTGGGCAGCTGCAGGGTATCCAGAAAAGCTTTACCCCTCGCCCCAGTCCCCTGCCCTCCCTCTGCCTGTACAGTTGTTCATAGAAACTGCAGAAACATTCTTGAATCTGTTGTGCAGACTTGTATTACCCCATTTATCTTTAATCACCGAGATATAAGTTTGGCCCTTCCCTCCCCACATGAGTCATACCAACAAGGGCCCAGGTTTATTCCCCCGTTCATATAATCTTTTTCTCCTAAAAGTCCATGCCATTCTAGCCTTCCTGCTAAGTAGAGTGTTCAGGGCCTCCCTGGTTGCCTTCATGTTCTCCCAGACCATTTCATCCCCTCCATTCATAGCCCTCCTCTCCAGCTCTCTCACTTTAGCTTCTAACTCCACTCTTCTGGCTTGCTTCTGTTTCTTGACCTTGGCCACATACTTTATAATCATCCCCCTCATGTATACGCCTTTCCCATCCCAAATAATACTTTTACTAGTGGCGAATTTGCATTCACTGTCATATGAATTTCCCACTGGTCCCTTAAGTATTCCTTGAAGTCTTTGTCCCTAATAAGTATGTCAGAAACTTCCATGGTGGGGACCCTCCTTGGTTTATTCATCATCAGTGAAACTATGACCATAGCATAGTCAGAGATGTGGATAGGGCTATGCAGCATTGTCTGAACCCTTCCATACCAATCCGTGGGAGAAACACATAGTCGATTCGCGACCACGTGCCATGCGGGTTAGTGTAAAAGTGTACTCTTTGGCCCCGGCTTTGCCTCTCGCCAATCATCTACCAATTCTAACTCCACCATTCCCAGATGCCACTGTCTAATTGTGTCATTTGCTGCCCCCCTGCCTGAGTGATCCAAATAAGGGTCTGGGTGCAGTTCAAGTCACCCTCTAAAACCAATCCGAACTGCTCCTTTATGAAGCGAGAATTGTGCTGTAAAAGCAGATCCTCAAATATCGCAGGAGCATATATACTTCAAATGTTATCCGCTCTCCCCAGAGCTCCCCCACAACAAAGACATATCTCCCTCCCATCTGATCTCTTATCACTCGTTGTACCTGAAATGGGAGATTCTTGTGTAGAAGGACAGTGACCCCCCTCTTTTATGCACCTTAAATGAGGCTGCAAAACATTTCCCCACCCATCCCCTTGTCAACTTCAAGTGCTCCACTGCTGCGAGATGTGTTTCTTATAATAACGCCACTTGAACCCCTTGTCTCTGCATGGCCGTGAGG
The DNA here is from genome assembly GCA_016271365.2 of Neoceratodus forsteri. Taxonomy (NCBI): domain Eukaryota; kingdom Metazoa; phylum Chordata; order Ceratodontiformes; family Ceratodontidae; genus Neoceratodus; species Neoceratodus forsteri. The sequence goes on along the minus strand of CM028133.1, from coordinate 412,776,054 downwards.
AGACTCGCCTGCTTCACAGGGGTTGCTATCCCTCAGACATTCCAGAAACACCACAAGATCTTGTCTGTTAGCCATTAAGACAGTATTTTCCTAGCCCCAATCCCCTCATGTGAACCATATCATCCCTTCTGCCAGTTCCGGGAAGGTGCATGAGTGTCCCCCCCAACAGAGCCCCTCTGGCAATTGCACCTGGCACACGTTTATCTTATATTTGTGTATATGTGTGCAAAAACATAGTTTTAACAAAATGGTAACACTGAACAGAACATGTAAATAACATTTAACTGTATCCCCCAACAGTCAAAACACCCAAACTAAACATACCCCCCCACCAATCCCTCAGTCTCTATAATTCGCCTTGTCCCCTTCTTGGTTCCCAAATTTGAAGTCCTCAGCCAACATCCCTTCCCTGACGCTATCTGCCAATTGTACTTGAGTGTCATTTAAATTACACTATATAGTTGTGATCTGCCCCCCCCGAGTGTACACTATAATTGCCCCACCATGTTCAGTTCCTGTTCGTACAATTTCCCCTGGGTACTCACCTGCCCGTGTCAGTTAGGCAGTCTCGCCCCCCTAAAGGGTCACCCTCCATAGCAACAAGGTGACCACAAATGATGCCTTTCTCTCAAGCACCCTAAATCATGCTCTGGTATTTGTACTTCTTGCCCAGGCAGCGCCCAGGTGTCACACCACTCCCCCCTCCTGTCCCCATGCACGTAGCAACAGTAATTCCCATGTTGTGTACTTCCAAACTCCAGCCATATATTAAGGTCTGAGTATCTCCCCTCCCCCCGTTATTGGCACATGTTACCCCACCTGCCGCTCTCCCCCAACTATTCACTTTATTAAGGGTCCTTTGTTTGTGCTACGGATCAACCCACAGATCCCACATCACAGTTATTATTCGGTTTCAGTGCTATACTAAACGCATTCCGGTTCCGTGCTGTTCCTCCTTACTATTCATCCACATGGACCCTCCACCTCCTGTGGCCCGAGAGTGGGAAAGGAGTATGAAAATCCATGCCAACATAACAAAAGAAACATTTCTCCTTATGGAGAGGTGACAGTCCACGTTCCCAAACCAAAACTATTTTAACTGTTACATTTTTAAGAACAGAAAGCCACGTGAACCTTGTAGCCCTTTATAAATGCAAGAACAGATTGTATAACCTTGTTGCTGTCCAGAATATGAGCTTCACCCATTTTTCTTGCACAGGCCCTCCACAAATTTCACCACCTTGTCTGCCTCCAGAATGAATATGGCTCCTGTACTTCACCTTGAGAGTCACTGGGTACAGGAGAGAGTTTTCCACCTTAAGAGACCTAAGCGAAGCCATGGATTTGTCGAATTTCTTGTGCCTAGCCAAGAGTCTCATGAGTAGTCCTGGAAGAAGAAGATCGGTGACCCTCAAAAGCTACTGTCCTTTCTCTCAATAGGCATGCAGCACCTTTTCATGGTCCTGGTAATTATGGAACCGCATGATGACTTGGTGGAGCGCTGCTCGCAGGTAGCCTAGGCATAACAGCCCGTGCACACGCCTCCAATTTCAGCTTGCCATTCTTCATTTCTATGCCGAGAAGCTTAGGTAGAGTTTCTGCACAGAAATCTAGCACATTCCCTCCTTCAACCCTTCTAACCACGGAACTTTGGCTGCTTGCCAACACTGTGGCAAATTATATCATTTTTAAATGAAATATATGTTTACTGTGGTGGAATAACTCCTTTAAATCCTGCTGTAATTAGTTGTATGCACTTGTCAGTTGTACTTTGTTCAGTGTGGGCCCTTATTTCCTGACATAATAGAGAATTAGGCAGAGCCTGTAGTCCTGTGATGATCTGTAGCGGACTTCAGTCTGCACATTTCTGTCCTCTGTTAATGCTGAGGGCTCAGTTCTGTATCTACTAGCACTGGTATATCACCTGGTGAGGTGCAGTAGATTACTAATCCTTGCATATTATTTTAAAAGTTTTGCGGTGCAAAGTGTTGCGTGACCCCTGCAAACACTTCCGGGTGATCACTGCTTTATTAGTGCGGTGCTCAGTAAGCAGGGCATGAGTGGAGACATGCTAGTCTGCGCGTGTTCCGCATATTCAGCGGGATCAACTGGGAGTCAATAGAGGCTATCAACTCAGGTATTTATTCTATTATGGTACCATACAACCATTCCATCCACAGTGATTCTTGCCACGATAACATAACTTGATTTGTGTGGGTACCTTGTAGCCTCATAGAAACATAGACTTTGACGGTAGATAAGGACCGCTTGGCCCACCTAGTCTGCCCATTTCCCTACCTAGAGGATAAGCTGCAGATCCTATTTAACCAACAGCGTATTTCTTCCTACCCCTTATCCGTAGTGTTAGGCCTCACAAAATGGCCCTATCAGGATATCTGTTTTCCATGTTGGAAGGGATACAGTGTAGCTCTTGCCTAGTGTATTGTAACACTACATGTAGAGATGAAATAGCTACTAGCTTTATTTGTCCCAAATGTGTAGAAAATCTATCTTTGAAGTAAGCAGTTGCACTGTTTAACATTAGGTTATCTGAACTTGAATTAAGTCAGTTACAAATGTGGGCTGATTCAAAGCATTAAATCAAAATGATGCCCCTTGGATGATTCTGTTCCTGTATTACACCTATGTTCAATTCTGATAATTTGAATGTTAGTTATCTAAATCCAGCTATTGAATTAACCTTTGGTAGTAAAAAAAAATGCCAAAGTGGCACAGAATGTACTGAAAATTCAGATGAACAATGGTACGAGATTCAAAGTAGAAGTATTTATAAAAGGGACTTAAGGCATCTCAATTTTCTTTGGACACAAGAAACAGGTTCACTGCCTTAAGTGAACTAGCAGAATATAGTTACTTCATATTGATCATGATGAGATAGTTCCAAATACACCCACAATAGTATGCCAAAATGACCTGGTTGATACATCACTGTTACCCATTGTCCCCTCCATTGAATGTTCCTTTAGTGCCTTTGGATGTATCCCCACCTAGTACTGTACATGCTCCCTCTAATATTGAAGTTTCCAATCTGTTACTGGTATCACCGAGGCAGGTGTATGTTATAGGAGATTCATTGGTGAAACATCTGGATAGGGCTATTTGTGACCCAGACAAAGTTAATCGTACATGTTCAAGCTTTAGGGCTGCTAGAATTGTAAACATCATAAGTATGATTCATAACATTTTGGCAGATGGTGGTAATAACCCCCTAGTGGTCCTCCACATTGGCACTAATGATTTCAAATATTCCAGTATTCTAGATATTAAGAAGGATCTAGTAGCACTCTCAAATATTTTGGTGGAATTAGGGTGTGAGGTAACTTTTTCTGAGGTGCTGCTTGTGCCTAGAGCTTCTACTGAGTACAATAAAACAATACGTATATTTAATAATTGCCTCTGAGTTAGATATCTTAAGCAAAATCAGGTTTGTATTACACACTGGGAAGAATTTATTGGCCGATCAGACCTATATTGTAGAGATGGACTACACTTGAGTCAAAAGGAGAAACAGATATTGAGTAAACACATTCTGGACTATATTAACAATCATTTAAACTACTTGATTTGGGGGAGAGAATAGTCCCTTCCCCCAAAAAAGTTAATGGAAAAAATAAATGTTCTAGTAATGTAAAATGTTTGTATTTCAATGCTAGAAGTCGCTCTAATAAACTTGATGAGCTGAAAAATCATTTTAGCTAATGATTCAATAGATATTGTTCTTATAACAAAACATGGGAGATGATAAATCCAGTTGGGACTTCTTCCTTCCAGGATATACCTTGTTTAATTATACAAGGAAGGACAAAAAAGGAGGCGGTGTAGCTATTTTTGTACGAAATGTTTTCCATGCAACTGATATGTCAAATAAATTTAAAAAATCAAATAGCACTGCTGAAACGATGTGGTAAAAATTGATGGTAAATAAGCACCAACATATCATCCTTGGGATCTGTTATCGCCCCCCAAGTGCCCCACTGAATATTTTGACATTATTGTGCAAGAAATTGAGTTAGCCTGTTCATTTGGTGATATTATACTTACTGATGACTTTAACCTGCCTGATATTGATTGGAATAGGATGGTAGCGTGATCCCTTTCAGGAAAAAAATTAATAAATCTATGTGAAGAATGTAACCTTTTACAGGGCGTAACAGTACCTACAAGGGGTACCAACCTTCTTGATTTGATTTTCTACAGTAGATCACTAATAATAAATAATATTCTTCTGCAGTCACCTATTGGTAACAGTGATCATAGTTCAATTAGTTTTGTCCTGTCTCATACATTTTCCCGGCATCCAGCAATTCTAGAATTTATTTATATGATAAAGCAGACATACCAGCAATAAACAAAAACTAGACAGTATTGACTAGTCATCCATGTTCAGCCCCATGGGTATTGTAGGTTATTATGATTTATTACTCAGTGATATTACAGACTTAAGGAACAGTTATGTTCCGCCATGAGTTAAATCTACATCTCAAAAACCAAACCCACAATGGATGACTAAAGGTCTTGTTAAGCTAATTAAGGAAAAGAGAAATGTTACACAGTTTATTTAAAGCTAGTACATCTTCAAACTGGAATTCCTTTCTATGTATTCAGGGAAAATGTAAATATAACATCAGAAGGGCAAAAAGAGTAGGAGTTAAATTTGGCAATTAATGCAGTAAAGATAACAACAAAACATGCTTTGCATATATAAATTCCTTAAAAGCTACCTGTCAGGTTGGGCCTCTTCAGACAAGTGAAACTCTTATTCACAACCCTCAGGATATGGCAGACTTCTTTAACTTTAATTTTTGTAATTTATTTCAAAAAAATCAGGTTGATATGCCTATGAATTATTTACCTGGTAGTCATATTTCAATTTCTGTATCAGATGTTCATTCTAAGCTTGTAAACCTTAAAGGTAAAACTAGGGTGTCTCCTGGTGATATTCCAGGACATCTTTTATATCTACTGGCAAATAACTTGTCTATGCCCTTTAAATTATTATTTGAGCACTGTCTGAATTATAACTATGTACCTGAATCATGGAAAACTGTGTATTTGACATCGATCTACAAAAAAGGCCCCAGGAATCTATGGGAAAACTATAGACCTGTAAGTCCAATATCCCCTATGGGCAAGATATTGGAAAGCATAATCAAAGACCTGATATCTTTATCTCTTGAAAATGTCGATATAGAGCAGCATGGTTTTAAAAAGGGAAGAAGTTGTTTGACCAATTTGCTATGTTTTTATGAGGATCTAAGTATGCAGTTAGATAATAGAATACCATACGATGTAATATACATTGATTTCAGTAAAGCCTTGATCTTCTTCCACATTGGGCTTTATTACAAAAACTCCATCTTTTAATATTAACTCCAATCTAGTTATTTGGATAGCAAACTGGTTGACAAAGCATACAACAAGTTTTGATAAATGGCCATCTCTCTAGTAGGGGTTCAGTTACTATGAGGGTTCCACAGGGTTCTGTTTTAGGACCATGTCTTTTCCAGATCTTTATAGCCGATATTACAGAACACTCCTATTCCAATACAGTCAAGTATGACGATATTAAAATAGGTGGACCATGTGTAAATTCAGAACAAACAGCCCTACTCCAAAATGATTTAGATAAAATAAACGATCGATTTCCACTTGAGTGATGAAAGAGAATCATACCAAGTGTAAAATCTTACATTTTGGGGCTAGAAATCCCATGCTGCGTATACACATTAGACAACAGGAAAGTAGTCAGATCAGATTCTGAAAAGACCTGGAGTACTGATATCTGATGACTTCCTCCCCAATTTACAGATAAACGAGGTTATTCTCAGAGCAAGCAGAGTTATTTGGGTTATCAAGCGTAATATAAATCTAGGTATAGCAAAATTCTGATTCCTCTCTATAGAGCTTACGTCTTTCCTCATTTGGATTTTTCATCCCAACTGTGGTGTCCTTTCAAGAAACAAAAACATAACACTTTTAGAAAAGGTGCAAAGAGAAGGTACACCAAGTTGGTGAATGGTTTAAAGGATGTCCCATATGATACCAGATTAACCACACTAAATGTGATGCCTCTGTCTATTAGGAGATTGAGAGGCAATCTTCTTATATATGATGTTATAAATGACCCATACTTAATAACCAACTTGGGTTTTAATTTTAAGGAGGATACCTATAATTTTAGAGGGTCATCCGCTACTGTTGCAATTAAAGAGATTTAATTTCATCCTCGAAAATTATTTTATATGCTACTGTATTATTAAGCCATGGAATGTACTACCAATTGAAGTGGTTGTTAGTAACTCTAAATCCATTTTAAATCTCAACATGATAAGTACATTCTTTCTGGCTCACTTCTTAGCTATTATTAGTATATGGGAGCAATTATTGACCTTATGGTTCTCTCGCTCCTGACAAATCCTAGTATGAATCCTAGTATGAGTCCTTTTGGTAGACCACATAGGCAGAGGTTTAGACGGTGAAGGTAGTTCTCCTGATAATCCGCTGTCTCCTTCATATCTTCCAACTTTTTGCAAAGCCAGAATTTGCCCAGGGACCCCTGTAACTCGTCCCTCCAACCGTGAGAGATGTTCCTGCACCTCCGTTAGTCATCTCCCTGGGCAGCCTGTTGAGTTAGGACCTCCTGCAGCTGGTTGTCTATATGGGTCTCCATCTTGCACAGTTGGGGCTCCAATGCCACCAACACCTGTCCTGTAACTGTGTCCCAGGGTGCTCACCTCAGCGGCTGACAGAGACACTACATGGTGGCTTTCAGATGGAGCACAGGCTGCACCTTTCTTCGCATTTGCACGGTCCGCATTGGCTTTTACGGGACCCAATGAGAATATTCATCCACACTGGGTTGCTGCATAGTCTGTATGTCAAATTAACCATAGATGTGAGCAATTTATCACTATTTTAACATAAATTTACCCCAGCGAGGAGGAGCGAGGTGCAGACAAGTCTTTCCATGTTAAGTGCTCATTAACGCCCCCGTATACATTATTTTTATTTATTGACTGTCTGCATTTTATAGAATGGAATCACATTCTTTTTTTCTGTTCTTTTGGCTATATATGAGAAAGTACATAGTTTTTGTGGCTTTGGTTTATTTACGGGAGGTTTTGTGTATGTTGTATTATTCTTTTATGCACTTTTTTCTGTTTATTATGAAGTTGTGTGAAGTAACACTAATTATGTTTTTGTTTCTTATGAATTGTATGAAGGAATACTAGTTTGTAAAATTTATTTTAAAGTTTTTAAATAAAATTCCCCCTACTCTTTTTCGATAAGTGTCATGGGATCTTTAACATCCACCTGAACTACCACCAATCCTGGAAGATGGGACCTCGACACGCGTCTCATCTGAAAGACAACACCTCAGAAGTGCAGCAGCTCCCCTTATGCTGCACTACAGTGTCAGTATTGGGATATTAACCAAAGTGCCAGGTGTGGGAACTGAACCCACAGCCCTCTGATATCCTGGTCTTAGAGGCGAGTGTGCTACCTACTGAGCCACTGACACTGACACTGTACTGCATATGTGTATGCAGATATGGGTATAGGTTGACATGAACAGCCAAGTGGAATAAAAGATTAGTAAGGTAAATGACTAAGAGGTTATGACCGAATAACATCAGTCAGCATTTCACCACCCTTTTGTGTGTGTTAATGCTTCCTGATGTTACCCGGTCATAACCAAATAGTGTTTTACCTTACCAAAATGAATAGAGACTTGCACTGACCTCATGAACACTCGAGTGCTGCATATGTGTATGCAGTTATGGGTATAGGCTGACACGAAGACCCAAGTGGAAAAAGAGATTAGCAAGGAAAATGACTGGGGTTATAACTGGATAACATCAGTTGGCATTTTCACTACCCTTTAGTGTGTGTTATTGCCTCCTGAAGATACTGGTTATAATCAAATAGTGTTTTACCCTACTATAGTGACTAGAGACTTGAACTGACCTCATGAACACTTGAGTACTGCATATGTGTATGCAGTTATGGATATAGGCTGACATGAACAGCCAAGTGGAAAAAGAGATTAGCAAGGTAAATGACTATGGGGTTATGAATGGTTAACCTCAGTCGGCACTTTCACCACCCTTTAGTGTGTCTTAATGCCTCCTGATGTTACCCGGTCATAAACAAATAGTGTTTTACCATACTATAATGACTAGAGACTTGCACTGACCTCATGAACATTCAGGTACTACATATGTGAATACATTTCTGGGCATCAGATGCCATGAACATCCAAGTGGAATAAGAGATTTACAAGTAAAATGACTATAAGGATATGAGCAGATAACATCAGATGGCATTTTCACCACCTTTTAGTGTGTGTTAATGCCTCCTGATGTTACCTGGTCATAACCAAATAGTGTTTTACCTTACCATTATTACCAGAGACTTGCAATGACCTTATGAACACTTGAGTACTGCATATGTGTATGTGGTTCTGAGAATCGGCTGACAAGAACAGCCAAGTGGAAGAAGAGATTAACAAAGAAAATGACTATGGGGATATGACTGGATAACATCAGTCAGCATTTCCACCACCCTTAAGTGTGTGTTAATGCCTTCTGATGTTACCCGGTCATAACCAAATAGTGTTTTACCTTACTATAATGACTAGAGACTTGCACTGTCCTGAACACTCGAGTACTGCATAAGTGTATGTGGTTCTGAGAATCGTCTGACAAGAACAGCCAAGTGGAAGAAAGAGATTAACAAGGAAAATGACTAGCAGGGTTATGATCCGAATAACATCAGTTGGCATTTCACCACCCTTTAGTGTGTGTTAATGCCTCCTGATATTACCTGGTCATAACCAAATGGTGTATTACCTTGCCATGATCACCAGATACTTGCAATGACCTCATGAACACTTGAGTAGTGCACGTGTGTATGCAGGTATGGGTATAGGCTGACATGAACAGCCAAGTGGAATAAGAGATTAGCAAGGAAAATGACTATGGGGATATGACCGGATAACATCAGTCGGTATTTTCACCACCCTTAAGTGTGTGTTACTGCCTCTTGATGTTATCCAGTCATAACCAAATAGTGTTTTACCTTACTATAGTGACTTGGGACTTGAGCGGACCTCATCAAGACTTGAGTACTGCATATTTGTATGCAGGCATTGGTATAGGCTGACATGAATGTCCAAGTGTAATAATAGATTAGCAATGTAAATTACTATGGGGTTATGACTGGATAACATCAATCAGCATTTTAACCACCCTTTAGTGTGTGTTAATGCCGCCTGTTGTTACCCGGTCATAACCAAATATTGTTTTCAGGGGCGCCAACAGCACGGGTGCATAGGTACTCAAGCACACACAAAGTTATATTGGGCACCCTCAAAAACCAAACAATTCTTATTCATATTCTCCGAGAATATGAACGGTCTGATTTTAATTCATTCATCCCGATAGTCACTTTAGTTAACTTTTACTTACTGGGAAGCACCACCTGGCCATCCTTTTCAACTCCAGCCTAGCAGCATTTTGTGTGTGTGTATGTGCACACCAATTAAGATTTTTTCAGGCATTCTCTTTTGAAAGTCTCAGTTCTGCGTCACATGACTCATCCCTGGGAGTCTCAGTGATGGGCCATGTGAAGCAGGGTTCTCGCTCTCTGCCTGCGATTTACGGTCTCCGATTTAATGTCTCCTGCTCAGCTATACTACTTGAGTGAGTATTCCCTCCCGACTTCCATGCTGCAGAAGGTCAGAAACTGTTTATATCTGGAACTGATGATTTCAAAACTTAGCTAAAAAGAAAAAAGGTCTACAGAGAGATCAGAAGAGAATGAGAGAGAGAGTAGTTAGATTGACTCAGTGCTCAGTGTTAGGAGCAAGGAGGGATTAGGGAACTTAAAAGTTTTGGAGGTGGTTTGCCTTTTTTTTTGTAAACGTTATTTTGACATCAACAAGATTGCAATCTTACAGACTTCACTGCTACATAGTTACACTGCACATTAATTCATGCAGAGAGACTATTTCATCATATACCAATAGCTCTCGAATTTTGTACATTACTTACAGTTATTGAAATTGTTCATGCATATTGTACCAGCCTGTATTTCTTTTATCCTCCTAGTTTGACTGGCTGTTTGTGAAAGCTGTTGAGGGAGGGCAAGAGCTGATTCCTGAACTTTGTCTGCCTGAGCCCATAGCGGACATCAAACCAGACTCTGACATGATACAGAGCTGGGGGGGGGGCATGAAAGAAAAGACAGAAAGATCAGTAACACTGGAAAAGGCATGCAAAAGTCTTGCATACAGCTGTCTAATATTTTACTCTGTGTATGCATGTGAGTCCGCTCCTGTTTAGCATTTATTATTTGACAGGATATAGCACATGTTTAGTAGACACTCATTCATTTCAGGATACTTGTCTATCTGTCTTATCTATCTATCCATCTCTCTCTTTCTCAAGATGCCTTTTAATTGTATACATGAAATTCCAGTTGTGGGTTCCTTCAACACAACTAGACCACACAGTGGTGTCTTAGTGGTGTTTGCTAAATGTTTTAATGAAGGAATTCCTAACCCAGCCTGTGTCCCCCGTTTGTAGTCCTGTGTCTTTTGTCCTCAGTGTTATGTGTCCCCAGGCTTGTGTTCCCAGTCCTCAGATTTGTGCTTTTTGTCCCAAGTTCTGTGTATGCCCTCAGATTTGTGTGCTTTATCCCAAGTTCTGTTTACCCTGCCCTCATATTTGTGTTCTTTTCCCAAGTTCTGTGTACCCTGCCCTCAGATTTGTGTTCCTTATTTCAAGTTCTGTGTACCCTGTTCCCAGCCCCTGTGTTCTCAGTGCCTAAAAAACAGGTGTCTCCCAATCCATGGCCCTGCGTCCCCTGTTCCCCAGTCCTACCATCCTTACCAGCACTGGGTCCTGCTGTCTCTAACCCCTGTCTTCAGCCCAGTCCCAAGCAGTGTTGGAATTAAACTTTATAGGTTTTGTGAGCGTAGCAGATACAGAGGTCCATATCTTTAAACAGAGCCCCCCTTCCGATTATTAGTCAGTGAGTCATGAGCTACCAGGGCTCTCTTCAGAGCTTGAGAGGCAAGCCTGATAAGCCCCCTGTAATTCCAACACTGGTCCCAAGCACTGTGCCATTGTGCCACCCAGATATCCTATCCTTTCTCCTGCCTCAGCCCCAGTGCCCGCTCTGTGTTCTTTGTTTCAGTCCCTGCCTCCCTGTCACCCAGTACTGCTATGTTTAAAGATACATCATAGTTTGCACGGTATTGACTCAAATGCTTAGAACAAAGGAACAGCGCACAGGTAATCTGATTGAGAGGTGCTAGTTTTCTAAAGTGCAATACATGCATTATTTTTTTCCCCATTGTTTAACCAGGGTGGCACACTAAGCTGAAAGCTTGTTTACAGGTGCAACCTGGGAGCACAGGGAGTTAAGTGACTTACTCAAGGTCACACAGTATGCAAGTGGGGGCTGTTGGGATTCAAACCAAAGTCTCCAGATTTGCAGCTCAGAGCCTTAACCACTGCGCTATACTGCCTCCCCAATTTTTGTAACACTGATGCTCGACACTAACAGTGGGATAAATATTCAAGCTGCTTTTTGCTGGCTTAATTTGATCTGATTTGTTGCGGCTTCTGCTGTTGGTTTACCCTATTTAGCCCAAGGGAGCAGGGACCACTTCAGTTTCTCCCTCTGATTGTGAAAAGGTATTAGAATATCAGCTCCTCAGCTCCTCATCTGATTAGCGCTGAAGGGACAGGGATGAAAATTATTCTAATTGCAAATGACTCCATTCAGCTCCCCTAGTCTTTGAGTCATTGAAACCATGTGAGCTTTTTTCTCCCTACATCAAACTTATTGTAATGCCTGAGCAACTTCAATCAGACAGAAGGGAGTGAGCTGGAATTCTGCAACTTCCCTGCTGCAGAACTGTGGTCAAGTAAGGGAGGGAGGCAGGACATATAACCTCTCAACTGTCCCTTATTTTCAGGGATGTCCCTGATTTTGCCTCAAAATTTTCCCTGTCCTCATAAAATTTGTATTTTGTGACTGAAATGTAGTGATTGTAAGCACAAAATAATGTCAAACATTAAAATTACAGACCTGTTCTTTAGAAAAATGCATCTTACACTAATCCTCTTATTCTATCAGCTTTCTGAGTGGATATTACCAATTGTTATGTTTGCTTGCATGCATGTGCAAGAAACATAGTGCCACCATACGAGTTTTTGTAGGTGTGCCTCCCCCACTTCCAGTGCCCTACTCCCTTTTGCAGGTGAGGCTGCACAGCGCCAATGAATGTCCGAGTTGTCTATGACAGCCATTCAGATGCAGTGGCATACAGTTCTAAGGAAAACATCACCACAGACAATTTGCATACTGCCATTGGCAGTATGCAAATTCCCTATGTCAGCACTGCATCTGAACTGTAATAGACAGTTCTTCCCCCCCATGAACACATATGTGCATGCTGGGAGCCCACCCCAGCATGCTCATGCTCCCCTCCATGCATTATGGTGACAGTGCCCAATCCCCTGTCGGCTCCGCAGACCCCCAAACACACTTTCAGGTGCCATGCTGGAGCCCACCCAGTGTGGCAAACGTCCGTCTGCTGTCCCCCCAAACACACTTCCAGGTGCCATCCTGGGAGCCCATCCCAGCGTGGCAAAAGTCAGAATGGCGACGGGGGTGCCCAATCCCTGTCAGCTCCACTGAACCCCCCCCAACAAAAACAGACTTCCAGTTGCCACGCTGGGAGCCCACCCCAGTGTGGCAAACTTCTGTATGGCCAACGAGGGTGCCCAATCCCCCATCGGCTCCACTGGCCCCCACCAAAAATCTTCCAGCTGCCACTCTGGGAGCCCACCCCAGTGTGGCAAAAGTCCCGTCGCCTTCCTAAATGAAAAAAAAAAAACTAAAACCAAAAAACAGTCCCTCGTTGATTGTCTTGCCCCCCTTCCCCAACCCATGCCCACTCTCTGTGCATCCACCTCCCCACTCCTCCTGACCCCATACTTACCTCCGGAGTCCGGCGCGATGATCTTCAGTGGACCGGGAACACGTCTGCACCCTTCAAAGCTGACCGTGAACTGAAGAAATGCCTGTAAGCTATATAATGGCATAAATGTTTTTTTTTTCAACTTTGGTGCATATCTCGGTCATTTTGGGGAATTTATTCACCAAATTTTCAACATGGGGTTCTTAGGCCCTTCACGAACTCAGTCACTGCTATTTTGTTATTTGGTCTCAAAGGCGATTTTGCGGTCACTGCATGGAACCACCTTTCGGGACCCAGTAACAAAACAGCAGTGCCACAGTTCATGAGATAGGCCCTCAAAACCCTATGTTGAAAATCTGTGAAACAATTCAAAAAATGACTGTTTTATCAAGGCAGTGTATGCAGTTCCTATGCACTCTCGTGAACTTCACAAATTTTTAATATTTTATTCCAGATTTTCAACATTGCCATTTTACCACACCTCCTTATGAGCAGTACAGCTGTCATTTTTCATATCTTGCCCAAAATATGTTTTCACGGATGTAGCGCACAATGGCGCAGTCAGTGGGCAAAATCAATGTTCAGGACAGAGTAAGAAAATCACAGTGACACTGTTCATGAGCAGAGGTCTTAAAATGGCTATGTTGAAAATTTGGTGACAAAAGTCCATAAAATGACTGTGTTATGAGCGTGCACAGTGCAGTTTCCATGCAACCTCGTAAGTTCACTAATGTGTAATATTTTCAGTCAAGATTTTTAACACTGGCATTTTTCTGCATCTCCTTATGAACAGTACAACTGTCATTTTTCACACCCTGTCCAAAATGTGTTTTCACACTTCCGGCACAGAAATGTGTCGTTGCTGTGGGAAATCAGTGTTCAGGACAGATTAAGAAAATTACAGTGACACTGTTCATGAGCAGAGGTCCCAAAATGCCTGTGTTCACAATATCCTGTAAAAAATCCCCAAACTTACACTATGGGTGTGCATTGCACAGTTTCTACGCACGCTTGAGACTTCACCAGTTTTTTTATATTTTCACTCAAGATTTTCAACATTGCCATTTTTTACACCTCCCCATGAACAATACAGCTGTCATTTTTTGCATCATGTTTGAAATGTGTTTTCACACCAGTGGTGCCAAATGGCGTAGTCGCTATGCAAAATCAGCTTTCCGCTAACGAACTGATATTGCCACTGTTCATGAGGTGTGGGTCACAAAAAACCCATGTTTAAAATTTGGAGTGAAAATACCAATGAACACATGGGACGCTAGGGTTTCTGACCATAATGCCCCACCCTGTAGAGACTGACAGGCATCAGGGGTGTGACTTAGGGTTGTCGCCTGTAATACTCCTGCCATTCCACCCCCACCCACACCCTGCAGCCAGTGATAGGCATCGAGGTGTGCCTTGGACTCTTTGGCCCCAAAGTTCACCCCATTCTCCTATACTGCACCCATCTCACCCTATTTCTAATGGAATGGGGTGAGCATAAGGCCCAAAGATTCCAAGGCACACTGTGACACTTGTCAGTGTCTGCAGGGTAGGGTGTGGTGAAATGGCATGGCCATTATGCCTGATGACCCAAAGGCACACCCCAATGCCTGTCAGTCTCTGCAGGGTGGTGGTAGGGATGGCTTCAGTTCAATACTTCACTGCCATTCCTATTATGCATCTCTCTAACTCCTACACTACCAATGCCAATGCCAGCAAGCAAACATTCAGCATTGACAACTGCTTGTTAAGATGTGCCTTAATTCTTGCACTTTGTCCCTGATTTTTTTTATGCCTTGTCCCTGATTTATGAGGTAAGAGGTTCAGAGTCATGACAGACAGGACGAAAAAAGAGACATTGTGTGTGTGTGTGTGTGTGTGTGTGTGTGTGTGTGTGTGCGTGCATGCTTTTACACTTTGGAATATATAGAGAAAAATGCCCATGCGGCATACCTCTCATTGTCTCAGCATTGAAATGCATAGCTCTGAACTTCAAAATTCAGAGCAAATAGTCAGAATGTGAATTACTTTCTTATTTTAAAGAATAATATGTTTAAGAAATTCTGAATAGTGGGTCCCAAATGTTTAGTGTTCAGGAATGCTTCAATCAGTTTAGTTTCATATTTTAGTAGATTGTGTGTCCAGGAATAGCTTTAACATTGTGAGGAACATCAGTAAACTTTAACAGAGTAATGGTAAATCTGACTGTAAAAATCATAGTGCTGTGTGAAATTTATAACCCCCACTTAGAGTTAGTACGTCAGCTACTAGACGCTTAACTGTGCAGTGTATTGTGGTGGTCTGAGTGGCCTTTACATTTGTAGCTGGGTCTTGTAACCCTGACCCATGACTTGTTATTCTGTGTTAGGCAATGTTTTATGCTGTTGTTCATGTCTTTCTCCCCATGTTCCCCATTCTCCAGGCCACACCTGGAAATGAGTCTTGGCTCATGGTGCTTTTCCTGGTTATCAACTTTTAAATAAAAAAATAAATTACAGTTGAGAGGTATGCTGTGCAGGTGTGTGTTAGGAGGATTTTTCATACACCTCTGAAGTGTGTGATAATCACAAAATCCCCCTGTCTTGAGGAGTTTATGAGATTATCACACACCTAGAGTGTGTGAAAAATCCTCATAGCCCAAACCTTGCACAGGCATTATTTTTTCTACAATACTGGCGCAGGTTCTTGAGACTGTGTATAGAGAGCTCCAGGGAACTCTTACACCTCGTGTAGAGGTAGCACTGTTACCTGAAATCATATTTGGGCATGCTTTCAACACCTGAAGGCATCAAATATCCCTACAGAGTATCCTATGGTTCTTAACACCTTGTCGGGCATCAAAGAGCCCACAAAAACACCCTTACATCCTCTGCAGTGGAGTAGTGATGGTGATGCATGTACTGTGTATTCTAAAATGCATCAAAATAACCCCCAAAATGGACCACAAAGCATGAAAGGTCCTGTAGCTTCTGGGGGCCTAGGCTGCCCCCAGACCCCCGGTCTTTTATAATTACCCTGAGCACCCACAACATTTTTAAAACTTGGTACCCCTGATTGTTTTATCTTACTATAATAACTAGAGACTTGCACTGACCTCATGAAAACTGTAAGGACTAAAATGCAACACCAAACTAACACCCAAAGTATACAAGTTTTTTTTAATATCATAACATATTTCTAACTATCTAGAACAGGAACCAATAACATGAATAAATAACTGCCGTACAACTAGAACTGGGTGTCAACATGCAAAATATTTTTATATTTTTTTCTTGTTTTAAAACTAAACTTATCAGCATGCCATGATGCACTAGCTGGCAAACTACGTGTGGATGAACACATTCAGAACATAACATTCCTCACTCTGGATAGGAATATAATGAAGGATGAGTTTTCATATCGTATGCTTCTCTTGAAACAGCTTGAAAATATCCATTGATATACTGAAAATAATCAAAAATATGTAACATTAGATAAACACATGAAACATATAGAATGAAAAATTTCACATCAATAATCATGAGTATATTTTGCATCTAGCACAGTGAAGCGGAGGTCTGAAGTATACATTGTTTTCATCTTGACATGCTGGATATCTTTATTCACATTGTGAGTGGTCCCTCATGGTTCGGGCATTGTGGTAGAGAACCGAGTGTCTGGTGGACAGTTATCCTCCACCCTTGCATGGATGACCAGCGTTCCCACCGAACAACTGTCCCACAGGGGCAGATGCATGATTGGTGTAATGGTCTGCAGTCACATATGAATGGAAAAAGTGCAGAAATTCTAGCATGTGCGATACAGCACGTGGATGGGAAATCCAAGGGATGATGGGGTTATCTGGATCGGGTTGGGGGTTGCCGGGCTGAAGGGGTAGCATTCCACGGTTCCTCACCACCCTCTGAGACCCAGCACCATGACACAAAACTCATTCACTGGTGGTCTTGGGGTCCACACCACCCTCTGAGATGTAGCTCCATCACAAAGAAGCATTCTCAATTCAATCTATAAGCAGGCGCCACATCATGTAAAGCATTCCCCATGTTTCTTATGGTCTCCCCATTCCTCCCAAACTAGCCACCACCCCAAAAAATCACATTCGCTGTTGTGAATTGGTCTCTTAATTCACTGTATAACCAGGCAATACAGAAAGTAAAGCTTTTCCTTTCTGTATTATGGCATCCCCATGCCCGCCCAAACCAGGCTCACCCCACAAAACATCATTGCCTGTTGTAAAGTGGTCCAATAACTCACTCTGATAACAGTCACCACCAGAAATGTATTATGGTCTCCCCAGGTCTTTGTCTCAACCTAAAACAGCATTCCTTTTGTGCTGTGGTCACTCTATTCATTCTGATAACAGGCACCACAACAATAAAAGCTTTCCCCCACTGACCTCTCCTTGCCTTCCCAAATCAGGCCTCACACTAAAAAATGGTCCCCAAATACACTCCATAACCAAGCATGCCTAATAAGCCCTTCCTGTATGCCTTTTTGGTGGTGGAGACTGATAGGGGAGTGCCCTCCAATATCAGGTACCACAATTAAAAATGCATTCCCTGTTATCCAATCGTCCATCAATACCCTCCTGTTTCAGGCATCACCAAATGTTTAGCATTCTGTGGTGTTCAATGGCACATCATAAGACCTCCAATATCAGGATCCACCACCAAAAAGGTATTCCATTTTGGAAGAGGATCCCACAAATCTATCTCAAATCAGTCACCACAACAATTTAAACATGCCCTGCTTTTAAATGGCTCCCCAAAAGCCCTCCCATGTCAGGCACCACCATCAAAAATGCATTCAACATTGTTTAGTGGTCCCCAAATTCCCTTCCATATCAGGCACCACCATCAAAAATGCATTCAACGTTGTTTAGTGGTCCCCAAATTCCCTCCCATTTCAGGTGCCACAACAAGTTAAGCATTCCCTGGTGACAAATGCCCCCCAAGCCCTCCCATATCATGCACCAAAACCAAAAATGCATTCCCTGATGTCCAGTTGTCCCCAGTACCATCCTATGTCAGGTGCCACCACAAGTTAAGCATTCTGTGGTGTCCAATGGACACACAAACCTTCCGTATCAGGCCCCACCACCAAAAACACATTCAATGTTGTCCAGTGTTCACCAAAACCCTCCCATACCAAGCAAAACAGGTTAAGCATTCCAAGGAGTCTAATGCCCCCAAAAGCCTCCCATATCAGAACCCACCAACAAAATGCATTCCCTATTGTCCAATGGTTCCCCAACTCCTTCCCATGTCAGGCAACACCACAGGGAATGCTTAACCTGTTTGGCATCAAAATAGGAGTGTATTTGAGAGCCACTGAACAACGTGGAATGCATTTTGGTGGTGATGCCTGATATGGGAGGGCTTGTTGGGGGCCATTGGACACCGGGGAATGTTTAACATCTGGTAATGCCTGATATTGGGAGGAAATTGTGGGACCCCTTGACAACAAGGAGGGCCCTCCCTCATCAGGTACCACCACCGAGAATGCATTCCCTGTTGTCCAATGGTCCAACAATACCCTCCCATTTCAGTGGTCACCACAAGTTGAGCATTCCCTGGTGTCCAATGGCACACCATAAGACCTTCAATATCAGGCTCCACTACCAAAAGGCATTCCATTTTGCCCGATGATCCCCAAATCCATCTCATATCAGGTGCCACAGCAATTAGACTAAGAGAGTTGAACATGTACTCACTGGAGGACAAGAGGGACAGGGTATATGATCAAGACCTTCAAGTATATGAGAGGAATAAACAGGACAGGCACAGAGAGACTGTTCAAGGGAGGTGGGGAGGGACACTCGAGGTCATGATATGAGATTAGAGGGTGGAAGGGTTAGGAAGGAATTGAAAGGCAATTTCTTTACAGAGAGTGGTGGCCGGAGGACGTGTTACCAGCAGAGGTGGTGGCCTGTAAAACAGTGGGATACTTCAAAGGGGCTGGGATGGGACAAAAGAGAGTCAAGGGAGGGGGGTGTAGGGAGGGAGGGGCAACTGCAGAATAGGGTTGCTAGCTGCATATTCAAGCAGATTTGATAGACCAAATGGCATTTTTCTGCTGCCAGTTTTCGTATATTGATAATAGCATAACCACCTCATGCTTGTGATACCTCTACCTATGAATCCCAGCATGCCACTTACCCTCCCTGAAGCCTTTGTACTCTGCTTAGACACCTCTAGGTTGTCAGAAATTATCCATGTCCCATTCTTCCTTTTTAGTATTCAGCAACCCACCCATCCTGTAGCACTCCCCAGTGTTCCCTCTTCCCAAGTGCATTACCATAACATGCTCTATCAAAATAAAACCAAGTAATATGTGAAGAGTCTCTTACCAGGGTACTAGGGGGCCAGAATCAGTAATCTTGAAAGGAAGACATCTGGCAAAACTGTAAAGTCAAAATATACGAAAGGAGTCACAAAGAATCTGTAGTTCTTAATTAATAATTAGCAAATATAGGACAGGTTAGTCATAGAGTAATACTGATGGGGATGGAGTCAGCATCCTGTCAGAGCTGTTAAAGAGGAAAAAAAAGGTTAATTTAAAGAATATACAGTAGTAATACAGTAGAACCCCCACCTCCTCACCGTCAAACACTACCTCCTACCCCTCCAACCCCATAGCCCCTCCTTCTCTTTCAGTCGCAGCTGTCTATTATTTCTCTATGGTGGTGAGAGGCTAGATTGAGTAGCCTTGCCCTCCCTTACCATACCCCAAACAAACAAACAAAAAATTGCCTGTTCCCTACCATAAATTGCACTTCCAAAAGAAAAGCTCTTCTTGGTGTCCAATGAGTCACCCATGCCCACCCACACCAGACCCCACCTGAAAAAAGAATTCACTGATATCCAGTGGTCCCCCACTTTAATCCCATACCAGGCACCACCACAAGTAAAGGACTTTCTAGAGCATGGTAGCCCTGTCATGCCTTCCCATACAAGGTCACACTACAAAAAAAGCCTTCCCTGTTGGCAAGTGGGTTCCTCATTCGCTCCCATACCAGGCTCCTCCACAAGTAAACACCTTTCGGGTGTCAAATGGCTCCACCAGTGCCCTCTAAAAACTAGGCTCCAACATCAGAAATGTTAAAACAAGTGGAGGCACACCACCAAAAATGCAAAAAAAGTGGTGCAATGTCAAGAAAGGAGGGTGTGGAAACCAAGGACACAAGGGAATGACTTTTCTCTGATGGTGTAATGTCTCGGATAGTGGGGGTGGAACTGACATACACAAGAGGATGCTTTTTCTGTGATTGTGCCATGTCTCAGTGTATGTGGTAGAACCAATGGACAAGAAGCAATGCTGTTTGTATGATGGCACCGGCTATTGAAAAGGTGGCGGTGAGCCCTCGGCCACCTGGGAAAGCTGTTTGTAGGATGGTGTCAGGTACTGTAACACACAGTACCATACAATGAACAGCTTTACCTGGTGTCTGGGGCTGCCCATAACACTCCAAGATCTGGCACCATCAAACAAACAACATTGCCTAATGTATATGGGTTCCGCCCAACCCTCTGAGACATGGCACCATCACACATAATGCATTCCCTGGTCCCCCCCAACCCAAGACCTATCAATATCACTCAAGAACCATTTTCTGGTGTCCAGGGACTACCAACACCTTCAAACACTTGGAACCATCATATTAAAAGCATTCCCTGGTGCACCATCACACGTAATACCTTCCTTGGTGTCAGGGGGATCCCCCCACCCTCCAAGGCCTGGCACCATCACACATAATATATTCCCTGGTCTCTCTCCCCCACTCTGAGACTGAACCACATCTCACAAAACCCATTTGTTGACGGTCTTGAAAGTAAAGTCTGCCTGCTCGTAGACGATACAAAGCTATGTAATAGGGTGGACAATCAGGAGGTAGCCACCTGTATGAAGGAGGATCTCAAGACACTTGAACAGTGGTCCAACAACTGACAACTTAGATTTAATGCTAAAATGCAAAGTGATGCACCTGGGAAAACAGATCTCAAAACGTAATGCTTCATAGATGGGCATCAACTTGAATTGACCAGCACTGAACATGACTTAAGCATTATCATATTGGATGTCCTTAAAGTAAGAATCAATGCGAACAAGCAACATGAAAAGCAAAGAGTATCCTTGGATAAATAGGCAGTGGAGTAATTGGCAGGAAACAGGAAGTGATCATTACACTTGATAGATCCCTGGTGAGGCCACAGCTGGAGTACTGCGTCCAGTTCTGGAGGCCCCACCTGAATAAGGACATAGATCACTTGTAATCAGTTCAGAAAGGGCCACAAAGATGTTGCAGGTCCTCCATCACAAGCCTGTTTCTTCTGCGATGGTTCCATGTCTCGAAGGGTGGAGTGGAACCCACGGACACAAGGCAATGCTGCTTGTTTGATGGTGCCTGGTCTCAGAGGGTGGGAGTTTGTCCCCTGACAACAGGGAATGCTGTTTGTGGGATGGTGCCAGGTGTTGTAACACACAGAACCATCCAATAATCAGTATTACTTGTTGTCTGGGGTATGCCCACCACTCTGCCAGACCCAGCACCATCAAACAAACAGCATTGACAGATGTAAGTGGGTTCCACCCAATCCTCCAAGACATGGAACCATTACACAAAATGCATTCCCTGGTGTCCGTGGGTTCCACCACAGCCTTGGAGACATGGCACCATTACATGAAAAGCATTCACGGGTGTCTAGTTGTTCCAACCACCCTCTGAGATGCTGAACCACCACAGAAAAAACATTCCCTGGTTCACATGGGATCACCCCCTCTCTATGAAGAATGGCACCATTTTCAGAAAAAGCATTCCCTGGTGTCCTTGGTCCTCCCCCCACCCTCTGAGACATGACACCATTACACAAAATTAATTGCCTGGTGTCAGAGGTTCCACCCACACTCAAACACCTGGCACCATCACACAAAATGCATTTCCTGACATCTATTGGGGAACCCCACCCTTGGACACCAGGTACCATCACACAAAATGCATTCCCTGTCCCCCCACCCCTGCACTCTGAGACCCAGCACCTTCACACAAAACACATTCCCTGGTGTCCGTGGGATCCACCATACCCTTGGAGATATTGCGCCATCACACAAAATGCATTCCTGGTCCCACCACACTCTCTGAGATCCAGTACCTTCACAAAGAATGCTTTCCTGGGTGGGGTCTACACCACCCTCCAAGACCCGGCACCTTCATGCATAAATCAATCCCAAGTAACACCCCCACAGAATCTTGCACATTCACACAAGACGCATTCCCTGGTGTCAGGGAATGACCTCCCTCAAACACTGGGTGCCATTATCTGGTGTAAAGTGGCCCCCCTTCCCCTACCATAACCAGCACTACCTCAAGTAAAGTAGTCAATGGTGTCCAGAGACTGCACCCAATCATTCACATACAAGGCAACATCAAGAATATTGAGTTCTCTGGTGTCCAGTGGTCACACAATGGTCTCCCATACCAGGCAACACAAAAAATAAAGCATTCCCTGGAATCCAGTATTCCCCCCAATGCCCTCCCATAACAGGCCCTACAAAAAATAATGAATTCACTGGTGTCCAGCGCTCCCACTCAGGCCCTCTCATAAAAGGCCCCATTACAAATAAACATCACACATAATGCATTCCCTAGTGTCCTGGGGATCCTCACTCCACACACCCTAAAAGACCTGGCACCATCACACGAACTTCATTTCCTGATATCTAGAGGCCCCCACCACCATCAAACACCCAGAACCGTAACAAAAAAATATATATACCTGGTGTCCAGGCATAACCCCCCCCGCTCCAACACCAGACTCCATCATACACAACGCATTTAATTGTTCTCCCCGCCACCGAGACCAATTGCCGTCACACAAAAAGCATTTCCTGGTGTCAAGTACCCACCCCACCTTCAGACTTCCATAACCATAACATAAAAAAAAATTGACTGGTGTCTACTGGTTATGCCACACCCTCCAGTACCCAATAACATCACACATAATGCACCCTCAGACATAATGGATTCCCTTGTCCCCCCCCTTCTTCTGAGACCCGGCACCATCACACAAAATACATTCCCTGGTTCCCACCCACCCACCCTCGAGACCCATCACCTTTACACATAAAGCATCCAGTGGTCCTCCCCCCCACCCTCCGAGACCCAACACTGTCACACAATTCCCTTTGAAAGTAGGCACCACAAGAAGTATAGCATTCTCCTATTCTCAAATGGCCACCCCATGTCAGTCCCATACCAGGACCCATCCCAAAAAATGGATTACCTCTTGTCTAGTGGTCCTCCAGTTCCCTCCCATACCAGGTGCCACCACAGGTAATGCACTGCCTGGGTCATATATCCCCCACAAGCCCTCACATACAAGGCACCACCACCAAATATGCATTCCCAGTTATCCAGTGGTCCCTCAATTACTTTCCATATAAGGTGTAACAACCAGTAAAATAATTTCTGCTGTCCGAGGCCAACACATGCCCTCCCATACCAGGTTCACCTATAAAAAAGGGATTGCCTGTTGTTCAGTGTTCCCCAAATTTCTTCAAAAACAAGGCACAGCAATAAATAAAGTATTCCCTGTTGTCCAGTAGATCCCCACAAGCCCTCCAGTACAATTCCACATCCCAAAAAAAGGGGATTCCCTGTTGTCCAGTGACCCCTAAATTACCTTGCATACTGGGTGCCACCACAAGTAATTCACTTCTTGGTGTCCAAATAGCCCACCAATGCCCTCATATACCAGGCCCAACCACTCAAAAAAGAATTCCAATTAGGTCAATTTCCCCCAGTTTCCTTGGAAGCCAGGCACCGCATGAACCAGGCTTAGATGGCACCTGTCCCACCCAAGCCCTCCTATACCAGACACAACCAAGAAATATGTGGAGAATTACTTACCAGGATACTCTGGAGTCAGAAGCAGGAAACTTGAAGGGATGGCGTACATCAAAACTGTAAAATAAAATATAGGAATGGAGTCACAAAAGATCTGTAGTTCTTAGTGAATTAATAATATAGAACATGTTCACAACAGAGTAATACTTACCTGATGAGGAAGGAGTCCTTATTGTTTCAGGCATGTGGAAGAGAAACAAAATAGGTTACTGTGAGGAAGAGATATGTAGTGAGAGAAGAAATCGAGAGTTGAATGGAGTACCAGACTATATTTGAATAAACAATGTCTGTACACACACAGCTGCACTGATGCCAGGAATACATTTCATTTCTGATTTCTGTGACTGCAAAATGCTTATTTGGTACTCATTAGGGTCACTTACTCACTCAATCGCTCACTCCTCTGCATGGCATAAGTCACAGATTTATTTTACCAGTCTGCCCTTGCCCTGCCTCTACACACCGCCATGCTGAGGCCAGGAATAAAGTTCATTTGTGAAATCTGTGACTAAAATTTCAATTTGGTCCCCAGTAGTCTCTATTTCTCTCTCTCCCCTCTGCATGGCATAAGTCAAAGATTTATTTTCTCCAGCCTGCCCTTGCACTGACTGTACACACACAGCTGCACTGAGGCCAGGAATAAACTTCATTTGTGAATTCTGTGACTGTAAAATTTCTATTTGGTCCCATTAGTCTCCATCACTCTCCACTCTGCATGGCGTAAGTCATACATTTATTTTTCCAGCCTGCCCTTGCACTGACTATACACACACAGCTGCACTGAGGCCAGGAATAAAGTTCATTTGTGATTTCTGTGACTGTAAAATGTCTATTTGGTCCCCAGTAGTCTCTCTCTCTCTTGCTCTCACCTCTACATGGCATAAGTTAAAGATTTTTTTTTCCAGCCTGTCCTTACACTGACTGTACACGAACACAGCTGCACCAAGCCCAGGAATAAACTTATTTTGTGATTAGGAGGCAGTATAGTGCAGTGGGTTTAGGATCTCAGCTGCAGATCTGGAGACCTGGGTTTGAATCCCACAGCCGCCTAGGTACATACTGTGTGATCCTGAGCAAGTCACTTAAATCGGCTCGTGTGCTACTCCTGGTTAAACAATGCTCCCTTTCCTGTCTGTACACACAAAAACAAGCTGAGACCAAGAATAAACTTCATTTGTAATTTCTGTGACTGAAAAATTTCTATTTGGTCCCCATTAGTCAGTCTCTCTCTCTCTCTCTCTCTCCCACCCGCATAAGTCACAGATTTATCTTACCAGACTGCCTTGCCCTGCCTGCACATACAACCATGCTGAGGCCAGGAATACACTTCATTTGTGATTTCTGTGATGGTAAATTCCATAGTGTCCACTGTTTCCATCATGCTCATCGAGACATGGAACCATCACAGAAAAATATTCCCTTTTATGCGTGGCTTCCACCCACCCTCCGAGGCATGGCACCATTACACAGAAATGTATTTCATGGTGTTTGTGGGTTCCACACACACACTCAAGTCATGGCAACATCACGGAAAATGCATTCCCAGGTGTCCAGTGGTTAACCCCAACCCTCCTACACCCAGCACCATCACAAATTATGCATTCCCTGTTGTCCAGGGGATTCCCCACCTCCCACCCTCTGAAACCCGGCACCATCACACAAAATTAATTCTCTAGTTCCCTACGCCCTCAGAGACCAAGCACCATCACAGTAAAAACAATATCCTGGTGTACAAGCCTCCCCCCACACACAGAATGCATTAGCAAATGGCCAGAAAGGAGGGGTGGAAGAACAATGGAGAAACATCAAAACTGCCATCATGGAGGCAACAAGCCTTTGTGTGAAACAGAGAAAACAAAGCGGAATAAAAAAACACTATGGTTCTCAAAAGAGGTGTCAGGGAAGGTTAAGGAGAAAAAGGCTGCATTCAAAAAGTATAAGGAATCACAGAAGGAGCACGACAGGGAACTATATCAATAAAAGCAGAAAGAAGTGGGGAAGGCAGTCAGAAAAACAAAGGCCCAAACTGAGGAAAAGATAGCCAACTCAGTTAAGAAGGGGGATACAACCTTTTATAGGTACATTAGGGAGCATAGAAAGGTTAAGGGAGGGATAGTGAAGATTAATAAAGGAGAAGGGAGGTGGGCTGAGGGAGACAGTGAAAAGGCAGAGATACTGAATGAATACTTTTGCTCAGTATTCATAAAAGAAGAAAGGGAGGAGTTACCTAAACCAAACAATAGAAGCACTCTGGGTAGTGGGGTTGACGCCAGTCCATTTACAGAAGAAAGAGTCCTGAAAGAACTCATGAAACTCAAGGTGGACAAAGCAATGGGGCCTGATGGTATTCACCCTAGAATCCTAAAAGAACTAAGGGAGGATGTAGTGACACCACTGACCACACTTTCTAACAAATCATGGGAGAATGGGGTGGTACCCGAGGACTGGAGGAGGGCAGATGTGATTCCCCTTCACAAAAGTGGGAGCAAGGCAGAAGCAGGAAACCACAGACCTGTTAGTTTGACCTCAGTGGTGGGGAAAATGATGGAATCACTTCTGAAAGAAAGAATTGTTGAGTACCTAGAGGTCAGTGGGGCACAGGACCCACAGCAGCATAGATTCACAGCAGGAAGGTCATGCCAGATGAATCTAATGATTTCTTGATGGGTGACCAAAGTAAATGAGAAGGAGGCAGTGGAGGATTCTAGACATATGGCAACTTAGATTCAATGCAAAGAAGTGAAATAATGCACTGGGAAATAAAAACCAGGGAAGAGTACACAATAGCAGGGAGGTACTAACAACAACAATAATGGAAAGGGACCTGGGGTAGTCATATCAGATGACCTAAAGGTGGGTAAGCAATGTGAGAAGTCAGTAAGGAGAGCCAGGGGATACTGGGATGCATAGGAGGGCATCACAAGTAGAAAAGGGAAGTGGTTATCCCTCTGCAGACAGTTGGTGAGACCCCATCTGGAGTACTCGTGCAGTTTGGAGACCTCATCTACGTGAAGGACATACACAGCATGGAAGCAGTTCAGAGGAGGGCAACTAAAATGGTGCAGGGTCTACATCAGAAACCATATGAAGAGCCTGAGAGAGCTTAATATGTATACCCTTGATGAAAGGAGGGACAGGGGGGACATGATAGAAACTTTTAAGTACCTGAAGGGAATCAACAAAGTCCCGGAGGGTAGCATCTTTCAGAAAAAGAGATGTGTAAGAACAAAGGGGCACAATTTAAAGATAGAGGGGGGATGGCTCAGGGGTAATGTGAGGAAATTTTTTCATGGAGAGAGTGGTGGACGCATGGAACCACCTTCCTGGAGAGGTTGTGGGGTCTAAAACAGTGGGGGAATTCAAACATGCATGGGACAGACATAAGGCAATTATAGTGGGGGTTGCAGGAAGTAGGCTGTTGGTTAACTAGAATCTGCAGCTTATCCAGTAGGTAGGGAATGGGCAGACTGGGTGGGCTAAGTGGTCCTTATCTGCCGTCAAAGTCTATGTTTCTATGTCCAGTGGTTACCTCCCACACTCCAGCATCCAGCACCATCATACTTAATACATTCCATATTGTTGGGGACCCCCCACCTTTGGTGTTCAGTGTTCCCACCCCATGCCCTCCCGTAACAGGCCACACTACAAGTACAGCATTCCATGGTGTTCAAAGGCCATACACAAGCAGTCTCATACCTGAAGACACCAAAATAAATAATTCACTGGTATCCAGTGGGCCCCTGATTCACTCCCATACTGGACTCCATCACAGTGTATGCTTTCCCTATGGTCCAGTGCCCCCTATGACCTACAAAACCAGGTGCTCCTACAAATATAGCATTCCTACTGCCCAGTGCTCCCTCAAATACCTTGCATATCTGGTGCAACTACAAGAAATTCCTGTTCTCCAATGGCCTTCCCATGCCCTCCTAAACCGAGCCCCACTACCCAAAACAGCATTCACTGATGTCCAGTGGCCTCCCAACAATCTCCCATAATAGGCACCACCAAAGGGTAAAGCACATCCTGGATTCCAATAGCACCCTCATGCCATCCCATACCAGCTCCTCTCCCCAGAAAAATCACTGTCCATTGTCCAATGGTCCCTCAATTCCCTCCAATACCAGGCTCAAGCAAAACAATAGGAATTCCTAGTTTCCAATGGCCTCCTCATGCCCTCCCAAGCCAGGCCCTACCACTGTAAAAGCATTCCCTGGTGTCCAGTGGTCTCCCAATTGCCTCCCAAACCAGGCGCCACATCATGTAAACAATAGAACTAACCTTGACTATTGACTTAAATGATGTTTGAGAATCTTCTGAAAACTCGGACCAGGGCTCTACTAGATAGATTTTCTCGTCGTTCAGTAAGACGTCCAATCAGGACATGTGCTGGAGGAAGACACGCAGTTAGATGATAACAAAAACATCCCCCTCTAATAACAGGCGCCACCTCAACTTAAACATTCTCTGGTGTACCAGAGCCCTCCCAAACCAGGTCCTACCACCAAAAAGCCAAAAAAAAAATAGTGCTGGCTCAAGAAGGGAGGGGGTGGAAGCAAAGGACACCAGAGAATGTTTTTGCTATGATGGTACCATGTCTCAGGGGGTGAGGATGGAACCCACGTACACAAGGGAATGCTTTTTCTGTGATTGTCCCATGTCTCATCAGGTGGGGTAGAACCAATGGACACCAGACAATGCTGCTTGTTTGATGACGCTAGGTCTCATGAGGGTGGAGAGGTGAACCCACCAGACACCAGGGAATGCTGTTTGTGGGGTGGTGCTGGGCACTGCAACACACAGCACCATACAAAAAACAGCTTTACCTGGTGTCCAGGGCTGCCTATAACTCTCCAAGACTCGGCACCATCAAATAAACAGCACTACGTGGTGAAAGTGGGTTCCACCAAATATCTGAGACATGGCACCTTCACACAAAAAGCATTCACTGGTTTCCCACCCACCCCACCTACCTTCCAACAGCAGGAACCATCATACATAATGCATTCCCTAGTGTCCTGTGGCATCCTTCCCACCCTCTGGCTCTGAGACACAGTACCATCACATAAACCTCATTTTCTGGTGTCTGGGGGCACCCCACCATCTTCAGAGACCCAGAACAATCACAAAAAAAGCCTTCCCTAGCGTACAGTGTTTACCCCTCACTTTACAACACCTGGCACCATCACACAAAGTGCATTCCCTGGTGTCCACGGGGGCCACCCCCCCCTGAGAACCATCTCCATCACACATAATGTTGTCAGGGATCTCTCCACCCCAAACTCTAAAACCAAGAACCTTCACACAAAAAACATTCCCTGGTTACCCTCACCCTCCAACACCCAGCTACATCGCACATAATGCCTTCCCCAGTGTTGGGGGGATCTCTCCCACCCTCTGAGACCTGGCACAATGCCTTTCATGGTGTCCTGGGGATCCCCCCTACACTCTGAGATCCAGCACCATCACAAAAAAGGCATTCCCTGGTTATCCCCGCTCTCCGAGACCCATCAACATCACGCAAAACACATTTCATTGAGTCTGGGGGCCCACACAACATTCAAACACCCAGAACCATCACAGAAACGCATTCCCTGATGTCATGTGGTTGCCCCCATCCTCCAATACCCGGCACCATCACACAAAATTTATTCCCAGTTACCCCCCTGGGGCCCTGCACCATATCACACAAATCATTCACTGGTGTCCATGGGTTCCACACTCAGAGACATGGCACCATCACTAAAAATGCATTCCCTGGATCCCCCAGCCCCCTGAGACCCAGCGCTTTCACACAAAAAGCATTCCCTGGTTTCCCCCAGCTCTCCAAGACCCAGCACCATCACACGTAGTGCATTACTTGGTGTCTATGGGGGCCATTCCACCCTCCGAGACCCATCAACATCACACATAATGCATTCCTTTTTGTCAGGTGGATCTCTCCACCTCAAACTCTAAAACCCAGCACCTTCACACTAAAAACATTCCCTGGTTACCCCCCACCCTCCAGCACCTGGCACCATCACACATAATGTCTTCCCTGGTGTTGGGGGATCTTCCCCACCCTCTGCAACCCAGCATAATGCCTTTCATGGTGTCCAGGGGATTACTCCCACACTCTGAGACCCAGCACTATCACAGAAAAGGCATTCCCTGGTTATCCCCTCTCTCCAAGACCCATCAACATCTCAGAAAACACATCTCATTGAGTCTGGGGGCCCCCACAACATTCAAACACCCAGAACCATCACAGAAAAAGCATTCACTGGTGTCACGTGGTTACCGCCCACCCTCCAACACCTGGCAACATTACACATGCTTCCTTCCCTGGTGACCAGCGGAATCTTCCCAACCCTCTGAAACCAAGAACAATCACACATAATGAATACCCTGGTGCTTGTCACCCTATGAGACCCAAAAACATCACACAAGCCACACTTCATTGCATCTGTGGGTTCATCCACCTTCAAAGACCCAGAATCAGCTCATAAAAAGCATTCCCTAGTGTCACGTGGTTACCCCACCCTTCAACAGCCTGCACCATTGCACGTAGTACATTCTCTGGTGTCCAGAGGATCTCCCACCACCCTCCAAGACCTGGTACCATCACACATAATGTATTCCAAAAATGCTTAACTGGTGTCAAATGGTACCCCCATGCCCTACCATAACAGGCACCACCACTAGTAAAGCATTGCCTGGCATCCAGTGGTCTCACCCAAGCCCTATCATACCAGGCACAACTGAAAATAGGTGTCAAATGGACCTCCCAGTCCCTTTGGTCTCTGTGCTCCGATCGCTCAGTCTATGAGTATATGTATGCAGCTGTGGAATGGTCCTGTGCTTCCATTCATAAGACAACAGCAAACACATTTTCAGCATAGGCATCTGAATACCCCAACTCATATACCTATTACAGAAAATTTTGAAATCCCCAGCAAAACGTGATTCCATGCAATCACAATGCCAATCAGCGTAACAGGAGCGGAAAAACAACTTTTTTGACAGTATTTGAAAAATGACAGCTGTAACATACATGAGTTAGGGTAATAAGCTATCAATGATGAAAATGTCATATTTACAATTTCCAAAATGTGCGCAGCATAATTGCAACAAATGGTCATAACAATATCATGATTACATATTTTGATCCCAAACATAGCCTTCTGATGACCACATGTCTTGTACCCATTACAGAAAATATTTGAATCCCTGCTAAAACAAAATTCTGCACAACTTCAATGCCATTCCACACCACAGCTGTGAAAACTCATTTTGGCAAGGATTTGAAAAATGACAGCTGCAACATATGTGAAGAGGGCTAATAAGAATGCTATGTTAAAAATATGGGGTGAAAATATTCTAAATGTCCAGCTACCAGCGTGCATAGCAAAATTGCAACAAATGGTGATAAGTTTGCCATTTTAAATATTTTAACCCAAATTTTCAACATAGCCTTCTCATGACCCAAACTCTTGAACAATATGACTGTCATTCCACAAATCCCACCACAAGGTGATTTCACCAACCTACCGCATAAAGTCACATTTCAGCAGGAGTTTCCTAATGACTTTCATATTGTTCATTAGATGGGGTCTCTAAAATGCCATGTTGAAAATTTAGGACAAATTCAAGAAAAATGCAAAAGTTATGCATGAAAATTGAAACATTGATTGAAATACATTGAACTGCATTTATTTATCTTAATTTCTCAAATTGCAGACACCAGATCCATCAGCAAGAGGTGTCTGCAGAATTCAGACTGAGAGCGGATCTCAAACCTGCTACTGAATCAGGTGAGTGATGGTGTGTGGGGGTGAACTGGGGGTGTGGGGAGGTATGTGCTGAGTGGGAGGTAGTGGTGGGGGCTGATTGGTGAGGGACAATTGTTTGGCAGAAAAAAAAAAACAAGTGACAGTTTTCTTTTTTTGCAGGAAGGAAGTCATTGGGGGGGGACTTTTCATTTTTTTCATTTTTATTTTTTATACTTGTAAATCCAAATGAGCAAAACTGCCCGTTTTCATTGGAGACAAGTTCAAAGCTAAAAACATTAATGCAAAAAGTACAAGCAAACAACATAGGAGCAGACAATACAATTAATCAATAAAGTGCAATACATGGAAATACATTATGCTTGAGAAAATAGCCAATGTTTTAACCTTTTCTTAAAGCCCTAAATAGAACTGTTCTCAACAATTTCTAATGATTTCTTAAAGCCCTGAGTAGGACTGTTCTCAACAATTTCTGATGGTATTTTGTTGAAAAAACTGGGTGCTCTAAATGATAATGATCTTTGCCCAAAAGTAGTCTTAAAAAATGTATTTTAAATTTATAATTATACTGAGATTTAGTGGACAATGCATTTATTGATCTAGAAAACATTATAGAGGTAAACGGAGGAAGAAGATTGCATTTTATTTTAAATAGGAAAATACCCATTTTGTAAAGAACTCGATTTTCAAAGTGTAAAGAATAAGACTGTTTGTACAAATCAGCACAATGGGTTCGAAAAGGTAAGTTTAGCCAAAATCTCAAAGCTGTATGATAAATTACTCTAAGTGGGCTCAAAACATTGGTACATGAGGAGGTGTAAATTAATATTCCATAATCAAGTATTGAAAACAGAAAGCTATGAGCTAAAAGCTTTCTAGATTCAAAAGTCAAAAGAAATTTAGCTCGATAAAGGATGCCCAATCTCTGATAAAGAGTTTTCCTAAGATTCTGAATATGAGATTCAAAAGAAAAACTGATTGTTCAGAGTTATACCTAAATATTTGAAAATGGAGACATTTTCAGTTATATTACCTTTCCTGTCAAAAATTGGAGGGGGGGGGTCAATGGATACATTTTTTTTCTAGAAAAAAACATTATCTTAGTTTTTTTGGGAATTCAAAACCAGGTGACTTAAAGATAGCCAATCCTGCAGATGATCGAAATCAGTTTGAAGATGGGAGAGAGCAATGTTGGGTCTGGGGTCAGAACAGAAAATAACGGCATCATCAGTGTAAAGAATCATTTCTGTTTTTGTACATATGTCAGGAGCAGAATTCATAAATAAAGAAAAAAATAAGTGGCCCCAGAATTGAACCCTGGGGCACACCACAAACTAATGGAAGAGGATGGGATAAAGATGAAGCAATAATAGTTCTAAAGGATCTATCACATAAAAAAATCTTTGATACCACATGATTACATCACCAGAAAAAAGGAAACCATGAAGCACACCTGGAAGAAGATCAAATTCAGCCAGGTCAAAAGCCTTGATGAGGTCCACGAACAGTGTCGCTCACGAATGTCCAATATCAAGTGCACCACGAACACTGCCTGTGAACCCCACCAAGGCTGTCTCAGTGTTATACCCTGGCTTAAAGCCATGTTGATTCTCAGACAATAAAGAATACTTCCCAAGAAAATCCAAGGTTTGGTCCATAACAATCTTTTCCAAAATTTTTGATATGGGCGATAAAAGAGAAATTGGACGGTAATTAGTAACTAAAGAGGGATTTCCATTCTTTAGGATGGGTTTTATAACTGCTCATTTCCAGTTACTCAGAAAAACATTATGAAGTAAAGAAAAATTGAAATATGTGCTAATGGATAAACAAAACAATCAATGCCCATTTTAATGATTCTGATATCAACTCCATCCTGACCCCGAAAAGGTTTTGGATTATTTTTCAAAAAATATTTTTTAACTAATAAAGGGGTAAGAAACTTAAAATGAAACTTTGGATTAGTATCATTATGAATATCATTATTATCAGACACACCATCCAAGTTTATGGGAGCCTATAGGAACCTAAGTTCCCAAAGTGACTATGAAAAATGTTGGATACCCTAGAATGATCAATTATACTTTGTCCATTTTGAAGAATGGTTGGAGCAGAAACTGTTTTTCCCTGTCCCAAAATTTTATTTAGGGAATTCCAGGTCTTTTTAGGATTAGCCCTTGAGTTCCTTTGTTCATTTACACAATGTGCAACCCTGGCTTTCCTGATTTCAGATTTACACTTATTTCTAAGTGTCTTATACTCTTGAAGAAGAGCAGGGGTTCTAGATAAGATATAAGATTTCCAACACTTGTCACATTTTCTCATTAGATGAATAAGGTCCCTTGTAACCCATTCTTGTTTGGATGATCTTATTCTTAATTTCTTTAAAGGAGAAATTGTAATTATAATTACATTGTAAGCTATACAAAAGAATTCCCACATTGCATCAGTATTTGTACAAACTACTAAAGGAGACCAATCAATTTCATTAAATAAATCTTGAATTCTCTGGGGAGTAAATTTAGCCAAATTTCAGCATTCAACATATCTGGGGGACTTTTTAATAGTTTTATGGACCATTCACATTTGATGGGACAATGGTCACTCATGGTGTCAGACATAACCTCACAATTGAAAATTCTGTCAACATGAGCGACCATGATCCAATCAAGAACAGTCCCTACACCTGTTTTATAATTGGGCCTAGTAATTTCCTCTATTAATTGCATTACACCCAGATCAACCAGAGTATCTCTAATTCCACCCTCAAACTTTTATCCCAGCTGCAGTTAAAGTCACCAGGAGTAATCCATTCTCTATTAGGGGTAAAGCCTCACGAAAAGAGGTCAACAATTCAAGACCATTTAATATTTTACCGGGGGAAAATAAACAGTATTAAGAATCAAATGTTTACTTTGTCCAAAAATCAAGTCAATAGAAATCATATTACATCCTGAGTTTCTCATAGAGTAATCAAAAACAATATAATCAAATTTACAAAGAATGTACATTAACACTCCACCTCCTCTTTTTCCTTCTCTATCTTGTCTAACCAGATTGTAGTTAGGAAGATGAATCTCTGAATCCATGATACCATTGTGCAACCACGTTTCAGAGAGAGTAATAATATCAAATGAATGACATTGAGATCAGGCAACAAATTGGGTCCATTTAGATAGTAGACTCTGTATGTTCAAATGAACAATCTTAAGTGTGGAAGAAACAGAGCCCTTATTAACACCAATTGAGATTGACTCATAATTTACCTCAGGTGAAAAATTAGGCCCTGGATGTGAGTGCAGTGATCCAGACATAAGTAATAACAACATTACTAATCTTTTTAAATTAATCCTTTTCTCTAACTGTCTTTCACTTTTAGTTGTAGTAGTGACCAATCTACATATAAACTCACTATATTGAAAATTATGAAATAAACAAACTTCGTGAGAAGAGGGAGAGTGTAAAACACAAGATTCTAACAAATACATCCTAGGGAACCCATTGTCCTGATTTGTGCTAAATGGGCAAGAAAAAGACAGCTGAAATCCATCTTTTTTAGCATGTAAAACATTAGTTGAGATTGAGCAAAACATAGACAGTGACAACATTAAGTAAATCAAAAACATAATGAAAGTAAATTATGAAACAAAAATTAAGCAATAAAACTATCAGAACTAGCGTAGCGTAAGAATTAAAATAAAGCAAACACTTAAAAACTTAACAAATTCAAACAAAGCTTAAAACTTAACAGTTCAGAAAGAATATAGCATCCTCGAACTAAAACAGACTTGTTTGCTTATTAATATTCTTCTGAGGAGTGGCATTCTTCCCTACTTAATTGCTTGGCTTGCTAGCAGTGCAAACTTTTAAAGAGCAGGAGATCCCACCTCCTGATGACACACCACAGGTGCCGACACTCCCCGACTCACAGCCCCAACAACAGCAAAGCGTCCCACACAGTACTTGGGAGAAGACGACTTGATACCAGAGACAAAAAAAACAACAAGGCATTGGGGACATCAAACAAATAAATAAATCAATTGCTACTTATTGTTCTGCATCCTACAATGATATCAGTGAAGGAAAAGAAAAAGAGCTAGCCCTAGTTTATAGAGCTTACATAGGGAGTAAGCAGGTCATGTCACAGAATAGGGCAGCAAGGAACACTAAAAAGTAAAAGTAAAAAACAAATAAAAAGTCTATGAGGGCACCCTAGATACTGTACATGTAGATGCATTGCTTGCCACTGAGGGAGACAAGACAAAGAGAGAGTAGTGTACAGTATGAGGCAACTGTATGACAGCATGGCAAAATGGCTCTGTCTGAAGGACTTGGCTGAACCCAGGGGGCGACCCATCTGCTGTACGCTACATGACCATAACAGGACCAGGGAAAAAATTCAATGGTAATCCTGTAAAGCACTGACTGATGCCTGGAACATATGGGATTTCAACTTTCAAAACAGGTCAGCATTCAAGAGTGCATGAGGACCGACCGTTGGGGGTGGTGCCAAAGTGGGCATTGACTGGCCACCTACATATGCCATTCCTCTGTAGATCATCAAAGCCCAGAATAAAGAAGAGTAAATTTATGATTTTGTTGTTGTTACCATACATTGATTGTAAATAACAGAGGATATGTAGATATAATTGGGCAGACACTGATGGATGTACACTATGCACCTGAATCCCCAATTTGAACTTTTTACAGCATCTGTTGATCACTAAATGAACTACTGCCTTTTCCAGACAGAGCCAACAGGACACAGAGTTTACTGTCTGTTGTAGACAGAGCCAAAGGGACACTGATTTTTCTTTATGTAAAAATGAAATAAATGCTACATGCAAAGAAATGGCTCAGTATGGAACTGCACAGCGGAGCAGCAGTGATTTTACTAACAACCTCCAAATTCAAATTTCTGAAAACATTTACAGTGCCATCGAAAATAATTATTAGCAGCTGATCATGGCACTGCGTGGTTCAAAGAATATGCAGTTGCAGCTACAAAAGGGAGGCTAAATAAAGCATATAGGCATTTATTGAGTAAATCTGGAAGGAGGGAAAGCAAAAGTATATCACAACAGGATTTGCTGTCAAAACTGTAGTTGATGTCGCTTATCTATTGCCACTGTTTCGATATACTTTTGCATCACTCAGAGAAAAAAATAAAAAAATGCAGGCAACCTCTAAAACCTTGTCTGTAGTTTCATGTAGTGTTCATGTCAGGTGTGCAGATAGCATTTGAAGTTTTTATTCTTTTATTTTCTATTTTAGTCTATATTTCTAATATTAAACTAATATAAAAATTAAAAGAATAAAAAAAAACATCAAATGCTATCTGTACACCCAACATGAACACTACATGAACCTACACATGAGGTTTCTGGTGTTGCCGGCATTTTATTTTTCTCTGAATGACTCGAGCCCTGCAGTATTCAACAATGGTCATTTGCTTGCTAAAAATTCAATACTGACAATAATTCCACCTAGAATAACATTTTTATCATATTAAATTAGGACATAAATGTTGCCAGCTCTGCTCATCTTTTATAATACAGGCATTGGAAATGTCACCAAATGAATTCTACTCAAAAAAAAATATTCACAGTTTCAACAACAAATGAATAACACAGATCATGAAAGACTCATAAAAATTTCAGTAAAATATAATAATTCATTTGCACATTGCAGGTTTGTGATTTCAGTAATAAAACCAATATATTTTATCATATTAGAACTAAGAAAAGTACTACCATGACTAACAAAAAATAAATATTTGGCTGTGTGGAAAGAACAACAATACTGACAAAGAACCCTGAGAAAAAAAATTCAAACATCTGTTACTTGAGAAAAAAAAAAGGATAAAACACCAGGAAATGCCAAACACAGATTGAAGTCTGTAAAGGTAAGGACAAATGAAAAAAAAAAAGAAAATAACGCTCCTATGTGATCACGGAAGACAATGGACAGAAATCTTACTTTTGAAAACAAATCCTCTGGTAGAATATTCAGCACTCAGAGTTTAGAATGAAACAAAGGTATTACAAGCCCTTTATGACAAATCTCTGAACAAGCATCTACGTCGAGGTGCAAAGAGTGAGTGAAAAGCCGACGAGAGAGACAGAGAGCAGTTACTGCCACAAAAACCACATATTTGCATATAGTTAGACAGTGTTTGGCTGGGTAAGCTCTCTCTCAAAGATACACTGGGGTCCCGTGCCTAAGTTGCTGCTATGCAGAGTATCTAGTGGTCTTCCTTCCCTAGCCATTACTTTAGCCATGCATTCTGCAAGATAAAAACAAAATTGTGGGATGTAGTAACACGTCGGTGGTGGCAAATAAAGCACCAAACAAGGACATAGTATTGCAACGGTGGTGGCGGGAGGTTAATACTGCTTGAACATTCTATGACATCAATAACACCATTCCAGGCCATTCAGATGAATAGCATTGAATGGTGTATTGATGTCACAGATGTGTTAGAAATATGAAAGAAAGAGAAGTAGCTATTAAGTAGAGTGGAACTTTAAGTAGATTTGAGGGCACTCCAAAGTTAGATTATGTATTTATCAAAAATTGGTCAAAGCATATCAGAATACATAACTGGAATGGAAAGGAATATAGAAGGGGAGTTAACTCTGCAAAAAAATATTTTTTTGTCTTCTTTACCCCATGACCCCCAAGGATACTGTGTGTTTCAAAATGACTCTGCATGCTGTTTGCAAAGCACCTGACTTTATATGCGGGGCCTGCAGCATGCTCTGTGAATAGCCTGCATGTGGTCCCTCACAGCAAACCAAGCCTATTTTCCCCTGGCAGTAAGACAGTCCCCCCTCCTGCCCAAATTCAAATGACGTCATTATTAAACTTACACCTGGTAGCCTAGATCTCCTCCCTGATCCCAGCATAGCACTTATAGTGATGAAATATCAAACTTATTGATAGTCCAATGATTCCCCTCCCATCCAGTCCCAGTATTGACAGTATTAAAGTTTTACTTGGCAGTTTTGTGGTTCCCATCTCCCATCCAATCCCAGTATAGCACTCTGTAATTAAATATGAAAATCCCAGGTAGTCTAGTGATACATCCCTCCTGTCTGTTCCCAAGTAAACATTTATATTAATAATAAATACCCTTGTCTCCAGTGGTACACCCACACCAATTGCTTTCCTTTCTGGCAGTCAACCACTCACCCACCCACCCACCTTGAGCAGGTGGCAATGCAACCCTCTGCTCACCTCTACAGCTGCCTGGATTCTGCCCTGCAAGTCTCACTGTATCAGTATTATATTCTCACACAAGTAGTTTACTATATATCAATATGAGCAGACATGATGAAGCTGTGAGAGCGCTGTGGAGGAGCTGAGCAGTAATACATTTTAAGGCCTGACTGTAACTTTGAGGAGGTATGCAATATTTCTATAAAACTTTCCTCTTATCCAAAAAAGAGAATAGGGGCTGCTTATAAATGTATCAGAGCTGGTGCACTCATACCTCAGAGCCCAACATACAATTTCGAAGAAGTTTAAGCAGCAGTAAAACCACTATTGTGAGGTCAGCACTCTCAAAATAAATGGCACAGAATAATTAATAAAACCATTTATTGTAGCAACCAAATAAGGGAGAAAAAACACACACTGAGAAGACAACTCCTCCCTCACCGAACTCAGTCTCTCAGCAGTCAAAATAATGTGTATGGTTAGCGTTAATTAGCATAGGTAAGCAGTGCTGGTGCCAATAAGAAACAGCAGGCTTCCCTCGGTGCAAAGAACTACAACTTCAAAGTGCAAACTGCACTAAAAATGCTAATATTTACACAAAAGTGCTAGTGCACAATAACGAGGAACATGGTTTCAAATTTAAACACACCAAATAACTACATGCTTCATGCAAAAGAGAGTGCAAACCCGGAAGGCACGTTTACATATCGACCATAGTGGTCATCATCAGAGCGTGTGGTCGATACGTAAATGTACATTCCGGGTTTGCACTCTCGATTACTCAGCAGCCTCTGTGGCGTTTTGCATGAAGCATGTAGTTATTTGGTGCATTTAAATTCAAAACCATGTTCCTCTATTGTGCACCAGCACTTTGTATAAATATTAGCCTTTTAGCTGGTTTGCACTTTGAAGTTGCAATTCTTGCACCGAGGGACACCTGTTGTCTCTATTGGCACCAGCACTGCTTACCCATGCTATTTGATGCTAACCATATGAATTACTTTGACTGCTGAGAGACTGAGTTCAGTGGGAGAGGAGTTGTCTACTCAGTGTGTGTTGTTCTCCCTTTTTTGGTTGCTATAATAAATGGTTTTATGAATTATTCTGTGCCATTTATTTTGAGAGTGCTGACCTCACAGTAGTGGTTTTACTGCTGCTTAAACTTCTTCGATATTTGAGCAGGTAAGCTATTGTTGCCTATAAGAAAATCCTGATTATTTGAAGAAATTATTCTGAGCTGTACCGTCTTGCAAAAGTATTTTTTATCTTTCAAAAGCACACACATGCCAATTACTGAACAGAGTAGGTCAGCACTCCAAAAGTTCCATTCAATGTAGACTTTAATCTTACAAAAATATATCACCAGGCATCAAAAGCAGAAACTTCAAATGCAGGCTGAGGCTTCACCCTTTCAGAGATGGTCTTTTAGCAATTCCTTTAGTAAATTACTAGCCCACAGACCTAGAATTCCCCACACCAGCCTACACGCATTAATTTACGTTTCAACATCTCAAACTGATGTCATCATCAGAACATGTGGTGTAAAGAATTGCTGCCCTTAAATGTCCAAACTTTTAAAGAAAGAGGTCCCAATATTCAGAATGCGCCCTGCAATGGTGCAAGTGGAGGCGCAGCACAACCGAGGTGTGCCGTAGCAAGAAAGGGAGATATTCAAAGGAGATGTGCCATGGTGGATCACCTCTGAATATAGCACATAATGCGCAGGGCACATATACAATGCGCTGGTGCATCCTCCAGACAGGTAGGACAGGGAATGCTCCAGCACAGCTATAGCTGCACTGGGAGCAATTTCCAGATATTCAGACCTGGACATGCAAATGGGGCCATAATGTATGCAAGGTGCAAATTGGGGCCATTTGCATGTCATTATGGCCCCATTTGCATGCATTGAGCAGGGCAGGCCAGCGAAAATGCACCTGCGCCCTGCACAGCATGTATTGCTGTCAGTGGAAGTCTTGTGGATCCGCCCCCACCCATAACCCTGATGTAGCTGCGCCACCCATAAAGTAATACAGTCTCTTCTCTGGTAGTCTAGCGGTACCCCCTCCCTGAGCCTTGATCAGTGTACTACTAGCATCAGTCCCAGTTCCTCCTAGTCCAGTGGTCTTCCCTCCCCAAGCCCCGATTCTTGTTATTATAACAAAAACCCATTCTCCCTGGTAGTCTAGTGGTCCCCATTCCCAGATCCCAGATCCATGTGTGAATACAAACACCCCCAGTCCCTGGTTGTCTAGCTGTACTCTCACTGGGGTGTTTGTATTCATACATGGATCTGGGCTCAGGAAAGGACCACTAGACTACCAGGGAGAATGAGTTTCTGTTATCATAACACGGATCGGGCTTCAGGAGGGAAGACCACTGAACTATGAACTGGGGTTGTGTATCTGAGTACACGGATCAGAGCTCGGGGAGTGGGGACCACTGGACTCACCAGGGAATGATGATATCCTTATTCCTCGGTGATC
The DNA here is from genome assembly GCA_016271365.2 of Neoceratodus forsteri. Taxonomy (NCBI): domain Eukaryota; kingdom Metazoa; phylum Chordata; order Ceratodontiformes; family Ceratodontidae; genus Neoceratodus; species Neoceratodus forsteri. The sequence continues at coordinate 412,734,657 of CM028133.1, read as the reverse complement.
AGGTTATGGGCAGGAAGGGGGGGTGCCACTAGAACACCAGGGTATGTAAGTGTGCTTGTGGACAGTGTTCTGGGTGGGCGGGTGGCCACCCATGGCTGGTGGGTGCTGTGTTGGACCATGCAGTACAGCAGCACACTTGTGGATGGGGATCATTTGAGCTGTGTTATTTGGGCTCAACTTTGTGCCCCAGTATGCAGCGCATCTAAGGGCTGTGCCACCATATGCACCGCACATCCCGGACTGAATATCAGGATGTGCCGCATACGCATGGGCATACCCCCTTTAGATGCACCACATACATTGTCATTACTCCCCGGGCACATCGGAACTTGTGCTGTGCAAGTCCCCTGTATGAATATTGCCCTATATATTGTTGGGTTGCACCAGGTGCAACCCTTTGAATATCTAGGCCACAGTGTACTTATACTCTAAATAAAGTGCAATTATAAACTACTCCTAGCCCATAAATAGAGTCCCAATTAGTAATTAAGTAATCTGCAGTAACTAGTAAATTCTATAAATCTATGTCAGTTTAAAAATCTATAAATCTATACCTTTTTAAAACAGATATATGCCATCTTAGAAAAGATAGAACACCAATAGTTAAACACTATTCATAAAATGTAAGTTGCAAATCGATTATTTTATATTATTAAATCCAATCACCAATAAATATAGCATTTTATATTCCACTAAACAATATATCATTTTACATTCCAATTAAATAATTTTCAAACCCGAAGGACACATAGGCCAGGATATTCAGAGCACTTGCACATGGCACAACTGAGATGCACCGGTGCAAGTCCGAAGATGTGTCACTGAGCAATATTCAAAGGGAGCCACGGTGCAGTGCAAATCCCATTGCGCCAATGCACAACCAAAATGTATGCAGTGCAAGGGGGCATACCCATGCTTAAGTGGTGCAATGGCATATGCAACTGCAGAGCATGGCGCAAGTGTGGAGCAAACCCCCAGGTTTGCACCAGGCAGACTTGCGTCAATAAATAGAGGCTCAAACACAAGGACAGCAGATGCACAACACTTAGCACCGTGACAGAGAGAGAGACTGAGAGGGAGTGACAAAGAGAGAGAGATAGAGAGAGAGAGAGCCAGAAAGGGAGACAGACAGGCAGACTGAGGGGGAGGGAGCATGACACAGACCGATAGATGGACGGACAGAGCGTGAGTGGCAACCAGGGAGACATCCAGTGGCTGAACAATGGACAGTGGCCCATTCCTGATGGATGCTGTCATGAGGGGCGTGGGCAGGCAGGAGGAACAGCAGCATGGCTGACAAAGGGCCTGGGAGTGGAATGCCAGACACAGGTGGTACCGTGCCAGAATCACGAATGAAAACTATAGCGACACAGAGATCGTGGGCCAGTACCACCTGAACAGAACAGTTCTGAGGCAGCTCTGTGAGCTGTGCAGTGATGAGATGCAGGCACCCACCAGACATAGCCATGCCATGACAGAGGGGATGAAAGTGACTGCCATGATGTGCCTGCTCACCACGGGCACCTTCCAAAGACCAACGGGTGATACCACTGGCATCACCCAGGAGGCCACATCCCACCTCCCTACCCAGTTCCTCACCACTCTGCTGCCACATGCTGTGGAGTATATCCATTTCCCCAACACACAGGCAGAGCGCACAGCAAACATGCAGGAGTTCCACCGGGTGGCAGGCATGCCAGGCATGATTGGGGCAACAGACTGCACCCATGTCAGCATCCGCACACCACCTGGGCCAGAAGGCATGGTGTACATTAACCGAAAGGATACCCATCCATCAACTGCCAGGTGGTGTGCAATGCTATGGGCACATCATCAATGTCTGTTCCACACACCCTGGAAGTGTACAAGATGCCTTCATATGGCACAGTTCTGCACTGTGCCATAAGTTTGAGAGAGGAGACATCCCCACGGGCTACCTTGTAGGTGAGTAAAATGTGTGCCAACGTGGCTCGAGGAGACACGCCCCAGGGCCGGTGAGAGGATGGGGTGGTGGATGAGGTGTGTGTGGTGGCTGGAAGGGAAGGGGTGGCAGCACAGCACAGCACAGGGATAACCATGTTGTCACCCACATAGGCAACAGTGCATACCCACTAAGGCCATGGCTGCTCACCCCCTATGGGTGACCATCATCCCAAACAGAGGAACGCTACAACGAGGCACACTCCAGCACACGCAACATAATGAAGTGTGTCTTTGGCATGCTGAAGATGTGATTCTGTTGCCTAGACTGATGAGGTGGTGCCCTACAATACAGCCCCTCAAAAGCCTGTGGCATATTCCTGGCCTGCTGCATCCTGCAGAACAAGGCCATTGACCATGGAATAGTAGTCGAGGCTGATGAGGGCGACAGTAGTGGGGACGATGGTGGTGCTGGGCCAGAGGGCGGTGGGCAGGCACCCCTTGCCAGGAGGGATCCCAGAATGGCACAGAAGGCACAACGTCACCATGACATGATCACAAGGGAACATTACAGACAGCAAAGGTGAGTACACAGATACACAGGCATGGCCCACACAGCCCAGCACACACCGAGGACTGGATGAACATAGTAGTAGTAGGCATGCTGGGACGGGGGCATACATCAGACAGGGCAGGGCCACAAACATACAGGTACACACACACAGACACACGCAGCAGTGGCATGCGCACAGGCAGTCACACACACACACACACACACACACACACACAGCTGCACATGCGCAGAGTGAGGGACATGGCATGGATCAGATGCATGACACCGGTGCACAGGCAGCACCGGTGTTTGGCTGCCATCATCATATCCATGCCACACACCTCAGCAGCATGGTCCACACACCACACGGGGGCATGCAGCACAACACACATGCACGCCACCACATGTAAGCTGCACCACCTCCTCATAGGTGCATGTGATGACAGCAGTGGATGGCAGCGCGTGGCAGCGGACACATCACACCAACCGTGCAGTCCCCTGACCACCATGGCCATGGGGGTGGCTGTGCCAGGGCTGACCTGCAGATGCCTGCTGTGCATCGACCACAGGGGGGTGTCAGATGCTCCGCCAGGGGTTGATGTGAAGGACCACAACCGAGTCCACGCAGGGGTGTCTTGGCGGCCAAACAGGCCTGCCACAGGGGTGTCTGGGATGCTGACATCTTATCCTGGTGTTCGCTATGACGGTGTCACCAGACTCAGGGACCGTGGGGTGGACAGTGCACTGCGGGGGTACTCTGCAGATGGCCAAGCCCAGCGGCTGCCGCTCCTAGCCCAGCTGCAATGGCACCGGCCATAGAAACATAGAAACATTGACTTTGACAGCAGATAAGGACCACTTGGCCCACCCAGTCTGCCCATTTCCCTACCTATTGGATAAGCTTCAGATTCTAGTTAACCAACAGCCTACTTCCTGCAACCCCCCACTATAATTGCCTTATGTCTGTCCCATGCATGTTTGAATTCCCCCACTGTTTTAGACCCCACAACCTCTCTAGGAAGGCGGTTCCATGCGTCCACCACTCTCTCCGTGAAAAAGAATTTCCTCACATTACCCCTGAGCCGTCCCCCCTCTAACTTTAAATTGTACCCCCTTGTTCTTACACATCTCTTTTCCTGAAAGAAGCTACCCACCTGGACTTTGCTGATTCCCTTGAGGTACTTAAAAGTTTCTATCATGTCCCCTGTCCCTCTTTCATCAAGGGTATACATATTAAGCCTTCTCAGTCTCTCTCTCATATGGTTTCTGATGTAGACCTGCACCATTTTAGTTGCCCTCCTCTGGACTGCTTCCATCCTGTCTATGTCTTTGCTTAGATGAGGTCTCCAGAACTGCACACAGTACTCCAGATGGGGTCTCACCAACTGTCTGTACAGAGGATAACCACTTCCTTTTTCTACTTGTGATGCCCCTCCCTATGCATCCCAGTATCCCCCTAGCTCTCCTTACTGACTTCTTACATTGCTTACCCACCTTTAGGTCATTCGATATGACTACACCGAGATCCTTTTCCATTATTGTTGTTGTTATTACCTCCCCTGCTATTGTGTACTCTTCTGGATTTTTATTTCCCAGGTGCATTACTTTGCACTTCTTTGCATTGAATCTAAGTTTCCATATGTCTGACCATTCCTCCAACCTTGCCAATCTCTTCTCATCCTTTCTACCCCCTGTGTATCAACTCTGTTACAGATCTTTGTGTCATCTGCAAAGAGGCATACCTTTCCTTCCAGACCCTCTGCAATGTCACCTATAAAGACATTAAAGAGGACTGGACCCAGTACTGAGCCCTGAGGTACTCAACTAGTAACCTCCCTTCTTCAGAATGTGTTCCATTCACTATTACCTTCTGTGTCCTGTTGTGCAGCCAGTTTGCTACCCAGGCTACCACCCTGGGACCCACTCCCAGGCTGGCTAACTTGATTATTAATCTTTTGTGCAGGACTGTGTCAAATGCCTTGCTAAAGTCTAGGTAGGCCGTATCCACAGCCCCTCCCTGGTCTATTACTTTGGTCACCCAGTCAAAGAAATCGATTAGATTCATCTGACATGACCTTCCTGCTGTGAATCCATGCTGCTTTGGGTCCTGTGCCCTGCTGGCCTCTAGGTACTGAACAATTCTTTCTTTCTTTCAGAAGTGATTCCATCATTTTCCCCACCACTGAGGTCAAACTAACAGGTCTGTAGTTTCCTGCTTCTGCCTTGCTCCCACTTTTGTGAAGGGGAATCACATCTGCCCTTCTCCAGTCCTCAGGTACCACCCCATCCTCCCATGATTTGTTAAAAAGTGTGGTCAGTGGTGTCACTAGGTCCTCCCTTAGTTCTTTTAGGATTCTAGGGGGAATCCTGTCAGGCCCCATTGCTTTGTCCACCTTGAGTTTTAGGAGTTCTTTAGGACTCTTTCTTCTGTAAATGGACTGGTGTGAACCCCACTACCCAGAGTGCTTCTATTGTTTGGTTTAGGTAACTCCTCCCCTTCTTCTTTTATGAATACTGAGCAAAAGCATTCATTCAGTATCTCTGCCTTTTCACTGTCTTCCTCTGCTCACCTCCCTTCTCCTTTATTAACCTTCACTATCCTCTCCCTTAACCTTTCTATGCTCCCTAATGTACCTATAAAGGTTTTATCCCCTTCTTAACTGAGTTGGCTATCTTTTCCTCGGTTTGGGCCTTTGTTTTCTGACTGCCTTCCCACTCTTTCTGCTTTAATTGATACAGTTCCCTATCGTGCTCCTTCTGTGATTCCTTATACTTTTTTAATGCAGCCTTTTTCTCCTTAACTCATTCAGGCCTTGATACGCCTGTAGGTTATGTCTGAAAGCATAGCTACTCAGGCCAATAACGCCTGTAGACATACTCAGCTGACTTTCACTCAGGCCAGGAAACGTCTGAAGAAGTCAGCGGTTTTTACCTAAATATTAAACAAACCGAATTTCTTAGCACTGATTGCACAGCACCATTAGAAAGGTAATTTAGTGCTGAACAATTCTGCAGCTTGATACTTTGAGTCTATCATATATAATTTAGGAGTTATTTGCATTTGTTTTAGGTATGGTGTGCATGGCTGACATCTGTGTCTTTTATCAGCTGGTGACATAACCCCCAACCCTGGCCCAGCTCAACCTCCTGCAGCCAGCACTGAGCCACGCCCTCAGCTCTTCCAAATGGCCTTAAATACTACATATCAATAAATGTAGTCCTCCTAAGTGGACTTGCACAGCCACTGGCGTCCATGCTCAACTTGATATAATAATAATTTCTGTACCTTGCTAAATAAAACTCAGAACTCATCCTTACTTCCTGGCTTCACAATATTGAGACAGGACCGCTTTGGAGAGGGGTAGGTTCATGTCTCCTCTTCCATCCATTTTTACTGGCCTTTTTCTAGTGCTCATCAAAAGCTATAAGGCTCTGTTGTTGCAAATCCGCCTCCTTCTCCAAACTATCTTTGTTGTAGTAGGTGTCATTGCTGTCCTGCTCACAACCCAATATTGCTACTGAACCATAACCACCCTAGTTAGCCACTCTTCTGCTGGGCGATTTATTATGGGAGAGTTCAACATAACTGACTACCATATCAGCAAGTGCTAAATGCTACATGTGCCAACCTAACCTAAATTATCCAAGATCTGACTAGGCTCACAGACAGGAAACCATTCCTTTGACTGGGCCTTATAACTCACACCCATAGGGTAATTAATTCCAGTACCTAGCAGATGCCTCAGTGATCATTGCATGACTTCCTGGTGCACAAAATTCACAAAGTCAAAGTCCCTATGAAAACTCTACAACCAATCACACAAATTCCTGAACATTGGACCCACTTCTTTATGATTTGACCAACACTATCACTGGGCACCTATAACTGCTGCCAGTAACCTCTGATGTCACAGCTAACTATTCAGAGAATGATTCTTGAAGTGGAATCAACATGCACCACCGCTGGTACTGTTTCGTGGAACCACCTCCCTGGATCTCTCCAGAACTCGCTGTTTGTCTAAGGGCACGTGATACAGCCTGGAAGCTCCATAAAAGAACAAAGCTCCTAAAGACTATGAGGTCTACTGGGTCCCTGTGAAACAAATGCACAAGTAGCACTCCGCTTGGGCCAAGGCTGATTAGTCTAGCTACTTAACTCAATAAAATAACTGCATACAAATTCTGGAAAGTAATCCACCACTTTTCCCCACAGGCTCCCCTCCTCCCTCCTCCAAATAAACACTACTGTCATTGCCGACCACCCTAGCATTGCTGCTGCTTTCCTCTCGTGACTTTACCTCATGTACTTCTACCTGCTAGGCTCCCCTCCCAACTATTAACCAGTTATTCTCCGCATCCATTAGAAGTCATCCAGCCCCACTTCATAGCTTTTCCTTCTCTAAAATTCTGAGAACTGACATACTGGCGGCTTTGAAGCCCTAAACCTCGAAAGCAAAGGTAGCTTCTCTGATGGACTGGACCCAAAGTTACTAAACTTGTCTGCCTCCTGCCATTGCTCCCCACTCATTGCTCTTTTCAATCTCTCATTTCTTCACTGGCCAAAATTCCCGCCAGTGGAAGTCATACTATTGTCCTCCCTCCATGAGTGTGGCAACTCCTCCCTGAGAACTACCGCCCATACTCTCCTCCTGACGTTAGCTAAACCACAAAGAACATCTAGTCCTTGACTAACTATTCGCACTTCTCAGATAGAAATTTCTTCACCCAATATCAACCTGGGTTCCGTAAATATACTCTACTACTACCTCGCTGCTTTGAATTACTGATGCGATCCTGACAGGCATGGATTGTGGTCACATAACCACTGCCATTTTTATAGATCTTGCTAAAGCTTTTGACACGGTTTCCCACCTCCTGCTCCACTTCCTCCTCATCAGCTGGGCTGTCTGAACCTATTAAATGGTTCAGCTACCTATATGACTGCTCACAGCCTGTAAAATATCCTATTACCTCTCCCTCCTCTACCCATATACTTTGGAGTCCCAAGGTCCATATTAGGTCTGATCTCTTCTCCATCTTTCTGAATGATCTTCCATCCATCTGTAGCCTCATCTTCTATACATGTATGCTGATGATGCGGTTCTGTTCTCCTCTGCCTCACTCTTGGATGTCGCCCAGGCTCCAATGTGATTTCAATAATGCCTAGAGTTGGTTTCAGTCTCACCAACTCTTCCAAATGCCAAGAAACTGTGTCCATGACTTTCTGGCACACGCCAGAAGCTGTCAAGGCTCCTTCTGCCCCCACCTTCACTTTTCACCTCACGGAGCAACTTAGACTGCTACCGAGTCTTTCAGGTATATAGGGCGCTTGGCTGACAAACATCCACCTCTTCAGCCCATGTAGATGCTATAATAAAAAGCTTCGTCCCAAACTCAGTGCCTTGTATAGAAACCGCTCCTGCCTCCCGCCACAGGCAAGACGCGAACTGATCCAAAAAATGATCCTCCCGGTTTTCGACTATTGCAATGTTGTTTATTGCTCGGCTCCTGCCACCTCCTTAGCCAACCTGGATACTCTTTTCAACTCATTCTGTAGGTTTGCTCTGGATGCACCTCACCTTACCCACCACTGCCACTTATACTGAGCTTTAGCCTTCCCATCCCTAGCAAATAGGTGACTGCATCATTGTGCAAATCTCATCTCCTAAGGTACTGGCTTGGTACACTCCCTCCCTACCTAAATTCCCATCCCCCACCCACTCTCCTCAACTTTAAGAGCCCATGACACAGAACTTGTCTGTTCCCAGGAGATCCACCGCTAGTGGACAGTCCTCCCACTCCCATCGCTCCCCCAAATGTGGAATGCCTTTCTTACACATTATCCCGATCCCTCTTCCTCGCCTGGCCTATTAAATCAAGCTCTTCATAATTTCCTCTCTGTAAATTGCACCTGCCCCTAGCTCCCCCTTTCTTGTCCTACATCCTGTTTGATGCACTGCTGACTAACTTCACTTGCCACCCTGTGCTATTCTTAGTCTGCATAGTGCAGGCCATTGGTTCACACTAGCTATTACATTACGCTCTCTCTCTCTCTGTCTCACCACAAGCTCACTGCGACTGGTTTTCACTTCTCTACCCTTGTAATTATTTGCTTTTCATGCTAATGTGTAATTCATTTGTAACCTATGTTTTTGTGTGATACTGTGTATTTTGTGTGTACTCAATGTTACTATGTAACTCCCACCATCCTCTCTCCCAGGTCATACCGGGAGTCGAGCAACTTGTTGTTTAGTGTACCTTCCCTGGTGAAACTTTTCAATAAATAAATGAATTTGAGCACACAGTGGTGCATATTGTGACCCTACCTGTGGTCACCATTATGATGCTCCCAAGTAGTATACCAAAATTATCCTTGGCATGTAAAGGTTCTACATCCCTGCTTGCAGTTTAAATGGCTCCAATTATTACAGTAAAATGATCCTTGGTGTCTAGTGCTCCCCACCCTGAAATACTAAGCTGGGAGCTCATTTCTAGATGCATCCTGGGGAAGGGGAACTTGTACAAGTGGGTCTTAGGTAGCAATAACAGTTCAAAAATACATAACATACATGGAGCAGAGTGGTACACAACCACAAATTACATTGGGAATAATACATGCAAGATGTGAGAACTTGATGATAAGCAAACAATCAACAATGCATATACAGCACAGTCAGGAGCCACAAACCTATGCTGGCGATCAAATACAGAGCAGTTTTATTTATTTATTTAGATTTTGTTAACTGGAGAGGTACACTCGACAAGTTATATGCCTATTTTCAGGAACTTCCCGGGAGAGTACAACAGGTAATACAGGTACATCAGAACATAATAGCAAGTAAAGCTAGTACATAGAGTAACAAAATGCTTTGAGTCACAAAACGGCAAGGCATGGAGTGAACTGCTAAGACAGAAATTGATAAAGTACATATAATCAACAATATATAGTCTAGAGCATACATAGTGCAGTCAGATGCCTAGGAGAGCAACTGGATCACGAGAAATGACAAAAAGATTATTGGCAGGTCCTCAGAACAGTTGGGCTCCAAGTACAATTAGGCTAGGGAGGCTTGGGACATTCGCACACCGAGGCCAGTTTCAGATGCACCCACAGGGACTTCCAGAAGCACTGATGGGAGGAGGCAGAATGAACATAGTCAGGAAAGGAGTTCCAGAGCCTAGGAGCACATGCAACAAAGTCCCTGTCCCCCATAAGGGTTCGGGTGAGGGGTATTTTTAGCATCCCAGGACCCTGGGGCCTCAGTGGGTAAGAGGAGGGGTCAGGAGGTGACAGAAGCTGTGCCAGCCCCAGAGGGGGTGCCAGTTCTGATCACTTTGCCCACGAGGCATCCCAGCCCAAAGTTCAGGTGACTGGTCAGGGAAAGCCAACCTAGTTTATCATAAAGCTCACAATGATGGGTGAGACGGGGGGCGGCCAGTGCAAAGCGACAGATGTTACTGTACATTGTGTGCCACTGAGTAAGAAGAACTTTGGAGGTACAGGTAAATTGGTGGAGACCATAGCTAAGGGAGGGAAGTAGTACACCTCTAGCAAGTGCCAGACGAGCAGCAGGTGTCAGGTTATTTTTGGCCCTATAGGCCAGACCCAATTTACAGTTCACAGTTCTTCAGACATTTAGGATATGACTCCCTTGGGTCCAACTGGGGGTCAAGTGTCAGCCAGGTATTTGATGGAGTTACAGTTAGGAGGGAGCTTCCATCTGCACAACTGATACACAAAGGGGGCTGGAGGCTTTTACTTCAACATTAGATATAAATATTTGTGCATAATGCCTAGAGGGAAGCTATAGGTGCTAAATTTTAGCTGTACCTCTAAACTGGAAACAAGTAGTGGGAGAGCAAGAGGGAAAACCAGAGCAAGCGCAGAGGGAGAGGTGAGACCACTGGAAGTGGTTTGAAAGAATCCATGAGAGGAGATTGGTGAATGGCTGGGGCAAGGAGTTCCAGATTTTAGGGCAGCGGTGGCTGAACATGACTTTGCTGGCTGGTTGTGGAAACTGAAGGGACTGCTAGGGTTCGAATATTTCAGCTTCTGATGGTATGGCTATAACAGGGCCATCGGAGAGATAGGAGGGTAGGGAACCAAACCGAATTTGCCCACAAAGCTGGCACAGTGGGCATGGTGTCTGTCCACAAGAAAAGAAAAGGAGAGAGATTTATATATAGAACAATGGTGAGTTCAAGAAGGATATTCAAGAGTGTAATGGCAGAAATAGTTGAAGAGTGTGTCCAGTCTGGCAAGGGTAGTGAAGGGGGCTACACTGTAGACCACGTCACCATAGTCAGAGATTTGGAAGATCATTCTCGGGATAATAGCATGGTATGCTGGAGGTGGGATACAGTCACAGTTCCTGTAAAGTGCACCAAATTGTTGTGCAGCTTTTGACTATAGCATCCACTTGTTCAGAAACATTTAGGTGCTGGTCTAGCCAGATACCAAGATAACTAAAGGTGGTGACATCTTCCACAGGGGAGCCATCCAGGTATGGAAAGTAGGAAGGAGGAGCCTAGGAGAGTGGGTGCCTTGTGCCAAATGACATGGAGAGCCTTCTTGGCATTGAGGAAAACTGATTTGTATGTGGTCAGGGCTGAACTTGATCAAAGTCCAGCTGGAGTCTGTAGGCCTGTTGTGAAGAGGGATCATGGTCATCCATGCACATGTGAATGGATGTAGACATGCACATGGAGGAGGAGATCACATGAAAATGAGAAAGTAGTGGCTTAACACAGATCCTTGTGGGACCCAAATGATACAGGCAGGAGGGAAGAGGGGTCACCACTTTTGACTGCTTGGGACCTACCCCTGTGGTAGGAGAGGAACAGCTGATGGCTAAGTCAGAGAGGCCTGCAGCCTGGAGTTTGGCTAATAATTGGGTGGTAGACAGGGTTGAATGTTTTGGCTAGATTGATAAAGATAGCAGAAGTGAATAGGCTGTGATCCATACCATTATGGATGGATTTGGTGAGCCTGAGCAGATGGTGGAGTGATTTTTGCAGAAGTCAGACTTGTATTGGGTGAAAAAGGAAGAGGAGTCCAGAAAGGGAGAGAGTTGTAACAAGATAATTTGTTCCTGCATTTTGGAGGGAGGAGAGAAATGAGTCAGTAGCTGTTTGTACCTGATGGGTCACCATCTTTTGGAGGAGGAGGAGTAACAGTGGCAACCTTCCAGTCAGCAGGGATGGAGGAACACCAGAAAGAGAGGTTAGGGAGGTCATCCAATGGGGAGGAGATTGCAGAAGCAGTCAGATGGAGGAGCTTGCTATCCCAGCCATCTGGGCTCTTACCCTTGAAGGATTATGGGGAAGTGTGTCGGGATAAAGGATGGAGTTACTGGAGAGAAAAAAAAAACAATAGTGGGAAGGAAGGAGAGGACAGTCATGTAGGCTGGCGGGGTGAGAGGGAAGTGAGGAAGGAGAGGAGGGAGGAGAGAGGAGGTACAGGTGATGAAAAGGAATTACATCTCTATGGTGATGAAGGAGAGGTTAAAGACAGGGGTGTCACTGACTCTGAGGACAGGCAAAGGAGTGGGAGGGGAGAAGAGATTGTGGCAGCCTTTCAAAATTTAGACAGGTAACCGATGTTGGTACTGAAGTTAGATGTAAAATTCTCACCTTTGGCAAGCTTATCACCATGGTACAGATGCTGCGGAGATGATAATACCTCTGGAAGCCATGGGGGATGGGTTACGTTTATTTTTTGACCAGGCCAAATTATGCACTTGCAAGTAAGCTATGAGGTCAGCCATGATCTAGGGGAGGTGGTGTACCTTTTCTCATGTCCTGCTCTGGGGGCATGGAGTCCCATAAAGGGACAGGCAGTATAGCGCAGTGGTTTGAAGGTTCTGAGCTGCAAATCTGGTGACATCCAGCAGACCAGACCTGGGTTTGAACCTCACAGCTTCCACTTGTATACTGTGTGACTCTGAGGAAGTCACTTAACTTCCCTGTGCTCCCAGGTCGCTCGTGTAAAAAAGCTTTCAGCTTAGTGTGCTAGTCCTGGTTATACAACTAAAAAAAAAATATATAGTTAGAGTAATTTTGTTTTGAAATGTGTTAGCATGGAATCAGTGGAGCAGACCAATGAGATAGGGGACCAATCAGAGTGACTTAGGTCACGGTGCAAGGGGGTGAGGTCCCAGGATTTGAAAGAAAATATAAGCAGTGTTTTGTTGGGGGGTGAGGGGGCTTTAGTTGAATGAGAGGCATCAGAGGGTTGTGATTATGGTGTCAAATCAGAAAAGAGGGAAGTCAAGAGTGGAATGCCACAGGGATCCATCCTGACTCTTGTTCTCTTCAATATGCTCATTAACAATGTCTGAGAATGAATCTGGGGCTGTGTCTCTTTGAAGATGACACCAAGCTCATGGGAGGGTAGATAGTGATGGGGAAGTAGGAAACTGCAGACTGACATGTAAAGATTAGAGAGGTGGCCTAAGGTTTGGCAGTTGAAATTCAATGCCAAAAAGTGCAAGGTGATTCACTTAGGGGACAAGAACCCCAGGACAGAGTACTGGATAGGAGGGGTAGAGCTGAGCACTACAGCTGAGAAAAGGGACCTAGTATTCGTCATTAGTGACTCCCTTAAATAATCAAGCCAGTACAGTGAGGCATCTAGTAAGGCAAATAGGATACTAGGATGTGCCAGAAGAGGTTCTGATAGTAGAAGAAAAGAGGTTTACTGCCTCTTTATTGATCGTTGGTAAGGCTGCACTGGGTATACTGTTCAGAGTTCTGAACTTCTGAAGACCTCACCTCAGGAAAGATAAGGATAAAGGGTGATCAGGATGATTCAGAGCTGACAGGACAGATCGTATGAGGATCTACTCAAGGCACTGAACATGTCTTCAATGGAGACCAGACAAGAGAGGAATGATATGATAGAGACCTTCAAGTTCCTGTAAGGAATAAACAAGGTGAATGAAGAACTACTTAGTATGAGTAACAGTTCAAGGTTATGGGGGCACAAGTAGAGACTGATGGGAGGTAGGTTCAAGAGGGATATTGGAAAGTTTTATTTTCCAGAAATGGTGGTGGAAATGTGGAATAGTTTGCCAACTGAGATGGCAGGCACCAAAACCATAAATGGTTTCAAAGCATGGCTGTGACAAAGTGAAGGGTATAATGGTTACTCATGCTGATAGTAGTAGGAAGGGAAACACGGGAGTGGATAGTGAAGGCTATTACCCTGCATGGACAGTAGGTTCTGAGGATTAATATGGGAAATGGGGCAGACAGGATGTACCATTTTTATATCGATTGCGCACAGTGCAAATAACATTTGCAGGCTGCTGATGACAGTAGTTTGGAATATTTGCACCAACTACTGACAATTTTGCCGCTGCAATCAGGGGCCACCTCATCATTTAAGTGTCAGCCATCTGCTGCAGTGAGGGAGCGACCCATAATTGCAGAGTGGGATGTAAAAACCCTGATATTGTTTGTAAACAGGGCAGCAGGTTGCCGCCGTGTTCGCAAACAATATAACCCCCCCACCGTGTTTATGTGCCAACAGGGTCCCCAAACCCCGTCGGCCTCAGTGCCCCATTGTTTATGGTGCCGGCCGGAGCGCCACTCCCGTCGGCATTCTGTAACACCCCACTTTTATTCCTGCCGACGGGTGCCCAATCCCTGCAGGCCTGCTGCCCAAAAAAGCCATTGGTGGCATGCTGGGTGCCCATCCCAGCGTGCCACATGCCCCTGTAAAGGGAAAAATGGTCCTGTGAAGTATTTTTTTTTTTTACCTGTGAAAAAAGGAAACAGTTTCTCGTAGTGTCCCTGGCCCCCACCTGCAACCCGCACCAACCCACTGCACACCCTGCCTTCCCACAACCCCTGTCACCTCATACTTACCTCCGGAGCTAGGCGCGAAGACCTTCGTTGGACCAGGAACACATCTGCACTCTTCAAAGCCGACCGTGAACTGAGGAAATGCTGTATAACGTAATAAATAGTGTTTTTTCAACTTTAGTACATATCTCAGGCATTTTTTGGACTTTTTTACCAAATTTTCAACATAGGGTTTTTGGGACCCTCCTCATGAATTCTTGAACTGTGATTGCGTTAATCGGCCCCGAAAGGTGATTTTGCGGTCACTGCGCGGAATCACCTTTGGGGGCCGATTAACAAAATGACAGTGCCAGTGTTCATGAGGTGGATCTCAAAAAGCCTATGTTGCAAATTTGGTGGAATAATCCAAAATGATTGTTTTAGCCGAAAGCGGCGCCGCGCAGTTGCTACCCACGCCGAATTTCGCGGAATTTGCAATATTTTCATGCCAGATTTTCAACATTGCCATTTTTTTACACCTCCTTGTGAACAGTACAGCTGTCATTGTTCACATCCTGGCAGAAATGTGTTTTCGCACTTCTGGCACAGAATAGCGCAGTCGCTGTGAGAAATCAGTGTTCAGGACAGATTAAGAAAATGACAGTGACACTGTTCATGAGTAGAGGTCCTGAATTGGCTGTGTTGAAAATCTGCTAACAATACTCAATAAAATGACTATGTTACGAGCGTGTGTTACGCAGTTTGCACGCACGCTCGTAACTTTGTGAATTTATATTTTCACTCCAGATGTTCAACATTGCCATTTTCCCATGCCTGCTTATGAACAGTGTATCTGTCATTTTTCCCATCCTGGCTGAAATGTGTTTTCACACTTCCGGCACAGAATAGAGCAGTCGCTGTGGGAAATCACTGTCCGGGACAGATTAAGAAAATGACAGTGATACTGTTCATGAGCAGAGGTCCTAAAATGCCTATGTTGAAAATTTGGTGATGATAGCCCAGCAAATGACTGTATTACAAGTGTGTGTTGCACACTTTCCACACACCCTTGTAACTTCGCAGATTTGTAATATTGTCATGCCAGATTTTCAACAGTGGCATTTTTCATTAACCTCCTTATGAGCAGTACAGCTGTCATTTTCACATCCTGACTGAATGTGGTTTCACAGTTGACGCACTACAATAAAGCGGTCACTGTGGTAAATCAGTGTTAGGACAGATTAAGAAAATGACAGTGGCACTGTTCATGAGCAGAGGTCCTAAAAGCCCTATGTTGAAAATTTGGTGACGAAACTCCATAACATGATTGTGTTACAAGCGTGCATTGAACTGTTTCATGCACCCTTGTAACTTTGCACATTTGTAGTATTTTCACAGCACATTTTCAACAGTGGCACTTTTTTTACACCTTTTTATGAAGAGTACAGCTGTCATTTTTCACATCCGGTCTATGTTTTTGCACTCTTGCTAGAGGATAGCACGGTCACTGTGGGAAATCAGTGTTTGGGACAGATTAAGATCAAACAAGTGGGGAGGACCGAGCTAAACTCAACTCTGTCAGGACTGCTGCGGATTTGTTTGTGGGCAGAAAAAGGCCCCAACACAAGAGCCCAGTACAAAAGGGCAGCCTGCAGCACTGGGAGAAACAGAACGAAAGAGCGAGTGAGGGAGGATGAGTAAGTGAACTTACCGGAGCGCTGCCAGGACTGCTGTGGATTTCTTTGTGGGCAGAAAAAGGTGTCAAAGCAGGCAGGGGCCCAGTAGAAAAGGCCAGCCTGCAGTGGTGGGAGAAACAGTATGAGTGAGTGAGATGGGGGACTGAGTGAACTCAACAGATCTCTAGCAGGACTGCTGCAGATTTCTTTGTGGGCAGAAAAAGGCGCCTATGCAGGCAGGAGCACCATACAAAAGGGCAGCCTGCAGCACCAAGAGAAACAGAATGAGTGAGTGACAGAGCGGTAGTGAGCGAGCTCAACAGAGCTGTATTGTGACTGCTGCGGATTTCTTTGTGGGCAGAAAATGCGGCAACGGAGGCAGGAGCCCAGTACAAAAGTCCAGCCTGCAGCACCGGGAGGAACGGAATGAGTGAGTGAGAGGGGGGAGTGAGCTAGC
Source organism: Neoceratodus forsteri (assembly GCA_016271365.2). Lineage (NCBI taxonomy): Eukaryota > Metazoa > Chordata > Ceratodontiformes > Ceratodontidae > Neoceratodus > Neoceratodus forsteri. The sequence goes on along the minus strand of CM028133.1, from coordinate 412,718,264 downwards.
TCAATGGAGCTGTATCGGGACTGCTTCAGATTTCTTTCTGGCCAGAACAAGCCGCCAATGCAGGCAGAAGCCCAGTACAAAAGGGCAGCCTGCAGTGGCAGGAGACACAGAACGAGTGAGTGGGGGTGGGAGTGAGGAGCACACAGGAGTTCTTTGGGACTGCTGCAGATTTGTTTGTGGGCAGAAAGACAGCAATGCACGCTGGGGCCCAGTACAAAAGGGCAGCCTGCAGTGGTGGGAAACCAGAATGAGCGAGAGTGAGAGAGGAGGGAGGAGTGAGCTCAATGGAGCTCTATGATGACTGCTGCACATTTCTTTGTGGGCATGAAAAGCCGGCAACACAGGCAGGAGCCCAGTACAAAAGGGCAGCCTGCAGTGCTGGCAGAAACGGAATGAGCGAGTGAGAGAAGGGGAATGAGAGCAAGCTGAATGGAGCTGTGTCGGGACTGCTGCAGATTTCTTTGTGGGCAGATAAAGGCAGCAATGCACACAGGAGCCCAGTACAAAAGGCCAGTCTGCAGCGCCTGCAGAAAAGGAATGAGCGAGTGACAGAGGGGGAGTGAGCAACCTCAACAAAGCTGTGTCAGGACTGCTGCAGATCTCTTTGTGGGCAGAAAAAGCTGCCAATGCAGGCAGGAACCCAGTACAAAAGTGCAGCCTGCAACACTGGGAGACACAGAACGAGTGAGTGAGGGAGGGGGAGTAAATGAGCTCACCGAAGCTTTGCTGGGACTGCTGCGGATTTCTTTGTGGGCAGATAAAGGCAGCAATGCATGCAGGGGCCCAGTACAAAAGGGCAGCCTTCAGCGGTGGAAGAAACAGAATGAACGAGTGAGAATGGGGGACTGAGTGAGCCAGCTCAATGGAGCTGTATTGTGACTGCTGCAGATTTCTTTGTGGGCAGAAGAAGGTGGCAACGCAGGCAGGAACCCAGTACAAAAGGGCCGCCTGCAGCACTGCTAGAAACGGAATGATCGAGTAAGAGAGGGGGAGGGAGCGAGCTCAATGGAGCTCTGTTGGGACTGCTGCAGATTTCTTTGTGGGCAGAAAAAGGTGCCAAGAGAGGCAGAAGCCAACTACAAAATTGCAGCCTGCAACGCCAGGAGAAACAGAATGAGTGAATGAGACAGGCAGAGTAAGTGACCTCAACAGAGCTCTGTCAGGACAGCTGCGAATTTCTTTGTGGGCAAAAAAAGGTGCCAACACAGGCAGAAGCCCAGTACAAAAGGACAGCCTGCAGCAGCGAGAGACACAGAATGAGCGAGTGAAGGATGGGGAGTAAGTGAGCTAACGAAGCTCTGTTGGGACTGCTGCAGATTTCTTTGTGGGCAGAAAAAGGCAGCAATGCACGCAGGGGCCCACTACAAAAAGGCAGACTGCATTAGCATGAGAAACAGATCGAGCGAGTGAGAGGGGGGACTGAGCGAGCTCAACAGAGCTCTATCGTAACTGCTGCAGATTTCTTTGTGGGCAGAAGAAGGCAGCAATGCCAGCAGGAGCCCAGTACAAAAGGGCAGCCTGCAGCGCTGGCAGAAACAGAACAAGAGAGTGAGAGAGGGAGAGTGAGCTAGCTCAACGGAGCTCTGTCGGACTGCTGCAGATTGTTTTGTGACCAGAAAAGGGTGCCAACAGAGGCAGGAGCCTAGTACAAAAGGCAGCCTGCAGCGCCAGGAGAAAAAGAATGAGCCAGTGAGAAAAGGGGGAGGAGGACCCCAATGGAGCTCTGTTGGGACAGCTGCGGATTTCTTTGTGGGCAGAAAAAAGCAGCAATGTAGGCAGGAGCCCAGTACAAAAGGCCAGCCTGCAGTGCAGGCAGAAATGGAATGGGTGACTTAGAGAGGGGGAGTGAGCAAGCTCAATGGACCTGCATCAGGACTGCTGCAGATTTATTTGTGGGCAGAATAAGCCAATGCAGGCAGGAACCCTGTACAAAAGGACAGCCTGCACCCACAGGAGACACAGAACCAGTGAGAGAGTGAGGGAAGTGGAGTGAGTGAGCTCAACAGAGCTCTGTTGGGACTGCTGCAGATTTCTTTGTGGGTAAAAAAAGACAGCAATGCACCCAGGGACCCAGTACAAAAGGACAGCCTGCAGCGGTGGCAGAAACAGAATGAGTCAGTGAGAGAGGGGGGAGTGAGTGAGCTCAACAGGGCTCTATCGTGACTGCTGTGGATTCCTTGTGGCAGAAAAAAGGTGGCAATGCAGGCAGGAGCCCAATACAAGAGGCCAGCCTGCAGCGCCGGCAGACACGGAACGAGTGAGTGACAGAGGGGGAGTGAGCAACCTCAACAGACCTGTGTTGAGACTACAGCAGATTTCTTTGTTGGCAGAAAAAGCCACCAACAGAGGCAGGAGCCCAGTACAAAAGGCCAGCCTGCCGCACAACGAGAAACAGAATGAGGGAGTCAGAGGGGGGGAGTGACCCACCCTAACAGAGCTCTGTCAGGCCATCTGCAGATTTCTTTGTGGACAGAAAAGGGTGCCAACGCAGGAAGGAGCTCAGTACAAAACAGCAGCCTGCTGCACTGGGAGAAACAGAATGAGCAAGTAACAGAGGGCCAGTGAGCGAGCTCAACGGACCAATGCAGTCAACATTCGGCATTGACAAATGCTTGTTGTTTTATTGTGTCCAGAACTGACTGTGTGTGTATGTGTGTGGGGGTTTGCTGGCAGGCTGCGTGTGTGCAGTTACAACATGATTCCCAGAATCATTAACTAGCACTAACCACGCAGTGTGTTAACACTTCAAGAAAGCATTTAGTATACCTGTACACCTTATATGCATTAGAGCAACCCCCAGTTGTATGAGCACCTGGTTGCAATTAGTAATCCTGTGCAAAAAAAAATAGTGCCACACTAACAGGTTAGCACTGCACAGAAGAATGCTTTTTAAAATAGTATCAGCCATGCTTATCACAATGCAGTGCTAGTCCTGTTACAGTGGTATGTCGGCCCCCATTTTCAGATTAGTGTTGTGCACTCCTAAGTGCTGCACCTGAGATAGCGCACAGCCACAGAAGGTGGTGGCAAATGGCACTCCCTCCAGTGAGGAGAGAGTGACCAGTTGGGTGCCGGAGGGCTCAGTAATGGGACACATCCTCTTCAGTGTCTTTATAAGTGGCATACCAGAAAAACTGGAAGGGAAGATATGCCTTTTTGTAGATGACACCACAATCTGTAATAGCGTGATAGGTGCAGATGGAGAGAATGAGTGGAGACATTAGAAAACTTAAAGAGTACTATGGGACATGGCAGTTCGGGTTCAAAGCCAAAAAATGCAACATCAAGCATCTAGGTACTAGAAGCCTAGAGGCTGAGTATAAAATGTAGAGGGAGGTACTTATGGTCACTAAGGAAACCTTTTATACAGCACGGTGCTCGGTATGCAGGAGAGGATTGCTCATTTACATGGCCGTAGTAGTATATATGCACATGCACATGATCAGGGTAGCATCAAGTGATGCTGAATACGACACCGATCCAACCATGCTGTTCCCACAGTGTAATGTTTAGCTCTGCACGCTAACCTTCTGAAAATGGGGCCCCAATTGACTAAAAATCCTGGCCGATGCCTCCTAAGATGCAGAAGGTAAACATAAAAGGTTTATCTATCTATCTCTTTATGTATTGTTTTATCGTATTTTGCTTGCAAAACCTTTATCCAATTTCAAAACATTGTGATGTGACTTAAAATGTTTATAACAGACTAGTTAAAATACAGTTTGTTTTCTTCTTTTACCTATATGCTGTCTTTATTTACTTATAAAAACACAGTCTGGTGGGCTGGCCTAGCAGCTTGGTGGTGACTGCACTGCCTCCTATGCCAGAGGCCCAGTTTTGGGGGTGGACCTGAGTTGCACAGGGGTTAGCTGGGGGGGGAGATATGATTGAGCATCTCGGGGAATGCTCTTCTCTCAGTGAGGGGAAATCTGATCACCCCGCTCTTCAACATCCACCTAGCTGAGGAGGGCTGGCAGGGCATTGGAGTTGCATAAGGGGGAGGGCTCAGGCAGGCACAAAGGAAGCATGTGTCTTTATACGCAATTGCATAATTCCATGCTTGGCTGCCCAGGGGATGAAAAAAACAAAGGTAGAAACTCCCTAATGGCAAAATGATCCAACAACCTGCCACAGATTTTGCACTGCTAAATGGGCTCTGCTCATATATGTGTTTCCTTGTCAATGGCCCTCCCCCTCCTGGCCCCAACACGGGGGATGTGAGTGGGGGGGGATCTCAGAGCAAATATGTCCTGTGGATGGTAAGTGATTGGGCTGGAGATGTCAGTGGGCAAAGGGGTAGCAGGGTGACTAAGGAGATAAAAATCTCTATGGGAAAAAAAAAAATAAAACAGAGTTTGAGAAGCTCAAACCCCAAAACAGACTGTGCATGCCTCCAGTGAGGATTCACAATAAAGTTATTTAGTAAAGCAATGCAAATTATGTGCATATGCCAGCTAAACTCCTGATGAAAACTGAATACTGAGGATTGCAGCAAAATATATATTTTAAAATAAAAACTTAAAACATAGTCCATAGAGTACAAACTAGCAATGATTTTGGCTTACACTTCACAGCTCCTGAAGTGCTTCCCAAGCATTCAACTCAGATAAGTTGCTGGACTTACACAGTAATTAATTACACATAAAACAAATCCCTATGTATACAGGTATGTTTGGAATATCCTGTATTAGCTTCCTATACAAATGTGTTGTCTGACAGTAAATGAAGGTAGCACTTATTTAAAAGAATAAACTACAGCATTTAAATTAGTTTTAAAAGTTTCTTGTCACATCACAATGGTCTGATATTTGACTAAAGGTGTGCAAGCAAAACAAAAGGAAAACCCCCATAAAGAAGCAGAATAAGAGATAGCCCTGTTTTGTTTACCTCAGCTCTGCAGTTTCAGAGATCCTCTCATCAAGCTAGCAGCTAACTGAATGCAGCAGGCAATGAGTTCAACTCTAGGACATTCATGGGGGAGGGGCAGAGGGATGGGTAGTTTCAGAACATAGTCCATTTCAGTATATAGTTTATTTGTTTCAATATATAGAGTATGTGAATTTTTCAGTCTACAGTGTATGTGTTTCAATACATAGTGTATGTGTTTCACCATGTAGTGTATTTGTTTCAGTATATAGTGTATGCAGATTTTTCAGTGCATAGTGTATTTATTTCAACAGATAGTGTGTATTTCAATATAAAGTGAAGATGTTTCAATATATAGTATATTTGTTTCAGTATATAGTGTATGTGCTTTTTTCAGTGTGTAGTATATGCATTTCAGTAGACAGTGTATGTATTTCAATATACACTGTATTTGTTTCAATATATAGTGTATGCAGATTTTTCAGTGCATAGTGTATTTATTTCAATAGATAGTGTATGTATTTCAATATAAAATGTAGATGTTTCAATATATAGTGTATTTGTTTCAGTACATAGTGTATATGCTTTTTTCAATGTGTAGTGTATGTATTTCAATATATAGTGTATTTGTTTCAGTATATAGCATATGCAGTTTTTTCTCAATATATAGTGTATGTGTTACAATCTATAGAGTATTTGTTTCAGTAGATAGTTTATGTGGATGTTTCAGTCTGTAGTGTATGTATCTCAATAGGTAGTCTATATGTTTCAGTACATAGTACATTTATTTCAGTATATAGTGTATGTGGATTTTCAGTATTCAGTATGTGGATTTCAGTAGATAGTGTATGTATTTCACTATGCAATGTAAGCATTTCGCTATATAGTGTATGTATTTCACTATATAATATATGTATTTCAGTATACAGTATATGTATTTCACTATACGATGTATATATTTCAGTAGATACTGTATGTGGTTCACTACATTGTGTATGTATCTCACTATATAATGTATATATTTCACTATATGATGTATGTATTTCACCATATAGTGTGTGTTTTACTATACAGCCAGAGATTCTGAATTATGTCCCTAACTGCTTGCCATAAAATCTGGCCCAGTGTTTCAGCTGTTACAGTTTCCGAAAGAAAGCATTTTTTAAAGCTCTTTTGTTTTTGAGGTTTAGTCAGTTGGGGGCAATCATAAGCTTCCTGAATGATACAATGAATAAAGTACTGTGTTATCTGAAACATTTAGTCGACTAATAAATAGAAAATACTAAATTTAAACAAAATTGCTGTTAATAAAATTGGTTAGAGCCCCGCGCCTTGGTCTCCCTGGATGCAGAAAAGGTATTCAATCGTGTTTCGTGACTGCACTTGTTTCAGGTTTTAAGGAAATTTGGTATCCCCACTAACTTCTGTAAGTGGATTCAAATTACGTATAGCAATCTCTCGGCACAAATCCATTGTAATGGGCTCTCCTCTACCCCCTTTTGTTTAGAACGTAGGATGAGGCAGGGCTGCCCTCTCTCCCCCTTCTATTTAATTTATGTCTAGAATCCCTTGTATTTTGGCTACAACACTCTCAGGCTATCAAGGGGATATTGGTTGGGAGTGAGAGGTTCAAGCTGTCCACCTATATGGACAATCTCCTACAACATATTGAAGACCCTGCTTCCTCTATTCTCCGTTGCACTGACTGAGATTGCAAACTTTTCTAGGCTGGCAGGTTACAAGCTAAACCTAGATAAAACACAGGTCATGCCATTTAATATCTACATTTCCAAATAAGAGATTTTGGATTTTGGTTTATCCTGGGAACCTACCAATCTTCCATATTTAGAAATCCACCTCCTGCGCCACTTGTCAAATCTGATCCCTCTTAACCTGCCCCCCCTTTGCACAGTATTAAAAATGATCTCAGGAGATGGACCACTTTGCCTCTGACTCTCTGGAGCTTCCTTCAAATCATTAAGATGAACATTCTCCCAAGACTGTTATATCTGTTGGGAAGACTGTTTTTTTTTATCTAATGCCTGTTTTTTTATCCCTGCAATGGCTCTTGAACCACTTCCTCTGGAAAGAGGGGGCTGTTCACCATGCATACTACAAGCTGACACTCCCAAGAGAAAGAGGTGGCCTCTGTCTTCCTAATTGTTTTATATGTTACCTAGCTTTGCATGGAGCCAAGTTCCTACAATGGGGAAACATCTTGAACAGGCTTGGGGGTGAGGGGCATCAACTGCTCTGGCTGAAAACTGAGACTTTGCTCTGCCAGAAGACTGGTATCCATATGCCCAGCCTTTTGTACTCCAGCTCCTCCAAAGTCCCAGCTATTCTATAGATCCCTCCCTTGGTGTGGCATCACAAAGCTCGGGGGCAAATGGAGAGCTTCCTACACCTGGATTGGTCTAAGTAATTAGCTCAATCTGTTTTAGCAAACCCAAATGTTCGTATAGGAGGCACACTGATTCCTGTTTCTTTCTGCCCCCCATTAGGTACTGTGCTAATGTCTGATCTTATTGAGCAGGGTAAACTTCTCTCCTATGCATGCTTGCAAGAACATTTTGCAATACCTGTCCTACAACCTTTTAAGTACTTGCAACTAACCACTGCCCTTACATCCTTTTTTGGCCGTGGTCCTTGGGAATCATGCAATAATGAAATCCTATCCCAGCTTGTTTTGGTAGGTACTCAACCCCATTCAGTTGCCAATTTGTACTCCTATTTGTAACCTGCTGACCCAGCGTCTCTTGATGGGGTCTGTTTCTATTGGCAGCAAGCTTTAAATTGGTACCAAGATTTCAAACGCTGGCAAACTGTTTGGTCTAACTTTTATAAACTTATTAAAAGAGACTAGTATGGGTGGACCCAATGTTGCGTTCTCCATATGTACTATACCCAACTTAAGCTTTTCAGGATGGGTAGGTCTCCCACTCCAGACTGCATCCACTGTGGATCAATGGTTGGGCATTTGTCACATATGCTGTGAGAGTGTCCAAAGGTACCCTTCTGGATGAAGATTAAGGCCTCACTGGACCTTCTTTTGTACCTGGAGGAGGTCTTTACTCCACAGATTTGCCTGGTGGGGGACTACCCTCCTTTTTTGTCTGTGAACCGCAGGACCCATACAGTTCTGATCTCTGTAGTGGCAAAAGTTACCATTTTAAGGCCCTTGTGGTAGAGAAACAGATTGCAAGACTCCTTCAGCAGGATGGCATTTTTCTCCAGAGATGGGAAACCTTGCATACCCTTATGTGTATCCAACTGGTTTCCAGTTCTAGAGGGTTCAGGCAGGGCTCCTCTTCCCATTGTTCCTTTTTAGAATTTTGAGTCCAGTACTCTGGGGACTCCTTCTTGTGCTATGGGGAGGTGGGGGGGCAGGAGTGAGGGGAGAGGATGGGGAGGTTTTTGGGGGGTTGCATTATGATCGTCTTATTTGGTTATTGGCTTGTTGATTGTTTGGTTACTGTATATAAAATCAATAAACTTTTAATTACAAAAATAAAAAATAAATACAATTGGTCAGATAGTTACAGCGATTACATCCAGCTACACTGTAAGTGTCCATAGTGAGATTCAAGTCTAGGGCTCCAGGTTCTTACCTGATTACCAAAGAATAAATAAAATTAAAAAAGGCAGAAGAAATGTGTCAGATACTGTTGTATACAGTGGCTAAACCCAGTCACACTGTGAGTAAGTGTCCATTTAAACCTAAGGTTCTAGATTCTCCCCATGTGCTCCAAGTGCTAGTCAAAAAATTTAGTGACTTTTAATTTACAGTATCCCAAAGCACTTTACAGCCTAGGAGAGGTATAGGAGAGAGAATATTTGTGCCATGAAGACATACTGCCCTTTAGTCTTGTCATGGAAATACAAAGCAGAGGAGACCTTAAAATGATAATCAGCTCTGGGTCATAGTTGGATGATATTTGTGGTCCAGAGTCTTGGAGTGACTACTGCCTGAGCAGTACCCTCCTGATGATACAGTACCAAGTAATGCCAGAGGCTGGTCTGGTATGGTACAGCCCTAAGGCCATGTCTAAGTCCCTTGCAGATGTAAGCACACATGTGTGCCTACTAGTGAGTGCCGGGTAAAGCTTTAAAAGAAAAAGCAGACTCGCAGGCATTTGCTGGATTCACAGCCCAAGCAACCATCCAAACCTAAAAAGGAGAATCATAGGGATTGTACAGGTACTGGAGCCTGAGTTATTGCCCCAGAAACAGGCCTCATACGAGCCTTTGACAGAGCTGGAGGCCACAATGCAGGCTGAGGGGAGTCACATATAGCTTAAGCATAAACAAAAGAACCTGCCTGACTGTGTGACCCTATCTGAGCAAGAAGTCCTTTCCTGAGATAGAGGCAATAATTCAGGCTGAGGGAAGGAACAAAAAATGCAAGCGTTAGCAACTATGTCAGGCAGAGACATTGTCTGAGCCTGAAAAAGAATTACCTTTTGAGCCTGTATCTGCAACTCAGGTAATCGTAAAAAGCAGAAAAAAACACAAGGAATGGCCAGAGCCCAAGATTCAGCTAGAACAAGAAGCTCATTTTGAGCTTGCAGTACAGGACGCTCATATAAAACAAAAAAACAGGTGTCGGCTCCAGCATGCTCCAGACTAAGACCACGCTTGAGCCCCAAATGCCACCCGATCAACAGGGCCCCTGGGCGTCTGTCTTTTCTCATGATATGGTGCCTGTAATACAGGATGAGGGCTGATGCAAAAAGCACAAAAAAGTTCAAGCATCTTCCTCAGCCTGAATTAGAGTCCAGCGTATGCAACTGCCTTAGCTAGAAAAGCACAAACTAAAGCGCAAACAGTTGCCGAAGCCCGACACACTATCCAAGCCTGACACTCTGCCCAGATAAGATTCCCTGCTTGAGCATGACTCCAAGGCTGAGCCTGATTCTGATATGAAATAAAATAAAATAAAAAACAGTAGTAATAACTATAAGGTATATATTCACAGTACCATCAATGGCTATTTTAGTGGCCTTAATTGCAGAAAATGTAAGTATCATTCTGTTTTAAATGCATTGTTATGAACATTAGAAGATTGTTATACTCACAGCATTCTAATTGGTCCACTTGAATCTGAACGCATGTGGTTAATAATTTTTATTGATTGAATGTAAGCATACTAACAAAACAGTGCAACCATATAACATTGTACAATCAAAACAGTATATCTGGTGGTATTTCCTGTACTGACTGACGCAACTTAACCAGACTGCTAAGGAACTATATCCAATGTTGTTGTTGGTTTTTTTTTTTGTTTTTTTTCATACAACTTTTTATGGTATTTTGTCTTTTTCTCCCTGATCCCAGCCCCCTACCTTGGACTTGCGTACAAGTGGAGGCATGCGTACACTTGGTGCCCTCAAGGTTTCCACCCTTCACGTCGCCCCCATCCATTGTTGGTTTTGACTGGTATTAGTGGGGCCCTTATATCTTAGTAAGGCTTCTCTTGACACACTTTGATGGCAGACATGTAGCAATACATTAGAGAAGGGACCCATAGGCCTGGATACTCCTATCTAGGCCATATATTATACTATGAGTGGCTATGTCCAAACTGGTATAAAAGAGTAATGGGTACCTGGTAATGTCCATCATATGAATTTCCCCACAAGGTGGGTAACATCACAACTATGTACAAATCAAAATAACCATGGGTTGGGGTTTGTGCATGGTGAACGCATCTAGAAAACAGCAAAAGGAGCACTGTTGGAGTGTTTAAGGGTTAGAGCTGTCAGGGATAGAGTCTGCTGAAGTATGACAGTATTTGGCGTCCAGAAAGGGTTGCCAGCAATAATAATATCTTGTAAGGGAGCCTGCAGCATAACTGGACATCCTTTCAAAGTTGGCCACCTGACTCAGAGACAATATAAGTTCTACAAAAGATGGTTATGAGTCGGAGTGCCATTTCATCAGGAGAAGTCTCTTAGCCAGAGCCCCTACGACTATTGCCCACTGTGCTGCCAGGTTGTGTTTGGGGAAGCCTTCAGGCATGCACCCCAAGAGAAGAAGAGGGGCATTGACAGTCAGGTTGGGTACTACCTGTTGACACATCTTTATGTCCTTCCAATGGAGGGAAACCTTGGGGCACTCCCACATGATGTGATACAGGTGGGCATCCCCCTGTCTGCCTCTCCAACAGGAGTCATCATGAAGGAGCCCAAGTCTCCTCAGCTTGGATATGGTATGATACCATCTCAACAGCATTTTCTTTATAATCAGTCTGGTCCGTCCATCCTGACATGATTGATGTATACATGTCCAGCAGCTGGCGCATTCTGAATTGGAGATTTCCATATTCAACTCCTTTTCCTATTGGGCCTTAGCGGGTAGTGTGGGATCTGGGACAGCATCTCTAAGAGTACTGTATATCTTACTTGCCTTCTTGTCCTGGAGCTTTATCCAGGGCAAAATCTGAGTTGTGTTGGGGTGGGGGCAATCTTAGAGGTTGTCAGTGGTCTGGGCTTGATGGCATCCCTGATCTACAAGTATTTCCAAAATTGGACTGCAGGAAGTGTATACCTGTCCTTAAGGGCCTGGAAGGTGTCCATATATGTTGTCCCCTAGGATTAATAGATCCTTAATTAATTGAATACCCTGTATTTCCCAGCTTTTCCACCATATCATGGCCTTGCCTATTGTGATCATTGGGTTGTTCCACAATGGTGTGTTCCCATGGTATGTTTGATGTCCCCAAAGTTTCATGTAGTTTTTTCCAGTACTGCACTGAGATAGCAATAGTTGGGGACAGCTGTCATGAGGGTGTTTTCTTTGAATACAGCCATACTGCTGGCATGGGAGCTGTTCCAAAAGTGGCTTCTAGCCAGAGCCATATTGGTGAAGCAGCTTGTATGGGTAAAAAAACACTGTGTAGTTTGTGCTGTAATAAAGACCATATGATACCCCTGAAATCATGGCAGTCCCCACCCTCCTTTGCTCCAGTGTTGCTGTAGTTTTTGAGGAATAAACCTAGAGTCCGCCCCATCTCATGAAAGATGCCCCACTAGAGTGTCCACTTTCTGGAACCATTTAGAGGGGATCTGAAGTGGCATGTGGACGAGGAGTTATAGTAGCCAAGGGGCCACCATCATTTTAATGGTGTCTATTTTGCTGGCCAGGGAGAGATGGAGGGCCTTCCAGTGGTCTAGGCTGCCTCTTAAAGAATGCAGTAGTGTTGTGAAATTAATATCAATTAGCTTCTGGAGATTTCTGTGAGGGTGACTCCCAGATACAGTATACCCTCCAGGGCCCATTTCAGACCCAATGACTTAAAACCCTGCTCAGTGCATTTATCATTCATGGGTAAAACCTCTGTTTTAGATTGGTTGACCCTGAGACCAGATATCTCAATGAAGTAAGACAGTATGTTTAGGGTCGACTGAATGGCTAATGGGGTACAAGTCATGGTGAGCAGAAGATAATCAACATATATGAATGTTTTGAAACATATCTCCTATCTGTATCCCGGGTATGGTGTGTGCCTCCCTTAGGGCTATTGCAAGGGGTTCGATGGCAAGAACAAAGAGCAGGGAAGACAAGGGGTACCTCTGTCTCATTCCTTTGTTTAGAGGGAAGGCAGTTGACTTAGTTCTGTTGGTAAGGACTAATGCCATGGGGGTGGAGTACAGGAGGCTGATCCAATCCCTGTACTTAGGGCCCATCCCCATTTTTTTCTAGGGTAGTCATCAGATAAGGCCATTCAACAGAGTTGAATTCCTTCTCAAAACTGACTGCTAAGGCTGCCACTGGCAGTAGGGAAGTTTGGGCAGGATGGATAAGGGAGATCAGAGTTCTGTTATGGTTGGAACCTGTCCTACCCTTTATTGAAACCAGTCTGAGCTGGGTATATGAGGCCATTAAGATGTTCATAGAATCATCATAGAATCACAGAACTTGATGGCAGAAAAGGACCTCTTGGTCCATCAAGTCTTCCCCTTATCCCCCACTAATCTTCCCTCCCCCCTCTTAAAGCGCCCACCCCACCTCCCTGTAACCCCATGTGCCTGTCCCATGCTCTCTTGAAACTCGACAGTCTCTGACCCCACCACCTCTTCTGGAAGCCTGTTCCAGGCCTCCACCACCCTCTCAGTGAAGAACCGTCCTATCACGTTGCCTCTGTAGTTTCACCCCTGTAGTCTCAGACCATGCCCCCTTGTTATGGTTCCTTCCTTCATGTGAAATAATCACCCCAGGTCCACTTTGTTTGTCCCTTTGACATATTTTTTTGTTTACTTGCCTGGCTCCCATGGCTTCAGAGGAGGCCTCATACCTCCTCCTACTCTGTCCACCAGGGCATCCCTCTAGGCAGCCCCTGCCCTGGCTTCATCTTGCTCGAGGCCCAGGGGTGTATGGATTTTTTTCCTGTTTTCTCCCTCACCCCTGAGGATGTGGTACAAAAGACGTATATCTGGCAGACGACATGCAGATGCATGCCATTGCCAAGCGCTCACAGCATCCTCCTCTCTCCAGCTCCGAAGAGCCGCCGCTGCCCCTGAAAGCCCATGCTTCCACCAGCACGGGGAGCATTTGATGTGCAAGGCACCCATGGTAATCCATCCCAGGAGCAGGAGAGCATCCATTGAGATGCTCAATCCTCCATCCCCCCGCTGACCCCCAGCAACCCGGGTCCATTCCTAAACCTGAGTGGCCAGCATAATGTGAGGTGTGGCGTCAAGCGCCTTAACCCTCAGAACCACCGGGCCAGCCCCTTTGACATATTTAAAGGTCTCTATCATGTCCCTTCTCTCCCTTCTAGTCTCCAATGTGTAGAGCCCCAATTCCCTACAACTCTGTATGGTTTGCCCTTCATCCCTTGCACCATCTTGGTCGCTCTTCTCTGAACCCTTTCAATCAACTCTATGTCTTTGCACAGGTGTGGCCTCCAAAATTGGACTCCGTACTCGAGGTGTGGTCTTTCCATGGCTTGGTACAGGGGCATCTCCTTCTGCTAGTGATTCCCCTGCCTATTCTTGCCAGCATCCCATATGCCCTCCCTACCACCCTGGTACACTGCTTTGCCACCTTGATGTCCCTGGAAACTACTATCCCCAGATCCCTCCCTCTTTTCTCTGTAATCCTGACTTCCTTCCCTCTTAAGTGTGTCTATTGTTGTCAGGTTTCCATGCCCCAGGTGCATAACTGCACACTTCATGATGTTGAATTTTAGCTGCCAGGTCTCTGCCCACCCCTCCAGTGTCCTCAGGTCCTGTCTCATGTCTTCAACACCCTCTGCAGAGTCTACCCTATTGCAGAGTGTTGTATTATCTGCAAAAAGCGCCACATGACCCTTCAGTCCATCTGCTATATCGCTTATGTAGATATTGAAAAGGAGTGGCCCCAGCACTGACCACTGGGGGACCCCACTCATCATCTGCCATGTCCTGGAGTGCACCCCATTTGCTACCACTCTCTGGCTTCTGTCTGCCAACCAGTTTTCTACCCATCTAGCTATTTTGTTCCCCACCCATACTTCCCAGCTTGTTGACCAGCCTTCTGTAGGTACAGTGTCGAAGGCCTTGCTGAAATCCAGATAGACCATGTCCACCGCTCCCCCTGGTCAATTACCTGTGCCACCCAGTCAAATAACTCAATTAAATTGGACTGGTATAACTTCCCTTTTGTGAACTCATGCTGTCTGTCTTCCAGCAGCCCATTTACCTCCAGATTTTCCATCACCCTTTCCCTGATGAGCACCTCCATGAACTTCCCCACCACTGAGGCGAGGATGACAGGGAGGTAGTTCTCCCTCAACTCTCTGCTTCCCCCTTGTGAATCAATACTACAGTCACCCTCCTCCAGCGCCCTTCCAGGTTCCAGAGACAGGTTGAACAGCTTCACCAGTGGGGCAGCCAACTCCTCTTTCAGTTCTCGGATCACTCTTGGATGCAGCCCATCCGGCCCCATGGCCTTGTCCACCTTCAACATGTCTAGTTCCTCCCTAACTCTCTCTCTCTCTCTGCACTGAAGGGTGTCATGTCCACCCCATGCTCTCTCCCTCCTCCTTAACTCTGGTCCTCTGCCCTCTCCCTCCTTTGTAAATACTAAGCAAAATACCTATTTAGTTCTTATGCTTTATCCCAGTATCCTGTAATGACTCCCCTCCTTCCCTCCACAGCCTTGCGATCCCTTGGCCAGTCTTCATCTCCCACATATCAGAAAAATGTCTTGTCACTTCTCTTGGCCTGTTTTGCTATCTTTTCCTCCATGTTGGCCTTAGCCCTCCTAATTACCTTCCCTGCAAACCTCCTCATTTCACTGTAGGTCTCCCTGTCCTCTTCCTTCTGTGTTCTTTTGTATTCCTTGAATGATCTCCTCCTGCCCCTGACCACCCTCGCCACATCCCTATTGAACCAGAGTGGTCTCTTGCTTCTTGTTCCCTTCCAAATCCTCCTAATACATGCTTGTGTGGCCTTCCTCACCTGGTCTCTAATAGCTCCCCATTACTCTTCCACATAATCTATTTTTGCCATGCTTTCCATCGCCTCCCTCACTATCTTTCTCGTCTTGTCAAAGTCTGTGCACCTGAAGTCCAGCACCGTTGTGTTGATTCAGCTCACCTCCCTCCCTGCTCTCGCCTTGAAGCTGATGGTCCTATGTTCGCTGTTTCCCAGCTTCTTCCCCAACTCAACCTCCTCCACATTCTCCCCATTTATTATGACCATGTCCAGCAGGTTGTTCCCCCAAGTTGGATCTCTGACCAACTGTTGAAGGAACACCCCCTGCAGGGCCTCCAGAATACCCCTGCTTCTGGGCCCAAGCCACATCTGGGATGGTCCAGTCTATGTCTGGGAGGTTTAGGTCTCCCATCAGAAGTATTTCCCCCTTGACAGCCATCCTCATAACAGCCTGTGACATCACCCTGACCTGTTCTTCCCATTGTTTAGGTGGTCTGTAAACAACTCTTAGTCTCAAGGATTCCCCTGTCCTTCTGCCCAATGTCACCCAAAGGAGTTCAGTTTTCCCATCCCCTCCTGGTCCTCTGCAACCTTTATGTCTTCCCTGATATATTTCGAGATGACTCGTTAATACTTTGGCCAAGATTTTGGTGTTGGCATTGATAAAAGAGACGGGCTGGTAATTCCCAGGAGTTATCATGTCCTTGCCCTATTTGGGGACTACTGTAATTACTGCTTCTCTCAGCTTGGGGGGAGGGTCCTTTTGGCAAGTGAGTCCTGAAACATCCACATGAAGTAGGCAGGGAGCTCCAGTCTTAGGGCATGATAAAAATCGATGGGGAACTCATCTCTTCCTGGTGTTTTATGAGGGTTCAAAGATTGTATAGCATGAAGTATTTTGGACTCTGTTATGGGATCCTCTAGGGAGGTGGCCACCTGTGGTTGGAGTCTCGGAATAGGAAGCTGAGACAGAAATGCTTCTATGCTTACTTTGTTGAGAGGGTTAGGGAATGCATATAATTGCTCATAAAATTGGGCCATGGTTTTATTTATGCTTTCCTGGGAACATCTTAGGTTTCCTTTACAGTCCTTTAATCCCCTTATGATTCTGGCCGAGGTTCTACTTTTAAGCCAGTATGCCAGGAGCTTCCAAGACTTTTCTCCTTCCCAGTATGAGTGGTGCAACCTTATAAGTGCCAGCTCAGCCTTCCTGGTGAGGTATACACTGAGATGGACATGGGCGCTATTCAACTCAGCCAGTAGGGATGGAGGCAGGGTCTGGGAGCTGTAGGGCTTATACTGTATTTCCAGTCTGTTCAGTTGCTGCTCCAGAGCTGCTTGCTCTGCTTCTCTTTTTTTTCACCTCCTAGAGGCTAATCCATGATGGGGTCCATTAAAGTAGCTATGTATGCTTCCCAGAGGGTGGAGTCTGAGACGTCCCCGGAACATTCGTCTCCCAGTACAAGGCAGTTTCTGTTTTAACCCACTGCAAGAATTTTAGTTCTCTATTAAAAGGTGGCCCAAGTGCCATAACAGGGGTTGTGGTGGATTTGGGCCCATTCTAAATCTTAGCTCCACAGGGGCATGGTCTGAGATTATAATGGGGTGGGTCTGTATCAAAGATACTTTCTCATAGCTGGTGTGGGTGAGCAGCCATATATCTATTCTGCTTGATGAGCCATGCACTGTCAAGAAGTATGTGTAGTCCCTTACCCTGGGAGTTTGGTGCGCCGTGCATCCGTAAGTGCATGTTCATTAGTTAAGGTAAGGACCACTTTCACTGTCTGTCTATGAGGGTCAGTATTACCTCTGCTTCTGTCTATCCCAGGGTCCATAGTTAGGTTAAAGTCTCCCTCAATCGGGACGGGGACCTGGCCTATGTTAAAGTCTGTTAACATTTGGTTGATAACATGGAAGAACTCAGGATCATCCTGGTTGGGTGCATACAGGTTCAATAATATCAGTGGCCCTTCCTGAGTAAGCATTTTGGCCATCATCCTCCTGCCTCCCTTATCCCCTTTAGTCCTCAGTGTTTGCCAGCCTAGATCTTTGTGAAATAAGATGGAAATTCCCCCTTTACTGGATGATGCCACACTGTGAATTTCCTCCCCCACCCAGCCCATTTTGGGGGGTTTCAATATAGTGATGCAAGGCTTATGCATGGGGAACCCCTTATTTGCTTAGGTGCATCACAATATTGTGCACAGCAGAGGCGGGGGTGAGTGGCGCATCAGTGGTCTTTGAATATGGTTATGCCCCCGACAGCCCACACAAGTCCAGAGATGCGTGCCACATCCAGGGATGTACCGTACATCTCATCTGAATATGTGGGCCCTAATGTGTGTCCTAGGTAGATCCTCTATTTTTTAGCTGCTAAAATGATGTTGGTGAAAAGTTGGAGCTGAGTTGTTTTCCCTGGGCAGCCTTTTATTTAAGGATTGATGCCACAATGGTGCTGAGCATTATCATTAAAAATGCGGTGGTCAAGGTAGCCCATTTGGTAGCCAGTTAATAGCATTTGAATAATACAATGCCTGTTTTTTGCATTCTAATATACAGCTTTTATTATACATTTTTGGTATTCCTTTTTAGGACAAATACAAAGAGCCCGAGTCATGGGTATGCCCTTTTTGTCTAGGGCTCTACATGTCTTGCAGGGTAAGTAAACAGGCGCAGCATGACTGTAAATATTTTAGTGGCTCATTATCGTCCAACCCTTGGAATTTGAAAATGTATATGGCTGCTGTTGAAACAGACATTGGTTGCCTCCAAGATATTTTTGGCAGCTATTTTGGCCAGTGGTTAAAATATTGGGACACAGTGGGCGAATAAATGTGGATTTTCTTTAAATATATATCTGCTTTGAGTCTTGGGGTATGCCCTTCTGTTATCTTAATTTATCTAACCAGCTGCTGTCATGGATAGCATTTTGTAACACAGATAAAATAATATTTTGTGCCCATGATAGGTCCCGTATATCCTATGATCACGATGCTGTGATGTTTTTATGTACTAAGTTTTTAAATATTCATCTATCTTGATCACTTAGTTTATTTATTTATTTATTGAATTTTGTTAATTAGGTAGACCCACTGGAACCCAAAGTCCCATTTTCTGGGGTGACTTGGAGTAAATTACACAGAATTCCAAACAATATAGATTTTACAGAGTCAGACAATTTGTGGGGTAATGAACTAGTTGTGCTAATTTAAATATATACCATAACTAATTCAAATACATACCATAACAAGGAATAATATTCCTAAAGGTACAGGAGATTAGTTTACAGACTGGAACATATTATATGTCAAGGTAGTAACACAGTATTAAACAAACAGGTCGGATACCCATTCCATAAGAAGTGCAAAAAACAGAGTACAATGGAAAGGCCTAGTGCCAGCAAATGTAAGGTCAGATGCAATGAGGAATGGCAGCAGCTCCATGCCAGTTATTGTAGGAGTACAAGCTGCATTCAAGCAGGTATACCTTGAGGCCTTTTTTAAAACCTCTAAGTGAAGTGCAGTTGTGTAGGGTGGCAGGAAGTGTGTTCCACACAGAAGATGCTGAGCTGGCAAAGGATCACCCCCGTGCTTGATCTGATCCTGGGTACTTCGAGTAGAGTACAACCAGTGGACCTGAACACTCTCCATTCTGGCTTAGGGGACAGGATACCTTGGAAGCAGGGTGGAGTAGGGCCTTTTAGGATTTTATAAGTGAGACAGAGGAGTGGGTACTCTAGTCTGCCCTCTAAAGATGGCCAGTTAAGCGAGTGGAAGACATTACAGTGATGCATCCCTAGGAGGGGCACCCAGGGTAAATCAGCCAATTTTGTCATAAAGGGCTCTGAGTTTATTAAGTTCTGTGTTTCTCACAGAGTGAAGAGCAGGGGTCCCATACTGCAAGAGTGGGAGCAGCATACTCCTGGCAATAACTAGTCGAGATTCCTTGGTGAGGTCATTACCTAGATGGTATAGCAAACCAATGTTTTGGTTTAGGGATTTAGTGAGGGAATAAATATGTGCTCTGAAGGAGGCTTCCTGATCATGGTAAACTCCAAGGTATTTAGTAGCTTCATTATTTTTCAGATTTTTTTTATGGAGTAAAAGTCACATGCTGACCCTTTAATATGCCCAACATTTCACCAAAAAAGGCTTCAGCAGGGAAGAGGATCTAAAGTTAAAATAATCAATTATTATTTTAGTTTTGTCTGTTACATAATATTTTCATACATGTCGCAGTTAAGTTTCTCCTCAGTATTGCTGGAATAAGCACAGTTATGAGATTCCTGATCCATCCTTATTTTAATTCATGGTTTTGTATAAATCATTATAATAAATGAATTCCATCCATTTCCATCTTTAGTGATTCATAATAATTTTATTTAGCAACAAAATAGCATAAGAAAATGCTAAATACTTTCTTTTATCCATTGCAATAGTGCCCCTATTGGTGGTTGCTGGTATTGCTGGCACACAGGAGCACATACATATTATACTGTGTAGCATGTCATAACAGTGTCTGTCTCCCTTCTTATGGTACAAATTCACAGATTATATTTTAGAAAAGATATTTGAAATGATGCTCTTTAGCAGGTACAAAATTATTTTCAGTTTGATAAGGAAAACCGGTGTGGGTAATAGACACCTACCTAGATTCCGATGTTGTGTCGTACAAGTGCATAGGGTTATCAATTTAGTTCATATGCTTTATGATTCCTATGAGAGGGACAACACATGTTTAAATAAGGTATTTTTTGTTTTTCTTTTTATCTTTTTTTGTCATGATTCTCTGGACCTATTGTCTAGCATTTTCTCAGTTACTGCGTTATCTGTTTAAGCAGTTTCCATAACATGGTAGGCTAATTTGCCTCACACTTTTAAAATCTACCTCCATGATTGGCAGTCTTATACTTTTAGTGCCTACAGTTTTTCTATGATAGTCACTAATTCATAGTGTATGTTAATAACTGCATTGTAAAACATCTCAGTATATCTCATATCTAATGTAATTCACAAAAAGGAGCAAGCACAAGAACGTGGTGCTTCAATGCCCCATAAAATCAGAATACCACAAAAAGGCAGAGCACACACAACCATACATAATATGGGCACAGGTCAATAAAAACTATTTATTTAAAATAAAAACATAGCAGAGGTCTAAATTGCCAGACGCATTTCGAACACTCACACATCCTTTCATTGAGAAAAGATGTGTGAGTGTCCGAAACGTGTCAGGCGATTTAGGCCTCTGCTATGTTTTTATTTTAAATAAATAGTTTTTACTGACCTGTGCCCTTGTTATGTGTGGTTGTGTGTGCTCTGCCTTTTTGCGGTTATAATATCTCATATCTCTAACTGGCTATGCACCCTGGTATTCATGCTACGTACATTCTTTCCAGGAAAGATGACTAAGAAAATGCTAGACAATAGGTCCAGAGAATCAGGATGAAAAGGTATAAAGATAAAAAATGAATATCTTATTTAAACATATGTGTTGTCCCTCTCATAGAAACCATAAAGCATATGAACTAAATTGGTTGATTGACATCAGAATCTAGGTAGGTGTCTATTACCCGCATCTGTTTCCCTCAGTAAACTGAGAAGGATTTTTTTTCATGCTGTATAGCATCATGCAAATATCCTTTATAAGATAAAATCTGTAAATTTCTACCATAAGAAGGGAGACGGTTGGACACTGTTATGACATGCTGTGCAGTATGATATGCAAGCTCTTCTGTGTGCTGGCTATACCCATGACCACCAATTGTAATGGATAAAACATATAAAATAATGGGCAGGGAACTGTGCACAACAAGGTGTGTTCCCATCAAGGGGTTTGATGACATCATAGGGTTTTGATGACATCATAGACCTCAAGAGCGAAGCTCAAGAGGTCCCTATGATGTAATCAAACACCCAAGATGGAAACACGGCTTTGACATGCACAGTTCCCTATCTGATATTTTGTATAGTATATGGTTCCTCACAAGCTGTGCCATATTCATTTCACAAGGATTTGTTAGTTTCTGTGCCTTGTCCAGACACTGCTGTTTTCTCCTGGTCCTCGCTGCAGTTCCGCTCCGGTGCTGAACCCGAAGGTACCATTGCTCACTGTCATCCAACTTAGCTTTGTACGGAGGTAACACTGATTTATTTAAAAAAAAAAACTGCTGACAAAGTGATAGTTTGGAAACAGGGTGCCGACTATGGCAGTCCGTGTCCAGACTATCTGAAAAGCTCATGCTCAGCCGCTCGCTTACCAGCGCCACCATGTGTCAGAGGGTCTCCAAAAATAACATATTATTCTGATAGATGTTGTTGTAGCAGCCAGAACCCCCCCCTTTTTCCCCTTCATGCGTCATATCCTTGTCTCTTCTGTGTTGTTTTGTTGTGCATAGGCTGGCCACCTATGCAATTTTAATCTAAGTTTTGTCTTTTTTCCTCTCCTCTTATTCTGGCTACTTGAAAGGACATCATCTGTTTGAATTATCTGAGGCTGGAATTTATAGAAGCATGGCCCCTTTAAATGGCCATTATGTTGAAAGCCTCTGTAAAGCCACTGTAAAACTCTTTATTTTTCATGTGCCAAATGATAAAAACACCTTTTGTCTAGCAGAGTAGTTTATTTCTGGGTTTAGTACCCAAGGAAGCACCTTTGTGTTATTTCTTCACGACGTTTTTTCATGAGCTGCAATAATCCGCAGACTATCGGCAGCTCAAACGCCGCGACTATTAAATAAAGCTGTCCTCTACATTTTCAAGCAGGGATAAGAAATTAAATGTGTGCCCTTAGCGCTAAAGCGCTGTATTTTCAATGTAAAGAGGATAGTTGTGATGCAGAAACAGCTAATGTATAAAAGCTGCATGTTATTGTGCAACACCAGGTTTTTTTTTTTGCTTTCTACTTCCTGATACACAAACGAGAGTGTTTTGTGCCATTCAGCCTTTTGTTTTTACTTGTATGCACACACTTAAATACAGAAAGAATACTATAAAAGAAATGGTATTGAAAATTAACCAGGTAAAGAAATATGAGTGGGTACAATTATATTACCTGGTTCTGCAGGGTATGTCCTTCTGTAAGCCTTTCCTTTAGGAGCCAGCCGCCATTGTGTTGCTACCCTTATAGAGAAGGGAGGACTTACTTTGAAACCCACTAAAAGATGCATTAAACCAAATATTAATGTGCTCACAACCATTATGTGAGGTTAAAAGGTATCAAGATAAATACCTTGTTGTATGGAATTCATAAATAAGCTGTTTGTAAAATAAAATTATAAAGACATTTGATTGATGGGTAATTCACCCAATAAGAACTCAGTATCAGGTATATAATTTGGTCAGTAGCAAGTAAAGAGTCAGTAGCGGTTGGGATGGTGACATGTAAGCATCCAGAACTAGTGCTCTAGTTTAATGTGGATACTACTGCTCATGTTTGATGCCTTCGCACTGATGTTCTTTTACTTTGTTTTATTTTATTGTTTGCCAGAATAAGTCCGCTTGTAATTTTTGTTGGAATTATTATGTTTGTAACCGGTTGAATAAAAACTACCTGAAGTTCATCCTGAAGAATACCGATTGTGTCAGAGTCCTTGTGTAACCCACCTAGTGTCCTCTTACACTGGTGTCAGCAGTGGGATCCCTGGCTAAATACACCTGGGTGAGTCTGTCCGAGACTCTAGTGGACTCTGCATGCAGGAGAAGCAAGTGGACGTTGGTACTTTTCCTGGAATTGTTACCCGTTCAGTGTCTGCAGCCTTCCATATACCTTTATTACCAGGGATGGATCCTGTCATGAGGAAGAAGGAAGGGAAACCTATTTCCAAGGTAGAAGGCGATCCAGAAGAGCAGGCGAGTGGAGGGGGTATGGAGGAGGAGATACTAGAGATACCCCCTTTGGAGACCCACAGACTGGTAAGGTGGTTATGCATGCACCAAATGGAAATGCAAAAACAGAGAGAAAGAGATAAAAAGGAATATGAGGCTAGATGGACTGATACCCTGAGGGCAATACAAGCTCTGGGTGTAAGTCGGCCACCAGATCCACCAGCTGGGGGATATAAAGACATTAAACTAGTGAAACTTTCAGAAACTGATGACATTGAAGCTTATATTATGACTTTTGAGAGGGTTGCCACAGCCTGTGTGTGGCACAGGGATCAGTGGGTGATTCGCCTGGCCCCTTACCTAACTGGAAAAGCTCAGCTTGCATACAGTCATGTAGAGGTAGCACATGCTAATAATTATGATCAGGTGAAAGCTGCAATTCTAAAATGTTACGACATAAACATCGAGGCCCAGATATTCAAACTGCGTCATTCTGAGGCGCAAGCCCCTGCGCTGCTCAAAATAGTTGCGCAGGGGTGTGGCCGGGGCGATATTCAAAGGAGTTGCGCTATTGAGCAACTCCTTTGAATATCACCCCCCAGCCACAGCCACTGTGCATGGCGCAGTGGAACTTGTGCCACCGCAAGTTGTCAGAGTTGAGCATTAAACCGGCGGTGGCGCATAAGTACCATTCGCCATGCGCAATTTCCGATATTCAAAAGGTGACATGCAAATGGGGCCATAATTCATGCAAAGGCACAGGGGCCATTTGCATCTATTTATGCCCCATTTGCATCCATTACATGTAGGTGCGCCGATCCCGAGGACTTGCGCCTGGCCGCCCCTGCCAGGCAGCAACCCGTCGAGGACCGATGACCTGCCGCCCGATCGCGAGGCAGTAGTGTGTATATACACTCTTCCCCTAACATCTCCGAAGCCCGATCACAGGCAGTATGTCTGAATACATTCCCCCACACAGCTCCGAAGCCCGATCGCGGGCAGTATGTCTTAATACATTCCCCACACAGCTCCCGAAGCCCGATCGCGGGCAGTATGTTTGAATACATTCCCCCACAGCTCCGAAGCCCGATCGCGGGCAGTATGTCTGAA
This sequence comes from Neoceratodus forsteri, assembly GCA_016271365.2. NCBI lineage: Eukaryota > Metazoa > Chordata > Ceratodontiformes > Ceratodontidae > Neoceratodus > Neoceratodus forsteri. The sequence continues at coordinate 412,694,041 of CM028133.1, read as the reverse complement.
TACATTCACCCCCCACACAGCTCGATGCCCGGATCGCGGGCAGAGCGTGAAACAACCCCCGTGCCCGATCGCGGGCAGGAATGTAAAAGCCCCCAACCGAATATCTCCCTGGTGGTCAGTGGACCGTAATGCCCGATCGCGGGCAGAATGTCAGATTACAACCCCCAAACATCTCCTGGTGTCTAGTGTCCCCCCACCCACCCACCCACGAAGCCTCAGCACCCGCTCCCCTGGCAGCCGGCGGGCAGCAACATCCACCCTCCTGCCACCCGCGCCGCTCGACTGACTGTCCAGTAGGCTGCACACCATTGGGCAGAGCTACAGCCAATGGGCGTGTAGCCCATACCGTAGCATGACATTCCAGATTTGTGAATGATGTTCATTCACAAATCTGACTGTCATGACGGTATGGGCTGCATGCCCATTGGCTGTAGCTCTGCACCATCAGGCGGCAGCCCACCGACAGTCAGTCGGCGGGCGGTGGGCAGCAGGCGGTGGGATGCTGCCACCCGCTGGCTGCCGGGGGAGCAGGGTGAGGGGCTTCATGGTGGTGGGTGGGAGGACACTAGACACTGTGGGAGATGCTTGGGAGGGTTGTATCTGACATTCTGCCCGCGATCGGGCATTACGGTCCACTGACCACCAGGAGATATTCGCTGGGGGTTTTCATCTCCTCGCCGGATTGGGCACTGGGGTTTGTTTCATGCTCTGCCCGCGATCGGGCATCGAGCCGTGTGGGGGAATGTATTCAGACATACCGCCCACGATCGGCATCGAGCTGTGGGGGATGTATTCACATACCGCCCACGCATCGGGCATCGGAGATGTTTGGGGTGTCTGATACATACTGCCCACGCATCAGGCTGGTGGGGGCACAGGACAGAGTTGGGGCCAGCCACGGTGGCAGCTGCTGTGTTGCGCCCTGCAATACAGCAGCTCACCTGTGGGTGGCCCTCAACTTGATCCTTTTTTTTTGGCTCAAAGTTGTGCAGGCGCAGGTTGGGGGTTGCGCATGCACAACTCTGCACAACCCGACTGAATATCGGGTTGCGCAGTTTATGCATGGATCCTCCCCCTCCTATTGAGCATGCATTCATTTACATTGCGCTGTTGCTCAACCTGTTTTCAGTGGCGCAACTGCCTCCTGCTGAATATCGCAGAATGGCGCAATGTAGGACTTGCCCATGCACAACCCTGTTGCGCATTGTGCAACCCTTTTGAATATCTGGGCCCGAGACTTACAGGCAGCGATTTCGAACTTTTAAATATCAGAATGCAGATAACCCTCAAGATGCCTATATACGTCTAAAGAACTTGTGCTTCAAGTGGTTACAGCCAACCATCAGGGCACTTGACCAGATCCTAGAGGCCATTATTTTAGAACAGTTTATTAAGATTCTCCCACAAGATGTACAACTGTGGGTAAAAGAACACCGACCTGAGACTTCGGATATAGCGATTCGGCTTGCAGAAGATTTTGTTGCTGCTAGGTCTACACGACCAAAAGGGACTTTACCACACGTCCATCCGCCTATTGTTTCTAAACAACCTGTCTCCCTTTTTCACAAAGAATCCACCCATGGTAGCCAAAACGCACTCAAAGGGTGCAAAGGGGTATAATCCAGACATCATCTGTCATGAGTGCGGCAGTAAGGGACATGTGGCACGGTTTTGTCTCAAAAGAAATCGAACCACACATTTGGGTGTTAGCAAATTGGGGACATTATATCATCCCAGTTCAAATTGGGCAAAACACCGTATATGGTCTCCTTTGACTCAGGGAGCAGACAGACCCTTATTCAAAGCAATCTACTAGACTCATCTATTAATACTGAGCTTCAGACTACTCGTGTGACTTGTATACATGGGGACACCCATTATTACCCACTATATAACTTAGATCTAACAATACAAGGACATACTTATAACATCCCAGTAGGGGCTGTCCCTAACCTACCAGTCCCTGTGCTGATTGGACATGACTACCCTGACTTTCAGTCCCTAATCTCTAACAATGCAGTAGCCCTGGTAACCAGATCCCAGACTAGAGAAAGTCCGGGATAAGTCTTCCCATTTGCCGCTGATCTATTTGAGGAGACAAGAAAGGCTAAGAAGTCTAAGGCACAAAGAAGAAAGGATAAGAAGCAGTGGAACCAGGAACATAAGAAGGAATTTGATTCCTTGGTATTAGTATTGACTTTAAAACTGCACAACAACAAGACCCTAGTTTAAAAAGTTGTTTTCTCAAATGTCTGAGGGCGGAGATGGTTCAAGTGCTGACAGATATAAAATGTATAATGGTTTGTACATAAGTGTATAAACCCAAAAATGGGAAATAGTAGAACAGCTAATGGTACCCCAAGCTTATAGAAAACAACTGTTGGACGTGGCTCATAATATACCTTTAGCTGGACATTTAGGCAGGGATCGCACACTAAGCCGTCTACTATATAGATTTTTTTGGCCTGGTATACACGAACAAGTGGCAGACTACTGCAGAAGTTGCACAGAATGTCAAAAGGTAGCTAAGTTAGACAAGAGTAATAAAGTACCCCTGATGCCTTTACCATTGATAACTACACCTTTTGAACGAATAGCGATGGATATAGTCGGGCCACTACCCAAAAGTTCAAAGGGTAATCAATATATATTAGTAGTGTGCGATTATGCTACTAAGTACCCAGAGGCTATTCCCCTATGCAATATCACTGCCCCAAAAATAGCGGAAGAACTGGGCAAACTCTTTAGTAGGACAGGCATACCAAAAGAAATTTTGACTGATAGGGGCAGTAATTTTTGCTCTCTCCTACTAAAAAGATTGTATCATACCTTAGGTGTTACTGCCATTCATACCACTCCATATCATCCACAGACAGACGGTCTGGTTGAACGTTTCAACCAGACACTCAAGAAAATGCTGCAGAAATTTTGTCAAGAAGAGGGCTGAAAATGGGATGTACTATTACCCTACCTGATGTTTGCATATAGGGAGGTACCCCAAGCTTCCACAGGGTTCTTGCCATTTGAGTTGTTATATGGACGAAACCCTCGTGGCCCCCTAGATGTAATAAGAGAAAAATGGGAAAATGGGCAGACATCTCGGGATCAGGACCCCAGTAATTACATCTGTCAGCTTAGACAAAAACTAACTAAATACATAGAACGTGCTCATCAAGTTAACTGTAAACAACAGGAAAAACAAAAATATCACTATGACAAAGGCACAAAGATCAAAGAGTTTCAAGAAGGTGAGAAGGTGTTGTTACTACTCCCATCATCAGATAACAAATTATACATGAAATGGCAAGGTCCTTATACAGTGGTCAGACGAACAGGCACTGTAACCTATCAAATTGAACTATCAGATAAGAAAAAGAAATATAACATATTTCATGTAAACCTATTAAAAAAATGGGTAGAAAGGCAAGATCCCCCTGTATGTTTCATTCATCCAGAAAGCTCTACTAGTGAATTGGACTTAGTCTACCAATGCTTAGAGACAGAGGGTGGCATTAGTGACCTTAACATAAACAATGAATTGTCAAAGCAACAAGAGGCTGAACTCTACGCCATGTTACAGCCTTATGCTAGTTACTTCACTGGGATACCTGGCAAAGTAGTAAATGCAAATCATAAGATTAATACTACCCAAAAAGAACATATAAGGGTACGACCTTATAGAATACCAGAAAGACTAAGGCCTGAGATAGAAAATGAATTGACTAAGATGCAAGAGATGGGTGTCATCGAGCCCTCCAGCAGTGAGTGGAATTTTCCTATGGTAATCGTAACAAAAAAGGAAGGTGGGGTCCGAATTTGTTTAGATTTTAGAAAACTAAATGAAATATCTAAGTTTGATAGTTATCCAATGCCACGCATCGATGACATCCTTGACCATCTGGGAGGAGCACAGTACATCTCGACCCTTGACCTCACCAAGGGATACTGGCAAATTCCCTTAAATCCCAATGACAAGGAAAAAACAGCCTTTAGCACTCCATTGGGCCTCTACCAATTCACTGTCATGCCATTTGGACTCCATGGGGCCCCAGCAACATTTCAACGGCTAATAGATAAACTCCTTTTACCACATTCTGCATATAGTGCAGCCTATATGGACGATGTGGTAATTTTTAGCAACACATGGACCGACCATTTGTACCATTTAGCAACCATCCTAAAAGTCATTACCTCTGCAGGTTTAACGATTAATCCAAAAAAATGTTTTTTGGCCATGAAAGAGACTGAATATTTAGGCTTTCAAATTGGTGGGGACCTGATAAAACCTATAAAGTCTAAAATTGAGGCTGTAGCAAACAGCCCAAGACCAAATACTAAAAAAGATGTGAGATCCTTTTTAGGACTTGCCAGTTATTATAGACGCTTTATTCCAAATTTTTCTATGATAGCTAGCCCACTCACTGAACTAACAAAAAAAGGTCAACCTGAAAAAGTAAGGTGGACTTCAGATTGTGAAGACGCATTTGTCACAATTAAAGCAACATTATGCTCATACCCAGTTTTACGTACACCAGATTTTACACTTCCTTTCATAGTACAAACAGATGCTTCAAACTTAGGCATAGGGGCTGTATTGTCACAAATCATAGAGGGGGAAGAACATCCTATAATTTATATCAGTAGGAAACTACATGAAAGAGAAACCAAATACTCCACCATTGAGAAAGAATGTTTGGCGGTACGCTGGGCCATAGAGTCATTGAGATTTTATCTGTGGGGAACTGAGTTTGAATTATGGACAGACCATAATCCCCTATGTTGGCTTAATGTTATGAAGGATCGGAATCCCCGTATAATGAGATGGTACCTAACTCTACAGCCATACCATTTTAAAATAAAACATAGGAAGGGTAGTGAACATAAGAACACAGACTTTTTATCAAGATATGGACATGACCAGACTACAGCAGACCTCGGGGTGAGTTAAAAAAAAAATAAAAAAATAAAAACTTGTTATGTAAGTCTAATCAAATTAGATTTTGTTCAAAAGCAACAAACAAAGTTTGTTGCTATGTAGAGACCAGTGGAGCCTGAGGAGAGGTGGGCTTTGGCTCCATCTCTTTTAGTAAAGAGATCTGCACATAATATAAACAGAAAACTCTGATAAATCAGTATCTTCTGTTATTTTAAGGTGGAGGAGACTGTCAGAGGTCTCCAAAAATAACATATTATTCTGATAGATGTTGCTGTAGCCAGAACCCCCCTTTTCCCTTCATGCGTCATATCCTTGTCTCTTCTGTGTTTGTTTTGTTGTGCATAGACTGGCCACCTATGCAATTTTAATCTAGGTTTGTCTTTTCCCTCCTCTTATTCTGGCTACTTGAAAGGACATCATCTGTTTGAATTATCTGAGGCTGGAATTTATAGAAGCATGGCCCTTTAAATGGCCATTATGTTGAAAGCTCTGTAAAGCCACTGTAAAACTCTTTATTTTCATGTGCTTAAGCATAAAACACCTTTTGTCTAGCAGAGTAGTTTATTTCTGGAGTTTAGTACCCATTGAAGCAACTTTGTGTCTATTTCTTCCTCATGATTGTTACTTAGCGTTTTAACGCAGACTATCTTGGCAGCTCTAAACGCCATGACTATTAAATAAAGCTGTCCTCTACATTTTCAAGCAGGGATAAGAAATTAAATGTGTGCCCTTAGCGCTAAAGCACTGTATTTTCAACGTAAAGAGGATAGTTGTGATTCAGAAACAGCTAATGTATAAAAGCTGTATGTTATTGTGCAACACCAGGGTTTTTTTTTTGCTTTCTACTTCCTGATACACAAACGAGAGTGTTTTGTGCCATTCAACCTTTTGTTTTTACTTGTATGCACACACTTAAATACAGAAAGAATACTATAAAAGAAATGGTATTGAAAATTAACCAGGTAAAGAAATATGAGTGGGTACAATTATATTACCTGGTTCTGCAGGGTATGTCCTTCTGTAAGCCTTTCCTTTAGGAGCCAGCCGGCCATTGTGTTGCTACCCTTATAGAGAAGGGGAGGGACTTACTTTGGGAAACCCACTAAAAGATGCATTAAACCAAATATTAATGTGCTCACAACCATTATGTGAGGTTAAAAGGTATCAAGATAAATACCTTGTTGTATGGAATTCATAAATAAGCTGTTTGTAAAATAAAATTATAAAGACATTTGATTGATGGGTAATTCACCCAATAAGAGCTCAGTATCAGGTATATAATTTGGTCAGTAGCAAGTAAAGAGTCAGTAGCGGTTGGGATGGTGACATGTAAGCATCCAGAACTAGTGCTCTAGTTTAATGTGGATACTACTGCTCATGTTTGATGCCTTCACATTGATGTTCTTTAACTTTGTTTTATTTTATTGTTTGCCGGAATAAGTCCGCTTGTAATTTTCGTTGGAATTATGTTTGGAACCGGTTGAATAAAAACTACCTGAAGTTCATCCTGAAGAATACCGATTGTGTCAGAGTCCTTGTGTAACCCACCTAGTGTCCTCTTACACCATGCTGTACAGTATTTATTGAAAAGCCAATGTTTCAGCCAATCAGGAAACAGTTGAAGGTTAAGAAGTTGTTGTACTATCTTAGTGACTTCAGAACGATAGTACAACAACTTTTTTGACCTTTGAACTGTCCTACAGCAGGATTTGGAAAACCATCGTTTTCCATCCACAATAAACCCTAACCATATTCTATAATGTATTTAGCTTTTTCTTATGCTATTTTGTGGCTAAATGCAATGATTATGAATCACTAAAGAGGGAAAAGGATGGACTCTATCTGTTATCTTTATTTATACAAAACCTTGAATTAAAATAAGGATGGAGTAAGAAGCTCATAACTCTGCCTACTCTGACAATGCTGAGAAGAAACTTAACTGTGTCTTGTATGAAAATATTATGTAACAGACTTTTAGGTGACCTATCACAGGTAAGGGTCAGGTTAGAGGCTATAGGGATGTGCAGTTAGTGATGCCACCTACCTGGACATCACCTCTTGCTAATGTATTTCATTTCAACTTTGTTATTTCTTTTGGACCCCTCTTAGGGCAACCAGCAACCATGTGGATAAAGCTGCTGCTAAGCAACAATGTCTGTAACAATGCTGGTTGTGATGTCATACTAATTGTGACATCAGGCTGCCTTTATATACTGATCTCCTGAATTGAACTTGGCAGTCAGTGTGGAGATTACCCTGAAGAGAGACAGGACAGGAGTCTGTGTGAGGACTCACCTGGAGAGACACAGGAAATGCTGCTAATGTCCTGGTGTAGAGATTGATGAAGAGAGACTAGAGAAGACATGCTAAATTCATGTCTTGAATCATCTTCTAATTTGCTGAATGGACACTGATCTAAGGAAGAAGAGATGCTGAAATGTTTTCTAATTTTCTTGTGATTTAGTATAATCACCATTGGTGGATTTTTACAATTTGACTGCTTGTGCTTTCTGACCTAAGCCTCCATTATATTTAGTGTCAGAGTAGTCTGGATTAGCTACATCTGGTGTCATTCTGTGTAAGCAGCCACACCACATCCAGAAGCTTCTCCACACAGACAAACTAAAATAGTGATTGATTATTTTAACCTTAGATCCTCTTCCCTGATTAAGCCTTTTTGGTGAAATGTTGGGTGTACCAGAGAATCAGTATGTGACTTTTACTCAATAAAAAAATCCGAATAAGAATATGTCTTAGGCGTGGCTGGTCACTTTATCTTTTGAACATGGAACTGTCCCCAAACTGGTCCCCAACTACAATACTTCAATTCTACCAAGAAGGGTACCCACTTTGAACATTTTGTTTTGCAATTTAGTATCCTCTACCACCTCTCTGGTTATCCCCTGATGTGGACACGTTTAGTAGATGTTGCCTGTCAACACCTAGGTGCCTGGGGCCAAAAAGGATGGCTTTAGTCCTTTTGGGATTCAGACTCAGCTTATTTGATGAGAAGAAATACAAAATTGCACATACCCCATCATGCAAAGCATCATGGGATGTATGTGCAAATCACCACAAATTGTTATGCTGGTTCAACTTCAAGCAGGAATGCATGGTGCCGAAAGGCCTCTCCCTCAGTCTGCAGAGGGTGCCAACAGAAGGCACAGATAAAAATACTTTGTCATGACATTAAGAGAGAATTTTATATAAAGAAGCACTTCACCAGCCTTCTTGGCAGGTCTATCCTTATGGGGAGCAGAGAATCCTGTGAGCTTGACTTTCTGGGAGAGCACAGATGGCTTTAGCCAGATCTCAGATATCGCCAATATGTCTGGGGCATGCATGTCTGCTAAAGCCTCCAATTCATGGATTTTAGGCCTGAGGCTGTTATTGTTCATATGGGTAATCTTCAGGCCCCAAGTATTGGACCAGATTATGTCAGAGGGTGAGCATATTCTGTAGTTAGGAGGGTTAGGGCCAGGATTAAGCTCAATATCTCCAGCCAGTAGTAGAAAAGTACCAGCAGTATCTCAGTGATGGGACAGATATCTAAAAGAGTAGGTTGTTATACTCCCTCATGAAGATACCAGAACAGATTATAACAGTTGCCCTTTTTGCACAGTTCAAGAAGTACTAACTGAAGTGGATCAGAGTGGTTTTACCTGTGCATTGGTTAGGCCAGATAGGGACAGGCATAATTAGGTCTAGGCTGAGAACAGCACATATGTATAACACTGATAGTGATATGCTCCACTTAGCCATGATGACTATGTCCTCAGATTTGCCACTCACAGTAAAGGTATTGTTTGGTGGTGAGTTATAGTATTTAGACAAGATAAGGGCTTGCAACCTTTGCAAGCAGGGAATAGGGTATTATCAAGGCCCCTGGAATTCTGCGGTTGCGGAATTTGCCACAGAATTTGCATCATGCCGCAGAATATATATAGTACTGCAGAATTCATTGTTTTTGGTGAATTTTCATATCAATCTACTGTTTTTCCATAGTGTCAGGCTTTCTTTCCCACCTCGTTTATCCTGAAGTCCCTCCTCTATGCTCAGCATATGATGTCATCAATGACATCACATCATATTTAGCCAATGACAAGACTGCATTCTGCCAGAGAAATGAATAAATCATGCTGCAGAAATCAGAAAATTCTGCCACAGAAGTCAAGGAGCCCTGCCACATAATTCAGAAAATTCTGCTGCAGAACACCAGGGGCCCTGGGTATTATCTGTGCACACCCCACTACAGCAGGATCCATAGTGGGAGTTAAGTAGGAAATAAATGACTACAGCAAGTCACTGTGACTAACCTAGGCAGGTACTGAAAATTGTACAGAATTAATTGGCAATGAACACCACTCCTGGGGTCAGATTCACAAATCTTTCCCTGGGCACAAACCCAGTTTGCCTGGGCCAAACTGGGTTTTTCCCCAAGTTGGTATTTGTTAAAGCCCAGTTTGCCCATGCAAACTATGTTTGCACCCGGGCAAAGATGAAAGGTGTTGGGGGGGGGACTGCAATGCAAATGAAGGGAAGGGGACCTACATATCTCCACAGTACTATTCTCAAAGGTTGCAGTCCATGTGAGAGCCATTTGTGAAGGCCCTTGTGTGGAGAAATTACCCACCCACACCGATCGTCGTCCCCATGAAAAATAATTTTTCGCAATGTAGTGGTCCCTCTCCCCACCCTGGCTCCTGTTTGCCAACCTATGTGCAATATCAAATTTCCATAGTGTAGTGGTCCCTAACCAGTCCCCGATGGCTGACTCTATGTGCAATATTAATTTTCCATAGTGTAGTGGTGCCATCCCCCCTCCTCGCTGATCACCATTCCCAAATGCAGAAAACCACATGCCCTAGTAGTCTAGGGTCTCTCCCCCACCCTGTCCAGTGTGACCCACAATCCCGCTCCCCCATCCCAATCCATGATTGGCGACCAGCACAGCCCTCCTCACACCACCACGGCTGGCCGCTGAATGAGCTCTTATGGAGTGAGTACTATATACAGTATGGCTCACTGACTGAGATTGGTCAATCACAGTCAGTGAGCCGTACTGTATTCAGTACAAGATCCATGAGGGCTCATTCAGTGGCCAGCCGTGGTGGTGTGAGGATGGCTGTGCTTGTCACCGATCATGGATTGGGATGGATGGGAGTGGAGTAGTAGGTCACAGTGGACAGGGTGGGGGGTGAGGGGAGAGACCATAGACTACCAGGGCATGGGGTTTTCAACATTTGGGGACAGCAGCTGATGACTGGGGAATGGGGAAGGTCACCACTACACTATGGAAAATTCTTATTGCATATAGTGTTAGTTATCAGGACAGGGGGCACAATTACACTATGGAAAATTTATATTGCACATAGGTCAGTGATCAGGGACCAAGGAGGGACAAGTACACAATGGAAATTTAATATTGCACATAGGGTCAGTGATCAGGGTAGGGGAGGGACCCTGGACTACTAGGGAATACATGCATTGCTTTGGGCACAGTGATCGGTGGTCGGGGGGGCACTAGAGCACCAGGGAATGCAGCTGCATGGGGCATGGGCTGATGGGGGTGCACTAAACCACCCTTGGGCCATGCAAATGAGCTCATAATTGGCATGCTAATGGCCAATAGCACCTTGCATTCCCAATGGGCTCATTTGTATGGCTACTTTAGTGAATAGGGATTTAGCACATGTGCGCTATTGTTGCTAGCCCATTCTTCTCGCTGGCTGTGGGGGCAGTGCTACTGGGGTACCTGGTGCTTTTCCTTGGTTAGTGCTGCCTTTGCCTGCCACTATTCTCAGATAGCACACCATGTTATCCAACTGTGAATAGCAGGATTGCCCACCAGTGCAACCGCGAGGTGCAGCACAAACGTTTGTGCGGCACTTTGCCTATTTTAGTAAATCCTGCCCCGATGAGGTTTTGACTCCAAAGCAGGACAAGGCCCTACATGTCCTAACTCAAAGTTATCACAGTAGAGTTATGGTACTACAGTAGTGAAATGGTGCTAGTTTATCACTATCTTTGTGCTTCATAATAACATAAGAAAGTGCCAACAGAGGGGACCTTGCCATCCATATAGTCTGCCCATGAAAGCTACCCCCCTCACAGTTTCTTTACTGACATAGGTTTCCACAGTGCCTATCCCACGCTAGCTTGAACTCCCCCACTGTCTTCACCGCCACAGTCTCTGAAGGCAGACTGTTCCAGGACCCCACCACCCTTTTCATGAAAAAACTTCTTGCTGTTTGTTTTGAAACTACCTCCCTTCAGGTGCATGTTGTGTCCCCTTGTCCATATATTCATGTTTTCCCTGAAGAGATCCTTTGTTTGTATTGATTTGATACCTTTGAAGTATTTAAATGTCTCTATTATATATCTTCTGTCCCTTCTCCTCTCCAGCGAGTACTTCCTAAGATGGTTTAATTCCGATTCATACGGTTCTTCATGTAGTCTGTATATCATCTTCGTAGCTGTCCTCGGCATGGTTTCCAGATGAACCTTGTCCTTCTTAAGGTGTGGTCTCCAGAACTGGCTGCAGTACTCCAGGTGAGGCCTCACCAAGGACCTGTACAGTGGGGCTATCACTTCGCTTTTCCTACTTGTGATACCCCTTCCTATGCATCGGAGAATGCTGCTAGCTTTTTGCTCCTTTTTGCACTGCCTGATTGTCCTTAAATCATCAGATATGAGTACCACCAGATCCCTCGCCACCTTAGTTTCAGCCAGCTGTCCTCATCCCTGGGTATATTTCCAGCCTAGATTCTTCCTGCCCAGGTGCATAACTTTGCACTTCTTGGAGTTGAAATTCAACTGCCACTGTTTTGACCATTCCTGCCATTTTTTAAGATCAGCGATCATTTCTGTGACCACCTCTTGCATGTCCACTCTGTTGCAGAGCTTGATGTCATCTGTGAAAAGGCATACCTTTCTTGCAAACCCTCTGTGTTGTCACTGATGAATATGTTAAATAGAATTGGCCTCAGCACCGATCCCTGGTGGACTCCGCCGGTCACCACTCCTTCCTCCGACAGAATGCTGTTTACTAACACTCTCTGGGTTCTCCCTTGGAGCCAGTTTCTAATCCAGCCTACTATTTTATGTCCCACTCCTATGTGTTCCAACTTATTTATCAGCCTCCTATGTGGACCAGAAGTTGAATGCCTTACTGAAGTCCAGATATACTACATCTGCTGCTTCTCCTTGGTCCACCATTCTGGTCACCCAATTGGAGAAATCAGTCATGTTTGTCTGATATGAGCTCCCCACTGCAAAGTCATGCTGTTTTAGATCTATTTGGCTAGTTGCTTCTAGTTGCTGCACAATTCTTTCTTTCGGTAATGTTTCCATGATTTTCACCCACCACTGAGGTGAGGCTAACCGGACGGTAGTTTCCAGTGTCTTTGTTGCTGCCACTTTTGTGCAGCGGTACCACCGTGGCTTTTTTCCTGTTGTCCAGTACTGTGCCACTCTCCAGTGACTTGTTGAAGAGGTCTGCTAATGGGGTGGCAAGTTTTTCTCTGAGTTCTTTTAGTATTCTTGGGTGGATACCGTCAGGTTCCATAGCTTTGTCGGTTTATAATTTTGCTAGTTCTTTTAGGACCCTTTCAGTTGTGAAGGGGTTTGCTTCACTGTTGCAGTGTTCTTCATTATTTAATATTGGTCCACTTCCCTGATCCTCCTTGGTGAACACTGAGCAGAAATATTCATTTAGAACCTCTGCCTTCTGTCCATTGGTTTCAACATTCTGGCCCTCCCTAGTTCTCAACCTTACGATAGCTCCCTTACTTTTTCTTTTCTCCCTTATATATCTGTAGAAGGTATACCCCTTTTTAACCTCTTTTGCTATTCTTTCTTCTGCTCGAGCTTTGGCTAACCTAATTGCCTTCCCTGCTTCCTTGAGTCTTGCTCTGTATTCCTCCATGTCACTTTCTTTCTTAAATTCTTTGTATTTCTTGAAAGCTCTTTTTTTCCCTTATACTGGAAGCTACTTCTTTAGTAAACCAAAGAGGATTTTTCCTCCTTTTAGATTTACTTATCTGTTTTGTGCATTCTGCTGTTGCCAGATTGATTGTGTTCCCTATGGCTTTCCAGGTTTCCTCCATGTCTCCCCCCAGCTACAACTTTTAGATTGTTCCTAATGCATGTTTTCATTTAGTTTAAGTCAGCCTTCCTGAAGTCTAGGATTTTCAGTTTTGTGTGACTTGTGTCCTTGGATCTTTTGACTGTGAGCCATACTGATCTATGGTCGCTTGACCCTACATTGATTCCCACGTTGATGTCCATGATCCTGGTAGTGTTTGATAGTACAAGGTACAGGATTGCGTTTTCTCTGGTGAGTAACTGCACCAGCTGTTTTAGTTCTACCTGTTTCAGAGCCATGAGGAATTCATTGCTCCTGTCTGATAACGTTGTGAAGAAGGACCAATCTATATTAGGCAGATTGAGGTCTCCGATGAGCAACAAGTTGCCATTATTGGCCATCGTTAGGATGATTTCCAGCATCTTCTTGTCTGTCTACTGAGATGGAGGTCTGTAGCTCACTAGGAGTTTATACCCTGCATTATCAGGTTACCACTACAGATTATGGCACAACAATTGGGAGTAAGATTTTTTTTTTTATTTTTATTTTAGTCTGTGGTAACCAGGTAAGGCCCACTAGGCACAAGTTCCTGTTTTCAGGGGCGACCTGGGAGCACTGGGTTGTTAAGTGACTTGCTCAGAGTCACAAAGTATGCGGGTGGAGGTTGTAAGAATCAAACCCAGGTCTGGTCTGCTGGATGTACCAAGCTCATTTACAGCTCATTACCCTAACCTCTAGGCTATACTGCCAGCCCTGCCAGATGTAAGTATCAGATTGCAGAGACCAAATTTCTATAGAGTTACAATGCAGTACAATGTGGTATTCACCTATGCCACAGAACTGCAGCAAACCTGTTCCTGTCCCAGCCCAGAGTAAAGTGGTAAGTGTTAATATTTATTAGCTGCCACCTGGTGTTTTTATTGTAGTTTACACAGGCACTTTAACACATGCACTACAAATAGTATGGTATAAACTAAGGTTTTCATGCCCTGAAGAGGCGATTTGCATTACCAGTCAAAGTGTGCCAGTTTTTCTGTCATGCCCTGCCCTCCCATGGGTAGTACGCCAATTTGTATTTGTATTACTGCATGGCTATTTTGTATGGAACGTGTTTTGGAGCTAATGCCTGTTATGGTTTTGTTTTCTTGATACACTGAGTGAAAATAAAAAGCTATTTTTAGAGCTGTATGGTCATGCTCTTTTGTGTGACTTGATTTTGGAGATTATTGGCTGTAGAATGCCAGTAGATTGAAGTTTTGTTTTACAGCTGTGACCTGACTCTTGACAAAGATACAGTACCTTCAGCAGCACAATAGTAAGGTGTGTACAGGGAGTCTGACCAAAATAAGACCCATGTGCTGGAAAACCCCTTATGTCAGGAGCAAAATACAATGAAAAGCACAGTGGATATTGAAGTTGCTGCCATCAATTACAAAAATACTACAAGAAATTTGTCTTTGCAAAAAAATACTACCAAAAGCATAAAACAGTAAATCTCTATGTAATACCTTTATGTTAATTAGCCAAAATGTTGCATGGTTTAAGACACCTAGTTTAAGTATTTTACATGTCCTCATTTCACCTCTCAGAAATGCCAATTTCATAGCCATCCCACATTGAATGGTAAACAACTGCCAACACAGACAAAAAGCTGCCAACAAAAATAATTAATAATATTCTAATTATAAATCAGTTTTCACAACTTAATTGCTTTTGACAGTGTTCCAGGCTTGTAGCTCCATGTTTGATTATGTGTTGCAACATTTTGAGCTTCAATGCCCTCCCATTACCCTCCCTGCAGAGTCCTCTCAATCCCTTCTGTGGCATGGTTATTTTTAAAAATTAATATACCATCCAGTGCAGAGCAATGATCCTCATCTTCTCTTGAAGCACTGGACCCAAATACTATTAACCTGCCCTGATCAAGCAGTGCACCACTAGACTGAGCTGGTTGGTGGCAATCAAGGAAGAAGAAGATTCCTCTTTGTTAGATTGTAATTATTTTTGTAAAAATAACTAAGTGGGACAAGATATTCAAAGAACTAGGTATGGAGGATGTTTGGGATTAGATGGATGGATGGGGTTGTTTACTTTTTTAGATAGTGCAAATGAAGTCCAGAACACTCAAAGTAAAGGCCATGGTTCCCCAAGAGCTACTACCTCTTTAACTTAGCAGTCAGTGGATGTTGTAGACTTTTTTTTTGTGTAATCTGTTTTATCCCCTCACTCCTGCTCTGGTGCCCGCCACTCCTTCGGGCTCTCCTAGCATCCTTCCAGCTTCTGCCATCCCCTCTCAAGTCCTGACTCCCCTGCGGTCCCACATAGCAGCCCTCCTGTAGTATCCCTGTGCTTCCCTTTGCCGGGCAGTTCCCCCTCCTCCGAGGGGAAATGCACCAGTGGAGGGGGAACACTAGCACTTACTTTGTTAGGCTGCAGGATGCTGCTGGGCACCCGCAAGGAATGGCTCCCTGGGAGATGCAGAGATGTAGAGGATCCAGAGGCCATCATCCAGTGAACTCACAGCCATTTTCCCTTCTCCTGTTGGGGCAGCTTAGTGACATCACAGCATACGTCGACGTCCGCTCCTCCCCCAGTTAGCATTGGGCCATGTGTCCTGCGATACTCCCAGCCTCCACTAGGAGCCAGCAGGTGCCGGACCAGTCCCCTACCTTCCCCCCAGAGAAGGAGAGCTGTCCATGGGATGCTCAATCCTTCTCAGCCCGGCCGCCCCTCCAGTGACCCAGGCTCATTCCCAAAACTGGATTGCTGGCATTGGAAGGGGGTTGTAGACTTCTAAAGAATTTAGCAAGAACAGTTTTATTTATTTTATTTATTTATAATTTGGATAAAACCTTTGAACACAAGTGATATTTTGCAAAGGTTCCATGTCTGACAAGGACAAAGAATGAAAATGACAACATACAATCACCAACTCAAGGGGAGCCTGGTTAGGTGCAAGTGGCAGTATTTACAGTCAGGATTATCTACACACAGTAACATAACAGTCCTGGGGGATAAAGTTTGTGAGTGTCAGCAGTGTATAATCACAGGATAAACATGATATACTGGGCAAAATTAATTTAATACAGCAGTAGGTTGATTTCAGAGTTAGTTCTTTTTGTAGGGATTTCCTAAATTGTGTGATTTTAGAAAGTTCCACTAGGGATTCCAGGAGTTGGTTAAGCCATTGGGTAGCACAGATTGCAAAAGAGTGCCTACCCAGGCTTGTTTTTTGGAAGGTGACTACAAGGGCTTGTCTAGACATACTTCTAGTGGAATATTGGTTTGTAACCAGGCAGAAGAGATCTTTAACTGCAGTGGGGGTGATACCCAATAGAGATGTTTTAGCCATCAGGCAGTACTGGTAATTTAGCCTGTCCTGGAGTGGGAACCACTTGTTGAGAGCATACAATGAGCAACTGTGTTTGAGTCTGCCAAAGTGACAGGCGTTGTTAAGTACCATCCTTACTCTGGAGAGAGTAGAGTCACAAGCTGACCCATATACTAGGAGACCATAGTTGAGGAGAGGGAGAACCATACTGGAGATGGCCAGGCATCTAGCCTCCTGGGTGAAGTTAAGGCATTGCCTGTAGAGCACTCCTAACTTTCTATTGGCTAGGTTTGTGGTGTTATTGTGTACCTGTACTCAGTGGCACTTTCTAGTTCTAGAAGAATGTGGACTAGACTGTTGTAATATCCCCTCCCCAAAAGTATTACTGAAGCAAATGTTTCTCCCAAAATATCATGATCATGCAGGCAGGAAAGGAGGGAGCAAGATCATAATAGGAGCCATGCCCTTACATCCTCACATCTCTGTACTCCCCGAAACCCCTAGAGATTATACATTCACCCTGGAACTCTAACACGTCATCCATTTTGCAACTAGAAATTGCCACTGAGTACTATTACAAAAATTATTCAAGGCAGAAAATAGTAGCTCATGTGGCATCCAACAAGTTTACATTCATTTAAAACAAATTTATGTGAAAAGGGAAAAAATTCTCAACTCTGAGCCTTACTTTTTAAACAGGTGTGAACTTTGACAAAACACACACACGCGCGCACACACACAAACACACACACACACACACAAACACAATTCCTTGAACACAAAGTGGCTTGCGTACTAGCTCAGCCAGGGCCACTCAACAAGTTTAGATTTATTTAGCATAGAAACATTCACATTGCAGAAAAAGACCACTGATGCATCCAGTCTGCCTTTGTCAATACTATCTTGGGACCCCATATGGAAAAGAAATATATTTTAGATACATTTATAAAAGTATATTTCAATTATATGTCTGAAGTATATGCAAACTATCTCAAATTGGCTGGTTTTGAAATATCTGATTTATTTGCAGAATATATGTGACAGATATATTTAAGATATATCATAAATGGTATCATGTTGTAATTGCAATGGGAATACAGTGAACACCATCGCAGCAATGTTTTCGGCTGTTCACTGTGATGGTCCACTAGGTTCCTGACGCTACTGCCTCTGGGATGTTCGCCTCCTCCCTGAACCAACTCCGACTCAGAGCTGGTAATCCTAAGTGCAGGGGGTGTGGGGGGTGAAGCCCCCCCCCACAGAAAATACACTTTTCTCCAGTGATGGCACAACACCAGTTGGCAGTGTTGTGCCATCGCTATACTGATGGTCACTGTTCTCCATGTCTTCACGGCATGGTGGAACCATCATAAATATATTTCCATGATATATTTATCATAGGTGCATTACATATATTTTATATATCTGCTTATATATTCTGAATATTTCATAGATATTCTTTTTTATGTAGGCAAAAACAGAGCAGCACAAAAATCACTTGGTTGCTCTGTGACAAAGAAAATCAATGTCTGCTCAGTCATGGCACACCATACGCACAAAAAAGGCTTTCCACAGTTTAATACAGTTCAAAAATACTTTAATTTCTCACTGTGTGGTATGTCTGAACAGTTTTCAAGACTTAAAAGCACACAGGAACTAATGTCTAATGTTTCACTAAGTCATTGGCTTTCACGAAGTCCTGAAAACTGTTGAGACGTACCACACGGTGAGAAAATAAAGTATTTTTGAACTGTATTAAATTGTGGCAAGCCTCTTTTTGTGAGTATGATGTGCCATGACTTAGCAGACAATACTTTTTTTATGTAGTTTATATATCTCTAACATATTTTAAATACATGCATTGTAAAAATATCTTAAAATACCCAGACAATAGATTAATCTTGATATAACATATCTTTAACAGTACATTTGAAATTCCTCTTAGTTGCCATTTAGATATCTGTAGTAGAATTATCATTTAATGATGCACCATAACCACATACTTACAGATTATACATTTGTACTTATATACATGACTTACTTCTTGATCTCACAATTTATGAAGGCTCACATTGGTATTTATACCTCCCCTGTTTGCTTCCCTTTTATGTTGGGGTGAGTTCCTATAGTATATATACTTGTTTTTTTACCCTTTACCTTGCCATTTTGTCTGTAAACTAATGCTGTCAATTCAAAACTATTTTAAAAATAGAAATTACCATGATTTGGGTTGGTAAACAGTACTTTTGAAATATGCAAATTAGTTATGAAACTATGTACACAGTAGCACAGCAAGCATTTGCAAAAATATATTTGACATATATACAAATATATATTTTGCATATATCCTACACATACTGTATCTTGCAAGCAATCAAGATACATATTTTACTCACAGCAGACGTTAGGCACACATGTACACTGGACCAGAAGCTCCAGAAAGCATTTCTTGGATATTCCATCACAAAATCTATTCATACAGTGAAGACATTTTTTTAAACTAAAGCCCAAACTAGCAATAGTAAAAAAAACAGAACTCCCCACAGGGACAACGTTTCACACTGTTCTTGAAAAAGCACGAGAACAGCATGAAATGTCAATTCAGTGGGGAAGTCTGGCTTTTATTATTGCTACTTTTGGCTTTGGTTTTACAACATTTTATTTTTCCTACAAATAAACTTTGTGGTGGAAAATCTAAGAATTGTCTTCTGGAGTTCCTGATCTGGTGTGTGTGTGTGTGTGTGTGTGTTTATGTGTGTGTGTGTGTGTGTGTGCCTAACTTTTACTGTGAGTGCTGTTACACTTTGGAGCTGCCTTCTTTGCTTGTATACATATTTTGCTATAAGAAGATATGTAGAAATACTGCATTCAATATATATTTACATAATGTAGTCTTTATATATCATAAAAGTATATGTAATATGTATTCCAGTCATTTTATAAACGATAAAACATATGTATTTGCTATGTAAAACATATATTTAAAATGTATTATCAGTATTAATACATATTTTACAGATACTTTCTAGATGTATATCAGGCAAAACCCATTTTAGCATATATGAAATATATCTCAGAAAATACATTTCTAGTATATTGAAAATATATGTTTGCTAACATACACTTATTGTAGAAATTACAGAGTAAAATTATGCTTGCATAAAACTATAATAATTTTTCATTAGCGAGTCCATATAAATCATTAAAAAGTAAAACAAAATATTTTCTTTGATAGTATAACAAAACAAATACATTTAGTATATAATACATTTAGTATATCAATGCCAAGTATAAGACATACCTCATGGAATTCTGCAAATTTCTAAAGTATCTATCTCCACACCAGGCACTTGTGTTAAATCCCAGTACTGACACTGTAGTGCAGCATGAGGGGGGTGCTGCATTCATGAAGTGGCGTCTTTCAGATGAGACATTAAACCAAGGTCCCATCTGCCTGTTCTGGTGGTAGTTCAGGTGGATGTTAAAGATTCCATAGCACTTCTCAAAAAGAGTAGAGGAATTGTATTGAAAAAGAGGCTACATTACATCAAATATACATAATCCAAGTACATAATATATTACATCATATATACAAATATTAGTCAACTTATATACATATAACAAATCAAGTAATTGTATCATCAAAAAAATAATAAAACAGGATTTTATGAAGCTTAAAGTAACCCAGTGTTTACAATGTATCTGAAAGAAAGTAACTCTTTCAGGTCTGTGTTTCAAAGTATCTTTCAAATAAACAGTTTGAAGAGAAATTTGAACGTTTCTTATCATTTCAGCACTGTGTACCACCCTTTGCTGTGTAACCCAAACACATCTTGCTTGCCAGATGTAATAGCAAATAACCGCAAATATTATATAGAGGGTTTCTGGATGATATTTCCTCCACCCTCCTCTGTAGTCACCAAACATTAAACAAGGATATGTCAGAGTTGTGAATAGTGGTTCAATCCACTCTTGTGCCAAAAGAGACCAAAATGGCTGAATATGAGCACACTCTAAAAACAAGTGTACTTGAGTTTCTAAAAGTTGTATATAGGAGTTCCTTAAGCTATACCTCTCATTTGTCTGCATATGTTTATTATTATTGTGGGCACTTAACCTTCCATAATTACTTACCCATATGTTGTCCCATAAAAAATGCAGGCACTCTATCATAAGTGAGCTGATGTATAACAATGACATTTTGTTTTGTGGACGTGCTGGAAAGGACACTTGATCTGTATAGACTCTCTGCAAAATATGGGTATATAGTGTTTTCCTATTAGTAATCTGCATCTGAGAGATTTTTATGTTCCACTTAATGGCATTCTTTATTTGTTCTAACCCATATCCTGGTATATGAGAGACTTTGCTCAATTTCGATGATTTCTTTTGGGACCAATGTTCGAAACAAGGTTCAACCATGTCAAAACATGAGGTTTCCATATCTTGTCTCCTGGCTTCAGTGCAACCCCTAAGCTGTGTACACGAAAAATGCTACTAAAAAAAGGCTACTGGGTTTATCATATCTAAACTACCCATTTTAACTTTTCTATAGGTAAACTCTCTCTTCATCAGGTTTAGCCTGCTACCCCTCAAGGCCTGAAAGAAGACGCTTAGCAAGGCAGTGATAGCAGACTGGGGAGGTGGAAAGACATAGCTAACATATAAGACAATCGGCAACAGCAGAGTTTTAATTAATAAACCTCTCTTCTTTTTGGCAATCTGCTGCCCTTTCTAAGCCATGACTATCTTATTTGCCCTTTGTAAGCCTTTGTCCCAGTTACGTTTGGTCATGTCAATGTTCTCAAACTCTATAACTAATATTATTATTGCTTCTTGAACCACGAGTACATTAGCAAATGCCACACCTACAGGAAGGGGGGTGTTATGCAAAGGAATACCTTTACTTTTTGTATAATTAATTTTAGAACCAGATTGTGTGGAGTATGCAGATAGCGAATCTATGAGTACCTGTTAATCCATAGTAATATCAAGGCAAAGAACTAAGTTGTCAGCATATGCAAGGGTGTTTACCATAGGATGACCCATGGTTACTGTAAGACCATGAATTTGGTCATTCTGAGCAATGTACCTAAGTAAAATATCAATGCTAAAAGCATATAGGAGGGGGCAGAGGGGGGAGCCTTGCCTAACACATATTTTAACCCTTATTTCCCTCCCAATCCATCCATTTGTTTTAGGGACTACAGTAGCTTCTTTGCACATACTTCTAACCCATTCTATGAATTTGTCAGGTATACCATATGCTTTAAGGACCAAAAACAAAAATGTGTGTAGAACCCAATCAAAGGCCTTTTCATAATCAATGCTTAGCACATACCCCTGGATGTCATTCGAACTAGCCTTTCAAAATATCTCTCTAATCAACATTAAATGGATTTGGATATGATAGAAGGCATTCTTAGAATGGCAGAGAAAGGGGAGATACTGTTGATGGGAGACCTGAATATGCCAGATGTTAACTGGAGCACATTTGCTGCAGCCACATCCAAGAGCAGGATCATTCTTGATGCCCTACAGGTGGCAGGCCTCAGACAGCTAGTTTCAGAACCCACTCATGAGGGAGCAATCTTAGATCTCGTACTCTCAAACGGGGGCAGTGAGAGGATCTCAGATCTAGAAGTGGGTTGCCATCTGGGAACAAGTGACCATCAAACAATGTGGTTCACGTTAAACTCAGCTACAGAGTCAAGCCATACAAAAGTGAGGGTACTGGACTTTAGGAGGGCTGACTTTGGCAAGATGGGAGAGTGCCTCAGAAGAGCACTAGCAAACAGGCTGGAAGGAGGTGTGGAGCAACAATGGGGAATCATCAAAACTGCCATCACAGAGGCAACAAGCCTTTGTGTGAAGCAAATAAACAAATCTAAACAAAAGAAAAAGCCTCTGTGGTCCTCAAAAGAGGTGGCTATGAAAGTCAGGAAGAAAAAGATAGCATTCCGGAAGTATAAGGAAACACAGAAGGAGCAGGACAGAGAGCTGTACCAGTTAAGGCAGAAGGAAGCAGGGAGGGAAGTCAGAATAGCAAAGGCCCAAACTGAGGAAAAGATAGCTAACTCAGTTAAGAAGGGGATAAACCTTTATAGGTACATCAAGCGATGAAAGACAAAGGGAGGGATAGTGAGGCTGAATAGAATGAATGGTGGGTGGGCAGAGGGGACAGTGAAAAGCAGGGATACTGAATGCATATTTCTGCTCAGTATTCACAAAAGAGGAGGAGAAGTGCCTAATCCAATTAACAGAAGCACTCTTGATAGGGGGGGTCGATCCCAGTCCTTTCAGAGAAGAAAGGGTTCTGCAAGAGCTCCTAAAACAGAAGGTGGACAAAGCAATGAGGCCTGATGGAATTCACCCCAGAATTCTAAAAGAATTAAGGGAGGAACTAGTGAAACCACTGGCTACTCTTTTTAATAAATCATGGGAGGATGGTGTGGTACCCGAGGACTGGAGAAAGGCGGATGTGATTCTCCTTCACAAAAGTGGTACCAAGACAGAGGCAGGAAACTACAGACCTGTCAATCTGACCTCTGTGGTAGGGAAAGTGATGGAGTCACTTCTGAAGGAAAGAATAGTTGAGTACGTAGAGGCCAGTGAGGCACAGGACCCAAGGCAGCATGGGTTCCCAGCGGGAAGGTCATGTCAGACGAATCTAATAGATTTCTTTGACTGGGTGACCAAAGTAGTAGACCAGGGAGGGGCTGTGGACATGGCCTACCTAGACTTTAGCAAGGAATTTGACACAGTCCCACACAAAAGATTAATAGTCAAATTAATCAGCCTGGGAGTGGGTCCCAAGGTGGTAGACTGGGTAAAACATTGGCTGCACAACAGGACACAGAAGATAATTGTAAATGGAGTCCACTCTGAAGAAAGAGGGTTTACTAGTGGGGTACTGCAGAGTTCAGTATTGGGTCCAGTCCTTTTTAATGTCTTCATCAGTGACAGTGCAGAGGGACTGGAAGGAAAAGTATGCCTTTTTGCAGATGACACAAAGATCTGCAACAGGGTTGATACACAAGGAGGCATGGAAAGGATGAGAAGGGACTTGGCAAGGTTGGAGGAATGGTCAGAAGTATGGCAGCTAGGATTCAATGCAAAGAAGTGCAAAATAATGCACCTGGGAAACAAGAACCCAGGGGAAGAATACACAATGGGGGGGGGAGGTAGTAACAACAACAAAAAAGGAAAGGGACCTGGGGGTAATCATATCAGATGGCCTCAAGGTTAGCAAACAATGTAAGAAGGCAGTAGGGAGGGCTGGGAGTATACTGGGATGCATAGGGAGAGGCATCAGCAGCAGAAAACATGAACTTGTTATCCCTCTGCACAGACAGTTGGTTAGACCCCATCTGGAGTACTGCGTCCAGTTCTGGAGACACCATCTCTGCAAGGACATAGACAGGATAGAGGCAGCCCAGAGGAGGGCAACTAAAGTGGTGCAGAGTCTGCAAGAGAAGCCATATGAAGAGAGACTAAAGGAGCTTAATATGTATACCCTTGAGGAAAGAAGGGAGAGGGGGGACATGATAGAAACTTTTAAGTACCTCAGTGGAATCAACAGAGTCCAAGAGGGTAGCATCTTTCAGAAAAAGAGATGTGCAAGAACAAGGAGACACAATTTAAAGATAGAGGAGGGGTGGTTCAGGGGCAATGTGAGGAAGTATTATTTCACAGAGAGGGTAGTGGATGCATGGAACAGCCTTCCTGAGGAGGTTGTGGGGTCTAAAACTGTGAGAGAATTCAAGAATGCATGGGACAGATGTAAGGCAATTCTTGTGGGGGGTAGAAAGAAATAGGCTGTTGGTTAACTAGGATCTGCGGCCTATCCTGTAGGTAGGGAAATGGGCAGACTAGATGGGCCAGGCGGTCCTTATCTGCCATCAAAGTCTATGTTTCTATGTTTCTATAAATTATAATGCTGATCTCTATTTGGAACTGCACATGTCTGGTATGGACTAACAAGGTTTCTTGCCTGGGTAGATAACCTTTTTAATAAAATTTTGCTTAGAATTTTCAAACTGGTATTCAAGAGACTCAGTGGTCTCCAATTTTTTAACTGTTCTCTGGCACCTTTTTTGTATAGCAAGATCAAAATAGCCTGATTCATGGTTGTAGTCAGGTGACCGTTGTCTAGTAATTCATTATATAGGATGGCCAAAGCAGGCGCTAGTTCTTCAATAAATACTTTATAAAACTCTGAGACTAACCCATCTGTGCCAGGGGCAGAATTGGTTTGCTGAGATATTATAGCTTTTTTAACCTCATCTATACTAATGGGGAGTATAAGATTCAATTAATCTTGCTCTGGTAACTGTGGGAGTTCTATATTTTCCAAAAAATATGCCACACATTGTTCTTGTCAGAGGTCTCAGCAATGAGAGTAGTGATATTCCTTTCTACTTGGTGTAACATTTCTGTTGGGGAGGAGACTTTTCTACCTGTATTAGTATTAATTTCTATAATAACCCTCTGCCCTACACAATGTTTGCACTCCTTAAGGGGGTCCATAATCCCCTTCTTCATATTGGTTCCAAACCTAAGTTCTTGTTCCAAAGATTTGGCTCTATCATACTGTAGCGAGAACATTTGTTTTTTAATATTTTTAATTTGTTCACTATAGTCCATTCTTTTAGTTTCTGTTAAAGAAATCAGTTTCTGTAATTGGGTTCTCAACTGCAGATATTCTATGTATTCTTTGTTGGTATTATTTTTAGCCTTATTCTGAAAAAAATATTTTCCAAGACTGTTTAGATTCCTCCCACCAGGTTGCTGGGTCTTCATATAGGCCCACCACTGATACTCTAGCATGCCATTTATTTTTCCATGCCATCCTAATGTTTTCATCCTCTGAAATGGAGCTGTTTAGTTTCCAGTTACCCTTCTTACACCTAGGGGATGGTTCCATTTGTCTTCAGTTGTTATGGATATATGATCCGTAAATTCCCATGCCTGTAGTTTTAAATGTGCTATTTCTAGGGAAGATGATAAAACCATAACATCTATTTGGGTGGACAAATACCCTCTGAAGTATGTATGACCTCCAGTTGTAGCCTGAGATGCATATGCATTTATAAGACCAGAAGTGTTAATTATATTTTGCAGAGCTAGACTGTTGCAAAACAATTGATCTGTTTTAAGCCCTCTGTCTGTTTTGATTAGCCTACAATTACATTTTCCTGCCCACATTATTAATTGAGATGTACTGTATGTAGGCAAGGCTGGATGTCTTTAAATAGTGATGCCCTCTGGGCCTTGGGTTGAGGGGCATAGACTGATATTAACCTGAACCGCTCATTTTACCACCATATGTCCAAGAGAATGCCTCTTCTTGGCCGAATGTCTACTAGTCTGGAAACCTTAAGTTCTGGATTAGTAAATAAAATTCCTATCCCATCACATAGGTCATCTCCAACTGACCAGAAGGAAGCACCCTTGGGCCAGAGTTTAGAGACTTGCTTAAGTTCAAATTGTGTTTTTAACATGGTGTCTTGTATACACAAAATATCGCTCTGAACTCCCTGTAGTATTGCCAATGCTGTAAGCATCTTCCTGTGACTTTTTATGCTATTAACATTAACAGTTGTCACAGTAAGGGAGCTCAGTTGTGTAAAAAGGTTGGGAAAGCAGGTTCACTCTACTCTTTAGAACATGTCCTACACCTAGTGCACCTGACTACGAGATCTTCACTACCCTCTTCCTCTATATCTGATGTGACATCAGTAGTTGTGGAGGCTACTGAAGAGGAATCTGCATCTTCTTCCCCGAGTCCTCATACTGTTTGTCAGGATCCAAAATTGCAAATGTGTTACTGGTTTTCCATGTCCTTTGGCCCTTGGTGTCACCAGATTTAGCTTGGGGTTTGGATTTTGGTGTTTTACCTAACCTACTCCTCATTTTTGTTTTATTTATTTATTTTATTTTTGTCTTTGGTAACTGGTTAAGGCCCACTAGGCACAAGTGCCTGCTTTCAGGGGTGATCTGGGAGCACTGGGCAGTTAAGTGACTTGCTCAGAGTCACACAGTATGCAAGTAGAGGTTGTGAGAATCAAACCCAGGTCTGGTCTGCTGGATGTACCAAGCTCATTCACAGTTCATTACTCTAATCTCTAGGCTATACTGCCAGCCCACTACTTTCTTTAAGGCCTGGAACGGACTTGGGGAAGGGGACATTTCTACTGCATCTTCATCCTCCTGAGCCGTGGACATGGCTTCAGAGTTTTGGTCCTGCTCTACTGTTCTTTCAAATGTTTGTGGATCCACATTTTGCTCCTATGTGGCCTGACAGGGTCCCGATTGTAAGTCAATTCCCTTCTGGGTAACAACAGGGGGTCCGGCATTCTGGGGGGTTTCTGATGCCTGTGCAGCACTTTTCTGGGCTTGTAGCTGCTGAGCTCTATTAATTAAACCTTAATGTGAAGGGCAGTCTTCTCTGTTGTGGGAAGCCCACGGACACTTCCCATACCCATGGTCTGTTTTTTCATATAAATTTCATTTAAACAGGTTCAGACATTTTGATGAAGTACGGCCATAGTCTAAACAGTGATTACATCTCTGAGTGTCACATGCTCAGCTAAGGTGTGTTCTGGAACCACATATGAAACATGATTTGGGCTGTCCTATGTAAAATAAGACTTTCCCTAGGTAGAAACTGCTAGACAGATGAACTGGGCCATTGCTGGTTGAAAATAGTTTGACCTTAATTTTCCATCCCCCATTCCAGATTTGCTAGCTGTCCAGAATGGGGGAGGATCTGTTCAATACGTCACAATGCTGTCGCAGCCAGAACAGTATATCTTCAACATTTACACCTTCATTACAGAACGTAACTGTAATAATGTTTTATGACTGGTTTAGTGAGGGGGACTGCCATATATGGTATCCACACAGGGTTGTTTTTAACTAACTGGTATTGTGCCCCAAACCTGTCTAACCCTGATACAGCTTTAAAACTAATGTTGTAGTTTGAGTTACCTAGATGTATCAATGTGAATAGTTCAGAAGAAAAAAAACTTCATGGAACTATTAAGTAATTGCTTAGCCACATACAACCTATCAGGGGGATTCTCCAGCCCTCCTTTGTAAATTAACCTAACTGCATTTTTACGGGGGTGCTGGTTCCCCTTTCTTTTGAAACAAATCTGAAAGTTTAAACATGGGGTTTAACCAGACTCTCTTGGATGGGTCTTGTAGATTTACCTCAGAAGGACCCATTCTATGACTGTCTGGGTCAGACTCTAAAGGCATCATTTTTTGAGAAGTAGTATTGTGAACAACTTGATTCATCCATGTACTTTCATCGGGGCCCATGTTTGTAACCTCAATAAGAGCAGAAAAAGTTCCATTTTGTACATTGTTAATATCAGTTTGGTACCTTTACACATCTGAGTCACTAGGGTCCGATAGCCACTGTTCACCTTTCTCCTGAATCCATCCTGTATTTTCTAAAGCCCAAATTGGTGACCAGCTGCCTGTGTTAGTGTCAGAAGGGCTCCTGGAAGAAGCCTCATTTCGGGGACTCAAGGAAGGTGCATGTCTTGATTCTTCGCATATCCCTGTCAAAGCGCTCATTGATGTACCAGGAATAGCATCAGATAATATATGGTTTTGCAAATCGGTTTTAGGCAGGGAGTCAGGTTTCTTTCCCAATGCTGGAGGGCATTGGAGGCTGAGCTTTAGTTTATTAGTTTTTCCTTTTTATTGCAGGTTCCCTTCTTTTTGAGCAGGCGTCTCTAGGCACACAACCCTAGGTTATTTAGAACTGCCAGCTGCCTGACAAGTTTGTCCAATATCTGTCAGTGGAGTACTCAGCTGAGTGGCATCCACATCAGCACACAGCTTCACTTTCTCCTGTGGTGCAACATTTTTCTCAGACACTGATTGAGAACGTAGGGCTGACAACTCAGCTTGCAAAGCTTCTCTCCTTCTTTGAAATTTGATTTCCTAAGCGTTATGTTCTTTCAGTAACATTTCTTTTTTTAAGATATCACAGTCAACAGAATTACTGATATTAGTACCTTGTGACTCAGAGATTTCAATCCTTGCTGCATTTGTTTGTGATTGATCCATGTCTGCTTCAAAGAATTCTTCTGGACAGTCTGACATCTTTGTTATGTTCTCATTAGCCTCTAGAGAACCAGGGACAGGAGAGGAGGCTAGCTCCCCTGCCACCATGGCATCTGCTTCTCCTTCTGGCTCCATTGAAGCAGCCATCTTGGAAAGACAGCCAAGAGTTTCCTCTGCTGGGAGAGTAGGGGAATTTCCCCAGTGTCCTGGCCAAATTTCCCACCATTCTCTAAAAATACCACCAACAGCTTAATCTGGTTCAAGGACAGTTGGCATTGATCTGTTTCCCCCTCCCTGGGTCATGCCTAAAAAAAGACAGAATTTGTCTAGTGCACCTACTCGGTCAACAAAAACTAACTAACTAACTGGAAAAATGCACAGGTATTGGAAATATGTGATATATTTAGACATATTCAGATGTAGTCTACATATTAACAAAATACGGTATAGTTCTTTTCTATATGAGTATAATTTCAAACTATATTATTAATATATTTTTGTGTTTTTCATATATTTAGCATCTTATAAGGGAAATCAAAAATCAAAAAGGTATAAGTAACTCAGAATATATATGCTGGATAGATTCAAAATATATGTTTACCTAAAATGCAAACTATGGAGAAACTGCAATAATGCATATGCACAAATCAGTATTTTTAATTTTTATTCAAGGGCATAACATTGAAAGAACCAAAACTTGAATTTGGAAATAGTATAGCAAAAATATATTTCAAGTATATATATCAATGATGTTTCCCAAATATGATACATCTTGGATCATTCTGCAAATATCTAGAATATATCTTGAAATATATCTGAAAAGTGTGAATGTATCTGATATATATTTGAAATGTATTTGGGTACACATTGATATATTTCAGATATTAAAAAATGTAGATATTTTCTATATGGGACCCAACGTCTAGATGGGGCATAAAACAAATTTATCTAAAAATGGGAAAAAAACAATATAATTCCCGTAAGCCTTACTATTCATATAACTGCAAAGCTCAACCGAACTACAGAACCACACACAAACTTCTGGGTCACACTGTTCTTCAAAAATGAGGAGGCTTGCATACTGCTGCCTGACTATCTTGCTGCAGTACATTCTTCTCTTCAGCAGAATTTCAAGAAACTCAGTTCTTAAATATGACACTGTTTGTGCTGCAGCAGAGAGTACCTTGCTGCCTTGTGTCATTACTGGTCCACTCTTTGAGTTCCTCTACTGTCTCAAGCCCGCCATTGAATGGTGTGTGGATGGCTTCAGAAAGTACCCTGCTTTCATGTATCACCTTTAAATGTTTTGTAAGCTTTTCTTTTAAATGTTCTGCAAGCTTTTTTTTGTTTGTAAAGAAAATTCACCCCTTAAGTTTAGAGGCAAAGAAAATTTCAGTTGGTTTTCACTCCCCCCTCCACCCATGGACAAGGCTGAAAAGGCAGTATTGTCTCTTATTTCCTGCTCAACAAAAACAAACTTTTGAATCATGCCTGAAAATAGATATCTACTTATGCCTCTTAGTGCATTTAATCCGTTCCCAAAATTTAATCAACTAACTACCTAACTAACCAAATTACACCACTGCAGTGCTTTTTATGTCTGGTTGTATGGATTATCTGCACCAAAATCCACACCCTTTCTCCATTCAAGATCTTTTGACAGTATTCAGTGCATCCATTTGGCTCTGGTAACTGTTTAGAGGTCTGCTGATTGGTTTTTGTATGTAAACACAAAGGACTTCAATCCCAGGGTCATCTAATATTTTATTTAATTCATTATGTAAGCAATAAGACTTGACAGGGTGTGCATTATGGCTAAATAATCACACCTTAGGTGCATTGTTAGGCACAAGACACAGCTGAGTGCCATTAAATACACCTGAGAATTATGATTATTTCATCATAATGACACACCCTGGCATGTCTTATTGCTCTTATAAAATTGCATTTAAATATTTGATTTAAAATGAAAGAAAATAAGAAGAAAGTATTTTAAAAAGATAAAAGTTGGACCTTTCATTGAAATATGCTTCCATTTTTAACTCTGAATACAAAAAAAAATAGTCCATATTCTGGTAACGGGGGTGGAGGGGGTACTAAAAACAATAAAACATAATTTCAGGCAAGAGGTTCATGGCCTCTCAAGACAGGGCTGACTTCTATGAATATAGATGACTCCATAGTGCTTGTAAAAAAGCCATACGTACAGCAAAGAGTGAACTCTGCAAATCTGCTCTGCTAACCTCTGCTAGGGACCCTAGAAATTTCTGGTGAAACATTAAAAATGTTATAAGTGGTGCCTCAACATGTTATACTGCTGACATGCTTATCGACGGTATAAACGTAATCATGCTTTAACCCAGTTCTCTGATTTGTCTGCTTTCACCTCCCTATTTACCACCCTTGATGCCCAAGGTCCATCTGACAACTCCCAACCTGAATCTGTTTCTTAACCACCATTTTACCTCAAAGCTGTGTCTGTGAATGAGACTCATAGACTCTTGGGAAGCCTTTCCCCCTTTACCAGTGCTGGGCATGACAGTGTAGAACCTAAACTTATTTGCCTAGGTGTCCCCTTCGTTGCCCTGCCATTTACACATATCTTTAACACATCCCTCATTACTGGGTCCATCCCTGAACTATAAAAGGTTTCTAGGGATGTACCAGTATTTAAACAAGGTGATCCAAAAAGCCTTAAAAACTACCGACCCATAGCTATCCTATTTGCTATTAGCAAGTTACTAGAGAAAGTGGTAGTGCCTCAGTTTATGGACTTTATCCAGAGCTATGAACTACTATCCTTGGAACGTCATGGTTTCTGTAAAGGATATAGCACCTCCACAGCTCTTTCCAAGGTTACATCAGAGATTAGGGTTGCTGCAGATCATGGCAAATTGACAGGAGTGATCTTTGTAGATCTCTAAAAGGCCTTTTATCTGGTAGACCATACTCTCCTGTGCTCTAAGCTTCTTTCTCTTGGCTTGTCAGCCCCTGCCCTAGCCCAGTTTACAAACTACCTGCAAGGTAGATGGCAAATTATTAAGTTTAACAGAGCACTTTCTGAACCCACCCTTGTCAAGCCTAGGGTCCCACAGGGGTCCATCCTGGGACCCACACTTTTCTCCCTATTTGTTAACGGCCTACCTCAGGTATTGGCTCATAGTAGTGCCACTTTATATTCTGATGATCTGGTGCTCCTTACTAGCTCACAGGATATCATCATCATTAACTCACATCTAAGGGCTGACTTTCATAATATACAATCCTGGCTTCTGACCAAAAAGTTAGTCCTTAATCTTAGAAAAATGCAGGCTATGCTCTTTGGATCTCTGTAAAAAATCCAAATGAGTCCTGAACCCGTGAAAGTCACTAGTGCTGATGGTACCCTTGTGAGGGTTGTTGACTCCTTTAAATACTTGGGAATCACCCTTGATCCTCAGTTAGACTTCACCCTGCATATCTGCAACATGAATAAAGCAGCAAACAGTCAGCTGGGCCAGGCCTATAGGACAAAAGGCTCCCTTACATCCACTGCATGTCTTGCCCTGGCTAAAGAAATACTTCTCCCCACACTCTGTTATGGGATCATAACCTTTACCCATACCACTAAAGCCATCCTATCCAAATAGGATGTTGCCTACAACAACATCTGTTGTTTTGCCCTTTCTGTCCCCTGACTCACACATCATTGTGAGTTATATAACAAGCTTGACTGGCTATCTCCAGGAAACTATCAGACTTTTGCGTTGGGCTGCTTCATTGATAAAGTAGTCAGACCACTACCCCTCCAGCCTTAGCAAAACTATTCAAACCCGTTAACTCAGTGTACATACTTAGGTCCAATGACTCACCTGTGCTCCTTGTTTCTAAAACCCGTACTCTGGTGGGTGACTGGGCATTTGCTGTCTGTACACCTAGGCTATGGAACTCGCTCCTCACACATGCTCGCTGTGCCACCTCCCATGTTAGCATCAGAAGGTCCCTCTGGGAACACCTGAGGTTAACCTCATCCTGAAACTGTGCCTAATTTCCTGTGTTCCCCCTCCCCCTTACATATCTTGTACTTTGTCACTTTATCTCTATGTCCGGTGTCTGTTTAGAGCCTTGCCTGAATATAGTCTTAATTTAACTGTTAGAGCATTAACTTCGTTATGTGCTGTTTCATTTGTCTTTTCATTGTAAAACCTTGCATTGTCTGTAAACTTTTTGAAATCTTGTTAAATCTTGCATTGTCTGTATATTCTTTGTAATCTCCCAGGTCAAACCTGAAAATAGGCATGTATTTGTTTACTGTGCTTACCTGGTCAACAAAAGTGAAATAAATAAAAATAAAGTAAAGAAAACCATGTGTGGCACATATTTTTCTAAGGAAAAAACATGTTATATAGTTTGGGAGAATGCTATTATGAATGGAATTCAATGAATTCCTTGGCTTGTTGTACCATCGTAGTGATGTCAGACTGCTGTTGTACCATCTTGAGTACATCACCACAATGGTACAATAACTTGGAATGCCCTCGTGCTCTTGTTACCCTGACAACCGTGTGGATTGCTCTTTTTTTTTTTTAAAGATTTTTCTGACAGTTTGGGTGACAGTTATAAGGAGAACAAGCATTTGTATATGCTGAATGTTTCCTTGCTGATATTGGCATTGGTAGTGCAGGAGTTAGAGAGATGCTTAATAGGAATGGCAGTGAAGTATTGAAGTAATGCCAGCCCCAACCCCCACCCTGCAGAGACTGACAGGCATTAGGGTGTACCTTTGGGTCATCAGCCATAACACTCATGACATTCCACCTCACCCCACCCTGCAGACACTGACAGGTGTTGCAGTATGCCTTGAGGTCTTTGGCCCTTACGCTCACCCCATTCCATAAGGAAATGGGCTGAGATGAGGGCAGTATAGGAGAACAGGGTGAACGTTAGGGCCAAAAACCCCAAGGCACACCTCATGCCTGTCAGTGGCTACAGGTTGGGGGTGGGGTGAATGGGGTGAGCATTACGGCCGACGACCCCAACTCCCAAGTCACACTCTCAATGCCTGTCAGTCTGTACAGGGTGGGTGTTATGGTTGGAAACCCTAATGCCACGGGTGTTCGTTGGTATTTTTGCTCCAAATTTTCAACATGGGCTTTTTGTTACCCCACCTCATGAACAGTGGCAGTATCCTTTCGTTACTCAATCCCAAAAGGTGATTTCGCACAGCGAGTGTGCCATTTGGTGCCACAGGTGCGAAAACACATTTAGGGCAGGATGTGAAAATGACAGCTGTACTGTTCTTGAGAAAGTGTGAAGAAATGGCAATGCTGAAAATCTGGAATGAAAATATGAAAAAGTGGTGGTTACGAGTGTGTGTAGAAACTGCAATGCACGCTCATAACACAGCCATTTTTTGGAATGTTTTCACCAAATTTTCAACATGGCCTTTTTGGGACCTCCCCTCATAAACAGTGGCACTGTGATTTTGTTAATCTGTCCTGAAAGTTGATTTCACACAGTGACTGTGCCATTCTGTGCCACAGGTGCAAAAACACATTTCGTGAAGGATGTGAAAAATGACAGCTGTACTGTTTATAAGGGGTGTGGGAAAAAATGGCAATGTTGGAAATTTGGAGTGAAAATATTAAAAAATTTATGAAATTATGAGCATGCATAGAAACTGTGCAATGGACACTTGAAATGCAGTCATTTTTTGGAGTATTTTCACCAAATTTGCAACAAGGGCTTTTTGGGACCCCACCTCATGAACAGTGGCACTGTTGTTTTGTTAATTGGTCCTAAAAGGTGATTCCATGCAGCAACCGCAAAAATCACCTTTTGG
Organism: Neoceratodus forsteri; assembly: GCA_016271365.2. NCBI lineage: Eukaryota > Metazoa > Chordata > Ceratodontiformes > Ceratodontidae > Neoceratodus > Neoceratodus forsteri. The sequence goes on along the minus strand of CM028133.1, from coordinate 412,659,783 downwards.
GACTGAGAAATTAAATGACAGTGTCAGTGTTCATGAGGTGGGGTCCCAAGAACCCCATGTTGAAAGTTTGGGACCAAAATTCCACAAACTGGCTGAGATATCAACCTAAATAGGAGGCAGTATAGCGCAGTGGTTTAAGGCTCTGAGCTGCAAATTTCGTGACATCCAGCAGGCCAGACCTGGGTTTGAATCCCACAACTTCCACTTGCATACTGTGTGACCCTGAGCAAGTCACTTAACCTCCTTGTGCTCCCAGGTCGCTCCTGTAAAAAAGCTTTCAGCTTAGTGTGCTATATCTGGTTAAACAACTAAATAAAAAAAAAAATAAAAAAATTGAAACCCCCCCTTTCACTGCCATTACAGGGCTTACTGTCATTTCTTCAGTTCCCGGTTGGTCTTTGAAGACTGCAGATGTGTTCCGGTTCCACAGAAGATCACTGCTCCCAACCTGGTGAGGTGGGTGCGGGGAGGTGGGGTGCACGGAGGGTGGAGTTGGGGGATGGGGGCTGGCGGGAACAATGAGAGATTGTTTTCTTTTTTCTTCTGGTTTAAAAAAAAGTCATGGGACTGTTTTCTTTCTAACAGGTGAAATATTACAAAACAGATTTCAGCACACTGGGGTGGGATCCCTGTGTGCCAGAGTATGGGGGGGGTCAACGCTGACCCGGCGATTGGGCACCCCGAGGTCGGCTGAGAACATAGGGGCATGGAGGGGTGGATCCAATACCGGGAATGGGCATCCTCATGTTGGAAACATCAAAGAAGTATTATATGGCAAACTGGGGAGGGCTCCCAGGGTACCACATTAATGGAGAAGGGGGATACATGCTGACATGGGAATTGAGCACCCCAGTGTTGGCAGGGGATGGAGAACAGAGGGTACAGGTTGGTCAACAGCAGTGGGAGGGAGCTAATTTGTTGTCCTGCTGTGTGACTGGTTGGGAAGGGGGGGGGACTGCTGCTGCAATGCTGAAACTGCCCCGATTGCACTAGTAGCTTTCTTCCAAGTGCAGCGCTCGCTCTGAAACTGCCATCATTGTCAGTTTCAGCATTAATTGGTGGCTGATGGACGTGTCCATTAAAGTGTCCACTGGACTGGCCACGACACTGCCGCACCTCTGCAATGCTCTATTACCTCAGTATGTTTCTTGTATGCTGCGCGCACAAGCAAACATAAAAATGAGTCGGGGGTGTCAGCTGTGGAGTTCACGAGAACAAATGGAGGGTGCCTGGAGGCTCAGGTGAGACCTACTGACTAGGGATTGCAAGCACTCAGCAGGCTATCTAAGGTGCAGCTTTGTCTCATTGCTGCAACAGGAGGCTGTTGTATCAGGTTTCCTTCGGCATGGAGCCCGCCTCCGCTCTGGCAGTATTGGTGCTGTGTTGAACACGGTGAAATGCTTTAGTGCATCATACTGAGAGATAAACATTGGGTTTTCACATTGTTGGTCTTTCCTGAGATGTACTAAAGGACACATGCTAAAGGGGGTCGGGCTGGTTTCAAATTGCACACACAAGTTCTGTGACTCACTCGCCGGGGCATATATTTTGTGGGAACTGATTTATCAGTAAAACTGCACTTCAGTAGTAAACAGTGGTGATAAAGTTGACAACTGTTACTAGAAGAGTGAAATACTGTATTGGATGGGGATACTGCCCTAGAGATCATTGTGCGAACTGTGCGTGTGTGTCTGTTGTTGAACCTCACCTTCTAGGGTTTTTCATTGCATTACAGTGGTGAAAAATTTGAGTATAGTTTTTTATTCTGTTTTGCATTGATCACTATTGCCCATACACTATAAAAGATAATGGATGGGCAACAGTGACCAACAAGGCTGAGTTCACTTCTTGAGGTTGTCATGACAACCATAGACCTCTCGAGCCTTGCTCTCAGGGTCTACTTAGTTCTCATGACAACCTCTTGAAGTGAACAGTGTGGTTGTTCACTGTTGCTCATCCATTATCCTCTATATCTTGCATGCCAAATCAATACAGGTACTGTATTTTAATGGGAATGTGTTCAAAACTTTGAACCTGCCAGGTTGTTGTTTTTTTTTGGGGGGGGTGATAGATTTAATCTGAAAACACCCACATATGATTCAAATGTTTGTGCTTTTATACATTTTAGGAATGTATTTGAGCAGTTTGTGTCTGCTTCTGTCTATGTAACTGTGTTTTCTCACCTTTCCTCTTTATTTATAAAGTATTGTTGCCTCATTTTCTCTATTCTGTTTCTTTTTTCTCTGTCTTTCCCCACATTCAATGCATGGAATGTTTACCATAGCATACAGGCATTCAAAATTCTACTCAGTTCCACTGGCAGAACGTTCCTCTCCCAACATACTGTACACACACACACACACACATACATACATGCACTTACACAAAAATAGAACCAGACACTCAATTATATCACTGTCAGAGCAAGCAGACGAGATTTCCCTGATAAGCAGGTAAAGACTGAAGGAGGATTTTTCATTGTCAGCAAAGAAACACTTGTAAAGAAAACTATGAACCATTCTTAATCGGCTCGATTTTCAAAGGTGGAGCAGATCGATGCAAGTTGTGTCCAGCAGCATCTTGCGTCGAATGCAGCTGCATCAGTCATCACGCACCCAATTCTAGAAGATTTGCACCATGTGGGAATGACGCAGCTTGCGACAAAAAAAAGTGGCACACTTGGTGGCAGTGGAGAGTGAGGAACACATGTCACAGGAAACGGCAAGCAGACAGAGACAAAAGAAGAACTTCACTGCACAGGAGGCTGACATACTAATTGATTAGGTGGATGCCCAAGTGGACCTGCGGCTGTCCAGAGGTGGAGAAAAAGAGATGTGGGATCAGAGATGAAAAGCCTGGGATGAAGTAGCCACAAGGGTGTATGCTGTGGGCCCAGTAAGGTGCTCCCTCAGAGAGCTATAGAATAGGTATCATGATATCAGGCGGTGGTCAAAGGAGAACCTGGCCCACAACAGGTGGTGTGCCATATCCACTGGTGGTGGCCCCAACCAGGAGATACCCCTGAGTAGTCAGGAGGAGTGCATGGTATCACATCTTAGCAGCCTCACCAGTGAGGGCAATACCAACCTGGATGTCATCTAGCTGTAGAGTTCCACAAGTATATATGAGGGCACATTAGTGGAAGACTTGGGGAGTTGAGGGGAGGCAACAGTGGCAGCAGTGGTGAGAGGTACATGCGTGGCTACACTGGTTTATGTTTGCAGGGCACAGAAATAACAGTCCACAAGCAGTACTGGTTCATGAGTCATAGCAGGTGTGGATGCACAGTGGGTCAACACGTGTGGCAAGGACCACACACATGGGCATAGTGCTGCATGTGGAGTAGGCATTATCCTGTGTCCCACCAATGTAACTCCTACCTAGACATGTGCAGAAGGGGTGGCAGTCACAGTGTTTAACAGTGTATGTCATAGAGGAGAAGGCTGGCACCATGATGGTAGATGTGTGGCCATGTGCAGTAGGGGCTGGACAGTGGCCAGCAACGTGTGAGGTTGTGGTGATTGTGGCATGTGGCAATGCAGTATGCAGTGGAGCACAGGCTGCCATGTGAATGTCAGAGACAGATGGACCTGCAGTGCAGGCATACGGGTGGATGGTGTGGTGACATATTGAAAGATGGGGACAGTGTTGTGAGGGCCATGTAGGTCGCATGGATTTTTGGCCATGGAGGGGGGTTACTGGAGAGAAATGAGGTATGTGTGCATCAGGTTGGAAAGTTTGACTGTAAGGGATGAGGACACCTGTGTGGGTGGTGTGTGTGGGGGACTTGGTGGGGTGTGTCACAGAGGCCTGGGACAAGGTGGAAGCACAGGACATGTTGCATGTGGACATGCAAGACACAGTTCATGTACTGGAGGGCTTGGGGAGAGGGGTCTGTGTATTGTGCAGCTGGTGGCAAGTAACCAGGATTGATGTGGGGTCAGGTGGGAGGCTGCCAAACTGTGCAGGTGTGGCTGCTGCATCATCCTTATCTGATGCAGAGGTTGTGATTCTGTGTAGCAATGTCTGGCAGTGTACCTTCAAGATGAGCAGCTTGGCCTACTAACATACTGTACATAGCACACATGGCAGGAGCGGCATACCCGAAGTGCCAGGCCAAATGGCCCAGTGACACACTGGACTGCAGGTAGGGGAGAGTGGCATATGGGGAGACAGTGTAGTGCCATCCACCATAGTAACAATAAGGCAGCATGGTACGGGCTGCACTTACCATGTCAGTGTAGGACACTGACCCACCAAGACTGTACTGTTTGCAACCTATGTCGGGGGTGGGGCAACTCACATGCACGCCATGGGCAAAACAACTGTGAGCCACAGCTGTAGCAACATGCGTTGCTGTGTAGGCAGTATGCAGACAAGGTGTGCACTGACTGAAATGGACAGGCCACACATTGTGGCTGCAGGCAGCCTCTGCAGTGTGGAACAGGGCCAAGATACTACAGGGCATTGACAGCGACATGGCAGCCAAAAGCACTGCACAAAATACACAGAAACATAATAATATTGAGGGATAAGGTGTCAACTAATATAGGCTCTGTTCTATCCCACAGATACCTCAGTGGAACACTGGGATACATCAACCCCAGGCACCAGTGGCACAGTAGCCTCCCTACAGTGTGTACATCATGTCCCAGCAGATAGAAACAGCAGCAGCACGTACAGCACCATTTGCCTGCAGGTGAAGGATGTGCAGGTGGGGCAGGAGACATTTTGGCGGAAACAGCAGGATGTCATAAAGGGGCCCATCCATATGGTCGGTGCAGCAGAGGCAACTGATGGTGACATAGAGGGCTCAGATACTGACCTACTGCACAGCATTGCAGACACTATTGCCCAGGAAGGTAGCCCCTTAACCACTGAGGACTTACAGGTCACATTAGAGGAGGCTGCCCATAATCTCCCCAAGTAAACCCTGCCACATGTGGAATTTGACAGATACTGCCAAACAGTGGTGGATAGACATGAGGCACAGATCTGTGAACATAGCACTAAGCACTAAGGTCCACCCTGGAATGTCATCAGAAGTGTTTGGAGGACCTCTTGTCAGGGCTGCTTGATGTCATGCAGAGTGACACATATGACAATGCAGCACTACATGCTGACATTGTGAGAGTCCGACATAGCCTATGTGTGTACACAGTACCAAATTGAGGCAACTGAGCACCTAATAGGAGTCATGGGGAGAACGGCAGCAATGCAGCAGTAGCAGCAGACTGATGCCGTCACAGCTGCACTGCAGGAAATAGCTGCTGCACTATGGGATAGGCCACACGGTAGTTGTACCTGCCCATGGAGCCACACACAAAATGACCATGCGGACCAGGTCAGTAGTGCAGTACCTACCATGCAACACACTGATTTCAAACCACCACACTGCCACATGCACCTTGCTGAGCCACACACAAAGGACACTGCAGCAGGCAGCATACAACATTTGCAGCATGCCAGTCAGGAGTGCCAGCAGACTGTTTGTGGTACACATGTGTCTCTTCAGCCACCCACACATCAGGCCTGTAGTGTTACGTGGCCAGCAGGTGCAGGAGACAACACAATGGGGGGTAGTGCTATGGATCACCCTGTGCACCACACTGTTGCTGCTGAAGAAGACGCCTGTACCCAGCAGGTGTCAATAATGGGCCCACATGTCCACCACAGCAATGGCAAGTTGACTGGGGTAGCAGGTAATGTAATCATCACTGGTAGCAGCAAAACATTTGTGGCAGCAGATGTCAGAGACACAATGGCCACATGCATTCAGGAAACTGATCGGGTGATGTCACTCATGAGAATGTGCAGCCAGCACCCTACCAACAGAGGGAGATAGAAACACAGGTGCACTCCCAGAAAATGGGGCCATGATGTGAAACAGATGGCCAAGCAGGACCTGGCCATTGATGCAACAAGTAGTGCCACAGGAAGTGGTGGCAGGAGGGAAACCCAGCACACAGGCCACTTAATGAAGAAAGCTCTGCCTGCTGTAGGTCCCCAGAGGACATCCATGCCTTATCCCCTGAGAGGGACACTGCACTGATGGCATGTAAAGGTCCCTGCATCAGATACTGCGTGGGTGTTGCACAGGGGCTGTCAAGGTATGTGGCCCTCATAGCATGCTTGCAGCTGCCTCCTGGCATCATCAGCTCAGTGGCTGGGTATTGAGTTGCATGTCTTAAGGGTGACATATGCAGAGCAGGAGTCCATGACCCTTACACAGGGAAACCATGGTTGGGTGGGGCTGATAGTTGACCATAAAAGTGGCTGGTTGGGATATGGGGATGGGAACACAAATGAGCAATAACCTGTAAATAACTGCAATACAGAGATGCCTATAATGATAATGAAAACACCTATCCTGTGTCCACAACTCTTTGTTGCAGAATCAAGAATGCTGATTCTGGAAATATGTCACACTCATCCTATGTCAGGGTGTCTTACGAACAGACACCTGCACTGTGGAATGCATGCAGAACACACCGGGGTGAGGGGTGTGGAACATTGTGACAGGTACCCTGGTTCTAGTGCACTTAACATAGACTACAGCAACTCCTTACCAGCTGGCAAGTGGCCTATGACCCATAGCAGTAGTATGGGGATGGTGAAGAGGAAGCCTCCCACTGTGCTCTACTGGGCTGTTGCCTAACTATATGGTTGGGGGTCGTCACCCTTGTTGAAATGCAGGAGTACATAGCAGACGTGTAGACACTATGGCAATTATGTTGAGGGAAGGATATCACAATATCCCCAATGATGCATAGTCCGGCATGTCAGGGCTGCACACTGCTGTACTTTCTCTTATAAAGTATGCTGAGTATGTCACAATTGTGACACCCTAAGTGCTGCTGCACTTATGCTGGCTGCCACTGGGGCTGATGAACTGCTGTCTGGCACCGAGGAAAGATCCCAGACTGCAACTCGCTCAGCAGCAGCACTTAAGGTGTCACAATTGTGACATCATCATCCAGCGCCAAAATTAGATATTTAAACTGCGCGGATGAAGGAGCAAACAGACCCCATTAGGTGGAGGTCTGCTTCAGCTCTGCATTGATGTCCCTTGAAATGGGTAAGCACTGCCTCTGTCTCTTGCTGAAATGTTTATGTTAATGTAATGGATTTGAAATTCTGAGCATACTTTATGAGAGGAAGCATTGATGGTTTACATGTGATGTTTATGTTTATAGAGGTTAACACAGGAACCTAAAGGTCATTTTGAACAGAATGAAGTAATAAAAAAGTAGAGGACAGTATCCTGCAGGTAAATGTTATTTTTAAAAGTTGTAGGGCACTTTGTCATCTTCCCCTTTCTAGAGGGCAATCTGTAATGAATTATAGGAAGTTTTGTCTGTTTTTTAAAAGGAACTGCAACTGTCTGAAAAACAGTGGAGAAAACAAGATAGAGTAACTTGGAAGTTTTAGAGTGTTGTTTGTTTCACTACAGAGTAAGTGTTTCTGATTTAAAAACAAGCATTTGTCAATGCTGTATGTTGTCTTGCTACTTTTGGCATTGGTAGTGCAGGAGTTAGACAGACACATAATAGAAGTAGTAGTGAAGTATAGAGCCAACATCAACCCCACCCCACCCTGCAGAGAGTGACAGGCATTGTGGTGTGCGTTTGAGTCGCTAGCCATAATGCTCATGCTATTTCACCTCATCCTACCCTGTGGAGTCTGACAAGTGTCACGTTGTGCCTTGGGGTCATCTGTCCTTATGTGCGCCCCATTTCATAAGGAAGTACATTGAGATGGGTGCAGCATAGGAGAATTGGTTGAACTTTGGTGCTGAAGAGTCCAAGGCACACCTTGATGCCTGTCAGTGGCTGCAGGGTGGAGTTGAAGGACCAATGGCATGAGCAGTACAGCAGACAATCCAAAGACACACCCCCCCTGATGCCTGTTAGTCTATACAGGATGAGATGTAATAGTAAGAAACCCTAACACCCTGGGCATATGTTGGTATTTGCACTTAAAATTTTAAAACATGGCCTTTTTGTGACCCCACCTCATGAAAGCATTTGGGACCTCTGTTCATGAACAGTGCCCCTGTGATTTTGTTAATCTGTCTCGAAGGTTGATTTCCCACAGTGACCGTGCCATTCTGCACCACATTAACATGTCAGCTGCACCATTGATAAGGAGGTGTGAAGAGATGGCAATGCGGGAAATCTGGAGTGAAAATATTAAACATTCGTGAAGTGACAAGCGTGTGTGAAAACTGCACATTGCACACTCGTAACACTGTCATTCAGTGGAATTATTTCACCAAATTTTTAACATAGCCATTTTGTGATATCTGCTCATGAACAGTGGCACTATGATTATCTTAATCTACCCGAATGTTGATTTCCCACAGCGACCGTGTGATTGTGCGCCAGATGTGCAAAACTACATTTCAGGAAGGATGTAACAAATGACAGCTGAACTGTTCATAAGAAGGTGTGCAAAACTGACATGACAATGTTGAAAATCTGGAGTGAAAATATTACAAATTCTGGAACTTATGACTGTGCATGGACACTGTGTAACACACTCTTGTAACATAGTCATTTAATGGAATTATTTCACCAAATTTTCAATGTAGGCATTTTGGGACCTCTGCTCATGAAAAGTGTCACTGTGATTTTCTTACTCTGTTGTGAACATTGTTTTTCTTCAGCGACTGCACCACTGCGCGCTGGATGTGCAAAAACACAGTTCAGGTAGGATGTGGGAAATGAAAGCTGTACTGTTCATAAGGAGGTGTGAAAAAATGACAGTGGTGAAAATTTGGAGTACAAATATTAAAAATGATCGAAGTTACGAGTATGCATGGAAACTGCACAACGCATACTTGTAAAACGGTCACTTTATGGATGTTTGTCACATAATTTTCAACATAGGCATCTTAGGACCTCTGCTCATGAACAGAGTCACTGTGATTATCCTAATCTGTCCCAAACACTGATTTCCCACAGCAGCCATGCTATTTTGCGCCGGAAGTGCGAAAACACATTTCAGCCAGGATGTGAAAAATGACGAGGGTGTGTGAACACTGCGCAATGCATGCTCATAGCACAGTCGTTTAATGGACTTTCGTCACCAAATGTTCAACATAGGCATTTAGGACCTCTGCTCATGAACAGTATCAATGTGATTTTCTTACTCTGTCCCGAACACTGATTTCCCACAGTGATCACGTTATTCTGCACAAGAAGTGCGAAAACACATTTTGGCCAGGATGTGAAAAATGACAGCTGTACTGTTCATAAGGAGGTGTGGAAAAATGGCAATGTTGAAAATCTGTAGTGAAAATATTACAGATTTGCGAAGTTACAAGCGTGTGTGGAAATTGCTCAACGCACACTCGTAAACCAGTAATTCTTTTGATTTTTTCATCAAATTTGCACCACAGGCTTTATGAGAGGCCACCTCATGAACAGTGGCACTATCATTTCGTTACTCAGTCCCAAAGGGTGATTCTATGCAGTTACCACAAAATCACTTTTCGGGACCGAATAACGCCATGACTGTAACTGAATTCATGAGGAGGGGTCCAAATAACCCCATGTTGAAAATTTGGTGACAAAATTCCCAAAAATGCCCAAGATATGTATCAAAGTTGAAAAAACCCTATTTATGCCATTATACAGCTCACCGGCATTTCTTTAGTTTGCGGTCAGCTTTGAAGAGTGCAGCCGTGTTCCCGGTCCACAGAAGATCGTCGCGCCGGGCTCCAGAGGTAAGTATAGGGTGAGATGGGGGCAGTGTGGGGAGATGGGGCATGCAGTGGGTGGGTGCGGGCTGGGAGAGGGGCTGCAGACTGTGAGGGACCATTTTCTACTTTACAGGGGGAAAAAAAACATCTCGGGAAGGTTTTTATTTTTACAGGTACATTTGACATGCTGGGTGGGCTCCCAGCATGTCACCTATGATTTTCTTTGGGGGACTGGAGCCGATGGGGACTGGGCACCCTGTTGGCAAAAAAAGAGTGTTTGGGGGATGTTGCTGACAGGGATTGGGCTCCCCGTCGGCAAATGAACTGGGGAGGGGGGTGTCACCAACGGGGTTTTTTTCGGGGGGGACTGTAGCCAACCGGGATTGGGCACCCCATCAGCCACTAAAGAGTGTTGGGGGAGATGATGCTGATGGGGATTGGGTTCCACCATAAGCAGATGAATTGGGGAGGGGGATTGTAGCTGGTGGGAATTGGGCACCCCGTCGGCAAATAAAGAGTGTTGGGGGATGATGCCGACAGAGAGATTGGACACCCCCTAAGTTGGCTTTTCTGGGGACTGTGTGAGGTGGATGGCACAGCCACCACTATGTTGCACTGAAACTTACACCATGCAAGGCATGCCCTGCAATGAGGTGGAGCTGCCTCATTGTAGTGGCTAAAACCTTTCAAGGTGGTGGACACTCTTTTGCACTGCTGTCATAGACAGTGTATAATCTAATTTGTGCCACGGAGCCCCAACTCCAAAAAGCAGTGGCGCCACAGGCTACAACAGGACCGCGCCTCCAAAACCTGCTATTCCAAAGTTACTGCAACATGTTTCTTGCGCAGGCACAAGACAACATAAAGAGTGATATTTTGATGAGTGTATCAAATGTGAACCTATCTTTATAGCTTTTTGTTGTTGTTTTAATAAGGGAAAGATATTGCAGAAGAAATGAAATATTAGAGACAGAATTGTTGAAACTAACACAACAGAATAGGAGATGTAAGTGTACCCACAAGACTTTAATTCTTTACATATTTTTTCATCAGTACAACATAAAGAAATAACACTAAATATAGATTGAACTATAACAAAAACTACAAGCAGTACAGCTTTCCGTTCTGGACATCAGTGTTTTTTTTGGAAAGGGACTTTAAGAACTGTAAATAACATGAAGTACTGATAATTAGTAATGTATATTTTGGGTGTTATCAAGTGGTTTGAATGATATGGTTTGTTTATAACATGTACTGAAACACTTTTGTATATTGTTTTACTAGATCTGAGATAACATTGTGGCCTGATGAAGTGGCTTAGGCCATTAAACGTAGCCAAATGAGGTGTATGAAAAAGTAAAAGAATAACTGAAGATTTTATGTGTGGAGTTCATCTTTACCTCTTTATAGGGAGCACCCGCATAGGTACTGACAGCAAGTAAGACTTTTGCACTACATCACTAGTGACCTGATGTCAATTTAAATCAGTATAGGACCCCCAGCAACCTAATAACAAATTAAATCAATTCTAGAACATACAAACACTGAAGCTATCCAAGGGCTATGTAAGGATCCCCATATACAGTAGGTAGTAAGGCTAGCATATAGCTTAACAGCTGCCCTAGCGCTTAAGCAATAAGTGGTTCCCAAAGGGTAATGAAGAGCTATGTAGTAGAAGTAGAGAAATGTCAGCAGTAATGTTACTGTGTAACAATCAAAGAAGGGCTTAACAAAACTTAAACTGAGCAGAAGCAATTATATGTGCACTAGGATACACAATGATGTAAAGTGTAAGAGGTAGCCAAAGTGTTCAAAGTTCCTTTGTACTATGAAAACTGATCACTTACAGGCAGTACTACAACACAAAAACTGGATACTCACCACACCAATTTTTTTTGAAAAGATGACACCGCCACTTCAAGTTCATTAACATGGAAAAATGCTACATTTTATTTCTTAAAAGTGAAAATAAAACACCTGCCAGAAGACATGGTTATCCCCCTGACGCATTTTGGATCTTTGTTAAGATCCTTTTACAAAGGCCTTTGAAAAAGGATCTTAGCAAAGATCTGACACACATCAGGCAGTCTCCCATGTCTTCTGGCAGTTCTTTGCTGATTTGAAAAATAAAATGAAGCACCTTTGCATGTAAATGAACTTAAAGTAGCAGTGTCATCTTTTTTGAAAACCAAAACGGAGATGGTGGGTGCCCAATTTTTATGTTGTAGTTCTACGAGTTCAGTATTGTGAGCACTGCTGTCCATTACGTGACAGAGAGTTCCTGCCACTCTTGAGGACCGACCTTTTCTTAAATCTGTTGCAACAGTTCTTCTATTTTGTAGCCTAATCTATTCTTTACAATTTCTAGCCCATAAGGTTGGCCACCTATGGGCACCCCCTTCCCTTTCTTGACTATGCTATAGCGTCGTCTTTAATTTTCCTTTTTCCTCTTAGATCCTCGAACAGGGAGGTTATTGTGGTGACCTCCAAGCTGCTGTAAATCAACAGGCGGTGTTCTTCATTGTTGGATTTAGTATGCAATGGGACTATGTCATAAAATACATTGATGTGTATACCTTATGTGTATGAAACCTGTAAATGCTGAAAATACCATGGCACTAGGTGTTTTTGATAAAGGTAAAAAGTTACTAGGGGACTGTATGATAAAAATTAAGTTAGTTGTACTATTTAAAATGCATGTAAATTCCTGTACACTGAACATGTCTGAAATGTCATGGTGATTTGCATATATCCCATGCTACTTTGCATTATGGAAGTATGTGTGATATTGTGTTTCTTTGAAACTTGGCTTATTATCAATGCCCTTTGGAGTAACCCTTGTTGCAGTGCTTCTGCACTGAGGTTCTTTGTCTTTAGCTTGTTTTTTCTTTTTTATTTGAGCCCCCACTACCCAAGCAAACAAGGCCCGCATAGGGGAGGCTAAATCTCAACAGATAAGTTAGATCAGAGGTCAGTGAGTCAGTGGGTGCTGGCTAAGTGTAGAGGAAAGACTTTGCATAGTCTGTTACTACAAACTGATGTACTGAAGAAGGGATATGCCATTACTGAAGGTTATCTGCTGCATTTTGAATAAAAATCACACAGACTGTGTGTTGAACTTAACATTTGGTGTCTGGTCCATCTGTTATCCCACAACTACTCCAGACCTGTGTGCACTTTTTCTGTGTTTTTCTTAACTTACAGGCAGCAGTTGGTTGGGCAGCATGGCTAGCTGCTGGCTGCCTTCATTGCTGCCTCTGGGCAGACTCCAGTTGTTGTCCTTTGTGCACGGTCCTTAACACAAAGACTGCAGTGCTGAAGGAGTGCTTGCAAGGGAGGAAGTTAATGGAGTATGATTGTCTGGGGCTTGGGTGCTGCTGTAGGGAGAGAGTTTGGCTTCAGGTGCAGGGTCAGGTCCCCATCCACTGGCAGTGAGGGAGGTCTTGTAGATCAAGGGATGGCCCCTTATGACCCAGGAGAGCAGTAGGAATGGTCCTGCAACAAGTGAGCACCAGCTACACTCATCCAAAGATTAAAGTTCTCTCCAGAGTTTGAAAAATGGCACCAAGCCACCTAGCTGGCTGGCACGCTTGCAGCACCTCCCTCTTGGAGTGTGATTGGCTGGGGCTCAGACATTGCTGCAAGGGAGAAAATCCAACTTTAGGGGCAGGAATGGGTCGATGTCCATTGTAGTGGAAGTATGTTTTGGAGATCACCAGATGATGCTTCTCGACCCAGGTGAGCAGTAGGAAGGGACAGAGGCAAGTGAGCAGGAAAACCATCATGTGTATGGACATTATTTGGAACTCTAAACAATACAGCTAAAAAACGTGGAGACAAAAGATGGCATCTGCTTTATGCCCTCTTACTGTGATGTAACTTTTTAAAAATAGTTATAATAGTTTGTATTGTACAATTTATTTTCATGGTAGCACTTTAAGTGATGTTGTCTTCTCTACAGATGTATGCCCATGAATACTTATTTATTGTAATAATGATGTGTCTATGTATGAAATGTTGGTATAAATAGAGCAATATGATCAGAAAACACTCCTATCCCTGAAGAAGGAAAGTCTTCCACTGATAAGTAGAGGAGTGATTTTGACCCATGGGTAACTGAAGGCCACACAGGAATTTCTTTTGCTCTATTTTCCTTCCACTGTTTTGTACTCGTTTAGCACTTTAAAATGTCTCTACTGTGCAATAAATGACATGAATATTGATTTCGCTGAATTGCTTGGTGTGCTTGCTTTTCTTTAAAGTATTGGATATGTTATATAGAGATTTAGTTTGTTAAATTATTAAAATTATACACATTTCTATTATTTTTTAGAGTTCTACCAAATGTAAAGGAGGATTTCGGGTAGCAAACATTTGGGTACCAGGCAGAGTTAATGCATTTTAAAACCAGTATTTTGTGCAGTTTCCAAAAATGCATACTCTTCCTATGGTACATTGGTGTAGTGAATACCTAGAGGCCAGAAATGAAATATTATGTATTTTCCATTATGTGCATAAACTTTCCTCTTTAAAATACACTTATCACCCTATATGTTTCGAGCCTACTTCTACTATACTTTTGTAGCATAGGTACGTAAGTGTGGTACTGGTGTAACTGGTACTCTCTGTAGAATCCACAAATGATGAGTGTATCTGCAGCCTATGTTACTTAGACATTTGGCTTCCTAAAGTGTGACAACTATGCACATTTCCATTATTTTTCATAGCTGAACCAAATGTAGAGGAGGATTATGGGTAGCAAACATTTGGATAGCAGGTAATGTTACCCATTTTTAAAACCAGTATTTTATACAGTTTTAGAAAATATATACTTTTCATATGGTACCATAATGTCTTGAATGTCTACAGGCCAGAAAATCAATGTTGTGTATTTACCATTATGAGCCCACATTTTCCCCCCTTTAAAATACACTTAGCACCCTGTGTATTTAGGGCTTATTTTTGCCAGACCTCTGTGGTAAAGGTATATAACTGTGATACCTTTGTAACCAGTGCTCTCTGTAAAGTCCCTAAATAGGCAAGGTAATTTTATTTATATGGCTCACGATCCCTGGAGCTCTTGGTACCTTACATAAAAACAGGTAAGGTCATAACAGACAATACAACACATGCAAAATTATAAATAACACATGCAAATCTATAAATATTTAAAATAGATAAAATCTCAAGATAACTGAAATAACTAATGTGGTGCTCACCTACCTGCCACTTACGTTACATAGCCATTTGCTTTGATAAAATGTGAAAATTATGTGTATTTCTATTATTTTTCATACTTCCAACAAATATAGAGAAGACTTATGGGTAGACAACATTTGAGTAGTGGGCTATGTTACCCATGTTTAAAGTCAGTATTTTGTGTACTTTTAGAACATATATACTTTTTTATGGTAACATGATGTTCTGGGTTTCTACAGGCAGAGCAGTAATGCTGTGCATTTTCGTTATGGATCCAAATACATTCCTGCAAACTAAACTTAGCATCTTATGAGTTTAGGGCCTATTTCTGCCATACCTATTTAGTAAAGCTACATAAGTGTGTTACATCTGGAAAGAGTACACACTATAGAATTCCAAAATGAAAAGTTTTGTATTGGTTCTTCTGTACTTTATTCTTTAGAGCTCCACAACTACAGAGTATTGTGCTCCCTCGCTGTAATGAACCCTGTTACAGCGAATTCCTGATTATACCAAATGGGGTTCATTGCTCCCAATGCCAAATGTGAAACCGCTGTTTTAAGGAGGGCTGAGCTTGTAGAAGGGAACCATCGAGGAGGACAGTGTGGTGGTGGTGGAAAAGTTTCATATCATCCTCCTGAATACTTCCACACTGATTCAACAAAGAAAAGGCTCTGCAGCTCAGAAAAGGAACAAGCAAGTGCAATGCTGGGCAGCGTTTTGGGTGTTGGTGGGCATCGAGACACTTTAGTGAACCTCAATAGACTTCTGTACCTGTACCTCTGATAAGGCATCTGAGAAATGATATAATTTTTCACTGGTGTCAACAGGAATGGGGTCACCATGAAGATGGTATTGCAGTTCTGGCAGGAGAAGGGAAACCATGGGGTTGAATGTGGTCCGGTCTGTGGTAGGAGTCTGAGGTTCCGGATTCAATCTCCCTGCATCATGGTATGAGTGAGAGCCCAGCTTGTTACTATTAGTTGCAGGATTAGACAAAATAGTGTGGGTGCTACTTACAAGTATCAAGTTAATCTGCAGTACTCCCAACATTATTCTGTTGCTGATTACTTCCTGCTTTGTTTCCACTTACTGTTGATTGCAGTTACTGGAAAAATGCTCCCTTGGTTTAATGAACATGCCAGTATAATGAACGCATTATACAGCCCCCATTCTGTTTGTTATAGCGAGGCAGCACTATGTTTATTTGGGACAACAACATTTGGAATGAAATGTATATTTATAGTATTGTAGTTTCCTTCTTTTGCAATATAGTAATTTAGATTATATAGCACCATTGCATATATTTGTTTAGTTTTACAGAGGCAAACTTAGAAATGGAGTGTTTTGCCTACATTTTAGAAAATATATGTAGAACTCAGTGCAAGGAATGTCAGCTGGGTAACCCAAAATGTCTCAAATTAGCTTTGTACACTCATCATTAATGCAATAATTATTTAAAGCAAAAGTACAAAAATATACACATTGTTGGTATTAATAGACAGGTATGTTGCTATAAATTTCAATTATAAGCTTTTAGTTATTATTTTTAGTGAATGCTTTCTATCCTGCCCAAAACTTCGAACTGTTTGCATCCAAAATAAAAATTGTGAAATTAACACAGAATAATATACATTTTGTAAATATATGTCAGTTAAAATAATTTACAAACTTGTGCATAATTATTTATCCTTATGCTAGGGGAATTAAAAAATACTTTGGGCCCCATATTCAAAAGTTCCAGGCTGCATCGAGCAAATGCCTGCACCGCACAGCTGAGATGCGCCTGCACAAAATAATGGTATATTTAGAAGATGAGCCATGAGATGCGATCACACATGTCTAGCTGAATATCTCAAACATGTGCGATCATGCAGTGGGAGATGCATAGTGCGGCAGGTGACCTGAGCCCTATGCAGAGCATAGGGAAATGCACAATAGTCAGCCTCATGCGTGGTGCGCAAAATTGCAGTATTCAGCTAGGATATGTAATTGGCCTTACTGCACATTCTGAGCCCATTCCCCACATGCACAGCTCATTACTGCAATGTATTCAGTCAATTTGCATACCCCAGGCATGCACAGTTCCAGCTTTGCAGGGCTGCCCCACCACTCCACAAAGATGAACAGGAGATACTGCAGCTTAGCAGGCAGGTGTGATGGAGTGTGTATGGGTGGGTGGACTGCATTGACCTGGGTACAGTGCTATTACCAATAGCCATGTACAGGATTGGACTGGGGTACAGGGGGCCCACCTGGACTGTGGGCACAGGGGCCAACTTGGACAAGCAACAGGGGAGGGCACAGGGTGACACAGTCTGATCAGTATACCACATGCATGTGATACGTCAGCTCCATATGCAGTGTACAGTCACCTGTAGTGCCTCACACCCCCTCATATGAGAGGAACATGGTGATAACTGCAAGAAATGGCAATGTACAGAGGGTGACTAGGCACCCAAGTGAGTGGGTTCCACCTGTGTGCACCTATAGTGTACCACAGTGTGTATGTACCACAGGTCAGTCCCTGGCCCATGCCAGGCTGCCACTTGTACCACCAGGCTACCTGGACACCATTGCCCCAGACATCACCCTGGGTGAATGCCACCACTGGGTGGCACCCTGCAGGCCACATAGATGCAGGCCATGGCCCCTGGTACATCTGCTGCAGTGTGGCCATCTGCTCTGCAAGTGTGTTAGGGGGGCACCTGACAGCATTGGCATGTGGCAGTGGGATGTCTATGTTTTGGGTGCGGTGTGGGGGATGGCTCTCTGGGTGGTGCCTGTGGCGTGCTGGCACCTGTGGCTTTGAGTACTTTCCTCCTGGCATGACTGCTGTGTATGGGTGCCTGGAGCACATCCTGGTGCACCTCCAAGGGCTGTCTCAGGATGATCTGTCTGCAGTTCCGTGATTTTTCTATGCATGGTTGGCCAATTTAGGCCATCCTTTTGTATGCCTATCTTTGTGCAGCACACTTCTGGGATGCACGGCAGATGCACCACACATTTTGGCTGAATATATGGATGCGTGGCATCTCATGTACCCGCCCCCCTTTTTTGTACCACATACATTATTTCTGCATGATTGTGCATTAGGAAATGTGTGACGTATCTCTTCATTTCAAATATTGCTCTTCTGGACATTTTCTGAGGTGCGCCACACATCTCCATTTTGGGCAGCACATCTCCTTTGAATATCTGGGCCATAGTCTTTAAACACAATATAGTTCATTGAGAAGTTGCCATGGTGACCATTTGAGCCTCGAGAGCGTAGCTTGAGATGTTTGGTCACCATGGGTAACCTCAAGATGAACTAACCCCGCTAGTTACCAACAGTTGGGTATTCATTGTTTTTTATAGTGTAGGGTGCCAACTGCTACTAAAATGAATACTTAATGTGACTGTTTGTGACACCTACTTTGTTTTTTCCTCCACTGTGCCACTCTGCTTCACTGTTGTTTTCACTGCTGTGGCCATTTCCTGGTCATATAACACGCATGTGCTAGCGTGTTCGATGTTGTTATGCTGTAGTAACTACATAGCTAGTGCAGCATAACAGCTGTGATGACGTAGCTACTACAGTATAACATTTTGAAAGTGATGGATTTCTATTGCCAATAATTTTCCATCATACTCTATAACTGAATATCTCTTCACACAAGAATCTCTTCTTCTTTCCTTCTGTATTCTCCTCTCCTGTTTCTTTCTCTCTATAGCTCTTTCTAATAGTATACTTAAAATGATAAAGGGAAGCTCGATATTAAGATAGGACTACAACACCTCACATTTTATTTGTAAATATCTTAATCAGTAATTTGTATAACATTCACAGACGTTATGCAATTCATGTTAATTGTATTCATCACCAGTTAAATGTATTTATTACTTTGATGAATTTTGATAAGATGTACTTTTGTTTTACCTGTATATTTTTCATTTTCTTCTTGTTAAAAACGTTAATAAAATTATATTGAGAAGAAATGTTTCTGCCTATATGAAATATTTGTTTTGTTGTTGTTTGTATAGTACAGGCCTAGAGGATGTCAGCAACATATAGCTTTCCATGATTCTCAGTTAAGTAATAGGTTTTTGGAGTCCTTTCTGCAACATTTGTGAGTAGAAATAGTATTTTATTTACATTTCAGGCAGTGTTGCATGGCCACATGACCATATATAAAAAAAATAATAATAATTACAAGCTCTTGCACTGGAACATTTAAAACAAGCTATTTTTCAACATTTAACTGCCTGAAAGTTACCAAACAGTGAAGAGTTGTTCAATTTGATTCCTTGGATAAAGATTACAGAGGCATCATTATCACCTTGCAATGGGGAATCCCCAAAAAAGTAACTGGAGATGGCAGCAGGAAAAAGGGGCAGCAGGCTGCATCTTTGAGCAGTACAAAAGCAAGTGCTGGGGCAAAGGAGCCAGAAGCATCATTACGGGACATCTTGCAGGCAATAAAAGCATTGGATCATAGGGATGCCACCCTAGATAAGAAAATTATGGAGTTTCACACACACTTCACCGCCACCAAGACACAATCACTGGCGGTGGCAACCAAGGCCAAAGAAGCAGCCGGGGCCACTCTACAAGCAGCCACTGCAACCTCAGGTCTGATCAAGGAAAACCAAACATTATGCTACAGACTTGAAACACTGGAAAATTTTTCTTGAGCTCCAAACCTTCTGCTCCTTGGTCTAACAGAATCTATTGAGGGGGATGACCTAGTTGCTTTTCCAAAAAAGTGGTCAAAAAGCATTTTGAGCCTGGAATAGGACCCAGACATTTGCAAAGATACCAGATTAACTCATGTAGAAGATCTGAGAACACAGACACTCCTAGAACATTTCTTGAAGTAATGACTGAAGCTCATCACTGAAATTTTATTTTGGAAGCAGCTTGGAAAGTTGGCTCAATAACCCTGGAGGATTGAAGATGGGTATCAATATACCCCAACCTCAGTTACACCACTCAGAGTCATCACAAATCATCTGATGCCCTGTAGACTACCCTTAAGACACTTGGGATCACAAACACATTACAGTATTCCGCTAGACTCTGAATAGTCTACTCTGGAAAAGTATACCTTTTTAGCGACCCACAGGATGGCACAAAACTGGTGTCCAGAAACTCCAAAGACTTTGGCAGTTTGGCCCAGGAAGAGGAGAATGATTTGGACAGTGAGCTATGAGTACATGGTGATGGTAAATATGGCATGAAGGGACTGTAAGTGGGACTTTCGGGACACAGAGCTCATGGGGACTGTGTTGGGTAGAATGTCATACAAGTGAGAAGGCCTTGCTATAGCATTTTTAAAAGTTGGAACATGCCTGTTTGTTATTTCATTTTATGTAAGTTAAACATATTTAAATCCAGTATTAGCTAGGTTCCAAATGATGCAATGAATGCGCTGATGGCATGGTCCCCTGAGATAAAATATTTTCCCACCTGGAAGCTGTTACCAATATTTCAAACTCTGCACAGATGGGGCGAGATAATTTTAAACTGTCTAAGGTTTTAATTATTGTGAAATGGGTTAGGAATTAAATTCTCTCCCTATTCTGCTTATTCATAAGTCATTTAGCAGTTTTATACCGGTTTATTAAAAAGTTATGATTTAAGTATCTAATTTGGCCAGCCAATATTCTGGCCAGAAAAATTTGAAGTTACTGCTTTACACTGTTAGGTAGTGTTTGCAGCTGTGAAGAGAATGCATACTATGTCATTTGGAACCTTAATTCTATGAAGACCAAGACAGCTTTTGAGTAGCTGTTCAACAGTATAAGTAAGTGCCATATTCAGGAGATGGTCTAGTCTGTTATGGCGTATGCTGTTATCTATGATAAATCTGATTACCTGTATTATTTATTTGGTAGTGCCCTCAATGAAGTAACTCTGAGACTGCAATTTTGCCATATACTAATATAGGCATGCTGTAATTTTTATTGTCTTTAAGTTGTACTCTGTGGATAAATTGTTTTTAAAACTTTTCTTATAAAACTAATAAAAATATAGTTAAAATAAATGACTACCTATAAAAAGGTCAGAGGCTGCCAATAAAAAAAAAAAAAAGACCTTCACGGTTTCTTTGCTTTTCCTTAAAGGGAACATATGGGTATTTTAAATAATAAAGTGCAAGAATAATAACAATTGCCTGGCACAGCAGTGTACAATACTCCTGACAGCAAAGGGGTTAAGGGGACAGCAGACACCATGCTATATAATAGTTTTTACTAGACACCCCTAAAAGAGTTGTAAACATCAATCAGGCTCTGTGAGCAAGCCTGAATGAAGTGACTGCCATGTACCCTGCACAGCTGCAGCAGGAGCTGCCACAACAGCTGGATTAATTCCTCTTTATGGTTCATCAGTGCTTGCCCTCAACATCCTACGAGTGCACTTTTGTTTGTCTAGCAGTGCCTTTACATTGTGCATAAACTATAAAGGGCAGTTGCACTGAATAACTTAATTTCTTGTTCTCTTCTTACTAAAACATTTATGATTATTAACATTTTCATACAGATAAAAACAGACATCTTAGATAAGTCTTTAAAATAAAGCCAGCAGCATAAAGTGAATAAACAACTAAACCTCCAGCAGCATGTAGATCTAGCCATTATATAAGCTGTAAAGGGCATACTGGATGGACCACTAGGAATTTTTCTGCCAACATCTCATATGTTTATATTTATCGTGCCACTACCGTAGATACCATAAGCCATCATTCTTACCTGGTTGATCATTTGTGAACAGTATCAGAAAAGAGTTATGAGTAAAGCATAACTGTAATGACAAAATCATAATACCTATATTAATTTCCTTAGCACTACCTGAGACACAGCAATCTTTCATCACATTTTTACCAGGCATAAAAACAGGAAAGAGTAAACAAGCTGTATTGCCAAACCTTCCTAGGCATAGGCTTTAATTGTATTTCTGTTTGAAAAAGGTAGTGCCAGAAAGTAAACTCTTGCTAATTTTTACTGTATTGCATGTTGTATAGTCATTTATTGTTATAAGCCTCATGTCTGAGAATCATGCATTCTAAGTGACTATGAACAGGTTTGCAGCTTATTGATAAGGCCTTTAGAATGCCAGAATTCATGACAATCTAAACTGTTATACCATAAGCTAAGTTCTGAATTAATGTTACGATTTTACATAGAAAGTGATTATATTGTTATGTATTATGCCACTATAATTAGGGTTGAGTAGGCACTTCTGTGTAAAATGATGATTTTCAGCAGGTCAGAAGAAAACCATTTTGTGGTCAAGGGAGAAAAACATTGGCATGCACATCATCTGTGGCAGGACCATGTGACTTGACACATTTAATAAAAAGGGTTGAGTAACTTTTAAAGGGGAACTGTCATCAGCAGTGTTTCTCAATGTCTCAAAATCCATAAAAAGCTAATTTGAGTGAGCCATTGTGTTTATGTATGAGTCTTTGCAGTCCAGAGTTATTCATATGTAAATCAGCCTGTAATTAAGGGCTGGGGGCAGCCATGTGTTTTAGGCTCCTGACAGGAAATGATGTTGCTGAGGAACTTGGCCCTCCATTTACTGTAGGTTAAATAAGAAATCATCTGTTTTATTAAGTGTGTTTTAAGGTGTTATTACAACACTTTCTACATCTATAATAATTGTTTTATATGTGCATTGAAACTAGTAAGTTATTACCTTTACATTTCAAACTGTTAGTAGTAATAATCCATCTTCAGGACTGCTTTAACCTCTAGGCTATACTGCCAGCTGAACATTAAAAACTACACATATCTCAAGGCTGGCTCTGTGGTGTCAACAGGTATTTGGGCCCCATATCAGGATTTCTGAACCCTGGTTGTGTTCATGTCAGTACAGATTTCTGGGGTTGCCACAGCACTAACTTCTGCCTTACTCCATTCCCTCTATTACAGACTTTTCTCTTACAATTTTTGGTGTGAACTCAGGTCTATAAGATGCAAATGTTGCTACTTAACTACTGGCCTGGCATCATGGGGCCAGCCTTGAAATGTGTAGTTTTTAATTTACAGCTAGCAGTACAGCCTAGAGGTTAAAACCAAGAGCTGTGAACAAGCTTCTTTCATCCAGCAGAATGGGATTTTATTCTAACATGCTCTTCTTGTATATTGTGTGACCAGAACAAGTCACTTAACCTCTCTGTGGTCAGCCCGGTGGTGCTGAAGGTTGAGGCGCTGGACGCCACACCTCATGCCATGCCGGCGACCTAGGTTCAGGAATGAGCCGGGAGTCACCGGGGGTCAGTGGGGGAGGAAGAGATCGAGCATCTGGAGGACTGCTCTCTCTTCCTGGGGGAAAGTGTGGGAGATGCTCGCTCATGGAGCGACCTCTGGCAGTGGCTGGAGGTTTGCCGACTGAACAGTGTGGCTTTATGCCAGGGGTGGGCAGAGCTACGGCACTATGTTGCATCGCTGGCTGATCTCCATGGGGAGAACAGGAAAAAGAAAGCAATACCCCAATCCTGGGGATAGATGAAGGCGCCTCGACCTTCTGGAGCCCACACTCCCAACTCTGGGCCATCTCCTCTCCTGCCAGACTCGTGTGTGATGGGCACTTTGCCCTATAAGATAGAACACCCTGGGTGGATAGGGCGGCCCTACCTCCGGGGGGTTCAGACCCAGAGGTGGTGCTTGGTGACACAAGGGGGGAGAGGAGTGGTCACGGTGGGAGGTACAGGCTGGGAGCTGCCGAGGTCGCTGGAAGGAGTTCTCCAGGGTTGGAGATAAAACAAAGTTAAAAAAAACAAACAAAAAAAAACTCCCTGTGGTCCTGAAACACACCCAGAAATAAGTTGTAGTTGTGAGCCCCTCCTGGACAAAGACAGTAAAAGCTATCTGAGCACGTCTTATGATTCTGAAAATATTATGCTCTTTCTATCCAGATTTAACTTGAAAAGAAAAACAAATGGGACACCATTAATAGTTTATTAATTGCGAAAACACGTAGATGGACAACATTGTTAAATCATGCATATTTGGAACTGTGTTATTAACCCTTTGGCTGCTGACAGAATTAAAATGTATAGGAATTCTGGACTGATATATCAGTCTGTGGCACAGCAAGGATTAAAATATAGAATAATATATGAGTGGGTTTGTGTAACCAGAATTTTGCCAACACACACACACACACACACACACACACACACGGTATGGGATGCTACATTAACCCCAAGGGCAAAGTCCAAGGGGTTCATAAAAACATCTCATACCAAGGGTGTATGCAAAATTCTGGTTTTTACACCCACCCACCCATATATTACTTTATTTAATTAATGGTGATAATTGTTTTCCCTTTCAGCACAGTTCAGTTAGTGCAGCACTTGTCTCAGAGATAGACACACACACATACACACACACACACACACGCACACACTTCACACACACACGTGCACACACAGACATGCGTTATCATGTGCACACACACACACACACACACACACACACCACACACTGTCTCTCCCTTTTTTCTTTCTTTTTTTACATTACAATGGGAATGGTATTCTGGAAAGCTGCAGTCCATTGGCAGAGTTGCAGCATGTAAAACACACTCGAAGGGCATAAGCGGCAGGATCAACTGGATTCATTTGTTTCCTTTAAGGTAGAAAATCCCGTTCCATCCAAAGTATATCAGTAAGAAACTATTATACTTTTAACTTCATCAAAAAAAGTAAAATACTTTTTTAGTAGTGCATTTCAGGTTATGCATCTTTTAACAATGTTATCCGTCATTGTGTTTTTGCAATTAATAAATGATTAATGGTGTCCTAAATTTTTTTCTTTTCAAGTCAACATGCTCAGATAGTTTTCACTGTCTTTGTCTGGAAAAGGCACACAACTACAGTACAGCTTGTTTCTGGCTGTGTTTTGGGACAACAGGGAGGATAAGTGACTTGCTCTGGTCACACAATATACAAGTAGAGCATGTTGGAATCAAACCCCATTTTGCTGGATGAACAAAGCTTGTTCACAGCTCTTTGCTTTAACCTCTAGGTTATGCTGCCAGCTGCTAATCAAAAACTATACATTTCAAGGCTGGAGCCATGATGCCAGGCCAGTAGGTACGTAGCCACATTTGCATCTTGTAGACCTGAGTTCACATTCAACATTGTAAGAGAGAGAATGGAATAAGATAGAAGTCGGTGCTGTGGCAGCCCCAGAAATCTGCACTTATATGAACACAGCCAGGGTTTAGACATCCTGATACAGTATGGTGCCCCGATACCTGTTGACACCACAGAGTCTGCTTTGAGATGTGTAGTTTTTAATGATCAGCTGGCAGTATAGCCTACAGGTTAAATCAATCCTAAAGATGGATTAATTTTACTAACAGTTTGAAATATAAAGGTGATAACTCACTAGTTTCAATGCACATACAAAACAATTATTATAAATGTAGAAAGTGTTGCAATAACACCTTAAAACACACTTAATAAAACAGATGATTTCCTATTTAACCTACAATAAATGGAGGGTCAAGTTCCTCGGCGACATCATTTCCTGTCAGGAGCCTAAAACACATAGCTGCCCCTAGACCTTAATTACAGGCTGATTCACATATGAATAACTCTGGACTGCAAAGACTCATACATAAACAAAATGGCTCACTCAGATTAGCTTTTTATGGACTTTGAGACATTAAGAAACCCTGTTGGTGACAGTTCTCCTTTAAACTAGGGGGATGGTCAGAATAGGGAAATCAGTTTTTAAGATGCTTTTTTGTTAGCCTGTTGCATAAACATGGTAAAATGTGAAACCTGGAACTGTCAGGTTCATTAGATACAGTCACAAAGGAGTGCCTTTTGGGGTTTTAGGAAGGAACAAGCATTGCATTAGTAATTCACTGGAGGCTCTGGGCGCCATACAAAGAACACAGCATCAACAATAATAAAGCAATAAATAATAGATATCAAAATTAATGAATAAATTAGAAATACAACTAACTAAAAACATAAAGTCAGGAACAAAATATCATGGTGGTCAGGCAAAATATGTCATTACAGCTGATACCATGAGGAGTGGGGCACAGTGAAGCCGGTTGCCCAGCGGTGGACAGTAAAGCCGATCATGACTTGTGGAGTGATAGCTTTAACATTTAATGTGGTCATGTGTGTGCTGGGACTAGATCTGTGATGTTATGCTAGGATATCATCACAGGTCCAGACCTGGACTGACCAATCAGAGCCAAGCATTCTTTCTTGCAATTGTATAATGCAGTTTAAAAAATAGATACTTTGGGCTCGATTTTCAAAGGGTGACACAGGGCTTGCATCAAACCTTTTGTTTGGTGCAGCTGCATCAATTGTCTTTGCTGCAACTGCACCCAATTTTGATAGGTTAGGTGCAGTTGCGACAATTTATCTGATTTACAGCAGCTAGCACTAACTCTTTGGTGCAAGCACCATAAAAAGGGTTCATGGGATTGCCACAAGCTAGACCAGAGAAAGCTGAGCTAACCAGTGGCAATTGGTGCATGGGATTAAAAATCCCAATCACCAGCTGGGCAATTGCCACAAGCCCTATGCATCATATCTTCAGTGCACCCAGGGCTTGTGGCAAACGTGGGCTTTTGAAAATCAAGCCCTTTGTGTTTTGTGCCCATTGTACTGGCATGGCAGGTAGCTGATTGAGTAAACAAGTAGGCAGTGGATTAAAGCTGTCATGCTGATATGTGAACTCATGGTGTACTAGCGGGCAGAGTCAGGGCAGAGATGTGGCTGATGTTTGTGGACTCCCTGTTTAAATGGCAGTTAGGGAATGGGCTATGGATGTGATGATGTCAGCAACAGTCATGAATTTTAAAATGAAAGACTGAAAGAAAAAAGGTCAGTCAATGATTTTTTTTTCCAGTTCTTTCCCTTCCAGTTGCTGATAACTGGACTTCTCTCAATCATCTCCCAACCTGCTCCCATCTTGCATGAAATCCTCCCTACCTGCAACCCTGGCACTCTGATCCACCCACAACACACCTGTAGGCAACCCCTGGCTTGCACCCCCTCCCTGGAGGGACCACCTTCAGCTCCCCAGCACTTCCTTACATCAATGCAATGGCCAACAGGTGGAGGTGAAGATCAGAGGCTAGCAGGGTCTACTAGGGTAAGATCTGGCAGTGGACATGGAGGTTGTGGAGCGACATTGCCCATCCAGTCAATGGGGTGTTTCTTTATTCTGCATCCCCCCTTCTGATGGGAGCAGATGTGCAATGATGTTTAGAGGAGGCATGCATGCTCTCATGTGAACCTCACTGATGTCTGACGCATCCCACCATCCCCGTTCTCTTGAAGGCTGTCAGCACAATACCCCATAGCTGTCAGGAATGTATCATATTGCTGGAGCCCTTTGCCCATTCTCTCCTTAGGAGGTGAGCAGTCTATCAGATGCTCATACCTCCTTCCTTCTCGACTGACCCTCTGATATCCTAGGCTCACTCCCAAACCCAGGTCATCACCACCACGTGCAGTAGCACTACCACTGCATCAGTGGGCTAGCCCAGTCAGTCAGTGATTTCATAAAAAGAAGTGAGCGGCTAAGTGATGGAACCTGTGGTCAAGCGGATGGGGGGGTGGTAAGAACAGATTATAGCAGACACAACAACAGAATGAAAAAAAAAAATTTTAAATATTACTACAGCACAGCCAGTGGCTGATTTTGTGTATTGTAATTTAGAAACTGGCAAGGAAGCAGGCAAGCAGCAGCATTGTAAGTTAGGGAACTTGGTTATCTGAGACTCATGGTAAGAGGGGGGAAATGGTGGCTATTACTTTTTTTTTTTAATTCTAAGAAGAGAAATGGCTCAGGGATTCCTTTGATGTCCTCCATCCAGGCTGGCAGCACTTGGTTTTAGCCATGCATTAGACACGTCTAATGCACAGCTAACAACCAATCAGGATGCAGGATTTTCCCTCCCCATCTTATAAGTAAAACATAATATTATAGAATTTTGGTATTGTGATGTCAGGAAATCTAAACTATTGGGGAGCCCACTGTATTGTATTTCAATGAGAAACTGAGGATTTATTTCTGTCCTTTTTAAAAGCAAGAGACACTTCTTTCAGTAATACATTTCACCATTACTGTCCATTTGTGGGATTTTGCAGCTCATAAAAATAGTCACTATATTCTGTTTTCTTCTTCCCATGTAAAAACTGGTTGAGAACAAATGGCATACATTATCAAATCAACTTTATTTGTAAAAAAGCGCAATTCCAAAATTTGTTCAAACGCTTGTACAATGTTAATAAAAAAACACAGACGAAACAATATTAATTAAAACCAACACCATAATATCTAAAAATTCATAACTATTAAAATCCTTCTCATAGACTACACAGCTGAAACAATTTTTAAATAACAATCTCAGAAATCTAAAAGCACTCAGGGAAGGCCAAGCTGAATAAGGATGTTTTTAAAGTGGTCTTAAAGTTCAGGATGGTCAGGCACTCCCTCACCCAATGAGGTAGAGAGTTATACAGGATAGGGGCAACAAAGGCAAAATAATAGGCCCCTAAGGTTTTCAGTCAAACCATGGGAACCTCTAGTAATCCATCATCAGTAGAGCAGAGCGAACAGAGGGGGCGGTAGGTACAAAGGAGATTTTGCAAGTATTGAGGTCCCTGCCCATGTAGGGCTTTATAGCTCAGTAAACTGACCTTGAAGGTGACCTGCCAGTGTACCAGCAGCTAGTGCAGTCCCTGGAGCACAGCCGTGATATGGCAAGATCTTGAAGAGCCAATCAACAGCCTGGCTGTTGCATTCTGCACCAGCTGCAAGTGATGGAGATCAACCCCCAGAAGCCCTAGGTAAAGGGCATTACAATAGTCAAGGTGGGAGGTCATGAAGGTATGGACCAGAGTTGGAAGATCACCTGGCAGTACCAGATGCTTTACCTGGGCAATATTCCTCAGATGGTAAAAAGAGATCTTGACAATGGCAGACACCTGATATTTAAGCATCAGGCCATCATCAAAAATAATGCCCAGATTCCACTCCCAGTCAGAAGTCATCAGCAGGATGCCCCCAAGCCAAAGCCTGGAGGGCTGTCCAGCCAGCCAACCCATACTCTGATGACCTGGGTCCACCACCAAAACCTCAGTTTTAGCCGGGTTCAACTGCAGCCAGCTGGCACTCATCCAATCATGGATCTTGGAGAGGCAGTTGTTAAAGACCGAGAGGGCTCCACCCTGCTCAGGCACAAAGGACATGTATAGCTGAGTATTGTCTGCATAGCAGTGGAAACTCAGGACATACTGCCTAATAATGTCTCCCAATGGCAGCATATACACTGCAAACAACATGGGTAACAGAATGGAGCCCTGTGGTACCCCGCAGGATAGGGGGAGAGTGGCTGAGGAATAAATACCTGAAACCACTCTCTGAGTCCTAGCCTCAAGGAATGATTGAAACCAACTAAGGACTGTACCAGACAGCCCACAGATAAACTGCAGGTGTTTCAACAACACACCATGGTCCACAGTGTCAAATGCTGCAAAGAGATTAAGAAGGACCAAGATCAAATGAGTCCTCCGAATCCAGACTGTAGAGGATCATAGATATCATGGATGGTCAGATTGTCATCCAGTTGCAGTGCAACCACCTTCTCGATAACCTTACCCATAAAGGGCAGGTTAGAGATGGGTCTGTAGTTAGCCAGACAGTCTGGGTCAAGAGAGGGTTTTTTTAAGGAGTGGTTGCACAACCGCCTCGTTTAAGGGGTCAGGGAATACCCCCATCTCCAGTGACCTCCAGACAATCTCAGCTAGGACCAGACTGATTTCATTAATGCACCCCACAAGGAGGCACATTGGGCCTGGGTCCAAACAACAGCAGGTTGATCACAAAGTCTGGATGGTCCTTATGATGTCAGTAATTGCCGGTCGGCCAAAGTCAGACCAGGTAAACCAGGTGCTCTCAACCTCCTGCTGACCTCCACAACACCCAATGGAGAGAACTTGACAGATTCTAGATCTGATGGTAGCAACCTTATCTGTGAAAAAAATGAGCAAACCCATCACACTTATCTTGTGGAAACACTCCTCCAGATTGAAGACAGATTGGATTGCACAATCTGT
Organism: Neoceratodus forsteri; assembly: GCA_016271365.2. NCBI lineage: Eukaryota > Metazoa > Chordata > Ceratodontiformes > Ceratodontidae > Neoceratodus > Neoceratodus forsteri. The sequence continues at coordinate 412,629,786 of CM028133.1, read as the reverse complement.
CAACAGTCCAGAAGAGCTGAGCCAGTCCATTTTATGCAATGGGACTCTCCCTGGCAGGAACTCTGCCTTCTTACGGGTGACTGCTGATTGATAGACCTTATAATGATACATCAATCTAAGTTTGTCATCAGCCAGACTTGTTTTCCGCCAATACCTCTCCAGCCTTAGCCTCACTCTCCAACTCCTTCAAGGTCCCATCAAACCATGGGGATCTTGGGCAAAGAGTGAGAGGCAAACATGGATAAGAGCTATGTATTCCAGGGCTGCTGTAACTGCCTTATTATAGGCCTGTACCAGATCCCCTGGATCCAAGCATTCACTCTGCATACCTGATAGGTCAAGTACCACCATTAGACCATCTGGGGTCACACCCCTTAAACGACGGTACTGGACCATCTGCATAAGGACAGGTCTATTGGGGGAGCCACAAAACTGAATCATATGGTGTGATGGTCCAACCATCTGACTGGTTCCACCACCAAGTTGGAGATCTCCATCCCCAGGAGGAACACCAGATCCAGTGAGTGACCATGATTGTGGGTCTCAGAGGTAATTACCTGTGTAAGTCCCAATGGAGTAATCAGCTGGAGGTAGTCTTGACCAAACTGTGAAGTTCATCATTGACCCAGGCATTGAAATCCCCCAGAATTAACCATCTGGGGGATTCCAACACCATGTCATTGATGAAGTCCACGGATTCCTGCAGGACCTCTTTCCCATCACTGGGTGGATGGTAAATGAGGAGTATCCTACATCTTATACCTGCACCCAAGATACACTCAAAGGATCTGGTCACCCCCACTGGAACATCCACAAAGCCCAGTTCTGATTTAAAACAAATGGCTACACCCCCACCCCTATGATCCACCCTCAGGTGGTATGTCACTGAGTACCCAGCTGGAACTGCTGATGCCAATACCAGACCAGCATTTTCATCCAGCCAGGTCTTGGTGATGCAAGTAGGTCCGATGTACCAACAAGATCCGCTATCACAGTGGTCTTGCTTTTATAGACCTAGCTTTGCATAACTCTGCTTGACTGATCCCATTTTGCCCCAGGGCATCTCCTTCTCCCCACAAACCCAGTCTGCCCACTCCCCTCCACTCCCCCACCAGGATCAGCTCCCCCCTTCTTTCTCCTTCTAGCTATCCCCAAGGCATGACACCATCTGTATACCTCCACTGATAAAAGGGGACAGCAAAAAGGGCAGTGGTCCCTGAGCCTGGCAGGAGAGTAGTGCCAGACCATCTGTACTCCATACCAGCACATCTTAACTAAGAATAGTCCACAGCAAGCAACAAGCACACAACTATGTAGCACACACACACAATTATACACCATGCACACCCCTAAATAGCCCAACAATCCCCAACAAAACCAATAATAACTTCTACCCTCTCCCTACCCAATAACCCCAAACTATTTAAAACAATAACTAACTGAAACACATAAAAAAAAACAATAAATGTAAAGTTAAAGTCTTATGGCAGAATGTCAGTTTTTTCACAGATCAATGATAGTCACTTAATTCTCTTAAGCAATTTGTATAAAAGTCCATCAGAGCTCCCACCTCTTCAGGGTAATGAACCGAGTAAATGCTGAAACCAAAATCCAGCTTTCACTTTGAACTTAAAGAATGGGCAAACAGAATTTATTAGAAGCTGAAAATATATACAGGCACTCTAACTGCCTGAGAGCTATATAATATAAGAAGCCCAAGAAAGAATCTTACCAGCAGTGTAAAGTCCATCCAAAGGATCCTGTTTTGGACCATAGCTGTCTTCCCTCAGCAGTTCTCCTTTTTCGGTGTCTCTTCACTCTGGGGGCTCCTGCAATGATAGCCCGCCACACCATGTAGCCCTTCCCAGCAATAGCCACCTCCACAGCTATCATGGGCACTACACTGGCAGCAGGCAGAAGCATTGGTTCCAGAATCAAAGGAGAGGTCCTCCCAACACTTGCCCCAGGAGGCAGCCACCCCACCAAGATGAACCCACAACTGTGGCACCTGGCCCAGAGCTTGCTCACCAGCAGACCCCCCGAGACACATAGGGGCCATCAGTAGCAGTCATCTACCTTCTAGCAGACCTGAATTGACACCTCTCATTGTAGACCCAGCACCCAGCCGCCACCCCAAGGACAGGTCTGAGCAGGCCCCCCAAAATATCTCCTCCAACCTCCAAATTTGCCAGTCTCAGCAACATCCCAGGACTCCTGGCAACACACAGCCCACTGAAGACAAAAAAGTTGATGATATTCCGTCCGATATTCCAGCCGCCAAAGATCCCCATTCGGTGTTCTGGCTGAACCACTTTTCCACAGTAGTTCCTCCTTGGTGTTTCAGGACCTCTCTTCTTAAAAGACCAGCTCCACCGCAGAATCCAGGGGCTCCGCGATACCCTTGAAGCTCCAAAATTCAGGGACACTACTGGCAGGTAGGGAAAATTATGTGATGGGTGTACAAACACTAACGTAATTAACTTGCAATGCTAGAGCAACGCTAGTGACAAAACAAAACTTTGTAATATGGAGTTAGTGACTCCATTTAATACAGTAAGTACAAGAAAATAAAATTCTAAGCTAGTGATCCCAAAAATGCTATGCCTACTTCACAATCTCATTTCAAGGCCCTAGCTAACTGCAACTAAAATAAGCTAACAAGACTAAAATAACAGAAAACCAAAATGAACAAACAGAACAAAATAAAACAAAAGTAATTCTAAAATAACTCTAAAATACGCTACAGTGCTGCTGCTACTGATGGCTAGCCCAGTGTTGCCATCATCTTAGATTATATCACTATATCACTGATGATCAAATATCACGTATCTCACATTTCTATAATATTTATAATACACACAGTAGTTTCAATTGTACACTATAAGAAACCCACAGAACCCCACCTTTCTGTGTTATTACAGGGGTATGGGGACAGTACAGTATCATGTCACATTTTGTTTTATTTGTTTTTCACATTATTTAGTCAGTTCAGTTGTCTGCTTTCATTCAACATGTTGTACAGTTGCTTGTGCAGTTGTATGCTTTGAGTGGGTTACATTTTATATCTTATACTGCACAGTCCTTTTTCATTTTGGACCTGATTCCAAGTTGCATGGTGCAACTCGTGGGTGTATACGAGTTGCACCTTGCACCGCTATGCCGGGGACTCTGTGCCCTATTTTAAGACAAGCAGGGTCCCAAGTACCTATGCCTCATGACTTGTGGCAGCTGCAGGGTTGCACCACAGGAATGGTGCAATGGACCTGGGTGCCTCAGGTCACGGCCAGCAGTTAATTGCCCCCTGGAGCCCTGCACCCCTTATCACTGCTGCAATCATCTGAGGGCCTTGGAGGGGTCTTGGGTGGCAACCGGGTGGCAAAGGTGCATGGAAGGGTATGGGGGCATGACTGTGCTTGGGGGGTCCCTTGGGGCAGGTTACAGTGTTGTCCATGGTGCTATGGGGGCATCCATCATTTTGCCAGGAAAGATTCCCCTTAGACCACCTCCATGCTGGTCTAACCCCACAGTGCCATAGCGGGTCTTGGAATCACGTAAGTGGGTTTCGGCAGCTGTCCTTTCGGAATAGGGCACAGGTGCTGCTGTAACCCACCCTTGTGCCATGTGGCAGAGGCTTGCAGGCATAGTGGGTGGCATTGCTCACCTTTGGCACAACCTGCATACGGCATGGCACAAGTTGCATCTTGGAATTCCAACTTGCGTTATGCCTGGCGCAAGGTGCGATTTGTGCCATGGGGCTTGGCATAAATAGCTTGCACCAGGCTCAACCCAACTTGAAATTGGGCCCCTTGTTTCTTGAACAGAATTCGGATTTTTAATTCACTCCTGCAGCTGAGTTCACTGTCCCCCTAATCTTTTCCTCCACTGATTATTATCTTCAGACAGTTTTTCAGGCACAGCCTGCAAAGACAAAGAAGAGTAGGGGTTACAAGAGAGTGAAATGTCCACAACATGATTAAGGGCAGAATATGATCGAATGCTAAGTTCCTAAGAATGCAGTTTCTAATTAAAAAATGTGTAGTATGACTAAAATTCAGAAAAGGAAAAAAAAACAACACAAAACAAAATAAACAAAAAACCAAAAAGAAACCTGTGATGTAATTTTATGTATCAATAAAAAAATATATATACTCTGTTGACACACAAAAAATAGTACCAGTACTATGTGTTTGCTGTTTTTTGGCTGTGTCACAACTAAGAAATGTATATTGACTAATATACTCAAAAACCTGTTGAACTAGTATCGATACTTAGAGAATAGCTTTGGCACAAAAAACTGCATTGATAGGAATTATACTTAACATCCAGATTCCAAGTTTTCATTAAAAAAAAGTTTCTAGCCTCAACTGTTCCAAAGTTAGACCTTTTCAAAGATAATTTCTTTAAAGTGGGATAACATTAGAACTATTAAAACTAGAACCTTATTTCTTTTAAATGAAAGATTGTGGTCAGATAAATTAATATATCAATACATGATGTTACTACATCTTCTATATATCAACATATAAAAACAGAAAATGATTCAAAACCCTTTTAAATTCCTGATATTTTTAACCACATATCTTGACATGTGCAGTCATGTATAAGCACTTGATAATTGCACCATTATGATCTATTCATGTTCAGACTCTAGGTTTTCATGAAAAAAACAAACAAGTTGGACAACTGGACTTTAGGAGGGCTGACTTTGCCAAAATGGGTAAGTGCCTAAGGAATGCACTAGCACATGGGCAGGAAGGAGGGGTGGAAGAACAATGGGGAATAATAAAAATTGCCATCACAGAGGCAACAAGCCTTTGTGTGAAGCAAATAAACAAAACTAAACGATGTAAGAATCCACTATGGTTCTCAAAGGAAGTGGCAGTGAAGGTTCAAGAGAAAAAGAAAGCTTTCAGGAAGTACAAGGAATGCAGAAGGAGCAGGACAGAGAACTGTATCAGTTAAAGCAAAGGAAGCTGGGAAGGCAGTCAGAACAGCAAAGGCCCAAACCGAGGAAAAGATAGCCAACTCAGTTAAGAAGGGGGATAAAACCTTTTATAGGTACATCAGGGAGCTGAAGGAAGACCAAGGGAGGGATAGTGAGGCATAATAAAGGGGGGGAGGGGGGCAGAGGGAGACTGTGAAAAGGCAGAGATACTAAACAAATATTTTTGCTCAGTATTTACAAAGGAAAAGGGGGTACCTAGAACAAACAGTAGAAACACACTGGATACAGAAGTTGATACCAGTCCATTTACAGAAGAAAGAGTTCTGAAAGAACTCTTAAAACTGAAGGTGGACAAAGCAATGGGGCCTGATGGGATTCATCCCAGAATTCTATAAGAACTAAGGGTAGAATTAGTGACACCACTGACTACCCTGTTTAACAAATCATGGGAGGATGGGGTGGTACCCGAGGACTGGAGGAGGGCAGATGTGCTTCCTCTTCACAAACGTGGGAGCAAGGCAGAAGCAGGAAACTACAGACCTGTTAGTTTAACCTCAGTGGTCGGGAAAATGATGGAATCACTTCTGAAGGAAAGAATTGTCGAGTATCTAGAGGCCAGAGGGGCACAGGACCCAAGGCAGCATGGATTCACAGCAGGAAGGTCATGCCAGACAAATCTGATAGATTTCTTTGACTGGGTGACCAAAGTAGTAGATCAGGGAGGGGCTGTGGACATGGCCTACCTAGACTTTAGCAAGGCATTTGACACAGTCCCACAAAAGATTAATATACAAGTTAGCTAGCCTGGGAGTGGGTCCCAAGATGACAGCCTGGGTAAAAATTGGCTGGAAAATAGGACACAGAGAGTAATAGTAAATGAAGTCCACTCTGATGAAAGGGGGTTACTAGTGGGTACCGCAGGGTTCAGTATTAGACCAGTCCTCTTCAATGTCTTTATAAGCTTACATTGCAGAGGGACTGAAGGAAAAGTATGTCTCTTTGCAGATGACACAAAGATCTGCAACAGAGTTGATGCACAAGGTGGGGTGGAAAGGATGAAAAGGACTTGGCAAGAAGAATGGTCAAATGTATGGCAGCTTAGATTCAATGCTAAGAAGTGCAAGGTAATACATGGGAAACAAAAACCCAGGGGAAGAGTACACAATGGGGGTGAGATACTAACAACAACAAAAATGGAAAGGGACCTGGGGGTAGTCATATCAGATGACCTAAAGGTGGGCAAGCAATGTGAGAGGGCAGCAATGAGGGCTGGGGGGATATTGGGATGCATAGGGAGAGGCATCACCAGTAGAAAACAGGAAGTTATTATCCCTCTGTACAGACAGCTGGTCAGACCCCATCTGGAGTACTGCATGCAGTTCTGGAGACCCAGTCTTAGCAAAGACATAGACAGGATGGAAGCTGTCCAGAGGAGGGCAACTAAAATGGTGCAGGGTCTGCACCGGAAGACATATGAAGAGAGACTAAAGAAGCTTAATATGTATAGCCTCGAGGAAAGGAGGGAGAGGGGGGACATGATAGAAACTTTCAAGTACCTCAAGGGAATCAACAAAGTCCAAGAGGGTAGCATCCATTCAAAAAAGAGGTGCAAGAACAAGAGGACACAATTTGAAGATAGAGGGGGCGGCTCAGAGGTAATTTAAGAAGTATTTTTTCACAGAGAGGGTTGTGGATGCATGAACGGCCTTCCGAGGAGGTCAGTGAGTCAAAACAGTGGTGGAATTCAAGCATGCACGGGACAGTCATAAGGCAATTCTAGGGGATGGGGGTAGGAAAAAGTAGGCTGCTGGTTAACTAGGATCTGCAGCTTATCCTGTAGGCAGGGAAATGGGCAGACTGGGTGGGCCAAGCGGTCCTTATCTGCCATCAAATTCTATGTTTCTATGTTTCTATTAAGTTTCTAAGCCTAACAGTTCAAAAGTTACAACATTTGAAAAATAATTTCAAGCTTTATATAATACCATAAAAAATACTTTAAGGCCGGTCTGGTGGTGCTGAAGGTTGAGACGCTGGATGCCGAACCTCACACTACGCTGGCTACTCGGGTTCAGGAACAGACCCGGGTTGTCGGGAGTCAGATGAGGGGAGGGGGATACAGCATCCCAATGAATGCTCTTCTCCTCCAGATGGGTGGGTTACCAGTTAGCGAAAGCACCCATAGCTCTTCACTTCACTTCTGAAGGAAAGAATTGTTGAGTACCTAGAGGCCAGTGGGGCACAGGACCCAAGGCAGCATGATTTCACAGCAGGAAGGTCATGTCAGACGAACCTAATAGATTTCTTTGACTGGGTAACCAAAGTAGTAGACCAGGGATGGGCTGTGACTATAGCCTACCTAGATAGAAACATAGAAACATAGAATTTGATGGCAGATAAGGACCGCTTGGCCCATCTAGTCTGCCCATTTCCCTACCTAATGCATAAGTTGCAGATCCTAGTTAACCAGCAGCCTACTTCTTTCTACCCCAACCCCCTAGAATTGCCTTATGGCTGTCCCATGCATGCTTGAATTCAATCATTGTTTTTGATTCCACAACCTCCTCCGGAAGGCCATTCCATGCATCCACAACCATCTCTGTGAAAAAATACTCCTTACATTACCTCTGAGCTGCCTCCATCTTTCAAATTGTGTCCTTGTTCTTGCACACCTTTTTGAAAGATGCTACCCTCTTGGACTTTGTTGAGTTCCTTGAGGTACTTGAACATTTTATAATGTCCCCCTCTCCTCCTTTCTCGAGGCTATACATATTAAGCTCCTTTAGTCTCTCTTCATATGTCTTCCGTGCAGACCCTGCACCATTTTGAAGGTTCCTCCTCTGGACAGCTTCCATCTTGTCTATGTCCTTGCGGAGATTGGGTCTCCAGAACTGCACCCAGTACTCAGATGGGGTCTCACCAACTGTCTGTACAGAGGATAACAACTTCCTGTTTTCTACTGGTGATGCCTCTCATATGCATCCCAGTATCCCCCAGCCCTCCTTACTGCCCTCTCACATTGCTTGCCCACCTTTAAGTCATCTGGATATGACTACCCCCAGGTCCCTTTCCATTTTTGTTGTTGTTAGTATCTCACCCCCCCATTGTGTACTCTTCCCCTGGGTTTTTGTTTCCCAGGTGCACTACTACTTTGAGAGTGTGTGCTGTTGTTTTACACCTATCTGAGCTTGAAAAAGTGTTACTTTTAATATATATACCTTTGTATTCTGTGATTGTTTTGTACCATCTGTGGGTGTGAAAGCACTTCCTGTTTTGAGTATCCAGGGGCAGTGTGGGATATAGGAGGACTGTGATAGCTTGTCACTCCACAAGACATCTCCCCACACTGTTCTTCTCTGGAGCTTCATATTAGGGGAATACTTTAAAACACCTAACTCTGCCTTTTTAAAGGCTTAGTTTTGATTTTTGCACCTATTTGGGCTCGTTGCTGTGCAAACGCGAAACCGGAAGTTGCGTGGTGACGCACTTCCAGTTTTTCGAGCATAAATACACTCACACTAGCGAGTGGGGTGAGCGTGTGTGGGGCCGCATGGAGAAGCGCAGAGACACACGCTTCATAGCTGCCAAGGTTCATCGGTCCATCGTGGACATCGGTATAGTGGTCTAATAACTAATGTTCTGGCATCACGTAAAGTGGGAAGTCTAAGGTACTGTACCTCAAGTTAGAGTGTCATTAGTGTTACTTTGTATCACAATGAAAAGAGCTAACAAATACTGTACTTCCTGTCAGATGTATGCAATAGGCAAACAAACTGCCAACTACATCTGTGACAGGTGTATACTAGTAAAATCATTACAGGATGAAGTTACTCGACTCCTAAACACAGTGGAAACAATCCCTGATGTTACCCAACATGTTGTTGACCCAGAAATAGAAGCTTTAGAGGAATATATAGATCATATGTCTCTCCTACTGGAAGCTAACAACATAATTTCCCCCACAACAATGGACCTCAGGGTACATCAAGAATAAATTTTCCTCAAGATGAGGTTCATAAGACTGTCTTAACTCCCCAGGGTACTTCAAGAATAAACACTACTCATAGTGAAATACACAAAACTGCTTCAACCCCCCAGTATTCCCACTTCCTTTCAGAACCACTGTCATTTCCTGACATTACTACTTGGTCTACTATTGCACCTTCAAACCCCAATAAAAGAACTGACTTGCAGGTAAGGGGGGAGATCAGCACTTCTCCCCAAATCATGTTGCATAATTCCTATGAACCACTAGCTTCACTTTCAAATGATGATATTTACAATCAGAATCCAGAATCTACTAACACCCAGGTTGATATCCCCCCCCTTCCCCATAATATTCCTCCCACCCAGGTCTTTGTATTAGGTGATTCCATGATCAAATTTATAGATCGAACCATCTGCAACCTGGACAAAATAAACAGGACCTGTTCAAGCTATAGGGGAGCTAGGGTTTCAGACATAACCGCCATGACCAAAACTGCTTTACGTGCAGCAGGCAAAGATCCGTTGGTTATAGTCCATGCAGGGACTAACAATATCTCCAAAATCCCACTACAACAACTCAAACAAGATATAGTTGCTCTTTGTAACTTATTAAATGAAAAGGGCTGTAATATCGGTATATCTGAAATTCTCCCAGTACCCCGAGCCTCATTCTATATCCAAAAAAAGATTAAATCACTGAACGAATGGCTCCAGAAATGGTGTCTTAAACAAGGTATAGTGTGTCTTACACATTGGGAGGAATTCAATGACAACCCCTCCCTATTCTGCTGGGACGGTCTGCATCTTAGCCGAAGGGGACGTTCGCTCCTTGGCCATCAGTTTTTGTCATTTATCAATAATCATTTAAACTAAAACTTAAGGGGGAGATAAGGCCCAAAAAGCCATCTCTTAATACTTTACAGAAGTTGAATGTCCTATCTCTTAATGCAAGAGCACTTAACAGTATCAAAATGGCAGAATTAGAGTTGAAAATTCAGGAATTTAACATAGGACTGATCGCTATTACTGAAACATGGGGAAATCAGGATAAACAATGGATAATGAATATCCCAGGGTTTAAACTTTATTATAAAAATAGACCCAATGAACAAAAAGGTGGAGGAGTCAGTCTTTATGTTACTAATAATGTTCCATCCTTCGAATCCTCCATACCAATATTAACAGAAAGTATCTGGGTCTATTTGCAACCTAAAGGACACCCCCAGATCCTGGTTGGCAACTGTTACCATCCCCCTTCCTCGGACCTTGCTTATCTCAACCAACTATCTTCAGAAATTACCCAAATTGCTGATAAAGGGTCAGTAATAATTTTAGGGGGACTTTAACCTTCCTTCTATAAATTGGGATACACTTTCTGGACATAATCAGTATGATGTACAGCTGATTTTGACCATTACAGATCTTGGCCTCACCCAACAAGTTAGAGAACCCACACGTGGGAATAATATTTTGGACCTAATATTAACTAACATGAAGGTCTCCTTGTCTAACTTGCGGGTGTTAGACCCCCTGGGCACCAGCGACCATATGACGATTCAGTTTTCTATTCTTCTGACTCATAGAAAGTCTATCAACAACTACAGGGTAAAACAATATGAGAAGGCAAATTTCTCAAAAATTAATGAACATCTTACAGTTATACCTTGGGACCCAGTACTTACATCTCTCAATATTGATGATGCATGAAGCATCTTCAAAGAAACTGTACACAATTTAGAAAAAAAACTACGTACCAGAAAGAAAGAAGTATAATAATAAGGGCAAGGTTCCTGCCTGGTTCAACAATAAAATTAAAAAACTCAACATTCGCAAACAAAAATTATTTACATCTTTAAAAAAATGCCAACCTGATTAAATAGAGGGCAAACTTATCAAGTACAAGAACGCACTTAAGGATCTAAAAACATCAATCATCCTGTCTAAACGGAATTTAGAATTTAGAATCGCCCATACTAAGGACTCTCATAAAAGTCTTTATTCATATTTAAATAACAAAAAGGGCAACACAAATAAAATTGGTCCATTAATTATTGACAACACAACCATCCTTTCAAATAAGGTTACTGCAATCGAGTTCAACAAATACTTTAGTTCTGTTTTTGAACAGGATATGGAACCCATATCTTATACCAATGCTAGTATTTCTTCTAGCTATACTGTCACCATTTCCGATACTCTCAAACTTTTAAAAACCTTGAAGTCAACAACTAGCCCAGGCCCCGACGGCATCACATCTAACTTTCTTATGGGAACATATAATAACATTGCTATTCCACTTACCATTATCTTTAATAAATCTCTTAGAGAGTCTAATGTCCCCCCAGACTGGAAAACAGCCATTGTAACACCAATCTTTAAAAAAGGGGTGCATCACAAGGCTGAAAATTACAGACCCATCAGCCTTACATCCATTCCATGCAAACTACTAGAAAAGCATATCAGATATCTTATTGAAGAAGAAATGCAGGCATTAAAACTAAATGACGTTACACAACACGGATTTAAACCCGGGCATTCCTGCACAACGAACTTGTTATCTTTTTATAACCTAGTCAATAGCTATCTCGATCTAAATACTCCAGTGGATGTTATTCTGCTTGACTACAGTAAGGCATTCGACAAGGTCTCTCATTCCATATTAATGAAAAAACTAGTAGCATTAGGTTTCTCTAAATGTATTGTGTCTTGGGTTAATAGTTGGCTCTACAATAGAACTCAAACTGTCAGGATTAATAGTGAACTATCAGATGAAAGGTCTGTGACAAGTGGAGTCCCTCAGGGCTTGGTGTTGGGTCCCACTCTGTTCAGTATTTTCATCAGCGACCTTATCATTTCATCACAGACCACCTTATCTAAATTTGCAGACGATACTAAATTGGGAGGACCTGTTGAAAATGAAATCAACAGGAGTACTCTAATAAATGACCTCAAAAAAATTGAATCCTGGGCGGTAACCAACAAGATGTCATTTAACGTGTCTAAATGTTGTGTGCTACACATTGGTAAAAAAAAAAATCCCAAACAAACATACTATCTTAATAATACTATACTTAGGGAATCCCTCGTTGAAGAAGACCTGGGTATACTGGTCGATAATAGGTTGTCTTTTTCAAACCACCTTAATAAAGTTGCTAATAATGCTAATGCTCTTTAACGTAGGATCAACAATACTTTCATCCTTAAAACTGAGGAATGCATTATGACCCTGTATAAAACACATGTTAGACCCACTTAGACTATGGTTCATCCTTGTGGAGTCCCTATTTAGCCAAGGACATTACAAAAATAGAAAAGTCCAAAGAAGGGCCACAAAAATCATACTTTCACCTTTCTCGATTCAATTATGAAACTAGGCTTCATAAAACCAAGCTATACTCTTTGGAATTTAGAAGGTTAAGGGGAGATCTTCTTCAGTTATTTAAAATCTTACAATCTGCTACACTAATGAGATCATGTGGATTGTCTTTTACATCCAGAAAAATAGTAGCTAGAATACATAACAAACAAATTGATATTGAGAAAACAAGAACAAACAGAAGACAGCAGTTTTTTACTATTAGAGCTCCAAGAGTTTGGAATTCTCTGCCACAGGAAATTGTTGATTGCCAGAATATTAATACATTTAAGCTCAAACTTGATAAATGGCTTCTGGACAGAACTTAACCTACCAATGATCCACACTGTGTGGAGGACATTCTCGATGGACTTTGGCCTTCTTTTGTCCAAATTACCAAGTTACCAAGTTAAATTACCTTGCACTTCTTAGCATTAAATCTAAGCTGCCATAGATCTGACCATTCCTCTAACCTTGCCAAGTCCCTTCTGGTCCTTTCCACCCCACCTTGTACATCAACTCTGTTGCAGATCTTTGTGTCATCTGCAAAGAGACATACTTTTCCCTCCAGTCCCTCTGCAATGTCGCTTACAAAGACATTGAAGAGGACCGGTCCTAATACCGAAACCTGCAGCACCCCACTAGTAACCCCCCTTTCTTCAGAGTGGACTCCATTTACTATTACCCTTTGTGTCCTATTCTCCAGCCAGTTCTTTACCCAGACTATCATCTTGGGACCCACTCCCAGGCTGGCTAACTTGTATATTAATCTTTTGTGTGGGACTGAGTCAAATGCCTTGCTAAAGTCTAGGTAGGCCATGTCCACAGCCCCTCCTTGATCTACTACTTTGGTCACCCAGTCAAAGAAACCTATTAGATTTGTCTGGCATGACCTTCCTGCTGTGAATCCATTCTGCCTTGGATCCTGTGCCCCTCTGGCCTCTAGGTACTTGACAATTCTTTCCTTCAGAAGTGATTCCATCATTTTCCCTATCACTGAGGTTAAACTAACTGGTCTGTAGTTTCCTGCTTCTGCCCTGCTCCCACTTTTGTGAAGGGGAATCACATCGGCCCTCCTCCAGTCCTCAGGTACCACCCCATCCTCCCATGATTTGTTAAAAGAGGGTAGTCAATGGTGTCACTAGTTCTACCCTTAGTTCTTTTAGAATTCTGGGATGAATCCCTTCAGGCCCCATTGCTTTGTCCACCTTCAGTTTTAAGAGTTCTTTCAGAACCCTTTCTTCTGTAAATGGGCTGGTATCAACTTCTGTATCCGGAGTGTTTCTATTGTTTGTTTTAGGTACCTCCCCCTCTTCTTTTGTATATGCTGAGCAAAAATATTTGTTTAGTATCTCTGCCTTTTTACAGTCACCCTCTGCCCACCCTTCCCCTTTATTAAGCCTCACTATCCCTCCCTTAGTCTTCCTTTGCTCCCTGATGTACCTAAAAAAGGTTTTATCTCCCTTCTTAACTGAGTTGGCTATCTTTTCCTTAGTTCGGGCCTTTGCTGTTCTGACTGCCTTCCCAGCTTCCTTTTGCTTTAACTGATACAATTCTCTGTCCTGCTCCTTCTGTGATTCCTTGTACTTTCTGAATGCTTTCTTTTTCTCTTGAACCTTCACTGCCACCTCCTTTGAGATCCATAGAGGTTTCTTACATCATTTTGTTTTGTTTATTTGCTTCACACAAAGGATTGTTACCTCTGTGATGGCAGTTTTTATTATTCCCCATTGTTCTTCCACCCCTCCTTCCTGCCCATTTGCTAGTGCATTCCTTAGGCACTCACCCATTTTGGCAAAGTCAGCCCTCCTGAAGTCCAGTATTTTTGCCTTTGTATGGCTTGACTCTATTGCTGTCTTTATTGTGAACCATACTGTTCAATGGTCGCTAGTTCCCAGATGGCTACCCACTTCTACATCTGTGATCCTCTCTACATCTCCATTTGAGAGGACTAGGTCTAAGATAGCTCCCTCTCGAGTGGATTCCAATACTAGTTGTCTAAGGCATGCCCCCTCTAGGGCATCTAGAATAACCCCACTCTTAGAAGTGGCTGCTGCAACTGCACTCCAGTTAACATCTGGCATATTCAGATCACCCATCAGCAATACCTCCCCTTTATCTGCCATTCTAAGTATACTTTCTATCATTTCCTTGTCCATTTCCTCCCCCTGAGAGGGGGGGTCTGTATACAACCCCTGTGAGGATTGTGGTGCGATTGCCTGCCTCCAAATTGACCCACAGTGCTTCTTCTCCTCCCTGTTTACCCTTTTGTTCTGTTGCCTTGATTTCTTCTCTTATGTAGAGAGCTACTCCTCCTTCTCTTTTACCCTCCCTGTCCCTCCTGTAGATAGTGTATCCTGGTATGTTTATGTCCCAGTCATGGTTCTGTGTGTACCATGTTTCTGTGACTGCCACAATATCCAGATGTTCCTCCTTCATCAAGGCCACTAATTCAGGAAGCTTGTTACCCAGACTACGGGCATTGGTACTCATTGCTCTCCATTTTTTGATGGCTTTACCTTCTGTAGCAGCATCCCCCACTGACCTTTCTACCTTGGTCTTTTTCTCATTTAGTACCCTGTTTTGTAGGGGAGGCTGGGATTTTCCTGCTGCTTATCAGTGCCTCCCCCTTGACTAGTTTAAAAGCTTGAAAATGAAGCATTTAAACCGATTGTCTGAAAGACTTGTTCCTTTCCTGGACAGATGCAGACCATCCTGCCAGTATAGGCTGGTGTCCCTCCAGGTGGAACCCCAGTCCCCAGTGAAGCCAAACCCCTGTGTTCCATACCATTTTTTCAACCATTCATTGAACTGCATGGTGCAAAGTACCCTCGCCTCACCCATGCCACTGACAGGCAGCACCTCTGAGAAGGATACTGTGTGTGCTACTTTTAGATTTTAGCAAGGCATTTGACACAGTCTCACACAAAATATTGATATACAAGCTAGCCAGCCTTGGCGTGGGTCCCAAGATGGTAGCCTGGATAAAAAACTGGCTGGACAACAGGATGCAAAGGGTAATAGTAAACAGAGTTCACAGTGAACAAAGGAGGCTAACTAGTGGGGTACCTCAGGCTTCGGTACTGGGACTGGTCCTCTTTAATGTTTTTATAGGTGACATTGGAGAGCAACTGGAAGAAAAAGTATGTCTCTTTGCAGATGACACAAAGATCTGCAAAAGGGTTGCTACACAAGGTGGGGTGGAAAGGATGAAAAGGGACTTGGTAAGATTGGAGGAATGGTCAAATATATGGCAGCTTAGATTCAATGCAAAGAAGTGCAAGGTAATGCATCTGGGAAACAAAAACCCAGTGGAAGAGTACACAATGAGGGGTGAGATAATAACAACAACAAAAATCAAAAAAGACCTAGGAGTAATCATATCAGATGACCTAAAGGTGAGCAAGCAATATGAGAAGGCAGTAAGGAGGGCTGCGGGGATACTGAGATGCATAGGGAGAGGCAGCAACAGTAGAAAGTAGGAAGTTTTTATCCCTCTGTACAGACAGTTGGTGAGACCCCATCTAGAGTACTGTGTGCAATTTGGAGACCCCATCTCCACAAAGACATAGACAGGGTGGAGGCTTTTCAGAGGAGGGCAACCAAAATGGTGCAGGGTCTGCACCAGAAGACATATGAGGAGAGTCTAAAGTAGCTAATATGTATACCCTTGAGGAAAGGGGGTGCATGATAGAAACTTTCAAGTATCTCAAGGGAATTAACAAAGTTCAAGAGGGTAGTATCTTTTGGAAAAAGAGATGTGTAAGAACAAGGGGGCACAATTTGAAGATAGAGGGAGGACAGCTCAGAGGTAATGTTAGAAAGTATTTTTTCACAGAGAGGGTTGTGGATGTATGGAAAAGCCTTCCTGATGAGGTTGTGGAGTCAGGAGCAGTGGGGGAATTCAAGAATACATGGGACAGACATAAGGCAGTTCTAGTGGGGGGGTAGGAGGAAGTAAGCTGTTGATTAACTAGAATCTGCAGCTTATTCATCAGGTAGGGAAATGGGCAGACTGGGTGGGCCAAGCGGTCCTTATTTGTTGTCAAATTCTATGTTTCTATGTTTCCACCAGTGGGAGAACGGGTGGTGGGGCACATGGCTCTATGGAGTCAGGGAGGGAGGATGCTGTTGGGTTCTTGACAGCGGCATGCATCTGCACACCATTCATCTGGATGAACATTCTTCATGTTGGTGCCCTCACGGGATGGGGAGAAAATGGGGGAAAAATGAATACACCCACATTCTTTTCAAGTTGTTAGGATTGTCCTATCTCCTTGGCTTGCTTGTAAGACTATATCCTGCATATAGTTCTCGAAGGCATGGCAGTCAAGTCATTATTGGCTACATAATGAGATGCTACCACATAGGCAGTGTTTTGTGTGCCACGTCAAAAACAACAACCAGCTACACAGAACTCCTGGCAGCACACTAAACCAGCATAGTGCAGTAATAGGCAAAGGCTTAAATTGTCATACAAAAATTTATTTTAGTAAATAAATATGGTCAATATTAAAAGACAGGACGAATGGCAAAAAAATTGTCAGTTTCGTGCAAAACGCTTTCTCAAGAGGACCATTATAGCATGGTCAAACTAGTACATTTAATACACCCATCTGTCATTGAGGCACAGGTCAGGAAGCATAGAAAAATCAGGAGCAGTTGTCAAATTTGCAACAAGAGTTTGCTTCTCACACAGTGTTCTTGTAAGTTTCCAATGTTCTTGTCAGTTTCAGCAGGTGCAGCAAAAAGAACATTGTGACCCAGAACTGACCTCTTGTTTACATCTTCTGCAAAATGCTTAAAAATTGCATCTCAGGTTAACCCCTTGAGTTCTAAATAGCTTTGCAATCATTTCAGCAGTATAACTATATGCAGTTTTAAACAAAGGGATCCCAGTATCAATTACATTTCTACAAAATTATTCACATATATTTTTATACCAGCAGATATGCATATGGAGGAGAAAAGACAGAACAGCAAGTGAGGGTAGAGAGATAGCGAGATACAGAGAACTGCAAGATTGCCAGTGGGATCAAGTCCTAGGTCTCACGAGCAAATTTGGTTGCGCAACCAGACAGAGAAGACAGAAAAGGAGAGGACAGAACAGACTCTTGCATTTAAACATGCTTTGTATAACAATTGTGACAGGGCTGTATTCAACCCTATCACACCACCAACTAAAACAATTAACACAATATACATAGTCCTCATGTAAATGTGAAATAACTTACAAAGAACTTACGTATTGTACCCAGTTCCCATAATTAGTGAATCCATCCTCATTAAATTACTCATACACCTTTAAAATTAAAAATCACATTAAAATCAGTTCATATAAAGTATCACTTAGAGATAACTAATAAATACATGAACATGCATTCCTTTCTTCATGCTGATGCTATCTGGACTTTGAGTGGCATCATCTTGTGCTAGTTGTATGAGACTTTGATAGGTGACTTCAGAAGTTGTCAGATTTCATCACCATCACTATGGTAACCATAAACAAGAAGTAAAAAAGACAGAAATATGAGTTACGGTTCCATGACAATAATTTCACTACTTCAGAAATGGCCCCTGGCTGAATTTATTATTCAAACACAATCAACTGCACCCTTTTAAAGTATAGATCCAGTAACTTTTCCATTTCAGAAATTTATTATCAAAATCCCCTCCCCTCAGACCATTGAACACTCTTTCTAGGTCCATAAACTTAAAACAATGGGTCTCACCATGTTCTTTAACATGTGACGCTAGAGTATTGTTTACAGCCCCATGTCTAATACCACTAATGTGTCCCTAGGTGGTGCTTTATTTTCTTTTCATCTTCCCAACATAGAAGATTTCACACATTCTGGTAGGTACGCCATACAGTACCTTCACTGTCACAGTTAAAAAAAAAATCATAGCTTTACATGTTTTTCCTGTTGCATTGCTCATAAAACTATTTTGCTTCTTTATACTTCTACAGTATTTGCACCTCCCACAAGGGCAGGTAACCTTTGGGGGTTCTGACATCCAGTCCAGTCTAGAAACATTTTTTCTTACTGGCTGTAAGCACGAAACTACCAAGCCCCTAATATTCTGTCCACATTTATACAACATTTGTGGTTTTTCTTTTACTATTGGGACCAAAATCTCCTCAGCACTTAATACATGCCACTGTTTATTCAAGATTTGCCTTTTTTTTTTAGACGACAATGAATGTGTTGCAACTCAGGTTAGTCTAGATCCCTGGTATGAATCCCTCCTTTTGTCCATGTTGTTATTTCAGGATGTTTCTATCCTTTCTGCTAACAAGATCTTTCCCCTGTTGGATACTGTGATCACCACATCATTTACAGGTCCTGGTGATATACTGAGACCATGTACAGAGTGACAGTCGACTGTTACTCTATGCATAGTCTCAGTATATCACTGGGACCTGTAAATCACAAACTGGAGCTATTAATAGCTTTGCCTTTAAGGGAATACTATACACACTCCTACAGCTGCTTCCTGGCTCTGATGTCAACAGTGGAAGATTGTGGGATGCACCACTAGAGGCACTTAACATAAAATGCTGGCGGGAGGGATGGAAGGATCAACTGGATAAAATGTAAACTACTAAGAAGCCAGTAAGTAAAAAAAAAATAAAAGTGCTTGTGAAAATGCTAGTTGGCGGATGCCCCACACTGAGGTATGGGCATTTAGGAATGGACATTTCCATTTAATTTCTGTTTCTCTCTGATGTATCTAAGAAGGTATTGTCATTATCCTTAACCCCCATTGCTATCCGGCACTGTGTGTCAGATCTTGCTCTCCTGATGACATTCTTGGCCTCCTTTTGTTTTTTTTAAATATTCCTCCCTCTTTGAGTCTGTACTAGCTGATGCATATCTCTTGAATACCATCCTTTTGTCCCTAACAGTCAACTCTACTTTCTTAGTATGCCAGATTGGCTTCCTATGTCTCCTTTCTTTACTCACTTGTTTTAAACAAATTTTAGTTACTTCCAGCCCATTGCCCTTAATGTATTCCCTATATTCTTCTACCATTTCTATCTCCTGCATTCCTATTAATTTGTCTCAGAGGTTTTCACTCATGGCTTCAAAGTCTGCCCTTCTGAAATTCACAACTACAGTTTTAGACTTCAATCTTAGTTTTTCAAGGGTAAGGGAGGACCAGACAGTGTCGTGGTCACTTGGTCCCAGTGGTTCCCTCACCTCCACCTGCCTGATCACATCCTGATTTTGATATAACAAGGTTAAGTATAGCCTCTTTCTATGTGGGTTATTTGACCCATTGTGCGTAAACACCTTCCTGGATTCTTTCCACTAGAGCCTGGCTTCTAGAGCTATAGGCTGTCAGCTTTGTTACCAATCAACATGAGGCATGGTGAGGTCCTCTAGCAGGACTGTATTACACTTTGCCACTGTAGTAATAAGCTGTCTCCCTAATTCTCTTTCTTCTTCATCTTTCTGGCTTGGTGGTCTGTAGGCCATCCCCAATGTACGATTTTTGCCTCTCTTTACTTAAAGTTCCACACAATTTCTACTTTGCCCTGACCTCCTAAGTCCCTGATTTTCATTGCCTTTATGCTGTCTGAGATATAGCATGCTACTCCTCCACCTTTACTTGCAATTCTATCTCTTTAAAACAGTTTGCAGCTTGGGATAGAGATGTCACAGTCATAATTTTCCATCGCCAAGTCTCAGTTGCTGTTATTATGTCTGGTTACCATGCCTCTGCAACCACTGCCCCGAGCTCTTCAGTTTTGTAACCCAGCCACCTAGCATTGATATGGACTATTTCCCATGAGCTACAGTTCCCTCCCTTATTTTTGTTTGATTCTTATTCACCAGTCACAGTTTTCCTCCTTTGGCCCTGTTCATTTTCCTTTCCTTCCCTCTTTTCTCTCTACTGTTTTTACCCATTGTAAAATCCTGCATATTTATATAACAGGTGAGTCCAGCAAGCTCTGCTGAAATGTGAAATGTGAAAGTACATTACCCTACTGCTCCACCAGCCTAGCTTAAACTTAAACTCTTGCTTATGCCCACATCTATCTTCTGCCCCAAGGCACTGTTGCTGTCTTGACTCAGATGCAGGCTACCCCTGTTGCACAGTCAGATCCTCCCAGAATGAGCTTTAGTCACACAAATAGCTGAACACCTCCTTTTCACACCATCCCTTTAGCCATGTATTGAAGTCTCTAATCTTTTTCTTTTTCCTTAGCCTCCCATGACATTGATAGCATCAATGACAAAGTCACAATTCCTACAACTTTTATAAGCTTTCTGCCTAGTAATCTAAAGTTGTTCTGCATACTATCTAAACTGCTGTCTGCCAGATCATTGGTGCCTACGTACATAACCACACCTGACTTTTTTCCTCACCTGTAGCGAGCTTCTCCAGCGGAGGGATCATTAACTTTGCTGTAGCCCCAGAGATACAGTTAATGATTCTCTCCTGTAGCTTGGAAGACCTCACTAATACTGTAGGATCACTACACCTCTGACTGTTGAGTCCCCAGTCACGAGAACCCTTCTCCAATCCCTGTCTCACCCCCCTCATTTCAACCTCCTGCACCAGAGTTCCTGGAGTTCCAGTGCTGTCTCACCCATGCAGAAAAAAACAAAAGAAGTAAGCACTCCTGGACCACTTTGTTGGTAACAAAACAATAAAATGAACTGAGTGGCAACATTACATCTTGGACATTGACAAGCACCTACCCTGGCACTTTGATGGTGAACCTCTTTCTCAGGTGGCATGGCCAGCCATCTCAAGGCTGAGCCTTAAGTACTGTGTCATGATAATATATTTTTAAAGCATCCTGGACATACTCACTGAAAAGTTAAAATTAAAAATCCAATTACAATAATTACAGTATCCAGCTTGCCATAAGGACACATTACACAGAATTATTTACATGATTGTAACTTCAAACTGCAGGAATCCCTCAATTATGCTTAACAACTGCAATAGTTCCCCTGGAATGAGCTGCCCCAGAACTTTAGGACTGTATTCTAATTAGAGAGCTTAGAGTGAAATCCAAACCCTACTGTGTGGTCACACTCACTCTAGACTATGTAGAAATCTTTAATGTTTAACTAAAAAGTCATTTACAATTTTAAAAGCAAAGCAAAGCAAACTTTATTTATATAGCACCTTTCTTGAACTCAATGCGCTATACAAGTGAAACCATAAAACATATAAATTGATAAAATTACAGATGTATAAATTAATTAAAATCATCTGGGAAGGCCATCTGAAAAAGATGAGCCTTAAATTCTGACTTAAATCTCTTGCCGGTCAGGCATTCTCTCAATCAATGAGGTAGAGAATTACACGGGGTAGGGGCCACAAAAGAAAAAGCACAAGCACCGGATGTCTTCAAATGTACCATGAGAATCTCTAGCAATACGTCATCGGCAGATTGGGGAGGGTGGAGAGGGTGATAGGGAGTCAAGAGATCTTGCAGGTAGCTGGGTCCCCGTTCATGTAGGGCTGTAAAGGTCAGAAAACTGACCTTAAAGGTGATCTGCCACTGAACAGGCAGCAAGTGCAGTCCGTGCAGCACAGGTGTAATATAGTTGGTCCTAGATGTACCAGTCAATAGCCTGGCTGCCGCATTCTACACTAGCTGCAAGTGGTGGATGTCAACCCCAGAAAGCCCTAGGTAGAGGGCATTGCAGTAGTCAAGGCAGGTGGTGATGAAGGTGTGGACATGTTGGAAGGTCATCCAGAGGAACCAGGTGTGTCACTCAGGCAATGTTCCTCAGATGGCAGAAAGAGGATTTGACAGCAGTAGACAACTGAGGTTTTAGGGTCAAGCCATCATCAAAAATAACACCCAATTTATGCACCTGGTCAGAGGTAGTAAGCTGGATGCCGTCAAGCCATATACCCGTTGCCTGCCCAGCCCCAAACCAACCCCCAGATGACCAGGGTCCACAAACAACACTTTGGTCTTGTCAGGGTTCGGTCTCAGCCAGCTGGTGCTCATCCAATCCTTGATCTCAGTGAGACAGTTGTTAAACACAGAGACTGCATCCCCTTGTTTGGGTAGAAAGGACAGATACAGTTGAGTATCATCTGCACAGCAGTGTAAACTCAAACTGTATCGCCTAATGATATCTCCTAATGACAGCATGTACACTGCGAACAACATGGATGCCAGTATGGAGCCCTGTGGGACCCCACAGGACAGGGGAAGGGCATCAGAGGAATAAATTCCAATGACCACACTCTGAGACCTGCCCATGAGGAAAGATCAAAACCATTTTAGGACTGTCCCTGACAGTTCGCAGAGACACCGCAGGCACTCCAATAGCACACCATGGTCCACAGTGCCAAATGCTATGGCGAGATCAAGAAGGACCAAGATTGTACATGCCTTTTGATCCCTTGCTATAAGTAGGTCATTCAATACCAAGACAAGTGCAGTCTCGGTGCTATTTCTCTTCCGAAATCCAGACTGGAGAGCATCATAGACATTGTGGGTGATCATCTAGCTGCAACGCAACCACCTTCTCAATAACCTTCCTGGCAAAATGAAGGTTACAGACAGGTCTGTAGTTAGCTGGGAGGTCTGGATCCAAGGATTTTTTTTAGGAGTGGTTGTATGACTGCCTCCTTAAGGGGATCTGGAAAGACACCCCTCTCCAAGGATCCCCCGACAATTTTAGCTAGGATCAGGCAGATGACATCTACACAGCCCACTAATAGGGGTGTAGGGCCTGGATCCAAACTATGGCTGGTTGGGCGCAGTGTTTGGATGATCTGCACAGTGTCCATGAATTCCAGCTGGCTAAAGTCCACCCAGACAGACTGAGTGTTCATCACCTCTCGCTGACCTCCGCAGTCCCTCATAGAGAGAGTAGGGCCAATGCCAGACTGGATGCTGGCAACCTTATCCACATAGAATCGAGCAAACTCCTCGCATTTAGCCTGAGAAAATGCCCTCCTGGGCTGGAGACAGACTGGATTGCACAGTCTGTCCACAGTCCAGAAGAGCTGAGCCAGTCAATTCGGTGCAGCAGAAATCTCCCTGGACAGGAATTCTGCCTTCTTATGGGTGATTTGTGATTGATAACCCTTTTAATGTTTCATCAATCTAAGGCCATCAGCATCCTGGCCCAACTTCCGCCATGCTCTCTCTAGCCTTTGACCAACTCTCCTCAACTCCTTCAAGGAACCATCAAACCAAGGGATCCATGGGCGAAGAGTGAGTGGTCGAACATGAGCTGGAGCAATCTCGTCCAGGACCTCTCCCACCACTCTATTATAGGCCAGTATGAGGCCCCGGGACTCATGTATTCACCCGACAAACACAATAGGTCCAGTATCAATAGCAGATCTTCTGGGTAACACCCCTTAAAGGGCGGTACTGGACCATCTCCATTGGGGCAGGTCCATTTGGGGGGGTGCTTGTAACTGAACCTTATGGTGTGATGGTCAGACCAACTGGCTGTTTCCACCCCCAAATCTGTTATCTCCATCCCCGGGAGGAACACCAGATCCAGCGAGTGACCCCCTATATGGGTCGAGGAGGTAACCACCTGTGTAAGGCCCAGCACAGTCATTAGCTGGAGGAGATTCTGACCGAATTATGATAGTTCATTGTCGACCCAGGCATTGAAGTCCCCCAGAATTAACCATCTGGAGGACTCCAAGGCCACGTTGACAATGAAGTCCGCTATCTCCTGCAGGAATTCTCCACCATCACTGGGTGGACAGTAAATGAGGAGTATCCCGCACCCTGCACCCTGGCCCAGGATACACTCGAAGGATCTGGTGGACCCTACTGGCACATCGATAAGGCCTAGTTCCATCCTAAATATGATGCCAATACCCCTGCCCCTACGATCCAACCTCGGGCGGTGTATCACCAAGCAGCCATCCGGAACAGCAGAAGCCAATATAGGGCCTGCATTATCGTCCAACCATGTCTTGTTAATGCAAGCCAGATCTGCTGTTTCAACAAGATCACCTATAATAGCTGTCTTGTTTTTAATAGATCTGGCATTGCATAACACTGCCCGAGTAGGATGGGCTGTCGAGGAAGACCTCAGATCCTGACCATTAACTATGGAGCCCTTGGGTACAGGGACAAGATGAGCGATACCTCTGTCCTGTCTCCATTTCGCCCCAGGACATCTCTTTGTCCCCACCACCTCAATCCATCCCCCATTTTTCCATTCCCCCACAAGGCCTGGTTCTCCCCCTTCTCCTTCACCTGGCTATCCCCAAAGCTTGACACCTTAAATAGGTATTTGATGACAATAGGGGATATTCAAAGGGGCGCATTTCCCTGAGCCTGGTGGGGGAATAATGCTGACTGTCTTTACTCCCTCCCAGCATATTGTATTACTAAAGTAAAAGCAGAATAAAACAAACTCAATACAATAACACTCCCAAGAACTAAAACAATAGATAATAGTAACAAAACAGTTATCCCTAAATCAATACATCAAACAAATATAATATTAACTTAATTAAACTGTTAATTATATTAAGTAATGGCAAATTAATCAAAACAAGGCCCAGAACATAAAAATTTAAGTAATAGTTTTTGTCCATGGAGCTCCCATCTCCTAGGACCACAATTTGTCCATTAATAGACCCAGGGACTCTCACTCCTTGGATCCAACAGATATAACACAGAAAAGTAAATCTAAGGTTCAAATTTATAAAGGAACACAGTACCAAGGTTCAATCCTCACGTGGGCTCTCACTCCCACAAGAACATAAATGCTGGCAGATGTCCTTTAGTAAAAACTAAATAAAACAATCTTTACAGACTTTAATAGATCCATGGACTCTCACTCCTAGGTTCTAGCAGGTGTAGCAGCAAAAATGAATCTGAAATTCAGGTTTGTAAAAGAGCACAGTACCGAAGTTCAATCCTCCCATGGGTTCTCACCACCATAAGAGAATAAACAATGGCCAGTGCTCTTTAATAAAACTAAGCAGGACAATCTTCACAGCCTTTACAGGCAGCCAGGCAATGAAATAAACACTTGAGCACAGAGCAAAGTTCCTTACTTTAATGCTGTAATCCATGGGTTGATGAAGTCCATGTAGAAAGTGAAGCAATTCAGGCTAAAATATCCAACCCCAAAGGAACTCACCCTGGCACACCTGCCTCTCCTGGGACCCTACCACAACCTAAGCAGCTCTCCAGCCACCATGATGTGGAACAGAAGTGCTGGAAAAGCAGCCACCCACTGACAGCAACCTTACAGCACACCACCAAATAGAGGACAGGGACCAGGAGCAAAGCCCCAAGGCTACATACAACCAAATATTTCCTCAAAACAGACCCAGCCTCAGACTGTAGGGTACAGATAATAGATCCAGATGGATGAAGAGATTCATGTAGTCATAGTCACTGCAGGGAGATCAGATGTCCCCAACACCATCAGGACAAGATCTTAGTGAAACCTCCAGATAGCAAGTAGTCACAGGGCTCCAGGAAAAATGGATCCAATAGCTATCCAACCCTCTCCACTTCATATAATCAAAGCTGTCCTAGCCTCAAAGAAGGCACCCAGCCTGACCATCCCCCAGACAGTGCCACCGCCGAACACTCAACCTCCACCGAGCGGCCTTCTGTGACCCCAAGGCAAACCAGTAAGCACCCACCTTCTGGACAGCACTACTCGAACCCCCAAGCGCAACAACCCAAGTCAGGCACCCACCTCAGAGCAAGATGACCAAGACCACCTTCTCTGTTGACAGATGGAATGAATCCTTCTCGGAGCAACGAACCTCCTGCTCTCTTCTGCTCGACAACATGGTTAAGTCCAATGACCCCTCACCAGTCAAAACCTCCTGGGCAGAACTTCGGCAGTGAAATCCCCGATTAGACTCCCAAAACTCCTCTGATAGCAACCTACCACAGGATCGCAATTTCCACTCCAGGACACACCAGAGTACGCCAGCAAATACAGGTAGGGCTGGAACAGTCCGAGGAGCCATAAAAGTGAGTCCAAATATGAGCCAGATGAGATAGGTGCTACTACCACGCCGCAATACAAGTGCAATAAATATACACTCCTACATATATTACATATCAATATACAGTAAAATACAGTAAAGTTCATCAACAAGTAGGCCCCCAACTTCTCAGAATATCAGGATATACTCATTGTAAGTCATACAGTGGTGGTATCAATACCTTTCATTTTTTGTACTTTGATTTTATTAACTTGATAAAAAACAGTTTGCCATTCTTATTGCAGTATAATGATCTTCTGTATTAAAAAGCATAGTGGTCAAATAAACTGTGTCCATATTACACAAATTATTAATTACTGGCCCAAGCCAGTGTGCTTTAACATTCTTATACCAATCATATTCCCAAAGTACATGACAGAGATCCTCCTT
The DNA here is from genome assembly GCA_016271365.2 of Neoceratodus forsteri. Lineage (NCBI taxonomy): Eukaryota > Metazoa > Chordata > Ceratodontiformes > Ceratodontidae > Neoceratodus > Neoceratodus forsteri. The sequence goes on along the minus strand of CM028133.1, from coordinate 412,603,129 downwards.
CTCACCTACAGTGCAATAGCATTTATGTGCAAACTGCAGTAGCTTTTTAAATCTTGCAACATTCACATTATTATCAAAACATTCAAACATATATTTTGTATAGACTTTTCTTAATGCAGGATCAGTCAAGATATCTAGGTAATATTTAAAACCATGGGCTTCTTGAAATGCAGCGAACCAGGGTGAGTACAGTATCTTGATTGACTAATATTGACTAGATATGTTTTAATCCAAGTGTTTTGTACTTTTTTCTTAATATATTCATTATATTTCCGGCTCAGCATAAAGTTCCTGTCAAGGCAGCTTTTCAGTTTCAATAAGTTATATTTCTTTAACGCATTTAAAATTTTATCATACCAACTATTGATGTTAAGTTTATTCTTATGCCATTCTTCTTTTTCATTAAGGCATTTATAAGGCAATCTGTCTTTTGGCATTCTTGTTATTTTTAGCCAATATTTCAGTTTTCTTATGTCCACCAATGCTTGTATATCAATTAGTCCAAGTTCACTCCATATGTAGGAGGAAGGGCAAATATATCTAAGCCCCAAAGTGGCTCTTAATATTTAAATACAGGGACTGTTAACTTATCTAGACTCTTATGCTCCACACTTCTGCTCCATACAACATTTGGGAGAAAAAGTTCACCCTTATTGCTGTAACAAGAGGCCTAAGAGAGTTTCCCCCATATGCCTTATTGAATTTATGTAGGCCATCTGCTGTTTTTAATGCCTGCTCTGAGAGTCAGTTAAGCTGTGCTGACCATGCAAAGTTTGTTGTGTAAGTGATGCCTAAATAAATATAACTATTTATGTTGGACAACTTGTCTTTTACCAGAAACCATGAACCAGATGTCCTTTTCTGACCAAAGATCATTATCTGGGACTTCTGCATATTTACTTTCATTCCAGTACTTCTAGGATTTCTTGTTTAATAAATCTGTTTTTGGAGACATTTTTTGATAAACACATTAAAATAATATCATCAGCATAAGCGAGCACAGAACAAGTCTCAGACGCTATCTTAGGAGCATCAGAGTTCAGACTCTTCATTTTCTTTAAGAAGTAATAAATACAGAGAGAAAATAAGGAGGGGGCCAGTACTCAAGCTTGGCACACTCCTTTATTAATAAAGAATTTTTGGAAGCCTCACCTTTTGTGACTGATCTAATTATGGCCCAGTTCTCACTGTATAGATTACATATGATGCCTATTAGGGCTGGGTCAGTACCTCTTTCCCTCACCATATACCATAACATTGATCTGTCTAGTGAGTTGAACGCTGAAGAAAAATCAATAAATGCACAATATATTTTTTGTTTTCTGAGGAGTGTATATTTTTCAATAATATGCTCAAGAACAAAGCAATTGTCAATGGCTGCGTAGTTATTCCTAAAACCTGCCTGAAGTTCTACTAGGCCTCCTGTTTGCTCTATTTGTAGATTTCATTTCTCTAATATAATTTTTGAGAACATTTTTAAGTTTATATCTAATAGGATAATAGGCCTGTACATCTTTGGATCATCTACTCTCCCCTTTATATGTTGTCTTGCGCCTGCTCAAGAAACATGTTGCGGTAACTTTGGAATGGCAGGTTTTGGAGGTGCGGTCCTGTTGTGGCCTGTGATGCCACTGCTTTTTGGAGCTGGGGCTCCGGGACATGAATTAGGTTGCACGCTGTCTATGACAGCAGTGCAAAAACTTGTCCACCACCTTGAAAGGTTTTAGCCACTACAATGAGGGAGCTCCACCTCATTGCAGGGCATGCCTTTCACAGCATAAGTTTCAGTACAACATGCCGGTGGTTGTACCATCTGCCTCGCACAGTCCCCAGAAAAGCCAACTTGGGGGGGTGCCCAATCCCCCTGTCAGCATCATCCCCAAACACTCTTTATTTGCTGACAGGGTGTCCAATCCCTGTTGGCTACAATCCCCCTCCCCAATTCATCTGCCGATGGGAAGCCCAATCCCTGTCAGCTTCATCCCCCCACCAACACTCTGTATTTGCCGATGGGGTGCCCAATCACCATCAGCTATAGACCCCCTGAAAAAAAAACCTGCAGGTGACAACCCCTCCCCAGTTCATTTGCTGATGGGGGAGCCCAATCCCCGTCAGCAACATCCCCCCAAAACACTCTTTTTTATTTGCTGACAGGGTGCCCAATCCCCATTGGCTCCAGTCCCCCCCCAAAAAAAACACTCAGGTGACACACTGGGAGCCCACCCCAGCATGTCAAATGTATCGGTAGAAACAAAAACCTTCCCGCAATGTTTTTCTCCCCCTGTAAAGTAGAAAGCAGTCCCTCCCCAACCCGTGTCCACCCACTGTGTGCCCCACCTCCTCACACCCCCCTCACCCCATACTTACCTCCAGAGCTCGGCGCTATGATCTTCTGTGGACTGGGAACACATCTGCACTCTTCTAAGCTGACCATGAACTGAAGAAATGCCAGTAAGCTGTATAATGGCATAAATAGGGTTTTTTCAACTTTGATGCATATCTCGGGCATTTTTGGGAATTCTGCCACCAAATTTTCAACATGGGGTTATTGGGACCCCTCCTCATGAATTCAGTTACTGTCATGGTGTTATTTGGTCCCGAAAGGTGATTTTGCAGTCACTGTGTGGAATCACCTTTCGGGACTGATTAATTTAATGACAGTGATACTATTCATGAGGCGGCCTCTCAAAAAGCGTATGTTGCAAATTTGATGAAAAAAAAAAATTAAAAAATGACTGTTTTATGAGCATGCGTTGCTCAGTTTATTATTTATTTATTTGCTTTTGGTAACCGGGTAAGCACACTAGACAGCTGGTGCCTATTTTCAGGTGCGACCCGGGAGAGTTACAAGGTATACATGATAGAAATACATAGTGACAAAGGTGTACATGAGAGAATTACAAGGTTGCAAGGTATACATGAGAGAAATACATAGTCACAGTACAAACCTGGAGTGGCATGCTCCAACACAAAAGTGGAACAACAGTGGTTAATTAAAGCAGTAGTACATAGTATAGAGATGAGCATATATGCGACACTAATGAGTCACATATCGTATGGTACATACAGGCCTAGGGGCAGCAAGGTATAGGACCCCCCCAGGTTGATAATAGATAATACATAGCATCACCTCAGGTAAGGTGCCTCACCAGGGTGGTGGGGCAGAAAGAGCCTAGCTGGGGTTCCATTGTGGGAGGGCTGTCGGGACTGGGCGTTAGTAGCACACATGCAGGGCTAAGCAGGTTTCAGGAAATTCCAGAGGGAGGTTTTGAAGGTGGAATGGGAGGGGGAAGCACAAACTTGTAGGGGAAGGGAGTTCCACAGCTTGGGGGCATGGGTGGTGAATGCCCGATCACCTGAGAAGGTACGGGTCTTGGGGACGAGGCAAGTCTGGGACGCGCAAGACCTGAGGTGGTAGACGGGGGAGGGATGTTTAAGGGGAGAGGGCAAGAGAGGCAGGAGTGGCTGTACGAATTATATTGTCAATGAAGTTACCCATGATATAGGTCCGATGTTTTTCAGGGGGGAGCCATTCCAGTCGCAAGTAGAGTGTACATCGGTGTGTGAGATGGGGGGCTGAGAGGGCAAAGCGGCAGATATTGTTGTACGTGGTGTCCCATTTAGCAAAGTTTGAGGCCGGGAGGGCAGCAAAGGCAACAAGACCATATGAAAGGGTGGGAAGTAATATCCCCTTGGCTATAGCCACCGGGTGGCAGGGGTAAGCAGTCTTTTGCCCATAAAGCTAGGCCAAGTTTCCATTAGTAGCATTACAAGTGTTTCTGACATGTCCGGAGAGGTCAAGGAGAGGGTCGAGGGTGACCCCCAGGTACTTGGCTGAGTTGACTGTCGGCAAGAGGGAGTTGTTGGACCCATGGATTTCGAGGGGCGTGGTGCAGGCAGAGATTTTGGCCGCTGTGCCAAATAGCATGGCCTGGGTTTTCTTCAAGTTTACTGTGAGTTTATGACCATCCAGCCATGCTCTGATACGCGAGAAGTCCGAGTTGAGCTGGTTATTGATGGTGGTGGCATCAGGGGCACCAGCTAAGATGACCAGGTCATCAGCATACAGGGTTAGGTGTCCTTTTGTGGCAACCGAGGGTAGCTCATTGATGAACATGGAGAACAGGATGGGTCCAAGGACAGATCCTTGTGGTACCCCACTGTCCACGGGTAAGAGGGGTGAGAGGGTCCGATTGAAACAGGTTAGTTGCTTCCTGCCCCCGAGGTAGTTCGAGAACCAGTCAAGGGCACAGAGGGAGAAGCCAAGGGTCTGAAGTGTGGAGAGGAGGAGGGGATGGTCCACCCGGTCAAAGGCTTTGGATAGGTCAACAAATATGGCCCCCATCAGCGTGCCCTGATCTATCGCAGTCCTGATCCTAGTGGTGACCTCAGCAAGTGCCGTTGAGGTGCTGTGGCCTCTAGAAGCCATGTTGGAGAAGGAGAGGACACCATATCTCTGAAGGTAGTGGGATAATTGTGATGCAACGGCTTTTTCCAACAGCTTGCAGGCAGTCGATAGTATTGCGATAGGGCGATAATTGCTTAAATCCTTAGGGTCACCACTTTTTAAAATGGGGACAACCCTGGCAACTTTCCATATGTCGGGGATGACCCCTGAGGTAAGCGATGCGTTGAATATGTGGGCAAGGGGACGGGTGATGAAGGGGGCACCCAGGCTGAGTAGTCTTGGTTCCAGGCCGTCCTGACCCGCTCCTGTGTGGTGAGAAAGACCCGCAAGGAGAGCCTGGGTCTCACCCACAGTGATCTTTTTGAGGTAGAAAGGCGGGCGAGAGGGCGGGGACCCGTAGGAGTGAGCTGGGGCAGAGGACTGTGAGGGGTGGCAGCCGGCAGGTCAGTGAAGAGGCGGTTAAATGAGGAGGCAATGGTATGGGGGTTATTGCAGTTGGCATTACCAATGTTCATGTTGGTGACTTGTACTTTGGTAGAACTGCCAACCAGATTTTTTACTTTCTTCCAGAAACGTCGTGGGTCATTTGCAGCAGCAACCAGTGCTGCACTACAGTACTCACTTTTCTCGGCTCATATGGCCCATTTGCAGGAGTTCCTTAGCTGTCGGTACACCTGGAGGTCTTTCTGGTTGCGGGATGCCCTGTATTTAGCCCAGGACTTGTCTCTCGTTCATGAGTGAGAGGAGCTCACTATAGCCATTTTGTGACCGAGCCCCTGACCCTCCTCTTGGAAAGTGGAGCATGCCTATTTTGAAGTGGGGCAAATGCCACAATGAACCGGTCGAGGGCTTCAATGGGGTCCTGCTGTGATATGACGTGGGACCAGTCAGCTCGCTGAAGGTCTTCCAGGTAGTTTGGGACTACCAGTTTCAGTAATCCTCATTTGTATCATCTCAGGAGCTTTGGCCGGGTAGATCCCCAAATGCAGTAGATTGGCTAGTGGTCAGAGATAGAGTCAGAAGGAGCCCTGAGTTGATGATTTTGTCAGGTCGGTTGCTCAGGACCCAATCAATGAGCGCCCCTTTGTCACTGCGATAGGAGAGCCTGTGGGTTCCGTGATAACCTGACTGAGGGAGAGGCCTGAGAGTACTGGCTCAAACAATCTGGAACTGGGCCCCAGCCAATTAAGGTTTAGGTCACTAAGGATGAGGAGCTCGCTGAGCCCACTTTATCCCAGAGTAGCTCTATGAGCTGCGAGTCCTCAGACCTCCTTGGGAGGATTGTATGCACACACTAAGTGCAACTTCTTGGTGTTACCGAGTAGAAGCAGTGTGTGGAGAAACTCGCAGGGTGAGGGTCCCAGGGTTTGGTGCGGTACAGAGGTGATGTTTAAGTGGACCTTGTGGTAAATGAGTACACCCCCGCCCCTTTTATTGCCAGCCCTGTCAAGTCAGACCATGCCATAGCCCGGGAGGGAGCAGGCAGAGTCAGGGGTGCGAGGTTTGAGCCACGTTTCTGTGATGCACAGGATGTCAGGCTCGTAGAAGGCAGTCCAGGCAGTTAGTTCCACATGATTTTGTAAGAGGCTTGAATGTTTAAGTGGGCTATCTTTAGCCCTTTGGCCATCTCCCAGGCAGGTGTAGGACTGAAGGAGACTGAGTGCTAGAGGACCCAGTCTGCTGGCTGTGGGACCAGCCTGAGCGAGGGGTGGCATGTCACCAGGAGTGTGCAGCCCTACCAGGGACCCTATTGGAGCTCAGGTCGGAGGGGTTGAGAGGGGCGAGATCGAGAGGAAGACTCAGCTAGGAGTTAGTGAACCCGGGTAAAACACGTGGTATATAGGGAGGCTGCAGGTGGCACTGAGCTGGCAGTGCGGTGAATTAGGAATTAGGAATTAGGAAGACAGCAAAGCCCTTTGTGGAAGAAGCCCCTAGTGGTATAAGAGGGGCATGCAGCTTTGAGATCAGTTGGGATAGAGGAGGGACGCAGCAAGAAGAGATGAAATGCCCTAGTGGATGTATAATATAGCCTGCTTATGGAGAAGTGGGCTGATAGGTTATTCAGCAGCACGTGCCCTCCACTATATCAACGAGTGACGACCAAGGGTGGTGGTGGGGGTGGTGGGGCAGCCGGCGCAGCCGGCGGGGCCAGTGCTTTGCACACAGCAGCAGGCAGAGAGGAGCTCAGACAATGCAGTCAAGGTAGGAGGCACCACGATTTGATCAGCGCTCTCTCGCAGAGTTACCTTTTTGGCAGTCGGTGGGATCATTCTCTGGTGGTGAGGGTGGTGGAGGGCCAGGTCGGCAGCCCCATCGCGCACCACAGGATCCGCAGTGCCTATCGAGCACCCTGAGAAGATTAGTGAAAAGTACGTGAGCCTTTATATGCAGCGAGGTGCGTGGGGGAGGGTGGGTGTAAGGGAGTAATTTAGAGGGGGGACGGGGAGAGCAGTAGGTCAGGGGAACACCAAGGTAGTGCAGGCAGTTTGCTGAATGCTGTCTGAATTGCTACACAGTCTCTCTAAAAAGTTTCTGAATTGCTACACAGTCTCTCTAAAAGTTTAAATCAGTGCTAGCTAAGTGGCAGCCAGAGGGTTAAAAAACAAAATTAACATAACACAGTATAAAAGCGCCACAGTCTCTCTAAATAGTTGATATCTGTGCTAGCTAAGCGGCAGCTAGAGGGTTAAAACAAAATTGAGCTTTAAGATGGCTGTTGAGGCAGACAGGTAGCCCCAACGGAACCCCTGACAAGATGGCGGCAACTCGTGTGTGCAGTGGTCACGGTTGCCCAAAAGGGCAAGTTAAGGTAAGTTAATTCAAGTTACTGGCTTAATCGCCTACATATGCAAGTGCCTCTAAAAGGTATCCGCCTGAGGTTCTATCTTAAATAACGCACAGTTAAGTACCTCTTAAGACACCCACAGGATTAGAGCTAGGACAGACGAAAACAGGCAGACAAAACAGTTTCCCCTTAAGGAAACCTCTAGATTTGCTTCAAGCAGTGCAACGGCAGGTAAAAAAGCCGTGAAATAAAACAGTCTCCACATGTACGCCGACCCAGCAGCTTTGCACACAGCAGCAGGCAGAGAGGAGCTCAGACAATGCAGTCAAGGTAGGAGGCACCACGATTTGATCGGCGCTTCTCGCAGAGTTACCTTTTTGGCAGTCGGCGGGATCGTTCTCTGGTGGTGAGGGTAGTGGAGGGCCAGGTCGGCAGCCCCGTCGCACAGGATCCTCAGTATCGTTCTCAGGGGGTGAGGGTGGTGGAGGGCCTGGTCGGCAGCCCCATCGCGCACCACAGGACCTGCAGTGCCTATCGAGCACCCTTTTTGGCAGTCGCCGGGATCGTTCTCTGGTGGTGAGGGTGGTGGAGGGCCAGGTCGGCAGCCCCATCGCACAGGATCCTCAGTATCATTCTCAGGGGGTGAGGGTGGTGGAGGGCCTGGTCGGCAGCCCCGTCGCGCATCACAGGATCTGCAGTGCCTATCGAGCACCCTCGCATGCTCGTAACTTCGCAAATCTGTAATCTTTTCCCTCCAGATTTTCAACATTGCCATTTTTCCACATCTCCTTATGAACTGTTCAGCTGTCATTTTTCACATCCTGGCCAAAATGTATTTTTGCAGTTCCAACACAGAATAGCATGGTCGCTGTGGGAGATCAGTGTTCGGGACAGAGTAAGAAAATCACAGTGATACTGTTCATGAGCAGAGGTCCTAAAATGCCTTTGTTGAAAATTTGGTGATGAAAATCCATTAAATGACCGTGCTATGAGCCTGTGTTGTGCAGTGTTCACGCACCCTCGACATTTTTCACTTCCTGGCCAAAATGTGTTTTCACATTTCTAGCGCAGAATAACAAGATCACTGTGGGAAATCAGTGTTTGGAAAAGATTAGGAAAATCACAGTGACTCTGTTCATGAGCAGAGGTCCTAAAATGCCTATGTTGAAAATTAGATGACAATCATCCATAAAATGACGTTTTACAAGTGTGCATTGTGCAGTTTCCACGCACGCTCATAACTTCGATAATTTTTAATATTTGTACTCCAGATTTTCACCACTGTCATTTTTTCACATCTCCTTATGAACAGTACAGCTTTCATTTCCTACATCCTACCTGAACTGTGTTTTCGCACATCCAGCATGCAGTGGCACATTCGCTGTAGAAAAACAGTGGTCAGAACAGAGTAAGAAAATCACAGTGACACTGTTCATGAGCAGAGGTCCCAAAATGCCTATGTTGAAAATTTGGTGAAAACATTCCATAAAATTACTGTTACAAGTGTGCGTTGCGCAGTGTCCATGCACAGTTGTAAGTTCCAGAATTTGTAATATTTTCACTCCAGATTTTCAACATTGTCATTTTTGCACACCTTCCTAGGAACAGTTCAGCTGTCATTTGTCACGTCCTGCCCAAAATGTAGTTTCACACATCTGGCACACAATCACACAGTCACTGTGGGAAATCAATGTTCAGGAAGATTAAGATAATCATAGTGCCACTGTTCTTGAGCAGAGATCCCAAAATGGCTATGTTAAAATTTTGGTGAAATAATTCTACTGAATGACTTTGTTACAATTGTGCAATGTGCAGTTTTCACACATGCTCATATCTTTGAGAATGTTTATTATTTTTACTCCAGATTTCCTACATTGCCATCTCTTCACACCTCCTTATCAATGGTACAGCTGACATTTTCATGCGGTGCAGAATGGCGCCGTCACTGTGGGAAGTCAATGTTCAGGACAGATTAACAAAATCACAGGGGCACTGTTCATGAACAGAGGTCCCAAAGGCTTTCATGAGATGGGGTCACAAAAAGGCCATGTTTTAAAATTTGAAGTGCAAATACCAACCCATGCCCAGGGTGTTACGGTTTCTATTACATCTCACCCTGTACAGACTAACAGGCATCAGTGGTGTGTCTTTGGATTGTCTGCTGTACTGCTCATGCCATTGGTCCTCCACCTCCACCCCCACCCTGCAGCCACTGACAGGCATCAAGGTGTGCCTTGGACTCTTCAGCCCCAAAGTTCAACCCATTCTCCTATGCTGCACCCATCTCAATGTACTTCTTTATGAAATGGGTTGAGCATAAGGCCAGATGATCCCAAGGCACAATGCAATACTTGTCAGACTCCACAGGGTAGGGTGAGATGAAATAGCATGAGCGTTATGGCCAGCGACCCAAATGCACATCCTAATGCCTGTCACTCTCTGCAGGGTGGGGTGGGGTTGATGTCGGTTCTATACTTCACTACTACTTCTATTATGTGTCTCTCTAACACCTGCACTACCAGTGCCAACACCAGCAAGACAACATTCGGCATTGACAAATGCTTGTTATGAATAGGAATGATTAATGCTCCCTTCCAAGATTCTGGGAAGTAGTGATCTTGAACAGGCCTATTATAAGTTATTTCAAGTATTGCACACCAGGCAGATGTATTAGTAATATAGACTTCTTTTTTTTTATGTATTTATTTATTTCCTTTCCAGCTGCCCCCTTCAGCCCAACCGGCCCCTCCCCAGCCCATGACATCCCGGAATTACCGGGGCTTACCTTTTGCCTGGTCTAGGAGCAGAGCCCGTAGAGGGTCAGGCATCATCCTGACGCCAGATCCATTTTTCTCTCTTTTCTTGTCCTCCCAATTTTACCCTGGGGCCCCAGGAGTAGAGACACATGCATGTGTAGGCGCACATACGTACTACAGCCCCGGTGATGGCCCCTCCTGCCCACCCATCAGCCTATCACCTGGTGCTCCCTCTGGCCTACGCTGCCCACTGGCCTCCACCGTGAGGCAGTCAAGAGCTGAGGGATACCATCATCCCTCCCTGGAGAGGAGAGCTGCATCTCGGCAGATCCATCCAGCTCTACACCCCCCCCCACTGACCTCCAACAGTCCATGCTCGTTCCCGAACATGGTTATTCTGCATGGCGTGAGGTATGGCATCCAGTGCCTTAGCCCTTGGCACCACCGGGCCTGCTGTAATATACACTTCTGCTGAGGTGCTATCCAGCCCAGGTGCTTTAGTCAGATTTAAAGTTGTAATTGCCATATAAATCTCTTGTCTGAAAATTACCAAGTTGTTATAATCAAGGCCATGAAGAGCATAGCTGTTGACTAGATTACTATTATAGAAGATATCGGAGAAATGCTTTAGCCATTTTTCATGACAAATGTATAGGTCTGGACAAGATTTGTATGTGTAACCCCTCACCCCTGCCTTTTCACTAAAACGACAGGTGGCATGCTGTTGGCATTGGCCGCAATACCTGGTGTGGACCTGGGTTCGGGGAGGATGAGGTTACCTGGCACAAGGGACCTAGATTTGGCTACTCTGCACAGGGGCACCCAAGTAAATCCAACTACAGGAAGCAATAACAGTAATGTCCAGAACCAGGATTGGGATTTTTCAGTGTGGCTTTTATTCATAAACTAGCTGAACATAACAAAGCATAGATGGACCCCCAAGGGGCTACGTTTACTGTAAATGCAGATAGAGACTACAAGGCGGTCCACTTAAAGCATGAACCCATTTCTACTGTTGTCTGGCTCTGGACCCACCAGGCACTCAGCCCGGACTTGCATGCGCTTTGGATACACAGCCTGACTAGCCCAGCTCCCCTGCCGGCCACTTGACTGATGGTCCATTTAAAGGATGGACCCAATTTACTTGTTGAGACTCCCATCAAACAAGGAGAATGATTTCCCAAACTGTGGCTCCCCACACCACTTAGAGTCTGCGACTCCTAGAGAGATTTGTTTTCTTACTTCCTTCGGACTCCCATGAAACAAGGAGTATATTTTCCCAAGCTGTGGCTCCCCACACCACTTAGAGTCTGCGACTCCTAGAGAGATTTTCCAATTTGCGACCCACATCTGGGTACCTACCTCATCACTGGCCAGGCGCATGAGGCAAGTAGCAATCACAGTAGAAATCCGTAGAGGTGGACCTGGTTACTAAAGATGGGGGGTGTTCCCACCTCCAGCTCCCACAGCCCATACCTGGCCATTTCTCTGGACAAATAGAAACTTAAATTTTGAAATGTAGATTAAACGGTGGATGACCTGTAGCACCCCCTCTACAACATTACTTGAAATCCATTCAGACTTTAAATTTTAAACTACTCCATTTGTTTGTCCTAGTACAATAAGCCTCCCAAATAGTAATTCACATCCCAGCTTTTCTTCACATTTTCCAAACTGAAGAAACATATTGTTTGCCCTCTCAAATAGAGCACAACACTCACCCTTTCGTTGCAGGTGCCCCACAGGCGAAGTGCCAATTCTTTCACTGTTATCAGTTCAGAACAGAAACTGTAAAAAGGCAGCTTTCTTCTGTAGTGGAAATTAGGGGATTGCCCTTGGAATCCACAGAGGGACTTTGCTCCACCCCCCCGGAGGGAGGGGGCACTGAGACCTGGACAGCGGTCTCCACCACTTAAAACTGGACTCTAAACTTTCTCCCAAGGAGGTAAACAGAAAACACTTCCTTCCTGCTTCTAGGTAAACAGAAGACTTCCTTCCTGCTTGACAGTAAACAGGAGACTTCCTCCTTCTTCAAAACAAACAGAAGACTGACTTTGAAAACTCCCAAAGTTCTAACTCACTCCCTGTGCTGCAGATTCCAATGTGGCTTATGCAGCTGCGACAGTTCTATGGTGATGTCATCTCTCAGTCTCAGCTGTGACTGAGACAGAGTGAGACAGTGTGAAACCCATTTAACTGGAGTTTCACAGGCTGCCTTCCCTGCCTACCACTAGGTCTTACTGAGATTCTAGTAACCCCGGCTAACAAGGGGGTTACATATGCATTAGTGCCCTTACTCACATACAACTAAAACTTTTCAGTATCTTGTTTTTCAGTAGCTATTAGCATTTTCTCCCATTGCTTCCTATAGTATTGCACTTTTTTCTCTTCTAACAGTAATTTATATTTCTTCTGATCTTGATTTAGGCATTTAATCAGGGATTTATTATTTGTTTTTTCTGATTTGTCTAATCTTAGCACAAAGCTGACTTTTAAACATTTTACACTCCTTGTCAAACCATCCACTTTCCATAGGTTGTGTCCTAATTACGATCTTATCTTTATATACTTCTTTCTGTAGACATGAAAAAGTATAGGTGAGATATTCCCAGACCCTATTGCTGATTCTGCCTGGAGATTTATACTAAATGATTGTGTACATATCTGAAATGTGTTTTTCATGTCTTTTTCAAGTCTAATCAACCAAATTATCCTTCTATTCTAGATTGATTCTACATAGGGTAAATGGGAGATCTTCTGTACACAACTATATTTAGGAAAACCTTTTAGTATTAATGGAAGATGATCACTTTCAGCTCTTATTTTATCTTGTAAACTTTCCCAAACAGTGATATGTCCAGACCAGAGTGCCAAGTCTAGCACTGAACTACCAGTATTATTTATGTAAGTATAGTTACCTTCTGAGTCACTCATAACTCTTCCATTAAGTGGATTAATATTAGTTTCTTTTAAAAATATTCACAAGTTTAATACCAAAGTTATTTTTCACTGTATCCCTTGATTTCCTTATACAGTCAATGTTAAGATCATCATGATACATAAAAACTGAATTGTCAATTAGACTATCAAAGTTTGCTATCCATGGATTAAAATCACCCAGTAATAGAATATAATAACTGCTCAGCAATTTTTTCCATTGTCTGACCCAGTTATAATTTGCCATTATAACCCTCAGGTTATAACAGCAAACACGCGCCATGTCACTCGAACAAGAGCTGCATTCCGATTGGCTGTTTACTCATCCTGGGTGGGTTTACTAATTTTGAAAACATGGCGACTCCTCTGTCCTGCTTAGCGAGGAGCCACCACATCGAGAGCATTGAGCGTGTATATTTAAGTTTTAAACATATTTTCCTCCTGTAATTATATCTGGCTAATCCTGGCATTTTAATCCTACTCTGCGCACTTCAACCCTTCGCCAGAGAAAAACTGCTACCACTGGGGAATGCCTCAGACATGCTTCCCAGGTAAGTGCCAATGGGGGGGACAAAATAAATTACAAAAGCACGTCTAACTACTAAAACTCTTGAGGCAAAAAATTGCTGAACAGCAATTATAACAAATAAGAGATGGGGTAGTGTGTAAAACTCAATTTTACACACACCCTCATAGTGGGATGCTTTCATAAACCCCTCGGGCTTCGCCCTCGGGGTTTATGTAGCATCCCACAACTCGGGTGTGTGTAAAATCTCGTTATACTCACCACCCCATCCATTATTGTATATATTGTAATCTGGTAATTCAGTTATGCAGTCAAGGAGAAGAGCCCTGAGTTTATCCCAGACATTAGGCTGGTAATATTTTGAGGTAGCGGGGGATGGGGGATATAGACATATATGAGAACATTTTATACATTTTACCAACAAGCTGTAGACAAAGAAAGTGTCTACTAGACTGCCTAAGTATACTATTTATAACAGCACCAATTTTAGTAAATATAATCAAACCTTCTGCTCTCCCACCAAAATTACAGGACTTTTTTCCAGACACATGATATAGCTCATATCTATTCAAAGTAATACTATGTTCATCTGCATGCCATGTTTTCTGTAGGCAGAAAACATCTGAGTGCAATATAAAATCTCTTCAATCCTTGTCAACCATTTTGTTTTCTCAGCCAGCTGCATTCCAAAAAAGGAAAGTCAATTTATTATTGAATATCAGAGATGTTGATTCTACTAGAGATACAGTACTTCAGACACACAACCCTCATCTAGGTCTACACCCACACTTGGCATACAAAAGCTACTACTACTAATAGGAGCTGGATGCTTATTGCTAAATTCCTGGGGTATTTGGTTATCTTCTCTTTGACAGTTGCAGAGCCAATTTTCCAACTTGGGCAAAATCCCCAAGGGGTTTACAATATCAGTATATATATTCCTTTCTGTAACTATATTGCAGTGAATGTTCCTTTCAGCAGTACCTCTGAACACCTCTGTTTGATTGATCAAATATAGTCCAAGTAAGTCTAGTTGTATACTTTTATCTAGCAGCATCTTTGCTAACATGGCATCCCTCACCCATATATCTATTGTGAAGAATTAGCTTTTCTTTCTACCTTCATAACACCCTTTTTACCCAGTTTGATTTGCAGAAATGTGCTAAAAAGATTACACAGGGACCCAATAAATTTTCTATTGTTTTCTCTAGGCAGAGATTCTATCCCAAATAGACTAAGGACAACAGGTTCTTCCTTGTTAACACAATTTTTTATATTTAAATTACATTCTTGTCTATTTAGAAAGGTGATGTAATAGCCCTTTCTTTCAATGGGCTCTCCATTATACCAAATGTTATTGGCAATCCTAGGTGACTCAAAAACAACTTTAATTGAATTTTAACACCCACCCTGAGATTTCCTTACTTCAATGAAATCTGCCTCCGTAACTTCAATGTCCAGTTCACTTTTAAGCAGGTTTAATACAAATAATTTGAATCTGTCTCCACTAATTTGGGGCCACCCCTCTAAAAATATTATTCTCAGGCATGGGAGGGAGTTCTCTTGTATACTATTACTCTCCATTATTTCACTAGGCTTAACTTGTCCTCTAACACCTGGGTGGGCATTCCTATCCTTACACTCTTTGTTCACAATCTGAGTCTTATATTTTACATTTTCCTGCTTTTGGTTCTTTGAATTGATTCTTAGGTCCATCTGTAACATCTTAATTTCTCTTTCAAGCATACCAATCTGAGTATCAAAATCTCTGCCCCTAGGAATATTAGACGGACCTTCAGTATAAGTTGCAGTAGTCAGTGCAGGAGTATTTTTATTAATTACATCTACAGTGGCTGGATCTTGATCAGTTTGTATTACCACTGGTCCAACACAATTGTTTTCACTTCTGTTAGAATTTAAAGCCTCAGTGCTAGAATTTGTTTCATTACCATTTGCCTTTTTTCCTTTTTTTATTTTTTCTCTCTTTTAAATGCTCTGGGGTATCTGGGATGGCTGTAGAACTAAAATCTGGTCTTCCATTCCTAGTGTTTTTCTCTGACTCACCCCAGACCACTGAATCATATTCTTTAGGAGGGTTAATTTGATCCAGTTTCCTTATAACATCATCAAGTCTAGTACCATTGATTGCAATGTCTTGCCTAGCTGTTTCTGGTTCATTCTTAAGCATAATCAACTGCTTCATTAGTAATAAATTGGCTGTATACTGATCTTTCAGGGACAGCATTAGATCTTCACTAAGTCTATAGGGGATGTAAGGGATATGTTTTTGTGAAACACTATATTTATTTAACTTTTGTTAACCAGGTAAGTATACTAGACAAGACAATTGCCTATTTTCTGGTATGACCCAGGAGAGTACAGGAATTATAGATTTTAATACATAGGATGACAAGGTACAGATTAGAAACAGCTTACAAGTCTTGTGAGGACTTCATGATACAGATTAAAACAGTTTACAAATCTTTGCAAGGCATAGTTTTATACAGTATGTACACAACAGAATAACACATGTAGCAACTAAGAGCAGTACAAGGGGTACAGTTAGAGATGCATCAGATACAACACTATTTACAGCTTAAAGACCTCAGGGAGTCAAGTCTTTTGCCCAGGAATACATCCAGGAGAGAGGAGAGAGGAAGACTGTGATATGTCATGGGGGTTTGGGGCAACCACAGGCTGAAGCAAGTTTAAGGTGGTTCCATAGGGTGGAGTGAAGGAGCACCTGTGAGTGGGAGGAGCGGACCTGGGTAGAGAAAGTATTCCACAGTCTGGGAGCACACGCAGCAAAAAAGTGTCAGTGTCTCAGTAGGTAGCACACTCGCCTCTGAGGCTGGGAGATCAGAGGGCTGTGGGTTCAGTTCCCACATCTGGCACTTGGGTTAATATCACAATACTGACACTGTAGTGCCACATGAGAGGGGTGCTGCACTTGTGAGGTGCCGTCTTTCAGATGAGATGTTAAACCGAGGTCCCATCTGCCTGGATTGGTGGTAGTTCAGGTGGATGTTAAAGATCCCATGGCACTTATCGAAAAGAGTAGGGGAATTTCCGCAGTGTCCTGACCAAATTTCCCTCATTCACTATAAATACCACCAACAGCTTAATCTGGTTCAAGGTCAGTTGGCATTCATCTGTATCCCCCACCCCCGGGTCATGCCTGAAAATAGGCAGGATTTGTCTAGTGCACTTACCCGGTCAACAAAAACTAAATAAATAAATAAAAAAATCCCTACCTATCATTAGAGTCCATGTAGCCAGTATCTTGAGGATGGTGGGCCCCTGAGACCTGAGGGAATAGGATGAGGAGGCAGCCGGGACAAGGAATTTTACTAGCCCCAGAAGGGTGCCAATGCCAAGTACCTTTCCCATGAAACACCCTAGGACAAAGTCTATATGATTTGAAGGGAAGAGCCAGTTAAGCCTGCTATAAAGGTCACACTGGTGTGTGAGACAGGGGGCAGCCAGAGCAAAGCGGCAGACATTGTTGTATGCAGTAGACCACCTAGAGAGGTGAGCTTTGGAGGAGTGGGCAAACAAAAGAAGCCCATAGCAGAGCGAAAAGAGGAGCACACCTCTGGCAAGAGCAATATGGGCTGCAGGAATAATGTTGCTTTTAGCTCTGTAGACCAGACTCAGTTTGCAGTTGACAGCCTTGCATGTATTCTGAATATGGCGGCCAAGGTGAAGCTGCGGGTTCAGTGTCACGTCAAGGTATTTAAAGTTGTCAGTAACAGGGATCGGGACACCGTTGGTGCCAGATACACATAGTGAAGCAGAGGAGGCCTTAATCTTGGCCTGAGACCCAAAGAGCATGGCCTGGGTTTTTTTTAAGATTAAGAACCAACTTGTGGGATGAGATCCAGGACTGAATGTTCCCCAAGTCCTCACTCGGGCGGCGATTTATGCCACTATCTCCAGGAAGTGAGTCAGGATGACCAGGTCATCTGCATAGAGGACTGGCCTACAGTGAACAGAGGCAGTGGGGAGATTGTTTACAAAGATAGAGAAGAGCAGGGGCCCCAGAACAGAGCCTTGGGGACACCCATGGTTGCAGAAATAGAACCCGAGAGCTCCTTCCCATACTTAACAAGTTGCTTTCTTCCATGTTGATAGTTGGAGAACCAACTGAGCACCTCAGGAGATAGACCATAGGATCTAAGCTGAGAAGAGAGCATGGCATGATCAACAAGACTGAAGGCCTTGGAGAGATCTATAAAGATAGCTCCAGAGAGTTTGCCCTGGTCCATAGCCTCCCTGATCCAGGATGAGACAGTGACAAGGGCATAGGATGTGCTGTGCCCTTTCCTAAAGCCATGCTGCACAGGTGACAATATGTCATGTGACTGCAAGTACTCTGACAGTTGCCCTGCCACAACCTTCTCAAGAAGTTTGCTGACCACTGACAAAATGGATATCAGACGGTAATTTTCTGTTAGTTTAGGGTTCCCCTGTTTAAGGATCCGGACCACCCTGGTGACCTTCCATATGTCTGGAATAACAACAGATGACAGGGACAAGTTGAAGATATGGGCCACCAGAGAAGCAATCTTAGTAGCACCAAGACTGAGGAGCTTTGGTTCCAACCCATCATGGCCAGCACTCGAAAAGGGGGAGAGGCCCGAGAGCAATCTCTGCACCTCTTGCACCATCACAGCCTTAAAATGAAAGGGCTGGTAGGGTGGTGACGGTGCTGGGACCCGTACACCATTATCACCTCCACTGGGGGGGGAATGATGAGGTGAAAGCAGACAGGTCCAAAAAATGCAGGTTAAATGCATTTGCAATGGTTAGTGAGTTGTTGCAGCTAGCACCATCAATAATCATATCAGTGGTCTCATCACTCTGGGAACCACTGACTATGTTCTTAATGTTTCTCCAGAACCTCCTGGGGTCCCTGGCTGAGTTCGGCAGTACAGTTTTGCAAAACTCACTTTTAGCAGCCCTTATAGCCTTCTTAAACTCCTTTCTGGGTTTTCTGTACTGCTGAAATATGGCCTATTCTGCCGTGGCCTTGAATTTTGCCCAGCACTTATCTCAATACTTCATGAGGGTTAAAAGGTTACCATGTAACCACTTTGTAGCTGATCCCCTGACCCTTCATCTGATGAGGGGGGCATGCTTATCCTGCAGTGCCCTAAAGGTGATGAGGAAGTGACTGACTGCAGATGGGGAGCCCTGGGCATTCCATACTGCAGACCAGTCGGTGTGCTGGAGATCATCATGGTAGGAACCAAGATCAAACCCAGAGTAGTCTCTCACCCGAATGATCTTATGCAGAATTCTCAGGGAAGGGATCTTCCATGCACAGTACATGGGAGAGTGGTCAGTGATGGAGTTGGGAAGGATTGCTGATGAGCTGATCCTCTCTTGTCTGTATGTCAGGACCCAGTCCAGAAGAGAGCTCACGCCACCATTGGGTGAGTGTCTGGTAGGATCCTTGATCAGTTGCATCAAGGAGAGACCAGCAAGAAGTGATTCAAATGCTTTGGTGTTACTACCAAGCCAGTTAAGGTTGAGATCACCTAGGATAATTAGCTCGTTATGCTAGATTACGGCACCAACTGCATCGAGTAAGATGGACAGCCCCTCTTGGCCCCCCCTTGGGAGGATTGTAGGTAAATATGACATGTATCTTTTTGGTCATTCCAAGCAACAGTACCATGTGCAGTAACTCACAGGGGGAGTGCACTGGCTGTTGACAGGGTACAGCTGACAGGTTGAGGTGACTCCTGTAATAGACCAGGATGCCACCCCGCTCTTTTTTCCTAGACAATCAAGCCTGACAAGGTCATAGCCAGGGAGGGCACACACAGAATTTGGAGTAGATGGTTTAAGCCAAGTTTCTGTTATGCTAAGGATGTCAGGGCTGTGGTAGGTGACCCAAGCGAGAAGTTCTGCCAAATTGGGCAGGAGGCTACGGATATTGAGATGGGCTATTTTTAGCCCTTTGACAGATGACCAGCCCACTGCAGCAGGAGCGGCTTGGCAAGGTAGACCAGGGTTAAGCTCAATGTCACCTGCTAGTGCTAGGGTCACCAGTAGTAGCCAAAGGAGATGCCTTAAGGGAGGGGAGCCATCCCTGGAAAGCAGCTTGCGGACATATCTCCTGACCATGAGGTCAGGGCATAGGAGGCACCTCAGGTCAAAACTGCAGAGAACCCAGGGAGGGGATCTGCCTCCAGCTAATAGGGTGGAGAATGTGAAATCAGTCTCTACTGGCTGGGTACAAGCTTCTTGTTGCAGCTGCTACTTCTGCTGCAGCTACCCAGCCCCTCCAAGTCTTTTCCCCAACAGTGTCCCAAAAGAAAGCAAAAAGTCTCAATTTTCATCGGGAGAGGTTTGCCCAGTTTTCCGGCACCTCAACCCTGAGGTGCTCCTTTTTTTAGTCAGTGCAGGTGCAGGGGGAGTCTCTGGCAAGAACCACCCACTCCCCCTGTCGAGATGCAGTCCCAAATTCTGAATATCGGACCAGCCTTTAAGCCAGGCTGTCCGAGCGTCACTGCTGTTTGAGCCAATTAGCGCTGCTGCTTTTTTTGAATCGGCAGTTTGGCGCCAAAGGTTGCTGGGGCTCTGATTTCAACAAAAGGCTAGCTAGCGTGGAAATATCAGGCTTCTTGTTGCAGCTTCTACTTCTGCTGCAGCTACCCAGCCCCTACAAGTCTTTTCCCCAACAGTGTCCCAAAAGAAAGCAAAAAGTCTCAATTTTCGTTGGGGGAGGTCCGCCCAGTTTTCCGGCGCCTCAACCCTGAGGTGCTCCTTTCTTCAGTCAGTGCAAGTGTAGGGGGAGTCTCTGGCAAGAGTCGCCCACTCCCCCCTGTCAAGATGCAGTCCAAATGGGTTGAAATCACATAGCCCACATGGGTTGAATTTTAAATTCAACATCTATTCTTTTTATTCCATCTATTGTATATTGCAGCTCCGAAGCTACAAATTGGTGATTAGCTCCTGTGATGGCAACTCTATCATTTCCCTGAGTAACATAATTTAAAATTATTTTTAATATGAGCTTCTCTTTGGGAATAATCCCCTGGCTGACTTAAATAACTATTTTCTTTTGATATCTCAGCAGAGGCTTTTAAGGGAATCAAGACATTTGAAACATTCAATGCATTTGATATATTTAAAGCAGTTGATGCACCAATTTTATCTTTCCCATCTTCAGCAGGTATTAATGTAGCAGGCTTGCATTAAGCATCGTACTGTATGCCCTTGAATCTGGGAATAATTGGGAAAAGGCACTCGTCCTCAGTTTGGGAGTTAAGGTCATCTCTCCCAATGATGTGTTATGAAGTTCCAGATGGTCTGTAATTTTAGTTTGGATATCTTTACTCTGGACTTTACTCATTCCTTTACCCAAATTCTTCCCTGTTTCGCAAACTAGTTCCTGCAGTGGGGAACCCTCACTAGACTGCATCCTTTGCTGTCTTGTAACAACCAATATTTTGTTTTTTAGAGATTCTTTATTCTCCTGGGCCACCTCTCTGCCCCCGTTATACCTCGCATCCTTTTTGCCAGGGATTCAGCCACTGCCCGTCTTGCCCGGGACTGCTGGCACCCTGTTACCCTTGTGGCTTGCACCCCACAGTGGGGCAGCAGGGAGCTCCCTAACTCCCCACCCTCATGGATCCAGTTTGGGTGACAGCTCCTGAAGAACACTTGCAAACAGGCATCAAGCCACTCGAGAGGTGCCACACTTTTCTGCTGTTCACTCCCACTCCCTCCACTGGAGTCGTGGGCATGCAATGATGTTAGTGGTGGCAGAGGTGCATGTGTCCACACATCTCACCCCCAGGCATCTGCTAATACTCCACCCTGATACTGTCACCCCGTGCCCTGACCCCAGCCTCCACCAGAGGGCAATCAGGCATTGGGAAGTGAAACCCCTCTTCCCCAGAGAAGGAGAGCAGTCCAACAGACACTCTGTCCTTCTCCTCCCCACCAACCCCCAGCAACCCATGCTCATTCCAGAACATGGGTAGCCGGTGCAGCACGAGGTAAGGCATCCAGGGCCTCAGCCCTCAGCGCCACCGGGCCAGCCATTGTAACAACCATTATGAGTTTTAAAAGTCTGTAGAAGGCTCACCACAAATAAAGTATGCTATAATATGCTATACAAAATATAGGACCATATAAGGAGTATAAAAAATGTAAAAACAGAGACAAAACAGGAGGATGAAAATTAAATCAGTTCTAAATAGCAGCCAGCTTGATTGCTTTGGACTAAAACCTTGCAGTCATGGAATCTGTTCGAGTCCAGTGCAATTTTCCAATATGCTCCTAAGTAGCTCCTAATAAATCTCAGGTTGATCTACAGTTTGAATAAATATGGGTGTATATGATAAGAGAAGACAGTACTTCTAGTGTAGCCACTCAGTTTTACTTCTTTTTTTTGGTTGCGTCTGTTAATGGTCCCACCATTTCTACAGGACCCACTGGGCTTCCTTTCAAATAATTTCAAATTACACCTTTAATCACAAGCTTCTTCCAATGGGTACGGCTAATATTCAGGTATCTTCTAGGAATTCAGCACAGTCATTGGGAAAGTTTCTCACAAGTGTATAATATATGTATCACAAGTTTATAAAATTTGTATAACTTGTACGTCTTGTATAACCAGGATAAGTGCTGATTCACGCCGTCCATGGCATAAGGTGCACAAATAAATGGAAAGGGGGATTGAGTGAATAAAGTCACCAATAGAAGCTGCTATGTTACAAGTTTTATAACAGCAGTCAAAACTGGCTACCTATCCTTAACTGTAGGCTGCCGCAGGCCTCAAAAATATTGTTAGGGCTCTAAGGATTCAGCTCAGTTCAGTTCACTTTTATTGGCTGACAAACAACATTGTCATTACAAAATTTATACAGCTTATAAATATAAAATATCATAAATAGGCACAAAATTAGTGCAATAAATTAAAAAACGTGTAAGATACAGTCTAGTTGCTGATAACAAACACATCAAACCGTGGTTTACAGAGTAAAAAATCATTTATAGCCATGAATTTAATTTTTTTACACTCATGCAATTATTGCATACAATATACAAGATGATTTACCCAACCCATTTTGTTACACCTTTGTAGTGTCTTCGTTGCATGGTGAAATATGGAGCTTTTTTTGCTCTATAATTTTACAAAACTTCACTAATCTATCCAGCAATTCCCTATTGTTAGATGTTAACATAAAGGTAACCTGATACCTGGGTTCCATATCCAGGGTTGCCAGGATGTTACTCAGGTATAGGCTCCTTTCAAAACCATAAATAGAGCAGAGAATTAACGAATGAGTTATATTGTCTTCCTCAAGCTTACACTCACAATTTCTCTCGGTGCTCTTACCAAATATTCCTCTGAGTCTCTGACTGTCATTGTACTCAAATCTGAATCTTGTGAGTAATGGGTAAAGTAATAAGGAGCCACCTGGTGAGCATCAGAGCAGATATGGGGGTGGACCAAAGGTGGTCCATCATTAAGGAAGGAATACTGGTTGTCACAGATGAGTGTGTTAGGCTCAGGGGAAGAATACAAGGGCCAAAGTGCCCAGCTGGTTCAGTTCTGGGGTTGCCCAGGCAGTAAGGGAAAATATATTGGCCTATAGAAAATTCAGGAAGACCAAGAGAGAGGTGAATAGGGAAAATTACCTAAGGTTGGCTAGTGAGGCAAGTAAGGAAGTCCGCCGAGCAAAGGCACAGAAGGAGCTGCAGATATCTGAAGGAATTAAGAAGGGGGAGAAGGCTTTCTTTCACTATATAAGTGAGAAAAGGGACAAGAAGGAAGGGATTATTAGGCTTAACAAAGGGGAGGAGTGGGTGGAGGATAATAGTGGAAAAGTAGAGATAGTAAATGAATATTTCTGTTCTGTCTTCACCAAGGAGAAGGACAGACCAGTGCCTTCAGGAGAAAAAAGAGAAGCAGGGGATTAGGGTAACACAGATGTAGTGATAGAGGAGGATAGAGTGAGGGAGGGGCTGCTGTCATTGAAGGTGCACAAATCACCAGGCCCAGACAGAAAGGAGCTGGCAGAGCCACTGGCAAACTTATTTAATAATGCACTAGAGTCTGGCATGGTACCGCATGACTGGAGAACAGCACATGTAGCGCCCCTCCACAAAAGCAGTCCCAAGGATTACCCAGGGAATTAAAGACCAGTCAGTCTGACCTCCATTATGGGTAAGCTCATGAAGACCACACTAAAGGAAAGGTTGGTGGAATATCTAGAGGAGCATGGTCTCCAGGATGCAAGGCAGCATGGGTTCATGGGGGGGAGAGCATGTCAAACAAGTCTGATTGACTTCTTTGAATCTGTCACTATGACAGCATTCAGGGGCCAAGTGGACATCCTCTACCTTGATTTCAGCAAGACCTTTGACTCTGTGCCCCATAAAAGGTTAATCAGGAAGTTGGCGGGTCTCAGGGTTGGGGAAAAGATAGCCAGATGGGTGGAAAACTGGCTGAGGGACAGAACCCAGAGGGTGGTTGTGGGGGGAGTGTTATCTGGCACCAGAGAAGTAACCAGTGGGGTCCCACAGAGCTTGGTGCTGGGGCCGGTGTTGTTCAGTGTCTTCATCAGTGACATTGGGGATGACATTAAGGGCATTGGGGATGGCATTAATGTGTCTTTTTGTGGGTGACACCAAGCTCTGTGGGAGTGTTCACACAGCTAAAGGAATACAGGACCTACAGGATGATCTGGAAAAGCTGGGGAGGTGGTCCAGGATCTGGCAGCTTGGCTTCAATGCCAAGAAATGCAAAGTTATGCACATTGGAGTGAAGAATCCCAGGACAGAGTACTACCTGGGTGGGGTCCGAATATCTGCATCTGAGGAGGAGAAGGACCTGGAAGTGATGATCACTAGTGACCTGAAGCACTCCACACAGTGCAGGAAAGCAGCAGCAAAGGCAAACAAGATACTGAGAAGCATATCTAGGGGATCAGTAGTAGGAGAGAGAAGGTTATACTGCCCTTGTATAGGTCCCTGGCAAGGCCTCATCTAGAGTATGGAGTTCAGTACTGGTGCCCACACCTCAAAAAGAACATTCACCTGCTGGAGAAGGTCCAGAGGAGGGCTGCAAAGATGATAGTGGGTCAGCAGGGTAAGGCATATGAGGAGTGGTTGAGGGCACTGAACATGTACTTCCTGGAAGACAGAAAAAAGAGAGAGGACATGATTGGGACCTTCAGGTACTTGAAAGCAATAAATAAGATGGATAAGGAGAGTCTCTTTAAGCTGAGTGGCAACCATAACACGAGAGGCACAGTCTTAAGCTGGAGGGTGGAAGATTTAGGAGGGAGGTTAGGAAGCACTTCTTCACAGAGAGGATGGTGGACACTTGGAATGTGATGCCGGAAGAGATGATCTTGCTAAAGACAGTGGGCAGCTTTAAGAAAGGCTGGGATAGGCATAGGGGGAAGATAAGGATCATGGGTAGGGAGGATGGGAAGTGTGGGAAGGGATGGCAGGGACAGTAGCTCAAGCTGTGTACCCTGCAATACGAGCAGACTAGATAAACCAAATGGCCTTCCTCTGCTGGCTTCTTCGTATGTTCATATGTCTGTATGCATATTTTTCTATTACTTGGATCTTTCATTTTAGGTAAATAGGTTTCCATTCCCAAATCTCTTTTTTTGTTAAAAGCCAACCATGTGCTGATTTTACAGTTTCTGCCCATATCCATTTTTTTCTGGGTATGAATTTCCCTGATTTTATCTTTTATATATGTTTTCATTATCTCTATGGGGTTTATGAAGCTCTCAGGCAAACAACCCAATAAGCCATAGGGTTTCAATATATTATCTAGTGTTTGCAGGCTTGGGCAAGAAAACCCCTTCTTGCATGTATTTTATTGTTTCCTCTAACCATATTTTAGGTATTCTTGTCTCTTTCGTATTGTAAACCCATATCCAGTATATGGACAATATCTGTTCAATATTATACCTTACTGGTAATTGTCCCAGTTCTAATCTGGTTAGTGAGGAGAAGGCCCCAATAGGAAGACCCAGAAGTCTTTTAAAAAATGTATTCATTAGTACTTCCAGAAAGCCTGTATTCTGTTGACCCCAAATTTCAGCCTCATAAAATATTTGACTTTTTATTTTAGCATTTAATGCCCTCATACAGCCCTTTGTAGAGTGTCCTCCAAACCTATAAGAAAATCTTTCCACTGTTGGTGTAAACTTCTTAATTTTTTGTACCAAAAGTTGTATATGTTTATTCCATTTCAGATTGTATGTGAATGTTATCCCTAAATAACGTAAGTTATTAACATGTTCTATTTTGTGGTTATTGCAAGTCAGATGGAAATCACTCTCCTTTTTTTCTGAAAATTATTGCATATTAGAATATTTAGTTTTCTCATAGTTTATTTCCAGGGATGCCTTAGCACATCCTTCATAACATTTTTGCAGGCTTCTCTTTATCCCTAGGTAACTAGTAGAAACTAAAACAACATTGTCTGCATAAGCTAAATAAGGGCAATGCCTGGAGCCCACTCTTGGCATGTGCTTCTCAGGGTCATATAACCCTTCTAGGACCCCATTAAGATACAGGTTAAACAATATAGGGGCTAGGACACATCCCTATCTCAGTCCGGTATTTGCTATGAATTTTGTTGTGTTATCTCCTTCTTTGTTATACCTTATATTTGTTGTATTGTCTGTGTATAATGCTATTAAGATGTTTAGCATTGCTGGGTCCAGCCCGTAACACTCCAGTACCTTCCAAAGCTTGTCTCTTCTAACTGTATCAAAAGCAGCCCTCAAATCTATAAATACACAATAGAGTTTCTGCTTTTTAATGTTGATATACTTGTGTATCAAATGTGCAAGGACAAAGCACTGGTTGTTTGTTGAGTGTCCTGGCATTAATCCTGCCTGTGCCCCATCCATGATTTCTACCTCATAAATCCACTCCAGTATTCTCTTATGTAGGATTTTGGTAAATAATTTTTGGGATGTATCCAAGAGGCTTATTGGTCTATAGTGTTTGGAGTTGGTTTTATCACCTTTTTTAAAAATGGGTATAATTATATTTTCTCTCCATGTGGAGCTTATTTTCCCCTGTTTTAATTATATGATTATATATATTTTTTAGGCAGTGAACCCAAAGTTCTGAATCATTCAAAATTATATCCAGGGGGATTCCATCTGGGCCACGTGCCTTGTACCTTTTTGACAGGCTTAATGCTTCCATTAT
The DNA here is from genome assembly GCA_016271365.2 of Neoceratodus forsteri. Taxonomy (NCBI): domain Eukaryota; kingdom Metazoa; phylum Chordata; order Ceratodontiformes; family Ceratodontidae; genus Neoceratodus; species Neoceratodus forsteri. The sequence goes on along the minus strand of CM028133.1, from coordinate 412,576,502 downwards.
ATCCCCTTTTGTTATTTCACTCTTAAGGGGAATCCACTCTTTTTCAATGGTATCTGGAGTACCTATTTCTGGATCAAAGAATAAATCTCTAAAGTAAGTTTCCCATGTGTGGGGATCTATATGACTTTCAATCGCATCTGAGTATGTCTTCCATCCATTTGCTACCATGTGCCCAAACTTCCTATTATCATTTGACCAGACCACTTTCTCAAATTCTTTCCAGAGGTCTATCCTATAAGTTTCCCTTGTTTTGCCTAACAAACATTTATAATCTTTCCTAAGCTTATTAAGTTTGATTTTATTCTCTTTAGTCGGGTTATCTGTCATGTACCTTGCTGCCTTATTGATTTCCTTTTTGGCTAATTCACAGTCTTTATCATACGATTTGCTTCCTTTTATTTCTTTTATATAGGATGCCTTTATTAGAATGGCTGATATCTTGCTCAGGGTTTTTTTCTAGACCCTACAGTCTGCTTTTTGGATCTCTGTTCATTATGATGTTCCTTATCTTGTCCTTTGCACCGCAGTCTGTAAGTAGCTGATTGGATAAGAAATTATCTATCATCTCCCATTTAACCCCTTTTTTAACCCTAATTATTCTGCTTTTACTACTTGTGGTTGATTCCTTGGGTCATAATTCTAAATAAACCTCTATAGGACTGTGCTGACTTTCTGCCATATCACCTATCCTAAGGTCCTTAAATAGTGGTACCATATCAAACCTTATCCAGCACAAATCTATTATCAATGCACCCTGTTTCATAGATAAGTAAATGCACCAGATGGATCCCCTCTAGTTCTTCCATTTAATAAAATAATTGTTTTATCTTCAAGGATGTTACATAACTTCTTTCCCCTAACAGATACCCTTCGAGCTATAGATTTGCACCCCAGAGCTATAGAGTTTTGACCCTGGGCAGCACATGCTTCTCTCATTTCTGGGGTTGGCTGCAGGCATTGCCCCACCCTAGCATTAAAATCACCCATTAGTGCAATATTGCAGTCTGGGTTGCCCTGTGTACATTCATTGATTACTTTTTACAATTTATCCAGAACACATGTTTCCGTATATCTGGAACTAACTGGAAGAATATGTACATTTAAAATTATCGCTACCCTGCCCTTTCCTGTTATCTTAAAGCGATTTACCAAGTTTTGATATATGAGTGCATATACTGCAAGTTGACTACATATAGAACTGATTCACAATGTATTTTGATAGATGCATAGCCTATTTTAGAAAATTAAATCAGGTTTTCACCCTCACAAACCAGGAAGTGTCATTTGTGTATTGTAGCCTGTATTTGGTGACCTTTGACACTCACCTTTGCAATGTCACCACAGGGAGATCTGTGCTCTGCAATTAAAATTAGTTCTTGGTCACAGCAATTCTGTTTTGATAACAGAGCTCTTGGTCGCAGCATGCAGCACGACAATAGCAATGTCAAACAGTTCATTTTCAGGGTCCGATGATGAAAGCATTATGTTGTCATTGCACTAACAGTGATCTTTCGGACACTAACATAGTGCCACAATTTGACAGCCACTGCATAGTAGATCCCCATAGGGATGACCCTATGACAGCAGCGAGAATGATGTGGTCAGCAGCTCAGGCGGTCACAGCAGTAGTCCCAATCCATTCCAGTACAGCAGTGAGAGCAGACTTAGCAACACAGACTGTTAATATTATATTTTGCTACTTGGTGCTACGGCTTGGTTGCCATTATTGCTGTCTTTTTACTGTGCAAAATCGAGGTATGGTGTGTGTTCTGTTACGCCCTGCATCAATGTGCCCACACAAATGCTAGTGATAGTACCCTGGGTTTTTATATTTCTTTTTTGCGGGGGTTGCTTTCTATGCTAAAGAGTTGTTGGCCACCCAGCTTGACACTGAGAGCACGGCTCAATCTGGCAGCATTGCTTAAGCAGGATAAATGGCTCACAATTTGTCCAAATCCAATTTGTCCAAATTCCTCACCTGGTACTAGTTAGTAGTGACCTCCTGCCAATTGATTTATCAGTCACTCACTCTGATGGAGCACAGGGTGGAAATTACAAGCAGGCACATTGTTCCCCAACCACTCCAAACCCCCCAGCTGCACACATACACTTAGAAAAATGCTGCAGCATAGAACTTTTATTATCTGTAAATTATTTATACTGTTTGGGTCTGTCTTTGCCGTAGTGCCAACTGGTCTATGCTATAGCTTTCTTCTCTGTGTATGTGTGTGTGTTTGGAGGTGGGGGGCCTGCTTGTACGTTCCCCTTTTGAGGTATCAGTGATTGAGTAATGTGTTGAAGTCACCGGTTCCCCTGTTTAAGGCATGCTATCAATTTAAAACTACAAATTATTGCACCAGCTTTGTGTTACCTCTAAGCGCTCAGGAACTATACAGACTGCAGCTGCCATTAGTGTCTGCATAAGAATCTGTAATACCATCCTGGCATTGGCTTAGTGCCGCTACATGTGTGCCTCCAGGTGCATTATGAATTGAGCAAAAAATACACAGTACAGTCGGTGATCGTCCCCCACCCCCAAGGTTAAAAATGACACTGCCAATACCTTTCTCATGGAGAAAGAGACTGCATTTATGTTTAGATAGCCTGAGTACCGTTTGATTGGTCCACTACAAAAAGGGACATATCCTTCCGGTAGGTACTCAAGTGTTAGACTGTATTTGAACCACCGTTCCTCATTTATGTCATCATACTTCATTACCACTTCAGTCTGTGTCTAGCCGTTTGTGTCTTCCCATTTTTTCCATTACAGTGGATCTCTGATGCACATGCATAAAGTGTACAGCAAATACAACAGATGCTGCACTATACTGTCTCCCACACCTTACTGATGTCATGGTGCATTGTGTAGATTCCCTGCATTCATTGCTATGTAGCCCATATTTTGGTTCAGACATTTTTCCCTAAGTATGCCGAACTGCCTAGCACACTTTGCAATATAACACCATAGAAGCCGTACATTGGTACCACAGTGTCGGGAGAGGATGGCAACTGCAGTATCTTCTTCTGCTGATGCTCTGGAGCACATACAATGATGCTATAATCCTAATTATAAATAAAGACTGTATGTTAAACTGTTAAAAAAATAAGTGTTTTTAATTTTGAGATACACTGTAAACTATATACAGTATAACTATGTCCAGTTTATAACTGATTTTATTGCATTCATTTATAAACTTAGAGAGGAGCTGGCAAGCTGGAGAAACAATTCAGTGCACCATGTCCCTTTATTCATGCACATCTAAGCATACTTTGGTGATCAGTGTTATGGTGCTTGCATGAGAACACCAAATGAGCCCAAGAAAACATAGGAGTACAGGAAAAAATATAAACTGTCTATAGTGATGGTGACAATCAGAAATGCAATAGCAAAGGCAGTTTACTGAAGCAATCACACTGGAAGCAGCACTTGCCAAAAACACACAGTTTATTGCACTGTTCTCCTGGGATTGGACTGTGCAGCTCAGTGCTTATACTCTTGCTGCACATTACAATTCTGAACTGTTGAAAAAGTCATCCATTTAACACAGACCTCTATGTACCAATACTGAAAAGCTTACTTCAATTTATAGATCTGCCCAGTTCAAAAATTGTCCTCTTGTGTCCCAATACTCTACAGATTACAGCTCCACTCAGTTAAAAAAAATATTTTTATACAGATTTGTTGTTATAATTATGTACTTGCAGCACTTATTAAAACTGTAACACTGTACTCAAGCAATGCAGATTGTGATGTTCCTAGAACCAATGGACCTAGGACACAGAGCTTAGTCAGATGAGTAAAATTGAAAATCAGGAGAAATCACCACTTCTGCAATCCCAAAAGCAAGTATAACAGCTGCCAATATAACAAACAGTTCCAGTCATCAGTGCTGTAATTTTTGCCAGTTCAGTTTTGGATCTGCACTCACTGAGGCTGGGTCCAGGAAAGATGAATGAAGAAGCAGTGAGAAAGGTGCAGTGGGAACACCTTCCCTGTGCTGATGTCACTCATGCATGTGGATACACTGTTCATGTGCAAACTTCAAACAAAGAAAAAAACATGCAGAGACAAATGTGGCACAAAAACGTAAAAAAACTAAGCATCTGAATATATTTAATACTTAACTTCAGGGCATCTGAGCTTTGCATCACTCAGTGAAGGGAAGGTGATCTGCAAACATGACATTGGGGTAAGTTGGTAAATCACTTTAATGCCCAAAATATGTTCAGAGTCAGTCTGAATTTCAGTCAGCCTGAACTCCTTTAAAATTTTATACCATGTTATCAAGCCACCTGATAACCTACCATATTTCTTTTCACTTCTGGCTCCTTTGCTGAATGTTTTTAACCATTTATATGTATCCCTTGTCCTAATTTCCTGCAAACAAATACAGTAAAAACTTTAATAATCAAGGAACGATGAGTCAGCTAGTCTTTCTGTTATCCCAGCAACATTCCAGGATAAAATATTAGAGTCTAGGCCCCCTTTGCTTTTTTTTTTCTGTTCACTTTAGTAGTTGAAATTATTTTATGAATAGTATTATCTGATTGTCATTCTTCAGTTTAATCCTGAAAGATCTGGAATCCATTTGATCTTTGTATTAAATTCAACCATTGGTCATATCTTGGTTCCACTTTTCCCAGAGTTTGAGCATCTGCTTTTCCAAATAAATAAATGTCTACTTTATCTAATGTAGAAGCTTTGGATAAAATCAACTGGCAGTCTGATTCATTGTTTACCCATATTGTCAACTGGCAATTTTCCTCCCATCTTATCATTTTCTTTATTGCTAAGTTTAAGTCTTTGAGTCTGAGTAAATTCTGAAGTAGCTCCACAGTTTTCATCCTTAGATTTTTCTTAGTCTCATTTAGGAAGCTGTTTATCTTGAATATGGAGATGGGCAACTCTTTTTTACCCTTTTCTGGGTTTTTTTTGCCCATCATAATATTCTTGGAATAAAACTTTAATAGTCACCACATTCTCCAACTTGAAGCCCAGAGTTCTAATCTTTTTCTTTTGGTTTTCTATTGCCTTGAATATATAGTACTGGTCTGAAATAAAGGGGACCAGCTCCACATTCTCTAGTGGTGTAACACTTAATTGATTTAACATTGGTTCATAATTCTTGTTTCCCTATAAAATTGTCCCCAAAAATTGTTTTAGGTGTGTGTTATGTTTTTTCTCAGTATCATCCGGTATTGTAGTCACCTTATATAATGATAAAACATAATCAGATTCTAAAGTTCTTTTAAGAATATTTCCTAGTTTTTTAGATTGTTTCTCAAACTCCTAACCCCTTTCTTCATTGTTTATTTCTCTTTGGTTAATACCTCTAAGGGTTGGTATAAGCTTTGAGCACTTTATGATTTTTATAAAACTAGCAGTATAAAGCAGTATGAGGAAATATAAGGGGAGTTAATAGTCCCACAAAAACAGGCAAAATATACAACCAAAGAGGGTACTTATATTACTGTCATTAGCAGTAGATATATTAATCTTACTGGAGCAAGTAAATTTGGGCCTGTGCTCATCAAACGAAATAACACACAAGTAGTACACAATCTCCGGGACTAATTTCTAGCGTCAGTCTAGTAAAAAGGGTTGCAACAATAATAAAACTGAGTAAATAACTTTGAATAAAAACTGAGATAGCTGAAGTAATTTAAGCATTAGTTGCAAACAAGATGGTTAAAAACTTAAAAAAAACTTTACTTTAGCTATAAAAAGCTTCACTTCAGCTATAGAGTAACAGAGCTCACGAAACTCAGAAACTCAGAAGAGAATAACTGCTAAAGAGAACATGGCAGGTAGTCACTGTATTCAGTGTTAGTGTTTGCAGTCAGCTCCAAAATGGCTATTCTGAAAGTTAGAATGCCATGCATGCGCTTTAGACTGGTAGTGTATGTAACGTGAGACAGAGCACATATGTATGACGTCAGTAAGAAGTAAATTCTATTATATACCTCAAGTTTTTACCATAAAAGGAAATAAAATAAAATAAAAGCTTGAATTAAAAGAATAAACGAGAAATTTAATATATAAAACAGAGGAACACTCTCCTTATATTCAGTCACCACTTGGTTACCACTCTCCTAGCTCGGGGCTGAGATATCACTCATTTCATTCTCTTTAGTTCAATTCAGTAAAATGTGCAGTGTAAGAGGAGTTTCTAAAAAACAGCAAAGTCTCTTAGTTGGAGGTTAGCAGGGATATAGGTGCGGAGTGCTCGCCTCTTCCGATCCACCTCTTGGGTGCTGCCTTTTCCAGCATATCAGCCCCCCCCTTCTTGCTGCTCTCCAGCAGAGCAGGCTAGTCAGCCACCTCGAACTCCAGGCTCCTGTGGGAGAAGAAAAAAACAGCAGCAGTGGGAAAACAGCGCTCCAAGTTCAAACACACAAGCTGGACTGGAAAGATAGCCAGGCCTCAAGAAAGCAGGTAGAAAACACACTCTGCTGTCAGATTTAGGTAACAGTGGCATATCTTACATAAAAAAAGAATGTAGTGCTCTGGCTATCCTGCTCCTTCTGCTACTCCACAGCAGAATCGCTTGCAGTGTCAAGCTCCTCCTCCTCCAAAAAAAAAAAAGAATCCCCACTTACTCCTGTATTTTAACATCAGATTTATTTTCCCATGTGAAGAAACAGTTGTCCTGAAGTCTTCACTTCAGATCAATCACAGTTTATTATTTTATTAAAGGAAAACTACACCCAAAACTTGAAAAAATATATGCTGTGCAGAGTGTTTTAATTTGTATGTGAAGTTCTAGTGTTTCCTTCCCTCTGACTGGTATTAGGAGTTTTTCCTAAATTAGCCTGCTAGCTTTAGGGTAGTTTTACGACCCCTGGAGATCTCCATATCAAATAGCTTTATTGCATTTCTTTGTCCTACAATGCACCTTGTTTCATGTGATGGTGATGTAGCAGAGCCCATAAATCCAGCAGAAAGCATTGCATTACAATCAGTTCACAACAATAGAGATGGCTATATTTTAAAATCTGTAGAATTTAGCTTGGTGACCACCCTCATCCTAAAGGTTTTACTGTCCTGAAAAACTTTGCTGCTGGTAATTTTTGTGCAGCTTATAAAGCTTCCAAGATATTTAGTTTGTTTGGCATGTGTGTGCTGAATGTTGGGTCTCTCTTACATCACAGTCACATGAGACAAGATGCACTGTGGGAACAAGAAATACAATTACGCTATCAGGTATGAAGATCCTCAGGGGTCGTAAAACTAGCATAAAGCTAGCAGGCTAATTTGGGAAAACTCCTAATACCAGTCAGAGGGAAGGAAACACTAGAACTTCACATACAAGTTAAAACACTCTGCACAACATATATTTTTTCAAGTTTTGGGTATAGTTTTCCTTTAAAGAGCTAGTGGGCAGACAGACAAATGGGCAGACAGGCAAATAATACATATTTTAAGTAGCAGTCAGTTATAACTTTTTATTTCTGAAGTATTTTGCTTTTCCCTTTTGCTCATCAGAAAGTCTTCTATGTGATAATATTGTGCTGGTGTGTGGAACAGCTCTTAGCTTGGCAGCTGACATATCTAACTCCACTGCCCCACACTATATCATCAGCCTTGTGATCTCATGGACAGTGACATCACAGGTGAATGATCTGGCAGTCACTCACCTGCTGTTCCTAAGTAGCAGTGATGTCACAGTCAGTGAGGTCACAATGCTGATGATGTAGTGTGTGGCAGTAGATCAAGATATGTCAGCTGCCAGGCTAAGAGCTATTCCACACATCATACCTACTAACATCAGGTAAACAATCTTTTAACTAAACAAAAGGAAAGGAAAGTGGGCCAAAGGTAATGGTTGGCTGCTTTTAAAATCTAATATTAGTTTTAGGCAGTACACTAGCTCTTTAAAGCCATTACTTGTATGTTATTTTGTCAATAACTCTGCATTAGTTAGGGTGTCTTTGTGTGTGTATGTCATTTTTCTGAGGTTCTCAGGAACCGCAGAAAGCCGTTTGGCAGCACAGTTCTTGCTATTAGGGAACTTCTGTTACTTTTAAAAATGAGTTTAACAGCCTAAATTGTATTGCTTTGTGGTAATTTGGTTGATATTATTCTGAGTTCCTTTTTGGGAACCAAAATGATAATTGGCTTCAAATTACAGTTCAAACACCATTTGATAGTCTGTTTCTTTGCGGTTCTGTTTTTTTTTTTTTAAATGGAACCAAACTGAATTTGTTATTTCTACTCTTTTGCTTACAGTAAGTGCTGTATTTGTTGTGAACAAGAACATCTTTCCGGGTTGTCAGCATTTGGCATGACTGACAGGCCTAAAAAGAAGACAGGACCCACAGGCTTTAAGACCTGTAAAATTAGTTATCAACTCCTAGCTAAGGTAGATTGCCACGAGTTGTGTTTGAGGTGCCAGGGTTCTGATCATGATTTTGTCAATTGTGAGCTTTGCATTAAGTTTTGCCCTAATACATAAAGGAAAAGTACTAAAAAATTAGAAGACATTATGGCTTCTCAGACTGCCTCCATATCACCTAAAGGCTCAGATGAGGGTCCAGCCTCTCAAAGTAAACAGCAGTCACTGTGAAAGGGGACAGATTCAAAATGCAAGGCTGCAAAGGATGGTTCACAAATCAAGGTGTCTGAACGGAGGAAACCTGAATCCAGTAAAGATAAAAGAGACTCTGAGCAGACACCAAAGAGGGTGCCTGTCATGAAACAAAGAAACATGTTGCTGTCCTTCCCCCTGAAGAAAGAAAGGAGCCACCAGCAGAAACATACAATGCCTTCTATAGAGGACATGGCAAAGGCATAGGAACTCCTTCAGGCATTCCAGGCCATGGGGAATTTCACAAATATTAGTGCCAACCCCCAGGCTCCAGTTGCATTACTGATGCCTGTGAATGAGGGGGCTGAAGTGTTCTATAAGGGAGGGGAACAATGGAGAACCCATAGGAATGGATGGTTCTCCTGAGCAAGAGTTTGGTTCTCCTCCTCTACCCTTGGATGACTATACCTCACACTATGTTTTTGTGAGGCATATAGTAAACACCTTCAACATCACCTCAGAGGAAACCGAGGAAGATGAGGATGAGGATGCATTTATGGATATGACAGGCTTAACTCCCACAAAAAGGTTGCTATTGCCCATCCACAAATCCCTCAGGAAGGCCACCTGTAAACTCATGTCAGCACCAACCTTGGCAAATTTGATTGCAGCTACAAAATCCTTCAAGTCAGGTCAGCCCAGACCTGCAAAGGATTTCCTTCATTTGCTTTTGGCACGTGGCACTGTCCACCCCATTGGTACCAGGTGCCAGGTTCCAAATGAGAGATATTCAAAACTACATATGGAGCCACTGATCCCAGAAATGGGATCCACTTTAAAAATTAATGCCTGTCACAAAGTGCCTGTTAAGTCACTGGAATGATGGAAGAAAGAGCGCAACCTCAGAGAGGGAGTGCCCTTCCTTCTGTATTTACCTATGACCATACTCACAACAGATGCCTCCAGCCTGGGCTTGGGCAACCATCTGGAGGACCTCACTGTAGGTGGTATCTTGAGCACACAGGGACTCTGGAGCAAATAAATCTCCTAGAGCTTAGGGCAGTATACCTGACAATGCAGTTTCTTTCTTCTCACATCACAGGTCAGTCTGCCAAGATCAGGACAGACAACACCACAACTATGTATTACATAAACAAACAGGGAGGAATAAGATCTATGAAACCATGCACAGAAGCAGTGAAGTTCTGGAACTTAACACACTTTCTGAATGTTCAACTCTCTTCAGTACCCCTGCCAGGGAAGAACAATGTGCTGGCAGATTCCATGAGCAGAATTAGCCAGGGAAACTTCATATGGACACTGAACCAGCAGGTGCTGGTGACAGTGTTCAGAAGGTGGGGTACACCAGAAAATTGTATCCCATCAAAACCACTCAAACAAAGACAGTGTAGTCAAAACCATTCCATCATAATCGTGCAGATGGAAAAGCAAAACACAAAAATTACCGACTGCATTTCATCAGCAGCTTATAGAATATGCCATTTGGTATGAGTGCATGTTTGTCACACATGTATTTTCCCTCACAACATTGTTTCCTTGACGGGGTTGTAATCCTGTCTAAGCACTCTTTATTTTGCATAATTTACTGGGCTGTGGATTGACTACGCTGTGTTTGTTTGCACAGTTTTGATGTGGAACCCACCAGAAATAGACCTGTTTGCGTCTTGAGAGAAAAACCAGCTCTCATTGTTTTGTTGCAAACCCCCAGTGGTGGGTACAGACCCAGAGGTTGATCTAGTCCTCAACTGGTCAGGGAAGTTTCTTTATGCCTTTCCACCTTTCCCACTTTTGCTAAGAGCACTACTAAAACTGAGAAAGGAGTCAGCAACAATGATTCTCATAGCTCCAGATTGGGACAGACATATTTTGTATTCCCTGCTACTGCCCCTCTTCAACAGGCATCCTATCAACTTGCCACTGAGATACAGTCTACTGACATTTTCAGGGCAGGATAACATTTTAAAATCCAAAAACTTTGCATCTCAGAGCATGGTTCTTGAAGAGCTAGAGTTCTCTGGACTAAATTTCTCAGAGAAGGTTATTGAAGTGCTTAAGGTTTCAAGCAATCCAGCAACAAGAAAAATGGAAAATATTTTTCTTTTAGTGTTTCCCTAGATACCTCAACCCATTGTGAACAAGTCTAGCTACAATTCTGGACTACTTGGTCCATCTGCAGTCCTTGGGCCTTAGATCCTCAACCCTGCAGGTCTATTTGGCAGCTGTATCAGCTTATGTTTCAGCCAGCAAGGGCAGGTCAGTGGTCTCGCAGCCCATTTTTGAAAGGTTCTTTAAAGGCTTTAATCACCTGTACCCTCCAGTAAGGGATCCTGTCCCCCCATGGAACCTGTATCTGTGCACTGCCCAGCTGATGGAGGCTACTTTTTGAGCCTATGGCAACTGCTGCTTTGGAGTATGGGTATACTATAAGAATGGTGACTGAATTTTGTTACCACAATTAGGGGGCGCCACAATAAGGGCGATGATGACAGGGGCATTCTTGATTTTAGATCACCCCTCAGTCATGCGACTCTTTGTGCCCACACAATTTCTGCCCCCTCTGGGGCATGCCTGCCCTAGAAAAGTATATTTAGTTGTGGAGGGTGAGAAGCCCCCCGCAAAACATGACTATTTCCCGGAATGGGTCTTTGGCGCTCTCCGTCCCTGGAGCCACAATGCCTGGTGCAGAATTTCTGGGTGGCATATTGCCTGTGCCCATATCAGTGTCAACAAAATGACTGTCACATTAATATAGGTGAACCTGGAATATGTCACAAAAAGCAGTTTTCCTGGTGGCACTGACATCTGAGGGTGAGCGAGCTGCAAACCCTCTGCACAGATCCTAACTACATAATTTTTCACAGAGAGAAGGTAGTCCTCAGAACTAACAGAAAATGATTTCCTAATGTGGTGTCTGAATTCCATCTGGATCAGTCATTCACACTTCTGATATTATTTACAGCAAAATCCAGCTCAGGAGAATAGAAGCTCCAAAGTCTGGATTTTCAAAGATCTCTGACTTATTACTTGGACCACAGAAAGCATGTAAGGTCCACTAGCACTGTTATTTGTCAACAATAGTGAAATGGGGAAGGGGAAACCAGCATCCAAGAGAACAGTGTTTCATTGGATGGTTTCCTGCATGCAGTTCTGTTATGGCAAAGCTGGCAAGCTGAAGGCCTTAGGGTTTACTACACAAGGCACACCTATGCCTCTGTAGCAGCATCAAAAGGTGTTTCTCTGCAGGAAATCTGTAAAGCAGCTACCTGGAAAACAGTGCATACTTTCACGAAGTACTACTGCCTGGACATACAGTCCAGAAGGGCTGCCAGCTTTGGCACTGCAGTCTTGCAGAACCTTATGCTGTCTGCAGTTGTTAAGCATATGTGAAGGATTCCTGGTGTCTGAAGAAAAACTAATCACTGTAGTAATGTTTCTTTCAAAGGGATCCCACACTATACTTAACAATCCCTAATCCCTACCTCCCCTTCCAGAACCTGGAAAAAGGTTCACAAAATAATCTGTTCTTTGTTTGCTTGAGCATTACTTGTTCAAGTGCCTTTACAATTGATACTCCGTGATCTCAGCTTTGTAATTATTAATAGCATTTTTAAATTTCTCTGCCTTGTAAAATAGTTTTCAAACTTTTTACAATACTTTTCTTGATATATTTTTGGTAGTCATTTAGCAAGTTAATTGGTCACTGCTCACCCAAGCTTTAGAAATAAATCTGACTTTAGAATGCAGGGTGAGCATGCCACACAGTATGGTTTGAATTTCATTCTAAGTTCTCTAATTAGCATTCCATTCTAAAGCTCCAGGGCATCTCATTCCAGGGGAATTATTACAGTTGTTAAGCATAGTGAGGGATCCTTTTGGAAGAAACAGCATTACTATGGTGGGGAATTTTTTCTTCACTACCGCCCTCTCAAAGCTTTAGCACTGGGGTAGAGTAGGGCTCTTCAGCTTGAATGTCCCTCCTCCAGCTCCATGCTGCCAGACCTCCCGAGACCTGCATGTCCAGAAAAGCTCCACGCTGCTGGTCCCCTCCAGCCCTGCAAACTGGGATCACGCCTGAATCACAGCAGCCCTTCTTGGTTCCTAGGCAACCAACCAATCAGTGGCCAGACCTGTTTGTAGCCATGCCTTCTCTGCACTGAGTCGTCCAGTCAGGAGCCACCTGCATCATTCCTTTGTCCTGGCCAAAAGCCATGAGAGCTTTAAAATCAGAGTCCCTACAGCTTCAACTGTGCTATAACTTCACTATCCCCACCTCAAAGCTTCAGCGTTAGGGCTGAGTAGAGCTGTTTAGCTCAGATTGCCCTTTCCCCCACCATGCTGCCAGACTTTCTGAGGTCTGCACACCAAGGAATGCTCCACACCACTGGTCCCCTCCAGCCCTGCAAACCGGGATCACATCTTAGCCACAGCAGCCCTTTCTGGTTCCTGGGGCCACCAATCAGTGGCAGGATCTGCTTAAAGCTACTCACTGTCTGCAGTGAGTCATCCAAGCAGAAGTTGCCTGCATTGTTTCTTTGTCCTGGATAAAAGCCATACTAAGGATCATACTAATACTAAGGACTATTAAGGAACAAGGAGGCAAACGATGCCCATAAGTGCTCCTATCAAATTAATAAATGTAGTATTGCAGTGAACCCCCAGTAATTAGATAATGATCAAGTAATTTTTTGAATTCAGTTTTTGATTTACTAATTGTTATTTCGAGTGGTAGAATGTTCCATGGATTAACCACTCTTAAGGTAAAGAAATATTTCCTATTTTTGTGGTTAAATTGTTGACCTACAAGTTGTAGAGGGTGCCCTCTAGTATTATGGGTTGTATTCTTAAATGTAAGACCCAGTTCAGTCATTAAATATGTGTCATGAATGACATAAAAATGTGACAATAAATCCCCTCTCAGTCTATGTGTCTCAAGGGACATTAAATTAAAAGAACTCAGTCTGTAGTTATAAGGCAGATCATGGAGACCATTAATTATTTTTGTAAATTTATGCTGTACCCTTTCAAGTTGAATGTAGTTTGATTTTCTGTAAGGGCACCAGAGCTGAGAGGTGTATTCTAAATGAGGCCTAACATATGTAAGCAATAATACCCGACAGGGTGGGTGATATAGGGAAATACCAGACCGCCCAGGGGTGTAATGAGGCCTGACGTATAATCTAAAGAGTGGCATTAGAACTTTTTTATTTTTGGATTGAATAGTGCAGCTAATTGAGCTGATAACTTTTAGATTTTCTAATGACTTCATTAATTTGATTCTAATTATCAAGATCGTTAGAGATGAGGACACCCGAGTCTTTTTCATTAGAGGTAGAAATTAATGGTGAACCGCCAAGCATATATGAAAAATGGGGGTTGTGTTTTCCCAGATGCATAACCTTGCATTCAATTTCATTCCCCATTTCTTAACTCAGTCAGAGATGATATTTAAATCTTTTTGAAGGATATCAGCTTGTTGAATGCAAGAGCAGGTGTTACCTAATTTTACATTGTCTGCATATTTACAGTAATAGTGATAGACTTAATGCTGAAAGTAAAATCAAATATAAATGCTTGAAACAGAATAGGGCCCAGAACCGAACCCTGGGGTACATAGAAACATAGAAGTTGACAGCAGATAAGGGCCACAAGGCCCATCCAGTCTGCCCATTTCTTTTTCTGCCTTATGTATGTGTCATCGGCCATTGCTCTGTCAATGGCCTATCTATTCATACTCATCTGTATTGCTAGCTTATGCCTATCCCATGCCTGTTTGAAGCCCTGCACTGTATTCCTGTCCACCACTTCCTGAGGTAGGCCGCTCCATGCATCCACCACCCTTAATGTGAAAAATAACTTCCTCACATTACCCCCTCTAATCTCATGCTGTGTCCTTTTGTCCTGCTACTTTTCTTATGTTGAAACATGTTAGACTCTTTTACCTTGTTAATGCCCTTAAGGTGTTTGAATGTTTCAATCATATCACCTCTCTCCCTCCTTTGCACTAGGGTATACATATTAAGCTTTGTTAATCTGTCCTCATATGTTTTCTGATGTAGTCCCTGCACCATTTTGGCTGCCCTTCTCTGGACTGCCTCAATTTGGTTAATGTCCTTGTGAAGGTGTGGCCTCTAGTACTGCACGCAGTACTCCAGATGGGGCCTAACCAGTGTCTTGTAAAGAGGGATTATTACCTCCCTCTTCCAACTTGCGATACCCTACTAATACACCCCAACATCCCTTTAGCCTTACCTACTGCTTTACTGGTCTGTTTGGATGATTTCAGGTCATTGGTGATGATGACGCCCAAGTCTCTTTCTTCCCTTGTGACTGCCAGCAACTCCTCTCCCAGCCTATAGGTGGCTTCTGGGTTTCTCTTCCCTATGTGCATAATCTTGCAACGTCTTTGCGTTAAACTCCAGTTGCCACTCTTCTGACCATTTTGCTAGTTTATCCAGATCTCTTCTCATTCTGCCCACCCTATCTGGATCATCTACTCTGTTGCAGATCTTGGTGTCATCTGCAAACAGACAAACCTTACCCTCCAGTCCATCTGCAGTGTCAGTGATGAAGATACTGAAGAGGACTGGCCATAGGACTAATCCCTGAGGTACCTCACTTGTAACTTGCATCTCTTCTGACTGTATACCATTTACCACCACTCTTTATTTTCTGCCCGTCAACCAGTTTGCCTCCCAGTTGACCAACTTCTGACCCCCCCGAGGCTATCCAGCTTATTAATCAATCTTCTATGTGGAACAGTATCGAAAGCTTTTCTGAAGTCAAGGTAGGCGACATCAACTGCTCCCCCTTGGTCCACCACTCTGGTTACCCAGTCAAAGAAATCTATGAGATTAGTTTGACAGGACCTTCCTTTTGTAAACCCATGCTGTCTTGGATCCTGTGCTCCTATGGATTCCAGGTGTTGCACTACCCTTTCATTAAGGAGTGCCTCCATAATCTTGCCCACTACTGAGGTAAGACTGACTGCTCTGTAGTTTCCTGCCTCCTTCCTACTGCCTCTCTTGTGGAACTGGATCACATGAGCCCTTCTTCAGTCTTCTGGGACCTCTCCTGTGCTCAGAGACTCACTAAACCGTTCTGATAATGGCTCTGCTAGTTCCACCCTTAGCTCCTTTAGTACCCTGGGATGTATGCCATCAGGTCCCATTACCTTGTCCACCCTGAGCTTATCGAGCTCTTGTAGGACTCTTTCTTTTGTGAAGGGACTAGTGCACACCTCCTTCCCCCCGTGTCCGTGGTGCTGAGCTGTGGGCCCTGCCCTACCTTCTCTTCAGTAAATACTGAGCAGAAGTATCTATTTAGGATATATGCTTTTACATGGTCCTCCTCCTCACATGCCCCCCTTAAACCCTTTGATCTTAGCAATACCCCCTCTGGACTTTCTCCTTTTACTAAGGTATCTATAGAAAGTCATGTCCCTTATTTTACTGTTTGTGTTAGTGTTTCCTCGGTTTGGGTCTTTGCCTGCCCTACTGCCTTCCCTGCTTCCCTTAGGGAAGTTTGGTATGCCTCCCTATCTTCATCCTGCTGCATTCCCTTATATTTCCTGAATGCCAGCCTTTTGGTTCTGACCTTTTCTGCTACTGTTTTTGAGAACCAAAGTGGTTTCCTTCTTCTTTTGCACTTCCCTTTCTCTATAACACAATGGGATGTTTCTTCAAGTATTGCATCTTTAATGCTTGCCCACTTTTCCTGTACCCCCTCACCTGTATTTCTTTTTGCCAGGGCTAGCTTAACTCTGTTGGCCATCTTATCAAAGTCAGCTCCTCTGAAGTCCCATATTTTTGCCTTGGAATGGGATGATTTAGTTCTGGTGGCCAAATTGAACCATACCATGTGATGGTCACTGACCCCCAGGTGACCTACAACCTGGAGATCTGTGATCCTTCCCCTGTTAGTCAGCACTAGATCTGGGATAGCCCTGTCTCTTGTGGGTTGTTGTACCAGTTGCTTGAGTCTCTCCCCCTGCAGGGAATCCACCATGTGTCTAGTTCTGGCAGATGTTTCTGCTGGTATTGGCCAATCTGTATCTGGCATGTTGAAGTCCCCCATTATCAGATCCTCCCCTTTAGCTGTCATGTTTTGTATATCTTCTAACAGCAATGTGTCTATGTCCTCCCCCTGGTCTGGAGGCCTGTACACAACCCCAGTTCGTATGGCTGTCCCACTTCCTGTTTCCAGGGTGACCCACAGTTCTTCTGGCTCCGTAAGTGCATTCTGAATTTCTGCAGCTTTGATATTTTCATTGACATAAAGGGCCACGCCACCCCCCTTTTTGCATCTCGGTCTCTTCTGAATAGTACATAGCCAGTTACTGAAGTCTCCCAAGTGTGGTTACTGGTAAACCATATCTCGCTAATTGCTACTATGTCCAGTTTAGCCTCTGTCATTATTGCCTGCAGGTCTGGGATCTTGTTTCCCAGACTACGAGCATTTGTATATATGATTTTCCATTGGCCAGATTTCGGTGTGTTAGTTGTTGGGCGAGGTCTGGCATTTCCCCTGTGTGTTGTATGGGGAGCCGGACCTTTTTCCTTACCTGGTGATGCAAATGAACTACAAACATGCTGAACTCCTGTGTGTGACCACTAGCTGAGGGGGTAGGGTGTTCTTCCCATTCAGTGTATGGGGTGCTGCACCCCTCTTTCCATTTTCTAGTTGAAATATTCTGCAAAAACGTCAACCTTCTGCCCCAGTGCACTGACTCCCTTCTTAGTCAGATGCAGTCCATCAAATTTAAAGAACTTTCACTCCCAAAACTTTTACCAGTTCCCTACAAATCTGTGCCCTTTTTTCTGGCACCAGCCCTTGAGCCACATGTTTAGCTCCCCTATCTCCCCTTCTCTGACCTTCCGTCCATCTGCCCCCTCTCCCAGACTGGCAGGATCTCAGAGAAGGAGATGCTGGATGAAATGGTTGATAGTTTGTCACCCAGCCTGGTCAGGTGTTCCTTGGTCTCCACAACTGACCGGCTGGCGAGATCATTAGTCCCTATGTTTACCAGGATTTCAATGTTTTCTCCTGCTTCCCCTGCTGAAAAAGAAGAACCACAGATGAAAGAAACAAGGAGGTAAGAGCAGAAACAATCAGCCAGCAACAAATGCAGTAGCTCTGAAAGCTTATCCTAATGATAGAAAAAACTGTAAAACCTGTAAAGCACCACCTGTAATAATTTCACAGAAGATATACCCTGTAAGAAACACTTTGCTACCGAGAAAAATGAAGCAGTAACAGAAGATATAACTTGCAAAAGACAATTTGAATCAGAAGATTACAGCAGTAATCTGCAAGCACACACCTGTAGGCATACCCTGTAATAATGCAGCAGAAGGTATACTCAGCAACAACAATTTGAATCAGAGAAAAATAAAGCAATAAAATGTTAGCAACAAACAGTAACGATCCCTGTGAGTACAAAATAAAAATTGCAACACACAGTAAATCTGCTTAGCCAAAAGAAGCCTTAATCCTTTTCCTTGCTCTGGTAAGGTTATTTGCTCTGTCCTTTCAAGCAAACTAGAAGAAAAGAGCTCAGGTGAAGCTATGTGCCCTGGCCAGCAAACCTAGGTACACCACTAGTAACGTTACCTGCAGCCCGAGGGCATTAAAACCAAAGCTCCTACAGCTTTAACTGTGTTGTAACTTCACTACCACTGCCTCAAAGCTTCAGCAGTGGGGTTGAGTAGGGCACTACAGCTTGGACTGTCCTCCACACTGCCAGATCTCCTGATACCTGCACACTGAGAAAAGCTCCACACGGCTGATCTCCTCCAGCCCTGCAAGCCGGGAATGCATCTCAGTCTCAGTAGCCCTTCCTGGTTCCTGGGTCCAGCAATAAGCAACTGTATCTGTTAGTAGCCATGCCCTCTCTTCACTGAGTCATCCAATCAGGAACTGCCTGAATTGTTCCTCTGGACTTGGATACCTTTCTTAATGGCAACTCCTCGAGCGGTCCTCCACACTGTGGTCCTCCATGCTAAGGGTCACAGTGTAAAGAATGTCTACTGCATGTGTCAGTCATTACCTGGCCATTCTGCTCCACAGTAGGCAGAGTAGTTATTTATTTAAAATTTGGTGACTGGGTAGGCCCCCTGAGCCCCGAAGGTCCCTTTTTCAGGGGCAACCCGGGATAACAAAACACATTTTCATACAGAGAAAGACTTGGGTTACAGGGTAGTTTCAGGTGTGTGAGCAGGTTACAGTCATGGTTATCATCATGCATCAGTCCTTACAAATATGTTGACAGTAGAATTAACAAAAGGTGCAGAAGAATTGTAATTTTACATGGTAAGCTCATTGTTTACTACTGGCATGGTTCAGTGGAAAGTTAGCTGTGGTACTATGCCTAGAGGGAAGTATCGTAAAACCTTATAAAGTGCTTGGAGGATCTGGACATTAGGAGGATAGAAGCAAATGGTGGGGTGGGTCATGAGCCATGGCAATGACAAGTACTAGTATCAGACATATAGGCTTTGAGTCTGGTGCAGAAATTCATCAGTGAGGAGGCTTCCTGCCTTAGGGGTGGGAGTTTGTTCCACAGGTAGGGGGCTGAGTAGGAGAACGACCTGCTGCCATCGTTAGTCCTGACTCTGGGAACTTCAAGCAGTGTACATACAGATGTCTGTAGGCTCCTGGGGTTATGTTTGAGTGTGATAGTTCCAGCGATGCTGGAGAGAGCTTAAGGGCTGGGTAGCTTGAAGGTCAAGAAGAGCAGGGGGTAGTAGAGACGAGAGGTCAGTGAGGGCCAGTGTAGCTGGGCAAGTGTGTCGCAATGATGCCTTCGCAAGTGGTCCTGGGTAGCAAACCTAGCTACCTTGTTATACAGGATTTGCATCTTGGTGACCTCCTGCTTGGCCATGCCCTGTAAGATCAGGGCAGCGTAAGTCAGGGTGGGGTCTCTGTGGACAGTGACTTTGGACTTGAAATCTGTGAGTATCAGTTGCAGGTTATTTGCTGTAGAGTTGTGTATCCTGTGTTTCCCATGACATGTTTCCTAGGCTAATACTTCAGGGACTCCTGACTACATCCTATATAGATGACCCTTATCCCTGTACATGCTTAGTGGGGTGCACTTCTATGTCTGGGTGTTCATAGGCTGGCCTGCTTACACCCTATGTGGGTGGACCCTGTGTAACCTCTGTGTATAGGCATGTTGCTTTTACCCTATGTGGGTAGACCTTATAATTAGCACTGAATTTTTGTTGCTGCCCTATATCACTGTGGTATAATGCAGTCAAACTGCATTTGCTACTGTCTATAGTTCCTGATGGGTTTTACTGACTTGTTGCTGCTCTGACTTGGGTTGTTCTTAAGGTAATTCGTCTGGTCGGGTATCTTGTTACACAAGCTGCTAAAAATGTACCATCTTGTCAGCCTTGGAGCAGAACTGTTCTATGGGCCCTGCAAGTCACTATCATCTACCTTACTGGCCCAGGGCCTTGAAGTGCTCCTAAGTACTATAATGCTCCAGAGGACACCAGTTTCTTACATCTGATTGCTTCAAGTGTATGGTTCCCAAACTTCACCTATCTGCCCAAGAAGAAAGATGTGGTACTCCTGACCCATTTTGTCAAATGTAGACTGCACTACTCATTAATACCCCTAAATTGGCCTTCTCTATCGTATACATTCTTGACTCCCAGCACTTTTGATTATGATCGCTGGTGATATGAAACCTAATCCCAGGTCACCACCTCCCCCTATGCAACTCTCCTGGCCAGGCATATAGCCAAAGGCCTAAAAATAACACACCTAAATGTTTGCAGTATTATGTTTAATTTGGCAGTACTCAATGCCTGGGTTGGACACTATAGCCCTAATATACTGGGATCAACTGAGATCTAGCTCAAGCCTACTGGGCCAGATGCTGCCTGTGCCCTACCTGGCTTTAACCTCATCAAGTCTGACCGTCCTGGATCTAAGCATGGAGGGGACCTCCTGTTATAGTATAGAAGTCATCTGAAGGTCTCCCAGGTCCAGCAGGCTCTTCCTTCATCCTCAGTCTTGAGTTTTTACATGTATTACTACTGCTAGGTGGTACTAAGGTGATGCATATGGTCTGTATGTATAACTCTCCCTAAGGGGCCCTACAAGGATTAACTTATCTCCTGAAAGCTGTTGGTGCTGAGGCTGGCTCAAATGAGCTGTTAGTCATGGGTGACCTAAACCTAAACCTTTAATTGCTGGAGAACAATGTTAAATGTTCTGAGCCTCTCCTAGAGGGACTTGGTCTGAAGCAGCTTATCTCCTCTCCTACCACTAACGGAGGTCAGCACTCTCTTCTGGACTGGGCCCAATCAAACACAGTGGATGCCTCTGTCTGGGACCTTTCTGGATGTCATCTCTGATCATACTTCCACCTACTGTGTATGGAAAGTGAGCCTGCCTAATGTTCCTCCCAAGGTCATCTTCCTCCATGATCTATCTCAGTGACCTATCCCACACTGACTGGTCCTCTGTATTAATGAAAGTGGATGTATCTGCTGCTCTCTCCAATTTCCTGTCCATTTTCTCTTCCCTGCAGGACAAATATGCCCCTTTCATTAAAAGAAGAGTATGGGGCACAGTCACAAAGTGGCTGCACAGTGGCCTGCGGACACTGATAAAATCCATGGATAAATCCTGGACTCAATTTAAGACCAGTCATGCTGTGGCTGACTTCCTCGAATGTAGTCAACTTAGGAATGCCTGCAAGAAGCCAAATGGCAGGCTAAAAATTAGTTCTATAGGTCTATTCTCCTTGCATTTCCTAGGGATCCCCTCAGTTTCTGGCAGAACATCAAAACTATGGTTGGTGGCACTGCCTCGCAATACACAGATGAACTCCTGGATGGGGTAAATTGTAATGACCCTCTTACAATAGCCAATGCATTCAATAAGCAATTCTTTGATTTGTCTTCCTTCACTCTTCCATTAGCTAGTGCTACTCTGTATTGTCACCTGCATCTTCCTTTCAGCCCCTCCCCCACAACCCCACTTCTACTTACAGTCTCGGTAATGGAAATGGCCAGACTCCTAGGTGGAATCTCCCCTTTTACCAGTGCTGGCTTTAACAACATTGGGCCCAAGATTATATGCTTAGGTGTTCCTCTCCTAACCCTCTCCATAGCCCACATCTTCAATCTCTCCCTATTCATTTGGGTTGTCCCAGACATGTGGAAGGTGGCTGGGGTAGTCTTGGTTTTCAAGCAAGGAGACCCTAAAGCTCTGGGAAATTATTGCCCCATTGCGATATGATTGGTGATCGGCAAAGTCCTTGAGAAGATTTTTGCCTCTCAGGTCACTGAATATCTTTACTCACATAAGATATTGTTCCCAGAGCAGCATGGCTTCCAAAAGGGGCATAGCACTTCCACTGCTTGTACTGCTGCTACCTCTGCCATCAAGGCTGCTGTGGACTGTAGTGAACTTTCAGGGACAATTTTTGTTGACCTCTTGAAAGCTTTTGACATGGTGGACCAAAAGTCTTGCTCCTTTGGATTGTCCACCCATGCTGTTGCCAGGTTCTCTAATTACCTTCATGGTAAGCAACAGCTAGGTAACTGTAACAGGGCAATGTCTGAGCTTGCACCCATCAAGCTGGGGGTACATCAGGGCTACATTCTAGGGCCTTTTCTTTTCTCCCTATTCATAACTGAGCTCTTTAGGGTCCCTGCTCATTGTAGCTCCACTTTGTATGTGGATGAGCTTGTGTTGCTAACCAGAGTAAACAATATCAGAACTGTCACCTCACAGCTAAATGATGCCTTCTATCATACCCAGTCTTCAATCACAGCAAATAGGTTTGCCCTCAATGTGGAGAAGATGCATGCAATGTTCTTTGGTTTACCTGGTAAGATCAAGTCCTGCACTGAGCCCTTGGTAGTCTCCAGTACTAAGGGGTCTTCCACTACCACTGTGTTCTCCTTCAAGTACCTTGGAGTAACCATGGACCTTCAGCTAGACCTTTCTGTGCATATCTCAAATGTGCAAAGATCCATAAACTACAAACTGTGTCTGGCCAATAAGGTCAAACATATCCTCTCCCCTAAAGCTCATTTTCCCCTTGCTGGGGGTGGGGTACCTCCCTAGTCTTAATTATGGGCTCATCACTTATGCAACCATGGCTAAGGCTTGACACTGTAAATGAAATGTAACTTGTAATAATATTTGTAGGTTGGCTCTATCGGCTGCATGTCTCACACACTACTGTGCATTCTATAGCAAACTGGGCTGGTTATCCCCTGCAAACAGTCACTCTTTTTCCCTGGATTGTTTAGCTGATATGACTTTTGAAACTGCTAACCCACCTGTTCTGGCAGGCCAGTTAAAAACACCTATTGGGAGCTACCAAACCAGGTCCATTGACCTGCTCCTGTTGGTGGTTCCTAAGACCTGTACAGCCTCAGGTGACAAAGCGTTCCTGGCTTAGGCACAGAGGATCTGGAACTCTTTATTGTTACACATGAAAAGATCACACCATAGGTTCTTTGCATGGTATGCTGGACAAAGAAAGTAACAACAAGTAGAAGTGATAAAAGAAGTTTATTACAATACTCATGCCATAACAAGTGAAGAAAAACAATCACAAGGGAACCAATTTCCCACCATTCCTCAGGTATGGTCTCTTTCTCTCAGAGGAGCTGGTGTGCATACAATTATATATGACTGATAAGAGTACAGTTACAGATATGATAAACATACGGCATTGGATAAGGCATGTAAATAAGGTGGCTCCCTTGGGCAATTACATAGGAAATAAGAAAGAATCTCTGAACAAAGGAAACTCATAGTCAGCAACAGAATAAGTGTTATCTGTTCTTATTTCCAGACAGTGAGTCTGGAAATGTTTGCAGTGTAATCATAAAAGCACACAATGTGTCACAATAGTGGAAAACTTCAGAATATGAGTGATTATGAATATAAAGAATATATGGCAGAAAGATATCATATATGTAAATGCATTACAGACAAAATGAGCATAGCAAATATAATAAAGAACACACATATAAGTAATAAAACAAGATAAAACATTATAAGACTGTGGTAAGGCACTAATGCATGTAAGTGTACAAGGTTATAGTTACATGTGGGTCAGTTGGTGGTATATAACCCAGGCAAAACATTACCATCTGTGGCTTGTGGGGCTGTCACCCATTCACTTTTCAAGAAGCTCCTCTGGGATTTCTTGAAGACCCACTCAGCATGCTTGTACACTTAATCATTTGGTATCTATCCTATGGACTAGAGTTGTTGTTTTCCTTCAGCAGCACTTATTCTACTTAGGGTAGCTTACTGTCCATGCTCACTAGGGGTTCGCTATCTTGCATACCATGTGTTGAACTGTTTTTTTAACTGTACCTGATCAAGTATGTAACTGGTTTGTGTTCACTGCCTATGTAATTGCCAATCTGCTATTCCACGGCTTGTAAATATCACTGTATTGTTGTTGTATGGCTTTGTATTGCCTTGTAATTCTCCTGGGTTGCACCTGAAAATAGGCACTGTGATTACCTACTGTGCTTACCTGGTCAATAAAAGCTAAATAAATAAAATGGCCGAGCCTAGTGAGATAAAGGGTCCTATAAAGAATAGCAAATACAGATGTAATAAACAGTGTATCCACAATCATTATGTGACAAAACAATTTAAGTGAGTGAAACTCATAATAAATGTGCTAAACATGGGCTCAACAGCCTGAGCTGATTTGGCAAGTACCTCAGATCAGTTCCTGGTCTCCCCTGGGTGCACCTTCGACTCTAGCTGCCTACCTTTTCTATTTGCAACAGTCCTTTTATCCTCTCTGACCCTCTTGGGCCCAGTTGATAGAGGACCAGGCGTTCCCTGAAGAAACATAACTGTTCTCTGAGGATGGCCCCCTCCAGTTCAAAGTCCCCTTTATGTTATTTTATTTTAGACTGCATAATCAGCCTGGAATTACATTGTAATGAATGAATGAACAATGTCTCTCAGAGTGATTCCAGGCCAGATTGGACTTTTGCTTCTTTTAATATTTTATTTTGAAGTTGTTTCACTTTATGTAGAGGAGAGGACTTAATGTGGGCTTCACTTGAAACTGATTCAGTAACACTCCCATCATAGAATACAAAAAAAAAAATAAGGATAAATGTATCTGTTCTAAACATATGGTCTCCAAAGAAGAACCTCTACAAGGATACCATTTGGGACCACTCAATGTGGGGAAATTACCTGTGTGGTTGATGTGCCTGTTTGGCCTCCAACAGCAAACAAGAATTATGATACATAAATGGACCAGAAATACATCATTCAAGGTCATATAACCTGTGACAGTGATCCTTTGGTGTACTTGCTAATGTCCTTGTGATAAGTTTTAAGCAGTATTGACTACTAGGCTACTCAAAAGGAGAATCTCTGAACATAAGAGTTCATTCACAAGATACATAGAAATTGATGGCAGAAAAAATCTCTTAGCCCACCCTGTCTGCCCTCCCTACTTACTAGTCTGCCTTGCCCTTGTGGCAATCTTCCTGTTTCCTACTGTCCTCACTTTTTCTAACTAAGTCCACGAGCCTTTCCCATCCCTGTTTGAAACTGCTGCTCGATCTGGCCTGCAGTTTCAAGTGGTAGCAAAGGCAGAAATGGGGAAAGGGGAGTGGGTTACAGGCAGAGAGGGAGCAAGATGTGGAGAGCCAGGTGCACCAACCCAAGGAGTCTTGGTTATAAGATTCCTGACCTGGAGGCCATTATGTCAGAAATAGACCTGGATCTTATGCCCACAACTGAGTTCTGCTGCACAAGGAGCCAGGACTGGGACATGGCCATACCAGGCTACACTCAGTTTAATTCAATTGAATCTTATTTTACCAGGCTAACGCTATTTGAGACAACTCATTTGCAAGGAGGTCCTGGGAAACATAGCTATATTACAGATAAGACTATCGTGATGAAAAGCAAAATACAGTGCTTACAGATACTTATACAGATAAGCTAAAACAGAAAAAAAAACAGCTCAGATACAAAGCTGACGCAGTAAACACTCTTGGCGTGTGCAGATGCCTAGACAGAAAATTACAAAGGCGAGTGAGAAAGGAGAATAAGGGAATGAAAGAGCACAATACAAGGGAACTAGGCAGTTCAAGACAACTCAAGGTTTAGGCACTGGAGGACTAGGGTACATAGGAGGAAGGAGTACAATTGACAAGAGTACAGCCAAATAGAAGAGGATGTACAGGTTGAGGAGAAAGAAAAGTGGGTAGGAAAATGAGCATAAGAGGTAGAGCAGGAAGGGGAAGCAAAAGAAGGAACTGAAGACAGTATAGGCTAAGGGGATAGGGCAGCAAGGGGGACAAGAATATGGGAGGGTAAGGGAGGGGAAAGGGTTTTAGTGTTAGAAAACAGCCAAATGATGAATTTCAAGGGTCAGCAAAAAGACTCAGGCATAGCAGTTGCATTCTTCCTTCAATGTGAATCTAAGCATGGACTTAATTGTACTCAAGCTAATGGTATGCTTTCATTTTAGTGATTTTTGAAGGGAGTGCCATAGTGAAGGTAAGGCATGACTTGTGGATGAGGCACCAAACTGGGTTCTGATCCTAGGGATGTCAAAAGCTATGTAAGAGAGTATTCTGAGAGTATACACACAGGGAGTGCTTGTAAACATGGAGCAGATATAAGGGGGGAGTTTGGCAGTTGGACCCAGAGGGATGCATTCTGCAACCTCCTGATATTAAGAGATGACCAGCCAATCTGCTGGTAAAGGGAACAGTAGTATGTGTTGAAGGAGGCATGTAAGACAAATCTTAGAGCCCTGTGATAAAGTGTGTCCAGAATAGATAAGGCTGACTTCAGTCTGTGACACTACAGAAAGCATAGTTAAATAGTAAGAGAAAGGTCGTTTGCACGAGTCTGAGTTTGGTGTCATGAGCAAGCAAATGCTTTATTTGGTAAAAAAAGGCCAAACCTTTGTCAGAATTTTTTAGCGGTTTCTTCAATATGCATGACAAAGGATAGCTTACAGTCAAGCCAGAAGCCAGGATATTTAAATTTCTTGACTGACTCAAGCGTCTCACCAAGCAAGGTTATGCTATGATAATTTGCATCAAGCGGGTTGAAAGGTACTTCTTTGTTGCTAGGGGAAAGGAACATCATTTTTGCTTTTTCAGTATTAAGAAGTAGTTTTAGATGGAGCAGGTTTTGTTGAAGAAGGTTAAACTCACGTTGTAGTTCAAGCCAGATGAGTAGTGGGGAGGGCCGGGCAATGTATAGCACAGTATTATCTGCTAAGAGATGAGCACTAATAGACCCCTATGACACACCTCTCTGAAGAGGTTTAAGGGGGAAGAAGGTGCCATTGGCTTTAACCTGTTGCTACCTACTGGTTAGGTAGCAAGCAAACCATTTTAGCGACAGAGTGTCTAATTCAATGTTTAATGTGTTCAAGAGTAACTGATGATCAACAGTGTTGAAGGCCTTGCTTAAGTCTAAAAAAAGTGCACAGATGCAATGTTTAGCATCAAGGGAAGTTAGCCAGTCATCAATAACTTTTGCTAAGGCTGAAACAGTGCTGTGCTTGGGCCTGAACTCTGATTAAAGGGGGTTCAAAGATTTTCAGCTTCTAGATAGATACGAAATTGAGAGTTAACAAGTTTTTCAAGTGGCTTAGAAAGTGAGATTGGACAGTAATTATTAAGGTCATTTTGATCTCCAGATTTAAACAGGAGAATGACATGGGCTATTTTCCAAATGGAGTGCAAGGCACCATGACAGAGTGACAGATTGAATAAGTGAGCAATGGGAGGGGCTAGAAAGTAATATCCTAATTTTAAGAAATAAAGTTCCAGCGAATCGGTTCCAGCTCTTTTTTGGGGGTCCAGTGAGATCAGAAGGTCCTCAACCTGTTTGATAGAGACCGGGCTAAAGTGAGGTTGCACAGATTGGGGGCAGGTTTTTGAAGGGGTGAAAAGAGGGGTTCCAGCTGGGGGCTGAGGAGACAGTTTACTAGCAGGGGATGAATCGAATGCTAGTCCGACAATAGCAAAGTGGTTATTTAACTGATCCAGAATGTCTTCACTCTTCGTATAAGTAAAGGCCCTGCTTACCATCTCAGATGGAAGGGAAAAGGGGGAACTATGCCCCTTGATTTCCTTAAGAATTTGCCAGAATTTAGCTGCATTACTTTTAGTAGATTCTAATGCAGCCTGGTAGTAACTAGCTTTTTCAGCCCGAATGAGTCATGTGCACTGGTTCCTCACTACTCTAAAGGCAGCCCAACTGGCAGCCAATTTTGTCCTGCGGGCTTTTTTCCATAGGTGGTCTCTGAGGAGTAGGGCAGCTTTTATCAGATTAGAGAACCAGGGACAGGTTTTTTTATTGTCCTGATTTTTATCATCGGTGTGTGCTTGTTAATTACCTATGTAACAAGACTGAGGAAAAGGGTGCAAGCCTTGGTTACCATAGGGGCTAAATAGAAGTCTTGCCACCTGATCCTATTCAGGTAGGCCAGAAAACTGGAGGCATTAAACTTACAGAAGTCCCTTTTACAGATAAATTTGGAATGATGCAATGATTTTGGGAGGTGCCTTACACAGGCAATAGCACTGTGGTCACTGATGTCATTATGGAACACTCCAGTGTGAGTAATTCTATGGGGTCTATTGATAGAGATCAGATCGAGGAAAGTACTGTGCTTAGGGTTTTTGACATTAGGTCATGTAACCTCACAAATAAGTTGGGTGAGACCGTAGATATCGCATAGGTCTTTTAGGGGTTCGGAGCAGTAAGAGTTTCAGTTGAAATTGAAATCACCTACAAGAAGGCATTCAGCACTGATGGCTCCTAGGATCCTATGTAAATGTTGAAGTATCCCAAGACCTCCAGAAGGAGGTCTGTAGCAGCCAGAAACAAAAATGGACTCCTTCGTAGGTACAGAAATTTTCAGAATAAGGCTTTCAAATCCTTGTGTAAGGAGGTAGAATCAAAAATGGAGACAACATACTTATCGAGGACTTAGATTGCAACACCCCTCCTCTGGAGTCCTGTCTGTTCTAAATACATTGTAAGAGGGAATGTTAATAGCCAGGTTTGGAGTAGAGGCTTTCAGACAGTTCTCAGGAACCACAAGTATATCCAGGGTAGTGTGGAGGACCCAAGCTTGTAGGGAGTCAAGTTTCTTGAGCAGACTACAGGCATTAATGTGAAGAGCAATTCCTTTTATAGCAGTTGAGAAAGGTCTGAGGGGCAAAAGTGGCAGAGACTATCCATGATTTAATTCAATATTTCCTGAGCACAGTAATAAGAAGCAAAAAAGTTTCCTAAGCCCATTGATAGAAATTTGATGAGCAATCGGTGGCTTTGTTTGGGCAAGGGGACTTAGTGGAATGAGGAAGAGGAAAGAAGGATGGTGGGGTACCAGTAGACCAATGACTGTCACATAAGAGGGATATTTAGTGGTGGAGAGATGCCAGGGTGGATCATATAGGTGTAATGGGGTTCAAAGTGTCCCACATAGCTAGTACCCAGGAAATGGAGACAGGGTGGTAGAGAATAACTCAGGAAGGGAAAGGTGGCAGGTGAGCTGCATTGGTGAAAGGCAACATGGGTTGGTATCTAAGGGCATTCTCAGCTGGACGGGTTCAAATTTAGGATCCATAAAGCTGAGTATTAAGAGGAGGGGAGGAGGAGATGAGCAAAAGCGAAGCGGGACATGGTTAAGTGCAGTTATAGTCACTATTGTTATGACAAAGATGCAGCTCCAGAACAAAAGATTGTAACCATGTATGGAAGACTAGTCAAATGGATGGGTTTATCCTGCAGTAGTAACAGCCTGCCAGAGGCAGGGGTGATCACTTTAAGAAAACACCGTCTATATACATATGTATATATATTTATTAAACTAAGGCAGTCACCAATCAGATGTAGAGGGGAGGGGTCAAGACCAAGCAAATGCGCATTTAATTGATGGTGGGTGGGATAAATATAGAGCTATTAAATGCAGAGCTAATATATAGAAAAGCAAGCAGTTTTGAAGCAGGCACCTAGCGCTCACAGCAGGCAGAGGCAAGGGCTTGAGCAGTCACTAGCACAGGGGCTGCTGCCAGAGGTGTCCAGTGGAATTTGTGGCTCTGTAGCCAGGCTTGGAGGTGTACCTGTGCAGTTCAGCTTGGGTTGGGCGGGTCGAAGGTGGATCAGTGGCTAGCGAAGGAGGGAGCCGATGCTGCAAGTCAGAGGAGCAGCCTGCTCAAGTCTTTAACCTGAAAGAAAGAAGAGGAGAGATATGCTTAAAAAGATTCATGGACAAAGCAAGCTGAATCAGCGGGTGGGCAGTGCAAGGGAACAAAATCTCTGGGGAGTAGCTGCTAAAAATAGGGGTAAGGCAGGCTGGAATCAGGAATTGCTCAGTGGGGGTTGGTAGGGGGTCTGGTGCCAGTGGCGGCTGAGAAATCAATGGAAAAAGATGGGAGTAATGAGGGGCTGTGAATGTAGCTAAAGACAGGGAAGGAGATTGCAGAACTTAATAAAAAAAATTGATAGCCCATGGATGGAGGTTTAAATGGGGCAGAAAACGTGCAGAGTGTTGCCAAGAAAAAAGGAAAAAAAGACTGTACAAGAGCAGTTAGGTAGAGAGAGGCTACAAGGGAGCTGAAAGCAGAGGAGGCAAAGTACAGAAATGCAGGAATGGATAGACCAAACAAAAATTCAGGGCACAGCAGCAGTTCAACTACAACAGCAGTGTAAAAAATAGCAGATCACAGAAATAGCTTAAATAAAGCAGTAAAATCAAAACGGTGGAGGAATTGCATCAGCCAAATTCTTACAAAAGTTATGCTGTAGAAATACTAACAAAACAATACATTTTCTAATCTTTTTAGAACAGCTATGATTCAGAGTAAAGCTATTAAATTAATTTAGAGCAATTACCTGTAATTCAATTCAGAGCTAGTAAATCGCAGAGCATCAGCCAAATTCCAACAAAAGTTATGCTGTGGCAAAAACAACAGAACAAGACATTTTCTAATCTTTTCTATGAACAGCTACGATTTGAAATTTAGAGCTACTAAATGCAGAGCTAGTATGTAGAAAAGAAAGCAGTTTTGAAACAGGCGCCTAGCGCTCACAGTGGGCAGAGTCAAGGGCTTGAGCAGCCAATAGCACAGTGGCTGCTGCCAGAGATGTCCAATGGAATTTGCAGCTCTGTAGCTAGGCCTGGAGGTGTACCTACACAGTTCCACATAGGGTGGGCAGGCCAAAGATGGATCAGAGGCCAGCGAAGAAGAGAGCCAATGTTGCAAGCTGAAGGAGCAGCCCACTCAGGGTTTAGCCTGTGCAGTTCAGCTTGGGCCGGGTGGGTCAAAGGTGGATCAGTGGCCAGTGAAGAAGAGAGCCAATGCTGTAAGCCGAAGGAGCAGCCCGCTCAGAGCTTTAGCCTGTGCAGTTCAGCTTGGGGTGGGTGGGTTGAAGGTGGATCAGCGGCCTGCAAAGGATGGAGCAGATACCACAAGTTGGTGGAACAGCCCACTCAGGGCTTTAGCCTGTGCAGGTCAGCTTGGGGCAGGCGGATTGAAGGTAGATCAGCAGCCAGTAAATTAGGGAGCCTATACCACAAGCTGGAGGAGCAGCCTACTCAGCACTTTAGCATGTGCAGTTCAGCTTCGGGCAGGCAGGTCAAAGGTGTATCAGTGGCTGGCAAAGGAGAGAGCCGATGCCACAAGCCAGAGGAGCAGCCCGCTCAGGGCTTTAGCCTGTACAGTTCAGCTTGGTGTGGGTGGGCTGAAGGTGGATCAGTAGCCGGTGAAGGAGGGAGTTGATGCTACAAGCCAAAGGAGCAGCCCACTGAGGGCTTTAGCCTGTGCAGTTCAGCTTGGGGCACGTGGGTTGAATGTGGATCAGTGGCCGGTGAAGGAGGGAGTCGATGCTGCAAGCCGGAGGAGCAGCCCGCTCAGGGCTTTAGCCTGTGCAGTTCAGCTTGGGGCACACAGGTCAAAGGTGGATCAGTGGCTGGTGAAGGAGGGAGCCGATGCCACAAGCCAGAGGAGCAGCCCACTCAGGGCTTAGAAGGGATAGGGAGGGATAGGGAGGGAAGAGGGGGTTGAGGAAGGGTATCAGAGAGACAGAATGGCAAAGGAACCTAGAGGTAAAGTATGAGTTGGATGTGCTGTGGGTCAACATGGAGACAGGAGCTGAATCCACTATTCAGACTGGGGTGATATACAGACCTCCAAAACAAGTGAAGAAATTGGATAAGGCACTGGGGGAACCATCAGCATAATGGCAAAAAATGGGGAAATACTGCTGGTGGGGGGACTTCAAGCTGATGGATGTACATTGGAGCTTTCCAGCAGCAGCCTTGGAGGGAGTCAATGCATTGGGGCAGACGTTTGACGTCTTTGCAGAATATTTAAACTAGCAAATGGGGAGAGAGGTGCAGCACCCCATACGTCGAATGGGAAGAACACCCCTCCCCCCTCAGCTAGTGGTCAAACAGGGATTCAGAAAGTTTGCAGTTCATTTGCATCACCAGGTAAGAAAAAAGGTCCATCTCCCCATACGACGCACAGGGGAAATGCCAAACCTCACCCAACAACTAACACACTGAAATCTGGCCAATGGAAAATCATGTACACAAATGCTCACAGCCTGGGAAATAACATCCCAGACCTGCAGGCAATAATGTCAGAGGCTAAACTGGACATAATAGCAATTAGTGAGACGTGGTTTGCCAGTAACCATACTTGGGAGACTTCAGTACCTGGCTATGTACTGTTCAGAAGAGACCGAGGTGCAAAAAGAGGGGTGGAGTGGCCCTGTATGTCATTGAAAATATCAAAGCTACAGAAATTCAGAATACACATAAGGAGCCAGAAGAACTGTGGGTCACCCTGGAAACAGGAAATGGGACAGCCACAAGAACTAGGGTTGTCTACAGGCCCCCAGACCAGGGGGAGGACATAGACACATTACTGTTAGAAGATATACAAAACATGACAGTTAAAGGGGAGGTTCTGATAATGGGAGACTTCAACATGCCAGATATAGATTGGTCAATACCAGCAGGAACATCTGCCAGAACTAGACACATGGTGGATTCCCTGCAGGGGGAGGGCCTCAAACAACTGGTACAACAACCCACAAGAGACAGGCTATCCTAGATCTAGTACTGACTAACAGGGAAGGGATCACAGATCTCCAGGTAGAAGGTCACCTGGGGGCCAGTGACCATCAAATGGTATGGTTCAATTTGGTCACTAAATCTAAATCATCCCATTCCAAGGCAAAATTATGGGACTTCAGAGGAGCTGACTTTGATAAGATGGCCAAGAGAGTTAAGCTAGCCCTGGCAAAAAGAAACACAGGTGAGGGGGTACAGGAAAAGTGGGCAAGCATTAAAGATGCAATATTGAAGCAACATCCCATTATGTTAGACAGAAAAGGAAGTGCAAAAGAAGAAGAAAACCACTTTGGTTCTCAAATACAGTAGCAGAAAAGGCAGAACCAAAAGGCTGGCCTTCAGGAAATATAAGGGAACACAGCGGGATGAAGATAGGGAAGCATACAAAACTTCCCTAAGGGAAGCAGGGAAGGCAGTAAGGCAGGCAAAGTCCCAAACTGAGGAAACACTAGCACGAACAGTAAAAAAAAGGTGATAAGACTTTCTATAGATACATTAGTGAAAGGAGAAAGTCCAGAGGGGGTATTGCTAAGCTCAAAGGAGAAAAGGGGGCATGTGAGGAGGAGGTCCCTGTAAAAGTATCTATCCTAAATAGATACATTTGCTCTGTATTTACTGGAGAGAAGGTAGGGCAGGGCCCACAGCTCAGCAGCAAGGACACAGAGGGGAGGGAGGTGAGCAGTACTCCCTTCACAAAAGAAAGGGTCCTACAAGAGCTTGCTAAGCTCAGGGTGGACAAGGCAATGGGATCTGATGGCATACATCCCAGGGTACTTAAGGAGCTAAGGGTGGAACTAGCAGAGCCATTATCAGAACTATTTAGTGTGTCTCTGAACACAGGAGAGGTCCCAGAAGACTGGAGAAGGGCTCATGTGATCCCGCTCCACAAGAGTGGTAGCAGGGAGGAGGCAGGGAACTACAGACCAGTCAGTCTTACCTCAATAGTGGTCAAGATTATGGAGGCACTCCTTAAGGAAAGGATAGTGCAACACCTGGAATCCATAGGGGCACAGGATCCAAGACAGCATGGGTTTACAAAAGGAAGGTCCTGTCAGACTAATCTCATAGATTTCTTTGACTGGGTAACCAGAGTGGTGGACCAAGGGGGTGCAGCTGATGTCGCCTACCTTGACTTCAGAAAGGCTTTCGACTCTGTTCCACATAGGAGATTGATTAATAAGCTGGGTAGGCTTGGGGTGGGTCAGACGTTGGTCAACTGGGTGGCAAACTGGTTGTCGGGCAGAAAACAGAGAGTGGTGGTAAATGGTATACAGTCAGAAGAGATGCAAGTCACAAGTCGGGTACCTCAGGGATCAGTCCTGGGGCCAGTCCTCTTCAATATCTTCATTAGTGACATGGCAGATGGACTAGAGGGTAAGGCTTGTCTGTTTGCAGATGACACCAAGATCTGCAACAGAGTAGATGATCCAGATGGGGTGGGCAGAATGAGAAGAGATCTGGATAAACTAGCAAAATGGTCAGAAGAGTGGCAACTGGGATTTAATGCAAAGAAGTGCAAAGATCATGCACATAGGGAAGAGAAACCCTGAAGCCACTTATAGGCTGGGACGGTAGTTGCTGGCACTCACAAAGGAAGAAAGAGACTTGGGCATCGTCATCACCGATGACCTGAAATCATCCAAGCAGGCCTCTAAAGCAGTAGGTAAGGCTAGGAGGATGTTAGGGTGTATTAGTAGAGGTATCACAAGTTGGATGAGGGAGGTAATAATCCCTCTTTACAAGACACTGGTTAGGCCCCATCTGGAGTACTGTGTGCAGTACTGGAGGCCACACCTTCACAAAGACATTAACCAAGTTGAGGCAGTCCAGAGAAGGGTAACCAAAATGTTGCAGAGACTGCATCAGAAGACACATGAGGACAGCTTAATGGAGCTCAATATATATATACCTTTGACCAAAGGAGTGACAGAGGTGATAAGATCGAAACATTCAAACACCTTAAGGGCATTAACAAGGTGAAAGAGTCTAACATGTTTAAATATAAGAAAAATAGCAGGACAAGAGGACACAGCATGAGATTAGAGGGAGGCCGATTAAGGGGGAATGTGAGGAAATTCTTTTTCACAGAAAGAGTGGTGGATGCATGGAACAGCCTACCTCAGGAAGTGGTGGCTATGAATACAGTGCAGGGCTTCAAATAGGCATGGGATAGGGATAAGGGAGCAATACAGATGAGTATGAATCAATAGGCCAGTGACAGAGCAAAGGCCGATGGCACATTTATAAGGTAGAAAAAGAAATGTGCAGACTGGATTGGCCTTGGGGTCCTTATCTGCCATCAACCTCTATGTTTCTATGTTACTAAGTAAAAGCAGGGCCATCCTAGACTCCCTGCATGGGGTGTTTTTCAGGCATCTAGTTACAGAGCCCATTCATCATCATCATCATCGTCATCATCATCATCATAGTTTATTTATAAAAAACAACTTTCCAAAGACTAAGGTGCTTGTACGTAAAACCATTTTATAAATATAAATAATAAAACCATTCCAACAAACAATAAATAATGTACCTTTTTTATTTTTTTATTTTAGTCTTTGGTAACTGGGTAAGGCCCGCTAGGCACAAATGCCTGTTTTCAGGGGTGACCTGGGAGCACTGGGCGATCAAGTGACTTGCTTAGAGTCACACAGTATGCAAGTGGAGGTTGAGAGAATCAAACTCAGGTCTGGTCTGCTGGATGTATCAAGCTCGTTCACACCTCATTTCTCTAACTTCTAGGTTATACTGCCACCATAATACATTAATAAGTAAAAATATACTGTAGCTAGAAAGCAGGATACGCTAGGCTGAATAGGTGTGTCTTTAAAGCAATCTTAAAACTTTCAACTGTCAGGCACTCTTGCACCCAATGAGGTAGAGAATTCCACAGGGTCGGGGCAACAAAAGTAAATGATCGGGCCTCAGATGTCTTTAAGCAGACCCTGGGAATCTTTAGCAATTCCTCGCTGGTGGAGCGGAGTGGACGGGAGGGGTAGTAGGAGCACAGGAGATCCTGCAGGTAACTGGGTCCCTGTTCATGTAGGGCTTTATAAGTCAGTAATCTGACCTTGAAGGTGATCTGCCACTGTGCTGACAGTCAGTGCAGTTCACGGAGCACAGGCATAATATGACTGGCCCTAGAAGTGCCAATCAATAGCCTGGCTGCCACATTCTGCACTTGCTGCAGGCAGTGGATATCAACCCCCTGAAGTCCTACGTAAAGGGCATTGCAGTAGTCAAGGAGTGAGGTGATGAAGGTGTGGACCAACATTGGAAGATCATCAGGAGGAACCCAGTGCTTTACCCGGGCGATATTCCTCAGATGGTTAAAAAGAGTTCCTGACAACGACCGACACCTGAGATTTAAGGGTCAAGTCACTGTCAAGGATAACGCCCAGGTTCCTCACCTGATCAGAGGTGGTCAGCTGAACTCCCCCGAGCTAAAGCCTGAAGGGCTGTCCAGCCGACAAAACCATCTCCCAATGATCCAGGTCCACAGCTAACACCTCAGTCTTATCTGGGTTCAGCCACAACCAGCTGGCACTCATCCAGTCCTGGATCTTGGCAAGGCAGCTATTAAAGACCAAGAGGATTCCATCCTGCCCAGGCACGAAGGACATGTACAGTTGAGTATCATCTGCATAGCAGTGAAAACTCAAACCTTACCATCTAACAATGTCTCCTAATGGCATCACATACACTGCGAACAACATGGGTGATAAAATGGAGCCCTGCGGTACCCCACAGGGCAGGGGTTATAGGGGTTGAGGAAAAAATCCCAGACTTAACTCTTTGAGTCCTGCCCTCGAGGAACGATTGAAATCATCTGAGGACTGTACCAGACTGTCCACAGATAAACCGCAGATGTTCCTATAACACACCACGATCCACAGTGTCAAATGCCGCAGACAGATCTAAGAGGATCATGATGGAACAAGACCTCCGATCTCTCTCGCTATTAGGAGATGATTTAGCATGCGGACCAGGGCCATCTTGATACTATGCCTCTTCCTAAATCCAGACTGGAGAAAATCATAGATGACGTGGCTAGACAAATGATCATACAGTTGCTGTGCAGCCACCTTCTCAATAACCTTGCCCATGAAGGGCAGGTTAGAGATGGGTCTATAGTTAGCCCGACAGTCTGGGTCAAGGGAGGGCATTTTAAGGAGGGGTCAAGCAACCGCCTCCTTTAGGGAATCCAGGAAGACCCCCTCTCCAATGATATCCAGACTATCTTCGCAAGGACTAGGCTGATTTCCTCAACACACCCCACTAGGAGGCACGTTCGGCCTGGATCCAAACTACAGCTGGTTGGCCGGAACATCTGTATGACCCTCATGACATCAGTGATTTCCAGCAGGTCATAGTCAAACCAGGCCATCTGAGGGCACGCCTCCTCATGCCGACCTCTGCCATGGCCATTAGAGGGGGCAGAACAGATCCCAGACCTGATGGTGTCAACCTTAAATGTGAAAAACCGAGCAAACTCATCACACTTCTCTTGTGTAAAAGCTCCTCCAGGCTGAAGACAGACTGGATTGCACAGTCTGTCCACAATCTGGAATAGCTGAGCAGGTCGGTTTGCCTCAACGGCAATCTCTCTGGGCAGGAACTCTGCCTTCTTATGAGAAATTGCCTATTGATAGACCATATAATGGTCTATCAAATTCCAAGTCTGTCACCCTCCAGGCCCGATTTCTGCCAGCACTGCTCTAACCTTCAACCATCTCTCCTCATCTCCTTCAAGGTCCCATCAAACCATGAAGACCTTGGGTGAAGTGTGAGAGGGCAAACACGAACAGGAGCAATGGAATCCAGAGCCTCTGTCACTGCCTTATTATAGGCAAGAACTAGATTCCCCAGATCCATGCATTCACTCTGTAAACCTGATAGGTCAAGCACTGCCATTAGACCATCTGGGGTCACACCCCTCAAAGGGCAGTACCAGACCATCTCCGTATGGGCAGGCCTATGGGGGGGAGCCACGAAGCTGAACCCTATGGTGTGATGGTCAGATCATCCGACTAGTTCCACCACCGAGCTGGATATATTTATCCCCAGGAGGAACACCAAGTCCAAGGAATGACCACCAATGTGGGTCGTGGAGGTAACAACCTGTGTGAGACCTAATGAAGTCATTAGTTGGAGGAAGTCTCTTCCAAACTGTGAGAGTTCATCATCAACCCAAGTGTTGAAATCCCCCAAAATTAATCATCTGGAGAATCCCAACACTATATCGATTATGAAATCTGCGACTTCCTGCAGAAAAACTTTCCCATCCCCGGGTGGATGGTAGATGAGAAAAATCATGCATCCCACACTCACTCCCACTATACACTCAAAGGAGTTGGTAGTTCCCACTGGGGCATCCACAAGGCCCCGTTTCAATCTAAAACAAATGGCTACACCCCACCCCTATGATCCATCCTTGGGTGGTGTATCACTGAGTACCCAGCTAGAACTGCTGAAGCCAGTATTAGGCCAACATCTTCATCCAGCCAGGTCTCGGTGATGCAAGCCAGATCAGATGAACCAACAAGATCTGCTATTAAAGCAGTCTTGTTCTTAATAGATCTGGCATTGCATAACACTGCCTGAGTAGGATGAGTCACCGAGGGAAAGTGCATCACCTGCCTGCAAAAAGCAGAGCCCTTGGGTATGGGAACCAGGAAAGAAGAACCCATCTCCTGGACCCATTTCACCCGAGGGCATCTCCTTGTTCCCACTGCCCACTGATAGGGCAGTCCTGGACATGGTGCTTACAAACAGGGACAGTATTGTTGTTATCAAGGCTGGATACCACCCAGGGACTGGCGATCACTGTACAGTGTTGTTTAACATACAAATGGTGGCAGAGAAAAACAACAGAAAGATATGGGTCCTTGACTTCAAAAGGGTAGATTTAAAAAAATGGGTGAATGCCTTAGAAATGACCCAACAGAGCAGATTGCCAAGGAGGGGTAGGGGAACAGTGGGAAAAATTAAAGGATGGCATAGTGAAGGCAATGAACCTCTGCACAAAGAAGTGAGCAAAAACAGGAGAAAAAAAAGACCACTGTGGTTTTTGAGGGAAGTGGCTATGAATGTAAGGGCTAAAGGGGTGGCATTCAGGAAGTACAAGAGATGCAGTGGGAAGAGGATAGGAAATTGTACCAAGAAAAGGAGAAGGTAGTGAGGGGTGTAAAGGCACACACAGGAAAGAATAGCCAAAGGTGTAGCTAAAATGGACAAGTCCTTCTTCAGGTACATAAGCAAAAAGAGGAAGACAAGGGGAGGGATTATGAGGATAAGAAGAGGAGGGTGAGACTGTTCAGAGGGGGATCAGGAAAAAGCAGATATCCTGAACAAATACTTCTGTTCAGTCTTCACAGTGGAGGGAGAGGGGGCAGACCACATAGAAACAGCAGAAACACTGAGGGGATGGATGTGGACACAGGTCCATTCATAGTGGAAAGAGTCCTGCACAGACTCGCACATCTGAAAGTGGATAAGGCTATGGAGCTTGACAGGGTACATCCAAAAGTACTGAGCTAGCTCAGGGAGAAACTGCCTGCACCTCTGACAGCCCTGTTCAACAATTTACTGGAAACAGGAGTGGTTCCAGAGGACTGAAGGAAGGCAGATATAGTCCCACTTCATTAAAGCTGCAGCAGGGAGGAGACTGGCAACTATAGGTTAGTCAGTCTAATGTCAGTGGTGGGGAAGTTAATAGAAACACTACTGAAAGAAAGGCTAGTAGAGAATCTTGAATCCAGTGGTTTACAAGACAGAAGGCAGCACAGATTCATGGGTGGGGTAGGGGTCATGTTAGATGAACCTGATTGATTTCATTGACTGGGTGACCAGGGAACTAGATCCCGGTGGAGCAGGTGAATGTGGCCTACTTTGACTTCAGTGCAGCCTTTGACACTGTAACACATAGGAGGCTTATAAGGAAACTGGGCAGTTTTTGCGGTACGAACACAGGTGGCATACTGATATGGAACTGGCTGATGGATAGGTGACAGAGGGTGGTGGCAAACAGCACTCACTCTAATGAGGGGAGAATGACCAGTGGAGTACCTCAGGGCTCAGTGCTGGGACTTGTCCTCTTCAGTGTCATCATAAGTGACATTGCAGAAGAGCTGGAAGGGAAGGTAGGCCTCTTTGCAGATGGCATCAAAATCTGCAATATGATAGATACTCCAAAAGGGGTGGAAGAATGAGTAGAGACCTGTGACAGCTCAAGGAGTGGTTGAGGGTATGGCAGTTGGGTTTCAATGCAAAAAAAGTGCAAAATCATGCACCTAGGGCACAGCAATGCAGGGGTGGTGTATAAAACTGGGGAGCAGTATTGACAGTCACTAAGTGGGCAAGAGATTTTAGGGTCATCATACCTGATGACCACAAGGTAGCAGGGCAAATGTGACAAAGCAGTAGAGTAGGCCAGTGGGATGCTGGGGTGCATGGGGGAATAACCAGCAGAAGGAGAGAGGTGAGGTTACCACTGTATCGATTGTTGGTGAGAACACACCTAAAGTACTGTGTCCAGTTCTGGAGACCACATCTCAAGAATGACATAGGGTAGAGGATGTACAGAGGAGGGCCATTAAAATGGTGCAGGAGTTGCATCATAACCCATATGAGGAGTTACTGAGGGATCTCAATATGTACACCCTGGAACAGAGAAGGGAGGAGGAGGAAGAGGGACATGATAGAGACCTATAAGTACCTCAGTGAGGTGAACAGGGTGTAGGAGGGGAGTATTTTTCCAAAAAGAAGGTGCTTGAGGACAAGAAGTCATGCAATGAAGCTGGAAGGGGGGGGGAATTTAGGAGGGATGTGAAGAAGAATTTATTTATTGAAAGCATGGTGGACACCTGGAACAGTCTGCTAGTGGAGGTGGCGGGGGCAAAAACAATGGTGAGTTTCAAAAATGCATTGGATAGACACAAAGGAATCTTTGTAGGAAAGCTGTGGAGGAGGGGAGTAGCCAGAGATCAGATAGAGTCTGCAGTGAAAGTATAGGCTGGGTCAAACTGAACAGATTGGGTAGACCAAGCGATCCTTTTCTGCCGACAAATTCTGTATTTCTATGTACCACTTCTTCAGGTAATTTATTCAACTTATCCACCATCCTTTCCATGAAGACATACTTATGGACATCCATTTTGAACCCCCCCCCCCCACCAGCTTCAGTGAATTACCTCTTGTCCCCATGTCTGAACTCAAGAAGACCAGTTCCTTGGTGTCTACCCTATTTGTTCCATGCAGGTGTTTGTATGTCTCAATCATGTCATCCTTTTCTTTTCTTTCCTCAAGGGTGTACATGTTTAAGTCCTGCAGCTTCTCTGTGTACATCTTATTCCAAAGGCCATGGACCATCTTAGTTGCCCTGTACTGCACTGCCTCCACCATGTTGCAGTCCTTCCTCAGGCTGTGGGTTCCAGTACCTTAGTATTCGAGGTGCGGCCACACTACTAACCTGTACTGGGGCAGGATCGTCTTTTGCACTCTACTGCTTATCCCGCTCCCTATGCAACCCAACACTGTGTTTGCTTTACTTATAGCCCTGTTGCTGGGTGAAAACATTTTCAGGGTCTCCAATATCATC
Organism: Neoceratodus forsteri; assembly: GCA_016271365.2. Taxonomy (NCBI): domain Eukaryota; kingdom Metazoa; phylum Chordata; order Ceratodontiformes; family Ceratodontidae; genus Neoceratodus; species Neoceratodus forsteri. Next base: position 412,535,209 of record CM028133.1, on the reverse strand, counting down.
ACCCCTAAATCCTTTTCTTGTGTAATGCTATCAAGAGCCACTTCCATCTCTTATTGCACCCTTGGGTTCCTTCTCTCAATGTGCATTATGTTGCATTTTTTAACATTAAAGTTCAGCTCCCAAATCTTGGACTAGCTCTCAAACCTGCCCAGATCCTCCCTTAACTCATCTCCCTTTCTCTGTGTCTGCCCTTTTGCAGATCTTTGTATCATCTTCAAAGAGGCAGATCTTACCCTTGCTACCTTCACCAGTCACAGATGAAAATATTGAAGAGGATCAGTCTGATTATGGACCCCTGAGGTACCTTGCTAGTGACTTCCCTCACCTGCGAAAACTCCCCATTGACTACCACCTTTTTTGTTCTACCCACCCACAACTGGTGTTTTGCTCAATTTGCTATTCTGTTCTCTACCTGTATGTTGATAATTTTTTTTGACCAGCCTTCTGTGGGGGACTGGTTCAAAGGCCTTGCTGACCTCAAGGTATACTGTATCAATTGCTTGCCCTTGTCTGCTGCTGTGGTCATCCAGTTGAAGAACTTGACCAGATTAGTCTGACAACACCCTCCCCTCATGAATCCATGCTGTCTGTGGTCTTACAGCCTGTTCCCTACTAGAAAGTACACTAGGTCCTTCACCAGTAGAGGCTTTGTGATTTTCCCAGTGACCCCTGAAACTGGTGGCTCAAATAGAGCAACTCAATTTGAGCACCTGAAAGAATAGCGAGGTATAGAGAATAGTGAGGGTGTGAAAGGAGTGAAGAGGAAAAACAGCGAGGAATATGGGGGTAGAGAAAGAGCAAGGAGAGCTAGGACATGTGCTACGTAGTGCAGCAGCTGTGGGCTACAAACTGTGCTGCTGGCTTAGCGTGGTGGTTAGAGTCACCACCTTTGAGTAGCTGGATTGTGTAGGAAGAGCTGGGTTCAGTTCCCAGCTGGTAATTTTTTTTCATTTATTGTTTATTTTACTTGTTTCCCACAGGGAACATCTCCCATCCAAAGTTTCTCCCACTCCCTGAGTTACCCCCCACAGAGATGGTTATTTTAGTTAGGGCGGTGTGGGGGTGAAACCCCCTGCAATGGGGGGTGCAGAAGGTGGAGCCCCCTGCAACAATACAGTGAAGTACTTCGCTGTTATGGCAGAAGCTGTAGTACTGGTTGCTGTAGTTCTCTTCATTTAGTAGTTGCCGTATTGTGACAGTGTCGTTTTAACTTCGCTCTTGTTACATGGTACCAATTTTCCCTACTATAGATTTCAAGCTGACTGGTCTGTATAACCTTGGCTCATCCCTCTTCCCACTCTTGTATAGCACTACAACATTTGCTGTCCTCCACTGCCTGGGACCACCCTCATGTTTAGAGAGCAATTTACAATTTTGCTAGTGGCCCTGCTACAACCCCCTGCTACCTCACGTACCATCCTTGGATGTAAGCAGTCAGGTCCCCTAGATTTACTTACTTTCAATCCTGCTAGCTTTTTCAGTACCATTTTCTGTTATCCAGACCAAACCCCCAGCATCTTTTCTCCCCCCTCCCTAACCAGACAGTCTGTCAGTGGCCCATCCATCTCTTTAATAATTACCAAACAAAAATATTTGTTCAGTATCTCTTCCTTCCCCTGATTCCCTCCTCCCAACTCTCCCTGTTCTTGAGAGTCTCACTATACCCACTTTGACCTTGCACTTGTCTCAGATGTACCAGAACAGCATTTTAACCCCATTCTTCAACCCTGTTTGCCAGTTGGAGTGCTGTCTGTCATTTGGACTTCCTCACCTTCCTAGTGGTTTCTCTTGTTGCTTCCAGGTACATCACCCTGTCTCCCTCCCTCTGACTTCCCTTACACTTGGAAAATGACCTGCTTTTGGTACTTACCACCACTTTTGCCTTGGCTGAGAACCATAATGACCACTTAGCCTTTTTTCCTTTGTATACCTTAAGAACTGAGCTATCTGCAGCTTCTATCTTTTTAAATGCCTCACACTTTTCTTCTGCAACCCCTACCTTCTCTATATCCTTCATGCTTATTTCGGATTTATCCCTCATTTTGCCAGAGTCCCAGACTCTTATTCCTCTTGCCCCCTTGCCTATCCTGACCTGGAACTCCAGTGCTACTGTTCTGTGGTCAGTGGAACAGAATGATTTCAGGACTGCTTCATTTGGAATCCTCGCACTGTTAGTGAGGACCAGATCCAGCAGGGCCTCTGCCCTTGTTGAGCCCTGAACTAATTGTTCTAGGAAAGTCTCTTGGCAGATATCCACCAGAATCTTGTTCCTAGTGCTAGTGATAGAGACGTTCCAGTCCACATCAAGCATGTTGAATTCCCCAACTACCACCACTTCACCTAAATTGACTGCCTTCTTTAATATCTATCCCAATTCCCTGTCTGTCCCTTGATCTTGGTCAGGTGGCCTGTAGAACACCTTGATTCATATTTGTTTCCCTTTCCCTGTTGATGTCATTACTCAGTGGATTTCCAATTTACCTGATACCCTTAAACTATCTGTTTCTATTGCTTCAACCCCCACCTTAACATACAGTACTACCCCTCTTCCATGCCTTTTGCTCCATTCTTTCTGAATAATGTGTAGTCTGGTACGGTCATATCCCTCTGATGGTTCGAGGTTGCTTACATCTCTGTTGCTGCCACCAGGTCATGTTCCTCCTCTGTGACCAGTGCCTGAAGTTCTGGCATTTTGCTGCACAGACTCCTACCATTAGCACATATCAGTTTCCAACATTTCCCCCAACCTCCTCTTTATCTCTACCTTGAGTTTGCTTCATCTGGCTGAGTTCAGTGGGGGAGGCAAGCAAGGCCTCCCTTGTCTGTGTCATGTTATGTGTGCCTTGCCACTCTGACTACCCCCTTACTAGTTTAAACTTGCCATGTACTGTGCCCACATTTTTCCTAGAACTGTACTCTCTTCCTCATTTAGGTGCAAACCATCCCTTCTGAACACCCTCCAACCCCTCCAAGTCGGGCCGCAGTCCACAAGGAACTGACATCCCTCTTCAAGGCACTAAGCCATCAGATCAGGCCTTACCACCCCCTCTCTCATGAGTTCCACCACTCTGGCAATAAGTCTGTCTGCTGTTGCCCCAGGGTAACAGCAGAGTAACTTTTTACCATCGGTGGTAAGACCCAGCTCCCTTCAGTACCACTCACTATTGAGTCCCTAACTACATGTACCTTTCTTTTGCCCCTTTTGGGAATTGACCCTTCACCCCCATCTGCTCTCCAGCAGAGCCTGTGTGCTCGCTGTGCTAGCTCCCTTGTCTCTCATGGTGGGAGTCTGGGGGACCTCCTGTTGCAACAGCGTGAACTTGTTGTTGATGTATAGCCCCAGTTCCTCAGGCTTGAGCTTCCAACCATTCTCTTCCCAACCCCATTTCTGTTTAGCCTCCTTCATGAGTCTGAGATGGCATATTAGGTGGCTAAGGCAGAAATGCCTTATATGGCCTGGTGGTTTTGAATCACAAGCAGCATATTTCAGCCCTTGCAGCTTCTAGCTCCACCCTCTTGGCCTGGAACTAATCAATTAATCAATCAAAATCTTTATTTATCCAGGTGAACACCATTGAGCATAGCTCATTTACAAGATGGACCTGGTTAGCACAGGAACACAGGATATACAATATTTGAACAGTCACAACATAACATCTCAGTAATATTATACAATACAGTGATACAATAGTTTATCGTAGACATAAGTGGAGAACGATTTGGAAACAGTGGTTCAAATCTTTTGTGGTGTAGAATGTGTCTAGTAACAGTAGCTGGAAGTACTAAACGGGGATAATTGTTAGGTAATGGCATATTACATACATTGCCATAAGAAATGAGACAGACAGTGAGTTCAAAAAAAACAAAAAACAATGTAACAGAGTAGGGGGGGTGGCAGGCAAGGCAAAGTAGGGTACAGGCAGGGTGGTAGAAGGTAGACAAGGGACAGATAAAGCCACAGAGAGGACACAGGACAGGAGGGTGGAGAGCACAATTAAGTATTAGAAGAAATGTGAAGGAGAGGCCACAAGGCCAAGCATAGCGGAGAAGACAAACGCCATCATGGTGTGCCATAAGTGCAGGGGAAGTTTAGGATCGTGGGAAGCAGTTGCAAATTTCCTTGACTGAATGGGCATATAGTGTCTTGAAGGAGGATAGACTGACCGGAGTATTAAGCTTTAACGATTTTTGTATTTTGTTCCATAGAGATTGCATTGCAAAGCTTATAGCCGTTCTCCCAAAGCATATTTTAAGCTTAGGTACCTTTAAGGAAATAAATGAGTAGCTTCTCAGTGCATAGTTCCCTAGCTCTCATAGCAGAAGACAATCAGAGATATATGGGGTAGTTTTTTGATAATAGCTCTAAATGTCTGGAGTACAGCATTTCTGTTTCTCCTATACTGAAGGGAGGGCCACCCCATGGCAGCATAAAGGGCACAATGATGAGTGGAAAAAAGTAGGCTGGTAATAAATCTTGGAGCCCTGTGAAACAACGTATCCAATTTAGCAAGATGAGAGACAGGGGAGTGACTACAAAGAAAGTCAGCATAGTCGACCAAGGAGAGAAATGTTGTTTGTACCAGCTACTGCTTGGCATCACTAGTAAGGAAGTTATTAATCCTGAAAAAGAGTCCAAGCCTCTGCCTCAGTTTCTTTAGCAGATCTTTGATATGGTCCGTAAAGGAAAGTTTATGGTCGAGCCACACTCCCACTTGAATTTATTGACAAATTCTAGTTTTTTTCCCAGGATTGTGGTGATCTGTGGAATGGAGCCAGCACTGGCCGGGTTTGCAACATAGAAAAGTAGAGAAAACAACATTGCGTTAGTTTTTTTGGCGTTTAATAGGAGCTTTTTATTTAGAAGTTGGTTCTGAAGTAGATTGAATTTGGATTGTAGGTCTCCACAGGCAGCTTCTGGCAAAGGACGACTTAGATAAAGAACTGTGTCATCAGCGAACAGATGGATATTGACCTTAGTCATGTTGGTGTCGATGTTGTTTATATAAATTGCAAACAGTAGGGGACCAAGAATCGAACCCTGGGGCTCCTCTTTGCAAAGGTTTAAGGGGAGAAAGTTCACCTTCTGCCTTGACTTGCTGCCACCGGTCAGAGACGTAGTCAGCAAGCCAATGCAAGGATAGTGGGTCCAGGCCTATCGCCCTCAGGAAGGAGAGGAGCAGGCCATGGTCGACAGTGTCAAAAGCCTTGCTTAAGTCTAAGAGCACTGCACAGACAAAGTTTCTATTCTCCAGGTCTCGCTGCCAATCATTGGTCACTTTGGCTAGGAACTTCCTTCAGCTGATACAGTGCTCGAACCCCAGGCACTCTGTTCTTCAACAATAAAGGATGAAAGATCCCCAGTGGACAGGCATTTCTTGAAATCAAGACACAATGACTTAACCTTAAGGTTTTGGTGCTTGGAACTTGTTGCTAAACCTACAAGAAGACAAAATTAGGAAAAACCTCTGTGAAGATGAGAAATGCGGTGGATCCACAATCTGGGAACACTGAAAGTGATAAGGGAGTAAATGAAAAAGCAGATTCATTCAGTGTCTTTGACTAATAATCCAATTAGCAACACTAGGACTACTAAAGGATTTTAATGCCTAGTGAAATATATGAGTGTACTATAAGTAAAGTATCAACACATGTATGTCATCTATTGTATATGGTAACTGTTTCTGGTAGTTAACTGTTTTCTTCCATTGTTGTTCCCTCTTTTTTCTCCTCTACCTATGCCCTTTATCAGTATTGTGTTTGATTTTATTGATACTACTGCCAGTTAATACTTACAGCCAACCTTTCAGGTACAGTAATTTTAAATGTTTATTTAGAGAGAAAGAAGAACCACTTTCTTTCCCCAGATTGGCAGCATAAACTCAATTGTCTTCTTAATCATGGTGCTAGCATATAAGCAGTGGCAGGGCCAAGGAGAAACCTGGGGATCTGGCTCTTTACAACAGGATTCCTGTAATAATCCTCCAGCTCATTTACATAGGGAGTCAGTATTACTGACACACCTATTGGACAGTCCGGCATAATTCAATCTTCACACCTTTTCTCCTTCACTCTGCCACATCTAAAAATCAAGGATGGACTAGAAAACTGTCACTCACAGATGCCTGCATCCTCATTTTGGATCACACCCCTATTTCCCTTGGCTAATTGTATTCAGCTATCCCAGAGTGCCACTTTTTATATTACTAACCACTATAATTTGGATAGTCATCAGCAGAGAAATACATGAAACATTCAGAGCCTTACTCAATGCAAAAACTGGATTAGACCCAGTAGGGATATACAACTATCCATGTTAAAATCACCAGCTCACTATAGCAGATATTAAGACTGGTGACCTTCACAACAGCATACAAACAAAGTGAAGTATGCACAGCTATTTCACACTTTACAATTGCCACATGATCTCCAAAGTATAAACTAGGATCACATCGGGGAAGACTGCTCACCAGGCCCTGACCTTATAACAGGAAACATGATCAAACATATGGCTCAGTACCTGATATATTCATTTGCACTTCTGTTTGAGAGACATGACAGGTCCCCAATGATTGGAGGTCTGCATACGTAACACCTTTATTTAAAAAAGGGGCTAAACAACATGTAGAAAAGTTACAGACCTATCAACCTGACCCCACTAGTTGGCAAGATTTTAGAGGGAATTATAAAGGGAAGACGTGAACGACAACTTGGAGTCATAAATAATTATCAACATGGTTTTACCAAAGGTAGATCATGCCTCACCAACCTTCTATGTTTTATGAGAAGGAAAGTAAAAATCTTGATAAGAAAATTCCCTTTCACATAATACATAGACTAAGGAAAAGTCATTGATACTGTGCCACATGACACTATTTCTAAAATGTTAGCACAAAGAAACATAGATGCCAAATATATGTTATGGATTTCTAAGTGGTTGGGAGGCAGAATGCAAAGGGTGCTACTAAATGGGTGCCTGTCGGGGGAGGGTCAGGTGACTAGTGGTGTGCCACAGGGCGTAATACTGGGCCTATACATCTTCTATGTTTTTGTTGCAAACATTGCAGATGATTTAATGAATGAGTCTGTTAAATACGTAGGCAATTTAAAAGTAGGTGGGACATGTAAAACCATAGAAGAGATCCAAACTATCCAGGAAGACTTGGACAAGATCACTGGGTGGGTAGATAAGTGGGGCGCGTGATTCAATTTAGAGAAATGTAAAGTCATGCATCTTGGTCCTAACAATAACAATTATAGCTATCACTTGAGCAACAGTAAATTGTCCATAACAGTACTCGAGAAAGACCTTTGGGTATATATTACTGATAACTTAGATTTCTCAAAACAAACAAATGAGACTATCAATAAAGCTAACAGGATTATCTGGGCAATAAGAAAACAATATTAGATCTACAGATGAAAAAATTCTACTTCCACTTTATAGATCCAAGGTCTGGCCACATATCGATTACTGCTCGCAGTTCTGGTCACTACACAAGAAAGAGGACATCAGGCAGCTTGAGATAATCCAGAGGAAATTTATAAAGAATACAAAGGGTTTAAGTAATCTGGAATACAGGGATAGGTTAAATACCCTGAGCCTAATGTCTCTTGAGGCTAAGAGGCTAGGAGGCGACCTTTTCTTTGGGGCATTGTAAATGACCCCTACTTACTTCTAGAAATGGGCTTTCAGTTCAGTCAAGATGCTAATGGAACAAGAAGACATCCCCTCCAATTGCACAGCTTCAGATTTAGAACAAACATCAGGAAATTATTTTATGCACAGAAGGTGGTAAAGGACTGGAACAACATACCCTTAAATACAGTTATTAGCAAAAATAAACATATCTTTAATTGTAGGTTGGATAACTGTCAGGGTATTCTACTTGTTAAGCATTGTGGGATGGGAACTATTTATGGGCTTCTGCTTCAGTTCCAAGATACCTTTCAGTATGAACCTCAGTATGAGATCTAGTTCAGATGGGCTGCACTTCTGACTTCAGCGTAGAACCCATAGGCTCCAGCTCCATAATATTTTCAAATCCAAAAGGGTAAGTCACTTATCTCCTGAGTAGATATACGCTAGTCACAAGCAAGTGTGAAATATAAGCAGTTACACAACAAGGACAGGCTGATGAATCCCTGCTATTTTTCTGGTGGCAATATTAGGTCTTTGGGGGATATAAATTTAGTATGATACAATGCAGTACAATACAATACAATACAATACTGAGAATTAAGAAAGTGCAGCAAATCAAGAAATTAATGCTGGATGTACACATGCCACTGGCATTCTTGTTATGTTTGACATTTTTTCACTTTGAGCATAGCATTAATGACCCCATTTGACCTCCACTGGATCAAAAGATCTCAAGAAAAATGTTACTGTTCATAACTAACAGTCAACTCTGGGTGTATAATACAAACAAATTCTGAATATAACATTGGTGATCAACAGATATAAAAAAACTGGAAAGGGATAATTGAAGGGTCATACAAAGAAAATTACATAGTCTTTCAGAGGCTCTGTACTAGTATATATACGGTGTAGAAAAAAAAACTGCATTGACATCTACTGTAAGTGTAAATTGATGTTTATGTTCCCAAACAGGATATAAATCTACAACAGTTATTTCCTGCAGTGTGGCTTATGTCATGCATCTTGCTTACAGAGATAATTTCCTAACACTGTTATAAGACTTAGGATAATACCAATGTGTGAATTTGCTCATTGCTTCAACAAGGTCTCAAAATAATATCTTTAGTATTAGACTTACTGGAGCATGTTAGTATTAGACTTACTGGGGTCTTTATAAAATGATATGAGAGCATGGTTTCTGCTTTTTAAGTGCACTTCATTTTGTGAATTAGATATCTGTGTGTCTGCATAACTGAGTTTACAATAACCACAGGGAGCACCAGTTCTGCCAATCTATAGCCCAATAAAAGTTTGATACAGTTGCATATATGTTGTATGTTTATATAGTCACAGACCTGCTGACAGTCAATCATCTTACAAGCTAGGCCCAAGGCAGTTAAAAAAACATGTGAGTAGTGAAATAACAGAATATGAATATAACAAGTTTAATTCAGTGCTCAGCATAATATATCAGTTTCTGTGTAATTGCTGACAATACTTTGGTGCCTTGTTTCAAACACTTTTGAAATGTATATTGATTGCAACTTTCTCTAATTTGTAGAAAGCTGTAGCCCAGCAAAGTTATGCTATGAAATGTTGGCATGATTAAGTGGTCTTTGTAAAAATAGTAGTGTGACATGAAGATAGTGTGCTTCCCAATATTTGCTTGTTTGTGACTTCTACCATGCAAGGGGCAGGGCTCTTCACATTACCATTCGACTGCGACTCCTTATAAAAGAGGTGGGCAGCTTGAAACATACCTGTTGTCTCTTCACTTGAACCTGGCTAAGAGTTACACTATAATAACTGGCTATTGTTTTCTCCCATAGGGAAACCATGGTGTAATTTGCCATTTTAAAGGAGTGTTTATAACAGCTAACATGTGCTGGGTTTCCCTCATCCTGTGCATGTGCCAGTGGCCTGCTCTTCCCTTCCTGACTGCTGGTCATCGTGACTTACCACTGGAGCTTACAGGGCCACTTGGAATCGGTGGTAAGTCAATTTATTAAAAAAAACAAACAAACAAACAAAAAAAAATACTGCCAAAAACTGCAGGTAGGTACTTTTAAAAATAAAGAAAAAAGTTGTTTTCAAAAGCTGTGTCCGGCTGCAAAACCCCCTCAAACCCAGTTGGACTATGGAGTGACTGCACAGAGACATCCTATTTTATATGATCGTTGTGGCCAAAAAACAATACCCATCAATTATATAAAATAAAACATGGTGTGGTGTGTTTAAAGTAATCAATAATACCCGACAGGGTGGGCGGTATTGAGAAATACCGGATTGCCCAGGGGTGTAATGAGGCCCGATGCCACAGGCAGAAGACCTTATAACCCCTGGAAGGTCTGGCATTTCCCAATACAGCCCATCCTGGAGGGTATTATTGCACTTAGAAAATGGGCCACTGTGTTATATATGTTTGAGAAAAATACTTTTTATGTTAATATGTTAAATCTCTTATATCTTTCATTCATTTTGTGATAAAGTAGTTCCTCTGCTTGCATTTTTTTTTTCGATTAGGACTTTTTTCCTACTTGAACCTCTGTAGTTTTGTATATGGAACTGGTAGATTCCTATGGTTACCCCTTCACTCCAAGAAAACTAAAGAGACACACACAGGTTACAAGTTTGTTTTCCTGGTTTTTAAACTTTATTTATCTATCTGCAACCCTCCTAACTTGCCTGCATTAAAATGCACTGTTCTAATATGGCTTCTGCTACACCTGCTCATCAGTTTCTTCGAGGGATCACAGATGCTGTCTCTGAGGCCCTGTCCACACTACACTGATATGACCCAGTAACAGTTGCAAACTGTTATGGCTGGTAAGTGGTACAGTATGTCCACACTGTGGCAGTGTTCAGGTACGGGTCTGTTACTGCCGGTCCACACTGCGGGTGCCGGGTGACCGTTATGGTCAGCACCCGATCCCACAATGCAGCTTGTACTGCACTATGGGCACTGCTGGAGAATGTGCTCACGCGTCCGCACTACAGCCAGTAATGGTACAGCGGTGTATCCGGTTCCCTAACCATTGTTGAAAGGAACTGGAAGGGGGACAGGATCAGATCTACAGTACAGTAACTTCTTGTTTTACATTGTTTTTCATGGATTCTACTTGGTAGAATGTTTATTTTCTTTCTTACTACTAAGGGGCTAGCAGGGTATTGTTTGGGGCTGTTGGAATTTTGAAACCTGTTTTGGTAGCTAAAAGTGGGCTCATTTGTTTGGTTTACGGTGTGGCAGGCTGCATTTGTAGAGGCCTATTTCTTCTCTTTTAAACATAATTGGTGTAATTTAACTGGTCTGTTTCTTTGAATTGGAGACCTATATCTTATAATTCCAAACATATTTTGATGTATTGTTGGTGAAGCTGTTTGAATTGGTGTCCTGTTTCTTTGGGTAGCAAACCTATGTTGGGGCTTTGAGTAGAATTGATTCATTGTTGCTGGCTTCACTAGCTGCAAAGTTTTGAGTGGGGGAAGGTGCTAATTGTCTGACTAGAGGCCTCAGCTACCTGATTGTTTCCGAGGACTTGGGCTGGTCCCACCCACCCAAACCCCTCACCCCACCCACCCCTGGTCAATTATTCCCTTTGTACTAGGGGTTCTGACATCACTCTCAAACAGGCAAAGGATTTACACCTGTCATAACAGAAGCAGACATCCAGGAAAGGAACTGCAGCAAGTGAAGAGGTGACTGCTCTCTCAGTGGAAGGGAAGTAATGCAAATCTAGGCGCTTTCATTATTACTACTTCATAGTTATTGCATTGGGTAAAGGAGGAGTAGGAGTTGAAGAAGGTTGTGCAATGGCTACTTAAAGTATTTTTGAGTGTGGATAGGAATATAAAAGCAGTTGCTCAACATATCTAAACGGTGCAACAAAGGAGGTAAGGGACATAAAGAATGTTTTGTACTGATAAAGGGGAGAGTGGGGACTTGGGGAGTGTTTGGTATCCTGCATCTGGAAGGGTGGGGGTCGCTGGTGAGGCAACGACAGCAATGGGTAGGGTGGTAGGCTGCAACAACTCGGTGCACCAATCTTTCTAAACATTGCCTGGAGAGTGGGAGGATCTTTAGTGCAACCACATAGAAAAACTTAGAAAGGAGATTGAGGGTCTGCAGGAGGAACTAAGACAGGCAAGGCAGATTGGGGGTGGATTTGCCAATACTGGAGGGAGGAAGAAGGAGATGAGGGAGGGCAATTTAAGCCAACAGTGGTGAGGAGAGGCTCAGAAGAAGGGAAGCGAGACAAAGGGCCCAGGCCAGGAAGAACGATTGCCGGGAAACCAGGTCAGGAGACAAAGTCAAATGGAAGGAGGCAATAGGGACTTGTGAGGGGAGGCAAGAAGTGGCAAAAGTCATGGAGTGGAAAGGAGAACAGGTTACTATGCAGAGAGGAGCAGGCATTTGTGAAGGATCTTCAGAAAATAGTTTTGCACTGCTAGAGAGGAAGAAGGTGGAGGAGGGAAGTGATGAAATTAGAGGAGTAATTGATAAATGCCTGGACCGAACTGAGCGGGGGAAGTTCTGCTGGGAGAACTGCAACAGGGTAAAAGGGCATAATAATGTGCAGGAGGAAGAAGAGGCTGGAAATGAGGGAGGAGATGAAAGGAAGCAAGCAGGGAGTAAGAGGGTGGAATCTTAGTGCTGGGGGACTCAATACTAAGAGGAGTTAGGTGGGGTGCAAGGTGAGAGGCATAGTCGCATTTGGGTGGAGGCCATGCCAGGAATGACAGCGGAAAGGGTGGGACAGTCTGTTCTGAAATATGCTAGAAGGGGTAGGGACAAGCCTCATTTAATTATACATCTTGGGACAAACGACCTGGCTGACAAGACAGTGGATATAGTCCAGAGGAGGTTTGAGGAACTAGCACAATTATGTGAGGGGCAGGAAGATCAGTAACTTTTTCGAGATACTCGTGCCAAAGGCAAAGCACAACAAGAAAGCTGAGAATAGAGAATTTAACAGATGGCTAAGAACCTGGTGTTGTGCTAAAGGGTATGGGCTGTTGGGGGTGGGAGGGACCTGGGAGGACAGTAGTCTCTATGCTAAGGACAGACTACACTTGAGTGAGGAAGGAAAGAAAGTGTTGAAGCAGAGGATGGAAGAATATATAGAGGAAGTTGGGAGTTTAAACTAGAGTGGGGGGTGGCAGTTGGGAAGAGATATGCAGAGACCACAGGTTGGGAAATCATATGAGCTTACCCCCATAACAGTGACAAAGGACAAATGGCAAGTACTATTGGTGATGCTAGGAAAGGAGGGCAGGATGGGAGGAGGGGGAGAGGGTGGAAGGTGGTTACCCTTAATGCTAGGAGCCTTGGGAGGAAAACTGCAGAGTTGCAGGTTCTCATGGCAGAGGGAGAAGTGGACATTGCAGCCATCACGGAAACATGGGCCACCCAATATAATGACTGGGACCTGTCTGTACCAGGGTACAGGTTATTTCATAGGGACAGGGTGACTGGGAAAGGAGGGGGTGGCACTATTTGTGAAGGAAGGACTGAAGTGTGTAAGGGAGGAAGGGGAGGAGGGTAGTACAGAGTCACTTTGTGTGCAAATCCAGGATTCCAAGAATAGGAGTCTTAGAATGGGAGTGGTACAGGCCACCATCTCAGATGGAGGAGTTAGACAGGAACTAGCGGGACAGATCAGGAGGACCTGCGAGAAGGGTAGTGTGGTGATTGTGGGGACTTCAACATGCCAGGAGTGGACTGGAGCACCCCAGCAACCAGGAACAGAAGGAGCAGGTACTGCTGGATGCCTTCAGGACAGCTTCCTGCTGCAAATGGTCAGTGAACCAACCAGGTTAGGAATACCCTTGACCTTGTGCTGGCAATGGGGACTTTGTGAGAGAACTTACAGTGGAGGAACCGCTGCCAGGAGTGACCACCACTCAGTATGGCTCACATTGGATATGGGCAAGGAGGGGAATCTTGCACAAGAGTGCTGGACTTCAGGAGGGCTGACTTTGGGATGATGGGGAAGTGGTAAAGGGTACCTGGCCAGAATTCAATCTAGTATGGATACTAACCAGAGATGGGAGCTCTAAAGTTGGGGATAGTGGAGGCAACCAAAACTCTGCTGCAAAGCCCAGAGCAAGAAGCTAGGGCTAAGAAACCGAGCTGGTTGAGCAAGGAGGTAATGGAAAAGGTAAGGAGGAAAGAGCTGCCTTTAGGAAATACAAGAAAACAGGGAGGGGAGGACAGAGAGGAGTACTTGACAGAATCAAGGAGGTGACAAGGGCAGTAAGGGAGCCAAAGCATTCCACGGAACTCAGGCTGGCACAAGGCATTAAGAAGAGGGAGAAGGACTTTTAAGTACATCAGGGAGAAAAGGAGCTGTAAGGACCACATAGTAAGGATTAGGAAGGAGGGGGGTTGGGTGGAAGCAGGGTGCGATAAGGCGGAAGCACTAAATGAGTACTTCTGCTCAGTATTTACTAAAGAGAAGAGGGGGTGACACCCAAGATGGGTGAAATGGCAGACGAGGGGGAAGTGGTGACAGATGGGGAAATCATGGAGGGCAGAGTTCGAGAGGGTTTGAAGGCACTGAGGGTGGACAAGGCACCAGGCCCAGATGGCATCCACCCCTGGGTACTGAAGGAGCTGGCAGAGGTCCTTGCAGGACCTTTGGCAGACCTATTTAATGCCTCACTACAATCGGGGTGTGTACCTCAGGACTGGAGGATGGCTCATGTGGTGCCCCTCCACAAGAGTGGCCCCAAGGATGAACCGGAAGCTACAGACCAGTGAGCCTCACATCCATCATGGGTAGCTAATGGAGACTATCCTGAAGGAGAGGCTGGTGGCCTCTTAGAGGCCAAAGGACTACAGGACAGCAGACAGCATGGCTTCATACGTGGCCGATCCTGCCAAACCAACCTGGTGGGTTCTATGACTGGGTAACTAGGCAACTGGACAGGGGACATGCAGTGGATGTCCTGTATCTGGACTTCAGTAAGGCATTCGACTCCAGTGCCACATGGAAGGCTGGGAAGGAAGTTAGTAGGCACAGGGGCAGGTGCAATGCTGGTGAGATGGGTAGGAAACTGGCTGCAGGAAGGCAACAGAGGGTGGTGGTGGTGGGAGCTCTCACACCCAAGGGCAGTGACGAGCGGTGTCCCACAGGGCTCGGTGTTGGGACCAGTGTTGTTTGGGATATTCATTGCAGACATATCATGGGACATCAAGAGCAAGATCAGTCTGTTTGCTGATGATACCAAGGTTGGCGCGTGGTGGATGACCTAGGGGGATGGCAGGGTTGCAGGATGATCTGGCAAAGCTTGAAACCTGGTCAGACACCTGGCAACTGGGCTTTAATGCCAAAAAGTGCAAGGTGATGCATTTTGGGATGAAGAACCCAAGGAGGACTTACCAGCTAGGGGGAGTGCAGCTAGCCCAGACAGAGGAGGAGAAGGATCTGGGTGTGCTCATCACAGGGTCAATGAACAACTCGGCACAGTGTAGGAAGGCAGCTGCAAAGGCCAACAAAATGCTGTTGTATTGCAAGGGGTATATCCTCAAGGAGGGAGGAGGTGATTCTGCCACTGTATAGGTCATTAGTTAGACCACACCTGGAGTACTGCGTGCAGTTCTGGCGTCCGTATCTGAAGAGGGACATTAAGTTACTGGAGGGAGTGCAGCGCAGGGCGACAAAGATGATCAAAGGTCTGGGGGACTTATCATATGAGAGGAGGTTGAAGGAGCTGAACATGTAATCACTGGAGAGAGGAGAGACAGGGGGACATGATTGAAACCTTTAAATACATGAAAGGAATAAACAAGACAGGTACAGAGGGGCTGTTCAAAGTAAGGGAGGGAGGGCCACCAGGGCCATGATATGAGACTGGAGCGAGGAAGGTTCAGGAGGGAGATGAGGAGACACTTTTTTACAGAGAGGGTGGTGGCTGGGTGGAATGCGTTACCTGCAGAAGTGGTATGCAGTAGAACAGTGGACTGCTTCAAACGAGGATGGAACAGGACAAGGGGGAGGGTTAATGAAGGGGAAGGGTGGAAGGAAGGGGCAGCTGCAGAATAAGGGGTGCTAGCTGCACATTCGAGCAGACTTGATAGACCTCTAGGCCTTCATCTGCTGGCAAATTTCGTATGTTCGAAACCACCTCAAGTGTGTTTTTGACAATGGTTACGGAAACGCCTCCTGTAACGTTTTACAGGTTTAAACACAAACCATTGCAGTAACGGTTTGGGACCCCTGTAACGTTACAGAGGGGTGGATCTGGTATAGTGTGGACAGAGCCTGGGAGAGGCAGGCTGTATTTTTGCTAACACCACCCCTGGCAAAATAGTGTTTTCCGTTGCCTCATTATGTCACCTTTATCTAATCTAATTGGATTGTCAGAGATCTACAGCAGTTTGATTTTTAGTTTTTGCACAAACTGCAGGACTTTTGTGCTGATGGCAGCAGTCCCACTGAATTAGGTGAGAATTACTCAGACAAAACCAGATATGCACTAGTGGCAGTCCTAATACTCTGTTGTTTGCAGTTTATTTATAAAATTCAAGCTTTCAAGCTTTCCTTCAACACTTCTCAGATTAACTGATGATCGGCATGGGTAAGCGATAAGCAGGGGCTGACTTCTTTTGAAGGAGAGTGAGTGAGAAAGACAGAGTATGCTACCTCCGATAGTACCACTGTGTGTGACAGGAGCAGAAGCGTTTTGTGACTCGGTGTTTCTGTTGAACTGAATTTCTGCTTTTACCGGCAAGTCGTATTTTTCTGAAAAGTGTGTTGCTTTTTTGAACATTTTGACTGTTAATCCTACCAGGGAGATATGGGGAAATTGGCTGCTAGTACTGCTATTTAATGACTTCAACTTGCAAGCGCTAGTAGTGTAAATAGCAAATTTTTGTTTGGTAGTGTGGCAAAACTGGCTGTTCAATTAATGTGACAGTTGAGCATGATGTGAGGCCAGCACGACCAAGCGTAGTTTCTAGACAGGTGTGGTAGTGCTGTGACAGCCTACCACAATCTAAAATTAACTGGCAGTTTCAGTTTTTTTTCACGCTCAAGAAAACACAGAGAACTATATTAGTGGAAGCTTTCAGTGAGCGGCAGTGGAGCTGGAGCATGTTGGGGAAAAAAGATTACAGTAGTCAGTCGGGTCAAGGTTTGGCGATCAGCTATCTTTTTTTAACTTCAGTTTTTGTTCTGAACCTTTAAACTGTAAATGCAAATCAGAAATCGGAGGAGTACAAGAGATCAGGAGAACGGCTAGAGGGCTTAGGTCGGGTCTCAGCTCTCGTTAAGTGAGAAGAAAAATGGCAGACATTTTAAATTGAAAGTTCTTCCGGCAGCTTGATGTTGGTGATGAGGTTGATGGGGACTGGAACTTTTAATACCCGGGCTCTGCTGTCTGATAGATGTGTACCTTGCGAGGGCTATCGGCCAATCAGAGCCCGGGAATTTCTTAGCCCATTTTCTAACTCGAAGTTTACACACACCCTCAGTGTTAGATGCTTTCAGGAACCCCTTGAGCTTCATTCTTGGGGTTTATGT
The DNA here is from genome assembly GCA_016271365.2 of Neoceratodus forsteri. Taxonomy (NCBI): domain Eukaryota; kingdom Metazoa; phylum Chordata; order Ceratodontiformes; family Ceratodontidae; genus Neoceratodus; species Neoceratodus forsteri. The sequence continues at coordinate 412,518,046 of CM028133.1, read as the reverse complement.
AGCATCTAACAACTCAGGGGTGTGCAAACTTCTCATTACACACACCACCCCATACTTTATTCTATATATAATGAATGAGTAATGCCTCACAGAATGATTCCAGGCCATATTAAACTTTTACTTTTTTACTATTTTATTTTGGAAGTTGCTTCACTTTATGGAGGAGTAGAGATGGGCTTCATGTGGGCTTCCCTTGACCCTGGTCTGGTATTACACTGTAATGAATGGGCAATTTCTCAGAGTGATTCCAGGCCAGACTGAACTTTCACTTTTCTACTATTTTATTTTTCAAGCTGTTTCACTTTATGGGGGAATGGAGGTTGTCATAATGTGAGCTTCCCTTAAACAAGGACTAAAATTAATGAATAGACAGTGCTGCAAAGAGTGATTTCTGGCAAGATTAGACTTATTTTATTTTGGATGTTGTTTCACTTTACAGAAATGGGATGTGGACTTAATGTGGACATCCCTTAAAAGTAGCCTTGAAGTACACTGTAATAAATCAGCAATGCCTCATGGCATGATTCCTGGCCAAATTGGACATTTACTTTTTTTACAGTTTTATTTTGGAAGTTGTTTCCCTCTACAGGGATGTGGAGTTGGGCTTAGTGTGGGATTCCCTTGAACCTGGCCTGATGTTACACTGTAATGAATGGCAATGCCTCTCAAAGTGATTTCAGGCCAGAATTTAACTTTTTTACTATTTTAACTTGGAATTGGTTTCACTTAGGTTTACTTATGGGCCTACAGTATATCGAGGCATGGTGATGAAGAAAACACACTTTGGAGTTCTGAAACAAAGGCCTTCGACATACTATGCATTGCCTGTTCTCTGCAGGCCTACATTATGTGCCACTTGTGTAACTGTGGGTTACTGAGTCAGGGAGTACTGTATTTTTCTGAACTACGTACCATAAGGTACACAGCATATACATTGCTATACAATGGTACAACACTGTCTATTGCATACTGTACATCACATTCAAGTTGCATGTTCTTTTCCCATCTACTACTACTGGCAAAACCTTTTCTAAATGTCAAATATATTTCCTGCATTATTCCCATCTCAGTGTTCTACAACACTGTCTAATTCCACTTATCAGTTTCTGTTTGCTCCTTGGTATCACCTTTCATTGTATGTGTGTCTTCTGTGCATGCTAAACCATCTCTGTAGGATTCATATCTATGAACTAACAAATGACAGCTGAAAGAAATGATGCATAGTACTCTGCAGCCTTACTCAAGAGGTGTCTTGACTGAGTTGATACCCTTATGAGCAATTAACATTGTTGAAGAAGTGGGTTTGGGGTCACTGACCTGGTAGAAGTGATGCCCATCTGAAAACTTCTTCTGGACAAACTTCATAGCAGCTTTCTGGAGAATGTTCTCCCAGAAGTTACCATCCATGGCCGGCCCAGTGGAGCAGAGGACTGAGACGCTGTAAGTGCCTTACCTCTCACCATGACAGTAACCTGAATGTTTTATTTATTTATTTATTAAAGTTTAGGAATTACAACCCTTTGAGTCAGAGATGCATTTCCAAAGGCTCCATGTCAGAGATATGAGTTAGAGGCAGGAGGCAGTAATATAAGTAAGATATACAAAGTTAGAATACAATAATTACACGACACGATTAAATATAGGGTTACAGGACAAGACAAAACAAAACACTCATTTCCATTACCAAATAAGGTAACCGGTCAGCAGCTGGGGACATACGGTGGGCCATCCCAGGGGTTTTGACAGATCCAAGGTGGTGGGAAGCTTTAAGTATGAGTACTTCGGCTAGATGGTTGGGGGGCATGGTGGCAGTCGCACCTAGAGGAGGCAAGTAACAGCTGTCAGAGTTCGGACTTGAAGAGTCCAATCCTAGGGGTGTCCAGTAGAGTGGAGGGAAGGGCCTTCATCCATAGTGGGGCTCTATACCTAAAGGATCTTTGCCCAGTGGAGGTTCTAAAAAAGGGGGTTAGGTAGGCAGCATTTTTGGAATATCTGGTGAGTCTCGTTCTATGGGCTGGTATTAGTAATGTAGACAGTCTAGCAGGGGCAAGTCAAAGGGTTATTTTTTGGCAAGGATTCTGGTGCAGTAGCAGAGCCGCCCTTCAAGGTTTAGCAAGGGGCAGGCTTTGTTTAGTGCAGTTTGGATTTTATTTAGTGTGGTGTCTGAAGCAGAACCATATATGACTAGGCCGTAATCAGCCAGAGGGAGAACTGTGCTAGATACAGCCAGCTTGAGAGTGGTCCCATGGAGACAGGAGTGAAGCCGATAAAGTAGACCAATTCTGATGTTTATAGCTCTGCAGATGACAGAGATGTGCTCATGAAGGGAGAGAGCAGAGTCCAGGGTGATCCCCAGATATTTAAAACTGAGGACCATGTTAAGGGGCATGGAGTTAGAGCTGAGTATGTGGAGGTGGGAGGACTTGTTTTTGCTCTGAGGGTGTGCAAATAGCATTAGCTTTGTTTTCTTATAGTTGAGAACCAGTTTATGACTGGTGAACCAAGACTCGATGTCAGTGAAATGCTGCTGAAGGTTGCGCTGCAGGGAGGTGGGGTCCTGTTGTTGGCAAAAAATGACCGCATCATCTGCATATAGGAGTTGTCCTGTGCAAAACTGGTGGAGTGAGTTCAGAAACACGCTAAACAGTAGAGGCCCAAGGATAGAGCCTTGGGGTACCCCAGACCTGACTGGGGGGGGGGTGACATGGCGAGGTTTAGTTTCACCTGTTGTGATTGGCCAGAGAGGTAGATGGAGAACTAGGCTGTGGCTTCTGGGGATAATCCAAGGGAGAGTAGTGAGTCAATCAGCAGGGGTGGTGAACAGTATCAAAGGCCTTAGTCAGGTCAACATAGCCAGACCCAACTAAGTGCCCTTGATCAAAGGCATCATGGATAAAGGAAGTATATTCCAGGGGGGCAGTAGTGGTGCTATGGCCCTTCCTGAGACTGTGCTGTTGAAAACATAATAGGCTATGTGTGTCAAGGAACTGTGACATCTGGTCGGCAATGATCTTCTCCAGGGCTTTAGATAGGGGTGATAATATGGAGATTGGCCTATAGTTACTAACTAAGGTTCTGTCTCCACTCTTAAGAATTGGGATCACCATGGCTTGTCTCCACTGGGATGGGAATTGGCCTAGGCACAGTGACAAGTTAAAAATCTTGGTAACAGGAGCTAGGACAGATTCCAGGGCAGGTTGTGGAGGTAGAGATCTAAGGAGTCAGTGATATGTTTGGGTTTTTCTAATACCTTGGATAGGTATTTTCTGGCTGTACTCTGTGAGATGGACATAAAGCAAAAATGAGGCATTCCAGGGGGAGAGACAGGAGAGGGGGTCGAGGATGTGGAGAAGAAGTCAGATGGGAATACACCTTCGAGGTCAGTGAATGCGGTGTTTAAGGTGCTGGCTATTAACTCAGGATCCTGAGTGGCAGTTCCATGGACTTGAAGGAGGGTAGGAGGGGGAGAAGGATTTACAATTCAGTCTATTAAAGGTCTCCCAGAATTTGTGTCCATGCACCCATGAGGAGGATAGAGTAGCCTGATAGTAGGCAGCTTTGGCCTGCCGTATTTCATGGATCAGGCATTTATAGCTGCACGATAGTTTTGTCTGTTGGCTGCTGATCCTGAGTCAAGAGCTTTGTGCCAAAGGTTGTCTCGGTACCACAGGTGATTTAGTAAGGACTGGGTGATCCAAGGAGAGGCATGGTTTTTGACAAGTTTTTTGAATGGGGGCAAAGATGTCACAGGCAGCATTGAAGGAGGAAATGAAGAAAGCTAAGGCTTTGTCCACTGAGGTTGCACTGTAGAGGGGGGACCAATTAAGACTAGATAGGTAGTTTTTAAAGTGTTCCAGGGATTCTTTTTTTAGGTGACATTGGTAGGTGATTTTGGGGGGGGGGAATTTCAGATGATTTATCAATGGCAGGTGATGGGTGAATGGTTGCTAAGTGAGTTGGGGAGTACTTGGACATCAAAGAGGTGATTGGGGTGGCTACCCAGTGTGGGAGCGAGCATTGGTTATCGGGGGCTTAACAGGTAGGTGGATGGCTGAGCGAAGATTGAGCAGCCACCTTGCAGCTCTCCTCTCTTGGACTGGGGTGGTGGGTTTTCCTGGCTCTTGGCTCTTGTGGCAGCCTGGTAGTAGTGCTGATGTACAGGAAGCAAGATGTAGTCTGAGGGATGGTAGGTGCTGCAGTTCCAGAATGCATGTGTGCCTGCATGTATATGCATCCTCCATGCCACTGCAGCCCCAGGAAGTAGAGGGAGAAAATAGAAGGAGAAAGGAGCAGATCATGGCTTCATGAAGCCCCAACTGGGATATCTTGACCCACTCTGACTGGTGGGAATTCTATGAGCACTCAGGAGGGGGGGACTGCCTTCCCCTCCCTGGCCCCACCATGAGGGACTTGATGGGGGAACTTGTTGCCCCCCAGCATGGAAGGAGGAATGGGACAATCAAAGATGCCCCGGGATATGGCTGAATAGCCACCTGGTCTGGCTTGGTGGATAAAAACCTTGATAAAAAAAAAAAGAAGTTACCATCCATGGTTCCTACAATATGAGAGAACATAGCCATTATTAGTCAGCGTACTTTGAATGACACATAGTGTATTGCTTAGGAAAGCATGCCATGTCATGGTGTACAGTACTGTATTTCACATTACCTGTACAAAAACAAATATCAGATGGGGAAGCTTTCGTTGCCTCTTTGCACCAGATGTCAACAGGTGGAGGGCAGTTTAAAACACATGCTGTGGGACTGCGTGAAAGTTGTTCCCTTTTGGGCTGCTATTCAGGCATCGCTGGATCCTTTTTTGGGACTTCAGGACCTCTTTTCGCCTAATGTTTGCCTTGTTGGTTACTTCCCACAGGGAGCTATTCCCATTCATAAAGCCCATATATCGCTTGTATCTGCAGTGGCGAAACTTGTGATCTTGAGACACTGGTTGGATCATGCGGTGCTGCTGGTCAGGGAATGATGGGCTGAAATGATGATGGCTTTAATGCTGGAAAAACACATTGTGAGCCACAGGAAGCGTCCTCACCTTTTTCAAAATAGATGGGAATCACTCTTCACTCTCTTATTCATTATCTCTACCTAAATCTAGTATTCCTCTTGTGTGCCTTGTTCCCTATGAGGACCCAATCAGTAGCCTTCTCTTCTGCTTTTGCTTGCTCAAGTTGGTGCAGTGCCGCATGTGGCTGGGGGAAATTGTGGAGACTAATGGGTTGCGGAAGTCAAGCGGGTTGGTGGGGGGGGTATCTGCCTTCATTTTGCCTCATATTGTATTTTGTTACTATGGTTCTATTGTTGTGAAAGTTTTTATTGATACACTTTTGTTGGTGTTGTGGTTTTGTTTTTTTTCTTCTCGTGTTTTTGCTGTTACTGTTTTCCTGTATTGTGTTTTTGGTATTGTTAAAATGTTTATAAAGTATACTGAATTAAAAAAAAAAGACAAATAGGCCCATATGTCTTCTTTGAGGTTCTACACCAGATATGAATTTCAGAGGACTTTTGGGCTTGAATGAATGAACAAATAAATAAACAAACCAATAAATAAGTAACTTAATCAATAAATAAGAAACCAACAAACCAACCAAACCATCAGTCAGTCAAAGAACTAAAATTATATTACTGTAAAATGCTTAAAGGAAACAATGGTCTCATCTGTGAAAGTCATGTTTTCAAATGTCTCAATTGCAATAATCCACTCCTGTGCTTGCTGTTGTCTCTTCACCTTATTAATACCATGTATCATGGGGCAAAGGCTGTGAAAGTAAACAGTAAGTTTAGTTTATACTGTAAATCATATGCCATTCAATTTAAATGATTGAGAATGCAAGTACTAGTAAGTAATTAAGTAATTTATTATTTATCAGGTGCCCAATCCTGGAGGCTCTGGACGCTGTACAGTACAAATATTTGACAGTGTGATGAAACATTCAGAGTTACATAAATAATCACAGATTAAAATAATTAAAATATATTATATCTTAAATTATGTAAGTAGGGAAAGCCATACTAAACAGGTGAGTCTTTAGGCCACTCCGAAACGCCTCCACCGTAAGCGTCTCTCTCAAAGGTCTTGGCAGTGAGTTCCAGAGGACCGGGCCGGCCACCCCAAATGAACGATCACTGGAGGTTTTCAGCTTGGTCATCAGAACCGCCAGGAGGCCTTTGGTGTAGGAACAAAGTGAGCAGGCCAGGATGGCAGGAGTAAGGAGGTCTGACAGGCACTGTGCTGTGCTCTCCCATAAGTCCAACCCATGCATCAGTGAGTTCTTTTTACTAGTGATTCTGAAGCTGCGACCTCATGCCATGTGATAAGCAACTCACTGACTTCTCTTGCCATCCACTGATCATCCTCACCAATGATGTTATCAACCAGCAGTGCTGTGTTTCTGTAAAAAAAGCAATAACAGTGCCCTGTGAATATCAACTCTGTATGTCCATGTGCCAAAATGCACATGGACATACATGTCATAGCATGTCAACACAGTTGCTTGCTCAGCTGATTCAGCGAGGCCATCACACAAATGTTTCTGTATACTACCTTCTGACATGTTGATCCCACAGCTCCACAGAAAGACTTGGACTTTATGCACCATTGAACTTGCATCCTTCATGCAGTTGATTACCATGATCATATATATATTTTCTCCATCATTTTTGCAGCCCAAAGAGTTAAATATGTCCTCTGATAGAGTGTCTATCAAGTTATCCTCCTATGCTTCTTCTATGTGGTATGCACTATAACACCACCAAAACAAAGTACTGTATTTATCAGTATAATGATTAAAGATTACAGCATTATAGGTGTACATGTAATATAGATGGTCAACACTGTGTAACACAGCAAAAAAAGTTTACTGTAAAAAAAAATTGTAACAATGTGCATATAGACAGTGCTACATGTACAACGTGGCAGTGTGGCCCTACATTCCACAGCAGGATCTCATGCTTGCTGCAACCAGACTATGAAAAATTGTACAGCAATTCTGTGGCAGTTCTAAGATGGACTTACATTCTGTGTCAACTCAAATGAGTCACAAAATGAATTCTAGTTGCTGTGAAAGCATTCCAAGAAAAAGTAGCCTTGGGCAGTTTAGGAAATACATAGGCAAGGCAATACAAAACAGTTCTGGCACCATGATTTGGATTGGAAGTTGGATATGGAGGAATTGCAGGTTTATTTTTTCTGCAATGTTTTACCCTCCCACAGCTCCCATTTGCCCAGTGCTGGTTTACCACACAGACACTCGTGTGGATTCTTCTCCCTGCCTTTCCTCTTGTTTGATATCTAGTCATGCCAGGTTGCAAAGCAATGCTGCTGCAGTGACTCCTTCCCACCCACTTGCCTGAAGTCAGGCGGTGCCAGTTTGTGCTGCAGTGCTGCTCCAGTAGCTCCCTCCTGTTTGCACACTTTAACACCGGGGGTGCCATTTGCATCAAATGCCACTTTGGCATCTTATTCTCTCCCACCCTGAAAGACTTTTCTGCATGGCTAGAGAGCAGCTGGACCATTTTACATTACACACGGGTCCACAAAAACTCACGTTTTGTTTTTGCAATATTTACGAATACCTTTTCATTCCACAGTTGTATAACTGGAATACAGAATCAGCTTTTTATTTTCTATTAATAGTACAACAGACTTCCCGAGGTTTTCTCAATGTTTGCAGAAGGTCATAATGGTTATCAGTGGCTGAGTGCCAGTGCTTTACCAACTGATTTCTGCAGTGCAACTGAACTTCTCCAGGAGGGAAAGTTGTGTAAAGCTGTTGCCAGCAAACTTACACTAATGCAGTTTTAGTCTTGCTCACATCATTTTAACCATTTAGCTGTGGGTCTTCATGGGGGCAGCCATCATTACTGCACCAAACATGCTGTTTCTGTGGCAGAGGCTTGTTTCTGCAGCAGGATCCTGTTTTTTTTTTTGCAGTTTCCACAACTGCAGAATCATAGTAAACACAGGACCTGCAAACAGACAGACCTGCAGTGCAAACAAACAAAAGGAACCCAAAAACAACTATCAGCTCAGGGATGTAGGAATCTGTCTAACTAAAGAAGAAAGGCATTTGGTGTAATCCTGAGTAATAACCTCAGATCATTAATGCAGTATATTAAGGCAATAGAAAAGGCAAATAGCATACCGGGTTGCATAGGGAGAAGCTTTGTCAGTAGAAGGAAAGAGGGGGTACTACACCTGTGCAGGTCATTAGTAAGATGTCACCTGGAGTACTATATCTAGTTCTGGAGCCCACACCTTAAAAAGACATGTCACCTTGAGTCTGTCCTGAGAAGGGCCACACAGATGATCACTGGTCACCACAGACGGCAATACTAGGAGAGATTAGCCAACCTATGTATTTGTTGGAGAAGAGAAGGGAAAGATGGGAAATGATTGAAACCTTTCATTATGTAACACTGGTGAACATGGTAGAGCATAGGAGCCTATGGAAAAGCTGCAGTCAACCCACTACTAGGGGCCACAAATATAAAGTGGAAAATGCAGTTTCAGGAGGGATGTGAGGAAGTATTTCTTCACCTAAAGAGTGGTAGACGGGAGGTGCTGTGGAGCATCTGAGATGGTAGATGTCTTTTCTGTAGCATTACAGTATCTTAGTATCCTTTCAGTCTGTGATTTTAGCTACCTCAGGCAACGCTTCAGACAGCAGCTTACCTACCTTTCAACAGGAGTCTAAAAAAACAGCAATAGCAAATGGTGCAGGGGCTTGACATTTACTTTTCTTCTCCCCGGGACCAATGCATCATTAGAAAACAGTGGGCCGACTCCTTCCAGCAGCCCAGATTTTTCACTCTCCTCACTAATCTTAAGAAGATTGGGGATGAAACAAATAAAAGAGTAGCCTCTCTGGCACAGAAGCTCTCCAGTCTTGACTGGAACTTTTCTGAAAATAAAATGGCAATCATGGACCTTGCAACCACTGTGGAGCAGCAGGCCAAAATCAGCAGGGGGCTCATCTGGGATGTTGGACTCCTTCGTGCCAAGGTGGGAGTCTCGGAAAATGGACTGAGACAGTGGAATGTCTGATAGTTGGCTACCCTCTTCAGCTGATGGGGCGGGCGGAGTTACTGAAATATCTGGACAAAACGATTTTTGACAACTTAAATCTCCTAGCTAGAGATTCTGGTGTCCGTATTGTGCAGGCTTTTGTTATACTGGTACACCACAGACAATGAGAACACACCGGGGACTGACCTTTTATAGCAGTCGCTATGCTGTCTTCAACGGAGACCAGAATCCATTTGCTGCAGGCCGCACACTGCAAAGGTGACATTACTTGGGAAGGCAGTAGATTTGGAATTTTTCCTGACCTCTCTTTGCAGACACAGGACAGAAAGAAAAAAAATTACAGGTGATAAAAAAATCCTTCCTGGAATGGGGAGTAGTGGTACAACTACATTTCCCAGCTTGCCTCCAGGTATCTTATCAACAAAAAGCTCATATTTTTACAGATCCTGATGCAGCATCTACTTTTCTGGGCAAACTGGTAAACCAGATAATATTGGCAGTCTCAGAGCTTGACCCCGAAGGGTCTTAGTCAGCCTGCAATTTAGATATTTTGTAACTATCATGTACTTCAGAGTTCCCTAGTCGAGTCGTTGGGGTAAGCAGTTTTTAAGCTTAGCGCCATTGGCTCTCCACTTTATATGTTTATAGCAGACATAAGAATTGTGGGTTGGGCTGGTTAGCTTGTTTATAACCTTGGTACTTCTGCTGGAAGTCTACATTGTTATTTCCTATTGTAATGGGCCATGTTTCAAATTTTTGGGCACATTAATGCCCAGCTTAGCTTGTGAACTTTACTATTAACCAGGACTGTGCCAACAATTGTAAGGGCCCCCCTGCAAAATATTTTGTGGAGCCCACTTCCCCAACTAATAAATGTAAAATAACCATTAGCACATACAACATTTTTATTGCATAAGTTTTTTTGTATCAGTCCTGCTGCATAGCTTGTCCATGCTGCCCCCAGTCCCCCTTGCTGGCACCATGATCGAAGAACTAAACAATGTAATTGGTTCCTGCTCCTCCTGGGGACGCCGGCACCAAGGTTAGAGGTTTTGAGTAATAGGCTCAATTGCTTCTTTGTTCTGTACTCCCCCCAACCATGTGAAACTGAAGTTGGAATCTTCTGACACCACTGCTGACAAAACCCGGTTTCAAATGGATAAGCAATTTCCAAAGAGAAACTTGCAAGTTTGTGAGAAAAGGTTTTCTTAATGCTGACCTCTGAGGCAGTGGGCCCCCTAACAGTGCGGGTCCTACTGCAACCGCAGCTCTTGCACCCCCTCGGTCACTGCCCTGCTATTAACCTGTATAGTATTCATTTCCCTGCATTATGTCTGATTTATGACTCTTGTTTGTGCAGGGTATCAGCTTAATGTGACTGAGCCCAGACAATCTTGCACGTATTCTGTGACCCAATTACAAGTATTCAGCCTCCCTCCTGTAACGTTCATGCCTACGAGAGGGAGAAAAACACGAGCAAAGTGTCCTTGTATTTTAATTCTGTGGTGAGAGCATCATACTCTATGGATTTACTCTCCTGGAATTTTTAACTCCTGCTGCCTTCCCTGGGGCTGATTTGTCTGGATCTGAGAATCATGCTTTTTGTTATTGCTATCCTATGTCTTTCATACTGGACAGATGCTGTATGAAGCCTATTTCTAAGCATGCAGCTTTTTGCGTTAACATGATGCTCTTTTGTTATGTGATAATCCATAAATAAATGAAAAAAGAGAGAGAGGTAGACAGCTGCAACATCTTCCCAGGAGAGAAGATTGAGGCCAAAACAGTAACAGGCTTCAATAGAGCATGGGGCATATATGAAAGACTAGTGAAACTGCACTGCACAGGAGCTGTAGCAAGTGACTTACAGATAGGTAACAAATGATACAATTAGGTGGACTTTGGTCTTCTTTTTCCATTGCCTTTCTATATTTCTGTGTTCTATGTTTCTATGCTTCTAGCCATGGCTTGGCACCATTAACACATCATCATTCACTGTGCCCAGGCAACTAATAAGTAACACACTGTACCCACAGATTCACCTTCTGATCCTCTGTAAATTTGTGTGTTTTGCATGTTTCACATATATTGAGATGGGCAAGGCAGTGTTCTACACAACAGCAAGAAAAGTAGGAACCTACAGGCCTGCACCACTAAAAACACATGTGAGAAGAACATAATCAGCAGGGAAAAACAATACAGGTCATCAGTAACATAGCAACATAGAAACATAGACCTTATTGGCAGAAAAGGACCGCTTGGCCCACCCATTCTACCCAGATTGTCCCTGCCTAATCTATCCCTACAGACCCTAAATGGTTTCTGGTGATCCTTCCCCACCCTGCTATTTACTAATATTCCCCTATGTCTATCCCATGCATGCTTGAAGTCCCCTACTGTTTCTGCCTCCACCACATCTGCTGGCAGTCTGTTTCAGGCGTCCACCACTCTTTCAGTGAAGTAGTTCATGCTCACATCCCTCCTAAAATCCCCCCATCCAACCTCATCATAAGTCCTCTGGTCCTGGTGCTCTTTCTCATTTGAAAGAGACCCCCCTCATGCACCCTGTTTACCACCATGAGGCACTTGTAGGTCTCTATCATGTCCCCATCCTTCTCTCTTCTAGGTTGTACATGTTGACATCCCTCAGTCTCTTTTCGTAGGGCTTTTGGAGCAACTCCTGCACCATTTTAAGTTTCTGTCCTCTAGTCTGCCTAGGTCTATGTGATAACAGCGAACGCCTAAAGGTGATCACCGTTATCGCCCAGTCAGAGTGGCGAACACATTTTCGGCACTCTGACAACCCCAGCACACCAGTTACAATGGTGCCAGGTCATATTTTATTGCTTTCTGTGGGGAGGCTGCACTGCATTCCCTTAGTGGTCTCTTGCCTCACACCCCCCTATTTAAGGATTCTCAACTCCAGGGGGGGTGCATGTCGGGGTGGGTGAAAGCAGTAAAAATAAAAAGGTTCTGGCTGGGAGCAATAAAAATCGCACCAGCGCCAAGACAGTGAGAGTGTCCTTATTTCGATATCCCTGGTGGTGAGAGGACCCGGGTGTCCAAACTTTATTTCTGTTTGTTTATTAAAAGATAACTTTTGACTTTTGACTGTTTATGACTTAATGTGAGCAGACTATTGGATTTTTTCCTTCGGACAGTGAGAGTCCTTATTTCCATTACTCCCAGGTTGTGAGAGAGCTTGGGGGGACTTCAAAACACTATTTTCTGCATACCCAGTGGGGGGGGGGGGACAGGAGATTCTTCCTTTTTTGCCTTTTGTTATTATTTTCTTTTTATTATTTTCTTTTGGCTTTTCCAAGAGCCAAGCTTTGGATTGCATTACCTCTGTCGTTTTTGAAGGGTTTATTTTCTAGTTGTGTTTTATTATTTATTTTGGGTGGGTATATAGTGGACAGTGAATTTTATTGGATATTGTTTTAATATTTGTTTTATTCTTGAAGTATAATGTATCAGGGAGGCTTAGCAATGGTCAGGCAGTACTCTCCCTCCAGACTCAGGGAATTACATCCTTCTGACTGTCCCCCATTAACATCTGACACCTATTTTAGGTGCCATGTTTGGGGATAGTTAGAAGGCGTATAAGAAAAGGGAGAACTGGGTATGGTGGGGGAGGGGAAAAGGGAGGGTGGATAGGAGTCGTGGGGTCCAAGAGGTGCCCTGGGGTGAAATGGAGTCAGGATAGAGGTCCTCCCTGTCTTGTCTCCATACCCAAGGACTCCGATGCTTGCGGGCAGGTGCCAAGGTCTTCCCCGACAACTCATCCTACTTGGGTGGTGTTGTGCAATGTCAGATCTATTAAGAACAAGACAGCTATTATAGCTGATCTTGTTACAACCACCGATCTGGCTTGCATTACCGAGACCTGGCTGGATAAAAATGCAGGCCCTGTATTGGCTTCTGCAGTTCCGACCGGGTTCTCGGTGATACACCGCCCATGGTCAGATCATAGGGGCGGGGATGTGGCCATTATATTTAAATCTGAGCTGGGCCTTATCGATGTGCCATCAGGAAGTACCAAATCCTTCGAGTATATCTTGGGTGAGGGTGTAGGCTGCAGGATACTCCTCATCTACCGTCCACCAGGTGATGGTGGAGTATTCCTGCAGGAGACAGCGGATTTCATCATTGACATGGTGTTGAAGTCCCCCAGATGGATAATTCTGGGGGACTTCAATGCCTGGGTCAATGATGAACTCTTGCATTTTGGTCAAAATCTCCTCCAGCTTATGATAACGCTGGGCTTTACACAGGTAGTTACCTCTTCAACCCATGTAGGGGGTCATTCGCTGGATCTGATCTTTCTTTTGGGTATGGAGATAGCTGATCTGGGGTGGAACCAGTCAGCTGGTCTGGCCATCACACCATAAGGTTCAGCTTCAGGGTCCCCCCTAATAGGTCTGCCCCTACGGAGATGGTCCAGTACCGCCCTTTGAGGGGAGTTACCCCTAATGACCTATCGGCGGCACTGTACCTATTGGGTTTGTCAGGTGAATGCATAAGTCCAGGCAATCTTGCATTAGCCTATAATAAGGCTGTGGGAGATGCCCTGGACAAGATTGCTCTTGCTCGTGTTCGAACCCTCACCCTTCGCCCAAGGAACCCTTGGTTTGATGGTTCCTTGAAGGAGCTGAGGCAAGTGGGTCGAAGGATGGAGAGAACTTGGCAAAAGTCTGGCCTTGATGCTGACAGGCTTAAGCTGATGGCACATTATGATGACTATCAGCTAGAAATCACCCGTAAGAAGGCAGAATTCCTGTCCAGGGAGTTTTCTACTGTGCAGAATCGACCAGCTCAGCTTTTCTGGACCATCAACAGATTGTGCAATCCAATCTGTCTTCAGCCCAGAGAAGCTTTTTCTCAGCTGAAATGCGAGGAGTTTGCTCGATTCCTCACAGATAAGGTTGCCAACATCAGGTCTAGCATTGGCATAGTCTCTCCTATGATGAGCTGTGGTGATCAGCGGGATGTGGTGTGCACTCTGTCTCTCTGGTCAGATTTCAGCCAGCCAGAATTCATGGATATTGTGATGATCATCCAGACAATGCGCCCAACCAGTTGTAGTCTGGATCCGGGCCCGACACCAATCTTATTGGAATGTGTTGATACTATCTGCCCAATCCTTGCTGAAATTGTCTGGAGGTCCTTGGAGACTGGGGTCTTTCCAGAACCCCTAAAGGAGGCGGTCATTCGACCACTCCTTACGAAATCCGCCTTGGATCCAGACAACCCAGCCAACTACCGACCTATCGCTAACCTGCCATTTGCTGGTAAGGTTATTGAAAAGGTGGTTGCACTGCAACTGGATGATCATCTTACAACTCACAAGATCTATGATACTTTCCAGTCTGGATTTAGGAAGAAACATAGCATGGAGACTGCACTGGTCCGAGTATTGAATGACCTCCTGATGGCTAGAGATCGAAAGGCATGTACCATTCTGGTCCTTCTTGATCTCTCCGCAGCATTTGACACTGTAGACCATGGTGTGCTGTTGGAGTGCCTGCGGCTGCTTTGTGGTCTGTCTGGTACAGTCCTCAAATAGTTCCACTCTTTCCTTGCAGACAGGCTTCAGAGAGGTACCACCGGAATTTACTCCTCTGGCACTTATTCCCTGTCCTGTGGGGTGCCACAGGGCTCCATTTGGGCCCCCATGTTGTTTGCAGTGTATATGCTACCATTGGGAGATATCATCAGGTGATACAGTTTGAGTTTTCACTGCTGTGCAGATGATACTCAACTGTATATGTCTTTTCTGCCCGGACAGGATGTTGCACTTTCCATGCTAAACAACTGCCTTACCGAGATCAGAACCTGGATGAGTACTAGTTGGCTGAGACTGAATCCGGATAAGACTGAAGTGCTGGTTGTGGACCCTCTTCGTCCGGGGGTGAGTATGTGAGCTGGTCAGTCATCAGGTGTTTTGCTTGATGGCATACAGCTCGCTGCTTCAGACCAAGTGCGTAACCTTGGCATTATTTTTGATGATGGCCTGACACTATGGTCTCAGGTGTCGGCTGTTGTCAAATCCTCTTTCTATCATCTGAGAAATATCGCCCGGGTGAAACACTTGGTTCCTCCGGATGATCTTCCAACATTGGTCCACGCCTTCATCACTACCCACCTTGATTACTGCAATTCTCTCTACCTAGGGCTTCCAGGGGTTGATATCCATCGCTTGCCACTAGTGCAGAACGCGGCAGCTAGGCTTTTGACTGGGACTTCCAGGTCCAGTCATATTACTCCTGTGCTCCGCGAACTGCACTGGCTGCCTATTCAGTGGTGGATCACCTTTAAGGTTGGTTTGCTAACCTTCAAAGCCCTACATGATCAGGGACCCGGTTACCTGCAAGACCTCTTGATACCCTACTGCCCCTCCCATCCTCTCCGATCCACCGAGGGATTGCTAGAGATTCCCAGGCTACGTTTAAAAACATCAGGTTCCCATGCTTTTGCTTTTTCGGCTCCATCCCTGTAGAATTCTCTACCTCGCCGGCTAAGAGAATGCCTGACCGCTGACAGATTTAAAAATGAGTTGAAAACATATTTATTTAATTTAGCCTTCACTAATGATTAATGTATTTTAGCTTCTTGTTTTAATGTTTTATCTGTATTTGGATTTTATGTACAGCGCCTTGGTTTCTGAAAGGTGCTATAGAAATAAAGTTTGATTTGATTTGATTTGATTTGACCTGAATCCGGTACCTCAGCCACCCCAGCCACTAGCCAATCCCTGACGCCACGATGCAGCTTGACCGGCAACCATAGCGCCACCCCCTGCAGCCTCTACACCCCCTTCCAGCCCATGCTCGCTGTGCTCACTCTGACGCCCCCACTGCACACATATGTATAGCAAAATCCTGTCACCTAGTTCATCCACCCCCTCATCCGGTCACCCTACCTTTCCATCACCGTGAGTGGATTGCGCCAGGAAGGTGTTGCTGTAATGGACAGCACCCTTCCTTATGCGCCCACTTCATGGGTTACCAGTCTGCCTCCAACCTGTCTATGTCCTTTCTGAAGTGTGACCTCCAGGTCTGGACACAATACTCCAGGTGGGGTCTCACAAGCAAGTGATACAGTGGCAATACCTCCTCCCTCCTCCTCCTGCTGGAGATAACCCTCTCTATGCATCCCACTGGCTTCACCCACTGCTTTGTCACATTGCTTTGCCACTTTGAGATCATCAGATATGAAAACCCCAAGGTCCCTTTCCTGATTAGTGACTGCTGTCCAAGAAATGAACAAAAAATGTATTTTTTTATTAAGAGTACAAACTAAGACTGTTACAGGGAAGCTCCTACACAATCCAGGACAAGCCCCAGCACTTCAACCCATCATCATCAGAGAGATTGGGTTTGTCCGGATGATCCTCCGACCTTTATACAAGCTGATCACCAGCCTGTAAAAAATGATTGGTTCACTTGGTTTTACATTAAGGTGGCTTACAAGCGGCTATCAAGTGGCTGTGGTGGAAGTAGAAACAGTGGAGCACAAATGTACATTTTTAACAAATTACATTTTTTTTTTTAGTTGAGAGCAAACAGTACATTATATAACCAGCATTTAAAAACACATGATAATAAACAGATTAAAAAGAAATAAATACTTTTGCTCAGTATTCACAAAAGAAGAGGAGGGGGAGGTACCTAAACCAATTAGTAGAAGCACTCTGGATGGGGGGGTCGATACCAGTCCATTCACAGAAGAAAGGGTCCTGAGAGAACTCCTAAAACTCATGGTGGACAAAGTAATGGGACCTGATGGGATTCACCCCAGAATTCTAAAAGAACTAAGGGGAGAACTAGTGACACCGACTACTCTTTTTAACAAATCATGGGAGGATGGTGTGGTACCACAGGACTGGAGGAAGGCAGCTGTTATTCCCCTCCACAAAAATGGGAGCAAGGCAGAGGCAGGAAACTACAGACCTGTTAGTTTGACCTCAGCGGTAGAGAAAATTATGGCATCACTTCTGAAAGAAAGAATTGTTGAGTACCTAGTGGTCAATGGGGCACAGGTCCCAAGGCAGCATGGATTCACAGTGGGGAAGTCATGTCAGACAAATCTAATAGATTTTTTTGACTGGGTGAACAACGTAGTAGACCAGGGAGAGGCTGTGGATGTGGCCTTCCTAGACTTTAGCAAGGCATTTGAGCCACACAAAAAATTAATAAACAAGTTAGCCAGCCTAGGAGTGGGTCCCAGGGTAGTAACCTGGGTATAAAATTGACTGGACAACAGGACACATAGGGTAATAGTAAACAGAGTCCACTCCAAGGAAAGGGGGGAGTTACTAGCGGGGTACGGCAGGGTTCAGTTCTGGGACCGGTCCTCTTTAATATCTTTATATGTGACATTGCAGAGGGGCTGGAAGGAAAAGTATGCCTCTTTACAGACGACACAAAGATCTGCAACAGGGCTGACACACAAGGATGGGGGTGGAAAGGATGGGAAGGGACTTGGCAAGGTTGGAGGAATGGTCAAAAGTATGGCAGCTTAGATTCAATGCAAAGAAGTGCAAAGTAATGCACCTGGAAAACAAAAGCCCTGGGGAAGAGTACACAATGGGGGGGAGGTACTAATAATAACAAAAATGGAGCGGGACCTGGGTGTAATCATATCAGATGACCTTAAGGTAGGCAAGCAATGTGAGAGGGCAGTAAGCAGGGCTGGGGGATACTGGGATGCATAGGGAGAGGCATCACCAGTAGAAACAGGAAGTTGTTATCCCTCTGTACAGACAGTTGGTGAGACCCCATCTGGAGTACTGCATGCAGTTCTAGAGACCCCATCTCCGCAAGGACTTAGACAGGATGGAGGCAGTCCAGAGGAGGGCAACTAAAATGGTACAGGGTATGCACCAGAAGCCATATGAAGAGAGACTAAAATAGCTTAATATGTTTATCCTAGAGGAAGGGAGGGAGAGGGGGAACATGATAGAAACATTCAAGTACCTCAAGGGAATCAACAAAGTCCAAGAGGATAGCATATTTCAGAAAAAGAGATTTACAAGAACAACGGGGCACAATTTGAAGATGGGGGGACGGCTCAGGGGCAATGTCAAGAAATATTTTTTCACAGAGAAGGTGATGAATGCATGGAACAGGTGAACAGCCTTCCAGAAGAGGTAGTGGGATCAAAAACAATGAGGGAATTCAAGAATGCATTGGACAGGCATAAGGCAATTCTAGTGGGAGGTAGGAGGAAGTAGGCTGTTGGTTAACTAGGATCTGCAGCTTATACAAAAGGTAAAGAAATAGACAAACTGGGTGGGCCAAGCGGTCCTTATGTGCCATCAAAGTCTATGCTTCTATGTTTCTATGAAAGATAATAAATAAGAATATCTGTCCCTAATTATATGAATATTGTATACCAATATTAAAGTTGATATTTCTAGACATATTATCATGTTTATAAGTACTTATCCGAACCTTCTGATCTAATCTAGGCTTTTTACTGATTCTCATATTAAATTCAATAACGGTTGAGACAGGACATCTAAACGTTATATATCAATCAATAATGCCTTTTTGGATTATATTATGAAAGGAGGCCCAAACTTTTTCAAAAATATCTTGATTGTCATTTTTATAATACTGAATCTTTTCCAATTTTATAACATCTAACATTAAGTTGAGCCAAGTCTTATAAACTGGAGGGGTAGTATCCTTCCATTTTATTAGAATGCATTTTATTTCTACTATCATTGCCATTGTAGGAAAGTTAGTCTTACATTTGAAAGGTTGTATGAATGGATCCAGTATACCTAGAAGTGTTTATAAAGGTGAAAATGATCATTTGAAGCCAATGGAACACTTCAGGATGTTAAGCATTTTTGACCAGTAGTTAGAAATATAAGGGCATGAATGAATGAGATGTATTAAGGTCCCTGAAGTATGAGAATATCTGGGACACATGGAACAGATTGCATTGTTCATTTTATTAAGTCTTGCTGGGGTATAGCATGTTGTATGTAAAGTGTTATATTGTATCTGTTGCATCTTTGATACTTTAGCACTAAATAGGGGAGTGAGTAAGATTTTGTTCCAGAGATCCTCTGATATTTGTATATTTAAATTCTGAAACAATTAATTTTTTTAATGTGTGTAAATCAACATTGAGACATTCATGTACGGAATATGCACAAAGATGCATAAATTGTGCTGAAAAATGTTGGACTGCCGTGTGGCCCTGGACAGGTGTAGGGTGTGTGGATTCATGACAGCAAGCACCTGCAGGGTACCTGTCTGTAGTTCTGCCCCCCGCCGGTGCACTGCTGTGTGGGTCCGGAGCAGGGCTTCCCAGGGTGAGGTATGGGATTCAGGCAGGCAGGCATCCAATTGGATGCCTGATCTGGGTCCTGATGTAGATCCCTTGTGGCACCCATGCAGGGGATCCTGGGAAGGTGTGTACTCTGTCCCATTTCAAATGATGGGCAAGAGCCTGAATGGCTGTCTCCAGACCCCCTGCTGGCATGGTGGGCTGGTACAGTAGTGTGGCAGTGGTCCTGGTGCCACCCAACTGGCTGGTGCCTGTTGGGGGGGGCACGCAGCATTTACAGCAGTATCCCTAGGGTGTACCCCTGCCTGGCACTCTGCATCACCTATGCTCCATCATGAATGGTGCAGAGTGCAGGCATGATACCCTGGCATGCCCCAGACCACCCCAGGTGCATCGCTGCTCAGGCAGCCGGGGATCTGGTGTGCAACTGGCTGGTGCACCAATAGTGAATGCCGCCTGCATGGCATTAATGTGTAGGGTTACCTGCATGCCTCAGATATGCAGTGCATAGGCAATCCACACTTTTGTGCATATGGCCCATTGTAAAAATATTGCCCTACATTTATGCCCTTGCCTATTTAATATTTCTACTCTTGAGGAGTTTGGTGGTAATGACAGAGAACCGCTTGTATGCTGGATATAGTTCCTAAGCTGTAAGTAACTATATAAATATGATTGTGATAAGTTATACTTACTTTTTAAATCCATAAAAGAGAAAACTATACCATTTTCAAAAAAGATCTATAATTACTACAGGTGCAGTACCTTTCTATTCCTAATTTTTGAAAGTTACATCTATAGTTGAGGGTACAGTACAAATGTATAGTTGTTGTGAATAGGGACTTAATTTGGTCAACAAGTTTATGAGCTTATGGGCTTTCACCCAACATGCTATAGTATTTTGTGTTGTAAAATTAATACAAGAAGGTTTATATTGTTGATAGTAATTAAAGAAATTGACATGTAACTAAGAATGTGAGTGTAATTGTTGTTAAATGCTGTATGCTGGTTCTAGATTTGCAGGTGAATAAAACCACAAGCAAGCAGCTGCAATTTGTGCAGCCAAGTAATACCTATTGAAATTTAGTAATGCTAATCCTCCTTTGTCCTTAGGAAGTATTAATATATTGAAAGCTATCTGGGATTTCTTATTCTTCCAAATAAAAGATATAGTTGCCTTCTAAAGTGACTTAAAATAACTTTGAGGAACCAGGCAAGAGAGTGACTCAAAAGAAGTAAACGTTTAGGGAAGAGTATTCATTTTAATAATGTGAATTCCACCGATTAATATCAATGGTAAACAGACATTTTTGAAGTCATTTTCTATTTTGTCAATAGTGGTATGTAGTTTAGAGAAAATAGTTTAGCTAGGCCAGGTGTTATTTTAGTTCCTAAGTATTTTATTGAGATAGTTTGTTTGTATAAGCAGAGGTCCAGTATTTGGAAGACATAAGATTGATTAAGAGCCGTGATCTCCAATGTGTTCCAGCTAATCTTATGCCCCATTCATAAAAAATTTGAAAGCAAAATTTCATGTGCAAAGTTAATACAAAATAGTGAAACAAAACATACTCTCTTCAACTTTGTGTAACACAATGCAGTGCTATATAACAGAAAGTCTTTTCAAAGAAGTATGCTCAAAGCTGTATAAGCAGCACTGAACTGTGAAACAAAAAAGTCAGCTTTCAAAATGTGCACAGAAGCACTATCTGGCAATTGGTAGAAAAAGTGAAACCAGGAGAGATAGAGAAACATATAGACAGAAACTGGCATAGCAGTCATAAAGACTAGAGAGACACAAGTATGTGCAGGAGAGAGGCTTAACGGGTGGGGGAGAGAGAGGAGTGGCAGGTAAAGGTGGTCCTGAAGGTATCACATTGCAGCAGTGATGGGAATACAGTGAAGACCATCACACCAACATTTTCGGCAGTTCGCTATGATGGTTTGCTAGGTTCCTGACACATAGCCCTCTGCATGGGTGGTGTGGGGCCGAAGTCCCCCACAGAAAACGCAAGTTCCCCCAGCGATGGCACAACACCAATTGGCAGTGTTGTGCCATTGCTGTGCTGTCGGTCGGCAAATTCCATGACACCGCGACATGGTGGAACTGGTTCTGAAAGGAAAGTATCACCAGAGGCCCAAAACTCATAAATTTAAAATGCACAGAGATCAGAAAGCAGAGGCTAAGGCAAATGCAATGTGCAATAGAAATGAAGGCAAGACTGTACAAAGGTGCCTCCGTGTCAATGATCTCCCCTAAATGTAAAGTTAAAATGAAAGATTTGTGCTCAGACTCAGCTGGTCAGAGACATACTAGTATTGTGAGTACAGGTACATGTTTTTAGAAGGCAAAAAACATCAGAGTCATGACATGATAATTCATAACGTGATCACTAATAAGAGCAAAAAATCCAAGAAGTAGATGGAAATGGGCAGTTTCCCTCCTGGTCCTGCGATCTCCCATAAGTTTCAGAAAGCTACATTGCACTGGGAGATCAGTCAATGTCGGATGTGGGCTGTCACAAAGAGTATTTGAAAGTGCTGAAAAAAAATAGAAAGAGAGAGAATACAAGTTAGATTTAAATCAAGTTAGATATGGTTGTCATATATACATACATGTTGCAGATATATTTTGAAATCTAGAAATTCAGTATCCCGAATGCTACAAGACTGAGTTTAGGATACTGAATTCTGTAAGACCACAAGGTACTGAAATGTAATGTAGGGTGCTTTACCTCCCAAGCCTCCCACATGGGGGGCTCTGCCCCCTACACACACCCAACTTAAATAAGCAACTCTAAGGGAGAGCAGACCTTGGAGTAAAAAAAAAAGTTAGGGTGTGGAATAGTCTGCAGCAAAATTAGTGGTGACCGGGAACAGAACCCAGGTCTGTGACAGGGATCTCCTGCCACTCTTGAGGACTGACCTTTTCTTAAATCTGTTGCAAAAGTTCTTCTATTTCTTAGTATAGTCTGTCCTTTACAACTTCTAGTCCATAAGGTTGGCCACCTATGGGCACCCCTTCCCCTTTCTTGACTATGCTATAGTGTCCTCTTCAATTTTCCTTTTCCCTTTCAGGTCCTCGTACAGGGAGGTTATTGTTGTGACCTCCAAGCATATGTAAAACAGGTTGTGTTTATCATTGTTGGATTTAGTATGTAATAGCACTATGTCATAATATACCTTATGTTTATGAAACCTGTAAATGTTGAAAATACTATGGCACTAGCTGTTTTTGATAATGGTAAAAAGTGCTAGAGGACTATTATAAAAGTTAAGTTAGTTGTGTTATTTAAAAAGCATGTAAATTGCTGTAAACTAAACAAGTCTGAAATTTCATGGCGATGTGCATATAGCCCATGATGCTTTGCATTATGGAGGTATGTATGACGTTGTATTTCTTTGAAACTTGACTTGTTGCCAGTGCCCTTTGGGGTAACCCTTTCTTCAATGCTTCTGCACTGAGGTTCTTTGTCTATAGCTTGTTTTTTCTTTTTTCTTTCTGAGCCCCCACTACCCAAGCAAATGGGGTCCTCATAGGGATGAAGGGTTTTCACTGAAAAGTGGTTAGCTCAGAGATCAGTGTCAGTAAGTGCTGGCTAAGTGCAGAGAAAGGACATTCATAATCTGTTGATGCAAACTGATGTACTGAAGAAGGAATATGCTATTGCTGAAGCGTATTTCCTGTATTCTGAATAAACATCACACAGAGATTGTGTGTTGAACCTGAAGTTTGGTGTCTGGTCCATCTGTTATCCCACAGCCCCTCCAGAGGGTCCACCAGACCATGCTGGCCATGCTGCTACTGTGTTAGACCTCCACGCCACGGGATCAGCTTGGCCAGTGTCTACATTTCTCTCTTCCTTGTTATGCCTGGCTAGGGGTAGGGTAGCAGTTCATCACATGTACTACTATACCCCTCCCGGCATCGGCTTCCTCCTGTCGAGTATCTAAATATGCTGGGAGACTGAACTCAGTCCCATTAGTTTTGGGATTCTGAGTTTCAGCATCTTAAATAGATACCTCTTGCATCTGTTAAAGACATTATCAAGAAAATTATCTAAACAATAGGTTTTGCAGGAAAATATCTATGAATTGAGCACAGGCTTGAAAAAGCAAGAATGATTTAATTTTCATACGAAGGGCTTCAAATCCCAGTCCAAGTTCAGTCCCTTGAGTTTAATGTACCCACTGAGAAAATCCACTAGCATTTTCTTTGGGGGAGGCAGTTGAGTCTGTCTCCTCCCCTTGTGCCTCTACTCACAGTTTTGATACCCATCCAACAGATTAGTGAAGGGTCATCATTGTGATGTTCCCCAGAATGCTTGCTCTCTGGTGTATTGGCTAATCCTGATCAAATACAGCGGACATGTTACATAGATACATAGACAGTGTTGGCAGATAAGGGCCTATGGCCCACCTAGTCTGCCCATTTGAGTTTGTAACTTCAGTTTATGTTTTCCTAGAACTCTGTTGAGGACCTGTTGATATTCCTGTATCCTTTGTCACCATAGTTCAATGATATGACCAATATACTGCAGGGGGCATGAACACCAGAGAGCATAAACAACAAAGCTACTGTAGCAGCTGATGAATGTTCTCATTTTAACCTCTCTATCATAGCCGGCAACAAAAGTATATTGCCTTGGAGAAAGAAGCAACACACATTACAGTGGCTGCATCTGTGCATGCCCTTTGGGGGTACAGATAACCAGTTTTGAGTAGTGGGGTTTTCCCTTGTGCTCTTATATTGACTCCAGATCAATTTATCTTTCAGATTAGAAGCACATGAGAAAGACATTCTTGGAGAGTCCAAAAGTTCTGTGGCCAAGGCCAGCACTTTTTAAAAGGGAACAGTCACCACCAAGCGCTCCACACTCATGAGTGAAGCTGGTCCAAATATGCACTTTGTGTGCAAAAACATATTGGTTTACTTACTGTTTACTGTAGTGTAATAAATTGTATTAGACTAATTTTGATTAGTTGTAGGCTGACAACTTCTGTTACTACAAATCCCAGAACCCACTGCAGATGATAATCAGATAGTAGGCAGCAGTGAGAAGATTCAATAGCTTACAGTGCATGTTAGAGTTTATATGGGCTTTGCTCTTTTGTTTGCTGGTTCTGCTGTCCTCCATGGGCTATGTACAGTCACAGAGGAC
The DNA here is from genome assembly GCA_016271365.2 of Neoceratodus forsteri. Taxonomy (NCBI): domain Eukaryota; kingdom Metazoa; phylum Chordata; order Ceratodontiformes; family Ceratodontidae; genus Neoceratodus; species Neoceratodus forsteri. Next base: position 412,493,537 of record CM028133.1, on the reverse strand, counting down.
AGTACTTAATCACTGGGGAAAAACAGTCCCAGAAAACTTCAAATTGGACATTATAAAAGCTCTAACATGCACTTCAGGCTTTTGAATCTCTCAATGCTGCCTACCGCTCTTCGTCAGCTGTAGAGGATTCTAGAATTTGTAGTAAAAGAAGATGTCAGCCTACAACTAAGCAAAATTGGTCTGAGAGAATCTGCTATACTACAGTAAACAGTAAATAAACCAAAATGTTTTTGCCCAGAAAGTGCACATTGGGACCAGCCCAACCCTTGAGTGTGGGGTCCTTTGTGCTGACTGTTCCCCTTTAACTATGCCCACTATTTTGCCGGATACAGTGGATTACTTGGAAATGACATTTTTGTGGGGGAAGGGGTGGTAGTGGTCAGTCAGGTTTCTAGTTCAAATTTCTTGCTCAATCCATGGTACCACTAAATAGTTCATTATTATATTCCCTGGCCAAGAATCTCTCCGTTAACTAGGGAGCTTGTGTCTCAAATTCAGTTACACTTCAACAGTTTTTGGCATATTTGTTGATATTGTCCAAAGGGTACTGAAGTAACAAGTGTGCGTGGATACACATTCATAGCACATAGTAAACTATTTGTCATGGCTTTGCCACCAATTAGGCTTAATTTGGCTATGCCAGCAGTCTGTTCCTGCACCTCAAAGCACTGTCACCTTTTCCAGCAGCCACTGTGCACTTTATGTAATAAGTACACCTTTGTTTATATATCATTTGCTTTGAGCTATGGTGTTATTTACCTGCTTCATCAACATATTGCTCTTACAACTGTACAGTTGCCTATGTAACCACAGATTGCTGTTTTTGTAATTGTTATTCCTTCTGTACTCTCCTTTCCCTCTCCCCCATGTTGCACCTGGAAACAAGACTTTGCTCAGTGTGTCTCTCCCAGTTACCGTCTTTTAAATAAATAAATAAAATATAAATACATTTGTTGCTGTAGGCTTCCTATACCATTTAGTAATGATTTTTTTTATTCTCATCCACCATCAAGGTTAGGTCCTGAAAATTAAAGCACGTTTTGTCCATAGTGCAGGTGAACTTCAAATTCAGTGCATTTGTGTTAAGCTATTCCATAAATTTGCCAGACTCTTCCTGAGTTCCTTTCCAGACACATATGATGGCATCAATATATCTGTGCCATTTTATAATGTGGTGTAAGAAGGAGTTGTTAATGGGATTAAGGGCAGCAGTTTTCTCCTAGAAACCCAGGAAATGGCTGGCAAAGGAGGGTGCCAAGGCAGCATCCATGGTTGTGCCACATTGTTGTAGATAAACAGTATTGCTGAATTCAAAATAGTTATGACTCAAAACAAGTGTCAGACTTTCTAAAAAAGAACAATAAATAAATAAAATGAATGGTATTTGGGAAGACATCCTTCTGAGGGTTACAATCAAGAAAAAGGGAACAGGCATGAATACCTAAGTTGTGCTCTATACATGTACATAAAGACCCAGCATCTGTTCTCAACCAAAGAAAGTCTGGATTCCAGTCAAACTCATTGAATTTGATTAAGACATCTATTATATCATGACAGTATGAGCCCAGCCTGACAACACAGTCTTTAAGAAAGATGTATACAAATTTGCAGAGGTTGCCAGACATGGAGCCACTACCTGATTCAGTCGGGCATCCGGGAGGATGAATAAAACTTTTATGCACTTTTTGTAGTGTGTAGAAAGTGGGTATTGTTGGATTTTCTACCCATATGAAACTGAATTCATCCTCTGATGTTTGAGAGGTTCCTTTTCCCTACTCTAACAGGGACAGCAATTTATTTTTTGAAAACAATCAGTGCATTCACTGGAAAGTGGTCTGAAATAATGCTGGTAAGACAATAAACTCTGGACACATTTGTTTATAATCACATTCATTCAGTAGATGTCTAAAAATTTGCAGAGGTTGTCAGATGTGGAACCAATACCTGATGCAATTAGGCATCCGGGAGGATGAATCCAACTTCTCTGCACTTTTGGCAATGTGTAGAATGTGGGTACCATTGAATTTTTTATCCACATGAAATTGAATTCATCCTCTGATATTTGAATGGTTCCTTTTCCCTGCTCTAACAGTGACAGTATTTTTTTTTTTGAAATTTCATTGGGGTCACTGGTGCGTGATCTGTAATAATGTTGGTAAGAAAAACTCTGGCCACATTTTTTGTAATGACATTTATGCAGTACTACAACATTGCCACTTTTGTCTGCCAGTTTGATATTATGTTTCATATTTTTCAACTCATCTAGAGCTTTATCAGTGGTGGCTCTACACTAGGGCAAACGAGGGCATGTGTCCTGGTAAACAAATGTTGTGCCCTGGTTGGTGCCCCATATAATGCAGAGCTTCCTCCATTGTAACATTATATCAGTGCCCTGGCTGCCATCTGTTGTGCCTCAGCTGTGCCCTAGTAACCAACAGTGGCTAGAGCTGCTACTGAGCTTTACATTCTTCAGCAGTTATGTAAGCAAACATACCTAACAGGGAGGGCATTACTGATATATACCAGACCACCCAAGATATGAGGAAACTGCTTCAGAGGAGAGAGACAGTGGTAGCTCCAGTACAGCTATTGTACATGAGAGGAGCGGGCCTTTTTTGGCAGCTGTGGGATTCAAACCCAGGTCTACAGGTCTGCAGCTCAGAGCCTTAACCCACTGTGCTATACTGCCTCCAAGAACATTCATCAGTTGCAACAGTAGCTTTGCTGTTTATGCTATTTGTTGCCCGTGCCCTCTGCTGTATATTGGTCATACCATTCAGCCATTGTGCCAGTGAATACAGGAACATGTCTGCTGTATTTGATCAGGGATAGCCAAAACACTGGTGGGCAAGCATTTTGCAGAACACTGCAGTGATGACTCACCACTAATCTGTTTGATGGACAGGTATCAAAACTATGAGTAGAAGGACAAGGGAGGAGACAGACTCAGCCGCCTCCTCCAAAGAGAAAGCTACTGGATTTTTTCAATGGGTACATTACAACCCAAAGGACAGAACTTGGACTTGGATTTGAAGCCCTTCCTACATAAATTATATCATTCTTGCTATCTCAATCCTTTACTCAATTAAAAGATGTTTCCTGCAGAATCTATTGTTTAGACAATTTTCTCGTCAAATGTCTTTAACAGATTCAAGATGTATGCATATGTGACAACCATATCTAACTTGATTTAAATCTAACATATATCCTCTCTCTTTCTATTTTTTCAGCACTTTCAAATGCACTTTGTGGCAGAGTTTACAGCTACAAAAATGAGCACCATGATAGAAGTGGTGGTGCTGATCAATCTCAAAGCAAGAAATCAAACAAATCAAATAGCACCCACCACAGACAATCAGAATGCATGGTTTCTTACTTGTTTTAAACCATTTATTTTAAAAATAGTAGCACAAAATTTACAAAAATGAACATTAGTTCATTTTTGTAAATTTTGTGCTGCTATTTTTAAAATAAATGGTTTAAAACAAGTAAGAAATACAAGATTTCCTACCCCCACAGATCATAGCCTTCAATTTTTCATAATTAATTACTAATGTATGTGCAGTATACTGAACAGAAAAAGAATTTAACATTTGTTGCAGTCCTATTTCTGATACTGAAAATAATATCATATCATTGGCATATACCAGAGAAGGACACAAAATGCTCATAATGAGGCCGATTCTCTAAGGTAAGCAATTTACACACGGATTGCACATAAATTGTATCTCCACCTATGCATCCATGGACAGGTGCAGAGTGCATGGATTTATAACCCTGAAGCACCCACAGGGCACCTGTCCATGGTTCCGCCCCCCTGGCATGCAGAACTGTGGAGCGTGGGTGGGGTGGAATAGTAGACCCAGAGTGGATCTCCTGCAGGAAGGTGCAGGTCTGTGAGTGTGAATAGCACATGAAGGCACCTGTGGCACTGCACCTCACTCAGTGCACAGTAGTATCCCCCCAAATTAAATCCCACCTACATTGGTGGCCAGTGGCCCCCCTCTACACCAACAACACCACCCTTGTCCTCCATACCTGCATGTTAGTGCCAGGGTTATGGATGGCCAATGGCACATCCCTCCACACACCACATTGGCTGCTGGCCCTTCAACTGATGCTGGGACCACCAATGTAGAGGCATGGCTACCGGGATCAGGGGTAGGGTGTTGTGCCGCTGACATGCTGACAGGGACAGGGCAGTGTTGTATGTTTGGGAGTGTTCAGTCATACCAGACAGGGAGGGGCACTACTGTGTGTGGGGGCGCTGCATATGGGATGGGGGTTCAGCTGGGGGTTACTAAATGTGTCAGTACCCATGGGGTACAGTTCTGTTGGGGGGGTTCCAACATGTGTTGGGACTGGGCAGGGGGTCTGCTGCATTGGGGTGTATACTGCTTGATGCCAGGATAGGGATGGGGGTTCTCTGTACATGGGGCTCCATGTGTCCAGCAGTTGTGACAGGGTCCCCCCTTCCATAATCTGCACCCGCCTATGGCCCTCTGTGCACTGCACTATGCACCTTTTGTGCATGACATGTAGTGTGGGCATGCCTCCATCTATGCCCCTGGACTGCCCTAGCACATAGCTGCATGGGCAGCCAAGGGATTGGGTGTGCACCTGGCCTGTGCACATCTGGTAAATGCTGTCAGGGATCTGTGGGATCCCCTCTGCATGGCTTTCCAACTCAGGGATGCCTATGCACCTCACATAGCAGTGCGTAGGCATCAAAAGTAGACCCCAATATGAGGAGGAGGATGGAAACTTGAAGAATCAATATTTTGTATAATCTAATTTACATGAATATTGAATAATGTAGGGGCTAGAGGACACCCTTGCTTCACCCCATGAATGGTATCAAAACAGTGTGTTACATTACCCTGAGAGTCAAATTTATATTTATTTAAACCTTTGTTTACCAGATAAGTGTATGGTCCAAGGCCCTTTTTCATACACGACCCAGGGCTAATCCAACAGCCAAGATGTTACAATCAAATTTAGCATAGAAAAACAAACATTTTAACACAGATGAAGATTCATAAAAACATTTACAATGTATTTGATAACAATAAAATTGCTTGAGATGCACTTTAAAGGAAGCAAGACTGATTCCATCTAACAAAGTATTTGGTAGAGAATTCCAGCTTCTTACAGCACATACAGTAGAAGCTTGCCCATACATACTAGTCCTAACTCTGGGAACAACTAAAGAGAAACTGTTAGTTGATCTTAAAGTTCTTACTTCCTGTTGCAATTCAAACAGAAAAAAAAGAGGTAATGAAATACCCTGACTTAACATTTTATCAATTAAGCACATTAAATAGTATTCACAGCTATACTTAGGGGGTAGCCACTGCAGCATTTCATATATAATTCAATTATGCTTCTGAAATGATAATCGTAATACAAATCTGCATATAGCATTAAACATAGTATTCAATAATGATAAATCAGCTTTTGAAATTTGGGTAAATAAAAAGAAGTTGTAACATAGTGTTGGTAAGAGAACGCTGTTACCAAGAGCAGTCCTGGCAGGTAAGGCTAAGTTATTTTGCAATTTGAACAATACCCCAATTTTATTGTTCACCTGATGTCAAACTGATTTTATATGCTGAGAGAAGGTCAGCTGTGAATCTAGTAGTATTCCTAAATATCTAAAACAGTCTACCTGTTCAAGTTGAATACCTTGACCATTTACAATAACCAAAGGGGGTCAATTTGAGGTTTTTGGCCCGACCCAAAAATCATAACTTTTGTGTTTTTACTATTTAATAATAATCTATGTTTCAACAACCAGTTGTCAAGAACAAGAAAATCAGAGCCCAAAGTCCTGTTTAGCATGTCCACTGAGGTAGACCTGTGATACTAAATTATGTCATCTGCATATATTAATGTACGTGTTTTTAAAAGAGCAGATGGTACAGGATCTATGAATAATGAGAACAAAAACAGCCCCAGGATAGGGCCCTGGGGAATGCCTTGTCTCATCATTGTGATGTTAGATATCACAACCCTGTTGCTCACCCTCAGTGGATGGTGCAACAGGTAGCTGGTGACCCATTCAAGTGGTGAACCTGCTAGTCCAATGCTCCCCATTCTCCTGAGCAGCAACTGGTGATCCACCAGATCAAAGGCCTTTGACAGGTCCATGAACACAGCACCAGTTAGCATTTTAGCATCCATTGCCTTACTGATGTGGTCCGTGAACACTGCCAAGGCTGTGCTGGTACCATGGCCCTTTTTAAAACCATGCTGCACAGGTCTTATTATTAGAATATAACTGTAAAACAGAAAGAAAAGGTAAATGGAAGATGCAGCTTCAAGAGCTTTTCCTGTTGGATCTTTATGTCTATATTGTCAAATGCTGCACTGAAAGCTATATGCTCTGCATACAGTTTTGTGTTTTCCTTACTACATATTTTTCAATTAAATGAGTACAAGTCTATATATGATCAGTTGTACAGAACCCATTCCTTAACCCTGCTTTTAACAAAGATATGATATGATTATCTTTAACCCATGCATTTAACTTATTAATTTAAATCCACTAAATAGTTTTGTCACAACATCAAACAGGCTGATTAGCCTGTAATTATTATGTAAATTGGGTTCCCCTTTCTTAAAAAGTGGTACCAATATGTTGCTTTTCCATGCAGAAGGAATAGAGCAACCTCTTAGGCACTTATTATACAAATTTATTAGGAGGAGAACTCATATTTTCAGGTTCTATTTGTAAATGTCCCGAGGAACTTTATCCATGCCTGTTGCTTTATTCAGTTTTGATGCCAATATTGCATCTTCAGCTTCTGCAAGCAAAAATGAAAATGGTGTGGTGTTCATTTTTAAGCTATCTTCCAACCATGAGAAATTCTATGGGTAACAGGATTGTGAAATATACTGGAAAAGTAAGTAATCCAGTTATTGTCTGGCACTGCGGCTGCTGGGCTAGGGGCATAATCATTTGTGCCTTTTGCAACCATTAACCAAAAGGCTTGGTTGTCTTTATCTGTAATCACCTTATACATTTCACACCAAAGATCTCAATAATACTTATTCATTTCCTCTGGCAGTTTCTTCTTATATTGTTTCCATGCCAAATTCAGAGCTGATAAATTGTGCCTAGATGGATTGTTTCTAGTGAGTCTAACCAGCTTCTGTAAAGCCCTTTTTTTTCTTTCCTGTGGGTATAATTAAAACACAGTTTATTTTGAGTGCTATTAACCTGTTTTTCTTTATATAGTATTGGAGTTAATCTGCCAAATAATATAATTATTAGAACAGAGGCTTGTTGGGGAGACTTTTCAGATTTTTTCTTATCAATAAGATATTCATTTTCACATGAAAAAAGAAGAGAAGAAAAGTTATGTAAAACTATGTGATCTAAACAAAGTCTTTGTTTAACCACCTGTAGTTGTTGATATTTTATATGCGTTTTATTTGAATTCTCCTTGATACTGGGATATCAACAGGTAAAGCTAAAGGTGTGTGATAACTTTCTGCACATAAAGTAATTTTTAAATATTTTATTGTATCTAAAACCAAATAGTGCATAATTACAAAATCGATTGTACTCTTACCACAACTTGAAAAGAATGTATACTCTCCTTTTAAGTCTGATTGTGTAAGACCATTAATGATTACTAAATTATAAGAATCTGGAATATTGATGAGTTTAGTATCATTTTCATTTATGGTGTTATCCTTGTTTTTCCTATAAATATATAGATTCAAGGGATTCAAAATATAATTCTCTCTATCATTATATGCTGCCAAGTGTGGATTAAAATTGCCCATACATAAACATTTTGAGTACACATATTTATTCAAAAATTCAGCAACATATTCTTCCCAAACTGTCCAAACATCTTCATAATAATATTTAGAATTTTTAGGGGTATATATACATTAAGTAAGATATATGACTTATCCTGTAGAGTTATTTTAAGTAACTGAAAGTTAGTTTTGTTTTAGTAATTTGATCTCCTTCAGCTCTGGCAAAATTGTAATCCAAATGACTAGACCTCTGAATAATTTGCCATTTTTTACACATTTCCTTGCTGGGGAAAAATAACCTTGATACCCACTTAATTGATTTTTTTATAATTCCCAAATTTCTTGTAGTGCAATTATTTAAATACTAGTAAGGAGTCCTGCCATTCCATATTCAACATCTTTGTTAGGCAACCCAGCAATATTCCATGTGATTGTATTTAAGGGATTACCACAAATAATATGCATGGGGAAAGATACATCTTGTGAATCATTAGCAGTCTGTCACATATTAAGTAAATTACTTTTACATGTGCAGGTCTTATTATTTACTGGGCTAGATTCAGATTCCAACAGTATTTATATAGCCATAAAGCCATGAGGATTATGTTGATTCTTGATATAAGGCATTCTCTCAAAAAGTTGATCCATAACAATATATAGGCCAAATTTATTTAGAGATTGACTTTTTTTTTAAGTCTCTGATTTGCCAATAATTAATCTTTCAATGAGATGCAAATCCTGAGAACTCCACATCCTGCCCATTGGCCTTTGCATCTTGATAATTTTCTCAGGTCCCACATCAATTTCCCAAAATGTTGTCATAAGTAAAATCACTGTCTGGAATAAAGTTTCATTCTGAGATGGATCTAATTCAAATAGTCCCAGTGTATAGCCATTTTTATTAACATAAGACCATATGGATTCCCATTCCAAAGAACAAATAACATTGACAATGATGTTTTTATCATACGTTTTCCAAGTTAGGCATTCCTCTTTTATGTGATATTTTACAACAGATTGCCAGGAAATTGGGTAGGCAGTGGTTAATTCTGCCTCTCTCAGCCTTTTAATTGAGGCCCAAATGAATTTTACCAGTTCTAGATGCTTAAGCAAGGCATGAGCATTTGAAACATTAGAATCTCTAAAGGCATATATTGTTAAATTCATCTTACTGAATGCCCTATTCAGCAACAGTAAGGGGATATGTTAAATCTTTAAAGAGCAGCTGACACCTTAAGGAGAACTTTAACAAACCATAATATTTAGACACTGTTTAGTTTGTATTTCACTTTAGTTTTGTATTCCTCCTCCCCATTATTTATTACTGAGGTCATCTGCATGAAAACAGAATCCTTCTCCTGAACAGCTCATCTATTGCTGCTGCTTTCTCACTACTTGAGGTCATAATGCACTGCTTGTGACATCACAGTTACTCCCATGGCAACAGATTGTGATATTAGAATGGAAAATTATGACCTGAAGTAGGGAGTATGCTACAGAGGAAATAAAACTCTAAGGGAACTCTAAGGGATAAAAATCATGTGTTCATGCAAATTCACTCAGTAATAAATAATGAGGAAGATAAATATATAGAATACATATGGAATGCAAGCTGAATTGTACCTAACTATTATGTTTTTCAGAGTTTTCTTTGCGGAATCAGTAGCTCTTTAAGATACTGTAGTCTGGATTTTCATAGGTCTTGCTATAAATTCCTGATGGCCTCAGTATCATTTCTTTTCCATTTAAGTGGAAACCTTCCTTACCATTTGTTAACTCTTCTGCTGGAAGTCGCTGGGCTGCAACTTTCTGTGCAGACTGTTCAGCGTGATCCCCATGTATCTGTGTGCCAGTTTTTGAACTTTCTTTAGTCGTCCTATCTGACCTAATTCCCCTTTGACATATTCCAGAATCCTTATAATTCTACTTGGCATGATCCTTTGTGTATAAACAAATTATTTCTTGACTAATATGAAAGTTTATATTTGTTTTAGTAGGTGAGGATTTCACTCCATCTAATCTTCTTTCCTCATTTGTTTTTTTCACTTTTGTTTTCTTATTCTTCTTTTTTGACTTATTTGCTACCAATCCCTTCACTTTTTCTGTTTTCGAGCCAAATCTGGAATAATTATCTCAGAAACAGAAATGTGCCCTTGGCGTGGTTATTCCAGTTTTTGAAGTACCACATTTAATGCAGATGTCTGTTGTGCTGAAATAGATTTAAACTCGTCTAAGTCAGCTTTTAATTCATTGATAACTGCAGTCTAGGGGTATAATATAATGCTTATCTTTGACTAGATAGATGGGAGGAATTACCTAACGATTCTGATGAGGTAGAGCTCTTGACATTGTTATCCGCTGTGTCTCCTTGCCATAGGTCAAACAGTCTTGAAAAAGCTGGACATGGATTGCTAAGTGATTCTTTGGAATGTATGTACAAATTGACTGATTCTGTAGTTGTATTTATTCCATCTGCTTGCTTCGGTTTTGTATCTATATCTGAATTTATACTAAGTGGACGAAATAGGTCTAACCTGCTTTTCGTCATATTTGTAACTGTCTCTTTAGGAGTAGCTTCACAAGTTGTTGAAATTTGGGAGTGTAATTCAATCAGGTCTATAGACTTCCCTAAATTAACCCTATGAGCATCTACCTGTATTTCCCTAAGACTGGTTCTGTTTAGATTCTTAGGATGATCCACATTCCTGTCAAGAAAAGTAGTAATAGGTTCTTGTAGAAGGTCAAGTAATTTTAATTTTAACGTTTATTTCCCCTCCCCCAATTTTTTAGTTAATGCCTTGTTGTTAGTATCATTTAAGGCAGAAGACTTCTGAGCTTTATCCAAATTATCATTCTTACTTGTAATACAGTCCACCTGAACTGTCTCTACTGCCTGATTAGCAGGTACTAACTGTTCAGGAAGAGACACTTATTTTTCTAAGGTCCTCTGGAGGTAATCTCCCCAGTTTATTGCCTGAAGACAATATAACTGGCACATTTCTTTGCATATGCATTGAACTATGTTTAAGTATCAGTGCTGGAAGTTCTAAATGTGGTTAAGGAAAACTGGTTCTGAAGGGGGTTTGGCCTTTTAGTTGATTTATTCTTTTTTTACCTGTTCCAGTTTAATTAATTGCCTACCATGAGCAGTGTACATTTCTAAGAGTCAAAAATATCAAATTTATGCAAACTACAAACATGCAAAATCTCTTGTAGTAATACATTGAGAAAACATATAAATATTAAAATCCAGTAAGCTGCAGTGCTACAGTAATAGTGTGTATGAAAAAAATTACTATCCCATAATGTTAAGCTTTAAAACTGCTTGAGTCCTAAGTCAGGTTCCCTGCCAGGTACTAAAAATTTTAGGTCCTTGACTTTCTGGACAGGCAGCAGACACTCCCTAGTGCAAGTTTTTTGTTCCTAAGGAGAATTAAAATCCATCACTATACTGAGTGCAAAACATAGACTAAACATAAACTGATAAAATATTAATACGGTATTTAATTAACAAATAAAATCCTTTTCATGATGGAAAGACCACCTTTAAAAGCTTACTTCATATTGAAACTAAGTGTACCTTCTTAGACTGAGAACAAATATGTTAGCATAGTGCTGTCTGTTGCTAAAGCAGTAGCAGCTGTCCCCGCAGTCAGGTGGTTTTAGGCTCCCTGCATTGGCAGAGCCTACCCACCCCTAGCATCCTGTTCTATACTGAATTTGGTAAGAACTGAACAACTGTGCAGTCCACTGTGAGAGACTGCCATGGAGGTTTTGACACCCCATTTATGGTAAGCCTAAGAGCCTAGTTTGGTAAAATAAAATAAATATATGCACAAGTCCTAATGATTACTCAATTTAGGATCACATTTGAATTTCAGAAATTTCAACACAACTGGCAAAGTCCAGAATTAAAGTTCAACTAAGGTAAATATAAAAAAACTCACTTTCCATGCACTTAAACAACATCATTTAAAGCTAACTTCCTGTCTAGTGAATGATCGACCTAAACATAGATTTAAACTAAAGTTGGAAAGAAAAACTATTAATCATTAACTGCATAGTCATGAAAAGAGAAAAGAGAGAAACATTGCTGAAAGATGGAGTTTTATAGTTAAACTGTGTACAAATAAAATTTTCAGATCCTCGTAGAAGAGGCTCTTCACCTTGAAATGTTTTTCCTGTGAACGCACAAAGGTGTGTGTAGAATTGTAAAACTTTAGAAGTCTTTTGTAAAACGAGTTATTGAAAAAAACTAGTGGAAATGTGATGTCTCACTCAATAACACAGCATATGACACTGGAAGTGCCTAACAATACCACATAGTGAGAAACAAGTTAGTAATGAATAAGAGAGTAAACAATATGTAGATAAACTTTATACATTACAAGATTATGGCTTTGATGAAAAGTTTGCTGTCTTCCAGTAAAGGGATATGTCAGCAGGTGGCAGCAAAGAGTAACACTGAAAGCAATATAATGGGTATTTACTCACCTGGTAAAGGTGATTGTGTTGGTCGGTATCCATGGCACTCCAGACATTACATCATGGGTCTTAGCCCACCTGATAGGCTATAGATGCACATATGACCTAGTATCAAATTTCACAGTATACACTGGTCCCAGGAGTCCCTGCTTCTCCAGTTAGAAAGTCTTTCCAAGCTAAAACAAGGTTACTTAAATAAAAACAACATACAGCATTCCTTATTTACCATACTAATAAGAAAGGATTGGGAGACCAATTCAAGTTTCATAACTATAAGGGTTTATTTCCTATTGTTACAATGCTTATGCATAGGCATCTAGTATGCCTGACGAGGTTGTCTCTAACCTATTCTGGCTCTGAATCTTTACCCACTCGAGTCTGTCCGCTTGCTCTGATGGGAGGGCCCTGGTGTGCCATGGATTCCGACCAACACAATCACCTTTACCAGGTGAGTAAACACCCATTGTGTTGGTCGTGTATCCATGGCACTCCAGACATTATATCATGGGTACTTAAGCAGCAGTAATTTTCCCATCAGGGTAGGGCAGAGCAACTAAGAGTGTGTATATGAGGAGGCTGCTGAATGGACTTTGGTGGCAAAGGAAGCTCTCTGTTTGTACAGTGCCTCTAGTCTGTAATGTCTTGCAAATGTGTGAATGGACATCCAGGTTGCTGCTCTACATATGTCCCCGGAAGATGCGTTGGCTCTTTCGGCCCAAGATGTGGCAACTGCCCTGGTAGAATGAGCCTTGATGCCCCCTGGATGAGTGACATCCTTGAGTCTATATGTCTTTTGAATTTTCATCTTTAGCCAACTGGCAATTGTAGCCCTTAAGGCAGCCATGCTCTGTCTATGCCCTTTTGCTATGATGAAAAGCCTTTCAGTCTTTCTAATGCTACGAGTCCTGTCAATATATGTTGCTAGGGTGGTTTTAATGTTGAGGTGATGAGGAATCAAGTTCATCCCCGACTCTCCCTGAATGTATAAGGCTGGGAACTCTAGAGTCTGTTTCTTGTGGAACTGGGATGCCACCTTCGGAATGAACGAGGGTACTGTTTTTAGAGATATGCCTTCGGGGGTAAAAACGGTATAGGGTTCTTTGCATGATAATGCCCCAATCTTGCCTACCCTGCGGGCCAAACATATGGCTAAGAGGAAGCAGGTCTTTAGCCCCATCCAGTATAGCTCATTGTCTTGAATGGGTTGGAACGGTGGCAGCACCAGAGCGTCTAGTACTAGTGTGAGGTCCCAAGGTGACACAGATGGTCTGATTCGGGGTCTCATCACTTCTACTGCTCTCATAAACTTGACGGCATCCGGGTGTGACCCTGGACTATGTAGGCCCACTGGTCCTATGGCTGCCCCATAGCCACAAGCTGTACTCTGAGGGAGGAATGGGATAGTCCTTTCTCCATACCCTGTTGAAGGAACAGTAAGATGGTGGACATGTCTGCCAAAGTGGGGTCTGTGTTCCTACTGTGGCACCAGGTAGAAAAAATGTTCCACTGACATCCATATGTGGATGTGGTGGATGATCTTCTGGACTGAAGCATGGTAGAGATGACTGCGCTGTGATAACCTGCTTTCAGCAGTCTCTGCCTCTCAGGAGCCAGGCCGACAACCGGAAGGAGTCTGGTGCTGGGTGGGTCATTGGGCCCTGAGTCAATAGGTCTAGTCTGCATGGAAGATGCCACCTGTCTACTGTCATGGCCATGGCCATGGAGAACCATGCCCTCCATGGCCAGTATGGTACAATTAGAATGTTGAGTCTCCGAGATTCCCTGATCTTGGCCAGGACCTGGAGCATCAAAGGGATTGGTGGGAAGACATACGCTTTGTCCTGTGTCCAGTTCTGTGACAGTGCATCGACTCCCTTGGCTTTTCTATCCCTGTATCTCGAGAAAAATGTCTCCACTTGGCGATTTGCTTTTGTGGCCATGAGGTCTATAGTGATGGGTCCCCACCTGTTCTGTATTAACTGGAACACCTCTGAGTGGAGTTGCCAGTCTCCAGGGTGTACCCATTATTGACTTAGCCAGTCCACCCTGACATTCAGTTTGCCTGCTAGGTGGATGGCCCCAATGTGTCTGAGGTGGATTTGTGCCCATGTCAACACCTTTGAAGCTTCGGACAGCATGGCCCGACTTCTTGTGCCTCCTTGTTTTGACAGATAGGCCACTGTGAGCTAATTGTCTAAGTGTATGAGGATGCTGCGCCCTTGCACGGTATCCTTGAATGCTTTTAGTGCGAGAAATACAGCTCTCATCTCCAGGACATTGATGGAGCGCCTGGCTACCGCTGGCGTCTATCGGCCCTGTGCTGTCTGGTGGCCTAGACATGCCCCCCAAGCCGTGAGGATGGCATCTGTCTCTATAGTGATCTCGTAGGTCAGGTTGAGAGGGGCTCCCTTCCAGAGGTTGTGCCTGCTTAACCACCAGGCGAGGGAATGTCTTGTTTCTTGAGGTAGAGCGATCTTGACTCCTAGGTTGTCCTCGAATGGAGAGCCCTGAGTCAGTAGATACATCTGCAAAGGCCTCATATGCCACCTGGCCCATGGGACCAGATCTATGCAGGAGGCCATGCATCCCAGAACCTGTGCTATTTGCCCAATGGTGGGTCAATGGCATGCCCTTAGGGCTCTTACCAGACCCACTATGTGGTCTATATGCTTCTGTGATGGTCTGACTATACCTACAGCCATGTCTATTTCTGCCCCTAGATGTTCCAGTTGTTGAGTTGGTAACAATGAGCTCTTGTCGTAGTTGACCACCCAACCATGCTCTTCCAAGGTTCGCACTACCAGATGGGTGTTTCTCCGGGCCTGTGTCTTGGACCTGGCCCAGATCAGCCAGTCGTCCAGGTAGGGGATGATGTCCACCCTCTTTTCCCTTAGACATGCTGCCAGAATGACTCACAGCTTTGTGAAGATTCTTGGGGTGGACACTAGGCTGAAGGGTAGTGCCTGGTACTGGAAATGTTGTCCCAATACTTGGAAACGTAGGTACCATTGGTGACTTGGTCACATGGGTATATGAAGGAAGGCGTCCTTTAAATCGATTGAAGTTAGGAAGTCTCTGACCCTGACGCTCCTGAGGGTTGAGCAGAGTGCTTCTATTTTGAACTTTTGAGTCTGGACGAAGGTGTTTAGGTACCTCAGTTCCAGGACTGGACAGAGCTCCCCTGACTTTTTGGGGACCAGGAAGAAGAAGATGGAGTAAGCCCCTTTTTCCTGTTCTTGGATGGGGACTGGCTGAATGGCCTTGTTCTGAACTAGTTCCAGGAGGATCTGTTGTACTTGGTGAGCAGATGCCCTTCTTCTGGAGATAGGAGTTTGTACAAACCTGTTTTGGTGTGGACGCTGGTTGAATTCTATTGCATATCCTCTGGATGCCACTTCCAGTACCCATCTGTCTGAGGTGATGTCCACCCAATGTTGTACAAATAGTGAGAGACTCATTCCCACTGGGGGAGAACAGGTTGTTTCCCCTTTTTTCCAACTGGGTGGTGATCGTTCCCCGCAATGGTAGTCATTGTGCCTTTCTTCTGCCTCCTCTTCCCTTGAACTTGGTTCTTCCTCTGAATGAGGAGAAAGAGGAGGAGGCATAACTGGTGCGGGGGGTGCCATGGTTGGCATTGCTGTTGTGGAACCCCCTGCCTTGAAAGGAATTGGTCTGACCAAATTGGTTCTGCCTTCTCCCTTGGTGAGACCTGTAATTTTCCCTAAAT
This sequence comes from Neoceratodus forsteri, assembly GCA_016271365.2. Lineage (NCBI taxonomy): Eukaryota > Metazoa > Chordata > Ceratodontiformes > Ceratodontidae > Neoceratodus > Neoceratodus forsteri. Next base: position 412,477,552 of record CM028133.1, on the reverse strand, counting down.
CTACGTCTACCTGACGGAAGGTACATGGATCTGTTGCTATTCCTCCCTAATTCCTTGCCTTTCTCTTTTTGCTTAAGGTACTCCTGAAGGCCCTCTCCAAAGATATGCTTTCCTTTTAGGGGAATGTTTTGTAAAACATTCTTGGATTCAGTATCTGCCTCCCACAGTTTTAACCATAGGGCCCTCCTAGCTCTATTAGTTAAGGCTGACGTTCTGGCCTCTAGTTTGAGTGTATCTATGGCCATATCCCCCAAATATTTTGCAGTATCTAAGGAACATTCTAGCAGTTCTGCATCTCTAGACTTGGGAACTGCCTTTTCTAAAAGTTCCTCCAGCCATTTGATCTGTGCCCGGGCCGTGTAGACTGCTGTGGTGGTGGCCCGTGCTGCCATATCAGTGATCTCGAACATCCTTTTTAACATGTCCTCTACCCTGTTGTCTGTTGGGTCTTTTAGGGATATGGTTCCACATGGCAAGACTGTTTTCTTGCCGAGGGTGGCAATCTGTGGGTCTATAGTAGGGGCCACACACCAGAGTTGGGCTCTGTCCTCCTGGATAGGATACATCCTATGCAGGTTTTTCTTTTCTAACATGCGCCCTGGTTCATTCGACTCCCATTCCTTTGTGAATATGTCATCGATCGGAGGGCATACTGGGAAGGTGTCTTTACACTTTGGTCTTTGTTGGATCATTGGGATGAGCTTAGATTCTGGCTCCGCAGTGCTCTCCTCGAACACCATTATGAGCTTTATAGCTTTCATGATGCCTGGAATGAGATTGAAGGGACATAACTTAGAAGTGAGGGATGGAGTAGGCTGGGAGATGTCCATCCATTCCTTGTCTGATTCTTCGCCTTCCTCATCTTGTGGATCTTTGTCTCCTTGTCTTTTGTCTGGTAGTGGAGGTTTGGGGTCTGTCAGTAAGTTCATATCATCGTGGTCAGTGGGAGCTGGAGCAGGTTCTGGTCTGGTGTTAGGAGTTGGGGACAAGTTCTGTGCGAGCACCTCCAGTTTCTTCATAACTCGCAGCATAAAGTTCTGCTGACTTTCCATCATGGCTGCTGTGGCCTGTTGGGTCTGGATGATGAGAGCCTCTGGATTAGCCCACGTACTTCCGCTGGTTCCCGGGATGCTTGGGTCCAGTGAAGTGGACAGGTCATCATCCTCATGCAGGCAGGCTGGACTCTGCGGGCCTGGGTTGTGAGAGAGGAGCGTGGTGCTGCATGAAGTGCACTTTTTCATCTTTGCCATCTGGAAGATATAATTGGACAACAAAATATGGTGGTTAAGGGAGTATTAGATGTGGGATCAGATGGGTGAACTAGTGGACACACCTCTTACATCTTGTAAATGGTAAACGTAATATGGAAAAAAAGGTGACCATTAGAGGGCTGTCCCACGCTGGGTTTTAGTGTGAGTGGATTCAACTATATAAAAAAAACAGAAGGTGTTAGGGGGAACCTTGTCAACTCTGTCTCTACCCACTTGACTGCCCTGTATCCATCTTAGTGTGCTTCAATCCGCTGAGGTAGGTGATTGAAGTGGACCTAAGGATTTTGAAAACATCACCAAATAGCCCCAAATTAATTATATTCTGGTGATGGCCCCTCTGTGTCTTCTTCTGACCCACTGTGTGAGATGATCAGAAGGACAAGCCAGATACTGAAGGTTGGCATTCTGACCCACTGTGTGAGGTGATCGGAAATAGGCCAGAAACTGAGGGCTGGTATTTAAAAAGTGGTGGCTGCAGTAAAAATGGCCGCCACTAAGTGGCCAGTATTGAATCAGCTGCTTGAAATCTGAAATGGTGGCCCTGATCAAAATGGCCACCATAGTTTTCATGATTCTAATGGCTTCATAGCCTGCCCTATATGGAAAAGCAGCCTAGTACGAAAGCAGGACACCATTCTGTGATCTCCCTCTTTTGTGCCCGTCTAGTTCTGTCAGCCACGTTATTTTATTTACACATTGCTGTGTGTTTATGAATATTAATTATGCAACAAAATGGAAATAGTTAAAACATGTTAAATGTTTGGTTTCTTGAATTATCTTGTGACCAATGGGCCAGCTTTATAAGGAACCAGCGCAATAGAATTAAAATGATAAAAAGTTAACTTTTTGTGGGGAGAGAGCCACTAACAGAAATTATGAGCCATATTTAAAGTTCTAGGCTCATCCCTCCAAGTATCTGAAAATTTTAAAGATCTTGTAGCTGTGCATGAGCCTCTCACTTCCCAGACGGTGCGCCTCACTGCCAGGAGGTGGGGGGGGGTTGGGTACAGAGTAACCCTGAATGCAGGAAGCGGAGGGTTGAGTGCATTGGAGCGCTGCAAGTCAAGGGAGTGGCTTGCTGGAGGGGGGGACTTGCTAACATGTGGCTGTTGTAGGGGAATGTGAGTGTGGTGTGGGTGAGAATATGCCTGATGGCGCCGAGCGGCGCGAAATACAAGGCAGCGGTGGCGCTTGTAGCTTTCCTTATTGGAAAGGGCGAACTGCTTATGTTGAGGAGCGAGAGCGGGGTGCAAGATGCTCGACAAAACCAACAATTGTCGCTCACAATGACCAGAAACGCTACCTTAAAGCAATAAGGTGTCTCAACAACCACATGCAGTCACAAAACCGATTGTTCTTTCTGTACTGTAGCCAACAAAAGTAACAACATCCTTTTCTTTTGCTAGGAGCACTGCAAATCCCTAAAATACCAACTTTTCTGAGCTTGCAAATTACTCTTGTGAAACCTACAAAACGATTATAAGGAGAACTGATCATTCTGTATTTACTGTTGCCCACAAAAGTAACAACATCCTTTTCTTTTGTTAGGATCACTGCAGATCCCTAGAATACCAACTGTCCAGAGCTTGTAAATTCCTCTTGTAAGACCTACAAAAACGACTATACAGAGAGTAAAGATAAACTGTCCTGCTCTTTGTATGACCTGAGATTCCAGCAGAAACATTCTTTTTAGACAAAACTTTTGTAGAAAAATTAGTCAGAGGTGGCCAGCAGGCCTTGTTGCTAGGCCTTAATCAAGAATCCATTTAGCTCCCCATAAACATATTAAGCTTACAAAAAATCTAGCTCTTGCATTTCTATACTACTGAGCTAATCCTTCAGATAATGATGAGCAGTCTGTTACCAATTAAGGAGCAAGCTAAATTTCTTTGTTCTTACCTTGTTTAGAGTCCTAAGCAGGGACTCATGTGTGCTAGCCTTTCAGATGCACAAGAGAACTGGAGAAGCAGGGACTCCTGGGACCAGTGTATACTGCAAAATTTGAAACTAGGTCACATGTGCATCTATAGCCTATCAGGTGGGCTAAGATCCATGATGTAATGTCTGGAGTACCATGGATACATGACCAACACAATGTGTTGAGATCCATTTTAGGATCTCACCAGTAAATACTATGAATGTATTAAAATATATGAAACAGTACTGATATGTACTAGGTGTAAATACTATAGAACCTGGAAAGCACCACTAAAGTGGTAACATAATTGATTATGGCACTTTATTTTGATCTCTATATAAATAATTACTGTTCTTTACAATGAACATGCCTTAAAAAAGTTTTGTTGATTTGATCATATGTTAGATCCCACTCCCTGAAGAAGCCTACAGAGGTGAGACTTTGGGTTTTATGGATCTCATGTGATGACTATGGAATAAGAAAGAACAACACTTACTGGAATAAGTTTTGGAGTGGCTGGTTCATTTTGACTTATTTTGACTTTCTGATACTTTCATGCCTACAAGCCCCCACAGAACATTAAATTGATCTATTTTGAAGGGAACACATCCAACCCCTCTATTTCTGTACTATTTTTAGGATCATTTGCATAAAGTCCAGATAGGCCATATCCACTGCTCTCCCCTGATCTATTTCCCTGGTCACCAAGTCAAAGAAATCAATTAAATTCATCTGGCATGACTCCACCCCTCCAACCCATGAATCCATGCTGTCTTCAGTTTTATAACCCATTGGATTCAAAATACTCTAACAACCTTTCCTTTAACAGAGTTTCTATTAATTTCTCCACCACTGATGTGAAAATGACCATCCTATAGTTGCTAGCCTCCTCCTTGCTACTGCTTTTATGGAGAGATGCCATGTCTTTTGTCCTCCAGTCTGCTGGAACCACACCTGATTCCAGTGAGCTGTAGAATAAGGCTGTCAGTGGGGTCATCTAGCACCCCTCTGAATGCCTTTAGTACCCTTTGGTGTATCCAGTCTGGTCACATACCTTGTACACTTTCAGAACTGCAAAACCCTTCAGGACTCTTTCCTCTGATACTGGATTTATAGCCACCTCCCCTTTGGTCCTGCTGCTCCCTGGTGACTCCCCCCTCATAATGAAGACTGAGCAGAAGTAACTGTTCAGGATGTTAACTTTCTCTTGACCCTCTTCTGTGAAGTGTCTTCCTATCCTTACTAGCATTCTGATTGCTTTCTTCTTCTCACTTATGTATCTGAAAAAAGTCTTATCCCCTTTGGCTACCTCCTTGGTTATCCTTTCCTGTCTGTACCTTTGCTCCACTCACTACCTTTTGTGCTTCCCTCTGTTTTACTTGGTATACCTCTCTATCTTCCTCCCTCTGCATTTCCTTACACCTCCTTAATGCTACCCTGTCCTCTCCACTAAGGCCACTTCTGTAGTGAATCATAAAGATCTCTTTTCCCTTCAACTTTTACTCACTTCCTTCGTGTAGAGGTTGGTTGTCTTAATTATGCTCTCCCCAGCTTTTTCAGACTATGCCTCTACCCCTCCCTGGCACCCCCTATGAAGCAATTTCTGAGTCAGTCTCCCATTTCTATAAAATCTTCCCTCCTTGTAGCCAGCATTTTGGCACAGCAGTAGTGCTGCCACTTGCAATGTTGGTGACCCAGGTCTGTAAGTGAGCCCAAATCATCAGGGGGACAGCCTGGAGAGGAGGACTGAGCATCGCTGAGGATGCTCTCATTCTCTGGGGAGGAAGGGCGGCCTGCTCTAGTGCTAGACTGCCACCTGGGTTACCACAGGTGGCAGTGCACCCTGGAGTAGGTTGGCTGGAGGGGAGACGTTGGTGCTTATGTGCATAATAGGATCACTCCACAGGCTGACACCTCGGGGGAAGGGACCAGACTGGAGGAAAAAAAAAGCAGTAGGCCCGGAGCCAGCCTGCCAGCACAGTGGTAGCACTACCACTTGAGACACCGGTGACCCAGGTTTGGTAATGAGCCCGGGGAGTTGGAGGGCCTGCCAGGGAGGAGGCTTGAGTGTCCAGGGACTGCTCGCCTTCTCCGGGGAGGGAGGGAGGGGGGATAGGCTTGGTGCTTGGCTGGCCTCTCATAGAAGCTGGAGGTACAGCAAGCACCAGTAATTCAGAGGGGAGGAGCATGACAGAGGTCAGCAATCATGCCTTGACATCACGACGTGAGCCATGCCCACAGAACACAGGAAAAACAGCCTCCTGTGCTCTGAGAAGATGGAGTGCCAACACAGATCCCCAAACCTCTTCCCTTCTGGTGGCCTGATGAAACCTGAAGATTCGGGGTGTACATGCCCCACCTCGTCCCTGCCTGGGGGAACATCCAAGGCTTGACGGGGGAATCTCAGTGTCAGGTAAGAGGGGGACAGATGCCTTGGTGACTGCCGAGGATGCAAAGCGCAAGGGGCCAGAGAGGGAGAATAAATAGAAATTGCAAAAAAAAAAAAAAAGCGTAGGCCTGAGGAACAATGCTGGATCAACTTCTCACAGGCCCCACACTGGTGATGTGGCAGATTCCCCCAGAACTGTGTCCTTGAAGTGGCAGTTGGGGCCCTGGAACCCCCTTGCCATAGGGGGGGCAAGCCATGTGGGAAGGCAGGGGGTAGAGATCCACGAGATGTCAGGTGACAGGGCTAGGGGCTTGGTCTGGTTGGGGGACACAGGCCTACCAGGAGGCCAAAAAAACCCAAAATAAATAAAATCCACACTCCTAAAGTCCAGGACTCTTGTCATCATGTGGCCTGCCTCTTTTTCCATCATTATGCTAAACCAGACTGTGCAGTGATCACTGGAAACCCAGGCGGCAGCCCACTGTGATATCTGCAATGCCATCCCAGTTTGTAAGCACCAGGCTCAGCATTGCCCCATACCAAGTAGGTTCCTTGACTTATGAGTCAAAGATGGCTGTGCTCCTTGCTGAAGCTACAGTTGGAAGGCTCCAATTCACATCTGGCAGATTCAAGTCCCCAAGTAGCAGCACTTCCCCCTTACTTGCCATCCTGGTGATGACTTCTCCAAGTGCCTTATTAAACTCCTGTCCCTGTGCTAGAGGTCTATATACAACTCCTGTATGGATAGTGGCCACAGTACAGTACCAATCTCTAGGAGGAGATGTCATTTTGCAGCAGGCCAAGATTCCAAGACATGCCAGACCACTGAAACCAAATGTACATGTATAATACTGTTTTGTTTTGCAACTTTTCAAACACTTTTTGATGCAGGAGGAGGCAGTTGTGAAAAGTGGGTCAAAGCAAGCAGATGGGAATTATGCACATACAATACTGTAGTTTTCTTTTAAAATAGAGTATGCTAACGTACCTATTATTTGCACGTGTAAGGTGCTAGAAATGTCACACACATATGATACTCAGATTATTAAAATCTGTGTCCTTTATGTTTAAGTTCACTCTGATAGAAATTAAGGGATAGCTACTTGGAGAAGGATGATGAGAAGGAGCAGATGGTGCCTGTTGAGCTGGCACCTGCTACCAAGACCATCACCATCCTGACAAAGGAGGAGGTATGACAGGAGCCAGGTCCTGGAGAGGTCACTAAGAAAAATTGTAAACACTCTTCATGAGGATGTGGGCAAACTGCAAGAAGACAACATGAAGCTCACACAGGAAGCTCAAACGTCAGATGGACCTAGGCAGTGTACTACAGGTGCTGAGGGAAATACTTGTGTGTGTGGGGAAGTTTTTTTAACTTGATCATTGACTTCATCCAGATCATATACAGAAATGCTTTCATTCTTCAGTAGCTTCACTGTCTCTGACTTGCCACCTGATTACAACATGGACATGCACATTAAACAGTACTGCAAAACTATTACCAGAGACAATCCTGATCCCTGATTATACCAGCCCAGTCATCAGCACCTCCCAGTACCACCTGTTCCACAGAACCTCCTGTTTCCAACACTCTTTTAGATGGCATTAGTCCCTACTGAACATTGACTTGATTGTGTCAAAAGAACTTGAGTATATTATCCTGTGGTACCCAGTCAAGTGAGTGCTACCAGAATAGCATTGCAATTCACAGCGCTAGGCTGGTAAGCGCTCACTCAGACAGCAAGTGGGAATTTACAGTGCTTCCTGTAAGCACCCCCCCTAGTCAATGTCCAGGGTTCTGTAAAAGGACAAGGGCTGAAAGGAACAGGAGGCTGGCTGAGCTGCTTCTGTGGCATAGAGGGCAGGGGCATGGAGCAGCTTGGCCAGTGGCAATGGCAACCAGGGTTCTAATCCTGGTCTCTGACATTTTGTAACACATTGGGACTTTGGTTTTTTTTTTTACATGGGGCCATGGCAACAGTATTCCATGGCCCCACAAATTTTAACTTTCCCCGTGATCCATTCCCCTTCGGAGTGAGAATCCTATGGTGGGGGTGTAGGGGCCAGAGCCCCCTGCAAAAGAAAAATTGGTATTATTTTTACAGCACGCTCCTTGTTGTCATTATTCTTGTTGGCACTCTTTGGACCCAGTGCCTTATCCTGTCAGGGGGCAGGCCAAATCCTTTGTCTATTCTGGTTTCTGGTACATAAACCTGACAGAAACCTATAAATCATGGTGACGTGGTCAACTGGGTTGGGAGCAGGGGAAAATAAGATGTCCTGGTAAGTCTGCACACAGAAGTGCTACAGGTGGTATGCTGCCATTTTGAGCTGGGCCCTGCACCAATGCAAATCAAAAGAGAGCAAAAAATTAATACTTGAGAAACCCCAGAGAAACCAAAACCTTTTCATGTGTGTGAAGGTACTTGAGAAAAAAAGAACATGTTTTCTGTGCATATTATACAGTCAGTAAAATTAAATACTATGAAATATTTTGCTTGCTTGCCAAATTCGTTTGTAACATCAATTAAATATTATGTGTTAAATTATGAATAGAATATTTTTAAAAGTTACCAACAATTTTTGTATTGCTTCTGCTGTAGTTGTTGAACACACTGGGATGGGGAAGGATGGAAAAGTAAATGCTTACAAGAGTAATTCAAAGCTAACATGCACTGCTGCTTTAAAGGCAAACTGTGTTAACCCACATGTCATTTTTTTCCAGTAAAAGATTATTTTTAAATATTTGTTCCAATTTTGTATAACAGTAGCTGCAGCTTTACTGCCCTTTCATCACACTCAGTGGGTGTGTGTTTAGCAGCAAAGTTGGAGCTATAACAGAACTGAAACATCTATTTAAATGTTTTACTGGGAAAAAATTATTTGCAGGTTTAACACATTCTCCTTTAAATAGTGGACTATGGTGGGCACTAGGTCCGGTTCCACTCGTCATCAGCATGGCTCAAAGGTCACTGAGCCTCAGTGCTGCAGTGTAAAAAGGGGAAAATGAAAAACTGCTACTCTCTGCACCCCAGATATGAGGCCCTGTGCCAACAGGTTCCAGTACCATCTGCCTTCTGCTTGGAGGGCACTAACTGTCTTGACCTCGTGGGCAGGGTCTGGAACATTTTGGTACCAGTGGTGGTAAGTATCATGAATACCCATTGTTTCCCCATGCAGTACACTATAGTGCTGATCACAGAGAGCTAGAGTATGTTGTGCATCTTAACAATTTGGTGAATGTTAGCTGTCATGAGATTTCATTCTTAAAAAAATTCTTATTGCCAAAATTAGGGGCTGAAATTGTGCCACCCACTACGGCCACCATTTTGAATATTTGCTAAGAGACATCAAATGCGCTAAGTTCCTGATTACAGTGACATGATTAGCATATTTTTGGCTTGTAGTTCTCCAGTTATTTTCAATGTTGGAAGAAATATGAACTGCGCATGCACATGGACTTTATGTTTGGGCGCTTGAATCTCAGCAATATCAGAAAGAAATGCAAATAGAATAAAGAGTTTTCTACATATAAGCACAGTGAGCAAAATCATCACACACTAAGGAACCCACAACTCCTACATATGTATCCACAAAGCATCACTGTTCCGGCAACACCAAGTATGCTACCCAACAAGGACAGCTGAATGTCATGCATGCAACAACAGTTCTATACTTGGGATGGCACACATGTGATGATGACATCATGGGGACATATCAGAAGCACAGGGAAGGTCAAGAACCACAACCCCTCCTCTCAGGCCACTCCACAAGTGACTAAACAGAAGAACTGATTCAAGAGACACATGGAAGAGCTGCATCACAAATTGTGTATTAATGCAACAGCAATGGCACATGGTAGTAGTCGTCTTGTAGGCACATCACAGTCAGCAGCCATGGCAGTAAGGGCTGTCATGTGTGTACCATGTAGTCAGAGCCTGCTGTCATGGGTCCATGTTGTACTGTTTTGTGGGTATTCTGATCCTGTCATTCAATTGCTTGCACTGTAGTCCCAAGCACAGTTGTTCTGCCTCCCAGCAGTATACCCCTCCCTGCTGCCATGGCGAATGTGGACCTTTAATTTTTCAATGTATTTATTGCACAGTATTGGAATTACAAACCTTTGAGTCAGAGACTCATTTACAAAGGCTCCACATCAAGGACAGACAAGGTTACAAAAACATACAAACATGGATACAATAGTTTACAATGAGTAGTAAGGCAGGTTAAAGAAAACAGTTTACAATACTCATTATACAGCTAAGGTCAACCAATCAGAAACCAGGATACAAGTACAATATTGTGAAATGAATGGCATAGCATATCAGGCAGGATGGAGATCCCTTGTCAGAGAGGGATGGATGGGCACAGAAAAGGGGAGGAGGGGGGCCTTGATACGGTTAAAGGCTGTAATTAGCTGAGGCTTGTCAGTGGCAAGGGCAGGGGCGAGTGAGGGGGTGGCAGGACAGGGTCCCTTGACGGAGAAGTTGGTTGAGATTGGTTAGTGGCAGGTGCAGACACGGGAGTTGAGCAGATGATCCCTAAGGAGGATTTTGAATTTCCCGAATTTGGGAGTCGCAGCAATATGTGTGGGGAGAGAGTTTAGCCAGGCAGGGGCATGATAGCAGAAGGAGTGTTGCCCTAGAGCACTTCTGAGACGTGGTACTTGGAGATAGGGTTTGGTGGAGCTGCAGTTAGCTACCGTTATTGGGGATGGGTGAAGGATGGAGGAGACATCCGGTGGGGGACAAGGCCACTCAGAATTTTCCTGGTGAACAGGCAGGTCTGATACCATAGTCTTTCATCAAAGTTGAGTAAATTAGCTAAGTTGTAGAGAGTGCAGGTATGAGTGAGTCTGTCACAACTGTTGATTAGGCAACATGCTTTGTTTAGAGAGACCCTAATTCTATGCAGGGAGGTGACATCAGCAGATCCATAGACAAGAATGCCATAATCTACGACAGACAATACAGATGAGGATACAGCCAGTTTAAGGGTCTCAGGGGGGAGACAGTGCTGATGACGGTATAGCTGGCCGAGTCTAGCATTAATATAGGTGCCAATTGGTGTATGCGAGCTTGGAAAGTAAGGGTAGGGTCAAGGGTGATCCCAAGGTATTTAAGGTTTTGGACTTGTTCGAGAGGTTGATGATGCTCAGTGTGTATCAGGAGAGGGGAATTATTGGATTTGTTTTGGTAATGGGAGAAGAGCATGACCTTGTTTTTTTTTTTTACCATTCAGTACCAACCTGTGATCAGAGAACCAGGCCTCTACATTACTGAAGAAGTCTTGTAGGGATTGCTGTAGCGATGTTGGGTTGGGATGTGCAGTGAAGAAGACTGCATCATCTGCCTACATAAGAATCTTTCCAGGACAGGCTTTTGGAAGTTTGTTTACAAATAGTCTGAACAGGGTGGGCCCTAATATAGAGCCCTGAGGTACCCCGGAGCAGACTGGGAGGCAGTTGGAGAGGGTCTCACTAATTTTTACAAGTTGAGACCTGGAAGAGAGGTAGTCCTCAAACCAGGCAGTGGCATTGCTAGATAGGCCTAGTTGGGAGAGTGTGGATATTAGGAGGGTTTCGACAGATCAATGAAGACCGCTCCAGCCAAATGTCCCTTGTCCAGGGCAGAGTGGATAGAGTCAGTGAACTCTAACAGGGCAGTGGTGGTGCTATGGCCCCTCCTGAATCTGTGTTGTTTGTCACATAGGAGATTGTACTTAGTGAGGTAGTTTGAGAGCTGATCAGAAGCTATTTTTTTCCAGTGCTTTAGAGAGTGGGGGGAGGATACAGATAGGGCGGTAGTTCCCGGCCAAGGTACGGTCACCACTTTTGTGAATTAGGGTGACAGTGGCCATTTTTCCATACTAAGAGGAACTTACCAAGGCAGAGGGAGTGGTTTAGGATAAAGGTGAGGGTGGAGAGAACCTCATCTAGAACCAGTCTGAGAATTCGAAGATCTAAAGAGTCACTACTGTGACGGGTGCCACTGAGGACTTTGAGGAGGTAAGGCTTTGCTTCATGGGCATCGATGGCATGGAAGTAGAAAGTTAGGTAGGAGGGGCAGGTGAGTGAGGGGGGGGCGGGGGGATCGAAGAAATTTGGTGGGAGGACTGTGCTTAGGTCCGAGAAGGAGGTATTTAGGGTATTGGCTATCTGCTGTGGATCTGTAGATAGGGAGCCGCTGATGGTGAGTTGAGTAGGAGGGGGTGAGACAGACTTGCTATTTAATTCCTTTAGGTTGTCCCAGAAGTTTCACCCTGAGCCCCAGGTAGAGGTTAGGGGATGTTTTATAGTGCTCTGCTTTGGCCTTGCAAGTAGCCCAGGTGCACTGATTGTGAGCCGCTCTGTAGCATTGTTTGTCGGAGGGCAAACCGGATTCTAGCACCTTGAACAAGAATTGGTCCCAGTGGTGCATCTGGTCAAGTAGTGTTAGTGTGATCCAGGGGGTGTCATTCAGTTTGATTGTGCACTTGGTTAAGGGGGCAAACCTGTTACATGCCTGGTTGAAGGACTCAGTAAAGAAGTCAAGTGTGGAGTCAATATTGGAGGCACAGTATATTGGGTCCCAGTCATAACGGGCGAGGTAATCCTTTATGAGGGCCCAGTTTACCGGGCTTGAGCTGATGTAGTAGGACTGTGACGGGATCCTGTTTCTTAAGTTTGAATGACCAGGTGCAGAGAATGGAGGACGGTCACTTATAACATCGGGGAGCACCCTAGTAAATATTATCTTATGGGGGAGATCTGTAAAGACTAAGTCCTGTAGGGTGGAGGTATTGTACCTGTGATTGATGCGTGTGGGGATGGTGACTAGCTGGGTGAGATCATGGGCCATTGTTGCGTCTTTGAGGGGTGTGGCCGAGTTCACAAGCCAATTAATGTTGAAGTCACTGAGGGTTATTTGTTCAGCCTTGGGGGAGAAGGTAGCAAGGTGGTCGACGATGGACTGGAAGGCACGTTTCTGGTCACGTGGGGGGATGTAGACTGATGTGATAATCAGAGGGGCCCTGGAGTTATGTGGACAGACTTTCAAGGGTAGGGGTTGTGCACCAGCTTTAAGCTGGGGGGAAGAGAGCTTAAGGCCCTGGAGGGTGTCATGGAAGTATATAGCACACCTACCACCTCGTTTCCCAGTCCTATCATCATGGTACAAGGCATACTCTGGTATGGTGATAGCGGAAACAGGGGTGGCCTTAGAGAGCCATGTTTCGACCAGCGACAGGATATTGGGCTGGTGCTGAGTTATCTAGCATTGGAGAACATCACATTTTTTCAGTAGACTGCAGACATTTAGGGTAGCAATGCGGAGCATGGGGGGGTTGGGGGGCAGGGGAGGGACATGAATTATGACGTATATTACCGGATAGCAGTAGGAGAATGGAGAGAAGACGAAGCAGAGCTAGGTGCTGTTGTTGGTGGCTGCAGGTGGAGGTAGTGTGGGAGACTGAGGATTTTTTGGGGCCGGTAGGGATAGGTAGGTAGGGCGCATAACAAGGGGAGGGAGAAAAACATGATTGGCAGGTGGGGGACACCAGTGGGAATGGGAGTGAGGATGGGGGGTTGGCAAGGTGGGGATAAGGTGGTGGTGGTGGCTGTGTGTTGGTAGAGTGGAATAAGCAGAGGATCAGAATGGCTAGGAATAGGAGGAGCAGTTACTTAAGCAAAGAGTAGGATGAGCAGTGTTAGTAGAGGGGGGCTAAGGAAGGATAGAAAGTGATGGGGGTAGAGGGCCATAGTTGGCAAAGGTGGTAGGTCGGTGAAGTAGACATGGAACAATGAGCCATGTTAGACATGTCAAGTTATATGGTGCATTTACTGTGTGCTGCATGCTGTACCTTCATGCACTGTGGAAATGACTACCCTTACTTGACATTGTAGATCCAGGTGCTACTGGCATGGTACAGCCATGTGAGGGCCATAGGGGATGTCCTCTAGCACAGGGTGCACATAACATTGCAGGGTACAGTGCATGGAGGCAACAACTGGTGGAGAGTTGCATCTCTTTGGGCATGTGATGCAGCTGTGGGTCCATGGGTGGTGACATGCAGTGCACTCTGGGCAGACCACTGTGCTGTGCATAGCTATGGGATGTAGTGGTGGGTGCTGTGAAGGGGGGGGCAGGGCCCGGTAGTGCTGTGCATGCTTTGCTTGTGAGCATTCTATGTGTGATGGTGTTATTGGTGTCACTTTGGTGACTACTGTGCATATGTGCTGTGTCATGTGCCACCACGTGTCCTGACGGACCAGGTACAGTGAGGAGAGGATGGCCAGTGGGCACTGCAGCATCCTATGGGATGGGTTATGACATGGCTGGCCCTGGCTGCATGTTCACCCCATGCAGTGGTGCCACACTAGGTGGGCCTGGTGCATGGTCATCACTTCCAGATGCACCAACAAGGGGGTCACCCTGCATGTCAGCCACACAGGCCTTGCCCATCTGGCCTTGTGAGGCACTCATTGCCTGTGCAACCTCATGCTGCCCTTGGGACAGGACCTCGCCTATGCATCCCAAGCCAGCCTCCATCATATACCTAATGTAGCTTAGCTTTGTACACAGGCCATACATATCTGTGTGTAGCTCACCAACCTGTGTACCCAATGTGAACATTTCTGTCCAGAGCTCCTGCATCTCTGACTGTGTGTTCCTTGCTGCATTGATGTGCTGCTCCTCCAGAAGCTGTAGCTCAAGTGAGAACACCTGTAGGTCCTGTGGCCTGTGGCTACACAGGCGATTGTGGTGCCCTGAGGGGCCATCCAGTAGGTCTCTTGGTGGGGTGTGGGCTGGGGGCATCGGCAGGGTGGGTGGCTGTTTGTTGCCAGCATGCGTATTGTGCTAGTAGCCTGTGTACTGGTATTATGGTGCAGATCAGTGTGCCATTAGACCCCCCTGCATGAGGGCTGTTAGGAGTGTCATCCTGTGTGGATCCTGTGTCAGCATGCTGGTAGGAAGAGTGGTCTCCTGGTAGCATCTGGCATCCTGGGAGGTGGCATCCTCTGCATGTGGCACAGTTCTGGCACTGGAGTGACCACCATGTCCTGTTCATTATTCAAACCTATGGGATGTGGTAGACTTTGGTGTGAGAGCTGGTGTGCGTACTGAATACACCGCCTGCCTAAGTCCATATGTGTATTGTGCAGTACATGCCAGGTGTGTCATTTGCTTACATTGTGGCATCCCATGGTGTGTGTGTGTGTTGCCTTTCTGGGATGTGGTGGGTTGTTGTCAGGGCCTCCACTGCCTGGGTCTTGGACAGGAAGCACTGCAATGTAAGCACACAAGTTAGGGGCATTGGGTGACAAGTGTGTGGGTGGGGGGGGTGGTACCTACACCATCTTACTTCCAGTCAATGGACTGCTGTCTGAAGATGTTATCCACAGTCTTCTTTATGTAGGTAATTTCCTGGGCATCATTAGCCCTTCCCCCATGGCCCTTTGTCTTTGGTGCTGCAGGGTGAGCTTCCATTTCATGGTGCATGGAGAACACACCATTTGTGATGTATGGCCACTACCATCTATGGCATGTTCCCCATGCCATTCATGGTGGTCCTGATGGCCTCCTGTATCTGCTTTTTTTTGTGCAGGCTGTCCCTTTAGGGCCAAAGACAGGCGCAAGAGAGAAATACATTTGTTCCTTAGATGGGATTTGAACCCAGGCCATTCAGAGAACCATTCTACTGCTCTACCAGCTGTGCCACCAAGTCATCTGGAAGCCTAGTTCTTTCAGAAGCATCTTACTCTTTCTCAAATGCATGACCTGGTGCTGCACAAATTAATTACATTTTTATTCGCAATGGTGCAGTGTACAGATTTATGGAACACAAACAGCCAGAAGGAAGAAAGAAGTGCCCTAACTGGGATTTGAACACAGGCTGCTTGGAATACCATTCTGCTGCTCTACCAGCTGCTCCATCAAGGAAACTTTTTAACACAAGGTGGGGTGGAAAGGATGAAAAGGGACTTGGCAAGGTTGGAGAAATGGTAAAATATATGGCAGCTCCGATTCAATGCAAAGAAGTGCAAGGTAATGCATCTGGGAAACAAAAGCCCAGGGGAAGAGTACACAATGGGGGGTGGGATAATAACAACAACAAAAATTGAAAAAGACCTAGGAGTAATTATATCAGATGACCTAAAGGTGGGCAAGCAATGTGAGAAGGCAGTAAGGATGGCTGGGGGAATACTGGGATGCATAGGGAGAGGCATCAACAGTAGAAAGCAGGAAGCTGTTATCCCTCTGTACAGACAGTTGGTGAGACCCCATCTAGAGTACTGTATGCAATTCTGGAGACCCCATTTCCGTAAAGACATAGACAGAGTGGAGGCTGTTCAGAGGAGGGCAACCAAAATGGTGCAGGGTCTGCACCAGAAGACATATGAGGAGACTAAAGCACCTTAATATGCATACCCTTGAGGAAAGGAGGGGGCATGATTGAAACTTTCAAGTATCTCATGGAATTAACAAAGTCCAAGAGGGTAGCATCTTTCAGAAAAGAAATGTGCAAGAACAAAGGGCTGATTGAAGATAGAGGGGGGACGGCTCAGAGGTAGTGTTAGAAAGTATTTTTCACAAAGAGGGTTGTGGATGCATGGAACAGCCTTCCTGAGGAGGTTGTGGAGTCAGGAACAGTGGGAGAATTCAAGAATACATGGGACAGACATAAAGCAATTCTAGTGGGGGGTAGGAGAAAGTAAGCTGTTGATTAACTAGAATCTGTAGCTCATCCATCAGGCAGGGAAATGAGCAGACTGGGTGGGCCAAGCGGTCCTTATCTGCCATCAAATTCAATGTAACTGCAAACCTGGGAACTAAACTGTCACATAATTTATATATATATATGTATATATATTATATTTTTGTTTGTTATACTGCATTTTTTACATTACACATTTATTGTTTTACATTCATGAAATAACCACTTTATTAGATGACTGTATTTCATGTTTTGTGCTTCTTTGTACTGTAAATGGCAACCCAATGATTTCCTGACCTATTTTATTTACACTGTAGTTTGCAAATAGACTGCAGTACAGTAGCCATGTGTTTACAAGCATAGCTTTTCATCTGCTAATGGAATCAACCTCTCCCTGCTGTGGGTTTTAGTCATGGGAAAAGACAAACTGACCACAACTGACTAATAGGATTACATGATTTTTTGTGATACTGAATGCCTCTCAAGCCCCACATGTACACTGTAAACACAGAATGAAAATGAGAAGCGGGTGCCACCTACTGGCTTAGACAAAAATAGGTTTAGCACCATGACACAACTGTGGCTCAGGTTTTGGAATGCAGAAGTTGCATCTGTGACATTCTGTGGGACCACACAACCTGGTGCCCAGCAGAATCGGGCATACTGTGAGATAGGACTGTAGTCACAATGGTCTATGCACATATGCTAATAAATTGTTGCATTTGTAGCTGTTCTTCCAAGTACAACATGGCACATCTCCCATGCCCCTTCTGTTCTCTCCAGTGTTAAATACAGCCACAGAAAGATCATTATTTTGCTAACACCAGGAGTTCCCAAAATAGACACCAACAATTGGAATGGGTTCCTGGTATTGGCACAAATACAACCTACCAGTGGTCATATTTTCTTTGTTAATACCGGCCTAGGTTGAGGATTTGTGCTGGCCACAGTGGGGGGAGGGGTCTTCATGCTGAGGGGAATCAGTCACAATCGCACCTCAAGCATGGTTGAGACCATCCCTTGAGGTGCTATTGTGGACTGATTCCCTCAGCATGAAGAATCCCCCCCCCCCACTGTGGTCAGCACAAACCCTCAACTCAGACTGGCATTATCAATACAAATTAGTGTGCAGCTATTTTGTAATATCCTTTTAAAAAAGAGTGGAGATTCATTGCAAAAAAAACTCAGCTTTGTTTAGGCATCAGGTAGGGCTGAAACATAAAGCCTCTAAAGCAAGAAAATGTGAAGTTAGAGTGAAAAAGGCCCCTGACTCTTGGTGAATCTGTGGTATGGTGTTCCTCAGGATTTCAACAACTGCTTAAAGCAGTGCTGGCGTAACTCTAACTTTGGCACCTTCTCTCAGAGTTTTGCTGGGTGAGTAAATGTTTGTACCTTGACAGACAGTGCTAATGTTAGGGTAATGCCAATGCTGCTTCGAGTACTCATGGAAACCTCAAGGAACACTACACTACAGATTTTTAAATAGTCAGGGGACTTGTTGCTGGCCCAGTGGTATGGAGGGCTGAGGCGCTACGTGTCTTACTGGGTTTGGAAGCAGATCCGGGTCATCGATGGTCAGCTGGGGAGGGAGAGGATTGAATATCCACAGGTCTGCTGTCCTCTACCTGGGAGGGTGAATTGTCATTCCTGCCGAACGACCGCCACCAAGTGGAGGCCTGGTGGTAGTGTGGTCTGGGACAACAACAGATGGGAGGCTGCTGAGATATTCTGCAGCGTGCACGCGCCTCCATGTACACACACTGATGTGCTCGCCCCAGCAACAGGGAATGAGAGAAAATGGAAAATGGATGCTGGCAGGGTTCATGATGCCCTGAGAGGCTGGACAGAGCTCCCTCAAGTGAGGGAGAGCTTAAGCTGCACCTGCCAGCCTCCCAAGCAATATGGTAAAAAAAAAAGAAGAGTCAGGGGACTTATCACCATAACTTTGCATTTCCATACTTCTAAAGCTTTGTGTTTCACCCTAACTGATGCCTAAATGCAGACATTTGTACATAATACTGTATTTTATTCATACAGCTTATGTGGGTTCCTAGACAAGCCAATAAAAATCACACTCTGTTGCATGTTATCTCATGGTGCAGAGGTAATGATGTCCTATGGCCTTGCTCCTAAATAAACATGCTGAAAATGTTATTGCTTCTTTCTTTAAAAAATGATGTAAGTGTCAGAGTACATATTTTTTTATTTTGAGATTTTTTGACCAGGATAAAATGCACTGAGCTACAGACAGCTTGTTTCCAGGAGTCTCCTGAGGAAGTGCTGCTGGTAGTGACACTTTTTGATCTGCCCATCCACTCTCACAGCTCCTGGTGCACTTCGGAGCAATGATCACCTGCATAGTGGTACAATCCACTTCCACTGGACTATGGTGCATTCTCAGGTCCACTGTTTCTTTAGCTTGGGTAGCCAGTCTTGTCAAGCCTAACTTTTACATGTATATCCCTGTGTTCACAAGCATGCACATCACATTTTCAGGAAAGCTTAATTAGAGAATCAGTTGTAATTTGTCATTAAGTATTTATATTAAGTTTGAAAATGCAATAACATTGCAATTCCCCCCAAAAAAACCCTAAAATTAAAGCATCAGTGCATCTATAGTAAAAATGTTGTACCCATATCTTTTGATTCTATTTTAGATTGCTTTTTTGTCCTACCTTGTAAGATGCAACTTTTTACTCATTTTGAGTTTATTGATTGATTGATTGATTTGTTTCTTTCAGGAGTTCTACCAGGAAAATCATACTGAGCTAAAAGCTCATTTCTAGATATGACCTGGGGGAATGGGATGTGGAGAGTGCAGTAATAAATTACACCAGTAATGTTGCTGTTATGAAACAATAATGATAATTGCAAAAAGTATGCAGAAGACAATTGCGAGAAAGCACAAAGTAGGTAGTGCAAAACATAATACATCAACAAGCATATCACTAGCAACAGTTCAGCAAAGTACAACTGTCAGCAAAATGAGGAAGGGAAGGGAGACTGTGAGTACAGCGGGGGATTAGACAGAGGAAGAAGTGTACCAATAAACCAGTGCAGTAGGGGGATGGAGTAGAATGGAGGGAGGAGCAGTGGGATTGGCCTTTAATGAGTGGTAACAGCAAGAGTGGGATTAGCCTAGGATCAGTAGCAACTGCTGGACTGAGTAGTGAAGTCACAGAAGGATTTCAGTGATAGGGAAGAGGGAGCATTGTGAATACAGTAGCAAAGAGGGTGGATGCTTCAAAGTTTGTGGAAGAGTAAGGAGAAAGCAGCTTGATCAGCAGATTACAGAGGGGTAGAGTGAGAGAGCAAGTGTCAGAGCCACGAAGGGAGTAGTAGGTAGAACAAAGGAAGGAGAAGAGGGAGGAAAGACAGGGATACCAGTCAGAATTTAGAGACGAAGGTAGCACAAAGAGCAAGGAGCCTGGCATCAAGGGAGGACAATGGGAGGGGGAATACAGGGAACAGTGATGGGTTATGGGTAGGCAATCCAGGGCAGAGTAGCAGAAGGAGTGAAAGAGGGGATACAGCCTGGCAAGGGTGGACTTGGGAGCAGTGCTATATACAGTGTCACCATAACTGAAGATAGGCATGTGATCTCTTTGCAAGTAGGAAGTGGGGTTTATTTGTTTTAGCATTTATTTAAATTTGAAATGATTAAAGAAGTGTTCCTTTAAATCTAGCTTTTCCTTGGTTTTCATCAGTGTTTTCAGCTGTCTTTAAGTTTCTGTTGTCCAATAAGGTCAGGGAGCATTTTCTTTTGCATGGTAGTTCACCTTAGTAACAAGAAAAATGATGTTAAAAAATGGGTGGTAGAATGCAGAGGACAATACTGATGAACACCTGGGGATAACTATACCACAAAGTGCACACCTTCAATAACTCCAAATCTTACAAACAGTGCTTAAACAGGCTCAAAATAGGGAATAAGGGAACCTTGCAGCATACAATCAAAAAGGCAGTGAACATACTTTGGTGAATTAGGTACCAGGTCAGAACAGCGCATCACTTACAGCGCATGTAAGAAGCTCACTTTATGAAGAGCGTATCATAGACAGCGACGGGGTAGAACAGCATACTGCAGTAAGCACTACCCATGTAGCTGTCCACGGGACTGGGAGTCAGTAAAGGGCATAGACAAGGGCTGAAAAAATTCAGAGACTGGCTGAGTTGCTCCTGTGGTGGAGCGGGATGAGGCATGGAACAGCTTGGCCAGAATGGTGCTGGAGGCCAGTGTTCTAGTTCTGGTCTCCAATCTTTTTTTTTGTGAGGCAGCTGTCATAGGTCTTTGTAAGTCCTGTCTCATGGACCCCTCTACTTTATAACCTACCCCATAATCCAACTCGGAGTTCATTTTTTTAGTTATGGGGGGGGGGTGAGGGGCAGAGTCCCCAGCAAAAACATAAGTTTATTATTTTGTTTGGTAGCAGTTCTGCCTGTGTGTTGGGACCATTACTATGCAACGATGCTACAGGTGCTGTTGTTGCGGTGCTGTGTTGGTGAGTGCTATTGTTGTGTTTGCTGTTATGGTGAATTACACATCATTGGAAGTGGAAAAATCGCTACTAATTAAATCCTGAATTTGACATGCCTGGTGTGTGGTAGAGGCAAGTTATCCTTGAAAAAAATGCAGCAGTGTGAGAGTCTCCTTTCGGTGAGGATAGCAGTGTCTCCAACACATTGTTAGCTCACGGAGGTTGCAGAGATAAATAGTCTCTTGCAGATGGTACTAAAAGAAATAAACACATTCAAGTTGGTGGTTTCAGTTCTAGAAGATGAAGTGCAGACCCTCGCTATGAAAGCCAAGGACATGGAAACATTTTTCTAGTAGATAGATGAAAACAATAATAGACAAGAAAGTAGGACACAAAACTGGAGAAGATGGTGGGGCTGCTCTGGGACCCAGCTGATGATGCTGAAAATCAGAATGGATGCAATAATCTCTGGCTTATTGGATTTCCTGAAGGGGCTGAACAACAGGATGTCTCTGCCTTCTTACAAAATGACATACCTAAACTCCTGAGACACAACTGGAGACCTGCCCTTAAAATAGAAAGGGCACACAGATCCCTTGTCCCTCCCCCCAACAAGGGGGCCATCCCAGGCCAATCATTGCAAAGTTTCTTAGGGTTCCAGAAAAGGAAAAGATTTTAGCACTGGCCAGAAATCAAGGATCTCGACACTGAAATGGACATAAAATATCCATTTTTAATGATTTCTCAACAGAACTTGCCCCCTGAAGGAAAACCTTCACTGAAGCGAGGAAGCAGTTTCAGGCTTTGGGGGAACCTTACCAACTACAATGTCCAGCAACCCTAAAAACTTTGGGGAATGGCATCACCAATGAATTCTAGTCCCCAGAAGAAGTTGCAAGTTACGTACAAAGGACTTGGTTGGACAAAGGTAAAGAACTGTTAGCTCTAACCTCTAACTACAGCAAACACTCATCTAGAACCTCTGAATCACAATAGAAACATAGAGCTCAAGGGTTTCCTGGACCAAAAGGAACACTGAACCAAGCGATGGAGTGGCAGGTCTCAAAATCCAAGGGATCCAACAGGATCGGCAGATACAGAGAGCACAGTGGACTACCACCACATAGCCAATGGCTCCATAGCAGGGAAAAGATTGGGGAATCACTGAGACTGGAGGTGAGTTCACACTCATTGGATGAACTGGTGCCCATAAGACTAGAACCAAGCCCCCTTTTACCTCTTAAGCAAGAATCAGGACTGGTGACCACTTTGCCAACCAAGGGAGAAAGAGCAGTGTAGCTCAAAATTACAGCTGTACCTAACCCTTCCTGGGCTAACATCATGGAGGGACGTGTCGGTGCGCAGACCTCTAGTCTGAACTTTTCTAACCACAGCTCAGCTGCAACCAGAAGGGACTATCACACAGACAAAATATTGATGTATGGGACTATCCAACTATGACTTTTGTCAAACAGGTAAGGTGTTCCCTATTACCCTCTCCCCCCATGCATCTCACCCTCTCCCTTTGTGATACTGTGAAGGGAATGCAGGATCTTATTTTTTACCATACAGTAAGTGCTGATTAATACGTTGGTACCAAACAATGCTGAGGGAATTGCAGGATCATATTATTTAAGATTACAGTACGGATTGATTAATATGCTAATGACAAACAATGTTGAGGGATATGTTAACGAATGTCAGACTGACTGGGGAAGGATGCAGTGGTTTGACAGCTGGCATTGACAATACTGGAAAAGGGTGGGAGCTTGCTAACCAATCACATAGCGCCACGCTATTGCCTTCCAACATCTGAGCAGAAGCTTGAATTACATATTTTACGATGGTGCAAGCATTCTCCATCTTGAGTGAGAGCATGCTCAAGAGGGGATTACATATCTAGAGTGTCCTGGACAAACTCATAGAATAATTATGAAACTCACCTGCATGGGGCTATGCATGGCATAAATAGCTAAGCTCTACCCCATCCCCCGCTTTCACCTGATCAGCAGCACTGATTTTTTTAACATGGACTTGGAATGATGGCTAGGTATAGAATTCTTGTTATGCTTGAGGGCTGATTAAGCATGTGGCGCCCTCTCGCATTAGCACTGTTCACTAGAAGTGTACATAAGTTGCTTATAAGGTCTCTATTTGCTAAAGAAGCAGCACAGCTGACTGTAAATTTGCTTGGGTGGAAGTTAGAGAAGGCCAAGGACCCATTAGCCAGTCACAGGTGCCATGTTGCAGCCCCTAACATTTGCGCAAAGCCCAAATTCACCCCCTCTCAGGTAGTGTAACCTCTCTCCCTCTAAAACATGTGCACATTCTAGAGGGAGACAAATGCCCTGCAGATATTCCAAACCAGATTCCCTGGGTGTTGCATATCTAAGCAGCAAAGTAACTATGGCAGGGGTAATTGGTTTCGTCTCTCACCTTTAACCACACCGCTGCCTTGCTTAAGCAAAATCCAAGAGCCCAGTCTACGTTAACTTCCATAATCATATTCTCTTACTGAGCAGTTGATCTCACGAGGTCCTCATGAATAACCTGAGCTACCATGAGAGACTGCTAGACCAATCAGAAGGAGAAACAGGGAGCAGCAAGAAGGGTGATTAATAAGGTCTAACTGGATCCTTAGCACTGGATAGATGCCTGGATTGCCTTGCTACCTCTCATTCAATCAGTGTCGCATTTGCAGCATCCGATCAGGTTATGCAGAGTTGCTCCCCCCCACACACACATGAACTGTCACCCTGGATCAGCTCCCTGACCACAGCATCACTGCCTGCCAATGGGGCAGTTTAGAACATATGCAGCATCTAGCAGCTGATAGATGAAATGCACAAGAAATATCTATAGCAGCACTGACCGTACCCAACAGCAGCAAAGCGGGTAGCCTGATATAGCTGCTGATATCCATGGCCAAAGAGAAGCTGTGAAAATGACAGGAGGTCAGTATTCTTTGCTCTCTTCCTACCACTACCCCCCTCATAGGGAGCAGGGTAAGGGCATGGCAGGGAAGGGTGGGTCAGGTCAACTGCAAACAGACAACATACAATAACACTGATAGCCAATGAGCACCTGTTATGCAATGGGGATTCCACCATCCACACATGCAGTAACAGGACAAAGGGAGAGACCCAGGTGTAACCACTGAAGCCCTTCCAACTGTAGGGGCTGCATATCTCCAGGAGGTTGGGGCAACTGTTTGGGCACACTGTGTCTGCTCCCCTGGGGCACCCATAGGTATGACAAATATAGTTTATCCCTAATTGGGGTGCTATACGATGGATCCATGTTAGTTAGTGGCTCTCTGCAATGACCGATAGGCCACTACCCAAGCATGACTTGAAGCGTCAGACCTGTGTTTAACTTTTCTGCCTGGATTTTAGGCAGGGCTCAGTGTTCACTGCAACAAATTGGGCCTACATTATGTGGCAGGACCTCATGCTTGCTGCGGTCCGACTATGAGCAATTCTGCAGTGATTCTGCAGCACTTGAGTGATGGGCTTTATATTATCTGGCAACTCAAATGAGCACCCAAATAAAATCTAGTTACCTAGAAAGAATGCTTAGAAAAAGGTAGCTCAGAGTAGTTTGGCAGATGCACAGGCAAGGCAATGCAAAGCAATTCTGGCATCATGATTTGGAGTGGATGTAGGGCATGGGGGATTATTTTTTTTACTGCAGTCTTTTATTGTCCCATGGCTCCCTCCCACCTGCCCTGTGCTTGTTTACCACAGCTATGCTCCCAAGAATTTCTTCCCTTGCCTGCCCAGTTGCTTGAAGACCAGTATTGCCTGGTTACAAAATA
This sequence comes from Neoceratodus forsteri, assembly GCA_016271365.2. Classification (NCBI taxonomy): domain Eukaryota; kingdom Metazoa; phylum Chordata; order Ceratodontiformes; family Ceratodontidae; genus Neoceratodus; species Neoceratodus forsteri. Next base: position 412,452,984 of record CM028133.1, on the reverse strand, counting down.
GTGTTGCTCCAATGGCTTCCTCCCACACACTTGCTTGAAGACTGGTGGTGATGGTTTGTGCCGTACTGCTGCTCTAGATGCTTCCTCCTGCTCATGCAGTTCAACACCATTGGTCTCATTTGTGTCAATGACACTTAACTTCCACATCTTCTCTCCCACTCTGTAAGAATTTACTGTGAGACTAGAGAGTAGCTGGACCATTTTACATTAGACAAAGGTCCAGAAAGCCTCCCATTTTTTGTCTGCAATAATTACTAATACTTAATCATTCAACAATTCTGCAATTGGCAAATAGAACTACCATTCTTTCTCATGAAATAGACTTCCTGATGCTTCCTAAGTGTTTGTAGAAGGCCATAATAGTCACAAGCTTCAGGGCTGAGTGCCAGTGGATTGGAAAGGGGTGACCCCACTCACTACTGCAACCCAGGGGGGATGGATGTATAATAGAGCTTCTAACAACTCACAACCATGCCATTTGAAGCTTGCTCATAATCATTTTAGCCATGTAGTTGGGGTTTTCATTGGTAACAGCCACTTTTACCACACCAACAAATGCTGTTTCTGCGGCAGAAGAATGTTTCTGGGGAAGGACCAGCTTTCTGCAGCAGTTGCGGCAACCGCAGAATGGCAAAAAACACAGGGCCCTGATTACAGGATTTAGCAACAATACCCTGGACACCACGGTGGTCGTAAGCCATGAGGTAACTCCCTTACCTCTTCTTACCCCCACCTCCCCTTCCAAGAGAACACTTCAGAGTCTGACTCACTTACACACTGGCTTCTCTCATTAATTACACTTGCATAAGCTGATTCACTACATGGACTGACAGCACAGCGGCACAAACTGGAGAGAGCAAGAGGTTCAGGGGGATGCCTACCACAGGCTCTCAGAAGTTCAAAAGTTGTTCTGTTTCTATTTATAGAGTTGAATTTGTGTCAGTTATAGAGTTGAATTTGTTTGTAAATTATCACTTCTTAGAGTTCGACTTGTAACAGTTAAGTTCTGTTATTGCTTGTATAACAAACTCTGGCCAGAGCTGATAGGGCTGCAGCTCAGGACTTTGGGGGTAAAATTATTGAAAATTACCAAAGTTATGAGCCTGCATTAACAAAATGTAATGTAGGTTCATACATTTGTTATTTTGTAATATTTTTACACCAAACTTTCAACATAGCCTTGTTATGACCCTGCCTTATGAAGAAGGGGAGAACAAATGCTCAACTCCTACCCGAAAGGTTATTTGGTGCAGGGACTGCAAAATCACCTTTCGAGATGCAAAAACACATTTTGGGCAGGAGTTGAAAAATGACAGCTGTCACATTTATGATGTGCTGTAAAGAAATGGCTATACTGAAAATCTGGGGTAAAAATATTGAATATTACCAAACTTATGAGCATTTGCAAAATTTAATGTAGGCTTATAACTTTGTTGTTTTTCAATAGTTTTATACCAAATTTTCAACCTAGCCTTCTTATGACCCCACCTCATGAACAAGGGCAGAGAAAATTTGCAAGTCCTGCCTGAAAGGTGATTTCACATAGGGACCACAAAATAACCTTCTGGAACAGATTTGCCTTATGACAGCTCAGTTGTTCATGAGGTGGGGTCCCAAGAAAGACATGTTTAAAATTTGGGCCAAAAATAAGAAATAATGTCCAAGGTATGTCAGTAAGTTCAAAACATCATTGAAATACGTTGAATTGCATACCTGTTTGTTCAGTTTGTAGCCTGGTTGTGAAGAGTGAAGACGTGTCTGTGGTCCAGAAAGTATTATGGCATTGGACCCCCAATGGGCGAGTGAGGGCCTGGGGGGGTGCGGGGTGGTGGGTGCTGAGTGGGAGGGTGAGGTGGGAGGAGTGCAACAACCACAAAAGACATCAATGGATTATTTTTTTTTACAGTATTTAAAAAAAAACAATGGAAGATCCCTGCACTGGGGTATTGGGCACCCCCCAGCACCACTGGTATGTTTCGGGGGTGGAGTGGGGGGTGGGTGCAGAGAGGGATGGTTGGGTGGGGAAAGTAAAATAAATAAATAAATAACCACTCTGCTGGCAACAGACACCCAAGAGTAAATGGAGACTGTATATCATAAAAGGATTAGCGCCTTTGCTCCTAGCTGAAAATTTAGAGGCCATCATGCTAATAACCACATAAGGTCTAGTTCTCTAGCTGTAGGTTGTCTAGTTGTTATCCCCCCTTCCTGGCTCATCCAAAGAACATGCATTACCCTCCACCCCTCATCCAGCACCCAGCTCACCCTAAAAAGTCAATTAACATTAGTGGTCAGAGTACTGGATGGTAGCCAACACCGACACTCCTCTAACTCCTCTAACAGCTTAATCTGGTTCAAGGTCAGTTGGCATTCATCTGTATCCCCCTCCCCCGGGTCATGCCTGAAAATAGGTAGGATTTGTCTAGTGCACTTACCCAGTTAACAAAAACTAAATAAATAAAAATAAATAAACTACATCAGCTGGTCCTCATTTGAATGACTGGGACTGAGTGCATGTATACTGGGTGGCCTGGGAAGGGGAGATGATGTCATTATATAATGGGTATTGGGGTAGAAGGGGGTACAACTATACTGCAAGGATGGATGTCATTTTTGCAACAGGAATTCAGGCAGGAAGGTAGTTCAGGTAGTCTGGCAGGGTCAGTGTCATTTCTATAACAAGCTAAGGTAGGAGGACTGGACTGCCCAGGAACCTTACATATATTCCGCGGGGATTCAGTCTGAAGAAGGAGAGTTTTATGACATTGTCTGGCAGCAGTAGTGCTAGGGTGAAGAGCTATGGGTTGTGCTGTGTGCATTATTAAGAGTAGAGTTTGGAAGACCTAAATATTTATACTTTGCAACATTGGCCAACTGAGTACCATTGCTACAAATAATGTGCAAGCTAATACTTAGAGATCTTTTCATTTTGTCGAGTGCCAAACATCATGAATTTATACTTGCTTCAATTAGTGACAGCCCATTTTCCAAAAGTCAGATTTGTCAAGACCAGATTTAAATTCTGAATGAATATCCTTGACTGTTTTACCATCACAGTATAGAACTGCATCATCAGCATTAGCTATTTAACTGTGATACACAGAACTGCAACACAAATAATTGGATTGCCTTTAAATAAGAACATTTTTTTATCTTTTCAGAATATAAAAAAAGAAATTATAAAAATCATGTCTAGCTTTTAACATTTGGGATAAAAAGTCTATCCCCATTCTCCAATGTGCAAATACAATAGGTCAGTCAAGCCTAAAATATTACACCACACATTGACTACAAAAAAATCCATCATCACTTTTACCACTCAATAAATGTATTTATGGTGGAATTCACTAAATGGTTCTGGAGTTCTTTTTCCATTTTTTGTTTCCCAGTAGTTTCATTAAGGAACACCTGGTAATACAGTGGATCATGCTTTGTTTCACTGTTTACCTATGGCAGATGATCCTAAACAAAAAGAAGGTCTTTGGCCACTGGAAATGGATAGGTTGCCTCTGTGCCAGAGAGGAGTACAGAGCAGCCCCAAAGCACTGCAAGATTAGAATTAGGAAAGCCAAGAGGAGTGGGAAGGCAGGATTGCAGCAGGAACTGTGAACAACGCCAAAACATTCTTCAGGTACATAAACGGAAGGTGAAAGGTGAAGGTTGCTTGTGAAAAACATGGAAGGGGGAACCTGTCAGAAAACAAGGGGCAAAGACTGAGAATTAATACTTTTGCTTCAGTATTCACCCAGTGGGGAAAGGGTGCTCATTTGGAGCACCTACTGAATCATAAATAGCCACAATGCAATGGGTGGACATCATGCATGCCCTGGTAACTAACTACCTGGCAAAAATCTAGCCAGGTGAGTCCCAAGGGGAAGATAATTGGGGGTATGGGATGAGGGGAAGGTATGAGGAGAGGCTAGAGGCCCTAAACATATTCGCCTTGGGCAAAAAGAGGCCGAGAGGGAACATAGTTTCAGTCATGATTGGGACAAAGTTAAGGGCTAATACTTACTTAGAGAGGTGGTGGTAAGGAAGGGAGCAAGTGGTGGGAGGAAGGGGTATAAACCTCATCTAGACATCAGGTCTTGTGGTAGGATAGTGTAGAACAGGGCAGACTGGATGGACCAATAGTCTTTGTTTGTTGACATTGTCTATGTTTCATCTGGCACATTCTCATGGGAACTAGTACGACTGAACATACTGAGATACTCGATCTGGTGTCCTCAGACAGAACACGGGGACACACTCTGAAGCTTAGAGGTGGTAAATCCTGGTGTAACATTAGGACGCACTTTTTCTCCCAGAGGCTGGCAAACCAGTGGAACAGCCTTCCATCGGAGATAGAAGATATGAAGACAGTACAGGCCTCGACGGCAAGCCTGGACAAATTTCTGCTTACCAAGGAAATCAATCGGTATCCTCCATAGTACAGTGGATAGGGAATTGTTATGGATTAGTACATGTTTGCAAAGAATATTTTTTCCATCTCGGCTTATGAGGTGAGGTGAGGGCTGACATGATGGACCTAGTGTATCTTCAGAACTTAAATAATTTTGTTGTTACTGTATATTATATTACGGAACTTAGTTGATGTCACTGAAAGCCCATCTGCCACTTTTGCTACTTTATGACACACTTGTTTTTAAATAATATAATCAATTATGAGAACATGGTAACAATAACAAAAGGCAAAAAAGAGAGACCACTCACTTCTGGTGAGGTATGGATGTAAACTGGAACCAGAATGCCTCTGCTCCAGAACAGTAAAAGACACACAACATCAGTACTGAAATGGATCCAGCCAAACCAGGTGCCTAGAATGCCTACCAGAGCTACTTGGAACAGTACACACAAGCAGAACCATCTGAAGGAGTACCAAAATGCCTGTCAAAACCACTTGTAACACTAAAAGAATGTTTGCCAGAATTATCCTGAATGGTACTAGAATTGTTCTGAAACGCTTGCCAGAACCCAATCCGAAGTGCTGGAACACAAACCACAACACCTAAAGCAGAATCTAGCCAGAATTACAAATTGGTTGAATCTTGGGTGGTTTAGCTGATTAGTTGGTATTTCTACATTTTGGACTGAGAGCCAGGTAGTTTTGGTGGGTATTTTTTTAATACTATTCTGGAAGGTTCCAGCAGGCAGCAGAAGTGGTTCCATTGTCCATTATAGTACTATACCGGTAATTAAAGAGTGGCTGATACCTACAGGAGAACCTTTGTAATGTAATTTAAAAACAGTGCTGCTTATATTTTACCTTAGTTCTATCTTAGTTCAGAAACCTAGAGGAGTGGTCACGGGTATGTCAGCTGAGTTTCAGTGAGAAAAAGTGTAAAATAATGCGCTTATGGCACAGAAACCCAGTGCTGCAGTACAAATCAGTGGATTGGTATTAATGACCACCAAGCAGGAAAGAGACCTGGGAATAATCATATCAGATGACCAAATGGTGGCCAGGCAGTCTGACAAGGCCGCCGGGAGGGCTAGTGGGATGCTGGGGTGCATAGGCAAGGATATCACCAACAGAAAGAGGGAGGTGGTGCTGCCTCTGTATAGATCGCTGGTAAGACCCCACCTAGAGTACTGTGCCTGGGTCTGGAGATCACTTCTGCAAAAGGATATAGACAGAGTAGAGACGTTCCAGAGGACGGCAACTAAAATGGTGCAAGGTCTGCATCAAAAGCCTGATGAAGAGAGACTAAAGGACTGCAATATGTACATGCTGGAACAGAGGAGGGAGAGGAGGATATGGTAGAGAACTCTAAATACCTCATGGATGTAAATAAGGTACAAGAGAGAAGTATTTTTCAGAAGAAAAGGAGCTCAAGAACAAAGAAACATGGTACGGAGGTGTATGTGTGTAACCCCCAGTCGGCACTAAACTGAGAGAGCTACTACCCCTGCCTGTGTGGCTAGTGACAGGTTGAGGGGCCTAGGTCCTATGATGCGGTGCCTCCATTTTTATAACCTGAAACTTGGGGAGAAAGGTGTCACTCAGCATGGTGATTAGGTTTAGCTACTCTGCACAGGGGCACCCAAGTATTCCGGACACAGGAAGCAATAACTGAATGTCCATACAAGGAGTTGGGATTCTAAAGTATGGCTTTTATTCACAACAAAAAGGAGCAAGAAAGCATAGACGGACCCACACGGGGCTACACTCCTGGTAATGCAGATTTCTCCTGAACAGGCACACATCTTCTGTACACTTAAACCCTCGGGTTTAGAAACACACAGGGCACTCGGCCTGAACTTGACTCTTTTCTGGTTTCCCTGGCTCGGCTCCCTTGCCAGCCCTTGGACTACCTTCTTTCCTTGGCTCGGCTCCCTTGCCAGCCCTTGAACTACTTATCCATTTATCATGGAGATTTAATGGTGGTTCCCTATTTCACCCATGAGCACTTCTGGCTCCATCAGGGAATCTTCTTCAACAATCCCACGTCTGGGTACTTTTCTCAGGCACTGGCCAAGTACCTGAGAGAAGGAAACAGGTGTCCCAAAACGAACCCGTAGAGGTGACTCTGATCACGCCAGATGGGGGGTCTCCCACATCTTGCTTCCATAAATCATACCCGGCCATTTCTCTGGAATTTAACACCTCATCTCTGAAAACACTTTACTGTGTAGATTCTCTTTAAATGTAAGTCACATTTAATCTACTGTTTCTTCCATCCCACATGTGCTGAACTTGAAACATACTTAATGAGTGTCTCTGTCCATTTCTCTAGACCCACACAGAGTTAAGCAGTCCAATTCCCACAACTTTTAAAACTGTACTTGGCTGTCTTTTCCTGACCCCACAGTAGCAGTCGCTTAAATTCATCTTGTCCCAGGTGAAAACACATTGGCCCTTTAGCAGGGCAAACTCACCCCTTGGTTGCAGGTGCCCCACAGGCTTTTTCTCTTCAAAGAAATCTCGACAAAACTTCTGGTGCCTCAGCACGAACCTAGATTTAGGGAGTTTGTTCCTCCTCTAGCCAGGCCAGGGGATTGCCCCTGGAAGTAGGCTGAATCCCTTCCCCCATGCCCACAGGGATGGGGCCCTGAACCATTGTAAGCGGTCTCTACCACTTCTCTTGGCTCTCCTTGTGTTCCTCTTCAGGTGAGAACACACACCTAAAACAAAAATATAGCTCTTTGTCAGAGCTGAGGGCTATGAGGGCTGCAGCTGCAGCACACCTCCTCCCTTTTCAACTCTTTTCTACAGACTGACTTCAAAACCTCCCAACATTCTATCCTAACCTCCCTAGCTGCAACATTCCAAAGTGGTTTATGCAGCTGCGACAGTTCTAAAATGATGACGTCCTTCAGTCTCAGCTGAGACTGAGAACAGAGTGAGACAGTGTGAAATCCATTTAACTGGAATTTCACAAGCTGCCTTCCCTGCCTGCCACTAGGTCTAACTGGGATTCTTGTAACCCTGGATAACAGGGGGGTTACGTGTGTGTGTGTGTGTGTGTGTGTGTGTGTGTGTGTGTGTTTGGGGAGGGGTAGATCTAGGAGAGATGTGAGAAGTGCTGCTTCACAGAAAGAGTGTCAGATTCATCTAACAGACTTCCAGCAGAGTAGTAGGGGCAAAAACAGTGGTAGGCTTAAAGAATGCATGTGATAAGCGCTAGAGAATCATAGTGGAAAAGAAGGGGAAGGGAGAAAGAGGAGTAGATTGAGTATACAGTAGGTAGGGAGGAGTGGGCAGACTACATGGGCCAAGCTGACTTTATCTGCTGTCAAATTCTAGGTTTCTATGTACATTTCTCCTTTCCATTATCCAGTACTCGGGTCATTTGTGTGAAAACAGGATCTTTGTTTCTTAAGAGTTAATTTTCTCCAGTTGCTTTCTCACCTGAGGTCATAATACTCTGCTTGTGACAGCACAATCATTCTCATGGCAACAGGTTGTCATGCAACAACAGAGGATTCTGACTTTGAGTGGGGACTAAGCTACAGGGGAAACTAACTGTAAGGAATAAAGATCCTGTTTTCATGACTTTTTCTCAGTAATGAAGAATGAGGGGGAGAAATCTATATATGAACTACAAGCTGAACTGTTTATAAATATCTTGGTTTGCAAAGTTTTGCTGGGTGCTTGACTTGCAGTGTGCTTGACTTTCGTCGGTAGTGGTGGTGGTGTGTGTGTGTGTGTGTGTGTGTGTGTGTGGGGGGGGGTCCAGAAGAGGTTTTTACCATTCGGGATGTGGGTGCATTCTAGTTCTAGACTAGAACTATTTTAGTTCCGGATAAATTCTGTTTTTCACCCATTTTACTCCTTTGTGTGCTGAGCATAGCTGCTTTCACTTTTGATACTGTACCATACACTCCAATTTAAGATATAAACCCACAGTGACTAGTGCTGAATACAGACCTGGCATCATGTGTGAATGTGTTAGACCATTTTGTTCTACTGCAAGTTAGCCACCCTGGCATGTAGTGCTGCTGTCGATACCAAGTCACTAAAAAGCAAGTCTCTCACTTCTAAAATTAAAAGATTATGCAATGCACCTCAAGCTAAACTTGTCACTTTCAAATTTCACTCCTTTAATCAATCAAGAGTCATAAGGTAATTTACATGGGACAGAAACCTCACTCTTTCTACATCTCATTTCACTCATTTTGAAGTTCTTTGTTTTGTGAGCATGTGCCAGCCCAAGCAATTATATCACAATAGAGTAGGAGACAACATTCTCCTCCTATTCATTTTAATTTCATTAAATCGCTAAGAGTCCTGTTATTCCCCTTTTGAGGCCAAGGCTGGAAGAAAGCACTGCCCGAGTGGTTACATAGAAACATATAATGCCTGAGGTTTATCTGTGGCCTGTCTGGCACAGTCCTCAGGTGGTTTAAATCTTTTCTCACTGGCATAATTCAGAGAGTGGTGTCAGGGATTTATTCCTCCGACCCAGTCTCTCTGTCATGTGGGGTACCTCAGGGTTTGGTGTTGTCCCCCATCTTGTTCGCAGTGTACATGCTACCCCTTGGAGACATTGTAAGAAGATATGGGCTGAGGTTTCACTGCTATGCAGATGATACCCAGCTCTACCTATCTTTTGCACCTGACCAGGATAGAGCTCTCTCGGTATTTAACAACTGCCTCACCGAAATCCAGGGTTGGATGAATTCGAGCTGGCTGAGGTTGAACTTGGAGAAGACTGAGGTGCTGTTTGTGGACCTGGGTCATCGGATAGAGGGGTTGGGAGCGGGTTTGTCTTCGGGACTTTTTCTTGGAGGCTCCCAGCTCCTTACCTCTGAACGGGTGCGAAACCTGAGGGTGATTTTTGACGATGGGCTGACACTGCAATCACAGGTGTCGGCAGTTGTCAAATCTTCCTTTTATCACCTGAGGAACATCTCCAGGGTTAAGCACCTAGTTCTCTCTGGTGATCTGCCTATGTTGGTCCATGCCTTTGTGACCTCACGTCTTGATTATTGCAACTCCCTTTATCTAGGGCTACCTGGGGTTGATATCTGCCTTTTGCAGTTAGTGCAGAATGCTGCAGCTTGGCTATTGACGGGAACTCCCTGGAATTGTCACATCTCTCCGGTGATGCGCGAACTGCACTGGCTGCTGGTGCAGTGGCGGATCACCTTTAAAGTTGGACTTCTGACTTATAAAGCCCTACACAGACTGGGTCCAGACTACCTGAAAGAGCTTCTGGTTCCATACTGCCCCAGGCGATCACTCCGCTCGGCTGACGAGGAGTTGCTAGAGATTCCAAGGGTTTCTTTCAAATCTTTGGGGGCCTGTGCATTTATGTATGTGGCCCCAGCCCTTTGGAATTCTCTACCCCATCAGCTTCGGGAGTGCATGACTGTGGAGGGTTTTAAACAGGTCTTAAATACCCACTTGTGGCACCGAGCCTACTCTATGATGTTATTTATATCTTGAACTTTATGGAATCCTGTATTTAACTGTTTTTATTGCATCTTGTTTTATTGTATTTTATCTTATTGTAAGGCACCTCAATTTTTAGAAAGACATATTATAAATAAAGCATTATTATTATTATTATAGACATTGTCGGCAGATAAGGACTGCCAGGCCCATCCAGTCTGCCCAAAATTCCTACCTTAATTGGCAGCCAATGCCCCTAACTGGTTATCAGCTTTTAGCCTCTTCTTCCCACCTTTAGGGTTCCCTTATGTCTATCCCATGCATGTTTAAATCCTCACACTCATGTGGTAGGTTATTCCATGTGTCCACCACCCTTTCTGTGAAAAAGAATTCATCACATTTTCCAGTATCCTGCCCCCTTTCAATCTCATATTGTGTCCCCTTGTTCTTGCGTCCCTCCTACATTGAAAGGTGTCTCCCTTTTGCACCTTGTTTATGCCCTAAAGCTACTTGAACGTTTTTATCATATCCCCCCTTTCCCCTTCTAGTGTATACATATTGAGGTCTTTCAAACTCTCCCCATTTGTCTTCTGTGCAAGCCTGCACCATCTTTGTTGCCCTTCTCTGGACTGGCTCCACCCGGTCTATGTCCTTCCGAAGTTGCGGTCTCCAGAATTGTACACAGTATTCCAGATGGGGCCTCACCAGTGTTTTATATAGCGTTATCACCACCTCTCTTCTTTGGCTAGTGATGGCTCTTCCTATGCACCGCAGCATGCCACTGACCTTCCCAACAGCCTTTGTACTCTGCTTGGTTGTCTTTAGGTCATCTGAAATAATAATCCCCAAATCCGTTTCTTCCCTGGTGACTGTCAGCAGCTCCCCCCCATCCTGTTGCTCTCCCCAGGGTTTCTGCAGCACAGGCACATGATTTTGCCCTTTTTCACACTGAACCTCAGCTGCCACTCCTCAGACCATTTTTCCAATTTTTCCAGGTCACACCTCATCCTCTCCACCCCTTCAGGAGTGTCTATCCCGTTGCAGATCCTGGTGTCATCTGCAAACAGGCAAACCTTCCCTTTCAGCCCTTCTACAATATCGCTAATGAAAACAGTGAAAAGGACTGGCCCCAGCACCGATTCCCGAGGTACTGCACTGGTTGCTCCTCTTTCTTTGGACAGGATCTCATTTACCACCACCCTCTGCTTTCTATCCTCTAACCAGTTTCCAACCAATTTAACCACCCTGTGTCCCATACCCACGCTTCCCAACTTGTTTAATAGTCTCCTATGTGGAATGGTGTTGAAGGCTTTACTGAAATCAAGGTAGGTCACATCCACTGATCCTCCCTGGTCCACTTCCTTCGTCACCAAGTTGAAAAAGTCTATTAGATTCATTTGACATGATCTTCCCATGGTGAATCCATTCTGCCTTGGGTCCTGTGCGCTGGTGATTCCAGGTGTTCCACAATCCTTTCCTTTAGCAATGCCTCTATTATTTTCCCCATGATCTTTCTGCAGTGAATCCATGCTGGCTCAGGTCCTGTGCTCCAGTGGATTCCAAGTGTTACAGAGTCCTCTCCTTTAGCAATTCTTCCATTATTTTCCATACTACTGAGGTGAGGTTGACTGGCCTGTAATTTGCTGCCCCTTCCTTGCTACCACTTTTGTGTATGGGGACCATGTGTGCCCTCTTGCAGTCCTCTGGAACCACCCCTCTGCTGAGTGACTCACTGAATATTGCTGCCAGTGGTGCTGCTAGCTCCATCCTCAGTTACCTCAATATCCTGAGATGTATGCCATCTGGTCCCATTGCTTTGTCTACCTTTAGTTTTGTGAGCTCCTCTAGGACTCTACCTTCTGTAAATGGACTGGTGTCCACCTCCCTCCCTACTTTGTTTTTGGTACCAAACTGTGGCCCCTGTCCCTCCCCCTCTACAGCAAATACAGAACAGAAGTATCTGTTCAGCAATGACGCCTTTTCCTGGTTCGCCTCCACACATTCCTCCTCTTCCCCTCTGAGCCTTACAATCCCCCCTTAGACTTCCTTCTCTTACTGATGTATGTACCTGTAGAATGATTTATCCCCTCTCTTCACTGTCTGTGCCAATATTTCCTCTGTTTGCGCCTTCCAGTCACCAAATACTCCCTAAGTAGAAGAAAAGCAATCAGCCCACTATTGTGCTCTGCTTTTCAGCAAGGCTTCCTGCAGTAACCTATTTACTGGAGGTGAGTCTTTTGGTTATGATGAGCCTCCTTGAGCAACTGCTTTTTGTGAACCCCTGATATATCACACGGCCAAAAACACCCTAAAGATAGGGCCCTCCTGTACCTGAAACACCTTCATTGGACTTGGCTCCTATGCTAATAATACAGCAGATCAACTGTACAGCAGAATAAAATCTTAAAAAAAAAACAAGTAAAATCACTCAGCCCTCCTCAATCTCTTTCCTGTTCCCTCTGATTTGCTATCTGGTCACAGGTCCCGCTGCTTTGCAAAGTCTCTGCCCGGTGCCCTCTGCTCTTCTAAGGTTTTGACTGGTCTCTGGTCCTGATTCCCTCTGGCGACGTACTCCTTTGCGGTCATGTTGGTTGTCAGTATATGTCCCAAAGAAAGCAAAGCAGTTTGTCACCTTTTATTTACCTGAGCTGCTTGTTGAAAGAGGAACACTTTGGGCTCTGAAGTGTACAGACAATTTGTATGCCCTGTTGTTGCCCAGCAATGGTCACCAACAGAGTTAAAGGCACAGCGGTGGGAGTGAGTTGCATGTTCCTAGAGCGGCACACATGCCTTGGTTTGAGCAATGTTCACAGGGCTGGTGATGGCAAGAAACATGCATTTATTTATTTAAAAGTTTCACCAGGAAAGCACACTGAGCAGTAATTGCTTATTTACATCTGAATCCTGGGGGAAAAGGGTAAGGAGCAACAAAGAGAAATCACACATGTACGATACTGCGCAGGCGCAGTACTGGGGGTTGCTAGAAAAAAAAACACACACAATGAGGATCCTTCATTGAGACACTTGGTGTTTGGGCACCCCCAGTGCCACTGTTATGTTTTGAGGGATGGTGGGGATGAGAGGGAGGGTCGGGGGTATGTATAATAAAAAATAAATTGACAGACCATTGACAGCGAAATAGTCTGTGGAGTGCTTCACAAATGCACAGATGGGGAGGCAGCTATCATGTTGTATGTTCACAAGGAATGTGGGAGTCCTTTTCTCTACTCCTCGCAAGAGGTCTGCAGAGCTATGCCAACTGCAGCCCTAAAAATTATTAAGGTAGTATCCCTACCACAGGGGAATTGTACTTATATCAGGTGCACTAGTATCCCTTTTTTAACTCAGCTTTTTTCAAGCTTGAGAAACATTGCCAGACATGTAAAATGTACATCAAGTCTTTCAAGCTGTGTACCAGTTTTTCCAGACTATGAGGATAGCTGAAGAAAAAAAGAGAAATTATTAGGTCAACTTTTATGGAGCTCAACAAGCCTCCTAAGAACTATGCAATATTTTGAACAGTCCATGTTCTAAGTCCTGTGTTTGTGGAGAGAGGTTCACTGGGGGTAACCAACCAGTTATAACCAGTCCTGTGTTTTGTTCATGGGGTGGTACAACACCACCACTGTCCCAAGGATGACATGGAAATTATATGCTGTATGAAACTGAGACAATTTTAACAAACTCTGGTCAGAGCTGATATGGCCGTGGAAAGCTTTTGGGATGTTTTTCCCTGTTATTTCTAATGAATTTGCACAATGCAGATCTGCTAAGAGGCAGTTTCAATGTGATCTTCCTTTTACACATTTTTACAATGCATGTTCCTAGAATATGCCTGCTGATTGCTATATATTTAGCCTGAATAGTTCACAGAAGACATGGCATCTTATTTTCAGTGGGGCTGTACATCTACACAATATTATGCTGCATTGCATAAAATCAGAACACACCAAAAACAATATTTTACATCTGGACTAGGCTACCCTGAATAAATACATTATGAAAATGGTAAAACCACGACCCCACTGAAAACAAGATATTGCATCTAATCTAGGACACCCTGAGTAAATACAGTGCAAAAATGTGTAAAATGAAGATCCCTATGACAATGAGATGTAACATCTCCCCTTCGCTATCCAGGATAAAAAATGTAGGATAAGAATTTTTTTATGGAAATCTAATGTAAACTGAACTTCACTGTGTCCACTGACATAAACAGTTTCTTTGTTGTTTTATAACATACCTGTATTAGATTGCAGTATTTATTTTGAATGTTCTGGCCATGAGGATATGTGTGTGTGTGTGTGTGTGTGTGTGTGTGTGTGTGTATACGCGTGCGTGCGCGCATGTGCTTGTGCATGTTTGCTATAGCTCAATATATTTTTTTGCCCAAGAAGCATAGTACTAAATGTCTGCTAATTGCTATGTATTTAGCCTGGATAGTTCACAGAAGACCTGGCATATGTCTGAAACAGTGCTTATCAGACAGTGTCTTAAGAGGTTAAAAAAACAGTGTAAATCTTTTTAGATTCGTTGCTGTGAAAGGGTGACATTTATGAGGAATGAATCTTTCTTGAAAGACAATACCAGCCCAACTGAAACTAGTAGCAAGACAATGTTTAAATGCTAAGTATTTAAATTTGAAAGTTTTAAGGGAAACACAATTGCACATACCCCAATAATGCAAAGCATCATGGGAAACATATGCAAATCCCCATTAGAGAATTAATGTGCAAGTTGTTGCATTTCAAAGAGGATAAATAAATCTCCAGTTTAATAGGCAACCAATATCTAACAAGCTGTTTCAGTTTCCCATTGGCCATCTGATAAGCAGCTTGGAGTTCTGTCACCATTATTCTAAATAGAAAGAAGGGAGTATTTTATTTCAAGTGGCATAGTGATTTGTAGGTGTGGAAGGATATATTGAAAACTCCAAAAATTTGTTTCACAGTATTCCATTTTTCCAGCTACAGACAGCAAGATGGCTCCATACACACCCATAATAAAGGAAAACAATCCATATTTTATTGTCCTGTCTCTGACATTTTCTAATTCTTTAGTCCATCGTCTATCCCCTGGGTTCTGGATGTCCCAGAAAGGAATTCAGCCTTGAGTTTACTGTGGCTATGATTAATTTCATACTGTGGAGTGCTTGCATTTTAGTTTTCCAAATACCAGCTGGGGAGGTACATCTGATAACCATTTGGACATAATGTCTTTATGTGCTGCTGACAACATGATATACAAGAATTTCCTATTTTTGACTTTTAGTGTACCTGCCCTTGGAAGGTCAAGGATTTGATCTGTGAAGGAGTATGGAAAATATGGGTCCACTATTTGCACTGTTACCTAATGGACTTGTGTTCAACACCGAGTCAAGGCTGGGCATTCCCAGAAAATGTAAATATGCATCCCCCGATCCCGACAATTTCTCCAATATTCTTCCCCCTTGTGCTGCCGAAATGTTTTATTACAACCAGGGTATGAAAGAATCTGACCATTACCTTCTCGGCAAATTCTCACCATATTGGGGCTGAGGTAACCCTCCAGCCCCCTGTTACTCTCTGCAACCATTTTTTAACTGGCATATGGTTCCCACTTTCATGCTTCCATTTTTGGTGAATGCTATCTTACCCTGGGGTGTCTCCTTCACACACATACAGACACAAATATGGTAACGCCCTTGATGAGGGATGACCAAAATGCCTCAGGAATGGGGACCTGGAGGGTTTGGAACAGGAAGGAACCAGCACTCATGAGCCAGGAAAGAACTGCACTTCACTGAAATGAATTTAAGTGCTTTAATGCCAATCGCAATGAAGTGTAGACATGGACAAAAATCACTGAGTCTTATACCAGTAATACAGCAGATCAACTGTACAGCAGAATAAAATCTTAAAAAAACAAAAAGACAAGTAAAATCACTCAGCCCTTCTCAGTCTCTTCCCTGCTCCTTCCGATTTGCTATGTGATCACAGGTCCTGCTGCTCTGTTGAGTCTGGCCAGTCCCTGGTCCCCGCTGCTCTTCCGAAGTTTCGGCTGGTCTCTGGTCCCATTTTCTCTGGCAACATCCTCCTTTGCAGTCATGTTGTTTGTCAGTATATGTCCCAAAGAAAGCAGTTTGTCACCCTTTATTCACCTGAGACACACATTTATTTATTTAAAAGTTTCACCAGCAGAGCACACTGAGAGGTAATTGCTTGTTTCCAGGTGTGTCCTGGGGGAAAGGGGTAGGGAGCAACAGAGAAATCACACATGCGTGGTATGGGAGGGTCGCTGGAAAAACACACACACTGAGAATGCTTCATGGAAACACTGGGGGATTGGGCACCCCCGGTGTCACCATTATGTTTTGGGTGGAGGGGTCTGAGAGGAAGGGTCGGGGGGATGTATAATAAAAAGTAAATTGACAGACCAACAACAGTGAAATAGTGTGCGGACTGCTTCAGAAGTGCACAAATACAGAGGCAACATTTGACACTTCATCATGTCGTATGTTTGCAAGGAATACAGGAGTCCATTTCTCGTTTCCTTGCAAGAGGTCTGAAGGGCTACACCTACTGCAACCCTAAAAAGCATGCAGCAGTACAAGAGGTGTGCTACCTCCTGCTTTACTAAGGTGTTCTCCAGATATGATAAGTGGATCAATCAATGCTCAAGGGATAAACTAGGGTCACACAGTGCGGACAAACTATCCCTGGGGGGTAGCTGGTGTGTTTCCAAAGTGCTGTTCAATATATAGCACCACTTTTATTATTACTTGTAGCCTATACACCAGTGAAATTTGTGTCATGGAATGTTAAGGGTATTCACTCCCCAGTCAAAAGAAGGAAAATTTTAAGTCACCTGAATAAACTGGGTTCTAATATTACTTTCCCACAAGAAACTCACCTCCTCATGAAAGAGGTGGAGAGGCTTAAAATAAACTGGGTGGCACAGGTATGTAGCAGCCCATACAAGCCTAAGAGTAAAGGAGTGACTATTCTAATGCACAAACGTCTAGACTTCCATGTGGCAGAGATCATGCAAGACCCAGAAGGACATTTCCTAATCTTAATGGGAGAAATTGCTGGGGAAAGGTCACACTAGGAAACATCTTTGCACATAACTCACAGTGCCCAGACTTCTTCTACTCCTGGGTTTAATGGACAGTTCAGTTTTTTAATAATGTTTTTAAACTATATTGTTTAAGGCTGGTGAACATTTTGATGATGTCATTGTCAGAGCTGTCCTCTAGACCACCCACAGGCATATACCACACACCCACTCCTTGTTTTCCTCCCCCTTCCCCAGTCTAATATACAATTTTTAAGCTACCCCAGTGTCAACTGCCTATAGGCTGTCCGAGTAGCTGCCTAAGAAGCAAAACCACTAGTTATTTTTTTCTTTGCATTAGATGTTTTTTTTTATATTCTTCTGGCCCACAGGCTACCGCGCTCAGTGAGAGAAAGGATACAGATTGCTTCTCTACTCACAATGTGCACACTGCTTAGAAGCACTGCTGCTGCTTAGTGCTGGCCAACCACCCACATGGCTCTCTTATGACAGCTGCAATAGCTGGTCATCTCTGAATGACAGCCTCCTACATCAGCCAGTCACCTGATACAGTGCTGACTGGGGGAGGGGGACTTGTCTGGCTCGTAGAGTGAGATGTCACATGATGTCTCCTCTGACAGTGCTACGAGCATGCATGGCTGGATTTGACTAGTTGACCCTAATGATGCCCAGGAGAGTGGAGACCAGTAAGAGCTTTTTTTTTTGTACTGACAGTGCAGCAAGGAAATTGCTGCTGATAATGTGTCTTTGGACTGGATCTGCAGTTACAAACTGGGACAACTCAATAAGTTGGGTCAAGCATGAAAGGCTCTGTGTGCCTGCGTCGAGTCGAGTCTGCCTGATTCTGAAAGGTCTGATTGTGCAACAGCACTAGTTTTCCCACCCCTAGCCTGGACCTCCAAGGTTTGTTGTCTGATGAGACTGGTTCTATGTGATAATAGTGAGTTCTAAACAGCGACTCACAAATAGCAAACACTAAATAGTGATGGCAGAAACAGCGACCACAGTTTCTGTGGGGGGTATGTCCTCCGCACCCCCTATGTGGGTGAATTAGCCCCCCCACACCCCCTTACTCTAAATAATCTACTCCAGGGGGTGCAAGTTGAGGACAGGGAAATGGCAAAATCACCAAAACCATGGTCACTGTTTTGTCTTCGCTGTTTTTGAGTCGCTGTTTTGCGCTCACTAACATTACGGCACACCAAAGAGACCAGAAGTACGTGAGGGAATGTGTCATCACCTCATTCCCACCTGGGGAGTTAACCATGGCTTCATGGAAGATGGCACTTTGAGTTGGTCAGGTAATGGGGACATTGGATAGCCCTGAGGGATTGAAAGTAGATTGGGCTCAGAGTGTCAGGAATGCATTAAAAAGAAATGACAAAAAAAGCACATGCGCTCTTCCAACTTAGGCAGGCAGGCAGCATCTATAACTTTCCTGCTATAGCCGAACAAGGGGACAGGGCTGAAGAGCCGCCCGTTCTGACTGAGAAGATAAAAACCTTTATGGGCTAAAAATAAAATCTGTCCCTCCTAAAACTTGTGTTTTTATGACTGGGTAGTGAGAAATGTAAGCACAATACAATGACAGACACCAGGGTTACAGGCTTGTTCTTCTTCAGAAAATGCATTTCACATTAAGTCACTTATTTTACCAGCTTCCTGAATAGACATCACCAATTTTTTAAGATGTGTCTCTGATTTTGGTCCTTTGTCCCTGATTTTTTTAAACCTTGTCCCTGATTTATGAGGCAGGTGGTTGAGAGGTATTATGAGCACTGCCGGAAGAGGTCATCTTGCTGAAGACGGTGAGCAGCTTTAAGAGAGGCTGGGATAGGCATTGGGGGCAAGTAAGGATCATGGGTAGGGAGGATGGGAGGAGTGGGGAGGGAGAGCAGGGACATTAGCTCAAGCTGTGGACCCTGCAATACGAGCAGACTTGATAGATCAAATGGTCTTCTTCTGCTGGCCTCTTTGTATGTTCATATGTATGCTTGTACAGGAATGTGTTTTCAAGTGCTGAAAAAAATAAATCAGCCAGGAACAGTTAGAAAAACTGGTTTTAGTGCACTTACTGTATGTTTTGACAGCTAATGTTTACGGTGCTACCAGGTGTGACCAGAAATGAGATAAAGTAAAATGTTTTTAAATAAAACTACCCTTGTTGAAGTTCGTAAGGCACAGAACATATTCAAATGACCTGTGCTCTTCTGATCGGCTTCTGGTGGGTAAATTCTTACACGGACAAAATGGCTTTCTCCTTTGCTGGCCCATTCCTCTGGAATACCATTCCAGTAGAAATTAGAACTGCCCCATCCCACTTTCTCTTTAAATCACAGTGTCTGGGTCACCTCTAGAGTGCATTCGGTTGCAGCTAAGATACTAGCCACTGTCTTATCATTACATCTGCATGGGCGAAGCCCTGCAGACATTTTGCTACAAGAGGAGAAAAGGGACTTTGGAAGCACATGAATGGTTTCAGGCACTGTAGCCTTCCACAATGCTTCCATGAGTGCTGTAGCATTGTTTCAGCACCGTCCCTCCCCTCCGCGGCTGCACTAGTCCCTCCTCTCGATAGGCACACTGTTTTTTGGACAGTTATCAGTTCTTCAAAAGCCCGCCATGCCAAAGATGGTCACCATGAGCGCACTGCACATGTAAGAGTATCAGCGACAATTGCACATGTGCACTGTTGTCACAGCAGCCATCTTGGGCATGGCAGGCTCTTTCTCATGCATGTGCAATTATCGATTACTGCACATGCACGAGTACCGAAAGTAAGGTGTCAGCCATGGTGGGAGCTCTGAGTATTGTTTGACTGGGGCTCCCCGCTCTGAAGCAGCTGTGTTGGCTCTGACCAGAATCTGTTTTATATGTGCTGTGTTAGCACCGCTTGAATAGTACTGCATCCTTAGAAAACACATAGTTTAACTCATACTTTTTGTGTCACTTTATTGAATTTGTATCCAAAATTGTATTTTTGTACTTTGTATTTATTTGTACTTTCAGTTTCTCTTGAAAATGTATTTCGCAGCTTGTTTATAACCATGTTGCTGTTGCATCCACCCTTATCATTGCCAACCCAGGCCAGAGTCATTCCTGAAAAAAGGTACCTTGGACCAAAGTACTTAACCTGGTAAACAAACAAACAAATAAATAAATAAAATTATAAAATGGGTAGGGAAAATCTTGCGACCTGATTGGCTGAGAGGTACCTTTGGCCGTGTCCTTAACAGCCCATAATCTGCCAACTGGTACCTCTTCAGCCACTCAGGACTCACCACACCACAAATCATGCTGCCAACAGTGGAAAATCTGCATGGCCAGTGTGTCCGAGGTGCCTGCCCACCACCCCGCAACACAACGTCCATTACTCCAGTGACCCACTAAACAACAGCACCACAGCAAAAATACTTTGTTTATGCTTTTCCCCTCATTTAATAATAAGAATGTCACCTCTGCTGGTTGTTAAGACAAAAAGTGGCCCCAATCCCATGAGCATTGCATATGCGGCTCGGACATGGCTTTCAAACAAAAGCCAATATCTGCTCCTCTATGGACTCTCCAGACCCAGTCCTGTACCGGCTCACCAGACCCACTCCTTGCCAGCTCTTTCAGATAAGCCTTATTTTTATTTTGTTGTTTTAAACATTCCTGGTGATAATGGCTGAGTGAGCAGCAGCTGAAACTGCTATAGGGGAAGCGCTATCAAAGAAGCGCTAAATACGGTGGCTGGGGAGGAACATGCTAGATCCCACTCTTCACAGTAAATTTACAGGGCGTTTGCTCACAAATTAATAAAAATGCCACAAAAAGATAAGTAAAGCACATTATGGAAAATTTTGTCTGGGCTGGGGGCCAAACAGACACTATCACACACTATGGGTGGTGTGGGATATGCTCAATCCCATTGCTCTAAAGTAAACTTGCTGGGCGATTGCTCCCTGTTAAAAAAAAAAAAACACACCCACACACACATATATACAAAGTAAAAAAGAATATTGTGCAGGATTTTGTATGGGAGAGGGAGGAAAGACAGACACTACAGCCCCAAGTTAATTTTAATCCATCATGTCCAATACAATATATTGACAAGGACTACATTTTCTGCTTTTGTATTGATATGATTTTATTTTTTTACAGTTTTTATTTACTCTTTTTATGTGCCTTTTTAATTAACTTGTTTTACTGGGGGACCCATTTTATAAGTGGAATAAAACATTCTGAGGTGTGGTTTATGGCCTGATAGCACTTCCCAGGTGTTAAAGGCACTCGGCGGGGGTGCTAATGAGCCAGCAGGAGTGAGGACGTGTTTCTCTAGAGCTCCTATAAACCAACCTTAAATCTAAATAAAATCCACGACATCCTTATAGTAAAACTCATTTTTTTAATAAAGAAGTGTGAAGCAGAGAGCTATGGATGAGTATCTGTTGAATAATTCTGGGAAAACGCAGAAATCTACGACTAAAAATGTGAGAATACAGAGCATGGCATCGCAAGCCTCAGTGCAGGGCTCAATATCTCTTTCAGCAGCTGAGATGGCCTCTCTGGGTCGGGAGGTAACAGACCAGCTCATGTTGGCACTCGACTCTCGGGTCAGCAATTGGAGAATAAGATCGATGCTAAGCTGCAGACCTTAATTGAGCAATCTGCATCTCAAGCCACCAGGATTACGGAGGCTGAAGAATGAATATCCCAACTAGAAGATACAATGGAACCCATCCCGGGCAATGTGATGGCGCTTGAAAAAGAGTTGAGGGAACTGGAAGAATTGTTTGATTATCAAGAGAACTATCACTGTAGGTTAAACCTACGGCTATGTGGTCTCCTGGAGGGAAGAGAATGGCCAAGCGTGCTTGAATTCTGATCAGTTACTCTGCCCGGACTGCTAGGCCCGGAGATGAAAGGGGGAAGAATCAAGCTGGAGTGGGCACACAGAGCTGTAATCCCGAGGCCTCCCTCAGACCAGCCCCCGCATCAGGTCATCTTCCGTTTTCATAATTTTCAAGATAGGGAGAAGATGCTAGCAGCTTATAAAAATAAAGGAGAGCTGAAATATGAAGGTGTCAGGCTCTGTCTCTCCCAAGATTACTCAAATCGTCTTCTCAAAAAAAGGAAAGCCTTCAATCAATGTATGGCACAGTTCCGGGAGATGAAGATTGAACATTTTTTGGTGTATCTAGCGATGCTAAAAATAAAATACGAGGCGGCCTCCTACTCATTTTGGGAGGCAGACAAGGCAGCAACCTTTGTAGCGGAGCTTAAAAAGAAGACGGGGTGAGGCGAGTCAGCTTGTTGAGCAGATGAAGACTTGGATGGTGGGAAGAAGTAACTATGAATAGGACTGACTCCTGAGTGGGATCTGTGTTTATTACTGTGCAGAAGATCTGCTTGCATATTTGCCCAGCTGCTACACCCTTGGGAGGGCCATCCACTCACTGCATCCTCAGAAAAATAACTTGGGGGCCTTCATGCTTGCGAGTGCCCAGTGGGACCCAGAAGATGTTGGGAAAAATTGGGCTTGAACTCCTGGTTATGCCTGTGTCACATGGCTAGCTTTAGAAGGGGGAGATCACCACTGAGGTTCCCAGTGGACTTACTCAGACTAGATGAGAGTGGCCTACATGACATGCGATAAACCTGAAGAAGGGAAAACGAAGAGAAGATAGGCCTGGGGCGGGGCCCTGGGCAGCTATGTGTGTTATTTTGCACTGCATGGGTCCGCCCCAAGCTACCTGGGTTTAAAAAAGAAAAAAAGGGGACATAAAGGGAATAAGGGACACAGGCGAATGTCTTTTTTGGGGGGGTTCGGAGGTACTGGGCCAGGTACTGTCTTGAGGGGATCACCTTGGGACTTCCCAGATTAGTTACAGCCTGGTGAAGTGTGACAAAGAGTTCAACATGCCTGGATGTCATTCCTGAGGTCTTTTCCAGTAAACAAGGGCAAAATATAACCCGGGCTGCGTGGAATGGGACTCTTAAGATGTGTTTTGCAGTGACGGGGATGTGGGGGGTGGGAAGCAAGGTGAAATTAAAATTTAAATTTAAGAACTTAAAACTAAGTGAAAGAGGAATCTGTTTTTTCTGTGTTATGTTCGAAAGGATTGTTGTGGAGGTTATTAACATGGGAAGTCTTTTCTATGACAATGGAGAAGACAAGGTACAAGGTGGTTGTGGGGTGGGCTACATGTCTACAGTGCAGAGAGGGGAGATATGCCAGTTTTTGTTGGGATTACGAGATCTGGGGGATCTGTGAGCGGAGGAAGGGGACTATGTAAGAAGAAAATACAGAGTCCTGTGTGGGGGCAGGGGGGAAGGGAGGGGAAGTTTCAAACATGTTCTTCTTAACTATTGTTCTGTTATGTTGCTGTTGATTGATAATCTGGGGAAGCGAAGGAAGAAGGCATTTATGGGGGGGGGGGAGTTACTTGTTCAATGGTTACTGTTGTTAGAAATAAGTTTACACGTTTTGTTGATATGTTGTCAGCATATGACATCCTGAAAGAGTTTGCTGGAGATAACAGAGATGTGGCACAACATGGGTCAAATAACTGTGAATGGGGTAGCTCCAATAAGGAGAAAGGAATGAGGTTGGGGAAATGCTTATACAGTGGTGTGAAAAAGTATTTGCCCCCTTCCTGATTTTCTCTATTATTGCATATTTGTCACACTGGATGTTTTCAGGTCTTTAGACAAAATGTAATATTAGATAAAGGGAACCTGAGTGAACAAATAACACTTGTTTTTTTTTTTTATTTCACTTATTTAATGAAAAAAAGTTAACCAACACCAATTGGCACTGTGTGAAAAAGTAATTGCCCTCTTACACTTAATAACTAGTTACGCCACATTTAGCTGCAATGACTGCAACCAAACACTTCCTATAATTCAATATCAGTCTTTCACATCGCTGTGGAGGAATTTTTAACCCACTCTTCCTCATAGAACTACTTTAATTCATTAACATTTGGTAGGTTTTGAGCATGAACTGCCGTTTCAGGTCCTGCCACAGCATCTCTATTAGTTTAAGTCTGGACTTTGACTAGGCCACTCCAAAACTTTAATTTTACTTCTTTTCACCATTCTGATGTGGACTTGCTTTTGTGTTTTGGATCATTGTCTTGCTGCATGACCCAATCACGCTTCAGCTTCAGCTGACAGAAGGATGACTGGACATTCTCCTTAAGAATTTTCTGGCACAGAGCAGAATTCATAGTTTCTTTAATTATGGCAAGTCATCCAGGTCCTTAGGCAGCAAGCATCCCCACACCATCACACTACCACCACCATGTTTGACTGTTGGTATGGTGTTCTTACTGTGGAATGCTGTGTTTGCTTACGCGAGACATTATGGGATCCATGTTGTCCAAAAGTTCCACTTGGACTCATCTGTCCATAGAACATTTTCCAAAAGGCTTGTGGATCATCCAGGTGCTTCTTGGCAAATGAGAGACGAGCATTTATGTCCTTCTTGGTTAGCAGTGGTTTCCATGTACTTTACTTCATACATGAAGCCCATTTTTGCCCAGTCTCTTTCTGATTGTGGAGTCATGAACACTGACCTTAGCTGAGGCAAGAGAAGCCTGCAGTTCTTTGGATGTTGTTTTAGGATCCTTTGAGACTTCTTGGATGATTTTACACGGCCCTGGAGTAATTTTGGCAGGCCGCCACTCCTGGGAAGGTTCACTACTGTTCCAAGTGTTCTCCATTTGGAGATTATGGCTCTCACTGTGGTTTGATGGAGTCCCAGAGCCTTAGAAATAGCTTTGTAACCCTTTCCAGACTGATGAGGGCAACAAAATGTTTTTCTGATCTTTTCAGGAACTTCCTTTGATCATGGCATAATGTGCTTGTTGAATCTTTGTCCTGGCAATGTGACTCTGATGGTAAGGGCCAAAATAAGTGAGGTTTATATTAAGAAGGGCTGGCTGTAATCAAGCCTGGCTGTGTTCAATCAGCTGACTCTAATTATCCCTTTAATTGGGTTGATTTAACTAGGGGCAATTACTTTTCACACAGTGCCAGTTGGTGTTGGTTAACTTTTTCATTAAATAAATGAAATAAGTAAAAAAAAAAAGTGTTATTTGTCCACTCAGGTTCCCTTTATCTAATATTATATTTTGTCTAAAGACCTGAAAACATCCAGTGTGACAAATATGCAATAATAGAGAAAATCAGGAAGGGGGCAAATACTTTTTCACGCCACTGTATCTACAACACAGAGAAGGGAATTGAAGTGAAAGTGGTTTCCTGGAATGTCCGGGGTTTTTCCTCACCTATAAAGTGTAAAAGTGTTTTAACCAACCTAAGGAGACAGGGGACACAGATTGCCCTCCTTCAAGAAACACACCTTATGCAAAAAGAACACCAGAAACTGGTGGGAAGCTGGTTGAGGACATGCTACGCTGCCTCCTACAACTCACATAAGCGAGGAGTGGCAATCATTATAAACCATCACCTCCCACTTGTGGTCAATAGGGCAATATCAGATCCCAGTGAAGGCCGATATATTTTTATGCAGGGAACACTCTATGGGGAAAAAGTAACCATAGCAAGTATATACGTTCCGGCCCAGTTTGACCCCTTCTTTTATCAGAAAATACTAGACCTCTGGCTGGCAGTATAGCCTAGAGATTAGAGGAACGAGATGTGAACGAGCTTGATACACCCAGCAGACCAGACCTGAGTTTGATTCTCACAAGCTCCACTTGTATACTGTGTGACTCTGAGCAAGTCACTTAACCGCCCAGTGATCCCAAGTCACTCCTGAAAACAGGAACTTGTGCCTAGTGGGCCTTACCCGGTTACCAAAGACTAGAAAAAAAAGAAACCCTCTTGGTGAAAGAGCAGTTTGAGGGTTTAATCATGGGTGGGGATTTTAATGTTACCAAGCACCTGGTTTTGGATAATTCACTGGGGAAGGGAAGACAGGCAGCTGGGTTCAGGGGATGATAGATATGGACTTGGTGGGTAGTTGGCGGGCAGCTAATCCAGGCACGAAGGAGTATACATTTTACTCCAAACCAGACAAAAAGAGTACGGCACTCTCACCACTGAATGCCATGGCCAGCTCCTGCAACATGCCTGCCTTCACCAACATGGTCAGCTCCCCACACATATGTCAGGTCCCTTCCACTGCCAACATAGCCAGTCCCTCATACGTACACCTGGCTTCTCCTACAATAGCCACCATCCCCCACCAAGATTTTATTTATTTATTTAAAATTGGTGACTGGGAAAGGCACACTGAGCCTAGGCTTGTTTCCAGGTGCGACCCGGGTACAAGAAGTACACTGAAGAGTGTTTTTTTTTTTTTTGCTAACCTGTAAAAAAAGAAAACGGTCCCTCGCGGACTCCCTGCCCCTCCCACAACCAGCCCACCTTCTGCGCAACCTGCCTCCCCACACCCCACCCATACTTACCTCCAGAGCCCTGAGCATGATCTTTGTGGTAGACCGGGAACACGTCTGCACTCTTCAAAGCTGACCGCGAACTGAAGAAATGCCGGTAAGTTGTGTAATGGCATAAATAGTTTTTTCAACTTTGATGCATATCTCAGGCATTTTTTGGAATTTTGTCATCAAATTTTCAACATGGGTTTTTTGGGACCCCTCCTCATGAATTCAGGCACTGTCATGGTGGTATTCGGTCCTGAAAGATGATTTCATGGTCACTACATGGAATCACCTTTCAGGACTGATTAACGAAATGACAGTGCCAGTGTTCATGAGGTGGGCTCTCAAAAAGCCTATGTGGCAAATTTGGTGGAAAAATTCCAAAAAATGAGTTTTACGAGCATGTGTTGTGCAGTTGCTATGCGTGCTCGTAACGTCGTAAATTTGCAATATTTTCATGCCAGATTTTCCACATTGGCATTTTTTCACACCTCCTTTTGAATAGTACAGCTGTCATTTTTCCCCATCCTGGCCGACATGTGTTTTCGCACTTCCAGTGCAGAATAGCGCAGTTGCTGTGGGAAATCAGTGTTTGGGAGAGAGTAAGAAAATGACAGTGACACTGCTCATGAGTAGAGGTCCTAAAATGCCTATGTTGAAAATTTGGTGATGATAGTCCATCAAATGACTGTGATACAAGTGTGCGTTGCGCAGTTTCCACGCGTCTTTGTAACTTCGCAGATTTGGAATTTTGTCACGTCAAATTTTCAACACTGGCATTTTTTCACAGTTTCTTATGAACAGTACAGCTGTCATTTTTCACATCCTGACCGAAATGTGTTTTTGCACTGTCGGCGCAGAATAGCGCGGTCGCTGTGGGAAATCAGTGTTTGGGACAGATTCAGAAAATGACAGTGACACCATTCATGAGCAGAGGTCCTAAAATCCCTATGCTGAAAATTCGGTGACAAAACTCCATAAAATGACTGTGTCACAAGCTTGCATTGAACTGTTTCCATGCACCCTTGTAACTTTGCAAATTTGTAATATTTTCACGCCACATTTTCAACACTGGCATTTTTTTCACACCTCCTTATGAACGGTACAGCTGTCATTTTTCACATCCTGGCCAAATTATGTTTTTGCACTTCTGGCTCAGAATAGCACAGTCGCTGTGGGAAATCAGTGTTTGGGACAGATTAAGATCGAGCGAGTGAGGGGGGGAGTGACCGAGCTCAACTGTGCTCTGTCGGGACTGCTGCAGATTTCTTTGTGGGCAGAAAAAGGCCACAATGCAGGCAGGAGCCCAGTACTAAAGGACAGCCTGCAGCACCGGAAGAAACAGAATGAAAGAGTGAGTGAGGAAGGGAGAGTGAGCGAGTTCAACAGAGCTCTGTCGGGACTGTTGCATATTTTTTGTGGGCAGAAAAAGGCATCAATGCAGGCAGGGGCCCAGTACAAAAGGGCAGCCTGCAGCAGTGGGAGAAACAGAATGAGCGAGGGGGAGTGACTGAGCTCAACTGAGCTCTGTCGGGACTACTGCAGAATTCTTTGTGAGCAGAAAAAGGCGCCAACACAGGCAGGAACCCAGTACAAATGGGCAGCCTGCAGCGTCAGGAGAAACAGAACGAGTGAGTGAGAGAGGGGGAGTGAGCGAGCTCAATGGAGCTGTGCCGGAACTTTACAGTAGCCCACCCTCCTGCCCAGAATCCTCTGTGTTTCTATATTACAGCAGGGTCTCTGGAGTGGAGACAAAGCAATGTTTGGATACTTTAGTATTGCTGTAATAATACAGATTTAGTTGTTCTGTTTCTTTCTCTAACTGAGCTAAGTACTGAGTTATACTGTTATGATTGCTGTAATAGTACATATTTATTTGTTCTGTTCATTTCTCTAACTAAGCTGAGTAATACTTGGAGTGCAATAGGATTTCTAACTGGGCTAAGTGAAACTATATGAGAGCCGAGACCAAAAAGTATGGTAGCTGAGGGATGAAAAATGGACAAGGAGGCTTTAGGATTGCTACAGTAATACAGTATGTAATGGATGAGATTTGAGACTGAATTACCCTGGTCGGCAAGGGGTTGTAGGGGGATTAGTGTGGCAGGGACAGGAATTTGAGTAAATAGGGGCCTAACAGTTGTAGTAGGGTACAGAACCTGGGAGTAAGAGCCCGTAACATAAGATGGGGGCCAAAATGGGGCAGGTGGCACATGTCAATAGGGCGGGCATCTTTGGAAGGGTGGAGGGGTGTACAGGGTGTGGGTCTGCCATGATCCTGGACTGGGCTTGGTGGATGGGGGGGATGTATTGTCTGTAGATGACTGGCTAGTTTGAGGGAGGAACTGTGGAGATTAGGGAGGAGTGTAAGTGGCAGGGCAGATGAGTATGGTAGGCATCCTGAGGGGGGAACAGGGGATGGCAAAGGGGATGGAGGAAGAATAACTAGGGACTGAAACCGACCCCAGTATCACAGGCACCAGCAGAAAAGAGAGGAGAAGGGAGGAGGTGCCTGAGGCGAGGAAGGGAGCCTCCTGATGGGGGAGGAAGAGACCACGAGGAGTACCAGGAGAGAGAGCAGATGGCTGCTGGTAGGGAGGGACCAGGGGTGGCATGGAGGGGAACAAGTAGGAGGGAGAACCGATAGGGGGAAGAGATGTAGGACAGGTATTGACTACGAATAGATAAGAACCTCTGCTATGGGACAGAGAGAGGGAGCATAAACACACTGAAGGGGGAGGACAAGCGGGGCATGAGAGGGATGGCAACAGGTAGGGGAAGAGATTTTTTTTTAAGTTTTTTATTTAGTTGTTTAACCAGGATAGCGAGGACAAAACAGTAGGAGGGGGCTAGTAAGAATGAGGGGGTGGTGACTGAAGGGAGAAGGCTACAGGAAGGGGAAGGATGGGAGGGCATCACTATCGGGTAGAAGAATGGGGCTCTAAGTTAGAAACAGTGGGGCTAGGAGAGGGGTTGGGAATCAGCAGGGGAGGAGGGGAGGTCGACATGGGAAGCCCAGTAGGAAGATGTCAGGCTGGAAAGGGGTTCAAGGGGGATGGGAGGAATAAGGCAGAGAAAAGGGGTGAGGCAGAAGTGAGGGGGCACAGAATAGAAGTCACAGAGGGTGCAGTTGGTGGGGGTAAGGGACAGGGAAGAATGAATATTGGGGTGGTGGAAGGGGCATTAGAAGGGAAAGGGGGTAAGGGGCAGGGGGGTTCTCATCTTGGGGGATTCTATACTGAAATGGGTGAGATGGGGCAGAAAGGGGGAAAGGCACAGCCATATTTGGGTTGAAGCTGTCCCCAGGTTGACTGCAGGATGAGCAGGGTAGGCACTGCTCAAGCGTGCAACGAGGGGGAGGAAGAAACATCATTTACTGTTGCATGTGGGTACAAGCGACTTTGCCAGGGGACACTGTAGGTAGTGAGGGGAGGTTTAGTGCGGGCAGGCAGTGTGAGGGTGGGGAAGTTGGTGGCATTCTTGGAGGTATTGCCGGTACCATGTGCAAGCATGGGGAGGAAGGGTAGGCTTGAGAAGTTTGAGTGGCTGAGGGACTGGTGCCACATGAAACATTATGGGCTACTGACTAACTGGGGTAGGCTCTGGGGGGAATACTGACTTGTACGTGGGGGACAGGGTACACTGCAGCAGGAAGGGAAGGGGAGTATTAAAGACAGCATTGCTGCTGGGCCACTGACGCTGAGGGTTGAGGCGCTGGATGCCACACCTCGTGTCATGCTGGTGACCCGGGTTCAGATGCAAGCCCTGGTCGCCAGGGGTTGGCAAGGAAGGGATAGGATTGAGCATCTGGAGGACTGCTCTCCTTTCCCAGGGTGGGATCCAGGGACCCAATACTCGGTAGCGGCCCCTGGTGGTGACCGCGTGCGCTACTACAGTGGTGTAATAAAGGGTGGTGGAGTGTGGCGGACATTGGCACGCTGTGCCTAAGCATCATTGCATGCCCGCACTCCGCAAAGGGGAGAAAAGTGGAAAATGTGCTACAGTCAGGAAGCATGAGCTTCCAACCCCCCCTGCCCACCCCGAATGATGCCTTCTCAACCAGATCCTGCTCGGTGGGTCAATCTGGGAAGCTTCTCACCACCCACCACCATGGAGGTAATCCGTGGAGGTGAACAAATTGACCTGATGTGGGAGCTAGGGAAGTGGGGATCACCAAGCCGACCCGTAGCCAGTGAGAAAATATGTAAAAAAAAGAAAAAGGCAGGATAACAGGGGTATATCTCTACTAAAATGAATTTAAACAAATGTGGGGGGGTGGGGCCAAAAGACTGAGGTTGGTAGAAAGGTCCGGACATTGGAGCCTGATGAGCTCACCACCCTACATATAGGTAAATGTGGAGTTGTAGTAACCCTGGAAGGGGGCAGACAGAGCAGTCTGAGTGTAATACAGAAGACATCACCATCTGGTAAAATTGAGGAGGAGAAAGGGTGTGGACTACCGCGAGGAGGGACACAGGCTAAGAAGGAGAAGAGTGAGGAGAAGGAGGGGTATGGGTTTAAGGTGGTCTGACTAAATGGATAGACAACTGCTTACAGGGGAGGGTGCAGAGGGTGGTGGTGGTGGGGTAGCTCTTGGCACTCAGAGCAGTGATAAGCAGTATGCTGCAGGGCTCAATGCTTGGCCCATTGCTATTTGGGTTCTTTATCTCCGATATAGCACACAGAGTGGGGAGCAGGGTTAGTCTGTTCGTACGTTATACCAAATCAAAAGCAAATAGTTATAGTAGCAGAGGCCCCCCCCACACATACACACACACATACACACTCCCCGAAAAGCTGCTTAAAAGCCCGCAATTCATTCAAATCAATTCCATTTTCTTACTTACTTGGGGTTCAATGCCAACAACTGTAAAATCATGTACCTAGGGCACAGGAACCCCGATGCTGTGTATAGGATGGGGGGAGGTACTGATATTCACTAGACATGAAAGGGTACTTGAGGTTAGTATATCAGAGGACCTCAAGATGGCAGTACAGTGTGACAAGGCTATGGGCAGGGCAAATTGGATTCTGGGGTGCATAAGGAGTGTCATCTCCAGTAGGAGGAGGAGGGATGTTGTGCTGCCATTGTATCACTCCCTGGTATACCCCCAGCTGGAGTACTGTGTCCAGATTTACAGTCCACACTTCAGAAAAGACATAAGGTAGAGGTTTTCCACAGGAGGCCAACTAAAATGGTTCAGAATTTTCACAGGAATCCCTACAAGGACAGGCTGAAGAATCTCAACATGTACACTCTGAAAGAGTGGAGGGCGAGAGGTGACATGATCAAGACCTACAAAGTACCTCACAGGGGTAAAGAGGGTACAGTTGGGGAGTTTCCTTCAAATGATGATGAGCACCCAAACCAAGGGACATACAATAAAGCTGGGGGTTGTATTCAGGATAGATGTGAAGAAATATTTCTTTACTAAAAGGGTGGTAGACACCTTGAACAGACTGCCAGGAGAAGTGGTGGAAGCTAAAATGGTAGGGGGCAAGAAGCATACATGGGGTAAACATAGGGGTATATTAGAAAAAGGGGAAGGAGGAGGTCAACAGAAATCAATTGAGCTATGAAAGTCGAATAGGTTCAAGTTCATTGCAGGAAAAATCCATTAAGCAAGCTCATTCACAAGGAGGTCCTGACGGACACAGGCAGAATAAGACATGCAGTGACATATACAGGCAGGAGTTACAAGTAGGTACAGAACACTTGGGCAGATTGGGTGGGCAGAGTGGTCCTTTTTTGCTGACAAATTTTATGTTTTAATGGCATCATGTGTTAATTCAGGTGCAGTGTTTATTTAAAGTTGGGCCTACCATACATCCAGATGTAAGGCACAGTAAATTACCGAATTAGATGCAGCCCACTTCCAGTACAATAAACAGAACCCCAGTGCTTCGAGAAGCATTTACTCTCCATAAGGCTGCTTAAAGTGCTGGGGTTTCTATTTGCAATGTCCACACCAGTATGCTGATCTTAAAATTGCCGCAGCATCTGAATGAGTACTTGATTCTTGCTCACTCCATTTCTTCCCCACTATGAAACCTGCTTGTCCTGAGTTACTTTTGGGCTGGCAGTGCCTTGCCTGTGATGGAAGATGACCAATAAGCGGCACTGAAAAAAGTCAGACTTCACAGACTGTAACAGAAGCTGCTCACAGACAGACATAAGGCAATTCTACTTGGGGGGGGGGGGTAGGAGGAAGTAAGCTGTTGATTAACTAGAATCTGCAGCTTACCCATCAGGTAGGGAAATGGGCAGACTAGGTGAGCCAAGTGGTCCTTATCTGCCCTCAGATTCTATGTTTCTCACCCACCATCTTGGCAAGAAGAAGACTGCAGCTGTGGCCACTGATGACTGTTGGGGTGTGGGGATGGGGGGGGGGACAAAGGGGACAGACATAAGGAGATAAAATCATAATAAAAATTGTGAGACCTTCACCAGCTTTTCAAAATGCTTACCAGTAAAATAACACTCTATGAAGTTTTTCAAATGGCAACACAATCTGGTGAGCCCTCTGTCTGCCATCTGATACCAGGCATCAACCAGCATAAACTTGCCTAAAGAAGGCAGTGTGGTCATGTGGTTACTGAAATACTGGAGATTACAGATTTATAAGAATATCACACAGAAGCTGGCACATATGCCTATAGCAGCTGTCTCCTGCTTATCAGTAGTTATATCTATACCCTTGAGGTACTTTAATGTTTCTATCATATCCCCTCTTTCCCTCCTCTCTTCCAGTGAGTACATATTGAGGCCCCTTAATTTCTCCTCATAAGTCTTGTGTTGCAAGCTCTGTACCATCTCATTTGCCCTTCTTTGGACCATCGCCAGCCTGTTAATATCCTTATGAAGGTGTGACCTCCAGAACTGCACACAGTACTCCATGTGAAGCCTGACCATGGTTTTATATAATGGCATCACTACCTCCCTCCTTATGCTGGTGATACCTCTGCCTATGCACCCCAGCATGTCACTGGCCCTCCCAGCTGCCTTACCAGTTTGACATTTTCAGGTTATCTGAAATAGGAACCCCCAGGTCCCTTTCCTTCATTGTGACTGTCAGCAACTCCCTCACCTCCCATCCTGTATCTTTCCCTAGGGTTTCTGTGTCTCAGGTGCATAATGTTACACTTTTTTTGAATTACATATCAGTTGCTAGTCCTCAGACCATTTCTCAAACTTCCCCAGGTCCCTCCTCATTTTCTCCACCCCCTCTGGGGTATCCACTGTGTTACACATCTTAGTGTAATCTGAAAACAGGCAGACCTTTCCCTTCAGCCCTTCTGCAATGCCACTAATGAAGACATTGAACAGGACTGGCCCCAGGACCAATCCCTGTGGCACTCCACTGGTCACCCCCTCTCCCCAGACTGCACCCCATTTACCACCACTCTCTGTCTCCTGTCTGTTACCCAGTTTCTAACCCAGTTTACCGCCCTTTCTCCCATGCCCAGCTACTTTATCAGCCTCCTATGTGGGACGGTGTCAAAGGCTTTGCTTACATCAAGTTAAGCGTTGTCCACTGGCCCACCCTGATATACTTCCTTTGTCACCCAGTCAAAGAGATCAACCAGATTTGTCTGACATGACCTCCCCACTGTGAATCCATGCTGCCTATGGTCCTAGGCTCCAATGACTTCTAGATACCCCACTATCCTTTCTTCAACCAATGTCTCCATGATCTTCCCCACTACTGAAGTGAGACTGACCAGCCTATAGTTCCTCACCTCCTCCCTACTGCTGGATTTCTATAGAGGAACCACATGTGCCCTCCTCCAATTCTCTGGTACCATCCCTGTGTTGAATGACTCAGTGAACATGGCTGCCAGAGGTACTGCTATTTCCCTTCACAGTTCTTTTAATATCCTTGGATGTATGCAATCTCGTCCAATTGCATTGTCCACCTTCAGTTTATTCACCTTCTGCAGGATTCTTCTGCCTGTGAATGGACTGTTGTCCACCTTTTCACGCCTTCACAACTGCTGTACTGCTGTGTCCCTTGCTCCTCCCCCTCTTCTATGAATACTGAACAGAAAGACACGGTGGATGTCTTGGGAGGGGCACATGACAGTTCTTAGGCATGGTACTTTCACTTCCAAATACCTAAACAGCACATATAAGCAATCAACATTCGGCATTGACAAATGCTTATTTATTGAATTTTGTTGACCCAGTAAGCCCACTGGGCCTAGAAGTCCCTTTTTCAGGGGCGACCAGGGGGAGGGGGGATACAGATGGTAAGCAACTGAAATTGAACTAGATTAAGCTGTTGATGGTATTTCTAGTGAATGGGAGAAATTTGGTCAGCACACCGGGGAAATTCCCCTACTCTTTTTCAATAAGTGCCATGGGATCTTTAGCATCCACCTGAACTACCACCACTCTAGGCAGATGGGACCTCGGTTTAACGTCTCATCTGAAAGACAGCACCTCAGAAGTGCAGCACCCCACTCATGCTGCACTACAGTGTCAGTATTGGGATATTAACCCAAGTGCCAGATGTGGGAACTGAACCCACAGCCCTCTGATCTCCCAGCCTCAGAGGTGATTGTGTTACCTACTGAGCCACTGCCACTGATATAAAGCCTTCTGCCTCTGTACTCACACATTTGGTGGTGTCCCAACCCTTTTTACTGCACAGGGGTGCAAGGCAGGGATGCTCCGTCTTCTTCTTCCTTTTTCTGCTAGCAGTGGAACCCCTGACACAGAAGATTCAGGTTCCCAGGAGTTTCCCTGGCATACGAGTAGCAGACACCCCTCATAAGATTGCATTATTTGCAGATTACACCATGCTCTTTTTGGCAGATGTCTCCAACTCCCTGGCTTCCCTGTGCACCATTGTAGGGGCATTCTCATGGTCATCTGTCTCTAAGCTAAATGGAACCAAATCCCAGATTCTTCCACTTAGCATGTCCTGTATCCAGACCCTTTTTACCAACTACTCCTACCAGTGGTTACCAGAGGGAGTTGTGTGCCTGGGCATTTAGCTTAGACCAACCATCCCAGAGATGATCTCTGCCAGCACAAAGGTCATGATAGACAAACTCACAGCATATCTCAACAACTGGAAGTTGGTAATGCTTTCTACTTGGGGTACAGTAAATGGATGTTTACAGTGTTTGTACATATTTTCTATGTGTTGTATTGTTTATACCTCCCTAGGTGACATCTGGAAATGAGCCTCAGCTCAGTGTGCCTTTCCCAGTTACCAGAATTTTAAATGAATAAATAAATGCCTGGAAATGTATTGCCCTACCGGAAGTTTAGTATATCTGATCCAACTTACTTGTCCAGTTGCCAACCTCATTTTTTAACTCCATAACAACAAAAATCTCCAAATTCATCTGGGACAATAAAGCCCCAAAAATTAAGATTCAGACCTTGACCAGGCACCTAAAGGAGGGAGGATTTGGCCTTCCCCACCTGAAACTTCAACACAAGCAGGTGGTACTGTGCCAAGCCCTTGCCTGTCCTATATCCAATCTTTTGCCACATTCTCTGGGGTGGATTGAACTAGAACTGAAGCAGGGAAACATTCCCACACCACCTACTCTGCTCTTCCTTGAGTGGGGATCCTCCCATTAACTCTCTCCATGTCCAGCACATACAATGAGAATTTGGAGAAAAAGACTGGATATCTCACAATTCCTGACTGCACCCAATCTGGGAAAATCTTGATCTCTAAATGGATAATTCTATGATATCATCGGAGACTTGGAAGGGGGCAGGCATTCATACACTGGGAGACCGCTGTCACCCTCAGACAGGGGAATTGTATGCACTGCTAGAACTAACTTCCTGCATAAGATCCCCAAAACCCATTTTTTGAAATACTTACAGATCTGTAACCTGTTGAGGTAGAAGGCGACAAAAACACACATCCTCCCCTACAGCTACCATAGAGCAGGGGATGGTGTCACTCCACACTCTGAAGCAAATAATCCCTTGCATAAAGTCTCTCCATGCAGAGGTGCAAGGCTACACCCCAACAACTGGACAAAAGACGACATGAGAGCAAGAGTTAGATAACTCTACATCACAAATAGAGTGGGATTCCCTCTGGCCCTTGGCATGCAAATTCTGTAGAGAGGTCTAAGCAAAGACACTCCAAAACAAAATTCTTCACAGAGCATTCCACACCCTGATGTAGTTATAAAAGGCAGGCCCTATGGGCAACAGTGATTGCTGGAGTTGCTTCTCCACAGAGACCTCCCCGTATCATGCACTCACTGCTCAACTCTAGACACTTATTGGATTGCAACATGGTATACCTGTAACAGGACTGTTCAGTTCCCCAAGCCTGAAGACCTTCAGCTTGCCCTTCTGGGTCTCCCACCACCTGGGATCTCATTAACCCCATCACAGACACTGTAAGCATTTGGGGCACTAGATGTGGCCAAGAGAGTCATTCTCCAGCATTGGAGGGACCCAGAACCTCCTGCAATTAGCAGAATGAGAAAACCTCCTTTCCCATACAGCTCAATATGAGCAAGTATCCCAGGTGACCATCAGCAAGCTCTCTGTATATGACAGAATCTGGGAATCTGGGGACTTTTCCTACTGAGAAAACAGTCCTCAAAATCTGCTTGATGCCCCCATAGGTGAAAAGATTTATGGGTACCACACCACTCCTCCTTTTGCTAATCTGTAAAGTCTACTGTATACGCTGGCAATAACACATGTTTCTGATGCAATGGTACTTCTCTGCAGATGGACCAACCTGGTTGGTTCCCCTTCCCCTTGCCTGTGACCCCCCCATGGGTCACCACTGTCCCCCTGCCATTTATACATTTGGGATGAAATATGCAGGTGATTCAAGAGTTCATTAGTGTCACTTTGTAAAATCACTCACCTGAACATCCTGGACACTTATATCTAAACCTTACTTTTACACTCACCATTAACTGACAAGTTGCTGCCATATAGAAAAACTATAACTTAACTTACCAGGTACAAGGTGGAGATTGTGGTATAGGATGCTTAGTATGTCAATCGCTAAACCATTTGCACAGGTCAGTATAAAGTAAGTTGAAAATGTAATCTGTTAAATGTCTTCTGTTTCCACATTTATGATGTGAGCTCTTGTTATAATGCTTCTAATTCAACTTCAGTACTATACTGTTAGGTACTTGTAGTGAACAAGGAAAGTCAGTCCTGTTTCAGATTTGGCTGTATCAGCTTTACTTAATTGTCCTCTTGGTGTTGCACAATAGCTGATTATACCTGCAATAATACTGTTGACACTTTTTGTGATATAAACATTGAAAATTCAATAAAAACTTTTGTGGAAAAAAATGCATAAGAGCAAATGGACATGCAATGAAGCTGGAAGGGGAGAATTTAAAAGAGATGTGAGGAAGTACTTCTTCACTGAAAAAGTGTTGGATGCCTGTAACAGTCTTCCAGCAGCAGTGGTGGGGGTCAAAACAGTGGTAGATTTTAAGTATACATGGGAGATGCATAAGGGAATCTTGATTGGGTCGGCAAGGGGTGGGGACAGAGATCAAGTAGGGTCTGTATAGTCAGGAAAAAATGGGCAGACTGAGTAGGTCAAGTGGTATTTATCTGCTGTCAAATTCTATGTTTCTACTTTAATAACACTTTTATTATCACTAGCTAAGAAGACAACTTTTAGGGATTGTGGGTGCAGCCAAGAGTGTCAATTTTCTCTGGCAACATGACCAAGATGCTACCACTGTGTGTGCTTGTTACATGAAGGTCATGGATAAAGTTGCTTGCTGGAGAACTTAAAGACTGGGAGGGAAGATACAATTGCCAGACAAGGTGCATGGGGCAACAGGCAAATCTGGCACTTGTGCCCAATGGGCCATAATGCACATGAAAGATGCGGCAGAAAAAAGAATGTAACTGCTCCACATATTGGTGGTCAAGTGTATTGTGTTAACTGCCAAGAGTGACAAATTATGTGGCAGGCAATTTGCAATAGTTTCTCTCAACTTGGACACATCCTGGTTCAACAAATATCTACATGTAGGTACTTCCTTTTTGGACAGAACTTTGCCATCAGGTCCTGATCTGAAGCCTAGATTCTCTATCAGAAAGTATGGCAAGAGGTCAGTGGGAAGCACTTCTTTTCTAGGGTAGCATCAAGTTCCCTGAATACTGTGTGATTATCATGCAACTTTGTGAAATGGTCAATAACTGCACTATTTTTGGCTGATGAAATTAACTTTTTTTCTTACCAGAAAGTTTTTCAATACTTTTCCAACAGAAGTATGCGACTGTGAAATTTTATTTTTTTAATTTCATCATTTGTTTACCAGGTAATCACACGTTTTTAGGATTGAGGATCCAAGGAAGCATCTGTTACATTATAATCATCACCCACTTCTACTTGTCCTTCACTGATTTCCTGAGATCCATTCTACTGCTCTTATCCTCAACAACATTTCCTCAACTGCCTCCTTCTCTCTCATTAGGTGTTCAAACTACTTTGAAAGTAGGCTGTGAGTCAGTGTTCTTGCTTTGCTCCTCTAAAAACATTGCAGCCAAATTAGCTGCCATCACCTTTCCTTTGCCTTTTGATGTTGGAACCTACCACATCTGGTGGTGATGAGCACTGCTTTTCTTTCTTTTCTTCCTAATGCCAAATCCCACTTCCCTGACATTTCCCACCTCTATTTTTCCTTTGAGTCCTCTTGTTCGTATATCACCATATACTGTGTTGGTTCATAGTCCTAAACAAATAAGTCTGGCTGTTGTCTAGCACAGCTTGAAAACATTTTTTAAACACTGTTTATGCTTTGAAAACAAAAAGCTCCTCTTTCCAAGCACTGAGGTACCCTGTACTGTTGCATCATAGACCTACACAAACAGGCTGCACTGTTGTCTAGTACAGCCGAAAATATTTTTTTCATACAATATTTTATTTTTCTTACTACAGTATTTTTACTTTAAAAATAAAAAGGTGCTCTACTTAAGCATTGGGTGACCTGCACTGTTGTTTCATAGACCTTCACGAATTACTTAGACTGTTGTTAGGCATAGCACCAAAATATTTTCTGTATTTAAAATATGTCTTTATTAAAAGAAAATCATCTCACATACAACATTGCAGATATGGAGGCCAGAATCTGCTCACAATCAGTAAAAAAAAAATCATCTCATGTTTAAAATTGCAAATCTCGTGGCCAGTATCTACTCATAATCAGTAATCAGAAACATAGACCATGAAACAAAAAGCTGCCCTGCAAAAAATGTTAAAAGTTAAAACATTTAGTCAAACAAAATTCAAACAAGGAGTTTGCCTCTGCCCTCTGAAACAGATGAACTTCAGATACACTAAGATCAGGTTAGAATAAGCAGAGTAAAACCTCTAAACATACAGTATGTCATACGCGTGTTTTTTTTCTTTAAAGAAAACCATCTGAAATCTCCTTTGCAAGTCTCAACATTTGAAACTCTGCCCATATTTTAGTAGTAACTATGAATTTTTTTCAACTTAATCTAATGGAGATACTTTACTAATCCTCACAAAGTACCCATTTTACACTCATCCCAAATATTTAAAATATTGGATCATGTAAGTTCCCTCACTCACCAGGATACAGAAATGTAGGAGCATAGTAATTTAAAGTGGACAGGAAATGTGTGCTAATTTCAGCTGGTTGTAATGTTCCACTGTTTAGAAATTATATCAGTACTCCTAAATAATCCATATTTAACTGTATCCAAATAAAAGTTGACACAACATTTATTTTTATTGTTTTCTTTTTATGGACAACATTCCGTGGAGGTCTATACATTGAATCAGGAAGCTGGAGTTTTGGCTCTGTCACTGAATGGTTTTAGAACTCTAACCACAAGCCACTGACCTATCAGAGCAGTGCTCGGTTCTGATGCCATGCAGTGACATAGGCAACACCCCAGATGACCAGTTCTATGACGAGAATGGCAC
This sequence comes from Neoceratodus forsteri, assembly GCA_016271365.2. NCBI lineage: Eukaryota > Metazoa > Chordata > Ceratodontiformes > Ceratodontidae > Neoceratodus > Neoceratodus forsteri. Next base: position 412,412,764 of record CM028133.1, on the reverse strand, counting down.
ATAATGGTTTTCATTTAAATGTAAACAATGCAAAACACTTTTCCACAGCAAATTTCATTCAGGTGAGTTAAAGATGGATCAGTAGGCAGTGTGACTATAATTTTTGAGTACAGGAGCATTACAAATATTTGCAAACTGACACACATTTCCTGTCTCCTTTAAGGTTGAAAGGGACACCAGTGCCATCATGTCTGCCCCCTACTTAATATTCATTCAGATGAAACTGATGAGGTGATAGAATCCAAAATTGTCCCTGTGCATAGAAACAGGGCCATTTTTACAGTATTCATGGATGGGTAATGATGGTGGTGATATTTATGACTGAAACAGATGATTGCCCGGACTAGTTACAGGGTACAAAATGCTCAAAGAAAGGGGCTAAGAGGCATTTGCGCAGATAATAAAAATAATTGTGTTCTCTTTCTCACTCCCATACAATAGCTAATTGCACACATTGTTATTTAGTAAAGAGTTCTTTATTTATATACCAGGAAATGGAATTCCTTAACCTTGGCTTTGCCCCTTAAAAGAATGTGTCAAACCAAATGTAATCTCATCATAGACAATGACAGCTCTATATCTGGCCATTTGTATTTGTTAATTTACAGCATATTGGGTTTTATGCCCAGAAATGTAAGTGGCAGACCAAAATGCAGTGGAAATGTTTTACTTAAATTATAATACTTTGGATAATAATACTTCGGGTGTAGGGCAACAGAAGGCTGAAGCCCATGTGGTTGCCCCCCACTACTTAGTGGAAGTTACGTAGTTCATTATTATTCATGAATGTATCTAATTTTTGCTTAAATGCCTCCATACTAGCTGCATTAACAATTTCCCCGGTGAGCTGATTCCACACTCTAATGGCTCTAGGAATAAAAGAATGTTTTTGAGTTCTGTTCTTGAAGTTGATTCTATAAGTTGTCGCTTGTGCCCTCTGAGATTATAGTTAGAATTCCTATAAAAGAAGCCTGGCAATATAACATCCCCAGACCAATAGTTTCAAATAACTACTTAGCTCTTTAAAATCACTGCAGGAATCAGAATGTTTAGTGTTTCTACCAGTAAGTATGATCTATGAATTTAAAGAACTTTATTGAACCTGAAAGTCATTTCTCTGTAGACACTGTTTTATAGACATTGGTTCCAGTTCTGTTATTTTTTCATGTTTACTTGTCTTTCAATAATCTAAATGGGAGTTTTTAATTTATATGCTTATGATAAGTATCATTTTAGGACTATATCATGTAGTTAATCTACTCTTTCAGCCACAGTTTTTTATAGTACAACACAAATAATTGGGAGGCAGTATAGTGCAGTGGTTTAAGGCTCTGAGCTGCACATCTGGAGACCTGGGTTTGAATCCCATAGCCCCCACTTGCATACTGTGTGACCCTGAGCAAGCCACTTAACTTCCCTGTGCTCCCAGGTCACACCTGTAAACAAGCTTTCAGCTTAGTGTGTCTCTCCTGGTTAAATAATTGAAAAAAAAAAATACAGTGTGGCAACAATGTAAGAGCTAACAAGGACATACTCAACACCATACAGTTATAGAATAATCTTTAGCAACAGAGTTCAAGTGGAAAATAGCCACTGCATTTACTAAAATGCTGATAAATATGGAACAATGACAAATTGTGAAACATTACCTGGAAAACAGCATCTTTTGACATTTCAGACTTACAGGTTAAAACAATTCTTCTTTAATACTAAAAGTAAAAAAAATATTCAAGCTTACACAAGGTGTGACTTTTAGTGCAGAGATCTAATCAGGGATCAAAATGATGGCACTATTGTAGGACAAGATTCTAGTTCTCAGTGTACCACGACACAAGCCAGTTTCAGCAACGGAGTAGAAAACAGCAGATGGGAGCCATTCCTCAGTTTCCAAGCATGATGCCAACTGCATTTGTCACCAGCTATAACAAGGCCCCAGCATAGGGAAGCACATGACAATGGCATAGCCCCTGTTGCCAATAGCAGTTGGCACAGTGATCATACATCTGCTGAGGGAAGGGGATACATGAAGAACTAATAATAAAACATGTGTTCACCAATGCAGACTCAATAGAAGGAACTCTGCTATTACATATGTGAATTTCAAAAGGTCCTTAATTCTAACCTTTTTTAACACTAATATTTTTATAAGTATGACTTATCAAACACATTTATAAACAGCATGTATGTTTTGAAGAGCCACTAACATCATAAGGGAAACTTTGGAAAGTCATAATTTTGAGACACATTTCTGCTTGTACTGAATATAATAGATCCAGTTATGATAAAGTAAGTAAATAAATTGTTAGTTTTATTGAGGATAAAGACCACTAGGTACAAAGGCCTATTTTCGAGGATATCATACATGAAGTTGTACTTATAATTACAAGTTACAATAATTACTGTGGCATTGTAGCACCACTATAGTTAGGGTTAAGTAGGCACATCTGTGTTAAACTGTGACATTCAGCAGCTTATATCTTGTCCGTTCTAAGACCTAGGGACTTGCAAATTGACACTATTCTGGAAAATTCTAATGAACAGTTTTAAATGACATTAGTTAAGCTACTTGGAAGATATGAAATCCAAATATACAGAACAATATCTGCCTTCAGCTGCTTTTTTTTATGCTTGAAAATAAAAACAAATTGCTTTGTTTAGAAACCGGAAACTTTTTAGGTTTATCGGTTATGGGTCCAAAGGTGGTGCTTTTGCAGTTTTTACCATGTGATAATTAACAATATTTAAAATATTTGAATTTGCTTGTGAGGATGTGGTGCAGACACACATGCTCCGACTGAAATTTTTTTTGTTTTGTTGTTTTTTTCTTTCACAGATTGTGTTTCACAGAGGATGTTCATAGGGAACTGTGAAACACTTTTGAATTGCTTGTCTTTTTCAGACTGTTCTTTCACATCTTGTGTTTTGCAAAGTGTTGTGCAGATGGTATTGTTTTGAAAACTGTGAAACACTGATGACATGTTTTTGTTTCCCAGATAGCACTGTGCAGAGGTTGTTGTAAAGGAACTGCAAAAACATTGCTGAAATATTTGTCTTTCACAGATAGTTTTTTCACTATGGTGTTGGCAGAGAAAGTATAAATCTTCATGTAGACAAAGTGTTTTGCAAAACTCAGTGTGGGTGTGTGACAGGGCAACTTATGTGGCATGCAGAAGAATTCCTGAAACAGGTTATAGATTTGTTGTGGTGTGTGACTGAGCAGCTGCTGTGTGAAAGGCCCATGCTCAAGCAAGTTATAGGTATGCTGGGGTGTGTATTATGGCAGTTGCTTGGAGTATGGCCGTAGGCCATTTACAAAACATGTTATATTCTTGGGGGGGGGGGTCTCTGGCTCGTGCTGTGTGATTGGCCTTTAGGAAGCATGCTATAGGCCCAGGACGCTGAGAAGTCATTACATATCTGTGTCAAAAGTGTTAGGAAAATAATTGCAAAACTTATGTTAATGCATCACTTATGGTTCATGCACAAAGCGAGCAAAGTAAGGCAATTTGATGTAAGAGTAAAATGTTCCCTAAGCCATGGTACATCTTTGGAGTTGTGTTTCTCAGGGTTTAAATGATCACATGATGCAGCATTGGCATTGCTCTAACTTTGGCATTGTCAGTAAAGGCACAGAAAACAAACTCTGGCCAGAACTGATAGGGCTGCAACTGAGGAATTTTGGGTAAAATATTGAAAATTACCAAAGTTACGAGCCAGTGTTAGCAAAATGTAATGTATATTCATACATTTGTTGTTTTGTAATATATGTCCACCACATTTCAATATAGCCTTATTTTTTATGTATTCTATATATTTATTTGATTTACCAGGAAAGTGAACTGTGTCAAAAACCCATTTTCATCCATCCCTGAGGAAGGGGAAAGACAACAGGAATACAAACGTTCTTGTACATAATTTCATTAAAATATAAAAAACACACAATATACAAATAGTCTCACACTTACATACAATATTTACAATACACAAATTTGATCTTATGTATAGATTTAGAATGATAATCTACTATCCTCAAGTAATACCCTAACAGCTGCAAACTGACACAACCTCCAGATGATTTCTCATTCTGGTTTTAAATATCTTTTTATTTGTATCAACTTGTATTCCAATTTTGATCAAGTCATTTAATAATTTATGACCATAAGCAGTCATTGAATGTTCTACAGTCTTTGTGTTTGTCTTGTTTTCTTGAAAATGTTTTGTTGATGTTGTTCATAGTAACCTTGTTTTTTTTTTTTTGTTTTGTTTAAATTTATCATGCAGTACTACTGGTGTTTCTAATCTCAAAATGTTACGCATAAACATCAGTGTTGCATATCACATTCTCTGACCAGGTGGCATAATCCTAAAACTTTGATACATTTACAATGATGTTCCTGGTTTCCACAGCCTGTTGCAAATCTAACAATGTTATTAAATTTAACTGTATATTTTTGTAACAATGATTCTTGTGCATTTAATACAACTATTGAGTCATACTCTAATGCTGGTAATAACACTTGATGTGTGATTATTTTTTGGGGGGCTTGTGCAGATAAACTATTTTTATTTCTATATAAGTGACCCAATTTACTATTTACTTTTTTAGTTACTTTGCCAATGTGTTCGTTTAGTGATGATGTACAATCTAGTTGCACTTCCAGATAGTTAAAGGCTAATACCCCTTCTAAACTTACATCATTTCCCAGCTATCTTTATTATGTTTTCCTTTAGTCTTTGCCTTGTTCAAAATACCATTGTCTTAGTTTTATTCTTGTTTACTAGAATCTTATTTTCTGCAAACCAATCTTGTAAGGCCCAGTATACTTGCTGGATTTTTTCTTCTAGGTTCACTCCAGTTTCCCTGTGCAATATAGCACTGTGTGATTTGCATACATTATGAAATATATATTTTTGCAGATGTTAGGCAAATCATTTAAAAATATTGAAAACAGGAGCAGACCCAGAACTGAGCCCTGCGGTACTCCAGTGCAAATTTCTCTTACAGTAGATCTCACAGGTCAAATTTTGACCAGCTGTTTTCTATTTGTTAAATATTGCCTGAATCATTCCAATGTATATCCCATCAGTCTAAGTTTATGGATCAGAATGGGATGGTTCACCAAGTCAAAGGCCTTGGTCAGGTTGACAAAGACTCCTCCAGTAAGCACCCCCAGTCCATACTATCATATATGTCCCTTGTCAACCTGACCAAGGCCTTCAACGTGCATTGTTATGAGTCTGCTTCATGAAGAAGAAAATCAAAACAAATGTTCAACTCCTGCCTGAAAGGTGATTTTTCTCAGGGACTGAAATCAACATTCAGGACACAAAAACATGTTTTGGTCCAGAGTTGAAAAATGACAGCTGTCACATTCATGAGGTGGTATAAAGAAATGACTATGTTGAAAATCTGGGGTAAAAGTATTGACTATTACTAAACTTACGAGCCTGCATTTGCAAAATTTGACATAGCCTCATAACTTTTTTTTTAAATATTTTTACACCAAGTTTAGAACATAGCTTTCTTATGACCTCACCTCATAAACAGTGGCATATAACATTTTCAACTCCTGCCCAAAATGTGATTTTGCGTAGGGACCGCAAAATCAACTTTTGGGATGAAAAAACACATTTGGGGCTGGAGTTGGAAAATGACAGCTGTCTAATTCATGAGGTGCTATAAAGATATGGCCGTGTTGTAAATTTTGGGTAAAAATATTGAAAATTACCAAAGTTATGAGCCAGCATTTAAAAAATTCAGCTTAAGCTCCTGACTTCGCTTCTTAATATTTTACACCAAACTTTCAGACATAGCCTTCTTACCAAAACCCACTTCATGAACAAATGCAACAAAATTTCAACTCTGCCTGCAAATGGTGATTTGCCAGTGACGGGTAAAATCACCTTTTGGGACAGATTTGCCTAATGTCAGTGCAATTGTTCACGAGGCAAGTCCCAAAGATGACATGCTGAAAATTTAGGTCACAAATATACAAAAATGTCCAAGTTATGCCACTAAGTTCAAAACACCATTGAAATACATTAAAACACATACCTGTTTCTTTCAGTTTGCTGTCTGGCTTTGAAGAGTGAAGACGTGTCTATGATCCAGAGAGGATTATGGCGTTGGAGCCCTGATGGGTAAGTAAGGGCTTGGAGGGGGTGCGAGGTGGTATGTGCTGAGTGGGAGGGTCAGATGGGGGGACAGGAACAGTAGCAAAAGACACCAATGGCTGTTTTTCTATTTACAGGGTTTAAAAAAACAAACAAGGATTCTGGATCGTGACACTGGGAGTTGGGCACCCCAGTGTCACTCGTATGTTTCTAGGGGGTGGTGGATGCTGGGAGGAGGGAGGCAGGGTGGGGGAATATGAAAAAAACAAACAAATGGAGGAGTTATGATTGTGGCACTGGGAGACTGGGCATCCCTAGTAACACTCTTATGAAAAAAAAGAGTCATGATCATGACACTGGGGGATTGGGCACCCCCAGTGTCACTCTTATGTTTCTGGGAGGTGTTGAGAGGGAGGGTAGGGTGGAGGGATACGTATAATTAAAATAAAAAAAATGGTGGCATCCTGATCGCAAAACTGGGGGATTGGGCACCTCTGGTGTCACTCTTATGCATTCTGTGGAGGGGGTGGTGGGTGCTGAGAGGGTGGGTCAGAAGGGGGGCATATTCATAATTTAAAGGAGAAAAAAAATCGGTGGTTACAGCAGAACATGGCACAATCCATAGTGTCTAAAATGGCCACTGCACTCTACTGCACATGAGTTAATGTTCGCGCACACACACAAGAATGCAGTGGCCATCTTGGACATGGCAGAGTGTGCCGTGTTCTGCCATGACCACTGTTTGTTTTCCTTTTAAATTATAGATATGATCTCCACCCGACCCTCCCTCTCAGCACCCACCCCCCAACAACAGAACATAGAGTGACACTGAGGTGTCCAATCCCAGTGTCATAATCAGGGCTGTTGAAGTAAAAAATAGTGCAGTGCCACTGCAGACAGGGAGCGAAGTGCTCCAGGGATGCCACGGATGCAGAGGTGACTGTGCTGCATATCCAACGTGTTGTTTGATTGAAAGGAATGCACTGAGTCCTTTTTTTATAGCAAGAGATCTGTAGGACTGTGTCCACTGCAGCCCTAAAAACAGTCACACACCAGTTCTTGAAGGGAAGGTGCTGAAGTTCAGGCAACGGCAATACTGCATTACATTATTGTGCAAACAACAAGAAACAACTCCACAACTCTACACAGATTCAACATAGCTCAGGGGACTTCGTACCCTAATATTGCATTTTCTTACTTTTCTTCCTTTGTGCATAATCCTGAACTGATACATTAATGCATTTTTTTGCAATTAATTATAAATTAAAATCAAATAAACTATTATGTTGATATGATAAATCAATTACTAATTTGCACATAAAGTGTCCTACTGAGAATAATTAAAGTTCCCACTTTTGGAGACAAGCCATTACTGGTTTCCACCATGTCATACCATACTAACATAGCTCCATATTTAAACAATAAGACAATACTGGCTTGGGCAAACTATAAACTCAGCAGGAGGTTGAGTTTTTTACTCTGTGATCTTGCATTTTACTTTTTTACATATAGTAAGGGCCTATAGCATGCTTCCTAAGGGCCAGTCACACAGCACCCAACCAGTGATCCCCCTAAGGATGTAACATGTTTTGTAAATGGCCTATGGCCATACACAAAGCAGCTGCTATAATATACACCACAGCACACCTTACTTTAACCTGATTGTCCATATCTCAAATGTCTCCACATAAGGTAAAAATGAAAACCCTATCTCTTACCTCTCTATAAAAAAATACAATTAAAAAAGTTCCCCTCTCTGTACTATCTTACTAGCGTGGATCAGGGATTGGTGACCTTGGAGGACTCAGACTTGTGTCAAGTGATAGCACTATTTGCACTACCTATTATTTGAGCATAAAAAAGATAATTGGCAACAGTGGGGACTTCAGGCTGGTTAAATACCAGTTTAGAACATGAAAAAAAAGCAGTTTGTAATCCCATGAAACAAGGCATGCCAGAAGTGACTTCTGGTCTGGACAGCATAAACAGAGATGTCAAAGTGAGGGTCTTTTGGCTGCAGCAAACTGTAAACTCAGCAGGAGGCTATTTTTTGTTTTTACTCTGTGAACTTGCATTTTACTTGTTTTACTTATTTTACTTCTGTGTGTCTATTTCTCTAATGTCTCAGTATAAAGTAAAAATGAAAACCCTGGGCTGCATTCACAAAACAATGTGGGACTGAGTCCCACTCCACAACTCCAGTTGTGAACCAAAATCTCTGCAGCTGTGGAGATTTTGTATTTTCAGTCTGCCGCAGCTGTGGGAGATGTTACACTTGGTCCCACCAGGTGTAAAATTTTCTGCAGCTGCAGGGGAAAAAAACACCTGCAAGCTGCCATAAATTATGGCGCCACCTTTGAGAATACCACAGCTGGGGGAAAACTGTGGCTCCACAAGAGGCAACTCACTTGTGTTGGGTTTTTACCACATACGTGTTTTTTTGGGGCTCTGTGAATCTGGCCCCCTATCTATAACCTATCTATAGAAAGTACAAATGAAAATAACCTTTTTGGCTAGCATGGATCAGGTGTTGATGACCTTGGAAGACTCACGAGTCAGGTCAAATGATAGCACTATTTGTGTTGCTTGCTATTATATGACCATAAAAAAGACACTTGGCAACATTTGAGACTTCAGGCTGGTTAAATACTAGTGTAAAACATTGAAACAAATCAGTTGGTAATCAGTCTAGCCAATATAAATGGAAACCCCTAAGTAAGTGCAGAGTGGAGGTGATGCACAAGCAGTTACAAGCACGTCTGCTTGCATCTGCCGAGGATGAAGAGGTGAAGACAGGATACTCTAGTGCAAATTCAATGAGTAAATCAGTATTATTAAATCTGAAATGTGGACCCCACAGATGACTTCTTAGAGCTTTTATGCAAAGAGGGTTCAACAAATAAATGCCAGATGTGCAATATATACATTTCTGCACTACAGCAAGAACCCAATGAAAAATCCATATATAATAACTGGTTCGTTTTTACTGCTAATGAAACCCGGTTTGTAATTTGCTGTTATAAAGGACTGTTTATAACAGCAAACATACACCGGATTTCCTTTGCTGCAAGCATGCTTCAGCTGTCTGACTTCTAGTCGTCGTGCTGAACCCTGCACCACCAGTCACTCTCAGCGGTAAGTAAATGTTGAACAAACTGGAATGTCACATTACATTTTAACCCAACTTACAATTTAAAGCTCAGAAATCTTGAATAAGAAAAATAAATACAGGTTTCAGCAGCCATGGACCACGCCTCAACCAAATGGGACTGTGGCTGAACAGCGAGCAGCTTAGTCTTATTTTTTATAATTTCTGTGGTGAGAAAACACAACCCAGCAATTATATAAAATAAAACATGGGATAGTGTGCAAAAACTCGAATTTGACACACAGCTCCAGTGTTGGATGCTGGAATAAACCCCTTGAGCTTCAATCTCGGGGTTTATGTAACATTCAACACCTCGGGTGTGTGTAAAATTCTCATTACACACACCACCCCATACTTTATTCTATATGTAATACATGCAATAATAGTAATACCAGCCTGGCTGCAGTATTAGAAGAACTAAAAAGGAAATTGCATCAAATACTATTGAACACTTTGTAAACAAAAATCATTCAAACAACAAGAAGTCTTGCTGTATTCTGACTATTACAGTTAGCCCCAACACTCAAACTGCCCCGGAGAGTAGAGGGTTAATTTTCTATGCAGAACATAGAATATTGAGCTCAAGCTCAGTTCAGACCTCTGTCTGCTGCACTTTGAAGTGCAACCATCAGATTCTTTACTCCGCCTAACTGAATGGTCGCTCTGGAGATTTCTCCTTTGCTCGCGGTTTGAAAGTCTGTTAAAGTCCTCGGTTTTACCGATTATTTTTCGCAAGTTTCGGTTCAGATCTCTGTCTATGGTACAGTAAGTACTAGGTAGTGAACTAGACATAGTAAACTTGTGGAAATTGTAAAAAATTGATTTTTCCGCTGGTTCAGCTGAACATGCCGCTTAGTGAAATATTATATTCTGTCTTTGTTTCAAAACTTAGAGTGTGGTTACCGGTCCTTATCGGTTTAAAAAAAAAATAAATTTTCTTGTGTTTTTTTTCAATACCCGTGACATGGTTAGAAACCGATAAGGGTGTCTTGCCTGGTTGTTTGCCATAAAAAGGGTAAGTTTGTGGTTAGGATGGCTACGTCTAAGAAACCTAAAAGAAAAACCGGGCCCACTGGGTTTCAACACTGCAGTGTGTGTGGGGAGGTCTTTGCTAAGGCTGATCCCCACACCACCTGTGTTTATTGTCTGAGGTTTGACCACCTCGATTCAGACTGCCAAATCTGTAAAAATTTCCCTAAGTCTACCCTGGAAAAAGGATTAGGTAGGCTTAGGGATAAGGAGGCCGAGAAGTCCGCAGACCCGGATGGCCAGCCCGGTTTGGTTCGGACTGAACCTGAGGGAGTGCCCTCTGACCAGGGAGATACTTCTTCGGGCAAGAGGAGAGCCAATCCTGAGGGATCCTCCAAGAAGAAAAAGAAAAGAAAAATCTGCCGGTTCAGATCCAGAGACCCATTTTCTGACTGCCGAAGAGATTGCCAAGGCGATAAGGATTGTAGAATCGCTTCACCCGGTTCCATCTGATCCAGCACCTTCTGGCAGGCGCTCGGTTCGGTCGGTTCCTCCGGTTCAAGATTATGCCCCTGAAGATTTCTATGAACTGGATTAGGAGGGGGATAAATATTATTATGATGACGATGATGATGGTGTGGAAGGTCTGGATAAGCCCACTGAACAGGACATCTCCCCAGACAGGCCTTCTGGTGTTTTCCCCTCTTAGGCTTTCTGAGTCCCCTTGCCACTACATGTTTTACAGGGAAGTGGCAGAAACCCTCCAGCTCCCTGTGGAAGAAGCTGTAGAGGAACAAGAGGAACCTGATTATGAGGAGTTGATGGACATCCCAGAGTTCAAGAGACTGTCTATTCCCCTTCATAAGTCTTTTGGGAAGCAGACACAAAAACTCCAAGTTCTGTACCTCCTGTTGACAGAAGGATGGACAGAAGGTATACCTTATCAGGTTCAGGTACAGAGTACTTGTATCAACAATGCAGTCATGTTGGGGTTATGTAGGCCGCAGTCTGTGATAAAGGCTAATATACCCTTGGCTTCACACCCCCAGATAAAGACTCTAGGAAGCTGGATGCCATGGCAAAGAAACAGTACATGGCATCAGCCTTGGGACTCAGGCAGGCTAATTATATGGCCTATGCAGCCAGGTACCAGAAGTCCAGGTGGGACACTGTACTGGCACTGTCTAAGCAGGCCTCCCCCCAGCTAGCCTTGGAGCTGGAGGGGGTGGCTGCTGATGGGATTGAGGCATCTAAGGTACAGTTTCATGCTGCTGTGGACTCCAATGATGTGTCATCTAGAGTCATGGCTACATCTGTGGCTCTTTGGAGAATGGCTTGGCTCAGATGTACTAGCCTCTCAGAGAATACCCAGGCTAAGGCCATGGATTTCCCTGTGGTGGGTAATTCTCTGTTTGGGGAGCAGACAGAGAATTACATGAAAAAGATGGATGAGTATAGGACCACCTATAGGAGTGCACAGGCCAAGGAAAGGCAGGCAACTCCTCAAAGGCAGCAACCTAGGGGCAGGGGCAGGTCTTTTCATAGGCCTTTCTACCAAGCACAGGCCTCTTCTCCCTTTCCTCATAGGGGATTCTTCAGAGGGAGAGGCAAAAGGGGGATGAGCAGGGCTGCATCCACCCCTCAACCTAAGACTCCTGCCAAGCAGACACCCTGAAGTGTCAGCCCGAGTCGACTCCCCCATTCCTGTAGGAGGCAGGCTGGCTTACTTCGTCCAGGACTGGATGTCTGTTACCTCAGACAAGTGGGTCCTGGAGGTGGTAAGCCAGGGGCTGGTTCTGAGCTTCAAGAAATTTCCAAAGCTGAGGGCAAGATCTTTTCCAGCTGCAAGCATCTCCGAAACCATTGCCCTAGAGGCAGAGGTTTCATCTCTACTGGCTCTAAAGGCTGTAGAGAGAGTTCCTACATTGCACAGGGGCAAAGGTCTGTACTCCAGGTACTTCCTTACCCCCAAAAAGACAGGGGAGTGGCGACCCATCCTAGACTTAAGATACCTGAACAAACATCTTTTAAAACCAAAATTCAATAATCCTTCCCGCTCTAAGGCCAGGGGACTGGCTAGCCTCCCTGGACTTAAAAGATGCCTACTTTCATATTCCCATCAGGTACTCCCACAGAATGTACCTCAGGTTCGAATTGCCTTCAGGCCATTATCAGTTCAAAGCTATGCCCTTCAGCCTGAGATCTGCTCCAAGGGTATTCACAAAATGTCTAGCAGTAGTAGTGGCCTTTTTAAGAAGGGAAAAATATTTCCATATTTCCATACCTGGACTACTGGATCATTGTGGGTCAGTCCCCAGACCAAGTCAAGTCAGACCTGCAAGTGACTCAGCAAGTGCTCACTTCCCTAGGATTCCTTCTCAATCTTCCCAAGACAGTTCTCAAGCCTGTGCAAGTCCTCACCTTCATAGGGGCAGAATTGGATACAGTCAAAGCAAGAGCTTTTCTTCCCCTGGAAAGGGCAAGGGCTATTGTAGAGCTGGCTTCTTCATTACACCTTCTGGTCTCTCGGCCAGCAAGGCACTTCCTTCAGCTTCTGGGCCACATGGCAGCTTCTACAGCAGTGCTCCAAGTGGCCAGATTTCAGATGAGGGACATTCAGTTTCACCTGAGGGCCTTTTGGTCTCAGAAGAAAGATTCTCTAACCAAACTAATTCCAGTGACTCAGACTCTGATCCAGACTCTCCAATGGTGACAGGATCAGGGCAACCTCAGCAAGGAGTCCCATTCATCACTCAGTCTCACTCTGTGGTCCTAACCACGGATGCTTCTCTATTGGGGTGGGGAGCCCATCTGGGGGCTCTCACAGCCCAGGGACTGTGGTCCCCTCAGGAATCCCTTCTTCATATCAATCTATTGGAACTCAGGGTGGTCTTTCTGGCCTTGCAAGCTTTCTCTCAGTCAGTGCAGAACAAAGTGGTTCAGGTCAGGACAGACAACTCCACCATGTGGTACATCAACAAGCAGGGAGGCACTCAGTCCATGGCCTTGTTCATGGAAGCCATGAAATTGTGGTCTCTAGCTTATTCTCTGCAGACCTCTCTGATAGCAGTCCACCTTCCAGGGAAGGATAATGTGCTAGCAGATGCATTGAGCAGGATCTCCCAGGGCCATCACGAATGGTCTCTAGACCCTCTGGTGTTGAAAGTGATTTTTTCAAAGTGGGGCACTCTAGAGATAGATCGCTTTGCAGCCCCAGACAATCACTAACTTCCTCTGTTTTGTTGCAGACCCCCAGTCTTGGGCTCAGTCCCTCTGGATGATCTGATTTTGAACTGGGAAGGGAAATTTCTATATGTCTTCCCTCCCTTTCCTCTACTGTTCAAGGTTCTGGTCAAGATAAGGTCACAAACCTGCAAAGTGATTCTGATTGCTCCAGACTGGGCCAGGCAGCCTTGGTACCCACTGTTGCTGTCCCTAGTAGTCCATCTTCCCCTGTCTCTTCCCAGGAATTACAACCTGTTAACCTCCTCTCAGGGGAGGATTTGGTACCCCATTCTTCGGTCTCTCAATCTCAAGGCATGGCTCTTGAAGAGTTAGAATATGCAGATTTGCATCTGTCCCAAGGGGTTCTGGATATTCTCAATGCCTCTCGAAAGCCTGCCACCAGAAAAACTTATAACTCCAAATGGAAAAGATTCAGCATTTGGTTTTCCAAGTATCATATGTCCCCAGACGCTGCTGAATTGTCTACAGTTCTGGATTATATGGTTCATCTTAATGGCCTAGGCCTCAGACCAGCTACTCTCAAAGTACATTTGTCAGCTGTTTCTGCTTTTCTGTCAGTGGGAAAGCCTTCCTCACTGTCACCTCACCCTGTATTCTGTAAATTTTTCAAGGGATTGCTTCATACCAATCCCCCCCTTTAGGGATCCTACCCCTGCTTGGGATCCTAATGTTTGCATTGCTCAGCTTATGCAACCCCCTTTTGAGCCTTTGTCTTCAGCAGAGCTTAAGTACTTGACTTAGAAAACTGTGTTCCTGGTAGCTATTACCTCTGCCAGGCGTATCAGTGAATTGCAAGCTCTGTCAGTGGAGCCTGATTTTATCTCATTCCAGAGAGATAAGCTGGTCATTAGAACTAATAGGAGGTTTTTACCTAAAGTGGTTTCAGATTTTCATCTGAACCAATCTATGTCTCTCCCTGTGTTCTTCATTGATCATTCTTCTTCAGGAAAAAGAAGATTACACAGTTTGGATGTTCTATTCCACTGGTCAACCTCAGTCCCCAAACCCATAGCACAGTCCACATGCCGGCGGCATCTAATACCTGGTGGACTGATAAAACTTTAGGAACTTCTGTCCCAAATTGACTGGTCTCCTATACAGGCAACTCCTGACATCGACACAGCTCTCTCCTTCTTTACCCAAACTTTTAATGATGCCTGTGATATCTTTGCCCCAGTGTTGACCCGCCGTTCTAAAAGGAAGAATGCCCCCTGGGTTACCCCAGCTTTGATCCACCAGCTCAAACATAGGGACAACCTATGGCACCGTGCCATTGAGACTGGCTGGCCCAATGACAGGTGGTTATATGCTGCCGCCCGAAACAAGTGCACTCGGGCCATCAGAAAGGCCAAGTCTGAGCACTATCGGTCCTCACTCACTGCCTCATGGGGGAATCCCAGAACCTTCTGGGATAACATTAAACAGTTAAATGGGAGTGCACACCCCCCACCCACCCAGATCAACATTAATGGTGTGATCTCTTCAGACCCAGCCCTCATAGCCAACCACCTCAACACCTCATTCACTGACCTTAGCCCTATCCTCCCTACAAATTTTTTTGACCCTCCTCCCCCAGCACCTGCCGTAAATCTTTCTTGCTCTTATTTTCTCCTCTGCCGTGTTTCTGCCCAAGAACTTAGGCTGCACCTTGTCACTGCCTTCAAGAGTAATAGTACAGGTAGTGACACCCTGGATCCGTGTATCCTACAGCTGATCTTAGACACAGTCCTTACCCCAATCACATGCCTCATCAACCACTCTCTTTGCCTGGGGAAGGTTCCAACTGCCTGGAAAGTCACCACTGTCACCCCTATCTTTAAAGGTGGTGATAGGACTGTGGCTGGAAACTATCGACCGATCTCCATTCTCTCTCCTCTCTCCAAGGCCTTGGAAAAAGTGGTGGCCTCTCAAATCTCTGACTACCTCTCCACCTTCAATGTCCTTTGTCCTGCAGCATGGCTTCCCGAGCGGGCCACAGTATCAACACAGCCCTCCTAGAGTTCTCCAACTTTCTCCACCTCCTTAGACACTGGTTCTCTGGCTGGTGCTGTCTTCATTGACCTCTCGAAAGCTTTCGACACTGTCTCACCCCTCCTTCTTGATGCTCTTAGTCTCTGTGGTTTTGCTGCTGGGCCTATCTCCTGGTGCACCAGTTATCTGTCTGACGCTCACAGCGTGTAAAATTAATGGGACCTACTCAGACATCTGTCCCATCTTTCTGGGTTCCCAGGCTCCATTCTGGCCCCTTACTATTCTCCCTTTACTCAACACCCTTCCACGCTCTTGCTCGAAACATTCTATTGTACGCTGATGATGCAGTCATCTTTGCCTCAAATCATAACCCTACTGCCCTCCAGGACTCGCTGCAGAAGTCCTTCACTGAAGCCGAGGGCTGGTTCAAGAAACATAGATTGGTGATAAATCTTAAAAAAACAAAAACCATGTTCTTCACTCATCCCCAAAACAAGTCCTGCAACTTCAAACTCCTCATTCACTCTGGGTCCTCATTCCCACTCAAACAAGTTTGCTCCTATAAATACCTAGGGATCCATTTTGACCCCTCCCTCTCCTTCCATGGACACATCGCTGCCCTAGCCACTGCCACTAATATCCGATTGGGCATCTTACATCGGTATAACACTGCCTCCCCCCGGAGGCTCTTCGACTCACAGTCACCTCCTCTATCCTGTCCCTAGTGGACTATGGACTGCCGGTGTATGGTGCTGCTGATCAGACCGCACTCCATAAAATTCGCTTTTCTCTGAATAAGGCCTGCAGGTTATTACTGGAGCACCTAGGATGACACACACCTGTCTACTGTATGCTAAAGTGCTGGTACTTGATCTCACGAGCGCCTCAAATATCTTACCTGTACCCTTACAAAAGACCCTCCTGGCTTTCCCCACCAGGATTGACCACCACCATCGCCACTCTGTTCCACTAGTTCATACTCGGACCTCTGGGAAAACCTCTCTTGTTATCCTAGAGCTACAGGACCTCTCATGGCCAAGAGCCTTCAGCTTTTAGGGCCCCTCACAGTTCAACACACTGCCCCCTCCATCTCCAAGCTCCAACTATATCGTGCTTCAAAACTTCCTTATGTAACCACCTATTATTAACACCCCGATGCTGTAACTGCCACTAGTCAAAGCCGTACTCAATACTTATGACAAAGCTTATTACTAAGCTGCTAAGGACGACATAACTCTGATATTGTTTGCATCCATCCTACCTGTACCAGCTTGTTTGTATCTATGTCTTAATTTTACTGTTATACTTATGTGTTGTACTGCTATACTGTGTATTTTGGTTTGTCTTACTCTGACAAGGTACCTTTGTAAATGAGCCTATGGCTCAAAGGTTTTCCAAACTGCTGTTTAAATAAAATAAAATAAAATAAAAAAATAAATAAAAAAGAGCCCTTAGTTACTACATTGAGTGTACTAAGGCTCACAGGTTTGACTACCTCCAGTTGTTTCTCACTTATGGGGAAGTGGGGAAGGGCAAACCTGCCACTAAGAGAACTATTGCCAGGTGGATTGTCTCTTGTATTCAATTCTGCTATGAGAAGCTAGGCAATATACCTCCCTCAGGCCTGAGGCTCATTGACTAAGTACGGCTGCTTCATGGCTGACCGAGATATTCTTCCTTGCTAGAGATATGTAAAGCAGACACCTGGAAAACAGTCCATACATTTACCAAGCATTACTCCCTGGACATCCAGGCTAGGAGTGATGCTCGGTTTAGTACAGCAGTACTGCAGAGCCTATTCCCAAGGTAGGTTCAATTCCCTCCTCCATGGAGGTACTGCTTGGTAGTCTGCAATTAGTCAGAACACAGCAAGACATCATGTTGTTCGAAGAAAAAATTACTCACCTTAATAATTATTTTTCTTCTAACGGAGTCTTGCTGTATTCTGACCCTCCTCCCTCCTCCTGCCTCCCCTTTCAGAACCTGTTTTTGGGAAGTGGGCTGGCAGGTGCAGTGTTGCACCCCAGGGGTGCATTTGGGCACTCCCTCCTTTTAGAGAGGGGGAGTGAGTTATATTATTAATTTACATTCTTAAGTTGTTCACTACCCTTTTTTTGATTTTGGATTTCTTGACTTGAGTCTTTTGGGGATCCAAAATATTTGGTTGCCATTTGGCTAGTAAAAATTTTACAATTTCCACATAGTAGTTAGTTAGTATTAGCTCGTAAGAACGTGACGGTTGTGCTTCAAAGTGCAGCAGACAGAGGTCTGAACCGAGCTTGAGCTCAACATTCTATGCTCTGCATAGAAAATTAACCCTCTACTCTCTGGAGCAGTTTGAGTGCTGGGGCTAACTGCAATAGTCAGAATACAGCAAGACTACATTAGAAGAAACATTATTACTAAGGTGAGTAATGTTTTCGTGTAGGAAATCCAATATCACAAGTTACAATAAGGGAAATTAAAAAAAAAAGAAGTAGAGAGGGAATCC
The DNA here is from genome assembly GCA_016271365.2 of Neoceratodus forsteri. Classification (NCBI taxonomy): domain Eukaryota; kingdom Metazoa; phylum Chordata; order Ceratodontiformes; family Ceratodontidae; genus Neoceratodus; species Neoceratodus forsteri. The sequence goes on along the minus strand of CM028133.1, from coordinate 412,394,825 downwards.
CTTAGGAAATCATCCTAACCAGGGTGAGAAGGATGCTAAAAGAGGACATGAAGATTCCACACTAGATGGTGAGTGGTGCTTTGTAAAAAATAGAGGGTACAAAGGAAGACAAAAAAAAGGCAGTTTACACAACTCAACCTCCAGTACAAACAACAAATAAGTTTTTACCACTACTAAATGCTGAACTAGAGGAACCTGATATAGCCCCACCCACCGTGCTGAGTGATGATGTAATCCCACCAAGGTAAAAATTAGCAATTAGAGATTCCATGATGAGGTACTTAGATACTTAGATATACACTTTTTGTCCCTAACAGGATAATTTACCATGTTGCCTATATAGTATTCAACTCTTCTCTTTGCACCCCCACTCTACCTACCACTTTTAACCATTATAAACTGTGGTACTTGCTCCTCCTAGCATTAATATCAGTGGAGGATATTAAACTGAATCCAGGATCTGGAGGTAATATCTCTCACACTGATGCTACCTGGAGTGATGTTAAGGGTCTGTGCATTGCCCACCTGAATATCAGGAGCCTTCCCCATAACTTAACTGAACTTGAGGCATGGGTTACTCAATATAACCCTGACATTCTATGCTTGTCTGAAAACTGGCTAACACCCTCTACCCCTGATCACCTTTGCCAGATAACTAACTACAAAATAATAAGGCAAGACAGGTCCTCTTCAAAGTGTGTGTGTGGGGGTGTTGCAATCTTCTATAGGTCTCTCCTCTTATTACACTGCAATGTCTCTTTCACCCTCTCACACTGTGAATCAATTCATGCTACCCTACAACTGGACTGTAGGAGGTTACACATAGTATGTGCCTATAACCCTCCCATTCATGGTATCAGTGGTCTTGAGGAACTCCTTTCACAGGTTGACACCGCACAGCTGTTGGACATAAAGAGGTCCTCATTCTGGGAGACCTAAACCTAAACTGGACTGGTAAATCCAGTCAGTCCCTCCACACTAAGGTACAAGGCCATGACCTCCACCAACTAATCATTGACCCAACTAGGGTCATGGCCCCCCCTCAATCTAGCTCTCTAATTGACTGCGTCCTCATGAACCATCTTGATGGCATAGTCTCAGCTAGTACCCTTGTAGATACTATAAGCAACCACTCCCCAATTTTCTATATCTGGCATGCTGCTAGACAATCTTCTCCTCCTCCTAAACTCATCACCTTCAGAAATCTGGCCAACTTTAATCAGGTACAATTTATGCAGGATCTCTCTAGGATTGACTGGTCACCCATCTTTGCCTCCTCTAATGCTCAGTCAGCCCTAGACTACTTCCTTACAAAGTTTGGATGTCTCCAGGACCATCATGCTCCCCATGTCACCCGCTGTATATGGGGTACACAAACTAAGTGGCTGTCTAAAGATCTTCTTACTCAGCTCTGGGCCAGGGACAAAAGCTGGCGATGTTTCAAGCCTCAGGGCTTCAGGCAGACTACAATCACTATATAGCCCTGAGAAACTCCTGCAAAAGGAATACTCACCTAGCTAAAAGCTCTTTCTGTAAAGACTTATTAATAAAAGCTGCAGGGGACTCCAAGAAATTTTGGTCCATTATCCAAACTCTCCTTGGAGACAATAAATCGAACTCTGCAAATGACATGATACTAAATGGTGTGCATTGTAATAATCCAGTGACCATTGCTAACTCTTTCAACTGCCACTTCTTGGACCTATCAAGTTACTTGGCCTCTTTCCTCTCTGGGCACCCCATTCTCCCTCCCATGGTTACTGAACACCTGCTCTATCATCTGTCATTCCGGTTCCGGACCATCACTAGAACTGAAGTCCTAAAGCTTCTACTCTCTATCTCTGACACCACTAGCTCTGGCACTGATGGTTTGGAACCTAGGCTCCTGAAAGCTGCTGCCCCTCTCATAGCCTCCCCCGAACCAAAATCTTCAACCTGTCGCTATGCCATGGTACAGTTCCTGATATATGGAAGATAGCCAGAATAACTCCTGTCCTTAAAAAAGGTGATCCTAAAGACATGACTAACTATCGACCAATAGCTATTCTTTCTGTGCTCAGTAAAATCCTGGAAAAGTTAGTAGCAACCCAAACCATAGTGTGTCTTCAGAAACACAACCTCCTCTCTGGTTCCCAGCATGGCTTCCGCAAAGGCCACAGTACTTCTACTGCTCTCCTAAAACTTACAAACAACATTTATGCTGCTATTGAATCTGGTCTCTTGACAGGTGCTATCTTCATTGATTTAACCAAGGCATTCAACCTGATTAACCATACCCTTCTCCTTAATAAGCTCCGTTCCTTGGGTTTTTCAGCTTATTCGGTGACCTGGTTCAACAGCTATCTATGTTATTGGAAGAAGGCTGTAGCTTTTAATGCAGCCATGTCTGATTTTTCATCCATACATATTGGTGTCCCTCAGGGATCCATACTTGGCCCCCTGCTCATCACTATTTTCATAAATGACCTCCCATCGCTGGCAACTACCTGCTCTTCCTTGTTCTACATGGATGACCTTGTCATCTACCACAGTGCCAGAAATGTCTCAGATATCAATAACTCCCTAGCATAGGACTTCCTAAGCATACAAACCTGGTTAACTAAAAACAACCCTGTTCTTAATGTAAGCAAAACCATTCCATGCTCCTTGGCTCTCCAGCCAGACTCAAAGTGAATCGTAACTCCCACAAGATATCCTGCACTTATGGTTCCCCATTAGTTAGAACTAGTTCCTTCAAATACTTGGGTGTTCTTCTCAAAGAATCCCTGGAATTCGATCTCCACATCACTGCTACTTGCAAATCTGTTAATGCAAAAATCAGGGGAGCCTACCGTACTAGCTATGCCCTCACTCCATCAGCAAGGCTTGCTGTGACAATAGGCCTTCTGCTCCTGGCATTGGCTTATGGCTCAGTCACCTACCTAGATGCCACCAAGACCTCCCTCCATAAATGGAACACTACCTGTGAAAAGAAGGGTATCATAACAATTGAGTTAAACCAAAGTGGCTAACATTTAAAATCAAAAAATTGCTTAAGAAGAAAAACAAAGCATATAAAATGTTCTAAAAGACAAGGTCAACAGAATCATGGTGTAAATTCATAAGACATGCAGAAAAAAGTAAATACGCCATAAAAAGAATAAAAAAGTAATATGGAACGCTCCTTGGCAAGGCAAAGTTTGTGCCAAGTGCCGAACATTGGCTCTTCATGGAGCTTCACGAAGCTTCCCCAGACCTGAGAAACTTCGACTTCACTTGAATTGCAAAGTTATGCTGTGAAGTGTGGAATTTCACCACAAAATGTGGAATTTCACTGGCAAAGTTCCACAGTTTGCGAGTGAAATTCAACACTTCGTGATTCGTGATTTCTGCGAATTCCATGAATCACACTTTGCAAATTGTGCACAATTCGTTAATTAATTTACAAAGCAAATTTTGATGACTTTGCCCATCTCTATAGGGGGATAGTAAAGTCTTTTATAGTTATATCAACTCCCTCCAGAAGGAAGAAAACAGCATAGGGCCAGTAGGCTTAAATAATAACAAACTAATAAATGAACATACTGAAATGGCAGAAGCTTCAGTGATTACTTCTGTTTCATAGTTACTATGCAAATGCAGAGTACAACACCACATTGAATCTGACTCAGAATATATTACCAAACTGAAAGCATCATTAAGGACAAAATACAACACCTGAGAAACAACTCATCTCCAGGATGAGACAGAATTTCTTCATATATACTAAAAAGTTTGATTGATCATGTTATTCAGCCATTAAAAAAAACATATACCAAACTTCAGTCGATTCAGCACAAATTCCTGACAATTGGAAAAGAGCAAACATTACACATAGCTAGAAAAAAAAATAACTAACCAGGAGGTTGCAAATTATAGACCTATCAGTCTCACATCACTACTGGGCAAAATATTGGAAAGTTTAATAAAGGATCATCTTTGTAGTACACTACAAACTCTGGACAACAAAAAACATCATTTTACAACTGGCTGCTCATGTGTTACTAATCTAATCAACATTTGTGATAATATCACTCACTATTTAGAGAAAAGAAGTGCATGTGATGTTATTCCATGATTTCAAAAAAAGTATTCAGTTTGGTCCCACAATGGGCAATTATTTACATGCTATGGAAAATATAAATTGAATACAAAACTGGTTAAACAAAAGAACCCAAAAGGTCAAGAGTGAAGGTTATTTTTCAAAGCCAGACATGGTTACGAGTGGGGTATCTCAGGGGTCGGTCTTGGATCCTGTTATATTTAATGTATTCATATCAGACCTAACAGACAATGTATGCAATCTTGTGACAAAATATGCAATTGATTTCAAACTAGGAGGCCTGTGCATAAGCGCAGATGAAATAATATAAACACAGACAGACTTAGGCAACATCTCATATTGGGCAGAAAGGTGGGGCATGGTACTTAATATTAGCAAATGCAAAGTAATGCATCTGGGAAAAACAATATTAAGGCTAAAAAAGACCTGGGTGCATATATTACAAATTACTTCAAAGACTACAAACAATGCAACACAGTTATTAACAAAGCAAACAGAATAATGGAGTTTGCCCTTTAAGGGGCAGACCAAGTTGTCTTGGTGCACCCCTCCCCTTATGTAAAAGACGGTTTGCTCAGAGAGGGAAGGGGGGAAGGTAGGGGGAGGGACGAGAAGCCAGGACAATAGGTAGGTAGGCAGGAAGGGGAGGGGCTAAAAGAGGTACATAAGGGACAGCACAATGGTGGTTCAGCCACTTCTTGCTGAAGTTTTATTAGTTTAATTGCACTGATAAGCTACAGCACATCAGATTGGTATTTTTGAATTGTTGGAGCAGTGGGGATTGAGGTTTGTGCTAAGACATCTAAAGAAGGTAAGAACAAGGAAGCAATATGTGGACAATCACGATATGACGATATATAAAAAAATGTTTATATATATTAAAAGGGTGGGTCTTTGCATGTGGTGATGTTTGGCTATTGCTTTGTGGCAGCTGGGGAATTTGAAGAAGCTGATAGAATATACAAAAGAACAGAGTACAGCAAGTGATTGAGGGGTGCTTGAACGCTGAATAAAATTGTTTTCTGTGTGGTTGGGCCCCACATGGGTGCCATAGAGAGCATGTAATCTTGGACCTGAGGTTGTGTTTGAAGGCTTTTGGGCAGAGGGGCTAATAGGGCCAAGATGAGAAGCAGGATGACCGCTTGTTAGGGGTGAGTGAAAAAGGCTTTTTTTTTGTGGTGGTGAAGCAGACCAGAAGCAAGTAGAAAGGTGGGGGGTGAGCAAGTAAAAATATGATCAGAAACACTGGTGAACTAGGCCAGGCAGGCTTGGGCTCAGTGAGGAAGGAAGGAAAGAATGAAGGGCTGGAGGGCAGGCCTGTTGGAACGGGATGGTTTTTGAGCAAACATGTGAAGGCCATGCGGCGTGATGTCAGATGCCATGGATGGGCCTTACAGCAGGTTAGGAAGCTATTCAGGCATGGGGGGCATAGGCCAGGAGTGATTCCGATTACACGGGAAGCAGCAGAAGGGTGAGCTACAAATTTGCCTGGTTTTGGGGGCATAGGTCGGGAGAGTTTCAGAGCTCATGGCAGACAGCAAGGAAGAAGCAGGATGCCGGGCCTGTGAAAAATGGCTACAGGGTAGGGAGTTAGTAGGGTGAGCTGAAAAAGGTCACTCGGTGATGTCAGATGCCGATGAATCTGCGAAGGGGATGGTTGATTTCAAAGGCCCAGTAGGCCACGTGGTAAAGCCTGGGGTCTGCAGGGGTCAAAGAGAGAAGAAAAAGTGGGCAAGCCATGAACAGAGTGGCGGCAGATGCAAGGGTGCCAGGAGGCCATGTGGCGAGGCCAGAGGCTTGGGGGGTCATAGAGGGGATAAGGGATAGGCCAAGTAGGCCATAGGGTATGGGGACAGTTGGCTGGGTTGGGAAGGAGTATGCCACCATTGGATATACAAGAGGTGATGTAAGGGGGGCCCATGAAGGGGATGGGGGCCTAGAGAGGCCCAAAATACCAGCATTAAGATGCGGTTTTTACCATGCGGAATGACGAGGAGGATAAAAGGCCTAGGAGGCACGGGGGTAACGACAGGTGCCATGGGATAAAGGAGACCCAGGGACCTGAGGCCATAACGGCATTCGCCAGATGTCAGTTATCATGGAGACAGGCCATATAATAGGCCCAGTCAAGGGGAAGTAGGCACGGGTGGAACGGTAATGAAGGACAGTAATGAAGATGGGGAGCAATGCAGAGATTTGGGCTGTGGCACAGGGGAGCATAATGGCGCAGGTTAAGGACATAGGGGTGGAGGGAGGCATGAGAGAGGTGTGCAAAAAGAGGTTTTGAGTATATATAAATATGGATATTTATAAAGTGTATGAAGGAAAATGGTGTTTGATGGCAGGAAGAGGCGATGCAAAGGCACGGAAAAATCATGGTTGGGCATTAATGAAGATGCTTTGTCAGTTTTGTTTGCAGCTTTTATACAGGCACCCAAGAGGAGATGGCACCAAAGGGGAACAGACCATCAAAGGAGGATGCCTACAAGGCTATCGTGGAGCTGGTGGAGAAGGCCAACAAGATGTGGCAGATGCTGGAAAGAGAGGAGCTGGGGAGATCAGGGGAGAAACGGAAAGTGGGAAAAGGGAAAGGAGGCAGTGGGAAATGACCAGTGGGGAGGCCATGCAGCCCAAGAAGGTCGCAGTCACCACCGGTGGGTCCTCCCCGAATGGTCAGCCTAGTCCCACTGCAGCTCCATGTACCAGAACCATCAGTACCTCTCCAAGAACAGGTTGTGGTTCCGCCGCAGAAACTCAGACCAGATCCCCTAAGCGCAATGGATCCTCTGCCTCAACCAGGCATCCAGTCACAGGACACCAGGCCAGGGCATCATGAGGACAACAGGCAATGAGGAATGGACAAGCCCACAGGTAATGTATTAGGCTCAGTGGGGGAGAGCATTGAAGAATACATAGGCCAAATTATTATGGCCCTTGGGACAGAGGGATTGGGGCAGAAGGAATCAGCCTTGGCAGAGATCAGGTCTGATAAAGAGACAACAGGGGAAGTGGAAAAAGTGACTGAAAGCATAGGAAAAGGAACAAGGGAGATAGGAGCCCCAGGGATGAGAATAGGGGAGCAAGTACGGCTGGCTACAAAAGAAAAAATACGGAAGGGGGCATTCATAGACATTTTTGCCTTAGTGAGTAGGGAGGTTGCTGCAAAATATGAGGAGACAGAGAATATCAGGAAGAGTGAGATGGCGGCAGCTGTAGTTTTGTTGGGTAAGAAGGAGGAGGAGGACAAATTTACAAAAGGGAAGACGTGGGATGGGTGGTTTGTGGGTTTTGCCACATACTCAGTGATGGTGTTAGAAAAGAAACCAGAGCTGGACGTCCCACTGATTATGTACTCCTTGATAATAAGAAGGGCCAAGGAAAAAGGAGGAGTAGGGTGGATATACTACAATGAATTTTTCTGGCAAAGAATGATGACGTATCGGGATATGAGATGGGACACCAAACAGTTGGATTTGTGGACAGACTATGTAACTGATCAATCCACACCTGAGGGAGAAATGAGAAAAAGAGGGGTACCTCAGAAGTGTTGCTGGGGATATAACAGGGCATTTTGCTCATGGCCCCAGTACCAATTCTGGCATGCATGTTCCAGATATGGAGGAGTCCATCCTGCGAGAAGAGGCAGGACAACATGGACACAAGGGGCTCAAGGGGGAGGGGGACAATGGAACAAGCCAGCAGCCCTTTCGAGAAGGGCAGGGATATAGGGGCAATCGTGGAATAGAGGTTGGAGAGGAAGAGGATATGGGGCAGGGGAGCCAGACTTACTGAACAGAGGGAACAAGACTGGGGGCTAACGGGGGGGTTAGAAAGAATGGGGGGAGGTGGGTAGCAGAACAATTCCAGGGCGCAAGAACCCCCATCAGGTTAGAGGTGTGGGAAAAATGGTTAAAAGGGTATCCAGACAGAGGGGTGGTGGAAGCATTGAATAAGGGTTTTAGAACAGGTTTTCCCTTACATTGCAAAGACCCAAGAAGGGCAAGAGAGGCTAACAATCTAGGGTCAGTAAAAGGAAAGGAAGACATTTTGAGGCAAAAAGTAGAGAAGGAAAAGGCACTAGGTAGAACTGAAGGGCCATATTCAACCCCCTTCCCCATTATGGAATATGAGAATTTCCCCATTGGGCTTAGTTCCCAAGAACAAAAGGGAGAATACAGGGTGATTCACCATCTGTCATTTCCAGACGGGGACTCAGTAAATGATTTTATAAGTGAGGAACACAGCAGGGTTTCCTATGCCACATTACTGGAGGCCGTACAGATTATCAGGGTGACTCCTGATGCATGGATGGCCAAGGGGGATATAGAGTCTGCCTTTCGATTGCTCCCAGTTAGAAGGGAGGATTGGGATCTATTGGGTTTTAAGGTGGGGGACCATTACTATTTTGACAAAGCTATGCCCATGGGTTGTTCCATAGCCTGTGCTACATTCGAAGCATGTAGCACCTGTTTGCAGTGGATATTTCAAGAAAAAACAGGTCACAAGATGGTTGTACATTACCTGGCTGATTTTTTTGCTACTAGGCAGTGGTCGGAGTGAGGTGTTGTTAGCTAGTTTTCAGGAACTGTGTGGAGAGCTGGGGGTACCGTTGGCATCAGAAAAAACAGAAGGTCCCAGTAAGGTGTTAGAATTCCTGGGAATTGAGATAGAGAGAGAGAGAGAGAGAGAGAGAGAGAGAGATGTTTAGGTTGCCAGACAGCAAGGTCCGAAAGCTGAAGGAGTTGATTCAGGTACACATGAGCAGGAGACGAGTGCAATTGAGGCAGGTGCAGCAAGTTATGGGGCATCTGAATGTCGCCTGTAGGGCAATTGGACCAGGAAGGACTTTTACCAAGTGGCTAGCGAGGGCCACGGTAGGAGTAACCAGACTGCACCACAGGGTGGACATAACAAAGGGAGTAAAAGAGGATTTCAAGGTATGAGAGGAATTCCTCAGCAGCTACAATGGCTGTTCTTTCTGGCAGGATAAATGGGTTTACAACACAGACCTTGAATTGTATACAGATGCAGCGGGGGGGGGGTAGGAATGGGGGGTTATTTGAGAGGCAAATGGTCCTCGGAGCCATGGTCAGAAAATTGGGTGAGAGATGGGAAGGTAAAGGACATCACACTGTTGGAAATAGTGCCCATCTGAGCTTGCACCCTGGTGTGGGGAGAGGTTTTGCGGAATCAGAAGGTTACATTTTGGTGTGACAACAAGGCAGTAGTAGAGGTTTTAAACAACAGAGAAGCCAGGTCCGAGACGGTCATGCGGGTGTTGAGACAGCTGGTATTAAGAGCTTTGCAACTGAATATGTAATTCAGGGCCAAACACATAGAAGGGGTGAAGAGCACCCTAGCTGACAGCCTTTCCGGTCTGCAGCTGGATCATTTCCGGATGCTGGCACCAACAGCAGAAGAGCGGAAAACACCCATGCCAACAAACATCTGGGACGTTGGCAAGAGGGAGTCAAAATGCTGTTTTGCAGCTCATGGGCACCGCAGACCTTGAGGGCCTATGAAGGGGCATAGCGGGCATTGCAAACATTCAGGGAAGCACACCACATGGAGGTAAGTGGGCCACTTACAGAGGAACAGCTAGGAAAGTTCACAGTAGACCAATGGCAGAGAGGAACGGCTCACACCATGATGGGGGTATACCTAGCGAGGATTAGTTTAGTTTGTAGCCTAAAGAAGTGGAAGGACCCAACGAAGTCAATGTTTATAAGGAGAATAATGCAAGGTTGGAGTAGGTTGAAACAAAGACCTAAGAATGGTAGGCGTCCAGTAGCAGATCATTGGCTGGCCAAATTGGGGAGGGTACTACCGGCAATTTGCAGATCCAGTGGTGAGGTGCTGTTATTTCACACAATTTATTTGGTGATGTTTACGGGGGCCCTGAGAGTGAGTGAGGTGGTGAGGCATGGCAGAAAGGATGAAGAAGGGGGATTGGAATAGGAAGACATAACTTGTGGGCAGAAAGAAATACAGGTTATAATCAGGAGGTCAAAAATGGATCAAGGGAGAAACGGCTATGCCATAACCATTAAGGCTCACGAGGATGTGTTAGTGTGCCCAGTAAAGGCTTTATGGGCATATGCCGCAGAGCAGGGGTGTAAAAAAAGGGAGATTATTTGTGCATGGAGATGGGAAGAGGGTGACAAGCTATCAAGTAACAGCCATGCTCAAAAAAGGTATGGAATTCCTGGGGGGGGGGAACCCAGGCAATTATTCCTCTCACTCATTCCAAATAGGGGCTGCTTCAAAATGGGCAGCAGCAGGGGAGATGGTGACCAGTATGTTGGAAAAGGGGTGCTGGAGGTCTGCCAGTTACAAAAGGTATATTAGGGCCCTACAGTTTGGAGAGTAACATGTCATCTGTTGTTTTGTCTTGCAGGTACGGAGCCGGAGGGGGGGGTTATAAAAAAGGGATAAAAAGCAAACGAGCAAGTCAATAAAGTGATAAAGATGTATATTTTGCTTAAATTTTATAGGAAGAGGGAGGACCACAGAAGTATGGATCTGCGGGCATTCTTACATTTATTGGGCAGAAAAGAGAGCAGAGAAAAAGGCTGGGGGAAAACAGCTGTACTAAGATGTCAGGAAATGTAGGCTGTTTTGGTGTGGCATTCGAGGGATGAGATGGGCACAGTTACTTCCTACCCAGAAAGAAATGAAAGAGCGACGACCTATCCCAGACTTAAATATTATACACCTGGGGGGTAATAACATTGGGGGGAAGCCATGGATGGACACGTATATGGAGGTAAAATGGGACTTGGGGAAGATACAGGAGTGGTGGCCAGGAGTGAGCATAGCCTGGTCGGACATGATACCAAGGAGGGTATGGAGACATGAACATAGCCACGTAGCAGTTGATAGGGCCAGGAGGAAGATGAATAGAAGGGTGGGAACATTGATAAGAAACATGGGGGGCATGTAATACTACGGGGGGGTGGAAGAATTGGTAGAGGATTTTTACAGATCAGATGGGGTCCACCTGTCAGACTTAGCAATAGACATGTTTGATACTGAAATGATGGGAGTTATTGAGGCATGGAGGAGGAATGAAGGGAAATAAAAAAAAAGGAGAAGTAACCATAAAGGAGGGGAACGCCAGTCATCCAACGCAAGCTGGAGACTGGCTATGGGGAAAAAGGGGGGGGAGGGGGGAATGAAAAAGGAATATGATGAGACAGAAGAAACTGAAGGAGGAAAAGTGGTCTCAGTTCTCACCGTTACCTACCAGTAAAAGAGAAGAAGGCACCCAGGTTTTCACCTGGGGAAGCGAGAAGAAGAGGAAGAAAGAGGGATGATCAGAGATTGATATTTGGATGCAATACAAATAAAACTGTGGAAGAGACAATAATAAAATGATGATGGGAATTGTAAAGGAAATCATGATATACAATAAATTAATTGCCAATCTGAGCACAACAACACAAGTCGTTTGTCTTTTGTGGGGGAAAAGGGGGAAATCTGGGACAATGGAGTTTGCCTTTTAAGGGGCAGACCAAGTTGTCCTGGTGCACCCTTCCCCTTATGTAAAAGATGGTTTGCAGCCCAGCCCAGTGGCGGAGAGGGTTGAGGCACTGGCACCTTACCTCGACCCACGCCGGCGACCCGGGTTTGGAAACAGATTTGGTGCACGGGGGTCGGCAGGGATAAAGGGGATTGAGCATCTGGAGAACTGCTCTCCTCTCCTGGGGTGGGATCCAGGGATGCATCACTCAGCAGCAGCCCCCAGTGGAGACTGAGGGCACTGTCTGAGCATGCACTGATTGGGCAAGAAAAAGGGAAAACGGCGCCTGAAGTGAGTGGCTTGATGGCTGTCTGCAAGTTTCGCCTGGGCACCCGCCTTGATCCGTGCCTGCAGGGAGTACACGGGAGTCCCTCCCTGCAGCCCCACTGCAGGGGGGAAGCCACAGAGTCCAGTGTCCGAGGCAGAGGTGGGCGGTGGCTGGATGTCCCCCAACAGGGAGAGCAGCTCAGATGGACAGGAGGGAAAAAGCATCACAAAAAAAAAAAAAAAAGATGGTTTGCTCAGAGAGGGAAGGGGGGAAGATAGGGGAAGGGACGAGAAGCCAGGACAATAGGTAGGTAGACAGGAAGGGGAGGGGCTAAAAGAGGTACATAAGGGACAGCACAGTGGTGGTTCAGCCACTTTTTGCTGAAGTTTTATTACCTCCCACCCACCTGTCAAAAAAAAAAAGAAAAGAGAACATGAAGTGGACAATTGGGAGTGGAACGGTATGGTCTATCAGAGGTGGATGACAGAGGTAGGATGCTGGCAGGACTGCCAGAGGTGGATGGCAGCTGAGAGGGGGGGAAAAAAGGGGGGAAGGAGAGGAGGGGGGAATGAAAAATGAATATGATGAGAAAGAAGAAACTAGAGGAGGAAAAGCGGTCTCGGTTCTCAATGTTACCTACCAGTAAAAGAGAAGAAGGCACCCAGGTTTTCACCTGGGGAAACGAGAAAAAGAAAGAAGAAAGAGGGATGATCAGAAATCGATATTTGGATGCAATACAAATAAAATTGTGGAAGAGACAATAATAAAATGATGATGGGAATTGTAAAGGAAATCATGATATACAATAAATGAATTGCCAATCTGAGCACAACACCATACAAGTGGTTTGTCTTTGGTGGGGGAAAAGGGGGAAATCCGAGACAATGTGGTCAATAAAAAGAAACTTAAGATTGTGAAAAAAATAAATAATATTTCCCTTATACAGTATATGGCATATGTCAGGCCACATCTTGACTGTGCAAGTCAGTGCTGGAACCCATACATGCATAAAGATCTTGATGAAACTTAAAAGGGTTCAAACAAGGGCCACTAAATGCATACACTCATTAAAAGACAATACTTAGAACCAGAGGTTGGAGGAACTCAAACTGATGTTTTGGAAACAAGGAGTAAAAGAGGATATATTCTATTATGATATGGCGTCATAAACAATTCAAATGTACCAAGTGAATTGGATATAAATTTCAAGTCAGATGCCAATGACACCAGAGGTCATACCCTTATGCTCACAGGAAGTCAGTTTTAAACAACTCAACAAAAATTATTTTTCCCCCAAACAGTGGTTAACACCTGGAATAAACTCTGATTAGATATACAGTAGTTATAAGTAAATCAAAAAAAGAATTTAAATCCAGTCTGGATAAATACATATTGACCGGTAATAAATTTGAATACTATGCTTAACGTTAGGAGCTACTTATAGGCTAGCATCCTCTCAGTTACAAGAAACCATAGTATGACCCATTGTATAGGACAAGGGCCAGGATTCACACAATTTTGCTTGGGCATGAGCAAACCGGGATTTGCACAGAGTTGCCATTCACAGAAGCCCAGTTTGGGGGCTCAGACCGGGTTTGTGCTCAGGCAAAGTGTGGAGGGGACCTGAATATTGGCACAGTCTGATTCACAGAGCATTTGCTCCGTGCAAGGGCCTTTTGCGCGGTTCTCTTGCACGAAACAAATACATCTGACAGATACCTTCTTCCATTCTTCTGATACACACATCTAAAAAATGGATATTTTGTTTACTTAACTTAATATCAAATCTAAAAAAATAAGGTCAATATTTCCCAGAATCCCATGGCCAAATTGGGAGGACCAAGTAATATATGCAGAGCAAAATCCATTCAGGGACAAGATTAAATTTTGGTGATGATATATAGATGATTGTGTTATGATTTGGAGAGGCAATGAGCAATAATTATAGGCATTTAAGGGATATATAGAGGAATATCGACCTTATTTTAGATTTGATATTAATCTAAATAAGGAAGGTATCCATTTTTCAGATGTGTGTATCAGAAGAAAGGAAGAAAGTGACCTCCTGATCTCCCCATATTGAAAAGAAATGGATAAAAATACCCTCCTGCAGGTGAGCAGCAGTCATCTCAACACACTGTTGTGAATATCCCCAAGGAGCAGTTTATGAGACTGAAATAAAACTGCACATTAGAGGGGGATTATGCAGTATGTGTGGATAGTTTGGCTGCTCACCTGCTGGAAAGAGGTTATAGTAAACATAGAGGGAGCGAGATTAGAGGTGGAAAAAAATGACAAGGGAAATGCTTTTAGAGGAAAGATCTGGAAATACAGAACCTCATAGTGGTTTGAATTTTGTAACTACATTTCCTGTGATGCACAAGCAGTGAGTAACCTAATATGGAAGAATTGGGAAATTATTAAAGCAGATCCCTGACTGAGAGATATTTGTAATAGTCCACCTAGGATCACTTACAGAAGGGCACAAAATATCAGAGATGTACTGGTACATAGTGCACAACCAATTGATAAACAAACATTTGCCAATGCCGAATGTTGTCGTGCTGGCACTGGCAGTAGGAGTGGTGGAGCTAGAGACGCATAGTGCTGTGATTTTGTTAATGTGTCCCAAAAGGTGATTTTGCACAGCGAGCATGCCATTGTGCGCCACAGCTGCGGAAAGACATTTTGGGCAGGCTGTGAGAAATGGCAGCTGGACTGTTGATAAGGAGATGTGCACAAATGCCAGTGGTGAAAATGTGGCATGCAAATATTGCAGATTGACGAAGTTACAAGAGTGCTTGGAAACTGCGCAGTGCACGCTTGCAACACAGACATTGTATGGACTTTTGGCACCAAACTTTCAACATAGGCATTTTAGGACCTCTGCTCATGAAGAGTGTCACCATCATTTCCTCAAACTGTCCTGAAAACTGATTTCGCATTTCATATGGAGATATGGAAAAATGCCAGTGATGAACAGCTGTAGTGAAACTATTACAAATTCACAAAGTCACGAGCGTGCATGCATGCAAACTGTGCAATGCATGCTCATAAGACACTCAGGCCCAGATAGTCAAACTGCGCCAGGCTGTAGAGCAAGCTTGGGAGCAGCTCAACTTGGCTGCGCAAGGGTGTGGACTGGGCGATATGCAATGGAGCTGTGCCATGGCACAGCATCATTGAATATAGCACCCTGGCCACCTGCAGTGTGCATGGCACAGTGGCACTGCGCCAGCGCAAGTGGCCAGAGTGGAGCATGAGGATGCACTAGCGCAAGTTCTATTGTGCTATGCACAGCAACCGTGATATTCAAAACTTGACATGCAAATGGGGCCATAATGTATGCAAGGCACAAATGGGGCCATTTGCATGTCATTATGGGCCCATTTGCATGCAGGTGCACCGATCCCCAATGACTTGCGCCTGGCGCCCTGCCAGACAGCAGCCGTCAGGAACCGTTGCCCCCTTCAGCCGGCAATGTGCTCCACAGCCCAATCATGGGCTGAAGTAAAATATAGTACACTCCAATATCCCTGGTGGTCCAGTGGACCGCTGTGTGCCCGATCGCGGGCATTAGTAAGAAAGAAAGAAATATATCCCCAAACTCCCTGGTGGTCCAGTGGACCGCTGTGTGCCCTCGCAGGCATTAGTGAGAAAGAAAGAAACATATCCCCAAACTCCCTGGTGGTCCAGTGGACCGCTGCATGCCCGATTGCGGGCATTTGTAATAAAAAATAAAAATACGTCCAAGATCCCTGGTGGTCCAGTGGACCGCTGACTGCCCGATCACAGGCATTTGTAATAAAAATAAAAATCGTCCAAGATCCCTGGTGGTCAGTGGACCGCTGACTGCTAATCACAGGCATTTGTAAAAAATACCATATGTCAATATCCCTGGTGGTCTAGTGGTACCCCTCACCCACCCACCCACTGAGCCCTACCACCCGCTCCCCGGTCAGCGGTGGGTGGCACCACCACCCGCCTGCCCACACCGCAGACTGACACCGTCGGTAGGGCTGTACACCCGATGGTCCACCGTGAGCCAATGGGCGTGCAGCCCGTCTACACATTCAGATATGTGAATGGTCCCATTCACATATCTGGAATGTCAATGCAATGGGCTACATGCCCATTAGCTCATGCTATGAACTTAATGGGCGTATAACTCTACGGCGGTGTCGGCTCGGCAGGCGATGAGGCGGCAGCGACGGAAATCACCGCCGCGGCTGACCGTGAGGCTGGGCGGTGAGGGCTCGTGGCGAGTGAGGAGAAACTGCCGTTCCACCAGTGGACATATTTTTCTTCGTCTTGTCCGAGCGAATGGCGGTCCACTGGACCACCGAAAATGTATTTATTTTTAAATGCCGCGATGAAGACACAGTGGTCACTGGACCACCGAAGTCATTAAATTCTTTATTTTTTTTGCAAATGCTGCGATCCGAGCATGAAAGGATACCGCCGGATGCAGCTGGAGCTCGGGTGGCCACCCACAGGTGGCAGCTGCCGTGCTGCGCCTGCAATGTGGCAGTTCACCTGTGGGTGGCCATCAGTTGTTCCTTTTTTTTTTTGGATCAACTTTGTGCTGGTGCAGGTAGGGGTTGCGCATGCATGGCTCTGCACATCTCGGGCTGAATATCGGGCTGTGCAGCGTATGCATGGGCACGCCCCCCCCACCTGCACCTGCATACATTACTGATGCACTCTGGCACATCGACGAATGTAGCACACTTTTCCCTTTTGAATATCGTGCCAGGAGCATCAGTGGGTTGCGCATGGCACAATACTGTTGCGCCATGCGCAACCCCTTTGAATATCTGGGCCTCATTGTATTGACGTTTGTATTCTGCGCCGGAACTGAGAAAACAGATTTTGGTCAGGATGTGAAAAATGACAGCTATTCTGTTCATTAGGAGGTGCGGAACAATGACATTGTTGAAAATCTGGAGTGAAAATATAAGTATGCGAACGTACGAGCATGCATGCAAACTGTGCAACACACGCTCGTAACACAGTCATTTTATGGAGTATTGTCACCAAATTTTCAACACAGGCATTTTAGGACATCTGCTCATAAACAGTGTCACTGTCATTTTCATAATTTGTCCCAAACACTGATTTTGCACCACGACCACACTATTCTGCACCGGAAGTGCGGAAACACATTTCAGCCAGGATGTGAAAAATGACAGCTGTACAGTTCACAAGAAGGTGTGGTAAAATGCCAATGTTGAGAATCTAGCATAAAAATATTGTGAATTCGCTAACTTATGAGCGTGCGTTGCGCAGTTGCTACGCATGCTCATAAAACAGTCATTTTTTGGATTTTTCCCACCAAATTTGCAACATAGGCTTTTTGAGAGCCCCCCTCATGAACAGTGGCACTGTCATTTCATTACTCAGTCCCAAAAGGTGATTCCATGCAGTGACTGCGAAATCACCTTTCAGGACTGAATAATGCCATGACAGTGCAAGAATTCATGAGAAGACATCCCAAAAACCCCATGTTGAAAATTTGGGGCCAAAATTTGCAGAAATGCCTGAGATATGCATCAAAGTTGGAAAAACCCTATTTATTCCATTATACAGCTTACCGGCATTTCCTCAGTTCGTGGTCGGCTTTGAAGAGCGCAGATGTATTCCCGGTCCACTGAAGATTGTGCGCCGGACTCCAGAGGTAAGTATGGGGTGAGGGGGGCTGTGGGGAGGCAGGGTGTGCAGAGGGTGGGTGCGTATGGGGGGGAGGGGGGAACGGAGACTACAAGGGACAGTTTTCATTTTACAGTTTAAAAAAGAAACAAAAAACATCACGAGACAGGTTTTTTTTGCAGGGGATTTGGCATGCTGGGGTGGGCTCCCAGCGTGCCACCTAACTGTTTGGGGGAATGTCTGTAGCCGACAGGGGATTGGGCACCCTTGTCGGCAAAACAACACAAGGGGGGGAGGAATTTATGCTGATGGGGATTGGATACCCCATTGGCACACAAAGAAGGGTGGGGGCAGAGCCAGGGGATTGGGAACCCCCCTCAGCATTAAACAATTGGGGGGTTCTTTATGCCAATGGGGAGTGGGCTCCCCCGTTGGCATACAAGGAAAGGGGGTTGGGGTAAGAGCCAAGTGGGATTGGGTACCCCCCCTCAGCATATCACAAATGGGGGGTGTTTTATGCTGATGGGGAGTGGGCTCCCCCGTCGGCACATTCATAGGGGGCAGAGCCAGCCGACAGGGGGATTGGGTACCACCGAAGTCGGCAGTTCGGTGGCCAGTGTGCCGCCACGTGTATAATGTCAGCGAGCACGTCAAGAAAAGGTCCGCTGCATTTGACGAGCTTTGCTTGGATTGCAGCGGACCTTTTCTTAGATGTGCTCGCCACATTATGTATGCATGGTGTGGCGCCGGCATGCAGGCTGATTGGAGAATGCAGGACGCACCTACTGGTGCATGCCCTGCATTCAGCCAACAGCGACCGTGCCTCCAAATCCCCACTGTCCCAAGATGTTGGCTGTGCAAGCGCACCAACATAGAAGGAGTCCTTTTTTCCTGCCTATCAATCCAGGATGCATACGATGTGGCACTGTAAATATTCTAAAGTGCCTGACAAGACACGTACCTTTCTAGGACCAAAGGACAGAAAGGAATATAAAATTCTTAGTTTCATTACTGTACATGTGATACATAGAATGTTAAATATTTAGCGGTATGCATTTGTGGTATTTTTTTATGTGCGGAGGACAAAGCGTAAGCATGAAGAAAGAACAGGGGAGCATATACAAGCAACTGTAAATATAAATGACAGATATGCCTTAGTGATGCATATTAATAATTCTAGTGATAGGACTCAACATAGTCCTATTTTCATAGGCATAGATAAAGTTATGACAGGATCGAGGGTTGGCGATGTGGAGACCAAACTGGCTTAAAGAGAAGCCTATTGGATTTACAAGTTAGGGGCTTTGGAGTGGGCCGGTATTTATGATTAGATAGAGCTGGAACGGCTGTTATATTGATTTACTTGGTCTCTGATCACCCCCCCCACACACACACAATGTATTTTATGATTATAGAATATGGATAAAATTCATTACCAATACCACATTGCATATTTTGTCCTTGCTGGTAGTTGAAATAAGTTGGTTTGAAATATTGATGCTGATTGTAGTTAGCCTAATTTAAAGTAATAACTGGGTACACAGAAGAATTCAACAAAGGCTATTAGCTATCCCCCCCCTCCAATGCAGCCTTATAAAGTACTTGATTTTAATTCTGGTAGATAGAGACCCCGAACCCTAAACGTCCGCCAAGCTCCTGCATCCCTACCTCAGAGACCTCCTCTCATCACACTGATGCTGCAAGCCAAACTGCTGGGGGCCAGAGGGGTTTTACACCCCCTAGCCACACTGCCCATAGCATGCACGCCTTCTCTCCATCTCTACTGCCCAGCCCGAAATCCAGGGTTTATATAATTTTGAAAATCTGCCCCCTGGTGGCAGCAAATAGGTATCGCCTCCCAGAGCTGACTAAAACCAGGACCTTGGGCAAATGGGCAGGGGGCTTAAACAAGCCCGAGCTAGTAAGCCCACCCTGAGAGAGGGGGGGCTTTCACTCTCCCATCCTCCCTCCCTTAAAAAACATTTCCTCCTGGAAATGTGGCAGTAGGGCACTTCTGAAGAACCACCCCAGGGAACCAGGGTGGGTATGTGGACATCCCACCAAGTCTAGGGTTCCCTCAGGATCATGCAGCACCCACCCTACTACTCTCCTACCTATCCTGCTCAGTGGAGTGAGTTGGTACTAAAAAAACTATTTTATAACAGGCGTTGTCCTGTTTCCATAACTCAACAATTTTAAAAATCAGTAAGCAGCAATTATTTCAGCCAGTCTGTCAATCTTAAATTGTTACATTAACCACTTTGAACATTCTTAAGCATGCAGATTAAATCTTTACTCATCCAGGTTTATAACCCACATTCCCCTCACACTCCAACTCACTCAGCATTTGCACCCAGGTAGTACTATATATATTCATTAATAATATCAATAGCTACTCCAACAGGAGCAGCTTTAGCAACTAAATTGAGTCTCTGTTTCTTCTTGTATCATGTTTACGATGTCAAAATTTCAACACTAAAATCCAGTACAGTGACAACTTTGAGGTTATCGCTGTACTGAACCACATGGTGAAATTTCACTGATTTTAAGTGTCCCCCCACCCCTTCCAATAAGGTCTGACCTGGAGTTTGTTACCTTTAAGAATGGGGGATGCAGGGGAGGCAATGCCCCCCATGTGGGGGTATGGGGGGCAAAGCCCCCCATATAAAAAAAACATTCAATGTCGAGAGGCGAAATTTTGCCTCTCGACATTGTTTCCGTTGCTGAGTTGCATTTCAATAACTTTGTTGTTGATGCAGCTTGGTGGAACCATTTCTTTTTTTTTTTTTTAGAGAATCCAAACATCTCAGCAGGATGTCCACAGTCTTACACCTCTGGAAGTCTCCCCTGGGCACAGGTCTTGAGATTCATAAATTTTCCAAACTTTAAATGGCTAAACAAACAACCAGACAGTCCTGGTGAATCACAGCTGGAATGCACAGACTCTTTCCCATTAAATAGCGAGCCCACCGCTGCTGGGGAAGTAGAAGTCCAGGTCAGGTTTTGTAGTCTCCTCTCTGAAGGAATCTGTGGTGATAATGTAATATTTCAAATGACAGCCGGCTAAATCCTGCACCATGGCAAAGTGGTTAAAAAGAGTGTCAAACCAGCTCAAGGCGAGGAGAAGCACATTGACCTCACCTTTTGAATAATGGCCTGAGTAACTTTCATGGGGTCCCCTAGCCACTGCTATAACTTCTGGACCATACTCCAGAACACCCAATCCACCCTTTTCTCCTCAGCGATATGCCAAAGTCTTTCCAGCCCATATGGATACTCCTCCATTGGATATTCTATGTGGATTCATCTCCTCACCCACCTTTCTGCCTGTGACCACTCAGGCAGGTCCTTCACAATAGTGTGCTGGGTGGTCCCTGGCTCCAGCCACACCTGGGTATGGTAAGGGATGTTAATAGGATCACTCTTAAGCAGGCCATCCATTTTATTCCATAAGGCCTTGCTCTGTACTGCCAGGTGTGGGACAGTGTCAGGCAACATAATGGCAAACCATAGATATGGCTGAGGAATAGTTCAGTAAACATCGTGGTCAGTGAATTGAAACCACTGGAACTGTCCTTTAAAGGGTGCAGTAGGAGACACTTTCTACACCACCTCGCGTTCTACTTCTTCTTCTGGGGAATGCCCCGGTGTGTTGGTACACACAGCCCCTGCCTTAGCAGTACTGGAGGAAGCGCTGTCACTAGGCAGCAAACCCACAGGCAACCCCTTGGGCCCTGGGGCAGGCCAAAAGCTGACAATTGGAGTCCCCTGCCTCTACCTCTGCCATGGGGATAGTCAACAGCAGGTGGGGTGGGACTGGGAAGATGTCTGTGCCCCACCTCGCCTTCACCAGCAAGTTCTTCCACCTCCTCCTCCACCACCATATCTGGTGACTTCTGCTTTGGCTCTACATCAGGGACCATTGTTTTCACCTCTGCTTCCAAATCCAAACTCCCTTGGTAAATTAGAGATGCTGTGCCCACAGAAGCACTCACAGGATAGGGCCATGGGTAACTGAATGGCAGGCCTTCAAACAGTCCCCGCACTGTGGTGTTTGAACAGATGGAACACAGTGGCAGCTTCTCCACCCCTTCTCCTTGATAACCGCACCTGACACACTTTTCCACTGCTTCTCCCCTCCCTGCCAATTTCCACAACCACATCAGCAGGGAGGCAGGCATGGTAGCAGGGGACTCCTCTGTTGGAAAGAGCTCTTGTTTAGCACCAGGGCTCACCTGGAACCACTGGTAAGTGCCCATCACTGGTGCCCCACCTCAAGAATTTTTGAAAGGTTTTGAAGAATTTAAAATTGCATTCCCAAAAGTTGAGGAATGTTGTTGGGGCCAGAGACTGGACCAGAAAGGCTTTTCCTAATCAGCAATGTCCCTGAGAGCAGAGATAGGAATGATCTTTCAGGAATCTTGGAACATGATGAATTGTGTGGGATTGGAAAGATGAAGTTGCAGTGCATGGCCAGTGACTCAAACACCAGAGCCTGTAATTTGATGGTGGAAACTGGCAAAGACTTAGCTTCCATGAAACCATCCTCATCAATGTCCTCCAGAAGGGAGGAAGAGGTACATCTGCACAGCAGGGGCACATCTCTGATGGTTCCACTGGATCTTCTCTCCCTGGCAGCTGGTGTAAAAAGGTTAAAAAGTTGTTGGAAGAGGAAGGGAGGACCAAACAAAGGAACATCTTGAACATGCCCTGGCAGGAGGGCTCATCAGCATAGATCAGGAGTAGCTACCAGCAAGAGAATACAAGGAGTACCAGAGGCGTTGTCCTGTTTCAAGAATCAAACTGTTTTCCCTTGGGAGGATGCGTTTGATACATGAATTGAACAAGTCACCCAAATGGTACAAGATTTGCAGTGTACTGACTCTGAGAAGAGGTCTCAAAGGGGAAAGTGTTTGAGAGTACTTGCCCTGGATGCCATAAGGCCACCAACCTGAATGTCACTGCTTAAAATTATCTAGTCCTTCAGGTGAAAATGGATGAGAAGAAAACACTGGGACTATCCTCACCTTGCTGTCTATGACCAAGCAGCAGGATGGCAAGCAGCATTATGACTTTGTTGTGAGATTGGAAAAGGTTGGTAAAGAACCTGATGAAAAGGATATCTAACCACAGGAAACATGGGCCAGTGGCCCAGGTTCTTGATGGAACAGTGTACTAAGACCAGATTCTTCTAAATTTACACTTATAAGACAGGCTGGATAAACCTACACCATATGATGAGCTCAATTAAGAAGTTTGAGAGCAGGAGGTGAGACTGTTATCCATGATGAGAACCTTGATGGCTCATAGGTTGGCAGGGATTGCCACTGTAACTGCCCCTTAAGGGTCCAGCACAGAGGAACTGATGAAAAGAACTGACCAGTGAATAAAGCTGGTTTTTGAAAGGGTCTGCATGCCTGATAACAGACAACCACACAACTTACTTTGCTAGAACTTTCGCACTTGCAGGCATAACCTCCAGATGACAGCAATGACAAATAAATTAACCCTGGATACCTAGGTGTCAAAACAACATCTTCTGTTACCATTGTGGACTGTGTGGACATATTGGAAGAGACTATCACTACCCCAAGGATCTCAGGAGAGTGATTGATCTACTGATCCAAAGGAGGCAGGATTTGCAAAACTCCACAGGGTCCCAATAAGGGAGAGCACTGGAGCCCCAGAAGCAAGATTCTCCCAAATGACAGTCTCCAAGCCAGATGTTAATGCAAATGCCAGGAAGCCTTCTTACCAGTTAAAAACTGTCGACCCCCCCTTCTGTGATGTAGAGGTGAAGGCTGATGGGAGACAAACCTGAGTTTAGTTGGACAGTGGATCCCAAGTCAATATCATGTTCAAAGACCACTATGACAAGTATGTTCTGCACTGAAAATTGAAGTCCTTAGAAGGGCTGAATGTCTGGGGTTTGAGTAATGATGACTACCCCAGATTTTGAGTCAGATGCATCTGGATCACCTTCTCAAAGGATGTAACTGGAGTTGCAGAACCAGTAGAAATATATGCCTTGATGTGCTCTCAGGTAAGTATGATTAATGGTATCTTCAACACAGAGTGGACCAATGCGACCCTATTGGGAAGATTGAGACAACTATACTGAAAGAGAAAGAATCAGACCCCAGAATTAAAACCAAACTTTCATGGACTTGTAAAGAGAGCCCATGCTACACAAGCTGCAAAAACAAATGTGGAGGACAACAACCCTGTAGTCAATGTTTGCCACTGAGAAGGGCAAGAACTAGTTCTGCCTCCTATTAGTAGGGGTATCACAAGTCGTAAGAGGGAGGTAATAATCCCTCTGTACAAGACATTGGTTAGGCCCCATCTGGAGTACTGCGTGCAGTATTGGAGGCCACACCTTCACAAGGACATTAACCAAATTGAGGCAGTCCAGAGAAGGGCAACCAAAATGGTGCAGGGACTGCATCAGAAGACATATGAGGACAGATTAACAGAGCTCAATATGTATACCCTTGAGCAAAGGAGGGAGAGAGGTGATATGATCGAGACATTTAAACACCTTAAAGGCATAAACAAGGTGAAAGAGTCTAACATGTTTAAATATAAGAAAAATAGCAGGACAAGAGGACACAGCATGAGATTAGAGGAGGCCGATTAAGGGGGAATGTGAGGAAATTCTTTTTCACAGAAAGGGTGGTAGATGCATGGAATGGCTTACCACAAGAAGTAGTGGCTATGAATACAGTGCAGGGCTTCAAACAGGCATGGGATAGGCATAAGGGAGCAATACAAATGACTATGAATAGATAGGTCACTGACATAGCAAAGGCCGATGGCACATTTATAAGGTAGAAAAAGAAATGGGCAGACTGGATGGGCCTTGCGGTCCTTATCTGCTGTCAACTTCTATGTTTCTATGTTTCTATGTTTCCTAATTTGGAATGTGCTATCACTGCAATGAAAGAAGAGTGCTGAGAAATAAGTGTTGTTAATAAATGCCCCTGCAAAACATGGCTTACCTGAAGGACTTTTGGTGAAGTCCAGTCTTCTACCCATGCAAGCTCATGCCTCTGTAAGGAGCGTGTCAATACAAGGGAAAAATGTGACCAATCAATACTTCCTCATCTGAAAGGAAAGGACCCTGGCCCATGTCTACAGTGCTGACACTGTGATGCAGCACAAGTCAACCTTGACTGACACCACAACAGGTATCAACCCAGACACCTTTGACTTTTCTGAGTCCCCATTGCCCAAGGGGAAGGAGGCCAAAAGTAGACAGATATTAGTGCAAAGAATCAAAGTGTTCTCTTTGTGTGACTGGGATGTAGTGTACATGAAAGGGTAACAACACTGGATCCAAATGAATGGAGAATGCCCATTCAGAGAGCCATCCCAACACCTGGCACCTACTCATATTGATGACATCTAAAGACACTTCCAGGAGATGCTGGCTGCAGGTATAATCAAAGACTCTCACAGCCTGCATGCCTTGTTCATTTTGGTGCTATGAAAGAAAAATTTCTCAGTTAGAATGTGCATTGACTACCACATTCTTAACAAATGTATCATCCCTGATCAATATACTGTGAACAGGATTCAGGATGCCCTTGATTGCCTGAATGGGAGCTGATGGTTTTCTGCCTTAGACTTGAAGAGCGGGTATTGCCAATTAACATGTCCAGTTTTGATCAGAAGACTACATTGATCTGTCCATTGGGATTCTACACATTTCTTAGGATGCCTCAAGAGATTTCAGGGGCCCCAGCAGCTTTTCAGAGACTCACGGAACAAGGGGTAGGAGTTATAAATCTTCTGAAATGTTTTATCTATGTGGATGTTGTCATCATCTTTAGAAAGACTCTTGAAGGACACAAGTCTTGACTGTTCAAAGTTCTGGATCAACTAGGGGAGTCTGGTCTCAAGGTATCTGTGGACAAATCAAAATATGAAAAATCTAGCACTCACCAGCTCCATACTGAAAAATGATGCTCAAGGCCACTGATTTACAGTGATTAAAATAATGAAATTCCGTTTTCAAGACTTCAGATTCCGGAATTACACCGGTGATTGTTACTCTAATTTCTGGATTTTACCGGGATTCTGCTATCATTCTTTTAGTATGTGCATAAGTAATCAAAATTAAAGAAGGCTTAATATACAGAGCATTAAATAGAGCAAATTGAAAATAGTACAGGAAGGAATTAAAAGAAAAACACAAGTTTTGTAGATCTACTGATCTGATATAAAATGCCAGATTCCATGAAATCTTTGTTTTTACCAGTCTTCAGGCAGCCCTAATTCCGGAATTTTACCAGATTTTCCAGTAAAAACCAAAAAACAGTGGCCTTGATGATGCTGCTCTTATAGTTCAATGTGCAAAAATGTGCCATTTTATTCAGTGCCAACAGAACATCATAAAACTATGCGTGATGCATTTCAAAAAATAATCCTTTATCGGAAGGTGCACAACACAGGTAGTGACTTCCTTTTATACAGGTAAAGTGACCTCATAAAAGGAATTCCAGTGTTACCAACCTGTGTTTTACTAACTATTTAAAAATGTTAAGCATTGTGGAGAGTGAAAAAGGACATAACAATGTAAATATAAAAATTATATACACACATACATGCAGACTATATTTACAAAAAAACAATCTTGCTTATAGTCACCATAAATAATAAATAACTTTGTGTAGGTACTAGTAATTTCCTATATAGCAGATTGAATTCACTTCTGTTATATTTAACGCGAGTCAACCTTCTATACATATTTGCATCCGATAGCATTAGCGTGGATGACTTACTCTTCAATACTGGTAATCACGTCTTGTTTTTTCACTTTTTATTTTTGTGGATTTTAAGCAATAGTGAATATAGTGAAAATAAATGGATTGTTAAAATAACCTGCTATACAGTATATCTTTGCATTAAATCAAATTTATGTATGTACTTATGATGATGCTAATATACTAGTGTCCACTGCTGTTAGCATTTTAAATAATACTGACACTAGCTGTAATATTAATATACTACTACTAAAGTTAAATGCACGGGTGCTGGAAGAGATTGTAGTTTAGAGCCAGGCCACCATACGCAGAAGGTAAATCAGGTCCAGGTGCTGACCAGTGTTGTAAGACAGAGAAAAAGAGACATTGGCATATTAATGCATTGTTGAAAATAGATAAAGATGTGCATTTACAAACTGCATTATTTGCATATTTACAATGAATCCTGACTTCACTAATGCAGATTTGCAGAACCCACAGGTAAAGATTTATCTCAAAAATGGTGTTAGATTGAAGCTATCATTATGTTCGCGGGATATTTGCAGGCACCAAGGGTATAAATCCAAAAGTCCCTTGTTTTAGTAGCCGTTTGTCATCAGTTTCTCAGTGGCTCTGAAGGTAAAATCACGACCTTCCACATTGTTAATCATTTTGGTATGTTGTGCAGCTGCATATTTCACATCACCATTGTCTATGGCCCTGCAGAGTTTTCCCACCCAGACCTTAAACTGTCTGTTCATCTTGCCAAGGTAGAAGACACCACAGTGACATATTGCCACATAAATAACCCCACAGCTGTCACAGGTGATCAGCTGTCTGATTGTACACTGTGTATCAGTGTGTGAATTTTCAAAGGTATTACCCAGAGCAATAACCATACAATACACACTCCATTTGCATGCACAACAACCTTTTAAGGTTACTGACTGTGTAACCAAGTATTGGTTACTGGTCTGATTTGCTTCCTGTGTACCATTTTATCATGCAGAGCCATAGTTCTGCAATAAACCATGCATAGAAATTCTTGGCTAATTTCAAAACAAAATCTGCATTACATTGTAATGTATGCCATTTATTTTAATGTTTTCAAAATAGCTGACATGGGCCAAAAAGGTTGCCACAAAATTATACCTTGCGGAGTTTGATGTATCTCTTCTGCTGCCTTGAATAAGATTTAGCAAACTCATTAGATTCACTAGTACCTGCTGCACTGTACCCTCTTCAATAAATCTATCAGTTAACTCTGATGCTGCTCTCTTGTAGTTGGCATCAGTGCTGCAGTTACATTGCATTCTTAGAAATTTCCTTTTCAGAATATTCGGAATACTGTGTGGCAAGGGTGACAACTCAAGGCCAACAACAGCGTATTCCGATCACTCTCCTTCCTGAAGATGTCTGTATATTTCCTTCTTCATGCTTTCTGATTTTGTGATCTAAAAATAGAACAACATTCTTGCTGCCATTATATATGAACCTCAGATTTTCACTGGTGGCATGCATGTATTCTACAAAATTCTCAAATTCTGACAGATTGCCACTCCAAACAATAAATATGTCATCAATAAATCAGCACAACAATGAGATTTTCTCATAAAATGGGTTCACTTCCTTATCCCTGACCACTTTGGATTCACACAAGCCAACATAAAGCTTGGCATTGCCGTCCCTTTGGTCTGTAAATAGAACTTATCTAAAGAAGTAAATGCATTGATTTTCAGCTCAAATTTGGATAAGTTTAACAAAATCTCCTTTGGCAGAGTGCCATCCTCCCCCCATTTATTCAGATAATGTGCCAAGACATCCAAGGCTTCTTCCTGTGATATGTCAATATACAGGGAGTCAGTATCCATAGTGATAAGATATGAGTCCCTATACACCATCAAAACATCTTCTAATACTTACAATATGTCACCTGTATCTTTGAGATATGAACAGTGTGTACAAGCAAAGGGGCAGATCTGATAATCTACATATTGAGAAAGTGGCTCAATGACAGAGCCAGTACCGCTGACTATTGGTTGTCTGGGAGGACTCTAGGGTTTATGTACTTTGGAAAATTCATATACAGTATGACATACAGGATGTTTCTTGTCAGTGAAACCACTCTGATATGCATTCCCCACCTATTCATTAATACACCATTTAAACTCATAAGTTGTATCATATTCCATTTTTTTGTGAAATCTAATGTCATTCAACTGGAATAAAACCTTCCTATTTTAATCTTCAGAGTTAAACACTACAACATTACCACTTTTATTGGCTGGCTTGATTGTTATGGTGGAGTCTTTCTGTAGATTTTCCAAGGCTGTCCTTTCACCTTGCGTGAAGTTGTTGTAGTGTAAGTCCATCAGTATACCGTTAATAGAGTGCGGGAAGGAGGGCGTTGGAATGTGGGCATTTCGATTAGGACAAATGTCTTGTGGGCAGTTGGGATTTCTTTGCGTCAGTGAATGTAAGTGTCATGGCCATGGGGCCCTAACTGTGGTCCTCTTCCCCCACAATGTGTGCAGGGTGGGGGGTGTTTATATACAGTGCTATGTAGGGGTCGGGACCCCCATGGGAAATTATGTGGACAACATGAGGGTGCCAGAGCAACATGTGGTATGAGATCTGCCAGGAGCATAACTCAATTGGCAGTTGCGCATGTGGCTCGCGGTCTTTCACCTGCACTTGTGTTTTCCGTGGCAGGTTTCTTTTTGCCCTAAAGTGGGTGACCCAAGTCCAGTATGTTGTCAAAAAGTCTGTTAAGATCTTGCTTACAGAGTTTTTTGAAAGTTAATATTACTGCCCTTGGTTGAGGAAAAAAGATTACTTCTTTTTGAAAATGTTCTCATATGTTGTAGTTGTCTCTGCTGTCCCATGAGTAGATGCTGCCATACCTCATTCACTGATTCTGCAGCTCTGTCATTCACTACAGTATAGTCTAAAGCCATTTCTCACTTCTTGAAAAATGATCTGAGGCTCAGGTTTCTGCAAGCTCTTCACAAGTCGATGTATGTTCAATTTACTGAGTATGGTAGTGGGAGCAAAGGAGAGGTCTTTATTAAGGACCTTGAATTTCTTCGGCAGTTAACTATTTATTAGAAAGATCAATCACCTTCCTTAATTCTGTGCTTGATTGTACTTTTTACCAGAGTTTTACACCACCCCAGGTATTTGCCCTACATAACCTTCAGTAATGCCCCAGGTGTTTCTTTGGTTTGTAACTGTGGAGATGTAGATTAACTGTATTAGAATGCATTTGTCTAGAATAGCCTAATAATCTGCATATTTGTGAAATACTTAGAATAGGAAATATTTGCCTAGAACAGGCCTGTTGTAAATATACCTTTTCATACAACATGGGCCCCATATTCAGAGCCAGCCAGCTGCGCAGTGCAAATAGGTGCACCACATGAAAAATAGGGCCAGCCGACTCCGGCTCAATGTTCAAACAGATAGCACAATCCGAACAGACTGCACAATCTCTCTGAATATCAGGCCATGGTAGCGCAGTGCAAAGCAAGCAGTTGTCATGCTGTGCACTGCTCTACCAGAGTGCTGGACTGAAGACCACCCATAAGGGTAAAGCGCGGCACACACTGGTTAGTGCTGTGGCCCCTATGTGCAATATTCAGCCCAAGCATGCAAATGAGCCCATTGGCCATGCATGGCAGTAACTTCTGTTATATGCCCATTATAGGCTCATTTGCAAACAGTGCAATGGCCCAATTGTGCCGGGCTGCTGTCCCCCCACCCTCCCCATCCCCGATATTCCTATTGTATGAATTATACAATTCTCTGGTGTCCATGTGCCCTTCCCCATCCCTGATTCCCCTGTAGTTCAACATATACACCTCCCTGGTGGTCTAGTGGACCCCCCTCCCTGTCCCAACCCAAACATATAATGAAATAGATATAATTCCCTGGTGTCTAAAGGACCCTGCACCCCCCCACCCTGGCAAGCAGTGCCCCACCACCCAACCCCCCATCTCATCCCTGAGCCGGAAACTGGCACAGCCCTCCGCTCTCCACCATGGCCGGTCACCAACTCAGCTGTCTAGGGTGTATACTGTAACAGCTGATTGTACAGTACATGCTCATTGACAGTTCAGTCAGTGGCTGGCCATGGTGGAGAGCAAAGGGCTGTGCTAGTCGCTAGCTCAGGGATGGGACAGGGGGCAGCAGGGTGGTGGGGCACTGCCTGCTGGGGTGGGGGGTCCACTAAACACCAGGGAATGATATCTATTTTATTATACAGGCAGATAAGGGATAGGGTGCTGGGTCCACTAGATCCCCCAGAGATGTATACGTATTATTGCAAGGGGAGATTAGGAGTAGGGAGGGGAGTCCATTAGACCACCAGGGAAGGATATATATTTTATTATATGGGCAGGTCAGAGATATGGAGGGGTGCCCACTAGACCACTGGGGAGGTGTATATGTTGAACTATGGGGGGATCAGGGATGGGGGGGCACTGGACACCAGGGAGTTGTATAAATCAAACAATGGAGAGATCAGGGTAGGGAGGGGGTCCACTAGACAACAGGGAATGGTGCTGTCCCATGGTGCATGGACTTGGTGTGTGGTGCCCACCCCATCTGCACACTGTTGAGGGCTGGGCATTTAGCATTTCTGAAATCTCTGAATTTTGCACTGCACAGCATATGCATGAGGGATCCCTTATTTGCATGGGCACAGCGGACAATTCTATACGCCGGCGCTGTTGATGTTGTGCCATGCAATGTTTCCCTTTGAATATGGGCAATGCCTTGAAAGCCGGTGCTATTCATGGTTCATATAGCACAAACCCAGTTTGTACCACACTATCCTATTGAAAATTGGGCCCCATATTTTGCAAGATAACTGGCCAGATAAAAAGTAATATCTCTCTGAACAAGAAAATATATCGCTATGACATAATACATCAAGAAAAGATATTGATATCTTTTCTTGATGCATTATGTCATAGTAATATCTTTCCTTATAAAATGGGTAGATAAAGTCCTGTGTTTTGACTGGTTTTTACCTGTTCATCAAATCTGTTTGATGCAGAAGTAAAAACAAGTACTGAAAAGCAGAAACACAGTACACAAACAAAAATCTCTGTTCCATTTGAACACTGCACCATCAAATGCTGCCATCATTCCCCTTTCTATCTGATGAAACCATTCTTCAATAAATTCTCTCCAGTAAACATATTCACCAGGTTTTTCAATAGCTTATTTCAGCCCTATAGTTATCATGCATTGAAAACTAAATAAAAACATGAATCAATTTTCCTTGAGGTGCAGATCGCCTACCACTACGCAGCACCTCTCTTCCCTTCATCTCCGATGCTAGCAACGCTCCCATTTCTGCGTGTGTTATCATAAGTAACATTTTTTTTTTCTTTTTTTAAATTTCCAAATACAGTCCACAGGTTAGAAATACTCCTGTTTGTAGTGCTGCTCCCACCATTGCCAGACCAGTAGAGGGGCCAAGGTACAACTGATTAGAACTGACAGGCTGACACACTGTTTGACCCGTGTCAGGACAGCTGACATGCCATTCAAGCTGACAGAGGAAAATTCAAACTCCATTCATTTACCAAGCAGGCGAGGGGGGGTAAGACATTTCAGACACTTGCTCCACTATGGCTGCACAGTCCTTTGGGGGGGAGGGCTGACCTCATCATACCAGAACTATGGACCCCAATAAAGGACAAATGTCCTAAAGTGCAATTACACCACATAAATGAGGAAAGACTATTTTACTATAAATACGGTAAATTATTTCAGGTTATTCATATCTAAATGCTATTTTTAACATAAAAAAAATGTTAAAAAAGGGAACCCATTTTCTAAGTGCAATAAGACACTCCGGGGTGTGCATTGAACAGATATGGCTGCTCTTCCAGGGGCTGAAGGCACTCGGCCTGCGGCCTAATGCATTACTACACCCTTGGGCTTGTGGCAATATCTGTTCAATGCACACCCTGGAGCATCTTATTGTTTACTTTTACCACTATGTCATACTGCATTCTTAACTCATTCAGGTTTAAATGTTTGGCCTCAGTAGTAGTACTAACCATATTCAACTGTGAATAACATAGAGGATAATGTATGGGTTGCTATCGGTAACCAGCTCGTTAACCACTGAGAGGTTGCCATGGCAACCTTGTAAACCTCGAGAGTGAAGCTCGAGAGGTTCATGTAGCCATGGCAACCTCAAGACGGTTAAACCAGCCGGTTGCCTATAGCGAAACATATATTATATTTTATAGTGTATAGTTCACATAACTAATTAAAAAAATACAGCAGGAACCTCACAACTGCTGTTAGATCAGTCACTGTTGCTAATTTCAGGTCATGCTCACCACTGCGGCCATTTCAGGAAGGTCGTAGATTTCTGTAGCGGGCATGTGCAGTCTGTTCTCAGTTGTTAACCACTGATGTGACATACCATCGATGGGTTAACAACATGGTTACATCACATCGATGGTAAAACTTTGTTATAAAAAGGTAGATTTCTACCTATAACAACGTTCGACCATACATTATTTTAAAATGAAAAATGATAGCATGGTACTGTGATGACAAAAGTTGTTCAGCACAAAAATATCTACAAATGAGTGGTGTTTCATTTATAGATACCCTTTTGAAATTGGTATACAGTAATGAGTAAAAAGTGGCAGAAAATTTTTTTTTCCTTTTTCAATGAACAAATGTGAATAACTTTAAAAAGAAAAAATATATCATGTCACTGTGAGTGCGAAAGTTGTTAAACACAAAAATACCTACAAAATGAGTGGTGTTTCATTTATAGGTACCTTTTAGATTTTTATTATAATCAGCAAAAAATGGCTGTTGTGAAAACATTTTACAAACATTGCTCTTGGGCAAGTTAAGCATTAAAAAGCAATGAAGTATGAGTTGCCAATGTATTGCCAACTGTAACAAGTTCTGGCCAGAGCTGGTACTGCTGCAGCCGAGATCATGACAGAACATGGCACTGTCCACCATGTCCAAGATGCCTACCGGCATTCAGTGCACATGCGGGGTGACTCAAGCATGTGCACTGGGTTCCAGTGGCCATCTTGGATATGGCAGACTGGGTCGTGTTCTGTTCCACTGCTGCTCAGTGCACATGTGCGATGACTCATGCATGCTCACTGGGTTCTAGTGGCCATCTTGGACATGGTGGACTGTGTTCTGTTCCACCAGAAGACAAAATAGTTTGGTGGATGCACAGTGATTGCCATTCACCTCCACTATTAAAAACTCCATTTGGTATCCAGTAAGCTCCCTTTACTCTACTGTGATCGCAACACGTCTGCAGGGCTACTCCCACTGCAGCTGTAAAAAACAATACTAAATCAACTCATCGGCAGTACAGTTTAATGCAACATGTACTGTATTGCTACAAGGTCAAATCAGTAGTGTCAGCATTTGGTTCTTCTGCAAGACTCTGTCATTAATGTCAGCACCTGATACATGTACAAGGCCATATCAGTAATGCTGGCACTTAAGACTGCTGCATGGCCATCTCACAAATATCAGAACCTAATATGTGTACAAGGCTGTCTCTGTAATCTCAACACTCGGTACCAGTGAAAGGCCATTTCAGTAATATAGCACATAATACTGGTACAAGTCTATGTCAGTAACATTAGCACAGCACAATCTCAGTAATGTCAGCACTTGATACCAGTACAAGGTCATATCAATAATGACTGCACTTAATACTGATAGAAAGCAATCTCAGTAATCTCAGCACTTGATACTGATACAAGGCTATCTCAGTAATGTAGGCAGATACAAGGCAGTGTCAGTAATGCCAGCTCTCAATACTGTTGCAAGGCCATGACAGTAATAGATACACTTGACACTGCTTCAGGGCCATCTCAGTAATGTCAGCACCTAATACTACTACAAGAAAATCCTAGTAATATCAGCACTTGAGACTGGTACAAGGAGATCTCAATAATATAAGCACTTGATTCTGCTGCAAGACCTGCTCAGTAATATCAGCACTTAATACTGGTACAAGGCCATCTCTGTATTGTCAGTTCTTGATACTGCTATCTAGCACGGTAACAGATTAATTATTACTAGATGTAAACTTAACTTGGGTCAATAAGCTTTCTGTTACAAGCTCCCCAGTTGTGGAACAATCTGGCCTTGGGTGATACCCCTCACTCCAGCATTGCCACGGCTAAACTATACCTCTTGGTACAAGGCCATTGCAGTACTGCCAGCACTGGATACTGGTACAAAGCCATTGCAGTAATGTCAGCACTTGGTATAGTTACAGGGCCATCTCAGTAATGTAGGCACTTGACACTGCTATCTAGCACAGATAACAGATTCATTGTTCTTAGGTGTAAACTTAACTTGGGGCAGTCTGCTTTCAGTTACAAGCTGCCCCAGCTGTGGAACAATCTGAACTTGGGTTATGCCCCTCACTCCAGCATACCTTGGCTAAACTATACATCATGTAGTTTATTACCTTGTTCTGTGACTGTATTGGACTATGATCTGTTTTGTTTGCCTTTTTCTCCATGACGTTGTTTGGCAAAACTTCTGGGGCCTGATATTTAAAGAGGCACAAAGTGCAGTGCAAAAGTTTGTGCTGCACCTTGTACTTGCCTGGGTGCCCAAATATGCTATATTCAGTGGAATAGCACACTGGCGATATTCGACTGAATATAGGGCCATCTCAGCCTAGTGCTAAGCCACTTAGCTCTGGGCAGATGTGGATCCGAAAAAGGGCACCACAATGGCTTGCACCTGTGCTAAATTCTGATATTCAAATGGACCCATGCAAATGAGCCCATTGGGCATGCAAGGTATTAAGGGGCCATTTACATGTCCATTATGGACTCATTTGCATGGGGAGTGAGGCTGCATTGCATGGCTCTTCCTCCCAGTTGTCTGCACACAGAGAGCTATCCCTGGTGCTAGTGGTCCCCCCCTCGTCGATCGCTAGTTGGATATTAAAAATACAACATTCCCTGGTGCTAGAGGTCCCCCCTTGCTAATTTCTGGCCTGATATTAGACAGAAATCTTTCCCTGGTGTCCAGTGGTCCCTCCTCCCACCTGCTGCCATGTCTGATGTGTAAATAATTATTCCCTGGTGTCCAGTAGTCCATCCCCCCACCCGCACCCATGCCCGATGTATACATAAACATTTCCTGGTGTCCAGTGGTCCCTCCCCCACCCACACCCATTCCCAATGTGTGAATAATTATTCCCTGATATCCAGTGATCCTTCCCCCATCTCAATCTTCTGTATAATAATGTATACCCAGTCCCTGGTGTCCAGTAGACCCCCCATCCCGATCTCCTATACATTAATGTACATCCATTCCCTGGTGTCTATCGGACCCCCTCCCTATCACTGATCCCATGTATAACAATATAAAATTATTCCCTGGTGTTTAGCAGATACCCGCCCCCCCATACCAGCAGGTAGTGCCCCGCCCTCCTGCTCCCCCATCCCAACTCTGAGCCAGTGACTGGCACAGGCCTCTGCTTTCCACCGTGGCTGGCCACCAACTGAGCTGTCAGTGAGTGCATACAGTACTAATCAGAGTACATGCTCATAACAGTATGTGCTCATTGACAGCTCAGTCAGCAGCTGGCTGTGGTGGTGAGCAGAGGGCTGTGCCAGTCACTGGCTCAGGGTCATGATTGGGGCAGCTGGGTGGTAGAGCACCACCTGCCCGGGGTGGGGGAGTGGGGATCTGCTAGAAACCAGGGAATGGCTTCATATTGTTGTACAGGGGATCGAGGATAGGGATGGGGTCTGCTAGACACCAGGGAATGAATTTACTATGTTATACAGGGGATCAAGGATAGGGAGGGGGTCTGCTTGACACCAGGGAATGGATGTACATTAATATACAAGGGACTGGGATTTGGGGGCCACCGGACACCAGGAATGGTTATGCATTATTATACAGCTGATTGAGATGGGAGGAGGGACCACTGGACACCAGGGAATAATGTTTTACACATCGGCATGAGTGCGGCTGGGGGAGGGACCACTGGACACCAAGGAATGCTTATGTATACATCAGGCATGGGTCTGGGTTGGGGGGAGGAACCGTTGGACACCAGGGAATAATTATTTATGCATCAGGCATGGGTACGGGTGGGTGAAGGGACCACTGGACACCAGGGAATAATTATTTACATATCAGGCTTGGGTGGGGGAGGGATCACTGGACACCAGGGAATAATTATTTACATATCGGGCATGGGTGGGGGAGGGACCACCGGACATCATGGACTACTGCATTGGGGGATGGGGGGGTTGATTCGCTTCCTCTGCCAACTGCTAGGGTTGTGTGGGAGTAAATTGTGTTTTTGGTCGGTGGTATCTGCACCTTGCAAGGGGACCATGCAAATTGGACTTGTGTGATGCACGTATTCTGAATACTGAACTGCACCAATATTCAGGTCCCCACCCCTTCATTTGCATTGTGCCCCTTCCAGATATCACCTGGGTGCAAACCCTATATTTCTGCGCTAACTGGGCTTTTGAATATGTGACTTACGAGCAAAGCTGGGTTTGTGCACACAAACTAGGCTTTGTGCCTGGGCAAACATTTGAATATCTGACCCCTGATGTTACATGCACATTGTTATAGTTAATGTAAATTGTTCTACAGTACATTGCCTGTACTTACCGTGTCCTGAATCTCTATAATCTACTTTGTGGATATGGGGTGAGATATTCAGAAACGCACCAGAAGCAGTCGCAAGGGCGGCACAGTGCAGGTACACTATGCAGGTGTGCAACCAACGTGATATTCAAAGGCTGAGCACCAAGGCAAGTGACTGCGCAACATGGCTGAATATCGCAGGGATGTGCCATGGCGCAACAAGGACTGCACCAGGGAGCAAGTCAGCAGACGCCATAGCACAACCATGGTTGTGCAATGGAGCAAGGCAGGAAGCGCAGGAGCACAGCATGGACAGGGCAAGGGACAGAGGCACATGGGCCATAGCACAGGGCACCTGGCACAGTGTGGAGCAGGCCACAGGAGCAGGACACACTGCCACCACAGGGCAGGGGATGACTGGAGGGGGCAAGGCAGGCGCATGGCCACATGCCCTGACCATGCAATCCACTGCAGTGCATGGAGGTGACGTGACACCCATGGCCACTGGCAGGCAGCCATGGGCAACACCCACAGGACGGCACGGGACATGGCACCTGGACCAAAGCAGACATCACACAAGCCGACAGCACACAACGCACTGGACACACAGCCCAGCAGGGAACAAACGCACGCCACAGGGCACACACACACACACAAGCCACTGTGCGCAGACCACCTGACAGAAACCCCAGGCAACCGCAAACGTACCACACAGCTGCCATGCACACAACTGCAGCATGGCACCAAAGCCAGCTGCAAAACAGACACAGATACGGATGGCTACCAAAATAGAAATGTATTAAAAGCAACTACCAACTACAACAACAAACTATTTACAGGTGAGCAAGGATAGGGACCAGGGAACGGGGAGGCCACAATCTGGAACGTAGGCTGGGGAAGGGGGGGAGACAGGGGACAGGGGACATGGTAGGCTGTGTACAATGGAGGAATGGGAGGGATGTCAGTGGAAGGGAGGGTGATGCAGACCAATGGGCCCCTCGGGAGGTCCACGATTACTGGCGCCTCTGCTGCCTTCTCCTCTGTGGCTGGAACAGGGCCCACCATATGATGTGGGTCACCGCAAGTGTGGCCGTGGTGACCCTCAAGATCCACTCCAGCAGCCTGGTATGCGCATTCATCAGATGGGCAACTAGGACAAAGGAGGTGACATGGATGAGTGCATGCCCACATGACTGTACCCCACCCACAGTGCGCAGTGGACAGTGGTGACATGCACCCTGTAGGGGCACACAGCCAACCACAGCATGCGTGCCCACATGAGCCACCATCCTGACCATCCACAGCCACACACAGCACTGCACACCACCACCAGCCATGCACAGCATGCCACAGCCATGGCAGCCAGGTG
Organism: Neoceratodus forsteri; assembly: GCA_016271365.2. Lineage (NCBI taxonomy): Eukaryota > Metazoa > Chordata > Ceratodontiformes > Ceratodontidae > Neoceratodus > Neoceratodus forsteri. The sequence continues at coordinate 412,356,533 of CM028133.1, read as the reverse complement.
AATGGCCATTGTGTGGGGCTGTCAGTGGCCTGGCTAGGACCCAGATGCACCCACAGCCCACCCACAGCGGCCACACACACATGCCCAGGGTGCAGCATGGTGCAATGGACCATGCTGGTGAAGCACAGCATGTAGTGGCCATGTGCATGGCGGGCTGTGGTCCACCCCTACCACACACAACAGCATACACCACCAAAGTGCCTACCTGCAAGCTGCGGCCCGACTGGTGCCTGGCTGCCTGCACCTCCCATCTGGGCAGCATCCCTCCACTGTGCGACACCACCAGGCTGCTGCCTTCTGGCAGTGGCACCTGCCATCTGGGCTCTGCACCGATCTTCAGGGCCTAGTAGGGAGACAGTGAGAGACAGACATCAGCACTGGGCAGCAACATATGGTCCCCCCAGCACAGTATACCCCATGACCCAGCGCAGCAGCAATGCTGTGGCACAGCACGTCTACAGTGCGCTGCCATGGTGGCGGAATTCCCAGCCACTGACCCCACCCACAGCAGCATGGTGTGACACCCGCTGGCAACCCACACAACACCGACATGGCATGGACGGGGATATGTGCACTCACCTGGCCATGGCACAGCGCCCCTCCGGACGTGTGCCTGCAGTGTCTGGAGACAGTCCAGGTCCCTTCTCTGCAGGTCCCCGTACCTGTGGCAGCACTGCTCCCCACTATGGCGTGATCCTGTGGCCTCCTTGAGTGCCTCTGCCACCCCACCACACTTCAGTGTGCGGCTGGTCCAGTGGTACCTGCCCATAGAAGGCACCAATATGTGGCTCCACCAATGCCACCAGGTTGACCAATTCCACCTGGGTCCAATTTGGTGCTCTAGGTGTGCTTCTGCGAGGCATGGCTGTATCCAGTATCACAGAAGCATGATAGCACTGGTGAGTGCACAAGACGCACGTGCGATGGATGCGTGACACACCTGGCGATGCGCTGCTATCCCCAATTGCACATCAGCAGGGTATGCGCGATATGGCTGGGGCAATGCTGGCATGTGCTGCAGGCACCCGGGGGTCAAGGGGCACACACAGGGGTCAAAGGGCGGTACGCGCACCTTGCACGTCACTGCAATAGGGCATGGATAGCATGGTGCGTGATTGGGTCCAGTGTGCCCCATGGGCCATATGCCAATAGCGCACGGTCACCAATTGGTGTAGAGTGCATGTGCACCACTTGCCCAATAGCGTCAGAGCCCCGTGCCGCCTGTAGTGCACTGTGCATAGGAAGTGCCACCGCCGAACACAACGTCAGTGTGCGCATGCTCTGTACCATGATGACTTCGCACGTCACACAGATGCGCCATGACATGTGCATAAGCAACTGCACTGTGCAATGCACATTTCCACGATATTCAGCAGGCATATGCAGATTAGCAGATCAGCATATCCGCGGCACATCAGAGGCATTTGCATCTCATTACAGTTGCGCATTCCCTCATTTGCATGTGATGCGCTATAAAGGTGTCATGTGGCAGCACAGGCACCAGACTGGTATTGCATCCTTCACAGGTAGGACGCCAGGCACTGGGCATGTTGGGACTGTGGGGGGGATGCCTCGTGTGTGGCAACCAGCACTAACCACATGTCCCCACCCACAGGAACAGCATGTCAGAGCAAGAGGAAGTTGAGGAGCAGGGATCTGCATGGAAGCGCAGGTCCAATTTCACAAGGGCAGAGTGCAATGCACTATATGATGCCTACATGGACAAGAAGCCCCTCCTGAGTGGCTCCACCGGCACCCAGCAAGCCATGGCGGAAGCATGGGTGGGTGTAGCCAGGGCCGTGAACCTGCAGGGCGTCCATCAGAGGTCGGTGCAGGAATGCAAGAAGAAGGTGGGCACAGACTGCAGGCAGATCAAGGAGAAGGTGACAGCCATCCGGGCCGCATGTGCAGCCATGGGCGGTGGACAGCCTGGGGTGCCACAGCTGACACCACAGGAGGAGCTTGTGGTGGTGACTATGCAGCACAGTGCCATTGAGGGCATTCCCGGCAGTGGATTACAGAAAGGGGATAGCCTTTCACTGCATGGTAGGTACAGCAGCGCATGGGGATGTGGGTAAGGGGTGCATTGGGGCTGGGGTGCGTGGTGGCAGCACTGACGTGTATATGTTCCCTTACAGATCCTGAGCACCTACGTGCGGATGCAGGAGCAGTGGTGCCCACCCTGGGTGATGTTGGGGACCTGGAGGAGTGCACATCCACCTCCACTGGGGTCCGTGGCCCAGACCCCCGCCGGACCCACCACACTGTCCACATGGATGCCTGTGGCATGGGCACGGATGAGGCCCAGGCAGTGTTTCAGTGGGATGCCAGCCATGTTGTCCAGTATGCTGAGACAGTGATTGGGGTGGGGTGCCACATCCGATGATGACATGACCGCTACCCAGGACAGTGGTGATGCTGGACAGGGGGAGGCACCCCTAACACACACCAGACACGGTGATGCCGATGGTGCATGGGTGGGACTGGCAGACCTGCCAGCCACACCGCACAGTGTTGTGGTGGCCACCGTACCTGTGGCGCAGTCAAGCCCTTGTGGTGGTGAGGGTGCAGCCTCCCCGGCAATGTCGCATGCACAGTGGTCGGAGAGGCAACGGCGGCAGCAGGACGGTGCTGAGGATGGACCAGGTGCAGTGTCCACTGCCAGTGCACCACAGACAGTACTGGCCCATGAGGGCCCCGCTGTGCAGTCCCCACCTTCGCGGGGGGGCTGCGCTGCCGTACAACCCCCGCGGGTCGGCATGATGCCCAAGCCCCCCAGGGCACCGACCCACTTGACAAGCACACCCGTCTGCTCAGGGCATCCGTGGAGCAACAGATGCAGGTCATGGCAGGGGTGTGTGCACTCCGCACTGAGCTGCGTCAGTCCACAGGGAGGTGTGACCGGGACTTTCAGCAGCTCCTGGCTGAGGCCACACACATGCGGGAGGACACAACCACAGGTCTGGATTGGCTCACCACTGCAGTCATGGTTGGCCTGGCACCACTGGTCACCCTGGTGCAGGGCCATCCACAGCAGTCACCGCAGAGTGCATTCTCCACTCCTCGGTCCTGGCGTCGTGTGACCCCAGCATTGTCATCGCCGGGACCAGCTGTAGGTATCCTGGGCATGCCTGGAGTGGGCCTGTTTGGGGGCCTGCAGACGCCTGTGAGGGACTGGTCATGTTCTCGCAGCAACACATCTGGGGGTACGTCTGTGACACCCCCCCTGTAGCCACTGCACAGCCTGAATCTGCTGGGCGGTCTAAGCGGGACCATCCACATGTCCATGGTGGCCGTGCACCTGCGCGGCAGACATGATCTGCCACCTCCTGTCCGCTGCCTGCCGCAGCCCTGTATGCATGGGGGTGTGGTATGTGCGTGTACGTACCAGGGCCATGACATCCAAGGCCGCACGTCATGCTTGCCTTGTGCACACCCTCCTGGCCACTGGCCACAGTGGCATGTGCATGATGATGCCATCACAGCACCGGCCACCACAGTGCACCGGTGTTCAGCGTCTGACACACGCCCGTTGGCGGCCTTGGGGTGTGCGTGTGTGTGTGCCTGTGTGACTGTGCCTTTGTGGGTGTGTGGGGCTGTGTGGGTGGGGTCCACTGTTCTGTCAGGGGTGCTTCCATGGTGGCCAGTCCCATGTCCGTCGATGCCCCCCTCCGGCCTTGTCTGTTGTGGGGCACTGCCAGCCATGCCTGTTTACCGTGCCCCGGTCCCTGTGACATGTGTGTGGACCTGTTCACCTACCTGCATGCACCATAGTGATCCTCTGCAATAGTGTCCCTATGCCGCTGGGCCATCCTGCACAGTCGGGGTTCCCGTTGTCTGGGGGGGGGATGCCCACCACTGTTGGCCCTGGTGTCTGCGTTGTCCCCACTGCTGTTCCCCTCTTCGACCTCAACAGCTATCCCATAGTCAGTGGACATGTTGTGTAGCACACAGCAGGCCAGGAATAGGCCACAGGCCTTCGAGAGGCTGTACTGTGGGGCACCGCCAGACCTGTGCAAGCAATGGAAACATGCCTTCAGCAGTCCAAACACTCGCTCAGTGATGTTCTGTGTGCTGGTGTGTGCCTCACTGTATCTCTCCTGTGCTGGGGTCAATGGTCGCTGGTATGGGGTGAGCAACCAGGGCCTGAGTGGGTATCCACTGTCACCTGTGGGGGAACATGTTGGGTTAGCACGTTGGTCAGTGTGGCTGCCCCCCCTCCAACACAGCCGAACCCTCTACACCCCATGCATAGCATCTCCCCCCATGCCCTGCCCTGTTGTGCAGGACTTCCCTTTTCTGCTGCATACTCACCTACTAGGTGGCCAGTGGGGATGTCCCCACTCTCAAACCTGGGGCACAGTGCAGACTGGTGTCACATGAAGGCATCGTTTGCTCCCCCAGAGTGTGTGGCACAGACATTGATTATGCACCCCTTGGCATCACACACCACCTGGCAGTTGACACTGGGGTAACCCTTCCTGTTGATGTAGGCCACCCCCTCCAGCCCCAGTGGTGTGCGGATGCCTATGTGGGTAAAGTCAATGGCCCCTAGCACACCAGGCATACATGCAACCCTGTGGAACTCGTGCATGTTTGCTGTACGCTCTGCCTGTGTGCTGGGGAAGTGGAAAAATTCCACAGTATGTGGCAGCAGTGCGTTGAGGAATTGTGTGAGGAGCCATGACGCGGCCAACTGGGTTATGCCTGTGGTGACCCCTGTTGGTCTCTGGAAGGTGCCCGTGATGAGCAGGCACATCACGGTGGTGACCTTGGTCTCCACTGACAGGGCGTGGCTCCGTCTTGTGGGTGCCTGCATCTCGTCACTGCATAATCACCCAGTTCAGGCGGTACCAGCTCATAATCTCAGTGTCGCTGTACTGTTCAAAGGTGGTGCGGGCACGGTACCACCTTTTCTGGGGATCCCACCGCCGGGCCCTTCCATGGCCATGCCGCTTAGCCGCCTGCCTCCTCACACCCCTCATTACCGCCTCCATCTGGAATATTGCACTGGCCATGGCCCAGCCTGTCTGACCCTTCCCTCTGCAGCTGTCTCCCTGGGCTTCCCCAGCTTTATGCCGCTGCTTGGGCCCCTGCACTGGGTGCACTTCTGTTTTGGAGACCCACACGCATGGTCTGGCCTGCCCACGGGCTCAGTCTGGGTCACGCACTGTGTCCCATTGCCCATTGCTCCTCCTGCCTCTGTGACTGTCCTGCACTCCGGCTACTGTCCTGCCTGGCCAATGGCCCTCACCCTGTCACTGTCTCACACTGTCTCTGTCCCTCACTCTGTCTCTCTCTCACTCTCTCCCCTGCTCCCCTGGGTGCAAGCCACTGTCCCCTGCTTGCTCCATTCTTTTATAGGCTCAACTTTGCTCTGCACATGTCCCTGTTGCTCTGCGCTTGCGCCATCAGCCTGCTGTTGAATATTGCACTGCGCTATTTATTCATGGCTATGCCCCCTGCACTTGCATTCATTAGGGTTGCGCATTGGCACACTGCGATTTGCACTGCGCATTGTCACCTGCTGAATATTGCTCTTTGGCGCATATCTGCTATTGTGCTGGTGCATTTCACTTGCGCCTTGCGCAACCGCTTTGAACATCCCACCCATAGTGTGCTGTATTTTGTTGTTTATTCTCCTCTCCCTCATCTCCCCTCTTTCCCCGCAGGTCATATCTGTAAATGAGATTATCCTTATATCTCTCTATGTTTACCTGCTGAAATAATTCCAAATAAATAAATAATATCTCAGTAAAGTCAGCACTAGACATCAACTCAGTATCCACAGAATGAACACCATGTTCCATATTCTGGCCATTTCATGCTGATTGTCTTCAGAGAATCATTTGTGGGACACCTGGGTTGGAAGGATAATATTTTATCTTACTCATGAGCTGGGAATTGGTTTCACTCCACAGGGGAAACAACAGTGGATTGGAGAGGGGTTCCTTTCATAATTTAAGATTTTATCAATTGTTTGAATGGCTGCAGCTGCACAGTAATAGCCAGCAGCAATTAGTGCAGAAAAAAAATATCTAAGTCTTGGTGAGGCAAAAGTGATCTGATTATACCCTATACTGTATGCTGAACAATCTTCAGTGTTTTACTAACTGGCCAGCTGACCCTTATGTTTCATGGTTGCTCTCAGATAACAGATCCCTTTTCCTGACGTACTTCTCTTCTCTCCCAGTCATATTTTGTGAGGACACTGCTTGTTGGTGTGCAGATGGTAAACAGGTGGCCTTTCATTTAATACAATGTATTCAATTTACTAGGCGTCATGCCCTTTTGCCATAGCCAACACAAAATGAACATTAAGCACGATATATACATGAGTAATTAAAATTCATCATGCAAAGTTAATATCAGCTATAGTTAATATATGTACATTGTAAATATGTTCCCCATTTTGTATTTGAGAGGTTTATATATAATAATGCAAAGTTAAATGTTTGTGGGTTGAACTGGAGAGCAAAAAAAAATCATATATTTTACAGATTCTAGTGTAAAATGACCAAGCATTTATTTAGTATATGACTTGTTTTATTTTTTTTATTATAGTTTTTTTTTGACTGGGAAAGGAAGACTAGGCAATTTTGCCTACTTTTAGCCTTGTCCCATGGGAAAGGGGGAAGATACAGATGCAAACTGACATACAGAGCCAGATAAAGCTATTGGTGGTATTTTAGTAAAGGAAAATCTTGTATTAAAAACACTAATCAAATACATAAATCAAAAATGGAAAATCAGTTTTAAAATATTTTGGGAAATGTTTCTGATATTTCAGTTTAACAAAAACAGAAGTACTTTATATTGAATATAAAATATTATATTGATATTTGACTACAAGGTACTGACTGGATCTAGGGGCTGAGAGTCATTTGGATAAAAGGCACTAAAAGTGGGTTCCATCTAGCTCTAAAACAATGACTATTTTGGCCTCTGGACTCAGCTGGAACAAAATAACAGGGAGGAGTCTGTCTGTCAGGATACAGAAGGCATGAACAGCAAACAACTACATATACTGTAAAGACTTGCCATGACAAATGTGCAGTTCAGTTTAATTTATAAATATAAATAAGCCCAAACAGTCCTGTTATTAGTGTACCACCAACAGTTGGGGGTAAGCACCCCTTTTTTCAGGATGGATGGGATCTCTATGTGACTGCATCTTCAACACTCCGTTTTCTATATTTCTCTGATACTCATCTGGGCGAGTGAGTCTTTGGGCAGGATTTTCAGACATGGGTGCTGGTTCTGTAGGTGCAGCCAGAGATGTTGGTGCTTGTGGCATGTCTAGTTCTTTTGCCACACTCACATAGAATTCTCCCAGAGAGCGCACATTTTGAACACTTTGATATGCTTCACAGCAGCAAGCAGCCCCACAACTGACATGTTAGAGCATAAAAACTTGGTCTGAAAGATATTTTTATGACACTAAGATGAAAAACCCAAGCATTTAATGCAAGTGCAATGCATCAAATATTTGCTGCTTTGGGGACCCTCATCAAAAATACAGCATTGGAAGCCTGCACTTTATGCCCAGTTGTCTGCGGTTCATTCCATCTAATTCTGAAAATATTGTATTCAGGCTATGGTTAATACTTACATTTGTATTTCTGTGTAATGTTCTTTCCTGCAGAAATTCTCTGGACATGTGACAAACAATCATTATATATATGTAGGCCCCCCCCCCCCATTTGGGGTGTTTACTAAGTAGGCCCTGACCACCTTTTTGACCTTTTTTAGACAAGGGACCTGACTTGCCTGCCGGCTGAGTGGCGCCTGAGCCATGGAGGATATTTAAGCAGAAGTTTGGCACCATTGGGGGGAGGTTGTCAGGAACGCAGGAGCAAGTGCAGGGCCAGGGTGGTGGTTTTGCCCCAGCTGCTTGGGGTCTCAGTGGGCATCATAGGTTGGTCACTCAGGAAAACATTGGGTGTCTGTCCCATTGTGAGGAGCTGTGTAGCCGGTAGCTGGGCCTCTTGGTGATCTGGGAGCCACAGCCTGGGGAGATTAGGTGGGTCCCACCTTTATTCATTGTGGCCCCAGGATGGGGTGCCATGAAGTCCAGTGAATGGGTAACAGGCAGTGGGGGTGATGCAGTGGTGGCAGCCTGCATCATAGGGGCTGTGGTGGTGGCACACCGTTTGTTGAGTTGGTGGGCTGTGGGGAGCACAATAGTGCAGTCAATGCATGTCCTAGATCACCTGGGCTGGGGATGCTCAGGGATGCCAGTAGCTCAGTTGCAATGGGCCCTGTACATAGCAGAAAGGGGTGGCTGTGCAAAGACTGGAGCTACCATTCAGGACAGAACCAGAGGACCAAGGGAGAATAGTAGGAGCCCTGTGCTTGAGATTCGAGGCCAGGAGAAGAGAGGAAAGGGCTTGTTTGAGCGATGGAAAAGTGCTGCCGCCATCAGCTGGGAGGTTTGTTGGCCCCAAGAGATCCTGAAATCTTGGCCTTTTTTGGCCACAAGAAGGTGCTGTGGTTCTGTGCCACAGTAAATGTTAGCTTGCTCACCATATTCCATGCCCCCTGATTGTGGGAGCAGTGTTTTGCTGTTGTGAGTTTTAAAGTTGGACATTAAATATTGCCATTTAAATTTATTTGATCATGTGGACAGTAGCCTCCTTAAAGGAACTGTTTTGCCACCTAACCTTGATTGCCTCCTTCAGCCCTTCAGTTTGAAACCGGCACCCCTCACTGCTTTCAGACCTTCAATCAACAAGGCATTATGCCAGGTAAAGCCCATCTAAATTTTCTCCTGGGACTGAGTGTCTGTGAAGCTGGGCCCCCCTCCCTGGATGTCTTTCCATCAGGCTCCTAGACATTGGAGAGGGGGGCTTACATATCATAATAATAAATGGGTAAATGGTGAAATCCCATCTATGGACTGATTCTAGTACTATGCAGAGTAATCCCATTTATTCAAAAAATCCTTTCATAGTTAATGCAGTTATATGCAATTATTTCTATACTAACAATATGTAAAGTATCTCTTGGCAGCTTCAGTACTGGGATACCAAGTTAAGTTACTGTGCATAATAATCCTACTGATCATTTATTGTGCAGAACATATTATCTTTTGTATTAAAAAGCAGGTATCCACTTCAGTATGTACTTTCATATACAAATATATTAGCAATTGCTATTTACTGATGAATACATTTTCTGTAATTCTTAACTTTTCTTCCCTGTGTTTACTAGTACAAATCTTCATAAGAAGTCTAACAGAAAGTCTGTATAAATATTATGAATATTATTTGACTGTCTACAACTGATCTCATAGTGCTTTTGTTTAAAACAGCATTGTGCTTTCCATTGTTATATACAATGATGTCACAAACACATCAATTATGAGGTCAGTTTGGGATAGTCAGATGCTTTTCCAAACAGACAGCGAAATAAATACTGTACAGCATATGTTGAACTATTTTGAAGACCTGCCAATAGGACCGCCCCCAGCAGAACAATTTATGGAATTGCTAGCTTCTGGGGTGGTGCCTAATGGCAAATATGGTCTCGTATATAAGAGTGGGAATAAGGACTACCCAGATAACTATAGGCTTGAGAGTTTGATGTTGATAGTGAGAAAGTTGTTGGAGTCAGTCATAGACACATAGAAGTTTGCCAGCAGGAGAAGACCTTGCAGTCTGATGAGACTGCCAGATGCGGAGCACGTGCTCCTTAAGTTACATGCTGCCCCCCTTCCAGGTTGCTTTTAACCTCCCCTTCATTTTATCCAACACCTTCTTGAAGCTATACATAAATTCTGTGCTTAACGCCTCTTCTTGTAGCTTTTTCCACCCTTCCACCACTCTCTGTGAAACAGTGCTTCCTGATATCCTGCTAGAACCTGTCCCAGCCATGTTGAGCTGCTTGATCTTGTATTTTGTTGTTGCTGATCCTGAATAATGTGCTTGGGTTTGCCCTATTTATTCCCTTTAGGTATTTAAAGGTCACTCTCATGTCCCCTCACTCCCTTCTATTTTTTCAGTGAGTACATATTCAGGTTCTTCAGCCTCTGCTTATACGAGTGCCTATGCTAGCCTTGAGTAGTTTTGGTGGTCCTTCTGCGCACCACCTCCAGTTGATTAATGTCCATATTGTGGTAGAGGTTCCAGAACTGCATAGAGTACTCCAGATGCAGCTGCACCATGGATTTGTACAAGGGAAGTATAACCTTTTTTCTGCTTGAGAACCCTCTACTTTTACAACCCAGCATTCTATGTATCCTTACTGCTGTTTTTCTACCTTGCATAACGTGCTTCAGGGAAATACTGTAGTAACTGCAATCCCAAGGTCTTTGTCCTCCTCAGACACTGTGACAGTCTCCCACCCAGCCTGTTCTCCACTACTGGGATTGTTCTTTCTTACTGCATGTATGACTTTGTAGTTTCCAGATTCCAGACCATCTCTAAAGCTTTCCTGGTTTTCCTTCATGACTCTAATCCCTTCATTTTTTTCTCCCCTCATAAAAAACTTGGTGTCATCCAAAAAAAGGCACATTTTGTCTTAATATTGTCCACTATGTTATTTATGAATATGTTGAACAACATCAGCCCTAGCGTCAACCCCAGTGGTACCATACTTGTAGCCTCCCACATCCCAAGTGCTTCCCTCCAACCACTGCTGTGTTGTCCCACTTAATCAGTTTGTTAGCCGCGTAGTCATTTTGTCCTCCACCCTTAAGTCATTGGACATCTTTATCAATCTTTTATGGGGGACTAAGTCAAATACCTTACTAAAATTCAAGCACTGTGCAGTATGACTACTGCCTGTCTTTTGCCCCCCCTCACCGTTACCCAGATGAAAAAAAATCTTTTAGTTAGTTTGATATGACCTCCCTGCCACAGACTCAGGCTGTCTGTCATCCTACAGCCTGTTTGCCTCAAGAAAGTCCATCAACCTTTGGTCCCACATTAACTCCCTCCTTAAAGGAGGTGCCATCCAACCAAATTGCGACATAATCGCCAATGGGACCTGACATTTTCATCCACAAGATGTTGCAAATGCTCTCAATGAGTTCCTCACAAACCTGGACACATTTAAAAATGCCCCCCTGTGCCCCATACACCCCTGGAAGATCATGTGGGAGAGCATATCCCCTACTCCAACTTCCATTGCAAGCATGTAACTAGATCCAAGGTACTTAAGCTACTAAGAAAAATTAAACCCTCCCGTTCAGCTGGGTATGGTATGCTAGAACCCAAGCTTCTCAGGTTTTCTGCCCAGGTCATTGCCACCCATGTCATCTGGCTCTTCAATAGATTGCTTCTTGAAGGGAGAGTCCCCTTAGCATGGAAAGTTGCCCTTGTAACTCCCATCCCCAAGGGCAGAGATGCTGAGTTGGTAGGAAACTATAGACCAATATCAGTCCTCTGCACCTTAAGTAAAATACTAGAGAGAATTGTCTATCAGCAGGTCCTTGATTATATGGACAGGCTTAATCTGCTAACCACATGGCAACATGGTTTCAGAAGAAATCATGGTACCTCCACAGCCCTGATTAGCCTGATGGGGGACATTCTTTTGGCTCTGGATGATGGCCTACTTACTGGCACAGTCTTCATAGACCTCACCAAAGCTTTTGATTTGGTGAATCACCAGCTACTTATCACCAAACTAACATCTCTTGGTCTTGACCAGATATCCATTCAATGGTTCTCAGACTACCTTGGTGGCAGATCTCAGATTGTCTGATGGCATGGTGCTAAATCGGATAAATGTCCTATCACAGATAGTGTCCCCTAGGCCTCAATACTGGGGCTCCTCCTGTTTTCATTATTTATTAATAACTTGCCTCTGCACTGTGGGGTTGGTAAAGTAACCCTTTGTGCTGATGATGTAGTCCTGTATAGATCCTCCCGGGATCCTGCCTATCTAAATCTCCTTCTCAATCAAGATCTGAAAATGCTTGAGAACTGGTTCCTTGCAAATAATCTAGTCCTCACGGGTAAAAAGACCAAAGCCATGTTATTTGGTCCCAAAAGTACGGGCCCATCCTGGTCTCAATATTTATCCCCTACCCTTTCCAACGGCCTAGAGACTGAGGTTGTGGACTGCATCAAATACCTAGTCATGTTCCTAGACCAGGACTGCTCTTACAACGCCCACGTTGATTACCTTACCAAGACACTCAACTAAAAGTTAGGACTTCTGTATCACCTGGGTCCATTCCTCACCCAGGAATCTAAGCTCAAAATTGTTAATGGCACTCTCTTCCCCTCCCTGTTCTATGGGGCCCCTGTACTGCACTCAATCAGAAGCTCTGAACTGCAAAGGTTGCAAACCCTCCACAATAGGGTGGGATGCTTCACGGCAAGTGCCATATCTTCAGAGCATCACTGCAAGGTACTACAGTCCTTAAAATGGCACTCACATGAACACAGGCTATCCTATCCCTCTCTGTGCCTTGCTTATAAGCTTCAGCAACCTAATGCCTCTCCTAGTTAAAGAAATACTTTAGCTCCCAAAAAGAATGATAAAGCACTAAGATCCTCTGGTTGGCAGCTTCTTCAAGTCCCAAAGGTGAAAACCTACCAAGGAGGCCGGTTCTATGCTGCTTACTTACCACCCATCTGGAATAATCTCCCCAGTAGCCTTGAGGAGTGCTCTTCCCTAGGAGGATTTAAGAAAGGTCTTACGTCCCATATGCTGGAACTTGACATCTGCACCTGCTATCACTAAGGCATCTCCTAATGAAGTTTTGCCTGCTTATCTCACTCATAATTGGATACCTCCTGTATTACTGTGCCTCTCATGCTGAGATTCTTGTATTTAACCAGATGATGTTGACCTTGTCCTGCTAGTGTTTGCTTACATTGGCTTCTGTGTTGACTGTAACTGTATATTGCTGTATGTGCACTTTGCTGTATGTCATTAACTCTGGGTCACCCCTGAAAAAGGGACCGGTCTAGTCTCAGTGGGCTTACCCAGTTACCAACATTTAAATAAATAAATAAATAAATTCAGCGAGCGGATAGTGAATTTACTGGATGAAAATGAATTTATGGACATAAATCAGCATGGCTTTACAAAAGGGAGTTTGTGTAAATGACTTTGATTGACTTTGTTGACAAGAGTGGTGCAGATGGTAGCTAGGAACCAGGAAACAGGTATCATATATCTTGATTTTAGTGAAACCTCCAAGTCAGTACCACACAAAATACTAATCCAAAAATATGGAGATTAGGCTTTAGGGATTAACTAGGTGGACTGGTAATTAGTTATCTGTTAGTTGCCAGTCAGAACCCTGAGAGATGTCCTAAATGACAAATACTCAGATGTCTAGAAGGTTATGAGAGGGTGCCCTAGATATCAGTGCTGGGACTTGTACTAATCAATGTTTTTATGTGACATTAGAGTGGGATGGCATTGCAATGTAAGTCTTTTTGCAGACAGCACAAAGTTCTGTGGGAAGGTAGACACTGATGAGGATGAACAAGATGAATAGAGACATGTAGAGACTTGAACAGTGGTCAGGAAAGTGTCCGTTTAAAGTTCAATGCCAACAAATGCAAGGTGGTGCATGTTGGCAACAAGAATCTACAAATTATATTCAGAACTAATTGGGTAATAGTGAAACCCTTGATAGTACAGATAGATCTAGGGGTAATAACAAATAGTAATGTGAAATCTTCATTTCAGTGTGAGAAAGTATATGGGAATGCAAATAGAATACTAGGTTGTATCAGACAGGAGTCCAGTAGTCAAAACAAGGAGGTGATCTTACCATTAGTTAGGAACATTTTTCAAGAAAGATATGATATTTCTTTACAAGTTTTGGACAATAGAAGGCTAAAGTATATAATGACAATCCATCATTTTTTAACAGTTGTAACCCCTAATTCCCTTAAATGTAAGACTGTAGACCAAGTTTGTTTTGGACACTTGCAATGTCTCACTATCCACTATCTCTCTTGGCAAGCCATTCCATAGAGACACCGCCCTCTTGGTGAAGAAGGCTCACCATCTCTCTGATCTAAAGTGACTGACTTTCAGCTGCCACCTATGACCTTTCAAGTCAAAAGTATTATCCTTGAAGACTAGATGCAGACTCATTCTAAGGTTTCTGTCTCTGAAAGTTTTATATACTAAGATTAAGTCCCCTCTCAGTATCCTCAGTTCTAAACCAAAAAGATCCAATTCTAGCAGCCTTTCAGCATATGTCTTCTCCCTCAATCATCTAATCAGCTTGATTACTTGATACTGAACATTTATAATCCTTGCTACATCAACCCTGTTATATAGCAACCAGAACTGCTGAAAATATTCCAAATGTAGCCTGACAAGTGACCTGTAAATTGACAACAGCACCTCCTTATTCCTGCTTAAAAAAATGTTTCTTAATACAGCCAAGTATTTGGTTGCATTTTTAGTCAGTTTACAGTATTGAGATTGTTTAGGATCATGTGTTACTATAACTCCTAGGTAGTGCTTGCTGACATGCTAACAGATTCACTTATAGTAGTTCTACACCACCTAAATAGTGTTTTAACCACATATTCATTGCACCTAAATGTAGTATTGCACATTTACCCATGTTAAAACTCATTTTAGTGTTAGCTGCCCATATGGATAGTTTGTTTTGTTTTTCCTGAAAATTCCTGACTTGTCCTTGTGAGTCAACAATGTGCCCTACTTTAGCATCATCAGTAAACTTTGTTATCCATTCTTCTTTACAAACCTGCATACTAACCAAAAAATATTAAAAAGAGATGGGCCAAGTACCAGCCCTGTTGGACTTCACTTGTTACTTCCTCCTAATTTGAGAAATACCCATTTACATTTACTCTCTGTCTCTGCCCAAGTTAACCAGGAAGCTAGCCATTTAACTATTGCCCTATAATGCCAATCTGGTTTAATACTCTTACTAATTCCAGGTGAGAGACTGAATTAAAAGTTTTACTAGAATCCAAGTAAACCACATTTGTGTGTTTACCCTCATCCAACGCATCATTCACCCTCTCAAAGAAATCTACGAGGTTAGTTAAACATGATCTACCACTCTGTAAACGATGCTGTTGCATCTTGCCTTTCTTTTTCCATTATATAGTTTTACATTGAGTCCCTGAATATATTTTCTAGGGTGTTGCCCAACACTGATGTCAGGCTCACAGGCCTGTAGTTTGATTTGTCAGACCTCTGCCCCTGTTTGAATATTGGCACAACAGTTGACTCCTGCTAGGTTGCATAGATTATGCCCTCATATGATGACTTATTAAAAACCCTTGTTACAGGGCTAGTAATCTCATTGTCCAGCTTCTTAACAATTCTGTGGTGTATTTCATCAAGTCTGGCTGGTTTATTTGTATCTAGTTCTGATCACCTTTTATTTACACTACTCACTTTAATTGTTGATTCATCATTGTAATCCTCTGTTCTGCAGTATTAAAAGTGAGGCATGGCCCAAACAAGGATGACCTTCAATTTTTTCTTAAACATAACAATGCGATATCAACTACACCTCATCCTCCAACAGCATCCTGCTAGGCAAAGACTTAGTGATGGAAACGTGTGCTGATAGAAGCTCAGGCCACCCCGAACCACACTCTAGAGCAAGAGAAACTCCTGGGGGCCTTTTGAAGGAGCACTGCCTGGCAGGTGCATACAGGTTGCAGAACTCCTAAGGGAGAGACTACACATGCTTCTCTATAGTGCACTCCATCTCAAGCCACATCAACATGTGGTTCACCTCCCTGAAGTGACACACATCATCCTCTCTACTAAAATATTCCCCCTCATCATCTTTGACCATACTCCAGTTGCCCAGTGTATGATGTGAGGATGCCTTCCCCTAAGCCAAAATGCTGGAGACTTGACCCTCTGCTTTTGTGCTACCCCAGCTTTACAGCATGGACCAAAACAGAGATGTCAGCGTTCTTGAAAATCAATCAGACTACAGAGACATCCTAACAGATGATCTATGAAGCCTATAAAAGCACCATGAGAGGTAGAATTATTAGCTACGCTGCTAATCGGAGCAAAGAGTGGGAGGCCGTGCTCACACTTCGATAATGGAGCTGTCAGCTGTAGAGGTGGAATACAAACAGAAAAACTCTCCCACTCGAGAGTCTCTAGCATGACTTTCTAGTGCCAGGATGCATCCGAATGACTTGCATACCAGGAAAGTTAAGCTGGTTATGTTCTGACTAAAACATTCGTACTGGGAGGGGGTGACAAAGCTGGTAAACTTCTCACCTATAGGGTCAAGAAGAATCAAATAGAGAGGTATATGGCAGGCCTCAGAGATGGCAAGGGTGAACAGCACACTGAAGCAAAAGTCCTCAACCAGATCATGAAAGTGTTCTACCTGCAACTGTACACATCATTAAATGCCCCGACCTCAGACACCATCCATACCTTTTTTCAGAAGCTTCTAATTCCACGGATATCCTCCAGTGTGTCTACAAATTTTGACATTCCCATTTCACTGCAGGAGGTCCAACAGGCTGTCAGGGCACTGATCAAAGGGAAGTCCCAAGGGACAGTGGCTTCCCCATTGACTGCTACCAACTCCTCAGTGATGAGCTTGGCCCATTGCTCTTTGGGGTATTTCAAGAAGTGGTGCAAACAAACTCCTTTCCTCCTTCTATTAGTGAGGTGATTATAATAGTACTATCCATGACAGGGAAGAAATGTACCATGCCTGACAGTTACTGTCCTATTTCCTTGATCAATGCGGATGCCAAGATCCTTGCCAAAATATTGACCACAAGGCTGGAGTCCTTATTGTGGAGCCTCATTCATCTGGTGCAGGCTGGCCTCATCAAAGGGAGACAATGCTCTGATTACTTACATTCTCTCCATAGCATCATATAACCTGTCAAGCATTGCCCTGACCCCTGTAATAGCGATGGCAATGGACTTTGAAAAGGCCTTCTATTTGGTGCAATGGGGGTACCTCTTGAAGACACTTGAGTGAATGATTGTAGGGCCCCATTTTGTTCACTGGATCAAGCGCTTATACAACACACTGAAGGCCACAGTTCTTACTGTCAGCCAATGGTCCTCTTCTTTTCCGCTACAAAAGGGAATGAGGCAAAGCTGCCCCTTTTTCCCACTTTTCTTCATACTTGATATAGAGCCCCTAGCCATCTCTATACATTACTATCCCTCTCTCAAAGGAATAACTAGTGGAGGGGTGGAATGCTGGGCACTCCTGTATGCAGATGATTTACTAATTCTCCTGAAAAATGCGCAGGCCTCCTTGGAGCCTCTCCTTGAGCTGCTCAACAGATTCACATCCATTTCTGGCCTAAGGATAAATCAAGACATAACAAAACAGAGGTCCTTGCACTGCACCCTCTTACCAAAACGTACCCCTACAGTGGCAAAGGGCTCAAATGGGCCATACAAGGGACTACTTATTTGGGAATTACTGTACACATCACCTTCTCCAGAATGGTGCAACTTAATGTGGCACTGGTACCAGATGGGACTCACACAGAATTAGCCAGGTGGAAACTCCTGCATCTGTCAGTAGCCGGTCAGACTGATGCATTTAAAATTACCCTGGCACCCCAGGTTACATATATACTATCTCACCTCCCGATTACTATTCTTCTTGCATTGTTCCAAGGACTGGATGCAGTCTTTGGGGACTTCCTCTGGATGGCAAATCTCCATGTTACAATAGAGCTAAACTACACAGCCACTGGACAAGGGGAGGGTGAGGGCTCCCATGGTTTACCAGCTAGCTCCTGGCCTTTGTCACAGCCCAAATCCTTCAGTGGTTCAGGGAAATCAGTCTTGACTCTCTTTTGTGGTTGTGTTTGGAAAGTTAACTTAGTGCTTCCTTCTCGGTGGCTACTCTACTTTAAAGATACCACAACCACTAATGACACATATCACAATTCTCAGATCTAGAAAATCCTGGGTACTTCTTCACAAACTGATAAAGACCTTCCTGACCCCCTGATCTCTAGAGCCGTTATGGGGCAACGACAACTTGTGTATTGGTTGTGCTCCACCTAGGTGGCCTACTTGGACCCAGAGAGGCATCTTTCTGATCCGCAACCTTCTTACACCTGATGGTAGACACATAGAAACTTTTTCTTCTCTTCAAAGACAGTTTGATCTCCTGAAACAAGGCTTCTCAAGATACCTCCAGATTAGGAGTATGATTTCTTCCAAGATCCACACCTCCATATTAGAGGAGATGAGCATTAATATACCAATGGTGACAGCATGCACCAAAGTTAGTGGAGGACAGTGTGTTATGTGACCAATCTCTCCCTGCCAAAAATACCTGGGAGCGGGAGCTAAATATTCATATAAGTGAAAAGGCATGGGTTCATGGCCTACATCAGGTACACACTGCATGCCAGGATGGCAGAAACTGCCTGATCTAAAACAAGGCTCTACTTAGGTGATATCGCATGTCAACAAAACTTAAACACTTAGGAATCCTGACTGAACACCACTGATGGAGATGCCAATCCTTAGGTGCATCTCTCACCCACATACTGTGTGACTGCCCCCACCAAGGCCCTTTCTGGGAAGGGGTCTGCCAGTCATGACAGGGAGTAGTTGGTGATAGTCCCTTATTAGACAGCTCTCTTCTTCTGCAGGGTATTCTGACCCTTTCCTTTCCAAACCACTCTTCCCTCCTCAAGTGGATAGTAGCCATCAGCACTGTCATTAAGAGGCTGATCCTTTGCCAGTGGGGATTCTCAAACATCCCAACTGTAGTAGAATGTCTTCTTACAGTAGGACAGCTAGTCTTCTTCCAGTAGGACAGCTACTAGCTCAAGACAGCCAGGCAGTGTTGCATAAGCTGGGAGGATATCTTCTTGTGATTGCTATTTTAAAAACAAAAACAAAACCAAAAAAACCTTGGAGGGTCCTAGTACATAGTCCCTTGGAAAAACAATACACTACTAAGGGGAAGTGAGGTTCCCTAATAGCGAAAAAAAAAAAACATACACAATTTCAACAGGAAGGGAGAGAAACATGTGGGCAATGGTGCAATGTACTGGCTGTGGGGTGGCAGTCTTCCGGGAGACATTCTGGAGGCTGCGATGCTGCCCTATTTGCAGACACCTCTCTGCTCTGAGGGAAGAGGTTGCCCATCTCCAGAACGATCTGGCAAGGAGTATGGAAACCTCCTCCCCCACCCAGGACCTGGCAAGGGATTGAGAAATCTCCTCCCCCACCCAGGGACCACCAGGGCCACAGCTGCTGCCTCAGAGGTTGCCAAGAATAAGGAGTGGTTGGACTATGGTGGGCTCAGGGAGGGTGAGGGTGGTGGAACAGAGGTGCATCCCTCCAGTTGTGCCTTTCCACAATTCATATGCCTTTCTGATGGAGCATTGTTCCTCTATGGAGGCACCTGCAGAGAAGACCAAGGAGGATGCAGGGAATCCCCACAAAAGAGACCAACAGGAGGGTGGCATGCGATCCCACAGGGGAAGAAAACAACTCCTGGTGGGGGACTCAATCGTTAGGGGGTAGAACTGATAAAGGAAAAGGAGAGGGAGGTAAGGTGCCTTCCTGGCACTGTGGCATGGAGGGAAAGGAAGTGAATACTCAAGATCATGGCAGCAGCTACACGGAAGAGGGAGCTGGATGCCATTGTCCATCTAGGGAGAAGTGAGCTAGCTGGGAATAGGATCAGAGCTGTGCAGGAGGAGTTTGTGTAGTTGGGGAGGGGCTTTAGACAAGTAGCATACATGGTAACCTTCTTAGAGGTGCTGCCTGTCTATGGCATGGGTGAGGCTAGGGTACTCCACACCCTGGAATTCAATGAATGGTTGAAATGTGTGGAGCACAGGGTTTTAGCTTCATTGGGGACTGGGGGTCCACTTTGAAGGATACAGGCCTATACTGGCACAATGGTCTGCATCTGTCTGGGAGGGGAACCAGGATCCTAGGTGATAGGTTTAAATGCTTCATTAGCAAGCTTTTAAACTAGCCAAGGGGGGGAAGCACTGAAAAGGATCAGGGAATTTCCAGCCTCCCCCACAAAACAGGGTAGTTAGTGAGGTTAACACCAAGGTAGAGAGGTCAATGGGGGCAGAGCAGTGGTAAATGGAGAAAAAGGCAAAGGCAGTAAGTACAGGGATGGGGCTAAAAGTGATAAGGCCATCAAAAAATGGAGGGTGATGAGTATCAGTGCCCATAGTCTGGGTAACAAGCTCCCTGAACTGGTGGCCTTGATGGAAGAGGGATGCCTGGATATCGTAGCAATCACAGAAACCTGGTACACAGAGAACCATGACTGGGATGTCAACATACCAGGGTACACAATCTACAGGAGGGATAGGGAGGGCAAAAGAGGAGGAGAGTAGCTCTCTACATAAGGGAAGGGATCAAAGCAATGGAACTAAAGGGTAAATAGGGAAGACAGAAGGTACTGTGAGTCACCTTGGAGGCAAAAGATGGCACCACAATCCGCACAGGGGTTATATAAAGACCCCCATCTCGGGGGGGGGGGACACGGGCAAGGAAATGATAGGAGGTATCCTTAGAATGGCAGATAAAGGGAGATATTGTTGATGTGGGACCTGAATATGCCAGATGTTAACTGGAGCACATTTGCTGTAGCCACATCCAAGAGCAGAGTAATTCTCGATGTCCTGCAGGGGGCATGCCTCAGGCAGCTAGTGCTTGAACCCACTCAGGAGGGAGCAGTCTTAGACCTGGCACTCTCAAATGGGGACGGTGAGAGGATCTTGGATTTAGACGTGGGTAGCCATCTGGAAACAAATGACCACCAGACAGTGTAGTTCACAATAAATACAGCCGTAGAGTCAAGCCACACAAAAGCAAGGGTACTGGACTTTTGGAGGGCTGACTTTGGCAGAATGGGAGCATGCCTAAGGAATGTACTAGCAAAACGGCAGGAAAGACAGGTGGAGGAACAATGGGGCAAAATAGAAACTGCCATCACAGAGGCAACAATCCATTGTGTGAAGCAAACAAACAAAACAAAATGAAGGGTAAAAACACCATGGTTCTCAAAAGAGGTGGTGGGGAAGGTTAGGGAGAAAAAGATAGCATTCAGAAAGTATAAGGAATCACAGAAGGAGCAGGAAAGATAACTCTATTAGCTAAAGCAGAAGGAAGTGGGGAAGGCAGTTAGAAAAGCAAAGGCCCAAACTGAGGAAAAGATAGCCAACTTAGTTAAGAAGGGGGGATAAAACCTTTTATAGGTACATTAGTGAGAGAAGAAAGACCAAGGAAGGTATAATGAGACTTAATAAAGGGGAGAGTTGGTGGGCAGAGGGTGACACTGAAAAGACAGAGATACTGAATGAATACTTCTGTTCATTATTCACAAAAGAAGAGGAGGGGGATGTACCTAAACCAAACAATAGAAGCACTCTGGATAGGGGGGTTGACACCAGTCCATTCACAGAAGAAAGGGTCCTGGAAGAACGTCTAAAATTCAAGGTGGACAAGGCAATTGGGCCAGATGGAATTCACCCCAAAATTCTAAAAGAACTACGGGGAGAACTAGTGACACCACTGACTACCCTTTTTAATAAATCATGGGAGGATGGTATGGTACCTGAGGATTGGAGGAAGGCAGATGTGATTCCCCATAACAAAAGTGGGAGCAAGGCAGAGGCAGGAAACTATAGACCTGTTAGTTTGACCTCAGTGGTAGGGAAAATGATGGACTCACTTCTAAAAGAAAGAATTGTTGAGTACCCAGAGGCCAGCAGGGCAGAGGACCCAAGGCAGCATGGATTCACAGCGGGAAGGTCATGTCAGATGAATCCAACAGATTTCTTTGACTGGGTGACCAAAGTAGTACACCAGGGAGTAGCTGTGGACATGGCCTACCTAGACTTTAGCAAGGCATTTGACACAGTCCCACACAAAAGATTGATAAACAAGTTAGCCAGCCTGGGAGTGGGTCCCAGGGTGGTATCCTGGGCAAACATTGGCCGGACAACAGGACACAGAGGGTAATAGTAAACAGATTCCACTCTGAAGAAAGGAGGGTTACTAGCAGGGTACCACAGGGTTTAGTACTGGGGCCAGTCCTCTTCAATGTCTTTATAAGTGACATTGCACAGAGACTGGAAGGAAAAGTATGTCTCTTTGCAGATGACACAAACATCCACAATGCGGTTGATACACAAGGGGGGTGTGGTAAGGATGAGAAGGGACTCAGCAAGGTTGGAGGAATGGTCAAAGTATGGTAGCTTAGATTCAATGCAAAGAAGTGCAAAGTAATGCACCTGGGCAACAAAAACCCAGTGGAAGAGTACACAATGGGGGGGGGGTACTAACTACAACAAAAATGGAAAGGGGCCTGGGGGTAGTCATATCAGATGACCTAAAGGTAGGCAAGCAACATGAGATGGCAGTAAGGAGGGCTGGGGGGATACTGGGATGCATAGAGAGAGGTATCACCAGTAGAAAACAGGAAGTTATCATCCCTCTGTACAGAAAGTTGGTGAGACTCCACCTGGACTGCTGCATGCAGTTCTGGAGACACCATCTCTACAACGACATAGACAGGATGGAGGCAGTCCAGAGGAGGGCAACTAAAGTGGTGCAGGGTCTGCACCAGAACCCATATGAAGAGAGACTAAAGAAGCTTGATATATATACCCTCGAGGAAAGGAGGGAGAGGGAGGACATGATAGAAACATTCAAGTACCTCAAGGGAATCAGCAAAGTCCAAGAGGGTAGCATCTTTCAGAAAAAGAGATGTGCAAGAACAAGGGGGCACAGTTTGAAGACAGAGGGGGGATGGCTCAGGGGCAACGTGAGGAAGTATTTTTTCACAAAGAGGATGGTGAACACATGGAACATCCTTCCTGAGGAGGTCCTGGGGGTAGAAACAGTGGGGGAATTCAAGAATGCATGGGACAGACATAAGGCAATTATAGTGGGGGTAGGAGGAAGTAGGCTGTTAGTTAACTAGGATCTGTATCTTATCCAATAATGAAAGTAAAGTTAATGCCAGCACAGGCAACTCACAGTCCTTGGTATGGATTATTACCACAGTGCCTCAATGCATCAAAAGAATTGGAAGCAAGTTCTTATTTAAAGGTGCAAACAGTGCTTCATTTTATTTAAAGTGCACAATACTTCCATGCATGCTGCCCCTCCTACAGCAATGCACAATCTCTAATGTGTTTCATGCCCCTGGCGCTTAGTCATGGGATCATGAGACTAGCGCCAGAGCGTGACATTAGAAGATGGGCATTACTGCTGAAAAGAGAACGCTGTGCATGGAGTATTGCATTAGTAAAATGAAGCACTGTTCACTGCTAGCTGGAGACTTATCTCAATGCTGATACGGCCAGTAATAACTCAGCCCGCCTGAGGCTTGAAGCCTTTGTTCTGACATTGAACTTTACTCACCGACCGACTGCAAGCTAAGCACGGCACCCAGGTGCAGGCCCCAATTTATTTTTTCTCAGAGCTTATCCAATAGGTAGGGAAATGGGCAGACTAGGTGGGCCAAGTGGTTCTTATCTGTTGTCAGACTCTATGTTTCTATGTTTCTATGAGATGGTTCCACAGAAGTGCTTTTATACTCCACATGTTTCAATCCACATTGGGGGAGTACCTGTCATCAGAGCTCTGCCGGACCCACAATACCCTGCCAGATGGGCAGGGTAGTGGAGCATAACTTGGTGGACCCTCCCTGGACCCTGATCCATATGCTGGGGACCCTGCTCAGAGGTGCTGGTCATCAACTCATGTATTGCATCTAATGCCACATGGAAGTTGAGTGTGGAACATTACTTGTAATTCTTATGCTTGTTCATGCAATTGTCCAGGCTGTGTGCGGGTGTTGATGTGCAATATGGCCACCACTACACATTCAGTCACTTCACTACCAGTCTAGCATTGCTTGTAAAGCGCTTTGGGATGCACTGTGTATAAAAAGCGCTATATAAATGCTGATTCTTCTTCTTCTGTTTCTATTTGTCCTGTTGTACTATATATTTCTGTATTGATCACATAGTTGACCTCAGAGTATCTATTTATTTATTTATTGAAAGGTTTCGCCAGGAAAGGCATACTGAACAACAAGTTGCTTGTCTCACGGTGTGTCCTGCATCTACTATAATATCTATGCTAGCTTGCCTACTTGCTTCTGTTTTAATATGGAATGTGACTTTTACTGTTTGCAATACCATTTATGTATGTCTTTGTTGGATGTTTTAAACTTTAACTAGAAAATAATTGTTTATTCTTTGACAGAACAACTACTAGCATCTTCTGACCATTTCCAAAAATAATCTTATTTGATATTTTTATAATACTTGAACCTACATTTTAAAAGCTGTAAGATTTGAACAGGTTAATACAGCTCTCCTGTGTTGCTACATGCATATACATGTCAACATAATATGTTAAAAAAGACAGGACTTTAAAAATGCAGTGAATCATTTTATGTTTTTTTTTTAATATCAGTGTGAAACATTTTATGTTTTTCATAGCAATATATAATCATTGTAGTGATATGTTAACAATATATCTACTTAAGTGACGCCAAGCTGCTATTTGTTTAACTACGTTTCTAGCCCTATCAGTTCCAAAGTTATCACATTTCAAAGAAAATATCTTGAAACATCTAACTCTTAAACTGTTGGGGCTAGAAACTTAATTGTTTTAAAATGAAAGCTTGGAGTCCAGCCATTAAGAAATTGTGTCATTATTGTATTGTTATCATGTAACAATAATGATTATCGCTATGTAAACCAGGCAGTTCTTTTCTAGCTATATCAATAAACGTATTTACATCATGGCAGGACTGTTTTTTTGTAAAATAAATGTTATCAATATACTTTTTCCATATCAATAAAGTATATCGATATACTTTTTTATTATCATCAGGAAAAATTTTCTGACGGTTTAAAACTATTTTTTTGCACTTCTTCAGAATTTTGGTATTAGTCCCCATAATTTAATTGGTATCTATATAATTGTAATACCCACAAACAGCATACCTTAAATCATATGTTTAACAGTTCAGTCTCCTTCCCAGTAGTATCAATTCTTCCTTCAGCTGTGAAAACATCGGAAAATAATAAAAAGATTAGCTGAAAAATAAAAGGATGCAAAAAAATGTATTAAGAGTGTTTGCCATATCTCGTTCATCTTGTGGTAGAAACATAGAAACATAGAAATTGTCAGCAGATAAGGACTGCCAGGCCCATCTAGTCTGCCTGTAAGTCCTATCCTTGTTTGAGGCCTCTGACCCTATCTGGTCGGTCGCCTTCCATCACTTCTTCCCACCTCACGATACCCTTGTGCCTATCACAGGCATGTTTAATCCCCCCCCCACTGTACTTACTCCCACTGCCTCTTGTGGCAGACTATTCCATGTGTCCACCACCCTCTCTGTGAAGAAAAACTTCCTCACATTTCCTCTTAACCGGCCCGACACCAATTTCATATCATGCCCCCTTGTTCTTATATTCCTTCTACAGTGGAATAAGTCTTCCCCCGTACCTTGTTTATGCGCTTGAGGTACTTGAATGTTTCTATCATGTCCCACACTCCCTTCTTTACTCCAGTGAGTACATATTGAGGTCACTTAATTTCTCATCATATGTTTTGTGGTGCAAGGCCCATACCATCTTGATCGCTTTTCTTTGGACTGCCTTCACCCTGTTGAAGTCCTTTTGAAGGTATGGCCTCCAGAAATGCACACAGTACTCTAGGTGAGACCTCACTAGTGTTTCATACAATGACATTACCACCTCCCGCCTTCTGCTAGTGATTCCTCTGCCCATGCATCCCAGCATGCCACTAGTCTTCCCTACAGCCTTGGTGCTCTGCTTTGACACCTTTAGGTCATCTGACATGATAACCCCCAGGTCTCTTTCCTCCTTAGTGATCATCAGCATGTACCCCCCCAATCCTGTATCTTTCCCCAGGGTTCCCTCTTGCCATGTGCATTATTCTTTACTTCTTTGCATTAAACCTCAGTTGCCACACCTCAGACCATTTTTCAAGCTTCCCTATGTCCCTCCTCATTTTCTCCACCCCTTCTGGAGTATCCACCCTGTTGCAGATCTTGGTGTCATCTGCAAACATGCACACCTTTCCCTCCAGCCCATCTGCAATGTCACTAATGAAAACATTGAATAGGACTGACCCAAGGACTGATCCCTGAGGTACTCCACTGGTCAGCCCCCTTTCCCCGGAATGGATCCCATTTACCACCACATGCTGTCTCCTGTCTGTTAGTCAGTATTTAACCTAATCTACTAACTTGTGCCCAATGCCCAGACAACTCATCTTGTTTAGCAGACTTTTATGTGGGACAGTGTCAAAGGCTTTGATGAAATCAAGGTAGGTGATGTTCACCGCCCCCGATTTACTTCTTTCATCATCTAATCAAATAAATCTATAAGACTTGTTTGACACAACCTTCCTGTTATGAATCTATGCTGCCTTGGATCCTTGGCACTGTTTGCTTCTAGGTGTGCCATTATTCTTTCTTTCAGCAGTGCCTCCGTGATCTTTATCACCACTGAGGTGAGGCTGACCTGTCTGTATTTCCCCGCCTCCTCCCTACTTCCACTTTGGTGTAGAGGGACTACGTGTGCCCACCTCCAGTCCTCCGGAACCACTCCTGTGTTGAGTGACTCTGAACAATGCTGCCAGAGACACTGCTAGTTCCCTTTGCTGCTCATTTAATATCCTTGGGTGAATGCCATCTGGACCCATAGCTTTGTCCACCTTCAGTTTGGTGAGCTGTTCAAGGACTCTCTCCACTGTGAATGACTGATGTCCACCTCTCAGCCCCTTTTGCATCTGCTGTCCAGCTGTGGTCCCTGTCCCTCCCCTGCTTCAGTGAATTTTGAACAAAAGTATTCAATATTTTTGCCTTCTCTAGGTTTCCCTCCTTACACTCTCCTTCATCACCTTTGAGCCTCACTATCCTTCCCCTAGTTTTTCTTCTTTCACTGATGTACCTAAAGAATGTCTTGTCCCCTTTCTTCACTGTGTGTGCTAATCCCTCCTCAGTTCATGCCTCTGCTCTCCTGACAGCCTTTCTCACTTCCCTTAGACACTCCAGGTATACCTCATTATCTTCCTCTCAGTGGGTCCTCTTATACTCCCTGAAACTAACCCTTTTAGCCTTTACTTTGTCGGCTACCTCTTTTGATAACCATAGTGGTTTCCTCCTTCTCTTTCCTTTGGACACCGAACTGATGCATTGGTTCATCATTTCCACTGTGGCACCCTTTAGTTTCCTCCACTGCTCCTCAACCCTCCCGTACCTCCCACTTCTCCAGGGCTAGTCTGATACATCTACCCATTCCAGAGAAGTCCACTCTCCTGAAATATAGTACCTTTGCCTTTGTGTGACTAGCTTGTGTCTCTGTTCCCATGCTAAACCACACTATGTGGTGGTTGCTTGATCCCAACTGAACATCCACCTGGACGTTTGTGACTCTGTTCCCACTTGTCAGTATGAGGTCCAGAATTGTCCTGTCCATGGTGGGGTCAGTCACTAGCTGTCTGAGGCCTGCTCCCTGTAGGGAATCCAGGATGTCACAGCTCCTGGATGAAGCAGCTGCTGGGATCATCCAATCCATGTCTGGGATATTGAAATCACCTAGTAGTAGTACTTCACCCTTTGTTGCCATCTCGTGAATTTGATCTGCTAGATCCCTATCCCTTTCCTTCCCCTGCTCTGGAGGCCTGTAGATTACCCCTGTGTGGACTGCTGTACTATTTCCTGGCTCAAGGGTGGTATTGTATCACCTGCACTTATTGGTTCCACTGCTCTATTTACAACCTTTTCTGAACTCGTATACCTAAAAAAAAGTTTTTGATCTTACTTAGCTAAAAAACTATAATTACTCTTGAGTTGTTCATCATTTTAAATTCTTGCTTTTTTAATTTTACTTTAGCTCTCTCACTGTATGGTACAAATACTTATACCAATCAGCCTTCTTGTTGCTCAACCTTGTGTTCTTGTGATACTTCTTTTTGTGCTTACATGTCCAAACCAGATTGTGAGCTAACTAAATTAGTATTTTGTCTCTATTATATTTACTCATACTTGTTATGAATGTTGCTTCCAACTTTTTAATCTTAGTTAGCAGGCTCACACACATTTGATCAACATTCCTCTTCTTTATATCTTCACCCAAATCCTGCTTCAATAGGTCCTCCTTTAGACCCTTAAACTCTGCTCTTTTATAATTTCTACATTAGTGGTCCCTCTTTCCTTGATAAAATACTTGTTTATGTTAAACTGGATCATACTGTGATCAGTACTTTCCAGTGTTTCTTGTGTAATGCACTCGTCTATACAATTCAGTAACCTGTGATATGGGTGAAGTTATTTGGGCGATTCAATATGGCGATGACAAAACAGCAAACGTATAAAGGACTATGTAGAAAGAATAGCGAATGGTACGTTTAGCAATTGCGTAAAAAGGGCTATGGGAACGGAATAGTGCATGGTAGGAAGTCATCCTTTAACGACATATGTAGGATTGGATTTGGTGGAGCAGCATCAAGTTGGCCGTCTGGTGTGGAGGCTATGGTCACTGTCTCTGTGTGCGATGGACCTAGGTTTGGGACTGGGGTGTACACTTTTATTTTTTAATTATTTGTCTTGTTTGTTTCTCCTCTTCCCATTGGCAACCCCCTGGAGTTAATTATAGAAATGGGGTGTGTGGGGGGCGTAGCCTCCTGCATTAAGTGTAAATTTCAATCACATCCCGTGTTTTCACTGTGTGCTGGTCACCAATCTTGTTAGGTGCTGTAGTTTTCATCACCGTTTTTTTCCTTCAGCATTATTGCTTCATTGTTTTGCTTAGTGCTATTATGCTGGTGCTCTTATCACATGGTACCATACGATTCTCAGTGTTGGTAATCACCACATCCAATATGTTATCTCCTTTGGTTGGATCTTTGACTAAGTTCTCCGTATTACAATCATTTAAAGTTTGTATGAGCATTTTTGTCTGGTCAATGATTAGACCACACATTGAGTACTTTGTACTGTTTTTGAAACCTCATCTGAAAATGGATAAGGAGGGGCTGGAAAATCCTCAGTAGAGGGCAACAAAAATGATTCATGGTGAACAGAGAAGGATGCATAATGGTGGTTACAAAAGGTTCTCCATTGCAGTGGAATATTACAGCATGTTTGGTACTGCATACTGCCACAACCTGTTTTTAATGGGATGTTAATCAGATTAGTCTGCGGTACCTTAAAGGGACACTATCAACCCCTTTTGGTCTCAAAGTGTCCCTAGTTTAAAATAAAAAAGCATTTTATGATTCCCAACATTCTGTAAAGATTGCTGATGTAGCTGGTAGTTTGATTCTGACTCTTATTTTCTTTAAAAAAGTGAAAAAAACTTACTACCCATTATACTGGTATTACCACAAAAACACAGGTTTATTTACACTCCTTGATTAGCTCCAGCTGCATCTTTTCTGGAACTGGGAACACCCCCAAAACAGTCTAGCCACTCATGAAGCAGTGGGAGTTTAGTAGGCTATTGCATCATGAGTGACTGCACTGTTTGGGTGTGTTTCTAATGCTCAGGAAGTATGCAGTAAGAACAGATCCAGGACTGTAACCAAAACAAAGTTGTTTATAAATATACATTAGCATGCATTTCAGTTCTACTTTACAAGGAGACAGATAAAACAAATAGCAACATCAATGGATTTTAGAGAATGTAAGCAATCATAAAATGTAGGTTTTTAACTATAAATAATATGATGAAAAACAAGTCAACAGTGTCCCTTTAAGGCATGCTGCAGTAAGAGGTAACATTTTTTTTATGGGCAGCACTGTATTCAGAGAGGCTGATGGACTTAAGCATGCATTCATTTTGGGACGTGAAGGTGAGGGAGATATGACAGAAATTTACAAATACATAGGCATAACAAGTTAGACAACATGGATTTATTTAAGATAAGAGGTCAGATAACCACCAGAGGTCACAACCTCAAACTAGAAGGGAATACGTTTATAAAAGACATAAGAAAGTATTTCTTTACAAAAAGGGTTTTTGATGGAAGAAACAAGTTGCCCAAAGATGCACTGTAGCCAATGATAGTACAACATCAGGATTCAGATCCCAGTGGGATAGCTACAGTGGGGTAATTAGAAACTAGAGGAAGGTTGAAGGTACTGTACCACTGGGAAGTTTAAAATGATCAAGTACGCTGAGGTAGGAAACAAAGAACAGACTAGATAGATTTACATGTTTATTTGGCTGCAACAATTTACTGTATTTATCTATTCATTGCCCCAAACACCTTTGTTTAGCTATTGGTTAGGGTTGCAGTACAAAGCCTCCAAAGTAGGGGAATGCAAAGTTAAACTAAACAAGAAGTCCCCGAGGCTTGGTAAATTTGTGGCATAGTGTTTCTTAGGGTTTGAACAATTTTGTAGAACAGCATTGGTATTACCCTAACTTTGGCACTGTCATTCCTGCAATGAACAATACCCACACACCAATGTTTGGACTGAGAGTGCTAAAGTTAATGGCAGTACTGCATTGTGTGGTTATTCAAGCCCTGAGAAAAACTGTACCACAGATTCAGCAAGACTCAGGGGATTTCTTTTTTTACCATAACATTCAATTTCTCTACTTTTGAGTCTTTGTGCTTCAATCCTTACTGATCACAAAGTTCTTTCTAACTAATTCCCCTTGTTTTTAAAAAAGGATATTTTATAAGATAGTCACACAACTTTATATTGGCAATGATGGCTGTTGGCCAGCATTGTCAGCACTATTAAAAGCAAACAGTACCTTGAGTGAAGTGACACTACCTGCTTCACCCCAGCCCTGTGCCAAAAAAAATGTTAGTTTCCCAGTGGTTACTCCCCATTCTACTCAGTCACAATCCAAGTGGTCTTGGGTGTTCAATGTCATCATCTCCCACACCCTTCCTCCAATCCAATTATGCCCATGAGTACAGTGGAGCTCTCACACCCTTTCTCAATCCAAGAATCCCTGGGATCCAATGACATACTCAGCTCCTCCCTGCCCCATTACAAGGATCCCTTGTCTTCAGTGCCCACCCCCACCACATCGTGCCCTAATACAAGCACTAGTGGTGACCAGTGATACCCCCTTCCACATCCATCCCCCCAAAGAATCAAGTCCTGAAATCCTGTGGTACCCTCTATCCTCACCCTGCCTCAAGTCAATTGACCCTTGTACCCATTGCCACCCAACCCTCAGCCATCTCCAAGACACACAGCTTCTGGCAACCAGTGGCACTTCTCACCCTCACCCATCCCAAGGCAAATCACCATGCGAGGCAGCCAACTCTATTTCTCCTCTCACTTCCTTGATGGGCCTCCATCTGAAAAAGCACAAGTGTGATTTATGAAATACACACACAGGATATATTTAATAAATCTTGGTTTTAGTTATTTATGAAACACCTTATGTGCCTTCCTTAAAAGAAAATTGATTGCCAACACAAGGGATGGACTTCTGTTATCAGAAAAACATTTGTGTGTAGTTTTATGTATGGAACACAAGTCTTTGTTGTAAATGGGGGTCATTCCCTAACAAATGCTTCCTGTATAAAAATAAAATTTTATGAATGAAATGAATGAATTTAGGTGAGGACCCAACACTTGGGATAGGCTACTGGATTCAGAAAAACATGAAAACCAGGGGACGGGCTCCCAATGAAGGAAAGCCTTAACTATAAAGAATGGACACTGGGTATTAGCTCCTGATGTTTGAATTTGGGTTGGGGGACACTGGAGACAGGCTCCCAGTGGCTGTAAAATAACCTTTTTAATTCAACAACAAGGAAGCAAAAATGTATTTGCACATCTCTGAACAAATTTTTTTGCTTCCCATTTTAACATGCAATCTCTGTTTACAGTAGCTGTGGCATGAGCAATGTGACCACAGTTACACTGTGGTGCACAAAGGCAATTTATTAAAAATACATTATTTATTTTTTTGTGCATGCATGACTGTGGCATTCTTTTATTTATAACTATTTTTTTAGAGGCTTAGAGATTTGTCTATTCAGCACTAGACAGTGTTCAAGGATCAGGAATAGGTGTGCTCCAGCTGGAGCAGAGGATAGATTTCCTGTATCTGTGATCTGTGTTCCTGTGAAGCTGAGGAACAGACTGCCAGAAAACAGTGGTGCTGTCTGGTGAGAGAAGCACCCTGTACTACCCAGGGCAGAAAAATTCTAGACAGAAGATTGAATAACCTGCATGCAGGTGACCCTGTTTTGCAGATAAGTGCCACCTATGACTCATAGGGTATGAGTCATTAACGTTTGTTCAGCATTGGTGATTGTGAAGAGTTTTGGCAGGGCCTGGCAAGTAAGAGGATTATTCCCAGCCAACTTTTGCCCTTTTGGCCTTTCACAGTTCAGACAGGGTCTGGGGTTTGTGATTAAATGTGGCTACCTTAAGTTGATTTAACATGTCTTAAGAGTGCCCAGCACAGAACTCATACAGTGGACAAGGACTTTAATATGTTAAGACTGTGGGGGTGGAGCATATGGGTATTTTATTTTTAAATTGTGTGTGTGTGTGTGTGTGTGTGTGTGTGTGTGTGTGTATGTGTGTGGTGTGAGTAGGTTGTTGTCTCTGTGGTGGTTTCTGAAGTGGATGTGGGGAGGTATCATTGATGGTGTGGGCTCTTTGCTAACTTTGTTCATTTTTTTCTTGTAGATAATTCCTTAAGAAGACTTTCAGGATTCTAACTCTATTTCTGCTTTCAGAATGCATTTAATCAAACCCCTTTGCTTTATTTACAGCTGTTGACACAATACTCTTGTGTTTTTTTTTGTTACATTTTAATGTTTGGGTTTATCGGTAGGGTTACAGTATGTGTAATGAGTGATTTTGTTAGGAGTCATTTGAGTTCTGTGGTGGGTTTGATGGTATCAAAGAGTTCTGTGTGTTAGCATGTGGTATCTTCTACCCAGTACCTATCTCAGTTCTTGCCTACTCACATGAACATCTTTGCTAACTTCACCCTTTCCTGAGGCCCCTCCTCTGGAAGATTACATTAGAGCATTGTAGGAAGCTGGGGATCATGAGAAGACATGGCTAGCACAGCAGACAGAGTTGAAGGGCAAGTAGGATGGGAGAACGTTTTTGGTGTAGGAGACCCAGCAGGCACCCAAGCAGAGGGATTGTGCAAATGCATCCTCCTTTAACTAGGAGGCATTTTAAGGGCCAAATTTCCAAACGGATAAACAGGGAACTTTTCAAACTCACTTAAATTTAGAAGCAAGGCTTAATCAAATTTTAAAGTTACTAAATCTCTGCTTGCCTGGGCAACTTATAGGCATTATTGCAATCTTTCTAAAACGGCTAGACATACAGCAAAAAGTAATTTAAAGGAAAAAAAAAACATGGACAATTTATTGGCTCTAAAAAGATTCTGGAACTTTTTAAAGAATGTGTCTATCTAAAGTGAAGGCAAATGTGAATATTGATCTGAATGGTCAAATACATTCAGACTACCAAGAGGTATCTAATATTTTTAATCATTATTTTTGTAATATTGATAAAAATAGATTGAAC
This sequence comes from Neoceratodus forsteri, assembly GCA_016271365.2. Classification (NCBI taxonomy): domain Eukaryota; kingdom Metazoa; phylum Chordata; order Ceratodontiformes; family Ceratodontidae; genus Neoceratodus; species Neoceratodus forsteri. The sequence goes on along the minus strand of CM028133.1, from coordinate 412,323,034 downwards.
TGAATTCAGAATTCAAAAGTTGCCCTAAGTCTGTTTCATTTGAATCATGTTTTCTCAGTTGACCTAAATTCTGTATTAGAAGATTATCAGGCTCCCAAGTTTTTAATTATTATCTGGCTTTAAAGCTGATAAATGAGCTGGTACAGATAACCTTCCTTCAAAACTTTTAAAACTGGCAGCTCTTGTTATTGCATATCCTGTTTCAAAAACAGTAAGTTTGCCTTTTGAATTGCAACATGTTTCAGACTTATCGAAAATGGCCCATGTGGTCCCCTAACATAGAAAGGGCTCCACATCAGTTGTTGACAATTATTGCCCTATAACTGTTTTCCAATGATTTCAAAAATGCAGGAGAAAATTGCTCATGCACAGTTGTCCAATTATCTAGAACATTACGGTCTTCTGTTCAATGAACAACATATCTTTCATAGTGGCCATGGAACAGATATGGCCTTGGTCAGGTTTATGAACACTGTATATGAAGCATTAGATGCTGGTATGATAAGTGCATTGTGTGTGGACATGACTAAGGCTTTTGACCTTGTCAACTGTGGTATATTATTGCAAACATGTAAAACACTTTGATTTGGTATGTCTTCATTAAATTGGATTTCTGATTAATGGTGTGACAGAATGCAAGTTGTAAAATTGGACTCTCTTTTTTCAGTAAGTTAATGATTATATGCAGTGTTCTGCAGGGACCCATTTTACACTCTTTGCTCCCTTCATTGTTTATTAAAGCAACAATGCAATGAAACTGGGAACATTATTCGACCCAGCCTTTTCTTAACTATAAAAGATTCCAGGCATCTTCCTGTTTTATTTGGTGGTACAATTTTCTAATTCCACCAGCATTTGAGTGTTTTATAAATGTTTTAATTTAGTTTTTTTGTCTAGAAAAAAGATAGCTGCCCCATTTTGTATGGAAATAGCATTGTAGACCTGGCTAGGGTTAGGGCTGGGAAAACAAAAAAGGGTTTATGGTGCAAAGTATAGGAGGTACCTAGACAACTACCTTTGACAAGTATGCTAATATTGCTGTTAATTGTAGCTGAAATTAGCTTTTTTGGAAGAACATTTTTTATTGTACTGCTGCTTTAATGATGCCCCAAAGGTCTGTCAATTGGAAAATATATTGTTATATGCCAATGACATGGTTCTTTATGTCCATTCAAAAAATACTGATGAAATTAATACTACCCCACAAAAATAATTGCTGGGTTTACATGTATGATTCTGGATGAAAAAAAATGGTTCTTAACACATTAAAAAACAGTCTGTGTTGTTTGGCACAGCTCCAAAACTCCAGAAACGGTCTAAAATATTTTCAGTTAACATTACAGATGGAAATCCACTTGAAACAGTTGACATGTTTAAATGCCTTGGTGTTCATCTTGACCCAGGGCTGACCTTTGCTGCACAAATCAAAAACATCGCTACTAGAGTTCACCAAAAATGGAGTCAACTATATCATGTTAGCAAACATCTGACTTTTGAATCTCACTTGAAAATTGCAGCTCATAATCTAACACCAATTATCGAATATCAATCATTAATTGTAGATGCCGTCATAGAAACTAATTTAAATAGAAATAGAATTTTATATAATAAGAAAGCTAAATTTCTCCTGTCTAACAGTAATAGAACACATCATTGTTTAAATACTATCAAATTGGATTGACTGATTTAAATATAAATCTCAATTACTGTTAACAAATTTCACTTTTAACATTTTGCATAAAAGAGGTGTTGTTTGGCTAATTTACACAGGGATCAAAATAGTGACTACAAATCTCATTCCAAATCAAAGGATTTGGTGCCGATTCCTTGTATGAATATTGTACTGGGACAGACCACGTTTAGTTATAGGGCATCTTGCTTATGGAGCACCATAGCTATTTCATTTTGATCACCATTAGAGAGGGTCAGCACTCTTGACAAAGTCATATATAGATGGTGCTGCCTACCTACCTGTTTGATACAGAACTTCTGCACTTTTATGGGATAAAATGAAGAGAAACTGCATCCTCTTGTCAACTGAGTAATTGCTCATTCACCTAACCATCCCTAATATTAGTGGCACTATTGTGCCACTATAACATATTCATGGGATATGCAATGTAAATACTGCCTGTTCACGTCTGTCTTTTACTGTATTTGTCTACCCTCCACCCCCTGTAACCTGACGTGGAGCCTTTGCAAAAGAGTCTGTGACTCAAAGGATTGTAATTCCAATTGTATTCAATAAATAAAAATAAAATAAATAAATAAAATGGGGTGATTCAAAATATGCAATTTATCTTTAAGTATGAGGGGACAGGTCCATAACTCATTCTTTTTCAGATCTGACTTTTTCACTTTCATTTATACTGCTGGCTTCAGTGTTGTTTCTTGGTTTTTAGTTTTAAGAGCTGCGACTCGAAGGCCGTTGCTGTCACATTCTAGTATAAAGCTACTTTTCAGCAGATTTGCTGTGTTTTCATTGCCATGGAAAAACAAACAAACTGGATTTTAAATCACACTTTGTATAATAGATTTAGTGCTGTTACACTACTAAGGGTGCCAAAGTTATGCAGTTTGTTTAAGTATGCTTGAGATGTTGGCTGATTGTGCAGAACATGGTACAGGCTGTAGCATTTGGTATTTCTTACTTGTTAATTCAGATATTTGTTAGCTTGCCTGAACTCTGCATCTTTTGCTATAACAAGATTTCTGGAGCAGGGTGCTGCTGCCATTATCTATTCAGATCACTTTGAATAGTTATTAGACTACCTCATTTGTATAGATTTCTGACATTTTGTTTCACTCAGAGGTAAAAGTCTGTGAGAAGCTTGACTAGTTCAGTGGCAGGAAGGGTCCCAAACTCTGGAGAAATGTGTTTCTCCTCACAGACTTCTTTCAACATTTTAGTAGCCCAGTTTCATTGCTGTTTGGTGTTCTTCTTTGTTGTTTTAAAGCTGCAGTATCATAGTCACCCAAGGTAGGAAATCTAGGTCCCCCATTTACATTTAGTGACTGACTGCCTCTTTCGTTTCATTTATATTGTCTAGACTTGTCTGAGACAGTGGATCAAAGGTATCCTCGGGTAGGTTCAGCTCAAAGTTGATCATTGTGTATCAGGTTCCCTTTTTTTGTCAGCTTACAGGTTGGTTCTAAGTGTATAACTATTGGAACTATTGCTCTGTTGTTTTTAAATAAAAGTTCAACCTATTAATTTTTTTGTACCTGCTGCTTTGCCTGATTCCAGATGCTTTTTGGTGACCAATTTCCATTTCTAATGTTATTTATGTTTTTAAAATGTTTTTCTTTTTGAGAGGAACAGAGGGCACTACGACCCCACAGTCTGCTGAGAGGAATGTGAAAGCAATTGGCTTTATTTTAAAAGCTTTTTAAAATTTTGCATCTCAGAATCTAGATGAGCACCCAACATGAAATTGCCACATCTTAAGAACTTGCCACCCAGACTGCAGATGCAAAATTTCAGTTAATATTGTTGAACAGTGCCCAAGTTATTAAGATGCAAAATTTGGGGTTAACATTAAACAGCCAGCTCAATCCTAATTAAATGTGTGCTACTGTACTAGTATAATATATTCATATATAGATATATATGCATTTGTTGCAAAAAACTATGTTAATGTACCAGTTAAAGTTCAGCTTAATGCCACAAAAGAAGGAAACTAAGGTGTTAATGTTTGCAACCTCAATTCCCCATCCTCACAAACAGCAACATGCAAGATCATGCAATCGACCACAGACAGCCATCATCAGATAAGACAAGCACCATACAACTGTTTCCAGATGACTCAACTGCAGTAGCACTAATATGATACCTTCAAAAATATGCATACTGAACACTGTACTGAAAACCACACTCCATCAGTGCTGTTTAGAAGTGTTTCAGTGTGACTGCAGAAATGAGTGTGTATGCTTTGCAGTGTGCATGTGTATCTGTGGCTGCAGAAGTGCTGATGCCCACAGGGGCCAGCACTTCTGCAGACATAAGTAGTGTTGTAACTTGAGTAGCATGGATTTTTATCTGCAGTCAGAAGTGGGTGTGTATGTCTTGTATTGTGCAGGTGTATCCATGGTTGCAGAATTAACAGACCTTGATGATGGATGTTTTTTGTGTCACCTGGAAACATCTGAGAGGGCTACCTGTGCTGCTTTTGTTCTCTTGTCCTTTAGTTTTGGAGGGGTGGAGATAGAATTGGAAACCCTAACACCACATTTCCCTACTTTTGTGGCATTAAGGTAAACTCTAACTGATTGGGAGGCAGCATAGTGTAGTGGTTAAAGCACTGAGCTGCAAACCTGGAGACCTGTGTTTGAATCCCACAGCTCCCACTTCCATACTGTGTGACCCTGAGCAAGTCACTTAACTTTCTTGTGCTCCCAGGTTGCACCTGGAAACAAGCTTTGTCTTAGTGTGCCTTTCCTGGTTAGACAATTTCCCCTTCCCTTCCCTTCCCTTTCATTAACACAGTTGTGTTTGCAATGTATAGTGGGTCTCTGTTCAGGAAGATAAAAGAGATGTTTCGCAGACCACATGTGAGATAGCACTGCTATCTTCAAGTTGGGCATGTCACAATGGATATCTTTTCATGCTGGGTAAGTCACAAAAAGATTTGGAATTAATTTAGAATATTCAGCCTCAGTAGCAGTATTAATCGTATTTAAATGTGAAGAACTTTAAAGTGAAAAATGATAGCATGGTACTATGGCATGAAAGTTGTTCAGCACATAAAATATCTACAAAATGAGTTTTGCTTCACTTATAGCTACCTTTTATTTTTTTACAATTAGCAAAAAAAAAACCAGCAGGAAATTGAATTTTTTTCACTTTTTCAATAAACATGTGAATAACTTTAACCAAAAAATGATAGCATGGTACTGTGAGCATGAAGTTTGGTCAGCATGTATGTAAAATCATTCATCCCAAAGTGCCCCTTAAATGTATCCTTCTGTGGTCCTTCAGGTAGCTGCATTTAACCTCCCTCCATGCAGACCTGTCGGTCATTGACTGGTCCTACATCATTTCAGCCACCCATGTCAACGTGGCCCTCTACTCCTTCCATAACAAATTTATGACTGTCTGTGAATACCACATCCCATATGTGAAACCCGGGTCAGAAGCATTCAGCTTCCCTGGATCACTGCCAAGCTGCTGGCCTACCTTTGAGCTTATGACCAAGCCTGGCAGTCCTGTTAGGCCACTGGTTCTCATGCCACCCTGTTAAATTATCTGTCCCTTCACAATACTTGTACCAGAGCCATCACACCAATGAAATCTGATTACTTCAGGTATACACACCAGAACAATTTTAATCACCCCTCCAAGTTCTGGAAAGTCTCCAACTTCCTTTTCTCCCCTCCTACCCAGTCCTCTTTATCCATTCTCAAGGTTGGCAACTCCCACATCACTGACCCAACTTCTGTTGTTGCTGCCTACAACTCTTTTTTCTCCTCCTTCTCCCCATCACTCCTCCCCATCCCCCCTTTTTCATCATCCCACCCACCCTTCTCCTCATCCTTTACACTCCTTCTCCTACCACTTCCTCTGCCAGTCTTAAGGCCTTCCTTGTTCTTAACTCCCACAAGAGCATAAGCATTGATGACCTTGAATACTAAACCACACTACCTCTCTACACCAGCCATAGCCTCCCCTATCTCATGCCTTCTTGACCTGTCTTTCTCCTCCACCTCCATCCCAAATGACTGGAAGCAGACTACTGTCATCCCATTTACAAAAGGAGGAGTTCTCACCACTCCTGGAACCTTCTATCCCAGTTCCCTCCTTCCACACTGGCACGCTCCAGGAATATCTTGTGCTAGCTCAACTTACTCCTTCTTTGACTACGTCTTCATTTTCATTCTTTTCAGGAAATCACATTCTATATCCATCTCCCTCCTCTAGCTCACTAACTTCATCCTGTCCAGTATGCAAAAGGTCTGGTTATCTCTGTTTTCTTTGTTGACCTGGTCAAAACCTTTGGCAATGTATCACACCCCCATCTCTTGGACAAGCTTAAGGCAGTGGGGCTCTCTGATTGCTCAATCAGCTGATTCCACTTCTACCTTAAGGGGAGGTTGCAAGCTGTCCATATTGGAGACTACATCTCCCCTCCGATCCCTATCTGCTCTGGTGCCCCCCAATGGTCTGTCTTGGACTCTTTGCCCTTCTCCGTTTTCCTAAATTACTTCCCCTCTGCCTGTTTCTCTGTGTTCATTCATATGTACACAAAGGACACTCTGCTGTTTGCTTCTGCCTCCTCTGCTGCTGACCAGATGGCCCATCTTTAGCAGGACTTTGACAGTGTGCAATGCTAGCTCCTTTCAAACTGTCTGTCTCTCAATGCCAAGAAAAATAACTCCATGACCTTTGGTTCCTGACAGAGGCTTGGGAGACTGTTGCTCCTCTCTTCTTTCCACAGCTTTGGTGGTACTATGATTCCTGATGTCCCCTTGTTTAAGTACCTTGGGGTCTGGTTGGACTGGAACTGTGACTTCTCTTAGCACACTGATACCATCCATCGCAAGCTTCACCCAAAATTGGATGTGTTGTATAGAAATAAAGCAAGCATCCCTCTCCTCCCGCAGGGAGCTAGTCACAAAGATGATCCTTCCCATCTTTGACTAAAGTGACATTGTCTATAGTGTCACTCCTATGTCTCCCTGGACACTCTTTTCCATCCTTCTGCTGCTTTGCTTTGGACTGCCTCATCATACACACCACTGCTCATTCTACTCCTTCCTCTCCCCTCCCTACCATCTTCTGTCAAAATCAGGCACCTCATTCTTTGTGCCATCTTCATCTCCAAATTATGGTTTGGCTCACTCCCTGCCACATCTCTTTTCTCCTGTCATCCTCTGTCCTTCCTCCTACTCCCTCCAGAAAACTGCTTCCCTCTTACTCTCACTCTCCCTCTTCCTCCCTCCAATAAAACTACCAAAGGCCAAACTGCCTTCTCATATCATTTTCCTAAACTCTGATCCTCCCTCTCCCTGTCCATCTGCTCAACCTCTTCCTTCTCCTCCCTCAAAGCACTTCTTCAGGACTTTGCCACCCCCTCCTGAAAACTGTTCTGCACCCTTGATCCTTGTATTCCCTCCTCCCATTTTATTGATGTACTTCTTGTATTTCCTAGTCTGTGTTGCTGACTTTCCCCCTTGTTCCTCAGCCCCACTCTACCTGTGAATAACTTCTTCCCCACTGGCTAAACTATACCTTAATATCTATTTTGGTATCTGTGTTCCAGAGTATACCTCCAGCCCTGGTTAGTTTAGCCACACCCTGTGACTAGGTGATATTGTCCTATGGCCATTTGCTTTGCTCCCTACACTGTTTAGCACTTGTTTCTTAATGTGCATCATATCTCATAACTATATATGTGCACTGATATATATTTAATGTAAGTTATTGTATGCATTTTTACTGTACTTATTTAAGTACTACTGCACCTAACAAAATGTATTTTTACTCTTCATTTTGTACTGTTTATACCCCTTCCACTATCCCTCAAGACACATCTAGAAGCAAGCTGTTTAAAAACTCAATATGTCTATCCTGGTGAAACTTTTGAAATAAATATTTGAACATCTACTTGCTACCATATAGGTGTGTTTAACCTCACAGTTGTTTTTGAGTATGGAAGCATGTTTGTATAACATAGTATGATAAATACATGTCCTTAGTTTGGGTGCTGTATTTTTTATGCCATTGAAATAAATAAATGAATAAATAAATAACTAAAATAACAAATACATGAATAAAAATGTAATGGAATACCTTTGGATGTAGTCTCCATTTACTAGGGTTGATTGACAGTCAGCAGAGCCAGTCTGCTTGGCTGTTTAGGGTACCTGCCAGATGAACTGCCAAAATGGCCATTAGATTTTTCTGCACGCACTTGAATAGTTCTTCTGCCTCATCAGTTTCTTGCTTCTGGTTCTTCTTAGCTTTGTTATGTAGGCCACAGTGGACTTGATGTTTGATCTTATGAGCACAGACTTGCCTGTCACAATGTGTGTGAAGTGAAGGAGTGCTTGGTAAACTGCCCTCATTACTAGGACACTTGTGTGTACAGTCTTCTCTAACATGGATCATCTTCCTTGTGGGGACCTATTTTGTATTGTTACTCCCCATCCAATGAGGCATGCATCTGTAGCAATTATGTAGTGATGGTGCCTGTCCATGGGGCTTTCTTTGAACAGATTTGCTGATTTTATCTACCATCCTGTGGATTGACTCACTGCCTTGGTGAATTCTACTGATGTTTGTAGATTTGATTCTATTGAGTTCCATTCTGATAAGGCCAGTTGTTGCAGTTGCCTAATGTTCCACTTTGCCCAAGGAACTAAGTCTATGCACGATGCCATGGAGCCAAGGAGTTGTACTTTTGAGACCATTGATGCATGCTGCTTTAGCTATAATTTTTGAGACTGCTCTATGACATAATTTGCTCTTTGAGTGTTGGAGCAAAGACACCTTCCCTTATGTTGATTATTCCCGCTAGATGTTCTACTTGTTTGTTTAATTTTAGTCTACTTTTTATGTGGTTTGCTATCCATCTGTGTCTTTGTCGAGTCTGTGTTGTCAATTCTGTTACATGTTTCACTTGTTGGTGAGAGTCTGCTGTTATTAACTAATTGTCAACATATGGAATTCCACTTTGTTAACACTCTGTGCTGATGCCAGTCAGAATAGTAGAGCCCTGTATTGGAAGTGTTTGCCCATTATGCTGAACCTTAGGTACTTGTGATGGGATTCCCTTATTGGTATAGGGAAATATGGGTCTTTTAGGTCAATGGAAATGAGGTAGTCATCCTTTGTACTGCCTATATGGTGGAATTTAATGTCTACATCTTGAACTTCCTTGGCTAGACAAACCAGTTTAGCCACTTTAGGTTAAGCACTGGATGAAGATCTCCTATTTTCTTGGGGACTAGGAAGAAGTTGAAGTACATGCTTTGTCCAGTTTGGTCCAGTTTTGCCTGGTGACACCAGATCGATTGAGCTGTTGGCAAGCAGCTAGTTGATGGCCAGTGTGACATGTGTTGCACTGCTTTGTCCTTTCGCATTCGGGGAAATTATCAGTCTGTCTTGTCTTGGAATTGTTTGTAACTCTGTGGAATAGCCCATGGACACTATTTCCTGCATCCAGTTGTCTTTTATTGTTCTTTTCCATTGTTCTGTGAATTGAAATTTCACTCCTACTTGTGTGTGTGTGTGTGTGTGTGTGTGTGTGTGTGTGTGCATGCTGGTGACCACAGTTCATGCTGATTGTTACCTGGGTTTAAAGCCTCTGAAGTTCTGCCTGCCCCGTCCCTACATTGTTTGTGCTTGCACTGCTTGAACTAGTTTCTCTGATGGGTGTAATTCTCTTTGTAACTGGATATCCTACTTTACTTCTAATGTTGACCATCTCTTTGTGACCTGAACTGATGAAACCGGCGATGAAAATTGTGAAGCGCCGGCAAGCGGCTATTCCTTTCTTTGCTCAGAGTCTTTCCATCTTTCTTCTGTTTTATGAATTTCTCAGGACCTTCTCTGTAGAGTTGTTTACTCTTTGTTAAAGGGTTTTTGTTTCAGTAGTGCCTTGGAGTGATTGTTGGTCTCCCACAACTGGATCCACAATTTACGTCTTGCTCTGTGTTTCACTTCCAATGCTCTGGCATTGAGTCTTATAATGTCAATCATCATGCACACCAGGTATTTGGTTGCTTGTATGACTTGCTCCAAGGTATTCACATGTTGCAGTTTCTTCAGAACTACCATCAAGAGGGATTCAAACCACCTGAGCAGTGGTCTACTGACATAAACAAATGTTGAAATTGCTTTATTGTGATTCAGATCAGCCTGGATGGATTTGGGGTCAAGCCTGCAATTGGGCTTCTGTTTTGTGACTGTGGTCTCCATTTGGTCCATCATGTGCAACATGAGTTGCTGTTGTGATTGAATTAGGGACACAGTGCTAGAAGAACTGTTTGCAGTAGACTGAGAAGATCCCTCTGTGCCATCCTTGTGTTCCATGTTGTCCTGCACCTGTATTACAGGATTGTCATTGCAGCAGCCTGGGCATTTGTGGCTATTCTGCTGGGGCAGAAGGGGCATGTCACACTTGAAGTACTTCTTGCCTTGGCTATAGGCACTTAGGGTAGTAATGGAATTTTGTTTAGGGGGCTTGGATTCGAAGATACTCTTGTAATAGTTTGAGACCAGTGTGTACTTAGCCACCCTGTAACTGTTTTATAAAGTGTGGGTTGGCTGAAATGTTGATAGACCACGAGTTAATGATCTTCTTCTGTAAGCTATATTATCATGGCTTAGTGGTAGTACTGTGCAGAATGCAGAATTCTGCTGGAAAAATTAGTGCAGAATGACCATTCCATTAGCGAATTTTCTGCTGGAATTTTACTGGTTCTTCTGCAGAATTTCCCCTGCTCTGATCCACAGAATAATATTCAGCAGAACAGCATTATTTCCGTGGAAAATTATTCTACAATCATTTCCACAGAAAATATTGAGATCTGCGAAATATAATTATGTGGGAATGTTGCAGAAAAACTCATTCTGCATTTTTCTGGCACAGAATTCTGGCATTTCATTTCCGGTGAAATTTGAAGGAATTTTAGTAGAATTTTGAAAATTCTGCAAAATGTTGTTACACTGGAATTTAAAAATTCTGCACAGCACTACTCAGCAGCAATACTAAAGAAGCTGCTCTGCATAATAGATGACTGACCAAAGAAGAGGGCCATCAAACCAAATATACAGTCAGCTTTTCCATTGTATTAATTTAGGCTGTACATTCCTGTGCCCCACTACAGATGGCTGCTGGTATTTGATTGATTAAAATACTGCTCCTGTTTTTGCCCTAGCTAAATTGATGCCTGCAATTTAAATGATTTGTGCATGTGTGGTTGCCATGTTGTGACTCCCTCTTGTGTCCAGATGTTGTGAGTAATGCACTGTTTCTAAGATAGCACCCTTATCCTGCATGTGATCATGCATGACTGATTGTGCTATCTGGGCTACTTGCAAGATGGTATCTAAATCCTGTATAGACTTGTCCAAGAATGTGTGAATGGGAGAGCGGGTGATATCTTAATAGCTGCAGTATGCACCATGGTGCTCTGTGAAGATCTGAGCAGCGACTGCATTTGGAGAAATCTGGATCACACTGCTCTATTCAGTATGACAGTTTGAGCTGGCAGAGTTTGTGCAGACCATACAAAACTGTGGCAGTGTATCACAGCTGGACAGATACCTTAACTTGTCTGCCACCAACAGTATTTGGTGTACAAGGGGTAATTCATGTAGCTGTGGTGGTATGCTGAAGTCACATGGCAGTCAGCCATTTGAAGGGGAAGGGGGTGGGCAATAGGTTTGCTATATACAATTTTTACTATGTTGACCCTGCATGAGGTACTATACCATTGATGCATGGCCCTGTACATGTACATTGTCCTTTGGTCATGAGGATAGGGGATGTGGTAGGGTGGGTAGGAGTTAGACATAAGAACTCATAGCATGAGAACTTAAAAACCAATAGCACATTTCCAAACTTTATGGGCACTGAGTTTTTGTGTTATTGTTTTTGCAACCCTAATATTTTTTTTTCAACCACTGTGCGGTTTTGTTTTGTTGGTAGAAACCCTAATAAGCATTACCGTAACTATCTATCCATCCACCTATCTATCTCTCTCTCTATCTGCTGTCTGTCTGTCTGTCTGTCTATCTATCTATCTATCTATCTATCTATCTATCTATCTATCTATCTATCTGTCTATCTATCTATCCACATGTATATAAAGATATATATTTATAAGTACATACATATTGTACATACATGCAATACATGGATGGGGACCTTTCCACAATAGGATCCATTGTTGTGTATTTCCTTGTATACCTCACAAGTTACCGCACCAATTAAAACTGTATACCTCTCTGTTAAAGCAGTATACACCAAAACCTGTATGCCATGGGGAAAACACATCCATAGACCAACATTATGACTACCAAAACAACTTGAAGATCAATTTAATCAATCAAATTCAATGAACACACCAAACAATTAAACATTTCCATGCTTATTAACACACCGTGTGCCCCCCAAACAGGCAAAAAAAGCCTACAGTACAAACAGATACACTATTTACACCCTAAAAAGCCTCAAACAAATAAACCAGTATCAAATCCAGACATACAAGAAATCCCCCAAATGTCAACCCTGAAAAAAGTCTCAAATACAACTGTACCAAACCCACTCACACACAAAAAAAAAACACTCTCTTACCAAAAAGAAATGTTCTTCAGATGTCATACCTTCCATGATGTACAGAAGCCAATGATGCCAAGCTGCCATGCTAATAGGCTGCACCCATCTACACCATCCTTATAATTCTACTGAGAGGCCATTCCATTGGCAGCTGCTATGTCACTCTTGACCACATACTAAAGATGCTGCACTGCTACATGATGCACACTCCCCCACATGCCCCTCCCAAATGCAATGGCCAGTCGCATGCCATATGCTACCAATGAACTAAAGGAGGACTGGACGTGGACATACATCCTTTAGAAGGGGAACCCTACACTATGGAAATGCACAAGGGCCAAAAGAGTTCCCATTACCAGAATGCCCCTACATTACAGAAACACTAGGAATCAAACAGTGACAGCAAACACAAAAATGGCCATGACCACAGAACTGATGCTGGTCCATAGAGATATTTAAAAAAGAAGCCATCCTTATGTATTAAAAAAAAATAAATGATAGGCTGCTGCAGCTTACAAGTCTAAATACCCATCTTGGTGGCTTCTTAGAACAGTAATGCCAGTCATCCATTGGGCTCATGGTGTAGAGGCCTAATTAGCCCCATCAGTGGGTATATATCCTTGCATACCATAATTGCCTATCGTTTATTCTGTATGCTGTATAAATATGTGTGTTGCAAGAACTGTGTTAGTGCATCAGTTATGGTCGATACACAAAGTGACAAAAGTAAGGAAATGTGATGTTAGGGCACAAAGTCCACTGAGCAGTGGTGAATCTGTGCAGTCATGTTTCTCAGGGTTTGAACAATCATCTGATGCACCATTGGCATTGCCCTAACATTATACCATTGTGCACCATTATACCGAACTTTTTACCATTGTAAACTGTCTGCATTTTTCATGTTTGTATGTATTTTGCCACTCTTAACCCTTCCGCAGGTTGCACCTAGAAATGAGCATCAGCTCAGTGTGCGTCTCCCGGTTCCCAACTTTTAAATAAATAAATAAATAATCTTTTCAGCCACAGAGTAAACAGTCACACAACAACTCTTGGAGAGAAGGTGTCAAAGTTAGGGCAAATCCAACAATGCACCACACAGTTGTTGAAATCACTAGAAACCTGACTCCACAGATTCATTACAGCTCAGAGGACTTTGTACCACAACACTGCACTTTTTTTTACATTTATCACTTTATGCAGGAACTTTAACTGATGTATTAATGTAGTGTTTTGCCAGAAGAGGTAGTAACATTGAAGACAGTGGGCAGCTTTAAGAGAGGCTGGGACAGGTATAGGGGGAGGGTAAGGGTCATGGGTATGGAGGATGGGAGGAGTGGAGAGAGGGAGCAGGGACAGTAGCTCAAGCTGTGGACCCTGCAACACAAGCAGACTTGATAAACCAAATGGCCTTCTTCTGCTGGCTGCTGCGTATGTTTGCTTGTTTTTTAAAATAATTTCTTTACTTTTTCAAAAAGAAAGCACATGACCCCTTAGAGTGCCCTAAGCTTATGTTGTGCTTTGTAGCTGCAAAGAACCCAACCCGTAATCACCCCCCTCCCCCAACGTGTGCTTTTCAAATGGCCATGCAGGCCATTCAAAAAGTACCTGACCCATCCCACAAAGTCTCTGGCCCATTGTGTGCTTTGTGAATGGCCCACCATACCATTTGCAAAGTTCTTAATGGTGATAGGAAACTGTTGTTATACCTCTAGATGCCCTCCAGTAATCCTTTTAATGTCTGCCCAATACTCTGATATGTTTTTGACCTATTTTGTTAAATTGGTAATCTAATTTTCTTGCCTTTGTAACTACCTAGAATCCCTCTCTCCTCATTAGTTATTGCTCTCTCTTTTAACCCTAACACTGCCAAAGTTTTTTTGCAAATTGCATATCCTTGCTACCAGAAGTTTTTTCATTGGGTTTGCAACCCTATCGGTTACGACGTTAATCCATAATTATGCTTTATTCCCTGGTAACATTTTTTGTCAAGGAAGTAAGAACCTAACAGAACTATTATTTAAATTAAAAATATATAGGTTCCAAGTAAGCAGTTCAGTGATATATATATGTTTATTTAATGAAATTTCAATTGTTTTTGCGAATTTCTATTTGCAAAAAGTATTGAAGTTTGTAAAATCATTAAAATCGGTTGCATCATTGATAAAAAATGTTGTCTAAAATGTAACTAATTTTCAATTTCAGGTTACAAATTCTTTATATAAACACAAATTTCACATTGGTTCCTCATCTACAGATTATCAAAGTGACCAGAACCAATCACCCATGGTATGGCAATGCTGGCCCATGGGGGGGTCATCTATTCGATTATGGTTTACATGTCATTAAATCCATAAAGAAAAAGTAAGAAGTAGTCTGTTTTATATGACAGGGAAGTGAAAGAGTAAATCAAGGCCCAGATTGTACCCATAGCTACATCCTCTGGATCACGTGACCAAAAACAAGATAGCTACCACCATTCAGTCATTTTCTGCATCAAACTGCTTGCTATACATTTATTGGGATAACTAGATTATAAAAGTGGTAAATGTCAATGGACTACACCTTTTTTTACAGCAGCAGGGGCTTGGATTAAACTTCCGATCACTAATTTCACATTACAGACCCACCTGCAGAAAGCTGGGGTGTTATACCCAACCACCCAAGGTAGGGCCATACTGACACATGGGGGGCCCACCTATTGCATTATGGGGTACAAGTCAGTAAATCCACAAAGGACAAGTAAGGAGTAGCCTGTTTTACATGAGGGGGAAGTGAATGAGTAAATCAAGGCCCAGATTGTACCCATATCTACATCCCCTAGGTCACATGACCAAAAACAAGATAGTTGCCACCATTCAGTCATTTTTGGTGTCAAACTGCTTCTCCTACACATTTATTGGGATAACTAGATTATAAAGGAGGTAAATGTCAATGGATTACACCTTTTCATATAGCAGCCGGGACTTGGATGAAATTTCTGATCATTAATTTCACATTGCGGATCCACCTGCAGATAGCCGGGGTGCCATAACCAGCCACCCATGGTTGTGCCATGCTGGCCCTTTGGGGGCCCATCTATACCATTATGGGATAGATGTCACTAAATCCATAAAGAAAAAGTAAGGAGTTGCTTGTTTTACAAGACAGGGAAGTGAATGAGTAAATCAAGGTCCAGATTTTACCCAAATCTACATACCCTGGGTCACATGACCAAAAGCAAGATGGCCACCAATGTTCAGTCATTTTCTGCATCAAACTGCTTCTGTTAAACATTTTGGGCTGGATATTCAAAAGGGTTGCTCCTGCACAAGTCCAAAATTGCGCCATTCTGCCATATTCAGCAGGAGGCAGTTGCGCCCCCCCAAGGCAAGCTGAGTAATAGCGCAATGCAAATGAATGCATGCTGAACTTCAGGGGGAGGAACCATGCATAAACTGCACAGCCCGATATTCGTTGGGCTGTGCAGAGTTGTGCAGGCGCAACCCCCAACCTGCGCCAGCACAACTTTGAGCCAAAAACAAAAGGAGTAAGTTGAAGGCCACCCACAGGTGAGCTGCCACATTGCAGAGTGCAACACAGCAGCTGCCACCTGTGGCTGGCCCTCAACCTACTCCCTGTGCCCCCCTGCAGCCCGATCAAGGGCAAAGTGTAAAAATCCCCCACCCCGACTGGCCTCACTATGGCAAAGCTATACAAACCCCCACCAGCCTGATCGTGGGCAGCAAAGTGTTCCCCCAGAACATATCCCTGGTGGTCCAGTGGACCGCTAAGCCCGATCGCGGGCTGCAAAGTTTCAACCCCACCCCAGGAAATATTCCTGGTGGTACAGTGAACCGCTAAAGCCCGATGCGGGCTGCATAAAGTGGCGACACCCCCAAGACCATATCCCTGGTGATCTAGTGTCCCCACCCATTCACCCACCCACGAAGCCCACCACCCGCTCCCCGGCAGCCAGCGGCAGCATCCACCGCCTGCCGCCCTGCCACCCACCAACTGACTGCCCAGTAGGGCTGCACGCCTTTGGTGCAGAGCAAGAGCCAATGGGCGGCGGCCCATACCGCACCAGGCAGTCCAGATTTCATTCACATATTTGGACTGCCTGGTGGGGAGGGCTGCACGCCCATTGGCTCTTGCCTGCACCAATGGGCGCTCAGCCTACCGGGCAGTCAGTCGGCGGGCGGCAGGCGGGTGGGATGCTGCCGCTCGCCGCTGCTGGGGGAGATCGGGTGGGGGCTTCGTGGTGGGTGGGTGGGGACACTAGATCACCAGGATATGGTCTTGGGGAGGTCACCAGATTATGCAGCCCACGATCGGGCTTAGCGGTCCACTGACCACCATGGATATTTCCTGGGGTGGGTTTAACTTTGCAGCCCGCGATCGGGCTTAGCGTCCACTGACCACCAGGGATATGTTCTTGGGGTGGGGTTTAAACTTTGCAGCCCGCGATCGGGTTTAGCGGTCCACTGGACCACCAGGATATGTTCTGGGGACACTTTGTTGCCCGCGATCGGGCTGGTGGGGGTTTATAAACTTTGCCCGCAATCGGGCCAGTCGGGGAGGGGATTTATGCTTTGCCCACAATTGGGCCAGTTGGGGGATTTTTACACTTTGCCCGCCGATCAGGTTGCAGGGCGCGCCGTCCCCATGTTGCTGCCTGGTAGGCGCCAGGCGCCAGTCCTCGGGATCGGCGCACCTGCATGCTAATGGCATGTAAACGGGGTTGATAACAGATGCAAATGGCCCCCTGCACCTTGTATGAATTATGGCCCCATTTGCATGTCACCTTTGAATATCGGAATTTGGCAAAGATGGCGCAATGGTACTTGCGCCACCAAGAACTTGAATGCTCCACTCTGACCACTTGCGGTGGTGCAAGTTCCACTGTGCCATGCACAGTGGCTGTGGCCGGGGGGTGATATTTAAAGGAGTTGCTCAATAGCTCAACTCCTTTGAATATCACCCCGGCCACACCCCTGCACAACTATTTTGTGCAGCGCAAGGGCTTGCGCCACAAAATAGCGCAGTTTGAATATCCAGCCCTTATTGGATTAACCAGATTATAAAAGTGATAAATGTCTATGGAGTATACCTTTTCATACAGCAGCAGGGGTTGGATGATATTTCTGGTTACTAATTTCACATTGCAGACCAGCCTGCAGACAGCCAGGGTGCCATACTCAACCACCCATTGTAAGGCCATGCTGGCCAATGGGGGGGCAATGTATTGCATTATGGGGTACATATCAATAAATCCATGAAGGACAAGTAAGAAGTAGCTTGTTTTACATGACAGTGAAATGAATGAGTAAATCAAGGCCCAGATTGTACCCATATCTACATCCCCTGGGTCACATAACCAACAACAAGATGGCTGACACTGTTCAGTCATTTTCTGTGTCAAACTGCTTCATTTACACATTCATTGGGATAACTAGATTATAAAAGCGGTAAATGTCTATGGATTACACCTTCTCTTACAGCTGCAGGGGCTTGGATGAAATTTCTGATCACTAATTTCACACTGCAGACCCACCTGTAGATAGCCGGGGTGTCATACCCAATCACCCATGGTAGGGCCTTGCTGGCCAATGGGGGTGGGCAACCGATTGCATTATGGAGTACATATCACTAAATCCATAAAGAAAATGTTAGAAGTAGGCTGTCTTACATGACAAGGAAGTACATGAGTGAATCAAGACACAGATTGTACACATAACTACATCCCCTGGTTCACATGACCAAAATCAAGATGGCCAACACTGTTCAGTCATTTTCTGCATCAAACTGCTTCAATCACAAATTTATTGGGATAACTAGATTATAAAAGTGGTAAATGTCAATGGATTACACCTTTTCTTACAGCCACAAGGGTCTGAATGAAATTTCTGATCACTAATTTCTCATTACGGACCCATCAGCAGATAGACAGGGTGCCATACCCAACCACCCAAGGAAGAGTTATGCTGGCCCATGTGGGGCCCGCCTATGCCATTATGGGATAGATTATACTAAATCCATAAAAGAAAAGTAAGAAGTTTCCTGTTTTACATGACAGGGAAGTGAATGAATAAATCAAGTTTTAGATTTTACCCATATATACATAGCCTGGGTCATATGACCAAAACAAGATGGCCACCAATGTTCTGTCATTTTCTGCATCAAACTTCTTCTGTTACACATTTATTGGGTTAACCAGATTATAAAAGTGATAAATGTCTATGGAGTACACCTTTTCGTACAACTGCAGGTGCCTGGATGATATTTCTGGTCACAAATTTCACATTGTAGACCCACCCGCAGACAGCTGGGGTGCCAAACCCAACCACCCATGGTAGGGCCATGCTGGCCCATGAGGGGCCCACCTATTGCATTATGGGGTACATGTCAATAAATCCACAAAGGAGAAGTAAGAAGTAGCCTCTTTTAAATGACAGGTAAATGAATGAGTAAATCAAGTCCTGGATTGTACCCATATCTACATTCCCTGGGTCACATGACCAAAAACAAGATGGCTGACACTGTTCAGTCATTTTCTGCATCAAACTGCTTCTTTTACACATTTATTGGGATAACTAGATTATAAAAGTGGTAAATGTCAATGTGTAACACCATTTTTCACAGCTGTAGGGGCCTGAATTAAATTTATGTTTGCTGATTGCACGTTACAGACAGATCTGCAAATAGCCAGGTTGCCATACCCAACCACCCATGGTAGGGCCATGCTGGCCCATTGGGGGCATACTTGTTGTATTATACGAACGTATGAAATTTGCCAGCAGATAAAGGCCTAGAGGTCTATTAAGCCTGCTCGAATGTGCAGCTAGCACCCCTTATTCTGCAGCTGCCTCTCCCTTCCACCCTTCCCCTTCATTAACCTTCCCCCTTGTCCTGTCCCATCCCAGTTTGAAGCAGTCCACTGTTCTACTGCATACCACTTCAGCAGGTAACGCATTCCACCCAGCCACCACCCTCTCTGTAAAAAGTGTCTCCTCATCTCCTCCTGAACCTTCCTCGCCCAGTCTCATATCATGGCCCTGGTGGCCCTCCCTCCTTACTTTGAATGGCTCCTCTGTACCCGTCTTGTTTATTCCTTTCATGTGTTTGAAGGTTTCAATCATGTCACCCCTGTCTCTCCTCTCCTCTCCTCCAGTGAGTACATGTTCAACTCCTTCAACCTCCTCTCATATGATAAGTCCCCCAGCCCCATGATCATCTTTGTCACTCTGCGCTGCACCCCCTCCAGTAACTTAATGTCCCTCTTCAGATACGGACGCCAGTACTGCACGCAGTACTCCAGGTGTGGTCTAACTAATGACCTATACAGTGGCAGAATCACCTCCTCGCTCCTCGAGGATATACCCCTTGCAATACAACCCAGCATTTTGTTGGCCTTTGCAGCTGCCCTCCTACATTGTGCCGACTTGTTCATTGACCCTGTAATGAGCACACCCAGATCCTTCTCTCCTCTGTCTGGGCTAGCTGCACTCCCCCAGCTGGTAACTCCTCCTTGGGTTCTTCATCCCAAAATGCAGTACCTTGCACTTTTGGCATTAAAGCTCAGTTGCCAGGTGTCTGACCAGGTTTCAAGCTTTGCCAGATCATCCTGCAACCCCTGCCATCCCCTAGGTCATCCACCACCACTCCTACCTTGGTATCATCAGCAAACAGACTGATCTTGCTCTTGATGTCCCATGATATGTCTGCAATGAATATCCCAAACAACACTGGGGTACATGTTAATAATTCCATAAACAAAAACTAAGAAGTAACCTGTTTTACATGACAGGGATGTGAATGGGCAAATCAAGGCCCAGATTCTGTACCCATATCTACATCCCCTGGGTCACATGACCAAAAGCAAGACATCTGACACTGTTCAGTCATTTTCTGCATCAAACTGCTTCTCTTACACATTTATTGGGATAACTAGATTATAAAAGTGGTAAATGTATATGGATTACACCTGTTCTTACACTGCAGGGGCTTGGATAAAATTTCTGATCACTAATATCACATTACAGATCCACCTGCTGATAGCCGGGGTGCCATATCCAACCATTTATGGTAGGGCCATGCTGACCCATGGGGGGTCCACTTACTGCATTATGGGGTACATCTCACTAAATCCATAAAGGAAAAGTAAGACGTAACCTGTTTTACATGACAGGGAAGTGAATAAGTAAATCAAGGCCCAGATTGTACCCATACCTACAGCCCCCTGATCACATGACCAAAAACAAGATGGTTGTTACCATTCAGTCATTGTCTGCATCAAACTGCTTCTGTTACACATTTATTGGGATAACTAGATTATAAAAGTGGTAAATGTCAATGGATTACACTTTTATTTACAGTCACAGGGGCTTGGATGAAATGTCTGATTACTAATTTCAAATTGCAGACCCACCTGCAGATAGCCAGGGTGCCATACCCAGCCACCCATGGTTGGGCCTTGCTGGCACATGGTGGTCCCATCTATTGCATTATGGGATTCATGTCAATATATCCATAATGGAAAAGTAAGATATAGCCT
The DNA here is from genome assembly GCA_016271365.2 of Neoceratodus forsteri. NCBI lineage: Eukaryota > Metazoa > Chordata > Ceratodontiformes > Ceratodontidae > Neoceratodus > Neoceratodus forsteri. The sequence continues at coordinate 412,302,217 of CM028133.1, read as the reverse complement.
GTTTTACATGAAAGGGAAGTGAATGAGTAAATCAAGACCAGATTGTACCTATATCTACATCCAACGGGTTACATGAACAAAAAATGGAAATTACATACATACTGTAATTCTTGATCTTCTTGGATGAAGTCTCCACCAATCATTCACATGAATGGGACTACACCAGAGGCGCTAGGGGTCCTAGCACCTCCGGCGTAGTTCTATTAGTGTGAATGAGTGGTGGAGACTTTAGTCAGGAAGATGTGGAAATTACATACTTACTGTAATTTCTGATCTTCTTAGAAGAAGTCTCCACCACTCATTCACACTGATTGACTATGCCAGAGGTACAGGGTCCTAGCACCTCTGGCATAGTCCCATTAGTGTGAATGAGTGGTGGAGACTTTAGTCCAGGAAGATCAAGATGGCCACCGCATGCTCAGTCATTTTCAGTGACAAACTGTTTCTGCTACACATTTAATGAGATAGCTAGATTATAAAGTGGTAAATATCTATGCTTATACCTTTCATTACAGCTTTGTGGGCTTGGAAGAAATTTGTAGATAGCCAGTGTCACACTCAACCACACATGGTAGGGCCATGCTGGCCCATTGTGGTACCAACTATTGTGTTTTGTGGTACTAGTTAGTAAATCCATAAAGGAGAAGTAACAAGTGCTCTGTTATACATGACAGGGAAGTGAATGAATAAATCATGGCCCAGATTGAAACTATATCTGCATCCCCTATGTCTCATGGCCAAAAACAAGATGGCAGCAACTGTTCAGTCATTTTCAGCAACAAACTGCTTCTGTTATACATTTATTGGGATAACTAGATTATAATGTATGGTAGAACACTGTTAACCTTAGGAAATCTTTATTTCCTAAGGTTGTTATACCATCGATGAGACGTAGTAATGTTGTTAACCTATTGATGCTACATCACATCAATAGGTTAACAACAGGGATCGGTCTGCACATGTGCGCACCTTTTTTTTACACTCGGGAACTGATGGATGCATGCAGTGGTAAGGGAAGGACTGAACGGCCGAGGTGGTGACTATGTTTCGAAAAGTAAGGAGCCATTTTTCTAGACCATACACTATAAAAAATAATGTATGGTTCTTCTATCGGCAACCGGTTACTGTTAACCGTCCTCGAGGTTGTTATGGTGATGTAAACCCTTGAGCTCGAGGTTTACACGGTTGCTGTAGCAACCTCTCGATGGTTAACAGACTGCCACCGATAGAGGACTATACATTATCCTCTATATTAATGTTGTAAATGTGTGTGAATTAAATCTTTTCACAGCTGCCCAGGCCTGGATGACATTTCTGATCACTAATTTCACACTGCAGACCCACCTGCAGATAACCGGGATGCCATACCCAATCACCCAATGGTAGGGCCATGGTGGCCATGGGTCCCACCTATTGCATTATGGGGTACATGTTACTAAATCCATAAAGGAAAAGTAAGAGGTAGCCTGTTCTACATGACAGGGAAGTTAATGAGTAAATGAAGGATGAGATTGTACCCATAATCTACAATCCCTGGCCACATGACCAAAAAACATATCTGCACCCTATGTGTAGGAAGAACAAGACTTGAAACCTCAAAGAATGCAGTCAACAGTTGATGAAGAACTGTGGACATGTAGAAGGAAGGAAAATGGATAAAGGCAGAATCGGGTATGAAACACTATTCCAGGGATACCATGGGAGCTGCTGAGTGGCAGCCAATTTACAGGCAGGGTGTAAAAGAATGGTATTAACAGCAGCAGCAGAATGGTATCAACAAGATTCTTGAGTGTCCAACAGATAAGTGGGCATGCCTAGTATATGCTGCCAATCCTGAGACATGACAATTTGTGTCAAACATATGCATTGGAATTTTTATGGATTTAAATTTGTAATGAAGATTTAAAAGATTCTATTTAATTTCGCAGTCTGTCTATGATTGTGTAATACATCACAACATCATATGATCAACCTCTCATAGTCACCTTGCCCTTTAAAACAGGCAAAAGGATTGAATACTGACAGAAATTACAGCATGTCTCACCTTGCCATGCTTTGTCAGGCTAAAGGATAATGTAAGTAGCTGATATCTATGATCTTTCTGTTTTGAAAATGGCATATTCAAACAAACAACGTTTGTTTTGTCTGTTGGACTACTGTGATCACAATTACAGTTGTTACAGTATCTGCTTCATGTTATCCACATGTGGGAAGTTTGCTAGTGCGGGAGATAGCAGAGAGTTATGATTAAAGTGATCAGCTTAGTGGAGATGGAATTCATAAGTTTGGTGCACGTGTCACTCCTGGCATTTGTCATTTACAATTCCAAAGGTTAATCAATTTAAGGAATGAACATAATGCAAGATGGATACAGTATATTTATATATGACACCCAGCTTTGTGGGATATATGATACTGAGGTGGGGTACAGGAGTAGATAATTGCAAATGACAGATATGTGTTCAATGTTTTGGTAGTTGAAAGTAAATGCCAAAAGTGCAAGGTGAGACACATACAAGTGAACAAGAACCCAAGTACAGATTATTGGAATGAAGGGCTTATGCTTTGCAGTGCTTTAGATCACAGTGGCTATGGGAGACATCTTAGTGACACAAGGGCAGTAAGGGGCCAAGCATCTACGTAACTCAGGCTGGCACAAGGCATTAAGGGGAGAAGGACTTCTTTAGGTACATCAGGGAGAAAAGGAGGGCTGTAAGGACCACATAGTAAGGATTAGGAAGGGGAGTTGGGTGGAAGCAGGGTGCGATAAGGCAGAAGCACTAAATGAGTACTTCTGTTCAGTATTTACGAAAGAGAAGAGCGGGGGTGACACCCAAGGGAGAAGAAATGGCAGGAATGGGGGGGAGGGGTGACAGATGGGGAAATCATGGAGGGCAGAGTTCGGGAGGGTTTGAAGGCACTGAGGGTGGACAAGGCACCAGGCCCAGATGGCATCCACCCCAGGATAATGAAGGAGCTGGCAGAGGTCCTTGCAGGACCTTTGCCAGACCTATTTAATGCCTCACTACATTCGGGGTGTGTACCTCAGGACTGGAGGATGGCTCATGTGGTGCCCCTCCACAAGAGTGGCCCCAAGGATGAACCGGGAAACTACAGACCAGTGAGCCTCGCATCCATCGTGGGTAAGCTAATGGAGATTATCCTGAAGGAGAGGCTGGTGGCCCTCCTAGAGTCCAGAGGACTACAGGACAGCAGACAGCATGGCTTCATACAGGGCAGATCCTGCCAAACCAACCTGGTGGAGTTCTATGACTGGGTAACTAGGCAACTGGACAAGGGCCATGCAGTGGATGTCCTGTATCTGGACTTCAGTAAGGCATTCAACTTGGTGCCGCATGGAAGGCTGGGAAGTAAGTTAGTAGGCACAGGGGCGGGTGCAAAGGTGGTGAGATGGGTAGAAAACTGGCTTCAGGAAAGGCAACAGAGGGTGGTGGTGGTGGGTGGGGAGCTCTCACACCCAAGGGTAGTGATGAGCGGTGTTCCACAGGGCTTGGTGTTGGGATCACTGTTGTTTGGGATATTCATTGCAGACATATCATGGGACATCAAGAGCAAGATCAGTCTGTTTGCTGATGATACCAAGGTAGGAGTGGTGGTGGATGACCTAGGGGGATGGCAGGGGTTGCAGGATGATCTGGCAAAGCTTGAAACCTGGTCAGACACCTGGCAACTGGGGTTTAATGCCAAAAAATGCAAGGTGCTGCATTTTGGGATGAAGAACCCAAGGAGGAGTTACCAGCTGGGGAGTGCAGCTAGCCCAGACAGAGGAGGAGAAGGATCTGGGTGTGCTCATTACAGGGTCAATGAACAACTTGGCACAATGTAGAAAGGCAGCTGCAAAGGCCAACAAAATTCTGGGTTGTATTGTAAGAGGTATATCCTCGAGGAGGGAGGAGGTGATTCTGCCACTGTATAGGTCGTTAATTAGACCACACCTGGAGTACTGCGTGCAGTACTGCGCCCGTATCTGAAGAGGGACATTAAGTTACTGGAGGGGGTGCAGCACAGGGCTACAAAGATAATCATGAGGCTGGGGGACTTATCATACAAGAGGAGGTTGAGGGAGTTGAACATGTACTCACTGGAGGAGAGGAGGGACGGGGGGACATGATTGAAACCTTTAAGTACATGAAAGGAATAAACAAGGCAGGTACAGAGGGGCTGTTCAAAGTAAGGGAAGGGAGGGACACCAGGGGCCATGATATGAGGCTGGAGGGAGGAAGGTTCAGGAGGGAGATGAGGAGACACTTTTTTACAGAGAGGGTGGTGGCTGGGTGGAATGCGTTACCTGCAGAAGTGATATCCAGTAGAACAGTGGACTGCTTCAAAAGGGGATGGGGCAGGACAAGGGGGAGGGTTAATGAAGGGGAAGGGTGGAAGGAAGGGGCAGCTGCAGAATAAGGGGTGCTAGCTGTACATTTGAGCAGACTTGATAGACCTCTAGGCCTTTATCTGTTGGCAAATTTCGTATGTTTGTATGTTCGTACTATTCAGTGTCGCTATTGCTTGTCTTCGGTGATCCAGACATCCTGTAGTTCATCTTTGAATGTTATTCAGAGAAGCATTTATCTATAAACAGGCCCTTTCCACACTGTGCACACCAGTAGGCCGATTCCTTATGCTTCCCTTTCTTTGTGCACACCACACATCTTCAGGCTGGTTATGCTTCTTTGGTGTTCTTGGAACCTTCAATGGAAAGTGCTTTCCTTGCAGTCATTGGCACGGATTCAAGTTTGTCGATTGTCGTTTTTGGCTATGTTGTGGAAGATCATCAATTTTTTTGCTTGACATTACAAGTTCTTTAATCACAGTTCGCTGGAATTCCAGGTGCATCATCTTCTTTCTATCTGGTGAAAATTTCTTGCACATTATGTACCCCTGAAGTAACATGACAATCAGTAGATAAAAGAACTCCTTCTGCCATATCTTCTTACATCGCCAGTTAAAGCTGTAGTACCCTGCCAGCTAGTCATTTTTATTGACTCCACATATGTATCTGTTGTAGTCCATTATACATTTTGTTTTTTTTTGATTGACTCCTCAGTCTCCCAATCCTTTCATCTGGTATCAACAAATCCGGTACTTGATGTTGTTGACAGCATGTATTAGTCCCTCTTGTCTCTTCACTTTATACAGAGCATCAGTATCTTCCTGAATGTAACCTTTTCTTTCACCTTCAGCTTTATGTCCTTTATTTTTGGAGGCATTCCCTTGTGGTTGGGCATCGCAGTTCCCGTTGCACCGACACCAGATAAAAATAAATCTGTGTAGCGTTGAGATCCAGTGTAGTATCTGTCTGCGTAAATCCTGTAGACTTTCCCTCTCAGTTCTTCTCTAACAAGATCAAAACAAACTCTGTATGTATGTCCTTTGCTCTGTTCCTCATCGACTTTGCCAGTATAGAATTGCCAGTTGCATATGTATCCTGAGTTCAATTCACATATGGTGTACACTTTGATTCCATACGTCATTATTTTTGTGGATTAAATGTTCTGTAACTCAGATTTCCCTTCCACAGACATATACCTTCATTCAGGGAGAGGTCCCAGTCGGGAACATAAGTTTCCTACGATCTCTTCAGGAATCAATCATGTATCTCCCTGATGTGATAAAGTTAATCAAATCCCTTCATCCCTCTAGGGTTCTGCTTTGAGTTGTCAGCTATATGGAGAAAAGAAAAAAACAGGTTGAACAGGTTCCTTGCCATCACAGTGCCCCAGAATGGTGTGTAGGTAACTTAATCCAAATCCCAGTATTCATCTTTACTGCACTTCTCTACCAGTCCCATCACAATGTATAGCTCAAAAAACCTCTTCAATTCTTCTTTGTCAGTCCTCTTCCAAACTCTGGCCCTCGAATGTGGTGGCAACTCATCAATTGGATGTGCCAGAAAGAAATCATCCATGTAGTCCAAAAATGGCATAAAAACAGGGGAAGATGAATCAGCCGAGGAATTAAATAAATATTTTTTGAGTATCTACAAAGCTAGAGAAGAATTCAATGAACCAGCGGAAGTGACTATAGATGGCTCCATAGAATTCAACACCAGAGAGGTGGAACTGATAAAATCATTAAAGCCAAATAGTTCACCTGGGCCTGATGGAATTACCCCCAGACTCCTCAAGAAGTAAGTAAAGAGATCATGGGACCGCTCACTTTGCTATTTAATATCTCCATCTCAGAAGGAAAAACAACAAAAGAATGATGAGAGGCAATAGTAACTCCAATTCATAAGGGAGGAAAAAAAGAGGACATTAAAAATTATCGACCCATTAGTCTCACATCTGTAATTGGTAAAATAATGGAAAGACTCCTGCAAGCATACATAACTGAACGTATAAAAAACACTGAATTAGAAGACTTCGCTCAGCATGGTTTTACCTCTGAAAGGTCGTGTCTTATGAACTAGATACATTTTTTCAAGCCAGTAAGTGTGGCTCTGGATAAGGGGGTTTCATGTGATATTATTTTTCTGGAGTTTGCCAGAGCATTTGGCAAGATATCACACAAAATACTGTTACAGGAACTATATGGGATAGGCTTACACTCAAATATTATTAGCTGGATAAAATCGTGGCTGGGTGATCGATATCAGAGGGTATCAATCAAAGGGCATTTGTCCAACTGGGGTAGGGTGACTAGTGGAGTCCCGCAAGGATCAGTTCTGGGTCACACACTATATAACATCATGGTGACCAGAATGAAAGTATCTATAAATGCATGGATATGCAAATATGCTGATGATTGTAAGTTGGGAGGACTTGTTAACAGGAAAGAGGATGGCATATTGTTACAAAAACAGTTAGACAAACTTTATGATTGGGCAAAGGCCAACAAAATGCAGTTTAATGTGGATAAATGCATTTGCATTTAGGAAGAACAACCCACTTTTGTTGTTATAAGTTGGGTAACAGTATACTGCAAACAACAACCGAAGAAAAGACCTAGGCACAATAATAACACAAAAGCTAACCATCGATAGGAACACTACAGTAAAGTCAAAAAATGTCACAAAATTGTAGGCTCAATCCTGGCCAATATTAAAAGCAGGGAACTGGAGGTGTTAGTGCCTCTTTTTTCAAGTTTGGTGCTCCCACACCTTGAGTACTGTTCCCAGTTTAATTTACCACACACTAAGAGAGGCTCAAAACTTATTGAGGGAGTGCAAAGGAAAGTCCCCAAGAAAATCAAACTCTTAAAGGATATGAGCTATGGAAATAGACTTAGGAAATTAAACTTATTTTCAGCTAAATACAAGCAGATCAGAGGAGACCTTTGTCTAACATAGTAAATAATGAATATATAAGGGACACTATAGCATTGACATTACAGGATGGTAAATAAAACACAAGAAGTAATGGTTATAAAATAAAAGGAATAAATAAGAACAACAAGGAGAAGTAGCTTTTACACAGAGGGTTGTAACACTATGGAATAGCCTTCCACAGCAAGTTGTTACAAGTCATAACATCACTATATTTAAAACTAGGCTTGATGAGTACATGGGAGACAAGAAGTATGAGTTCCACCCATGATTGTATGGATGGCGAGTTCAATAAAGCAAGCAAAGCAAACCTTATTTATACAGCACCTTTCTTAAAACCAAGGCACTTTACAAGTTAAACCATAAAACATATAAACTGATAAAATTACAAATATATAAAATAATTAAAATCATCTGGGAAGGCCATCCGAAAATGATAAGTCTTAAATTCTGACTTAAATCTCTCGACGGTCAGGCGTTCTCTCAACTGATGAGGTAGAGCATTCCACAGGGTAGGGGCCTTCAAAAGAAAAAGCACGAGCACCAGATGTCTTCAGACATACCCTGGGAATCTCAAGCAATCCCTCATCGGTGGATCAGAGATGGTGGAGGGGGTGGTAGGGAGTCAAGAGATCTTGCAGGTAGCTGGGTCCCAGTTCGTGTAGGGCTTTAAAGGTCAGAAGACCAACCTTAAAGGTGATCCACCACTGAACAGGCAGTCAGTGCAGTCCACGCAGCACAGGTGTAATATGGCTGGTCCTATATGTACCAGTCAAATGCCTGGCTGCTGCATTCTGCACTAGCTGCAAGTGGCAGATATCAATCCCAGGAAGCCCTAGGTAGAGAACATTGCAGTAGTCAAGACGGGCGATGACGAAGGCATGGACCAGTGTTGGATGGTCATCCAGGGGAACCAGATGTTTCACTTGGGTGATGTTCCTCAGATGGTAGAAAAAGGATTTGACAACGGCAGACACCTGAGGTTTCAGGGTCAAGCCGTCATCAAAAATAACACCCAAAGCCGGCCTGGTGGCACTGAGGGTTGAGGCACTGGATGCCACACCTCACGCCATGCCGGTGACCCGGGTTCAGGAATGAGCCCAAGTTGTGGGGGGTCAGCAGGGGTGGGAGAGGACTGAGCATCTGGAGGACAACTCTCCTCTCCTGGGAGGGAGAGGGGTCCCTAGTCAGTGCTCGGCTGCCCTCTGGCAGAAGCCAGAGATGCAGCAAGCACTGACGGTGCAGAGAAGGGGTGGGGAGAGTGGCAGATGTCGATTCCATGCCTTGACATCAGAGCACTAGCCACACCCCAAGAAAACAGGGAAAATGCCCTTCAGCTCCGGCGGAGATGGAGCACCGGGTTGCCCTCGATCTGCGGCCACCCGCAGCACCTCCGACTGGCGCTTAACTGACTGCTCGGGGTTATGGCCACCTCGTCCCTGCGGGGGGTAAACTGAGGCTACATGGATGATGGAGGACTGTCCAGGTAGGGTGGACCACAGAGGGATGACTCCTTGGTGCTCCCAAGGAGACCAGAGCTGAGGGGAAGGAGAGGAGGAAAAAATACGAAAATAATAATAAAAAAAAAAATAACACCCAAGTTACGCACCTGGTTGTGGGTAGTAAGCTGGACACTGTCAAGCCATGTGCCTGACACCTGTTCAGCCCCCAAACCCACCCCCAGATGACCAGGGTCCACAACCAACACTTTGGTCTTGTCAGGGTTCAGTCTCAGCCAGCTGGTGCTCATCCAGTCCTTGATCTCGGTGAGACAGTTGTTAAACACAGAGACTGCATCCCCTTGTTCGAGTAGAAAGGACAGATACAGTTGAGTATCATCTGCATAGCAGTGAAAACTCAAACCATATCGCCTAATGATATCTCCTAATGGCAACATGTACACTGCAAACAACATGGGTGCCAGTATGGAGCTCTGTGGGACCCCGCAGGACAGGGGATGGGCATCAGAGGAATAAATTCCAGTGACCACCCTCTAAGACCTGCTCATGAGGAAAGACTGAAACCATTCAAGGACTCTCCCTGACAGTCCACAGAGACACCGCAGGCACTCCCATAGCACACCATGGTCCACAGTGTCAAATGTTGTGGAGAGATCAAGAAGGACCAAGATGGTACATATCTTTTGATCCCTCACTGTTAGGAGGTCATTCAATACACAGACAAGTGCAGTCTCAGTACTATGTCTCTTCCAAAATCCAGACTGGAGAGCTTCATAGATATTGTAGATCACAAGGTGATCATCCAGTTGCAACGCAACCACCTTCTCAATAACCTTCCCAGCAAAAGGTAGGTTAGAGACAGGCCTGCAGATAGCTGGGCAGTCTGGATCCAAGGATGTTTTTCTTAGGAGTGGTCATACAACCGCCTCCTTAAGGAGATCTGGAAAGACACTTCTCTTCAAGAATCCCCAGACAATTTTAGCTAGGATTGGGCAGATGACATCTACACAGTCCACTAATAGCGGTGTAGGGCCCAGATCCAAACTACAGCTGATTGGGTGCAATGTTTGGACAATCTGCACAATGTCCATGAATTCCAGCTAGCTAAAGTCCACCCAGACAGACTGAGTGTTCATCACCTCTCGCCGACCTTTGCAGTCCCTCATAGGGAAAGTAGGGCCAATGCCAGACCGGATGCTGGCAACCTTATCTCCAAAGAACTGAGTGAACTTGCATTTAGCCTGAGAAAATGCCCTCCCGGGCTGGAGACAGACTGGATTGCACAGTCTGTCCACAGTCCGGAAGAGCTGAGCCCATCGATTCCATGCAGCAGTAATATCCCTGGACAGAAATTCTGCCTTCTCACTGGTTATTTTTGATTGATAGCCCTTATAATGTTCTATCAATCTAAGGCTGTCAGCATCCAGGCCTGACTTTCTCCATGCTCTCTCTAGCCTTCAGCCCATAGCCTGCTGAACTGGTAGTATTCCTATAAACCTATATATCTATTTGTTTCCCTTGTGATAAGCTCCAAATCTTCATCAGTCAGGCAAAACAACTGTACAAACCCAAGATGACTTTGTGGGACTGGAACTTGTAGACCTGAAGTTGCAGTGAATTGGTGTCCATTGTCACTTGTCGTCTCCTCTTCCCATTTGTCCTCTATTGTAGTGCTTCCTTCTGCTGATGGTCGAGCCCTCTTACCACGAGTTTTCTTGGGCACTGCATCTATTGATGTTGTGGGGGTCTCTTCCTGATCTTCCAACTCCTTATCCAGCATGTAATCTGGATCAGTAACTTCTTCATCTTCAGAAGACTCATTCTACACTTCCACCAGATCCAGATTATACAACTTTTCTTCTACATCCTCTTCACTATCCGATTCAGAGATATTGGACTCACTACACATCTGGATCTCTGCCAAAACATCCAATGGCGTCAATCTGCTTTTGGTCATGATGAATACTCTGTAAGGTATAGAGACCAAAAAAAACATCATTTGTTGCAAGTTACCTTTTTGGGTGATTCTTATAAAAACATGAAAAATGAAGCCTCTATACCAGTTTGGCACAGTAAACCCCTTCCCCCACTCCCCAATGTACACTGATTTATAGTTGCAAACATACCGGAAAATATTCTATATTCTGTAGAATTATGTTGAATATACTGTGAGGAATCAACTAACCTGAAAGATAAATAAAAAATTATATGCAAAGTGTTAACATGTAATATCTCTAACAGAATACTCAAACTCATTTTCACACATACAATGTGTTTCTGATTTACCAAGGTTACAATTTTACAAATCACTTTGTGCTTTTAATCTAACACATTAATTAAACGGTTTGAGTGTCATTATTGGTACACAAATTTACCCACCGCATGTTTACGTGGTGGTGACTATCAAATTGGCAGACTTAGTGGGCCAAGTGGTCATATATCTGCCATCAAAGTCTATGTTTCTGTGTTTCAAATACTGTATCAATAACTGTTCATAACTAGCATTAGGATCATAATGGATGTTCACATGAGTCATGCTATACCAACCAACACAAAATAAGGAGTTTTACTTACTGAACGTGGTTATGTTCTTACCTCAATTGTTAATTGACTATTAACTCTTAAATGTGATCGTATGTAATTTTATTTAAATTATTTCATAATTGGAGATTTATTGCTCAGTTTATTTATTTTTTTAATTAGGGTACAAGAATAACTATTTTTTAATGTCCAGTCTGAACAAACTGATTGATTGTTCCATTTTCATATCAAAAACATTACATTTATTTTATAATAGTTATCCAATGGTATCGCAGATGCGATTCTCATAATTATGCTTCCATATATTTGCAAAGTGTAATTAGCTGGTCTTAACAATAGTCGAGTTGGAATAAGATGAAAATTGTATAACTTTATTTTGCTTTGTTTTCTCTTCTGCTTATTCATTGATATAATTGAATTTGTAGCAAGATGTTCATCTAAATTTCATATTCCAAGTTGTTGCAGTTGGAAGCATGTATCACATTTGTTTGTAGTATTGGATTAAATGTTCTAAAAGAAAAAGAAATACAACAAACATTTCTTATCAAAATGGATACAGAGTCCTTTTATCTTTCTACTTAATTACCATGGCACTCTACATGCACACCCCACTTTTGTGTCTTTATACCTCTCTGGCTGTATACATCAATTCAAGTTGATGGTAGAGGATGACAAGCACTTGTTGTGCAGAAGCTAAAATGCATCAAAATGACTGGCTTTGCTAAAATGCCACAAAATGGCCACCTTTGCTAAAAAGCTCTCTGAATGGGTGTAACAGTAATGGGAAGGAATTTAGTTAGGCTGTGGTTGTGACCTCAGGATCCAGTGCACTATGTTGGGGGAAGGGGGGTGAGGCTTACCCTGAGTTGGACCGTGCAAGGTTTCCGAGATAAATCAAATGTCTGGTGCACTAGTTTGTTTCCACTGACCCTCTTCCTGTCCCATGCATGTTTAAAACCATCCACTGTGTTTGCCCCCACCACTGCCTGTGGCCATTCATCCCATGCATCCACCACCCTCTCTATGTGAAGAAAAACTTTCTCACGTTTCTCCTCAGCCTGCCACCCTCCAAATTAATGTCATGCCCCCTTGTTCTTGTACATCTCTTATATTGGAAGATGTCATCCCTTTTACCTTGTTTATGCCCTTAATGTAACTGAATGTCTTTATCGTGTGTCCGATCCCTCCTCTCCTCCAGCAAGTACATACTGAGGTCCTTTAACATTTCCTCATATGTTTTATGGTGCAATCCTTGTACCATATTAATCGCCCTTCTCTGGACCACCTCCACCCTTTCAATGTCCTTATGATGGTGCAGCCTACAGAACTGCACACAGTACTCTAGGTGAGGCCTCACTAGCATCTTGTACAATGCCATAACCACCCCAAACCTTATGCTTGTGATACCTCTACCTATGCATCTCAGCATGCCATTGACCTCCTGCAGTCTTTATACTTTGCTTAGACACCTTTAGGTCGTCAGAAATGATCCAGGTCCCTTTTTCCTTTTCGGTAGTCAGAAACTCCCCCCACCCCAGTCCTGTAGCACTCCCCAGTGTTCCCTCTTCCCAGGTGCATTACCATAACATGCCCAGTCAACATAAAACCAAGTAACATGTGAAGCTTATTGGGTACTAGGAAGCCAGAATCAGTAATCTTGAAGGGATGACGTCCGCAAAAATGAAAGTCAAATATATGAAAGGAGTCACAAAGGATCTGTAGTTCATAATGAGTAATTAGTAAATATAGGACAGGTTAGTCATAGAGTAATACTTATCTGATGGGGACAGAGTCAGCATCATGTCAGAGCTGTTAAAGAAAAAAAAGTTGGTTAATTAGAACATACAGTAGCAATACAGTAGAACCCCAACACCTTCTCACCGCAAACACTACCTCCTACCCCTCCAACCCCATATCCCTCCCTCTGTTTCAGTCCTATCTCAGCTGTCTATTATTTCTCTGTGGTGATGAGAGGCTAGGTTGAGTAGCCTTGCCTCCTTACCATACCCCACAAACAAAAGCAAAACTATTGCCTGTTCCCTCCCATATCTTGTGTCTCCAAAGAAAAGCTCTTCTTGGTGTCCAATGATCCACCCATGCCCACCCACACCAGACTCCACCAGAAATAATGAATTCACTGATTTCCAGTGGTTCCGCACTTTAATCCCATACCAGGAGCCAACACAAATAAAGGACTTGCAAGAGTCTGGTAGCCATCTCATGCCCTCACATACAAGGCCACACCACAAAAAAGCATTCCCTGTTGGCAAGTAGGTCCCCCATTCCCTCCCATACCAGGCTCCTCCACAAGAAAACAACTCTGCAGTGTCCAATGGCCCCACCAATGCCCTCCAAGACTGGGCCCCAACACCAGAAATGTAAGAACAAAATAGAGGAATGCCATGACATGGCTGAAAAAAAAATTGAGGCATGCCACCACATGGCTTCAAATGAAATTGAATCACACCTCCACCCATATGCAGACAAAATGGAGGAAGGCCAGAACCCATATTCTAACAAGGACACATCACAGAATAAAGTTTCCCTGCTGTCCAGTGATCCTGCCTAAGCCCTCCGATACCAGCCACCACCAAAATAAAGCATTTATTGCTGTCAAGTGGCCCACCCATGCCTCTTCCTGTAAAATTATATGCACAAAATTAATTTTTTTTTGGTAACCAGGCAAGGACCAATAGGCACATAATTAATGTTGTTAAGGGTCACCCAGGACCACTGGAGAGGTTAATTGTCTTGCTCAGAGACACACAGCATGCAAGTGGAGGTTGTATGAATCAAACCCAGGTTCCAACCCCTAAATACACACCACTCATATATTTTCCTGCACGTAGGGTGGATGTGTGGCTTTAAGGTTTGAAACTGAGGTTGGGGGTGGGGTGTTCGAGTTGGAAGCTGTGGGTGAGGAGCAATCATCATCGCATTTTCCAACTTTTGATGTTGCACCCTTAATGGAGCATTAACAAAAATCCATTAAAAATGTTTGGTGCAAAAATATACACAAAATTAGTGGTGTTTCATGTATAGATACAATTTTTTCAGAGAAAAATGGCAGAAAATGTGCACCCCACCCTCTAACACCTGGTACCATCACACATAATGTATTACCTGGTGTCCAGGTGATTTTTAAAAATGTTTCATTTTTTATATAAGTCTTTGGTAGCTGGGTAAAGCCCACTAGGCACAAGTGCCTGTTTTCAGGAGCGACCTGGGAGCACTGGGGGGGGGGGGCTAAGTGACTTGCTCAGAGTCACACAGTATACAAGTGGAGGCTGTGGGAATCAAAGCCATGTCTGCTAGATGTATCAAGCTCATTCACGGCTCATTACTCTAACCTTTTGGCTATACTGCCAGTGCCCTGATCCCACCGCCCACCATCCAAGACCTGGCACCATCACATAATGCATTCCAAGATTCACTCAGCTTTCCGAGACCCAGCGCTATCACACAAATACCATTCCCTGATGGTCCCCCCCACCTTGAAACACCTGGAACCATCACAGAAAAAGCATTCTGTGGTGTCTAGTGGTTCTCCCCACCTGTTGATAGCCAGCACCATAACACACACCTTCTCTTGCCCTGCCTGAACACACAAAGACACATTGAATACAGGAATAAACATTATTTGTGATTTCTGTGACTGTAAAATGTCTATTTCATCCCCAGTACTTAGTGTATCTCTCTCTCTCCATTCTGGAAGGCACAAGTCAAAAATTTTATTTTGCCAGCCTGCCCTTTCCCTGCCTGCACCAACTGTGACAGGAAAATCTTACTTTGTCCCATCAACCGAAAAGAACTTCCTAGTGTCTGATGGCTTCCCCATGCCCTCACAGACCAGTCATTGCCACAATAAACACATTCAAAGTTGACTGACTGTACCCCAATTCTTCCCATATCAGATGCAAAAACTTGTAGAAAAAATAATTGACCTTGACTGTTGAATCAAATGATGTTCGAAAATCTCTAGAAATTGGACCGGACTCTACAAGACAGATGTTGTTGTCGCTCAGTAAGACATCTGATCAGATTTCCTCCAGGAAGACATTCGGTGAGATGATAATAACAAAATCCCCTCCAATATAACGTGCCACCTCAACTTTAGCATTCCCTGGTGTACAATGAACCCCCACAAACCCTCCCATACCTGGACCCACCACCATGGTGCTGGGTAATTAACACACAGCATCATATAATAAACAGATTTACCTGGTGTCCAGTCCCATTAAACCACAAGACCCAGTACCCTAAAACAAACAACATTCCCTGATGTCAGTTGGGTCCACCCCACCCTCAGATAGATGGCATCATCACTCAAAATGCTTTTCCTGGTTCCTCTCTGCCCTCCGAGACACAGCATATTCACACAAAGTCATCCCTTGGTGTCAGTTGGGTCCACACCCCCCTTCCAAGACTCATAACTTTCAGACAAAACGATTCCCTTGTCTGTGGGGCCCACCCCATCATCACAGACATGGCACCATCACATTAAATACATTCCCTGGTACCTCCCACCACCAATAATGCATCCCATGTTGTCCAATGGTCGAAAAAATTCCCTTCCATACCAGGTGGAACCCAATGTTAAGCATTCCATGGTGACAAATGGCCCCCCATAAGCATTCCCATATCAGGCCACACCACACCATGAAGCATTCCCTGTTGTCAAACAGTACCCCTTCCCCCCATATCAGGCATCTCCACATGTTAAACATTACATGGTGTCCAATAGCCCCTCACAAGCAATCTCATATGAGGCACCACCCAAAATATGACTCCCTGATGTCCAGTGGTCCTCTGATTCACTCCCATATCAGGCGTCAGCACAAGTCAGAAATTCCCTGGTGTCTAATGACCCCCCACAAGCTCTTTCATATCAAGGCCCACCTCCCAAAACGCTTTCCCTGATGACCAATTGTCCTCCAATTCCTTCCCATATCAGATGTAAAACATGTTTAGTATTCCCTGTAGCCTAGTGGCCCCTCACAAGTCATCCCAAATGAAGACCTACAACCAAACACATTCCCAATTGTCAAATGGTCCTCCAATTCCTTTCCATATCTGGCTTCACCAGAAGTTAAGCATTCTCTGGTGTCCAGTGGCCCCCATTCCTGAAGAAAGACACATTATCAGAGGTGGTATAGCATAGGGCAACAAAGATGATCCAGAGATTAGAGGGAAAATCATATGAGGATAGATTGGGCGAGCTGAACATGTATTCACTGGAGGAGAGGAGAGGAGAGGAGAGATAGGGGGGATATGATTGACACCTTTCAATACTGAAACTGGATAAACAAGACTAATACAGGAGGGATTTTCCAGATTAGAAGAGGGAGAGACATGAGAGGTCATCAGTTGAGATTGGAGGGGGGTAGATTCAGGAGGGAAATCAGGAGACATTTTTTCACAGAAAAGGTGATAGACAAATGGTATACTCTGTCCAAAATGGTAGTATCCTATACAACAATGGGAGGATTTAAGAGGGGATGTGACAGAGTGGGGGGTGGCAATTACGATGAGGGCAGGGGAGGGTGGGGCAACAGCAAGCTGAGGGGCTACCTACACAATCAAGCTCACTCGATAGACTATGAGGCCTGTTTCTGCTGGCATTTTAGTATGTTTGCATGTTCATATGTAATGCATAAAACTGACCTTCACAAATGAATAAACTGATGTTTGAAAATCTCTGAAAACTCGGACCAGGACACTACGAGACAGATGTTCTTGCCGATCAGTAAGATGCCGGATCAGGAGCTTTCCTACGGGAAGACACAAAGTGATATGAAAATACAAAATGTAGGTCTATGGAATAACAGATTAGCAAAAAAAATTACTATGGGGTTATGACTGGATTTGCTGGTGGTTCACTTGGCATTGTCAACACCCTTTAGTGTCTGTTAATGCATCCGGATGTTACCCGGTCATGACCAAATAGTGTTTTATCTTACTATAATGACTAGAGACTTGGAATGCCCTCATAAACTCTCCAGTACTGCATATGTGTATGCAGATATGGGTATAGGCTGACATGAACAGCCAAGTGGAATAAGAGATTAACAAGGAAAATGACTATGGGGTTATGACCAGATAACATCAGTTGTCATTTTCACCACCCTTTAGTGTGTGTTAATGCCCCCTGATGTTACCTGGTCATAACCAAATAGTTTTTTACCTTACTATGATCACCAGAGACTTGCATTGACTTCATGAACACTTGAGTACTGCATATGTGTATGTAGTTATGGGCACAGGTTGACATGAACAGCCAAGTACAATAACAGATTAGCAAGGTAAATGACTATGGGATTATGACTGGATAACATCAGTTGGCATTTTTACCACCCTTTAGTGTGTTAATGCCTCCGATGTTACCCGGTCATAACCAAATAGTGTTTTACCTTGCTGTGATGACTAGCGACTTGTACTGACCACATAAACATGTGTATGCAGCTATGGGTGTCAGTGGCAAGAACAGCCAAGTGGAAAAACAGATTAGTAAAGAAAATGACTATGAGGTTATGACTGGATAACATCAGTTGGCATTTCACCACCTATAGTGTGTGTTGATGCATACTGATGTTACCCGGTTATAACAAAATAGTGTTTTACCTTGCTATGATGACCAGTGACTTACAATGACCTCATGAACACCTGAGTACTGCATATGTGTATATGGTTCTGGGCATTGGCTGACATGAACAGAAAAGTGGAATAACAGAATAGCAAAGTAAATGACTATGGGGTTATGGCCGGATAACATCAGTCGTCATTTTCACCACCCCTTAGTGTTTGATATTGCTTCCTGGTGTCACCCAGTCATAACCAAATAGTGTTTTACCTTACTATGACCACCAGATACTTGCAATGACTTCATGAACACTTGAGTACTGCATATGTGTATGTAGTTATGGGCACAGGTTGACAAGAACAGCCAAGTGGAATAACAGAATAGCAAGGAAAATTACTATGGAGTTATGACTGGATAAAATCAGTCGGTATTTTCAACACCCTTTGGTGTGTGTTAATGCATTCTGGTGTCACCCGGTCATAACCAAATAGTGTTTCACCTTACTGTGATGACCAGAGACTTGCACTGACCTCATGAACGCTTGAGTATTGCATATGTGTATGCAGTTATGGATATAGGCTGATATGAACAGTCAAGAAGAATAAGAGATTAGCAAGGTAAATGCCTATGGGGCTATGACTGGATAAAATTAGTTGGCATTTTCATCACCTTTTATTGTGTATTAATGCCTCCTGATGTTACCGGTCAAAACCAAATAGTGTTTTACCTACTATAATGACCAGAGACTTGCACTGACCTCATGAACTCCCGAGTACTGCATAAGTGTATGCAGATATGGGTATGAGCTGACATGAACAGCCAAGAGGAATAAGAGATTAGAAAGGTAAATGACTATAGGGTTATGAACGAATAACATCAGTCAGCATTTTCACCACACTTCAGTGTGTCTAATGCCTCCTGATGTTACCGTCATAACCAAATAGTGTTTTACCTTACTATAATGACTAGAGAGTTGCATTGACCTCAGGAACACTCGAGTACTGCATATGTGAATACATTTCTGGGTATCAGCTGACATGAACATGCAAGTGGAATAAAAGATTTACAAGGAAAATGACTATGGGGTTATGACCAGGTAACATCAGTCGTCATTTTCACCACCCTTTAGTGTGAATTAATGCCTCCTGATGTTACATGGTCATAACCAAATAGTATTTTACCTTGCTGTGATGACCAGTGACTTGAACTGACCACTTGAACACTTGAGTACTGCATATGTGTATGCAGCTATGGGTATCAGATGACAAGAACAGCCAAGTGAAACAATAGATTAACAAGGAAAATGACTATGGGGTTATGACCGGATAACATCAGTTGGCATTTTCACCACATTTTAGTGTGTGTTGATGCATTATGATGTTACCAGGTCATAACCAAATAGTGTTTTATCTTGCTGTGATGACCAGTGACTTACAATGACCTCATGAACACTCAGGTACTGCATATGTGTATGTGGGTCTGGGAATCGGCTGACATGAACAGAAAAGTGGAATAACAGAATAGCAAAGTAAATGACTATGGGGTTATGGCCGGATAACATCAGTCATCAGTTTCGCCACCCCTTAGTGTTTTAGAATGCCTCCTGATGTCACCTGGTCATAACCAAATAGTGTTTTACCTTACTATAATCACCAGAGACTTGCACGGATCTCATGAACACTTGACTACTGTACATGTGTATGTGATTCTGGTCATTGGCTGACATGAACAGCCAAGTGGAATAACAGAATAGCAAGGTAAATTACAAATAGAATAATGAATAGGTGCCAGTGCATTACCAGTGAGTAATACCATCAAGAGGTTCTGGACATGTAGCAACCTCGAGAGTGAAAAATGAGGAGGTTCCCGTGTCCAGAACCTTGAAGATAATCACTATCATAAGCACTGGCACTATTTGATATTTTCTTTAATATAGAGATGTGATTTTAATTTTTTCTTACTTTGTGAATGGTAGTCAGCAGTTTCAGTGAAGGATGCTGTGTCCTGGCATACTGCCGCATTGTCTTGCTGCTGCTCTCACTCCAGCCCGCTGCACTGCACCCCACCTGCCTCTACTCTTCGCCTCACTGTATGAGAATAACTGGTAGGTATTCTTACTTTTTCCTTTTTTGGGCTGCGCTCCATGTTTCTTTTTTGTGAGAAGAGGAAAAAAAGAACAAAGAAATGTTGTGAGGCAGTACGGTCTCGTTAAGTGAGAAAGCGAGCTGCCATGTTTTTAAAATTGTTCTGCTCGCCCACACATGAAAAACAGCCAATCAGGAGGCACACTTAGGAGGACGTGGGGGCCAGAAGGGATCTTTATGGGCGCATGCGCTGTTTGATGATTCTGATAATACTGTCGTTGAGGAGTGCAATGATAGTATTCTCACATTCAAACAATACTATTAAAAGTGATTGACAGTACTATTACCACAGACGTTTTGATGGTATTATCAACGTTTTTTTGTATGCTTTTTGAACATATTAAATTTAAGATCCATATATTAATATAGGGTTATGACCGGATAAAATCAGTCAGCATTTTCAACACCCTTTAGTGTTTGTTAATGCATCCTGATGTCACCCAGTCATAACCAAACAGTGTTTTACCATACCGTGATGACCAGAGACTTGAACTGACCTCATGAACACTTGAGTACCTGCATATGCGTATGCAGTTATGGGTATAGGCTGACATGAACAGCCAAGAGGAATAAGAGATTAGCAAGGTAAATGACTATAGGGCTATGACCGGATAATATTATTTGGCATTTTCACCACCCTTTAGTGTGTATTAATGCCTCCCTGATGTTACCCAGTCATAACCAAATAGTGTTTTTACCTTACTATAATGACTAAAGACTTGCACTGACCTCATAAACATTCGAGTATTATTTATTTATTTATTTAATTTTGTTGACCTGGTAGGCCCACTGAGACTAGAAGTCCCTTTTTCAGGGGCAGCCAGGGGAAGGGGGATACAGATGGTAACCAACTGAAATTGAACCAGATTAAGCTGTTGGTGGTATTTTTAGTGAATGGGGGAAATGTGGCCAGGACACTGAGGAAATTCCTTTACTATCCAGTAGGAGGAACCCTTGATGGTCTGGAGGATGGATTCTGTCAGTCCATCGCAGGAGCTGCATGAAGGAGGAGCTGGAGTGGACCAGAGTGTGCAGCAGAGAATGGATAGTAATTCAACTGAGATAAGACGTATAAATCTGGAACTGCATGAAGTCACGGAGGAAGAAATACCTATGAGTGAGGAAATTATTCTGGACAGTAACCAAAAAAGGTATGAGCCTATGGAAGATTTATCAGATATACCCAATTTACATATGCAAAATGCAGAAGACAAAAAGAGAAATTGGCTCGATATGAGTCCATCTATGAGTTACACAAAAAAAAGTATGCTTCAGAATGACTACATGGATAATATGCAGCAAGAATCCTCGCAAGAGACGGATTCGATCCCCTTCCCTTCTGCTTCAGACACTACCTGGCAACCAGAAAACACACTTGAGTAGGCTGGCTGGATTTTTCTTGATGGTATATGGATTCCAAATCCTAATATTCCTTTGCCTGGGGCTAACATAAATGTGAGCAGGCCCTTATCTCCAAAGAGAGCTACAATGAAAAGTAATGGTTCTTTGGATGGACTGCAACAAGCACAGAATGACACGTCTGGAAGAGCTAAGGATGTGGCTTCTAAGGTTTCAGGTACAATGCCAGATGCTGACTCACAGGCCTCACAACAATGGAGGGTAAAGGAACAGAGCCAGCTGACTTCAGAAACTCAGGTCTCTGATGAACATGGTGCACTAACAGAGCTGAATACTTGTAAGGATCATGATGGTATGTTCACTACACAATCTGATACTACAGGGGAAAGTGGAGAATCTGACTCACAGAACAAACAAACAAATTATGCTAGCCTGTTCCAAAAACTGGAAGAGGCAGCAAGATGATGTTTTGTGGCCTGAATTTATTATAAAGGAGGGCTGGAGCTCCTTCCAGACAGAAATTAAGTGGGGAGATGTTTACTCATTGAGTCTTTGCAATTTACTCCAGCAGAAGTGTATGCCTTAATCCATACATCGGGAGACCATAATTTTGGTGTAAGTTTCAGAACGGCAGGATTACTGGACAAATTCTGGGCAACCTACTATGAGGTAAAGGGTAATTTGAATGGAAACCATTTGTGGCATTTCTGATAACCAGGCCAACTGCTAAAGTCATTACAATATTATTTAGGAACGAAGGGTGAACGTCTTAAACACTGTATACTGGTTGGAGAAAAGGTGTACAGTAAATGGGATACCAAGGGCCATAATTGATGATAATGGGTTCTGGACTGGGGTGGACGTTCACTGTACAATTGAAATTAACGGAGGATGGAATCCAACATTTACTGAATTGTTTTTATATTGAAGGACTGGGGCATACTCTTTATCAAGGACAGCCACATACATGCTATAGATGTGGTTCATCATAACATTTAAACTCAGACCTGTGACCAACTTAAGTGCTTGGTATGTGGGGTGTTAGGTCAATCTGCTACTACTTGCACTGTCCCCTTCATGTAATTTGTGTGTAGCAGAAGACCATGTTTTCTCCTCCTGCCCATGGGCATTACAATAAATCTGGACTTTGTAGAGCATGATTTTTATATTAATATAGCCACAAAAGAAAAAGTGGCTCCACCAGAGAGAAAAGAAAGGTTTCAGCCCCTAGATTTCTAAAGCTGCAAATGAAAACCAAGACGAAAAGAGACCCAGCAACAATCAGGTCTGACAGAAGTTTCAAATAAAACAGCGGGCTCTAAGAAACCTATGACCCCCCCAGAACCTAAAGACAGAGAGGTGGTTTCTACCCCAGCCACTATAGATCAAGATAATGTGGACTTTCAGTTAGTCCAGAGAAAAAAGGCTGCTACTAGAACAAATCCCATTACTGCACAATCATCCTGGATTTTGGTTTGAAATCAGTACGTCCCTTTACAGAGGTGGGGGGACATGATGGAGAAGAATGATTCAGATGTTTCATCTATACAGAGTGACTCTACGGACTGTGTGTCTCAGACTCCAAAGTCTTCAGAGTCAGTAATGAAGAAATGAGTTACTAGGTCAAGCAAAAAGAAACTCTCTTAATCATCATTCTCTCATGTCTTCAAGTACTTTAAGTATTGCTAGTCTAAACGTCAACAGTATTAGAGCAGATTATAAAAGAAAGGCCACTTATGCTGTTCTACAACTGCTTCCTTTTATCATCATTTTCCTACAGGATACTAGGTTGTACTCTACTCAAGATGCTACCCAAGCATCAGCTGACTGGTTTAAGGGGAATTCTTTCTGGTCTATGGGAATAGACACTTGTTCTGGGGTGGGTTTCTGCTTTACAACAGATGAGTGTCAAATTCATAAACTGGTAGATATAGAGCCAAACAGGGTACTGTTATTAGATGTTAGATTTCAGCAGGTACAATATAGATTGATAAATATTTATGCTCCTCAACAAAAGGCAGCTACAGTTGAACTGTTTTGGAACGTATTACCATATTTATTTACAAGTCGGACAGTATTATGGGGGGGTTCAATACAAACTTAGATCTTATAAGTAAAGGCAAATTATATAGTGACACAAATGAATTAAGGGTAATTATCACTAAAACAGGGTTAAAAGATGCCTTTCAAGCACAACCTCATTTGACGTATGTTAGAGGGAGTCTGCGGATGAGAATTGATTTTTGGTTAATTTCAACACATGGACAAACATTAGCCATAACGACATTACCACTTGAGACATCAGACCATAATATAATTGCTGTCCAAATGTCATTGTCAGTCACAGAGACAAATTGGAAGGGGGCATGGATATTCAACACTAGCCTACTGAAAAATTCAAATTTCCTTCAAACTCTTAAAGAAGTAATTGAAGATAGATAGTCAGTACTTTTTTTATATGACTCTCCTATTGATTGGTGGGCAGATACAAAGATTTGCTTAACAGACGTTTTTAAAAGTCAATCCCATATTATTTCAGATAGAAAACACAAAAATATTTATTATGGAAACAAATGTATGAATTAGTATCATTAGAAACTGCCAGGGGAGAAAAATCACACTAACAAGCTTTTTTCAAATTAAACAGGAACTAACTAAAATACAGTATGATAGGCAAAAATCTTTGGAGTTAGAACAAAGATTCAGGACACAAGGGAGGAAGACTCAGGTTAACCCACACGAAGATTGTAGGCAAAGAGCTAACAAAAAACAGATGGGAGAAATTAAAGATTCTTCTGTTTTTTTAGTTAAGGGATCCTTTAAAATTCTTCAAGTAATGGACTTGATTTATATAGAACAAGTTTGGTACTGCATTTGGAGAAAATGCTAGAATGAGAGTAATTCTTAAAGCAGCAGATCTCCCTAAAGTAACAACACAAGATAAGCAGAAACTTTGTGCTGATTTTACTATAGAAAAATTAGGTATAATAATAAAAAGTTTGAAAGATTTAACCGCACCGGGACTGGATGGATTACCGCCAGAAGTACATAAAGCATTATGGGATTTGATGCCAGTTAATTTATTGCAGGTTTTTAATGCATTTTTGAGTGAAGACAGGATCACTGAAACAATGTATAACGGTTTAATGGTGTTTTTATTTAATAAAGGGGAGAAGTCGAATTTAGAAAATTTGAGACCCAAAACATTGCTAAACACTGATTTAAAGATTTTTTCCAAATTACTTTGCAAATGAATAAGTAGTGTGCTCGATTATTTAATTCATCCATCACAGCATTGTTCAGTGCCTGGTCATACTAGTCAAGATGCTTTGCTCTTACTAAGAGAGTTATTTTTTCAAGGAAAAAAAGGACAATTATCAGGCTACTTATTTAGCTTTGATTTAGCCAAAGCTTTTGACAATTTGTCTGAGAAATTTATTTGGCTTACACTTACCGAATTCGGGTTTCCAGTGGAATTTACTAACTGGTTGAAAATCTGCTATTTTCTAGCTTCTGTTCGACCATATGTAAACAGGTTGGTTGGTAAAAATGTTACATCAGAAGGGGGGTACGACAGGGTTGCCCCTAAGCCTGATATTATTTATTTTAGCGATGGATCTGATAATTAGAATTCTCTATAGATCCCCACTTATAAAGGGAATACCATGCCCAGGTTGGGGGAGATTAAAAACTATTGAATATGCAGATGATTTATGTGTAATTGCCCAAGACAATGAGAATGGGAATTTGATCTGCAAAATCTTACCCCCATTACTAAAGTGCATTGGCTCTAATATAAATTCGGATAAAAGTATTTGTTTGAATTTATCAGGGATAAAGATAACGGATATTAATATTGGGGGAATAGTAATGGCTGATACCCAAAAAAAATGTTCGGGATATATTTTGGCTTGGAAACACCAGCGGAATATAATTGGGAATTATGTATAAATAAAGGACGAGGAAGAATTAGTTGATGGGCTATTTGGAGATCTACCCACTGTGCTACTGGGGGCATGTGAATCCAATCACTAAATACTTTTTCTGCGCTGCCAAATAGTATGTGCCTATGTCCAGAAAATTCAGTCCCCCTTTTCCCATATCTATCTTAAGATGTTGTAAGCTTATCCTCTGGCATTTTTTCCTCCATATAAACCCGGAGAACATACTCTCCAGTCACTTAGTATCCTTCTGGTACAATCCCACATGCAGCATCTGCATAACATATACCAACTGGGGGAGGACATTCATTTTAAACAAATTTATTCTTACCAGCCAGGAGATCGGGAGTGAGGTCCATTGTTTCAGGTCAGCTTCAATTACCTTAAGCGTGGGGCCATAATTGAGTCTATACAAAGACTCTAGAGACCACCCGATTTTAATTCCCATGTATATGAAGTGTCCTCCTACTACTACCTTAAAGCCCCATCCCTGTTCCCTTCTTGTAGTTCTGGGGAGACTCATGATCTCAGACTTTTCTAAATTTAATTTATATCCTGAAAATCTGGCAAACCTCTCAACCATTTGTAGGAGAATGGGTATAGACTTCCCAGGGTCTGTAACAAAAAGCAGCATATCATCTGCATACATAGCGAGTTTATGTTGTTTCCCTGTGCACCCCTTGAATTCGCTCTTCCTGACGAATGGCTACTGCCAGGGGTTCCACTGCTAGGGCAAAGTGCAGCGGGGAAAGCGGGCACCCCTGCCTCATGCCCCTACCCAAACCAAAGCCCTCCAAAAGAGTGCCATTCACCAAAACCTTCGTTCTGGGTGAGCTGTATAAGGCACGCACCCAACCCCCAAATGCGTCCCCCAGACCAAACCGGGCCATTGTTTCAAATAAATACTCCCACTTCACCCTGTCAAATGTCTTTTCCGCATCCATAGAAATGACACAAGTGTCCTCATTCCTCTTCCCCGCTCCCCAAATCACATTTAGAAGTCTTCTTACATTGTGATATGAGAGATGCCCCTTAATGAACCCGGTCTGGTCTGGGTGGATCAAGCTAGGCAGCACCTCCTCCAAGCGCCCTGCCAAGACATTTGCAAATATTTTGGCATCACAATTCAGAAGCAAGATTAGGCGATAAGATGCACACTCCAAGATATTCTTTCCCACCTTAGGGATCAGACATATTACGGCATCTGAGAAGGTCCCCTGGAGCCTCAAAGCCTCCCCTTCTGTCTGTTGGAATGTCTCACACAGCAGCAGAGCCAATTGCCCTGCCATACATCTGTAGTATTCTACCAGGAATCCATCTGGCCCACTCACCTTCCCTGTCTGCAACCTCTGAATAGCCCGCAATACCTCTTCCCTCTTCACAGGGCCATTAAGAGCCTCCCTCTGAATCCTAGTCAATTTGGGCAGCTGCAGGGTATCCAGAAAAGCTTTACCCCTCGCCCCAGTCCCCTGCCCTCCCTCTGCCTGTACAGTTGTTCATAGAAACTGCAGAAACATTCTTGAATCTGTTGTGCAGACTTGTGTAGCACACCCCATTTATCTTTAATCACCGAGATATAAGTTTGGCCCTTCCCTCCCCACATGAGTCATACCAACAAGGGCCCAGGTTTATTCCCCCGTTCATATAATCTTTTTCTCCTAAAAGTCCATGCCATTCTAGCCTTCCTGCTAAGTAGAGTGTTCAGGGCCTCCCTGGTTGCCTTCATGTTCTCCCAGACCATTTCATCCCCTCCATTCATAGCCCTCCTCTCCAGCTCTCTCACTTTAGCTTCTAACTCCACTCTTCTGGCTTGCTTCTGTTTCTTGACCTTGGCCACATACTTTATAATCATCCCCCTCATGTACGCCTTTCCCGCATCCCAAATAATACTTTTACTAGTGGGCGAATTTGCATTCACTGTCATATGAATTTCCCACTGGTCCCTTAAGTATTCCTTGAAGTCTTTGTCCCCTAATAAGTATGTCAGAAACTTCCATGGTGGGGGACCCTCCCTTGGTTTATTCATCATCAGTGAAACTATGACCATAGCATAGTCAGAGATGTGGATAGGGCTATGCAGCATTGTCTGAACCCTTCCATACCAATCCCGTGGGAGAAACACATAGTCGATTCGCGACCACGTGCCATGCGGGTTAGTGTAAAAGGTGTACTCTTTGGCCCCCGGCTTTGCCTCTCGCCAGTCATCTACCAATTCTAACTCCACCATTCCCAGATGCCACTGTCTAATTGTGTCATTTTGCTGCCCCCTACCCTGAGAGTGATCCAAATAAGGGTCTAGGGTGCAGTTCAAGTCACCCTCTAAAACCAATCCCGGAAACTGCTCCTTTATGAGAAGCGAGAGAATTGTGCTGTAAAACGAGGCCTCAAATATCGCAGGAGCATATATACTTCCAAATGTTATCCGCTCTCCCCAGAGCTCCCCCACAACAAAGACATATCTCCCTCCCATCTGATCTCTTATCACTCGTTGTACCTGAAATGGGAGATTCTTGTGTAGAAGGACAGTGACCCCCCTCTTTTATGCACCTTAAATGAGGCTGCAAAACATTTCCCCACCCATCCCCTTGTCAACTTCAAGTGCTCCACTGCTGCGAGATGTGTTTCTTATAATAACGCCACTTGAACCCCTTGTCTCTGCATGGCCGTGAGGAGACTCGCCTGCTTCACAGGGGTTGCTATCCCTCAGACATTCCAGAAACACCACAAGATCTTGTCTGTTAGCCATTAAGACAGTATTTTCCTAGCCCCAATCCCCTCATGTGAACCATATCATCCCTTCTGCCAGTTCCGGGAAGGTGCATGAGTGTCCCCCCCAACAGAGCCCCTCTGGCAATTGCACCTGGCACACGTTTATCTTATATTTGTGTATATGTGCGCAAAAACATAGTTTTAACAAAATGGTAACACTGAACAGAACATGTAAATAACATTTAACTGTATCCCCCAACAGTCAAAACACCCAAACTAAACATACCCCCCCACCAATCCCTCAGTCTCTATAATTCGCCTTGTCCCCTTCTTGGTTCCCAAATTTGAAGTCCTCAGCCAACATCCCTTCCCTGACGCTATCTGCCAATTGTACTTGAGTGTCATTTAAATTACACTATATAGTTGTGATCTGCCCCCCCCGAGTGTACACTATAATTGCCCCACCATGTTCAGTTCCTGTTCGTACAATTCTCTGGGTACTCACCTGCCCGTGTCAGTTAGGCAGTCTCGCCCCCCCTAAAGGGTCACCCTCCATAGCAACAAGGTGACCACAAATGATGCCTTTCTCTCAAGCACCCTAAATCATGCTCTGGTATTTGTACTTCTTGCCCAGGCAGCGCCCAGGTGTCACACCACTCCCCCCTCCTGTCCCCATGCACGTAGCAACAGTAATTCCCATGTTGTGTACTTCCAAACTCCAGCCATATATTAAGGTCTGAGTATCTCCCCTCCCCCCGTTATTGGCACATGTTACCCCACCTGCCGCTCTCCCCCAACTATTCACTTTATTAAGGGTCCTTTGTTTGTGCTACGGATCAACCCACAGATCCCACATCACAGTTATTATTGGTTTCAGTGCTATACTAAACGCATTCCGTTCGTGCTGTTCCTCCTTACTATTCATCCACATGGACCCTCCACCTCCTGTGGCCCGAGTAGGGAAAGGAGTATGAAAATCCATGCCAACATAACAAAAGACATCTCCTTATGGAGAGGTGACAGTCCACGTTCCCAAACCAAACTATTTTAACTGTTACATTTTTAAGAACAGAAAGCCACGTGAACCTTGTAGCCCTTTATAAATGCAAGAACAGATTGTATAACCTTGTTGCTGTCCAGAATATGAGCTTCACCCATTTTTCTTGCACAGGCCCTCCACAAATTTCACCACCTTGTCTGCCTCCCAGAATGAATATGTGGCTCCCTCGTACTTCACCTTGAGAGTCACTGGGTACAGGAGATAGTTTTCCACCTTAAGAGACCTAAGCGAAGCCATGGATTTGTCGAATTTCTTGTGCCTAGCCAAGAGTCTCGCAGAGTAGTCCTGGAAGAGAAAGATCCGGTGACCCTCAAAAAGCTACTGTCCTTTCTCTCAATAGGCATGCAGCACCTTTTCATGGTCCTGGTAATTATGGAACCGCATGATGACTTGGTGGGGCGGCTGCCCCACGGGTGGCCTAGGCATAACAGCCCGGTGCACACGCTCCAATTTCAGCTTGCCATTCTTCATTTCTATGCCGAGAAGCTTAGGTAGAGTTTCTGCACAGAAATCTAGCACATTCCCTCCTTCCAACCCTTCTAACCACGGAACTTTGGCTGCTTGCCAACACTGTGGCAAATTATATCATTTTTTAAATGAAATATATGTTTACTGTGGTGGAATAACTCCTTTTAAATCCTGCTGTAATTAGTTGTATGCACTTGTCAGTTGTACTTTGTTCAGTGTGGAGCCCTTATTTCCTGACATAATAGAGAATTAGGCAGAGAGCCTGTAGTCCTGTGATGATCTGTAACGGACTTCAGTCTGCACATTTCTGTCCTCTGTTAATGCTGAGGGCTCAGTTCTGTATCTACTAGCACTGGTATATCACCTGGTGAGGTGCAGTAGATTACTAATCCTTGCATATTATTTTAAAAGTTTTGCGGTGCAAAGTGTTGCGTGACCCCTGCAAACACTTCCGGGTGATCACTGCTTTATTAGTGCGGTGCTCAGTAAGCAGGGCATGAGTGGAGACATGCTAGTTCATGCGTGTTCCGAATATTCAGCGGGATCAACTGGGAGTCAATAGAGGCTATCAACTCAGGTATTTATTCTATTATGGTACCATACAACCATTCCATCCACAGTGATTCTTGCCACGATAACATAACTTGATTTGTGTGGGTACCTTGTAGCCTCATAGAAACATAGACTTTGACGGTAGATAAGGACCGCTTGGCCCACCTAGTCTGCCCATTTCCCTACCTAGAGGATAAGCTGCAGATCCTATTTAACCAACAGCGTATTTCTTCCTACCCCTTATCCGTAGTGTTAGGCCTCACAAAATGGCCCTATCAGGATATCTGTTTTCCATGTTGGAAGGGATACAGTGTAGCTCTTGCCTAGTGTATTGTAACACTACATGTAGAGATGAAATAGCTACTAGCTTTATTTGTCCCAAATGTGTAGAAAATCTATCTTTGAAGTAAGCAGTTGCACTGTTTAACATTAGGTTATCTGAACTTGAATTAAGTCAGTTACAAATGTGGGCTAGATTCAAAGCATTAAATCAAAATGATGCCCCCTTGGATGATTCTGTTCCCTGTATTACACCTATGTTCAATTCTGATAATTTGAATGTTAGTTATCTAAATCCAGCTATTGAATTAACCTTTGGTAGTAAAAAAAAATGCCAAAGTGGCACAGAATGTACTGAAAATTCAGATGAACAATGGTACGAGATTCAAAGTAGAAGTATTTATAAAAAGGGACTTAAGGCATCTCAATTTTCTTTGGACACAAGAAACAGGTTCACTGCCTTAAGTGAACTAGCAGAACATAGTTACTTCATATTGATCATGATGAGATAGTTCCAAATACACCCACAATAGTATGCCAAAATGACCTGGTTGATACATCACTGTTACCCATTGTCCCCCTCCATTGAATGTTCCTTTAGTGCCTTTGGATGTATCCCCACCTAGTACTGTACATGCTCCCTCTAATATTGAAGTTTCCAATCTGTTACTGGTATCACCGAGGCAGGTGTATGTTATAGGAGATTCATTGGTGAAACATCTGGATAGGGCTATTTGTGACCCAGACAAAGTTAATCGTACATGTTCAAGCTTTAGGGCTGCTAGAATTGTAAACATCATAAGTATGATTCATAACATTTTGGCAGATGGTGGTAATAACCCCTAGTGGTCCTCCACATTGGCACTAATGATTTCAAATATTCCAGTATTCTAGATATTAAGAAGGATCTAGTAGCACTCTCAAATATTTTGGTGGAATTAGGGTGTGAGGTAACTTTTTCTGAGGTGCTGCTTGTGCCTAGAGCTTCTACTGAGTACAATAAAACAATACGTATATTTAATAATTGCCTCTGAGTTAGATATCTTAAGCAAAATCAGGTTTGTATTACACACTGGGAAGAATTTATTGGCCGATCAGACCTATATTGTAGAGATGGACTACACTTGAGTCAAAAGGAGAAACAGATATTGAGTAAACACATTCTGGACTATATTAACAATCATTTAAACTACTTGATTTGGGGGAGAGAATAGTCCCTTCCCCCAAAAAAGTTAATGGAAAAAATAAATGTTCTAGTAATGTAAAATGTTTGTATTTCAATGCTAGAAGTCGCTCTAATAAACTTGATGAGCTGAAAAATCATTTTAGCTAATGATTCAATAGATATTGTTCTTATAACCGAAACATGGGGAGATGATAAATCCAGTTGGGACTTCTTCCTTCCAGGATATACCTTGTTTAATTATACAAGGAAGGACAAAAAAGGAGGCGGTGTAGCTATTTTTGTACGAAATGTTTTCCATGCAACTGATATGTCAAATAAATTTAAAAAATCAAATAGCACTGCTGAAACGATGTGGTAAAAATTGATGGTAAATAAGCACCAACATATCATCCTTGGGATCTGTTATCGCTCCTCAAGTGCCCCACTGAATATTTTGACATTATTGTGCAAGAAATTGAGTTAGCCTGTTCATTTGGTGATATTATACTTACTGATGACTTTAACCTGCCTGATATTGATTGGAATAGGATGGTAGCGTGATCCCTTTCAGGAAAAAATTAATAAATCTATGTGAAGAATGTAACCTTTTACAGGGCGTAACAGTACCTACAAGGGGTACCAACCTTCTTGATTTGATTTTCTACAGTAGATCACTAATAATAAATAATATTCTTCTGCAGTCACCTATTGGTAACAGTGATCATAGTTCAATTAGTTTTGTCCTGTCTCATACATTTTCCCCGGCATCCAGCAATTCTAGAATTTATTTATATGATAAAGCAGACATACCAGCAATAAAACAAAAACTAGACAGTATTGACTAGTCATCCATGTTCAGCCCCATGGGTATTGTAGGTTATTATGATTTATTACTCAGTGATATTACAGACTTAAGGAACAGTTATGTTCCATCGCAAGTTAAATCTACATCTCAAAAACCAAACCCACAATGGATGACTAAAGGTCTTGTTAAGCTAATTAAGGAAAAAGAGAAATGTTACACAGTTTATTTAAAGCTAGTACATCTTCAAACTGGAATTCCTTTCTATGTATTCAGGGAAAATGTAAATATAACATCAGAAGGGCAAAAAGGAAGTGGGAGTTAAATTTGGCAATTAATGCACGTAAAGATAACAACAAAACATGCTTTGCATATATAAATTCCCTTAAAAAGCTACCTGTCAGGTTGGGCCTCTTCAGACAAGTGAAACTCTTATTCACAACCCTCAGGATATGGCAGACTTCTTTAACTTTAATTTTTGTAATTTATTTCAAAAAAATCAGGTTGATATGCCTATGAATTATTTACCTGGTAGTCATATTTCAATTTCTGTATCAGATGTTCATTCTAAGCTTGTAAACCTTAAAGGTAAAACTAGGGTGTCTCCTGGTGATATTCAGGACATCTTTTATATCTACTGGCAAATAACTTGTCTATGCCCTTTAAATTATTATTTGAGCACTGTCTGAATTATAACTATGTACCTGAATCATGGAAAACTGTGTATTTGACATCGATCTACAAAAAGGCCCCAGGAATCTATGGAAAACTATAGATCTTGTAAGTCCAATATCCCCTATGGGCAAGATATTGGAAAGCATAATCAAAGACCTGATATCTTTATCTCTTGAAAATGTCGATATAGAGCAGCATGGTTTTAAAAAGGGAAGAAGTTGTTTGACCAATTTGCTATGTTTTTATGAGGATCTAAGTATGCAGTTAGATAATAGAATACCATACGATGTAATATACATTGATTTCAGTAAAGCCTTCGATCTTCTTCCACATTGGGCTTTATTACAAAAACTCCATCTTTTTAATATTAACTCCAATCTAGTTATTTGGATAGCAAACTGGTTAGA
Organism: Neoceratodus forsteri; assembly: GCA_016271365.2. Taxonomy (NCBI): domain Eukaryota; kingdom Metazoa; phylum Chordata; order Ceratodontiformes; family Ceratodontidae; genus Neoceratodus; species Neoceratodus forsteri. The sequence continues at coordinate 412,268,790 of CM028133.1, read as the reverse complement.
CAAACGCACACAACAAGTTTTGATAAATGGCCATCTCTCTAGTAGGGGTTCAGTTACTAACGGGGTTCCACAGGGTTCTGTTTTAGGACCATGTCTTTTCCAGATCTTTATAGCCGATATTACAGAACACTCCTATTCCAATACAGTCAAGTACGAAGATGATATTAAAATAGGTGGACCATGTGTAAATTCAGAACAAACAGCCCTACTCCAAAATGATTTAGATAAAATAACGCAGTCGATTTCCACTTGAGTGATGAAAGAGAATCATACCAAGTGTAAAATCTTACATTTTGGGGCTAGAAATCCCATGCACGTATACACATTAGACAACAGGAAAGTAGTCAGATCAGATTCTGAAAAAGACCTGGGAGTACTGATATCTGATGACTTCCTCCCCAATTTACAGATAAACGAGGTTATTCTCAGAGCAAGCAGAGTTATTTGGGTTATCAAACGTAATATTAAATCTAGGTATAGCAAAATTCTGATTCCTCTCTATAGAGCTTACGTCTTTCCTCATTTGGATTTTTCATCCCAACTGTGGTGTCCTTTCAAGAAACAAAACATAACACTTTTAGAAAAGGTGCAAAGAGGGTACACCAAGTTGGTGAATGGTTTAAGGGATGTCCCATATGATACCAGATTAACCACACTAAATGTGATGCCTCTGTCTATTAGGAGATTGAGAGGCAATCTTCTTCTTATATATGATGTTATAAATGACCCATACTTAATAACCAACTTGGGTTTTAATTTTAAGGAGGATACCTATAATTTTAGAGGTCATCCGCTACTGTTGCAATTAAAGAGATTTAATTTCATCCCTCGAAAATTATTTTATATGCTACGTATTATTAAGCCATGGAATGTACTACCAATTGAAGTGGTTGTTAGTAACTCTAAATCCATTTTTAAATCTCAACATGATAAGTACATTCTTTCTGGCTCACTTCTTAGCTATTATTAGTATATGGGAGCAATTATTGACCTTATGGTTCTCTCGCTCCTGACAAATCCTAGTATGAATCCTAGTATGAGTCCTTTTGGTAGACCACATAGGCAGAGGTTTAGACGGTGAAGGTAGTTCTCCTGATAATCCGCTGTCTCCTTCATATCTTCCAACTTTTTTTGCAAAGCCAGAATTTGCCCAGGGACCCCCTGTAACTCGTCCTCCAACCGTGAGAGATGTTCCTGCACCTCCGTTAGTCATCTCCCCTGGGCAGCCTGTTGAGTTAGGACCTCCTGCAGCTGGTTGTCTATATGGGTCTCCATCTTGCACAGTTGGGGCTCCAATGCCACCAACACCTGTCCTGTAACTCGTGTCCCAGGGTGCTCACCTCAGCGGCTGACAGAGACACTACATGGTGGCTTTCAGATGGAGCACAGGCTGCACCTTTCTTCGCATTTTACCGGTCACGCATTGGCTTTTACCGGGACCCAATGAGAGATATTCATCCACACTGGGTTGCTGCATAGTCTGTATGTCAAATTAACCATAGATGTGAGCAATTTATCACTATTTTAACATAAATTTACCCCAGCGAGGAGGAGCGAGGTGCAGACAAGTCTTTCCATGTTAAGTGCTCATTAACGCCCCCGTATACATTATTTTTATTTATTGACTGTCTGCATTTTATAGAATGGAATCACATTCTTTTTTCTGTTCTTTGGCTATATATGAGAAAGTACATAGTTTTGTGGCTTTGTTTATTTACGGAGGTTTTGTGTATGTTGTATTATTCTTTTATGCACTTTTTTCTGTTTATTATGAAGTTGTGTGAAGTAACACTAATTATGTTTTTGTTTCTTATGAATTGTATGAAGGAATACTAGTTTGTAAAATTTATTTTAAAGTTTTTAAATAAAATTCCCCCTACTCTTTTTCGATAAGTGTCATGGGATCTTTAACATCCACCTGAACTACCACCAATCCTGGAAGATGGGACCTCGGCTTAACGTCTCATCTGAAAGACAACACCTCAGAAGTGCAGCAGCTCCCCTTATGCTGCACTACAGTGTCAGTATTGGGATATTAACCAAAGTGCCAGGTGTGGGAACTGAACCCACAGCCCTCTGATATCCTGGTCTTAGAGGCGAGTGTGCTACCTACTGAGCCACTGACACTGACACTGTACTGCATATGTGTATGCAGATATGGGTATAGGTTGACATGAACAGCCAAGTGGAATAAAAGATTAGTAAGGTAAATGACTAAGAGGTTATGACCGAATAACATCAGTCAGCATTTCACCACCCTTTTGTGTGTGTTAATGCTTCCTGATGTTACCCGTCATAACCAAATAGTGTTTACCTTACCAAATGAATAGAGACTTGCACTGACCTCATGAACACTCAGAGTGCTGCATATGTGTATGCAGTTATGGGTATAGGCTGACACGAAGACCCAAGTGGAAAGAGATTAGCAAGGAAAATGACTGGGGTTATAACTGGATAACATCAGTTGGCATTTTCACTACCCTTTAGTGTGTGTTATTGCCTCCTGAAGATACTGGTTATAATCAAATAGTGTTTTACCCTACTATAGTGACTAGAGACTTGAACTGACCTCATGAACATTGAGTACTGCATATGTGTGCAGTTATGGATATAGGCTGACATGAACAGCCAAGTGGAAAAAGAGATTAGCAAGGTAAATGACTATGGGTTATGAATGGTTAACCTCAGTCGGCACTTTCACCACCCTTTAGTGTGTTTAATGCCTCCTGATGTTACCCGTCATAAACAAATAGTGTTTTACCATACTATAATGACTAGAGACTTGCACTGACCTCATGAACATTCAGGTACTACATATGTGAATACATTTCTGGGCATCAGATGCCATGAACATCCAAGTGGAATAAGAGATTTACAAGTAAAATGACTATAAGGATATGAGCAGATAACATCAGATGGCATTTTCACCACCTTTTAGTGTGTGTTAATGCCTCCTGATGTTACCTGGTCATAACCAAATAGTGTTTTACCTTACCATTATTACCAGAGACTTGCAATGACCTTATGAACACTTGAGTACTGCATATGTGTATGTGGTTCTGAGAATCGGCTGACAAGAACAGCCAAGTGGAAGAAGAGATTAACAAAGAAAATGACTATGGGGATATGACTGGATAACATCAGTCAGCATTTCCACCACCCTTAAGTGTGTGTTAATGCCTTCTGATGTTACCCGGTCATAACCAAATAGTGTTTTACCTTACTATAATGACTAGAGACTTGCACTGTCCTGAACACTCGAGTACTGCATAAGTGTATGTGGTTCTGAGAATCGGCTGACAAGAACAGCCAAGTGGAAGAAGAGATTAACAAGGAAAATGACTCTGGGGTTATGATCAGATAACATCAGTTGGCATTTTCACCACCCTTTAGTGTGTGTTAATGCCTCCTGATATTACCTGGTCATAACCAAATGGTGTATTACCTTGCCATGATCACCAGATACTTGCAATGACCTCATGAACACTTGAGTAGTGCACGTGTGTATGCAGGTATGGGTATAGGCTGACATGAACAGCCAAGTGGAATAAGAGATTAGCAAGGAAAATGACTATGGGGATATGACCGGATAACATCAGTCGGTATTTTCACCACCCTTAAGTGTGTGTACTGCCTCTTGATGTTATCCGTCATAACCAAATAGTGTTTACCTTACTATAGTGACTTGGGACTTGGCGGACCTCATCAAGACTTGAGTACTGCATATTTGTATGCAGGCATTGGTATAGGCTGACATGAATGTCCAAGTGTAATAATAGATTAGCAATGTAAATTATTGGTTATGACTGGATAACATCAATCAGCATTTAACCACCCTTTAGTGTATGTGTTAATGCCGCCTGTTGTTACCGGTCATAACCAAATATTGTTTTCAGGCGCCAACAGCGGGTGCATAGGTACTCAAGCCACACAAAAGTTATATTGGGCACCCTCAAAACCAACAATTCTTATTCATATTCGAGAAATATGAACGGTCTGATTTTAATTCATTCATCCCGATAGTCACTTTAGTTAACTTTTACTTACTGGGAAGCACCACCTGGCCATCCTTTTCAACTCCAGCCTAGCAGCATTTTGTGTGTGTGTATGTGCACACCAATTAAGATTTTTTCAGGCATTCTCTTTTGAAAGTCTCAGTTCTGCGTCACATGACTCATCCCTGGGAGTCTCAGTGATGGGCCATGTGAAGCAGGGTTCTCGTCTCTGCCTGCGATTTACGGTCTCCGATTTAATGTCTCCTGCTCAGCTATACTACTTGAGTGAGTATTCCCTCCCGACTTCCATGCTGCAGAAGGTCAGAAACTGTTTATATCTGGAACTGATGATTTCAAAACTTAGCTAAAAAGAAAAAAGGTCTACAGAGAGATCAGAAGAGAATGAGAGAGAGAGTAGTTAGATTGACTCAGTGCTCAGTGTTAGGAGCAAGGAGGGATTAGGGAACTTAAAAGTTTTGGAGGTGGTTTGCCTTTTTTTTTGTAAACGTTATTTTTGACATCAGCAAGATTGCAATCTTACAGACTTCACTGCTACATAGTTACACTGCACATTAATTCATGCAGAGAGGAGAGCTATTTCATCATATACCAATAGCTCTCGAATTTTGGTACATTACTTACAGTTATTGAAATTGTTCATGCATATTGTACCAGCCTGTATTTCTTTTATCCTCCTAGTTTGACTGGCTGTTTGTGAAAGCTGTTGAGGGAGGGCAAGAGCTGATTCCTGAACTTTGTCTGCCTGAGCCCATAGCGGACATCAAACCAGACTCTGACATGATACAGAGCTGGGGGGAGAAAGAAAAGACAGAAAGATCAGTAACACTGGAAAAGGCATGCAAAGTCTTGCATACAGCTGTCTAATATTTTACTCTGTGTATGCATGTGAGTCCGCTCCTGTTTAGCATTTATTATTTGACAGGATATAGCACATGTTTAGTAGACACTCATTCATTTCAGGATACTTGTCTATCTGTCTTATCTATCTATCCATCTCTCTCTCTCTTTCTCAAGATGCCTTTTAATTGTATACATGAAATTCCAGTTGTGGGTTCCTTCAACACAACTAGACCACACAGTGGTGTCTTAGTGGTGTTTGCTAAATGTTTTAATGAAGGAATTCCTAACCCAGCCTGTGTCCCCCGTTTGTAGTCCTGTGTCTTTTGTCCTCAGTGTTATGTGTCCCCAGGCTTGTGTTCCCAGTCCTCAGATTTGTGCTTTTTTGTCCCAAGTTCTGTGTATGCCCTCAGATTTGTGTGCTTTATCCCAAGTTCTGTTTACCCTGCCTCATATTTGTGTTCTTTTCCCAAGTTCTGTGTACCCTGCCCTCAGATTTGTGTTCCTTATTTCAAGTTCTGTGTACCCTGTTCCCAGCCCTGTGTTCTCAGTGCCTAAAAACAGGTGTCTCCCAATCCATGGCCCTCGTCCCTGTTCCCCAGTCCTACCATCCTTACCAGCACTGGTCCTGCTGTCTCTAACCCCTGTCTTCAGCCCAGTCCCAAGCAGTGTTGGAATTAAACTTTATAGGTTTTGTGAGCGTAGCAGATACAGAGGTCCATATCTTTAAACAGAGCCCCCCTTCCGATTATTAGTCAGTGAGTCATGAGCTACCAGGGCTCTCTTCAGAGCTGGGGGGGGCAAGCCCTGATAAGCCCCCTGTAATTCCAACACTGGTCCCAAGCACTGTGCCATTGTGCCACCCAGATATCCTATCCTTTCTCCTGCCTCCAGCCCCAGTGCCCCGTTCTGTGTTCTTTGTTTCAGTCCCTGCCTCCCTGTCACCCAGTACTGCTATGTTTAAAGATACATCATAGTTTGCCACGGTATTGACTCAAATGCTTAGAACAAAGGAACAGCGCCACAGGTAATCTGATTGAGAGGTGCTAGTTTTCTAAAGTGCAATACATGCATTATTTTTTTTCCCCATTGTTTAACCAGGAGTGGCACACTAAGCTGAAAGCTTGTTTACAGGTGCAACCTGGGAGCACAGGGAAGTTAAGTGACTTACTCAAGGTCACACAGTATGCAAGTGGGGGCTGTTGGGATTCAAACCAAAGTCTCCAGATTTGCAGCTCAGAGCCTTAACCACTGCGCTATACTGCCTCCCCAATTTTTGTAACACTGATGCTCGACACTAACAGTGGGATAAATATTCAAGCTGCTTTTTGCTGGCTTAATTTGATCTGATTTGTTGCGGCTTCTGCTGTTGGTTTACCCTATTTAGCCCAAGGAGCAGGGACCACTTCAGTTTCTCCTCTGATTGTGAAAAGGTATTAGAATATCAGCCTCAGCTCCTCATCTGATTAGCGCTGAAGGGACAGGGATGAAAATTATTCTAATTGCAAATGACTCCATTCAGCTCCCCTAGTCTTTGAGTCATTGAAACCATGTGAGCTTTTTTCTCCCTACATCAAACTTATTGTAATGCCTGAGCAACTTCAATCAGACAGAAGGGAGTGAGCTGGAATTCTGCAACTTCCCTGCTGCAGAACTGTGGTCAAGTAAGGGAGGGAGGCAGGACATATAACCTCTCAACTGTCCCTTATTTTCAGGGATGTCCCTGATTTTTGCCTCAAAATTTTTCCCTGTCCCTCATAAAATTTGTATTTTGTGACTGAAATGTAGTGATTGTAAGCACAAAATAATGTCAAACATTAAAATTACAGACCTGTTCTTTAGAAAAATGCATCTTACACTAATCCTCTTATTCTATCAGCTTTCTGAGTGGATATTACCAATTGTTATGTTTGCTTGCATGCATGTGCAAGAAACATAGTGCCACCATACAAGTTTTTGTAGGTGTGCTTCCCCCACTTCCAGTGCCCTACTCCCTTTTGCAGGTGAGGCTGCACAGCGCCAATGAATGTCCGAGTTGTCTATGACAGCCATTCAGATGCAGTGGCATACAGTTCTAAGGAAAACATCACCACAGACAATTTGCATACTGCCATTGGCAGTATGCAAATTCCCTATGTCAGCACTGCATCTGAACTGTAATAGACAGTTCTTCCCCCCCATGAACACATATGTGCATGCTGGGAGCCCACCCCAGCATGCTCATGCACTCCCCCCTCCATACACCGTATGGCTGACAGGGGTGCCCAATCCCCTGTCGGCTCCACGGACCCCCCAAACACACTTTCAGGTGCCATGCTGGGAGCCCACCCAAGTGTGGCAAACGTCCGTCTGCTGTCCCCCCAAACACACTTCCAGGTGCCATCCTGGGAGCCCATCCCAGCGTGGCAAAAGTCAGAATGGCGCCGGGGGTGCCCAATCCCTGTCAGCTCCACTGAACCCCCCAACAAAAACAGACTCTCCAGTTGCCACGCTGGGAGCCCACCCCAGTGTGGCAAACTTCGTATGCCAACGAGGGTGCCCAATCCCCATCGGCTCCACTGGCCCCCACCAAAAAATCTTCCAGCTGCCACTCTGGGAGCCCACCCCAGTGTGGCAAAAGTCCCGTCGCCTTCCTAAATGAAAAAAAAACTAAAACAAAAACAGTCCCTCGTTGATTGTCTTGCCCCCCTTCCCCAACCCATGCCCACTCTCTGTGCATCCACCTCCCCACTCCTCCTGACCCCATACTTACCTCCGGAGTCCGGCGCGATGATCTTCAGTGGACCGGGAACACGTCTGCACCCTTCAAAGCTGACCGTGAACTGAAGAAATGCCTGTAAGCTATATAATGGCATAAATGTTTTTTTTTTCAACTTTGGTGCATATCTCGGTCATTTTGGGGAATTTATTCACCAAATTTTCAACATGGGGTTCTTAGGGCCCTACCTCATGAACTCAGTCACTGCTATTTTGTTATTTGGTCTCAAAAGGCGATTTTGCGGTCACTGCATGGAACCACCTTTCGGGACCCAGTAACAAAACAGCAGTGCCACAGTTCATGAGATAGGCCCCCCAAAACCCTATGTTGAAAATCTGGTGAAACAATTCCCAAAAATGACTGTTTTACAAGCGTATGTTGCGCAGTTCCTATGCACTCTCGTAACTTCACAAATTTTTAATATTTTCACTCCAGATTTTCAACATTGCCATTTTACCACACCTCCTTATGAGCAGTACAGCTGTCATTTTTTCATATCTTGCCCAAAATATGTTTTCACGGATGTAGCGCACAATGGCGCAGTCAGTGGGCAAAATCAATGTTCAGGACAGAGTAAGAAAATCACAGTGACACTGTTCATGAGCAGAGGTCTTAAAATGGCTATGTTGAAAATTTGGTGACAAAAGTCCATAAAATGACTGTGTTATGAGCGTGCAGTGCAGTTTCCATGCAACCTGTAAGTTCACTAATGTGTAATATTTTCAGTCAAGATTTTTAACACTGGCATTTTTCTGCATCTCCTTATGAACAGTACAACTGTCATTTTTCACACCCTGTCCAAAATGTGTTTTCACACTCCCGGCACAGAAATGTGTCGTTGCTGTGGGAAATCAGTGTTCAGGACAGATTAAGAAAATTACAGTGACACTGTTCATGAGCAGAGGTCCCAAAATGCCTGTGTTCACAATATCCTGTAAAAAATCCCCAAACTTACACTATGGGTGTGCATTGCACAGTTTCTACGCACGCTTGAGACTTCACCAGTTTTTTTATATTTTCACTCAAGATTTTCAACATTGCCATTTTTTACACCTCCCCATGAACAATACAGCTGTCATTTTTTGCATCATGTTTGAAATGTGTTTTCACACCAGTGGTGCCAAATGGCGTAGTCGCTGTGCAAAATCAGCTTTCCGCTAACGAACTGATATTGCCACTGTTCATGAGGTGTGGGTCACAAAAAACCCATGTTTAAAATTTGGAGTGAAAATACCAATGAACACATGGGACGCTAGGGTTTCTGACCATAATGCCCCACCCTGTAGAGACTGACAGGCATCAGGGGTGTGACTTAGGGTTGTCGCCTGTAATACTCCTGCCATTCCACCCCAACCCACACCCTGCAGCCAGTGATAGGCATCGAGGTGTGCCTTGGACTCTTTGGCCCCAAAGTTCACCCCATTCTCCTATACTGCACCCATCTCACCCTATTTCTAATGGAATGGGGTGAGCATAAGGCCCAAAGATTCCAAGGCACACTGTGACACTTGTCAGTGTCTGCAGGGTAGGGTGTGGTGAAATGGCATGGCCATTATGCCTGATGACCCAAAGGCACACCCCAATGCCTGTCAGTCTCTGCAGGGTGGTGGTAGGGTTGGCTTCAGTTCAATACTTCACTGCCATTCCTATTATGCATCTCTCTAACTCCTACACTACCAATGCCAATGCCAGCAAGCAAACATTCAGCATTGACAACTGCTTGTTAAGATGTGCCCTTAATTCTTGCACTTTGTCCCTGATTTTTTTTATGCCTTGTCCCTGATTTATGAGGTAAGAGGTTCAGAGTCATGACAGACAGGACGAAAAAAGAGACATTGCGTGTGTGTGTGTGTGTGTGTGTGTGTGTGTGTGTGCGTGCATGCTTTTACACTTTGAATATATAGAGAAATGCCCATGCGGTATACCTCTCATTGTCTCAGCATTGAAATGCATAGCTCTGAACTTCAAAATTCAGAGCAAATAGTCAGAATGTGAATTACTTTCTTATTTTAAAGAATAATATGTTTAAGAAATTCTGAATAGTGGGTCCCAAATGTTTAGTGTTCAGGAATGCTTCAATCAGTTTAGTTTCATATTTTAGTAGATTGTGTGTCCAGGAATAGCTTTAACATTGTGAGGAACATCAGTAAACTTTAACAGAGTAATGGTAAATCTGACTGTAAAAATCATAGTGCTGTGTGAAATTTATAACCCCACTTAAGTTAGTACGTCAGCTACTAGACAACAACTGTGCAGTGTATTGTGGTGGTCTGAGTGGCCTTTACATTTGTAGCTGGGTCTTGTAACCCTGACCCATGACTTGTTATTCTGTGTTAGGCAATGTTTTATGCTGTTGTTCATGTCTTTCTCCCATGTTCCCCATTCTCCAGGCCACACCTGGAAATGAGTCTTAGCTCATGGTGCTTTTCCTGGTTATCAACTTTTAAATAAAAAAATAAATTACAGTTGAGAGGTATGCTGTGCAGGTGTGTGTTAGGAGGATTTTTCATACACCTCTGAAGTGTGTGATAATCACAAAATCCCCCTGTCTTGAGGAGTTTATGAGATTATCACACACCTAGAGTGTGTGAAAAATCCTCATAGCCCAAACCTTGCACAGGCATTATTTTCTTTCATAATAACTGGCGCAGGTTCTTGAGACTGTGTATAGAGAGCTCCAGGGAACTCTTACACCTCGTGTAGAGGTAGCACTGTTACCTGAAATCATATTTGGGCATGCTTTCAACACCTGAAGGCATCAAATATCCCTACAGAGTATCCTATGGTTCTTAACACCTTGTCGGGCATCAAAGAGCCCACAAAAACACCCTTACATCCTCTGCAGTGGAGTAGTGATGGTGATGCATGTACTGTGTATTCTAAAATGCATCAAAATAACCCCAAAATGGACCACAAAGCATGAAAGGTCCTAGAAGCTTTGGGGGTTTAGGCTGCCTCTCAGACCCCGGCCTTTATAATTACCCTGAGCACCCACAACATTTTTAAAACTTGGTACCCCTGATTGTTTTATCTTACTATAATAACTAGAGACTTGTAATTGACCTCATGAAAACTGTAAGGACTAAAATGCAACACCAAACTAACACCCAAAGTATACAAGTTTTTTTTAATATCATAACATATTTCTAACTATCTAGAACAGGAACCAATAACATGAATAAATAACTGCCGTACAACTAGAACTGGGTGTCAACATGCAAAATATTTTTATATTTTTTTCTTGTTTTAAAACTAAACCTTTTTATCAGCATGCCATGATGCACTAGCTGGTGCAAACTACGTGTGGATGAACACATTCAGAACATAACATTCCTCACTCTGGATAGGAATATAATGAAGGATGAGTTTTCATCGTCGCTATGCTTCTCTTGAAACAGCTTGAAAATATCCATTGATATACTGAAAATAATCAAAAATATGTAACATTAGATAAACACATGAAACATATAGAATGAAAAATTTCACATCAATAATCATGAGTATATTTTGCATCTAGCACAGTGAAGCGGAGGTCTGAAGTATACATTGTTTTCATCTTGACATGCTGGATATCTTTATTCACATTGTGAGTGGTCCCTCATGGTTCGGGCATTGGTAGAGAACGAGTGTCTGGTGGACAGTTATCCTCCACCCTTGCATGGATGACCAGCGTTCCCACCGAACAACTGTCCCACAGAGGCAGATGCATGATTGAATCATGGTCTGCAGTCACATATGAATGGAAAAGTGCAGAAATTCTAGCATGTGCGATACAGCACGTGGATGGGAAATCCAAGGGATGATGGGGTTATCTGGATCGGGTGGGGTTGCCGGGCTGAAGGGTAGCATTCCACGGTTCCTCACCACCCTCTGAGACCCAGCACCATGACACAAAACTCATTCACTGGTGGTCTTGGGGTCCACACCACCCTCTGAGATGTAGCTCCATCACAAAGAAGCATTCTCAATTCAATCTATCTATAAGCTTGACATCATGTAAAGCATTCCCCATGTTTCTTATGGTCCCCATTCCTCCCAAACTAGCCACCACCCAAAAATCACATTCGCTGTTGTGAATTGGTCTCTTAATTCACTGTATAACCAGGCAATACAGAAAGTAAAGCTTTTCCTTTCTGTATTATGGCATCCCCATGCCCGCCCAAACCAGGCTCACCCCACAAAACATCATTGCCTGTTGTAAAGTGGTCCAATAACTCACTCTGATAACAGTCACCACCAGAAATGTATTATGGTCTCCCCAGGTCTTTGTCTCAACCTAAAAACAGCATTCCCTTTTGTGCTGTGGTCACTCTATTCATTCTGATAACAGGCACCACAACAATAAAAGCTTTCCCCCACTGACCTCTCCTTGCCTTCCCAAATCAGGCCTCACACTAAAAAATGGTCCCCAAATACACTCCATAACCAAGCATGCCTAATAAGCCCTTCCTGTATGCCTTTTTGGTGGTGGAGACTGATAGGGGAGTGCCCTCAATATCAGGTACCACAATTAAAATGCATTCCTGTTATCCAATCGTCCATCAATACCTCCTGTTTCAGGCATCACCAAATGTTTAGCATTCTGTGGTGTTCAATGGCACATCATAAGACCTCCAATATCAGGATCCACCACCAAAAAGGTATTCCATTTTGGAAGAGGATCCCACAAATCTATCTCAAATCAGTCACCACAACAATTTAAACATGCCCTGCTTTTAAATGGCTCCCCAAAAGCCCTCCCATGTCAGGCACCACCATCAAAAATGCATTCAACATTGTTTAGTGGTCCCCAAATTCCCTTCCATATCAGGCACCACCATCAAAAATGCATTCAACGTTGTTTAGTGGTCCCCAAATTCCCTCCCATTTCAGGTGCCACAACAAGTTAAGCATTCCCTGGTGACAAATGCCCCCCCCAAGCCCTCCCATATCATGCACCAAAACCAAAAAATGCATTCCCTGATGTCCAGTTGTCCCCCAGTACCATCCTATGTCAGGTGCCACCACAAGTTAAGCATTCTGTGGTGTCCAATGGACACACAAACCTTCCCGTATCAGGCCCCACCACCAAAAACACATTCAATGTTGTCCAGTGTTCACCAAAAACCCTCCCATACCAAGCAAAACAGGTTAAGCATTCCAAGGAGTCTAATGCCCCCCCAAAAGCCCTCCCATATCAGAACCCACCAACAAAAATGCATTCCCTATTGTCCAATGGTTCCCCAACTCCTTCCCATGTCAGGCAACACCACAAGGGAATGCTTAACCTGTTGTGGCATCCAAAATGGGAGTGTATTTGGGGGCCACTGAACAACGTGGAATGCATTTTTGGTGGTGATGCCTGATATGGGAGGGCTTGTTGGGGGCCATTGGACACCGGGGAATGTTTAACATCTGGTAATGCCTGATATTGGGAGGAAATTGTGGGACCCCTTGACAACAAGGAGGGCCCTCCCTCATCAGGTACCACCACCGAGAATGCATTCCCTGTTGTCCAATGGTCCAACAATACCCTCCCATTTCAGTGGTCACCACAAGTTGAGCATTCCCTGGTGTCCAATGGCACACCATAAGACCTTCAATATCAGGCTCCACTACCAAAAAGGCATTCCATTTTGCCCGATGATCCCCCAAATCCATCTCATATCAGGTGCCACAGCAATTAGACTAAGAGAGTTGAACATGTACTCACTGGAGGACAAGAGGGACAGGGTATATGATCAAGACCTTCAAGTATATGAGAGGAATAAACAGGACAGGCACAGAGAGACTGTTCAAGGGAGGGTGGGAGGGACACTCGAGGTCATGATATGAGATTAGAGGTGGAAGGGTTAGGAAGGAATTGAAAAGGCAATTTCTTTACAGAGAGGGTGGTGGCCGGAGGAACGTGTTACCAGCAGAGGTGGTGGCCTGTAAAACAGTGGGATACTTCAAAGGGCTGGGATGGGACAAAGAGAGTCAAGGGAGGGGTGTAGGGAGGAGGGGCAGCTGCAGAATAGGGGTGCTAGCTGCATATTCAAGCAGATTTGATAGACCAAATGGCATTTTTCTGCTGCCAGTTTTCGTATATTGATAATAGCATAACCACCTCATGCTTGTGATACCTCTACCTATGAATCCCAGCATGCCACTTACCCTCCTGAAGCCTTTGTACTCTGCTTAGACACCTCTAGGTTGTCAGAAATTATCCATGTCCCATTCTTCCTTTTAGTATTCAGCAACCCACCCATCCTGTAGCACTCCCAGTGTTCCTCTTCCCAAGTGCATTACCATAACATGCTCTATCAAAATAAAACCAAGTAATATGTGAAGAGTCTCTTACCAGGGTACTAGGGGGCCAGAATCAGTAATCTTGAAAGGAAGACATCTGGCAAAACTGTAAAGTCAAAATATACGAAAGGAGTCACAAAGAATCTGTAGTTCTTAATTAATAATTAGCAAATATAGGACAGGTTAGTCATAGAGTAATACTGATGGGGATGGAGTCAGCATCCTGTCAGAGCTGTTAAAGAGGAAAAAAAAGGTTAATTTAAAGAATATACAGTAGTAATACAGTAGAACCCCCACCTCCTCACCGTCAAACACTACCTCCTACCCCTCCAACCCCATAGCCCCTCCTTCTCTTTCAGTCGCAGCTGTCTATTATTTCTCTATGGTGGTGAGAGGCTAGATTGAGTAGCCTTGCCCTCCCTTACCATACCCCAAACAAACAAACAAAAAAATTGCCTGTTCCCTACCATAAATTGCACTTCCAAAAGAAAAGCTCTTCTTGGTGTCCAATGAGTCACCCATGCCCACCCACACCAGACCCCACCTGAAAAAAAGAATTCACTGATATCCAGTGGTCCCCCACTTTAATCCCATACCAGGCACCACCACAAGTAAAGGACTTTCTAGAGCATGGTAGCCCTGTCATGCCTTCCCATACAAGGTCACACTACAAAAAAGCCTTCCCTGTTGGCAAGTGGGTTCCTCATTCGCTCCCATACCAGGCTCCTCCACAAGTAAACACCTTTCGGGTGTCAAATGGCTCCACCAGTGCCTCTAAAACTAGCCTAACATCAGAAATGTTAAAACAAGTGGAGGCACACCACCAAAAATGACAAAAAAGTGGTGCAATGTCAAGAAAGGAGGTGTGGAAACCAAGGACACAAGGGAATGACTTTTCTCTGATGGTGTAATGTCTCGGATAGTGGGGTGGAACTGACATACACAAGAGGATGCTTTTTCTGTGATTGTGCCATGTCTCAGTGTATGTGGTAGAACCAATGGACAGAAGCAATGCTGTTTGTATGATGGCACGGCTATTGAAAAGGTGGCGGTGAGCCCAGCCACCTGGGAAAGCTGTTTGATGATGTGTCAGGTACTGTAACACACAGTACCATACAATGAACAACTTTACCTGGTGTCTGGGGCTGCCCATAACACTCCAAGATCTGGCACCATCAAACAAACAACATTGCCTAATGTATATGGGTTCCCCCAACCCTCTGAGACATGGCACCATCACACATATGCATTCCTGGTCCCCCCAACCCAAGACCTATCAATATCACTCAAGAACCATTTTCTGGTGTCCAGGGACTACCAACACCTTCAAACACTTGGAACCATCATATTAAAAGCATTCCCTGGTGCACCATCACACGTAATACCTTCCTTGGTGTCAGGGGGATCCCCCCACCCTCCAAGGCCTGGCACCATCACACATAATATATTCCCTGGTCTCTCTCCCCCACTCTGAGACTGAACCACATCTCACAAAACCCATTTGTTGACGGTCTTGAAAGTAAAGTCTGCCTGCTCGTAGACGATACAAAGCTATGTAATAGGGTGGACAATCAGGAGGTAGCCACCTGTATGAAGGAGGATCTCAAGACACTTGAACAGTGGTCCAACAACTGACAACTTAGATTTAATGCTAAAAAATGCAAAGTGATGCACCTGGGAAAACAGATCTCAAAAACGTAATGCTTCATAGATGGGCATCAACTTGAATTGACCAGCACTGAACATGACTTAAGCATTATCATATTGGATGTCCTTAAAGTAAGAATCAATGCGAACAAGCAACATGAAAAGCAAGGAGTATCCTTGGATAAATAGGCAGTGGAGTAATTAGCAGGAAACAGGAAGTGATCATTACACTTGATAGATCCCTGGTGAGGCCACAGCTGGAGTACTGCGTCCAGTTCTGGAGGCCCCACCTGAATAAGGACATAGATCACTTGTAATCAGTTCAGAGAAGGGCCACAAAGATGTTGCAGGTCCTCCATCACAAGCCTGTTTCTTCTGCGATGGTTCCATGTCTCGAAGGGTGGAGTGGAACCCACGGACACAAGGCAATGCTGCTTGTTTGATGGTGCCTGGTCTCAGAGGGTGGGAGTTTGTCCCCTGACAACAGGGAATGCTGTTTGTGGGATGGTGCCAGGTGTTGTAACACACAGAACCATCCAATAATCAGTATTACTTGTTGTCTGGGGTATGCCCACCACTCTGCCAGACCCAGCACCATCAAACAAACAGCATTGACAGATGTAAGTGGGTTCCACCAATCCTCCAAGACATGGAACCATTACACAAATGCATTCCCTGGTGTCCGTGGGTTCCACCACAGCCTTGGAGACATGGCACCATTACATGAAAAGCATTCACGGGTGTCTAGTTGTTCCAACCACCCTCTGAGATGCTGAACCACCACAGAAAAAACATTCCCTGGTTCACATGGGATCACCCCCTCTCTATGAAGAATGGCACCATTTTCAGAAAAAGCATTCCCTGGTGTCCTTGGTCCTCCCCCCACCCTCTGAGACATGACACCATTACACAAAAATTAATTGCCTGGTGTCAGAGGATTCCACCCCACACTCAAACACCTGGCACCATCACACAAAATGCATTTCCTGACATCTATTGAGGGAACCCCACCCTTGGACACCAGGTACCATCACACAAAATGCATTCCCTGTCCCCCCACCCCTGCACTCTGAGACCCAGCACCTTCACACAAAACACATTCCCTGGTGTCCGTGGGATCCACCATACCCTTGGAGATATTGCGCCATCACACAAAATGCATTCCTGGTCCCACCACACTCTCTGAGATCCAGTACCTTCACAAAGAATGCTTTCCTGGGTGGGGTCTACACCACCCTCCAAGACCCGGCACCTTCATGCATAAATCAATCCCAAGTAACACCCCCACAGAATCTTGCACATTCACACAAGGCATTCCCTGTGTGTCAGGGAATGACCTCCCTCAAACACTGGGTGCCATTATCTGGTGTAGTGGCCCCTTCCCCTACCATAACCAGCACTACCTCAAGTAAAGTAGTCAATGGTGTCCAGAGACTGCACCCAATCATTCACATACAAGGCAACATCAAGAATATTGAGTTCTCTGGTGTCCAGTGGTCACACAATGGTCTCCCATACCAGGCAACACAAAAATAAAGCATTCCCTGGAATCCAGTATTCCCCCCAATGCCCTCCCATAACAGGCCCTACAAAAAATAATGAATTCACTGGTGTCCAGCGCTCCCACTCAGGCCCTCTCATAAAAGGCCCCATTACAAATAAACATCACACATAATGCATTCCCTAGTGTCCTGGGGGATCCTCACTCACACACCCTAAAAGACCTGGCACCATCACACGAACTTCATTTCCTGATTTCTAGAGGCCCCCCACCACCATCAAACACCCAGAACCGTAACAAAAAAAAATATATATACCTGGTGTCCAGGCATAACCCCCCCCGCTCCAACACCAGACTCCATCATACACAACGCATTTAATTGTTCTCCCCGCCACCGAGACCAATTGCCGTCACACAAAAAGCATTTCCTGGTGTCAAGTACCCACCCCACCTTCAGACTTCCATAACCATAACATAAAAAAAATTGACTGGTGTCTACTGGTTATGCCACACCCTCCAGTACCCAATAACATCACACATAATGCACCCTCAGACATAATGGATTCCCTTGCCCCCCCTTCTTCTGAGACCGGCACCATCACACAAAATACATTCCCTGGTTCCCACCCACCCACCCTCGAGACCCATCACCTTACACATAAAGCATCCAGTGGTCCTCCCCCACCCTCCGAGACCCAACACTGTCACACAATCCCTTTGAAGTAGGCACCACAAGAAGTATAGCATTCTCCTATTCTCAAATGGCCACCCCATGTCAGTCCCATACCAGGACCCATCCCAAAAATGGATTACCTCTTGTCTAGTGGTCCTCCAGTTCCTCCCATACCAGGTGCCACCACAGGTAATGCACTGCCTGGGTCATATATCCCCCACAAGCCCTCACATACAAGGCACCACCACCAAATATGCATTCCCAGTTATCCAGTGGTCCCTCAATTACTTTCCATATAAGGTGTAACAACCAGTAAAATAATTTCTGCTGTCCGACGGCCAACACATGCCCTCCCATACCAGGTTCACCTATAAAAAAGGGATTGCCTGTTGTTCAGTGTTCCCCAAATTTCTTCAAAAACAAGGCACAGCAATAAATAAAGTATTCCCTGTTGTCCAGTAGATCCCCACAAGCCCTCCCGTACAATTCCACATCCCAAAAAAAGGGGATTCCCTGTTGTCCAGTGACCCTAAATTACCTTGCATACTGGGTGCCACCACAGTAATTCACTTCTTGGTGTCCAAATAGCCCACCAATGCCCTCATATACCAGGCCCAACCACTCAAAAAGAATTCCAATTAGGTCAATTTCCCCCAGTTTCCTTGGAAGCCAGGCACCGCATGAACCAGGCTTAGATGGCACCTGTCCCACCCAAGCCCTCCTATACCAGACACAACCAAGAAATATGTGGAGAATTACTTACCAGGATACTCTGGAGTCAGAAGCAGGAAACTTGAAGGGATGACGTACATCAAAACTGTAAAATAAAATATAGGAATGGAGTCACAAAAGATCTGTAGTTCTTAGTGAATTAATAATATAGAACATGTTCACAACAGAGTAATACTTACCTGATGAGGAAGGAGTCCTTATTGTTTCAGGCATGTGGAAGAGAAACAAAAATAGGTTACTGTGAGGAAGAGATAGTAGTGAGAGAAGAAATCGAGAGTTGAATGGAGTACCAGACTATATTTGAATAAACAATGTCTGTACACACACAGCTGCACTGATGCCAGGAATACATTTCATTTCTGATTTCTGTGACTGCAAAATGCTTATTTGGTACTCATTAGGGTCACTTACTCACTCAATCGCTCACTCCTCTGCATGGCATAAGTCACAGATTTATTTTACCAGTCTGCCCTTGCCCTGCCTCTACACACCGCCATGCTGAGGCCAGGAATAAAGTTCATTTGTGAAATCTGTGACTAAAATTTCAATTTGGTCCCCAGTAGTCTCTATTTCTCTCTCTCCCCTCTGCATGGCATAAGTCAAAGATTTATTTTCTCCAGCCTGCCCTTGCACTGACTGTACACACACAGCTGCACTGAGGCCAGGAATAAACTTCATTTGTGAATTCTGTGACTGTAAAATTTCTATTTGGTCCCCATTAGTCTCCATCACTCTCCACTCTGCATGGCGTAAGTCATACATTTATTTTTTCCAGCCTGCCCTTGCACTGACTATACACACACAGCTGCACTGAGGCCAGGAATAAAGTTCATTTGTGATTTCTGTGACTGTAAAATGTCTATTTGGTCCCCAGTAGTCTCTCTCTCTCTTGCTCTCACCTCTACATGGCATAAGTTAAAGATTTTTTTTTCCAGCCTGTCCTTACACTGACTGTACACGAACACAGCTGCACCAAGCCCAGGAATAAACTTATTTTGTGATTAGGAGGCAGTATAGTGCAGTGGGTTTAGGATCTCAGCTGCAGATCTGGAGACCTGGGTTTGAATCCCACAGCCGCCTAGGTACATACTGTGTGATCCTGAGCAAGTCACTTAAATTCGGCTCAGTGTGCTACTCCTGGTTAAACAATGCTCCCTTTCCCTGTCTGTACACACAAAAACAAGCTGAGACCAAGAATAAACTTCATTTGTAATTTCTGTGACTGAAAAATTTCTATTTGGTCCCCATTAGTCAGTCTCTCTCTCTCTCTCTCTCTCCCACCCCCCGCATGGCATAAGTCACAGATTTATCTTACCAGACTGCCCTTGCCCTGCCTGCACATACAACCATGCTGAGGCCAGGAATACACTTCATTTGTGATTTCTGTGATGGTAAATTCCATAGTGTCCACTGTTTCCATCATGCTCATCGAGACATGGAACCATCACAGAAAAAATATTCCCTTTTGTACGTGGCTTCCACACCCACCCTCCGAGGCATGGCACCATTACACAGAAATGTATTTCATGGTGTTTGTGGGTTCCACACACACACTCAAGTCATGGCAACATCACGGAAAATGCATTCCCAGGTGTCCAGTGGTTAACCCCCACCCTCCTACACCCAGCACCATCACAAATTATGCATTCCCTGTTGTCCAGGGATTCCCCACCTCCCACCCTCTGAAACCCGCACCATCATCACAAAAATTAATTCTCTAGTTCCCTCGCGCTCAGAGACCAAGCACCATCACAGTAAAAACAATATCCTGGTGTACAAGCCTCCCCCACACACAGAATGCATTAGCAAATGGCCAGAAAGGAGGGTGGAAGAACAATGGAGAAACATCAAAACTGCCATCATGGAGGCAACAAGCCTTTGTGTGAAACAGAGAAACAAAGCGGAATAAAAAAACACTATGGTTCTCAAAGAGGTGTCAGGGAAGGTTAAGGAGAAAAAGGCTGCATTCAAAAGTATAAGGAATCACAGAAGGAGCACGACAGGAACTATATCAATAAAGCAGAAAGAAGTGGGAAGGCAGTCAGAAAAACAAAGGCCCAAACTGAGGAAAAGATAGCCAACTCAGTTAAGAAGGGGATACAACCTTTATAGGTACATTAGGGAGCATAGAAAGGTTAAGGGAGGATAGTGAAGATTAATAAAGGAGAAGGAGGTGGGCTGAGGAGACAGTGAAAAGGCAGAGATACTGAATGAATACTTTTGCTCAGTATTCATAAAAGAAGAAAGGAGGAGTTACCTAAACCAAACAATAGAAGCACTCTGGGTAGTGGGTTGGCGCCAGTCCATTTACAGAAGAAAGAGTCCTGAAAGAACTCATGAAACTCAAGGTGGACAAAGCAATGGGGCCTGATGGTATTCACCCTAGAATCCTAAAGAACTAAGGGAGGATGTAGTGACACCACTGACCACACTTTCTAACAAATCATGGGAGAATGGGGTGGTACCCGAGGACTGGAGGAGGGCAGATGTGATTCCCCTTCACAAAGTGGGAGCAAGGCAGAAGCAGGAAACCACAGACCTGTTAGTTTGACCTCAGTGGTGGGGAAAATGATGGAATCACTTCTGAAAGAAAGAATTGTTGAGTACCTAGAGGTCAGTGGGGCAGAGGACCCACAGCAGCATAGATTCACAGCAGGAAGGTCATGCCAGATGAATCTAATCGATTTCTTTGACTGGGTGACCAAAGTAATAGACCAGGGAGGGGCTGTGGATATGGTCTACCTAGACTTTAGCAAGGCATTTAACACAGTCCTGCACAAAGATTAATAATCGAGTTAGCCAGCCTGGGAGGGGTCCAGGAGGTAGCCTGGGTAGCAAACTGGCTGCACAACAGGACACAGAAGGTAATAGTGAATGGAACACATTCTGAAGAAAGGGGGGTTACTAGTGGAGTACCTCAGGGCTCAGTACTGGGTCCAGTCCTCTTTAACATCTTTATAGGTGACATTGCAGAGGGTCTGGAAGGAAAGGTATGCCTCTTTGCAGATGACACAAAGATCTGTAACAGAGTTGATACACAAGGGGGTAGAAAGGATGAGAAGGGACTTGGCAAGGTTGGAGGAATGGTCAGACATATGGCAACTTAGATTCAATGCAAAGAAGTGAAAGTAATGCACCAGGAAATAAAAACCAGGAGAAGAGTACACAATAGCAGGGGAGGTACTAACAACAACAATAATGGAAAGGGACCTGGGGGTAGTCATATCAGATGGCCTAAAGGTGGGTAAGCAATGTGAGAAGTCAGTAAGGAGAGCCAGGGGGATACTGGGATGCATAGGGAGGGGCATCACAAGTAGAAAAAGGGAAGTGGTTATCCCTCTGCACAGACAGTTGGTGAGACCCCATCTGGAGTACTGCGTGCAGTTTTGGAGACCTCATCTACGTAAGGACATACACAGCATGGAAGCAGTTCAGAGGAGGGCAACTAAAATGGTGCAGGGTCTACATCAGAAACCATATGAAGAGAGCCTGAGAGAGCTTAATATGTATACCCTTGATGAAAGGAGGGACAGGGGGGACATGATAGAAACTTTTAAGTACCTGAAGGGAATCAACAAAGTCCCGGAGGGTAGCATCTTTCAGAAAAAGAGATGTGTAAGAACAAAGGGGCACAATTTAAAGATAGAGGGGATGGCTCAGGGGTAATGTGAGGAAATTTTTTCATGGAGAGAGTGGTGGACGCATGGAACCACCTTCCTGGAGAGGTTGTGGGGTCTAAAACAGTGGGGGAATTCAAACATGCATGGGACAGACATAAGGCAATTATAGTGGGGGGTTGCAGGAAGTAGGCTGTTGGTTAACTAGAATCTGCAGCTTATCCAGTAGGTAGGGGAATGGGCAGACTGGGTGGGCTAAGTGGTCCTTATCTGCCGTCAAAGTCTATGTTTCTATGTCCAGTGGTTACCTCCCACACTCCAGCATCCGGCACCATCATACTTAATACATTCCATATTGTTGGGGAGACCCCCCCCCACCTTTGGTGTTCAGTGTTCCCACCCCATGCCCTCCCGTAACAGGCCACACTACAAGTACAGCATTCCATGGTGTTCAAAGGCCATACACAAGCAGTCTCATACCTGAAGACACCAAAAATAAATAATTCACTGGTATCCAGTGGGCCCCTGATTCACTCCCATACTGGACTCCATCACAGTGTATGCTTTCCCTATGGTCCAGTGCCCCCCTATGACCTACAAAACCAGGTGCTCCTACAAATATAGCATTCTCTACTGCCCAGTGCTCCCTCAAATACCTTGCATATCTGGTGCAACTACAAGAAATTCCTGTTCTCCAATGGCCTTCCCATGCCCTCCTAAACCGAGCCCCACTACCCAAAACAGCATTCACTGATGTCCAGTGGCCCCCCAACAATCTCCCATAATAGGCACCACCAAAGGGTAAAGCACATCCTGGATTCCAATAGCACCCTCATGCCATCCCATACCAGCTCCTCTCCCCCCCCCAGAAAAAAATCACTGTCCATTGTCCAATGGTCCCTCAATTCCCTCCAATACCAGGCTAAGCAAAACAATAGGAATTCCTAGTTTCCAA
Organism: Neoceratodus forsteri; assembly: GCA_016271365.2. NCBI lineage: Eukaryota > Metazoa > Chordata > Ceratodontiformes > Ceratodontidae > Neoceratodus > Neoceratodus forsteri. Next base: position 412,245,784 of record CM028133.1, on the reverse strand, counting down.
TGGCCTCCTCATGCCCTCCCAAGGCGGCCCTACCACTGTAAAAGCATTCTGGTGTCCAGTGGTCTCCCAATTGCCTCCCAAACCAGGCGCCACATCATGTAAACAATAGAACTAACCTTGACTATTGACTTAAATGATGTTTGAGAATCTTCTGAAAACTCGGACCAGGCTCTACTAGATAGATTTTTCTACGTCGTTCAGTAAGGCGTCCAATCAGGACATGTGCTGGAGGAAGACACGCAGTTAGATGATAACAAAAACATCCCCTCTAATAACAGGCGCCACCTCAACTTAAACATTCTCTGGTGTACCAGAGCCCTCCCAAACCAGGTCCTACCACCAAAAAGCCAAAAAAAAAATAGTGCTGGCTCAAGAAGGGAGGGGGTGGAAGCAAAGGACACCAGAGAATGTTTTTGCTATGATGGTACCATGTCTCAGGGGGTGAGGATGGAACCCACGTACACAAGGGAATGCTTTTTCTGTGATTGTCCCATGTCTCATCAGGTGGGGTAGAACCAATGGACACCAGACAATGCTGCTTGTTTGATGACGCTAGGTCTCATGAGGGTGGAGGTGAACCCACCAGACACCAGGGAATGCTGTTTGTGGGGTGGTGCTGGGCACTGCAACACACAGCACCATACAAAAAACAGCTTTACCTGGTGTCCAGGGCTGCCTATAACTCTCCAAGACTCGGCACCATCAAATAAACAGCACTACGTGGTGAAAGTGGGTTCCACCCAAATATCTGAGACATGGCACCTTCACACAAAAAGCATTCACTGGTTTCCCACCCCACCCCACCTACCTTCCAACAGCAGGAACCATCATACATAATGCATTCCCTAGTGTCCTGTGGCATCCTTCCCACCCTCTGGCTCTGAGACACAGTACCATCACATAAACCTCATTTTCTGGTGTCTGGGGGCACCCCACCATCTTCAGAGACCCAGAACAATCACAAAAAAAGCCTTCCCTAGCGTACAGTGTTTACCCCTCACTTTACAACACCTGGCACCATCACACAAAGTGCATTCCCTGGTGTCCACGGGGGCCACCCCACCCTACGAGAACCATCTCCATCACACATAATGTTGTCCAGGGGATCTCTCCACCCCAAACTCTAAAACCAAGAACCTTCACACAAAAAACATTCCCTGGTTACCCTCACCCTCCAACACCCAGCTACATCGCACATAATGCCTTCCCCAGTGTTGGGGGGATCTCTCCCACCCTCTGAGACCTGGCACAATGCCTTTCATGGTGTCCTGGGGATCCCCCACACTCTGAGATCCAGCACCATCACAAAAGGCATTCCTTGGTTATCCCCTCTCTGACCCATCAACATCACGCAAAACACATTTCATTGAGTCTGGGGGCCACACAACATTCAAACACCCAGAACCATCACAGAAACGCATTCCCTGATGTCATGTGGTTGCCCCCATCCTCCAATACCCGGCACCATCACACAAAATTTATTCCCAGTTACCCCCCTGGGGCCCTGCACCATATCACACAAATCATTCACTGGTGTCCATGGGTTCCACACTCAGAGACATGGCACCATCACTAAAAATGCATTCCCTGGATCCCCCAGCCCCCTGAGACCCAGCGCTTTCACACAAAAAGCATTCCCTGGTTTCCCCCAGCTCTCCAAGACCCAGCACCATCACACGTAGTGCATTACTTGGTGTCTATGGGGGCCATTCCACCCTCCGAGACCCATCAACATCACACATAATGCATTCCTTTTTGTCAGGTGGATCTCTCCACCTCAAACTCTAAAACCCAGCACCTTCACACTAAAAACATTCCCTGGTTACCCCCCACCCTCCAGCACCTGGCACCATCACACATAATGTCTTCCCTGGTGTTGGGGGATCTTCCCCACCCTCTGCAACCCAGCATAATGCCTTTCATGGTGTCCAGGGGATTACTCCCACACTCTGAGACCCAGCACTATCACAGAAAAGGCATTCCCTGGTTATCCCCTCTCTCCAAGACCCATCAACATCTCAGAAAACACATCTCATTGAGTCTGGGGGCCCCCACAACATTCAAACACCGAACCATCACAGAAAAAGCATTCACTGGTGTCAAGTAGTTGCCCACCCTCCAACACCTGGCAACATTACCATGCTTCCTTCCTGGTGACCAGCGGAATCTTCCCAACCCTCTGAAACCAAGAACAATCACACATAATGAATACCCTGGTGCTTGTCACCCTATGAGACCCAAAAACATCACACAAGCCACACTTCATTGCATCTGTGGGTTCATCCACCTTCAAAGACCCAGAATCAGCTCATAAAAAGCATTCCCTAGTGTCACGTGGTTACCCCACCCTTCAACAGCCTGCACCATTGCACGTAGTACATTCTCTGGTGTCCAGAGGATCTCCCACCACCCTCCAAGACCTGGTACCATCACACATAATGTATTCCAAAAATGCTTAACTGGTGTCAAATGGTACCCCCATGCCCTACCATAACAGGCACCACCACTAGTAAAGCATTGCCTGGCATCCAGTGGTCTCACCCAAGCCCTCATCATACCAGGCACAACTGAAAATAGGTGTCAAATGGACCTCCCAGTCCCTTTGGTCTCTGTGCTCCGATCGCTCAGTCTATGAGTATATGTATGCAGCTGTGGAATGGTCCTGTGCTTCCATTCATAAGACAACAGCAAACACATTTTCAGCATAGGCATCTGAATACCCCAACTCATATACCTATTACAGAAAATTTTGAAATCCCCAGCAAAACGTGATTCCATGCAATCACAATGCCAATCAGCGTAACAGGAGCGGAAAAACTTTTTGACAGTATTTGAAAATGACAGCTGTAACATACATGAGTTAGGGTAATAAGCTATCAATGATGAAAATGTCATATTTACAATTTCCAAAATGTCTATATAATTGCAACAAATGGTCATAACAATATCATGATTACATATTTTGATCCCAAACATAGCCTTCTGATGACCACATGTCTTGTACCCATTACAGAAAATATTTGAATCCCTGCTAAAACAAAATTCTGCACAACTTCAATGCCATTCCACACCACAGCTGTGAAAACTCATTTTGGCAAGGATTTGAAAAATGACAGCTGCAACATATGTGAAGAGGGCTAATAAGAATGCTATGTTAAAAATATGGGGTGAAAATATTCTAAATGTCCAGCGCTACCAGCGTGCATAGCAAAATTGCAACAAATGGTGATAAGTTTGCCATTTTTAAATATTTTTAACCCAAATTTTCAACATAGCCTTCTCATGACCCAAACTCTTGAACAATATGACTGTCATTCCACAAATCCCACCACAAAGGTGATTTCACCAACCTACCGCAAAGTCACATTTCCAGCAGGAGTTTCCTAATGACTTTCATATTGTTCATTAGATGGGGTCTCTAAAATGCCATGTTGAAAATTTAGGGACAAATTCAAGAAAAATGCAAAAGTTATGCATGAAAATTGAAACATTGATTGAAATACATTGAACTGCATTTATTTATCTTAATTTCTCAAATTGCAGACACCAGATCCATCAGCAAGAGGTGTCTGCAGAATTCAGACTGAGAGCGGATCTCAAACCTGCTACTGAATCAGGTGAGTGATGGTGTGTGGGGGTGAACTGGGGTGTGGGGAGGTATGTGCTGAGTGGGAGGTAGTGGTGGGGGCTGATTGGTGAGGGACAATTGTTTGGCAGCAGAAAAAACAAGTGACAGTTTTCTTTTTGCAGGAAGGAAGTCATTGGGGACTTTTCATTTTTTTCATTTTTATTTTTATACTTGTAAATCCAAATGAGCAAACTGCCGTTTTCATTGGAGACAAGTTCAAAGCTAAAACATTAATGCAAAAAGTACAAGCAAACAACATAGGAGCAGACAATACAATTAATCAATAAAGTGCAATACATGGAAATACATTATGCTTGAGAAAATAGCCAATGTTTTAACCTTTTCTTAAAGCCCTAAATAGAACTGTTCTCAACAATTTCTAATGATTTTTAAAGCCCTGAGTAGGACTGTTCTCAACAATTTCTGATGGTATTTTGTTGAAAAACTGGGTGCTCTAAATGATAATGATCTTTGCCAAAAGTAGTCTTAAAATGTATTTTAAATTTATAATTATACTGAGATTTAGTGGACAATGCATTTATTGATCTAGAAAACATTATAGAGGTAAACGGAGGAAGAAGATTGCATTTATTTTAAATAGGAAAATACCCATTTTGTAAAGAACTTCGATTTTCAAAGTGTAAAGAATAAGACTGTTTGTACAAATCAGCACAATGGGTTCGAAAAGGTAAGTTTAGCCAAAATCTCAAAGCTGTATGATAAATTACTCTAAGTGGGCTCAAAACATTGGTACATGAGGAGGTGTAAATTAATATTCCATAATCAAGTATTGAAAATAGAAAGCTATGAGCTAAAAGCTTCTAGATTCAAAAGTCAAAAGAAATTTAGCTCGATAAAGGATGCCCAATCTCTGATAAAGAGTTTTCCTAAGATTCTGAATATGAGATTCAAAAGAAAACTGATTGTTCAGAGTTATACCTAAATATTTGAAAATGGAGACATTTTCAGTTATATTACCTTTCCTGTCAAAAATTGGAGGGGGTCAATGGATACATTTTTTTTTCCTAGAAAAAAACATTACCTTAGTTTTTTGGGAATTCAAAACCAGGTGACTTAAAGATAGCCAATCCTGCAGATGATCGAAATCAGTTTGAAGATGGGAGAGAGCAATGTTGGGTCTGGGGTCAGAACAGAAAATAACGGCATCATCAGCGTAAAGAATCATTTCTGTTTTTGTACATATGTCAGGAGCAGAATTCATAAATAAAGAAAAAATAAGTGGCCCCAGAATTGAACCCTGGGGCACACCACAAACTAATGGAAGAGGATGGGATAAAGATGAAGCAATAATAGTTCTAAAGGATCTATCACGTAAAAAATCTTTGATACCACATGATTACATCACCAGAAAAATGGAGACCATGAAGCACACCTGGAAGAAGATCGAATTCAGCCAGGTCAAAAGCCTTGATGAGGTCCACGAACAGTGTCCACACACGAATGTCCAATATCAAGTGCACTACGAACACTGCCTGTGAACCCCACCAAGGCTGTCTCAGTGTTATACCCTGGCTTAAAGCCATGTTGATTCTCAGACAATAAAGAATACTTCCAAGAAAATCCAAGGTTTGGTCCATAAATAATCTTTTCCAAAATTTTGATATGGGCGATAAAAGAGAAATTGGACGGTAATTAGTAACTAAAGAGGGATTTCCATTCTTTAGGATGGGTTTTATAACTGCTCATTTCCAGTTACTCAGAAAAACATTATGAAGTAAAGAAAAATTGAAATATGTGCTAATGGATAAACAAAACAATCAATGCCCATTTTAATGATTCTGATATCAACTCCATCCTGACCCCGAAAAGGTTTTGGATTATTTTTCAAAAAATATTTTTTAACTAATAAAGGGGTAAGAAACTTAAAATGAAACTTTGGATTAGTATCATTATGAATATCATTATTATCAGACACACCATCCAAGTTTATGGGAGCCTATAGGAACCTAAGTTCCCAAAGTGACTATGAAAAATGTTGGATACCTAGAATGATCAATTATACTTTGTCCATTTTGAAGAATGGTTGAGCAGAAACTGTTTTTCCCTGTCCCAAAATTTTATTTAGGGAATTCCAGGTCTTTTAGGATTAGCCCTTGAGTTCCTTTGTTCATTTACACAATGTGCAACCCTGGCTTTCCTGATTTCAGATTTACACTTATTTCTAAGTGTCTTATACTCTTGAAGAAGAGCAGGGGTTCTAGATAAGATATAAGATTTCCAACACTTGTCACATTTTCTCATTAGATGAATAAGGTCCCTTGTAACCCATTCTTGTTTGGATGATCTTATTCTTAATTTCTTTAAAGGAGAAATTGTAATTATAATTACATTGTAAGCTATACAAAAGAATTCCCATTGCATCAGTATTTGTACAAACTACTAAAGGAGACCAATCAATTTCATTAAATAAATCTTGAATTCTCTGGGGAGTAAATTTAGCCAAATTTCAGCATTCAACATATCTGGGGGACTTTTTAATAGTTTTATGGACCATTCACATTTGATGGGACAATGGTCACTCATGGTGTCAGACATAACCTCACAATTGAAAATTCTGTCAACATGAGCGACCATGATCCAATCAAGAACAGTCCCTACACCTGTTTTATAATTGGGCCTAGTAATTTCCTCTATTAATTGCATTACACCCAGATCAACCAGAGTATCTCTAATTCCACCCCTCAAACTTTTATCCCAGCTGCAGTTAAAGTCACCAGGAGTAATCCATTCTCTATTAGGGGGTAAAGCCTCACGAAAAGAGGTCAACAATTCAAGACCATTTAATATTTTACCGGGGGAAAATAAACAGTATTAAGAATCAAATGTTTACTTTGTCCAAAAATCAAGTCAATAGAAATCATATTACATCCTGAGTTCTCATAGAGTAATCAAAACAATATAATCAAATTTACAAAGAATGTACATTAACACTCCACCTCCTCTTTTCCTTCTCTATCTTGTCTAACCAGATTGTAGTTAGGAAGATGAATCTCTGAATCCATGATACCATTGTGCAACCACGTTTCAGAGAGAGTAATAATATCAAATGAATGACATTGAGATCAGGCAACAAATTGGGTCCATTTAGATAGTAGACTCTGTATGTTCAAATGAACAATCTTAAGTGTGGAAGAAACAGAGCCCTTATTAACACCAATTGAGATTGACTCATAATTTACCTCAGGTGAAAAATTAGGCCCTGGATGTGAGTGCAGTGATCCAGACATAAGTAATAACAACATTACTAATCTTTTAAATTAATCCTTTTCTCTAACTGTCTTTCACTTTTAGTTGTAGTAGTGACCAATCTACATATAAACTCACTATATTGAAAATTATGAAATAAACAAACTTGTGAGAAGAGGAGTGTAAAACACAAGATTCTAACAAATACATCCTAGGGAACCCATTGTCCTGATTTGTGCTAATGGGCAAGAAAAGACAGCTGAAATCCATCTTTTTAGCATGTAAAACATTAGTTGAGATTGAGCAAAACATAGACAGTGACAACATTAAGTAAATCAAAACATAATGAAAGTAAATTATGAAACAAAAATTAAGCAATAAAACTATCAGAACTAGCGTAGCGTAAGAATTAAAATAAAGCAAACACTTAAAAACTTAACAAATTCAAACAAAGCTTAAAAACTTAACAGTTCAGAAAGAATATAGCATCCTCGAACTAAAACAGACTTGTTTGCTTATTAATATTCTTCTGAGGAGTGGCATTCGCACCACTCGCAATTGCTTGGCTTGCTAGCAGTGCAAACTTTTAAAGAGCAGGAGATCCCACCTCCTGATGACACACCACAGGTGCCGACACTCCCCCGACTCACAGCCCCAACAACAGCAAAGCGTCCCACACAGTACTTGGGGGGGGGAGAAGACGACTTGATACCAGAGACAAAAAAAAACAACAAGGCATTGGGGACATCAAACAAATAAATAAATCAATTGCTACTTATTGTTCTGCATCCTACAATGATATCAGTGAAGGAAAAGAAAAAAGGAGCTAGCCCTAGTTTATAGAGCTTACATAGGGAGTAAGCAGGTCATGTCACAGAATAGGGCAGCAAGGAACACTAAAAAGTAAAAGTAAAAAACAAATAAAAAGTCTATGAGGGCACCCTAGATACTGTACATGTAGATGCATTGCTTGCCACTGAGGGAGACAAGACAAAGAGAGAGTAGTGAAAGTGGGCAACTGTATGACAGCAGAAATGGCTCTGTCTGAGGGACTTGGCTGAACCCAGGGGGCGACCCATCTGCTGTACGCTACATGACCATAACAGGACCAGGGAAAAAATTCAATGGTAATCCTGTAAAGCACTGACTGATGCCTGGAACATATGGGATTTCAACTTTCAAAACAGGTCAGCATTCAAGAGTGCATGAGGACCGACCGTTGGGGGTGGTGCCAAAGTGGGCATTGACTGGCCACCTACAATATGCCATTCCTCTGTAGATCATCAAAGCCCAGAATAAAGAAGAGTAAATTTATGATTTTTGTTGTTGTTACCATACATTGATTGTAAATAACAGAAGGGATATGTAGATATAATTGGGCAGACACTGATGGATGTACACTATGCACCTGAATCCCCAATTTGAACTTTTTACAGCATCTGTTGATCACTAAATGAACTACTGCCTTTTCCAGACAGAGCCAACAGGACACAGAGTTTACTGTCTGTTGTAGACAGAGCCAAAGGGACACTGATTTTTCTTTATGTAAAAATGAAATAAATGCTACATGCAAAGAAATGGCTCAGTATGGAACTGCACAGCGGAGCAGCAGTGATTTTACTAACAACCTCCAAATTCAAATTTCTGAAAACATTTACAGTGCCATCGAAAATAATTATTAGCAGCTGATCATGGCACTGTGGTTCAAAGAATATGCAGTTGCAGCTACAAAGGAGGCTAAATAAAGCATATAGGCATTTATTGAGTAAATCTGAAGGAGGGAAAGCAAAAGTATATCACAACAGGATTTGCTGTCAAAACTGTAGTTGATGTCGCTTATCTATTGCCACTGTTTCGATATACTTTTGCATCACTCAGAGAAAAAATAAAAAATGCAGGCAACCTCTAAAACCTTGTCTCAGAGTTTCATGTAGTGTTCATGTCAGGTGTGCAGATAGCATTTGAAGTTTTTATTCTTTTATTTTCTATTTTAGTCTATATTTCTAATATTAAACTAATATAAAAATAAAAGAATAAAAAACATCAAATGCTATCTGTACACCCAACATGAACACTACATGAACTCATACATGAGGTTTCTGGTGTTGCCGGCATTTTATTTTTCTCTGAATGACTCGAGCCCTGCAGTATTCAACAATGGTCATTTGCTTGCTAAAAATTCAATACTGACAATAATTCCACCTAGAATAACATTTTTATCATATTAAATTAGGACATAAATGTTGCCAGCTCTGCTCATCTTTTATAATACAGGCATTGGAAATGTCACCAAATGAATTCTACTCAAAAAAAAATATTCACAGTTTCAACAACAAATGAATAACACAGATCATGAAAGACTCATAAAAATTTCAGTAAAATATAATAATTCATTTGCACATTGCAGGTTTGTGATTTCAGTAATAAAACCAATATATTTTATCATATTAGAACTAAGAAAAGTACTACCATGACTAACAAAAATAAATATTTGGCTTGTGGAAAGAACAACAATACTGACAAAGAACCCTGAGAAAAAAAATTCAAACATCTGTTACTTGAGAAAAAAAAAAGGATAAAACACCAGGAAATGCCAAACACAGATTGAAGTCTGTAAAGGTAAGGACAAATGAAAAAAAAAAAGAAAATAACGCTCCTATGTGATCACGGAAGACAATGGACAGAAATCTTACTTTTGAAAACAAATCCTCTGGTAGAATATTCAGCACTCAGAGTTTAGAATGAAACAAAGGTATTACAAGCCCTTTATGACAAATCTCTGAACAAGCATCGCCGAGGTGCAAAGAGTGATGAAAGCCGGCAGAGAGACAGAGAGCAGTTACTGCCACAAAACCACATATTTGCATATAGTTAGACAGTGTTTGGCTGGGTAGTCTCTCTCAAAGATACACTGGGGTCCCGTGCTTAGTTGCTGCTATGCAGAGTATCTAGTGGTCTTCCTTCCCTAGCCATTACTTTAGCCATGCATTCTGCAAGATAAAAACAAAATTGTGGGATGTAGTAACACGTCGGTGGTGGCAAATAAAGCACCAAACAAGGACATAGTATTGCAACGGTGGTGGCGGGAGGGTTAATACTGCTTGAACATTCTATGACATCAATAACACCATTCCAGGCCATTCAGATGAATAGCATTGAATGGTGTATTGATGTCACAGAATGTGTTAGAAATATGAAAAGAAAGAGAAGTAGCTATTAAGTAGAGTGGAACTTTAAGTAGATTTGAGGGCACTCCAAAGTTAGATTATGTATTTATCAAAAATTGGTCAAAGCATATCAGAATACATAACTGGAATGGAAAGGAATATAGAAGGGGAGTTAACTCTGCAAAAAAATATTTTTTTGTCTTCTTTACCCATGACCCCAAGGATACTGTGTGTTTCAAAATGACTCTGCATGCTGTTTGCAAAGCACCTGACTTTATATCACGGGGCCTGCAGCATGCTCTGAATCTCTGCATGTGGTCCCTCACAGCAAACCAAGCCTATTTTCCCTGGCAGTAAGACAGTCCCCCTCCTGCCCAAATTCAAATGACGCCATTATTAAACTTACACCTGGTAGCCTAGATCTCCTCCCTGATCCCAGCATAGCACTTATAGTGATGAAATATCAAACTTATTGATAGTCCAATGATTCCCCTCCCATCCAGTCCCAGTATTGACAGTATTAAAGTTTTACTTGGCAGTTTTGTGGTTCCCATCTCCCATCCAATCCCAGTATAGCACTCTGTAATTAAATATGAAAATCCCAGGTAGTCTAGTGATACATCCCTCCTGTCTGTTCCCAAGTAAACATTTATATTAATAATAAATACCCTTGTCTCCAGTGGTACACCCACACCAATTGCTTTCCTTTCTGGCAGTCAACCACTCACCCACCCACCCACCTTGAGCAGGTGGCAAATGCAACCCTCTGCTCACCTCTACAGCTGCCTGGATTCTGCCCTGCAAGTCTCACTGTATCAGTATTATATTCTCACACAAGTAGTTTACTATATATCAATATGAGCAGACATGATGAAGCTGTGAACGCTGTGGAGGAGCTGAGCAGTAATACATTTTAAGGCCTGACTGTAACTTTGAGGAGGTATGCAATATTTCTATAAAACTTTCCTCTTATCCAAAAAAAGAGAAATAGGGGGGCTGCTTATAAATGTATCAGAGCTGGTGCACTCGTACCTCAGAGCCCAACATACAATTTCGAAGAAGTTTAAGCAGCAGTAAAACCACTATTGTGAGGTCAGCACTCTCAAAATAAATGGCACAGAATAATTAATAAAACCATTTATTGTAGCAACCAAATAAGGGAGAAAAAACACACACTGAGAAGACAACTCCTCCCTCACCGAACTCAGTCTCTCAGCAGTCAAAATAATGTGTATGGTTAGCGTTAATTAGCATAGGTAAGCAGTGCTGGTGCCAATAAGAAACAGCAGGCTTCCCTCGGTGCAAAGAACTACAACTTCAAAGTGCAAACTGCACTAAAAATGCTAATATTTACACAAAAGTGCTAGTGCACAATAACGAGGAACATGGTTTCAAATTTAAACACACCAAATAACTACTGCTTCATGAAAGAGAGTGCAAACCGAAGGCATCGTTTACTATATCGACCATAGTGGTCATCATCAGAGCGTGTGGTCGATACGTAAATGTACATTCCGGGTTTGCACTCTCGACTACTCAGCAGCCTCTGTGGCGTTTTGCATGAAGCATGTAGTTATTTGGTGCATTTAAATTCAAAACCATGTTCCTCGTTATTGTGCACCAGCACTTTTGTATAAATATTAGCCTTTTTAGCGTGGTTTGCACTTTGAAGTTGCAATTCTTTGCACCGAGGGACACCTGCTGTTTCTTATTGGCACCAGCACTGCTTACCCATGCTATTTGATGCTAACCATATGAATTACTTTGACTGCTGAGAGACTGAGTTCAGTGGGAGAGGAGTTGTCTACTCAGTGTGTGTTGTTCTCCCTTTTTTGGTTGCTATAATAAATGGTTTTATGAATTATTCTGTGCCATTTATTTTGAGAGTGCTGACCTCACAGTAGTGGTTTTACTGCTGCTTAAACTTCTTCGATATTTGAGCAGGTAAGCTATTGTTGCCTATAAGAAAAATCCTGATTATTTGAAGAAATTATTCTGAGCTGTACCGGTCTTGCAAAAGTATTTTTTTTATCTTTCAAAAGCACACACATGCCAATTACTGAACAGAGTAGGTCAGCACTCCAAAAGTTCCATTCAATGTAGACTTTAATCTTACAAAAATATATCACCAGGCATCAAAAGCAGAAACTTCAAATGCAGGCTGAGGCTTCACCCTTTCAGAGATGGTCTTTTAGCAATTCCTTTAGTAAATTACTAGCCCACAGACCTAGAATTCCCCACACCAGCCTACACGCATTAATTTTTCAACATCTCAAACTGATGTCATCATCAGAACATGTGGTGTAAAGAATTGCTGCCCTTAAATGTCCAAACTTTTAAAGAAAGAGGTCCCAATATTCAGAATGCCCTGCAATGGTGCAAGTGGAGGCGAGCACAACCGAGGTGTGCCGTAGCAAGAAAGGGAGATATTCAAAGGAGATGTGCCATGGTGGATCACCTCTGAATATAGCACATAATGCGAGGGCACATATACAATGCGCTGCATCCTCCAGACAGGTAGGACTAGAATGCTCCAGCACAGCTATAGCTGCACTGGGAGCAATTTCCAGATATTCAGACCTGGACATGCAAATGGGGCCATAATGTATGCAGTGCAAATTGGGGCCATTTGCATGTCATTATGGCCCCATTTGTAATGCACGAGCAGGGCAGGCCAGCGAATGCACCTGCGCCCTGCACAGCATGTATTGCTGTCAGTGGAAGTCTTGTGGATCCGCCCCCACCCATAACCCTGATGTAGCTGCGCCACCCATAAAGTAATACAGTCTCTTTCTGGTAGTCTAGCGTACCCCCTCCCTGAGCCTTGATCAGTGTACTACTAGCATCAGTCCCAGTTCCTCCTAGTCCAGTGGTCTTCCTCCCAAGCCCCGATTCTTGTTATTATAACAAAAACCCATTCTCCCTGGTAGTCTAGTGGTCCCCATTCCCAGATCCCAGATCCATGTGTGAATACAAACACCCCCAGTCCCTGGTTGTCTAGCTGTACCCCCCACTGGGGGTGTTTGTATTCATACATGGATCTGGGCTCAGGGAAAGGGGACCACTAGACTACCAGGGAGAATGAGTTTCTGTTATCATAACACGGATCGGGGCTTCAGGAGGGAAGACCACTGAACTATGAACTGGGGTTGTGTATCTGAGTACACGGATCAGAGCTCGGGGAGTGGGGACCACTGGACTACCAGGGAATGATGATATCCTTATTCCTCGGTGATCAGGTTATGGGCGGGAGGGGTGCCACTAGAACACCAGGGTATGTAAGTGTGCTTGTGGACAGTGTTCTGTGGCGGGTGGCCACCCATGGCTGATGGGTGCTGTGTTGGACCATGCAGTCAGCAGCACACTTGTGGATGGGGATCATTTGAGCTGTGTTATTTGGGCTCAACTTTGTGCCCCAGTATGAAGCGCATCTAAGGGCTGTGCCACCATATGCACCGCACATCCCGGACTGAATATCAGGATGTGCCGCATACGCATGGGCATACCCCCTTTAGATGCACCACATACATTGTCATTACTCCCCGGGCACATCGGAACTTGTGCTGTGCAAGTCCCCTGTATGAATATTGCCCTGGGCACATTGCTGGGGTTGCACCAGGTGCAACCCCTTTGAATATCTAGGCCACAGTGTACTTATACTCTAAATAAAGTGCAATTATAAACTACTCCTAGCCCATAAATAGAGTCCCAATTAGTAATTAAGTAATCTGCAGTAACTAGTAAATTCTATAAATCTATGTCAGTTTAAAAAATCTATAAATCTATACCTTTTTAAAACAGATATATGCCATCTTAGAAAAAAGATAGAACACCAATAGTTAAACACTATTCATAAAATGTAAGTTGCAAATCGATTATTTTATATTATTAAATCCAATCACCAATAAATATAGCATTTTATATTCCACTAAACAATATATCATTTTACATTCCAATTAAATAATTTTCAAACCCGAAGGACACATAGGCCAGGATATTCAGAGCACTTGCACATGGCACAACTGAGATGCACCGGTGCAAGTCCGAAGATGTGTCACTGAGCAATATTCAAAGGGAGCCACGGTGCAGTGCAAATCCCATTGCGCCAATGCACAACCAAAATGTATGCAGTGCAAGGGGGCATACCCATGCTTAAGTGGTGCAATGGCATATGCAACTGCAGAGCATGGCGAAGTGTGGAGCAAACCCCAGGTTTGCACCAGGCAGACTGGCCAATAAATAGAGAGCTCAAACACAAGGACAGCAGATGCACAACACTTAGCACCGTGACAGAGAGAGACTGAGAGGGAGTGACAAAGAGAGAGAGAAGAGAGAGAGAGCCAGAAAGGGAGACAGACAGGCAGACTGAGGGGAGGGAGCATGACACAGACCGATAGATGGACGGACAGAGCGTGAGTGGCAACCAGGGAGACATCCAGTGGCTGAACAATGGACAGTGGCCCATTCCTGATGGATGCTGTCATGAGGGGCGTGGGCAGGCAGGAGGAACAGCAGCATGGCTGACAAAGGGCCTGGGAGTGGAATGCCAGACACAGGTGGTACGTGCCAGAATCACTGAATGAAAACTATAGCGACACAGAGATGGTGGGCCGTACCACCTGAACAGAACAGTTCTGAGGCAGCTCTGTGAGCTGTGCAGTGATGAGATGCAGGCACCCACCAGACATAGCCATGCCATGACAGAGGGGATGAAAGTGACTGCCATGATGTGCCTGCTCACCACGGGCACCTTCCAAAGACCAACGGGTGATACCACGGGCATCACCCAGGAGGCCACATCCCACCTCCTTACCCAGTTCCTCACCACTCTGCTGCCACATGCTGTGGAGTATATCCATTTCCCCAACACACAGGCAGAGCGCACAGCAAACATGCAGGAGTTCCACCGGGTGGCAGGCATGCCAGGCATGATTGGGGCAACAGACTGCACCCATGTCAGCATCCGCACACCACCTGGGCCAGAAGGCATGGTGTACATTAACCGAAAGGGATACCCATCCATCAACTGCCAGGTGGTGTGCAATGCTATGGGCACATCATCAATGTCTGTTCCACACACCCTGGAAGTGTACAAGATGCCTTCATATGGCACAGTTCTGCACTGTGCCATAAGTTTGAGAGAGGAGACATCCCCACGGGCTACCTTGTAGGTGAGTAAAATGTGTGCCAACGTGGCCGAGAGACACGGCCCCAGGGGCGGGTGAGAGAGGATGGGGTGGTGGATGAGGTGTGTGTGGTGGCTGGAAGGGAAGGGGTGGCAGCACAGCACAGCACAGGGATAACCATGTTGTCACCCACATAGGCAACAGTGCATACCCACTAAGGCCATGGCTGCTCACCCCCTATGGGTGACCATCATCCCAAACAGAGGAACGCTACAACGAGGCACACTCCAGCACCACACAACATAATGAAGTGTGTCTTTGGCATGCTGAAGATGTGATTCTGTTGCCTAGACTGATGAGGTGGTGCCCTACAATACAGCCCCTCAAAAGCCTGTGGCATATTCCTGGCCTGCTGCATCCTGCAGAACAAGGCCATTGACCATGGAATAGTAGTCGAGGCTGATGAGGGCGACAGTAGTGGGGACGATGGTGGTGCTGGGCCAGAGGGCGGTGGGCAGGCACCCCTTGCCAGGAGGGATCCCAGAATGGCACAGAAGGCACAACGTCACCATGACATGATCACAAGGGAACATTACAGACAGCAAAGTAGTACAGAGACACAGGCATGGCCCACACAGCCCAGCACACACCGAGGACTGGATGAACATAGTAGTAGTAGGCATGCTGGGACGGGGGCATACATCAGACAGGGCAGGGCCACAAACATACAGGTACACACACACAGACACACGCAGCAGTGGCATGCGCACAGGCAGTCACACACACACACACACACACACACACACACAGCTGCACATGCGCAGAGTGAGGGACATGGCATGGATCAGATGCATGACACCGGTGCACAGGCAGCACCGGTGTTTGGCTGCCATCATCATATCCATGCCACACACCTCAGCAGCATGGTCCACACACCACACGGGGGCATGCAGCACAACACACATGCACGCCACCACATGTAAGCTGCACCACCTCCCCATAGGTGCATGTGATGACAGCAGTGGATGGCAGCGCGTGGCAGCGGACACATCACACCAACCGTGCAGTCCCCTGACCACCATGGCCATGGGGGTGGCTGTGCCAGGGCTGACCTGCAGATGCCTGCTGTGCATCGACCACAGGGGGGTGTCAGATGCTCCGCCAGGGTTGATGTGAAGGACCACAACCGAGTCCACGCAGGGGTGTCTTGGCGGCCAAACAGGCCTGCCACAGGGGTGTCTGGGATGCTGACATCTTATCCTGGTGTTCGCTGTGACGGTGTCACCAGACGCAGGGACCGTGGGGTGGACAGTGCACTGCGGGGGTACTCTGCAGATGGCCAAGCCCAGCGGCTGCCGCTCCTAGCCCAGCTGCAATGGCACCGGCCATAGAAACATAGAAACATTGACTTTGACAGCAGATAAGGACCACTTGGCCCACCCAGTCTGCCCATTTCCCTACCTATTGGATAAGCTTCAGATTCTAGTTAACCAACAGCCTACTTCCTGCAACCCCCACTATAATTGCCTTATGTCTGTCCCATGCATGTTTGAATTCCCCACTGTTTTAGACCCACAACCTCTCTAGGAAGGCGGTTCCATGCGTCCACCACTCTCTCCGTGAAAAAGAATTTCCTCACATTACCCCTGAGCCGTCCCCCCTCTAACTTTAAATTGTACCCCCTTGTTCTTACACATCTCTTTTCCTGAAAGAAGCTACCCACCTGGACTTTGCTGATTCCCTTGAGGTACTTAAAAGTTTCTATCATGTCCCCCCTGTCCCTCTTTTCATCAAGGGTATACATATTAAGCCCTCTCAGTCTCTCTTCATATGGTTTCTGATGTAGACCCTGCACCATTTTAGTTGCCCTCCTCTGGACTGCTTCCATCCTGTCTATGTCTTTGCTTAGATGAGGTCTCCAGAACTGCACACAGTACTCCAGATGGGGTCTCACCAACTGTCTGTACAGAGGGATAACCACTTCCCTTTTTCTACTTGTGATGCCCCTCCCTATGCATCCCAGTATCCCCCTAGCTCTCCTTACTGACTTCTTACATTGCTTACCCACCTTTAGGTCATTCGATATGACTACACCGAGATCCTTTTCCATTATTGTTGTTGTTATTACCTCCCCTGCTATTGTGTACTCTTCTGGATTTTTATTTCCCAGGTGCATTACTTTGCACTTCTTTGCATTGAATCTAAGTTTCCATATGTCTGACCATTCCTCCAACCTTGCCAATCTCTTCTCATCCTTTCTACCCCCCCTTGTGTATCAACTCTGTTACAGATCTTTGTGTCATCTGCAAAGAGGCATACCTTTCCTTCCAGACCCTCTGCAATGTCACCTATAAAGACATTAAAGAGGACTGGACCCAGTACTGAGCCCTGAGGTACTCAACTAGTAACCTCCCTTTCTTCAGAATGTGTTCCATTCACTATTACCTTCTGTGTCCTGTTGTGCAGCCAGTTTGCTACCCAGGCTACCACCCTGGGACCCACTCCCAGGCTGGCTAACTTGATTATTAATCTTTTGTGCAGGACTGTGTCAAATGCCTTGCTAAAGTCTAGGTAGGCCGTATCCACAGCCCCTCCTGGTCTATTACTTTGGTCACCCAGTCAAAGAAATCGATTAGATTCATCTGAAATGACCTTCCTGCTGTGAATCCATGCTGCTTTGGGTCCTGTGCCCTGCTGGCCTCTAGGTACTGAACAATTCTTTCTTTCTTTCAGAAGTGATTCCATCATTTTCCCCACCACTGAGGTCAAACTAACAGGTCTGTAGTTTCCTGCTTCTGCCTTGCTCCCACTTTTGTGAAGAGAATCACATCTGCCCTTCTCCAGTCCTCAGGTCACCCATCCTCCCATGATTTGTTAAAAGTGTGGTCAGTGGTGTCACTAGGTCCTCCTTAGTTCTTTTTAGGATTCTAGGGGAATCTGTCAGGCCCCATTGCTTTGTCCACCTTGAGTTTTAGGAGTTCTTTAGGACTTTCTTCTGTAAATGGACTGGTGTGAACCCCACTACCCAGAGTGCTTCTATTGTTTGGTTTAGGTAACTCCTCCCCTTCTTCTTTTATGAATACTGAGCAAAAGCATTCATTCAGTATCTCTGCCTTTTCACTGTCTTCCTCTGCTCACCTCCCTTCTCCTTTATTAACCTTCACTATCCCTCCCTTAACCTTTCTATGCTCCCTAATGTACCTATAAAAGGTTTTATCCCCCTTCTTAACTGAGTTGGCTATCTTTTCCTCGGTTTGGGCCTTTGTTTTTCTGACTGCCTTCCCCACTTCTTTCTGCTTTAATTGATACAGTTCCCTATCGTGCTCCTTCTGTGATTCCTTATACTTTTTTAATGCAGCCTTTTTCTCCTTAACTCATTCAGGCCTTGATACGCCTGTAGGTTATGTCTGAAAGCATAGCTACTCAGGCCAATAACGCCTGTAGACATACTCAGCTGACTTTCACTCAGGCCAGGAAACGTCTGAAGAAGTCAGCGGTTTTAACCTAAATATTAAACAAACCGAATTTCTTAGCACTGATTGCACAGCACCATTAGAAAGGTAATTTAGTGCTGAACAATTCTGCAGCTGATACTTTGAGTCTATCATATATAATTTAGGAGTTATTTGCATTTGTTTTAGGTATGGTGTGCATGGCTGACATCTGTGTCTCAAGCTTTACCTAAGCACCTTGAACAAATCTGAAAAAAAAAAGTTGTTTGGTATTTCAGCTAGTATAAAATAAAAACTAAATGGATTACAATTAATTGTATAGCACCGTTAGAACGGTAATTGTGTGCTGAACAATTTTGTCTCTGATAAGTCATGTCTACCATGTATACTTTAGGAGTTATTCTCATTTGTTTAAGGTATGGTGTGCATGGCTGACATTTGTCTCTGAAGCCTCACTTAAGCACTTTGAAAAAATCTGAAAAAAACACAGTTTGGTATTTCAGCTGGTATAAAATAAAAACCAAATTGATTACAATTGATTGCATAGCACCATTGCAAAGGTAATGTTGTGCTGAACAACTTTGCCACTCGTACTTTGTGTGAAGCACTTATGGTTCAAGAGGTATTCACATTTGTTTGTGGCATGCTGATTATGGCTTGATTTTACTTAGAAAGGCCCAGGATGCAGTGTTACAAGTATACAGGGCACAAGTGGTGGAAGTCTCAAAGAGGTCTTGTGGTGTGAATGAGTTAACCTTCCCTGACACCTCTTTTGAGAACCATAATGGTTTTTTATTCCGCATTATTTTCTTTTATTTGTTTCACACAAAGGCTTGTTGCCTCCGTGATGGCTGTTTTGATTTTTCTCCATTGTTCTTCCACCCCTACTTTCTGGCCATTTACTAATGTATTCCTCAGGTATTCACCCATTATGCCAATGTCATCCCTTTTAAAGTCCAGTATCCTTGTCTTTGTATGGCTTGTCTCCATGGTTGTGTTTATTGTGAAGCACAATGTGCAGTGGTCGCTTGTTCCCAGATGTCTACTGACTTCTAAATTTGTGATCCTGTCTCCATTTGAGAGTACCAGGTCTAATATTGCTCCCTCCCGAGTGGGTTCCACCACTAGCTGTCTAAGGCATGCCCCCTGTAGGGCATCGAGAATGATCCTGCTCTTGGATGTGGCTGCATTCCATGTCGTCCAGTTAACATCTGGCATATTCAGATCCCCCATCAACAGTATCTCCCCTTTTTCAGCCATTTTGAGAATGCCCTCTATCATTTTCTTGTCCATTTCCTCCCCTTGAGATGGGGTCTGTATACAACCGCTGTGCGGATTGTGATGCCATTCACTGTCTCCAAGGTGACCCAGAGTGCCTCTTGTCCTCCCCCTTTACTTTTTAGTTCTGTAGCTTTGATCCCTTCCCTTATGTAGAGAGCTACTCCACCTCCTCTTTTACCCTCCCTATCCCGTCTGTAGATTGTGTACCCTGGTATGTTGACATCCCAGTCATGGTTCTCCATGTACCATGTTTCTGTAACTGCCACAATATCCAAGTGTTCCTCTTCCATCAGGGCTATTAGCTCTGGAAGCTTGTTTCCAAGACTACAGGCATTGGTACTCATTGCCCTCCATTTAATGTTGGCTTTATCCTTTTTTACCCCATCCCTGCTCTTATGCCCTTGTCTATTTTTCCATTTACCCCTGTCCTGCCCTCTGTCAAGCTCTGTACCTCAGTGTTTACCCTACTACCTGCCATGTTTTGCGGGGGGAGGCTTGAACTTTCCTGTTTCCTATCAGCACCTCCCCTCTTGGCTAGTTTAAAAGCTTGCCAAGGAAGCCTTTAAACCTTTCACCTAGGAGCTTGTTTCCATGCAGTCCATTGATGCCACAGTGGCACCGGTCATGCAGTCCAATGCTGCAGTCGTGGCCTCCTGAATCTGGGCAAGCCTGTCAATCAGCTGTGCATCACATCTGTCCCGCTGCTTGACCATCTGGCACACCACTGCCTGCAGTGCGCGCACCTCACTAGCAAGCAATGCCTGGTTCTCAACAGAGGCCCACAGTAACCGGGTGTGCTCCCACAGCCTCTTGGGCTACTGGTCCTCCTGGTCTTGCCACTGGGCTGGGGAAGGGGTCTTGGCATGCTGCTGCACAGCCTCCCGCTCAGGTGGATGCTGCACAGTGTACCTTACAGGGGCCACAGTGCTGCCTGGAGCAATGGCGGTGGGCACTCTGTCACACTGCCTAACATCACCTGCATCCCACTGCTGATGCCCAACTGTCTGCTGGGCAGGGCCCCACACCTCCACCGCACCCACAGCACCACCACCAACCACACTGGAAATGGCTGCTGCACCACACACAGCCGCACCAGCGGGATGGGGGGTGGCTCTGGGGCTGCAGGCACAGCGCTGGGCCTGCTGGTGCCTGTGTGGCACATAGAGTTGTGTCAGGCACCACGGCCCCTATGCTTTGCAATGCAGTGTGAGGTCATCATCAGTGCAGGATGCCACGTCAAGCAGGATCTCTGCACACAGCACCTCCAGGCTGTCATTGTTCAAGAACCTAGCCAGGGGTCATCCAACCCCATGGCAGGTATGGCCACATGCCCGACACTGCCAAGACATGGCCTGTCCCAGTTCTGGATGCCATTTGAGTTCGAGGGTCGGGCATCCGTGTCCGCGGCCACCTCTGCCCGCTCCCCTGCATGGAGGCATGCTGGTGCTGCATAACAAGCACAGTGTGTCAGTGGAGCAGCAAACCCCATGGCCACTGCCACACCCCCACACCCAATCCCCAAGCCCCACCCCGACCCCACCCCCACATCCTACCCCACCCATGCCACTGTTGTAACCCACCACCATGCCACACTGTGTGTCCGCATCCACACACACACAGTGAGGTGGGCATGGCCTCAGACACACCTACATGACATGCCCATGACAGGCACACCTGCTGGCTAGACATACTCACCATGCAGTGTGGGGCTGCCACCTGTTTGTAACCCACCACCAGGCACTCCCTCCACCACCGTGCGGCTGATGGTGGATGCCACAAGCTCCTCAGTGGCAGTCAGTGGTAACACGGTCAATGGCCCACCACCGGTCACCCTCCAGGATGCCCGAATGGCGCAACCTTGTCCTTGATATGCCTCCTATCTGTGCCAGCCTTCTTCTTGCAGTCCTGGGTGGTGCAGTGGTTGTGCCCGTGGGTGTTCACGTACTGGGCCACCCCCCCCAGGCCATTGCATGCTTCTGTGATGTGCTCTTTGCACTGCTGAGTAGGCCCTCCTAATCCTTATAGGTCTCAAAGAGGTCAGTGGTCTCAGCAGCAGTAAAGTTGGGCCTGCGCTTGCAAGCAGGACCCTGGCTCTCTGCTCCTTCACCTCCTGACATTCTTCCACCTGTGGACATATAAACCAGTGAGGATCAGTGCCAGCATGTTGCACTGCAGCACCCAGTAGCAGTGTGTGATGAGGCCTTGGACCTCCATGTTGCCAGTCACATACCTGAGGGTTGCAATATTGGTCTGTGGCCTGTGCTGTTCTGCGGTTCTTTTTAGGCACAAGGCATGCAAATTCACCTGTGTACAATTGTAATGATATGCTAATGCACCCCCACTGTGCCATGCATTGGCTCATGAGGCGATTTGCATGCAGCATTCGAATATCACGTGATTGCACCATGCGCAATAGAGTTGTGCCAGAACAAGTCTGTTGCACAATACCTGCACATACGTGGTGCGCGTGCCCAGAGTGTGCATATGCACAGCATTGGCCACACCACTATCACATGTTCTGTGCAGCATGTGCGATGCTATGGCACGGCACATGCCGCACAAGTCTACCATCATGCATGTGTGCACCTCCTCTATCACTCACCTGCGCACTGCATGCAGGGGGGTGCTGACCTTTGACCAATGGGTCCTGGTGTGACCCCATGACCCCACTAGGCCCCAGCATGCAGCGCATGCCCAGGACTGCACTATTGCCCTGCACTGCACAGTGACCTCGCAGCCATGTGCTGCATGATTACAGCTCTGTGTACCCTATCGCGCATCCTGCACATGTGGCAGGCATGTGTGCTGATACACTGCCATGTTCCTGTGTAACCCGGTGGTTCAGCATGATGCAGAGGCAGAGCAGGAGGGCAGACAACTGAGCTGATCAACCTGGTTCCTGTAGTGCAGCCATAAGCCAGCTGTATGACCAGGTGCCACTGCAGCAGGCTAGGGTGGAGGTGTGGCACCATGTGGCAGAGGCCCTGGAATGGCGGACTGGTGTTGGACTCTCAGTGGAGCAGTGCAGGCACTGCTATGGGGACCTGTGGAGGAGGCACTGGACCACCTGCGGCATCTGCAGGCATGTGTCCTGCATTTGTTCAGTGCCACAGCCAGGTAAGTGTGCTCATGTTGCTGTTATGGCCAGGCATCATACTATGGTGTTGGCAGGGCTGTGCAGCATGGCCCACAGAGGGATACATCATTGGCCTGGGGTGCCGTGCATCAGGCATGGCTGCTGTGCTGTTGGGAGCCATGCTGGCGTGTGGGCATACGGACAGACGGGGACACACCCAGTGCATGGCAGCCTGTGTGGTGGGGGGCTCCTCATGCGTGTCTGTGAACTGATGTCCACCTCTCTTCATTCTCTCCACAGGGCTGGAAGACTGTAGATGTGCCAGGGCAGTGGCGGATGCAGCTAGAGTGGCAAAGCTAGGTGGGCAGCAGGTGGCTTCAGCTGAACAGCACGGGGCAGGTATGCATTTCCACATTCCTTCTCAGTGTCACAATGGGGTAGTGGTGTGGATCAGACACAGCCATGGCCTCCTCTGTCATGCACTGTGATAGCTGTGTGTGTGTCACACGGTCCATTGTGTGTATCACTGCATGCCATCCCTTGGCCACAGTGTACCAGCTATTGGTGGAGTGGGTGTGCGCACTGATGCCACCAGTTGTGCTGCAGTGCTGCTGTTGCTGTGTGCTATGTGCCTGTCACAGTGTGGTCCTGTGGTCACTGCACAGCTGCATCCATCTCTTTGCACCACCATGGTGTGCTATGTTGTTGGCTGGCATTTTCCACCCCCATGGGCATCCTTTCTAGGCTTTCCAGGGGTGTGTGGTACCACCATCCATTGCACGCTGTGGATGGGCTTATGTTACTGGGCCATTCCACTGATTGCCTGTCTTGTCCCATGCCATAGGTGTCGGATGGTGTCCTGCACAACTGGTTCAGTGGACACATACCAGGGTCCTGCAACAGTTACTGGTGGTTGTGAAAAGGGTGGTGGCAGCTGTGGTCTCCCTACAGATGATGTCAGTGGCAGACCAGAGGAGGTGGAGACATGGTGTGGCAGCAGGCCGTGGCCACCGTTAAGGGGCCCTGTTTCTATACCTCCTTTCCCTTGCTGGTCCTGTTCCCCCACAGTCCCCCTTCCCATTGTACAGACCTTGTTACCTGTCCCCACCCTTTATTGTCCCTCCCCTGTCCCTGCCCCTGTTACCTTAATTTGTTGTTGTGGTTTTAAGCTTTATAAAGCATTTTACAGCTACATGCCTGTCTCCATGTCTGCTTTGCAGGTGGCATGTGGAGCCATGCTGCAGTGGTCAGGTGCTGGTCAGTGGTGTCTGTGCAGGAGGGGTGGCCGTGTGGTGCTCCTGTGGTTCACGGCTGTGTACAGTGGTATGCCACCTTGTGGTGGGGGCCATCTCCCAGTTTGGTAGGTGTGCTCTGTGTCTGCAGGGTCACTGTGGGGGTGTGGTCAGGGGTGGGCAGCAGGTGTGTGCGGGGGGTGGCACACAGTTGGGATCCTCCTGCTGGACATGTCTGCATGCTGGGGTGGGGTATCTGCATCCCCTGTTGGGTGACCAGTCCTGTGGGGTCTGGCCCTCTGCCTGGGCTCTGGCTCAGTTCCTGTCCAGTGTGTGGGCTGTCTGTGTGTGTGTGGCACATGGGTGTGTGTGTGTGGCACTGGAGACACGGGGTGGACACCCACTGCAGTGTGGTGGTGGCCACAGCCAGCTGGCTGGTGGGCTGAAGAGGGCACCATTGGTGGACCTGCATTGCCAGTGTCCCTTCCAGTCCCCAGCTGGCTGTGCCACCATTGTGGTCTGAGGTACAGTTCAGGGGTGTGCACTTGTCCACTGCCAGTGGCATGGCTCCAGTTGCTGTGGTGCACAGGACCCCTGTTGGTGGCTGTGCCTCATCACGTACTGGGCATTCATCCCTCCTGCTCTATGCCTGTGTGTGCACCATTGTGCCCTGCTGGTGGGGTCCTGTGCCCATTGTCACTGGGCTTCCCTGGCTTTGTCCCTGGGCTTCTTGTCTGTGCTCCACACTTCCCTGGTTGGGCTAGCGCATCTCTGGCTGTGCCCTGGCGCATCTCTGGTTGAGCCATAGTGCAACTGTGCCATATTCAGTCGACTTGCGCTGACACAGTTCTGGTGGCGCAATTTCTGAATATGTCACCCGGTTTGCTGTGGTGCACCTGACTTGCAATGCACTAGGCTTGCGCCGGGCTTTGGTGCATTTCTGAATATCCCGCCCATAATGTACAGACACAAATATATAATAACACATACGTAGCACTATAAACAGAACAGAATAACTGAATTTATAAATTATGTAGTTGCACAAAATCATTCATGCCACGTGGTTTTGCTGTATCAAGGGTAACAATCCAAAATGCTTCCCTGTTCAAAAGTGTATCTCTCAGATGACCCCAAGGGCATCTAATGTCACTTTCTCAGTACCAAAGAACTGTAATGCAGCCACTGAACAATGTCTTGCCTCTTTCCAGTGCTTGGCAATTGCATAACTTTCATTATCATTTCGTATTGCTGCTTTATGCTCTGCTGTTCTGAGCTTCAATGCTCATTTTGTCTGATCTATGTAATATATCCCACAGGGACATGTCATAGCATAAACAACCCCTTCTGTACTGCAATTTACAAATTCTTAGATCATACACCTTTTAATAATTCGGAGATGAGCAAAAGTGTTTATTGTTTTTGTGTTGCTACAGTGCACTCAGTGGTTGCATTTATGCTTTCCTACTGGGGGTTTAGGTAAACAGGTGGTTGATCTTCCTTCAGTTGGTAACAGACTGTGCACGAGTTTGTCTTTTAAATTGTTGCCTCTTTTGTAAGCAATTCTTGGGGCATTACCACTTACTTAATCAAATCTGTTGTCACCCTGTAAAATATTCCAGTGATTTTGAACTGTCCAGGAACATCGTGGGACAAAACATCGGGGACGAACAGAAAGTGGGGAAAACAGCACCACCCGCAATGCTGCCAGTACAACATGATGCAGAATGGAACAGTGCAGCCCAGGCAAACCACGGGGTGCAAACACCACCCGCCAAAAAGAAAGTGGCAAAAACAGCGCCACCTAAAATGCCACTGGCACAACATGACGTGGGATGAAACAGTGCCGGCCAGCAAACCACAGGGTGCAAACACCACCTGCTGCACACAAAACCCAACTGGCACAGCATGGCAGTGGGCTGCAGTGCCCAAGCACAGTGCAGGGGAGCATGGTGAGGGACAAGAGGGGCTGGGCACTGGTGGGGTGTGCAGTGCACAGGACCCCTGCTATGGGTGCCACTAGACATGGATGCTCAAATGGGGAACAACCCACACATGGAAAAGGAATAGGTGGCCACAGGTAAATGGGTCCATGGCAGTGGATAGCTGGCCCATGCATCCACATGGGTATGGGACCCAGAGTGAGGTGTACACCCTGCACCACATGGAACAGTGCAGATGCCAGTGCGTGGATGTGCCTGGCACACCCAATGGCTATAGGCATGGAGGAATGGGGGAAATGGTGCAGGATGCCAGACACAGAGCTGGGCCACACACCCCTGCAATAAGGACAATGGCGAAGACAGAGCGCTCAGGTGTGGCAGTAAATGCACCATTGCAGAGGGTGCCACAGTGGCATAGGACACCACAGGGTGGGGAGTGGGGGCACCACACCAAAGGTCCCCTGCAGTGTCCAAGGGGTCCACGTGGGTCATAAGCAAAACAGGCCCCCCCCGGACAGGGGACCCACCCACAACCTGGGAATGCCCGGCAGACAATGCATGGCTGGGCACCCAAAGCTACAACACCACATTGTCCATCATACAGTGGTAGGAACTGCCCACCCTGATACATGGTACGCCACTAAGCCCACACCCTCCCACATGGATGGGCCAGGGGTGCAGAGGAACATCTGCATGCCCCTCACATGGGCCCAGTGCATGACAGTACCGATGGATGGGGCACCTGCATGGAAGGGGTGCAGCTGACCTGCCACAGACACAGCAGTGGTGGACGGGGACATGGCCAGACATGTGGACAGTGTGGCTGTACAATGCTGTGGATGTCCACGGCATGCTGCCTGTGCAACAGGTCTGTGTATGTGCACACAACAGCATATGTGGAGGGTGGCATGGGCATGACCGTGGGTGAAGCAGAGTGGGACCATGCGACACTGAACAGCCGCAATGCAGATGGGTCCTCCATGGAGGTCAGGAGATGGTGCCATCGAGGACATGGCAGACTAGGGGCTATAGGCTGTGCAGGCCTACACTGCCACCTACACATGCATGTGTGTACTGTGACACCACAGACCGTAATGTCCATGGGGTGGGCAAGGGGCACGCACGGGGTGTGGGTGCTGCAGTGGCCATGACTGTGACCATCACTCCAGGGACACAGGAACACACTGTCTAACAGGCGTACACCCCTGGGGTGTATGCAGAGAAGGCAAGACCACCAGACACAGCAACAGCGGGTTAACAGTGTTTAATAACATGTGCACAATAGATGCATACACATAGTGCAATCACCCCAACAGATCACTAACACAACCAACATCCCACAACCATGTGCAAAGCAAACACCCACCACCGATGCGTGCCCAGGTGGTACACAATACATGTGTATGACATGCCACACCACCACAGTGGGGCTCGGT
Organism: Neoceratodus forsteri; assembly: GCA_016271365.2. Classification (NCBI taxonomy): domain Eukaryota; kingdom Metazoa; phylum Chordata; order Ceratodontiformes; family Ceratodontidae; genus Neoceratodus; species Neoceratodus forsteri. The sequence continues at coordinate 412,218,239 of CM028133.1, read as the reverse complement.
CATGCACGCGATTGCCTAATGCCCCAGGATGGTGCACAGTCCCAAAGACAAGGCACAGTCACAGCCACAGCCATCCCCACCCGGCAGGGCTGGTGGCCCCTCCCAGCGGGGCACCCTATCCCCTCAGTGGATGCAGCACAACCCCCCAGCAGATGCACATACACAACCCCCACAGCAGAGGGCAGCACAATCACCCCAACAGCAGAGGGCAGTACAATAACCCTCCCACAGCAGAGGCGGTACAATCCCCTCCACAGTAGAGGCAGTACAATCACCCCAACAGCAGGGCAGCACAATAACCCCCACAGCAGAGGCAGTACAATAACCCCCACAGCAGAGGCAGTACATTCCCCCAGACCAGGTGGCTGATCCACCCCTCAACAGCAGTTGCACAATACACCACCCCCAGCAGATGCACATTCCCCCCCGGGGGACACCACAAACCACTGGCACTGGTGTGACCTGGTACCACACAGCACAGGTGTCCAGAAGTCACAGGCACCTGCACCAGCACGGTGCCATGGGTGCAGTCAATGGACATCCACACACGGAACAAAAGCTGGAGCGTCATGGTGTGTGGGCACCAAGACACGCATGTGCATGGTCACACCTGCAACTTGAAGTTATGTGCAATGCCACAGAGATAGTTATAGGTGTTCCGGATACTGTACTCCTGATGATCTGCTGGATGCGGTTCTTCATGTCCTTGTACTGCTTACGCAGTGGTGGCATATACTGTCCCACGATACATTGCTCAATATGGAGCTCATTGAGCCTCTGCCCCACTTTCAGGCATCAATGAACTTCCACAGGCTAGGGTCGCATGCATCTATGAGGGTGCTGAAGGCACAGTGCCACCCCTCCACAGAATTGTTTGTGCAGGCAGTGCCAGTCCTGCTCATCTCATAACAGCTCCACAAGTCCACAGGGAACACAAGACACCTGCAGACACTGCTGCAGATTGGCCGTCCAACTCAGGTGTCCTCAAAATAGTCTGCAATCGGGGCCATGAGGTCATCATGTTGAACAAAGTGTTCATACAACCTGAGCACCTCGAAAACTGTGGACACCCCCTGGTGGAACAAATGCAAGGGCATGCATCATGTGCACATAGAGTGCAAAGTCCTCCTCCTCTTCCCTATAGTGCCGCATGGCCTCTGGGACCTCCTGGACCTTCCTCCACAGTGCCTGGCAAAGAAGGAAGAAGCAGCCATGCTGGCTGGCATCTGTAAAGACTGCAGCAAAGGACTTGATTGCAGCCTGCTCGATGTCCGTCACTATCACAGAGGGTTTCAGGCCTGCGTGCAGCTCCTTCACTGCACTGAATGACCTTGTATGTGTTGCCCTGGTCTTGTATGGCAACAGGATGTACACAGTGGGTACAACTGTGCAATATTGTGCCACATGGATAGTATAGAGCTGTGTGAATTGGGGTGGTGAAGTCTTAAAGGTGCCATCCATGTACCATGTCATGCATTGTGACATGAGTTGCAGGTTCTTGTCTGTGGTGTAGATTAGGATCCGAGAAGCAACACCGCTGTCGTGGAGTAGGATGTGGGCACCACTGTGTGTTTTCCTGTACACCTCCGGGATGGTGAGGTCCTCTATTGATGTGGGCAGCGGTGGTGGCTGGCATGTGGCCATCATCATACAGTGGACTCTCCTCTTCAGGAAGTGGATGCGGGGTATCCATCTACCCACAGTGGTTGGTGTGCTGCTGCTTCAGGTTGCCACCACCTAGTGTTGCATCTCATTTGATTGTGCCACCCTCTGCTTGATTTCCATGACAGCCTCATGAATGCCTATGGCCCCATGGTCAGGGACATGGTTGTGGCTGTTCACAACCCTGAAAACCTCCTCCCCTGTGGTGTGCACATGGCCAGGGCATTTTCCCCCTGTAATATTTGGCACACTTCCAACATGTCTTGTCATCCAAGGTGTGCTCCTTGTAATAGAGGAAGCCCTTGTACTGCAGTAGGGTCTTCCCCTTCTGACTTGTCACAAATGTCAACAGCATGGCAATGTACACAGCTCTCTTGGGCCTCACACTCCTGTGCTTAGCTCTCACATGCACCACTGTTACTTATGTGTGCGGTGCTTTATGGGCCCACCACTGGGTGTGGGATGCACTGCACCTGGCCAGACCAGCCCCCATCCTGCACACAGGTGCACCCTATTAGCCCTACATATCTGCATTGTGGCTGCACCCCAACCCTATGTGTGTCACAGTGTGTGTGGGGTTGGGCCAGGCACACATAGTGTACAGTGGCCATTCCATGTCTGGTGGTGGGCTCACCTCCTGCCTGTCCCAGTCCAGGCCTGTTCCCCTGGGTGTAGGTTTGCTCCATGCCCCTGAGTGGTCCTCCACCTGTGCGGCTGTCTGTGAGGCTGCAGTGTCTGCAGGCTGTCCTACGTCCTGGTCCTGTCACCACACCTCCTGGTCCTGTTCCCCCTCTCCCTATGTCCTGTACCTCCCCTGCTGTTTCCTGGACACCCATGTGTCCCTCTTGCTGTGGTGTGGCCCCCACCACTGTATCTCTTGTCATCCCTCCCATGCCCTGGTCTCCTGCCACAGTGGCCGTCCTTCTCGGCTGCCATCTGTTGCTCTGTGCGCCCTGTGCATCCTGTTTCTCCATTTGTGCAGCACAGGCATCATCCACCTTGTTCCCTGTGCTATTCCATGTGTGGACAACCTGTGGTTTTCCATTCTGTGCCTCTGGGAGGGTGCCTTGCAGTGCATCATGTCCCGGGTTGAGCGTACTTGTTTGTGCCTGCCACCCTGCTGGCTGTGTCACGGTGTGGGCAGTGTAGGCTATTCCTCGCCGCATGGTTCCTTGTGCACATGATCACTTTGGCTGGTCTATTGCTGTGTACGGTATTACCCTTTGCAGCATTCTTACTGGGCTTTCTTTTGTCCACTGTAATGTTTTGGTACACAGTGAAACTTCTGCATTGTTATTCACGCGATATTTTCTCCACATTGTTAGTGGCCGGTTCTTTCACAATATGTGTTACTCTATCAGCCTGTGGGAAAAACTGTAACAAATGTTACGTTTGGTTCAATACTTATATTGTATGCTTTCTGTATCACAGCAGTACTATATTTTCTGTCAGCAAACTGTTTTTTCATGTCTGTACAACATGCTTCAAAATCTTCAGGAACGGAGCAAGTACAACGTGCTTTGTAAAACTGTCCTTTCGTATACTGTTAATCAGAGACCTAGGGCGGCAGCTATCTTCTTGAAGTACAGTATTTTTAGATGTTGGCTTTCTATACATCGTGCACTCTAAATTAGTTCCTTGCTTAAATATCAACAAGTCCAAGAAAATGATTTTTATCTGATCCCACTCTGCTATGTTTGTGTAATAGGTAGCTATAAATATAAGTTGTTTGACCATTATGTTGTATTTGTGGTGTAAATTGTATGAATGATATGTGTATTGAATGCAATGTATTGTGCAAATTTTGTAACTATTTAAATCTTTGTACAACACAGGATTGCCTTGTAAATAGGGATTCTTTGAACCCTAATGGCAAAATTTCTGTATAAATACATTTTTACTACTACTACTTTTACTACTATAAACTTAAAGTGTCTATTAGTGGTGTTTATATAGTTTAGGAATAGGCTTAGCTCTACTTCTGATCCTCACCAAATTAGGAAACAATCGTCAATATAGAGTTTCCAATGAATAATATTTTGATGAAATGGATTATTATGTTGATAAATAAATACCTACTCCCACTCTCCAACACACAAATTCGCTAAGTTTGGGGTGAATGTTGTCACCATGCTGGTACCTTTTATCTGTGTACAGTACTTTCCATTGACTATAAAAAAGTTAAATTCCAATATTGTTCTAGTGCAATTTACAAAGAACTCACTTGGAGGGGTTACAGTCTTGGGGAAGCACGTAGTGACAGTGACTCCCCCACAGCGACCCCGCTGTGGAGCGGTACAGAATGCCTACAGCCGCCACAGCAAGGTATGAGCCTGAGCGACACGCCCATGGAGCATCAGCAGGTGCGCCGGCAGAGATGAAAAGCACCGGCCAGCTCCACAGACAACAGCTTAGCGAACCCGGGAAGGATGGAGACGGGATACGTTGAGAGCGTGAAGGGCAACAAACTGTTGGTAGTGGGGGGCTACACGTATTAGTGTGAGAGGAGCCATTCAGAACAAACATATTGGAAGTGCTGTGACTATGCAGCAACCCGGTGCAAAGGTCAGGCGGTCACCATCACGGAGAGTGACACCACCATATCGGGCACCCACAATCATGTCCCGAATTCAGCCTCCGTGGGTGTCTGATGGGTATGTGCAGCCATCAAGAGGCGGGCCAGGGACACCAATGAAACATCCCAACAGATCATCATCGCCTGCTGCTCAGGGGTGAATGAGGCAGTGGGAGGCAGCCTACCGCCCATACCCCTCCCTAAATGACCTGCCCAGCACATGCAGTGTGGTGCCGCTGGGCACCGGTGGACCCCCAGATGTTGGCAGAGCCTGTGATACCGGAGGAGTTCTGTATGATGGGGGGGGCCCTTCCTGTTGCATGATTTGTAGGGAACCAGTGACCATAGGTTCCTACTGTACAGCACCGCAGCCAACATGGAGTACCTGACCCGCTGCCACACCTGGCTCGGTGATGGCACCTTCAAGTGCTGCCCACGTCTATTCCAGCAGCTCTACACCCTGCATGGGGTCGATGGCACCATGGTCCTACCCGCTGTGTATGTGCTGATGACCAGGAAGACCGTGGCTGCCTACACCGTGGTATTCATGAAGGTGGCAGAGCTCTGTCCAGTGGGCAGTCCCTAGCATATGTTCATCGATTATGAGATGTCTGCCTATAGGGCACTACAGACGGTATTACCACTGGTGGAGGTGCATGGCTGCTTCTTCCACCTCTGCCACTGTGTGTGGTGGCACATCCAGCAGATGGCAGGACTGGTCTGCCTGTACAGGGATGACGACGTCTGTGCCATGCAGCTCCACATGCTGCCTGCACTGGCCTTTGTGCCCCCTGCTGATGTCTTGGCCACCTACGAGGAGCACTGCAGATGGGACTACTGCACAGAGCATGAGGAGCTCCTGGCACCAGTCCTCGACTATTTCAAGGACACATGTCTGGGGCGCCCTGTCCTCAGTGGCCACCGGCGCAAACCACTGTTCCCAATACCAGTGTGGAACTGTCATGCCTCTGTGTCTGAGGGGATGCCCTGCATGAACAACGTGATCAAGGGCTGGCACAGAGCCTTCAGCGCCCTGCTGGGTGCTGTGCACCCCACCCTATGGCAGTTCCTGGAGGTCCTGCGGGGGAAGCAGTGGCTCACCGAGGTCAAGAGGCAACAGACGATGTCCGGCCAGCTTGTGGGATGGTCCCATAGGCATTGGCAGGAATGCACCTGCTGGGTCACCGACCTTGTCTCCCAGTACGGCACCCATAGCCCTAGGGACTACCTGATGGGGCTGGCGCTCAGCATAAGGTCTGACCACAGGGGCAGGGGTTTGGGGCCACTGGCACTGCCCGCCTGTGTACCACCATCCAGCTGTTGCCTGCCCCACTGTCAGCACCAGCCCATGTCACCCCATCCCAGCCTGAGGTGGGGTAAACGGCATCACCACCACTGTGCGTCAGCAGGGGTCCTGTATCTGTGCCCTGTGGCATCCCTGCCATCCGTCTATATTGCTGCACCACCCTGCTTGCAGCCATTGCCCTACCGGTGTTTGGTCAGTCGGTGGGAGGTGCTGTGTGTTCCCCTGCCTTGCTTTGCACCTGTCAGCCCTGTGTCCTCGCCCTATGGAACACTGTGCTGCTGTCCATCTGCCTCCATCACTGCCTGCGTGTGCACCATCGGGTACCTTGCATCGGGGGGGGTCTTTCGGCTTGATGTGGCCCTCCTGCTGGCGGCAGTCTGTGGTGCATCGTACCATGGCTCCTCATGTCGGTTGCTGTCGGGGTGGCACCATCGGGTGTTGTGTCGGTGAGCTGTCTGTCACTGTCCGCTGTGTCAGGCCACTTACTTGCGTTTCCATGGTGTCGCTGTGGGGGATGTCGGTCAGGTGGCTGGCGCTGCTCTGTGGTGCTTCCCTAGTCTTGGACATATGTGCAAGTGCTTTAGACATTGCTTCAAGGCCCCTTCATAGGGGATATTAGTATATAAGCTATCTACATCTATGCAGACCAACAAATCAGTTTCTGTGACAGTACATTCTTATAATATTTGGCACATATGGTTGGTATCTTTACATGTGAGGTCAAGTCTGGCACATATTTTTTGATGTGCTGACCCATGAATTTTGAAAGTGGCTCAGTAGCTGCTCCAATCGAGGAGACTATGGGCCTTCCAGAAACAGGGGTCTTATTTTTATGAATTTCGGGAGAAGACAGAGGGCTGGGTTCATTAACTAATAGGAATGCTTGTTCTTTTCCAGTAATCCATTTATTTTCATAAGCATTTGAAACCAAAGCATTAATACTTGCCTGTATAGATGGTGTAGGATCACGGTCTAACCGAGAATAATATTTGTTGTCATTTAATTGCTTGTTAACTTTACTTTTATATTCATTCATGTCCCAGACCACCACGGCTCCACTTTTGTCTGCTTGTCATATTACAGCTATAGTGCAGCTATAACATACTCCGACCTAGCCCATAATATAGTCCCAATTAATAATTAATTAATCTGTAGTAACTAATAAATTCTGTAATTTTTTTTTAAGATGGCATATATCTGTTTTGAAAAGGTATAGATTTATAGATTTTTTGAACTGACACAGATTTATAGAATTTATTATTTACTGCAGATTAATTAATTACTAATTGTGACTCTATTTATGGGCTTGGAGTATGTTATAGCTGCACTTTATTTAGAATATAAGTACACCGTTTCTTTAAAAGTTTGAACATTAAAGGACAGCTATTCTTTACACCACATGTTCTGATGATGACACCAGTTTGAGATATTGAAACATAAATGAATGTGTGTATGCTGGTGTGGGGCATTCTAGGTCTGCGGTCTAGTAATTTACTAAAGGAACTGCTAAAAGACTGTCTCTAAAAGAATGAAGCCTCAGCCTGCATTTGAAGTTGCTGCTTTTGATGCCTGGTGATATATTTTTGTAAGATTAAAGTCTACATTGAATGGAACTTTCAGAGTGCTGACCTGCTCTGTGCCTAAACTGGCATGTGTGTACTTTTGAATGTCTTCAAGTCTCTGGTAAGGTGCACCCAATTTTACTTGCTGCCAATATAGAATTTGTATCAGCTGGGCCACTATACCTGTGAAATTGTAATCTTTTTTTATCTGTTTACCTGTTTAAGACACTGCAGTATAGTACCATTCAATGAGTGGTTTGAACCAAAAGATCAGAAGTTGTGGTTGCAGAGGCATGGAATGAGTGGCAACCAGAGGAACCCTGTTCTGTTTGGAGGAGCCCTGTGCTCTGTGGGAGCTTGCAGTATCGGCAGAGTCAGTGGTTCAGGGACAAAAGGACAGCATGACCAAAGGAGCTGGAAGAGATGGAAAGGATGGATAGGAGAGTCAAGGAAGCAGCTGCAGAAAGCAGATAGTGCATGTGAGGAACATGGCCAGAAAGCCTGAGATGCTTTGAGGGAAAGTTTAAACATTTTAAATTTTGAAATTCTGACACACAGAGGGATTCAAGAAGCCTTCTTGGTGCTTGACAAGTGAAACCAGTTTCTTTTAATATAAGAAAACTATGACACCTCTCTCATCTCTGAGAGTACATTTGGTAAAGAGACATAAAAGAAATGGCATGGAGGAAGATCAGAAAAGCAAGGACAGTTTTAACTTTTTAGCTGTAACTTTTACAGTTTTTATTGTGTCATATGCTCAGCATAAAACTTAAATCTACTTTTTGTTTTTGTAGATATTAGTTTTATTAAATAGTTTAAACCCCAATTTTTAAAAAAATCTGATGATACCAAATTAGCTGGTGCTCTTGTAGGTCTGGAGTTTGCAGAGTGTCAGACACTCCCAGACATCATGCTTCCTCAGGAGAAAAGCAGACTGAACAAATTCACTCTGGAGCAGTCTGCACCAGACAGTTGTGAGAACAGCATACCATTTAATATAACCAGCATACTGATTGTTATTAATCATTCTTTCTGTTATAGAATTTTATTAGATACATTTTGGACAACAGTTTATTTTTTGTACCTCCCATGTCCCCAGTCAGCCACTCCTTCAGGCTGCCAAGGCCCATCACCATCCCAACCTCATTGCCATCTGCCGTCCCATCTATGCCATGACACCAGGTAACCTAACGTAACCCTTTGTTGGTCGGGCCCCTCCCCCATGGGCCCACAACCAGGAGAGAAGAAATACCAGCAAGTTTCTATTACATATCCTAGGCATGGCAGGGGTCAGCATGGACACCTCTGGGCTATCATGGTCATGGGGACCAGCAGCCATCATCCGCCAGGCTGAAGAGTGTATTTTCCGCTTTTCTCCTGACCCACCCACACCCTCCCACAATGGGCCAGTCAGGGCAGCATCCTATAGGTGGGGACATTTGGCAGCACATCAAGGCCATGCTCCACCAAGAATGCCATCTGAACCACCCCAGTAGCCGACAAACAGCTGTCTGAGGCCACTCAACCCCCCACAGGAGGGAAGCATCCAAAGAATGCTGTAAATCCCAACCCTGCCGGACTCTGCTCCTGATGTCAAGGCTTGGGGCATGAACCCGGGTTGCCAGAGTGCCATGTGAACACCCATCACTCAGTGCCACAGAGCTGACTACATGGACAACAGTTTTAAGCACTTTGTTTATATTTTTACAACCTGCCCATATGTTCCAGCCAAATTATTGAATGTGAATCTCATTTTTTCCTCTGAAATGAACTATTTTGAACCTAGAACTACAAAAGAACTCTAGACCAAATGCCCTGAAGCATGGGTTACCCTAGAGGATACTGGCTGTACAGCCAAATTTTAAAGAAACACAATTGTACATACCCCAACAATGCAAAGCATCATGGAAAACATATGCAAATCCCCATGAGAGAATTTGGACTGGCACAACTTCAAACAGAATTGTGTGGTGCCAGGGGGCCTCACAGTGCAATCAGAAAAGGCTAAGAACAGCGGACATATGCACACATTTCATCCTCATTTGGACTTATCAGTGTGCCATATCAGTCTCTTAGCTCAGGGAGAGGGAGCCAGCCACCCTTAAGGGGATGTTATTTGTTTGGGTAATGGGGAGCCCAAAGCAGAGAAAGAATAGAACTACAAAAGAACTCCAGAGCAAATGCCCTGAGGCATGGGTTATCCCGGAGGACATTGGCAGTACAGTCAAATTTTAAAGAAAACACAATTGCACATACCCAATATGCAAAGCAACATGGGAAACATGCAAATCCCCATGAGATAATTTGGACTGGCTCAGTTTTAAGCAGAATTGTGAGGTGCCAGAAGGACTCACATTGCAATCAGGAAAGGCCAAGAACAGCAGGCACATACATGTGTTTTGTCCTCATTTGGACTTATCAGTGTGCCATATCTGTGTCTTAGCCTAGGGAAAAGGAGCCAGCCACCCTTAAGGGGATGTTATTTGTTTGGGTAATGGGGAGCCCAAAGTAGAGAAAGAAGAGAGCTACAAAAGAACTCCAGAGCAAATGCCCTGAGGCATGGGATATCTTGGAGGATATTGGCTATACAGCCACAGTTTAAAGAAAACACAATTGCATATACCCCAATAATGTAAAACATCATGGGAAACATGTGCAAATCACCAGGAGATAGGGGTTTGCATATGTTTCCCATGATGCTTTGCATTATTGAGGTATGTTCAATAGTGTTTTATTTTGAACATAGTTACATATAGTTCACAGGGGGTGTAAGTGTAACAAATATATTTTGGTACTCTTGCAAAGCTATATTAAATGGTTTATGTGTTGTAATTTACTGTAGTAATACTAGCTAGACATTACTTACAGATATATTCTCTTGAAGCCAAAAAAGATACCTGTTGTGGATTGTATAGACTGGTAACTTTAAAATAAATTCTGCAATAATATATGTCAGAAAGCACTTAAAGGTAAAGGCAATGTAGAAAATCTGAACTTGAGCTATCTGTAATTGTAATTTATAAAGATTATTTAAGCACATGCTGTTACTGATATTAGATTTTCTGTGTGTTTAATTTTGAGTGGTTTTCAAGTTCTAGAATGGAGAAAAGTACTGAAAACACTATGGTAGTAAAAGTACAAATACTAGTACAAATGAAATTCGTACTTCCCAAATATCTATCAGTAAAGTAGGCCATAGACATCTACGCAAAGAATTGATGTTTGTTTGATAAATGCTAGAAGTTCACAGAACAAATTAGCTGAACTCAAAGTTCTAATGCAATTAAGCATTATTCTATTTTAAGCACATTACAACAACTCTTCCTTCAACAAAATGTTAAAGAACAAACCAGAGAAAACAGGATCATAGACTTGGTCAAAGCTTTGTCTCTGTGGCACAATCGGGTAGTGCATTGTATTCTTAATCAAAAGGCTGGTGGTTCAAGTCCACCTAACAACAGTTTAGGGGAAGAGTACACAATGGGGGGTGAGATACTAACAACAACAAAAATGGAAAGAGGCCTGGGGGTAGTCATATCAGATGACTTAAAGGTGGGCAAGCAATGTGAGAGGGCAGTAAGGAGGGCTGGGGGGATACTGGGATGCATAGGGAGAGGCATCACCAGTAGAAAATAGAAGTTGTTATCCCTCTGTACAGACAGCTGGTGAGACCCCATCTGCAGTACTGAGTGCAGTTCTGGAGACCCAATCTCCTCAAGGACATAGACAAGATGGAAGCTGTCCAGAGGAGGGCAACTAAAATGGTGCAGGGTCTGCACTGGAAGACATATGAAGAGAGACTAAAGGAGCTTAATATGTATAGCCTCGAGGAAAGGAGGGAGAGGGGAGACATGATAAAAACTTTCAAGTACCTCAAGGGAATCAACAAAGTCCAGAGGTAGCATCTTTCAAAAGAGGTGTGCAAGAACAAGGGATCACAATTTGAAGATAGAGGGGCGGCTCAGAGGTAATGTAAGGAAGTATTTTTCACAGAGAGGTTGTGGATGCATGGAATGGCCTTCTGGAGGTTGTGGAGTCAAAAACAATGGTTGAATTCAAGCATGCATGGGACAGTCATAAGGCAATTCTAGGGGGTGGGGGTAGAAAGAAGTAGGCTGCTGGTTAACTAGGATCTGCAGCTTATCCATTAGGTAGGGAAATGGGCAGACTGGGTGGGCCAAGCGATCCTTATCTGCCGTCAAATTCTATGTTTCTATATGCGTTAAAAAAAACTACAAACTTATATCACCTTTGGCAAATAGTGATCACAATACAGCCACATTCGTAATTTCATCTAATGTTATAATGAACACTGGAAAAACAAAAATATTACTGTACAATATGGCAAACCTTAAAACAATTCTAGAAGAGCTCACAAATACCAACTGGAGTTTACTCTTTCAAAAGAAAAATCCAAATAAGATGCAAGGCTTTTTCAGGGACGTAATACAGTCTCTGTGCTCTAAACACATCCCTTGTAAGGACAAATATGGACATAATGGAATTAAACCCACATTATTAACATGAGAAGTACAAAAGGTGATTAACAGGAAACACAAAAGCTTCAAGAAGTATTTAAAATTGGAAAACAAAATAAATCTGAACAGGTACAAAAAGAACATGAACGCATGTAAATCAAAGATCAAGCCAGCCAAAAAGGTAACAGAACTCTCCTGGCCCCAAATGCTGATAAAAGTAACTCTACGGAACTATTTAGCTATATTAACTCATTAAAAAAAGATAAAAGTAAAATAGGATTGATACATCATAACAACCTTATGTTGACATCCCCTGTAGATATGGCAGAAGCATTTAACCCTCACTTTTGCTTGATCTATGCTCCCCCAACTAGAAATGATGTACCTGTCACGTCAGAATATTCAGCAAGGATAGAAAATGAACTAGAAGACATTGTTAGATAAATAAATAAACTGAAGTTAAATTCATCACCTGGCCTGCACATGGTTTCAGCTAAATTTTTGAAACTAACAATACTACAAATTAAATATCCACTATAATATATTTTTATGAGGAATCATTAAATACAGGTACTGTTCCGGATGACTGGTGCATTGCCATTGCTAACATTGTTCCAATATTTGAAAAGCGGGACAAAACAAACCCAGTAAGTTACTGACCTATTACATAGATACATACATAGACACTGTCAGCAGATAAGGGCCCATGGCCCACCCAGTCTGCCCATTTAAGCTTGTAAGTTCATTTTATTTTTTTCTAGAAGTCTGTTGCCCCTTGCCCTTGATGTCCAGAATTCCCTTTTGTCTATCCAATGCACTCTTAAATCCTGTGATTGTTTCAGCCCCCAACACTTCCTCTGGCAGGGTGTTCCACTTGTCCACTACCCTTTCTGTGAAGAAATCTTCCTCATGTTTTCTCTGAATTGCCCTCCCTCCAACTTCATCCCATGTGCTCAAGTCCTGGAACTTTTTTTTCACTAGAAAATAATGTATTCTTGCACACTGTTCCTCCCTGTAAAGTACTTGTTTGTCTCTATCATATCCCCTCTCCCCTTCCCCCTCCTCTCCTCCAGGGAGTACATATTCAAATCCTTCAGCCTGTCCTCATAGGACTTGTGATGCAATCCCTGTACCATCTTTATTGCCCTCCTCTGAACCCTTTTCTACCCTGTCTATGTCCTTATGTAGGTATGGTCTCAAGAACTGTACACTGTACTCCAGGTGGGGCCTCGCTAGTATCTTGTAAAGTGGAATTATGACCTCCCTTTTCCTTCTGGTGATGCCCCTGCCTATGCATCCTAGCATCTTATTTGCTATACCTGCTGCCTTGTTGCACTGTTTCCCTACCTTGAGGACATCAGAGATGATAACCCCAAGGTCCCTTTCCTGCTTGGTGCAAGCTATATCCTCACCCTCCCAACTGATATGTTGTTCCAGGGTTTTGGCGCCCCATATACAATATCTTGCACTTCTTTGCATTGAATTTTAACTGCCAAACCCTTGACCATTCTTCAAGCTTCTGCAAGTCCCTCCTCATTCTGTATACAACATCTGGCATGTCCACTCTGTTACAGAGCTTCGTGTCATCAGTAAACAGGGAAAATCTGCCTTCTAGGTCCTGCGCAATGTCGCTGATGAAGACGTTGAATAAGACTGGTCCCAGCACTGATTCCTGTGGTACCCCACTGGCCACTCTTCCCTCTGTGGAGTGACAGCTATTTACCACCACCCTCTGTGTCCTGCCACCCAATCAATTACCTACCCACCGCACTAATGTCCTGCCCACTCCCATATTCCCCAGTTTGTTTAATAACCTTCTATGTGGCACAGTGTCAAAGGCCTTGCTGAAGTCCAGCTAGGCCACATCCACTGCCCTCCCCTGATCCATCTTCCTTGTCACCCAGTCAAAAAATTCAGTGAGGTTGATCTGGCATGACCTCCTTCCAGTGAAACCATGCTGCCTTGGGTAGTGTAGTACTTTGGCAACCAGATGTTTCACCAATCTCTCCTTCAGTAGTGCTTCCATGATCTTCCCCAATACCAAGGTCAGGCTGACTGGTCTGTAGTTCCCTGCTTCCTCTTTGTTCCCACTTTTGCATAAGGGGATTACAGCTCCTGTCCTCCAGTCTTTGGGTACCTCCCCTGTTTCCAGTGATTGGCTAAACAGGATTGCCAGAGGTTCAGCCACCACCTCTCTTAGTTCCTTTAGGACCCTGGGGTTCATCCCATCTGGCCCCATAGCTATGACTCATTCCTTCCAGTTTCTTTAGGATCCTTTCTTGTGTAAAGGGACTTGAGTCCATTTTTTGTGCCATTCCGGCCCCTTGTACTCCCTTCAGGCCCATTACCATCCTCTTCCTCAGTAAAGACTGAACAGAAATATCTGTTCAGTATGTCAGCTTTACTGTTGTCATCCTCTACACGGCTCCCATCCTCCCCCCCTTCAGTCTCACTATCCTTCCCTTTGCCCTTCTTTTCTCACTTATTTACCTGTAAAAAGTTTTGTCCCCTCTACCCACTGAATTTGTGATGTGCTCTTCTGTCTGAGCTTTGGCTTCCCTTATTGACCTCTCTGCCTCCCTTTGCTTCTCCTGGTACTTCTCCCTATCCCTTTCTGCCTGTGTCTTTTTGTATTGCCTGAATATGATCTTTTTGTCTTTCACTTTCTCCACTACCTCCTTGGAAAACCATAATGGCCTCCTCTTCCTTTTCCCCTTGCTAACCTGCTTAATGCATAATTCTGTTGCTCTTGTAATCCGTGTTTTAAATATTGCCCACAGTTCCTCAACCCCTGATTCCCTCCCCATTCCCATTAATGCCTCTTTCAAACATCTCCAAATTTTCCCAAAGTCTGCTCCCCTAAAATCCAAGGTACGTGTTTTTGTGCAGTTTGGTTCTGCTCCTTCTGTGATTTCAAACCACAGTGACTGGTGGTCACTGTTCTCCAGGTGCTCCCCCACTGTTATCCCTATCACACTGTCCCTGTTTCTTAGCATGAGGTCCAGTATTGCCTTCTCCTGAGTTGGTTCCATGACTAGTTGCTTGAGGAAGGCACCTTGAAGGGAGTCCAGGATAAATTTGCTACCGGTTGATGCTGCTGCTGGGAGGTTCCAGTCCACATCTGGAATACTGAAGTCTCCAACTAGCACCACCTCACCCTTGCCTGCCATCCTTTGGATGGCTAGCATCAGCTCCTTATCTGTTTCTTCCTCCTGAGCTGGCGGTCTGTAGACTACCTTTGTGAGGATGGCTGACCCCATTTACCTTTCCAGCGTAGCCCACAGTATTTCTCCTGCATTTTGTTCCTCCTGGATCTCTGTGACCTTTATGCCATCTTTCACATAAAGTGCCACTCCTCCTCCTCCCTTCCTGCCTGCCCTGTCTCTTCTGAATATGTTGTAGCCAGGTATAACCATCTCCCAGTCATGGTTATCATCACACCAGGTCTCTGTGATGGCCACAATGTCTAGGTCTGACTGCACCATGGCAGCCTCCAGATCCTCCATCTTGTTGCTAAGCCTCCTGGCATTGGCACACATGGCTTTCCATGATGTGAACTCCCTGGACCATTTAACTGTTCTACTCCAGCTTCCTCCCTGGTTGTCCTTTATTCTCAGTTCTCCCTGATGTCTGCCCTTCTCTTGAATTTTGCCCCCTTCCTGCCTATCCATCCCTTGGGTGCTTATCACCATCTTTTGCACACTGCTTTGTAGAGATATCCACTCCTCCTGTTCACTGATTCCACCACTAGCTGTAGGGGGTGGGCAATTAGGTACCCTCCTTGCTGGCCTGCCACACCCCATGGCTAGTTTAAATGCTTGTCCATGTAGTATTTAAAGTTATCATTGAGTGCTTGGATTCCCTTCCAGGACAGATGCAGGCCATCAGGCTTGAACAAGCCCCAGTCCCTCCAGGTGGGTCCCCCGTCACCAATGAATCCAAATCCTTCCTCACAGCACCAGTTCTTCAACCATTAGTTAAAGTTCCTGGTGTGTGCACCCCTATGCTCTTCCATGCCTCTCACAGGTGGTACATCTGAGAAGGTGACAGAAGTAGCTACTTGCTTGAGACAGTTCTAATGGGTGTAACTGTGAACACCTGGTGTGGTGTGGTGCAGGAAAGGCTTGCCAAGCCCGAACTTTAAACAGAAAATCCAAGTGCCTGCACTCTGCAGAAAAATGACCGCCAACAATAAATTCTGCTTGTCAAACACTTTATTGCAAATTTCAAATGAATGTCAGTGTCCCAATGGACATACAGATGTCCACAAAAGCCCCGGTGTGGCCCCCTGAGGAAGGGTTTCCAGATCTGAAGTGCTGGGGCATTTGAAAAGCAGCATTTGTTGTCGGCGGTCCTTTTTCTGCAGAGTGCAGGCACTTGGACTTTTTACTTGCTTGAGACCCCTCCCCAATTTCCTAAACTCTTCCTGAACTTCCTTAGGATCCCCGTTTGCCAGATCATTAATACCCAGGTGGATAATGACATCCAGCTCACTCTACCATCTTGTCTTTCCGGCAATCCCCAGGATCTTCCTCCCATCCTTCCATGCCGTGGCACCTGGTAGGCACCTCACCTCCCTGTCCTCCCTCTCCTGTGTTCCTAGCTGGATCCCTCTCATGATAGAGTATCCCACTAGGATTCACTTCCTTCTTCTCTGAGGTTCACTGCTCTCCCCACTGAGGTCACCTCCTTGGTTGACCTCCACATCCTTCCTTTCCACTTCTCTGGGTAACTCTGTTTGGTTGTACCCATTTGCCAGTGTGGCATATCAGTACTGGAGTGGAATAGGATTTGGGATGTCCCTCTGCCCGACCACCCTAACCCTCCCAAAGCCCACCGCCATCCAAGTGCTCCTCATTCTTGGCATCCTTTGAGGCAGTAGCATTGGACTGGGTGGTCTCTGGATAGGGCTAAGGTACTCCTGAGCCAGTTTACTTCCACTCTGAGTCTGGCTACCTCATCCACAGTCCAGAGAGATGCCTGCAGGTAGGATAGCACCTCAGTGTCCAGAAGGTCTGCCTGAATACGGCTGCCCCACATCTACTGCATTGCACCACTCCCCACATTATACTGCACTAATACTGCTATTCCAGTACTTGTCTGTTACCGAAGCTTTCCTTGTAGTTCCCTCTTTATTAATTTACTGTCCTCAAAATCCTGCCACTGATCCTCAGATACTTTTTTTAAAGAAGGAAAACAAAACAAACAATCAAAACACTTGCTGTGCCGAGGTTGGGCTTCCACCCTTGTATGCCAATCCTACTACACAACCCCTGCTATTCCCTGTGCTTGTCTCCTGTAAATCATATTTAACAGGGAATATAATTAAGAGTGGGGGGCAGGTGAGGGAGGGTGGATTAAAACAAAAACAGAAATGAGCAGTTACTGCACTGAAATGAATCTGAATCCTTCCCCTTCTGGACTCTTCTGAGAAACCAAAAATCAACTTGCTACCTCAAATCTGACTTAGTCCCACCTCCAGTTATCATGTAGCTGAGGTCAGAGGTCAGACATTTAGCACCCCTCCCCAAAGTACAGGGCAAGACAGAGAAAGATAAAATTTGCAGCAAGTAAAGACAGCAAAGGGAAACAACACCACTACAAGAACACCAAACTAGGTTTTAAATTTTCAACAGCCCAAAAACAATTCCAAATAAAGACAGCAAAGAAATCAAATTACCACTAAAAGCCCACAAATTTAGGTTTAAAACAAAAACAGCAATGAGCAGTTACTGCACTGAACTGAACTGAATCTAGACCCTTTCCCTTCTGGCCTCTTCTGAGAAACCAAAAATCAACTTGCTACCTCAAATCTGACTTAGCTCCACCTCCAGTTATGACATAGCTGAGGTCAGAGGTCAGACAATTAGCAACCCCTCCTCCAAACTACAGGGCAAGACAGACAAGACAAGACAACATTTGCAGCAAGTAAAGACAGCAAAGGAAAACAACACCACTAGAAGCACAACAATCTAGTTTTCAAATTTTCAACGGCCCAAAAACAATTCTATATAAAGATAGCAACGAAATAACAGTACCACTAAAAGTCCACAAATCTAGGTTTAAAACTAGATTTAAAAGAAAAACAGAAATGAGCAGTTACTGCACTGCACTGAAATGAATCTGAATCATTCTCCTTCTGGCCTCTTCTGAGAAACCTAAAATCAACTTGCTACCTCAAATCTGACTTAGCCCCACTTCCAGTTATCACATAGCTGAGGTCAGACAATTAGCACCCCTCCCCCAAACTACAGGGCAAGACAGACAAGACAAGACAAGAAAAAATATGCAGCAGGTAAAGACAACAAAGGAAAACAGCACCACTACAAGGACACCAAACTAGGTTTTAAATTTACAACAGTCCAAAAACAATTCTAAATAAAGACAGCAAAGAAATAACAGTACCACTAAAAGCCCAGAAATCTAGGTTTAAAACTAGGTTTAAAACAAAAAGAGCAACAAGCAGTTACTGCACTGAAATGAATCTGGATCCTTCCCCTTCTGGCCTCTTCTGAGAAACCAAAAGTCAACTTGCTACCTCAGATCTGACTTAGCCCCACCTCTAGTTATCATATAGCTGAGGTCAGATGTCAGACAATTAGCACTCCTCCCCCAAACTACAGGGCAAGACAGACGAGACAAGACAAAATTTGCAGCAAGTAAAGACATCAAAGGAAAACAGCACCACTTCTCTGAGGGAAAATATTGAAATATTTAATTAAAGATAAAATACAGGCATACATCTCAGCACTTGATCAAGAGCAACATGGTTTTACACAGGGGAGATCATGTACCACTAGCCTTATATGTTTCTATGAAAAATTTAGCAAACTGCTTGATAACAAGATTGACTGTGACATCATATACTTAGACTTCAGTAAGGCCATGGATATAGTGCCTCACTGGGCTGTCATCAAAATGCTGCATGAATTAGGAAGAGATAAATTATTATTTGGATAAACCAGTGGCTGGTAGATAGAACTCAGAGGGTAATGGAAAACAGTCATCTATTAAACCAGAACTGCTGAACAGTGGAGTCCCCCGGGGTTCAGCTCTGGGACTACTGATTTTTCAATAAATATCAGACTTAACTATGGGTCTTAAAAATTGGTGCAGCAAATATGCTGATGATACCAAACTAGGTGGTCCATGTGTTACAAAGGAACATTGCAGATCATTATAGGAAGACCTTGATCTTATTGAAGCATGGGCAAAAAGATGGGAAATGAGTTTTAATATGGAAAAGTGCAAAGTTATGCACCTAGGGAAAAATAACCCGTGTCATTAGTACAGCCTGGGTAATACAATTCTGTCCTACACCACATTTGAAAAAGATCTGGGTGTTATGGTAACCAGAGATCTAGAAAATAAAAGACACTAATATTGCAATCTCTAGAACAAACAGTATATTGTAGGCAATGAAAAGGAACCTTGACAGTAAGGTAATATTCCCCCTATACCGTGTATCTGTTAGACACCACCTAGACTACACCACACAATTTTGAAGCACATATAAAAGGAAATATATAGTATAAATGATATGGAAAAGGTATAAAGGCATGCATTCAAAACCATAAATACACTTAGAACGCTATAATATACTCAAAGACTGACAGAGCTCCTTGTAATTTTGATGTACAGTAGCTTACTTATGCAACTTTTGTTGTACCTGACTCTAAACCATATGAAAATAGGCACTGGCCAAATGGTTTTATGTGAAATAAAAATGAAATGAAATGAAACTTAAACTTATGTCATTGGAATATTGTCGTCTTAGGGGAGGCCTATTAATCATGCATGAGGTCATCAGAGATGAATGCCTTTTTAATGAAATGGGCTTTGAAATTAAATATGCAGATAATACTGGGTCATCCACTACAAGTTGCTGGAAAGAATTTTAAGATAAAAAAGGCACTATCTCTTTACACAAATATTAGTGAATCCATGGAATGTGCTCCCTTTGGAAGTAGTTATTGTCAAAGATAAATCTGATTACAACAAATAAAGACTAGATAGATTTTAAGGCCAGTCAAACTCATTAAAGTATTATTAGTAATGGAGCCTTTGGGCTAACTGCCTTCTCAGCTGCTACACAGCCTTTGTATGGATCTTTGTAGGAAATGATAAAGCAGTTAAACCAAAACCTGCTACTTTAAAACCAAAGAGAATAACAGAGTTTGCTAAACCTGCTATACTACTCAAAGTGAGGAGGCCCTAAGTAAAACCCCCATTACCTCCTCCCCATGAAAACATGTAGGGGATGGCAAAAAAGTGGAAGAATTCAGCTATTTATTAGATCTAACAAAAGAGATGGAGTCTGAAACACAGAGGAATATAGGCCAAACTAAGTCACAACAAAATAAATCAGCTTCTCAGTTCGGTGTGAGTGAGGAGAAAAACAACCCCCAGATAAAAACAAAATTAGTAAACCTAAAGCAAACTGAAATAGTTGTGGAAGGTGTCAGACAAACCTATCCAGTTATAAATGCTGAGCTCATAGATGTCCTAGAGGAAAGGATAACCTCTGCAAAAATTCCTGATATAAACCATCTCTCTAAATTTAATGTTTTCATCCCACTATATGTTAATGAAGCAAACCTGATACATATTCAAAATGCCAACATCATTTTCCATTTATTTGGTCTAATAGTTCAATTGAGCAGTCACTTGTAGAAAAAGGCTACTGAAGTGTTTCTGACCAGCAGATAAATCCTGACTTGGAATGCTTTGCAGCACAATCTAATATAATAACTGGGAGAGAAGTAAATGATACAAAAATTGCATCATTACGAAATACTTTTCTGCTCAAAGAAAAACTAGCAGAAATAAAAACACAGAACAATAAATACTGACCTAATAAAAATGTCAGCAATAACAAAGGAAACACTGACGTAAATCAACAAATAGAAAAATAAATATGAGATAGAAAAATGAGGGAGACCAGTGTAAGACCCTTAATCCGGGCAAGACCCACAATCTTGTAACTGGGCCCCCCCCCACACTTGTTACTTTAGCAAGGTAACAAACCACAAGTTGGGAGAAAATAAGTATCACCCCTGGCATAAGGGCAAACAGTTGGCTCGGGCATCTCAGAGATCAGAGGGTAGAACACAAAAGTAACATTTCTATTTAACCCAGGTCCAGGAGAGAGGTAGGAGGCAGTGGATGGTGTGTCTCCTGTCTGTGGGGCACCAAGAACATTTCATAAGTCACTCAAAGAAGGGCTGTCTGCAACTGTAAAATCTGGGATTGTATTGTATGGCTTTATTTCTGACAAGATGGAAACCAGGAGGGTGGTCCCCCAAGGCTTTACTGTTCTGGACAGATGACAACCACTTTAGCAGGCAAAAACACTTTACACCTTGGCAGTACTGTAAATCCAACATGAACACTCTTCCCAAATGATTTAACCATCCCTGTGCTGAGGGATCTCTGGATCTGTAACCACTGCATACATTGTGGGGGTTGCCATGTACTTAAACTTGAACACACCTGGCAAGATGACATGCGTTGACACCTGCAGGAAAACTGTTCCTATCTTGTAACCAGTTAGATCCACTCTGAAACCATTAATGAGGGGCTGTTCACTCTGACCAAAGTCAGACTCTCTTCCATTACCTTAGAAACAACTAGATTCTCCAACCCCACTTGGCTGCTACTGTCATCCACACATTCAGCACATTATCTGCACATATTTTGTGGTGAAAAAAGGTTCTGAGTTCTTGTAATCTGGTGAGCTGAGGGCACATACAAGGCACCACACAACCCACTGTCTATCTTCAAATGAACCTTGTACTCACGGTTTGTACTTATTACCTTTGTAAGGCATTTGAAAGACCACTTTAGTCCACAGTTCTTTCACAAATCCATACCTTTTAAAGTAAAAACACACACAGTCTCTTCACTCTGGGCAGCTCTGACAGTCTTTCAGTCTTTCAGGGGATTGCCTCAATGAATCACTAACCTCTCAATCCATTTCCAATTTTGTGTAAAATTCTCACCTCATCAGGTCTTCACAGGATTTGGTAGCCACCACTTCCCAGGAAACCAGCATTTGGAGTACTGTACTATGGCAGAAAAAGAAACAGAGGGTTCTTCCCTCTTGACAAGAGTGCCAGAAGGCCAGCTCTTGCTTCAGAACTCTCAGTGAGCTCCTCTCCCTTCAAACTCCAACTTCAGAACACACTCTTCACAGCTTCAGCACAGTTGCTAGCCAAGTTTGACTTTTGCTGCTGCAAGAGTTCCAAGCAGCATTACCTCATCTTCTGCTCAATGGAGCCAGGCAAATGATAATGTAATGTTTTACAGAGAGCATTTAATCCCTCTGAACACTGCCCAGGCTATCTGCTTGCTATAAAACTGATGGGAGTCTAGTAACCCGAGGGACTGGCTAGTTACACTCACTGCCACCAGACCACCTTGTTGTCTGCAGAAAGGGCTTTGGACGGCAACACAGGCCATCCAACCTATGGGCACCCTATGTGGAGAAGTGGCCAGGCCTCCCCCTACCCATGACTTAACATAGGCAGGTTGCCACATAGATAATAGAGGCATGCTGAAGCAACTTCAGCTCTACCTGACAAACTAGCTTGGGACCCTTCCTCAGCAGCTCAAGCAAAGGAACCTCCTGAAGCATGCCATGACAGAACAGAACTGATGGCCCATACTTGAGTTAGGACCACCCGCTTGTCTATACCCCTAGCCCACTAGGAAAAAGCTATCTAACCACTGCACTACCCAAGAGGCAGTCTATACCAACCACTTCACATTTTACACTGTATACTGCTTTAGAAACATACATATGACAATGCTATGCATTTCCCAAACCCCAATACTACACACTTTAAACTTGAATAGCACAATGTCTAACATTTCCCAGTTAAAACATTTCAAAACATCCATAGGACTCTGCTGAGCCCCAACATCCTCTTCTGGTCTTCTTTTCTTCTCCCAGGCACACCTGTAAAAGAAAACTTCCTTCAAAAAAGAAACAACCAGCCACCCAGGGAAGGAACAGCCTCAGGACTGACTGATCATTCCAGACCAGTTCAAAGGAAGGACAAGGGGCAGAAAACAACATGTTTGACCTAGTAATGGGGAACGTCTCAGGGGATAGCAGGCAGCCTGAAGCAGGGGCAGGCTGGAAGGGTGGTAGGGAGTCAAGTAGGGGCATGGGAAGGGTAGTAGGCTGCAACAAATGTGGGGCAGCTATATTTTTAGGGATCACATGGAGAGCAGGGGGATGCCTGGTGTGCAAGCAACTTTTAAGCAGCTTGAGGAAGAGATTAGGTGGTTAAGGGCAGAGATAAGATAAGGGAAAGGTGCAGTCTGGTGTAGCAATCCTGGACTGTGGGCACATGGTAGTGCCCCTGAAAATTGCAGGCAACCCAGGCCAAGGTGAGTGAGGGGGGAAGGGGTAAATGGACCAATATTGCCACCTCAGGAACCACTGGGTACAGATGAAGGGGGGTGGAGGATGATAGGGAACAGGGCAGGAAAGGCCATAGAGCAGGCAAAAAATGCAGGCCTCTCAATAGTATGTCAAGGAGGACTCAGGGCAGGGGGAGGTGTCACGCAACAGGTTATCAGTGCTGGCTACACTGAAGGAGATGAAGCGGGAGGACCTCATAGACAAGGCGGATGAGGAAGAGATCACCCACAATCCAGAGGGCATTGGTAGTGTGACTAAAGGGGGCAGGGCTTCATTGGTCAAGGATAAGGGGGCAGGAGTGAGGAGACTGGACAGGGAGACAGTAGCTAAGGAGGAGAGGTGTGAGGAGATAAGAGGAGGGATGCATCAGGGCACATGGCAGGAGGAGCCCAGTGCAGAGGGGTGGTGAAATCAGGGGGGACTGGGAAGGGGGAGCATGGGGCAGAGATAGGGGTGGAAGGGGGAACAGTGGTAATGCATTTGGAAACAGAAGACCTGGCAGGAAGGGATAAAGGATGGACAAGGTGAGCAGAACAAGGAAACAAGGGTGGGATCCTAGTGCTGAGAGATTCAGTTCTGAAGGAGATCAGATGGGGGAGCAAGGGGAGAGGCATAGATGAATATGGGTGGAGGCCATGCCAGGCATGACAGCAGAAAGGGTGGGGCAATCTATTATAAAGTATGCTAGGATGAGTAGGGAGAAACCTCAC
Source organism: Neoceratodus forsteri (assembly GCA_016271365.2). NCBI lineage: Eukaryota > Metazoa > Chordata > Ceratodontiformes > Ceratodontidae > Neoceratodus > Neoceratodus forsteri. Next base: position 412,194,515 of record CM028133.1, on the reverse strand, counting down.
ATAGTTCTGCATTTGGGAACTAATGACCGTGTCGGTAATACAGTTTATGTAGTCCAGGGGAGGTTTGAGGAGCTGGGGCTGATTTGTGAGGAGGCAGGAAGATCAGTAACCTTCTTGGAGATGCTTCCTGTACTGAAGGTGAGCACTGCAAGGAAACTGAGGATAGAGGAATTTAACACGTGGCTAAGGGAATAGTGTCCATCCAAAGGGTGTGGGCTGGTGGGGGGGGTTGGGAAAGAACTTGGGAGGGCAAGGATTTCTACACCAAGTACAGGCTTCAATTAAGTGGGGAGGGAAGGAGGGTCTTGAAACAGAAACTGGAGAAGTACTTAGCAAACAATGAGAATTTAAACTAGTAGTAGGGAGTGGCAAGTGGGCAGGAGTCCAGCAGGATCCTCAGGCAGGGAAGCTGAATGAGCTTACCCCCATGCTGGCAGCAGGGGACTTAGGGAGAGGTCAGGAGAAGGTGTTAAAAAGGGAGAGCAGGTAGGGAGAGGTGGGAAGGAAGCAGGGTGGAGGGTGATAACCCTGAATGCTAGGAGTCTAGGGAACAAAACAACAGAGTTACAGGCTCTCATAGTGGTTGGGGAGGTGGATATGGCAGCCATAACCAAGACGTGGACCACCCATTAACATGACTGGGACCTGGCAGTACCAGGATATAAGATATTTTGGAGGGACAGGGTAAAAGGAGGAGGGTGGCATTGTATGTGAGAGAAGGTCTGAAATGTGTCAGGGAGGAAGGGGAGGAAGGCAACACAGAGTCATTATGGGTGCTGCTCCAGGACTCCAAAAATAGGACCCTCGGGATGGGAGTGGTGTACAGGCCACTGTCTCAGACTGTGGAGTTAGATACATAGGGTTGTAATGGGACAGATCAGAAGGACTTGCGGGAAGGACAGTGCAGTGATTATGGGGGAATTCAATCTGCTGGGAGTAGACTGTGGTACCCCAGCCACCACAAATAGGAAGGAGCAGGTACGTCTGGATGCCTTCCAGGACAGGTTCCTATTGCAGATGGTCAACGAGCCTACCAGGTTAGGGAACACCCTTGACCTCATGCTGGCGAATGGTGAGCTTGTGAGGGAGCTGAGGGTGGAGGACTGGTGGGGAGTGACCACCACTCGGTGTGGCTCAAGATAGACGTGGAGAAAGAGGGAGTAGGATTGGGCCCAAGGGTGATAGACTTTAGAAGGGCAGACTTTGGGAGAATGAGGGAAATAGCACAGGGATATCTGCCCAAGATCACTCCAGATATGGACACTAATCAGAGGGGGGAGGTCATTAAATTGGGTATAGAGGAGTCAACCGCAACATGTACAAGGGTCCAGAGTAAGAGGGCTAGGGCCAAGAAGCCTAGCTGGGTGAGCAGGGAGGTCATGGAGAAAGTAAGAAAGAAAAGAACAACCTTTAGAAGGTACAAAAGAACAAGGAGAGGGGTGGACAGAGAGAAATGCCTGAAGGAGCCAAGGGAGGTGACAAGGGCAGTCAGGGCAGCCAAGGCATCCCAGGAACTAAGGCTGGCACAGGGTATTAAAGAAGGGGAGAAGGACTTCTTCAAGTAAACTAGGAAGAAAAGGAGCTGCAAAGGCAAAATAGTGAAGATTAAAGGGGGGTGGGTGGATAATAGGGCAGAACAGGCAGACGCATTAAATGAGTACTTCTGCTCAATATTTTCTGAAGAGAAAGGGGGAGCAGTACCCAGGAGGGTTTGGCAGGTGGGCATGGGTGGGGAAGAGGTGACAGACAGGGAAATCCCAGTGAGCAGGGTACTGGAGGGATTGAGAGCACTGAGGGTAGACAAGGTGCATGGGCCAGATGGCATACACCCCGGGATGATAAGGGAGCTTGCAGAAGTCCTGGCAGAACCCCTGGCAGACCTGTTCAATGCCTCCCTAGACTTGGGGAGTGTACTGCAGGACTAGAGGATGGCACACGTGGTGTTCCTCCACAAGAACAGCAGCAAGGATGAACCGGGGAACTACAGACAAGTAAGCTTCACATCCATTGTGGGAAAACTGATGGAGACAAACCTGAAGGAGAGGCTGGTTTCCCTTCTAGAGGCTAATGGGCTGCAGGACAGCAGGCAACACAGGTTTGTCTCAGAAAGATCCTATCAGACCAACCTGGAGGAGTACTATGATTGAGTAACCAGGCAATTAGACAGGGACCATGCAGTGGATGTCCTGTAACTGGACTTCAGTAAGGCATTCGATTCAGTGCTGCATAGAAGACCAGATAGTAAGCTGGAGGGCAAGGGGTCTGGGGCGAAGATGGTGGGATGGGTAGTGAACTGGCTGCAAGGGAGATAGCAGAGGGTGGTGGTGGGAGGGGAGCTCTTGTCGCCCAGGGCAGTGACAAGTGGGGTGCCACAGGGCTCTGTGCTGGGGCCAGTGTTGTTTGGGATCTTCATAGCAGATGTCTCAATAGGCATCAAGAGCAATATCAGTCTGTTTGCAGATGACACCAAGATGGGAGTGGTAGTGGATGACTTAGAGAGATGGCAGGGGTTGCAGGATGATCTGGCAAAATCTGAGGTCTGGTTGAACACTTGGCAGCTGGGATTTAATGCCTAGAAAATGCAAGGTGTTACATTTCAGAGCAAAAACCCAAGGAGGGGCTATCAGCTGGGGGGGGAGGGGTTCAGCTAGCCAAGATGGCAATGGAGGAGGAGGAGGAGGATCTGGGGGTGATTATAATGGGAGCGATGAACAACTCCACACAGTGTAGAAAGGCAGCTGCAAAGGCTAACAGGATGCTGGTTTGTATTGCCAGAGGCATATCTTCCAGGAGGGGGGAGGTGATCCCGCCGCTGTATAGGTCACTGGTTAGATGACATCTGGAGTACTGTGTGCAGTTTTGGTGGCCATACCTGAAGAAGGACATTAGGTTACTGGAGGCAGTACAGCACAGGGTAACAAAAATGATCCAGGGCTAGTGCTCTATGAGAGTAAGTTGAGGGAGTTGAACATGTACTCCCTGGAAGAGAGGAGAGAAAGGGGGGGGCATGATTGAAACCTTCAAGTACATGAAGGGAATAAATAAGACAGACACAGAGGGGCTTTTCCAGTTTAGAAGAGGGAGGGCCATTAGAGGGCAGAAGCTGAGATTAGAGGGGGGAAGGTTCAGGAGGGAAATGAGGACACTTTTTTATGGAGAGGGTGGTGTCAGGGTGAAATGCATTATCAGAGGAAGTGGTAGCCTGTAATACAGTTGGCTGCTTCAAAAAGGGATGCGACAGGGTAAGGGGGAGGGTCACTGGAAGGGGGGAAGGGAGGGGCAGCTGCAGTATAAGGGCTGCTAGCAGCACAATCAAGCAGACTTGATAGACCGAAAGGCCTTTATCTGCTGGCAGGCTTGTATGTTCATATGTAACCTACAAGAAACACATACCTGCAAGGGAAAAACAGCAAACAAACCCCCCACCAGCAAGATACAATCCAATCCCAAAAACATTTTAAACGGTTTTCTACAAAAGGCAGTATACAGTAAAAGCAAAAAAATAATACACACAAAACATTTTTTTTGTAGGGGGGGTGGTTACCCTACAAAGTCTTTCTATGGAGGAAATGCCCTGAGTGCACAAGGCACTCACATTCAAGAAAGTCACTGTAGGCTGAAGCCAGTTGAGAACTGTTCTTGCAAGAGGCCAGAGGCCCATTGGAAACTTTAGTCCAGATCCAGGTATCCAAAGGACCAAAAGAGTAAGGACATCTTTGCTTTAGTAGACAGTCATTTAAACTTAAAAAGAGAAACTTTGTCCTACCAGTTCTGCCAAGCAGGTTGACAGTTCTGCATCACACCTCTGGGTCTGATCAGGACATCTTCTGTCCTTCGGCCGAAGACAAGTCTTTGGAACAAACTCTTACACCCCACCTCTGGACCTGGTTTCTGCTGATCAAGGAAGAAAACTGCAGTTATGACATCCTTTATTGATCCCAGGGGTACACTGTACTCTTACCTCCGAATCTTCTTTCTTCAGTTGATTGCCTGATGAGGGTGTGGCCCATGACCACCGAATCTTCCTCATAGCCTCTTTCAGGTATTGTTAAGGATAGTACCACTGGGGTGAGGACAATAGATGATTGTTCCATTTGGGCGGATCATTTTCACTGAGTGCATTGTCTCTTTTCCCTCATGATCAGTCACTGTTATTGATTCCAGGTGGAGGGTGTGGCCCCCTTCCAAGAAATTATCCTGTCTTGACAAACTTTTTCTATTCCAGCTGGACCAAGACCTTTGATGTGATACCAGAGCTTACTTGTAGAAGCCCTGGCTTCCTCCAGCAACCATTCCTTACGCTTGTCCTCAATTTACTCCCACATCCATCTAGGCATAAATGGATATTTGACACCAAATTCTGTCTTGATTCTTCTCCTTGTTATTCTTTCTTCTTTGCTGCCCTTTGGCAGAGGTAGGCCCTCAGCCTGGCTTGGGGGTGGCCAGAGCTGACATAGCCATGCCTCTCTGTCCCACACAGGAAAAAGGCAGTCCATATCTGTATTCTCCTCCACCACTTGCACATTGAAGCCCCTCCCTTCTGCTGAGGGCTCCAAAACCTATGTGGCTGTGGCATATGGCAACCCAGTCTCTTCACTAGATGCCTCCACCTCCTCCAAAGCCTCCATATATTCTGCCCAGGAACCGGTTGCTGGTTCAATCCCTGAGAACTTCAACTCCTCACTACTGCTAGAGGCATAGGCATCCCAGGTGATGAGGTCCTCCAGCTCCTCATCTTCACTGAGCACACTCAGACTTGGACCACTTTCCCACGGGTTCTTAGGTTCAAATCCTGCCACTGCCAAACCCCTTTCAGCCTCTTCCTTGGTCGAGGGGCTACATGCTGCTTGCACTTCTTGCATGTTGCATTCAGCAACATTTACAAAGAATTCCTGCAGGAAATCATCTGCTTCCTCCTGCTTTTCTTTGCCATCAATCTGCCTTCCACAATCATGCTTCTCATTGAGGGTCTACAAGGGAGCCAACTGGATACAGTAGACTATCTCTCAAGGTGGACCACTAGCCATACTTATCCCAAACTTTACTCTGCAGTCCTGGCAGTGGGGGATGGCTATGACATCCCATTCTGCCTTCAGGCATACTGCACACACAGTCATTGGATAGCCAGGGAGTGCTATGTCAAGTGGTGTTCCCACACAACGATATTCCTCCTCAAACTTCCTCAATTCCTGTTCTTTTTGTGCTACCCAAGACTTGACATACAGTGGATAATACTCCCTTCTACTTGCCATGCTTGCTTTCTGAAAAAGACAGTTCCAGAAAAGCAATGTTACCATGTGCACAATATTAGTTCTTTTTACTTTCAAAAAGTATTTTACTGTCTGCCTGGCCACTTATTTGAGTGACTTGTGTTCTAAATGTGCTTTGCTGTGCATTTGTTTACATTTGTTTTAGGCCACCCCCACCCAGCATGGCTGCTGCATTCTTTTCTGCATCACTCCCTGAATCCACACTTGCTCAGACACTTTCTTTTACTTGCTTAGACACCACCTTGCATCTCAAACTGGTCAGAGACTTTTTCTTTGTTTAAAAGTCTTATTTGTGTACTTACAAGAGTAGCTCATTCCAACTTGTTGCTACAGCCTACCAGGAAGTCAACAACACTTGCGATGCACATTGCAGACAATCCTTGTCCACCGATCAACAGAAACACACTGCAGTGGCTACCAGAATGATTGCTTTCATATGATAAGCCTGATTTTACTATTTTTAGCAATGTTTTGCTCAAAAGAATCCACAATCCACCAGCACTATATTTGCTACAGGCCTGATGCTTTGCACACTCGTCGCACTTCTCCTTGAACAACTGAGCAGTAAACAGAGCTCCATTCAAGGGATGGAGCTTATGCACCAGGGCCAATCACTTGATGCCATGCAAATTAGCTTGGGGCTCTCTCTCTCTCTTTCCTTCTCAGTGTTCCACAAGTTGGGGGGGGGACCAAAATTCAAACTGCAAACTGAACTTTTTTTCTCAGCTGATTTTCACAGTCCCAACAGTGCTTTCACTGCAATTCAGTCACATTTAAGCACAGTTCCTTTAGTGACTCCATCACTTTACTCCACAAACACTTGGACATTTGTCATCCACAGTAAGCAAATGTTCTCTTGCACAAAATCACACTGAAGCTTGCAATTTTATCAATTTAAACAGCTTTTAAGCACTTTTCAAGCAGGGTTCACAGTTACAACAAAGCAGTCTTTGGCATCACATTTTTCCATAAAGCACCAGAAGGCAGCACATTTTCAACTGGCAATTCTCCTTGGCATAGCTCAACTTTATTTCACAACACTCCCTTGGCATGGTGTACCACCACCAGACAGAAAGACCACAGACATACCCTGTGTGCACAACCTTTTTTGTCTCTCTCTCCAAATCCTAGGATGAGCCACCAAGATTTATAAGACCCTTACCCTGGTCAAGACCCACAATCCTGTAACTGGGATCCCCCTATTTGTTACTTTGGCAAGGCAACAAACCACAAGTTGACAGAAAATAAGTATCACCCTTGGCATTTGGGCAAATATGGGGCTCAGGCATCTCAGAGGTTGGGGTAGAGCACAAAAAGTAACATTTCTATTTAACCCAGGCCCAGGAGAGAGGTAGAAGGCAGGGGATGGTGTGGCTCCTATCTGTGGGGCACCAAGAACATTTCACAAGTCATTCAAAGACAGATTGTCTGCAACTGTAAAATCTGAGATTATATTGTATGACTTTATTTCTGACAAGATGGAAACCAGAAGGGTGGTCCCCCAAGGATTTACTGTTCTGGACAGATGACAACAACTTTTGCAGGAAGAAACACTTTACACTCTGGCAGTACTGTAAATCCAACATGATCACTTTTCTCAAACAACTTATCCAGCCCTGTGCTGAGGGACCTCTGGATCTGTAACCAGTGCATACATTGTAGGGGTTGTCATGCACTTAAATTTGAACACACCTAACAAGATGACATGCATTAACACCTGCAGAAAAACTGTTCCTATCTTGTAACCAGTTAGATCTACTCTGAAACCATGAATGAGGGACTGCTCACTCTGGCCAAAGTCAGACTCTGTGCCATTACCTTAGGAAACAACTGGATTCTCCAAACCCACAGGGCTGCTACAGGCATGCACACATTCAGCACATTATCTGCACATATTTGTGGTGAAAAAGTGTTCTATGTACCTGTAATCTAGTGAGATGAGGGCACATACAAAGCACCAGACAACCCACAATCTATCTTCAAATGAACCTTGTACTCACGGTTTGGTATTCCCTTTGTAAGGCATTTGAAATACCACTTTTGTCCACAGTTCTATCACAAATTCATAGCTTTTAAAGTAAAAACACACACAGTCTCTTTACTCTAGGGAGCTCTGACAGTCTTTCAGTCTTTCATGGGATTGTCCCAATCAATCACTGACTTCTCAGTCCCGTTCCACTTTTGTGTGAAAATCTCATCCACTGGAGCTTCACAGGATCTGGTATCCACCACTTCCCAGGAAACCAGCTTTTGGATTACTGTACTATGGCAGAAAAACAAGCAGAGGGTCCTTCCCTCTTGACAAGAGTGCCAGCAGGCCAGCTTTTCCCTCAGAACTCTCAACAAGCTCCTCTCCCTTCAAACTCCAACTTCAGAACACACTCTGATAGCTCCAGCACAGCTGTTAGCCAAGTGTGGTTTATGCTGCTGTGAGAGTTCCGAGCAGCATTACCTCATCCATTGCTCAACAGAGTCAAGCAAATGATAATGTAGGTTTTTACAGAGAGCATTTAATCCCTCTCAACACTGCCCAGGCTATCTGTCTGCTCTAAAACTGATGGGATTCTAGTAACCCGAGGGACTGGCTAGTTACAGCAGCAAAAAACCAAAAAAACAAAAAAAAAACAACAGAAGATGATATTAGAAAGCTACAAGAGGAAATACTTAAAGAAATTCAATAAAATACAAAAAAAAAAAACTCAGGGAACAACAAGAACCAACAAATCCTAATGAATAAAAAATCAGAGCAAAGAAAACATGTAGTAGAAAACTTAAAAAAGGCAATTTAGACAAGCTAGTGATATCTGCTGTGGATTATATAGAGTGGCAGCTTTATTATCTCAGAGATCATTAAAGGGTAAAAGCAAAAGATAAAATTTGAACTTGAACTAATTGCAGCTTAAAATCTGATTATTTAATAAGTTGCTGTTACTGATTATTTCCTTTTCTGTGTGTTTTGAGTGTTTTTCAAGTTCTATAGTGGAGAGGAGGACTGAAAGCACTATGCTACTGCATGAAATGAAAAAAGCAGTTAAGTCTAACCTGCTGGTTAAAAATAAATACATTAAATAACATGATTTTCTAACCCTACTACAGTAATTCAAATTGAGGAGAGTCTAAGTACTCCCCACCCCATTGTCTCAACCCCAAAGAAAACTTGAAGGGGACATTAAAAAAAGTAGAAGAATTCAGTTCTAAACTAGGTTCTATACTAGTTGTACAGATAGTAGAAGGTGCGTGCCCATCAAACTTGTCTCCCAACTTAGTGGGTCCACATTTTATTCCACAGACAAAAAAAGACTATCAGGTCTGGACTTGAATATGTGTATTAATTCTAATAAAATACATGGAGCCTCAAACACAGAGGGATATAGAACCAACGAGTCACAACAAAATAAATCAGCCCCTCAGTTAGGTATGAGTAATGATAAAAATAAACCTCAGATAAAAAGCATGGTTGGCAGACCTTAAGTAAACTGAAATAGTTGTTGAAGGTGGTAAGCAAACAGATCCAGTGATAAGTGTTGAGCTTATATATGCCTCAGAAAAATTATAAACCTTGCTGAAATTCCTGATATAAACTATCTCTCTGAATTTGATGTTTTCATCACACTGTATATTAATGAAGCAAATTTGATCTACGTTAACAAAGCCTAACATCATAGCCAATTTATTTGGTATAGTAGCTCAATTGAACAGTCACCTGTAGAAAAAGAGGCCCACTCAAATGTTTCTTACAAGCAGGCAAATCCTTACATGAGATACGTTGCTGCACACTCGAATATAATAACTGGGACAGAACTGTGTGATATGAAAATTGCATTATTCTAAAATCATTTTCTTCTCAAAGAAGTGCTATCAGCAACAAAAACACAAACAAAAGATGTTGAGCTAACAAAAACTTCAACAATAACAAAGGAAACATTGAAGTAAATCAGCCAGTAGAAAATATATACAAGTTACAGAGAAAGATGAGAGAGGGCCAGAAAACAAAATTATGCAAATAACAGAGGATATTATTAGAAAGGAAGAAGAGGAAATAAAGTAATTCAAGAAAATAAAAATAAAACTAAGGGGTTAACAAGAAACAAAAAATAATAATGAATAAAAATTTGGAGCAAAGAAAACAAGTGCTAGGAGACTTAAAAACAAAGCAAGTTGGATAAAATCAGATCAGAATGGTTAAAAGTCACAGTACAAGGGAAGAAGCAATTTTAGTAGTGAGTTGGAAGGAGAGGTAGACCCATAGCATGATATTGAGGCATGTTCACATAAAGGAAAAAAGAAAAAAGTAATAAAACAGAAATCAAAAAGGAACTCAAAGTTACTTCCAACAATTTATTTGTCATGGGTTCCAAAAATCAAAAATGAATCAACATGTCTTTTGAAGATTACCATACATAATATTATCAAATCAATGATGAAAAATAGATTTACCTGGGAAGACTTTCACTCGGTCCACAGGTACAGGACACCAAACAGAGGGAAGATTTGCCTAGTGGCAAAAAAACACAAAGAACTAAGACAGCAATTCCTAGACAGGGGACACCACCTTAAAAAATGTGGAGTGGAACACAGTTATACTTCCTGAGGTAAAGGGTTCAATTAAAAGTTAAGTTTTATGAAAGGAAAAAGTGCAAAATAAAAAAGTGACAAGGCTGATAAAGAACAACAACTAATAACTATATTTCTGGCAAAACAGAGGAAGGAGACCAAACATCACTAGATGGAAGTTCAGAGGAGGAAGTTTATATATAAGGAAGTAAGAATATGGAAAACTAAAATAAATACAATTATAATTTTAGATACAGACTCAGAAGAAGGTGATTACCTAGATGACTCTGAGGATACTGATGTCAGTGCAGTATTTGGAGAAAATGTTCCTGCAGACAGTAGATTTGAGGTCCTAGAACAGGACACAGACTGGCACTTTGTAAAGGTAGACAATTCACTGAAAATGAAGCCATCTTGAGAGTGACTTGAAACATAGCTGGTTTGCGATTTGAAATAAATGACAAGTTATAACTGAAATGTATTCAATGTTGTGATATTATCCTTATGCAGAAAACCTAGGAATCTGGTACAGAGTATGCTAATGTTAAACAGCAATGTAAGACAGGAAGATTTAAAGGTAAATTGGTCACTCTGTTCTCATTCAGCTTAAATATTTGTATTGAGCAAGTGCAACTTGCTTATGAGTGCAACTTGTTTATGATTACTGTCTCTTCCTGTATATATACTAAGACAGTAACAATGAAAAGTTAGCCTTGCTAAATTGTTGTTTTCCACCTCCTACGTTGAACAATAACTTGCTAGAAATTTTTGGAGCACTACAAAATGCACAGTATCAGAAGAAATAATAGATAAACTGAGGGTGAACACAGTTTTAGTAGAAGACTTAAATGCAAGGACTAGAGGTAGGGCAGATGCCTTTAAAGGAACAGAATACAGTACAAGGAGATTGATATGCATTTAACAATCCTGGCAAGGTCATCTGAAGACAAGAGACTAAATAGCAGATGTGACATGTTAATGTCCTCTTTGTCAGATACTCATTTAAGAGTTTTAAATGGCAGATGCAAAGGTGATGCAAAAGGAAACAGAGTTTTAGCTAAATCAGATGGTTCAGTTGCTGATCTATGTATACTAGATGCTTTCTCAGTATATCAAGTGGTGTCACTTAAAGTTATGGATGATTTCTTTGGTGATCACTTAACAGTCTGTATACACTCAACTTTATTTTGAAAGATACATAATTATGGGGGACTTGAGACTTTATTTAGGGAAAGAAATCAACATATGGAAATTAAAAAAGGGAAAATTGTGACATGGGACCCATTATTACCTAGTAAGTTAGCAAAAGTCCAGTCAAGCTCAACAATGACTAATCTAAAAACTCATTACATGGCCCTCCTTTCAAATCGCATAAACCTTTTCATAGTATTTTAGAAATTACAGCGTCATTTTAGTGACAATTTGAAATATAAATCCAGAATAATCCGTAAAGGTGCAGAAAAACAAAATAATAACAAACAATAACAACAACAAAACTACCATGATATATTAAAATGATATATGATAATACCTGCAAGGCTTGGGAAAAGAACATGAACACATTGGGTAGAAAATCATGGCATAATGGTGGGAACAAATATAGAGAAGCATACAATAATATCAAAAATGAATACAAAGCTAGCCTGGAGATGCTGAGGGTTGAGGTGTTGGACACCACACCTTGCGCTGCACCAGTGACCCGGGCTCAGGTATGGACTCGGGTTGCCGGGGGTTGGCGGGACAAAGGAAGGATTGAGCATCCCAGTGGATGCTCTCCTCCTTTGGGGGTGGGATACCAGGGGTGCTTTATGCACCTGACACTCCAGAAGCTGGTGGAAGCACGGGCTTTTGGGGCACTGGCAGCTCCGCCTTGCAGAGTTGGGAAGGGGGACACTGTTAGGTGCTTGACAGATGGCATGCATCAGCATGTCACCTATTCTGGATGTATGTCCTTCGCGTTGGCATCCCAAGGGTTGGGAGAAAAATCGGGGGGAAATGCAAACACCCCGACCCTACAAGCAATATGAAACTGGGGATGGGATGCCTTGGGGGATTACCCTGGTGGATGGAGTAAGAGGAGGTATGAGACCTCCTCTGAAAGCTACGCGAGCTGGGCAAGTGGAAAAAAAAAGGAATACAAAGCATTATTGGTGATAAAAGAAAAAATATAAAAAGTGTCTATGGTCCATGTTACGAAAAGCAGTATGGGACAAAGGCAGTCATTTATTTTGGAGATTGGTCACCTATGGACAGTAGAGAAAGAGAATAAATGTACACCCATGCTGTTCCCCTGCTCAGCAAAGTTATGACGTGTTGCCAGGGAGAGCGAGGGGATGAGCTCCATTATAGTCTATGGGGGGCTACTTTACCATCAAGTTTATGTGTTACATTGACCATCTGGTGATTTCTTAAGGGCACCGGGTGACTGAAAAGCCTCATGTTGGTCACACGGTGCCGCATCTGAGATGTAACTGTAACAAATGCGCCTGATAGGAGCTCATTCCTCTCTCCTGGCATCATGTCATAACTTTGCTGAGTCTGAATAGTATGGGGGTGGATCTGTGAATCGGGAAGTACAGGAAACTTGGTAAATTAAACTTTATTAGCACTGTGTTTTAATAACGATTGGAAAATTTGGGGCCACATTAACAGCAGCAGCATTTTAGGAGGCAAGGCACCAAACTAGGTGGTGCAAATCTCCCATGTTTTACTTGGTAAGTACAGGAGACCCAGTAAATTAAATTTTATGAGCACTGTATTTTAATAATGACTGGGAAATTTTGGGCCACATGAACAGCAGCAGCATTTTAGGAGGTAAGGCATCAGACTAAGTGGTGCATAATGCTAGCCTGGTAGATCTCTTTAATTCATAAGTATGTAATATGAAGCAAAATACCCTTGTTTATGGCCTTTTTAGATAGTAAAAGAGCCTTTGATAATTTAAATAGACAGATTATTTGAGCATCATTAACCACTAAAGGTATTGATAACCACCATCTTGAATTAATAATATTACTTAAAGATAATATCCTACAAGTAAGATATTCACAAAGGGGAGATCTAACAGATGATGTGGCAGAACAAATTGGAGTGAAGCAATGTTACTGTTGGCTCCAATCCTTCTTAATAAATATTAACACAATAGGCTTGGTCCAGAAATATTCTGATTCCCCACAAATAATCAAGCAGAATGTTTGTATTGTTATATATGTTGATGATGTGATGGTCATAGCCAGCACAGCAAACCATTTATAAAAAAGTATTTGCCACAGTGGAAGAATTTCCTAAGGTACCATGATTTACAATTACATATAGGAAAATGAAAAAGAATGCAACTGTCAAATCAATATGATAAATATTTACTTTGAACTTATCAAGGAACAAAAATTGAGGAGGTGGAATTTTTTAAATATTTGGGGGTCTGTAAATTACTGCAGGAATTGGTCAATGCATGCTGAAACACAGAAAAAAGAAACAAGGCAAGCAACACTTGGAAACATTAGATTTGGTAAATTATTTGCTAATAACTCATTTCCAGCAATGCTACAAACATTTAAGCTAAAATTGTAAGATAATGGAATGAATACAAACTAAGTTTATTAGATTATTGTTAGGGCTACCCAAATAATCTCTGCAGAATTTTTAAGACTGGAAACTGGTTTATGTTTTTTGACAGTATAAGACACTACAAGACTAGTCAACTATTGGCAACAAATTGTGACTAACATTGACAATATGTTAAAACAGCATGTTGGCATGCATCTATTTTCATAGTGTTGAAAACATCAATTATATAGATCCTAGTTTAAGGAACTGGGTGATTTAGTGAAATCAATGGGTTTGGGATCTATTTTTTTTTTATTTTCAGTTAATAAACGTTTGGAAAAAATGCAATCCAAATGCTAGAAGATAAAGTTAAATCATTTGATATTGCCAGAGTATTGTGTCCATCTATTTTTGGTATCTATATTTCAACAAAATCAGAATCAAATGTTGAAATGGAAGCATATTTACAGATGTGGGAAAATGCAAACCATGGAAAATTGTGGGTTAAAGTTACACTTTAAATTTTGATATAAGCACTGTATATATAAAATGGAATGAGTTAATGGAAGGAAGACCCTGCCCAGATGGCTGTAAAGTCAAATTGTCAGCATTGCACATATAATTTGAATGTCCCTTTTCACAAAGTACAGAATGGAGTGGATAAATAATCTACTAAATGGAAAGGATTTTATGGATTCCACACAGAACACTTTTATTTCTTTTAGACAATAAGGTTTTAGCATTCACTATATGCTGTAGTGAATTTTGTGCAAGTGTCCTTGTATTGCCTTGAATCTGTACTGTAAATAATATAGTGTAAATCTTGTTAGGTGTATGAGATATTATGCCCTAGTTACTTTGTACCTTATTTATTTCAAAAATGTCACCAGGAAAGGCATACTGAGCTGAATATCAGCTCATTTCCAGAGGTATCCTGGGGGTGATTGGAAGGGGGAACAAGGCAATAATAAAAGGACAATAAAAAACAGGTATAAATATGTAACACATTTCAGGCATTCATCAAAGTGCATCTATTAGATTATAACCATGAGTTAGGAACTATACAGGTAGTACAATGTACAAGGAAATTTATTAGAAATATATAATGATGGGAAAAGTGTCATGGATTAACTTTGAAAGAGGGGGCTGAGCATAGTGGGTTAACCCAGGAGAAAAAAGGAGAAAGAATAAGAAAGGGATAAGGCATACTAGAGTAGCAGCTCAAATGCATACAGTGAAAGAGGGAGTATCTCAACAAGGTTGAACTTGAGTTGTATGGTAAAGGAGAGGTGGTAGGGGAAAAGCATGAGTTAGGGAGGAGAAGGGAGGATAGAGATCATGATATGTGGAGGTGGAGGCTGAGGGAAGAAGGATTAGGAGAGGAGGAAGAAAAGCAGGGGCGTGGGGAGGAGAAAGAGAAGACAGTGGATGGAGGGAACTCCAGGAGACTAGTAGGGATGGCTAGGGAACAGCAAAGGAGGGAGGGAGGGAAAATAAAGGGATAGCAGAGTTGCAGAGAAGCGAAATGAGGAGTAGTTGCAGGAAGGGGAGATAAAATTGAGAAGGAGCGAAATTAGAGATTGGAAGGTTGGAGCAGAGTGAGTGGATAAGGAAAGAGAAATTCACAGTTTAGGGAACTGATAGGAGAATGCAGATTGTCTGGCAGAGGTTGACCTAGAGGGGAGAGCAAGGGACTAGAAGACAGAGTTGCAAAGGGAGTAGGTGAAAGGTGGTGTAGGTGGTGGTGGGGGGGGACAGAGGTAAGATAGGTGGGAAGAGAACCAAACTAGTATTTCATGACAAAGGAGGAACAGTGTGCGAGTCTTCTGGCATCGGGGGGGGGAGAGGTGTGAAGGCCACAGTGGTGAATAAGGGACAGACCGTCAAGAGCAAACCGACAGAAGGAGCGAAAGAGGGTGCTCAGTCTGGTTAGGGTAGTCTTGGGGGCTGGACAGTAGACTATTTCACCATAGTCAAAGATCATGAGTGTCATTTTCTGGACAATGTCACAGTGGGCTGCCAGGGGGATGCAACCACAGTGTCTATACAGTGCAACCAATTTGGGGTGCAGTTTTTTGTGAATGGCGTTGACTTGTCCAGAAACATCAAGGTGGTGGTCAAGCCATACCCTGAGGTGTTTGTAGAAGGAGACATCCTGGATCTTGGTCCCATCAAGGGTGCGGAAGGACAGTGGGGCAATAAGCCTAGCGAGCCTTTGCCCAGTGCCAAAGGTTATGGATACCATCTTCTTGGCATTGAGGGACAGCTAATTTGAGCAAAACTAGAGCTGAACTTTTTCAAAGTCCAACTTGAGGCTGGTTGCTACATCAAAGGGAGAGTTACCAGAGGCATAAAGAACAGTATCATTTGTGTACATATGTATGGACACAGAACAGCAGGCAGCAGGGAGGTCATTGAGGAAGACCAAGAAAAGTAAAGGGCCGAGGACGGATCCTTGAGGGAAGCCGGTGGTGAAGGGGGATATGGAATTATCAGTCCTAACTGACTGAATCCTACCAATGACATAAGAATGGAACCAGGTAGTGGCTGGGATGGAGAGCCCTGCTGGTGTGAGTTTGTCAAGAAGAATGGGGTGGACTAAGGTGTTGAAGGCTTTGGCCAAAACAACAAAAATGGCAGACATAATGCAGCCCTGATCTATGCTTGAGAGAACTGAGTCAGTAAGCTGGAGGGGGGATGTTGAGGTGGAGTGAGACTTGCGAAAATCAGACTGGAAAGGAGTGAAAAAGGAGGAAGAGTTGAGGAAGAGGAAGGGCTGAACCAGCACAAAATGCTCTTGGAGTTTGACAAGGATAGGAAGCAGGGAGATGGTGTTTTAGTTGCCTGGAGAGGATGAGTCACCACCTTTGTGGAGGGGAATTATGGTGACAAGCTTCCAGGCATTGGGAACAGAGGCAAAGGAGAAAGAGAGGTTTAAAAGGGAGGCAAGGGGGAAGGGCAATTGTGGGGGCAGAGAGATGGAGAAGTTTGCCTTTCCGGCCATTATGGTGACGGCATTACAGCGCTGGGTCAACTCAGTGACAAATGCCAGATTCGTCACCCCCTCCCTGAGGTTTGCCCCTCCCAGAGTTAGTATCCTTGAAAGAGGGGTGTGGGGTCATGGGGGGGGCACAGCCACCTGTAAAAAGAGAGAATGGCGACTTTCCCCCTTGTCTGAAATGGTGGAACCAGAAGTTTGGGGTTGAGTCCATCTGGGATCTTGCTCTTTTCGGGGGTTAAGGGCTAAAAGAGCATTTAAGATGTTAGTGGGAGAGATTGGGGAGAAATAGAAAAAGGGGAGATGAGAGAGTGGGGGCAGGCGGAGAGGGGAGGAAGGGTGGAGACAGGAGAGGGAAGGAGGAGAGAGGAGAGTAGGGAGAAAGCACAGGTGGTGAAGAAAATATTGAATTCAGAAGCCACTGATAGAGGGTCAGAGTTGGTGGTATCATTCACCTTGAGGACTGGGGCAGGGGACAGGGTGGCGGGGGGGCATGGATGACCTTCCAGAACTTAGAGGGGTGGTTAATGTTATTCTAAAAGGAGGAGGAAAAATATTCAACTTTAGCAAGTCTGATGGCCCTAGTGCAGGTCTTTCAAAGGGCTGGTACTTCAGTAGGTCCATATGGGAGCCTGAGGCCTTGTGCACCTTCCAAACAAGGTCACATGCTCACAGACATGCTAACAGTTAAGTTGAGACCCAGGGGAGGTGGGAACCTGTGACCCTGGTTTTCCTGAGGGGAGAGTAGTAGTCCCAGATAGCCAAGAACATGGTCTGAAGATAGTTGAGGGTAGAGTCTATGGAGGTGGTAGTGGAGATGGGAGCCCAATCAGTTGTGACATTAACTTGTAATGTAATGTAATTGTCCATTTTGATACATGGATTAAATGTGTATTTAGTTTTTTTTAACTGTATGTCAAAGTGATACAGTCATACATATTTGTAAGTTAGTATAATAAAACAAACTGAATGTATATCGATGCAGGGCCCATGGGACCTCAATTCCTGTATCAATATATATTACTACTGTAGAATGAGAGAATATTATCTGTGCAGTGAGACTGGTGGGGAAGACAGTGGCTGGCCTTGTAGGTGAGCAGAGGGTGGGAGGTGCCACTGGACACCAGAATATTTAAATAGAAAATGTGGAACTGGGAGGGGATACAATTAAACAACAAATTATAACTTTAATATTGGTGACACTGGGATAGGACTGGGGACATGAGACTACCAGGAAAGTGTAGTATTCTTTATTAGGAATGGGTGGGGGCACTTTCCTCACTGGAGACCTCTTTTTTAATGAGTGCTATATTGGGAAGCAGGTGGGAGGGGGCCTCTAGACTAAAAGATATAACTCTAATACTGGCAGCACTGAGATTGGATTGGAGAAAGGACCACTAGATTAGCAGGAAAGTACAGTATTTTTTGCTGGGACTGGCGATAGGGGGGCCATTTTCCTCACAGGGTACCTTTCAAGAACCTATAGATTCATGAAAAGGGAGGTTTGTAAGTGATAAAAATGTAGATCAAGTCATAAAAATGGCACACTTCATTTTCACCTAAAGCACCTAATGAAAAATTCATGAAAAACAGAAATGTGCAAGCTGGGAAATAAACTAATTTTGTTACTCATTTAAAATCTACACATTTCTCAGTTAAGCCATAAAGTAGAGAAATACCCTTGGACCAAACTCTAACTAACTTGAAATTTTCTGATTTTAACCGAGCCATTTTTGTGCTACTGGGAATAAAAAAATAGAGCTAAAACAATATTTTCTCAAATGTTCAACCTTCTAGAACTTTTAATTGGCTGATTCAACCAATCAGATTTTAAGGATCTAGTACATTTCCTGGGCCTAAAACTGCACATGCCAGATTTCAGGTTATTATGCTCAAGGAGGGTCACTGCAATAAGGTACAAAAATTGGGATATAACATAGAAGGGCCTTCTCAACCCCAACTAGTGGCACTAGCATGACATTATAATATTATTTCTGATAGTGCAAGTTTTGAAATGTAAGAAAAAAAAATAAAACTGCTGTTATATCTGTTATTACCAAATATGGATTTTCTGGTGTGCTAAAATTCTAAATAAATTCATCATAATAAACTTCTCAGGCTGTAGTCTGAGCAGGTTTTAGGGGTTCTAATGTCTTCTCAGTCCTGCCTCCCAAAAAATGTTCACAATATGTTGAACTCTTCCAGTCATTGTAGAGGTGAGTTTAGAGTGTACAGCTTCCTGAGCCATGCTTAGTGCCTCAGTGCAAAAACATTGGGGGGATTCACAAAACAATCTCAAGGTGCAAAACCTTCCCTAATTCCCCAAAAGTTCCGTAGCTGTGGGAAAAAAAGGAACTTGCTCTGAGTGTTATACACACAAAACATCCGCAGCTGTGAAAAAAATACACTCAGGGCTGTGGAAAAACGTGCAGCTACGGAAGTTCCTGAGGAAAAAAAAGCCATTGAAAAGTATGGCATATCCCCTTAGAGGCTATTTACAGCCAGTGTTTTTCTGCAGTTGTGGAAAAAATGTTGCACACATGCTGCTCCACAAAGAGTGAGGAGTAACTCTCTCTGAGCAAAGTGCAGTGTGCCAACAATTAAGATACAATTATAGTGGAGGTGCAGGCACAAGTAGTAGCAAACCTATAGTAGTGTCAGTTACTACAATAAAAATAGCACACATTTTCATTGAAATACAACAAACTACAACCACTAGACCCAGTGCAGCCCATAAAGGAGCCCCACGGGCAGTAGAGGCAGAGCTGGTAACTGCCTGCAGTGAGTGCTACTGAAGCAGACAACATAAACAGTTCAGGAAGAGACATAATCATCAGTTCCATCAACAGTTACAGACAGCCACTGTGGTGCATTGCCCTGCTGGTACCAGTGGTGCTTTAGTGGTCTCAGTTGAGGGGCTAGCTTCTGGTTTCTCTGTGAGTACTTACTGCTGCATCTATGGCAAGACTGTCAAAGTCTGCTGCTCCAGTTAATATGGATCACCTGTTGTGCCTGCTGAGCTTTTTCCTCAGCTAAGGAAGGAAAGTTAGGGAGATTTCAACACTTGTGGACTTCTGTAACTTGCCTGTTTGATGGATTTCCACAAATGCAGAGATTTTATTTGTGAATATGGTGCAACTAGATTTCTGCAGTGCTACAAGCTATTTTTCCACAGCAACTGAAACTTTGGCTATCTTTGTGAATCCAGTCCATTGCATTTATCTTGCTCTTTGGCTTCATGGTATGTACAATTACAGGTTCTTTGCTTATCTGTGGTGGCTCTGGCAGCCTTTATTTCCACCATTTATGCCTGTGGCATGTCTCCAATGATTATGCCCACCACAGTCATACTCTGGCTCGGAGAACAAACAAGTCACTGCCTTTACAACTAATGCTGGTTCTGCTCCCTAGTCACATGGCAGGGGATGTGTGAACTGCAGGATGTCCATACTCACTCCCCCACTTCACATGACTCACAGACGTCCCAAGGCATGAAACTTACTGTATATCCGCATGTGGTTTCAGGATCTCCCAAGTGGCAGCACAATAGTACAAAGACATGCTGTTATATCACTGTGCCATAAAAACACAGAAACATAGATGATAACGGTAGAAAAAGATTGATGGTCCATCTAGTCTGCCCATATTACCCTATTACCCCCAGGACCTAGTTTCTGTGTGGGGTCTTGGCTTATACTGTTTGCACTTCTTGATGAGTACCTACCATGCCAATGTTTCTATCACAGCTGAGTTTGAAGCCATTGTAGCACCCACCACCTCTGCTGGCAGACCATTCCATGGCTCTACCACTCTTACTGTAAAATAATACCTCCTCGCTTCCATTTTTAAACCCTTCCCACTAACCTCAACTCATGACCTCGTGTCCTAGCTTCTCTGTTCCTGACAAATACCTCCTCACAGTTTACCTTGTTAATTCCTTTCAGGAACTTGAAGGTATCTACCTACCCTACCCTCCCTCTGCTTTGAGTGAATGTACATTCAGTGCCCTTAGATGATTCTCCTAGGATCTGTCCTTATGGCCCTGAATCATCTTGGTCACCCTACATTGTACCTTTCATAGACTGTCCCTGTCCTTTTTTATGTGAGGACTATAGAACTGAGCACAGTATTCCTGATATTGCCTTACCAGTGATCTATGCAGTGGTAACAGTGCCTCCTGCTTTTTACTGTTGAACCCTTTCCCGATGCACCCATGCCTCCTGTTAGACTTGATGAAGGCCTTGTTGCATTGACTGGCTTATTTAAGGGAGCTGCTAACGATATCTTCTTGATACCTTTCCTGTGTTGTTGTGTCCAGCTTAACCCGTCTCATCCAATATTCTATTCTGGGGGCATTTAATCCTTCATGCATCACTTTGCACTTCTTGGAACTGAACTTCAGCTGCAAGACAACTACAATTTTTACACCCTTCGCAGATCTCTCTGTAATTCTCTTATCCCCTCCATGTTGCCAACTCTACCATCATGTGATTTCTGGATTTTCTGTTTATTCAGGAGGAGTGTTGCTTTGTCACCTTAAAGGATAAAGTCCTGGGGCTGGATTCACAAAGAGAGCCAAATGTTCCGTAGCTGCGGAAAAATGGCCTGTAGCACTGCCGAAATCTCGTTGCACCGTATTCACAAAGAAAAGTTCCGCAGTTCTGGAAATCCGTAAAACAGGCAAGTTACAGAAGTCCACAAGTGCTGAAATCTCCCTAACTTTCTTTCTTTAGCTGAAGAAAAAGCTCAGAAGGCACAACAACAGGTGATCCGTATTAACTGGAGCAGCAGACTTTGACAGTCTTGTAGATGCAGCAGTAAGTACTCACAGAGAGACCAGCTGCCAGTCCCTCAACTGAGGCCATTCCAACACCACTGGTACCAGCAGGACCATGCACCTCAATGGCTGTCTGTAACTGTTGGTGGAACTGATGGCTGTGTCTCTACCTGGAGTGTTTATGTTGTCTGCTTCAGTAGCACTCATTGCAGGCTGTTACCTGCTCTGCCTCTACCGCCTGTGGGGCTCCTTTATGGGCTGCACTGGGTCTAGTGGTTTTAGTTTGTTGTATTTCAATGAAAATGTATGCTATTTTTGTTGTAACAACTGGCAGTACTATAGGGTTGCTATTACTTGTGCCTGCACCTCCACTATAATTGTATCTCAATTGTTGGTACACTGCACTTTGCTCAGGAAAGTTACGCAACACTGTGGTGCAGCAAGTGTGCAACATTTTTTTCCTGAACTGTAGAAAAACACTGTCTATGAATAGCCTCTAAGGGAATATGCCATACTTTTCAATGCCTTTTTTACCCCAGGAACTTCTGTAGCTGCATTTTTTTCCACAGTCCTCAGTGTGGCTTTTTCCGCAGCTGTAGAAGTTTTGTGTATAGCACTCAGAGCAAGTTTCCCCTTTTTCTGCAGTTACAGAACTTTTGGGGACTTAGGGAAGGTTTTGCACCTTCAGATTATTTGGGGAATCCCCTCTTGTGACTGCCACTACTAACTTCAGATCTTTTGCATGTTTTCCATTAATCAGTTAGTTCTAATGTTCCTCAGTGCACACCTTCAAGCGTTTCACATCGTTACATTTTGTCTCTCAACTAAAAACAGCAGCTTTTCAGGATATCTGCCAATCCTGAAAATGTGTTTTCTGCATTGGATGCACAGATATAAAAAGTCTGCAAGGTGTCCATGTGTCTTTTGCCAAATACAGTGTAAATTACAGAAGACTTTGGTCTGCATGTGTAATAAAACTGATCAAAAAAAGCTGCTGTTCCAGATAGTCAAGGCTGGCTTTAAAACTCTGCTAGTCTCCATACACTACAAGTCTAGATCACAGCTATAAATAGTTGAAACTTCCTTCAAATTTGGGGGTCGCAGACTTTTCCCATATTTTCCCATTTAGAGGATTCCCCATTGGTTTGGTCCAGTAGTGTGAATAAACAGGGGGGAAACAAACAGAAGAGGGAAAAAGTAAGTGCCTTAGTTGGGATTTAACCCTAGGCTATCCAGAATACTGTTTAGGTGTGCTATCAGCTGTGCCACCAAGGCATCTGGAAACTGGCAGACCCAG
Organism: Neoceratodus forsteri; assembly: GCA_016271365.2. NCBI lineage: Eukaryota > Metazoa > Chordata > Ceratodontiformes > Ceratodontidae > Neoceratodus > Neoceratodus forsteri. The sequence continues at coordinate 412,172,073 of CM028133.1, read as the reverse complement.
AGGCACCTTATTCTTTTTCTAATGCACTCCTGGTGCTGCACAGACATTACATTTTCAGTCATAAGGGTGCGGTGTGCACATTTATGGAACCCAAACAAACATAAGAGAGAAAGACTTGCTTGCACAGCTGACAGCACAACCACAACTGTATTCTGGGCACCCTGGATTCAAGTCTCAGCTAAGTCATTTATTTCTTTCCCTCTTCTGTTTGTTGGGGTTCCATAAATGTGCTCACCACACTCCTGTGATTGAAAAAATAAATGGGGCCACCCTAGTTCCAGAGAGTTATTTTTGTGAGTTCCTGTGGTTTCCAGAGAACACTAGATGCATGCCTGGTGAGAGGCATGTTCATGGTAAGACCAGTAAGCCTGGGGTGTGGGCAAACCCCAGGTCCAAGTTTGGGCAGAGTTTCTTCCTCCACAGTTATGGGACAGACATGCCAGGGCACCAAGTCAGGTTGCAAGGTGGCTGCCACACTGTAGAACACAAATAACATGGCTTCAAGCTTGATCCCCATGTCCAGGAGAGGGATGGGGTCCAATGCATAGACTGGAAGCTGAGCCTGGGACAGCAAGAGACCAAGGAACAGATGGCCTCTATAACTGCCTACTACGATATCTCTGTTCCTTCTCTGACCACTGAAGCTGCTGTTAGTATGTTGTCTGTGGAAATGTTTTTATTTTATGGTCACTGGGTAAGGATCAGTAGGCACAAGCCTGTTTTCTCAGGTGACCCAGGAGCACTGAGGTGGTTAAAGGACTTGATCAGGGTCACACAGTATGCAAGTGGAGATTGTAGGAATCAAACCCAGGCCTGCTGGATGTACTAAGCTCATTCACTGCTTGTTACTCTAACCTTCAGACTATACTGCCAGTCCAAATGAAATGAAGCCCAGAAATGAAGTTTCTCTGGCAACACCAACCAGAGGTGAAAGAATTGAAGGTAATGGAGCCCAAGAGGGATTTGGAGCAGTTAAGAGTACAATGAACTTACAGTATGTACTTTTATCCAATTAGGAAGTGAGAAGTACTGAGAAGTAAAAAAAGAGAATCATGCACTTAAAGCTGCTAACTGTTCACCAAAGAAAGGTGTCATACTTGGGCAGGGGTCAAACTGGGTTACCGGATCCCAAAAAGCAACTGAACCATTGCTTAACCAATACCAACTGCACTATCAATGAGACTATCAGTGTAGGAGCAATTGTGAGTGTCCTACTTAGAGTTTAGTGACATTTTCTACAAGTGTCAATTTGTTAATAAAATGGGCAGCCTTTGTTTTGAAGCAGACATTGTTCATCAATTGTTGCTGACTCTAGCAGAGGAGGTGGACTGAGTAACTTTGTTTTTACATATAGCTTTTTCTCCACTTCGGGGGCCGGGGCAGATTATCAGCCCTGTCCCCATCCCGATGGACTGACGTCTGCCTTCTCTAAATCTACCTGTCAGTCAGGCCACCCCCCCATGGATGCCTGAGGGAGGGCTGTCCTCTCCCCCAGTCATAATCCAATTTGGACAGTGGTGGTTCAGGTGGCTGTGTGGACCTGTGGATGGAAGAACAGGGCTTCACTAAGCCCCAGATCCTTTTTCCGGTTTCTCTTATCCCTCCTGCGGCAGACATGAAGCACGCATGTTGAGGGATGTGTGCCACACCAGGCCACAGCCCCTCTCGTTTTGTGGTGCCGTAGCCTGCACTACCACCAGGCCTATACCTGGTGGCAGTCAGAGGCTGGTGAAACAACACCACCTCCCCCCCCGGGAGAGGAGAGCAGTCCCTCGGGTGCTTGATCCTCTCCCACCACTCAGCCGACCTCTGGAAACCAGAGTTCACTTCTGAACTTGGGTCGTTGGCGTGGAGTGAGATGTGGTGTCCAGCATGTCAAACTGCAGTGCTATGAGGCCAGCCTTGAGGGATGTAACTTTGAAAGTTTCCCTTCCTGTAGACTCACTAAAGGAATTTAATACTCTCCCATTCATCTAGGATTTCAAAGAAGTTTAAAGTGGTTGTAGTGTTATCTCCCCCCAGTTTTCTCCATTTTCTTAACTTTTAATTCAGTGAACCCTGGCTTGTCTCCTTGCTATCGGAGGTAATCCCCTGAGGCCCTGAACAATACACACTCATTTTATTTAGGCATATCTCTTTCACACTCCCCAGCCTTAATGATGCATATTTCTTTTCCTTGTTAATCAGTTATTCTCTCTGCCCTATCTCTGTCTTTTTCTGTCTCTCTCTTTCTCTGTCTAGCTTCCTCTCACAAACAGAAGACTCACCCATCCTGTTGTCAGGATTTTACAGTGAGAGTTCTTTTTTAAATCATGTTGTTTATCATCATCCTATCTAACCCTCAGACTCCCACTGGTGACCTCCCAGCCCCATCTCTAAAGCCATGTCCTCAACAGTTTGCCCACCCCCCACTGCAGGGTCCTTAGGTTGGCGGCAGCCCCTGTTCACAAAGCACACATGTGGTGTGAGGGGTTTGCTGGCTGGGGCCAAAGAGTGCTAGAATGCTCCATCATATTGCCAGCTGGAAGTAAGTTGCTCTCCTGTACTTTAGATGTTGGATGTGATATGCATGGTGAAGCCCTTTTCCCAAACACCTCCATCACAGTGCCAGGCAGTGCCCCACCGAGGAGCCTGTGTGCACAAAGAGTGTCCCATTACAGAGGAGGCAATCTGCCCTGGCCTACTCTAGGGACTGCTGTGGAAAGTGGGCTGCAGTGCCAAACCACCATAAGCTGGAATGTGCTGCTGAAGGCAGCAATCTCCAGATGGGAGATCCTAGGTCCTCTCCCAGATCTGGGTCACCTGCATGGTTGCCTGATGCATTACTGCTAGGCAACTTTGCAGTCCCATAGGGGTTCTTTTTAACTGGGGGGACCTCCCTAGAATATTTTTTTATTGCAAATTTAAAATAAAATAAGCATGTTTTTCATTTTAGAATGTTAAAATTATGTATTTCCCCAAAAAGGGATTGCCTTATGTGGACTGACATTTTGCCCTCCACCAACAAAATTTTTAAAAATGTTGGCCTTGCTTGCTTATATTTCCTATTTATTTTAATGCATGCCATTTCTCCCCCAAAGCATTTTTTCCTTGTTAAGATTTGCCTTTTTAAAGAAAAACAGCACACTCAGCCGTTATCATGCTGCTAGCTGTACAAACTCCCAATTAGGGGTTTTAACCATAAATGAAAATGTTGTGTTACCTATTTCTAAGCAAAATCCATTAAAAATAATGCTGGTGCAACTTCTGATATGCAGAGACAGCCACAGCCATCCTGCACATAGAAGTCGGCTTCCTGTGCACTCGATACTTAAATGTGTGTTGCCAGCCTCTGCCTTTAATCAGCAGCACTAATTAGCATATGGAGTGCACAGGATGCAGCTTCTGTGTGCAGGACGGCCATAGCTATCTCTGTATGTAGGCCCCCCACTTCCAGTGTCTAGGGGTATCCAGATTGTGCAATAGTGGGAGGGGGTGCTGTACAGCCAAAAAACACTGTCCAGAAGTAAAATAGGAAAACAGTACCTGGATTAACATAGAAACATAGAAGTTGATGGCAGATAAGGACCACAAGGCCCATCCAGTCTGCCCATTTCTTTTTCTACCTTATGAATGTGCCATAGGCCTTTGCTCTGTCAATGGCATATCTATTCATACTCATGTGTATTGCTCACTTATGCCTATCCCATGCCTGTTTGAAGCCCTGCACTGCATTCATATCCAGCACTGCTTGAGGTAGGCCATTCAATGCATCCACCACCCTTTCTATGAAAAAAAAACTTCCTCACATTACCCCTTAATCGGCCTCCCTCTAATCTCATGCTGTGTCCTTTTGCCCTGCTGTTTTTCTTATATTGAAACATGTTAAACACTTTCACCTTGTTAATGACCTTAAGGTGTTTGAATGTTTCAATCATATCACCTCTCTCTCTCCTTTGATCTAGGGTATACATATTGAGTTCAGTTAATCTGTCTTCATATGTTTTCTGATACAGTCCCTGCACCATTTTGGTTGCCCTTCTCTGGACTGCCTCAATTTGGTTAATGTCCTTGTGAAGGTGTGGCCTCCAGCACTGCACGCAGTACTCCGGATGGAGCCTAACCAGTGTCTTGTAAAGAGGGATTATTACCTCCCTCTTCCAACTTGTGATACTCCTACTAATACACCCCAATATCCTTCTAGCCTTACCTACTGCTTTAGAGGTCTGCTTGGATGATTTCAGGTCATCGGTGATGATGACGCCCAAGTCTCTTTCTTCCCTTGTGACTGCCAGCAACTCCCCTTCCAACCTATAGGTGGCTTCAGGGTTTCTCTCCCCTATATGCATGATCTTGCACTTCTTTGCATTAAACCCCAGTTGCCACTCTTCTGACCATTTTGCTAGTTTGTCCAGATCTCTTCTCATTCTGCCCACCCATCTGGATCATCTACTCTGTTGCAGGTCTTGATGTCATCTGCAAACAGACAAACCTTATCCTCCGGTCCATCTGCAATGTCACTGATGAAGATATTGAAGAGGACTGGCCCCAGAACTGATCCTTGAGGTATCCCACTTGTGACTTGCATCTCTTCTGACTGTATACCATTTACCACCACTCTCTGTTTTCTGCCCGTCAACCAGTTTGCTACCAAGTTGACCAACATCTGACCCACCTTGAGCCTACCCAGCTTATTAAACAATCTTCTGTGTGGAACAGTATCGAAAACTTTGCTGAAATCAAGGTAGGCAACATAAACTGCTCCCCCTTGGTCCACCACTCTGGTTACCCAATCAAAGAAATCTACGAAATTAGTGTGACAGGACCTTCTTTTTGTAAACCCATGCTGTCTTGGATCCTGTGCTCCTATGGATTCCTGATGTTGCACTATCCTTTTCTTAAAGAGTGTCTCCATAATCTTGCCCACTACTGAGGTAAGACTGACTGGTCTGTAGCTCCCTGCCTCCTCCCTGCTACCACTCTTGTGGAGCGGGATCACATGAGCCTTTCTCCAGTCTTCTGGGACCTCTCCTATGCTCAGAGACTCACTAAACAGTTCTGATAATGGCTCTGCTAGTTCCACCCCTTACCTCCTTTAGTACCCTGGGATGTATGCCATCAGGTCCCATTACATTGTCTACCCTGAGCTTATCGAGCTGTTGTAGGACCCTTTCTTTTGTGAAGAGACTAGTGCACACCTCCCTCCCCCCTGTGTCCATGGTTCAGAGTTGTGGGCCCTGCCCTACCTTCTCTTCAGTAAATACTGAGTAGAAGTATCTATTTAGGAGAGATGCTTTTACATGGTCCTCCTCCTCACACACACCTCTATCCCCTTTGATCTTAGCAATACCCCCTCTGGACTTTCTCCTTTCACTAATGTATCTATAGAAAGTCTTGTCACCTTCTTTTACTGTTCGTGCTAGTGTTTCCTCTGTTTGGGCCTTTGCCTGCCTTACTGCCTTCCTTGCTTCCCTTAGGGAAGTTTGGTATGCCTCCCTATCTTCATACTGCTGCGTTCCCCTTATATATTTCCTCAAGGCCATCCTTTTAGCTCTGACCTTTTCTGCTACTGTGTTTGAGAACCAAAGTGGTTTCCTTCTTCTTTTGCACTTCCTTTTCTCACTAACACAATGGGATGTTGCTTCAAGTATTGTATCTCCAATGCTTGCCCACTTTGTCTGTACCCCCTCACCTGTATTTCTTTTTACCAGGGCTAGCTTAACTCTGTTGGTCATCTTATCAAAGTCAGCTCCTCTGAAGTCCCATATTTTTGCCTTGGAATGGGATGATTTTGTTCTAGTGGCCAAATTGAACCATACCATGTGATGGTCACTGCCCCCCAGGTGACTTTCTACCTAGAGATTTGTGATCCTTTCCTTGTTAGTCAGTACTAGATCTAGGACAGCCCTATCTCTTGTGGATTGTTGTACCAGTTGTTTGAGGCCTTCCTCCTGCAGGGAATCCACCATGTGTCTAGTTCTGGCAGATGTTCCTGCTGGTATTGACCAATCTGTATCTGGCATGTTGAAGTCTCCCATTATCAGAACCTCCCCTTTAGCTGTCATGTTTTGTATATCTTCTAACAATAACGTGTCTATGTCCTCCCCCTGGTCTGAAGGCCTGTACACAACCTCAGTTTGTATGGCTGTCCCATTTCCTGTTTCCAGGGTGACCCATAGTTCTTCTGCCTCCTTATGTGTATTCTGAATTTCTGTAGCTTTGATATTTTCATTGACATAAAGGGCCACCCCACCCCCCCTTTTTGCACCTCATTGTCTTCTGAACAGTACATAGCCAGGTACTGAAGTCTCCCAAGTGTGGTTACTGGTAAACCATGTCTTGCTAATGGCTACTATGTCCAGTTTAGCCTCTGTCATTATTGCCTGCAGGTCTGGGATCTTGTTTCCCAGACTGCGAGCATTTGTGTACATGATTTTACATTGGTCAGATTTCGGTGTGTTAGTTGTTGGGTGAGGTCCAGCATTTCCCCTGTGCATCGTATGGGGGGCCGGACCTTTTTCTTTACCTTGAGTGATGCAGGTGATGGACTGGCTTCATTGTGGTGCCCTCGGATCATCAGGGTGATGAAATGGAGTACTGCAGGGGATGAAGAATGCTGACTCTTCACCTGCCTGGCCTTGTCAACTTTGCCTGCAGACCTTTGAAGACAGTTTTCACCAGGCAGGCCTCTCGATGTCTTCCTCGATGGTGCATTGGCTCTTCGGATCAAACCCTGGAACACACTGGGAATTGCTATGGTGGAAAACTTCTTTTAGCAGAAAACAGTTCATCCATAAAACAGGAGGCAAACACCAAAACTGTAGAAACAGGATTTCATTTAATAAACAGTTGATAAACAGGAACAGTCACTCCATGGAGCAGTAAAACACAAATAGATGGATCTGGACAGTGTGGTCACATTAGAAGCTCAAACGTCATGCAGGAACGAAAAGGTCACATCAAAGCTAGTGGTGCTCTGGACTGTGGAGGACACAACTTGAGCAGTTTCATCCAGGCAGCTACCTGTTGCCTAGGCAGCCAAACAGTCTAAATGCAGGCAGCAAAACTTGTGACTGAATCAGGCCTGAAACAGCAAGCAGCGATGATCCTCCTTTTACCCTCTCATTCTCCACATGGAGCACGGACCTCCATCGGAGATGGTCGACCCAGCCATGATCACCCCCTACGTCTACTCTGCCTACTTTTTAATTCAGGAGCGCAAACCCCGTGAAGGACCACTGCACACACCTGCAGCCTCCTTCACATTAAGCTAATTTTGGGCTCAGAGCCCAGAAATAAACGTGCAGAATTCATCAAGCTCAGTCCCTTCAACTTGCTAATAGTCCTGATATTCAGGGATGTGTTCAGACCCCTGGTCACCTCACCTCACAGACTCTAGTCCTCCTTTTCTTCACCCTGTCCTTCCTTTTTTGTACATTCAGGCAGGCATTTCTCCCATATTTCTCACTGGGGAAGCAAACTCTCCAGTGGGAAAACACTCCTTTCTAAAAGAAACTCCCTGTAGTCCGGCCCCACTTAGGGCTTCTGACTAAAGAGCTGCTGCCATGTCCATCTGCTTTTTCATTGCATGGCCTCAAACAAAACAAAAGCATGGCCACATGGCCAAGCAAGTGAATGCCCTGCTCCGACCTCACCCCTCTGGTTCCTTTCAAATTCCTTCCCGAATCTCCCGGTTCTCCCCTTTTATCTCCTCTGCTAAACTTGCCCCAAAAATCTAAAATTCAATCCTGGACCAGCCAGAAGGTGCCAAACCAACTGTGCTCCCCAGTACCCCAGGGATGAATAGTCCCATTTTGCCTATTTACAATTTCCACCAAACGGCACCAGCTGGCACCAAAACTACCCTCACCAAAGGGAGCAACTGCTCCTTGAAATTTCCCCACTGCTGGTGGCCACACATGCCCAGAACATGTGGATCTGCTTAAAACTAATAACAAATATTTATTTTTTATTAATTTTCTTTCTCCTACCTTCAGAATGTTGTCCTGAGTCCAGCCAACTGCCAAAACTGGACCTAAGACCAGTCCTTCCACGTCCGGAGACATGGCACAAATCCTAGCACTCGGCCTGGCCCCAAACAGACCCGAGCACCGAGAGCTATGCCACAGCCACCCATGGGTGGTTGCAAGACACAACTCCCAGGAGCCACGGACACAGTGCCACGGGGGACACGGAGCTGAAGGTGCTCCAAAGGTAAGCCCATTTATGGGGCTTACATGTATATTGGAAGTTGCACCAGTGTTACATATAATTGAGTTTATTATGAAACAGGTAACACAGAAATGTTATTTATGGATTAAACTCCTAACAGTGGGTTTGTACAACACCTATCACCATAATGGCTGAATGTTGTTTTCCTTTAAAAGTTTCTTTGTATCAGTGACTTCACATAAAGAAAGAAAAAAAATGGTCACCATGTAAAAACTAACTTTCGATAACATTTTAGCTGCTGCTAACCACTGGTGAAGATTGGAAGGCAGGGCTGAAAGCCTACCTTATGTGGCCAGTTCCCCCCTTCATTAATCTTCGGGCTTGAAACTGGGATTGTTCTGCAGTAGATGATGTTACTGCTGCCAAAGGAACTGGACCATTATTTGTGAAATTCCTCTTCCCTGCCACCATGCAGCATGTCCGGTGGCCTATGTCAGCCACTTTCCTTTTTTTTTTTGGTTTTGTCATTACTCCTTTCTCTCCCCTGCCCTGGGTAGCTTCTCTCCCTTCCTACCCCCCTCAATCTCATCACTCTGCATCTCATAAGTCCCATAGCACTACAACTGAGAAACAGGACATAGAAATTGTGTTTAGTGGCTCCCTCAAACAATCAAGCCAGTGCAACAAGGTCTATAGTAAGGCAAATAGGATGGTGGCATGTATTAGGAGAGATACTGACAGCAGAAGAAGAGAGGTAATACTACCAATTTATAGATCTTTGGTGTGGCCACACCTGGAGTACTGTGCCTAGTACTTCAGTTCTCACCTCAGAAAAGATAAGGACAGGCTGGAGACAGTGCAGTAAAGGGTGACAAAGATAATTAAGGGACAACAGGGCAGGTCTTACAAGGATCACCTCAAGGCACTGAACATGTACTTGCTGGAGACCAGATGGGAGAAGGGAAGATATAATAGAGACTTTCAAATTCCTGAAAAGAATAAACAAGATGAACTACAGGGAATTATTTAGCATGAGTAATGGTTCGAGGCCATGAGTGGAAACAGACAGGAGGGAGATTCAAGAGGTATTTGACAAAGTATTATTTTACAGAAAGGGTGATAGAATCGTGGAACAGTCTATCAGCTGAGGTGGTGGCCACATAGAAACATAGAAAAGTGATGACAGAAGGAGATCAAAGGTCCATCAAGTCTGACCTTGAGATCCCGAGATCCTAGGTGATCCTGGGTCCTAGCTGGTAGATTCCCTTGCGGATTTGATTCTAGCATGCTCCTTATCCCAACCCGTTTTAAATGCTGATATGGTCCTAGCTCCTAACACTTCCACAGGTAGTTTGTTCCATGGCTCCACAATCCTTTCTGAGAAATAGTGCTTCCTCAGATCCCTCTGGAAACTTCCAGCCCATTCCATTCATGTCCCCTCATGTTTGAGTTCATAACCTTGGTGAATAGTTCAGTGTACAGTACTGAATTTAAACCCCTCATGTACTTAAGGGTTTCTATCATATCCCCTTTTCTCTCCTAGACTTAAGTGAGTACATGTTTAGTGCTTCCAGCCACCCCTCGTACGGCAGCCCCTGAAGTCCTTCTATCATTTTGGTTGCCTTTTTCTGAATAGTCTCTGTCATGTCCCTATCCTTATTAAGGTATGGTCTCCAAAACTGGACATGTTATTCAAATGGGGTCTCACCATAGATTTGTACAGTGGAAATATCATCTCCCTGTGTCTACTGTCAAATTTTCTCCCTATGCATCTCAGCATTTTGTTGGCCCTACTATATGCTGCGTTGGATTGGCTCATTCGTTTCAGAAGAGTTTCACTAATAATACTCCTGGATCTCTTTCCTCTTCACCGTCCACCATTCCCCCTAATTTTGTGTCATCTGCAAACAGTGCAGTCTTGCCCTGGGTACCTACTCCATGTCACTGATGAACACATTAAACAGGATTAGGCTTAAGACTAAGCCCTGTGGGACCCCACTCATCACTTCTCCCTCCTCTGATATCTCCTTATTGATCACCACCCTTTGCCTCCTTCTGTCCAAGCAGTTTCCCACACACTTAATGATGCATATTGCTATGTCCAGATCCTCTAGCTTCTTCAGCAAGTGTTTGTGTGGCACTGAATCAAAAGCTTTGCTGAAGTCAAAATACAGGAGGTCCACTGGCCGGCCACTATCCATTTCCCTAGACACCCAATCAAAGAGAGTAATTAGGTTTGTCTGGCACAACCTGCCTGTAACCAAACCATGTTGTTTGACATCCTGTAGGCCATGCTTATCCAAGTAGTCTACTAGGTCTTGTTTAATCAGGGCCTCCATTTGCCTTCCTAGCATTGATGTGAGGCTGACCAGCCTGTAGTTACTGGCCTCTTCCCAGCTACCACCCTTATGCAGAGGCAGCATGTCGGCTCTTGTCCAGTCATTAGGTACGACTCCGATCTGGAGAGAACAGTTAAACAGGTGTCACCAAAACCATTAATGGTTTAAAGCATGGCTGGGACAGTTTCAGTTTCAAGTTTATTTGTTCGACATATATTGTCATTACATACACAAAGTTAAAAAGCAATATCAATGTGAGAATAAACATACTTATACATTAATATTTAAAACCAAAAACAATGAATACAGAACATATTTATAATTTCAAATATTCATTACATATCATAGTAAAATATATCCTTTTCATAATTTTAGTACCTGAGTGACATTATCATAAAGTGTATCAAACCCTGGCCCTGACAATCTCCTAAAAGCTAATTTAGGTAAAGTTAGGATTATTATACAGTAAAGTGTTACAGAAAATACACCCTAGTACTTTATTCATACATAAATACATAGGACATGAAAGACACAACAAACTAAGGCCCTAACAAACTCTTAAATCCTTAACAAGGAATAAGGAGTGTAAACGGAGTAAATGGATTTGGGTCTGGTTACCTACACCCCTGAATTAAGCCGTAATCCCAAATCTCATAATGAGAAAGAGGATCCTACAAAGGGTTCAATTAGAGCCTCTTAGTTACAGTCTTTGTTGGCCAATTTTCAATCTTATTTTTTTACAGCGAGAAAAAATACTGCTAAATCTGTAAGGATTTGTGGATTTTCTGAGTTTAGCAGAAGATCAAGAAAGTAACGTGAGTGTATAATACACGAGGAGAAATATTTTGCTAAGTATTTCATACCTATTTTTTCATACTATTGACATCTCATGACCATGTGATGTAGGTCTTCAGGTTCTTTTAAATAACAAGCAATTAGAAGAAGTGGGTGTTTGCCAAGAATATCTGGCAGTTAGAATACTGCTGGGAAATAACTCAACTCTATAGAGGGTCAGAATTTGTCTATGAGTTGGATTAGTTATCAACAGTAAATACTCTTTAAAAGAATGTTCCTGTATATTGTTAATTAACCACTGTGAAACCTAATTGTTTAATTTTTTGTAAATCAGTTTCCCTAACCATTCTTGAGATCACTGCAGAAATTCATTTAGCATAGTTTTTATGTATTTTTATTGCATGGTCAGCCCAGAATCGTAAGTGAGTGAGATCATATCTTTCAAGTAAAGAGTATACAATCAACAGCCACCCATCACTTTGACTGAGACAGAGTAAAGGGTATAGTGGTTACTCATGGCGACAGTAACAGGGAGGGGAATTGGGGTGGATAGGGAGGACTAGAACCCTGCATGAACAATAGGTCGTGAGGGTTAGATAGGGAACTAGGGATAAACTGGATGGACCATCAGTCTTTTATACCTGTCACTGTCTATGTTTCTATGTTTCTACCTCCTGGACTTACTGGCTTCAGCTTTCCCCATGGCTTGTGCCTTGTGGTGGTTTGGCCAAGAGCCTGACTCAATCCACCAGACAGGATACGATTGGAGTTAAACCAGGTTGGGTCACTGGTGTGGGGTTTACTAGGGGTCAAGAATCATCCAGCCAGACAGGGCAATTTCCTTTTTTTTTTATACTTCTTTTATTGAGATCAAACAAGTTCAAATTCCATCATAAAGTACGTCATTAAAACATACTATTTTGTCAGTAAACACATCAAAACATTCATTCCAAAGAACACAATAAAGAAAAAAATACCATATAAAAAACATTCGTTTTCATCCTAGTCAGACAATTGGACTCACTAAAACCACTTAGTGTATATATATATATATATATATATATATATATATATAATAGAATTAAATGAATTAAGTAAACAGGGCCTTTAAGTCAATACACAACCCTTGTAGTTCTATTAGTGACTTAAAGAGAGAAACTAATTTAAAAAACTATCACTGTAGACTACATATTTACTTGATATAATTCCCATCTTGTCCATTGGTTAATATAAAGAGCTAATTTTTGCTGCAGTTTGTGGGATAACAGATGGACCAAACACCAAACTTCAGGTTCAACAAACAATTTCTGGGTGATGTTTATTCAAAATACAAGCTTCTGCAATGCCATATTCCTCCTTCAGTACATCAGTTTGCAGCAACAGACTATGTATGTCCTTTCTCAGCACATAGCCAGCACCTACTGACACTGATCTCTGATCTAACTTTCCAGTTGAGATGCAACCTCCACTCCTATGTGGGCCCTGTATGCTTGGGTAGTGGCCCCCCCCCCCAAAAAAAAATATAGACAAAGAACCTCATTACAGAATCACTGAAAGAAAGGTTACCCCAAAGGACATTGGCAACAAATCAAGTTTCAAAGAAATACATCATACTTACTTCCATAATGCAACGCATCATGGGATATATGCAAATCAACATGACATTTAGATTTGTTCAGTTTACAGCAATTTAAATGCATTTTAAACAGCACAACTAACTTAATTTCTGTAATGGTCACCTAGTACTTTTTACCATTATCAAAAACACCTAGTGCCATGGTATTTTCAACATTTACAGGTTTCATAAACATAAGGGCCCAGATATTCAAAAGGGCTGCGCCATGCGCAACAGGGTTGCGCGTGCGCAACTCCAAAAATGCGCCATTCTGCGATATTGAGAAGGGGCCAGTTGCGCCACCGAAAACATGCTGAGCCACAGCGCAATGGAAATGAAGGCATGCGCAACCGAAGGGGCGGGTCCATGCATAAAGTGCGCGAATCCGATATTTGAACACTGGCGCAATGCGCAGAGTGTCAGCCGGAGGATGCGCTTGTAATCGATGTGAGCCAAACAAAAGAGCTCAAGGGAGCGCGCAAGAATCCCAGCAGGCCGCAAACCGGGAGAGAGACAGAGAGACAGAGAGAGAGACAGAGACAGAGACAGGAGCAGGAAGGGCAGAGAGGGACAGTGGGTCCTGGAGGACAGAGAGGCCAGTGGGGGTGCCGGTGCAGTGGAAGCAGCAGTGGGGGCAGTGGGGTAACACAGGAACAGCAGCTGGGGGCAGGAGCCAGGAGATGGACAGTGTCAGCTTCCACATGGAAGCTGTAATGAGAGGGTGAGACAGCATGCTGCAGGGGGCGTGGCCATGGGAGGGGCCGTTGGGCGGTACGGCCCCGACAGGCGTCTTCAGACCCCATCAGCTACGAGCTGTACAGCGATGTCGAGATTGTGGCGGTACGCCTGAACAAGGCAATACTGAGACAGCTCAGTGAGCTGTGCAGTGATGTGATGCAGGCACCCTCATGACGGAGTCATGCTCTGTCCGTGGAGACCAAGGTGACAGCCTGCATGTGCCTGCTCGCCACGGGCACCTTCCAGAGGCCGACAGGGGACACCACAGGCATTACGCAGTCGGCCATGTCACACATCCTCACCCAATTCCTCAGCGCACTGCTGCCTCATGCTGCGGAGTACATCCATTTCCCCAGCACCACGGCAGAGCGTACAGCAAACATGCAGGAGTTCCACAGGATAGCACAAATGCCTGGCGTGCTAGGTGCCATAGACTGCACCCATGTGGCCATTCGCACGCCACCTGGCCCGACGGCAAGCATGTCAGACCGAAAGGGCTTCGAGTGTCAGCTGCCAGGTGGTGTGTGATGCCACTGGGCGCATCATCAATGTCTGCCACACACCTGGCGGAGCACATGATGCCTTCATATGGCACCAATCTGCACTGTGCCATCGATTCGAGTGGGAACATCCCCACGGGTCATCTAGTGGGTGAGTACACATGTATGGAATGCAAACTCTGTGCAAGGGTGGGAATGACACAGGTGCCATGGTAGTGGCACACAAGGATATGGGCAATATGGACCTGACCTAACACTGATCTCCACTATCTCCACACAGGTGACTGTGGATACCCACTCCATCCTGGCTGCTCACACCATACCGGCCCCCACGACCCCAGGCAGCAGCGGTTTCAATGAGGCACATGCCGCAACACGGAACATCATAGAGCGGTGTTGGGATACTCAAGGCACGCCTCGATGCCTGGACACCGCGGAGCCTACAGTACAGCCCCAAAAGGCCTGTGGATATTCCTGGCCTGTTGCATCCTGCACAACATGGCCAAAGACCATGGGATAGCCATTACAGGTCCAAGAGGACAGCGATGGGACGCCAGTGGCGCCGGTGATATGGGTGATGAGCCGCCTCCCCAGGGACGGAGGGACCCTGACTGACACGGCAGGCCCAGCTGCACGGGACACCATTGCAGAAGAGCACTACGCCCAACACAGGTAAGTCAAGGGGACATGTGCAGGCAACACTGTCTATGCGCAAAACCACAGGCACACAGGGAACACACCGTGCATGAAGGTCAGGGAGTTGAAGGGTCTAGGCATACCAACACATCATCAGAGAGGTGAGCACTCAAATGAACACACACACACACACCAGGCAGCATACAGGAGCAGCAGCACAGCACTGCGGAAATTACACTCTATCACACAGCACCACCAACCACCATCACCACCTGGACTGTCCACGTATGTGTGTCAGGACCTGGGCAACCTGCCCTTGGTGTACAGTGCAATGCAGGCATCATCATCCACCGCACCTGTGGACAGCAGTTGGGAGAGTGTGCAGGTGGTCCGTGTGTCAGTTTGGTGAGCAGAGCACCAGCAGTGCACTGCCCACCATGACACACATTGCACACAGGGCAGCAACAGACAGGGCCTGCATTGGGAGACAGCTCAGTCAGGGAGCACTGTCCCACGGCCACCACGGATGCGTGGGCGGCCCCGCCGTGGCCTAGCAGCACTGGCAGGCTGCGCAGGGGCCACATCGGGTGGCACTACTGCACCACCAGGGGTCCCAGTGCGTGACCGCAACCTTGTCTGCACAGGGGTCTGCATCCCGCAAAAGAAACTTGCACCAGGGGTGCTCAGGATGCCCACAGCAGAACCCGGCGTCGACAGGCCTGGTGTCGCACGACGCCGGGAACGGGGAGTGGAGAGCGCACTGTGTGGGGTGCGTGGTACAGGGTCACCAGACAGTGTGGTCAATGCGGTCACCACAGAGACCACTGCCTGGGTCAGCCTGTCGATGGCAGCGGTCACATCCGTCCGCATATGGACCATCTTGGCCCGGTCCCGAGCACATTCCCTGCTATGCCACTCCATGGACACAGTCAGTGCCTCCACAGACCTTGCAACCCGCCCCTGCAGCTGTACCGACTCCTGCAGCAGGTGGGTGTGCACGTCCAAAGGGTACTGTGCCCCAATGGCATCGTGACCCCCAGGGTGTGGATGGTCCTGGTGCACAGAACCCCTTGAGGGTGGCTGCTGTTCGCCAGGACCAGGTATGGGCTGATCTAAGGGCGGTGGACAAGTGCCACTGCCTGACGCTGTCCCCCCAGGCCTGGTGTGCAACTGCTGCTGCCGCCCCTCCAACTGCTGAGCCCCAGGTCCACCTGTTCCACCCCTGTGCTGTCAACAGTGCCAGACACCTGCTCAGCCACCGATGCTGCCCCACCGGTGCTGACAGGCCCAGCCTGTGACTGTGCCAGCATGCTGGTACACAGGTGTGGAGCTGGACGGCCCAGGGGCACGTGCTGGCCTGCCATGTGTCCCTCGTGGGACACACACCTCTCACTGGCCATTGCAGGCCTGCCATCATCAATAGTGCCGGTGCGTGCCACTGCCATAGGCACAGCATGCTGGCACACCTGCATGCCAAACTGCTGTGACACAGGCTGTGCACCCCCTGCACCCGTATCACTGCCGGCGGAGTTGTCGGCCCAGCCGGCCTGCTGCTGCAGTGCGTGCAGGCTGCTGGCGGAGGTGGAAGGTCCCTCCTCCTGGTCCAGCAGGTCTGCCTCACTGTCAGCACCCACCACCACCGTCTCCTGCAGACCAGACAGGATCTGAAACAGAAGAGAGTACATGTGAGTGCATGTGAACAACAGCCCCCACAACATCACCATGACATACCTTGCAGTGATGGGCTTCCACCTGTCTGGAATCCTCCACCAGGAACACCATAATGGCACTTTCGGCTGCATGGCCACAACCAGTGTCTCCTCGGTCGGGGTCAGCTGCAACACCACTGGTGGTCCCCCACCAGTGGCAACCGCACTTACCCTGAAGGCTGCCACCTTCTCCTTCAGCCTCCTGCGGTCAGTCCCCATCTTCTGCGGCATTCCTGCACGGGCGCCTGGTGGCTTCGTGCAGGTTGACCAAAGCTACCCCCTCCCATGCAGCTGCACATGCTGAGGGGTGCCCCTCCGCCCACTCAAAGCGGCTCATCCTCCAGGTAGCCTGGAAGAGGGCCTCGGTCTCTGCTGTGGTGAAGTTCGGCCTCCTCCTATGCCCGCCGTCCACAGCCTCGGCCTGGTTCTCGTCACTCATGCTGATCTGTATGGGTGGAAGTGGACACCTGTCACTGTGCAGTCCACAGCATTTCCCCATGAGCATAGCTGCAGGCCGGGGGGGGCCGAAGCCCCTTTCCTCGCCGCATGGCAGATACTGATGGAAAGGGTGCCCTCTGCCCCTTTCTAAGTGCCCTCATCATGCTCAGCCCCCTCAACCTGTGACATCCTCCAGCACCCCTGCCCATGAGCATTGTCCTGAGCATCACACAGCATGTAACTCACCTCTCAGCTGCAACAACCAAATCTGGCCGCCACAACCCAGTGTCGCATTTTTATAGCGCAACACATGCAAATGAGGTGTGGCGCAACTTTAATGACATGCTAATAGCGCCACTGCGCCTTTGCATGGCTGATCGACTGATTTGCATATGTCGGCTGAATATCGCGTATTTGCGCTTAGCGCAATAGGGAAGGTCCGGCTGAGCCAATGGCGCATGTTTCTGGCTGTGTGCTACACTGCATTGCGCATGCCCAGACAGGTTATGCATGCGTCGATCGTGCTGCAGACCTGCTGAGCGCGATAGGCGATTCTGGCCATGGCCACCATTGTGCCAGTGGCACTACAGCACTGGGCACTATGAGCGCTGTGGCACTCTGCGTGATAGTCCACTGTGGCACTGGTGCTCTGCTTAGCAGTCGTGCAGGATGCCTATACATCCTATGGCGCTGTGCGTAAGCCGTCATTGCCGTGACCTGTGTATGCCCTCTGGCCCCTGGCGCTGTGGGCATGCCATGTCACGTCCTATTGTGCTGTCTGGTTACAGCGCCATGTAAAGTGATGACGCTGTGCGAACAGCGATGATTGGAGCCTGTGCTGGTCTATTGCGCAACAACTCCACGTGGGGTCACAGGCGCGCGACGCCATATTGCCTGCTGTAAAGTTGGGGCCATGGCTCGGAGGAGGCGGTGTCCTGGAGCCCAGTTGAAGTGGCCAACCTGGTGGCCCTAGTGGAGCCCACTGAGGGACTATATGGTGAGGCCCCTCACGGACCTAGGACCCATGTGTGGCAGCAAGTGGCCACTGACCTGGTGGGGTCACTGGCGGGGCTGGTCTGCGGAGCAGTGCCGGCACCGGTACAGTGATCTCCACCGGAGGGACCCGGAACTGTTAACGCGGCTGCGTTCCCGTGCCAGGCGGGGCCTGGTGCCTAGGCCACGTGAGTGTACCATCTATTCACCTATATTCTCTGTAGGGGTGTGTATGTGCCTGGGTGGCTGTGCATCAGTGTGTCAGTGTGTGCAGCTGTGCGATGGATGGTTATGGCTGTGTGGGCAGGCAGTCTTACTGGGGCAGGGGGCACTCTGCTTTTGAGTCACACTGATGTTTGTCTCACCATATGTCTCCCACAGGCCGGATGGTGAGGGCGCCAGACGAGGCTGATGTGGGCCATGCCAGGGCCCCAGTGCCACAGGCCATCGGGCAACAGCAGCAGCAGCATCAGCAGCAGCAACAGCAGCAGCAGCAGCGGCAGACCGAGCTGCTGGAGGAGTGTGAGTATCATTACGTCATGGATGCTATTGCATGCTGGGGGCAGGACCACCAACCATGATGGACACAACCAAATGGGAGGTCGTGGTTCCACTAGGCGAACACTAGTGAGTCCCCACACTGGAGTACAGTGTACAGTTCCGGAAAAACATACCCTGCGATATGGACGGGGACTGGGTGGAGAGCATTCACGGGAGGCGACATGGATGGTGCATGGATTGCATCACAAGTCCTATGCAGACGGTTGCGGAACTGAACATGTACTCCCTGGAGGAGGAGGTGTGGGGATATGATGGGACATACAAGTATTGTACAGGGGGAACAGAGTGCAGGAAACAATATTTGTCAGTGTAAAGGATGTTCCAGGACTAGAGGGCATGGGATGCAGTTGGAGGAGGCTCGTTTAAGAGGAACATGCAAAGTGTTTCTTCACATAATGGGTGGTGGACAGTGGAACATCCTGCAAGAGGATGTGGTGGGGCTGACTTGGTCACGGGATATCTGTATGTGGGTTCGCCATGAGGGACTTCTGGAGGTGGGGTGAGAGAACGGACTTATAGGACAAGAGAGTGATCGTGACAGGGCCAAATGGCCAGACTGGGTGTCCCATAGGCCCTTATCTGCCGACACTGTCTATGTATCCATGTATGTAGGCGTGACACAGGTGACCTGCATCACAGTGCAGCATCACGACACATCTGTGTATGCATCACAGGTGGTCCAGGCATGCACTGGGCACATAGCTGATAACTGGCATCGCACTGACGTTGCAACATCACATGACAGCCTAGTTTGTACTGTGATTGACATGGGCAGTGTGTGTGGCGGTGGTGCGCATGGCTGGTGCCGCCTGTTTGTGATGGCCATGTGCATGTTCACTGTGGGTGGGTGCATGCCATCACATGTGCAGCACATTGGGTTAGATGGGTTGCAGGTTGGGTGGTGTTCAGGGTTGTGGTCAGTCTCAGCCATTGACTGTGTTCCCATTTTCCTAGGCCTCGGTGTGCTTCAGCGCATGGCGCATGATGTGCGGTGCCTGACCCAGGTTGTGGTCGAAAACGGGGAGCTCCTGCAAGCCCTACAGCGCCAGAGGGAACAGCGGCACAGACATAGGAGGGGACGACGGCAAGGGGAGGAGCAGGAGCCTGCTGGGCCGTAGCCCACCTTTCATTTGACCTTCACCCATCCCTTTCACCCTGCCTTCCCTCTCCAAGTTTTTTCCTCCCCTTGAACACCCCTGCCTTTACCCGCCCCCCCCAACTGTACATAGTTATAACTTTATTGTTCACTGTTTTATTTCAATATACATTTCTATTTTGGTACAACTGCTGTGTTGGTGTCTGCTTTGCAACTGGCTCTGGGTGCTCCGTTGCAGAGGTGTACATGCCATCTGGGCTACTATGGTCCTGGGTATATGTGTGTGTGTGTGTGTGTGTGTCCATGGGGAGGTATCACCAGCATAGCATTGTCTTTCTGTTGCTCTTGCCATCTGCTGCCACCCACTGTTGGGTGCACAGGGTGGGTCTGGCTGGTCTGCTTCTCTGCAGCATGGGGTTGCCGTGTGGCACGGGGGGGCATGGTGTTTCCTGCAGTGCCTGTCACTGCACATGAGCGGTGTCTTGGGGGCACGGTGCACGCTGTGCTGTGCGTACGGGGGGGACTGATGTGCACCGTGGTTGTCAACCCCCGGGGTGTGGCACTCTCTGCCTGCCAGTGGTTGTGCTGGGGTGTCATGGCTCTGCTATGCTTTAGTTGGCTTGTCCCCATGGGCACGTGGATCATCCGTCCCACCCACAGTGATGCTGTGCTTGGGGTGTGCCAGTGTGGTGTGGGTTCTGCAGTGAGTTCCTGTGCCCATGTGGCATGGCTGGCGGTGGGCCCCAGCCTGCCTCCCTGGATGTGCAGTTCCATTGCTCTGGGGGCTGTGCTTGTGCTATGGCAGCTCTGCACTGCTCAGCTGAGCTTCCATGGTTGCGCCATGAGCGCAGCATTTTGGCTCAGCCTCTCCTACCTGGTTGCGCCATGGCGCAGTAAGTGCGATATTGAGACGTTGGTTGCTTGCGCAATTTGCTCTGCTCCATGTTTGAATATCGCACCTGTTGCGCATTTGAGCAACTGGTTTGTGCTTGCTCCTGCTGTTGCGCTACTTTTGAGTGCAGTTTGAATATCTGGGCCAAGGTATTTACATCAAGGTATTTTATGACATAGTGCTATTACATACTAAATCCAACATCAATAAACAACCTATTTTATATACACTTGGAGGTCACCACAATAAACCCCCTGTACAATGACTTGAGATGGAAAAGAAAATTAAAGAGGACACCACAGCATAGTCAAGAAAGGGGAGGGGGGGTGCCCATAGGTGGCTAACCTTGTAGACTAGAAATAGTAAAGGATAGAATAGACTAAGAAATAGAAGAACTGTTGCAACAGATTTGAAAAAAGGTCGGTCCTCAAGAGTGGCAGGAGCTCCCTGTCACATATCCCCTACCTTAAGAGGGAAGCAGCTATTGCAGACTGCTTACCACCTTCCTGTCCCAGGAAGGGATGGAGCTTCCACCTGTCCATCTTCAGAAGCTCTGCCTTAGGGTTCCTAGTAACGATAAACATTCTATCATAAACATAGTGGATATCATCATCCTTTACCCTGAGACATTAGCACATTTCTCAACAGAGACTAATGGTATCTTTCCATCTCCTTTTAAGGAAAGTACATCATATTTGTTAACCAAAAAATCTGGATGGCTGTAAAGTCCAGTACCATAGAAACAATTTCTCTGGGGTGAGTAATTACCTGCTCCAACCCCACCAAACATGTTGGTTTTAAGCAGGGCCCCAGTCCTTTGTTCAACCCCTCTACATAAACTCACTATGACTCTTGATTCATTTCACTTGTTACAGATGTAGACACCTGAGGGTAGACACTCAAGGTGTTACCCCAGCACAGGTTCCAATCCATTTTCCACCCACTTCTCATTTGTAGGTTTTCACTCAGAAAAGAATAAAATACATGTACCACCTCAGACTAATTGTCTGCCCTTGGGTACCTTACCTCTTTCTTTGACACCAGGCCCGCCCCTGACCAAACATGCTACACTTTTGCCTACAGAAAGGGACCACTGCAGAGCCACCTCAGGCCTGCCTGCAACTAACTTGGCCCCTTTGTCTTACACAAAGTGCCTGTGGGAATATGGAAGGAGCAATAGCAGTTTCTACTCTCATATTTCAACTTTTTATAACCTATGACCCCAAATCCTTGGTCATCTTATCCCCAGGCAGGTCTCCACAGCAATCTGCAGGAAGCCAAGGAACCTCCAATGCTGAATACTCTACAGTGTTAAACAGCAGGTTCCTAAACCTTTTAACTCTGGGGTGTCTTAGTAAATATCCTTCTAATCACTGTGCTATTTTCAGCCATCTGTTACCATCTAATACCTTGCAACCTATGTGAAAGTTTCCCTTTTTCCAAGGGTGACTTTTTTTAAATGACCTCTACATTCCTGAACTTTAACATGCTGTAACAGTTTGACAACACTAGCATTTTTACCATGCAGTATACCCCAGTCAATGCTGTTAATAGATTTAGCTGCATCAATACAAGAAAAGTCCCTTCAGCCTCATAGGCTTCTTCTTGCTTGCTTAGAGTCTTCAACCCCAGCACAATATCACTAGGCACAGTCTTACCTGGGGTCTCACATTTAAGTTCCATACTTACATCTCCGACCTCCAACAGGTAACATCTTGGGAACAAAGAAATATTCTGCTCAGTCAGGGGGTCCTCCTCCTGTGAACACACAAAAAATCCTCCTCTGATTCTTTACCCAAACTCTCCAGCAGGGGCCTCTCGAGCAGCTGGCACCAGCATTCCACCTCTCTGAGTAGTTGGTCTGCCTCCAGCCACTGCCTACCCCTCCAGTGGATCATCCTCATCAGGGCCTCCACCTTCTGGGTGTTGTCTCTCACACCTCCATACTGCCTCAATCTGCATCTCTTGTAATCTTCAGGCTTGGCTTTCCTCTGAACTCTCAGGTCCAATCCAGACAGCAGCTTCTCTCCATCTGCCAGCCATGCTTCTGGTCAGAACTCCATGGATTTTCTTCTCCAGGTTCTCCTATGGAAACTCCTGGTGCATCAGTACACCTGGGATATCTGGGTGACATCCACTGGAAAACATCCCTCTTCAGCCAGTCCAGACACCTCCAGCAAGTTATGTCACTTCTAACACCAAGTCTGTGTAGGGGTTGTGGGATAACAGATGGACCAGACACTAAACTTCAGGGTCAACAAACAATTTATGTGTGACATTTATTCAAAATACAGAAAATAAGCTTCTGCAATGCCATATTCCTTCTTCAGTACATCAGTTTGCAGCAACAGACTATGTATGTCCTTTCTTGGTACTTAGCCAGCACCTACTGACACTGATCTCTGATCTAACTTACCAGTTGAGATGCAACCTCTGCCTCTATGCAGGCCCCATTTGCTTGGGTAGTGGGGGCCCAAAAAGATAACAAAACAAAACAAGCTATAGACAAAGAACCTCATTACAGAATCACTGAAAGAAAGGTTACCCCAAAGGGCATTGGCAACAAATCAAGTTTCAAAAAAATACAACATCATGCCTAATTCTATAATGCAAAGCATCATGTGATATATACAAATCACCATGACATTTAGACTTGTTCAGTTTACAGCAATTTACATGCATTTTAAACAGCACAACTAACTTAATTTTTGTAATAGTTACCTAGTATTTTTTACCATTATCAAAAACACCTAGTACCATGGTATTTTCAACATTTACAGGTTTCATAATCATAAAGTATATACATCAAGATATTTTATGACATAGTGTTATTACATACTAAATCCAACAACAATAAACAACCTATTTTACATACACTTAGAGGTGACTACAATATAACCTCCCTGTACGAGGACCTGAGAGGGAAAAGGAAAATTAAAGAGGACAGAATAGCATAATCAAGAAAGGGAAGGGGGTGCCCATAGGTGGCCAACCTTATGAACTAGAAATAGTAAATGACAGAATAGACTAGGAAATGGCAGAACTATTGCAACACATTTAAGAAAAGGTCAGTCCTCAAGAGTGGCAGGAGCTCCCTGTCACACAGATCAAATGAAAGGTGTTCACATTTCTGAATGTGGGATACCACCCTAAACCATTCTTCATTAGTAGGGGGGTCTTCCTGTAACCATTTTTTTAGTGATTGTCTTGTATGCTGCTGCCAGAAGCACAGCCCATAAATAGAGTGCCCCCGTCCCTTCAATTCCCCTGGGAGGACTACCAAAAATAAATTCTCTGGTGTCAGGGTTTCCGTTAAGCCAAATACATTTGAACTGTGGTTGGAAATGCTTTGCCAATATAAAAATAACTTATGGCATAGGTAAAAAATACATGTGTCATCTGAGCACATCCCCTCCAACAGGTTGAAAGATTACCAGGAGACCATCTAGCAAGAAAGGCTGGTACCAGAAAAAACCTGATCCTAATCTTCCATACAAATTCCCTTCAGACTGGGGAGGTGGTTGAGGCCCATGTACTTCGCCATGTCTTCTGCCAGTCCTTTTCTATTATTTTGATATTTAAATCTTGCTCCCATTTAGACTTTAACATAAGTGTAACATGGGATTGCTCGTGTATTAACACCTTATATAAAAAAGAAATAGCTTTCTTTCTTCTGCTGGAGGACCAGATTTTAATTAAACATAGGGTGTATTAATTAATTTTCAAGATTCCTCTGTTCAGAGTTGTTTATTTACATAATCTCTGAATTGAATGAACCATATGCGATCTGGCTACCTCCAGCCAAACTGCTCTTTAACTTGATCAAGGGGCATCACAGAGTTCTTATAATCTGCCAGGGTGCATAAAGCCCTTTTGCCACTTGAACCCCAAACCAGGCATCTTGTTTTGAGGGGGGAAATAAAGGATCTTTAGATAACCAACAATATTTCCAAAAATGCATCCTAGTTGCTTTACTAGAAGTTCCTCTGTCCTACCCCTCTAGAATTGTTGCTAGTTCTGTGAGGACCAGTTTTATTATCTGCTTTAATTGGGTGGGCTAAAAAACAGCTGGCAGCAGGAGCAGAAGTGATCTGGCAAGATCTATCATTTTCCAATGGGTGGAATAATTTGGGTTACCCCATAGTAGTGCCAACTTCATTTGGACAGAGCACCAGTAGGTGGGTAGATGTGGAAAAACAATACCCCCTAGACCTTTAGGTAAAATCAACAACTGGTGTCTAATCCAAGGTCTGTTATACTGCAAAAAAAAGTTAAGAACATTTTCTGCCAGCTATTTAATATATGTGCACAGATTCTACAGGGTACACACTGGAAATAATACAAAAGTCTGGCCAATGCATTCATTTTTAATGCCTGTACCCTATCGTAGATAGTTAACAGCATCAAGTGCCATCTATGAAAATCCTGCTTCAGTTAGGCAGCAGATGGATGTAATTTACAGTGAAAAGTTGGGAGGGGTCTGTAGAAAGTTGAATTCCTAAATATTTAAGAGCAGGTAGGTCCCATCTCATTAAAATTGCCTGTCAAATTTGATCTGATGCATTATAATTAAAGGCTAGAACCTCAGCCTTCTGAATGTTTAATGTGTACCCCGAGAGCTTAGAAAAAAAAAGTAATTGTTGAAATAAAACCGGAAGGGAAGTGTCCTGGTCTGGCAGATAAACCAGCATATCATCTGCGTACAAAGCAAGTTTATTTATTTTTGTTAACTAGGAGAGACACGGTAAGCTGAAGCTTATTTACAGGTGCAACCTGGGAGCACAAGGAAGTTAAGTGACTTGCTGAGGGTCAAACAGTATGCAAGTGGGGCTGTGGGATTCAAACCCAGGTCTCCAGGTTTACAGCTCAGAGCCTTAAACCACTGCGCTATACTGCCTCTATTATGTTCTGTACCTACTAAATAAATCCCCTGTATATCTGCATTCTGACATATACTATGAGCAAGGGGTTCAATATACAATGCAAAAAGTAATGGGTAGGGGGCAACCTTGCCTAGTGCCCCTCTGTAAAATGAAACAAACCAATAAATGCCCATTGGATCTAATGTAGTCCAGGGGGTGTCATAAAGTTTGAATAGAAAGTCAATAAATTGGGAGGAGAACCTGAGGTCGGCAAGGACCCTGCTCAAAAAAGGCCATGACACCATATCAAATGCTTTTTCAGCATCCAAACTTAATAGAACTGCAGGATGTTTCTGCTTTTGTATATGATCAATGAGGTAAACTGTGCATCATATTTTATCCTGGGCCTGCCGACTGGGAATAAATCCACATTGATCTTGGTGAATTAATGCTGGGCAAAGGTGTTTCAAGAGAGCTGCCAAGATAGATGTTAGTATTTTATAGTCTGTATTTAATACAGAGATAGGCCTATAGGACGTACAGAGCGTAGGGTCCCTGCCTGGCTTCGGGATCACAGAAATAATAGCGTAGTTCCAGGAAGGGGGTATTTTACCTTTAGGACTCAGGGCAAAAGAAAAAGTGTGTTGTAACACAGAAATAAGTTGTGTTTTCACCACTTTATAAAATTCTCCAGGTATACTATCAGAACCTGGGCACCTTCCTCAGACAGGGTAATTTTCAGTTTTTTCTCCATTTTTTCCCCTGTGGAGCAGAAAAGCTGACATGCAATGACATCAATGGTGGTGCTGCACATGCTTTTTTTTGCAGTATGCTGGATGTTGACTGCACTTCCGCCCCCTACTTGTAGTCCCAGCAGTCTTTCCCCCAGCTGCCACTAGGGACCAGGCTAATGCTGAGCACTGCTCCTCCCACCCAGGAGGAAGACAGCACTCCACTGGACACTAGATCCTGCCCCCATCTGCTGACCTTCCAACAACCCAGGCGGGGGGCATGAACCTGGGTTGCCAGTGTGTTGATCAGTAGTGCTATAGCTGTGCTGATGGCTCAGCACGAGCATCCCTTTTCTACATTGTTGTGTCGCCATGTGATCCCTTCTGCTACACTGTCCTCAATACTGCCTTCCTGAAGTAGGCCTGCTATGCTACTCAGTACTCACCACAAGACTGGAATTCCTAAAAACAACTCATTACATTCCCCACATTGACAGACATGATGTGTGATCTTGTATCTGGGCAGTACCAGCACAGTACATCTTTTCAACTACACTGGTAACTTTTTACATATTTGTTTTGCAAACTTTAGGTAAGAAGGGAGTTCTTTCAACTCATGTAGTAGTGATGACAAGCCGGTTCCCACCCTTAAGTTAATCCAGACCCATTTCTTTATTTTGGTTTCAGGACACCATAAGCTCAACATTTTAAGGGCATAGGAAAATAACAAAAAAGTGAAATATGCTATTTTACTTTCAGAGCGCACAGCCTTCTCTCTCTCTGTAGAAATCTTTACCTAGTTACCTCTCTCAGAGTTGGCCAAAATCAGCTGCAAAACAGACACATGCTAGAACATAGTGAAAGTGATCTAGAGGGAAGTCCTTGGATGTAGGGATAATAAATTCTACATTTTGGGATGCAAGACCTGTAACATCCAAAGTCGAGTGCAACTGAGACTTGCAGTCAGATCAAGCTTTTATGAATCCAAATCCATTGCATATTCTGCAGGGTCAAGGAGTATGCAAGCAAACTCAACAAGTGAACCAATGAATTACAACTAAGCAGGCCTCAATAATTAATTTTATTTTATTTAAAGCTTTTCACATCAGAATAACTTCATTTGGTAAGCTACCTAGTTTCTGAGAAGGTCTCAGAGGTGGCAACACCTCCCATTTCTTTGCCTAACACAGAGGAGTACAAAAAGTTTTACCCTCTTTATTCCCACAGAATGAGACTGCATACTATCATACAAATGAAAATTGACAGTATCTCTTTGCCATCGTGCCACAGCTCCAGGTTGCCATTTTTTCCTTTCATTAATTTTGCAAAAAATAACTTGGATTTTAATAGAAATCACAGAAATAATGCTATGTGTCAGAATGATTCAATTCCTGTTTAGAAGACTTTTTCAGGCCAGAGTGCGTGTGTGCTTGTGTGGGTTGTTCTAGTACAGGAACAGATTGCAGCTGAATAATTCTAGCAGAAAGGCAGTTTTATTTAAAACATAAATTAGTAAAGAATATGCTGCACATTGTATTTTTGCCAGTTCCATCTCTTTTTTTCTCAAAAACTTGGACTGTTCAACTGTTCTTCAAGCACATTTGCACTGCATATGTTTATCTCCATCTAGTAGAAACAGGAACCTCCTTTTTTTAATTTTTTATTTATTGAATCTAGGAATTATTACCTTTGAGCCATGGCTCTTTTACAAAGGTTCCACGTCAGGAAGGGTCCACTTTCGGTAAATGTTTGTGGAATTCACCCATGAATTTATGTTGTTTAATTAGAAAAGTCATCCATCCAAAGATTCACAAAATGTAAAATATATGTGCATTACGTTGTTGCTTAAATGCTAGAATGTGTGTTTTGAGTGTCTTTTCTTTTACATGTATGAACAGCTATACCGTAATAAATAACTGGATGAAGAACTAGTCCCTTTTATGAGCGTAGACTTTTAGGGACCAGACAAAGATTGGAGTCAATATAGACCCCTATTTCGAGCTACAAATGGACCCTGAGTAAATAAACACAAGAAATAATTTATATTTAGTCTTGTCAAAACTTAACTAATTTAGCACTGCCTGGGTAATTAGACTGGTTCCTGAGTCTGAGTAAAAGAATGAAACAGTTTCTGGGTTGCCGGCAGTCCTCCCCCACTCCCTCTGCACAACCATTCTGGTTGTACAATGTTTAAAAAAGGTGTTGTAGGCCAAAAGGGCCAAGGCAAGCCCCGCCCCTCCGGATTTAACTTCTAAAAGTGGCAGCTATTGATGACTCAGTTCTGACTGACTTTATAGTAAACTGATATGATGAATCATAAGAAAAAAATACTCACCATAGTAATATTTCTTCCAAAGGATCCCTCACTTTGCCTAACGACTGCACTCATTCACCTAGAATGAGCTGCCCCAGAGCCTAGAACGTTATGATAATCACAGAATCTTAGAATTAAATTCAAAACTCTGTGGGGTCACGCTCACCTCTGCATTCTAATGGCAGATTTATTTCTAAAGTTAAGGTGAGCAGTGACCACCAACTAGCGAAAGGCTATCAAAAATGGCATGCCAATTTAAAACGTTTCCCAAAGCTTTTTAACATTGCAGGATAAATCTTTAAAACTGTAATGAAAAATTCTTGAAAAATTAGATAACTGAGTACCAGCTGTAAGGTACCATAGCAAGTAATGCTCAAGCAAAACAGAAAAGAACTCATTCTTGTGTGAACTTTTTCTAGGTTCTGGAAAGGGAGGTAGGGATTGGGATTATTGAGCATGGTGAGAGATTGCTTTGCAAGAAATAACATTACTATGGTAATGTTTTCTTCAAACCCCAGGTATCCCTCATTTATTATCAACAACTTCAGACTCCACAGCAGTACCTTGGGAGACTATGTACAGAACCTACATGGGGAAAAGGTTCTGCAAGACAGGAGTGCAAAAGCTGGCGTTCCTTCTGGACTGTATGTCCAGACAGTAGTGCTTTGTGAAACTGTGTACTGTTTTACAATTAGCTGCTTTACAAATTTCCTGTAGGGAGAAACTCCTAGAAACTGCCACAGAAGCAGTCAGGCCCCTTTTGTAGAGGGTTCTGAGACCTTCAGTTGGCAACTTACCAGCTTTGACATAACAGAACTGAAAGCAGGAAACTATCCAATGAGAAATGGTTCTCTTGGATGCTAGTTTATCTTGCTCTGCTTGACCATATGTAATAAACAGCTGAGTACTGGTGGACCTGACATCCTTTGTGTGGTCCAAGTAGTATCTCAGAGTTCCCCTGACACCCAGACTGTGGAGCTTTTGCTTCCATGGGCTGGACACTGCTGTAAAGAACACTGGAAGTGTGACTGACTGATTGAGAGGAAATTCAGACACCACTTTGTGGAGGAATTTTATTTTATGAGCATTATGGACTTTATGTCTTTTCTGCTCTGGATAACCTATGAAACCTAACTTGTCCCTGTCAAAAATGATATAGTTAGAGTCTGTACAGAGGGCCTGAAGCTTGCTTACCCTTTTGGCAGATAGGAGTATCTCCAGGAAAACTGCTTTTTGGGTAACATACAGTCCTTCAGAACAACAGTTGCCATAGGCTCGAAAGGAACCTCCATCAGCTGAGTGATACACAGATTCAGGTCCCATGTGGGGACAGGATCCCTTACTAGAGGGTATGGGTGAGCAAAACCTTTAAAGAATTTTTTGAAAATGGACAGTGAGGCCACCGAGGTATCCTTGCCAACTGAGGTGTATGCTGACACTGTTGCCAGATGAACCTTCAGGGTTGAGGGCTTAAAGCCCAGGGGCTGGATATGGACCAGGTAGTCCAGGATTGAAGGAAGGCTAACCTAAAGTGGGCTGAGCTGCCTAAAGGAGCACCAAAAGGAAAATCGTTTCCACTTTGAGGCATAGGTTCTCCTAGTTGCTGGTTTCCTGGAAGCCTTAAGCATTTCCAAAACCCACTCAGAGAAGTTTAGTTCAGAGAACTTGAGCTCTTCAAGTACCATGCTCTGCAGTGCAGAGTTCTTGGATCTGGGAACGTTATCTTGCCCTGGCACAAAAACAGCAGATTGTACCTCAGGAGAAGGTTGATGGGATACTTGATGGAGAGGGACAGAAGTGAGTACTATGTGGTCTACAGTAAGAGAGGGAACTGAAAAAGCTACTGCGCTGTGTGTCAAGCAGGTCAGTAGGGGCAAGAGAAAAAAATAGACCACTATGGTTCTCTAGAGAAGCAGTAGAAAAAGTAAGAGCAAAAAAAAAAACAGCTTTCAGAAAATACAAAAGAAAACAGGAGGAGGACAGTGAGAAGTATCAAGAGAAACAAGGGGACGCAGGAAAGGCAATTAGGAGTGCAAAAGCCAAAACAGAGGAAAATATAGCCAAATCAGTAAAATAGAGAATAAAGGATGGGGAAATGCGTGATATGAGAATTTAATGCACTCCGGAGTTGTGAGATGCTACATAAACCCTAAGGGCGAAGCCAGAGGGGTCTATTAAAACATCCAACAGTGAGGGTGTGCATTAAATTTTTATATGTACAATTTCATAGCTTTTATTTTTTATAATTGCTGGTCAGCAATTTTTCTGCAGCCCGACTTGTGTGACCATGTATCTCTCTCACACACACACACACACACACACACACACACACACACTCACTCTCTCTGTCTTCCTCTCACTCTCTCATTTCTTCATTTCTTTTTCAGTCGTTTGTTTTTCTTTTAGCATTTTTTCCTTAAACTTACATTTACATTGAGAGTTCTCCCAATCATGCTGGCACTGCAAGTGAAGTCACAGTCCTGAAGCAGAGAAACAGCAGGATCAGCCAAATAGAGCTTTGTTAAAGTGTAGATGGCAGGATCAACCAGATACTTGATTGTGGTTGTGGTGACTCTTTGGTAAGTGAGAGAGATGGAGCTGCCATGTTCATGAGTGTCTTCAGCCTGCCCACACACTGAATGGAAACCAATGAAGGAGTGGCATGGGTTGAGTGACAGGGCAAGTGAATGCCATAATAACCAGCAGTTTATTAAAGCAAATATCAACTGGGTCAGACTATAGAGAAAAATTGCTAATCAGTAATTATAAAAAGGGATAAAACAATTTTTTTAGATACATTAGTGAAAAGAGGAAGTCTAAAGGAGGTATAGTAAGACTGAAAGGGGAAGGAGAGCTTCTGTAGAAGAGGACCACCGAAAAGCAGACATACTAAACAGATATTTTTGTTCAGTATTCACAGAGGAGGGGTTAAAAAAATTGGACTTTGTTACAAGATAAGGGCATAAAGGGTCGGGAGGTAGACACTAGCTCTTTCACAGTGGAAAGAGTCCTAAAGGAGTTATCAAAGTTAAATGTAGACAAGGCAATGGTTCCAGACGTGGTGCACCCCAGGTTGCTGAGGGAGCTCAGGGAGAAGCTGGCTGCACCTCTGACAGCCCTGTTCAACCTGTCACTAGAAACAGAGAAGATACCAGGGGACTGGAGGAGGGCAGGTGTAATCCCACTTCACAAAAGTGAAAATGGGGAGGTGGTGGGAAATTACAGGATGGCTAGCCTGACTTCAGTAGTGGGCAAAGTAATGGAATCACTACTGAAGGAAAGGATTGAAGAATACCTTGTTACCAGCAGTCTACAGGATCCAAGGCAACATGGATTCTTGGCAGAGGAGGTCCTGCCAGACAAACCTGATCAAGTTCATTGACTGGGTAACAAAGGAAATGGACCAGGGAGGGGCGGTTGACATGGCCTATCTGGATTTCAGCAACACCTTTGATACCATTCCATATAGAAGGCTGGTAAATGAACTGAGTAGCCTAGGAGTAGGTCCTAAAATAGTAAAACAGATGGAGATTTAGCTTAGTGGTGGGAGCCAAAGAGTGGTGGTAAATGGGGTACACTCTGGAGAAGGCAAGGTGACTAGCGGTATGATGCAGAGATCATAATTAGGTCCAGTCCTCTTCAGTGTCTTTATTAGTGACTTTGCAAAATGACCGGAGGGGAAGGTATGCCTATTCTTGAATGACACAAAAATCTGAAAGAGAGTAGACACACCAGTGGGGGGTTGAAGGAATGAGGGAGGATCTAAAGAAGTTAGAAGAATGCTCAAGAGTTTGGCAGCTAAGATTCAATGCAAAAAAGTGCAAAATCACGCACTTGGGGGAAAAAATCTGGGGGCAATGTACCAACTCAGGGGAGGAGAAGGAGGAGTATTAGCAGCCACAAAACAGGAAAGAGACTTGGGAGTTATCATTTCTGATGACCTGAAGGTAGCTAAACAGTGAGACAAGGCAGTGGGAAAGGTTAGTGGAATGCTAGGATGCAGAGGGAGGGGGTATAACCAGCAGAAAGAGGGAGGTAATAATATCCCTGTATAGATCACTGGTGAGACCCCCACCTCAGGTAATGTGTACAGTTCTGGAGGCCCCATCTCAGAAAGGACATAGATAGGGTGGAGGTGGTGAAAAGGAGGGCAACCAAAAATGTTTCAAGGCCTGCATCAGAAGCCCTACCAAGAAAGGCTTAAGAATTTTAATATGTACTCAGCAGAAGACAGGAGGGAACATAGGGATATGATAGACATTAAAATACCTCACAGAAATAAACAAGGTACAGGAAGGGAGCATTTTCCAAAGAAAAAGATGGTCAAGGACAAAGGGTCACAATATGAAGCTATGGGGGGGGGGCTGGAGGCTGAGAGGAAATGCAAAGAATTACTTCTTCATGGAAAGGGTGGTGGATGCTTGGAACAAGCTCCCAGCAGAAGTGGTGGGGTCTAGAACGGTCACGGATTTAAGAATGCATGAGATAGACATAAAGGAATCTTAGAAGCAAGAGGGGGGTGTAAGTAGGGACTCTGCTGGCACTATAGGTAGGTAATTTAGGGAAGACAAGGTGGGCCAAGTGGTCCTTATTGCATGACAGCATCTTTGTTTCTATGTTACCAAATCTGCCTGGCCCAATTCAAAGCTATGAGGATCATTGCTGCTGACTCTATTCTCAGTTTGAGTAGCACTCTCGGTAAAAGTGGGAGTGGTGGGAAGGCATAAAGAAACTTCCCTGCCTAGCTGAGGATTAGGGCATCCTCTGGGACTGTATTCACCAAGGGAGGGACTGCAACAGAACTGTGGGAGCTGGCTGTTTCCCCAGGATGCAAACAGATCTATCTCTGGTATACCACACCTCCTGAACATTGTAGCCAGCACCTGCTTGTTCAGTGTCCTTTCATGGTTTCCCTGGCTGATTCTGCATAGGAAATCTGCCAGGAGGTTGTCTTTCCCTGGCAGGTGTATTGCCAATAGCTGAACATCCAAGGAATAGACTATTTCCAGATCTTCACTGCTTCTGTGTGCAGTTTTGTAGACCTTGCTCCTCTCTGCTTGTTTATATAATACATGGTAGTGGTGTTATTTGTCCTGATCTTGATGAGCTGACCCCTGGTGTGGGGAGAAACAGCTTGCATTGCTCGGTACACTGCCCTGAGCTGCAGGAGCTGTATGTGCTCCTGAGACTTCTGTGTGCTCCAGTGAGGTCTTCCAGGTGGGCACCCCAGTCCAGAAAGGAGGCATCTGTAGTGAATACGACTGTGGGTAATTGCTGAAGGAAAGGAACTCCCTCTTCGAGGTTACCTTCTACCTTAAACCACTCCAGTGCCCTTGACAGACACTTTGTGACACGCATTATTTTTGGCAGTGGATCCCTGGAACTAATGGCTCCCCAGGTGGTACTGGATATCTCTCAGTTGGAACCTGGCACCTATCACCACTGCAGTTGATGAAGCCATATGCCCCAGCAACTGTAGGAAATCCCTTGCAGATCTGGGCTGACTTGCCTTCAAGGATTTTGCAGGTACTGTTAGGTTTGCTACCCTTTCCCAAAAAGAATACATCCCCTTGGTGGGTATCTAACTCTGTACCTGAACTGGTTCTGTTTGAGATCTTGGCAGATTTGCCAGAGGTTTTCCTTTGTTTGGGCTTTGGGAGCTGGTGTTGTATCTGGAAATCTGAGACCCCTTTTGCCTCTACCTCTGAAGAAACTCCTCTGAAGGGCAAAATTGTAAGTAAGATCAGCATGAAGGTAGTATCCCCTGCTTCTACTTCCCTGTGGAAGTGGAGGCCTTTTCCTTCTCAATATTACTCTTGTGGGCAGTCTTGTATTTGTTCATGTTCTTCATGTTCGCCTCTGTCTTTTTTGTAAACATATTTTATTAAGTACAGTAGGATTCTGAGATACAAAGATACAGATCATCCAAACATGTACCCAGTGATGTTGCAGAACTTACATAAGATTCTAAACAATAAGTTTTTTACATAGGAGTTGTCAGGTAAATAGGAACACGTAATTTGCCAAGTGTAGAGCATATCAAAACATTGAAATCAATTATACAAAAATAAGATTCATTTAGTAATAGTGGATGGTATTATTGGTATATTCAACCTGTTCTAACCTATATATACTTTCAGACAGATCCACTAACTGTGGTATTGATGCTAAATGGTATTTAGAACACACTCAAAGGGATAATACAAAAAGTAAACAACATACTTGAGCACTGGGATTTTGACTTTTTATAGGAAGGTCATAATGATATCCCTTGCAGAAATAATAATATGAAATGTTTTCATGCTGCTCACATAAAACTACCCATTTGTTGGGTGCTATGCACTAATGGGGCAGGAGTACACGGAATCCACATGTACTCCACCCATGTATCAGTGCACCTGTGGACTGGTGCGTACTGGTGGCATTCATGACCACTGGCCACCTGTTTACAGCATTGCTCCCCAGCATGTGGGATGGGGTCATGGGTCCGGCCAGGCATCCAATCAGATTCCCGGACTGGGTCCCACACTGGATTTCTCACACAGTGGGAAACATTTTGGCAGTGCACCCTGTGGATGTCAGATGGCTGGCAGTTGTGGCAGGTGAGGGAGGGCAGTGCCACTAGCCCTCTAATGGCACCGATTGGTGAGTGGGGGGGTGGGGATCCAGATGCTGGTGGGCCATCGAGGGGGCAGGGGCTGCATCTGTGTGCCAGTGCCCCTGTGTGGGCTGGAGGGTGCCAGCTGGCAGAGTGTGGCTGTTCAACACTGTGTGCTGGGGTGGGTGGGAGGCACTGGGTGGCCCTATGTAGAGGCCCCGGAGGGTGGGTGGGCTATATGCCCTGTAGTTTGGTTGGCCCCGAGTTGTGCACAGGGCATGTAGGAGGTTTACAATAGGATTCCCTCTGGTGTACCCTGCACCCCCCCATGCACCCCTGCAGCCAGCACTACTCACCTTAGTGCATGGCGTGTGGTGACAGCCCACCCCTTGCCTGCCACTGGCACATAGCTCCTCATGCAACTAGGGGATCAGGTGCATATGTGTTGCATTTCCCCCTTGGAGCATCCCACACAGGGAGCACGTAGGGTGCTGAGTGGCTGCATGTCCCAGATAGGTGCGCGTAGATACTCTGCTCCATTAGTGCATAGGGGCCAATATGCATGCTGTAAGCATGATTTAAAAGTTTAATTGGAACAGTTTACATGCATGTGGCATGCGAGCAGAAAGCAAGTGGTCACTGATAACTGCATACATAAAAGTTAAGTGACTTGCTCAGGATCACACCATATACAAGTGGGGGTTGATGAGATTCAAACCCAGGTCTTTAGGTCTCCAAGTCTCCTGGTTTGCAGTTCAGTGCATTTAATCACTAAACTACACTGCCTGTACACATATGGCTCACTTGTACTTCAGTACAAATCTGCCTGTATCTGCAAGCATGTGGCATGCTTATAGCCACTGCTATACTTTTTATTTTTCTTGTGCCCCCTCATCTCAGCTGCACAGCTAAACTGAAGTACACATATCAGTGGAAACACATGTGGTTCTCCTAGCCCCAATACACACACTTAGCCAAAAAACTACTTAATTACTTCTGTCTGGCCTATATGCCCATTATTTTCTCTCCATAATTTTGAATGCTTCAATGCAAACAGACTTTAAGGGGCAAACACAAAAATAGCAATAACTCAACACCCACCCACATGGCCAGTCCTCCCCATGCACACACACACACACACACACACACACACACACACACACACACACACACTGTAGTGGGTGTGGCCATGCAGC
Organism: Neoceratodus forsteri; assembly: GCA_016271365.2. Taxonomy (NCBI): domain Eukaryota; kingdom Metazoa; phylum Chordata; order Ceratodontiformes; family Ceratodontidae; genus Neoceratodus; species Neoceratodus forsteri. The sequence continues at coordinate 412,135,909 of CM028133.1, read as the reverse complement.
TACAGGCAACCTACCAAGTACAGATATAAGTGGAGAGTCTCTTACCTGAGTACTAGGGAGCCAGAGGCAGGAATCTTTGAGAGATGATGTCCATGGGTCAGAGTGCTGGGATGTACCACCTTGAAATAAATGGAGTTATTTTTTATTACTGTTTTATGCTTTATGATGGTGAGTTAGAGAATAATGAAGGTCACTGTGCTACAAACAAGGCCCTTGTTAGTCGAGTGGTGGCCTTCATTAATCTCCAACTCTCCATCAGTAAAGCTTAAAATAGTAATAAAAAATACCCCATTCATTTCAATTGTCCACGCCCCTGCAGTCTCCCTTGCTCTTTGTCATAATGTGCCTGAGTGTGAGGATGTGGAGGTCAGCTTCACTGGGGGGGGGTCATAAGCCTGACTATAGAGGGGCTCCAATAGTCTGTGCATACCATACCACTCAACTGTCCCTGAATGCAAGGGATAGTCCTCATTTTACCCCTGAAATCTGCTCTGCTCCTCATTCATCCCTTGTGGAAAACATGCTGCCCACACAGATGATGTCCTGTAAATTTAGACTTTATGGCAAGGACGCTACTTCAGATTTCAGCAGGGGGGAGCCAATAACCAGTAGAGGCCAGGTGCTAGTTAGCCCCTAGGTGGCAAGCTATAGAATGTCTGAAACATCTCTAAAAGGTAAAACTTTTTTGTTGTGACTGAAAAGTGATACACAAATCAGGAAAAATTCAAATGTATATACCCTGGAGCAGTGTATCTGATTTGGGCTTAAAACCACCCAGTTACTGAAAACCTTTTTTTCCTGGCTGAAGTTCTGAACCCCACCCAAAACAAAACTTAGTCCTGTTTTCTCTTCCAGACTCCATTTCATTCAATACCCATCCCATATGGGTCGTGAAGTCACCCAAAGGTGTAGAAATGTGAAAAACACATCAATATTTGCTTCTTAGTTGGCTGCTGCCATAGCTACTACTGCACTGCAATGATCAAGGCCTATGAAGGCCGCCTACACCACTGTCACCACTGCTGCTAGGCCTTGCTTGCTGCCACTGGGAGGGCTGTGCTGTTTTTTTTTGTGAGGCGAGCCTGGTAGAGTACGTAGGTAGCCTAGTCTTGAGTTAGCTTATAGCTCAACCTCTGCCCCTTTAGCCACCAGGGGAGACGGAGACTCAATAAGAGTAGACCAACAAAAATATACCATCACAACACTGCTATTGAGAGTCCAGTGCTCACTGACTCCTCCAAGCTGTGGTGTGCAACCTGTCTACTCTATGGCAGGAAAGACAGTGTCGCACTCGCATGACTCATGTGCTCTTGTTTCACAGGAGCTCCTCCATGTCACATGTGATGGTGCCACCACTAATAGGTGGAGAAAGAGGACAACACAATGCAGACACAGTCGAGTCAGGACTGCACCTATAGTGTGAGCACACTCAGGCCAGGGGGCACTTATTGTGCAAAAGATTAAATCCAAATTTAATGCTACAGTCAGATCTGGTTAATCCATGCCTTGTTAATCCATATGTCTGATTATCTGAATGAAAAACACTACATACAGATTTTTTGTTGGGCTATTGACCTCTTTATTATCACTGTCTGGTTACTACGTAGATTTGTATTACGTAACAAAATTGGCAAACACAAATGTGCATGGATTAACCAGGTCTGACTGTATTATTACCACATCATAAGAACAATCTAGGCACAAATGCTGGGAGGCAACTGTCCCCTCTGCACTACCTAAATGGCACCCTGTTTTATGGTAAAAATTCATTCTCAGGTGCTAATATCGGTACAAGTAAATACAATGGTTTCCACTGTGTTCTGAGGTACTGTATCTCGATGCTTTATGATGTGTCTGATCATCATGAGGGTTAGTGTCCCTCATTGTCTCTCATTTTGAGTGTCCATGCCCCTCATTTCAGTGACAAATTGTGAGGTATGCTGTATACTTCCAAGACCCTACTCAGCACAAAGAGTGCTGAGCATAGTCATAGTGTACATGCATATACAGAATGACAAAGGGAAAGTAAGTGAGCCATAACAGTCATGGAAAAACACATTTGTAGCACTAAATATGCATAAGGGGATTTGCATGGCCCAAAACAAAAAGGTCAGGCTTCACAACACAAAGGCACCTCTTCGCACATCTGGAATGGGGAATGTTCACTGACTATATCCTAGGCATTTAATGCAGTAAGCAAACAATACTTTACAAACTAATGGCAATTTAATGACAAAAATAAAAAGCCATTAAACAACTTGCAAAATGATCATAATGAATTAGTTTACATAATTTTAATGTGAAATCAATGAAAATGGCATTGTAATGGCTGTAATTGCTTGCAGCAGTATGATAAACAGAAACTGATGTGTTTTTTAGATGAGATTGGCACCAGCTTAGTTGCTGCACACATGGCAAGCATGTAATATATGAACCTGATGTGATTTTTAAATGATGTTCACACCAGCTTAACTGCTGCACTCATGTCAAGCATGCAGCATGTGAATTCAATGTGATTTTTTGAACGTTTGCACCAGCTTACCTGCTGCACACATGCCAAGCTTGCAGCATGCGAACCTGATTTGCTTTTTAGACCTGGTTCACTTAGGTTCACTTTGTGTATGCGAACCTCATGTAAACATTGCACAATTAAGTATGTGGCATGCATTCTGCTTGTACACAGCACACTTAGATTTCTGTAAATGATCACTCCTTTCTCAACAGCCATTATGCAAGGTTGCCAGATCGAGTGGAACAGAGACTTCTGTCCACCAGCTTGTAATTGATACCTCTCTAAAAACATTGCTAGATTGTTAAAGCAGTGAGCTACATTAGGTAAGGTTTCAATAACCTAGTGCTATGCCACTGTCTTTCTAGCATTTATTAATGCCACCTCCCATAACCTCTGTTTTTTGCTTGGTTAATTGTGGCTTCAGCACCCTGCATAAATTCCTAGGGTGATCTTGAAAAGATCCATGACAGTTGGTCTACAAATTCATTTCCGACTGATGTTACAGTGACACCTTTAAGTTGGCTGCATTAACAGTCGGCATAAAGCTGGTCACTTTGGGCTGTGCTTTCTTTGGGGGCCTTTGCCCCCTGATCCCCCCCCAAGCAGGGGGCTCTGTCCTCACACCCTCCATAACTAATCAGCTCCGAGCAGCAGTTGATTAGGGGAGAGGGTGCAAGACCACCAGAAAGCAGTGCTGTGATCCTGTGCCGACACTACAGTGACCTGTCACTGTTGTCGCTGTAGTGTCGGTTGCAGTAAAATTGTCACCATAGCGACAGCATACAGTCTTGGAAGACCAGCCCACAAGATTTTCTGCATTGTTGTATGTACTTCTATCCAAAAAGGGGCAACTTTATCACAGGTCAGTGTCATATAAAGGAAGTCTCCCACAGCCACATGGTATTTCAAACATGTGTTCTGTCTAGCAGCTGTATAATTATGCAACTTACTTGAAGTCAGATAAATCCAATATAGACAACTTAATTGGCCTTCTACCAGGTTGTGTCTTGAATTGCCATACTTAAGTCAGTTTCCCAAGCAGTTCTAGGTCTAATTATTGGTGGAAGATCTGATCTCAAAAATAATTTATAAAGAATGTACAGGGTCAGGGTGTTTGGCTGAGGTTTATATACAGCTTCTTCAATGGGGGACAGCAAAAAAATGTTTGCTACATATTGCCTTAATCTCAAATATGCAAAAAGTCTCCCACCTAGATACCATATTTTTGCCTTAGTTCCGAGAATGACTTTATCTTACCCCATACAACAAATCACCTACTGTCCCAATTCCAGCCCTATGCCACCACAACAGACCTTGATGAAGGAACACATTATAGCCCTTTAGGTCAGTAAAGCGTAAGTGTACTGCAATATTTGGTGAAAGCCTCCTTTGATGACCAATGTGCTTGTGTACTCCTATCCAGAGCCTAACAAGTGTACAGGTCAAGAGCTTTTTCCATTGTGAGGGAGATGTATAATACAGAGAGAGTGACAGGACATCTTGAAGCAAGCCCCCTCATTATGAACTCTTCTTCCATAACCCTCCAAGCTGGTGCTGGGTTGACTGTGGACTTCTCTAGGAGAGCAAATTGGGATACCCAGTAGTAGTATTTAAAATTAGGATGTGCAAGCCCTACATCACTTAAAGGCACATTTAAGATAGTCCTTTTTAATCTAGCTGGTTTAACAAACTATAAGAATTTATTCAATATAATATTTAATTGCCGGAAGAAGTATTCAAGGACTATTATAGATATATTCTGGAATAGGTACAGGCGCTTGGGTAAAATATTCATTTTAATCACGTTGACTTAACCAATCAAACTTATAGGAAGACCCTTCCATCTCTCACAGTATTTTCTTATGATGTTTAATACTATGGGTTAACATAGGTTTCTTTGTATAAGTGCATTAAGTTCATAGGTAACACAATTCCAAAATATTTCAGTGTCTGGACATTTTTTAAGTTTAGTGTGGTCATCTCCAGATAGCTATAGTCACCTTGTCTCATCACCATCATCTCACATTTTGACCAATTAATCTTCTAGTCTGGAAGGACACCATATTCTAAAAGCATGTCATATAAAACCAGGATGCTTCTTTCTTTGTAAGTGTTGTAGGTAGATTAATAGGTCATCTGCAAAAAGGGATAACATATGGTGTTAGCCACCAGCAAGCAGGTGCTGAATTCTCTCTTCTGTCTAATAACAGCTGCCAAAGGTTCCAGGGACATCACATATAAAAGGGGAATGAAATGGCATCCCTGTCTAGTTCCAAGGGACAGCCGAACAGTTTTCATGAGAATATCATTTATAAGGATCTGGATTGTGGGTTGCTTATATAACGCTCCTCTCCATCATATCATATTTTCTCAAATCCTAAATCTCCACAGGGATTTAAACAAGTGCTCCCACTCAACACGATCAAATGCCTTCTCGGCATCTAGTATTAATATCCATGGTTTTCCTAGATTTCTATTCCCTGACCATCACCAAATTACATTTAGGATATGGCTTGCATTCTGTTTTCCCTTCACAAAACCAGTTTGGTCTTCATAAATTATGAGAAGGAGTACTTTCTCAAGCCTGCTAGCTAATATTCGAGTCAGTATGTTGTAATCCATGGTCAGGAGGGAAGTTGGTTGGTATGAGGAACAATATTTGGGGTCTTTACCCTGCTTTGGAAGTATTGTGATGGTGGCTGATCACATGGAGAGGGTTATAACACCCTGGGATAAGGACTTCTCAGTCATGTCTTGTAATGGGACCTGGAGTTCATGATAAAAGATTTAAAAAAATTGAATTGGCTATCCATCTGGCTCTGGTGCCTTCCCACACTTTAGGTGGTTAATTGCCCTTTGAATATCTTCCCACTGCAATGGTGCCTCTAATTTTTTGTTTGTCCCACTTATTGTTCATAGTTGTACTTTACTGAAAAAATTGTCAAACTGGGTCTCTGTTGGTGTGACTTCTGATGTATACAGAATAGTAGGAATGGAAACACTCCCCAATTTCAGTGTCCCCATGCTGTAGGCTACCCCCACTGTCTTGTACTTGGGCTACATTTTTATAGATTTTCATAGATGATATCTGAGTCAGTCAGCATTAGCCAAAGATCACTTGACACTTATACATGATGACGTCTAGTACATATACTGCCAAAATAATTATCCAGAGATTTTTTTTGAATGTATCCATAGTTGTGCTACACACCACTGTTTCAGAAATGTATTCCAAGTTGACACCGCACTTTTATGAATCCAACCACCTCTTTTATTAGTTTTATATAGCTCACCTGGGTGGATAAAGCTATGGGTCTGGACATGCTCCATGCCAGGGAGCACAGGGAATTAAAAGAAGAACTGGCGGCAACCTTAGCAAGATTGTTTAACTTGTCTCTGGAAATAGGGCAGGTGCCAAGAGACTGGAGAAGGGCTGAAGTGGTACCACTCCACAAGAATGGCAGTAGGGAAGAGGCAGAAAACTATCATCCAGTCAGCCTCACCTCAGTGGTGGGTAAAGTAATGGAGGCACTGGTGAAGGAAAGGGTGGTTAGTTGCCTTGAGGAAGAGAGAGTGCAGAATGATAGGCAGTATGACTTCACTGCAGGAAGGTTGTGCTAGATGAATCTCTATTGAATTTTTTGACTGGGTGACGAGGGTGGTTGATCAGGGAGGGGTGGTGGATGTGGCCTACCTGAATTTCAGGAAGACCTTCGACTCCATACTTCATAGAAGACTGGTTAATGAGCTGGAAAGCTTGGGGGTGGGACTAAAAATGACAAAGTGGGTGGAAAATTGGCTACAGGACAGAAGCCAGAGGGTGGTGGTAAATGAAGTGTACTCCAGGAAGAAAAGAGTGACAAGGGAAGTGTCTCAGGGGTCAGTATTGGGGTCCATACCCATACTGTTCTACATATATATATATATATATATATATATATATATATATATATATATATATATATATATATATATATATACACATATATATAGGTAGCACAATAGTGCTACCATAGTTTGGGTTGAGTAGCACTTTTAAGGTTAAAGGGTAACATTTTGCACCTTAATAACTTTGCCACCATTCAACGGATTTGCCTGAAATTTGGTAGGCATGATTGGGCATGATAGGTCTTGGGATTTGCCAAGTTTTGTACCAGTCAGATATACAGCTACAGAGTTATTAAGCAACAATGAATTGCACAATAACGCTTTTTTGTGATTTCTTTTCTCTCGCCTACAGGTTGCACAGTTTGTGTGACTGGTCCAAAAACTTCAGGGAACATGCAGCTAGGGTGCCCAATGTGCCTTTTGAAGATTTTGTGAAAAAATATTAAACGGTTCAAAAGTTATTCAAAAAACAAGGTCCCATTATAAGTCAATGGGAAAGTTAACAAAAGTTCGAAAGTGTCGCAAATGCAGTTTTTACTTTGCAATGGTCTTTTACTGTAGAATCCACCATTTTGTTTTCAGTTGGTGATCAGAAAAATGCTTGGCATTTAAATTTGGGACCCTCTAGCAACCTAATTATTTTTGTATTCACCTAGTCGGACCCTGAGGATGCTAGGCATGTCTATATTTTGGGGTAAAACGCCCCAGAAATATGTTTTTCAAATTTCTGGAAAAAGTACTTTCGCAATGTACTTTTGCACTTGCGACACTGTCGAATGAATTTGGGAAAGCTTTCGCAAAGTCCAACAATACTTTTTCAGGCTATGGCAAAATGACAGCAATTCTTTGCCACCCTGCTGCAAAACAACGGTTCGGTCTTTTGGGCTGAAATTTGGAGGGAAAGCAGCCAACATCTCATAGATGTGCCTTTCACTGTGTTGGTGAAAAAATATTACAGGGTGGCAAAGTTACGGCACTCCAAATTTGACACTTTTTCCCATAGCATAACATTACGGCGTCTGCCGCATTACAGGAATCCTTTGCTGCCCTGCTGCAAAATAACGGTTTGGTCTTTTGGGCTGAAATTTGGAGGGAAGAAAGCTATCATCCTACTGATGTGCCTTTTCATGGTTTGGTGAAAAAATATTGCAGGGCAGCACAGGGACGACACTCCAAAGTTGATGCATTTTCCCACTGGATAACATTACGGCATCTGTCGTGCCTTTCGGGGCCTGTATCTTGGAAACGGTACGAGATACGGACTTTTCATCACAAAAATGCTTAGCCGCCCAGACAAGGGCTAAGTACAAAGCTAGCCAGGAAAGTCATAACTCATATGAAATTTACATTTTTTTCTACGTCGTACGGTTCCTGAGATATAAGCAATTTAATATTCCAAGTCCTCATTTTCTGCTCCAAGGCCCATTGTTATGTATACATTCTTTGTTTTCACTGTTTTTTCCAATGCATTTTTTGGGGGAAACAAGGGTGTGCCCTTTTGTTACTGTGCCAGTTAGTGTTTCCAGTTGCGTTTCCGTTACCGTTTGCTGCACTGTTACCATCTATGCCACTGTGTGCGTTACGGTTTGCATTTTCTCTTGCACTTGCATTTCTGTTTCTGTGTCATTTAGCATTATTGTTGCTGTTACCACTACTGGTTTCATTTGCAATTGCGGTACCATGCACGTGTGTTAAGGTTTGCGTTTCCGTATGTGCTTGCATTTCTGTTTCGTTTCTGTTTCCTTTGGTGTTATTTTTGCTGTTACTGTTATCATTTGCATTTACAATTGCAGTACCATGACCGTGCATGTAATGGTTTGCGTGTCTGTACTCGCTTGCATTTGCATTTCTCGTCCCTTTGGTATTATTATTGCTGTTACAGTTGCCATTTACATTAACAATTGTGGTACTGTGCCCATGCTCGTTTTGGTTTGCGTTTCCATACGCGCTTCTATTCCCATTTCTGTTTCTCTTTCCTTTGGTGTTATTCTTCATGATAACTTTACCATTTGCATTTACAATTGCGGTACCATGCCTGTGCATGTTACGGTTTGCGTTTACGTGTGCACTTTTATTCGTGTTTCCATTTCTGTTCCCTTTCACGTTCTTTTTGCTGTGACAATTAACATTTCCATTTAAAATACTGCTGCTATCACTGTTCGCATTACCAGTTGCATTTTCGTACACGCGTCAATGTCTGTTTGTGTCACTGTTTGCTTTGGAGTCACTTTGCACTTGCATTTCTATTAACATTTCCTTTACCATTTATATTTCCATTACCATGTGTGCCACTGTTGGCACTTCTGTTTGTGTTGCTGTTTCTGTTACTATGTCACAAGACATTGGCCCTGTGCTCCCGCCACTGCATTACTTTCACTATTTTTCATCATCATTCTCAAGAAGAAGGGAAATTAGATACAATAAACTCTGTTTAATGCATCAGTTAGGGTTGTTCCACAGCAGCAAAAGTGAGGAAATTAGATGTTAGGGTTGAAAAGCCACCTTGGACCCACCAACCCACCCCCAACCAGCACTGGGTGTGCATTGGGGTCATCGGTCCCTAACTCTCACCCCATTCTCCTATACCTCTGCTTCTTTACACATGTGATGGGGTGAGAGTTAGGGCTGATGACCCCAATGTGCACCCCGATGCTGGTTGGGGAGTGCAGGGTCCAAGGGGGCTTTCAACCCTAACACCAAATTTCCTCACTTTTGTCATTGTGGAACAACCCTAACTGATGCATTAAACAGAGGGGAATGTATGCTTGTTTGCGGACAACACAAAGATTTGCAGCAGGGTGGACACCATGGGAGTGGGGTGGGTTGGGGTGGAGGCAATGAGAAAGGACTAGAATAAGTTAGAAGAGTGGTCAGCAGCATTGCAGATGGGATTTAATGCAAAGAAGTGTACAGTGATGCACCTGGGACACACCAACCCACAAGCCAGATACACTCTAGGAGGGGAGAAAATAAAGGCATCAAGGCATGAAAGGGATCTGGGGATTATAATTTTGAATGACCTCAAGGTTGGAAACCAGTGCAGGAGAGTGGTGGGAAAGGTAAATGGAATGATAGCATGCATAGGGAGGGGTATAACAAGCAGGAAGATGGAGGTACTTATGCCCCTCTATAAGTCCATGGTAAGGCCTCACCTGGAGTACAGGGTCCAATTCTGGAGGCCCCACCTGCAAAAGGACGTAGATGGAATAGAAAGAGTTCAGAGAAGGGCAACAAAGATGGTGCAGGGTATGCACCAGTTGTCCAATGAGGAAAGGCTGAGGGAGCTGGACCTTTACTCACTGGAGACTAGGAGGGGGGCATGACTAAGACATTTAAGTATGTGAAAGGGATCAACAGGGAAGTGGAAGGGGTCCTCTTCAAGAGGAAAGGTACAAATAAAACAAGGTGCCACAGTCTGGGGTTGGAGGGAGGAAGATTCAGAGGCAATGTAAGGGCACATTATTTCATTGAAAGGGTGAATTCACATATCTGGACCGCCTTGTACAGTATGGGCTGCACGCCCATTGGCTCTTGCTCTGCACCAATGGGCATGCAGCCTTACTGGGCAGTCAGTCGGCAGGCGGCAGGGTGGCAGGCGGGTGGGATGCTGCCGCCCGCCGCCGCCAGGGGGAGCGGGTGGTGGGGCTTCGTGGTGGGTGGGGTGGGGGACACTAGATCACCAGGGATATGGTCTGGGGAGGTTTACTCACTTTGCTGCCCACGATCGGGCTTCATGGTCCACTGGACCACCAGGATATGTTCTTGGGGGTTGGAACCTTGCTGCCCATAATCGGGCTTCACGTCCACTGACACCAGGGCTATGTTCTTGGGGGTTTATTTGCCGCCCGTGAATCGGGCTGGTGGGGTGGTGTTATTTGTCACTTTTGCCCGTGATCGCCAGTTGAGGGAGGTGTTTGAACATATGTCCACGATCGGGCCAGTGGGGTGGGGTGGGGAGATTTTTAACCTATGCCCGCGATCAGGCTGAAGGGGGTGTCGGTCCCCAACGGCTGCTGCCTGGCATGGCGCCAAGCGCAAGTCCTCAGGGATCGGCGCACCTGCATGCTAATGGAATGCAAATGGGGCCATAAATAGATGCAAATGGCCTCCCCATGCCTTGCATGAATTATGGCCCATTTGCATGTCACCTTTGAATATGGAATTTGCACATGGCGCAATGGTACTTGCGCCACCGCAACTTGAATGCTCCACTCTGACCACTTCTGCGGTGGCACGTTCCACTGTGCCATGCACAGAAGACAGTCGGGTGATATTCAAAGGAGTTGCTCAATAGCGCAACTCCTTTGAATATCGCCTCGGCCACACCCCTGCACAACTATTTTGTGCAGCGCAAGGGCTTGCACCACAAAATAGTGCAGTTTGAATATCCAGCCCTATATGTCTAAATATACACTCCAGTAGTTTATTACTCTTTTCACTACCTCCCCAGTGTGATTGTCAAAAGACGGGTTATTAGTAATCGTATTTCCAAGGTATCTTTCTCTGTCCATGGCTTCTAGTTCCTTACCATTTAAGGTGTACTTGGCCATTTCATTTTTATGTCCAAAATGCATAACTTTACTTTTTTGCTGCATTGAACCTCAGTTTATGCTTTCTGGCCCAATTTTCTAAATTATACAAATCATTTTGGAGCTGGGCAATGGCTGACTCACTGTGAACATTTGCACCCAGTTTGGTATTGTCAGCAAACTTGCTTATCCATGACTTAGACAAACTTTGCATTGAAGAAATAAAAATATTAAATAGCTTTGGCCCCAGCACTGACCCCTGTGGAATACCACTACTCTCATAACCCTAGTCAGAGGAATACCCTCTAATACAGACTCTTTGCCTTCTATTCTATAGCTGGGACCCAACCCACTTTACAATATTGGGTTGAAATTTTAGCTCAGTTAGTCTATGTAATAGTTCTCCATGTGGAACTAGATCAAAAGCCTTGGCATAGTTCAGATATACAACATCCACTGGTGAGCCATTATCAAGAGCAATACCGATTGCTTCAAAGGATTGGAGTAACTTTGTAAGGCATGATCTATGTGGCTTAAACCCATGTTGAGTTATATCAACCAGTCCTTCATTCAATTCATAATGTTCAACCAATTCTTTTATATATTCCTCCATCAGCTTTCCCAAAGTAAATGTAAGACTGACCCGTCTATAATTCCTGACATCTTGTTTTGATCCCGTTTTTGTAAATGGGGTTCATATTTGCTTTTCTCCATTCTGGTATCACATTTCCTTCATCCAAAGAAGTATTAAATAGGGATAAAATGGGTCTTGCTATTTCATTTGTCAGTTCCCTCAAGACTTTTGGGTGTATATTGTGGGGCCCCGGAGACTTGTTTACCTTTATTTTTTCGATTTTCTTTCTTACGCCATCTTCTTTTATTACTGATTTGTGTTTCTTAATGTTACCTACTTCATAGATGTAAGTCTCAGTGGTTGTTTTCAGTTGATATACACACTTATGAAATAGTCATTGAACTTCTTAGCCACATCAAGTTCATTTTCGATCTGTGTTGCTCTTGTTTGTAGTGGCCTATCCTATGTTGCCCTTCTCTGAGGCTACTTATATAATTAAAGAATTATTTTTTATTGTCATTTGTTAAAGTAGCTACTTTTATCTTCTCACCACTTTTATCAATTTTGATTAACTTTTTGCATTGTCTTGCTTTATCCTTGTATACTGCCCAATTTTCTGGAGTTGGCTTACTTTTGTATTTTTTTAGGCTTTTGTTCTCTTCCTTATAGTTTGTTTAATATTGTAATTAAACCAGTTTGGAATTCTTCCCATCTGGTGGTATTTAATTTTTTCAGGTATGTATATTTTAATACAGAATTAAATATGTTGATTTATTTTGTTCCGTTTGTGCACAAGTGTTTGCCCCTGCAGGTCTTTTCCAGTCTCATTCTTTAAGGTATTTTCTCATACCCCCCGTAATGTGCCTTATTGTAGCATTTAACATTTGTTATGCCTGTTTGTGACCTACAGTTCCCTTTTATGATCAACTGAACTATACTGTGATCACTATCAATCAATGGCTCCCTGACTTCATTACTGGATATCTCATCAATAATATTGCTCAATACTAAATCAAGGATATTAGATCCTCTAGTACTTTGGTGTACATACTGCTCTAAATTTTTCTTTATGGTTGTATCTATCAGGTTTTTTCTCTATGGTGTTTGATCCAGTAAGGATTCTCCAACTGATCTGTGGTAGATTGAAATCACCCATAAGTATTATTCTACCTTCAGTATCCATACTCTCAATAACTTCCTTAAATAGATTATTATCTTTACTTTATAGATTTGGGGATCTTTAGCAAACTCCTAAGGTGATTTTTGTTTTATTAATTTGTATTATTTGAGACCAAATATGCTCAACTTCACCCTTACCTTGTTTAGGCATATCAACTTCTTTGGCATAAATTTTGTCAGAAATGAAAAGGGCCACACCGCCACCCCTTCTAGCAATATAATCTTTATGGAAGAGTCTGCACCTCTGTATTTCTTTTCCCAAGTCACCCACCTTCCACCATGTTTCTGTGACTGCACATATTTGTACGTTCTCCCTATTTAGTAGTATTTCAACCTTATTTTTCTTATTCCCCAGGCTCCTTGCATTTATTAGAAATATGTTTAAATAAATGGGTTTATTATTGCCTCCACCTTTGTAACCAATCTGAGATTTTGTAGTGAAATGCATGTTGTTACTGTTTTCAATATTTTTGTGATTGCCTTGTCTCCTAGAACTTGTATCTGGATAAATATCTCCTCTCCCTTTGTTATTTATTTTAGAGGTTTCCCATTGATGTGGGCATGAATTATATTACCCAAAAGTTTGCTTTCACTTCTGTTTAAGTGCAGCCCATCTCAACAGTACAATTCCCTTTTACCATTGAAGAGTGCCCAGTTTTTTTTATAAAATTAATACCCTTTACCAGACACCATTGTCTTGGCCAATTATTTAATCTGACTATCTTCCTAGTCCATCTATAGTTCTCTCTAGGCACTGGAAGAATTTCTAACAATATGACATCACAATTGTTTTATTTCAGATAAGCATATATTGATTAAAGTTGTTAAATATTCCTTCTTCAGTTTTTTTATTGACATCATTGGTTCCAGCATGAATCACCTCTAGTAGTTTGGTGTGTGTTTGCTTAATTACATTGGGTATTAGTCACATATTCTTTCTTGTTTCTGTGGTGTATTTATCAATATACTTGATCTTAGAGTCACCCAAAGTGTAAATTTATTTCTGTGGTAATTCACTAGTTTCAGTATCCATCCTACTATCTGGAGAACTTTCCTCACCTTATCAGCATCCCCTGGGTGTCTATATTGCTTACAATATCCAGGAGCACTTGAGATTGATCCTTCAAGTTTTCAAGTGTATTTATAAATAGAGTGTACTGGTTTTTCACAGGTAATTCCAATTCCATTGCCTTCCTACCCTTTTATCTACTTTTATTTGCTTCTATAATACTCCATTCGTCCCCTTTTCTTTTTCCCCTCTGTCTTTTTGAAGTTTCTTCATTGCTTAGATCCCTGCCTTGCATGTCAGATACCCCTTCAATTTCTATCCCTTTGTCATTTGATTTTTTAGGCTTTTTACCTATAACTCAAGCCCAATAACTTTAATTCAAAGTTCATTTAGTTCCATACATTGTTTGCATGCAAATGATGTAAAATCTGCATTGAATTCCATACTAAATTTATCACAACCTATACATTTTATTCCCATGTCACCACTAACAAGTGTTACAAAATTGGAGTCCATATCTCAGTTGTGAGTGTATGAAAAAAGAGCCCAAATACCTTTTAAATCGATGGTATGACTACTAGAGTTTCCTGGCTAACCTGGCTGAACTAGCTGACACTGGCAGACATGCTTGCCTCTGCCAGTGTGTAATCCCCAATCAGTGCACACCTACGCTCACAAAGGTGTCACTGATAGCACCCTCACTGGAAGGGATGTCACCAAAACTTCCAATGGTCAGGTACAGCACTTACAAGTTAAAACCCTTAAAATTCAGCTTTAAGGGTCATGGGTCTATCTTTAAAAAAACATATCAGGGCCCTTAAGAGGAGAGGAAGCTCCCTTCACTCTATTTCTAAGATATAGCAGCAGTCTCTCGCTCTCAGCGAGGGTCAGAGGTCACCCAGGCTACAAGGCAGCTCTCAGCTGTAGTACCATAGAAGAACACTAATAAAATGGCTACACATTTCAGCCCCAAAGTGGTTTAACAAGGCTTCTGAGTTAAAATAAAGTGCTCCCAGTGCACTCACTTGCAGAAGTAACATTATTGAAGCATTCCCACTGAAAGTGATGTCACCAAAACTATCAATGCTCAGGTTGCTAAAGTCTGCAATGTATATCTTCCCAACACATAAACATTGTACAAAGTGTGCTGCTCTGTTCTTTGGCAGGTGACCACAACACGATAATGAATGATGGTTTCATGGTGTTCCACTTTCTGGCTTTGCAGTTTCTAGTACATCTCCTTCATTGTAGAATGGAGAAAGTTATTTCATGAGATCACCATTCCTTCTGTGTTTCCCTGTATGTACCACACTCTCCTCTTCAGCCTGATAGTCTTGTGATGGTGAATGTATGAATCACACAGTTTCATGGCAATAAGTGTTTCTGTTGTTGGGTATGGCGCATAATAATACCGTGATGATGTGTCCATGTGTGCACTCTCCTATGTGTGTGGCACTTTGATATACCTACTTGCATTTGTTTTCTATTTATTTTATTTATTTATTTATGTCTTTGGTATCCGGGTAAGTGAGCTGACCTGAAGGACCATTTTCAGTCACGACTCAGGCCACATAGTGGCGCAGCTCAAGTAGTACAGTACATACAGATACATAATGATAATCATGCCTCAACATGAGGTGACGTAACAAACAACACAAAAGTGGTTACACAACAAATAACAATAAAGAGCCGAAATACACAAAATTACAGTGAGTCTTATTGGGTTAACTTTAGGTAAAAACAAGTGCAAAATCAAACAGTCTACTGTAATGGACACTCAATCAGGTTACAGAAACAAAGAGATCAGACAGAACAGTGGCATATGATACATAAAGTGCAAAGTGCATTATGTTACATACTAGAAAGCATAGGACATGAAATCAGAGAGGAGTAAGCATAGGCAGGAGGGCAGCGGAAGTCAGCAGACAGGTGCATCTTGGTGTGGGAGAGATGAACAACCCCGGCATTAGTCAGGATAGCAGTGACATGTGGCTTCAGATAGGAGTCAGTCTTTAACATTTTTCTTGAAGAACAGGTGGGAGGAGGATGAGTGGATGGATAAAGGGAGCCTGTTCCATAGGGAGGGGGAAGAGACAGAGAATGCTGTACTACCCATGGAAGTGGAGGTGCATGGGACATCCAGTGAAGGTACGAAGGATACTTGGAGGCTCCTGGTAGTCACCCTGCCTGTTAGTAGGGATAAGTATAGAAACCGGTGGCTGCCCCTAAGCATATTGTCCACTAGGGAGCCTAGAGCATAATCTAAATGGCCTTGTAGTGGGAGCCACCATAGGGACTGATAGAATGCACAATGATGAGTGGAGTAGGGAACTTGAAGGACAAAGTGACAGATGGTGTTGTATGCTGTATTCAGTTGTGAGTGCAGAGCAGAGGACATGAGGGAGTAGACAGGGGAGCAGTAATCAAGAAGGGGTAGCAGGTTTCCTTGCACTATAGCAAGACACGCTTCATCAGGCAGAAATTGTTTGAGTTGGTAGGCAGCACCTAGCTTCTGGTGGACTCGCCACACAGAGTTATTTATATGTGCAGAGAAAGTAAGGAAGGGGTCAAGAGTAATGCCCAGGTATTTAAAAAAGGGACATTTTCAAGGTGGGGCCGGATGGAGTGAGAACAAGGAGGGAGGAGTTAGTTTTGGTGACCTTGGCAAGGAATAGTTTGGATCCAAAAAGCATGGACTTTGTCTTCTTATCAACCCCCTCTTCTCTACTCCCCTCTTGTTACCATACCTCTTCAATTTACCACATTGTCTGATGTTATCAAATTGTTCTCTTGAATGTAACCACCACTGTATTAACTAAAATATAAACTATGCTGAATGTTATGCTATATTACATTGTACACCTTATTTTATCCTTTGTTTTCACTGTTGCTATCAATGTAATTATGCCCAGGTCCATCTTTGAAAATGAGTTCTTCTCAATGATGCTTTGCCTGGCTAAATAAAGATTGATTGATTGATTCTTTTTGTTGACCAGGAGTTTACTGGAGAGAAACCATTGATGGGCATTGCCATAGTTTGGCGAGAGGGTGGAAGAGATGGTTTCCAGTGATTTATCACTATGGCATAGGACTAGGTTGTCCTCATAGAGGAGTGCCTCACAGGTGACGTTTTCGGCAGGAAATGCATTTATAAATACAGAACAAAGGAGGGGGCCAAGTATGGAACCTTAGGGGAATCCAATGGATCCTGGTAGGGCAGAAGAGGAGGCTTTACCTATTATGACAGACTGTGGCCTGCCAGAAAGATAGCTTCTGAACCAGGTAGTAGTTTCAGGGGAGCAGCCAAAATGAAGTAGGGTAGAGTGGAGGATGGGGTGGTCAACAAGGTCAAAAGCCTTTGGCAGGTCCACAAATACAGCACCTGTGACCTTCCCCATGTCCATGTTTCTTAGAACATGGTTAGAGGAAAGGGCCAAGGCCGAGGTGGTACTGTGGTGCTTGCAGAAACCACACTGGATGGGGCATAGGAGGTTGTACTTGTCCAGGTGTTCTGAGAACTGAAAATGTATATTTTTTTCCAGTAGCTTGCTTAGGTGAGGGAGAAGGGAGATGGGTCTGTAATTATCAGGTAATAGGGTATCCCCTTCTTTGAAGATTGGTACAACATTTGCATGTTTCCAGGAGTCAGGCACAGTGGAAGTTGAGAAGGTGAGGTTCAATATGAAAGTGAGGGGTTTAACAATTACTGGGGAGATGAGTTTTAGGAACATGGGGAAGAGCCCATCACTGCCAGGACTACCTCTGACAGGGAGGGATTTTAGGAGTTTGGTAGTGACATCATAACCAATGGCTCTAAAGTAGAAAGGTGGGGCAGAGCGGTGTTGGAGAAGGGGAAGGAAGAGTTTGGCTGACTATCAGGGTCTGGGAAAGGCTGTTGAGGGAGTTTGCTAAGACAGGAAGAGAGTTCGGTGAATCTGTGCTAAAGATATGCGCAGTCACAGCAGGATCAGAGATGGGGCCAGAAGGGGATGTCAGTTGAGTTATTTGACTGTGAGTCTTGAAGTTTAGAAGTGACCCAATGGAAGCCCAGAAACTATCAGGATTGCCAAGGTTGTTTTTTTGTTGGTTGAAGTAATATTTACGCATAAGGGATTTGGCAGTTTGCTTGCAGGTATTACGCAAGCATCTATAGGGGGTTCCAGAGCTGGAGGGGGGAGCGCTGTATGCTTTCCACTTGCTGTCTTTGTCTTTCATCAGGGCTACTAGTTCCCTGGATAACCAGTGGGTACAGCACTCCCTTACCCTTCTGGTTGTGAGAGGAAATGGAGTCCTGAAGTTGAAGGGGTGAAATGGAGGTCCTGAAGTTGAAGGGGGGTATTTGTAAAGAAGCTAACCACGGCTGTTATATTGTTGTGGAAATAAAGGGCTGACCAATTTGTTGCCCTAACATCTTGAAGGACATTTGCAGGATCCGGGCAGTTGAACTTTCTAACAGACAGATATTTGTGGGGAGAGTGGCTGGCTTTGGAGGCCAGTGTGATGTAGGTTGGGGAATGGTTACTAACAGAATCAGCCATTGTACCCCCCTGAAGGACCAAGTCTACCTGATTTGTGGCAACCCAATCGAGAAGAGAGTGGTTTAGCATGCAGGTGTTGTGTCTGGTAGGGGAGGAGATAACTTGTTCAAGTTGGTGTGCTTTCAGGAGGTTTGCGTAATCGGGCTTGAGGGCCCCTAACCAGTTAAGGTTGAAATCCCCAAGAACAATGGTGTCCCTGGAGGGAGGTATTAGCTCAAGGCCATCCAGAAAGCTGGGTAGGCCCGAGATACCTTCAGAAAGGGGGTTGTAACAGCAACCCAAGTAGAGTTTTTTTGAGGTACCCAAGGTGAATTCCACAAGGAGCCATTCACTCGGTTGGGGGGATTTGAACAGCTGATGGTGGTGGCAGCGATGTGGTCTTGCATAGAAAGTGCTACTCCCCCACCCTTCATTTTTTCCTGATCTGTCTAGATGTAAAAGGGAGTAACAGGGGAGCTGAAAAGAGGAGTCAGAGTGGCAGGGTTTCAGCCAGGTTTCAGAGAGCCCTAGCATTTGTGTGCTGACTTCTTCACTTTTTTGTCATCCTCACACACATGAATTCTGTTCCAGGGTAACTTGACCTCATCTGTATGTGTATGTCACAGACAGATGTGTATGGACACTTTGCCTTTTGCTGTTTTAAGTGGAGTCTAGGAGTCACCTATCACACCACGGAACTACATGGTTCAATAATGATTAGGTAGGTAAACAAAAGACACATGCAGGGAGGGAGGGACTGTGTGGTGCGATACCCGTGTCCCTTTGTTGTATTCCAGCAGTACACCATTCTGTGCAGTGATTTGTGCTTTCAGATTTATGTGACCTCCACAAAGCAATATGGGGTTAATGTCATTTATTTCTCCTACGTATTTCCTCTGCATGGTCATGGATGCTGTCCATGTGTGCATTGCATGCACGTCTCATGACCCACTCTGACGAACATTGCTGCATGTATTTTGCATATTCCTGTAAATAACCTGGCTGATGTCAGCTCATAGTCTTTGGGTCACTGTTGAGAATCACTGCAAAATGGTATGCTGTCATGGGCATTGTGTTCGTGTCCCAGTGACACTGCCTTGTGCTGGCACCTTTTAAATTTTGCTTGGTGTGCACAACGGGTAGACATATGGCCATGTTGGATGGAATCACAGTGTACAGTGCTGCAACATTGCATGGGCAGACAGCTGCACACCCAGCATTGGGACACTGATAGTGGGGGACAGTGCATGCCATGCCACATAGGTGGTTCCACAGCACCACTGGGCATCATACCACCCAACAGTCCCCGATGTTCAAGGATGTCTCTGCCCATGCCCCATCCACTATCCATCACCCATGAAAAGGTTGGGTCAGTGACAGATGCATAGGGTGTATGAGCAGTACCTACAGGCAACCAGCACTGTCACAGACGTAGGCATCCACAGAACATGCAGCATACACAAATGCCCATATCCCATCGGCTGTCCTTGTGACTAGCACTGATGAGTGTGATGTGTCCTTGCATTGGGGTTGGCATCCCTATTGCTGTTACTGCTGGTCCCCAAAGCATGGGTCATGGCACTGGGGGGTATGCCAAGCATACACGGATACCATGCTCACAAGCCATGCATGGACTACCTGCATGAGTGGCATAGGAGTCCCTGGCTCAGGTTACCATTTGCCACCTATAATATCAGAAACTAGTGACGGGCAGGCACCTTCCCTGATAGTCACCAATGCCACGGGTGCATGTAGGCATGTACCTGCACAGTCCTGTACTCCATACCACTATACCTCACCACATACTCACAATTGTACAACCTGGTACTATTCAATCATGATGCTGTTATCATAGTGGTGTTACTGCATGACACATGTACTGCAGCTGACTATATATGCATGCCATTATGTTGTGTCATGCTCTACAATGTTCTGTCACAGCAACACAGAGGGTACAGGGGAACGGAGGACTCATATGTGGCTTCAAAACAGCTGTCCCTGAAATGCAGGAACTGTTGCGGTGTATGATGTACCCAACGACTATGCAAGTTGTGGTGCTATGGGTGTGCATGGGAGGGCCTTGCACACTTACTGCATGTTCTCTGCTGCCATGCATCCCTGTGCATGTCACTGCGCGCCTTTGTGAATGCTGTGGAATGCAGGCCCACCCCTGACACACCACCGGCATGCACCTGGCACACAGCATCACAATCAGTTAGGGGATCTGGTGCATGAGTGGCCATTGTGCAGTTTGTGAATGCCACCAGGGGTTGGCGGGACTCCCGCTATGTGGCATTCCCATGTAGGGTTGCCATGTGCCTCATATGTGCAGTGCATGGTGTTCTTGCATATGGTCCAATGTTTCTCTAGCCACTGAATCCACCAACTGGTTGTCTTCCTCAAGGTTTGCTTATGTTTGCCCTCTGACTGTTTTCTGCCTGTCACACAACACACCTACTACCACTAACACCACTTATCATATGCACAATGTTCTCAACTTTCAGGTGTCAATGCAGAGTCTGCACAAACATGGACGATGTGCAGGAATGTCTCTGCTGCCAAGAGATTGATCATATGACCTGACATCAGGGATGTGGAGTTCATCAGCATGAATAGTAGATTTCAACCAGTGGTACTGGATCCCAATGTGCTACAGCCAGTATACTACAGCTACCATCAGCAGTACAATGGTGGTGCTGCCAACATATATAAGTAAGACAACAACTGTTGTGTTGCTGCTGAACATGTCTTGCAATGTACTGATTCAAATATGACTTTTCCCATTCAGCATTCTCAATTACTGCCATCATGCCCTGCTACACCCTACCCTCTGTACCATTGGATCACACTACACCAGGGGTTCTCAAATGGTGAGGCCAGCCTCTCTGGGGAGGCCCCAACCTGTTCAAGGGGAGGCTCAAGCAAGTCTGAAAAAGTACTGTATTTAAATTTTGAGTTTTATGTATTTTGTGTGAAGAGATGAAGCAAACTGAAAGAGGATAATAGTAGGTGAATTTTATGTATTTATTTACTAATAGGTGACAAGGGAAGGTAAATGAGCCAAGGCTCATTTCAGGTGTACCCGGGGAAGGGTAGGGAGTGAATACATTTCAAAAGGTAACTGCAAAACAATCATGAAATACACAATGATCAATAGTGCAAACAAATATGACCAATAAACTAATAATGAGTGGTGGTAATTGATCAATTTGTAGACTAATTGCAGAACAGCCCAAATACAAGGGGGGGAGCATAGAAGTGCTAAAAGCAATAGCAGGAAGGAGCAAAGTAATCCCAGAGAAGTTGCTTAGAGCAGGGAAGGAGGGGGAGAGGCAAAGTACGTAGGAAGGTTATTTCATATAGAGAGGAAACAGAGAAAGTAGTCTGACCCATGAAGGTAAGGCAACAAGAGGTAACAGTAGTTCAAGAATGAAAATAGCAGAGCAAGTAGGCTGGCCTGTGTGTGTGTGTGTGTGGGGGGGGTTACAATAAGCTGAATAATAATATCTGTTTTGTTTATTTGTTATTCAGATAACACCTTTGAGCACAGGAGCTCTTTTTCAAAGGTTCCACATCAGTATAAGACAAAGAACTGATGAAAGAACTGAATGTGAGCCAAGTACTCAAAGGGGTTTCAATTAATTCATGGTGTACTGTGAAAAGTACAGTATGTTATTTTTCTTTGCGGAGGCCCAATATTATTTCAGTTTTTGGGGGAGGCTCAACATCTTTTCCCTTGATTTGGGGAGGCTCACTGTGTCAAAGTCTAAGAACTATTGCACTACACAGTTCTGTAACATGCAGTTCAAAACGGTTCAGGACACCATGGTGCAATGATGACAACCAACTACCAATTACAGGCACACTATTTGTATGTAGTGGTATTCAGCATGACCACACTGTGCAGTACAAATGGCTGACAAAATTGAAAGCATCCAAAGGAAGTCATGCACTGTGAAATCACACTGCAGACTACTCAGAAGTGGCACTGTGACAACACAACATGACTTGATACTGTGGCATGTGCCCTATGCCCAAAATCAGTCCCGTGGCTGCTTTGTACATCTGTCAGTAGTTTACCAGTTTCAGTACCCTTAAAAAATATGCTGCTAAGAGCCATGGAGGACCAGTACAAGTACCCTTGTGTGCATATAAACTGATGTGGTACCATGATCAATGCAGTTCTCTGTTGTAAATGGCGTACCTATGCTGACCTGATGTTCTTAGCAAGGGCACGGTCACTGATGTGATGGTAGTCTATTGCAATGTTTGATCCTGCCTGTGGTACTGTATGTCTGGTGCTAGTATCCATTATGCATTCCAGCATTGTAGAGCTGGAGATGACATCATTGTGCTGTAAAGTCATGTTTTTCACAGTGGCTCACATGCCATGTAAAGGGCATTGATGTCAGCATGGCACATTATCTCTTCAGTTTAGTACTGTGAAATGAGTGTTTGTAATGTCTGACTTTGATAAACCAATTCTTTCTTTTCCACAGAAAGTACAGACATACTACTAACTGGCAGCAGGTTCGATGGTGCTGGGGTTACCTGGGTAAGTATGTCCGTGTACCTCTTCCATCACGCTGCTTGAAGGCCATTCTACAGAGATATCCAAGCAATGCAAAAGCCTACACGTACTTCAAGCCAGAGCATATCCTTCCACTGTAATGTTCAGCACAGTGGTAACAACATGCGACAATCACCAGACTTCTTGCATTGAGCCTAGTGCTGCCATTCCAGTACCATCTGTTCTCATAAATATCTGAAATAGCTCTGAATACCATTCCCACAGATGATGTCATATCATTTTGAAATGTATGACAAGTTGTTACTGCGTCTCAATGAAATGGTATGCAAGCATCCAGACATGCCTCTACTCTGTTTATTGCAACATCAAATAGCATGCTATCATGCATCAGATACATTGATAGATGCATCATAGAATAAAAGTAGGGCTGCTGTTCAGGTAACTTGCACATATGGATTGCACAAAAAGGGAACAAGACAGGAAAAGTTTTTAATGTGTGTTAAACAGACCTTGAAAAATACCATAGCAGAAAAGTCAGTCATGACAATACTTGACAGAAATATTTGGAAACAGGTTTTCGGGTGCACAACCTCACAGCAAACATAACATCATCTACCCTTTGAAATCCTCTTCACAATATACCTAGAAAATGTCACTGAGTATTGCGATCTATAAACAACTATGCGTCAGGTAACAACATCTTCATGAAATGTCATGTGTGGAGGTCTGCAGAACACAGACCATACAAGGAATACTGTTACAGGTTAATGAAGCAAGGGACTCCAGGAAGAACACTGCAGGGGGATAACAAAAGAAGACATTTCTGATAAACCCTATCGAGGTTCTGCACTCTTTGACTTGAACTACAAGGTAGGAAGGATTTTAATTACTGCAATAGGCACAGAATTGTGCTACACCTGACCACAATC
This sequence comes from Neoceratodus forsteri, assembly GCA_016271365.2. Classification (NCBI taxonomy): domain Eukaryota; kingdom Metazoa; phylum Chordata; order Ceratodontiformes; family Ceratodontidae; genus Neoceratodus; species Neoceratodus forsteri. The sequence continues at coordinate 412,112,241 of CM028133.1, read as the reverse complement.
AACGTTCACCCAGATTTGATTTAAACACAATGACAATGGAGGGTTGCAGGAAGAAAGAGCACTTTGTGGAGAGTAGCGAGTACAGCTGGACAAATGGCATACATGGTCACACAAATAGGAGAAAGGACAACCAAGAAACAGACAACATGGGGCTATAGGAACTTGTATTGGGGCATGGCTTGTGGGGGACCAGTGGTATGGTGCAGTGACCATGGGGCAGCACTGTTCCTACAGACAATGTGGAGCAATGGGTGGCTCACATATGTGCAGTAGTAGGAAGCAACTGAGGCCTTGGTTATGACTGTTTAGATTGAAGATGGGGAGTGTGGTGTGGAGAAACAGTGGGCCACAGTACTGCGGGAATTGGCAGATGGAAGGAAGGGGAGGTTGGCTGAGAAACATGGCCACTGGGGAGAGAAAGCAAGTATGAATGCACATCAAGGATCCACGGGAGCATCTTCATCGGAGAAGCAGGTAGGCAAGGGTGGAAGAACAGCAGGTACTTGGGTGAAGAGGTGTGAGGAGGACAGGAACTTCAGGATTCACTACTGTAACAGTGAGGACATTACTCGATAGAGATGTTCCCCTGTGAGATATAGCAGATGGGTCTTCATCTGGTGATGTGTAGTGATTACATAAACAAGAGTTGCAGTATGAAAGACAGAGTTAGGAAAGAATCTGTATGGTTGGGAAAGGGAAGAGAAAGCAGATAGAGAATTGAAGATGGGGCGGGGGTAATTCAACAGTTTAGCAATGAGTGCAGTAAAAGTATAAAGAGGAAAGGATGGCCAGGAAGGAAACAGTGCAAAGGACAAGGGTGGGACAGCATGGTGGAATAGGTAGTGGTTGCGGATGGGGGATAACCATGAAACAGTGTGTGGCCTTACATAAGGGAAAATATGTTACATGATGGACGGTTGCTACTCATTGGAGAGTCCATAAGCACTGCTGTTGATCAGGGAAGAAAGATGCACACAACCAAAAGGAGGGGGAGTAGTTTATCAGGCCCATGATGACTGCATACGAAGACTTAAGTCAAATGTGATTATGGTTGCAGGTAAGACAAATAAAAGAATACTGCACAGAAGGGGTAGGTTGGGATGGTAAGGGGGGGAGGGGTGGAAGCTTACAGAAGAGACAGAATGACAAGTACATGGGTGGAGTCAGAAACGCAAACAGCAGGTTGAAAGAGATAGTGAACTTTGTTCACAAATAGTGGGAGCTGTAGAGAAGTGAGCAGTACTAATACTGTGGCACTTCATCATGTTAAAAGTGAATGGGAGTGCAACAAAAGTTTACCATGTCACAGGGGAGCTGGAGATTCCACCACTGAGATGTATTTTCACATGGAGTACTTTGGGAACATGTGTGGGTTGGTAAGGAAGCACCAGTTGCTCCTCAGAACAGAGACTGGTGTGCATCAGAACTGGGCCATCAGGAAGGATGCAGTATAGCATGACACACAATTGTCTCATGCTCATGCAACCCATGCCCCAGCTACCAGAATCATCTGGCAACTGGGATCCCCCTATCCATGCCACAAACATGGCAAACAGGCCACCAGATGGCATAAACAAAAAGGCATCACCCCTAGCGTTGAGGCAATTATCGGCTCAGCAGTCTAAAGGGGTCGGAGGTTTAGGGCACAAAATAATATTTGTATTTATTCCGGCTTCTGGGGAGAGGTGACAAGCATATGCTAGGTCTAAAACTATCACAACAAGATCCCCAATAGCAATCCATATTGCAAGCAGAGATCTAATGTCCACACAGGAATTGGGACTGAAGTGTGGCTTTATTCTGACAAAAAGATGACAAAATGCAGACAGGGTGGGCCCTCAAGATTTGGTACTGTACAGGCACAGAAACAGACTTCTTTCCTTCCAGAACAACACTATGGCACAATTTCAAGCAACTTTTTACCACAAACAATTTGAACTGTCCATCCCTCTATACTAAGAATACCTGGACTTTTCTTCTAACAAAAGTGTATTTCTTGTGGGAGTTACCACACACATTTCCAACTTATGAGCGAAGTGTAATTCTTGTGGGAGTTGCCACACACTTTAAGGAAAACATTTATCCTGGAGCAATGACATCAGTTAACATCCTCCATTTAAACTGGTGCCAATACACAAATCAATTAGCCCTGCCTGGGGAATCAAGCTGGGGTTATGCCCAATCCTACCCCATGCTCAGTCTTTGCCCTTCCTACTGGGTTACACCAAACTGGATCCTTCATTTCCCACTAAATGCTAAAGGGCATCCGCAACCTTGATTTTAAGCATTCAGCTCTTTGTTGTGGTGAAACAGTAGTCCTGACAGGTGCACTTTAACTTTGTTTGTGGGCACATACACCTCAGACCAACCTCTCTAAATACAGTCCCATGAATCTATACTTACAGCTTGGTTGATTTCTTTTACAGACATGAAAAATGTGAAGGAAAAACTTCTGTCCTTCCAGGTAGCTTTTCACAGATCCAAACTGCACACCTTTTCTCTTCTCAGCTGAACCACATTGAGATCTTCAAAGGATTGCCCCTTGGCACCACTGAAACACAGTCTATTCAGACAGGTCTCCACCACTTCAGTTGACACTGATGCTATTCTCCAAACTAGGGTGAGAAAAATGACCAACATCCTTCACCCAGTCAGCCACTGGACTACCAGGATGAACCTCACTACAGAGCTCCTCTCTGTTCCACTGCTAACTACAGACTGACTGCACTACCGTCTGAACATTCTAAAACTCCCCAGAACAGCTGGTTCCAAAGTGGCTAATGCTGCTGCAAAAATTCTAAATGACATAATACACTCTTTGCCCAGCCTAGCTGAGTAAACAATGATGTAATTTCCCCAGAACTCCTAATGAGCTCTCTACCTTCCTAGGGCTAACCTGTTGGGATTCTAGTATCTGCAGAGGATTAGGTGGTTACACTTATGATGAAAAAAGCCAGGCTGGAAAGGAACACGCTGCATCAGTGAGGATGGTACCCAGGCATTGAGACAAAAGACAACTGTCCATTGGAGGAAGAGAAGGACAACAAGGTGGGAAAGTATGGGGAGTAATACAGGTTGTTGGCAAGGGTAGCAAGCAAAGTTGTCTGGAGGGGGAAGGAACAGAAACAACAGTAGATTGCAGAGGGGATGAAAAAAGGAGATTAGAAAATGAGAGAGGACCTTGTTTCGCTATACGGTATAGTATATGTGAGAACAGTGACAATGAAGATAGTACAGTCAGGCTTAACACAGGGAATGAGTGTATGGAGGGAAAGCTGGGAAAAGCAAAGCTAATACATTGTCTACTTTTTCTCAGTATTCAGCTGGGTGATTGGCACACTGTTGCCTACATCTGGGAGAAGAGGTGAAGAAGGGAAGGGAAACATGTATGAGCCATGAAACAGTAACATATTGCAGGATGGACAGCTGCCACTACGGGTGGACCAATGTACAAGCCCATACGGTATACAACCTGGGTTACTGATGCAGCTGTCCATGGAGCTTGCAGGGCCTTTTGCAGACACGTTCAGTACTTCACAACACTCATGGCTTTTACCATGGGATGGGACAATGACTCATGCCATGCACCTTCATACCGGTTTGAAGTATCATGAACCATTACATTACGGACTGGCCAGTCTAACCTTCAATGTGTGCAGGGTCATGCGATAATACAAAAACAAAGGCTGCTAGAATGTGCTTAGGTGAATGGTTTCCAGGATGTGAGGTAACATGAACTTATGAGAGGAAGCTACTGTTAAATGAGCTAATTAACTTAATTGAGTGTGACAACAAGGCAGGAAACAGGGAACGGTTGGTGAACATCCTAAACATGGGCTCCAGCCATGCCTTTCACTACATAGCCACCAAGAGGTCAAAGATGAATCTGGTGTGTATCTTGGCTGTGGCAAACATGAGTGACAAACTACCACAGTCACAGGACCCAGAGGGTGTTGATCGGAATGAAGTTCTCAAACACAAGGTAAATCACCATTGGGGTCTCACCATGGTAAGGTGCAGTGTTTGATTTCATTACAATGGTTGGGTAAGCAACAGTGGGGCTAGCATTATAGGCAAAACATGTATATTTGTGGATGACAACAAGTATGTGAGAAGGACACATCTGAGGTGATTTTGGACCTTCAGAAGAATCAGAGAAAGCACAGGAGGTGCTAAGGAATCCCAACACTTGCCTTCAGTGCTGAGAGCTGCAATGTCATGCACATTCAAGGAAGGAACACAAGTACACAGTGTTACCTGCTGTTGGTCAGGTTAAAAGAAACAGAGGAGGAGAAGGAGCAAGGGGCATTGATCACTGGTAGCATAAGGCATTCCATGCTCTTCAGAAGTGGTGCTTCAAAGAGCAACAAAGTTGCTGTGATATATTTCTGGGTGTATTGTTAGTAGTCGAGAGGGGGTAATACCGACCTTGTGTGTATTACCATACAGGTCACAGCTGCAGTGTGGAGTACAGTGCCATGACCAACAACTTTCTAAAAAGGGCAGGTTGAAGGTGAAATTACAGTGGGGGGCATCCAAAAACAGAGCATGCCAGCAGAATAAAGCATATGTAGAGAGCATTGAGTTCTGACATATGTTCTCCATGGAACAGAGGAGGAAGTTGGTAGACATTATAGATACCTTTAGATACATGAAGGGATACATATGGTACACACATGAAAGCCATCTTTCCAGTAAGTGTAAACTAATGCATGTTGAGACACACCTTTTTAGTGGAGGTAGGAGGTTTGCGAAGGTAAGGAGGCAATCTGTTATAAACCAATTTGTTGGTGGCTTGAATGGGCAGCCAGAAGACTGGGTGTCAATAATAACAGGGGCAGCTTCAATGGAAGCTGGTATACACATAACTGGTGAAGTAAAGGCCATGTCAAGGGCACATGGATGGTATGGTATGACTGTTTGCTGGGGGGGCAAACAGTCGGTAGTGCGAAATGTGGGATTATGGTATAGATGCACACTAGAATGACCACATGACATGTTCCAGCTGCTTTTTATAGTTTCTTAAATGTCTTCTATTTGAAGACCATGCTGGGGTGAGCATCACATGTATTTCTTTTTGTCCCTGTGTTTCTCAGGACGACATTTCTGCAGCTGGCATTTACAAGGCAGGGCTTCATTTTTCCATCTTTCTCCCCCCATTTTCACATTCTCTGAGTAGGGTGGCATGATGTGCAGTGACACCATTGGTGGTGCCATGCACACCTCTGTGTATACCACACCAGCCATTTGCTGTGCTCCTCCCTTGCCCTTCAATGTCCTGGTCCTGTGCCAATCTCCAGCCTCCACAAAGGCTCAGACCTGCAACAAACGCCACAACTCCACACACTCCGAGGACAAGAGTGGACCATTGGCCACTCAATCCTCCCCCCCCATCCAGATCTACAGCGACCAAGGCTCGTTCCTGACCTCGGGTTGCCATCGTACCGAGCATTAGTGTTACTGCTGCACCGCTGGGTGGACGTGCTGTACTTTGAATTAGAACCACTGCTCCAACAGTAAACTATATAATGCCATGCAATGGACTTCATATATTGCCACAATCTTACATCCACCATACTTTACTGTAAATAGTACAGAAGCATAAATGCAAACTGTCAGTAAACACTGTTTGTGAAAAGTACACAGCATCTATCACTACCATGTTGCTGAAAAACAAAGTGTTTATGAAGATGCATTACCTGCACTGCATCCCATGGAATGAGTATGCGGTGTGCTTTGGCACAAAATGCAATATAGTGCTATTGAAGGCCTCCACAGATGTGGTTTGATGAATTGGAGAAAGTCAGCCAATGTCCTTTACCAGCATTTCTTTTTCCAGAATCTGAACATGTTGTTCAGTTGGCAGCTCACCTACAGAGCACAGCAATAGACAAACAGCTGGCATCAACAGTCAGGCAAGAAACAGCAGAAGTTGGTCAATGGAATGGTATCCAGACCATCTCTTATAACATCACATGATATCACAATGCAGCTATCAAGACTTATTCTGACCATAATGCTGCGGTTGTCTGAGTAATGTACAGACACAGAATCAAGTTGGGATATTCCATTTATAGTTCCCTAGTTGGCTATCAATGCTGGACATGACATCCATGGTTTCTAACTTTACATAGCTCTTCTAACAAGCCTGGGTAATGTGATATAATATTTGCACATTGCTTTGTGACTGCATAGAGAACACACTACCAAAAAGCATTTCTAGGGCTGCATACAACACAACAAAAATACTGAATGCCCATAAGAAATAAAGACAAGATCACATTTCAGTGAACCTGTCTGTATCCCTTTGACAGGCATCATGCAACCATCAACATAGCCTTACCACTGACAACAGTGGAGTACTGACGTCTGTTGTGGTGTAATGCAGAATAAATGTTTGTAAACACACAGCTTAGATTCAGATGCCAAAGGAACAGATTACTGTCATGGGTCATGTACGAATGATGCTGGCCTTGCAGCATCACTGTGCATTATGACCCAGGAACACATCATTGTCCTGATCTCCAGTCACTGGACTGTAATTAGTGTCTGTTTGATACTGAAGTACTTCTCAGTGTGTTACATGCTTATCTGGTTTGAGCCATTTCTTCTTCCACTCAAAACAAGTTAGGGGGTCATGCTGGCATTTTGGAAAGAATGGACAGGGATTGTCATGGATGTTTTGGATGTGACATATCATCACCTCCCACTTGGTCCTAATGAGTTCCAGGTTGTTTGGTGGAGATGATGCTGCTGCTGCCCAGTAAATGTGATTATTGATGCTCTTCTTCCAGGGGGCAGTAGACTCCATCCCATTTACTTGCACAGAGCCTCAATTTTTTTTTTGCACCCCTACAACACAGGAAGCACAGTACTAGTTTACATAGACACATTCCTGCTGGGATAATCACAAGTTAAATGTAACAGGCTAATGGGCATGCAAAGATAAACTTCTACCGCTTTTTGACCAGTCAGCAATGTTAATGTCATTCATCACAAACACCACATGTTTTCATTAGCATTGCCATAACACATGAATCACATAGTGGCCATGTTACATCACAGGACCATACCTTTGGTGACGTACCATACATCATAATAATGTGTGCCACCAGCCATCAGAGAAGAGCTGGCAAGCCAGGCACTTATTTTCTTTTGGCGATATTACAAGTGCCTGTATATCCAGTCTCTTTTCCTCAACCAGTAGACTGAGAGCTCTTTTGAGAACCTCAAGCTCCATCCACCCTGAGTTTTTCACATCATTGCTCTATGAAAAGAAAATGCAGAATAGTATGTATTATATAACTGTCATGCATTAACAGTCTGTGTTCAGACCAGTGACAGTAATGTTACTAATCTGCACCAGGGTTACACTTATGACTTTTGAAATCTGGTACTCAAGGAAAGTGTACAAACCAAACTTCGCACAATGGCGTGGGCTATCAGCCCTGCCATTTCCTCCCAAAATCAAATCTCCAGGAAGCAGCCTTAGCTCCTTAGTGAGGTTAGCCTAATGCTCACTGGAGATGTTCTCAATAGTAAGTATTGTGAGTTCTTTTTGATGTTTGTCAAAAGTACTCTTTGTAATGCTGGCCAAATTCATGAAGTCAAAAATTTGGAGTGTCTGAGACACTGGACAACCCAAAGCAAATATTACTGTGGCGAGGGAAACGTTTCCATGCATAATGTTTCTGTCCAATGGCTGGTTGCACCAAGACCTTTTCAGTCCACAGGTTGTGCACTCAATGTCTATCAGCAACAATGTTCCACACCTTCTGCATGGATCATCAGCAGAGAAATGTACTAATGTGGTTGAACCACATGACAGGCACAACTGGAACAGTTCCTCCAGGCTTGACCAATACACTATATATTTTGGCTCATCATGAATAGTATCCTTTTTCAGAGCAGGACTCCTGAAAGAAAAATGCAGCACCTGTTGACATGGCAGGTCCTCCTTTCCTGGTCAACAGAACTAAAATATATAAAAAAAATGTACATCAATTGCTGATGACAGCGTACAAGTGAATATATCAGTTGTGTAAAGTACACTGCAATGTGGTTCTAGTAGGCCATATTAGGATATCAGTTGTGTCAATTTTAACAGAAGCTTGAACAAAATTGACCACCAACATCAACATGATGGCTATAATAAGAAGCTTGTTGTACCAACACGTACAATGTTCCTGACTGAAGTGATAAAGGGGGGAGGGGCACAATGATGGAGACACACCACCATATGATGGCCATTGACACTTTGACTACTGAGATGGTCATCAATATCAACAGACACATCATCACAAGTGTTAGCACTGTGAATCAAGTGTCTGTCACTGCTGTACACAGGAGGGTCCACAATGGTTGCAGCCTGAGGGTGCTGGGTGGGTGCAAGATGTTGACCAAGCAATGTTATTAAAACAAACACTGCTCCAGCTCAGGAGTGGTAACGTGGTGCTGATGAGAAGCACACTGTGCAACTAAGTACAGAGGTGAGGGCAAGGACAGAACAAGGCATATAATGTGATAGGTAGACGTTTGCTGCACATGCACAAAGTCAGTGCTGGTGTGGTGGCCTTAGCTGTGACATGGTCCTGCTGTTCCACTGTTACAGGTCACGCACACCAAATAGGCTTGAGTGATTGCCAGTGCTGTCACATTTATTTTGGTCTTCTAAACATGGCAATGCTTACTGAGGTCCAAGGCAGCAGTAACGAGTAAGAGCGCCTTACATTGCCTTGTCTCTTGATGAACACGGCAAAGCATGGCCCTTGTTTTCCACTTCAGAGTCGTTTTGTGCTGTGTCTCTCTTACATCGGCCATCAACTAAGGAAAAATAGATAATTATCCAGATGTTTTATTCAGGGCTATCTGTAGAGAACATGACAGACATAGTACTACTGGTTACACAGTGGGAATACTAAGATTGTCAGAAGTCCATGTGGACACACCAGTACCATACCATTTTACTACACATGACTGATCTACCACACGTGCAGAAACAGTGTTAGCAATGATGTAACGTGGACTTTCTGTCACATGAACATCTGCTACAGTGTAGATATTAATATTTATTTTACCAGAGCACATCACTGTGAATACAGTACGCACTTTTATTACAGCTGATAACGTTTTTAGTGAATCTTTGTTGCTTTGGATTGATGACTGCATGTGGCAATGAGGTGTCACTTTGCATGTCGTCCAAGGTGGTGACACTGTCTGTGGTGGTCAAAACGTGCTCCACTGAAGAACTGTCACTGACATCATCTGTACTGCTGTTGGACGATTGCTCACATAGAAGCTACAAACACAGTGTAGGTGATTATCATGGCACTGTACATACACACCATGCTTGAAGGCATGACTAATTGTAAAATCACACAGGTTTGTGAGCTGTGTCACATGCAACCCGATTTTTTTTTCCTTATGCTTTTTATTCTGCCCCCTGTGGGGGTGGGCAGCTCCATCCACTGCCCCCCCGCCCCATCTTCCAGCGTTCCAAGCACTTACCTCCATCACTGTCTTTCTCCATGGCTTGTTTCCTAGCAGGGGTCAGTGGTTGTCGCCTGCTGACAAAACATATCCAGTTTCCAGGAGAGGGGCCTGTAGCCAGGTTGAGGAGTCAACGAGGGGTCAGTTTCATCCTGCCCCGCTGCTGACCTCTTTCCACCTGTTCCTTCCTCACAACAGAGGAGTGGTCGTGCAATGCCATCCAGAAGTACCCACATATGATCTCGTGCATAAGATGTTGATGGCCGCTGGTTCTTAATCCCCCACATTGTGGTCCCATATGCCTGTTCCCACAGCCACCAGTAGTTGTCAGGCAAAAGACAGGGCTGGTGTGCCCCCCTGCTTACACCCAGGCACCCCTCCCCATCACTACTGACATGTCACTGTTTTCACAGGCTTGATGTTTGGCATGGGGCACACAGCACAAGGAGTATGTTTCGCACTCTGCTACCCCTCCCCACACCCACGCACCCCTCCCCAACACCACCGACATGGCACTGCATTCACAGGCCACACATTTGGCATTGGACACACAGTAGAGGGAATGTGTTACAAACCCAGCCCCCCCCCAGCACCACCAACTTGGCACTGCATTCAAAGATGGCATGTTAGGCATAGGGCACAGCACAGGGAGTGTGTTACACACCCTGCCCTCCTCCCCACACCCAGACACCCCTCCACAGTACCACCAACATGGCACTGCAGTCACAGGCAGCATGTTTGGCATGAGCCACACAGCACAGGTAGCGGTTATGCATTCTGAGCCCCACTCCCCACACCCAGACTCCCCTCCACAGCACCACTGACATGGGACTGCATTCACAGGCCACACATTTGACATTGGACACACAGCAGAGGGAATGTGTTACAAACCCAGCCCCCCCCCAAGCACCACCAACTTGGCACTGCATTCAAAGATGGCATGTTAGGCATAGGGCACAGCACAGGAAGTGTGTCACACACCCTGCCCTCCTCCCCACACCCAGACACCCCTCCCCAGTACCACCAACATGGCACTGCAGTCGCAGGCAGCATGTTTGCCGTAGTGCTCCCAGCACACTGAGTGTGTTACTTACTCGGCCCCCCTCCCCTCACCCAGGCACCCTTCCCCAGCACCTTTAACATGAAAGCATGTTTGGCATGGGACACAGAGTAGAGGGATTGTGTTACACATCCTGCCCCCCCTTTCCACACCCATGCACCCCTCCCCAGCACCACCAACATGGCACTGCATTCGCAGGCAGCATGTTTGGCATGGAGTACACAGCACAGCCAGTGTGTTTTGCACTCTGTCCTCCTTCTCCACACCCATGTGACCAACACCACCATCCTCAACTTGCCATTGCCTTGCAGGCAGCATGTTTGGTGTCAGGCACACAGCACAGGGAGTGTGTTTCACACTCTGCCCACTACCCACACCCAGACACCCCTCCCCAGCACCACTGACATGGCACTGTATTCAGAGGAAGCATGTTTGTTGTAGTGCTTTTGGCACAGGGAGTGTATTATGAACTCTGCCCCCCTCCCTGCACCCAGGCACTGCTTCTCAGCACCACCAACATGGCACTGAGTTCACAGGCAGCATGTTTTGCATTAGACACACAGTAGAGGGAATGTGTTACACACCCTACCCCCCCCTTGTCACACCCAGGCACCCCCTCAGCACCACCAACATGGCACTGCATTCGCAGGCAGCATGTTTGATGTGGGCATGCAGCACAGGGAGTGTGTTTCACACTCTGTCCCCCCTCCCCACACCTAGGCACCCCTCCCCAGCACCACTGACATGGCAATGTGTTAGCAGGCCATAAGTTTGGCATCAGCAATAGCAGAAGGAATGATATACAAACCCTGTCCCCCCTCCCCACACCCAGGCATCCCTCTCCAGCACCACTGATATAGCACTGCATTCATAGGCAGCATGTTTGGCATTGGGCACACATTACAGGGAATGTGTTTTGCACTCTGGTACCCCTTTCCTACACCCAGGCACCCCTCCCCAGCACCACTGACATGGCACTGCAGTCAGCACGTTTGCCTGTCAGCACCCAAGAGATGGACTGTGAGGAACACTGTGCAACACAACCATCAAGTACCACTCACAAACACCACTGTCATAGTAGCAGAGTGACAGCCAGCATCTCACCATAACAGCAAATGTCGTAATACTGTACTCACCTGTGATACCAACAACTTGTCACTGGCACGACTATGTTTTAGGCTCTTCTGAATGTCAACGTCTGAGCGAACACGCTTGCTGGTGTATGTAACTGAGGTGTCAATGTTACATTTTTGGGGCGTATGTTGGGAACAGCCATTCCTTTCAGTTTCAAAATCTTGGAAACCCCATATAATACTGCATAAAATTTTGAAAATTATTATCTGAAAAATGCTTGGAGAACATATGGGGAGACACAGCTGATTGCCAGTCCCATTGATGATTAAATAATAAAAAACGCACCCACTTTTAAAATCTTTGTGGGGACTTGTCACATTTGGGGAACTCAAGGACTGCTACGTTTTCACTTGGTGTATTGCTGCATCCACTGACAATGCAATAGTAAGCCATAGTTACTAAAAATTGAAGTAAACTGTGATATACAGAAATATTAATGTACTAGATCTGTGGTCAGCAAAAACAGCATAGCAGTTACCCAAAATGATACCTGGTTAGAAGAGCGATACCAGGATAGCACCGCAATTCACAGCAATAGTCTGGCAATCGCTACCATGGACAGTGAGAGGAGATTTACAGCACTTTCAGTAAGTGCTCCCTGGTCACTGTCCATGGTGCTTAAAGCACACAAGGGCACCAGAATCCAGGATGCTGGCCAAGCTGCTCCTGTGGTGTGGAGGGCTGGGACATTGGAAACCAGGGTTCTAATCCTGGTCTCCAACTTTTTTTGTGCACTTGGACTTCTGTGGGGCTGTGGAAACAGTATTCCACAGCCCCATGAATTTTAACTTTCTCCATGATCCGCTCCCCTCCAGCGTGAGAACCCTTCAATCCATGGGGTACAGGGGGAAGATCCCCACACATGAGGGGATGCAGGGCACAGCATCCCTCAAAAACAAAACTGGCACCTTTATTGCCTCGCAGTTCTGGACTGTGCAATTATTGTCGGCACTATTCCAACCCAGGGCCCCAGAAAATTATTACCAGAAAATGCCGGGTTACTGATCTAGAATGGTTGAAATACTACACAGACAGCAATGACACCACTATAAAATCATGGGACATGCAGGGGTCAACAAACACCATGTAGGAAATTAGAAAGATTTTTTGTGGGTTTACAACCTTTTTTCCACCTGGTCAGTACTGATGCTTCCAGTTAATAAAAAAAGAATCCAGCAATCCAAACTTCAGAACATCAGTGAGAATAGTTTATTATTTAATAATAAAAATGCTTTAAAAGTGCAATGCTTACAATAAAGCAAAATAAAAGTTAGGGACAGAACCAGTGAGGCACAGTGACAGGCCATAGGAGGCCACCACCAGCTGGGCACAGCAGGGTGCGAACAGGTACCCCCACCCCTACCGCAGAATACAACAGTGGCACCAAAGGTAGGCAACAGAAGGTGCCAATGGCCAACAGAGGGGCACCAAGGGGACCATCCACAGGCTGCATGCTGTGCCCCCCCCCAACACAGCCAGACCAGAGCAGGTCACACCCAGGACCATGCAGCCACACACACACACACACACACACACACACACACACACAAAACACTCCCCTGACAGCCCTTCCATGGGCACCCCCACGACATGGCCAACGACCAAGGGGAGGGACACCACCACAGTGGGACACACCACAGCACACAGCAGGGAACCACAGAAGCACAACATGCACTCTGACACATGCACACCACACAGACAGGCACTGGGCCACAACAGCATGGCTCTGCATGCCACCTGCAAAGCAGACACTGACACAGGCTGGTAAGTCAAAATATTGTAATGGAGAAATATGAACAGCAAATTATGTACAGAACAATGGGGGAGGGAAAGGGTAGGAATGTGAGGGTTGGGGACAGAGAACAGGGACTGTACAGTGGGAAGGGGGACTGTAGGGAGAGGTACAGCAGGGGAAACAGGGTAAGATAGGGTGTACACTAGCGGCAGCCACGCCGTGCAACCCCTCGTTGACCACAGCGTTCACCTCCCATCACCTGCTGGTGGATCTGGCGCACCACCTCCATAGTGGTGGATGATATGAATATCAGCTGCCGCAAGAGCCTGCAGTAGACAGGCATCCTCCGCTGCCCCTGGACACCTAGGACAAGAGACAGGACAGGCGATTAGTGCAGTGTCCCAAGGAACCATGTCCATCCACTGCATGTATTAGGCAGTGGAATCTCATCCCCCGGAGGGCTTGAACAGGCCACCCACAGGGGGATGGGCCAATGACTGCCAGCAACATGGCACACCACAACAGTGCACAACGCTGGTCTCTGCCACACAGTAGCCACTCAATTGCACTATGCAAGTCACATGGCACAGTGTCAATGCAGCACCACAGCATCAACGGTGTCAGCCAGGTGCACACCCACCCCACCAACATCTGGCACAAGAGTACAATGGATGTGCCACAGTGGCAGGCACCACACACAGTGCAACACACACAGCTGCCACGGCACATGGTACATGGCACAGGCAACCATGCCCACACCCATGCCCCCACCAACCCCCATGTGTGAAGGACCATGACAGTGCCTATCTGCTCTCCATGGCCCTTCTGGTGTTGGAGCCGCTCCTGCACCACCTCTGGGTCCCGCTTCAGGCTGCTGTCCCGCTGTGGCCACCACCGCCCTCTGTTGATTCTTAGGCCCTGGGAATGGAACATAGACAGGAACACATCAGTACACAACCACAGCACCTGGACCCCCTGCACAGTGTGGGTCCCTGCCTGGCACAGTCCGCACAGTGGCACGTCAAGCGCAAGCGGTGGTGGGTGATGCCACCCTGCGATACACACAGTGATAGTACACCACCCTGCATGGCATGCCAGGCAGCCCAGCCAACACCACAGTACAGCACCAGGGCACACATGCATGCTGGGCCTACTCACCTGGCTGTGGCACATGCCCACGCCTGACGTGTGCCTCCAGCCATTTTAGGTGCTCTGGAACCCTCTGCAGCAAGTCCACGTGCCAGTGTCAACACTGTTCACCAGTCCTGGCCATCCCCGTTTGTTGCACTAGTGTGGCAGCAATAGCCTGCCACACAGCCACATGGGGCTGTTGTAGTGGCGCCTGGCCAAACAGCTGTGACGCGTGGGGCTGGACAAAGGCCATAAGGTTTGCCAGCTCCACTTGCATCCACTTTGGTGCCCACTGAGACCTGCACTGTGCCATGTCTCTGCTGAGATTCGTGGAGCAAAATGGTGGCCAAAGCCGCATGAGGCCACAGCATGCGCCAGATGCACGGGCCGAGGGGATATGCACTGTGTCTGCCTATCATGCAACATTGGAGATGCATGGCATGGGCATGGCTAGGTGGGGTCACAGGTGTGGGGATCACCCAGAGGCAAAGGTCACAGCAGGGGTCAAGGTTCAGCTGGTGCATAGTGCACACAGGTGCAATAGCAGGCCATGGCACAGTATGCACCATGGCCCCCCATTGTGCAGTCAGTGCACAGTGCGTGATAGGTGACAATGAACCATCCAGCGCATGTGCACTGCAGTCCTGTGCACTGCACATGCGTGTGCATTGCACTGCGACTTGCTCTGGAGCAAACACAGTGCGCATGGAGCAAATTTGCGATATTCAGCTGCCTCATGCAAATGAGCTCATCACTCAATGTGTGGCCCAATGGGGGCATTAGCATGTCATTACTGTTGCGCCAAAGATAATTTGCATGCAATGCGCCATAAAAGCGCCATGGATCGGCACAGTCCATGGACCGGTATTTTATCCTTTGGAAGTAAGTTGCACATGCTGCTGGAGCACACTGAGCACAGAGGCACAGCAGGGGTGAAGGCAGTGGGTGTTTCTGCCACTGAAACACTGTGCTGTCCATTTCTACAGGAAGTGACATGTCGGAACATGAGGAGGTTGGGGAGTGTGGGCCTGCACGCAAGCGCAGGCCCAACTTCACAAAGGTGGAGTCAGAGGCCCTGTTCGAGGCCTACCTTGACAGGGAGCAGCTGTTAAGCAGTACCACAGACACATCACAGGCCAGGGCTGCGGCCTGGGTGGAGGTTGTGGAATGCGTGAATTAGCAGGGCAGCCACTAGCAGTTGGTGCAGGAGTGCCGCAAGAAGGTGGGCACTGACAAGAGGCAGATCAAAGAGAAGGTGGTGGCCATCTGTGCAGCCCAGACTACCACCAGAGGGGGGCCTGCAGATGCACCACAGCTCACGGCACAGAAGGAATTAGTGGCGGCTACCTGGCATCGCAGCAACGTGGAGGGTGTGCCTGGCAGAGGATTCCAGACAGGTGGCAGCCCATCCCTGCATGGTACATATGGCAGCAACGTACAGCATGCTGTGGGCATCTGTGGCCATTGCTTCACTGACACACCTGTTTTATCTTACAGCACTGTCACGCCTGCATGCAGATGATGGGGCACTGGTAACAGCCGTGGAGGCAGGACCAGCCCTGGAAAACCAGCCATCCACCTCCATGAGCATCCAGAGAACTGGGAGGCTGCAGCACATCACCACTGTCCAGCCGGATGTCCTGGGCAAGGGGTCAGACAAGGCCCTGGATGTGTTCCTAGAGGATGCCGGTCTCAGCCTTCTGTGCGTGGAGACACAGATCGGGCCGGGGTCCAACACTGATGATGATCTCACCCTAGTCCTGGAAAGCATGTGCGGCGTTGTGGAGGAGACATCCATACCAGACACAGGCAACACATCCAGCGACCTGACAGCAGGGGAACAGCTGCGTGCCACCACTGCTGGTGCAGCTGTGTGCACTGTCACAGCTGTGCTGTGTGGTGGTGGTGGTGGTGCAGCCGAGCAGGCACTGGGCAGTGTTCAGTGGCTGGAGGGGCAGTGAGAGTAGGCTGCTGGTGCCACAGGGCAGCCAGACACAGTGTCCACTGCTAGGGTGCCAGTTAGAGACATACGCCATGAGGACCCTACTGTGCAGCATCCACCTGAGAGGGGGGCTGTGCAGCATGGCCAGTCATCGCAGGAGGGTCGTCGTACCACCCAGAATCCCCAGGATGCCGACCCAATGGCAGAGCACACCCATTTGCTCTGGGCCTCCGTACAGCAACAGGTGCAGGTTGCCACTGGGCTGTGGGCACTGTGCATGGAGGAGCGCCAGCTGGCTGAGCAGCATGAGAGTGGCATTGTGCAGCTCCTGGTGGGGATGCAGCACATGCAGGAGGCCACAACTGCTTCCATGGATCACATTGCACAATGCATGCAGGAGGCCACAACTGCATCCATGGATTGCATTACACAGGTGGTCGCTTATGGGTTCATGCTGCTGGCTGCCACAGGGCATGGCTATCCTCCACAGACCCTGCACAGTGCATTGTCCATCCCATGATCCCAGCATTGGGCAACATCCACACTGTCAATGTTGGGCTCTGATGCTGGCATCCCAGGCATGCCTGGGGTGGGCCTGTTTGGGTGCCTACACTCCCCCATGTGGACCCAGTTGCAGTCCCTTGGGTCGACCCCAGGGGGCTGCTGCTGCTGCAAACACCCCCTGTGGCTGATGAGCAGCCTGTGGCTGCCGATTGGCCCTGGCAGCCACCCTCATGGCTGTGGTGGCCAATTATCCGTGCGGTGGCCCTGATGTGTGGCCCGCCCTGACTGCAGTCTGCAACTGCTGTCCTGTGTGTGCATAGGTTTTGTGTGCATACCACTGGTGTGGCACCTGCGTGTCACACCAAACACCACCTGTGTGTGTGCTTGCCCAGCCTCTGGACCATGTGGCATGGGCGTGATGAGGCCAGGTCTGCACCGGTTGCACCTGTGCACCGGTGCGATGCGTCTGCTCCTCGCCATGTGCCACCGCTTGGGCATGTGGGTGCATGTGCGTGTGGGTGTGTGTGTGCATGTATTGCTTTGTGCTGCTCTGTGCAGTTGTGTGTGTGTGTGTCCACTGACTCCCCTGACCGTGCACCAAGCCTCTCTGTGTGTGCATGCCCATTGCCATGCCCACCCCTGCATATGTGCTGTACCTGTGTGTGTGACTCATGCATAGGTTTAGTGCCACCTACCTGCGTGCACCATAGTGCTCCTGTGTGATGGTGTCACGGTGCTGTCAGGACAGCCTCATCAGTGGTGGATCCTTCCACCGAAGGGGGGCTGTTCACCTCCCTCTGGCACATTGTCTCCATCGTCCCCACTAGAGTCACCCTCCTCACCCTCGACAGCCATCCCATGGTCAATGGCCATTTTGTGCAGTTTGCAGTAGGCCAGGAATAGGCCACAGGCTTTTGAGGGGCTGTACTGTAGGGCACCACCGGACCTGTCTAGGCAACAGAATCGTGCCTTCAGCATTCCAAATACATGCTTAGTGATGTTGCAAGTGCTGGCGTGTACCTCATCGTAGTGTTCTTCTGCTGGGGATGATGGTTGCCGGTAGAGGGTGAGCAGCCAGGGCCTCAGTGGATAGGCACTGTCACCTGTGTGGATGATGACATGGTTAGCTCTCTGCCTTCCCTTGCTGTGTCCCTTGCCTGCCCTGGCACCCTCACCTGCTTGCCCACCCTGCCTCCCCATTCCATGGCCTGCTCTGCCCGTCATCCCTTGCCCATCCCATACTCACCTACTAGGTGGCCTGTGGGGATGTTCCCATGTTCGAATCTGTGGCACAGCATGGAGCTGTGCCAGATGAATGCATCATGTGTACTCCCAAGGTATGTGGCACTGACATTGGTGATGTGCCCTGTGGCATCACACACCACCTGGCAGTTGATGCTCAGGCTCTCCTTCCTATTGATGTATGCTAAGCCCTTGGGGCCAGGTGGCATATGGATGCCCTCGTGGGTGCATTCAGTGGCTCCAAGCATGCCAGGCATACATTCTACCCTGTGGAAGTCCTGCATGGCTGCTGTATGCTCTGCCTGTGTGCTGGGGAAATGGATGTATTCCACAGCATGTGACAGCAGGGTGCTGAGGAACTGTGTGAGGAGGCATGACGTGGCTGACTGGGTTGTGCCTGTGGTATCCCTTGTTGGTCTATGGAAGATGCCCGTGGCGATCAGGCATGACTGTTGTGACTTTCGTCTCCACAGACATTGCATGGCACCATCTTGTGGGTGCCTGCATCTCGTCACTGCAAAGCTCACAGAACTGCCTCAGAGTGGCCCTATTCAGGCAGTACCAGCCCACTATCTACTTGTCAGAGAGGTTCTCAAAGGTGGTGTGAACACAGTGCCACCTGTGTTGGGCATACCGCCACCAGGCCCATCCTTGGCCATGTTGCTGTTCCGCCTTTCCCCTCACACCCTCATTGCAGCCTCCATCATGAATAGTGCACTATCCATGGCCCCTGATGTCTCATCTCCCCCTGGGCAGTTGACTGCTGCGGGCTGTGTGCCACCCTGGTGCACTGCCTGGTACTGTGCCTGCCTCTCCCTCTCACTCTCTCTGCCCCTGTCTCCCTTTCCACTGCCACCTCTGTGCCTCTCCCTCTGTGGCTGCCCCTTTCTTTCTTTCTTTCTTTCTGGGCTTCTCTCTCTCTCTCTCTCTATCTCTCCCCCTCTGTCTCTCTCGCACCTGGTGCAAGTGCCGTCTATGTGCTTGCACCATGTATTTATAGGCTCAAGTCTGCTCGGTGCATCACGGATTTGCTCCGCACTTGCCCCATGGTTCCACGGTCGAATATCGCACTGCACCGGATATTCATGGGCACACACCCTGCACTTGCACCTACATTCATTATAGTTGCACATTGGCACAATGGGACTTGCGCCACACAATGACACCCACTGAATATCATTCCTTGATGCAAGTCCGCACTTGCACTGGTGCAATTCAATTGCACTGTGCGCAACTGCTTTCAATACCCCGGTCAATGTGAACAAGTAGCCACCACTCCAGCTCTTCATTCAAAGTCTTCTTTGGGGGTCAGAGTGATCATATCCTCCCTTAAATACTGGTCCAGTCATTGTAACATTTTGCTGCCCCCAATTGGTAGCATGGCTGTCTACTGAATAGCCAGTGACTCAGGGAGGAGTTAAACAAGTGAACAGGCATACATTACATAAATACAAATATGCATCAATACTATCATAGGTAATGACTAGAAATGGGTGATTTTTTTCTTCTTCCAGCAGAATTCTGGTAAAATGCTGATTTCTCTTTTGTGAAATTTTGCTGAATTTCCACAACAATTTCACAAAATTTTGCCACAATTTTGATTTTGTTTATTTCTGTGTAACTCAAAATGTATTTGCTCAAATTGCACCACCTCTGAAATGTGGACTTTGCCAGTGCCTTTCCAGAAGTGTACCAAGTTTCAGAACTCTAACATACTGTAACATTTGATTGAGTTATAAGCCTCCACAATTTCAGATATTCTAAAATTACAGTTAACAACTACGTAAACTAAAATAGTCTGTGCAAATTGCACCAGATGTGGTATGCTAACATTACCCATGCCCATACATACATGTGCCACATTTCAGATCACTATCTTTAAAGGTGACTGAGGTATAAGCCTCTGAACTTTCAGAAATTTTAAAAGTTACATTTTGCAATTACGTAAACTGCTGAATTTTAAGCCCGTATAAGATTAAAGCTAAAGAACAGAATATCACTAATGTTGTTAAGTTCATTGATGCTAAATATTAGGCTTTATGGTAGCCACCATGGTCCAGCATCAGAACATCATGCTGCCATGCTGATGGCCCAGGTTCAGAAGTAAGCTCCTGGAAGTCATGTCAGGAGGCAGGTCATAGCTAAATCTTACAATCTCTGTTTTGCAGTTTCTCTTAATCTTCCAAGAAAGCATGCATCTAAAACTTAATTATCTAGCTCCAATGGTGGCTAAGTTCTAAGCATAAACATATTTTCATAAATTTTCACATGAATATTAAATTGCTAGACTTTGAGCCCCTATATCTTTCCCACCCTTCATTCAAATGTCATGAAACCTGACATGCTTTTATGGTCCGTCGCCGACAATATGTCTAACTTTGGCATGGACCAAGTTATGGTCAATTAAAGAATTTTGGAAAATTCCAAAATATTTCATGAAACTTCACAAAAATTCACAGAATGTAGCAAAAATTCCACAAATTCTGAATTTCACCCACCTCTAATAATGACTAATTCAGTATATAATATAAAAAATACATATTGTTATACATTTCACTACAGCAACACTTTTATTCTATAACAAAACTAGTAACTTTGTTGCTAAGGAATTTAATTTTAGCATGCCAGATAGTTGCCAAAATTTCTTAACAACAAAGTTACTAGTCCCAGGGTCTTCTTTGGGGCTGTCAACCCTAATGCTCACTCCATTCTTATACACTCTGTACATCTGAACATATGTGCTGATGGAATGGGGTGAGCATTAGGGCTGACAACCCCAAGGAAGACCACAGGGCTGATATGAGAAGGCTCAGGAGCAGTGAAGTCGTAATGGTTTTCCTGTTTGCTGCCTGCATGTGGGTCTTAGGGTTAGGGTTAGGAACCCTAACATCACATTTTCCTATTTTTTTTACTTTAATCTGAACCCTAACTGTTGCATTAACAGCAAATAATTTTTATTACATTTGGATTATATGTCTTGTGACTATGTGTTGTAATTTGTGATGTTTTACTATTGTAGTAGTAGTGGCAATAGACTTTATTTCTTAAGTGCCCAACCCCAGGGGCTCTGAGTGCTGTACAAACATTACAAAACAAACACATAAAAAAATAATATTCCATACATCACATAAACATACCTACACTAACTAATATAAATAATATGTATATAAAACAGAGTCTGTGTTGGAGATTCTAGAAAAGTAGGTGTGGTGGATTAAAAGCTTGTAAGTCAAACGTACTAAAAGCCTTCCAAAAGAGGAAAGACTTCAGGCCCCTCTTAAAGGCCTCCACTGAGGGTGTCTTTCTCAGAGCCCTGGAGGGGTGAGAGGTCTAATATGGAGTCAGTAGGTTTCTCTATAGCCAGGGCACAGTCCATATTAGGCCTTGTAGGTCAGCAAGCTGACCTTTAAGGTGACACACCATTTCTCCAGCAGCCAGTGCAATTCACGCAGGACCAGGGTTATATGACAAAACCTAGGAAAGCCAGTCAACAACCATGCTGCTGCATTTTGCACCAGCTACAGATGTTGTAGGACACCTCCACTCACCCCCTGGTATACAGCATTGCAGTAACTGAGTCTAGAAGTGATGAATGCATGTACCACCAAGGGCAGGTCTTCAGGGGGACTCAAAGTTTTAATCCAGGTGATGTTTCCAAGATGATAAAAGCCATTCTGGACTACAGCCAACACCTGAGCCTCAAGTGCCAGTTTCATATCCAAAATTACCCTGGGATTCTTATCCTTGGTAGTGGCCACCAACTCACCAGAACCTAGCCATAGGCCAGTCCCCTCATCGGTGACCTCTACACCCCACCTCCTACCAGGCTCAGTCACCAATACATTAGTCTTGTCCAGACTTAGTCTCAACCAGCTAGATGACATCCAGTCCTGGATCTCAGCCAGGCACAAATTAGGTACCTTGACAGCACCAGGTGTCCTGGGTGCAAAAGACAGATACAGTTTTTGTAACCCCCTTTTCCCCGGGCATGGCTGAAAACATGTCACTTGATCCAGGCCATCTTCCTGGTAGAATAAATAAAATAAATAAATAAAACAATTTT
Source organism: Neoceratodus forsteri (assembly GCA_016271365.2). Taxonomy (NCBI): domain Eukaryota; kingdom Metazoa; phylum Chordata; order Ceratodontiformes; family Ceratodontidae; genus Neoceratodus; species Neoceratodus forsteri. The sequence goes on along the minus strand of CM028133.1, from coordinate 412,089,941 downwards.
TTTCCTTTAGCAGGATTTGCATTAATTTTCCCACCACTGAAGTAAGACTGATAGGTCTACAGTTCTAATCTCCTCCCTGCTGCTTCTCTTCTGTAGAGGGATCACGTCAGCCTTTCTCCAGTCCTCCAGAACCACATCTGATTCTAGTAAGCTGTTGAATACGGTTACCGGTGGGAAAGCTAGCACCTGTGTAAGTTCTTTTAGAACTGATGGGTGCATCTCATCTGATCCCACAGCTTTGCCCACCTTCAGAGCTACAAGTCCCTTCTAGACTCACTCCTCTGAAAATTAACTAGTCCCCCCCATTACTGTCACTCTCTGGTGGTCTGTCCCTCCTCCCTCCACTGTGAAGACTGAACAGAAGTACCTCCTATTCACACAGTGTGTGCTCATGACTGTGAGAGCTCTTCTGCATGCTACCATAATTTAGTTCAACTGTGACTCAACAAAACAAAAAAGAACTCGTGCAAAGCAGGAGTCATACCAAAATATTACTTTATTAGATCAAAGTGATTTTTTTTCCTTTGAACAGAAGTACCTGTTTAGGATGTCAGTTTTTTCTTGTTCCCCTTCTCCACAGTCTCACCACCTCCTTCCTAAACCTCAGTATCTCTCCTGTGCTTTTCACTTCTCATTTATGCATCTGAAGAAAGTCTTATCCCTTTTAATGACCCCTCTGATGATCCTTTCCTTTGTCTGTGCCTTTGCTCACTTTATCTACTTCCCTCTGCTTTACTAGGTATACCCCCATTTTCCTTCCTCTGTGTTTCTTCACACCACCAGAAAACCACTCTTTTTCTTCACCACCTTTGCCACTTCCTTAGAGATCCCCAACAATCCTCTCTTTCTTCAAATTTTGCTCATTTCCTTTACACGGCTCTACGATGCCGGTTTGACAACACTTACGTCGACTAACATCACAGTGACAGGATTTATGTCAACTGCAAATTGTGGTTGACATAAATCCCGATTGTCTCCCAGTCTGTTTTTTCATCAGGGGGACTTCACCCCTGAACCCCACATGCTGGGGGCTCTGCCCCCACACCCCCCATAATATAGATTATCAGCTCCGAGTTGGAGTTGATTCAGGGAGAGGGTGCAGGACCTGGAGACAGTATGCACCTGTCTCAGGTGCACCAACCCAGTGACCTGTCAGCGAACTGTCAATTTTGTTGACGGGGGTGTAGGTAGCTGTGTTGGTGTCACTGACCATGGCACATACCCCTTTTCACAGAAGTTGATTGCTTTAGTTATGCCCTCCCTTATTTTTCCCCACTGTGCCTCAACCCTTCCCTGGCAATCCCTCCCATTGAATCATTTTCTGAGGTAGTCCCCTATTTCTTTAAAACTGGCCACTCTAAAGACCAGGACCCTCATCCTTTTGTAGTTAGCCCCTGTTTCTGTCTTTATGTTAAACCACACTGTATGGTGATAACTAGGGATGTAAATTTATCATGGCAGTCATACACGTCTTGGATTCCATGATGTTTGGTCTTTATTCAGGACTTCCATGACTTTCACTATTGTCATTGAAAAGTAGCCACGATGACAGTGCCAGGAAGTTTATTAATGATTCCACGAACAATCGACGAGTTATTAAAACCTCATCCATGACAAACTTAAATCCTTAGTGATAACTGATATCCCGGGGATTGCCCACTGTGAAATCTGCAATGCTGTCCCTGTTCATACAGTAAGCACCAGATCCTGCACATACAGTACCTGACCCTAGTGAGTTCTTTGACTTCCTGCGTAAGAAAAGTCCCTTGTGGAGAGTCAAGGACGGCCACTTTGTCCTTGTCAAAGCTGTAGTTGGAAGGTTCCACTCCATGTCAGGCAGATTGAAGTTAACAACTACCAGCACCTCTTAACTTAATCACCATTCTGATTCCAAATTGCCTTATCCAATTCCTTTCCCTGTGCTGGAGGTCTGTATTCTGCCTTGGTACAGATAGTAGCTCCACAGCCTGTCTCCATGGTGAACCCGACACCTCCAGCCCTCCTTTTCCTCATGGTGCCTCTGTTCCTCTGTGACCTTGAGTCCCTCCCTCACATATAAAACAACTCCTTCTCCCCTCCTCCCTGCACTGTCTTTCCTGAACATAGAGTAATCTGGTATGGCCATGTCCCAGTCATGGTGCTCAGTAGTGCTCAGTGCACCACAACTCTCTTATGGCCACTACATTAAAGTCAACCTCTGCCATGATGGCTTCCAGGTCCATAATTTTGTTTCCAAGACTCCTTGCATTGGTCCACATGGCTCTACAAACCTTTCTGCCCTCCACTGCCTGCTGCCATTCTTCTCCCTCCTATTCCTGCCTGTGTAATTCCCTAAAGCTCCCCTGACTCTCCTCTTCCCTTTTTACCTTACTCATTCCTTGTCTCCTTCAATTTTGTACACTGGCTTTCCTGAATTTTATCCCCTTTTCTTCTGTCTTGACCCCATCCCTGCCTTTCTGCACCCTTGCTCTAGGGGAATGTTCTCATTTCTGGCCCTTCCTTACTGCTGCTCCGTCATCTGGAGGGTGACAATTGTTGCCTCCCTTGGTCTTACTGTCTCCCCCCTTGGCTAGTTTAAATACTCATCCAAGCTGCATTTAAACCATCTACCAAGCACTGTGATCCCCTTCCTGAAAGGATGCAGACCATCTCCTACATAAAGGCCCACATTCTTCCAATCTAGTCTCCAGTCCCTGATATTGCCAAAGCCTTCCTCCATTCACAATGCCTCCAACCAGTTGTTAAATGTCATGGTGCAGAATTCTCTTTCATCTCCCCAACTGAACACAGGTAACATCTTGGAAAAAGTTAATGGTTGTGCAACCTGCTCAAGGTCCCTTCACAACTCCTTGAAGTTATCATGCACTACCCCTACCTTATCCCTTGCCATGTTATTCATCCCCAGATGGACAAAGATGTGTAGCTCCCTCCCTCCCCTGCTGCCCCAGCAATCCTCTGGATATTATCTCCATCTCTCCAAGCTGAAGCATCACTCAGGCACACCAGCTCCCTAGTCCTCTCTTCCCTACTCCAAAATCTATCCCACTGACAGTACAGTCCCCCACCATAAGTTACTTCTTCCTGGGCTGTGGGCCTCTTCTCCCCTCCTTGGAACTTCTACCTCTGAGGACCCCCACCTCCTCCCTTCCCACCGGATGGGTGCTTCCCCTCAGCTTCCCCATCCTGCCACAATGACAAAGAAATTCTCAATACAGGTGGGGAGGTGCATACCCTTCCCACCACCCCCACCCTCTTGGAGTCCAACTAGTTCAGGCCACTATGACTCTGCCAAGGTATTCTCTGGGAGAGTAGTGGCAGACTTGGAGAACTTTGGGTAGGGCAGAAGATCCTCTCTACCCTTGTCAGTTTGGCCGAGAGTCCAACAGCCTTTGCTCACAACCCAGAGAGGTGAGTACACATGGGGCAGCACCTCAGTTTCCAGCAGATGTCCTGACAGAGTGTGACTCCACAACCATTGCAATGCACCACTCCCATGATCTCTCCTTCCTTTGCCTAGTGTTTATTCAAAAGCAGTGTACCCTTATACCTTCTGCCTTCTCCCTTTATACTCCTAACTCTTTCTTTTGCTTTCCTGCATCTCATTTGTTACCATTTCCTGAAACTGGTTTGTTACCCTACTCTATATGCCTTACACAACTACCTCTCCTCTAGCTGTTCCTGCTTTATTCCACCTTAATTTCCTCCTATAATTCTGCTGTAGTGTTTTCACCCCAAATCTCCCATGCATCTAAAATGTTATCCCCATTGCCTTTATCCCCCTTCTCTGCTACCTACCTTCTCTTCCTACCTCCCTCCTGTCCTTCCTACCTATTATCTTCTCTCCCTTATCTTTTTCTCAGCCTTGTTCTGCCCCTGGCAGGGTTCTCAGCATCCTGAAAGGGTCAGATCTAGGTATGCCTCTCACCTCCTATTATCTTCCCTCCGTCACCTCTGTCTTTGCCTTGTTATGCCCCCTGGAAGGGTTCTCAGCATCCTGTAGGGGTCAGATCTTGCTATGCCTCTCACCTCCCTTCCCATACCCCTCTTCTCCCTTCTACATCCCCACCCCCCTCCTCCTCCACTCCACTCCACTGTACTAAACTGATAGCCCCAAAATCTCCATTGCACTTGTAGTTCATTTGCACTTCTGTTGTACCGAAGCTTATTGTATTGTCTGTGCTTTTGTATACCAGCTCGCCTTAGACCAAACTGTTGTATTCCATTTAATGCATTGCCTCCTAGTTACTCCCTTTGCTTACCTTCCCCTTGATAGTCATTGTTTATTCATATAGTCTACGTGTTTCTTAGTTGTAAGCTATTTCAAATGTGAATTTTGTGATATTGTATCAATCTCTGTAGTCTATTCTCATGTTCCCCCACCCTCCAGGTCGCACTGTGAGACAAGCAACTTGTTGTTCAGCATACCCTCCTGGTGAAACATTTGAATGAATAAATAAATAAATAAAAATCTATATAGGGTGTCTCCTACTTTTCATTATTTTTTAATCCTCCTACTTGTTTCAACATTTTTCTCTGGGTGTCTACTACCCCTTACACCCTTGTAGTACGTCTACAAGTTGTAGCTACCTGCCTCTAGTTGGTTTTTGCAGTATATAAGAACAGTTATGTAAAAGTAGTTATATGGTACTTCCAGTGTCCCACCTGCAGAGTCTCCTATAGATTGCAGACTATCTGCAGGCATTCTACAGATGCTGTCATGGCAGATGCTACACTCCTGCTCTGTGCCACCTGCACACTGGGGCATGAACATTGCATTTCATCTGTTCTTGCTACTTTTCCTGCCTTGAAGTCATACTTCTCTGCTTGTGACATCAGAAAAATTTCTATGGCAACAGAATATGATGCCATAAGTAGAGGATTATGACTTCATAGCTGGTAAAGACAACTAGAGCAGATGTAATCTACGGCAAATATATCCTTTTTTTGATGAAAATGTCTTCAGTAATGTAAAATGGCATTTCCTGAAGTTTATATTCTAGAAGATATCTGTATAACTGAGTTCTGACTGATGCCAACTGTGATTTTTTTTGTTTGGAAACCAGATATATTTAAAGTGACCATCCTAGCACTATATTAATAGGCATACTGGGTGAGCCAAACTGTCCTTATCTGCCAGAAAAGTCTGTATTTCCATAAAAATTACAAATGGGCAATAATGTGTAATTTCTGACTAAAACTACAGTACATGCTGGCAAATAAACAGTTAAGGATTATTTTTCCCAGATTCTCTTAACTGTAGTGTCTCTTGTCTTTGACTGACACAGCTAACACAAAATTAGGTTTTTAGACCAGAGGTTTAGTTCTCATTTCCTTCTTGATGAATAATTTTAAAAGTGTTTTTCATGTTATAGAATATGACATAGAATGTAAAGAAACAAGAGATTATTAATACAATGCTATGTGTTATGGTGCATTCACTGATCTGTTCTTTGCCAAAGTCCTTTTAAAATGTTTAACAAGACTCTTATCATCAACAATCAAGGCTGGCTGATGCAGTACAGATGTGACATGTTTTATCAGGGCAGTTTTATTTGTCTGAAGCTCTTAGTAACATAGTATTAAAGGGACACTGTCAATTCCCTTAGGTCTCAGTGTCCCTAGCTTAAACAAGCATTTGTCAATGCTGAATGTTTGCTTGCTGGCATTGGCATTGGTAGTGTAGGAGTTAGAGAGATGCATAATAGGAATGGCAGTGAAGTATTGAAGTGATGTCAACCCACCCCCACCCTGCAGAGACTGACAGGCATTGGGGTGTGCCTTTGGATCATCAGGAATAACAGCCACACCATTTCACCACACCCTACCCTGCAGACATTGACAAGTGTCACGGTGTGTCTTGGGGTCTTTGGGTCTTATACTCACCCCATTCCATAAGTAAATAGGGTGAGATGGGTGCAGTATAGGAGAATGGGGTGAACTTTGGGGCTGAAGAGTCCAAGGCACACCTTTATGCCTGTCACTGGCTGCAGGGTGTGGGTGGGGGTGGAATGGCATGAGCATTACTGGCAACAATCCCAGGTCACACCCCTTATGCCTGTCAGTTTCTACAGGGCGGGGCATTATGGTCAGAAACCATAACACCACAGGCGTTCGTTGGTATTTTCACTCCAAATTTTCAACATGGATTTTTTGTGACCCCCACCTCATGAACAGTGCCAATATCAGTTCATTAGCCGACAGCTGATTTTGCACAGCGACTATGCCATTTGGCACCACAGGTGTTAAAACACATTTCGAACAGGATGTGAAAAATGACAGCTGTACTCTTTCATGGGGAGGGGTACAAAATGGCAATGTTGAAAATCTGGAGTGAAAATCTGAAAAAAACTGGTGAAGTCACAAGTGTGCATAGAAACTGTACAATGCACACCTGTAATGTAATTAGTTTGGGAATTTTTTTACAGCAGATTGTCAACACAGGCATTTTGGGACCTCCGCTCATGAACAGTGTCACTGTGATTTTCTTAATCTGTCCCAAACACTGATTTACCACAGTGACCATGCATTTCTGTGGTGGAAGTGCGAAAACACATTTCGGGCAGGGTGTGAAAAATGACAGCTGTACTGTTCATAAGGAGGTGTGGAAAAATGCCAGTGCTGAAAATCTGGACTGAAAATATTACAAATTCGTGAACTTACAGGGGTGCGTGGAAACTGCGCAATGCACGCTTGTAACACAGTCATTGTGACAGGGTTCTTCCCACCCTCATTTGTTTTCATGTAGTATGTATACCATCCTAGGATGTATAGATTTTAAGATGTATTTCTGTAAGACAAAACAGGACTGCACTTGTCGTGTATATGTAAAATCTGTGGGTCCATTTTGTTAGTTGGGCTGGCCACCCACTTTGTTGTAATGTCTCCTGGATATTTGTTCTGTTTGATGTTTTGTTTGTCTTTTAATTGTTTGTTTCTGCAGTCTGTTTTTCTTGTATTCCAGAAGTACGTTCATTTCCATAGGAATCCCTGTGCTTGTATTTGCAAGCAAGTGTGAGCTGTTGCGTTGCAGAATAGCTTCGATTCATAGGTTTCATTGGTAGTATCAAGCTAACAGACTCAAGGTCCTTAACAGCTTGCCAGAATCACAGTCCTTAATTTAAAACTAAAATACCCTATTCCCATAGTGCCCATCCAAACTATTCTTAAATATATTCATGTCAGAGCTACTAACAGTATGGGAGATCATTCCAAGATGTTACCACTCTCTGACTATACCAAAACCTTTGTTGCTTCTGATTCAATTTTCCACGTAAATGCTGTCTATTATATCTCCTAGAACTAGTCTAACTTGTATTGTATTGAAATCCCATCTCAGCATAAGTAAATTATCGTCCAATAGTCTGTATAACAGACATAGGTCACCCTTATGCCTCCTGTAGTATAGGGAATATAAGTTAAGGGAATTTAATCTTTCAATATAAGATTGATTTTTTTAAACCATGCACTGACTTAGTGAATCTACACTGCATACCTTCCAACAACTTTATATCCTCTCAGTTCTGTGGTGACCATACCTGTGCACAGTACTCCAGGTGGGGCCTAACCAGGGCACTATACAATGGGAAAAGTACATTTTTCTTCCTACTTGCTATCTGTCTGAAAATACAATTGAGGTTATGATTAGTTTTCTTAACTTGGACTCTGCAATGGGACTTAAACTTAAGATAATTTGTGATGGTCATGCCCAAATCTCTTTCCTCATCAGTGACCTCAAGAGGGATGTTAAATAATTTATAGGACATCTTCCAGTTTTTACTACCGAAGTGCATGATCTTGCACTTAGCAGTATTTCATTCTAGTTTGTTTCTAGCTGTCCATTCCGCTATCTCATCAAGAGCCTCCTGTAGGGCTTTGGTATGTTCTTGTGTATTAACCACTGTCTCTATCCTGCAATCATCAGCAACTTTATATAGTGAGATGTTAGTGATATAAATATTGAAGAGGCTTGAGCCCAGAACAGAGCCCTGTGGGACCCCACTAGTAATAGGAGCCTAGCTGGATAAAACCTCATTTATTACCACCCTCGGCGTTCTGTCCTGGAGCCAATCTGACATCCAATTACAGACGTTCTTATTAAGATTAAGCCTCTCCAGCAGTGTTAATAATTTGTAATGGGGCAATTTATCAAATGCCTTGGCAAAATCTAAATAGATCACATCCACTGTATTGCCCAGATCCAATTCACAGTTAACATGTTCATAAAAAGCCAATATATTTGTTTGACATGATCTTAGTTTAGTTTGTTTGACACGATCTTAGTTTAGTAAATCCATGCTGTATTTCTTTCCTTAGAGAAAGAAATAAAAATGCTTCAATGAGCCCCTGTACAGAACTAGATAGAAAAAGGCATAACATGCAACCTGGAGCAGTTTGCCTTTTGTTTTGAAACAAATCAATTTTTGTCAGTGCACAGAGGTCACTGGTTTACTGTCCAGAAGCTGCTGCTTGGAGAAAGTGTTGATTTTATTTCTCCTCGGCAATGCGGCTATTTGAAGCTGCTCTGTTTCCTACTTGAATGTGCGCACATTCGTGCTGGGGAACAACTTTAGCTTTCAAAGAATTGAAACGCTTGCTTGGTTTGTTATATTGTATTATACTGTACATTATCCTGAAGATTTTGGATTTGGTTAAAAGACAAGCTTACCTGAACACCCTGGTGTAGTTTGGCATGCCAGTTTAGGCAACTTATAAAGCCGCAAGTTTAATGATGCATTTCAGTACTCCAGCTCCTTGCTCTGTGATTCTAAGGGCTGGCCGGCCATTTATTTATTTATGCCTCAGTATGGGGAGGTGGTGCTTTGGGAGACTGAAATGGTATTAATTATTATAAGAATGATTTATATTTTGTTTCAGTACTGAATCCTTTAAAGAATTAGCAACTAAAGAATGTTTTACTTAGTTTCACAGGTTAGAAGACATAAAAAAGGAGTTTGATTATTATTACTAGGAACAAAGGGGAGGAGTTTGCATGTCATATGATGACATTTGGGTATATATTCCTTGCTAATATATGCAGTAGTTAGAAGGTGGATAGGTGTTGATGGTGTAACACCTAGACCTAGCCAACTTCTTCTAGCTATGTATGTGGAGATGTTAATAATCAACACTTGATTTATGCTTCTCTTTGATTTTGTTTTATTTTTGTCAAAATACAGTCCACTATTTATTTTGTTCTGTTGGCAATAAATTAAAAATGTATTTTTGCTCAAGCCATCACTGCTTCATGGTCCATTATTCCACCCACAGTCTTTCGCAATCATTTTGTGGACTTTTATCACCAAATTTTCAACATAGCCATTTTAAGACTTCTGCTCATGAACAGTGTCACTGTAATTTTCCTAATCTGTCCCAAACATTGATTTCGCACACCAACTGCGCCATTGTGCACTACATGCGTGAAAACACATTTTGGGCAAGATGTGAAAAATGACAGCTATACTGCTCATAAGGAGGTGTGGTAAAATGACAATGTTGAAAATCTGGAATGAAAATAGTAAAGATTCTCAAAGTTATGAGCATAAGTAGGAACTGTGCAACGCACGCTCATAAAACAGTCATTTTTGGAATTTTTTCACCAAATTTTTAACATAGGGTTTTGGGGGGGCCTATCTCATGAACTGTTACACTGTCATTTCATTATTCAGTCCCAAAAGGTGGTTCCATGCAGTTACTGCGAAATCACCTTTCAGGACTGAATAACAAAATGACATGGCTGAGTTCATGAGGTGGGGTCCAAAGAACCCAATGTTGAAAATTTGGTGAAGAAATTCTCAAAAATGGCTGAGATATGCACCAAACTTAAAAAAAAAAAACATTTATGTCCTTATACAACTTACCGGCATGTCTTCAGTTTACGGTCAGCTTTGAAGAGTGCAGACGTGTTCCCGGCCCACTGAAGATTGTCGTCTGGCCTCCGGAGGTAAGTATAGGGTGAGAGGGGTGTGGAAAGATGGGGTACTCAGATCGCGGGTGCGGGTTGGGGGAGGGTGCAAGAGAGTCAATGAGGGACCGTTTTCTTTTGTTCTAGGTGTTTTTTTTTTTATTAAGATGACACATGGCACCTGGAAGTCTGTTGGGGGGACAATGGAGCTGACAGGGGATTGGGCACCCCCATGGGCCACAGACTTTTGTCATGCTGGGGTGGGCTCCCAGTGTGGTATGTGGAAGTTTGCTTTTTGGGGGGGCAGTGGAGCTGGCAGGGTATTGGCACCCCTGTTGGTCATACAGTGTGTGGGAGTAAAGGGGAATGCATGAGCATGCTGGGATGGGCTCCCAGCATGCTACCTAGGAGTTTGTGGGGGGGGACTGGATTCAATGGGGATCAGAAATGAACTGCCCACAACAGTTCGGATGCAGTGCTGATGTGTAGGCAATTTGGCAGTATGCAAATTGCCTACATGTTACCACCGCTGACTGTAGCAGTGGTTTTCTCAGAATTGTACAGCACTGCATCTGAACAGCTGTTATAGACAGCTCAAACATTCATTGGTGAGGAGCGGTCATGCCTACAAAAAGGAGCAGGGCATTGGAAGTGGGGGTGGCACAACTACAAAAACTCGTATGGTGGCACTATGTTTCTTGCACATGCATGCAAGCAAACATAAAAATGACCCATGTCTGCCTCATCAACCTAAACTGGGCAAAAAAGCTATCTCTCTTTGATGAGCAGGAAACGTATTGCAACCTAGACTGTGCTCTCTGTATTAGAATATGGAGACTTTATAAATCATTTTGTTTTCCCTGTCCACTTTATCTCAACTTATCAAGCTCAAAAATGATATCATGAGACTTACAGTATCTTGAATTATGACTATAACACTCTTGCATCATAACTGTACTCTGTCAAGTTAATTTCTCTGGATGTCTCTTGGAAAAAGAAGGGAGACTAACTGGTACACATTTGTGTTTAAAGTTGTCATTATTCTCAGTGCTTCAGTCCTGCTGGATAAATACAAAATCACTGCCCACAAATATACTGTACTTAAAGGGACACTGCAAACAGGTTCTTAACTATTTACAAAGGAGCAGGTGGCTACAGGAGCAGATGCGGAGGCATGGCATAAAAATTGACTGGTACCCACTAACTACACACGATAACATACCAGCCACTGCTTGGTGCCAAGTTAGAAATAGTTTAATGAAACTTGCTAAAAATAGCCCTCCAGGGTTCAATGAAATGTTTTCTTTTCAGCCTTTTTCAGGGTGATGCCTTATGAAAGTATAGCTGTAATGATTAAATATTTGGTTATATTTTATCATGATTGTCTCTAAACTCAGGTATTATAGTAGGTCAAAGCAGACATTTTATATTATTTAGTTGTTAATCTCATCTTATTACTATTATCATTTCTTTGTATTTGCCTGTACACAAGAATTACTTTATCCTGGTATTTTTTTAGACTATGTGTGCCTTTCATATTTTTTTATTTTTTAATATGGTAAGAGTGAGTTCAAGAATTCTTAGTCACAGTTTGTAATATTGCACTTTAAAATAACTGTGTTGCTCAAGATGTATCTCTTTAAATACAGCTAATATAAGATCAGCATTTTCAAATTGTGGCCATACCTTGAACAAACTCTGGCAGAGCCACTACGACTGTGAATGCATTAGCTAGATAAGGGTGTTTCATGGGCTTAAACATAATCATTTATTTATTTAAAAAATATCAGATTTGCAAACTTTTGTGTCAGAGACTCAGTTGCAAAGCACCTCGTTGAAACTAATACAAAAACAGCACAGTTAAGTCAAAAAACAATGGCTTGGAGAGCAGACTGTTATAACAATCATTCACTGGAGATGCATGAGTAGCAGTAGATAAACAGATTACATAGTTTAGGCACAGGCGCCACATCAAGAAGACCAAAGCAGTTCAAACAATATACTATAGCTAAAGCAAATAGACATCAGGAGTCAAAGAGAATATCCAAGTGTTCACATGAAGGCTGTTAAAACTGAATCAAAGTACAGTACAGTGAGAAAGGGCATATTTAAGCAATAAAGCATGACATGGTGTGTGTCATGTGATAATGTCACTCCTGGGGTGGTTTGAAGCATGAAGCAAAGCCAAGTGCTTCCACCACCCCAGGAGTGACAATATTACAAGATAACACACTCCCTGGAGTGCCTTATTGCAATTATACAATGGCTTGTTGTTATATACAGAATAAAAAAAAATTTGAAGGATGTTTTTGTTAGTGTGGAAAAATATTTCTTAAGAGAAAATGCAAGGAATGATCCAAATCCAAAGCTACGGTGATTTTATTGTGTAATAACATCACTGTTTCAGTTGGTCAGCAGTCAGCTTCTTACATCTTTTCTTGTCATTGTATAACTAAAAATAATGCCACCATCTGTATTACAGTTACCTATATGTTTTGCATTTTATTCTATGCACAGTTATAGCAATCAACTCAACAGAATCAGGCCATCATATACATGAAGGTACTGTACCCTAACTGAAAACACTGCTGAGACAACTGTATGTTGTGACAAGGGAGAAGATAAACACAATGTTGAGAAAAGTTTTTGAAGACATTTGATGCATTTCATTGTTGTTTTTTTTTAGAAACTGATATACAGTTCACACACAAAATTCATGTAATATAAAAATGCATATGCCCAAATGTCAGTGTAAATTCGGCACATTTCATTACAAGCTGTTCTGTTGAAGGAAAATATTACTATACAAGGCCTAAAAATGGACATCAGGTAAATGTAAACTGGGGTAGGTGTGTTAGTGAGGGTATTGTATAGTTTATCTTTTATTGCTGCTGCACTGGATTAGCAATATTTGCACAAGTTGTGCCCAGTTCAGATTTTACAGCTCTGGCCTGGGTCTGGTGATGTGGGTTGTACCCATACCCCACTACATGTGGCTTAGTGGTATACTGTACAGATGGCTACAAAGTCTAAGCCACTGAAGGTTGAAGTTTCAGAAAACCATTATGCTAAAAATATCAAGACTCATTCCCTCCCTCACTCCCCAGTCACAATTAATCCTCTACCAAAGTCATGCTTTAATACTGGTGCCTCTACATCCACGCCGCTAAGCTTTTAATGCCAACATGCTTCTTCTGCTGCTGTGACCAATTCAATGTGTGATCTGCTCAACCCTAGCTCCTGGTTGTGACCAATATCAAACAACTGAAGTCCAGTGTGCCCCCCCAAACTGCCCAAACAGGCCTGTAATGGAGGATTTTTCCATCTTTCATGTCCCAAATAGGGGATCTTAGTTATCAAACGTTGGCCAAAATGTGAACATGCCAAACCATTTACGTCAAAGTGGCCCCAATCAGTTTGGTCCTACACTTTAAATAATGTAAAAAGTACCTTGCTGATCTGAGTTACAGTCCAGCTGTTTCATTCTGTTTGCAAAGAAAATACTCCAGCTTCCTTGTCTTACATTTATAAAGTGCAGTCTGCTAAGTGTGGCTGGGAGCAAATCACTAGGAAAGTGATCACAGCTTTCCCCTAATCATAAACCAATTCAATGTGTGATCTGCTCAACCCTGGCTTTATAAAGTTATTTAATTATTTTTAGAGGGGCTCCTGGTTGTGACCGGTATCAAACAAACAACTGAAGTCCATTGTGCCCCCCCTGAACTGCCTGCCTGAGAATGAAGTTGGTATAGTATTTGAAAAAATGCAATGCTGGGTCTCTTATTATGCAGTGTCCAGCAAATATGGTGTTGTCAAATGGCTTAATGAGGTGCTGTGACGTGCCTATGGGAACTTGTCATGTAGAAAGTTCTAGGGACACAGTCGAAAAAACTGGAATTGCAGGTTCCAAGGAGTAATTAACTCAAGAGAAATGTTAGAAAGTCAGCTCCACTATAAACTGAGCTAGGAAAAAAGTAAATAGGACAAGAAAAAAACGGAATTTTGTTTCAAAAATGAGTTGCTAATTGCAACTGGTATTTTTAACATGTGCAAGTCAACACCACTTCTCAAACTTAAAAAGAAAAATATACTTCATCACAGACTGTATTTACCAAGTACTGTGCCCATTTTAGTATATAAATGTTTAAGAAATACCTGAAAGCTGTCAATTTTCCATAGAAGGTGAATCCTTAGTAGTTTCAGATACTTAGTCTTTCCCTTTGAGACACCAGGTGATTCCTCTGATAATCATTTGTTCCAAGGGTTTTTAAGTCAGTTTGAAGGCATTAAGTATTTTCTGTTCTCATACTCCTTAAAAAAATGCAGGGATTCCAGACTTCTTGTGTTCCTAGGCCCAGCTCCCAAACTAGTGAATCGTATTTCAACATAATAGATCCACCTCATGCCCCTCCCACATGAATAAAAAAAAAAGTGGTCTGGATCTTTAGGAGCTTCTTGGGTGGAAGGGGGTTGGATCGTACTTCCCCTTAAAAAAACAATGCTGCCTCCCACTACTCAGGTTCCAGTTCTTGTACCACCCATTTAAGAAAGAAAGTAGTACCCTGCAACCATTGAGTAACATGAAAGCATATTTATTTGAGGGCAGAAAACATTTCTTGGATGAGGGTAAGGCGGAGGAGACTATTTACACCTTCAGTCAGTTCCACGGACAGAAAACGTGACATCACTCCTTTTGTACATGCAAAACTCCTGTAGGCTCCACCCACAGTCGTAAAAAGCACAAGTTATTGCATAAAACGTTGGCACAAATGTGGTGGACCGTTTACCATTTCCATGTTTGTTATTTTTAATAAGTTTCATTAAACTTTTTTTTTAACTTGACACCAAGCAGTGGCCAGTATGTTATTCTGTGTGGTTAGTAGGTAGCCCAATTTACTCCCTTGTAGTGGGGTTTTAACTATCATTGGATTACAACAGACACAAAGCATTCAAGTTTCCTGAGTAGAACAAGGCCATTCTTGAGTAATGCCTGTAATTATTTTAGACAATGTATTATATTTGTACTTCCAAAAGTGTATCCTTGACTATTTCAGACCCTGACTGATGATTTATCTTATGGTTGTTGTTATGGTTTCTATTTTATATATGATATATCTATCAGGACTTTCTTGCAAACAAATACAACAAGTCAGAGCACACCCTGATCCCCCCTCCTCCAGAGAGGTACATGTAACAATAAATATACTTTTTCAGCCTGGACTGGCAATTTACTATTCTGATTTCAAAAGGAGAGGGTGTCTCTTTGTATTCACCTTAGGGCCCTGCTGTGAAGTCACCCAGCTACCAATGTTGCAGTAGATCACCCCTCTGCTTGGTCCCTACTTCAAACTGCATCTGCCTCACATGGCTTACCTTTATAGGGTGCATCAGCCTAAAATTGTCTTAATTAAGGAGTGGTCCCCAGCCAATGTGCAGGTAACTGGTGAGGAGCTAGCTAAATGAGAAAACCATACTTCTCCATTTACAAACTTTATCCAGTGTTAACTGCTCACCCTTGCCCATTCACAAACCATTAATAGGATTCTAAATGAGGGGTGCTACTGTACATGGCATACATCAACAAAAACAACAAGTAAGAGCACACCCTGCCCCAACCCCCATGAGGTAAAGGTAACAATAAACACATTTTTTCAGCCTGGATTGGCAACTTATTAATTTGATTTCAAAAGGAGTGGGGGTCTCTTGATATTCACTTCAGGGCCCTGCTGTGAAGTCACCCATCTACCAATGTTGACATTTTAAATCAAATTAGTAAGTTTTGTTGATGGATGCTATATACAGTAGCACCCCTCATTTAGAATCTCATTTATAGTTTGCGAATGAGCAAGGATGAGCAGTTAACACTGGATAAAGTTTGTAAATGGAGAAGTATTTTTTTTTTGTTTAACTAGCTCCCCACCAGTTGCCTGCAAATTGCTGGGACCACTCCATAATTAAGCCAGTTTTAGACGGATTCACCCTATAAAGTTAAGCCATTTGAGGCAGATGCAGGTTAGAGTAGGGACCCAGCTGATGGATGGTCTACTTCAATGTAAGTAGCTGGGTGACTTCACAGCAGGGTCCTGAAGTGAATACCAAGAGACCCCACTCCTTTTGAAATCAAATTAGTAAGTTGCAAATCAAGGCTGAAAAAAGATGTTTATTGTTATATTTTCCTCTGGGGGGGTCAGGATGTGCTCTGACTTGTTGTTTTTGTTGATGTACTGTATGCCATATACCGTAGCACCCCTCTTGCAAACAATACCTTGTTCTCAATGGGACCTATGCATTAAAACATGGCAACTACGCTCAGACGTGTCATGATTCCACCACACAGCTATGTGCCTCGAATGCCAGAAAAACTATGTGCTGTGCACAAACGAGGGCAAAGTGGGCTGAAGCATGGGTGTGGCCTACAGATACATGCAGCACTATGTGAAGGGACTGCCATGTAACTAAACAATGGGTCCCTAATCCTTGACCCAGCACATATCAGCATGGGCCCCGCCCCATGCATAAACATGGAAATGAATACCATGATGGGTGAGGTAGAAGATGTAGTAGCAGGGGATAACAGTGCTGCATCCAGGGTACCCCACCCAACACTAGGGACCAATTGCAGAAGACAGGGATGCACTGAATAGCATGGAGGTCACCAGGCACATGGTGATGCTCGGTCATGGTCCACAGATTTCACAGGTGGGCAGGTGGCAGCCATGGTGGTGGATATCAGTGAGAACTATGCCACCCTATATGGTGCCATCATATATGGTGCAGGGTCCCTCAAGACACCTGCTGAGACAAAGTCCTGCCTGTGGCTCAACATTCAGGCTGCCATTAATGCAGCCAGTCCAGTAGCATGGGCACTGTTGACCACTGAGCACATGTGGCATGACCTTCAATCGGATGTCAAGTGGAAGCTGGCAGCCAAAATTGGAAACAGCTAGGCAAAGGCGATGGCCTGCCCACCCAGAGGCTTCACCTAACCCCGTTGAGAGCATGGTGCTGACATCCTCACCAACATCACCATGCATGGCAAGAAGGAAGGCATGGATAGAGTGTATGTAGCACATTACAGGGATGAGGGTCAGGAAGTCCTGGATGCCATGGAAATGTTAATCACCCTGTGTTACAACCTGTAGAGCCTGATATGGTGCCTAGACCCCAAGCGGAGGCTGCACCCACCGTGAAGGATGACAAGCATCCCAAGACATGTACAGATGGCCAGAAACAGGAGGATGGTACAGTTATGTGTACTCCACTGTGCTCAGCAGTACACAATGAAACCCCACAGTGGTGGAACTGAATGTAACAATGCCCCTTTTTCTCACCCTTAGGTACAATGCAGGAGACAGTGACACAGTGGAGGAGGTGTCCTCACCCATGGACATATACACAGAGACAGTGGAGGAGACACAGGTGGACATGCAGGACATGGACTCAGCAAACACAAACATCCATTCCACATCCACCCCCAGCCCTGTACCACCTCACTATCACAACATAGTTGACAACCCTGTGGCAGACTACAGAGTACAGAGCACCATGACACAGCTACACTTGGATGTCAGTTGTGTACACCCTGCCAGCACATGCACAAGACTGGGAACACAGGGGTGCCCTGAGCCACCACACAATGGCCTTGTGATGGGAGTGAGGACCCCTCAAACCATCTGCTCAGCCAACCAAGAAGGGTCGCCACATGTGGACTTCTAATATCTATTACCCTGAGGTTCACCAGCTGGAACAGGATCACCTGCAGGCATAACAGCAGAACACAGAAACCCTGAAGAACCTGACTGTTGAGGTGGGGGGGGGTGCTGAGGCACTGACCACATCAGCAAACCTACTAGGGTGGGTAACAGAATACCTGATATCTGAGCCCAGCACCCTCACCCCATCTGTCCCTGTGCCATGACAGATGCCCAGTTCAGTCAGCACTCACCAACCCCCTGGTCCCGTGGCACACCCAGATGCCAGCAGCTAGCCAGCATTCACCAGCTCCCCTGGTACCATGGCACACCTAGATGCCACCTGCCAGCCAGCACCCACCAGTTCAGGTGTTCTGGAGGTCCTGGGGACAGCCAAACACAGCAGGTTCTGGGTGCACAACCTAATAGATGGCCATGTGGGGGGAGGCAATGAAGCAGCCAATACACAAGCATTTAGGCACGTGGTTGTCAACATGGTTGGGAAGGCAACAGGCCAGCAGGAAGTGAACCATGTCAGTGGCATCACACCCCTACCACAGAGTGAATGTCTAAAACATACTGTACACCTTCATGGACCATTGCACACAGCCACAGACCCCCCCATACACAGCAACATAACCCCCTGTACACAGCCACAACTTCCCCATGCCATTACTGCATAACCCCCCTTTCACACAACAACAACCCCCCCTGAACATGCCCACAAATGACCATGCATTACAGCCATGGGTATGGTCACATAGGTACCTTCCCGGAGGAAAGGCACTCAGGTTGGAACAAACTCATCACAGTGCCACAGTGGTGCCCTCCCATCTACAGAATGCACCTTGCACTAGTGCATGATGTGTGCCAGACCAGACAGAGTCTCACTACCACAGAACTGGTGGATGCCTCCCTCATAGCCCAGTGGGATAATACCCTGTCTGTCACTCAGCAAGTGTAGCCTTTTGCACACAGTCATGTTGTGCAACATGGCACATGCAGTGAACACTCTGCATGCCATCCTGGGGCAAGCATCATTGTGCCTCTGTATGCTCAAGGCACCAGAACCTCATGTTCAGAAGCCCTATAGTCTTCTGGATCAT
This sequence comes from Neoceratodus forsteri, assembly GCA_016271365.2. Lineage (NCBI taxonomy): Eukaryota > Metazoa > Chordata > Ceratodontiformes > Ceratodontidae > Neoceratodus > Neoceratodus forsteri. Next base: position 412,071,243 of record CM028133.1, on the reverse strand, counting down.
GGAATGGGTCTTCCTATGGGCCTTGTTGTATGCCTCTTCCTCAACACCGGTTCCACCTGAAATGGAGTGATCAGGTATGGCCATTGTGGGTATCCACTGTCACCTATGCAGTGGGTAAAGAACAGCTATTTTAACATCATGCAGCAATGCATTTGCCTGTGTTGCACCTGCTGCTTACCTGTACTCACCTATCAGCCATCCATTGGCACCCCTGTGTTCTGCAAGGAGGGAATACAGCCTGGAACCATCAAAGATATATGAGTGATGACATAACCCAGGTTACTTGGCACACACAAAGGTAATGATACCACCTGCATCACATACTATCTGACAATCTATACTGCGGAACCCCTTGCAGTTCCTGTATGCCTACTCATCCATGATCAGTGTCAGGATTGCCACATGTGTACAATCTATTGTGCCAATTATATTGGCCATTCCATATGGAATATCTCTTTAGTGGTCCATATGTTGTCCACTGCAGAGGGGAATGCTTTCTGCTTATGCACATGCAGTAGCAGGGTGTCAATCACCTAGTGCAGGGCCCTGGACACGGATGACTGGCTGACACCTGTAATCTCTCCAGCAACCCTCTGAAAGGACCCTCTAGCATAGTACTAAAGTGCATACAGCACCTTCATCTCCACAAACAGCACCTGTGACCTCCATGTTCATGGTACCACATGTGCACAGACCATTTCACACAGCCCTGTGATCGTGGCATAGTCCAGGCAGAATCTTTCAAGGCACTGTGTGTCCCGCAGTTGCCTAACTTCCAGCCATAACCTGAATATATACATAACCTACCTATTACCCGGGGTTACTAGAATCCCAGTAAGACCTAGTGGTAGACAGGGAAGGCAGCTTGTGAAACTCCAGTTAAATGGATTTCACACTGTCTCACTCTGTTCTCAGTCTTAGCTGAGACTGAGGGATGACATCATTTTAGAACTGTCACAGCTGCATAAGCCACACTGGAATGTTGCAGTTGGAGGTTAGAGTAGAACACTGGGGAATTTGAAGTGTGTTCAGTAGAGTCTGTGCAGTCTGTAGTAGAGGTGCTCTGCTGTAGGCAGGCCCTCAGAGCTCTAAGCTCTGTCAAAGAGCTATTTTTTGTTTTATAGATGTGTGTTCTCACCTGAAGAGGAACACAAGAAGAACACATGGAAGTGGTAGAGACTGCTTTTAGTGATTCAGGGCCCCATCCCTGTGGGGATGGGGGGAAGGAATCAGTCTGCTTCCAGAGGCAACCCCCCTGGTCCGGCTATGGAGAAAAGAAGCTGCCTGATTTAAGTTTGTGCTGAGGCACCAGAAGTTCTGGATGAGATTTCCTTTGAGGAGAAAACACCTGTGGGGCACCTGCAACCAAGGGGTGAGTTTGCTCTGCTAAACAGCCATGAGTTTTCACCTGAAACAAAATGAAACTAAAGTGACTGTTACTGTGGGGTGAGGAAAAGACAGCCAAGTACAGTTTGGAAAATGTGGGGATTGGACTGCTTAACTCTGTGGGGGGTCTAGAGTAATGGACACAGCCACTTATTTTAAATATGTTCAAGTTCAGCACAAATGGGATGTAAAGACAGTAGATTGAATGTGAATACATTTAAAAAGGATCTACACAGCAAAGTGTTTTAAAGGATGAGGTGTTACACTCCAGAAAAATGGCCATGTATGAATTATAGGAGTGAGAGGTGGGAGACCCCCCCCATCAGTAGTAACCAAATTCACCTCTACAGGTTTACTTTGGGGCACCTGTTGCTTTCTCTCAGGTACTTGGCCGGTGGCTGAGGAAAGTACCCAGAAGCAGGATTGATGAGGAAGATTCCCTGAAGGAGCAGAAGTGTTCATAGATGGTTTATGGAGCCACCAGTAAATGTTTCCATGCTATATTGAAAGTGTCCAAGTGGCTGGCAATGGAGCCGAGCCAGGGAAAACCCAAAGCAGCATACAAGTTTGGGCTGTGTGCCCAGTGTATTTCAGAGCCTGAGGGCTAAAGTGAATGAGCATGTGTTCTGATCTCCATAAATCTGCATTACCAGGAGTGTAGCCCTGTGGGGGTCCATCTATGCTTTGTTTATTCTGTTGGATGTGAATAAAAGATACACTTTAGAATCCCACTTCTGTTATTGGACATTACAGTTATTGCTTCCTTTGTCCGGAGTTACTTGGGTGCTCCTGTTGCAGAGTAGCCAAACCTAGCCAATGTGCCGAGTGACACATTCCTACCCGAACCCAGCCCACCAGGTTGTGCTGTCAGATGGAAACGGCATACCTGGGTGGGGGTTACAAAAATGGAGGCACCACTGAGGATTTGGTTTGGAATTTAGGGAGGAAGGTAAGAAAGGTTGCTCGGACAATGGCTGGCATTTTGGTTATCTGGCAGTGGGAATCCCAAAACAACTGAAGCAATGTTTAACTAATGTGCCTCTGTGTGCAGTTATCCATGTGCTGCTATTAAAATGCCAACTGTTTACCAAGGAGCAGTAAAGCCTGAGAGTGTACGCCCTTGTCCTGCATCAAAATTACAGCATTTGCCAGCTTTTAAAAGTGTTTGTGACAAAGAAAAGTGTGGAAAACTGTGGGTAGCAAAAGGAAAATTGTGCCCTAGATGTTGGAAATGCTTTCTGTGTGAACTGAGAGACTTGTTGTGCTTAATGGTCATGGAAAATGGTTGAAATGGGCTCCCACCGAGGAGTTTCAGTTGAAAAAAAAAAGTGTGGTTTGCAGTGTAAATTTGCCTGCTCGACGATCGCCATGAGGAGAAGAGCACAAGAGGAAAGAGGCTCATTTGCATGGCATTGAGTGATTGTGAGACTGCAATCAGTCCCGCCCTCAAGCCAGCTCTAGAGCGACTGCACAGCATTCGAGAGGGAGAGGGAGTGGAGTGTGTGAACTGGCTTATTAGGAGGAGCGTCGTGGTGATTGAAAGCACTGTAAAAAGTTAAAAAAAAGCTGACTTTCTGTTTAAATTTGGGCTCAACCCACATCTCGATCGACTGGACTGTGAGTGTGGTGTTCAGAGGGATGATCGGCAGGACTGCCAGCCCGCTTCTTTCCAGAGGCCTCCAAGACTGGCTGCTGGCTGTTTCCCATCGCAGCAAACAGCTACTGATAACAGTGAGTACCAACGGAAATAATTGCTCAAACTGTGTGATTTCACCAAAAGCCAGCTGAATCTGTGTGTAGCAGTGCAATTGCTTTGGAAAGAAGGAATGTGTTAAGTTTTACCAGCAAAAGCAAGAATTCTAAACAATTGACTGTGAGCATAATTATAGGTTCTGGGTCAGTATAATGTTCAAGGCCATGTGAGAGAATGTGAGTTGTATCAGATATGCAGCAAGAAATACAGGCAATCCTGTGCTATGAAATACTGAGGCTTTAAGGGACTGTAAGCTAGAGCAATGTCTTCAGTGAGTAAAAAGTCTGTGGTAAATCATATAAATGTGCTAGGAAAAAGAGCAGTGCAAGTTTGTGCTGTTTGAGCAAAGTTATCAGTAGAGTGTGTAAATCGGATGCGCAGTGGCTTGACCCAATTATAGAATGTTGATGCGTAGGAGTGCTGCCGATGCCATTACAGGGTGGGGTAGTAATGTAAACACAGCAGCAGAGGAGCCATTTTGAAAGAGAAAGAAAGTTTTCAGTGATGTGGGACTTGAAATAACAGTGAGTGTTGTTTGTTTTTCTCTGCAGTCATGGCTTCAGGACCAGCCTGTGACCTGGATCATGCCTGGGCTGTGATAGCAGTATAAGTTAACAAGTTAAGGGACATTGAGAGATGTTACTATGGGGGATGACTACCTCCTCATGTGGCGATTCCTGGATATCCAGTGTGAGTATGTGTGATGTGCTTAAATGCTGGAAGGGACATCTTCATGGTACCTCACTGTTCTGGGTGCCTAGAGAAATATGGTTTGTTTAAAGTGCCCAATATTCATTTGGCTCCCACATGGACAAAAGTTCAAGAATCTGCAGTTGGCAGCACACAGCACCAGGTGGAGCCTGTTGGAGAAGGCCCCTCAGAGTGTGGCACAAAGCAAGTGGGTGCAGATTTACAGACAGAGCAATGTGCTGATATTTCAGAGTCTGAGTCGCAGAGAGACATTTCAGGAAGAGCATCAGTAGACCCTTGGAGAGAGGGGCCTAGCCCAAGTCTCATAGGTGAAGACGAGATGAGGAAGGCCTTTGAATGGGAGGTTTCGACCTCCACGCCCAGCAAAGAGTGGACAGTCTCAGGAGTAAGGATGACTGCTCACTCCTGGGCACAGATTCTCAGTGAGGAAGAAGAAGAGGGGGAACCTATGTGGCCTTGTGAAAAAGGAAGTGGTACACAGCCTCAAGCTCTTGCCTCAGAGGAACGCATGGAAGAAAGTGGTGATTCCACTGGCTGTGCAAAAAGAAGCCAGGGATCCATTTTTTGTGTCATTAAGAATGCGTAGCTGGCAGAACCAGAACTGACTACCCCCAAGCCTGGCCAGAGGTCGCAGGTTGACCAAAGCTAGTAAAGAGGAAAGACTGGTTCATAGGAAAGCAAATGAAATATATGAGATGTCCTTTCCTACCTTTCCTCGGAGGGTCTGGGAGGAGATTGAAAAAAGCAGGAAATCCTGGATTTGGGAAGAAGCAATGAGATATGTGCATCCTGGTGCAAACAAGCATGTCAAGAACAGAATGTTTCAAGAAAAATACAGCCAGTAGAAAAGAGGCAGGACACTGTTTATGGACACTGTTCGAATAGTGGATGGAGAGGGACATGAAACCTTTCACTGTGTGAATTATGAGCACCCAGATGGGGTGATAATTCAAGCACCTGACCCGTTGTGCTATTGGCCACAATGCAAAGAACTCCCTGTGAATGTGCCCATGCCTACCAAATGGAAAGCAGAGCAGTGGTAGTCAGTGCTGCCAATCCAGCCGTTGCCGTACCTATGTTGTTCCACCAGTCTGGATGTCCAGGACTCAGGTGCCCCACATTCATCAGTTCTAAAGTGTATTGGCTTCCAGAATCCATCTACTGGCCCACCAGATTACTTTAGATCCAGAGAGGACACCAGCCCAGCTGTATCCTGATTCATCGCCTGGCTATCGGATGACTTCAGACCAGCTGTTTTCCTTTTTGATCCTGTTCCAAGGTTCCATCTCCAGAGATGACATCATCCCAGGAGTTTCCAGATGTGCCCTCCTGTCATTTCCCAGAAGATGTCCGCCCAGCTATATCGGAAGAATGCTGCCAGGGAGAGTCTTTGGCTGAGGACCAGTTGTGGTACCATTTTCGCTCTACAAGGGACTGTTAAGTCCAGACTTTTCTATTCTTATGACATTGCAGTACACACCCTACACTAGCAGACTCCAGATGTTTGAACTGTCCTCAAAGACTCTCCCCTTCGGGACTTTGGTCTGCTAGAACTGTGCTTCACTGGGCTCCGGCCCAGGAGAGACTCTTTAATGGACTTGCCTTTGGGCACTGTGGTCACTAGATGGGACTTTTAGGGCACTCCATCCCCAAATATTGTGTATTGTAAATAATGTCATTGTTTTCTACTGTTTTCTAATGTTTATACTGTTTTTTCTACTTTTCTAAAAAAATATTTTTGGGATTCTCCAGTGTTTAGATGGTAGGGGTTTAGATAGACTGTGTATGCAGATTAGGAGTGTGTGTTGTCTTTCTTTTTCTTGCAGGTGTTCCTGAAGAAGATAGAAGAGAAGACATGAAAAGGAGGAGGGACTCATTGGAGTTCCTCAATAGTACTTTAGAGTGTAGTGTTTAAAGCACTGTTGTTGTTGTTGTTGTTACTGTGTGTAACTTTTCCTTCCACAGGTATGGTTGTGGGGGAGTGTGGGAGTAATGCATAGTGTATGGTATTAGCTCCTAGTGTGTGGCTGCATGGTGTCCAGGGTTGGTGAGGTCCCCTATTTGTTTTGTTTTGGGAATTTCAAGTTAGAGGCAGACAGGTTTTTCCTAGAGGGCTAGGGAGATAGACAGGCTGTGGTCCTGAATGGCTGTAGGGGCCGCAGTACTGATCTAATAGGGCTATGCTCTGGACAGTTCTTCCAGAGCCACTGGGTACCCATAGTCAGTGGATAGAGTAGAGGCTGATGCATCAGCCGATGGCCTCTGGGCCCTTAGTGTTGCCTGCCTGTGCCTAGCACATGGTAGGAGGGGGCCTGATCACCCCTCTCCATAGGTAGCACATAGGGTAAGATGGCCTAGGTCAGGTAACTAATGACTGCAGTCATTTTCCTGGCCCAGGGTGAGTGTAACCCCCCTGTTAACCGAGGTTACTAGAATCCTAGTAAGACCTAGTTGTAGGCAGGGAAGGCAGCTTGTGAAACTCTAGTTAAATGGATTTCACACTGTCTCACTCTGTTCTCAGTCTCAGCTGAGACTGAGGGATGACATCATTTTAGAACTGTCACAGCTGTACAAGCCACACTGGAATGTTGCAGTTGGAGGTTAGAGTAGGACGTTGGGGAATTTTAAGTTAGTTCAGTAGAGTCTGCAGAGTAGCCAAACCTAGCCACTGTGCCGAGTGACATATTCATCCCCGAGCCCAGCCCACCAGGTAGAGCTATCAGATAGAAATGGCATACCTGGGTGGGGGTTACATATATGACCTCAGGCATGCCCTCATAGCTCATTGCTGCACCCTCTCTCCCTCCATCAGAAGGACATTTAGCAGTAGGACTGGGAACATTCTTTGGACCCCCTTGTAGATGGCCCACAGTGTGTAGTGTCCACAATCCCTCAAACCACACACAAGCACTGTCTGTTTTGCTGCTAAGGCATCCATTTCTGACAGGGCCATCTTTAAATGGATAGTGATTGGCACAATGGCAGGGTGATGTGGCATAATAGGGCATCACAGGATCACTGGACACAAGAGGTAACAGTATGGTGGAAGCAGCTTGTTCCATGACGAAGAACTGTAACAGCAACAGAGGTTGGCCACATGGGAGTATACCCCACAAGCTGTGGAGGGTGTCCTCCATGTCCTATCAGGATGACCCAGACAGGGAAAGCTGTGGCATGTCATGGAGCCTGCAGAGATAGGCATACTTCTGTCTTGTATACCTGTATGCAATATTAATGTCCATCTTTACACAGTTCTATATTTGATCTACTTTGTCCTACTGCAGTACCATTGCTGATTATCCCTGTATCATGATGCATGTCCTATCATGTCAGTATCATTCCTTATCCTAAACAGGACCCCTTTGTAATGGAGCACAGCTCGATGGAGCATTAGATCAGACAACATACATTGTAAGTCAACTTGGGGCCCTGTGTGTGCATGTCTGTTGGGTATGATGCTGTGTCAGTGATGTGTTCCCCTCTCCTTACATCTCTGCAGGAGTACCATGGTCATCTGGAGTGAACTGTGCTCCAGCAAGTGCAAAAGCCAGATGGTACTGCATTGGTGGTGGTGGTTAGGTGGAGGTGTGTGCCCCGTCTCTCCCTTACCTTTTCTTGTGTTGGGTAGGATCACAAGACTTCCACTACAAGGGTGACTGGGGGGAGCTGTGGGCCATCAAGGAGCCTTCCAAGGTATGCAATGGTAGTGTTATGGGGGATGTGTGTGCCAGATTTGGACAGCAGAGGCCCTGTATGTACAGACCATTCATGACTCTCCTCTTTTATCTTGTTTTATAGAGGTATTATTGCCCTCTCCACCGGCTGGTCCTTGTGCAGCAGTGATATACACCCACTACTCTGAAGGGCTACAGCAAGGACTCCCAGGATGAGGAGGACTGACCGTCAGGTGTTGGTGGCAGCACAGGTTGGTGCACCCTGTTGTCTGGGGCCCCAGCTGACATGACCATTCATTGATGGTTCCATAGACATAGCAGTGGCATGGCCCAGATGTACTATATCTAGAAGTGAGCATGGCTCAGATGGCCTCTTGGTACCAGTTGTGCCTGTACAACATGTTTTCATAGTAAAGATATTTTTGTATACCCACTGGAGTCATCGTTATTCTGGGCCATGATGCACTGCTACTGTTCTGGTCTGTGGGCCCCGGGGGGAACTGTGTTCACCTGCTCATTTCACTCCTGCATGGTGCTGTGGGTCATCTGTAACAGTGGTCTGACCAGTTCTATGCCTGTGGAACCGTGCACAATGGGCATTCTGTGCTGCACCATGTGTGCCGGTCCTGTGCACCTGCAGTTTACAACAGCCCTCCACAGGGCATAGTGCAGCTGTACACAGCAGGTGACATAGTGCACATCATGCATATGTATGCTGCACACATTCAGGTATACGATCACACCCTCAGACACATGCATAGTGTTGCCGATGCATATCTACAGTACAAGTCACATTAAACTGTTCCTCCAATGAGTTGTTTTGGCATTTCTGACTGAGTTGCGTAAGTGCTGCTGGATGCAGAACACAGCCCTGTACAAACTAATTCTTAAGAGTTAAAACTCAGTTTTGCATTGCATATTGTGAAATGACTGCAGATGCAGTCCAACTGAGTTGCAAAAACATTTTACAAACATTGCTCTTGAGCTGGTTAAGCAGTGAAAAATAATGCTATATGAGTTGCCACTGCATTGCCAACTGTGAAAAACAATGCTAAACCAACTCATTTTTGGAACAGTTTAATGCGACTCGTACTGTATGCGTGTGACAGTTCATGCACCACTGCTTGCCCTATGTGCATTCCGCATGGCTGTAGCATGTGCGCTATACAGATGTATAGCCTTGCCTGCATGTTGGACGTTGCACAACCACTGCTCTGGGTTCATGCATAGGCTCCGATAAGCTTATCCTGCTTTTGGAACTTCATACATAAGTACCTACATTAATAAAAACATAAATAAATAAAACATAAATAAATAAATAAATAAATGTAACAGTGTTGTAGCAAACTGAGACTCTTGGGGGAACCCTCAGAAAAAACTCCAGGAAAACAAAGTTCAAGGAAACAAAAAATGTTGCTTTACTTCAGCAGCCAACAAAGATTCACAACAGCTTGTTTTGACAGAACACATACAAAACAAAATGCTGTTTAGCTTCATTCAGCTCTTGAGTTTACAGCAGCCCTGCTCTGTCTCTCTTTCAAGCTCCCAAATCCTCTTTCTTACTTTTTCTCATTTCTTCCTAATGGCTCTTAGGTGAGGCTCATTTGTGCCCTTCCCCTGCAGGGAGGTACATGCTTGCATGCAGCTAGTACACACGGACTTTAAAGGGCCAGGCCAGAAATCAACAGGGCTGGGTTTCAATTTCCCCACTTCTCCTGCTAGTATCTTAATGGGAGGGGATCCCAAGTGAAGTTGTATAGACTTCTTCATGTATCATCCCCCTCAGAGCTGTGCCCATGGTATGTTTGGCCCTGGCTACCATTGAGCTCCTCTCCCAGGATAAGAAGTGAGCATTAGATTCAGGGACCCCACCCTGTGGTGCACCTGGAATGAAAATGGCTGCAGAGCCAGGTGCCACCAGGTGAAATGGGAATTAGTGCCTTGCATGGCATGCAACCATTTGAGGGGTGTGTGATCAGTAACTAAGGCGCAGCTTCTTTCCAACAAATAGTAATGCAAAGCTATTACTGCTCATTTCACTGCCAGACACTATGGACCCGATTCCAGAACAGTTACACCAGACAGAAACACAGTACGCCAGCACCGAATGGCGCAAATCGCAAGTTACGCCTGCAACCTGTGACATGTGTGGTTACAAAAGGTCCCTTACACCATAAGCCACAACCGCTGCTCCAAATATGAGTTATGGCAGAGTTACGCCACAAAAAGCATGTGCCACTGCATAATGCGGCTTGCAACATGCGTAAAGCATCACTATGACAGAAGTGCAATTAGAGAACAGGAGGCGTAAGTAGCTACACCAGAAATGAAAGATACAACCTACACTGAGGAGTAGCAGGTCTAACCAGAGCACAAGCATATATAAACCCCTCCCCCCACGTAGATAGACAGCAGACAGCAGTGTAGTGTGACATACAGCACAACATGTCAGCACTAGCAGCCCTACTAGGTATTATGCTAGCTGAGCAAAGGGAATGCAGGCATGCCAGGCATTGTGGCAGGATCCAGGGGACCAAGCCACAGTGGCCCATGATGGTACCAAGGCCACCTGTGCGGAGAGTGAGATGCACTCAAATATCCTATGAGGAGCTGACCAAAGAGCAGTGCATAGCATGATACAGGCTCACCAAGAGCTGCATCAGGGAGCTATGCCAGGACATGTGGGAGGACCTACACAGTACCAGCAACAGGGGTCACCCACTGCCTGTGGTGGTGCACGTCAGTGCAGCACTGTGCTTCCTCGCAATGGGCACATTCCAAATGCCCACAGGGGACACAGTGGGCATATCCCAGCCAGCGGTGTCAAAGCACCCAAGGAGGTTCCTGGCAGCCCTCATACAATGCACCCACAGTACATCAGCTACCTACAGGATGCCTAACAGCAGCGCCATGTGAAGCAGGCCTTCTACAATGTAGCACAGTTCCCCTGGGTGCTAGGTGCAATTGACTGCACACATGTGGCTATCAGGGCCCCAACGGAAGATGGGGATGTGTACATAAAGAGAAAGGGGTACCACTCGATGTACATCCAGGTGGTATGTGAAAGTGAATGTCATATTCTAGATGTGGTGGCCAAGTACCCCAGATCCTGCCATGACTCCCACATATTCAGGAACTGTGGGCTACAGGAGGCCTTTGAGAGAGGGGACATCACTGGTTGATGACTTATACTGTAAGTATGTATGGGGGTGAACAACACCTAAAAATGCGTGCATGCATCTGTTTGAGCATGACTGGTAGAGAGTGCATGCGGGTGTGAGTGGATACAGTGGCACAACAGGGACACAGGCACTGCAGTGTACAGATGTCGGCAGCCACACAGACATGTGGCATGACACACATGGGACGCATGCAGGGCCACGAGCCACACACTGTGCAACATGCAGGGGCCTGGAAGGGCCACACAATGCCATGGTATACCCATGCTGTGTATGGACACAGCAAAGGATGTGCGTGTGACTGAGAGTGCATGCCTGCATGTGTGAACATATGCATGCGGCTGTGTGTGCCATGCAGAGGATAGGTAGATGTTGATGACAATGCTGCACACAGTAACAGGCAGCTAACCTGTCCCCCCCAACAGGTGACAGCGTATACCCCCAGATGCCATAGCTGATGACACCTGTGAGGACACCCCAAGCAGCAGCCGAGGAGAGATATAATGAGGCTCACACCAGCACAAGAGTAGTCATCAAGCACACCTTTGGCCTACTAAAGTCCCGATTTAGATGCCTCAATGCCTCGGGGGGTGCACTGCAGTACAGTCTTGTGATAGCCTGCAGGATAGTGCTTGCCTGCTGCATCCTTCACAACATCGCCCTAGCACACCGAGTACCAATGCTTGACACAGACCAGGAGGAAGGTACACTGCAGAAGGGAGATGGAGAGCCTGACGGCATGACAGGACACCTGTTGCAAGGTGATGCTTCAGCGGGACATCGTGCAAGACAGGAGGTGATACAACAGTTCTTCTGAGGTGGCATGCAACCACCATGACTACCACCACCACCGCCACTATGGTGGCACCTGCAGCAGTTTGGGGGACACAGTGTGGTGCAATGTAACACAAGCAACATCACGGCATCCAAGGCACTATTGCAGAGTCACAACAGGATGGAATACTGTCTGCCAGGTGCCTTGCAACACACGTGGCTGCACTGGAGCTGTAACAGTGGCCATGTGTGTTGTACAGCATCTGGCAGGCATGGCTGCACATTACACATGGCCCCTGGCCCACACGCAGAGGACCACAGCATGCAAGGTTGAGGGCTATGCGGAAACAGTTGGTGTGTGGGCACACACGGGACAGTGGCACAACGATGAGGGGATGGTGCCACCATGCACAATGCACCTGCCATGGCCACTGATGCATGTAAACAGTGAAACAACAACAGAGACACAGCACTGGGTGGCACAGTCCTGCAGACATATGGCAGTAGTACACACCATTGTGACATGCCACTGGTGCCACCCACAAGGCCTACTATGCCACTAGGTGGAATGGTGCAGTAACAGTTCATGGACACCACATATGCATGGCAGACACAGTGTACCATTCAGGCATGCTCACCAGCACTTGCCTGAGGCTGTGCCATTGACAGCCGACACACAGGTACCATGTGCAGGGTGGGGACGCACATGCAACAGCACAGCTCTGCAGCATGTGCATCAGCACGTGCAAGGTGACACACACACACACGCACACAGGCACACACAGATGCAGACCACAGACATGGACGCAGAGCCAGGGTTGCAAAACATACTTTATTGTACAAAACATGGTATAAAAACAAACAACAACAGCAGCATCATCACACAATTCCCTCCCTCCAACAACAGCCCCAGCTCTCAATATGTACAGAACCCTTCCCAACAAACAACAGGAACAGGCCACCCCCCCCGAAGCATCCAATAATAACAGACCCACCCCAACAAACAATAGGTACAGGCCTCCCCGGAAGCATCAATATTAACAATCCCCACCACAAACAATAGGTACAAGCCCCCCAAGGCAAACAATATACACCCCCAAAGGACATTATGTACTGTTGCTCCTCCAGGGCTGACACTATGTACAGCTCTACTGCTCCTGCAGCGCTGTAAGCAGTGCGCTGAGAGAGCTGTGCAGGCGGGCCACATCCATCATGATGGCTGCCACAAGCTGGACAAGCTTCTGGTCCCTGTTGGCTGCCTGGCCTGGTGATTCTGCCACTTGCTTCTCCAGACTATCATGTGCCTGCAGACCAGGTTGTCCTGTTGGTGCAGCAATGTCCTCCTCAGGTGCATTGTGGGGCTGTGGTGGCAAGTCACCCCCCTCCGCGGGCGTCCTCGTCATCGTCCACCGCCTGTGGCATGTCCTCCTCCGCCAGCATGTCCGGCGCAAGTTCAGCTGACTGTCCTTGCTGGTGCTGCTGTTCCCCAGGATATACCTCTGGCGGCCCCTCCACCAGTGATGGTGCACCTGCCATGGTGTCATCTGCACCTTCCCCTGGACCCTCCACGACTGGCTGTTCCTCCACCTCATGCACCTCTATGCCATCCTCCCCTTCGTCATCTTCCTCCTCCTCCTCCATTAACGGGGCAAGGGGTGAACCCTGTTGTGCTGGTGGAGGGTGCTGCACACATACTCACAGGCATCCTGGGCCTTCTGGTCCACCATAGCCCACAGCAGTGCCCTGTACCTTGGGGTGAGACTGTCCTGCCTACCTGAAATGTAGCAAAGGCATAGGTCAATGCCATATGGGGACACCATGCATGCATAGGCACATGTACATGCGTGCCTGTGCACACTACACATGACAGTACCACAGCAACACACCCACCCCACCAGCAACAGGGCGCACATTGGCAGGCATACTGGCAGCATGCACTGCAGGGGCACATGGTCACACCTGTGGTGCATGGCCTAGAATCCCTGTATGCAGCCAACTCACATCTGCATGCCCAGTCAGCACACTGCCCCCCTGCCACTGCAGGCCCCGGCAGCACTGTCATGACATATGGGAGACACAGCATGCACCTACCTGACCTCTGGTTGCCCTGTGACCGATGGTGTCACCCTCCGTGCTGAGTCTGCGATGTTCTTCACTGATAAGGTGTCCACTATCAGGGATGAGATCAGCCAGCGCTTCCCCATTGGGTCTTGCAGTGATCAACCGAGGGGCACTAATACCCAACTAACTTGGTTCACCTTTAGTCAACTGGCAGTCATAGACATAGTGAGGATTATCCAGACTTTGCATCCAACCTACTGTAGTTTGGATCCGGGCCCTAATACCTACTTGTGGGGTGTGTAGATGTTATTGGCCCTATCCTTACTGGGATAGTCATGGCATCATTGGAGAGAGGGATCTTCCCAGATCCCTTGAAGGAGGCAGTGGTGCGCCCCCTTCTGAAAAAGCCCTCCCTTGAACCTGACTGCCCAGAAAACTACAGACCAGTTTTGAACCTCCCCTTTTTGGGGAAGGTTATCGAGATGGTGGTCGCCTTGCAGCTAGAAGATCATTGAATCAGCCACAATATCTATGACCCTCTTCAGCCTGGCTTTAGAAAACGGCATAGTACTGAGATGGCTCTTGTACAGGTACTGAATGATCTCCTGATGCGAAGAGATCAGAGAACTCATTCTATCTTGGTTCTCCTTGATCTTTCAGCAGCATTTGACACCATAGCTCATGGGATGCTGCTTGAATGCCTGTGGTTTCTCTGTGGACTAAAGGGGGTGGTCCACAGTTGGTTTCAATCTTTCCTGCAGGGTAGGACTCAGAGAGTAGTGTCTGGGATTTATTCCTCGACCTCTCACTGCCTGCACTGTGGGGTGCCACAGGGTTCAGTGTTGTCCCCCATGTTATTTGCGATGTATATGCTTCCATCAGGGGACATTATAAGACAGTATGGGTTGAATTTTCATTGCTATGCCGATGAGTCTCAACTCTACATGTCTTTTGTGCCCGGGCAGGATTCTGAGTCAAGTGCATTGTTTAACAACTGCCTCCTGAAGGTGCAGAACTGGATGAGTACCAATTGGCTGAAGTTGAACCCAAAAATAACAGAGGTATTGGTGGTGGAACCAGGGGTGAGGATGTCAAGTCCATAGGTGGGAAAACCCTCAGGTCTATTTCTTGGGGGGGACCCAGCTTATGGCATCTGGTCAGGTGCGTAACCTTGGTGTTATGTTTGACAAGGGCTTGACTCTGAAAGCACAGGTGTTGGCCATAGTCAAATTGTCTTTTTTCATCTAAGGAATATAGCATGGGTGAAACACTTGGTTCCATTAGAGGATGTCCCTACCCTGGTCCACGCCTTAGTTGCCAGTCGTCTTGATTTCTGCAATGCCCTCTATCTAGGGCTGCCGGGAGTGGATATCCGCTGCTTGTAGCTGGTGCAAAATGCAGCAGCTAGGTTGTTGACTGGAAGCCCGAGAACCAACCATATAAAACCTGTGCTGCATGAGTTGCACTGGCTGCCTGTACAGTGGCAGATCACTTTCAAGGTCGTTTTAATGACCTATAAAGCCCTACATGGTTTGGGACCCCACTATCTGAAAGAACTTCTGACTTCTTACTGACCCTCCTGCTCCCTCTGATCCTTTGGTGAGAGATTGCTAGATATTCCCAGGGTAACCTTAAAAACATCTGGTGGAAGAATGTTTGCCTTTATGGCTCCTACCCTGTGGAATTCTCTACCTTGCCAGATACTTAATAGCCTGACTGTGGAGGGGTTTAAAAAAGCTCTTAAGACCTTCTTATTTAATCAAGCATTTTCAGACATGTCAATTCTGCTATGGATAAGATGCTATTTATTACTGTGATTTTTAATGCTGTATGTGGAATTTTGTAAAGCCGCCCTGAGCTCAGGAAGGAAGCCTTAGAGAAATAAACTTTTACTTACTTACTTAAAATCAGGACTTTGCATAACAGCTCCTTTACACAGCACAGTTTTGATAGTTTGGAAGGCTTTCTGACACTTTAAGGATCACTGAACTTTATTTGGGGCAGCCTTTTTAGTCAGGTCAGTCAGTGGGACAGCAAATGTTGAAAACTCTGCAATGAACTGGCAATAATACTCAGCTAAGCCAAGGAAGGCCATAACTTGCTTTTTGGTAGTTAATACAGAGCAGACAGCAAGGGCTTTTACCTTATTAACATTGGGTGTACATGGCCATTCCCAACCATGTATTCCAGGTATTTAGTTTCCTGTCACCCTAGGGCACATTTCATGGCATTGGCCATGAGACTTGACTCCCTAAATGACTGATGTACTGTTGCCACAATCCACAGGTAAGTGTCCCAATCAGACCTAAATTTGACAACATCTACCAGGTACCTTTATGCTGCATTCTCTGAAATGTCGCTGGGGTACCATGCACCCCAAAGGGGAGAACAGTAAACTGATTCAGACCAAATGGCATGACAAAGGCTGTTTCCTCTCAGGATTCAGGAGCTAGTGGGATTTGCCAGAACCCCTTGGTCAGGTTTAGGGTACTAATGTACTGGCTTTACCCAGTCAGTCCAAAAGTTCATCCACCCTAGGCATAGGATATGTGATGAACTTGGAGATGGCATTGACTTTCTAGAAGTCGATACAAAACCAAATGGACACATCTGGTTTGGAGATTAATACAATAAGGCTAAACCAGTCACTCAGATTCCTCAGTGACTACCAGTTCCAACATAGGGCAGATCTCCTCACATGCTGTCTCTTTGACTTTTTCTTGGAGACTATATGGCTGTTGTTGGATCAAGACACCTGGGTCTGTGTCTATGTGGTGTTGGATTACATAAGTGTATCCTAGTTTTGGGGAGAACACATTCTCGAAATGTCCTACCAGTTGCTGGGCTTCAATTTTCTGTGCAGAATGAGCCATTCATTCAGTGTGATGGGGCTTGCTTCTTTTAAAATTTTAGGAACTAAGTCAAGGATTCCATACCTTTGGCAATTCTTTGGCTACTGACCAGGATGAAGCAGAGTGCATGGGAATAGCCTCAGGGTATTGGGTGGTATAATCCATTATCACCATAACATACTGATACCCTGCTGAACATTTTACCAGGGGTCCTACCATATCAACCCCAATGCTTTCAAATGGGATATCTCTTATAGGCATAGGGATCAATAGGGTCTGATTTACACTTCTGGAGCAACCAGCTGACACTCTGGGCAGGAAGCAAAAAAAAAAACTGCCACTTCCTTCTGTGTACCTGGCCAGAAAAACTGGGTAAATATGCACTCTTCGGTTTTCCCTCAGCCCAGGTGACCTGCAATAGATATGGTATGAACAAGTCTTAATACTTCCCTTCTTGCAGACTGGAGAATCAAAAACTTATAGTGTACAGTTTCCATTTGTTTTTCCTGTTCCACCCTGAACACAATGTCATTTTCAGTTCAAACCTTGGAAATCTTGGTGCTTTTTGTTTAACAACCACATTGCCATTTACCACAGCTAGGTTCTGATAAGTGAGGAGCAAGACTTCATGAGGTGTGGTTTATGATCTGATAAGAGCATGCCCGAGGTATGTAATGAGGCATGAGGAGCTTGCGCAGAATACCTTTAGTACCTGGGAAGTGCTCTTATCAGGACATTAAACCATACTTCAGAGTGTCTTATTCTGCTTATAAAATTGGTCCCTGATAAAAAATTAATTAAAACAATTAAAAATTCACAGAATAAGTGTAAAAAATATGCTAATATAAATACAGAATGATAGAAAAATAATTCTTGTGTTTGTAATAGAATGGTGATGCTGTTTAATTAAAAATGACACTAGAGAAAGTTGATATTTGTCTCCCCCCCACACACAGGTATTATTAGAAAGAAGTGCACTTTTGTTTTATTTTTATTGTTTTATTGTGATAGCTAGTGCTTTCTGGTGTGTTCTCAGTTGGAGTGAGCATGATCTCTGTTGGCCACCATAGTTAGCACTTTCTTAATAGCACTGTTGTTAATGTAATGAATCTACAGCCATAAGATGTGAGCGAGCGGCTAACCCATCTCTTCAGGTTGCTTAATGTGGCTGCTGTCTAACACATATAAAAAATGTAGTCACCCAATACTTTCATGCTTTGAAGTCAGGAGCACTACATCTTGCAGTGTGGATGGAGCTGGTGTGAGCGAGGGCAGATTGGATGAGTGACTGGCTACCTGATGTCACCAGGTAGTTTAATCTGGTTACTCACTCTTGTACAGAAAAACATTAGACATGCCTGACATTTGAAAATACTGATTTTAGCCAGATATTTTGAATAGGCATTTGGGAATGCTAGCAGTGGCAGCATTGGTGTTGCCGATGGCAATGGGGGTGGGTCAGGTGACAGCAGGTGCTTCAGCATGTTTACCCCAGATTATGAAAACTACTTTTGGCCATAAAAACTATTCAGGCCTATGGTCTAAAGGCCTGCAGTGAAGAAAATGATCACAGGAAGTTACACAAGGTTGGTTTCTCATTATGACATTTCATTTTTAATGTACAGACTGTGTATTAATTGTGGGAGGGGATGGGCATTTACAGTAATGGATGGAACTGTTAAATAGAGGGTTTGAGAAACTTATATGTGCTCACCAAACTAACATGGCTGCCAGAAAGTTTCAAATCATTCATGCAGGCATGGATTTCTGGCTGTGCTGCAAGTTGGCATAGGAAGTACCAGTTGGCATAATATGTGTTGATAAAGACATGGCAACTGGTACCTTTTAGCCAATCAGAAGCACAAAACTTCCTACCCATTGTATAAGCATTTTAAGAACCTCATCAGTTCTTTGTTCACAAATGATATTGACAGGATTTTTAAACACAGAAATATAGAAACAGAAGGTGACGGCAGATAATGACCGTGTGGCCCAACTAGTCTGACGCTTTTCCTACCTAATGCAACATGCATGGCATGAACTTCAGAAGTGCCTCATGACCTCCTGTTGATGTGGATGCTATTGCGAGTTCCTTATCCGAATCACTTGCGACCTTACTTAACTGAGGTCCTTGCAGTCCCCAACCACTGCAACCTTTGACAGAGGGGTTCCCTTGTTTTTCTCCCCCATTTCTGTCTCTGTGACTTCTTGGCCTTCTCATCTGTGCCAAATAGTTCAATGTCAGTAAAGGGAAATGTTTGTTCTAATCCCTCTAGGTTTTCCTCTTCCTGTGAGCATACACTTTCAGAATTATTCTGTTGGGGGTCATGAAAATCTTCTCAATCTCATCTCAGGACTACTGACCAAGATAACATTTTTGAAATTCATTATCCCTACCTAATTGCCCAGCTTAAACAAAATTGGGGCTCTAGGATAAGTGTGAGTATCTCTGTGTACACAGGCAATTTTTATGGGTTCTTCCCAGTGGATCCTGCCACAGATTCTTTAACCAATGTCTGCCCACAACCTGAAGCCACCAGAACCATAACTGTTTGGCCCCACTTGCACCAGGAACAAATATGGATGGTTGGAATGGGGTCCACTGTTGCGGTCCATAGCTACACATTCCACAAAGTCACAGTCCATACTGTCACAAAATGTATGCATATGCCCTACTTTACCACAGCAAAAGCATATAATGTACTATCAGGTCACTGACCTCTGTCCCCCATTTAGATGATTGGGGACTGGAATCTTAGAACTGGGGTAAATTACACTAGATCCTGGGGTTATACCTTCTGTGTATGGAGGGGAACCACTTGACCACTTACCCATACCAGTACGCTTATTTCCATCCCCCATTGTCCCTTCTTCCCTCTTCTATGGAGATCTTAGCCTCAGGTCACTACCCAAGATTCGTTTTGGATTCCACTCTTCATAGCAACCTCTGGTCTCTCCACTTCCAAATAATGCTCTAATCCTGACAGAAGCAGCCAGGGTGGTTTACTTGTGATGACTCACTCAGTCACGTACTTGATGTGGCAAAATGTTCAGGTACTGCTCCAACAGAATTAAATCAAAATGTCCTCTTTAGAGCATACCTCTAGTTTAACCAAGTCATTCAGTTTTTGAGCTACCATTCTGGGTTGTGTTCCAGCTTAAAACAAAATGTGCAAAAGTACCATCAATAGCTCTCTTCAGTTATCCCACTCTGGTTGAGGATAGCCACCTTTACCTGGTCATAATCTCTGGCAACAGCATCATCTAGGCTCCAATAAGCAGCTTGTGCATTTCCAGTCAGCTAGAATGCAATGTGAGTGGCCCAACTTTCTTGTGGCTAGGCAGTGGTACTGGCAACTCTCTCAAAAGTCATAAGGTAGACTTCAGGGTCATCCTCAGGGATCTTTTCGTTAGCATGGGGTGAGGTCCTACAGTGACTGAATTCCCTGTGACATGGAGCTGGGGCATAGCTTCGCTCTATACTTGCTGTACCTGCTACATAAACTCCTGCTGTTTTTGGAATCTCTGCTCCTGCTGCTGATCTCTGAATCTACAATTGTGCTTGCTGGGCCATCCAGTCTCTCCATCTGGATCTGTTGTGCCAGTTGTTGGCATCTCTGAGCCTGCTGTTGCACTTGCTGAAACATCCAGTTCCTTTGCATCTAGGCTTGTGCATGCTGTTCTGCCAGCCATTTCAGTACTATGTCTGGGTCCATCTTACCCCTATTTAGACAAGGTGAAAAATTCAATCCTGTCACTAAAGCCAACCACGTGTAACAGTGCTGTAGCAAGCCAAGACTTTGGGAGGAACCCTTAGAAAAAATTCCAGGCAAACCAAGTTCAATGAAAAAAAAAAGTTGCTTTACTTCAGCACCAAACAAAGGTTCTCAACAGCTTGTTTTGGCACATCAAATAAAAAAACAAAATACTTTTTAGCGTCATTCAGCTGTGCAATTCACAGTAGCCCTGCTCTCTCTCTCTCTCTCTTCAGGCCATACATCCTCCCTCTTGCCTTCTCTGGCTTCCTCTTAATGACTCTCAGGTGAGGCTCATGTGTGCCCTTCCCCTCACCAGGAATTACAGGCTTTCATGCAGCCAGTACAGATGGTCTTTAAAGGATCAGGCCAGAAATCAGCAGGGCTGAGTTTCAATTCTCCCTGTTCTCCTGCTAGTATCTTAGTGGAGAGGAGGTCTAGAGTGAAGGATATATAGACCCCTTCACAAGAAATAAATAAATAAACAAACATATAAATAAATAAATACATAAATGTCTCTGGTGCTGCTGTACCTACTATGGATGGTATGCCACCTCTGTCATTGGATTCTGTCTTGGCGAGGACAGCGGTCACTAACCCACTAACATGGGTTCTCGACTCCCAGGTCATGCTGGTGTAATTTCCAGAAATGTTAACTCACTTTTTCCCATTTCTGATGGTGACTGTGCCTGAAGTCCCACCAACAGAGCCTCCCCTGACGGTAACATTGTCATCGACAGGCCTTAGAAGTATGCCTATAATTCTTCCATCACAGTCGCCACCTCTGTTGCCTGCTCCATCAATTGCCCCCATCATCATTCAGGATGACAAGGTGGAATATAATCCTGATCTCCTAAACATGGAGGAGGATTTGGCGGATGAAGAGAGGGAGGAAGATTAAGAAGCTTTTGCTGCTGCCATTGCCATTGGGAAGGGTATCTGAAAAAATGGTTTTGTACCTGTGTTTGTGATGTTCTTTGTCAATGGGGCAGGCTGAGAGGTTTGGGTCAGCAGCAGCTTGGGTGGGGTGAAGACAGGACATGAGATCAGAGTGGCCAATCAGGATTCAGTAGGAAGTCCTTAGCATTGTTTAAAAGTCTCGGGAGTGGATTTTTGGCACACTTTTGCTGCCACCAGTGGTAAAGGGGATCTGAAAAAAGGCTGTTTAGCGATAAGAAAAGTGATTTTGCAACTGTGCTTGTGATTTACTTACCCAACAGGGCAGGTTGATAGGTCAGGGGTCGGTGACAGCTCGAGCGAGGTGAAGACAAGCAAGAGATCAGAGTGGCCAATCAGGATTCTGGACCACTTTTTCTCTTGGTTGAAAGTATGCTGCAGGGATACTTGTAGAGCTGTGGGATCAGGGTGTGAGGCAAAGAGGACTGCATCATTGGGGTAGAGGAGCATGTTGCTGGAGCAGGAGCTGGGGAGAGTAGGAAGTCCCTAGCACTGTTTAAAAGTCTTGGGAGGGGACTTTTTTCACACATTTGCTACTGCCACCGCCAGTAGTATGAGGGATCTATAAAAAAGCTGTTTAGCCATAAAAAAAAGCAATTTTGTACCTGTGCTTGTGATTTTCTTTCCCAACAGGGCAGGCTAAGAGGTTGGGAGTTGGCTGGTACTCCAGCAGGGTGAAGACAGTTCATTAGATCAGAGTGGCCAATCGGGACTCAACATGAAGCCCATAGCACTGTTTAAAAGGATCCACTGCCAGCATTTCTCATCATGCCTGTATCCCAGAGCATTAATGGAACAGAAAAGGATTGCAACAGGTGAGGTGACTGGTGTCTTATGCATCGGCAGACAACAGCAGGCATGCAGGAGGGTCTGCTGGACTGACAAGGTTAGGTGGTGTCACTTTTTTAGCTAGCTGTTACCTGTTTAGGATGCTACAGGAGGTGGGGGTTTCCTTAACCTGTTGATGCTGCATCATCCTTGGGGTTGTGAGGGTTTGCTGACTCAGAGATCACCCTCCCGACAAACCACACTGCCTCAAGCTGTAGCTGGAACTTCTGTTTCTGGGCTTTCTGTAGCTTTTTCTGATGACTTTAAAAGCCATCAACTGGCAGCCACCATTCTCTGAAGCTGTGCCCTCCATAGTCTGTCCTGCCAATCCATGTCAGTCCTCTACTGCAACCCAGCAGAGAGATCCACATTGGGGCCAAACTTCAAAGAGCTGCACCTTGACTGGCCTGACGGCTTCCCCAGCCCATTATCGCCACATCATCCTTGGAGTTGTGAGGGCTTGAGTATTCGGAGATCATCCTTCCCCTACACTGCATTGCCTCAATCCACACCTGGAGTTTCTGTTTCAGGACTTAATATGACTTTTCCTAAGGATTTGAAAAGCCACCAATGATGGCCACCATTCCCTGAAGCTGTGCTTCTGCATAGTCTGGTCATCCAATCCACCACAGGCCTCTATAGCAACTGGACAGATATCCTGACCTTGCAAACTTTGGCCATTCAAGGAGTCTGCTGGAGTCAACTTCGATGCAGCCATCAGTCAGATATGCTGCCCCCTCTCCATTCCTACACTTGCAAACCTTCAACAGGACTGCTACAGAGACTGGTCAAACACTGGATATTGCTACCTGCCCTTCAGACTGTGGGACTGCTTCACTTATGGGTGTTGCCTGGTAGACTCTAGGTAATTAATAAACTGGGTAACCAAACTGCACCTTATCTGAGTATACCCATGTTTCTAGATTCCATGCTAGCTGCTTATGGGACTGTGGGACTGCTTTAACTACATGTGTGCCTGTTAGCCTCTAACTAATTAGTATATTGGATAACCTAGCTATACCTAAATTTGGGTATTACCTTATTTTTAGTTTCAGCACAAAACTTTTTGCATTATTGTACTGCAATGAGACTGTTAGTCTGCTTTTACCTATTGTTGTCTGTTTGGTTAGCTAATTAAGGATCTTAGCTGTACCCTATCTGGGTATACCTTTATTTATTTATTGTAGAAATTGGATTTACAACCTTTGAGTAGTGGACTCATTTACAAAGGCACCTCGTCGCAGGGAGGGTAAACATGTTACAGTGTGAGTATAACAGTGGTAACATACAGGTGCAATACAGATAACAGAAAGACTCATTTACAGTAATGGAATACAGATAAAGTTTCACACAAAAGTTACAATTGAGATAAGAGTATTACAATAATACAAGGGTGTCTCCCTGGACATACCAGGGAGAGTACCTGTGTGGGAAAACAGAGGGCAAGGAACAGAGAGGGTTGGGGGGGCAGCAGTCCAGTGAACCTTGTCCAGTTAGAGGGCTGGGTAGTGGGGAACCCCCTCTATTACAGTATTTTGGCACAATTACAGCTTTGGACGTCAAAAAGGTGGTTACGGAGAGCGACTTTGAGTGAACCAATTTTGAGAAGATTGGTGACAGAGGGTGGGAGAGAGTTGAACCAGTTGGGGGCTTGGTAGTGGAAGGACCTTTGGGCTAAGGAGGTCTTGGTACCGGGGATCTGGAAGGTGGTCTTAGCTGCACTGCAGGTGGCAACAGATGTGGATGCGCGCTGCAATGATGTAATTACCCCGGGGGGGAGAGACCTACCAGGGATTTTTTGGCAAGTAGGCAGGTTTGGTAACGCAAGCATTCCTCAAAAGTGAGCAGGTTGGTGGATGAATAGAGCAGGCAAGTATGAATGTGGAGGGATGCACCGGTCAAAAGCCTGCAGGCCTTGTTTATCGAGGTCTGAATTTTGGCAAGGGCAGTGTTGTTGGCCGCTGCGTAGATGGGTAGACCGTAGTTGACTAAGGACAGGATGGAGGAGTTTATGGCCAATTGGAGGGCAGTTTGGGGAGGCAATCTCTATGTCGATAGAGAAGGCCAATCTGAGAATTTATAGCTGAGGATAGGGTATTGATGTGTGAGTGGAAGGTAAGAGCCGAGTCAAAGGTGACACCCAGGTATTTGTAGGATGACACCTGCTCTAGAGGGTGTTAGTTTCTGGGAATAATGCAGAGGGGGTAATTTTTGGCTTTAAAAGAACATGGATTTGGTTTTCTTGAGGTTATTGACCAACAAACCACTTTTTCGCTTGGTTGAAAGTATGCTGCAGGGATACCTGTAGAACTGTGGGATCAGGGTGTGAGGCAAAGAGGACTGCATCATTGGGGTAGAGGAGCATGTTGCTGGAGCAGGAGCTGGGGAGAGTATTGAGGAAGAGACTGAACAAAATGGGGCCCAGAATGGAACCTTGGGGGACTCCGGAGCGAACAGGCAGGGTGTCGGACAGGATGCTGTTAATCTTCACGCGTTGGGATCTGGTAGAGAGGTAACTGGTAAACCAATCAAGGCAGCCAGGTGAAAAGCCAAGTTGGCAGAAGGGAGTCAAGTAAGAAGGGGTGACAGACAGTATCAAAGGCCTTGGAGAGATCAATGAACACTGCACCCACAACGTGACCAGCGTCGAGAGCAGAATGGAGGTGCTGGGAGAACTCCAGAAGGGCTGTAGTGGTACTGTGTCCAGGGTGGAATCCGTGTTGTTCTGGGCACATCAGGTCATATCTGGCTAGGTATTTGGAGAGCTGTATGGTCACTATCTTTTCATGTGCTTTGGAGAGCAGGGGGGAGAATGGAGATGGGCCTGACATTGTTTGGGGAGGTTTAATCCCCACTCTTATGGATAGGGGTGATTTATGCTGTTTTCCAAGCACTTGGGAACTGGTCCAGACAGAGTGACAAGTTTAGGAGGTCGGTGAGAGGTGCTAGGACAGTGTCCAGGACTAATCTGAGTATCCTGGAGTCCAGGGGATCACAGCTGGGGTTGTTGCTGGTAAGGGCTTTTTGCAGGTTAGGCCTGGTCTCAAGGGGAGATATGGTGCATAAGTAGAAAGGGGGTGATCTAGGGTGGGGGGGTGGATACAGGGATGGGGTCAAAAAAGTAGTTGGGGAGGACAGAGCTTAGATCAGAGAAAGCCTTATTGAGGCACTCGGCTATGCGGGGTGGGACTGTGGTGACGGAACCATCAATGGACATTTGTGATGGTGATGGGGGGAGCAGGTCTTTCCATTGAGCTCCATCATATTGTCCCAGAAGGCATGGGATGAGCCCCAAGTGGAAGCAAGGATGGTTTGATAATATTTGGTTTTAGCCTGCCTTATAGCCCAGGTGCACCTATTTTGCACGGCATTATAGGCTTGTCTTTCAGCCAGTTTGCCTGTTGTGACAGCAATATGACAGAGATTATCTCTTTGTTTCAGCTTTTGGATAAGGAACGGGGAGATCCAGGAGGCGTTATGTTTTTTGGTACAGGTTCTGGTCAGGGGCGCAAAAAGGTCACAGGCATTGCTAAAGGCAGTGGAGAAATAGGCAAGAGCAGAGTCAATATCAGCTGTGAGTGAGATAGGGGACCAGTCCAGATGGGCTAGGTGCATTTTCAGCTTTCTGAGACCCCCAGGGTGAAAACATCGGTGTGAGGTAGTGTGGGACACTGGTTTTGGTGTGGGGGATGACCAGTGACAGAGGACAGGAGAGTGGTCACTAAGGGAGTCGGGTAGTACATTAATATCCCTGATTTTATGAGGGCGGTTTGACAAGATTATGTCTAGGAGGGTGCTGGAGCAACTTGACCAATTGAATCTGGTAGCTGATGTAACTTGTTGGGTTATATCTAGGGCAGTGAAGGAGTCCCTGATATGGGTGGCAGAGGTACCCAGTCAGTTGACATTAAGGTCACCTCGGATAAGTTTCTCCGCCTTGTGTGGGAGTGTGGTGAGGTAATCAATAGGGGATTGGACTGCTTGTTCCTGGTCCCTCGGGTGTATGTATGAGACTGTGATGAAAAGGGGGCCCCTGGCTGGGTCTGGGGTAACCTTGATGGTGAGGGCTTGAGCACTAAAACCAAACTTGGGGGCTGGGAGTGCTTAGTCTATTAGTGTGTCATGCATAAATACTGCACACCCACTGCCATGCTTGTCAATACGGTCATCCCTGAATAGAGTATTGTCAGGGAGGGAAGGAGATAACAGAGTCGGGGGTTTTATTTGAGAGCCATGTCTCAGCTAGCACTATAATATCTGGTTGGTGCTGTACAACCCAGCAATGGTGAGAGGTGGATTTTTTCTGGAGGCTGCAAATATTCATAGAGGCAATGCGGAGGCCAGTTCCGGTGGGGTGTGTGGGTTGGTTAGCTGACACCGGCCCGGGGTTGGGGTGTTCCCGGAGAGCAGAAGGAGTAGAGCAATTAATCTAGTGAGTGGACTGTGGCAACTGGGACCTTTAGTTGGGTACTGATGCGAGGTTATAATTGTGTGGGTACAGGGGATGGGTACGGAATGGAGGGAAGGTATAGCAAGGAAGGGGTGGGCCCAGTTTACCCCTGAGGGGGATGGGGTGGAAGGGGGTTTGGTTGGAGGTGGGTGCCGTGGAGTAATAGTGATGGCCAAAGTGGGGGGGTGGCTACAGTTGGGTGGAGGAAGAGGGTGGGGCTTGGGTGGGGGCAGTGGGGTGGGATGGGACATGGGCTGGGCAAAAGGATAACCACAAGTAGGCTGAGTGTGATGGTCATGATGCAGATTATTATTTCTATTGGGGGTATAAGGGATAACTGACCTTCAGTGAGGGTGACTGCCGCTTTGGAGTAGTGGTAGTGCTGCTGCTTTTCATGCAGAAGGTACCAGATTCAAACCTGGGGAAGGGGGAGTTTAATTCAATTTTATTTTTAACCAGGAACTACACCTTTGAGATACTCATTTGCAAGGTGGTCCTGGGGGGGGAAAACATAGTATACATAAAAGGAAAACACTACAAATTTCTACAATAGTTCACACAATACAGTAGTAATACATAACAAGGTACAGTCAGATTACTCAGACATTTACATAGCTATTTAAGTGCAATCAGCTAATTGCATAATACGATTGGAATGGAAGGAGGTGCCGGCCCGTCAGTGCAGCAGTTGGAATTCCACTCGTGGTGCCGGCGACCCGGGTTCGGGAACGGACCTGGGTCATCGGAGGGCCAGTCGGGGAGAGAAGGATAGAGTGCCCCATGGGTGGCTCTTCTTCTCTAGGGGGAGGGTGGGGCAGTGTTCGGTGCAATGAGGACTTCTGGCAGAGGCTGGGAGTCACTCACGCTACCGGCACTAGGCATCAGGGAGGCGGGGCAGATGCTGGCATCATTGCACGTCCCTGCCTCAGAGAAAACCAGGAAAAAGATGGTGGGTGGGTCCACTGTCAATGTGAAGCCCTCCCTGGGGCTTTAATTAGCTGCCATCACCGCATCCTTGACCAGATACCAGTTCCATGGCACGGATGAAGGGGACCGATGCCTCGGCCCCGCTCTTTGGGGGATAAGCCTGGGATAACTGGGGATGGCGGCAGTAGATGGCAGTAGAAGTCCCAGGGGCCATGACCAGGGCTGATGATGACAGCGGACCAGCCAGGATAAAGAAGAAAATAAAAAAAAAAGGAATGGAAGGAGGTAAGGAGGAAGGTAGAGCATGATCCATAAGGTGGGGTAGGAACAGTTGAAGATGAGTAGGAAAAGGTGTAAGGGAGAGAGGCTCAGGGAGTAGCAGGGCATAGACAGACAGGAGCACAAAACAAAAGAAAGAAGGAGAGCAGGGAGAGCCAGGGGCAAATATAGTGGTAACTGCCATATAAAATATCAAAAGGGGGGCGCTAGGCATAGCACTGGCAGTTTTCCTTCAAGAGAGGTTTCAGAAGAGATTTAAAGGAGGATAGTCTAACAAGGTGAGTCAGTTTTAGGGTAATTTGGAGGGAGTTCCACAAGATTGGTAAGGCGTGGCTAATGGATGTGGTGCCAAAACAAGATTTTACCCGGGGGGGGGTATCAAGCATGATATAATCATATTTCTTAAGTGATTATGTGCAAGGTGTTGATTTAAAGAGGCTGGATATGTAAAGAGGGAGTTTGTTAGTGAGGTCTTTGAAGGTTCAGATGGAGGCATTATGCCATCTTCTGGTAGATAAGGAAGTCCAGCCAAGTTGGTTGTAAAGTGAACAGTGCTGTGTTTTGAACAGAGAGTTGGTCAAAAATCTTAAGGCTCTGTGGTACAGGAAGTCTAGTTTAGTAAGGACAGTTTTGGGGCAATGACTGTAAAGAAAGTCAACATGGTCAATTGGTGGAAGGAATGTTGTTTTAATTAATTGTAGTTTTGTTTCATAGGTAAGCAAACGTTTGATATGGAAGAATAATCCCAGCCTTTGTTTTAGCTTTTTTGGAAAGTTCTTCAACATGAGGGACATACGAGAGCTTACAGTCCAACCAGAAGCCTAGATGCTTAAATTTGTCCATTCTTTCCAGGGTTTACATCTTTTGGATGGGACGTTAAACCGAGGTCCCATCTGCCTGTTCTGGTGGTAGTTCAGGTGGATGTTAAAGATCCCATGGCACTTCTTGAAAAGAGCAGGGGAATTTCCCCAGTGCAATGGCCAAATTCCTCCATTCACGAAAAATACCACCAACAGCTTAATCTGGTTCAAGGTCAGTTGGCATTCATCTGTATCCCCTTCCCCGGGTCATGCCTGTGCACCCTTGAAGAGCCTCCTGTACCAGAAGTCCCACCAGTCACCCACAAAGTGGTATCCCCTTCTCCTGACACCATCCCTTAAGCCACCCATTAAACTTCTATATCTCATCCATCCTTATTCAATCCTTCTTCCTCTCTCTGCCCCACACAGGAAGGTCCTTGGAAAAGGCCAGGGAGGCAGAGTATGCCATCAATCTGTTTTCCAGTCTGCAGAAGTTCTGCTTCACCATCTCCACCAACTGGTTCACCAGAGCATTGGTACCCAGGTGTAGGAGCACTCCCAGCTCCCCCTCCCTCTCTGCCATCCTCCCTACCCTGTCTAAATCCAGATAACCAATGTACCAGAAAGACATCTGATCATCCCCCTCTCATCCAACCTTCTCCCCCACCCTCTCAAGTCCCCTACTCATTGAGTCCCCAACCACTAAGACTTACTAGTAGACTTGCTTCTGTTTGTCCTCCCAGGTACCATCACATCGTCCTTGTCCTGTCCCTTTCCTCCAACTCCTCAGAGTCCCCCCCCTGCAGAGTCAAGCACCTGAGCCTCCTCTAGAGGTGCAAAGTGACTTGCTGTCTGATGGTATTGGGCTGAACAACCTCCCTGTGGCTACATCTGGCTCCCTTCCCCTACCCCTCTCCACCACTCTCCACCCCCTGAACCAATGGGCGTTTGGAGGAGTGAGGATGGGGGTCGTGCTCCAGATGAGCTGGTGATGCAGCTGAGATATTTCGTCTCTTGCTGCAACCAGCTAAGCATGGAACTCAGCCAAGGTACTGCAGATGAGGCAGTACCCCCTCCTCCACAGCATGTACCTAGAGAAGAATGGCCCACTGCTGACACAACTGTGTCCTCTTTGTACCCTATCCCTATACGGAACCTATGAATAAGACTATACCTAAATGATCAGGATATCTGATATTTAACTATTAGCTGTAGCAACACGCAAATACTGAATTAACTCAAAATACAACTGATCAATACAAAAAAAAAACTATGTCCTTAAGTAGAAATAGAAATAAACCCTCTACAGTCTGGCTTTAGGCCAAGTCACAGCACAGTCTTTGCATTAGCCAAGGTTACTAACGATTGGCAAATTGCACTTTACACGAGGAATCATGTCGCTACACTTTTCCTTAACTTAAGCAAAGCGTTTGATACAGTGGACAATGATCTGCTACTAATCCTGTTACATCACATTGGGCTGGACGATAATGCCCTAAAATGGTTTTCATGCTACCATGTTGCAAGGCAGCAACAAGTGAAAGTGCAGGGTGACCTTTTTCCCTGCAAAATCCTTCCAAGAGAGGTACCTCAAGGTTCAATCTTGGACCCTTTATTATTCGTAATATACATAAACAATATTGACCACAATATTATATCTGCCAAGTTTGACGCCTGTATTGGACAGTTAAACTGGCTGTGGGGCAGACTGAGACTAGGGGAACCACAGTGATAGGAGAGAGGAAGGGGATCCTATCTAGTACTACTCTATATATGGGGGCTTGAAGTAGCACTGCAGGTAAAAATAGGGTTGAACTCCAAAATAGGCTAGGGGAAGGTACAATACAAAGGGGGAATGTCGTGGGTTGAACAAATCAGGTCACACAGGAATATGATTGCACATTTCTTGCAGAGTGGGCTGCATTATAGACAACTCCTCCCCTTTTCTAAAGGTGACCTAGGAGCTGCAGCATATAAAAGAAGGGAGAAAGGTGCTGCTGACTTTCTATAGGAGACAGCACCTTGCAAGGACACCAGCACTGATTGGAGACATGATACTCCTGGGAGCTGTGTAGGTAAACCACATTTTAGTTCTTCTCTATTATCCTGTATTTTAGTTTAATTTGCTAACTGTTTAACCTTTTCAAGAACAGGATATTCCAATCTGCACCTATACATATCTTAAATAAAAACATTTAAACTGGCATTGGTAATTTTAGTTTGACTGTCAATCCCAGCTTGCTTTTTACATTGTGAAAAAAACCTTTGCCTACCAAGTCTGTTTACAGACCTTTAGTTAGTTTCATTCTTTAAGTCTGTGCGGCTCATTTAGACCATTTCTGCACATTTAAGGGCAGTACGGGGAAAAAGTGCTTATATTTAACTGGACCATGACGTAGAGGAGCAGAAATAGGAAGGGGATGAAAAATAGTTTAAATTGTAATACACAGCATCAGATGGCCAGTCTGACTGAAGCATATTCTGTATGTTTTACACAGAAAAGGGGGGGGGATTAGAAAGAGACAGAAAGACATAAAATGAAGGAGTAAAGTGCTGTTGCGCAATAGTCTTTGGAACAGATATAGGAGAGAAGAAGAAAATGTCAAGTTCAGCTAAGCACTATTCACATGGGGGGGGTTCAACTACCACATTTCCCCCTCTTTAAGAACAAACCAATAATGTGGTTTGAAGACCACATTCCCTCTTCCACAACATAAACCCAAGGGAATGGGATGGGACTTCAACCCACCCTCACAGAAGTCCCACCCCAGTGCACCCTATAAACAAAAACAATAAATACAATTAACATCATTCATTGTCATACGTCATACTTTGCCCTGGGGTTGAAATAGAATACTGTATCCCATTCTAGATTCAATTTCCTTAAGCACCATATCTAGAAAGGAAATCTGCGTTTTTATGTTTGCTGCCTGGTCGATGCTTAATCTCAAAATGATAGGGCTGTAGAGCCAAGTACCAACGGAGAATGCGTGCATTTTTATCCTTCATCTGGTTAAGCCAGCATAAAGGATTGTGATCTGTAATTAAAGTAAAATGAGACCCCCATAGATAGAATTTCAATGTCTCTATAGCCCATTTAATTGCTAAACATTCCTTTTCTATTGTAGCATACTTCTGATCTGGGATATAGTTTCCGGCTAATGAATAAGATGGGGTGCTCTTCTCCATTGATATTTTGACACAATACAGCACCAAGACCAGTTTCTGAAGCATCTGTTTGTAATTCAAAAGGTTTATTAAAGTCTGGAGATTGCAACACTGGTGCTGAACACAGTATAGCTTTTATTGTTCTAAAAGCTAAATCACAAGCAGGTGACCACGGGATTTTATTTGGGACTTGTTTCTTAGTCAAGTCTGTCAATGGGGTTGCAATTGTGGTGAAATCAGGGATAAAGTGTTTATAATAACTAGCTAAACCCAAAAAAGATCTCACTTGTTTTTTTGTTTCTGGGACTGCACATGGGGCTACTGTCTCCACCTTCTCTATTTCTGGACGTACTATTCCATTACCCAAAACAAAGCCCAAATATCTTGTCTCATTCATGGCTAGGGTACACTTGGAAGGATTAATAGTTAAACCAGCTTTTTCAATAGTATATAAAACATTAGACAAATGGGTAACATGTGTTGACCAGTCTGAACTGAAAATCACCACATCGTCCAAATAAGCAGAACAATAGGAAGAGTGATCATTCAACAATTTATCCATATATCTTTGAAAGGTGGCAGGGGCCCCATGTAAGCCAAATGGCATATAAGCAAACTGGTATAACCCCTTGGGAGTGCTAAAAGCTGTTTTTTCTTCAGACTGTTCTTCCAAAGGGATCTGCCAATAGACCTTTGTGAGATCGAGAGTAGAGATGTATTTTGCCTGTCCAATGTGATCTATTATATCATCCACTCTAGGAATTGGATAGCTATCAAACTGAGATACTTGATTGAGTTTATGGAAATCGAGACATAAACGGATACCCCCTTCCTTTTTAGGTACAATTACCATAGGGGATGACCATGGACTTCTAGAAGGTTCAATAATATTTAATTTCCGTAATTTCTCAATTTCCTGTACAACCTCAGATATACTTCTTTCTGGCAATCGATATGCCTTTTGCCTTATTGGGACAGAATCAGTTTTAATCGTATGTACTACATCAATGGCTTTACCTGGGATAGTCATGAAAACTTTTGTATAATGTTGTAGTACATTTTTCAATTCTGCATGTTGCTGACTGGTTAAATTTGAGTTAATGTGCACATCTCTAATAGTTTCCTCTGATTCAAGCCTTTTATAGGCAGAATCTAATTCAGTGTCTGAACTACTGGGCATAACATAAAGGTCAGTTTTAACATCAGAAGTAGGTCTCTCATGCCATTTCTTTAAGAGATTTGCATGATAAATGGGTGTACACTTTCGTCTCCGGGGTATCTCAACTTGGTAAGTGACAGGACCAGTCTGGGAAACAATGGAGTAAGGTCCCTGCCATTTCATTAAAAGCTTATTGTCATTGGATGGCAATAATAACAATACCTTTTCCCCTGGATGAAATTGTTTTTCCTGAGTTTTACTATCATAATAGCATTTCTGCTTAGTTTGGGCTACCATATTTTGTTCATGTGCCTTTTGTGTGTACTGCACTAATCACTTTCTAAGATTAACCAAATAGTCTAAATATTGGTATATTTCACTGTGGTCTCTCCCTCCCAAGTTTCTTTAACTATGTCAAGAGGTCCCCGGAGGTTTCTTCCATACGGCAAACTGAATGGTGAAAATCCTGTTGAGGCTTGTGGGACCTCTCATGCACGAAAACAGGAATAGGGAAGATATTGATCCCACTTTTACCTTCTTCATCCACAAATTTCCTAATCATATGTTTTAATGTCTGATTAAATCTTTCTGTAAGACCATCAGTTTGAGGATGGTAAGGGTGGTTCATAATGTAGTAATTCCTAAAGCTTTGTACAATTCAGTGAGTAGTGCAGCATTAAAATTTGTACCACGATCAGTCAGGATTTCTTTAGGAATACCCATACGACTGCAGAATTCCACTACTTTTTCTGCTATTTTTGGGGCTGTAACTGTTCTCAAAGGAAAAGCTTCAGGATATTTGGTTGCATAATCACAGAGGACAAGTATGAATCCATTACCCTTACTGCTTTTTACTAATGGTCCTACCACATCCATAGCTATTCTTTCAAAGGGTTGAGCTACAACTGGTAGGGGCATTAAGGGTACTTTGTCCCTGTGAGTTATCTGGCTGATTTGCTGACAGGAGGAACAACATCTGCAATACTCAGCAACGTCCTCCTGTAGACCAGGCCAGAAGAATCATTGCAATAGTCTAGCAGAAGTTCAGTCTCGTCCTGCATGTCCAGCACTAGGGATATCGTGTGCTAAAAACAGAAGATCCTTTTTAAATTTCTGTGGTACCAGCATTTGTTCTATCTGTTCTTGTGTTTTAGGATTTATACATATTCTATATAGAATTCCATTCTGTTGTACAACACATGGTGAACCCAAAGGTACTTATTTGTTAAGCTGTGAAAAGAAAGGGTTAAGTGTAGTGTCATTGTGCTGTTCAGTTTTAATATCTACAATATGATATTGAGGCATGACATCACCAGTCCCATTTTGTTTTTGTTTCCAGTCTTTCTGTAATCATTTCTTTTCAGCCTCTGTTTTTCGTGGTCCTTTACCCTCTTCAAACAAAGAATCATCAAAAGAAAATATAGGGTCCTGTTGTATCAGTTGTGACTGAGCCCTCGTGGTTACAGCTGATAAGGCAGTGTCACATGAGGTTAAAAGGTCATTAAAGGATGGAAAGTCCTGACCAATAATCAAAGGCACAGGTAAAGTGGGTACAACTTCTAATGTCATATCACATGTCTGTCCATTTATACATACTTGTGTCTGTGCAGTTGGGTACTGATGTACATCACCATGGATACAAATTACACCAGTGGGTTTAGTACTTAATAACTTGTTATCTAGTAGGTCAGCCCGGATTAAGCTTTGTCGGCTCCCTGAGTCCACTAGCCCTTCTACTTGAGTTCCATTTACCATAGTCTTTATGAAAAAGTTCCCCAAGTTCATAGAAGCTAGGTATACAGACTTTTTCTTTGGGCAGAAATGAGCTATGTGTCCCAGTCCATGGCAATAATGGCATTCTATGGTGGATTCAGGTTTTTTTGATGCCATCTCCCGACCTTCTGCTCTAGTCTTAACAATCCCTGTCCCAACTGATGAAACAATAGGTTTTACCGTAGTGGTTGTAGATGTTGTAGTAGGAATGACATTTTCTGTTCTGCTATACCCTTTTTATACTGGTTGTCGTGCAGATAAGAAATCCTCGGCTAGGGTAATTGCAGCTTCAGCATTATCAGGATGGTGCTCCCTTACCCATAACTGGACATACGCAGGCATAATCTGTACAAATTGCTCCAACACAAACTGCTCAATGATGGCTGGTACAGTCTTTCCCTCAGGTTGTACCCATTTGTGACACAAGTCATTCAATCTGGTATAGGTCTCCCGAGGTGGTACATGAGGTAAATGCTTTAAAGATTGAAACCTTTGTCTATATGTTTCTGTGTTAATGTCATATCTTTTTAGTATCTCCTTCTTTACAGAGGCATAATCATTAGCAATCTGGATATCCATACAGGTGTATGCCAATTGAGCTTTGCCAGATAGATATGGGGCAAGTCTTACCACCCATTGGGTAGCAGGCCAATTACAAGCCTGTGCTACACATTCAAATGTTGTAAGATATGCCTCTATATCATCAGAGGGAGTCATTTTCGTTAATTTTATGTCTCTGGGATTTGTATGGGCTGCCCCTTGACCAGCCCCAATAAGTTGTAAGGCCTGTATTGTGTCAGCCCACCTCTGGTCTTGTCGCTTTCTTTCAACCTCTCTTTCCCTCAGATCTACCTCTCGCTGGTGTTCCATCTTCATCTGACGTATAGCTAACCAGCGGAGTAAATCCCTGAGGTCTTGGGGGGTTCAGCTGTTCTTCTTCTGATCTCTTCACCGCCCTCTTCCATCTTCTGTATGCCCTGTTTAACTTTAGGACGTGTGGCAGCAGGTAATCCTTCAAGAAGTGGTTCACCAACAGCAGCCACTTGGGTTTTGGTCAAAACCCTGATAGCACCAGCTTCCTCAGGCTTATGTGCCATGTACCTGTTGAAAACCACTTGTGACCCGACACTATGTACAGTATCTTCACCCCACCAGGAGGTGAATTTTGAAACAAACAAACAAAAAATAAATCCAAAAATAAGATAAAGGACTGCGATAATAAATAAACAAAATAAACCTGAAACAACACAGCTTCCTGCCAAGGGTATAACAATGGAACATAATCTTGTGCTGTATAACAGAGAGCAGGAGATCCTCACATGAACTCTCCCTAACAGCATCTAACCTGAGAATCTAGGCTGGCTTCTTTTAAAGAGTGGAGCTCCACCCCTTAGCTCAAAGTCCCACCTAATTATTAAGCTATTTACAGGAAATCTTCTTATTTCTTTGTACAATCAATTACTTAGAATACACATAAATGAAAGGCATAACAAATAATCCATTATTATGACATCAACATAAACATCCTAATACTCTATCAGATATGATTGCACATTTCTTGCAGAGTGGGCTGCATTATAGACAACTCCTCCCCTTTTCTAAAGGTAACCTAGGAGTTGCAGCATATAAAAGAAGGGAGAAAGGTGCTGCTGACTTTCTATAGGAGACAGCACCTTGCAAGGACACCAGCACTGATTGGAGACATGATACTCCTGGGAGCTGTGTAGGTAAACCACATTTTAGTTCTTCTCTATTATCCTGTATTTTAGTTAATTTGCTAACTGTTTAACCTTTTCAAGAACAGGATATTCCAATCTGCACCTATACATATCTTAAAGAAAAACATTTAAACTGGCATTGGTAATTTTAGTTTGACTGTCAATCCCAGCTTGCTTTTTACATTGTGAAAAAAACCTTTGCCTACCAAGTCTGTTTACAGACCTTTAGTTAGTTTCATTCTTTAAGTCTGTGCGGCTCATTTAGACCATTTCTGCACATTTAAGGGCAGTACGGGGAAAAAGTGCTTATATTTAACTGGACCATGACGTAGAGGAGCAGAAATAGGAAGGGGATGAAAAATAGTTTAAATTGTAATACACAGCATCAGATGGCCAGTCTGACTGCAGCATATTCTGTATGTTTTATACAGAAAAGGGGGGGGATTAGAAAGATACAGAAAGACATAAAATGAAGGAGTAAAGTGCTGTTGCGCAACAGTCTTTGGAACAGATATAGGAGAGAAGAAGAAAATGTCAGGTTCAGCTAAGCACTATTCACATGGGGGTTCAACTACCACAGGGAAGATAAAGTGTGCGGTCACCACAAAAAACAAGAAACAAAGAAGACCGGTGAAGAATAAGGGAGAAAGACAGATAAATGGCAAAAAGGGTTCAGGAGTTAGATGAAAGGGGGCTGCCTTAACACAAGGAGTCTGGATAATAAAATCAGCAAGCTCCAGGCAATAATAGCAGAGAGATGGACCTTGTGGCCATCACAGACTTAAGCTTCAGAAAATAATTACTGGGACATGACAGTGTTTGAGTACACAATATTCAGGAGGGATAGAGGAAAAGGTAGAGGGGGAAGTATAGCCCTTTATGTCAAGGATGGCATTGAGGCTGTGGAAGATGGATGCATTGGGATAGTAATGGGGAGAAAGAATCATTGAGGGTGCAGCTCATGGTGGTTTCTGGCAAGAAGCTACATACGGGGGTATAGACCACCAGGGCAAGGGGAAGAGAGAGACAGGGAGTTTGAAGAACTAGAAAGGGGAGTGGCAAAGGGAGAAGTAGTGGTAGTGGATATCTGAATCTGCCAGATATTGACTGGGATGCTCCAGCAGCCAGGAGCATCAGAAGTCAGGCCTTGCTGAATAAATTCCAGGACTCTCAACTGGTATAGCTAGTTAAGGGACCCATGAGGCAGGATGCCGTTCTTGATGTGTTGCTCACCAACTGAGAGGTGCTAGGAGCTGTGAGAGTAGGGGATCCTCTAGGGAACAATGACCACAACTCTATTTGGTTTGAACTGGCCTTTGGGACTTGAAAACCCCAATGAAGAGCTGAGGTTCTTGATTTCAGAAGGGCAAACTTCAACAGGTTGAGGGAGTTGATCTGGGACAAATTAGTTGGGGTAGTCAGCATAGGAGGTATTGAAGAGAGATGGGGTCAGTAAAGGGTGCCATTCTGGAGGCATCTAAGTTACGCATGAGAATGGTAACTAAAAGTAACAAGTACAAGAGGCCATTATAGTTCTTGGTAAAGGTAAGGGAAGCAGTGAGGGCCAAAAAAAAGGCCTTCACCAGGTACAAAGACAAGCGGGGGGGGGAGGAAGAATGGGAAGAACATATACTGAGAAATAGTTAGGCAAAGAGGGTGGTCAGGGAGGCAAAAGCAGACACTGAGCTGCATATTGCAGAGGGGGTGTAGAGTTGAGAAAAAGCAATTATTCTGGTATATTAGAGAAAACAGGAAGAAAGGAGGGGGAACTGTTAGGCTATTTGAGGGGGTAGGGTGAGAGAGGAGAATATGCAACAAAAGCTGCCATCCTTAATAATTACTTTTGCTCTGTCTTCACACAGGATGTCAGTGGGCCCTTTGCAGAGAGTGGCATCAAAGTGGCCACAAAGGGTCTGGAAATGGTTAACAGCCCTAAAGATATATAAGACCTCGGGACTGGATGGGATGCATTCAGGGGTGCTTAGGAAACTGGCTGAACCCCTGCTAGGACTATTCAATAGCTCATTACAGACAGGGGGGTAGTTCTGAAGGACTGGAGGGTGACGGATGTAGTTCTACTCCATATGGGGGTGCAAGGAACATGTGAGGAACTCCAGACCTGTCAGTCTTACCTCTATAGTAAGGAAGTTGATGGAGTCACTGATCAAAGAGTACCTCATGGACTACAAGGAGAACATTGGTCTCCGGGATAGCAAACAGCATGGGCTTGTGGCAAGGAAGTCTTGTCAGACTAACCTGACAGTTAACTTTGACTGGGTGATGGGGGTATTGGATTGGGGCCACACGCCATAGATTTACTCTACTTCTTTTTCAGAAAGGCTTTCATCACATTACCTCACAGACAATTGCTGAAGAAGATGGAGGATCTGACTGTGGCTAGGGACATAGTAAGATGGGTAAGTAACTGGCTAAAGGGGAGGCAGTAGTGGATTGTGTTTAATGAGGTCAAATCAGAAAAGAGGAAGGTCATGAGTGGGGTACAACAGGGGTCCATCCTGAGCCTGGCCCTCTTCAATATGTTCATCAGCAACACTGGAGAAAGAATCTGAGTAGGTTGTGTCTCTTCACAGATGACATTAAGCAAAATGCAAGGTGATGCACCTAAGGAACAAGAGTCCCAGGAAAGAGTACAGGATGCGTGGGGTAAGATAGAGCACTGTGACTGAGGAATGGGATGTAGGAGTTATCATTAGCGACTTCCTCAAATAATCAGGCCAGTGCAAAAAGGCCTATAGTAAGGCAAATAGGTGCTGGGATGTATTGGGAGGGATATTGACAGTAGGAGAAAAGAGGCAATAGTACCTGTTTATATATCTTTGGTGAGGCAACACCTGGAGTACTGTGCCCAGTTTAGGAGTCCTCACCTCAGGAATGATAAGGCTAGGCTGGAGATGGTGCAGCGAAGGGTGACAAAGATGATTCAGGGCCAACAGGGCATATCTTACGAAGATTGCATCAAGGCATATACATGTACTCACTAGACACCAGGTGGGAGAGAGGAAATATGTCAGAGACCCTCAAGTTCCTGAAAGGAATAAACAAGTTGAACTGCGGGAAATTATTTAGCAGGAGTAACAGTTTGAAGTCACGAGGGCATGACTGGAAACTGACAGGAGGGAGGTTCAAGAGGGATATGAGAAAGTATTTTTTACAGATAGTGTGGTAGAACCATGGAACAGTCTACCAGCTGAGGTGGTGGGTGCCAAAACCATTAATGGTTTCAAGCATGGTTTGGACAGAGTGAAGGGTATAGTGGTTATGTGGGATAACAGTAACAGGGATGAGAATAGGGGGATGGATAGGGAGGGATAGAACTCAGTATGGACAATAGGTCCTGGGTTAGATAGGGAACCATGGGCAAACTGGATGGACCATCTGTCTTTTTCTGCCATCATTGTCTGTGTTTCTATGAAAATCAGTCAATCAGTGAACAAGCCCTCCACTCTAAATAGTGACCATCTCTCCCCACTCTCTGAAATAAATGCATACATACATAAGTAACTAAATAAACTAAATGAATGAAAAAGCCCTCCACTTTAAATATTGACCATTTATCTCCCATTCTCTGCTTCCGACCTGTCAGCTGATTAGCTATCCACCTTCTGTTCACTTTGTGGAATCCATATTGTGCTACTTTCTCCATGAGGTTTCTATGCAGTGGGGTACCAAATTTCTTGCTGATGTCTAGATAGAATGCATCAACCTCACAACCTTTATCTACCTCCCTAGTTACAGTAGCTTCTCAAATAAGGCTATCAGTTTGGTTTGGCTGACTCTACCTTTTGTGAAACCATGGCGTGCTAGGGAACAGACCATTTCCATATACTGAAGTGCATCATCTTCTGTGATTTACTCAAACACTGTGTCAAGCACCAGGGTAAATCTCACAGTTCTGTAGTTACCTGATTCTGACCTAATTCACTTTTTGAATAAAGGGATGACATTTGCAGTCATCCAGTCCACTGGTGTTTTCCGTATCAGGAGCCTGAAAGATAGCAGTGAGAGGCCTAGCCAGAACCTACTTAGATCTACCTTTACCCTTCGCTGGATATCATTCAGACCCTGAGACCGATTGACTCTCAGAGATAAACTGAAGAACATTGTTCAGTATGAGATTCTATAGAAGGTTACATGAAGTAAATATAATGCAGAAGACAATGATTATGTTTGGTTTTAAGCTATTGATGTTTACATCTGTAACAACCTGAAATATCTGCCTATCTCTTTTCGCAAAGTTCACATGGGCATGTTGCTATGACTTATTAATCTATCTTTAAGTATGGAGTGTTGCAACAGTTAACCTATTACTATTGCTCTGGAAGTATGCCATTTATTTACTTCAGTTTTAATATATATTTTAATATATACAGATAAATGTGGCCACCTGAAATTACTGTGCATTAAGGATATGGGACAGGATTTTCAGAAGTGAGGACACTGACACACAAAGCTATTTTCCACCACATGAGCATCCTCTGATATTTAAAAAAACTTGGAAGCTTTATTTCAAAGCATCCAAAGATTGTACAGCAGTTTTTACACAAGTGGTTCTAGTGATGCCTCAGATTGTGGCAACTGTGCCCAACAGACGATTTTCAACATGGACTAGCTATTGGGCGCTGTTGCGCTAACTGTGGTACAGACAAGCCACTTGCCCCAAGTAGACCTTTGAAACTCCAGCCAATTGTTTCTAGTATTTCAATATGACTTGAGTAGAACTCTGCAAGCATTCCATGCTGTAATATCGAACAGGGAGAATGTGACTTTCACATTTTTACAAAGATTTCCTTGTGAAATTCTTAACTTTGTCAAAGAAATACTATACAAAGATCACAATTTTTCAAGCAAAAATCTTTTTTTTTGAGAATTGCTGTTTTTGCTTAGAAACAGTGTGAATACTATAACAGAGATTTTTCCTAAAACTTTTTTCTTGCCATTTAGCTGACGTGCAAAAACAACCAAATCCTTCCACTGTTCATGATAAGAACTATCACAAAAATCTGGAATTTGTCTGTGATTTCTTTCATGTAAAAATCTTTTTTACTCAGCCATACCATAGTGGTTTGGGAATTGTGACTCTAGTCCTCAATAAAACATAGCCTTGGTTAACTATTAACTCAGGTTGTCTCTTATTATACAATGTCAAGAAAGAATGCTGGGCTGATTCGTCAGTGTTGTCTGGGACAGTGAGGTTATCCGAGCATAACCTCACTGTATTAAGACCAGGCACACACATGACTGCATGAAAGACTTGAGAATCATGCACCCTTCCACAATTTACCACAACTCTGAGCTGCACTAAAAGAACGTCAGTGAGCTGCACTAAAAAAACATTAGCCCCCCATGTCAAAACTCATCAAATCCATAAATAAGTGAAGCTCACAAAAAACAGGACATAAACATAAAATAAATGTAATTTTCATGCCCATCTTTGCCCCCTGAATGAAGCGGCTTCACTGAACTGCTCTGATGGTAACTCCCTTCACACTTTGTCCTTTAGTGTGGCGCGCACTCAGCCATTTCCTCAGAAAGCCTCAAAAAGCGCCTGCCTCCAAAAACAGAGCAACTCCCAAATTAATGTATTAAACCATGTAACTAGGTCCCCATCCCAACAGTTGTACTACCTCCCCCTCCCAACAGCAAGTCTGGATGACTTACCAATCACGGAAAACTGGAAGTCAACAGAGATTCTGTCTATACACCTGGCAGCAGAATGGATGTGTCTATGCTGAGCTCCCATAGCTAAGTGAAACTTTTCTATATTTTTTTTTCTAGTTTTTAAATATTTTTTGTGTACAGTTTGTGGACTGAGAGGGAGGGTATTGTTGCCTACAGGAAGGTGTGGGATGTTTGTATTTCATGTTAGTTGGGAACAGTATAGGCAGCATGTTTGTTCTGTGGTGAATCATATCTTGTGTTGGTTTCATTTTGTTTATATACAGTAGATAGGCAGTTTGTTTGAGATTTTTGTGGGGTTGTCCTTGTCACCAGGAATAGCTGGCTTGTTGCTGGGAGGTGGCATGTTGTTTAGGTGGTACTATGACTTTGTTACTGTTTCATGGGATTTATGGGCTGATGATTAAAAAAACATTTATTAAAAATATTTTTTTTGAGCTCGAATCAGGTGGTTGCTAAGAAATGGCTTCCTTAGCATAGTGTTCTAGTTTTGATAGAACACTGAAAGTATCAGCCTACTGAGTTCTAGATTATTACGCACGAACATATGAACATACAAAGAAGCCAGCAGAAGAAGGCCATTTGGTCTATCAAGTCTGCTCATATTGCAGGATCCACAGCTTGAACTAATGTCCCTGCCTCCTCCCTCCCCACTCTTCCCATCCTCCCTACCCATGATTCTTACCTTCCACTATGCCCTATCCCAGCCTCTCTTAAAGCTGCCCACTGTCTTCAATGAAATGACCTCTTCTAGCAACACATTCCAAGTGTCCACTACCCTCTCTGTGAAGAGATGCTTCCTGACCTCCCATCTAAACCTCCCACCCTCCAGCTTAAGACTGTGCCCCCTCATGTTATGGTTGCCACTCAGCTTAAAGAGACTCTTCTTATCAACCTTATTTATCTCTTTCAAGTACTTGACAGTCCCAATCATGTCCCCTCTCTATCTCTCTCTCTCCTGTCTTCCAGGGAGTGCATGTTCAGTGCCCATAACCTCTCCTTGTATGCCTTACCCTGCTGACCTGCTATCATCTTTGTAGCCCTCCTCTGGACCTTCTCCAGCAGATTAATGCCCTTTTTGAGGTGTGGGAACCAGTACTAAACTCCATACTTGAGATGTGGCCTTACCAGTGACCTGTACAAGGGCAGTATAACCTCTTCTCTCTGACTACTGATCCCCCTAGATATGCATCCCAGCATCTTGTTTGCCTTTGAGGTTGCTTTCTTGCGCTGTGTGGAGTGCTTCAGTTCACTAGTGATCATCACTCCCAGGTCCATCTCCTCCTCCTCCTCCTCTGATGCAGATACTCAGACTCCACCCAGGTAGTGCTCTGTCCTGGGATTCTTGGCTCCAATATGCACAACTTTGCATTTCTTGGCATTGAAGCTAAGCTGCCATATCCTGGACCACCTCCCTAGCTTTTCCAAATCTTCCTGTAGGTCCTGTATCCCTTCAGCTGTGTCCACGCTCCTGCAGAGCTAGGTGTCATCCATGAATAGGTACATTTTGCCCTTAATGCCATTGATGAAGATATTGAACAACACTGGCCCCAGCACTGAGCCTTGCAGGACCCCACTGATTACCTCTACCAGAGAGGTAACCAGTGGGGTCTGCCAGATAACTCTCCCCCACAACCATCCTTTGGTTTCTGACCCTCTGCCAATTTTCCACCCATCTGGCCTTCTTTTCCCTAACCCTGAGATCCAACAAATTCATGATCAACCTTTTGTGGGGCACATAGTCAAAGGCCTTGCTGAAATCAAGATAGAGGATATCTACAGCTTGGGTCCTATCTACTGCCTTAATGACACAGTCAAAGAAGTCAATCAGATTTGTTTGACATGATCTCCCCCCCAGGAACCCATGCTGCCTCACATCCTGGAGACCATGCTCCTCTACATATTCCACCAACCTTTCCTTTAGTATGCTTACCATGAGCTTGACCACAATGGAGGTCAGACTGACTGGTCTGTAATTCCATGGGTCATCCTTGGGACCACTTTCATGGAAGGGCACTACATGTGCTGTTCTCCAGTCCTACGGTACCACATCTGACTCTAGTGAACTATTAAATAGGTCTGCCAGTGACCCTGCCAGCTCCTCAGCCAGTTCCTTTAGTACCCTTGGATGTACTCTATTTGGGTCTGGTGATTTGTCCACCTTCAGTGCCAGCAGTCCCTCCCTCATTC
The DNA here is from genome assembly GCA_016271365.2 of Neoceratodus forsteri. Taxonomy (NCBI): domain Eukaryota; kingdom Metazoa; phylum Chordata; order Ceratodontiformes; family Ceratodontidae; genus Neoceratodus; species Neoceratodus forsteri. The sequence goes on along the minus strand of CM028133.1, from coordinate 412,027,152 downwards.
TATCCTCTTCTATCACTACATCTGTGTTCCCTTCCCCCCTGCTCCTCTTTTCCCTCCTGAAGGCACTGGTCCATCCTTCTCCCTGGTGAAGACAGAACAGAAGTTTTTAGTACCTCTGCTTTTCCCCCATTATCCTCCATCCACTCCACCCCTTTCTTAAGCTTAACAATCCCTTCCTTCTTGCCCCTTTTCTCACTTATATAGTGAAAGAAAGCCTTCTCCCCCTTCTTAATTCCTTCAGCCATCTGCAGCTCCTTCTGTGACTTTGCTCACTGGACTTCCTTACTTTCCTCTCTAGCCAACCTTAGGTAATTTTCCCTAGCCTCCTCTCTCTTGGTTTTCTTGAATTTTCTATAGGCCAACTTCTTCTTCCTTACTGCCTGGGCAATCCCAGAACTGAACCAGCTGGGTGCTTTGGTGCTTGTGTTCTTCCCCCTGAGCCTAACACACTCATCTGTGGCAACCAGTATTCCTTCCTTAATGATGAACCACCTTTGGCCCTTCGTCCATTTTCCTGAAGTCCTCCCTCCTGAAAGCCAAGATCTTTGCCTTAATTGGGATGTTTTTCCTGCCCATATCCAACTGGAACCACACTGTGCAATGATCACTTCCACCCAGTGGCTCCCTGACCATTATTTCCTGTACATGCTTCCCATTTGTGAGCACCAGATCAGGAATTGCTTCAGCTCTTGTTGGTTCAGTGACACCCTGAGTCAGGAACCCACTCTACAGTCCTTCCAGGATCACCTGACTCATAGCACATGCTGTGGATGGTATGCTCCAGTCCACCTTGTGCAGGTTAAAGTACCCCACAATTACCACCTCTCCTTTCCCCGCAGCTTCCAATATTTGTGAGTTCAATTTCATGTCCCTCTCCTCATTCTGATTAGGTGGTCTGTAAACCACCCCAACCTCACCTTTCTCCCTCTATTGGACCTTAACTGAACCCATAATGCATCCACCTCCTCGTCCTGTGACTCCTCCCTCGTGCAAGTTATTCCTTCCCTGATATAAACTGCCATCCCTCCCTCCCCCCTTCCCGACCACCCTGTTCCTCCTGTATAGTTTTTATCCTGGGATCGGAAGGTCCAAATCATGGTGTGATGTTGCCCAAGTCTTGGTTACTACAGCTATGTCCACCTGCTAATAGTGCCTGCAAGTCATCCATCTTAATGAGTACTACAATAATAACACATATTCCCCACCAAACATGTAGGGACAATATTAAAAGGCATAAAAAATGCAAATTCCCTTAGGATAACTTTGGAAGTTTAAGAAGCCATACAAAAAAGGAAAGAAATGGCTGTTTTGACACAAAATGAAGGAAACAGTTTTATGCATATATGGAGAGATGGAAGCTCGATACAATTATACTATCTCAAAAAGTAAGGAAATTTATTGATAAAAACCTTTTTAATGCACTAGTTAGCATTAAATCAACAAAAGAAGGGAAATGTGGTGTTAGGGTTCCAACCCTTGCACCTCACCCCCACCCTCCAGGCAGCAAAAGGAAAAAACCTTATGGTTTGGCAGATCAGGCATGGGATGGGCCTTGGGGTTGTCAACCCTAACACTCACCCCATTCTCTTATGCTCTAAACAACTCAGCTTTTTTAATGATGGAATGGGGTGAGCATTAGGGTTGACAACTGAAAGACACAATTAATGCCTAATTTGCGGAGACACAGGAGAGGTGAAACTATAATGTTTTTTCCTGTTGCTGCCTGGAGGGTGGGATTGGGGTGTTAGGGTTGGAAACCCTGACACAACATTTCCCTATTTTTATTGGTTAAACCTTAACTAGTGCATCAATCAAAGTTTTTGCAATGAATATAAATCTCTATCTATCTATCTATCTATCTATCTATCTATCTATCTATCTATCTATCTCTATCTAACTGTCCATCTCTACATTATAAGAGCACAGTCGCACTCCTATAATTAGAGTTGAGTAGGCAGTTTGATGTTAAACTCAAATTTTTCCAGTTTAATAACTTCACAATCATTAAACGGATCTGCATGAAAGTTTGCATGCACAGTCTCATGGCAGTAGATCTCTGAATATGTCAAATTTTGTTCTGGTCAGATGTGCAGATTCTGAGTTCTGGATGGTGCAAAAAGTGAATTTTTCAGAACTTTTTACCCATTGGTTTGGCTGGGTTTTCATTCTGGCACCTGTAGTGCCTAGACAGTTTAGAAGTTTGGTCTCAAATTTTCTGGTAGAAAGGGGCTAGCCCAGAGATGTGCCTTTTGCTTGTTTTCTGTGTCAGAAGTTAGGAAAAAAATGAGAATAAGATGGCAGCAAATGAAAAAGGATTTTTGATCATTAATAGGAAAAAAGAAGCAAATCACAAAAAGGGATGTAACATGTACAAAAAAGACATTTCAGGGGCATTCACCCATATTCTTGCATGCTCCCTGGTGTCTAGTGGCACCCTATCTTCCAATTGTCACCCTCATATTTTTTAGATTGTTCCCTGGTGTCTAGTGGTGTCCCCCACCCTCCAATTGCCATCCTTGTAATTATAACCCTGTAATATAGAAAACCATCCCTCTATGTATTTTTTTCTTGCAAAAAAGAAATGGTACCTTGCTGATCCAACCCCCTAACTCTGACATCCCACCGAGCACCCACCACCCCACACACACTCACTCACTTGAACAGGTCCTGGGGTGAAGAGCCACTGTCCAATGGAAGACACATCTTGCTGCTGGAAACACCAATTGCAATATGAGAAATGAAGATAAGTGTAGTTGAATGTATTTCAATAGGGTTTTCAACTTTGTGGCATAACCTTGCAATTTTTGCATATTTTGAGCCCAGATTTTCAAAATGGCCTTTTGAGACTTTCCTCCTGAACAATGTGGATGGAATTATGAAAATGCAGCCCAAAAGGTGATTTCATGGTTGCTTGGCAAAATCACCTTTCAGTTGGTATTTAAAAATCTTCACCAACCTTGTTCATGAGGTAGGTTCATAAAAAGGCTATGTTGAACATTTGGGGAAAATATGTAAAAATGACAATAATGTTATGTGCATACATTGAAAGTTTGCTATGCTCACTAGTAACTTTGGCAATTTTAAATATTTTGACTGCAAATTTTCAACATAACCATATTTTTATACCACCTCATGAATGTGACAGCTGTCATTTTTCAGACCCTGACCAAACTGTTTTTGTACCTGTGGCATGCAATGGCATTGCGGTGGCACAGAATTACATTTTTGCAGGTATTTCAAAATTTTCACTACAGGGTTCCTGAGTTGGGGTAATAAGAAATCCTGTTTTACTACAAATGGAAGCACAGGGCCCAGAGGGCCCTGCATTCCCATAGACAGATGAGGATACAATTATACTATCTGAAAAAGAAAGGAAATTCTTTGCAAAAAACTTTGTTAATGCACTAGTTAAGGTTAAAGTGACAAAAATAGGTAAATGTGGCATTAGGGTTTTCAACCCTAATGCCCTACCCACACCCTGCAGGCAGCAACAGGAAAAACCAATACCGTTTCACCTCCCTTACCTCTTTTCAGGCATGGGGTGTCCTTTGGGGTTGTCAGCCGTAAAGCTCACCCCATTCTCAGATACTTTAACCATCTCAGCTTCTTTACTGATGGAGTGGGGTGAGTGTTAGGGTTGACAACCCCAAGGCACACCCCATGCCTGATTTGCGAAGAGGCAAGGGAAGTGAAACTGTAATGGTCATTCCTGCTGCTGCCTGCAGGGTGGGGAAAGTTAATGGAATGACTTCTGAAGGAAAAGATATTGGAGTATCTTGAATCCAGTGGGCTACAAGACCCAAGGCAGCATGGGGGTGGGGGAGGGATGTCATGTCAAATGAATCTTACAGATTTCTTTGACTGAGTGACCAAGGAACTAAATCAGGGTGGAGTAGCGTAAGTAGTCTACCTAAATTTTAATAAGGCTTTTGACCCTGTTCTCCACTGTGGGAACAAATCCTAGTTATAAAAAATATTTTATTATAATTTTATTATTTTGCATTATTTTAATTACTAGCTTATATTCTTTATAAATGTCTAATCATTAATTAAGGTAATATGGGTATAATACTAGACAACTGATTTAAATTCCTGTCTACATGAGATCTCTAAGCAAGAAGGAAAACTGCAAAAAGAAAAAAAAAAAGTTCATCCTGCCTAAATGAAAGTTAGGGACATGGCATCTATGACTCTCCATTTATAATGAACTTTCTCCTAAACTGGGTCTCTTTAAAGGATGATATTAACAGACTGCTTCAATCTTTGCTTACATGAGGAAGAAACCAGTGATGCTAAACTGGAGAAAAGGTAGCTTAGCAACTGACATCTCAGAAATGTATACTCTGGTACTGTCAGGCACCTTGGAAAGGAAAAAAACTTTAATTCATTTTTACCATTGAAAAATACTTTTGTTTCTTGCAAGACTATTTTTAATGCTGCTGACATTAAACTTACATAGTGGATAAAGAACATCTTAACCTATTGACTAGCTGAATTTAAAACATGCAACTTGTGGAGAATGTGAGTTATTGAATTATATATTTTGTGTCCAATGCCTAAAAGTTAAAGTACCTAAGTTTGATCTTAAATGAAAGATGGGGAGCATGACAAGTTCAAAGATATAATTTTTGTATGTGAAACTTGGTGCTAAACAGAAATAAACTATTCTGAAGAGTTTTGAAGTAAACAGATTTGACAGGTTGATGAATGTGTTTCCTTGGAAGAACAAAGACAAATTTGCCTACAATGGAATTTCATGCTTTTGAGGACTTTACTAAAAATTTTCTGGAGAAAACCTACTTTATTTTAAAGCCTAAGACATTGGAAACAGAAGAATTAATTTATTTTCCAAAGACTTTGCTGAGAACTGAAGTTATAATCATCAACTTATCTCAGGAAATATTTGTCTCACAGAAGTCAGAGACACCTCAAAGGACTGTTTTTTAATGAGCTAAATCCAAAAATGTTTGTATGAAGACTGTATGTTATTAACTTTGAGCTAAAAACTAAATCAAGGCAATGGAAGGTGGAGTTTCAATAATAATAATTTTATTTATAATCCGCAATTCATAAAATAAAAAAGCACTGACATAGGTAAAAACAAGGATTAAACAGATTAAGCATAAATATTGCACTCTCAAGTTTCACCAAATGCAAGGTAAAATAGGTGTGTTTTTAATGCTGTTTTAAAGCTCTCCACGGTCTGGCATTCCTGAACCTGACGACCTAGAGAGTTCCACAGGATAGGTGCTGCATAAGCAAAAGAACGTGAGCTAGATGTTTTCAGTTGTACCCTGGGAACCTCTAGCAATCACTCATCAGTGAAACAGAGAGGATGGGAGGGGCAGTAAGGGCAAAGAAGCTCTTGCAAGTAACTCAGGCCTTGACCATGTAGGGCTCTATAGGTCAGCAGGCCAACCTTAAAGAAAACAAAACTAGCTAACCTACCCCCATTGCAAGGACTAATCAGGACTGGTGCAATTATCTCTTAACCAGATGGTGATGTCACTCTGAACCAAAGATAATAAAAGCTAGGTCCAAAAAAGGGGTGGTCAGTTTGTTTCCAACTGTGATGCCAAGAGGTTCTGTACCTGTGGAATGGACAGTTTTTGCTGTTGAAGACTGTTTTTAAAAGTTCCTGCCAAAACCAGAACAAAAAGAAAGAGACTGCCTATTGATGTCCACCAGCCCAAGAGTAAGTTTGCAGTGCTGTGTTGACAATAGATGGGTCCAAAGTTTAGTGTTCGAGTGTAAGTAAGAAAAAGAGAAACAACAAGGTCCAGCCAGTAAAAGAACTTTGCCATCCAGAAAAGAGGATTATCACCAACATCTTGAAATTAAGGAAGACAATCCAGCCTGTACAGATAACAGGATGTCTGAGTATTATTTTAATTTTTATAATATTCTAATTGGGCTTAGCTGGGAGGTTGCATAAGGAGAATAATTTCTAAAATACTGACATTGGATATGTAGAAAAGCCTGAATTCAAGTAATGGTATATAAACATTTTTGCATGAGAAAAAGTATTTGAATAAGTTACAAAGAAAAGTTTTGAAACACTAAAAAGACAAAGCTATTTTAAATCTTCATACAAAAACAATTTTATTGTTTGCAAAAGTTACCAAAACTGCAAGCTGTGTGTTTTTTGGTTCTATTTCTTTTCTAAAACCATTGTTGTTTTGTATTTATGCTGCTTTTCACTATGTTTACAATGTTTTATAGCTATGCAAATTCTTAGTAACTAGTTGTATTGTGTAGGGATAAATAAAATCTATTTTTTATATATTTCATGAGGGTGTGACAGAAAAATTATTTGCTTTTATCCAGAAATGTATACAGTAGGTGATAAAGTAAGATCTGAGCCAGTCTTGCATTTATATTGTTTTATGTATATTTTGTGACATGGGGCTGAAGGCTTAGCTAAGTACCCATAATAAGTATTTGGTATTCCAGCCTATTGTTCCATCATTTTGGGGGTTGTCTGTGGGGATAATTGCTTAGTGAATATCTGTTCACACCCTAATATATATGTGAAATAGATATTATTGTTATTATTATTATTTTCAAAGCTACTATATTGCATAAGTATTATTTTTTTATGTTGTGCTTTTCTCTGAGTCTGAAATTAGCCTTAACTGAAAGTAAGGAGCTGGAGTTTTGAATCTAAGCAAAATAGGCTCCCTGACTAACAGTATAAGAAGTACAAAGCATCATAGAAAGATTGCTATTACTGCTGTTGTTTGAAGTTTATTTAATTGTTGTTGTTGTTGTAAGCCAAGACAGCCTTAGCTGTGAGTACAAATGTTCTTTACAAGGAGGTAGTGATATATCCTCCAACAGCCTATCTGGCTTCTAAAATTCAAGAGGAAAGCATAAAGGTATTGGTTAAAGCTAAACAAATATACTCATTGCTGCTTCATAATAAAAATCAGCTGGAAAAAAATGCTAGAAGATAACTCTTTTGAGTGTGGTAAACTTACAGGTCAGATTGAAATATTAGAAAAGCTGTGACAAGAAAGTAAAAAAAAGACTTCTGATAACTATTGTGCCTTAGTTAAGCTAAAGACTGAAAATGCTGTTTTGCAAAGTGATTTACATGCTGCTAAACAATGGCAAAGGCAGTGTTTAAATTTGGAAAAAGAAATGGTTGAATTAGCAAATGCTTATGAACAGGTTAACGAAGATCTGGTTAAATTAAGGAAAAATATAAAAGTTCAGCAAAGTAAAAGTAAAGTTAGAAGAAAATTGAAAGCATTTAAAAAGTTAGACAGTATTGCTGATTCTGTTTTTTTTTTCTTCTGACAAAGAATCATCAGATTCAGAAAATGAATCACCTCAGAGCAAAAAGAAGAATAACTCTAGACAAAGCAGTAATTCTAATTCTGATTCAGAAATAGAAATACTTGGAAAATATAAGAAAAAGCATAAGTTTAAATGAAAGGCAGGCTCTACTCCTAAGGTCCAAGTTTTACAACCTCTAATACTAAGGGGGGAGGATTACCTGTGTCTAAAAAAAAAAAAAACAGTCAAAGCCTATGCTAGACTTAACTGTGGCTCAGCAACCTTATCAAGATTCATCACAATACCCAAACCAGAGTTTCTCCCAAAGGGGGAGGGACCATGGTAAAGGTTATGCCAGTGGGTATGATAAGTATAGAGGTGACAAAAATTATAACAGAGAGTGCCACTATTCTATGATCAGCAAAATTATAGTGCACCTCAAAACAGGTCTAGGCATAGTTCTCCAAGCTTAGAGGAAAGGATAAAAAAGTGACAGGATAAAATGAGAAGGGAAATGCTAGGGGAGATAAAACCGCACATGGAGAAGTTAAACTCTCTTGCTCAAATTTATTTGCTCCATGTTGCTCAGTCACCTCCTGACCCTCATTCTCCTGTGCAAAATACTAGTAGTGCTATGTGACTTACAGATTCTGTCTACTTTCTTGCTGCCATGGTAAAAGAAACTGCTATTGTTAAAATGGTAATGAGATTGGAATGAGATTTAAAAATAAAATGCCAAGTGAAAATGAAAATGCTATCTCTGTGTTTAACCTTTCTCAAAAGGTGTCCAGAGTTAGCGTCAAAACAGTGTGAAATGGGGGATGTGGCCAACCGCGAACTGAGATGGCTGCTTAGTTGCCGATCTCTCCATGATCGAGGGTCCATCTGATGAATTCCGGCATTGGGGACTCTCTCTCTGACCGACAGACTGCATAGAACTAAGGTGGAATACCACTGGCATGTACTTCTGTGATGGTGTTCTTGGCGAGTGCCTTAAAATCACTGAAAAATACCTCCGTTAGTGCTACGGTGCCCAGTCTCAGTTATGGCCTATAGTTCGCAAGTTATGGGTGAAAATTCCCACACTGAACACATGTTTAACCAGCTAATGGCTCAGATGTCCAAATCCACCTCAGCAGTTAATGTGATGAACCAGACCTTGCAAAATATAGAAGTCCGCAGATTTCATACTGAGCGGCGGCTGGGGTCGCATGACGCAGCAATACAGGACATCTAGGCAACCATGCGGGAACGAGCTAAACTCATCCATCTACTTCAAGACATGGTCGACTACCTCGAAAATCAAAGTCGTCGTAACAACCTGAGATTTGTGGACTTCCCTGAGGAGGTCAAGCAAAGCAATGCTGTATCCTTCCTACAACAGACTCTCCCCTCCCTCCTGGGCTTGCCAGAGGATTTTAGGCCTCAGATTGAACTGGCCCACCACTCGCTAGCACTGCCTCCCAACCCAGGGGAATGACCTAGGCCACTGCTGGCAAACTTTCTGGACTACATGCCATGTCAGCAGCAGTTAGAAAATATCACTTGGCAGAGGCATAAGATTCAAATATTCCAAGATTACTCTTGGGAACTGTCTGAACGTTGGAAGGAGTATAAGCCTGCCAGAAAGATTCTTCATAAACTCAACTACTCCTCACTGCAGTATCCTGAAACCATGCGGGTCATATATAATGGCACTCTCTTACTGTTTGCTACACCTGAAAGCCTTATGGACTTCCTTCAGGCACAACATCCAGCTGATTTTTGTGGTTCTGACCTGCAGATGGAGGCCTCTGTTGTAGCTGCTTCTCCGGAGCCAGAAAGCACCCAGCAGATACCCAAGGACAACTTGGCCAAACCAGAGGTTAAGATCTTCGAGGCCACACTACCTCTGAGGTCCAGAAAGCGGCACCCCTCTGCCCGTCATACCAGGCAGCAGCACCCGGCTGCTCATGTGAGTTCACCTAGTCCCAGATCAGAGGGGGAGCTTCACTTTCACCCTAGCTCAGATCTCTGAGCCTACTTCACTCTGAACTCCTATGCACCTTTGCAATTGGACACCCAGGAGTCAATGGCAGAGACAAGCTCCGATCTCACACCATCTGAAGAGGATGCTTTATCTTCTGTTGCCCCTGTGAACAGATCCCGGGCAGACATCATGGCAGCCCCTCCCAGGGAGCTGGATGAACATTCCTCATCATCCACTGCAAGTTCTGCTAGGTGAAGTCCGGCCAAATACTCAGCAGATAAGGCCTGAGCACAGGGCACCCAGAACTCTCCTACCTGACTTTTGAGCTAAGTAGCTATTTGAAGTAATATTTTGGGTTTGGGGAGGGGAATAGGTGGTAGGATAGATGTGATACCCCTCCTCCTCTGGGGTGTTTTCCTGCTATATTCATATTGTGTATGAGGGTTGCCAGTATTTGTACCATGTTTGCTCTCTGATTCTGGGCCACCCCCTGAAATTCAGATACAGGCGTCTCTGGGCTCTGGTCATGTCTGGCAACAGGGGCCGCTTTATCACCATGACTGGCTTCATCGGGTGTCCATGCATCCAGAGAATATGGGAGGCAGACCTCTGTCTTTTCAGGTTCCCTGCTGACATGGAGATTGGATCCCCATTGTGGGAATATGATGGTCACATGCATATCCCCCAGGGAAGCCGGGGGGGAGTCTTGCAGCTTCAGCTGCTGACACTATACTTGGGGCTTCCTATTGGCAGAAGATCAGCCTGGTGTATATAGTTCTGGACTTTTTGTTTTTGTTTGATTCTACTGGTTTATTGTTGTAGTGTATGCACACCATGCTCAGAATGTACAGCCTAATAATGCTCTGGGGTATTTTCTTGTGACAGAATACGCTGCAGGTCACGGTGCAGAAACTCACTGGTGCATGCGACCCCCACTTTCAGCCTTTACCCAACATGTCTGTCTGTCTCCTGGTTATGCCTTTTATGCTGTGGTGGATTATGGCTCATATTTGCTTTACCACCTGGAATGTGCAGGGTTTAAATACCCCGGTTTAGCGTTCTCAGGTGCTTGCCCATCTCAAAAGGCTGAAAACGGATGTCACCCTGCTACAGAAAACTAAACTCAAGAGGGATGATCATGACAAACTCAAGCGTGCTTGTGTTTGTCAAGTTATTTCATCTTCAACCTCCACGCATAAGTGAGGGATTGCCATTCTGGTTCACAGATCTCTGCAATGGTCACAGATTAAGGTGAAGTGGAACTCCATTAGTCAGTGGGTGGTGGCCCTCTTTAATACCCCGGAAGGGCCGCTAGTGGTCACTAATGCCTATGGCGCAAATGAAGATCAGCCCAAAATCTTTCACTCCCTTGTCCAAGCCATCGAATCCATAGCCTCTCCCTCGGTCCCAGTGGTTGTGGGGGGTGATTTCAACCTCCCTTTAGACCCTGTCATAGACCGGAGATCAGATGCTCTGGACAGCATCCGAGAATTAGGTTAGCCCTTCAGCAAATGATGGCCAATTTAGGCCTCCACCATGTATGGAGGGCCCTTCACCCCAGGGACAAGGACTTTAATTTTATGTCTCCTGTCCATAACTCCTTTTTCTGCCTTGATTACTGGTTGCTCTCCTCCACCCAGATGCCTACCTTACTTGATTCTTCAGTCCTCCTGACAGTTCTATCTGATCATGTTCTGGTTCATATTTTTTTGCTGCGCGGTCAAATAGCTGCTCCTTCTCGCAGTTGGCATGTGGATCCTCTGCTGCTACATGACCCTGACTTCCCCCATGGCTTACCACCCAAGTTAAACATTTCCTTCAAGATAACCCACCTTCCACCGCTGAGCTGGCTTGTATTTGGGAGGCCCTGAAGGTCACTTTAAGGGATGCCATAATGGGGTATATGGCCAATCAGAGGAGACAAAAGGAACAACTTAAAACCCTCAAACTGTGCCTGGCTGATCTTGAGGCCAAATGCAAGCAATGCCTCCGCCCTGCCCTGCATTCCCCTCTTCGACTAGAACTGACCCAGGTCCGGCATAATATTAACAAACTCCTGGCTAGAAAGGCTGAGTTAGCCATTCTCTGACTAAAACACAAATTTTGGGAGGGTAGTGAATGGAGGGGAAGGTCCTCACCTATAAACTGTGCAAAGAGCTGAACGCTATATCTCTGGCCTCAAATGACCAGGAGAATCAGTACAGGTGCATCAGGACCACATAAATACCATCATGGTGTATTTTCTCAAGGATCTCTACACCTCCTTGAGGGTGTTAGACCCCTTGGAAATCCATCAGTTTCTCAACTCCATTCCTCTTCCTCAGCTGTCTTTACAACAGGCAAACCCACTGGAGAACCCAATAACAGTCCAAGAGGTGACTACAGCTCTTCAAGCTCTGAATTCAGGCAAGGCACCTGGCGGGGATGGTTTTCCCCCTGAATTTTGGACTGTTGTAGCCCCAAATCAACCCACTGCTTAGTAACCTTTTCAATTTAGCCCTTATTATGGGATCCGTTCCTCCTACTCTTAGGGAAGCTATTATTTCAGTTTTCCCCAAGAAGGGGAAAGACCCCTCTCTTCCATCCAGCTACCGCTCCATATCTCTCATCAACACAGATAGCAAAAGTTTTGCCAAAATTTTGGCTACCCACCTTAACCCTCTTCTTCCCTCACTTATACACCCATCACAAGTTGGCTTCATTCCTGGCAGGTACAGAAGAGACCACATCATGGTATATGCAGACCGATGCCCCACCCCAGCAGCTGCTGTTGGGATTGACTTTGAGAAAGCTTTTGACTCCCTGGAATGGGTTTTCTTGCTCCAGGTGCTCGAGGCTATGGGATTCAGACCTAATTTTAGACACTGGATGGCTGCTTTGTACAACAACCCCCTTGCACGGGTCCTTACTAATTCTTCCTTGTCTGCTCCCTTCCCCCTCAGGTGGGGTACCAGACAGGTTTGCCCTCTCTCCCCTTTGCTCTTTATTATTGCAGTAGAACCTCTGGTGATAGCCATTCATAAATCTCCAGATATAAAGGGCTTTACAATTGGTAGCAAGGCATCCTCCACATTCAAGTAAGCGGACAATCTTTTGGTATCCCTGGCGAATACCCCGACCTCCATACCTCCATTGCTTGACCTGCTTTCAAAGTTTCCCATTTATTCTGGGCTTAAGATCAACCACTCAAAAATGGAGGTAATGCCACTTAACGCTTGGTGTACAAAACTACTGATCTCTCAGCTCGGGCTTCAATGGGCTGAGCGTTCGCTGGTATATCTAGATATCTGTCTGAGCCTGGACCTGACTAAGATATGGGATAATAACATCTAGCCAACAATTTCATAACATAGGATAAACTCCACTCATACAAAGTATCCATGCCATTCTGTTTTCTCCAAAAGAAAATAGAATGGCTTGAGTCAAGGACTAAAGAGTAGCAAAGAAGACACAATGAAATGTGAAGCACAAACTGCAAGTGGAGGCATAAAGATCTACCTATGGTGAAACTAAAATATATTATATGAAGATTTGCATTTAAATGGATTCATATGGAGTATTATATTGAAACATCAAGTAAATTAACATGAGAATCAGAAAAACAACACTGTATATGAGGGCCTGAAGAAATGGCGTTTTGGCTACGAAACTGTTGTCCAGAATTTTTGGTGTGAATTTAGAAAAATAAAGAAGAGCTGCTTTTCAGCTAAATAAGAATACTTCGTATGAGTAGAGTTTATCCTATGTTATGAAATTGTTGTCTTATTGAATGTTGCTGTATAGGATGACCCAATTATGTAAGTTTTAAAATATAAAAAGGGCAATCTAAACCAATATTCAGTGGATAATAACATCAAGCCCCTGTTATCAGATATTAAAACAGAGTGTGACTGTTGGCGCAGACTCCACTTAACCTTGGCTGGCAAAATCTCGGCCATTAAAATGGTAGTTGCTCCCAAATTTCTGTATGCCCTTTCACACATCCCACTGGCACTACCTGTGTATTGGATTAAAGCCATAGACAAAACTTTTTCCGGTTTTATTTGGGAGAACACCAGATCCAGGCATAGCAGGAGCAAGTTGAGAGTGCATTGGAGGGAGGCGGGCTGGGATCTACCTTGGCTGGAGGGGTAAAAGTGGGCATTTCTCACTATCCAAACTCTTGCTTGGTTCCTTCTGCCAGGAACAGAGACCCCTCAGTAGGTGGGTATGGAAGCTGAGGTTGCTCAGGTGAAGTCTCTTTTGGCCTTGATCTATTCTCCCATCCCAAAATGTCTACGGAACCGTCCCACCATATCTGCTTCAGTTCACACGTGGCACTTGGTCCACAAGAAACTAGATGCCAACCCCCGATCCCCAGCCAAAATGCCCATATGGCACAATGGCTCTCTTCAGGTAGATGGGAAGTCCCTCTTCTGGGCGGACTAGGCAGGTAAAGGTATTTTTAAATTAGCCCAGGGTGCTGGCTATGGATGGATTCACCATGCAATCCTTTCAGGAACTAGACTCCAAATTTCATTTAGGGAAGGCTGCATTCTGACAATATCTGCAGCTATGCAGCACTATCATGGACTACCTCAAGAAGCTCCCAATGGCTAAGCGTGGAGTTCATACCCCTCTGTAAAAATGGCTTTCCGCTAAGATGGGCACAGCTAGCCTCATCTATGTGAGCCTTCGGGGGTCACCTTCCTTCCTGCTCTGAACAGGCTAGAGTTAAGTGGACAAAGGCCCTCCAAAAACCGATCACTGATGCCCAATGGCAAGCCTGCTGGCAAAATGCTCACTCTCTTCTCCCGGATGCTCATAGTCAGCTTATCCAAAATAAGTTCCTTTCACATTGGTATCGCACCCCATCTTTATTGCACCGTCTACATATTCTGGACAATGATCAGTGCTGGAGTGCGATGCCCATGTGGGGGACCTCATTCACATACTATGGCAGTGCCTGTGACTTTGCCCCTTTTGGTCGGCAGTGAGTGGTCTTGCAGAACAGATTCTGAGCCTTGGTGTGGGACTTGAACTTCAGGTTTGGAATCTGGGGCTCCCCCCTCAACTATCAAGCTGAAGCGCAAACAGCTGAGATGGCTTACCCTCCTTAGCATGCAAGCTAAGCGGCTCATTCTGTGCCACTGGAGAACTGCAGAGGTACCCTCCATATAGGAGCTATTCAACTCCCTGTCTGTGGTGGCCCAGCTTGACCATTTTTCTCATGTGGTAACCAATATGATGTCTCAATATTATTTGTGCTGGGACCCATATCTAGCATATCTGTCCCTGCATGCTGGTATTGGGTGAGGGCCACTGTCCACTGGTTATGGTCATAGAAACATATAATTTGATGGCAGATAAGGACCACTTGGCCCACCTAGTCTACCCTTTTCCCTACCTAAAGGATAAGCCTCAGATCCTAGTTACCCAACAACCTACTTCCTCCTACCCCCCACTAGAATTGCCTTATGTCTGTCCCATGCATTCTTGAATTCATCCACTGTTTTTGACTCTACAACCTCCTCAGGAAGGCTGTTCCATGTATCCACAACCCTCTCTGTGAAGAAATACTTCTCACATTACCTCTGAGCTGTCCCCCCTCTAACTTCAAGTTGTGCCCCCTTGTTTTTGCACATCTCTTTTTCTGAAAGATGCTACCATCTTGGACTTTAATTCCCTTGAAGTGTTTGAAAGTTTCTATCATGTCCCCCCTCTCTCTCCTTTCCTTGAGGCTATACATCTTTAGTTCCTTTAGTCTTTCTTCATACATCTTCTGATGCAGACCCTGCATCATTTTGTTTGCCCTTCTCTGGGCAGCCTCCACCCTGTCTATGTCTTTGTGGAGATGGGGTCTCCAGAACTGTGCACAGTACTCCAGATGTGGTCTTACCAACTGTCTGTATATAGGGCTATCAACTTCCTGTTTTCTACTGGTGATACCTCTCCCTATGCATCCCAGTATCCCCCAGCCCTCTTTACTGCCTTCTCACATTGCTGGCCCACATTTAGATCATCTGATATGACTACCCCAGGTCCCTTTCCATTTTTGTTGTTGTCAGTATCTCATCCCCCATTGTGTACTCTTCCCCTGGGTTTTTGTTTCACAGGTGCATTACTTTGCACTTCTTTGCATTGAATCTAAGCTGCCATACCTTTAACCATTCCTCCAACCTTGCCAAGTCCCTTTTCATCCTTTTCACCCCACCTTGTGTATCAACCCTGTTGCAGATCTTTGTGTCATCTGCAAAGAGACAGACATTCCTTCCAGTCCCTCTGCAATGTCACTTATAAAGACATTAAAAAGTACCGGCCCTAGTACTGAACCCTGTGCTACCCCACTAGTAACCCTCCTTTCTTCACTATGGACTCCATTTACTATTACCCGCTGTGTCCTGTTGTCCAACCAGTGTTTTACCCAGGCTACCACCCTGGGACCTACTCCCAGGCTGGCTAATTTGTTTATTAATATTTTGTGCGGGACTGTGTCAAATGCCTTGCTAAAGTCTAGGTAGGCTTTGTCCACAGCCCCTCCCTGGTCTACTGCTTTGGTCATCCAGTCAAAGAAATCAATTAGATTTGTCTGACATGACCTTCCCGCTGTGAATCCATGCTGCCTTGGGTCCTGTGCCCCACTGGCCTCTAGGTACTCAACAATTCTTTCATTCAGAAGTGATTCCCTAATTTTACCTACCACTGAGGTCAAACTGACAGGTCTGTAGTTTTCTGCCTCTGTCTTGATCCCACTTTTGTGAAGGGGAATCACATCTGCCCTCCTCCAGTCCTCAGGTACCACACCATCCTCCCATGATTTATTAAAAAGGGTAGTCAGTGGTGTTACTAGTTCTTCCCTTAGTTCTTTTAGAATTTTAGAATTCCTATGCTGGGGTGAAGCCCATCAGGCCCCGTTGCTTTATCCACCTTCATTTTTAAGAGTTCTTTTAGAACCCTTTCTTCTGTGAAAGGACTAATATCAACCCCCCTATCCAGAGTGCTTCTATTGACCGGATTAGGTATTTCCCCCTGTTTTTCCATTGTGAATATTGAGCAGAAGTATTCGTTCAGTATCCCTGTTTTTTCACTGTCACTCTCTGCCCAACCACCTTCTTCTTCTTTGCTCAGCCTCAGTATCCCTGCCTTAGTGTTTCTTTGCTCCCTAATGTACCTATAAAAGGTTTTATCTCCCTTCTTAACTGAGTTGACCATCTTTTCCTCGGTTTGGGCCTTTGCTATTCTGACTGCCTTACCCGCTTCCTTCTTTTAACTGGTACAGTTCTCTGTCCTGCTTCTTCTGTGTTTCCTTATACTTCCTGAATGCTATGTTTTTCTCCCTTACCTTTCCCACCACTTCTTTTGAGAACCATAGTGTTTTTTTCTTTTGTTTTGATTTGTTTATTTGCTTCACACAAAGGCTTGTTGCCTCTGTGATGGCGGTTTTGATGTTTCCCCATTGTTGCTCCACCCCAACTTCTTGCCTGTTTGCTAGTGCTTTTCTGAGACACGCTCCCATTTTGACAAAATCAGCCCTCCTGAAGTCCAGTACCTTCACTTTTGTGTGGCTTGACTCTACAGCTAAGTTTATCGTGAACCACACTATTTGGTGGTCGCTTGTTCCCAGATGGCTACCCACTTCAAGATCAGAGATCCTCTCTCCATCCCCATTTGAGAGTACCAGGTCTAAGATTGTTGTCTCCCGAGTGGGTTCTAAAACTAGCTGTCTGAGGCATGCCCCCTGTAGGGCATTGAGAATGGCTCTGCTCTTGGATGTGGCTGCAGCAAAGGTGCTCCAGTCAACATCTGGCTTATTCAGGTCCCCCATCAGCAATATCTCCCCTTTCTCTGCCATACCAAGGATGCCTTCTATCATTTCCTTGTCCATTTTCTCCCCTGAGATGGGGGTCTGTGTACAACCCCTGTACAGATTGTGGAGCCATTTCCAGTCTCCAGGGTGACCCTCAGTGCCTCCTCTTCCCTATTTACCCTTTAGTTCTGTTACTTTGATCCCTTTCCTTACATAGAGCGCTACTCCCCCTCCTCTTCTTCCCTCCCTATCCCTTCTGTGGATTGTGTACCCTGGTATGTTGACATCCCAGTCATGGTTCTCTGTGTACCATGTTTCTGTGACTGCCACAATATCCAGGCATCCCTCTTCCATCAAGGCCACCATTTTGGGGAGCTTTTTACCTAGACTATGGGCATTGGTTCTTATTACCCTCCATTTTTTCATGGCTTTATTTCTGTTTGGTTTGCCCCATCCCTGTCCCTACTGCCTTTGTCTTTTTCTCCATTTACTCCTGCCCTTCTCCCTATTGACTGCTCTATCTTGGTGTTTACCTCACTAATTACCTTGATTTGGGGGGGCTAGGATTTTCCTTCTCCTTTTCAGTGCCTCCCCCCTTGGCTAGTTTAAATGCTTGCCATTGAAGCATTTAAATCTGTCACCTAGGATCCTGGTTTCCCCTCCCAGATAGATGCAGACCATCACACCTGTATAGGCCTGCATCCCTCCAGGTGGAACCCCAGTACCCAATGAAGCCAAATCCCTGAGCTCTGTTCCAGCTTTTCAACCAGTCATTGAATCCCATGGTGCGGAGTACCCATGCCTCATCCATTACATAGACAGGTTGCATTTCTGAGAAAGTTACTGTGTGTGCTACTTGTCTAAGGCCCCTCCCCAACTCCACAAACTCCTGTTGCACTGCTCTGATCCCATTCTCAGCCAGGTCATTTGTCCCAGTGGATAATGACATCCAGCTCCCTCCCCCTTGCAGCTGCTCCCATGATCCTGAGGATTCGTTTCCTGTCCCTCCAAGCCTTGGCACTGGGCAGGCACCTTACCTCCCTTTCCCTTCTCTCCCCTAGTTCTACCCCCTAACAATTGAGTCCCCCACCAGGAGTTGTTTCCTTCCCCTGTGGGGTCCTGGGCCACCCTCCTGTGGGTCTCCATTGTGGAGGTTCCCAGTATCCTCCTTGGTCTCCACTGCAGGTGCCTCCATAGAGGAACCATGCTCCACCAGAGTGGTGAATGAATTGTGGAGAGGCACAACTGGAGGAATGCGCCTCTGTTACACCACCCTCACCCTCACCCTCCCTGAGCCCACCATGGTCCAACCACTCCTCTTTCTTGGCAACCTCTGAGGTAGTGGCGGTAGCCTGGGTGGTCCCTGGGTGGGGGAACAGGTTTCCCGAATCCTTGCCAGGTCAGCATGGAGATGAAGAACCTCCTCCCTTAGACCAGAGAGGTGCCTGCAAATATGGCAGCAACGCAGTCTCCAGAATATCTCCTGGAAGACTGCTGCTCCATAGCCAGTGCATTGCACCACTCCCCACATGTCTGTGTCCCTTCCAGTTACAGCTGCTTTTTTGTTGTTTTTTTGTTCTTGTTTTAGTGTGTGCAAGCTTGTGAGTGTCTTTACCCCTATTCAATGTGCTGTGCCTTTAAGGATATGAACAGGTGTATGTTGTTAGCAGTTTTGGGAAAGTGATGTCAGAACCCCTGCTATAAATGAAGTTATGCACTTGGGGTGGGTGGGGTGAGGGAAGGGTGGGTGCGAGTAAACCTATGCTGTCCACAAACAGTCACCTACAACTCTTACCCTCCACCCCAGGGAGTGCCTTCCTTCCTTTCAGACACCTATTTCACAAAGGCTAAGTAACAGGTCTAGTCACAACTGACTGCAAATATCTCCCAGCTACAGTTCCTCCCTGGCAAATTAAAGTTAAAACTAAGAAAAGTCCACCCCAAAAACAGAATCAATACTAGTTACTTACACAAGTCCAAAAAGTAATAATTCAGTTCCGCGTAGTCTAGAAAATAACCTCTTTGATTCAAGGAAGCTGTGGCTGCTTTCTCACTCTCTTTGTCTCAGTCTCAGCAGACAGAGACCACAAACAACTCCAGTTATAAATCCTCAGTTCAACTATGCCCCTTTCAGCTCCTCCCCTTAGCAAACACCTGTTTCACAAAGGCTAAGTAACAGGCCTAGTCACAACTGACAGCAAACATCTCCCAGCTACAGTTCCTCCTTGGCAAATTAAAGTTATAGTTTATTAAGGTTGACTGTGCCGGATGGCAGCATGTTACCTGCCTACTTTTCTTTGTATAAAATATTAGGCAAATCTCCCTTCTCTGTGTTTGTTGCATAATCTAACTATAGAGTATGTCTGGTGTGCATGTTTGTTGTTTGGACTTGTATTCTGCTTCCAGGCTGAGATTATACATCAGGATCCCCTGAGGATACACGAACTCTTTGGCCTGCTGCAATATACAGGACTTATATTGGGGAGTGCTGCTGATGCTGTACCCTACTGACTTCACTTCATGACCTGCTCAATGCTGTTTGATGTTTATGTCCATCCTACTTTCCTCAAGTATATGAGCAATGTCATCTGTGTATCACTCTCAAAACTGGAATGTATTGTTCTGTAGTTTGATACTCACGGCCCCCTTATTCTTGCTGTATGGTATATATTCATACTTGTTATAAATACCAATAAAAAGCATTAAAAAAAAACAAAACAAAAAAAAACAGTGTAAAATGTCATGGTGAAACTGCTCTGTTGCCAGGATGGAAGAAAAACAAATTCTACCTGGGCAACTTAATTCCCAAAGGAAAAACAAAAAGGTTTTACATTGACATAAACATTGAGAACAGTCTGAATCATTAGCTTTGCTTGACTCATGGGCTGAAGTAACCCTAATGTCCAAGTGCCTCTGTGATAAGCTGACTAAAGCCTTAGGTGACTCAAAGAAGCTAAAAACCCTTTCTGACAGCTTACAAATTGTAGGTTATGGAAAGGAAGCTCAGAAGACCTTGGGTAAAGTTTGCTTAAAATTGAAATTTGGTAAAATGGTAATTAAACTTCCAGTGTATGTTACCAACAGAGCAGGTAATGATTTCTTAGTTGGAAATTACTTTCTGAAAAGGTTTAAACCGATCCTGGACTACTTTCATACAATTCTGTGGTCACAAGTAAAAAGGCCTATTCAATTTGTGGTCACAAGTAAAAAGATCTATTCAATTTAGAAAGACTCTAAAAGTTTCTAAACAATGAAAGTCATGCTACTTTGAAAATAAATTATGTAATGGTTAAAATAAATGTTGTATGTTCTAATGTACTTAATGGATCTATTTTTAGTAATGCTAAAAATGTGGCTAAATAGAGAAGTGAAGCTTATGTGGTGTGTTTGTCAACCAAGATGTGGTACATCTGAGATTAATAACAGAGGCCTAACTTTCTTCACAAATGAAGTAAATCCTGTGTATCTCAGAGCCATCCTGTTCCTGACACAAAGGCATTAGACTCTAAGCCGTCCAAGGACTGTGAAAAGGAGATGCCGCTAAATAAAACAAAAGGCAAATTTAAGTTGCCAGTCAGGGCTTCAGTTAACTCCATTTTGAGAGTATTTGGCTTCCAAAAAAAGGCAAAGCTTCCAAAATAAAGAGTGAGGAAGTCATTGAATTCCAGATGTAAAACCAAAAATTAGACGACTTCCAAAATTGCAGGTTTGGAAGTCAGAAATGATGGATTTTTCTGAAAGAAACTGTATTTTACAATTAATATACTACATTAACATCCATAAATGTGTCCTTCCTAGAATATTGACTTCCAAAGGAGGGATTCTGGAAGTATTTTGACTTCTAAAAAATTGCAACGACTTTCAGATTTCAACTCCTGGAAATTTCAGACTTCCACTGAAAATAAATTAACTGAACCCCTGGTGACAGTCAAAACAGGGAACTCATAAATAACTAGTTCTGTGTTGTGCCTAGGCTATGCATTATTCAAGCAGTGCACAGTTTCACAAAGTGTTGAAAAGAGTGTCTTCAAAATGTTCCAAACCACAAAGGAAGCTTAAAAAGAACAAGCACTTGTGCATTGAAACTCCAGATAGGGTGAAAAAAGTATACAGCATCCTATATGTAATGCAAGGTTTGAAATCTCTCATGTCTTGGGTTAGATGTACTTGTACGACTGGGTATGTATATAAGCATAGCCAATGAAATTCTGTGATCATAAATAAGGGGACACCCTTACCCAATAAAAGTGGCACTACAGGCCTTGAGGTCTGGACAAACTATTCTTCAAGTGTGACATGTTGTGAGTGAATTCACTACAACAGTTTCAGATAATATAAAGGAATTTTCTGTAAGGGTTAATGTATAGGAAGGCCAAAGAAGTGCCTGATAAAACTGCATTGTTTGTGCCTAACCTGTGGTAGTGATATGGGTTTAAAGATCCATTTCACACCTTGCCTGGATATGAGCACTAAAGTAATGCATGTACATACACTAATACAGTATACGGCAAAGTAAGAGTTGAGCAAGTCTTACATTGTTTATATAGTTTTCTGCATATTTTGTGACACAGGGCCGAAGGCTTAGCTAAGTGCCCATAATATGAAATTGGTATTCCAGCCCCTTGTTCCGGACACCACATAGGTTTTGTTGCTTTAACCCTAACTAGTGCATTAATGAAGTCTTTTTTGCAAAGTAAATATATATATATATATACACACACATATATATTATTTGCAAAAAACTACATTAATACATTAGTTGGGGTTGATATCAAACTGTAAAAAGGAGGGAAATATGATGTTATGGTTTCCAACCCTAACACCCCACCCCCACCCTGCACACACCAACAGGCATTGGCGGTGTGCCTTGGAGTCATCAGCCATAATGCTCACCCCATTCCATAAGTAAATAAGCTGAGATGGGTACAGTATAGGAGAATGGGGTGAGTGTTATGGCTGAAGACCTCAGGCAAACCCTGATGCCTGTTGGTGTGTGCAGGGTGGTGTGTTAGTGTTGGAAACCCTAACAGCGTATTTCTCTCCTTTTTATGGTTTGTTATTAACCCTAAATTAAGCATTAACATAGTTTTTTTGCAAAGAATTTTCTTACTTTTTGTGATAGTGTAATTGTAGCCATATTTGCCTGTGGGACCGCAGTGTCCTTTGGGCCCTGCACTCCCATCCCCTCCATAGATGCTTATATGTATGTCACTGTGGAAGGGCACTGCACTCCAATTTATAGGACAACAGTGACTAAATTGTCAGTATTGCCATCTTAATACCCCACCTCATGTAACTGGTACAGAAAATGTGTTAAATCCCCACCAAAACATAATTCAGTGCAATTACACTGCCATTCCATGCCACAGGTGCGAAAACATATTTTGGCCAGGATTTGAAAAATGACAGCTGTAACATACATGAGGTGGGGTAGTAAGAAGCGTATGTTGAAAATGTGGGGTCAAAGTCTTTAACATTTTCAAAGTTATGATTGTGTGTAGCGAAATTGCAATGAATGGTCATAACTTTGCCATTTTTATATATTTTGACCCCACATTTTCAACATAGCCTTCTTATGACCCCACCTCATGACCAGTATGACTGTCATTATGCAAATCCTGCCCAAAAGGTGAATTCGCCAAGTGACTGTGAAATCACTTTTCAGGTGGCAGTTATGTAATGACAGTCATATTGTTCATGAGGTGGGGTTCTCAAAAGGCTATGTTGAACATTTGGTGTCAAGATATGCAAAAATGGCAAAGTTATGCACCAAAGTTGAAAATCCCATTAAAATACACTGATTTCCGACATGAAAAAAGATCTTTTTTCATGAGTCGTCATACGAAACAAGATCTTTTTTCATATGATGCTGATACAAAAAAGAATTTCAATGTTAAATAAAACACATTTTAAGGACATTTCTTGAGCAGTAAAGTGTGGAATGCACCTAAAGGGGTCCCAATAAGCAAGGTACATGTGTTGGTTCATCCCCAGAATATCATTTTTGTGGGTTTCCAAATTTGAATTTCTCAAACAAAACTGAAAACAAGATGGCAGCCATATAAAAAAGGAATTTCCCATACAAAACAGGATTCCTTTATCATTTTGTACAGCTATATTTTAGTGCCTTTTGAGCATGCTCAGAAATGATTTTTTCAAAATTTTAAAATGCAATAACTTAAAAATGGTGTATAGGCTAGACCGTCAGTGCAGCGGTTGGATTTCTGCTTGCGACACCAGCGACCCAGGTTCAGGAACAAGCTCGGGTCACTGGAGGGCCAGCCGGGGGGGGAGGCAGCTTGAGCATCCCATGACTGCTCACTGTCTCCAGGGATGGAAGGGATCGCGACCTGGTGCCATAACGACCACTGGTGGAGGCCAGTGGTAGTGCAGCACATCAGGGCCATTAGGGGTGGTGTGTGACAGATGTCAGCTCTTGCCTTGATGTCCGGATGTCATGCGCCTTCAGAAAAAAAACCCAGGAAAATCGCTCGTTGGCCTCTGGATGATGGCTCTCCATTCCTGAGGGCCTCCAGTGCCTTCTCGGTGCCTCCTGCTCCCCAGCAGCATCCCCAGGCCTTAGAAAGTGTGTGCTGGGGCTATCCCTTCCCCTGGTACCTTCCCCCTCAGAGGAGAGGGACCTGCCCAGTGAAGGATTATACCGGGATATCTCAGGGGCTGGCTGTGATCTGAGGAGGACCGGGAAAGGACAGAAGGGGTCAGAGGGAACTTGAAAGAGCCTGAAGGAGGGGAGGATCAGCGAGCACACACAAAAATTGGTGTATTACTTTTTCACAAGGCTAGCAAAAGGCACATCTGTGGGCTAGTCCATTTCTGTCCTGAAAGTTTCAGACCAAAATTCCAAACTGTCTGGGCTGTAGGCAGTTTCAAAGAAAAATCCCAGAAAAGTCAATGAGTGACAAACTGCTTTTTCTACCTATCTGGAACTTGGAAAATGCACATCTGACCAGAATGTAACTTGCCACATACAAAGATCTACCATGGCTGACAGTGCATACCAATTTTCGTGCAAATACGTTGAACAGTTGCAAAGTTATTAAAGTGCAAATGTTTGAGTTTAACATTCACGTGCCTACTCAACCCTAATTCCTCACTCCCCCAGCAGCAAAAGGACAAGCCCACACAAGCAATCACAGAAAGCCATCATCAGGTAAGACAAACAACATACATTTGTTTCCAGATGACAGAAATGCAGTAGCACTGGTGTGCTACTTCATGGATTTGCATCCACACCTATGTCTGTATGTTGTACAGTGTGTTCTGCAGACAGAAGGCCCCATAGGGCCTGCATCTCTGCATACATAGATACAGTACTCATGTACACTGCATGAGGTACATCACTAGATAGCAACAGTTGCTATTGCGTGGTGTTCTATATGCAGCTGTGTAACTAAAAACCTGCTACCTCCTTGAACAATTTCTATATCTGCTGCTGAAACCATGAAACACACATTGCAACAATATTTCCATCTGTGTATCAGCAGGCCCCACACATGCCTTGCTTCTGCAGCCAGAAGTCAATGTGTATGTGTTACTGAGGAGCACCTTTAGGGGCCAATTTTTGTATCTGAAAACCTGCTACCCCTTGAACAATTTCTAGATCCACTGCTGAAATCATGATACTCACATTGCAACAGTATTTTCATCTCTGTAACAGGGACCTGCCCATCTGAAACCAGACATTGGTGTGCATGTCTTACACCTGTGGCTGAAGACATGCAGGACCCTGAGTTGCTTGCACTTCTGCAGACAGAAATACTGTTGCAATTCTGGTGTCATGGATTTTGTGGCTACCATGCTTGTGCAGCCGGAGGTCATTGTGTATGTCTTACATCTGTAGCTGCAGAAGCATAGGCCCATTCAGTGTGTGTGCATGTCTTACAGTGTGCATGAGCACCTGAGACTATAGAAGTGCTGGTTCATTATGGGCCTGCATTTCTGCAAACAAAAGAACTCTTGTAATTTAGGTATCATGGATTTGTATCTCTGGCCACAAGCTCCTGCTTACACAGAAGTAGTGTTGTGATTTGAGTATCCTGGATTTCTGTCTTCATTGACAAATGAATGTGCCCATCTTGCAGTGTGCATGCTGCAGATACAAATCCACAAAGGTAGCACATCAGTGCTACTGCATTTGTGTCATCTGGAAACAGATGTATGTTGTTTGTCTTACCCAATGATGGCTGTCTGTGGTTGCTTGTGTAGGCTTGTCCTTTTGCTGATGGGGGGGGGTTAGGGTTGTAAACCCTAATATCACATTTTCATACTTTCGTGGCATTAACCTGAACCCTAACTGGTGCATTAATGCAGTTTTTCATGAAGAATTTATTTTCTTTTTGAGATAGTGAAACTGTATCCTTATTCATGCAGGTTACACCAGATGTGTGCATACTTGTGATGTTACAGAAGCATATTCAGTGTATCATTGTCAAATCTGGCATGCAAAGTTGGAATCTTACCAGAAAAAAGATGTGCTTTTTTAAAACAAATTTTTCTTCATTTTGAAAAACATGCAACACAGGCAGATACAAAACCAGACTGAAGTAAGATGTGCTCACATCACGCGGTGCCAACTATGTTCAGTAATTTACTAATAGTCTTAATAATCCCATTAGTGTTAGTACCAGGGATGCAGTAGGCACAAGTTAAGATAAATGGCAATGAGTGGGGGTATTTGAATTTACCAATAAGAATTCCATTGGTTTTGGGAATGGTTTCCAAGGTAAAGGGTAGAGCAGTGATTGGCAGAACACTCAACCAATAAAATATAAAACTCCACCTCCTCTCTTACTTTTGATGGTATGATAGCCAGGAAGGGCAATGGCGTTGCAGTAGATGACTAGGTTTCTGTTAGGTAAAGCACATCAGTCAGATTACGGTGAACCTTCCTTCCTTACATTGTGCTTTTATTTTTTTTTTTAGTATTCAGAGACAGAGGACCTCAAGGGAAAGTGGCATGGTTAGTAGTTCACAGTAGGTTGAGAAAATGTTGAGGGTAACAGCTTGCAACAGCAGTTTGAGTTGTGTGCTGTGTGTAAGGAGGGTAGAGTGGTCACAGTTGGATGTTCTTCAAGTGTAGCTTTAAGTAATGTGCTGGTTGGATGAGAGGTTAAAAAGTGCTGGTTATTTGGTTTTCCTATTTTTATTCAGTGAGCTGACCAGTGGTTTGTTTGCTGAGCAGGCAGACACATACAGTAATCTCCATGCTGAAAGCTGGAAGACTGTATGAGCAGTTTCAGTAGTTTATTAATAAGTCAGCAAGAGCTGTTTTGTCCATCAAGGAACCCTTAGAAAACACACACATGCCCACTTGTGTATCTGTGTGTGTGTGTGGGGGGTGGAGGAGGTGTTCTTGCAGGATGAGAGGAATGAGCAGAATTACTGTAAAGATTGAAGAGGCAACATGGTGGCAGATTTAAATTTCAGCCTACTTCTAGATGTGTATTGATTTTTTTAAATGTGTTAAGGTTGGCTGGTGCTTAATTGATGGGCTATAGCAGGATTTACCCATTGGCAAGATGACAAAATACCAGTTAGAATCCTGGATTTTTTAAAACTCATTGTGCAATATGAAGTACTGTACTGAACAGTTGGTTTCAGACATTAAAGAAATGTTGTTTTCTAAAGGCTCTCTGGTGTTTTCATTTAAAAGAGGTTTAGCAAATGAAATATAGACTGCAGTTCTTGGTCACCAATTGGAAACTATTACCACTCATGTAAAACTGCAGTTCCAGTGATCAATACAGCAAACATACATAACTGTGAACAGTGCCATATACCAGAGAACTGCTGTATCTCTGGCTCTTGCTCAAGTGCTTCCACCACAGTCTTCCTCAGGGGGCTGGGTTAGAACAAAGAACAGTGCCACTAAATTCCATCACTGATATATAGAATAGTGTATGGGTAACCATACACTACAAGGCTATGTTTCCATTGGGGGTTTGTGAAGACATCATAGAGACCTTGAGAGCAAGGTTTGAGAGGTCTAATTATGTCAGCACAAACCCGAGATGGAAACAGAACCTTGCAGTGTATGGTTACTCATATACTGTTTTATATAGTATATGGGAACCTTCAGTTCTACACCGATACTTCAGATTCGTTTCAATTTGAGCTTATCTGTGTTCCTTGTCCCATGCGTTCGTTGCTCCCGCTGGTATCGGTACATCACACAGCCTGTGCTCCATTATCCCACTCATCTGTGGCTACTATGTAAATAAAAAAAAAAACTGAGAATCCCCTTCAGTTTGGTAACATGGAGTCATTTATGGCTCTCTGTGTCAAAACTGACTCAATCCACCACTCGCCGCTTGCTAAATACCGCCACCATTTTTTACCAAGGTTTCTTCTTTGCGGAGGGTCTTTGGTCAATGAGGTGGCAGGTCAGACAAAAAGTTGTTGTACTGTCGATGTGACATCAGAATGATAGTACAGCAACATTTTGACCTTTGAACTGTACTACAACAAGTTTTTGAGAGCTGCCAAAATTGGTGTAGAACTGAAGGCTCCCATATACTATTTTTAAATAATATGTAACCACTGTGCCACTTATAGCAAGTAGGACAGCCCCATAAAATTTGGCACTGGTAATCACATATGGCATACCATCAACTTTTAGCAGATAATTCAAAGGTTGGTACCACCCTTGGCATTAGGATGTATACCAGGCTCATTTCTACAGGAAGAGGGGTGGAGGTACAAAAACAAGACACATGAACCTTTGTAAAACTACAACCCATGTCCAGGGTAGAGGTTGCTAAGCATATGCTAGCTCTAAACTGCTGAGGGGGCCCCAGTAATTTCACACCAGGAGCAAGAATCAGATTGTCCAAAACAGGAACTGGGATTGTGCAGTTTGGCTTTATTTTACAGATGGCAACTCAAAGCAAGAGTGGACCTCCATGGGTTGGTGAAGGCAAAACAGGTACAACAAAGTCCTAAACTGTCCTTACATGCAGTACAGTTCGAGAAACAAAAACATCTTCCCTTTCCCAAATTTGGTGTATGTGGTCTAGCCACATACCTGAACATTTCACTCTCTTGGCGGAACAGCAAACATTCTCTTCACACACTTGGGTTGAATTAGGCATTTCTTCCTCACACCTGGGTGGACATTAACACTTCTTCACACACTGGGGTAACCATGAAGCATTTTCTTCACACACTGGGGTGAAGCACTACATCCTTTTCACACACTGGGGTGAACTAAACATTTCTTCCACGCACCTGGGTGGACTAAGGGCACTGAAGGGTGTGAGTTTGCCTTCTCTAAGGGCACACACATCCCAGATATAAATTCCCTAAATGGTGGAGAATTTGTCTCCTTAAACAGTACTTACTGACCAGTTGCTCCTTCCACTGAGCAGGGAGCAACTAAAAGACACCTTTTCCTGAGTAACATGTCAGAAACAGTCTCTCACAAGTCATTTCCAAAGGCAGCTGTAAATAAACAAGGATCTTCAGAGGATTGCCCCTTTGACCCATTGAGGAAAAGCAGTTCCTTCCACTTCACCTGGAGTAGAAATCATGAAATCCTGCTGTAGAAAGGTCTCCACCACTTCACTGGAAACTGGAAATTGTAATCCACACTAGGGTGAGAAATCCCAGGCCCTCAACTCAGAGCTCACTGGGTTATCTCCTGCCACTCTCACCTCAACTCAAACTCCAACAGCCGTTAACTGAACATCCTAAGGCTCCCCAGAGCAGCTGTACACACACAGGGGTTATGCTGCTGCGAGAGGTCCAAATAACATAATCATTCTTCTCTCAGGCTAGCTGAGTAAACAATGATGTCATTGTGTAAGAAGTCCCTAATGAGCTCCCTACCAGCTGCCTGCTACCTGCTTAACACTAGCTCTGATAGAATTCTAGTAACCCCAGGGGACTGGGTGGTTACACTCACTGTAACCAGACCACTGGCTGTCTGTAGCCAGGACACAGCCTAGTACAAGGCCATCCTACCTCCGTGTTCCCTACGGGGAGGTTGCACAACACCTTCCCTACTATGTGCTAGGCACAGGCAGGTAACACTAAAGGATAGAGGCCCACTGAAGAAACATTAGCTCCTATCCCACTACTGTACTATCTGGTATGGGGGGGTGAGATACTAATAACAACAAAAATGGAAAGGGACTTAGGGTAGTCATATAAGATGACCTAAGGGTATGCAAGCAATGTGTGAAGGCAGTAAGGAGGGCTGGGGGATACTGGGATGCATAGGGAGAGACATCACCAGTAGAAAACAGGAAGTTTGCATCCCTCTGTACAGACAGATGGTGAGACCCCATCTGGAGTACTGCATGCAGTTCTGGAGACCCCATCTCCACAAGGACATAGACAGGATGAAGGCTGTCCAGAGGAGGGCAACTAAAATGGTGCAGGGTCTGTACCAGAAGAAATGTGAAGAGAGAATAAAGGAGATTATTATGTATACCCTCAAGGAAAGGAGGGAGAGGGGGGACATGATAGAAACTTTCAAGTACCTCAAGTGAATTAACAAAGTCCAAGAGGGTAGCACCTTTCATAAAAAGAGATGTGCAAGAACAAGTTTTCACAATTTGAAGGTAGAGGTGGGATGGCTCAGAGGCAATGTGAGGAAGTATTTTTCCATGGAGAGGGTTGTGGATGAATGGAACGGTCTTCCTGAGGAGGTCATGGAGTCAAAAACAGTGGGGAAATTCAAGAATGCATGGGACAGACATAAGGCAAGTCTAGTGGGGGTAGGAGGAAGTTGGCTGTTGGTTAACTAGGGTCTGCAGCTTATCCATTATGTAGGGAAATGGTCAGACTAGGTGGGCCAAGCGGTCCTTATCTGCCATCAAATTCTATATTTCTATGTTTCTATCTATGGCTTCTCAGTGACTCCAAGAAACTGCCTGAAGCATGTTCTACCAGACAGCATTGTTGACCCCTATCTACAATTAGGACCACCAACCTGCCTTCCCCCCATCCCTCTAGGGAAAAATCTATCTGATCTATACTACCTATCAGGTGCCTGAACCCAAAAACCATTTTACACCAAAAACTGTAGCCCACTTTAGAAACATGCAGTACATTACATTTCTGAAAATTTACAGATTACACAACACTTTATTCCTACAAAGCAAAAAATGGTTAGACATTGTACCACAGTTACACAAAGCCTAACAACTCTACACAAAAGAAGACTCTGATATGTCCCATAAAATCCTCTTCTGGTCTTCTTGTTTTTTTTTTCAGGAACACCTACAAAAGAAAACATTGCAAAAACACATTCTGCATGCAACACAACCTGTAAAACCAAAACAGTGACCAAAGCCCTCCCACTGAATACTGCTCAAGCCCAAAAATCATTTCTAAAAATGATTTTCTATAAAAGTACAAAAACAGAAAAGACAAAA
This sequence comes from Neoceratodus forsteri, assembly GCA_016271365.2. Lineage (NCBI taxonomy): Eukaryota > Metazoa > Chordata > Ceratodontiformes > Ceratodontidae > Neoceratodus > Neoceratodus forsteri. Next base: position 411,996,716 of record CM028133.1, on the reverse strand, counting down.
CATTTACAAAAACATTTGGAGGGGGGAGGTTCCCTGCAATGTCCGATATCTTGGGAAAAGCCCAGAGTGCCAAGGAACTACAAATAAAGTCTCTCCTAGGTTGCAGCCTGGAGAAGCACAGTTCTTGGACAGGTACACAACCTGCCAGCACTGCAGTCCAGATCAGAAGTCTATTAGGTGAATAAAGTTCCAAGGACATCCTCAAATGCAGGAAAACAGTTAAATTAAAATGGAAAAAGTGTCTAATCAGTTTCTAGGTGACAAAAGAATGTCAACATCACCTCTCTGGACCTGCAACCTGATGATCTTCGGCTGCTGGCCAAACAAAATTTTCAGATCAGATGCTTCCACGACCTCCTACTGGACCCAGACTGGAAATCTTCTCTGACTGCTGGGCTGTCGAACCTGGATGTTGCTACAGACAAACCTAGATGCTGCTGGAGCTGAACTTGGATCACCAGAAGAAAGGCACCTCCATCCTTGGTTGCTGCCTCTTTGGTAGCAGATTGCTGGGCTTGCATGGCTGCATTCACTTTTGGCAAGTGGGCACAATTTCAGATGAATGGCACCAATTCAAGGGTAGTACCTTCCAGGATGTGGGGCATAAACTGTTTCCCCATCTGGACACACCATATTCACATTGTAGAAGGTCTCTTGGCCAGACTTGTCCATAACTCTCACTACATCAATCAACAAAGTCCTGCCATGCTTCCAGAATTGCAGTCTTTCATTACACACTTTAATTCAGACCCACTTGTTTACTCTAGGGTGCAGGTTGGCACAAGCTTCCTCCCACAACCAGGCATTCCTGTTGTCCTCAAGTTCTTCCCAGATTTGGTGAGAGAAGAAAGGGTATGAATGTTCACACTTGGCCACAGCTTGTCCATGAACAATTCACTCTTCTTTGCTGCTTTTGACCAACTCCAGCCCAGAAGTATGGCTTGGGGGTGGCCTGTCCTGAGTGAGCCAGCTACAACTACATATTGCAGAGTAAAAGCAGTCTACATCTGCACTCAAGTGCACATTTCTGGAGCCTTCCTCCATACAGACATCGGGAGGCTCCATAGAAGACAATGCCACTGGCAGCTCATGGGGTCCCACTGTAGCCAATGAAGCTTCTTCTTTCACACATTCTGCCCAGGAGCTGGTGATTGTACCAGCCCCCAAAACTGTCCATTCTCCACTGTTCTCAGAGGCATTGGCCTCCCAACAACATGCTTCCTCCACCTCAGACTCTCACTCTCCCACGAGGCTTGAGCTTGGGCCTTCCACCAAAGGAACTGCCGATCCTGCAGCTGCAGTGTCCAACTCCACACTCTGTCGTGTGGAACATTCAACTTCTTCTGGGCCTTGTAAAGCATTGACACAGACAGAGTCCAAGAATTCCTTGACAAACTCTAAGGGGTCTCTCTGGCTTCACCCAGCCTGCTGCTGCTGTCATACGACAGGGTCCCCTGCCAGTGTCTAAGTTGGAGCTAAATGGATGTGTTTTGTTTTAGCTACCATTGTGCCAGCTGACTTGCTCATCCCAAATCACTTTTGGCAGTCTGTGTAATGTGGCACTGGCAACACATCTCTCCCCGGCTTCAGGCATACAACATACACATTAATAAGAAAGTTCAGCAAAATCACCTTGGATGATGCTGATGAACAGTTATACAAATGCTCAAAATTAGCTAACTCTTGTTCTTGTTGGGCTACCCACACCCTGCCATGGAGTGGGTAGTGAGGGGGTTGCTGAGCCATGTTCTGCAAATTAAACACACAAGTTCCAAATTACTGCTTTTACAATCACTCTGAGATTTGTCTTTAACACACTGGTACAGTTCACTAACATGCTGCCTGGCTGTTGTAAGAATTTTTTTTCACAATTAGCAAAACCACTTGAAACTTTGCTTGGGTTTGAAAACACTGGTCTAAATTTTTTTATTACTATTATTTATTTATTAAAAGAATCAGATTTACAAACCTTTGAGTCAGAGATTCTTTTGCAAAGGCTCCATGCCAGGGAGGTACAATACAATGATACAGGAGATGACAAGCATAATTTGGTACAAATAAGACTCAATAATTGTACAGGGTAAAAACTATCCAAGGTCAATTAAACATAATTATATAATTAGACAGAGTAGAAATGACATTATATAATTATTGCCAGACCAAGCAGGGACCAAAAGAAGAAATTATTTTAACAGTGCTGGACTAAGCAGAGACCAAGAGAAGGCAGAGGGTATAATGTAAAAACTAGGAAGGGGGAGTGGGGGAGGGAGGGGAGGAAGAGAGTGGGATGTATGAGAGATAGAAACATAGAAACATAGAATTTGATGGCATATAAGGACCGCTTGGCCCACCCAGTCTGCCCATTTCCCTACCTACTGGATAAGCTGCAGATCCTAGTTAACCAGCAGCCTACTTCTTCCTACCCCACCCCTAGAATTGCCTTATGACTGTCCCATGAATGCTTGAATTCCACCACTGATTTTGACTCCACAACCTCCTCCGGAAGGCCATTCCATGCATCCACAACCCTCTCTGTGAAAAAATACTTCCTTAAATTACCTCTGAGCCACCCCCATCTTCAAATTGTGCCCTCTTGTTCTTGCACACCTCTTTTTTTGAAATATGCTACCCTCTTGGACTTTGTTGAGTCCCTTGAGGTACTTGAATGTTTCTATCATGTCCCCCCTCTCCCTTCTTTCCTCGAGGTTATACATATTAAGCTCCTTTCGTCTCTCTTCATATGTCTTCTGGTGCAGACCCTGCACCATTTTAGTTGCCCTCCTCTGGACAGCTTCCATCCTGTCTATGTCTTTGCGGAGATTGGGTCTCCAGAACTGCACACAGTACTCCAGATGGGGTCTCACCAGCTGTCTGTACAGAGGGATAATAACTTCCTGTTTTCTACTGGTGATGCCTCTCCCTATGCATCCCATAAGAGATGAACAGATAAAAAGGAGGAATCAAGTTTAAGCATGAGGGAAGGTTAGAAGCAATTACAGGAGCTGGAGGAGAGGATGTGTTCCCTTAGGCGAGTTTTGAACGGGCCACATTTGGATACAGTTGAGGTGGCAGCCGGTAGGGAGTTTGACCAAAGGGGGGGACCCCTATAATAGAAGGCTCTCTGTCCAAGGGTGGTCCTATGGGTGGGGGGGAACCAGCATGGAGTCTTTAGATGAACTTATAGTGGAACATTGTGAGGGGGAAGTTTGAAGGAGATGTAGAAGCCCAGGAGGGGAGAGGTCGAATGTGATCTTTTTTGCAAGCAGGCAGGTCTGATATTTTAACCTGCCATCAAAATTCAGCCAATTAGACAGACTGTAGAGATCACAAGTATGGGTGTGCTTGTCATAGCCCATGACAAGATGACAGGCTTCCTTCACTGGGAGGAGTGGGGTGAGGGGGCAGGGACAGTAGTTCAAGCTGTGGACCCTGAAACATGAGCAGACTTGATAGACCAAATGGCCCTCTTCTGCTGGCTTCTTCAAATGTTCACATGTTCTGTGACACTTTAATCCTATGGAGGGCAGTTTGATCAGTGGCTCCATAGATAGTAATCCCATAGTCAACAAGAGAGAGGATGGAGGATAAGACAGCAAGGTGAAGTGCATCGGGGGGAGGCAGTGTCTATGATGGTACAGGAGCCCAGTTCTAGTGTTTATAGCAATGCTAAGTTGGTGGATATGTTCATGGAAAGTAAGGACAGAGTCAAGTGTGACTCCAAGATATTTAAAGGATTTAACTTGGTCAAGGAAGGAGTTATGATGCTTGCAGATTTGCAGTGGGGCACCATTATGTTTATTCTGATGATGAGAGAAGACCATGACCTTAGTTTTCTTATAGTTAAGTATTAGTTTGTGGGAAGATAACTAGGTTTCAGCCTCAGTGAATAAACTTTGGAGGGCTTGTTGGAGAGGAGTGAGGTCAGGGTGGCTGCTGAAGAGAACTGCATCATCTCCATAGAGTATAAGTTTTCCAGAGCAGGTCTTGGGAAGAATGTTCAAGAACAGACTGAACAGTAGTGGTCCAAGGATAGAGCCTTGGGAAAACCCAGACCTCACAGGGAGGCTAGAGGAGAGGGTATTGTTGATACAGACTTGGGTCCTGTTACTTAAGTAGTCAGAAAACCAAGAGGAGGCATCCTGTGATAGCCCCAGAGAGAGGAGGGACCTGATGAGGAGGGCATGGTTTACAGTATCAAATGCCTCAGTCAGGTCTATGTACACAGACCCAACTAGATGTCCTCTGTCTAGGGCCTGGTGTATGAAAGAGGTGTATTCCAGGAGAGCAGAAGTAGTACTGTGGCCCTTCCAGAGACCATGCTGTTCAGGACAAAGGAGGCTGTGTTTTGTTAGGTAGTTGGAGAGCTGTTTAGCAACAATTTTTTTAGAGAGCCTTGGAAAGTGAAGAGAGGACAGAGATGGGACTGTGATTTACTGGAAGGGTGTAGTCACCACCTTTAAAGATAGGAGTGGTAATGGCAGATTTCCATTGAGAGGGGAACTGACCAAGACAAAGGGAAAGACTGAAGATTTTTGTGATAGGAGACAGAACTGAATCAATGGTCAGATGAAGTAGCTTAAGATCTAAGGAATCACTATTATGATGAGCTTTACCTAGAATCTTGGAGAGAAAACATTTAGCTTTATGGGTAGAAATAGTTCTGAAGTGGAAGAGAGGTGTGATGGAGATGGGGGGAGAATGGTGGATGAGGGAGAGTCAAACAAGTTGTGGGGGAGAATGCTGCTGAGGTCCGAGAAAGCAGTGTTCAGAGAGTCCACAATGACCAGAGGATCCTGAGTAGGGGAACCATCAATGTTAAGCAGGGATGGGGGAGGGGACATGGAGGACCCATTAAGTTTCTTTAGGTTATTCCAGAACTTGCGCCCCGAACCCCATGTGGATGTGAGGGTTACTTGATAGTAGGTGGCCTTGGTCTGTCTTATCTCCCTGGTACATTGATTCCTGGCAGTCCTATACAACTGCCTGTCTGAGGGACAGCCAGAATCAAGGGCCTTATATCAGAAGTTATCCCGGTGGTGCATATTATCCAGGAGAGCCTTAGAGACCCACAGTGAGTCCCGTACTTTGACAGTGCTCTTGGAGAAGGGGGCAAATAGATCACAGGCATACAGTAGTTGAAGGAACAAATAAAATAGGAGAGTGCTTCATCAATGTTAGGTGCAGTGTCAAGCGGAGAATAGGCACAATTGGTCAAATAGTTTTTAAGGTTATCAAGCATTCCATTGTTTAGGCAGCATTGAGTGGTGACTTTGGGAGGGGATTTTGTTGCCCTAGAGGACCAATGACAAAGTACTGGCAAATGATTGCTAAGTACATCAGCAAGAATGGAGACATTGGAGAGTCTGTTAGGGCAGTTTGTAAGGATGAGGTCAATAAGGGTGGACTTCCCTCTTTTATGATCAAGCCTAGTTGGGGAGGTTATGAGCTGGGAGAGATCAAGTGCCACTATCGCATCCTTGTATGGGGCAGCAGAGGAGGACAGCCAGTTTACGTTGCAATCATCCTGAGTGATGCGCTCCAGGTGATTGGGAAGATGAGAGATGTAGTAAGGACTGGGGGGGTGGCTGGGGCGGGTGGGGAGTTGACATGAAGAGTCGACAGGTAAACACCCTGCAACAGTGTGCAGTAGGCTGAGCCAGGTCAGTGTTATGTAAGGTGTGCATGTGTTATTGTTGTAATATATGTATTTTGCCCTGGGTCACCATTTTAGATGAGTACTGTTCTCAATGGTTAAACCCTGAAATAAATGAAATGAAAATGAGTTACCTTATGGGGCTGCCCTCCATCCGTTCCCAGTAACTTGCTTGTGTGAGGAAGGGGGGGTTCCAGAGGGCTCTTGTTAAAGAAGGGAGAACAAAAGAAAGATTAGGGACAGAGCCTTCGGCAGGAAGGCAGACAAGGGAGTAGGTAGTGCTGACAGGGCATCTGCACAAGCAGGAAAGAAGGAATGACAGGTAAGCTCACAAGATGGAGCCCTGGAGGAATGGACCAAATGCCAGACCGTGTGGTTAGGTAAGATACTAAATCAGGCTACATAGAAGGTTGAAGCACACTGTCACAGGGAAAAAATTTCATACAAATCTCCAAATTAACATTAGCCCGCAAGACTGGTTGAATATACAGTGACACTGCATTGTTTACATTGCTGACTACACCCCAAAATGGCAACTGCAATTTTTCCAATCTCACTCAGTTTCAAATTGCTAGGATTCTGGCTGGATCTTTTGCATTTCAACAGATTTTCTCAAAGCACAAGTTCACTTTGCTTTTTTTGTCATTGCTACAATTGTCTTGGACCAGAGGGATTGTTTGTCTTAAAGTTCACTCTCTCTGAAATAGTACTTTTACGCACACAGTCCAAGATTTTTAAAGTTCACAAACAACTCTCTCAGTTACTTTTGCTGCATTGCTTTTACAACTCTCACCATTTTCCAACTTTTAGCACCACAATCATTTACTTTTGCCAGGGTACTTACAGGCAGTAGCTCGTTCCCACCATTGATGTAATACTATCTGCTGCCGACTCAAGAAAGGCATCTGGGGTGAACCGGGCTGGTGGTCCCGCTGATCATAGCTATGATCACCTTGATCACTCTCCAGTAGGTCAGAATATGGGTTGAGCCCAGGTTTTTCTGTGAAAAGTTAAAAAAAACTGCTGGTTCAGAAGCACTTTGACTGTAAGTGATTTCATCTGCTGCTGTACAAACTACATGCTCCTCACACACTGCTGGCTGCTCCTCCTCGAATGTTCCATAACTCCGAGACTTAGGCAAGGGTGGGGCTTAGGTGCACTGGGACCAATCACATGACACCATGCAAATGAGCTGTCTCTTTCTCTGCTGCACTCCTGCATGGCAATCGTTGAGAAGGCAAACTTTAAATTGCAAACTGTCACTTTTTTCCTTGGCTGGCAATTTCAGTTGGGCAAGCAGTTTAAGGCATTTTCACTCAGTTCTGGTGCATTTTCCTTAGCGACTCCCCCAATTTTCACTGTACACACTTGAAACTTTCTGAGCACTTAGAAAACACTGTTCTTTAAGTCCACAAATACTTTTCTCTGGAAATACGTAAGTTTTAAACAGTTTTTAAGTGCTTTAACGATAAAGCAAGGGCAGTCATTGCTCAGTTCCAACAGTCCATATTTCCAAGTTAAGCACACAAGCAGCATATTTTTTACACTTTCCTTTTCACAGAAACTCAGGCTGCAAAAGACTTTCAAGTGGCATTTTCCTTGGCACTACATTGCTTTCTGGTAAACAATCTTTTGTTTGAGTGAACTGCCACCAGACAGAAAGATCCTAGACATACCCTCAGTATTACCTCACACCCAAAAATATCCCTTTGGATGAGCCTCCATTTTTTACAATGCCTGTGCCACTTATAGCAAGTAGGACACCCCCCATAAAATCTGGCACTGGTACCCACGTATGGCATACCATTAGGTTTTAGCAGAATATTCAAAAGTTGATACCACCCTTTGCATTAGCATGTATACCAGGCTCATTTCTAGAGGAAGAGGGGTGAGGGTACAAGAACAAAACACATGAACCTTTGTAAAATTACAACCCAGGTCCAGGGAAGAGGTTGCTAGGCATATGTTAGATCTAGATTGCTGAGGGGGTCCCAGTAATTCCACACCATAAGCAAGAATCAGATTGACCAGAACAGGAACTGGGATTGTGCAGTATGGCTTTATTTTACAGATGGCAACTCAAAGCAAGAGTGGATCCCCTTGGGTTGGTCAAGGCAAAACAGGTACAACACAATCTGAACTCTCCTTGCATGCAGCACAGTTTGAGAAACAAAAACATCTTCCCTTTCCCAAATTTGGTGTACATACATGGTTTAGCCACACACCCAAATATTCCACTCTCTTGGGTGAACAGAGAACATTTTCTTCACACACTTGGGTGAACTAGGCATTTCTTCCACACACCTGGGTGGACATTAACACTTCTTCATGCACTGGGGTGAACATGAAGCATTTTCTTCATACACTGGGGTGAAGCACCAAATCCTTTTCACACACTGGGGTGAACTAGGCATTTCTTCCATGCACCTGAGTGGACGTTAGACACTTCTTCACTCACTGGGGTGAACATGGAGCTCTTTCTTCACACACGGGGGTGAAGCACTAAATCCTTTTCACACAGTGGCATGAACTAAACATTTCTTCCACATACCTGGCTGGACTAAGGGCACTGAAGGGTGTGAGCTAACCTTCTCTAAGGGCACACACACCCCAGAAATGAATCCCCTAAATGGTGAAGAACTTGTCTCCTTAAAACAGTACTTACTGACCAGTTGCTCCTTCCACTGGGCAGGGAGCAACTAAAAGACACCTTTTCCTGAGTAGCATGTCAGAAACAGTCTCTCACAAGTCATTTCCAAAGGCAGTTGAAAACAAACAAGGATCTTTAGAGGATTGCCCCTTTGACCCACTGAGGAAACACAATTCCTTCCACTTCACTTGGAGTAGAAATCAGGAAATCCTGCTGTAGAAAGGTCTCCACCACTTCACTGGAAACTGGAAATTGGCCCTCAACTCAGAGCCCACTGGCAGATCTCCTGCCACTCTCACCTCAACTCAAACTCCAACAACCACTAACTGAACATTCTAAGGCTCTCCAGAGCAGCTGTATACACACAGGGGTTATGTTGCTGTGAGAGTTCCGAATGACATAATCATTCTTCTCTTAGGATAGCTGAGTAAACAACGATGTAATTGTGTAAGAAGCCCCTAATGAGCTCCCTACCAGTTGCCTGCTACCTGTTTAACACTGACTCTGATAGGATTCTGGTAACCCCAGGGGACTAGGTGGTTACAAATAAAGCAAACCAGTTTCTTCAACTCATCAATCCATTTTCCAGATTCAATAAGTCATCACCTATAGTATTGGTGGAAGCAAAACAAAACCCAGAGTGAAAAATGTTTTTCAAAAAAATGAAATATAAATATATAGAAATATATAGGACATCAATAAATATATCAACAATACTATATCAAAAAACATAAAACAAATCCAAGCATCGAAATGCTGATCAAATACATCAGTTAAGCACTAACCCAATATGAATGCCATTCTTCTATAGAAGCAGGAGTATAATTCACTTTGCTTTCAAAGTTGTAATCAATGTAAATAAATGTAAATTACACAGTTAAAGTCAGTATGTTGTACTTCCAACCACAGCCACACTGTGACCCATGGACTAAGTTTCATTCAGTTAAAAAATGTACCTGCGATCAGTCCACATTTTTTCTTTCCTTATAAATGTGGATGTGGAATAGAAAAATGGAATTAAACTTCCAAATAGCATTAACCAAATCTATATATGTGGAATGGGGAGATGGGAGACAAATAGGGGAAAAGAAGTACTGTAGAAAGACATGTTATAGATAGAAATACAACAATCATAGGATCAGTATTTTATGCTAATTGTTAAGCTAACATCTATAAATATGCTAGATTAAGCTTATTCCAATAAAACTGCTTATTTATATCATGGTGCTAAACTCCTTATCTGTACACAAGTATTCATAAATAAGAACACTCTTTTAATCAACTAAGACATTACAGTTAGTGTCTGATAACAGTATAATATGTTTGTGGAGTAATCAGATATTCAGCTTTAATAAGATGGACTTAAATTCTGTAGTAATAAGATGTATTAAGACGAGTTCAGTAAAGCAACCGTCTGTTAAGTCCCCTCCCCCCAACACACACATACACATTTTAGTATCAAAAAAATGTAAGAGGGGTGATTGGGAAAAGTGTTTCAGTGCTAGGGAAACAAGACAGATATTTCAAACATGGGCATGTCATCCACCAGGTTTGAATGACACCTTATAGAACCAATGCATTTGTTGTGGTTAAATTATGTGCAACAATGAGCAGGTCTTTTAAGACTGTTTTATTGTGATCACAATATATAGCTGATACAGTCACATTGATTGCATTGTGAGCATTAGCAGAACAAGAATATTATCATGTGTCTTTTGAATGCACACATTTATATTCAATGTATCTGTTAAAAGTATCTGCAATATCTGGGTAAAATAAACATTTTTTTTGTTCTTGTTCCCTTCCTGAGTTAATTTATTGATTACTTGTGTAGCCACCCTATCCCCTGGGGTTACTAGAATCCCCTCAGTTACAGTGCTAGGCAGGGAGAGGCAGCAGGTGATTAACTAGTTAAATGGGGTTTTCAGCTGCACACTCTTCTGTTTACTTGGCTTCAGCTGAGATGGAAATATTGAGCTAATTTGGAACTCTCGCAACAGCATAAGCCTTGGCCAGCTGTAAGAAGGGAGTTTAGAATGTTGAGACGTGAGTCAGGGGAGTCTGTAGTTGGAAGTTGGAGGAGTAAGAACTGCTCAGCTGAGGGCACTGTATTCTAACCCTAGTCCTGGTTATTCTCCAGTTTGCCAAGAGAAGTGATGGAAACTGTTGTCTACAGCAGGACCTCTTGCTTTTCATCCCTGGAGGGGTGAACAGGACTGCTAGTTGATGAATCCAAGGGGCAATCCCCTTTTGATCCAGGATGTTTGAAACTGCCTGAAATGTCTAACAGTGAGTAGGATCTGACGTTTGCAGCAGAAAGCACCTGTGCTGTTGTGTTCTGTGACTAAAAGGGAAGGCACAACTTTTCTGTGAATTCAGAAGTGTGAGACTGTTCTAATTTAAAGTTGGCTGAAGTGTGTGATGTCAAGAGGTATGACTATATCACATTGTTTAGGACTTTAGTTTTTCCACTACTAGTGTAGTGATTCGAATGCTGGATGTCAAGTTTCATTCCACAAGCATTTTCCAAAGTATGTTTCTGAATGTTTAAGGTGTAACTCCGAAAGAATGGCTGAGTATGGATTTGGGAGTGAAGGGTGGGCAGACCTCCATCTGGAGTAACCAGTTCAGGACTACAGGTTCAGAAAGGGCGCCTGGTTACATTAAACAAAGGGCCAATGTCTGAAAGGAATTTTACCCCCTGAAGTGGGTTATCAAGAATGGTGCTAGTTCTTAGCAAAATGTGTGTTCAAGTTGTGGCCAGTGCCACTGGAAGAAATATTTAATGTCCTATGACATGTGGGAAACAAAGTGCAAGTATCCTGTTAGCAAATGTGTTTTCAGTTGTGGCCAGTGCCACTGGAAGAAGTGTCCTATGTCCTACAAAAAGTGGGAATACAAAGAGTTTCTGTCAGATACTATCGATTTGTTGTTTTGCAAGTTCCTAGTGCCATGATATGTAAACCTTGGGGGTTCACCTTTGCTTTAGAGAACATCTTTTGAAATAAAGCCCCACTCTAGAACCCCAACTATGGTTTGGACAGTTACGTTATTGCTTCCTGTATGGAGCTACTGAGTACCCCTCCAGAAGTTAGGTCTAGCATAGCCCTAGCAAAAAGTTCTCTCCACGGGACCTGGTTTTTGTAAATACCAAATAGGTTATATTGCTTTTGTACTCCCCACCCCTTGACATCTAGAAGAATGAGCCTGGTATACATTCCCAAAGTTAGGGATGGTACAATTTTTAAATGTTTTTGAGTCTGTGCCCATGTTATGGATGCCAGGGGTAGCTAACTGTGTAAAGCAGTGGGGAAGGGGGAGGTTACACTTGGAAGTGCAATATTTCACAGTTTGTTTTTTGAAAACAATGAAGCAGACTCAGAGAATGTGTTCAGTTTGATAATAGATGAGGAATTATTTAATTCTACATTATATGTGGTGTGACTGCTATAAATAACGGTGGAAATGTTTTGATGTTCTGACTATGTTGCACTTACTGTACATGTATCTTGCACTCCAGTAACTGGATATACTTTCCTGTGCTGCATTTTATGTGATTGTTTAAAAACTGAAACAGTGCAACAATACCATGATAACATCCCCATTTTTAGTGAAATGGGATCCTTTCAACACATACAAAGCCCCGCAGAATTAATTGTGCACTCAGTCATGCACGCAGTGGTGACACAGAGTCCCCAGATTTTTTCGGCATGCTCAAAATGCTTCTGCCTTGTGTGCAGAAAATTGACAAGTGGTAACAAAGTGAAATGGGATCATTTTAGGACATACAAAGTCCCTCAGAATTAATGGTGCACTCAGTTATGTGCACCGTGGTGGCACAGAATCCCCAAATTTTTTCTGCATGCCCAAAGTGCATCTCCCTTGTGTGCATAAAATTAACAAATGGTAACAAAGTGAAATGGGATCCTTTCAGCACATACAAAGCCCCATAGAATTAATGGCGCACTCAGTCATGCACAAAGTGGCACAGAGTCCCCAGATTTTTTTCTACATGCCCAAAATACATCTGCCTTGTGTGCAGAAAATTGACAAGTGGTAGCAAAGTGAAATGGGATCATTTCAGCACATACAAAGTCCCCCAGAATTAATGGCGAACTCAGTCATGCGCACAGTGGTGGCACAGAGTCCCCAGATGTTTTCTACATGCCCAAAATGCATCTGCCTTGTGTGCAGAAAATTGACAAGTGGTAACAAAGTGAAATGGGATCATTTCAGCACATACAAAGTCCCTCAGCATTAATGACGCACTCAGTCATGCGCGCAGTGGTGGCACAGAGTCCCCAGATGTTTTCTGCATGCCCAAAATGCTTCTGCCTTGTGTGCAGAAAATTCACAAGTGGTAACAAAGTGAAGTGGGATCGTTTCAGCACATACAAAGTCCGCCAGAATAAATGGCGCACTCAGTTATGTGCGCCGTGGTGGCACAGAGTCCCCAGATTTTTTCTGAATGCAAAAAAATGCATCTGCCTTATGTGCAGGAAATTGACAAGTGGTAACAAAGTGCAATGGGATCGTTTCAGCACAAAGTCCCGCAGAATTAATGGCGCACTCAGTCATGTGCGCAGTGGTGGCACAGAGTACCCAGACTTTTTCTGCATGCCTAAAATACATCTGCCTTGTCTGCAGAAAATTGACAAGTGGTAACAAAGTGAAATGGGATTAGTTTAGCACAAAGTCCCTCAGAATTAATGGCGCACTCAGTCATGTGCACAGTGGTGGCACCGAGTCCCCAGATGTTTTCTGCATGCCCAAAATGCTTCTGCCTTGTGTGCAGAAAATTCACAAGTGGTAACAAAGTGAAATGGGATAATTTCAGCACATACAAAGTCCCCCAGAATTAATGCCGTACTCAGTTATGTGCGCCGTGGTGGCACAGAGTCCCCAGATTTTTTCTGCATGCCCTGAATGCATCTGCCTTATGTGCAGGAAATTGACAAGTAGTAACAAAGTGCAATGGGATCATTTTAGCACATACAAAGTCCCCCAGAATTAATGGCACACTCAGTCATGTGGGCAGTGGTGGCACAGAGTACCCAGATTTTTCTGCATGCCCCAAATACATCTGCCTTGTGTGCAGAAAATTGAAAAGTGGTAACAAAGTGAAATGGGATCATTTCAGCATATACAAAGTCCCCAAAAATTAATGGCGCACTCAGTCATGCGTGCAGTGGTGGCACAGAGTCCCCAGATTTTTTCTGCATGCCCAAAATGCATCTGCCTTGTGTGCAGAAAATTGACTTTTGGTAACAAAGTGAAATGGGATCGTTTTAGCACATACAGAGTCCCCCAGCATTAATGGTGCACTCAATCATGCGCGCAGTGGTGGCACAGAGTCCCCAGATTTTTTCTGCATGCCCAAAATGCATCTGCCTTGTGTCCAGAAATTGACAAGTGGTAACAATGTGAAATGGGATTGTTTCAGCACATATAAAGTCCACCAGAATTAATGGAGCACTCAGTCAAGTGCAGTGGTGGTACAGAGCTCCCAGATTATTTCTGCATGCCCAAAATGCATCTGCCTTGTGTCCAGAAAATTGACAAGTGGTAATAAAGTGAAGTGGGAGCATTTCAGCACATACTGAGTCCTCCAGAATAAAATGATGACCGTGAGTGAACTGTTGCTTGTCCAATGTGTGCTGCGATTCCAGCAAATGTATTATGATCCTCTCAACTGGATGGAAGGGTGCCCTTTGTCTGTACGCTAATAGTAGCCTTGGTGAATTGATATATATAGATATATATTTGTGTATTTTGTAGGTGAGGGGGGGGTTGACATGGGCATGTACTCATAGTATTGTTCTGTATCACAGGTCACAGATACTGTTGGTATGCACATTTTGTGCTCGGTGGGAACTTTTTGCATGGAAATTTGATGTGGATAACTCTCAAGCAAATGAAGGGAAGTATTTTTTTGGGGGGTGGGGGGAGCATATTTGCAGGTTTGTCTCTAATGGTTTCTTATTTGGTTACTTTTTCACAGATTTCATCTGCATCCTTCTCGAGTCTGGTTGTTAATGATGGTCATGGTCATCTAATGAAATTACTTCTGCGTGTTGCATGTGTGCCTCAGCCCAGGGGAGGGGGAGGGCCTGATGTTGAAGAACTTCTTTGGATAAGGTCACTTTGACACAACAGAGCATCTGGATGTTTTCTAAAAAAATAAATAAATGACTTCTTACAGCTTGATTGTAATTTGTCCCTGGTTCTCAATCTCAAATCAAGTTACATTTCAAAACCACATCTTGTCAAGTAACACAACATGTGTGCAACTTTTTCAACACTGTCATGGTAAGGGCTGAACAGCCACATGTTCAGAATACAGTGCTTGAATGATATCTTACAGAAATAGTTTTGGTGATGTACATGTCACCTAGTTTATGAATCGTTCTCAGTCGCATTTGCTGCAGTCTTTCCAAAACAATGAAACAGATGAAATAAAATCTTCATACTTACCAGAATGGATTTCAAATGGATATTCTATGGGTTCCTCTGTATGGTACAGCAGCAGTACCATTCATACCGAGTTTCAGTGAAGGAGAGTTTTTTTGTTAACCTGTGAAAAAACAAAATAAGTGTACCATATGTGTTTGATCATTGTGGCTCTGAAAAGCTGCAGAAAACAAAACATACAACTAAAAGAAGTTAAATAGCATAACAAACATTAGTACATATACTCACTTTATGGTTTAAATATTAAGAAGCTTTGTGCCTGTGGCTCATGGATGTGGTCTCCTGTTCGATTCCCTCTGCCTTGGCATGGTAAATGTAAATGTAATGGGGAAATATTGTCTGAATGATGGTGGGTGCTGGTGGTGATAGCTGCGGCACATGATGACATTCTCTGTTATATCTTCCTGCATCTGGTGGTGGTGGCAGTGGCTAACATCAGTCCTGGTGGTGGTGGTCCGGGGGGCGGACAGACTCATGCTCATTGGTGGCAGTGGCTAACATCAGTCCTGGTAGCGGTGGTGGTGGTCTGGGTGGGGCACACCGCCTTTTAGCAACTTCAGTTAAAACCTGCCAACATTAACCACATCATCATCCTCATAAAGAAAACTGCCCTCACAGTCATCCATGTCTGAAGTCTGACCACTGGGAAATTCTTTCTCCATTGTGTCGTCATCTATGTCAGTGGTGGGCGGTTTCATGCTGCTACTGCCAGTGCCACCAGGATGGTCCATTTTCACACCACCAAAACCACCATGATTAGGTTGGGGTACGAATACCGAGGTTACAGTCCGTGCTGGTATATGCCTCTTATTCATTTTAATGAATGTAAACAAACAAACATTTGCAGGAGACAGGTTTGTCCGACGATCCCTGACTATTGCACCTGCTGAGCTGAATACCCTCTCAACACTTACACTGGAGGGTGGGCATGTGAGGTACTTCAGTGCCACTGCAGTCAGCTCTGGCTATTCACTGACCTTTCCACTCCATTACAAAAGAGGATCATCAGTTATTGTCAGATGCCTGTTTTCAGACATATATGACTCAACCATTCTCTGTGCTGCACTAAGTCCAGTGGTTGATGCATCATCCTGTTCTCCCAAATCATTTATTTCACAAATCCCCACTTTGGACAAAGCCTCCCAAAGTGGGTTGATGCCAACCACTTTGGATGACAGACCACCTGGAACTGCAGTCCCCTTCCCCTGACAGGATATGCTTGATGGTCCTCCAGGTATACCTTCAGCTGGATTATGCTGCTGAGGTTTGCTGACCTTGGCACGTGACGTCTGTGCCCATGAACCAAGGGCACCAGTTGACCACTGATATTTTTTACCAATTCAGGCCTTCACTCCAGTACTGATGCAATTCCACATTTGTATCGTGGGTCCAGCATTGTTGCTATGGCAAAGATGTCACTACGCTGAATGCTCACAATGTGATGATTCTGATCGAATACTGTCAGCATGTGTTGCAGCAAGATACTGTTAGCACTGTCTCCGGCAACATCAAGGCCATGCTGTACATTCACCAATGTCTGCCTCAGTACCTGCAGCAGTGGAATTGATTGGCTAATGGAGACAGACTCGCTACTCACTGCCTTTGTGGCATGTTCAAAAGGCCGCAAAATTGTTATTACAGAGTCCATGAGGTGCCACTGTTCAGTCATCATAGATATGGAGGCCCCGGAACTGTCACGGCTAGTGTGCATCACAAGATATTATGAGATGGCTTTGTATTGTTAATACAACCTCTCTGCCATGTATAAAGTAGAGTTCCATTGGGTGACAACTTCCAGCTTCAAGCGATGCTGAGGCAGGCTGTTTTGCATCTGCAACTGCCGCAGTTGGTCACGGGCCTTTCCAGATTGTGAAAAGTGAGAGCAGATACGGCATGCAATGGTCAGCAATTCCTTTACATGAGGGTGCTGCAGAAACTCCTGCACCACAAGATTTAAACAATGGGCCATGCATGGAACATGAAAAAAAACACCATTCATGATACTTTTCACCACATTTGACCCATTGTCACTTGCTATGAACCCAGCTCTTAGGGACAGGGGGTTCAGCCACTTGTCAATTTCAGTCAGTACCACGTCCAACATGTTTTCACCAGTGTGTGAACAGGTCACATTGTGCATCGCAATCGTTGTGTGGTGTCGAATTCCTGGAAGATTGCTACGGTGACAATCCACCTTACTGCACTGATTTTTCACACTACCAACATCACAAACAACCCTCAGCACCTGCGCCCAGTGTGCAGTTATACACAAATATGAACTCCCCACTATTTTACCACTTGTCCACATATCCATACTTAAATGGATGAAAGGAGAGGAGGAATGTTGAAGGGCATGTCTTACTGAGTTGGACATAGTACGGAACAACTCGGGGATAGCACAGGTAGAAGAGTATGTCCTGGATAGGACTTTCCATTTTGGACAGGCACGTACAGCAAACTGCCAGAACCCAGAATTCTCCACAAAGGAGAAGTACAAAAGATCAGTTGCCAGAATTTCAGCTACAGCAGCATTAAGTTCACGTGACACTGTATGATTGGTGGGGGGTACTTCAGCTTATGTGCAAAAACACTCTGTAACATGGGCTGACTTAAACGTTTTACACGGGGTGTCATGACAAATGGTTGTGCTCTGTGATGAATTGCATTGACAGGGGCTGGAGTGTGGACGTTTGATGAAGACGGTTGCACAGGTGATGATGACAAACCCAGAAATGCAGTTATTTTGCCAGATTTGCCAACTGGGGTTGATGTACTATTTGCACTAGACATACTGCATTCACCACCACCACCAAAACTGCTACTCTCACCAGCACTGGACAACATTTCAAAGGCATTATGCTCCTCCACCTCATCATATCTGTAGTAATCCTCTGCTCTTATTACCTCACTACTGCACATGTTTAATTTCCTACTGGACTTAACACTCATGGAAGGGGATAACATGCTCATTACGGTTGCTGACAAGGGTGAACACCCCACTGTGGTATTAGCTGCCATCTTGTGCTGGGTCCACAGTGCCATGTGCCTATTCTTAAGATGCGTATGCTGTCCTCCTGTGCCCAGATGGCTCCCCTTTTTTATCTTGGCTCACCCGCACATGGTGAACCCGGCATATTGCAACTGACTCATCATTTGTATCTTGAACAAAAATTCACAAACATGGGATTGTGATGCTCTGCATTTAACATGTCCATGATGCTGCTTATTTAACTCTGTTCTTTTAAGCACTGAAGTGGGGGGGGGGCTATGTGATGTTTTGGGCACTGCACATCTGGACTGCAACTGACCACCATGACTACCTATCATTATTACTGGGTCATCATCATCAACTGAAACTGGTAAATCACAACTTTTTATTGGGGGGGGGGGGTACTGCAAAGAGACTCAGACACAGCCACCTTGAATTTTTTTTTCTCCGGTTCCCAACTGGGGTCAATTACATCATCATCATATTCATCAACATCACACACATCCACATCTTCTGCTTGGATGCTGCCATGTGGACTGCATGTTGCAACCACAGCAACATCATCGTCATCAACACATTCATCATCATGTACACCACCATCACCTGATATTTTTTCACCACACTGTGAATCACTGCATGGAAAATGCATGACATGAACCACCGCGGTGGACGAAATATCACATTTTATTCTATCGTTTACATGATTATCAGAATCCTCAGGTTCAGTTACTGGGATGTTACTGGGAAGTATGACATCATCTACACTGCCACTCACTTGCACTGCTTCACACTCCACTATATTTTTGGATACGGTACACTTGTCAGAATTCGAACTTGAGGTAGCAATACTCATGCTACCACTACCAGCAACTGCACTAACACCACCGGCTGGGAAAACATCATCTCCTCCAACTATGAGTGAAGCTACTGATTGGGCTGTAAAAAACATTGCAGGAGAAAAATCTTTCCTCACATCAGCAATGCACTTCCTCATCTGTGTACTACCATGCCCACAGACTATCTTGGAGCAGTGCCATGGCGAGAACCAGCTCTGCTTGTACTTCTCTTTGCGGGCTTTTTGGGGGATCAACAACAATATTATAAACAAATTTAGATTTTGGTATGTTCACTCTTTGATTGGGAGGACGCTGGATGTGAAGCCAAAAAAACAACTGTGGCTTCAGCAACAGATAGAGACGGTCACGCAAATTCACACGTGAAAACAACTTCAGTAACCAGTGGTGCTGAGGTCACAACAATACAATCTGGTAAAAAATTCCTTTTGCCAGTGGAGGTGGGGAGGAGAGCACTGACTGCAGATTTTTATGGCAGTACAGGCAGCAAAACAAAGAACAGATACCACGATCACAGGACAAAATCAGGCAGCTGCAGTGGTTAGCAGGTTCACAAATCACACTGCTGCGCCTGCAATTACACTGTGGCACAATAAAAGGTGTATTATTTGATGTCACGCAACACTGCACACACATTCAGACACACACACAGAACAGTTTGTCTACAATGGTGAACAAGTAATGCGTAGCAAATTGAAAAGTTCAGTAATATGCCACGTATTGTAAACAACTTGAAATTATGAACTGCTGCACCAGATAGACACAACACAGAATCAGCAAGAAAATATCAACAATTACTAACAATATTACTGTGACTACATTAACACAGTCAGTTATATAACAAAAATATAACCAAAAAACAAAGAAATCCCTATTTCTCCAACTTAAATCTACCTACACCACAGATACGCCCCTCCCCCGAAGCACACTTCACAGTCCACAGACTGACTGTTCTAAATTAACATTCAAAATCCACACACAAGGGCCGGCCCGCCGGTGCAGCGGTTGGATTTACGCTTGCAATGCCAGCAACCTGGGTTTGGGAACGAGCCTGGAAGCTGGAGGGCCGGCTGGGAGGGGAGGACTTGAGCGTCCCAAGGACCACTCGTCCTCTCCGTGGGAAGGGGGGGTACCAGAGCTCGGTTCTTGACTGACCCCAGGTGGAGACCCGGGGTACAGCAAGTCTGATGCTCCAACAGAGGGGGCGACATGCCAGATGTCGGCACTTCAGCGCCTTGACATCCTGGGACCTGGCACATCGAGAGAACATCAGGAAAAAAGCCTTGCAGCCTCCTGGTAGATGGAGCACCAGGCCCTGACCTTCAATGCCCCTACCTGCCCAGAGATAGCATGCTGACGAAACACAAAGAAGTGTCAGGGTGTAAGGGCTCCCACCCCATACCCGCCTGGGGGGTACAGCCACAGTTCCATGGGGCATAGACTGCACCGGTCATCAGGTAGGTGAGCGAGGGCTGATAAGGCCGTAGGTGTCTCCCAAAGATGGGGAGAGCTGCGAGGAGAGGGAGCATAAAGAGAAGGTAAAAAAAACAAATCCACACACAAACAAAAATGCTCGATGATATGAGCACAGAAGGGTTTCCTACAATCAATGAACTAAAGTTTGAGCAAAAAATTACTCAAAAAGGCTTTTTTAACAGCTTTTAGAAGGTTTCAATTTCAGACAGCTCTCAGATCACACTGTCTCCTACAGCTTCCTGCACACACTACCCTGAACTGAGGCTGTGCAGATCAATATAGAGCCCATGTGACCTGAAATCCCATGAATCACTGCAAAATTCACCTTCGGAGCTTAAGAACAAGGCAAAGTGAGGCGAAGTCATTGCTTTCAATGCACTTCGCCTTAAAATTTGGTGGAGTAGTGATCTGGGAAGGTGGAGTAACATGCAGTCATTGTTTTCAATGGACTCCGTGTTACTCATTATAACGCGAAGTACTCCACTTCGCATTGTGGAGCACTCCGTGAATCCACCTTTACTCCGTGAATCACTTCACAGAGTGGATTGAACCCATTTCACCAATCACTATGCACTGTGGGAACAAGGAATACAATTAAGCTGTCAGGGATGAAGATCCCCAGGGGTCGTAAAACTAGCATAAAGCTAGCAGGCTAATTTAGAAAAAAATCCTAATAGCAGTCAGAGGGAAGGAAACACTAGAACTTCACATACAAATTAAAACACTCTGCACAACATATATTTTTTGCAAGTTTTGGGTGGACTACTCCTTTAACTTGCTTCCCTGCTGGCAGTAACCCTGAAGGGAGCTGCAAGCAGGTGAACCAATGAGATGTTAACTTGCTCTCAGAAAAGGGAGCGATTCCTCTATTTTAAGGCAACAGTCTATTTTAGGTGAAAAAGAGAGAATGCTTACTTAAAATTGACACCTGGTAAAACCTACTACTCAACAATAGTGATGGGTTGTCTTTCCTTTGAGCCAAGCACAATGTTGTAGGAAATTTAGATATACTCTAAATTAAGATAGTGTCATGACGACTGTTTTTGACAGGTCAATGGCCTTGCCATGTACCAGGGCACATCACCAAATCTGAATAAGGATATGCAAATTACCAGGATGGTACACAAAGACACTGATGGGGGCAGCATGAAACTGAAGAAAAGTACTGTATCTTCCATCCAGCATGACAGTGAGGTGCTTAATGTTATTTTCCCCTTCAGCAGTAAAGTGCTTTTTTTTTGGGGGGGGGGCAGCATACACAACCAAATGAATTTTACTGTCTGAAAAGAAAGTCTAAGAGAAACTTAGGTTTACCTTGCCCTGACAGCGAGTATCACAATCTAAAAAAATCTGTCCCTTTTTTCCTCAATCTCCATCTATTGCTAAAGATCTTTCTCATTTAGAAAATATAAGCATATCACTAACAGCTGGTAGATAATAGCAAATACACCAGTATAAATTGAAGTGATATACTGCAAAAGTAGAATTCCCAGGGCATCATGCCTATACAGCCCTCCCTCAAAAAAAATTCCCTGATCCACCTATTACTTTCTGATCATAGGAGGGGCTATACAATTTTCATTTAGAGCCCTCTTTTGATTTATATTTAATAGTGCCCCCCACATGACATGTACTTTGAATTCTCATAGCATGATATTCTTGGCAGGAGCCACCACAGTACCACAGCCTTCCACAGTTCAACACTTAACATATACAAAGTTAGTTTACTTAGAGAAATGTTGATCTGCTTCCTTTCATTTAAAAGTTAAAGCTGTTGCTACATGCCCCCAGTTACATTGTACCTAGCCACATTTTGGTTCTTTGTGTAATAGATTTTCCTCTATAAATTGAAATTCCACACCAAATTTCTGGTAAGAAGGTGTAAAAGTGGAAACAGATTATTCTAGCTGCCTACTACAGTCTTACTGCCAAAAAACTGCTAACAAAGAGCGACACTGTTTAGTCCATCTAACACTGTGCCAGATGGAGTAAAGCAGTGCTGCACTTTGCTATTAGTTTTTTGGTACTGCTAGCACTGATGTTGCCTTGGTGGTGAAACTGCTTCACAGTGCCAGCATGGTGCAGCCATCCAAGTGCCGACCCCACATCTGAGGGAGCTTTTGGAATGTGATGTCATCCGTAGTGTGGACCTGGCTCCTGTTGCTGAGCAACAGAAAGGGTTACACTTTTCCCAAGGCGTACGCACTTATTTTGGCTTCCTAATAATCACTGACATACATAGAAAGTTAAGGTTTGTGGTGAATAGAGACAAAATACATCAGTTTAGCCTTCCTGCTTCTTACTGAGTGAGACTCTCGGCCAAATGTCATTGCAGACATCTTATGCTGGCATTTGCATTTGGGCTATTGTGTTGGCAAATAGGATATTGTCTTCTGGGATGCTTGAGCCCCCATCCCATTTGTGGGCTGCCCAGCCTCCCAGGCTTGTTTCTGTACCTGTGTTGTGAACAGCCCCCAGCAATGTACTCTGTATGTTTTCTTTTAACTGGAGAAGTAGATTGGGGAAGTAGATCGCTTGAGCACATGTGTGTGTGTCTTCTGAAACAAAAAATGAGATGTGATCACCAGCAGATATTTTCTGGTGCTTGAGAACCAATGCACTAGGCTAGACTATGCTGCCTTCATGTTGTAGACTTTAGCAAGGCATTTGACACAGTCCCACAAAAAAGATTAATAGTCAAATTAACCAGCCTGGGAGTGGGTCCCAGGGTGGTAGCCTTGGTAAACCATTGGCTGGACAACAGGACACAGAAGGTAATTGTAAATGGAGTCCACTCTGAAGAAAGAAGGGTTACTAGTGGGGTACCGCAGGGTTCAGTACTGGGTCCAGTCCTTTTTAATGTCCTTATAAGTGACATTGCAGAGGGACTGGAAAGAAAAGTATGCCTCTTTGCAGATAACACAAAGATCTGCAACAGGGTTGATACACAAGGAGGCATGGAAAGGATGAGAAGGGACTTGGCAAGGTTAGAGGAATGGTCAGAAGGATGGCAGCTAGGATTCAATGCAAAGAAGTGCAAAATAATGCACCTGGGAAACAAGAACCCAGGGGAAGATTACACAATGGGGGAGGTAGTAACAACAACAAAAAAGGAAACTGACCTGGGGGTAATCATATCAGATGACCTTAAGGTTAGCAAGCAATGTGAGAAGGCAGTAGGGAGGGCTGGGAATATACTGGGATACATAGGGAGAGGCATCAACAGCAGAAAACAGGAAGTTGTTATCCCTCTGTACAGACAGTTGGTGAGACCCCATCTGGAGTACTGCGTCCAGTTCCGGAGACCCCATCTCCGCAAGGACATAGACAGGATAGAGGCAGTCCAGAGGAGGGCAACTAAAATGGTGCAGAGTCTGCAAGAGAAGCTGTACGAGGAGAGACTAAAGGAGCTTAATATGTATACCCTTGAGGAAAGAAGGGAGAGGGGGACATGATAGAAACTTTTAAGTACCTCAGTGGAATCAACAAAGTCCAAGAGGGTAGCATCTTTCAGAAAAAGAGACTTGCAAGAACAAGGGGACACAATTTAAAGATAGAGGGGGGCAGTTCCGGGGCAATGTGAGGAAGTATTTTTTCACAGATAGGGTAGTGGATGCATGGAACAGCCTTCCTGAGGAGGCTGTGGGGTCTAAAATTGTGGGAGAATTCAAGAATGCATGGGACAGACATAAGGCAATTCTTGTGGGGGTAGGAAGAAATAGGCTGTTGGTTAGCTAGGATCTGCGGCCTATCCTGTAGGTAGGGGAAATGGGCAGACTAGGTGAGCCAAGCGGTCCTTATCTGCCGTCAGAGTCTATGTTTCTATGTTTCTATGTTCTATGTAGGCTTTTAGTGAAACTTTTGCTCTAATATTCTGCTTTAGGGTTAGCCTGTGCTTGCTGAGAGTCATCATTACTGATGACAACCCTCCTCAGGCTATGTTAGGCACAATTAAAAAACAATTATGACGTGAGGTTGTGTTCATGAATGTCCACATGTGTGTAGCAGTTGCAGTCATTTTTACTTAACCAAGAAGTTAAACCTTTGTGACAACTCATTTACAATGGGGTCTTAGGGTGGCAGCAATAGAACTGCAGCAGTCAAATATAATACCTATCAGAAAAGGTAATGGTAATAATATTAAAAGAAAATGCCAGTCATTAAGGGTTGTCTCCATTACCTCAGCACATTACATCAGCTCTAAACTGAAATGAGTATATATTTGGCATTGGCACCTGGAAATCAGCTTTACCTATGGGTGTGCAATTGTCATATTGTATTGCCCTGTGTGTATTAGTATTAACACGAAGAGTTAATAGTGCCCAAAAGTATCAATACAGAATATCAGTCCTTGTGTGCTAAGGCATGATTGTCAGGTTTACTTTAATTTAATGATGTAAGGAAAGTGTTCATACAAAAATACAGACACTTGTTTAAAAATCCATCAACTTGACATAACCAAAAGTGGAGTTTGAGTCTGTAGGTTGGGTAAGGCTCTCTTGTTGTGTGGTGGAGACAGCGGGGAGAGTGAGTTCCCCAAAGAAGTTGGCAAATTCTGTCTCCTCTGGGCACATGATCTCATGTGTATAGACTTAGCAAAGTTTAGTATAGTAAGTTTTCCAAAATTGCAGGATGTGGAGTATTTCTGCATTCTTGATGTGGGGTCATTGGATGCAGGATCCCTAACTGGTGCAACCAATATGCTACCATCTTAGCTGCCCTTGAGCCACCCTCGTATTCTGTAACAGGACTGCTTGAATCACAGAAGAGCTTGTTCACTTTTCAATATGTCCTGGATTTGGATTTTTGTAGGTTCATTTTTAATGGCGCCTATTAAAGAGTTGTCCCTTGTCTATGGGTGAATTTTCATAAATGTTAAGGTGTCCTGCAGAGTTTCTGTTCCTGGCATAACAATGCTGTTCCATGCTGAATGCCATTATCATTTAATGGTGTTCCAAAGGGTTGAGGCCATGATATTTGGTGAGGCATTTTCCATTTTGCTGCAGGATAACTGGATGTTGATCTGCTCTAAAACTCTGGGTCCCATAGTAAAGATGTATTAATGGCAGTGCATCTGTTCAGTCCAGTGGATCCAGTGATTTTATCGATTGATTCAACTGACTTCACCAGATCTCTCTCTCCCTCCACCTACTGGACATTGCCAGCTCCAGATAAGGGGTAAATAATGTTTTACTTTTTCAGAGAAATACAAAGTCCTTCCTTGCTGTGCCCACCCATGTATACAGTAAGCCGTGAACATTAGCATTACCATTGGGCATACAAAGTGGTTCCCTCAGGACTCCTTATGAAATTCTTATATTTCTGCTCACCTTTACTGTTTGTATTACAGAACTTTTTTGGCCATTATTTACATTCTGCTGGCATAGATGTAGTATAAATGATTAGCTATGATGCACACAGACATTTGATGCTCAGACTTTATTTCTGGGTCTATTTAATTCTGAATAAAAAATTGGCATTTTTTAAAATGTCATTGAGATTTTCAAGCAGCAGTACTACCCAACCAGGAAGTGAGCCATTACAGCTGTTGTAGCACCACAGAAAATATGGTGACTGCTATCTAGTAAATGGAGCAGGTGGCAGTAATGTAAATATAAGCAAAGGATAGCTGAGCACATTATAGGGTGATAATACATTGCCAGCGGGAAAGAGTACCAGGGACATTCTCAGCAGAGCACAGGTAATAACCAATCGAAAAAGCGCAGATTGTTTTTACATTGTACTGCTGCTATAAGCTTGGTTGTTCTGCGATATTATTGCCAGTTTAGTTTTTCAATGTATTTTAATGCTGAGGTAGTCAATGCCTACCTCAGTGATGAGATCCAGGGTTAAACCAAACTGGCAGTAATATTGCCGAATAAGCAAACTCATAATCTGAATGGAATGAAAAAAAATGGCATTTGTTTTTTGTGGACATCATTCAAAATTAAATACACCCAGAAAAACATTTCTGATCAGCAGACATATGCATGCTTCATAGGTAATCATTTGTATTACATCTACTTTTGAATGAGTGTGTCTGTCCGTTGGAGACAGGGTGTTTCTGAGTATGAAAATACTTTTTACAGTCTGTCGTAGGGTGCGGATAACTTCGTGGACTGAACAAACTGCATGGTAGTGTGACACATTGGCAGGTAAAAAATTCAGCAACTTTATTTTACTTCAGCATCTTTCCTTTTTTTAGCAAGACATATTTAAACAGTGAACTGGTATGACATAAATAAAAACATAAATGGCAACCAAAAATCACTTGGAATACATGGCCAAAAAGGGCTAGCCATCCCAGGTGTTCTACTTTAATACCTGGGAGCAATGCTCAGAGCTCCCTGCTGGAGTCTGTCTCCAGACACACCTATCTGCAGTAGCTTGCAATAACAGCCCTTATATACTTGCTTACAAACCCATGTGACTCTGAGCCCACCCCATCTAAAGTTTCAAACTTTTATGTACACAATACAAATTGTTTTTACTTCAATCTTCAACAGTATTGTCATAACGTTTATATAACACAACACTAGAAACAAATGCTTTCTAATTCATATTTTACCAGAAAACTCAAGACTTCCTGAATAATTAATGGACTCCACCTTCATTCAAATGGTCCTGCCTTAGGCTGTGTAAATTTAGTGGCTACAGGCCAGCAGACTCCTAAAGGAGTCCTGAATTTACACAGGGAAGAGCAGACCAGTGAGGGGGGTAAGTGGAGTTCCTTTCATTAGGACAATTGTTTCACCTAACTGTAAACGTTTGAATAAGTTGTAACAGAACCCACTTGCTTCAGTTTCTTTGGGCAGTTTCTATGTCAGCATTTTAAAGCCCTTTAAGTAAATTACACAAAGGTGAATTGGAAACAGGAAACAATCCTCCCCACAGCATTCTAACCAAGCCCCAGCCAGAAAACCAACAGTAAGTGCAAATACAGCAATTTTATTCCCAATACCTTTTATTTTCTGTGCTGAGAAAAGAGGAAATGTAAAAGATACATCCTTAAACTATTTTTCAGTCTAATCTTAACACTACTATGCCTTGTAACCCTTTTACAGCATAATTAAATAGTAGTGTCCACAAAGGGTGAGGAAGGGCAGCTCCCAACCTGAGAAACCACATTTGCTAGCAGAGCAAATGTGCTTAAAGTCATGGTGGTCTACCCACACCCAGCACCGAAGCGAAGGGAACTAGTCAGGAATCGGAACACACAATGCACCAAGCCACACTGCCATGGAGCAACTGCACCATGGTCTTGCAGTTTTCCAGGCTGCATCTTTACTGCTCCGGTCCTGTGCTCCCTTACCATTTTTGGCTGCGCAACTGAATAGTATAACCCTCTCCCTATGTCATACCAATAAAAACTATTTCCCTTAACAGGCAAACACCCAGGAAGCTGAAGGAAAAAGCAAGTTTTTTTTTTCCGCCGCATTCTCTCTGAAGGGGGGGGAGAACATCCTACAACTCACAACAGTCTATCTTTCCCCATTCAAATATTTACCCCATGTAGTGCAAAACCGCACTAAACTTTATGTTTCTTTTACAGACATTCTTTCAAGCCTATTTTTGTCAATCTCCCTAGACTGCATAATTAATAAATAACTACCAGACTCACAGTACTACGCTTAAACCATTTTATCTCCCAAAACGCAACCTGCATAAACATGAAATTAGAGAAGCCCCACCACCACGAGGAACAGCCTTTATCTACCACCTACAAGTCCCCGAGTGGCAGTTTCCACTAATTACCTTCACTATTTACTTTTACTATTCAAGCACTCCTGCTTCCCGCTATAAATATAGGGACAAATAGCAGAGCACTGCATAATTCAAAGCACCATTTTATGCACTATTGCTTACTAGCATCTGCTATTATTTGGATACATTCCAGAAACAGCAGGGAATCCTAACTCAAATGTTCACTATTCCATAGCGCCCTGGGGCACCTGTAATTCCTAAAAGCCCACAAATATTTCCCAACTCCCTCTCATTATAGAGCTGTATCCATACCTGTACTATCACCTATGCACTTTATAGCCTTTGAAGGGGGGGGGGTTAACATTTTTCTAAAACCCTCACTCATCACAGGTCACCCTGTGACACAGTCTCTAACATAGTATGTATTCTGTATAAGTATGCAACAGATTGATTCAACCCAGTCCCCAGTTTCCTCTTATAAACCAAGATAGCTGAAGCCAGTTTCCCATTTACTACATGTTTACCATAAGATATCATCGTCTTTGTGGCTGCTTAATTCATGTTTGTTTTACAAACTGGCAGGAAAAAAATGAAATGTTTTCTGAGGTTGGGACTAGAATAATTTAGTATACATAAAGGTTGGGACAGCTGAGCATTCAATGAGTCTCAAATGTGTGGGTTTTTTCATTTAAGAAGTCTGAATAGTAAACATATAGAATAATAAAAAAATCCAGTGTCATGTAATACATTTTGTGACTTTTTTCACAATTTATATTAAATACAAGTTGCACTCACCTGCCAGTTGATAAGCACGTTATGTGATATCACTGTTAACCTTATGAGGTATAATGTTATTCTGATTACCTTTTTTTAATTAATGAGATGGCAGCATTTATTTACCAAAGAAAAAAAAACATGAATGGAAAGTAAAGCTTCTTCCCCACTGTGCTTTTTGCAGCATTCAGTCTGCAGGAGATGGTATGACAAGACCAGTGAGGTATTGTCTTATATAGTGTAATAGCATGATCTGACAGCCCCATTGTTGAGATTACAGAACTGGTCCAGTTAACTATGTCACTGTATTTAAAGGCAAAATATCATCAATCAGTTATCAAAATGATACTTGCTTTACCATCTCTTATTTTAACAGTCTTTCAGTCTGTTTTTACCCTTCATACTACTGTAGTTAATTCCTGATCTGCAGAGGCGGTACAAAGGGAGCTGTGATGCTGCTGTTGCTGGTGCAGGAGCAAGTCTTTTGGGGGATTCTAAGCAGGCTCAGCAATGGGTAGGAGCATTCCATCATGACTTGGCACTAACCCCAGGCAATACTACTTATCTCAGACCTGGGCAACTCCACATTAATCATTACTGAATTACCTGGAACTGACAGAAAGAGAGAAAGAGAATGGCCCCCACCGTTTGACTCTAAGGCTCTAGATATCATGATATCTGATCATGTTGCAGTCTGTCTCAACTTTACCATGGCTTTTCTCAACCTCTCCCCCATATTCACTTTCGGTATCGGTATCTTTCTTGTTCAGCTCCACATCCTTAGAATGACAGGCACACAGCTGTGGTTTTCGTTTTGTTTTGTTTTTGTTTTTTTATTGATTAACTTATTTTCCACAATGATCCAGGACAGAAGCAGATCATTTCTTAAAAGGGATTTGAGTCAAAAGCTGTGCTTCATGTAACTGAGTGGAGACAGTGCATAAAGGAAGGGCAAGGGGGTGTTGCTACTAGACACTGGAGAAAGGGCCACTCACTGCTCTCACTGCAGCCTGCAGCAGAAGTTCTGACTGTGGCTGCAGAAAGCTAGAAAGTCCTACAGTTCTCATACAGAGAATGCAGGGGAAGCAATCTTGTCACTAAGCTGGGCACCCGGGATTTTGGGTGCCCAGAAAAGGTATTTGTGGGCAACATACTAAAAAACAGACATTAGAATCTATCTAAACTGGTCCCGTTAAACTAGATTCTGATGTTTGTTTTTCCAAATCCAAGCATTTTCATCTATTTTCCACATTTGTTGGTTTTAGGAAAAGGTCAACAACATGGTGGTTGAAATGACACCAAAAATATTTAGTGCCCTGCTAATTCAGTGGCCCAAAACCAAAAAACAGCATTTGAGGCAACATATACCTACTTTCATCGAGCAACGTTATCTCAAGACCCCTACTACTCATGCTCAAGTCAGAAAACACTAAAATGTAAAGCCTTCTAACTCGAGAACCCTATTATATTTTTTTCACCAGATTTGTCAAAGGCTCTACCTTGGGACATGACACATGTCCCCTGCAAGTGTGAGGCAACAATTCCTTTCCATATAGGCTGTAGGTGAGAGCAAAAAAAAAACAATGTTAACTACAGGAAAAAAAGAAATTTTTTTTCCAAGAAATGACACATGCAGATCTCAGAAACCACACAAACTGCCATCACAAAAATTTTTCACACATCAAGACTTTCCTTCTAAATGACACATGAAAAACTTCAGCTTATTCCTTCAAAGAGAGCCAAAGATATTAATGTGCATAATTTGAAGTTTAACATTAATCAGACTACTCAACACTAACTATAGGGGTGCTATTGTGCCCCTATAATGTAAATTGTGAAAAACTGTAATGAATGCATCAGTTAGGGTTAAAACAACAAAAGTAGGGAAATGTGGTGTTGGGGTTTCCAACCTTAACACCCCACTCCCACCCTGCAGAGACCAAGAGGTGTCAGAAGCTGGCATTGGGGTCATCTGCCCTAATGCTCACCCCATTCCATTAGAAAATAAGCTGGGTGGGTACAGTATAGGAGAATGTGGTGAACATTAGGGCTGATGACCCCAGTGCTGGCCCCTGAAGCCTCAAAGTCTGTGCAGGATGGGGGTTGGGTGTTAGAGTTGGAAACCCTAACACGACATTTCCCTACTTTTGTTGCTTTAACCCTAACTGATGCATTAACAAAGTTTTTTGCAATTTATTTCCTTACTTTTTGAGATAGTATAATAGTATCCTTAATTTACCCACCCCTCCTGTAGATGCGGATATATATATATATATTCATTACAAAAAAACTTCATTAATGCATCTGTTAGGGTTGAAGCAACAGAAGTAGGGAAATGAGATGTTAGAGTTCATCCCCTAACCCCCCACCCTACCACTCCTCCCCCATCCTCCACACACCAACAGGCATTGGAGTGTGCCATGGGGTTGTTAGGCCCAACTCTTACCCCATTCCATGTGCAAACAGGCTGACATGGTACAGCATAGGAGAATGGAGTGAGAGTTAGGCCTAACAACCCCACTGCACACCCTGATGCCTGTTGGTGTATGGAGAATGGGGGTGGTGTGGTAGGATGGAGGTTAGGGGCTCAACCCTAACATCTCAATTTCTTACTTTTGTCACTTCAACCCTAACTTATGCATTAACACATTTATTTGCAATGAATTCCTTTACTTTTTGAGAAAGTGTAATCTAACTGGTATGTGTTGGTGGGAGTGCTGGCCCTCCGGGCCCCACACTCCCTTCAAGCTGCCAATTTTTGCATAATGATATGCATCTGTGGAAGTTCAGGTCCTCTGGGCCCTACACTACCTCCTACACATAACTATGGAGCCATACAGCAGCCTATAGGGCTTAAAAGGAACCCTTGTAACACTAATTTGCCACTATCTCAGCTACCGTAGCAGCCATGAAAAAAATTCCACTGCAGTTGTAATCATGACTTTGAAGCCTCTATGCACATTTGGGTCTAAGCTGCCTGGAGCAAAAAAATCTATATCTTGCATAGTTTCTGATAAATGGGCACTGAAAGGCACTTTGGGCAACGCAATGTTATCCTATGGCAAAAATCTGAAATTTGTTATGGCATATCTATGGAACAGATTACATCTTCTGCACCTAGCAGTATAACTCACATCTCTGGGACACCCTCTTTATACCTTGAAAATTTCAAGCCAAAAGACCACACCGTTTATTTACAGTGCACTGGGAAAGTTTTAAAATTCCTAGTTCGTGTGGTGGCAAAATCCCTGTTTGCAAGGTCAATCCCCGTTCGTGAGCTGTAAAAATTGTCATTCAAGAGAATTCCTTGATCATCAAATTTTGGCCATCTGGTCCGGAAGTTACAATAAAGGATTTTGTCAGATCATGAATGAGGATTTTAAAAACCAATCCCCTTTCACGAGCTGTCAAAATTCCCTTTTGTGAGTCGATCCCCTTTCACAAGGTAACACAATCCCCCATTTGTAAGAGAATCCTTGTTTGAGAGAAGGGTCATCTGGTCTGGGAATGACGATCAAAGATTTTGTCAGCTCACAAAAGGGGATTTTGACAGCTCACAAAAAGGGATTCTGACAGCTCGTGAGAGGGGATTAAAAAAAACAATCCCCTTTCGCAAGCTGTCAAAATCCCCTTTTGTGAGCCAATCCCCTTTCGCGAGCTGACAATATCCTGGTTCGTGAGCCAATCCTTGTTGATGAGATAGGGCCATCTGATCCAGAAATCATGATCAAGGATTTTGTTACCTCGTGAAAGGGGATCGGCTCACGAAAGGGGATTTTGTCACCTCACAAACAAGGATCGGGAGCAAGTGATGAACAAAGAATTGTTACATTTAAAATGGCCATTTTTGGCCATAACAAAGGAAACCAAAGACATGGCTTTATAGAGCATGTCACCCTGAACAAAACCCATGCTTAATTCAGAACAGAAGACATTGGTTCGGCGAGCTACAACTTTTTGTTTGTGGGGGAAAATGAAAACAAAATGGCTTCTCATGAAAGGGGAAATTTTTCTCACGAACAACGATTTTATAAATCCCAGTTCATGAGGTGACAAAATCCTTGATCACAAGCCCAATCTCCATTCGCAAAACACACCTATAAATCCCAGACTGAACTGAGCATGCTCAGAACCAAAACATTTAAAATTAAATAACTTTTGAATGAGTTAATATTTTGTTCACCAGTCCAATGCTGGATTGTTCTTTGGGCAAACCACTGTCTACCCTGAAAATTTCAGACTAAAGTTCCAAATGGTGTGGCTGCAACACGATGGGCAAAAATCAGCAAAAATGGTAGGAAAAAAACGAAACACATGTTTCTTAGCACTTCGCTGCATGAGAACTGCAAGTCCAATCAAAACGCAACTTGGAAAATCAAGAGATCTGCCTTACAAGACTGTACATTCCAAATGTTGGGCAAATCTGCTGAACAGTTGCAAAGTTATTAACATGCAAAATTTGGGGTTTAACATTAAACTGCTTATTCGACCCTAACTGAAGTGTGTGACCGCACCACTATTATATATATATATATATATATATATATATATATAGAGAGAGAGAGAGAGAGCTGTATATCTATATCTAGATGTCGCTATCTATCTCTCTCTCTCTCTCTCTATATATATATATATATATATATATATGTAACTATAGAATCACAGGGCTCTCTGGGCCCTGTGCTTCCATTTATAGGACAACAGTGACCAAATTGCCAGCACAGCTATCTTATTACCCCACCTCATGTATCCCAGTACAGAGAATTTTCGAATCCACACCAAAATGTAACTCTATGCAACTGCAGCAGCATTGTGCACCACAGGTATGTAAACACATTTGGGGCAGGATTGGAAAAATGACAGCTGTGGCATAGATCAGTTTGGTTAATAAGAAGGCTATGCTGAAAATTTGGGGTCAATATATTTAAAATATCTGAAGTTATGAGTGGACATAGCAAAATTGCAATGAATGGTCATAACTTTAACATTTTTTCACATTTGGACCTTAGATTTTGAGCATAGTCTTTTTATAGCCCTGCCTTATAATCCCCATAGGTGAAAATATTAAAATCCATACCAAAATGCCATTCTGTGCCACAGTTGCAAAAACAGGGTTTGGGCAGGATATTAAAAATGACAGCTGTATTGTTCATAAGTTGGTGTGAAAAATGGCTGCGTTGAAAATTTGGAATCAAAATATTTAAAATTACCTAAGTTATGCACGTACATAGAAAAATTTAAATGAGCGAGTGTAACTCTGCCATTTTTAGGACTTTTTTCACAAAATTTTCAACACAGGCTTTTTGGGACCACACCTCATGGACACTGACACTTGTCATTTTGTTAATCAGCCCCAAAAGGTGATTTTCATGCAGTGACCATGAAATCACCTTCTCGGCCCAATTAGTGAAACAACAGTGTTCATGAGGTGGGGTCCCAAAAATTCCATGTTGAAAATTTGGTGAAAAAATACCTAAAAATGGCAAAGTTATGAACATAAGTTCGAAACACCATTGAATTACATTATATGGCACTTACCTTGATTTCTCAGTTTGCGGTTCAGCTTTGAAGAGTGCAGACACTTCCTAGTTCTCAAAGGATGACACCATACAACCTCCAGATGTAAGTGTAGGGTAAGGTGGTGTGTGGGGTGGTTGGTGCTCAGTGGGAGGGTTGGAATAGGGAAGGGGGATGGCGGGGACAGCAAGGGATGGTTTTCTTTCTTCCAGGTTTAAAAAAAATGACATCGGGGATGGTTTTCTTTTTTGCACGTGCACATAAATAAATGTATGTTGGGACACTGGGGTGGATGTTTCAGTGTTTCAAACTGCTGGGTGAGGGGCTTCAAAATGCCAACACAGGGTTAGACTTTAATGTCAATGCAAATAAAACAAGGGCTGCGGGGGGCATCCGACACGGGTAGGCATCCCAGGGTTAGATTATAGGAATTAACATTTTTTAAAAGCAGGGAGGTAAGGGGAGTGCCACTAGACACCAGGGAAATATAGTACAGCATGAGGGAATGACAGAATTCATGAGCAAGGATCCTTTTTCGTGACTCGTGATATGAAAAAGGATTATTGTTTCATATCTCATGATCATGAAAAGGGATTCCTAACAGAAAATAAAACACATTTCTGGGCCATGTCTCTAATATTGAGGTGCATATTGCACCTAAGGGAGCCCTGATCAGCCAGTTAGGTGTGGTGGTCTCTCCCTAGGATGTAATTTTTGTGGTTTATGGAGAAAAAAAAGAAAAAGAAAAAAAAATTGCGTCTTGCGAAAAAGGATTTTCTTGCGAAAAGGATTTAGTTCTCATAAAAAAGAATGGGTCTCGTAAAGTAACCTTTCAGCAAGAACAAACTCTTTGTCGATTTTCTCCTCTACCCTGAAAATTGATCTTCCTTTGAAAACAAAGGGAATGAAAACATAATAACTTTGCAACAGATAAATATTTTACACAAAACTAAGCATACCTGTTCTGTTACTCAAGCTGGTTCTACCATAAAAATCGCACTAAAATTCCACACCATCTCGATGCAGGGTGATGAGGAAAAAACTGCAAAAAGTGGCGACTTTATGACTTTTTGCACTGTCCGAATCTCAGAATCTGCATATCCAACTGGAATGAAACTTGCCACAACAAGATATCTACCATATAGGACAGCACATGCCAAATGTTAAGTAAATCCATTGATTGATTGCAAAGTTATTAAAATGTAATATATGAGGTTTAACATTAAACATGCTAAAGGGCCATCATGCCCCTATAATATATACAGTATATCTATATACTGTAGATAGATAGATAGATAGATAGATAGATAGATAGATAGATAGATAGATAGACAGACAGACAGACAGACAGACAGAGAGAGAGACAGAGAGATACAGGGAGAGATAGAAGAAGAAGAAGAAGAATCAGCATTTATATAGCAAGAGTAAATCCTTTCTAGCAAGAACAAATCCTTTGTCGATTTTTCTCCCTCTATCCTGAAAATTGATCTTCCCTTTGAAAACAAAGGGGAATGAAAAACATAATAACTTTGCAACAGATAAATATTTTTACACAAAACTAAGCATACCTGTTCTGTTACCCAAGCTGGTTCTACCATAAAAATCGCACTAAAATTCCACACCATCTCGATGCAAGGTGATGAGGAAAAAACTGCAAAAAGTGGCGACTTTATGACTTTTTGCACTGTCCGAATCTCAGAATCTGCATATCCAACTGGAATGAAACTTGCCACAATAAGATATCTACCATATAGGACAGCACATGCCAAATGTTAAGCAAATCCATTGATTGATTGCAAAGTTATTAAAATGTAATATATGAGGTTTAACATTAAACATGCTAAAGGGCCATCATGCCCCTATAATATATACAGTATATCTATATACTGTAGATAGATAGATAGATAGACAGACAGACAGACAGACAGACAGACAGACAGAGAGACAGAGAGATACAGGGAGAGATAGAAGAAGAAGAAGAAGAAGAATCAGCATTTATATAGCGCTTTTCATACATCCAAAGCGCTTTACAAGCAATGCTAGACTGGTAGTGAAGTGACTGAATGTGTGGTGGTGGCCATATCGCACATCATCACCCACACACAGCCTGGATAATTACATGAACCGGTTTTATGGGAAGGGGAATGCTGGCCAGGACACCGGGAATGTTCCCTACTCTTTGCAAAGAGTGCCCTGGGTTCTTTTACTTCCACCATAGATAGATACATACATACATACTGTATATACATACATACATACGTACATACATAGGTGATAGATAGAGTGAAGCCCACCAAGATGAAGCCCAACTCTGCAGATTTCTGCAGTAGAGCTACTGTAGCAAAACATGCAATTTCAATGAGAGTTAATCCCTTTTGTCATGCAGGAAACCTGTGACACTGCGCTTCATCCTGGCAGGCTTCTGTATGTAGATAGATAGACAGATGCAAGTAGAATCCTTACCAGTCCATTTGTATTGCAGCAATGTCCTTACATCTAGTGTGGACCCCTTGGTGACCACACTTTATACTGTGAGTGATGCACACATGTGAGCCGGTAATCACAGTCACAGTCATTCAGTGGGTACAATAGAAGGTTGCAAGGTGCATGCCATGCACTGTGATGCTGCAGAATTTGTTGGGGTGATAATTAAATCTGTGTGATGCAAAACCCACAGCTGGCATTCCCTGTGTTTTACATTCACACCCTGTGCATGGCATAGGGACTAGCATTTGTTGGAAACAAAAGATTAATTTCCACAGAGGCATATCTGCTCTCACTAATTACCTATCCCATGACTGGTGACTATCATACTTTGAGGCCCTGTGTCCACTACAGTGACATACAGACATCAGAATACTCTCTTAGCAGATGAAAGGCATCATACCTTGGGCTTTAGGACATGGCCTGTAAGGGTTTCAGTGTGCATCTAAGCATGACAGTGGACCAGTTGATTCAGAATGGTGGCCAGACAAAGAGGGCAGCATCCTCTGTAACTTTATGTGCCCATGCAATGGTCTGTGTGCAGCAAGGTGCTGTGCCTGCCACAGGGCTTAGAAACAGAAACAGAATTTGTCAGCAGATGAGGATCGCTTAGCTCACAAAGTCTGCCCATTTTTCCCTATCTACTGTATCACCACCGACCCCACTTGATCTCCATCTCTTTCTTCCTACCCCCGTCCTTTCCATTAATATTCCCTTATGCCTATCTCATGTATTCTTGAACCCCACCACTGTTTTCACCCTCATCACCTCCACTGGTTGGCTGTTCCAGGAATCCACCACTCTTTCTGTGAAGAAGTACTTCCACACATCTTTCCTGACTCTAAACCCCTTCATCTTCATATCACAGCTCCTCGTTGAGCACCTTTTTTCTGAAAATACTTTCCTCCTGTACCTTATTTACACCCATGAGATATTTATAGGTCTCTAACATATCCCTCCTCTTCCAGGATGTACATACTGAGTTTCTTTAGTCTTGCCTCATAGGGCTTTTGATGCACACTCTGCACCATCTTAGTTGTCCTTCTCTGGATTGCCTCTGTGCTGTCTATGTCCTTCTAGAGATGTGATCTCCAGAACTGGACACAGTATTCTAGGTTGGGTCTTACCAGCAATCTATATATAGACAACACCCCCTCTCTCATTCTGCTGGCTAGCCCGCCTAACTGCCTTGTCACACTGCCTGGCCACCTTTAGTTCATCAGATATTATTTCCCCCAGGTCCTTCCTGCTTGGTGGTCGCCAATAACACTCCACCCATTTTGTAAAAGAGGTGGCTGAAAAGGTAAAAGATAAAATATATCATTCAGAAGGTATAAGGAGACACAGAGGGAGTAGGACAGGGAGGTGTATCAGGGGAAACAGAGAGAAACAGGGAAAGCGAAACCCCTGGGTTTCTATGCCCTAATGGAATTACTTTGCAGTTTTTCACACTGAAACCCAGCTGCCATATCCTTGACCACTTCTCAGGTTTTCTCAGGTCTCTGATCATCCTCTCTATCCTGCTGGAGTGTCCATCCTATTACAGATTTTGGTGTCAACCACTAAGAGGCAGACTTTCCCCTCCAGCTCCTTTGCAATGTCACTTATAAAAACATTAAAGAGGACTGGTCCAAGCACTGATCCTTGAAGCACTTCACTGGTCACACACCTCTCTTCATAGTGAACCTCATTTACCACCACACTCTGTTGACTATCCCCTAACCAATTTCTTACCCAGTTTACCACCTTTGGACCCACTCCTAAGCTATCCAGCTTGCTTACTAGTCTCCTATGTGGAGAACAGGGTCAAAGGCCTTTTTAAAATTTAGGTAGACCACATCCAGCACTCCACTCTGATTTAATTCCTTGGTCATCCAGTCAAAGAAATCTATGAGATTCATTTGACATGACCTCCCTCCCCTCTGTCAGTCCATGCTGCCTCAGGTCTTGTGGCCACTGGATTCAAAATATTCCACTATCCTTTCCTTCAGCAGTGATTCCATTAACTTTCCCACCATTGATGTCGGGCTTCCTGGCCTCTTATTGTCAGCCTCCTCCCTACTACCATTTTTGTGAAGTGGGACTACATCTGCCCTCCTCCAGTCCTCTGGAACCACCTCTGTTTCCAGTGAGCTGTTAAATAGGACTGTCACAGGTGCAGCCAGTACATCCCTGAGCTCCCTCAATACCCTTGGATGTACCCTGTCTGGTCCCATTGCTTTGTACACTTTCAGATCAGAAAGTTCTTCCTCCTTTGAAAAAGAACTACTGTCCACCTCCCTCCACCCCTCCCTATACTTTTTTGTGGTCCATCCCATTGTCTTTCCTCTGGGAACTAAACACTAAACAAAAATATTTGCTCAGGATATCTGTCTTTTCCTGGCCCACCCCTCTACACAGTCTCCCCTTCCTTTTTTAACCTTACAATCCTTCCCCTGGTCTCCTTTTTTCACTTACAAACCTAAAAAATGTCTTGCTATTCTGTCTTCAGTTTATACCTTCATGCTCCTTATCGCTTTCCCTGTTTTCCCTGATACACCTCTCTGTCCTACTCCCTCTGTGTCTCCTTATACCTTCTGAATGATATCTTTTATCTTCTACCTTTTCAGCCACCTCTTTTAAGAACTATAGCGGTCTCTTGTTCCTCTTGCTTTTGCTCACTTGCTTTACCCAGAGGATTATTACTTTCACTATGCCCCATTTTAGCTTCAGGAAAAAGTATGGAAGAAAGGCACCAGTCACAGTTATGATATGTTACTTTATTAGTGCAAAAAGTGCTGTATAAAGTGCAAATATATTACAAGGTACATTCACATATGTAGCGGCAGCAGCAAAGTCCACCCCACTCAGGTAATTCCCCCTGCCAGATCGTCCCTGAGGCATTCACCCATATTTATTAAATCTGCTCTCCTAAAGTGCATGACCCTTGCCCTTGTGTGGTTCAATTGCAGCTGTCATTATACTATTATATTGCCTGCAACACTGTCCCTGTTAGTGAGTGCCAGATCCAATATTGTCCCATCAGAAGTGAGTTTGCAGATTAGTTGCCTTAAGAATGTCCAGGATGTCCCTGCTTCTAGTTGAAGCCACAGTTGGGAGGCTTCAATCTGCATCGAGCAGGTTGAAGTACCCTACCAGCATCACCTGCACCTTTTCTGCCATTTTGCCAGTGGCTTCCACCAGTACCTTATCTAACTCCTCTCCATATGCTGAAGGTCCCAAGATCATGCCAGAGCAACTATTTGGTCTGTTCCCCTTCCCCAGGGTGACCCACAGTACATCTGCCCCCACTGTATTCCCTGTATCTCCATCACTTTTACACTTTCCCTCACATAAAGCAACAGACAACCCCTTTCTTTTCCATCTATCCTTCCTGAAGAGAGTATAGCCTGGTATAGCCATGTCCCAGTTGTGATTTTCAGTGCACCATAACTCGGTAATGGTTACAATATCCAGGCTGGTATATGCCATGATGGCCTCTAGGTTCAGAATCTTATTTCTTAGACTTCTTTTATTTGCACACATGGCCTTCCAGATCTTTTTTTTCTTTTTGCCCTCCCACCTTCTTCCCTCTCTTTTTAATGCTACTGTTCCCATTCCCATTCATTCTTGCCACTCTACTTCCTTTATTAATTTGCACCATGTGGTATTCATCTCCCTTCAGGTTGTCACTACTTTCTACTTCAGCCTTTTGGGGGGGGCATATTCTGCCTCCCCAATTTCCTCCACCACCCTCCTCACCTAGTTTAAATGTTTATCAAAGTAACATTTAAACCATCCACTGAGGGATGCGGTTTATAGGCCCTTGACCATCCAGATGGTCCCCAATCCCCAGTGTAGCTGAACTCCTCCTCTCTGCACCATTCCTTCAACCATAAGCTAGAGCTCCTGCTGCAGATATCTCTCTATTCTCCCCCCGTTGTAGACAGGCAGCATCTCAGCAAAAGCCAGTGAATGCTCTACCTGCCTTGATACAGCATTAGTGTGATGTGAAATGTCAGCTCTTCTGGAGTGCTGTTTGTCCATTCATCTCTTAGCATTAAATAAAATGTATTTTTTATCCTGACCTAACGTTTAAGGTCCTACTTCAGTTGTATACTGGGCAGCCTGAGTCTTTTGCTCCAACCTGCCCAAGACCTCTCCACAGCTCCCTGAAATCCCCCTGCACTATCCCCAGCCCTGTCCCTAGTCAGGTCATTGGTCTCTAGGTGGACAATGACATCTAGCTCTGCCTTCCATCCTCCTGCCCTAGTGGTCATCAGGATCAGCCTTCCATTTCTCTGGGTGTAGCGTCGCATAGGCACCTAACCTCCCTCTCCCCTGTTTCCTACTCCAAACTCTATCTCCCTCCCAATTGAGTCCCCCACCAGAAGTTGTTTTCTCCTCCTTTGGGGTTCTTTACTACCCT
Organism: Neoceratodus forsteri; assembly: GCA_016271365.2. Taxonomy (NCBI): domain Eukaryota; kingdom Metazoa; phylum Chordata; order Ceratodontiformes; family Ceratodontidae; genus Neoceratodus; species Neoceratodus forsteri. The sequence continues at coordinate 411,955,736 of CM028133.1, read as the reverse complement.
TACTGGGGTCTCTGCTATGGATTCCCACATCCTCTTTGGTCACAACCACAGCTGCCTCCTCCTAGCATTCCCACCCCACCAGAGTGGCACAGGAATTACCTAGTGGTACCGGTCGAGGGATGTGCCTGTGACCCCCAACCCCACTCTTCCAGAGCCCACTATAGTCCAGCCACTCCTCCTCCCATGCATTAGACCTTGGAGTCAGTTAAAAAACCAATTATGACTGACTTACCACACATTATAACTGATTTTTACAACTAGTTTGAAATTTATTACTTCAATTAACTAAAGAAAATCCAACCAATTTTTTAAACTTTCACCATCACTGCATTTTATTATGTAGTAGTTTGTCACTTTTTTAACTTCATATCTCATGCCACATTACACCACTAGGGGGTAATTAACAGACATCTAATCACCAGTCATGCTTCATTGCTTAATAAATTGCACTTTGGTTTACATCCGGTTCTGTACACACATCACAACCACTCACAGGGGTCAACTTCAATATTTTTTTGCACTAGCCAGCAGGGTAAGGTGATTCAAAATTGCAGTAGCCCACTAATGGCAGCCATAGCCCACAATTATAATGGCAAATTTTGATCATTTATACAGGAAACAATTCAAGCCAAGAAATACTCTGATTATTGCACATTTATCATGTTTTCCTATTCCTTTCTGCCCCATCTGCCAAAAAAAAAGTCTGCAATGCCATCACATACAGTGAACCCCACATTGTTTTATACAACGGCCTTCTATCTTCCTCTTTCTTCCACAACCCCCCCCCCCCAACCAGAGGACATCACAACAGAAAATGTTCAGTCAAGCAGACATAGCTCTGCACACACAACAGCTGACACCATCATGCACCTCAACCATACTCTCACCACCATCCACAGGGCAATGAACAGAGCCTAGCACAGAAAGACACGCTGCTTGGCCCCAACCCTGTAGTCAACTGGAGACATGCACTTCTGGAAGTTTTTGTACAGTGAGCCAGGAGCACTTCTAAGATTTCTCTGGGTGGGGACTTCACAAACCTAAGGGGTCTGAGAAATAGAAAACTATGTCGTTTTTATATTTAAAAGCATTGATTTTACTGTGTTCTGCCCCAACAAAAATACATTTTTCTTTAACAGTGTCCTTTCATTCTTTTTCCATCCAGGGGAAACAGTGCATAGGCATGACGCTATACGGCATCAATTTCTATATAGAATGATCTATGCACCCCAGGAATGTCAATTTTAACCTTTCAAACTATGTATTTTATTAAGTTTTTTGGGGGGGACCAGACATGATCTAAAGCTTTATTTAGTTGGGAGGGATAAGGGTGGGAATGTAGGGTGGGACTGTATGGATGGTGTTACCATACTAAGAAGCCAGCAGAGTAAGCCCTATGGTCTGTCAAGTCTGCTCAGGGATCAGTGCCCATTTAGGACCCTGTTTTCTGCCCCCCAAAGTCCCACCCCATTTTCCTGCCTTGGTGGCCTCCCAATGCTGATCCTGCTTAGATGCACCCTCCCTCTATACCTGTCCCAGCCCCTCTTGAACCCCTCTACAGTATCCACAACCACCATTGTTGGCTGGCTTGGTCCATTTTGAAGAGCTGGGGACCCCCCTACACTTTCAAGCATTGACAGCTATGGATCTGTGGATGGTCATTGCAGAGTCTGGCCTGCAGTGGTGTCCAGGGAAAGAACAGAGTTAAGAGATTTGGATGGTAAACTGGGGAAAGCTATGGTGAGGCTGTGTTAAAACCCACCACCTGCAGGTCAGGCCCTGTATACCACTTGGCATTTTGTCACTGAAATGCTGGAAACAGACCTTCAAAATGTAGGGAAATGAGGGGCACTGGTCTTAATATGGGACACATTGTCAGACAGGCATGCATGAGGACAAAAACCTGCTAAATAGAGACTTTTTTTTAACTTCACTAACAGCCATGAAAACATGCACTAGTCAAGACGGACAAGTAGAGTTAACTGAGATTCAATGCAAAAAAGTACAAAATAATGCACCTGGGTAGAGGGAACCCTGAGGAGAGCTACAGATTGGGGAGGGGGGAGCTGACTGCCACAAAGGAGGAAAGAGACCAAAGGGTTATCATCTCTGATAACCTTAAGGTATCAAAACAGTGCACAAAGCAGCGGGAAGGGCCAGTGGCATGCTGGAATGCATAGGCAGTGGTATCACTAGCAGGAGGCAGGAGGTGGTGATGTCATTGTATAAAACATTGGTAAGGCCTCACCTGGAGTACTGCATGCAGTTCTGGAGGCAACACCTGCACAAGGACATAAACAAGGTGGAGACTATCCAGAGCAGGGCAACAAAGATGGTGTAGGGTTTGCACCACAAAACATATGAGGAGAGACTAAGGGACCTCAACTTGTACTGATGTACTCCCTGGAGGAGCGAAGAGAGTGGGGGACATGTTTGAAACTTTCAAGTACCTCAAGGACATTAACAAGGTGCAGGTGGGGGACCTTTTCCAATGTAGAAAAAGTACTAGATAAAGGGGGCACAATATAAAACTGGAGAGGGGTAGGTTAAGAGGCAATGTGAGGTAACGTGAGAAAGTTTTTCCACTCAGAAAGTATAGTTGACACTTGGAATATTCTGCCACAGGAAGTCGTGGGGGCAAGCACAGTGGAGGGGTTTAAGCATGCCGGAAACAGGCACAAGGGAACCCTGAGGGTGAGGGAGTGATGAAGACATTGATCACATAGGATTAGTGGCCACATACAATGTATAGGGCCTGCGGGCAGACGAGATGGGCCTAGTGGCTAGCAGTCCTAATCTGCCAACAGTTTCTATGTAACTGCACTAGCCTTGCTCAATTTGCACTAAGGTTTGGGCTAGTAAAACTATATTAATCGACCTCCTTCCCCTGCACTCAGTGTGAGAGTCCATCTAGGGTATGAACAGACTGAGTGTGTGAGCAAAAGGGGAAAAAATCTGCTGCACTTTTGCTGCTCAGGTATATGTTTGTTTTTTTTTTTTTTTTTTAGCAGAGAGGCACACAACATGACTGAAGAGGGAGTAGACCAGGATGGGCCTATGGGAGACTCAGACACCAACAGAAAAAGAAAAACAGCACTTGTGCCAAAATCATGTACCTTAAGCACTTGTACTACAAGAAGGGTATTCAAAATCAATTCACAATAACAACAGTTCTTTTCTATTTCTACCACTGATGTAAACCTGGGTCAGCAGTAAAGGAGCTCTCCTTTTATTTCATTTCTATGGAATCTGAAAAAATGGGAGTCTGTCAGGAAGAGAACTAAGAGAATCAAGGTGGAATGCTCATGCACTGTCTTGACTAAATAGGGGATGGGGTAGACCGAGGTTTTCATATTTTTTGCCACAGATGAGCTGCCTGAGCTCCATCTCATATACTACACAGTATAGTACAAACTTTGTTTTTCTTTCTTCTCTGCCTGCGATTCTAACCTGTAAAAAAAAAAAATGCACTAGAGCCGTTTTATAGTTTACTTACTTTTACAGTTCAGAATCCTTATCCAGACCAATTTTCCCTCCTAACTTCCTTCCACCAGACAGACTAAAGTGAACTCCTCACTCGCTCCACGATAACTGAGATGTATGCTGTGCCACAGCCTAGGATGGTTCCTCCAGGCTCTGATCGGACTCCCATCAATCAAGGGCAAGGCAAACCACACCAGTACTGCCATCTGTCAGCGACACAGACCCAGGCTGTGCCCAGCACCACAACACGACAAACGACTACAGAGGACACATGACCTGGTTCTGCTACAGTAACTGCTACTAGGCCTTAGGATTTACTCACACCAGCCACCATGTGCTTTCTCACTCTCCCACCTAGCAGCCTAGTAGGACCACTGATGCCCTCCCTGGCTGGCCTCCTCGAGACAAGTCCTCCTCTGGAGGGACCTCCTCCCTGCTCCCCCAAGACCAACAACCTGAAAACCAGTCTATCTGCAGTGCATATGCTGGTCTGGTTTAGTTGCAAGAAGATGTACAGTACTGCAACACTAGTCCAAGACAAGCTGTGTAAGCAGACACATTCAGAAGTACATTTAGGGGTATTGTGAAGAACTGGTATAATGATAGCTCATCAGCACAGTGATAGGGCTACTGCTCAAGATGCTGGTGACCCAAGTTCAGGAATGAGCCCTGGATATTGGGGTACAGCTGTGGGGAGGAAGACCAAGTGCTCCACAGGATACTCCTACTCTGGTGAAGGTAGGCTGCAGGCTCTGCTACCTTGGGGACCACAGGTGGTGGAGCAGAAGGAGCAGGCACAATGGGTGTTTGCTTTGTATGCGTGTGTGCCAGTTGACTCATGGCATGTCTAAGGGGAGAAACAGGAAGGAAAAGCCCTGGGATTGTGAGCAGCATAATGCTGGATTACTTTGGGATCTACCAATCCTAACTTGCCATGGTGCTCATACACTCAACCGACTGGATGGGGACCCCAACTTATCCCCTAAAAGGTGTCCACCCAAGCTGCAGGAGCTGCACTGGAGTGCTAAGCAGAGGAAGGCAATGTCAGAGACAAGAGGGTAAAACTAATAAATAAAAAGTTTTCAGACAAGATTGACAAACAATGTTTTAGGACAAGTACTCAGTCAGTCAGTCAGTCATAGAGGAATGTATGTCTTTCACAGGAAGGACTGAATTTTCTCCAAATTAGAAAATATTGACATATAGCTTAACCATTGCTGGAAATATGATTCTTACGATTTTGTAATTAAACAAATACATTTTTTAATATAATCATACATGTTTCTACTTTTTGTTACCAGCTTGCAGCAGTAGCGTAGCAAATACCCAGAAGGCCTGGGTGCAAGGCAATGTTACAGGGCCCAAACCCAGTTTTGAATAAACATCAAAATTATAATTTGGGACCCTCAAACCTAGTGGGCCCGGGTGCCACTACACCCCCTGCACCCTTGTAGCTACGCCCCTAGCTTGCAGGTGTCTGCAGTACAACTCTTAAGTGTAATTAAAACCTCTTGAAACCACATCACTGCCTTCCATATACCAGCACATTTATCCCCCAACAGCAGCCCTGACAGTCTCTAAGAAGCCTTTATTGCTGGCACATACCTTTATGGGACTGCTAAAGGCAGTTCAATTCTGACATTTATTTCAAATGCCAATTCCTCGCCTCAGTTCTCTGCGTTCGTCCCAGTTTGGGGAGGGGGGTTAGCAGTTATTCTTTTTTTGCTCCACCTCCTCCCACCACGGCACAACCTCATACACCTGCAAGGGCAGTACCACTGACCCTTCCCAACTCCCAAAACTGAGAAATCACCTCACCTCAATGCACTGTCTAGTGCAACAGTTCGTGTCCGATGGACCTCCATGCCGTGTCCGGCTCCAGGCACTTCCTCATTCAACTCCTTAGGCCCCGCATTGCAGTCCGCCCTGACCCCGCGTGTTCTTTAGTCTTTTGTCTTTTCTCCCTCTTCTTCTCTCTCAGTCTGTCCTCTTGCTTCTCCTGCTGTTCCGGTGGGTTAACTCAAGACAAGTGGATTAAGGATCCCGACGTGACCCAACCTCACACATTGCACAAAACAACTGCCATCCCACTCAGATTACCATTTTGTTCTGTCTGCTTAGTTCTTCTCTGCTTCTGCCCATCACAGCCTGATGGGCAGCACGCACAACTCCCTAGCTCCTCCCCCTTGCATACTCTATTGGCTCTGCAGAGCCAGGGCCACAATTTGGTTGGAAAATCAGGATGTAGATGCTTCCTGAGCCTGTGCATTCAAATTTAAACAAAAAAAAAGCTTGCCTAAGCAGTTGGCAATGGACACTTGTGGTGAAGGGGGCGGGGTGGAGAGGAGACTGTCAGGGCAAGCAGAGCTGGGAGGGAGAGTGGTGTGTGAGGAGTTCCAGCATCGCTGTTGAAACTTGAAGAAATACGACTGCACTCAATTACGGCTGCAACTCAGGGCAGTTCCAGCTAATTGCAACTGCCCTGAATTGCAGTCCATGATTCTGACGGCCGTCGGTGGCTCCGGGGTCTACCATGCATCATCTGAGGAAATGGTTTCAAACCTGGTGGCCCCTGGTTGGGGGAAGAGGTTGCCTGAATCCCAGTCAACTCTTTGCCTGGAGTCTAGCGACCTTCTCCCTCAACCCAGTGAGTTGCATGAAGATGGAGCAGTACCGCAGTCTCCAGAAGGTCTCTCTGAAAACTGCTGCACCACAGCCACAGCACTGTACCACTCCAAGCTTTTTCAATTCCTCCACTTCCCTGTGATACTTGGAAATACTTATGTATCTTCACCCCTGATACAGTGTTTCTAGTTTTTCCCTTTCTGTGGTTTGTTATGCCATTGTACAGCTACCCTATATAGGGTGTTGCTCCTATTTCCAGTTTTGACCTACCCTTTACATTCCACCTGTCCTGTATGTACCCTTACCCTTGATAGGGTGTTTCTAGTATTTCTCCTTTTGTTGTTTGCTATGCCCCTTGTTCACCTACCAAAGATAGGGTGTTGCTTCTATTCACAGTTTTGACTTATGCTTTACCTTTCACGCATCCCTCATGCACCTTACCCTTGATATAAATGACTTATACCGTATTACCCTTAAGTGTTTTAAACACACTGTAATAATTCTTAAAACACTTTTGCATCAATGCATCACATTACAAGAATAATAATAATGTGACGTATTCTATTACTGAAGTAACAATACCAGGTTTACCTTTAAATACCTATTGCAAATTAAATTACAGATAACCAACCCTTATTTTGTAACAAACTGTACTTAAAGATTGTATAAATTTAGCCCACTGTTATACTTACTGTGTCCAATGTATTGATGCTGGGGGTTTCCCCTCACTTACTACAACTTACACATCATATACGCTCTATAGTTAGGTAGCAGCAGCTTAGGGTTTTGCACTTGGGGCGTAGTATCTTCTGCCAACTGCCACCCCATGCTATCACTCCAAGTGTGTCATGCTTTAGCACAGCCCTTTAGCTTGAGGAACTTGAGGACTGCAGTGGACGATACTGGGCCCAAGCCAAGAAATACTAGAAGTGAAGTACTGTCCCTTTCTTGAGCTGTCTCTCGATTGGTGCAAAGGCTGAGGGGCAGTGACAGCAAGCCTGCTAACAGTAGGCAAAGCAGACAGAAACAGAATGACAGACATCACATGATGTTCTTGATGCGAGAGGCAGCTTCCATTTCAGCTCCATGAACCACACTAAAAAATGAGGCAAAAACCTGTAAATTTTTTTTTATTTTTTATTCTGCCTACAACTGTATTGCTGAGGATTAACTAAGGATTACCTGTGACTTGCCACAGTCAAAATGAGTGACCAGGAGCCACAGCAAATGGACCTGACATCAACCCTGACAGTGCCACACTGCTCTCAGGTGATTAAGCGACCCAGGCAGGGCTCACCTCTCGACTCATCTCCAGAGCCCAGTGACCAAGAAGACACATTGGACAAACTTAATTGATTTTTCAGTGAATTAGCATCTATTAAAATTACACCACTGGAACTGGTTAGTGATTTTAGGACCCTGAAACAAATGCTGGAAATGTTGACCAAGCGAGTTGGTGATGTCGGAACTCACATCGATTCTATAGAGGATTGTCAAGAGCAGGAATCAATGGAAATAAAACAACTGAAGAAAAATATCACCAAACTAGATGATTGCATTGAGGATCAGAAGGGGAGGAATAGAAGGAATAATCTTGTGCTGCTGGGGATTCTGGAGAAGGTGGGGGGGGGGCATGCTTGCCTTTGTGCAAAAACTCCTGCAGAAGGTGGCAGGGACCACCTATACTATTGAATGTGCCTATTGATTCTTAAGATCGCAGCCTCCATCCAGGGGGTAATCCTAGAGATATCATCCTAAGGTGCCTACATTTCCAAGAGAAGCTGCGTATACAAAACCAAGCTCATAAACATGGCAACTTAATGTGGAATGGGCATTGTTTCTACATTAATAGTGATGTTACACCTACTGTTTGCAAAAAGCAATTAGCCTACAAAAGGATTAAACACATTCTGCATGGAGCTCAAATAAAAATTTGAATGCTGCACCCCACTAGACTGATTGTGACTACTGCACAGGACACCCATGAATTCCTCAGTGCTAATGTGGCAAACCCAGAGCTCCTGAAATTATCTGACAACACGGTAGCTAACCAGGCACACCTTTGAAGAGTCTTTAAATGTGTACTTAGAGGGGAACTCATTCACCTGGCATCTACCAGAAAAAAAGAAGATAGAGGCAGAGGACAAGCAACTATTGTAAAGTATCAAGGACCTTGAACAGAAGGTCTCAGGGGAGGTTGCACTACTACAATTCTCCAATTTAAGGCAGCCGAAACCAAATACAGGGAACTACTAAGGGAACAGACAGAATTTATGATTTTTAGGACCAAAATCAAATATGTTGATCAAGGGGAAAAGGCAGGAAAGCTGTTCGCTCTCAGGCTCAAGCAGCAGGAAATGAACAAAACTATCAAGTCAAATCAAAAACTGGTCACCTTTTATCAAATACAAGGGACAGTGCAATAGGCTCCAGTGAATGATACACTGAACTATATACTGAGGAAGCACCTGTGTCAGTGCCTGAGATCCAGCAGTTTCTTCATAAAGCAAATCTCTCTAAGCTTGTACTAGACCACCTAGAAAAACTGGGTGCCACCATATCAGAGCATGAAGTTAAACAAGCTATAGCTTACCACTTAGTTGACAAAGCACCCAGACCGGATGGTTTCTCCCCAAATTTTTACAAGGTACTGGCACAAGATCTCTCTAATCCCCTTGTAATTCTCTTTAATGAACCCAAGTCAAAGGGGTACTTCGATCCAACCCTACACGAAGCCATCATAACCTTACCCCCTAAACCTGAAAAGATCCATACCAAATCGGCAGCAATAGACCTATAATAACTGGTGATGCCCAATAGCAACCCATTTTCAGACATTTTCAAAAGTCGTATCAACCCACAGGTTGATACGAAAAAACTCATATCAACCTGTGAGTTGATACAACTTTTACAGCCTCGTGCCGAGAACCATGACAAACCAGCTGAGACAGTCACTGGCAGCATGAGACGGTTCTCCAATAGCAAACACACAAAGGCAGTTCTCACATCACTAAAAATCAAACAAATAAATCAGGGAGACCTAATTAAAAGGGCTAGCACAATGGAGAACTGTTTCATTGCCACATGCAGTAGTGATAGAGAAAAATTTATAAATGAGCAAGAAAATCAAAATACTATTCGAAAGACAGCAAGCAACCTTAGAATATTTAAAAGTTACCTTGCTCACTGAGAAGACTGTCGAGATGTCCACAGCATCCCACCCGTAGAGTTAGATGTAATTCTTGTCAATTTCATATTCTGTGTGAAAAAATCAGATGGATCTGAATATGAGCCCGGCAGCATGAGGGGAATAATAGCAAGCATTGACCGCCATCTGCAGGGTCACAAATACACTGCCTCAATTTTCCAGGGTCTAGAAACTGACTTCCCAGAAACAAAAAAAAAACACTTAAAGCTAAATCAAAATACCTAAAGAAACTTGGGAAAGGTAACAGGCCCCTAAGGCCCCATCCACACTACACCACTTGCGCCCGGTAACGGATGCAATCCATTATGGCCGCGGAGCAGTGCAGTGCATCCACACCTTGGCGGTGTCCGTTACGGGACCGGCACCACTGGTCCACACATCGGGATCTGGGTGACCGTTACAGCGGCGCCCGATCCCACACTGTAGCTCGCGCTGCGCTTTGTGCCCTGCAGAGGACCGTTACCAGCAGTCCACACTACCACCGGTAATGGTACCAGGGCGGGACCATGTCATAACGTTGTTGAAACCACCTCATATGGTTTTAACAACGATTCTGCTCTTCCTCCTGTAACGTTACCAGTGTAGCACTTTTACCGTTACCGATGCGGTTTACACCTCTGTAACGTTACAGAAGGGTTTTCGGGCTACAGTGTGGACAGGGCCTAAAAGCCCAGCCATTGTCTGAGGAAGACATAAATCTATTGTATTCGACAGGTACGATTTCCTTAAGCAACCCAATCTCACTATTGACTTTCCTATTTTTCCACATTGGCATGCATTTTGCTGTACATACCAAAGAGCAATATGATTTAGCATGGGGTGACATAATTGAGAGCAGAGACACTGAAGGCAATAGGGAATGACAAACTAAGACACATACGGGTGAAAACCTCGAGATGTCAGGCCAGTAAATCCCCGCTTGTACAAAAATCACAGCAACTCAGATAAAGATCCACTGTTGGCATATGACAAATACAAGGCAAACCAACCTATAACTATGTAAACAAATGATGCTCCATTCCACCTAGCTCCCAATGTGAATCAGAAACCAGGTGTGTCACTTTGGTACAGAAGCATGCGAATAGGCATGAATAAATTGTGGCAAATGATGAAAAAAATGAAACCTTCAGCTGGGCTCCCAGATGAGAAATGCATAACCAACCACAGTACATATAAAACCAGCATTCAGCGATTAATCGATGCTGACATCCCACCCACCGGAAGTCCAGCAGATTTCAGGGCATAAGAATATACAGACCATAAATAATTACTCTGTTTTAAGTGAGAAGAAACAGAGACACATCTCCAATCTTTTTAATCAAGCACCAGAAAGTACCTCATCTGTTGTGGCTAATCATAAAGAATCAATTCCTGTGGCAAAGAGAAATGGCCAGCAAGTAGTCCCCTCAACTTCCAGCCTCCCTGTCGACGACAGTACACAAAGTCTACAGACCTTGTTTGGAAAAAAATGTGTGTTCCACCAGGGAATATCTATAAACATCTAAAACAACTCAATGGCGCCACCTAGAAAACGTCCATGTGTGCTGGCAGATTCAGATTCCGACTAGCAGGTATGCATCATGAATCGTATCTAAAAGCAGAGAAGCCATAGTTTAAATTGTAAAATACATGCACGATCCTAAAACATTTTCTCTAAACACATACTTTCACCACTATCCCTTACTATTTCCCAAGGCTGGATGACCTTTCACCTCAGATCTGAGGAAGCAACGCTTGAGGATTTCTAAAAATGAACAATTTTCAGTTAATTTAAATGTAATTTACTAATTAATATTATAATTATTTGTTAGAAAGTAAGTTGTCTCCTGCTGATCTTATCAGAGAGAGCTTAGTTTAAGTGTCATGAACTTTCCCCTTGGACAGAAATTATCCCGAGACATCTAGATGATGCAGCCGCGATGGATTTGAACTTTTCCATGAAATAAACATATAAGAAGGTACCATTAAATTGTTACTGAAGTCTGTTCTCTCCTCTGGATGTAAAATATGTAATTAAATCTGCTTTGTCTGCTTTGTATTATAAAAAATAAAATATATGTAGGTGCTTCATATTTCTGCTATGTACAAATGAGAACTAAATTTTTTCTTGCACCAGTTATATAAAATAAAACATATGTAGGTGGTTGATATGGAGCTTTTTTACAAACACTTGATGTGTGATAATATTTAAACCTCTTGAGCTTCGCTCTCGAGGTTTACATATTATCACACATCTTGGGTGTATAAAAAAACTCCATATCAACCACCTACATACGTATCATTCTTTATATCTCACTGCTAAACATTGACTTAAAATTCTTAGCAAAAACCTTAGCAACCAGAGTGAATGCTGTATGGAGCACCCTAATAGGCCCACAACAGGTGGACTTCATGCAAGGCAGACTTGCTACTGATCACCTACGCAAATTGGCTCATATTTTCTATGCATCCTGGGATTCACAAATTCCAGCTGTGCTTTTCTCCCTGGATGCAGAGAAAGCCTTTGACAGAGTGTCATGGACATTCTTTTTTTGAGACCTTAAATGAATGTGGCTTCCCCCTTCATTCATAGATTGGGTCAAATTGTTATATTCACATCCCACAGCCAGGAATTTATGTAATGGTGTTCTCCCCTTCCCCTTTGATTTACAGAAAGGTAACAGCCAGGGATGCCCCTCTCCCCTTACCTCTTCAATTTATATCTAGAACCCCTGACAAGAAGGATCCTGGCAGAAGATAATACAAAGGGCATCACTGTGGGAGATTTCAGATACAAAATCTTCACTTATGCTGATGATGTGCTGCTACACCTTGAAGACCCAGCTCACTGAATTCCAGCAGCTGTTACTTTGCTACAGGAATTTTGGTGTATTTCCGGGTATAAACTGAATCTCACCAAAGCTTGCATAATGCCACTTAACCACCTCATGCATAAAGAGCAGGTGATGCAATGGGGGGGGGGGGGTACCTGGTGCCCTGAATCAGTTAAATAACTGGGTATTGTTATTGTCCAGAACAAGAAATTAATCTTCACCAAAAATCTGGACTCCCTCCTCACTCAGATCAAACAGGACCTGAAACATTGGACGTCTATCCTATTAACTCTCTGGGCGAGCATTAACATTATCAAAATGAACGTGCTTCCCCAGTTGTTATACCCTCTTGGGATGATAGGCTGAGTATTACCAAACACTTGGTTCCTACATCTTAAAAATGCCATCTCATCCTTTCTTTGGTGTGGCAAATCCCCACACAGGGCCTACTATAATTTAACTCCTCTGAAAGAACAGGGTGGACTACATCTTCTTGACTTCAGATTATACTATCTTGCCACTCATGCAGGTCAGTTTCTATGGTGGAGGAAGAACACGGAGCAGACAGATGTTCCAACTTACCTCCACCAATGGAAAGCCATGAAAATAAATCTGTGCAGAAAGGCAGGCATAAATATAAAGGCTCTCCTTAATACACCCTATAACAGACTCCCACAGGTCTTGAAAACTACACCTGTTGGCTCCTCAGTCCTGGTCAGCAAACAGCTCCATAGGTTGCTGTATACAAACCCTTGCCATCAACCTGAGCAGCCCTTTATGGGTAATCCAAACTTTAAAATCCAACATAAAACCCTTGCTGTGAAGTTTTTGGATGCTGTCAAGGTAAATAATCTCAACATGTTAATGGATGGGAACTCTCTAGTGTCCTACAGCAGGTTTAAACAGATCATGGCACCCTGTCATGTACCTGCTTTCACCTTTCCCCAGATGCAACACATGCTTGTTACTGTCCTGGGCCCCAAGCCCTGGGAGCTTGGGAATTTTGGCAAATGGGATGAACTGGAGCTTTGGCAGAGCAACGCCGTGCCACCTCCCTAATATACAAAAAGCTGTTAACCCTCATCACCACGTAAGAGAATGCCATGTGCTCATACTGGCAGTTTTAGTTCCTGGAGCTCGCTACACTAAATAATACAACTACCATGTGGAGGTGTGTCTATAGATTTATTAAATTCAATGTTTTACAGTTAATCCAATAAAAAGCAGTCGTGACCTGTACTACACTCCAGCAAAGTTGTTCAAAATGGGGAAGCTTAACTCCAAGTTATGCTTCTGATGCAAGAAAGAAGGAAAAGGGCACTCTGAAACATATCCTCTAGGACTGTTCAAAAGCAAAGCCACTATGGGATGAGAGTAAATCAAAAATTAATTGTCGGGGTTGGAAATGCTTTTACACCCCAAATATGTTTGCTAGGGCTCAACCTAGACTCTGTCTTTGGCAGAGGAAATATCATATTACCCTTATCTAAGAAATAGTGAAAAAGCTTATTCTTAAGCAATGGTTGGATGAGACAGTGCCTACCCACCAGGAATGACACAACTTGATTCTAGAGGCATTATAAATTGAGAAAATGATTTGTCACATGGGAAATGCTCAGGCACTATATCAAAAAAGATGGGGGATGTTGTATGTGCTGCTCTTAACCGCTTAATCTTAATGTACTAAGAGTAGATCCCTGAAATGTCTGCATATTGCATGTAGTGCAATGTTAGAATTACATTCAATGCTTAATTCTCTGTATCAGCATCTTTGCAGTTCTGCCTGCTCCCCAAATGTTGATGGGTCAGGCAGACAATCTCTTAGCTGTATGTACTGTTTTGGCTGTTTGTTTTGTTGTCTCAAAAACAAAAAAAATTACTGTTTATAAAAGAAGGAACAGAATGACAGTCCAGCAGTTGTGTCTAAACCCCAGCCCTTTTGAGTCCGATTGACTCCTGATGTAAAGTTAGCTGTCCCACAGCTGATGTCTGGATGAACGCTGGCACAGAGTTCAAAAGCCACTCCTCAGCTAAGCTTCACCCCTTCTAGAGCAGTCTCTAAGGTAGTGCAAGGGCTGAGGCAGTGGCAGCAAGCCTGCTAACAGTAGAGAAAGCAGACAAGAATGGAATGACAATGCAGCAGTTGTGTCTAAATCCCAGCCCTTTAGAGCCCACCTGGCTCCCAATGTCATCAGCTCTCCCAAAGCTGATGTTTGAATGAACACCGGCACAGAGTTAAAAAGCCACTCATTGTCTAAGCTCCATCCTTTCTCTAGCTGTCTCCCAACTGGTGCAATGGGTGAGGAACAGTGACAGCAAGCCCACTAACAAGCTTCATTCTTATTGCCTCATGTTGGTAATACAAAGGTAACCTAGGTACAGTATTGGGAAATTAAATTGAGGGACCCATACTACAATATGTGACATGCACAGTGGGCTGAATGTTAGGAAATGGTGACATTAGGTGGGTGTATTAAGTGCTCTTGTTGTAATGTCTAACAGTGGCACAGAGTGGTAAACATTCACTAGGTCCTCACCCTGACTAGGGATAGAAATTGACTCTAAAAATTAGAGTATTTTACCCAGGTTAAAGTAAGCAATGAGATACAACAGAGTGCGTGGTATTATGTAATTACATCACACCTCAGGTGGATGAAGCATGAGGCTGCAGGCCAAGTGCATTCAACACAGGAGAAGTGACATTATTACACAACAACACACATCCCTGGAGTGCCTTATTACTATTATGCAATGGCTAATTCTGTAAAAATTAAAAAAGTTAAAAAAATATGTTTATGCCTTTTTTACTTTATATGTTTATGTGGAGGTATTTTTTATTTTATTCTATTTTATTAAACACTAAGATTACAAATACCTTTGAGCAAGAACTGCTCATTTACAAAGGTTCCACATCAAAGGATATAGGGTAGCATACATACAAAGGTTAAAAATGGTTTACAGTCTTAAAACACAGAGAAGGATAGGCTTTAAACATACAGACATTAATGGAGAGAGACATTGTAAGCCAGATTATGACAAGTTTCAGGGTAAACAGTATATCTTATTAGACAGTTAGTGATTATAGGGTAGGTGGGGATCAGAAAGGAGTAGATAGGCTGAAGGGCCATTGTCAGAGGGTAGGGGTGGGTAGCAAAAGTGCAAGTTAGATAGGGTCTGGAGAACCCAGTATCTGCAAAGTGCATTAAAGATGGGAGGGAGTGGAAGGGGGAGGTTGGGGTGAAAGTAGAGAAAGCGGGTGCCAATAGAGTGAATTGCTAAGAGAGGTTATGGGACAATTTCGAGTGGAGTAAATGTAGAGGCAGTGCCTTTAGGAGAAGCAGTCACATTGAGTGGTTGAGGTGAGGTATAGTCGGAGTTGCCTGTTAAAGGGTCCAAGCTTTGTAGTTGTTAATGTTTCTTTATTAAGGGTATTGTACCACTGAGGAGTCCTGTGGATGAAAGACCCCTGCCTGATTGTGGTCTGGCATCTGGGAACCTGGAAGGTTTGATATTGAGCACTACGCATATGCTGTTTACTGCTGTGGGCAGTAAGGGGTTTTTCAACACCTGGTGGCATGAGCCCAAGGAGAACCTTTTTGGTTAACAGGCAGGTCTGATATTATAATCTGCTGAGGAGTGGGAGTCATCTGGCCTGAGCATACAGGTCACAGGTGTGTGTTAGGCAGGCAATGCCTGTTTCAAGCCTACATACCTTGTTGAGTATCACTGATATCCTGTGGAGGGCAGTAGAGGAAGCAGAGCCATAGATGGCTAGACTGTAGTCAATGATGGAGGTGACAGAGCTGTAGATGGCCAGTCTAAGGGCCTTTGCAGTCATGCAGTGTTTGTGCTTGTGGAGCAGGCTGATCCATATTTTGGTGGCCTTAGCTACATTGCCAATGTGCCGAGTGTATGAGAGGGAGCTGTCCAGAGTGATGCCAAGACATTTAAACTCAGGAACATGTTCAAGTGAAGTCCCAGCATGGTTCTTGATGGTGAGGGACAGAGATTTATGCTTGCTGTATGCATTGCAAAATGTCATGACCTCAATTTTGCTATAACATAGGACGAGTTTGTGTGAGCTGAAGCATTCTTCAATGTGCCTGAAGTCACACCGCAACTGACACTTAAGTTGTTTAGTGTCATGGTGACTAGTAAACAGAAATGCACTGTCCTCATAGAGTAGTATTTTCTGTTGGCAGATGCTAGGGGGACTGTTCAAGAACAGAGAAAAGAGTAATGGTCCCAGTATAAACCCCTGAGGAACAGCTAAAAGGACTGGCTTTTCATCAGAGGTGACACCAGCAATCCTAACATGTTGGACCCTTCCCCTGAAGTAGCTAGCAAACCAGAGCAGTGCATCATTGGAGAGCCCAATAGCAGTCAGTTGCCTGAGCAGAAGTGGGTGATTAACGGTATCGGAGGCCTTCGTTAAGTCAATGAATACTGCCCCCCACAGTTTCCTTGGTCGAGGGTGGCGTGTATGAATCCCATAAATTCCAACAGTGCAGTGGTGGTATTATGCCCTTTTCTGAAGCCATGCTGTTCCAGGCATTGGATTTCATATTTGTCCAGGTACTCAACAAACTGGTCCGAGACTATTCATTCCAGAGCTTTACATAAGGAGGGGGAGGATGGAAATTAGTCTGTAGTTGGTGTGCAGGGACCTGTCTCCACTTTTGTGTACAGATGTGATTGTCACCTGTTTCCAAAGTGATGGGAAGTTACCCAATCTTAGAGAAAGGTTCAAGATCTTTGTCAGGGGCTCAAGGATTTCTTCTAGGACTAGTGCAATCAACTTGAGGTCGAGTGAGTCACCACTGTAGCCAGTTTTGCAGATGGCCTTGCATATATGGGTTCTGGCTAGGTGCATTGGGATTACTTTGAAGAAGAAGTGTGGAGCTGTGTGTACATGGGATGCAGTGTCATAGGGGGTATTGGTGGTGGGGGCATTGAAAAAAATCAGGCAGAAGGACATTGCCCAGGTTAGAAAATGCATTATTAAAGGTATTGGAGATGGTACCTAGGTCTAGCATAGGTGTTCCATCAATGTTGATCATAGTGGATGTTGCCTTAGTATCCTTGCCTGTAAGGTCCTTCAAGTTGTTCCAGAATTTTGTCCCATCTCCCCAGAAGTTGGAGAGTGCCTCCTTAAAATATTTGCTTTTAGCATTCCAAATAGCTCGAGTGCAGTCATTTATTGCAGATTTGTATTTTTGAATGTCCCCTTGCGCAGATGTGGCTCGAGCACAGTACCAGAGGTGGTCCCTTTGTTTGAGCCATGTTACAAACTTGAAGGTTATCCATGGGTTGAACCTACCTTTGAACTCCATCTTTTTCAGTGGCGCATAGATATAGCAGGCCACAGTAAAGCAGTTGATGAACAATTCCAGGGCTTTGTTTGTATCAATGATTGAGTCAATTGTTGTCCAGTCCAGCCTGCTTAGATGAGATTTTAGCAGCTGAAGGTACTCCTGATTGAGCACCCTAGTGTGAATTATCTTAGGAGGGAGCTTGGTGTATTTGTTAGCCCAGGAACAGATAATGGGTGAGTGGTCACTTATAGTATCAGGGAGTACTGAGGCCTTAGAGATCCGTTCGGGATGGTTTGACAGTATTCAGTCAAGTAAGGTGTAGGTCCCAGTCCTGTAATTGCACCTAGTGGGGGTATTTGTATAAAAAAGGCCACATTATGTCTTTTTGCCACTAGGTGGTGTTGCTGGCTGATTCTGCCTGCTTCTCTGAACCTTTTGGTACTGACAGGGGCTATGTGTCTGGTTGTTGAACCCCCCACCCCACCCCTGCTCGCAACAGTATAACTGCTGGTTTCTTTCAAAGTAGTTTTTGTTTGTATTTAAAGTTTGTAATGGCCATAAGCCTGTGGTCATTTCATTCAGGAACTGAAGGGTTTGTAGAGTAAGCATGGTGCTATTTAAGTGTGCACGTGCTACAACATGCTACAATGATTGCTCCAGTCCTCTGGCTGTGTGTACTGTTGTTAAGAAGCCCCCCTGCTCCCAACAGTATCACTGTCAGTTTCTTTGCTATTAATTTTTGTATTATTTAAAAAGTATTAGTGTGGCTGTAAGCATGTTGTCATTTGGGAGCTGAGCAGTTTGTGGAGCGAGCGTGGCACTATTGAAACACGATTGTGCTGCTAAGTGAGGGGAAGCTGAGGGGAGTCATGGCTTCATTTTCTTTTCTTTTTGTTGTTTCTTTTCTTGTGAATTATGTTGGGGGCAGACAGGCTGGTATATGTGGCCAGAGGATTAACAGAAAAAAGAAAAACAACATAGGGAACTGACAAGCATGTGAGTAGTTGATTTTAATATGCCATCTTCATGTGAAAAGGTCATGTGTGTACCTCGACTTAATGCTCAGATAACATCGCTGGTCCAGGCACACACTGACCAATCAGAGCCCAGGATTCTTTCTTGCCATTGTATAATAAGAATTCTAACTAAGCTGGGAATCACAGTCCTTGGATGAGGGTGAACCACTGCAGTTTGCTGGCAACCCCAGTCAAGCATTGATATCACCTTGCAGAGATACATCCTGCTGTGCTTTGGAACAATTGCAGTAGCCAGCCAGAGTGGCATAATTAGTGGCATTACTGCACCCCCTTCATTAAAGTGTTTAAAATTAACATACTTACAGCTCCAGATGCTGTCAGTAACTTAGGGAGCCTGCCTAAGAGCTGTGGCTTTTCTCATGATTAGCATTGGTGAGTTTTGAATCTCTGCATTACATTTGGGTGTTTATACTATGAAAGTGTCAAAGTGCACAATTTCTTATGTTTTTGAAATTTTTTCTAGGTGCACAGCTTAGTAGTGTGTAGTAGGGACAGTGCAGTCTGGCAATACAAGGTTTCCATTTACCTAAGATACATTTCTCACAGCAAGTAGCTTTCTGTTACCATGGAAAATTTACAGTTGCTGCTGCAAAGTAATATGAACATATTAGTTTCACTGATTTATGGTTTGTTTATAGGAACTAAATGATGCCACATAAATAACATGTAAAGATAAACAGGGTATAAAAAGCCTGTATTTAGGGCTCATATACAATCTATCATTTACACAAAAAGGGGGATAAGACAAATTGAAAAATTATAGACCCATTAGTCCAACTAGTGTTGTTTGCAAAGTATTGGAAGGCCTAGTTAAAGATAAGTTGACAACTATGGGCTGGATATTCAAACTGCGCCATTCTGTGGCGCAAGCCCTTGCGCTGCTCAAAATAGTTGCGCTGGGGTGTGGCCGGGGCGATATTCAACGGAGTTGCGCTATTGAGCAACTCCTTTGAATATCACCTCCTAGCCACTGCCACTGTGCATGGTGCAGTGGAACTTGCACCACCGCAAGTGGTCAGAGTGGAACATTCAAGATGCGGTGGCGCAAGTTCCATTGCGCCATGCGCAAATTTCTGATATTCAAAAGGTAACATGCAAATGGGGCCATAATTCATGCAAGGCGCAGGGGGGGCCATTTGCATCTATTTATGGCCCCATTTGCATGCCATTAGCATGCAGGTGCATCGATTCTCGACGGCCTTTGCGCCTGGCGCCCTGCCAGGCATCAGCTGTCGGGGATCGACTGCCTGTAGCTCAATCGCAGGGCATAACTGTAGTCCTTCATTTCAGTTTGTCAAGGCATCATTCTCACTTCAATAGTCAGGGTCCAGTGACCACTTAGCCCGATCGCGGGCATCAGAGTTCACTTTCAAGGTCTGCTGGTTTCTGAGTCTGCATCTCACTCACTTCCACGAGAGCCCATCACCTTGCTTCTCTATCAGCCGGGCGGGTGGCAGCACTTAGCTTTCGCTGTTTCGGCCACTCGCTGACTGATTGTTCAGTAGGGGCTGCACGCCCATTGGTTCAGAACAAGAGCAATGGAAGAAGCTTTATATTATAGCAGGCAGTTCAGATATGTGAATGAATGAATTCATCTGCCATATCTGGACTGCCTTGTAGGCGGGCTGCACGCCCATTTGCTCTTTGTTCTGAACCAATGGGCGGCAGCCCTACCGAGCAGTCAGTCAGCGGGTGGCGGGCGCAGGGCTAGTAGGGTGCAGCCACCCACCAGCTGACGGGGAGTGTGGTGGGGCTCCATGGGTGGTTGGGGTGGGGGCCACTAGATCACCAGGCTACTTGGACCTTGGGGTGGACTTTAATGCCCATGATTGGGTTCGTGTCCACTGGACCACCAGGGATATTGTTCTTGGGGAGGTGGACTCTAATGCCCGCGATCGGGCTAGTGGAGGGACGGGATATATAGTTATGCCCGCGATCGGGCCAGTCGGGGGAGGGGATTTATAGTTATGCCCGCGATCTGGCCAGTCGGGGATTTATACAGTTATGCCCACGATCGGGCCAGTCGGGTGGGGGTTACTATTAAGCCCATGATTGGGCTGCAGGGCTGAGGTAGCGGGGCCACCCACAGGTGGCAGCTGCTGTGTTGCACCCTGCAATGCGGCAGCTCACCTGTGGGTGGACCCTCGACTTACCCTTTTTTTTTTGCTCAAAGTTGTGCAGACGCAGGTTGGGGCTTGCGCCTGCACAACTCTGCACAGCCCGCTGAATATTGGGCTGTGCAGTTTATGCATGGTTCCTCCCCCTTCGGTTGAGCATGCCTTCATTAGCATTGCGCTGTTGCTCAGCATGGCTTGGGGGGCGCAACTGCCTCCTGCTGAATATGGCAGAATGGCGCAATTTTGGACTTGCACAGGTGCAACCCTATTGCGCATGGTGCAACCCTTTTGAATATCCAGCCCAATGTGTGAATTACAGGACTCAGATCAGCATGGATACAGGAGAGGCAGGAGTTGTACTACAAACTTGCTATGTTTCTATGAAAACATAAGTAGGGAGTTGGACGAGGGGGAGCCCTGTGACATGATTTTTTGCATTTGATCTGACCCCCCACTGGGCAGTGATAGAAAAATTGAGACTACTAAGGGCTGACAATACAATAATAAACTGGGTTATTGAATGGTTGAGGGATAGGAAACAGAGATTGTTGATGAATGGTTATCTGTCAGATACTGTAGAGGTGACGAGTGGCATCCCTCAGGGATCAGTGCTTGGACCAACTGTATTCCAAATTTTCATTTCAGATCTTACAAAAAACTTAAACTACTGGGCAACAAAATACACTGATGACACTAAAATTGGTGGCTCCAGCAGTACTGAGGAGAAAATAAATTATATACAGCAAGATCTTGATACAGTACCTGCATGGGTAAACAAATGGGATATGATCTTTAATTTGGAAAAATGTAAAGTTATACATTTAGGTAAAACCACCAACAAACAAAATATACTCTATGTGGCACAAATCTAAACACTTGCTTCTCTGAAAAAGATCTAGGTTTTCATGTATCGGACACACTAGGTACAGATGAACAGACACAAGCTGCAATAAAAAAATGTAACAACATTATCTGGTCAATAAAAAGAAATATAACCATCAGGGATAGTTCTGTTATACTTCCTTGTATCACACCTGTGTTTGACCACAGCTTGAATATGCATCTCAGATTTGGTTCCCTTTTAGACAACAAGAAAGAAATAGAATAGAAAAGGTACAAAGCAAATACACAAAATGTATAGCAGGATTGGAAGGGATGGAGTATGATGGAAGGTTAAATGTATTGAACCTAATGTCAATAGAAACCAGGAGATTATGGTCCAATCTTCTATTTATGTATGATATAATGCAAGAACCTGATTTATTATGTGAGTTAGGTATTACATTTAAGCAAGATAAGAAATGTACACGGGGACACCCATTACAACTACAAAGGACAAGATTCAGAAGTAATAGGAGGAAATATTGTTATACATCTAGGAATGTGAATCCATGGAACTCACTTCCAGAAAAGATAATAGGTAGAAATAAAAATGAATTCAAATATAGACTGGATAAACACATATTGAGTGGAATTCATAATAAATATTATGACTGATTGTCAGGAGCAATTATGGGCTTTGCCTGATTGTCAGGAGCAATTATGGGCTTTGCCTTCTCGCTCCATATCTACCTCAATATGAACCTCAGTATTTACAAGCCTTATATATTTTGTTGTCTTTCAGACTTATGTGGTGATATTTATGGTGGGCTGGGGAAATTGACTGCACATCTTTAAAATGTATGTACAGCACTGGCACACACTGTATTATGTACTAGTGCATTGGTGACTAACACTGCTTTTTAGGGGTTATGCGGTGGAATCATGGTGAAAAATAATGTGATTTTATATTGTTAGTAACTAGTTCTTGTTATATTTTGACAGATTGAGCTCAGAATTATAGGGCCTAATGAAGTGGTCTATTGGCCACTAAATTTTATCACAACATATTGCTATTGTGTGTGGCCAAAATAAAGAATAGAAGGCATTATCATGTGGATTACTGGTGTGAACCCAATTTATATCTTCTGTTGATTTTAATGGGGTTCACAAGGGTTTCTCCAAGACTTAAGGTTCTTTTTTATTATTTTTAAAATGAAGAGGGCATCCTGGACTGCTTTGATGGCATTGTAGAGAGAGAATGATCCTTCCAAAGGCCCCAGTGGCCCTAAATTGGTTGTAACAACCAGTGCAGTTGTACATAAAACAGTACCACAGTGCATACCCTTCCCCGTTCCCCTTTTTTAAACCTATGCCCCCCTCATTGAGATTATTGAATCCAGAGCCTTTCTTGTAAATACAAGTGGGAGCTGAAAATAGGTTTTTATTCTATAATTTCATCAATGGGGCACAGTAACAAAATTCTAGGCCAGTTACAACAAATAAGGACATGGTTGTCAGTTATTAGTAATAAGACCTTGCTCAACAATGAACGTATCCCAAAGGGTCTTTAAGTTCTCATTGAACTGAATTTACTGTAGTTTTGTCACCAAAAAACTGTCAGAGAAATGGAAGTGTATAAAACCAAGTGATTACATTTAATGTTAGCTCTTACATAGGCAATTGTGTAGAAGAGAAACAATCTCACCGAGATCAGTCAGCACAATGAGGAGTATAAAGACAAGGTGGAATTGCACGAATTTAACTTCTCATTAGAGAAAATTAAAAAGGAATTGGACGATTGCAAAGAATTTATAAAACAAAAAAGCTCAGGAAATTTAGGAGGGATATGACTGATGAGAGGAAAACAAGGTTTACAGCTGGCACACCCATTCAAATGGATTCATACTGGGAGTTCATACTGGGAGTTGAACGGATAGAAGGCGATTGACTCATAAGTTCTGTTCACCCGCATAAGCAGGTCCAAACATTCCCTTTGTTCATGAATATGTTGTTGATTTTTTTTTGAACATCTCTACACTCTTATTGTTTATCACATTGCTTGGAAGGCAATTCTACAGCCTACATGCGGTCTGATATAGGACTTGAATAATGGCATAATACAGTTTTCTATTTATAGATCCTCTCTTAATGTTTCTGATCATGGATGTTACAGTCAAAACCAAAAACAGTATGACTTGGATAGTGGTGATAGGTTTGTTAGTACTAGATACAGGCCAGATAGAAGACAGTATCCCCCTGGAAGACTTCAGACAAGAGCAATAGCCCCCTACCAGCGAATGTCCTATGGAGGAGCCAAGGGGACAGAGAGACAGAAATGAACTGAAGAGAAGAGAGGGATATCATGAATTGTTCGACAGGGACCACCCCCCCCCATTCTGCAGAGAAGATGGAAGATTAGATGGAGGCAAGAGAGACAGGGTGACACAGACAGAAAAGATGGTAGTTGTTATTCTGAGTTGGAGGGAGCTATCAGTTGTGGAAGAGACATCCTTAAGAAAGGGCTGTCTTTTTCCTCCAATGAGGGAAATTAATGACTTTGACATTCAAATTTATTTACAAACATTTTGCCAAGGTTACAATGTGTAGAAGACCTCCTGATGGAACCAGTTAGTTAAAAGACAGCTTTGAAGCAAGTCTTAAGAGGTTAAATCTAACCTGAACCCACCAAAGACATAAGATAGGGTAGATAGCTATATTAAAATGGTGGAAAGAGATATCCACCAACTCTTACAGAGACCTAAGAAGAACAGTTTACACCAGAACCTTACAAAAAGATAGAGGAAAGCATTATTTAGTTTGAAAAATGGACAGTGCTATCATTATTAAACTTGCAGATAAGGGTGGGGGGATAAGGGTTATGGACTATGAGTATTACCAAAGAAAGACAGAAACATAGCAACATAGAATTTGTAGACAGAAAAGGACTGGTAGGCCCATATAATCTGCCCTATTTTCCCTTCCTATTACTACATCTTGGACCCTATTTAGTCAAAGGTGTACCTCCCTCCTCCTTTCCTCTACATATTATGCCCATGTGCCTACCCTATGCATGCTGGAAGCTCCCCACTGTCTTCACCTCCACCATCTCTTCTGGCAGGCTGTTCCAGGTATTCACCACTCTTCTGGAAAAAGTATTGCCTCACATACCTCCTAAACTTCTCCCCTCAAGCTTCATTGCATGCTTCCATGTTCTGTGCTCCTCCTCCTCCTCCTCCTCTCAGGAGACTTCTCTCCTGCACCTTGTTCACCCTTATGAGGTATTTATAGGTCTCACACATGTCCCCTCTTGCTCTCCTCTCCTCCATGGAATGCATTTTGAGCTCCTGCAGCCTCTCCTCATATGGTTTCTTGTGCAACTCCTGCACCATTTTGGTAGCCCTCCTCTGGACCGCTTCCACCCTGTCAATGTCCTTGCAGAGGTGTGACATGAGAACCGAACACAGTACTCTAGGTTGGGTCTCACTAGTGAGTGACACAGTGGCAACACTGCTTCCTTTCTCATTCTAGAAATCCCCTTCCCCATGCACCCAGGCATCCTGTAAGCCTTGCTTGCTGCTTTGTCACACTGCCCTGTTACCCTGAGATTATCTAATATGATTACCTCAAGATCCTTCTCTTTTTTGGTGACTGTAAGTACCTCTGCCCATCTTATAGGTAGCCTATGAAGATGGTGACTGTGATTGTGTTCTTTCAAAAGGCGACTCAATCATGACGCCTGTGCACAGGACTATCAAACAGGAAGGGTGACCAGATGGGGGTGGTTGACGAATATAGAGATGGGATGTCGCTATATATACACGCGTGAGGGGGGGAGAGACCACACCATGTGACGGGCAGAAGGGGAGGGAGGGTTTGTGGGGTGTAGTGCAGCAGAGGGCTGCCGAGCTGAGCTGGCCATGTTGTGTGGTGGGTTGGTGGCAGGCTAGGGTTGGGAGGGTGCCGGGTTCAATTCTGGGTGCATACTCATTTTTTGTGCTGGTCTAGGAAATTTTGTTTTTCATCTCCTGCGCCCACCCAACAAGCACCTCCCTGGAGTTTAGAATCCTTTAGTAGGGAAGGGGGTTAGAGGGGCGCAGCCCTCTGCATAAAAAAATTCCATGTCTCTGGTGCCCTTTGGCTGTGCGCCAGGAGTGTACATCACCAAAATTGATTTTCGGCGATGTACACTCACCGTAACAGTGATTGCCTTTCCAAGAGAGCTGTTACAACATGGAAACATCCTATACACAGCCCCGGTTTTCCCCACCCCAGGTGCATGACTATTTAACTTTTTGCCATTGGAATCCAGCTACCACACCCTAAACCACTCCTCTAGTTTTGCCAGATCCCTCTGCACTCTCTCCACCCCTTCCTGGGAATCCACCCTGTTGCAAATTATTTTGTTGTTTGCAAAATGACATGCCTTTCCCTCCAGTTCTTCAGAAATGTCACCTATGAAGACATTGAAGAGGACAAGACCCAGTACCAATCTCTGTGGTACTCCACTGGGTACTCGTGTAACCTGGGCTGTGCTTTGCAATGCCAAGTTGATGAGGAACAAGACCACTATAATGGCGGACTTGATTTCCTCAGTAGACCTGGCTTGCATCACAGAGACCTGGCTGGATGAAAATGCTGGCCTCATTTTGGAGGCAGCGATTCCAGCTGGGTACTCTGTGATACACAGCCCAAGGAAGGATCACAGAGGTGTGGGATTGGACATTTGCTTTAAAACCAGCTTGAGCCTCTTGGTGCTCCCGATGTGTTCTACTAGGTCCTTCGAGTGTGTGGCCATGCAAGGGGGTCAAGGTGCAGGTTGCAGGATCCTTCTTATTTACCGTCCACCTGGTGGGGAGAAGGAATTCCCGCAGAAGGTCAGGGACTTCAATGCCGGCCTGGTGTTGGAATCCCCCAGATGGGTGTTTCTGGGGGATTTCAACACCTGCGTTAACGACAAACTCCCTCCATTTGGACATGACCTCCTCTCCAGCTGCCCAGCTCAGCCTTTTCATTCCTCTGAGGGTGGCCTCTTGGTGGTTCTCAGGGTGAGGCTGCCACTTTCAGGAGACTGTGCTGTCTCCTTGGCTGTGCCTACCCTGTGGAACTCACTGTCGGGGTATCTTAGAAAGGGCCCCTCAATGGAAGCTTTTAAGAGGGAGCTCAGGACATTTTTATTTGAAAAAGCATTTAACCTACTATAGCATGAAATATTTTTGTGCTATAGACTTCTTTTTATTTTGTGATCTGAATTTGGTTTATGTTTATGCTCTGTAATGTGGTGATTTTATGTATGTTAATGTTTTTATTTGTATTAGATTATATGTATTGTACAGTGCCCCAAGCCCCCAGGAAGGGGCGTTTTATAAATAAAGTTTATCTGTCTGTCTGTCTGTATGTCTGTCTGTCTGTCTGTCTATCTATCTATCTATCTATCTATCTATCTATCTATCTATCTATCTATCTATCTATCTATCTCCTGCCCACCCAAGTGACTGTCATTTACCATCACCTTTATCTGCTATCCTTTAACCAGTTTGATACCTAACTTACCACCTTCTCCCCAACCCCCAGTGTCTTAATTAGCCTTTTGTGTGGCACAGTGTCAAAGCCCTTAGTGGAGACGAGATAGGCCACATCCACTGCCCTACCTTGATCCACCTTCCTAGTTACCCAGTCAAAGAAATCTATGATATATGTTTGACATGATCTCCTCCCTGTGAAGGTGTGCTGCTAGTTGTCCTGCAGCCCATTTGCCTCCAGATACTCCATCAGTCTCTCCTTCAGCAGTGTTTCCATTAATTTCCCCATCACTGATGTGAGAATGATTGGCCTGTAATTGCGAGCCTCCTCCCTGCTGCCATTTATGTGCTGAGAAACCACATCGGTCCTCAGTCAGTGCTCTGGAACTACTCCAGTCTCCAATGAGGTGCTGAATAGTGTTGCCAGAAAGGCGGCTAGCACCTTGCTCAGTTATTTTACTATCTTTGTGCATATCCTGTCTGGCTTCATTGCCTAGTTTTCCTTTAGCGCTTCCAATCCCCTTTGGAATCTCTCCTCCAAAAGTGGACTTGTGTCCAGTCCCCCCTCTCCCCAGTGTCTACTGATACATGTTGCCCCCCCCACTGTGAAGACCAAGTAGAAGTACTCAATTAAAATTTTAGCTTTTTCCTGAGCTTGCTCTGTGCAGTCCTCCTGCTCTCCTGATCTTCTCTATCCCACCCCTTGCTTTCTTGTTTTCACTCATGTACCTGAAAAAAGTCTTAGCCCCCTTTTTTAGTAAGATCTTAACAAGGTTGTATTTTGTCATTTTTTTTGTATATTATAAATGGATACATACTGCTGTTGCTGCATCCCAGGAATCCTGTGGAAACAAGACACATTTGCATCTTATGGTCATAGGAACTAGGTAACTATTTTTAAATAAATACAGTAATTAGATTATGAAAGTAAACACTTTTGCAAATGGGTTATGCTAAATATTTATTTTGTTTTTGTTGGGCTAGACAATACTGCCTATTACCTGACTCATCTGGGTGGGGGTTATGGATACAAACCAACAAACTGAACCAAATTAAATTGCTGGAGGTATTTTGAGTCAGTGGGAGAAATCTGGCCATGACACCGGGGAACTATCCTTACTGTTTTAAAGAAACGCCATAGGATCATCAATGTCCATGTGAACAACCACCAAAAAAGACAGACAGGACCTTCGTTTGACATCTCATCCAAAGGATGGCACACCCCAACAGTACAGTATCCCTGTAGTACTGCACTTGGGTACCAATCTTTTTGTATGAGATAATTTTGATGTGGGACTAGAACCCATGATCTTCTGGCCCAGAAGCAGATGTGCTACAAACTGAGACATGTCAAAACCTAAACACATAACAACATAGTGACTTCAAGTCAGAAGGGATTCTAGGTCCATCATGTCTGTCTCCCTTGCTACTTAAGCAGGGATGAGTAAGTATATGGTACAAACATGTACTAGTTTTGAATATTATCAATATGTAAAGATTATTAGGGAATACCAGACTATATTACAACCAACGGTTACCATAAGATATTTGCAACAGGTGACATTAAGGTCTAGTAGTTATTAAGCCACTAATCTGTGAAGCTGTAGCTCATAGGTCTTAATCCCACCATAGTTACTGACCCAGTCAGCGGCCTTGAGCAAGTCTTGTGACCTCCATGTACTTTAGTGCTCACAGCTCTAAAACTGGGTAGAAATAGGGCCTTGCTGAGAAAAAAAGATGTCATCATCATTTACAATCCTAGAAAAATGAATTGTAAAATAAAAATGTTAACTATTTGTATAGTGCAGTGAATAAAACTCATGGTGGATTGCATTGTGATTTACAGAAAACAATTATCTCAGTCACAGTTTCATTGTTACCGTGTGGTAGGTTTAGGGACTTGTTAAACTAGTCTCCTGCCTATGTTGTATGCAGTGATTTACATTTATTTTGAAAAACTTTTCTTGAAGTTGTAGGGAAAGCTCAACACCCATGTGCATCCCCCCGCTTCAGTCTGCCTGCTCCCAGATTGACTCCATGCAGTAAACAGTCTGGTGTCTCATGAGGCCCCTGAAAAAGTTATATTTTTTGGTTGGGAAGACACACTGAACTAAAGCTCATTTCAAGGTGTATCCCAGAAGTACAAGGAGGTCAAATGACTTGTGCAGGTCACACAGTGTACAAGTAGAGGTTGTTGGAGTCAGGCCCAGCTCTGCTGGATATGCCAAGGTCATTCATAGTTTGTTGTTCTGACCTTTGGTCTATACTGTCAGAGATGAATCAGAGATATGTAAAGTGACCCAAAGTTGCCAGTTTCCTTTTTTTTAACAAATATGCAAGATTATGTTAATATATATCTATTGGAAATCGGTTCCAGTTATTGAGTTGAAATTTTTATCGATCAGATAGTAGGATTGCCCTATAAGATACAGTATCTAATTTTTGTTGGGACATCTTGGTGCAGTAGGGTAAGCCTTTAGCTCAGTCCTCTACTGTAAGCATCGATAGTCAAATGACAGGGAGAGCTCAGCACCAATATTTCTCACTTGAAAGAGAGAGTGGTTGAGCCATGGAACAGCCTACTAGCAAAGGTATTTGGCACAAAAAGCACCAATGAGTTCAAGCATGGCTGTGACAGAGTAAAAGGCTTAATAGTTACTCAGGGGGTAGCAGTAAGGTAGGGAGCACATGGGGGATTTAAAGGTATTTACCACATCTACACAATAGGTCATAGGCAGTATGAGGTGAAACTAGGCAGACTGAGTGGACTGCTTGTCTTTTTTCTTCCAACATTACATTGTCTATGCTTATATGACCTCCTTGGTGAAACTCACCTCTGGTTTGTGCCTTAGCTGCCCTCACCCTCCTTCCTGCCTCCCTTTGTTCATCTAGATATATCTTTCTGTCCTCCTTCATCTGAGTCTCCTTGTACTTCCTAAAAGCTGTTTTTCTGTTCTCCCTTACTGTCTTAGCCACCTCATTTGAGAACCATAGTGGCCTCATTCTCCTCTTACCCTTGCTTATTTCCTTCAAATAGCTTAACATTGTCTTAGTCATTCCCTTCTTTATCCTTTTCCATTGTTCCTTCACTCCCACATGACCATCCTACCCCTTCAAGGTATTTACTAAGGTGGTCTCCTAGTTCTTTAAAATCTGCCCTCCTGAAGTTCAGGGCCCTTGTCCTAGTGTGTTTTTTCTCCTACCGAGTCCATATGCCAAACCACACTGTGTAACCACCACTTGTACCCAGGGAGCTATCCACTGTGTCATATGCAATGCTGTCCCTTTTTGTAAGTATCAGGTCCAGCACGGCTCCACGCCTAGTGGGTTTTGGTGCCCTGTACTGTAATAAATAATGCCTGTCCCTGCATGTCAGCCGTGAACTGGTTACCAAAATGGTGGTATATGGTGCTGCTCCCTCCTCTTTCCTTGCCAGATTGGACACCCTCTGTCATTTTGCCACAAATTCACCTCTTACCCATCACTGCATACTCTACTCCTCCCTATCCCTCCTCTCTCTTCCCTCCCATCGCCTGCATCACTGTGCTTCTACTGGTTTGAAGTATTGCCCTCACGTGTATCCACTCTTATCTCTCACATTCCATCTGCCTCATACTCCATTTATTCCAGGGATCTCCGTGCTTTCTCTCTCCCCCAGCCTTATTCCTCTGGTGGGCAGTCAGTCTTCTCCTATCATCTGCCCTCCCCTCTAGAACCTTCTCCTTTCTGCCATCCATCTCTTACCCCCCCATCTCCCTTAAGCACAAACTTAAACTCCATCTCCCCCCTCACCTGTTAGCTCCCTACCTGATCTGCCTTTTCCTCCTCCTCCCTAGTTTATGCCTCCTACCATGGGTCAGTTTTATGTCTCCCATTTTTCAACACTGTAATGTTTCTACCAGTTGTAAAATTTTATTTTAGGATGTAGAGTATGTCTGGCTCCAGATACCTGTATCTTGAAATTTTGTATTTTTGCCATATCGCAGTACTTTTGTTTGCACCTTATTAATATGTAAATTGTTTGCTTGATGTTTCTTCTCCCCAATCCCCTGGATCATACCTAGAAATGAGCCTTGGCTTAGGGTGCCTTTCCCGGTTACCAATTTTTAAATTAAAAAATAAAAAAAATATGGCAAGTTTCTGCTAAAGTGGTAGGTTTTCTGGATTTACAAACTGGGCACTCTGTCATCTAATAGGGGCATGAATGAAGAAAGTGACTTTTCTCTGTTTTGGTGACTGTATGGCATCATCAGTGTAATGTGAGTAATCATATGTGCCTTACTCTATAGTACTTACAGTATGTGCATGTGTTATCCTTTTTAGACAACTGTATATGTTTATTTTACAAGGAACCATATATTTTTTCCCATACCTCCCCCTGCAGCCCCCTTGTGTATATGGGATTAATAGGTGCTCATTTAAAAACTGATACCTAAAGCTTTTGAGCAAAATTTTCAAAAGGATCCACCTTGTTGTGTCCACATTATTTTTAAAAGAAAAATGTGCCCAAGCCTGCTGGACCATCTATTAAATGGCCTAACAGCATACAAATGTTGCATCCAAAAACAGACACAAGTGCATCCAAACTGGATGCAACTTGCAATTGTGTTTGTTTCCTGAAGCAAATTGTGACTTTTTGTCATAAACAGATGCCACTTCTGAAAACAGCAGCAGGGTTACCTAAATGCAAGTAGATGGATGCAGACACAGGTGCAGCATGCATTTGCACCTGCATTCAAGCATATTGAACCCCCCACACTTCTGTTTAAAATAGTCAGCATATTTGTAGTGTAAATATAATTTGTAACTGTTGGCACCTGGATTATCCCATGCTTTGCTTTTGTCTCTAAAGATTAGAGATGCAGCAAAATTAAATTCTGCCGGCGAAGTGAATATGCAGTAGCCAGTTCTTGTTGTCCCGGTGCTACGCGGCATGACCATTGTAAAGTGCTCACTTCGCTTTGTTATTATGACTTCATGTTGTCATTCCACCTTAATGCGATGTAAGGCGGAATGACAACAATATTGGCAGTCCCCCTAACACATCACATGGCTTACAGTACTGTAAGTTATATGCTTTAGCCAGGCAGGAAGGAAATTAGTCATAGAAGCAGATACTTTCACTTTCTCCTTTGCAGAGGTTGAGAGAGGAAGCATTTTGTGGAGAGGAGAGTTCCTGGCTGCTTGTTCTGAAAGTTGATCAGATTCAAAACCCAAAAGCTTTTTTTAAAAGCTAATTGTTTAGTTTTTTGTGTACTGTTTTGTCAGTTCATTTTTTCTTTTTGGTAACTGATTTCTTTGTTTTATAAGTTTTGTGTATGTGTGTGTGTGCCTGTGTTGTGTGAGTGTGTGTGAAGTCGGGACTCATAGGAGAGGAAAGGAATGTTTGTTTTTTTTTTTTGTAATGGAGAATCAGTGACAGTATATGGCCCATGGCAGGAGGGGAGCAGTGTGCACATGTTGGGGACATAGCCAGGTGGTGTTGGACTGGTCCAGAGTGTTTGGTCATCGTCCCCCCTGGAAGCAGCAGCTGCAGCACCACCAGTGCCACATCCAGCAATTCCACTACCACCACCACCAGTGGCAGCTGCAGGATCTCCAGCCGCACCACCTCCACAGCAGCAGGTGGAGCCCTAGGTCTGCGAACATGCTGCCAGCAGTGCATCTGCCCCTCCCTTGCCTGGTTCACCTTGCAGCTCTCCAGTTTGGCAGTTTTTTAACTGTGTTGGGGGGACAGCAGCCTTGTGTCTGCTTTGTGGGGTGCAGGTGCACTGTGGCTCCCAGGGGACATATCTGGGGACCAGAGGCCAGCGCACCCATATGTTGAACCACCACAAAGTAGAGTGGCAGGCTGCCTCAGAACGGGCCAGACCTCCACCTGCTGGCCATTCTGTGGCAGTGGCAGTGGGTGCTGCTGTTGTGCTTCATCACAGCTGGAGGAGGGCCACAGCAGCAGTTGCTCCAGTACCACCACCAGCACCATCCTCACCACCACATCCGCCTGGTGTTCCCCCACCAGTGGACCCCACAATGCCTGCAACTCAGGCAGACATAGGACTTTTGTGGGCCTTGGTGGAAGAGAATAATGAGAGGTTGGGTGCTGTCCAGCAGTAGTTGGAGCAGATATAGCAACACCAGTTACAGATTGTGTCGCTGCTCCATCTGCTGCTGGACCATCAGGGGATCCCCATTAGCTTTTTATTCAGCACACATCCCCCCACCACTGTAGTGTTTTGTCTTTTATTTATGTTTAATAACAGACAGAGGGAATTCCACAGTAGTAGTTAAAAGGGAAGCAGTCAGCAACAGCAGCTTCTGCCCCCTTCAAGGCTTACCCTCTGGTTAAGCCTTTGAAGTATGTTGCGGCATTCTTCTTGCACCACAACATACTTTATTTTAATAGAGAAAAGTCCACAACCTGGAAGTATGGCGAATGCTATGGGGGCTCCATTATGTGTAAAGGTGCGGCAATGCACCATGCACTTCAATACTATTGTATTGAAGCACAGGGAGCATCGAAAAAAACACCTAAACATACTTCAAAGGCTTAACCAGAGGGTAAGCCTTGCAGGGGGTGGTAGCTCCTGTTACTGACTGTTTCCCTTTAAATATATACATACATACATGCTCCTTATTGCCCTCTTATTATAATCCAGTGCCTCAGTAATGTTTACTTTCTATTGTAGAGTGGTTGTGGAAAAGCAGGACTGAGCAGTGTAAGTATAATGTGCTAAACTGCATGTGTGCAGTCAGTGTTGTTTCCTACGTGTGTGTGCCATCAGACATTGACCAGCTTCTTGCAAACATGTATATGCTGACTTGTTGCAGTGTTTATGGTATAAAGAACAGAGATAAGAATATATAATGTATATTTTATTGTCACCATTATCATCAGCAGACTAAGAGATATGATATTTTTTCAGAGGTGTCTGGCCAAAGTGCACCTTAGTCACATACTGCACACATGACTTTTAGGAGAGCATGTGTTTTTTGTGCTATTATCTCCACAAAGTCATGTGTGCACTGTGAGTGACTGAGATGCACAGTAACCCGAGACCTCTGAAAAAATATCATATTACTTATTCCACCAGTGCTGATGGTACAAATAAAATATATGTCATATATTCTTTCTTATCTTTATTCTTTACATACTGCAACACGTCACACCATATATATGTTTGCATGAAGCTGGACAATGTCTGCACACACAGGAAAGAACACTGATGGCACATATATAGTTTTTGAGCACATACTTGCACTGCTCAGTCCTGCTTTTGACAAACACTTCACAAACCCGACACAAAGTAAACATTACTGAGGCTCCAGAAATATTTCTTTTTGAAATAACAGAAGAAATAGCAGTGCAACAACCGTAGGGAAATTTTGACCCATACTTTTCCATATCTATTTTACATTGCCACTTTACTTACCTCCTGACTTGTATGATACCATTCTTTCCAGTATTTGAGTCTGCTTTAGTATTTTTTTATGCCTGAAATAATAAAAGGAGTGCTCCTTTTAATACGGTGTGGACCAGGTCTTCATCAGTATTTTCCGCTGTTTTTAGTCCATCAATTGTTCATATATCACTTCTGTTGTGAGTAAAATTAATAATTATGCAGCAGGCAGTGTTTTCTGACCTCACAGAACAATATTTGTTCAAAAACAGCTTCAAATAGTAATGAAAGCGTGGTTCAAGCCGTATTAAAAGGAGTGCTCCTTTTCTTTTTTTCAGACATGAAAAAAGTACTAAAGCAGACACAAACTGTGAAAAGAAAGGTACCATACAAGTCAGGAGGTAATTAGTGGCTGGCAATCTAAAATAGCATAAAAAAGTATAGGTCAAAATGTTCACCACATTGTTGCACTGCTGCTTTAATTTATAATTTAATTATGACATTATGTGCTCACAATCACAACATGCAAAATGCAACTGTCTTATATCCAGAAAATTCCCAAGTGCTGATGAAGAGAAATGGGAGCATTACACCACATGCAAAGTCCACCAGAATTTATTGCACAGTCACTCATGCATGCAGTGGTCACGCAGAGTCCCCAGAATTTTTCTGCATCCCCTAAATGCAACTGACTTGTATCCAGAAATTTCCCAAATGCTGATGAAGTGAAATGGGTGCATTACACCACATGCAAAGTCCCCCAGACTGTATTGCGCAGTGACTCATGCGTACAGTGGTCACACAGAGTCCCCAGAATTTTTCTGCATCCCATAAATGTAACTGTCTTGTGTCCAGAAAATTAACATACTGTGATGATGATGTCATGAAGCACAGTGTCTTGCCAAACCATGTGAAGAAGGGATAACATGACATGAATCCATTCAGTGTTCTGTCAGAAATGATGAATGTGAGAGAACTGTTGCTGGTTCAAAGTGTAATGCAATTCCTGTGAATGCAATGCCATCACCTCAACTGGATGGAAGGGTGGCCTTTGTGTGTACACTAATAGTAGCCTTGGTGAGTTGATATATATATATATATATATATATATATATATATATATACATATATATATATATATATATATATATAAATATGTATGTGTTTTCTAGGTGGGGGTTGACATATATATATATATATATATATATATACATGTACTCATATTGTTTTGTATCAGAGGTCACATACTGTTGGTGTGACATTGCAGTGCTTGATGAGAAATTTTGGCACTGAAATTGGAAATGGAATGCTCTCAAGCCAATGAAGGTAAGTATTTTATTTTGGGGGGAAGCATATTTGCAAGTAGGTTTCATTAATGGTTTATTATTTGGTTACTTCTTCACAGATTTCATCTGCATCCTTCTCCAGTCCAGTAATGATGGTCATGGTCATCAATTGAAATGACTTCTGCTTTTTGAATGTCTGCCCCAGCCTGGGGGGGGTGGGGTGGCATGATGTTGAAGAAGTTCTTTGGATAAGGCAACTATGACACAACAAAGCATCTGGAAGTTTCCTAAAAAAAGAAATGAAGGACTTATTACAACTTGATTGCAGCAGTAAAACATTATGTTTAAGCTGTGGCTGTTCCACCATGGGTATCTGGATTAACACAGATAGCAAGCTGTCCCACTGCAATCATCAGATCACAAACAAATTTAGTACCAGGCTGTGTAACAAATCCACTGTGTCAGTGTCCCTGTATCTCAACTCAAGTTACATTTTAAAACCACATCTTGTCAAGTAACATGACCTGGGTCCAACTTTTTCAACACTGTCATGGCTGCACAGCTGAAAATTTGGAATAGAGTGCATGATATGTTGCAGAAATATTTTTTGTGATGTATATGTCACCTAGTTTATGAAGCATCAGTTGAATTTGATACACTGTAATGAAAAAAAATGAGCAGATGAAATAAAATTGATATACTTATCAGTATGGATTGGAAATGGATATCCCATAGGTTCCTGTAGACTGTATTGCTGCTGTGCCATTGATACAGACCTTCAGTGAAGGAGAGTCACTTGTTGTTAACCTGTAAAAAAACAAAATAAGTTGACTGTATGTGTTTGACCATTGCAGCTCAGAAAAGCAACAGAAAATAAAACACACAGCTAAAGGAAGTTGAATAGCATGAAAGACATTAGTACACATACTCACTTTATAGGTTCAATAGTAAGAAGCCTTGTGCCTGTGGCTAATGGATGTGGTCTCCTGTTCAACTCCCTCTGCCTTGGCATGGTCAAGACATGTAATGGAAAACATTGTCACAATGTTGGTGGTGGGTGGTGGTGGTGGACTGGTGGCCATAGCTGAGGCACATGATGACATTCCTTTTCACATCTTCCTCAATCTGGTGGTGGTGGTGGCAGTTATGAACAGCAGTCTTATCTCTTATGGTGGT
Source organism: Neoceratodus forsteri (assembly GCA_016271365.2). NCBI lineage: Eukaryota > Metazoa > Chordata > Ceratodontiformes > Ceratodontidae > Neoceratodus > Neoceratodus forsteri. The sequence goes on along the minus strand of CM028133.1, from coordinate 411,918,938 downwards.
ATATGGGTGGTAGTCCAGGTACACACACGGTCACATTCCCTATGCTGGCAGTTGTGAACAGCGGTCTTATCTCTTAAGGAGGTGGATGGGAGGTAGCCCAGGAGGACACACGGTCACATTCCCTATGCTGCCAGTTGCATATAGTGGTCTTATCTCTTATGGCGCTGGACAGGTGGTCACATTCCCTATGTTGGCAGTGACAAACAGATAACAGCAGTGTTATGGTGGTGGTAGTCCAGGGGGCCAGGATATACTGTGCTCTGTGTTATAAATGTGATGTGGCATGTGGAATTTGAGTCACTATGAGTGGACACTGATTTAACTTTATGAAAAAGAAAACATGTGTAGCCATGGGTCGGGTTGATGTTATTTTTTTTGTTTTATTAGCTCTGTGTGGTGCCTCCATTATTTAACCCACTAACTGGCTGCCTGGGTTCAGGGAGAAAACTGTTGCTCAGCATTTTGGCTAGGATTGACTTCTAGTCAGGGCACCCAAGTAATCTGGACACAGGAAGCAATAACTGTAATGTCCAAACCAGGAGTGGGATTCTAGAGTGTGACTTTTATTCACAACAGCAGCAGAATAATAAAGCATAGATGGACCCCCACGGGGCTACAGTCCCTGGTAATGCAGATATATGGAGACTAGAACACATCTTCTTACACACTGTAACTCTTAGGTTCTGAAAAACGCTGGCTCTCAGCCTGAACTTGTACTCTTCTCTGGATTTCCCTGGCATGGCACATCTGGCCAGCACTTGGACTACTTCTCTAGATTCCCTGGCGTGGCACATCCGGGCAGCACTTGGACTACTTCTCTGGATTCCCTGGTGTGGTGCATCCGGCCAGCACTTGGACTACTTCCCTGGATTCCCTGGCATGGCACATCCGGCCTGAACTTGGACTACTTTCCATAAGGCATGGACATTTATTGGTGGCTCCCTCTACCACCCATGAGCACATACTGGCTCCATAAAGGGAAAATCTTCATCACTAATCCCATGTCTGGGTACTTTCCATGAACACTGGCCAAGTGCCCAGAAGAAAGCTATAGGTGCCCAAAGTGAACCCGTGGAGGTAAATCTGGTTACTCCAGATGGGGGTCTCCCACCTGTTGCTCCCAAATCTATACCCGGCCATACATTTGGAATCAACACCTTTCTTGAAACATACTGTTGTAGAATGCTGTCTCGAAATGTATGTCACATCTGACACTCTATTCTTCAAAATCTAATATCCTGGCTTATAATGATCTCTGAGTGGCCATGTCCATCCCTGTAGACCCCCAATGTTTAGATACATTTTAAGTCACACACAACTGTAGTACTGTACTTGGCTGTCCTTCCTTGAACCCACAGTAACAGTTACTAAACACACTGTCTGGTGAAAACATGGGCTCTATTCAGAGCTGACTCACCCACTGGTTTGCAGCTGCCTCAAGGTTTCTGGCAATGCAAACTACTTCCTGTCCCTTAGCACTTGAACAACAAAATGACAGGCAGCTTTCCCTCTTCAGCAGGGCCAGGGGATTGCTTCTGAAGTTGCTGGCTCTCTTCCCCCATCCCTCCTGGGATGGGGCACTGGAACAAACTGGGAACATCTCTACCACTATGTCAAGTTTCTTCTGTGTGTCTATCTAGGGTGAGAACACACACCCCCTATCTCTGGGTAGCTCTATAGCAGAGCTTAGCCCTGAGGGGCTACCACTGCAGTGCACCTCCTGCTTCCACTGAGTCTCCCTGCAGACTACTCCACACTCTCCTGAAGACTGACTGAAGAATGATCCAAAAACTCCCATCATTCTAACTAACTCCCTGCTGCAACATTCCAATGTGGCTTATGCTGCTGCAAAAATTCTATATGATGTCATCCCTCCAGCTCAGCTGAGACTGAGGACAGAGTGAGACAGTGTGAAATCCATTTAACTGGTGTTTCACAAGTTGTCTTTCCCTGCCTGCCACTAGATCTAAGTGGGATTCTTGTAACCGCAGGTGACGGGGTTTACACCCATGCTTGGCCAGGAAAATGACTCTCCCCAGTCATTACTAACCCAGCCTAGGCCATCCTACACTCTGTGCTAGCTATGGAGAGCAGTGATCAGGCCCTCTCCTACCATGTGCTAGGCACAGGCAGGCAACACTAATGGCCAAGAATCCATTGGCTGGCTCATCAGCCACTTCTCCAAGTTCTTACTATGGATACCTAGTGGCCCTGGTAGAATTGTCCAGAGCATAGCCCTAACAGATCAGTACTGTGGCCCCTATGGCTGGACAGGACCACAGCCTGTCTACCCACCCTAGCCCTCTAAGGAAAACCTATCTGACTCTAACTCAAACTACCCAAAACAAACAAGGGAACCTCCCCCAACCCTGGACACCTGCAACCAAACACCAGGAACTAATGCTGTACTCTATACATTACTCCCACACTCCCCCACAACCATACCTGTGGAAGGAAAAGTTACACACAGTAAACAAAATCCTGTACTTTAAACACTGCAACATTAAAGTACTGTGAGGAACTCTGCTGAGTCACTCCTCCTCTTCCTGTCTTCTCTTCTTGTCTTCTTCAGGAACACCTGCAAGAAAAAGAAAGACACAGCACACTCCTAATCTGCCAACACAGTACTATCTAACCCCTACCATCAAAACACTGGAGAATCCCAAAAATATATATATTTTTTAGAAAAGTAGAAAAAACAGAAGCCATACAAAACAGTAGTAAACAATGACATTATTTACAATACACATTATTTAGGGGGATGGAGTGTCCTAAAAGTCCCTTCTAGTGACAACAGTGCCTGAAGGCAAGTCCAATAAAGAGTCTCTCCTTGGCCAGAGCCCAGTGAAGAACAGTTCTAGCAGGCTGAAATCCTGAAGGGAAGAGTCTTTGAGGATAGTTCAAACATCTGGAGTCTACTAGTGTAGGGTGTGTACTGCAATGTCATTAGCATAGAAAAGTCTGGACTTACCAGTCCATTGTAGAATGAAAACAATACAACACCTGGTTCTCCAGCTGAAGACTCTCCCTGGCAGCATTCTTCTGATACAGCTGGGTGGACATCTTCCGGAAAATGACAGGATGGCACATCTGAAAACTGCTGGGAATATGTCATCTAGGAGATGGAACCTTGGAAGAGGAAAAAAGGAAAAACTGCTGGTCTGAAGTCATCCAGAATCCCAGGTAATGAGTCAGGATACAGTTGGGCTGGTGTCCTATCTGGATATGAAGTCATCTGTTGGGCCAGTCAATGGCATCTGGAAGGCCAGTACACTGCAAGACTGATGAATGTGGGGCACCTGGTTCCTGGAACGTCACACTGGCAGAACAACATAGGTATGGCAAAGGCTGTATGGCAGCACTGGCTACCACCGCTCTGCTCTACACTTGGTAGGCATGCGCACATTAGCAGGAATGTCTTTGTATTGTAGCCAATAGCACAATGGGTCAGGTGCTAGAATTATTACCCTGTCTGGATGCTCATAATCCACACTGTGAAAGGTTTCATGTCCCTCTCCATCCACAATTTGGACGGTGTCAATAAACAGTATCCTGCCCACTTTCCACTGGCTGAATTTTAATTGCAACACTCTACTTTTGACATGTCTGTTGGCACCAGGATGTACATGTTTCATTGCCTCTTCTATTATCCCAGATTTCCTGCTTTTTTCAATCTTCTCCCAGACTCTCAGAGGAAAGGTAGGAAAGGACATGCAATAGATTTCATTCGCTTTCCTATGAACCAGTCTTTCCTCTTTACTACACTTGGTCAACTTTCGACCTCTGGCCTGGCTTGGGGGTGGCCAGTCCTGGTTCTGCCAGCTACGCATACTTAATACAATGTAGAATGGATCTTTGACTCTTCCTTGTGGGGACAGGGATGTGGAGTCACTACTATCTTCTACTTTCTGCTCCTCCGAGGCAAGAGCTTGAGACTGTGGACAAGTAGCTTCTTCACAAGACCACATAGGTTCTCCCTCATCTTCTTCCTTGCTAAGAATCTGTGCCCAGGAGTGAGCAGTCATCCTCACTCCTGAGACTGTCCACTCTTCACTGGGCACAGAGATCAATACCTCCCATTCAAAGGCCTCCCTTATCTCGTCTTCACCTATGAGACTTGTGCTAGGCCCCTCTCTCCAAGGATATACTGATGCTTCTTCCACAATGTCTCTTTGGGACCCGGACTCTGATACATCAATACATTGTTCTGTCTGTAAATCTGCACCATCTTGCTTTATGCCACATTCTGAGGGGCCTTCCCTATCAGGGTCCATCTGGTGCTGTGTGCTGCCAACTGCAGATTCTTGAAGCTTTGTCCATATGGGAGCCAAACTAATCTTGGGTGCTTTAGTCAAGCCATATTTCTCTAGACACCCAAATCAGTGAGGTACCATGAAGATGTCCCTTCCAGCATTTAAGCACATCACACATACTCGTATTGGATATCCAGGAATCGCCACATGAGGAGGCAGTCATCCCCCATAGTAACATCTCTCAATATCTCTCAACTGGTTAACTTCTTCTACTATCATCGCCCCAGCATGATCTGGGTAGCGGGCTGGTCCTGAAGCCATGACTGCAGAGAAAACAAACAAACGCTCACTATTATTTCAAGTCCTACTCTTCTGGAAAAACTTTTACAAAATGGCTCCCTTGCTGCTGTGTTTACATTACTACTTCACCCTGTAATGGCGACGGCAGCACTCCTACTCATCAATGTTCTGTTTATGAGTCAAGCCACTGCGCATCCGATTTACACACTCTACTGATAAAGTTCACTCAAACTGCATAAATGGCACTGCTTGCTTTTAGCACATTTATACAATTTTACTGGACTTCTCATTCGCTTTAATCACTGTTCTAGCTTAAAGTCCCCTAAAGCCACAGTATTTCATCACACAGGATTGCCTGTATTTCTTTCTGCATCTTTCATACAACTCATAGTCTCTCACATGGCTTTGAAAATTATACTGTTGCTGAACCTACAATTATGCTCACAGTCTATTGCTCAGAATTCTTGCTTTAGCTGATTAAACTTGACACAGTCCTTCTTTGAAAAATGATCACACTGCTACACACAGATTCAGCTGGCTTTATATTAAAATCACACAGTTTGAGTTGCTTTTAGGTTGGTACTCACTTAATCAGTAGCTTGTTGTTGTGATGTATAATGCAGCCTACAGCTGATCTTGGAGGCCTCTGGAATAAAGCGGGTTGGCAGTCCTGCCGATTGTCCCTCCAAACACCCCGCTCTCTTCTCAGATGAATCGGAATGCGGGTTGAGCCTGATTTTAAACAGAAAAGTTTTATTTAACTATTTTTACAATGTTTTCAGTCACCGCGACGCTTTTCCTATCAAGCCTGCTCACACACTCCTCTCTCTCCCCCCCCAAACACTGTGCAGTCACTCTAGAGCTGGCTTCAGGACGGGACTGACTGCAGTCTCACCAATCACTCGATGCCATGCAAATGACCCCCTTTCCTCTCGTGCTCTGCTTCTCCATGGCGATGGTCGAGCAGGCAAAATTTAAACTGCAAACCACACTTTTTTTTTTCAACTGTAGTTCCTCAGTGGGAGCACCATTTCAACCATTTAACATGGCATTTTATTTAGCGACTCCATTAGTCCATACCATAATCGCTTCCAATGTCTAGGGCACAAATCTCCCTTTGTTTCCCACAGTTTTCCATACTATTTTCTGTCACACAACACTTAAAAAGCTGGCAAACGTTGTAATTTGATACAGGACAAGGGTATACACACTTAGGCTTTACTGCTCCTTTGGTAAACAGTTGACACTATTACAGCAGCACATAGACAGCAGCACACAGCAGCACATTTAGTTGGCAATGCTTCAGATTTTTGGCTACCTACTGCCAGACAGCCAAAATGTAAGCCATCATCCGAGCAACCTTTCATGCGTTTTTGTCCCTAACTGCAAGCCAAATCCCAGTGGTCACCTCCAATTTGTAACCAGGGGTCGGGTTGATGTTATTTTTTTTGTTTTATTAGCGCTGTGCAGTGCCTCCATTATGTAATCCACTTACTGGCTGCCTGGGTTCGGGGAGAAAACTGTTGCTCAGCATTTTGGCTAGGTTTGACTTCTGGTCGGGGGCACCCAAGTAATCCGGACACAGGAAGCAATAATTGCAGTGTCCAAACCAGGAGTGGGATTCTAGAGTGTGGCTTTTATTCACAACAACAGCAGAATAATAAAGCATAGATGGACCCCCACGGGGCTACACTCCCTGGTAGTGCAGATATACAGAGACTAGAACACATCTTCTTACACACTGTAACCCTCAAGTTCTGAAACACACTGGCTCTCGGCCCGAACTTGTACTCTTTTCTGGATTTTCCTGGTGTGGCACATCCAACCTACACTTGGACTACTTCTCTGGATTCCCTGGCGTGGCACATCTGGCCAGCACTTGGGCTACTTATTTGGATTCCCTGGTATGGCACATCCAGCCAGCACTTGGACTAGTTTCCATAAGGAATTGACATTTATTGGTGGCTCCCTCTACCACCCATGAGCACATACTGGCTCCATAAAGGGAAAATCTTCATTACTAATCCCACGTCTGGGTACTTTCCATGAACACTGGCCAAATGCCTGGAAGAAAGCTATAGGTGCCCAAAGTGAACCCGTGGAGGTAAATCTGGTTACTCCAGATGGGGGGGGGTCTCCCACCTCTTGCTCCCAAATCTATACCCGGCCATACATTTGGAATCAACACCTTTCTTGAAACACACTGTTGTAGAATGCTGTCTCGAAATGTATGTCTTATTTAACACTCTACTCTTCAAAATCTGATAGCCTGACTTATAATGATCTCTGAGTGGCTATGTCCATCCCCGTAGACCCCCAATGTTTAGATACATTTTAAGTCACACACAACTGTAGTACTGTACTTGGCTGTCCTTCCTTGACCCCACACTGACAAATACTATGCACACTGTCTGGTGAAAACATGGGCTATATTCAGAGCTGACTCACCCACTGGTTTGCAGGTGCCTCAAGGTTTCTGGCATAGCAAACTACTTCTTGTGCCTCAGCACTTGAACAACAAAATGACAGGCAGCTTTCCCTCTTCCCCAGGGCCAGAGAATTGCCCCTGAAGTTGCTGGCTCTCTTCCTCCCATCCCTCCTGGGATGGGGTACTGGAGCAAACTGGGGACGGACTCTACCACTATGTTGAGTTTCTTCTGTGTCTCTATCTAGGACAAGAACACACACACCCTCTATCTCTGGGTAGCTCTATAGCAGAGCTTAGCCCTGAGGGGCTTCCACTGCAGCATACCTCCTGGGTCCACTGAGTCTCCCTCCAGACTACTCCACACTCTCCTGAAGACTGACTGAAGAATGATCCAAAACCTCCCAATGTTGTAACTCACTCCCTGCTGCAACATTCCAATGTGGTTTATGCTGCTGTGAGAATTATATATGATGTCATCCCTCCAGCTCAGCTGAGACTGAGGACAGAGTGAGACAGTGTGAAATCAATTTAACTGGTGTTTTACAAGCTGCCTTTCCCTGTCTGCCACTAGATCTAAGTGGGATTCTTGTAACCCCGGGTGACGGGGGGGTTACACATGTATCATACAAGAAATGTGATAGTCTTTTAACCACTTAAGTTAAAACCTGCCAACATTAACCTCATCATCATTCATCATGATCCTCATAAAGAAAGCTACCCTCACAGTCTTCTATGTCTGAATTCTGACCACTGGGAAATTCTTTCTCCATTGTGTTATCATCTACGTCAGTGGTAGGCCATTTCATGCTGCCATTGCCACCAGGATGGTCCCTTTCTACAGCATCAGCTAAATCATGACTATGCCAGGTATGAATACTGAGGTTGCAATCTTAGCTGGTATGTGCCTCTCATTTAGTTTTATGAATGTCACAAAACTGACATTTGCAGGAGAGAGGTTTGTATGATGATCCCGAGCTATTGCACCTGCTGAGCTGAATACCCTCTTGATACTCACACTGGAGGGTAGGCATGTCAGGAACTTCAGTGCCACAGCAGTCAGCTCCAGCCATTCACTGACCTTTCCACTCCAGTATAAAAGGGGATCATCAGTGATTGACAGATGCCTGTTTTCAGACACATATGACTCAACCATTCGCTGTGCTTCTCTAAATCCAGTGTTTGATGTATCATCCGCTTCTCCGGAATCATTTATGTCACAAATCCTGACTTGGGACTAAGCCTCCAAAAGTGGGTTAAAGCCAACCACTGTTGATAACAGACCACCTGGAAATACAGTCCCCTTCCCCTTATAGGATATGCTTGATACTGCTCCTCCAGGTTCACCTTCAGCCTGATTATGCTGCTGAGGTTTGCTGACCTTGGCACGCAACTTCTGTGCCCCATGAACCAAGCGCACCAGTTGCCCACTGACAGTTTTTACCAGTTCAGGCCCACCCTCTAGTACTGAGGCAATTCCACGTTTGTATCGTGGGTCGAACATTGTTGCTATTGCAAAGTTGTCACTATGCTGAATGCTCAAGATGTGATGATTCTGGTCAAATACTGTTAGCATGTGTTTCAGCAACACACTGCTAGCACTGTCTCCAGCAACATCAAGGCTATGTTGTACATTCACCAATGTCTGCCTCAGCACCCACAGCAGTGGAACTGATTGGCTAATGGAGACAGACTTACCACTTACTGCCTGTGTGGCATGTTCAAAAGGCCTCAAGGATTATTATTACAGAGTCCATGAGGCACCACTCTTCAGTCCTCATATACATGGAGGCCCCGGAACTGTCAACGCTAGTGTGCATGACAAGATATTCTGAGATGGCTTTGTACTGTTCATACAACCTCTCTGCCATGTATAAAGTGGAGTTCCACCAGGTGACAACTTCCAGCTTCAAGCAGTGCTGCGGGATGCTTTTTCAGATCTGCAACTGCCGAAGTTGGTCACAGGCCTTTGCAGAGCATGAAAAGTGAGAACAGATATGGCGTGCAACTGTTAGCCTTTCCTTTATATCAGGGTGCTGCAGAAACTCCTACAAAACAAGATTTAAACAGTGGGCCATGCATGGAACCCGAAAAAAGCCACCATTTGTGAAGCATTTCTCCACATTTGACCCATTGTCACTTGATATGAACCCAGCTCTCGGGGACAGGGGGATCAGCCACTTGTCAATTTCAGTCAGTACCACATCCAACATGTTTTCACCAGTGTGTGAACGGGTCACATTGAGCATAGCAATCGTTGCATACTGTCGAATTCCTGGAAGATTGCTACCACGACAATCCACCTAACTACGCTGATTATTCACACTACAAACAGCACAAACAACCCCTGGCACCTGTGCTCAGTGTGCAGTTATACACAAACATAAATGCCCCGCTGTGTTGCCTCTTGTCCACATATCCATACTTAAATGGATGAATGGAGAGGAAAAATGTTGAAGGGCATGCCTTACTGAGTCAGACACCGTACAGTACAATTCGGGGATAGCATGGGTCAAAAAGTATGTCCTAGATGGGACTTTCCATTTTGAACAGGCACATGCAGCAAACTGCCAGAACCCAGAATTCTCCACAAAGGATAAGGGCAAAGGGTCAATTGCCAGCATTTCAGCTACAGCAGCATTAAGTTCATGTGACATTGCATGATTGGGTGGGTACTTCAGCTTATGCGCAAAAACACTCTGTAACATGCGCTGACTTAAACGTTTTACATGGGGTGTGATGACAAATGGTTCCGCTTTGTGAATCACAGGGGGTGGAGTGTGGACATGTGACGAAGACAGTTGCACAGGTGATGACAAACCGAGAAATACAGTTATTTTCCTACATTTCTCAACAGGGGTTGATGTACCACTTGCAGTAGACATACTGCATTGACTACCACCATCACCAAAACTGCTACTCTCACCATCACTGGACAATATTTCAGAATCATTCAGGTCCTCCACCTCATCATGCCTGTAGTAATCCTCTGCTGTTATTTCATCACTACTGCACACATTTAATTTTCTATTTAATGTTACAGTCATGGTAGGGGACAACATGCTTGTTATGGTTGATGATGAGGGTGAATGCCCCACTGTAGTACAGGTATTAGCTGCCATCTTGTGCTGGGTCCACAGTGCCATGTACCTGTTCTTAAGCTGTGTATGCTGTCCCCCTGTGCCCAGATGGCTCCCCTTTTTACCTCAACTCACACACACCTAGCAAAGCTGGCAGATTGCAACTGACTTATCATTTGCATCTTGCACAAAAAATTCCCAAACAAGGGATTGTGATGCTCTAGTTTTAACATGTCCCCCCGATGCTGCTTATTGGACTCCATTTTTTTAAGCCATGAAGTGGGGGGTGTGCTACATGATTTTTCAGGCAGGACACACTTGGACTGCAACTGACCACCACGACTACCTATCATTATTACTGGGTCATCATCATCATCAACTGAAACTGGTAAATCACAACTTTTTATGGGGGGAGGGATGCAAACTGATGCAGATACAGCCACCTTGAATTTCTTTTTCTCCAGTTTCCAACAGGGGTCACTGACATCATCATCATATTCATCAACATCATCCATATCTTCTGCTTGGATGCTGGCATGTGGACTGCATGTTGCAACCATTGCAACATCATCATCATCAGCACCACCATCACCCAAAATTTTTTCACCACACTGTAAATTACTGCATGGCAAATGCATGACCTGAACTGCGGTGGAAGAAATGTGACATTGTGTGCTATCGTTGACATGATGATCAGAATCCTCGTGTTCAGTTACTGGGATGTTACTGGGGAGTATGCCATCATCTACACTGTCACTCACTGGCACTGCTTCACACTCCACTATATTTTTGAACATGGTAAAGTGGTCAGAAGTGGAACTTGAGGCAGCAGTACTCATACCACCACCAGCAGCTGCACTAACACCACCAGCTGGGACAACATCATCTCCTTCAACTATGAGTGAAGCTACTGATTGCCCTGTAAAAAACATTGAAGAAGAAATACCTTTCCTCACATCAGCAATGCACTTCTGAGACTGCGTACTACCATGCCCACAAACAATCTTACCACTAGCAGCAGTGCTGTGGTGAGAAATAGCTTTGCTTGCACGACTCTTTGTGGGCCTTTTGGGGATCAACAAGAATATTCTAAACAAATTTAGATTTTGGAACGCTCACTCATGGTGAGGGCTTGGGGGGTATGCTGGATGTGAAGCCAAAAAACAACTGTGGCTTCAACAAGAGACACAGATGCAAAGTCACAACAAGTTCAACAACACCTTAACTAACCAGTGGTGCTCTCAAGTCACAAACAATCCAATCTGGAATATAATACCTTTTGCACTGACTGCAGTACAAAATTATGCAGTTGCAGTGGATAGCAGGTTCACACTGCTGCACCTGCAATTACACTGTGGCACAATAAAAGGTGTATTATTTGATGTCACGTACTGCACACACACTCACACTCACACAATTTGTCTACAAGTAATGAGTAGCAAATTGAAAACTTCAGTAATATACAACATATTTTAAACAACCTGAAATTATGCACTGCTGCACCAGGTCCTTCAGACCTCAACACACACAATCAGCAAAAAAAATGTCAACAATTACTGAAAATATTACTGCGTGTACATTAGCACAGTCAGTTATACAAGAAAATATAACCAAAAAACAAAGAACTAGCTGTTTCCCCTACTTAAGTCTACATACACCACAGATACGCCCTTCCCACCAAAGCACACATCCACTGTCTCTCAGTACACAGACTGAATGTTGTACGTTAACATTCAAAATCCACACACAAACAATAAACGCTCAATGTTATGAGTACAGGAGGGTTTCCTACAATCAACGAACTAAAGTTTCAGCAAAAAAATGACTCAAGAAGGCTTTTTTAACAGCTTTTAGAAGGTTTGAATCACAGAGAGCTCCCTGAGCACACTGTCTCCAACAGCTTCCTACACACACTACCTCGAACTGAGGCTGTGCAGAACAATCTAGAGCCCATGTGACCTGAAATCCCAAGAATCACTGCAAAATCTGCCTTTGGAGCTTAAAACAAGGTGAAGTACATTGTTTTTAATTTTTGTGGAGTAGTGATTTGGGGAAGGCAGAATAAAGCAAAGTCATTGTTTTCAATGGACTTTGCATTACATCCTATGACATGAAGTACTCGCTTTGCACTCTGGAGCACTCCGCAAATCCATCTTCACTCCACAAATTGCTCCACAGAGCGAATTGAGGCCACTTCGCCCATCTCTACTAAAGTTACAGTGATCAGAATTCACTATGCTGGTATAGAAGTGATGGACATTGTCTCTAAAAATGTAGCATATTTTACTCAGGTTAAACAAGAATTCTGATTAAGCTGGGGACAATAGTTCCAGGAGGGGAGTAAATCAGGTCCACTGATGCTTGCAGGCAGCCCCAATCCAACACTGCTGCCATTTTGCATACAGTAGCTCCAGCCTGCTGTGCTATGGAGCACCTGTAGCAGTCAGTGATTCTAGCTAGGCTTCTGAAGCACTGGAAGTGGCAGCCTAAGCCAGACTAACATTGTCAGTGATGTCACTGTCCTCTTCTGCATTGCAGTATTAAACTGAGCCTGCTCACAGCTTTGGTTACTCTCAGTAACTAAGGAAGCCTGCTGGAGGGCTGTGCCTTTTCCCACAGCCAGTAACTAAAGAGTTTTGAAGGACTGAGACTAGATGTGGTATATAGACCACTGGCCCAGTCTGAGGAGTTGGATAGGGAACTAGTGGAACACATTAGGAGGGTATGTAGTAGGGGGAGTGTGGTGATTGTGGGGGACTTCAACCTGCTGGGGGTAGATTGGAATACCCCAGTCACCTCTAGTGCCAGGGAGAGGTACTTCTGGACACATTCCTGGACAGTCACCTGGCACAGCTGGTCAACGTGCTGACTAGGCTGGGTAACGCACTGGACTTAGTACTATCTAAAAGGGAGGCAGTGAGGGAACTAAGGGTGGAGGACCCACTGGTGGTGAGTGATCACCAATTGGTGTGGGTCATGCTCAGCTTAAGCAGGTAATCTATAGGCTCAATAACTAAGGTGGTGGACTTCAGAAGGGTGGATTTTAGGAGGATAAGGGAAATCATGAAGGGAAGACTTGAGGGCATCAGGCCGGAGATGGAAACACAGCAAAATTATGATATCATTAAGCTTGGGCTGAAAGAGGCTACTGAGGCTTGTACCAGGACCCTGAGCAAGAAGAGCAGAGCTAAGAAGCCTTCTTGGCTGAATGTGAAAATAGAGAGGAGTGAGGGCAAAGAGAGCAGCATTTCATAGATTCAAGAGGACCTGGAGTGGGGAGGACAGCGCACACGAGAGATGGTCCAAGGAGGTGACCAAGCTAGTGAGGGAGACCAAGGCCACCAGGGAGCTGAAGTTAGTTCAGGGCATTAAGCTAGGGGAAAAGGACTTTTTTAGGTACATGAGGGAAAAAAATTAGATGCTGGGACCAAATAGTGTGGATCAGGAGGGACGGGGAGTGGGTGGAATTGGGAGTGGAGCAGGCGGAAGCACTGAACTAGTATTTCTGCTTAGTGTTCAGGCAGAAAAAGGCTGGTCCACTACCACGTGGACTGGGAAGGTGAGGACCGGGGGGGGGGAATGACTGATGGGATTACTGGCAGAGAGTTGAGTTCTAGGGGGTCTAATGGCACTAAAGATGGACAAGATACCAGGTCCTGATGGAATTCATCCCAGAATGCTGAGGGAGATGGTGAAGGTGTTGGCTGGGAAGCTGGAGGACCTATTGAACACCTCCCTGGACTTGAGATGCATCCCACAGGACTGGAGGGTGGACCATGTGGTGCCCATACACAAAAGCAGCCCATGGGATGAGCCAGGCAACAATACACCAATGAGACTCACTTTCATAGTGGATAAACTCATGGAAGTGATACTGAAGTAGAGGCTGGTGACATTTCTCAAGGCTAATGGCCTCCAGGATAAGTGGCAGCATGGGTTCGTCTCAGGGAAATCTTGCCAGACCAATCTAATAAAGTATTACAAATGGGTGACAAGAGAACTGGACAGGGGCCGTGCAGTGAACATCCTGTACTTGGACTTCTGCAAAGCCTTCGATTCAGTGCCTCACAGGTGGTTGGGGGGGAAGCTGAACTCCATGGAGGTAGGGGCAAAATTGATAAACTGGATCTTGAACTGGCTGAGGGGGGAGGCAGCAATGGGTGGTGGTGGTGATGGGGAACTCTCAACCCCTAGGCCAGTGACAAATGAAGTGCCACAGGTCTCTGGTGGGCCTGGTGCTGTTTGGGCTATTCATCTTGGATATCTCACAAGGAGTTGGGAGCAAAATCAGTCTGTTCACAGATGATACAAAGATGGGGGCAGTAATGGATGATGAGAAGGGGTGGAGGGGGCTAAAGGGGGACCAAACCAAACTGAAGGAGTGGTTGGTCAGGTGGCAGCTTGGCTTTAATGTGAAGAAGTGCAAGGTTATGCACTGCAGGGGCGAGGAACCCAAAGAGGGAATATTGGTTGGGGGGGGTAGGCTGGGGATCACCGAGGAACAGAAGGACCTGGGGGTGATGGTAATGAAGAGCATGAACAACTCTGCTCAATGCAGTAAAGCTGCAGCTAAAGCCAGCAAGATGCTGGGGTGGATAGTAAGGGGATTCTCATCCAGACATCCTGCCCCTCTATAGGTCCATAGTCAGGCCACACCTGGAGTACTGCATGCAGTACTGGCAACTGCATCTCAAGAAGGACATCAGACTGCTGGAGGGAGTGCAGTGGAGGTCAATGTAAATGATACTGGAGATGGAAGGCAAAGCCTACAAGGACAGGCTGAAGGAACTGAAGTTGTACCCCCTGGAGGAGAGGAGGGATGGGGAGAGATGATTGAAACATTCAAGTATTTGAAGGGGATCAACAGATCTGGCAACGATGGGTCATTCAGGCTGAGGAAGGAAAGGGATACAAGGGGGCAAGGGCTGAGATTGCAAGGGGGCAGGTTTAAGAGGGAGATGAGGAGGCATTATTTCACAGAAAGGGTGGTGTCGAAATGGAATGCCCAACCAGAGGAGGTGATATCATGTAAGATGGTGGGCAGTTTCAAAAGGGCACGAGACAGGGCTCGGGGGGGACTGGGTAGGTAGTGCAGAGATACATCTGGGGGACAGGAGGTGGGAGGGTGGTGGGGCAGTTGCAAACTAGGGGTGCTAGCTGTGCACTCAAACAGACTACATAGACCATGAGGCCTGTTTCTGCTGGCAGATGTGTATCTTCATATGTTCGTTTACATTTTGGTGTTTCTCTCATGGAAGTGTCAAAGCGTATCACTTTTTATGGCTGCAGTGGGCAAAGCCTGCAGCCATCTTGCAAGCAGCTGTAAAAATGACTCACCAGGTTGACACCGAAACACAAATTTGGAGGTGTATCACAATCCTTCTGCAAGCAAAGCACTTCACTCACCATCTCTTTAGGTGCCCCCTCCCCGCCCTGTACAGGCACATTATTTTAACTCAGGCATGCATGACTTCACTTCCACACTTGTGGTGAAGTTGTGTATGCACACTGAGCTCACAGCAGAACAGTCCACCGTGCCCAAGATGTCCACCAGAACTGGGCATGCATGAATTCATCGCAAGTGCAGAAGTGAAGTTGTGCATGGGCAACTGCTTGTGCATGCATGCTGAGCTCTGGTGGCTATCAAGGGCACGGCAGACTGTTCCACCGTGAGCTCAGCGAGCACTCATAAAGTGCTACTTCAGCCGTGTTGGCTCTGACCAGAGCTCGTATGCTATTGCAACTTCTTCTAGGTACACAGCTGGATAGTTATTTTATTTGTGGAGTACAGACAGTGCACTCTGGCAATGCAAGGTTTTCATTTACCTAAGGTACATTTATCACAGCATGTGGCTTTATGTTACTAAGGAAAACAATGCTGTTAGCAAGTAACATGAACAAATTAGTTTCACTGATTTATGGTTTATGTATAGGAACCCCGAAAAGTAGGGCAGCACAACCAGATAGTTTAAAGAAAGTTCCAATACTTCACAGCAAAAATGCATAGCTGGCCACAGTATACACCTGTATATGTATTCTTTGCAAAAAACTCCATTAATGCATCAATTAGGGTAACTTAATGGCACAAAAGTAGGGAAACGTGGCATTAGAGTTTCCAACCCTAACTCCCCACCCCCACCCCTCCAAGTAGCAAAATGAAAAATCATTAGGGTTTTGGGTCTCTGGCGTCTTGGTGAATCAGTGATTGGGTCTTCCTTGGGGTTGTCAACCCTAATGGTCCCTCCTCAACCCCAGCCCATAGTCTGCAGTGTGAAGCACAAGGAACAGCTCATAGTGATGCACTCTTTAAAGGCAGAGAATTATGTCTTGCCAGATGTTGGCAACACAATTTGTTGCAGCTTTCTTCATGCAGGGCCCTGCAGGTCCTGCATGAAGAGAGGGGAAGTCATTTGATGTTGTTTGCTCAGGGAATTGGGTGGGCGTTAGGGCTGACAACAATTTTCAAATCCCTGCCAAAATGTTTTTCTGTACCTTTGAAATGTCATTCAGTGCCCCAGGTGTGAAAACACACCTTGGGCAGACTAGGTGGGCCAAGCGGTCCTTATCTGCCGTCAAATTCTATGTTTCTATGTTTGGCCAGAATTGGAAAATGACAGCTGCCCCGTTCATAAGATGGTGTGAAAAAATGGCTATAGTAAAAATTTGGGGCCCAAATATATAAAATTACCAAAGTTACCAGTGCATAAAAATTCCAAGGTAAGCACATAACTTTTGCCAGTTTTACATATTTTGACCCAGATTTTCAACATAGGCTTCTTATGATCCCACTTCATGAATAATTATGGTGAAAATGTTCAAATCGAGTCCAAAAGGTGATTTCACCAAGCAACTGTGAATCACCTTTTGGGCCTGATTTGCATAATTCCACCACCATTGATCATGAGGTGGGAACCTTACACCCCCAGGTACCACTACCTGTCTTGTCAAATTACAATATGGTTTTGCTAATTGCTATTAGCTCTTATGACCTTGTTTTACAACAGGCACTTACCCTGGCACTGTACCACTCTTTGTTGTATGCCAGGTGCTAAATATTTATCTACCCCATGCTCATGTTGAACCATGTCTTCTGCTACGAACCTAAATCATTGCTGCTGTAAGTCAATTGTTTTGCTGGTGAAAGCTATATCTTACTATTTTAACTGTTAATTCTACCTATTACTGTCAAAACTGTACCCCTGTTATTGTAACCCCATCCTGGGATCTATGACTGTACTAGTCTTGCTTGTAACCTCCTGGGTCGTGTCTGAAAATAGTCATTTTTTTGGCTAGCACACCCACCTGGTAAACAAACACTAAATAAATAAATACAATATGAGAAACATGACAAAGTTATGCATCAGAGTTAAAAACCTCATTGAAATACCTCAAACTGCACTTGCCTTATGTTCTCATATTGAAAACAAAACAAGTACTGCACTGGGCTGGTGGTGCTCAATGACTGAACAACGACTATTAGAGCAACAAAAGTCAGGCACTCACCATCTCAAGTAAGTGGACACCAAGCATCAAGTTATGGCTAAGTTGTAATTTATTAAAAGTGACAATCATATAGTGTATATAGCCTGCCTATAGGGGCTATCTATGTTGTATGATTGTCATCTTTAATAAATGACAACCTAGCCCTATCTTGGTACATGGTGTCCACTGACTTGAGGTGGTGAGTACCTGACTTTTGTTATTTTAATAGTTTCTCATATTACAGTCGGCAGTTCCAGCAACAAGACATGTCTTCAGTGGGAGAATGGATCTTCACTGTAGGGCATGTTCAGGTGAGTGAGGGTGTGGGGGGTGTTTGGGGGATGCAGAGTAGTGGATGCTCAGTGGGAAATTGAGGTAGTGAGTCAGATCAGCGATGGACTGTATTCTCTTTTACAGGTTTAAAAAAAATGAGGGACAGTTTTCTTTATTACAGTGAGCTGACATTGTCAGGATGGTGATCAGAGGGTAGGGAGTGTCACTAGACACCAGGGAAACAACACACAATATAGGACAGCAATTGGAGGGTGGGAGGTGCTACTAGACATCAGAGAAACATGTTAATACTAAGGGGATGTCAATCTTAGGTACCAATAAACACCAGGGAAACAGTATAATAGTGAGGTGATGTTGATTGGATGGTGAGGGGCACCACTAGACACCAGGAAAACAATATAATAGTAAGAGGATGGTGATCAGAAAGTGTGTGGGGGGGTGCCACTAGAACATGGGAAAACAGTATAAAATAGTAAGGCGATATTGATCAGATGGTAAGGGGCACCACTAGACACCAGGGAAACAGTATAGTTGCACAGGGAAAATGATCAGAAGGGAGGCACCACTAGACACCAAGGAAACATTACCTTGAATAAGGGGATGGTAATCAGATGATCAGAGGGTGGGGGGGTGCCAACAGACACCAGGAAAACAATATAATAGTAAGGAGATGGTGATCGGATGGCGGGGGATACCTCTAGACACCAGGAAAACAGTATAACAGTAAGGGGATGGTGATCAGAGGGTGGGGAGGTGCCATTAGACAACACGGAAACAGTATAATAGTAAGGGGGTGATGACTGGAGGTTGGGGGTACCACAAGATACCAGGAAAACAGTGCAATTGCATTGGGACAATGATTGGAGGGTGGGGGCACCACTAGACACCAGGGAAATATTAGATTGAATAAGGCAATGGTGATTGGAGGGTGGGGTGGTGCCACTAGACACCAGAGAAACATTACATGCATAAGGAGACCACAGTGGGAGGGTAGGTGGCACTACTAGACACCAGAGAAATGGTGGCTCAGTGCTCTCAGAGCAGCCAGCAACACAAGTTGCAGCTGTGGCTGCAGAATGCAAGAAAGTCCTACTGTTCTCATACAGAGAATGTGGGTCAATGGCTCCTCTTACTAAGGTGGGCACCCAGGATTTTGGGGTTCCCAGAAAAGGTATTTCAGGTCATTAATTTAAGAAACAAACATCAGAATCTAGATAAACAGGTCCTGTTATCTAGGTTCTGGTGTCTGTTTTTTTTAAAATGATGGCATTTTTATATATTTTCCATTCTAATTTGTTCATGGAGAAAAGAAACAAGAAGAAGGCTCTCACAGTCCCAAAAAATGCTTTGTGCTGTGAAAAGCATATGGTGAGAAACCAAAAATGCCCTGTGGCACAGAATTCTTGGTGTTGTATCAGAATGTTATTCCAAGAACCCTACTGAGCATGCTCAGAACAGAGAAACACAAAACTTTAAAGCCTTATAACTCTGTAACCATTTAATAGTTATTTCACGAAACATTTCAAAGGCACTTCCTTAAGACATCATGCCTGTACCCTGAAAGTTTGGGGAAAATTCCATTCCATGTAGGCTGTAGGTGAGAGCTAAAAAAATCCCATGTTAAGTATAGGAAACAATTTAGACATCTACAGGAAAATGACATATGGATCTCAGAAACCACACAAGCTGCCATCAAACAACTTTCCACAAATTCAGATCTTGCCTCCTAGAAAACACATGCAAAATTTCATCTGAATTCATTAAATGCTGCCAAAGCCATTAAGTTGCAAAGTAAGGGGTTTAACACTGGACATCTTACTCAACCCTAACTTAATATTGTGGCCAGCTATGAATTGTTGTTGTGAAGTAATAGAACTTTTTAAAACTATCTGGTGTAAATAGCCTGTATGTGGTGCTTATATATGAGTCTTATACACCATTGGTTTGCCTTGGTCTAAGTGTATATGATGCTATTTATGGTGAAATGGGGAAACTGAACATACTTCTTTAAAATGCATGTGCATCATTGGCGCACATTGCATTATGTACATGTGCATCAGTGGCTTGCACTGTTTTCTAGGGATTATATGGTGGCACCTTGGTATAATAAAATGTTATTTTATATTTTTTAGTAATTAGTTCTTGTTATATTTTGACAGTTTAAGCACAGAGTTGTAAAGGCTGACAAAGCAGCATACTGGCCATAAAATGTTGCCCTAGTGTATTGTTTTTGTTTGTAGACATAATAAGGATCAGGAGTAGATATTACTGTGTAGATTATTGGTGTGAAACCCATGTTTATGTTCTGTTTGCTGCTTCTAGACTGCCATGGACTGCTTATGTTCACATCAGGCAGGAAAGAGGTGCCACTAGACTGTCAGGAATTCTTTTGCTGTGGATCAGGTGAGAGTGTGGGCAATGACTGAGGATTTGGATAACATCTCCACATATTAGTGCATGGAGGCATTGTAAAGAGCTATTACTGGCCACATAAAAGCATGCAAATGGCCCCTTAGTGTCTTGCATGCCATATGAGGTAATTAGCATTCTAGTGTCTGACTATTGTTCCCATGAGCAAAAAATAAATAAATGAATACATGAAATAAAAAAATCCATTTGGAATATGCTTTGCTCCTGGGAGTCTGTTGCCAGCAGTGGGCTGCGGTACACTGCACATATACACTTTGCACAGCACTACCACAGTTCGATTTTCATATGGGCAGTGTATGCCAAACAGGGTGTGCTGTCAGTTTGAATATGCCTCATAAATAACTGCATGTTATTTTTTTGCACGGCATTATGTTTTGCATGAATCAAATGGCTGCTTTTGAATATCAGGACCTCAGTCTTCTATTTAGAGATGGAGTGAACTTTGAAAAACTTCTGGTTACTACTACCTTTAAGATTTTTGACAGCTTCAAGAGAATAAGAATGGTCAATTCTTCAGAGATAAAACCTGTGCTGTTAAAAAAAAAAATTGTACCAGTTGAAGCAAAATTATTTTGTAGTGGAGAAATCAAGAAAGAAACTGCGCACACATACCTTCAGCAGACAAAACTGGAAGCTGACTGAACTATAGAAAGCAAAAGAAAAATCAGCTTTGGGAGTGAATTTTCAAGTGCAGATACAATTTACGGTATTATATCAAACATCCAAATCAAACCTTATTGGCAATTGAAGGCAGACTCCCCTTAATTTTCTTGCCTCTAAGATTTCATCATTTCCTGATAAAGACTTAGAGGTAGGCAATGCATCGGGGAGTCTTTATCTGATTGCTGTTGAGGACTAATGTTTGGTATTTGTATGCAATAAATTGTGTCTGCACTTGGAAATGCATTCCTGTTGTGTGCCCTAATTTTTCTTTTGCTCTGTCTCTTTCTCCTGAAGTGGAACTGCTAAAATTCACAGCTGAACAGTTTGCCAGGTTCATCTGGTTTACTGCAGTTTGTCTTCTATTAGTTGAGAGGGAATCAGTGGAAACTAAGCTGTATCACCCCTAATGATAGGATTGTTATTAGAGTCTTCAATCTGTGGCAGTCAGTGAGTAAGGCATTAACTAGCTTTTTCATCTGATTCAGTTCCTTGTCACACTTAGCAGGAAACAAACAAATCTTTTGTTCAATGCCCCAAGGCCTATATAACCATTCCTTTTCCTACAGTAGCTGATGAATTAGTAATAGACCCTTTCTTATAACACAATGCTTAAAGAGCACTGACACAGTTGAGACAACTCTGGAAAAAATGCAACATTCAGGCATAAATGTAGCTTATATTTCATATTTTATTATGTAATTCTAGTCCTTATTTCCTTATTGCTAAGGGTATTTGCATGAATACGGTATCTCTGCCTTTTTGACTCTGGCTGCCTGCCTACACCTGACATCATAATTCTGTTTATGACATCAAAATATGTTATTGTGGAAATAATTATGATGTTATAAAATGAGGATTGTGATGTCATACATAGAGAAGCAGCCAGAGTATATGTAGTCTAAGGGACAGGGATTTTATTTTCTTTGCAAATGTTTTCAGTAATAAAGAAAATGGGGAATTATTACTGAAAATATATAAAGTAATAAAGAAAATTGAATGGAGTTGAATCTAAATCTTACTTTTTGCAAAGTTTTCCTAATCCTGTCACAGGCACTGTAAAGGTGCATACAGGTAATATACTTAGGTTGCAACTAAAGTAAACATGTGTTCCAAGAAACTGCTTGAGCATATTATTTACAGTGGTGCTGGCCAGGATGTAATGCAATACTGCAGCATACTGCAGTAGAGTTGCAGCAGTAAACATAGGAATTTCAGTGGCAATTAATTTCTTTTGCCACGCAGTAACCCAAGAGACTGTGTTGTATCTAGGCTGGCTCCACTGTGGTCTACTGGATAGAGCACTGGCTTGGAAGGTCAAAGGTTCCAACCATCTACAGCAAATTACTCACTGTGGTACCTTGAGCAAGTCCCTTAACCTCCTATTGCCCCTGTTTACTCAGAGGCAGAAGTGGATGGAGGCATGGCCCCACCGAAAATTAGATGTTGCTTGTATCTCAGTAGGGCTATTCTTGGTAAATAAACTTGAATAATTGTGTTGTTAAATAATCATGAATTATTAAACATTGGGGGGGGGATGCTGTTGAGCTTTCAAAAAGATGGCAACTGTGAATAGCCTCTACTAATACCTGTATCATTCAATATCATTATTGAAAGTTTTCTCCCAATCTACTCTACAGTTAGTTTTAATAATATAGCACTGACATACTCAAGCTCTTCATCTAACAGTAAATTGAACTGCCTCAAGATCATGTTAGAAAGTATAGTAGCTGACATCTTTAGCATGAAGGCCCCTATGAAAGAGATCAACTCATATAGCAGGAGCCTATGCAGTAGAACTGCCAAGGCAGTGAACTGCATTGCTGCAGTGGAGATAATGACAGAGGCTGAGAAACAGCAGGACACGGCCCATGAGAAACAGCTCCAGGTGCCATGGGACCATACAGAGGACCTGGAAAATCACGATTACAAAAAAAAAAGTACATGTGCATGGTGTGTATTCCTGTGGTAGCTGCAATGTGGTGGTGATTCCTGTGGACATTCCTATCTAGATTCCTTTCCCATGCTGGGCTCAGGCTATAAGAAATTGAATTGTTGTAGTGTTTCCTCATACTCTTCCTTAAAGCTGGGGTGAAATCTAGATCTTCAGTGCCTTAACTACTCCACTACTCTGTGAGAAAGGAAAATCTCCAGCTAGATATAGAAAAAGACCCTTAACTTTTTTCCTTTTTCCATATTACTTTTTTCCATTCTTGTTTTCCGTTTTCTTCCTGTACACCCTTCCCCCTAGCGGCATGAATGTGCATGTGTGGAGGCACACTCAACAAACATAACCACACGTCTGTGTCTCCCAACCTCTGGTGCTGCCCTCCCACCTCCACTATGGGGCAGCCAAGGAGTGGGATGACAACCTTCCCCTCCCCATTAGAGGAGAGCAGTCCTTTGGATTCTCGATCCTCTCCCTACCCTGCTGACCCCAGCAACCTGAGGCCGCTCCTGACCCCGGGTCACCAGTATGGCATGATTTGTGGCATCCAGCACCACAGCACCACTGGGCCAGCTTACCAGCCCTCGGTTTTAATGATTTTTTTCACTGGCCTTAGGTGCCAAATTAAAGGGAACAGCTAGCACCAAATGCCCCACACTCAAGTATGGGGCTAGTCTAAATGTGCACTTTGTGTGTAAAAACATTTTGGTTAACTTACTATTTACTGTAGTATAGCAGATAGTATCAAACTATTATTGCTTACTTCAATGCTAACATCTGTGGTTACTACAAATCCCATAATCCCCTGCAGCTGACACCAGAGCAGTAGGCAGCATTAGGCAATTCAATAGGCTGCAATGCATGCTAGAGTTCATATAAGCTCTGCTCTTTTTTTGCAGGCCCTGCAGTCTTTTCTGGGCTAAGTACAATCACAGAGGATTGTATTTAGCCCATGGATAAAAGCAGAACCCGAAAAAATCTGATGGTAGATTGTAAATGCTTTAATATGCACTGCTGGCTGTTGAATCTCCCACTGCTGCCTATTGCTCTGATGTCAGCTGCAGAGGATCCTGGGATTTGTATGAATAAAAGATGTCAGCCTAGAAGTAAGCAAAATTAGATTAATACAATCTACTGTACTACAGTAAACAGCAAGTAAACTGAAAAGTTGTTGCACACAAAATGCACATTGGGACCAGCCCTACACTTGAATGTGGGGCCCTTTGTGCTGATGGTTCCACTTTAAAGGAGTTCACTGCAGCTCATTTTCATCTCCAGTAGGTCAGCATTTGCTATATAATCCATTACACTGTCACAAAGAACACTTAACAGAACTGACTAATTCATTTTCATCTCAGAAAAAAGGCATGTGAGTTAATTTCATGCCACTGGCCAGATGTGATGCATCCAAGGCACATGGCCATTCCCCCAAAGGCACCAGGATAAAACTCTCACCATTCAAGTGAGAAATCATCAGTTAATGGTTTCTACTGTTACATCAACTGTAGCAATGCCCAACCTTAGAGATGCAATATCAGGAATCTGATTTTGTAAGTCAATGACCAAATAGGAACATCAGAGAAGAATGAAAACTAAAGTAAACTAGAGTATCAGGAACCACATCAGGAGCCACAGTTCAGAGAGCAAAGTCTCCACTAAGATCACTAGTCCCTTAACTCTTCACAGAGGGCCTTATAACACCATGGTGTCTGAAGTGTGATCAACACCTCCAATTTATCCCACAGTATCACTGAACCCAGCAACCCAGCAACCCAGCACTCAAAGGTTGAGGCTGCAGATCATGCAGGTCATGCCACCCATTTAGAGGACCTAGTACAACTGGGCAGTGATTACCTCTCAATTAGTCTGACTGCAAGTGTTCAAGTCTTAGCCATTGTAGTTCATTCCTGATATCTTGTCAATATAATGGTAGCCAGAGATGCATACTTGTACATCAAGCTATATTTTGATGGATTTATCACAGAAAATTCCCAATTATTTCAATGAGATCTCCTGAGATATACAGTATCTAGCTATATCTAGATCTCTTCTGAAACATGTACAGTATCTGGCTATCACTGTATCTGTGTGTATAACTCCATGTTCCATTAATTGTGTATCAGAGTTTTGTTAAATGTATTTCTCAGATGCCTCATTTGTAAATTTGAACTAACTGCAGTTTTGTAGTGCCTTCCTTCATTGCACTCACACTTAAAGCATACACTGCACCTGTTGCTTTCCCACCTTCTTTCATGTGCAACTAGATGTGAGATGGTTTTATGTATTTCTGATGCCCAGTCCTGCTCCACCCCGGACATGCCCCTATCCCTGCTGCACTCCATTTTACATGCAATCAAAGAGGCAAAGGGTTGTTGATGCCAGCAAGTGCAGAGTTCAGTGGCCAAGATATTCTACATTTATGCATATATGAACAGTCTTTCTGGATCAATCCTTTATATTTTACACATTTTAACATTTTATGGATTAGGATATGGCAGTCCTCTCAGAACTACTGTATCCACTATGGTGTGTACCCAGGCATTTGATTGAATACTATAAACTGAGTGAATAAGACAGAAGAAGAATCTTTGCCCATTTTTTCTGGGTTCCAATCAATTGGGTCAATTTTCCCTTTTTTGACAAATGATATAATAATTCAGACATTTTTGAAAATGTTTAATCTGTTTACCTCTACCGTTTCATTAGGTAGACCATGTTCTTCCTGCCATTTGGGTAAAAAGAGCCCCTTCTAATATTTTTAACACTGTTGTCAAGTGTGATCTGCATATTATGGGATCTAAGATTGAAGTCTTGAGTTTTAATTACAGTCTGCATAGATGCTCTTAATTGTTCATCTCATAATTTTTAGTATTTATAGCATATCACCATATATTCTGCTATCTTCCAGGGAAAAAATCCTGAGTTGATTTAATCTCTCTTCATAACTCAAATTCCTAAAGCCTAGAAACCATCTTATTGGCTCTATGTTGTACTTGTTCAATGAGTTTGTTTTCACTCTTTTTATACTGGTGTGAGCTGTGAGCCATTGTATAAGTCAGGCACATTGTTTACATTTAGACATAAAGGTTCTCTTGATATTTTGTAGGTGTCTGTTAGCTATACTGTTTATACTAATTTGCTACAGTATTTGCTAAAGTTTAAATCTTCACTTATAATACCTCTAGTCTTTCTCTGGACCAACCTTTTTTAATGATCTTCCATTCAGGTTAAAGTTTTGCTTGATGTTATTTCTATGCATGTGCATCGCCACACATTTATCTGTATTAAATTATATCTGTTTTGTTTTCTGCCCATTGATCAATCACTTTAATTTTTATTCTGTCATATATTGATGATACATTAGAAGAAGCAAAGGCAAGGACTGAAAATAAGCTAGCAATTGCTACATTGGACAACAGAAAGAAGTTGTATAATTATATAGGCTCACTAAGAGGTTCCCAGACAATACTAGGTCCCATAAAAACAGACAAAGGATTCACTACTAATGAAACTGAAATGGCCATAGAATTTAATAACTGTTTTCTTACAGTGTTAACACCTAGAGATAATCATTCTGGAACTTCAATCATTATTGATAAACAAGAAATAACCCCCTTTACTATCAAAGAAATAAAAATGGAACTCAACAGACTAAAAATTAACTATTCAGTTGGACCAGATGAAATCCATCCTAGATTCCTCAAAGAAATTGTTAATGAAATTATTGGACCATTATGTATCCTATTTAACTTATCACTGATTGAGGGAGAAACTATTTCTGCATGGAACAATGCCACTGTTATCCCTATTTACAAATCCGGCCATAAGGGCGATGCATCTATTTACAGGCCTATAAGCTTAACATCAATTATAGGGAAGACATTTGAACAACGTCTTCAAAGGTTAGAGGAATACATTACACTTAATAATTTAGAAGACATTACACAGCACAATAGACCCATGGAAGGTCATGTTTGACTAACTTACTACATTTCTTTGAAAATGTAAGTTCCTCACTTGATGCAGGGCTACCAGTAGACATCATATTTCTGGATTTCATGAAAGCGTTCAACAAAGTCTCATATAGAATACTGATAAATCAAATGGTTACACTAGAATTTCCCCAATACATAATAAACTGAGTCACCTCAAGGCTACAAAATCATAGACAGTGTACTTCTATTAAAAGACAGTATTCACCATGGGGAGACATGCCTAGTGGAGTCCTGTAAGGCTCAGTTTTGGGCCCAATCTTATTTAATCAAGTGGTGTACCACAGGGGTCGGTCTTGGGACCAACACTGTTTAATCTCTTTATCAGTGATTTACAAACAGTTGCCAAATAACTTCATGGTTAAATTTGCAGACGATACTAAATTGGGGAGCACGGTTAATAATCAAGAAAATATTTCTGCATTAAAGAAGGATTTGGAAAAATTAACACTTTGGGCAAATGAAAATCATATGCAGTTTAATGAAGACAAATGTTTAGTGGTGCAATTTGGTGTAAATAATCCAAAAGCGATATGTTATATAAATGGACTACCACTTCACTCATCAAATTGTGAAAAATATTTAGGGATATATGTTAATAAAAAACTTACATCAAATGATCACTGTGTTAGAACTGCTTGCATGACCAACAGACTTTTGAGGCAAATAAAAAGCACTTTTGTTAATCACACTGAACAATGCCTAATTCCATTGTATAGGGCATACATTAGACCGTATCTAGACTATGGCTCCCCTTTCTGGAATCCAAACCAAAAAAAAAGACATAGCAATTCTTGCACAGGTTCAAAGGAGAGTAACTTGAATGATTCCAAGATTAACAAACTTGGATTATCAGAACAGATTAAAAGCTACTGGTCTCTTCTCTCTTCAAACTAGAAGATTAAGAGGTGATATGCTTATGGTTTTTAATTTAATAAATTCACCAGATCTATGGAAAAATGTGGTCTAACACTCTCCAAAAGGAGACATGTTCCAAGACTGCATAATAAACAGCTTGAAGTAAAAACTTATAAAACCAGCAAAAGGGGAAACTTTTTTCCAATAAGAGCATCCATTGTATGGAACTCCTTGCCACAAGAACTGGCAGAGGCAACTAGTGCCACTGTCTTTAAAAACAAATTAGATGTTTGGTTGAGGGATAATAGATAAATAGTGTCCCACATAGTGTGGGGAACAGTCTCAATGGGCTCTGGCCTTCTTCTGTTCTTTCATACCAAGTAATACCAAGTAATATACTGATCATCTCAATGCAATTATCAAATAAGGTTTGGATGGCCAAGTCCGCAGATGGCTGCAAATTAGGATGCATCATTAGTACCCCTGAAGAGGCTGGATATTATCAAAAAGAACTGCTTTCATTAGAAACCTGGGTGAATAACAAGATAGTGTTTAATGTACACAAGTGTAAAATAATGCACCTGGGTCATAACAACATGAAATATAGTTATAAACTCAATAATGTCATACTTCAAGAAACCACAGAGGAAAAGGATCTAGGAATAATTATAGATAATAAACTTAACTTTGATAACAATACCCTAAGTCAAAAAATGTCAACATATTACAGAGTGTATTCTAAAACATATCAAGAGTAGACAACCGGAAGTTATATTATCATTATACACTGGACTAGTAAGATCACATTTGGATTACTGTGCACCCCTATGTGCTCCCAGCACAATTAAAGGGGAAACGTTAATTGAGGGAGTCCAAAGAAAGATAAAAAGATTGCTGGCCTGGAAAATAAAGAATATGAAGAGAGACTGCAAGAACTAAATCTATACTCAATAAATTACAGGCAAATGTGTGGTGATCTGTGTCTAATGTATAAAGCCACAAAAGAGCCACTTCTCATGGAAACCCTTGGTTTACAGAAAAATCTAATCAAAGTACACAATAGGTCCCACAGTCTTAAGCTAAAGGGTGAAACATGTAAAACTAAGAAAAGGAGACAGTGGTTCACACAGTGAGTTGTGAACCAATGGAACACATTACAAAGCACAACAGCTGAGAGTAAAACCATGGACATATTTAAAAAACAACAAGATTCAAATATGGGTATGAATAAATGTAAGCATCTTTAGCTAACACACAACCCTAGGGTGGCAAGCTCATATATAATAGGCATTGCCTCCTGAGCTTGTAGGCCACTATGAAACTATGATAATACTTTACCTCCTAATTTTGTATCATCAGTACATTTGGAGATTTGTCCATTTAAATGTTTTCCGTGTCTTATTTAAAAATGAAAACAGACTGGATCTGAATACAGATCTCTGAGGAACGCTGCTCATCACATCCATCTTTTTTGGCATAGTGCCCTTTATATGCACTTGTAATTTTCAATCTCTGAGCCAGCTGCTTTCCAAATAAGTAATATTCACGGTTATGTTTGCTGATATAATTTTTTCTGTCAACGTATCATGAAATGCAGTTTCAAAGGCCATTTTGAAATCAAGATAAATTATATCCATGGAAATGTTTTGGCTTAAATTTGAATTTATTGTTTTGCAAAAGGAAATCATATCTGTGGTACATGATCTGTTTTTTTAAACCCATGTTGCATTGTATCTGATATAATCCAAAATTTATAATTTCATGCTCAAGTTTTTGTTTTATTAATTTCTCTATAATTGTTCCCAAAATGGAGGTTAAACTGAGGGGTCCGTAGTTTTCTAGACTTGATCTTGTACCTTTTTTTATGAATAGATACCACAATTGCCCATCTCCAACTCTCTGGAACATCTCCTGTCATGTAAGATTTGTTATAAGTATGGGTCAATGGATTTATACTGTACTTGGCAACTGCATTTACTGTCAGGGTGAATTACATCAGGGCCAGCAAGTTTATTTATTCATTGTTTTGTCTAATAGCAGTTTTAGAATTTCACTAGTGTAAAACATGAGTTCTATTTCTTTGTTTGAATCATTTCTATTTGTTTAAATTGTTTTATCAGAAAAGGCAGTTACAAAATAATATTAAATTAGGCCTGTTATTAAGGTGCTCTTATACAATAGGGGCTGGATATTCAAACTGCACCATTCTGTGGTGCAAGCCCATGCGCTGCTCAAAAAAGTTGAGCTGGGGTGTGGCCGGGGTGATATTCAACGGAGTTGCGCTATTGAGCAACTCCTTTGAATATCGCCCCCCGGCCACAGCCACTGTGCATGGCGCAGTGGAACTTGTGCTACCGCAAGTGGTCAGAGTGGAGCATTCAAGATGCGGTGGCGCAAGTTCCATTGTGCCATGCGCAAATTTCCGATATTCAAAAGGTGACATGCAAATGGGGCCATAATTCATGCAAGGTGCAGGGGGGGCCATTTGCATCTACTTATGGCCCCATTTACGTTATTAGCATGCAGGTGGACCGATCCCCGATGACTTGCGCCTGGCAACCTGCCAGGCAGCAGCCATCGGGAACCGACGCCCCCTGCAGCCCGATCACGGGCATGAAGTAAATCCCCCCCGACCAGCCCGATCGCGGGCATAACATAAATGAAACCTCCCCACTGGCCTGATCGTGGGCATAATGTGAAACCTTCCCCCACTGGCCTGATCATGGCCAGAACAGAGTTCACCCCCAAAGGCAATATCCTGGTGGTCCAGTGGACTGCAAAACCCGATCGTGGGCATTAGGTCAACCCCCAAGGTCCAATTACCCTGGTGATCTGGTGGCCCCACCCCACCCACCCACCACAGAGCCCCTCACCCTCCTCCCCATCAGCTGGTGGGGCAGCACCCACCCGCCTGCCCCTGCCGCCTGCTGACTGACTGCTCGGTGGGGCTGCACACCCATTGGTTCAGAGCAAGAGCCAATGGGCATGCAGCTCATATTCATATGAGCAGTCCAGATATGTGAATGAATGAATGAATCATTCATATCTGGACCGCCTTTGTATAGGGGGCTGCACGCCCATTGGCTCTTGCTCTGAACCACGGGCGGCAGCCCTACCGAGCAGTCAGTCAGCGGGCGGCGGGCGGCAGGTGGGTGCTGCCACCGCCGCTGACGGGGAAGTGGGTGGTGGGGCCCGTGGGTGGGTGGCCTCAGATCACCAGGGTAATTGGACCTTGGGGCAGTGACTCTAATGCCCACAATCGGGCTTCGCAGTCCACTGGACCACCAGGGATATTGGTTTGGGGGTTGAATCTTGTTCTGCCCTAGATCGGGCTAGTGGGGGGAGTTCAGTTCTGTTATGCCCATGATCGGCCAGTCAGGGAGGGAGTTCTGTTCTGTATTGCCCACAATCAGGCCAGTGGGGAGTTAACACTGTTATCCCGCGATCGGGCCAGTGGGGTGAGTGTGTTCTGCCCACCGATCAGGCTACGGGGGGTTACTATTATGTCCATGATCGGGCTGCAGAAGCACAGGGAAGAGTGGAGGCCACCACAGGTGGCAGCTGCTGTGTTGTGCCCTGGCAATGCGGCAGCTCACCCGTGGGTGGCCCTTGACTTGATCTTTTTTTGTTGGCTCAAAGTCGTGCAGGTGCAGGTTGGGGGTTGCACCTGCACAACTCTGCACAGCCTGGCTGAATATCGGGCTGTGCAGTTTATGCATGGTTCCTCCCCCTCCGGTTGAGCATGCCTTCATTAGCATTACGCTGTTGCTCAGCATGACTCGGAGGGGTGCAACTGCCTCCTGCTGAATATTGTAGAATGGAGCAATTTCAGGCCTGCAACCCTATTGCGCATGGCGCAACCCTTTTGAATATCCAGCCCTATATGTCCAATAGATTTGTGTGAATTTGTGCTGTTATTTATGTAAGCATAAAACATCTTTGCTTTTTCTTTCTTGTGTGCTAGTTTGAATGTTTTGGCCTTTCATTACGTATTAGTTTTTCTTGTTTCTCTTTATTCCTTCTTATATTTTATTATATTGTTTTCTGATTGATTTCATTTCATGTATCTGAAAGCCTTTTCCTTTTTAAAAATGTGTTTTCTCAGTTTCTGTATTATACAGTTTTTTTTAACTGGGATATTTTTTATTCTAAGGCTAGAATTTTATTTCTTAGATTTTTCCATTCTTCTTCTACAGTACTGTCCTTGCTTTATTTTTTCATTTCCATTTTGTAAGTTCTTCAATTATTTTGTTAAAGTTTGCTTGATTGTAATTGACTACAGCCGTGTGACCTTTAACATTTTGTGGCTTTGTCTTTATATTGAATTCGATAATGTTATGGTTGCTCTGAGTTTATGGCTCCTTAACCTTAATATAATTAATTTTGCTTGTGATCTTACTTAAGATAATATTAAAAATATGCTGAATCACTGTGGGTGTATATGTTAATTGGGATAAACCTTGATTTTAACAGTGCTTACAAAAAGTTTTTCATGTTATTCAAGTTATTTTTGGAGGATTACAATCTCCCATAATAATCTGATCCCCTTTCTCAGATTGATTTTCAATTTCATCAACTGGTGAGAGATTAAGTTATCAGTTGTGTTTGGTGCCCTATATACCACTTCCAGTGTTATTTTCTTTACTAGTGAGTTAAGCTGAAATCCATATGACTTCAAAGCAATTTCCCACATCTTCTAAATTTACTTAATGAATGTAAATATTCTCCATGTCATAAATTGCCACTCCTCCAACTTTTTTCTTTTCACTCGTAATGGTAAAGTTTGTAGCGTTTTATTTCTTTGCCTGATTTTGCATCATCACTCCACCAGGTTTCTGAGATGGCAACTATGTCAAGATTTTCCTTCTGCAGTTTCATTTTCAATTCTGTTTTTTTTTTCCAAGATGTTTAGACTTCTGGGGCCCGATATTCAAAGAAGTGCAAAGTGCAGTGCAAAAATTTGTGCTGCACTATACACTTGCCCGGATGCCCAAAGATGCTATATTCAGTGGAAAAGCAGACTGATGCTATTCAACTGAATATAGGACTATGGTGGCCCAGCACTAAGCCACTTAGCACTGGGCAGACATGGCTCCCAAAATATGGTACCACAATTGCTTGTGCCCACACTAAATTTCTGATATTCAAATGGACCCATGCAAATGAGTCCATTGGGCATGCAAGGCATGAAGGGGACATTCTATGCCCATTATGGGCTCATTTGCATGGGGAGTGAGGCTGGATTGCATGGTGCTACCCCCAAATTGCCCAATCTTAGAGAGCTTTCCCTTGTGCTAGTGGCCCCCCCCAGTTGCCGACCTCTTGTTAAAAATAAATCTTACCCTGATGCTAGTGGTCCCCCCACCAGTTGCAAGACTGATGTTAAACATCAATCTGTCCCTAGTGTGCAATGGTCCCACCCTCCCCCCTGCACCCATGCCCAATGTTCAATGTAGTACTTCCTGGTGTCTAGTTGTCCCTCCCCCTACCCGAACCCATGCCTGATGTTCAGTGTAGTATTCCCTGGTATCTAGTGGTCCCTCCCAACACTCACACCTGTGCCTGATGCTATAATATTATTCTCTGGTGTCCAGTGATCTCTCACCCTCACCCACTCCCATGTCCAAAGTTAGAATATCTTTCCCTGGTGTCCAGTGGTCACTACTCCCACCCACACCCATACCTGATGTTAGAATATCATTCCCTTGTGTCTAGTGGTCCCTCTTCTCACTCGCACCCATGCCCAATGTTAGAATATCATTCCCTGTGTCCAGTGACCCCCCTCCAACCTGCACCCAAACCCAATGTTATAATCAATATTACCTGGTGTGCAGTGGTCTCTCCCTCCATCCAGTCCTGTCCCAACACCAATTAAAGCCTCTCCAGTTTGACAATACTCCTCAGCAACAGCCAGTCCACTACTGCCATGTGACAGGCCATTTGTAAGTGAGCCCCCCCACAACAGACCCTCTGCCTTGTTAACAGTGATCTGCATAACCTCCCACCTGTCTCTCAGTGGTGGTTTGTGGTTCCCTCCCACCTGTAGCACTGACAACACACCCCCTTGGTCCCCCTCACCTGCCCATCAGTGCCAGTGAATCGATGATGGGTGCCACAGGCCTCCACACACCACCTTGGCTGCCCGCTCTTTGACAGGCACAGGGACTGCACTGCTATAAATAAGCAGAATGCTCCCTGCTCCTGTCAGATATTTGACAGCTGAAGTGGTGTGTGGAGGCCTTTGTCACTCACCATCGATTCACCAGCACCAACGGGTAGGTGAGGGGACTGGGGGTGGGTTGACAGTGCTGAGGGTGGGATGGGAGTCACTAACTACCACCAAGGGATGGGGAGGGGCACAATCACTGGCTGCTGTAGGGGGGTGACTTACCTACAAATGGCCTGCCTCATGACAGTGGTGCGCTGGCTGTCACCTTGGGGGGAGTATTGATAAACCGAGGGGGGCTTTCATCAGTGCCAGAATGGGGATCAGGTATGGGGAGGGACCACAGGACACCAGAGAATGATGTTATAACATCGGGCATGTGTGTGGGTGGGGGAAGAAACCAATGGACACCAGGGATTGATACTATAACATACAGCATGGGTGCTGGTGGGAAGGACTGCTAGACACCAGGGAATATTACATTAAACATCAGGCATGGGAGCAGGTGGGGAGACCTCTAGACACCATGTAATGATATTTTAATATTGGACATGGGTGTGGGTGGGGGAGGGACCACTAGATAACATGAAATTATATTGTAACATCGGGCATGGGTGTGGGGTGTGACTACTGGACATCAGGAACATTTATATGTATTATCAGGCACGCATCAGGTAAGGGGAGTGACCACTGGACACCTGTGACACTGTTTTTTTTATCAGAACTGGCTTGAGGGGGGCTGCCATACATCTTCTGCCAGCTGCTAGAGTTGTGTGGGAGGAAGTCATGGTCTGAATCAATGGTATTTGTGCCACACAAGGGGACTGCACAAAATACCCTTGCACAGTGCAAAGACTATAAATATTGGACTGCACCAATATTCAGGTCCCCTCCACTCCATTTGCATTGTTCTTCCCTCCAAAGTTTGACAGGGTGCAAAGCCTGTTTTCCCATGCTAACTGAGTTTTTGAATATAGTGCATCAATGCAAAACCCAGTTTGCACGAGCAAACTTGGATTTGCACCTGGGTAAACTTTTGAATATCTGGCTCCTGGCATTCACAATTACTGCTTTGAGTTTATCTTTATTATTAGTTTGTCTCAATTTACTGTTAAGCAAGGATGTACTTATGCTGTTTATTTTGATTTTATTGCCCTGAGGTCCCCTCCACATTCAATTTAAAAACTTATCAATTGCAGATCTGATTTTATTTCTCTGAATTCGACTCCCATTTTATGGCTGCAGTGGGTTGAGCCTGCAGCTGTATTGCAGTAGCTCAGAAAACGGGCTACTGAAGAACACCCAGAATTTAGAGCTGCAAAACAGCCTTACTTGGTTACTTGGTTTGATGGACAAAAGAAGGCCATAGCCCATCGAGATTGTCCTCCACATGTGCGGATCATTATTTATGATACTATTTTAGTAACCATTTATATAGTTTATTTTTGAAAATCATAACAGTAGGTGAATCAACAATATCTTGTGGTAGTGTGTTCCATAACATAGGAGTTCTAATAGTAAAGAAGTTTTGTCTTTTATTTGTATTAGATTTTTTAATATCCAGTTGTTTATTATCTAACCTAGCTACAATTTTTCTGCTGGATAATGTTATACCACATTGTTCCATCAGAATGGGTGATTTCATAATTTTGAATAGTTGTAAAAGATCTCCTCTAGTTCTTCTCTGTTGAAGTGAATACAAGCCTGTCTTCTGTAGTCTAGAGTCATAATCCAAATGAGCATAATATGGAATAATGTTTGTAGCCCTACATTGAATTTGTTCAATTCTATTTATATCTGATACTAGGTAAGGACTCCCAAAAGAAAAGCCATAGTCCATGTAAGGTCTGACATGAGATCTATACAGGGTCATAATACACTGTTTGGACTTAGAAACAAATGTGCTATTTATCCTGCGAAGAAGAGCATTAGCTTGATTGGCAATTTTATTACAGTGAGAAGATGAGGAAAGTTTATTATTTACTAGGATCCCAAGATCTTTTTCTAAGCAAGAAGCCCTAATAATTATGTTGTTCAAAGTGTATACTTCTTTGGGATTGTTTTTACCCATGTATAAGACTGCACATTTTGTTACATTAAAGTACATTTTGTTTGTATAAGCCCAATGTTCACTTGATGCGAGGTCAGTTAATAAGGTTTTTATGTTGACTGCGTTGTTTACAGTACCCCCTAATTTAGTGTCATCAGCAAATTTCATAAGGATGTTGGAAGAACACATTTTCATATCACTGATGAAAACATTAAAAAGGGTGGGTCCCAAAACAGAGCCCTGGGGAACTCCACTCGTCACCCTACCCAAATCTGACAAGGTGCCATTTACCCTAACCCTCTGAGTATGATTGCTCAGCCTGCTGTTTATACATGAAACTAATGTTGATGAGAATCCTAAATGAATGAGTTTTTCAATCAGAATGTCATGTGACACTTTATCAAATGCTTTACTGTAATCCAATAACATGACATCAGTTGGAATATTTGAATCAAGGTTCATGCTAATATAATTATAGAATGAGAGCAGGTTTGTGGTGCAAGAAAAAACAGTTTTAAATCCATGTTGAGTTGTATCAATTATGTTCAAGGATTCCAATTCTGTTTCAAGAAAAGTTGTGGTTATTTTTTCCATTAATTTACAAGGAATTGAGGTTAAGCTAATCGGGCGGTAGTTTTCTACTTTTGAGTGGGAACCCTGTTTGAAAATGGGAGTTACTATTGCAGTTAACCAATCAGAGGGAACCCTTGATTAATGGAGAGATTTATTAAAAATAATAGCGAGTGGTAGGGCAATAGTATCTTTAACTCCCAAAAGAAATTTGGGACATATGTCATCTGGGCCAGGACTTGTTGATTTCTTTAATGTTAATAATAGTTTGTAGACATCATTCTGTAAAATCTTATATTTTGTATGACTTGAGGAATATCTATCAGAGAGAATTTGGGATGGGACCCGAACAAAAACTGATGAAAAATAATTATTTAAAGCCGAAGCGGTTTCTGAGTCGGAAGTAATTATTGTGTTATTTATATTTAATGGACCAATTGTCCTGCTATTTCCTTTTTTACTGTTTAGGTAGGCATACACAGCTTTATGTGAGTCTTTGGTATGTGCAATATGAAATTCTAAATTACATTTAGCTAGCAGAATCAATGTTTTTAAGGTTTTAACTGATTCCCTATATTTAATTAATATTTCATTATTTTGAGTAATGGGACATTTTTTTAATAATGAGAATAACTTTTGTTTTTGAGAGATTTGTTTTTTATAGATCTGTTAAACCAAAGGGGATTTTGCCTTTATTACTGTACTTATATTTTTCTGGAATATACTGCTGTTCAAGTTCTTGAATTTGTGTTTTTAGGCAATCCCATGCTTCATCAGTGTTAAGTGAGGAAAAAATATTGTCCCAATTAAGTGCTCCTAGGTGAAGATTTATTTTATGAAAATCTGCCCAATCATATTGCTTAATTTTATGCTTGCTTTTTACAGGACGTTGACAGAGTGGGATAGTAAGAAATATGGACATATGATCACTATTACCAAGAGGTTCAGATATTAATAAATTATTCACAGGGATGTCTATGTTAGTTATGACAAGATCCAAGATGTTACTTCCCCGGTTTGGTTCCTTGACCAATTGATAAAGTCCCAAATCAATAAGGGTTGTCAGAAATTTTTGGTCATAATGGTTTGAACCCATTAAAGTTTCCCAATTTATGGTTGGAAGATTGAAATCACCCAAAATTAGAACTGAACCATTTTTTGCTAACTGGGAGGGGAGATTTCATTGGCTAACTGTGAACTTTGGTTAAAGTCTGCTGAAGGTGGACAATAGCAAGTCCCAACCAATATCTGGGAAAAGCCCTTGGGTTGAATATATACCCATACACTTTCAGACTGAACATTCACTGAGGATTTGTAAGAAGTGATATTGTCTCTGACGTAAAGGCTGACCCCACCACCTATTTTATTATCTGGTCTATTTTTAAAATAGTATTTGAATCCCGGAATTTCAGTTGTCCAGATTTTATCAACACTGCCCAAGTTTCTGTTATAGCTACTAAAGATAAATAAAATTAAGTTCCAACTCTGCAAGCTTTGCAATATTTAAAGATTGAGCATTAAGAGATACAATGTTTAGATGATTTTGATTAGAAAGGTAGGTCCTAGTAGTAAGAGTATTGGTAGTTAGCCCAATCTCCCCTTTACCATCAGTTTAAATGGGTATGAATGAAGATAGCAATTTTACGTCCCAGTAAAGTACTTCCCCGTCTGCTAAGGTGTAAGCCGTCCCAACAAAAGAGGGATGGATTATGATGAAACTCTTCCCAGTGTGTCAGTCAGGGAATACTTTGTCTAAGACACCATTTTTGAAGCCATTCATTTAAGGCTTTTATTTTAGCTGTGATATATTCTGTAGCTCGTGGAACTGGCAGAATTTCAGATAGACATATGTAAAACCCCATTCAACTAGTAAATTACACAAGGAAACGTAATCTTGTTTTATTTGCTGCAAAGGTAGTTTGGAGATGTCATTTGTTCCTACATGTACAACCACTAGTGGATTTTCTCCAGCTGTTTGTAGAATTGAGTTAACCATTGAGGTGATATCTGAGATCCTTACCCCCCCCCGATAACTGGAGCAAGTGTGGTGATCTTTGTTGGGGTTACAAACCACATGATCTATGTATTTTATGATGGAATGTCCCAGGACAGATACTTCCTTTTTAATAGGTATTTTCTCGTGGGTAGTTAAAAGGGGGGAAATTAGGAGATGGGTCTGAGCTGCAAATAGTTGCTCGCTTGGTGTTTGGTTAAGTTTTGATTTGTTTTCAGCACTTATACCAAATTCTGGGCTCATTGACACAGTTTCGTCAATCATTTGTGAAAGGTGTTCAAAAGAATTGTGTATAGGGATCTGATATGAAGTAGGGGGGAAGAAGTTTTATTTGCTATTTTCTTTAGCCTTGTTTGAGGTACTGTAGTCCAAGAATCGACTTTACTTGTGTTTAACTGTTGACAACTTGCGGCCTCAACTAAAGGAGTGGAAGTAATGATTGGATGTTTTAATACAGGGACATGTGGCACATCTAAGTGGGACTCCCGGTGGTTAACATCATCCACAACTTTTGTGGAAGAGGTGTTAGTGTCTACTAAAATAGACATCTGGTCAATGTAAACTTCCAATGCTTTAGTATCTGATTTTAAAGACATCTTAGGCTGTCATCGAGTAATTTCCTCCTGTAAATCACCAACCAAAATACACTTTTCACAGATATAGTTAGGTGTTTGTTTGTCAGAGGCATACATCTTACATGTAGTACAATATTTATTGGCTTTTTTCATTTTGAGAGAGGATAGTGAAGAAATACTTAAAAGACACAAGATGTTTAACTGCCTAGTCTGTTCTATGACAATACAAAACCAGCTTTTACCTTCTCATCCCCTCGTCCCCGATGGACACGATAGACACACGCTGAGATGCGCGTGTCTCTGCACGTGGCCCTGTGCACGCTCACCTCACTTGCTAGAGCAGCTCTTAAGTGTAGGCCAAAACCGGAAGTGCTAATCGTGCTACTTCCAGTTTTGCACTGCAATTTTAATGCTAAAAAGCATTATAAAGCCTTTAAAAATGCTTACCCTGCTTGTCTGAAGGGCTACAGGTGTTAAAATGTACCTTATAAGGCACAAAAGATGTTTTAAGGCAGTAGAATAGGGGGAGTACTGGTGGCTATGATCTTAAGCCTCCAGTACCCCTCAATCCCTTGCAAGCTAAACAACAAGATTCAGCAATAGGGAGGATACCCTATGTCCACAACTAGCACAGTAGTACACAAAGCAGTTTTGGTATAATAAAAGTATATTCAAAGGAAACCTCTCACCAGAGGTGCGATTTTTGCATGTAACAAGGTTTACTATCTCCATAACTCCAGATTACTCTGTTTATTCCAACCCCCCCCCCACAGGCACACTAGTTTAAATCCCATCACCTCCATGGCCACCATGTGCAATCTGGCCACCAGACATTATTGCGCATGCGTGAGTAGTCATGCATGTGCAACTTCATCTCTGTAGTTGCGGTGAAGTTGTGTATGCACACTGAGCTCATGGGGGAACATTGTGCCATGCCCAAGTTGGCTGCTGGAGCTCAGTGCGCATGTGCAACTTCATTGCAACTGTGGAAGTGAAGTTACACATGCATGGCGGTATGCTGATGCTACCTCAACATGTCAAGAGCAACCGACACTACAGTGACAACAGTGCCAGGTCACTGTAGTGTCGGCATGGGACCTCACCACTGCTTTCCAGGGGTATTGCACCCCCTCCCTGAAACAACTCCTACTCAGAGTTGATTATTTTAGTAGCGGGGATGAGGGGACAGGGCCCCCCACATGGGGAGTTCAGGAGCAAAGCCCCCCCAAAGAAAACAGTCTGTCCTGTGACTCCGGTCACATGCGGTCGACATAAGGGAGTCACTGTAACGTCAGTCAACAAAAGTCGACAAATAATTTCTTGACTGACTGTCATGGATTCATGTGTGGCTACTTATGCATGTGTAATACAGATCAGTGGCCATCTAAGACATGACGGACTGTGCCATGTTCAACCGTGACCCCGCGAGCCTGGCTGCAGCTGTATTAGCTCTGGCCAGATTTTGTTAACTGATGTGAAGACCATCAGTACTAAAGAAATCATAGTGTCCTTCAAATGTCTACCAGTGAGATATAGTGTAGTCATTTTTTTCCAGTGCCCACTTATGTAGTCAGTTGTTTATCACTTTGAATTTTTTGCATTCCTCTTATGACCTGCTCTAGGGACAGGAAGTACTTCAGAAATAATCATATCAGTATCTTTCTTTCAGGAACATGCTAAAGCTTTTATATTCCTCTACCACTTCATGTATTTACTAGCCTCCTATATTATTTGCCCTGATGTGAACAACTACCACTGGATGACTTGTGTCTTTCCCCACTCAACCCATGGCATGCCTCCAGCCCTTCAATTCTGTGGCACACATGTGGAACTGAAGACTGGGGGTTGTGGATGCTACCACTTATGCAACCATCCACTGTGCATACCTATGTGGCTCAGATAATTTATTCCTCACTAGCTACAGGGTCTGGGTTCCTATGTCTGCCATCCAACAGGGCCTGCAAAGTATTATGAGGAATCAATAGGTGACAAATATATGCATACACCCTTTGCCCAGTCTTAGTTGATATCCTGCCAAAGAGTGTTCTTCCCTATGCACATCACATCATTGCAAAAGCCTGCATTTCTTGACACCTCAACAAAGAAGACAAGCCACTTCCATGGATTGTGGTGCTCATGGAAACAAGAATTAAAAATAAAAACAACAAACCATGGCACTCACACCTAAGTAAGTAATGCACTGTGGCAGATTGAGTTGAAAAAAGTGATGGCACAAAGACAATGTGCAAAATGACTGTTTAGTGCAAAGTGCAATAAAAAGCAAGGCAGCAAACCTCTCTGAGCACCAATGTTTTGCGTCCTACACAACACTTTTTCCAGGGTCACTTCTTTGCACCTCTTGTAAACAGGTCAAACTCTGAGTTTCTTTATTTTTTGTCCTTTGTTTTTGCTCCCTCTGTTTTATTTTTTGCAGTTTTGATGCCTAAGACAACTACAGGCCAGTCAATCAGTGGTAGGAAAGTTGATGGAAACACTACTGAAAGAGAAGCTCATGCGGCATCTGGAGGCAAAAGGGCTGCAGGACTTCAGGCAGCATGGTTTCCCAGGAGGGAGGTCATGTCAAACTAATCTCATATATTTTCTTTGACTGGGTTACAGGTAGGTGGCTCGAGGGAGAGCAGTGGATGTGACCTATCTGGACTTCAGTAAGGCTTTTGACATTGTACTGCACAGCAGGCTAGGTATGAAGCTAAGCAGCCTGGTGGTGTGGGAGAAAGTGACAACCTGGGTATCAAATTGGCTAAGAGATTGGAGGCAAAGGGTGATGGTAAACAGTAGCCACTCAGGCGATAGGAGGGTAACTAGTGGGGTGCCTCGGTGTTCAGTGCTGGGACTGGTCCTCTTCAATGCATTCATGAGGGACATTGCAGAGCAGCTTGAGGTTAAGGTGTGTCTCTTTGTCGATGATACAAAAATCTGCAACAGGGTTGACACTCATAAAGGCAAGGAGAGAATGCAAAGGGATATGCGGAAACTAGAGGAATGATCTAGAGGAGGTAGCTGAGTTTCAGTGTCAAAAAGTGCAAGGTTATATTCTTATGGCTGTGGAACCCAGAAGCTGTGTATAAAATGAGGGAGTGGGGCTTACAATCAACAAGCAAGAAAGATGCCTAATGGTCATATTGGATTAGATATGACTATTGAAAGATTAGATATGACAAGAAAGATGCCTAATGGTCATATTGGATTACCTCAAGGTAGATGGGCAGACTGATAAAGCAGGGGGTAAGTCTAGCAGGATGCTAGAGTGCCTTGGATGAGGGATTTCTAGCAGGAGGCAGGAGGTGCTTCTGCTGTTATATTGCTCCCCACCTGGGGTACTGTGTCCAGTTCTGCAGGCAACACCTCCACAAGGACATTGAAAGGGTGGTGGCAGTACATAGGAGGGCAACCAAAATGGTGAGGGAGTTGCATG
Organism: Neoceratodus forsteri; assembly: GCA_016271365.2. Lineage (NCBI taxonomy): Eukaryota > Metazoa > Chordata > Ceratodontiformes > Ceratodontidae > Neoceratodus > Neoceratodus forsteri. The sequence continues at coordinate 411,876,405 of CM028133.1, read as the reverse complement.
AGAAGCCATATGAGGAAAGGCTGCAGAAATTCAACATGTGTCCCCTGGAAGAGAGGAGAACAAGAGTGGAAATGACTGAACCCTACAGGTAGCTCACAGGAGTGAACATGGTGCAAGTGGAGAGTCTGTTTCAGAGAATGGAAGGCACTAGAATAAGGGGCATGCAATAAAGCTAACAGGGGGATGTTTAGGAGAGATGTGCAGAAATACTACTTCACGGAAAGGGTGGTTCATGACTGGAACAGCCTACCAGAGGAGGTAGTGGGGGTACAGACTGTGGGGAGCTTCAAGCATGTGTGGGATAGGCACAGGGGCATACTAAGTAGTGGAACAGGGAAGGGAGCGACACCTATGACCAACTGGGGTCAGTGGTGATGGAACAGGCAGGGAGAAGAGGCAGACTGGATGGGCCTCAAGTTCCTTTTCTGCTGACAAAATCTATGTTTTTATGGTTCACTTGTGTGAGAAAGAATTGCTAAATTGTGTAGGAAGGCTGTCAAGACTATAACTTGATCAATATGGAGGCCCCAGACAGAAGGCCTTCATAGAGTAGACGGTTTTGGGTTTTTATCTTTTTTTGTTATAGTCTTGGTACCAAGGATGCTATGTCCGATAGGTCAGAAATCAAGCAAATATCATTGAATGTTTGGAGCCTTTGTCACAGTGTAAAGAGCAAGGAGGTGCTGAACTGTTTAAGAGCACTCTGGGCCAGAGTAGTTGTTTTACAATAAAAACACTTTATGCCAGCAAAGGCCACTAAGCTCAAGTGTGAATACATGGGCAAGGTGGTTCACAGTGTAGGGGAATTAAGGAAAAGGGGGTAGCTATCATAATCCACAAGACATTCTGATTGGTGATGGAGCAGTTTGTTACAGCTATAGTGTTGTACTGGTGATAGTTTTACAAAGTGGGCTTCAATGGTTCTGGGGAATATTTACCTTCGTGGTACTGATAGCGTGGAATTCATCCAGACCATTACTCAGCCCCCCCCCACCCAGAATCCAGTCCTCAATAATACTCCAGTGATATGTACATTAGGGGAGGACTTACATATTAACATAGTATTGTGGTAATGGAAGAGATTAAGAATCCATCTTGTTTGCTCCTTGTGCCACATGGCAGTGACTATACCAAGCTTCAAAATACCAAGTAGGCAGCTTCAGAAAAGTAAAAACTGGAGCAACTATGAGGGTTGAAATGGCCACTATGAGGGTTCAGATGGCCACCAGGCTAAAAATTCCACTGCTGGGCTGCAAAATAGAGATGTGCAAAATGGGCAAAATTCATTCTGCGTAGTATTTTGCAAATTCACAACATTTTGCAAATTACTCTGCCAGGTGAAGTCTGCACTTTGTCGAGAAGACCAACTTCACCATCAAGTGCAAAACAAACTTTACTGTGGCAGAAGTCACAGATAACGGTGAAAGTGAAACTTCGCCAGTGAAGTTTGCCACTACAGGAGAAGTTTGCACTGTATCGTGGGATTGGAGGTCAGATGTTGTTAAACAGAGGTCACATGTTGCTGAACAGCCTATAGAAAGCTGAGGGGTTTGTTCCTCAGTGCAGTGTTGAGAGAGTGAGCAGAGAGGACACAGCAGTGTGTGTAATTCTGTGCCTGTTTCTGCAAACAAAGCTTTATAAACCTTTGACAACCTTATATACCATTACTTTAGAGTTAATTTAGAGTGCAGTTTTGTAGTGTTGTGTTCAGTTTAGTACTCTTTTAGTTTTACTTTTGTTTGAATCAGTGTGTGGAGTGAGATAATTTTTGGGAGAGAGTTTTTGTTTGTAATGCACCCCCCATCTGCTTAGCAAGCAATCATCTCCCCCTCCCTTTATTGTTGTAATTCCTGTGCTGTTACAGCAATGAAAAAAAAAGTATGTGTTGTCCTTGACTCTGTGTTTTAGTAAATACCCCTTTTAGCAGTAGTCCACTTCATTCTGTCTTTGTTTGTATGCCTTCCCCCTGTCTCTAACTGTGTTCTGGTGTGTTATATTATAAATACCCTTGTTACCCCTGTGTTGTAGTAGTGATCTGTGCTTGTCAGGCAGCTCATATCAATCCTGACCACCCCCCCGTATATCCCAAACAGTGTTCTGGACTGATTTTGAGGTGTGGTATAGTAAATACCCCTGTTATCCTACCATGTGTTGTAGTACTGCTCTGTGTGCAAAAAAAACCTTTATAAACCTTCTTAAATTAACCCTTCAAGCCTAGCCGACCTGTCGTTATACTCCCTGTTCTGTTAAAAACAGGAAAAAAAGAACTGTGTGTCATCTCCTGCAACCTTTCTGGTACTCAGAAAATCATCACAAATGGGTTATCCTCCATCCATCCAATTGGCCAATGCACAATCATAAATCTTTTCTGGTCAGCCAGATGCCAAACCTCCAGTTCTGACCAAAAATACCTGTTTTACTTTGTGCATCCTTTGAGGCTAGTCACGATTTTTCTCATTCCCAAACTCTAAGGTAAATACTTACTTTGACTCACTAAGTACTTTCTATCAAGTTAGGGCATGTCGACAGGCAACGCACAGTCTTCATCATAGGTTTTCCTTACTATGCTTTGCAAAAAACACCTAAAAACCAAAAAAACAAACAAACGAGGAATTACTGAGCACTGAAGCACACTGCATGAGCAGGGAATCAGGTGGAGCCAGACCCTCCAGTAGCATCTGGCTTGCACTACTGCTCAAGTTCAGGACCCTCAGGTAGTGTCCCCAACATTGGGAGCACTGTAACGTAGCATACACTTCACTGCAGAACCGGCAATGTGATGAGTGCAGGAGAATGCAGGCTCTCAGAAAACAGGGTGTTGGCTGGGAGCTGACTTTTTAATGTGCAAAGGCAAAGGGATCATGAGCTACCCCAGCAGTGAGACTGCATACTCCTCTAAGATGCCTGGTAATCACTGACCTGAATGGTGGGTTGGGATGATTTTCTCTGCCCTGTAAGAAGCTTTCTGGAGCTCTGGTAAATCCCCAACTTCACTGGGCAGCAGGACGGAGGGAGGCCATTAGTCTTTTCTTTGTCCCTACTTTTGGCACTTTTAGGCCAAGTTACAGATTTCTATGAAACACCATAAAAAACACAAAGCTTGCAAGTCCCATTAATCTGCAATTTGAGGAAATGATAGTTCTGAGATTGATAATGGGCAGTATCCAGCACCTACTGAGACATTGTACTGTGACTAAAACTGGTACCCCCAACACATAATCACTAAACTTTCAGTGCTCAAGGTCCGGTATTTCCTAATAATGCCCACCCTGGAGGGTATTATTGCGCTTAGAAAATGGCCCATTGGAGAATGTTACTCTGTGAAGAGGCACTTGGACTGGCTCTTATTTTTAGCTGGGTATCAGCTGAAAAATAAATGCCCAGCTTGGAGCTTGTCTCAGCCAATCAGGCTTAAGAATTGATTGTTGCCATTTTCTAATTAAAAAACAATTAACTCAGGGCAGACTGAATCATTCAATATGTGCAACAGGGTAGAGCTGTCAGTGCAGGGCATTATTCTTTTCTACCACAGGGTCCACACTGACGTCAAATATGCACTTGTAAAAATACTCTGGAATTCTTCCCTTCAAAAACAGTTCCCACAGGATCTCATGTGAATGGCAGCCACATTGATACAGTTCCGGGATGGCCACCATTTTGGAAGACAGAGATAGTGGTTCTCTTGCCGTGAAATGGAGAAATAGGAAAATGGCAACCTGGAACATCCAGGCAGCCATCTTGTGTGAGTCTTACAGGCACAGCTACTTAAAAAGACAGGCCCCATAATATAAAGACACAGTGTCACTACCTGTTGCAACGACTGTTAATGTATTTTACTGGGCTTCACAGTGAGATATGTTCCTGACACAGTGTTTTCTCTCTGCCTCCTTCAGATCTGTCAGCTCGCGGTGCCTCCCTGTCATGCCTGCCTGCCTGGAATGCAACACAAAGCTTGCAGAGTCTTATGTGGGGGAGGCCTTCTGTGCAGTCTGTACAGTGTCAGAGTAAGGAGCACCACAGAGTCCCAGCCTGGATGTGGTTTCAACCCAGAGAGAGGCATCTTCCCCCACAGCACCCCTGTTGAGTGCAGCACAAGCGGGGTCTCCTGTTCCAGTGGCTGGAAATGTTACAAGCCAAACAACTACTGGCTCTGCCACAGGAAGCCTCTACAAATCCTCCAAGAATGTCTCAGGCTCTGCAACTGCTGAAAAAATGGAGCAGACAGGCAGAAGGGACAGATAACTCTTCTGAGGAGGAGAAGGAGGCAAAGCAGGATCCTGGCCAGACCACAGGCGAGCAATGTCCACAAGAGGATGCAGCCAAATCAGTGAGACTGATACAAGAGGTCCTGCAGATCCTGGAGGAGCCAGAAGAACCCCATACCTCAATGGATCTCCTCCTCTCATCTCAATCAAAATCGGTGAGGCACTGTTTCACCACCTGTACAGCCCTCTACACCATTCTGGGTAATGAACTGAAGGCAACGGAACCATCCAGGTTTCCAGAAAAAAAGAGCCATGGAAAAAATGCACCCACTCTCCTAGTCTTATAAGTCGGTCTGGTATACAGCCCCAAAAGTAGACCCACCAGTGTCGGCTCTGGCCAGACGCACGGTCATACTAGTTGAGAGTGCAGCAGCCCTAAAAGACCCTATGGACAAGAAAGTGGAAGAATCACTGAAGAAGATTCATGAAGTCACAGGAATGGCCCCATCGGTGGGTACGGCAGTATGGTATGCCAGCAGAGCTCTGTTACGATGGGTGGAGGCCATTGATGATGAACTCCCTGAGGATTCATCTCTGACAGGGCAGGCTGACTGTGCCATGTGCATGTTATCTAATGGTTGCCTTCTCGGACATCATGAAATTTGGCACTAGGGCTACTGTCCTGACTAACCTCTCCAGATGGGCCCTAAGGCTCAAGTTGTGGCAGGTGGATACCAAGTCCAAGGCAGCTCTAATGAAGCTCCCCTGTAAAGGGGGTCACCTGTGTGGTGATGCCCTGACTCCATTCCTCAGGGATCGAGCAAGGGCCAAACAGATGGCAGAAAAGAAAGACCTGTATCTTCCATCAGGTTGGCATTTTCACCCTAAAGTCAAAGGCACCAGGGGCCAAGAGAAGTTAGCACCAAACCAATCCCAGAGGGGCGGAGCCACAAGATCTCAGTTCCAGTACGGGTCCTCACAATCCAAGTACAAAGGCAACTTTGAAAAATGAGGAGGCTTCAATGGCAACAGATTGGGTGGTGGCTCAACTGGAAAAAAAACAATGAAAGATGGGGGTGCCGCAGTGGACAGCCCTCTGGTGGGGGGTCACCTGCAAGTGTTCGCTGATCAATGGGCCCAAAATACCATGGACAAGTGGGTCAGGGAGTTGGTGTCTCAAGGCTATGCCATAGACCTGGAGTCCTCTAAAGGTGGCAGAGATTCAGCAGTCTTTCTGCAATCTTACCAGGAACGGGGCCATTGTACCTGTGCCACCACAAGAAAAGGACACGGGGGTGTACTCTATGTTTTTATGGTTGCCAAGAAGACCAGGGGCCTCTGCCCAGTACTCAACCTAAAGTTTCTCAGCAAGTTTGTGGTCTATAAGAAATTCAAGATGGAAAGTTTGAGGTCTACAAGAAATTCAAGATGGAAACACTTCAGTCAACTCTGCTGGCAATTCAACCAGGTGATTTCCTGGCCTTGATAGGCCTAAATGATGCCTACTTGCACATTCTGATTCATCCCAGTCACCATCGCTTCCTCAGATTCCAAATCAATGGTCATCACTTCCAATATACCTGTCTCCCATTCAGCCTGGCTTCAGCCCCAAGAGTCTTCACAAAGATATTAACAGTGATCGCTTCAGCCCTCTGCAAATGGGGGGTTCATGCTATCCTATATCTGGATGACTGGCTCATTTGAGCCAGGTCTCCAGCTCAAGCCCAGAGGGACACAGAGGATGTGATTCAGTTTCTACAGTAACATGGCTGGGTCTTAAATTGGGACAGGAGCCAGCTAATCCCCATGCAAGAGATCACTCACCTTGGTGCCGGGATCAACATCAATGTAGACTGGGTCTTCCCAACAGAGGAAAAAGTAGCAAACATACTCAGTCTCCTGGGGTCCATACAGACACAGCGCCGCAGACCTGTGCACACATATCTTCAGTTGCTGGGACTTATGGCCTCAATGATAACCATGGTACCATTGGCTGCCTGCACATGTGCCCGCTCCAGCGATATGTGCTAAACACATGGGATCAGTCATCCCAGGACTTCGAGTACAAACTCGATCCCAACCAGGACTTCCTTCAAAGCCTCAATTGGTGGGCAGATCAGAGCAAGCTTGACCAAGGGTATTCCATTATCAATGTTCCCAATGGCAACGATTACAACAGATGCCAGTCTACTTGGATGTGGAGCCATGCTGGGTCACCATGCTACTCTAGGCAAATTGTCTCCACTGGAGGCCCGTCTTCTATCAATGTTCTGGAAATGAGAGAGGTATACAGGGCCCTGTTGTTCTTCACCCTCAGGCGGTAGGTCAGCCAGTGCTTATCAGAACTGACAATCAGGTCACCATGGTGTACATAAACAAGCAAGGCAGAACTCAAAGCAGAGCAATGCTCAGGAAGGTGCTACAGACCTTACATCGGGCAGAAAAGCATCTGCTGATGATCTCTGCCACATATTTTGTGGGAAAACTAAATTCAGGCAGACCGGCTCAGTCAAGTGACTCTCAACCAGGCAGAGTGGCAGTTACTGTACATCCTCAGATATTTCAGAGTTGAATTTGAAGATGGGGCCCATTCCAAGTAGATCTAATGGCATCTCAACACAACCAGTTGCCCCGTTTTCACTCACGCCTTCCTGACAGCCAGGCTAAAGAGGCAGACACAATGGCAGTGCCATGAAAGTTTGAAAATAATTAAATTTTTCCACTTCTTCCAATGATAGCAAAAGTGCTCCTTAAGATCAGAGCCACAAGAGCAGCAGTACTGTTGGTATCTCTGGACTGGCTGAGGAGATTGTGGTATTCTCTGCTCGGAGTGATGTTGATTGACACTCCTTGGCATCTGCCGCAATGTTCAGACTTACTAATTTAGGGGTCAATTCTGCACCACAACCCCCGGGTACTCCATCTGATGGCATGGATGCTGAAAGGACAAGACTGTTGAGGAAGGGATACCCCCCCAGAGAGGTTGACTGACTGTTGATGTCCAGAAGGAACTCAACCAATAATACTTATCAGAGACATTGTCAAATTTTCTGTAAGTGATGTACTGCAAAGGGTTTGTCATCATCGGTGGTGGGCCTTCCCCACATTTTTGATTTCTTCAATGATGGTGCCAATAAAGGTCTGGCCTACCCCTCTTTAAGAGTTCAGGTGTTGGCTATCTCGGCAGTGAGGTGATCACTTCCAAAGGTGGGGCAGATAGGGTCACATCCCGATGTGGTTTCGGATACAATGGGTGGTGCAGATCGCGTTTCCCCCTGTGTCCAGCCCACGTATCCTCCATAGCAGCTTAATTTGGTATTGGAGGGACTGTATAAGCCCATTTCTTGCACTGTCCCCTTATTGGACAACACTTAGAACAGTTTTTCTCACGGCTACATGCTCTGACAGAAGGGTGAGCGAACTACAGACACTCTCCTGCCGGGAGCCTTTCCTTACTTTCCATAATGACAGGGTGACCCTTATGACTGTTCCTTCATTTATCGCTAAGGTGATCTCATCATTTTACTTGGAACAAGCCATCCATCTGCCAGCCATGCTGGGGTAACTCTAGATCCTGGATGGGGACCCTCATCCTCTGGACATGTTCTTCCTGCTTAAAGACTATCTGGCTATGTCTGAGAGTTTCCATAAGACAGAGAGATTGTGTTTCCTTTTCAGGCAGGAATATGGGACAGGTGGCCTCTAAGGAGGCCATTTCTGGGTGTTTAAGGGGGCTAGCTATACTAGTAGCCTATCAAGGGGCAGGTCAGGATGCCCCTAGAGGCATTAGGGCACATTCCACCAGAGCTTTATCAGCCTCTTGGGTGGAATGGGGAGGTGCCTCTGTGCAGGATATCTGTGCACGGCTATGTGGCCCTCAAGTTCACACTTTTGTGTGCCATTACAGGCTTGATGTGGCTTCGGCAGATAGAGCCACATTTGGCAGAGCTGTGCTTCAGGCGGCTGAAGGTTTGGGCTTATTGTGGGGTTCATTCCCTCCCATGTTTTTTTTTCTGGGTGTTGCTACAAAGTCCCATTTGTGATGATTTTCTGAGCACTAGAAAGGTTGCAGGAGATAATGGTATTTACTCACCTGGTAAAGGTGATTATACCTGCAACCTTTATAGTGCTCAGAGTTCCTCCAGGTGGATGAACACAATGCTGTGGCAGCCTGAATCAAGAAATAGCACTGTATTGTTTCAGCATCAGTGGGCACTACTCTGTGCTTTCTGTGGGCCACTACCTACTATTTTTGGTGGACATGGCCACTATTTATTGTAGATATGCTGACCTTATGTATTTACTGTATGTGTTGCTGTTTTCTGCATGACATATCACAGCAGGTATTATATGATATATATATCAAGTGTATCCCTAACATTTCCTTGCTTTTTTCTCAGTAAATGACCTTTTTTCACATATGCAAGATTGTTGGTGCTGGTCATTTGTTTATTTTTCTCTTGCCTGTTTTCTTCGGTGTGTTTTTCTTTTCCTTGTTTCTGCTAGGCAAGTTTCTTACTGGTATTTCTGGTCGGAGCTGAGGGGTTGGCCTCTGGCTGACCAGAAAAGATTTATGATCATGCATTGGTGGCCTATACTCTACTCCCAACTGCACTGGTTGAGAACAAGGATGGAAAGCTACAAAACATGGGTCAGACCCCTACTTTTGTTGATAACGAGATGACCACAGAGCCTGTTGACATTGAGATTCAGGAGGTTGAGGACCAGGAGGAGGATGTCAGTGGCTGTCATGAGGAGGATGGTGATGATGATGATGATGTGTTGAATCCCAAATGGGGGCCAGAAAAAGAAGAAGCAGAAAGGTGGTGACAAAGCCGGGGGTGTTGTGTGCAATATTTTATTTTAATATGATTTTTATTATGTATTTTCATTATGGCACACATACATTCCTTTAACATATCATTCTGTTGTTCGGTATACAACCTTTCAGCTTGATACAGTTTGGTTGTCAGGATTATTGTTACAATAGTAGCTTTTCCAGTACTACTACAGTTCTTTTAATAGATGTCATGTCGACTTGTATATATTTTTGTGACACTCATGAAATCTTAATTTTATGCAGAAAGGAGCATGTCTCCCTAGAGTAGCTTGGTGGTATATTAATTTAGACCATGCCCCTTCCCTTCCCCCTAGTGGGAGTAACACCTCTCCCCCAACCCCGGGAGATACTAGACAGCTGTTATGGGAGAACATTTGGATCAATGTGTGCCATGTACCATATCCATTGTTTCCATTTTGTTGTAAAATAATCAGGTTGGTCATGGATATATGCCAGTAGTTTTCCATTTGGTATATATTCATAACTATCTTTCACCAATCAGAAATTGTTGGAACCTGTTTTGACATCCGTCTTGTGGTTATTGCTTTTTTTGCTGCCAATAAGTAAATTGGTAAGAGTGTTTTCCTCCATTTGGGCATTAGTGACAATAGTACCAATTCTGCCGTTAGTTCTATGGGATCTCCTAAGCTGCCTCAGATCTCGTCTTGTAGTGCACACCAGAAAGGCATTAATAGTTGGCATAACCATAGGTTGTGACCCAGGTCTGCTTTTTTACAATTACACTCCCTCCAACATTTGCCATATTCCAATGGCATGTATTTAATAAGACTAGCCGGGGATCTAAAATATCTGGAGCGACACTTCCAGGCTTGTTCCCTCCATATGAAGGAGCGTGTTATTTTAACAGCATAAAGGGCATATTTAATCCAGTCTTCCTCCAAAACTTCCAACACTAGTTCTGCATTCTATTTATTTAGAATTGTTAGTGTTGAGTCACCTAACATTTCTCTTAGGATTCGATAGAGTGGACCAAATAAATGCCCATCCAGACTTCCCTGGATGGTATCTATCAGGAGCTGCTATAATAATGTTTTTGGGGAGGGAATCTTAGCCCTCTCTGAGGGCTGCCCCATGATATAGGCTCGAAGCTGGAGAAATTTAAAATGGTCCCCATGCGCAAGTCGTACTCCCTTTGGAGTGTCTCAAAAGGGATCATACCAGACATTGCAAGAAGCTGGAATATGTAATAAATACCACCACACTGGCACCAACCCCTGAATCCCAAGGCCAACTGGGCAGGTTGAAAATTTTCATCAGCTGATATCAGCTTAAGATAGAAAAATATATTTGAAAATTTTGAATGAAATCTCAAGTGGTTCCATATTTTCATGACTTCCCCCATAGTTTTTGTGAAATTTCTTGATGGGATGGAATTATTTGAAGTAGAAAACAGAACTGGAGAAGCAAGGGACAGAAACATAGACACATAGAATTTGACAGCAGATAAGGACCACTTGGCCCACCCAGTCTGCCCATTTCCCCTACCTACTGGATAAGCTGCAGATCCTAGTTAACCAGCAGCCTACTTCTTCCTACCCCCACCCCCTAGAATTGCCTTATGATTGTCCCATGCATGCTTGAATTCCATCACTGATTTTGACTCCACAACCTCCTCCGGAAGGCCGTTCCATGCATCCACAACCCTCTCTGTGAAAAAATACTTCCTTAAATTACCTCTGAGCTGGCTCCCCCCCATCTTCAAATTGTGCCCTCTTATTCTTGCACACCTGGTTTTTTGAAAGATGCTACCCTCTTGGATTTTGTTGATTCCCTTGAGGTACTTGAACATTTCTATCATGTCCCCCCTTCTCCCTCCTTTCCTCGAGGCTATACATATTAAGCTCCTTTCGTCTCTCTTTATATGTCTCCCGGTGCAGACCCTGCACCATTTTAGTTGCCCTCCTCTGGACAGCTTCCATCCTGTCTATGTCTTTGCGGCGATTGGGTCTCCAGAACTGCACACAGTACTCCAGATGGGGTCCTCACCAGCTGTCTGTACAGAGGGATAACAACTTCCTGTTTTCTACTGGTGATGCCTCTCCCTATGCATCCCAGTATCCCCCCAGCCCTCCTTGCTGCCCTCTCACATTGGTTGCCCACCTTTAGGTCATCTGATATGACTACCCCCAGGTCCCTTTCCATTTTTGTTGTTGTTAGTATCTCACCCCCCATTGTGTACTCTTCCCCTGGGTTTTTGTTTCCCAGGTGCATTACCTTGCACTTCTTAACATTGAATCTAAGCTGCCATACATTTGACCATTCCTCTAACCTTGCCAAGTCCCTTCTCATCCTTTCCACCCCACCCTGTGCATCAACTCTGTTGCAGATCTTTGTGTCATCTGCAAAGAGACATACTTTTCCTTCCAGTCCTTCTGCAATGTTGCTTATAAAGACATTGAAGAGGACCGGTCCTAATACTGAACCCTGCGGTACCCCACTAGTAACCCTCTTTTCTTCTGAGTGGACTCCATTTACTATTACTCTCTGTGTCCTATTCTCCAGCCAATTCTTTACCCAGGCTGTCATCTTGGGACCCACTCCCAGGCTGGCTAACTTGTATATTAATCTTTTATGTGGGACTGTGTCAAATGCCTTGCTAAAGTCTAGGTAGGCCATGTCCACAGCCCCTCCCTGATCTACTACTTTGGTCACCCAGTCAAAGAAATCTATCAGATTCGTCTGGCATGACCTTCCCGCTGTGAATCCATGCTGCCTAGGGTCCTGTGCCCCTCTGACCTCTAGATACTCGACAATTCTTTCCTTCAGAAGTAATTCCATCATTTTCCCTATCACTGAGGTTAAACTAACAGGTCTGTAGTTTCCTGCTTCTGCCTTGCTCCCACTTTTGTGAAGGGGAATCACATCTGCCCTCCTCCAGTCCTCGGGTACTACCCCATCCTTCCATGATTTGTTAAAAAGGGTAGTCAGTGGTGTCACTAGTTCTACCCTTAGTTCTTTTAGAATTCTGGAATGAATCCCATCAGGCCCCATTGCTTTGTCCACCTTCAGTTTTAAGAGTTCTTTCAGAACCCTTTCTTCTGTAAATGAGCTGGTATCAATTCTATATCCAGAGTGTTTCTACTGTTTGTTTTATGTACCTCCCTCTTCATTTGTAAATACTGAGCAAAATATTTGTTTAGTATCTCTGCCTTTTCACAGTCTCCCTCTTCCCACCCTCCCTCCCTTTATTAAGCCTCACTATCCCTCCCTTGGTCTTCCTTCGCTCCTGATGTACCTATAAAAGGTTTTATCCCCTCTAACCGAGTTGGCTATCTTTCCTCGGTTTGGGCCTTTGCTGTTCTGACTGCCTTCCCAGCCTCTTTGCTTTAACTGATACAGTTCTCTGTCCTGCTCCTTCTGCGATTCCTTGTACTTCCTGAAAGCTTTCTTTTTCTCTTGAACCTTCACTGCCACTTCCTTTGAGAACCATAGTGGTTTCTTACATCATTTTGTTTTGTTTATTTGCTTCACATAAAGGCTCATTACCTCTATGATGGCAGTTTTTATTATTCCCCATTATTCTTCCCCCCCTCCTTCCTGCCCATTTGCTAGTGCATTCCTTAGGCACTCACCCATTTTGGCAAAGTCAGCCCTCCTAAAGTCCAGTACTTTTGTCTTTGTATGGCTTGACTCTATTGATGTTTATTGTGAACCACACTGTTCAATGGTCACTAGTTCCCAGATGGCTACCCACTTCTACATCTGTGATCCTCTCTCCATCTCCATTTGAGAGAATCAAGTCTAATATTGCTCCCTCTCGAGTGGGCTCCAGTACTAGTTGTCTAAGGCATGCTCCCTGTAGGGCATCTAGAATAACTCCAGTCTTCGAAGTGGCAGCTGCAACTGCACTCCAGTTAACATCTGGCATATTCAGATCACCCATCAGCAATATCTCCCCTGTTTCTGCCATTCTAAGTATACTTTCTATCATTTCCTTGTTGATTTCCTCCCCCTGAGAAGGGGGTCTGTATACAACCCCTGTGACAGCCACACGAACCAAACAATACTAAAAAGGAGGACAGAGAAAACAGACCTTAAAACAACAGAGCTTTTTTATTATTTTTTATGTTTTTTGGGGTGTTTTATTTTTAATGGGGGGGACTAGAGAGTGGAGAAATTAAGAACACAGATGACAGAATAACTACATATCTAAAATAAAACTTGAAACACAATGACTTAGACCACCCCACCAGCACTGCCAGAAGACAAGCCATGCCCACCACCACCACTACGCAGCTCGGATAGGAGAGTGAGGATCCTCTCATGGCTGGACATGACATAGTGAAACCGATCCATCACCTCCTGCTGGAATGTGCTCAAGTCTTGGTGCAGATCATTCACTTCAGCCCACAAAACAACAAGATAGCTATTTGTGGCTGGTGCCTTGGAGTCATCACTGCCACTGTCATAATGGCACAGCTAAGGTACACCAGGAGTGCTGCTGCAATTAACATCATGCCTGCCACTCTGTTGCTTACTGCTGCTGGCACTGCAGCAGCACCACTGACCTCATGCTGCTCCACATTTCCCCCAGAGCTATCACCACCACCACCATTATGTGATGCAGCCACATCATGCTCTTTGGCCATCTACTCTGTGAGGTGGTGGATGCGGAGGTGTGTCCTCTGGCCGCCGGTCCCAAGACGGCTCCCTTTTTTGCCACTCCTCACACACCACCCACACATCTTGCAGATGGCCACTGTCTTAACTGCAGGATGCATATCAAAGAAATCCCACACCACAGTGTGCTGTGGGACTGGGCTGCTGCTGCTGTTGTTCCTACTCCTGTGGTTTATCTTTTTCTTGCTGCTGCTGCTCTGTAGCAGCAGAACTCCCTTCCTGAGCTGGGGGTGGAGGGTGCCACAGTCCTTTTTAAAAAACATGCATGCTAAGGAGTGGGCACATTACTGGTGCTCCAGCACCACCCGGTCTGGACTCAGCCGAGTCCAAATGCTGCCCCTCCATCACAAACAGAAATGTAAAGAACATGAAAGGAAAAGGCAATAAGAACTCAGAAAAAAGAAGTATACACTAAAACATTTATAAGATAAGAAAGTACAAGAACAGTAAAGAAAGATAAGGATTAAAACTAAAAAGGGATACAACTTTTAACTCTCTAAATGATAATATATAAAATACTGTGTCTCCTAGGCTCTGTAAATCAGTCACACTGTCTCCACTCTCCTTCAGCTATGACTGAAGAAATGAAAGTGAAATATTCACGTCCTGCCTGCCTGGAGTATCCCATGTGACATGCAGTAAGTGAATCATGTGACAAATCATGTTTTTCATTAACTTCGACGTTACTGACAAAGTAGAAGTTGCCTTCAAAGTTAACAGGCGAAGTGTTAGCACCAAATTAAGACAAATACATTTGAAGTTGCTAAAAAAAGTCCAAGTTAACCGGTGAAGTTTCCCTGTGAAGTTTTAGCACCAGAGAGGTAATTTTTGTGAAGTTTTTCACGGGATGATTTTGATGACTTTGTGGGAACTTTGCTGGCTAATTTAAACTTTGCAACATCTCTAGTTGGAGAATATTCTGCACACTCTGACATGTAGGACAAGACTTGGCTTTTTCTTCAATGGCACTGTCCAAACCAGGCCACCAGAAGTAGCTTCTAGCAATTTTTTTCATACGCACAATCCCACAATGACCTGAATGTAGCTGTTGCAATATCTGTTGCTGTAACAGTGGTGGAATAATAATGTGCATTCCCCATAGCAAACAACGAGACTGAACAGACAAATCTGTCTTCTTAGTAGCATAGGGCATTAACTTGGAAGGCTCTTTCAAATCTCTTGGAAACTTGCCATGCAGCACCAAGTCCACGACCCTGTACAGTAGCGAATCCACTTGTGTATACTTTTTCACTTGAGCAGCTGTAATGGGCACATTTTCCACCTGTTTGAAACAGAAAATTTCTCCTTGAGAACTGTCTACATGATGAGTTGGCAATGGCAATCTGGAGATTCCATCCTCGTTACCATACAGTGCTAACTTCCTATACTTGATATCATAGTATGAGCAGACAATAGCAGAGCCTGCTGTTGCATTCTACTTGCAGCAAATGATGGAATACCTGCATGTGGCCCACAAGTGGAAGTCAAGGGACAGTGATCAGTCAGAAGTGTGAATTTCCAACCAAACAAGTACTGTTGAAACTTGTGGATGTCAAGGATAATTCCCAATGCTTCACATTCTATTTGGCCATAGTTACTCTTGGCCTTGCTCAATGTTCTGGAGACTAATGCAATCAGTCTCTCTTCCCCTGATGGCATGATGTGAGACACCATAGCCCCAACACCATTAGAGATGCAGCTAAATAAAATCTCGCCAGTGAAATTGCGGTGAAATTTTGCAATTTTACCCGACGCCACTGGCCACAAGTCCATAAATAATTAAACCACAAACATACACACACACACATTGCCCTGCACCCCCCCATTTGTTTTATTTTTTTAAAAAAAGCACTTCACCCTCCTTCACTCCCTGTTGTCTAGTGGTCCCCCCTGGCCTCCATTGGCAGTAAACAGTAAGATTAGCACCCCCCCAAAGTTACCCTGCTGCTTCCGTTATTGTTTAAAAAAAAAATCACCTTTCACTCAATGGTGTCTAGTGGACACCCCATCCACCCCCGCCCATCCCTATTGATGTCAAATATCTCCTTCTAAAATCACCTCTTGCGTTCCTTCCTTACGTGGTTAGCTTTATCTGCAACCATCATCCCTTTCACCACCACAACCACCTAACTGTCTTAATGGCAACGACTCAATGAGCTGCGAGACAGCCTGTTTAAGAAACCTTGTTGTAATCAGTGATGTCAATCAGTATAGATCACTACTGGGACAGATGAGATATTCCAGCTGATACTGGAACACAGTCATATCTCCAAGTTGGTTTGCGTTGATGGAGGTGTGTGTTGTGGGGCACTAAACAGAGATCTCTCCTACCACAGCACTACTTTATAAATGGTGGAGTGCCCATCCATCACAACATAACAGTGGAAGTTTGTATGCATTAATGCAGCAAGGTGGTGAGTATCTCACCTAACTCCCTTGCTATCCTGGACTGGTGATATACAACTAACTATTACTAGGTGTGTCAAGATTTGTATCAGAAGGGGACGGTCTATGATAACCATTTTTTTTTTATTTTGCCCCTCATTACTAGACCTGTTCATGCTGGCTTATATTGGAGAGTGCTCTAACAAATAGTGAGGCAGATGGGCACGACTACTTTTATATAGTAGCTCCATGGTAGGTCTGATCAAGCGGTTTAGTGACCCACCACCCCAACCCCCATATCCCAAATAATTAAGTAGTATTGGTCCGATACTGCACTGAGATCCATATGCAATGCATTTTGCATTCCCAGCAGTTCACATGCAGTAGAAATTTAAAACTTTCTTTCCTTGAGCAGTCTCCCCTTTCATACAGTTGATGCAATTATCAGTCTGAACACTAGTTATGTTGTTTGTGGGTTTTTCTGGCAAATATTAAGCAAAAATGCCTGACATCACTGAGCACTGAAAGTGTTTCGAGTAAATGCAATATGGGCACCAGTTTATTTTCTTCTCTGGATTGTTTAAAATCATTGTACTACTGTGTAAAAATTATGTACTGTGTTTCCAGGAACACTTTGTAAATGAGTTTTTCTCAATGGGGTTTTACTCTGGTTAAATCAAAAATCGATTGATTGATTTTTAGCACACAAGCAGATGATCTGTACATGCAATTTATGTATTTATTTGTTTGTCAATGAGAACAGTCAAGTCTTTACATCTGCATATAGGCTAGATGGGAATGGTTATTGCACTAAGTTCATATAGAGCTGGGCACAGTTTCACATCCTGTGCATAGTACCATGTTTCATATGTTATAGCCCATTTCATTTTTTAAGGGAAGAATTCCAGAGTATTTTTACAAGTGCATATTTGACGTCAGTGTGGACCCTGTGGTAGAAAAGAATAATGCCCTGCACTGACAGGTCTACCCTGTTGCACATATTGAATGATTCAGTCTGCCCTGAGTTGTTTTTTAATTAGAAAAATGGCAACACTCAATTCTTAAGCCTGATTGGCTGAGACAGGCTCCAAGTTGGGCATTTATTTTTCAGTAGATGCCCAGCTAAAAATAAGAGCCAGTCCAAGTGCCTCTTCACAGAGTAACATTCTCCAATGGGCCATTTTCTAAGAGCAGTAATACCCTCCAGGGTGGAAATTATTGGGAAATACCAGACCTTCCAGTGGCTATAAGGCCCTCCACCTGTGGTGTCAGGCCTCTTCACGCCCCTGGGTGGTCCGGTATTTCCCAATAATGCCCACCCTGTTAGGCATTATTGCTTACATAGTGTTCATGATGTACCAGTACAGAACTCATGTATTTTCATAAAAATGTTCAACCTTACTGTGGGAATTATAGTCAAAAGTAACATCATCTAAATGTAGTACTGTACATACAGTTTGTTTTTTTGAATGACTTTCTACACTTTATATTGTTGAATGACTTTCTACACTGTATATTGCTGTAGGTGTATGATACCAAAATCACTATGTAAATCTTTTTCTCTCTTGGCAGTAATCTATACCAGTTGCCATCATAGGTTCCAACAAGGGTTCAAATACAGGTGAAATAAATGTTTTTCTCCTCAGGCGGTCTCCCCTTTTAATACAGCCAATGCAATTACCAGTCTGAACAATACAGTATATTGTGTTGTTTGTTTTGTGGGTTTTCCTAGTAAATATACAGCAAAATTGCTTGACATCACTGAGCACTGAAAGTTTAGTGATTATGTGTTGGGGGTACCAGTTTTAGTCACAGTACAATGTCTCAGTAGGTGCTGGATACTGCCCATTATCAATTTCAGAACTATCATTTCCTCAAATTGCAGATTAATGGGACTTGCAAGCTTTGTGTTTTTTTATGGTGTTTCATAGAAATATATAACACTGAGATCATGCTGGGCAGATTTTTGTAGGGACTGCCTAAGTCTAGGGGTCACTGAAACAAAGGGAAAAAAAACACTTGAAATTGAATTATCACACAAATCTAAGTAGTACACAAACAGATGACCAGAGCATCCCATTTATTGATTGACTGATTTAATGATGTATTGATTTGTCAATGAGGACAGTCTAATCTTTCCTTCTGCCGATAAGCTACAGTATACAAAAATGGTTATTACACAAAGTGCATATACAGCAGGGCACAGTTTCACATCCTGTGCATGGTAAACACTTCTCATATTTTATAGCCCATTTCATTTTGTTGTGGAAGTGAAGATTTCAAGGGTGTTTTTACAAGGTCATTCATTGAAGTGCTCAGTGGTGCTCAGTCGGGCTGCTGGCCATGGAGGTGAGTGGAGGGCTGTGCCAGTGGTCCGATTGGGGTACTGGGGGGAGCTGGGTGGGTCAGGCTATCTACTGATGGGGTGGGGGGTCCACTAGACACCAGTGAGTAAAAGGTGAATTTTTTTTTTAAACAATAGCAGAGGGGGCAGGGTAACTTTGAAGGGGAAGTGCTTATCTTACTTTTTATAGCCAGTGACAGCTGGGGGAAACCACTAGACACCAGGGAGAAGAAAGGGGAGAACTGACAATTTCACTATGGGAGATGAAGTTACTCTTACAGGTGGCAAAATTTCACCCATGGGTGTGAAATTTCACCCATGAGTGAAATTTCGCTGGCTTAGGAGCAAGATTTTCTTGCCCAACCATGGGAAGAATTTCGCATTTCACCTGGTAAAATATTTCGCGAAATGTGCTAATTACAAGAAATATTTCACTGGGTGAAATTTTACAATTTTGCACATCCCTATACACCATAGGAAGATGCATCACAAGCCAGCTGTAATGGAATGCAGGATCAAAATGTGTCAGAACCTGGGAATTCAATAACAATTCTTTAGCTCGAGCAAATGCTGAATCACAGTCTGCTGTCCAGTTCCACATCTTGTTCTGACAAAGAAGGACATGCAAGGGTTTCATAATTGTCACCAGGTTAGGAATAAACTTTGACAAAAGGCAAATCCAGCACCAGACGTAGAGTGACAAATGGCTTTATTGAGACATAAGAATTCTAACAGCCCGGGCAAGACAAACAAACACCTCAACTGATTTCACTCAGTGAGCATCCTCAAAGGATATGGCACAAGAAAGCACAAGACACATTTAAAATAGAGCTGCTTAAAGTGACAGTGTACAATAATTTAAAAGACCATTTATCCAGTGCCTACAAAAAATATAAATACATAGGCAATTTCAAACTAATTCATTAATTCACAGAGATGTGTGAATTATTATAATTATCTATATATATCAAAATGTCACAATATATGAATGCTCAGAAATCAGAATTTCATATAATATTATGACTTAGAGTAATGATAAATCTGCAAGGTGAGCTAGAAGGATGCATTTTTGAGTGAAAGTGGTTGCGGTGTTTGTTTGTCTTGCCTGAGCTGTTGGAGTACTTATTTCTCAATAAAGTCATTTGTCACTCTACCTCTGGTGCTGGATTTGCCTTTTGTCTGGATTTTCATGTTTTCCAAGCATGGAGAGGTGGTTGGGAGCAGAGCTTGTTGTTCCTAGGAATAAACCATCCATAGTAATTAAGCAGTCCCAGGAAATAACACAACTGATTCACATTCTGAGGGGTATGGGCTTCCATGATGGCCTTGACCTTGGAAGGAGCTATGTGGAGGCCTGTTGCATCAACCACATGTCTCAAATATTCAACAGAAGGGTGAAAAAATGCACACTTGTCCTATCAAACTCAAAGACCATACTCCTCCAGCCTCTGTAAAGTTGCATCAAGATTCTCAAGGTGTTCCTCTTCATTTCTGCCCATTACCAGAATATCATCCAGGTAGCATTGTACTCCTGGAAGTCCACACAAGTTCTGGTCCATAGCTCTTTGAAACAAGACTGGAGCTGTCATTATTCTAAAAGGCAAACAATGATAATGAAAAAGCCCTTTATGCATCACAGTAGTTAACAGTTCCTGTGACTCCTCATGGACATGCATCTGTCCACCAGCAAGATGAGAAAACAGGTCCTCAATGTGAGGAAGTGGATATTGCTCCACACATAGCAATGGATTGATGATGACCTTGAAATCCCCACCAATTCTTACTGAGCTATCCTGTTTCAGGAATGGAACAATAGCTGTCACCAACTCACTATGTGTGACTAACATTAGGACTCCCACCTTCACTAAACACTCCAGGTCAGCTTCTGCCTTTGGCCTCAGGGTATATGGCACTGTTCTGTACTTCAAGCACTTTGGCTTACTGTCAGGCTTAATGGTCAATTTAATAGTAATGTATTTCATGCTCCCCAACTCCTCTTTAAAAACAGAAGCATGTTTCTTCAATATGGCATCCAGACCCACCTCACTGTTGCTAATCATACATATCTCAGGCTAGTTCAGTCGGATTTTCTCAAGCCATGACTGACCCAGTAAAGCCAGGTCATCACCCTTTACCACAAACAATGGCAAATTTTAAAGATTGTCCATGAAGTTCCACATGGACATCAAGGATGCCCATCATATGTACAGGCTCCCCTGTGTAGGTCTTCAGAACGACCTTTGTTGACCGCAGTGGCAGATATTGTGGTTTTTCTCGATTTACAGACACCAGTGATACAGCAGGTCCTGTATCCACCTCCATATGCAGTGGCTACCCTTCCAGCAACGGGGTTAACCAATAGCCTTGTGGAGTGCCCGTCATAGACAAAATATATATCAGTGCCTCCTCTTCGGACTGACTTTCACTTCTCTGTATCCTAACCCTGCTGTACTGAATGCAGATTCAGTTTCCTTTTCCATTATCTAGTTGGTCTCTTTCTATCAGATTTATCTTTCTGATCTGACTTATCTTTTTCATATACTGCATCTCCTTTATATTTTTGCAAGCACGTGCAATGTGTCCTTTTTTATTACAATTCCGGCGTATCAGGTCTTTGCACCAACATTCATATAGAATTAACAGTCTTTCCACAACAGTAGCAAATTTTGCTGGCTGTCACCTTAATCATACTCTCATCATTCTCTTTATGCATTTTAGTACATGCACTCAACTCCTGAGCTTCCTTCGCAGCTAGTTCCATAGAAACTGCAGTTTCTAAAGCCTTTTGTAGTGTAAGGTTAGCCTCTGTCAGCAAACATTTCTGAATTGCTTCACTGTGCAATGCACACACCAGCCTATCTTGCAGCGTATCATTTAGCACATTGGCAAAATCACAGTGCTCAGCCAGCCTTTTTAATACTGCCTCAAATTGGGAGACTGTTTCTTCTTCTTCTTAGTTCTGTTTATGAAACCTCTTTGCGATCATTAATGGCTTTGGGGAGAAGTGTGCTTGTAATACTTGCACTATCTCTGCATAAGATTTCATGCCAGGTTTGTCAGCCTGTGCAATAAATTGAAGGTTTTTCCACCCATCACACTCAGCAAGGTAGCTACCTTCTTATCCTCTGTAATATCATTTGCAATCACAAAACATTCAATCCAATCTGTATAAGATTTCCACTGCTCTACAGTTTCATCAAAAGGTCCCATAGGTCATGTTTTTGTAGCCATTTTGCACTTTAAATTCGATTACTCAATATTTCCATTGATAACGTAGTCTTTTCTGTAAAGTTTGGCTGGCACACAAGGTTGCTATGCTCGCCCCTTCTGAATTTACACACAAACTGAGGGCCTAACCTGCAGTTTGCTTTCATTTTCTCTTTTGGCATAAAACAGTCTCAAACAAGCATTAAAGATTGCTCTTACTTTGATATCTTTAAAGCAGTGGGTGCAGCGAGGTTCCCCATCCATGTTGCCAGTTTTATTGTGTATGCGGTTTCGGGAAGCACTTTTCAATCAGTACTCACAAAGGAGCTCAGACTAGCAGCTTGCAATCAAACACCATCTTTACTTCAACTTCCTCTAGAACATATCACATGACATAGTAATACAATAGCACACTGAAGACACTAGAGGGCAGCCCAACACCATACATAACAATTCCCAGTACTGTTCTGCAGTGAAGGCTTTGTTGGGGGGAGGGGGCAGAGCTGCACCTTGTATTATAGAAGCAAGTAGCAACATATATTTTCAGGTAGTTCTTCACATTATAATTCTAGGAGGAGTCCTGGAATTTGGTCTACTTTATTTTTCAGTAGCATTTTCACCACTGTATACTATTGTCAGTCAAGATTTGGTGAACCCTTGGAATACCCTCAGTAGGTTTCTCCAAGATGATCAATATATCATCAGCAAAATCTTGTTATGGTGGCCATTAGCTTGAAATCTGAGAACTCTGGGGTCCTCACATATAACCACTGCTAAGGGTTCGGGAGAGATCACATAAAGGAGTGGGGATAGAGGGCATCCCTGATGAGTACCACAGGTTAATGTGAAAGGTCAAGACAGCCTCCCATTTATCAAAACCTGAGCCATGGGCTGCTGATATAGGGTGACCATCCACTTCAACATATTGCTGCCAAAGCCAAATTTGTTAAGTGTTGTAAACATGTAACCCCACTCCACACAATCAAAGGCCTTTTCAGCATCCAAGCCAAGGATAGCCACCTCTCTGCCTACCCCCCCGTGGCCACCTCAATAGTATATTCAAGGTTTCCATGCATTGTGTTTACTTTGATGACCCTGGATAAACCCAGCCTGATCCGGGTGTATTATGTGGGGTAAGATGCTCTCCACTCTGTCTGACAACATCCAAGCCATAATGTTATAGCCAGCTGTGAGCAATGAGACTGGTCTGTAGGACCTACATAATTGTAAAGTCCTTACCAGGTTTGGGGAGGACTGTGATTGTAGCGGATCGTATGGAGGGAGGAGCACACCTGTTTGCAGGCTTTCTGCAATCATGTCACCTAGTGGCTCCCATAATTCTTCAGTTAGAGTTTTGTAGAAATAAACTGGGAACTCATGAGAACCAGGGGCCTTTCCCCCTTTTAAATGATGTATAGCTTGTCTGATCTCCTCCTAGCTAAAGTCCTTGTCCAGGTTGTCCCTGGCATCTGAGTCTAAAACTGGTAGTGCTTCCCCATGATAGAAACGTTTGAATTTCCACCTTTAACACCTGTGATTCTGAGATGTATAGATTTTGGTAGTACCCCCTTAAACACTCCCCTATATCCTCATCAGTGTGTTTAAGCTCTCCATTTGTATCCTGGATGCTGGCAACATTTTTAATGCTGTCCCTGTGTCTAAGCTGCCAGGCCACCCACTTACTACCAGAATCCCCACCAAAATAAGTGGTGGCTTGATTTAGTAATATATTATGCTCAATTTTAGAATTGGATAACTGGTTGAATTCTCATTTTAATTTTTGCAGCTTATGGTACCCCATGGGCATAGGGTTAGCCATGTGCTGTTTTTCAGCTTGAGTAATTTGTTGCTCCAGGTCTGTAAGCAGTTGACTTTCAGTTTTCTGTTTATGACTAGCATATGATATACTGTAATAACCCTCCTTAGGACAACCTTTATTTATTTATTTATTTGATTTTTGTAGATACACCTTTGAGCAGCAAGTGCTCTTTTTCCAATGGTTCCACATCAGTCATATTACATTACATTTAGGCACATAGTCTAGCTCAGGGGAGCTTAGTCAAATGATAACATTCAAGAGACAAGGACTGTTTCAATTGCCCAGATAGGGCTTAGTCTGGTACATATGTAAAATAAATATGCTATCGCAGTTAGTAGAAACCCTGACAGCTGATACATTATGGGGATGCATTATTAGCCTGAGTGGGGCTTGGTCTATGGGGCAGCAGGGGTTTTAAGGATTTACTGTTTTGGCGTAGCTCTCTGGTGGTGGCAGCAGGCAATTGACAGTCATCATAGTTATCATGTATAGCAGCAGCATGCTGCCATCTTTACGAGTTCTTTTTTCAGGGACAACATAAACTGTGAAATCCTGGGTAGGCCACATATGGGTTCTGGGAGATTGTTCATCCAGTACGCAGCTCAGGCAGCAAAAGAGCATTTCTCTAGGCTTGTTTTACAGCAGCAGACTTCAGGGGCTTGTCTAACCATACTCCTGGTTGAATAGTTATTAGTAACTGGGCAAAGAAGGTCACTGATAGCTGATGGTGTGAGGCCCAGCTGGGCTTTTCTTGCCAGGAGGCATATCTGGTATTTTAGCCTTTCACAGAGTGGGAGATATCCAGTTTGGGAGTACAGGGAGCATGTGTGTGTTAGTCTGTCTGCACTGCAATCAAAGCAGAATGCTTTACTGAGGAAAGGGGGAGGTCCTATTAGGATTGTCTCACAGGCCGCACCATATATGGGGAGACCATAGTCTATGATGGGGAGTATTGTTGTGGAGACTGCCTGATGTCTTGCTTCCAGGGTAAGATTAAATTTTTGCCTGTAGAGTGCTCCACATTTTTGATTAGTCTGGCTTGTTATGTTGTCAACATGGGTGGCAAATTAGAGGGTGTCATCTAGAGTGATAGCCAGGTACATGAAGGTTTCAACTTGTTCCAGGGCTGTGCCGTGTGTATTGAGGATGGCCAGTGGGGGTGCCTTCTTATTATTATATTGCCCCGTGAACAACATTGTTTTAGTTTCTTGTAGTTTAGAACAAATTTTTTCCCTTCAAACCATTCTTCGAGAGCCTTGAAACTGGTTTGGAAATCTCTGGTAAGAGTAGCCATTTGGGAGTTACTGTTGTAGAATACCACATCATTGGTGTATAGTATCATTTTGGAATGGGTGCAGGCTTTGGGAAGTCTGTTGATAAAAAGGCAAAAGAGGAGAGGACCAAGTATTGACCCCTGTGGGACCCCAACTGTGACCCTTTTGACATTTGAGAATACTCCATCGATCTTGACCCTCTGTGATCTTCCTGAAAGGTAATATCTAAACCAAGAGAGGGTTTCAGTTGAGAGACCAAGTGCAGCTAGCTTATCCAGTAACAGTTGATGATTTATAAGGTCAAACGCCTTTGTCAAGTCTATATATGTAGTGCCTACCAATTGGCCTTTGTCAAGAGCCATGTGTAGATTGTTTGTGTACGCAACCAGTGTGGTACCAGTGCTATGGAGTTTTTGGAAGCCGTGTTGTTGCTGACACAGCAGGTTATATTTGTTTAGGTAGGCAACAAGTTGGTCAGAAGCAATTTTCTCTAGAGCCTTGAACAGAGGGGAGAGGATGGACACTGGTCTGTAGTTGGCTACATTGGTGCGTTCTACACTTTTGTGGATTAGTGTAACAATGGCAGCTTTCCAGGTTTCAGGGAATTGGAAGAGTTGTAAGGACATATTGAAGATTTTGGACAAGGGAATTGCTAGTATATCCAGAGCTTGGGCTAGTAGCTTCATGTCTACCATGTGTCCGCCCATTCTTGTTTTGCCTAGGACCTTTTGAATACAGTTAACGGTGTCCTTCACTGTGACATCCTTGAAGTAGAACTTTGGGGGATCCATTTCAGTGTCAGTTAAAGTGCATCGTTCAGCATGTTCTTCTTAGCTGTTGTTTGGAGCCTGGTCTGGGGGAGGAATGTGGTCAGGTCAGTGAAGGCCTCATTGAAGATATCTGCTATTTTGGAGGGCTCAATGGTGCTTTTTACCCTTGGAGTTTAGCATGGAAGGAGATGCTTCGGTGTTGCTGCCTAGGAGTTCTTTTAGGCAGTCCCAAAAGTTCTTCCTGTTGGACCAAGTTATTAGCTGTTTTTCTTTGAAGAAATCCACTTTTGCTTTCCTGACTTCACAGGTGCATCTGTTGCAGACTGCTTTGTACTTCTGCATGTCTGTGGAAGGCCAGAATCCTTTGCATGGGACCATAGATTATCCCTGGCCTGAAACTAAGCAAGCAACTCAGAGATGATCCATTCTGATGTTATCCCTTTAGTTTTAAACTTTTTTAGGGGTGCAAATTTGCTGCAGGCCATATTAAACTGGTAGCACTGGTGAGAGTACATCTGAGCAAGAAGACAGTGAAAATGAAAATGCTGGGCCTTTTTTAGTGCATACTCCTCCTGGAGTTACACCCAGGAAGAGTAACAGGCAGAAGAGGTTCCAGTTCCCATTGGAACAACAAGAGGGTCGAGGAAGTTAAGGAGGAGGAAGAGGAAGAGCAAGAGGGAGAGGCTGGCAAACATCCAAACCAGCAAGCAGATATTAACTGTTATCAATATTTCAAAAGAATGTTTGAGCGATATACAGTTAAAGGTATTATCCAAGGGACTGTCTTTTGTTCCATCCTTTAGTATAAAGGAATTTGATGCATTTGTTGATATTAATAATGTTGTTAGGAAAATAAACCTGAAATCTATTTCTGCTGAGAACGGCTCTGAACAAGATATGGAGGGTATAAATGATATGTCTGAAAATGTAGCCACAAATGTGTTCAGATTACCTTCCACTTTTGGCCCCCCTCTGCATCCGAATATTAGTACTTATTTGGATTGTTGTACTAAACATCTGGCTGTTCTCTTTCAGAAGGAGGGCCCCCCCCCGGATGCCTTTTTGTAACATCAGTAAACTAGAGAGAGAAGCTTTGTAATCTCTTATACAAACCCCTAATATTATGACAAAGCCATCATACAAAGGGGGAAGCATTGTGATTCAGGACCGGGATCAATATTTAAAAGAGATGTATAAGCAGTTGTCCAACTTGGAATTTTATAAATTATTAACTTTTGACCCTACTTTGAAAATTGAGAAAGAGATTGAGTCATATTTGTTGGAAGCCTATCAAAATGGGATTATTTCTCAGGGTGAATTGTTTTACTTATCCGTTGATGCCCCCCCAAAAAACAATTATTTACACACTCCCAAAGATTCATAAAGATCAAAAGAATCCTCCAGGATGGCCCATAATTTCAGGTGTAGGATGGCTTACAGAACCCCTGTCTGTATATGTGGATAGTTTTATCAGTCCCTT
Source organism: Neoceratodus forsteri (assembly GCA_016271365.2). Lineage (NCBI taxonomy): Eukaryota > Metazoa > Chordata > Ceratodontiformes > Ceratodontidae > Neoceratodus > Neoceratodus forsteri. The sequence goes on along the minus strand of CM028133.1, from coordinate 411,849,440 downwards.
AGTGCCAAAACCAAGATGTTACATTAAAGACACCGGGGATGTTTTGAAAATTCTAAAAGAAATGCAGATAGAAAATGAAGGACTTTTAGTTACACTAGATGTGGATTTGCTATATACCAATATTCCACATGAAGGTGGGATTGCAGCCATTGAATACTGTCTGCACGTGGCAACAGATATTCCACAGGCAAAGGTTAATTTCCTACTTGATTTGGTGGATATTGTTTTAAAAAACAATGTTTTTTATTTGAAGGGAAAACTACCGGCAGCTAAAGGGGATGGGCATGGGGGCTATGCTAGCCCCTAGTTTAGCAAACTTATACCTGGGGTTATGGGAGGAGCAATTTGTGTTTGATGCATCAAGGAATAAATTCCTGGAAAAGATGGACCCATACAAAAGGTTTATTGATGACCTTTTGATAGTATGGAAAGGGAACAGAGACGAGCTACAAGACTTTGTAGATCATTTAGAGAATTCAAACAGTAATTTGAGATTCAAGATACATGTGGAGGAACAAAGTATTAACTTTTTAGATCTTAAAGTAAGTATGAAGATGGTACAATTTTGTCAGGTCTCTTTAAAAAAACAACTGACAGAAATACATTGCTTCACGCCCACAGTTGCCATCCAGGCCACACTAAAAGTAATATTCCTAAAGGCCAGTTCATCAGAGTTAAAAGAAACTGTGGGAATGAATTTTTGTATTCACAAAGAGCTGAAGAGCTTAGTAGCCTACTTAGGAAAAGGGGCTACTCTGAAGAAGTAACTGAAAAGAAAAAAATAACTACTGATACCATGTCCAGGGAATCCCTTTTAACATCAAAAACAAAAAAGAAAACAGTTGCTGAAGCATTTACTTTTGTAACAACTTTTGGAGGGGGTGCAAAGGAAGTTGTGGATATAGTAAAAAAGAACTTATGTGTTATGAGAGGAACACCACATTTACAGACACTTTTTGAAAAACCTTCACATATGTCTTACAATAGTGGATGAAATATGAGAGATGAATTGGTACATGGTTACTTCTCAAGGGAAATAAAAAAAAACAGATAAACAGAAATTGGGTTCAAAACCCTGTGGTGGGTGTAGAACATGTGGAACAATGATAGTAAGTAAAATGTTCCATAATAAAAGAACTGGCTGCCTTGAAAAAATAAGGGGCAATATAAATTGCAATACTGAGTCAGTAATTTACTTGCTAATGTGTAGCTGTGGTTGCTTTTATATTGGATGTACAAAAAGGAAATTAAGACAAAGGATAAAGGAGCAGGTTTTGGCTATATGTAATAATAACCAAGAATATGCAATGGCAGTGCACATAAATATACAAAAGGATAGATCAGCACATAAAGTTACTGCAATGGGTATAGAACATGTGCCACACAATATCAGAGGGGGAGATCTAGTTAATTTGTTAAATTGTAAAGAACAAGAGTGGATATTTCGCACAGGGGCACTGCAATACCCAGGTCTGAATGGCAAGTTTGAGCTAAGACCTTTTTTGCAGAAAAAAAGACGAACTGCTAAAAGAAATAGCTAGATATATGGTATCCTTAAAAAATAAAAAATGAAATATATGTATTTTCTACTATTGTCTCTATTGTTTGGATTGTAAGATGCCTTATGGAGATGCTATTAGGAAATGAGAAATTTGGAAACAATCACTGTACCGGTTTCCAGCACTTAGCATGTATTAAATTCTGATAAATACATAATGCCTTGTTTTTCTATAAGCATCAGTGTGGTTATGATTTTATCAAAATCGGAAGTACTCTGGCTGGCATTACAACCCCCTTTTTTGTTAGTATGCTTTTAAAAATTTTTACATTAATTTACTCTATGAATTGTTGATACTGAAAAGTGGTTATATGTGTATATACTGTGTATATATATATATATATATATATATATAAAGACACCCCTTGCCTTCCCTAAATTCCACTTTTCTACTTGTTACTTGTTATAGCTGCATGTCCTTTGCATATATATAAAAGAACGATGGTAAAAATGCCCATTTACAGAATTTTGTATGTATTCATTTTGTCTTTCTTCTAACAGGAGATGTCATACATTGCAATAAGCATTAAGCGAAGAAATGTTAAGTGAGGACTCGTCAATGAAGTAAAATATTGAGTTCTTTGCATTTCTAATTGCTATGCTAAAGTCTGTAAAAAGAAGTGAATGGACAAATTAATTGCAATTAACAAGCTTCCTATTTCACGAGTCAGACAACATGTGAAAGCTATGTATTTGAAAAAGCAGTTTATTATTTAAAGATGCTATTATTGTTTTTAACTGGGTAAAGCAATTTATGTATGAAGCCAATGATTAGATGTGTAATTAATTAGATAATATGATTGGTGGAGGCTTTTATAATTGTGCATATTTAAATGTTTTCATGTTGTATTTTTGGTATTCTCTGTGGATGCACTGTAGGCTGCGAAACGTAAGAATCTATCGGAAGCTGCATACAGCATGGGCTGGTGCTGCTGAATAAATGAAAAGTCATTAAGAAAGCAACAGTTTTGTGTCATTTGTGAGGAGGGGTGTGTGCACTTGCTTCTGCCATAGTTTATGTATTTATTTCAAGGTTGCACCACGTTCCAGGAGCTGGTTCTTCACTGACTTTGATATTTGAGTGAATAATATGTATATTCCCTACCTTTTGGGAATGCAAACACCATGAGTCAACCAGGCTGTAATCTGTTATTATATCCATAAGCACTTTGGCACTTCTGGATACAGGTGACACCACCCTAGAGGATTTATCTAGAACAGTATCCTGCACACAATTATAGTCCCCACATAAAAACCATAGTCCCAGAAAACCTGCCATTTGTACCTTTGGCCTGTGAAAAAATTCTGGGCATTCTATGTTGGGGTCATATACAGAGCCAAATGCCACTTTGAGCCCAGAATTCAGCAAAACTTGAACCAGAACAAGTTTCCCACCTGGATCTGAGTAGATCTTAGTGACCATCCTGGGGCATCTCAGCTGGAACCAAATAGCAGCACCCTGAGCCTTCAAGGAGACATTTGTCCTGTACCACTCACACCCCTAATTCTTACTCATATGTATACCCTCCTTTTCAGTCATATGAGTTTCCTGAAGGCACATAGCATCAGTCTTTATAGCCTTAATCTTGGCCAACACCCTCTTTTGTTTCATATGAGACTTTCTTCCATTTATATCCCAAAACCTAATTTTAAAAGTGGTATCACCTATTGTTTCATAGGAATTTTCAAACTTTGAGACAACTTGTCCATATAGCTTGCCATTCCTTATTTTAAAATTTGGTAATTCTATCCTTATAAAGCTCATCCAACCCTGTTTTGAAAGCATTCATGTTCGGGATGTCTACTAATGTCTTTGGGAGTTTGTTCCATTCTGCCAGCACCCTCTGACTAAACCAATATTTTTGTAGATTTCAATTCCATCTAGATACATACATCTGTCTATTATGCCTTCTGCTGCCATCCCTACTAATCCTAGATATAAATCCCAACTCATCCTTCAGCTGTGCATCACCCATAACCCTGAACAGCAAACACATGTCACCTCTGAATCTTCTATAATGCAGAGAGTATAAGTTCAATGTCCCCAGCCTTTCCTTTTATGTCTTATTTTTTAGTGTCGCAATAGATTTGGTGGCCCTTCTCTGTACCCCCTCAACTCTGAGGATATCTTCCCTCCCATATGGGGACCACACTTGGATGCAATACTCTAAGTGAGGCCTGATCAGAGCTTCATACAGTGGCATCATCACCTCCCTTTCCCTACTTGAGATATGTCTCAATATACTGTTTAGGTTCTGATTAGCTTTCCTAACCTGATCACTACAATGTGTGTTACATTTTAAGTCATTCGAAATCTTTACTCCCAGATCTCTCTCCTCTTGCATCTCTATCAATAGATCCATACCCAGTTTGTTACACAAATTAATATTATGCTTACCCAAATGCATTATTTTACACTTTGAAGTATTCAGCTCTAGTTTATTTGTCCCAGTCCATTCCACAATCTCATTTAATGCTCCCTGCAATTGTGCTCCATCTTCCTCTTTGTTTACCACTGATCCAACTCTGCAGTCATCTGCAAATTTATATAGCTATATATTAGCATTCCTTAGTTGTAGGGTGGAAATATAAACATTGAACAAGCAAGTTCCCAGAACTGATCCCTGTGGTACACCACTAGAAACAGATGCCCGGTTTGAGTGTACCCCCTTTATAATGACCCTATGTTTCCTATCTTGCAACCAGTCTGATATCCAATGTATTATATTACTTTCTAATTTGATCTCCAACAATGCATTTAATAATTCCAAATGAGGCAGTGTGTCAAAAGCCTTAGCAAAATCTAGGAAGGCCATATCCACAGAACTTTCATAATCCAATTCCCTGCTGACTTTCTCATAAAAAAACAAAAGACTGGTTTGGCATGACCTAGATTTTGTAAAGCCATGCTGTAAAGGATCAGCCAAACCCTGTTCATCAAGGAAGTTAATAATCTTATCTTTTAAGATACTCTCCAGTATTTTACCCAAAATAGAAGTCAGACTAACTGGTCTAAAGTTGGATGGTTCGGTTCTAGGCCCCTTTTTTAATAATGGTACCCCATTAGCCACCTTCCAATCCTGTGGAATGCCCCCCCCCCATCTAGGGAGGATTGGGAAATATAAGTCAAAGGTAATACAATGTAATCAGCCATCTTGTGAATCATCCTGGGATGTATGTTATCTGGGCCTGATGACTTATTAATATCCACCTTATAAAGTTTATTCAAAACCTCAACCGGGTCTATTAATATCTTGCCAGGGGATGGACAGTTATTCATTATAAATGATGATGAAGCTTTCTTGTTAAAAACTGAACAAAAATATTCATTTTGGATATCAGCCAATTCCTTTTCTGATGTCACTAGGCCACTTGTTTTTTTAAAGGGACCCACCACACTAGGATTGCTTTTTGATTAATTTATATGGCTAAAAAAGGATTTTTTTATTATCCCTAATCCTAGTTGCCAATAATAACTCATAATGAGCTTTAGCTTTTCTAATAGCAGTTTTCACTTCCCTATTAAGATCTCTAAAGGCCTGATGATTCCTTCCAGATTTGTTAATTTTATATCTTCTATACATTCTGTTCTTTTTGTTAATCAGTTTTTTTATTGAATTATTAAATCAACTAGGATTTTTTTTACACAAATTTTTATATTTCCTAAAAGTGGGAACATGCTTATTTGACAGATCTTTTAATTTTGACGTGAAATGCTTCCACATTTCATTCACTATCAACTCCTCAAATTCCTTCTCCCAGACCCACAAAGAAAACTCATTCCTAAATTGACCAAAATCGGCCCTACTAAAATTAATCTTAATAGTAGATCCCTACTCTATTAAAATCTGAGGTTCCTTGATTCCAAAATATATTGAATTGTGATCGCTATTACTGAGTGGGCCGTCCACCCTAACATTGAATAATGCATCCCCCATATTAGTAAGCACAACATCAAAGATATTGTCACCCCTTGTAGCATCCAGTACCTTTTGCTTTAGTCCCAAATAATCAAAAATGTCCACAAACCCTGCCTCTGTTTTTTCCTCACTTCCTAAAAACTTTCAATTAATAGTTATCTTATCTGCTGGATCCAAATTAGCTACTTGTTTCTGTAATACTTTGTCGATCTATAATGAAATACCAGGAGGTCTATATATCAACCCAACAACAATTTTAGCACCATTTTGGGGTAACAATTTAACCCAAAGTGTCTCCAGCTCAGCCATGTCTGTGCCATATTCAATGTTTTTTATTGTCTCATTTATATACATGGCAACTCCTCCGCCCTTCCTGTGTGTCCTGGACTTAGCATATAAATTATAGCCAGGAATAGCTTTGTCCCATCTGTCCTTGTCCTCCCACCATGTTTCTGTAATAAATGCCATATGAATATTTTGTGATGTTAACAAATATTTAAACTCGTCAAACTTATTAACTAAGCTTCTGGTGTTAATTAATACCCTGTTCCATTCTGATACTGTTGTTACCCTATTAAGGCCAATCTCCATATTATTATCACCTTTTACCATCCCACCCCTCTCTGCCAGTTTAAATGGAATTGAATTACATAGTTTATTCTCCTACTCAATTTTCTAGTGCCTGCCTGATTAAGGTGAAGCCCATCTTGTTTAAAAAATGATTTATTGTTAAAGGAACAGGAATTATCCTTAAATCCAATACCCTCTTCTTTAAAATAATATCTTATCCAATTATTGACCTCTGAAATAATACTGTTCCTGTGTGATAAATGGCCAAAAGTTGGTAGAATACCAGATATTATAAGCTCCCCATTTTTTTCTTGTTTAATTCTCGTAGATAATTCCTTGAACTCAGCCAGAATGTCCTTAGCATCTGTTTTATCAACATCATTAGTACCTACGTGTAGGATTACTAGGGTTTATTTATGCCTTCTAAAAGTCCCTCCAGGAGATTAGAAACATCCTTACTTTTTGCTCCAGGAAGACTGCTAACAACTGTGTGCTCATTTCTCCCATTGCATACTGTGGAATCTGAACCCCTAATAATCGAATCCCCTATCACCACTATATCTCTTTTATGATTACTGTCCATACCATTAGATTGCAAACTAGGTTCCTCATCTTGGGTACTATGTAGTAGATTCCCCCCGCAATAACTGGGCCTTAATTACAGGAGGTACCATCTAGACCTTGATTTAATGTCTCGAATTTATTGAATAGAGGCAGGGGAGGTGTATCAATATGGTTGATACTTGTGTTTGTATTTGTTCATTTTACTGTTGTCCAGGACTCTTCCTTGTAACTTTCTTGCATCTTACTCTGGGATTCCTCCATATTCTTGGGGTCCTGCAGCAATGACTCTCTCACAACAATTTTCTCAGACATGTCATCGATAAAACTTTCCAAAACTTCAATTTACTTTTGAGTATTTAGTCATTTTAATAATATGGCAATCTCCTCCTGCAATGTTTGTATTAAAATACAATAATCACAGATGAACCCCTTACTAACTGGTTCATTCGTGTACATTTGACATTTAGAGTACATTTGTTTGCTTTTGCTTTTTCTACCCCTTCCTTGAGACATAGTTACCAGTTTGTACAAGTTACACACCTACTCACTATTGTATTTCTTCATGCAGCTGTCACCTTTATTTAAGCATGCCTTTGTCCAGTTTTTCAGTGTCCCCAGCAGACACAGCTGACACGTGCCGACGCGCATGTCTCTGCGCGCATCTTCACGCATGAAAACACACTCCCTGCCCATGCTAGCCCTGCTCACAGTAGGACCAAGGTAAATCAGGGCAACTGACCCAGAACTACACGTCAGGGGTCACGGGTTCCCTCGCAATGCTAGCTGCAAACTAAAGTGACAATTTTAATTTATTTTTATTGTGCGTCCTCCACTCATTCGTGAAACAGGCACAAACTGTTTTACTACAGCATAGGCTACACACAAAACTAAAACACCCAGGGGTTTTGGTAGTTCCTTTGTGTAGCACTTGAACTACCCCACTCTCTTCCTGTTTCCTAAAGATCAGGTGACAGGGCTTCACAAAGAACCTTTAAAATACAGTGGTATTAAAATAATGCTGTGCACAAATTACACTTTCTTGAGTCCCGCAACACAGTCCTTCACACACTGTCCCTTTGGTGTGTGAATAGCTTTAGCCCACCCTCTCACAGCAGGGCCGACATAAATCAGGACAACTGGCCCAGAACTACACGTCAGGGGTCATGGGTTCCCTTGCAATGTTAGTTGCAAACTAAAGTGACAATTTTAATTTTTTATCGTACATTCTCCACTCATTCGTGAAACAGGAACAAATTGTTTTACTATAGCATAGGCTACACACAAAACTAAAACACCCAGTGGTTTGGTTGGTTCCTTCGTATAGCACTCAAACTACCCCACTCTCTTCCTGTTTCCTAAAGATCAGGTGACAGGGCTCCACAAAGAACCTTTAAAATACAGTGGTATTAAAATAATGCTGTGCACAAATCACACTTTCTTGGGTCCCGCAAGACAGTCCTTCACACAGATTGAAGTCCAAAACCCAGAGGACTGAAGTTCAAAACCCAACATTACTGTTAGAATATATTGTACATCCTGCAGATGAGTCCCTGTAGTCCCATGTTTTAACAAGCATTTGTCAATGCTGAATGTTGTCATGCTGGCATTGGCTTTAGTAGTGCAGTGCAGAAAAACATTTTTAGCAGGATGTGAAAAATGACAGCTGTACTGTTCATAAGGAGGTGTAAAAAAATGCCAGTGTTGAAAATGTGGCATGTAAATATAGCAAATTTGCAAAGTTACAAGGGTGTGTGGGAAATGTGCAACGCACACTTGTAATACAGTCATTTTATGGGCGTTCAGCATCAAATTTTCAGCATAGGCATTTTAGCACCTCTGCTCATGTACAGTGTCACTGTTATTTCCTCAAACTGTCCCAAAAAGTGATTTCACACAGCGACTGTGCTATTCTGCGCCGGAAGTGCAAAAACACATTTTGGGCAGGATATGTGAAATGACAGCTGTACTGTTCATCAAGAGGTGTGGAAAAATGCCAATGGTGAAAATCCAGAGTGGAAATATTACAATGCATGACGTTTCGAGCTTGCGTGCAATCTGCCAATGCACGCTCGTAACACAGTCATTTTATGGAGTATCATCACCAAATTTTCAACATAGGCATTTTAGCACCTCTGCTCATGAACTGTGTTACTGTCATTTTCATAATCTGGCCCAAACACTGATTTCCCATATCGACTGCGCTATTGTGCGCCGGAAGTGCTGAAACACATTTCAGGCAGGATGTGGAAAATGCCAGCTGTACTGTTCATGAGGAGGTGTACAAAAATGAAAATTCTGAAAATCTGGCATGAAAATATTGTGAATTCAAAAAGTTACGGGCCTGCGTAGCAACTGCACAATGCAAGCTCGTAAAACAGTCATTTTTTTAAATTTTTTCCACCAAATTTGCAACATAGGCTTTTTGAAAGGCCACCTCATGAACACTGGCACTGTCATTTCATTAATCGGTCCCAAAAGGTGATTCCACACAGTGACTGTGAAATCACCTCTTGAGGCTGAGTAATGCCATGATAGTGATAGAATTCATGAGGAGGGGTCTCAAAAACTCCATGTTGAAAATTTGGTGCCAAAATTCCAAAAAATGCCCAAGATATGCATTAAACTTGGAAAAAAACTATTTATTCCATTATACAGCTTATTGGCATTTCCTCAGTTTGCAGTCGGCTTTGAAGAGTGCAGATGTGTTCCCAGTCCACCGAAGATCATCGCGCCAAACTCCAGAGGTAAGTATGGGGTGTGGGATGTGGGGAGGCAGGGTGCACAGTGGGTGGGTGCTGGTTGTGGGAGGGGGCCAGGGAGACCACCGAGGGACCATTTCCTTCTTCACAGGGAAATAAAAATAAAAGACATCGGGGGACCATTTTCATTTTTAATAGATGCTTTGGTACACTGGGGTGGGCTCCCAGCATGCCACCTGAGTGTGTGTGGGTGGGTGCTTTAGCCAATGGGGGATTGGGCACCCCATGGCAGCAAACAAGGAAAGGGGGGAACCACAGGAACTAAGGGGGATTGGGAACCCTCACAGCAATCAAAAAACGGAAGGGGGACCACAGTATGCCAACAGGGAGTGGATTCCCCCATCGGCAAAATTCAAGGGGTGGGAGGGATACATGCTGACAGGGATTGGACACCCCTGTCAGCAAAGAGAAACTGCTGGGGGCACATGATGCCGAGGGGGATTGGGCACCCCCTCGGCAATCAAAAAAGGGGGGAGTGTTACATGTCAATGCTGATGGGGATTGGGCCCCCCCATCAGCACACAATAAAGAAAGGGGGGTTGACAGGCAACAGCGGCAGTCACTGCCGCCATGTTGCCTGCATGTAGGGAGAGATGTGCTGTGGTCATGCTGCATGAGAGCTTCGATCTCATTGCAGTGACCTTTCCTCAGAAGTCGTCACCTCATTAACCAGGCAGGGTGTCGGCCCCTGCTGCTGGCTGATTGGGGAATGTGGGATGCACCTACTGGTGCATGCCTGCATTTGCCCAACAGTGACCGCGCCTCCAAATCTCCACTGCCGCAATATGTTGGCTGCACAAGCGCGCCAACATGAAAAGAGAACAAGACAAACAGCAAAACATTTAAACATATAAAACAGACATAGAATACTCGAACATATAGAACAGAACAACCCCTTCGTTAACAACCCCCCTCCCTCCCAATGACAACAATAAATCATCCACTCCCCCCACAAAGTCACCCAGAACTTCACAGCTGCCTGTTGTGATCTGTGATACTTACAGAGGTAAACTGGGATAAACCACAATCACCGTTATTATTATTATTATTTGGTAACCAGGTAAGGCCCACTAGGCACAAGGGCCTGTTTTCAGGGGTGACCAGGGAGCACTGGGGTGGTTACGTGACTTGCTCAGAGTCATACAGTATGCAAATGGAGGTTGTGGGAATCAAACCCAGGTCTACTTGATGTACCAAGCTCATTCGCAGCTCATTACTCTAGCCTCTAGACTACATTGCCAGCCCTGTTAGAGACATTCTTCCCCCCTTCCCCCAGAACATACACTAAGTCCCCAAATAACAGCATCCCCAAATAAATTCCAACTAATGGGTCAACATAACCCCCCCCTATAGGTTCTGCACTTAAAGAGTGCAACCTCCCACTAGTACCTTGGCAGACAAGGAAGAACTAAGGTGCATCTAGCACCTTTATTCAATATGCAAAAACTTAAAGGAAAGACTGTATGGCAGTTTAGGAAGCCTGGAGAAGGGCCAGGTCCCCCCCACCAAACTGGTGATGGGGGTAGGCCCCCCCAGCCCCGGCATCCTAGGATATGCAACATGTGCTCTCAAGAGCTTTTCCCAGCAAAAAAAGAGTAATATTGGACTGGACTGTCACCCTGAGCCCAAAGTGGCAATCAGGCTCCTCCATAAATTTCAAATGGTGAGGTGTTGGGATCAGTGTGACATCTCCCAGTCCCATCCCAGTTAGTGTGGCCCAGAAAAGAAAGGCAGAGGCTGTGGCATATCCATAAACACTACCTGTGGTGGCCTGGTTATAGGCAGCTGTCTGTCCAAATATCAGATCTCTTCCATGGTGAAGGATGAAACTTCTTACAGAGGGGTCAGTGGATACCAGGACTAGCAAGCAATACTACTAGCATTAGTTCCTTTGCCTGCACTCCCCCTCATGCTCCAGTCCTCCTGTGCAACCCACAGAAATGCAGCTACATCCTATCGACCAATATATATAGACTGAAAAGGGCTTAAAATAGAGAAAAAAATTATCTATTAAGTTTTAAATTACAAGTCCCAAGATCTTTCTGTTTGTAAGAAGAATGAGCATAATTCCCATGATGACCTACCCTCTGTCATTAACTGTGGCCCCCGCCCCAGTCGGAAGGGAGGTGGTAAGGGTCAAAAATGCACAGCCAGCAACTGATCACATAGCAGTCTAGTTTTTGAAATGTACATGCATTTGTTAACCTTGAATTGGCAGAGCTTCTCCTCTGAGAATGGAATTCCAGCATTATCTAGACTTCGTATACCAGCAAAACATCAAAAAAATTACAGCGAAGACCATTATAGCGACAATTTTGAGATTGTCACTGTAATGATCCCTCTGTACACTGGCCCCAGTTTTGCTGGTGTTTCTCACCCTTTAAAATCAACTCTTCCTCAGAGTTGGTTATTAAAAAATCAGGAGGTGCGGGGGTGCAGTCCCCCCCAACAAAAAAAACAGTGCTTTTACGACAGGCAAAACTTCAACAGTCGAAGTTTCACCCATCACTGTAGGGGATTTTGACAACAAAGATGTCAAAGTGACTTGGTGGAACCTCTAAAATTAGTGTCCTGCTTTTAGACATTAACTTTCCGTGTTGTGCTTCATTCACATGTGAAGTTCAATGACACGCTGACAAGTCCCAAATGCCCAACTTCCCCAGCTAGTATCAAGGACAATAAAACTCTCATTCTGAGAAGATGCAGAGGAGTACTTACTACTAGCAGGGATTTTTAAAGTGAAGTAGATTAGGAGTATTAGCCTTTTCTTTTATAACGGGTGAACACGAAATAAAAGTTTACTGCAGTGGTCTTGTTAGTGACCTGTTTTTAGCTGTTAAGGAGCCATCTGAAGATTTCTGGGCACTCACTTTCTGAAGCTTGGCAGCAGGATGAAGAGGAGAATGTGCTGTTGGAGGTTCAGAATGCTGGTTTGATACCAGTGGCTGTGGTGTGACTGTAGGAGTTAATCCAGTAAAAAGGAAGATCCATCCATTTTCTTTGGAGGCTGCCTCATGCGCTTGTGGGGATCTGTTGTGAGGGGCGGCAGTTGAGTGGTGGGGGTAACCAGTGCAGCAGGAGGTTGGAGTTCTGCTACCCCCTGAGAGAACCCTGCATGTCTTCCGTTGTCCTGGACAAGCTTAGAACAGATCCTGGGCCTGTAGAGGCAGCCCATCTGCACGTCATGTGGTCTGGGTGAGAAAACACCTGCACGAAGCAGAGGACTCCTTCCTGCATCTGCTGAGAAACTATCTTTCTGATTTCTACGGGCTGCCTGCTTTCTGGACCTTACCTGTGTGAACTTGTGTAGCCTCTTCAGAAGGCCAGACTGTGAGCTGAAATCTGGTGACAGCTTTTTCACTCCATTTGGAACTTTTGTGCTCTGTGGGTGTCAGTGCCTATTGTTAACTATCTTTGCGGTTGAAGCAGCTCTGGTGAGAGGAGTGTTGCCTCTCAAACTGTATTCATCAAAGGGCTCCTTGGAACCTTAAACCTCTTAACTCGCTTTGGATGTACAGTTACTAAATCAATGACTGCAGTGGTGAGAGCACCTCTGTCCCTTTTTGCATTGAAAGTGAGCTTCCAGCCTTGGAAAGTCTCTAACGGTTGGACTGGGTAGTTGATTTCTGCCTGTTTTCAGGCACTTCTTAGAGTGACTGTTTTCTTTTGCTCCAAAGTTGGAACACTCTGCAGCATACTTATTTGTCTGTGTTCTCTCCCTTATGATTATTTATTGTTATTATTCTATTTATTTCATTTTATAAAAGTGATTTGGGGAGGGTTAATTTAAATGTGTGGGGTGGTTTTGGGAGTATTGGGAAAGGTGGTGGGGGTAATTTGTTATTTGGGTTTGTTTTTTGCACAGTAAATCCTTGTGCAATTTTAGAAATCCAGTGGGGACCACACAGGCCAGGAAAGATGTGTTGGGGCCGTGACCCTGCTAGAATTACCTACGCTGCCACTTGGCTCCATGACCTTTGCCCCTTTGCTGACCTCCCGGTTCCTGCCATAGCAGCGAGATGCTGTAGGGAGGTTTGAATTACTAGGTGGCAGGGGATCTGCAGGGAGCCGAAGGCAGTAGAGGAGGGGTTGGGGCGCTGCATAGCGGTCATCCAGTCCAGGAGATGCCCTGCATGTAAATGGAGCTGAGGGAGAGGCCAGACGTGTTTGGTCTCCATTCCCAGAGTTCCAGCTGGACTGAGTGGGCAGGCAGCTACAGGGCTGGCCGCATTGTCTCATCCTCTTCAAGCAGTGCTTTGCAATGCCAGGTCAATGAGGAATAAGACCGTCATTTTTGCAGACTTGATTTCCACTGTCGACCTGGCTTGCATAACGGGGACCTGGCTTGGTGACGATGCTGGCCCAGTTCTTACGGCCACCATCCTCCAGTACTCCGTGAGTGCACTGCAAAGAGGAAGGATTGTAGGGGAAGGGGTGTGGCCATTGTTTTTTGAGCCAGCCTGGGCTTCACGGTGCTCCTAGTTGGTAACACCCGATCGTTTGAGTGCGTTGCTGTGCGTGGGGGCACAGGTGCAGATTGCAGGATTCTCCTCATTTACCACCCTTCTGGGGTGGGGGCAGATTTCCTGCAGGAGGTGACAGATTTCATTGTCAACCAGTTGCTGGAGTCCCCCAGTTGTTTAATCCTGGGGGACTTCAATGCCTGGATCAAAGATGAATCCTCGCGTTTTGGTTTCGACCTCCTCTAGTTGATGTATTCATTGGGCCTGTCACAAGTGGTTGCTTCTGCGACCCACCAGCATGGCCACACACTTCATCTGGGTCTTGAGGCTGATAACCTTAAGATTGATCAGGTCATCTGGTCTGATTGCTGTACCGCAGAGTTCACATTTGGGGCCCCCCCAGGAGTCCCCCCCTATGGAGATGGTCAGCTTTTGCCCTTTAAGGGATGTGTGCCCTGAAGGACTGCTGGCATTAGCTGACTTATCTTGGGTTGACGTGACATGTGCATTGGGTTCCAGAGAGGAGGTGGCCACTTATAATAGGGTAGTTTCCGAAGCTCTGGATGCTCTTGCACCAGTTCATATATGACCCAGATCTTCTCACTTGAGGTCCACCTGGTTTGATAGGGACCCCATGGTGATGAAGATCAAGAGTTGGAGGTCAGAGCATTGCTGGAGGAAATCCCAACTGGAGGCCAATAGGCTGGCCCTACGTGCTCACTATGTGGAGTACCAGGGGGCAATTTCCCTTAAGAAGGCAGAATTCCTGTCCAGGGAATTACTGTGTAGAAAAACAGACCATCTCAGCTATTTTGGACTGTAGACTGGCTTCTTCACCCTGCCTGCTTGCAGCTGAAATATAGCATTGTCTTCCACCTTGTGTGAGGAGTTTGCTCTGTTTTTCTCTGACAGAGTGTTGGCCATCCAGTCGGGGATTCTGCCAGGGAGGCAGCTGCCTCACAATGGTTGAGCTGGGGGTCTCAGAGGTTCTCCGCCTGTCTGGGCTGAGTTTAGGCCAGTGGAGGTGTCTGAAGTGATTAAGGTGCTCTTAGAGCTGAAGCACACTTTTTGTGAACTGGACCCAGCCCCGATGCATTTCTTAATGGGATGTGTTGGGGCTGTTGGCCCAGTGTTTACCGGGATTGCCAGGTGATTGATGGCAGAGGGGTCCTCCCTGCAGCTTTGAAAGAAGTGCTGGTGAGGCCTCTCCTTAAGAAACCTTCCCTCGACCCTGATGTCCTGGCGAATTACCATCCTATCTCCAACCTACCCTTTTTGGGTAAGGTTGTTGAGAAGTTAGTGGCACATCAGATCGAGGATCACATGGTGTCCTTGGACATCTATGAGCCATTTCAGTCAGGTTTTATGGCTAGACATAGCACAAAAACAGCTCTAGTGAGGGTGCACAATGATTGCTCAGAGCTAGAGATAGAGGAGACCGGTCAATTCTTGTTCTCCTTGATCTCTCCTCAGCATTTGACACTGTGGACCACGTTGTGCTTCTTGATCAGCTCTGTGAGTTTTGTGGACTCACCGGCACTGTCATCAGGTGGTTTGAGTCCTATCTCTCAACAGGATGCAGTGGGTAGTGATGGGGAATTTCTCCTCCTCCCCAATGCCCCTGTCTTTTGGAGTACCACAGGGCTTGATCTTGTCACTGATGCTATTTGCAGCGTACATGCTGCCCCTGGGAGAGATCATTCGACAGTACAGTGTGGAGTTTCACTGTTATGTAGATGACACCCAGCTGTACCTGGCTTTTGCTCCTGGAGTATCAGGAGCTGTTGATGTGCTTAATAACTGTCTGGCTAAAATCAGTGACTGGATGGCTTTCAGCTGGCTGAGACTTAGCCCAGACAAGACGGAGGTACTGGTGATCGAGCCTGGTGACGAACATAATGGGTTGCCACCTGGGGCTGACTCAGGGCTTTTCCTGGGTTCTGCTCCATTTGTGACTTCTCAGAGGGTGTGAAATCTGGGCATGATCCTTGATAACAGATTGATTTTTTAAGATCAGGTGTCATCTGTTGTCAGCAGTGGCTTTTACCATCTGTGGAACATTGCTCAGATTAAGCCCCTCATTCTGTCTGAGGACATGCTGATGCTAGTGCATGCCCTTGTGACCTCCAGACTTGACTACTGCAACTCTCTGTACTTTGGGGTCATGGGAGGGACCCTCTGCAGACTTCAGCAAGTGCAGAACATGGCGGTCTGGTTACTGACAGGCCTTTCAAAGTCTAGTCATGTGACCCTGATCCTGCGGGCTCTGCACTGGCTGCCAGTCAGGTGGAGGGTCCTTTTCAAGGTGGGTCTTCTCACCTTTAAGGCCCTATACAGACTGGGTCCTGGCTACCTGTTGGAGCTCCTGATACCTGTGTCCTCTGCTTGCTCCCTCCGGTCCTCTTCAAGGTGCCTCCTGGACAGTCTCAGGGTCTGGCTCAAGACTTCAAGTGATCATGCATTCAGCATCTCTGGGCTGACCCTGTAGAATTCATTATCATCTTTTGTCCTGGAGGCCTCCTCAGTTGAGGCGTTTAAGTGGAGGCTGAAGGCCCACCTTTTTGTCCTGGCCTTTCCAGATTTTTGAGTCCCTTTTTTGCTAGTCCCTGCTGTGATAGGCTGATAGCCTTTTTAATTCCTTTAAATTTTTTATATTAATATTTAAGTATCATTATTGTTTTATGTTTTATGCTTTTTTATCATGTTGTTATAAATTCTGTTAGGTGCCCAGAGCCTCCGGGATTGGGAGCCCTACAAATAAAATTGCCTTGCCTTGCCTCTGTGATGGTACTGTAGGTACAGTAAAATGGTTCCCAAGGCAAGATAGGTTGCATGATCATGAGGGAGACTGTATGGAGGACAACACAGGGTCTCCAGTACTGACCAGCATTGACAGCCTGGGAGGACAGAGAGCCAACAGAGAAGGAAACCCAGGTAAATATCAAAGTGATTCAAACTGTCATTTATGCGGCAAGTCAAGAAACTGTTTAAAACAAATCTAAAAAAAAGTAGTTCCTCTGGCTGTCACTCAAGTGGAGCACATAAAAATTGTCAGTGTCAGTGGCTCAGTAGGTAGCACACTTGCCTCTAAGGCTGGGAGATCAGAGGGCTGTGGGTTCAGTTCCCACATCTGGCCCTTGGGTTAATTTCCCAGTACTGACACTGTAGCACAGCATGAGAGGGATGCTGCACTTCTGAGGTGCCGTCTTTCAGATGAGACATTAAACCGAGGTCCCATCTGCCTGGATTGGTGGTAGTTCAGGTGGATATTAAAGATCCCATGGCACTTATCGAAAAGAGTAGGGGAGATTTTTATTTACATACATCAGAAACACATAAAATATAATCCAAACCAACAATGATACATGCTTATCAAAAGGAAAAAAAAAAGAGAAATTTACAAAGCTCAAAACAAATTCAGATCAAATTATACAAATAATATCCTATTTATATTTAATAAAATAAGTGAAACCCTTCCACCATTGCAGCACCTGACATGCAGAGTGTTTTAAGCAATCTGATTTATAAATATCTTGAAGTTCTTTACAAACTAATATGCTCAAACATTCAAAGGACATCCTATTCTGATGTAGCACCCATTGGCATCGAGCCTGCCACAGATAAAATCTAAGGCAGCAGAAAAACACTATTAAAGTGTCTGGATGAAACTGAGATAATCCTGGTCCATATTTCCCCGCCACCAGTATCTCATAAGTCAGAAAACGGAGCCAATTTAATTTCCATTTGATTGCTAAATCATTCCATAAAGCAACTGCATAAGAACAGTGTAATAAGAAATGCTCCATAGTTTCCATCTGCGCTACACATTCCATATAGGGACAGTTTCATTCTGTAATGCTTTTATGTTTAGCATTACCCCTTATATTCAACCTCCCATAGACTGTGAGCCACAAATTCTCCCACATTTTCTGAGGAATCCTTGAAAGTGTCAACTGGTGGAGAATGTAATGGTTATCTGCTGAGGGACAATTATTAAAACAGGGTTCCTTAGGATAATTTCTAGCAATGATATCTTGATATAGAGATTTTGTGGAAAGTATGATGGGACCATTTTTCATGATACCCCATTTATATAATTTTTGAGCAGCTGGCAAAAAATAGGCCGGAATACTAAGACGTTGGTGTATTTTTGGTGCTAATTGTAGCCATGACTTAAAATATACAGCTAGGCCTTTTGTCATCCAAGCCTCTGAAATATTGTCCTTGCTGTGTAGTATAGTGCCAACCAAATGCTTGAAAAACAAAGCATGGAGGAAAACAACCAGTTCTATCATATTGAGACCCCCCTTTTTGAGATCCAAATAGGTATAATTGTGTTTAATGGGATTTAATTTTGAGCCCCATAACATTTGAAAGCAAAGCCTATAGATCCTTGTTTCCAATTTGATAGGTAATGGATATAATACTGCTACATATTGTAATAATGGTAAAATAAACTTTTTTAATACAGCAATTCACTTAATTTTGAAATATTTCCGCTGTCTCCATCTGTTAACCTTCTGTTCTACTTTAATAATAGTTATTTCCCAATTTTGTTCAGGTAAATTATGTGGTCCAAAAGTAATCCCCAATATTTCTGAAGGAGTGGAAGACATAGAAAGTCCATACCAGATGGAATCAGGATGGACATTAGGCCCAATAAAAAGACCTTTGCTCTTCCCCATATTCAATTTGGCATTCAAAACTTTCTGATAAAGTGCAATTTCTTGTAAAAAAAGATTAATTTGCTCAGGATCTGGAAAAAAAAGCACAGATATCATCAGCATAAGCTTGAATGCATGAGGCATGAGGGATGCCGAGCCCAGTAATTCCAGTCCATTTTGGAGATGCTACAACCGAATGGAGTAAAGGATCAAGGGAAAAATATACAGCAAAGGGTATCCTTGTCAGACTCCAGAGTGTACCTTGAACTTTTGTTGGACTTTAAAAAAGGAATATAATAACTGCAATTGAGATATAAAAAGTGATGGAATTTTGTACGCCTTTAATACTGCAAACAAATATTTATGTAAAACTCTATCAAAAGCTTTTTCCTGATCTACTGTTACCACACAACCGGACACTCCTGAAATATTACAATGGTAAATGATATCTCTTGTTGAATGTTTCTATCAGGTAAACCGCAATATTAAACTGGAGATAGCACCCGGGAGACATAAGCTTTTAAGTGAGTATTTAACATATGTGCCAATATTTTATAATCAGTGTTCATTAAAACTATAGGTCTCCAATTATTTATTTGAGTACGGTCCCCTTTTTTATGAAGATAAAATAGAAGTCCTTCAGAAAACGCGGGATGTATAATGTTATTAGAAAATCAATAATTATAAGTCATAAATAAACAGTCTACCAATTGTAAAATAAATTGTTTATAAAAAGAGTGAGGGATACCATCCAAACCCAGAGCAGGATGAAGTCATAATGCTTTAATAGCTTGTGTAATTTCTATTTTAGTGATTGGCAATTGTAAATTTTGTATTTCTATTGGGAAGTTTGAGATCTCCACTGACCTTAAGAAACCATTTATGTCAGAGGATAAAATATTACTGTCTGATTCAAGAGAACCATAATGTCTCCGAATTTCAGCCTCTATGTCTACTAAAGAAGTAGCTGTTCTGCCATCTGGGGTAGTTAAAGACTCCAAAGAGCCTGTATGTTTTAAATCTTTACAGGCTTCATAGGGGTCACCTATAGACGAAGATTTTGTGCTATGATTCAGAAGAGACTGAATTGATCTTGCTTTGGTAGATTCAAAACCTTTCATGGATTCCTTTATTGTGGAAATCTGACTAGAGTAATCATAATTGGATGAATTTGATAAAGTAATTAATTTATGCAACTGTTGCCTAAGGGATAAACAGTGCAGAAAGGCAGCATTTCCTCTTTTTTTTCCCATATTTAGAAAACCACTTTTTTATGTCAGCTTTGGTGTCCATCCACCATTCACCTTTATCAGTATATAGACATTCAACCAACAACCTAGCATGAAACAAAGCTGTTACTTCCTGAATAACCACTGAATCATTCAACATAGAGTCATTAAGCTTCCACCTGCCATAAAATGTAGATTTCAGAACAAAATGATGTATAGAAAACAACAATAACAAATGGTCTGAAAAAGTAACTGGAATCATAGTAAAGAACCTTTAGGAACATTTGATGATGATATGAAGATATAATCAATGGTCGAGGAATAATTGTTCCATTTATAAGTAAACTTAGGGCCTTTAGTATTTAGTAAATGACAATTGAATAGCCCAGCTGAAGAAACCATCTGAGATAATGCATGGGAATCACAATATATTTTTTGTTATCTCCTTTTTTTCGCTTGTCCCCTGTAACCAAGGGACAATTAAAATATCCACACAGAAATATTTTATAGTGTGTAATTAAAAAAAGGTTGGATTGCTCTTATGAGATTTATTTTTTCTGCCTTTATTTGGGCAGCATAAACTGAAATAAAACGACACTCCATATTATTCCATAGACCATCTAAAATCAAAGCTCTCCCTGGTATTAAATCATATAATTTATGGAGAGAAAAACTGAAAGAATGAAAAAGGACCTCAACCCCATCAGCTACATTCTGGCTGAAAGAACAATAGAATGGGCCCCAGACCCATTCCCTCTTAAAAGAACGAATCTGTTCTGCAGCATGCATCCAGATTTCCTGAATTAAACAAACATCTATGGCTTTATCATGTAAAAACTGAAACACAACCCTTTGTTTCTCATAATTTAACAAACTATGAACATTGAAGGAACAAACTAAACCACTAGTCATTCAAAATTCCATTAGAAAGAG
Source organism: Neoceratodus forsteri (assembly GCA_016271365.2). Lineage (NCBI taxonomy): Eukaryota > Metazoa > Chordata > Ceratodontiformes > Ceratodontidae > Neoceratodus > Neoceratodus forsteri. Next base: position 411,828,780 of record CM028133.1, on the reverse strand, counting down.
TACCTAGGTCTTTTTCCTCTTTTTCTTTTTTTCCCTTTATAATCACCATCTACATTTTTTTCTGACCTTGATCATTAAAGGATTTTTGGGAATCGGAGTCCCCCACTTCCATTTCAGAGTCTCCCCAAGGGGTAAACAAGGCAGCATATGAGTTTTTAGATTCCACTGGGGTGGAGGGATCCAAGGGAATAGATTTAGAAAATCTGGAAGATCTTCTACAGGGCAAGGGGTCCAAAAAAGGTACACTAGTACCATCTTTTTGAGGAATGGGCAGATCCAAATAACAAACTGGAGTGAGCATATCTGGTTTCATGATTTGTTGTACTGGAGCCTGGTTCAAAACCTCTTGTGATTCTAGATCAATAGAAATCACTAAGGGATCTATGGATGGAGTTTGGGGATGTAGAGAAGAAGGGGAAGGGGTTAGGAAGATCCTTGTGGGGACTAGAGAAACCAAAGGGGTGGGGTGGGGAGGTTTGAGAAATATCATTTGAGGTACTGGGGCCAGGCTGAGAAGGGTCTGCCAAATCATGCGCTTGTTGGATGGGAAGCTCAGGGCTAATACAACTTGCTTTGTTATGGGCTGCCCAAGGGCAGTCACTGAAGACATGCCCATATTCCTTGCAAAGATCACAACAGGTATGGTTAGCACATTGCATAATGCTGTGACCAATTTCCCCACAGTTGTTGCAATGGGGTTTGTCACAAGTGCTTGAAAGATGAGTGCGAGAACCACATCTATAGCAGGTCTGGGGTTGGCCTGCATAAAAACAGACCCCACAATCTCTGCCCAAAAGAAGGGAATTTGGAATATGCTCTATTCCTATTCCACCTTGCTGTAGTTTTACCTTGTACTTCCATACCCCAGTCCAGAAAAGCTCTCCATCCAAAATGGCTTCTGGTGAACTGAGTATTTCACATTTCTGTGATAACCAGTATGTAATATCTTCGACATGAACTCCTTTGTTATGAAACATAACGGTCACATACTTAATTAAAGGTTTAGCCAGGGATGTAACTACAAAAGGGGTCCATGTCAGAGATGTCTTGACTTGCCCACACCTCTCCCAGAACAAATCTAGTGCATAAGATGTTCAAAAACTAACGTCATAATTATCGTCTCCTGAAATATTGATAAAAGCATAAACTTCCTTTGGAGAGAAATGCAAAGAATCCTTTAATAGAATTTTCCCCACATGATATCTATCAGGTCAATTTTCCAAACCCCCCCTCATATCTTATCTGCACTGCATTCCTGCGGAGAGCAGCCACTTGTTTTGTATTAGAGAAAAGTTCAGACAGTAAGGGTTTAGATTCTCGTGAATGGTCTGACATCAAAGGAGGGGATTTCTCTCCAATCCCCTGTGCCCCGGGTATCAAAGGTGGAAAAGAGTCAGTAGAGACTGCATTAGAGCTGTCCCATATCGGTTCTGAGGCAGGGGACACAATTGTAGTATGGGAGTCAGAATGTACAGGAGTGTTTGATACAGGCCTGGAAGAGACCCCAGGCTTCCATTCTGCTGTGGCTTAGGAGAAAGTAATATCCCACGTGGGGTCTGAAAACCATATCCCTTTTGTGGATCTTGTCCATCCTGCTCCTGAAAGGGCTTTTTGAGGTGTTCATGAAGCCATCTCAGAAATATTTTCCCCAGGGCCAGAGATCATGGTTTTGTCGAAAAGTGAAGAGACCTGGTGAGCCTTATCAATGGATTTTATATTCTTCTCTAGTACAGTACTCTCAGATTTTTTGTCCACATAGAAAAAGTCTGTAGCATTCTCTTGTGTGTTCAACCTGGTTTGATAGATTATTGCTGTCCCCTGTTCTGTAGGTTTTGGTTGTCTAAGAACAAACCCTGCTGTCTTTGATAGTGTAAAGTCTGGGGGAACCCCTGCAGGGGATTTTTCATGTGGGACCCAAATGACTGAGCCTTGCACTGTTTGCTCCGTAGGGTAAGCTGATATATTCACCTGCAAGTCAGACTCTAAGCCCTTGCTTGTTTTCTTTGACTCCCTTGCTGTTGCTACAGAAACCTCCTGGCTCGTTATTGACAGCTGTGCTTGTGCAGTCAGCAGCTTGGAGTAGACCGGGAGCTGTGTTTCAGCCTGTGAGTTAACTTGAGTGTTTTTTGTCCCCGACATGGTCCCAAGATCAGAAAAGAGAGCTAGTAAACCGGGGTCTTCAGGCTTTTGGCACACACCATTAAATGTGTTGTAACTGCCAGCCTTGGAAATAGACACATCAGAGAAGGCATTTAATTGTGTAGTCGACAGCTTAGAATTAACTGGGAGCCACAATTCAGCCTGTAAACACAGTTGAACATTTTTTTTTCATGCACTGTACCATAAACAGAAAGGGGAACCAGTGGACTAGAAACTTCAGGCTTTTGGCACTCACTACTAAAGGTGTTTTTACTGCCAGCCTTAGAGTTAGAGAAAGCATTTAAATACTCACCCAGCACTGCTGTAGTAGATTCAGGAGCAGCTGTGCCATCTGCTAGTTTGACAGGCCTGAGATTCGGGTTGACAGAAGCCGCTCCAGACTGTAAAATATTTAGTTTTTCCTCCAAACGTTGTTTTTCCAGCAAATGATGCTCCTCTTCAACTAATACAAGCTGAAAAGGTTTTTTTTGTCGTGATTCCAAGTTTCCTGTTACATCTTTTTCAATATCTAAACCAGGTTCCACACATAATTATTCTGTAGACATATAAATATCCATACTATTTCCTTCAGTGATAGTAGTACCTTCAACCAAATTTCCATCTTCAGCCCCTGTTGAACTCAGAACAGGAGAGGAGGCCTGCTGTTCTGCCTGCAACACTTCCACACCCTCCGGTGCTCCAGGCAGAGTGGCCATCATGCAGTCTGACAGCCTGTCCCCCTACTGGCCAAGAGTAGGGGAATTTCCCTGGTGTCCTGGCCAAATTTCCCTCATTCACTAAAAATACCACCAACAGCTTAATCTGGTTCAAGGTCAGTTGGCATTCATCTGTATCCCTTCCCCCGGGTCGTGCCTGAAAATAGGCAGAATTTGTCTAGTGCACTTACCCGGTCAACAAAAACTAAATAAATAAATAAAAAATCCCCAATGTTGCAGCACCCCCGAACCCCCCTCCTCTTGAGAAACAACCTGATTACAGGTAGCTGTCAGAGCATGTGCATCCTTGACTTTTCCTCACCTCAGACCACCCAAAGTTACATTGCTTCACATATAAAATAAAAAGAGCACTTTTTTTTCATTTTTCATTTTTTTATTTTTAACCAGGAGATGGAATGGGTACTGTCCTTTTTCAGCCATGCCTGACACTGAACATTACAATATAAATTCACATAAACAGACAATTATTCACATTTACATACATTGTCACAGTACAAAATATTTAACAGTAAATGTTTAAAGTGCAATACAGATTGTGCTTTCTGGATCAGCTCTCCATACTCATTTAAAATAGAAGGAGCATACCAAGTAAATGCTTTCCTACTCATTTGAAGTTTAAAAGCAGGAACAGTAAAAGAGGTCAGGATATTTCATCTTGTATTCCAATGACATTCATTAACAACTATTGTATTTGATAAAACTAGAGGAACTCCAAAACTTATAATACAGAAAGCAAAATTTACTCCCCAAGCATTTTAGGCATCTCGCAGGAGAGAGTACTCCTAATTTTATGTATAACTGGCAATGATGGGTTGTAGATGGGTCATGGAGGGTGAACCTGCAAATGTTATAGAGAATGTTATATTTAGACTCAAACAAATGGTTACTGTGCACAGATATAACACTTCCATAGTCCATAGTTGGAAATAGGACTTGCTTGGCAAGGTTCGGGTCTAGGTAAATACCTAAATATTTAAATAATGTAACCAAAGGGAGGGGAAGACCACCAAGTCCCACTATCTGAATGGGACCTAATTTCTGAAGCCTCTGTGAGGAGCCAAATAACATTACATTTGTTTTAGTTTCATTTACCTCCATTTTGTTTAACCAAATCCATCTTGCAAAAACATCATATCTACTTTGAAGGGAAACCTGAATATTGTGACTGTTTGTTCCCAAATCTCAGATAACAGTATCATCAGCATATAATAAACTGTTTTTAATAGTGAAAGGATGGGTAAATCATTTACAAAAATTGAAAACAAAAGAGGGCCTAGCACAGACCCTTGAGGGACCCCTGCCTTAACCTCCCTTGGTTGTGATTTAAAACAATCAATTCTTGTTCTTTGAATGCAATTTGACAAATAACTCCTAAATCAGTCGTTGCACACCAATTATTCCCAGATTCCCTAATTTATGAAGTAGTATTTCATGATTCACTGTATTGAAGGTGCCGGCCAGGTCCACAAAGACTGCACAGGGGGCTCTATCAGCTTCTGTAGTCACCAGTACAGCGTCTGTGAACCCAGCCAGTGTCGTCGCAGTGGCTCGGCCACCCCTGAAACCATGTTGCTGATCTATGAGAAAGTTTTGCCTTTCTAAATATACAAGCAATTGTTGACAAACATATTTAATCTCAAACAATAAGGAAATAGACCTGTAATTAGACAAAACAAGTCTATCTCCCCCTTTGTAAACAGGTATCGCAGTAGATTCCTTCCATATAGCAGGAACTCTACCTTGTTCTAAAGAAAGATTAAACAAACCTGTTAACAGACCCATTAAGTAGGGAGCAGATAGTTTAAGTAAGATGCTTACATATGCCATTGGTCACTACCAAGTCTTTGCCTCATATTATGTTTCAGTGACTGTCTTCAGGCAGGCTGGTGTTATTCCTGACTTGGGATCTGCCCTCTCAACATGCCTCCATCACCCTGACATATTCCTCAGCTTCTAGGGGTTTGTTGAAGAATTTTGGAGGGTGGAGCGGAACAGTAACACAGAGCTTCGCTGGGTATATAAGGGTGAACTCCCACCTCGGTCCATGGAGCTTTGTCTTCACCCCAGCAAATTTTTGGTGCTGCAGCTGGAGTTCCTGACTAAAATCCTGGAAAATAAAGACTTTTGCACCATTACTGTCCAAGGGTCCCTGTTGTCTGGCTGCACGCAACATGCACTCCTTTTCTGGATAATGGAGCTATTTGATTAAGTAGTGATGAGGTCTTTCGTTATCCCTGGGTTTTGGGCCAATCCAGTATGCTTTCTAGATCTTGAATTCTGCTGTATCAAGCTCCATTCCCAGCTTTTTGACCAGTATGTCCTGAATCACTCTGCCACCTTCCTTGCTGTCAATATTTTCAGACAGCCCAATTACTCTAATACTTGATCATTGCCCATGGTTCTCATGGTTATCGACTCATTCTGACAGATTTTGGACTTTCCCGATAGGATCGTTTGTCTCTGGACATATCCACTACAATGTCATCAAGTTCACTAATTCTTTTCTCCACCTTGTCTAGTCTTCATGTGTTAGTTCACCAAAGTTTCCACCAGACCTGTCACCACAGACTGGAAATGTGAAATATGGGCAGTGACATTTGTGAATTCTGCTCTAACCTCCTGTTGTAGTCTACAGAGCAGATTTTCTATTAAGGAGTTTAGCCCGTCTTTGTCTTTCCCCTTTCCTGCCTCCACTGCCATGCTTTGAGCCCTGGTACAAGCCGCACTGGATGAGTTAACAGCTTTGATTGTGGGCTTGAATGGAATAGTGGTCTGCCTCTAGCCATGCCATCCCATTGTCATATATGTCATCCACAGTTCTCTTACAGAGCTAGTGTACAGAGTAGTGTCTCTCTAGTTAATTCCTCTCTCTGAAGCTATATCTGAGGGAAGAGTAGAAGTGTAATGTTGTTTGATATGCGCTCAGTAACATATTCTGGCTTGTTTTAACCATTATTGTCTCAACTCTGGATTTAAGTGTGTCTGTTTCTGAGCCTTCATGTGCAACATGCGAGTGATGTACAAGGGGGAATACTGTCGATTACCCTCATCCTTAGAATCCTTAGTCTCCTGTCAGTCACCCTAACTAGTCTGCAGTTGAGTGGCTGTCAGACCTGCACAGAAAGTTGTTTTCCCTCATGGCACACATGCTAAATCTGTGACATTGCTATGTCTACAGAAATTGTGTTTTGTTTTTGATGTCTCCATATTTCTACAATAGCCAGAAACAAGTTTTATATGACTCAAAACTCTCAAAACAAATGCATTTTTATTTTGGAGGTGCACAGCTTGAAAAGAAGCAGGCATTTACAGAAACATTTAAATCCTTTCTCGTTCCTCTGGTAAATAGATGTACAGTGACTTGATCTGGGAGTTGGGGTAAGGGGGCAGAATAGGAGGGGGAGGGCAAGTGATGGTCTTGAATCTTGGTGGGGGAAGACTTGAGAAGATCCTGGAGTGAGACTATCATGGCTGCAACAAAGAAGTGTCTAGTCCTGGTGGTGGAAAAGAATGCTCCCCCCTAGCTAGAAAGAATGCGGCCAAGCTAATTGTTTTGTCCTGAGTGTTCTTTATTTTCAGATTTTATGAGAAGTCAGAAGGGTTTCTTTTGTTTTCTTTTTTTTTTTTGCAGCGACAGCAGTCAAAGCAGAAGAATTATTCTGCTGTTGAAGCTATGCTGTTATACATGATCGAGAAATGATGACTCTATCAGCTTGAAGTATTTGACATAAACCAAAGAAGGATACTGCTGCACTCAATGAGGACACTTGAGAATGAACTGTCAGTGCAATTTGTTTATTACAAAATCAGAAGTGCAAAATCCAGACTGAGCTGCTTGCCACAATGCCCCTGAAGTATTTGACAAACTGCTTCAGCTTCCTGTGTATGTCACTCTCCCTCAGCTTTTCACACTGACCAAAAAGAGAAACAGAGAGAGTAAAATTAAAAGATGTCATGATGTAGTCTGCTTAGAAAATGTGAAAGTTATATAAATTGACAACTTCAGCTATTATGTGGTCATAACAGTGCTTGGTATTCATACAACAGAGCCAGTGGCTTCACTCTGCAGCAGCCGGCTTTCCCCCCACTACATCAAAGCCTCTCAGCACACAGCACACAGACCATCACAGAATGGAGCAGAACAGACAATTAAAGCTGGGTTTCAATCCATTCATAAAACAGGTAAAATAAATTACACAGATAATATAACCATGACACCAGTCATATCTGAGAACTCCAGTCAGCACAGTATAAGTAACAGACCTCATTACACTAGCTTTTTAATTATAATCAACTCACAGGTGCATTTAAATCTATTTAACTGCCAATATTAATTAGTGCTGATCGGACCCTCACTACAGAGTGACTGCAGTGTTCGGGTGCCAAGTCAAGCCCCAGACTAGCATATGTTGGAGACATCTCCATAGAATGTGCTGCATGTTACCTCTTGTGGAGTACTGCGGGGTGGCACTTGTTAGTGTGCTATAAAGTGCCACTTCTTGGTGAGTCAGTGTGACTGACTGAAGTCTGGCAGGATGTGGAGTTTGCAACATAATTTGAATTTGAGGTTGTGCTGTAGAGGTGGATCGCTGTGCATAGTCACCAGGTAGGATGGAAGAATTGACTTTCTGCTTCTTTTCTGATAAGGTTCTGTAGTTGTTGATTGATCGAATGTATTTGTGCTCAGAGACTTGAGCAACATTGTTTGGAGGAACATTGGAGTCAATTAGTATCTAGATTGCAGTTTTCCAGGTTGAGTGATTAGTAATATGCTTTTCTTGGGAGAGACCTTAATTTTGCTGAAGGAGTTTCATTATGCCCTAACTTTATTCTATCCAATAGTCATGCAGTGGTACCAGTAGCTGGTTTGTTTTAGTTTTATATTTGGAGCGAGGTAAAATGGAGAATCTGGGTTCAACATCTGAGGTGGCCCTTTGCATGGCATACTTTTGGTAGTCTGTGATTGGGCCTCAGTCTGGGTTACTGGTGTTTCTGTACATTCTTGGGGGGGGGCTGGTCATACATCTCTAATGTTTGTCCCTGTTCAAGTTTTTGTTTGCCTTTCATGATATTCTAGATATTCTTTTCCCTCACTGTCTATGCCTAATACAAGGTCTCCACACCGTAGTTGGCATTGCTCACTGGTGTATAGAGCAAAGTAAAGCCCTATATTAAAGACTAACATGTGCAATAGGGCTGTGGGTAAATGGTAGCCTAGAGTGCCACTACAGTGTAGGAAGATAATATCTGACTCAGTTAGTGGTTTAGCCTGTCTGGAATGGTTGCCCATTCTTAGTTTTTTTCAAGTATTTTTGCTTGGCTGTTTGGGTCTGTAGTGTCTCCTTGAGTGATGTTTGGGGTCCCTGGAATATAGAATTAGGGCAGCTTTTTGTGGCTGTTGGTGGAGCCTACAGCCATATCACTTTAGCTTGAAAAGGGGTTTCCGTGGAACACATTTTTTTAGTAGTTATCAGTGTATCCTTCCATAACACTGCAAATCCCTATGGCAGTTAAAAAATACTCCCTTCTTTCTATTTAGAATGATGGACAGAGAACTCAAACCTGCTTTTCTCTGAGAGCAAATGTGCACACTTTCCAAACAAATCTAAATATCTTTAAAACTATTCAAGGTGCACAAAAACAACCAGTGTGAAAGCTGTTCAGGGTAAAAAGACCTTTCACATGAGGGTAGTCACTAATTTGAATTCTTTATATTTTGTAAAATATGGTCTACCAAACAACCTCATTTTTTTCTCTCTGAGTGAACAGATATTGGGAGATTATGATCTTGAGAAATCATGGGAACTATTCCAAAGAAAATTAGATGAGATCAAGGAAACTTATATTCCACAAAAGAAAGTCTATAATAATAAAGGGAAGAAGTCTCCATGGCTAACAAAAGGAATAGTTAGACTATGTAAAAAAATGAAGGCGTGTTTCCAGAAGATGAAAAAGACAGGGACAGCTGAAAAGAAGGCAAGGTATAAAATAATTTTGAATAAACTTAAGCAGGAAATAAAAAAATTGTAAAAACAGCTTGAAATGAGACTGGCAATGAACCAAAATAATAAAAGTTTTTATGCTTACATGAACAGGCAGAGGGGAGAAAGCAACATGGTGGGCCCATTAACAGTTAAAGGGGAAATAATGTCAGACCCACTGGATATGGAAAATGAATTTGCCAAATGTTTCAGTTCTGTATATAAAGAGCAGATAAATAGGATGGAAATAAGTGTAGATCGTGTGGTGGAATCTTGATCCAAAGGAAATAATAACAGAAGAGAAGGTATTGAAAAGGTTTAATGGGTTAAAAGGGGATAAAGCGGCAGGACCAGATGATATTCACCTGTATATGTTAAAGGAGTTGAGGAATGAATTGGTGACTGTTATAACCAGATTGGGGCAGAGATCACTTGATGAGGGTGTGGTGCCAGATAAGTGGAGAAGGGCATATGTGGTTCCGATTTACAAGAAGGGAAAGAGGGATCAGGCGACTAATTACAGACTGGTGAGCCTGACATCGGTGGTGGGAAAGATAACTGAAGGCATCATTAGTGATGAAATACAAGACATTATGGTAAAAAAGGCAAGGATAGATCAGCTTCAGCACAGTTTTGTTACTGGTAGATCATGCAAGACAAACCTTACAACTTTCTATGAACATATACATAATTGGGTGGACAAGGAAAAGAGTGTGGATGTGGTGTTATTGGATTTCAGTCGAGCCTTTGATACTGTGTCACTTAAGATAGTAGAGAAAATGATTAAATTGGAAATAGATTCAGCAGTGGTAAAATGGGTTAAGCAATGGTTGGCTGATAGAAAGCAACAGGTGAGGATTAGAGGTGTGTTATCAGAACCTCAGAGGGTGAGTTGTGGTGTTCCTCAGGGTCGGTGCTGGTACTGTTACTGTTTGTCTTGTTTATTAGTGACTTGGATATAGGTAGTGAAAATAGGTTGGTGAAGTTTGCTGATGATGTGGAAATAGGAGGGGCAGTGGATACATTCAATGAAAGGTTAAGTTTTGGAAAAGATCTATTACAGATCTTGAAATGGGCGGAGGAAAATTATATGAAATTTAACAAAGATAGATATATATTAATTCACATTGGTAGGAAAAATATTCATCAAAACTATTATATGAAGGGTATGGAACTAAAGGAATCAAAGTGTGAGCAAGACCTAAGAATATATATCCAAGGTGATGTAAAGATCGATATATATAATGTAGGAAAATATCAAATAAAGTTATGTTTTTAGTAAACGGTATTAGGCAAGGTTTTCACTCCAGGAATAAGGATGTTCTGATGTTGTTATATAGGACCTTAGTGAGGCCTTTATTGGACTACTGTTCAATGGTATGGAGTCCATATTTGGTGAAGGATGTTAAAATGGTGGAAAGGCCTCAAAGGATTTATACAAAGATGATTTCAGGATGTGAGGGACAGGATTATGAGGGGAGATTGGAAATGCTCGGACTGTGGTCTTTGGGGAGAGGAGAAAAAGGGGGGACATGTTGTTCCTATTTAAAATCTATTTAAAATCTTAAGAGATCAAAATATGAGGATGGAAATGGAAACTGAATTTAAAAATCCAAAATATCAGCTGAGAGGACATAATAAGCAGTTGAAGGAAAAAGTGTGTAGGACAGATATACCAAAAAATGGGTTTAAAAATAGAGTGATCAGTAGGTGGAATAGATTACCACAGGAAATAGTTGATGCAGAGAATGTGGAGATGTTTAAGATCAGATTAGATAAACACATTAAGGAAGTTGGTAACCTCAGTTGCAACCACCGAATTGTGGGGAAAGCTTTTATGGGCTCTACCTTCTTGACTTTCCTATTATCCAGTATGAAATCCAGTATGAAACACAGTAGGAGTCATGGCAAACAAATGTAAATATCTCAGAAGATATACAAGTTACCAATATACAAACAACATGAAAGTTGTTCAAGACAAAATGACCTTTCAAATGAAGGTAGTCACTAAGCTGAATTCATTAGATGTTTTTAAATATAAGCATCCGAAAGGTGAAAATTGTGAAGAAAAATGAAAATTCAGGTAATCAGATGGCCATAGTTAAAAAAATATAATTAGTGCAGCTTAATGAATAAGCTCATTTGAGAGGTTTGTTTTGTCCTGAACAACGTTCATACTGATGGTTTATGCATAATTTGTATACTTTTAGAGATATTTGCATTTGTTTGCCACAACTCCTATTAAACTTATAACAACCTAATTTCTGTAAAGCACTATTCCACTTTAAGTGCAATGAGACCAGACCATCTTGTCATGCCTAATTTAACAGTAGATCCTCATGACTTACTAGTACTTCAATGGAATTCTTTATTACTTACCAGCTTGAAACAAAATGATCTGCTTATTGGGGTCACATTAGATATTTTCATGATGGGATCATGTTAAATCTTTTCAGAACAAAAGCAGCAAATTGATTTTAGTAATTATTAGCAGCAATATCCTTTGAAATCTATATGTGAAGCTGACACTGACCCAATAGGAGGAAGAAGGAAGACAGAGAAAAAAACAGTGGCTGTATGTAAAACTTTTAGGCATCTATGCTGCAACACTGATTTTTTCATTTATTATGTCCTCTTTGGCTACTTCTATTATTAAAATGCATTAAATGTATAGTTTACTAAATTTTGACCTTCGGATAACTCTTGAATGACTCCCAAATAAGTGTTAAGCCATTCCCTTTATGGGAGCTCAAGACTTGTGCAAAAGGTCAAGTGTTATTTTTTCATATTTTTTTTACAAATTTCCACAGTAAAAGTGTGGAAAATGGAAAAGCATGTACAACTAACCTCCTATACATTTTCAACTGAGAGAGAAGTTAATATTTATGCAAAATCAAACCCAAAATTTGCAGTTTTGTTCAAAAGTTATTTTATTCTAAATCTTATTGGACTGTGGAGTGTTATTTTTTCATATTTCTTTTTACAAATTTCTAAAAGAAAAGTGTGGAGACATACAAAAGTGTGTACAACTAATCTTCTATGCATTTTTAACTCAGAGAGAAGTTAATATTTGTGCAAAATCAAACCCAAAGTTTTTACAGTTTTTGTTCTAAAGTAATTTTTATTCTAAATCTTATTGGACTATTGATGAACTGAGCAAAGAAATGTTTAAATAAAACAAATTGAAGACTCCAGGATTGGGAGGTCACTAAAATTACAAAAGGTCAAATTATGAAACCTTAAATGAACTCATTTAGACTATTCTTCTTAGTGTGTAATTGTAAGAGCTACCTCATGAATTGCTCTCAAGAAGTTAGGATTGATAATGTCCTATCTGACAGTAGACCCAGGGCTCCATCTTGAGTAGAGATGCAGCAAATTTAAAATCTGCCTGCAAAGTGAAAGTGAAGTGGCCACTTCGCATTGGCACTTCACTATGTGGAGTGCCCCGTAGGAAAGGCTCACTTCGCCTTGTTATTATTACTTCACATTGTCATTCCGTTTTAAACATGAAGTAAGGCAGAGTGACAACAATATTGGCAGCACCCCACCCACACAATCACCAGAATTAATGTGCATCCCCAAAGTGTTACTGTCTTGTGTCCAGAAAACTTCCCAGTGCTGACGAAGTGAAATGAGAGCACAACAAGAAATGCAAAGTCTCCCAGAATTAATGGCACACTCAGTCATGCGCACAGTGGTCACACACAGAGTCACTAGAATTAATGTGCATCCCCAAAATGCTACTGTCTTGTGTCCAGAAAATTCCCCAGTGCTGATGAAATGCTACTGCCTTGTGTCCAGAAAATTCCCCAGTGCTGACGAAGTGAAATGAGAGTGTAACAAGAAATGCAGTCTCCCTGAATTAATGGTGCACTGCAAACACGCAGACAGATTAAGATTGCGCTGCACACTCAAGGGATGCATATGAAAAGGCACAACAACACCTAACTAGTGCACACAAATCACAAATCCAAATCTGGAAAGGAATACATTTTGCCAGTTGGGGGATTAGTGCATGGCAGTAACAATCCACTACCAGTAAAGATACCACAAAGCAGTATAAAAAATTCATGCAGGTGCGGTGTTCACACTGCTGCAATTACTCTATGGCACAATAAAAGGTGTCTGATTTAATGGCACACATCGCACACACACTCACACACACACACACATTGCAAGTAATGCGTAGCAAATTGAAAACCTTTAGTAATATAACCAAATGTTTCAAACAGAAAAAGTATACACTGCTGCACCACAATAATCAACAAAAAAATGGCAGGAATTACTGAAAATATTACTGTGTGTACTTTAACACAGTTATACAAGAAAAATATAACCAAAACAGAAAGACTGCCTTTTTCTCCCAGTTAATGTACCTACACCACATATATGCCCCTCCCCAAAGCACACTTCACAGTACACAGACTGACTGTTCTAAATTAAAATTCAGAATTCAATACAATAATAATCACTTGATGATATGAGCACAGAAGGATTTCCTACAATTGATGTAGTAAATTTTGAGCAAAAAAAAATGACTCAATAAGACATTTTAAACAGCTTTTAGAGGTTTTGAATCGCAGAACTCTGAGAGCAAACTGTCTCCAGCTACCACTATACACACACTACCCAGGCCAAAACTGAGGCTGTGCAGCACAATCTAGAGCCCATGTGACCTGCAATCCCATGAATCACTGCAGAATTTAATTTGGAGCTCAATTACAAGGCACAGTGAGATGAATTACATTGATTTCAATGTACTTTGCCTTAAAATTGGTGGAGAAATGGTTTGGGGAAGGTGGAATAACGCAAAGTTATTGGTTTCAATGTTCTTCACATTTCTCATTATGAAGCAAAGTACTCCACTTCACATTGTGGAGTACTCCGTGGGTTCCATGTTACTCCGTGAATCACTTCATGGAGCGAATTGGGGCCACTTCACCCACCACTACTTATAGTACTGTAACTCACATGCTGTACAGGAAGGAATGCAAATGCCTATGGCTGTACTGCCCCAATGAGCTGCAGCACAAAACTCCCCGGGACCACGACTTCAAAACACGTATTAATGAGTACGATGGTGGGGTGGTGAAGCCTGAAGAGATACTACAAAACAGGCTTACAATACATCCAAATAACTAGTAAAAAAATTAATGGTGTGATTCATGACGTGATCGTGAAACGTGATTTGTGACTGCATTTGTGACCGTGACGATGAAGAACCTGATTTGTATTACAAGTGACTCGTGATGATGGTCCTGACTTAAAAATGCATATTAATGAGTACAATGTTCATGTAGAATTATGCACCACACCTGTCCAGTACTCTGAAGGGAAGCCAAAGAAACAACTGTGACTTAAGTTACAGATGGAGATTGGGCCCTAAACAGATGCAAATGCACAGACAGATTAAGATTGTGCTGTACGCTGAAGAGATGCAGACACAAAGACACAACACCTAACCAGTGCTCACCATCAGAAATTCAGATCTGGAAAAGAATACCTTTGCCGGGTTGGGGGTTGTGGAAAAGTTGCACTTCTCCAGTAACATTCACTAGTACTAGTACCAGTAAAGATACCACAAAGAAGTACAAAAATCACACAGCTGCAGTGGATAGCAGGTTCACATTGCTGAAATTACTATGTGGCACAATAAAAAGTGTCTGATTTGATGACACATGTCACAAACATACTCACACACACACTAAGTAATGCGTAGCAAATTGAAAACTTCAGTAATATAACCACATATTTTAAACAAACTAAAATTATGCACTGATGCACCACAACAATCAGCAAAAAAATGGCAAGAATTATTGAAAATATTACTGTATGTACATTAACACAGTTACAAGAAAAATGTCAGCAAAACAGAAAGAACTGTCTTTTTCTCCAAGTTGATTTACCTACACCACAGATACGCCCCTCCCCAAAGCACACTTTCACTGTCTCTCAGTACACAGACTGAATGTTGTACATTAACATTCAAAATCCACACACAAACAATAAACGCTCAATAATATGAGCACAGGAGGGTTTCCTACAATTGATTAACTAAAGTTTCAGCAAAAACAAAAGACTCAAAAAGGCTTTTTTAACAGCTTTTAGAAGGTTTGAATCACAGACAGCTCTCACAGCAGACTGTCTCCTACAGCTTCCTACACACACTACCCCGAACTGAGGCTGTGCAGAATAATCTAGAGCCCATGTGACCTGAAATCCCATGAATCACTGCAAAATTTGCCTTTGGAGCTTAAAAACAAGGCGAAGTGAGGTGAAGTACATTGTTTTCAATGTCTTCACCTTAAGTAGTGGAGTAGTGGTTTGGGAAGGAGGGTGTGCAAGTCATTGTTTTAAATGGACTAGTTACCCATTATATACTACTGGCTTGCTATGGAGCACTCCGCAATTTGCTTTCACTGAAATCACTTCGAGAGATGCACTGGGGCCACTTCACCCATCTCTAATCTTGAGCCCCTATTTATTCAGTTTGTTTCGAAACAGGCTCCCACTTGCCAGTAGCTGTCCAATTCTGCTTTATGCAGATGATGCAGTCATTTATACACGTGACCCCGATCCTTTTACCTTGGAACGCAAGCTCCAAGACAGCTTTACTGCAGTTGAAAGATGGTTCAGAGAACAAAAAACCATTATGAACTACAAAAAAAACAGGACCTTGCTGTTTTCCAGTCCCCAGAACCTGTGTAATACATTTTTTCTCAAAGGTGTAAGCCAAGATCACAATAAATAAATAAAATAAATAATGAATTAAAGCCATTTGAATATAGACCTACAATTATACAACCATTGTGATACATATTTTTAGAATCAGAGGAATGGTGCAAGGCTGCCAAAATCATGGTGCTCTCACTGGTTCAACGCTTCTGTGTGCGTGGATCAAACAAAAAAAAAACATAATGAAAGCTTCTATCTTCTCAAAAAATAAAAAATATTTTATTATATTTGATTTAACCTGAAAATACAAAATAGCAATAAAGAAGTAAAACAATCAAGATGAGATTTCAGCATTCTCCAACCATACATGGAAGCCGAACCATAATAAAGGTTGTTATCTTCTTCAAAGCAATTACATTTTATTTTGATATATTTAATATTCTGTATCTAAATAGACACTAGGAAAAACAGTTTATTGAGTGTTTGAAAACAGGCAAATGCAACCAGACAGAGAAGGAAGTCAAAAGAGAGTATTGGTTGAGGGGCTAGTAACAAGTCAAGAAGCTCGCTTGACCACTCCAATGGGGGCCACCCACTGACACTACTGACCATTGGTGGGCACTGGTAGCAGAAGAGGAGCTGGGCAAGTGCTGCAAGCAGTCAGCATAGTAGTAGTAGGAGGAGGAGGATGGTAGGCTGCCTGTCATGGTCCAGCTCTTGTTTTAATTCCCCTGTGGTGCCTAAGTGGCTGTAGCAATCATCTGTGCAGCAGCACTCCATCTATAGGAATTAAGGGGACTCAGTTTAGCTGTCCTGTTGTATTCAAACTGGCTCAAGCTCTATTACAGCAACAGGTCTGACTGGAGCCCCGGACAACCAACTCTGCTCCTTGTATAGGACTGGCCGCATGAGATTGAGGGATTCTCGCTGCTTGCAGAGGAAGTGGGAGGGGTCATGGTTGGTGTTCATTTGTGTGCCAAGGGGCTGGCTGGGCTGGGAGGAGTGCCTTTAAGTGTAAGCATTGCATGTGTCTGAACTGTTGTGGATTCAATGAGTGTAGGCGGGGGAGTGCACAGTGTGTTCAAGCCCCCCAAATTACCTCAGACAATTTCAAATCCCTGTGTTTTATTTTCGGGTTGATTCAGGCTCAGCTGCTAAAAAACTCAGTGTCTCAGAAGTCGGAGCTAGCTGCAACACAATGTGCATGCGCAGGACCATTGATGGCTAGGGGAGATGAAGACATCATCAACAGAGAGAGCAGGAGAAGCCTGATGAGACAGACTAGTGAGCATGCTGCTGTGCTGCATCATCTGTACAGCGCCCTGCAAGTTGTGGTGTCCTGTCCACTGTCGTGGTGGTAGAGTGGGACTGTGTGCTGCTCTTCCCTAGCCTCAGGTGAACTGTGGGAGAACCTGACATATGGTCTACTAGAGAAAGATCTGACCCATCCAGTGCTGAGCTGGTGGTGTGGTCTGAACAGAAAACAGGAGAGGTCAAGGATAATCTGCTCTGGCCTAATGGCCTGTAGTCCTGTCTTGGGAGGGGAGTGACTGGTAAGGCAAGCAAACAAGAGGATAATCAGCAGAAAAGTTGTGAGTGGAGAAAGGAATAAAGATGGATTCGGGGGGAGGGAACTCCTCTCATTCAGAGAGGTGGTGAGGGTTTTTTGCACTATTTTCCAGGGTAACCCAGTCATTACATCTCAACCCCATCGATGTTCTGTCCAACTTGGAGATTATCATGTGGAGTGGGAATAGGTGTGGAAAGGCAAATGCCTGACTGTCATCTTTGTCTCTGGCTGTTGCACAGTTCTGCCATGTGCAAAGGTGGAATGGGGTTAGGAGTACTCTCTATATGCAGAGGTGGGATGGTGGTAGAGAAGGAGTGATGCAAATGTGTGGAGGTGTCCCCATGTGTAGGAGTGGGATGAATGGGGAGCAATGCTCCCCATGTAGGGGCAGTGGAATGAAGGGGTGGAATGCTCCTCATGAACATAGCTGATATGAAGTGGTAGGAAAGCTCCCTATGTGTGGAGATTGAATGGAGGGGGAGGAGTGCTCCTGATGTGCATGAGGTGGGATGCAGTGGGAGAAGTGCTTTCCATGTAGTGGGAGAAGCACTGGAGGGATCGGGGATGAGTGCTTGCAATGTACGGAAGTGGGATGGAGGTGGAGCAATGATACCTATGTGTGGAGATGGAATAGAGGGAAAAGTGTTTTCCATGTTCAAGTTCAAGTTTATTGTGAAGGGATCAAATCCATTGAGCAAGCTCATTTGCAAGGAGATCCCATGTACAAGCAATGATAAATACATGGTGTGAGATACAAAAAGTAAGGACACATAATATAAATTAAAATAAAGCAATTGTCTTTACATTAGTATTTACAACATGTACAATGTTGCATTCAACAAGGATTGAGACCAAATATGATTACATAAGACACTATGTCCACCATGTGGAAGAGGACTGGAGAAGGAGAATTGCTCCCCATATACAAAGGAGGTATGGAGGGGGAGGAGTGCTCTCTATGTTGAAATGTGTAATGGAGAGGAAGAGTGCTTCCCATGTGTGGAGGTGGGATGGAGAGGGGGACAGTCACTTAATGGCCACCATCCTAGACCCCACTCCAGCCTGTGTGTGAAACATTTTGGAATGGGCACAGTTTATGATGGGGCAGATGTGCAATCCACATCTCTTCTCTAGCTGCTGTAAAGTATTGGGTTGACAGATGGGGGTGCAAGAGGGGGCACCAGTCACTCAGGATCACCGACTGTATCCTACCCCCCCACCCACTCAGCAGAGTGGGAACAGTTGTGGAGGGGGGATACAAGATCCATATTTTTATATCTCGATACCTGATAGTACTCTCCATGGGTAGAGCACATTAGGTGGGAGAGCCTCTGGCTGAAGCAGAGTGCTCTGCAAGTGCCGAGGTGTGGCATAGGGTGAGGAAGTGCTAGTCACCCAAAATCCCACTCCAATCTTCATGCTAGATCTGGTGGAGCAGGGATGGGTATGAAGGGATGGATGTGCAGCTTGCATCTCTATCCCTGGCTGCTGCAGGGTGCTACCCTTGTGTGGAGGTGGGATGGGGGATAGGGCATCATTCTCTCAGAGCCACCTGCCTGGAGCCCACCCAATGCCAGTTCCAGCTTTCATGGAACTTGGATGGGTGAAGATGGAGTGATGTGTGAACCACATCTGTCCTTGACTCCTGCAGAGTGCTCCTAACGTGCAGGAGGTGGAATGGAAGGAAAAAATGCTTCCTATGTGCAGAAATACAGAAATATGTGTTGAGTGCCAATGATCTCGGGCCACCCAGTGGATCTGGACTGCGACCCCATTTCCACCCACCTGGCACCCACCAGGCTAGATAGAAACAGATGTGGCATGGCAAATGTGCAAGTCACATTTCTGTCTCTGGCTGTGGCAGCCAATATGCAGTGGTGGGACAGTTGTGGAGGGGGCACCAAACACCAACTTCTGCCAGGCCACAGTCCACTATTTACCTTTGGCTGCCCATCTGGAGGTCACCTTGTCACTGTGCCAACCTGTGTAGAGTGGGATGGGTGTGCAGGGGAAGAAGAGTAAACTACATCAGTCTGTGGCTACTGCAGATTGTTCCATATGTGCTGATGTGAGCTGGAAGTGTAGGGGGCAGCAACTACCCAGGGGTGCCCATCCAGTGCCTACCCTACATTGTGCTAGTCAATGTGAAGGGGCAGATATGTGACTCACATATTTGTCTCTGTCTCTGTCTGGGTGCTCCTTTTGAGCAGTGGTGGAATAGATGCACCAAGTTTGTTTTACACTGTGTCTCTTCTGGTCTCTCACTCTTTCTCTCTCTCTAATGTCTGCTCCCCATGGTGAATGGAAAACTCTGAAGCACTGCTCTCTGTCCTGGTCATAGCACTCTTGCTGCCACTTTCTCTGCATCTTTGTATGTGCTGTGTGCTGCCACCGAGCTTCAGAAAGACAAACAGAGAATCAGACTGACAGCAAGCTACCAGAAGAGTGAGCAGAAATAAAATGGGTGGCAACTGAGCTCAGGTGCACTCTGTACTCTACTTCTGTGTTGGGAGGGAGGGTTGACACCTTCTCTGACTGTAACAGATCGGACCTGTACATATATGGCGCACTGGAAGCTGATCTCGCTGTTGCTATGTCTCTCTCGGGGGGTTGGAATGGGAGGGAGTAGACACAGCTAGGGAATAGGCCACCCATTTAAATGAATGTTTGTTCAGGTGCAGGTCTGGGAGCCACCGGTCATTGTGGTTATTGGTCACTACATTGTACTGCCCCCAATTTCACACTGCCAAGGTGGTGCTGCAATAGTGGGAGCCTGTCACCTGGTGATTACTCTCATTCCTCTTACCACATCTCAGCATGTTGCTGTCACTGTTTGGGGTCTCTCTCTCTGCTCTGTCCCTGACACTGGTGCCACTCACCATCTCTTTGGATCCTGCTCTCTCTTTCAGGAGGGGGCACTGCTGCCTCTCCTTCTTGGTGTCTGTCCCTGCAGCCTGTGTCTCCCTCTCCCCACCATCCAGGATTAAGCTACAGCTCTGCAGGTAATGCTGCCTCGCTTCTCAGCACTCTTGCCATTGTATTGTGTGGCAGGGTGGGGGGCACACTGAGGCAACATGGACACTAGGAGATTCATGGGGTGGGTCCACTACCCTGCTGCTCTCCCCTCTGCATCCCTAGCCATTTCCTCATCCCCTCACATTCCTCAATTCTGCTTACCTACTACTCTTTCTCTTCCCATCCCATTATGTCCCTCCAGTTTTGCCCCTCCTGTCACCTCCACATTCTTCCCTTTTCCTCTCCCTCAATTCTGTGTCCAGACTGAATATATGCATATGCCTTCCTTTTACACTATTGCCTTGAACACTAGTTTTTGTATGCTCTGTTGTCTCCTGTGGACTTGTTTTCAATATACTTCTGTACTCAGTTGCATCACTCTGTTCTGTTATATCCATCGTGTTCCACCCTGGCCCATCTCGCAATTACACATTGAATAACTATGCCCAGTTGGACAATTAAAGTTCTTGTTTGATGAATTGACATCACAGTTGTAAAGAATGTCTCTGTATGATTATCTATGATTGTTGTATGTTTTTGTAATCTTTAAACCTTTTGTATTACCTTGTCTGGTTGCACATATATGTTTGTAACAGCTTAACCTAACCAGGTCCATCTTGCAAATGAGCTATGCTCAACAATGTTTCGCCTGGATAAATAAAGATTTTGATTGATTGATTGATTGATTGATTAGGTACCATCACAGAGAGCAATGCTCAGGCTGAGCATTGTGGCACACATGAAGCACTGGAGAGAGAGGAGCTCAGGGACAAGAACACGCATTGTCATTCACACAAAGACACAAACAAGCTCAACATGGACGTCTGTCTGGGGAAGGATAAATAACATTTATTTGCTCTTTACTGCTAGGATTGTTTACATATTATGATACAGAGAGTGGGGGATGCAGTGTATGGCTGGGCACCCGGACATCTGCAAGATGAGTGGGGAGAAAAGGATTAAGATCAGTACGGGCATGAATGAAAGGAATGAAGTGCTCTTATTCCAGCACTTTATTTCTTTCAACTAAAGAATGGATTCCAACTGTGAAACTGTGACTAGTGTCACACTCTGGTTGCATGCTCATTGGTCTGTCAGGGACAAGCCCACTGTAGATTGCTGTGCATTAGACTCATCCCTGACACACCTCTGAAATGTTGTTCTACCACAAGATGTTTCTTGCACACATACAAGGAAACATAAAACGCTATTAAGAATTTAGATTTGTGAATACCCTCATTTGTAAGGCATTTTTGTCCTGAACACAAAAATGTAAAATAATGCACTTGGGGTTCAGAAATCCAGGGGCACAGTACACATGGGTGAAATGGTATTGACAACATTAAGAAAGCACACATTCCAAAAAAATAAAAAATAGCTTTTACATACAGTTGATTACTGTTTAACAATATTTTGCATCTATGGCTGCTACTGTACATCTGATGCAAACCCATAATGACATTCTTCACATGAAGCAAAAAGGGGGAGTGGAGGCCATAACCGACTCCTTGTTTTTGTGTTAAAGGGGTCAGTTTCTTTTCAGCAAAAACAAGAAAAGGCATAATTTCTAAAACAGACGAGCATGAGGACCACTTTTTTCCAGAGCATGCCACCACTAGCAGCTACCACTTCAAGACTGCTACCACCCCCACCTAATACAATCTGCGGAAAACCAGAAGTAGTCTACCAGCACTGAAATCAATATGGTTAAGGCAAATTTGCCAGAAATGACTTCTTAGAAAAGAATGAGAAAGTTACTGTGATGATGAGCAAGTCCCAGACCAGATCTCTAGTTTGTTAATAGACTCCTCCCGAGTCTGATTTGTATGGCTACATGGGTCAAGTTTCACAGATGTTATGCCACCAACAGATTTGTATAACAGCACTGTGGAAGCATGTAACCAGACAACTGTCTGATGTGCTGCCACAGTGCTCCAACATAGTTTCCATTGATTCTGCTTATGCAGCCCTTCTCCCCTCCACAGGCCACACAAACATAAACATACTCACCTTCCAGCTTACTACTTTTCTGTTCTGCAACTGCAGTACTGATGGCCGCCATGTGCAACATGGTGATGTTGACTTAAACTGTGCATGCATGAGAATCGTGCATGCATAGTTATGTCAGCATCGCCACGTTGTGCAGGGCTGGCTACAGGGCAAACTTCACATGTGCGAGTATTACGCACGCACAGTACTGTAATTGCTGCAGTATTACTTACGTCTGACTCCGGTGCAGCAAAAGCACTGCATATTCTTTTCCATGCTCTTGCCACTCTGAAAAACTCTCCACAGCCATATCAGCAGTGACCAGAATTTGTTTTTTTGGCCAGGTGATGATCCATGCTTCCCATTATCCATCTTATGGTACTTGGCTCATTTTCTGAGCCATCCTGCTTCTTGATGCCAAAGATGAAGTTTGTTATCAGGGGGTATAATTGATCTACAGGGATTTGTTCTACTGGTGTGGACTCCCCATTTCTGTCGAGAAAATTCTGAACTAGCTGTTGGTCAAAAGTTGCTGTTTTTTTCTTAATGCGTTGAGGTTTTCCAGATTTTTTTATTAAGGTGTTTAATTGTCTAGTGTACTTACCTGAGTAACACAAAATAAATAAATGTTAAAGGGTAGTCACACACCTCTACAGTGCATTTCGTCTTCATGACATGCTTGGCCACCAGCACGCCCACCACCACCATATGCTTTCTGCAGTAACACATGCCAAATATTGGCCAGGCTTGT
This sequence comes from Neoceratodus forsteri, assembly GCA_016271365.2. Classification (NCBI taxonomy): domain Eukaryota; kingdom Metazoa; phylum Chordata; order Ceratodontiformes; family Ceratodontidae; genus Neoceratodus; species Neoceratodus forsteri. The sequence goes on along the minus strand of CM028133.1, from coordinate 411,805,920 downwards.
TGGCGCCATTGCATTTCCCCCTTTCTCCTCACTTTCTGCTGCCTCCCTCCCATTAATTCTAGTCCTGATGATTGCCTCATTTCTTCTGCAGATTCTTTACTCATAACTGTATAAGCCGGTTAACTACATACAGCTTTGGTTAAAAATATGCAACCAGGCTTTCACCCATGCCCATTTGAGACAGTTACTGAAAGCTTAAAGTGAAAGGCAAAAACCCAGAGTCCTATAAAATTTCAGGCTCTGTTGCCCCTTAAACTTTGAAAGGTATTTGCATATTGCACACTGCTATATGTTTGCATCCAGTGCAGATACTAGGGAGCTGCCTAACCCTGTCATCCCTCATAGACAGCAAGTGCACCAATCAGACTTGAGTCCTGAGCTGAATGAAACAGTTCAGATGAGTACAGAGATCCTGGTCTGAGGAAGGAGAGAGAGAGAGAGAGAGAGAGAGAGAGAGAGAGAGATGCATCTTGGTCAAATGCAGCAAAGGATGACGATTTAGAAAAAGAGAGACAAAGATCCTGAGCAAGAGAGAAAAAGTATGAGTAATGAGTATTGAGAACTGAAAACCAGAGGCACCACTGTGTCACAGTAGGAAGAGAGTGTTACAAGGAAAAGTTGGGGTCTACCCTTGAGAGAGTTGCTCAGAAGATTGTAAAAGCCTACTACAGGTTTTGAAGTGGTGGAGGATGGTGAGCCAGGCCATGCATACAGAGGCATGAGGAGTAAAGTAGATATCCTCTTATTTTGGTTGCCGTCACCTGCTCCAGGAGAGGTCACACATGTGTGCTGAGCATGGCCTGCAAAGTATTTGTCCCCCAATTGTCAGGCTCAATAAAGTTTGCCCCACAGTAAGCTGGACTGAAGAGTAGGTTGCAATTAAGGCTGGAAAGAGTTAGCCATTTAAAATCAGGTTTCTTAGAGGATAGAGTAACTTCAGACCCCTGGTGCATCAGCAGGTAGGTTGCTTTCAGAATGTAGCAAAATGCCTAGCTCTGGGAGTAACAGATAATATATCTGTAAAATCTATATTCATAGTTACAGAATGAATCTGTGTGGAAGACTGGCAGTAAAGCAGAGGCCTATGTACATAGAAACATAGAATTTGATGGCAGATAAGGACCGCTTGGCCCACCCAGTCTGCCCATTTCCCTGCCTATTGGATAAGCTGCAGATCCTAGTTAACCAGCAGCCTACTTCTTCCTACCCCAACCCCCTAGATCTGCCTTATGACTGTCCCATGCATGCTTGAATTCCACCACTGTTTTGACTCCACAACCTCCTCCAGAAGGCTGTTCCATGCATCCACGACCCTCTCTGTGAAAAAATACTTCCTTAAATTACCTCTGAGCCGCCCCCCTCTATCTTCAAATTCTTCCTTGTTCTTACACACCTCTTTTTGAAAGATGCTACCCTCTTGGACTTTGTTGATTCCCTTGAGGTACTTAAAAGTTTCTATCATGTCCCCCCTCTCCCTCCTTTCCTCGAGGCTATACATATTATGCTCCTTAAGTCTCTCTTCATATGTCTTCCGGTGCAGACCCTGCACCATTTTAGCTGCTCTCCTCTGGACAGCTTCCATCCTGTCTATGTAAATGCTGTATATATTTTGTAGAGGGTAGTACAATATGTGTAGAGGGCTTTCTGTATTTCAAGGACCCTAGGAGCAAGCTCTATGTGTTTTGTGTCCCTGTAAATGTGTGTGTCCCCCTTGAGGGACTGAGTGTCTGTGTTGTGGCCAATAAGTGTTTAACATGTTTAACTCTTCCTCCCTGCATGAACAATAGCATTTACAAATGTACAAAAAATTGTTACAGTTTGCAGCAGCTTTAAGCTTTCACCAGGCCCCAGTACCCCACCACAATCTAAAACTCTGGCTGGCTCTTCACCTTATGAGGTGGGGCCTGTAAACAACTGCCATCTGAGGGAGTGTCTACAGATAAATAGACCCGAACTACAGTAAGTCCAGAAAATGCATGGTCCGTGCAGCTCAGTACCTGAATGATGATCTAGTTTGGGTGGCATTCATAGTTCCAGGACATCTCTCTCCAAGTGCATGAAGCTTTGAGCAGGTCCAGAGTGTGATTGAGGGGTGGAGCTATGCTAAACACTTGACTTCAGTTCAAATAGCAGACCCAGTGTAGCAGAGGAATATATCCCCTACTCCATGCAAGTAAGAAAATGGTATATGGCAGTCTGCCTGGACTACTGTATCCCTTTTCAACAAATCCTTTTTATTAAATTAAATGAAACAATCTACTGCAAGGTTTCCCAGCCCTCCCTGCAGGTTAAGAAACCTGGCACAGTTTCTGGGGGGGTGGGGGACAGTTTATGGCACTAAAACGTTTGCAGCAGTTGGCCTAAGAGTTGTGAGGGACTTATGTCAGGGACCCCTAGGCATATCCTCACTGCCCTCCATCAGTCTTTTGCAGTAAGCCTCTCATGGTAATGGTTGCTTGGGTTGAATTGCAGCCTTGCTCCCAACCTGGCTGCTTGTTTAGCTAAAAGGTTTGCATGGGATCAGGTTAGGGGCACTTACATAGTATCGGGGTAGCCATGCATGTGCAGGGTGATCTGGATGTGCACAGAGGACACTCTGCACATGTGGCTGGCCATCTTCATGTGTGGATGGTTTTGTGATTTGGACCTTACCTTTATAGCAGTACAGTACAGTATCATGGAGGGCTAAGTTTAATTTGGAACTGAAAACTCCTTGAAGCTACTGATCCCAGAAAGCTCTACTCCTGATAGGTTAAAAATGTGAATAGGATCATGCTGAGAACCGAAAGAGAACCCAGAGTTCAAGCCCATGGTGCATCAGTAACATTCCATAAATGCAGACTTTCTTGGCTCTAGCCAGCTCTTATTAATTAAATATTTTTGTGCATGCCATTTACACGAAATGCAATTTCTTTAAGTGGGCAAGGAATAAAACACCCACCATTCAAGTCTGAAAATAATTTTTCCTCTAATGTTTGTCTTGTAAAATGCTTCTGAACAAACACACAGGAAATGCTGGCAAGTTCAAACAAGCACTTTTCTTGGCATGTTTAAATCCTGTGGCTAGACTCAATCTGGTATTGGGACTCCATAAAATTGGTCCCACTAATTTGGAAGTTTTAGAGTCTTATAGAGCTGCTTACCCTGCTCATCATTTACCTAGATTAACTTTCCCTTAAGGCATCACATTCTAACTGTAGGTCAAAGGTTAAGTGCTTTATACTTTGATGCTGCCTCTTGTTCAGTTCTTGTACAGTACTTGCAGAAATACTGACAGCACATTCAAGAGGATACTTGTTCTCTTTGAATATTTACTCAGTAAATAGATACCCCTCTTATACTGAGTCAGAAATACTGTAGAATTAGTTATTTTCATGCAAAGTAATTTTAGCGCAAACACAAATGCAGCCATAATTGCATAAATTTATTTTAGCCCTAAGTCATAACCACCACATTCACTATAATGGAAAAAGATACTAAAAGTGCTAGTTAGTGCAAATTTATTTTCACGCAAGTTGGTACTTCAGCGAAAATAGTGACAATTATTTTACAGTGAAAATTTCAAGTTCTACAGTAATACAATGCTATGTAATGTTTTGTATAGTAGCATTAAAGAGAGCATGAAAAGTTGTACTAATTATAAGAACATGTAGCAATCAGTTATTTAGTTTACAGTAAAATTAGAGAGCCTGTTCTTGTATTTTTGATATATGGTTGCTGGATTTCTTTGTTGTTGTTATTGCATGATTATCCTTTGTTTTTTATGTGCTGTGGTTTGCTTAAATCAAAAAAATTCTTTAATAGAAAATTCCACTTTAAAGTAGCCCAAAAGGGCATTCCATTTCTTCAAGACAGCTTCTCAAAACACACAGCAACTTGCTGATTTCAGGTGACAGTTTGGGAAAAGCAGTATTCTCTCCTTAGAGGATCTTGGGGAGCCAGCTCTGACATAAGGTCCCAGAACACTAGTTCTGGGATGTTCCCAGTTCCTTCCAGGGTTCATAGATTTGCAAAAGAGCCTTAAAGGGAATTTAGAAAGTGGGTAGAGTGTAATCTCAGTCCTGATTGGCCAAAAGTGCAAATCAGCCTGTCTGGTATGAAACAACAGAGACCGGGAAATAACAAGTCCCAGTCTCTGTTTACCTCATTTAGTTCTTAGATTAATGCCCCCTTAAAAAGTTGTAAAAATTAAATCCACCATATTGTTTTACTTTCACTTAGCGAGTAAGAATTCCCCCTAACTCATGGGTACCATTACAGACAGTTACAGAAGCAATGGAGTGGGGCGCTCACAATAATTATTCAAAGAATGGGCCAGGGCTTAACTCCTGGAACTTGGCTAGTCCAAATGGAAGTGGCACAGACTACAAAAGCTGTCAGAAGTCACCAGTAGTCTTATCAAACATGTTTACCTTGCAAAATGTGGGTCACTAAATAAAGACATTTCTCTTCACATACAGTACTTTCTTATGGCTCCCACAGCCTAGTACCCTTCCTCCAGCTCCATCTCTAAACAGTGTCTCACGGAGCAGAATCCTTCACAGCTCAGCACATCCTCCCACTCATCAGACCTCTCAAGACTGTTGGCATGTCCCGTCTGTGTCTCCGTAGTTCACAGCATTGCGGTTCGCTGTGTTCAGCTGCAGGTTTAGGCTGGGCTGGGGTACCAAATGGACAAAATAATTTTACTAAAACAAGTGGTACTGTAAGAAAATGTCCGTGGCTATTTTCAAGCATTCCATGTACGATTGCAGTAAACTTTCAGGTCTCGTTAAAAAAAAAAGTGTATTCCTGGGGGGTAAACTGAAACAAAGTTACTATATTTTTAGTTGCTACATTTTATGCAGTCACAGCTCCAGAAGTGGTCACAGCTTTACTCCTGTCCACTCACTTCCTCGCTCACTGAAATTTGCAGAGTAGTAAATTATAGTCAGTTTATAATAATAAGCTAATATAAATAAAGAATACTTAACGGTAGTCTTTTCTTGCCTTTTGCCAGTGAGTGAGTGTGTGTGTGTGTGGTCTCTTTGAAATGACACCAAGAAAACTAAGAAACAAAAAAAACTCAAACACAGTAGTGCCTTCTAAGCAACATTCTAATGCAAGCAGAGGAACTATTTTATTACAGAACTAACATTATCCTCATTTTTCATTAACATTTTTTTATTAAACTTATTTTTTTTATAGTGCTCATTTTCTAAGCGCAATAATATCCACCAGGGTGGGTGGTATTGTGCTATACCGGACCTTCCAGGGGCTATAAGGCCCTCCGCCAGCAGCGTCGGACCTCGTTACACCCCAGGGCAGTCTGGTATAGCACAATACTGCACACCCTGTTGGGTATTATTGCTTAAAGAAAACACTGCTGTTTACATTTTTTATATGATTGTAAATTGTGGCTTGTGTGATATCTGTTCAGTAATGTTTGTATACTGTTTTGTATTTGTTTGAAAATAGGCATTTGTACCTTATTATTGTCCCTTATAAACGCAACTTACCCACCGAGAATTCATTTTTTTAATTCAGTGTACATTCTTATGTTTCCAGCACAGACAATACACAACAATACAACAACAGTAACAATAGCATACCCATTTCCCCACCACCCACAGACCCCCTACCCCATGGGAATCCACCAAAGTGGCAGAGTACAAATGACTCTCCCCTGATCCCAATACATATCTAAAATCCCCATAGCAGACTGAATTATAGCTTGCACAGCAAAAGGAATTAAAGATTGTTTGATGATAGACACTACGAAACTTAAAGTGTTACCCTCACTACATTAGCAATAACAGGGTATGCAAAGGCTCCCATCACTTATGATATGAATTAATATGATGATTAATATTGGCTTGATATCTTTCAGTATTGAGGGCAAATAACATTTCTCTATGCCACTGTGTTCGAGAAGGTATCTCATCATCCAGCCAATGCCTTAAAATGACAAGCTTTGCCACAGTAGCAATGAGGGTGATATACTGTAATCCTTTCGTGGCCAAAAAACCCTTCCGTGTACATCCCCAGAATACACATTTCAGGTGTGATCATGTCCTGCAATCCCAGTAGGGAATCTAAATGAGTTGTAATGTCTAACTAAAGAGGCTGATCTTTCAGCGCTGAGCCATAAAATATGATATAAAGTACGTCCTTCTTTATGACATCCTGTTCATAGATTAGACTTGAGTCTCCTATTTCAAATAGTATACTTGGTGTATAATACAAGTTATGTAGCACCTTGAATTGCTGTAGTCATAGTTTATCCTATTTAATATATTTATACCCGTCTAACTGTCTCCTAACCCATGCTTCATCAGGCAATGTAAGTGCTAACTCCCCGGGACCAATACGAGCAGCTGTCTGACAATCTGTGGGGATCAATTAAGTGCAGGACTGCATGTAAATGAGAAATAGCATGTGGCAGCTGTGCAGCTACTATCAGTTATCTAAGATAATCCCATCCTCCCTTGACCATGAGGGTGGGCTCAATAATTCATCACACAGTGTTGCAATTTAAAACAAAAGCTGTCTGGGACTTGAAATTGCAGCTGAAAAGACAGAATTGGAAGTGCAGAATCCTCCAAAAGCAGCTGACTTCTCAATATTGTTATATTCTGCTAATGTCTGGGGTCTAGATTCTGCCCTTTGATCTGGATGTTAGGATTAAAAAATAAAGGTTGGTCAGGGTCCTTACGAAGACTCAAGCACAAAGCTCTAGAGGCAATGGCCCTAAGTAGTTCTGCTGGAGGTATAAACTACAGGGACTACAACTGAATACCCAGTGCAGTGCACTTTCCTTCTTCAGTGGTTAAATACTGAAGTACATACTCCCATTCTTTCCTCCGTGCCACTGAGGTACACTATTGAAGGTATTTACTTCTGTGTAGGGCAAAATAGTAATATAGGAAATTACGGAGTTGTAATCCCCCACGTTCTTCAGCTGGGCAAGCTTTGAATATGCCCTTCTATCACCTTCTCCTTTTCAGAGGAACTTAGTGATACTGCTATGAAGAAACCTAAACCAAGACAGAGGAAAAACAATGTTGGGCATACCAAGCAGGTATAATAACCATGGCAAGATGTTCATCTTAACGATGTTAATACGTCCCCACACTGATTAGAGGGAGTGGGACCCACCTATGTAGATCTTGTTCTGTCCTGTGTATCAGTGGGTCCAGGTTCACCGCTTTAAGATCTGATTGATGTTTCAGTATGTGAATACCTGAACATGTGAGGCACTTATTTTCTTAGCATGACCCCAGGCTTAGAATTTTGGCCTTATCCACCTGTACATTTAGAGGTAAAACACTAGTTTTAGTAATATTCAGCTTGTAGGCTGAGAATTGCTAAAATCCTGTATAATAGTGAAGGCCGTATGTATAGACTTGTGCAGTTCTATCACATGCGGCAAGACGCCATCTGCATATTTGGATAATTTGAACTCCTGGTGGTCCGTTCTGATTCCCTTGAATGTATCTGACTGTTGAAGTTTGCATGTCAGCAGCCACAAATATAAATTAAACAGCATGTGGGACAGGAGGCAATCCAGCCACATTCCCTGCCTGAGCTTTTACTGGGATGGATAAGACTCCATTACAATGTACTCTAGCTGAGGAAGAATGATATAGAACCCAGACCTACTGGACAAACAACGAGGGGATATTATAATACAGAAGGATCTGAAAGAGATAGTCCCAGACCACTTGTTGAAAACTTTCTCTGACCAGGGCTGCAGGGGGGCCCAAGCTCCTGGATACAGAAATGAGATTGTGTACTTTCTGCAGGTGGTCACTCAATAGGCGACTGCTGTAAACCCAACCTGTTCTGGGCTGATTAATGAGGACCAAACCCTACTAAACCATATAGTGAGAACTTTGGCTAATATTTTCATGTCAACATTAATTAACAAAATCAGCTTTTAGCCACTGGTCAGTTGCTTATCACGGTCAGGCTTAAGGATCTGTGAGAGTTTAGCCTCAGTGAAGGACTGATCAGAAACACCTGTCCCATACAGGTTATTAAACATTTTAGTTGAAATGGGCAGCAGGTCATCAACAAAGTACTTTTAAAAACTGGAGAAGTCATATGTTCCCAGAGCTTTGTCTAGTGGTAGATATTTAACAGCAGCCCTGACTTCCTCCTTGTGTAGCCATACATGCATCACTCACCCTTACACCTTTCAATTCCACACACACACACACACACACACACACACACTACTACAGCACAACAGAATAGAACAGTTTCATGTGATTAACTGTTCATGAGCTGAGGCTGCTGTCGTTAGCCCTGTCAGACAGTTTTGTTAGTTTCAGACAGTGCTAATGAGAGGAAAAGAGATGGAAGCCATACTTCTTACTCACAAATATACCCTCCTGCATGGCACACTGGCTGTCAATCCAGCTGTAGCAGCAGAATGGAGCCCAAGAAATTGGTGGTTGCTGCATCAGTGTCAATAGAATTCATATCATTGGAATACAGAGTTTGATAGGATGCTGTAAACATATTTGCTCTTTCTCTTGCCTGAGTAATGAGGGCATCACCACCTACACCTCAAAGGCCCTTAATGACCTATTTAGCTTCCTGAAGTTTAAGATGCAAGGCCATTAACTTGCCCACCTTCTCCCCTTGATCTAGGTATCCCTGGAATGGAAAATGGCCTTCTCAGATTTTTCAAGAAGTAGTTCCACATATTGAGAGCAAAGGCTATTCACCTCCTTCCAGATTTCAGTGGGGGTCGAGGGTTTTAATTGGTGCTCTGTCACTCTTATTTCTTTTAGTAGCCTATCTGCCTGGGCAGATTTCTCCCAAATCTTGATGATAGCCAAGTGTATTATCCCCCCCCCTATATAACTCTCCTGGCACCACCAAAAAACACATTAGTGTGTTGAGTGGAAGTTGGGCTGCACTGGAAAGAGTGATACATGGACTCCCTCATTTTAAAAATGATAGGCCAGATTTTCTAAAGGCCCCGAATGTTGCAGACCCTGGGTGCACTGAACATATGGCACACGAGGCTTGAGGCATTCTTCTGGCTGGTGATCGGTATTTTCTATCCTGTATGCCAATTGCCTCAAGTTAGACCAACGTTTTCTGGTATAGCTTGTGGCAATCCTGAGTACCCTCCTTATGGGGCTTGCACCAAATATTTGGCATAAGCTGCTGTAAATTGGGTAAAGTGTCTTAAGTGTGTCCAACCTACTAAAATCAAGCACAGTTGTGGCAAAGGTGTTCAGCTCAACTATGCCAAACAAAGGGTTTGACACAGGGCTTGATGCAAGCCCTGCATCACCCTTTGAAAATCGGGCTCACATTTTTTTATCATGTACCAGCTGGGTATTAAATCATCATATGAGGTCTACCTCTGCACCCCTATGCAAATCTTTCTTGAAAAGCACAGGTGCATAATCTGTCAGAACTATAGCTTCCATCTCACAGAGAAGAATCCGGGGTATGTTCTGCTGAATCATTAAACGCAGTCAATTTGGGAGAAAGAGCCATGCGACGTAGAATAACAAGAAAAATATCTGTCCCTCTGATGCAGAAAATGCCAATGGTTGACTAGATTCATATCGTGCTTCAGTTCCCATAAAGCTTTCTGCCCTACGGAAAGATCCTGCCTCCCAACCCCTACTTTATCTATACCCAGTTGTAGGACCAATTCCAGTCACCACCTAAGAGGATAGGTAACTGAGCATAAGGGTTTAATTTAGTAAGCAGCATTGTTAAATAAAGAGGGTGAATCCAGGTTTTTATCATATAGCAGTAAACATCTATCTTATCATCAATTCTGATCCCAGGGAACCAGAATCTCACTCTGTCAGTCTGTGACTGACCAGTTTCAAGTTGAAAGCTGGCTCTGGGCCGAGTACCAGCACAAGAAACCCCACATGAAATCCTAAGGTGGCCAAGGGGATCCAAACCAGGGCCAAAGCCCAACTTGACCCCTCTGTACCGCACCCAACCACTACCCTGAGAGGGTTGGCAATAAAAGGGTGCACACATCAGCATAGGTCCGGGGAAAGGACTCCAAGTAAAAACAGCCCCCCTGCCACCATACTACTACTTATCTTCTGAACAATAGATTAAATACATGAATATGTCACCAGATAAGGATCCTTAGGATAAATCATTTCGAACAAAGTTAAACAATACAGGTAGTGTTGGATACAACTTGCAGTAATCAGAACCCCAGGTAATCTGCTAACGCAATCAATTAATCCATCAATATCTTTATTTATCCAGGCGGGCACCATTGAGCAAGCTCATTTACAAGGTGGACCTGCGGTTCTACAGTAAAAATACAGAAAGACATGCTACAATAGTACAAACAGTAAAAATAGCTGCTATTATAGTAAAAATGCACATATACAGGTAATATACATTGAACATAGAACTACAAGGAGTTGTGAATAATGAACTTGTGCTGGAACCAAGCCCAAAAACTGTGCATTTTGTAGTGGAAAATGTTAGGGATAGGGTAGGCATATCAGATGGAAGATATCAAATGCATAATGTAGGGAGAGGTGGGGAATGGGGTGCAAGTGAAGAGGACCCAATTGTTACAGCAGAATGAGGGATTGGGAGGGCGGAGGACCGTACGAAAGGTGATGAAGCGATTTTTGCACCAAAACACGATGACATATGGAAAAGCTGCCACTGTACTAAGTGCAAGAGGAGGAATATAATAGCAGGGGCATAACTGGGAGGGTCCTGGAGGTTGGGGCAGAGGGAGGTGTTGGATGAACGAGGGACCGAATATTATTTTGGGCGAAAGACGATAATTGTCCCCAAGTGCGGTAGCATGTGCTAGAATCAGGCTACAGCTGCTCAGAGCATCAAAGAATAAGATATGGGAGTTCGGCAATAAATCCTGTGGATCTGTGGGTGGGCATGCTAGAGGCAGAGGCACACATTTCAGCTGGGGGGGCCACTGTTTGTGGGGCCACCATTTGAGGAAGGGATTTTAGTTAGTGTCTAGTAAAGCAGTTGTAAATTTCCGTAATGCCATCACGGTAAAGCCCTTTGAACAAAAGGGTACTTACTGGGGTTTTCAGCTTAAGTATTTTTTGGGTTTTATTCCATATTGATGGGAGTGATAATCCAAAGGCGGCTCTCCTGACTTGTGTGAGTGCCCTGGGTATATTTAGCAGAAGTTGTGAGCAGCTTCTAAGGAAATAATTCCTGGGCACAATCAGAGACAGACATTTGATGATGTATTGAGGGATTTTGCCACTGAGGGCTCTAAGTGTCCAGAGTGCTGCATTAAAGTTGCACCTATAGTGAAGTGAGGTCCAGTCCGTAGCGGCAGATAGTGCACAATGATGGGTAGAGAAGGGGAGATCAGTGATGATGCGTATAGCTCTGTGGTAGAGTGTATCCAATTTTCCAAGATAAAAAGCTGCACAGCTACTGTATATGAAGTCTACGTAGTCAGTTAAGGACAGGAACATGGCTTGGACTAGTCATTTCTTTGTGTCTGCTGTAAGAAGTCTTCTTATCCTGTAAAAAAGGCCAACTCTTTGCCTTAATTTTTTTAGCAAGTCTTCCAGGTGGTCAGTGAAGGAGAGTTTACAGTTGATCCAGATATCTGAATTTCAGAATGTACTCTAAGTACTCTCCCAGCATCGTGGTTATTGGAGGGAGGGAGTCAGTAGCACTTGTGTAGTTTGTGGGGAAAAATAACATGGCTTTAGTTTTCTTAGCACACTAAGAACCTCAACACACACAGTTTTAGCAAAGGAAAGGAAGCAGAAAAGAAACCCCCTCCATCAATGAAAAAACATGTCCCAGTTGCACAATAGTCGTTTACAAGAAAATCCTAAAGTGGTTGGCAACCTGGTGAGTCCATCTAGAGGGGCAGATAAAGAAAAGCAAGCAAAGTGGCCCTCAGGCTATCCATCAACAGATCAACTGCCTGTCCATGTACCCAGGGCATTTCTGTGTCCCTTGCTGATTCAGTGTATCAGCAGTGGGGTTGTGAATGGAGGTTTTGCAGAGGAGAGGTGAAGTCAGGCCACAAACTGCAGGTAAACTGCACCAGCCACCCTGATATCCTAGGCTGGATGGCTGAACCAGCAACAGCCTACACAAAAGTATATCAGGGACAGTTTACCATATTCAGTCATAGTTATGAAAATGGCCAGTGTCTCCTGACATAGAGGCTAGTCACAGAAGTCTGTGTAACATCCCGCCACCCTGCCATATTGTAGTTCCAATGATCCATGCATTTCCATGTGTAAGTGGGTGCAGACAGCCTGCAGAGTCCCTTTAGCACTCACTCCTGTGCAGGTCTAAAAAGCAGAGATCTGCTCTTTTGCTCTAGCAGCAATAAACTTGTCTACCATAACAAAACCAATTACACCATTCTCTGCCCACCACTGTGCTGCAGTATTCCCCACAGGTGCCTCCTCTTCATGGTACCACTCCTCTTCTACACTAGTTAGCTGGAAACAGATCTAGAAATACAGCTGGTAGCTCATTTGCTGCTTCCTCTGCAGAGGCAAACTGCTTTTGTGCAGTTGGTGTAGTGGCTGCAAGTTTTGCAGGAAGGATTAACTCAAATTCAGTATGGGCAGAAGCCAGCTTGGACTTGACGTCCCTACATAGTACAAACCTGCAGACTCAGATTCTGGAATAAAAAAGGTGTCTTCCTTCCTACTGAACTTCCTTAAGCTCTTACACTTTAGCTAGAATGTACATTTTGTCTAGGCAGTTGAGCAGCCTAAAGACAATAAGCAGCAGCTTGCCCCTTTTGTACAGCATAGGGTGCAATGCATAGCGAGCCTGCCTAATAATGTAGACTGGTCCATTCAGTGAGGGCCATGCAAGCTTCTGGATCAACACTGCATAAATTGCAGCATGTCTGCACCCTCTGCCTTCTCAGGAAATGCAATCAGGACTAAATTATTGCACCTACTGCACTCCTCTTGATCCTCAAGCTGTTCCTCAAGGTGGGAGACCTTCTTCCAAAAGGCCATGATCTCCAGCTCCAACCTAGCCTGGTGATCTTCTACTGATCTCACCCAAGCCTCTATATCTCCCACATGGCACCTGAGGGCATTTAAGGCTGGTTGGATTGTTTGGACAATACTGACCAAGTCTAAGATAACCTTAATTCTCCAAAGTCAATGGCTGCATGGAATGGGACTCTGGTGTCAGGGAGAGTAGGTTAGGCTTATGACACTTAGGCCCTCTGTCTGCACTTGGGGGAGAGTAGCAGTAACTTTGCTCTGTTCCTTGGTGAGCTCCATTTCTGACACCACTCTTGCACCATGAACTGCCCTCAAGCTTCAAAATTCTATACCACACTAAAATTAAAAAAAAATACAAAATGTTAATGATCAGGAAGAATTGTAACTAAATTGCACTGATGCTCCACAGAGCTTCTCTGTTCTGCTCTTACTTGGTTGAGTGCATCACATGACCCTCCCAGTATTCATTTCTGTAAATACTTCATAGTTCTAACATTAGTTTAGCAGAAGCCCTGCATGGAAAGCTTCACTGTAGGATTTAGCTCTACTGATTTCAGTAGGTTCTGGAACTAATAAGTAATTAAATAATAAATACTGAGAAGGAATAAAGCAGCATTAATAAGGGATCCTGGATAAGGAAAAAATAGGTCTATTTCAAAGCAAAATACAAAACATACACAACTGTTATTAAACTGACTCTACACATACCCAAATTAGCCATAATATTAGAAATTCAAACAACAGAGTTTATGTTCCATTTAAAGTGAATTTTAAATCATATTGGCAGCCACACGCCAAACTGATATTTCTGATTATATAAAGTTTGCAGGCAAAGGTGGGTTACTATAACATGAGGCAGCAGCAAAAGGCATCAGTCACCAAAGCAGGACCAGCATCAGCCACAGTACCCACAACAGGGGAGAATACTTTGAAAGCAACAAGGGAGCAATCAGGGGAAGAGACATTAAAGACTTTTAACAGTTCCTGTGATCTCTCACCCCTTGCAGATCTTGCAGTGCTTGAGAAGAGCTTGCCCTTGTACCAACATGATGCATAAACCACTTCAAAATGATAGTGGATTTGTATGAATTTATGAGGCTGCTGAACAGGACATTTTTTTTACCACAAAGGGACAATATGGGTTGATCAGCTAATCAGAAATTGGACGTGGAATCGTCTGCTAACAATATTTTCAAATGTGTTGCTCCAACTGATTTTGGATGCCTTCATAAGAAAACTGCTTTCTGCCAGTCACCAAATCCCACCATGGTGGTGTTCAATAGGATTTATAAAACTGAATTGGAGGCACTGTTCAAACAAGTGGAACCATAGGCATATGTGAAAGTTGTTCTGCCTTGTAAATCGATACATTTAAGAACTGGAGGATACTCACCACATCACTTTTGAATTGGCCAATAATGGTGAATCACTAGTCATTGTGGTCACAGACAAGTAGAAAGCTGAGGTTTTAAGGCAAGTTTTCTGCACTGAATTTTATAGATTACTATACGGTTATTCAACAATGTTATTTAAATGTGTCATTGATAAAGGTGTCCAGCATGAATGCTCCAACCTTATCATTTCTCAACAAACTCAGGATTTCCATTATGTGGATCATCCCATAAGGGCTACTATGCATTGGTTGCCAAAGATTCATAAAAATATTGGAGATCCTCTGGCTGTCCAACTGGGGCTACTACATACTGCTTGCCAAAGATTGATAAAAATATATTGGATATACCCTGGCCACTCAACTGGTGAGTATTTGTTCACTAATGGAATCACAGGTCAAATTTATGGATGCCTGTATCAAATAAGTTGCCTGTAGTCTCCTCTGAAAAAATTAGACTTAGTGGATATCCTTTGGGGTCTTGCAGATCTTTATACTGAAGACAACTTGTGATTTGTGACTCACGATGTCACTTGATATAAATATTCCTTATGGGGGGGCAGCAGACTTTGTGAAGCATTTGGGAATTGAATCTTTATTCTGAAAAGGTATTGGATTTCTGACAGAAAACAAATTGCACTTCCACCTTCTTGAAGTACTGTTTACAAATCAGAGGTGCAGCATGCAGCATATTTTGCCTTAATTACACAAACATCTGCCTTGGGATGTGGAGAAATCAGGTAGTCTATAATTCTGAAGTTAAGCCTTTTTTATTAAGATGTTCTTTTGGAGGTGCTACATGGATAATATATTGACGATGTTGTAGGTTGTGTGGAGAAATTGCATTAGTATGCACCTTTTGTAGAAAACAATAATCCAAATTTGAGATTTTCTGTCACTTGTAATACAACAAGTGTTAATTTCTTGGAGTTAAACATCAAGAAGAATGGTAATAATGAGATGGATACTGATGTCCTGTGGAAGAGTACTGATCATAATTCCCTCCTCTACTACAGCAGTTTCTATCCCCGCCACACCATTAAGAACATCCCAGGTACTCAGTTTCTACATATCAATAGAAACTGCAGTACTGATTTGGACATCCGGGTGAAGTCTGGTGATTTGCAAGAGAGCTGTACAGCTTGTAGAATATAGTCAGGATATTATTTTTTAAGCTAGATCTAAAGTATCCACTATAGATGATGATGCCTTATTACAGTCCTCTGATAATTGTGATACCACATCTCAAATTGCTACCACTACCACCACCACCATCACCACCCACAGAGAACTCTCCTATACTTTGTGACTACATATTCTACTAGGGTCCACTTGGTGAAGAAAATATTGGATGGCAATTGAAATATTGCACTCCTGAATAAGAGCCTTGGGGAATGTACTGCTTCTTAGTCAATGCTGTCATATAAATAAGAGAATAACATTGGTGGCCTTATTTTTCAGTTTCCGGCAGACAACTAAGGTACAGATGGAGTTGCCTCCTTTAACCCCAGGATGACATCAGTGTGGCAATTGTACATCTTGTGGGGTACTTGAGATTTCTAACAATTTCCAACATCCAGTGTGGGTAAGTGTTTTGTTATTTAAAAGTTTACGAATTGTAATACCATATCACTTCTATATTTTGCAAGATGTTCCTGCAATGTGTTTTATATTGGCAAAACTTTATTTAAATTCAGAGTGAGGGTGGGTACACACACAAATGTGCATTTGATGTGGATGATTTGGATAATGCTCTGACAATGGACATTTAGACCACTTGGAACCAGAGAGGCAGTTTACAGGAAGAGTAGTATATGGGATCTGTAAAAGGATGCTAGGATAGAAGACACATCCAATTACTTTTCTCTCTTAGTGTCCTTTTATGGATCCCATATACTAATGTACTCTTCCTGCAAACTACCTCTACAGTATGCTCACTCTGAGTGTTCTAAATGCCTGTTACCTTGGGTTTTCACTTGATGCCTAGTTGATATAGTGACTGCAGCACACTGAGTGATTAGTCTTAAAAGGATGAAGCATGTGTCTGTACTTTGTGATTCTCACCATATACTGGATCAGATGTACAAGCCAGTTTACGAGGTGATGTGTGTTTTGCTGAAACCTTGTCAGCTTTCTTGAACAAGGATTTGCATACACTTAATGCCTTGCATTCTTGCATTGGAAATGAGGCTTTACAGTATTATGGTTAGGAGAAAAGTATAAAAATCATGCATTACATTTGGATATTGCCCTGGCACAGCATATACATCCTATGGGGTATTGCACCATTTTCATTTATTGGGGCTGAGGAAGGACTAGGCCATGTGGTGGTGAGTTTGACAATGCCCTCCTCAAAAGGGAGGCTGTTTGGTGCCATAGGTTGGGTGCACAACAAACTGATTAAAAAAAGGCACTACTGTAAACAACAGGTTTCGCAATAACATCACCTATTTATTAACATGCAAAAAGTGTGCTGGTGCATAATTCATTGCGCAAATTATTTGGCAGTACTGTTAGCTTCATGGGAGGTGGTATTCCAGGTGAGAAAAAAACACTGGACTGTCTGAACTAGCAGCTTAACTGGTTTTGCTCTAAGCTTCCTCAGGAGATTCAGATCAGGTAAGCAGCACCCCTTTTAAATGATGAAATTTAAAGTGACAGTGCTATTTTGTGCAACACTGTGTAATGTAGAATATCATCATAATTAAATTAAAACAATGTTTACTCCATACAAGAGCAGTTACCAAGTTATTACCAACTTTAAACTGAAGGTAAAGAACCTATGTGTTACATTTATCAAATCTTGAGCTAATGAGCCTGTGAGAAAGGCAGATACAATTAATTTAGAACAGCTCCTACATAAATAGATTCATAACAACTTTTAGTCTTTATAACAGATGAACACATTTGAGGCTGTTATGAATGTACTTCTGTATTATCTGTTCTGTGTCTGTCTTTTTCATCTTTTTTTTCTAGATACTGTACCTGCCATTCTTGGGCCATTATTATTCGAGAACAACAGCCAGGGATTTTATACTTGCAAGCTATCACCACAAGTGGGACAGCATGTTAGCTTCTTGAACACAGGCTCAGTGCAGTAGTAAGCATAACATTTAATTTGCTTCAGATTTGAATTATGTAACAATTAGATTATTTCCCCTCAGCTTAAAGTTGGAAATAAGCTGGTCCCTACTCTTATATGGAGAAAGCATTGTGTTTAATTTGATAATGATAATATTCTACATTACACAATGTTATGCAATACACAGTAGAAATGTCACTTTAAATGTCATCATTTAAAAGAAACACTGCTTCCTCGATACAGGTCTCTTGAGGAAGCTTAGAGTGAAACTGATTGGGTCGCCAGTTCAGATGGTCTAGTGTTTCTCCTGCACCTAGAATACCACCACCTGTTAAGCTAAATGCTAAGCATACTACTGTCAAATAATTTGCATAGTAATTTATGCACTTTAGCTCAGTTTTTGCATGTTAATAAATGAGTGCTATTCTTGCTAATCCTGTTGTCTACTGACATTTTTTATTTTCTGTTTGCAGGTTTAAACTTTTTACCTGGCACATTCAGTCCGCAAGGAGCAGCTAACCTGCTTGTGTGCAGGTTGGGTGCACAGCAGCTCCCTGACCTTAAGGAGTTAGTAGCACCCAAAACTGCAGGATGAACCAGTTACTATGTTTGATTACTGGTATGCTTTTCTCTTTCCATTTGTTTATTGGGTTTTGTAAGATAGTATTAAATGTGATGTGAATATCAGAGTTTTTCCTGAAGACTAATATAGCAAATTATGTCCCCCTATATTCCTCATCAGCATTATGACCTCACTAATTTAGCCATTAGAAGTGACTGAAACTGAAGCATGTGATTGGCTTTTCTTGATCAGTTGTGATGTCACAGTCAGTGGGCTCCCAATGCTGATAGGATATAAAGAGGAATAAAACTAAATATATCCGCCACCAAATAGAGTACTGCTTCGCAGATCATACTAAGTACTATCAAGAAGAAATATATGCTTAACATTTACTGTTTAATAAAAATAATAATAATAATAATAATAATACAAGCTAAAGAAGCAGCAAGGATGTCCTGACTGCTGCAGATGAAAATGAAAACAATTCCACTCATCTACCACAGAGTATGACTACTACATGAAGCCACCTTGGGTGGGGAACAAAAAAAAAGGTCAAATACAGTAATAATAAATGAAAAATAACCCCATATATAGCTAACCCATTTCACATAATCTCTCTATCCCTTCATCAAACACATCACAATGGATCATACAATATGCTAGTTCAGGCAGAATATCTTAGACTTACAAATGGGACTGGAAAAAAATTACTTCAGATGTATAAAGTAAGAGCTGATTACTTTTAAAAGTTAATATTATTTTCAGGCAATATACTTCCTCTTTAAATAACCCCTGACAGCATTAGAAAAACCTTGAAAAAAGTAAGATTTTTTTCAATTCCTTACCATTTTCTTTTTTTCTATATAGGTGTTTTTGCTGCCCCAAGCAGGTAGCTCAGGTCCCTCCCTCAGAGGAACTCAGTCTCCTGCTGCACCGTTCCCTGGTCTGACACTGTCTAATTCCCCCATGGGTCCCCCCCCCATGGCAGGGCCGGGGTGAAGGTGTCAGCTTTTACCCCACACCCGGAGTAAAATCCAGACTGCAGGGGGCCAGCCAGGGTGCTGGTGCAGCCATCACAAACCTGCCAGATCTTTTCCATTTCCTTCCCCCTCCCCACCATAATGATGATGCTGGCGCATACCCTCCCAACCCATACTGCCTTCCGGTCATTGCCAGGGGGCAGTCAGTGAGTGGAATGGAAATCTCCCTCCCCTGAAAGAGGAAAACAGTCCTCCGGATGCTCAATCATCTCTCATCCCTGCTGACCCCCGGCAGCCCAGGCTCGTTACTGAACCCGGGTCACCAGCATGGCTCAAGTTGTAGTGTCCACCACCTGAACCCTCAGCGCCACTGGGCTGCTTCCTTCCCATTTTCTTTATTACTTCATATATTTTCAGTAATTAATTCCCCATTTTCTTTATTACTAAAAACAGTTGCATGAAAACAAGATCTCTGTCCCCTAGATTATATCTACTCTGGCTGCATCTCTACACATGACATCGCAATCCCCTGTTTATGGCATCATATTAATCAGCACAGGAACAAAGTTTGATGTCATAAACAGAATTATGATGTCAGGTGTAGGCAGGCAGCCAGAGCTAAAAGGACAGAGATACTGTATTCATGCAAATACTCTAAAATAAGGGTGAGAATTAGAGAATAAAATACAAAATAAAAGCTACATTTATGCCTGAGTGTTACATTTTTTTTGAAGTTGTCTCAACTGTGTCATTAACTCTTTAATGGCAAATTTGATTTAGTTCCCTTTCTGATTTCTCAGAAATCACACAAATCTGATGGCAGAAAAGGACCTCATCAGCCCATCAAGTCTGCCGTTATCCCGCTGTCTTACTCATTTCCACTGGTTCGAGCCCTCCCTTCCCCTCCCCCCTGATTTCCAACCCCATATGTCTATCTCATGCCCTCTTGAATTCTTCCACCAATTCAGCCCCCACCACCTCCTCTGGTAGTTTATTCCAGGCCTCCACCACCCTCTCCATGAAGAATTGTCCCCTTATATTGCCTCTGTATCTCCTTCCAATCTTAGGCTATGTCCTCTAGTTATAGCCCCCTCCTTCCTTCTGAACAAGCTCCCCTCCTTTACCTTATTGATCCCCTTCACATACTTAAAAGTTTCAGTCAGGTTCCCCCTCTCCCTTCTAATCTCCAGTGGGTACTGGTCCAGTTCCCTCCACCTCTGCTTGTATGATTTTCCCTGCATACCGTGCACCATCTTGGTTGCTGTTCTCTGAACCCCCTCCATCCTATAAATGTTCTTGCATAGGTGCAGTCTCCAGAACTGAATTCCATACTCCAGGTGTGGCCTCACCATGGCCTTGTAGAGAGGCATTGTCACCTTTCTATTCCTTCTAGTTATGCCCCTCCCAGTATATGCGAGCATTCCAGTTGCCTTACCCACCACCTTGCTGCACTGACTACCCACATTAAGGTTACTTGATATTATGGTTCCCAGTTCCCTCTCCTGCTCAGTTGTTTTGATTTCATCCTCTCATAAAGTGTAAGCTGTGTGGGTCTTTATGCCCCAGGTGCATCACAGCACACTTTTTGGCACTGAATTTATGTTGCCAAGTTTTCGACCACCCATCCAGAATCCTCAGGTCATGCTTCATGGCCTCAACCCCCTCCCTTGGTTTGTCCACCCTATTGCAGATTTTTGTATCATCCACTAACAGACACACCCTTCCCTCCAGCCCTTCTGCAATATCACTGATGTATATATTAAAAAAGAGGGGTCCTAGTACTGACCCCTAGGGCACCCTACTCATTACACTGCTCACCGTGGAATGCACCCCATTTACCATCACACTCTGACTTCTACCTGCCAACCAGATTTCCACCCACCTAGTTATTTTCTGTCCCACCCCTAAGCTTTCCAGCCTATTAACTAGTCTTCTGTGAGGGATGGTGTTGAAGGCTTTGCTGAAGTCCAGATAGGCCATGTCCATGGCTCCTCCCTGGTCAACCACCTGAGTCACCCAATAAAGAACTCTATCAGGTTTGTCCAGCATGACCTCCCCTTCATGAAGCCATGCTGCCTTTTGTCCTGCAGTCTGGTGTCCACCATGTAGTCTAGTACCCTTTCCTTTATTAGTGCCTCCATCACCTTGCCCACCACTGAGGTGAGGCTGACCAGGCAATAATTCTATGCCACCTCTTTATTGCCCCCCCTTGTGCAGTGGCACCATATCCACCCTCCTCCAGTCCCTTGTCACACACCCTGTATCCAGGGACAACTTAAACAGTCTTATCAGTGGGGCTGCCAGTTAAGGTAAAACAATCTAATTCATCTACAATCCTGGACCTGATATTTTCTACCAAGCCAGAGATATGTGAGTAGTGGGGGTGCTCCCTGATTCGTTCTCTGATCACCAAAAATATATTGTATAAGGAATCAGAAAATAAGAAAAACCCCAGGAAAATGATTCAATTTAGATACTTCTGAAAATGTCATTATATAAGTTTTATGCTTGAACTAGGCACACATAAGTGGGATAGACAGGATTTGATACCCAATGTGAATGATGCATGGTCCTTATTCTATGAGGATTTCATGGTAATTTGTAATAGACATGCACCAATACAAACTAGGAAAGTGACATCAAAACACTCCCCTTGGTACAGCTCATACCTTTTTAAAATGAAGAAACAATGGGATAGGGCCTGGAAGGCAACTAAAGCTACTAAGGTAGATTCAGGCTGGACTAAGTACAAATAACTAAGAAATAAATATATTACTGAAAGTAGAAAAAAATAGGCCAGATTATTATAACTGAGAATTGACATTGAATTTGACTGATAACATTAAAACATTCTTGAAAGTTATAAAAAAAGTAAAAGGTGTACAAGCAACAGAGTTCCCAGACAATTTTGAAATTAATAATATAAAAACCCCTTTGGGCATCCAGGTGGTTGATAGTTTCAATGATTATTTCGTAACTATGGGCACAGCATCTTTGCCTAGAAATTCCACAAATAACATTATTAACCAAGATTTAAAGTCTCAAAATGATGACGGATTTGAATTCAGTACAATAACACCTAACTTTTAATATGTCAGTTTCTGAAGAACAATTTCTGGATATGTAGAAAACTGCAAAAGTAATTCCTATTTTAAAGTCTGGATCAAAACACCAAATAGAAAATTTCAGGCCAATTTCATTGCTAACCATAGTTGCTAAACTAT
This sequence comes from Neoceratodus forsteri, assembly GCA_016271365.2. Taxonomy (NCBI): domain Eukaryota; kingdom Metazoa; phylum Chordata; order Ceratodontiformes; family Ceratodontidae; genus Neoceratodus; species Neoceratodus forsteri. Next base: position 411,783,708 of record CM028133.1, on the reverse strand, counting down.
TTGAAAAACTAGTAGCTGAACAATTGCTTGATGTTTTGGAAAAGTGTAAGATTATAAGTAAACATCACTCAGGGTTTAGACCCTTGCATGGTACAACTTCTGCCCTGTTAAAAGTGACCAGTGATATTACCAGGGCTCGGGACAGGAGGATGTCATTGGGGCAATCTTTATTGATTTGTCTAAAGCATTTGACACCTTGAAGCACATCTTCCTGTCCAGATTAAAAACCTTTGATGTATCCATGAAAGTGATTAATTGGTTTTGGGCATATTTGTAATGCAGAAAATAACTGGTATTTATAAATGGTTGGACATCAGGACATAGGACTATTATTTTCAGGAGTACTCCAAGGGTCCATCTTGGGTCCCATTTTGTTTAATTTGTATATGAATAGTCTTAATTTGTCTCATCTGGGTATAGGATGGTCCCTGTATGCGGATGTTACGATTATTTACACAGACGATTCATCATTACAACAGACTGATGCTAGATTACAAGTAACATTTGATGAGCTCCAGAATTTCTTTATAGAATCAAAACTTATTTTAAATCCCCCCAAAAAACTCAGGTCCTACTGTTCTCCAGAGAGAATAATCTTAGGACTTTTATATCCTGTTTAAGGATAAATACCTTGGACACGATCACTCTTGAGCAAACCCAGAACTATAGATATCTGGGTATGTACCTGGATAGTGAATTTAAATGGGCTTCTCATATACATCATGTAACAAAAAAAGTGGAAAAGTGTCTGGGAGCATTATACAAGATTAGAAATTGTATGTCTGAGCACATTAGAAAACATGTGGTTACAACTTTGGTACTACTACTCCTCTTGGATAATGGGGGTATGATATATATGGGTGCAACATCTATAAAATTATTCAGGGTGGATATTTTATTTAATAAATTGGCAAGATTTATCCTAAATATTCCAAGAAGGACCCATAGATGCTATTTATGTAAAACATTAGATTGGGTTCATCCAAAAGATAGGAGATTATCCCATGTACTTAACTATATGGTAAAGTGTTTCAGGTGTAAGGTCCCTGACTATATCCTAGATGGGTTACAATTTATGGAAATAAGGAGTGGGTTGCATTCCATGGAGGGTATTGAATATATCCTTCCAAGAGTTAGGACAGAATTGAGAAGATCAAATTTTTTTCTAAGAGGGACTCATGCCTGGAACACTACTCCATCTTCTCTAATATCAGTTAGAAAAAGTATTCAGCCGGGAGAGATTAAATCTTGATTTTTTAAAGAAGCTCTGGGAAAAATTACTGAGGATTCTATCTGATTAGGTATGTCTTTTTACCTTGGTAGTACTTAGGATTACCATATTATGTGTGTCAAAATGTTTACTTGTGATAAACTGTGTTGCACAATCCTAGGCATTTGTACGTATTTATGCATAATTATAGTATTTGTTATATTACATGTGTACTGATGATAATGTCGGTATATATGAACTACAACTTACCAATATGATATATAATACCCTAATAACTACTGCTATGTGTAAACAGCTGAATACTGTATGCCCATAACTTCCTGTATTATGTAACTGCACAAAGTTCATAATGTCTGTACTGTTATTCCCTGGTCGCCCTGAAAAAGGGACCTTCGGGGCCCAGTGGGCCTACCCGGTCATCAAAATTCAATAAATAAATAACTATTTTTAATTTTGTAACTAAACCTAAGATGTAATGGGGACATCGGAGTCCATAACCCATGGAAGATTCCGCCATGTCTGAAAATTCCAGGTAGCAGGGCAAACCTTTGTGTCTTGGTGAAAAAGTAATTTAATTTCCCACGTCAGTTTTTCCACCAACTCTGGGAGCGGTACAGATTTTTTTTGCAGGGTGAACCAACAGCGAGAATTCCAGATGTACCACTTCACAACTGTTAGAATAACCTGCAGTGTGGAGGTATCCCATGCCTGCCAGGAAGAATCAAAGGCGCCGTACAGTAAAATGTCCAATGACATATTGCATAAAGGAGGCATATGCCACATAGTTGCCAACATGGACCAAAAATTCAAAATATAAGAGCAAGAAAAAAAACAAATGATATGTAGTTTCCAGATGGTTATTATATAAAGGTCTAGACTAATATCTTTCAGAGAGCTGTCTATGTTTTTGGTGTTCTTTAACATTCAATCGATTATGACAACTGAGCCAACGGATGTCCCACATTTTCTCAGGGATTCTGGTGTTATTCAAAAATATAAGCAGAGCAGGTGTCAAAGAAGGAGGACAGGAAGGAAAGGAGATTAGTACTCTAAACTTAGTGGACAGGATTTGCTTATAGATGGATTTCCTGTGTTGACCACATACCATGGCTACTGTCAACTGCCAACTTTTAAGTTTAACAAAAATATCCCATATATAAGAAGGACAAATATTAGAATAACGGAGTACCCGGAGAGAAGCCGTTTCCCATTGTGGGAACCAAGGACTACAAGTCGAGATGAATAAAGGGACCCAAGCTCTGTTGACATGAGTCAAAACAGGCTGGAGATTAACAACCATATAAAATACAGAAAAAAAACAAAACACTGGGTTAACCACACCCAGTCATCCCTGAGATTTAGGCAAATACAAGATATTCCTCTTTAGGGGATTCAACCAGCTCCCCCATACTGCCTGAAAACAAAATACTAAGTAATGAAGTTTCCAAAGATCGGGGAAGGGGAAATACCCAATAAATATGTAGAAAGAGTGGCAAAAGAAACTTTTTAGTAAGATAGACACATTTTAATTTACCCATGTGCCAGGAGTTTCATTGCTTAACTAGCTGTTGAGCTTGAGAAAGTTTAGAAGTCCAATTCAAGACATCCAAGGCTTGGTATCCAAACTGTACACCTAAGATAGTAATAGGGGCTTGGGACAAGGTAATTCCTGTTGTCGAAGTAAGAGGGGATGAGGGTCTGCCTAATTGTCTCCCTACACTTTTTAACATATTAAGGGAAGATCCTGATAAGGAACCGAAATATTGATATATAGTCATAGCCTGAGATGCAGAAGCAGCATCACCAATGAGGACAGTAAGATCATCTGCATAAGCCAGGGCAATGTGAGGAATAGTATAAGTATCTACTCGAATATGTGCCAGGGAAGGGGCAGATTTTAAAGCTCGCAGAATTGGGTCAATGCCAAAAACATAAAGGAGGGGACTGGGAGAACAGCCTTGTCGAACTCTATGATGTACAGGAATCATTGGGCCCACCCAACCATTAATAAGAGGGAATATCATAGCCACATTATAAATGGATTTTTGCCAAAAAATAAATGAGTCCGGTATACCATACTTCTCTAGTACTGACCATAGATAAGTATGCCCAATTGTATCAAAGGCCTGTTTCTGAACCAAAGAAAGTAAGAACCCCAATAAACCTTCTGCATTGTCCCTTTCAATGAGTTCATGGAGAACAAGAAGATGATCACTCATCTTTTTCTCCAGTATAGAGCAAGTTTGAGTAGGGGAAATGAGATGTATAGCCGCTCGCAGCAATCTAGCATGTAAAATTTTGGTGATAATTTTGAAATCGGTGTTCAAAAGGCTAATAAGCCTTCAATTAGTTAAATCAGTCTTATCACCCTTTTTATAAAAAAAAAAAAAAAATCAAAAGACCATGAGCCATGTCTAAAGGAACAGAAGTCATGTTCAATAGGAAGGTGAATACCATAGCCAATTCCTTGGACAACGGTGGGCCAAGAAGTTTATACAGATTAGAGGTAAATCCATCCAATCCAGGGACTTTATTAGTGGGTAAGGATTGTATAGCCTGTTCCACCTCTGCAGCAGAAATATCAGCTGTCAGTTCAGTCAATAAAAAAGGGGGACAAACAGGGACATGAGGAGATGACAACAAAGTATCGAAGTCAATAGTGGAATAGGAATACGCGGAGAAAAGTAAGGAAATTATACTGGGTCACTATCCGGAAGATGTTCTGTTTGTCTGTATAGGTAATCCCATCTGAGTCCTTTAAGCTTAACTGTATTAGAGCAATGTAAATAAGGGTAGAGAACTGCAGCCTTCCCTTTCATCCCAAAACTTTGATGTGTCTTTAAACTTTCTGATTGCCTCAGATGAAAGGCTTGCATGTCTTTTTGTATTAAATGAATTTGTTCCTTAAAATCATGGGTAGTAGTTCTGGATAAAGACTACAATTTCTGCAACTGTTTACGCTGATGAAGGTACTGGAAATAAACAGTTTAATGGATTTGTTTACTATATGACTGCAACAATTTCTTTAAATCCAGTTTGACATCTGTCCACCAGAGGGCAGGAGAGTCAAATAAATCAAAAACAGAACTTTTTTGAGCTGCAAAATACTGGAGATTCTGTATCAAGGATGTTTGGGATAAAAGGGAGGAATTCAATTTACAATAACCAGGACCTTGAGAAAATGTTACAGTAGACCCCAAACAGAGGTGCAATAGCTTGTAGTATGAAAATTAGATTTCCACAACTTTCATGGAGGAAACAGGTAAAAAAGGAGGAAAGAAAGAAAAAATCTATTCTAGTAGCTAAATGACCCTTCTGAAATGTTGGATGAACAGTATTATGAGTAGTCAAATAATCATCTTCTAAATGGGACAGAGAAATAACATTTTTCAAGGTAGACATATCACAATACATTTTTTTAGTAGTAGAATGAGCACCTCTGTCATGTTTATCAAGTCCACAATTAAATTCCCCTCCCAGAATTATGGCTTGGGAAGACAGCAAATAAGGTTGAATGGCTTTAAACAGAGAAACTCTATCAGCTTTGGTCTGTGGTGCGTAAACATTGATAAACATATAATAAGAAGTAGCTATTTTAGTGTCAAGGATCAAGACTCATCTAGGAATCAAATCTGTGAGCTTAAGAAGGTGTACCTGCAAGTTAGATCGAAACAAAATGCCAACTCCAGAGCAGACATCTGGGCCGATGGACCAGTAAGAAGGTCCAGCATACCATAATTTAGTAACCTGTCCTAATTCAGCAATAGTATGCAGTCTAGTATCTTGTAAAAAGATAACCTGCAGGGGACTAGACTGAAAATAAGACAATGCCAAACACTTCCATCTATGACCCTTAATACTGTTCACATTTAGTGAACCCAAGAGTAAAGAGGACATTTAAAGAGGGGAGAAAAGCAGAAAATTAAACACTCAGGGGGGTTTTGTCCTCGATCTTTGAGATCTATGACATGTAACAACAGGAGGAGGATGAGTTTCTGTATCGGAACGAAGATCCACCTGGGAAGACCACAGGGTAGAGCTCTCTGAATCAGCATCAGAAAGGTCGGAGGGTTGTAAGGCCTCATACTTGTTACTTAAAGGAAGCTCTGAGGTCTTAGATACTTTTGATGCAGGTTGATCAGCCCTCTGGGATCTCTTAGAGGACTGTTTACTAACCTGGGTGAGGCATACCTGTAGAAGAGGATTCCTCTGAAATCTGTCCAGTAGATGGGGGCTGAGCAACATTATCAGGAGGGTCAACTGTGGAGGGAGGGTTCGGTAACTGTTGCAATGCCCCAGTAGCAGGGAAATCCAAAAGAGGGGGGGCAACAGAAACATCTGGTGGTCTTGGGGAGGAACATATTTCTTTGGGCTACAGCTATCAGCAACCTTTATTCCTCAACATCAGCAAAGGCAGACTGATTGTGAGCGGCCCAAGTGCAACTCTGGTATGTATGACCCTCAGAGTCACATAGATTACATCTTGGTTCATTGAGACAATTACCACAAGTATACCCTAATTCCTGACAAAGGTTGCATTTAACTTGATCACACAGGCTGCTTAAGTGGGTACAAGAACCACATTTGTATCACGCCTCGGTTGACCAGCATAAAACAAAACACCACGATCACAACCCAAGAAAAAACAATTGGGGAGATGACTAAGGCCAGTGTCTGAAATGTGAAGCATAACCCTCACTTTCCACCCTCCTGTCCAAATATGCTCATCATCAAATAGGGACTCTGGGGAACCTAAAACCGAACGCCATTGTTTTAACCAATAAGTCAGGTCAGCGACACTAACCCCCTCGTTCCGGAAGAGAATGGTAACAGTTTTATACTCAGGTCTGGTAAGGGGAATAGCTTCAAATGGGGCCCACAATGGGGATTTTTTTAAGACTTGAAATTGTGTCCAGAATCTTTTCAACCCTGAATTCAACTTAAAACTAACATCAAAAGTAGAGTCGCCAGACACATGAATAAGGGCGTATATTTCGTTAGCAAAAAATTTCATGGAACCTTTCAGTAAAGACTCTGCAACAAATCTCCTATCTGGAAACTCAGGCATACCCCCTTTATATAAAAGTCTAACAGCATTGTGATGTTTAGCTGGATATAAGGGCTGGTGGAAAAGAGAAGCATATGGTTTCTTATCTGTATTTCTCAGCAAGTTCAGTGGTGCTTCAGGGGGTTTCGTCGAGGCAGTTGAAGTAGAAGGGACTGGTGAAGCTAGCTGTGAAAGTCTGGGGGCACCCATAACAGGAGCAGAAGTATTAGAAAACTGGAGCTCTAAAGGGAGATGTAAGGATGATTGAGAGTCAGAAGGCAAATGGTCCGGGGAAAGCTGTGGAGAAGGAGTAAGAACAGGAGGATCAGCAGTTTGAGGCATAGTCCGTGTGGAAATAGGCGAGGTGGCAATCGGAGTGGGGCCAGAAATCCAATGCCCCAAATCTGAGCTTATCCAGCCCGCTGCCTGAAGTGTAGCTGAGACATCTGCAGGTGAATGAGGAGGAGAAGCAGCGAGAGAGCGAGAAGCACAAGGGAGTTTGCATGCTGAATCCAGTTTTGGTTTTGCCGGAGATCATGGCAAAGCACACGCTGATACACCAGCCGAAGGCAACAACTCAGGAGAAGGTCCAGAATGAAGGGAACCCAGAAGAACTGTAACAGGGTTCTCAGCAACAGGTGACTGCTGCAAAATGGGTGAGTCCTTTCTATCTGGTAAATTAAAAGGGTCCCAAGCAGCCGATACAGTCTGTTGAGCTAAGGTTAAAGCTGTGTGTAGTTCCAAATGACGGAGCGCAAAATGCTCCTCCTCAGCCTGTAATTGAAGCATGAGAAACCATATCTCAGGAGAAGCAGTAGACATATCAACAGGAAGCTTAGAACCATTGTCCACGTTAGAGCATAACACAGGTGTAGAAGGAGAAATATCCATAGGAACCAAGTCAGCATCAATCATGGAAGTAGAAGCTTTATCCAAAGGAAAAACCGTAGAAATCTCGGTCTCTAAGCAAGGAGAAGCAGGGGAAGAGACCAGTCCACTTGTTCCAGAAGCAGCTAGAAGCTCCTCCACCACCTCAGAGGCCGCCATTTTTGACAAGGACCAAGATGACAAGGGTTCCCCCACTGGAGAGTAGGGGAATTTCCCCGGTGTCCTGGCCAAATTTCCCTCATTCAATAAAAATACCACAAACAGCTTAATCTGGTTCAATTTCAGTTGCCTACCATCTGTATGCCTCTCCACTCTGACCACCCATGAAAAAGGGACCTCTAGGCCCAGTGGGCTTACCGGGTCAACAAAATTCAACAAACAAAATGTGCCTATTCATGGATGCCACCAAGCTCTGCAGGAGAGTGGACATAGCTGAAGGGATACAGGACCTACAGGAAGATCTGGAAAAGCTGGGGAGGTGGTCCAGGATTTGACAGCGTGGCTTCAATGCCAGACAATACAAAGCTATGCATATTGGAGCCAAGAATCCCAGAACAGAGTACTACCTGGGTGCAGTCAGAATATCTGCATCAGAGAAGGAGAAACGACCATGGAGTGATGATCGCTAGTGACCTGAAGCATTCCACGTAGTGCACGAAAGCAGCAATAAATGCCTACAAGATGCTGGGATTCATATCTAGAGGGATCACTAGTAGGAGAGAGGAGGTTATACTGTCCTTGTTCAGGTCACTGGTAAGGCTACATCTAGAGTATGGAGTTCAGTACTGGTGCCCACACCTCAAAAAGGGCATTAGCCTGCTGGAGAAGGTGCAGAGGAGGGCTACAAAGATGATAGTGGGTCAGCATTGTAGGGCAAATGAGGAGAGGTTGAGGGCACTGAACATGTACTCCCTGGAAGACTGGAGAGAGAGAGGGGACATGATTGGGACCTTCAAGTACTTGAAAGGGATAAAAAAGTTTGATAAGGAGAGTCTCTTTAAGCTGAGTGGCAATCATAACACTAGGGGGCACAGTTTTAAACTGGAGGGTGGGAGGTTTTGGAGGGAGGTCAGGAAGTACTTCTTCACAGAGAGGGTAGTGGGCACTTGGAATGCACTGCGGAAGAGGTCATCTAGTTGAATACAGAGGCAGCTTTAAGAGAGGCTGGGATAGGCATAGGAAAGTAAGGATCATGGGTAGGGAGGATGGGAGGAGGTGGGGAGGAGGGGGTAGGGACAGTAGCTCAAGCTGTGGACCCTGCAATACAAGCAGACTTGATAGACCAAATGGCCTTTTTCTACTGGCTTCGTCATATGTTTGAATATATTTCTTCCCCAAATATCTTCCTCATTCTGTTAAAGTCAGTCTTTCTGAAGTCAAGTCTCCCTCATTCTAGTCCTAATTGCCTCCCTCCCTCTCTGCTTTTACCCTGAACCTTATAGTCCTGTAATCACTAGTACCTTGACCGTCACCCACCACCACCTCCTCCACGCTTTCCCTATTTGTGAGGACCACGTCCAGCAGATTATCACCCCCAGTGGGCTCTCTAACTAGCTGTTGGATGAATACCCCTTGTAATGCCTCTAGGATTCCCATGCTCCTGGCTGATACTGCAGCCAGGATCCCCCAGGCCACTCTGAGGAGGTTAAGGTCCCCCACTAGCAGAAGTGCCACCCTCATAGCCATCTTTGTAACTGCCTGTATCAGCTCTCTGTCCCCTTCCTCCCCCTGTGTAGGAGGTCTGCAAGCCACCCCCAAGTTCAATGATTCACCAGTCTGTTTGTCTAGTGTGATCCACATGAGCTCAGTCTCACCTCCCTCCCTCCTGCTACCCTTCCATTGCCCTGTAATGCCACCACCTCCCCTACTTCCAGCCCTGTCTTTCCTAAACTGCCTGTGTCCTGGGATGGCTGTTTCCCAGGCATGATGCTCTGTCCACCATGTCTCATTTACTGTCACTGTGTCCAATCCTCATCCACTATGATGGCCTCCAAGTCCACCATTTTGTTCCCAGACTCATTGCATTTGCTGATATTCCCTTCTACCATGTACCCCCCGGTCTCCTCTTCTAACCTTTCCTTTTTCTTGCTTTTGTCTCCATCCTGGGGGGGCGGCTGATAGCCTCCCAACTCTCCTGCCTTTTCTAGTGGCCCCTTTCTCAGCCCCCCAATTCAGTTTAAATGATACGTTCTTTCTATGAAGGTCCCTAACTTCCCCTTTAGTACTTCCGCTCCCTCTCTGCTCAGGTGTAGTCTGTCCAGGGCAAATAGGCTCTCTTCCTCCCATGCTGATCCCTAGTCCCCCACTAACCAAAACCCCATCTGCTTGCACCAACCTTTCAGCCATTGATTAAATTCTATAATTCTCTGCTTCCTTGATGTGCTTGCTCTTGGCACAGGCAGTACCTCCGAGAAAACATTTTTAAGAGCACCTTTCATGATGATCCAAAAAGTTACAGCTTGTACAGTAGTCATTATATGCAGTACTAGACCTGAAAAGGTGTGTGCATTTGTTATTTTTAGTCAAAGTTTACTCTGCCTTCCATATTTTGCCTTTGTTTTTGAGCCCAGTTTTAGCCCTGCTGCATTTGCCTTTGCTGTTTAGCTGCTGGGCTGCTGGTTCCCACTGACATCACTATATGGCAGAGGAGTGACTCACATTGTGCAGTACAGTGCCGCTGAAGTAGCTTTGCAAAGAAAAACAACCAGTACTAGGTGTACATACTGTGATACCCCTTCCCTAAGACACCCTTTTAGCAATGCATTATGCCAACATGCATATGCCTAGTCAGTATGTTTTTTTGTAAAACTGACTTACTTCTGCCTCTGTAACAAAGCATGGGGCTCACGAGAAGATCGAGTTGCTGTCAGCACCTTTCCCAGTCCTTTTGACTTTCATGCATAAATTACCTCTTGCATTGATTCTGGAATTGTATTTCATTAATGTCCTCTGCAGTTAGTTTTTTCATTCTGAACTGCTAAAAAGTGCAGGGTGTACCACAGCATCTGCAGCAAGCCTTGTGTTGCTGTGGACCAAGGTCTGTACTGCTGACATCACTATATGGCAGAGGAGTGACTCACACTGCAGTACAGTGAAGTTGCAGCAGTTTTGCAAGGAAAAAACTACATTACTAGGTGTACATACTGTGTCCCTCTTCACGAAGACACCCTGTTAGCAATACAGTATACCAAAATCCATATATCTTGTCAGTATGTTTTGTTTGTAAGACTGACTTCTGCCTCTGTAACAAAGCATGGGGAATGAGAGAAGATCGAGTTGCTGTCAGCTGAGACAGCTAACTGTCATATTATGCATTAGTGTGATTAGTGTCTATTTGTTGATCATTTGAAAGCAGTAATGCCTCCTTACCCATGCCATACCAGTGCTTTCCATGTCTTTCTGTAGTAAAGCACCTCGCAGTCACTCAGATTGAAAGTCCCTTACTGCTCCTCCGTCCTATGCCTCCTCAATCAATCAACCAATCAATCAGTCAAACTTTATTTAACCAGGCAAAAACATCCTTGAGCAAGCTCATTTGCAAGATGGTCCTGGGTCCCCGACATCAGCATTGCACTGCGGAATGCCAAAGACTAATTTTGGTACCAGTAGGGTGTTTGTTGTAGACATTCCTCCACAATAAATCTGCTACACAGTTTTACTGGAGTGTGCTTTTGTTTTTGGAGTGCAGAAACCTTTTAATATCAATCTGTTACACCTGCAAAAATGTTTTGCCTTTGGTGGTGATTAAAAGTGCCACATGGCAATGACTGATAAACTGTATGTAGGAATTTTTTTTTTAAAAAGCAACTTTTTGTGTACTGCACCTAAACAGTTCCTTTATTTTAAAAACTTACTTTAACAACACTGCTCTGGCCAAACATCAGTCACTGTGTAAAATTCAATCACGGAATAAAACTTTTCTATCTGACGAAGGTTCTTTGATGAGAACAATCTTACCAACAAATAAAAGTGACTATTTTCATGTTTTCACTGCATGTGTAATGTTAATGGGTCTCTGACATGACAGTGGACAGCATTAAGAAAAATATAAGTTTAATAAAAAAATTCAGCTTATAACTCATGTTTCCTGTTTTTCCCAATAACTAAGCAAAGTAACATGAAAACAGGATCACTGCCCATTAGTCTATCTGAGTACTGCAAACCTATTATTATGACATCATAACCAGTTCTACAGACCAGATTGTGATGTCACAAGCAGAGGATTATGAAGATGTTACAGGAACAGCCAAAGCAGGTGAACTGCTGTGGACAGTGATCATGTTCTCATGTTAATTTGCAGTTTTAAAGTGAAACACAGAAAATGTATGAAATATAAGCTGCCCCCACACTGCATCCCTATCACCTCCCTTCTTTCTCTTTTAATCACCAGGCAACCATAAACAAAGCAAAGTGAACTTCCATCCTCCATTCTGTTGCATCCTGATCACTCCTCACTGACACTACCCAAACACAAAACAAGCATTTGTCAATGCTGAATGTTGATTGCTTATATGTGCTGCTTAGGTATTTGGAAGTGAAAGTACCATGCCTAAGAACTGTCATGTGCCCCCCCCCCCAAGACATCCACTGTGTCTTTCCATTCAGTATTCACTGAAGAGGGGAAGGGGCAAGGGCCACAGCAATACAGCAGTTGCAAAGGCATGAAGAGGTGGACAATAGTCCATTCACAGGCAGAAGAATCCTGCAGAAGGTGAGTAAATTGAAGGTGGACAACGTGATGGGACCAGATGGCATACACCAAAGGATATTAAAAGAACTGCATAAGGAAATAGCAGTACCTCTGGCAGCCATGTTCACTGAGTCATTCAACACAGGGGTGGTACCAGAGAACTGGAGTAGGGCACATGTAGTCCCTCTATACAAATCCAGCACTAGGGAGGAGGTGGGGAACTATAGGCCCGTCAGCCTCACTTCAGTAGTGGGGAAGATCATGGAGACATTAGTTAAAGAAAGGATAGTGGGGCATCTAGAAGCCATCAGAGCTCAGGACCATAGACAACATGGATTCACAGTGGGGAGGTCATGTCAGACAAATCTGGTTGATCTCTTTGACTGGATGACAAAGGAAGTAAATCAGGGTGGGGCAGTGAACGATGCTTACCTTGATGTAAACAAAGCCTTTAACACTGTCCCACATAGGAGGCTGATAAATGAGCTGATGGGCATGGGGGAACGGGTGGTAAACTGGGTTAAAAACTAGGTAACAGACAGGAGGCAGAGAGTGGTGGTAAATGGGGTGCAGTCTGGGGAGAGGGGGTGACCAGTGGAGTGCCGCATGGAGTGGTCATGGGGCCAGTCCTGTTCAATGTCTTCATTAGTGACATTGCAGAAGCGTTGAAGGGAGAGGTCTGCCTGTTTGCAGTTGACACCAAGATGTGTAACACAGTGGATACCCCAGAGGGGTGGAGAAAATGAGGAGGGACCTGGGGAAGCTTGAGAAATGGTCCGAGGACTGGCAACTGAAGTTTAATTTGAAAAATGCAAAATTATGCACCTGGGACACAGAAACCCTGGAGAAAGGTACAGGATAGGGAGGGAGTTGCTGACAGTTACAAAGAAAGAAAGGGACCTTGGGAGTTCTTATTTCAGATGACCTGAAAATGTCAAAGTGGTAAGGCAGCTGGGAGGGCCAGTGACATGCAGGGATGCATAGGCAGGGGTATCACCAGCATGAGGAGGGAGGTAGTGATACCATTATATAAAACCATGGTCAGGCTTCACATGGAGTACTGTGTGCAGTTGTGGAGGTTGCACCTTCGTATGGATAGTAACAGGCTGGAGATGGTCCAGAGAAGGGTGAATGAGATGATACAGCGCTTGCAACAGAAGACTTAGGAGGAGAAATTAAGGGACCTCAATATGTACTCACTGGAATAGAGGAGGGAAAGAGGGGATATGATAGAAACATTCAAGCACCTCAAGGATATAAATATAACTACTGATAAGCAGGAGACAGCTGCTATAGGCATATGTGCCAGCTTCTGTGTGAAATTCTTTTGCTCTTATAAATCTGTAATCTCCAGTATTTCAATAACCACTTGACCATACTGCCTTCTTTAGGCAGTTTTATGCTGGCTGATGCCTGGTGTCAGATGGCAGACAGAGGGCTCACCAGATTGTGTTGCCATTTGAAAAACTTCATAGAGTGTTCTTTTTCCGGTAATCATTTTGGAAAGCTGGTGAAGGTCTCACAATTTTTATCATGATTTTATCTCCTTATGTCTGTCCCCTTTGGTCCTTCCATCCCCACACCCCCAACAGTCATCGGTGGCTACAGCTGCAGCCTTCTTCTTGCCAAGATGGTGGTTGAGAAACCTAAAATTTGACAGCAGATAAGGACTGCTTGGCCCAATTAATCTGCCCATTTTCCTACCTGGTGGATAAGCTACAGATTCTAGTTAATCAACAGCTTACTTCCTCCTACCCCCAGTAGAAATGTCTTATGTCTGTCCGTGAGCAGCTGCCTTCACAGTCTGTGAAGTCTGACATCTTTCAGTGCCACTTATTAGTCATCTTCCAACACAAGCGAGGCACTGGCAGGCCAAAACTAACTCAGGACAAGTAGCTTTCAAAGTGGGGAAGACGTGGAGTGAGCAAGAATCAAGTATTCATTCAGATGCGGCATCGACTTTAAGATCAGCATACTGGTGTGGACACTGCAAATGAGGCCAGCTCTTTGATCGGCCTTATGAAGGTAAGGCTTTACTAAGTACTAGGGTTCTGTTTATTGCAGTGTAAGTGGGCTGCATCTAATTCGGTAATTTACTGTACCTTGCATCTGGATGTATGGTAGGCTCAACTTTAAATAAACGCTGCACCTGCATTAACACATGGTGCCATAGAAACGTAGAATTTGTTAGCAGAAAAGGACCACTCAGCCCACCCAGTCTGCCCAAGTGTTCTCTACATACTTGTAACTCCTGCCTGTATATGTTACTGCATGTCTTATTCTGCCTGCGTCCATCAGGACCTCCTTGTGAATGAGCTTGCTTAATGGATTTTTCCTGCAATGAACTTGAACCTACTCCACTTCCATAGCCCTATTGATCTCCGTTGACCCCTTCTTTCCCCTTTTCCTAATAAACCCCTATATTTATCCCACGCATGCTTCAGGCCCCCTACCATTTTAGCTTCCACCACTTCTCTGGCAGTCTGTTCAAGGCGTCTACCACCCTTTCAATAAAGAAATATTTCTTCACCTCTATCCTATATGCCCCCCCAGCTTCATTGCATTTCCCTTGGTTTGGGTGCTCATCCTCATTTGAAGGAAACTCCCCAACTGTACCCTCTTTACCCCTGTGAGGTACATTGTAGGTCTTGATCATGTCACCTCTCGCCCTCCTCTCTTCCAGAGTAACATAGAAACATAGAATTTGATTGCAGATAAGGACCTCTTGGCCCACCCAGTCTGCCCATTTCCCTACCTAATGGATAAGCTGCAGATCCTAGTTAACCAGCAGCCTACTTCTTCCTACCCCAACCCCCTAGAATTGCCTTATGACTGTCCCATGCATGCTTGAATTCATCTACTGTTTTTGACTCCACAACCTCCTCCGGAAGGCCGTTCCATGCATCCACAACCCTCCTGTAAAAATACTTCCTTACATTACCTCTGAGCCGCCCCCATCTTCAAATTGTGCCCCTGTGTTCTGCACACCTCTTTTTTGAAAGATGCTGCCTCTTGGACTTTGTTGATTCCTTGAGATGCTTGAAAGTTTCTATCATGCTCCCCTCTCCTCCTTTCCTCGAGGCTACACATATTAAGCTCCTTTAGTCTCTTCATAGTTGTCTTCGGTGCAGACCCTGCACCATTTAGTGCCCTCCTCTGGACAGCTTCCATCTTGTCTATGTCTTTGCGGAGACTGGGTCTCCAGAACTGCACAAGTCCTCAGATGGGGTCTCACCAGCTGTCTGTACAGAGGAATAACAACTTCCTGTTTTCTACTGGTGATGCCTCTCCCTATGCATCCCAGTATCCCCCAACCCTCCTTACTGCCCTCTCCATTGCTTGCCCACCTTTAAGTCATCTGATATGACTACCTGAGGGTCCTTTCCATTTTGTTGTTGTTAGTATCTCTCACCCCCATTGTGTACTTTCCCTGGGCTTTGTTTCCCAGGTGCATTACCTGCACTTCTTAGCACTGAATCTAAGCTGCCATACATTTGACCATTCCTCTAACCTTGCTAAGTCCCTTCTCATCCTTTCCACCCCACCTTGTGCATCAACTCTGTTGCAGATCTTTGTGTCATCTGCAAAGAGACATACTTTCCTTCCAGTCCTCTGCAGTGCAAACATAAGGACATTGAAGAGGCACCGATCTATCTGAACCTTGCGGTACCCACCAGTAACTCCCCTTTCTTCAGAGTGGACTTCATTTACTATTACCCTCTGTGTCCTATTCTCCAGTCAATTCTTTACCCAGGCTATCATTTTGGGACCCACTCCCAGGCTGGCTAACTAGTATATTAATCTTTTGTGTGGGACTGAGTCAAATGCCTTGCTAAAGTCTAGGTAGGCCATGTCCACAGCCCCACCCTGATCTACTACGTTGGCCACCCAGTCAAAGAAATCTATTAGATTCATCTGGCATGACCTTCCCGCTGTGAATCCATGCTGCCTTGGGCCCTGTGCCCCTCTGGCATCTAGGTACTTGACAATTATTTCATTCAGAAGTGATTCCATCATTTTCCCTATCACTGAGGTTAAACTAACAGGTCTGTAGTTTCCTACTTCTGTCCTGCCCCCACTTCTGTGAAGTGTAATCACATCTGCCTTCCTCCAGTCCTCAGGTACCACCCCATCCTCCCGTGATTTGTTAAAGAGGGTAGTCAGTGGTGTCACTAGTTCTACCCTTAGTTCTTTTAGAATTCTGGTATGAATCCCATCAGGCCCCATTGCTTTGTCCACCTTCAGTTTTAACAGTTCTTTCAGAACCCTTTCTTCTGTAAATGGGCTGGTATCAACTTCTGTATCCAGAGTGTTTCTATTGTTTGTTTTAGGTACCTCCCCCTCTTCATTTGTAAATACTGAGCAAAAATATTTGTTTAGTATCTCTGCCTTTTCACAGTCACCCTCTGCCCATCCCTCCCTTTATAAAGCCTCACTATCCCTCCCTTAGTTTTCCTTCGCTCCCTGATGTGCCTAAAAAAGGTTTTATCCCTCTTCTTACTTAGGTTGGCTATCTCTTTCCTCAGTTCCGGCCTTTGCTGTTCTGACTGCCTTCCAGCTTCTTTGCTTTAACTGATACAATTCTCTGTCCTGCTCCTTCGTGATTCCTTGTACTTTCTGAATGCTTTCTTTTTCTCTTGAACCTTCACTGCCTCCTTTGAGAACCATAGTGGTTTCTTACATTGTTTTATTTGCTTCACACAAAGGCTTGTTACCTCTGTGGTGGCAGTTTTTATTATTCCCCATTGTTCTTCCATCCCTCCTTCCTGCCCATTTGCTAGTGCATTCCTTAGGCACTCACCCATTTTGGCAAAGTCAGGCCTCCTGAAGTCCAGTACTTTTGCCTTTGTAGCTTGACTCTATTGCTGTGTTTGTGTGAACCATACTGTTCGATGGTGCGCTAGTTCCCAGATGGCTACCACTTCTACATCTGTATCCTCTCCATCTCCATTTGAGAGAACCAGGTCTAAGATTGCTCCCTCTCGCGTGGACTCCAATATTAGTTGTCTAAGGCATGCCCCCTGTATGGCATCTAGAATAACCCCACTCTTCGAAGTGGCTGCTGCAACTGCACTCCAGTTAACATCTGGCATATTCAGATCACCCATCAGCAATATCTCCGCTTTATCTGCTATTCTAAGTATACTTTCTATCATTTCCTTGTCCATTTCCTCCCCCTGAGAGGAAGGTCTGTGTACAACACCTGTGCGGATTGTGGTGCCATTGCCTGCCTCCAAATTGACCTACAGTGCTTCTTTTCCTCCCTGTTTACCCTTTTGTTCTGTTGCTTTGATTCCTTCCCTTATGTAGAGAGCTACTCCTCCTCCTCTTTTACCCTCCCTGTCCGTTCTGTAGATAGTGTATGTAGTGTATGTTTACATTCCAGTCATGGTTCTGTGTGTACCATGTTTCTGTGACTGCCACAATATCCAGATGTTCCTCCTCCATCAAGGCCACTAATTTAGGAAGCTTGTTACCCAGACTATGGGCATTGGTACTCATTGCTCTCCATTTTTTGATGGCTTTACCTTCTGTAGCAGCATCCCCCACTGACCTTTCTACCTTGGTCTTTTTCTCATTTAGTACCGGTTTTGTAGGGAGGCTGGGATTTTCCTGCTGCTTATCAGTGCTTCCACCTCTGACTAGTTTAAAAGCTTGCAATTAAGCATTTAAACTGATTGCCCTAAAGGACTTGTTCCTTCCTGGTCAGATGCAGACCATCCTGCCAGTATAGGCTGGTGTCCCTCCAGGTGGAACCCCAGTCCCCAGTGAAACCAAACCCCTGTGCTCCACACCATTTTTTCAACCATTCATTAAACTGCATGGTGCAATGTACCCTCGCCTCATCCACGCCACCGGCAGGCAGCACCTCTGAGAAGGATACAGTGTGTGCTACTTGTCTTAGGCTCCTCCTCAACTCTACAAAGTCCTTCTGCACTGCTCTAATCTCATGATGTGCCAAGCCGTTTGTCCCTAGTTGGACAATGATGTCCAGCTCTGACTCCCGTGCAACTGTTCTCATGATCCTAAGGATGCGCTTCCTGTATCTCCAAGACATGGCACCAGGCAGGCACCTTACTTCAGCTTTCCCTGCTCCCCCCAGTTCTATCCCCCTAATAACAGTGCCCCACCAGGCTGCTTCCTTTCCCTGTGTGCCCTCTGCCTCCTTCTGAGGGCCTCCCTGTGACAGTTGTCTGCAACCTCCTTAGTCTCTCTCAGGGTGCATCCATAGGGGAACTATGCCCCCCCAGAATGGTGTATGGATTGTGGAGTGGAACAACTGACTGGGTGTGCCTCTGTTCTACCACCCTTACCCTCCCTGATTCCACTGTGGTCCAACTGCTGTGCTTTCTTCGCAACCCCTGAGGTAGTAGTGGTGGTGGCTCTGGTGTTCCCTGGATGGGGGAGATTCCCTTGCTACTGTCCTTGTTGAGATTCTTCAGCATTTCCATGTAGGGATTCCTGTGAAAATTCTGAACCATTTTAGTTGCCCTCCTCTGGAAAACCTCCACCTTATGTCCTTTCTGAAGTGTGGACTCTAAAACTGAAAACAGTACTCCAGCTGGGGGTATGGCAGGGAGTGATACAATGGCAGCACAACATCCCTCCTCTTCCTACTGGAGATGCCACTCCTTATGCATCCCAGAATCCAATTTTCCCTGCCCATAGCCTTGTCACACTGTACTGCCATCTTGAGATCCTCTGATGTAATAACCTCAAGGACCTTTTCATGTCTAGTGAGTATCAGTACCTCTCCCCATCCTATACCCAGCATCGGGGTTCCTATGCCCTAGGTACATGATTTTACACTTGTTGGCATTGAACCCCAAGTACTGTAAGTAAGAAAATGGAATTGATTTGAATGAATTGCAGGCTATTAAACAGCTTTCCGGGGAGTGTGTATGTGTGTGATTGGGGGGGGGGGGCTCTGCTGCTATAACTATATGCTTTCAATTTGGCATAATGTGTGAACAAACTAACCCTGCTCCCCACTCCCCATGTGCTATATTGAAGATAAAGAGCCCAAATAGCATGGGGCCAAGCATTGAGCCCCTCGGCACCCCACTTGTCACTGCTCTGGGTGCCGAAACCTACTCCACCACCACCACCCTCTGCACCCTCTCATGTAACCAGTTCTCTATCCATTTAGTCAGACCACCTTCCACCCATACCCTTCCTTATCCTCACTCTTTTCCTCCTTGGCCTTAGTCCCTCCTTCCGGCAGTCCGCACCCTTTCTCCTCCTTATTCTTACCGCGTGGTAGTGTCTTCTGTATTACATTCAGACCACTTTGCCTGCCCCCTTCCAGGGTTACAACTCCTCCACCTTTACCTATATCTAGGGCAGTGACCTCATCAGGCTCCCCTGTTCGGACCTTTCTACCAACCTCAGTCTTTTGGCCACCCCACCTTGTTTAAATCCACCGTAGTAGAGATATACCCCTCTAACCTTTCCTTTTTTTTTACATATTTTCTTACTGGGTTATGGTCAGCTTGGTCATCCCGACTGACCCCCTAGCCCTGCCCCCGACATCAGGCCGACCTGCTCACCTCCATGGATTACCTCTGTGGTGAGGTAGTGAGGAGCTTCCCAGGTCAACCCACCGGAGCAGGATCCAGTTGAGAAGGTGCCATTTGGCGTGGGCAGGGGGGGTCGGAATCTCATGCTGCCTGACCATAGCCCATTTTCCACTTTTCTTCCCTTTGCAGAGTCTTGGTGTGCAATGATGCTTAAATGCAACATGCCTTCTGCACACTCTGCACCCTTTCCTGCACACACGCTGTAGTAGCACCGGGTCATCACCAGGGGCGCTACAGAGTGGTGGGTCCCTGGATCCCACCCTGGGATAGGAGAGCAGTCCTCCGGATGCCCAATCCTATCACTCCCTTGTCAACCCCTGGTGGCCCGGGCTTGCGTCCGAACCCGGGTTGCTAGTGTGGTGCAAGGTATGGCATCCAGTGCCTAAACTCTCAGTGCCAGTGGCCCAGCAGCGATGCTGTCTTTAATACTCCCTTCCCCTTCCTGCTCAGTGTACTCTGTTCCCCGCTTACAAGTCACTATTCCCCCAGACCCTACCCCAGTTAGTCACTTACCCATAATGTTTCATGTGGCACCAATCCCTCAGCCACTCGAACTCCTCAAGCCTTTCCTTCTTTGCCATGTTTGCACATGGTACTGGCAGTACCTCCAAGAATGCCACTGACTTCCCTACCTCCTCACACTGCCTGCCCAAGTAGTCAAACCTCCCCCTCACTACTTCCACAACGTCCCCCGCCAAGTTGTTTGTACCCACATGCAACAGTAAATGAGGTTTCTTCCTCCCCTTCGCTGCACACTTGAGCAGTGCCTGCCCTGCCCCTCCTGCAGTCAACCTGGGGACAGCCTCAACCCAAATATGGCTGTGCCTTTCCCCCTTTCTGCCCCATCTCACCCATTTCAGCATAGAATCCCCCAGGATGAGTACCCCATCACCCCTTACCCCCTTTCCCTTCTAATGCCCCTTCCACCACCCCAGTATTTGTTCTTCCCTGTCCTTTACCCCTCCAACTGCACCATCTGTGACTTCTGTATCTGTACCCCCTACTTGTGCCTCACCCCATTTCTCTGCCTTATTCCTCCCATCCGCCTTGAACCCCTTCCCAGCCTAACTACTTCCTACTGGGCTTTCCATGTCAACCTCCTCCTCCTCCCTCTGATTTCCAACCCTCTCCAATCCCACTGTTGTCGATTTGATCCCCATTCCTTCTACCCCTATAGTGCTGCCCCTCCCATCCTTCCCCCTTCCCATAGCCTTCTCTCCTTCAGTCACACACCCCTCCTTCCCTACTAGCCCCCTTCTACTGTTTTGTCCTTGCTATCCTGGTTAAACAACTAAATAAAAAACAAACAAACAAAAAATCTTTTCCCTCTACTTGTTGCCATCCCTCTCATGCCCCACTTGTCCTCCCCCCTTCAGTATGTTCCAGCTCCCCCTCTCTGTCCCATAGCAGAGGTTTTAATCTATTCGTAGTTGATACCTGTCCTAAATCTCTTCCCCCTATCGGTTCCCCCTGCTACTTGTTCACCTCTGTGGCACCCCTGGTCCCAACCCTGGTCCCTCCCTGCCTGCAGCCATCTGCTCTCTCCTCTGGTACTCCTCATGGTCTCTTCCTCCCCCATCAGGAGACTCCCAACCCTCGTCTCGAGCACCTCGTCCCTTCTTCTCTCTTTTCTGCTAGTGCCTCTGATACTGGGGTCAGTTTCAGTCCCTAGTTATTCTTCCTCCATCCCCCTTTGCCATCCCCTATTCCCCCCCCTCAGGATGCCTACCATACTCATCTGCCCTGCCACTTACACTCCTCCCTAACCTCCACAGTTCCTCCCTCAAACTAGCCAGTCATCTACAGACCATATACCCTCCCCTTCCTCCAAGCCCAGTCCAAGATCATGGCAGACCTGTACCCTGTACACCCCTCCACCCTTCCAAAGATGCCCACCCTACTGACATGTGGCACCTGCCCCATTTTGGCCCCCATCTTATGTTACGGGCTCTTACTCCCAGGTTCTGTACCCTAGTACAACTGTTAGGCCCTTACTTACTCAAATTTCTGTCCCCCCCACACTAGTCCCCCTACTGACTCCTTGCCAACTGTGGTAATTCAGTCTCAAATCTCATCCGTTAGATAATGTATTACTGTAGCAATCCTAAAGCCTCCTTGTCCATTTTGTTACCCCTCAGCTACCATACTTTTTGTTCTCGGCTCTCATCTAGTTTTACTTAGCCCAGTTAGAAATCCTATTGCACTCCAACTATTACTCAGCTCAGTTAGAGAAATAAACAGAACAAATAAATGTGTATTTTTACAGCAATCATAACAGTAAAGCTCAGCACTTAGCTCAGTTGGAGAAAGAAACAAAACAACTAAATCTGTATTACTACAGCAATCCTAAAGTTTTCAATCATTGCTTCTGCTCCACTCCAGAGATCCTGCTGTAATATAGGACCACTGAGGACCCTGGCGGGAGGGTGGGCAACTGTAAAGTCCCAGCAGAGCTCCATTGAGCTCGCTCACCCCCCCCACTCACTCATTCTATTTCTCCCGATGCTGCAGGCTGCCCTTTTGTACTGGGCTCCTGCTTGGATTGGCACCTTTTTCTACCCACAAAGAAATCCGCAGCAGTCCTGACACAGCTCCATTAAGTTTGCTCACTACCCCACTCTCAGTTGTTCATTCTGTTTCTCCTGGAGCTGCAGGCTGCCCTTTTGTACTGGATTCCTGCCTGCGTTGGTACCTTTTTCTGCCCACAAAGAAATCTGCAGCAGTCCCGACATAGCTCCATTGAGGTCGTTCACTCCCTCTCTCTCACTAGCTCATTCTGTTTCTCCTGGCACTGCAGGCTGCCCTTTTGTACTGGGCTTCTACGTCCATTGACACCTTTTTCTGGCCATAAAGAAATCTGCAGCAGTCCTGATGGGAGTACCGTTGAGCTTGCTCACTCCCCCTCTCTCACTCGCTTGTTCTGTTTCTCCCGGAGTTGCAGGCTGCCCTTTTGTACTGGGCTCCTGCCTGCATTGGCACCTTTTTCTGCCACAAAGAAATCTGCAGCAGTCCCGACACAGCTCCATTGAACTGACTCACTCCCCCTCTCACTCGCTCATTCTGTTTCTCCCACCGCTGCAGGCTGCCCTTTTGTACTATGCACCTGCCTGCATTGATGCCTTTTTCTGCCCACAAAGAAATCCACAGCAATCCAGCTAGAGCTCCATTGAGCCCGCTCACTCCCCCTCCCTCACTCGCTAGTTCTGTTTCTCCTGATGCTGCAGGCAGCCCTTTTGTACTGGGTTCCTGCATGCATTGGCGCCTTTTTCTGCCCACAAAGAAATTTGCAGCAGTCCCAACGGAACTCAGTAGAGCTCAGTCACTCCCCCTCTCTCACTTGCTCAATCTTAATCTGCCTCAAACACTGATTTCCCAAAGCAACTGCACTATTCTACGCCTGAAATGCAAAAACACATTTCAGCCAGGATGTGAAAAATGACAGCTGTACTGTTCATAAGGAGGTGTGAAAAAATGCCAGTGTTTAAAATCTGACGTGAAAATATTACAAATTTGCGAAGTTACAAGGGTGTGTGGAAACTGCGCAATGCACAGTTATAACAGTCATTTTATGGACTTTCGCCACCACATTTTCAACACAGGCATTTTAGGACCTCTGCTCATGATCAGTGTCACTGTCATTTTCTCAGTCTATGCCAAAAATGCATTTCCCACAGCGACCGTGTTATTCAGCGCCAGAAGCGTGAAAACACATTTTGTCCAGGTTATATAAAATGATAGCTGTACTGTTCATAAGTAGGAGTGGAAAAATGGCAATGCTGAAAATCTGCAGTGAAAATATTACAAATTTGTGAAGTTATGAGCATGCATGCAAACTGCGTAACACATGGTCGTAACACAGTCATTTTATGGACTGTCATCACAAAATTTTCAACATAGGCATTTTAGGTCCTCTGCTCATGAACAGTGTCTCTGCAATTTTCTTACTGTGTCCCGAACACTGATTTCCCACAGCGACCGCGCTATTCTGCAGCGGAAATGTGAAAACACATTTCAGCCAGGATGTGAAAAATGACTGCTGTATTGCTCATAAGGAGGTGCTTAAAAATGCGAATGTTGAAAATCTGGAGTGAAAATACTGCAAATTTGCGAAGTTACAAGCATGCGTAGCAACTACGCAAAGCATGCTAGTAAAACAGTCATTTTTGGGATATTTTCCACTAAATTTGCAATATAGGCTTTTTGAGAGCCCACCTCATGAACAGTGGCACTGTCATTTCATTAATTGGTCCCAAAAGGTGATTCCACGCAGTGACTGCGAAATCACCTTTTGGAACTGAATATCGCCATGACAGTGGCTGAATTCATGAGGAGGGGTCCCAAAACTCCATGTTGAAAATTTGGTGCCAAAATTCCAAAAAATGCCTGAGATATGCACCAAAGTTGAAAAAAAAACATATTTATGCCATTATACAGCTTACCGGCATTTCCTCAGTTTGCGGTCGGCTTTGAAAAGTGCAGACATGTTCCCGGTCCACCGAAGATCATTGTGCCAGACTTAGGAGGTAAGTATGTGGTGAGGGAATGTGGGGAGGCACGGTGTGCAGAGGGTGGATGTGGGTTGGGGGAGGGGCCAATGGACTCGACGAGGGCCATTTTACTTGTTTACGGGTTAAAAAAATAAATAACATCGTGGGACAGTTTTTCTTTTTACAGGGACATTTGGCACGCTGGGGTTGGCTCCCAGCATGCAACCGGAGTGTTTTTTTTGTTGGGGCTATAGCTGACAGGGGATTGGGCACCCCATCGGCACTTACAGAGGTGGTGGATGAGCCGAGGGGAATTGGGCACCCGCCTCAGCAGACTACACATTGTGGGGTGGTATACAGTATGCCAATGGGGAGTGGGCTTCCCCGTCAGCAAATTCAGTTGGGAAGGGTGGGACTGAAGCCAGTGGGTATTTGGCACTTGTCAGCAAACAAAGATGGGGGCGATGATGCCAAGGGGATTGGGCACCTCTTTGGCATACAGCAGAAACGGGGAGATTAGCTGTTGGCGACTGGGCCACTCTGTCGGCAAACTGGGTCGGGGCATGGCCCCGCCCTGCAGTGACGGATCGCCTCCTCATTGCAGTGGAAAGGCTGACACTGCAATGACGAGGTGGCCCCTGATTGCAGTGGCTAAAAAGTTTCAAGCTGGTGGCACGCTGGCTGAACTAGTGTCAGCAGCAGCGTGCCACACCACTGGGGAAAGCGGGTCAAGCCTCAAAAGGCAGTAGAGGCACTAGCCACAACACTGCCACACCTCCACAACCTTCTTCTGCAGCAAGCAGCTGCAGCACGTTTCTTGGGCATGCGTGCAATCAACATAAAAATGTTACTGTAAATACCTTCCCCCTCCCACTGTATTTTCCGGTCCTCTTTGTGCCCTGTCCTGACTGCTGACCAAAAAAAGATCTCCCTGTTGTCCATTAACTCTCTTCAACAACCCTATTGCACACCTCAATCCCTCATCACACCTCCACCTCCTGACAGCACCTAGCATAGCCCTCCACTCAAAGCCATGGCCAGCATCACCCTAATTGGAATAGATCAAAACAGAATTTATAATATTAATGAACAGCTCAGTCACCAATAATGAGCCTTTGTTTACTATTATGTAGAGAATAATGGCTATGCAATTGTGTGTTCTGGATTTTATTTACACAACCGAGGAGTGTGATGACCCATAAACCTTGAGAGCGAAGCTCAAGAGGTTGATGAAATCATCACACACTGAGGGTGTGTAAAAAAAGATTCATAGCCATGATTATTCTGGTGCAAGAATTTTGTTTTTGTTCCTTCAATGCTTGAAATAAGAAAATAGTTCTGTCTGAGAGAGACAGGCACATACAGACACACAGACACACACACACACACACACACACACACACAGGCACACGCTCACACTGTCTGTCTGTCTCTCTCTCTCTCTCTCTCTCTCCCCAGTACATTAATTTTTTTCATTTTTATTTTCATTTTATTTATTTTTTTTTAGTTGCACTGTGGAGCCCCAAGAGTAGTCAGTTAGCTGTGGTCTGTTCTTTGTCTGATTCACTGACTCACGAAGCCCCAGTCGAAGTTTAACTACAGCAGGATCAACCAGATATATTTTGTTTATTGTGAAGGCAGGATCAACCAGATAAATTCTCAACAAATTGAATAAGTTACCTGAGAGGAGACTATGAGGCAGACAATTACCACAGGTCTTCAGTAGCAGAGAAAAAGAGCACCATGTTGGTTGCGATCGTTGGTCCACCCACATACAGACTGAGAGCCAATGAGGTGGTGCACTAGAGATAAGTGATACAAAATGCCATAATAACCAGTTCTACTGGTAGTTATGATGTTTGAGACACTGGTCAACTTCTTGGCATCAAAGGGGGTCACCAGTAATTATAAACATTGTAATGCAGTATTACAATTAGACTGTCACTGACCAACCATGTTTGTGGTGGGCTAAGCTGGCTGCTGTCATGAAAGGTGTGCAACGGTGGGGGAGGAAGGGGTTACGTGCACACTTTAGGGAACTGAATATAGGTTTTGGGTATACTGAACACCAGGAAATACTTAGAATTGGATATGGACAGAGGGGATTTCACTGGAGTCCAGGGTGTAATTTGAATGGAATAAAAGAGGAAAAGGAGATGAAACTTGATGCCAGGGAACACCTAGAATGGATAATCAGGGAGCCTACCTGGTGGCATGGAGGGGTTAGGCATGGGATACCTTACCTCCACCCATGCTGGTGACCTGGGTTTTGAAATGGACCAGGTTTGCTCAGAGGCTGGCAGGGGAAGGGAGGATTGAGCATCTGAAGGACAGTTCTCTTCCTACAGGAGGGGGAGAATACAGAATCCTGCTACTTGCCTTCCACCCAGTGAAGGCTGGGCAGCATCACAGCAAGACCAGCAGACATGGGCTGTAGGTGCAGTAATGCAACCCACATTTGCATCAAGACACACACGTGTGGTTGCATTACATGCAGTTCCCAGTAGGCAAAAAAATGGAGGAATCTACCCTGGCTCACTTGTTGTCATCTGCAGTCCCCACATGACCCTATGTGGCTGGCCACCCACCAAACATGGCTCTGTGTAAGTGGTGGTTAACCCATAAGTCCACAAGATGGGTAGGTGGTGGTGGAGGTGGGACGCTGCCAGAATCAAGAGATCTCAGGAGATAACAAGCATTTGTCAATGTCGAATGCTGTCTTGCTGGCTTTGGCATAGGTAGTGCAGGAGTTAGAGAGAAGCATAATAGGAATGGAAGTGAAATATTGAACTGATGCCAGCCCCACCCCCACCCTGCAGAGACTGACAGGTGTTGGGGTGTGCCTTTGGGTCATCAGCCATAACGCTCATGCCATATCAGCTCAACCTACCCTGCAGACAATGACAAGTGTTGTAGTGTGCCTTGTGGTCTTCAGGCCTTACGCTCATTCCATTCCATAAGGAAATATGCTGAGATGAGTGCAGTATCGGAGAATGGGGTGAACTTTGGGGTTGAAGACTCCAAGACACGCCTCAATGCCTGTCACTGGCTGCAGGGAGGCCGACGATCCCAAGTCACACCCCTGATGCCTGTCAGTCTCTAAAGGGTTGGCGTTATGGTTGGAAACCCTAATGCCCCAGGTGTCTGTTGGTATTTTCACTCAGAATTTTCAACATGGGCTTTTTGTGACTCCACCTCATGAACAGTGGCACTATCAGTTCATTAGCCGAAAGGTGATTTTGCACAGTGACTGCGCCATTTGATGCCACAGGTGCAAAAACACATTTTGGGCAGGATGTGAAAAAAGACAGCTGTACTGTTCATGAGGAGGTGTAAAAAAATGGCAATGTTGGAAATCTGGAGTGAAAATATGAAAAATTGGTGTAGTCACAAGCATGAGTAGAAACTGCACAATGCTCACCTGTAACACAATTATTTTGGGGATTTTTTAACCAAATGTTCAACACAGGCATTTTGGGACCTCAGCTCATGAACAGTGGCACTGTGATTTTGTCAATCTGTGCAAAAGTTGATTTCCCACAGTGACTACGCCATTGTGCACCACATGCGTGAAAACACATTTTGAGCAGGATGTGAAAAATGACAGCTGTACTGGTCATAAAGAGGTATGAAAAAATGGCAATGTTGAAAATCTGGAGTGAAAATATTAAAAATGTTCAAAGTTACGAGCGTGCGTGGAAACTGCGCAATGCAAGCTTGTAGCACAGTCATTTTTATTTATTTTTTTTCACCAAATTTACAACATGAGCTTTCTGGGACTCCACCTCATGAACAGTGGCACTTTCGTTTCATTAATTGGTCCTGAAAGGTGATTCCATGCAGTGATCACAAAATCACCTTTCGGGACTGAGTAACAAGATGACAGTGCATGCGTTCATGAGGTGGGGTCCCAAGAACTCCATGTTGAAAATTTGGAGCCAAGATTCCAAAAAATGGCTGAGATATCAACTTAAGTTGAACCCCCCATTGATGCCATTATAAAGCTTACTGTGATTTTCTTCATTTTGCGGTTAGCTTTTGAAGAGTTCAGACTTGTTCCCGGTCCACAGAAGATTGCAGCACCTTACCTCAGGAGGCAAATATGGGGTGAGGGGGGTGGGGAGGTGTGGTGGGCAGAAGGCGGGTGTGGGTGTGGGTTGGGGAGGGGTGCCAGGGACAACAAGGGACTGTTTTCTTTTACAGGGACATTGTCTCTCTCTCTCTCTCTCTCTCTCTCACACAGCAGACATTGGGATGGTTTTCTTTATTTATAGGTAAAATAAAAGAAATGTTGGGCACACTGTCGTGGGCTCCCAGTGTTCCCCATAAGTTTGGGAGTGACTGATGCCAATGGGGATTGGGCCCCCCCATTGGCACAGAAAGTGTGTGGGTTGGGGGAACATAATGCCAATGTGGATTGGGCCCCTGTTGGTAAAGAAAGTGTTGGGGGGGACTGATGCCGATGGGGATTGGGCCCCCGTCAGCAAAGAAAGTGTGTGAGTGTGGGAGACCATGATGTTTATGGGGACTGGGCCCCTGTCAGCAAAGAAACTGTGTGTGTGTAGGAACATGCCGACACAGGGACTGGCCACCCACGATATTAGCTCTGTGGGGATTATGTGTAGCGGGCGGTGAAATGTTTCACCAGAAAAGGCATGTAACAGAGCCCTGTCATCTGCACCTCACTGGAGAAGCAGATTTCTTTCAAGATTTTGGCACTCTTTGAAGTTTTTTGTCAGAGCTAGCATGCTCAGTAATTTGGGGGCTAAGGGACGCACCCACGAAACTGTTCCATGCAATGGCCAACACTGACACACCTCTGAAATGTGCTACTACCACAAGATGTTGCTTACGCCTGCACAAGACAACATAAAAAAATGAATAACAATAATAATAATAATAATCATAATAGGGATAAGTAGGGATGTGGTTACTAAGGATAGCAAAAGTCAATAGATGGGGTTCACTGAAATCAGGACCTCCCAAGGTGCAGTCTGTCAGGTAGATGCTTTCAAAAACAAGCAAAAGTAAAAACAGATGCACTCATTGAGGAGAGTGGACAGTGGATTTATTGTGAAAAACACACTCCAAGGTAATGTGCAACACCATACATATTCTCCTCTTGCAAGGCTTTATCAGGGTAGTGGTGATTTTTTCTTAATGTGTTTAGGTTTGCCAGATTTTTTATTGAGGTGTTTAATTGTCTAGTGTACTTACCTGAGTAACACAAAATAAATAAATGTTAAAGGGTAGTCACACACCTCTACGGTGCATTTCGTCTCCATGACATGCTTGGTCACCAGCAAGCCCACCACCACCACCATATGCTTTCTGCAGAAACACATACCAAATATTGGCAGGGCTTGTTGGCTCCATTGGAATTTTCCCCCTTCTACTCACTCTCTGCTGCCTCCCTCCCTTTAATTCTAGTCCTGATGATTGCTTCATTTCTTCTGCAGATTCTTTACTCATAACTGTATAAGCCAGTTAACTACATACAGCTTTGGTTAAAAATAGGTACCAGACTTTCACCCATGCCCATTTGAGACCAGTTACTAAAAGCTTAAAGTAAAAAGCAAAGACCCAGAGTCCTAGAAAATGTCAGGCTTTCTTGCCCGATAAACTTTGAAAGGCATTTGCATATTGCACACTGTTACATGCTTGCATCCAGTGCAGATACTAGGGAGCTGCCTAACCCTGTCATCCCTCATAGAAAGCAAGTGCACAAATCAGTCTTGAGGGCTGGGCTGAATGAAACAGTTGTGATGAGTGCAGAGATTCTGGTCTGTGGAGAGAGAGAGAGACAGAGAGAGAGAGAGAGGCGGAGGAGGGAGGGAGAGAGAGAGAGAGAGAGAGAGAGAGAGAGAGAGAGAGAGAGAGAGAGAGAGAGAGAATGAATGAGAATATCATTCCCTGGAAGTGCATCTTGGTCAGATGCAGCAAAGGACGATAATTTAGAGAAGGAGAGACAAAGATCTTGAGCAAGGGAGAAGGAGAAAGTATGAGTAACGAGTAATGAGAACTGAGAACCAGAGGCACCATGGTGGCACAGTAGGAAGAGAGTGTTACAAGGAAAAGTTGGGGTCTCCCCTTGAGGGAGTTACTCAGAAGATTGTAAAAGCCCACTACAAGTTTTGAAGTGGTGGAGGATGACAGGCCAGGTCATGCATACAGAGGCATGAGGAGTAAAGTAGATATCCTCTTATTTTGGTTGATGTCACCTGCTCCAGGAGAGGTCACACGTGTGAGCTGAGCATGGCCTGCAAAGTATTTGTCCCCCAATTGTCAGGCTCAATAAAGTTTGCCCCACAGTAAGCTGGACTGAAGGGTAGGTTGCAACTAAGGCTGGAAAGAGTTAACCATTTAAAATCAGGTTTCTTAGGGGACAGAGTAACTTCAGACCCCTGGTGCATCAGCGGGCAGGTTGCTTTCAGAATGTACAAAATGCCTGGCTCTGGGTGTAACAGTAAAAATATCTGTAAAACTATATATGCATAGTTATAGAATGGATCTGTGTGGAAGGCTGGCAGTAAAGCAGAGGCCTATGTAAATGCTGTATATATTTTGTAGAGGGTCGTACAATATCTGCAGAGGGCTTTCTATAATTCAGGGACCCTAGGAGCAAGCTCTATGTGTTTTATGTCCCTGTAAATGTGTGTATCCCCCTTGAGGGACTGAGTGTCTGTGTTGTGGCCAATAAGTGTTTAACATGTTTAACTCGTCCTCCCTGCATGAACAATAGCACTTACAAATGTGCAAACATTCATTGCAGTTTGCAGCAGCTTTAAGCTTTCACCATGTCCCAGTGCCCCGCTACAATCTAAAACCCTGGCTGGCTCCTCACCTTATGAGGTGGGACCTGGAAACAACTGCCATCTGAGGGAGTGGCTACAGATAAACAGACCCAAAGTACAGTAAGTCCAGAAAATGCATGGTCCGTGCAGCTCAGTACCTGGATGCTGATCTAGTTTGGGTGGCATTCATAGTCCTGGGACATCCCTCTCCATGTGCATTAAGCTTTGAGAAGGTTCATTGCGTAATCAAGGGGTGAAGCCATGCTAAACACTTGACTTCAGTTCAAACAGAAAGCCCACCGTAGTACAGAAATATATCCGATACTCCATGCAAGTATGATTTTGGTATATGGCAGTCTGCCTGAACTACTGTACCCCTTTTCAACAAATTAAGTTTTTTTTTAATTAAATGAAACAATATGCTGCAAGGTTTCTCAGCTTTCTCTACAGGTTAAGAAACCTGGCACAGTTTCTTGGGGAAGGGGCAGTTTAGGGTACTAAAAAGTTTGGAGCAGTTTGTCTAAGAGTTGTGGGGGACTTGTGTTAGGGACCCCAAGGCATATCCTCACAGCTCTCCATCAGTCTTTTGCAGTGGGCCTCTCATAGTAATGGTTGCTTGGGTTGGATTGCAGCCTTGCTCCAAACTTGGCTGCTTGTGCAGCTAAATGGTCTGCATGGGATCAAGTTAGGGGCACTTACATAGTATCGGGGGTATTCATGTATGTGCAGGGTGCTCTGGATGTGCACAGAGGACACTCTGCATATGTGGCTGGCCATCTTTATGTGTGGATGGTTTTGTGATTTGGACCTTACCTTTATAGCAGTACAGCACCAGGAGTTCTCTTGAACCTGGTTTTTAACTAAATTGTGTATATTAATCTGGAATGTGCCTATTTCAGCTAGTTTTGCGAGAATTGACCCTGTGTAGTCTGCTTTAGCTAGTCTAACGAGTAAGATTGTGTGTAGCCGAGCCAGAGGAATTAATGTGCTTACTCTGATACAAGTGCTTCTGCCTGAACCAAGTTACCTCTGCTTAAACTACACTCCCAGCTTTAAACTGTTTGCATTTTTCCAGCTTTAAACTGTTTGCATTTTTCCCCTCCTTTTTTCCCTTGTCTGTTCCTGAAATGGGGAGGAGTCTGGCAGTAGTCTCTTTACTTGCCACCACCCCCTCCCCATCCCAACTTGTTTTAAATTTAAATCTGCAGGGAGCTTGGCCAGTTTTGGCGTGCTTTCTCCTGACTCTTTGTTTACCTGAATCACCAGCCTATTCAACTCCCTTTCCCGGTCAGAGAGCTCTGCGCCTACGCCTCCCCCAATCTTTCTTTTTATTTGTGTCTCCTCCCCCCTAATTTACTTAATCCTGCTTTTGTTTCCCCAAACTTATATTCTTTTGACTTCCCTTCCCTCCTGCAGGCAGCCCTACTCGGGCATACCTTGTCCAGACAGACTTGGCTCGAGATACTAAGCCACCGACCCTGCAAGGAGCTCCAGACGCCTGTGCAGCCTTCAGTCTCAGGTGAGCAGCCTGACTTTAGCCGAGGACCCACTCCGTGAGCTAACTGGAGCACTTGGAGTCACTGCAGCCTCCCATTGGATGCCGCTCACTGCTCCTTCTACCCCATTGGCTCTGGGCTAATCCCTCAGGATAAACTGTCTCAGGTAGCACTGGGAGTTCTCTTGAACCCAGTTTTCTACAATCCCTGCCCACCCCCTCCACTGATTAAATACACTTTTTTCCCAACCCCCAAACCCAGGTGCCTCTCCCATTGGCCATCTAAGCCCCTCCTTTCATTGGTCATCTGAAGTTCAGCCTGCAGCCAATCATTTTACTGGTTGCCTATCCTGCAGCTCTTACCTGGCCTAAACAACACAGTGCTGCCTGAGCTGCTAATGCACTGCCACACTCTGAGATTGGAAAACATGTCTCTCCTGCCCAGACACATGCTCCTTACTACTCTAATCACCTGCCTACCATCACTCCTGTCTAACATGCCACCAACTCTCCCTAGCCTGCCTCCCCCCATCCTGCTGCACCTTGACAGACCCCATTACACCTTTAACTCAGTGACCATCTCATCACCCAACCTAATCTGGTCCCACTACACCTTGCATCCCTGCCCCTTCCTCCTTTCCCCCCTTGCACTCTTGATTAATTCTGCAACTAACTACCTCCCAACCTGCCGCTCATAGTCATTCACATCCACTACCTAGACAGCGCTCAACAGCGTTGTGGTGCTAACAAGTGGTTGCACGCAACCTTACTATAGGCTTCCTGCTCCTTGCAGCAGGTGACATACACCCTAACACAGGCCCCCAAACACCCCATTTTACCAACTGCAGCAGGATCCTCCCCAAATACAATCACAACCACAAGCCTCACTGAAGCCTACCTCCCACGTGGCCTGCGTCTCTTGTACCTAAATATAAGAAGTGTACCCCTCAGACTTGACTCCCTCCAGTTACTCGCAGCTCACTATGCCCCAGATGTCATCACCCTCTCTGAAATGTGGCTAAACAAGAATATCTCTGATCCCTCGCTTACTATCCCAGGCTATGCGCTGGCCCACCAAGACAGGTCGTCTAGAGGTGGCTGCATGGCGATCTATGTAAACTCAGATTTGTGCTTTTCAGTAGTCCTAGCCAAGACCAAACCCCGCACCTGTAAACTATTACTGCTACAACTGACTCTCCCCTTCTCTCTCCTGATCTACATAGCTGGAGTTTACTGCCGGCCTGGCACACCAGCAACATTTGTCACCGACCTCCTCTCACTAATCTCCTCCCTAACCCATACTGGAGAACTATATATTATGGGAGACTTCAACCACAATTGGCTAGCTCCATCCTTAAACAAAACCCGGACAGACATATCCATGCTAAACCTATCGCAAACCATCACCGAACCCACACATTTTAACCTCAAAATGGGCAACCACTCACTAATTGACTGGACTCTCACCAGCCACCTCCACCAGGTCATTAATGCAGGACTATTACCTGAATCCCTAAGTGATCACCATATTCTATACCTAGTCTGGAAAATTCACCTCCCCAAAATCCACCACAAACTACCTAGCCCAATGCTTCTACAAATCCCTAAACCTCGCCCCTGTGCTTGAAGACCTAGCACTCACAAACTGGGAATCCCCCACTATATTCTGCTCCATAGATGATGCCTTCATACACCTCCAAAACATGTTCCTCAATGTGTGGAACAAGGACACCTTACTGCGTCATACTAGGGTGCATGGTACCCACCTGCCTTGGATCACCCAAGAACTTATAGCATGCAAAATGCACGGGACAACGCATGGAGAACTCATAAATCATCACGCCTCCCACATGATTTCACCATCTATTGGACTCTACACAACCAGTTTACCAGAGCAACCCATCTTGCTAAAGTACTTCAACTCTTCCCTCCACTCTAACTTAAATAGTCCATGCAAATTCTGGAAGGTCATTCATTCCCTCTTCTCCCCACCAGCCGCTTATCTCACCCTGCTTCTAATTGTAAATAACACCCTCCTCTCAGATCTTCGTGCTGTTGCCACAAAATTCAACACATATTTCTCCTCCTGTGCCTCTGTTCTTCTCTCCTCTTTACCCACTCCTGTGCCACACAATCCTCCCACTGAAATTGAGAATACACATGGACCGCTCACCTTCTCCTTCAAAGATATCTCGCCAGCTGACGTCCTTGAAGCCCTATGGACTATCAACCCATCAAAAGGTAAATCCCCTGGTGGTCTAGACAACAAACTCCTCCTCCTGTCCACCCCTGCCATAGCAACAGCCCTCATCAACCTCCTAAACCTCTCCTTTTCCACTACAGCTGTCCCCCAGATATGGAAGCATGCTGTCATCATCCCCCTCCCTAATGGGGGTGCCCCCACCTCCCCCTCTAATTAGCACCCTATCTTTCTCTCCTCCTAACTCTTGCAAAACTACACGAACACCTAGTGCTCAACCAGCTCACCTCCTTTCTCTCTGAATCCAATTTCTTCACGCCATTCCAGTCCGGATTCAGGAAGGGACATTCCACTGCCTCCTTCCTGATTAGACTCACAGACACCACCCTCACTGGAATGGACAGAGGGCCGATCACCTCAGCTATCTTTGTTGACCTTGCCAAAGCATTCAACACTGTCTCCCACCCCCTGCTGTTATCATGTCTCTCGGAAGCTCGTATCTCTGACTCAGCCACCCACTGGTTCAATGTCTACCTCTCGGGTACAACACAATCAGTTAGAATTGCAGACACCACTTCCTCCTCCCCTCCCCATGAATACCGGTGTCCCCAAGGGTCAGTACTCGGTCCTATTCTGTTCTCCATCTTTCTCAATAACCTCCCTCTAGTGTGCTCAACTACATCTATTCATATGTATGCAGACGATACTGTCCTATTCGCCTCTGGCTCCTCCTCGGATGAGGTAACAGCTAACCTCCAGGCCAACTTCAAAAAAATTCGGCTATGGTTCAGCTCTCATCAGCTCTCCCTCAATGCCAAAAAAACTGTCACCATGACCTTCGGCACTCTGCAACATCTGTCTAGGCTCCCCTCCCCCCTCCTTCCACACCCTTGATGGGACAAAGCTGGAGGATGCCACTTCCTTCCTGTACATAGGGGTATGGCTCGACCGTCATCTTTCCTTCTCTGACCACATCGATGCAATCATGAAAAAAATGTGCCAAAAGCTCGGTGCCAACTATAGGAACCGCTATAGCCTCCCCCTAACTACTAGGCATGAACTAGTACAGAAGATGATCCTTCCCTCCTTTGACTACTACGACATAGTCTATAGTTCTGCTCCCAAATCTACCTTATCCAGATTGGAACCCCTTTTCCACACTTTCTGTTGCTTTGCTCTCAATGTCCCCTCCCGCACCCATCACTGTGACCTCTACCATTTCCTTGCATTCCTATCCCTTGAAAACTGCTGCCTGCAGCACTTTGCTAAATTTGTCTCAAAATTTTGGCTCGATGCCCTCCCATCCTACCTCTCTTCATTACTTTCCCCAGCTCCTACCCCTACTCATGCCCTCAGATCCCTCAGCTACCGGCTACTACTAATCTCTAGGTGGATGACCACTATTGGGCACACTGCCTACTCACATTGCTTCCCTAAACTCTGGAATGAGCTCCCTCCACAAATTTGCCAATCCTCCTCTTCCCACTCCCTATCTTCAGAGCTGGCAAATTACCTCATGGTAAATTGCTCCTGCACTAGATGCACTTACAAGTCCGCCACAAGTCCTACCCCCATCTGCCTTGACCAGCGGCACTTCAGTATACGCTTGAAGCTGGCTTACCTAAACCAACTATGGCACTTCTTGGCTTGTGTTCGTTTGTCCTGTCCTAAATTACACTTGATAATCTGTCCTTTTTGCCTCAGTGTTATCTAAATCTATATGATACAAGCTAACTGTAACCAATGTATTCTATGTGCTACAAGCTAAACTGCAATCATTGTTACTGCCAAAAACTAAACTGTAAACAATGTTTTCCTTATACTACTAGTTGAACTGTAACAAATGTTGTATCCCTGTTTACCTCTGTACTTGTATAACTGTAATCTCAGCCTACTGTATGCCTTGTTCAGTGTAAATCTCTTGACAGCCTGCATGTTATCTCCCACTGTACCCCTTCCCCCCAGGTCGCACCGGGAGACAAGCATCTTCCTGCTCAGTGTGCCTTTCCTGGTGAAACAATTTCAATGAAGAAATACAATAAATACATAGGTACAGTATCATCGAGGGCCAAGTTTATTTTGGAACTGAAAACTCCTTGAAGCTACTGAACCCAGAAAGCTCTACTCCTGATAGTTTGAAAATGTGGATAGGATCATGGTGAGAACTGAAGGAGAATCCAGAGTTCAAGCCCATGGTGCATCAGTAACATTTCATAAATACAGACTTTCTTGGCTCTAGCCAGCTCTTATTAAGTAAATATTTTTGCACATGCCATTCACCAGAAATGCACTTTCCTTAAGTGGGCAAAGAATTAAACACACACCATTCAAATCTGAAAATAATTTTTTTCTCTAATGTTTGTCTTGTAAAACACTTCCGAACAAACACACAGGAAATGCAAGCAAGTTCAAACAAACACTTTTCTTGGCATGTTTAAATCATGTGGCTAGACTCAATCTGCTATTGGGACTCCATAAAATTGGTCCCACTAATTCGGAAGTTTTAGAGTCTTATAGGGCTGCTTACCCTGCTCATCATTTACCTGGATTAACCTTCCCTTAAGGCATCACGTTCTAACTGCAGGTCAAAGGTTAAGTGCTTTATACTTTGATGCTGCCTCTTGTTCAGTGTTTTTACAGTACTTGCAGAAATACTGACAGCACATTCAAGAGGATATTTGTTCTCTTTGAATATTTACTCAGTAAATAGATACCCCTCTATACTGTGTCAGAAATAATACAACAGTATGTAATGTTTTGTACAGTAACATTAAAGAGAGACTGAAAAGTTGTACTAATTAGAACATGTAGTAATCAGTTATTTATTTTACAGCGTAATTAGAGAGCCTGTTCTTGTATTTTTTATATATGGTTGCTGGATTTCTTTGTTGTTGTTTTTGCATGATTATCCTTTGTTTTTTATGTGCTATGGTTTGCTTAAATCAATAAAATTCTTTAATAGAAAATTCCACTTTAAAGCAGCCCAAAAGGGCATTCCATTCCTTCAAGACAGCTGCTCAAAACACACATCCACTTGCTGATTTCAGATGTTTGTTTGGGAAAAGCAGTATTCTCTCCTTAGAGGATTTTGGGGAGCCAGCTCTGAAATAAGGTCCCAGAATACTAGTTCTGGGATGTTCCCAATTCATTCTAGGGTTCATATGTTGTAAAAGAGCCTTAAAGGGAATAGAAAACACTGCTGTTTACATTTTTTATATCATTGTAATTTGTGGCTTGGTGGTATCTGTTCAGTAATGTTTATATACTGTTTTGTATTTGTTTGAAAATAAGCATTTGTCCCTTATTTAGTGTCCCTTATAAATGCAACTTACTCACCCAGTATTCATTTTTTAAATTCAGTGTACATTCTTGTATCTCCAGCACAAACAATACATAACAATACAAGAACAGTAACAATAACATACCCATTTCCCCACCACCCACAGACCCCCTACCCCATGGGAATCCACCAAAGTGGCAGAGTACAAATGACACTCCCCTGATCCCAATACATATCTAAAATCCCCATAGCAGACTGAATTATAGCTTGCACAGCAAAAGGAATTAAAGATTGTTTGATGATAGACACCACGAGACTTCAGGTGTTACCTTCACTGCATTAGCACTAACAGGGTATGCAAAGGCTCCCAACACTTATGATAGGACTTATAATGATGATTAATATTGGCTAGATATCTTTCAGTATTGAGGATACATAACATTTCTCTATGCCACTGTGTTCGAGAAGGCATCTCATCATCCAGCCAAAGCCTTAAAATGACAAGCTTTGCCACAGTAGCAATAAGGGCGATATACTGTAACCCTTACGTGGCCAAAAAACTCTATACATGTACATCCCCAGAATACAAATTTCAGGTGTGATCATGTCCTACAATCCCAGTAGGGAATCTAAATGAGTTGAAATGTCTAACTAAAGGGGCTGATCTTTCAACGCTGGACCATAAAATATGATATAAAGTACGTCCTTCTTTATGACATCTCGTTCATAGATTAGACTCAAGTCTCCCCACTTCAAATAGTATACTTGGTGTAGGATACAAGGTGTGTAGCACCTTGAATTGCTGCAGTCATAGTCTGTCCTGTTTAATGTATTTATACCTGTCTAGCCGTCTCCTAACCCATGCTTCATCAGACAATGTAAGTGCTGACTCCCTGGGACCAATATGAGCAGCTGCCTGATAATCTGTGGGGGTCAGTCATGTGCAGAACTGCATACAAATGAGAAATAGGATGAGGCAGCTGTGCAGCCACTATAATCCTACTTTGACCATGAGGGTGGGCTCACTAATTCATCACACGGTGATGCAATTGCAGCAATTTAAAACAAAAGCTGTCTGAGACTTGAAATTACAGCTTAAACAACAGAACTGAAGTGCAGAATCCTCCAAAAGCAACTGACCTCTCCTCAATATTGTTATGTTCTGCCAGTGTCTGGGGTCTAGACTCTGCCCTTTGATCTCAATGTTAGGATTAAGAAATAAAGGCTGGGCAGGCTTCCTTACGAAGACTCAAGCACAAAGCTCTACAAAACTGGGTATGAGCCTTGACAGACCTTGCATTTTGAGTAGAGGGAATGGCCTAAGTAGTTCTGCTGGAGGTATAAACAACTGGGACTACAATGGACTACCCAGTGCAGTGCATGTTCCTTCTTCAGTGGTTAAGCACTGAAGTATATACTCCCCTTCTTCCCTCTGTGCTGCTGAGATACTCTACTGAAGTTATTTACTCCTATGTAGGGCAAAATTAAAATATAGGAAATTAGGGAGTTTTAATGCCCCCAGATTCTTCAGCTGGGCAAGCTTTGAATATGCCCTTGTAGCAACTTTTTCCTTCCAGAGGAACTTAGTGATACTGCTGTGAAGAAACCTAAACCAAAACAGAGGTAAGACAATGTTGATCATACCAAGCAGATATAATAATCATGGCAAGATGTTCGTATTAATGATGTTAATACATCTCCACACTGATAGAGGGAGTGAGGCCCATCTCTTCAGATCCTGTTCTGCCCTGTTTTATTTATTTATTTAAGAGATTTACCAGGAAAGGCATACTGAGCAGAGTACTGCTCGATTCCAGATGTGCCTTGGGGGTAGGGGGTTACAAGGGTGTAGTACATAAATACATAAAGTACAATGGAACATACATAATTTGTAGATATCCAGCAAAGGCCCAATGGGATGGGTGTAGTAGCTGAGATGCATGTAGAGTAATACAAAGTGAGGAGTAATTACAGGCAGTATTTACAGGCAGTGATACGGACTCGAACCCTGTACCCCCAAGCGACCATCCACCCTACCACGCTAGCAGTCCAGGTTGGCAGCTTCCTGCCACCCCCCCCACATTCCTTCCTTCCCCTTCCTCCCCCCGCATGCGCGTATATGTACAGGCACTGTGCTTCAGTGGGACCAGATTCACTGCTTTAAGATCTGATTGATGTTTGGTATGTGAATGCCTAAATATGTGAGACATTTATTTTCCTAGTGTGACCCGATGCTTAGAATATTGGCCTTATCCACCTGTGCATTTAGAGGTAAAACACAAGTTTTAGTAATATTCAGCTTGCAGGCTGAAAACTGCTAGAATCCTGTATAATAGTGTAGGCTGCATGCATAGACATGTGCAGATCTATCACATGCAGCAAAATGCCATCTGCATATGTGGATAATTTGAACTCCTGGTGGCTAGTTCTTATTCCCTTGACTGTATCTGACTGTTTAATTTTGCATGTCAGTAGCTACAAATATAAATTGAAGAGCATGGGGGACAGGAGGCAATGCTGCCACATTCTCTGCCTGAGCTTTTACTGGGTTGGATAAGACTTGATTACAATGTAGTCTTGCAGAGGGAAACGGTTCCATGTCATAATGGCAATTGCGGAATACCAATCACTGTTACAGTGCTTGTACATTGCAAAAAATGAATTTCAGCGATGCACACTTGTGGCAAGGATGAAGAGGGTGCCCGAGACTTACAGCTTTTTTTTTAGTGCAGGTGGCTGTGCCCCCCGCACACCCCTACTAATGGATTCTCAACTCCAGGGGGGTGCATGTGGGGGGGTGAAAAACCTGGAAAAATACAAAGCTGCCTGCCGGCAAAAAAAAAAAGCATTGCGCCGGACTCGAACCCTGCACCCCCAAGTGACCATCCACCCTACCACGCTAGCAGTCCAGGTTGGCAGCTTCCTGCCACACACCCTCCCACATACCTTCCCTCCCCTTCCTCCCCCTGCGTGCGCGTATATGCACGTACATCTGTTCACCCTACCTTGCCCAGCCCGATATTCGCTCTCTACCCTACCAGGTAGCCCTGTACACAGGCACTGTGATTGAGGTCATCCTTTTTGTAAGTGCTCAGTCACAGTCACCCTGTACATGGTATACCGATGGAGACTGATATAGATCCTAGATCTACTGGACAAACAATGGGGGGATATTGTATCGCAATAGGATCTGAAAGAGATAGTCCCAGACCACCTGCTGAAAGCTTTCTTTGACCAGGGCTGTGGGGGGGGGGGGAATCTCGTGGCTGCAGAAATGAGATGGTGTACTTTTCTAGGTGACCACCATAAACCCAACCTGCTCTGGGCTGATTAATGTGGGCCAAACCCTACTAAACCATGTGGTGAGAACATTGGCTAATATTTTCATGTCGACATCAATTAACAAAATCTGCCTTTAGCTACTGGTCAGTGTCTTATCCCTATCAGGCTTAAGGATCAGCGAGATTTTAGCCTCAGTGAGGGACTGGTTAGAAACACCTGTCCCATACAGGTTTTTAAATATTTTAGTCAAAATGGGCAGCAGGTTATCAACAAAGTACTTTTAAAAATTGAAGGAGAAGTCATATGTTCCCGGAGCTTTGTCTAGTGGAAGATATTTAATAGCAGCCCTGACTTCTTCCTTGTGTAGCCATACATGCATCGCACACCCTTACACCTTTCAATTCTACACACACATACATACACACACATACACACACACACATGCACACACACACACACACACACACACTCACACACACACACACTACTATAGCACAACAGAATAGAACAGTTTCACGTGATTAACTATTCATGAGCTGAGGCTACTATCATTAGCCCTGTCAGACATTTTTGTTGGTTTCAGACAGTGCTAATGAGAGAAAGAGAGATGGCAACCATACTTCTTACTCACAAATAGACCCCTCTGCCTGACACACTAGCTATCAATCCAGCTGTAGCAGCAGAATGGAGCCCAGGAAATCAATGCTTGCTGCATCCGTGTCAATAAGGTTTGTATCATTGAAATACAGAGTTTGATAGTATGCTCCAAACACATTTGCTGTTTCTCTTGCCTGAGTAATGACGGCATCACCACCTACACCTCCAATGCCCTTAATGACCTGTTAGACTTCCTGAAGTTTAAGGTGCAAGACCATTAACTGACCCACCTTCTCCCCTTGATCTAGGTATCCCTAGAATGGAAAATGGCCTTCTTAGTTTTTTCAAGATGTAGTTACACATATTGGCGGCTATTCTGTAAGATGCACACTGCGCAGAAAAAGGGTGCAAGCCAGGAACCTCGCAGCACACAGGGTGCAGCAAGGTACATGGCATGCACAAACATCACAAAGGATGGCACAGCAGAGGTGTGGAAGAGCCACTGCACACCCAGCACTATGCACAGGCAGAGGGGCATGGCCACATGGTGCTGACCAAGTCAGACACCCACACACATGCACAAATGCCGATACGACAGGAAATGGCATTCAAAGGGGAGCGCCAGCCAAACACCCTGATGGGGGAGACATAACCAGGTGCATGAGTAGGCAACTACAGGGAAGTTCACAGCAGCCAGCATGGTGGGCCCCACTCCATGGCCCTGAATGCAGCAGGACAATCCAGGCACACAACTCACAAGCACACAAAAGAGGCAGAGACACGGGTGCATGGGACAAGTATGTTTACTGCCACAAACCAACACCATGAGCAGAACACAGAGGCAGTGCAGTTCAAAACCATGACAACAGTGGGCACAGCCACCCACCCACCAGAGCACCACCACACAGGGTGCAACCCCCCCTGTAAATGAACATGACCAGGCCCCCCAGTAGGACCTCAGCAACACAAGGAGGACCCCACAAACATACAGGTGGCAATGGTCAAGGAGTTCATCTGGCACACAAGGCAGCAGCCCCCCCCCCCAGGCAAACAATAGTGTCATATCCTGAACAGTTCAGCAGTGTAGACTGCCAGCAACATCCCCAACCAGCCATGTAGATGGTGTGGCCTAAACAAGGCCAGCTCTAGCTGGCCCCATCCTCCTCCTCCTCCGAGTCCTCAGATGACTGCTCAGGCATAGTGGCAGTGTAGTCCTGCACCTCCAGAAGCATCCTCCACAATGAGCCATGGTATCCCTGTATGGAGAAAGCACAGTGAAATGGACACATCAGCCCCATGCTTGCTGCCAGACTCAGACCCACCCAGACACCCGCAATGGTGAACACCTTACCTTAAACGGCTCCATGGCACACCAATACCAGCCACAGTCATCCTTGTAATAGATGTCACTGCTGCCAACCCCCAGGGAGATGAAGTCCTGCAGTTGTTGGGGTCACCACCTCACCACGACCTGTCCCGTGCCACCATCCCCAAGGTCATGGAGCTCCACAGCAAAGTGCTCCAGCTGCCCAGTAGCAGTCTGCAGTGGAGAACAGGACAGTGTCAAAGGCAGCGGTAACACACACAGATGGCCACACCCTGGACTGGGCGCACAGGAGTCACTCACCTCTGGGGCTTGGTGACATTCCAGATCACACCTCCCTCGAGGCAGTCCTGGTAGCACCATGAGGAGATGTCACAGTTTCTGTGGATAGGCCGTGGACCTGCCCACATGCACGCCACACCTGCCTGCACCTGCTGCTGCTGCCATGGCCATGAATGTACAGGTGATGGGGGCCACGCCCAAGTGCATGCCCTGCCCACAGGGTGTGGCGTGCATGCGCACTGTGCCACCGCCAGTGGGGGGTGGGTGTTGGGGGTATAAGGGGCAGAGCACAGACACGGTGTGGCATCCAGGGCTG
The DNA here is from genome assembly GCA_016271365.2 of Neoceratodus forsteri. Classification (NCBI taxonomy): domain Eukaryota; kingdom Metazoa; phylum Chordata; order Ceratodontiformes; family Ceratodontidae; genus Neoceratodus; species Neoceratodus forsteri. The sequence continues at coordinate 411,740,215 of CM028133.1, read as the reverse complement.
ACTGCCTACTGGGTACAAATGTACACACCCATGGCCACCACGAAGTGCCCCGGGTTGCTGGTCAGCATAGCACTACTGCATGCTGCTAATGCACAGGGATGGGACCAAGAAGCACGGAATAGGCCCAGGTCATACCACCTCTGGCTTAGGGCTGTGGACCTCAGGGTGCAGCAGTGTATGGACAGATTCTGGTTTGACCATGGTACAGTGGCATACCTGTGTGACATCGTTGAGCTGATGGTGCAGCCACTGATGTGCCACTCGCATGCCTTGTAAACAGAAACCAATATCCTTTGTGCCCTGTCCTACTATGCCACTGGTTTGTTCCAGTGGGTGTGTGGGGACGTGACCGGTGTCAGCCAGTCGTGGGTGTCTAGGGCTATACACCAGGTCACCGATGCACTGCTGCGGGTGGTGGGTGACCACATATGGTTCCGTGCTTCACTGCTGGAACAGCGTACTGCCAAGGAAGCCTTCTTTGCCCTACATGGCATGCCCAGCATGCTTGGTGTCGTGGATGGCATGCATGTGCCGGTGTTGACACTGATCATGAATGAGGCAGCATATTGGAATAGGAAGAGCTTCCACAGCCTCAACTGCCAGGTGGTGTGTGATGCCAGGTGCTGCATCATGGACATGTGCGCACGGTACCCCAGCTCGTGCCATGACACCTATGTGCTTGACAACTCTGGCATTGGCGCACGGCTTGTGGAAGGGGATGTTGGTTCTGGATGGCTGCTGGATGAGTGCCCTGGGTGGGACGGCAGTGCCGTGCATGTGTGCAGATGTGTGTGTGAGTGTGTGCATGTGTGGTCATGTGCTGAGGATGGCATGGTGGTGTGTGTCCTCAGGGCTGTACCAGCTGTAATCAGGCCTCTGAATCCCCCCACAGGTGACAGCGGATACCCCCTGTGGCATTACTTGATGACACTGTACCTCTCACCACAGGAGAGGGCAGAGGTGGCCAACAATGAGGCGTATTGATGGATACGTGGGGCGTAGAGCGCACCATTGGCATCCAGAAGATGAGGTTCCAGTGCCTGGACCACACGGGAGGCATGATGATGCATGAACCTGGGTTCACCTGCAGAGTGTTCACCATGTGTGTGATGCTGCATAACATTTCCGTCCGCTGTGGGTTGCTGTGCCCACCCCTTAGCCCATGTGACACATGACCCCCTGACATGCCACCGGCACTGGATGGGGCCTGGGACATGCCGACGGGCTGTGCCATCAGCCACACTGTGCTGCATGGTACCTTCCCATGGGCCATGGGAGCAGTGATGATCCTGTGTTCTGAGTGCCCCATGCCATGTCCTTGGCAATGGCCCATGTCACCCTGCACAGCCACAGCTGTGGCACAGCACATGGACTGTGAAGCATGGCAGAAGTACCCCAGGACGTGCCATGTCCACAACCCTATCCCCCTCGGTGTGTGCACCGTGTGTGCTGCCTGCATGCTGGCAACCACCACCCCCCGGTGGTGTGCATGCCCTAGCCCCCCACACTGGCCCCTGGGCACACCCTGCCTCCATGTCCCTGGTCTACGGCATGACACAGTGGCATTGGGCACTGCCCCCTACTGGCCACATGCCCCTGAACAGGATACCCAGGGTCTGTTGTGTCACCCGGGGACACCCCACCTGTGTGGGGTTTGGCTGTCTGATTGGGGGGCCACCAGTGCCATCAGGGTTAGGATCCTGCAGGTCCACCAAGGGCAGCCTGCCAGGAGGGGCAGCTGCAGCAGCACTGCCATGGTGTGCCTGTGAATTGTGCAGCAGTGGGCCAACAAGCCCCTTGCATGGCGGTGGTGCGGGTTCTAGCGCATCCTATCCCACGTCTCTGCATGTCTGTGTGGTCCTCATGGTATGGGCATGCACAGAGGCATGTGTGTGTGTACCGGGTGCCTCGTGCTCCCTGGCCATTATCATTTCCAGCACGTCCCCAATGTGGGTCATGTCCTGTGCCATACCCTCTACCACACAGGTGAGCATGCAGATGGCCTCTGTCTGTTCCCTCTGTGCTGTTAGCCTGTCCTCCTCCAGCCACCGCAACTCTGAGTAGGGCATGGTCAGCACCCCTGCACCTGTGGGACACATGACATGCTGTTGTGTGACCTAGCCCTGTCCAGCACCCTGTCCTGTAGTGGTGTGCCTTACCCTACAGGCACCGCTTTCTGGTGGGTCTGTGGAAGGGCATTTTGTTGGTGAGCGTGACTCTGTGCATGGGTGTGCCATGGGCATGCTTGGGGTCACAGGGCGCATGTTGTGTCCCGCACTCTCTGGGGATGTTTCCCCCATGCCACAGGTCTGTTGCATTGATTTGCTGTCCTCCAACTCGGCATCTGGGGTCGGTGGTGGGTCATCCATCATAGCAGCATTGTCTGGGATGTCCAGGTTGGCATCCACCCCTATTACTGGCTCCACCTCCTCCAGTGCATCCTGGTGCAGGGACCCTGTGGGGGAGGTAGGGGTGACAGTGTCAGTCAGATGTGCCCAGCGTGCGTACCTGCCTGCAGGCATGTGGTGGCATACATACCCTCCATCACCGGTGTTCTCCCTGCAATGCCTGTGCTGCTGCTGGATGCTGCACCAGTCCTGCATGCATGCCCTCTGTGGGTGAGATGTGGCACGATCAGTGGGCTGTGCTGTCTGATGTGACCCTCTCCTTCCCACTCAGTGGCCCTCTCATGCCTACCTGCCAATGTGTCACATCCATCCAGCAGGACCTGCCAGGTGACCTCAGTGACAGTTAGTGCCACGATCCTCTCTAGGGGTGACAGCCTTGTTCCGGGCAACAGTGGTCCGCCCCCTGTTCCCATGTGTGCCCTGTGTGCTGCCACCAGCTTCCATTTCACGGTGGACAGGGGGTCCCTCCACTTGTGTTTAATGGCAGAGAGGGTCCGTGCCTCGGGTCCAGTGGCATTGACGGCCACCTGGATTTTCAGCCAGAGATGCTACTTGGTCTTGGTGGGTGCCATCAGTGACTGGTCACTGTACAGCATGTCATAGTAGGTCTGGATGTCCGTTACCAGGGCTGTCACCTGGGCGGTGGTGAAATTGCTGGAACTTACCTTCTTCCTGGTGGTACTCATGCCCCCGCCACTTGGTCTGGGCTGGTCTTCAGCTGCGGGTCTCCCCCCTGGGATCACAACATTGTTCATTGGCATTGCCATTGCACTGTCACTTCCACATTCAAGCATGTGCGCTGCCTCTACGCATGCCCTTATTTGGCAGGGTCACGGGCATGTCCCTGGGCTGTGAGGACCTCTGAGCCACCCCAGCGTGCTGCTCCATGTCTTCTTGTGTGCCGCACTTGGCAGTACCCCAGCGCATGACGCTGTTGCTGAATGCCGCGTTCCATCCACACCTTGTGTGCCGCGCCTGTACACACTGCTCTTGCGTGATGGAGGTCCACCTTGGAGGATAGCAGCCAATGAGAGCAAAGTCTGTTCACCTCCTTCCAGATTTCAGCGGGGGTTGAGGGTTTTAATTGGTGCTGTATAACTCTAATTACTATTAGCAGCCTATTTCCCTGGGCAGACCTCTCCCACTTCTTGAAAATAGCCAGCTGTGTTATCCCCCCCCCCATAACTCTCTTGGCACCACCACCATCATCAGTGTGTTGAGTGGAAGTTGAGCTACACTGGAAAATGTGATGCATGGACTCCCTGATTTTAAAAACTGAAGGCCAAGCTGCTGTAAATTGGGTAAAGTGTCATAACTGTGCCCAACCTACTAAAATCAAGCACAGTTGTGACAAAGGTGTTCAGTGAATCTGTGCCAAACAAAGGGTTTGACACAGGGCTTGATGCAAGCCCTGCATCACCCTTTGAAAATTGGGCTCACATTTTTTATCATGTACCAGCTGGGTATTACATCATCATATGAGGTCTACCTCTGCACCCCTATGCAGATCTTTCTTCAAAAGCACAGGTGCATAATCTGTCAGGACTATAGCTTCCATCTCACAGAGAAGAATCCAGGGTATGTCCCGCTGAATCACTAAACATAGTCAATTTGTGAGAAGGAGCCATGCAATATAGAATGAAAAGAACAAGCATGTGTCAATGCCGAATGTTTGCTTGCTGGCATTGGCATTGGTAGTGTAGAAGTTACAGAGCTGCATAATAGGAATGGCAGTGAAGTATTGAACTGAAGCCAATCCCACCACCACCCTGCAGAGACTGACAGGCATTAGGGTGTGCCTTTAGGTCATCGGGCATAATGGCTACACCATTTCACCACACCCTACCCTGCAGACACTGACAAGTGTCATGGTGTGCCTTGGGGTCTTTGGCCCTTATGCGCACCCCATTCCATCAGGAAATACGGTGAGATGGGTGCGGTATAGGAGAATGGGTGAACTTTGGGGCAAGAGTCCAAGGCATACCTCGATGCCTCTCACTGGCTGCAGGGTGTGGAATGGTACATGAGCATTACAGGCAAGAATCCCAAGTCACACCCTGATGCCTGTCATTCTCTGCAGGGGTGGGCGTTATGGTTGGAAACTAACACCTCAGGCATTCATTGGTATTTTCACTCCAAATTTTCAACATGTTATTTTTGTGACCCCCACCTCATGAACAGTGGCAATACCAGTTTGCTAGCGAAGCTGCTTATGCACAGTGACTATGGCATTTAGCACACGAGGTGCAAAACACATTCGAACAGGATGTGAAAAATTACAGCTGTACTGTTCATGGGGAGGTGTAAAAAATGGCAATGTTGCAAATCTGCAGTAAAAATATTAAAATAACTGGTGAAGTCACGAGCGTGCATAGAAACTGTGCAACGCACACCCGTAATGTAATTAGTTTGGGAATTTTTTTACAGCAGATTGTCAACACAGGCATTTTGGGACCTCCAATCATGAGCAGTGTCACTGTGACTTTACTTATCTGTCCTGAACAATGATTTCCCACAGCGACCACGCATCTGTGTGCTGAAAGTGTGAAAACACATTTCGTCCATGTTGTGAAAAATGACAGCTATAGTGTTCATAAGGAAGTGTGGAAAAATGCCACTGGTGAAAATCTGGACTGAAAATATTACAAAGTCATGAACTTACGAGGGTGCATGGAAACTGCACAATGCTCATTCATAACACAGTCATTTTATGGACTTTTGTCACCAAATTTTCAACATAGCCATTTTAAGACCTCTGCTCATGAACAGTGCAACTGTGATTTTCTTAACCTGTCCCAAACATTGCTTTCATACACTGACTGCACCATCGTGCACTACATGGGCGGAAACACATTTTGGGCAACATGTGAAAAATGGCAGCTCTACTGTTGATAAAGAAGTGTAATAAAATGGCAAAGTTGAAAATCTGGAGTGAAAATATTGAAAATTTGCAAACTTACGAGTAGGCGTAGGAACTGCGCAATGCATGCTCGTAAAACAGTCATTTTTAGGAATTTTTCCACCAAATTTTCAATATAGGCTTTTTGAGAGCCCACCCTATGAACAGTAGCAGTGTCATTTTGTTACTCAGTCCTGAAAGGTGATTTCGCACAGTGACTGTGAAATCACCCTTCGGGCCTGATTAACGCCATGACAGGGAGAGCATTCATGAGAGGGGGTCCCAAAAAACCCATGTTGAAAATTTAGTGCAAAAATTCCAAAAAATGCCTGAGATATGCAGCAAAGTTGAAAAAACCCTATCTATCCCGTTTTACAGCATACCGGCATTTCCTCAGTCCGCGGTCGGCTTAGAAGAGTGCAGATGTGTTCCCAGTCCACCGAAGATTTTCGCGCCAGAGTCTGGAGGTAAGTATGGGGTGGGGGATGTGGGGAGCAGGGTGCGCAGGGGTGGGTGCGGTGGGCTGGGTGAACACTGAGGGAATGTTTTCTTGTTTACAGGTTTTTTAACAGGAAGACGATGCTGGATGTTTGCCACGCTGGGATGGGCTCCCAGCATGGCAGCTAGAAGGCTGTTTGGGGGAGCTGGAGCCGCGGGGATTGGGCACCCCAGTTGGCCATACAAACTTGTGCCATGCTGGGGTGGACTCCCAGCGTGGCAGCTGTAAGGCTGTTTGGGGGGGGCTGGAGCCGACGAGGGATTGGGCACCCCGTCGGCCATACGGATTTGTGCCACACTTGGGTGAGCTCCCAGCGTGGCAGCTGTAAGACTGTTTGGGGGGGTCTGGAGCCGACGGGGGATTGGGCACCCCTGTCGCCCATACGGATGTGTTGCCATGCTGGGGTGGGCACCCAGCGTGGCATCTGGAACTCTGTTTGGGGGGGAAGTGCAGCACAGCTGATGGGGGATTGGGCACTCCCGTCGGTTGTACAGTGTGTGCGTGGTGGGGGCGAGCACATAGTATGCATGTGCGTGTGTGTAAGGGAGGAGCACGCATGAGCAGGCAATATCTTATCGCTGCTCACTGAAGCATAGCTCCCTCTTTCAACTGTATGCCACTGCATTTTCAACTGCTGTCATAGACAGCTCCAGCAGTGATTGGAGAACTGTAACCGTGCCTGCAAACACACTGACTGAATTGGAAGACACTGACACACCTCCGAAAAACTCGGATGATGGCACTATGTTTCTTGCACATGCGTGCAAGCAAACATCAAAATATCTGTCCCTCTGATGCAGAAAATGCCAGTGGTTGACTAGATCCATATAGTCCACTAGTTCTCATAAAGTTCTGTGCCCTGCAGAAAAGTCCTGTCTCCCAACCCCTGATTTATCTATACCTGGGTGTAGGACCAATTCCAGTCTCCACCTAAGAGGATAGGTAAGTGAGCATAAGGGTTTAATTTAGTAAGCAGCACTGTTAAATAAAGAAGGTGAATCCAGGTTTTTAACATATACAGTTCCCAGCAGGACCTCTACTGGACTATGTAAGAATAGATAACAACCTGCTGGTTCTCCTTTCTCTCAATAAGTTGGAATAGCACCTGTCTGGTTATTAGAATCTATACTTTTTCACATAGGGGGTAGTGGATGCATGGAACAGCCTTTCTGAGGAGGTTATCAGGTCAAAAACAGTGGGGCAATTCAAGAATGCATGGGACAGACATAAAGCGATTCTTGTGGGGGGGTAGGAGGAAGTAGACTGTTGGTTACCTAGGATCTGCAGCTTATCCAATAGGTAGGGAAATGGGCAGACAGGGTGGGCCAAGAAGTCCTTATCTACCATCAAAGTCTATGTTTCTATGTTTTTGCCCTTTGTTTGGTGCTGTTTCCTGCCCCATATGCCTGCCCCACCCAGTCTCTTTGAAAATGCAATATCTGATACTGCCTCATATGTGTCTCCTGCAAATACACAATAGTAATATTGAGCTTCTTCAGATGTTTTAATATAGCATGTATTTTCTACTTGGCCTACCTGCCTTTAATATTACACATAGCTAAATGATACACTCTACTAATGGATAATCTAACTGCAGTATAAGCTGGCTGACAGGGACTCTCTGGCTAGAACACCCCATGTGCCCTTTAGTGTAACCCCTTGTAAACCCCCTAACAGAGAACATATAATACAGCATATTTTAAAGGGACACAAATAGCAGTAAACATCTATTTTACCATTGACTCCAATCCTGGGGACCAGAATCTTACTCTGTCAGTGCATGACTGACCAGTCACAAGCTGGAAGCTGGCTGTGTGCCGAACACCAGCACAAGAAACTCCACATGCCATCCTAAGATGGCCAAGTGGATCCAAACCAAGGACAAAGCCCAACTTGGCCCCTCCAGACCACATCCATCCACTACCCTGAGAGGGTTGGCAACAAAAGGGTGCACACATCAGCATAGGTCTGGGGAAAGGACCCCAAGTGAAAACAGCCCCCCTGCTACCATACCACTACTTATCATCTGAACAATAGATAGAATACGTTACAATGTCCCCAGATAAGGATCCTTAGGATAAATCATTCTGAGCAAAGTTAAACAATACAGGTAGTGTAAGATACAACTTGCAGTAATCAGAACCCCAGGTAATCTGCTAACACACTGGAACTGCAACCCACACAGTTTTAGCAAAGGAAAGGAAGCAGAAAAGAAAACCCCTCCATGAATGAAAAAACATGTCCTAGCTGCACAATAGTCTTTTACAAGGAAAGTCTAAAGTGGTTGGCAACCTGGTGAGTCCATCTAGAGGAGCAGGATAAAAAAGTGCAAGCAAAGTGGCCCTCAGGCTATCCATCAACAGATCAACTGCCTGTCCATGTACTCACAGCATTTCTGTGTCCCTTGCTGATTCTGTGCATTAGCAGCGGGGTTGTGATGGGAGATTTTGTGAGGGAGAGGTGATGTCAAGCCACAAACTGCATGTAAGCTGCACCAGCCACCCTGATATCCTAGGCTAGATGGCTGAACCAGCAACAGCCTACACCAAAGTATATCGGGAACAGTTTACCATATTCAATCATAGTTATGAAAATGGCCAGCTTCTCCTGCCATAGTGGCAAGCCACAGAAGTTTGTGTAACATCCCACCACCCTGACATCTTGTAGCTCCAATGACCCTCGCATTTTCAGGCACAAGTGGATTCAGGCAGCCTGTAGAGTCCCTTTAGCACCCACCACTGTGAAGGTCTAAACAGCAGAGATCTGCTCCTTTGCTCTAGCAGCAATAAACTTGTCTACCATAACAAAACCAATGACACCATTCTCCATCCACCACTGTGCTGCAGTATTGCCCACAGGGTGCCTCCTTTTCATGGTATCAAGCCTTCTCTGCACTAGTAAGCTGGAAATAGTTCTGGAAATACAGTTGGTAGCTCATTTTCTGCTTCCTCTGCAGAGGCAAACTGCTTTTGTCCAGTTGGAGTAGTGACTGTAACTTTTGCAGGATAGATTAACTCAAATTCAATATGGGCAGCAACCACCTTGGACTCGATGTCCTTATATGCAGCCTTCTTAGCGCAAAACTGCAGACTCAGATTCTGGAATAAAAAAGACATTTTTCTTTCCACTGAACTTCCTTAAGCTCTTGCACCTTAGTCAGAATGTGCATCTTGTCTAGGTAGCTTAGCAGCCTAAAGACAATAAACAGCAGCTTGTCCCTTTTGGACAGCACAGGGTGCAGTGTATGGTGGGCCTGCTCAATAATGTAGACTGGTCCATTAAGCAAGGGTCCTGAAAGCTTCTGGATCAACTCTGCATAAGTTGCAGCATGTTGGCACCCTCTGCCTTCTCAGGTAATCCAACCAAGAATAAATCATTGCACCTACTGCACCCCTCTTGATCCTCAAGCCATTCCTCAAGGTGGGAGATCTTCTTCCAACAGGCCATGACCTCCAGCCCCAACCTATCCTGGTGATCTTCTGCTGATCTCACCCAAGCTTCAGTATCTACCAAATGGTACCTGAGTGCATTTAAGGCTGGTTGGATTGTTTTGACAGTACTGACCAAGTCTAAAATAATCTGCTTAATTTTGTCAAGCTCTCACAGGAACCTCTCCAAAGTCAGTGGCTCCTAGGAATGTGATTCTGGTGTCAGGGAGAGTGGATTAGGTTTATGGCACTTAAGCTGCCTGTCTGGGATGGGGGGATAGTATAGCAGTAACTTTGCTCTGTTCCTCTGTGAGATCCATTTCTGACACCATTCTTGCACCACAAACTGCCCTCATCTTCAAAATTCTACAACACTAAAAATTAAAAAAAAAAGATAAAATGTTAATGATCAGGAAGGTTAGTCACTGAATTGCACTGATGCTCCACAGAGCTTCTCTGTCCCACTGTTACTTGGTTGAGTGCATCACATGACCCTTGCTGTATTCATTTTTGTAAATACATCATAGTTCCAAACCTGGTAACATTAGTTTAGCAGGGGACCTGCATGGAAAGCTTCACTGTAGGCTTTAGCTCTACTGATTTCAGTAGGTTCTGGAACTAATAAGTAATTAAAAAAAATACTGAGCAGGGATAAAATAGCAATAATATGGGCTCTTTGAATGCGGAAAAAATAGGACTATTTCAAAGCAAAATACAAAATATACACTAGGGTTATTAAACAGACTATACACATGCCCAAATTAGCCATAATATTAGAAATGCAAACAACAGGGTTTATGTTCCATTTAAAGTGAATTTGAAATCATATTGGCAGCTAGTGCAGTTCCATGAAAATCACAGCGCCAAACTGATATTTCTGATTATATAAAGTTTGCAGGCAAAGGTGGGTTACTACAACATGAAGCAGTCACAAAAGACATCAGTCACCAGAGCAGGACCAGCATCAGCCACAGTACCCACAACAGGTGAGAATACTTTGCAAGCAACAAGGGAGCAGTCAGGGGAAGAGACATTAAAGACCACTAACCTTTCCAGGGATCTCCCACCCCTTGCAGATCTTGCAGTACTTGAGAAAGGCTTGCCCTTGTACCAACACGATGCATAAACCACTTCAAGATGATAGTGGATTTGTATGAATTTACTAGGCTGCTGAACATGAAATTTTTTTTAACACAAAGGGACAATATGGGGAGATCAGCTAATCATAAATTGGATGTGGAATCATCTGCTAACAATATTTTCAAATGTGTTGCTCCAACTGATTCTGGATGCCTTCTTAAGAAAACTGCTTTCTGCCAGTCACCAAATCCCACCATTGTGGTGTTCTATAGGATTTATAAAACTGAACTGGAGACACTGTTCAAACATGTGGAACCATAGACATATGTGAAAGTTTGTCTGCCTTGCAATGGATTCATTTAAGAACCTGGGGAATACTCATCACATCACTTTTAAACTGGCCAGTAATGGTGAATCAGTAGTCATTGTGGTCACAGACAAGTAGAAAGCTAAGGTTTTAAGGCAACCTTTCAACACTAAATTTTATAGATTACTATACATTGACTCAACAATGTTATTTAAATGTGCCATTGATAAATGTGTCCAGCATGAATGCTCCAATACTCATTATTGGTTGCCAGAGATTCATATAAATATTAGAGATCCTCTGGTTATCCAACTGAGACTATTATGTATTGCTTGCCAAAGATTCGTAAAAAATATTGAATATACCCAGGCCATTCAACAGGTGAGTATTTGTTCACTAATGGAATCACTGGCCAAATTTGTGGCTGCCTATATCAAAGAAGTTGCCCGTAGTCTCCCCTGAAACAAATGAGACTTTGTGGATATCCTTTGGGGTCTTGCAGATCTTTATACTCAAGACAACTTGTGATTTGTGAATCCTGATGTCACTTGATACAAATCTTCCTTATAGGGGGAACAGCAGGCTTTGTGAAGCATTTGGGGAACTGAATCTTTATCCTGAAAAGGTGGTGGATTTCTCACTGAAAAATAATTGCACTTTCACCTTCTTGAAGAAGTACTGTTTACAAATAAGAGGTGCAGCTATGCAGCATCTTTTGCCTTTAGTTACACAAACATCTACCTTGGCATGTGAGGAAATCAGGTGGTCGATGATTCTAAAGTCAACCTTTTTTTATTAAAATGTTCCTTTGGAGGTGCTACATGGATAATATATTGATGGTGTTATAGGAAGGGAAGGAGAAATTGCATCAGTATGCACCTTTTGTAGAAAACAATAATCCAAATTTGAGATTTTCTGTCACTTGTAGTATAACAAGTGTCCATTTCTTGGGAGTTAAACATCAAGAAGAATGGTAATAATGAGGTGGATACTGATCTCTTGTGGAACAGTGTTGATCATAATTCCCTCCTCAACAACAGCTATTTCTATCCCCCACCACACCATTAGGAACATCCCACGTACTCAGTTTCTACATATCAAGAGAAACTGTAGCACTGATGTGGACATCTGGGTGAGGTCTGATGATTTGCAAGAGAGCTGTAGAGCTTGTAGATATCATCAGGATATTATTATGTAGGCTAGATCTAAAGTACCCACTATAGATGATGATGCCTTATTGCACTCCTTTGATAACTGTGATACCACATATATGATTGGCACCACTACCACCACCAACATCATCACCCACAGACTACTAGGTCCCAATTGGTGAAGAAAATATTGGATAGCAATTGAAATATCAAGCTTCTGGATGAGAGCCATAGGAAATGTTTTGCTTCTAAGTTCAACATTGGCATATAAATAAGGGGATAACATTGGTGGCCTTTTTTTTTCAGTTTCCAGCAGACACCTATGGTACAGATGGAATTGTCTCCTTAAATGTGAGAATGCCATCAGTTTGACACTTGTACATCTTGTGGGGTACTTGAGCTGTCTGACAATTTCCAACACCGAAGGGGGGGTGAGCGTTTTGTTATTTAAAAGTTTAAGAATTGTAATACCATATCAGTTATATATTTTGCAACATGTTCCTGCAGTGTGTTTTATATTGGCAAAACTTTATTTAAATTCAAAGTGAGGCTGGGCACACACATTTGTGCATTTGATGTGGGTGATTTGGATAATGCCCTGGAAATGGACATTTAGACCACTTGGAACCAAAGATGCAGTTTATAGGAAGAGTAGTACTGTATATGGGATCTGTAAAAGGATTCTAGATAGAAGACATATCCAGTACTTTTCTCTCTTAGCATCCTTTTATGGATCCCATATACTAACATGCTCTTCCTGCAAACTACCTCTACAGTATGCTCACTCTGCGTGTTGTAAATGCCTGTTACCTTGGGATTTTGACTTGTTGCCTGGTTGAGACAGTGACTGCAGCACACTTAGTGATTAGTCCAGAAAGGATGAAACATGTGTCTGTACTTTGTCATTCTTAGCCTATACTGGATAAGATGTACAAGACTGTTTAAAAAGCGGTATCTGCTTTGATGAAACCTTGACAGCTTTCTTAAACAAGGATTTACATACACTTAATGCCTTGCATTGGAAATGAGGCTTTACAGTATTATGGTTAGGAGAAAAGCATAAAAAACTTGCATTATGTTTGGATATTGCCCTGGCATAACATATACATCCTATGGGGTATTGCACCATTTTTCATTTATTGGGTCTGAGAAAGGACTAGGTCATGTGATGGTGATTTGTACAATCCCCTTCTCAAAAGGGAGGCCTTTTGGTGCCACAGGTTGGGTGCACAACAAACTGGTTAAAAAAGCACTAGATGACAGAGTTAGCAATAACAGCAACCAGTTATTAATATGCAGATATTGTGCTGGTGCAGAATTCATTATGCAAATTATTTGGCAATACAGGTAGCAGTTAGCTTACTGAGAGGTGGCATTCCAGGTGAGAAAAAACACTGGACTGTCTGAACTGCCTGCAACAAATGCACCCAAGCCACCTGCCAGGCTAAGGCTCGCTTCTTCAGGTCTGAACTGGACAACTCCTGGGGCAACTGCTGGAATTTCTGGCAAAATATTAAATCACTAATGAGAAAACCCAGCAGAACTGTCCCCTCCAAGCTGCACCTAAATGGGGTAGTAACACAGTACCTGAAAACCATTGCCAATATTTTTAATGACCTTAGTGGGGTGCTCCCTGCTGATGACCTAGTCCCTACTCAGGGTTGAGAAATTGCCACAACTGCTGCCTCTACCTCCTGCCAGGCCAGCACTGTTTCCCTCTTCTATCTCAAGATAATCAGACCTGGAGAAGCAAAAAATAATACCTCCAAAAAGTGCTTCGCAAATCCAGGCACAATAGTGACAGCCTTCATCTTAAGTTAATCTCCCTCACTCTGGATGTCGTTCTGGCTCCATTAACAAGAATTATAAACCTCTCCCTAATCAAAGGTAAATTCTCTATGGCATGGAAAGTCACAGTTGTAACACCAGTATTTAAAAGTGGAGACAGGGCAACCCTTATTAACTACTGGCCAATTTCCATCCTACTCCAAATCTCCAAAGCACTGGAACATATTGTCTGCGATCAATTAACTGAACACCTAAACAAATATCAACTACAATGCAAGGAGCAACATGGTTTTTGGAAATTACACAGCACAGAGTCACGTGATGCAGCCGACTAAGTAAGATGTGCTCTAAGAGTGCTCCATCCACCTGGCTTGTTTCTTCATTAATTTACAGTCCCTTCAGTGTGATTTGCTTGGGAATTTCATGCCGATCGGATAGACAAGTTAGTCTTCTCTTCAGTAACCGATCCCAGTTGCTCAAATGGAGGTAGAAATGCGACAGGTGACACCTCGGCACATGCTGCCTGTCACCCCCGAGAAAGCACCAAAAAAACCCAGGGTGCAGCAATCCATGGCAGGCCACACTCTAACAGCAATTACTCCCTCACTGCCTGCTTCTGAATCATCTCCTCTAACTTTGGACAGGTTTCTAATGGAATGCCAACCTTTTAAAGAAGGGTTAGATCGCTGGTATCAGAGGTAAAATCCATTTTGGAGGCTCCAGAAGAGGTCACCAGATGCACCTCAGATAATGAAGCTCAGATTGTTTCAGTAGAGAAGAAAGTGGATAAAATGAACTCCTCTTTTACAATAAACTGCCAACACCTCAAGAAGTTAGAATCCAAAATAGAGGATTTGGAGGGTAGAAGTACTGAATTAGGCAGAATAATGTAGTAATCATTGGGATTCCAGAAAAAGAAGAGGGAACCGATACAATCTTATTCATACAAAAGCTACTGGTCAAATTGGCTGGGCTCTCTCCTTTTGGCCCAATGTACATTCTTGAGAACACTCATAGGGCTGTGTGTCCCATACCATTGCCTTCTGCACCTCCCAGGCCCCTCATATTCAGATTCATAAACTTTCAAGAGAAACAGTATGTTTTATTAAAACTGAAAGAAATGCATGATGTACTATGGGAGGGAAAGAAAATACGAGTCACACAGGATTTGCCTGCTACTTTTCAACAGTGCAGAGCTCTGTTCCATCCAATCTATCCAAATGCATTGCCTCAGGTATAAAATTCAAGATGACCTATTCTGCTCAATTTTAAGTGCTACTCCCTGGAACCTGGTCATCATTTGAAGAATAGAGCCCACCATGGAGTTTCTCAAGAAAATGAGACCAGCTTTGTTTACAGATTGCTGAGGGAGCTTGGATGACTGCAAGCATTTTTCCTTCAGTGCTGAGAAGCAAGAGATGCTGAAGAAATTGTATGCACAATTTTTGAACATTTTATTTCTCTCTCACTATAAGTCTCAACCAGAAGGTATAACTATCCATTGAACATGAAAATTGCCAGTGTGTTGGTGTTTAACTGTGGGCCTCAAGCTCTTCAGCTCTTGTTATGTTTGCTAGAACTATTCCCATATGGATATCTAAAGGTGGGCCCTTACTAGGCCTCAGATACTCCAGCCGAGACTGTCTCTGAATCTAAGGGCCTCACCATCTGGTGCAATGACTGTTCATTCAAAGATTTTAACAACGCAGGTTTTGGTTTCAAGTATATTTATTTAAGCTATATTACATGGGACTCACCCTTGATTATTATGAGT
The DNA here is from genome assembly GCA_016271365.2 of Neoceratodus forsteri. Taxonomy (NCBI): domain Eukaryota; kingdom Metazoa; phylum Chordata; order Ceratodontiformes; family Ceratodontidae; genus Neoceratodus; species Neoceratodus forsteri. The sequence goes on along the minus strand of CM028133.1, from coordinate 411,724,881 downwards.
CTATCAAGCACTGACCGTTGTTTACACAGAGAGAACCCAAACCACACTTAAGTGATCTCGATACTGGACTATGTACCAAATGGACTCCAACCCAGTACAAGGAGTACTTCCTACTAGCTCCTATGTTCCAATTGTTATTATTGTATACTGTTCTTGGTTATGATTTGGTTTATTATCCTGACACCTATGCTCCAATTGTTATCATTGGTATTATTGTTATTATGGCGTACTGTTCTTGGCCATGAATTGGTTTAAGATTCTGAGCCTATCACATGCCAGGCGTTTTGATTTGGCCCCTAATACTACATTTTGGGACTCCAAGGTGTTAAGGTACTTATGTGGTTATCGGGGGGGGGGGCTAATTTTGTCTTCAAACAGAAGAATTGAGCTGGGTGGGTGGAGGGTGGGTGAGACTTAGGGAAGCTGATCGCCATGGACCGACAAGGGGGGAGGAGTAGTTCGTACTTGTTTCAGGTACTAACAACTTTCAGTTATTTGGATTTCTCAGAGAGTTTGTTTTCCAATCTATTACTGACTTTATGGTTTACTTTCAATAGTGGATGGGTGGCCAAGATTCAGGTAGGAGGTTGGGGGGAGGAGGGAGTGGGTCTCCACTTATAAGGATGCAGGGGGGGTCTGTAAAGCACAAGACTTTAAACTTGGGTTGGAGATGGGATTACTGGTCAATTCATGAACAGGAGGCAGTTGGACAACTATGGCCTGGGATATACGATGGTGGCACAACTTAAGTTTTGCACTTGGAATGTTAAAGAGGCTAGACACCCCCTCAAGTGTATGAAGCTACTCAAACATTTATGGGCACTTCATCGTGATGTGATAATGATGCAAGAAACTCATCTTTTAGAGCTAGAAGGTAATCTCCTGAGGCTGCAGCAGGTGGGACAGGTCTTTGCAGTGGGGGACAGCCGGAACAGTAAAGGGGCAGCAGTCTTGCTGACCCACTCCTTCCCCTTTACCTCTGAACAATGACTAGGGATAAAAATGGCAGATATGTGCTGCTTAAGGGTAAACTACACTCCCTAGATATTGTCCTGGGCAGTGTATATAGCCCTAACTCCGATTCCCTCTCATTCTTCATGGAGTTACTATCTGTTTTAACACCATTTCTGACCCTGTCAGTCATTTTAGGAGGTGACTGGAACCTCTCTTTTGATCCTTACTTGGACAAATCCATGGTGGTGAAAGGCTGAGGACTTTCCCCTGTCCAACGAGCTATCTGAGACCTCATAGATTACTTGGGTCTTTGAGACCCATGGAGAGTTTTACATCCCTCAGACAGAGAATACTCATTTCGCTCAACAGTCCATGGCTTGGCATCTAGAATAGACTATTTTTTGATTTGTAAATCACTTATGGGAGGCATAATAAACAGTCAATTAGAACCAGGGATGGGTCCTGACCATTCAGTGACTACTAGCCTTCTCTTCCTGTCCCTTAATAGAGGAACTGATAAAATCTGGAGACTGAACAACCAACTCTTAAAAGATATTAAAATCACAGACAGTAATGCAGCTTCAATAGACTAATTCAAAACATAAAATTGGGGTACGACACAATCTCCCTCATTAGAATGGGGAGCTCTCAAGTGCTTTCTACGTGGAGAATTTATTAAGTTCTCTGTGAGTAAAAGGAGATGAGAAGAAAAGGAAACAGAGTCACTGTTAGCACAAATCAGGGAGAGGGAGAAATATCTGTCAACTCAGACTACTGACTTAGAAAGGAAGGCAAATTAAATTACAGGATAAATACTCTGCATTATTAAGAGAAAAAGCTGAGTGGGTGAGTTTTAAAAATCAAAGCTAAATATACGAAACAAGGAGAGATGGCAGGCCACCTATTAGCTCTCAGGCTTCAAAAGCAGGAATACTAACATACTAATATACTAAAATGCCAGCAGAATAGGCCTAATGGTCTTTCATGTCTGCTCCTGCTCCTGTGAATCCTCAAGAACTATCACAGCAATACATAGGGAGCCTCAAGGCTCCCTCTTAATTCAAGCCAAGGATATCTCTAACGAGTTTGAATTTTATTATAGGACCTTATACAGTCAGATGTCTAATCGTCCCCCTCAAGACATACTAGACCAATACCTGGAAAACCTCCCATTACCCAAACTTAGTATGACACAGGCTGAAGGATTGCTTTTACCATTTCCAGAACAGGATATTATCAGAGTCATCCAAAATCTCTCCCTAGATAAAGCCCCAGGTCCTGACGGCTACTAGCCTAACTTTTATAAAAAGTTTACAAAACAACTTGCTCCCTGGCACTTGGCAGTTTTTTGTAGTATGCTCAAAGCTGAGGGTTTTGACTCTAGGCTATTGGAAGCTAGGATAATTGTTTTACCCAAACCTGGGAGGGATCCATTAAGAGTCTCGAGCTACCGACCTATATCCTTACTAAATTGTGATATCAAAATACTGGCTAAACTATTAGCAGACGTATTGACCAGGTCCTCCCTTCTCTAATAGGACCCAATCAGGTTGGCTTTATGAGAGACAGGTCCTCGGTTGATCACTTATACCATCTGTCACACATTTTCTCTGTGTCCAGGGATTCCCCTGAGGCAATGGCTCTAGTCTCCCTGGATGCAGAGAAAGCTTTTGATAGAGTGGAGTGGCAGTTCCTTTTCAGGGCTTTACACAGATATGGATTCTGCTCCAGGTTTACTGCCTGGCTAAAGGTGTTATATACCAATCCCACTGCACACATATATTGCAATGGGGTGCTGTCCCCAAGTTTCCCCCTTGAGGCTGGGACCTGTCAGGGTTGCTTTCTTTCTCCTCTGTTGTTTAATTTGTAGCTAGAGCCCCTTGTAGTCTGTATTCAAGCTTCCCCACAAATAAAGGGTATCCAGCTTGGTCCCATAGAGGTAACAATCGTAGCATATGTGGACGATATACTTTTACATATCACACAAATTAAATCTTACATATGTGGCCTACTTCATATAATTAAAGAATATGCTTCCCTCTCTAATTACAAACTTAATATGGACAAAACCTCTGTCTTCTCTCTTAACGTCAGAGCTCTTAAGCAAGAGGCAGCCTGACTGAGACTCGCTTGGATGCCCAAAACCCTTAAATACTTAGGACTGCAGCTCTGCAGGAGCAAAGCCCAAATGCGGAAATTAAACCTAGATCTTTTGTTTAGGAATATTCAGCAGGATCTAAATCGATGGTGGGAGCTCCCTTTAACCTTATGAGGGTGCATAAACATAATTAAAATGAATATTCTTCCCCGGCTTTTTAACCCCCCCTCAACTTACTGAATCAATGGCTTCCAAAAGCATGGTTCAAATTGGTTCACTCCTGCCTTACCAAATTCTTGTGGAAAGGAAAACCTCCTAGAAGAGCCTTCCACAAGTTAGCAGCTCCAAAAATCTTGGGGGGTTGAGAACTACCACACTTCAATATTTATCATTGGGCTAGTCAACTTAGCTAATACCTTAAATGGTCTAGCCCCATCCCATCGCCGTTGGTATATACTATTACTTGGCTTAGGATTGAAAAAAAAAACATGATTACAGCAGCTGGCATAAATTCAGAGGATTTGCCCTATAGTAAGGTAAGCAAGCTCCCTCAGAACTCCAACATACAGTGATAGGTCACCCGGTTAGGTCTCATTCTCAATTTTGTGCCACAATAAGGTACCAGCATACCTTAGACTTGGCACAGTCTAGTTTACAAAATCCCAACTTTCTGGTGGGGGGGGACTATTCCTCCAACCTGGATCCCAAAACTGCAACACAGTATAGCAAAAGACTTTTACGCCCAGGATACTGGATGGCTGTCCACCCATGAGATATTAGACAAATTAGGTCTTACACAACAATGGGCATTTAAGATCTACCAGATCCGACACATGCTAGTCAAGCATTTTGGTCTTACTGCCCCACCAAATGGCATGGGCAATTGAATTAATACTTGTAAAGATCTCGCTTCTGCCCCACATGCTGTCTCCTCTTTATATGCAGCCATATATCCTATGATATTCCCAAAAGTGGATGGACTTCCTAAGTATTGGGCTAACAAATATGCACAGTCTATTCCTCGATGGCCTACTAGTATGGGAAAGCTGTCACAAGTATATTACACAAGACAGGCTTCGACTGAGGCAAATGCAAATACTAAGTGATAATGTATCTAACCCAATATAAATGATTTAAAATGGGCAAGTTAGAATCTCCAACATGTAACAGATGCAGTGAAGAGACTGGTACTCTACTCCATATGTTCTGGGAGTGTCACAAACTTTCCTTTCTGTGGGACCTCATTAAAACTAAAAGTGACCCCCTATTGGGCCTACAGGAATAGTTCATCACAGAAGTATGTCTACTAGGGGATTTTACTGGTTTTCCATTAATGAACACAAATTATCACATGGCTTTAATAGCCCTCTCAGTTAAAAAATTAGTATTAAAGCATTGGAGGAACCCTTTACAGCTCTCATATCTGGCATGGGTGCAAGAACTTTTATACTATCTTTGTACTGAGAAGATGATGTCTAGCCTCTCAAACTGTATGAAGTCCTATAGAAAGAGATGGGAAACACTCCATGTTCTCTATGCCCTGCCATGATTAAAATATGGATTCTCTGGGATGCATTTTGACTATTCAGCCTATATAACCTCAACTTTGCTGGGTGCTGGGGGGGTAGAGGTCTCTGATGGGAAAAAGTTTTGCAAGGGAGTAGGGATGGGTGGGGAGGGGTGAAATGGGATTGAGGGATTTTCCTTTTGTATTCTACTTCTACATGTTCAGATCCATCTCTTTGTATTTGGAAAATTAATAAACTTTAAATTTCAAAAAAAAGAAACTACACAGCGCAACAACAGCATTGATTGAGTTTACTGGTTTCATTCAGGAAACTCTTGATAGTGTGCACTTAGTAGGAGCAACCTTTATCAACCTCACTAAGACCTTCGATACTGCAAAGCATGATCTGTTGCTGACTCAACTCCATGATTCCTCCGTGTCTCCAACCTTCCTGAACTGGTTCCATAGCTACCTCTCAGAATGGCTCCAACAGGTCAAAATAGGTGACACTATCTCAGACAGACTAACTGTAAGTACAGGAGTTCCCCAAGAGTCCATCCTGGGTCCGCTGCTGTTTAGTCTTTTCTTAAGCAATCTCCCTAAAGCATGCAATCTCAAAATCCTGCCATACGCTGATGATGCTATCCTTTACATGAGCCATCTTGACCCAATGCACTGGAACAAAGACTCCAACATAACGTCGGACTTCTCAAAAACTGGTTCTTTAATGCCTAATTGCTCCTCAACTATAAAAAAAATAAAAACAGGCTGTTTAACTCCACACATAGTAAACACAGATTTGCCATCCTAAACATCTACAACCAAAAAAATTAAATCCTTGACATGGTACAAAATTTAAAATATCTTGGTATCACCTTGGATAGTTCCTTGACCTACTCACTTCACATAGACAATATCTCCCAATCTGCAAACAAAAAAAATAGATCTGCTATACCGCTACGGCACTGCCTCACAATGGACACCTTAAACTTTGTCATAACTAGCTTCTGTCCTTTGTGGGATTGACTACGGCCTCACAGTCTACAGCGCTGCCTCTACAATACATCATGAAACCTGTAACCCTAACCCTAAGCAAGTCCTGTAGGCTCCTCCTGGGGGATCAGCAATTAACACACACATGTGATCTGTATACTCTCTCAGGCTGCCTTAGCCTGGAGTACTAAGTTCAATCAATCAAGCTTAGGTTTATTGTTCATCCAATTCATAAAAATGATGGACATTACAATGAGTTCAAATAGAAGAAAAAAAAGAATTTCATAAATAAATTACATCAGTTAAGAAACAAAGATATAATCATATGTTTAAAAAAAGCCCAAATACATGGGTGTGCATAACATATAATGTATTATAGCAGACATTCATTTATATCCAATATTAAAATATTTTCATGTCATAAATCCATTCAAATGTGCTCATGTGATAAAATGGAAAGACTTTTTCTTTCATTATTTGTTCTTTGTGATGTGAGAAAGTGTTTTTTTTGACTTTCGCTACATAATCAAAAAATTTGGAATTCAATAAAGTGTCTTCTTTTGTCATTGGATGGAACAAAATAAACATTGGGTCATAGTCCTGAGTGGCATATTCAATCAGAAACTGCTTTAGTATTTTCTCCCTAGCTACTCCATAAAGAGGGAATTGAATGGTAATATGGTAAACAGCTTCTGAAAAACCCTTATTACACCTGCAGTATTCTAAGTCAGGGTACCACAAGGAGGTTTCTTGAAATATGTATACTTCTGACACTGGGCCTATCCTTTTTTGTAAAGCAAGAATTTCATTTTTTTCTTATTTTTGTAAAGAAATTGTTCCTTTTTGTAAAGCTAGAATGGCATGAAAGCCCCCCCCAACACACACACACACACACACACACACACACACACACACACACTGTTTCTCTCCTCATCTAACAATCCAGTTTAGGCAATTCAGTATTACACTACCATTGTTTAAAGTGATTTACCTGCTCTAAATGCACTGTGATCACATCCCTCATTAGAATTAATTCTCTGTGAAAGGCTGAAGAGTTTTAAGTTGACCTTTTAATGTACTCCTTAATATCCTAAAACTACAGCCTATTCCTTTTTATTATTAATTCTGAGTGTAAAACTGTAGAGTCTTAAGATTATTAGACTTGTACTGCACTGTCTATTATTCTAAGTGAACAGCTGAATCCTTTTTAGAATTAATTTCTGTGTAAAGCTGTAGTTTTAAATTGACCAGACTTTTCAGTGTACTGCCTAGCATTCTAAATTTAAAGCCCAATCCTTGCCTCTCGCTTTGCCACCTGTCTGCCCTCTAACCCACTTGGGTCTTCTTCCTGTTTCTATTACCCGCTTTGTAGTTTATCCTCCTCCTTCCAAATAATAGTGACCACCCTGTTTCTTTGTTTGAGTGAACCACACCTCCCCTGCCTGCCCCTACTTAATCCATCTTCTTTCCTCTTTCCCTCAGGTGTGTTGTGCCCATCTGGGGCTCGCACCTCGCCACCAGAAGAAAAGCTACAAGCCTGTCCTGGGAAGCAACCCATGATTCTGCTACTGCAAATTAGCAGACCAAGAGGCTTTCTTCCCCTGTTGAAGCTGCTGCCCGGGATTCTCTGAACTCCATTTCATTGCAGAGCCCAGAAATCTACAGAAACAGCCAAAAGCCATATACCCCCTCAGGTACGTTGGTATTTGGCACCTTTGGACATTCTGAAGTTTCAGCACCAACACTCTGATGGGAGGATCTCAGCCTCACTGACTTCTTCCTGCTGGACTCCATTTTACCTTGCTTCATTAGAGACGTTTATCAGTGCTGCTGACCCTGGGTCTATCCTTTTTGCAAAGCAAGATTTCTTTTTTTTATAAGTGTCTTCTTTCTCATTTGCAAATTATACTACATAGCCACTAGAGGGCTACAACATCTGTCTTTTCTGTTAAAGAGGAAACACATTATATTTTCTACTTCCTTTTCTGCTCTAGTGGACCTGGGATACCTCTCTTTCTGAGGACCATCCCAGGGGTTTTTCTGCCTGTTTCTCAGGCTGAATCACGCTCATCCACTAAGGCTTCAAGACTTGAATGCCTGTCCCCACTCCCATTCTGTACTGGTGGAGCAGGGCTAGAAACAGAAATGAAAGCTACAGACCAATTTTGCACACAGGATTCCAACCTTGAACCACCTCACTGGCTCAACTGCAAAGAGTTGCTCCACAGGTACATTCAGCACCAAAACTGCCTCTCAGCCAACAAAAGGATTTTGAACTTATGACACCTGATAGCCAGTTTGTCTAGGCTTCTAGAGACTTTTACTGCCGGCTGTTGTGGCATTTAGATCAACCATGGGAAGTTACAGCTGGTTCCTTGGTATGTCACTAGCTTTACTAGTGCTCAGTTCAATTCTTCAAAACCCTCATCCCTGCCTAAAGTGGAATTACCCTTGCACTTCTCCCTGTCCTGTGTCCAACAGCTCCTTTCAGGTAGCCATTCTGGACTATTGGGCTTCTCAGCTGTCTCTGCCGGGGAGTGGGACATCTCCTGAGCTGTCTCTGCAGATTACTACCCCATCCAGAATCGAGAATTCCTACTCATGACAAATTCCTGCCAGGACACTGGTGGCTACAACACTAGACCAGTATAACACCAGGAGTGGGTACAGGCCTACCCATCAACACTGCCTCCCCTATCACCCAAAAAATAGTGTTTACAAATTACAGTTTGCTGCCTTAAAAAAAATCCTGCTTCTTTTACTGTTGTGCTCAGGCAATGTCAAACTCAACCCAGGACCATTAGACCTTGTACTGTACTGTATACACTGTATATATGTTTTCTTCCTTGTATATTATTGCTTTTTGTATACTTGCTACTGTACTGTACTTTGATGTATTCATGACCAGGTCCACCTTGCAAATGAACCTTGCTCAATGATGCCTGCCAGGATAAATAAAGATTTTGATTGATTGGAAGATATAATCCCAAGTCTAGCCCAAGTGATAGTTTTATGATCATGCAAAGATAGTGGTAAGCTTAAATAGTTTTCTAAGGTACAGTCTATTTTGTTCTGGGCAAACCAAGGAACTTGTCTCCAAGATTTAACTTGCTCCATTTGTTTAATGGAAGCACTAGTGAATAATTTTTGCTTAAGTACATTTTTATATTGAGGGGGAAATTATTATCCCCTTAAAGAAGTCCTCCCTTAGGTGGTTCAGTGAGGCTTTGAAAAGAGTGTTTCAAAGTGCTTTTAGCCAAGGAGAGTAGAAGTTACCAGAAATCCACTGAAGCTTTTCCCCTAGACAAAGTCTGAGGAGGGGGTTTACTCTATTGTTTAAATTTTTTAGCCAATTAGAGGCCAGCCTAAATTCAATTATAGTGGATAATGGAAGCCTACTTAAGTATGCTCTAACTATGGAAGTTGCCATTGAGAGAGGCACTTGTAATACAGACTTATAAAAAAATGAGAGGGGAAGTTCCAAAGAAGTATGAGGCTTATACCCCCAGACTTCAGCCCCATATAATAATAATGGAATGATTTTTGCTTCCAGAGCTCTTAGCGACAGGACAACTGTGTGTGCATCATATTTCCAATTAAACCTTTGTAATACTTGGACAACTAATCTTGCCTTAGATACTTGTTCTTTATGATGAAGTGACCATACACCTTTATCTGTAAATTTAATCCCTAAATAAGTATATGAAGAGACTATTTCAATGAGTTTATTTTCCAGAAAAAGACTTGTGTGAAGATGAACCTAATTTCTGCTTACCAAATATCACAATTTTAGTTTTGCTAAGATTCATTTTTAGTGCAAGTTGGTCACACTTCAACTTAATGAGGTTTATCTTCCTCTGAAGGCCAATGGCAGACAGAGACAGAAACAAAAGAACCAAATTGTCCACATAAGTCAGTATCAGAATTTGCTGATGATTTATAGATGGAGAATCTAATGGGAGTGGAGAATCAAACTTAAGTAAAAAATCAATATAAATGCTGAAGAGTAATGGGGCCAATAAACAACTCTGCTTTACCCCCCTTGTTGTATTGAAATATTCTGTTATGTTACCTTTGTTATCATACCGGACAGCAGTAGTGGTATTTGAGTATAACAAGTAAAAAGGATTTAAGACACTAAGAGGAATACCTCTTTCCAATAGGGTGTCACAGAATATTTCTTTAGTCACTGAGTTGAAAGCAGCGGAAAAGTCTATAAAGAGAGCATATACCTTAATTTTCCTGTAAATCCTGTATTTTTCCAGTATGTGTCCTAATATAAAAATATTATCAGTCGTTGAAAATCCATGGCAAAAACCTGCTAGAAAAATACTGCAACCTACCTAAGAGAATTCTTGTGAAAATGTTGCCCCCAATATCTATCAAACTAATTGGTCTATAATTAGATGGAGATTGATAAGAACTCTGTTTATGAATGGGTACTATTATATTTCTTTTCCATGAAGGGAGGGAAGAATTTTTCTCTTAAGCATAAATTAAAAACATTTGTCAGGAATGGAACCCAATAATTCATATGTGCCTTGTACATTTCACCAGAAATGGTGTCTGGACCAGGTGCCTTATTGTTAACAAGATGGGTTATAGATTGTTCCACCTCATTTAAAGTAATATTCAGGGGGACATAAGTGGCCATAGAGGTCCATTCTGGAGTAGTTCTATGCAGAGTGTTACCGTTAAAAAGAGTTTTAAAGTAAGCAATCCAAGTTTCTTTTGGGATATACTGTATGATGGAAGCTCCTGAGAAAATGTTTTTAAGCCTTTTGCTGCTAATGACCAGAACAACTTAGAATCATTATCAGTGATGGCTTGGAACATATGATTCCATTGTTTGTGTCCAAAATCTATTTTTTCCCCCACTAAAGTTTTTTATGAGCTTTACAGGAATTATTTAAAGTTAGTTTTCATTGGATACTTCTTAGCTTTTCAGACCAATATTGCTTATTTATGTTTTTCTGATCTGTACTGTGCATCAAACCAGGTATGGAAATAAGGATGATTTGTATTCTGAACATAGATTCTTTGATTTATTTGTAGGTAGCAAAATGTTAATTGGTCACTGAAATATTGTATATTTGTATTTCCATGAACTAGAGAAAAAAGATTTGAAAACAAAGGGGGTATATAAGATCTGCCAAACTCTCCCAGGTTTTCACATTAAGAAATAGTTTAAATTTTCCCATAAGGGCCATAGGTACTGAGTTCTACTGAGAATTTAAACGTGTAACTTCCACATCAATTGTATCGATCTTTATCAGAAGCACTGTGTGGTCACTTTCAGGTTTCATTGAGACTGTGAAATTTTTAGTGAGCATGAAAGTGAGGAGAGCAGAGAATATACTCAATCACACTCTGACCTTGGGGAGAAAAAAGTGCATATGCCTTTCTGATCAAAAGGCCCTCGGCCATTTAAAATAAGAAAATTGTTCTTTGTAATGAATTCTACAAGACACTTTCCCGCTTCATTCAGAACTTTATCCATGGAATTTCTTATTGTTAAATTTCCCACATACATCTGTTCCTGTAAAAGGGGTAGATTGTCAAAGTGGGCAATCCTAGAGTTGAAGTCTCCTACTATGACGTTTGAGTCCATGCAATATTTAACCATCATTATATCCAGTTTCACTGAGAGTTTAGCCCATATATCATACGGAGGATTAGGGTAAAAAGAGGGAGGGATATACACATTAATTAAGATGATAACCATCGAGTCCCAGCTAATAACTGTAGATAAGTATTCTTTTAATGGATTATTCGAGGCAAGGACCCTCAATCCTTTTCTAATGTTTACAAAGGTGGCCAGTCCCCCCTTTGGTCTCCCATAGTGCCTTGCCTTTATTGCCAGGACAAAATAGGATTCATAGCCATTAAGAAGGGCTGTTTAATTGTCCATGTCCCTTGGAAAGCTAGGTCCTCAAAATTCTGAACATAATTCAGCCATTGAGAATCTGCAAACTTATTTCCCTGTCCCGCAATATTCCACCCAATCAGGTTCTGGTCATTATTGACCTTTTCTATCCCAAAGGGTGGGTGGTCTAAAATTTCCAAGGATATACTATGTTTTGTTAGTCATTAATGTATAGTGACCATTTTGGAAGTGCTACAGTCTGGACCAGTTCTTTAAAAAGGACCAAATGGATGTCTATCACATCAAGCCTATGACAATTTTGCATCAAGAATAAAATAATCTCCCCAGAATATATATAACAATCAATCTGGGAGCTTCCTACTGAAGAATGAACTCTTCTAGCAGTGGGCATATCTGATATAGAAATTTCATATTTTAAGATTGCTGATAAAATTGTTCTCAGATACGAAGCTAAGTTCGGTTCATTTTCCCCAACCATATGAGTAATCCGAAATATCAAAATTATATGTGGTGATTGAGAAGATTCAAAATTCCAATTGAAATTAACCAATGTGGAAGAAAATGTCTCATGAGAAAGGGTTTTTATTGATTTGGTTTTAAAATGAGCAAGTTTCCATATAGTAGTTCAAAGTACCAGAGATGAAATAAGTATGCCTAGGTCATTTAATTGTTGTTGTTTGGCCCAGACAAGCTTAGCAACCTCCATATCAGCCAGCAATATGTAAACTGGGGTATACAAATTGATCCTGTCCCTATGAACAAAGGTTACTGCATCAGCTGTCTGAGGTAGCTCAAGTTCTGCTTTAACTAGATATGAAATAAGTTCCAAGAGTGTTTGATCAGATTCATAAGATTTGAGAAAGATGTTCTCAATTTTAAAAACAACCTCTTTACCAGTGGGAATGAGTTGGAACTGATGTGGTTCCATGTTAGTGGCAAATTTGTCAGGGGTATCTTGAGCTTTGAGGGAAGTAGCAGGAGTAATCTAAGCAGAGAGATGACTATTGAAGACACCACCAAGTTGTTCCTTCATTACTGAATGATTAGATTTTGAAGTGGACAAAGGTTTAGGCATCAAAACCTTTGCCTCTAATGGGGCCTGGCTACTATATTTATCGTTACAAATCAATTCCTTTTTAAAAGGCAAAGAAGATTTCCCTGGTAAGGACAAGTCAATCTCGGGGTGTTGAATTTTTCCTGCCAGCTGAGCTATAACCTTCCCAGAGGACTCATCTCTGCCAGATGTGTTTCTATTATTTGTTTTCCCAGTTTTATGGCTAGTTCTTGGCTTTCTTTGTTTTTTTTTTCTTTATTTTTATTGGGCCAGGGTTAGATTGTTTGGGTCCTGGTCTTTTTTGGGGGGAGTCTGGCATTATTACTGTTGAAAAAGAAAGCTGGTCCACATTATTGGGATCTGGGGGAACTTTGACTGAGAGCCCTTTAGTCAGCATATCTAGTCTGTGTTCCAAGGAGACAATTTTCTCCATCAAATTAATAGATAGGTTCTCTACAGAATGTTTAATACCAGAGTGTATGTCTAACAAAACTATGTTTGACATAATAGGGTGTGCTAATGCATTGATAGTATATTTTGATAAAGTATCTGGGCATTAAGCTAGGAATTCTAGGTCCAGCTCAATTGTTTTCCTTTCCTGGCCCAATTTCTGGAACACCTCCTCCGGGGATCCAGCCAAAATATCAAGACGTTCTTCTAAGACAGAGGTGGAATTAAGATCATGTACTGAGCCCATTGGGCTGAAAAGATCCATCCTGGAGGGGTGAAGTGAAATATCTATGCCTGTGGTGTCTAATGTTTTGACATTTCTGGAGGAATGCCTAACTGTCTGGTCTAAATGGTTCCCAGTTACCTCAACTTGAGTTTGGCAAACTGAGATAAAGCCCTTATCACATCCCCAAGAGTGTTTTTTTTTTCTAACAGAAAATAATCTGCTATTTTTGCTTGATTAACAAGTGGAGGACTATTTATAATTTTCAAGGAAGGACTATTAGATGGAAACACAGTCCCCATTTTAGTAGGGCCTGAATTCGAGACCACCTCCAGATTAGAAGCTTCTAGTCCGTTGACAGGTCTATTATCCCTAAGTGCCTTTTGTAAGGGAGAGAAATCCTGTTTTGCAGGAGAAGGTGCCTGCCCACCTGTATAAGACTGTAGGGTAACTGCAAAACTTTTTTTAATTAAAGGCCCATCCCTGACATCGATGGAAACCTCTTCTTTGACATAATTAGTTAATTTAAAGTACTTAAAGGAACATTAGGTGTAGAAGAAATGATGTCCGAAGTAATGGGGAATTCCTGAGAAAAATCACAGCATTTTTTTTTTTTTTTTTTTAGATTTTCCAGGGAATTTAGCATGCTTAAGTGGTTTCCCAGTCTCCAATGTAAGATCCTGGGTTTCTTTGTAGCTCTCTTTGCAGACCCCCTAACCAGTTCTGGTATACATTATAAAAGACAGATTTTATTTTAAAGGTAAGTCTTAACAAACATCAGAAAATTCTGACTCCCTTTTTTCTATTCCCTGTTACAGATCTTTCTCAGGAAAATGGCACTACAACCACAGACACTGTAATTAGTAGTCTATAAGCTGAGAAAACAACATACTGTTTTTTGGTGAATACACAGCTCTACCTAGTTAAAACATAAAATGGTGAAAATGTTAACAGTACTCGTGCTGATTCAAAAAACAATTGCTTAAAACAGCCCACCCAGCTACTGATAGAATTTAAGGAAAAATTCCTGACAGTTGACAAGTGTGCAAAGTGAAGAAGATGTATAGTTACGTGCATAAAAAACAAAAATTATTTAGTTCGGTATAGTTCTTAATTCTTGTAACTGCCTTGTCAAGTTGCGCCAACAGAAGGCATTAGTTCTTTAATTCCTTAATCACAGGTTTTCAGATAACCATCTCATCCAGCATTTCTTTGGTTTATGGTCAATGCACGGCTAGGAATAGCAAATTATTTCCAAACTTTCCACCACCTCCTGGGTTCATTAGTCCTAAATGACCAGCAGCCATTAGTCAGCTTTTTTCAGAACCTTTCAGGCCTTCATCTGGTGTGAGGATTTTCTTGAGAGGCATTACTACTTTTTGAAAGGGCTCTAATAAAAAAAAGAAAAGGAGGAACAATAACAGCTGTAAAAATACAATAAACATGCCCAGCCTAAGATAAACATTCAGTTAATCCTCGGTGGGGGGAGTTTGTAAGCACTAATGAACAACCACACTGAACTTATATCATACAGGCAGTTAAAGGAGAAGAAAAAAGGCCTAAAATAATCAACTAATATACCATAGAACTACTTACACCCATGTTTCTATATGGCACACTATGACATTAAAAAGCTAAAAAGCTAAGAAGCTAAAAAGGTTTGGCGTTTGATGCCCTCCATCTGGAACAAAACAATCGGGTGAAAAACCTAAAACCAGGGTTCTTCTTAGAAAGACAAACACTCACTGTTAGATGTTAATGTTGAATGGGCACAAAAGAAAAGAAAGGCTCTCAGGACAAGGCTTGTGTTGAGGAAAGCAAAGCTGTTTCTCTTTGCCCACTTCCACTGTCCTTTGTCCTCCATGAGTTCCTTGTTCACAGCAAGCTGAAAAGATGATGGCAGCTCTAACATCTCTGTGTGTTTAGATGCCACACATGCTCTTTTTACAGTTCTTGACCATAAAGTCATGTGACTAGAATTACAAATTCTTAAAAAGACATGCCCTGACTACTAATAGTAGTTCTGTGATACTAAATAAGTAAAATAGAGTTATGTCCACTTTGTAAGTGCTACTGAAAAAACACTGTAAATATATAAGAGAAAGAAAAAACAGGACAATGTCCAACATCCCTCTGAATGTCCGGAATACTGTCTTACCAGTTCTTAGGGTGTGTTCGCTTCACTATCACTTCAGTGCCTTTACATCTTTCCAAAAGGCTCTTCTGACCAAACACCACAGTCCTGCTGCTTTGCAGGAACCCCACCGAGCTACCAGGGAAGCCTTCCTTCTGTAGGTGGTCAAAAGAAGGGCACCAACAGAAACAGCATAACTGGAGGCTTCGTATAAGTACGTCTGGTAAAGTGACTAGCTTTCAGCAAAACATAGGTAGCATACCTTTTGAAAATCTTCTATATTGCAGTATCTCCCTGCTTCACAGCCCTGCTCCTCAGGACCATGAGCATGCAGCAAGCATCCATTACAAAACAGAATCCAGGCACCAAGAGGAAGCCTCAAGTACCAAGTTAGGAATCAAACTTGTCTTCTAGCGAAAAAGGCCAGCTTTGGCTTAACTCCTCCCGGTACAAAAACTATGCATACCCAAACTGCTCCTTCCAGGCTGACCAAAGAGTCTCTAAATAACCTCTATAAGGTCCCTTTCTGCCGAATGACCTTTGGACAGCATTCCTTTGGATATCACACCCCTAAGTGGCTTAACACACTCTCACTGGACTTACTAGCCGAGAATAAACTAGGCCCTTTCAAATGCAAACTTTGCTCCTACCTGGCTGGCCAAATGGAGTGCCACTGTTTCCCTCACCACTGACTTAATGACCTAGACAATGCCTTGCACATGATTCCCCCTCCATTTTGGCCTGTCTCCTGAGCTCTTCCAGCACTTATTCCCCTATATCTACTGCCACAGGCTCCCCACCTTTCCCCTGACCCCCTCTGCTCCTCCACTCTGCCCCTACATCTCCCTATCTCTCCTTACTTTCCCCCTTTCTCCCACCCACTATCCTCACCTCACCCCACTTCTCCTATATCCCCTGTCCCTCATTGCCTCTCCTCTCCTCTCCTCAACACCCACTCCCCCTCCTTTTCTATCCTCCTTTTTCTGACTACAAATCTCTGGAATTCCCCATTTCACCCCATGACAAAGGGAACTGTGGATCCACAGTTCCTGGCTCTTAATCTTCTCCTTCATTTTCCCATCTTGACCTCACTAACCTAAAGTACAGTTAGCACCCCCCATCTTACTCTCTTGCCTCAACCCCCATGGAATATTCTGTGGTCATATTTCAGAAACAACATCAGTCAATCAATCAATCAATCAATCAGTCTTTATTTTTATAGTGCCTTTCAAAACCAAGGTGTTGTACAAATAATGAATACAATATACTGTAAAAACAGAATATAATAACTTTTTAAAATCAATTCAATTAATCCGGGAAGGACAAAGTAAATAAATATGTTTTATCATAGCTTTAAAATTACTGATGGTCAGGCATTCTCTTAACTGACGAGGTAGAGAATTCCACAGGGTCAGTGCTGCAAATGAAAAAGCATGAGTTCCAAATGTTTTATGGTGAACCCTGGGAATCTCTAGCAATCCCTCATCGGTGGGTCAGAGAGGGTGATTGGGGGAGTAGGGAGTCAGGAGATTTTTAAGGTAGTCGGGTTCTAGTTCATGTAGGGATTTAAAGGTAAGCAAGCCTACCTTATAGGTGATCTGCCACTGAACTGCCAGACAGTGCAGTTCACACAGGACAGGCATAATGTGACTGAACATAGAGGTACCAGTCAACAGCCTGGCTGCAGCATTCTGCACCAGCTGCAAGTGGCAGATATCAACCACAGATAACCCTAGGTAGAGGGCATTGCTGTAGTCAAAACGAGTAGTAATGGAGGCATGGACCAATGTTGGAAGGTCACCAAGGGGAATCAGTTGTTTCACCCGGGCAATGTTCCTCAGATGGTAAAATGAGGATTTGACCACAGCTGACACCTGAGACGTCAAGGTCAAGCCATCATCAAAAACAATGCCCAAGTTACCCACCCGACCTGAGGTGATGAGCTGGACACCATCAAGCCAAAGGCCCAACATGTGTCCAGCACCAACACCCACCCCTGGCCAACCCGGTTCCACGATCAGCAACTCAGTCTTATCTGGATTCAGTCTTAACCAACTCGAGCTCATCCAGTCTTTGATCTCAGAAAGGCAACTATTTAACACGGATATTGCATCAACCTGTCTGGGCACAAAGGACATATACAGCTGAGTATCATCTGCATAGCAGTGAAAACTCAAGCTGTATCACCTGTTGAGGCCTCCTAAAAGCAGCATATGCACTGTGAGCAACATGGGTGCCAATATGGAGCCCTGCGGCACCCCGCAGGACAGGGGGAGGACATCAGAGGAATAAATTCCAGTGGCCACTCTCTGAGAACTGCCTACAAGGAAAGATCAAAACCATTTGATGACTGTACCTGACAGTCTACAAAGGAGCTGCAGGATCTCCAAAACCACCTCATGATCCACAGTGTCAAAAGCTGCTGAGAGATCAAGAAGAACCAAGATGGTATGAGCCTTTTGATCTCTCGCCATCAGGAGGTCATTTAAAACCCGAACAAGAGCAGTCTCCATGCTATGCCTCTTCCTGAAGCCAGACTGGAGAGCTTCATAGTCATTGTGAGTTACCAAGTGATTGTCCAGTTGCAACGCAACCACCTTCTCTATAACCTTCCTCACAAAGGGAAAGTTAGAGACAAGTCAGTAGTTAGCTGGATCGACAGGATCCAAGGAGGGTTTTTGAGGAGTGGTCAAATGATTGCCTCCATTAAAGGATCCAGCAAGGTTTCCCTCTCCAAGGATCTCCATACAATTTCAGCTAGTATCGGGCAGATAACATCTACACATCCCACCAAAAGGGAGGTAGGGACTGGATCCAAACTACAACAGGTTGGGTGCAAAGTCTGGACAATCTTCACAACGTCCATGAATTCCGGTCGGCCGAAGTCTGTCCAGACAGACCGGGTGCTCATTACCTCCCATCAACCTCCACAATCACTCATGGAGAGAACCGGGCTGATTCTGGACCTGATGCTAGCAACCTTATCTGAAAAAACTGAGCTAGCTCCTCACACTTAATTTGTGAAAAAGCTCTTCTGGACTGTAGACAGATTGGATTGCACAATCTGTCAACAGTATGAAAGAGCTGAGCTGGTCGGTTCTGCGCTGCAGAAATCTCACTCGGACAGGAACTCTGCCTTCTTACCAGTGATTTCTGATTGACAGCCATTACAATGCTCCATCAATCTAAGCCTGTCAGCATCCAGGCCAGACTTCAGCCATGCTTTCTCCAGCCTTTGACCACTCTGCCTCAACTCCTTCAAGGACCCATCATATCAATGGGACCTTGGGCAAAGAGTGAGTGGTTGAACACTAACAGGAGCAATCAAGTCCAGGGCATCTTCCACTGCCTTATTATTGGCTAGTACAAGGTCCCCTGGACTTGTGCTTTCACCCAGCAGTCCCAATAGGTCCAGCACTGCCGATAGACCAACTGGGGTAACTCCCCTTAAAGGGCAGTACTGGACCATCTCCAAAAGGGTAGGTCCATTTGGGGAGACCCCCAAAACTGAACCCTATGATGTGATGGTCAGACCAACTGACTGGTTCCACCTCCAAGTCAGTGATCTCGATCCCCAGGAGGAACAGCATATCCAATGCGTGACCTCCTATATGGATAGAGGAGGTAACTACCTGTGTAAGGCCCAGCATTGTCATTAGCTGGAGGAGATTTTGACCACACTGTGAGAGTTCATCATCAACCCAGGCATCGAAGTCCCCCAGAATTATCCATCTGGGAAACTCCAACACCATGTCGATGACAAAGTCCGCAATCCCCTGCAGGAATATGCTCCCTTCACCTGGTTGACAGTAAATGAGGAGTAGCTTACACCCTCACCCATGACACACTCAAAAGATCTGGTGGTCCCCACTGGTACATCCACAAGACCCAGCTCGGTCTTAAAAAAGATGGCTACACCCCCACACCTACGATCCAACCTCAGGCGGTGGATCACCAAGAACCCAGCTGGAACCACAGAAGCCAATACTGGGCCTGCATTTTCATCCAGCCAGGTCTCAATGATGCATGCCAGGTCCACTGTTTCAACAAGATCAGATCAGCTATAATGGCTGTCTTGTTTTTGATGGACCTAACATTACATAACACTGCCCAGGTTGGATGATATGCTTGGGAAGACCTCAACTCCTGGCCAGTGTTAATTGCTGGGCCCTTGGGTATGAGACAAGAAAGGGATTACCCTTGTCCTGACACCATTTCACCCCAGGGCGTTGCCTGGTCCCTACCACCCCAATATGCCCCCCCTTTCCATTTCCCCACCAGGCCCAACATCTGGAATGCTGCAACTGCTATGAATTGTCCTTACCTTGCTTGTTGTGCTTATTATAGACACTGAACCTTTGTAAATTGAGCCTTCCCCAAATGTCAAAATATTTTCTTATTATATCATTTGTATTGCAACCACATTGTTGTAACTCTGACAATATGTCTATACTACTTGTTCTTGCATACCTAAATCAACGTGAAACCTTTGTAAATGAGCCTCCAACTCAAAGGTTGTAATCCTAGACTCAAATAAATAAACTGTTGACTCAACTGATTTTGTCCTAAGCTTCTTGAAGAGATCCAGATCAAGGAAGCAGTGCCCCCTTTTAAATTATGAAATTTAAATTGACAGTGCTATTTCATGCAACATTGGCTAATGTAGAATATCATTATTAAATTAAAAACAATGCTTACTCCATACAAGAGCAGGTACCAAGTTATTACCAACTTTAAACTGAAGGGAAAGAAACTATGTGTTATGTTTATTCAAATCTTGAGCTAATGAGCCTGTGAGAAAGGCAGATACAATTAATTTAGAACAGCTACTACATACTACATTCATAACAACGTTTAGTCTTCATGACACATGAACACTTTTGAGGTTGTTATGAATGTACTTATGTAGTATTTGTTCTGTATTTGTCTTTTTCATCTTTTTTTCTAGATACCTGCCATTCTTGGACCACTATTGTTCAAGAAGGACAGCCAGGAATTCCATACTGGCAAGCCATCACCACAAGTGAGGCAGCATGCTAGCTTCTTGAACACAGGCTCAGTGCAGTAGTCAGCATAACATTTAATTTGCTCCAGATTTGAATTAATCTAACAAATAGATTATTTTCCCTCAGCTTAAAGTTGGAAATAAGCTGGTTCCTACTCTTATATGGAGAAATCAGTGTGTTTAATTTGATAATGATGATATTCTACATTACATAATATTATGCAATGTAGGAATGTCACTTTAAATTTCACCATTTAAAAGAGGCACTGCTTTCTTGATACAGGACTCTTGAGGAAGCTTAGAGTGAAACTGATTGGGTCGCCAGTTCAGATCATCCAGTGTTTCTCCTGCACCTGGAATACCACCACTTGTTAAGCTAAATGCTAACCATATTACTGTCAAATAATTTGCATAGTGAATTATGCACTTTAGCACAGTTTTTGCACATTAATAAATGAGTGCTGTTATTACTAACCTTGTTGTCTACTGTTATTTTTTATTTTCTGTTTGCTGCTTTAAACTTTTTCTTGGCACATTCAGTCTGCAAGGAGCAGCTTACCTGCTTGTGTGCAGGTTGGTTGCACTTCAGCTCCCTGACCTTAAGGAGCTAGTAGTACCCAAAACTGCAGGATGAACCAGTTACTAAGTTTGATTTCTGGTATGTTTTTCTTTTTCCATTTGTTCATTAGGTTTTGTACCTGATAGTATTAAATGTGATGTGAATATCGGCATTATTCCTTAAGGCTAAAACAGCAAATTATGTTCTTCTTTATACCTCATCAGCATTGTGACCTCACTGATTTTGCCATTAGAAGTGACTGAAACTGAAGCAGGTGATTGGCTCTTCTTGATCAGTTGTGATATCACAGTCAGTGGGCTCCCAATGCTGATAAGATATAAAGGGGAATAAAACTAAATATATCCGCCGCCAGATAGAGTACTGCTTCGTAGATCATACTAAGTACTATCAGGAAGAAATATATGCTTAACATTTACTGTTTATTAAAAAATAATAATAATAATAATAATAACACAACCAAAACAGGCAGCAAGGACGTCCTGACATCTGCAGCTGAAAATGAAAACAATTCCATTCATCTACCACAGATCACGATTGCACATGAAGCCACCTGGGATGGGGAAACAAAACAAGGTCAAATACAGTAATAATAAATGAAAAATAACCCCATATATAGCTAACCTAGTTCATATAATCTCTCCATCCTTTCATCAAACACACCAAAATGCAGCATACACTTTGATAGTTCAGGCAGAAAGTCTTAGAATTACACATGGGACTAGAAAAAAAAAATATTCAGATATGTAAAGTAATAGCTGACTATTTTTTTTTATAATTCAAACTTTATTAGTACTTTTTCCACAATAAAAGGCAGTTACAATGTAGATGAGACAAGAGTACAGCCACTTAATAAGATATACAGTAACTGCCCAACCCTCCCATCCCTCCCCATACAGCAGTAACAAATCCAAATGTCTCATAAATAATAACCTCATTACCTGAGAACCTGCAGGGTAATTTTAACTGTGACATGCTTACAACTGAGCAACCAGAATTAGAGAGTGAAGGGGATCCCATATTTTTGTATATTTTGCCAATCTGTTGTGGAGACTGGCAATCGCTTTTTCTGCACGTAGATTAGCAAGAATTTAATTCACCCATTCTTGAAAGGTTTTGGGTGGACTTGCCTTTCCAGTGACGCAGAATAAGCTTCTTGACAGATAAGGCAATCATAGACATATGAAACCTTCTTACTTTAACTCTAATAGAAGACAAGTCCCCTAAAAGGCAAATATCAGGTGTAGAGTATTCCTGAAGGCCCAGTCAAAGATCCGGTGAAATCTTGATCGAATCTCATAGAAGAGAAATTTTGGGGCAGGACCAGAACATGTGAAGAAGTGTTCCTTCTTCCCGTGAACACTTAGTACATATATTGGAGTTCAAGAGACCCCATTTCTTTAATTTTACCGGTGTGCAATACATGTTATGTAAAATGTTATATTGCATGAGACGTAATCTGTCTTGAGAAACATATTTATGACAGGATCTCCACAGGGATTGCCAATCCAGGTGATACAGAGGAAAAATGGAGTTCCAGAATCTCGTGGGTCCAAAAGAGTCCCCATATCTTTTAAGAAACAACACCTGGTATAATTTAGATATGATACCTGAAGATCCTGAAGAAACTTCAGGTATCAGAGCTGAGACAATCTGAGAGGGAGGGGTATTGCCAAAAACTATTGTAAGTAGATGGCTTAACTGTACAACTTTGAAGTGAGAGGGAGCCAGAATATTGAATTTCCTAATAATATCTCCTACTGACAACCATTGCTCCTCTTCATCCACAAAGGAGAGCACTTTCCCATCCCCCAGGTGGGACAACCATTTACATGGAATCTGCTTCTTGTAAATGGTGAAAGATGGGGAATTCCAGATAGACTGGGCCAAATCCAACTGAGGCGTATAATGCAAAAAGGAACATAATTGTGCATATACCTTTAATGAGGTAACTACTATGGGGCATTCCTCAGCCATATGCACCAGAGACATTTTAAGATAGAATAAGGTTAGGGGATCCAAGTTCTTGGACCTAAATACATCCAATTCAATCTTAAGCCAAACCGGCTGTTCTTTTTCTGGGCCGGGACGTACCCATCTCAAGCATTTTGCTAAATGGCTGGCCCAATAATATATAGTCAATTGGGGAATCCACAAACTCCCCCTCAAATTTTGGAGCTGCCAATTTATGATAGGCCAATCAAGGATACTTATCGGCCCAGATAAACCTAGTAAATATGCCATGTATCTTTTTAAACCAGAGTAACGGGATAAAAGTATTGAGAAGAGATAAAGGGTAAAAAATTCTAGGGAATATGTTCATCTTAATTATGTTGATCTGGCCCCATAGTAAAATGGGAAGTTTGGACCACCTACAAGGTTGTGAGTTTAAGCTGAGAAAGGGATTCTATATTTTCCTTAAACCATGTTAAGGGATTACAAGATAGTTTAATGCCCAAGTACTTAAATGACCTGGGAGCCCAACATAGACCTAAGGGACTAATGTCATTCTTGAATACCTTATGGTTTAAGGGAAAGAATGAGGATTTATTAGCATTCAGTTTGTAATTGGACAGGGCACTAAAATTTACTATTTTGCCCAGCAAAGCCGGTACAGAGGATACTGGATGGGATAAGTGTATCAGCAAGTCATCTGCATATGCAGTGACCTTAATTTCATAGTGCCCAACCCAAATACCTTGTATTGAGGCATTATTAAGAATATTTTGGATGAGAGGTTAAAGGTACAAATTAAATAACAGAGGAGATGGGGGCAACTCTGTCTGGTCCCTGAATGGAGTGAAGAAGGTTTGGAAAAGGCCCCATTCCCAGAGATCCTTGCTGTAGGGGTTTTGTATAATGTAGCAATCCAGGATATGAATACAGGGGGGAATTGAAAGGCTTCCAGAACTCGAAACAAAAAATTCCAATTCACAATGATCAAATGCCTTCTCGGCATCCAGGGAAACCAACCCTGCAGGAAACTCAGCATCCCTGGTAGCCGAGAAGACATGAGAAAGGGTGCGCAAATGGTCATATGATGAGCGCTCCTTCATGAATCCTACCTGGTTCATACCTATTAGCACAGGGAGAACTACAGTTAACCTATTGGCTAGTATCTTCAAAAGAATTTTAATATCTTGGTTTAGAAGGGATATAGGTCTGTAGCTTTGAACAAGTTCAGGGTCTTTATCTGGTTTAGGAAGAAGAACTATCGAGGCCTCAAAGAGGTGAGGGTCTGCCTCTGCCCCAGATAAAATATATTGAAATACGTGATAAAGCGCTGGTAATAGAAGATCCCAAAAAACTTTATAGAATAGGGAGGAGAACCCGTCAGGGCCTAGGACATTGTCTGCAGGTAATCCACTAATTACCTCAGCAATCTTCGTGCAGTTTTGGAGACCACACTTAGAGAGGGACATTAAACTCCTGGAGAAGGTCCAAAGGAGGGCAACCAAAATGATTTGGGGCTTGGGGGACAGGACCTATGAGGAGATGCTCAAAGAGCTAAATATGTACACATTAGAAGAGAGAAGGGACCGGGGGAATATGATAGAGGTCTTCAGGTACATGAAGAGGGTAAATAGGGGAGGAACAGTCAGGGTGCTTTGAAGGAAGGAGGAGGGGCCACTAGGAGGCATGGGTGGAAGCTGGAGGGAAGATTCAGGGAGAAAGGAGGAGGTGCTACTTCACTGAGAGGGTGGTGGAGCCATGGAATGCACTGCCTAGGGGGCTGGTGGAGGCAGAGATGGTGGAGGGGTTCAAGAGGGGCTGGGACCGGTACAGGGGAAGGGTTCTGGAAGCAAAATCCAATGCAGCAAGAATATCCGGAACTGGGAAGGGAGAAGCCAGAGAAGGTGAGGGGGGCAGCAAGGTCAGCACCCAGGGTGGGGGCTGACCAATCGAGCAGACTCGAAAGACCGTTAGGCCTATTCTGCTGGCATTTTAGTATGTTAGTAATGTTACAATGTAGCAGCATAACATGACTAAGCTAAGACATAACAAGACTGAGCAAAGATCTCCTTGTGTGATATAGGGGTAACCAAAAAACCCTTTTGTTGCTCTGAAAGGAAGGGCAGATGGGAGTCCCTCAAATAATTCTCCCTATTCCCAGGACAGGGAGGATACTCCATGTCACTATACAGTCTTTCATAATATAGAGCAAATTCCTGCACTACCTCAGTAGGAGATACTTTCAGGGACCCGTCTGCCACTGCCCAAATTGATGGGATGAATCTTGCAGATTCTTGTTGTTTCATACGCAATACCAATAGGCGCCCCGCTTTCTCTCCCTGATCTGTGTAACTAGCTCTAGTTCAAATAATAGCTAATTCTGCTTTTTCCCTTAGTAACTCTAGATATCTGTCCTTAAACATTAGGAGCCTCCTCTTGTCTTCATCTGGGGCACTTACCGAAGTGTTCACTTCAAGTGACCGAATTTGGGACAATAAATGATAATAGTTCTTTCTCCTGTGCCCTTTTCCTACTCACCGCCATGCTAATAAGGATCCCTCTCATGTATGCCTTGAAAGCCCCCCATAAGATATCCGGCTTTGTACTATCTAGAGGGTTAGATGAGAAAATGAACTCAATTTGCTCCCTTATGAGCTTGCAATACTTTGCATCTTTAAGAAGTTGTTCACTGAGCGTCCATCTGGTTTCCCTA
This sequence comes from Neoceratodus forsteri, assembly GCA_016271365.2. Lineage (NCBI taxonomy): Eukaryota > Metazoa > Chordata > Ceratodontiformes > Ceratodontidae > Neoceratodus > Neoceratodus forsteri. The sequence continues at coordinate 411,699,333 of CM028133.1, read as the reverse complement.
TTAGGTAAATTGAGGAATGCAAATTTGCATAACACAAGTGAATGATCAGAGACAGGGCCAGGTTGAATCAAGGAGGTCTTGACCCCGGGTAGGAGAGCCTGAGATATAAATATGTAGTCAATACGGGACTGCAAGCTGTGCACCATTGACCTAAAAGTAAATTCCCTAGAGTCAGGATATAGCACGCGCCAGACATCACAGAGCCCACACTGGTCTACTAGGTCCCTAAAAGCCCTCTGCCCCAGATACACCCCTTCCGGTCCACTGCCCGACCTGTCAAGGTTAGAATCTATGACTTGATTGAAGTTGCCCCCCAGAATAATCCTGATGAGAAGCATTGGAAGAATAATGGTTATGAGTCTCATGAAGAACCCTGGATCATCCATATTAGGGCCATATATACTACCAAGTAAAAGTGGAACTGACCAGAAAGTGCCTTTAACTAGAATAAATCTGCCCTCTGGATCTTTGATGCCCTGCATAGAAACAAAGGGAATGCCTCTATTGACAATAAGTATGACCCCACAACTATTAGTGGAACCCTGAGCATTATAAACCAGCCCCACCTGTTGCCTCCTTAACTGTAAGGCTTCAGCTTCTAATAAATGGGATTCCTGTAGGAAAGTTATCTGAAAACGTAATAAGCTTAAGTGTTTGAGAACCTGGTATTGTTTGGATTTTTTCCTGATCCCTTTTACATTCCAGGTAGCAAAAGTCACCTCATTGGCCATCTGATAGTAGTAATTGAACTTAATATGCTCAGCCCTGCGTACAGAGTACATAAAACATGCAACCATACTCCTGAAGTTACTGCTATAAAACCCTCCCTCCTCCCCAACCCCCATCAATAACCCATCCCTTCCCCTGACTGCCTCCATTCCACCTAACAGAACCCCACTTTGCCACCCCCACCCAACCCCCCATACTGCCATAAGTAACATTTAGCATAGTACTGGGTCCCTTCCTCCTTCTCCCAACTCCCGATAATGCACCTCTTCTAATAGCCAATAAGAACAACATCCACAAGTAAATACTTAACAATGCACATGATATTGACAACCCCCAAAAACTAGAGAGCGGCCTTGGGCTTCCAATGCGTGCGCACACATATATATTAACATAATAATGAAAAAGGGGACAGAGTAAGTTACCAAACTCATAAATGTGCCAGACAGCATCAAGAACCTGACTGAAAAATAGGGGTTACTTTACCCCATGAGAAACCTCTACACAAACCAGAACCAGATCGGAAAACTAATGAAGGGGAATAGCCCTTTCCCATCGAAATGAGAACATAAATTGAGAAAAAACACTGAGATCATGGGCCGGAGGGAAAGAGAGATGAGAAAAACAATTCTTCCCAGAAATGTACCAGTCCTTAGGCATGAGAACTCCCATTGGGGTAATTTGTTGCCCTGAACTCGAGACAAGTGGCAAAACTGAGGGAGATCCTCCTCAAATTAAGAGCAGCACGGCATTACATTTCATATGCATGATACGCCCTCTTGTGGGCAAAGCCTGATCCTGATGAGATAATTATATGAGATACTGAGAAAGCCCAACACCGCTCCCATTTCCAGCAAACTGTAAAGTGAAACATTGATCCTAGAATAAATAACACAAATTTCCCCTCTCTAATGCAATTTGCAAAACTGAATGTGCTGGGACACAAAACTCTTTTTCCAGTTAAGTCAACCCAGACACCCCAAATGTCTTTGCCCTCAGCAACAGCTAGCTTTATGGAGTTAGGGCCTGAGAGACTCTTAACAGATAGGCCATGTACTAATTACCACAGTCCAGATGAGAAAACAAGAACTTCCATATGTAGCTCATTGACATTATCTCCGCAGACAAGAAGTGAGATAACAGTTCCAGCGAGGCAACTCCTCAACATATAGACAGGGCCTCTCAGGGCTCTCAAAACAATTCCGGTAGCATGGTTTTAAGGCTCAAAAGGGCCGCTTCAGGATCATCAAAATTTAGCCAGGATCCGTTTACATAAACTTGTAGCCTAGCCGGGTATCCCATCCTGAATTTCAGGCCTGCAGCAATGATCTTAGATACAATGGGATGGAACGCTTTTCATTTCAAACTAATCAATCCAGGGAGATCTTGTACAATTCTCAATTTAGTGTTCTCCCAACGAACCTCCTGTAAAACTCTCACTTTCTGCAAGAAGTGCTGCCTTTCTAGGAAATTTAAGAAGTGGCAAATAATAGGTTGGTGGGGAGCATCCAGAGAAGGCTTCGGTCACAGTGACCTGTGAGCTCGCTGTATGATATATACTGGGCAGAAGGGAGAGGTGCCAGCGACCTGTTCCACCAACTTCTGTATGAATGCTACTGCATGCTGGCTCTCTTCTCCCTCTGGTAGCCCTAATATCACAACATTGTTTCTGCGGCTACGGCCCTCCAGATCTTTGAGTTTTGCCTCCACACAAGATAGTTTCTGCCTCGTAGACACTAATTCCGGATCAAGTTTCTCTAGACATTTCTCCAACGAGACTATTCGGGCTGTATTATCAGAGACAATTAGCGAGACTTCAACCAGCTTTTTAGACAGAGTCTTCAGGTCAATCGCCATTTCTTTTATCTCTTCACGAAAGGGTTTAAACTCTTCTAAGAACCTATTAAGCATTAAAGGTTCTTGTTCCCCAACTTGACTCGAAGGATCAGGCCTATCTGGCCCACCCAAGGCCCGGGATTTCTTTGGGACCTTTTCAGGAGTAGCGGGGGGGTATGTTTCTGTGGGGCTTTCTCCATATAAGCCTCCATCCGCCGATTAAGCTCACAAAACAGGCACACAAGATGTTTAGCTAGCAGGAGAATCCAAACCAGAGGAATTTGAGAAATTTAAACATCTAAAAAAGAAAATTTAATGATCAGGAGGCAGGAGCTTAGCAGAGGAGCTTCCACTCAGCACTGTGCTTCACGTGATCTCCCATAGCTGACTACTTTTAAAAGTTAATACTATTAACAAGCAATATACTTGCTCTTGTAAGAGCCCCTGACAGCATTAGCAAAACCTTGAAAGAAGTAAGATTTATTTTCAATTCCTTACCATTTTCTTTCTTACTTCATATATTTTCAGTAATTAATTCCCCAGTTTATTACTGAAAACAGTTGCATAAAAACAAGATTTCTGTCCCCTAGACTATATCTACTCTGGCTGCGTCTCTACACATGACATCATAATTCCCTGTTTATGGCATCATAGTTATCACCACAGCAACATACTCTGATGTCATAAATAGAATTATAATGTCAGCTGTAGGCAGGCAACCAGAGCTAAAAGGGCAGAGATACTGTATTCATGCAAATAACTTAAAATAAGGGTGAGAATTACAGAATAAAATATGAAATAAAAGCTACATTTATGCCTGAATGTTACATTTTTTAAAAGTTGTCTCAACTGTATCAGCAACTGTTTAATGGCAAATTTACTTTAACTCCCTTTCTGATTTCACACCAATCACAGAAATCTGATGGCAGAAAAGGACCTCATCGGCCCATCGAATCTGCCCTTATCCCCCTCCCTTACTCATCTCCTCTGTTACTGGCCCTCCCCTTCCCCCAATTCCCAACCCAATGTGTCTGTCCTATGCCCAGTTGAATCCCTCCACCATTTCAGCCCTCACCACATCCTCTGTTAGTTTATTCTAGGCCTCCACCATTCTCTCCATGAAGAATCACCTCCCCTTACATTGCCTCTGTATCCTTCTCCTTCCAATCTTAGGCTATGTTCTCTAGTTATTTTTCCTTCTGAACAAGCTCCCCTCCTTTACCTTAGTGATCCCCTTCTCGTACTTAAAAGTTTCAATCATGTGCCCATTCTCCCTTCTAGTCTCCAATGGGTACAGGTCCAATTCCCTCCAAATCTGCTCATATGATTTTCCCTGCATACCGTGCACCATCTTGGTTGATCTTCTCTGAACCCTCTCCATCCCATCAATGTCCTTGCATAGGTGCGGTCTCCAGAACTGGACTCTGTTCTCCAGGTGCAGCCTCACCGTGGCCTTGTAAAGAGGCATCAGTACCTCACTCTTCCCGCTAGCTATGCCCCTCCCAATGCATGCCAACATTCCATTTGCCTTACCCATCGCCTTGCTGCACTGACTCCCCCACCTTAAGGTTACTTGATAGTATGATCCCCAGATCCTTCCCCTGCTTGGTTGTTTTGATTTCCTTCCCTCCTAGAGTGTAAGCTGCTTCTGGGTTTTTCCACACCAGGTACATCACAGCACACTTTCTGGCATTGAATTTTAGTTGCCAGATTTCCAACCACCCCTCCAGATACCTCAGGCCATGCTTCATGGCATCAACCCCCTCTGGGGTGTCCACACTATTGCAGATCTTTGTATCATCTGTGAACAGACACCCTTCCCTCCAGTCCTTCTGCAATATCACTGATGTATATATTAAAAAGGAGTGGTCCCAGTACTGACCCCTGGGGCACTCCTCTCATTACACCCCTCACCGTGGAATGCATCTCATTTACCACCACACTCTGACTTCTGCCTGCTAACTAGTTTTCCACTCACCTAGTTATTTTCTGTCCCACCCCTAAGCTTTCCAGCTTATTAACTAGTATTCTGTGAGGAACGGTGTTGAAGGCCTTGCTGAAGTCTAGATAGGCCACATGCTCCACCTCTCCCTGGTCAACCACCTGTGTCACCCAATTAAAGAACTATCAGGTTCATCTAGCGTGATCTCTCCTTTGTAAAGCCATGCTGCCTTTTGTCCTACAATCTACTGTCCACCAGGTATTCTGCCACCCTTTCCTTTATTAGTGCCTCTATTACCTTGCCCACCACTGAGGTGAGGCTGACTGGGCGATAATTCTGCGCCACCATCTTACTGACCCCTTGTGCAGTCGCACCACATCTGCCTTCTTCCAGTCCCTTGGCACACACCTTGTATCCAGGGGCATGTTAAACAGTTTCATCAGTGGGGCTGCCAGCTCTTCCCTCAGTTCTTGGAGTATCTTTGGTGCAAGCCATCCAGCACCATTGCATTGTCCACCTTTAACATGCCAGTTCCTTCCTTACCCTGTCTATGCTGAACATGCTAGACTCCATCTTTTTGCCTTCCCTACCCCTCCCATCCAGCTCTGGTCCACTGCCTCCCCCCTCCTCCGTGCTGACCCCATTTTGGAGGCTGCTGTCCCAGCTGGTTCTCAGTGATACACTGCTCGAGACAAGACTACAGGGGCAGAGGTGTAGCCATTTGCTTTAGATCGGAATTGGGCCTTACTGATGTGCTAGTTAAGGAGGTCAGATCATTTGAGATTACGATGGTAGCAGATAGGCGGCTGCAGGATCGTTCCCACCTACCATCCACCTGGGGGTGAGAAACTGTTCCTGTAGAAAGTAGCAGACTTCATCACTGACATGGCATTTGAGTCACCCAGGCTGATGGTCCTGGATGATTTCAATGCCTTGGTCGATGATGAGCTCTCGCTGTTTGGACAAGACTTCCTCCAACTTATGAATTTATTGGGGTTCACCTAAGTAGTTGCCTCTGCTACCCATAGTCACAGTCACTCACTTGATCTAGTTTTCCTCCTGGGGATGGAGTCCTCTGACTTGGTGGTGGAACCAGTCATATGGTCTGATCACCACACAGTAAGGTTCAATCTCCAGGCTTCCCCTTATAGGCCTGCCCCTGTAGAGATGGTCAGATACCACCCTTTGAGGGATGTGACCCTGGATGGCCTACTGGTGGTGTTGGACCAATTGTGATTCTTAGGAGTAGGCGAGGATCCAGAGAGTTTAGTTCAGGTCTATAATAAAGCTGTCACTGAAGATCTGGATTGTATCGCTCCAGTCTGTGTTCACCCTCTCTCTCTCTCTCTCTCTCTCTCTGCCCTTTGTCCCCTTGGTTTGATGGGACCCTAAGGGAGTTGAGACGAGTTTGATGAAGGTTAGAGCAATGCTGGCGGAAATCGGCCCTTGAGGTTGACCACCTCAGAATGATGGATCATTATCAAATCTATCAATCAGTAATCACTCATAAAAGGCAGGTTTTCTGTCTGTGAGATTGCTGCTGCACAGAATATACTTGCTCAGCTCTTTCGAACTGTGGACAGGTTGTGCAATCCAACCTGTCTGCAGGTTCAAGGTGCGTTTTCACGAGTTAAGTGTGATGAGTTTGCTAGATTCTTTGCAGATAAGGTGGCCAACATTAGAGCCGAGATCCATCCAGTGCTCTCCATAGGGGTTGACGGTGGTCACTGCTTTGTCACTTTTCCTCGGTTCTTTTGGATATCTTTTGACCGACCAGAGATTGTGGACATTGTGTGGATTACCCAGAGTTTGCCACCAAAATGCTGTAGTTTGGATACGGACCCAACACGCCTATTACTGGGGTGTATTGAGTCCATCAGCTCGGTCCTTGCAAAGATTGTGTGGTGCTCCTTAGAGTTGGGTGAGTTTCCCAACTCCTTGAAGGAGGCAGTGGTGACACCGCTCCTTAAGAAAGCTGCTCTGGACCCGAACTGCTTTGCTAACTACAGGTCTATCTCTACTCTTCCCAGTGTTGGGAAGGTGATTGACAACGAAGCTGCCTACAACTGGAGAACCATCTTACCATCCACGATGTCTATGATCCCCTCCAGTCTGGTTCCAGAAGAGACATAGTACCGAGACAGCTCTGGTTCAGGTGCTCTGTGATCTTCTGATGGCAAGAGATCAGAAGCACTGTTCCATCTTGGTGCTTCTTGATCTCTCTTCAGCATTTGACACTGTGGACCATGGGCTGCTGCTCGAGCACCTGAGGGATATCTGTGGCCTGGCTGGTCCAGACCTCAGATGGTTTCAATCTTTCCTGTCCGGCAGATCTCAGAGGGTGGTGTCATTTTTCTTTCCTCTGATCCATTCTCTCTGCCGTGTGGAGTCCCCCAGGGCTCATTGCAGTCCCCTATGCTGTTCGCAGTGTACATGCTGCCCCTCGAAGACATTGTAAGATGATATGGGCTGAGGTTTCACTGCTATGCAGATGATACACAGCTCTATCTGTCTTTCATGCCTAACCAGGATAGTGCGGTCTTGGTCTTTAACAGCTGTCTAGTGGAAATCCACTGCTGGATGAAATCCAGCTAGCTGAAGTTGAATTCTGAGAAGACGGAGGTGCTGGCGGTGGATCCGGGATGCCGGATAGAGAGGTCGGTAGTAGGGTTACCTTCCAGTCTTTGGCTTGGAGATGCCCAGCTGTCTTCCTCCAAACAGGTGCATGATCTGGGGGTGCTTCTTGATGATGGGCTGACACTGCATTCGCAGGTGTTGGCAGTCATCAAGTCTTCCTTTTACCATCTTAGGAACATCACCAGAATTAAGCACCTTGTTCCATCCAGTGACCTGCTACACTGATCCACGCCAGGACTTCAGTTTCACTACTGCAATTCCTCTACCTGGGACTTCAGGATTTATATCCATCACTTACAGCTGGTGAAGAATGCTGCAGCACGGTTGTTGATTGGGACTCCTCATTTGAGTCGTATCACTCCCGTGCTGCGTAAACTGCACTGGCTGTCTGTACAGTGGTAGATTACCTTTAAGGTCAGACTTCTGATATATAAGGCCCTGCATGGACTGGATCTGAGCTATCTGCAAGCACTCCTGACTTCCTACAGCCCTGGCCATCCTCTCCGCTTAACTGACGAGAGGTTGTTAGAGGTTCCCAGGGTCTGGCTGAAAATGTCTGGGGCCTGGGCTTTTATGTATGGTGCCCCTACCCTGTGGAACTCTCTACCTCATCAGATTCAAGATTGCAGGACTATGGAGGACTTCAAAGCAGGCTTAAAAACCCACCTGTTTCAGCAAGCATTTAGTGATTATTTTATCTGTCTTAGTCGAATTTTGTATTGCAAGTCTTTTAGATTGTTTTGTTCTGTTGTTTTATATGATATTTTAACAATGTACAGCACTTTGGTTTTTAGAATTGCACTATTCAAATAAAGTTTGTTATTATTATTATTATTATTATTAAGACAGAGCACAAGTAGCTATTTAATATCTCTGCTTTCTCAAAGTCTCCTTCTTGCTGTATTCCTCCCTCCCTCCGCAACCTTACTATCCCCTGCCTCACTTTCTTCCTTTCCCCTACATACCTAAAACAAGTTTTATCTCCCCTCTGGGTTTTCTTAGCTATTTTCTAATCAGTGTCCACTTGAGCCCTCTTTATCTTCTGCCCTGCAACCCTCCTCTCCTCTCTATAAGTCTTCCTGTCTTCCCCATTTTGTGTTATCTAATACTTCCTGAATGCTCTTTTCCTTTCCCTAACCACTCCTGCCATCTCCCTTGTAAACCAGAGTGGCCTCCTCCTTCTTTTGTTCTTCCTCACCTTCTTAATGCAACTTTCAGTGGCCCTCAGTACCCCTCCTTTGATAGCTCCCCATAACTTCTCCACATCCTCCATATTACCCTTCCTTATCATTTCTTCCGCAAATATCTTCCTCATTCTGTTAAAGTCAGTCCATCTGAAGTTGGTCACCCTCGTTCTAGTCCTAATTGCCTCCCTCCCCGCTTTTACCCTGAACCTTATATTTCTGTGATCACTAGTACCTAGACCATCACCCACCTCTACCTTCTCCACACTTTCCCCATTTGTTAGGACCATGTCCAGCATGGTATTACCCCTAATGGTCTCTCTAACCAGCTGTTGGATGTATACCTCTTGTAACGCCTCTAGGATTCCCCTGCTCCTGGCTGATAGTGCAGCTGGGATCCCCCAGTCAACGATGGAGAGGTTAAGGTCTCCCACTAGCAGAAGCTCCCCTTTGATAGCTGTCTTTCTAATCACCTGTATCAGCTGTCTATCCCTTTCCTCCCCCTGTGTAGGAGGTCTGTAAACCACCCCAACCCCAATGATTCACCAGTTCATTTGTCTAGTGTGACCCACATGAGCTCAGTCTCCCTTCCCTCTTCCTGCTGCCCTTCCATTGCCTTAATGTCATTTTTTTTTATTTTTAATTTTGTCTCTTTATGCCCCCTCCTCACTGCACCAAGTGTGTCTCTTCAGGGATCCCTAGGCTGCATACTCCCGTGGTCCCACCCTAGGTACCTCCCTCCATGTACTGGTGAGCCTTCCCTCATCCTGCCTCGGTTTACCTCCCGGGCGGGGAATAGGGGAACCCCCTCTAAATCCCCCTCTCAGTCCCATAAATGTGAGTCAGGAGGTGTCACCAGCTCCATCTAAGGAGCCTGCTTAAGGATTGTCTTGGGACAGCTAGGTCCTGTCTACAGGAGCCCAGTGCAGGGCTTTTCACTTTTTCTGGTCACCAGTCCACAGGATGTCCGCATGCAAGGGGAGCCTAGAGGTGATGCACGTCTCAACATGTTGACGGACCAGCTCCCAGCAGACGTCCTCCCTCCCTATTGTATGCTGTCTCACTGCACATCCACCCGTGGTCACCCAGGTGGCAGTATCGAAGCGGGGCCTGTATCCCACCCCACCCCAGAGGAGGAGGAGAGCAGCCTGTGGGTGCTCAATCCTCCTCCCCCGGCTGGCCCTCCAACGCCCTAGTCTTTTCATGAACCCAGGTCACTGGTGCCACGAGCAGTAGCCCTACCACTGTGCTGGTGGACCCTAATGTCATCTTTGATATGTAATGCCACCCCACTCCCCTCCTTCCAGCCCTGTCCTTCCTAAACAGTCTGTATCCTGGGATAACCGTTTCCCAGGCATGATGCTCTGTCTACCATGTCTCATTTACTGTCACTATGTCCAACTCCTTGTCCACCATGATGGCCTCCAAATCCACCATTTTGTTTCCCAGACTCTTTGCATTCGCTGATAATCCCTTCCAAAATCTACACCCCCCAACTCTCCCCTTCTAAACTTTACTTTTCCTTGCTTTTATCTCTATCCGGGGGGGGGGGGAATGGAAATCTCCCAACTGTCTTGCCTTTTCAAGTGGTCTCTTTCTCATCCCTCCAATTCAGTTTAAATTACACCTTCTTTTTATGAAGTCCCCTAACTTCCCCTTTAGTACTTCTGCTCATTCTCTGCTCAGGTACAGTCTGTCATGGGCAAATAAGCTCTCTTCCTCCCACATTGATCCCCAGTCCCCCACTAACCTAAACCCCATTGCTTGGACCAACCCTTCAGCCATTGATTAAATTCTACAATTCTCTGCTTCCTTGATGTGCTTGCTCTTAGCACAGGCAGTGTCTCTGAGAAAAATATTTAAAGAGCACCTTTCATGATGGTCCAAATAGTTACAGCTTGTGCAGTACTAGACCTGAAAGGTCGTGTGCATTTGTTATTTTTGGCCAAGATTTACTCTGCCTTCCATATTTTGCATTTGTTTTTGAGCCCTGCTACACTTGCCTTTGCTGTTCAGCTGTTGGTTTCTGGCTCCCACTGACATCACTATATGGCAGAGGAGTGACTTACACTGTGTAATACAGTGTAGTTGCAGAAGTTTTGCAAGGGAAAATTACCAGTACTTGGTGCACATACTGTGTTCCCCCTTCCCCAAGACACCCTGTTAGCAATGCGTTATGCCAAAATTCATATGCATTGTCAGTATGCTTTTTTGTAAAACTGACTTACTTCTGCCTTTGTAACAAAACATGGGGACTGAGAAAAGATTGAGTTGGTGTCAACACTTTTCCCAGTCCTTTTGACTTTTGTACATAAATTACCCCTTTTTGCATTGATTCTGGAATTGTATTTCATTGTTGTCCTCTGCAGTTAGTTTTTGCATTCTGAGCTGCTAAAAACTGCAAGGTGTACCAGAACTTCTATAGCAAGCCTGGTGTTGCTGTGGAGCCAGGGCTATACTGCTGACATCACTATAGGGCATAGGAGTGACTCACTCTGCAGTAAAGTGAAGCTGCAGCAGTTTTGCAAGGGAAAACTACATTACTAGGTGTACATACTGCAGTCCCTCTTCATCAAGACACCTTGTTAGCAATGCATTATGCCAAAATCCAAATGCCTTGTCAGTAATTTTTTTTTGTAAAACTGACTTCTGCCTGTGTAGCAAATCATGGGGAGTGAGAGAAGATTGAGTTGCCTTCTGCTGAGACAGCAAACTGTCAGTTTATGCATCCACGTGATTAGTGCCTATTCGTTGATCATTTGAAAACAGTAATGCTTCCTTATTCATGCCATACTAGTGCCTTCCATGTCCTTCTGTAGTAAATCACCCTGCAGTCACTCTGATTGAAAATCCCTTACTGCTGCTCTGTCCCATGCCCACTCAACATCAGCATAGCACCAGGAAACACCAAAGACTCATTTTGGTACCAGTAGGGTGTTTGCTGTAGGCATTCCTGCCACAATAAATCTGCTACACAGCTTTACTGAAGTGTGCTTTTGTTTCTGGAGTGCAGAAACCTTTTAATAAAAATCTATCATACCTGTAAAAATGTTTTGCCTTTGGTGGTGATTAATAGTGCCACATGGTAATGACTGATAAACTGTATGCAATACATTTTTTTTTAAAAAGCAACTTTTTGTGTACTCTACAGCCTCGATTATCCAAACTCACTAGGCAACATAAGATTAGTTTGAATAATCAAGGGGTTTGTAAAATCTAGTGTCCCTCTTACCATGTTCCTATTAGCTCGGGGACATGGTACAAGTTTGGATAATCCAGAGGTTTGGATAATGGGAGGTTGGATAATCAACATTATACTCTATGTAATAAACTTACTTTAACAACACTACTCTGGCCAAACATCAGTCACTGTGTAAAATTCAATCATGTAATAAAATGTTACTATTTGACCTAGGTTCTTTGATGAGAACAATCTTACCAACAAATAAAAGTGACTATTTTCATGTTTTCACTGTATGTGTAATGTTAAGGGGCCTCTGATGTGACAGGGGACAGCATTAAGAAAAATATAACTTTAATAAAAATTCATCTTATAACTCATGTTTCCTGTTTTTCCTAATAACTAAACAAAGTAACATGAAAACGGGATTACTGCCCGTTAGGTTTCATCTAGTCTAGTTGACTGAGTACTGCAAACCTATTATTATGACATCATAACCAGTTCTACAGACCAGATTGTGATGTCACAAGCAGAGGATTGTGATGTCAGTTACAGGAACAGCCAACGCAGGTGAACTGCTGTGGACAGTGATCATGTTCTCATGTTAATTTGCAGTTTTAAAGTGAAACACAGAAAATGTATGAAATATAAGCTGCCCCCACACTACATCCCTATCACCTCCCTTCTTTCTCTCTTAATCTCCAGGCAGCCATAAACAAAGCAAAGTGAACTCCAATCCTCCATTCTGCTGCATCCTGAGCACTCCTCACTGACCCCACCCAAACACAAAACAAATTACTGTAAATACCTTTGCCCCCCCACTGCATTTTCAATCCATCCTTGTGCCCTCTCCTGACTGCTGACCCCAAAAAGATCTCCCTGTTGTCCATTAACTCTCTCCAACAACCCTGTTGCACACCCCAATCCCTCATCACACCTCCACCTCCTGACAGCACCTAGCATAGCCCTCCACTCAAAGCCATGGCCAGCATCACTCTAATTGGAACAGATCAAAACAGAATTTATAATATTTATGAACAGCTCAGTCACCAATAATGAGCCTTTGTTTACTATTATATAGAAAATATTGGCTATTGAACTGTGTGTCCTGGATCTTGTGTACACAACCGAGGTGTGTGATGACCCATAAACCTTGAGAGCGAAGCTCAAGAGGTTTATGAAATCATCACAAATTGAGGGGTGTGTAAAAAAAAGATTCATAACATTACAGTTGCATAGCCATTATTTTTATGGTGCAGGGATTTTTTTTCCCTTCAATGCTTCAAATAAGGAAAGCAATTCTGTCAGAGAGAGACAGACACAGGCATGCACACACACACACACACACACACACACACACACACACACACACACACACACACACACACACACACACACACAGTTTGTCTCTCTCTTTCTCCCGTACATACATTGTTTTTTTTAAATTTTTGGTTTCATTTTATTTATTTTTTTAGTTGCACTGTGGAGCCCCAAGAGTAGTCAGTCAGCTGCGGTCTGTTCTTGGTCTGAGTCACTGAGTCACGAAGCCTCGACCGAAGTGTAACTACAGCAGGATCAACCAGATATATTTTGTTTATTGTAAAGACAGGATCAACCAGTCAAATTCTCAACCAATTGAATAAGTTACCTGAGAGGAGACTAAAAGGCAGGCAGTCACCATAGGTCTTCAGTAGTGGAGAAACGGAGCATCATGGTGGTTGTGATGGCTGGTCCCCCAGCACACAGACTGAGAGCCAATGAGGTGGTGCACTGGAGATGTGTGACACAAAATGCCATAATAATCAGTTCTACTGGTTATTACAGTGTTTGAAACACTGGTCGACTCCTTGGCATCAAAGGAGGTCATCAGCAATTATAAATTTTGTAATGCAGTATTACAATTAGACTGCCACTGACCATCCATGTTTTTGGTGGGCTATGCTGGCTGCTGTCATGAAAGGAGTGCAATGGGGGTGAGGGGTTACATGCACACTTTGGGGAGCTGAATTTAGGTCTTGGGTATGCTGAACACCAGGAAATACTTAGAATTGGATGTGGACAGAGGGGATCTCACTGGAAACCAGGGTGTAATTTGAATGTAATAAAAGAGGAGCAGAAGATGAAACTGGATGGCAGGGAGCACTTAGAATGGATAAGCAGTGAGCCAACCTGGTTGCATGGAAGGGCTAGGCATAAGACATTTTACAGTGAAGCCCACCAGGGTGAAGCCCAACTCTGCAGTATTCTGCAGTAGAGTTACTGCAGCAGACAATGCAGTTTCAACTGGAGTTAATCCCTTTCATCATGCAGGAAACCTGTGACACTGTGCTTCATCCTGGCAGGCTTCACTGTACTTCCAGCCATACCTGTGACCTGGGTTCAGAAACAGACCAGGTTTGATCTGGGACCAGCAGCGGGAGGTAGGATTGAGCATCTCAAGAACAGCTGTCTTCCCTTGGGAGGGGGAGGAACACAGAATCCTGCTACTTGCCTTCCACCCAGTGGAGGCTGGGTGGCAGCACAGCAGGACCAGCAGATGTGGGCTGGAGGTGTGGCAATACAACCCACATTTGCATCAAGACACATACCCATGGTTACATCACATGCAGTTTCCAGTAGGCAAAAAAATGGAAGAAACTACCATGGCTCACTTGGTGTCCCCTGCAGGCCCCACATGGCCCTATGTGGCAGACCACCCACCAAACATAGCTCTGTGCAAATGGTGGTTAACTTGTAAGTGCCGCTTCCAAATCCTCCCTAACCAGATTGGACACTCTCTTTAAATCCTTCTGTTGCTTTGCCCTTGATGCTCCATCATGCACTCACCATTGTGACCTATACCATGCCCTGTTCCCCGCTTGCCAACAGGCAACTCGCTCATTGTGCTAAACTCACTTCTAAATTTTGGTTAGGAGAACTTCCCCTACCTCTCATGCTCCTCTCCCCCACTCCCTTAGATTTGAAGACACTCGATGACTTTGCTAGTCCCCGTTGAACCAGTCTATCGGTCAGTCAGGTTTCACCTACTGAGTCCCAAAAATCTGTCCCCCCCAAATAAGGCTGTCCTCCTCTTCCCACTCCTTAGTCTCTGCTTTACATAACTTTCTCTCACCCAACTGCTCCTGATTTAATCCTCTTTAAACTGTCCTCCTATAAGTCTTCTCTGCTCCACACCACACCATCCCCTACTTAACACTTCTCCCCCTCTGAGCCTGTTTCCACAGCAGGCTCCTCTCCCCCCTACTTCCTACCCCTTGCTTCTACCTCTGTCCTTACCTATACCCCTCCTTCCTCCATTACCAACTTTCCCTTGCCTAGTGTTGCCCCCTGGCAGGGTTCTAAGCATCCTGGAGGGGTTTAGCACTGAGCAAGCCTCCTCCTTCCCTCCCGCTTCCCCACTATCCTTTCTATCCAACTTGTCCTCACCTAATTCTGCCCTCTGGCAAGGTTCTCAGCATCCTGGAGAGGCCTAGATTTAGGCAAGCTTCTTCCTTTCCTCCTTCACCACCTGTACCCACCCACTAAGTCTATAGCCAGCTACCTAAACTATCATTCCCCTGCCTCACTCCCTCTTTCCCCCTTTTCAAAGTCATCTCCTTGTTCTGCCCTTGGCAGGTTTCTCCGCATCCTGGAGGGGCCAGCTCTAGGTACGACTTGTCCTTCTCATTCTATCCCTCTAACCCACTTCTCTCCTGCCTCTCCTCTCTACTCTCTTCCACTTAAATAGGAATTAGTTCACTTGAGCTAATTACTTGCACGTTTTGTTTGGTTTGGGCTGTTTCAAATGCCAAATGTATTTATTCTCTGTAGGTATGTTATATTTAATTGTACAGTATGTTAAATATTTACTGTATGTCATTTTTACAAATGTAATCATATGTTTATTTTTCTCAGTTATGTTAAATGTAAACAAATGTTTAATTCAATCATCCATTTGTATCCCCCACCCCAGTCGCACCGAGAGACGAACAACTTGTTGTTCAGTGTGCCTTCCTTGTGAAAAATTTCAATAAATAAATAAATAAGTCCACAAGATGGGTAGGTGGTGGGGAGGGGGGATGCTGCCAGGACCAAGAGACCCTAGGAGATAAAAAAGGAATAATATTAATAATAGGGATAAGTAGGGAGGTGGTTACTCATGATAACAAATGTCAATAGATGTGGTTCACTGAAATCAGGACCTCCCAAGGTGCTGTCAGTCAGGTAGAGGCCATCAAAAGCAACCAAAAGTAAAAACAGATGCACTCATTGAGGAGAGTGGACAGTGGATTTATTTTGAAAAACACACACCAAGGTAATGTACAACACCATGCACATTATCCTCTAGCAAGGCTTCATCAGGGTAATGGTGCTAAGACTCTTTATACTTACAGTCATAAATATTCATGACTTTTCACAGTGAATTACTGAGCATGTGAACAAAGAATGGTGGGGCGCATTCAATGAAGATAGACAGCAATCTTCTGAAAATGCAAATTCTTTTATTCATACATTTCTAGTAAGGTCAAAATTCTCAATGTTTCGGCTGTAAATTGCAGGCTTCTTCAGGATAATGCTTTTATTACTAATTACAAACACATAAATAGAATTTACTTTGCTGTCCACCAATAACACCTTCATATATAGTTTACATATTCACAGCTGTATGCTACTTACTGCTATAATGCTCCCTTCCCCCCATTTTCTAACACTGAAACTTATCAAGCATCTGGGGTGGCAGCTACTAAACAACTTTTTTAAATTTCCCATTGCACTGCTGAGCTGCTCTCAGGACCTTGCTTGTTCATGTGAACAAAGAAGTAGGTAAATGGAATGTGCTGAAAATGTATACACCATATATATTATGAAAAGGTTTGTATAAAAACTGTTTTTTGTAAAGATATAATTCTGCAGGTCAAAAATGGATGTAGTACAATAAGAATTATTAATCACTTCCTGTGCACAAAAGCCCGTTTAAGTTGATAAACACTGTTAAGATACCCAAAGCTGGGAAGAACTATGTAATTTAGGAATGGGAAATACCATTAGTAAGTTATATAAAGATGCTTTTTCTGATTTGAAATCTAAACTCACTTAAATAGGCTCCCTTCACTATTTAGCTCTCCCTCCCCCACTCACTTATGAGAATCATGCCACACTGAATCCCCAAGGGACACCCACAGAACAGGGCCTAAAAGTCTAGTTCTCTCTTCATAACTATAAGTGTACAGTATTAAACAAAAGGCTCACATTTTTAGCATTAGGTGAATTGGGGCCAGTCTGTAAGTTCAGCGGTGGCACATTGACCCATGGGGGAGCCTACTTTGGAAGGGTGCACAGAATGTGTAAACCCTCTTTCCAAATGGATATTGCATTTAATAAATATTTAATTCAATTACAATGTCAAATTGAATCTCATAGGAAAGAGTGTAAAAGAAAAGGTAGCTGGCCCTTATTCAATTAGATCATGAAAGAAACATAATACAAATATTTATATCTGATCACACTCTCATTAAAAAAATAATAACTATTTGGCACTATATAAAGGATTCCAGAAACAGCATGCAAAACAACAATGCAATTTCTATTCAGAATAAATGCCTTGCTTTACAAATATGATCTAAGGTCAAAGACCTCATTTAGCCCATGAATTCTGAGATTTAGCTTTACAAATATGTCCTAAGGTCAAATATCTCATTAAGCCCATGTGGGGCTACCATTTCTAGCTTGTGCATCCAAACAGCTCTCTTTTATCCAATGTCTCCAGTCTATTACCACCCCTATGTGGTTTGAGCATGAACTCTAGTGGTCTAAATTTAAAACTTTTTCGATTGTGTTTATGCTCCAGTACATTTTGGCTATTACCTGTATTGTTTGCTGTTACATGTTCTTGTATTTAAGATCTCAGTTGACATTGGGTTCTACCCACAGAAAGCATCATGCGCAGGCATCAACAGGAGATAGTGGAGATTATCGGACCATCAACGGACATATGCTGTTAGCATGGGATTAAGTTATGCTACTATCTTAAATCAGTCTTGGGTTATTTTTAGTAGTTTATTTGAGTTGGTGGGCTTCACCCGCCACACCCTCCATAAAAAACAAAAAACAAGGGGGTTGTGGGGGCGAAGTCCCCCAACTCAAACAGACTGACACAACAAACATCAACAGTTAGCACAAGCACATGCTGTATTCATGAAAGTTTAGTGCTACTAGAGTAGCGCTGGTTCAATTATCTCCACTATCACCCATCAACCTACATATACTACATGTGTGGTTTTCAGTTTACAAAATGGTTAATGCCAAAGGTTTCACCAGTCTTGGGGTGTACAAAATTCAGACCTGTGACCACATACTTACATATGTTACGGTGGTAACATTTTTGAAAGTTATTTTGAAGTTGGGACTTATTCCCCAATCTATGTAATGACCATGTGTCACCAGGTAAAAGATACTCCTGCCCTTTCTGTGCGATATCATAGGTCTAGGTCTCACCAAGACTACCAGCTCAGGATCTGATGTTAAGATTTCCCACCTTTTGTAAATGACATCTCTCACTCTGTTAGACTCATGGTGAAAATCTGTTACAGCAGTAATTCTCTTTTCTCCTGAAACTTTTGTTTTCTTTTTTGGAACATGTAAGTGCTCCCCATTGCTTTCCTTTGCTTTTTGATAAGCTCTATTTATCATACCTATGGAGCAGACCCTTTCTGTAAGCCTGGTTGACAGTATCCCTGCCTTCTTTTCAACTGTTTCCTCTGATGTACAGTGTCTCCATATTCGGACGGATTGTCCATAGGGAATTCTGTTAACCAGGTACCTGACATGGGCACTTCTATCTCTAAGTAATGTTTTCTATCTCTGAGTAATGTGTTTCCTGAAATGTGTTTTCTCTATGGTTTCACAATGAATGTGCCACCATCACCTTCTTTCAATCGGGTATCCAGATATTCTGCATATCAAGAGCAGGAGAACTTGTAGCCTCATTAACTGATTAACTCATTAACTGAAAGCATATGAGAAGAGACTAAGGGATCTCAATACAGTATGTACTCACTGGAGAAGAGGAGACAGCAGGGGGACATGATTGAAACTTTCAAGTACCTCAAGGGCATAAACAAGGTGCATGTGGGGGACCTTTTCCAATGTAGAAAAAGTACTGGAACAAGTGGGCACAATATGAAATTGGAAGGGGATAGATTAAGAGGTAATGTGAGGACATTTTTATACACAGAAAGGGTAGTCAAAGCTTGGAATAGTCTGCCACAGGAGGTAGTGGTGGCAAGCACAGTGGAGTGGTTTAATCATGCCCAGGACAGGCACAAGGGAAGCCTGAGGATGGGAAGGGAGTGATGAAAAATCATTGATCACATAGGGTCAGTGGCCACATACAATGTATAGGGTCTATGGGCAGACCGGATGGACCTAGTGGTTCTTATCTGCTAACAATGTCTATGTTTCTATGTAACTTTAACATGAATTGGAGGTCAAATTACACAAGAGGTCTAAATTCCAATAAATTCCAATGAGACAAATTAGACTATGAGGCAAGAAATGTGCTCTCATGGGAGAAAGCTAGGATACTTACTAGAAGGGGATTCACTGGACATCGCCAGTCACAGTGGTAAGAGGGGGTTGCTATGGGTGGTGTGATGAATGGGTAGGGGACACTGAGCCACCAATGATTACATGCATTTATTTTAGCACGTAGAGTGTGTGTGTGTGTGGGGGGGGGCACTGGATGCCAGGGAAAAAGCTACACTAAGAAACAGGTGATTGGGGTGGGGGATGCCACTAGACACCAGGGACTGGATTTTAGAATGTATGATGGGTGATTGGGGTGGGGGGGTTGCCACTAGACACCAGAGACTTCACTGTAGAATGAATGGAGGGTGATCAGGGGATGGGGGTGTCACTAGACACTAGGGACAGCACAGTAGACTGTATGATAGGTGATTGGCAGTGGGTGGGTGCCACTAGACAACAGCAACTGCATTGTAGACTGTATGACAGGTGATCAGCGGCAGGCAACTGCAGTACAACCACTCCATCTTGGGTGTGATGGGCATATGGACTTAGCACCCAGTTATGATATGGGTTTTGGCTGTGATAAATAGCCCTAGTTTGGGGGTTGTTTACTGCCTCCACAAGCCTTTCAAAATGCTGCTGTGCGTACTGTATATGCATGAGGGGACCATCTCATTTGCTTGGGCACAGTGGTATTTTATCACCTGGGCACTGCTGGATTTGGGGGGCACTAACTGGGCCTCTGAATATGGCCCCAACCTGAGTGCAAGCACAAACATAGGTAATGCTGGCCCAAACCATGTTAGCATCAGCACTAATGTTTGAATAATGAGCCAATGGTGTTTAGTATATTATATGCACTTCCACACTTTATTCCATTCACCTGCTCCTTTGTTCACATGCCCAGTAATTCTTTGTGAAAACTCATGAATACTTATGACTGTGCAAGTGATAAATGAAGCAGGTTTGCATCCCAACTTGTGACCCAGGAAATGGAAAATGCTACTCAACTGACAGCATGATTAGCAGTTGTTGTTGATCATTCAAGACTGGCAATGGTTCCTTTAAAAATGGCTCATTTGGACACTGTGTCTTAAATTTTTTTTCAGTCAAAATAGCTTTTTTTTTTTATCCTTCCCGTACCCTGCCCCCGTGCCCTGAGCTGTCTGTTAGTGGTTAGAAGGATGTCCCAGGTCCTCCCCACTCCACCCGCTTTTAGCGCAGTAGAATCATGATTCAGTCCTTTGCTGCATCAGCATCACTGGTGGAAGAAGCTGGTCAGGGAGCAGGCTGAAGTTTCAACCATGGTGAGTACAAAGTTTTTTGGTTTTTTTTGGTGGGGCTTTTTTATTTGCTCATCATGTTTTGTATCCAGTAGTAGTAATTTGTCATTTTTTTCCTTTTCTTAGCAGGTCAGAGGGAGCCGGAAGGAGTGACCAGCCCAAGGAGGCCAAGACCGCGGACAGCCCAATAGCTAGAAGATGAAAGGAGCCAATGAGGCCAAGAGCCCGAGAGGAGGGAAGTGGAAATAAGAGTGGCTGAGATGTGGCGATGAGCAGGCTGAGACACAGATTGCAGCAGCGTAGCTCAACAGGAGGATCGGGGACTCTACAAAAAAACAAGTAGAAACTTTTCCTTCTTTATGGGCAGAGATCTGTTTAGAGGGACACTGTCAACCCCCTTAGGTCTCAAAGTGTCACTAGTTTAAAAAACACATTTTATGATTGCTAACATTCTGTAAAGATTGTTAATGTAGCTGGTAGTTTGATTCTGACAATTTCTTTCATTAAAAAAAAAGTGAAAAACAGACTGCCCACAATACTTGTGTTACCACACAAACACAGGTTTGTTTACATTCCTTGATCAGCTCCAGCTGCATCTTTCCTGGACTTGGGAACACCCACAACACAGTCTAACCACTCATGATGCAGTGGGAGTTTAGGAAAGCTATTGCATCATGAGTGACTGCACTGTTTGGCTGTGTTTCTATTGCTCAGGAGGAATGCAGTAAGAACAGATCCAGGATTGTAAACAAAACAAGGTTGTTTATAAATATACATTAGCATGCATTTCAGTTCTACTAAACAAGGAGACAGACAAAACAAACAGCAACAATCAATGAATTTTAGAGAAGGTAAGCAATAATAAAATGTAGGTTTTTAACTAGAAATAATATGATAAAAAACAGGTTGACAGTATCCCTTTAACCAAGGAAAGAAACAAACATAGGGCACTTGACTTGGCATGCAGAATCGGTGCGGGATTGCTGTGCAAACAGAAAGAAGGGCACTTGACTGGCAAGGCCATAGGCCTTGAACACTTAAGCAAGCACAAGGGGAGGTGGACAGCTGAACTGAAGGGCCGATCGATCCCCCAAGGGAACAATTAAATAAACTTTATTACTATTCGTAACAAGAGAACAAAGCATAACAACCACACAAAGTCAAATAACAACCACATAGGATAACAGATAGAACAACATTAAGGAACAAAAACAAACAACCCCCCTCACCAAAGCTTATCCCAAAAACCTGACCCCAACACCCCCAACCCACTCAACCCCCCCACTCCCCAGTGCTGTTGAACTGCAAAGGAGGGTATCAGTAACCAGGAGGACAATCCCCCAGTAACAACTGGTTTATCCAAAGGTGCCAAATGCCAGCAAGAAGGGCATTCATCTAATTGGAGATAAGGGCTTCAAAGGGTCCCCTGAAGTCCCTCTATTTCTCCAGCCTGTCTTGGCATTTAGCAATGTGTTTCTCAACAGCCAATGCTTAAAGGATCTCCTGTCACCATTCTGAGACAGATGACATGGCCATCCATCCAATGGTGCAAGATCACTGGCTTGGTGGTGATTGAAATAAGAGAAGCATAGGCCTTACGGGCCCTGAAGAGATAATTCTGTAAGTGAGCCACCAGGCATATCGAACAGGTGAAATAGGATTTAAAAGATAAAAAGAGATCCAGCAAATTGTGGATATTGGCCCAAAAGGGAGTAACCATGGGGCAATCCCACAATATGTGTTTAAGGGAGCCAGTCTTGGCTCCACATCAAGAACAATCCAGGGAAGAGAGCCACCCCATCTTGTTTAATTTCATGGTAGTGTAATATAGATTATGTAAAACACGAACTATGAAACCAGCCATTGTAAGAAAAAACAAAGGTAGAAAACATTTAGGCACCCTCTGAGATGGTGAACCCCCCCCTAGCAGCTGGCAGTGAACACCCAACCCCATCCTCAAATCTCCCCCACCACAAAACATAACAGCCCGGAAACATAATGAATAAAATAAAGAAAAATCAATCAACAATCTACAGTCTCCCAGTCCCAGAGACTGATCTCCTAAACGATATCCACCCATGATGTTTAAAAACAACTTCTCTGAGTCCCTCTCCCTCTCCCCCCCCCGCAGCATAGACTAAGTATGAAAACAGCAGATAAGTAAGTAGCATGCAAAAAGTATCTCTAACAGGAAGCTAAATTGTATAGTCCAACTACATTACAAGTACTGGTGAAAGAAGAAAGAAAAAGAAAAGGGGGATTACCCCCCAAAGGGCTCTTATATACTGGGGGGACACAAAGGTACAGAAAATAAAAATTATCCCCATACAAAAAGTAAGTGGAACACAAGCAAAAATGGGATATCTGTTAATACCAGAACTAGCTTCTAACCAGCACTAATTCAGGAAGAATAAGCAAACAGTAACAGGCAATCACAATTCAGTAAACACCAAAGCTATAGAAATAATGTCGGAGTCAAAAAAAGAAACAGCCAGAATCAGATCATAAGATGAGGTCCTGCAATCCGTATGAACTGTGTTATGCAGGAAATCCACAGTCTTAAGGTGAGGGCTGTCAGAAAATGGCAGCAATCATCCTCAGAAATGGGCCCATTCCACAATCTATAAGAAGAGGAGTTGTTCACAGACAAACCAAGTCCAAATCATCTGGAAATAAAGGTCCCAAGCCAAACCAAGGCTGAATAATGAAATAAAATCAGGACTGCCCATTTGCCAATATCAGATCAAGTACAGTAGCCTCCATGCCAAGTCCAGCACTCAAATAGTGGGCCACAATACCTAACAGTGGGCTAGAAATTAACCTTCACAGTAAAAAGTACAAATAATGAAGACAAAAAAGTGAGGACAGCCCTGTAGAATCAAGGGGGCTTCAGGCAACGTGAGGACTGCCATGAAGGAGCTACCAGAAGACTGTCGCATGCACACCATAATTAACAGTGCAGGGTTGAAAAGTTTGGCATGCATTGTCTTAATCATACAAATAACCAGCAGCCAGATTAAGTCTCCCCATGGCCCCCAAATCCATTGCCCATGTCAGTGACTGTAAAATCAGCAAATTCCAACCAGCGATAAACACAAATAGTCAAGGAAAAGCTAAACAGCAGCACAAAAGAGAACCAATGACTCCAGTCTCAAAGTTCATTTAAATAGGTCCGGGAACATACTGTATGTTTCAGTTCCACAGTGGCTTGCTCTGGGGTTTTCAAAGACTTCCATTACCCCTCAAATTGCACTTGTAGCACTGCAGGGTAACATACCCAGAAAGCTCTGCCAGCCACAATCAGTTTGGCCACAAATGGGTGTAGGGCAGACCACTTTACTCGCTCTGAATGGGGCAAATCCTGGGCAACTCAGACCCTTTTCCCCTCCCACAGAATTTCCTTCAAATCTCTGGTCTTCTACAGAATAAAAGATTTGTCAAGGTAATTCAGAAGTCAGAATATAAGCGATTGCAGGGGGCACCCAGCGGAGTCATGAGGCGCAAGGAGTGGTGCACCCTTCTCAAGCAGATACACAGGATCATTGGGAGAGGGCCCTGCAATTTTTTCATAGAACTTCAGCACAAATGTGATGGCATTGCTGCCCTCCTTTCCAGGCAGTCCAAGGATCACCAGATTGTTGCACCTGCTTCTCCCTTCCAAGTCTTCCAACCAGTCCTCCACCTTCCGAAGCCGCTGTCACAAAGTGGTGACCTCTAGATTCAGCTTACCCCTCCAGTCATCCAAAGAGAAGAGCCGGGCTTCAGAATCCAAGACTGTGGTGGCCAGCATTTCAATAGAGGACCGTATTCTCTGGAGTGCCTCAGTGAAAGAGAGCAGGGAGGCTTTGATGGGGCTAATTTCTTCCAGGAATCTCTTCTGTGAGCATCGAACTCTCCAGGGGAGTCTTCATAGGAGATTCAGCCTGTGGCTCTGGACATTTGGATGATTTCTCCCATTCAGGAGCTGTATTTGACATGTGTCTTGGTGGTGGGTTTTTCATTTTGGCTTCAGTTTGCATGACACAAAACACACTTGAAACACAGACCGGGGGACTGCCACATCAGGTACAATCAGGTTTAAAGCAGGGCAGAGCAGTACAAACTGTGAAATCTGGTGAAATAAAACTTTGCAGGGGAGAGAGAACATTTGGGAGAAGCTTATCTCCAGGCAGCCACAATGTGACCCATGCAATTCACACACTTTTCAAGAATCAGGACAGTTCTGGTGAACAAAATCTGTGCCAGCTTTGGTCGGGAGTAATGTGCCCTGCAAATGCAGAGATTGGGCATCAGCCTCCTTGGCAAAAAAACAAGTAATCATTGCACTGCTGCAATGCAGAGAATTTGAGGATGAATTACAAAAATAAAAGTTTGTACCCTACAGACTTCGCAGTGAAGGACAATTTTTGACTCTGAATTTACAAACTGTCTGAGTTAAGCATTGTGCCCTGTTTTTGCACTAAAAAAAAATTTGTCTTCTCAGTCAAATGTGAAAAATTAACTTGTGCACAGCATCTTGTGCCTTATAAATGCAGAGATGAATATTAGACATCAGCCTCCCTGCTGAGTCAGTGCAACCATGTGAAAAACTGTGTACCCTGCTTAAATGAGACATTTTAAAGTTTGTGCCCTGCTCTTTTTTTTCCAATTGTTCAACCAGTGGCACACTAAGCTGAAAGCTTGTTTACAGGTACGACCTGGAAGCACAAGGAAGTTAAGGGAGTTGCTCAGGGTCACACAGTATGCAAGTGAGAACTGTGGGATTCCAACTCAGGTCTCCAGATTTGCAGCTCAGAGACTTAAACCACTGTGCTATACTGCTCTTTGCAGTGATTGGGGGGAAAAGAGATATTACAGACAGTTTTGAGCTGCTAAGTGTTGTGCCCTCCTGTTGCAGTGATGGGAAGAGATATTTACTGAACTACTAAAGTATCGAGCCCTGCTTAAATTTGCAGTGATGGGGGCAGGATTTCATGAGAGCTGCCAAGTGTTGTGCCCTGTTTTGCAGTGATGGAAGAGATATTTACTGAGCTACTAAAAGTATTGAGCCCTGCTTAATTTGCAGTGATGGTGATTTGGGGAATTTACTGAGAGCTGCCAAGTTTTGTGCCCTGCTTTTGCAGTGATGGGGAAAAAAAGAGACATTTTACTCTGTTGCTATGTATTGTGCTCTGCTTTTGCAGTGAAGAGACATTTACGGACTGTTGCTATTCAGTATTATGCCCTGCTTTTGCAGTGATGGGGGGAGGGGATAAGCTGGCAAATATTGTGCCCTGCTCAATGTGTATTTGTGTATTTTATCAATATGTACAATGAAAAGTAGTTATTATAGGGTTTAAAGTAAAATACCAACTTTTTGAAACTGCTAATCAACTTTGGCCAACTGCTAATCGTTTTTCATTTTGATTAGGAAAGGCCACTAATCAAGTCTTGGACACTAATTAAGCCTTGCTGTGAGTATAAAGGATCTTTTGTGAACACTTAGCACTGCCCTCTGATGAAGCCTTGCAAGAGGTTACACAAGACACCAGCGATTGTTTGAAATAGGACAGAGAATGAGGGTGAGGTGCCACTGATCACAAGGCAATACATGAAATGGGACAAGGAAAAAGGTGGGATACCACTGAATACCAAGGCATGTTTGGAATAGGGTGAAGAGAGGGACAGAATGCCACTGAACAGAAGAAAGTACTATGAACCATAGACAGAGAAGGAGGGAGGGAGGGGTGCCACTTGATATCAGGAAGTGTTTGGAATTGACTGGGAGAGGGAGAAGGCACCGAAGAACATTAGTAAGTGCTTGGAATGGGACACAGAGAGGGAGGGAGGGGTTCTGTAGCCCTGGAGAGGCAGGACTGAATTCAACTACTATAATTTACTCACTTTGTATTAGTAGTAGTGTAGTTGTAGATTTTATTTCTTTGTGGCGACCTTCCTCAGAGGCTCAGGGCACCAGTACAATAAAAATAGAGATAACAGTAAATCATAACAAATAAATATAATCCCAATTAAAACAATATAAATAAATACAGTCTCAGTATACCATAATAAAACTGTGACCCAAACCAAGTCACGTAACTTCCCTGTACTGAACATTTCTTTCTTTCTTTCTTTCTTTCTTTCTTTCTTTCTTTCTTTCTTTCTTTCTTTCTTTCTTTCTTTCTTTCTTTCTTTCTTTCTTTCTCCTATAATCTCTTTTTTGTTCTTTCAGTTAGTGATGGGAGAATCTCAAGAGGTTCTGAGGCTATAAAAGGTTTGGATAAGCAAAAAAAAAGAAAAAGGTTTGGACAGTTATCCAAACCTTTTAGAACCTTTATGTCTTATGTTAACAGTATGTTAAAAATAATGTTAAACATTTTTTAAACAACATATCTGTAGAATAAAGCAAGTAAACCACTGTTTAGTGGTAATAAATAGCATGATTAGTGGCATGAGATGAGTAGGACTGAATGATTTGACTCTGAATGTGCCTACTGGAAGTGCCAGTGCTGTAATATGTACATGCTCACAAGCAGTACCACGTCCAAGATGATGATGATGATTTTGTCCAAACACAGGCAAGTCCCAGAACTCTGACCAGCCTTTATAGCTTAGTAGTTACAACACCAGTGTGAACCAGAATAATAGTAGCTAGCAGACCTGTGTGCATGTATTAAACTCTACAGCCACCCACCATATGCATACTGTCTGTGTGATTTTGTCAAAAGGCAGGCAACTCCCAGATTGCTTTCTAACCACTCTTCTCCTTCGGCCATTTAAGAAAGTAATACTGTGTATAATAGTTAATAACAGTAGTGACTTCTATTTCTCAACAAGCACCACTGTGAATGCCTCTCAGTTAAGATTGATGAACAAAGGAGGAGCACACCACCATAATGGAGAATCAGAAACAGCATCAGCCAGTCAGACAACCAGTCAGCCAGCTACCACTTCACGACTGCTACTACCCCTGCCTGCTACAATCAGGGGAAAAACAGAACTACTGTACAAGCACTGAGATCAACATGGTTAAGGCACATTTACCAAAAAGAATTGCTTAGAAAAGAATGAGAAAATGACTGTGATGACAAGCGAGTCCCAGATCTCAAGTTTGTAACCAGTCTCCTGAGTCTGATTTGTGTAGAAGGGGATAGTGCACTTGTTTGTATGGCTGGTTTTATTTCTCAGTCAAAAGCACCATTTTGTTTAGCAACAGCTTTCGGTATGGAATGCAATGTACCACTATTAGGAAGCAACATGACAGAAGAGCACCAGGCAGTCCAAAAGTCACCACTTCACCACTGTTACTATCACTGCTAGCAAGGGAAACAAGCAGAGCTAGCAGCATTTAAATCAATCCAGTAAAGGTGCATTTAGCTAAATGATCTCCTTAGAATGAAAAAGCAAATGCATGAGAACAGGGACTATATGCCACAGTTGCTACCAGTACAATGTCATGTACTGACTGCACCTCCCATCCACCCCCAGGATGATGATGATTTGGTCCAAATGCAGGCAAGTCCCAGATCTCTACTTTTTTTAACCAGTCTCCTGAGTCTGATGTTTGTAGAAGGGGACAGTGTGTTTGTTTGTATAGCTAATTGCATTCCTCAGTCACAGGCACCACTTTTGTTTAGCATCTACTCTTGGTATGGGACACAATGCACCACTATTAGGAAGCAATGTGAGAGAAGAGCACCAGCCAGTTGGAAAGTCACCATTTCATCACTGCTACTACCACTACTATCAGGGGGAAAACAGAGCTAGTAGAATTTAAATCAATCCAGTTAAGGTGCATTTACCTAAATGATCTCTTTATAATGAGAAAGTGACTGTGTGAGAACAGGGAGTTGTCTGCCACAGTTGCAACCAGTACAATGTTGTGTACTGGCTGCACCTCCCACCCATGCAGGACAATGATGATTTGGTAAAAAAAAAGGCAGGCATGTCCCAGATTTCTTGTTGTAACCAGACCAGTCTGAAAATTAAAAGCTGATGTTATTGTCACTTAATCCACAGATGCAGCACAGGTACTGCTGTCAGTGTCATCCTTTTCAAGATTTGCATCACATATATAGTCAAAGTTTGGCAAGTTAACCTTCAAGAACGTTAGTTTCTCTACATTGGCTGGTGTTAATCTTGTTGGTTTATCAGTTACAACATCCCCAGCAGAGCTAAATAAACATTTGGAACAGAAAATGGATGGTAGACATCAAATATGCTGGCTTTGACCAGCATGATTTTAAATTTTTCCAGCAAGCTACAGTGTCATTCATAATACTAATGTTGGGCTCAATGTGCATCTACCATGCTTACTACTGAGCATGCATCTTCTTTTGGAATTACAAAGTGCTGTAGCTGGCATCAAATGTCAATCTCCTCAATACCTGCTTCTGTACTATTTTTTGGAGCAGCCTTTTGAATTTGAGGTAGTGTCATTGTAGTACTGTGTCCTAGTGGAACTTCATCTACTGCATGAATCAAAAATCGCCTGTAGTTCAACTCCTCTATATCCTCAGAAACCACATCAGGAAAGTGTCTGTTTCAGAAATGTAGATCTAGCAATATTTTTAAGAGATACTCCTTGCTCCACATCATGGGTGATAATTTGTCATCATTACTAAGTTTGGTAACTCTGTTATTGACTAGAGATAGGTTCATATCTAAGTTGTTCCTCATTTTCTCCAACCTTACTTTTGAGAAGCAGAATGAGTGGAATAACTTAGCTAAGGGATGACTTTTCTGCACTGACTTTTTTGTAGCACTCATAAATAGTTTCAGAATGTGGCACAACGGTTCCATCAGAGCTCATTGAGAAGAATTGAGTACAATGCCCTCCCCAATACCATTTTACTTGATATACTCAGTGATAGCTACCTTTTGTTCAAGGATGCGTTCAATCATTAAGTAAGTTGAATTCCACCTTGTTGGTACCTCTTGAACAAGCTGGTGGTGAGGAAGACCTTTGTTCTTATGGATATCAGCAAGGATGTCACAGGCTTTTACTGAATGGTTGAAATGGCTACAGACTTTGCACACTGTTCACACAGTGGTTGAGACTTGCTGATCCTTGTCCAGGAAACTTTGAATAATTAGGTAAAGATAATGTGCAAAACAGCATACATGTACATACTTGACATCATGAAGTGCTTTTCAAATATTTGAACCATTGTCAGCAACAAAAAAAAACAACTTTCAAACCCTGTGAGGTGACCCAAGCACTAACTAGTCTTTCCAGTTCTTGCTGAATGTGCTGTTCTCTGTGTATCTTGAAAGTCAGGTACATGGAGAATTGCCATTTTCTGAAACATGAGTGTTTTTTGGAGATGTGGAAGATAGTACTAGAAGTAGTAGTGGTTGAAGTGGTAGGAGTAGTAGACAGAGTTGTGCGTGAGGATGATGAGTTACCTGCAAAACTAACAGTGTATAGTAAGAGAAAGATAGGCAATGGTTTGGGTGCTGGTCTACATGTCCGTAGTAAAATGAACTACTGTACCTTGTCCTCAGCCTCTTGGAGAACATGCCTTACTTGAAGTACTAAACCATCATACATCATGGGCACAGTAGTTACTGAAAAGTATTTTCTACTTGGCATTAAATATTATGGGACTAAATATTCTATAAGCCTCTGGAAACCCACATCTTCCACTGCAAATCAAGTACTGTACAATCATTTCTGTTATTTTACGATTTATTGCCACTGTTATCAGATAGTTTAGTTAATATTTAGACTTTCTTTCAAAAACCTCCTTTATCTTCAATTGTCTCTTATCAGTGGTAAAGTTAGATTTGGCTGGGGTTGTTGTACTACATGCCCTGCCTGGGAAAATAGAGGACCATACAGAATTATTTTGAAGCAAAAGTGGACTTTTGGATCTTGGTTGGTGATTACCATCTCCTAGTGTTTAAGCAGAATGTTCCTGTTCACCGAGAGCCCTGCTACATTTCCAGGCACTAATGTTAGATTGTTTGTTCGAACCATATATAACGACAGGGAGAATTTGCATAAGATGTCACATCATTGTTGTGGTTCCAAGATTACCTTTATTTTTCTCCCTAGTAACACTAGTATTGCAGTGCACACATATAGCTTGGCAAGCATCCTTGAGGTTTATATAAAATGGCCAGTTTCCAGGCTGTGGGAACAGTGGCTGTGGATAGAGAGAGATTAAGTATGTGTGTCAAGGGGGCAACTATGGCCGAGGCAGAGATACAGGGCGGTCTGGGGTGTATGCCATCAGGGATGGATTTGGACTGGTTTAGGGAGGTGAGTACATTGTAGACTTCCAGAGTTGTGAAGGGAGGAAAGCGGAAGCCGGAGGAAGTGGGGGATGGTTCAGTCGAGTCAGGGGGAAGGGGGGAGTCAGGCAGGACACAGGAGATGAAGAATGTATTGAAAAGTTCAGCTACAGAAGTAGGGCCTGAGACAAGACTGCATTCAATATTAAGGACAGGACATGTCTGCTTGGAAGAGGGGTCAAGAAGGGAGTTGATCAACATCCAGAAAGACGTGGGGGAGTTTTGGTTCTGAGTAAGTTGTGCATTAACCTAAGAGGATTTAGATTGCCAGATAGCCTTGGTACATTTATTTCTGAGATGTTTGTAAGATTGGAGGTCACATGTAGCATGGAGGCTTTGTATAGCCTCCATGCCTTATCCCTGGAGTGACACAAGGTGATGAGGTTGAATGTGATCCAGGGGCGATGGTAACTTTTTACCCTAGTTTTTCTGAGGGGTGCATGGAGGTCCCAGGTATGCTGGAAGATATCACAGAACTGGGATAAGGCAAGGTCTACATCGGACGTGGAAAGGACTGGTAGCCAGTCTGCATTAATTAGGTCATGCTGCAGGGCAGATTCCTCGAGGAGGTATAGGGAATGAGACCAGATGAATTTGGGATGGGAGTGCAGGGAGTGGATTTTGCGGATGTAATAGGTAATGCAGTGGTCACTACGGGCATCAGAGAAGATGCCTGTGGCAGTGATATGGTGGGGATGGGTGGATAAAATCCAGTCCAGAAGGGTGAGATTTTGGGACCGGTGATTTAGGCGGGTTGGTTCCTGGATTAGCTGGGAGAGATTTAGGGCTTCTATCCTTAGGGCAGTGAGTTTGGCGGATTAGAGAGCCAGTTGAGATTGAAGTCACCTAATAGTGCGAGTTCACCATTATATGTGCTTGAGGAGATTGAAGAGATGGCCTGGACAAGGGAGTCAGGTGAGGTCTTTGGTGGGTCATACAGAACCCCAATGAATGGGGGGGGTGGACGAGGGAAAGGATTGGTGAGCAACAATGGATTCATGGGAGGAAGGGCAGGATTCCTTGAAAATAATAGAACATGTAATGGAATGCCTGATGTACAGTGCTACTCCCCCACCTTGCTTACCATGGTCCTAGCAGAACAAGATGTGGTCTGGAATGGCAAGACAGGGGTTGGGGACTTTGGCTGATAGCCAGGATTCCATGATGCAGAGTATGTTAGGGTGGTACTGGTGGCCAGAAAGTGAAGGCATCCAGTTTGGGAAGGAAGCTCCTGCCGTTGAGATGAAATATACGGAGGCCCTTAGGGAGTGAGCCTGAGATGTGGCACGAGGGTAGACTGGAAAAGGTGGGGGGTGCGGACATGGTTGGTCTGGGTGCTAAAGGGCCAGGGTTAGGATGTACGTTGCCTGCCAGTAGCAGGAGGAGGAGGAGGAGGAAGAGGGTGAGGAGTGGGGATTGCTGGTAACTACCGGAACTGCACCTGGAGAGTGGAAGGTGGAGGTTTAACCTCCATAGTAGAGCCTCAAGATTAAGGAGGTGGAAGTGGAGCAAAGAAGGGTATGTGGTTGGGGAAGGTAGGAAGGGATGGATAAGGGAGTGGGATAAGGGGAGGGAGAGGAGAGGGGAGAGTGGAGATGGTAGTATAGGGGTGGGCCAAATGGGGGCAGGAGGAGGTGACACTTGGAGGAGAGTGGGAGTGGTGGATAGGTGGATGGGGGCAAGGAGTCAGCAAGGTGGGGACTAGAGAGAGGGGACAGCGGAGGTGAGGGAAGGGGAATTTGTAGGAGAAGGCACCATAGTAAGGACTGCAGCATGGTGGCTCGGTGAGTCAAGGAGTAGCACCGGAATTTTAGCAGTAGCGCCACTAGAGGCAAGAGGAGATAATTTGCTAATGGGAAACATGGCTGATTGGTTTTGGCCATCACGTGACAGCTGCTAAATAGATTTGTGTCAATCAAGGGTGATGGTGGGGGTGGCAGAGCAGCCAAAGCGCAGTGTCGTCGGGGTCCTCCTCTCCCCATCCGCGGAGAAACACCAGATCTGTATCTGTGGCTGTGAGCTGGAGCTGTGGGGAAGGGCTTTGTCCTCCTGCCCTCTTGATCCTTGGCAGAGCCGACTATCTGTGGAGGTAGAGGACAAAGAGAGAGAATTTAATTGCAGGTAAGGTTTGAGGAGGTGCAGCAGGACAATGGGGGTGGGGGTCGTGAGACTCAGCGTGCTGCAAATTGAATCAGAAACTGTCCGTGTGGAGACTTTAAATAGTCTAGAGTTTAACTGCTCACTAAAATTGCTCTGCTTGCCTCAGTGAACTGATTTAGTTGTGCCTTAAACCTACTGAGGGGATTTCAATAACTAAAATAGATTGCTCGGGTGAGTCGGGGATCTGCTCAGTC
This sequence comes from Neoceratodus forsteri, assembly GCA_016271365.2. Lineage (NCBI taxonomy): Eukaryota > Metazoa > Chordata > Ceratodontiformes > Ceratodontidae > Neoceratodus > Neoceratodus forsteri. Next base: position 411,666,406 of record CM028133.1, on the reverse strand, counting down.
AAGCAGAGGGAAATTAATTAAAAGTTTGGGCCCCAGTAAGAATGAAGTTAAATTTTTGGTCCCAGGTAGACTTGGCTACAGAGCTAATCTTAATTTGGATTAGATTCTCAGAAAGGCTGACAGGTACACAGAAAATGAGATTAAAACACTCAGTTACACTAAATTGAAATACTGGTATATACGAGAGGATTCCACTTAAAGTAAACAGCTAAGACTGCTGAAAACAATGGTTTCTGGCTGAGGTTACATAAGTAAAAATTCTGTCTTCACATGTATGGTGACACAGAGTAACTTGAGCTTAAAGGTGCAAGTTTGCAGGTTTGAAAATTTAAAAATGGAGCCAAGAGAGTCCTCCTCTCCCATCCATGGAGGAACACCAGATCTGTACCTGTGGCTGTGAGCTGGAGCTGTGGGGGTAGGCTTCATCCTCCTGCCCTCTTGACCCTCGGGGGAGCCAACTATCTGTCTACCATGCACTGAGCAGACTACAGCAGCAAACAGCCAGCATATAAAGTGAACCAAGTGGGTTCCTCCTGGCCCAGCTCAGTCAGATGCCACCTTACAAACATGGATGTTCCCACCATTCCAATGACGAGCCACAACAGAGAATATCTCTGTCTGCTTCCTCCTACAGCTCTCTCCCACCCACGCGCTAGATGTCAGTCCCACTCCAGCCACCTTCTGACTCCTTCTGTTGCCAACAACTGAGCTGGGCAGCAAACAATGTGTTATCCGAATTGTTCCAAACAGTAAAAACTGTTCTGAAGTGGTTCAATTACCATTGCTGCTGCTGGTTCGGGTTGGGGGTGGGGGTGCAGATTTTCCCTGAACCAGTTCGCCCACCTCTAGTTTCAATCTCTCTCTGTGTCCCTAAACTGGGATATAGTTTATATAAATTTTACTTTAAAAAACATAATTCCTTTTGTTTTTTTCATTTTCTTTGGGGGTGGTACTGGTACTAAGAATGGGCACTCAGTGCCACCCTAATTATTTCAAGTGGGGGAGGGCTAGCTTTAAAAAGTATAAAAATATATTACAGAAACACCTTACAATAATGTTACGGTTCATGAACAAAGTGCAAAAAGTCAAGAAATCCATGATGAGGTTGTTAAGTTGCTAACCCTACCTGCTCCTATTCTCTGTAAGCAAGGTGATAGCTTGCTTACAGAGAATGGGGCAAGGTGATAGCTTTCACAGTTACCTGGGTTATGCACCATTTGCTACAGCAACCCTACCTACAGGAATTGGAAGAACAGGCCCTGTTGACTTATGACCTGGGAACCCTAAATTTGGATTACATGAGTATCTGCACTTTGTTCACAAACCATAACATTATCTGAAAAGCTTTTTGTTTATATTTGATTACCCATTTTATCCTGATTTTGCTGTCTGGTTCTCCAATCCCCACACCTGATGAGGGGGTTTCCTCATTGGCCCGCTAGCTCTGGTTCCCCTGTATCTCAGCCTGATAATGGGGTTACCGTGGAAGCCTTCTATTTCTGGTTCTGCCTATCCCTGACTCTTATGATGATGTTATCTTACAGCCCCATATCACTCGGTCCCCAGTCTTGTACTCTGATGATGAGTTTAACTCAGCAGCCCCATTTGCCTGGGTCCTCTGTCCCCCATCCTGTTGATGGTGTTACCTCAGCAGCTCCCTATCTCGGGTTTCCCAGTCCCAAATCCCGATGTTGAGGTTTAGTTTTGCAGCTCCCTACCTCTGGTTTCCCTGTTTCTGCCTTGATGTTGGGGTTTCCTCGGTACCCCCTAATTCTAGATTCCATCTCTCCACATTGATGAGGGGTTACCTTAGCAGCCCCCACCTCTGGTTCCACTGTCCCCCGCCCTGATGAAACAGTTACACTGGCAGCCCCCTACCTCTAGCTCCTTTGTTATCCACCATTATGAAGCATTACTGCAGCAGCCCCCTACCTCTGGCTCACTTGTCCAATACCCAGATGAGGAGGTTACTTCTGCAGCTCCCTGCCTCTGGTTTCTCTGTTCCCCACTATCATGAGGTATCTACTTCAGCAGTCCGCTACCACTGGTTCCTCTGGGCTTGATCTTCAAATGGAAAACTTTGGGACAAGGCATCTGTGCCAAATGGTTTTGATGCCAGTGGTACATTGCATCAAAGTCTGTGGCAATCCTGATTATCAAAAACAGGCTGAGTCAAAATCAGGATGCTGTGCACCAATACTGCCCTCCAACTCCCTTGTGGCAGAAGCACCCTTGCACCAGATCACAAGGGGTCTTGCACCAGGAGTCCACCATCCCTTACTCAAAATTCAAGAAGCCTCTCTGTGGTCACAAGACAGGGCTCATGTTAGATCATCCAGGGGCTGGTCTAAGAGCACCGTGCTGCTGCCTGGTGGGGGGGATCTGGAAGGTGGGGACCAGGGCTGCTGGAGCAGTGCTGGTGCCATGGAAGATGATGGGGGCACAGTGACAGTGGGAGTGACATGAGGAGGCACACTGTGGAGGTGCCCAGCGATGTGGCATGGAGCTGATTGGATTGGTTGGGGGGATGGCATGGCCCATCATGAACCAGACCACAGTTAACAACAGCTCAGGCAGCTGCCCTACAGGACTTACAGTCCCCTACATGCAGTGGGTGGCAGTGGGGGCCAGTTGCATGGTAAATTTGATGGACAGGAACATGCCCCAGGCACTAGGACATTCCCCAGGTGCACGGTCCTTCATGTGGTGGCCAACAGATGTCCAGCTACATTGCCGTGGACTGTGTGTCCTGTGGGGGTAGGTGCCAGGGCTGTTGTCAGCTGGGATATTTTTCATGATGGTCCAGCCGTGTCACCCCCTCCACCTGGCTCAATCAGCTCCAAGCCATTTGCCGGACAACTTTGCTAGGTGCCGCCTCACATCCCTCCCACTGCCGCTGTGCCCCTGTCACCCGCCCCACAGCACCAGCACTACCTCAGCAGCCCCCGGTCCTTATCTTTCAGGCATAGTTACCCCTCCTCCAGTCTCTGCGGTTCTTTTTGGCTTCAACTGTGTGGAAAGGCTTGATGGAACCCTCTGTCAAACCCTGCAGGTATGCTATATGTTTGGCACAACCCTGCAGCTGTGGCAACTCTTGGAACATTGGTGCAGGGACCTCCATTTAAAAAAAAATAGGGTGCAGGGTCCCTGATGCACCCAGAGTTTGCCACAACCATAGATAACTGCAAATTGTGGTGATCTAAGGGCCATCTGAAAACTGAGCCATCTGTCTCCCCAATTGTAATTCGGTTGCCTCAGCAAACCCTACCTCTAGTCCCCCTGTCCATCACCTTATTAATGGGATTATCTTGGTGGTACCCTATCTCTGGCTCCCTATACCACACTGTGAGGATGGTGTTTCCTCAGGGACCTTGTACTTCTGGTTCCCTGCCCCCACCGTTTGGCAATACCCTACCCCTGGTTCCCCTGTTCCCCAATCTTATGATGGTGCTATCTTGGCAGCCCCCTATCTTTGGGTCCCCTGTCCTTCCCTTGATTATGGAGTTATCTCAGCAGCCCCAATTGTCTGATTCTTCTGTACCCCACCCTGATGCTGGCATTACCTTTGAGGCTTAAACTTCTGGTTCCCCTATCCCTCAATTCACTAGATGCCTAAGAGGGGTGTTCCAGGCTGCTGTTATCTTCACACAAGAGCAAAATATAATTTTAGGCTTAAGTGATCCCAAAAATACAGTCTCCAAACACAATTAAGCAAAAGCATGGATGAGCACTAATAAAAAGTCAAAAATTCTTCTCCATTATTGTCTTAAATGCACACAGAACCAAAGGGCGCAATTTCATGGAACTGCCATTTCATCAGGCCCGCTGTGTTTTCATTCAGTTAAGCAGTAAGAAAAAAGTCCAGTGAAACTCTTCGTACAATTTTTCATGAAAACACAACCATGTGTGCCCATTACAACCATTAAACAGCACTAACGTGCAAACACCCATGTGCTAAACTTCCCTGCCACCAAAAGCTGCAAATTACAATGTCATAAAAGTTCCCTGAGAACCTCCAACAGCAGTCTTGAATACATTTATATAACATAACTAAGAAACACTTTCAATTATATCAACACAGTCCTTACTGAATACATTGCGGACATTTTTTATAAATGTCATATATATTATGCTATATGCAACCATGTAAAGTCTCATACCTTAAAGCTCAATAAATGTTCAATATGAGTGTTTTATTTCCCAGGCTTTGTCCCCCCCCAAAATTAGATATATATAAACCCTTCAAATCAGGACACCAACATTAACTAATAAAAAATTAGTTGTAATTAAATTCACATAAGGTCTATATACCTTATACGGGAAATCATTTCGTATAGCAAGACAGCATAGTCCCTCCTAGTCCTTCAAAAAAGGAAAATTGTATGCATGGAGACCTCACTCCTTCTGAATCCTGCAAGAAAATGTGCACCAATTGTAAAAACTAAGACCAACAAGGGGTAAGAACTTGAAACTTACTAAAAGTAATAACCAGACTTACTCAGATAAGGATGGTTTTGATAGACTAGAAAGTGATTCCTTTTTTTGTTCTATAGCAAGGAGTAACAGAATATAACAAGCATTTGTCAATGCCGAATGTTTGCTTGCTGGCATTGGCATTGGTAGTGTAGGAGTTAGAGAGATGCATAATAGGAATGGCAGTGAAGTATTGAACTGAAACCAACACCACCACCACCCTGCAGAGACTGACAGGCATTGGGGTGTGCCTTTGGGTTGTCGGGCACCATTTCACCACACCCTACCCTGCAGACACCGACAAGTGTCACAGTGTGCCTTGGGGCCTTTGGGCCTTATGCTCACCCCATTCCATAAGGAAATACAGTGAGATAGGTGCAGTATAGGAGAATGGGGTGAACTTTGGGTCTGAAGAGTCCAAGGCACACCTTGATGCCTGTCCCTGGGTGCAGGGTGTGGGTGGGGGTGGAATGGTATGAGCATATAGGCAACAATCCCAAGTCACACCCCTGTTGCTTGTCAGTCTCTACAGGGTGGGGCGTTATGGTTGGAAACTGTTAACGCCCCAGCGTTCATTGGTATTTTCACTCTAAATTTTCAACATGGGTTTTTTGTGACCCCCACCTCATGAACAGTGGCAGTATCAGTTTGTTAGCTGAAAGCTGATTTTGCACAGCAACTACGCCATTTGGCACCACATGTGCGAAAACACATTTTGAACAGGATGTGAAAAATGACAGCTGTACTGTTCATGGGGAGGTGTAAAAAATGGCAGTGTTGAAAATCTGGAGTGAAAATATAAAAAAAATGGTGAAGTCATGAGTGTGCGTAGAGACTGTGCAGTGCACACCTGTAATGTAATTAGTTTGGGAATTTTTTACAGCAGATTGTCAACATAGGCAATTTGGGACATCTGCTCATAAACACTGTCACTGTGATTTTCTTAATCTGTTCTGAACACTGATTTCCCACAGCGACCATGCATTTCTGCACCGGAAGTGTGAAAACACATTTCAGCTAGGGTGTGAAAAATGACAGCTGTACTGTTCATAAGGAGGTGTGGAAAAATGTCAGTGTTGAAAATCAGGACTGAAAATATTACAAATTCATGAACTTACGAGCGTGCGTGGAAACTGCACAATGCAAGCTCGTTACACAGTGATTTTATGGACTTTTGTCACTAAATTTTCAACATACTGTACCTATTTTAAGACTTCTGCTAATGTACAGTGTCACTGTTATTTTCTTAATCTGTCCCAAACATTGATTTCACGCACCGAATGCGCCATTGTGCGCTACGTGCATGAAAACACATTTTGGGCAAGATATGAAAAATGACAGCTGTATTGTTCATAAGGAGGTGTGGTAAAATGGCAATGTTGAAAATCTGGAGTGAAAATAGTAAAAATTCTCGAAGTTATGAGCGTGCGTAGGAACTGCGCAACACATGCTTGTAAAAGTAATTTTTTGGAATTTTTTCACCAAATTTTCAACATAGGGTTTTTGGGAGCCTACTTCATGAACTGTGATACTGTTGTTTCATAACTCAGTCTCGAAAGGTGGTTCCATGCAATGACTGGGATATCACCTTTCAGGACCAAATAACAAAATGACAGTGGCTGAGTTCATGAGGTGGGGTCCCAAGAACCCCATGTTGAAAATTTGGTAAAAAAATTCCCCAAAATGGTTGAGATATGCACCAAAGTTGAAAAAAAAAAACTATTTATGTCATTATACAGCTTACCAGCATTTCTTCAGTTCACGGTCTGCTTTGAAAAGTGCAGACGTGTTCCCGGTCCACCGAAGATCATTGCACCGGCTTCTGGAGGCAACTATGGGGTGAAGGGGGCATGTGGGGAGGTGGGGTATGCATAGGGTTGGCTTGGGTTGGGGAAGGGGAAAGAGAGTCAATGAGGGACCGTTTTCTTTTGTTCTAGGTGTTTTTTTTTTTTTAAAGACGACGTGGGACATTTGTCATGGTGAGGTGGGCTCCCAGTGTGGCACCTGCAAGTTTATTGGGGGGGCCAGTGGAGCCGACAGGGGACTGGGCACCTCCATGGGCCACAGACTTCTGCCATGCTGGGGTTGGCTCCCAGAGTGGCACCAGGAAGTTTGCTTTGGGGGAGCAGTGGAGCCAGCGGGGGATTAGGCACTCCCATCAGTCATACAGTGTGGGGGGTGGAAAGGAATGTATGAGCATGCTAGGGTGGGCTCTCAGAGTGCCACCTAGGCTATGCTGGGGTGGGCTCCCAGTGTGGCACCAGGAAGTTTGCTTTTGGGGGGGCACAGGAGCTGACAGGGGATTGGGCACCCACGTTGGTCATACAGTGTGTGGGGATGGAGGGGAGTGCATGAGCATACAGGTGTGGGCTCCCAGTATGCTACCTAGGTGTTTCTGGTTGGGGGGGTTAGAAACAAACTGTCTATGACAGTTCAGATGCAGTGCTGACAAGGCAATTTGCATACTGCTGATGTCAGTATGCAAATTGCCTACACGTTACCACTGCTGACTGTAGCGGTAATTTTCTCAGAACTGTACGCCACTGCATCTGAAGGAGCAGGGCATTGGAAGTGAGGGAGGCACGCCTACGAAAACTCATATGGTGGCACTATGTTTCTTACACATGCATGCAAGCAAACATAAAAAACAGTAAAAAATTACATCCATCTTTATAACTATCATTTTGTACAGAGATGTGGGGTTGGAAGTGTTTCTTAGTTATGTGATACAAATGTACTCAAGATGGCTGTTGGAGGTTCTCAGGGAACTTTTATGACATCACAATTTGCAACTTTTGGTGGCAGGGAACATTAATGCTCGGGTGTGTTTTTAAGAAAATATTGTACATGGATTTTCATTAGAATTTTTTTCCTTATTGCTTAGAATGAAAATACAGTGGGCCTGTTGAAATGGCAGTGCCATGAAACGTTGTCCTTTGGTCCTGTGTCCATTTATGACAATAAAGGAAAAGAACTTTGGACTTTTTATTGGTGCTCATCCATCTTTTTGCTTTATTGTCCACCTGTCCCCCACCCATATGATGGGTTACCTCAGCAACACACTGCCTCTGTCTGAAGGGCAGGTGAGAGGATGCCCCCTTAGCCAACACCAGTGCCACTCCAGGATCATCCCACAAGGGGTGCATAAAATACTGAGCAGGCTATGTCCTCTCTTCCTGAAATTTAAGTGCCTCACCTCCAGGGTGCACCAGACCCCCAGCTGGCACTTGAGTAGAGCACCCTTGTAAACCCTTCTGTTCTACATGGCAGGAGTATGTGCTGCTGCCAAACCACTGGGCAAAGTCCCCCAACATAGTATTTTGCAGTAAGTAAACAAGACTGTTCACATATTCCAACCATGGTTCTTTAAGGGAGCCAATAATAGTTACTGTCAGCATGCTAGAAGGATTGACCAGTGATCTGTGGATTATAGGAAGTAAAGACAAAACAACGGTATGGGGATGTTGATAGGGAAAATCCAATTCATCTTTGGCTATTAAGATGCTCTCTCTCTACACCCATTTCTAGTCATGATGCCTATATTTCCTTTTCTGAATGTTGTTGTGACATAAGCTCATAAGTAGCATTAAGATAGCCAGGGAGTTTTGTCAACATTTCTTTTCTTATTCATTTTTTTAACTTGTGGATAACCATGTTGATCCAAAATAAAACCTCTCTTCCTCCCAGTACATGTTAATTAGCATATTTGGGTAGCTCCCTCTCACCATCAGAAGTAACGTAGGATACAAGCATTTACTTAGTGGGGATTCTGAGTTTTCTCCAACTCTCTTAACCTAGGCTACATGTTCTAGCTGTTTTGCCACAACGTATTTCCCTCCCACATTTTGATGTCTTACCTGATTAAAGTGGTGCTCCATTTAGGAGGAAGTGAAAAGCAACCGCCTCCACCAATGCAATATGCCATACCAGTGCTATTCCATGCTGCACAGGTAGGGGTTGCTCATCCCTCACCCTGTCCATCTGTTGGTTTTAAGTCTATACTGTTGCCAAGGCTGACTCCAGCTTCTGCAGGATCTGTTACTCAGCCTGTGACTAGCTGGGATGTAATTGCTTTTACTCTCTATATTACATTAATGTATTGATGATTCTTTTAACTAGACAATAGCAGGTTCCTACAAAGTGGTTTCCATGTGAAGGTAAAAAGATACTCTTGGTTTAGAAGGGGATACCTCAGAGGGATTGCATTCAGGTTGGACATTCTATGCCTGACGACCCTAACAAACTTGTAGTCAGCACTGCTAAACCAAACTGGCTGAAATCCAAACAGAAAGCGTTTAATCCCTGATTCCTACCAAGAAAAAGAATTCAGTTTGCAACAGAAAAGGATTTGTATTCCACAGTAGGAATGAATGAGAGTTCTTTAGTTAACAGAGACAACTAATTATTTGTAAGGTGCATACTAGACAGATTGATAACTAGTTCCTGGGGAACTAAATGAAGAATTTGAAAAATCTAGGCCATTAAAAACAGTCATGTGACTTAAACTCTGCAACAATATTTTGCTAATTCTTTTGTTTACCCAGTCCTAGTTAAATATCTAGATTACACTTGAGTATTATCTGAAAAAAAGAAAAAAACACATAAAACATGACACTGTTTGTCAGACTAAGGTCATGGGAAAGACATTTGTTTACATTTTAAGTGCACAATGAAATAGATCTCTGTTCTTTATATAATGTTTCAAGTCGATAAGACTACTGTGATGGAATTACATCATAAAACAAGAATTTATGTTGTAGCCTACTTGAAAATATTTTACATTGTAGCAGAATGTTTTATTTCTTCTAACTGTTTTTTTAAGAGAGCCATTTACACAGTGATATTTTTTCCTTTTTTGTGCGAATGTCTTCTTTAAAGAAAATGGAATGTGATTGTAATTAGGAGATTAGACCTGATCAGGCTTGTAGGCCTCATTAGGCCTCAAGGCAGTTTGGGAGACTGAAAAATCACAAGTATCAGACAATACCCCAAGCCTTCCCAGCTGTAAGCACAACAGGTGCAAGGGAACTGGGTAAAAGCAGTGATTATCATGTTCTGGCTGTAACTGTAGACAAGAGTGTCCAAGGAAAAATGGTGTCAGAATAAGGAAAATTGCACTCAAAATGTATTTCTAAGTAAAAAATAAGACAAGGAAATTATAGGAAGGTAACAGTAGTTATAGTCCTTTTTAATCATATCGCCAGTAATTGCTTCCTAATCACATGTTTCCCAAAAGGTACCCATGGTGAGATATTTAGAAAATAGGACCCAATATTTCTGACTTAAAGTATTCTCCAACCATTAGTGTCTTTTTGGGATTTACATTGTTTTTCAACTCTAGTTTGTAAAACATGTTCATCCTAGGCTGCTGTCCTGTACTTTCTTTCAGCCTCATAACATATAAGGTACCGTTCCTTCATTCAGGTGGTTTCTACTGCCTCACCTAAACTTAGCCACACCCTGAAACTTGTTCTTTCATTGGGTCCTGATATTTTTAATGTTAGGATTGATCCAACTGGATGGTCACATCCTCAGGCTTTGATGTTCTGGCCTGGCCATTTGTCTCACCCCACACCATGAAGATGGTCCAGTACCATCCTAAGTGTAATTTGGAGCCATAGAAACTCCTGTCAGGGCTGGATGACTCAAGCATGGTAGCAGTGTGTGAGAATGGTGTGGAGTCGGCCATGAGCGATTATAACTTGCCAAAATGCCAGATTGTAGACACCCTCACACTTGTCTGTGATAGAAACATAGAAACATAGAAACTCACTATCAACCCTTCAAAAGGCTCCTCCCCTGATGACCTCGACCCTAAAGTCCTCTCACTCTCTGCCTGTGCCATTACCTACCCTCTTTCTCTCATTTTAAACCTCTCCTTCGCTACTGACTCAGTCCAGACCTCATGGAAACATGCTGTGGTCCTCCCATTACCTAAAGATGGAGACTCCTCTTCCCCTAGTAACTATCACCCTATTTCCCGCCTCTCCACCCTCACAAAGCTCCAAGAACACCTAGTTCTCTCCAAACTTATCATATACCTATCTGTTTCCTCCTTTTTTCACCCCGTTCCAATCTGGTTTCAGGCAAAACCACTCTACTACCTCTTCCCTGCTTTGGATAACTGACTCCATCCTAACTGGGCTGGACAATGGCCTCATCACCGCCACCATTTTTGTTGATCTTGCCAAAGCGTTTGACACTGTCTCCCACACCCTTCTCCTGGACTCTCTCTCACCAGCAGGTCTCTCCCCCTCTGCCACTAACTGGTTCAGGGCCTATCTCACTGGTAGAACTCAATCAGTCAGGATCTCTGGTGTCACCACCCCCTCCTGATCACCACTAGAGTCCCACAGGGCTCAGTGCTTGGTCCCCTGTTATTCTCAATATTCCTAAATGACCTGCCCTCAGTCTGCTTCCCTTCCTCCTCCATCCACAGGTATGCCAATGATACAGTTTTGTGTGCATCTGGCTCAAGTCCTGCTGAGGTTACAACCAGCTTGCAGTATAATTTCAACCAAGTTCAGCTCTGGTTTGCTAACCATCGCCTCATCCTCAACACCAAGATGACTGTCTCCATGACCTTTGGCACTAGGCAGAGACTCTCTAGGCTCCCCAACCTCCCCTTTTTCCACACCATGGATGGGACTACTTTAGAGGACACCTCTTCCTTCAGATACCTTGGGGTTTGGTTGGACCAACACCTCAACTTCTCTGGACATATCAATGCTATCCTGAAAAAACTGCACCCCAAGCTTGGTGCCCTGTTCAGGAACTGCAGTTGTATCCCTCCTACGGCTAGGCGAGAACTCATCCAGAAGATGATCCTCCCTATTTTTGACTACTGCGATATAGTTTATGGTGCTGCTTCCAAATCCTCCTTGACCAGATTGGACACCCTTTTCCACTCTTTTTGCCACTTTGCCCTAGATGCTCCTTCTCGCACCCACCATTGTGATCTCTGCCATGCACTATCCCTCCCCTCTCACAAATAGGTGTCTATCCCACTGTACAAAGATCACCTCTAAACACTGGTTGGGGGTACTCCCTAACTACCTCTCTTCCCCTTTTATCACCCTTCCCCCTCCCTATCTTTTCTATAGATCCTACGACTCACATACTGTAGTGATCCCTAGGCACTCCACCCTTATTTGTCAATCAGGGTTCTCACACCATTTCCCCAAAATTTGGAACACCTTCCCCACCTCACATCCGTCACTCCTCCTCCTCCTACTCCCTTAACTCTGCCCTACAAAATTACCTCTCATAGAGCTGCTCCTGCCATGACCCACCCTAACTATGCCCTCACTAATGTCTAGTCTCACCCCTTATCTGAAATCACCCCCTCCCTAACCAATCATTTCCCCCCATCCCTAGTAACTTACCTTTCCATCACCCTTTGCAGCCTCCTTGCCCCTTGCAAGGTTATCAGCATCCTGAAGGGGTCTCTATGGGCTTGGCTGTCCTTCCACTGCTCCTTCCCTTCTTCCCTCCTTTCACCCCTTCTCTTGCAACTAACCTTTCCTCCACCCCATTCCTTGCAGCCTCCCTGGCCCCCTTGCAGGGTTTTCAGCATCCTGAAGGGGTCCTTGAGGTACTCAGCTCTCCCTTCCTCTCCTCCTCCTCCTCCCCTTGGGTCTTCCTCTAGCACTTAATACTTACCTGCCAAACTCTTCCATCCCTCTGGTAATTTCCACTACTTCTCCCTCCTCCCCTTCTCTTCCTGCCTAAACTGTACCCTTGCAGGGTTCTCAGCATCCTAGAGCATCCCCCCTGTACTCGGCCTCCCCATCCTCTTCCTCCTCCTCCTCCTTCCCCCTACACTCATCCAAATGAGTCAGTCGGGTCCAACTCTCTCCCCACCCTGGCCTCCCCCCTCCTCACTTTGCACCTAGTGGCCCCTGGCCTTCCCCCACCTCATTCTAAGTGTCCTGTCCCTTACAGGGCTCTAAATAACCAGGAGGTGGACCCTGGGCTCCCTGAGTCCAACTTTCTCTCCTCCCCCACCCCCTTTTCTCCATTAATGGCATTACTACCAATCTTGCCCAACCTCCCGCTTCCCTTGGCACTTTATGAATCACCTATAACTATGCACTTATAATACACTTTTTTTGTCCTCCAATCAGCTATCCCTTCTACCTGTTATTCTCTTAGTTCTACCTATACCCAAGCTGCCACTATTACCAGTTACTTATTTCTGTATTAGGATCCTGCCAGTGATGCTTTCTTGCTTTCCCCTTCATTATCACTAATTTACAAACAGTTATTGCCATATGTTTTGTTTCAGTGTATGTACCTTTATGTGACATGCAATTTAAATGTATTCTGTTAATACTCCATGTTCCCCTTTCCCCCAGGTCACACTGGGAGACGAGCAACTTGTTGTTCAGTGTGCTTTCCTGGTGAAACATTTCAATAAATAAATAAATTAATTAAACATAGACGCTGTTGGCAGAAAAGGGCCTCTTGGCCCACCTAGTCTGCCCTAAAGACCCTACCTACTATGCTACTATAGACCCTAATTGATCTCTGGCTTTAACCCCCTCTCGAGCCCTGTAACTAAGGCCCCCCTGTGTCAATCCCATGCATGTTTGAAACCTGTTACTGTTTCAGTACCCACCACCTCTTCTAGGAGGCTGTTCCAGGCATCCACCACCCTTTCCATGAAGAAAAATTTCTTCACATCCCCTCTAAGTCTCCCCCCTTCCAGCTTCTTATCATGCTCTCTCATCTTTGAGCATCTCTTTCTGTGCAATATGCCACCCTCCTGTACCTTATTAATACCTTTTAGGAATTTGAATGTTTCTATCATGTCTTCCCTTTCTCTCCTTTCCTCCAGCGAGTACATATTTGATTCCCTGCAACTTTCCTCATAGGGCTTCTGATGCAGGCCATGCACCATATTGGTTGCCCTTCTCTGTACCGCCTCTACCTGGTCTATGTCCTTCCTGAGATGGGCCTTCCAGAAGTGGACACAGTACTCCAGGTGTGGCCTCACCATTGATCTATATAGGGGTAACACTACCTTTCTTTTTCTGCTGGTGATACCCCTCCCTATGCACCCCAGCATCCTACTAGCCTTTCCTACTGCCTTATTACACTGCTTTGCTACCTTCATGTCATCAGATATAATGACCCCCAGATCCCTTCCCTGTTTTGTTGTTGTTAACATGCCCCCCCCAAATGATACGTTGCCCTTGGGTTTCTAAGCCCCATGTGAATAATTTGACATTTTTGGGCATTGTAGCCTAGTTGCCAAACCCTTTACCAGTCTTCCAGTTTTTTAGATCTTCCGTCAGCCCCCTCCCCGGTGTGTTGACTGTGTTGCGGATTTTTGTGTCATCCACAAACAGGCATACCTTTCCTTCCAGCCCCTCTGTAATGTCACTAATAAAGACATTGAAGAGTCAAGTCCCGGTACTGACTCCTACATCACCCCGCTAGTTACCTTACCTTCCTCTGAGTGAATGCTGATGTAGCTTGCCATGGTATAATAATAGATTGCATTTGTTGAAGACAACTAGGTGATGGTCAGAGCATTCTTGGATGATGTCTTACTCAATGGACTACTGGGTGGCTCATAAAACCCATTATCAGGGATATCAGAGGGCAATCTGTCTCAGGTTCGAATGACATACTATGAGTACTCTCTTTTGTATTTTGTAGATATAGAAGATACCTGGAGCATACTGGCATAGTTCAAGTGTTTTTTATTACTAAAGTATGTCCTTATCACTGAACTTGAGAAGGGTACTTACTCATAATTTTATATCAGAAAGAGTTATCAAAAACACATGAAAAAAAGGCTATTGTTTCTTAACTCATTACCTCCACAGGAGCTCTCAGAAGTTGCAGCACTTGTCTCCTGTATACTGTTAACAGTGAATCCTGGGCCTTTCTAAGCAAAATCAAGCCAAAATTGGCATGCCGCAGACAAATGCTAAAACCGTAAGTGCTGGACACAAAGTATGAGTGACAAACTTGTTCAGCATGAAATAACATTTCCAATGGTGGTATGCAAGGAATAGCAGGTAATTTAGTTTTATTTTTGTGCTGGTCGAAACAGCAAAACAAAATATTTTTCCACTAAAAAATGCATCATAAACCTTTTTTTTGTTGGGAAATATGTAACATATCAACACCAAATTAAGCATCCAGACATTAGATGTAATTTTAATAATTTGTTTGTAAAACAAACAGCTATTTCTGTAGTATTAAACATACTTTTTCGCCATTTGAGTCAAGGTGTGTTGGTGAGGTTTGAGGGACAAATCTGAACCGTACACACCATACCATAAACAAATGCATATAACTCCTAAAGTATACATGATAACACACAACGTATCAGTGGCAAAGTTGTTGCACACAAAATTGCCTTTCCAATGGTTCTATGCAATCAACTGTACTCAATTCGGTTTTTGTTTAATACTGGCTGAGATACCCAGAATGTGTGTTTTCTTCAAAGTGCTTAGGTGGTTCTAGATGGACAAAATGTCATAAACAAATATGAATAACTCCTAAAGTGAACATGATACACACAAAGTGTCAGTGGTAAAGTTGTTCAGCACAACATTACCTTTCTAATGGTACTATGCAGTCAATTCTAATCAATTCTGGCTGGCAAGTAATATTAAAACATGTGAGTGACTTCTCCAGACATTTGTAGGGCTGTAGGTGACTTCTGTAGGCGTTCTGGGACACACTGCAGTTAGATTTGTTGACACCAACAGGTGTTTCTAGGAGGCAATGAGTTAACCCAGCAGAAGCAATAACCCCAAATTTTTATTTCTTATGCTCAGTAGTCTTTTGGGCCAACAGCCCTAACCTCTAATCTCAGTTACAAAGCAAACTAACCTAGCTAAGCTGTATAAGAATATTTATAAAACAGTTACCCCTTAACCCGGTTGTCTTAGTGACCTATAGTCTTGACTACTGAAATGTTGCATGAGAGGCTATCAATACATGAAGTAAGAACTGAGCATATTCTTTTTTCTTTATATATAGCTTTTTGCTTCCCACTGCCGCCTTCCGCCATACTTCGGCAATGGGGAGACATAGGTATTTTACTTGGTTTCCTTCCTGCTAACCCTGGGACCCTAGAACATGGCTGTGAGTACCCATGGAGGTAAGCACACACCCCGTGGCTCTGGTGAAAGCCCCTTCCCCCCTCCCAGCCTAACACTGAGTCTCCCCTTGGGCTTGGCATTACCACCAAGCCTCCACTCAGTGGCAGCCAAGAGCCTGGGAGACTCCAAATTCCTCCCTGGGAGACAAGAGCTACCTGTCAGCAGTTCAATCCAGCTCCTTGCTCTCCCTCCCCAGCTGACCCACAGTAACCTGAGCTTGATCCAGAACTTGGGTCACTGGTGTGGCGTGAGGTATGGCATCCAGCACCTCAACCCTCAGTGCCACCAGACCAGCTTTGAGCTGAGCATATTCTTATCCTTATTTGGCCCTGCCAGCAGCCTGAAGTCAATACCAACCTAAGGCCAGCAACAAGCAGCTGTCTTCCCACAAGTCTGCTCCTACAGTCCTCACCACCATCAAAAGTCTGGGGGTTTTATGTTCTTTTTGCAGGAGTTTGCTTGAGGAAACAGCTACCATGTGGTTGCTGAGCTAAAAATTCTGGGTCTCAAATATTCTTTTTGTAGGAGCTTGCTTGAATCGCGAAACAGTGGTATTGGCCCAAATAAAAATTCTGCAAGCTAAATAAAACATTGTCTGTTGCTTTGTGGCTAGCTAATGTAGGCTTCCTTTTGCTGTTCTGCAGTTTGTCATTGTAACTTTGTAGCTCTTTAGTATTGCAACTTATCAGCTTCTGTAATTTCCCATCTAGCTTACAGGGCTTAGTCTTGCTGAGCATTGCTCAGGCCAAGAGTCAAGCTTCCCTGGTATCAGATCACTCAGAGAAAGTCAGAGTTATGGTCATGTGTGATTGCTTCAAATAAGAACCATCCAGTCCAGCTCTTTCACACTGTAGACTGTTTTCTACATCCACCCTGTCTGTAGTCCAAGGGTGCAATTTCTTCAGATGATTAGGAGATGTTTGATCACTTCTTGGACAGAGAAGAGTGTAATCTATTTAGGCTGGGATATCTGCAAGTGGCCTGTTAGGGGCCAACAGGGATATGTCAGTGATGTCTGAGTTCTCCTAGTGGGCTGGTAGCTAGTTTCTTCCAGTGCCAGATGAAGATGTGTTCAGTGTGCTCTCCAGGTTGTGCCTGACTTAATGAATTTTAGACCCTAGTCATGCAAACCTGTTGGTGGACTGTTGGGATGCCCTTGGTTCAATTTTTGCTAGAATTATCTAGTGTCCTTTGCAGAGGGTTGTTTTCCCTCTGCTCTGAAGAGAATGGTGGTGAGACTTTTCCTCAGAAAAGCCATCTCTGGTACCCATGAACTACAGGTCTGAGTCAAGCCTTCCACTTTTAGGGACGATAATTGTGATGGTAGTGGTGGAGTAACTCGAGGTGCATCCTGAATCATATAACAGCTGTGTACCAATCTAGTCTGGTTTCAGGTCTCAACACAGCACAAATAACACACACTTGTTAGGGTGTTTAGTCACTTTCTACTAGAGAAAGATAGAGGGGAGATGTTCTGTGCTTATTCCCCTTGATCTCTCATAACCATTTGACATGGTGGATCAGGGGTTTTGATGTATTGCCTCTGTCATTATAGAAGACTCACTGACATGACCTATAAATAGTTTGAGTCCTTCATAGCTGGCAGATCATAAGAGATTGCACTGGATTGTTTTTCCTTGCAGCCTGTGGTGATAAACTGTGGTGTACAGCAGGGGTTGATTCTATCCCCCATGTTATGCAAAATGTACATGCTGCCATTATGAGAGGTTATTAGATGGAATAAGTTGAGGTTTTACTGCTATGCAGATGACACCCAGCTTTATTTGTCATTTGCACTAGACAGTTGCTATGCAGTCTTCATGACTGACCAATGCTTCTGTGACATCTCTGACTGGATGGCATCCAGCTGGTTGAGCTTTAATCTGAGCAAGGCAGAGGTGCTACTGGTAGAACTGGCTCCTCACGTATCAGCAATGAGCAGCACATTATTTAGATATCCATCTTTGAAAGATAGGGGACTATCAGCCATGGACAGGGTGACAAATCTGGGAGTCATCCAGGACTGTAAGTTTACCCTCAAATAGGTGGTGGTAACAGTCCAGGGTAGTTTCTTTTTCCAAATAAGGACTAAAGCCAGGATAAAAGGTGTTCAGAAGCTATTTTGGCACAGGGTCATAATGCTGCAGATGAAAGAGTGTGGCAAAGAATGCTGCAACCAATATCGCACAAACCAAAATAATGTCTGTCAAAACATTGACCAAATAAGGAATCCACATCACCGATTGAGAGCAATGGGACTTTTTCTTATTTGCAGGGGGGCTTTGCCTCAACCCCCTCAATGTGGGGGGCTTCGATCCCCACACACCTTGGACTTTAAATAACCAACTCCGGGAGGTTGTGGACTTTAGCGATGTGGCAATACTCCAGATTGTGAAATTTTTTTTTTTTTTAATGTTGCAACAGTATAAGACCTTGGGGGGTGTATCTGAACTTTGGTCCCAGGTCTCTTTTGTTGCTGTGTGCTGGTGCCCTAGCCACTTCACCATGGGAGCAGCTCAACAGCACCCAGCAGCACAGCCTTTTTCAGCCCTTCCACTTCCTACTGATCAGTGACAGGGGTAGCGGTAATTCTCTACCACTGTTATACCCTGTCACTGCAAATGTTTTCGCACTCTCCACTGCATGTTTTTTGTAGCACTATATTAACCTAGTATCATTTTGTTATATGCCTGTATATGCCCCCTGTTCTCCTTTTAGTGTCTATGCAGTATTCTGATGTATTTTGACCTTTTTTTGTTAACGATAGATAGATAGATAGATAGACAGACAGATAGATAAAATCTTTATTTATATACAGGAGAAACATGTGGCTAGGGTAAGAAAGAGCCCTGTTTACAAGACATTTCTGTTAATTCCTTATAAGTTGCACTAAATATAAATGCCATGTAATGAACTAAAATATGCACATTTCACAAGACCAATGTACATACAATACACTATAACAACAATGTTCACATTAATGGGACAATGTCCAATCATTTCATCTATTTACAATTACATATGAATGGGTATTGTTCATTGATTGTGTTAATAAAAGCACAATGAGAAGATAATGTACACACTGGCACAGATATTCAAAAGGGTTGCGCATGCGCAACTCCAAAAATGCGCCATTCTGTGATATTCAGAAGGGGCCAGTTGCACCACCAAAAACATGCTGAGCAACAGCGCAATGGAAATGAAGGCATGCGCCAACCGAAGGGCGGGTCCATGCATAAAGTGCGTAATCACGATAGTAGAACACTTGCGCTTAATGCGCGAGAGGGCTCAGCCGAAGTTGAGCAGTAGCGGAATTGAGCCAAAAAAAAGTGTTCAAGGAAGCGGGCGCAAGAACCCCAGCAGGCCGCAAACTGGGGGGAGAGAGAGAGAGAGAGAGAGAGAGAGAGGAGCTGGAAGGGCAGAGAGGGACAGTGGGTCCAGGAGGACGAGAGGCCAGTGGGGGTGCCGGTGCAGTGGAAGCAGCAGTGGGGGCAGCGGGGTAACACAGGAACAGCAGCCGGGGGCAGAAGCCAGGAGATGGACAGTGCCAGCTTCCACATGGAAGCTGTAATGAGGAGGTGAGACACCATGCTGCAGGGGCGTGGCCGCGGAGGAGCCCATCGCGGTATGCTCCCGACAGGTGGTATCGTGCCGCATCAGCTTCGAGCTGTACACAGATCGCCGAGATTGTGGGGCCGGGTACCGCCTGAACAGGGCAATATGAGACGGCTCTGCAGGCTGTGCAGTGATGTGATGCAGGCACCCTCAGACGGAGTCACGCCTGTCCGTGGAGACCAAGGTGACAGCCTGCATGTGCCTGCTCACCACGGGCACCTTCCAGAGGCCAACAGGGGACACCACAGGCATTACACAGTCGGCCACGCCACGCATCCTCACCCAATTCCTCAGCGCACTGCTGCCTCATGCTGCCGCGGAGTACATCCATTTCCCAGCACTGCGGCAGAGCATACAACAAACATGCAGGAGTTCCACAGGGTAGCACATATGCCTGGCATGCTAGGGGCCATAGACTGCACCCATGTGGCCATTCGATGCCACCCTGACCCGACGGCCAGGCATATGGAACCGAAAGGGGTTTTCCAGAGTCAACTGCCAGGTGGTGTGTGATGCCACTGGCGCATTATCAATGTCTGTGCCACACACCTGGTGGAGCACATGATGCCTTCATATGGCACCAGTCTGCACTGTGCCATCGATTCAAGTGGGGACATCCCACGGGTCATCTAGTGGGTGAGTACACATGTATGGAATGCAAACTCTGGGCAAGGGTGGGAATGACACAGGTGCCATGGTAGTGGCACACAAGGATATGGGCAATATGGACCTGACATGACACTGATCTCCACTAACTCCACACAGGTGACTGCGGATACCCACTCCGTCCCTGGCTGCTCACACCGTACCGGCGCCCCACGACCCCAGCGCAGCTATGCTTCAATGAGGCACATGCCGCAACACGTAACATCATAGAGCGGGTGTTTGGGATGCTCAAGGCACGCTTCTGATGCCTGGACACCTCCGTGGAGCCCTACAGTACAGCCCCCAAAAGGCCTGTGGGATATTCCTGGCCTGTTGCATCCTGCACAACATGGCCAAAGACCATGGGATAGCCATACAGGTCCAAGAGGGGGACAGCGATGGGAACGCCAGTGGCGCCGGTGATGTTAGTGATGAGCAGCCCCCCCTAGGACGGAGGGACCCCCGACTGACCCGGCAGGCCCAGCTGCACCGGGACACCATTGCAGAAGAGCATTACGCCCAACACAGGTAAGTCAAGGGGACATGTGCAGGCAACACTGTCCATGCGCAAACCACAGGCACACAGGGGAACACACCATGCATGAAGGTCAGGGGAGTTGAAGGTTCCAGGCATACCAACACACCATCAGAGAGGGGTGAGCACTCATATGGACACACACACACACAGGCAGCGTACATGGGCAGCAGCACAGCACTGCAGAAATGACATTGCCAACACACAGCACCACCAACCACCTCCACCACCTGGACTGTCCACGTACGTGTGTCAGGACCTGGGCACCCTTGCACCTTGGTGTACAGTGCAATGCAGGCATCATCATGCACACGCACCTGTGGACAGCAGTTGGGAGAGTGTGCAGGTGGTCCGTGTGTCAGCTTGGTGAGCAGAGCACCCAGCAGTGCACTGCCCACCATGACACACATTGCACACAGGGCAGCACCAGACAGGGCCTGCACTGGGAGACAGCTCAGTCAGGTAGCACTGTCCCACGGCCACCATGGATGCATGGGCGGCCCCGCCGTGGCCCAGCAGCACTGGCAGGCTGAGCAGGGGCCACATCGGGTGGCGCTGGTGCACCACCAGGGGTCCCACTGCGCGAACGCGACCTTGCCCGCACAGGGGTCTGCATCCTGCCAAAAAACTTGCACCAGGGGTGCTCGGGATGCCCACAGGCGAACCCGGCATCGACAGGCCTGGTGTCGCACGCACCGGAAATGAGGAGTGAAGAGCGCACTGTGTGGGGTGTGTGGTACAGGGGCACCTGACATTGTGGCCACGCGCCCAGCCAGAGACCACTACCGCCTGGGTCAGCCTGTCAATGGCAGCGGTCACATCTGTCCGCATAAGGACCAGCTTGGCTCGGTCCCGAGCACACTCCCCGCTATGCCGCTCCACGGACACAGATAGTGCCTCCACGGACCTTGCAA
This sequence comes from Neoceratodus forsteri, assembly GCA_016271365.2. NCBI lineage: Eukaryota > Metazoa > Chordata > Ceratodontiformes > Ceratodontidae > Neoceratodus > Neoceratodus forsteri. The sequence goes on along the minus strand of CM028133.1, from coordinate 411,645,098 downwards.
CCCGCCCCTGCAGCTGTACCGACTCCTGCTGCAGGTGGGTGTGCACGTCCAATGGGTACTGTGCCCCAATGGCATCGTGACCCCCAGGGTGTGGATGGTCCTGGTGCACAGCACCCCTTGAGGGTGGGTGCTGTTCACCAGGACCAGGTATGGGCGGATCAAAGGGCGGTGGACATGTACCACTGCTTGACACTGTACCCCCAGACCTGGTGTGCGACTGCTGCTGCCGCCCCTCCAACTGCTGAGCCCCCAGGTCCACCTGTTCCACCTCTGTGCTGACAACAGTGCCAGACACCTGCACAGCCACCGGTGCTGCCCACGGTGCTGACAGGCACAGCCTGGGACTGTGCCAGCATGCTGGTACACAGGTGTGAACCAGGAAGGCCCAGGGGCACGTGCTGGCCTGCCATGTGTCCGTCATGGGACACACACCTATCACTGCCCATTGCAGGCCTGCTATCATCAATGGTGCAGGTGCGTGCCATTGCCATAGGCACAGCATGCTGGCATACCTGCATGCCAGACTGCTGTGACACAGGCTGTGCACCCCCTGCACCCGTATCACTGACACTGGAGTTGTTGGCCCAGCGTGCATGCTGCTGCAGTGCCTGCAGGCTGGTGGCGGAGGTGGATGGTCCCTCCTCCACGTCCAGCAGGTCTGCATCACTGTCTGGACCCACCACCACCACCGTCTCCTGAAGACGAACAGGATCTTTAACAGAAAGAGAATACTTGTGAGTGCATGTGAACAACAGCCCCCCCCCCCCCAACAACACCACCATGTCATACCGTGCAGTGATGGGCTTCCACCTGTCTGGAATCCTCCGCCTGGTACGCCCTCAATGGCACTCAGCTGCATGGCCGCGACCAGTGTCTCCTCTGTAGGGGTCAGCTGCAACACCACTGGTGGGCCCCCACCAGTGCCAGCACGTGCCACCCTGAAGGCTGCCACCTTCTCCTTCAGCCTCCTGCGGTCAGTCCCCATCTTCTTCTTGCATTCCTGCACGGAGCGCTGGTGGCTTCCGTGCAGGTTGACGGCCCGAGCTACCCCCTCCCATGCAGCTGCACGTTCCTGAGGGGTGCCCCTCCGTCCACTCACTAGTGGCTCATCCTCCAGGTAGGCCTGGAAGAGGGCCTCCGTCTCTGCCGCGGTGAAGTTCGGCCTCCTCCTACGCCCGCCGTCCACACCCTCAGCTTGGCTCTGGTCAGTCATGGTGATCTGTATGGGTGGAAGTGGACACCTGTCACTGTGCAGTCGACAGCATTTCCCCATGAGCATAGCTGCCTGCCGGGGAAGGCCCCATGTTTCCACTCCGCATGGCAGATACTGATAGAAAGGGTGCCTTTGTCCCTTTCTATGCCCTTTTCATGCTCAGCCCTCAGCCTTTATCATCCTCCACCATGAGCATTGTCCTGAGCATCACACAGCATGTAACTCACCTCTCACCTGCAGTAACCAAATCTGTGCCAGCACAACCCACTGTCGCATTTTTATAGCGCAACACATGCAAATGAGGTGTGGCGCAACTAATGACATGCTAATCGCCGCTCACCGCGCCTTTGAATGGCTGATCGCTATGATTTGCATATGTCGGCTGAATATCGCGATTTGCGTTGCGCACACGGAAGGCCAGGCTGAGCCACGGCGCAGGTTTGTGGCTGTGTGCCACTGCATTGCACATGCCCAGACAGCTTCACGCGTGCGCTATCATGCTGCAGACCTGCTGAGCATGATAGCGATTCAGACCATGGCTACCATTGTGCCAGTGGCGCTACAGCACTGGGCACTATAGCGCTGTGGCACTACTGCGCGATAGTCCACTGTGGCACTGGTGCACAGCTTGGCAGTCATGCAGGATGCCTATACATCCGATGGCGCTGTCGTAGCCTGCATCATTGCCGTGACCTTGTGATGCCCTCTGACCCTGGCGCTGTTGGCATGCCATGTGTACGTCCCTATTGCACTGTCTGGTGACGGCGCCATGCAAAGTGATGGCGCTGTTCGAACATGATTGGAGCCTGTGGTGGTCTAATGCGCCCAACAACTCTACGTGGGTTTATGGCGCAGCAGAGGCGCCATATTGCCTGCTGTAAAGTTGGTGCCATGGCTAGGAGGAGGCGGTGTCCTGGAGCCAGCTTGAAGTGGCCAACCTGGTGGCCTAGTTGAGCCACACTATGATGGCCTGTATGGTGAGGCGCCTCACCAGTGCCAGGACTCAGCTGTGGCAGCAAGTGGCCACTGACCTGGTGGAGGTCACTGGCCGGGGCCGGTCTGCTGAGCAGTGCCGGCACCGGTACAGTGACCTCCGCCGGAGGGAGCCGGAACTCTTGACGCTGGCTGCGTTCACATGCCAGGCTGGGGCGTGGTGCCTAGGCCAGGTGAGTGTACCATCTATGCACCTATATTCTCTGTAGGGGTGTGTGTGTGCTTGGGTGGCTGTGCATAGGTGCCGGCTCGGACACGGTTGGCTGTGTCAGTGTGTGCAGCTGTGCGATGGATGGTTATGGCTGTGTGGGCAGGCACTCTCACTGGGGCAGGGGGCACTCTGCTTTTGAGTCACACTGATGTTTGTCTCAACATATGTCTCCCACAGGCCGGATTTTGAGGACGCCGGGCGAGGGTGAGGTGGGACGTGCCAGGGCCCCGGTGCTGGGGGGTGTTGTGCCCCAACCGCAGCAGCAGCAGCAGCATCAGCAGCAGTGGCAGACCCAGCTGCTGGAGGAGTGTGAGTATCATTACTTCATGGATGCTATTGCATGCTGGGGGGGGGCAAGACCACCAGCCATGCACAACACAACCAAAGGGGACTTCATAATTCCACTATACAAGACACTAGTGAGGCCCCACACTGGAGTACAGTGTACAGTTCTGGAGACCATACCTACGTATGGACATGGATTGGGTAGAGAGGGTTCAGAGGAGGGCAACACGGATGGTGCATGGATTGCATCACAAGTCCTATGAAGACAGGTTGAAGGAACTGAACATGTACTCCCTGGAGGAGGGAGGGAGAGGGGGATATGATGGGGACATACAAGTATCTTACAGGGGAGAACAGAGTGCAGGAAAACACTATTTTTAAGCGTAAAAGATGTTCCAGGACTAGAGGGCATGGGATGAAGTTGGAGGGGACGATTCAGAGGAAACATGAGAAAGAATTTCTTCACAGAACGGGTGGTGGACAAGTGGAACACCCTGCCAGAGGAAGTGGTGGGGGCTGACTTGGTCACGGATTTAAGAATGCATGGATAGCCATAAAGGAATTCTGGAGGTCAGGGGTAAGGTGCAACAGACTTATAGGAAAACAGAGTGAACTTACAAGGTCAAATGGCAGACTGGGTGGCTCATAGGCCCTTATCTGCCAACACTGTCTATGTATCCATGTATGTAGGCACGACACAGGTGACATGCGTCACAGTGCAGTATCACAGCATGTCTGTGTATGCGTCACTGGTGGTCCAGGCATGCACTGGGCACATAGCTGTGTAACTGGCATCGCACCACGTTGCCACATCACTTGCCAGCCTAGTTTGTACTGTGATTGATGTGGGCAGTGTGTGTGGGCGGTGGTGCGCATAGCTGGTGCTGCCTGTTTGTGATGGCCATGTGCATGTTCACTGTGGGTGGGTATATGCCATCACAGGTGCGGGACATTGGGCTATATGGCTTGCAGGTTGGGTGGTGTTCAGGGTTGTGGTCAGTCACAGCCATTGACTGTGTTCCCATTTTTCTAGGCCTCGAGGTTCTACGGAGGATGCAACAGGATGTCTGTCGCCTCACAGAGGTCAGCATTGCAAACCACAGGATCTTGCAAGCCATCCGGAGGCATGGACGCCATCAGGGCCGGGCTGGAATGGGGCGCCAGCAGGGGGAGGACCAGGAGCCGGCTGGGCCATAGCCCACATTACCCTTCCCACTTCTCCCATCCCTACCACCCTGCCTTCCCTCTCCAAGTTTTTAATCCCTCCCTCTTGAACACCCCTTCCTTGTACCCGTCCCCCCCCTTGTAAATAGTTTTTATTGTTCTTGTTGAAATATGTTTAATATACATTTCTATTTTGATATATGAATACTGTGTCGGTCTCTGATTTGCAGCTGGCTATGGGTGCTCAGTTGCAGGTGTGTACATGCCATCTGGGCTGGTATGGTCCTGGGTATATGTGTGTGTGTGTGTGTGTGTGTGCATGGGGAGGTATCTCCAGCATGGCAGTGACTTTCAGTTGGTCTTGCCATCTGCTGCCACCCAGTGCTGGGTGCACAAGGTGTGTCTGGCTTGTAGGCTTCTGTGTTGCACGGGCTGACATGTGCTGGGGGACTGCATGGGTTCCTGCAGTGCCAGTCACTGCACATGGGTGGTGTCTTGGGGTCACAGTGCAGGGTGTGCTGTGCATCTAGGGGGCTGATGTGCACTGTGGTTGTCAACCCCTGTGTGTGGCACTCCCGCCTGCCAGTGGTTGTGCTGGGGTGTCAGGGCTCTGCTATGCTTTGTTGGCTTGTCCCCATGGGCACGTGGATCATCCATCCCACCCCCAGTGATGCTGTGCTTGGGGTGTGCCGGTGTGGTGTGGGTTCTGCAGTGTGTTCCTGTGCCCATGTGTGGCATGGCTGGCGGTGGGCCCCAGCCTGCCTCCCTGGATGTGCAGTTCCATTGCTCTGGGGGCTGTGCTTGCGCTATGGCAGCTCTGGACTGCTCAGCTGAGCTTCCCTGGTTGCGCCATAGCGCAACATTTTGGCTCAGCTTCTCCTTCCTGGTTGCACGATGGCGCAGTATGTGCGATATTCAGACGTTGGTTGCTTGTGCAATTTGCTCTGCTCCATGTTTGAATATCGCACCTGTTGCGCATTTGCGCAACTGGTTTGCGCTTGCTCCTGCTGTTGCGCCAGTTTTGAGCGCAGTTTGAATATCTGGGCCACTGTATAAGGTAAATCGTTAATAATCTAATTTTATTGCTTTTGCAACTACCCTGATTCCCTCTCTCCTCAGCAGTTGCTGCTCTCTATTTTCATTTTGCCTGAACATTCTGTAACACCATTCCAGGTCATTTAGATGAATAGCATGGAATGGTGTAACTGATATCATAGAAACATAGAATTTGACGACAGATAAGGGCAGACTGGATGGGTCTTGCGGTCCTTATCTGCCATCAACTTCCATGTTTCTATGACTGCTTAGCCAACCCAGTCTTCCCATTTTTCCCTACTTACAGTGTCAAGGCAGACCCTATTCAGTCTCTGGCTCTTTCCCCCTCCACCTCTTCTTTACCATCAAGTTTCATTCATGCCTATCCCATGCATTCTTTAACCCCACCACTGTTTATACCCCCACCACCGCCACTTGAAGACTGTTCCGGGAATCCATCACTCATCAAATTGTCTTAGAAATATGAAAAGAAAGAGCAGTACAGTCTGAGGTAAGTTGAACTCTACAGTATTAAGTCTGAGGGCACCACAAAGCTAAATTATTTAGTCATCAAAAATTGGTCAAAGTATATCAGAATACATAGCTGGCATTTAAAGGCTAATGGGAGCACAGTTAAGTATGTAAAAATAATTTCTTATCACCTTTAAACCCTATCTGATGCATGAGGATCTGAGGAGCTTAATGCATGCCTTTGTAACATAGAGGCTCCACTACTGTAATGCACTTTATCTAGGCTGACCAACACATTGTTACATAACACACAATCAATAATGCCATGTATGAAATTAACCTTATACTTATTTTATTATATTATGTAATTTTCACTGGTCCACTTTGTAAATAGGACATAAGGACCTAATGGTGTGATGTGACCAACTATTCCTGTATAAAAATAAAGATTTTTACTACTACTACTTTTACAACATTGACTTTCCACCTGCAGCTGGTCCAGAATGCTGTGGTCAGGTTGATGCCAGAATTAATTTTTGGTTGATTGCCAGAATTTTTTTGTGCGAATTGCTGGAATTAATTTTTTCTGAGAATATCATGACTGTTCTCCAAGAACTGCAATGGTTACACTTTAAAGATCATTTTGTTAACATTCAAAGCTCTATACAGATGGGGCCCAACTACCTAAAATACATCTTAGCCTTATATACTCTGAGCTGCCAGCTCTGCACCTCTTAGGGTTTGTTTGTAATTATCCAGAGAGTAGATCTGAGACAACCGAGTAATAGGTCCTTCTCAGTGGAGGCACCATTGATTTGAAATGTCCTTCTACCTAACTTGGAATCTGCACCCTCTGTGGTAGCATTTAAAAAGAGGTTAAAAATGTATCTGTTGCAGAACTCTTTCTGTTCTCATGCGTGATGTTTAGATTTCATTGCACTTTATGATTTTTTTTCTGTTTTAGCAATTCACCTCACTTGCTTTGTGCTCATGTAAAATTCACTTACTGTACTTCTGTGCTGCATATCAATGCTGTACAGTGCTCTGAGCACTATGGGGCTAAACCACTATATTGATAACATTGCCTTGCTTTGCCACCCAGATGCCTCATATGGTCTCAGGCTAAGAGAAGATGGCCAGTGGACAATTTGGTTTGGCTTCAATTTTGGACCCTTTTCTTTGGGTTGAATCAGTCAACTTCTGGAATTCAGATCACAAACGTCAGTTCACAGTGTACTCTCTTAATTGGTATAGAGCAGAAGAAGATTACAAATGAGGGGTAAAATAAGTTTTGATGTCAACAATTAATTATTATTACTCTAGCCTCCTTGTGGCCAATGATGTTAGCATGGTAGTGCAGTGAATTTCTGTGTTTGTGGTGGTGTGACAGAGCCATTAACCCACCAAGATCATGGCCCCATTCATTTGCAAATTATAAATAATTCACCAAAAAAAAGATTCATACTACAGTTCATGCTGTAGTCTCTAGGGTAGAAGGAAGGCTAAAGACCCATCAAAACTACCTTCTCATGTCTCAGTGGTAGTATTCAATTGCCCAAAAACAAATATGTAAAATATAGTTTGCATTTTTTTTACATAGAAATACAGCAGTGTCTGTCAGTCATAATACCATCATTCGGATGTCAGGAATCCATAATACTCCCGATCCGAGGTCAAAATGGTGGTGTAAGAAAAAGAAATGCTTCAGAAGCTTGAAGACAGTGATACGCTGCTAACTGAAGTGGCGCAAATTTCAGGCCACAGAAATATTCAGTCTATTAATAATTATTTTTACCTGTCTAAGAACAAGCAGGCATGCATCTCATTGACTTTCTCCACCTCGTACAGCACATTGAACAGTGCTCTGCCGCTTCCTGTCTCACAGCTTGTGCCATCTACCAGCAGCACGATGAGATACACTGATTTTGCCAAAAACTTCTACCTATTTGCAGAATCAGGATCAGTAAACAGTCTCTTCAGATCAAATTCTGTGTTCAACAGGGACATCCACATTCATCTAAATGCAGCTCCTGTGAAACAAGTCAAATGACACTGCTTCAATGTGCTGTCTTGAGACTCTCATTCAGATTTAACAAAATGACCAAGTTTTGGGACTTTTTATTTTTATGAACAATTTTATTTTTCCTGTTTTGCCCCAATCCTATATTAAAAATGCTGTTTAAACATTAGAAATTGTGTCTATCTTTTTTTGTAAGGTAAGGATATATTTAACAGTACATTAACTTATTTACTGAATGTGTAGTTGTTATTGGGAAGAGTGGTGGGAGGGAAAAGAATGTGTGTGGATTACAGAAAGCTTTGTAAACAGGTTGAAAAAATGCAGATTATGTGCCCAAATTATTATTTTTTTTTATAAGTCACTATTAACTGAGTCCTGAACATTTTAGCTGTTATCAAGCACAAGCTGGAGAGGGATTTGTGTTACTCTCAGAAGCTGCCAATGTGCTGTCCTGCTGGTACTCCGTCTGTGCTTGACTATGATCTTCAAATATTTTGTGAGACTGTAAAATAATTCATAATTCAGGCATAAGAAAAGGCAATCATATAAAACCATATATTACAAAAACCAACAGATGTACATCCATTTGTTATGGCTGATGTAAATCCATCTTGAAATTCCTGTGACATCATAAACCTCAAGAGTTGTGGTTTATGAAGCCACAGGAATCCCTTGATTGATTAACAGCGCCATAACAGATGGATGTCCAACTATTATTAAATTTTTTTCTAATTTGTTCTTGAAAGACAATTTTGTATTGTAGTTTACAATGCCTTCTGGCAACCAATTCCAAATGTTCACCACACGTGGAGTGTAGTTACATTTCCTTTTGTCTGTCCTAAAATGTTTCCTTTTCAGCTGTTTGTTATGACCCTGTAATTGCAAGTTTGCATATTCCAGGTTTAATTTTAACATTCATTCATCATCACAGCAGATGTCATATAAGGGAAGTAAATTTCACCCTAATTTTTATCCTCCCTAGGCTATGTAGTCCTATTCTGTCAAGTCTGTCAGTGTGAACTTTCTTTGTAGTTGCTCTGGGCCTGATTCTAGGATGAGCTATGCTGGCATAAGATGAGATACACCAAACCCCTTGGCGTATCCCACGACTTACACCAGGTGGTACGCCAGTTGGAATTTCAAGTGGTGACTTGCACCATGGCAGATGTAGGCTGCGACAACAACAGGTTATGCCACCCATTATGCCACAGCCTTCAATGCCTGGTGCAAGTGCGGGTTACGACAGCAACTTAGCCCAATTCTAGGTGGGCAGCTGTCATAACCCACAAGTGCCATTCAAAAAGGTGCACTGGCATAGCATTCTTATGTCAGCTCCTACCTGTCCTATGTGGCATCCAATGGCTGGCACCATTGGATGCAACCATGCAGCACCATGACAACTGCACCATACCATCCTGCAGGCCCGCACAAGCACACCCCTGCCACCAACCCCAATCATCTGGGATCCCCAGGGGTCCATTTCTGGTGAGCCCCCCGGACACCTGTGCCATCTGTCCTGCCCCCCATTCCCCCTGATGTGTGCTGAGATGGTCCTGGGGGGGACTTTGGGGGGCTGCCTGTTGCTGTCCACGATTTGCAACATGCAGGTTGTATACACCAGGCATGTGGCAGTAGCCTACGCCTGGCGTATGCTGCATGTCACAAGTGCCAGGACCCTGCCCCTCCTGGAATGTGGCATAGGGTCCCCGGCATGGGGTGAATGGCGTAATCTGCAACTGCATGCAAGTTACACCATTCATCTTGGAATTGGCCCCTCTGTCTTATCTATGTCAGCTTCAGATATGATGTCCAACATTGTGAGACATAGTCAAGATGGGGATGAACATATGTCTTGTATAATCCCCCCATGTGTTTATTTCTGCGGGTCTCACTGCATCATATGTTATAAATCATTTTATTGACCCTAACTACAACTGAGTAATATTTCTTTGCATGCCTTAATTCAGCATCAGTAATAACTTCCAGATCCCATTCTGCTATTTGTATTGACAGGTATATTGTTAAATTTATACTGCCAACAAAGGTTATTATGACTCATTTGTAGAACAGTATGTTTTGATGTGTTAACCATCATGTCCCAGGATTCTGACCATGATGTAAGCGTATCCAGCTCATCCTGTATGTAGGGTGTACCCTGGTGATCTGCTCTCCCACCAGTCTTAGTACTGTCTCCTCTTGCATGGCCATCATGAACATCTGAAACAAAATTGGTCCCAAGATGGATCTCTGTGGCACGCTGCTAATGATCTATTTTTCAGTTGAAGTAGATCCATGGATAACCCCTGTCTGTGTTCTATGACTTTGCCATTGTGGTATCCATTGTCCTAAATAGTTATTAATCCTTATCTATAGTCTTTCCTGGTGATTTCCATATACTTCCCATAATGCTTTGCATTATTGCAATATGTGTAGTTTTACATTTCCTATTAATCCTTATGTTTATTAATGAATGCATCAACATATAAAACAAATTAAAGATAGGACATGTGTTTCAACTTCCACTGCTGCTCATTTGCTTAACAAGATTCTAGTACCCATCAATTCAAATTTGTAATTTTAATTCTTTTATATTTTACATATACCAGTATAACATTATTTATATTGAAAATCACAGATGATGGTGGAGGAGAAAATGAAGTCAGTAGTAAAGCAGTCACTTGCAGAAGTGATGTGTTGAGGTCACCGACAGTAGTGACATCTGATAATGAATAGACAGTTGTAGTCTTGGAAGATCACAGTATACCGCTGTCAGTACTGGAGATGGTGATGAGAACAGTAACACTGGTAGCAGACCGTGCACTAGTGATGACAACTCTGTGTGACTGAATGATGAGCTGGTAGGTGATGGTATATTTGTAGCATGAGAATTTGTGGTAGTGTGTATTACAGGATTCTTTGTGCTGCTGCTGGGTAAGGAGTAGGGAAGTGTATCAGTGGTGCCAGTCTGAGAGGGAGTCTGAGGAGACTTAGCACCAGGGGGTTTGGGAATAGACTAATGAATATCATTTGGTTGAAATCATCAGATTCATTGTCAAAGATGATCTGTGGCAGGTTAAGTTTGAAAAATGCAAGCAATTCAACGTTTTCTGGATCTAGCCTAAAGTAATGTGGTGAAGCAATATCCCCTACTGTTTTGAAAATTCTTTTAAAGGGACATATGTCAGAGGGCATCCCAGAAAATACAAAATCACTTTAGCCAAAGGAGGCCAAACTACTTCCCCATCTTGCCAGAAGTGGACTGGATTAGTATTTTTATTAGACGTAGGCTCTGCTAGATAAGCCTGCATCATGCATCCAGTTGACACAGCATCAGAATCTTCTTTAGAAATGTTTTAGTGGGACACCAGCTCATCAGCACCACAGTAGCATGAACGCACGCAACACTGGCAACCCACATTAGGAATAAGCATGGTTTGTCAGGGGCCAGTTGGGGGGAGGTGAATCGAACATCCCAGAGGATGCTCGCCTCCTCCAGGGAGGGAGGACAGCTAACTTTACCCCAATACTGCTATCTGGGTGACCACAGGTGGTAGTGCAGCTGGAGTGGCTCATGCATGGGAGGATATTGGCAGGTGCTGCACCATGCATGCTTGCTTGCATGCTTGGCACACTCTTACACTGAAGTGCTGGGGGAAATGGGAAGTACATAAGAAAAAACAGTCCCGGTGGCTAGATGAAGCTGACCTCATCCACAGACCCCATACCTGGCTACTTGGGCCCTGGTGCTGAAACTGGATCCATGAGTGGTGGAGGTACGGGGGGCCCCCACCACCCCTGCCAGAGGGGGAAGCTCTGAAGAAACATGGGAAGGCAGGTAAGTCCCTAGGAATGCCAAGATGACAGGGCTAGGGTGAGGCAGAGCAAGATGGGGCTGACTGGAGTGGGGGGGGGGAGGAAATGTCTTTGTGAAATAGGTATTCATCATCCAAAAGTTCCAGTCCAGTCCAGAGCAGAGCAGCTAATTATAAGTCCATATATCTAACATTCATTATTAGCAAAATTATGGAGACCAACTTCAGAGATACTGTAGCATACTTAATGAGGAGAGGAAATTATTTCTAATTTGCAGTTGCTTGAAAGTTTCCTATTTCAAAAATGATATCCATACCCAAATGAATCATATTTATTTTTACATAAATAAAAATGCACACAAAACATTATTTTCCATTGTTTCTTTTGCACAGGCAACATTCTTTACAGTTTTGTTCTGGAACCAGTAATTTGGAGTTTTGGGTTTGTCCCTGTTTGTGTACAAATCTCTGAGCACTGTTCTGATAAGTCAACAGTTCACGTTTAGCATTTTGTACACAAACCATGACATAGAAAGAACTCCAAATTGCTGATTCCATAAGTAGAACTGCATAGAATGTTGTCCATGAAAATAAACAATTCATAGCTTAGTTTTTCACATCAAGTGTTATTCATGTACAGTTTGATACAGATCATTTGGAAGTATGAATATTATTTCTGTAAATAAGAACAATACAAGCTCCTGCCAATAACAAAAGTTTCATGTCCCTTCAGTTCCAAAATGACACAGGAAAACTAGATAAGAAACACAGATTCACTAAAGGTAGATTATATATAATAAAATCTAATATGCTTCTATGGGTCTGTGAGTAGGGTGCTAGACCCATGGAAGTTATCCTCATTGACTTCAGCAGGACATTTGACCTTGTTCCACACTGGCAAACATACTTATTGTACAATGGATTGATTCCTGTTTAAAGAATAGGGATCAGAAAGCCACCATTGATGGATTTCAGTTAACAGACAGAACTGTGATGAGTGAGGTGTAAGAAGGATTGGTCTTGGAACCAGGATAGTGATTTCTTACACTAAAGTACTAAAGATGAGATGACGACCTGCCATGGAGGCAGGTGGGTTGTGCCAACCACCTATCATGGGAGTTTGGGTTCTGGGGGGAGGATAGGTTGGAACTGTACCAGAAGGTGGGCTAAAGGGGGTTGTATTTTTAAGGTTTTAGTATTTCCCAAATAGGAATAGGGATGAATAGTGCCACTTTTTTTAAATTCATATCCGAATAACAAATAGTCCATTATTCATGGTATACAGAAAATACTATTTGTTACTCACATGCCCCTACAGGTTAGGCTACATTTGGACTTCAGCTCACAGTTTTGGGCACCACATCACAGAGGGGACACAAACTGAGCAGACAGAGTGCAGAGGAAACAACAAAATTATTCTGGGACCTTGATGAGATGCTGTACCTAAAGTGACTAAGCAAACTGAGGTTGCTCAGCTTGTCAAAAGAATAATATGAGTTGATATTCTTTTACTTTATGACACTATAAAGGACAACTCCCTTTTGGCCAATTTAAATCTAGAATTTAAGCAAGAGACTAAGTTTACATGAGTGCATAACAAACTGCTTAAACATATGCTCTTTAAAACTGAAGGAAATGTTTCTATAATCGAGTGGTGGGTCTCTGGAATTAATTGCTCAAAGACATAGTGGCTAGACATACAAAACACATTTGTAAACAAAACTTGACAACTGAATTTTATTGAGGAATATTCAGTGGTACTACCACTGGGTAGTGAGGGAGCAGTTCAGATGGGCACCATAGCATTCTTCTGCACCACAGACCATAGGATAGACCATAGTAGTAGTAGTAGTATAGCTCTCAAATGTCCTCAAGAACATCAGTATCAAACTTTGTCTGCTACCCCACTACTGTCATCATTTAACAAGCATTTGTCAATACCAAACATGTTTTCTTGCATTCCTTTACATGTTAGAACAACAGTATCTTGAGGCTACAGACAAACCTTTTTTTACCCACAGTATCCATTGTTTCATGGACTTTAGTTTCCACTGGGCTAAGGGGTACAGGCCCCATTATTCAGAGCTAGGCATATATACTCTGTGACAAGTACAACACAGCCACTCAGGGGCAATACTGAGACAGTTTACATTCTCCAACTGGAGTGCACCAGCTGTCTAAATATGGGGCCATGTTGGCACAGTGTACAGTGACTGTGTGCTATGCTGACATAGCCCCAGACTGAATATGACCAAAGGAGTCCAATGGATATAACAAGGCCCGAATGGGATAGTGCCATGGCTCCTACGGGCCATATTCAGCCACAGCATGCTGAGTCTATTTGGCATACGAGGCACTATGGTCCATTCGCATGCTCATTATGGGGTAATTAACATACGTGTGTGGTCGCTGAGTGCCCATCCTGTAGCTGCCTTGAATATTCCTGGTGGTATAGTGGTTCCCTATCACTCAATTACTCATCCTGTAGCTGTCTTGAATATTCATGGTGATCTAGTGGTCTTCATCATAAGGGCATCCGACCTTCCCTTAACCTGCCCGCTTAGGACCATACTCCCTGCACCCTCCTTCACGCCAGTCACCTAAGGTGAACTATGACAATGGTGACAGCAAATGGCACTGGCCTCTACTCACCACCTTGGTTGGCTGCCATTTAATTGTCCATGAGCAGCTGTGAGTATTGCAGAAACAGCTGTTTGTACAGTACTGGCAATTGTTCACTGACAGTCACATGACAGCTAGCTGAGGTGGTGAGCAGAGGGCTGTGCAGCACTATTGCCATAGTTCAGCTTATGTGACTGGGACTGGAGGGGTGCAGGGAGGATGGTCCTGAGCAGATGAATCAAGAGGGGTTGGATACCTTACATGGGGGGGGGGGCACTAGACTATTATGAATATTCCAGGCAGCTACAGGACAGGTGATCATGATGCTTTACAATGTATTTTTTCAGGACAGACCAGCTTGGATGCAACATTTCCTTTTCAGTGGGGTTCTGCTGCAGGTACCTGCTTTTATAAATTTTTTACAATGTATTTGCCTAGGATAGCCCAACTCAGATGCAATGTCTCATTTTCAATGGAGTTCAGCATTTACTCACTTTTAGACTATAGTGGTAGTCACAGAAAAATTGACTACCTAGTGGTAGATTGAGGTACCTCTGTGGTAGAAAGAGGCAGGATCACATTACACTCATTGCAAATCTCCTTAAGTGGTGACACAGTGGTATCTCAATCTACCACTAGGTAGTCAACTTTTCTGTGATTACCACTGTTTATTTACACAGGTTGTCACATTGAATATGTAATATCTTGTTTTCATTCAGGTCTTACTTCTATCCATTTTATCAATGTATTTAGTTAGAGTAGCCCAACTGAGAGGCAATATTTTATTTTCAGTGGGGTTCTGCTTTTACAGTGTAGTTTTGTCCGGACAGACTAGCTTAGATACATATTTTCAGTATGGGTCTGCTGTACTGGGATCCTACTTTTGCACATTTTTCCTACATATCTGCTCAAGACAGAGTAGATGAGATGCAACATGTCATTTTCAGTTGGGTCCAGCTTTTACACATTTTTACACTTGTGAACCTGACCAAGACTTTCAGTCTGGTAGATAACTCCCCCCTTCAGACCAGGCTTGCACATTTGGATTATAGAAAGTACGCAGTGAACTGGTTCACCAATTACTCGGCAGATCAGAAACAAATAGAGAAGGTAAATGGGATCAGCTCATCTGTCCACTCGATGAAATATGGAGTACCACAAGGATCCATTTTAGGACTCTCTCTTTTTGTCAATGGCTTGCCATCAACATGTAAGGACATGGAGGTGATACTGTAGGCAGACAAGGCATAACTGTATATAGTCTCATAGAATATGGATGCACCACGAAAGACCCTTCAGACTAAGCTAGGATGGATGGTGGACTGGTTTAGGGATAGTAAAAGCTCTGAATAAGAAAAAAAAAAACAAAGTATGTTGCTCTGTGTGGCACAAAAGTACAAAATAAACATAAATGGGACAGAAAGTCTGGAAGTTGTTAACTTTAAATATTTTGGAGTCTACCTGGATTCAAGAGTAACATATGAAACAGATATTAGTCACATAACATCACATCACAACTGCACAAGGGACATGGGGCGCTTTAAGACTTAAGAGACTATCTTACCAATGAAACAAGGAGAGCTACTACCCAAAGAAGACTGTTCCCACTAACTGAGTATGGGAATGTTATGTGGGGTGGGATTTCAAAAAATACTAATGAAAAGAAAAGCCCTGTATAATTTGATCTGCAGATTTGCTCTAAGGGCAAAGAAACTAGAACACCATTGTGTCCTGCATGACAAATTGAAGACGTTACCCTTAAAAGATAAAGATGCTCTCAGCCTAGGAATAATGGCTTAAAAATTATCAGGAAAGGGGGAGAGAGACCCCTAGTCGATATTATTAAAATATGAACTAGTGCAACAAATCTACACTCGTCTGTTGCACAGTTGTTGGTGTTACCTTGCTTTAGGACCACAGTGGACCAACAATCATTTGCCTTTAGTATACCTAAAACTTGGAACGACATTTCTATTGAAATAAAACAGGCCAGAGTACTATCACATTTCAAGGTACTGCACTTTACAAACAAGCAGTACTTGTTTAACACAATCAGTTGCCACTGCTCACAAATATTAATATTGCATTAGTAACTAAATTGCATTGGCTTTCTGTTTTCCCCTACTTTACATCATTTAATTTTGTTCTGATCTTTCTACGTTATTATATATTAACAGCATAATAGGTATACCATTGTACTTATAGATAGTTAATATTATAAACAAGGCGTTATGTAGTGTACAACAGAGTAAAAAACAAAAACAAGGCTCTGCGTCAGCATGTGTTCTAAAAGCAAAAACAAAATGGTTAAAATGTATGCTGAAAATAGAAAATAGAGTTAAAAATCTAAGTTTGAACCTTCGGTCTTCTTCAGGAAATATCTAAAAGAGAAAAAAAATAAAGTTAGTGTAGGGGGAGGTAAAATGAGGGATATATATGTGGGGAAAGAAAAAAGGGGAAGCTCAGGGAGAAGAAGTGATAAATGACAAGATTAAGAGAGAATCTATGAAACAAAAAGGTGATGATGGGAAAGATAAAGCATAATAGGAGTGAAAGAGCTAGATAAGTCCCCAGGTGGGGACTAATTAACAGGGCCTAGTAAGAAGGCTAAAAGGTGACAAATGTGTGGGAAGGAGACAGAGATGAAGACTTGTGATGAAAATGAAAAATAAATTAAATGAGTACAGATACAAACAGACTTTAGGGAAAATAAGGGGTAGCTGAAAGATGTTAGTGGAAAATAAGTCTTATCATATAAACCAGAGGGCTGTTGGGAGTCAAGGCAATTGATCAGCTTGGCTTCCATGTTTTTTTCTATTGTCAGAATCCCAGAAGCCCTGCTGAAGGACACAAACAGAAAGGTCACTGACACTGAGGTCCCTGGAGATAAAGTGGGATACAATGGGTTTAGCAGTGTCACCATTCCTGACTACTCTGTAATGTTCCCTGAAATGGTCAGCAAGGTGCCTACCACTCTCTTCAATGTAAATAGCTGTGCACTTCCTGCAAAGAATACAATACACCACATTAGTGGAGGTGCATGAGAACTCCTTGGTGATGTGAAAAACACCTGTAGGCCCCTGAATTTCAGTCACACTGGAAATAAATGTGCTGGTGTAGCAGCGAGTCCTGTTGCAAGGTTTCATACCTGGTAAGGAGGAACTGTTAGGAGTAGGTAGGCTGCCTTTAACCAGGAGATTCCACAGGTTAGGTGGCCAGCAGTAGGAGGCAATAGGTGGTTCTGTAAAGGAAGCACCAATGTTAGGGTCAGTCTGCAAAATGGGAAAGTTACTGGTGATGATCCTGTGAAGAGAAGGTGTGCTCTGATGTAAAGGAAGCAGTAGTGGAATTTATGGCTGTTCTTGCATGGCAGTATCCTTCCTGTGGGGTTCAAGGTTATGGGGCATGTTACTGACCCGGGAGAGTGCTCTGTCCCCTGTGCTTTTAGGGTATCCTCTGTTTATAAAAAAACTGTTTATTAATTGGGTCTGCTTAGCAAAATCATCCTCTTCACTGCATAACCTGCGAAGTCAAAGAAACTGTGAATAAGGCAGGCCATTCTGGACATGTTTAGGATGGAAGGAGCTGTGGAGTAGGAAACTGTGAGAGTCAGTGGGTTTGTAATAATCTGATGTCTTCAGACCAGTGTTCTGTACTGACAGTTGGATATTCAAAAAAGGCAGTGTAGAGGAGAATACTTCAACAGTGTATTGAAGGGAAGGATAGGCTGTGGTGAACTTCTCAAGGAAGACTTGAAGGGCCTCCCTGGAGCAGGAGGTAGCCCACACACAGTCATCCATGTAGCATTTGTAGAGTTCAGGCACAGTCCCTGGGAATGAGAGAAAAAAGCGTTACTCCACCCAACCCACAAACAGATTAGCAAAGCTGGGACCCATCTTGGTACCCATGGCAACTCCACTGACCTGTTGAAAAATAAGGTTATTAAAAGAAAAAGCACTGAGTGTAAGAACAAGTTATGCCAGATGAGTTAGTGTGTGTGTGGGTGGCTGCTGGACTTCCCGCTTATTCAAGAAATGCTGCAAAGCTGTCAGACCATCATCATGGGGGATCACTGTGTAAAGAGATTTGATGTCCATGGTGAAGATGAGCTGATGAGAGTCACCGAATCTGAACCTGTCAAATAACTGGAGAGCATGGTTAGTGTCTTTAACATAGGAGGGCAGGGACTCAACGAGAGATCGCATGAGGCTGTCCAAAAATGTAGAGATGTGGGATGTGGCTGGGGCAGGAGCAGGCAGACACAATAGGATGACCAGGGTTACCTGTTTTGTGGAATTTGGGAAGGAGAGAAAAACCTGGATGTCTGGGATGCTGAACTATGAATCTCTTAGCAGAAGCAGGGAGCTCTTTGTTTTCAATAGCAGAGGAGATGGTGGTGGTGACTTCAGTCTGATAGTCAACAGTGGGGTCCTGTTGAAGAGAAGAATAAAACCTGGTGTTGGAGAGTTGCTGTGTGACTTCAGTGATGTATAGCTCCTTTTTGCCAGACCACAACAGCACCTCCCTTATCAGCTGGTTTGATAACAATGTCATTTCTACATTACAGAGAACTGAGGGCTGCAAGTTCACCAAGTGTCAAGCTGGAATGGTTGTACCTGCAATGAAGATTGAAGTTAGTGGTGTTTTCCATGCATTGGTTAACAAAATAATCAACAGCAGCAAAACGTCCTGGAGTGGGTGTCCATGCACTTCACTGGGGATTGATATAGTTGATTGTTCTGCTAGTACTGTCATCACCTGCGGGAAGAGGAGTCTCATTAGAAAAATGAGCTGTAAGGCGCACTCTATGATAGAAGCATTGTAGATCAGCTTGAACCTGGGGTGCATCAAGATATCTGGGTGTGGGCACAAAATAGAGACCTTTGCTAAGGAGTGATTGCTCATCTTGTGTCAGGGGAAGGTCTGGAGGAATACAAAATTCCAAATTGTTAGGTTGTGTCTGACTTGAGGACTTAAGTTGGTTGCTGATTTGCTGGGTGAGAGACTGGAGTTTTGCAGATTTGGTGTCCTTGAGGAACTGAAAGATGGTGGAGTTAAGGTTTTGGATGCAGTGCTCAATAAAAGGAAGGTTAGTGGATCTGTTTGCTGCAGGAAATCCTTTTGCCTTTGAATGGTTTTGTCCACAGAGATCAGCTGTGTTTTAATGGAGAGAATGGTGTTTATGATACGTTTCCTAAAGAAAGTTTTCAAAAGTTTATTAGTGGAGGAAACATGTATCTCAGACCCAAATGAACAAGGATGGAATTTCATACAGAAACCTTTGGGAATAATACCCAGGTGGTGGCATTTGGAAAGAAACTGTAAGTGACTGCAGAGATTAGTCTTAGAGCAAATGGCAGAAAATAATTCAAGACAAGACTTAAAAATATGAGAAGGGAATGCAGACATAGATGAAATGAAGAAGCATCGTAGAGAATTCAGAAGAGATTTCAGATTAGGCATAGTGGGTTGCAGCAAATGTAGCATACAAAACGTAAAAAACTAAAACAAGGTGCTGCAACAGCATCTGGTCTAAAAGCAAAACAAAATGGTTATGTTAAATGCATGCTGAAAATCGAAAATAGAGTTAAAAATCTACATTTTGACCTTAGGTCTTCTTCAGGAGCTATCTAAAAGAGAAAAAAAAGTGTAGAGGGGAGGTAAAATGAGGGATATATATACGTGGGGAAAGAAAAAAGTGGAGGCTTAGGGAAAAGAAGTGATAAAATGGCAAGATTAAGAGATAATCTGTGAAACAAAAAGGAGATGATGGGAAAGATAAAGCATGATAGGATTGAAAAAGCTAGAGAAGTCCCTAGGTGGGAACTAATTAACAGGGCCTAGTAAGAAGGCTAAAAGGTGACAAATGTGTGGGAAGGAGAAAGAGATGGAGACTTGTGATGAAAATGAAAAATAAATTAAATATGTACAGATACTAACAGACTTTAGGGAAAATAAGGGGTGGCTGAAAGATGTCTTGTGATGTCAAAGCATCAAAGTGTCTTGTATTTCTCTTTTATGTCTGGGGTGTGCTTGTAAAGGGGTCATGTGACTCAGTGTGCTTACTAAATGTTACATAACTAGCTAGCTAACTAAGTAACGAACTAACAAACTAACTAATTACTAAATGCTAGCACAGCTGAAATGCAGTATGTTGTTTTCAGTGGGGTTGTGCTTCTTCTCATTTTTAGACTGTTTTTACCATGGATAGCACAGCTGAGATGCAATATCTCATTTTCAGTGGCATCCTGCTTTTAGACATTTTACAGTGTATTTAGCCAAGATAGCATAGCTAACATGCAATACTGGTTTTCAGTGGAGTCCTGCTTTTACCCATTTTAAAATGCATTTTACCAGTATAGTCCAGCTGAGATAAAATATCTCATTCTCAATGGTATCCTGCTTTGACACATTTTCACACTGTATTTATCCAGGAGACTACAGTTCATGCAATATCAATTTTTACAACTGTGGCCAGAGGCTACAGTCATTTTGGGATTGATCGTAGCTTGTAAAAACGGTCGACTGTGGCACCTTCAATTGGACTCTTGGAAGTATCCTTCCAAAAGTCCAGCAGAGCTTGAAACACTCCTCCACAATTGGCCACTATGTAATAACAGCCACACTATTTTGGCTCTTACTTTCATATTCCAGGACAAGAACTGCACATGCACGACTCACGCACATGAGCAGTTCCGCTGGTACTGCCATCTTATGAATGGCAAAATGGCATTCACCCCTACTATGCATGCATGAGTGCTGTGCATGCACAGTTGTGTTGCCACTGCCATCCTTCTGATGGCACTCCTACCGCACCCTCCCACTGCTCCTGTCCTTCTCACTCCCTCCCAGCACTGACAGGAAAGAAAACCTTCCCACACACTCCCACTGCTGCTGTCCTCCCCGATCCCTCCATTCCCCATCCCAGCACCAACATCAGGGTGTCCAGTCCCCGTATTGGAAGTATGTACCCCCCAACTCACGTGGCACACAGGGAGCCCACCCCAGAGTGCCCAAATGTATGCTTTTTTTCCCTGTATGTAAAGAAAACTGCCCCTTGACATGTAAAAAAGAAAACAGTCCCTCGTCATCACCCCAGTCTCCCCTCACCCTCCCACTGAGCACCCACCTCCATAACCCCCTCTTACACCATACTTACCTCCAGAGGTCTGGGCTGTCAGCTTCTCTGGACCGGGACATGTCTGCACTCTTCAAAGCTGAACCACAAACTGAAAAACCAAGGTAAGCATGCTATAATGGAAGTCAATGGGGTTTTCAACTTGTGTTGATAAATCTGCCATTTTTTGGAATTTTTTCCCAAAATTTTCAACATGGGGTTCTTGGGACCCCACCTCATGAACACTGTCACTGTCATTTCATTACTCAGCCCTGAAAATGTGATTTCACTCTCGCTGCACAGAATCACCTTTTGGGACCAGTTATTGAAATGACAGTGCCACTGTTCATAAGGTGGGGTCCCAAAATGCCCATGTTGCAAATTTGGTGAAATAATTCCAAAAAATGACTGCATTAGATGTGTGCACTGCATAGTTTCTATGCACACTTCTAACTTTGCTAATTTTTAATATTTTCACTCCAGATTTTCAACATTGCCATTTTTGCACACCTCCTTATTAACAGTGCAGCTATCATTTTTCATATCCTGCCCAAAATGTGTTTTTGCACCTGTGGTACAGAATGGCATGGTCACGCTGTGAAATCACCTTTTGGGACAAGTGAACAAAATGACTCAGGCACTCTTCATGAAGTGGGGACCCAAAAAGGCCATGTTGAAAATCTGGTGCAACACCTCCAAAAAATGGGCAAGTTACACCCGGGTGTTCAAAATTTCTATGCACACATGTAACTTTCGTAATTAGGCAGCCTGCCACAGCCATATTGACTCTGGCTAGAGTTTGTTTAGTGTGGTCCTGAGTCACAACCTGTCCTCACCAAGGACTCAGTCTGTAACAGGTTGCCAGGTTTCTCAACCCTCGACACCTGTAAGGGTACCTCAGTAACTGCCTCCACTCAGAAGTGATTCTCTTA
This sequence comes from Neoceratodus forsteri, assembly GCA_016271365.2. Classification (NCBI taxonomy): domain Eukaryota; kingdom Metazoa; phylum Chordata; order Ceratodontiformes; family Ceratodontidae; genus Neoceratodus; species Neoceratodus forsteri. Next base: position 411,623,223 of record CM028133.1, on the reverse strand, counting down.
CCTGGGGATGTTTGGTCCAAATCCCACTAGTGCCATTTCCCACAAAGTTCTGTGCCCCTTTGGCTAATAGCAAAAGGCCTTATCCTTCACTCACTCCAATGTAAAAACTTTACTTCTTAGACTATAGTAATTGTAGCCTTCTTCTCCTCTCTTCAAAGACGAATTGTGGATTTGTCAATACCAACAGTTATCTATTCCCCCAAAAGATTCAGTCACAGAGACATTAAGTATATGTAGAATAATATATAGGGTGGAGTGTTAACAAGATTTTACACACACCTGAGGTGTTGTATACCACATAAACCCTGAGAGCGAAGCTCAAGGGGTTTATTTAAGCATCCAACACTGAGGGTGTGTGTAAAATGCAAGTTAAACACACCACCCCATGTTTAATTTTATATAATTGCTGAAGAGCATTTTTTGCCACAGCAATTATATAAAATAAAAACACATCTCTGTGTAGCTGTGGTCCAGTCATGTTTCAGCATGGTCTACTGTTTGAAGTGGCTGGAAAAATGAAATATTTCCCTTTTTTTCCTTTTTTTTAAAGCTTAATTGTGATAGAATAAATAGCCCAATCAATTTTTTTTTAAATTAAATTACCACAGAGTGCGAGCGATGGTAAAGTGGCTGGTGCTAAGGAATGGTGCTGAGGAATGGAAGAGCAACAATTGGACATATGTGGACAGAGGAAAACCCGGCACGTGTTCACTGTTATAACCCACAGGTTATTACAGCAAATTATAACTTGGTTTCACTATGGGAAAAAATGCTCACCAGTTATTATATAAACAATATTTACTACTTCACAATATTTACACATTCTATAGGATATCACAGATACAGAGAACTATGGGAATTACAGGGTTACTACAGAAATTAAAAAGAAATGGTTTGAACACAACAAAGGAAAAAATAGAAAAACCCTCCCTATAGCTTCTTAACTCTAGCAGAGTAGAATGAGTCTTACCAGATAGGATACATTAGTGGTAGGGTTGTCAGAACCCTCTGAAGTTCTGGGTTCTAGTTCTAGTCTAGAACTTTTGAAAAAGTTCTAGGGTTCTAATCTTTTTTAGAACTTTTTAGAACTCAAACCCTATTTTTTTATTGTGCTGCCAGTAACAAAGATAGTAATAAAATACATGTAAAGGAAAAACTGTTCAATATAAGGGGGAGAGAAATTATCATGTGTGACATTGATAGGAATACAACTAGGTTTATTTATGGTTTCTTCTGTTTGCTAAAGCCAGCAACTTAATACGTAACAGGCCCACCCACCCACCCATATGTTAAAGTTTTCCTGCTGCAGCTGCATCATAGTTCCTTAGTGAAAGAAAGAGGCACATTTGCCATTTATGTACTCAGTTATATATACTCATCGTCATGAATTATGAGAAAAATAACTGATATTACCTAATTTCAGCTATTTGCTGCTTTCTGTTTAAATGAGTAAATCAAAAGTTGCTATGTTTAAAAGAAAGCTTTTATAACAAAGTCAAGCCAAGTACTACAGCAGCAGCATGTGGAACTGTTGTAAAACATATTATGTCATAACGTAGTCAGTCAAGACATTTGAATAAAAAAAATATGCCAGTCATTGTTGCTGGCAAAAATGCATGCAATTTTCTAAGGTAATGCATACATATACCAACATTTTTGTTGGCAAATTGAAGTAATACATACAACTTTCTAAGATGATGCATTTTGCAGCTGATACTTCAATAAAATCTGTATTTCAGTCACATAAATAAAAAAGTGGTTTCCTCACCACATACTAAGGAACATTTAATGTAGCTGCAGCAGTTGGCATGTGATGTTTAAGGGACAGCGTCTGTCAACCCCATTATGTATCAAATTATCACTACTCGTAGTAAAACACTTTATGATACGTCACATTCTGTGAAAACTGCTGATGCAGATTTTCTTTATTTCTGATTCCTTTATTCTTTTTTTAAAGGGGACAGGACAATTGTGCTAGGTGGCAGCAGTTTGCAATGTATTTAATAAGAATATATATTATGTGTACAGTAGGTTCGGTCTGTCATCATTTTTTTCCTCACCATCCCCAGCTGATCACGAATCTGTAAATGAAAGAACTAAAACAACACCCACCTTTCACCCCATCACCCATTCCACTTTTCTTCCACCACCCTCATCTGTGCAGTAGCACCCATGCCACCCTTACACCCATGTTAAAACCAACCCACAACCCTCATCCATGTACTAGCATCCATTTTTCATTTATGGCTAACATTTCTGTAATTGAAAAAATAATAAACAGCTACCAATTAGAACTCATTGTTTTGTCCTCTTTAAAATTGAAAAATAGACCGTCTCCTGCCCCAGCCCATACTGATGCACCACAAAGTCACAGAAGGTAAATCCAAAAATATATGTTTGCACTTTAACTATAAATAATATGATACAGAAAGGACTGACGTGACAGTGTCCCTTTTATGCCAAATTTGGGCCTGTTCCCACTGATGTTAAAATTGCCCTGTATATAAAACTTGTTGACTTTAGTTTAGACCCTAGCTACAAAGCAGTTTGCCATGAAATTATGAAAGTTTTGGGGGGTATATAGTCCAAGGTAGTAGATCGAGAAAGGAGAGAGACGACAACCAAAGTAATCACAGTCTGTAAAAGTTTCCTTTTTGGTGCAGAGAGACTCCGTCCCACACAGTATTTACCAGCCACCACCATCTGAGTTGTCATCACCATCAACATCCACAACATCAATCACTTCAGGATCAGTTTGCATACTCTTGTAGGGATACGAAAATCTTGACTTATTAACTTTAATAAAAGTTAACGTGTGTACATTTTCTGGCAGCAACCTATTTCTGGTGTCTGTCACAATATTGCCAGCTGTACTAAACATGCGTTCTGAAGAGACACTTGTTGCAGGACAACCAAGATATTTACAGGCTTCATCATACAGCTCTGTCAAAATTGACTTTTTTGATCTCCAGCATTCAAAAGGGCATGCATCAATAGGAATAGGCAGTTCTTGCAGGTAACTGTCTACCATGTTGGACAGAGACCGCTCAGAAGAGGAATCAGCAGAAGCAGCTGGTATGGCAGCAATTTGGGAAAGGTTTTGCCACAGATTTAGCTTGCTACTAAGGGCTGAAGAAGTGGCAGTTGTGGAACAACTACTGTTAATGTTTGGTGACTTTTCCAGTTCTGTATCCCTTTGTGAAGATGAACCTGCATGTTGTGGTGATGACAACCTGAGAGGTACTGTGCGTGTCTGTGTTTGACTCCTGTGAGTGCTGCAGCTCATCTAGCAACATACATTTGTACTGCTCTATATCATCTGTTTTGGAAGATGTATAGCCTTGAACCTGGGATCTAAGAGAGTTGCAAGGATGTAGTGTCTTGATTTTGTCATTGCATCTAATTTGTCATTGGTTTTGAAGCGCTCATTCTCTTTATGAGATTCCCATGATACAGGCGACATGTTGTCTGCGCTTCAGATCTGTCTTTTCTATTTGTAGATTTAGAACACTAAGATAATGTGAAATGAGCATTATGAGTGGGATAACCTGACTCACAGATGCACCTTCAGAAGACATGTCCCTTGTAGCTGTCTCAAAGGAGCTAGGATACAGCACACTGTCTCCATTAATTTCCACTGCAGCACAGACAGCATAATGCCATCTCCAATAATGTAACTGGAGCAGTACTCATGTACAGCTTGCTTTTGCTCAAGAGGTGCTGCAGCATATAAAGCGTTGAGTTCCAACGAGTGGAAACATTTTGAATCAGCTTTTGCTGGGGCAGCTTGTGTTTTTTTTGCAGTTCGGACAATGTCCGTATAGCCTTGGTTGAACGTGAAAAGTGAGTCACAATTTTTTTGCAAACAGCAATCATACCATCCACTTGTGTTTCGTTGCTGAGAAATCCCGTGACAATTAAGTGTAAGCAATGTGCAAAGCAAGAAGCATCCTCCATCCTGTACTGCTTTTAAGATGTTGGCTCCATTGTCACTTACTATGAAGCCACATTTTAGACCGTGAGAATAAACCCATTCGTCAAGGAGGTCATTTAGTTCCTGCAAGATGTTTGCAGCAGTATGACTTTGCCCAAACTTCTTTATATGCAGCAGCGTCATCTTTTGGGGTGTCTTTGTTTTTGAAGAAGCACAAGAAAACGTGACCCAATGAGCGGTAAGGGACATGTAATCTATGTTTTGAGTGCTGGTCCACATATCTGTTGTGACATGAATAACCCCACCCTCTGCAGTTTTAAGTACAAGCATCACTGTCGCTTTTAAAGCCTGATAAATGTTTGGTATTTCAACATAGGAAAAGTACCTTCAATGAGGAACATTGTAACGAGGCTCTGCTAATGTCATGAGCTCCCTAAAATCCTCATGATCTACCAAAGAGTATGGGAGAAGGGCTCTGGCTAACAGTTCACCAATTCGGTGATTAAGATGAAGGGTCTTTGGATGATTTCTAGTAAAGGTATTCTTCCTTTCAAATGACTGAGACAGTGTTAGCTGTTTGCAACATGTCCCTGCTGGTTTATTATACACCGTGCTTCGATGGGCAGATGGACTCAGAGATGGTGGACTAGGACTTATACATTCAGTGCCATCACTGGATGTGCAACTGGTACTAATGGTGCTGGCATTGGTGGTTAACAGTGATCCTAGGGCTGGCAGTGGTTCTGCCCACATCAAGTTCAGACAATTCAGTATCCATTTCAGATTCCTGACCCTTCTCATGTGCGGTCTGGAAGATGGAGGACATGGGTTTTGGATGATCAAGCAAAACCGAATGCTTTTTCAGATGGCGTTTAAGAGCTGTAGTGCCCAAGGCATGACACAGCTTTACCAGGGCTTACACTCTGTTTACACAGGGAACAAATTGCTCTGCATGGATCAGTTTTACTGACTGAGAAATAATTCCACACCTCAGATGTGACAGATTTTGTTCGAGTGCTAGGAAGATAGCTAAAGACTGTTTGTGTCTTTTCACCTGTCCTAACAGAACCTGGGATGTGCTCCTTGGTGCTAGAAGAGTGGACAGAAGACTTGGATGGATTTTCATTGCTGGCCAACACAGAAGTGGTGGATTCAATGGATATGTCCTTTTCATTGCCAACAGTGCTGGATGTATTTGCAAGTGCACTACCTGATTCATTGTCAGCAGACTTGCTCATTTCACTTTGTTGAGGAAGTAATGATTTGTCACGAGACACAACAGTGTGGGACTGAGACAAAAGAGCTACTGTCTGAGTCAGAGAGGGACTCACTGTCACTTGCATTATTGCTGCTAGTCACAGGGATCTTAACGGCATGAATGGCATACCTTATGGTGCCTCTCTGTGTGACCCCAGCAGCTGTACAGGTTTTCTTAAAGGTCCCCTTACCACACTTCACTGTTGCTCTTTGCTGTTTGTTGAATTTTTATCACATGAAACATTTTGGTTATTTCTGTTAGCACCAGGATTACCACTATCACCAACACCTGCTCAACACCAGCACTAAATGCTTCATCTATGTTGGTGTCAGCCATAACAGACAGTAAGTACCAGTACTACCAGTCCAGTATACTGCAGTGAACACACCAACACCAAACAATTCCTGTGTAACAAAGCAATGTGATCTGTAATCGCTGGCTACAACTCCAAAATTTTATTTTGGTTGTGTGACACTGTGATACGTGGACTGAAAGTAATTGAAGAATATGACAGTTTGCAACTAAAGGATCCCAGGTTCAAGGCTTACAGAATGATTGGGCTGCTGGGCATAGGCATACACATAGCAATCAAAAGCTGCACAGCAGCAGGGTGATGGGCTGACCACAGGAGACGGAGTCACATATGCAACCCAGGGAATGAGAATTATATTTCTACGTTTCTGTCATGTAAGGTTAATGCCACCACACAACTGGCCACTGGGCTTCTCTCTGTAACACACACTGGGTAGGGTACAGTGCAGTCAAAGGGCACACAGCAGCAGGGTGATGGGCTGACCACAGGAGACGGAGTCACATATGCAACCCAGGGAATGAGAATTAGATTTCTACATTTCTGTCATGTAAGGTTAATGCCACCACACAACTGGCCACTGGGCTTCTCTCTGTAACACACACTGGGTAGGGTACAGTGCAGTCAAAGGGCACACAGCAGCAGGGTGATGGGCTGACCACAGGAGGCAGTCACAGGCACAACCAGGGAATGAGAATTATATTTTACATTTCTGTCATGTAAGGTTAATGCCACCACACAACTGGCCACTGGGCTTCTCTGTAACACACACAATGGGTAGGGTACAGTGCAGTCAAGGGGCACACAGCAGCAGGGTGATGGGCTGACCACAGGAGACGGAGTCACATACACAACCAGGGAATGAGAATTATATTTCTATGTTTCTGTCATGTAAGGTTAATGCCACCACACAACTGGCCACTGGGCTTCTCTCTGTAACACACAGTGGGTAGGGTACAGTGCAGTCAAAGGGCACACAGCAGCAGAGTGATGGGCTGACCACAGGAGACGGAGTCACATACTCAACCCAGGGAATGAGAATTATATTTCTACATTTCTGTCATGTAAGGTTAATGCCACCACACAACTTGCCACTGGGCTTCTCTCTGTAACACACACAATGGGTAGGGTACAGTGCAGTCAAGGGGCACACAGCAGCAGGGTGATGGGCTGACCACAGGAGACGGAGTCACATACGCAACCCAGGGAATGAGAATTATATTTCTACTTTTCTGTCATGTAAGGTTAATGCCACCACACAACTGGCCACTGGGCTTCTCTCTGTAACACACACTGGGTAGGGTACAGTGCAGTCAAGGGGCACACACTGGGCTTCTCTCTGTGACACACACACTAGGGTTCAGAAAGATTTATTTGCCTTTTTTGCCCCTGTATGCTTGTTGCTGGCAGCTGCTGAGTGTGCAGTGTGCTGCAGTTTCAAATAATCACATTTCACAAAGGTTCTTAATCTTCAGTCTTCTTCTTATTTTTTTATTCTCTCTCCGAGTCCTCCTCCAGTCCTGATATTGGTCTCAATCCCTCCCTATTCCCAGTCCCTTCCAATCTTGATTAATCCCTCCTTCTGTCCTGAACCTCCCTAGTCCACTCCCAGTCCCCCCGATTTTCAGCTTTTTTTAGCCTTTCTCTTGTTCTCGGTCTCACAGGAGAAGAAGAAGTGGCCACTGGACAAGAGTAGCGGTATACGCGCTAACTGCTAATTGTTACAATTTAATGGGCTGCTGCCTGCTGCTGCTGCCTCTACTCTGATGATCCTCAGCAAATGGCGCTCCTCCTCAAGGCACATCTCCTTAAATACCCCCACAGATCACGCGGCTCGCGTAGCTTACTCGACCCACACGTCGTCTCGCGATCTCAAGGTGATTCGAACCCTTTTGAGAACTGTTTAGTGTTCGAGTTCTAAGTTAGAACTCGAACACCAGGGTTCAAGGAGGGTTCGAATCTTTACCGAACCTGTTCTGACAACCCTAATTAGTGGCCCATGGCAGACTCCAACTCTTAGATAGTGTATGTATGACGTCCCAGCACAGACTGACTTACATTTCTCACATTCAGATTGAAGCCTGCTTGCAAACCTGGCTGCACCCACTACTGCTCGGTGACATTATTTCTAGGACCAGTGCTTTGTACTCTTGAAACAGTACCTCTAGAGGAACTAGTTGAAACTTGACTCGTGAATTTTGTGTACTCAAGGACACCTCTCATTGTGCTACTTGCTGTCTGCTCTACGGGGAATCATCTGAGTACATAAGATTGATATGAAAGAGACTTCTCTACTTGAAAGTTCTCCCATTAACTGACCAGGCAGTCCTGTCATTCATAGGACAAAGAGACTAAAATTACCATCAGAATGAGTTGTTCTGTCTACTCATACAAATATTCCTTTTATTTTCAGGAAGTCCACTTTGCTCTATCAGCTGTTTAGATTATATCTGATATCAGTGGAGATAAAATTAATTAAAACAAGCACAATATTATTGTTACATCCTGCTTTCCCGTATTTTTACCCTGCATCTCCATAGGATGGCACAGCAGAGATGCAATAACTTGTTTTCATTAGTACCTAGCTTTTAAAATGTATTTTCCCAGAACAGAGCAGCATAAATCTTTCAGTGGTGTTCTGCTGTACTGGAGTCCTGCTTTTACACATTTTACTACATGTTTACCCATGGTAGACCAGATGAAATGCAAAATCTTATTTGTACTGAAGTCCTGCTTTTGCAAATGTTTTAGACTGTATTTATGCTGGATAGCACAGCACAGGTGCAATATCTTATTTCCAGTTGGCATTCTGTTTTTACCCATTTTTACAATGTATTTGCATGTACCCAGGACTAGCATGGCTTAGAAGCAATGTCTCATTTTCAGTAGAGTTCTGATTTAACAATGTACAGTAGTTTTGTCAGGACAGACCAGCTCAGATTTATACTTTCAGTGGGGTCTGCAGTACTGGGTCCTGCTTGTACACATTATTTAGTATATATTTGCCAAAGATAGGACAGATGAGATGCAAAATCTCATTTTCAGTAGGGTCCTGCTTTTCAAAGGGGTCCTGCTTTTACACATTTTTACATTGCATTTTCCTAGGATAGCACAGATAAGATGCTATATCTTGTTTTCATTGAGGTCATCCTTTTACCCATGTTTATGCTGTATTTACCCTGGCTAGCACAGCTGAGATGCGATATCCAATTTTTCAGCAGGAGAGGGGCTACTCTTACACATTTTTATAGTGTATTTTCCCAAGATGTGGTACTGCTTTTACCTAACTTTGTACTGTATTTACTCAGAATAGCACAGCCAAGATTCAATATTTAGTTTTCAGTGGAGCCCAGCTTTTATGTATTTTTACAATATATTTACTTAGGATAGCCCAGCTGATAGGCAAGGTCTCATTTACAGTACAGTCCATCTTTTACAACCAGCATAGAAGCACATATTTCAGTGGAGTTATGTTTTACTGGTGTCCCACTGTTACAGATTTTTACTGTATATTTACCCAGGATACACAGAATGAGGCTCAGTATCTCATTTGCAGCAGGTCCAACTTCTACACGTTATGATATTACATTTACCCAGGATAGCAGAGGTGAGATGCAATTATTCTTTTTCAGTGGGGTCCTGCTTTTACCAAGAATATTTCCCAAACCGATCTGCTTCGATGCTCATCTCCTTATTTAGTGGGGTTCTGCTGTACAGTCTGCTTTTTGACAGTTTTATAATGCATTTAACTAGGATAGCCCAGCTGAGATGCAATATCTCATTTGCAGTGGGGGTCCTGTTTTCACTTATTTTTTTAATGTATTTACCCAGGATAGACCTGATGAGAGGCAATAACTCATTTTCAGTAGGCTCAGACATTTTACCCCAAATCTCCAACATAGTCTTTTTATGATCCACACCTCATGGTCAAGACAATTGGAATTGTTTAAATCCCATCCAAAAGGTGATCTTGTGTACATCTGCAAAGACATGTTTTTAGTGGGGATTTAAAAACAACACAATCATGTTCATGAGGTGGGGCAAGTAAAGGAATATGTTGAAAATCTGGGGCCAAGATCTACAAAAATGATTTATGAGTATACATCTTTGTTTTTTTGACATTTTGGCCAGAAACTTTCAACACATTATTTAAGACCCCACCAAATGACTAAGACTACATCAAGACTACATCTGATTGGAGATGTGATTTTGCAGAGCAACTGTGAAAAAATGTTTTGGAGAGGATTTGAACAATTACACATCCCTTATTCATGAGATGGGTTCCCAAAAAGACTATGTTGGGCATTTGGGGCAAAAATATTAAAAAAACAGTGCAACAAAATAGGGCAAAAAATTTGACACTACCTTTTTTCCACCATAAAAGATTCCAGACATCTTCCAGTTTTACTTGGTAGTCACATTTTCTAGTTCTATCTAAATTTGAATATTTTGTTAAAAGTTTTAAATTCCTTTTTTTCTCAAGAAAAAAGATGGCCACCACAGTTGTCTTAGAAATAACATTCTAGAGCTGGCAAGGGTTCAGATCGGGAAATACAACAACAACAAAAAATCTGTAACAGCATAGGAGGTACCTTGAAAAGTAGATGTGACAGGGATGCTAATATTTTTAGTAATTGTAGCTGAAGCTAGCTTTTTGGAAAACACACTTTGTTTGTTGCACTTATGCTTTAAAAAATGACAAAGTTATAAGTAAAAGTTCAAAATGCAGTAAAAAGTCATGAAACAAACGTACCTTGTTTTCAATCAGTTCCTGGTCAGTGCTGGAAGCAGAAGGACTTGGGACAGTGAAGAAGAGGACTAATAGGTAAGTGAGGGGTGTTGGGGTGGGGGGTCCTAAGAGAGGTGTTGGAGTGGCTGGTCAGAGGGTGGGGTGGGGGGAACAGAACTCATCCAGGAACCATTTTATTTTTTACAGGTGTTATCAACAACAGACTGTTTCTTCACTGCTGGTACTGACACTGGGATTGGGCACCCCAGTGCTGATTTGTGCACTAGGAGTCAGAACAGAGGGTGGGGTGTTGGAGCATACAGAGGGAGTGGTAGAGTTATTAACAGATACTAGAGGACAGGGCTAGAAACAGAGAGTGGGGTGAAGAGGTTCCACAATGCTGCAGCGACACAGAATTTGTCAACTGTCAGCACAGTGATGGCATAACACCATCATTTGGTGTTGTGCCATTGCAGGGGGAACTTGTGCTTTCTGTGGGGAGCATTGCCCCCCACACCCCCCACACTTAAATTAACCAACCCTGAGTCAGAGTTGGTTTGGGGAGGGGGTGAACACCCCAGAGGCACCAGTGTCGGGAACCCAGCAGACCATCACAGCGAACTGCTAAAAATTTTGCTGTGATGGTCTTCGCTGTATTCTCATCACTGTTGCAATGTGATACTGGGTGGAGAGCATGCAGAGAGGGGGAGTGTAAGGATTATTTATGGATTCTGTGGCCGGAAAGGTTGTGTGGGTGTGGGAGAGCAGGCAGAGGGAGGAAACAGGAGGGTTATTTACTCACACCTGGAGCAGGAACAGAGGATGGGGTTGGCAGAGCATGCAGAATGAGGGAACAGGAGGTATTTGTAAAGTTGACTGAGTGTGTGATTTGGGAAACAGAGGGTGGTATGGTATGCAAGGGAGCTTAGCCAGTCCAGTGGGTGGGAAGATGGGAAGGGGATGCTGCTGTATTGGTTGGAGGCCTATGAAAATATACTATTGAACTGTGACTGGTGTAGCTGCAGGTTTTTATATGTGAGAAGTTTACACCCATCACCTAGCAGAGTAAAGTCAATTGCAGCATTGTCAGGATTGGGGCTGCACAAGCATGCCTCCTGCAGGCTCAGCTGCCTTGGCTGCTTACAGCACACACCTTCACAGACTCTACACTGGTGGAGTAGCACCAATATGTTTGGTTTGCACATGCACTGAAACAAGCATACAGTAAAAGTGACAGTGGAGGAGCAGGAAGTCCAGGTGGTTGTGTATGCACATAGAAAGAATTTGCCAGCAGATAAGGACCACTTAGGCCAGCAAGTGTGCCCATTTTTCCCCTGCCTATAGTATCACCATTGATACTATTTGACCTCCAGCCCATTCACCCAGCCACCCTTCCCTTCCTTAAGATTCCCTTATACCTATCCCATGCATTTTTGAACCCCACCTGTTTTTGCACTACAACCTCTGTTGGAAGATTGTTCCAGGAATCTACAACTCTTTCTCTGATGAAGTACTTTCTCATATCTCTCTTAAATCACTTGTACATTGGTAGTAGTTTAGTGTTTGTGGATTTTCATGTGTTTCTGCTTGGCTTTTTGTGGATTTTCATGTGTTTCTGCTTGGAGGAACCGGACCATTCTTGGACATAACATCTATGAACATTTCCTGGAATAAGAAACTGCAAAACATCACAACCAGGTATTGGCATTCTCATCATAAATCAACTTTTTTGGAAGCCATGAAAGCCAAAAGTAAGGTCAGTAAATCTGTTATACAAGCACTGAGTTGTGGAGTGCTGCATTGCATCCATATTTCCATCTGACTTGTTCTTAAAGGATGTGTACTTGTCTTTGAGGTCTATTCACAACCATTTTGGAGAACAAAGGAAAGATACTAACAAAGGATTTTTACATCCTGCATATGCCCCAGGCCAATGTTCATCACCTTCAGGAATTTAACCCCTTCAGGAATTTATCACATTCTGGGTCTTTGAGCTACAATAACAGTTTTCTGGTCCCCGGTAGTTCACCATTTCCTGTGGATTTGATTACTTTTCACCAATCACGTGGCACCTCTGAGAACATGGCTTTATATATTGTGCTCTGCAATATCACGGGGCAAATGCAGACCAGCAAGGTGAAGATGACTAGATGCCCTACAACAAAACTAGTCTGCAAAATGATTAAAGCATACCTTCTTAGGATACTACTTTTGCTACTTCTGATATCTGGAGATGTTCATCCTAACCCGGGGCCTACCGGCCTAGCACCCCATGCCACAAAAAGGCAGGAGGGGTCCCTCACACTAGCCTCAATCAAAGTCTGCTGCCTCCTTAACAAACTTGACATCTTGCAAACCTGGGTCCAGCAACATAGCCCTGATGTACTCTCTGTTTTCAAAACATGGCTTAACCCCAAGATACGAGATGCTGCAGTCACCATCCCGGGATACTCTATATTCAGGCAGGACAGGATTTCCAAATGAGGTGGGGGCTGTGCCATCTACCTGAGGAATTCCTATCTGGGTCAAGTCTTCCTGTTCTCAAACCCTAAACCACCCTCACAGGTTCTCGCTATTAAAGTTCTACTCAGGGCACACAACAAGGAGCTCACCATTGCCTCTGTGTACCTACCTCCTAAAGATCAGCCCAATGGATTTATGAGCATATTGGAATGCCTACAGGGATTACACCATAACTCTGAACTCATAGTACTAGGCAATTTCAACATAAATTGGCTATCGCTGGAGGCCAGAAACTACAAGGATGCAGTCATGTCACAGAACCTCACCCAGCTTGTTACCACCCCCACCAGATGCAACTAAAGGACAGGGTCACACACACTTCTGGATTGGATCCTTACTAATCACCCTGAATGAATCTAAAAAGTCACCGGTCACATGTACCTAGACAAACAAATTCATTAAGCCCCCTCCTAAAATAATCCACACCAGAGTGTTAAAGCAGGGGTACCTTGAGCTACTAAAGACACACCTAAGCCACCTGGACTGGACACCAATTGACTCTGCTATTGATGTAAACCAAGCCTTAGACCTTTTCATCAGCCACTTCACTGTGGCCTGCAATATCTTTGCACCTCTCAAAAAGCTGAAGGTCAGGGGCAGAGCTAACCCTTGTATAACCCCAATCTAATCACTTTACTCAAACATAGGGATCATTTCTGGCACTGTGCCCATGCAACATCCAAACCTGGGGATATTCATAAATATAAAGCTGCCAGAAATTAGTGTACATGGGCAGTTAGAAGCACCAAAAGCAAATACTTCAAGGAAGCTCTCTCCAACTCCTTGGGTGATGGAAAAAAATTTTGGAGTAACTTGAAAGACCATACAGTCAAGGACCCTAAGTTACCACTCAACATGCTCAACATAAATGGAACACCAACATCTGACCTGTACACAATCACCAACACCTTTAACAATGTGTTCTCCAACTTGGATAGTGTCCTCCCTTCTAATTTCATTGATACCCCCTCTGGTAGTAACCCTCCTGCAACTACTCCTCTCCAACACCCTGCCCCACAATTCTACTTCAAGGAGATCCCAGTGCATGAAGCCAGAACCTATATTCAGAAGGCCATTCACAACGCAGGCTACAGTTACAGCTACAGTGCTGAAGTTGTTAGCACTTGTCCTTGAAGAAGTCCTTGAACCCCTGACAAAGGTTCTTAACCTATCACTAAGGATGTCCCAGTTCCCATCTAGCTGGAAACAGGTGACCATCACACCGGTACACAAAAGTGGAGACAAATCACTGCACTCCAACTACAGACCTATCTCCATCCTCCCTCCATTATCTAAGGCCCTGGAGCACATCACCTCAGACCAACTAGTCAAGTACCTGGAAAAATATGACATCCAGTGTCCTGAGCAACATGGTTTCCGAAAAGGGCACAGTACCACCACTGCACTATTAGAATTCATGGGCTTCATCCATACCACGCTTGATTAAGGAAACTGTATAGGGGCAGTATTCATCAACCTTATGAAAGCCTTTGATACTGTGAACCACCCACTCCTACTCAAGAAATTATCAAACATTGGGCTCTCCAATGAAGCACTGCTCTGGTTTTCAAGCTACCTTGGGGAGTTGGTCCAGTGGGTTAGGATTGCCGGTGTCACCTCAGAAGAAAAGCCAGTCCATTCAGGGGTCCCACAGGGGTCCATCCTGGGGCCACTATTCTTCAGCCTCTTCCTCAACAATCTTCCCAGTGTCTGCCACCAGAAATTATTGCTCTACGCCGACGATGCAGTCATGTTCACCAACCACCAAAATGCAGAGCTCCTCAAGAAACAATTACAGCTTGAATTCATGCGCATTGAAGAATGGTTCAGGTCACACAAACTGGTCATGAACTAGAGCAAAACAAAGGTTATGACCTTCTACAACACCAGGAGCAAGTACAAATCCCATGACCTCACCATCCTAAACCAAACAGCTACCTTACTTGAACACGTTCCTGATTTTAAATACCTAGGTGTCACATTGGACAGCTCACTCTCCTTCCATCGGCTCATAGATTTTGTCGCCAAAGCCACCAACATCTGTATAGGCCTGCTCTACAGGCACAAACACTGCATGACTCCTGACACTCTCCGGTTGGCTATCAACAGCTCTGTCACCTCCATCATCGATTACGGGCTAGCAATTTATGGCTCTGCCTCTGCCTCTGCCCTCCGCAGAATTACAGTTGCACTCAACAAAGCGTGCAGGCTGCTAACTGGGGCTGACTGACTTACACACACTTGTGACCTGTACACTTGGGCAGGATGGCTTCCTCTCATCAGCCAGATACAGTATCAAACCTGCCTCTTAGCCAAAAAAGTCCTCCTCGGGGTCATGCCCCATGGCATTGAAAAGCTCCTCATTGATGACCACAGCACCCAGCAAACTAGAAGTTCACAACAACTAACCTTCCTTGTCCCTAGATGCCAGACTACCATGGGCCAGAGGGCCTTTGCCCACAGAGCACCACAGTGGTACAATACTCTCAACAACGAAACTCTTACTGCTGCTGCTCTTGGCCCTTTTAAGAGATAACTCTGACGTCATATCATTTCAACTAGTCATTGTGACTGCCTTGCCTAATCAGGGGCCCACTGCTCACTGCCCTCCACTTTAGTCCTGACAGCTACCTCTCCCCACCTTGCCCCCTTCTACCTGCCTACCCCCTTGCCCCCTCTCCCTTTTCTCCCCCTGGGCATTTCCTGACTTTTATCCCTCTCCTCCCTCCCCTTTAGAGCTCTTACCCTCACCCTCTAACTCCGACAATGGCCTTCCTGCCTGCATACCTCCTTCCCTCTCACATGCAGTGTTTATTTCTAAGATTGCCCTTGGCTGGTATGTCATGCTACCTAACATTTGGCACATTTTGAATTACTGGAATTTCCTAAGCCTCAGTCTCTTACTTCTTTTCATTGTGTAACTATGTATTATTATGTTGACCTTTGTATGTATATATAACCCCCATTCCTTCGACGTGGAACCTTTGTAAATGAGCATTTCCTGCTCAAAGGTATTTGTAATCCTAGATTTCAATAAAATAAAATAAAAAAATAAATCTATCCCTCCGGTTTCTTATTGTACCAACTTGCCCTTTTTACTGAAAATACTCCCCTCCTGTACCTTATTTACCCCAGTGAGGTATTTAATGGTCTCTATCATATTCCCCCCTCCTCTCTTCCAGGATGTACATGTATAGGTCCTTACATGTCTCTTAATAGGGCTTCTGATGTAGACCCTGCACCGGTTTAGTTACCCTCCTCTGGATTGCCTCCACTCTGTCTATATCCTTTCAGAGATGTAGGGGCCAATTCTCAAAAAGTCAGTGCAAGCCTCGCCAAAGTCAGCTTGTGCTGATTGCCAGTGTGCCAGGGATCCTGCGTCAGGTTCTCTATTGGGTATGGTCCTGGCATCATAGCCCTATGGCTTGCAGCAAACTTGACCCTGTGCCAAACAGAGAATGCATGTGGAAGACTTCCAGCAAGCTGTGGGTGGGCTATGTGTCATTAGAACCATGGACAGGTGCCTTACCACCCCCAATCCCCATCCCCAATCACCATATGAAAATCAGTAACCATCCCTGGTAGTCTAGGGCAACCCCCAACCCCAATCACCATGTAAAAAGGAATCACTATCCCTGGTAGTCTAGGGCACTCCCCCAAGCCCCGATCACCATGTAAAAATCAATAACTATCCATGTTAGTCTAGTGGTCCCCCCAGCCCCGATCCCTGATCCTCAAGAAAAATATGAAAAAAGTTTCCTGGTAGACTTGTGGTCCCCCCACTCCAGTTGGCTGTGCCCCAACACCCCTCTTTTCCCCCACCCCTGAGCTGGCAACCAGCACAGCCCTCCACACACCTCCATGGCTGGCCACCAAGTGAGCTATCAATGAGCACATATTGTACAGTACGTGCTCATTGCTAGCTCAGAATACTGACATCCTTTATGATCATTGCATTCAGCACCACTGGCACCATCATTTTTTTAAGTTCAGATGTGTGGGAGACTTTAATTATATATTGTAAGTCATCAGCATCATCATTACTTATCTAACCTAACCTAACCCTACACTGACCCAAACTCTTGCTAATCTAAAGTATATCTCCAAATTTAAATGTTTATAAATTATAAATTATGTAATTTACCTTTTGCACTCTACATTTTCAAGGTGAGAATGATATATTTTGATTAAACGTTTGCTAACAATCTATTAAACTATTATTTAACTAATGATTTTCTTATAAATTGCATCTGGACTTGTTCAAATATCGTTATTGTTTGCTCTATTTTATGAAAAGAGTTTTCTATCTTTCTCAGGTCTATCAATAAAGCCAACCATACATTGTATTTTGGGGATGCCTTATCTTTCCAGTGAAGTAATGTAATCTTTATTTGCTACTAAAATTGCCAAGTTTATAATTATTACCTGGTATTATTTCCCATATATTATTTTTGAAGATTCCAATTATTGGAATACCAGGGTTGTAAGGGAATGTAATCTCTAATACATCTGAAAGAATTTTGAAGATGCCACACCAATATTTATCTAATTTGGGACATGTGTCAAAAATATGATAGATCGTACCTCTTGCCTGTGAACACCTTTGATATTTATCAGAGTAATTTAAATCCATTTTATGTAATTTACTGGAGTGAAATAACATCTATGTAAAATAGTAAAATTAATTTGTTGTAATCTATTATTTTTTATGGAAACTCAGTCAAATTATTTTTGTACAGGAAATACATGTCATTAGGATTGTTAACAACCTGTTTGCAAGACAGTCCTATGTTTAGTCGTATCAGTTTCACTAAATACATAAAAGGAAATAAAAAAAACAAACTTAACATACAATATAAATCACATATAACGACCATATAAAACACTTTGATCAGTTTCCATCTATTCACACTTGCACTCTACTGGGAAACATTATTCCAAGGCCTTTGTGAACTCTTGATGTTATGATATGGTACGCACTGTGGGCAGCAGGTCATTCCATAATAACGCTGCTTATAATTTCAGTATTTTCTCACCGTATTTTGTGTTTGTTTTTGGATGTTTGATTATAATTGTATCTTCTCCCCACATCCTTCTCCTAGGTCAACTTTGTATTATCAAGGTCATTCTCAACTGACTCACTAAACAGAGCATATCACTTTGAAATAATTTTATATTTTGATAAGTCATTCATCATAAAGATCTCCAGTTTTGAAAAAGTTGTCAAGACAAAGGATTTCCTTTTTTTTGAAAGTATAACTTTTAAGTTGTATATATTAAAAATAATAATTATCTGGTATCCCACTCTTCCCTTGTAACCGTTTTTTCTTTTATTAAAAATTTCAGAGAATACCTTTGAGCACAAGTATTCTTTTACAAAGGTTCCACATCAATAACAGAGATTACAAAGCAACATAACAAATACAGTAAGCGAGTTCCAGTGGAATGAAGTCAAACAAGTACAAATATAGTTGAACAAGTACAAATAAACAGTATAACTGTTCTATGGAAACTAGTTGACCAGAATCATACATATTAAATCATATTTCTTGCATTCTTTGAAAATATTACTAAGTAATGATGGTTTGAAATTGGTTTTTAAATGAATAGGTTGAAAAACTGAAAAAGGACCTTTTCCCCTCAAGAGTCCTTATGCTGTGTACCATATTAAATTGGTACTTTTGGTACATGTCAAGCATAGATTAGATTTTTCTAATTTTCCCAAATTCACCATTGAAGTACTTCTGAGAGAATCAAAAGGAAACACATTTAATTCTAGAAGAAAACAAGTAGGGAGAGTAACACAAACCTGAAACCAGTCATAGACTTGTTCTGTTTGTGCAGCTAAATAATAGAAAAAAGAAATCGGACATCCAGATCCACCTTTTTGCTCTTTTAAAAAAGTTTTTGAATACCACTCTAGGACAGCTAGTTTTCCACAAAAAACAAAACTATTAATATGTTTATTTAATGAAGTGAAAAAGGTTTTTTTTCCCCCAAGTACAATTGGGATTGTCTAAAAAGGAAAAGTAACCTAGGTAGTATATTCATTTTGAGTAGGTTAACTCTCCTTATCAGTGCCAGCAACAAATGCTGCTATCTTTCTGAGTCCAGAACAGTTTTTGTCAGAACAGACTTATCACTCCAAAAAAATAGTGGGGCCAGTCCATGGACCTAGAGCAGTGGTTGTGTGATGCACAACACCCATGGGTATGACTATATGTCTATATATTGTGCATGCCACTGCCAAATGGCATACACATGTGGCTCACAGCACCATGCAAGCAGGTCACACAGGTATCTACACATTGGCCATACTATGCACATGTCTGGAATCATGGCTGCATACCTGCCTGCATAGGTACGCATTTGCATGAAGTGCACTAAATCTCACCAGCACGTGGAGCAGCATGTGCAGCATTATGGCCTAAGAAGGGATGCCATAAATTGTAGGCACAGAGGACAGGCACACATGCAGCAGCATAGAACTCCTGTTGTGCACAGTCCCACAGGCACAGCACCAGATAAACCCCATTACTGATGGCCAAAAGTGGTATGCAAGAGTGAAATGGGCACATGGTTATGGTGCTCCCCCAGGCCCACAGACCTGGATAGTAACAATACATCACTGCCTGGAATAACAATGACAATACTGTAGTAGGTACAGAAAAATATCTTCAATAAAAACAATGTATTACGCACATAACAAGTCCAAATGGGCCATTCAAGCCAAGCCAAGCCAAGCCAATGCCTTTGTGATGGAACCATCAATGGACAGTCACACCAGTCAGGGCCCCTGACAACAGGATTGCACCAGCCTGTGCAACCACCATCATTCTATGGTCAGTCCTCCTCATCCTAGGAGTCCTCACTGGACCCCTTCAGTATCATGGGTGCATACCAGCAATGTATGAGCACCAGCCAGTGGAGAGGGTCATGATACACCTTTAACACAAGATAAAAGAGGACCGCCATGAGTGGTCTGTACATAGAGATCCTCTGCTGTGCACAGCTGGCATACACGTTCCACTATAACACTACCGGTACATACCTTGGAAGGTTCCTTGATGGTCCACTGCTCCCCCACATCATCCTTGTAGTGGATGTCCTGAGATCCTACCCTCCATGAGAAAAAATAAGGGAGGCACAGGGCACACACCTCTATCTGGCCACCACCACTGACACATCACTGTCCGGCTGCTTGACATGTTGGGGTACAATCTGCTCCAGATGGCCATGGTAGTCCTGCAGAGATATAAGGAGAGGGGAAAACATCATTGACACAGCACCATACCCTGTTGTAGGTCAGTGGTACTGTATTAGTCTCAGGAAAGTCCAATATACCTTTTTGTGGTAATACCTTTTTATTAGACTAACTTAAGAATTTTTACACAAGCTTTTGAGACTTTTCATGTTCCTTAATCAGCTGCAAGGAAAACTAACCAGCATTTCATCCAGCAGACATACACACAGGGCCCTCAGGTGATGTACAATATATGCTACTTGAACTATTGCTCCATCTAGCTGTGCTCAGTTACAAGGGTGTCCTAGTTAGCATAAGGAACTATAATGATGTGATAGGGCATGCATCATGGTACAGGGTTACTCAGCAATGATACCACAATACAACAGAGTAGAATCAAATGTAGAACTGTGTAAACATAGACGTTAGCACTGCATACAGGTATACCAGATGGATGTTCACCTACATCTGCAGGCTCAGTGACCTGCCATAGCTTCCTCTGTCCAGGTCATCCTGATAGGATGTGCAGGCACACACCCTAGTTTGCAGGGCAATACTCCCATGTATCTAACCTCTGGCTTGGTTGCAGTCTGTGATCTTGGAACAGCTGCCTCCGAGTTACTGTCACCACTAGTGTACAATGACCCTGTGATGCCTGATTAATTGTGCTGCATCAAGTTGCCATCATGCTGAGTTGCTGCCTATTTAGAGGGGGCCCTGTGGTAATGGATGCCAGATTAGCAGAAAAGGACCGAGAAGTTGTGGACATCACACAGTGTGGGATGTCTGCATGGGGGTCCACAGGAAGTTCTCAGGCCTACTTCTAAATGTCCTCCTGATGAAGGGTGAGAGGGGGGCAGAAATGGGCTATGAGTGCACACCCAAGGCCATGTATATTCAGGCCACAGCTGGAGGCTGGATAGCTGTGGGACACACACTGCCTTTAAATATTTCTCCTGGACCACACTACAATCACAGGGCTGTGTGACATGCTCTGTGCACATTTGGCACCACAAACATGGCGATCAAGGGCAAAGTCTGTGGAAACAAAGGTGCTGTGGGCACTGTTGTAGTCTGCTACAGGATGGATCCTTACAGGGGTTGCTGGGGATGTCACTGGTGTCATGCCAGTCATCTATGTCCAAGGCCCTGTGCTGGGTCATAGATGCCCTGCTACTGCATGTGTGTGAGCACATAGTATTCTTCAAAGTAGAGGGTGACATGTGGACCACTAAGGAAGCATTCCATGCCATGTATGGCATGCCCAATGTACTTAGGGCAATAGATTGCATACATGTGGAAATCATGGATGAGGTGGCCTACAGGAATCATAATGAATTCCACAGCATAAACTGCCAGAAAGTATATGATGCATGTGATATCATTACCAATGTGTCTGCCAAGTACCCTGGGTCATGCCATAATTTTTTACATCTTTGATAGTTCCAGGCTGTGTTCCCTCTTTACAGCACATGGGGGTGCCAATGAATGGCAGATAGGTGAGAATAGATATGCAGCAGGTACAACATAGGTGGATGCAGTGATGCATGATGTTAAAATAACTGTTCTCACCCACTTTATAAGTGACAGTGGGTACCCACTATGGCCATACCTGATGACTCCGTTTCTGGTGGTGAGTGGTGCAAAAGCAAAGGCATACAATGAGTCCCACAAGAAGACCTGTTCTGAGATTGAGAGGACTATGGGGCTTCTGAAGATGAGTTTCTGGTGCCTGTGTCACACACGTGACACATTGGTGCTTTGCCTCTGGGATGGCATGCAGAGTGATCACTGCATGCACCATGCTGCACAACATGCCCATGCACAAAATGCTACCCCTGCCATGTAACAGACAAGTTGATATCCCACGGGGCGATTGGGGGCATCCACCAGCACCTTGGTAGCAAGACACTATCTGGTCAGGTAGCATGTCATGCACTTGTGTAGGGCTACATTCTGTAGACAAGGGGACACTATTATGTTACTGTGATGAGTTTGTTATGACCTTAGTGCCTTTTATCTTGGAGGGGTGACTATGTGACCACTCCAATGGCTGTTGTGCATGGCAAAGTATGGTTGTGCTCAGGGGGTGTTTGTGGCTATGCTCAGGGGAGTTATGTGGTGGTGGTGGTACGGGGGTGTTTGTGGCTGTGATTGGAGGGTTCGGAAGCAGTAGTACAGTGGGGTGGTTATGTCTGTATAGGGGGATTTATGTGGCAGGGTATGGGACGTTTGTTGCTGTGTACAAGGGGGAAGGGGGAAGGGGGAAGGGGTAGTGGCTGTGTATAGTTGCCCTTGAAAGTGTATAGTATGTTTCTGACTTTCTCCTTGTGGTAGTGGTGTGGTGCCATGGACATGGCTCAGTTCCTGCTGGCCTGTTGCCTTTCTAGCTGTGTTGATGACTGTGTGCTCAAATGCTTGGTCTTGTCTGTCACCATGCCTCCCTCATGTGGCTGACTGTCAGGCTATGCAATCAGAACCAGCTGTGGTTGGTTCTCCTCTGGACCTCTGGAACACCTGGAATGGTGGTTGTTCACTGGCCACTGACTTCCGTGTCTGCCAAAGGGCCAAGTGGGCTGTTGGGTGCTGGTTGAAGGGGGCATCTGAGTGTGCCATAGGGCAAGGGGGACTGATGGCCATTGGAAGAAGGGGAGAATCTGAGTGTAGCACAGGGCCAGAGTGGCTGGTTGCTTCTGGCTGGATGGGGGCATCTGTGCATGGCACAATGACAGAAGGGGTGAGTGTGACAGGCATGGAGTCACTGCCTTGGTACACCCACCTCACTTTGACAGTCAGGTCTTTCAGGGTCTCTGTGTTGTCTCATTGTGCCTGCAAGTGATCTCGTTCAAGCTGGCACACCTCTGGGTAGTACACATGTTATATGCCATGTGTGGACGCCCTCCTTGACTGGTTCGGGAGTCAGTTTGTGGGACCCTTGTTCCTACTGTTGCATGGCCATTGTGCAATGGCCCAGGGCACCCAAGTCTCCCCTGGCTGTGTGCATGTGGTAGCAGGGTGTACAAGAAACATGCACATGTGGCTGTTTCACAGTGCACTGTGTACCCTGCAGTCCACCACAGAGCGGCCAACTGTGTTGTGATACTGGAGGTGGTGCAGGGCTGGAAGTGGCTGTGGGATGGCTGTCTGTGGTTGCTGTGTCCATGTCCTGCAGTTCCACATGTGTCTCCTCCACAATCTATGTGTGTGTGTGTGTGTTCTCAGGTGAGGACACTTCATCCACTGTGACCACTGTCTCCTGCATTGTACTTGGGGATGAGAGAAAGGGGTGTTATTGCATGCAGCTTCACCACAGTGGGATTTCATTGTGTACCTCTCAGCACAATGAGGTACGCAAACCTGTATCATCTGTGCATGTTTCAGGCTGTGTGCCATCCTTCACAGTGTGTGCAGCCTTCCTGGGTACTATCTCAGGCTCTGTAGGGTGCAAAACATGGTGATTGGTGTTCCCATGGCATCCAGTACTTCCCCGCCCTTGTTCCTTCAATATATTCCATACCTGTCACTGTGTCCATGCCCTCCTCCTGCATGTGCATGGTGACATCAGTGAGGGTGTCAACCACCATTCTCTCAGTGGGGCTTCGACTAAGCCCCTGTACAGGAGGGCCACCACCTGGGCCTATCTGTGCCCATTTTATGGCTGCCAGCTTCCCTTTGACAGTCAACCAGAGGTCCCATCACTCGTGCTTCATGGCCAAGAGTG
Organism: Neoceratodus forsteri; assembly: GCA_016271365.2. Classification (NCBI taxonomy): domain Eukaryota; kingdom Metazoa; phylum Chordata; order Ceratodontiformes; family Ceratodontidae; genus Neoceratodus; species Neoceratodus forsteri. The sequence continues at coordinate 411,599,505 of CM028133.1, read as the reverse complement.
TCCAAGCCTCTGTACTGGCTGCATTTATAGCAGCCTGAGTGTTGAGCCACATGAGGGCTTTTTCTCAGCAGATCCTAGAATGGCATAGTTCACATGAGTTTCCACCACCATGGCTGCCACCTGCCTGCCTGTGAAACTCTAAGACTGTGACCCAGTGACTTCCATGCCTCTCAGTCCCTTCCTGTCTTGTGCCATCAGTCCCTGGCATTGGGTCAGGTACATCAGGTGCAGCACCGCTGTCCCCTGCTACCACTTGTTCTGCCTGATCCATCATAGTATTCACTTCCCTGTTTACACATGGGGCAGTGCCCATGCCCATATATGGTGGGGCAAAGGGGTGGGGACATGTATTTTTGGACTGTCCAGCAGTCTCTCACACAGCACTGTATGTGTCCATGGGCCATGCCCATGCCTCGATCTGCCCTGCATGTGCATTTGTGCATAGCGTGCAGTTATGCTGGAATTCAGGGTGCATAGCTGCATGCATGAGAAGGTGAGAAGACTTTTTATAGATACATTAGTGAAAGGAGAAAGTCTGGGGGGGGTATTGCTAAGATCAAAGGGGATAAGGGGGCATGTGAGGAGGAGGACCATGTAAAAGCATATATCCTAAATAGATACTTCTGCTCAGTATTTATTGAAGAGAAGGTAGGGCACGGCCCACAGATCAGCACCATGGACACAGGGGGGAGGGAGGTGTGCACTAATCCCTTCACAAAAGAAAGGGTCCTACAACAGCGTAATAAGCTCAGGGTGGACAAGGCAATGGGACCTGATGGCATACATCCCAGGGTACTAAAGGAGCTAAAGGTGGAACTAGCAGAGCCATTATCAGAACTGTTTAGTGAGTCTCTGAGCACAGGAGAGGTCCCATAAGACTGGAGAAGGGCTCATGTGATCCTGCTCTACAAGAGTGGTAGCAGGGAGGAGGCAGAGAACTACAGACCAGTCAGTCTTGCCTCAGTAGTGGGCAAGATTATGGAGGTACTCCTTAAGGAAAGGATAGTGCAACAGCTGGAATCCATAGGAGCACAGGTTCCAAGTCAGCATGGGTTTACAAAAGGAAGGTCCTGTCAAACTAATCTCATAGATTTCTTTAACTGGATAACCAGAGCGGTGGACCAAGGGGGAGCAGTTGATGTCACCCACCTTGACTTCAGCAATGCTTTCGATACTGTTCCACATAGAAGATTGATTAATAAGCTGGGTAGGCTCGGGGTGGGTCACAAGTTGTTCAACTGGATGGCAAACTGGTTGACAGGCAGAAAATAGAGTGATGGTAAATGGTATACAGTCAGAAGAGATGCAAGTCACAAGTGGGGTACCTCAGGGATCAGTCCTGGGGCCAGTCCTCTTCAATATCTTCATCAGTGACATTGCAGATGGACTGGAGGTTAAGGTTTGTCTGTTTGCAGATGACACCAAGATCTGCAACAGAGCAGATGATCCAGATGGGGTGGACAGAATGAGAAGAGATCTGGATAAACTGGCAAAATGTTCAGAAGAGTGGCATCTGGGGTTTAATGCAAAGAAGTGCAAGATCATGCACATAGGGAAGAGAAACCTGAAGCCACCTATAGGCTGGAAGGGGAGTTGCTGGCAGTCACAAGGGAAGAAAGAGACTTGGGCATCATCGTCATCACCAATGACCTGAAATCATCCAAGCAGACCACTAAAGCAGTAGATAAGGCTATAGAGATGTTGGGGTGTATTAGTAGGGATATCACAAGTCGGAAGAGGGAGGTAATAATCCCTCTTTACAAGACACTGGTTAGGCCCCATCTGAAGTACTGCGTGCAGTACTGGAGGCCACACCTTCACAAGGACATTAACCAAATTGAGGCAGTCCAGATAAGGACAACCAAAATGGTGCAGGAACTGCCTCAGAAAACATATGATGACAGATTAATGGAGCTCAATATATATACCCTAAAGCAAAGGAGGGAGAGAGGTGATATGATCGAAACATTCAAACACCTTTAGGGCATTAACAAGGTGAAAGAGTCTAACATGTTTCAATATAAGAAAAATAGCAGGACAAGAGGACACAGCATGAGATTAGAGGGAGCCCGATTAAGGGATAATGTGAGGAAGTTCTTTTTCACAGAAAAGGTGGTGGATGCAAGGAACAGCCTACCTCAGGAAGTGATGGATATAAAAGCAGTGCAGAGCTTCAAACCGGCATGGGATAAGCATAAGGGAGCAATACAGGTGAGTATGACTGGGCGTTTTCCTCACCATTCCCCACTTGGTTCTCATGGAATCTGTTTTTCCCTTGCTTTTTTATCCATTCTCCGCTTGTTCCCCGCCCCCCCTTGACTCCTTTTATTTATTTCCTCCTCCCTCTCCCGCCTCTGTTCTCCCCACTGTTACTCCCTCCCCTGTATGTTCCCTTCCCCTCTCCTTCCTTCAACCTGGCTTGCTCCCTCTATCTTGTTGTTCTGCTGTCCATTACTCCTTTGTCCTTGTTTATTTTTGGCATTTTCCTTCTCCCCCTTGTGTTGGGGTGGATAGAACTGATCAGATTATTTGTAAGCAATAGACCTGCAAATGAGTCACAGACACATTGCATATCAGTAAAAAATATAGTTTATTACACCAAAAGGAAATAACAGTTACCCTAAGCAGTTCTTACCATAAGACACTGGGAGCGGGGCCTAGCATTCCCCAATATCCCAAGGAGTGTAGAAGGTCTCCAGAGGGAATACACAATGCACTATGTTATATACTGTGATGATTACTATGGTAACCATTTGTAAGAAGCAGTACTAGATACATAAAGTAAGCCCTATTGGCCAAAAGTTAGGTGGCTTCACAGTGTTATCTAGTCCTATACAATATATACTAAGTCAACTACATCATAGAACAATGAAGGCATACATGATACATGGAAAACACAAGATGTTGGGCAATTATACATAAATCCAAAAGATGGTAGTGCTGACTACATAATACTATATCAGAAGATTACAAAGACACAGGTGTCTTGGCCTAGTATGTGCAGTTTCCATGTGTAGAGAAAGTATGGTAGTACACATCATAATGTACCCTGACACTTACACTTGTATGGTAAGTGTCTATGCCCCATAAGTTAGAATAATATATGCATAGTATAGTTTGTCTAAGGTATACAGATGGAATGCCAATTAGGGTGTAATGACCTCGCATAACATCCCCCCCCCCTTTTTCCTTACAGAAAAGGCAACAACACTATGGAAAAGTGGTTAGAACAAACTGTCATTTACAGACCCGATGCATGAGCCTTGTAAAGGAATTTGAGCTGCTCACGGTGATGTTTGAGAGCACGCCATAGGCAGCAAAGTGTCAGTATCAAAAAGATTATCAAAAATGCTTGTATGATAACAAAACCTTTAAAAGTCATTTCTAACCATGTATTAGAAAGTTCATTACTTAAATCACCATCATGGTTAAGGGTATTAATAGCATTTACAGCTGCGGAGATATTGTTGCTGATGTGGATGAGGTGTGTATCCTTTCTCTCTAACAGGGACTTAAGAGTCAATGTCAAAGGGTCAATGTGTACATTGAAAATAGGCAAATACTGAGATAGAGCAAGCAAATATTCAGATTCACCATTAGTAACATCTGGTTCCATGATGGGGACAGGAGTAATCACTGTACGGCCAATTACAGTAGTCTAATGAGGAATAAAACAAAAGTTAGGGTGCTTAATTTCACAAACTTTATCGCCATAGGAGAAAGGTTTATGTTTTGTAACAACTCAGTACTGTCAATCAGAATGGGGTAATTTTAACAGTTGATAACCTCCTTTTCTGTAGTTGAACTGGGCATGTGAAAGATTGATTCATAAGTCTTGTAGTCAGCCGATGAACCTCTTCTGAATAAGTGTTGAAGAGTTATACAGTGTTCGCTACTGGTGATGGTGCTGATGATGCCTCAGGGGTATCTGTGTCATTGGAAGAAATGTCCTGGTCCAAAGTAAAGGACCAGTCAATGCTGTCCAGTGAATATCCACATACCAGTTTGATGATGTCGAAAACATCACAATGACACAAATAATGATAGCCCTTAAGTGCACAGCAGTCCATATGAGGTGAGACCCATGCTTCCAGGATTGGGTGGTATACCAGAAAAGGTGGCAGTTCGATTTATTCTCTGTAGATGTCCTCAACGAGATGCCCAATAGAGTGAACAGAGGCAAGCTTATCAAACATTGCAGTTTGAGGATCAAAGTGTGGTAAGGATACAGTAAAAGTAACAAACATAGTATCCCAGACAGTTCAATGTTTAGCAGTGTAACAAGGTCCTCTATTAGTAGGTCTTGTAACGTATCCTAAATTCCTAGCAGTAGAAACAGGAATAGAAATTGAATGAAACATACACATTGTAATACAGGATGTAGATTTACAATATGGGCAATACCATTTAGAAATTCTTCGATCATGAATGATATTTGGAATACATACAGATTAAAAATCACAGAAGAGATTACTGACGGTGATTATGACATAAGAGCCATAAGCAGAGCAGAGAAGTTCCCTAGCAATATATTTCTTGTCTGCCTCCATGTTATTCTGGAAAATAAGCTGATTTAGTTTATCTTTGGTACCATTAAATGTTTTAGCAATATCTCTCATATTGTATACTGTAAAACATTCTTCCTGACTAATTCCATCTATACCATGTAACAATAGGGGTAAAATATCATTCTTCATGGCATCCTAGAATTTTAATGAGTAACTTTTGATGGCAGCAATGTCTGCCCTGTTCCAGATAGACATGCTGGGTCCGAAGAGTCTGGATATGGTGCCAGTTGCACCAATAACATCAGCAGATTCTGCACGTTTCTTGCGTGATGCTGGGTTCTTTTTACTTGAGGGGTTACTCCTATGTCTAAATAAACCTAAGTGTTCAACAGAATGTATACCAGCTTCAGGATCTTGAGTGCGTGTCTGATAGGCTGCAAGATTATTAAGCAACATAGTGCTGAAAAACTTAGAGGTGTTTGTAGTGGAACACATACCAAATTCTGCCATGTTCAAATGTGTGAGATTGAAAATGACAGGTAAATGTATAAACTGTAAGTCATTATTGAGGGTACCTGGGATAGAATTTGCAGTGAGACCACTAAGTGGACCAGGTTCCTGTGGAGGACATTCAGTATGTTCTGCTTCAGTAGGATGTAAAACAGACAAAAACATAGCAGCTATAGCCATATAGTTGTGTGTACAGAATTATTTTGCAAGAGTCTTGAGGGAACCTCTCGCAGAATTTCTGTGATTAGCTTGCAAAATGGACAGAGTACCATTTTGAGCAATTTTGGTATTAGGCCAACCATGGAAGATTCCTTTAGATAGGCAAGCCACTGGGATAGTTTGTCCATATAAATCTGTTTGCCATTCAGTTTGTAGGGAAGATTTGTCAGGGGCCACAACCGAGGCAGTGAGGTAGGCATCCTTGCCTTCCTAAACAGTGATTAATTTGTTTGGGACAGTAATACTAACTCCTTCTGGAATGGTAGTAGGAGGATGGTCTAGATGTGGAAGGAGGTGACCCATCATGCCTTATATGCAGAGGAAAGCTCCTGCAATGAGGATAATGAGGTGCAATATAGCCATATTGCAGGATTACCTGTAAGGAAAAAGAAAAGGTCAGTCGGCACAATTCCATTCAATGGGGCTAGGAAAAGTAATTATAATCCTTTGTAAAGCTTTAGTTGGTTAACATGCAACCATTTCTCTGTAAGTTTCTTGTTTTGAAGAAGTCTTACTTGATAAACTGTGGGACTGAGTTTGTTTACAATGGGATTGGAATGTGTAGGGTGAGCAAATCTGAGTACCATTACCTGATCTCTGACTTGCCAATCCACTTGTGTGTGTGTATATGTGTGTGTGTGTGTGTGTTTGTGAAACTGGATTTTGGACCATTGCCGGGCCTTGCCCATGTGATGTGTAGCATACAGATGGGTTTTTACAATGTCATCTTTGAGTTTGGCCACATACTTCTCTACAGACACTTTGCCTGCAGTGGGAGTGTTCAGGTCAAACAATAGGTGTTCAGGTAATCTCATAGTTCTACCAGTCATCACCTTGAAGGGTGTCAGCTGGGTGGTGGTTGAAGGAGTCCTCCTAATTGCCATAAGGAGTAAAGCAACAGGGAATCCCAATCCTTGGGATTGTCCTCAATGAATTTGGAAAGCATTTGCTTAATCAGTCTGTTGGCTCTCTTTACTTGACCTGAAGACTGAGAGTGGTAAGGTATGTGGAACTTCTGGTGTATCCTTAGAAGTTCAAGTGCTTTTTGCATTAACTCATCTGTAAAACAGGTTCCTTTGTCAGAGTCCACTTTCAGAGGTAGACCCCACCTGGAGAAGATCTGTTCTACCAGGACTTTTGCAGTGGATTTGGCTGTACAGTTCTTAGTGGGGAAAACTTCAACCCACTTAGAAAATAGGTCAATAATTACAAGTGCATACTTGTTGTTCCTGCTGGTATTGGTCAATGGACCAATAAAGTCAATATTAATGGTATGCCAAGGGCCAGAATATCTTTGTGTTAGGTAGTTGGCATTTCATTTGGTTGATATTGGGTTATTCTGAGCACAAATCAGACCGTTGCCAATGTAGTGCTTGGCATCTTTGATAATGCCAGGCCTCCAGTCAACAGTTTTGAGTCTCTGGAGTGTATTTCAACTCCTTTGTGTCAGTATCATGCACCTGGTGGAAAAACTCAGATCTCAAGGATTGAGGGACTACCCACAGTTTGCAGGGAAAGTCCTCTGGCTGGTACCAAATCAATTTGCCATCTTGTGATGAATGTAACCTACTTATATGTCTCCTGTAGGGACTGTGAGTAGGTAAGTCTTGTTCAGATCCTTTGTCAAGGAGACGGAACACATCCTTTAGTTGGGGATCTGTGTGCTGTGCCATGGACAAGTCCAGTGGCATGAAAGGTTCTGGTTTCTTCTTGACAGCAGCTATTTGTACAGCAGCTAGAGCATCGGGGTGATACATTGTCCATGTCTCCCTCCTTGAGCACCTGATTTTGCAAGAGTATCTGCTCGATCATTGAAAGTATGGTAATGGTCAGATTTTGAGTGGGTTTTAACCTTGTGAATGAAAAGTGTGTGCTTAAAGTGCTGCATGAGTTCATGGATATAAACCACAAGTTATTTATTTTAAACTGGGGAACCATCAGAATATACTAAGGAGTTCTTCTGCCAGAAGGGTAGAAATTCAGTGAGGGAGTAGCAGACTCAGTTGGAGTCTATGAAAATGATGATGTCTTCTGTACCATGTTTTATCAGCTCGAGAGCACAGGCCACAGCTGCCAATTCTACATACTGTGACGATGCAACACTGCAATGCTTAGATATTCCAACAGTGTTGTCATTGGGATGCACGATGAGCACTCCAAATCCAGCTACCTGTTCTCCTTGGTAGTATGAGGCAGAGCCATTTGTGAACACATGACACAAGGAAGTGTTTGCAAGGAGTCTTGGAGTGGTAGGAAGAAAAGGGCCTGGTTCAGGCAGATCAGGGGGTTGTAGTGCACTATTGTGTGGTGTTCCTTGGTATGGGAGTCCATGGGCTAGAATTGATGGCAATTTGGCAGAGTGGACCTGTATAGCTTGGTCCTTGAGAAGAAGAGACCAGTGAGTCAGTCTGGTGTTGGATACTGATCCATCCTTTACTCTGTCTGATAGCAGAAAAGTGGTGGGTGTATGGTTTGTGTTTATAATGATAGGTGAGTACCCAATGATATACCGAAAATGTCTGACAGCCCAGTAGGTAGACAGAAGGTTTCTTTCACAAAGGCTGTATTTCTGTTCCACTGGTGACAACATTTGGGATACATATGCAATAGGTCTCATATTATCATCATTTACCTTCTGAGCAAGGACTGCAGACATGGCAATATCTGCAGTGGACGATTCCAGATGGAAGGGCAGTGCTGGATTGGGGTTCACTAAAGCTGGTGCAGCAGCCAAGGTCTGTTTCAGTAGTGTCACAGCCTGAGTGTGGATGGGACCCCAGGTCCAAGGAATGTCCTTTTTCAGAAGCTCATACAGAGGTGCAGCCTTCTGTGCAAAGTCACAACTGAAGTCCCTGAAATACTTGACCAGTTACTAGTTACTTTGTGCAAGACATTCAACCTCCTTGTGATGTTATGACATGCAGTGAAAATGTGGCAGTGTTTTTTTTACTATGCTGTTCTTGCTGGAGATTCCAGAAACTATAGGGAACGCCATGGTAGAAGTGTGCATGTAAATGAAAATCCATATGGCTAAGCCGTATATACCTGGGAGATGTTGGTACAGTCGTTCGTCTTTGGTATGCTGCTGAATTCTGCGCTGTTGCATTATGCGCAGCACCCTTCCTTTGTAATGTCTCATTGAGGAGGTGGTGCCCCCACCTTCATAGCACATATTCTACTTCATTTTGATAACTGCTATGGGTACTGGGAACATATTCAACCCTATGAGTTGCATGCAGCATTCTGCTCTGAATCCAACACCTCCCCTCTGTCACTGCTGTTTCAATTAACCTGAAAGCTGCAGTTCCCAACCTCTTCTCATTTTGTTTGGTTCATTTACAATTACCCTGGTGAAGTTCAAGTCTTTTAGCTTGTCTTCCAATACTGTCCTCCGCTGTGTCTGCAGCAAGGTGACATAACCAGTGTTCCATGACTTTCATTTGTTTATCCACTAGGATGTAGAATTACTTCTTCCTGAGACACGTCTCATTTTTGATGGTCATAGGGTAAATGACTACACTTCAGATCACTCCTGTGGATCAGTAAAATATTCCGTCCTAGTCCTGTGAAATACAGGCATACATATTTCACCTTCCAGTGCACTGTATCAAGCTGAGAATCATACACATTTGAATTCTGTTGATGTTGACAATCCATGTTTACCTTCTCCGTTACCTCCTCCTGATGCCTCACCATCATTCCATCATTCTGCAGTTCCCTAGCACTACCTCTGGGGTATAGAGTAAAGGTGGACTTGCACTGTCTGCTGGGGATAGGAGTCTATGTCCTCCGACATCATTCTCTGCTCCTTCCGATACATTCCAGTGCTCCAATTGTCTCCATCCCTAGCTCTGCCTGTTGGGGTATTCAGTAAAGGCAGACTTGCCCTGTCTACCTGGGATGAGAGTTCATGTCTTTCTACATCCTTCTCTGTTCCTTCCACTTAATTTTACTCCAGCAACTGGTGTATTATAAATAATACAAATACAATTTATAAATCATATACCCAATATAAATTTTTCCAGTCTTTTAAATGAAAATGGCTAGTGGGTATCCTATCAAATTCCTTTTCAGCATACAATGATAGGACTGCTGAGTTATCTTGTTTTGAGGTATCTAAAATGTTAATTGTTCCTCATATTATGGTACATCCTCCTGGTTCCATGTCATAACGGCGATTGTGGAAATGTGATCACTATTATGGTGAGTATACATCACCAAAAATAGCCTGAAAGTTGAAGCTTTGCTTCTGCAGCTAATAAGTTGTGTTCTAAAGTATCTACCTTCAGCATTGTTTCTTCTAAAAGTTAGAAAAAGAAATGATCCAACCCCTTATATATGCTTTTAACTATTCCCACTGCATAAAGGATTACCTATTCCATGACAAAAATTCTGAATTTCTTTTTCTAAGAGTGATTCGAAATTAGGATCTGGCCAGAGAGAATTATCAAGTGTCCAGTTTTTTTCTCCTTTTAGTAATAACTCTGGTGATAGGAAAGGAAGTCTTGGGATATGAAGCTAAAACTTTAATTGCTTCATATCTTGGATCCAATATTCAATATAGCACTGACTGGGAGACTAGAAAAAAGTCAATTCTAGAAAATGTTTTATGAACAAGTGACAAATATGAATATTGTATTAAGTTTGGAAACAGAAAACTAAACTAATCTATTAAATTCCTTCATGAAACCTTAAGATCTTTAGCTGCATTTGGGTTACATTATATAGAAGGGCTAGATCTACCTGAGGGGCAAGAACTACATTAAAATCTCCAGCTATAATATAAGGTTCTTGAAATATAGATAAGTTCAGAAAAAAGATGTCAAAAAAATGCACATCCTTTTCATTTGGTGCAGACTGAAGCTAACGCAAACACTGATTGGCAGAGTCGACTCTTAACAATAATATACCTGGCCTCCCTACCAATGTAAGGGTCCAAACATTTTGGCCTTAAAGATTTCTTAATGAAGATACTCACCCCTTTTGCATTCTGGGAGAATTAGTACTAATACCTACAGCTTGATATAAATTCCCAAAATATTTAACATCTTTATCTTCAAAGTGAGTAAATTCCTAAAATATTTAATATCTTTATCTTCAAAGTGAGTCTCCTTCACAAATAAACACAATGTCATTTGTATTTGCATATTTACCATCTTATGCATTTTTGTTCTGTTTTTTGCTCCATTAAGGTTCTAGGATAGATTTTTAAATAAGACCTGGGGTCAGATTTTCAAAGTGGCCAGATAACCACCAGCCTGGTGGCACTGAGGGCTGAGGCGCTGGTTGCCTTACCTCATGCTACGCCGGCGACCTGTGTTCTGGAATGAACACAGGCTATTGGGGGTCGGCAGGGATGGAGAAGGATCAAGCATCCAATGGACTGCTCTCCTTCTCCAGGGAGGGGGGATCCAAGGGGTTGGTGCATGACTAGCCCCTAGAGGAGGCTGGGGGCTGGTGCACTGATGCCCCAGATGGGAAAGAGATGAGGCAGGTGCTTGGGGTAGGGTCTACGGATGCATGTGCACTGTCCCCTGAGGTGTCATTGCACGCCTCATCTCAGGGGAATCACCAGGAATAGAGGAAATAATGGTCTGGGTGTAGCCGGTCACCACAAGTGCTACCCCCATGAATGGCAGCCACCTCTAGCACCAGATTCATATGTTCAGCAGGTCAAGGAGATCCCCATTGTCCTACCAAGGGGTGTATAGCCGTGGGGCAGTTGGTAAGGTGAGTTGCGAGTGGGGGATGGGGCTGGGGAACCGGCAAAGATGTATAGACGCCCAACCAGGAGGAGAATAAATAAATAAAAAAAAAAAGTGGCCAGATTACCACAAGCCCTGTATGCACCAAAGAAATGGCACTTTGGGCTTGCGGCAATCTAACAGGATTTTCCATTCTGTGTAACAGTTGTTGCAAGTTAGACCATCTTTTTGTGGTCTAGCTTGCATCAATCCTGGGGGCACTTTTTACAGTGCTCATGCCACAAATTTGGTGCAAGCTGCCATAATTCGGATAAACTACCACAACTGCATCCAGTCTACTAAAATCACATGAGCTGCAGCTAAAGCCTTTGTTGCATCACCAGATTCAAAGTGTTGTGGAGCAGGTCTTGACGTAAGCCCTGTGTCAACCTTTGAAAATCCAGGCCATGGTATTTATTTTTCCTTACCTGTTTTCCAACCAGGGAAGGATAGGTGAAGAAAACTAGGATCCTATATCGGACTATGCAGAAAAATCAAGTGTTTCTACTGTTATTATATTCCAAAACCTTACCTGAGTTCTGTCTAGTCAACATAGCCATCTCATTTTGTTTGTACAACTATATCCATTGTTGAACATGAAAAGAAAAAAAGATAAGAGAAGAAAAACAAATTGGGCTTTTTATATGGATAGATAATAATCTAATACTTGTATCTTGTCCATGCACCCACACATAACAGTTCAAAAAAAAAAAACAGATGATCATGCTAACCTTTACTAACCCCCTCCCCTACTCTAACCCCCTAAACTATCCCCATCTCAAAAGCCTCATTGAAACAGATAGATAAAAGAAATATAACATCAATAATCAAATTACTCCTGCCCCTTCGCTCCTCCATCATAAAAAAAAACACTCCCTTAATAACTAAAGTGGTCATGTGATATGCTGTATGTTAGATCTCTCAAGCCCATTGCGAGGAGAAACATAGAAATTGATGGCAGATAAGGATCGCAAAGCCCATCCAGTCTGCCCATTTCTTTTTCTACCTGATGAATGTGCCATCAGCCTTTGCTCTGTCAATGGCCTATCTATTCATACTCCTCTGTATTGCTCCCTTATGCCTATCCCATGCCTGTCTGAAGCCCTGCACTGTATTCATATCCACCACTTCCTGAGGTAGGCCATTTCATGCATCCACCACCTTTTCTGTGAAAAAGAACTTCTTCACATTATCCCTTAATCAGCCTCCCACTAATCTCATGCTGTGTCCTCTTGTCCTGCTGTTTTTCTTATATTGAAACATGTTAGACTCTCTCACCTTGTTAATGCCCTTAACGTGTTTGAATGTTTCAATCATATCACCTCCTTCCCTCCCTCCTTTGCTCTAGGTATACATATTGAGCTCTGTTAATCTGTCCTCATATGTTTTCTGATGCAGTCTCAACACCATTTCTGTTGCCCTTCTCTGGACTGCCTCAATTTGGTTAATGCCCTTGTGAAGGTGTGGCCTCCAGTACTGTACACAGTACTCCAGATGGGGCATAACAAGTGTCTTGTAAAGAGGGATTATTACCTCCCCTCTTCTGACTTGTGATATCCCTACTAATACACCTCAACATCCCTCTAGCCTTTCCTACTGCTTTAGTGGTCTGCTTGGATGATTTCAGATCATCGGTGATGATGACGCCCAAGTCTCTTTCTTCCCTAGTGACTGCCAGCAACTCCCCTCCTAGCCTATAAGTGGCTTCAGGGTTTCTCTTCTCTATGTGCATGATCTTGCACTTCTTTGTGTTAAACCCCAGTTGCCACTCTTCTGACCATTTTGCTAGTTTATCCAGATCTCTTCTCATTCTGCCCACCCCATCTTGATCATCTACTCTGTTGCAAATCCTGGTGTCATCTGCAAACAGACAAACCTTACTCTCCAGTCCATCTGCAATGTCACTGATGAAGATATTGAAGAGGACTGGCCCCAGGACTGATCCCTGAGGTACCCCACTTGTGACTTGCATCTCTTCTGACTGAATACCATTTACCACCACTCTCTGTTTTCTGCCCATCAACCAGTATGCCACCCAGTTGACCAACGTCTGACCCACCCCAAGCCTACCCAACTTACTAATCAATCTTCTATGTGGAACAGTATCAAAAGCTTTGCTGAAGACAAGGTAGGCAACATCAACTGCTCCCTCTTATTCCACCACTCTGGTTACTCAGTCAAAGAAATCTATGAGATTAGTTTGACAGGACCTTCCTTTTGTAAACCCATGCTGACTTGGAACCTGTGCTCCTATGGATTCCAAGTGTTGCACTATCCTTTCCTTAAGGAATTTCTCCATAATCTTGCCCACTACTTAGGCAAGACTGACTGGCCTGTAGTTCCCTGCCTCCTCCCTGCTACCACTCTTGTGTAGAGGGATCACATGAGTCCTTCTCCAGTCTTCTGGGACATCTCTTGTGCTCAGAGACTCACTAAACAGTTCTGATCATGGCTCTGCTAGTTCCACCTTTAGCTCCTTTAGTACCCTGGGATGTATGCCATCAGGTCCCATTGCCTTGTCCACCCTGAGCTTATTGCACTCTTGTAGGACCCTTTCTTTTGTGAAGGGATTAGTGCACACCTCCTTCCCCCCTGTGTCCATGGTGCTGAGCTGTGGGCCCTGCCCTACCTTCTCTTCAGTAAATACTGAGCAGAAGTATCTATTTAGGATAGATGCTTTTACATGGTCCTTCTCTTTACATGCCCCCTTATCCCCTTTGATCTTAGCAATACCCCGTCTGGACTTTCTCCTTTCACTAATGTATCTATAGAAAGTCTTGTCACCGTCTTTTAAAGTTTGTGCTAGTGTTTCCTTGGTTTGGGCCTTTGTCTGCCTTACTGCCTTCCCTGCTTCCCTTAGGGTAGTTTGGTATGCCTCCCTATCTTCATCCTTCTGCATTCCCTTATATTTCCTGAAGGCCGGCCTTTTGGCTCTGACCTTTTCTGCTACTGTGTTTCAGAACCAAAGTGGTTTCCTTCTTCTTTTGCACTCCCTTTTCTCACTAACACAAAGGGATGTTGCTTCTAGTATTGCATCTTTAATGCTTGCCCACTTTGCCTGTACCCCCTCACCTGTATTTCTTTTTGCCAGGGCTAGCTTAACTCAGTTGGCAATCTTATCAAAGTCAGCTCCTCTGAAGTCCCATATTTTTGCTTTGGAATTGGATGATTTTATTCTAGTGGCCAAACTGAACCATACGTTGTGATGGTCACTGACACACAGGTGACCTTCTACCTGGGGATCTGTGATTCTTTCCCTGTTACGAGGATAAATTAATTCTATAAAAAGGAGAGGAAAAAAACACAAAGTGGGAGAATTAAGTGCACAGAAGAAATAAGATATCTATTTGTTGTCTAACCAAGTACTAACCTAAATAAATGTGAACTTAATCATATATATATATATATATATATATATATATATATATTCTTTCTAATATAGGACTGTAATGATAGATTTCTTACCTATATCAACAAACAAGAAAAACAAAACAATAGAAGCTTAACTTTGTTCTATGTTTTCCTCTTCCCGAGGTTAGGATTTAAATTCAGCTTATTTGTAGTTTCTTTTCTTCTAACATTTATAATTCCAGACTCTGTTTAATTCTACTCTGCAGTGGTGTAATTTATTCCTTCTTTTGAGCTGTGGGCATTACCATCTTGGGTAGATTGTTAATAACCTGATCTAATGCCTCAATACAGTTTGTGTTCAGTAATACACCAGAGCAAGTGAAGGCTCCTCTGTTAAAAATGGACCAGTATGGTTCCAAAAGTAGCCAAAGTAATCACACAGCTGCTTTCTGATTTCTTTGGCTACTTTTGAACCATATAGGTCCCCTATTAACAGAGGAGCCTCCACTTGCACTGGTGTGTTATAGAACACAAACTGTCAGTCCAGATTGCACTTCATACCAGCTGGATGTGACACATTAAAAGGTATACCTTCTGCTTTGATCATGTTGCTGATGTTATAGAAAGTGTTTTTCTTATCCTGGACAGCTGGTAGTAAATTGGGGAACATTTGCAGCTTGATTCCCCTATATTAGAGACCCTCCTCTTCCCATGCTTTACATAATTTTTTTTCCCTTTCATGGTAATGAAGGGGTTTTATGAAAATAAAGTATGATCTGCAGTTCTGTCTTACAGACCCAAAGGCCCTATACACCCTATCAAGCTCAATTTTCTCTTCTGGAAATTTGAGTACCATATTCTGTCAGCATCCTGTTTCTGATGTTATAGAAAGCTTTTCTCTTATCTTGGACAGCTGGTAGTAAATCGGGGAACATTTGCAGTATATTCTGGATGATTTACCACTGTGTGCCACCAATGATGAGAAGGATTTGTGTATAAACATTTCAGATGACTTAACATATTCCAATCGTATGCATTCGGTTATTAGTACATCTAATAACATTTTTTGGTCTATTTTGCGTAATATTAGATCTCGAGATCAGGAGGTGTTGTTACCCCTATTCAGGTCCAATGTCCGTCCCTATTTTGAATATGCTTCACAGTTGTGGTGTCCTTTTAAAAAATCAGATAGTCACTTTCTTGAAAGGGTTCAGCGAAAATACACTAAAAAAATATCTGGTCTTGAATCCTCATCTTATGAGTTTAGGTTGGATACATTGAAACTAATGCCTCTTACTATCAGACGCATTAGAGGTGACCTTCTCCTCCTATATGACATTATTCATGACCCCTATATCATGACTGAGTTAGGATTTTCTTTTAAGTCATCAATACATAATACTAGAGGTCATGTCCTCCAGTTAACTGGTAAATCTTTTAAACACAATAATCGTAAGTTTTACTTTTCTGTAAAAACTATTGGGCCTTGGAATAGACTTTCATCTGATGTAGTAACAAGTAATACTAAAGAGATTTTTAAACATCGTCTCAACACGCTAATTATGTCTGGGTATGACTTAACATTCTACTCTATGACCTAGCATAGGAGCATTATAGGCTTTGGCCTACTAGCTCTTTCTTCTAACCTTAGTATGAACCTTAGTAGTATTTTCAACATGATCCCCCTATAGTAGAGACAATCCTCTTTCTATGCTTTATATAAAATGTTTTTCCTTTCCTGGTAATGAAGGAGTTTTATTAAAATAAAGTATGATCTACAGGTCTGTCTTAGGGTTCCCAAGGTCGTATGGACCCTATAGAGCTCAGTCTTCTTTTCTGGAAATTTGAGTCCAATAATCTCCGACAGCATCCTCACACAAAATGCCAGTATATCCATGCCCTCTTATCCTTCCAGTAGCTTACCAGTTTTCAGATTGTTTCTCCTTAACCTCATTTCAAGTTCTTCTTCCTTCAACTCAAGCTTATGTTGTTCTTTTGCTATGGCATCAGGTTTTACTCTGACAATAGGAATTTTCACCTCCAAGTTACTGACTGTTGTCTCCACCTCAGTAGTTCTATATGTGAGTATGCTTATTTTCTCAGATAAATCCGAAAAATAGTCCTTTCATGGAGTTGATTGAGGCATTGTCAGAGTCAAATCCCTGCTTCGTCTCTTTTATAAGAACATTAAAACCACCCTCTTGCTCAGAACCTTCTTTTTCTTTCTGTCAACACAGTGTATTCTTGATCACTGCTTATGCCCTCATCTGCAGTTTTAGATTGCATAACAGCACAGTCATTAAAGCCATCATTCATACTGTTAAGGGCAGTCTGATCTACTAGGTTAGTGACTTCTGCATCTTCTCCAGCTGTATTGTCCACTTGTAGAGATTTCCCGCTTTATCTTTGACAGCATTAACAGCTTCTGGGGCTGCTTTTAGAGAAAGTTTGCCTTGAACTTTCTCAGGTTTTTCTTTATCCAGTTTTTTCAAGTCTGCTCATTTTTGGCCTGGCCCCTTCACCATCTGCAAGTCAGATTTTGTAGCAGATTTATCTGCTCTATCACTTAAATCAAATAAACAAGTAAAAAAACAAACAAGGGGATTTCTGCTCTATTGTCCCCAGTGAGTTCAGATTTTAAAGAGACTTCAGGTTCTATAATTAACTCTGAATCCATTAACTCTGCTTCTTCAACAACAACATAACTTGTATTACACATACTAAAGGGTTTTACCTTTGAGGCTAATAGCACCTGCACTGAAGATATGGGAACAACAGAAACAGATATGTTTTCTATCAAATCCAAAGATTGTACTAGTTCCCCTCCCACAAAATGCTGCTGCAACCAGTCCCAGCTCCAATACATGGTTCACCGTTCTTTTCTTCCAATCCACTCATTCCCAATCTCCCAAGGCTTAGTATCAAGAGTAAATTAGAATGCAGTGAGCATAACTGTGAAGTAAATGGGTCCAAAATCCATATCACCAACTCAGCAGTCTTGTATAGTGCAGCTAGTTTCTCTTCGATTCTGCTGCTTCTAACATGAGAAGGCTATCCATAACTCTCACTACCCCTCTCACCAATTAACAATACCTTGGACTGAAGCCAGTCACCCATTCCAATAAATGTTACTTTTTGAGATACAGAAGGTAATCTGCCTGAATGCTGTGAAATTTTCCCAGCTGAAATGTAGGTTGGAGAGGGCATGAATGTATTTGCTGAAACAGAGATATGAGCTGAATGGGTTAAACACGTGGATTTATCCTTCTTTTTTTTGTTTAATGTATTCTGTAATTTCCTTGGACAATTTAAACTGCCTAGGCATTTACAAGTTTACATAAATGTCTAAAAAAGAAGGCAAGCTCACACTCTGTAAAAAGCTGGATACACATGTGGAGACACATGTAATACAGGATTAAGCCTCTCAGCAATGAAATTGCAACACAAGTTTGTTTCCCATGCAGGTACATATAATATAGAACTTGTTGTCAAGAGCTGCTAAACTCATCTTTCTTCTCAGAGGAGAAAATTAATACTATTACCAGTGTTTTATTATCAGTCTCTCATGGATTTGTTTTCCTCCCCAGCTGCTCAGGCATATAGCATCCTCTCAGCTGTTCATCTTGTTTCAGTCCCCACTGGCACTATCATGACCACAACCACCAACATTGTTTCATGGGGTCTTGCTGTAGATCAGTAAAACCAATGTGTTTTCCTTTCAATTAGATTCACCATGGGAATGACCATGCTAAAGATTGTTTGGTTCTCCACTAAAATCCTTCACTGCTTGTTCATATGGTTGCAGGAAAGAAATTATGTTTTTCAAAATATTCCACATCACCCATGACAGATATTCACTGCAGTGCACTACAGTCCGCACCTTCAGTTTCTGTGGTCAACAGCACACATTTCTGTTGCAAGAGACTCTCAACCTTACAAAAGAAGGAGGTCCACCATATGGAGATATCTTTACTTAAGTGATGTTGAGAAGCATTAAGTGCTACTGTTAATGAAGAAGCTCAGTGCATTTTGTGCAATCATAGAAATTCCTCATTTATTCCCATGCAGTTTTGAGTGTTTATTTTAATAATATTTTTGTCCATGCGATCTTTTTTTATTTTGTGATCTCTTTTAATTGGCACAAAGTTTGAGCAATACATTATATTTTATTTTATTTATTTTATTTTTATTTTAACTTTTGATTACCTGGTAAGTGTCATGAACCAAGGAACCCTTTTTCAGGCATGACCTAGGACCAGATAGTCAGGATATTACAATTATACAAAATAAATATAAAACAAATAACAATACATAGCAATATGTCGCTTCAACATCTGCAAAAAACACTGCAAATTCATCAAAAACAACCACATTGCACTTTACTCATATAATATTGTTTCAGCCTTGATTTAATAACAGCATGACTAATGTCTTCCGAAAAAGTTGTTGGTAAACTACTCCAGTGTTTCGCTGCCATAGCAGAGGAAGAACGCTCTCCCATTTTAGTTTTCATTTTTGGAGCCAGTAACTTAATTGCTATGGATGATCTTAACAACCTTTCAATTTCCCTAAACTGATAATGAAGATATAGAGGGGAATCAATCTTTTGTCTCATAACACTTTCCTTTAGACAATTTAGGTTATATATAGCACTTAATTTTGGGGGAAGCCAATCTGTTAATTGATACAATAAGCAGCGATGAGTTTGATAAGATGTTCTAAGTACAAACCTACATATACTATGGAATGTGATAGTCAAAAGTGACAAATCAGCTTTTCTAAGATTTGAAAAGAGAAAAGAATTATAATGCATAATTGCTACAAGAATACATCTAGCTATAGCTGTTCTAGCCTGCAAAGTTAAACAATTTTGAAATCTAAAGAGTATGCCTAATTTCTGATTAATCTGTTTACAAGATTGTTTAATGTAGCCTGAGAAAGTTAAATTGGTGTCTAATATTATGTCCAAATACTTAAACTGAGTTGCGTGTTCTAGTTCCACACCATTTAAATCAGACATAATTAAAGGTGGATTATTTACTAATTTTGGCTTTGATCCAAAAAGCATGTTTTTAGTTTTCTTGCTGTTTAATAACAAATGTTGAGTTTTTAGCCATGTATTCAATTCAAGAAAATTGTTACTCAGATGTTGGTTCAAAATCACTACAGAAGTAGAACTGCTATATAGAATAATATCATCAGCATACAGTACATTAGTACATTTGTGTTTTGCAAATGTGATGGGAGTTCATCCACAAATAATGAGAACAAAAGGGGCCCCAGGACAGATCATTGGGGCACACCTAACTCCATTTTTTTTACATTACATGCATATAGTATAGAATGATGAGTTACAGTATCTAGAGGAGAGGCATGTCCTCCCCATCACATATGGCATTTTTTATGGTTGCTACTTAAACTAGGTATACAGTACAGTAAATGTGAAATGTTTGGAACTGGGCTAAAAACAAAGGATACATAGAAATAGGAGAGCGTACACTCAGATGAGCACATAGAACATGGTCATACCTGGCTACACAATGTTTAGAAGGGACAGGGTAGGAAGGAAAGATGGGGGAATGGTGCTTTGTGTTAAGCAAAACATCAAAGCAATGGATTACAGGGAGCATGGAGGACTGAGGTGCTGTGAGTCAACTGTAAGTTTGGAAAAGGAGCCACCATTCACATGGGAGTGGTATACAGGCTTCTGACACAGGGAGTGAACATAAACAAAGAGATGTTGGAAGACAGGGCCAAAATGATTAAGAAGGCTGAGGTGGTGCTGATGGGGGATTTACATCTGCCAGATGTATAATGGAGCCTACCCACTGCAGCATCAGCTAGGAGCAGAGACATCTTGTACTCCCTACAGCAGGAATTCGTCAGGCAGCTGGTCAGTGAACTCATTCGTGGTGGGGCAATACTCTACCTGATACTTACAAATGGGGACAGTGTGGCAGATGTCAGAGTGGGGAATCATCTGGGGAACCAGTGACCATTGTGCAGTATGGTTTAATATAAGATCAACAGTGGAATCCAGCTGCACAAAGGTGAGGGTACTTGATTTCAAAAGGACTGACTTTACAAAGATAGAGGAATGCATCTGAGAAGACCTGGTGGGGGGAGTTGTCAAGGTGGGTGGAGAGAAAATGGGCCGGAATAAAACAAAGCATAGTAAAGGCTATCAACTTGTATGTTAGGCAAATAAGCAAAAGCAGAGGGGAGAGGAGGCCATTTTGGTTCTTGAGGGAAATGATAGAAAAGGAAAAGGCAAAAACAGTGTCATTCAGAAGGTACAAGGAGGGCCAGAGAGAGGAGGACAGAGAAGTGTATCTGGGGAAATGGAGGGAGGCAGGCAAGGTAGTAAGGAGTGCAAAAGCACAAACTGAGGAAAGAATAGCCCAGACAGTATATAAGGGGGACAATACCATTTTCAGATATATCAGCGAGAAAAGGAAGACTAATAGAGGGATTTCACGATTGATAAAGGAGGCAAGGGGCTATATGGAGGAGAACCAAGAAAAGGAACATTTCTTAAATATTACTGCTCAGTATTCACAATTGAGGGGGAGAAGGAGGGAACAAAAATAAGCACCAAGAGACTGGGGGGGTGGACACCAGTCCCTCTTCTAAGGAGAGGATCAGGAAAGCACTCTCTGATCTGAGAGTGGACAAAGCCATAGGGTCAGATGAGGTGCATCCAAGAGTGTTAAAAGAATTCAGGAAGGAGCTGGCTGCACCACTGACAGACGTGTTTAATAGTTAACTGGAGATCAGTGTGGTCCCAGAGGACTGGAGAAGGGTGGATGTAGTCCCACTTTACTACCTTCTCTTTCTGCTTGCTACCTCTTCTTCCACCCTCATCTTCTCCCCTGTACCCTTCTTGTACTTCTCCCTATTTTTCTTCCCCTAATTATTCTGCCTCTAACCTCCTGTTCTACTCCCCTATTTTTACCCCCCATCTATTCTGCCTTTAACCTTCTGCCAATCCCGTCCTATCCTTTCGTCCTCTTTCATCCCCTTACTTGGTTTTACCACCCTTGCTTTCCATTCATTCCATTGTCCCTCCCCTTGCAGGGTTCATGCATCCTAAAAGAAAGGGCTGGCCCACTAGCCCCCTCTCCTTTCCACCTTTGCCAGTCTCTCCTATGTCATCCTCAAGCTTTCACCCTAGCTCTTATAGTCGAATATAAGTAAGATTGTACATACATTGTAAAATTGTAATTAACTTATGTGCATGTCTATTGTTAAGCACCTAGTCTGCACTTTAGTGATATGTTGTAGATGTATGCATATTAATTCTGCTATGTACTGACTTTATGGAAATATGTGCATCGTCTCCCAATTTTCGGGCCAGGGCTGCAGTGATGAGATGGCCACTGGGCTCATACATGGACAGTACAAGCTGGGCTTTGTAAGTTGAAATGTTAGTATTTAATCTCACTGGACAAATTGCAGCACGAGTTTATTCAGCTAATCAAGCAGGCAACTTTCGAATAAGTCACCTGCCCGAATCATGTCATCAGCTCTTAACTTAATCTTATTTTAAAAATTCATCTGTTTCTCGGTATCAACTTACACATGCACCCAGCAATGGGAGAATGGCACAAAAACAAGACAACAGTTTAAACAGTAAAAAAAAACGGTAGTTTTTTTATCTCTACACTATAAGAAATATTGGTTGTGCAAAACCACCCATACCTAACCAATCTGTTCTGCCACCTCAAGGTTCAAATTACATCAGACCTTTTGAGCTTCTCTCTCAAGGTTTGTTGTACTCTGAACCTCTCAGTGGCAGCACAGGCTGGTTGTGTATGGTTGCCCAACCAGTATTCTCTATTATTCTGCCCCCTGAAGAACTGTGCTAGAAGAAAATGGATTTTCCCTCTAATACACAACTGGAATAACTGTGGTGACTGGATTATTGTACTGAGGTTAATGTCACTAACCAAAGTACTATTTTCTGGAGTGACGTCTTTTAAGTTATGGGCCAAATGTGTTTTTTCGAAAGAGACTAACTTTTACTGAACATAAATTGCTCTGTAGTTAAACTGACGACATAGGGCCAGATATTCAAACTGCACCCAAAATGTGCGCAACAGCAGGAGCAAGCACAAGTCAATTGCGCACATGCTCAACAGACGCGATATTCAAACATGGAGCAAGTCAAATTGCACAACCAGCCAATGTCTGAATATCGCACAACCTGCACCATAGTGCAACCAGGTAGGGGAAGCTGAGCACATATGTTGCACCATAAGCAACAAGGCCGGCCCAGCTGAGCAGTTGAGATGCGCCATAGCGCAAGCAGGGAGCCCCCCCAGCAGCAGAGCAATGGAACTGCACAACCAGGGAGGTAGGCAGGGGCTCACCACCCATGCCACAGATGGGCACAGGAACACAGTGTAGAACTAACAACACCCCCCCACACCCAAAGCACAGCATCACCGGTTGAGGGACGGAAAATCCACTGGCCCATGGGGACAAGCCTACAAAGCACATCAGGGCCACGGCGCTCCAGCACACCCACTGGCAAGCAAATACTGCCACACAAAGGGCCCAGACAACCCAGGTGTACCACAGCCCCCACTGTGCACAGCACACTATGCCCTGGAACCCCAAGACACCACCCATGAGCAGTGAGTGTGACTGGCACTGCCGGAACCACCATGCCCCCCCCACCTGGCACAATGCAACCGTGTGTACCACATAACCATACAAGCCAGACCCACCAGGAGCCCACAGTGGAGTGTGGCAGCACACAGCCAGACCGGCTGACAGCCACCACCACACCAGGGACACCCCCACGCAGACACACACACAATCCCAGGACCTCACCACACCAGATGCCATGCACCACTGCAACTGAGCACCCGATAGCCAGCTGCAAATCAGAGACCACCACAGTATTCATAACAAAATAGATATATATATTCTATGAAAACAGAAGAACAACATCAACAGGAACAACAATAACACTATATACATGTATATACAAAACAGGTGTGGGGGTACAGGTACAAGGTAGGGGTGGATGTGGGGTAGGGGTGAAGAACCTGGTGAGAGAAGGCAGGATGTGAGGGAAGGGTAAAGGGTGTAGATGTGGGGTAGCTACTGTCCCCCAGACTGCAGATCTGCAGGATGGCCCGGACTCTGTGGCCTCCTCCGGCGACGCACACCCCTCCGATTCATCTCCCTGAGTATGCTGAGCTTCTCTTGTGACACCTCCATCAGGTGGTGGATGGCCTGCTCTATCCTGTGCAGGATCCGTACACCTAGGGCAAGGGAACAGAATCAATGGCTACGACTGTACACAACCCTGAAGCCCACCCAGTATGCATGGCATACAGCCAAGTGCCCTGCCCCTGTGATGGACTGCACACACACACACAGTGACCATGCATGGGCCAAGCCCAACCAGGCAGCAACAGCCATGTGTGCCATGACACCCCCCCATGCCCAGCACAGCACAACCAAGGCAGTACAGTGACATGTCTACGTGGTGGGAAGGTAGTGCCACAGCCATGTGCCCAGTGCATGCATGGACCACCAGTGACACACTCACAGACACACAGTGCCACTGGACAGTGCTGACTGTCACACGTCACAGGCATGGCAGTGTTATCCATGGATGGTGGCCATGTCCCATCCCCCCCAGTGCACGCAATAGCATCCATGATGTAATGACACTCACCCTCATCCAGCCGCTGCTGCTGCTGCAGATGCTGATGCTGATGCGGGCCCATACCGCCGCCTCCTCTGCCGGCCACCCCTGCAGCACCCCTGTTTGACTCAGCCTGGGCCCTCCTCCGCTTCTCCACGCCTGTGGGAAACAAATGTTGAGAAGCACATTTTGAGATCCAAACGCAGACAGACCCCTGCATCAATGAGTGTTGCCTGCCCACACAACCAGACCCATGCATCACACACCTGCAAACACTGACACAGCCAACCATGGAACAACCTTCCCCCATGCTCTGGCCCCAATACACAGTCATACCTCTGTGGACAATACAGGTGCATAGATGGGTCACCCACCTGGCCTAGGCACAATGCCCCTCCTGGCACGGGACCTGAGGCGTGCCAGCAGTGCCTGCTCCCTCCTGTGCAGGTCACCATAGTGGTGCCTGCACTGCTCTGCTGTCCTGCGCCACTCTGTGACCTGCTCCAGCGCAGTGGCCACCTGCTGCCACACTTGGGTGCGGGCCAAGTCTAGGGGTTCCCCCCCAAACAGTGGCCCATAGTGAGGCTCAACCACGGCCACTAGGTTGGCCACCTCCCAAGCTACTCCACTGGGGAGCTCTCCTGCGTGCCATGCTAGCAACTTGATAGTAGGCAATATGGTGCTCCACAGTGCGGCAGACCCACGTGGAAATGTTGCGCAATACAACCCCATCTGTCCCTATCGCGCTGTTCAGGCAGCGCCATCGGTCCCTATCACACTGTTACCGAACAGCGCGATAGAGCTGCACACATGCCAGACGTACAACGCCAAGGGGGCAAAGGTCGGGGCACAAGGTCATGTCTGTGGTGCAAGGCCACGCACAGCACCATCAGACATCTACAAGTCCAGCATGAGAGGTCGCCTGTGTGCCAGTGCCACAGTGGACTATTGCACAGTTGTGCCACAGCGCCATGTGGTGACCAGTGCTGTAGCACCACTGGCACAATGGTGGCCGTGTCATGAATAGCTGACCACGCACAGCACGTAATCAGCACGGCAGATGCCTGCGTAAGGTACCTGGGCATGTGCGGTGCTGTGTACCACACAGTCACAGAACTGCGCCATAGGCTCAGCCGGCCCAACCATATTGCGCAAGGTGCAACAGCGTGATATTCAGCCATCATATGCAAATCAGCTGATCAGCCATTCAAAGGCGCAGCGGCGCGATTTGCATCCCATTAAAGTTGCTCCACTCCTGATTTGCATGCATTGCGCTATAAATGTACGACAGTGATCTGCAGTGGCCACATTCGGTTACTGCAGGTGATAGGTGGGTTGCATGCTGTGTGATGTTATGGACCATGGACATGGGAAAATGCTGTGAACTGCACAGTCACAGGTGTCCTCTTCCACCCATACAGACCCTGACATGGCCAAGCAAGGACTGGGTGAGGAGGAAGATGGTGGGCGGAGGAGGAGGCCCAACTTCACAAAGGCTGAAACAGAGGCACTCTATGAGGCCTACCTGGATGAGGAGCCACTACTCAGTGGATGGCGGGGCACCCCTCAGGCCCGTGCCGCTGCATGGGAGGGGGTAGCTCACACCGTGAACCTGCATGGAAGCCACCAGCACTCCATGCAGGAATGTAAGAAGAAGGTGGGGACAGACAGGAGACGGGTTAAGGAGATGGTGGCAGCACTCAGGGTGGCACATGCTGCCACAGGTGGGGGCCAGCCAGAGGTGGTGCAGCTGACCCTGGCAGAGGACCATCTTGCTGCAGCCATGCAGTGCAGTGCCATCGAGGGCGTTCCAGGTGGTGGCTTCCAGACAGGTGGAAGCCCATCACTGTATGGTATGACATGGTGGGGGTTGGGGGCGGAAGGTTGATCCCATGCACTAACTTGTTCTCACTTTCTGTTACAGATCCCGTGCGCCTGCAGGGACAGTGGTGGTGGGCCCATGCACTGTGGACGGCAGCCAGAGTTGGAGGAGGGTCCATCCACCTTCGCTGGTAGCCGGCGCATTGCACCAGTGTGCACGCCTGGCTGCCAGTTCGGCTGTTGGTGAGTCAGGGTGGGGTGCTCTTCCTGTGGCCCAGCGTTCTGGCATGCAAGCATGCCAGCACGCTGTGGCTGAGGCTGTGGCATGAACCTGCACCATTGATGATGCAATGGCCGCTATGGGCAGTGACACGCATGTGTCACAGAATGGACACACAGCAGGACAGCCCATGCCCATGGACCTAGTGGGTTCCAACGTGTGTGCCAGCATGTCAGCACAGTCCCAGGCTGTGTCTGTCAGCACCAGTGGGGCAGCACGGTGGCTGTGCAGGTCCCTGGCACTGTTGTGGACACAGCATTGGAAGGACTGGTCCCTTGGGCACAGCAGGTGGAGCGGCAGCAGCGGCAGTCACCCACCGGGTCTGGGGGTACAGGGTTCAGCGGTGGCATATGCACACCGCCTGTTGACATGCCCATACCTGGTCCTGGTGAACAGCACCCACCCTCAAGGGGTGTTGAGAATCAGGCCCTTCCATCCCCTGGGGGACAGGTTGCCGATTTGGCAGACGACCCATTTGACGAGCACACCCGCCTGCTGCAGGCATCAGTACAGCAGCAGATGCGGGTTGCAACATCCATGGAGGCACTGTGTGTGACTGTGGAGTGGCACAGCAGGGACAATGCAATGATCCTGGCAGAGATGGTCCAAATGTGGCTGGATGTGACCACAGCCATAGACAGGATGACCCAGGCATTGGTCGCTGTCGTGGCCACATTGGGCACCCAGTCAGGTGCCCCTGTACTGTGCACCCCATGCAGCACGCACTCCACTCCCCATTCCCGGCGATGTGCGACACCCAGCTTGTCGATGCCGGGTTCTGCTGTGGGCATCCCAAGCACCCCTGGTGCTGGTATGTTCAGCATGCTGCAGACCCCTATGCGGACAAGGTTGCGCTCGTGCAGTGGGACCCCTGGTGGTCCATCGGTGCCACCCCATGTGGCCCATGCTCAGCCTGCCAGTGTGGCTGGGTCACGGTGGGGCCGCCCATGCATCCGTGGTGACCATGGCTCAGTGCCACTTGACTGACCTGTCTCCCAGTGTGGGCCCTGTCTGGTGCTGCCCTGTGTGCAATTTGTGTCTTGCTGAGCACTGCACTGGTGGGTGCCCTGCCCAACACGCCGACACACGGACCACCTGCACACCCACCCGACTGCTGTCCACAGGTGCATGTGCATGATGATGTCTGCATTTTACTGTACAACAAGGTGCAAGGGTGCCCAGCATCTGACACACGTACATGGACAGTACAGGTGGTGGGGGTGGTCTGTGGATCTGTGTGTTTGACATGTCTTTTCCTGCTCTGCTGTGCAACTGCCCCAGTGCACTGTGTGCCATCTGTGTGTGTGTGTGTGTGTCCATGTAGCGTGTAACTATTCACCCCTCCCTGATGGTGTGTTTGTGCGCCTGTACCCTTCCACTCCCCTTGCCGTCATGCACCCCTGGTGTGTTACCCTGTGTGTATGTGGGTTGCGCCTAGACAGTGTTGGTTGCACATGGCCCCATGACTTACCTGCATTGTGCGAAATGCTCCTCTGTGATGGTGTCCTGGTGCAGCTGGGCCTGCCGGATCAGTCGGGGGTCACGCCGTCCAAGGGGGGGCTGCTCATCCCCATCATCACCAGCATCACTGGCGTCCCCATCGCTGTTCCCCTCCTCGACCTGTATGGCTATCCCACAGTCTTTGGCCATGTTGTGCAGGATACAACAGGCCAGGAATATCCCACAGGCCTTTGAGGGGCTGTACTGTAGGGCACCACCGGAGGTGTCTAAGCATCGGAAGCGTGCCTTCAGCAACCCAAACACCCGCTTGATGATGTTGCGTGTGGCGGCATGTACCTCATTGAAGCCATTGCTGCGATGGGGGTCGGGGCGGTAGGGTGTGAGCAGCCAGGGATGGAGTGGGTATCTACTGTCACCTGTGTGGAGATAGTGGAGAGCAGTGTCATGTTCAGGTCCATATTGCCCCTAGCCCTGTGTGCCACTACCGTGGCACCTATGGCTTTCCCAAGCTTGCCCCAACTTTGCCACTCCTACATGCATACTCACCCACTAGATGTCCTGTGGGGATGTCCCCACTCTTGAATTGATGGCACAGTGCAGATTGGTACCATATGAATGAATCATGTGCTCCGCCAGGGTGTGTGGCACAGACATTGATGATGCGCCCACTGGCATCACACACCACCTGGCAGTTGACACTAGAGAACCCCTTCTGGTTATGGCGATATGCGGCCCTTCGGGACCAGGTGGCGTGCAAATAGCCACATGGGTGCAGTCTATCGCCCCTAGCATGCCAGGCATACGTGCTACCCTGTGGAACTCCTGCATGTTTGCTGTACACTCTGCTGCGGTGCTGGGGAAATGGATGTACTCTGCAGCATGTGGCAGCAGTGCACTGAGGAATTGGGTGAGGATGCATGACGTGGCCGACTGTGTTATGCCTGTGGTGTCCCCTGTTGGCCTCTGGAAGGTACCCGTGGCGAGCAGGCACATGCAGGCTGTTACCTTTGTCTCCACTGACAGATAGTGACTCTGTCGTGAGGATGCCTGCATCACATCACTGCACAGCTCACAGAGCCGCCTCAGTATTGCCCTGTTCAGGTGGTACCGGCCCACAATCTCAACATCCGAATACAGCTCAAAGCTGATGTGGGCACGGTACTGCCTGTTGGGGGCGTACCACTGACGGGCCCTTCCACGGCCACGTCCCCCTGCAGCATGCCTTCTCACCCCCTCACTACAGCTTCCATGTGGAAGGTGGCACTGTCCATCTCCCTGGCCTGTGTCCCCTCAGCTGTTGTTGTTCTGTCTCCGCTGTCCTGACTGCTACCTTCACTGCACCGGGTACACTGACTGGCCTCCGTACTCTGTGGCCCCACATGCCTTCAGCTGCCACTGTTTTGTCCTGCCTACTCCCTGGCTGCTGCTGTGGCCTACTCTCCCTTGCTGCCTCATGAGCATTCCCTGTCGGGTTCTTGTGCTTCTTCCTTGAGCCTTTTTATTTTGGCTCATTTCCACCATGGAGCACCTTCCAGCTGATCCACTGTTGCACATTGCGCATGCCTTTAAATATCGCATTGCGCTCTTTATGCATGGATCCACCCCCTTCGGTTGCGCATGCCTTCATTTGCATTGCGCTGTTGCTCAGCATGTTTTCAGTGGTGCAACTGCCTCCTGCTGAATATCGCAGAATGGTGCATTTTCGGACTTGCGCTGGCGCAACCCTATTGTGCATAGCGCAACCCTTTTGAATATCCGGGCCATATGCTACAAGTGTGATATTTTTAACCTTACAATGACTTTTAATGCATAGATGTTATGTGTGTGTACTGTGAAATGATGCCTCTTTTTATCTGTTTATGGCAAATACCTTCAGCACAGCTTTAATAAATCTACCTACCTTATAATGTTCGGGGCACTAGGTCTCAGGATTATTAGTGTTTTCAGACCCTTTTAGAAATACGTTATCAAGCCAGGAAGCCCTTGCTTATCAAGTAACATGATTTTATAATAAGTTCTATGAAAAGTTGCCCAAGTCAGTCACTAAAGGTAGACAAAAAGTAAATCAATTGGTATTTTTAACCTCTGCTGTGCCGTTGCCCAATATATCAGTCCAGAATTCCTGTATGTTCTCTTTCTGTCAGCAGCCTAAGCGTTAAACACTTCTTTAGCATCTTGAAAAACTCATTCGGTTTGTAACTGTGAGCAATAATTATTTGTTTTTGAATGTTTTTGTCAATATACTGCATGCCTATTTTGTTCTAACTTGTCACATATGAAAATGTGCAAGTGTGCTCACCTTGTTCACCAGTATAATAATTAAAATGAGATGGTCCATCAAATGGCATTTACACTTTAACATCTCTAAGTGTTGCATCATGCATTTTGGAAAAAAACAATCCCAACTACCAATACTTTCTCTGTGATAGTATTTTAGCAAGCAAGGACAGCGAAAGGGATCTGGGGGTTACAATTGACTCATGTTTGTCATTTGACTCCCATATCTCCAATACTGTTAGTAGAACTAATAGGATATGGTGGTCGATCCACCATAATATAACATCAAAAAGCCCTGATATCCTTCTGCCTCTCTATAGAGCATATGTGAGACTCTATTTTGACTTTGTCTCACAATTATGGAATCCATATGAAAAGAAGGCTATAGCTAGAACTAAAACTACCTAAAGGGTAAACAGGAAGTTGATGAGTCACTGTGGGTCACCCTGGAGAAAGGAAATGGCACCACAATCCGCATGGGGGTTGTGTACAGACCTCCACCTCAGGGGGAGGAAATGGACAAGGAAATGATAGAAGGCATTCTTAAAATGGCAGAAAAAGGGGAGATATTGTTGATGGGGGACCTGAATATGCCAGATGTTAACTGGAGTACCTTTGCTGCAGGCACATCCAAGAGTAGGGTCATTCTTGATGCCCTACAGGGGGCATGCCTCAGACAGCTAGTGTTGGAACCCACTCAGGAGGGAGCAATCTTAGACCTGGTACTCTCAAATGGGGAAGGAGAAAGGATCTAAGATTTAGAAGTGGGAAGCCATCTGGGAACAAGTGACCACCAAACAGTGTGGTTCACAATAAATATAAAAAATAGAGCTCTTACAAAAACAAGAGTATTGGACTTAGGAAGGCTGACTCTGAAATGAGAGAGTGCCTTAGAAAAGCACTAGCAAATGGGCAAGAAGGAGGGGTGGAGGAACAATGGGAATAATCAAAACAGCCACCACAGGGGCAACAAGCCTTTGTGTGAAGCAAATCAATAAAACAAAATGAAGGAAAAAAACACTATGGTTCTCAAAAGAGGTGGCAGGGACGGTTAAGGAGAAAAGGATAGCATTCTGGAAATATAAGGAAACACAGAAGAAGCAGGACAGATAACTTTATCAGTTAAAGCAGAAGGAGGCAGGGAAGGCAGCCAGAATAGCAAAGGCACAAACTGAGGAAAAAATAGCCAGCTCTGTTAAGAAGGAGGATAAAACCTTTTATAGGTACATTAGGGAGTGAAGAAAGACCAAGGGAGGGATACAAAGACTTAATAAAGGGAAGGGAATGTGGGTAGAGGGTGACAGTGAAAAAGCAGGGATACTGAATGAATATTTCTGCTCAGTATTCACAACAGATGAGGAGCGGTAGGTGCCTAAACCAAACAAGGGAGAAACTCTGAATAGGGGGGTCGATGCCAGTCCATTCACAGAAGAAAGAGTTTTGAAAGAACTCTTGAAACTGAGGGTGGACAAAGCAATGGGTCCTGATGGGATTCACCCAAGAATACTAAAAGAACTAAGGGTAGAACTAGTACCACCACTGACTACTCTCTTTAACAAATCATGGGAGGATGGAGTGGTACCTGAGGACTGGAGGATGGCAAATGTGATTTCACTTCACAAAAGTTGGAGCAGGGCAGAGGCAGAAAACTACAGACCAGTTAGTTTGACTTCAGTGGTAGGGAAAATGATGGAATCACTTCTGAAGGAAAGAATTGTTGAGTACCTAGAGGCCAGTGGGGCACAGGACCCAAGGTAGCATGGTTTCACAGCAGGAAGGTCATGTCAGATGAACCTAATATATTTCTTTGACTGAGTGACCAAAGTAGTATACCAGGGAGATGCTGTGGATATGGCCTACCTAGATTTTAGCAAGGCATTCTACACAGTCTCACACAAAAGATTAATATACAAGTTAGCCAGCCTTGGAGTGGGTCCTAAGGTGGTAGCCTGGATAAATAACTGGCTGGACAACAGGACACAAAAGGTAATAGTAAATGGAGTCCACAGTGAAGAAAGGAGGGTAACTAGCGGGGTACCACAGGGTTCGGTACTGGGACCAGTCCTCTTTAATATCTTTATAAGTGACATTGGAGAGCACCTGAAAGGAAAGGTATGCCTCTTTGCAGATGACACAAAGATCTGCAACAGGGTTGATACACAAGGTGGGGTGGAAAGAATGAAAAGGGACTTGGCAAGGTTGGATGAATGGTCAAATACGTGGCAGCTCAGATTCAATGCAAAGAAGTGCAAGGTAATACGTCTGGGAAACAAAAACCCAGGGGAAGAGTACACAATGGGGAGTGAGTTAATAACAACAACAAAAATCGAAAGAGACCTAGGAGTAATTATATCAGATGACCTAAAGGTGGGCAAGCAATGTGAGAAGGCAGTAAGGATGGCTGGGGGGATACTGGGATGCATAGGGAGAGGCGTCAACAGTAGAAAACAGGAAGTTGTTATCCCTCTCTAAAGACAGTTAGTGAGACCCCATCTGGAGTACTGCGTGCAATTCTGGAAACACCATCTCCGCAAAGACATAGAGTAGAGTAGAGGCTGTTCAGAGGAGGGCAACCAAAATGGTTCAAGGTCTGCACCAGAAGACATACAAGGAGAGACTAAAGCAGCTTAATATGTATACCCTTGAGGAAAAGAGGGAGAGGGGCACATGATAGAAACTTTCAAGTATCTCAAGGAAATTAACAAGGTACAAGAAGGTAGTATCTTTCAGAAAAAGAGATGTGCAAGAACAAGGGGGCACAATTTGAAGATAGAGGGAGGACGTCCTCAGAGGTAATGTTAGAAAGTATTTTTTCACAGAGAGAGTTGTGGATACATGGAACAGCCTTCCTGCGGAGGTTGTGGAGTCAGGAACAGTGGGAGAATTCAAGAATGCATGGGACAGGCATAAGACAATTCTAGTGGGGGGCAGGAGGAAGTAAGCTGTTGATTAACTAGAATCTGCAGCTTATCCGTCAGGTAGGGAAGTGGGCAGACTGGGTGGGCAAAGCGGTCCTTATCTGCCATCAAATTCTATGTTTCTTGAGTAACAAAATATTTTGTGTCCTCTAAATCACTCTCATATTAGGATAGACTTTGGAAATATGATTTAATGTCCCTTGGAGACAGAAGAACAAGAGGTGATCTCCTGTTCACATGGGACATCATAAATGATCAACACCTATTTATGGAATTTGGTCTGGATTTTAAACAAATTAGGGTCAACACCAGTGGTTACCCACTTCAACTTGCTGTGAACAAATGTAAAACTAAAAAAAAGATCTTGCTTTTTTTCACAAAGGATAGTAAGGCCCTGGAATATGCTTCCCCTGGATGTCATTATTAGTGATAGTAAAGTTATTTTTAAAAACAGACTTGACATCTTTATGAAATCCAATAAAATATTACAACACTATATGTAGGCTTGAAGCACTAAGGGCTTTTTTTGCCTTTTGCTTCATAAAGAATCTTAGTATGACTCTTAGTATGAAAAAGGAACTCCTCATGCTGCACATGTTTCATGCCAGTAAACTAAATAAAATGAAATGAAAAGGAACTCATCATGCTACGCATGCCATATTTCATGCCAGTATAATAAATACAATGAAATGAAAAGGAACTCCTCATGCTGCACATACATTTCATGCCAATATCCAGCTTTCTCTCATAGGGCAGGCTGTTGCTACTGAAGGAGCTCCTGTTATGAGAAAGTGACTGGATCAACAAAATTTCAAAATCATTACAGAATTATGTATTATCATTCCAATTAGCTGCTTGTCACAACATTCAGCTGTATCTTTGGGCAGGCTGGCTGGCTAGTGAAATCATGTTGCAGTGCAAGGAAAAGAAGAGAGGCACAGTGTAAGCCTACGCTGGCAGCTGGGCCCTGCACTGGCAGAGTGAACTTAACAGACTGGGAAATCGGGTTTGTGAAAGAGAGGGCACAGAAAGTGATACTTCATTTTTAATTTTTTATTTTTTCCCCCTGTAGCAGGAGTAGAACAAATACTAGACACTACAAGTAAAAGAACTAGAAGAGAAAGGCATGCAGAGGGAGGAAAGAAGCAGGAAAGATTGAACCACAATAATTCCAGCAAGTACCAGTTCTGAAAGTGGTGGTGGTGGATAAGGAGAAAGAACAGGGACTGGGAGTCATAGTGGTTGGTAGAGGCTATACCTGAGAGAAGGACTAGAGCTGGGAGTGTGATAATCCATCCAAAGAAATCATGTTTTATTAGACCCCAGTAGTCAGTTGGTTCCACACCCACTGCAAATAGTAGCTTTTATCATCAGTCCCAGTTGTCCAGTGCAGCTGGTCATAAAAGTTCCTGGAGCAAACCAGAAGCATGCAGGTGTCTCGCTGTTCCTCCTTCAAGTACTTTGAGATCTCCTACTCACTTTTTACAAATATTTCAGATAGTTTCTTTCTACCATCTTTCAGTAAAGAATATAACCTAGAACAAATTCTACATACTATTTTTTCCATTTACAACAGGCAATAAATGTTTTGAATATTGGGTTTTGCTTTGTGTTTGAATTATTCTGGGAAAATTACTATATTTTTTAAACTGGTTTCATTGTCTAAGGCAGAAAAGTGGTTACTATGTCACATTAATCTATTTCCTCCATCTCTAAAGTCATTTTGTGCCCCTTTAAATACTTTTTTTTATTTTATTTGCTGTATAATTTTTTTTCTGATCGGGGTAACCCAGTCTCATAATGCCTCTAAATAAAGGTATCTTATTCCAAACAATCCTTGGGCTTGCACCCCTCCAGAGAAACTTAACAAGGAGTCTTTTTTGTTTGCCACATATCCTGATTGAATTTCTTCCACTGCATCTTGAAGCATATATACAGTCTTTGGCATTGTCATCATTTTTATTATCACAGCCCTCCCCATGAGGTAATAGATGTGTTCTGTCTCTCAAGAAATCTTTTGGTTTATCTTGACCATTTCAAGCATTAATAGTAGTTTTTTGACAGTCATTGATCAATGGAGAAATATAAAAACCCTTGTCAATGGATCCTCCCAACCAGGGGTATCGGACATGATCATCAAAGGGGTCTCTTGCATTAATCCCCACACCATCGCCAACTCCCTAAACACACACTTCTCAGATCTCTCAGCCTTCACTGCACTCTTCCCGACTGGTGAGAGTTCATCCTACCTTCCCCCCTCTACTCGGTGGGAGGTTTACTCCCCTCGACAAATGTTTTACCTCAGGGCTGTGTCTGTCTTGGACACACAGAGGCGCTTAGCTGGCCTCTCCCAGTACTCCAGCCCTGGCCCAGATAACCTGGAACCCAAGCTCCTGAAGCTTGGTGCTGCACACATTGCCTCCCCAGTAGCCCACATCTTTAACCTATACCTTGGATGGGGGACCATCCCTGATATCTGGAAAGAGGTGAGGATAGTCCCTGTACTGAAGCAGGGCAATCCTAAATTACTGGATAACTATCACCCGATTGCTATCCTTTCATCCCTTAGCAAGCTCCTCGAAAAGGTAGTGGCCGAGCAGCTTTCGGAGCACATCCAGTCACATGAGTTGCTGTCCCCGGCCCAGCATGGTTTTCAAAAGGGGCACAGCACCACTACAGCCTTGATCTCGGTCACATCAAGCATCAGATCAGCCATGGACCAGGGCAAAATCTCTGGAGCCATATTTATTGACCTGTCCAAAGCCTTTGACCTTGTAGATCATGCATTGCTTGGCTCACAGCTGTGGTCACTTGGCCTCTCCCCCCATGCTATGAAATGGCTTATGGGCTACCTACGTGGTAGAAAGCAGTGGACCTGCTTCAATAAAGTCCTCTCCGAGCCCCTACTGGCGACCGCAAGTCCCTCAGGTCTGCCCTGGGCCTCCTCCTTTCTCCCTCTTTATCAACCAACTACCAATGAAGACAACCAACTGCAGAGCCACCCTATGCACAGATGACCTGGTGATTCTGGCTCACGCCCGGGACATCGCTACTCTAAACCAGCACATGTTCGAGGACTTTAACAATGTCCTGACCTGGGTTACTAACAATAAACTGGTCCTGAACCTGAAAAAAACACAGGCTATGCTATTCGGCTCAACAGCCAAAATCAAAGCTTCGTCAGCATTGCTAAATATTACCAGTCCTGACGGACCCTCCTTCCCTGTAGTGAACTCTGTCAAATACCTAGGGGTCACACTTGACCCCCAACCTGACATGGGAAGTCACATCCAAAACATCTGCAGGGCAGTGAACTGCAAGCTGGGCCTGGCCTACAGGGCCAAGTACAACCTTACAACAGTGGCAAGACTTGCCCTTGCGAGAGGTGTACTTCTTCCCTCTCTCAGCTATGGTCTGCACCAATTTGCTCGCTCCCCCAAGACTCATCTCACTCGGTGGCACACGACATGTAACAACATCTGTCATTTTGCCCTGGCTGCCCCCCGTCTCACCCATCGCTGTGAGCTATACGATAAACTTTTCTGGCTCTCCCCAGCCAGGTACCTGGACTTCGGGGTGGGTTGCCTCATGGGCAAAGTGATTAGAACTGGTATTCCCCTGGGGCTGGCCCAGCTTCTGCCACAAATTGACACTACTACCTACCACCTTAGGTCCCAGACCCCAGGGATGCTCAAAGTCCCCTCCACCCGTACCCTCATGGGGGATCGGGACTTTGCCGTATGCACGCCCAGACTCTGGAACTCCCTTCCTGGGTATATTCATTCGGACCCCTCCCATCAGTGCTTTCACAATTCCCTGTGGGGGTTCCTGAAACTAGCCTCAGCATGTGACTGCCCCAAGCCTCCCTAGAGTAATTATCAACTGTTGTCAATCCAGTCCAAAGTTGCCTCCCATAGATGCTGCTTGAAACTTCCTGCCGTTTCCATGATTCTATCAATTACCCGGGTACTTGACCATGGGCAAAATTGTCTACACCTTGGTTCCCTGGTCATGCCTTACTTAAATGTCTCTAATGTGTTTATGGCTTGTTAGAATTTGTCGGTGACCTACTCACCCTGGGGGTGCATTAACTATAAAGTTATAAGTTATATTATGACCATCTTCACCCCTGGACAATGTTACTACTCCTATATGTTGTTATATTGTCATGATGTACTTGCATTCTTTCTGTACAAATTTCTGTATCCCTATGTTGTATTCTCCCGGGTCGTTCCTGAAAATAGGCATAATACTTGTCTAGTGTACTTACCCGGTCAACAAAAGCTAAAATAAAATAAAATAAAAATAAATAAAATACCCAAATATTTAATTGTGTCCTCACATTTTAGTACATTCAATGTATTTTAGTAGTATTAAAAATAGTTGAAATTGGCAAGGCTATTGTTTTGATAGAGTTAGCTGATATCCTGAGAGACTGGAGAACAGTTCTATCTCCTCCATGAGTGCAAAATGTAAAATAGCAGGGTCCTACAATAATAATAATAATAATAATAATAATAAAATATTGTTCACAAATAAATGTTTGTATTCTTTTTTTATTTTAATAATCGTTATATTGACATTACCCCAATTCAGTTCAAAAGTGACTTGAAAAATAAATTAAATAATTGAGTGGACAGGTACAACCTTGATTAACCCCATTTTGCATTAATAATGGATTTGACCTGTGCTAATTAATTTTAAATACTGCTATAGAGTTATTGCAGAGGGCTTTAAATAATGTTAAGTCATTTTCAGGTACTGTAGACCCCACCACCACAATTCTCAAAACACAAAGGACCATTGGAGTAGGTTGAAAGCTTTTGACACATCCACAGCTAATGCAAAATATTTAGTGTCACTATTTTTCACATGTTCCATGAGTAACTGAATTTGATTTAAACCAGCAAAAAACTGACTTTTCGTTTATAAAATCCTTCTGATCTTAATGTATACTGTAGTGGTTTGTATGAATTCTTGTAATCTCAGTACTAAAAGTTTAGTTATGATTTTATAATCAATGTTGAGCTGCACCACTGAGCAGTAATTTTCAGTTTTTGTTGTGCCCTTATTCTCCATTAGGATTAAAATAACCATCACCTCAGAAAACAAATTAAGGGATTTAAGCCATTTTATATTCCAAATATCAAAAGTAGGAGCCATGAAGTTTAATTCCTTTTTAAAAGTCTCACTACCCAGGGTTTTACCTTGTTTTTAATAACAATATAATTTCCATAATCTCTTCAAATAGAAAGTTTATATAATCCCCTTTGGAACAGTACTATTTGTATATAATTCAAACTCATGCTGTCATTGGGGCTGACAGTATAGCCTAGAGGTTAGAGTAACAAGCTGTGAATGAGCTTGGTACAGCCAGCAGACCTGAGTTTGATTCCCACAACTTCCACTTGCATACTGTGTGACTTTGAACAAGTCACTTATCCCCCCAGTGCTCCCAGGTCATCCCTGAAAACAGGCACTTGTGCCTAGTGGGCCTACCGGTTATCAAAGACTTAAATTAAATCTCACAATCTCGTTGATGAACAGTAAGATAATACTTGATGAATTCTTTCACAATGCCCTAGTCCTCCATTAATATTTTTCTTTCTTCATTTTGTATTAGGCCCTAGCAGTTAGCTAGTTCCACACCCAGTGCAAGTAGTAGCTTTCCAGTCATCCAGCTCATCTGGTGATGAAAGCCCCAGAACAAACCAGAAGCACACAGCTGTCCCACCCTTTCCTCCTTTGAGTACTTTGTGGTCCCATACTCACGGGTGAGTAAGAAATCTTTCCAAATCTGTAAAGACAAACCCACCCCATTTGCCTTACATGAACAGTAAAACAGCTGTCAATTACAGTGGCACCAGCACCACCAAAATCTCCATTGTGCTGTGGACATGGATGATTGCCTATCCTCCTTGAGCATGATATAATGTTCTTTGGCATTACAATTTGCCCCCTCCACTCAAGCCCCTGAATCAGGCATCAGCAGTA
The DNA here is from genome assembly GCA_016271365.2 of Neoceratodus forsteri. Taxonomy (NCBI): domain Eukaryota; kingdom Metazoa; phylum Chordata; order Ceratodontiformes; family Ceratodontidae; genus Neoceratodus; species Neoceratodus forsteri. The sequence continues at coordinate 411,560,758 of CM028133.1, read as the reverse complement.
GTAGCAGCACCAAACCTAAAACTATTGCCCAGTCATTGTGTGAGGAAGATGACAGTGAGTCTGGTTCTCTGGTACTGATACTGCTGCCCTTGTCACTTGAGGAGAAAGTGGAATTGTTTGGGTTGGAGAATATAATATTGTACAATCCCACATTGCTGTAAGAGCAAGCCAGTAGCAACACCACCAAAGCAGTGTGTACTGGAGGACAAGACCAGTGAGGAGGCTATGGAAACATATAAACTGAATTTGACAGCAGATAAGTACCACTTGGCCCGACTAGTTTGCCAATTTTTCCCTGTTTACTGTATCACCACAGACCCTACTTGATCTCAAGCTTATCGTCCCCCCCATCTTATCACTATTGTTCCCTCATGCTTATAGAAAGAAAAGAAAGTCAGCTGCACTTGAAAAAGTCATAAAAGTAACCTAAAGCTTTTATTTTTCTAACCAAATCCTCTGGTGCCCAATGTTTTCACCCATAGGGCTTCCTCAGGGGAGAGGTTCTCTATATAAACATATTTCAAAATTGTTTTCATATTTCTTATAAAAACATACAAACATGTTTCCTATATTGACATCTATTCATGCTTTAAGTGTTATGTCCTGTACAATCTCTTTCTTGTTTGCATTATTTTTGTATACTCTTTCTGGTTCTTTTGGTTTAAATCATATTATGGGCTAACTCTGCTGTTGGTTAACTAGGATCTGCAGCTTATCCATTAGGTAGGGAAAGGGGCAGACTAGATGGGCCAGGCAGTCCTTATCTACCACCAAATTCCATGTTTCTGTGTTTCTGTCTTACATCCCTCTGAAACCTCATTGCAGCATGTGTTCTTACAATTGAGCCTACATGTAATTACCGGTAAAACAATGCTTCCAAAAATACAAATGATATCCATTCCTATGTTTACTGTCTTATTTGTGCATTGTTCAACATTTTTCCAATAGGTAAATCATTTTATGCTCCATTCCCATCTTTAAAAACATTAATATTCACATTTCTTTTAGACATACTCTTTTACATAATATCACACCAATAGTTGTGCATGCCTAGTGTGTAATCTATTTTCTGTTTTCATCCAAGTTTGAAACTTGCTTTATTAAAGAGCTCCTAATATTGCAAATTAAACAATAGCAATATCACCATACTGTCTTTCACATACTGACTTCCCCTAGTATTGTATAAAAACATCTCCTGCCATTTTGCAGTCATCTCTCTACTTAGCTATAATGTTTAGCAATGAGATCTATATCCAACTGATTTCTCTCTGTGTCACACTCATTTCCTTGTATGTGACAAGAATGTAATCTACCAGTGTTTATTCTTTAATCTTGTTGTGTGTTACACAGAATTGTTGTTCAAGATGAAATATACCTTATATCCTGTAGTTTAAATAGTTCCCTAATGTGGTGCTCTGACACCGGCTTTACCAAAACCCATTACCTTATTTTTATCACATTTTCCTGAAGCTATATTACAAGGCTGATTTTGCCATCTATCATTTATTTTAGTTAGTTCTCTGTGTTGCTGTGCAAACAAATGCTCCTCTGCCTCATATTTCAAAGTACATTTTTATTTTTACAACTTATAGTTGCCTGTGTTTAACGTCCCTTATCCACATACTTTATTCTGATGCTCTTAAGTCCCAAGATAAACATACCTCTATAATTTTTTATATTTGTGTCCCTTATGCTTACCCCATGCTTTCTTGAACCCCATTACAGTTTTTGCCCCTACCACCTCTGCTGGGAGGCTGTTCCAGGCATCCACTACCCTCTCCATGAAGAAGTACTTCCTCACATCTCCCCCTAGTCTACCCCAGCTTCATAGCATGACCCCTTGTCCTTGAGCATCTTATTTTCTGAAAAATGCTTCCATCTTGAACCTTATTTATATCTGTGAGGTATTTGAAAGTTTCTATCATATCCCCCTTCCCTCCATTCCTCCGGGGTATAAATATTAATGTCCTTCAGTCTTTCCTCATAGGGCTTTTGATGCAGACTCTGCACCATTTTGGTTGCCTTCTTCTATATCACCTCAACTTTTTTTATGTCCTTCTGGAGATGAGATCTCCAGAACTGGACACAGTACTCCAGATGAGGTCTCACCAGTGATCTATACAGGGGTAACACCACCTCACTCTTTCTGCTAGTGATACCCCACCCTATGAACACCAGCATCCTGCCAGATCTCCTGACTGCCTTGTCACAATGCTTGATCCCGCTGGAGTTTTCTTGTGTATCACTTCCTAAAAATGTAACTCTAGCCCAAAAAGTTGAAGATCTGGTGTGAGCAGTTTTTCCCTTTTGGCTGTTGTTTCCTAATCTAACTCTATGAGGGTGAGTGCCTTCTTTTGTTAGACCTTGTTACTGCTGTTGCTTGCTCTAGTGAGAGGAGTGCTAAAATGCAGACTTTGCCCTAAATCTTACTCCTCAAAAGTGTGTTAGCTTCTGCCTCATCTTCAGCTGTTTTAAAATGATTTTCTGGATGGGATGGTGTGAGCACCACTGTCAGTTTGCTGTCGAACTGTGTAGTTGCCCTGTGGAATTAAACAACAAGATCAGATGGATTGCTATCCTTTGGACACTTGATTCTGACAAAACTGCAAAGATACTGTCCAAATCCAGCAATAAATTGGACATAATATTACAGCACATTGCACTTTTATCTCTCCCTTTTTAAAATTTTAATTTTATTTTATTACTGTTGATTGGGGTGGGAGTATTGTTGGGGTGAGTAGTATTTGTAGGGAGGTGTATATAAGTTGTTGTGGGAGGTTGGGAGAAAATACATTTTTTTGATACACTGTTTTATTTAACTTGACTGTAAGATGCATTTTGTTAAACTTGTGTACTTTGTGATCTCTATATGTCTTCTGGATCTCATTGAAAATGAGTTTTACTCAACTGAGCAAATCCCTATTCATACAAAATATGAATACAAATATTTTACTACTACTTACTGCTACTAATAAGCAGGGTATGTGATCGGGTAGGTGGGTTGTATTTTAAGTTGTTGTGTTTAGTTGTGTGGTTGTTGGGTGTACGGTGTTGTGTGTGGTGTGTGTGATTGTTAATTTGAGTGTTTCTGTTTGTCATTGCACTATTGTACCATCTTCTAGTGCACCTTTGGGACTAGTCTTGCCAGGTAGGAGATGTGTTGGTGCCATGGCCTTCCCCGTATCACCTACACTGCCTCTTGGCTCCAAAACTTTGCTCTGTTACCGAGCTCCCAGTTTCTGGTATCGCAACAAGGTGCTCCAGGGAGGTTGGTATTACTAGGAGGCATTTGGTTCGTTGCATGCCGAGAGTAGCTGAGGAGGGGGTGGTGAACAGCATTGAGGTTGTCCAGTGCAGGAGATACCTTGGGTGTAAACAGAGCCTAGGAAAGGCACAACGTGTTTGGTCTCCATTCCTAGGGTTCCTAATGGACAGAGTGGGCCGGTAGCTAGAGGACCGGCTGTGTCCTCTACTCCTTTTTGGGCAGTGCTTTGCAATGCCAGCTCGATGAGGAACCAGACCGCTATTTTTGCATACTTGATTTCTTTTGTCGACCTGGCTTACATCATGGAGACCTGAATGGGTGACGATGAGGGCCCTGTTTTTGAGGCTGCCATCCCCACTAGGTATGCCATGGTGCACTGTCTGAGGAAGGATCACAGGGTGGGGGAGTGGCCATCATTTTTCAATCCAGTCTTAGCTTCTTGGTGCACCCATTTGGCAGCATCCAATCTTTTGAGTGCATTACCACGTGTGGGGGTGCAGGTGCAGGACAAAAGATTCTCCTTGTTTACTACAACCCAGGGGTGGGAGGAACATTCCTGCAGGATGTAGTGGACTTCATTGTAGACCAGGTGTTGGAGTCCCCCAGGCGTTTAATCTTGGGGGACTTCAATGCCTGGGTCGACGATGAATCCTCGCATTTCAGTTACAACCTCCTCCAGTTGATGCAATCACTGGTCCTGTCACAAGCTGTTGCTGCTGCTACCCCTCAGCATGCCCACACACTCAATCTGGTGTTCCAGCTGGGTCTTGAGATTGATAACCTCAAGATTGATCAGATCATTTGGTTTTACCACTGCACTATGGAGTTCAGCTTTGGGGCCCCCCTGAAAGTTCTTCCCCTGTGGAGATGGCCAGCTATCACCCCTTAAAGGGTGTTGACCCAGAGGGACTATTGGCATTAGCTGACCTATCTAGGATTGATGCAGCATGTGCGAGTGGCACTGGAGTGGCAGTGGCCACCTATAATAGGCTGGTAACTGAAGCTCTAGAAGCCATTGCACCAATCCGTATATGACCCAGATCCTCTCACTTGAGATCCCCTTGGTTTGATTGGGATGTCAAGGCAATGAAGATCAGGGGTTGGAAGTTGGAGTGTTGCTGGTGGAAGACCCGGCTGGGGACTGACAGGCTGGCCCTGCGTTCTCACTATGCTGAGTACCAGGGGGAAATTTCCTGTAAGAATGCAGCATTTTTGTCCAGGGAGATTACTGTGGGGAGAAACAGTCCATCGCAACTGTTTCATACCATGGACAGGCTTTTACATCCTGCCTGTCTCCGGACAAAAAAAGCTTTTTCAATCACTTTGTGTGAAGAGTTTGCTCTGTTTTTCTCTGCCAGAGTGTTGGCCATCTGTTTGGGGATTCCACCAGGGAGGCTTGTGCCTTGCAGTGGTAAAGTTGGGAGTTTCAGAGGCACTCTGTCTGTCTGGGAGGAGTTTAGGCCAGTGGAGGTGTCTGAAGTGACTAAGGTGATCTTGGAGCTGAACTGGAACTGGACCCAGCACCGACACATCTCTTAGTAGGATGTGCCTATGCCATTGACCCAGTGTTCACCAGGATTGTCAGGTGCTCGATGGCAGAGGGGGTCTTCCCAGTTGCTTTGAAAGAAGCACTGGTGAGGCCCCTTCTAAAGAAATCATCCCTTGACTCAGACATCCCAGCCAATTACTATCTGATCTCCAACCTGTCGTTTTTGAGCAAGGTTGTTGAGAAATTGGTGACATATCAGCTTGAGGATTGCCTGGTATCCTTCAATATCTATGAGCCATTCCAGTCAGGTTTTCAGGCCAGACACAGCACTGAAACTGCTCTAGTGAGAGTGCATAATGATCAGCTAAAGGCTAGAGATAGAGGATTCAGGTCAGTTCTTGTGCTCCTCGATCTCTCCTCAGCTTTTGACACTGTGGATCAAGCCGTGCTTCTTGATTGACTCTGTGAGATTTGTGGACTCAGTGGTACCATCATCAAATAGTTTGAGTCCTGTCTCTTGGACAGAGTGCAGTGGGTGGTGATGGGGAACTTTTCCTCTCCCCCAATGCCTCTGTCTTGTGGAGTGCCTCAGTGTTCGATCTTGTCACTGATGCTGTTTGCAGTGTACATACTGCCCCTGGGTGAGATCTTTTGACAATACAGTGTGGAGTTTCACTGCTATACAGATGATACCCAACTGTATTTGTATTTTGCACCAGGAACATCAGGAGCAGTTGACATGCTTAACATCTGTCTGGCTAAAATCAATGACTGGATGGCTTCCAGCTGGCTGAGACTCAACCCGACTAAGACTGAGGTGCTGGTGACTGAGCCTGGTCATGGCATGATTCACTTCCACGAGGGCTGACTCTTGACTTGTTCTGGGGTCTACTCCATTGGTGGTTTCTTTGAGGGTGCAAAATCTGGACGTGATCCTTGGTTGCAGACTGACCTTTGAAGATCAGGTGCCAGCTGTGGTCAGCAGTGGCTTTACCACTTGCAGAACATTGCCAGGATTAAGCCCCTCATTTCACCTGAGGACCTGCCAACACTAGTACATGCCTTTATGACTTCTAGGCTCGACTACTATAATGCTCTGTACTTTGGGGTCATGGGAGGGACCCTCTGTGGGCTGCAGCTAGTGCAGAATGCAGTGGCCCGGTTACTGATGGGCCTTTTGAGGTTTAGTCATGTGACCTTGGTTCAGTGTACTCTGCACTGGCTGCCAGTCAGGTGGAGGGTCATTTTCAAGGTGGGTTTTCTCACCTTTAAGGCCCTAAATGGGCTGGGTCCTGGTTACTTGTTTGAGCTCCTGACACCAGTGTCCTCTGCTCGATCTTTCTGCTCCTCCTCGAGGAGCCTCCTGGACAGTCCCAGGGTTTGGCTCAAGACCTCGGGAGATTGCACTTTTAGTGTCTCTGGGCCAACCCTGTGGAACTCGCTTCCACCTGCAGTCCGGGAGGCTAGCTCGATTGAGGTGTTTAAGGGGAGGCTAAAGGCCCCCTTTTCAGCCTCAGTTTTGATTGCTGATACCAACTTTTGCTTTGGCCAGTCCCCTGAAGTTTGACTTTTGGAATCCTCTGTTTCGTTGACTTTTAATTTTGTTATTGTCTTAACAAGTTTTTTTTTAAGTATTTTATTTACTGCTATATGCCTTCTTTTATGTTCAGAGCCCAGAGCCTCTGGGATTAGGCACCTTATAAATAAAACTGCCTTGCTTTAGCCACCTTTAGGTCATCAGATATGATAACCACTCAGATCTCTTTCCTGTTTGATGGTTGTCAATACCTCAGCTCCTAATTTGTACTCCGTCCCTGGGTTTCTGTGCCTCAAGTGCATGATTTTGAACTTTTTTGCACTGAAGCCCAGTTGCCATACCCTTGAACCACTATTCTAACTTTTTTAGATCCCTTCTCATTTTTTACACCCCCCCAAATAAGAGTCTACCCTATTGCAGATTTTAGTTTCATCCATGAAGATGCAGACCTTTCCATTCAGCCCTTCTGCAATGTCGCTAATAAAGACATTAAATATCTCTGTTGTAGTCCACTGGTCACCCTCCCTTCCTCAGAATGAACTCTGTTTACCACCACCCTCTGACTCCTATCCCTAAGCCAACTTCTTACCCAGTTTACCATGTTTGGTCCCACTCCTAGGCTAACCAGCTTGCTTGCTAATCTTTTATGTGGAACTGTGTCCAAGGCCCTTCTGAAATCTCGGTAGGCCATATCCACCACTGCTCCCTGATCCAATTCTCTGGACACCCAGTCAAAGAAATCTATTAGATTCATTTGACAAGACCTCCCACCTGTGAATGAATGATGTATTGGGTCCTGTAAGCCACCGTAGTCAAGGTATTCCACTATCCTTTCCTTCAATCATGATGGAAGTGGAACTTTTACAGCAGAGGGCATACACCCTAGTTTCAATTTAAGAAGGGAATTGTGGAATGTGGGGGTTTATGACATGTACAACTACCTTAGTAGTATATGTAATATGCGGTTTTTGTGGTCTGGTCTATGTAGGGAGAGCCATGTATAGCCTAAAGTGCACACCCAGGCGCATACATACTCCATAATCAATGTCAAAATTGACAGTTCCAATGGTGAACACTTTAAGGATGCACATGGATTAAAACCTGATAGCATGTGTTTATCAGTCTAGGTTAGATTTACCCTCTAGAGGGAGGGGGGAGACAGACTGAAAATCCTTTTGCAATAAGAGGGCTGTTGGATTTATAGACCTAAATGCCTAAAGCCTACAGGGCTCACTATGATCGTGATACTTATGGGTATATTTTTGTTTTATCCTTTTAGGAAACTGTCACATCATAAAAATATCTGACTTCTCTCTTTCCCTCATTGACTCACTATGTAAGTTAGCAGGTGGATCCTCATGTGAGGCATATGGTCCAGAATCAACAAGACAGAGGAGGTCTCTGCAGCATATGGGAGTGTTCTCTCTATTTGCCATGCTCTCTTGACCCCCTTTATGAGGAAACAAATATAGGAAATAGTATAATAAACTGAAATATTTTTTAAATACAGGCCTACCCCTTTAATTAGAGATTGACTGTCAAGAAAACTCCTTGCTTACAGTGGCCCCATATTATATGGCTAACTGGTGCTGATAGTAAATGGTGTTCTAATGCTGTAGCTAAAAGACCTTTTTTTGAGGCCAGCTCGGTGGCTCTGAGGGCTGAGGTGCTGGGCGCCTTACCTCACACCACTCCGACGACCAATGTTCTGGAACGAACACAGGTTGCCAGGGGTCAGCCGGGGGGAGGGCTAGGCTTGGATAGAACAGCTTCCAGGCAGCTCTCCTCTCCCAGATCGGGGAGGTAGACTCTCTTGGCCTAAGACTAGCACAACATGGAGACATGATAGTGGTGCAGGCAGGAGAGGGATTTGGGTGCTAGGCCAGGGGTGAGCAGAGCAGAGTCGGCTTGACCAAGGCATGTGTGTGCATCTCCATGCTTTGTCTGGGGCTCCAAGAATTAAAGGAAGAAAACATGGGAAAAATTGGGGGTTGAGGCTGGATGATGCCTCCAGGCTGGCTCCGGTGGTTCTGCTGAGGAGGAGTACGTGTGGCCTCAAAAGACCGCAGATGCCCAGAACAGATGGCTGACAAGTCGCCGACCCAACGGGGAGAGATAAACACCTATATGGAAAAAAAAAGACATTTTTTATGATACATGGTTTGCTGCTATTTTGTTTTAAGATTTTTGATTTTGTATTCACACTAAAGCACACTAATATTATTGTATTCTCCATGGAGCTACACCAGCTTCAGCAAGGATATGATATCTCTAAATGTTTAATTGGTTATTTAAATTGCACTTAATTGAATTTATTGTTGATATCACATATTTCATGACTTTAATTGTGGGGCTCAACTACAGTAACAATACCATGCCCTGATGAAGCTCATGTAAGAGCAGAGGGTCTGAACAAATTGGGCACTAGGTAAATGGTTTACATATTTATCACTGCATAGCACCTTAAACATTTGCTATTGGGTGGTTAAGCTGTATTATCTGTATCTCCAGAAAAACCTGAAGGATCCTTTGGGCATTTAGTAAATCCTACCCAGTGTTTTTTAATTATTCTTTTGTTAACCAGTTGAGGCATGCTAGACACCAGTATCTGTTTTCAGGTGTGACCTGGGAGCACTGGGGAGGTTAAATGACTTACTCAGAGTCACATAGTATGCAAGTGGAGGTTGTTAGAATCAATCCCAGATCTGCTGAATGTGCCAATCTCATTCACAGCGTACTACTCTAACCTCTAGGCTATACTGCCAACTCCTGGTTTAAGTAGCTTAAAATTTTTTTCTGCCATCTGTGGAGTACATCAGTTCTTTGAGCAAGTAAAACATGACAATGAGGTGGTAGAGGAGGGAAAAGCAGAAACACATGAGGAGGAGGTGGCAAAAGGACAGGAAAGGCTAAAGAATCACACAAGACTGAAATGGAGAGGCATGGGGAAAGGGGAGAAGAAAAGGAGGAAAAGCCAGTGGAAGAAGTTGGATAAGAGGTAGCAGGAGAGAAGAAGACAAATGCAGGTAAGAATGAGGATGATGCAGATGAGGAAGAAAGTGTGCTGTCAGTTACACAAATGTTCTGATGGTGAGTATGATACAGATAAATGGAAGCCATTAAGGTAGCAGATAGCTAATTAAAAAAAAATGCAAAATCAAAAGGCAAGAAAGCGAGCTGATCAGGCACTGAAATCTAAAGTCCATGTGCACCCCCAGTACCCAGATGATCAACATCATTGTAAACCTAGTACTGCTGCTGCTCTCAGTTCTGCTCTGTGTTATGAAGGAGGCAGAGCAAGAGTCTATGCATTTCACTAGTGGTATCTGGAGCAGTAGTGCAAACTAAAGCTTCCTATGTCTCACTACCAATTGGGTTATCTCTACATCAAGCAGCACCTCCACAATTCCCACCCCAACTCGGCCACCACCAGCCCCTGCAGATGTTATATTGAAGCAGATAGCCCAAAGAGGCCCACCAATAGAGAAAGCACTTTCCTAAATATGTTGGTCATGGAGACAAAGCACGGTGCGGAAAACATTCTACTATTTATCCAGTCACTGCTTGGCATCCATATATATCTTCAAGATTTGAAGGTAGGAATGTTCCTGATGAACAATGGGAGTAACATGTTGAAAAGCATGAATAATGCAGATTTCTGTCATGCACTTTGTTTTTCACTGAATCAGATGGTAAGTCATGTGCTTGACAAACATACACAGCTAGAATAAATACTTGACAGTGTAAAAGGCATCACTAGATATTTCCATCATTCCCCCAAATGCACTGAGCTCCTCCATCACTACCAGCAGAAGCACAATATTCTACAGCATTGTTTTGTTAAAGATACAGCAACAAGATGGAACTCCATCTTTTATAAGGTGGAGAGACAGGTAGAATAGAAAGATGTGTTCTGGGCTGTGGAATTTGACAATGTTGTCCATGAGGATATCTGCCCCATTTTCTGAAACCACATAAACAGGCCACAAAAGTTATCAGTGCTGGATATGCAACTTTTAGCATGGTCCTTCCCTTGGTGAGGTTACTTGAATGACACACATGCCACTATTTGAGGTCTTCTACAGCAACCGACCAAAGCAAGACTGGGGATGGTGTCACCAAAGTGGTGGCACTGGTGGCCATGGTGATAGTGACAGTGGTGATCATGATGGTGGTGGAAAATGTGGCGGTCACAACACTAGTTCACTTAGTTAATTACAGTCCCAGCATGATGCTGTACTCACTAGCAAGTTGCCGAAATGTTTCTGGCACAAATTGCAGACAGATTTAAATGCATTATATTAGCACTCAATTTTGCATGCCAACACTAATGGATCCCTGATATGAAGATATGTGCATTCCCCCTAGACTCATGAACGATATCAAACAAATAATGTTGCATATACTTCAAATGGAGCAGCACGGACGATGTGAAGAAAAATCAATGAATCAATCTCCACCAACTCATACTGTGCCTCCTCTTTGGTCAACTTTACATAATTCCAGTGTCAATCATCAGCATGCTGACATGGAAGATGACTTGGATGACTGGATATTTGGGCGCTTACTAGCACTGACTGCTGGCACTTTGCAGATATTAAGAAGACTGGCACAGAGATCCCATCAGATTACATGATGGATCTAGAAGAGTCACTACCTAGCCAAAATATTGATCCTATCACATTCTGGCAACACAGGAAAGTCACTTGGCCTGTATTAGTTAAATTGGCTTTGTATTTTCTTGATGCCCTCCAACTCTGGTCCTTTCAGAAAGATGTTTCAGCACAACTGGTGATATTGCTTCACAACACTTCTCAAGGGTAGATCCTGAGAATCTTGCGTTCTTAGTCTTTCATTAACTTGTCTTACTGTACCATGGATCAATTTCTGCAGTCCATTTGATTATTCCCTTGTCCAGTCAGATTTGCTGCTATTTCTTCTCATATACTTCCTGCTGGAAATTCTCTCTGGACTGCCGCTGGCACTGATATCACCAAAGTCCATCTCATCTCTCACAGCAGTGTTGGGAGTGCAAGGACTAGAGATGTGCAAAGTTGGCAAACATCACTTTGTGAAATAATTCGCAACATTTGCCATTTGACACATTACTTCACAAAGTTTTTGACAGGCAAAGTTGTACTTTTTCAGGAGAAGCTATGCAAATTTGCTAGCGGAGTTACAACTTTTGCCATAACTTCACCTGACTTCACCTAAATAAGTGACATTTTTTTTCTGGAAAACTCAATGCAAAGTGTAAAGTGGGCAATTTTCGAAGTTATTTTCGATGGCAAATTTTGCAACTTCACCAGAACTTTGCCAGTGAAGTAAAACTTTGCAACATCACTAGCAAGGATGATGACATACCACCATCATAACTCCTCCTGAAGACAGTACAACTTTTACAATGTACCACCAGCAAGCTGGGTGTTGTAACTGGTATGGAGGTAAAACAGAAACTACAGGGAAATAAGTCTGAAGTCAGCAATGAATACTAATAATTACTATAGCTCCGAACTGAGACACAGCAGTCACACCCATTGCGGATTGTGTCACGCCATTACAAACAACCCAATCCCTAGCAGGGACACACAAACATCACCTGCCACAAGTAAGTAAGATACAGTAATTAATATTCATTGCCAATCTTAAAGCTTTTCCCCTTATTTGTAAACTGTTTTACCCTATGCCAATTACTGCATTGGAGCTGAATTGGTTTGGCCAAATTGACAAAGCTGAACTAAAGTTTTAGGTCCCAGCTCAAAGATGAATCAAAGTTGGCTCTGGGTAGATAGTAGTTTATCTCTCACCTTATATGCAGAGGTGTGTGTGTGTGTGTGTGTGTGTGTGTGTGTGTGTGTGTGTCCATGGGTGCTTAGGATTGTAAACATGCGTGGGAGTGTGAGATTTTTAACATGCCACCTAGTGGCAGGTAGGGCTAAACACTAAGAGGGCTTTTAAACATACTGCTCACCAGCTACACAGAGACAACCCTGGCTCATCCATCTCATCACGCAAGGACATAGACAGGATTGAAAGAGTTCAGAAAAGGGAAACCAAGATGGTGCATGGTATGCAGGGGAAGCACTATGAGGAGAAGTGAAGAGAATTGGATCTGAACCCGCTGGACACTAGAATGGAGTGGGGCGACATGATTGAGACATTTAAGTACGTGAAGAAGATTAATATGGTGAGGAAGGGGAGCTTATTTACAAGGAAAGTAAGTGCTAGAACTAGGGGTCATGGTCTAAGATTAGAAGAAGGTAGGTTTAGGGACAATGTGAGGGAGATGTTACTTCACTGAGAGGATGGTGGAGTCCTGGAACAGACTGCCAGAAGAGGTGGTGGAGGCAAAACAGTGGAGGGATTCAAGAGGGCATGGGACATGCACAAGGGGTTGACCCGTGGGCAGAGTGAGATGTCTCTGGACAAAGGAGCCAAGTAGTGAGGGGGGTACAGGGCAGACTCGATGAGTTAAAAGGGTCCTTTCCTACCACCAGATTTCTATGATTCTATGATCTCTGTCCAACCAACCTTGTCACCTAGTATTTACTGTGCCACCGAGACATACCTATATTTCAGAAATAGCAGCCTGTATCTATAGTGTACAGATGACTCAGTAGGTAGGACACTCACACCTTGGACAGTGTATTGTCAATTACTTAATAGGTTGCATGCTCACCTCTGGAGCCAGATGACTGGAAAATTGTGGGTTCTAGCCTCACATCTGGTACTCAGAGTAATACCCATGACTGACACTGAAATGCAATATGGAGGGAGGTGCTGCACTTGCGAGGTTCTGTTCTTCGGATGAGATGTTAAACTAAGGTCCCTTCTGCCCATCTCTGGTCACTATCCTGGTAAAAGTAAATGATCCCATGGCACATATCCAAGAGGAGCAGAGACATTTCCCAAGTATCATGGCCAACATTCCCCCTGTCAAAAAATAGATCCATGCAACCCTCTCCCCAGGATGCATCTGGAAACAGGCTAGAATAACTTAGTGTGCCCTTTCTGGTCAAACATTACATATACAATAATGGATGGGGAAGTTTGCTTGACAAGAATTTAATTGTTGCCTGAAGTGTGGGATGCTACATAAACCCAGAGGGCGAAGCCCGAGGGGTTTATTAAAACATCCCACACTGAGGGCAACCATTAAATTTGAGTTGAGACACACTTGCCCATCCTTTATTTCAGTCTGACACGCACACACACACACACACACACACACACACACACACACACACACAACCTGTTTGTCTCCCCATCTCCCTTTTTTTTGGAACTTTGCTTTTCTTTTTATGTATTTTTTTTACTTACAGTTTCTGACTGCTGTTGCGATCGGTATTTACTTACCGATCAGGCTTGCGCTGTGAGTGTGGAGCAACGGCTCAACCAGATAAGAGTCTAAAAAAATAGGCGGGATCAACCCAATAGTTTTATTAAATTAGGTAAATAGAACTCAGCGGAGTTTGAAGACAGTGTGGTGGCTCCTCAATAAGCGAGACATGGAGCCACCATGTTTCGGTGACTGTTCAGCCCACCCACAAATGGAACGTTAGCCAATGAGAGAGCACCTGTGTTTTAAGTGACTTGGCTCATGCACGTCATTATAACCTGTGGGTTATAATGGCAAATTATAACTGGATCAGCCCATAGAAAAAAATGCTGACCCATTATTATAAATAAATAATAAAAAATAACTGTGGAGCTTAAATAGCACCAATTATGTCTGATTAGTGCTGTGCAGAAGAGTCCATCAGAGCACTACTGGTGTACAATTTACTGGGATTATGACCCAAAAACAGTAAGGTATTATGAGATCATAGAGGGAGAGATATGGGGCTACTATTCTTTTCAAGGTTGGTTGGCCCTGGGGGTGCATTATTTATTTTATTTGAATTTTGTTAACTGAGTAGGCCCACTGAGACATGATGTCCCTTTTTCTGGGTTGACACTGAGTTAATTACATTCTGAGATAATATTGCATGTATATTGTCAGATATTCATGAGTACAGAGTTAATTACACACAGAGACAACAAAGCATTTACAAGTTTTGCATTCAGGGTTATAGACATTAGATAAAATTGATATGTGCACATACATCTGCTATACTCACAGTCATGAGAGGACATTAATTAAGCAGGTAGGAATACTAGATGGCCTTGGGTAGAGCCAGCTGTAATAATAGTGCTCGTGCTTACATTCTCTACCCACTAATAAATAGGACTTCAAGCTTTTCTTAAATACAGCAAAGGAAACACAGTTTTGGACCTCTTGCAGAAGCTTATTCCAGAAGGGTGGGGAAGTTACAAAAAAGGTCTTCCTGCCCAAGCCTGTTTCTGTCCTTGGTATTTTGAGTACTGGGAAAGATGAGGAGTGCAACAGCCTTCTCCAGTGTTTAGCCTATTTTGAAGGTTAGGTAGAGCAGTGGCTAAGTCAGTCTCAATTCAAGTGAGGGTCAATACAGTGCTAATAAAAATCACAGAGGCAATCCCTGAGGAAGGTACCAGCTGTAAATTGCATTACTTTGAAGTACAACACTTTCAGTCTATTTTGCTCTGCTTTTCAGATGGGATGAAGGAGTGTGGCATGGTACAAAAGTACCAGCAATAGTGTACTGTTAGAAATAGCTAGGCATGCCTCCTTGGTCAGGTATGGAATATGCCTCTACAGGAGGCACAGACAAAACTTCTGGTGTATAGACTTCATAACAGCATCAACATGAGGACTAAATGTCAGATCTTGGTTTAGAAGCACCCTAAAATATTTCACCGATCCCACCACTTCCAGTTGTAAACCAGAGAGGGTGGACAGCTTGAGCAGATGCTGCCTTCCTCGTCCTAGGAGTCTGGGACTGAATAGCATAGCTTCTATTTTTTTTTTTTTAGGATAAGCTTGTTTCTTAATAGCCATGCTTCATGTTGTTTGAACTCAATCTTCAGTTCCAAGTTAACCCAGTTAATGTCTGGTGAGCATCTGTATAATACAGCATTGTCCACATAAAGTTGTAATGTAGCCCTCCCACAGTTACTAGGCATGTCATTAATAAATAATAAGAAGAGCAAGAGACCCAGTATTGAGTCCTGGGGAACACCATCAATTATGTCCCTTTGCTCAGATAACTTGCCTTGCCGTTTAACTTGATGTTTATGGGTTGGACAGATAATTCTTAAACCAGCTGCAGGCCAGGCTGTTAAGGTTGTAAAGACCCACCTGCCTAAGATTTGTCAGCAGGGTGCTATTACTTACTAGGTCAAACACCTTGGTAAGGTCTATAAAGATAGAACCAGTCACAAGCCGTCCATCCACCGTGCCAAGGATATTGGTGGTCAAATGGACAAGGGCAGTTTCTGTGCCATGATTTTTTATTAAACCATGTTGGATGTCAATCAGTGAGTGATGGCGAATTCTAAGTAATCCTCAAGCTGGTTGTAAACCAACCTCTTCTGGATATTAGCTAGGGAGCTAAGTAAAGGGATGGGCTGATAGTTCTTCATTGGTTCTTTAGATACTCCTTTGCATATGAGGACTACCAGGTCATCTTTCTGGGATGGTTCCTTGGAGTAGGGATTTGGTGTAGAGATTTCTGAGAGGAAAGACAATGACTAGGACAGCACTTCTAAGAAATTTGGTTCCAGATTGTCATAGTCTGGCAACCTGTCATTCTTGATGCCTCTCAGCTGGGTGAGAACCTCCTTCCTAATAATTAACCAAAAATGAAATCTGGGTAGTTGCCCATGAGGTGCAGATTGGTCAGTGATGACAGTGCCAGGACATCTCCCACGTAGAGAAGCCTTAAACGTATGCATTAGGCAAGAATATGGGTCTGGAAACTGCCTGTCCATCAGGAATAATATCATGAGCAGGAGCTCCAGAGCACCCTCTCAAAAGAGATAGTTTACATGTGTCCAAAAATTATTTGAATTTGATAGATTTGTGATTGTGAGACTTTTTAAATAACTTATTTTTCTACTCTTAAGATTTGTTTTACTGGTATTCCTTAACTTCATGTATATGTACTAATCATATACCTGACTAGAGCTTTTAAATTGATCCCAGGCCTTGTATCTCTACCTCATGTCTTTCCAGAGCTCTCTATCCAGCCATTTTGATTAGTGATCTTTCACCCTTTACTGCTTCAGAGAGCAATGTTTATTTCTGGCACTAAGAAAGCTGTTCATGAAGTAATAAAGGGCAAGATCAGCATTTGGGAGATCTATTATAGGACTCCAGTGATGCTAGCTAGGCTATTTATGAAGGAAGTCTCATCAGATCTGGAGAAGTAATGGGCCATGTTGATTTGGGGAGGAGATTTAAGGGCATTATTTTCCCAAACACAGAAAACTAGGGAGTGACTGCTGAGAGAGTTGGGTAGTAAACCTGCAGCTTTAATTCTGTCAGTTCTGTTTACTAGGACTCAATCAAAGAAGGTGTGATTATCAGACTTAATACTAAATCTTGTGAGTTTGCCAATAATTTGTGTGAGGTGTACTTCTGACAGGGCAGACTTATACTCACTATGACTGACACTCAGCCTGTTAAACAGGACAGGAAATAATTTCTAACTGGCAGCTGTTTATAAAGTTCTTATTCTCAGAAATGATACGCATTTACCTAAATTATCTATATTTAACTGTACCTGAATTAAAAGTGATATAAAATGCTGTATTTTGCATTGTCTTGTTTTCATGGGCAGCACTCTGTTACAGTTCTCTTCATGGAACCAATAATTTGGAGTTTTAACTATGTAATGGTTTGTGCACAGAACTCTAAACAGGGTTCTGATAGTTCAGCAGCTCACAATTAACATTCTGTACACAAATTGTGACACAGTGAAAACTCCACAGAAGTGATTCTATGAAGTGAACTGTAACAGAATGCTGCCCATAACAACACAACAATGCAAACTACAGTTGTACCTATCACTTTTTTTTTTCAGGCACAGTTAAATATGAATACTTTAGGAAAATGCATACTGTTTCTGAGAATAAGAACTTTATAAACAGCTGTCAATTAGCACATATTTCCTGTCCCAGGATAGGCAGACTAGGTGGGCCAAGCGGTCCTTATCTGCCATCAAATTCTATGTTTCTATGTTTCTATGTCCCCCTTTAATGCTGAAGACTCCAAGCAGGATTAATTCCACTACAGTCTGTTCAGCCAGCATACTGGTGTGAGAAGCTAGAGCAGGGACAACTACACAAGGAGGATTATAAATACATTCCACACGGAGTGACTTTATGCCATCAAGTGATAGGCACACACACGGGCTCACATGGCAATTACTCCAGAGCAGATTCATTAACCTTCTTGCTATTTATGAAGGACCAGATATACAGTATAGTATGATCCTGCCATCTTTTTGTAGCTATCCTATCCTTCCTGAAAACAGTATAACTTGGGAGTGCAACTTTGTGAGTTTGGACAGGGGATTTTAGTCAGATTTCAGTGATAGCTATAGAAACATAGAATTTGACAGCAGATAAGGACCACTTGGCCCACCTAGTCTGCCCATTTTCCTACCTAACAGATAAGCTGCAGATCCTAGTTAACCATCAGCTTACTTCCTACTACCCCCCCCCACTAGGACTGCCTTATGTCTGTCCCATGCATTCTTGAATTCCCCCACTGTGTTTGACTCCATGACCTCCTCAGGCAGGCTGTTCTATGCATCCACAACCCTCTCCATGAAAAAATACTTCCTCACATTACCTCTGAGCTGTCCCCCCAACTTCAAATTGTGCCCCCTTGTTCTTGCACATCTCTTTTTCTGAAAGATGCTACCCTCTTGGAATTTGTTGATTCCTTTGAGGTACTTGAAAGTTTCTATCATGTCCCCTCTCTCCCCTTCTTTCCTTAAGGGTTTACATATTAAGCTCCTTTAGTCTTTCTTTGTATGTCTTCTGGTGCAGACCCTGCACCATTTTGGTTGCCCTCCTCTGAACAGCCTCCATTCTGTCTATGTCTTTGCGGAGATAGGGTCTCCAGAACTGCACACAGTACTCCAGGTGGGGTCTCACCAACTGTCTGTACAGAGGGATAACAACTTCCTGATTTCTACCATTGATGCTTCTCCCTATGCATTCCAGTATCCTCCCAGCCTTCCTTACTGCCTTCTCACATTGCTTGCCCACCTTTAGGTCATCTGATATAATTACCCCCAGGTCCCTTTCAATTTTTACTGTTGTCAGTATCTCACCCCCCATTGTGTACTCTTCCCATGGGCTTTTGTTTCCCAGGTGCATTACCTTGCACTTCTTTGCATTGAATCTGAGCTGCCATACATTTGACCATTCCTTCAACCTTGCCAAGTCCCTTGTTATCCAAAGAATAGAGGCTGACCCAAAGTTCGAGCTTGTGTAACTTGAGTCTAAGATTGTTAATGTTCATGTGTAACAATCCTAATCCCCTTACACTGGTTTAGCAAGGAACAGAGGGGGAATGCACCCTGCTGTTTTGATGTGTGGGGCCTGGGTTAGGTTCTTTATCTTTGTAGATAGGATCAGTAGAATTTGTAGCATTAGCATAGTGAGGAGGTTATGGGCAGTTGCCAAGGGCATCAAATTGGTATGCTGTAGAAAAGATGGGAGGTTATAACAGGTAGCATTAAAGGAATAATGCACAACAGGGTGTGTGTCGTGCTGGGATAACGTCACGCCTAGGGTGATTAGGCATGAGGCTGCAGGCCGAGTGTGACTACTCATCCCAGAAGTGACATTATCTCAGCAAGACACACACCCTGGAGTGCATTATTCCTATTATACAATGGTGCCTTTATTTCAAAAGACAGAAAGATGAGGTAAAAAAGCAATTTTAAATAGATTTTGAGTTTATTTTTCAATGTGGAGGTATATTGAGGAGAAAAGTAGTTTTGTTTTGGCCAGTAGATGGTGCTGCTTTTAAATGAATCATTGTGTCTAAGTATCTGTCTGGTGCCTCCTACCAACCCCCAACTGTGTCTTGCTTGCAGTTCTCCCAGTACAGTTTGCTTAAATGTTGTACCGGGAGGTGATCACTGTGGATTATATATTGTTCAGTGTTTGGAGCTCCCAGCATGTCACCCATCTGCCAGATTCTGTGTTACCACTCTGAAGTGGAAGTCTGCAGAGTCAGTTCATGAAGCTAGAAGAAAGGAGGTAGGGTGAGGATGGAGAGTGTGTTTTACTTGTGCAGAGTTAACAAATGGAGGTAAGCTGAAAAATAATGGAGAATAGCCACTTGCTGACCGTTGGCAGACACGGTTTGCCCTTTACTCATTCGGAGATTGCAGTGTTAGTGAGCACAGCACTTTTAAACTCTGCAGGCACTCGCACTGTCAGAACGAGTGGACTTGTGGGTTTAGGTTTGTTTAAGTTTTTATTTATTTTTTAAATTGTGGCTCAACAGGAAAGTTAATGGTTGTGGCAGCGCAGTTTCCAGGATGGCCTGGGGGTGGGGAGCACTGCTATCAAGCGGGGCAGGGAGCTACAACTCCGAGCACAGCAGGAACTGCTGTAGCTGCTGCTCAGGACGGCAGTGGAGCGATCTTTTTTTTTTTTTACTTTGAATGCGGTCATTACTGTGCTGGGACTAGAGCCGTGATGTTATGCCAGGATAACATCATGGGTCCAGTCCCAGACTGACTAATCGGAGACCTAGATTCTTTCTTGCCATTGTATAATTCTATATAACCCATGCATAGTTGGATGCTGTCACTTGCAGACGGTGTTGAGATAAAGGGCTGAACTTGCTTGCTATAATGATCCTAGCAGGAAATTAGGTGCCCTGCACCTGTACGATAAAAGCAGATAAGCAAGGTAGTGAACATTAGCATGAGGGCAACTCCCTTTAGAGCCATACTTATACTTGAATATACCCTCCAATTAGATAGGGTGTTGCTAGGAGAACAGTGCAGATAGGTATGCCTACCATGAGGTTAGGATAGCTTCTTCACACAGGAGGTGTGTACTTAGCAAGCTTAAATGTTAGTTACCACTAAACTTATACAAATAAGTAGTGATGCAAAATGTAACAATCTATAATAGCAAGGATTATGGCACAATAAGTGTTCAGACCTAGAAGATTCACTCCACCCAGATAGGGAATATCTAGGACAGCAAAGTAAGTAGAGATTCCAACTGTGAGACTTAGATAACTTTTTTGGTTAGCTATCACAAAATATAAGGCATCACACAGCTTTTACTATCATAGGTATTGGAACCAGCTTATACTAACAATGGGTAAGGTACTTCTGTATCAGTAAACAGCAGCAAGTAGCAGCTTACAGTAATAATGGTTATGACACTATAAGTAAATTTATTATTTTATTTGAATTGTGATGACCGAGTAGGCCCACTGAGACAAAACAGTCCCTTTTTCAGTGGCGAACCGGGGAATTTAAGCATTCCACAAATGATAGACATTAAACATATTAGATGGACATTAAACATAGCACCAACAGTGGTACAAACAGTAGTAACATTAACAAGCAGAAATATTCAACAATTTGATGCAGTAAGTACATAAGACAGAGAAACATCATACACTTCAGGGCATAAACAACTTTCAGACTTGGTTGCACAAGGTTCAGAGAAACCTTGAGAGCATGACATAGGATTAACCCCTGCCTTATATGCACTTCATATCAGGGGTTATATACAGTTACACTTGCCAGTGGCAAGGAATAGGTCCATGTACTGTTTTTTAAACTGCGAGAGGGACGTGCAGGATAGAAGTCCTCTTGGAAGATTGTTCCATTTATGTGCAGCTGCATATGAGAAAGATCTCTTTCCAACTGCTAAATGAGTTTTAAGTATACTTAGTAATGGCTAGTGAGATGTTCTAAGGGATCTGGGGAATGGTTTCTGGGTTAGTAGGTTAGACAGGCTTGGAGGGAAGGGGAGGTGAATTAATTTGAAGGTGGTACACAGCAAGGGGTAGTCCAAATGCAACTCAAAACCTGGCCAATTTAAGGTACTGAGCACAACACAGTGGTGAGTTTGGGCCGGGGCTGAAGTGGCAAATCTGGCAATAAGATTATATGCTTGCCTAAGTCTTATCAGAATAGATGGCTTCACTGTGGAAAGCAAGATGCACCACAGAGGAGACCTGGGAGTAAGGTTGCAGTAGAGATGGTCTTTCTGGGTTGGGAAATGAGGTAGGGGTAGAACGGTAAAGTAACCCTAGTTTCTGGTGAGGTGAATTTATAATTTTATTGGTATGGATCTTAAAGGATAGGTTTTCATCTAAGGTGATGCCCAGGCATTTAAAGCTTTTGACACATTCCAGTGTCACTCCCGCTAATGTTTTAACAACCAATGGTGATTGGTTATCAAATTTATAGGAGGTGTGGTGGAATAACATGGTTTGAGCCTATTTAGTGTTAAGTACTAACAGGTTGGCTTTGAACCAGGCCTTCAGAGCCTGAAAATCACTCTTGAGGTTGGCATTTATGACATTGATATCTTTAGCAGACCTGTATAGAATGGCATCATCAGCATATAATTGAACTGCTGCAGCCCCACAGTTGAGTGGGAGTTCATTGACGAAAATGGAGAATAG
The DNA here is from genome assembly GCA_016271365.2 of Neoceratodus forsteri. Classification (NCBI taxonomy): domain Eukaryota; kingdom Metazoa; phylum Chordata; order Ceratodontiformes; family Ceratodontidae; genus Neoceratodus; species Neoceratodus forsteri. Next base: position 411,538,923 of record CM028133.1, on the reverse strand, counting down.
GAGTGGTCCTAATATGGAGCCCTGTGGAACACCGTCACTTATGGGAGTGAGGGAGGATGTGGCAACAGACCATTTTACACACTGGAGCCTGTTGTTTAAGTAGTTGGCTAGTCAGGCGTGGGATGCAGGGTCAAGACCTAGTTGATGGAGTTTAGTGAGGAGAAGTTGGTGGCTGATGAGGTTGAAGGCTTTGGTCAGGTCCACAAAGGTGACACCTGTTGCCTTTCCCTAATCCATTGCCCTGAAAATATCTGAGGTTACATGTAGCAGTGCTGATTCTGTGCCATGCAGTTTATGAAATCCATGCTGATGGATAGTTAAGCCAAGGCGTTGTTGAGTTCAAGATGTAAGCAGAGTTGATTATAAAGAATTCTCTGCTGGATCTTCGCTAGGGGGCATAGGATAGATATTGGCCTATAGTTTTCTACTAGGTTTGTGGAGCCACTTTTAAGTATAGAGACTGCAATTGCAGGTTTTCCATTTGTCTGGGAATGTTTGAGAAAGGAAAGATTTGTTTATTAATAGCATCACCGGGTAGGCAATGGCAGGTGCTCCTATCCTAAGGAATTTTGGATGAAGGGTATCGAATCCAGGGGCACTGTCTGGGTTGAGACCCTGAGTAGTTTGAGGACCTTTAACCTTGTGGCCAGTTTTAGGTGGAAAGTGGGGAGAGTACAGTTGGGGTCAGGCAATGTTGAGTCAGCTGGGATGGGAGGCAGGTCTTTTTTGTATTGGTCCAGGTCAATGAAAAAGTGTTTATACCAGTAGCTATGTCTGTGGTGCTCGATAGTGCGGCACCTTTTGTGACCATGGACTGGGAATGTTTCTGTCCTTTCCTTTAAGGAGCGAGTTTATTTAGGTCCAGAAAGTCTTTGGGTTGGCAGATTTTTTTTTTCCTGTAGGGAGCGAAGGTAAGTCCATTTGGCCTTTTTGGTATGGGTTTTGCAAGCATTGCATAATCGTCGATAGGATTGCCAGTCAGACACCTGTCCTGTTTTTTTAAACTCCTTCCAAGCTTTGTCATGGGAATGCATGTAAGATCGTGAGACAGCCAGGGGAAGTTTATTCCCTTCTTTGAGAGCTAAGTGGGGCTAGGGAGTCCAAGATGGTTGAGAAAGAGTTTATGAAGTAGTTTAATGCCTGGAGGCAGTTGACGGGAGTCCAGTCTACTGACTTGAGATGCTCAAGAAAGGCTTCAGCATTAAACCTCGATAGGTCACGCATTTTAATGAGTTTAGGAGTGGGTTTCTGAATATTATTTCTCCAGACACAGTAGGTAGGGGAATGAGTAAACACCAAGTATCAGCTTACAGTAGCAATACTTATGGCAGTATAAGTAAACAGCAAGTAGCCGATTACACTTCAGTGGTTAATAATGGCACTATACTATAAGAACACAGTGCTAGATATACCTAACCACTAGAATCATTAGTAACAAATACAGAATCAGCTACATCAAGTATGAGGGGCAAAGAAAAAGCTAGTAAGCCTAGAATAAAGCTGCATTAATACAGTTACTATTTGAGCTTTGCAGTACCTGTGTCCTTTAGAGTCTTTAATTACAAGTCTAGATCAAGCAACATGGCCAGACAATGGCAGGGTGGCTAGGATAAAATGAGTGAGGGCTTATGGAGGGATTACAGGGACTGCTTACAGAGAAATATAGAAACACAGAATTTGCTAGCAGCTAAGAACTGCATGACTCACCTAGTCTGCCTATTCCTTCTTATAGTATCACCGCAGATCCTACTTGATCTTGGTCTCATTAAAACCCTGTCTTCCCCTTCCCTAAGATTCCCTTATGCCTATGCCATGTAGTCATGAACCCAACCACTATTTTGGCCCCCCTCACCTCCATTGGAGGATTGTTAACATGAATCCACCTCTCTTTCTGTGAAGAAGTACTTCCTCACATTTCTCCTGAATCTACCTGCCTCCAGCTTCTTGTCATGCCCCCTCGTCCCTGAGCACATTTTTTTCTGAAGAATGCTTCCCTCCTTTACCTTATTTACCCCTGTGGAGTATTTAAAAGTCTCTATCATACCCCTCTTGTCTCTTCCAGGATGTACATATTTAGGTCCTTAAGTCTCTCCTTGTAGGGATGTTGATGCAGACCCTGCACCATTTTAGTTGCCTTCCTCTGGACCACCTCCACTCTGTCTATATCCTTCTGGAGATGTGGTCTCCAAAATTGGATACATACTGTAGGTGAGGTTTTACTAATGATCTATACAGAGGCAATACCACCTCCCTCTTTCTGCTGGTGATACCACTCCCTATGCACCCCAACATCCCACTAGCTCTCCCAACTGCCTTGTTGCACTGCCTGGACAACTTTAGGTCATCTGATATGTTTATCCTCAGGATTCTTTTCTGCTTGGTGGTTGCCAGTACCACTACTCCCATTTTGCACTCTGACCCTGGGTTTCTGTGCATCAAGTGCATTATTTTGTACATTTTTGTGTTGAAGCCCAGCTGCCATATCTTTGACCACTCCTTGAGTTTTCCAAGGTCTCTGCTTATCCTTTCCACTCACCCTGGGGTTCCATAACACCACTTCGACAACAAAGTTGTTGACGTCCAACACAGTGACAGTCGGTGGACCACCATGGTCCCCCAAGCTCCAGGACCTTTCTACATTGTTTGTGGGGGGCTTTGTCCCCTGCACACCCCAGCCTTATATATAATCAACTCAGAGGGGTAGCAATTTAATGGGGAGAGCAGCCAACACTGGTAGTCACTTTATCCATACAGTGCTTTGACAACCTGTTCAACACTGTACATGCTGAATGGGTTGTGTCGCTGTAATGGTTTCACTATGTAGGAGTTGCTGCAACAATGGAATACCCTCCCACTGGAGTGTCATTAGCAAAGAAGCAGACCTTCAATTCCAGCTCCTCTGCAATGTCACTTATAAAGATGTTAAAGAGGATCGGTTCCAATACTGATTCCTGAGGCACCCCGCAGGTCACCTTCCCTTCCTCAGAATGAACTCTGTTTACCACCACCCTCTGCTGCCTATCACCTAAGCTATTCCTTACCTAGATTAACACCTTTGGACACACACCTAAAGTACTCAGCTAGCTTACTAGCCTGCTATATGGAACAGTGTTGAATGCCTTACTGAAATCTATGTTGGTCACATCCAAAGCTCCACCCTGATTTAAATCCTTGGTCACAAATCAAAGAAATCTATCAGATTTGTTTGACATGATCCCCACACACACACACACATATTAATCCATGCTGTCTTGGGTCTTCTAATCCACTGGATTCAAAATATTCCACAGTCCTTTCCTTCAGCAGTGACTCCATTGACTTTCTCATCATTGATGGCAGGATGACTGGCCTGTAATGGCCATCCTCTTCCCTGCTACCACTTTTGTAAAGTGGGATTACATCTGCCCTCCTCCAATCCTCTGAAACCACTCCTGTTTCTAATGAGCTGTTAAATAGGACTGTCAGAGGTGCAGTTTGTACCTCTCTGAGCTCCCTCAGTATCCTTGGATGCACCTTGTCTGGCCCCATTACTTTGTCCACCTTCAGATTAATGAATCCCTTCAGGACACCCTTGTCTGAAAATGGACTAGTGGCTACCTCCCTCCCTCCAATGCTCCTGTTACTTTTTTCAGCCCCTCCCCTTCTCCTTCCTCTGTGAACACAGAACAAAAGTATTGGTTCAGGATGTCTGCCTTTTCCTGGCCTCCCTTTGCACAGTCCCCCTCCCTTTTAACCTTACCATCCCACCCCTGGTTTTCCTTCTTTCACTTACTTACCTAAAAAATGCCTTGTCTCCCTTCATCACCACCTGGCTAGTTTCTCTTGAGTTTGTGCCTTTGTGCTCCTTATTGCTGTCCCTGTTTCCCTCTTTTTTCCCAGCTACATCTCCCTATCCTCTTCCCTCTGTGTCTCCTTATACCTTCTGACTGCTGATCTTTTAACCTTTACCTTTTCCACCACCTGTTTTGAGAACCATAGCAGTCTTTTTAGCTTTGCCCACTGTTCCTCCACTGCATCGAGTCATATCCCTTGCCAGGTCATCCCTAAGGCATTCACCCATCTTTTTAAAATCTGCCCTCCTAAAGTCAAGGACCCTCGCCCATGTGTGGTTCAGTTCTGGAGCCATCCTTGTATTGAACCAAACTATATTGTGATTGCTGTACCTCTGGTGGCCTCATATCTTGGCATCTGGTGAGCCATTGTGTGTAGACCTGGGGGCATACCTGTCTACTTATTTATACCCAAATGTAACACACAACCTTTGAGACTGCACAACTGCACACACTAGTTGGCTGTTGCTAATTGTTGTTTAAATACTTATAAACAGGGACACTGGAGATTCATGGTCTTGACTGTCCATGTCTTTTGTGCAGATTGCCTGATTTATAGCACCCTCAGGAAAAACAAACTTTTTCCTTTTGGCCCACCACTGGCTTTTTTTTATCTACTAACAAATCCATCATTGCTGACATCCTGTGGCACAAGTCAGAGTGCAATCAAGTAAAGGCAATTGTAATATCCCCTCCAGCCCCCTCATGTGTCGCTATCTGATGCAGTGATGATGGTAAGGATGGGCCGGTCAACAACTCAAAGCCACTGCTGTATGCGTCTCTTTCCACTCTTAGATCTGTGCAATTGCTGTAAAAAGAAGTGGATTAAGGAGGGAACAGAACTACTGACTTCCTGTTACTCAGTTCATGGCTGGATGAGGATCTCACTGCCTTCCAATACTGACCCCTTCTAGAGTGACACAACAGTAGCGATGACAACTAGCACAGACCCCCGGTCACCACTTCAGCTAGCCACAATCTGAATGGCAATGAACTATAGCACATTTATTGTAGAAACAGCAGAGCCCTGTGACTGTTGCTGTCTCTACTGACATGGTACAGAATTGGTGACTGGGGCCTGGGGGCTGCAGGGAGGAGGATCCTGAGTGGGCAGGTTGGGAGGGGGTCAGATGCCATTATTGGGAAGGTTTGGGTCCACTAGACCACTAAGGTGTGTAACAAGCATTACAGCATTAGCAAACGGGGTGGAAGAAACACTAGACTACAAGAGAAGAACACTTTATGATACAGGACAGGTGATTGGGGTGCTGGTGGAGTCCACTAGGCTACCAAAACTGGGATGAGGGGACCAATTGACCACAAGGACATCAGACTACACGACAGGATGGGGCACTTGGAGGCAGGTGCACACATGGTAATGAGCCCATAATGGACATGTAAATGGCCCTAGTGTCTTGCATGCCCATTGGGCTCATTAGCATACTAGGGCTGAATATGGACCATAGGAACCCTGGTGGTATCTTGTTGGGATCACGCTATTTCTGTTGGGCTCCTGTGGGCATTCTTAAGTTGGGACTTATGGTAGGGGAGCTCATACTCATGATGTGCAGCATTAACACAGCCCCTTATTCAGACAGCATGCTCCAGTCAGAGCATGCCAGTGGTCTTAATGTTGCCCCAAGCCTGCCGTGCACTGTTTGTCATGCAGTGCTTCTGTCTGCATGGTCCACACTATCAGCTTTGAACATGGAAGCCTCTTTCTTTTTTTTATTTATTTATTCTCCACCCCATGGAGCTTTCCCCATTCAATCACTCCTTCAGATTGCCTAGGCTTCCTGGACTCTACCTAACCCCTGCAGCCCACCACTGACTCCCATCTACAGGCACCCCACCAGGTATCTGAAGTATCCCTTCGTCAAGATGGTCCCTCTCTTCAAGGTGGAAGAGCCTTACCAGCTAATGGCATATCCCGGGGTGCTGTGGAGTTGGCTGGACTCACTCTGGGGCCTGCAGTAGTGGAGGCTGGCACTCGTCATCTGGCTGGGTGGGGATCCCCTTTTTTTCCAATTTTCTGCCCTGCCCAGAGCAGTTCTCAGCCATGCATGAGCACAGTGACCCTGGGTGGGGATATGCAGGGGTCGTGTTCGAGGCATCACATCCCCCAAGTATGTCACCCAATCCACCCACTGGTGCCAAGGCCTGACACCCCCAGGAAGGAAATGTCCAACGGACACTCTGGAACCCCTCCCTGCTGGTCTCTGCTCCTGGTACCCAGGCTCAGGGCATGAACCTCAGTTGCCAGTGTGCCGAGTAAACCCCTTTGCTCGACACCAGGGAGCCAGCTCTGGAAGCCTCTTTCTTTTGCAAGAACTACTGCTGCATTCATGGACAGGAAAGAATTTGTAATGGAGTTCTGCAGGTGCATAACAAAAGCAAACATTTCACTTTAGAATGCTTCTGTATTCAAGCAGTTCCTCTATAAGTACACAAAGCAACATGGTAGTCTTCTTTGATGAGCTCATTTGCAGAGTTCTTATCTTCCACAGCTTTGCCAAAAGTATGCAGAATATTTGAGGAAGCAGACTGAGGACACAGACATGTATGTGATACTGGATGAGAAGACAGATGCCTGTTGCCACTGTGTGCTCGGAGTTGTGGCATGGTCCATGATCAAGGCTAATGAACAGAGTCTTTTAATTGATGCTGTGTTAGTGAAATGTGTCAACCATTCAGTTGTCTCCCTGGTATTGAAAATGATCTTATGTAGCAACAGGGTTATATTTGACCTGTTTGTTGCTGTTGTAATAGGCACTGCCAGCTATGTGAACCATGCATTGAAGTCTGTGCTAGAAGGTATTTTCCCCAGTGCTGTGTATGTGACATGCAATGCACTCTTGCTAACCCTGGCCCATGAAATCTGGTCAGCAGTGCTAAAAAACTTTAACACCATTATCAGCTTAATCAAAGAAAGTGTTTTCCAGGGCCCCAAGAAATGACACCAGTACTGTATGTGGCATTTATAGAAGTTAAGGATTAAATCATACCTAAGATGCTGGTATATCTGACTGTCACAAGGTGGTGCCTCAGGGGGAATTCAGCAGAGCATCTTCCTGAATACCTGCCAATTGTTACAGAATCATTGACAAGTACAGCATCCAATATAGCAACATCTAAAACCTAATTATTTTTGTTGTCGAGCAGATTCTCTGAGATAATTACACAAACCACATTTGTTGAAAATTTGGCTGAGCTTGTAATTCTGTTTGAAGAGCTCCAGTCCACCACTATACATCGAAAGCACAACGTTTATTCCAGACTGCAGTGTATCTGTTTAGTCTTGGATGTCAGTGCAACTGGTGGATTTGGGAATTTAAACCAAGAACTGTGGAAAAGTTGACATTCTTCCAGGATAAGGAGAGGACTGCAGACAGTAAACTATTGCACCAAGTGATGCTAGAAAGTAATGAGAAATCATGCATCATGATTGAGGACCTATAATCAATGACTATCTTCAAAGCAGTTCATGTGCTTTACTCACAGCAGCTTCAAATGGCAAGTGTTCTTTACTACAGCAAAGTCAATTTGTATTGACTTTATTATCACAGGATAGTGGGAGGGTCATTCTGAGTCACTGCAAAAACTTGCAGTACTTGACAAAACATACGTGTTGATGCCAGTTATCAAAGTGAACATTGAAAGAACAGTTTCTGTTTATGTGGACTTATTGAAAGACAATAGATCCAATGGGGGGCAATCTAAGCCTTCAAGTAATACTGAAGCACAGTAAGAATTTTCAGTAACTGTTTTCAGATTGCATTACTAACTTCCACGCCTAGTAGGACAAAAGCTTGGTGTGACCTTTTATTTAATCTAATATAGTTTAATAATTGATATTTCTTTTGAAATTGTTGTAATACTTATATATATGACACACATGAATGTAGGCAAATGTCAGTACCTAATATCCATGAAAGCCCTCATGTATTCTACAACTTTTCCACAAGAAATGGTTCAAAACCTCTGCAACTTTTGCCAAAATGTTCCTCAACTTTACAGTGCTTCTGTATGAATTCCATAACCCAGTGACACGCCTAAAGTAAGGCTTTCAATGCATGACTTCTGCTTGCCTAATGTTACCATGTTCTGGAACTTAAAAGGAATTAAAAATGGATTCTGGGTGGGAAAAAGGCAGCAAGAGACCTCATAAGAAAACAATATAGGACTATTTCAAAACAAACACACAAAACAGCACACTGGGGGTATTAAAACACTTCACAAATGGCCAAACATCCTATTATATTAAAATAAATGTAAAGAAGATTTTGGGTCACTTTATAGAAATGTGCCTCTCCTGGGAAAAAAATGAAACTGTCATCATCCACCAAAATACTATACTATTTAAGGTTTCCTTCACACTTGTATTGTATTCCTTACTCCATAAACACCAGCATATCTTGGTATCACAACTTATCAGATTTTGGTACTGTGATACTATACAGTATACAAGTGCCAGATGAGATATAAACATTTTGAAAACCATATCATTTCTTGCCTTCCTGTAAAGCTCCCTTTTTATACTTTCTCTGTGAAACTGATCATAAAGTTGGTTAGTGATTTTAATCCAAATATGAAGCTAGCTGAATGTGTCACATTCAGATTCTACACTCTTGGGCAATGATGTGTTTGTGTATCACTTAGTCACTGCATGATTTTTATGGAGGTGTGATACCAGCTGTTACATTGTTGTGGGTGTTAGTAATTATGGTGTTATAGTATGTTTGTATCTCTAACCTATTTTAGAGTTATTAGTGGTTTCTATTGGTATTAGTCCTCCTATACAAACCTTAATGTTATAAGTCTGAAACAAGGAATTCCAGTGAACTCTCATTGAGCATGCTCTCTGCTCATAGGTGGCTTAATGTACTGAAGGGATTAAGTTCCAAAACAATCTGCTGTAGCCATCTGCCTCAATGCCTGGCTGTTGGGGAACATGTGTTGTGCCCACAGCCTCTCGCTAAGCATGCTCTTGCTCTCTGTGTCTTTAACGTACAAATTTCCATGCAATTATGCTTAAAAGTAAAAGGTAACATTCTTTCATGTTTCTTTTATGCCCTTTTTAATTGTTTTAAATCCTGTTACTTTCTAATGTTATCTGTATAAAGAAATTCTTATTAATGATTTCTACTACTTTATTTCTATATTGCTTTACAAGAAAGGCACAAACATACTGGAAAAGAGTAGCTCTATAACTGCAACACTAATCTAAAAATCTCATATATTATTATAAAGCTGAGAGTCTCTATTTCAAGCATTATTTGTCTAAATTAACAAGTATGGGTGATATCAACCTCTGGCTTCTCATTACTGTCTTTAAAATAGTGAAACATTATTTAGTTTACCTTTTATAGTACATTTTTGGCTATATCTTGAGAAATTTTAAACCAATTGGTACTGATTCTTATTTTATTGATAGGGTTATTGCTTTTTGCGGGGAGGGGGCAAATAGACCAAGTTCACCAAAGTACTGTATTTCTAATAAATACCACAGTATGTTAAGATTTTAATAGAAAACAGTAAATAACTATGTGCATTAAATGTGTTCTGGAGTGCACATTGTGACCTGAGGCTATGTGAGCTCTGATGGCTCCCCCCCCACTCATAAATGATACCACTGGGCAGAGGATGCATAAGGAAGGATTCACCATTCAGTGGATGAAATCAGTGTGAAGCATTAAGTAAATTGAAGGAGAATGGTGGGAGTTGAATTCCTACAGAACAAAGTGGGGGTTGGGGGACCATTTTTATATTCAAACGTGGAATATTGGGCCCACCTGAACAGAGTGTTCAGTTAAGTCTAGTGTTCAGTGTGGATCTGGTGGCTGGACAGGCAAGACATTGAACAAATGTTCAGTGTTCTATTTACCTAACCTTCAGTCCCCCTTACTACTCACATCTCAGACCTCCTCTGTTTCACTGGGCATGCCCCCTGGGCATTCCACATATTGACTGACTATCCTGCCACCATGTCACTGACTGCCCCTGTACAAGCTGTACTTATTTATCTAGTTTAGAGTTTTGAACAGGAAAGGCATGCTGAAAAGGGAAGTAGTTAATTTTCAGATTCTTCTTGGGGAAAGGGCTTAGGGGGAGACCAAAGCATCTAATGTACTATAAAATGGTGTACAGATCCTGTCATACAATGAAATTTAAATAGCATCAGGAAAAACTTGTAACCCCAATTCCATTTTGGGAAGCTAACAGTTAATGCTCTCAGTGTATTGAGATGGACAGAGTTGGGACTCAAGGCAGAATATGGAGAAGGGGTAGAAGTCAGCAGCTTATAAAGATAAAAAAAAGTTTGAGTGCTAGTTTGCAACTCTTGGAGACAGATGAGTGTGGGCCACAGATTGCCCTCCTCTAGGAGGTAGTCTCATAGGTTATGAGTCCTAGGGCTGCCAAGGAAGTAAGGAGCTATGGAGCAAACAGAGACGAGAGCTTGCACTTGGGGTTGGCATTGCAGTTAGGCTGTGCCTAGAGTAGCTGCTTTCAGAATCCTTGCTTGGGGTCTGTGAGTAAGATGTGACAGGCCTTACCTAGGCCACCACCAGAGAGTCCCTGCCTGGAATCCCATATGTGAAAAGAACTGAAGTTTGAAGGGCAACAGCATAAGTCATTTCTAAGGCCATTGATTTATGGTGACTGAAATAATGAAATTCTGTTTTCAAGATTTGAAATTATGGGATTGCACTGGTGATTTCGAGTCTAATTTTCAGATTTTATGGGTTTCTATTGTCCAACTTTTAGCATTTGTATTACTAATTAGAATAAAAGAAGGATTGATATACTGAAAATTTAATAAAGCAAAATGAAAATAATACAGGTAGCAATTTTAAAAAGGGAACAGTTACAATTTTGGTTTTTGAGCCTTCCAGACAAATGGCAAAGATGTTTCACAAGTGCTCCTTGAACAGTGGTGCAAGTCTTATACATTTAAAATAAAAAGCAATCAATGTTATTTTTCTCTTAACTGTAATAGCACTAGTGCTCCACTTAGAAAGTCCCTCACAGACAGCACTAGGGTGCCATTTAGAAAGTCTCTCTCCAGCTATGATGTCTCTAATGTCTTGTCATCATGGCTCATGTTACTGTATTACAAGCAGGCTTCTGCAAGGTAGAGTTTTCTCTGCACCTATGTGATAGCAGCAGGAATTTTTTAAATAAACAACTGATATCTCTCTTGCCTCATCTACTTATTCTGCTCCCCAACTCCGACTCCTGTGCCTCACTCACTGATTCTGCTTGCCTGACTAGTGGCTGTCTTGGGGTCGGGATCAACTGATTCTGCTCCCAATCTCTGTGCTGACTAGTAGCTGGCTGCTGCAGTCCTGAATATGGGGACAAGCTAACTAGCACTGTCCTGGAATTGGGGAGTCACAGAGGGCTTGATTTTCAAATGAACTATGACGCAAGGTGCATGTGCCAAAGGTATATGACACAAGTGGCACCTTGTGTCATAGTTTGTGGCATTCCAGATTTTCTTAATGCCAGCTGCGGTGAAACCAGGATGCCATGTGGCAAAGCCCCCTGTGCCACCCTTGTGACAAAAGTGCCCACATGCCAAGTTGCAAGGATGGGTGTGCCATGATGGGGCTGTACCATTTCCTTATTTGGGATTCTATGGGTCCTGCTTTAGCCACAACAGGAGACTCATGGTAGATGAGCCAGGAGGCAGTCTAAGAGCCCTGTGCCACTGCTTGGCAGAGCAGTGAGTGAGCTGTAGGACTGGAAAGTTGGGTAATGGGGGCTGCTAGAGCAGTGTGGGTGCCATAGGGCATGAGGGGGGCAGGGAGGCAGTTACAGGGAGTGAAGGAGTCACAAGGCAGCGGTACCATATGGCATATATTAGAGCCGAGGGGACCGGGTAGGGGGGATTGACATGGTGGTACTATTATGACACAGCCCCTCTGGGGAAGGTGACATGGCTGCTTCCACCTAGGGCTGTGTCATAATAATATCACCATGGCAACCCCCAACATGTCCCCTCAGCTGTCAGATATGCCATATGGCACCTCTACCATGTGCGCCTCCTCTGCTCCCTGTAACAGCTGCTGTACCCCTCTTCATGCTCTATGGCACCCTCCCTACCCCAACAGCCCCTATTTCCCACCTTCCAGTCAGACTTTCCTCTCACCTGCATGGGTTATGTAGGCTTGCATGGGGGCGGTTGATGGTTCCCTCTGTAAAACTCCACAGGTGCACTCAGTGTTTGGTGCAATCCTGCAGCTGTAGCAACTCCCAGGTCATTGGCGCTGGAACCCCTACTTTTACAAAATTGGATGGAGGGTCCCTGATGCACCCGGAGTTTACCCTAGCCCAAGAAGACTGCAAATTGTGGTGATCTATGATCTCTTTGAAAATTGAGCCCAGGGACTCAAAGCATTGGGGTTCTGTGCATTTCTCCAAATAAACTTTGCAGCAACTGACTCCTTGGTGTTCCTTTGCCGGCTCCATGGTACCAAGTAATGTGGCATCACTCAGCATGCTGATGACCCAGGATTGTATCCTGATCCTGGATGCCAGGAGCACAGGCCAGCAGGGATGGAGTTCTGAGCATCCATTAGACACTTCCCTCCTGGGGTGGGTGGGTTGCTATTCACCACTTTAGTGGCAACTCCTGGTGGTGGCACTGTGGAGGTGTTCTTGGTGTAGGTGACCACACGCTGAACACACCCACCCCAAAGATGCAGCTGTGATTGGATAGCAGGGGAGGTGGTTGGGGCCTCAGGAAAACAGAAAAAATGGCTGCCACAGCCCGGATGATGGCCATGGGTAAGATTCCCTATGCTGCCACAGGCCACGGAGCATAGACCATTCCCACCCTTCCTGCCAATGTGCCTCGATCAGCCTCCCACCGTAGATCAGTTGGACTTTCCGGGTGTACCTGATGGGTCAGACCTTGTCAGGGTCTGATAGGTGATATGCAGCAGAGCTAATGCTGCTTGGACAGACAGGGGACGGTCCAGCATGATAACCTGAAGAAGTGGTGCCACAGAAGCCACAGAAGCTGAGGAAAAGAAATGAAAAAGTTCTTTTAAACCAGGGACACATCAATCTTTCAAGAACTACAATATCCCACATTCCCCTGCTCTACGTGAAGCAGGGGATCCACTCTCAACCCAACACCTTGTGTCATGTGCTGTTGTGCCCTGACAAGTCCCTGACACCTTTGCATTCTGTTACATGTAGGGAGCAGGAAATGTGGGGGTTGTGGATGCCATTATATGCACAGAATTCAATGGGTGTGAATCTCTGCAGCTCAGATGCAAGCCTTTGTCATGTATCTGGACCATCTTTCTAGAGTACGCCTCAGCTACTTATAAGTCATTACACTACAACACTGGCTGTCTAGCCCCCCTTCCCCATGACCACACAGCATAACTATCAAGGAAAGGACAGGATGGTTGGGTTAGCCTGGAGAATGGATTCCATTAAGCAGCTACCTACCATATTATACCCCCAACCCTCTGGACTCTACCATGATTGCCCTTCTCCCACCAACTACTGTGCTGACAGTATCTAAGCAATTTTGCATGGGGCTGGTAATAAACTGAGACTTGAACTGCAAATGCACTGACAGCAGGAACATCAGTGAGCTTTAAATGAGTTGTCAGTTAATTGTTTATTCCAATTTGCAAAGTATTTTGTTACAGGCACAGCATTAGCAATATATTCACGATGAAACTAAACATTTCAAGAAGCCAGTCAGAAACAAATTGTCCCCTCTGGCATATAAAGAGTTTGCAATTCTTTAAGCAGTTATTAAACTGCAGTATGCACTGTAACAGAAGTTGCAGGATGTATGGTATGGTGCTTGGAGAAAAGAGATTTTTGTGTAAAAAGATGTCAACTATGCATCTGTATATTCCATATATACTGAATTATGGACTTAGGGTGCAGGAAGCTAGTTGGGAGAGTGTGAAATCCTGGGGACCTTTACAGATGGTTGAGCTCATCTAGGGCCACTTACTCACTGTAAGACCGATATGCCAGTCAATTCAGTCAAGGAAATGGGTGTTGGCTTTACACTGCTTGTGGCATACACCAGGCTAGCCAATGAGTAAAATTGCATTGTGGGACTACTGGATCATCATGGGCATTTTGAGCTTCACTAGACCTCAAGGTATTTGGATAAATGCAAAGGGGATGGGATATGAATGGGTCAGATTCTGAACCTTTTGGAGGAGGGTACCAAAACATACCTGAACAGATCCAATAGGACATACAGTAAACAAAGTTGTCTCCATCCATTATATGCAAGGGCTCTGTGACTCTTTGACATCCCCTGATTCTCCTCCCAGCACTAGGGCTGCACAAAGAGTCTTACTTTTGGATTCATTTTGGCATTTAGTTTCAGGCACCCTCTATTAAATAACATGTATTTTTTTATTTGGGTATTTAAATGCTATAAAAAGACTTACAAAATGACAAGAAAAAATCTTGAAATTTTATTATCTGAGAGACATCACCTGACCATGCATTAAATCTCTATAAATGCATGACCAGGTGCTGAATCTCATATCTTCTTAAAAAACCTACTTAGAGCCATTTTATAAGTGTAATACACCACTCCAGGATGTGCATCATAGGATTTTTATGCACTTTCCAGGGGCATAAGGACACTAGGCCTTCAGCCTCATTCCTAACTACATCCCTGGAGTGTGCATTAAATATAGAATAAAGTATGGGTCGGTGTGTGTAACAAGACATTTACACACACCCGAGGGGTTAGATGCTACATAAACCCTGAGAGTGAAGCTCGAGGAGTATGTGAATAGCATCTAACCATGAGAGTGTGTGTAAACTGTGAGTTTACACACACCAACCCATATTTTATTTTATATAATTGCTTGGTTTCCCTTTTTCACCTCAGCAATTATATAAAATGAAAAGAAGCTGCTGTGTGGCTGTGGTCCCCATAGGTTACAGCGCATGGTCCGGGGACCATAGTCGACTTTATTTATTTATTTAAAAGTTGTTGTATGCTTTGTGGCCAGTTGCAAGTTAATTTTTTTAATGGTTGTGGTTCATTTCATTTTTTAGTTACTTACCACCGAGTCGTGGTTCAGTGTGTCGGTTATAGGTTCAACGAGAAGGCGAGTGTCCAGGAAGCGAGGAACTACAGGGGAAGGGGGTGCATGTGCAGAGTGAGGAAAACCATGTGCATGTTTGCCATAATAAAAACTCCTTTGTTATCACTAATTCTACCAGAGTTTCCCTACGGGGAAAAGAGGCAACCCAGTTATTATAAGCCCATAATGCACACCCTGTAGTGGCTTATTACTTACTTTATTTATTTATTTAGTTTTGGTGTTCTAGCCATAGGAATGACTATTTGCAGACATGACCCAGGAGATTACAAGCAAGGTAATACAGAATTACAAGCAAGGTAGTACATCAACAAAAAATACAGGGTGGGGTTACAATAGCAGGATACAGCTTACTTATTGCACAACTTTTAAATGCCCACGAACCAACAACAAAAACACAAAAGAGTCCCACAAGATGTAAACTATCCCCATGCAGTTGCTGAAATGCCCTCTCTCAGTCTCCCAAACAGTATGCACACAGCATCCGCCCAACAGACACACAACTGATCCCATCCTTTTATGTATAACTAACAAACTCGGTTGGAAATTAGGCTCGCTCACCACAAATCATCATTTTAGATGTGTTTTATTGTTAACGGTCAGTGAGTAATTTCTAATGTTTTGCTCTGTTGCACTTCTTCAGTGAAACTATGCGCTATAAAAATATGAATATATTCACATAATATTATCAAAAGTTATCTTATTATATATTATCATAACCCATAATTATATTACATTACTAATTATTTTGTTTAAAACACTTCCAATCAAATTGCCACAGAAATACCCTTACAAATAGTGAATTGAATTCTCCCAACAATAAACTGTTATATTACTATATCTCTTCTTGGTTATGTGCAAATGTATAAATTATATTTATGTCTTTCAATTTTTGTTTTCAGTTTCTTTTAGGTTTATCTGTCCCATACCACCTCTATTCATGGAGACCTGAAAGGACACTGAAATGCACATTATGAAATCATATTCCTTCTGTTCTTGTCATGATATACATTTCTATATTTTTTTGATATTGTACAAGCTCACACATTTTATAATTACCAAAACATCACCAATGTAGCTATCTCTTAAAATTATTTTAAGCCATCTAGGTATGGATCAAAAATGAAAATTTACTGTTTCAAAATAAAATATTTAAAAAAAAACTTGTGTTATATTAGTTCTTATTAGTCTTACTTTTTTATATACCTCTCAGGTTGCCCACAACTCTCAAATAATAACACTTTTTACTTTTCCTGGTTAATTTTCAACCAATATTGATACTTAAAACAATATTTACATAAACAGGAAAGACAGATCAGTACCAGCATCTAACCATTTTTGATATGTATTATTAAAAATAATCATCTTTCACTTCAAAAAGAAAAATATACTAATAGGGATCAATGGTATGTAATACATTATGTTCATGTTGTCTTAATTATTTTGCTTACCGCCATCATAAATATAACTGGGAATCCCACTTTGTGGATGCACTTTAAAAAGTGCTGACTACTATCATTTATTTATTTATTTTATTTATTACTTTGTTAATATGATAAGTAAGCTGAGCTGCAGTCTAAATTCAGGAACGATCAGAAGTCTACAATGGGCTAAAGAATTACAATATAAATCATACAAAGACAATACAATACAGTGCAAATAATATCATATTTAAAAGCAATTACATTTCATTTGCCGTATCAAATGAGGTTTGAACTGTGTTTTGAAAGCTTTAAAACTACAGGCATTGAGACATGTTGGTGGAAATTTTAGTGGCTTTTTTTGTGGACTTCATTTTTTTATTCACTACAGCTGGGGTACTTACACAATCAGCCATTTATGCAGTCACTCAACTTAATCCCAATGGTGCAGTCCTCCGTCAATCACTGTTACACCAATCAAAACCCGATCCCCATTCCCTGGTGGCTAGTGGTCCTGCCACTCCCCCACACTGGTAGGCAGTAATGCACCACCCTGCATCTCCTTCCAGACCCATGCTGGCAACTGGCACAACCCTCCTCACCCTGCCATGGCCAGCCACCGACTGAGCAGTACCAGAGTGCATACAGTATATAGTACATGCTCATTGGTCAGTTTTGACCAATAAGCACATACTATATACTGCACATGCTCAGTACAGCTCAGTCGGTGGCTCTCATATCAGTAAATGAGGAGAGTTGCACTAGTGCCAGCCGTCTGAAGAGATTCAGGTAGTGCATTACTGCTACGAAATGAGTGAGGAGGGCTGTGTCAGTCACTGGCACGGGTCAGGAAGGAGGGATGTAGGGTGGTGGGTTACTGCCTCCCCAGGTGGGGGTGGGGACCACTAGCCACCAGGAAATGGGGATCAGGGTTTTGATTGGTGTAACAGTGATTGGAGCTGGGGGGCACCACACTATGGAAATGGGGCTCTGGGTATTATTTGTATTTCATATTGTTCAGGGCTGGGGGGGGCACTACACTACGAAAAAGGGGATCAGTGTGTAATTTTATTTAACAGGGATTGGAGCTGTGGAGCAGGACACTACATTATGGAAATGGGGATTGGTGTGTATTTTTCTTTCACAGAAATCAGGTCTGGGGGCATTCTACACTATGGAAACAGGGATTGGTGTGTATTGTTATTTAACAATGATTGTGGCTGGGGAGGACACTAGACTACCACAGAGATGAACAGGGCTTGCTTTTATAACATGGGTGATCAGGGATTGGGGTGGTCTACTGGACTACAGGCAGTGGAGCATGCATATGCCATCAGGGGATGAAATGAGCATGCGTCCGCCTGCAGCACATCAGATGGCTGCTTCTCTGCCTCTCATGTAATTTCAGCGATGGTGTTCCAGCCCCCAACCACTGCTAGGGGGCAGGTGAGCATCGACAACTGGAGAACCCCCCACCCCCACAGAAGGAGAGCTGTCTGGGGATGCTGCATCCTTCTCCACCCCTGCCATCCGCAGTCAACCTGTGCTCACTCCTGAACACGGGTCATTGGCATGGTGCGAGGTAAGGCATCCAGTGCCTCAGCCCTCAGCACCACCAGGCTGGTGAATTCCATTAATTTTATACAACCAGATCAAGGGGTACTACTAATTTGCCAAGAAAGGGGCTTGGGGCCAAAATGTTAAATAATTATGTTGACCCAGAAGGTTGATACACTATGTTATCACTAAAATACCAAGGAAAAGACATTACAGTAGCATCTATGTTCTGAATGGTAATGCAGTTCCTAGAATAACCACATTTTTTAGGAAATTGGTAGAATTCCCCCAGTCTTTTATTATGGGGGAGAATATAACTTTATAATCAATCCAGAACTTGACACAACAGCACATAATAGAGATTATAATAAGAAAGAGTCTGTATTCCTTCTTCTAGGATGAACAATTTCATATTAATGGATTATTGGAGAATTCATCATCCTAAGTCTAAGGAATTCTCTTATTTGTCTGCAAGATTCAAGACTTACTTCAGAGCTGATATTATTATGGGTTCAAGATCATTATATCATAATATTATAAATATCAGATATGATCCTATTATCATCTCAGACCATGCTCCACTTTGACTTATTGTGGCATCCAGGGAACGATCACCAACAGTCCATCTTGTAGGATGGATCTACTATTAATAAAAGATCCTGCATTTCTGTATAAAATAAAACATGAAACAAATACAGTATATATTTTCAAATACAGCAACAGATGAAGTTTTGTATATTATATTTTGGGATGTATATGAACATTATAGGTGGTCTGTCTATTACTAGTACCACCACTAGAATAAAGAAACAAAAAACTAGGTTAAAAGAACTGCAGTAGAGAATGAAATGTAAAGTACTCAGCAGAAACATGCTATATCAAATAACAATATTTATTTAATGAAAATTGAAAAAAACTTAAACATGAATATCACCTAATTGTTAATGAAACAATTGAACAGGTGATGCTTTATACCAGGTCTAGGTACTATTCCCAAGCAGATCATAGTGGGAAATTATTGGCTTATCAGTTACAAAAAGAAAAAGTGGAAAGATCTTTTACATAAATAAGGCTGATTCAGACTAGTACATATACAGTAACAACTGACGCAGAGATTAACTGTGAGTTTATGAAATACTATAGTAAACTATATAAAACACAAAGTCCAACTACAATTAATGGAAAATGTCTGAGTATACCTACAATAATCATACAGCAACAATTAATGTTAGATAAACCAATAGAATATTCAGAAATATATAGAGGAATTAGATTACTAAAACCTGCCAAAACCCCTGGACTAGATAGTACTGGCATCAACTTTTATAAAACATTTAGAGAATTGCTGATTCCCAAACTACATGCTCTGTTTAATTCCATTCAGGGTAAGTTTCTACCTTCCTTTGATGAAGCCCTCATACTGGTCATCCACCAAAAGGGGAAGGATAAATCCTACGTGCTTCTTATCACCCAATCTTTTTACTTAACACAGATTATAAAATATTCACCAAGATTTTATCCATGAGGTTGGAAAACGTTTTGCCAGATATTATTGGAGGTGACCAGACAGGATTCATCAAATGAAGACAAGGGCATAACTACATAAGAAATACATTGAACATTTTACATAAAAGTAAAAATCAGGAGAGCATGGTGGTGTCCCTGGGCACTAAGAAGGCATTTAACAAAGTGAAATGGCCTTACCTACTAGCAGTTCTAAAATCAGTTAAGACTGGCAATCATTTTATATCCTGGATAACAACAATATATAGATCCCCTAGGGCTAGAGTTCTGACAAACGATACTACTGGTATGTCTCCCTGTTCCCCTTATTCAGAGGAACTAGGCAGGGATGCCCCCTGCCTCCCATTCACTTTGCTTTAGTTATTGAACCCCTGACAAATATGCTAAGAACATCAAATGACAGTAATGGTTTCAGATATGGAGACAAAGGTGAATTGAAAATCTGTCTCTCCTTGCAGACAATATTATACTCTATTTAGAAACCAAATGAAATATTTAGAGATACTATTACAGTTAGTTAAGGAATATAAAGGTCAGGATATACTGTTATAAATTGGAAAAAAAACAGAAGTTCTATCAATTAATCCACAGAAGCACAATATAGACATCAATATTTTTCCAGTTACACTGAAAACATAAAGTATGTTGTACTTAGGCACTCATTCCACTAATAATAGTAATCACTTATTAAAACTGAACCTGGATCCATTAATAGACGCTGTAGATCAAAATCCTGAAAGATGGAAAGGTAATAAAAATGAATATTTTGCCACGATGCCTGTACATATTTCAAGCTTCGCCTAATGCTATCCCTAAAGAAACATGGACAAGAATAGACAAAATAATAAATAGATTTATGTGGAAAGACCAATGACCAAGACTAAAAAAGCAAAAACTCTAAAATATGAGCAGTTAGGTTTAACATTGCCAAATTTAAAATACTATTATTGGGCTTCTATGCAGGAACCAATAAAGGAATTTTTCAATATCAATCCTCCCCCATGGCCTTACTTCGAATTAGGTGAATGATCATGCAGTAACATAACACATTTACTTTTTCAGAATTTACGCAGTAAAAAAATATAATGGGGAAAATAATACATTTAAGGATACAATCAAATGCTGGAAAAAAAAGTGCATCAAGACATGAATATTGAGCATAAACTATATAGATAGTCACCTTTGCTAAGAAATAATTATCATGCTATATTTAATACTCTGTATGTTAAAAGATGGGTTTAATATAACATAAATTTAATAGCAGACTTTTTTTGAGGGGCAAATTATTACATCTTTTCAGAGATACAAATGCAATATAATGTCCCTCAGACAATGTTTTTTTGTTGCTTACAAATTTGGTTGGTCTTAAAAACCTCTTGGAAAAAGGTAAATTCATTATTTGATCTGATTGAAACAAATCCTGTAAGACCTAAATTAATGTCCAAGATACACAAATCAGTTATGGACACACACATACACACACACATTTGCAATTTACTAGACTTAAGTAACAAATGGGAAGCTGATTTGCAGATCACAGCTTTTGATCAAAAAAGGGAAACCATCTGTAAAAATGAAACAAAGCTATAAATAACAGAATGAATCAGATTCAGTTCTACGTGTTACACATAATTTATTATTCTCCCTACCCTCTGAACAAGTTAAACAATGCTGTGTAACCATATTGTAATAGAGGCTGTGGAGTAGTAGCCAGTTTAGCACATGTTTTGGTTCTATGTTGCAAAATGAAAAAGGTTTGGACACAAGTATTACAATATATCAATATAATTTTTGAAATTAACTTAATATTTGAACAAGATTTATTTACTATCCACAACCTCTATACAAGAACTACCAAAAGGCCATACCATGACACTATTACATATTGCCTTACATAATGCTAAAATATGTATTACTTGTTATGGAAAGATTCCCAAATTCCGGAATTGGCTTTGTGGAAACAATGTTAGAATGCATGAGATATAAAAAAAAATATTATTCCATTATTAATCAAATAGCTGAATTTGCAGAAATTTGGGTATAGTACAACAAGCTTTATCAGAATAGAATCTAAGAGAAGCACTAGATCACTATATCATTTAGCATATCAAAATCAAATGTTTATATTTTCAAAATATATAAAGTAATAATTATATGTATATTCCCTTCAAAGGGAGAAGAGTGTTGATATAGAAGCTGCTATGTATATTTGTAGGTATAAAGTATTGGAGGGGATGACTGCTATTTCTGGAGACTTTAAGGAAATTCTGTTTATTAAGCCAATTTGATATGCAACATATGAATGTTTACTGTGTTTCATTTTTGTATATATAAAAAACAATAAAGAGTATATGAAAACAAGTATAATTTAAATATAATAGCAGAAATATTCCTGTGAGGAACCCAGGATTGGGTCCCTCCATGACCACTTGTGCAGCTGTGAGTGCACCATAGCAGGTAGGGTGGGACTAGTCAGCTGATTCCCACTGCTTTTGTTAGCAGCCATTTTGTTGTGTGTATGTGTGTGTGTGTTTGTGTGCTCACACATATGCATGCATACACACAGCTGTGCATGTATAGCATTTTCTAAGTTTGTGGTTTTGCCCCAGGAAGAAAGTTAAATAGGATTTTTTTTTCTGAGAAAGTCTGTGGCTTTGTGACCAAGAAGAAATTTTAAAAAATATTTTTTCTGAGAATTGACTAGTTACGCTTGACTCTGAATAAGTAGGATTTGTCAGCTCAGAATTGCTGTGGTGACTATATTTCATAATAATTAAGCAATAATGCCTGATAGGGTGTGTGTGTCATGCTGGGAGAACGTCACCCCTCAGGTGGTTGGGTACGAGGCTGCAGGCTGAGTGGGTCCAACAATTGAGGTGTGACGTTATTCCCAAATGACACACACCCTGGAGGGCATTATTGCTATTATACAATGGCTCATTTTTATATATAAAGTAAAAAAATAATTTTAAAGAATGTTTTTATTAATGTGGAAAAATATTTTTGTTTCTTAAGAGGAGATGCAAAAAAAAAGCTCATCTGCCATATGTTCATCCAGCTCCTCATCCAAAAGCTCATCAGCAGGTTCACAGTGAGGCTGAGACTAGACCTCTGATGTAGTACTGGTTTACATCATGGGTCCAGCCCAAGACTGACCAATCAGAGTCCAGGATTTTTTCTTGCCATTGTATAATATCATTTAAAGTTAATACTTGTTCCTGTGAGGAATACAACTATGGCAGACTGTACCAGAAAACATAGTATATCCAGCAGCCCCAGCAAATCTCCAGTACATGTAGAGCAGCAAGAAGCAGGAGAGGGTGATTATATTGCTAAGCAGTGCTCAGGATGCATTCGCTGCACAAAATTATTTTTCACCCCATCAAAGCCTGCATTATCCACCATCACCAGTATGGTGTCAGCAGACACCAGGGAAAAAAAGTAAAAGTACCTTTCAAAGTATTAGCAGCACTGCTAGGAGGACATTGTCATTAATTGTCAATATAAAATGGGCAAGGAAATCCCTACATTCTGATTGGCTGAGACTTGTTTCTAGCCTTGGTCTTCAGAAAGCATGACCAATAGCTAAAAAGAAGTCCCCTAACAGGAAGGATGGAAGCAGCTGAATTTAGAATCACTAACAATGAATTAAACCATTCCCATCTTGACACACAAGTGGCAACCCAGCAAGACAGAATGACAAGGTTGGAGCAACAGATGTGGGCCAAAACAGGTGATCTGGATAACTGTGGGCACAGGAATAACAAGAATAGTAGGACTTCCGGAAGGCTTGGAGAAAAGAGACATGTGACAATTTCTACAGACAATGCTACCCAAGTTGCTTGATCTTTACTGGAGTGGACCTCTAGAGATTGAGAGGGCACACAGGATGGTAGGGCCAAGACTGGCAAGAGGAGCACCACTGAGCCCCTCTTGCATATCTGCTCTGTTTCAGTGTCAAGGAGCAAATTCTGAAAAAAGCCAGAGAAATGTTATGGGCACAGAATTCACATCTTTCAGGATTATTCCAAGGACCTAGCAGCTCATAGGAAATCTTATGGACCAATGAAGAAAAAACTGACACAGCAAGAAGTTCCCTACTCCCTGAGGTATCCAACTACACTGCATATCCAGTTCAAGGGGGTAATGGCAGTCCTTTTCATCACCCCAGGAGGCTGAGCACTTTATGCACCCCTACCAGAGGAGGGGGAACAGACAAGAATATGTAAGGAGCCTGACCACAGAGCTTTCAGAGGAAAAAAATCTACAAAAGGCAAAGGGAAAGGAACACTCATCATCACAAGCAGTTCCAGAGGACAAAACACAGAAAGTCTCTGAGACTTGGCATATGGTGAAACTTAAGAGACCCAGGTACAGAGTAATGGTGGGTGAAGCCCATGCACTTCACTCCATGGAGCACTTCATGTATATAGATAATTACGCGAAGTACTGAGCAATATGAAGCAAAGTAATTCACCATAATGAGTAATGCAAAGCGCCATTGGTTTCAATTGACTTTGAGTTGACTTTGCCTTATTTTTGGACTTCAAGGCAAAGTTTGCATTGAATCATGGGTGATGGCAGGTCACATGGGCTCTAGATTGTCTTGCACAGCCTCAGTTCTGTGTAGTGTGTGTAGTGGAAAGCTGGAGATAGTTTGCCCTCAGAACTCTGAGAATCAAACCACTGAAAAACCTTTTAAAAAGCCTTTGTGAGCCAATTTTTTGAGTCAAGATTTAGTACATCGATTGTAGGAAACCCTCCTGTGCTTATATCATCAAGTGTTTCTTGGTTTTCTGTGCATTTTGAATGTTAATTTGTAAGATTCAGTCTGTGTACTGACAGACACTGTAGAAGTGCTCTTCGGGGGAGGGGCATGATGAAGGGAGATTCACAGTGACTCAGTGAGAAAGGCAGTCTTTCTAACTGTTTTTGAGTAGCTAGTGTGTTAGTATTTGTGTGTTCATGTACATACAGTAATACTTTTTGTAAGATTTGATAATTTTTTGGTGTTTGCTGTGGTGCTGTGCATTTTTTTCAGTTGTTTTAAAATATTTGATTGTACTGCACTGAACTTTGAAATTTTCTGCGCATTACCTATAGTGTGTGTGTGTGTGTGTGTGTGTGTTTGTGTGTGTGTGCGTGTGCCATCAAGTCACACACACATTTTATTGTGCCACACCATAATCACAGGACTCTGATTTGAATCTCTTATCCATCTGCGGTGCATTTTACTGCTTTGTTTTATCTCGGTTGGTAGTGGACTGTTACTGCAGCTGCCCTCCCTGCAAAATATATTATTGTTCCAGTTTTGGATTTCTGATTTTGACCACTGGTTAAGGTGGTGTTGTGCTTGTGCCTTTGTGGCTGCATCTCTTAAGTGAAATCTTCATCTGTCTGTGCATCTACATCTCTTTAGGGCCCAATCTCCATCTGTAACTTAAGTCACAGTAGTTTGTTGGGCTTCCCTTCAGAGTACTGGTGTGGTGTATATCTCAGCATGAACATGTACTCATTTATGTTTGTTTTAAGTCAGGATGATCATCACGAGTCACTCACAATACAAATCACATTCTTCATCTTCATGATCACAATTCACAAATTATAAAACTTTATGTTTTTGGGGTGTAAGTTGCACTAACCCTGTTTTTTGAAGTCTTCAGTTTCATCACAAATCAGGAAAATGACTGGGGGACACCCAGTATATCATGTCACGTCACTCAAGATCCTTGGTGTACTCCGATGCTTATGTTTGTGTTCACATTCTGTAGGATGCCTCATTTGAATCTTCATGCTCGCAAGAAGCCGGCCCTATTTAATCCTGTAGATAGTATCTCAGCTTGACAATTGTACTCATTGATATGTGTTTTCAAGTCATGGTGTTTGGGGTGGTACAGGTCAGGGAAGTACAGCTGTCGGTATTTGCATATAGTTCATTAGTCATGTCACACTAGTCACTCATCACGAGCCAAATCACATTCTTCATCTTCACGGTCTCAGTTCATGAATTATACAACTTTAAGATTTTGGGGTGTAAGTTGTATGTAACCCTGTTTTTTTCAAGCCTTTGGTTTCATCACGAATCTGGAAAATGACTTGGGGACTCCAATGCTTCTGTTTGTGTTCACGTTCTGTAGGATGCCCCATTTGAATCTTTGTGCTCACTAGAAGCCAGCCCTATTTAATCCTGTAGATAGTATCTCAGCTTGGCCATTGTACTCACTGATATGTGTTTTCAAGTCAGAGTGTTTGGGGTGGTGCAGGTCAGGGAAGTACAGCTGTAGATATCTGAGTACAGTTCATTAGTCATGTCACACCAGTCACTCATCACAAGACAAATCATGTTCTTCACAAATCATAACAGTTACATTTTTTTTCATTTCTGATGATATGCTGAAGACCTGTAAAGATGACCAATACATTAATCAACCTTTTTTTACTTTTTTTAAATAATGCCCCCCCCCAAAATACTTACATTTCATTGATTGACAGTTTCCGTGCAGCCAGACTCTGCAGCAGCCATCCTAAACTTGCTGTGGTGGATCACTAACACCGTGCCTATGATGACCTAAATAAAAAAGTAATCATAAATGATTGTCTTTCAGTGTACTGCAGCCCCCACCCCCAAAAAAAAAGAATATTTGAATTTGAGAATCCCACATTACTTGTCAGGTTCTAGTCATAACATATGTGTTGCTCGCATGTTCATGTGATTTTTTTTTCAATTTAAACTTTATTAATACATTTTCCAATATAAAGGGCAGTTACAGTGAAGCAACATGTGACACAACCACTTGTGAGAATAGAACTGACCAACCCACCCCACCCACCCATCCTCCCCCTTACAGCAGCAACTACTCCGTGTAACCTCTAAGTGCAATGCTCATTCCCAGAGGGCCTGTGAGAGATTTGAGATATGACATAATTACTAATGAGACAATGAAATTAGAGAATGAAGGGGATCCCATATTTTGTTATAAACTGCAAGTCTGTTATGAAGACTTGCAATGCCTTCTCTGTTCGAAGATTAGCAAGAATTTCATACAACCACTCTTGGAAAGTTGGGGTGGATTTGTCTTTCCAGTGAAGTAAGATAAGTTTCTTCACAGATAAAGCAATCATGGACATATGAAATTTCCTTACTTTGACCCTGACAGAGGACAGATCCCCTAAAAGACATATATCAGGAATGAAATACTCCTGAAGGCCCAGTAGGGGATCCAAGGAAATCCTGATTGAATCCCGTAAAAGGGAAACTTTGGGACAGGACCAGAACATATGAAGAAGTGCTCCTTCTTCTTGCATGCAGTTAATACAGGTACTAGAATAAAAAAAAACCCATTTCTTTAGTTTCACAGGAGTACAATACATGTTGTGTAATATATGATATTGCATAAGGCACAATCTGTCTTGGGAAACATATTTCTGGCAAGATCTCCATAAAGATTGCCAATCCAATTGATACTGAGGAAGGAGTGAATTCCAGAATCTAGTAGGTCCAAAAAAGTCCCCGTATCTTTTACGAAACAACATTCTATATAATTTAGATACAGCACCTGACAATCCAGTCAATGAGGAGACCTCAGTTATCAGGGCTGAAACCATCTGGGAAGGGGAGATATTCCCCAAGGCTATTGTGAGTAGGTGTCTAACTGCATAACTTTGAAGTGAGAGGAAACTGGGATGAGGATTATTTTGGAAATATCACCTGGGGACAACCAGTGCCCCTCATCATCCACCAAAGAGTACAGTTTCCCATCTCCCAGTTGGGGCAACCATTTATGGGAAATCTGCTTCTAATTGATAGTGAAGGATGGGAAATTCCAAATGGATTGAGCTAAGTCAGTCTGGGGGGAATAATGTAGAAATGAACATAACTGTGTGTATACTCTTAATGAGATACCTACTGTGGGACAAGCATCTATACTTACCTGAGATATTTTAAGATAAAATAAGGTTAGGGGGTCCAGGTTCTTAGATTTAATTGCATCCAATTCAATCCTAAGCCATACCGGTTGTTCCTTTTCAGGGCCCAGGGATACCCATCTCAAGCATTTTACTAAGTGACTGGCCCAGTAGTATACAGGCATGTGGGGAATCCACACCCCCCTAAAATTTTGGAGCAGCTAGTTTGTAATAAAGGCCAGATGGGGATATTTATCAGCCCAAATAAATCTAGTAAATATACCATGTAATTTTTTAAACCAGAGTAGAGGGATAAAAGTATTGAGAAGAGATAAAGGATAAAAAATTCTAGGAAAAACATTCATCTTGATTATGTTAATCCTGCCCCATAATGATATGGGAAGTTTAGACCATCTGTCAAGGTCATGAATAATAAGCTGTGAGAGGGAATCAAGGTTATCCTTAAACCATGTTAGGGGATTACGGGATAGCTTAATGCCCAAATACTTAAATGGCCTGGGAGTCCAACATAAACTGAAGGGACTAATATTGTTCTTGAAAACCTTGTGGTTTAATGGAAAGAATAAAGATTTACTGGCATTCAGCTTGTAATTGGATAACTCATTAAATCTAGCTATTTCATTCAGTAAGGCCGGTACAGATGATACAGGGTGGGATAGATGTATCAACAAATCATCCGCATACGCGGTGACTTTAATTTCATAGTGCCCAACCCAAATGCCTTGTATGGAAATGCTATTGATAATATTTTGAATAAGGGGTTCCAAATATAAATTAAATAACAAAGGCGATAGGGGGCAGCCCTGCCTAGTCCCTGAATGGAGTGGGAAGGATTTAGAGAAAGCCCCATTTGCTGAAATTCTTGCTGTAGGGTTTTTATATAGTGCAGCCACCCAAGGTATAAATACAGGAGGGAATTTGAAGGCGTTCCATGACCTTGAACAAAAAGTTCCAATTTACCCCATCAAATGCCTTCTCGGCATCCAGAGAGACCAGGCCTGCGGGGAACTCGGCATCTCTGGTAGCTGAGAAGACATGAGATAATGTACACAGGTGGTCAGCTGATGAGCGTCCTTTCAGAAATCCTACCTGATTCATACCTATTAACTCAGGGAGTACAACAGTTAGCCTGTTAGCTAAAATCTTCGAAAGAATTTCGATGTCTTGATTTAGGAGAGATATGGGTCTATAACTTTGAACGAGCTCTGGATCTTTGTCTGGTTTGGGGAGAAGTACAATCAAGGCCTCAAAGAGGTGAGAATCAACCTCTGCCCTGGAAAGGATATATTGGAATAATCGATTAAGTACTGGTAGTAAGAGATCTCGAAACGTCTTATAAAAAAGAGAAGAGAATCCATCAGGGCCGGGAGCTTTATCTGAGGGTAATCCGTTGATAACCTCAGCAATTTACTCCTGTGATATAAGAGAGACTAGAAAGTTCTTATGATGTACTGAAAGGGAGGGCAAATGGGAATCCCTCAGATTCTTCTCTACAGTCTCGGGACTGGGGGGGGTGCTCCATGTCACTGTACAGCGTTTTATAGTATAGGGCAAATTCTTGAACTATCTCAGTAGGAGATATTTTCAGAGATCCATCAGCTGATGCCCTAATTGGAGAAATGAATCTAGCAGATTCTTGTTGCTTGATACGGAGTGCCAGTAGGTGCCCCGTCTTCTCTCCCTGATCTGTGTAACTAGCTCTAGTACATATGATAGCTAATTCTGCCTTTTCCTGGAGCAACTCTAAATATCTATCTCTCAGCAATAGGAGCTTCCTCCTGTCTTCTTCTGGAGCATTAACCGAAAATGTTCATGTGATTTGATCATCATCATGCCCACCACTGTAAAGTGTGAAGATTCCCTGAAAAGGAGCAATATGATGGACTGCATACAACATAGAACAAGATTATATAGATAGAAATTAAATGGCTGTGTCTCTGGAAAAAAAATTATAGTGGTACGCACAATAACTTACCATTGTGGTATGAAGGCAAGGCACACACAAAGGGCAGCATGTATTGGTGATGCAGCAGACGTCAACACAGCCAATGCTCTCACTTGGGACAAAGAGATGCATTTCTGGCATTTTAATCTTCATCTGGACTTTTCATTCAATTACATCAGCAGGAGAACAGCAGCAGCATGTGGTATTACAACTTAGGCAATGATGTCACTTAGCAAGCAGTGGGGTGGCAGGCCAAAAAATGCTTAGTCCGATAAATATCTTTAAGTTCTCTAGCAAGCTTCACATGTGCTTTGCACTCCCTTGTCAGGTGTGTGTGGCAAAAGTATTTGAATTAAAGGAAGCATTTTCTCTCTGGGGACACAACACTGTGTGATGCATTTCTGGCATTTCATTTTTAATCTGGGCTTTTCATGAAATTAAAACAGTGGGACAAAAGCACATAAGATCGCACATTTTTAGGGGGCACGGTAGGTGTGCTAATGGTATTGTTTGTGATAATTGTGCTGGTACTTTAAAGGGGAAAGTAACATGTAGGACTACATTTATCAATTTTGTTCTTACCAATGGAAATTTGCTTAACATAAGCTATTTTGCCTGAACCTGTAACACTTTTAGGAACAGAATTATTTATAACCCATTCGTGGGCTTCAAACTTCTGCTGTAGCCAAAAGATCACACTCCTACAAATGACAGAACATGATGCCAACAAACGAAGTGTTATAGGTTTGGGCAATAGCTTGTGTAAAGTGGATTTCCATTGCTAACAATATTGATAAATGGAGTTCTGCATGTTAGTTTCCTTTCAAGTGAGTGTTGAGAAAATTAACAAGCATTTTTTGCATTCGTTATTACTTAATGTACTTTATTTCTTACATGACTGATGGTCGGCCAAATAGCGAATGCTGCATGCTTTCATTACAGGTTAAACTCTGGTGCCACTATGCATGCTGCAATAAAAGTGTCTTGAAGATGGTATTTTGGAGACACAATATTTAATTAAAGAAAAGCACGCAGTGTTCACAAAGTGGGCAGCAACATGACTTATTACATAAAATGAAACTAAGAACAAAACAATTTCTATTGCTGAAAGCATAATGGTGTGGGGACATTGGGGGGAGGTGGGGGATGTGATTTACCAGTATGAGGATGAAGAAATATGGGATTAACAAAATTAACATAGCTAAGAAAACATTAACTGAACAGTAATTCTACACGTAAGAAAAAAATATGGCTTAAGAAAATAAATAAAAGCAGAGATCTTTTTTGGGGGGAGGGAATGTTGTTAATACTGTTTTTCTTGATCTTTCTTATCCCTCATACTGGTAAATCTGACTCACCATCCCAACTCACCCAAATGTTCCCCCCGCCGTGCCATTAAACAATTCTGCAATACAGATTGTTTTGTTCTTAACTTTTTACTCTTCTCGTCTATCATCATCATTTTTATTTTATCTTATGTAATAAGTCATGTGGTTACCAACTGTGCAGACACTGTGTGCTTTTATTGCAGTTGAAATTGTGCAGACAAAAAGCTATCTTCAAGACAATTTTTTTGCAGCATGCATGATGGCACGACAGTTTCACCTGGAATGAAAGCATGTGGCATCCTCCATTTTGCCGATGCCAACCATCACTCATGTAACAAAAAAAAAAAACAATTCCAAATAAAGTATATTAAGTAATAAGTACAAAAAATCACAAACAGAACATTACCTAAACATAAAATTCATACAGAAAAAGAAAAATATTAATTAAGAAAAAAAATTAAAAGAAGAGGGGGGAGATGTTTATGGGGGGGGGGCAATTTGGAAATCAATATAACTGTCTTAATGGGCCTGTAGGGGCTGTTGCTGCTTATCACCACCACTATTATTATGCAGCAATCATAGCATTTCATCATTCTGCCCCTCAACATGTATCAGCCAATGCATTGTTCCCTCTGCCAATGTTTTCAACCCCTGCAGCTTGGCACATGGCTTAGCAAGGTCCCCTGTGTCGCCAGCTGATGCAACCTCTCTTCATCATGGGCAGCTCTGGGACCCGCCACCATCTTACCTGATGCCATTTCCCATCTACTACGGTGACACACAGGCAGATGAGCTGGTTGTGCCACCACAGCTGCAGGAGGGGCTGCTACCTCCTGCAGCTTTGCTTCCCACCGGGCACAGTGGTGAACAGCTAGATGGCTGCGCTGACCACCCATGCCCAGGTGGTTGCCCTTGGGACCCTGGTAGACCACCACATTACAAAGATTGCAACACACCATGCTGGACTCGCCAGAGAAAGAAGAAAAAAGGCCCACACTGGGTAGCTGTGGACAGGGCCTAGTACAGGCGGTGGGTGCACACCAGGACACACCTGCTACTGTGCTGCCAGTGGCTGAGGGCCAACAAAGTTCCAAAGGTAATGCACTCCAAAATTAACCACAATGTCACAAGATTAAACAACAAACTAGTTGCATTTAATGTTCCACCAGTGTGAGCCCCCTAGCTCCTTGACTACAAGCCTTCAAGGGTGCCAACAACCTGCTGCAATTCCTGCTGCTCTTGCTGCAGCTCCTCCTGCTGATCCTGTAGGGACCGCTGCTCCACCTGCCCCTGTTGCTGCTCTTGGACGACAACCACAGCTGCTGGGCTCACTGTGGCTGCAGGTGGGGTCCTCAAAGCATGTTGATTTAATCTAACTGGTTGGCCACTTCACATTCATGGCCCACGATGGCCACCACTTGGCCCACCACGTCATGCTCCATGAAGAAAGTAAATAAACAAAAAAAGAATGTACAAATATTAGTAAAATAAAGCACAGTACCTAAAAGTAAGTACGCAAAAAAAATACTTTTTTAACAAAAAAAAAGCCTTTCTAATTAAATTAAACTTTTCTGAAGGACTACAACAACTAAATACACAAAGATTTAACACACAAAAAAAGAACTAGCTTTTTTTGAGCTCCAAAACACATAGAACAGAGTCAGACTGCACACTGCAGAACTGCCTGGACTGCAAACTCTTTCCACTAGAGAAAGTAAAAGTAAAACACTGACTTCCTGCCTGTGCCTATTGAACTGCGTCCCTGAATCATGTGACCTGCAGACCTGCAGAGACAGTCAGCCATGTGATCACTGCTCAATGGGCTATGGGCTGTTTGTTTCTTAATGACTTTGCCTTGTCTAATCACAACGCAAAGTCATTGAAGGTGAAGTAGCTCATTTTAGTGTGGACTTTGTGTAGCCCCACATGAATGCAGAGTGGGCTACTTCACCCATACTTCACTAGCAGATTAAAACTTCATTGCATCTCTAGTACAGAGGCAGGGATTGAGCCCCAAAACTGGGTTATTACAATGGCAATCACCACTCCAGAAGCAGAGAATCCAGACAGTCAATACCAGACACCAGCCTGCTGGCATCAGAGTTAGAGCCCCCTCACAAAGCACCTATTGACAGAGAGAATTTTGCCACATCAGAAGATCTGGACCCAGACACAGAATAGGGTACAGCAACTGACATGGAGGTGACAGCAAACTGTATGTGGTAGCACTGATAGGTATTTAGTCAGCCCTGCTATGTTTTGCATCCAAGGTTCCTGTCTCCCCCTCTCCCAGACATGTCAAGGGTTGTCTTAAGCAGGTCCCTTTCCCTTTTCCTTTTTGAAAAAGAACAGATATCTTTTAGGATGGGAGTATGAGGAGGTGACAGATTTCTTTCACCCAGCTATGCGACTGCAGGATGCACCAATGTGCGAATATGCTAGGAGACAGTGATGGAGCTATGCAGTTTGCTTGGGCTGCTTGTTATGTGTGGCATGCAAAGGAAATTGTAAGGGTATGCTACACAAAGTGGCTCAGTCTTTCTCTCTGTTCTCCCACACCAATAGATAAAATAAACAGGAAACTAGCACTTATCAATCAATTAAAAGGGGCACCAAGAGTAGTTATGCAGAGCAGTGGTACCAGAGAATAGGGTCCCTCAAGATTACAGACTTGAATGCAGCACTGCTAGGAAATGAGCAAGGTCAATAAAAGAGACAAAATAATGAACACAACTAAAAGGGGAGAAGGGAAACTCAGAATATAATTGTACAATGAGTATACAAATGAATTAAAAAAAACACAACTGCCATTACTTAAGGGACTACATGGCAAGGCTGAAAGAAAACTGACTAGCTCCCGGACAAATGGAACAAGGGAGGTCCCCACCCTCCACATGGATGCAGATGCACAGTTATTACCAAAGGTCAGAGGGGAAGAGCTACAGTTCAGTAACAAAAAAAAACAAACAAGCATTTGTCAATGCCGAATGTTGTCTTGCTGGCATTGACATTGGCATTGGTAGTGCAGGAGTTAGAGAGATGCATAATAGGAATGGCAGGAAAGTACTGGACTGATGCCAACCCCGCCCCCACCCTGCAGAGACTGACAGGCACTGGGATGTGCCTTTGGGTCACTGGCCATAATGCTCATGCCATTTCACCTCACCCTACCCTGCAGATACCGACAAGTGTTGCAGTGAGCCTTGGGGTATTTGGGCCTTACTCTCACCCCATTCCATAAGAAAATATGCTGAGATGGGTACAGTATAGGAGAATGGGATGAACTTTGAGGCCAAAGACTCCAAGGCACACTTTGATGCCTGTCACTGGCTGCAGGAAGGGGGAGGTGGTGGTGGAATGGTGTGAGCATTATAGCTGATGATCCCAAGTCACACCTCTAATGCCTGTCAGTCTCTACAGGGTGGGGAGTTACAGTTGGAAACCCTAACACCCTGGGCATTTGTTGGTATTTTCACTCCAACATTTTCAACGTTGGCTTTTTGTGATCCCACCTCATGAACAGTGGCACTATCAGTTTGTTAGCTGAAAGGTGATTTTGCACAGTGACTGCACCATTTGGCACCACAGGTGTGAAAACACAGTTTGGGCAGGATGTGAAAAATGACAGCTGTACTGTTCATGAGGAGGTGTTGATTTTTATCTGGCTTTCATCAAACAACTAAGTCCACAGTTTCACACACTGCTAGTCCAGGTAGAGGGGGAGAGTACAGTCCCTATCTCCATGCAAGAGGCTATCATCATAGTCCTACCAAAACCCCATAAGGATGCAATTTTATGTGCAAATTACCACCTCATTTCATTAATCAATACGGATGTAAAGATAATAGCACAACTAATGGCAACAAGGTTAGAGAATGCACTACAACACATTATACACCCATTCCAGGTGGGCTTCTTAAAAGGAAGACAAGGGTCAGACAGTCTCAGGGGACTAGGAAACATACTCCATGCTGCACACCACAAAAAGAATCTACAGCACTAGTAGCCATAGATGCAGAGAAAATGTTCGACTTGGTGGAGCGGGATTACTTGTTTGAAGTGCTATCACAGTATGGAATAGGCCCTACATTTCTAGACTGGGCTAAGATAGACTGTGTGCCTCCCCATCTGCATGGATTCTTACAAATGGGACACTAGTGGACAGTTTACCACTCCACTGAGGAACAAGACAGAGGTGCTCACTATCCCCACTAGTCTTCATAATGGCAGTAGAGCCCTTGGCAACAGCCATTCAAGAGCATCAGACAGTCAAGGAGATCGAAACAGGAGGGATAAGCCACAAAACACTGATATATTCAGGTGACTAGCTCCTTACCATATCTAGGGTACAAGAATCTTTACCGGCAGCTCTTAAAGTACTTTTGCAGTTTGGACAGCTCTGTAAACCCACATGTACTGGGGGGAGCAGCGCAACACAAAACACACTGCGTGAACACTTCTTCTGTATTTCAATCATCTGTTTCTTTTATTTTAACTATTGGCCCAAATCCTCTACGTTTTACCAATAAAATATTGGCTTCCTCAGGAGGTGCCTTTTGAAAACCTTAAAAGACATAAATACATATAAATATCCTTTCTACGTCACAAATCTTATAATACAAACAATATAATGAATTATTGGGCAATACTAGGTCACTTACATCCTAACTTTACTATGAATCAATACTTTCCACTTTAGATCAGCCTTGGTCCATACAATTTCTAAGATCAAAAAATAAGAAAAAGATGTAAGTAAAACTAATTCTATCATTGTTATTACTTAATCCCATTGAGCAGTTACAATGTACAACTCCTGTCATGCATTCATATTTTTGTTGCACAATGAAATCAAACTTTTTGTACATATTTCAAATCAGTTACCTGTTCAGGCTCTTGTTTATCAACACATCTTAATTTGAAACACTTATACAGCCCCCTTTTACCTGGCAATTCTGTAAAACAATCACACATGCTCAAAAGCATTCTGACTCAGAGTATACCTATTCACAGTTTCTCCGGGTTCGTAGAAACTGTGGACAAGAAATAGATTTTGTGAGAGAAATGGATAATGCGAATACTAGATTTTTACAGAGGGGATATGAGAAAAAATATTGTTAAAAGCTAAAAAATGGATAGAATTAATAACCCAGGATGGAGCATTATGAGGTAAACAAAGAACAATCAAGAAAGGATAGTGTTTAGCATTAAACACAACCATAAATCTAAAGAAATTAGACAAATTGTGACTGCTCAATGGGATAAAGTAATAATAATGATAGAATTAGTTTTACTTATATCTTTTTCTTATTTTTTGATCTTAGAAATTATATGGACCAAAGCTGGTCTAAAGTGGAAAGTACTGATTCATAGTAAAGTTAGGATGTAAGTGACCTAGTATTGCCCAATAATTCATTATATTGTTTGTAGTATAAGATTTGTGATGTAGACAGGATATTTATATGTATTTATGTCTTTTAAGGTTTTCAAAAGGCAGCTCCTGAGGAAGCCAATATTTTATTGGTGAAATGTAGAGGATTTGGGCCAATATTTAAAATAAAAGAAACAGATGATTGAAATACAGAAGAAGTGTCTACATGTGTGAGTTTTGTGTTGCACCTTCTCCCCGGTACATGTGGGGTTCACAGAAATTGGTTAGAAGACACATCTGAAGAGGCAGCAGAATTAAGGACTTACAGTAATGTATATATATATATATATATATATATATATATATATATATATATATATATATATATATATATATATATATTTACATTTCCCTGGTACACCAGAATGTCTCTCCTGGACTTTTTGAAGTTTGGACAGCTGTCAGGATTAAAAAACAATTAATCAAAAATGGAAATCCTTCCTATTACTCAGAGTACAAAGTATACAAGGGTGGTATGAGATCTGAAGCTCTTTCTGGTTACAAAGGGCATCACATACTTGGGGATGACAATAACAGCTAGAGCAAAAGGACGGGCAACATCAAACTTACAGCCCCTAATTGAGGAGATAGGAAGGGATATTGAAAGATGGCAACAGCTAAATATTACCCTTCTGTGAAAAATTGTTGCTTTTAAGATGATGGCCCTCCCAAAGCTATTATATTGCACCAACAGCTTGCCTCTAGTGATACCTGATAAGTGGTGGGATAAAACAGAACATGGGTTATCACACTTCATATGGTGGAATTCCAAGCTTAGGTACAGTAAGAAAATACTTCAGGCACCGGTTCACAAAGGGGAATAGAATCTCCCATGGTTAAAGGCATATCATACAGTGGCAGGGGTAATTCGAGCCTTCACATGGATCATAGGAAAACAAAGATGGCCCTTTGTAGCACCACCTCGAGAAAGGAATCTCTGGAGCAATGCCACTACAAATTAGACTTAAATGAAGGTGTCACAGAGTGGCTCTGTGAGATTTGGGGAAAAGTAACATGTTGGGCTTGATGTTTGTTTTCTCCTTACATTGGAGTGTTTGGGAGTTCTCCCTTTGGGAGAGAGAGAGTTATATTTTATAGATGTTGGATGAAGGTGGTGGTTTCTTAGAATAAGGGAGAGGACCTCTTTGGTCAAGTTTAGAACTATTAGAATTGTTTCCCCTTATTTGCAAAATATTATCCCTTGATGTAGTCCCTAGGAGGTAACAGAGAAAATCTCCAATTAATTTAGCCCCTGCGAGTAGCTTTTTCCTGTTGCTGTTGCGGCTTGAACGATCTTTAAAGCGGCATGACTGTGCAATTGTGCGCACATTCGTGCAGCTTAAAAACATATCCCAGTTTTGATGTTTGAAGGCAGTGGTCTCTTTTGTACTGCCTATAGGTAAGTTTTCTCCCAGAGTAGTGGTTGTCCCCCTTTTGGGGAGAGTGCGGTTGTCCTCTGAAGTTAGACCTAATCTAGTAGTAAAGGCGTTCAGCCATCGGCTTGGTCTTACAGAGAATGTAGCGTTTTGTTTGCGTTTTGTTTTCTAAATGCATTATAATTCTGAATGTGCTGTTGGTACTGTGGTTGGAATTAAAGTGGAAAGGATAGTGTTGTAGCATGAGTAGAGCAGACTTAGATAGTTGGACGAACATTATATTGTCGAGGGCTATGTAGGAGTCTCAGGGCACTGTGTTCAAGGTCCTGGTGGTTTAGAATTATGCCCGTAAAAGATATCAACTTACAGAGACCTTAAAAATATGAAAACAACCTCCCAGTTCTTTAGTTTTACCCCGTTAGAGTCTATTAATAAAAGCATAGAAGAATGT
The DNA here is from genome assembly GCA_016271365.2 of Neoceratodus forsteri. Taxonomy (NCBI): domain Eukaryota; kingdom Metazoa; phylum Chordata; order Ceratodontiformes; family Ceratodontidae; genus Neoceratodus; species Neoceratodus forsteri. The sequence continues at coordinate 411,501,029 of CM028133.1, read as the reverse complement.
GGTTGTTTGTACATAGATATGCCACTGAGGTTTTGTACAGCAATATGAAGTGCCGGTGAAATTACAGTGCGAGTGTACGCACCTTTGAGAAGGTATTCCTTCTTCTAGCTCCTTGTTAATTGTACCCTTATGTTTCAAAACCCTTCGTATGATTTTTACATACCATGGATGGATGAAGTGTTTAAGGGTGAGATTTTGAGCACTTTGGGTGTCTGTTGCAAACGGCGGTTTCGTCGGTTCTTTTGCATTGCTGAGTTCTGATTGTAGCTCTTCTTCAACAATGCTCTTAAGAGCCGGTCGGCCATCCTGTGCATTATTAAATACTATTGAAAAGGGGTGGTGCTTCTCTCTTACCAGAATTAAAGCTTATAATGCTTAAAAGGGGTTTAAATTACTTGAAAGCTGGAAAGTATGTTATTACATGAACTTAAAGGGGTATCACTACTTTAAATAAAATAAATATGTAGTACATAAAGAAATATAGTTAAAGACAATAGGTAGGGTTGGGGTTTTAAGGTCACCTGACCCCCTTTAGAGTATAAAAAAGCTAAACAGCTAGTTAATCAGTTAGATTGATTCTGGGTCTGGAGGTGAACTCCGGGGAATGGTGTTAAAGTGCTACTTTAAGGTGCTCTGAGGAGTGAGACTTTATTTTATATCTCGTACCAGATGGAAGAATAAATGTGCAGATCCAATTTCTATAAGATAAAAATGTGGATGAATTCTGGAAATACTGTTAATGAATGAAGAAGCCTGCTGTGTAATGACTTTCCTCAGCTGTTTGGAGTGCCAATGATGGTCATTGTAAGAATATGCACCCTGCTAATATAAAGAAATTTTCTGTTATATAATAAAACTTTGAGGCATATAAAGAACTGCTGTGGTGTCACGCTACCTGTTTGCCCTCATACACCTGCACCCTACCACAGAAGGCAAAGCACAGTTAAAGACTTATCACCCACTTTCTTAGTCACATATAAGGCATTGAAATTGGTTTGGAAAAAATCTGGGTGGGAAGGTTACAAGTTCAGGATTCATGAGAGCCTGTGGGGCAATTCTAACCTACAGATAGAGGTAAAGTGGATTTAGCAGGGGATCACACAACTCCAGCAGGTTCTCGCTCCACAAACCAAGATTTTAGAATCTTTTGGAGAACTATAAGCAGAATTTCAGCTCCCAGTGTCAGACCACTGGAGATATTTGCAATTGTGACATGCCATTAAAACATGGCTAGGCCCTCAATATAAATACCAGCCAAAGGGAATGGCTCAATCTATAGATCGGTGGACAAAACAGGTACCAATAAAAAGTGGGTGTATATACAGATATATGCAGCAGTTAGATATCCCAGATTGGGAGGTGCAGAGAATCAGACAGGAACAGGAGCTTGGACAGAACATTTCACAGGATATGTGGGCATAATGTTGGTAGATGGCACCAAACACTAGATAGATTAGTAAGAATGGGCATAATGGGCATAAACATACAAAATAAGTGTTGGAGATGTCAACAGTCAGCAGTGCATCATCAGCTCATGAAAGTCACATAATGTGTTCATGCCCATCTATACAAGGTTTTGGTCAGCTGTTAGGGATAGAGTGGGAACAATAATAGAAGAACCCATCATGAACTCTACAGTATGGTGGATACTACGTGGCTTTGTTATGTTACAACAGGGAGTGAGGCATTAACAACAACTCTTATACGCTATGGCTATGGAAGTCAAAAGACAGCTACTGATGAAATGGATGAAGCAAGGACCCTGAACCATCACAGAATGGGAAAATTAGGTAACTGGGCTAGCCTCTTATATTAGGGTTCAGTACAGGGTGAGAGGTACTTTTGGGAAGTTTGAAAGGGGGTAGTCACCATGGCTAAGGCACATAGGTGTTATAGGGATAGCAGGCATTGGTAAATAACACATAACTTTGAGAAAATAATAGTAACTATTTTGGGCACCTCTTTCACTAGGCCAAAAATTAAAAATAAAAATAATCAACAGTGTGATGGTAATATTTGTTGTTTCTTGTATCTCTAGTAAATATCACTTCCATTAAGTTATGAGTTGCAATTTCATAGATATTTCAGGTAATTACAACCACAGGGACATTTCCCCAGAAAGTTCCTAATAACAAGTTTTGGTGTTTATATCTTATAGTATAAGTTGCTTTTTGATTTCTAGACAAATTAGTATTACATAGATAGTAAATAGAGAGTTAAAGAAGTGGATATAATATTCTCAGCACAGAGTTATTATACTGTAACCTTATTATGTGTTCATCTTTGTTTTTCTTCTAAATACTGTTTGTTTAGAGTTGTACCTCCAAGGGCTTTGCCCCAGACAGGGTGTTATAAACCAGATGGGGGGGGGGTTAGTGGACAGACTGGATGGGCCAGTGGGTCCTTTTCTGCTGGCAAATTTCGAAAGTTGTGGAAAGTTATTAGGAATATGTCTCAGGGGAGTCACATGATGCACCGGGTAGGTTAACAGCTCGATCCTGTGACTCCACACCTTGCTACCCCGTTTCTCTTATTATTTTATAACCTATTCATATCTAGACTATAAACCACACTTCGGTCATGTTTTTGTTAGCCTTGGCAATGGACTGTGTTGGAGAAAAGCCAGCAATTATGGAAGTGGAGATGCGAATGCTGAGTGTGCATCACACTCCCCCACCTACACCTGAAAGACAGAAGGTGTTACATGAGGTCCCTGCACCCTTATTGGTACCCTCAGAGGTACACCATAGACAGCTAGTGCTTAAGCATATGTTATACTATCATATAGGGCTAAAGGCATCTACCGTACAAGAGTAGATGTCAGGATATGTACGCATGTTATTGTGATACACTTTGCTTGCTAATACATATATTCTTCTATGTATTTTCTGTGTATTTCTTACTTGTAAGATGCCAAGACACCTGTGTCCTTGGAATAATTATGTTATGTAAGTTGGCATTGCCACCTTTTGGTGATTTTTACTACTACACTGAGTTATGTAAGACTCTGTATAAGAACTCTTTTGTTTCACAAACTGATGACTACTACAAAATTGTATAATGTTTTCTTGACCTGTGGAGCCTCCTCTAATTTAGCAAATAGGGCTCATCACTGTAACTAGAAATATTTCTATCTTATAGTAACCATAGTAATTATCATAGGTATATAATGTGATACACTAGTCTTGTACCTCGGAGATCCCAAGAGACACAAAGAAACCTCAAGGTATAGGGAATGCTTAGCACTGGCTCCTGGTTCGTATTGGTAAGAACTGGTTAGGGCAACTGTGATTTGATCTTTTTTGGTAGTAATCTTACACAATGTGTCTGTGATTACTTGTATTCCCAATATTGCCAAAAACCTGAAAGTGAGGTTTAGACCTCCTGAGAAAGGTATCCAAATGAAGTAAGGCCCAGGTCTCAGTTATAAGTAAATCCTCTGAAGCCACACAAGCACTTACCGAAGCTAGATTCCTTTAAGAATTTAATCCCCTCAAGGAAGCACTGCATTCCCTCATAGATGCACTCAAAAATCTCTGGATGGCTACTGAAAAGTTAATGCAGCAGGTTGGAGATGCTGCAGCAAGGATCAGCTCTCTGGAAAGCTGGCAAATGAGAGTAGACCCAGAGACTGTGTCTCTCAGACAGACGCTTAGCCAACTGGAAGAAAAGCTTGAGGACTTAGAGGGATGCAGTCATCAAAATAATCTGGTTATTATCAGTCTTCCTGAGGGTTCTGAAGGCCAGAATGCTATTAACTTTATCCAAAAATTTCTTGAGAAAGTCACAGGCCCTTCCCCCAACAGCTTGACCTATATTGTAGAGTGAGCTCACAGAGCCTTATTTCCCCCTCCTCCACCTGGGGCAAGCCCTCGCCCGATCATCATAAAGTTACTAAACTACTTGGACAAAATTCACATAATGGCCAAGGTTCATAAGGCAAAAGAGATTACGTGGGATAGCAATAAATTGCGTATAATCCAGAATTTGTCACAATCCATCAGACTCAAAAGGGCAGCCTATAGTCCTGCGATCTCTAAGTTAATGGCAGCCCAGATATGGTTCCGAATGTTATACCCGTCGAAACTCTGAATTAATTTCAAGGGCTCTCCTAAAACTTTTGCATCAAATGAACAGGCGAAGAGGGAACTGCAGATGATGTTTCTGGACTTGTTCAACCTGTCTGCTTGAAGTTATTACAGTGGTTGGGTCTCTATTTGTTAAAGTTAAAATTGTTGATTTAACTCATCTATGTCTGGTACAATTCAGTTGCTTTCCCCTTTCATCTGGTTGCCAACAAACACAATGTAGAGAGCTTTGCATCACAAATGTGACTTAATTTTCATTTTCTGACAGGCTATATGCAGTATCAGCCCCTATGACATTAGGAAGCTCCACATTTTCATCTGTTTACGGGGACCAATATGACAGAGTTGCTTAAATTTCATGATCTGCAGTCTTTCTTGATTTGCCTGCTTAGTTTTGCAGCCAGGATATCCATGGCCTTGACCCAGGACTTTTCCTTGATCCAGGATTGTACATCAATGGGTAACAATGCCTTGATAAAGAAACAGGCTGACACGGACAGAGATTTTAGCGGGGATCAGGTAGCAGCTGCCATTTCATTAATATCTTTGGACTTAGTTTTATTCTCAACCGCTGGGCACTCAGAACTTGGTATTGCTGACTTTTTTTTATCTCAAATACAGACATATTTACATCACTCAGTTCGGGATCTTTCATTGGGATGTGCCTACACTGCTACGAACCAGAATTATGCACCGATGGCTCTCAATGCTGTGACTCAGGAATTCAGCTGAGTAGGACTTTGAACTATTATTGGGATCAGGTTGAAATTGTAGTTTAACAATATTTCAAGATTTGGTATTTTCTATTACTCATTGAGTTCTCGGGAATCTGGTAACAGGGGACTTTGGACTATTTACTCTAAAAGTGAAGAAGCAAAAGTTGCCCCTAGTGGGATTTAACAGAGTGGTGGGACATCGAATCGAGCCGGTGTTTCACTGTTTCTGTTACTTGTATCTGAAGTGGGGTTTGGTTTCTGGCTTGTATCGGGGTTGGGGGGCTGTTACTTCATGTGGTACGGTAGTTTGTGCCTGCTATTAGAGCTGTCTCATGGGGGGTTTTAGGTTAGACACAATGCTCAACCATTGGACATGCCCCTTTTTTATTTCCTGCATGGGATCGTATGCATTCATTTAATACAGTAGCAAACTATGTACTTCATTTTATTTTGGCTCCTGAGAAGGCACTGTCTGGATTGTTTAATGAGCCCTGCCAGAGGTGTTGATTGGAATCACTATCACCTTCAGTTTATAACTTCTGTTTTTTCTCTTCCTTCCCATCTCTATTATCACCTTTTTTTCAACTTCTACACCCTTTCTGTAATGTTTTTTTTTTAAATCCGGTATTAGCTTCTGGCTCCACATTATGATAATTTTCCCACAGTCCCACCTCTTTCTTCCACTACCCCATGCTGCCACTACTTTCCTCCTCTCTACTCCCCTCCTACCTGAACCCCTTATTTACTCACTGTTTCTCCCTTCCCTCTTCCTCCCCTCTTTCTTCATTCACTCTACTTCCCTCTCCTGTCTTACCCTCAGTACACCTTGCCCCCTCTCCCTGCCCTTCTCCCACCCCCTCTTCTGCTGTTTTCACTTCCTCCAGTCATTCCCCTTCCACCAACTTCCCATTGTATTCTCCCCTCACCTTTCCCCTCACCTCCTCCTACCCTCAGTGAGCTTGCCCCTGCACTTTTGTTGTCACTAGCACTTTATGACAAAGTCTCAATTTTTTGACTGTTCTTATCCCATTCACTCCCCCCCCCTATATTAGATGTTAGCATCAATATTGTTGGCCAATGTTGTATCTTCATTAAATGTAATTTACATTGTTTGGATGTGTTCCACTTTTATTGTTTTTTCCACAATTGAATCTGATACAGGACTTCTGTAAAAGAACCTCTGGTTCAAAGATATTTGTAATCCTAGAAGTGAATAAATAAATAAAATCTAGGGGGATGAGGGAACAACTCACCCTTAACTTTAGTCTCCCTCCTTGGAGCACTGTCAGGGGTGGGAGAGAGCAGAGAGCTCCAAACTGTTTCAGTTCTGGGTAGCGCTGGGCATTGGCCCCCAATTTTCGAACGCTCATTCAGAATTTCCTCCTCTGACGCTGTGCTGTGATGGTTGCAGTGGGTGGTTATGAAGGCAAATTATAAACAATGACACAATATGTATGGTCTGTAATCTTTCCTGCTGGAGGACTTTAATATAGCTTTTAAGGTACATGCTTTTCTGAACTTAAGTCTGGGCTCAGTGTCAGAGGTGCTGATCCCACTCTCTGGACCTTCCTCCTGAGGTAGTCCTGTACATCTCTGGACCTTTTGTTTTCAGGATGTGGCTAGAATACCTTTGTCTGCTCAGAGTTTGGGTGGAGGATGGCCTTACCTTCTGTTTCTTCACCTTGGTCAAAGTGGGTTACCTGCAGACAGTCTGTGTTGGAGTAGACTGTGGCTGAGGTTGGTAGGAGTTCTCTCTCCATATTCACCTGACTGCTAGCCTAGAAGTGGGTGCAGAGAGCCTTCTGTGGGCATCTCTTACTGCTGAATGCCCCTCCCCCTTACAATTTTTTTTTACTTGCCTAGCTCCTCCTATTCCTTCTACCAGATCCTTTCAAGGCTCCCCCCCCGGTTTCATGTAGCACATTGGGCTGGGGGGTGTATGTATTTTTCCCCCATTTTCAACAGGTACCCCAAGGATGCCGGTGCAGAGGACAACATCCAGATGAACAACATGCTGATGCATGCCATCATCAAGCGCCTGACAGCGTCTTCCCTGACCCGATCCCAGAAAGCCATGTGCCCCTACTGCCCATGCTTCCACAGCCAGAGGAACTATGGGTGCTGTATGCAACCTGGTAACCCACTCGAGGAGGAGGAGAACATCCATTGGGATGCTCAGTGCTCCTCCCTCCTATCTGACCCTCAGCAGCCTGAGCCCATTCCCGAACTCGGGTCATCGGTGATGTGCGAGGTGTGGCGTCCAGCGCCTCAACCCTCATTGCCACCTGGCCAGCTCCCTTACAATTTTTAATATAGTATCAGTAAGTGGACTTAATGGAAACTTCTGAATATGGTGGGTTCATTTATCTTGCCCTGGGAGCATATCAACAATATTTTTACTCTTTTCTTATTCCCCAGGGGGGGGTTAACAGAATTTTTCTCCTCCTTCTCTCTTCTATGTCAGTCTTTCTGGACCCTTGGCCTCTGCTCCTCCTGCTTTTCCTTTTTCTTATTTCTCCTTGTCTCTTTCCTTATCAATTAATACCTCAACATTTTACTCCTGTGTAAATTTGCATTGCGTTTTTCCCCTTTCTTTATGTAATGCCAATAGTTGTGGCAGACAACAGCTTTTTTGTGTGCTATTTAACACAGGATGAGGTGAAGGGTGCAATATTGTTTGCTTCCAAGTTGCTATATTATGGATAGGTTTGCCAAATCTGCATTATAAGACACAGTTAGTCTTTACTGTTTGATTCTGACAATATTTGTAAATTGTTAAATGGTAGGTTTTACATGTTATATAATTCTTGTTCACTATTTATACCATGGTGTCTGTTGTAACGGGGGTGGGGGAGATTGGGATTCAGTGGGATTGTATTCATCAGGGACCTATTTTGGAGGAGTGTCAGTCATTCAGATCGGGGATAGTTGATTGGTTTTCTTTTCTTGTGGCATATATCAGGCTTCTTAGGTTTGGACGGGGAGGTGGGGGTTATTCTTTGATCCTTTTGTTATAAACATATATATATATATATATATGCTGGAATCTAAGTAGCTCTTGGGGTAGTCATGAGCCTTTCCTTCAATTTAATTCTGTTTTGAAGTATTGCAATGCTTATGGCAAGCCCAAGATTATTGCTATTTTTTGGTAATCATGGGCAGCTATACATTTGTTATCTGGAACATTAAGGGGCGTCAAAACAAACGGAAATGCCATATGGTGCTTTATCATTTGAAGAAACTTAATACTCACATTGTCTGTCTTCAGGAAACATATAAAGAGGGAGGATATCCTCCTTTTCCAATGACAATGGGTAGGCCAGGCATATGGGGCTGGATGTATTTTGCAGAACGGTGGGGTTGCTATATTCAAACAACATGAATTCTTGCTTATTCTGACTATTGCAGTTAGCCCCAGCACTCAAGCTGCCCCAGAGAGCAAAGGGTTAATTTCTATGCAGAGCATAGAACGTTGAACTCGAGCTCAGTTCAAACGTCTGTCTGCTGCACTATGAAGCACGACTGTGAGATTCTTTACTCTGCCTAACTGAACTGCCGCTCTGGAGATTTCTCCTTTGCTCACGGTTCTAAAGTCAGTTAAAGTCCTCAGTTTTACCGATTATTTTTCACAAGTTTCGGTTCAGATCTCTGTCTGTGGTACAGTAAGTATTAGGTAGTAAACTAAACATAGTAAACTTGTGGAAATAGTAAAAATGTATTTTTCAACCGGTTCAGCTGAACCGGCCATTTAGTGATTTATATATTCTTTGTTTTTAAACTTAGAGTGTGGTTGACGGTCCTTATCAGTTTAAAAAAAAATTCATTTTCTTGTGTTTTTTTCCAGTACCCGAGACATGGTTAGAAACCAATAAGGGTGTCTTGCCTGGTTGTTTGCCATGAAAAGGGTATGTCTGTGGTTAGGATGGCTATGTCTGGAGAAACCCAAAAGAAAAACCAGGCCCACTGGGTTTCAACACTGCAGTGTGTGTGGGGAGGTCTTTGCTAAGGCTGATCCCCATACCACCTGTGTTTATTGCCTGGGGTTTGACCACCTCGATTCAGACTGCCAAATCTGCAAAAATTTCCTGAAGTCTACCCTGTAAAAAAGATTAGGTTGGCTCAGGGATAAGGAGGCCATGAAGTCCACTGACCAAGATGGCCAGCCCAGTTCGGCTCTGACCGAACCTGAGGGAGTGCTCTCTGACCAGGGCAATACTTCTTTGGGCAGGAGAAGAGCCAATCCTGAGGGATTGGTTCCTACAAAAAGAATAAGAAAAAGAAAGATCGGCTGGTTCGGATCCAGAGACCCATTTTCTGACTGCCGTAGAGATTGCCAATGTGATAAGGATTGTAGAATTGCTTCACCCGGTTCCATCTGATCTGGTGCCTTCTGGCAGGCACTTGGTTCAGTCAGTTTCTCTGGTTGAAGATTATGCCCCAGAAGATTTCTATGAACCGGATTTGGAGGGGGATGAAGATTATGATGATGATGACGATGATGATGGTGTGGGAGGTCTGGTTGAGCCCATTGAACCAGACATCTCACCAGACAGGCCTTCTGGTGTTTCCCCTCCCAGGCTTTCTGAGTCCCCTTCCCACTACATGTTTTACAGGAAAGTGGCAGAAACCCTCCAGCTCCCTGTGGAAGAAGCTGTAGAGGAACAAGAGGAACCTGATTATGTGGAGATGATGGACATCCCAGAGTCCACGAGACTGTCTCTTCCCCTTCATAAGTTTTTTGGGAAACAGACACAAAAGATGTTAAAAACTCCAAATTCTGTCCCTCCTGTCAACAGAAGGATGGACAAAAGGTACACCTTATCAGGTTCAGGTACAGAGTACTTGTATCAACAATGCAGCCATGTTGGGTTTGTGCAGACTGCAGCCTGTGATAAGGCTAATATACCCTTGGCTTCACACCACCCAGATAAAGATTCTAAGAAGCTGGATGCCATGGCAAAGAAACAGTACATGACATCTGCCTTGGGACTCAGGCAGGCTAATTATATGGCCTATGCAGCCAGGTACCAGAAGTCCAGGTGGGACACTATACTGGCACTGACTAAGCAGACCTCCCCCCAGCTAGCCTCAGAGCTGGAGGGGGTGTCTGCTGATGGGATTGAGGCATCTAAGGTACAGTTCCATGCTGCTGTGGATTCCAATGATGTGTTATCTAGAGTCACGGCTACATCTGTGGTTCTTCAGAAAATGGCTTGGCTCAGATGTACTAGCCTCTCACAGGACACCCATGCTAAGGCCATGGTTTTCTCTGTGGTGGGTAATTCTCTGTTTGGGGAGCAGACAGAGAATTACATGAAAAAGATGGATGAGTATAGGACCACCTATAGGAGTGCACAGGCCAAGGAAAGGCAGGCAACTCCTCAAAGGCAGCAGGCTAGGGGCAGGGGCAGACCTTTTCATTTGCCTTTCTACCAAGCACAGGCCTCTTCTCCCTTTCCTCAGATGGGGTTCTTCAGAGGGAGAGCAGAAGGGGAATGAGCAGGGCTGCATCCATCCCTCAACCTAAGGCTGCTGCCAAGCAGACACCCTGATATGTCAGCCTGGGTCGACTCCCCCATTCCTGTTGGAGGCAGGCTGGCTTACTTCATCCAGGATGGGATGTCTGTTACCTCAGACAAGTGGGTCCTGGAGATGGTAAGCCAGGGGCTGGTTCACAGCTTCAAGAAATTTTCAAAGCTGAGGGCTAGACCTTTCCCACCTGCAAGCATCTCCAAAACCATTGCCCTAGAGACAGAGGTTTCATCTCTACTGGCTCTAAAGGCTGTAGAGAGAGTTCCTACATTGCACAGGGGCAAAGATCTGTACTCCAAGTATTTTCTTACCCCAAAAAAAGACAGAGGAGTAGTGGTCCATTATAGACTTAAGATACCTGAACAAACATCTTTTAAAACCAAAATTCAAAATGGTAACTCTGGGAAAAATCCTTCCCTCTCTAAGGCCAGGGGACCGGCTAGCCTCCCTGGACTTAAAATATGCCTACTTTCACATTTCCATTAGGTGCTCCCACAGAAAGTACCTCAGGTTCGAATTGCCTTCAGGCCATTATCAGTTCAAAGCTATGCCTTTCGGCCTGACATCAGCTCCAAGGGTATTCACAAAATGCCTAGCAGTAGTAGGGGCCTTTTTAAGAAGGTAAAATATTTCCATATTTCCACACCTGGACAGCTGGCTCATTGTGGGTCAGTCCCCAGACCAAGTCAAGTCAGACCTTCAAGTGACTCAGCAAGTGCTCACTTCCCTAGGATTCCTTCTCAATCTTTCTAAGTCAGTTCTCAAGCCTGTACAGCTCCTCACCTTCATAGGGGCAGAGTTAGATACAGTCAAAGCAAGAGCTTTTCTTCCCCTGGAAAGGGCAAGGGCAATTGTAGAGCTGGCTTCTTCATTCCACCTTCTGGTCTCTCAGCCAGCAAGGCACTTCCTTCAGCTTCTGGGCCACATGGCAGTTTCTAGAGCAGTGGTCCAAGGGGCCAGATTTCAGATGAGGGACATTCAGTTTCACATGCGGGCCTTTTGGTCTCAGAAGAAAGATTCTCTAATCAAACTAGTTCCAGTGACCCAGACTGTGATCCAGGCTCTCCAATGGTGTTAGGATCAGGGCAACCTCAGGCAATGAGTCCCATTCATCACTCAGTCTCACTCTGTTGTCCTAACCATGGATTCTTCTCTACTGGAGTGGGGAGCCCATCTGGGGGCTCTCACAGCCCAGGGACTGTGGTCCCCCTCAAGAATCCCTTCTTCATATCAATCTCTTGGAACTCAAGGCGGTCTTTCAGGCCCTGCAAGCTTTCTCTCAGTCAGTGCAGAACAAGGTGGTTCAGGTCCGGACAGACAACACCACCACCATGTGGTACATCAACAAGCAGGGAGGCACTCGGTCCACAGCCTTGTGCATGGAAGCCATGAAATTGTGGTCCCTAGCTTATTCTCTGCAGACCTCTCTGATAGTAGTCCACCTTCCAGGGAAGGACAATGTGCTAGCAGATGCATTGAGCAGGATCTCTCAGGGCCATCACGAATGGTCCCTGGACCCTCTGGTGTTGAAAGTGATTTTTTTTTTCAAGGTGGGGCACTCCAGAGATAGATCTCTTTGCAGCCCCAGACAATCACCAACTTCCTCTGTTTTGTTGAAGACCCCCAGTTTTGGGCGCAGTCCCTCTGGATGCTCTGATTTTGAACTGGGAAGGGACATTTCTATATGCCTTCCCTCCCTTTCCTCTACTGCTCAAGGTTCTGGTCAAGGTAAGGTCACAACCTTGCAAAGTGATTCTGATTGCTCCAGACTGGGTCAGGCAGCCTTTGTACCCCCTGTTGCTATCCCTAGCAGTCCATCCTCCCCTGTCTCTTCCCAGGAATTACAACCTGTTAACCTCCTCTCAGGGGAGGATTTGGTACCCCAATCTTCGGTCTCTCCATCTCAAGGCATGACTCTTGAAGAGGTAGAGTAAGCAGATTTGCATCTGTCCCAAGGAGTTCTGGATATTCTCAAAGCCTCTTGAAAGCCTGCCACCAGAAAAACTTACAACTCCAAATGGAAAAGATTCAGCATTTGGTGTTCCAAGAATCATATATCCCCAGACACTGCTGAATTGTCTACAGTTCTGGATTATAGAGTTCATCTTAATGGCCTAGGCCTCAGACCAGCTACTCTCAAAGTACATTTGTCAGCTGTTTCTGCTTTTCTGTCAGCAGGAAAGCCTTCCTCACTGTCATCTCACCCTGTATTCTGTAAATTTTTCAAGGGATTGCTTCATACCAATCCCCCTTTAGGGATCCTACCCCTGCTTGGGATCTTAATGTTTGCATTGCTCAGCTTATGCAACCCCCTTTTGAGCCTTTGTCTTCAGCAGAGCTTAAGTACTTGACTTGGAAAACTGTGTTCCTGGTTGCTATTACCTCTGCCAGGCGTATCAGTGAATGGCAAGCTCTGTCAGTGGAGCCTGATTTTATCTCATTCCATTGAGATAAGTCGGTCCTTAGCACTAATAGGAGGTTTTTACCTAAAGTCGTTTCAGATTTTCATCTGAACCAATCTAGGTCTCTCCCTGTGTTCTTCACTGATTATTCTTCTTCAGGAGAAAGAAGTTTACACAGTTTGGATGTTAAAAGAGCCCTTAGTTACTACATTGAGCGTACTAAGGCTCACAGGTTTGACTCCTTTCAGTTGTTTCTCACTTATGGGGAAGTGGGTAAGAGCAAACCTGCCACTGAGAGAACTATTGCCAGGTGGATTGTCTCTTGTATTCAGTTCTGCGATGAGAAGCTAGGCAAAATACTTCCCTCAGGCCTGAGGGCTCATTCAACTAGAGGTACAGCTACTTCCCTGGCTGCAGCCAGGGATATTCCTTTGCTAGAGATATATAAAGCAGCTACCTGGAAAACAGTCCATACATTTAACAAGCATTACTCCTTGGACATCCAGGCTAGGAGTGATGCTCAGTTTGGTACAGCAGTACTGCAGAGACTATTCCCAAGGTAGGTTTGATTCCCTCCTCCATGGAGGTACTGCTTGGTAGTCTGCAATAGTCAAAATACAGCAAGGCTTCATGTTGTTTGAAGAAAAAAATACTCACCTTAGTAATTACATTTCTTCTAATGGAGTCTTGCTGTGTTCTGACCTCCCTCCCTACCTGCCCTCTCAGAACCTATTTTTGGGAAGTAGGCTGGCAGGTGCAGTGTTGCACCCCAGGGGTGCATTTGGGTACTCCCTCCTTTTAGAAAGGGTGAGTGGGTTATATTATTAATTTAACAGTCTTACATTGTTCACTACCTGGTTTTTGATTTTGAATTTCTTGACTTGAGTCTTTTGGGGATCCAAAATATTTGGTTGCCATTTGGCTAGTAAAAATTTTACAATTTCCGCATAGTACTTAGTTAGTATTGGCTCATAAGAATCTGACGGTTGCACTTCAAAGTGCAGCAAACAGTTGTTTGAACCGAGCTCGAACTCAACGTTCTATGCTCTGCATAGAAATGAACCATCTACTCTCTGGGGCAGTTTGAGTGCGGGGGCTAACTGCAATAGTCAGACTACAGCAAGACTCCATTAGAAGAAACATAATTACTAAGGTGAGTAATTTTTTCTTACCAGCTAAAGTGTCCCTTTTACTCTGGAAACAGAGATCTGGGATCCCAAGGGCCGTTACCTATCTTTGTATGGGAGATTAGGTCTCACCATGGTGGTGCTAGGATCTGTTTATGGCCCTAATATAGATTCCCCTAGTTTTTTCACAGAGCTAAGTTCCACATTGGCTTCTATGCATAGTCCAACTACTTTAATCAGAGGATATTGGAATTTGGTATATCAATCTGATGTTGATAAGTCTGAATCAACCTGGAGGGGCTTATCACCAGGGCAGAGAGGTTCGTAAAATTTTCTGGATGCCTTGGGCCTGCCTGACCCATGGTGACTAACCAACCCTACTGATAGGTGCTTTACCTTCCACTGCCTACCTCACAACACATATTCAAGACAGGATTATTTTCTTATTTCACAGGAAGCCCTTTCCGGCATCTTCTCTTCTGATAGTCTTGCCACTGTGCTATTGGACCATGCCCCTGTCAACCTAATCCATAATGTTAGTAAGCTGGAATGCTGGGACTTTGTTTGGTGCTTAAACACCCAACTACTTCAAGACTCCGATGCTCATCGGTTACTATCCAGTTGGTCAGACAATTTTTTAGCTGAGAATGCAGGATCTGTTTCCATTGCTGATGTGCTCTGGGGAGCTCTTAAGTGTTCTTTTAGGGGTGAATGTATCTGTCTCACTTTCAAACACCTGAAGCAATGTCAGGCCTGCCTTTCAGAGTTGCTTGACAATATTAGACAGATCAAGCATACTCTTTCTTCTTCTTCCTCTGACTCAACAACGTGGACCAAATTGCACAATCTTAGGGCCCAGTACTATAATTTGTCAAATGTATGGCAGTTTAGATTTAATGCAAAGAAGTGCAAAGTAATGCACCTGGGAAACAAAAACCCAAGGGAAGAGTACATAAATGGAGGGTGAGATACTACCAACAACAAAAATGGAAAGGGTCCTGGGGGTAGTCATATCAGATGATCTAAAGGTGGACAAGCAATGTGATAAGGCAGTAATGAGGGCTGGTGGGATACTGGGATGCATAGGAAGAGGCATCGGCAATAGAAGACAGGAAGTTGTTATCTCTTTGTACAGACAGTTGGTGAGACCCCATCTGGAGTACTGCGTGCAGTTCTGGAGACCCCATCCCCGCAAAGGCATAGACAGAATGGAGGCTGTCCAGAGGAGGGCAACTAAAATGGTGCAGGGTCTGCACTAGAAGAAATACAAAGAGAGATTAAAGGAGCTTAATATGTATACCCTGGAGGAAAGGAGGGAGAGGGGGTACATGACAGAAACTTTCAAGTACCTCAAGGGAATCGACAAAGTCCAAGAGGGTAGCATCTTTCAGAAAAAGAGATGTGCAAGAACAAGAGGGCACAATTTAAAGATAGAGGAGGGATGGCTCAGAGGTAATGTGAGAAAGTATTTTTTCATGGAAAGGGCTGTGGATACATAGAACAGCCTTTCTGTGTAGATAGTGGAGTAAAAAACAGTGTGGGAATTCAAGAATGCATGATACTGACATAAGGCAATTCTAGTGGGGGGTAGGA
The DNA here is from genome assembly GCA_016271365.2 of Neoceratodus forsteri. Lineage (NCBI taxonomy): Eukaryota > Metazoa > Chordata > Ceratodontiformes > Ceratodontidae > Neoceratodus > Neoceratodus forsteri. The sequence continues at coordinate 411,485,571 of CM028133.1, read as the reverse complement.
GGAAGTAGGCTGTTGGTTAACTAGGATCTGCAGCTTATCCATTAGGTAGGGAAATGGGCAGACTAGGTAGCCAAGCAGTTCTTATCTGCCATCAAATTCTATGTATGTTTCTATGTTGTTAGCTCAAAAAGCAGAACTAGCCCTCCGACGTACTAAAACAATGTACCTTGAATCTGGAGAGAAAGGAAGCAAACTCTTAGCTCTCCACCTTCGAACTATAGAGTCTGATAATTTTATCCCCTCACATATATAAATCTACTCTTGCTGTCCATACTACTCACCCTAGGGAAATAGCAGAAGTTTTTTGTGCAAACTATTCCAACCTATACGCTTTTGAGTCTAAATGGGCTCCATCTTCTGCAGCTATGAGAGATTATTTGGATAATATTTCTCTTCCCAATCTTGATCCCATGCAGCAGGAGTTGTTTAGTGCACCCTTAATGGCTGCAGAAATTTATCATGCCATCAAACAGCTTCAGACGGACAAGGCCCTGGCGGAATCAGTAATCATTTCTACATTTCATAAATTGACAAATTAGTGCCATTATTGCTAAATGTCTATAACTTTTGGTACAACTCAGGTTTCTCCAACCATACCTTCACTGAGGCCATAATTACAGTACTCAGAAAACCCAGCAAGGAAGGTACCATACCTGATAACTAGCACCCAATTTCATTATTAAACACCAATTCCAAGATTTTAGCTAAAGTCCTGTGTAACAGAATGATGTAAGTATGAGATGGACTGATTGGCCTGTCCCAGGTTGGTTCTATGGTGGGACGGTCGTCCAACGATCATCTCAGGAAATTATACTATCTGATTCGGCATCTGGGGAGAGTGGAACCCCTGCGGTTCTGGTCTCCCTAGATGCCAAAAAAGCATTTGACTGAGTTGTCTGCCCATTTCTTCTCACAACTTTAAGTAAATTTGTTTTTTTCTGGCATTTATTAAATGGATTGGCTTATTGTTTACTGATCTGTCGGCAGGTATGCGTTGTAACAGAGTGCTTTAAAACCAATTTGCATTGCATTGGGGCACCAGACAAGGGTGCCCACTATCCCCATTTCTTTTTAATTTATACTTAGAACCCCTAGTCTACCTCCTTCAGCATAATTTGGAGATCAAAGGAATTCAATTGGTGACCATGAGGCATGTCTTATTGGCTTACGACAATGGCCAGTTATTACATCTAGAGGACCCATACAATCAATACTGGTCACTTTGCAAGAAATAAGGAAGTTCTCTGATATTTCAGGATATAAATTGAATTTGCAGAAAACTAAAGTGCTGCCCCTTAATAATCTGGTCTGTAAACAGGATGTCCTTCGACTGGGTCTGTCCTGGGAACCTCATCATAATACTATATTTGGGAATTCGGGTTGGCCAATATGTCTCGAGTCTAGTCAGAGACAATTTATCTCCTCTTTTAACTTCTATACAAGAGAATTTCACTAGGTGGTCCTCTCTTCCTCTCTCTTTATGGGGAAGGGTTAGTATCATTAAAATAAATGTACTCCCATGCATCTTATACCCTTTAAGTATGATGAACATGTACCTTCCTAAGGTGTGGTTTAATCAGTTACAGTCAATGATTAACAATTTCCTTTGGTTAGGTAGACAAGTTAGGTGATCCTGTTTCAAACATAAAGTGCCAAAAGTACACGGCGGTCTTCAGCTACCAAACTTCTTTTTGTACTATGCGGCCCTATACCACAGTAAATCATTACAGTGGACCTTACTAGAGGGAGACCATCCATTTGTTTATGTTCCCATTTGGGTGGAAATGGAATGCTCCCTCTGTAGTCAACATGGCATATGTCTTAATAGTTTACCATATATAAGACCCTCCTTGATCCCTCATTCCCTCCGATGCATGCCGTTATATTGGTCCCTGAAAGAGTTACACCAGAAAAATACTTACATGGGGTGGAAATGGTCTCGAACAATTATACAACCAATACTAGGTATTCTTAACATATTAATTGCACAAACTCCACTTCAATGCTCCTTTTGTCCCCAACTAGATGGTCTGTCTGTTTAGTCCTTACTTGATGCAGGCAAGCCGCTCTCATTTGCACTTGCTCAAGAACTCTTGCACCTCCCTAATGTGGCATGCTTTAAATATTACCAAGTAGTTCATGCCATACTCTTTAGGTCCTAAACCTTGTTATATGTGAAACTCAAAGGTACCCAACATTCTTTTCCCATTAGCTTCTCAACAACATGTAGTGTCTAAGTTATATAAAGTATTTCAGTTTTTGAATCCAAATAATTTGTCCGGTATCTTTTAGTATTGTCAACAGGCCTTGACACACCCCTCTGGCAAAGGGTTTGGCACCAACTATATAAGTTTCTTAAACAAGACAGGTTTCACCTTACTCAGTTTAAGATACTTCATAATATATAATCACACTCCATCTAAATTATTTAAGATGGGCAAAATACCTTCAGCATTATGCCACAGGTGTGGACAGGAGGAAGGGACACTGAAACATATGTTGTGGGATTGTCTGATCATAACTCCTTTCTGAAGCACTGTAAAGGACTCTCTGGATCCCCTCTTATAACTGGAAGATTTGTTCACTCCTGAAGTTTGCTTGGGGTTTATGCCCCGGCCTACCTAAGACATGTAAAGCCCACATGGAGCTGATTACCATAGTGGCTAAACTTGTCCTGCTTTGGCATTGGAAAGATACCACGGCCCCACACTATAAAGAATGGCATCAAGAAATGCTTTCAGCTTTAATAGTTGAAAAGCACATACAGTAGCATTTATCAGGTGTTTTCTGCATTTCTAAAGCACCATATGGGAACCGTTATATGTGTTATTATCCCCCTCTTCTTAGGGAACAGGTAGACCCAACTGTGCCCTTTTTTCTTTTTTGTAGCATACACTTGTGTTGGCTGGATTACTCTCCCATATTCTAACTAATTTTGGCTCCCCGTGACAGTTTTCTGGTTCTAGGGAATGGCTTGGTGTATGGGTAGAGGGGGTGGGGGTGGGAAGGTTGCTTGTTTTTGAGGGTATGGCTTTTATTGTTATTACTGCCAATGCTCTAGCCTGTCTTTGATGACAACAGATGTTTATTTCTGTACTGTGAGTAGTTTATGGTTGGTAAATCAATAAAGTTTATTTGATAAAAAAAAGGAATCTATCCCCAAATCTGGTAAAGTAAGGTAAAGTACCCAGAAGGTCTTTGACCTTATGGTGGAGCCGATTATGGTCAGACCACCACACTGTGAGGTTCTCGATTGAGGCTCCCTAATAGACCTGCCCCCAATGGAGATGATCTGATACCACCCTTTAAAGGGTGTAACCCCAGATGGTCTGATGGTAGTGCTGAACCTATCAGGTCTGATGAGTGCATGTGAGGAGCTGGGGGATCTGGTGCTGACCTATAATATGGACATGACTGAGGCCCTCGACTCCATCACATCTGTCTGTGTTCAACCCTTCACCTCACACCAGAAATCCCGGTGGTTTGATGGGACACTCAGGGAGATGAGGAGGAGGGGTCAAAGGTTGGAGTGGCATTGGTGGCGGACCAGTCTGGAGGAAGACAAGCTTATATTGATAATCCATTACATAGACTTTCAATCAGCAATCTCCTGTAAGAAGGCAGAATTCCTGTCCATGGAGATTGCTGCAGCAACTAACAGACCAGGTGAGCTCTCCCGCAATGTTGTTAGGCTATGCAATCCAGTCTGTCTCCAGTCCAGAGGAGCCTTTTCACAATAAAGGTGTGATGAGTTTGCTCTGTTCTTTGCTGATAAGATTGCCACCATCAGGGAGGAAATCCAGGCAATGCCCTCAAATGGGCCTTGTGGTGATGGGCATGAAGTCACAGGCAGTCAGGCTGTCTGGTCTGATTTCAACCGGTTGGATGTCAAGGATGTTGTGTGTTGCAAAGGTCGTCCAGGGGTTGCAGTCAACTTGTTGTAGTTTGGACTCAGGTCCAATGAGCCTCCTAGTGGGGTGCGTTGATGTCATTGGCCCAGTCCTAGCCAGGATAGTTCAGAGTTCTCTAGTGACAGGGATATTTCCAGAACCCCTGAAGGAGGCAGCTGTAAAACCACTCCTGAAAAAAATCTTAACTGGACCCTGACTGCCTGGCTAACTACAGACATGTCTCTAACCTCCCTTTTGTAGTTAAGATTATTGAGAAGGTGGTGGCCTCTCAACTGGACACCCATTTAACAACTCACAGCATCTATTATGCTTTCCAATCTGGTTTCAGAAAAAGGCATAGTACTGAGACTGCCCTTGTTCAGGTGCTGAATGATCTTCTGATGGCGAGGGATCGGGGAAGATGCACCGTCTTCATTCTCCTCAATCTCTCAACAACATTTGACACCGTGGACCAAGGGATGCTGATGGAGTGCCTGCAGAATTGTTGTACACTGTCTGGTACAGTCCACAACTGGTTTAAATCAATTCTCACTGGCAGGTCACAGCAGGTGGATTCTGGGATTTTCTTCTCAGCACCAGTCTCCCTGCCATGTGGGGTACGGCAAGGCTCTGTTGTGTCCCCCATGCTGTTCGTGGTGTATATTCTACCGTTAGGAGACATAATAAGATGGTATGGGCTGAGTTTTCACTGCTATGCAGATGATACTCAGCTATACCTGTCTTTTGCGCTTGGGCAGCAGGAGCCAGTCTCGGTATTTAACAGCTGTCTTGCTGAGATTCAGGGTTGGATGAAGGCCAACTGGTTGTAGTTTTGTTCAGACAAGACTGAAGTGCTAGTGCTGGAACCTGTTCGCAAGGGGCCAAAGGAGCAATCTTGACAGGTCTCTGGGCTTTGGCTGGAGGACTCACAATTGTTTACCTCAGATTGGGTGAGGAATCTTGGCATTGCTTTGGACAGCGGTTTGACACTAAAACATCAGGGGCTCGATTCCAAAACACTCCCTTGGAGAGTTGCACGTTTTGACGCTCCAGGGATGCAACAATATCTGGGTGGATCAGGGACCCTGCATCAGATTATGCAAAAGAGCAGGTCCCAGCACCAAAATACTCGGGTTTGCTGCCACTGCGGATCGGCGCCCAACCTTCAGCGCAGCTGTGGCACATGCTGCAAAGATCTGTCTTCCCTCTCACCAGCTCAACACAGGATGGGCAGCACTGGTGGTGGTGGTGGTGGTGAGGGGATTAACTGCATGTCTGGAGGGGGTGAGGGGCAGGAGGGGCATTGGATGAGTTGATCTGACAGCAGGAAGGTCAGGGATTGGTTTAGTACCAGGTGAGGTGCATATGCCTATGTCTTATATATCCAGGCATATGCCCTGTGCATGTGTAAAAGCAATCCTGCCACTACTGTCCACCAACCCACCCTATGCCCCTCAGTGCCCCTCCTGCCCCCTCACCCCGCATGTAGCTATCCCCCACTGTGTGGCACACTGGTGCAAAGGGCTTAGACTGCCTCCTGGCACATCTTAGTGGAGCCCCTTGCTGCAGCTATGGCAGGGCTTTTGGAATTCATAATTAGGGGATGTAGCAACCCTGCCATGGATCAAGCCCCCTAGTGACCTGGTGTACCCAGATGCAGGTCGCAAGCATGGCACAGTGCCTGGTTGGTGCAGCAGCTTCCCATTCCGGTGCAGATCACGTACAAGGATAGGGAATGTCACAAACTATGATGTGAGGTGCAACTTGAGCCATTGCTGTGTGATGCAAGCAGCTTGCATCTGATGTAACCATTTTGGAATCAGGCCCCAGGTGTCAGCCATGGTCCCAACCTCTTTTTACCATCTGAGAGTCATCACTAGGATTAAGCACCTGATTCCTCCTGGTGATCTGCCAGCACTGATCCATGCCTTTGTGACCTCTGTCCTTGATTACTGCAATGCTCTATACCAAGGGCTGTTGAGGGTAGATCTTCACCATTTGCAGCTAGTGCAGAATGTGGTGGCCAGGTTGTTGACCAGCCTACCTAAGTCATGTCATATTACTCCTGTGCTCCACTATCTGCACTGGATGCCAGTTAGGTGGCAGATCTCCTTCAAGGTCAGTTTGCTGACCTATGAGGCCCTACACAGGCAGGGGGCTGGCTACCTGCAAAACCTCCTCCAACCTTACCATGCTTCCTGTCCCCCCCCCATGGACGAGGGATTGTAGGAGGTTCCATGAATTCATTTAAAGTCATCTGGGGCCTGTACCTTTACATTTCTAGCCCCAGCTTTCTGGAACTCACTGCCTCACCCTATTCAAGCGCGTCAGAATATAGAGCACTTTAAGAGGCATCTGAAAATGTATCTAATTAGTCTAGCATTCTCAGAGTAGAAATAGTATTTTATTATTTTAATAATGTCTGTTTATTGTGTTATTGTATTTGTGTTGTTTTAAATGATTTTAATGTAAAGCGCATTGGATCATGATGAAATTTGTGCTCTATAAATAAAAGTTGATTGACTGATTGATTGATTTATTGATTAAGAATGTTTCCATGTACTGTATGTTGTAATATAGAAAAATGAAAAATGCTCAAAAAAGAACTATTTATAAAACAAAAAATTAAAACAAGTCCCTGCCAACCTGGACAAAGCACACACCATACTGTATCTAGTTGCATGCAATATTCAGCTTTTTATTTCAGTCATGTTTTTTTTTTCAACACAGCAACTCCAGAAAATTGAAATGTAAAACATACCTGAAGTATTTTGTTTCCCCTTTCACATGATTACTGCCACTTTTTTATTTTCCCTACTGATTATCTTCTATTGGCTGGCAGCACACTTGTGATCTCTACAATTAAGCTATCTGGCTGAGTCTTAGTGGAAGAGTGCAATACCATACCTGTCTGCTAGTTTGGAAAGTGACCCTTGGCCACGCTTTGGTACACTCCCAGCAGCTTCTCACTGTTGCCCCTGCTCCCAGGGCCACACATAGCTCTGGCAAGGTATCCTATCTTGTCCCTTTCTGTAGGACCACCCAGGGACATAGGGCCTTTATTACTAGGGCCCCTATCTGGCTAAATAGTCTTCCTACTGAGGTCCTTTCTGAAACTAACTTAGGCCCCTTTAAACTTAAACTCCAGCAATACTTTCTTACCTTAAATAGGTGCAACTGCCCCTAGCACACTGTCCTTTTCTCCCTTCTGCTTCCTCTCTCTCCCCTAACTGTACCTCCCCAACTTGCTCCCTTTGTCCTCTCCATCCTGCCTGCTTCTGCCCCCTACCTCACCTTTCTCCCTTCCTCCCCTCTCTTCCTTTGTTTTCCCCTGCTTCTACCATCTCTCTTCCCTGCTCACTCTTGCTTCCCCTACCTCCCCACACTTGTTTTCCTCCCTACAACTTTTGTGACAACATCTCCAGACTGCCTATTTACCCCGTTGTATTGGGCTCTCTATTCTCTAATCCTGCCTCTCTGTATTAACCTAGCTGCCCCCCATTAGTGATTCCTTGTTATCGCTGTCTTATTCTCTACCAGTAGTTATGACAACTGCCCTCCTATTTCTACCTTACTTCCCCTTTCTTACTCCTCCTTGCTGGTCACTTTATTTCCTCAAGCAAACAAACTGACAATGGCACTTTCACTGCCCTATTTTGTAATTAGTAGCCACACTGTTATAATATATGTAAAAAGCTACACTATTATAATGTACGTAAAGTTTTCATCCTAGTTTTAATGTGTTTTATTTTCTCCATTTATGTACCAACTGTTTTTGCACTGCCTTGTATTGTATTGTCTGCTGCTAATTTCTTTTGATGTGGAGACTTGTAAATGAGTCTCTGGCTCAAAAGTTGGTAATTCTGAGATATAAACAAATAAATAAAAAAAAATATTTGTCAATTTGTCAGCTAGTGCTCACTTTTTCTCTAGTCCACTTGCCTGGTTCATCACTCATTCTCCACCAGCTCGATTATTCACTCCCCCGCTCACTCACTCACCCACCTACCCACCAGCCAGTTTATTCATCTGATCACCCTCCTCTTTCAATTGTACCAATTCTTTTATTGTCAGTTACTAAAGTAGTTAGCAGGTTTTTTTTTGTTCTTGAGCCTTCCTCTCACTGACTGCAGAATCACTATACCAGGCCAAAGCTTGTTGTGTGACTGGTGTGGTAGTGGAGGTTGGCTGACAGCATGTCCCCAGCTGTGATATCAGAGGTCAAGCAAGTACTGCTATTCTATTACCACGCTGTCTGATCACTCCCCAACATGGACACTTTTTTTGTGGGTTTTCTTTTCATGCATTCAAGCATCACACATTGAATCTAGTGGTTACATCTGCGCTGCCTAGCAAGGCTATCTCCACAGCATGCTCCATCAGTGCTCATTTTAACTGCTCTGTAAAGGTGACTAAACAACTAAAAGAAGTGCAGCAATGTCTTGTTCTGTCTCAACAGTGCTTGATACAGGATGTGAATACCAGATGAAATTCATCATACCAGATGCTGTCTAGACTGTTAGAACAGAAGCGCGAACTTCATGACATGTCAATGGAGTGCAACAATAGGGAGGTCCTAAACCATCGGAAGTGGTCACTAGTTGACACCATAGTGAGAGTACTTGGGCTATTTGAGAGGAGCAACCATGATCTAAGTGCACTCTGACAGGTGATCCCAGCAGTGCATATCTGAAAACATCCATGGAGAAATATGTGAAGGAACACAGGGAGATTCTAGATGGGGCAGCTGTGCTCATTGAGCACATGCAAGCTGAACTGGATGCAAGATTTTCTAAAGTGCTGGATAGTTGCAGCCACATTTTTGCAACCTTGCTGAATCCCTAGTTCAAATGTAAGATTCTTCACAAGGTTAAGGATAACTCCAGGGTGAATCATTTGCAAAAAGACCTGTGTGATGAACTGACAGGTTGCATGTGGGGTCTAGTGCGGACACTGACGATTGGCCCAGAAGGTTATGATACAGAGAGAATGCCATCTGGAAGGTCTGGGTCCACTGGTAGAGATGGGAAAAAACACCTGTTACTGACAGCAACACTGATGGGAGTGAGTGGACACTGCTCAGCACATCATTACGTCAAGACCAACAGATGAGGACACATTATAGTCTTTTTCTTTGGAAAATATCTTGAATGGCTCTTTTGCGTAGTTTCTTGAGCCTGTTCAGGTTGATCCATTAGGCTATTGGGTGCAGAATAGGCATGTGTTCCCTTGCTTGGTGCAACTGACTATGAGATAGATCATCTGCCCCCTCCCCCCGAATGTGCCATCTGAGAGCATGTTTAGCACAACTGGTGATGTTGTAGAACCACATCGTTCAACATGAGACCCTGAGCACATCCAAAAGTTTCTTTTCATCAAGCTCAGCTTGCCAATACTTGGGTGCAAATATGAGTTACCCCCATGAAATAGAAATACAATCTCTGAAGCCTACTTTTGCCATCAGTTTTTCTTCATAAAATTAACTTGAGAATTCCCCATGCTTCCTTCCTGCAGTGTTTAATGTGCATACAACTTCATTATAATACAATTAAATGCATTAACTTTTTCTGAACCAGATAAAACTTGTATTCTTCTTGTTTTAATACACATTATCATCATGTATGTTTGAAACAGCAAGTATGCTGCACAAAAACACAGCTATAACAGCACCAAGATAAATCAAAATCTAGTGGGTGCTTGCTTCTCACATTAAGGCTTCATAACAATGAGGCTGTGAAACTGACTGCCCTGCACAGTGCACCACTCACTACTCCACTTTTGCACAAAGCCTACAAAAACAATATTCCCCAAATCTTCTTGCTTCCCACATAGCCCTAATGTTTCACCAATACAGCTTGTTTAGGGGATTGTTTTTGCTGTTTTCATTTGTTTTGCTGTCCATTTCTTGCTTTCAGTTATTTATCCCACAAATAAAAATGGCTACCTGCTTTTACCGCTCACTCTGAATCCTTGTGTTTTATTTCCTTTTTTCACATGTCCACTTTGCTGCCACCCAACTTACACAAGGGTGCCACAGCAGTCCCATAGGGGAATATTGTCTGTGCCTTCACTTACTGAGAGAAGATCCATCCCATGGATGCTCAGTCCTCCTTCCCCTGGCTGGTCCCCAAGCAACCAAGGTCCATTCACAAACTGTTTGTCAGAGTAGTTAGCAGTATTGACAGAACTACAGCGCTATGGGGATGGATCTTTATTTTCATTTTAAGAAACCAAAACATTGTTGTTTTTTTATTCTACTATTTTCTCCTCCTGTTGTTTACCAGGGGTATACCCTGTAATCATATAGGGATGCACCTTCAAAGCAGACAGGGCAATACCCTGCCCTGTAATCAGACAGGGAATGGGGTTTACCCTGTGCAGGCTCTTTGAATCATTCAGACAGCAGGGAGATTTGTTTTGGTCAGGCCCATTCCACCACATAGTGCCCACCCAGCTCTGTTCCTGAACCTGGCCCATCAGATTGGCCACACAACAAAAACATTTTCACTGCACCATGTTGGTGACAGTTTCCTAGTGGGTTGCAAGGAGATCAACATGGTGCTTAATAAAAAATGTTATGTGAGGCCTTGCCCTTAGGTCCTTCTTGAAAATGAAATGAAAGGATGTAACAAGAGACATACAAGCAGGCAGCCTTTTTTGGTTGTGTAATAAAACAGAAGGGAATAATACATAGACAACTGTGTGTTATGAAGTTTTTTGCTTTACACATCTGAGGTATGTGATGACCCATAAACCTCGAGAGTGAAGCTTGAGAGGTTTATTAGGTCATCACACACTGAGGGTGTGTAAAATAAACTTCATAAACACACAGTCATCTATGCTTTTTTTATAATTACTGGAGCAGGGAGTGAATACAAGAGAAAGTCACTGAAGCAGTTGTGTTTTAGTCTGATTGTGATCCCTGCTGTGCATTGTTCATACACACACACGCGCGTGTGCGCACACACACACCCACACACACTTCCTTTCCAGTAGGGATGTTTTTTTCTTTCTTTGTTTATTTTTTTAAACTGAAACTGTTAAAGTACACATAACTAGCAGTATAGGAAGTCAGCCATGGTCCCATTGCTGATAGCACTTGGTCAGGCTCACAGTCTCCTGAACCCGGCACATACCAGGATCAACCAGATACATGTCTGCAGTTGTAAAGGCAGGATCCACTGAATAAATATGGAAAAAAAAAATAATGAGAAGGCGAGACTTAGCACAGGTAAATTATGACTTGTGCTAGTGGCTAAGCAACAAAAGAAGCTGCCATGTTTGTGGAACTGTTCAGCCTTCCCACACAAAAAATGACAGCCAATGAGGTAGCGCACTATAAATAGAACTAAAGTGATAGTGAAACCAAATGCGGTAATAACTGGGTAACCCAGTTATTATGGTGTTTGAAAAAGTATGTCAAATCATGCATTAAAGGGGGTCACCAGTAGTTATTATATTTTTACATGTAAGAAAGGGATACCAAATGATGATGACAGTATTATTATTATTGTTTATTATTATTATTTCAGAATATACCTTTGAGCCAAGGCTCTTTTACAAAGGTTCCACATCGGGGAACAATACAGAACATAGTGAGGACAATAACAAGTACAGTAGTTTCAAGCAGCCATAGGCTTTGTCGGGTACATTAAAGCTTTCATATGGAATTACTGTAATATATGCAATGATTCACCATATGCGTGTTAACTTACAGTAATTTGTGTATATTATTCAAGAACATATGTAGAATAAAAAAACAGTTGTAATGTGGTTCACTAGAATAAATTAAAAACTGCTAGGAAAGATGGTAGATAAAGGTAGATGAAGCTATGGGGAGAGAATGTAGATAATAGTGGGGAAATAAGAAGGAAGGAGATAGGAGATAGTGGGGGTAAAGGTGGGGGGGACTTAGAGAGGGTGGGGGAAGGAGAGTAAGTTTAGTTAGGAAAAACATTCACAGGAGGCCATTGTGACAAGGTGCTGATGCAGATAGCACTTGAAAGTGCCCAGGGTAGTGTCATTGGTAACAACAGGTGGAAGTGAGTTGTACCAAGATGAGACTCTGTTCATCAATCAATCAATCAATCAATCAATCAAAATCTTTATTTTACCAGGCAGAACATCATTGAGACAAGCTCATTTACAAGATGGACCTGGGGCAAAACAATTGCCAACAGAGTTAAGACATAACAGGTTGAGTGAATGTACATAACAATTATATAGTAATAATAACAACATAATAACATATAACCATCACATGTAACAAGATACTTCCACCAGAACATAGCAATAGGTTCAACAGGGAGGTAGCACCATTTAAATACAATTGCATAGATACAGATAAATGGATGTAAGGTAATGAGCTAAAGTTTATACAGTAAACATCATTGGAGGAGTCATAGTGAGCAGGAGTGGCAGTTCCTCTAGCATCAAAGTGTGAAGAAGATTGAGATGCAAGCGTCCTTTGATAAGTACTGTAGTCATGGCATGGCAAGTGGGGTGGGAAGGGGAGGGGTATAGGGAGTGGGGAGGGAAGGTCAGATAAGAGAGGAGAGGGCTTGGACATGATGGCCTATGGAGGAAGGACTGTTCTAAGGGAGAAACACAACAGATGCCACAGGCAATGGTTGGGGGTGTAAGTCCAATATTTGAAGCAAAGACAGATTGTGATGTTGGGACCTTGATTTGGACAATGACAGAATGCAGGACTCAAATGATGCCTCGGGCAATGGTTGAGGTTTAAGTCCAGAATTTGAAGCAGTAACAAATAATGTCTTTAAGACCTTTACTTGAAGCAATGACAGACCTCAGAGAAGGTCCTCAGGAACAAGGATCTGAAGAGGGAGAACATGATACGGGAAGTGAGCTTTAAGGTTTTCTGGATCTTATTCCAGAGCATAGGAAGAGTGAAGCTTATTGAGGCTCTACCAAAGTGCATTTTAACTTTAGGGTTTAGCCAGAGATAAGATGGTAAGACTTCTGAGAGAATAGGCACTAGGGATGCAGAGAGTTTGGCAGCTTGTGAGGTACCGAGGTAATTTATGAGTGATTGCCTTATATGTCCATAGAATAGCATTCTTTTTCCTGTATGTAAAGGAGCATTGACCTTGGGTAGTGCAGCAGTGTGAAACAGAAAAAGTAAGATATTCTGAACTCCTGGTTAGTCGGGGGGCCGCAGTTGGGGGCCAGTAAGGACTGAACCCTTGACGTTAGGAGATTTAAGGTAACTGTTTTTGCTAGCATACAGGTCTGGTACTTGAGTCTGCTGGGGAGTTGGAGCCAGTTTATCTGCTTATAGATGTCACAGGTATAGTATGTGAGAGGCATGGAAAAGAGGTCAGTAGATGACATGCCTTGTTAAGGGAATGGCTATTCGTTGAAGTGTGGTGTCAGTGGCAGAGCTGTAGATCACAAGCCCATAATCGATTATTGATATAACAGAGCTTTGAATGGCAATGCTTAGGGCTTCATTGGTGAGGCAGCTCCTATGTCTAAAGAGAAGTCCTATGTGGGTGTTCATGATCTTGGCAATGCTCTCAATGTGTTCAAAGTAAGACAAGGTGCTGTCTAGAGCAACCCACAGGCATTTAAACGGTTGAACAGGTTCGAGCAACATCCCTTCAATGTTTGTGATAGACAGACATTTGTTTTTATGTTTGTTATGGATGCCATAAAACATCATTGTTTTAGTTTTTTTGTGATTTAGTATGAGTTTTTGAGATGTAAACCATGTCTCCACTTGCGTAAAGCTAGTTTGCAGTTGCAATTGTAGGAGGGAGGGGTCAGGGTGGGAGGTGAAAATAACTGCATTGTCTGCATAAAACAGGAGCCTATTAGGGCATGATGCAGGCAGATTGATTAGAAAAATACTGAAAAGCAAGGGACCCAAGATGAACCCTTGGGGAACTCCAGAGCGAATCGGACAGGAGGGTGAGAGGGACTCACCAACTCTGACCTGTTGGGTTCGGTCACTAAGGTAACTTTGGAACTAATGTGCAGCATCATCTGAGAGGTCAAGGCAAGATAATTGTTCAAATAGCAGGGAGTGGTTGACAGTGTTGAACGCCTTTGTCAAATTGATGAAGGTGGCACTGACAAGATGTCCTTGATCCAGAGCATTATGGATGTAAGTGGTGAATTCAAGGAGAGCTGTGGTGGTACTATGACCTTTTTGAAAACCATGCTGCTCCTGACTTTGCAGGTTGTGGTTAGCAAGGTATTCTCTAAGTTGATTGGCAACTATTCTCTCCAGTGCTTTTGAAAGAGGGAGGAGAATGGAGATGGGTCTGTAGTTAGAGGTTAAGGGTCTTATCCACCCTTTTGTGAATTGGCATCACAACAGCAGATTTCCATATTTGGGGAACTGAGAAAGCATTAGGGATCGACTGAGGATTTTGGTGAGTGGGGTCAGGACTTCATCAATAGTGAGGGCAAGGAGTTTCAGGTCTAAGGAGTTGCCACTGAATCTGGACCTCCCAAGCACTTTGAACAGTTTTTTTTGACTAGGGCCTCTGAGATAGTTTTAAAGTAGAAAGGAGGATGGCCCTGTGTTATTCTTGCTTTGTCCAAGCCTGGAGAGTCCGGTGGGGGGGTCAAAGAAGGTTGGAGGAAGCACATGACTAAGACCGGTGAATGCCGCATTAAAAGCATTAGCAGTGGTGACCTGGTCCAGAGTGAGGCAGCCATTTACATTGAGCATAGAGAGTGGTACTTTGGGGATATGCCCTGTAACTTCAGAAAGATTTGCCCAAAACGTCTTCCCATCTTTCCATGAGTTAGCGAGTGCGCTTCTGTAGTATCTTGCCTTTTCATTTTGAATTGCTCTAGTACAGGCATTTCTTGCTGCTTTGTAAGCCTGGGTATCAGCCTGGGTGTCAGGCAAGTTGGCCAGATGGCAAAGATGATCCCGGGAGCTCAATTGTTACAGAAGATCAGAGTTAATCCAAAGGTTATTACACTTTTAATCTTGCATTTTTTGAATAGCGGCATGGACATCACAGGTGCTGTTAAAGCTGCGGATAAAATATTTAAAAGCAGTGTCAATGTTGGAGGCTGTGTCTATCAGAAACCAATCATGGTCTTGTAGGAGGGTTTTTAGAGACCCAAGATGACCAGGAATAGGTCTCCTGCTTTTAATAGTTTTGGGAGGAGGCTTAGTGTATCTGTTTGACCAGAAGCAAAGGATTGGGGAGTGGTCGCTTTAACTGTCAGAGAGAACTACTGTTTTCGTGATGTGATCTGGGTGGTTCATGAGAACCCAGTCCAGAAGGGTAGTAGTACCTGTTCTGTAGTTCACCCTTGTGGGTGATTGGACCATTTACGAAAAGTTAGCAGCAGTCAGTGCATCCTTATATTTGTTCATACTGGGGGAGGACAAGTTCACACTGAAGTCACCAAACAGGATTATTTCTGCATTTTGATTAAATGAGTGTATGAAGTCTAGTATGGGGTTTAGCCTTTCGTTGGTCAGCTTGGGGGGATATAGATTGATGCCACTGTCAGATTTTTGTTTTGTACTCCAAGTGGTATCTTCAAGGCAAGAACCTGGATGTCATTCTCAGGGAGAGGCACACTGAAAACATGACTCTTAAGAGATTCTTTTAGGTAAAGGGCACAGCCTCTGCCTCTCTTGGCCAGCCTGTCTTGCCTGAAGACTATATACCCTGGGATCAATATTGCTGAGTCCAGGCTCTTTGAGGAAAGCCATGTCTCAATTACAGACAGAATATCATGGTTGTGATGTACTGTCCAGGCTGTGGGGGAGTCAAGTTTATTGAAGAGGCTACAGATGTTGATACTTGCCAAGGAGAGTGTCCCAGCCTTGACTTCTTCTTTGGCACAACTCATGGGAGAGGTCCAGGGCTAGGGTGTACATTTCCTGACATAAGTAGTAACAGCAGTATTAGACATTTTATGAAGGTCAGCTTTGGTTGTTGGACAGATAGTCCTTAGAGACAAGTACATTTAAAGTTGATTTCAATTGAAAATGTTGATACCTCGTGGTTAAGTCAAAAGCCAAAAGAAATGATCAACTCCTGATGTGTTAAAATTCCTGAAGGTGATGAAGGTGATGAACTGTGCCTGCGCATATGCAGGATGTGAAATCCTTTTGTTTGTATGCTTCCTTTGTCATTCAAAGAGGTTGTTAAAAAGCCCACACACAGATCCTTTAGGAGAAGGTCAGACAAAAATGTGGATTCAAGCAGAACCCAGAGTTACTGAGTTTGTCAGACTTAGTTAATTGACTTATGTCTTGCTTGGGATAGATTCCAAAAAGTTGCTTTTAAAATAAAAATGCAGATACCTGGTGATGATGTTTTGCAGAAATCCAGTCCATGAGACATTCACCGATGTAGTGAGCAAGAATGGTGTAGTTACTCCAAGCAGAAAATCATGTAAAATGACAAAAACTAAGCTACAGACACAGACAAACACAATCAGCCACCACACAGACTCAGGAGTGAAGAAATCTACAACACAGTAAAAACACTCCTCTAAACAAGCCCTATTGGCAAAATGGTGAGGTTAATACTGTATGTGTGGTTTTAATAGAAAAAAATTAACAACTCGATATTGGAAATGTTCTGTATTTTTTGGCTTTGTGCAAACTGTAACTGTTGACTGAGTGAGTGGCCTCTCTGTTGTCTACTACACCTAATGAAATATTTTTATCATTATGCCAAAACAAGGAGGATTTCTACCAGGCTGTGACTGATTGTTGCTTGCAGAGCAGAAACAGGCCTGGTCTAGTATGAGTATTGTTTTTCACTTTTAGGGGAAAAGAAACATTTTCCTAACAGTTCTCCTAATAAACACTAACAATTATCACACAGTAGTATGAAAAAGTTACCCTTTCTAGCTTTGGATTTAGAAAAGGAAAAAAAAAACTGTCAAGATTATTGCTTTTTGGCTAATTTTAATAACTGGATGGAAGTAGATTGCTATTCCACAATAAATAATTGTAAGTAAGAAAGGGATAGCAAAATGTTCACAAGTTAACACTCCTCTAAACATGCCCTATTGGCCCGGCTGCGACTGATTGCCTACTGAGCAGAAACAGGCCTAATATAATATTAGGGTTTGTTTTTTTGTCACTTTAAGGGAAAAACTCTCCAAGCAGTTCTCCTGAGAAATACTGAAAATATCACACAAAAGTGTAAACACAAATTATCGTCTCTAGCTTGGCATTTAGAAAAGGAACAAACACTGTCAAGATTTCAACTTTTTGTCCAACTTTAAAAGTTGATGGAAGTAGATTGCTCTTTCTAAGCAGCTCAGTCTTCTGTATCTCTTGCCTATAGCTTCTACAAGTGCTGAGTCACATGATCTGCCTTTAGTGAGCTACCAAAGTGACCTTTGATTAGAGAGGAAGTCTCAGGACACCTTGAAAGTCTCACACCAGCTTCCAGTGGTTGAATAATGAATTATTTTATTTTATTTATTTATTTTTATTAAAAATGTTGATTACCAGGAAAGGCACAATGAGCTAAGGCTCATCTCCAGGTGTGACCCAGGTGGATGGGGTAATAAAGAAGGACACATGGTACAGTACAAGACAAAAATACAAGCTACAGAATACAATTATATATTGCTTATAAACACTAGATGGTAATAGGCAACTTGCAGGGTCATTACAGAGTGTGCAGAAATATAGTATCCATTGTCAAATACAATCGTTTGTTGTAGGGATCACAAAGGGCTACCACCTTGTCCCTGAGTACTGTGTTGTGCTGTTGGAAAGTGGGATATATTGGTACATGAGCAAAACAGGAGGGAGGAGGTGACAGTGCTGCTTGATGGAAGGAGGAGGGGAAGTGCCAAAACTGGGGTGGCTGAAGGTTCCATAAAGCTGGAAGTCTGTAGGAGAAGGCAGCTTTACCAGAAGATGATGAGGAGCTAGGACAAAGAAGGTATGGGTGTTCCTACTGCATAGGTTATATGGGGAGATTGCTACTGGGGATAGTGTTTCTGGAAGGTTGGGTGGATGTAGGCCAAACCAGTATTTGACTATGAGAGAGATAATTGATAATGTGACTATTTGACAGGGGTGTGAGGTCTATGGAGTAGTAAAGGTGGCAATGATGAGTTCTGGGAGGAAGTTAGAGGCAAAACAGCAGAAGGAATTTAGAAAGGTGTCAAGGTGGGAGAGAGAGGAGGCTGGGGCTGAGCTATAAAATATCAGCATAGTGAAATATTGGGGCAATTGTCTTAGAGACTAATTCACAATGGGTAGAGAGAGGAAGGGAGTCTATTGTGGTACAGAATGTTGAGTTTTGGGTGTGTCTTAGAGGTGATGGCATCTATATGATTAGAGAAATTTAAGTGGGGAATCAAGCCATATCCCTAGGTATTTGTAAGTCTTGACATAGTCTAGAGAGGAGCTATCTAGTGTAGTGAAAGCTGGAAGGGGAGGTAATCTAGCCAGTTTTTTGGATGAACTGCAGATCATTGAAATGGTCTAGAGGTGTTAATTTTCAATTGTTTTTTGATGAACTAGGATTGCATCGTTTGTAGGTCTTGTTGAAGTGGGGTGTGGACATCTGAGATGGCTGGCCCAGAGACAAAAATAATGGTGTCATCTGCGTACATATATATCTTTGAGTTTGAACATATTGAAGGGAGGTCATTTATGAAGGCTGAGAACAGGATGGGGCCAAGGACAGACCCTTGTGCTTCCCCTGCTAGTATGGGAGGAGGAGGAGTAACCCACCCTAACTGACTGCTGCCTATTTTTGAGGTAAGATGTGATCCAAGATACTGAGAGGGGGGACTAGGCCAGCTGCACCTAACTTGGTGAGGAGGAGGGCATGGGAGACTGAGTCAAACACCTTGACCAAGTCCACGAAGATGGCAGTTGTCAAGTGGTTGTGGTTCATGGCTGAGTGGATGTATTCTGTGATTCAAAGAAGGAACATGATAGTATAATGTATTTGATTGTATTTATAATTTATTTGTTCAATCAATTTAAAAAAGATCATTACAAAGTTACAGAAAATATTATAAACAATAAACATCATTAAAATTAACTGTATAAACAGACAGTTACATTTTATCCTAATACGTCATTAATTCCCAAAATACAGCTCATAAAATTAAAACAGTGCAAGTTTTCTTTCTCCTGATTTTTTGTATGTTAAACAAATAAAGGGCAGTTATTTTTGTAGTGTCGTCATCCTCTGCTGTAAACAGGATTTTCAACAATTCAGACTCATCATAGTAAGTAATAGAGGTAAGGACTGGACCAATCCATTTCTTTCATGCTGCAGTATACCATCTGCATCTTGGTACAACATGGGCTAAATCCTCAGTTTCATTTCCTTTACAGTAACACCAAGCATGCATTGGGTCATTCTTGCTATTTAGTTTCACAGACAGAGCATTTAATCCGAAGAAACCTATTCTAAATTTTGCATAGGTTCTTCTCAAAGTTTGATTTTTGAGAATTTATAAATAAAAATGGAAACATGTTGACAGTCATTGCTAGTATATCAAACTGCAAATCTAGAATGTGCTACATTATCTAGGGCTATAAATTTGTATTTGTTTACCAATACATTTTTTTATAAGGCATTATATTGATCAGCAGTTGTAATGTTATGTGTGGTGAGACTAAATAGAGTTCAAAGTATTACTGAATTCATATTAACATACTAACATACTAATTGCCAGCAGATTAGACCTTACGTTCTATCGAGTCTGCTCAAATCTTAGATCCCTAGTTGGGTGCTGAGGCCCTCCCCTTGTGTTCCAGAAACCCCTATCATCCATCCCCACCCCCCTGGGCCAGGCCATCATCTGATACGTCCACTTTCTGTGTCTGTCCCACCCTCTCTTGAAGCCCTCCACTGTGGATCTCTGAACCAGCTCACCAGGCAGTGCATTCCAAGGGTCCACCACCCTCTCAGTGAAAAACCTCCTCCTCTTCCCTCTCACCCTTCCACCTTCCAACTTCAAAACCATGCCCTCTGATGATACCTCCCTGCTTTAGTCTAAAGATCCCCTCCATGTTTACCCTATTTATTCCCTTGAGGTACTTGAAGACCTCAGTCATGTCCCCCCTGTCTCTCCTCTCCTCCAATGAAAGCAGGCAGAGTTCCTCAAGTCTGTCCTCATACGTCAAATCCCCTAGTCCTCGTATCATCTTAGTTGCCCTCCTCTGTACCCTTTGCAGGAGCTGTATGTCCCTCTTCAAGTGTGGTCTCCAGTACTGTACACAGTACTCAAGGTGTGGTCTAACCAGTCCATTGTACAGCGGCAGAATCACTTCCCTGATCCTAGAGGTGATCCCCCTTACGATGCATCCCAACATCCTGTTTGCCTTGCAAGCCACTCTCCTGCACTGCTCAGAGTTATTCATACATGCATCCACCATGACCCCTAGGTATTTTTCCCCTGTTGAGGCATCCAGTGCCTCCCCTCCCAGGGTGTACCTGTGTTTAGGGTTTCTCCACCAAGATGTAACACCTTGCACTTGGTATCTCCTTAAGAGATGTTAACCATTTCTATTTCTTACAGTCAATCATATCCCAGTGAATTTTTTCTTTCAAGCACTTTTTGGACAGATGCTTTTTCAGGAGTTTACTTATTTTAATCAAAAAGTTTATTACTCCGGATTCAGCCTGTGTTTATATGTTAGGAAGACTCATTTCAGCAAGCACAAAACAAGCCAGCATCGTTTTAGGAAAACCAATTTCCCCCTGCAGCATCTACCTTACTGCTTTATCTAAGTTCTTCAGATTTTTATGGTCCCGAATTTCAGAGCCATATAGAGTCTGTGCATTGTATTTGGCATCAATTGTTCTTATCAGGGGGTAATAGAACATGACCATATTTATGATTAAATCTTCTCAGGGACAAAATGGTCTTATTAGTCTTTTTTTGAAGCACCTCACAATGTTTTCTCCACATAAACATTTGAGAAAGTGTCAGTCTGAGATACTGATATTCTTTTGTAACTTCCATTTCTGTGTTATCTATGTGCCATTATACAATGACAAGAGAGAGAGAGAGAATCCTGGTCCCTGATTGGTCAGACTGGGATTGGAACTGGGATGTTATCCCAGCATAACATCTCAGCTCTAGTCCCAGTACAGTAACGACTGCATGAAATGTAAAAAGAAAATCACTCCATGCCAGCAGGTTCTGAATTGCCATTATTGCTGACAACACGATCAGTTTCCTCTCTTTATAAAAACTGTTCTACTGTACTCTGTAGTGAGAGACATTAAGTCTGCTCCTTTTTCCGTTTTTTTGTCCCCATCAAAAAAAAAGCAAACAATACAACACCGCAGTGCCCCAGAGCAAGCAACCATGTCTCTTTAACAGTCAGCACATGATCATTCACTCCCCATTCCGTTCACTTCTTTTATTAATTCAAATTTTATTAAGTTTACACAAATACATCCCAGTAGTGGGAGCAATGAGTGATTACAGCTAAGGAAATAAAAATAACAAACATTCTTAAACCTCCCCCTCCCTCCCTCTCCCTCCTACCATCTCACTTTATTCCCCCCTCCCACACACCTTCAAAGTTCAACAGTGAATTTATACCAAAAGTAACATGATTAAATTAAAACTAGACAGAATTAGCTGGTTGTTGGTCAGACATATCCCTTTATAGTGAGTACAAGACATGTAAACTTTCCCATCTTTTTTTATAAATGTGCATTCGATTATTGAGACTGGCCATCATTTTCTCAATTTGTAAATTGTAAAGAAGCTGTTGTAGCCATTCTGAATAAGAAGGTTGGAAAGAATCCTTCCAATGTTTTAAAACTAGCTTTTTAACAGACATGGCTATCATCATAATGTGATAGTTTCTAACCATAGGTGGAAAACCTGTAAAGTCCCCTGGTAGACACACCTCCAGTGTAAAATAGGCCTGCAGACCTAGTAGGGGATCCATTTTGGATTTAATGAGTTCCCACAATGGAATTATATTTGCACATTCCCAGAATAGGTGGTAAAGGGTACCCAGGCCTTTAAGACATCTGTTACATGTAGGAGCTTCTGCCCTTCCCATTTTGTATAGTCTATATGGAGTTAAATACATGTCATTAAGAAATTGCATTTGCATTAGTCATAGTCGATCTTGTATAATATGTTTGTGACAAGATTCCCAGATTTTAGGCCATTTGGAATTTAAATTTGGATATAAGGTATTCCGGTAGTGAGGTATGCCATCTACTTTCAGGAATATCAGTGGAAACAGCAAGGTATAAAGAGATGAAACAGCATGTGGGGCTAGTGTTAATATTCTGCCTGTGGAGATCCAATCTTTCAGGTCTTCCCTAATGGTGCCAACCCCAAAATATGCAGTACGCATATGTCGTATCTGAAATATTTTAAAATGACCATTTATTGGCGAGACCAAATTTTATTAGTATTTCAGTGGTGGCTAGCAATGCTTGATTGGAGCTGTAAAAATCTCTTGCCACACAGTTTTGAGGACGTGGGATTCAGTGGTCAAGGATTGGCTTCCCTCCTATCTTAAAATTGGGATTTTGGAAGATGGGCTGAGAGAGATCTTGTGCATTATCATATCATAAGGAAGAGCACAATTGTAAATGAATATGAACCAAGTGATCTACCAGATTGTGATGAACAGAAGGGTTCAGATTTTTAGATTTCAGGAAGAGTAATGCTGCAGGACTAATACCAGATTCAAATATTAATTATTTTTCTATTATAAGCCAGGTAGGGGTATAGTCTGACGAGTCCAAGGGAATAGAAGGAGATAACCAATGGAGATACTTACTTAAATCACTCGCCCAATGATATAGATTAAAATTTGGGAGTTTAAGGCCTCCTAAGGATTTAGGTGCAACTAGTTTATTGTATGCTCATCTTGAGGGTTTACCTTTCCAGAGAAAAGTTGATATGCTGCTATGGATAAGTTTAAACCATGCTTTAGGGAGCCAAATGTTAAGACGATTCAAAGGGTAAAAAATGCATGGGAGGAGGTTCATCTTAATAATGTTCACTCGACCCCATAGGATTAAGGGAAGATCTTGCCATCTTTTTAGATCTTGCTGTACTATTTTATGTAAGTCATCTAAATTAAGCTTCCGCATCTGGGTGAGACTAGTGGAAAGGTATATCCCCAGATATTTAATGGATTTTGGTGCCCATTTAAGACCCAGCTCAAGTGCATCCTACTTGTGTACCTTGGGATTTAGTGTGAAAATCAAAGATTTCTCCATGTTTAACTTGTAGCTGGATAGGGAACCATACACCTGTATTAAATCTAGTAGCATATGAATGGAGGGTTTAATTTGCATTATATGAAGCAAAATGTCATCTGCATAAACTGCAATTTTGGTGTTAAGTGATCCCAATTGTATACCATGTATCCCTGGAGAAGTCTGTATGGAAACTATGAGGGGCTCTAGGTATAAATTAAATAAAAGAGGTGATAATGGTCAACCTTGCCTAGTGCCTGCCTCTAAAGGAAAACTAGGAGAAATAATCCTATTACAGAAGACTCGTGCAGTGGGGGTACAGTATAATATTTTAATCCAGGAAATAAATTTAGTGGGAAAGTGAAACCTGTGAAGAGTCCTGAATAGGAACTGCCAATCTACCCTGTCAAAGGCCTTCTCCTCATCCAGGGAAACCAATGCCACACCTTGGGGGGAGTCCCTGGACACAGAGAAGATGTGAAACAGGTGACAGAGTTGATCAACAGAGGACCTACGCTTCATAAAGTCCACCTGGTCCAGACTGATGAGTGAGGAAAGGACTTGGTCTATTCTAAGGGCCAGTCATTTAGCCAGGATTTTACGGTCAGTATTAAGAAGAGATATAGAGCAGTAATTAGATATTTGTGTCATATCCATTCCTGGTTTTGGGAGTATGATAATTGTGGCCTCCAGCATCCTGGGGTCAAAATCAGCCTCATTAAGCATGCTGGAGTAGACTGCTAGCAACAAATGGGCTAGCTGAGGTGCCAACTTTTTGTAAAATTTTGGGGAGTAGCCATCTGGACCTGGGGCTTTATCTAAAGGGAGGACGTTAATGGCTTGGATTATATCTGCTTCTGTGAAAGGTACAATGTTTTTCCATCTGAATGGGAGTAAGAGAGGGAAGTGGAAGATTCTCTAGGTAGGAGTCCACTTTTTGTTGGGGCTGAAGATTGGGCATACATGTGTATAGCGATTTATAATATTGTTCAAACCCCTTATTAATGTCTGCAGCCTGGGTCTAGGGAGGGTCATGGGGGTCCTTTTGTATTGCTGTGATACATTTTGATGCTTCAATCTTTTTAAGCCGAAGGGCCAAAAGTCGTCCGGCTTTTTCCCCTTGTTTGATGTAAGTGGCTTTTGTTTTTAATAGTGCCCATTCCACCTTTTACCTGAGAAGTTCAGAATATTTATTCTGTAGCTTTATCATGGCCTCTTTTTCTGATTCCAAGGTATTTTTACATAGGTATTTCTCTTTTACCCTGATTTGGTCTAAAAGGAGTTTGGCTTCCTGAGTTTCTTTCCATTTTTTAATAACTGATCATTTTATAAACTCTCCCCTTAAAAAACACTTTAGAGCACCCCATTCCATAGAAGGGGACTGTGTGTAGCCCCAATTAATATACTTATAAGACTCTAGGGTGGATAGTATACTTTCTGTGAATTTTTTTATCCTGTAATAACTGATTATTGAGTCTCCATTGAGTATTTGTTCCCCAGTTTAGAGACAAAGAGAGGAGGCAAGTTACTATGGAGTGATCTGACCCTGTGCCTGGTTCCAGACTGCTGTCCATTAGCCCCTGAATGAGAGATTTACTCATCCAAAAATAATCAAGGTGCAAAGCTGAGCTGTGGACTGCAGAGCGGAAGGTATATTCTCTTGCAGCAGGGTGCAGAGTCCTCCAGGGGTCACAGAGGCCTAGATGATCTACTAGATCTGTACAAACTCTCTGTGCTGGGGAAAGTCCCTGAATCCTAAATCCTGGTGATTTATCCATAATGGGGTCAAAAGGTAAATTCCAGTCTCCCCCTATAACCATGGGGATATGTAGAAAGGGTGTCAAAACTGAAACTAGCTCCATGAAAAAAGATGGGGAATCAATATTAGGGCCATAGACATTACCCAAAAGGATATTATAAGAGTGAATCTTTCCTATGGTGAAAACATACTTGCCCTCTTTGTCTCTTATGCATTGTTCACACACCAATGGAAAAGTTCTATTAAAAAAAATAGCTATCCCTTTACTATTTCTAGAGTGCCCTGTAGCAAATAGCTGCCCCACCTGCTGTCTTCTCAAGAGACTCTCCTCAGCTTGCAGGAGATGGGTTTTCTGAAGTAAAATTACATCACTTCATAAGATATTTAAGTTTTTAAGAAGGCACATACATTTGAGTGGGTGTCTTGCACCTTTAACATTCCACATGCTAATCCTGAATGATTCCAGATTAATAAAGTGGCATGATAATAATCTGGGGCCCCTTGTGATTTAAAGTCTCTGATCCTAAAACTGAAGACAGCTGAGGGTGTTCTAAGAATGTACTTAATAGTTGCCACCATTAAAAGAAAGATCCTCCGAGGAAGTCATCCTCCAGATCGGAGTTGTGAAGAACTTTGTAAGTCCAGGAGCTGGTTTTGGCCTCTGAGCTGTGAGATTGCCCCTCAAGGTTGGTGTGCTCAGTTCTGGCTAGCAATCAGTCCAGAAATAAAGCCTTCAATACAAAGCAGGCCCTTGTTAGCTGCTTCCCCAAAACATCATAATGCCCTCCCTGATAGCTTTGGCATAAAAATAAAAAAACATCAGTTTAGGAAGAGTGCAATAAGGATGAACTGTGAGACATAGAGCATGGGTATTATATAAAAACAAGTGCTTTCCAGAATCCCAATATGGCAAAGTGTGCCTTTAAAAAATCAAAGGCAACTGCTTACAAGACTCTATCTGGGAAAATACACTGCCTACAGGCTTTTTGGGGACTCTCAGTGATCGGAAAATGAAGTGGGGCATTTCTGCTTGAGATAGGCCAACGCAGGGTCTAATTCTTTGAATGAAGACCACAAGTCATCCAGGTTAACTTGAAGTTTAGCAGGATACACAATGTGGAATTTTATGCCTGAGGCTATGTACTTTGAGAAGATCGGGTGGAATAAGGCATGACGCTGTCGGACGGTTGCTGGCAGATCTTACGTGACTCTAATCTTTTGCCCTTCCCACAAAACATCCTGTAAGTCTCTCAATTTTTGTAAAATATATTGTTTCTCCTGAAAGTTGAGGAAGCAACAAATTAAGGGTCTGGGTTGAGCAGCAGAGGGAGGCATGGGTCTGAGGGCACAATGTGCTCTCTCTCTCAAGGTGTAGGTCGGCCTGAATGGAGAGGGTCCGACTACTTTGGTCAGAAATTTTTGCATGAACAGCTGAGAGTCAGTGCCTTCTTCCTTTTCTGGGATACTGATTACAACTAAGTTGTTATGTCAACTTCACCCCTCTAAATCCTTAATCTTATTCTCCAGTTTCTTTATGGTCTGGTGATTTGTAGTGATTATAGCTTCTGTTTTATTAATCCGCTTCTCCACAGAGAAAACACGGGCTTCATTGTCAGTAACATGCCTGGTGGTATCGTCTAATGCCTCAGATATCAGTTTAACCTCAGAGACCAGAGAACAAACTTTGTCACGGAAAGGCTAGAACTCCAAAAGAAATCACTACAGACTAAAAGGGGTTGATTCTGTAGTGGTCAAGGGTAAGACTGTAGTTAGCTGAGTGTGGCCTGTAGTAGCAGGGTTCGCCCTAGGCCTTTTGGGCTGCTTTGCCAGTGTGATGGGTGGAGTGTGTCAGGGCAACTCCTGCCTCATCTCTGCATCCATTTCTGGCCCAAATCCTTTCACTGAAGATAGTGAGAGTGTTCAGCAGTCTTGTAGGTTTTAGATATTTGTAGATTTGTAGAAGGAAAAAAGTTTTAAATTGAATTAGGGAGTCGGGTGAGCAGAGAGCTAGTGGAACGTGTCTTAGTCATCTGCATCATGTGACCCCCCATTCTGTTCACTTCTGTCTGCATATCTTTACTTTTTTCAAATAACATTTCTCCGTAGCACCGCCCTACCATGACTATTCATCTTTCCAGCCCACAGTTCTTAACAGTGGCAGTCCCGGATGTCTAGAATCAGTGGACACAAGGAGGGAGTTCCTTCACAGTGCTGCTGCCCTAACAGTTTTTCACAGTGGCATTCCTAGATGGCCAGAACCATGGGAGACATGATGGTACTTCCTTCAAAGTGCAGCTGCCCAACCAGTTCAAATCTGATTGAAACACAAACAGGGGACGGGGAGGGGGGTATTTAATCTAAGCATAAAATGCAACCTAATTTAAAAACAAAATATTTATAAACCTACCAAATGCACACCTACATTAAAGTTAAACTTTGGAACTATTTAATATGGTGAAAGGATGTTTTAGATTTTCTTCATTAAAAATACTTTACAACAAACAATCTTGGTCTGCTTTGTTGTTTATCAGTTATAAGCCATTGCATAATAGGGATAATAGCCTTCAGGGTGGATCTTATGTTGGGATAACATCCCTTCTCAGGTGTTGGACGCCTGCGACCTCAGGGCCCAACCACCTGAGGTGGGATGTTATCCCAGCATAACACCCACCCTGTCGGGCATTATTCCTTTATTTAAATGTGGATAGTTTACCACCAAATATCATAACTTTAGATTTTTCCATGGTGATTTTTAACATATTTTTAGCTGCAAATTCTGTTAACACATTTAATTTTAATTGCAAACCTCTTGGCAAAGGGAAGGTAATAAAAGGTCACCTGCATAGACCAAAACTCATGGGTTTCATCCACAATATTTTGTGAATCTGAAGGCAACTCCATGATTATATAAAGGAGAGTGTTAATTTAAAATTTAGAAAAACATGGGTGCAAGGATACAGCCCTGTCTCACTCCAACATCTGTAGTAAATTGTTCAGAAACAGCACCAGTAGAATTTCTTATCTGAGCCCAAGTATCCATATACAATAATTTAATAGCTTTTATTAAGGCTGGACAGATCCCCCAATTTGTCATCATATTCCATAGAATCTCTCTATTCATTGTATCATATGCTGAAATAAAGTCTGTGTAGGCAAGATAAACGATTTGCTTAAGTAAGTGTACATACATATCATGTATATGATGAACTATAAAAATATTATCTATAGTAGAGAATGTATCACGAAAACCAGCCTGTGCTTGTGCAAAATATCCATATATATGAATTTCAGATAGTAATCTCTCCAAGAGGAACCTTGATAGTATTGTTTCTGAAATGTCAATCAGACTTATTGAATGATAATTAACAGATTTAGTTCTGTCACACTTTTAAAAATTGGGAATAATCTCAGTGCATCACCATGATTTTGGGATACAAATTTGCTGAATACACAGATTAAAGAACTATAAAGAACTGTAGTGATGATCAAACCTCTATATAAGATGCCATAGGACTAGGTGCTCCAAAACAGGAAATTATGAAATTTAATATTGACCCCTCGAAAGTGTTCTATTTTATGTGCACTCTAATAAAAAAAAAGACTTCAAAATCATTTAAATATTTGCTTTCTTGGCAGGGATTTATTTAAGAGATATTCACAAAACTTTATTATTTGATTTTCAAAGCGTTTAGTCCCAACCAAGTTAATGTCCTTTGCTTTTGCAATTTATTAAGACAAGAACAATTCCATACTATGTATTTAAGCCAAAGTAAAAAAAAATACTAATCCGGGCATTTGCCTATTGTGTTCCACACAAGATTTCAATGAGAATGAAAGTACTTATCTGGTCAGTTTGCCTGGCTCCATTTTTTGTGGTTCATTTGCCTAAATCCTTTGCTTCTTTTCATTCTAAAGATGAAATTGAAGCCTTCAGTGGGTAAAATTGAAATCAACTCTTCACCCTCACACACTGTTCTTTTCAGGCGGCCATTACAAACTCTTTTCCAGTTTACCTTCTTGCTTGTACCAACCTTCTCGAACCTCTGCCAGGTATGTTGTGTGTGATTGACGTGCTGACGTTTCAGAGTTATTCTAACTCCATGTTCAGAGCTGGGGAGGAATTGCACCTTCTTGCTTTTAATCTTGCATCATGAGCACATTCTCTTTTGGGAGATGACCTTCTGACCTCCATGTTAGCTCACTGGCAAATATTTATGTGGGACAGTGGGAAGAGAAAATAGTTTGGGATGCTCAAAATAGTAAATGGCTTAAAAATTCAGGAAGTATAATGAAACACAGAAGGAGTAGGACAGAGAACTGTACCAGTTAAAGCAGAAGGAAATGGGGAAGGCAGTCAGAATAGCAAAGTCCCAAACCAAGGAAAAGATAGCCAACTCAGTTAAGAAGGGGGATAAAACCTTTTATAGGTACATTAGGGAGCAAAGAAAGACTGAGGCAGGGATACTGAGGCTGAATAAAGAGGAAGGTGGTTGGGCAGAGAGCGGCAGTAAAAAAGCAGGTATACTGAATGAATACTTCTGCTCAATATTTACAATGGAAAAGCAGGGGGGATACCTAATCCATTCAATAGAAGCTCTCTGGATAGAGAGAGTTGATATTAGTCCTTTCACAGAAGAAAGGGTTCTGAAAGAACTCTTAAAACTGAAGATGGATAAAGCAATGGGGCCTGATGAGATTCACCCTAGAATTCTAAAATAACTAAGGGAAGAACTAGTAACACCACTGACTACCCTTTTTAATAAATCATGGGAGGATGGTGTGGTACCAGAGGACTGGAGGAGGGTGAATGCGATTCCCCTTCACAAAAGTGGGAGCAAGACAGAGGCAGTAAAGTACTGACCTGTCAGTTTGACCTCAGTGTTAGGGAAAATGATCGAATCACTTCTGAAGGAAAGAATTTTTGAGTACCTAGAGGCCAGTGGGGCACAGGACTCAAGGCAGCATGGATTCACAGCAGGAAGGTCATGTCAGTCAAATCTTATCGATTTCTTTGACTGGGTGACCAAAGTAGTAGACCAGGGAGGGGCTGTGGACATGGTCTACCTAGACTTTAGCAAGGCATTTGACACAGTCCCGCACAAAAGATCAATAAACAAATTAGCCAGCCTGGGAGTGGGTCCCAGGGTGGTAGCCTGGGTAAAACACTGGCTGCACAACTGGACACAGCAGGTAATAGTAAATGGAGTACACAGTGAAGAAAGGAGGGTTACTAGTGGGGTACCGCAGGGTTCAGTACTGGGGCCAGTCCTTTTTAATGTCTTTATACGTGACATTGCAGAGGGACTGGAAGGGAAAGTATGTCTCTTTGCAGATGGCACAAAGATCCGCAACAGGGTTGAAACACAAGGTGGGGTGGAAAGGATGAAAAGGGACTTGGCAAGGTTGGAGGAATGGTCAAATGTATGATAGCTTAGATTCAATGCAAAGAAGTGCAAAGTAATGCACCTGGGAAACAAAAACTCAGGGGAAGAGTACACAATGGGGGGGTGAGATACTGGCAGCAACAAAAATGGAAAGGGACCTGGGGGTAGTCATATCAGATGACCTAAAGGTGGGCCAGAAAAGTGAGCAGGCAGTAAGGAGGACTGGGGGGATACGGGGATGCATAGGGACAGGCATCACTAGTAGAAAACAAGAAGTTGTTGGCCCTCTGTACAGACAGTTGGTAAGACCACATCTGGAGTACTGTGTACAGTTCTGGAGACCCCATCTCCGCAAAGACATAGACAGGGTGGAAGTTGTCCAGAGGAGGGCAATCAAAATGGTGCAGGGTCTGCACCAGAAGACCTATGAAGAAAGACTAAAGGAGCTTAAGATGTATAGCCTCGAGAAAAGGGGGGGACATGATAGAAAGTTTCAAATACCTCAATGCAATCAACAAAGTCCAAGAGGGTAGCATCTTTCAGAAAAAGAGATGTGCAAGAACAAGGGGGCACAATTTGAAGATAATGGGGGGATTGCTCAGAGGTAATATGAGGAAGTATTTTTTCACAGATAGGATTGTAGATGCATGGAACAGCCTTCCTGAGGAGGTCGTAGAGTAAAAAACAGTGTGGGAATTCAAGAATGCATGGGACAGACATAAGGCAATTCTAGCGGGGGGTAGGAGGAAGTAGGCTGTTAGTTAACTAGGATCTGCAGCTTATCCATTAGGTAGGAAAATGGGCAGACTAGGTGGGCCAAGCGGTCCTTATCTGCCATCAAATTCTATGTGTCTATTTTTCTATGTAAAAGTATCAGAACATGGCTTAGTTTTGTGAATGACATATTACTGATTTGGGAAGGAGAACAAATAGACTTAAAAGAAGTTTTGACATATATTAATAATAGTGACCAGAATTTAAAATTCACAGCAGAAAATAAGTAAGAGAAGGTGTATTTCCTTGATATTACGATTTACGTAAAAAAACAGATTTCAAACAAAACCTTCTGGAAACCCACAGACCGTAACACAGTGCTACATTATAAAAGCCATCATCCTAGAAACACGAAAATAAATATCCCCTTATGACAACTTCAAAAAATAAAACAAAACTGCAGTGAGGAGGATGTAATGATGCAAGAAACAGCTAATACTTGCCAAAGATTTTAAGTAGAGGGTACAACCCAGGAGTGTTGTTAACAGCAGTTAAAAAGATAGCAAAAATGGACAGAGATGCATTGTTATCAATACAACAAGAAACAAGCATTTGTCAATGCCGAATGTTGGCTTGCTGGTATTAGCATTGGAAATGCAGGGAGTTAGATGCAGAATAGGAATGGCAGTGAAGTATTGGACTTCACAACAACCCCACCTCCATCCTGTAGAGACAGACAGGAGTTGGGATAAGTGTTTGTGTTGTCACCCATGATGGTCATGCCATGTCACCTCATCCTATTCTGCAGACACTGACACATGTTGAGGTGTGCCTTAGAGTGTTTGGCTTTACAGTCACTCCATTCCATAAGGACATATGCTGAAATGGGTACAGCATGGGAGAATGGAGTGAAGTCTGGGGTGGAAGAGTCCAAGGTACACCTCGATTCCTGTCAGTGGCTGGAGGTGGGGGTGCGATGGCATGCGCAGTACAGTCAGAAATCCAAAGGCACACCCCGATGCCTGTCAGTCTGTACAGGGTAGGATGTTATGGTTAGAAACCCTAACACCTCAGGCATTTGTTGTTATTTACACAACAAATTTTCAAAAGTGCCTTTTTGTGACACCACCTCATGAAAGCATTTGAGACCTCTTCTTATGAAGAGTGGCAGCGTGATTTTGTCAATGTGCCTGAACATTGATGTCCAACAGCGACAGTGCCATTCTGCGCCACATGTACGAAAACACAGATAGGGCAGGATGTGAAGAATGACAGCTGTACCATCCATAGGGAGGTGTGAAGAGATGGCAATGTTGAAAATCTGAATTGGGAATATTAAAAATGCTCGCACGTCTGAGCATACGTGGAAACTGCAAAACGCATGCACACTACACAGTCATTTTCCGTCTTTCGGATGAGACATTAAACCGAGGTCCCATCTGCCTGGATTGGTGGTAGTTCAGGTGGATGTTAAAGATCCCATGGCACTTATCGAAAAGAGTAGGGGAATTTCCCCGGTGTCCTGGCCAAATTTCCCTCATTCACTAAAAATACCACCAACAGCTTAATCTGGTTCAAGGTCAGTTGGCATTCATCTGTATCCCCCTCCCCGGTCGTGCCTGAAAATAGGCAGGATTTGTCTAGTGCACTTACCCGGTCAACAAAAGCTAAATAAAAATAAAATAATTTTATGGAGTTTCATCACCAAATTTTCAACATAGGCATTTTAGGACCTCTGCTAATGAACAGTGTCACTGTGATTTTCTTAATGTGTCCTGAACACTGATTTCCCACAGCGACCGTGCTATTCTGTGCCAGAAGTGCAAAAACACATTTCAGCAAGGATGTGAAAAATGACTGCTGTACAGTTCATAAGGAGGTTCAGAAAAATGACAATGTTGAAAATCTGGAGTTAAAATATTGCAAATTTGCGAAGTTACGAGCATGCGTAGGAACTGCGCAACGTATGCTCATAAAACAGCCATTTTTTGATTTGTTTCACCAAATTTGCAACATAGGCTTTTTCAGAGCCCCCCTCATGAACAGTGGCACTGTCATTTCATTACTCCATGCTGAAAGGTGATTCTGTGAAGTGATCGGGAAATCACCTTTCGGGACCGAATAATGCCATGACAGTGGCTGAACTCATGAGGAGGGGTCCCAATAACCCCATGTTGAAAATTTGATGCCAAAATTCCCAAAAATGCCAGAGATATGCACCAAAGTTGAAAAAACCCTATTTGTGCCATTATACAGCTTACTGGCATTTCTTCAGTTCTCAGTCGGCTTTCAAGAGTGCAGACATGTTCCCGGTCCACCAAAGATCATTGCATCAGACTCCAGAGGTAAGTATGGGGTGAGGGGGGTGCAGGGAGGCAGAGTGTGAAGAGGGTGGGCACGGGTGGGGAGCTGGGTGACCAGACTCAACGAGGACCATTTTCTGATTTACAGGTATAAAAGAAAAAAACATTGCAGAACATGTTTTTTTAAAAAGGACGTTTTATGGGACATGTGGCATGCTGGGGTGGGCTCCCAGCATGCCAACCTAGTGTTTGTTTGGGAAGACTGTAGCTGACAGGGATTGGGCACCCTCATCAGCACATACGGGGGGGCAATAGTTGAGGGGGATTTGGCACCCCCTTGACACAAACCTATTTTTGTGGGGGGGGGGCATTATGCTGATGGGGAGTGGGCTCCCCTGTCGGCAAATCAAACTTGGACAGGGACTAAAGTTGACAGGGACTGGGGCCCCCATCAGCAAACAAAGACTCTTTTTTTGGGAGGGGCACATGCTGCCAAGGGGGATTGGGCACCCCCTCAGCAGTGGGGGCTGAATAATAATGTTTGTGAATGTGGCAGCAAGCCATCCACCATGTTCACAAACAGTATTATGCTAAGTAACGTCCTGCCCTGCAATGACTGGTCGCTCCCTCATTGCAGCAGACTGAGTGACGCTGCAATGATGAGGCAGCCCCTGATTGCTGCGGCGAAAACGTTTGTACTTGGTGGCACTTTTGGAGACCAGTGTCATGGGTAGACTGTGCCTCTGTTGGTCCACCAGTGCCAGACCCCAAGTGCAGTGTCTCCGTTGGCTGCCACAGTGCCACAGCTCCACAACCCGGTTCCTCCTAAGCTATGGCATAATGTTTCTTGCGCATGCATGCAAGCAAACATAAAAATGGAGTGCTGACCATCAGGGTTGCCGACATGCCGCTATGTTTGGATTACTTTTGGTGTCTGGTAATGTGCACTCTTAATGTGTTTGAGCTACCTACATTTGCATTTTGAGTTTCTCCTTGTTATACGGCATTCAGACCTGCCATTTCAGTGTGTGGTCCACATTATGGCTACCACCCCAGTGAGCACAATGAACACAGACTTTCATTCACAGAAGAAACAGGTGAACAAACAGCTGTCTCACTACAACAAATTGAGGCATTGTTTAGTAGCTGTAATGTGCAGAGTAATAAACAAGATGAATTTAAGCAACTGGAAAAATCTTAAGAAAAAAGAAATATGGTGTTATCTCTGTGCTGTGTCTCTGTCCCAGTATAAGAGAGAGAGAAGTGTATCCTTGTGGTTTTAAGATCCAAACCCCACCCTCTTTTGGAGTCGATGATAAAGAAGTTATGTGCAATTGGGAAAAATGCTAAACAAATGCAGCCATGACTTGATGTTACTTGTCATAAAAAAAAAAATCTAAAAAGAGAGTGCAGTGGCTGCAGTAAAAATAAGAGAGCTAGAAACAACAATTAATGCAGGGTATACAACAGAACAACTTACACGAATATCCCCCATGTGGGGGGTTACTTCCAATTGAAAAAGCCCTGCAGAACAGACCAGAAAATATTGTTCCACCTAGCAGGCTAATTGTTGCTATAGTGAGATTTGTATTAGAATCTAACTAATTTTTGTTTGAACACAAATATTATGCCCAGATTAAAGGTACATCTATGGGCACTACTTTTGTGCCTAATCTATCAAGTCTCTAGGTGTCTGACTAGGAAGAGGAGTGTGTATATGATAGGCAAAGAAAAGTTTTTATGAGTATGTCTCAGTGAAGAAAAGATACCTGGATAACTGTGACAAAAACTGCCCCTTGGATTGTCCCAACTTACAGGGCAGTTTTATTGGGGATTTCTAATTCACTGCCACCACCTGATTATGTCAGGGAACCACTTTTGTCCTGCTTAGGATCAGGAAGTTCAACATAATAATTATCTCACTTCAGAGACAGGCTGCAAACAGGGTCCAGCAGAAATAATAACAATTACCTTGTCAATAATGAGGCAGTCACTGGTTCTATTAAAATAGATTATTAGAAGATACTACAGGTATTTACAAACAGGATATATTTACTGTAAGACAAAATGTTTACACGTTTACTGAGAATAGAAAATAAAGTAAGTTAAGCAGACAGATGACTCATCAGAGAAAACCTCAAACTTTAGCCTCACCTAGAGTCTAGTAGAAGTCTTTTTTTATTACTATGTTTTACATTATGATGGCGAGTTGGAGATTAATGAAGGTCACTGCTCGACTAACAAGGGTCTTGTTAATTGAGCGGTGGCCTTCATTAATCACCAACTCACCATCATAATGTATAAAATAGTAATAAAAAAAAGACTCCCATTCACTTCAGTGGGACATGCCCTGCACTTTCCCTAGCTGCACGTTAGAATGTGCTTGAGCATGGGGGGCATGCACTCCAGTAGAGAAGTGGAAGGGATCAGATGGCCACCTTGTTGGGACCAAACTATGATCCTTTCCAATTAAATAAAGGCTGCACAAAAAAATTTCAACTTTTACAGAAATAGACTAATGCCATTATTAGCTACAATTTTATGTTAGGCACACCCTAAACTCAGAAAATCACTTTAACTTCCCCATCACTGATGTCAGATTGCTCAGCCTATAGCTGCCAGCCTCCTGTCTGCTACTGCTTTTATGAAGTGGGACTACATCTGCCCTCCTCTAGACTGCCCAAACCACTCCTGTTTCCAGTAAGTGGTTGAATAGGGCTATCAAAGGTGCAGCCAGTACCTCCCTGAGCTCCCTCAATACCATTGGATGCACCTTGTTTGGCCCCGTAGCTTTGTCCATTTTCAGATGTGTAAGTTCCTTCAGGACTCTCCTTTGTAAATGGACTTGTGTCTACCTCTCTTCCCCCAGTGCTCCTGCTGCTTTTATGAGGCTCATCCCCTTCTCCTTCTTCTGTGAATCCTGAGAAAAAGTACATAGAAACATAGATTTTGATGGCAGATAAGGACTGCCTGACCCACCTAGTCTGCCCATTTCCCCACCTACTTAAACTATAGATCCTAAATGATCAGCAGCTTACCCTCTCTTTCCTATTGCTATGGTTGCCTTCTGTCTATCCCATGCATTCTTGAACTCACCAATCATTTTAGCCTGTATGACCTCTACTGGGAGGCTGTTCCATGCATCCACCACCTTTTCTGTGAAAAAATACTTCCTTACATTACCCGAGTCCCACCCAGCCTCATATTGTGACCCTTTGTTCATGCATATCTCTTTTTTTGAAAGATGCTGCCCTCCTGGACTTTGTTGATTCCACTGAGGTACTTGAATGTCTTTATCATATCCCTTCCTCTCCCTCCATTCCTCTAAGTATACATATTGAGGTCTTTCAGTCTTTCCTCATATGTTTTCTGGTGAATTCCTTTCACCATTTTTTTTGCCATTCTCTGGACTGCCTCCATTCTGTCAATGTCCTTCTGGAGATGCAGCCTCCAGAACCGATGACAATATTCCAGATGTGGCCTGACCAACTGCCTGTAAAGTGGCATCACCACCTCCTGTTTTCTTCAGGTGATGCTATCCCTATGCACCCAAGCATCATTCCAGCCTTCCCCACCACCTCCTCATATTGTTTGGCTACTTTTAGGCCATCTGTTATAAATACCCCCAGGTACCTTTGCAGTTTTGTTGTTGTTTGTGTCTCCCCCCCACACACACATTTTGTATTCCTCTCCAGGATTCCTGTGGCCAAAGTGCATGACTTTGTACTTTTTTGTATTGAATTTAAGCTGCCACACTCTTGACCACTCCTCCAATTTGTCTAGGACACTTCTCATTTTTTCCACCCCATCTGGAGTGTCTACCCTATTGTAGATCTTTGTGTCATCTGCAAAGAGGCTTCCCTTCCCTTCCCTTCCAGCCCCTCCACAATGTTACTAATGAAGACATTGAAGAGGACCAGCCCCAGAACCAAGCCCTGTGGCACCCCAATTGTCACCCCCCTGGGACTGAACTCCATTTATCACCACCCTCTGTGTCCTGTTGCTCATCCAATTTTGGACCCATTATACCAGCTTGGGACCTACTCCCAGACTGTACAACTTGTTTACTAGCCTCCTGTGTGGGATGGTGTCAAATGCCTTGCTAAAATCAAGGTAGACCATGTCCACTGCCCATCCCAGACCCAGCACCCTGGTTACCCAGCCAAAGAAATCTATCAGATTTGTTTGACAAGATCTCCCTGTTGTTAATCCATGTTGCCTCAGGTCTTGTGGCCCACTAGTGTCCAGGTATGCCACAATCCTTTCCTTTAACATAGATTCCATGATTTTCCCAACCACTGAGGTCAAGCTGACCAGACTATAACTTCTAGCTTCCACCTTGCTCCCACTTTTGTGTAGTGGTACTGTACCACTTTCACCCTCCTCCAGTCCTTTGGTACCACTCCTTCCTCTAGTGATTTATTAAATAGAGCTGTCAGTGGTGCCCCTAGTATCTCCCTGAGTTATTTCAGTATTCTGGGATGCATCCCACTGCCTTGTCCACTTTTAGTTTCGAGAGTTCCTTTAGGAGTCTCTCCTCCGTGAGTGAACCAGTGCTCCCCACTCCACTGTGTGTGTGTTCTGCCCCCTAATTTTGGTCCCTCCCTTCCTTTGTAAATGCTGAACAGAAGTTTTCATTTAGAATTTCTGCTTTTCTAGGTCCCCTCTGCACCAAATCCCCGTATTCAACCTCACAATCCCTCCATTGGTCTTTTTCCCTTCCCTGATATACCTGAAGAAGGTTTGCCACCTTCTTTTACTGATTTTGCTATCCTTTCTTCAGTTTTCACCTTTGCACACCTGACTGCCTTCCCCACCTCCTGCTTTGCCTGGTACATTTCCCTGTCTTCTCTCTCTCTCTATGTTTCCTTGTACTTTCTGAATGCTTGTTTTTTCCCTAACCTTCACACCACTTCTTTTGAAAACCATAGTGTTTTTTTCTTTCTTTTTTGCTTTGTTTACTAGCTTTACACAGAGGCCTATTGTCTCTGCTATGGCTCCTTTAAAAAGTATTTATTCAGGATATCTGCTTTTTCCTGCTCCTTTTCTGCACAGTCTCTCCAGCCCTTCTTAAATTCTCCATCCCTCCCTTCATCTTCCTCTTTTAATTTATGTACCTTAAAAGTCTTGTCCCCTTTAGTTACCCCTTGTGCTATTTTTCTTCAGTTTTTGCCTTTCTACTCCTCACCACTTTCCCTGCTACCCTGTGCTGCTGCTGATACACCTCCCTATCCCCTTCCCTTTGCACCTCTTTATACCTCCCAAATCCTATCCTTTCAGTCTTTACCTTTTCAGCCACTTCCTTTGAGATCCATAGCAGTCTCTACTTTCTCCTGTTTTTGCTTGCCACAGTATTTGTACAAAGATTTGTTGCCTTCCTGAACTTTGCCCCTGCCCCGCCTGGAGGTCACCTCTGAGGCATTAATACATTTTTCTAATCTGTCTCCTAAAGTCCAGGACCCTTGTCCTTGAGTGGTTTGCTGCTTCCACTGCCATCCTTATGTTGAAACACACTGTACACTGATCACTGGTTCCCAGGTTGCCTCCCACCCTGACATCTGCAATGCTGTCACTGTTTAGCACAAGGTCCAGTATTACCCCATTACAAGTGGGCTCCCTAACTAGCAGCCTGAGAAACACCCACTGCAGGTGTCTTTGCTTTCAGCTGAAGCTGCAGCTGGGAGGCTTCAATCTACATCCAGCAGGCTGAAGTCCCCCACCAGCAGCAGCTCCCATTTTTCTGCAATTGTGCTATTGGCTTTTAACAGTGCCCTATCCACTTTATCTGCCTGTGCTGGAGATCTGTATATCACACCAGTACAAATAGAAGTTCTGGGTCCTGTCTTCAGGGTGACTAGGGCTGGGCAAAGCCATCAAATTCTAATTTTGTGATATTTTGTGAACTTTTGTATAATTTTCAGAAATTCTTTAATTGATCATAACTTGGTCATTATTACGTCTAGAGACCTGTAATATGTCCTATGCACTGACTGGAAGGGGTGCTAACAGGATGCCAAGTTGCATAACATTTGGATGAGGAGTGGGGAAGTTATAGTGGCTGAAATTCTAACAATTTATTATTCATGTGAGCATTTCTGAAAATATTTCTTTGCTTACAACTTTGCCACCTTTGGAGTTAGGTAAAAATGTATATGCGTACTTTCTTGTAAGTGTCATAGAAACTGTTTATTAATGAGGTCATTGGTTGTGTAAATTGTAAGTTACAGGAGTTCAACATTTCACAAATTAATTATTTGTTAAATTGTGTGAACACTTTCAAAATATTTTGATGTTTATAGCTCCACTGCTATTGCAGGAATACAATCAAGATGTGGCACTAGCTTCATGGCCCTGCAATGCCTATCCAGCACTCCTGCAATGGTGATGGCCAGTATCATGCTCCATCATGACTAAAGATATCCAGATACTTATGTCACAATGGCCTAAGTTGCAACTAGTTGTAAGGCTTTAGGCTTGGCACCATTTGGCACCACTATTTTCAAATAGTAAAACTATTCACTGTTTTCTACAGGGTTGTTACAGAGTCATTTGGTGGCACTGTACAGAAACAAGTCACTAAATCAGTGAGATCTAGTGGTTATCTGGCATATTGCAACTCAAGTGTATGACTGGGCAAAATGTATGGGCATGGCATTAACACAAATATCACAACATTCCACAATTTCACAAATACTCTGGAAATTCAACTTTAACTACTGATGTTATTTTGGACTTTTTGGCTGCTTATAATTTGGCTTGCCTTTGAGCAAGAGATTAGAGAGTTGGCACACACAGCCTCTTTTTATCCATATTGTTTTTTTCTCCCATATGGCAGTTCAACTCCCATGGATTTCCTGTGTCTCCATCACTTGTATACCCTCCCTTACATACAGCAGTATCCTTTCTCCCTACCTTCCCACCCTGTCTTTCCCGAACTGAGTATAGCGTGGTATGGCCATGTCCATGTCATGGTTTCCTGTGCACCATGACTCAGTGCCACAATATCCAGGTCTGCCTCCATGATGGCCTCTAGGTCCAGAATTTTATTTCCTAGACTTCTTGCCTTTGCACACATAACCTTCCACAGTTTGTTCCCTCTTTGCCTGATACTGACTCTTTTTACTTTTTCCTTGCCTTCTTGTCCCCTCTCTTCTTCCAACACTTGTTCTCACTCCCTCTGTTTCATACCACACTGCTTTTTTTTTATTTTGCACCATGGGGTGTTTCCCACCTTGGGTTCTCCCTGGTCTGTGCTTCAATCTGTGGAGGGGGGAGCAGTTAATGCCTCCCTTTTTCCTTCTTCCACCACCCCTCAGTTAGTTTAAATGTTCATCAAAGTAATAGTTATACCATCCACTAAGGACAACAGTTCCCCTCCCAGATGGATGCAGGCCATTCACCCTGTATAGGCCCAAATCCCTCCAGGTTAGTTTCCAAGTCCCCAGTGTAGCCACATTCATCTTCTCTAAACCATTCCTTCTATCACCAGTGGAAGATCCTAGTGCAGATATCCCTATCCATCCCTTGGTCATAGACAGGCTGCACTTTAGAGAAAGCTATCGGGCATGATACCTGCCTATTCATTTCCCTAGCTCCCTAAAATCATCCTACACCATTCCAGCCCCCTCCTAGCTAGCTTATTAGTCCTCAGGTGGACAATGACATCCGGCTCTCTTTCCTGCTCCGTTGCCTAGGGAGGGACCTTTGTGATTTGCTTCCTATCCCTCCAAACCATGGCACCAGGTAGGCACCTACTTCCTCTTTCACTCCTTTCTTGTTCCCAGATATACCCCTAACAATCACATCCCCCACCAAGAGTTACTTACTCCTCTGCTGGTGGCTTCTACCTCCCACCTTTAGCCTCCCCTTCAGAGAACCTTCACATCCTCCCTGGCCAGTACTACAGGTGCCACTTCCTGGGTTCTGTGTCATAACAGCAATCATCATTAGGTGAGCGTACATTGCCGAAAAGACAAACGGTGATGCACACTCATGACTAAAAACTGGCACCGACATGGATCTGTGTTTATGCGCAGAGGGCTGCTCCCCATGCACCCCCCATAACTAAAGATTCTCAACTCCAGGGGGTTGATTGTCCGAGGGGGGGACTTGTAAAATAAAAAAATGCCACAACACAAAAAACTCTTGCACCTCCCCAGACCTGAACCCTGCACCCTCCCAAACATAGCTGGCCACCCTCACCACCATGCTACATGGCCAGCTCAGCTGCCTTTTGCTGCATTGCCTCCCATATATCTACCCTCCTCTTCCATCCAGTCATCCTCATCGGCTTCCTTTTCACCAGTTGCCTTCCCCTCAGGGTAGCCCACAACACAGGTGCTGAGACTGAGTCACTCATATTTGAGTCGCTCAATCTCAGTCACCCTTTTGATGGGCTACCCTCCGCCTGGTAATCCTGTTCCACCAGAGTGGAAAATTAGTTCCTTAGTGGCACAGGCTGAGGAATGTTCCTCTAACCCACCACCCCCACCTTCCTGGAGTCTACCACAGTCCAGCCAGTCTTCTTTCTTCTAGGCATACTCTGGGGCAATGGTGGTAGACTCGAGGCCTCTGGGTGGGGGAAGAGGTCCCCTGAATCATAGCCAACTCAGGCCTGGGTCCATCAACCTCCTTTCTCAGTCCCATAGAGGTGCATGCAGACATGGCAGCACCTCAATATCCAGAAGGCCTCTCTGAAAACTGCAACTCCACAACCACTACAATGCACCACTATCAAAATTCCCATTCCTTGATTCTTTACCTTTACTGGAATTAGTTTGTATCATCACCCTAGCAAGGATGTTTCTAGTTTCTCCGTTTCTACTTTACTTAACCCCTTTGTTGCGTAACCCTAGATAGGATGATTCTAGTTTTCCCCCTTTTTACTTTACTTTTACTTCTTTGTGACCTTACCCTAGACAGGGTGTTTCCTCTTTTCCCACACAACAGATACTTACTGCTTATACAGACTTTTGCTTTCCTTCCATTGTCCCCTTACCTTTTTTTATTGTTAAACTTTTTTAATTAAACATTTTAAACAAAAAAACACAACAGACAACTGCATGGTACAGAATTATAGATATGGGTCATACACATTGCTACAACAAAATCAATGTGTACCCATAGATAATGAAATAGCAAGAGCATATAACATGGTACTTAGACCATGAAAGTGAAAACACATTGAACCAGTGAAGGATTATACTGTATATAAAAGAAGGGACATAAGCAATTAACTGTTTGGCCTAAGCAGGTAATAAGAAAGTAATCTCACACTCAAGTGGCAATATCCATTCAATGAAGTTCCTTATTGCTCAGTCCTGATTGTACCCAGTTCCCATTCAAAGACAAATAAATGTTCAGGCTGATGTCATGAATTCCATTTGGTGCATACATTCTTTTATTTATCTTCTTTTAATATTAGTCAAAATGAAGTATTGGTATTTCAAAAAAAGCAATATATTTTTGTACGTCAGACAAAACAAGCAAAGTGCACAGACTTCCTTGCACTTCCTAGTGCTTTCAGTGATGTTTCTGTTAGTAACAGACTGGGTAGGAAAGGGTGTCCTATTCAGGACTCAGGGAGATGTCATCATCAGTGATGTCATGCCCACCTGATCTACCCAATGTGCACTAGTACCTTCGATGAAGAAGGAGGAAGTAAATGGGAGAAAAATCTAGCAATGGAGAAATGAGAACACCAGAGAATCTGAGCATCCAAGAAAATTGATTATAGCAACAGGTAGGAAGCACCTTGGGCTTTGAAAATAATGATTTTAAACAATAAATAGCAAATTAAGTGATTTATTTTATATAATAGTCTTAAAGTATGTTTTTTATTTGTAGCAAGCCATATAAAAAGTAATGCTGCAGAGAAGTATTAACACATACAAGGCAGATCTAAATGGGTGAGTGAGAGCTCGGAAAAGTTTAAAAAAACAAAAACATGGTTACTATAAATGTAACATTTATTACATATATCTTATTAATTTTCAGACTTTTTTGGTTGAAGAATGAAATACAGAATTAAGTATTTTACACAATAAAGCTGAAAGCAGTAACGTTTAAACATAAACATAAACATAAACAAGTGGGTTGTAAGATAATAACCCTATCCCTTACCATCGCTTGGGACATTGAGACTAACCCTAGCCCGTCCATCCACTCTAATCCAAATTATTCCTACTCATCCAATTGCCTGCCACAGTCCACAGGCTTAGCCTTTGCCCATGTGAACATTCAGAGTCTTACTGCCAATCTCTCCGATTTAGAGGTCTGGGTACAAATGAATAACCCAGACATCCTAGCCTTATCTGCAACATGGCTGAAACCCTCCATCCTTGATACCTTCAGCTCTCTGTTGGGTCACAACATGCTTCGGGCTGACCATCCTAATTCCAAAAGAGGGGGTGGCTTGACATTGTTCAAGTTCAAGTTTATTGTTGATAAAGACAATTGTCATCACAATTAAAAAAAACATTAATAAATAAGAAGATCAATGCACAATATCCAATAGTTATCAGTAAAATGAAAATATACAAATGAACGATCATACAGAATAAAGAGAAAAAATCAAACTTTATCTTATATTGCACATTAGTCTACCTCTTCATTCTTTGGAATATGTCTTTTTCTGCATTCCAAGAGTCTACTAAAGCTTGCTACTTTATCTATAACAATTTTTCCTTCTGAATTTAATAAATAGTTAATTTGGTACAATGGATCCATATCCAGGGTGGCAAGGACATCCCCAAGAATTTGCATCCTCTCTTTATTATATAGGGGGCAGAATAGATGTAGATGAACTAAGTCATCTTTATTTTTATGACAAGCACACAAATCGAAATCTGATT
The DNA here is from genome assembly GCA_016271365.2 of Neoceratodus forsteri. Taxonomy (NCBI): domain Eukaryota; kingdom Metazoa; phylum Chordata; order Ceratodontiformes; family Ceratodontidae; genus Neoceratodus; species Neoceratodus forsteri. Next base: position 411,441,484 of record CM028133.1, on the reverse strand, counting down.
TCCCATATTGGCTCCTTAGGGTCTAGCTGTCTATATTACCAAATCTCAATTTAGTAAATATCTTTCTTAGAGTGGGATTTTGTATTAAATATATATATTTCTTTATCCCATACACTCTCGTGTTGTTAGTTGACAGCCAGACACTTTATTTAAAGTTCTTACTTAAATCCATTTCTTTCTGGGCATGACTATCTCTAATTCTGGTTTTGACTTCTTGCTTAATTTCTGGGAATTGTTTTGCCAAACTATCAGCTATGTCCTGAAGGTTTAATAAGTTCCTGTAATGCATATAAACCAGGACACTTATAACCTAAATGGTTATAGTGTAAAACCTCCTTTAAACATATCCTAGGTAATCTTTTACTAGGCCAGTTATATACTTTTAGCCAGTATATACATCATCTTTGTTCAATTTCTTTCCTTATCGGAAACTGTCCAATTTCGAGTCTGGTTAATACTGATGCTGCACTGTTTGGCAATCCCAATAATTTTTTGTAAAATTTATTCATGCCAGATTCAAGCCTATCCGTATCATGTTGTCCCCATATTTCAGATCCATAAAGAATTTGTGACTTGATCTTTGCATTAAACATCTTTAGAGAGCCCTTAATGGACTAGTCTCATGCCTATAAGAGAAAGACTCAATTGACTGAGTCAATCATTTAATTTTCTGAGTCAAAGTGGATATGTTCTTGTCACCCCACATTATATTTGAATACTATACCCAGATAGCAGAATCTCTCTACATATTCAATTTTATTATTTATACAATATAAATCTGGTATGCTACTCGATCTCAAGTGGTTTCTACGAAATATCATAAACTTGGTTTTGTCATAGTTAATTGTTAAGTAGACTTCAACACGATTTTCATAGAATTTCAGCAGACTTCTTTTGAGACCCAGAAAGCTAGTCGCCATTAAGATGACATCATCAGCATATGCCAGGTAAGGACTGGGCCTGGAGCCCAACCTGGGCACATGCAGCCCTGGATCATCCAAATCATCCAGTACTCTATTTAAAAAAAAAGATTAAAGAGTACAGGTGGCAAAACACAATCTTGTCTCAATCCAATATTTGATTGGAGTTTGGAGGTATTATCACCTTCCTTACTATACCTTATAACAGTATGGTTATCACTGTATAGCAATTTAAGCAAGCAGATAATTGAATCATCTAGCTTATACTTTCACAGAATTTCCCATAATTATTCCCTATTAACTCTGTCAAACGTTGATTTAAGGTCGATGAACACACAGAAATAATTTTGTTTCTTAATATAAATATATTTGTTGACCAAATGGGATAATACAAAACACTGATCTATTGTTGAATGATCTAGTTGGAAGACTGCTTGTCCTTCAATCAAGATTTCTTTTTCCATTTCAATGACAGCTTTGTCGGTCAAGAAGCTTATTTTACGTCATTGGAAAGACACACTTACTCTGACATTACAGGAATGGGTGAATGAAATCCTTGATAACCTGCATACGGAAAAGGTGATTGCCAGCCATCACAACAGACTATCTGTCTATACTCAAATATGGGATCCCCTTCACACTCTTATTTTAGATGCTCAGAATTAGTAGTGTTTTAGTACAATTGCCCTGTATGCTCCTGTATAATGGTTTTACACTTAAGTGGTACATTGATATGCAACTGCTGTGGGGGGGAGGGGCAGTTTTAATGTAATAAGTGCTGTATTCTTGTTTTCTTTCATGTTACTGCCTCATAATGTGAAAAACTTTGCTAATAAAATTTGAATTAAAAAAAAAAAGATTTATTTTTCTGACAACCAGGTCAATATTCTACTGTAAATTATCTTTGTGAATAATTTTTGTGTTGTATCTAATAGACTTATGGGGCTGTAGTTGCTTGGGTTAGAATTTTCACCTTTTTATAAATTGGAACAATAATATTATCTTGCCATGTTGATGGCATCCTTCCTGTTTTATTTATAAAGTTAAATCATCTCTTAAGGACTGGGATCCAGAGTTCTGGATCATCTTTTATAATATCAACAAGAATTCCATCAGGTCCAGGAGCTTTGTGTCTTTTAGCTGTATTGATAGCACAAATACTTTCTTCTTCAGAGATTTTGTTTTCCAATGGTCTACAGTTTCCCTCATATTTTGTCTCTTTCTGAATAACTTTAGTATGAAAGAGATTTTTGTAATGACTATACCACAAAGTTGGCTCAATGTGATTCTCTTTTACATAAGGTATATTATCCCATCCATAAGTTACCATTTGGCATTATTTTCTATCTTTTGCCCAAGCAGCCTTCTCAAATTGTTCCCATAACCTCTTTCTATAGAGGTGTTTCTTTTTTTTCCAGGAGTTTTTTGTATTCCTTACTTAATTTATTTAAGGTATGTCTATTAATTTTACTCAGATTTTTAAGAGTATACATTGCATGTCAATTTACCTTCTTTTTTTTACCCTTACCTCCCCGTTATATCATTTACTACCTGTTTCTTCCCTGTATATCAAAGTTTTAATAATGATCTCAGAAATTTTTGCCATAATCTTTGTGTATGAATCTAGGAATTGCTCACAAGGCACACACTGTAGAATATTTATAATGTCATTCCTTATCCCATTATCTTTAAGTAATTCTACTGATTTATGATTTTATATTAACTCCCATTTTATCCCTTTCTTAACTCTTCGAATACCTTTATTTTGTTTATTATAATCTTTTTTCCCTTGTTTAATATGGATTATAATCTCTAATGGATTATGTTCACTCTCTGATCATTTACCTAGAGAGAGAGTGATGAAATATTTAACTAAATTCAAAGTTATCCAACAGAGATCGATTACGGAGACACCCCTTGACCCCAAGTAAGTAAGCTTTCCAAAGAGATCTCCATTAGATCGACCATTAATCAAGAACATATTATTGTCTTCCAATTCTAATACTAGTTTTTTCCCTTTTTTCAACCATTCTTATCTTTTGACACCCTACTCATTTTTAGATTCTGTGACCCCAGGGCTGCACAGGCCTCCCAAATTTCTCTGGTGGGCTCCAGGCTGTGTCCCACCCTGGCATTAAAGTCCCCCACAAGAATGATTATAGCTTCTGACTCACTTAATTTCCATTGTTCTATTACAGAAATGAGTCTATCAATATTGTTCTTGTCTTCATATTTAGATCCAACTGGAGGGAAATAGACATTGATGATAAGAATTCTCTTATTTTTTATTGCAGCAATGATTGCTAATATATGGTTAGATTTCACTATATATTCATCATACTCCATTTGATTTGCAATCTTTCCCCAAGTTAGAAGACCACCTGATAATCTATCAAATTTACTTATACTACTTGCCCCTTTATTAAACATCTTATAACCATTAATATATATTTCCTTGTTGATCCATGTTTCTTGCAGACAAATAATGTTAAACTGTTTTAAATAATTTATAAACATTGGATCTGCCAATCTTTCCCCTGATCCAGTAACATTCCAAGATAAGATGTTAAAATCTGTATTTATAATATATTTTGAATCATTTCTTTCTGTCTGTCAATCATCAACTATGTCTTGTAAAATCTGAAACCTATTTGTCATCTCGATTATATTTGACCACTGAGGGTTCTTTCTTCTTTCCTTATTATCCCATGAAATCTCATTTTCACCTTTCAAGTTTATATCTATCATATCCAACCTCTCTGAGTTGGAAAGGAAAAGTTTATAATCTTGCTCACTTTTTAACCAAATAATTATTTGCCCTTGATTTTCCCATCGTTTTACTCTAAAAATCTTTTCATGTAATTTGTCATCTTTTAACAGCTGCTGTAAAAAATCTATGGTCTTAAATCACAAATTACATGGAGTTTCATTTGAGACATTACCAATCCCAAAAATTGAGATTGGATATTTCTTTTTCATCAGTTCTTTGTTCACTGCAAAGTACTCAGGACACATGGACTCCATAGTCACCACTCTATCTAGTTCAAAGCCTAAGTCTTTCATTTTTTTTCTTCTGATTTTCTATTACTTTAAGTACAAAATATTGGTAAGAAAGGAGAGAAACCAATTCAGTATCAGGCAAAAGTCTAATAACACTGATCTTATTTATTACATCCCCATACTTTCCATTCCCTTGTAAGACTGCCTCTAATAGTTTCTTCAAATGTATGTTTAATTTACATTCCATTTCTTCCAGCATTATTGAAACTTTATATATAGGTAATATGTAATCTGTTTCCAGGATCCTTTCCAGGAAATTTTTTAATTTTCGCTCTACTTCAATATTTTCCTTTATATTATTTTCAGCCTCTGATGTCAATTTCTCTAAATTATCTCTGACATCTGTTATGATGTTTCCAGTTGACTCTTAATCGACACTTTGAACTTTATCTTCCTGTTCTTTCTTATTTTTATTTTTGTCACTTTCTTCATTTTTCTTGTCTTTGCATTGCATTTATTTCCCAAAGTTTTAACCCTCAATTTCTGCATTGGCTTGTTATTATTTTGTCTGTTAATATTTTTTCCCACCTTATTTTGTTTTCTCTTCTTTTCCTTTATTTTATTATCTACAGCAGTTTCTACCATTGTATTACCTTGATCTACATTCAATCTTTCTAAACAATTCCAATCATAATCATAATCTTCCCTTTCAAATTTCTATATTCCCTCTTTCCCTTGAAATATCCCTTTTTCCCATAATTTGGGATTTCCTGGCTTTATTTCTTCCATTATGCTATCTGGATGTTCATAACCCTCTGGTAGCATGATTAATTCTGATTCCAATTCCAGAGTGTTTTAATTTATATTAGAAACTGAATGTGACTCATCACCCATGCTTGAACTAATAATCTCAGGCTGCAAGGGTAAATCATAAGCTAATTGTTTCATGTTCCTTTCAATGTCATTATCTTGTTTTGTCAAATATTCTGTTGAGGGCTTAACATCCCTATTGAGTCTCTCAAAAATGAGATCGATCTTTTTTTATTTTCCATACATATTCCCTTGATAAATGATAATTCTTATTTTGACATGATCAGTTGTTCATATAGCATTGCATTTGCTATCAAAGGATTTTGCAATACAATGACACAATCCCTAGTCAATGTCATTCAAATCAGGTATGTTTTCCTCTTCTGGGCTTATATACAATGTTTCATACTCCTCTCCAAACTCTACTTCCATCTGAATACTATCATTATTGATATCCTTTCTAACATATGTACACTCATCTTTCCTGTTATAATGAAAATCAGCCCCCTGGTTACTATTTATAGCTGGGTTATATGATCCATCTAAATCTCACCTAAATTTTTTTAGATTGTTAATTTTCTGTTTGATCCTACAATTAGTTATAATTGTCTCTCTTATATCTTCAACTGTTTTACTTACTTCACTGTTTACCAGCTCAATTAAGTCGGGTCTCTGTCTAATAAAACTACCCTTTTGTTCCCCATCATGTTCTCCACTGTGTTGTATTTGCTTATGTTTTCATAAATCACTGATTAAAGGTTGCAACATAGTTTTACATTTTTCAATAGCTGGTTCTACCACTTTTACTGTGTTAGCTTTCTTATTTTACTCCTCTTGATTTATCTTATTTTCCTTGAGTTTAGTTTTTTCCTTAGACTTTTTCTTGTTTTTATTACTTTTATCTTTAGCAAGTGTATTCTCAATCCCCCTAGATACTTTAGCTTTGGGGCTTATTTTGTCCTTATTCATTTTTATTTCATAAGCAGGAGATTCCCTGCTTCTTGTTTCCATGGGCATCTTTAATTCACAACCTAATTCCCTTCAACTCAGGGTACTCAGAAAACACCCAAGAGCCCAGAGCAAAACCCAGAATTCAATATCAGTTATCAAATCTTGTCAATTAAAGTACATGAACAAGATTAAACAAGCATTCAATGTTACCATGCTTTACTCTCTGACAAGCTAAAAAAAAAGTGTCTCTCAGATGCTTACAAAGCTTAATTAAACTTAATTCAAATTAACAACTCTTAACACCACTCGGCTTTTCCTTAATCGAGTTCAGCAATTCTTAATTAGAAATACCATATGGTTACCGTGAATCTTGGGAAATCTTGAACAGACTTAAAAGATTAATTTCAGTTTTAAGTCCGAACCCAACTCCATTATCGATTGATAGTTGTATCTCTTCTGTTATTAAATCAGTCCAGTCCAGTCCAGTCCTTAATGTTCTTGATGTTCTGCCAGTATTAACCTCCTTCCCTTTTTTTGTTTTATATTCACAAGTTCCCTTACTCCTTTTCATTCTTAAGCAGGTCCAAGTAATAATAGCTTCCAAAGTCACTAGAGGAAATGAGATAATAAGATAGTGGGGGTAACAATGGAAGAATAAAACAAAACCCCAGAAATTATAAACAAGTGCCAAAATCACTTGAAACATTAAGGTACTTAATGATAATGTAGCAGAAAACTGGTTTACAAATGTACTAAACTGCTAGATGTGCTAATTTGCTAATGTGTTAATACAGTAATATGCTGATTTCTTATTACCAATCGAAAAAAAAAGAAAATCTTTAAAGCGCTATAAAAGCCATACAATGGTACTACTAAAAGTTAGCTTTTATTAAACGTAATAAACTTACTAACGTTATTAAACTTACTTCTAGAGGTGGAATCCTTATCAATAAATAAACCGGAATGCATCAAGCAGTCTCACCATTTCAGGAAAAAAAAACTGCAAAAAGGGAGTACAGTGACTTCAGTAAATCAGCAGACCCTCAGCAGGTCCTCATAAAAAAAGCTATCAGCTAGGTGTCAGCACTCAATCAATAAATCGGTAAGTCAAGAAAAAGACAATATCATCATATACCAGCACACACTATCATGTGCAGAAAACCAAAACTGGAGCGACTTCAGCTGCTGCACCTTCTCTCAAGACATCTGGTGAATGAATGGAAAGGCTGATCCACAACATCTGAGTCTGTGCATCTATATAGGCCTAACCATGTGATCCTCACCAATCAATGAAGTGAGGTTAAAATCAACTTCCTGGTTTTACTAAAATCTCTTTATATTATAAAATATATACATTTTTTCTTTCATTTTCTTGTTTTTAACCAATTTTTGGATTAACAGGCAAAACACAACACTCCTGCTTTTTCACCCCAAAAAAACTAGCAAATCCGAGCAAACTCCATGGTAGAGAACCTCATGAGCAACGGAGCGGTGAAAACTTAAAAACTATTAATGTGCACTCAACAACACAATGACTACACAGTAGTATACAGAATGTGCAATTATGCCAAAAAATAAAAATTATACTAGCTATGAACTATGAACTCATAAGTTCCAATAAAATTTTCTCTTGAAAAAGAAAAGAGAACTCCTTCTGATTTATGTTCCTTCCACTCTGTTTTTTACTCTCAGCATGTAACAACATATAATAAACAGAGCTATGCAGAACCAAGCAATATAACAATCTAGCAGAGTCTAATAAATGTTAACAGAATCCAGTAGGTAGAATGGGGAACATAGAGTGAGAAACAAGAAGCGAGTAGGCTCTTAAACCTCTTCACGTCTTACTGGTGATTCACTCCCGGCTAGTGTGGCTCTGCCACCGCACCAAATTTCACACCTCCACAGGGTGTAACCAGAGGCCTACAGCATCTTTCTCCCTCACAAAACTCTATTTTCTATCCTTTTCTCGAGGGCAGAATCCAAAGCCAAACTGGAAAGGTCAGCAAAAATCCTCACTATAGAGGCAACGTGGCTTACCTGTCATAATTGAAAATGATGTGTTTGCTGACTCCTGCTGCAGATGTTCCTCCTCAGCATCTCAGCATGTTCCACCCTCATCCTCCACAGTCTCCAAGAGTGAGTCTCCAAGCCGGATGTATTCAGCAGGCACTGATCCCCTGCAAAAAAGGCTTGACATTGTACTTCAAGTCTCACTTTAATGTGTCTATCATGCCCAGTTGCTCACTAACCAATTACAAGATCCTTCATTCCCTCCTGCTCCTCAGGGGTGCCAAGAAACTCCACATCTTGTGTGTTTATATACCTCCTAGAAACTCTACCTCCCAGAAACTCCAAACTAGTTCTTGAAGAATTCATAGAACTGGTGCCAGATATGTCCAAGAAAAATGAAGTAATCTGTATGGGTGACTTTAATCTCAACTGGGCTGGTCCTAACTCCTCTCTTCTGTCTGTCATCATTAGTAAGGCCAACCTTGCGCAACTCATCCTTGCTCCCATCAGGATCTCTCAGAAAGGCTCCAGCTACACTTTTATAGATTTCTGTTGCTGGAGTCCTCCCTGACTCTATAAGTGATCACTGCCCAGTATACTGTGCGTGGGACACTTCCCTTTTATCCTACCCCTCTAAACTATTATCATTTTCTAACTTCTCTAACCTTAACTCTGCTGCATTCTTACACAACTTAAAACTCATTGACTGGTCTCCCCTCTACATAACTAACAATATCAACACTGTGACCAATTTCTTCAATGAAACCCTACTCTCCCTTTAGAATAGACACCTTCCAGTCACTATGCATAGGATCAAAAGGATAGCCACCAAATTGCTCAAATTGCCTCTCCTACAATTACTTAAATGCAGGGATAAACTTTGGTTAAAATGGAAATCTTCTCCTCTTTAGGCTGACTTTGAGGCTTACCGAGCCTTGTGAAACACCTGTAATAAGGAGGTTCACTCTGCTAAGAGCAAATACTACTGTGATCTGCTTATTTCCTCTGCCTTTACCCCAAAGAGATACTGGTCTCAAATTAATGAAATCCGTGGGAACAATAAGCCTAACTCCTAATAAAATGCTTATAAATGATATCCACTGTAACAACCCTTACACCATAGCTAGTACATTTAACTCCCTCTTTAACAAGCTTCCCAATGCCCCCCAAATCAATCCTGTGATACTCTATCTCCCCTCCATCATCAACTAAAGCTTCTCCCCCTCTGGAGCTTGCTTCTATCATATGTCAGGAGGTCCTTAAGTTACTGAAGACCATTTCTGCTCATGGCAGTGCAGGGTCTGATGCTCTGGAACCTAGGATCTTAAGACTGTCTACCTCTATCCTTGCTACACTAGTAACCAGGCTCTTTAACTTGTCCATCTGCTCCACCATGGTTCCTTTGGCTTGGAAAATAGTCAGAACAATACCAGTGTTTAAGAAAGGTGACCCCAAAGTTCTATCAAACTACCGACCCATTGCACTTCTGCCCACACTCAGTAAGTAGCTGGAAAAACTAATTCATTGCCAGGTTTCTATACATTTACTTAACTTCAACCGTCTGACTCCAATTCAACATGGCTTTCACTCCAGGCATGGCACAACTACTACTCTAACCCAATTCACTATCAATGTAAAGTGCAACATGGACAAAGGCTTACTTACTGGTGCTGTGTTCATTGACCTCGACAAAGCATTTGACTTGGTTAATCACCCTCTACTATTGTGTAAACTTCAATCCCTCAGTGCCTCCGACACTACCTTATCCTGCTTTGGCAGCTACCTTGACAATTGTTCACAATCTGTCTCCTTCTGCAAAATTCTCTCATCCCCTGCACCTATCTATTGTGATGTCCCACAGGGTTCTTTCCTAGGTCCCCTCCTCTTTTCCCTTTTTATTAATGATATTCCTAACCCTTCTCCTCCCTGAAGAACCATTATGTATGCTGATGACCTTGTACTCTATGCCACCTTCAATTCCATAGATGACCTCAATTGGCACTTATCATCCACATTTCAGAATCTTCAATCCTGATTCTCCTCCAGTTATCTAATCCTTAATTTATCTAAGACTCAGGCCATGCTTTTTGGGTCCTCTAGAAAATTCCATGCTGAATATACTAAGCTATGGGTCCTATGCTGTGATGGGTCTGCTGTCTTGAATACTGGCTCCCTTAAATAACTTGGTGTCTCTCTGGACTCTGTGCTTGTCTTCTTTGCTCACATGAACAAGGTATGTCATTCAGTTAACTCAAAAATAGGTACTGCCTATAGATTGCATCACTCTCTCACACACTTGCTACCAGGATCTCAGTAGCTAGAGGCATTCTGCTCCCAAGACTACTGTACACCCTCCCTGTACTCTCCCAAGCCAATGCTGGTGCACTTCATAAGTGGGATATTACATATAACTACATCTGCAGATTTGCCTTATCGGCTTCTTGCCTAACCCATCACTGCCTGCTCTACTCTGCCTTACAATGGTTGTCCCCCAATGCCCTTTATTCTTATACTCTGGGATATTTCATTGACTCTTTAACCAGATCCTCCCTGTCCTGACACACTGGGAGCTATTCTAATCCCCATCCTTTACTCCCACTCCCTTAGGTCCTCCACCTTTTCCCAGCTCTCAGTTCTACCCTGCTTTTCTAAAATGGGAGAGCAAGCTTTCTCTTATTTTACCCCCAAGTTCTGGAATTCCCTCCTTCTTCATATTAAGAACTCCTCATCTCACCTTACCTTCAGGCATGCATTGTTCTCTCACCTATATGCATTTGGTAATTGTGAATGCTCTAAACTCTATGCTCAGTTTTCTGCTTTCCTACCAGCCTACTTTTTTGTCTTTTTCCTTACTCTTCATCTGATCATTGTACTACTTGTCAGTTTCTCCTCTACATTCTGTTCCAACTTGTTTACCCAGCTAATCTGCCCTGATAGTACCAATGTATTTTGTTACTTCTGTCTATCCCTGTGAGGACAGCTGAACCTATTCTGGAGTGTCTGCTGAATTATTTGTCTTGATTGTATCATTGTATTTTGTATACTGTACTCTACTGAGTCATGCCTGAAAATAGACAGGGTTATTGCCTATAGCACTTACCCAGTAACCAAAAGCTAGTACATAAATAAATAAATACATTTCTTAAACCACACCATGAGTGAATTGGGCTTAAAGGGAAAGCACCATAAAATAAAGTTTACAAAAACAAGCATATTTTTTGGGGTGTGAGCTTGAGAAATATTTTTGGACAGTTAAATAGCTCTTTGCTTGTTTTACAATGCTTGTAATTTTAAATACAAGAACAGAAACCATAGACTGATTTAGAATTGTTATGATATGGTTATTTAATATTGTCTATTTTTACACAGAAAGTTCAAAGATGAATACTGTTTAAAGATACTGTAGATGAAACAGGTGCAACAACTTGGTGCTTAATTCATAACGTAAATTGGGAAAGTTATTAGCTCATTCAATATATTAAACCTTTTACGCAAAATTGCTTCATAATAAATGAATGTAATTAAGTATTAAATGAATGCACTTGTATATATTTTATAACCATTTTCCCTGAAGAAGAGATTTAAAATCTTGAAAGGTTGGACATAGAAAAACATATGGCTTTTTGAAATACCAAGAATTCAGCTTGAACCCTCCCCAACATGTGTGCCTTCCCCCCATTTAACTTTATCAGAAAATAATATCTGAGTCACAAAAGACTGAATGAATTTCTTTTTTTGCCAAAATAAATAAACTAGGCAATTAGATGGAGGCATTAATTTCTAAGCATTATGATATAACTAAAAACCAGCACTAAAACAAATTTAGCAAAGTGCACAGACTTCCTTTTGCACTTCCTAGTGCTTTCAGTGAAATTTCTGTTAGTAACAGACTGGGTAATAAAGGGTGTCCTATTCAGAACACAGGGAGACATCATCAGTGATGTCATGCCCACCTGACCTACCCAGTGTACACTAGTATCTTCAATGAAGAAGGAGGAAGTAAATGGGAGAAAAATCTAGCAATGGAGAAATGAGGACACCAGAGAATCAAAGCATCCAAGACAATTGATTATAACAATAAGTATGAAGCACCTTGAGCTTTGGAAATAATGATTTTAAACAATAAAATGCAAATTAAGTGATTTTTTTTGATATAATAGTCTAAAAGTATGTTTTTTATTTGTAGCAAGCCATATAAAAAGTTAGGCTGCAGAGAAGCATTAACACGTACAAGGCAGATCTAAATGGGTGAGTGAGAGCTCAGAAAAGTTTAAATGAAATGAAAACAACATTGTTACTATAAATGTAACATTTATTACATACTTCTTATTCATTTTCAGACTTTTTTGGTCAAAGAAGGAAATACAGATTAAGTATATACAAAATAAAGCTGAAAGCAGTAAACTTTAACAGAAACATAGAAACTTCTAGGTGGGTTGTAAATTAATTTCTTAAATCACACCATGAGTGAATTGGGTTTATAAGGAATGCACCATAAAATAAAGTTTACAAAAACAAGCACATTTTTTGGGTGTGAGCGTGAGAAAGATTTTTTGGAGAGTTACATAGATTACAAAGGTTTATTCAGAGCATAGAAGATCAAAGTTCATGATGCTTGCTTCTGTATTTAACTATACCCCTGAATCTTGTTTAGTATGTGGTGTATATCTATTTTTGATTTAAATTCTGTCATGCTTTCACTAGCCACTGCCTTGGCTGGGAGACCATTCCATACTTTAGCGACTCTAATACTAAACGAATGCTGCCTTTTATTAGTTCAAAACCTCTCCCCTTTTATCTGCAGTGGGTGAGCTCTAGTACAATACCTCAGCTCCTCTGTGACTAGGCCCAGCTGTTCCCACAGCCCTTCATCATATAGGGCCCTATAAACTAGGCACATGTCTCCCCTAAGCCTTTGGAATTCCAGTGAGTGCAACCCCAGTGCTCTCAGTCTCTCTTCGTATTCCCTATCTTTCAGTTCTGGGATTAAATGTGTAGCCTTCTTCTGTATCCTTTCTATTGCTCAGATCTCAGTTGTATAGCATAAGGACCAGAACTGTGCATAGTATTCCAAGTGTGGTCTTATCAATGAGGTATACAATGGCACCAGTACTTCCCAATCCCTGCTCCTGATGTGTCGGATAATACAGTGTAGTTTGCTACCAGTCTTCATCACCACCATGCTACTATGTTGTTTAAAGTTAAGATCTTGTGTGATTCTGATTCCAAGGTCTCTCTCATCAGAGACTATTCTTAAGGTATTACCATTTAGCCTGTAGGGTGCTTTATTATTTTTTTCCCCCCAAAGTACATCACAGTGCATTTATTGGTGTTAAAAGACAGGCTGTGTTTCCTTGACCATTCCTCCATCTTATCTAAAGAACCCTGTAGTGTGATAGTATCCTCTGAACAGTTAACTACCCTCCCCAACCTGGTGTCATCAGATTGGGAAGGGAGGTTCAGAGGAGGGCAACAAAGATGTTGCAGTGCAGGGATTGCATCACAAGTCCTATGAGGACAGGCTGAAGGACCTGAATATGTAATCCCTGGAGGAGAGGAGGGAGAGAGGGGATATGATAGAGACAAACAAGTACCTTACAGGGAGGAACAGGGTGCAGGAATACACTATTTTCCTGCAAAAAATGATGTTCCAGGACTAGAGAGCATGGGATGAAGTTGGAGGGAGGGCAATTCAGAGGAAACATAAGGAAGAATTTCTAGACAGAAAGGGTGGTGGACAAGTGGAACACCCTGCCAGAGGAAGTGGTGGGAGCTGAAACAATCACAGGAGTCCCCTTTGTCAAGTGCCCAGCTTTCCCTGCCATAAAACTCTAGAAGGTTTGTTTGGCAGGAACATCCCCTAGTGAATCCATGTTGTGTGAAGTCAATTTCCCCTGCCTGTTGCATGTACTCTGTTATGTAATCCTTGATGACCCCCACCAGTATTTTACCCAGCACAGCAGTCAGGCTGACAGAACTATAATTCCCCACATCCTGCCTATAGTTAAATAGCTCTTTACGTGTTTTAGAATGCCTGTAATAGAAATCATAGATTGATTGAGAATTATTATGTAATGTTTATTTAATATTGACTATTTTTACACAGAAAAGTCAAAGATGAATACTCCTTAAAGATAGATGAAACAGGCACAACAACGTGTTGCTTAATTTATAAGGTATATTGGGAGTTATCCACTCCTTCAATATATTAAACCTTTTTTTTATGTTCTTCTTATTTTTGCACCCTGCTGTGGTGCATCGTCAGGGGCATCCAGGCGTCGGCCCCCACTGACCTGTAGGATGTCTGGGCTCACTCGATATGTGAAGGGTCCAGTACAGACATGCCCAGCCCTGCGGAAGGTCTCTTCTTACCTCTCCACTCCGGAACTGGACCAGACCTCCTGATGTGACTCCTCATCAGGTCTCCAGGTTGGTGGGAGCATGACCATCAAGCTGCATGGTCGCACACAGCCATTTTTCCTCCAGTAGCCCCTTGGAGCCAACAGTGAAGTGATGCACAGCATGCTGATGCAGGCATCCACCGAGCTCCCCCCAAAGTTTTACCCTGCACCTGTGCTTCCCATGGTCATCACCAGGGACCAGTCAAGCAGAATGGGTCCTACAAACCCAACCAAGATGGAAGAGAGCAGTCCTTCGGACACTCGATCAACCCTCTCTCCTGCCGACCCCCGGCATCCCGAATCCATTCCCGAACCTGGGTCGCAGGTGTGGTGTGAGGTGTGGCATTTAGCGCCTCAATCCTCAGCACCACTGGGCCAAATATATTAAACCTTTTAAGAAAAAATGCTTCATAATTAATGAATGTAATTAAGTATTAAATGAGTGCATTTGTATATTTTTATAGCCATGTTCCCTGAAGAAGAGATTTAAAATCTTGAAATGTTGGACACAGAAAAATATATGGCTTTTTGAAATACCAAGAATTCAGTTTGACTAATATTAAAAGAAGATAAATAAAAGAATGTTATGCACCAAATGGAATTCTTGACGTCAGCCTAAACATTTCTTTATCTAAGCAGGTAATACACAGCCAATAACCCAAGAAAGTATGAAAATGATACAAATCCACTTAAATGGCATACAACAGCATCTGCCACTTTGCACTTTCTGCTCCTCCCCTTACACATCTCTGCGACCTCTATACTCACCTCGAGCGGCTCCCTCCGGAGAAGCACCGTACATTTGTCATAGGTAACCTCATTGACAACATAGTCAGACATCCACCCCCACTGCCCTTGCCCTTCCCCTCAACCCAGACACCACTACCTACCATCTTAGGTCAAGGGCGGCCCTCTCCCACCCAGTTCCTAGGACACACTCCCTCGTGGGTGATTAGGCCTTCACCAGCTACGCCCTGAATCTATGGAATTCTTTTCCAGCCACTACATGGGCCACTCCCTCCCACACTGGATTTAAAACTTCCCTCTGGAACTTTCTGAAGGGTTCCTCCACCTGACCTTGCACTTCGTAGCCTCGTCCCACACTATGCTGGCACGGTGGGCCTCTGCGCTCCCCGGGACCACCGCACTTACTTTCCTGACAACCTGGTCAACCAATAACAAATTGGGTTACCTTACTGGTATCATCTGCACTCCCATTGCATGTAAACCTGACTCAATCACTGTCTATGTATGGCCTTGCTCGCGATTCCCCCAGGCCACCTGTAACCACCCCCCTGGGCTCATGTGTTTTTTTGTTTTCTACTGACTGTCATTCCCCTATGTATTCTGATACTTCACAGTTTGTAAAAACTATACTAGTCACTCCATTGTATGTAGAAGCTGTATTAGTCACTTCACTGTATGTAAAAGTTGTATTAGTCACTGTACCTGTAAAATTCAATTCTGTAACTCTCCCGGGTAGCACCTGAAAATAGGCACATGGATGTCTTGTGTGACTTACCCGGTAAACAAAAGCAAATAAATAAATAAATAAACATGAGTAGCAGTCTAAGCACAATATAACACAGCAAACAACAGTCAGGTTGAGATTATGGGAAATAAATGTCACATTGAAGGGTCAGGCAGAAGGGGGTTACACTTTGGACCTATCAGATTGGGGCTCCAAAAGAGCATTATAACACCATTTGGAATTCAAAAAAGGAGACCACCAACTGTGTAAGTCACCCAAAGTATTAGAATCAAGGTTGGACAATCTGTCATAAGTGGCTAGCTATCCAACTGCTGATAGCCACTTAGAGACAGAGGGGAATTTGTCTGAATCCATTTGCTCAACAAAAGACTGGTTGCAGCCATCCACACTGCAGTAACCCAAAGAGCCCCAGGGCCGAATTAGAGTGTAGCGGGGGGGGGCCCAGCCCAAAAGCAAAAGACGTGCCTTCACTGGTGCTGTATTCCCCAGAACCTCTTGACATATGTCTGCAATACATTTCCAGAAAGGCTGGATGGAAGGGCAAAGCCAGAAAATATGGCATAGTTGGGCGCCAGGTTGATCACAACACCAACAACTGTCACGATTCATTAGGCTCATCTGGTGGACAACATGAGGGATTCTGTACCACCTTACAAGAGTTTTATTTTCAATTATTATGCTCCAGCCATCTCGACAGACCTTGTATATCCTAATCCAGCAGTAAGCCCATTGCTCATCTGAAATGAAGCAGTGCAGCTCTTGTTTTCATTGTTGTTCGACCTGTAAGAAAGTGTTATGAAGACTATCCCTTAAAGCCTTATAAATACAACTGTCCCTGCCCCGGTAATGGTGCGCCATTAACTCAAAGAAGGAGAAACATGAAGCAGGGGGTTTGGGATAGGCTGTTTATTAACCTGTAGAATTATATCCCTGATCTGCAAATATTGCCAGAAATCTCTCTGGTGAATGTGATAGCTCTCTTAGAGTGTGGTAAATGAATCAATAATAAAAGAGCCAGGCAACAGGAGATCTTCAACTAACTGGATACCCTAAGAATCCAAAAGTTTCCAGTAAATCACATCACCACCCATTTTGATTAAGGGGCTGTGCCAAAGTAGATTGTGTTGCCATGGATTTGGGGGCTCTCCCAGACTCTTGTGGGTCTTCACCCAATAAGATACAGAAAAGAGCACAGACGGAGATACAGTAATTCATGCCATAATTTGAGGTTTGTGTAAAGGAGAGTGGCATGGGATGAGTTTCTCATAAGGCCAGACTCGAGTCGTAGCCAGGCAGGGGACTGAGTATTGAAAGTAGAGAACCACCTGGTAGTTTAAGCAGTGATGAATGCCATATGGTACCCCTGAAACCAAGGCAGCCCCCACCCCCATGTGACCAATGTTGTTGGAGTTTTAACCAACTACATCTGTTTTTTTTCCTTCAAAATAACTGGACTATAAGTTAATCAATTTTATGGAACTGCTTGGTAGGAATTTGAATTGGAACGTGGGCCAGAACATGGAGAAATTAAGGTGCTACAATGAGCTTGAGATCATCAATTTTTCCAGACATAGAGAGGTGAAGAGATTCTCATCTGTCCAAATCTAGTTTGTTAGAGGCTATCAATGGGTCTAGATTGAGAGGAACAAGCTTGTGAAGGTTAGAATGTAACTTGATCCCAAGGTAAGTGATGCCTTCAGGAGATCACTTAAGACCCATAGACAGAAAGGGGTCCATAGAACACTGCTTGCAAAGGGGAAGGACCTCAATTTTAGATTGTTTAACTCTCAGGCCAGAGATGAGTGAATTTTTTTGGATGAAAGAAAGGGCCTGATGCACTGACTGAGGGGCATTATCCACCATTATGAGCAGATCACCAGCATGCAAAAAAGTTTTGAATATTTCCATGCCTACCTTCAGCCCTGATATGGCTGAGTCCTCTTGACTAGCAATTGCCAAGGGTTCAATAGCTAGGATGAAGAGAAAAGGGGAGGATGGACAGCTGTGCTTGGTGCTTTTCTGTAAAGTAAACAGGGAGGATTTAATCCAGTTGATTAGCACTACAGCAAGTAGTGATGTATAGAGGAAGCATGCCCAAGTTCTGAACGAAGGGCCTACACCCATGTGCTCTAGGGTTTTGAGGAGATAGGACCAATGAACAGAGTCAAATGTCTTCTTGAAATTGACCACAAGTGCAGCTGCTACTCAGGTGGATATGCACATGATGGAGTGAGACCAATGTCTTTCTATGATCTGAGCTGACCCTCTCCTTGACAAATCCAACTTGAGAGGGATGGATCAAACCCAGAAGCTTGGGCTCTAATCTCGTCACCAGCACCTTAGCCAGGATCTTAGCATTGGCATTAATAAGCAATATGGGGAAATAACTGCCCAGGGATGCTGGGTCTTTGCCCTTTTTGTGGAGAACTGTAGTAACTGCCTATCTCATCATCTGTGGCATAACCCTTTGCTCAAGGGAGTTCTGAAGTGCATGGAGGAGGTATAAACCCACACCACTAGCAAGAACTTGATAAAAGACAGAGAAATATGGTAGGGATTGGAAGAGATGACAGAAAGGTTGTGATGGCTCAGAATGTGGTTGGGAGGGAGAAGCATATAACTTCTCATAAAAACCTTTCATAACCCCATTGATATATTTTGGGTTAGTTTTAAGGGAGTCTTTCAGAGCAGAACTCACTCTAGCAGCCTGTTGGCATTTTAATCTATTTGCAAGCAGCTTGCTGGACTTCTCCCCTTTCTCCCAAAAGGATTGACAGAGCATATGCAGTACCAGTTCAGCTTTTCTAGAAAGGAGGTCATTAAGTTTGGTCCTGGTACTAATAAAGCATGCTAGAAGTCAGCAGAGGGGGCCACAGAGCCTGTCTGCTTATATCACATTTCCAACTTCTTAAGTTCAGGCTCCAACTGAACTTGCTCTTTCCAGCATTGTCGGCTCCTGTGGTCAACATATGTCATTATCTTCCATCGTGTGGTTGCCTTAAAGGCCTCCCATATCATGGAATCATGGAATCCATTATCGTTAAACTACCAGTGGTCTGCAGTAGTGTGTTTACACCATTCAATGAACACTACGTCATCCAGTAGCAAGGGATCCAGCCTCCAGGATGAGGATTTGGTATGTAGGGGTCTCCAGAGAAGATTCATCTGTAAGGCTCATGATCTGAGATAATAATGGGATGGATAACTGCCTGTGTGATATACTGAAGCACACTCTGTGATATTAACCAGAGATCAGTCTTGCTGGATGTGCTGTGAGGGGCAGAGTAGCAGGTAGAGTCTCTAACCCATGGGCAGTGTGCCCTCCAGGCATTGATCAGAATGTGTGTCTTCAGCAGAGTGTTGACTGCCTGCACTGCTTTGTGATGCAGTACAGGAATGCTGCCACTCCAAATCAATCTGGGCATCCAGTGTCAGATTAAAATCCCTTCCCAGTACAATGGGTGATACGCGGAGAGACTAAAGGAGCTGAATATGTATACCCTTAAGGAAAGAAGGGGAAGGGGGGACATGATAGAAACTTTTAAGTACCTCAGTGGAATCAACAAAGTCCAAGAGGCTAGCATCTTTCAGAAAAAGAGATGTGCAAGAACAACGGGACACCATTTGGAGATAGAGGGGGGATGGCTCAGGGGCAATGTGAGGAAGTATTTTTTCACAGAGAGGGTGGTGGATGCATAGAACAGCCTTCCTGAGGTGGTTGTGGGGTCTAAAACTGTGGGAGAATTCAAGAATGCATAGGACAGACATAAGACAATTTTTGTGGGGGGTAGGGAGAAATAGGCTGTTGGTTAAATAGGATTTGCAGCTTATCCTGTAGGTAGGGAAATAGGCAGACTCGGTGGGCCAAGCAGACCTTATCTGCTGTCGAAGTCTATGTTTCTATGTTTCAAAGTCTATGATTGGAAATCAGGTTTAAGAGCTCCTGGTTTAGCATGTGGAAGAAAGTAGGGTCATTCACATTAAGGGCATACAGGTTCCCTAGTAACACCTGGCCCTGAGGTGTACGTACCTGGGCTATAACCCACCGCCCTCCCTGTCCAACTTGTATTTCTGGATGAACCACCCCAAATCATTATGCAATAGTATCAAAACAACTCTCTTTTTGGTGAGGGTGGTACTGTGCACTTCATCCCCTACTCAACCCCATTTTAGCTTTATGGCCTCCGGTTCCGTGAGGTTTGTTTATTGTAAAAAATATACATGTGGCTTTAGATTTTTAAGGTGCGCGAGCACTTTTTACATTTGATGGGGGAGTTCAGGCCATGTACATTCCATGATATCAACTTGATCTCCATCCTTTAGCCTTAGCCACCCCATCAAGATCAAGATCATTAAGGGGACTACTGTGCTCATTTCGGGCTGTTTCCTCTCAAACAAACTGCATTCTGCAGTTTGGTAAGCAGACTAAGAAGAAGCTGCCCGACACTCACCCTCCAAGCAAGGTATGGGTTGGAACTCTGAATTTTGGCATCTACCCTGGAGGAATCTCACTTGCCTCTGTTTGCCAGTGTTTCTCACACTGTGTGCAGAAATCCAGAAGTCTTCTAGGAACTGCTGCCAAGAAATTAATGCTAGGACTGACCTCTGCTTGACATGTTCTTGATTTCTCACTTTAAGTAATGTTTAGTCTGATGTAGAGATTTCTTAAGAGTCGATTTAAGTTTTGAGAGAGGTTTTAAGGCAGTGTGATTTTGCTGTCTACCCTGAGCCCTGTGCATCTGTGGGCTGCACCCTTGACCTCTGTGTCCAATTGAGACTGCTGCAGTGTCCCCCCCAAAAAAACTTGCTTCATAAACTCCCTGCCTGTTCTTTTTTTCAGCTCTTTGCCCCAGTGTTAATCAGAACCCCTTCCACAACTGTATTGAGGCAACTGCTCGCTCCTGTTGAGCATATTGCAGTGTTCTCCCCAACCCCCAACTGTGCTGACTTTTCCATTAGCAGATTATATCTTTTAGCCACTAGAGGGCCCAGTTATAAGCACGCTTACTCAGTCCAACACAATACAGTTCCTGTCTCATTTCACTTATTGCGTGGTCAGTCTATCACTATTCATCAGTCTTTGCCCCCTCCCTCTTCTACTGATTGATACTGATTTTTCCAATTTGCAGCTTATACTCTTCACCCACTAGAGGGGTTTTCCCCCAACCGTGCCAAAGCTGCTCTACATCTCCTTACTCTCTATTACTCCTGGACACTCTTCCTTTACTGCTCAGCTGCTATGGGTACCTACACTCCATTACTAAGTCTTCTCTCCTTCACCCTCTTGGTACAGACCTCACACCGACTGGAGCACCTTTCCTCCACACTAGGCACCTCATCCTCGGACTACCCCACAGTGACTCTGCCTTCCCCCACTCTCGACACACCTGTGACCCCCAACACCCCCACCCTGCCAACACCCCCACTTCCTCCGCCCTCCAAGGCCCGACCTGGACCCAGCTCTCCCCTGTCATTCCCACCCTTTGCACTTTATCTTTCCCATGTAACCTGACTGTAAAGTCCTCAGCTGGGTGTCGACCCAAGGGTCTCCATTGCCACCAGCCACTAACCAGAATGATTACACTGCTATTATTATTGTCTGGTAATGTACACCCAAACCCAGGACCTATGGCTTCCAGCACTTCTAAACCCTGTACTGCAACTGGCCTCTGCTTTGCTTCCTTAAACATTTGCAGTCTCCTAAAGAAATCTGCTGCCCTCCAGTGCTGGGTCATTCAACATCAACCTGATGTAATTGCACTGGTAGAGACATGACTCTCCAAATCCACCCCTGACTCTGCTATCACCCTCCCTGGATATACCATCTACAGGGAAGACCGAGTAGGCAAACATGGTGGTGGTTGCACACTACTCATACGTGACTCCCTTATAGGTCAGGCACTCCCAGCTCCTAAACTTGATTATGGAGCCCAAGCCCTCACCTTAAAAATCACACCTGACTCCACCCAAGGCCCTCTCTTCCTAACGGTCTCCTACGTACCCCCAAGGAATCAAAACCAAGCAGTCCAGTCCCTCATTGACTACCTCACATCTCTCCCTCACAAAGTGGAGCAAGTCATCCTAGGTGATTGCAATGTTAACTGGCTTGCCTCCACTGCCCCCCATATAAGGGACTCCTTTGCTGCACTGGATATGTCCCATTTTGTCACCCAGCCCACCAGATTCAACCAGTCTACTGGCACTAGCACTCTTCTAGATGTTGTTATATCTAACTGCCCCTACAAAATCCAGGGTGTCCCTGTCCTCCCAGACTCTCTTAGCGATCACTCTCCAGTCCTCTGTCTCTGGTCATCCTCCACTCTGAAGCCAGTATCCCAGGCCACTTTATGCCACCATTTATGCCCTGGCGGCCTCAGAAAATTAAAACAATACCTAGCCCAGCTAGACTGGTCCCCTATCCAGCATGCCCCTGACATTGACTCAGCTCTTGACCGCTTCACAAATGCCTTCTGTAAGGCTTGTGACCTTTTCACCCCCTCACCAGGATCCACTCCAAAAAATCCAATGTCCCATGGATCACCCCACCCCTCCTCCAGAGACCCAAAAACAGAGATAATCTCTAGCACATTGCTGTAGAATCTGGAAAGGCATCTGACAGACATGCCTACAATGCAGAACGCAAAAAGTGCACTTGGGTCATTAGGTGGACCAAGGAAGAGCACTACCAGACCACCCTTGCTTCCACTTGGGGTTCAGCCCAGACTTTCTGGGATAATATGAAAGAGCTAAATGGGAAGTCCCACTCCCCCCACCATCTCAGCTCTCCATCAATGGCACCCTTGCCACAGATCCACTCCTTATAGCCGATTGCCTTAACACTGCCTTCTCTGACCTAAGCTCGGTCCTCCCCAGCAGCTTCTTTGACCCAATCCCCACCTCTCTCCCTCCAGTCCTGCATCACCCACCATTCTACCTGTGCACCCTATCCCCCCCAAGAAGCCAGGCCACACCTGCTAAAAGCCTTAGGCAGCAATAACCCCAGCAGTGACCCTCCTGACTCCAGAATCCTCCGTATGGTCTTTCACTAAGTCCTAGTCCCCCTGAATGACCTCCTAAACTGGTGTCTATGCCTGGGTCAGTTCCCAAGTGCTTGGAAAACTGTTGCAATCACACCCATACATAAGACTGGGGACTGGTCCACCCCAACAATTACCGGCCGATCTCCATCTGACCCCCACTCTCTAAAGCCCTTGAAAAAGTGGTGTTGAACCAGCTCTCTGAGTACCTAACCAAGTATGACATTATGTGCCTAGAGCAGCACGGTTTCCACCCAGGACATAGTAAAACCATAGCTCTCCTGGAATTCTCCTAACACCTGCATGCTGCTCTCAACTCTGGCAGCCTTGCAGGAGTAGTGTTCATTGACCTCTCCAAGGCCTTTGGCACTGTCTGTCATCCCCTTCTACTTGACTCTCTCCACCAACTTGGCTTCTCTGGTGGTCCCATTTCCTGGTTCTCTAGCTACCTCTCTACTAGATCCCAGCTTGTCAAGATCAGAGGCTCCCTCTCCAGCACTCTTCCCATTTGCTCCGGGGTCCCTCAGGGCTCCATCCTGGGTCCAATACTTTTTAGTCTCTACCTCAACACCCTCCCCAGCTCATGTACCAGTAAAATGCTCCTCTACACCAATGATGCAGTCCTCGTTGCCTCACATCCCAATCCCACCTCCCTCCAATTATCCATCCAGCAAGCTTACAACCAAGCTGAAAGGTGGTTCATCAACCTCAGACTGGTCATTAACCTAAAGAAAACCAAATCAATGCTCTTCTCCCACCACCAAAATAAAGCTAAAAATATCCCCCTCTTGATTATCCCCAGCACTCTGCACTCACTAGAACAAGTGACCACATACAAGTACCTAGGCATCATGTTCGATACTGCCCTTGCCTTCCACACCTACATTAATGCTCTGTCAGCCACCATTAACTCTTGGATTGGCCTGCTATACCGGCACAGGGACTGCCTGCCTCAGGTTGCCCTCAGGCTGGCCATCACCTCCTCCATCTTGTCTGTCATGGACTATGGCTTGCCCATCTATGCCTCAACTGACAACACTGCCCTCTCCAAAATCTAACTCTCCATCAATAAGGCCTGTAGGCTCCTGACCGGTGCCCCCAGCCAAACTCACACCTGCCTTCTCTATACTACCACCAATCTGCTTAAATTTGAGGAGCGACTGTTCTACCAGACCTGCCTTCTCGCTAAGAAATCACTGCCAGAACTCTCCCCCCAGGGGTCTCCACCTCCCTACAGCAGCCATCATCATCTGTCACTACCCATAGCTCTGTTAAGGCCACTTTCAAGGTGCCCAGAGCCAAGACCTCTCTTGCCCAGAGATCCTTCCTCTACTGAGCCCCCACCTGGTTCAACTCCCTCCCTAGCTGCATCTCAAACTTGCCAAAAATTGGCTCCTTCAAAACAGCCCTTCGGAACCATATATTTATTACCCGCTGTTGTAGGTGCAACTAACACCCTGTTGTAACCTGTGGTACCCACCCGCCTTGCCCTCTGGCTCTACAATGTCCACTGGACAGCCTCTCCATCCCCCAGACCCACTCCTTCCCTACTAGGTCCAAACAGGGATGTAACCTGCTGTCTTCTCTGAGGACCTACTATATCCATGAGTGTAACTCACAATTTTGTAACATTATGTAACCTAAGTAACATACAAACTACTACATTATGTAACCTAAGTGTATCTATGTTAAATGTTCCTTTTACTACACCTGTAATGTTATCCTCTGTTTCAATCTGCACTGTAATAACTGTCTTGATGTCTGCTCCCCCCCGTGATGAGGTGCCTTTGTAAATGAGTCTCTGACTCAAAGGTTGTAAACCCAATTTGTAATGAATAAATGAATAAATGAATTAACAGCTAGAACCCCCAAGAACTGAACATGTGCCCTGAAAGGCCTTCGCCCTTCCAGTTCACCCCATAAATAATACAGAAACTAAGGATGGGCTACCCATCAGATAACTGGATTGGGTAGATCAGATATCAGTGTTTCTTTGTTGGGTAGGGTAGTTTGGGTAATTTACCACCCTACCCAACATAATAGTGTGCATCATGGGTCAGGTGCAGTACAACCTCGATTATCCAAATGCTCTGGGAGACATCAGATTTGTTTGGATAATTGAGAGTTCAGATATATGGGAGTCCATAACATTAGGCATATGAAGGTTGGGGGACAATGTCAAAGTTCGAATATTAGGGAGATCTGGGGTTTGGATAATCAGTGTTGTACTGTAGTTTGAGGTAGGTAATGGGTTATGTTGGCCCATGCTATCCCCATAATCCTATACTTAGCAGCATATGGTACATATGTAGACCTGTCTGACCTGCAGTCCCTTACTTGGACTATTGTGATGTTATTAGTTAGCAATTGTTTTATGTATAGTTTGGGAAGTTAGGATGTACCGTATTATGTGCACCTTCATTTTGCCTTATTGTTTAGTTAAAATTCTGCTAAGAAATGCTACATTCTAAGTGAAACCATTCAGCCAAAGTAATTATTGTCTGAGATACTATGAGAGAACAACTGATCATGTAACACATTTGTGGCCTTAGAATGCCACCTGCTGCAATAAGATATAATTGTATTTTTGCTATATTTTTAATCCAGGAGCACCATCTACTGGTATACCACACACTGCTACAGTCAGCATTATTATCTGACTACCCTATTGTTCTATACACCAACGTCAGTAATATTTGTATACAAAGTTTCTAAAATGTAATATCCGAAAGGGCATGCTTGATACCAGTGAGCTACCTACCATTTGGGCCAATCACAGAGTTTTGTATAACATACTGTGCTATCTATGCACATGAGCCTGTTGTCATAGTAACAATACTGATCTTATCACAGTAAAAGTATTCATATTTACTGTAAGAACAGTGAGATTTTATGATGTTGCATCTAGGTGAGGAGAGTTCTGGGCTCCTGGTAATGTATAAGGTGTACTTACTGTCCTTATGTATGAGCTTCTGAAAAATAAACCTTTGGTTTGTTATGACTGACATTTGTGTAACTGTGCATCTGGTTTAGAACCTGCAGGATTACAAGAATATTACAGATGGTGAGCCAATACAGGAGCCAGACTGGCCTGAACCAAACTGCTTAGACAAATCTATTTGCTTAAGGGGAAAAAGGGACCACATTATGAAGTCCCTGGAAGCTTGTAAACTGCCTAGTTGGGAAAGAGATAGTGGACTGATGCACTGTTGATTTTTCACTATGTAGGTAGAGGAGAAGCCTCACAATGGCCATAAGCTTTGAATTCAAATCGGAAATTTCACATTTTTCATACTCCCAGGGAGGGTGGGCTAATTTAAACCAGACCACAAAATTGCAGACTAACCAGGTACAGTCTAAGACTGACCCAGTGACCCTATCATGGGATCCAGGAAAAACATGGTCTCCATACTCCTAGAGAGGGTGGGTTGAAGTTTGAAATGCAATGTACCGTGCAAAAGAAAGATGAGGAGTTGTCAGAGGAGGCAGAAATGTGAAATGTTGAAGCAGGATAAGATAAGATGCATGTTTTGCAAGTGAATGATTGCTTGGTTAAAGAGTATATGCCAAATGAATGCACTGAAATGGAAGAAAAGTTAGCAATTTCTAGAGACAGTTTGGAAAGGCAGCATGAAAAAAACACAAAGTGTGCAGCACATACAAAATATTGCAAAATCATGTTAGTAAAGGGCATATGCAGGGTAGAACTGGCCAAGTGAAATGTAGAACCTTGAAGTTTTGAATGTGATTTAAACTTTACTACATAATCTCGAAACATAACTAGTTCTTATTTATTTTCTGTCTAAATTGACTGGCTGGTCAAACTCTGTCTTTCTACAACGCTAAAGTCAAACTGTCTTTCACTTTCTCAAACTCTAAAATCATTTCTAAATCTGACTTGATAGGTCAGAGTGAAAACACCACACAACCACACACACACACACAAACACACACATATACACACACACACACACACACACCTGACTGTGAGGAATTGTAGTTGTATAAAAGAAAGAGCTCCCTTGCCTAATATCTAAATGTTCAGAAAACTAACAGTTTTCCAAAGTACCATGTAAATATGAACAGTGTTTAAATTTTCTTTTTCTGGTTGATCTAAACAATGAAAGGCTTTATGTGAAACTGAAAGACCTCAAGGTCATATCTCAGCCAACTACTAACCATATCTCAGCCAGCTACTAAGATAGCAGTACTGAAAAAAAATGGTAGTTCTTTTTCTAGCCTTCTAAAAAGAGGAGGGCAGGCTAAAATCTACTTTTAAAATTATTGTTTGGTGCTGGCCCAGTGGTGCAGAGGGTTGAGGCATCTAGCTTTATTTTGCGTCATGCTGGTGACCCAGGTTTGGGAATGACCTTGGGCTGTCGGGGAGCCAGTATGGTAGGAGCAGGATTGAGCCACCTTTTGGCATCTTTTCTCTCCTGGGGTGGACGCTGTCCCTCCCATAGTCCCGTCAGCACCGGGTGGAGATCTGGTGGTGGCATAGGCAGGGAAGGGGGCAGCTAGTAGGGTGGGCCACTCTGCAGTGCCTGGCATGCGTGTGCCTCCACACGTGTATGTCAGCACCAAGGCGTGCATGGCTGGGATATGATAGAAGGCATACTTAGGATGGCAGAGAAAAGGGAGATACTATTGATGGGGGACCTTAATATGCCAGATGTTAACTGGAGCAGCTTTGCTGCAGCTACATCCAAAAGCAAGGCCATTCTTGATGTCCTTCAGGTGGCATGCCTCAGATAGCTAGTTTTGGAACCTACCCGTGAGGGAGCAATCTTAGACCTCGTACTTTCAAATGGGAGCAGTGAGAGGATCTCAGATCTAGAAGTGGGTATTCATTTGGGAACAAGTGACCACCAAACAGTGTGGTTCATGATAAACTCAGCTACAGAGTCAAGCCATACAAAAATGAGGGCTTTGTACTTCAGGATAGCTGACTTTGGCAAGATGGGAGAGTGCCTTAGCATAGCACTAGCAAACAGGCTAGAAGGAGGGGTGGAGCAACAATGGGAAAATATTAAAACTGCCATCACAGAGGCAACAAGCCTTTGTGTGAAGCAAATAAACAAATCAAAATGAAAGAAAAAGCCACTATTGTTCTCAAAAGAGGTGGTGGTGAAGGTTAGGGAGAAAAAGATAGCATTTAGGAAGTATAAGGAAACACAGAAGGAGCAGGACAGAGAACTGTACCAGTTAAGGCAGAAGGAAGCAGGGAGGGTAGTCAGAATAGCAAAAGCCAAAACTGAGGAAAAGATAGCCAACTCAGTTAAGAAGGGGGATAAAAGCTTTTACTGGTATATCAGGAAGCGTAGAAAGACAAAGGGAGGGATAGTGAGGCTGAATAGAAAGGACAGTGGGTGGGCAGAGAGGGACAGTGAAAAAACAGGGATACTGAATGAATACTTCTGTTCAGTATTCACAAAAGAGGAGGTGGGGAGGTGCCTAATCCAATTAACAGAAGCACTCTGGAGAGGGGGGTCGATCCTAGTCCTTTCATAGAAGAAAGTGTTCTGAAAGAACTCCTAAAACTGAAGGTGGACAAAGCAATGGGGCCAGATGGAATTCACCCCAGAATTCTAAAAGAATTAAGCAGAGAACTAGTGACACCACTGACTACCCTTTTTAACAAATCATGGGAGGATGGTGTGGTACCTGAGGACTGGAGGAAGGCAGATGTGATTCCCCTTCACAAAAGTGGGACCAAGACAGAGGCAGGAAACTACAGACCTGTCAATTTGACCTCTGTGGTATGAAAGTGATGGAATCACTTCTGAAGGAAAGAATTGTTGAGTAACTAGAGGCCAGTGGGTCACAGGACCCAAGGCAGCATGGGCTCACAACTGGAAGGTCATGACAGACAAATCTAATTGATTTCTTTGACTAGGTGACTAAAGTCATAGAGCAGGGAGGGGCTGTGGACATGGCCTACCTAGACTTTAGCAAGGCATTTGACACAGTCCCACACAAAAGATTAATAATCAAATTAACCAGCCTGGGAGTGGGTCCCAGGGTGGAAGCCTGGGTAAAACATTGGCTGTACAACAGGACACAGAAGGTAATTGTAAATGGAGTCCACTCTGAAGAAAGAGGGGTTACTAGTGGGGTACCACAGGGTTCAGTACTGGGTCCAGTCCTTTTTAATGTCTTTATAAGTGACATTGCAGAGGGACTGGAAGGAAAAGTATGCTCTTTGCAGATGACACAAAGATCTGCAACAGGGTTGATACACAAGGAGGCATGGAAAGGATATGAAGGGTCTTGGCAAGGTTGGAAGAATGGTCAGAAGTATGGCAGCTTGGATTCAGTGCAAAGAAGTGCAAAATAATGCACCTGGGAAACAAAAACCCAGGAGAAGATTACACAATGGGGGGAGGTAGTAACAACAACAAAAATGGAAAGTGACCTGGGGTAATCATATCAGATGACCTTAAGGTTGGCAAGCAATGTGAGAAGGCAGTAGGGAGGGCTGGGGGGATACTGGGATGTACAGGGAGAGGCATCACCAGCAGAAAACAGGAAGTTGTTATCCCCCTGTACAGACAGTTGGTGAGACCCCATCCGGAGTACTGCATCCAGTTCTGGAGACCCCATCTCCACAGGGACATAGACAGGATGGAGGCAGTTCAGAGGAGGGTAACTAAAATGGTGCAAGGTCTGCAAGAGTAGCTATACGAGGAGAGACTAAAAGAGCTTAATATGTATACCCTTGAGGAAAGGAGGGAGAGGGGGGATATGATAGAAACATTTAAGTACCTCAGTGGAATCAACAAAGTCCAAGAGGGTAGCATATTTCAGAAAAAGAGATGTGCAAGAACAAGGGGACACAATTTGAAGGTAGAGGGGGTGGCTCAGGAGCAATGTGAGGAAGTAGTTTTTCACAGAGAGGGTGGTGGATGCATGGAACAGCCTTCCTGAGGTGGTTGTGGGGTCTAAAACTGTGGGAGAATTCAAGAATGCATGGGACAGACATAGGAAAATTTTTGTGGGGGGTAGGAAGAAATAGGCTGTTGATTAAATAGGATCTGCAGCTTATCTTCTAGGTAGGGAAATGGGCAGACTAGGTGGGTCAAGCGGTACTTATCTGCCGTCAAAGTCTATGGGCAGAAACAGGGGAAAAATAACTGTACAAAATGTATATATAAAAAAACCTACAATTTATATAGCTTCACAAATCTAGTCTCTAAAAACATGGGGAGAATCCCAATTCACAGGATGTTTTCAAAAATAATTGAGCTTGTTTAGAGAGAATTGAAGTGGTTGGTTTATGGGTGTGAAATGTAATTGTTTGTAAAATTACATAGTTGGTTAATGTGTGATACAACTGGCAATGATCTCTGGTGTGGAAGGATTTATGAAAGCCTGCATGGTTTGAGTTTTTGTTCAAATGCAGAGTATAGTGAACTTGTGAATTAAATGCAGTTTATGGTGGAACACCATAAAAGACATAACAGGATACAATCCAAGTAACACACTCCCAGCCAAAATACACAATGGCAAGGGAACCATCTCTGATAGAATGGAAGTCCTGGAATCATTCAACAATCACTTTACAACCGCTGGTCTAGCATTCAACACCTCTCTGGCTAACCAAATGCGTTCCCAGTTAGGTATCAAGAACACTGAAGCACGGGTAACGGAGTCCACCTTCTCTTTCATACCAGCCACCCTGAAGCAGGTGGAAGAATTAATATCACAGCTGGACACCAAAAAAAGTGCAGGTGCAGACTCCCTTGATCCCTATTTTTTAAAAATTGCCATACAAGTATTAGCTGTGCCAATAACACACTTATTTAACCTCTCACTACAACTAGGATCTATTCCATCGATCTGGAAAACAGCCCAAGTTATTCCGCTGCTGAAAGCAGGGGACCCCATGGACCTCAACAACTACAGGCCAATCTCTATCCTCCCTGTGCTATCCAAGCTGCTACAAAAAATCGTAAGCACCCAACTAAGAGGATATCTTGAAGAGGCTAATCTTTTAAATCCAGCGCAATCTGGGTTTAGAACCAACCACAGCACCATCACAGCCCTGGCTAAAGTAACCAATGATTGCCTTTCGAACTGGACAAAAAAATTGTGTCTGTGCTGTATTTTAGACCTGAGTAAGGCATTCGTCTGATCCGACCACGAACTGCTTCTCTCTCCCTGAAATCCATAGGACTCGACTCAACCTCCATTAGATGGTTTAATAACTATCTCATGGAAGAACCCAGCAGGTGAAGGCTGAAGGAGACCTATCACCACTCAAATCTCTCCAAGAGGAGTTTCCCAGGATCCATCCTCGGCACAATCCCTGTTGCCATCTATATCAATAGCATCGACAATAACCTCACCAAAGTCACTGTACACCTGTTTGCAGATGATACAGTATTGTATGTCAGTCACCCCTCTACCGTAACAGCATGCATAGAGCTGCAAGCAGAATTCAACCTATTACAACACCAGCTACTGGAAAAAAAACTCCTGCTAAATGCAAAAAAAACAAAGGCAATGTTTTTCTCCCCCCAAACACAAGCCGGACACTCCTTCCCAAACAATCACCCCCACATATCCACTGTCCTTGGTGAAAATCTTGAATATGTTACAAAATTCAAATATCTGGGGGTCTGTGGTAGACAGTAGACTCGACTACTTAGATCATCTGGAAGATCTGCTAAAAAAACTCCATCAGAGGCTTGAGCTCTATTACAGAATAAAGCACTTTCTCACAAGTGATTCTAAAAAGAAGCTGGTCCAGGCCACATTTCTATCAGTATTAGATTATGCAGATTTCCTATATGGTCGTTGCCCCAACTCATATCTGAGCAAACTGGACACACTTTACCGTAGAGCCTTGAGGTTTATTACAGATCTTCCTCTCAGCACTCACCACTGCTCACTTTATGCTGCAGTTGGATGGACCTCGCTCCAATTTAGAAGAGACAGGAATGCCACACTATGGACTTATAGAGTGATATCAAAGATGCTACCAAATTACATCTCAGACTGCTTCACACAAATCACATCAAGTAAATATGCCCTAAGAAGTCTAAACTTCATCATGCTTAAAGTGCCCAAATTCAATTCTAGATATGGTAGATCTGCTATCAACTATGTCTTATCTGCCTTATGGAATACGATGCGAAGACCTGAAAGTGAACAGATACATCTCATTTACATCCTTTAAATATCTGTATTTGAGGCTTATCAAAGAAAAATGTAATTGTTTCCACAAACAGTAGAGTATTCCTAATCTTATCCATCTCCCTCCCCAGATAGCCAACTCACAGAAGGTATCAACCTTTACTAAGAGTCACCACCCCTCACACTCCATGCACCCCTCCTTTCCATCTGCCTCCCCTTAATCCCTTGTCATATATCACAGCCCTATACCCCTGTTATACAAACCCCCCAGTGCCGCCCTCCTGCCCTCTTCATAAGGCCCACAGTTTATCTGTTCCACAGTATAGGCCCCCACCATCTTCCTCCTCCCCCACCAGCCAGGCACACACCACTTCCCGCTCCCCTTCCCCTCACCCCTTATTACCACTACACCTGAATTTAATGTATAGTCTGATTAGAATGTACCCTTAGACTGTGTGTATACTGAATATTCTATGTAGTATCCTAGAGTGCGTGTATATTGAATATTTTTTATGTATCTATGTAAATTGAACCTTGACCTTACCAGGTCCATCTTGCAAATGAGATGTGCTCAATGATGTTCGCCTGGGTAAATAAAGATTTGATTGATCGATTGATTGATTGAAGACAGCTCACAATACCTTTATTGTTTTAAATCCGGAAAGTAAAAAGAAAAAGTATTTTTTTTTTTATATAGATTTTTATAGGCTTTTTTTACAGGTTTTCTCCTGCATACCCCCACCTCCCGGGGCCTCAGCATATGGCCGTATGTGTGCATGGAGGCACGCATGCACACCAGAAGCCAGCTCAGCTCCATCAGCCTGCCCATACTGCTGCCCCACCCGCCTACATTACCCAACCGGACCTCCACCCAGTGGAGATGAAATTATGGGAGGGGTGACAACCCACCCCCACCACCCATGGGAGTGGACAGCAGACCAAAAGCTCTCTCAATCCTGCTCCTCCCTCTCCCTCAGGCTGGCACCCCAATGACCAGAGGTTGTTCCTGAACCTGGGTCGCTGGCATAGCATGAGGTAAGGTGTCCAGCACCTCAACTTTCAGTGGCAGTATTTTTCTTTAGGAAAAAATGGCTGGCCAGTCTGGTAGCACTGAGAGCTGAAGCGCTGGACACCTTACCGTGTGCTATGCAGGTGACCCAGGTTTGGGAACGGCCTCGGGTTGCTGGAGTGCTGGCATGGAGGGAAGGGTGTATAGAAAGAAAAAAAAATAGCTGAAACCTCAGCCTAACATCCACATCATCATATCTGGTAGCCAAGCCAGCAGGGCATGGCTGACTGTTATAACACAGCTCTGGTTGCTGACACCCTTGTCCAGATTTACGAGAGCAAACTAGATTTTTACATTTTTGTTTTAAATGTTGTTATAAATGAGATTTTCCTGTATTGTACTGTCAGAATGTAAATATAACATTGTGTTTCAAGAAGAGTAAGGGAATTTGTCGAAGTCCCCATTCCTTTTGATGAGCTACTGTATGCTAAAGTGTGTTTTAAACTGTGCCTTTTACTGTTCTATCCCAAAATGTTGTTTTTTGGCCAAAAACAATCTCCTTGCCAAGGGAGGCATGGATCTCTTATACTACTCTAGTGTAGCATAGTGATTAAGGGCACTGCAAATACAAACCTGGAGACCTGGATTTGAATACCTCCAGCCCCACTTGCATACTCTGTGACCCTTGGCAAGTCACTTGACCTCCTTTTGCTCTCAAGTCACACCTAAACACAAGCTCTGGCTTGGTGTGCCTTTAATGATTAAACAATTAATTTTTTTTATTCATACTTCCCTGAAACATACATCAACTGGTGATTTCTAAAATGTTACTTTGTAAAAAAATAAAAAAATAATGCTTGGTAATTGTCTTCTGAGTGGGAGGGGGAGCTATCTTTTGAATGGCTTGTCAGTAGCCTTCTGACTTATCTTTTAACAACACCCAACCCTCCAGACTAAAAATGTACTTTGTTACTCCTTCACAGAGATACATTTTAAATATGGCAACTTTAATCACCTTCTAGGCAAAGTGATCAAGGAGTAGGTGGGAGACTCAGATCTTCCAAGACCCCCAGGATCTATAATAAGCCATTTATTTTAGCAGCTTATGGAAGCAGAACAAAAGCAAGCCTATTTACTAAGCAGTTTAACTGCTGGAAAAAAATTAAAATTGCCTTTCAGGAATTTATTTCTGAAGTACCCGACATACCAGTAGAAGACTACCAGGGGGAAAATGAAACAATTTTGAAAATACAAAACTGGGAATGGCATTCCAGATCTACCAGGAGATTTTTCCCAATCATTTTTACTTTGTTCTAAAAATAACATTATAGGAGTATTATGCCTATTGCTCCCATAAATACAAACTTTCTGGGAAAAAGGCTTTTCAATGATTCACCATAGAAGTGTAAGAGTGGGTGCACATGTTAACTTTTCCTTTGTTACAGGCATGGTGCGACTAACTCAACATGTAAATAAAGTGTACATCAGTGAGAAAGGAGATGCCTTTCCTTACTGTTTTTTTTTTTACATTTATTTATTTAACGATGATGCTATTTTGTACAGGTCCTCTTCTGACCCTTCCTTGCTGAATGTACACTTGCAACAGGACTTCCATCTTCTTGAAGCTTGGTTCCTCAATAAGCTCTTGGTGCTCAACACTAAGAAAACAAAGTCGATGCTCTTCTACCACTGGACCTCTAAGTCTACCCCCTGCCTCCCTTGGTGATCAGTTCCTCTTGAGGGGACCCCCTAGATCAGGTTCAATCTTTTAAATATCTTGACATCACATTGGACTCCCATGTATCCTTTGACTCATATGTTTCAACCATGGTCAAGACCATTCACCAAAAGCTCAGACTGCTGTACCGATTCTTACCCTACCTTATGTCCCCCTCCTGACTTGCCATAGCATCCTCTTCATTGCTCCTGCTCATCACCGATGGTGCCCCTATTCTCCAATCTGATCAAGTCTCTCACCTTGCCAAACTTAAGCAAGCTTACCACAGGATTGCTTGATTCACCCTGAGTGCTAATGCCAGGGCACACCACTGTTCTGTCCTTGATTCCCTTGGCTGACTATCCTTTGAAACCAGACTTCAATACCCCACCCTACCCTTTGCCTGACCTACAAGCTCATCCATATCTTTACTCATCCCTGCCTCTTACACATCATCCAACATAAACCTCTACTAGGTCTTTAAGTTGAAATGACCTACCTCTACTCTCCATCCCAAAACCCTATCTTGCAGTGAGCCAGTGTCCCTTCACCTTTTCTGGGCCCTTCCTCTAGAATGCACTACCCTCTACTGTTCTGACCTGTACCTCTCTTTACTCCTTCAAGAATTCTCTTAAATCCCATTTATCTTCCCCTCAAGCCTGCACCTGTAACTAATAGTTTCCCAACCCTACCATCCAACTCACTTCTTCCTCCTCCATTGCCTCATCCTGCTGCCTTCCCCACTCCCTTCCTCACTCGACCTTGCAACCTCTCCTGTGAGTTGTTCATGGGGTTACTCTGGTTGCATTCTGTCCTACTCTGTTAACTGTCTACTTCCTTTCTCGTAGTCCCCTGTTCTGCTTGAATCACTTGTTGACAATTTTGCACTGTTTGAATTACTTTCTGCATTTATGTATATTTATATAACCTTGTCCAAGCAACTTGTATTTATTTGCATCACTTGTTTTGCAGCATCTGTACTCACTGTATTATTTGTATATAATGTATATGTCTTGTATTATTTATACTATATATGCCTTTTTGTACATATATTGTGCTCCACATTCTATTATAGAAGTGTCTTTGCACACTCATCTTGCTTTTTGTATTCTCTGTACCTCTCCTTATATCCTCCCCCAGATCCCTGAAAAAGGGACTTTTTGTCAGCGGGCTTACCTGGTTACTAAAATTCAAATAAACAAATTAATGAATTTAACTTTGGTTTTTCGAAATCAAGTATTGTGTGGCTGGCAGCCACAGGACCATTTATTTTAATAAACAATACTAACCTACTAAAAGAGAGAAAGGCTTAAGGCCCACCTCCTTGTCTCTTTTTCTTTGTTTGTTTTTCAGGAATATGGTGGTTATTCTAAACAGGGACTGCCTCACAGGATGTAATAAGACTTACCCCTCTGGTGGAGGCAGCAACCGTCAATGGCCTACAGTACCTACCATCCTCAGTCCTCTGATAATGTATAAAAAACAGTAGGTCAATTTCAATGCAATCTTGTAAAAAATTGAAAAGTATTTGGGATACTTGCTTGCCCTTACTCCTAATGGCAATTAGAGTTACCCCATCAGCATCTATTCAGTAGCTGGTTGGCAAACAAAATTGCCAAACCACTTGTGGTTCAATAACCACACCCCGTCATTAATAGTGTCAGCTGACACTTATGTAAAACTGTTACAGGCAGATCTGGTGGGAACTCACAAATTTGCATCGCAAAGTTTGGACAAAGCCCAGCAAAAGTCCAAAATGTACTTTAACATTGTAAAGCAGCTCAGCCCCTCTGTTTATCAAGTGTGGTTGCCAAACCACATGAAACCTTGTAGCAGGTTGCTCCATTCCAACCAGCACAGGCTTGGTGCAAGGGCCCTGGGCCCTCAATAAGTAATTCACTGAGCTGGGGGTAGTTACCTTTACCTATTTCTTTTTTGTCTTTTCAGGGCAATACAGAATACTTCAACTGGCCAAAAGGAAAAACAGAGGGCCACAGTCAGCTTGGGCCCAAAAGTTCCACCTTTCCAGGCCCACTGGTTCCAAATGGTGTATACTGTAAAGGCACAGGAGATCCTAATTGTTATGTCTAGTTAAAAAGGGATAGCCAGGTCCTTATCAAATCCAGTAAGACAGAGTGGTGGAACACTCAAATGATTCTCTTTTAATAAATGTATTTATTTATTTGCTTTTGGTAACCGGGGAAGTGCATTAGGCAAGAGACCTGCCTATTTTCAAGCATGACTCGGGAGAGTGCAGTACATAAAATGAGAATTAACACAAAAACATGTACAGATCATTAGCAGCAACAGGCATCTGAGAGGAACAGACAACATTTTGAATAAATTAAACAAGCAAGCACAAGTAGCAAATTACATAACAGGGTTGAATTCCACAGAGAAAAGCAGGTATAACAACAAGTAGTAGCCATCCACGCAGGGATGGGTAGGACCAGTAAACAGTCAGGGAGTTCAGTGCAGCTTGGTATCATAGTAACTAGGCAGAGCTAAACTAGGGATGAGTAGGAGGAGTACAGGGATGCTTAGGTACAGTGGCAGGAGTCAAGTGCCTGAAGGTGGGGAAAAAAGTGCTGATTTAAAGGTGGAGTGAGATAAGGAGCCCTTTAAATAGGCTGGTAAGGAGTTCCAGAATTTAGGGGCAAAATGGGAGAAGGCTTGCTCCCCCATCTTGGTTGAGCAGAGAGGGATGGAGAACAGAGGTTGATTAGATGACCTTAGTGTGCGGGAGTATGTCACAGGGGTGAGCATGTCACCTATGCTGCCTGGGCGAGGGGTCCAGTTCATGGAATCAATAAAGCAACCCAGTGAGAAGAAGCGCTGACATGGGGGGACAGCCAGCAAAAAGTAGAGTAAAGGTGGCAGTGGTGAGTTAGTCGAGGGACAGAGAGGGCGAATCTACAGATGTTGTTATGTGAGATGTCCCACTTGTGAAGGATTCCCTCGTTTGCATGGGAGAGAGTGGGAGAGCATACAGAAGCTGAGGAAGTAATACCCCATGAGCCACAGAGATTCTGGCAGCTGGGATTAGAGAGTGGCACACACGGTAAGCTGCTTCTAGTTTGGCATTAACAGATTTACATACCTCATTGATATGTACAGAGAAATCAAGAACGGGATCAAGGGTAACCCCAAGGTATTTGAAGAAGTTGGTAGCCATCACTTTAGCCCCATCACAGCACATGAAGCTTAGTAGACTCAGCAGAGACTTTCCTAGCAGACCCAAACAGCATGACCTGGGTCTTAGGTAGGTTAAGAATTAGTGAGTTGGAGGAGAACCAGTGCTGGATCTGTTTGAATGCAGAGGACAGGTGGGCATTAATGCCCAAGACAGAATGAGAGGCGATATAGAGAACCAGATCACCAGCATACATGATGGAGAGACAGAGGGGAAGTGAGGTGGGAGTGTCATTAGTGAATATAGAAAAAAGTAGTGGTCCCAGGATGGAACCTTGTAGGACACCACAGGAGATGGGAGCTGGGGATGAAAGAGCTTTGCCAAAAGAGGTGAATTGGGTACGGTTGGTTAGGTTGCTGCTGAACCATGATAGGGTGGGTTCGGAAGTGCCTAAGAGATGTAGTTTGCTTAGGAGAAGAGGATGATTAACCAGATCGAATGCCTTAGTGAGGTCTATGAACACGGCCCCTGTGAGTAGACCTTTGTCCATGCTGGACTTAATGTCACTGGTGAGTAGAGTGAGGGCGGTGGTGGTGCTATGTCCAGCCCTAAAACTGTGTTGAGCAGGAGACTGAAGATTAAAGTTCAGTAGATGAGCAGAGATCTGGAGGTGAATAGGTTTCTCTAAAATCTTACTGAGGGTTGGTAGCAAGGCTATGGGCCAATAATTAGATAGGATTTTGGAGTCCCCTTTCTTAAAATCAGGGATAATCCTAGCTGTTTTCCATGCTGAAGGCACAGTAGAGGTGCAGATAAACAGATTAAACAGCCTAGTGATAGGGGTTACAAGGAGACGGGCTCCCAGTCTGAGTATCCAGGGTTCAATACCATCAGGCCCAGGGCTTCCATGCAGGGGGATAGACTGAAGAAACCCGAGAACATCCTACTGAGTAATATTGGAGAGGATTAGTGGTGGAGTAGTAGGCAAGAGGGGGATAGGGCTACTGGATGCTGAGGGGAGGAGTTTAGGAGCCTCAGTAAAGAGGGAGTTGAGAGCTTTCGCTATCATATGGGGATTTTTGCACAGAGAATCATCAATTAGCATATCCTTGGGAGCGAGTGGCTTGGAGTTCCCCAGGATCTCATTTATATGACTCCAGTACTTCTTTGGGTCAGAGGCCGTAGACCGGAGGAGGCTCCAATAGTAGTTGCTCTTGGCAGCTCGGACTTCTTTCTTGCAGGTGTTTCATAGAATCCGATAGGCAACAAAGTCAGTATGAACAGAGGAAGATTTCCATTTAGACCAAAGCTTGTCACACTCTTTGAATAGTTGTAGGAGAGGCCACTTCAGCCATTTGGTCACCTTTCCTCTGACCCTCCGCATTGAAACTGGGATATGTTTAGACTGTAAGGCTAGCAGAGTGGCATTGAAGTAGTCAGTGTCCAGGTTGATGTCATTTGTATGGAATAAGGAGGACCAGTCAGCTTGTTTCAAATCACTTAGGAACACAGAGATGTCCAGTGCAGAAAAGTTAGTGAAGGACAGAACTTTTGGAGGAGTAGTGACAGCCGAGGCACCCCAACACAGTAGACAGGGCAGTGGTCACTAATGGCATCAGGCAGATCCCCGGAAGAGGAATAGCAGTCCTTGCGATTGGTGAGTATCCAATCTATCATCGAACAACAGAGATTGTAGTGGGTTAACCATGTGTGGGAAGAGATGAGTTGGTCAAGGTTGGCCTTACTGATAGTGGAAGCAAGTGTGGTGGAGTTGGGACCCAGTCAATCAAGATTAAAATCTCCCAGACAGATCACCTCGTTGTTCTTAGGGTAGGAATCAGACCAGTAAGCTCCTCTAGTCCAAGTTTGCTATTTCTTGGGGGTGAGTACACCCCAAATATGTGCATCTTCTTGGCATCCCCTTGGAGCAGAGTGCAGTACCTCACAGTTGATCAGGCTAGGTGTTGGCAGCAGTGTGACATTCAGGTGAGACTTGTAATATAGTGCCAGGCCACCCCCTCTTTTGGAGGATGCCCGGTCTGCATGATACATGTTATAGCCAGGTAGGACACAGCTGTTGTCCAGGACCATAGGTTTTAACCATGTTTCAGATAGAACAAGGATGTCAGGGTTATTTAATTGAACCCAAGCTTCCAGCTCAGACAGATTTGCAGGTAGACTGTGGATGTTTAGGTGAGCAAAGTATAGGCCAGGAGCTTGAGGAAGCCGGTGAGAGGTGAGGGGGTGGGTTTGGTTAAGGTAGAGTGAGGGGCCAGGATTGGTTTCAATATCCCCAGTTAATGTGAGAGTTAGGGTAGTGACCCAAAGAAAAGCAAGGGCTAAAGCACAAGAGACAGTAGTAGGAGAGGTAAAACATATTTCAACCAGACCAAAGGACCTGTACTTTTGAAATCAAAATGCAACTTCTTGAACATTATGTGGTTCCACAAACTTAACTGTATGCCCACCATCTGCAATTCATCCCACTATTGTGACCAACACAACTGTTTCCATATATTTTGAGAACACTACTTTTCCACCACAGCCTTCACAATACCCTAAGCTGGAACCAGGTTCAGCTACCAGTGTGATCACGATTTCCATTCCTTGACTCTGATTAACAATGTTCAACTTGTGCATGTTCTTTTTGGT
The DNA here is from genome assembly GCA_016271365.2 of Neoceratodus forsteri. Lineage (NCBI taxonomy): Eukaryota > Metazoa > Chordata > Ceratodontiformes > Ceratodontidae > Neoceratodus > Neoceratodus forsteri. The sequence goes on along the minus strand of CM028133.1, from coordinate 411,401,211 downwards.
TTTCAATGCATTTTCTGAAATATGCCCAATATGGTCATTGTTGCATTGCAAAAATGTTTGTTTTATGCTATTATGTTTATTAAATATTGTTGCAGCTTATCAAATATAAGCTCAAAACCCTGTAGCTGGGCAGGAAACTGCTCCACCTCCAGGGATAGGCTGCTCTAAATGCCCTAAATGGGATTTGAGTGTAACAGACCTAGGGTGGACCATAGCAAATTTATTTAAATAGGGTCTATTAATCTGTTATGGGGTGTGTGTGTGGGGGGGGGATAAACAACTAATTAATACAAACAATTTATTTAATGTGGGTGTTATAGTAAAATTGTGTGGTACCCCGGTATACCTATCAGGATGTTAGTGGTAGCCTGGTATTCTGCTCAGTATTGAGGTGGTACTGATGCAGTGGACTGGTAACACAAAGTTAAGTGCAGTATTACAGAATGTTATTAATGCACTTCCACAGTCTGTCACAAGATGGCAATCACAACACATTCCGAAGTGACTGCTGTCTTGGAGACTGATTGTACTTTAATTTGGACTTTACAGAGTTAATCACTGGCAGATGGCAAACTTGATTACCGCCAGATTACTTAGTGTGCGACGTGATTATGCCTGTCTGAACCAGATCCTATACTTATCTTATTTGTATGTAAAGAGGAGAGAGAATTAAATAAATAACTGACACATTTGCTACGTGTCATGTTTTCATTTCTAATAGACTAGCTGTTTGTTTTGTTATTGTCTTTGAAATGGCTACACATGATATGATTATTATTGTATCTAACATTAACTGATCAAGTATAGCTAAATGGACACTTACAGTACCTGTAAACACATACCCTTTATAGCGAGTGGTTAGACTATGGGGATGGCAGTGTGACAAGCTGTTTGCAAATCCTGGCTCATTGCCTTCATTTTTTTTATCGTCGTTGCATGGGATAACAGTGAATTAGTCATAGATTTAAAGTTGGTTTTCCTGTCCACAATTGCTCAAGATGGATAGGCACACAGTACAATTTTTTTTAAGCAACTAAATTTTTTTACTATTTTATTCCATAAATGTTGAGTTCTGTCATATTTTAATCTAAACTCTGTTAACAACATGAATTGTGTGTATTGAAGTGGAGGTCAAACTCAGGTCTGCCAAATGTGCCATTGTAATTCTCATTGTTGTCCTGTAACAACTATTAATTAATAATATTATGCTGTATTAGTATGATTGAAATGGCTAACAGCATAGTGATGTATCCTAATTATGTATTTAGTGTGATATTGTGAAATGCGGACTCAAAGCAAACAAAACCAAGTTCTGCCCTGCTGCTAAGCTGTCGATTGGTGATAAAAAAGCAACATATTTGTTGGTCCATCTTGCAGCAATTCAACATGTACATTACAGCATAATATTATTAATTAATAGTTGTTACAGGACAATGATGAGAATTACACTGCCGCATTCAGCAGACCTGAGTTTGAATTGTGCAACCTCCACTTGAATACTGTGTGGATCTGAGCACATCGAATAAGAGTAGTAATGTTTACAGTTCACCCATTACATTAACCACTCATGCAATTTGGTCTTCATGTTGTCAACAGAGTTTAGATTAAAATATGACAGATAGATATTGGTGCCTTGGTGGATGACACTACTGTGCATTGTACCACACACACACTCCGTCCCCATTCCCTACTGCCATAACACGGGTTCCATCACACTATCTGTGCATTACTACTGATCTAGATTCTGACTCCACCACACATTGTGCATCAGCCACAGCAGTTACAGTATTTGTTCTGATCAGTATTGTATGACTACAAACAGTATTGGGGAGATTTAATTACAGCAGTGAACATCTTTTTAATTACACTGATATCACCCTCCAACCACACCATTTTTCTTTTTTTTTTGGGGGGGGAGTAGAGATTTTGGGGATTGTACTATGTTAAATAGCTAATGCTTATATCAAACCAAGAGACATAACACCTAACTATCTGCAACTGTCTTAAATAAAGTCAGCCCAGTCTGTTCTGCACCATATAACAGGTGCTCACCAGCCATCATTTACTATCATCAGCCCCCTGTACTTTGCACCACACTCAGATGCACAGCTGTGCAGAGGATCAGCAAGTGACATAGGCAGGCCACTGATAGTACTGTAGTGGCTTAGTTAACAGCATCTGCAGTACTGCCTCCAAGTATTACTACTTCTTTATATTGTAGTGGAGGGGGATGGAAAACATCTGTAGAAGTGTCTTCCAAAGTGTATCTCATGACCCTATGCCATTTGTAAGATGGTCTCCAACAACAGCTCCTCAATGATCTCTCACTTCTGACAGACACTGAATGTTCTGAGTGAAAGCTCTGAATCACATGGTAGATGACTCAGAGAATTAGATAAATACCTATGAGAGCATAAAAAGTGTAGCACAGAATTTACAGCAGAGCTAGAGGGGGCATGCACTCTACTCCACAAAATGTCTGATAAGCTAAGCAATGTGAATAGGTTCAAACCCCAGTTCCTTCTCAGCAACTTGGCATCATAGATTTTAGGCATAGAAATACAGTTATAACAGAAAATGTTCTCTTTCATCAAATACCACAAATAATATTCGATTCTGAAACACTCCACAACAGCAATGCAAAGCAGATCATTACATGGTCAATTGCTATATGAGGCTGGCTGCCTGTCCTCATTTCAATTTTGTGTTTGCATTTTAAGGTAGCAGAACTGAAGTCACCGCTATGCGTTCAGTGACTGAATGGAAAGCAGCCGGCCTGATATCGGTGATACTAGTCCTGTGTTTGTATGACTAGTATACAAACTGTAATCAGCACATCCAATTCTGTGCTTTGCTGGGATGGGGGCCATAATGTAATCGGCAGAGACAGTCTGGTGTTCGAATTAAATGTGACCAAACTGAAATAAACACTTTGGGACTTCAGTGCCAGTACAGGGAGCAGGAGTATCGGTGATTGGGGCAAGAGTCTTAATACTGGGGACAGGAGTCTCGATAATGGGGTGGGAGTGTTGCTACTGGAGATCAGACTCACCCTGAGGCTCCCCAGATTTCTGCTGTCTTTGGCAGGTTTGGGAATCTCATTATTTATATTTATTTACAGCTTATTTACTGAAGAAAGCCAGATGAAATGCAACAGTGATAGGGGGTGAGGGGTGCCACTGGACACCAGGGAAATGTTGCATTATTAATGGGACAGTGATTGGAAGGGTGGGGGTGCCTAGCCCTTTCTCTCCCAGTAGGGGTACTTCACTTACAGGCCATCTGGTCATCTGGTTTAGAATTTGCAGGATTATTAGAATCTTACAGTTACCCTATCTGACCTGGACTCCCTTCCTATCCCTGATCATATAAATAAAAAAAAATCACTTTTCATGGTGGTCTAGTGTACCCCCTTCACTATCCCTGATCTGCCCTTATAAATAAAAAAAAAATCATCACTTTCCTTAGTGGTCTAGTGGACCCCCCTCCCTATCCCTGATCTGCCCCAAAATAGGCCCTTTCCCTGGTGGTCTAGCAGACCCTCTTCCCTTTCCCTATCTACCATTTTTTTATTTCCTGGGTGGTCTAGCAGACCCCCACCCCAGCAGGTAGTGCCCCCCTACCCCCTACCAAGACACTGAGCAGGTGACTGGCACAGCCCTCTGCTCTCCACCACGGCTGCTGCCTGACCAAGCATGAATGAATGAGTGTGTACTTGTACAAGCATGTGCTCATTCATTCATTGCAGCTCCCGGTCATTCATTGCCAGCTCTGTGGGTGGCACAGACAAGAGGGGAGGGCTGTTCTGATTGTGGGCAGGGGTCAGAATGGGGGGACTGGAATGGCATACTGGGTCCAAAACTGTTCTTCCCCATCCCACCCTCCTGCCCATGACCAGAACAGCTCTCCCCTCCTGTCTGCACCATCCATAGACCTGGTAGTGAATAACCGGGAGCTGGGCCATCAATGAATGAGCATGTGCTTGTACAAGTATGCACTCATTTATCCATGCTAAGTTGGGTGGCCACCCATGGAGGACAGCAGAGGGCTGTGCCAGTCACCCACAAGGGGTCTGGATGGGGGGATGGGGGGCACTACCTGCTGGTATGGGGATCGGGAGTCTGCTAGATCACCAGGGAAAAAAGGGCAGATTGGTGATAGGGAGAGGGATCTAGTAGACCACCAGGAAAAGTAATGATTTTTTTTTATTCATAAGGGCAGACTGAGGATAGGGAGGGGGGCAGCCAGACCACCAGGGAAAGAGATGCTTTATTGTTTTATTCATAAGGGCAGATTGGGGGTAGGGAGGGGGGCCCTCTAGACCACCAGGGAAAGTGATATATTGATTTTTTTTATTCAGGTAGTAGAATGGGTCGTGTAATGACTACCCAACCTGTTTACTCAGTTTTCATCCAGGTATTTTTTGGGTACTTTAGAGGTACCCGTGGGTGCTCTTGCAGCATGGGTATTTTATTACCCACCCATTCCTAACAGAAACCCTTGCATAGTGCAGATCACAACTTGATTTAACTCTACCAAAATGCATAGCAAACATAAGCAAACAAGGTAACTGTATACAAAATATAACATATTGTTATGTACATGACCTGTAAGTAATCCCCCTATAGACCAAACTGAGACATTGCCTCTGTAAGCATAGACCAGGTATGGGCCAATATGCCTGTGGCACTCTCTCATGGGTTGGCAGCAGACAGACAGACTAGTCTCACCTTGGCAAGTTCAAACTAATCCCCTCGTCATACACAGTAAGTCACAGGCATGGTAAGCCCACCCAAAGAGTACACCAATTGCGTAGGAGAAAAAAAAGCAGAAAAGAGAAACCACTATAGCAACCTTTATAGGCATCCTCCCATGAATTGTTAACAAATGTGCAGGGGCACAATGATCAAGAGGGCTGCTCTGAAGGTGTAAATGGGGATGATAAGACCTGCAAGTAGCACCATCTGGCTGCCACAGTACAGCAGAAGGCATGCTGTTGCTAGGGGGAGCACTCAAGCAAAAACTGTAGTCCAGGAAGACCAGCATTCAGGAAAAGGGGATCTGCACACAGCCTGCCTGTTTACTCAGCCCATGAGGGGGGGCTATTGATAACAGCAGGTGAGTTATATCCCTAGCCAGCATATAGTGGGGAACAAATAACCTGAGCTACATGATATACCAGAGACGTGCAAACAATAGAACTGTGTAACTGTGTAATGGATAATAATTCTGTAAATTTGGCAAGAAAAAGGCAGTGCGGTGAATCAGGGAAAATGTTGTGCATAATGGGGGCATATAATAGGAGGAATATAGTACAGTCAGCCAATAGAGATGGCCTTGAGATTGGTGCAGCATCGATAGGGAGAGTAAAAATAACCCCCCGCCCATGGCTCAGCAGTGAGTGTAGAAGACTGTCCTGCTGAGTATCATGGTTATCCCAGATTTGTAGAACCCAGAGGACAGGGAACATTGCACCAATTTGGGGCACATTTTGAAAGTTCCTGTTTCCCTAGTAAAATTAAACATAGAACTGTAATAAAAAGCCAACAGTTAACATACTAACAGGCATCACTCAATACAGTAGTAAATGGCAGTATACCACTAGAGAGGGCTGCCACTTTAAGAGGAGTAGCACCAGCAAAGTAATCACCCTGATAGGGTAATACAGACTTAAAACTGGGGCCCGTTATCAATTATACTGTACATGCTTGTACCATCATGGATATAAAAACTGTAACTGTAAGTAATACATGTCAAAATTAGTCATATACTGTCTTGTTTCCCTCCACCCCATGTAACCTACGTGGAGCCTTTGTATAAAAGATTGTCTGTACTGAAATCTGTATATAATTACCTGTTCCATCTGTCATCATTGTATTTTGTCTACCCTCCACCCACTGTAACCTGATGTGGAGCCTTTGCAAAAGAGTCTGTGACTCAAAGGATTGTAATTCCGATTGTACTCAATAAAATAAAAAAAAAGGGAGTTCAGTAATTCCACGTGAACCAGTCAGCCGAGTTTGGGATGTTATCATCCATGCTGTGACTTGAATGGAGGCATAGAGAGTGTGGCCTTGCTCTCCTGCAGGTGGCTCAATGGGTCTTCAGTCTAAAAGGACCCACTAGATGGAAGGGCCATACAGGTTGCTGGCTCAGCCCAAGACCAACAGTGAGAGCAGTCGGTGGAGCAGAGGGACCAGGGACATTGACTGGACCCAAGGAAAGAAATAAAGTTGTGTAACCCCCCCATTGGGGGCTTACCTTACTTGCCCCTCATTCTCCTGTGCTTCCATTCCTAGAGCTCCTTCCGACTGTGTTCTGTGTCCCCAGGTTTCACTGCCACAGCTTTGGGTCCTCTGGTGCCCTGTTTTCCATCTCAAGCAGCCCCAGTGTCTTATTTCAGCCTATTTTGGGTTGAAAAAAATGTGTTTCTTGAGCCGCCACTGTTACTAATGCTCCTTGGAGCAAGTGGTGCTCACGCATGTGCAAAAGGTGCCTTTGACTTACCGACTGCCAGTTCTGCAGTCAAACAGGAAGTGTTCTAGCAGTCCCAGTGCCCCTGCTCTACTAATTGTGGACCAGTGACCAGAGCAAGGGCCAGGAGAGCCCTCAATTCTTTGTAAACAAAGAGCGCGACAAGTGCTAAAATGAAGGGGCTCTTGAATATTAATGAAGGCATCATTAATATTCATGACCCACCTGTCCTAGCATTGATGGGCATTAAATAATGTTGGCTGTAGTGACAGGCAACAGCTGTAAATAAATGTAAATGTAAATAAATGTGAGGACTGCTCAGGGCACTTAAGGGACTAACAAACAAAGAGGGAGTAATACAAAGAAACTAAGTGTACTGGCTGCTCCGGACTATTAAAGTTGCGAGTCTTACAAGATGCCTGTCTGCTGCCTGGGGCACTGTGATTCAGCAGTAGCTACAGGTTAAGGACTGCAGAGAGACTTCAAAGAGTGGCAGCATTTAAAAGGGCACAAAAGCATCTATTAACCAATGGGGCTAAGATTAAAATTAAATATGGTGCAGGGACTGCATCAGAAGACATATGAGGACAGATTAACGGAGCTCAATATGTATACCCTTGAGCAAAGGAGGGAGAGAGGTGATATGATCGAGACATTTAAACACCTTAAGGGCATAAACAAGGTGAAAGAGTCTAACATGTTTAAATATAAGAAAAATAGCAGGACAAGAGGACACAGCATGAGATTAGAGGGAGGCCGATTAAGGGGAATGTGAGGAAATTCTTTTTCACAGAAAGGGTGGTAGATGCATGGAATAGCTTACCACAAGAAGTGGTGGCTATGAATACGATGCAGGGCTTCAAACAGGCATGGGATAGGCATAAGGGAGCAATACAAATGACTATGAATAGATAGGTCACTGACAGAGCAAAGGCCGATGGCACATTTATAAGGTAGAAAAAGAAATGGGCAGACTGGATGGGCCTTGCGGTCCTTATCTGCCGTCAACTTCTATGTTTCTATGTTTCTATGAAATATTTTACCCTTAGAGAGAGATCAGGGAGCTCAACTGAATCACTTCGGATGAAGTGGTCTGCAGAGTTGCAGGTGGAGGTAGCTGTTTAGGAATGGTTTAGCAGTGGCTCTCCCTGCCTACAAGGCCTCTAATTCACCATATTGGAAGAAATGTGTGTGGAAATTAAGGACCAGATTTTTTCGTACTGCTAACATACTTGCTAGGTACATGGGGGAGGTGCTGGGCAGATGTTGAAGGGAGTGTGGGTGTGAGTCAGAGGATCAGAGCCACATCCTCTGGACTTGTATCAATTTGGAAACCTACTGGCAGGAATTAGAGGCTATATATGAACGCCCAGGTTTGTTTGTGTCTATTTATATTCTGACCTTCATGATTCCTGACAGTATCCGGATTGATAGGGCTACTTTTAGACAAATCATCATACTCCAGTTGGCCGCCCATAAAGTTATCACCTGACTGTGGCATACTAAAACAATCCCCACTATGGACTCCTGGTGAAGACTGGCTAAGGAGATTTATGCCCTAGAGAGATTTTCGGCTCAGCTGTCAGACCATGTGGTGGCATTTGATCTCTGTTGGCGTAAATGGGTCAAGTATTAATTAGATCACTATGCTGACTTTGTCCTGTAGATATTTAAGGGATATGAGGCTAGACAAGAATCTAGGAAAGCCTCTATTTGTATCTATTTATCTTAATTTGGAGAGGTGGGGAGAGAGGAAGGGAGGGGCTCCCTATGTTGTGTGGGGCTTCTCTCCTTTACCCCCCCTTAATTTGTGGGACTGAAACACAGTGAACACCTCTCTCTTTGTATAGTTTGACTAAGCTTTGTTAGTTATCAGTGTTTTTTATAAGAAATGCTACCATATTTTGGTTTTTAGTCATTTATTTTGCACTAGATGGTAATGTCAAATGCATAGGTTCTTTAGTAAACATGGAGATGTATGGGACAGTGAATAGAGGGCTGTCATCCCTGCTTCTTTAGATATTTGTTGGTACTCTGAAGTTATGTCTTCCCACTGTAACAGACACAACTTTTTTAAGGCAACTACAGCTATGAGAAGTCTAAATACTGAACTGTTCTGGTTTGAAAGACTGGTTCTTTTAAAAGCCCTCTAAGGCAAGATGCCTTATGGAACTATTAGTTCTTATCCCCATACATTTTGATACACTGTTGTTGTTCTTTTTGCTTTATTGTTATTTATTATATACATTCGTTGTCTGTCAGTTTGTTCTACTATATAGCTGTGATTTGTTTTCTGGAGAACATATTTAATAAAAATGATAAATATATAAAAAAAAATTAAATATTTTTCCTGGCTGAATCAGGACCTAAATATTGGAACTGTACTGAACTGCCTTTGGACTGTGTTTGAGAGCAGCCATGTCTGCAGAGTAGCAGCCAATTGGAAAGCTAGAATTCCAGGGCAAGGATTCTTGGGACAATGCCAGACACTCTTGAGACTTTGGTAAAGGCTTGTGGGGAAACTGCAGGAACCTAAGTCAAGCGCCAAAACAGGGACCTTAAAAAGCACTGAGGGAGGTTCATGATTATTCATTTTCAGGATCGACAAGTGGATTTAGCCAATGGCGCTTGGACACACAAGTAGACTCAGCCAATTGGGAGCCCCAGAAGGACTCCATAAACGGCAAGGATTTCCAGGCTGAGTGTAGTTTGAGCAGGAGCCCCTCCACAGGGAGGGGGTCTCAGGCCCCCAGCTAAATAACATGGGCCTAGTGTGCTTAGTAAAAGCCCCTCCACAGGGGAGGGGGATTTCTGTCTTTGCCAGAGAGAAGGAGTGGCTGTAAGCAACAGAGTCGTGAACCTGGGGTTTGCCAGAAATTGTCCTCCAGGGCTAGCAGTTCACTGCCACATTAGGAAAATGTGGAACAGAAGCCAGCATCCATCTGCAGTTGTGAGACAGCTACAAGAAATGCTTCTGCCTCTGCAGTGAGAGTGCTGAAGAAACCTGTAAATTACAGAAAAGTAAAATCATTTGAATCCTTCAGAGTGAGTAAACTTCTACTTGCAACTTCAAGCTTTTGAGAGATCTGTGTGGTGCAAAGAAGCCCAACGAGCCTAGATTTGTGACTGTCTGCACCCTGCACCTGATCAGCACCTGGATAGGGTGGACGCCTACCGATGAAGTGACCATAGATGGTCCAGTCTGTGAAATGCTAATTGTGATGTGTAAAGTGCTACAGGACTGGAGGGAGGTTCCCTAGCCACACGGAAATGTCCTGACAGTGCCTGGGAGGCCAGTGAAAGTTCTAAAAGTCCAAGTTGGTACTGCTAAGACCAGCAAAGCCACAAGGGACTGTGTTAAAGTGTCTTAAGCTTGAGAGAGGCTACAGTATCCATGTTGCTAACAAGTAAAGTCTGCTGAATGGTGGAGAGTCAGTCCTCAAGCTCCATCTGTTGTTTCCAGTGTGCCAAATGATAGTGAACCAATCTTCAAGCTCTGTCTGGCATTGTGTAACATATTCAAGCTGAGCTTCTGGGTGGTTCTACATGGACTGTGTGAGTTCAGGGTTGCTCTAGCCTTAGGGAAAAAGCACCCATCAGAAGAGTCTATACTTACCAGTTAAAGGACCATGTTGGCCATGCTAACACATGGTTGAATCAATTGTGACTACTGTGAACTAATGTATAAATGTGCTGATGTAAATGTGCTGAATGCAATGTGACTGTTTTCAGATTGGCCTGGAAGACAGCCTGGTAGTGTGCCACCTAGTACACTGCTATATGTGCTTCCCCCTGAGGGGCATAGCCTAGACGAGGGGGTCTGAAGCATGGTGGCCCACATACTGGCCCAGTCTATAACATTTTAAGACTGCAAAGCCCAGACAGAAGGAGCACCATCTACAGCTGAGAAAAGTTTCCAGAATTGCAAGCTTCAAAGCCAGTTGTCCAGGGGTCAGCCACAACTCCTGCCTTTATTCTCAGCCAAGCTTCTCAACACCAGATGTGACTTCAAAACTATGAGCAAGCTGATCCTGGTCTTCCCATGAGAGGGAATCTAGTTACCTCCAGTTCTGCTCAGTTTCAGTTCTAAAGCCCAAGTGAGGATGCTAACTGCCTTGCAAAGTTTAGTTTAAAGAATAAAATGTGGAAAGAATGCTAACTTGATTTTCTCTTAAGGGCCCCAACTCAGCTGCAATGCTGGCCATCTCAGCTATCAGGCCTGTACCTTTAGACTATAATTCTGGGTACCCAGACATAGGTATTGGAATTAAGGGGTTCTAATTTAGTCTGGGGACTGGTATTGGCTGGGCATCCAATACAATGATTCTGCCATCTAATGCAGCTAGCTAGATAGCCAGATCAGATATGCTAACTACCTCAGAAGGTTGGTGGGTGGCAGCTGTGATTTATGTTTACCTTTAAATGCAAAATTATTACATTGGTTTTAATTGCAATGCCAATCTAAACCAAATCTAAATCAATTGTAAACAGCCAACCTCTGCATCCAATTTCCCAGATCCTAGCCCTTTCCCCATGTAAATAAATTGTTGTTACTGTTTTTGCATAACCTTGGTGTGTGACCATATTGTTAGAGAGAGTCAATAATTACCAAATGTTTGAAATGTGTGGAATTGTTTATTGAGTCATGTTTGGGATGGCACTCTGGTAATGTGGGTGGGTACAGCATCCCAGGGGATGTACCAGGTATTATTCTAGCCCACTGAAAGGTATAGTCTGGGTGAAGGCACTGTGCATTATGCTATATTGGGAAAGAACCAGTTTTAAAGTTAAATAGGGACCCTGGCCCCTCAACCTTGTTAGTGTCCACCAAGGCAGGGGTAGTAGCCCTTGGTATAATGGTGCCAGGTGAGTCCTTGGGTTTAGAGAGAGAGAGAGAGAGAGAGAGAGTTGTCCCTGGTGTCAGCACTGACTGAGCCAGAGGAGTCTTTAGACATGGCACTGTGGCTGCGGCTGCGGCTGCTGCTGTGGCTGTGGGATCTGAAATGAGGAGAGCAGTCATGTCTTCTGCCACCCTCTGATTTCTTCTTTTTGTTCTTTCTCTGAGATTTAGGTGCTGAGAGCTGAGGATCATCATCCTGGGGAGGTGAGGGAAGCGGTGGGCCTTGGTGGTGGGAAACCATGTGCCTGATCAGGTGGTGGTGTAGTGTCCATTTTCTGCTGTCTGTCATGGTCTCCCTACCTGAGGCCTGTCTTTTTGTATTTTCTGATACTGCTCTGAGTAAAATGTTTCATGATTAAATTCTCAGCCACTCTGGATTGTTGAAGGAGCGCACTTCACCATTATGCAAGACGTGAAAGGTAGCATGATACCTCAGAGATTACTTCAGGCCCAGATCCAAGCAGGTCCATCAGGCCACTGTGAAGGTGCAGCACCACTTGGGTAACTTGGTGTAATAGTCTGCAAATATTTGTATTCTGTGTCCCTGCCAGGAAAGATGTTTTTCTCTTGCTGCATTCACAACGTCCTCCCAATCCATGAAGTGGAGGAAGAAGGCAGTGATCAGCCTAGGTTTGGCACACTGAGGCAGTTTGGAAGCCAGGGTCCAATGGGCTCTCAGATTCAATGGGGCCTACCCACTTGCAGGTCACCAGCTCCAGGATCACTTTCTGAAGAAAACGGCTGGTGTCCGGACTCTCACAGCCTTCAGGGAAGCCCACAAAGTGGAGGTTATTCCTCTGACCACTATTCTCCAAATTTTCAACTCTATTCCAAAACAGGTGTATGGTACAATCCTGTTCCCTGAGGTAAGCCAGGATCCTTTCTGTGTGTGTCTCCATGTCGGCAATCCATTGCTCAGTTATGTTGGTCCAATAGGAAAGATCAATGATGTCGGCAGTGGTACTTTGAGCTGCAATCTCAAGTTTGTTCATCTGAGTCATCATTTGACTAAACATCTTTATTTTTTTGAAGTTGTTGTCTCCCAATGAGGAGGTAGTAGTCACCATGGCTTATGGCAATTCCTACCCATGGAGTCTGATAGGGAAGGATGACTATAGCTTACAACTCTGTGCAGAACCCAGATCGAAGAACTGGACAGACACTGCAGAATCTGAAGGTAAGTGGCTATCTGAAGACTATGAAAGGGACAGGCTACAGCACCCATGGCTACAGGATGGTTAAGGATTTTGGTCAGGGTAGATCAGAGAAAATGATTCAGGCTGCCATCTTTGAGGTGATCAAGCCATGCCACTCCCCCTTACCTTCTTCTAGTACTCTCTTACATGGGCAGCAGCAAGTAAACAGGCACTTTACCTTACCTTAGTGGATCGGCATAATTCCCTGCATGCCAGCTGCTTCCTGATGCTGCCTACTGATGCCTAAGATGCCAATCAGGTTCCACTCCTGCTCTGTTCCACTCCTGCTCTTCAAAACAAACATGATGGGACACATTTGAGTAGTGTCCTTATATCCTCCCAATGGGACCTCCTCTGGATGGGACTTTCTGCTGAGCCTTTGCTTGGTCCATGCCCGTCACTTGACCTTCCTAATCATCCCTTCTGTTCCGAATCACATTCAAGAAATCAAATCTGCAAGAAAACACACTTACTTGTTTTAAAACTTAGCACTAAATCCTAATATGTTTGCTCTCAGGTTTGTAAGTTAAATCCCTCCCACTATTTGCTTCAGATCAAACCCCTTTCTGACAACTAACTCAGCCTGCTGGCACTTTGGGTATGATTAAAAAGTGTGTAAAAGATCCACCAAGCCCAGGAATCCCCAGCAAATTTCCCAGCAGCTGTAATTTTGTTATAGTTTAAAGGGAAAAAAAAGGAAAAAAAAATCCTCAGCAGCTGTGTGTTTGTCTAGTAGTCCAAGAGCCCTTCCCTTGATTTATCTGGTTACCAACTATGAACTCTCCAATGTAATGTGCTTAGCTGGCAAAAGTCCCTCCCAACTTTGCTGTTTGTCAGAATTCCCCAGTCAGCTGTGCTTTTTTGTCACAATCTGATTCATGTGGTTACCAGCTACAGTATAAACCCTCTATTGCAGTGTGATTAGCTAGCAAAACCCCTCCCAATTTAGCTGTTTGTCACAACCCCCCCAATCCACTATGTTTTTTTATAAGAATCCCTTACTGCTTTGTTACTGCTTATGGTTTCTCTACTGACTGCCACTCTTACAGCTGTGATTTGAAAAACTGCTTCCAAACCTTGGTAGTCAAATGAGCAGCCTAGTATACTAACATACTAAAATGCCAGCAGAATAGGCCTAACGGTCTTTTTCGTCTGCTCGTTTGGTCAGCCCCCACCCTGGGAGCTGATCTTGCTGCCTCCCTCGCCTTCTCTGGTTTTTCCCTTCCCAGTTCTGGATATTCTCGCTGCATTGGATTTTGCTTCCAGAACCCTTCCCCTGTACCTCTCCCACCCCCTCTTGAACCCTCCACTGTCTCTGCCTCCACCAGCCCCTGGGCAGTGCATTCCATGGCTCCATCACCCTCTCAGTGAAGTAGCACCTCCTCCTTACTCCCCTGAATCTTCCCCCTCCAGCTTCCACCAATTGCCCTCTAGTTGCCCCATCCTCCTTCCTTCGAAGCACCCTGACTGCTCCTCCCCTATTTACCCCCTTCATGTACCTGAAGACCTCTATCATGTCCCCCTGGTCCCTTCTCTCTTCCAATGTGTACATATTTAGCTCTTCGAGCCTCTCCCCATAGGTCCTGTCTCCCAAGCCCCAAATCATTTTGGTTGCCCTCCTCTGGACCCTCTCTAGGAGTTTAATGTCCCTCTTTAAGTGTGGCCTCCAAAACTGCATGCAGTACTCAAGGTGCGGCCTCACCAAGCAGTTATATAGAGGGAGTATCACTTCCCTCCTTCTGGAGGTGATCCCCCTAGCGATGCATCTCAGCATCCTGTTGGCCTTGGCTGCTGCCCTCCTACAAGTCTCCGAGTTGTTCATCTTGACATCCACCACCACCTCCAGGTCTCTCTCAGCCATCGAGACTTGTAGCATTTCCCCCCCAGGGTGTACACTTGGCCCGGGTTTCTGGCCCCCAGGTGCAGTACCTTGCATTTACCTGCATTGAATCTCAGCTTCCACTTTCTAGACCATCTTTCCAGAGCCTCCAGGTCCACCAGTAGGGCCACCCTCTCCTCCTCCCCATCCACCACCACCCCCAGTTTTGAGTCATCCACAAAGAGACTCATCTCACTCCTGATACCTGTCAGAGATGTAGGCATTGAACAGGAGGGGCCCAAGGACTGATCCCTGTGGGACTCCACTAATGACCCTCCTTGGGGATGAGACTATCCCACCAACTATGACCCTCTGGGTCCGGTCCTGGAGCCAATTGCCTATCCATCTAATCATCTGGTTCCCCACCCCCATTTCTCCCAGCTTATCCAACAACCCCTCATGAGGAACAGAGTCAAATGCCTTGCTGAAGTCTAGAAAAAGGACATCCACTGGTCTACCCAGGTCCAAGGCAGTCATCACCCAGTCATAGAACTCCACAAGGTTTGTCTGACACAATTTCCCCAGGATGAATCCATGCTGCATATTGTCCAGGCACCCTGACTTTTCCAGGTCCCCCCTAGCCTCTCCTTGACAATGCCCTCCATCACCTTGCCCACCACTGATGTCAGACTGACAGGCCTGTAGTTTTCTGCCACCTCCCTTGATCCCCCCTTGTGGATAGACACTATAAGCACCACCTTCCAGTCCTGGGGCACCCACCCACCCTGTCCTCAGACAGATGGTGAAAAGCTCTGCCAGGGGTTTCACCAGGACATCCGCAAGTTCCTTCAGCACTCTGGGATGTAATTTATCCGGCCCCAGTGCTTTCTCAGTCTTAAGGGACCTGAGGGCTTCCCTCACTCTCTCTCCTGTGATTTCCACTTCCGCTACCTCTTCTCCCTCTTAGCCTTCTCCCCTCCTGCCAGTGATGCCTCCCCTCTCCCCAGACCTGCCAATCGGTGAGGGTCCCTCCCTCCTCAGTATCACTGTCTCCTCCCATGTATGTTGCAGCACCCTCATTTTCCTTGGTGAAAACTAAGGTGAAATACTCATTTACTACCTCAGCCTGCTCCCCCAGGTCTTGTGCCCATCTCTCCCCTGTTTTAATCCTGCTAATCTGCCCCTTCACCCTTTGTTTTTCCCCAATGTATCTAAAGAACCCCTTGTTTCCTCTCCTAATTTCCCTGACCAGGTTCTGCTCCTTCCTTGCCTTAGCCGCCCTCACCACCCTAGTGGCCCTTCTAGCCATCAGCTCATACTCCCCTCGATCCCTTTCACTCCTTTAGCACTTGAATTGCCTATAGGCTGCCTTCTTTCCCCACACCACCTCCTGGACCTCCCTGGTCCACCAGCAGGGTTTTCAGGCCATACCGCATTTTCATCTTACTCTTGCAGAGGTGCTGATAGCATCCTGCAGCCCTCTCCTGATGATTTCCCACCTACTGTCAGCATCCATGTCTGACCCAATCACATCCAAATGCTCCTTAAGGAGCCTTCCTATTTCCTTAAAATCTGCCCCCCTGAAGTCAGTTACCTCCATCTTTGTGCAGCCTTCTACCCCTCCTAGGTCCAGGCAGAACCAGACTGTGGCATGGTCACTCCCTGCCAATGAGTCCCTTACCTCCAGGCCCCCAATCTGGTCACTGTCTGCCAGGACCACATCCAGTACCCACCCCCCCAACCAGTTTCGTCTCTGATTTATTATGGTAAAGACCACTCCCAAGTGCAGTCCTACCCTAGTGCTGTAAATATTTTGAGGACTACAGAACTGCACTCCAGTTCAAAGATTCCATGCATTGCAAGCTGCCAGGCTACTCCCAAGCCTTACTACTGATTGGTCAATGCCCATCACATGACCTTCCTCTCTCGTCCCTTTGGCTGAAACCCTCATTCAAAAGACCAGCAAGAAAACACTCAAAAAGAGGTTAGTTACTTGATTTTAAATCCAACACCTAAATCTAATATGTTTGCTCTCTGTTTTATAAGTTAAAATCCCTCCTACGATTTGTTTAGATCAACTCCCCTTCCATCTGCTAACAGAGCCTGCTGGCACTTCTGATATGTTAACAAGTGTGCCAAAACCCCACCTAGCCCAGGACTCCCCAGTAAACCTCACAGCAACTGTAATTTTGTTATAGTTTAAAGAAAAAAGTAAAAAACACTTAGCAGTTGTGCGTTTGTCTGGTAGTCCAAGAGCCCTCCAATTTATCCATTGAAGTGTGCTTAGCTAACAAAAAAACCCAGCTGATTTAGCTGTTTACCAGAACTCAATGGACATTTAAACTAGCCTGGGGGGGGCTGGTAGAAGGAATCGGGGAGTCAAAATCTGCCTGCCCCACAGGCTGAAGTAGAGAGTAAGTAGAACCTGCAAAAAAATGTAGGGTTTACTGGCAGACGGGATGGGCCTAGTGGTCCTTATCGGCCAACAATTTCTATATTTCTATGTAACGCTGAGGGGACAGGAATCACCCAGGGTGCAAATTAATAAAGGGAGCAGGGTGCTAGAGATAAAGGGGAAAGGAACAGGACCATTAAAAGAGAGGTGGGAAGGAGGGAGTGCAAAAAGGAAAAAAGGGGGTAACAAGCAGAGTGGAATCAAAATCTGGAAGGCCACGTGTGTGAATGCTAGAAGTCTAGGAAATACAATTCTGGACCTAAATGCCGTCATGGCAGAGTCTGACCTGGATATTGCGGCCATTACTGTGTCATGGTGCACTGAAAAACATGACTGGGACATGGCCATACCAGGCTATACTCTGTTCAGGAAGGACTTTGTGTGAAGGAAAGGAGAAGGTGTGGTGCTATATATGTGAGGGAAAGCATAAAAGCCACGAAGATACAAAGAATACAGGAGGAGGCAAAGGTACTGTGGGCCTCCCTAGAGATGAGGAACTATTCACACTGGAGTGATTTACAGGCCTCCAGCACAGAGGTAGGAATTAGATAAAGTTCTGGTGGAAGCCATTGGCAAGGGAGGTGCTGCTGGTGGGTGACTTCAACCTGCCAGATGTGGATTGGAGCCTCTCAGCAGTGGCTTCAACTAGAAGCAGTGACATCCTGGACTCTCTGCAGGGGGCATTCCTCAGGCAAATAGTCAGTGAACCCACTCATGATGGGGCAGTACTGGACCTGGTACTCACTAACAGGGACAGTGTTGCAGACATCAAGGTGGGAGGCCACTTGGGTACCAGTGATCACTGTATGGTGTGGTTCAATAATGGCAGTTGTGGAATCAAACCACACAAGGGTGAGGGTCCTGGACTTCAGGAGGGCTGATTTTAAAAAGATGGGTGAATGCCTCAGGGATGGCCTTACAGGGCTTGGTGACCTGGGTGGGATGGAGGAACAGTGGTCAAAGATAAAAGGGAGCATAGCAAAGGCAACAAACCTCTGCATCAAACAATTGAGCAAAAGCAAGAGGAAAAAGAGACCGTTACGGTTCTTGAAAGAAGTGGCTGAAAAGACACAAACTAAAAGGGTAGCATCATACATGTGATATCTCCCTCTTTGTGCAGGAGACTCCTGTTTTTTTGACTGAGCTCCCTCTCTCCCTCCTGGGAAACAAAATCTCTTGCTTAAGTAAAATTATGACCAAAATATCCATTCATGTTTGTTTTTGGCAGATAAAAACACATAAAAAGTAAATTAGTGATGAACAATATAAGTGATAACATTGTACAACTAGCTGTTGATTCTTTTTAGTGCTTACTCTTGACAAAATGAAGTATATTAAGTGCTTTTATTCTAATTTTTTGACTCCATTTAAGGACAAACTCATGATGTTACGGCATCTCCCTACTAGTAGGCCAATCTCCCTACTAATTTGACCCAAATCTCCCTCTTAAGCAAGTTGGACATATCACATGTATGTAGCATTCAGAAGGTATAAGGAGAAACAAAGGGAGGAGGATAGGGAGGTGTATTGGGGGAAATAGAGGGAAGCACTGAAAGCAGTAAGGAGTGCAAAGGTGCAAAATGAAGAGAGAATAGTACAGGAGGTAATGAAAGGGGGAAGACATTTTTTAGATATGTAAGTGAAAAGAGGAACACCGGGGTTGGATTGTAAGGCTAAAAAGGGAAGGGGGGACTGTGCAGAGGGGGACCAGGAAAAAGCAGACATCCTGAACAAATACTTTTGTTCAGTGTTCACAGAGGAAGGAGAAGGGGAGGGGCCACAGAAAAGTAACAAAAGCTTTGGAGGGCACTAGACCTTTTTTGGAGGACAGAGTCCAGAGGGGACTTGATAATCTGAAGGTGGACAAAGCAATGGAGCCACATAGGGTGCATCCAAGAGTATTGAAGGAGCTCATGGAAATACTGGCTGCACCTCTGACAGTTCTATTTAACAGCTCACTGGAAACAGGATTGGTTCTGGAGGAGTGGAGGAGGGTGGATGTAGTCCCACTACACAAAAGTTGTAGCAGGGAAGAGGCTGGCAAATATAGGCCAGTCAGCATGGCATCAGTGGTGGGAAAGTTAATTGAATTACTGCTGAAGGAAAGGATTGTGCAATATCTTGAATCCAGTGTGTAACAAGACCCAAGGCAGCATGGTTTTGCAAGGGAGAGGTCATGTTAAATGAGTCTGATAGTTTTCTTTGATTGGGTGACCAAGGAACTAGATAAGGGTGGAGCGGTGGACATGGCCTATCTTGATTTCAGTAAGGCGTTCAATACCGTTCCCCATAGGAGACCAGTAAGCAAGCAGAGTACTTAAGGAGTGGGTTCAAAGGTAGTGAACTGGGTACAAAACTGGTTAGGGGATAGGTGACAGAAGGTGGTGGTCAATGGAGTTCACTCAAAGGAAGGGAAGGTCACCAGAGGGGTGCCTCAGGGATCAATGCTTGGACCGGTCCTCTTTAACATTTGTATAAGTGACATTGCAGAGGAACTGGAAGGGAAGGTCTGCCTTTTTGTGGATAACCTCAAAAACTGCAATAGGGTAGACACTCCAGGGGGGTGGGGGATGGAAAGGATGAGCAGCGACCTGAGAAAACTGCAGGCATGGTCAAGGGTATGGCAACTGAGTATCAATGCAAAAATGTGCAAAATAATGCACTTAGGGTACAGACACCCAGGGGTGGAGTACAAAAGGGGTGGAGTGGTACTGATGACCACCAAGCAGAAAAGAGACCTAGGGGTAATAATATTGGATGACCTAAAAGTGGCCAGACAGTGTGATAAGGCAGCAGGGAGGGCTAGTGGGATGCTGGGGTGCATAAGGAGGGGTATCACCAGCAAAAAGAGGGAGGTGGTGTTGCCTCTGTATAGATCACTGGTAAGATCCCACCTAGGGTATTGTGTCCAGTTCTGGAGACCACATCTCCGGAATGACATAGACAGAGTGGAGGCCAGCCAGAGAAGGGAAACCAAAATAGTGCTGGGTCTGCATCAAAAGCACTTACAGGAGAGACTAAAGGACCTCAATATGTACACCCTGGAACAGAGGAGGGAGAGGGGAGATATGATAGAGACCTTTCAATACCTCAGGAGGGTAAATATGGTACAGGAGGGGAGTATTTTTCAGAAGAAATGGTGCTCAAGAACAAGGACACATGATATGAAGCTGGAGGGGGTAGATTCAGGAGAGATGTGAGGAAGTACATCACAGAAAAAGTGGTGGATTCCTTGAACAGCCTTCCAGTAGAGGTGGGTGGGGCAAAAACAGTGGTGGGGTTCAAGAATGCATGGGATAAGCACAACAAAATCATAATGGAAAGGAAGAGGTATGGAGAAAGAGCTATAGATTGGGCACAGTCTGATTTAATAGTTTAGATAGGAAGAAATGAGCAGACTGGATGGACCAAGTGGTCTTTATCTGATGTCAAATTCTGTTTCTATGTAATTTCCCAATCAGCTGTGCATTTTTATCACAGTCTGATTTATCTGGTTACCAGCTATAAATGCTTCATTGTAGTACTAATTAGCAAAACCACTCTTGATTTTGCCGTTTGCCAGAACTCCCCCAACCTGCCGTGCATTTTTGTCAGAATCCCTTTCCACTTTGTTACCTCTTACAGGTTCTCGCCTGACTGCCACTCTTAAAGCTGGTGCTTGTAACTTCAAGATGCATGCTCAAACCTCTGTACTCAAGTGAGTAGCCTAGGATTCTCCAACCAGTTTAGCCTCTTCTTTAATATGGTAAAGGCTGCTCCTGAGTGCAGTCCTGCTCTAATGCTGTAAGTGCTTTCAAGACTGGAGACCCCAGTAATTCATTTTTAACTAGATCATGGTAACAAGGTCATTGGATTTGTATTCCCTGTAGCCCTGTGTATACTGTATGTAAACTGTTGAAACTTACTGAATATTGATGAAAAATGTATGGAAACTATTATATCAGGAATTGCCTGAAATTATATCTTTTTTATCACTGAAATGTGGAAAATTCCATATCCGAAAATCACTGACCTCGGTTATTTTTATTTTTATTTATTTTTATTTTATTTAAACAGCAGTTTGGAAAACCTTTGAGCCATAGGCTCATTTACAAAGCTACCTTGTCACAGTAAGTCAAACCAAAATACACAGTATAGCAGTACAACACATAAGTATAACAGTAAAATTAAGACATAGATACAAAAAATATTATATTATAAATATATAAATATATTATAAATGACTTGTCACATCCTTTGCGTGCCAGAACTGCTTAAGTTCACTTCACAGATCTCTCATCCGAAGAACCCAAGAAGGCACTCTTATAAGCATAAGAGATGCCAGAACTGTGCATACTGTGTAATCATATAGTAAAAGTATGTTCACAGCCCCAATGGTTCAACAGTTAGTCCCTTTCATAGAAATTCTTTACAAAGGGATAACTTTCAATTATGGTACAGAACTCCATTTTTGTTAAAAAGATGCTGGAGTTTGGTCAACATTACTGCATTATTTTATTGCAGCTTTCATATATTGAGTCAATATGCACCATTTAGACATTGGTATGTATATCTTAACTAGACCATTTAGCAAACAGTTAAAGCCCTCACTCAATTAATGTATGAAATTCTTAATTGCCAAATGTTTGTCAAACCTTTACAAAATCTACACAACAGATACATTTTTTCTCTCAGTTCATAAACTGTGCAAAGATGAATGTCCAGAAATTTCACACTCAACTCTTCATCATAAATCATTGTTGTATGCAGCAATTTACTTTTTTTTAATTTTTTTATTTTAGTAGTAATAGTATTTTTATTTCTATGGCACCCTTTTCCTGCTACTCAGGGCACCTTCCAAATAATAAAGAACCAGCAAAGCTCTGAGACAGAATCACATTAAAATAAGATAACCAACTTAAAATACATCTTCTGCATCACTCCACATTGTCAATGGGGATGTTATACATATGGGTAATGAACACCCATACTGGGATAGTGATATAGCCCAAATTGTTAATCAGCATAGAACCCTGGGCACATGAGGATTCCAAAATCACCAGTTACTCAGTCTTTGCTATACTACTGTAGGGGTAGGCAATACAGATATTGTAGAACTCTCTCAGAAAAGCATCTTCTGCTATTAATTTTCATTTTCTGGTTAGGATTGTGCGAGTTGGAAGCAGGTTGGGGCTACCTGGTGTCAGAGAGCAACATTAAATTTAGAAATTGTGTCTGTTAAGCTGCAGCTTTCAAACTAACTAACCTGCCATCTAAATCTATGTTCACTGTTTTCAGTGCATGAACTAAAAGCCACTTGCCTTTTTTCTTTATTATAGGTGTGCGACAGTGGCCGCTGGTCATTTGCTCAGCCTGGTGCCTCAAGTAAATTATCTACATTAAGGGGGTGTGGCAGGTTAGTTAGTTAGATTCAGGGAACATTGTACTAATTCTCTTTTTTCTCCCTAGCTTTTCCTCTGGCAAGTGACCCTCCCTGCCGCCTTCCTTTTAGTTTGTTAGAGAGACAGCAGTATCTGGATCACAGGAAACATTCTGAATTGTGCCTCCCAGTGTGTTCACTGGACCTCTTTCTATATTTATGTCAAGAGCACTGAGCAGTAAAGTTCCCTACAGGGATAGTGTGCTACAGAGATTCTGATTTTGTCCTGTGAGTGCTTTTTTATAGAAGAACCCAACAGCAAAGCTCCCAACAGTGATAGTGTGGCACAGAGATAGTGTGCTACAGAGATCTAAGTGTAGGGAGGGAGCTTTTTTCTAGTGCATACCATTTTATGGAGGCAGTGGCAATGAGGTTTTGAGATCTCTAAGGCAAGTCAGCTCCACAAGTGTGGTTTGCTACCTCCATTCCTGGTGGACTGCCTGTGTGACATCTTGTACCCTTTTTGTTGAATCCTTTTTTCACCTTGCTGATGATGTGTGCTCACTTCTTTTAGTTGCTCCTTCCTCACACCTGTGTGTAGAAACATCATGTAATGGTGTGACATCGCCACGTATGCACATGCCTGACACACCGTGTTTCTGAATATGCCTAGAACTGTTGCTGGAATGGAATGCCATATACCATTCAAGAATGAGTCCATGTGGTCCATCATCAGGGTGGTCCAGCTGGGTATTATTTGACGTCTATAGATCTGAAAGATGGTTATCTCCACATCTCCATCCAGCAGTCATAACAGAAGTTCCTGAGGTACATGATTCAGGGACAGTATTTTCAGTACAGAGCAAGATATTCTGATTGTACTGGTGTCACAAGTGAGGTGAGAGGGGCATCATGTATACCTCTACCCAGACAACTTGTTCTTCCAGGCTCCCACTGCATGACTGGTGGAGGAGTTAGTGACAAGGACCTGGGAGGTTCAGAAGACTCGTGGTTGGGCCATCAATCAGGAGAAGAGTTCCTTGATACCATCTCAGAGGTTGGAGAATATGGCCGAGGGGAAGGTTTTCCTCTCCCCATCCAGGAAGGAAAATGTAAGGTGTGAGATTCACTGACTGAGAACCCACAAGCTTCTTCAGATTCTAGGTATGATAACATCGGTGTTAGAGCTGGTACAGTGGGCTCATGTTCATATACAGCCTCTTCTTCAGAACAGTATGCTGGAGGTATGGTCACAGTCAGTTCTGCAGTTGCTGTCATGGTGGGAGACCCCTAAGAACCTTAGCAAAGGGATTCTCCTGGAAGTCCCCAAAGAACTTATTCTGATGACTGACACCAGCCTGTTGATACCCCCTGACAAAGAATGTGATGCTCAAAACACTGTGGCTACTGTGGTTTACAACTTGTTCTGCACCCTTACTTTGGATGATACTGCAATAAAGCTGGATGTTTTGACATTTTCTGGAGCTAGGCACTTTCTCCTTGACTGCGGTTCAATTTCTACTTTTTGGCTGGGGAGTGGTCCTGAACCAAGTCCTGGTTCAGGGAGTCTGGAACCCCTGGGAACAGCAGGTCCAGATAAATGTGTTGGAAATGAGAGCAAAGTACTTTGCACTGCTTCATTTTAAGAGTGTGGTGCAGTCCAGGGCTTTGAAGGTAAGGTTAGAAAACACTGTCACTGGGGCATACATAAAAAATTTCAAGGAGGCATGAGAAGCTAAGGTATGCTAACATAAATGACAGAAGTCCTACAATGGGCAAAGAAAAATCTTCTGGCTCTCTCGCAGTCCATCTGGCAAGGGAACCAAATGTGCACCCCGACTGGCTAAGTCAAGAGACAGAGTCCATCCAGGGTAATGGACCCTGAACTCAGAGATGTTAGTTCTTCTGTGCAGAAGGATTGGTCAGCCTTAGAGTATTCCCATTGCATTAAAG
The DNA here is from genome assembly GCA_016271365.2 of Neoceratodus forsteri. Lineage (NCBI taxonomy): Eukaryota > Metazoa > Chordata > Ceratodontiformes > Ceratodontidae > Neoceratodus > Neoceratodus forsteri. The sequence continues at coordinate 411,377,055 of CM028133.1, read as the reverse complement.
GGAAAACTCAGGTACTGAGATTGTGCAGTCAGTATTGGTGCACTCAGGAAGAAGCGGTCAATGCCCTGTCCCTGTAATGGGACTCCCATAGAGCTTACTTGTTTCCCTCACTCCTGCTAGTCCCCAAGGTAATTCAAAAGATATGATGGTCAAGAGAAAGCTTCCTTCTGATAGCTCTGGAGTGTCAAAGAATGCTGTGGGGTTCACAGACCTTGTGACTCTTGTCTGGCAGGCTGTTTCAGCTTTCACTTTGAGGGGACCTTCTCAGTCAAGGCTCCATTCTACATCCAAACTCAGAGGCTATGAAGTTAGCAGCATAGCTTCTGTAAGAAGGAAACATTTAAAACAGTTTTTTTTCTCTAAGACAGTGGTAGATACCTTAATGGCATCCAGCAAAGTTTCTACACGTGCAACTTACATCCATGTGTAAAAAACCTTCTACAGTTGTATCAGAGAGATAGATATAAGGCTTTTTAAGTCTCAGTTGTGTAAGTATAACATTTTTACAGGTAGGGGTAAACAAGGGTCTAGCAATGAGTACCCTGAGGGGGCAGATATCTGCTCTTGGGCCAGTGCTAGGAGCATCCATGGGCTCTTTCTTGGGAACCAGTTTAGATGTTATCAAAGCTGCCTGTCCTGTCATTCGCTGGTGACATCATGGGACCTGATGTTAGTGTTGCACATCCTGAACTGGGAACCTTTTGACCTGCTTCCTTCAGTGCATTTGGACATTTTGCCCTTGATCACAATCTGTTCAGTCAGATAAACAATCTTACTTTGTAATGCATGAGGAGAAGGTGGTGTTGAAGATGGTTCCATCCTCTATGCCTAAGATCCCTATAGATTTCCATGTAATTCAGAAAGTCTGTCTGCTGTCTTTCTGTCCCAAGCCAGCAAATTCAAAAGAGAAAGAATTTAAAAAGCTGAATTTGTGCAGGGCAGTTAAGACTTATCTGAAAATAATTGCAGAGAATAGCAGAATTAAAAAAATCTGAGACTTTGTTCCGTGTGGAGCAAAAAATGAAAGGGTCCGATGGCATCTAAGGCCACCTTAGCTATGTGGGTAAGGACTTATATTGCTAAAGCATATGCAGCTGAGATGAAGAAAGCTTCTGCTCTCACTAGAGCTCACTCTATGAGGGTTCTTGCTACATGCTGAGTAGTGAGAGCAGAGGCATCTGTGCTGGAGCTGTGCAAAGCAGCAATGTGGTCCTCCATTCACACATTTACTAAGCACTAAAGATTAAAGGTCCAAAGTTCTTCTGATGTGCAGTAGCCTTCGGGTACAGAGTCTTACAGGTGGTGGTTAACAGATAAATACTGTAGAATAGGAAAAGAATGCATCAATTATATTTAGCGCTAGCCACAAAGTGGCCATATTTGTGTAAATGTATTTTCACTCAACTAAAAGTCTTCCATTCACCTTAATGGAAAAAGTGCTAATTAGGGTAATTTTATTTTCATGCTTCTGAACACTTCAGTGAATATAGTGAAAATTTATGTACAGTGAATATTTCCTATTCTACAGTATTATATGTCACCCATATGGTTTATATATAGGACAATATGTTCTCCCACTCTGAGTTGTAATGGATACCGCTTGTTAGGAGTCATATGTATTAACTCCCCATTGACAACATGGAGTGAGACAGAAAGGAGAAATTTCTTTATACTTACCATAAATTGCTTTTCTGTTAGCTCCAGTGTTCTCAATGGGCCTTCTCCTGGAATCCCATGTCTCCTGTTGGAGAATGTTGTTGAATATATCTAAGGAATCTGAATTTCAGCAGAGATATTTTTTTGTGTGATTACAGCTGCACATCAGGGATTTTCTGCTAACCATGGACATAATGTTGGTGCTTCACCATTACAGTTATGAAAAGAGAAGCACAAAGGAGCATCGGGTTGAAGTGATGGTGCTATAATATAAATATCAAACTCCAGAAACAAAAAAAAAAGCACCCATCACACGGACTGAAAAACACCACAATCGGTGTCAAAGTTTATTGAGTATGTACAGAGGCACTCCACCCAAAAAAAAGGTTGGTAAGGCTTGCTGAAAAAAAAATTACATTTCACCCAACAAACTGCTGGGCTTCCTCAGCCCAGCAGTTTGTAGGGTGAAACATAAGTTTTTGTCAGCAAGCCTTACCAACCCTTTTTTTGGGGTGGAGTGTCTCTGTACATAATCAATAAACTTTGACACCGATTGTGGTGTTTTTCAGTCCGTGTGATGGGAGTTTTTTTGTTTCTGCACCATTACAGTTACGTACAAAGTTTATCGTTGTTCGGTTAATGAACCATTACAACATTAAAAAAACATTTTAAAAAATATTACAAATACATCAAGAATGTTAGTTAAAACTAAAAACACTACAGTGACCAATAGTAATTCACACATTGTTGATATAAATAGCAACATTTCAGAAGCAACTGATTTTATGGAGTCGAGATAAATCAGTTTTAAACTAGATGATACCATAAAAAGAAACATATACATAGCCCCTGTGGGAGCTTTATTATGAGCTCTGTTAGGGGTACTTAAATCTAAACCTTAACTCAACATTTGTGTAGACCATGTAATATAGAATTTAAAAGCATCCAAAATATATATAGCATACTGGAAGAAATACCTCATGGTTTCATTTATAGCTATTGGAGTCCACTTCAGACTTAATCTTCTCATAAAGGTAACGTTGCATTGATTGCCCCACAAAAATCCCCATAATTGAAGATTCTCACATAATACCACAACACTCTATAAGAAAATCAGGGCAGCAGTCATACCCAAAACACTTATGACATAACATGGACAGGGAGATTCTGTCAGAGTAGAACTAGGGCTAAAGTACTAATGCCCTCCACAAAAGCATGGGGTTGATTTATAGAGACTAAACTAAACATTATCAATAATTAGAAACTACTGTATACACTATATACCTTTAAAAAATGTTCATATTATCCTCCTATCTTATCCCATAACCAAGGGTAGGCAGTTTTCATAACCACCTGTTTCCAAGCTGACCAACTCCCTAAAGGAGCTTACCAATATATTCAGGATAATAGAACACTGGTGAATCCAAGAGGATGGAATGGATCCATAGTGAGTCAACTGTAAGAGGGCATATGAGGAAGAATATGTAAACTTTCTAGGTGTTATGAGGTACTGCACCCCTTCGGGTTGACACCTCAACGGCGAAACACAGGAAAAGACCATACCGGTGACAATCACTGTAATGGTCCTTTTTCCATGTTTCACTTTCCCCCAGTATTCTGCCCCCTTCCTGGACCAACTCTGACCTGGAGTTGATAATCCTAAAGTCCAGGGGTGTGTGGGGCAGAGCCCCCCACAGAAAACACTTGTAGAATGGGCGGCACAATACCTGAGTCGGTAGGTGGGGAGGTCGGCATTTTCACTGTCGAGCTCCCTTGGTGCTTCCATTATGAGGATGTTTCAAATTTCAACCCCATTAAAGATAGCTGTTAACAAAACCCTTGAGACTGAGGGGGGAGGGAAAACTTCTTCATAGGTTTTAGACAGATCAAATAAAATGTATTTCCCTAAGATTTGGATCCAGATAAGAATTATGTACTAAAAAATGCCTTCTTTTTATTTATTTATTTTATTTATTTATTTAGTTTTTGTTGACTGGGTAAGTGCACTAGACACATCCTGCCTATTTTCAGGCACGACCCGGTGGAGGGGGATACAGATGAATGCCAACTGACCTTGAACCAGATTAAGCTGTTGGTGGTATTTTTAGTGAATGAGGGAAGTTTGGCCAGGACACCGGGGAAATTCCCCTACTATTTTTGATAAGTGCCATGGGATCTTTAACATCCACCTGAACTACCACCAATCCAGGCAGATGAGACCTCGGTTTAATGTCTCATCTAAAATATATAAAGTATAAAACATATAATGACATCTGTAAATACACAACCTAAGGAGAAAAAAACAACAAGTAAATATATTAATCAACTATCTCCAAGGTCTCAGGAGGGCTTCTAAGGTGATGAAAAGAAAACATGTTTCATTAATAATAAGGGTCTACGGGGCTGGAACACCGGCATGCCCATTATGCTGTAAGTTGTCCAGTCATATTAATTTTCAATACTTGTTCATCATGAATCACATCCCATCAGCAAAGATACATATATTTTATTTCCTAATGGATGTTTGCTTTTTATTTAGCACATGCATTCTTAATAATATCAATGTAAGGCCAAGAATTTATTAAAGAGTACATCTCAGCCCAACAGCAAGGCAGCACAATATAACAAGTGAGTTCATTCCATGACCCACAGGAATATGTGATTAATGAACAATAAGTGGCATGTTCTTCTTGTGGGACTTGAAACATCTTGCATGTTTCCCAGGTGCTGGGTGGCAAGCATTAATCACCAAAGGTGTCCTTAATACCCATGATCAGCACCACAAACCCACACTCCTTAAAGTTCATAATAGCAGCAGAAAAATGTTCCATTGAGCTTATTGACTCATATCAGCCAAATGTTAGCCATTTAGACATTTAGCAACTCAAACCCAAATTAAAAAGTCAAACTTGGAGCTTTTTTGTTTAATAAAACACTTGCACTGTAAACTGCAATGGATTCTGTGGGCATACATAATAAATGCACAAGAGTACAGGCTCCACGAGAGGAGTTCAGAATCCTTAAAGAGAAGTTAGCCCAGCAGCAGAGATCCATAGGTTTACACAACAGTCAAAGTTTAAAGAAGTTTCAAAATGTGCATTTAATCTCTGAGTTGCAGTATACCCCCTATAAATGTATCTATTCAATGGGGTCACAAGTTAAGGAGAAAGGTATACCTGAAAATTGGCACTACTCGTAACTTTCATTCACATCTTACAAAAACAGATGAAAGAGTGGTTTTCAACAAACTCTGAGGCCCCCTTTTCAGGTCCGAACTGAAGCAAGACCCATCTCACTGTAGCAGGCTGTGGGCCACAGTATTAGATTCCCTACTTGTCTTGTGAGCAGATTTCTGTAGTAGTTGAGTATAGTGCATGTCAGCACATAATGTGCTTTTTCCAAGGGGTATTTTCTTCCATCTTCCTAGAGTGGATTGGACTTTGATTTCCTCTCTTCATCCAGTTACTCTCTCCTTCTTAATTTACATGTTTTCTGTCTTCAGTTCTCACTCTCCCTGGAAATCTCCAAATATATTTAGACCCACCAAAAAGACGTCAAAAGTGGCAAGTCAGTTAACTTCCTTCTGCTTCAAAGTCACACCTGGAAACAAGCTGCGGCTTAGTGTGCCTTTCCTAGTTAAATAATTTCCCTTTTCCCTTTCCCTTATGGAGATAATTCATTGACCTTGGCAATTTGTGTAAGTGGCTCAGTAGATAGCACACTCGCTTCTGAGGCCGGGAGATCAGAGGGCTGTGGGTTCAGTTCCCACATCTGGCACTTGGGTGAATATCCCAGTACTGGCACTGTGGTGCAGCATGAGAGGGGTGCTGCACTTCTGATGTGCCGTCTTTTGGATGAGACGTTAAACTGAGGTCCCATCTGCCTGGATTGGTGGTAGTTCAGGTGGATGTTAAAGATCCCATGGCACTTATCGAAAAGAGTAGGGGAATGTCCCCGGTGTCCTGGCCAAATTTCCCTCATTCACTAAAAATACCATCAACAGCTTAATCTGGTTCAAGGTCAGTTGGCATTCATCTGTATCCCCCTCCCCTGGGTCATGCCTGAAAATAGGCAGGATTTGTCTAGTGCACTTACCCGGTCAACAAAAACTAAATAAAATAAATTTGAAGATTACCAGTTACCTAGGCATGCATAGGTGCTGCCTGGATAACGATGACTGAGTAACTGGTGATCTCGAAATCCTCATGTCCCCAGGGTTCTATGTTGATTGACAGCTTGGGCTGTACTACTGCCCTCAGTGGGGGTGTTCATTACCAACATGTATTAACTCTATATTGACAATGTTAGAGCTAACAGAAAAGGAAATTATAAGTATGAAGGAATTTCTCCTATAAATGTTTTTAGCTTTCTAAAAACTATTTACTCGGTATAGCCCAACTGAAATGCAATATCTCTTTTTCAGTGTTGTTGTGATTCTCCCCATTTCCGTCTCTGAGGACTGTAAGGTTGGTAGGTAAAGTGGTTTGCTTAAGGTCAAACAGTGTGTATTTGACTGTGGTGATATCTTAACCTGTGAGTTTTTAGATTGTTCCCAAGCTGGTGATCTAATTACTAGACCACAATACTTCTGAAACTGTTCCAAGTGTAAAAATGTATTTTAAATGAGTCAGTATGCTTTAAAATGAATCAAAAAAGCAGTTTTTTTATTGCTCTAAGGAGGTGGGCAATGTTTTGTATGTTGGCAACTGCATCAGTAGATACAGTAAAAGCTGTATTCCATAAAGCAGAATCACACCCCTTTCCTAGTTGATGGTAAATCCGTCATAGAATCAGCATAGATTATAGCTTGCTCTTGCTATTAATGTGAAATCCAATTAAGAACAGGAATAAAAGTAAAATAATTCTTATTTTATACCCAACTCATGATAAAACAGGCACTTAGCTTTCTATAAACTGAACTCCAGAATACTATAGCAGAGGCAACCCTACTAGACATAAAACACTTAGAGTCATCAGTATTGCCTTTTAGCTAGTGGCTCCAATCATGTTAAATAAGTAGCTGAGCCCAATCTTCAGTTATACGCAGGGGATCTAACTTTAATTATATTCATTGGATTTATATATCACAACCTAAGAGGGTGGAAGCATTGCAGCATTCTTAATTCATATTAATTTACATATTTTATATATAAGTTTTTTGTTGTTGTTTCTGTCTCCTGTTCTTTAAAGTCATCTTTGTGTGAAATCTCCCATGTCTGTATAATAGATGGTTTACTCATTGACATCATCATCATTGACCAGTTGCTCCTGACACTGAAACCACTACCTGCATAGGCTGCTGCATTGATGAAAACTGAGCACAATGAGATGATGCTCTATTTCCATGTATGTAGCATACAATTGAAATGGTTGTATCAGTGTTACAAGCCACTGATTGTGACCAATTATATATCTGATTGGAGACCTATAATAGCACAATAGGGGACAACATACAGCATACAGCTGGTTTTTAAGACTGATGAATAATAATAAGAAGAGTCAGCATTTATATAGTGCTTTTCACACACCTTGTATCCCAAAGCACTTGATAAGCAATGCTAGATTAGTAGTGAAAAGACTGAAAGTATAGTGGCAGCCATTTTGCACATCAACACCCCCACACAGTCTTGGACAATTGCATGAACCAGTTTTATGGGAAAGGGAATATTGGACAGGACAATAGGGAAAGTCCCCTACTCTTTGCGAAAAGTGCCTTGGATTCTTTTACTTCCACCTGGACGTCTACCAGAACAGCACCAGGATGAGTAGAAGGGACCTTGGTTCAACATCTCATTTTGAAGGATGGCACAGTCCAACAGTACAGCATCCCCCAATACTTAACTTGGGTGCCAGCATTTAGGTATTTGCCAAATCCCAGTGTGGGACTAGAATCCATCACCATCTAGCCCAGAGGTGGGTGTGCTATGAAAACAAAACAAATGATCCAATGCACCCCCCCAAAAAAAAAGAAACTGGCAAATAATTAAATGTGCTCTCTGCCTCAAAGGGCTATTTACTGATTTCATCCCAAATGGGGAGTGGGATTCTTTTAGTCTTTAAAATCAGAACTCTGGTGTGAAATTAAGCTCAGCCCCCAGTGGGCAAGGTGGACCTCCCATCAGCTAAGGCCCTATTCTAAAATGCTTACTGCCAAAGTTGGCTTCCTTTTAAAATATGGCACACTGCCTGATTGTCTCACTTTAAATAAGATGCAGTACCCAAGCTAATGTACTGGTCATTGATGCATTACCCAATTAGTTCACCTTAAATAAGGTGCAGAACCCAGCAAATATACTGGTGGTCAAAGGGGAGCCAGCTAATGGAGACAACCCTAAATCTCCTAAACATAAATGAAACCAAAATTAGTTGCTAAACCCATACAGTATCACATACATTAAATTGCTTTTCTTCTTGGGGTGCTACTGGTTATGGTATACACAGTCAAAACAAAAGAAAAAATCCAGTACACCCCCCAAAAGAAATTTGCTGTACTGTAATTTGCTAAATTATTCTGCCTTGCAAAATTCTATGAATTTGATAACTTTGTCAGCAAAGTGGGGCCCACAGAAGATGTTTGCTAGGTTCTATACAGTTGGGGTTACAAGATAATGAAATGAGCTATATGCCATGTATGTTGTGCACAGTCTTTTAAAGAGAGAGTTTGAGAGAAGTTTGTCCCTGCTTGTCTGAGCCAAGGGGAAAAAAAAACTTTTGTGAAAAAATGAATCACTCACAAAGAGATCTAGAGAGCCTTGTGCAGCTAGATTAGTCTTGTTTGTTTCTGGTTTTGCTGAATATTTTAGTCTACAGTAGTGGTTTTGTTTTGTCTAGTAAAGAACTGCTGTGTGGAAGAGGGAAGGTGTTTCAGCTAACAATGCAGCCCAGAGAGATCAGAGACTTTGAGGGGTTTTAACTATAAGCAATTGAGCACTGGTCAGTGTGCAGCAAAAAACTCATTTGTTTTCCACAGTCTTTTTCGTTAATTATTTTTTGTCTGTGGTCTGTGATTTATCATTTTATTTCTGTAGTACAGTTTGATGTGGTTCAACAAAGCATTGTGTCAGTCTCTTTCTATATTGTTTGTTTAATAGAATTCTACAAAACACCCTTCCAGTGTTTGGAGTGCTTGTACAATAAATACAATAAATAAATAAATCTACCCTAAGTAACAAAACCATGATACAAACTACATCTATTCATACAAAAACATCCTCTTATACAATTCTATGCATGAACAGACCTACCAACAATTATGCTAAGCAGCTGTGGTTTATCAAACGCTCTCAAAAGTAGGTAACTTTTATGTTTCTTCTTAAATGAAAATAAAGAATTGGTGGAGGGTATCACTTCAGGGAGTGAATTCCATAGGGCAAGGGCTGCCACTGAAAAGGCCCAATCACAAGCAGACTTCAGTCATAAAGAGGGAACAGCCAACAGACCCCTTCTACTAGATCTTGATTCCCTAGATGGGATGTGGAGAGTCAGGAGATCACTGAGATATTGTGGGCTCCCTTCATTCAAGACTTTGAATGTTCACCAACAATACCCAGAAATCAATGTGCCATCTAACAGCCAGCCAGCTCAGAACCCACAGAAAGGGAGTGATATGCTCTGACCTCAGTGTGGAAATCAAAAGTCTCCCTGCAGTGTTCTGAAATAGCTGCAGTCAACACAATTGATCCCCCAGTAAGCCTTTATATAGCACACAGCAGTAATCAAGCCAGGAGAAAATGAGGGTGTTGATTAGTGTGGCTAGAGGAACAGGATCAAGCAGTGGACATAGTCTGGTGACATTCTGAAGCTGGTAAAAGCAGTTCCTGACCACAGAAGACACCTGCAAAACAAATATCAACTATCCATCAAGAACAACTCCAAGACTGCAGTGCCTGAAGGTGCACTGTCCAAGAGAGGGAAGATTCAGGTCATTGTGGATGGCTAAATTCTGCTTTTCTGAGCCCACCACTATCAACTCAGTTTTGGCTGGATTTAAAGCCAGCCAACTGGAGGCTATGCAAACCCTGATTTTCTCCAGATGTTGTTCTAATCTCAGCACAGAAGACACTCAATCAGGAGCACAAGACACATACAGCTGGGTGTCATCTGCATAGCAGTGAAACTCCACACTGTAGTGCCTAATGATCTCTGTCAGCAGCAGCATATACACTGAGAACAAAATAGGTGAAACCACAGAACCTTAAGGAATACCACATTCCAGAGCAACCAGCCACAAATGGCAAGAACAGAGCAAAACCAACTGCTGTCTTCTGCTAAGAAATGACCAGAACCATTGTAACACAGTCCTGAACAACTCTTCATGCTCCCCAAGTCTGGTCAACAACACTGAATGAGCAATGGTGTCAAATGCTGAAGGAAGATCTAGCAAGATCATGATAGAGCTCTCCCTGCAATCTCTCACCAGGAAGATATCATGCATGATCATGGCTGTCTCCATGCTGTGCTTGCTGCGGAAACCAGATTGAAAAGGCTCAGAGAGGTTATTCTTCTCAAGATGGCTCACAAGCTGTGCTGTAGCCACCTTCTCTGTAATCTTAGCCAAAAGGGAATTGCAGCATAGACAGTCCAGGTCTGATGCTCATAGTCTGAAAAAGGTGGAGATGGCCAAAGGCTACCCCTCCACCCCGAGGCTGAAAGGCAGAAATGCAATCTGCCAGGAATTCACCCCCCATGTCTAGTACTATGTTTATTCTTGCAGAAGGTACCTGTAGTGCTGTTTGGGATAATATGAGGGAAGAGGAGATTGTCAACTTCTTGCCCGTTTACAGGTATACTGCCTCAGTATCTGTCTTGTACACTTGGGCTACTGTATTGGTTTGTGTACATAGAGTTCAGATACTCAAGAATGAGGGGACGATCACTTTACACAGGAATTTCTGGTATAAATGTGTAAGTTTTAATGTTACTGCCCCTGTCGGGCTTGTGTCAGTTTACAGACATAGCCCACAGTCATGGTTAGAGAGGACACACACACTACAGAGATTGTGTTTATGGTTTTTCTTGGGGTGTCTTCAGCAAAGGGTAGGAGAGTGGGTTCAATATGTACTCCTGATATTGTGTATAGGGTATATCATGCATATCTGTGCCCTAAAAATGTTCAATGGTTGATGTTAGATTAGTGATGGAAATGTCTGGGTCTTAACTCACCAGTGAAGTGAAAAAAGTGCCAGCCCACCTTAAATGGCTTCAGGCCCACATTGCATTTCTGCAGGAGACTAAACTTAGTGAGGTTGAGACAGCCAAGCTGTGCAAGGAATGAATCTCAGCAGAGGCCCGTTGTGTTGCACTGACTAAGAAACAGGGGGGAAGGGTTCTATCTTAGTGCATAACGTCTTGCAGTGGACAGTATCACGTACTGCCAAAAGTAAAGCAGGGACATGGGTACTGGCAAAAGTCACAACTCTGGAAGGATTCTGATGCTGGTCCATGCATATGAACCCAGCACAGACCACTTCTAGTTCTTTTATTTGCTTATCCCTGAGCTTAGTCAGCTCACCTCCCCACTGCCAATAGGGGGAGATTTCAATGTTACCCTCAATCCTGTGATAGATTGTAGTGCTGGGGAACATGGACCACATATGAAAGCACAAGCTGTGCTAGGCGAGCTAATGAAATAAAATGGACTCATGGATCATTGGAGGCTCCAACACCAGCACACTAGAGATTTCCATGCTTCTTACTGGTCCACTGGTAGCCTGTGATATGGGCGTCAGTGATTGGGCACCTGCAATAACAGTGACCCAATCCCTTGCACATGTCATCGGGGCTACCGATGGGGTAGGATGACTGGATGGGGGGTCAGCAAATATAGCAACGGGATGTCACTATACGTACATGCGCGGGGGAAGTGAACACACATAGTGAGGGGTGGAAGAGATTGTGAGGGTGGTGTCATGGTGATTTGCCAAGCTGGCCCTGTGGCATGGTATGTGGGTTGGTGGCTTCGGTGGGAAGTGTGCTGGGTTTGGGTCCAAGCGCAGGAGTGTTTTTGTTTCGCCCAGACCAAATTTGTTTTACATGTTTTTGCACCCCCCCAACTTGCACCCCCACTGGATTTGAGAATCCTTAAGTGGGGGGAGGGGTGTGGGGAGGCACAGCCCCCATATAAAACATTTAAAAAACAAGTCCCCAGTGCCATTTTGCTTTGCGCCGGGGAGTCAGAGTGCCAAAACTGATTTTCAGCACTTTGGCTTTGTGATAACTGCAATCACCTTTAGGCTTTCACCATTATCACATAAATCAGGTCCACCACACCTCCAGTTGCACTGATTTCTGGCTTTCCTCTCCTCCCATCACCCAAGCATCTATAGACACAAAAATCCACCTTGTCATTGTAGCCGACCATGCCCCACTTTCCCTAAACATGTTATGGGGCCCAATCATCTCATGTCATAAATCCTGGAGACTTGACCCCCCATCTCTTTAAAGATCCCTATTTTGAAGAAAAAAATTTTAAAAGAAACTCTCCACTTCCTACAACAAAATAACAATAGGGAGGTCTTCAAAGGAACCTTATGGGAGTCTTACAAGACCATCATAAAGGAGGGGTTTTGTTGGCTTTGTAGCAAACAGGTGGAAGGCTTGGGGAGGTACAACAGGCATCCTTAAAAACCAAATTCCACAGGATGGAGACAGAATATGCAAGCAACTTTTTTTAATTCATTATACAGTATTTTTTTGTTTACCATAATAACATACTAATACAACAAACAACGACAAACAAACAACAGTAATCTCCTCCTCTGGCCCAACCAGAAGGTGAAGTGAAAGATAATATAATCAAACCAAATTGAATCTAGTAGAATAATGTCTGAAAGGACCCACCACATAAATAAGATAGCAGAAATACATACAAAAAAGAAAAGTACCTCCTAAAAAGAAAATAAGTTAAATTTGGGCTGCTCCAGGGTAGGCTACATCATGTACAAGGCATGCAATTTTCTATCATATTTGATGGAAGTCTATTATGAACAATTGCTATCATTTTCTCAAAGCGGAGTTTAAATACTGTAAAAGTTCCTGCAACCATTCCTGATATGTAATCAAGGTCTGGTCATGCCAATGATGAAGAACTAATTTCTTAACAGAGAGGGAAATCAAGGCTATATGATATCTCATTTCCTTCACTTCAATCTCACTATAATCCCCAACTAAACATACCTCTGGGGTGAAAGCCCCTTCGAAGACAAGGAGAAGATCGAATCCAGATTTAATCAGGCCCCATAGAGGTTCCACTTTGAGGCATTCCCAGAAAATGCAAAACAAAGTGCCTACCATTTGTTCACATCTTGTACAAAGACAAGAGATTAATTTACCAATCTTAACTAGTTTGGGAGGCATGACATAAATGTTATGCAAAATGTGAAATTGAATAAGATGGAGTTTATCATGGGAAGTATAAACATAGAGATCCTCCCAAATTTTATTCCACCTAAAGGCACGTAGTAGGAAGACTGCATTCCAGTATGGGGAATCAACTGTGATACCAGGGAATAAACTAGGGAAGAAAAGGGAATATAAACCCCAAACTGCATGAGGATGTGACACAATATCAGTACTTGACTGCAGGAGCAGTTGGAATATCTTGACTATGCACTTACTTTCCAAATAAAAAGAAGTAAGAATATACTGACATGATTTTAATAATCCATTATGGAGCAGATCACATACCTTGGCTGTCACAAGCTTGGACAACCAAGATTCTATCAGCACATGACCTCCTACTTTAAAATTGGGGTTATGAAAAATGGGTTGAGAGATATCTTCACTAAATTTATAATGCGTAAGCATACAAAGCTGTACATGAACCAGTACTGAAGTACCAATAACAGAATCTCAGAGATGCCCAGGAAGGGATTTGGGTGGAATAAAAAACATAACTTGAAGGGAACAGACCAACCCTAATAATCTGATCTCTCTCTAGCATGAGCTAAATGGGGTTATATGAAGATTCACGATCTACTGGATTCTGAACCATCCAACTTAGATATTTACTAGCATGACTGCAGGCACATCCAAGAGCAAGGTCATTCTTGATGCCATACAAGGGGCATGCCTCAGACAGCTAGTATTGGAATCCACTCGGGAGGGAGCAATCTTAGACCTGGTACTCTCAAATGGGGACGGAGAAAGAATCTCAGATTTGGAAGTGGGTAGCCATCTGGGAACAAGCGACCACCAAACGGTGTGGTTCACGATAAACACAGCTATACAATCAAGCCATACAAAAGCAAGAATATTGGACTTTAGGAGGGCTGACTTTGGGAAAATGAGAGAGTGCCTCAGAAAAGCACTAGCGAACAGGCAAGAAGGAGGGGTGGAGGAACAATGGGGAGTAATCAAAACAGCCATCACAGAGGCAACAAACCTTTGTGTAAAGCAAATCAACAAAATACAATAAAGGAAAAAAACTGCTATGGTTCTCAAAAGAGGTGGCAAGGAAGGTTAAGGAGAAAAGGAAAGCATTCAGGAAATATAAGGAAACACAGAAGGAGCAGGACAGAGAACTTTATCAGTTAAAGCAGAAAGAGGCAAGGTACGCAGTCAGAATAGCAAAAGCCCAAACTGAGGAAAGGATAGCCAACTCTGTTAAGAAGGGGGATAAGACTTTTTATAGGTACATTAGGGAGTGAAGAAAGACCAAAGGAGGGATACTGAGGCTTAATAAAGGGAAGGGAATGTGGGAAGAGGGTGATAGTGAAAAAGCAGGGATATTGAATGAATATTTCTGCTCAGTATTCACAAAGGAAGAGGAGGTGGAGGAACATAAACCAAACAAGAGAAACACTCTGAAGACGGGGTTGATACCAGTCTATTTACAGAAGAAAGGGTTCTGAAAGAACTAATAAAATTGAAGGTGGACAAAGCAATGGGGCCTGATGGGATTCACCAAAGAATTCTAAAAGAACTAAGGGCAGAACTAGTGACACCGCTGACTACTCTCTTTAACAAATCATAGGAGGATGGGGTGGTACCTGAGGACTGGAGGAGGGTGGATGTGATTCCTCTTCACAAAAGTGGGAGCAGGACAGAGGCAGGAAACTACAGACCAGTTAGTTTGACCTCAGTGGTAGGGAAAATGATGGAATCACTTCTGAAGGAAAGAATTGTTGAGTACCTAGAGGCCAGTGAGGCACAGGACCCAAGGCAGCATGAGTTCACAATGGGAAGGTCATGTCAGATGAATCTAATAGATTTCCTTGACTTGGTGACTAAAGTAGTTGACCAGGGAGGGGCTGTGGACATGGCCTACCTAGATTTTAGCAAGGCATTTGATACAGTCCCACACAAAAGATTAATACACAAGTTAGCCAGCCTTAGAGTGGGTTCCGAGGTGGTAGCCTGGATAAAAAATTGGCTAGATAACAGGACACAAATGGTAGTAGTAAACAGAGTCCACAGTGAAGAAAGGAAGGTTACTAGTGGGGTACCACAGGGTTCAGTACTGGGACCAGTCCGTTTTAATGTCTTTATAAGTGACATTGCAGAGGAACTGGAAGGAAAAGTATGTTTCTTTGCAGATGACTCAAAGATCTGCAACAGGGTTAATACACAAGATGGAGTGGAAAGGATGATAATGGACTTGGCAAGGTTGGAGGAATGGTCAAATGTAAGCAGCTCAGATTCAATGCAAAGAAGTGCAAAGTAATGCACCTGGGAATCAAAAACCCAGGGGAAGAGTACACAATGGGGGGTGAGATACTGACAACAGTAAAAATGGAAAGGGACCTGGGAGTAATTATATCAGATGACCTAAAGGTGGGAAAGCAATGTGAGAAGGCAGTAAGGAAGGCTGGGGGGATACTGGGATGCATAGGGAGAGGCATCAATAGTAGAAAACAGGAAGTTGTTATCCCTCTGTGCAGACAGTTGGTGAGACCTCATCTTGAGTACTGTGTGCAGTTCTGGAGACCCCATCTCCGCAAAGACATAGACAGGGTGGAGGCTGTCCAGAGGAGGGCAACCACTCAAGGGAATCAACAAAGTCCAAGAGGGTAGCATCCTTCAGAAAAAGAGATGTGCAAGAACAAGGGGGCACAATTTGAAAATAGAGGGGGGACGGCTCAGAGGTAATGTGAGGAAGTATTTTTTCATGGAGAGGGTTGTGGATGCATGGAACAGCCTCCCTGAGGAGGTCATGGAGTCAAGAACAGTGGTTGAATTCAAGAATGCATGGGACAGACATAAGGCAATCCTAGTGGGGGGTAGGAGAAAGTAAGCTGTTGGTTAACTAGGATCTGCAGCTTATCTGTTAGGTAGGAAAATGGGCAGACTAGGTGGGCCAAGTGGTCCTTATCTGCCATTAAATTCTATGTTTCTATGACTGGCCAAATAATAAACCAAAAAATGTGGAAGCCTAAGGCCCTCAAACACCCTAGGAGTCGATAACCTATTATCTTCTCTTTTAGGTGTCTTGCCCAACCAAATGAAATCAAAAATAATCCTATGAACCCATTTAAACCAAGAGAGAGGAAGGTAAACATTAAGCATATTGACTGAATAAAATATACGTCGGAGTACATTCATTTTAATAATGTTTATTCTACCCCATAGAGACAACAGCAAAGACTTCCATCTCTTTAGATTCTGTTGTATTATACTCAGCAAATCATCGAGATAAAGTTTTTTGAGCTGTGCCACACTTCTTGAAAGAAATATAACAAGATACTTAAACTGTTTTGGAACCCAAGATAATCACATCTCTAAAATATCCAATTTAAAAACAGTGGAATTTAAAGGAATAACTGCCATTTTACCTAAATTAAGCTTATAACTGGATAACCAGCTGAATTCTGATATAGTGGCTAAGGCAGCTGGAATAGAGAGTTTGGGATTGAGCACATGGAGTAAAATGTCATCTGCATATGCAGATATCTGCAAATTCCATGTCCCCACCCGTATCCCAGTCAAGTCAGGATTACTCTTTAGTTTTAGTATCAAAGGCTCCAAATAGAGATTAAATAATAGGGGCAACAAGAGACATCCTTGCTGAATCCCCAAATACAAAGGAAAATTGGAGGAAAAGACTGTTACAATAGACTCTGGCACTCGGACAGGAGTACAAAGCCTTAATCCATCTAAGAAATGCAAGGGAAAAGCTAAATGACTCGAAAGTGGCAAACAGAAAGGCCCAGTTGACCCTGTCAAAAACTTTCTCCATGTCCAAGGAGACCAGGGCCACAGGAACACCAGAATCCCTGGACACAAAGAAAATGTGGGATAATCTGTGGAGAAGGTCAGCCGAGGAATGGAATAGCATGAAGTCAACTTGCTTGCAGCCTATAAGCTCAGTCCAAACTGCATTAATCCTAGATGCCAGTATTTTGGCCAGTATCTTGATGTCTTAATTCATAAGGGAAGCAGGGCAGTAACTGGCAACATTATTGGAAAACTTGCCAGGTTTAAGCAATGAGACAATCGTGGCCTCCAGATAAGTACCATTCAAGATGCTGGAATCATATAAAGGAAGAAAAAATCAATGTAATAAGGGGCTGATTTCATTGGCAAAGAATTTATAAATATTAGGTTTAAGGCCATCAGCTCCAGGTGCCTTTCCTTACAGAAATAATTATATGAAATGTTTTCATGCTGCATACATAAAACTACCTATGTGATATGTGTGCTGACAGCATGATTTAAATGTTAAATTGGAACTGATTGCATGCAAGTGGCATGTGTGCAGCAAGGAAGTGTTGAAAATATGCCTTTTATGTTAGATTGGAACAGATTGCATGCATGTGGCATGCATGCAAAAAGCAAGCGGTCACTGATAACTGCAACCATAAAAGTTAAGTGATTTGATCAGGATTACACCACATACAAGTGGGGGTTGATGAGATTCAAACCCAGGTCTTCAGGTCTCCAAATCTCCTGGTTTGCAGTTCAGTGCCTTTAACCACTAAGCTATACTGCCTGCACACATATGACTCACTTGCACTTCAGTACAAATTTGTGTACATCTGCACACATGCAGCATGCTGATAACCACCATTATACTTTTAGTTTTCTTCCCCTCTCATCTGAGCTGCACAGCTGAACTGTAGCACATATACCAATGGAAACACATGTGGTTCTTCACACCCCAATACACACACTTACCCTCAAGGTACTTAATTACTTCTGTCTGGCCTGTACTCTTACTATTTTTTTCCAAGGTTTTGAATGCTTCCATGTAAACAGACTTTAAGGGGCAAACACAAAAATAGCAATAACTCGACATCCTACATGGCCAGCCCTTCCCCCCATACTCACACACTGTAATGGGTGTGGCCATGCTGCTACAGACAACCCACCAAGTATAGATATACTGTATGTTGAGAGTCTCTTACTTGAGTACTTGGGAGGCAGAGGCAGGAGTCTTTAAGTGATGATGTCCATGGGTCAGTGTGCTGGGGCATACCCCCTTAAACTGAAGGGAGTTATTTTTTAATACTATTTTATACATCATGATGGTGGCCTTCATTAAACTCCAGCTCTCCATCAATAATGTATACAATAGTAATAAAAAATACCCCCCTTCATTTCAATGGCATGCCCCTGCAGTCTCCCTTGCCCTATGTCATAATGTGCTTGAGCATGGAGATGTGGAGATCAGCTTCACTGGGGGGGGTAAGCCTGACTATAGTGAGGCTCCAATAGTCTGTGCATACCATACCGCTCACCTGTCCCTGAATGCAAGGGACAGCCCTCATTTTAGCCCTGCAAAATGCTCAGCTCCTCATCCATCCCTCATGGAAAACATGCTGCTCACACAGAGGATGTCATGTAAATTTAGACTTTATGGTAGGGGTGCAATTTCAGATTTCATCAGGGGGGAATCAACAATCAGTGGAGGCCAGGGGCTAGTTAGCCACTAGGTTGCAAGCTCTAGAAAGTCTGAAATGTCTCTAAAAGGTAAAACTTATTTGTTGTGACTGAAAAGTGATATGCAAATCAGGAAAAATTCAAATGTATAAGATTCATCTATCTATATCCTGGAGCAGTGCATCAGATTTGGGCTTAAACCCACCCAGTTACTAACCATTTTTTTTTCCTGGCTGAAGTTCTGCCCCCCAAAACCCCAAAAAACACTTTGTTCTGATTTCTCTCCCTGACTCCGTTCCATTCAGTACCCATCTCCTACGGGTCATGAAGCCACCCAAAGGTGCAGAAACATGAAAACACATCAGTATTTCATTCCTTCTTCTTTCCTCAGTCCCCCATTAAAAAAATGTATTTACTTTTGCTTACCTGGCCATCTGGCCAGAACCTGTGGCCTGGCCCAGTGTGCCACCAGCCAAGTTTTTAGTTCATGCCTTCTCTGTCCTTCTGCTAGAAGCTGGACACTAGAACCAACCATCCCAGGTCACCAATGTGGTCTGCGACCAAGTCACCTCACCAACCAAATCCACCCAACCTGTGTTGCTTGCTTCTTACTTGGCTGCTTCCATGGCTGCTGCTGCTGCACTGCACTGATCAAGGTCTATGAAGGCCATACACACCACTTGTCACCACCTTTGCTAGGCTTAAATTGCTGCCACGGGGGGGCCTGTGCTCTTTTTTTTTGGCAAAGCAAGCCTAGAGAGTAAGTAGTTAGCCTAGTCCTGAGTTTGCTTCTAACTCACCCTCTGCCCCTTCAGCCACCAGGAGACACAGACTCATTATGAGCAGACCAACAAAAATATGCTGACACAGCACTGCTATTGAGAGTTCAGTGCTCACCAGCTCCTCCAAGCTGTAGTGTGCACTCTGTCTACTCTGTGGTGGGAAAGACAATGCCGCACTTGCATGACTCATGCTCTTGCTTGGCTGGAGCTCATCCATGTCAAGTGTGATGGTGTTGCTGCTAGTAGGTGGAGTCAGTGGACAACACAATACAGACACAGTCGAGTCAGGAGTGTACCTGCAGCATGAATGCACACAGGCCGGGTGGCACGTATTGTGCAAATGATTAAATCCAGATTTAATGCCATTATTGCCACACCATAAGAACAACCTAGGCACAAATGCTGGGGGGAGGCAACTGCTCCCCTCTGCCCTGCCTAAATGGCACCCCTGCTTTATGGTAGAAATTCATTCTCAGCTGCTAATATTGGTACAAGTAAATACAGTGGTTTACATTGTGTTCTGAAGTACTGTATCTCCATTTTTCAGGATGTGTCCTGATCCTCATGAGGGTTAGTGCCCCTCATTGTCCCTTATTTTGAGTGTCCATGTCCCTCATTTCAGAGACACAATATGAGGTATGGTGCATGCTTCCAAGACTGTACTCAGCATAAAGAGTGCTAAGCATGGCTAAAGTGTATATGCCCCATACAGAATGACAAATAGAAAGTAAGTGAGCTGAAACAGTCATGGAGAAACACATTTGTAGCACTAAATATGCATACAGGGATTTTCATGGTCCAAAACAAAAAGGTCAGGCTTCACAACACAGAGGCCCCTCTTCGCACATCTGGATGGGACATGTTGGCTGATTATATACCAGGCACTTAATGCAATAAGCAAGCAATACTTTACAAATTAATGGCAATTTAATGACAAAAATTAAAAGCCATTAAACAACTTGCAAAAGGATCAGAATTATTGAGTGTACCCAATTTTAATGGGAAATCAATGAAAAATGTATTTTAATGGCTCTAATTGCTAGCAGCAGTATAAGAAATAGAAACTGATGTGTTTTTTTATGAGATTTGCACCAGCTTAATTGCTGCACACATGGCAAGCAAGCTTAACTACTGCACTCATGTCAAGCATGCAACACAGAAACCTGATGTGATTTTTATAAGATGTTTGCTCCAGCTTATCTGCTGCACACATGTCAAGCTTGCAGCATGCAAACCTGAATTGCTTTTTAGACCTGGTTCGCTTTCACTTTGTGTATGTGAACCTCATGCAAACATTACACAATTAAGCATGTGGCATGCTTTCTGCATGTACAGAGCACACTTATATTTCTGTAAAAGTTATCGATTGGTAAAGTTTTAATTGCATTTAAAATTTACTGATGAGTTAAAGGCTGTGTCAGATAGGTCTGCTGGAATTCTGTTAATATAGGAAGAGGGATCTCTGCTAAATATGACTGGAGATCAGGGGTTGGAGGAGGGATGGGCATAGACTAGAGCTGTGCAGAATATAAACTTCCACTCATTAAATGCATGCAGAATTTTCCATTCTGATTCCATGGAATTCTGCAAAATTGTCATGAAAATTCTGCAGAATTTTGCAAAATTTTAATGTTAGTTATTTCACTATCATTTTAAAAGTACATATCCAAATAATGCCAAATTTGGAACCTAAGCAGTACTCTATGACATACAAAGGTGCACCATGTTTCAGAATTGTAGATTAAAAGGGGGCAGAGTTATGGGTGGACAAACATTTAATCAAAATGTAATTTTCAGTTATTTTGAGATCATTTAAAAATTTCTTATCTAAATTTCTCCACAATATCAAGATTTAGAGATGCACACAGTATACATATATGAACCATGTTTTAAGTCTCAAGCTTTAACAGGAGCAGAGTTATAGGTAGCCAAATATGTTGCCAGAATTTGGATTTCTGTAATTTTAATATAACTTTGATAGTATTCATTGAAATATTACAAAAATTGCCAGGTATACAGGTTATCAATACTTTTGTATATGCACCTAGTTTCAGATTTCTAGCTTTAAATGGACTGCGTTGTAGCCTGCTAAACATGTTGCCAAAATTTAAATTTTGGTTAGTTCCCACTAATTTTAAAACTTCACATCCAAATTTAACCAGAGTTGAAACATTTAAACTACTATATCACATGAACAAGTTCATATTTTCAGCTTTAAATTGGATTGTATTAAACATAGACAAACTTTCACAACATTTAAAAATGTAATTTTGCAAGAATGCAAACTACACATATATAAACCCCAGAAACTTTAAAACTAGACAATGCAGTACCATTAAATTTGGCAAGTTATTAGACCTTATAAGGAGACTGGGAGTGCCAAATGTATTAATTGTTTGCTGTGAAAAATTACAAAATAACATCTGTAGTTAAAGTCAAATCCCATTAGTCTTTGTGAAAATTGCAGAATTTCATGAAAAATTCCTTAAAACTGGAATTTTCCAATTTCTCTCAGCCTTATCTGGGGGGAGGTTTCTAATTAAAGGATAGGGGTATAAGAAGCAGGTAGTGCTGGGGGTCACCAGGTTCTGGAGTTAGATGCACAGTTTCACCAAGAAATGGACAGCTGAGCTAGCACAACAGTGATAGACCCCCAGACTGGAGAAAGAAAGCACAGAATGTCAACAATTCTAACCTGAATGCAGGATATCTAAGAATCGCAACCAGTAAATTTATGATCCAGGGAGCCTGGTGTACATGCAAGTCTAGGACTCAGAGGTACTCAAAAAGATATAGAGGGGAGGACAATGTCTTGGGCAGCAGGAAGAAAGAATTCTGGCTATTCCAACAGGGTAGATCAATAAGAAAAGGAGTAGGTGACTCATGTTTTAAGGGAGTTTGCCACTGTAAAGAACAAAGAGGATATCAGTAGGATCAGTAGTTCTACTGAGTCAATCTGGCTATGGCAAAAGAGGAGGGGGGGTGGAATAGTCACCCAGTGAGGAACAGCAGGACTACAAAAAGGTCAGTCCAGCTTATCAAATGAAGTAGTGATATGTGCGTTGTTAATGTTAAATTCCACAAAAAAAAATAATTCTGGATGCTTCATCTACAGAATACGCTATCATAAATATGTGAGAAAATGTTACTAATCATTTTTTTCCTGCAAAATTAAAACCTCTTAATCAATTTATTCAGTTGTGTTAGACACCAGGATACATGGACTATGGACATGCATGTCAAATGTTAACTCTATGCATGCAAGAGCAGAGAAGTTACAAACATCCACATTTTCGAGTTTTCACAAAGTTTTGCAAATATTTACATAGTAAAGTTCTGAGCCCCTATAATTTAAAAATCTCTTATCTAATTCTCTCCATAGTTATATCATTCTATAAGCATTACAAAAAAGGTTATCTGTACTAATTTACACGTATCTGAGTTATATGCAGATGAATTGTTTTCATGAAATTTCCTGAAAAAAATAAAACAGCAGATTTTGAGCACATATTATTTTGAGAGAATGCATCATATCGTCATGAAATCTGGCACATTGTTAGAACAATGATAATCAAGAATCATGCCAAATTTAAGATCCATGACCCAACAGATGGTTAAGGTATATGCAGATAAAAAAATGTTCATGAAATTTTGCACAAACAATAAAATGACAGCATTGGAGCACCTATGATTTTGACACTGTCTCACCAAATTACATAGCATTTGGCAAGTTTCTCACCATAGACCCAAAGAGTACACATTCCAAATTTCAGAGCTTTAGCATTAATGGTTGTTGAGGTATAACCACATTGCTATCTTTTACAAATTCTGCAAAATTCTGTGAAATTTCATAGGATTTTGTGAAATTACATTGCAGTTCCACAGATTAAAAATGTTCCCATTCTGCACAGCTCTAGCATAGGCCCATATAGGGTTTTATAGTAGGCCTTGAACTCTTGATCATATGCAAGTGACTTTTATGGTTGGGAAACTGTATACGCTGTCAGCGGCTCTCTAGTTTTAGTTTGGCTAGCTGTTCCTTAGCAATGGCCTGAATGGGGGTTGGGGAGGTGGATGTGCAGTACCAGTTTGAGTTTCAGTTTGTTTGAGTTTTCTTATTTGGGTAAAGTCATGGAGTTTAGCTCATTTACAATGATGCCCATCAACAATAAAAAAGTTACAAATTACACTTATACAAATAAAAAAAAAACATAATATACATAAAAAAATAAAAGAAAACATAATTACATGTTTTACACAGACTCAATCCTACAATTTTTAAAAAACTGCAAGACAGTTGCCCACAGAATTCAGCTAATAGTGTTAAGGGTTGGATTATTTCTTACAGTTTCTTTACACTTGTCACAAGATTGTGAATCACAATCAAGCCAGTCACATGATGCATGTCCCACATGACAACCAACCTCCACGCCCTGCTCCTGCATTATAAAGGCCACACCAGAATGTGCTCAGTCTGTTTAGCTATACAGTAAGGAGCAGGCACCCTACAAGTGAATACAACAGCCAGCCTTAGCCCATTCTCTTTTCCGCTTGATGGAGAAGAGGAACTCCTCATAACATGTTTTCTCTTCTCCCACAATAGATTTTCAAATTATTTATTTTTATTTAGCTTTTGTTGACTGGGTAAGTGCACTAGACAAATCCTGCCTATTTTCAGGCATGACCCGGGGGAGGGGGATACAGATGAATGCCAACTGACCTTGAACCAGATTAAGCTGTTGGTGGTATTTTTAGTGAATAAAGGAAAGGGTCCAACTATAATATAAAGCAGACTGTGGAAGTTATAAAGTGAGTGAGCCTTGAAAATAAACAAGGTTTTACTTCTTCGGTCACAAGAGTGCAGTGTGCATATTTATGGAGCACATAAAAACAGACAAGAGAGAAGTAAGTGCCTCAGCTGGGACTTCAACCCAGGCTGCCCGGAATACCATTCTGGTTGTGCTACCAGATGCACCATCAAGGCAACATGTAACTGGGTCGTCCCAGAACACATTACTCTTTCTGTAATATGAGTAAAGAGTAATGGGTTCTGAGATGGCTCAGTTTCTAGTTGCCTTGGTGGTGCAACTGGTAGCACAACTAGAATGGTATTCTGGGTGGCCTAGGTGCAAGTTCCAGCTAAGACATTTACTTCTTTCTTTATTCTGTTTGTACAAGTGTTTACTTCCTTGTTTCCCTTTGTTTAAAAAAAAAAAAAACTTAGAAGAGTAGCATTAAGGTTAATTAGGCTTGAGTTTCTAGACCTCCATATTTGTATTTACTTTTTAGTTTTAGTTTTACATTACAGTTCAGTCCAAAACAAGAAGAAGGTGAGGGTTTAGGACAAAATATTTATACAAACAAATACGGAGGTAATACATGGGAAATACTGATTGCTCACTTAGTCCACTTGTTTATATCACTTAATCATTTAATACATTCAGTTTGATAAACTGTTATAAAATTGATTGGATATAAAGCAAATAAAATGGGGCACACATACCCTTTCATTCCTTTTGTGTGTGATACAAAGATGAAATGTTTTAAACTTATCATGTTGCACAAACATTTTTGTTTTTTATATAATTAGTGCTACAAGGCATAGAGACAATTTAATAACAAAGTAAAGAATTCAAGTTTATATGTGAAAACTATGTTCGTTGTAAGTAGAAACATTTTCTCACTGGTTATTTAAGCTAGGTATTCTGTTTGACAGGATTTAAGCATGTTCTAAAATATATATATATATATATATATATATATATATATATATATATATATATCTATATATAAATATATACGAATGAGATAGAGTACATGAGGTGCTTAGGCATTGCAAGACACTTACTGACCTTTAAAAAGAATGCTGTGAAGTTTTTTTTCTGTTCAGGTTAGATGAGGGGGTGAGTGGAAGGTGGAGTACTCACAATGTTGTTTTTTTTTTGTTAAATGTAACAGTATGTACAATATCATTAACAGTGATGAATGAACACTCTCTCCTTTGCACATATAACAAAAGGAGAGTGTTCTGTAGTTGTGATATTGACAATAAAAGATACATAATACTTGCCTTCAACAAGATACTAATATCTTTATATTATTGTTTTTGGGTAGCAAGGATTACAGCTAGAATCTTGCAACAGCAGTGAGTAAAGATATTAAAGACCTAAAAAATAAGCATGAGAATCTGACTGTAGTCATGTGCGACATGGTACCACAACCTTGTATATAATGAATGTTTTGAATTCGATATAAAAGTGATTCATAAGTTGATATATATGCATACTAGTGTTTTTTTTAGTGCATAGCAATACAGAGTTCTTGACATTTATTAATTATGTCTAATATTCTCAATAGGAACTCCATGTCATCTCAGACAAAGCCCCTGTAGATGGCAAAATACTGGGGGCATCTACCTGGAACATGATGATCTATGTGTGAATCTTGATGAAATAAAGAAAGTTCAACAGATATTGATTTGGAGTTATCTGGTCTCCAGTATTCTTGCAAGTACAAGTCTATGCCAGGTCCCAACCTAACCTTTTTGTTTGAACAATATTGTTACAGTGGGAGGGTAACAAGGGAACTACTTTGTATTTTTGAAATCCTTTGAAACCCAACCGAGAGCATTGGAGATGTCACATAAGAAGCAGAGTCCAAATTACCAGGAGCTCATTGTCTAGTACCAGACTTAAGATCAATGATCTCTCACCGGTAAGACTGAGCTTATGCTGTTTCACCTGAAACATGCATACTGGAAAGATGGAGACAAAGCTGGAAAGCTTTTAGCTTGCAGAGTAAAAACTCAGCAGGCAGGAAAACACATCCCAGACTTCAGAGACAGGCAGGGATCTGTCCAAACTGACTATCAAAAATAAATAAGATTATGCAATCCTTTTAACATACTCTGTAGTCCTCGCCACATACCCTGGACTGGCTGAGATAAAAAAACTCCTGCAGGATCTTAAGATACCCAGGGTCAATCCAGTGCAGGCCCAATCACTGGGACTGCCCATCTCCTTCATAGAAGTTCAGCATGCCATATGGGCTCTCAACAGAGGTAAGGCACTGGGGGTCAGATGACCTCCATGTTAATTCCTACCAGCTCCTCTGCAAGGACATCAGCCCTGCCCTCCTGAAACTCTATAAGGAAGCCTAGCAGATAGGAATTATGCCCCCCCACCCTGAGAGAGGCTGTCATCACAGTACTTCCAAAAAAAGGTGAAAAGCTTGCATGCACTAGGCAGCTATAAGCCAGTCTCCCTTATCAACACAGATGCCAAAATTCTGGCCAAAATCTTGACAACCAGGCTGGAGCTACTCTTGCAGGGTCTCATTCACCCTAGCCAAGTGGGCTTTGTAAAGGGTGGCATAGCACTGACCATACCAGGACATTGCTCAATCTAATCTATGTGGCCAGGCAGGTCTGTACACCAGGAGTAGCCCTTGCAATAGACTTTGAAACACTTTTGACTCTGTGGAGTGGGGCTACCTGCAGAGCACTATGGAGTGTATGGGCATATGCCTAGGCTTCATGACCTGAATTAGAACATGGCCAGTGTGCTCACAAAAGGCCTCTGCTCTCCCAGCTTCCTGCTGCTGAAGGGCACTCACCAGAGATGACTGATATCATCCCTGCTTTTTGTGCTGGCAATTGAACCCCTGGCAGTGGTATTGAGAAGTCACCCTACACTCATCAGCATACAAGCAACAGGTGAAGAGTGCCACTCCCTACTATACACAGATGACTTGCTCATTGTCCAAGCAAGGGAGGCAGCCACTCTGGAACCTGTCATGCAAGTTCTGACAGAGTTTGTAGGCTGCCTGGATTATGAATTAAATAGTCCAAGACAGAGGTTTTTCCCCCTTAACTCCCATAGCAAGGCTGCCCCTTTTGTGGCCAAAGGGCTCAAACTGGCAGGCAATGAAATAAAATATCTTGGGTTACAAGTCTACTATAACCTCAGGACAAAGAACATGTCCTCGCCGCTTGACTCAATAAATTATTGTTAGCAGGCAAATTGGACACTTTTCAGATGATGCTGGTCCCTAAAATTATGCACATCTTAGCCCACCAACTGATGCACATTCCTATGTGATTGTTCAGCAAAACTGCCATTTTACTGTGTAAATGTCTGTGGGTAGAGACACCCCCCAATATAGCATGGCCAAGCTCCACAGTCACTGGAGCAGCGATGGATGGGACAGCCATGGCTAGGATATCACATAGTATACTTACCAGCTGTGCAGTAGTTTTTTTTTCTGCCAAAAACATTGCCTCAAAATGGCTCCTAATTGAGCTGGGGACCCTGCTCACCACACTACTGTATGTTATTTCCATACACAATAAATTCTCTGCACACTTACAAGACCACCCTACCATAATGGTATCCAGGGCCATGTAGCATCGGTTTCATGAGTACTTGTCCACTGACCCTGCTCCTCTCCAATTGTTGTCCATCTTGGGATGGGATAATCTGAAAATTGGGGCCTCTGAGAAGGGTTGGCACAAAAAGGAATGCACTCAACCAGGGATCTGCTTACAGTAGACAATAGGAATTATATAATGACAAGGAAATTCCTGCACTTGGACTGGTTAGCGGGTGCCTGGAACAGTGATGTCATTTCACAATAACATCACTGTATGAAGTCCAGATGTACAGCTGACCACAGAACACTAAAGGAAATCCCTCCCTCCCCTTGTAAGCCACCACAAAGTCCCCTCACATTAGCAGCTAAAAATCACTCCCCACTCACTGAAGCAAAACCCAAGCATATGAGGTAGTAAGCCATCCCAACACCACCCTCTCGACACAAAGACATTCCGTCCATCAGCACATTTTTACCTCTGACAAGAATCATAATCACAAGCACTGAAATTAAAACAAAGCCATAACTGGCTGTGGCGTTCTTTCCTGTACAAAGTGTGATCCTTCTACCATATGCACACAACAACATCACACTCCTCCAATGTCTAGCTGGCCATGCTGCCCTTTCTGCCCCCAACATCAATGTTAAATTAAAACAACATAAGCAGTAAAATTAAAAAAAAGACATAACTGTAACTGGCTTTGTACATGCATGATCACTCTGGCATTTGTGTTGGCTCCACATCCTGATTGGCTCAGCAGCCACTTTTCTTAGCAGTAACATCAGTAATGCTTGAGCAGCTAAGAGAACAAAAGTAATGTTAAAACAGTTATAGTGGACCGTGGGACTTCCAGGGGCCAGCATCATGTCAATAAAGTGAAACGAGACACATGGACAGACACAGACCTGTGGGGAGCAAAGAACACCTGTTGATAGGAGAAGGCAATGTGTACTGGCAGGCAACACCATCTAGTGGAAAAAGCAGAAACTGTGGACTTTTAAAAAAAATGTATACCTACACACAGGAAAATTAAGTAAAAGATATTTAAAAAATATTTTAACTTTTTTTTATTTCTACAAATGAGACATTGTATAATAGAAAAAGGCACTCCAGGGACGTGTGTTATTGTGTAATAACATCACTTCTTGGGTGGTGAACGTACTCGGCCTATTGACTTGTGCTTCAACCACCCGAGATAATGCATTATTACACAATAACACACCCTGTCATGCCTTATTGATTAATTATCCTCTATACAGGACAAGTATGTTATTCCCAAACAAGATTTTTGGTGGCACCTGCAACTCCATAGTGCCATATTCTCAAAGGCATCAGGCCTTCAAAAGGAGGCAGCAGCCCAAACCACATCCATCATAAGCACCTGCTATAAACTGCCCAAAGGGAAAGCCAGCTTCCTGTACAAACAACTGAGAGACTCCCAGTCTGACCCCTTTCAGCCATCCAAGAAGGCATGGGAAGAGGACCTGCACATACAGATATTTGACTCAGCATAGTAGGCCTATCTCTTCAGAGCTCTCTGGGCATGTAAAGATGGCAGAAGTTGCCTAATTTAAAATAAAACTATCCTGTGCTGGTTTTGCATCCCCTCTGTACTAATGAAGTTAGGCCTTATGGCAGAGAACAGAGCTGGAGACATCAGCAACCAGGTGCCAATTTGCCTCATATTCTATGGGATTGTCCTCTCATTTGTAGTTATTCAGAGACCTGCATTAACATTTGTCAAAACATTTTAAGGCAGCACATCCTCCTAGATGCATGAAATGGCACTACTGCGTCTAACCACTCATGCAATACCCAGGCATTCCTCTACTGCCCAATATCTGGTAGAAGTGGGAGTGGTGACTCAGATACTTTTATTATGCAAATGGAATCCACAACCATACCCACTGTGACAGAATGGCTGGCTGCAATAGAGGAATTATCGGCCCTTGAGAGGCTATCCCATAGGAATGCAGAAACAATGCACAGATACCAAGCAACTTGGCAACCATATCTGACCTCACCACACTGTCATAGTACACATAATCAGAAAGGTACAGCCATGGCCCCAAAGTGAGGGGCTGAAGCTTCACAGCCAGGCTGCTCACCTCTATATACTTGAAGACATACCTACTCCAGTAGAGGACCCCTGGTTTCTCCTGTAGGTCACTCCTGACCAAATCACACCCCAAGATCTCTGTCATGTTTGTATTACTGTACACCCAAGAACAGTTCTTACTGCTGTGCTTGTTCTCTCTGATACTTTTTTATTGGTGTTTAGAGACTGTTGGTGCTAGGGTCTAGTTTTTCTTCTGTAATTTTTTTTAACCTGATATGGTATTAACTGCACGAAGTTCATAACTACTGTATATCCTGGTGTACGTTTCTTTCAATAAAAAGATGAACTGAAAAAAATAAAATAAAATAAATGCCCTGCCTGCCTGTAGTACTACTGGGGGCCATCAGAGAGAATCTCTTTTGAAATATCTGTAAATATCTGAACATATCTTTGGCTACAACTACTGTAGTTGCTGGCAGTGCATTGGCATTAGTGTGGCCACATAGTTTCTCTGCCACATCTGGGGCATCCATGCTGGTGGGGGATGGGGGAGGCTGTGATAAGAGGAGCAGTCCAAGAGGTAGCAAAATGTCCAGCTCAGGCCCAGTGGACAAGGAGGATACTGTTGGTGTCCTCGTGGCTCATGGTGGTGGTGCTAAGCTTGATCTTGATGATGCTGTAGTTTCCCATTACCAAATGAGGGTGTAGAGCCTGGCCATGAGTCAAAGCTTGAGGAGCGGATTTGACTGTTGAGCAGTCAGAAAAGACTAAATTAAAAAATATGTCTGATTAAATATGATGAAAGTGGAGGTGAGGAGGACAGAGCTCAGGAGGAGGTTATCAGCAGTGGTGGGGGTGATGATTTGAATCCACTATAGAAACATAGACTTTGACGGCAGATAAGGACCACTTGGCCCACCCAGTCACTATAGAGACCAGGAAAGAAAAAGCGTAAGGGTGATGCTGCTGAATATGAGAGGTTTTGCATGCCAATATGTCATAAGGCTACCAACATCCCCCCCAATGCTACAACAGTTGTTCCTCTTATCAGTGTCGAGCCCACTACACTGTGTGAGTCACTCACAGTACAAGTATATAAATCATTTAAAAAAAAAACATTTCCATTCTTCCCTGTCCCACTCCCACCACCATGTAAAATCAAAGGGCATGAAAATCCCTAGTTTGGGATTTTTATATACTGGAATCAGCTGATGAAACAGTTGTTATCTGTCACCTGTGTCAAGCATGAATTAGTTGGGGGAAAAGTGCAGCCACCTCGGAACTCGTGGCCAACACACACACCTAAAGTACAGACACCTGTTATGCTGGGCTTAGCAGCAAAAGGAAGCAGGTTCAGGGGGTCCCTATCCACTATCAACTGCATTTGACAAGGCATCCAGAAATGGCAAGGAAATATCCCTAGTGAGGGTGGGTTGACTGTGGAGGACTACTACAGAGAAGAGGAGGAGTCTGTGGGACTGCCTAGTAGTGGTCATAGCAGCAGTAATGGGTTGAGTACCAGCACCTAGAAACACCAAAGTACAGAACCCCAGTGCAGAAAGCACCCCATATCACTGCTTTCATTGAAGCAGCACCTGTGAATCCCAAGGAGTCAAATACTACCCGTCCAGCCATGCTGCCACACCAAGTCCAACTATTTGGTAGCCTAGCACCCATAAAGTTCCAGCCTATGCTGCATAGCATGTTTAAGCATTATGCCAAATCAATCAATCAATCAAATCTTTATTTAATCAAATGAAACACCATTGAGCAAAACTAATTTACAAAGTGGACCTGGACATCCATACAGCGCTGATCAACAGCAGAAGGTTATATACAGTCAGTAATTAAGGACAGTAAACATTACACACTAGAGTCATTGCCAGTACCAGAACAGAAAAAAATAATACATATGTGTTCAAGAGAGAAAAAAAAACAGGATGACATAAAGGCATTTTATTTACAGTGTTTTGAGTATGCCCTTAGCAGGCGTACCCTAAGTGCATCTGAAGATGGCATAATACGGTTGAACCTGCACTGGAGACAAACCATAATCCTCTTAGAGAGGCTGAGCATGTTGCAACAAGTTGAGGGAGATTAGCAAGATAAGTGAATGTAGAGACCTGAGGAGGAACATGGAGAAAAAGAGTAGAGGAATGTGTGAGTGGTAAGGATATATTAAGAGTAGAGCTGAGAATTATTGTTTAGGGGGAAGGTGGAAGAGACTAAGCATGCAAGCCAGGCAACATGCTTACTAGCAGAAGTTAGTCATTAGGTGTAACAGTTGCAGGAATATTTGATGTGTTTTTTTAGTATTGTTCTAAAGGCTGCCATTTTAACAAGGGAGGAAAGCTTCAGTGATTTCTGTAAGGAGTTCCAAAGGGCTGATAGGGCATGGCTAAGTGCTGAGGACCCAAAGCGAGTTCTATATTGAGGGACATCAACTGAGAGATAAGAGTGTCTCCTCAGCGAATAAGCATCAGGGGTATTGGTTAGGAAACTAGATATGTATTGTGACAGCTTGCCAATTAGTGCTCTGTAAGTCAAGGTTGCTGCGTTTATGATCCTCCTGGTATTCAAGGACTGGCAGCCTAACATAGCATGTAAGGAACAATGGTAGGTCTTAAAAGGAGTGCCATTGATGTACCTTATTATACAAAGTATCGAGCTTGGCTAGTGCAGTACTAGGTCCATGGCTATACAGTAGGTCGGCATAGTCCAGGAGGGGAAGGAATGTGGATTGCATGAGACTAATACCCACCCACTCATTCTATTGAACATTAACTGAATGTAGAAACAGCTGAAATGCTGGCATTTGATCTAGTGCCATTCTCTTTTGTGGAGAATATGGAATTTAGAAGGTTTATGGTGCATGCCTGTCCCACATGGCAAATTCCCTTAAGAACTTACTTCTCCACATGTGCCATTCCTGAACTTTATGGGAACATGCCATGCATGTTAATCCATGCCCTGCTTCATTCAGCATCACCATACATACATCTCAGTATGGTTATGTGGACCAGTGACCAAACAGCTGGTAGTTCAAATCTGTGCATTACAGCACATTGAGCACAAGTACCTGGGTAATATTTACTCTGACGGGGATTGTATAAATCCCAATTGCAGTTATAGCAGCACTCCAGGTAGTCACCAGAATGCCCTACTGGCAATGAAGAATCTTGATCGTTGAAAAAATAAGATACCAATTTACAAATTAGCGTAAAAGAGCGCTCCATTACCTTCTAATATGCAACATAAAAAGAAACGCACAGCTGACAGAAGTAAAACAATTAAATGAAGTAAAACTCCTTGTGAAGAAACAAGATAAAATGTAACAAAGGAATAACGGTAGAACAGAAGCCAACACCAAGAATCTCATGTCCCTGCCTACTTTACTGAATAACCAATCAGAACATGAAATTGAAAC
Source organism: Neoceratodus forsteri (assembly GCA_016271365.2). Lineage (NCBI taxonomy): Eukaryota > Metazoa > Chordata > Ceratodontiformes > Ceratodontidae > Neoceratodus > Neoceratodus forsteri. Next base: position 411,343,942 of record CM028133.1, on the reverse strand, counting down.
ATTAAACAATCAGGAACAGCAACACTTCACACCAGGAACAAGGAACTAAAAACAAACCAATAGTAGACAACATGAACTCAAATAACGAATCCCAAACTACTACATAGCTGACTTCAGAACCCCCGTGGACAACAACCACAAAAAAGAAAACTTCACCAACCAGTAAATAACACAAAACCTAACAATACAAATAAAGAATAAGTAATGAGATGCAAACCCCTATTTTCTAAAACCCTTACATGATAGTAAGGTGTGTGATAGGTGAACTATCAGCACTTGTACTAAGTGAGCTTGGGGATTTATCACTCATGGCTCTGCAGTTCAGAACCACTCATGATAACCCCTGAGCTCACTTGGCACGCGTGCTGATATTTCACCTATCGCATACCTTACTACTACGTATCTCCTTATAACCAAAAGTCTACCCCATAAAGAGACTGTAAACATGTGCCAACATTATAAATCAACTTGCAAGGTTTAACGCAAAGGGGAAAAATTCTGAGCTATTAAAGAAGGGACACTAGTAGCAAGCTGAATGCCTAAGTAAGCGAGACATTTAGGGGACCAGTGCAGGAAGAATATCATGTCTGAGAGTTTTGTGGTTAAGAGACATTATCACAGTTTTATTTAGGTTCAATTTATAGCCAGAAAGAGATCTATACTCAGCTAACACTTGAAGTGCAGCCAGCAGGGACTGGACAGGTTGGGTCAAGTGAAGTAGAATGTTGTCAGGGTACATAGAAATTTAGAATGAAGAGGATCCAACAGAAATTCCACTAATCTGTGGGTCTTGGAAAATAATCCTCTAATCCTCAAAGAAGTTAACTCCCATTTTGTCACTGCTGGCCTAGCTTTTGACTCATCACCATATGCTAGCCACGTTAAGAACCAACCTAGTTCCTCTCCACCTACCTGCACTTCTTATTGCCCCTTTCAACTGAGTACACTCAGCTATAAAGAAGTTGAAGATTCACTCCATAACCTGGATACCAGAAAAAGTGCTGGTGACGATGGTCTCGAACCTTTTTTCCTAAAACAAGGCCATGCCCATCTCACTGCCCCCATCCTCCACATCTTTAACCTCTCCATCACTACTGCCACATTTCTGTCCTGTTGTAAATCCACCCATATTCTCCCCCTATTCAAGGCAGGGGACCCATGTGACTTGAATAATTTTAGGCCTGTCTACACTTTGCCCATCCTTTCTAAAGTTCTTGAAAAACTGATCTATAATGAATTAAAAATGCATATTGAAGCCTTTTCACTCCTTAGCCCAGTGCAATCCAGTTTCTGGGCAAATCACAGCACCATCTCTGCATTGGCCAAAGTAACTAATGATTGGATCTCTGCTGTGGATGTTAAGAAAATTACTGGTGCAGTCTTCTTGGATCTTAGTAAAGCATTTGACACTGTTGACCGTAATCTCTTAGTCACTTGCCTTACTAACCTAGGTGCCACTTCTTCCACTTCACAGTGGATCACTAGCTGTCTTTCAGGAAGAACCCAGAAAGTCAAGGCAGATGGTCTATTCACTGCCTCTCTGCCAATTGTCTGAATAGTCCACCAAGGCTCCATTCTAGGACTGATCTTGTTCTCTCTGTATATTAATGACTTGGAGTCTAATGTAATTAACTCCATCCTGCACTTCTTTGCCAATGACACTGTACTGTATTCCTCTGGCTCAACTTTATCTGAACTCAAGGATATGCTTCAAGCAGACTTTGCTCAGCTTGAAAACAATCTAATAAAAGCCAAGCTTCTCTTTAATGCAAAGAAAAACAAAGCAATGATTTTTTTTCTCGTACCTCCCTTGACCCACTAAAATACTTTATCATGACCTCCCTAAGTGAGCCATTGGAAGTTGTTACTAAATTGAAATACCTGGGGATCTGGATACATAATAAACTCTCTTTTCATGAACACATTGAGGACTTATCCAAGAGTCTCAAAACCAGGTTAGGATTCTTCTTTAGAAATAAGTCTCTTTTCCCCCTCCAGACTCGAACCAGACTCGTCCAGGCCACATTCCTTCCCCTACTTGACTACAGTGATTTAATCTATTCTTCCACCACAGCCTCAAGCCTAACCAAGTTGGACATCCTCTACCACCATGTGTTATGATTCATTACCAACTCATCCTACCATCAGCACCATTGTGATTTGTATGCAGTTGTTGGCTGGACATCTGTCACCACCAGTCGCTTGCTCCATACTGGGGTATGGGCCCTCAACTTGCTTCTGCTAAAACTACCAAGCATCCTTACATCACTTATCTGCATTTCCCGCAGTGTGTATTCTCTCAGAAAACCAGACTTCATCCTGCTTGATGTTCCCAGAACTAGTACTTCCTTTGGTAAAAGAGCAATTTCACATACTTTTCCTACTATATGGAACCATCTCCAGTTCATTCTCAAACAAACCAGCTTTGTCCCAGTTAACTTTTTTTAAGTGCTAAATGCAAACAAAATAAAAGATATCTGTAACTGATTTTAAACCCTACTCCTATCGATGCGTGCCCGTGCATATCATTTTCTCTGGTACTAGTCCTTTCTGTACTTAAACCTCTGAGCCTGCAAAATGAATCCCGTGACTACCTTTACAAGTTTTCCTTCCCTGCTCCTTTTCCTTTTCCCTCTGTGACAGCCTATCTACATATCTACTGCTCTTCACTTAAGCTAGACATTCTTCCCCCAACCCCGCCCACCCTCCATATCCTGTCTCTACTGCCTATGATCATTATACAATGCTTATTTATTGCATTTATCAGTGATAAGTTTATATACCCTACCTTGTAGGTGCTGGCATGCTATGTACCAAATGTTCTTCCACTGTACATTTTTTACAACAATGTTTTTCTCTATGCAACACCTATCACAAACTATGTATGCTTCCTTTATATACTTGTATTTAATGTTGGCAGTTCCATGTAATGTCCCTTTGTTTGTACATGTCTTAGGACCTCCTTGTGAATGAGCTTGCTCAATGGAGTTTTCCTGCAATAAACTTGAAACTTGAACTAACAAAAACAGCCATGTTTTCAGCCATGGTTGCAGAGCTACAGGACAGTCGACCAATCAGTCCAAGTGCATCATGTGACTCCAGAATTTTTTTTCTTTCATGAAGCTGGAGGAGGATAGCTGACAGCAAAAATTAGATAGAATGAAGTAATATCCAGAATGGTGTCCAGTGATAATAGCACCAGAATATAGGTGACCATCAAAATGGCAATTCCATATTCGGTGCTACTGGAATGGGCTACCCACAAGGGTAGTGACTGGTTCTACCACAAGGGTAGGGTTAAGACACAGGAAAAAGGGAATGGTGAGGGGAAAGGGAGGGATGTGGAAGCTGGTTATGTACAGGAAATGTACCTGCTGCCACCGAGCCAGCTGTGTGGTGTGGTGGTGAGGGATGCTGGCTCTGGCACAGCAGGTACTGGGTCCATGGCTGGGGATGGGAGGGGCTAAATTTTGACACAGGCAGTGGCTCCCAGACTTAAAATTTTGTTATCACTGAATTTGTGCCCCTGTCCCAACATGCACCCTCTTGGAGTTAGAAATTGTAATTCAGGGGGTGTGGGGGGGCACAGCCCCCCAGCAGAAACACTTTAGGTTGCTGGGTTTCAGTTCACTGGTATGTGTATATTGCCATTTGCTTTTTGGTGATATACCCTCACTATAGTAGCAATCGCTGTTCGGCAATCGCTATTATGATATAGAACCATCAGGAATAAGGATATAGAGAAATGATGCAACTAATCATTAATTGCATGCAACAGGGTAATTACACTGTAATCATGTTTGTTGCATACAACTACACTGCAATTGCAATGCAGATACAGTGTAGTTACAGTGTAACTACAGTGTACAATAAAGTGACACTTAAAATGTAACGATGTACTTTTTTTGTGTTTTTTCTTTTGTTAATTAACTTTTTTCTATTTAATTTTTTTACAATAGTTGAAGAATAAAGGAGACAGTAAGACCGATAGCACATGATGCTGCTGATAATGCTGCTGCTGATGAGTCTTTTCTTGAATCAAGGAGGGTAGAGAGAATAGAGCTATTGGCTGGGGACAGCGCATGCACCTCCACCATGGAGTTTGGTTAGTCCCTCAAGAATGCTCTGTTGGTTTTGGAACAACACCTCCAAAATTTGTTTCATCCACCAAGCCTGGTGGGAGAACTCCCCTAACTCTATGCATAACACTGTCTCTTCAGTGCAGATGGATGTAGGAGGATGATCTGAGGCCAGTCTCTCAGGAGACCAACGCAGCAATCAAGTCCCACTGCAATTCCCTCTCCAAGGCCCCTCTGTCTCTTCTTTGTTTCCCTCTGGAGCCTGTGCACTGTGAGTCAACCCACCATATCATCTTTTCTTGCTCTGCCTATCCTGTGGCATGGAAGGAACACTGGGGTGCCACTGCCTTCAAACCTCTCAGCTATATTGGGCTGTCTCTTCCTCACATGATCCTCCCACTCCTGGTGGTGCCTTACCTTAAGATCTGTGTGCTGCCTACCTGTACCCAAATGGTTGCCCTGTTTACCACACTGAACGGTAACTAGTTAGAATAGTGCTACAATAATAGCAGCAGACAACACAGCCTGTTGTCCATAGAGCGCTACCACAGACAGTAATATGGGTTTAATATCGCTATGTAGTAAGCACTCCCCAGGTTGCTGTATGTGGTGCTAGTAGACAGCACAAGGGAAGAGGAATAGAAAAAGTTGGCCAAGCTACTTCCATGGTGGGGAAGGCTGAGGCATGGAGTAACTCTGCATAATGGTGGTGGAGACCAATGTTCTTATCCTGGCTGCCTTTTATTTCTTCTTGCTGGACTTGCTTTTTTTTATTTTTGGTAAAAGGCCATGGAAACAGTATTTCATGGCCCAACAAATGTTGTGTTTCTCCATGATCCACTCTGCCCCCTGGAGAAGTAATCCTTTAGTTCAGGTGGTGGGGCGCAGAGCACCCACACAAAAAAATACATTTAATCAATGAGTTGGTGCTCTGTTGTGCTGTGGCATTCTGCCCTGCTGCTGTAGTGGAGAGCACTGTCAATACAGCTCTGTAGTGGATGGCGTTGTTATTGACAGCACTCTTCTAACCCAGTGCCCACTGAACAATGATTGACACAAGGTGGATGTCACCATAATCTTGCCAGTGGGGTCAATCACAAAAAAGTCCCAAAACAAGGGACTTTCATTGCTGACAAGGGGAGGAGAACACAGTCCTGGGTGAGACTCTTCCTCCTCATGGGGCTCATGTGGTGGCACAACCACATGGAGGGACACAGTGGCAGGTGTTGTAGCAAGTACAGGATGTACCAGAGCAATGTTAACTGGAGGTGATGGTGCCACTGTATGCTGCTGCTGATGCTGTACTGTAGTAGTGTGGCAGATGCTGACTGTTCAGCTTCCTAGTATTCCTGGTGCCAAAGCTGGCTTCTTCAAATGGATGTGACTGCATGTTCCATCTGTGGACTGCATCCCCTTTTCTTTGTTACGACTGGTCCCAGTCCCAGTCCTTTCAGTTTCCTTTCCAGTCCCACTCATTTCATGTTGGAAAAAAAACAGAGAATAAAAAAATAGAGAACAAGAAAAATAGAACAAATAAAAGTGGGGAATATAAAGAAAAACACACCAAAACAATAACTAAATAAATCCACACAAACTGCTAGATAAACAGAAAATGACAAGAAGGCTTACAGATGCATGGAGACACCAGCAGGGCTCCAACAGAGGCTACACATTTTACTCCCAGGCACATCAAATGTAGTCTAGAATAGATATTTTCCTATTACAGAAGGAAACACAGCACACCCTGAGATGCTGCTATGTGGACCCTATAGGATTATCAGATCATGCACCCCTCTTCCTAGACCTTAAGTTAGATAATCTGAGGAAAATGGCATTCTGGAGGCTAAATGCCTCCTTATTACAGGATAAGGTAGTGAGAGAACGCTTTCCAAAACTCATACAGCAAGCAGTTCAGGAAAACTCAACAGATGAAATCTAAGCAGTGATATTATGGGATACAGTGAAAGCTTTAATGAGGGGGAGGTTAATACCTTAATAGCCATAGCAGCTGGTAGAAGAAATCAAAGGACAGAAAAATAAAAAAATAAAAAGATTAGAATCCAAAATAATGTCGTTGGAAAAGTTCCAAAAAGTAAAATTGGATAAGGACTAGGTCACAGGATAAATTTGTGTTTAAGTTCCCGTTCTTCAGAACAACTCTTGTTCAGAGATCACTACTATTTAGAGCACTGGAATTTTATCATTCTATTCCAAACTCTGTAACTAATTGTACATCTTCTCATCTCTGAAAATTAGGTTGAAATCTTGGTTAAGCACTTCTAATTCATGTACTGTACATGTAAGGTGAATTCTACGTCATAATATTGAAGTTTGTATTGTCATATATTTTGCATGTATGTAATGTAAGTCTAGTTGTGTTTGCTGTATTATCATGTCACTTGTGAAAATGAGCAGGCATGCTTTTCAAGTTTACAAGTATAAAAAAATAACAAATGAAATAGGAAGAGTGGGAAAAAACTGGTGGACCTTAAAAAGTAATTAAATACGCTTTTGGACTATAAGATTGAACAAAAACTCAAATATCTGAGGCAGAGGTGCTATGAGGGAGGAACATGTGCAGTTAAGTTACTGGCATATAGGCTGAGAGCACAGAGAGCTAAGGCATACATCCCCAAAGTCTTACATCAAGGAATAAAACAGTATGTCCTGGAACTGACCAATTGGTAGAAGCCTTTAAATTCTATTATAAGGCACTTTATAAAAAGAGATCTGGACAAACACCAGAACAGATAGATAGATAATTATTTGGCACACTTACAGCTACCACTGGTGACTCAAGACCAAAACAAAAATTATGTGTCACAATTTTAACAGGGAAGATAACACAGATAATAAAGGACATTAAAGCAATGAAATACCTAGGGTCATATTGATTCGCCACAGAATTTTATATGAGTCACAGAGGAGATGGTTCCCCATCTGAGGGCAGTTTATCAGGAAGCACTGATAGAGAAGGGAAAGCTGTCTCCCTCAAGCAATTACACAGTTGTCTCTGTAATCCCCAACTAGGCAAGGACCACACACAACATCCATCATATAGACCCATTTCAATGTTACTAGACTGTAAATTACTTACAGCCATAATATCTAAAAGATTAGAAAAAATAATTGCAGAAACAATAAATATAGATATAGACCAAACAGGATTTGTAGCAGAATGACAGACTCCAGATAATGTCAGAAGAACCATACATGATTTCCAATCATGTCAGCTTCTACAAAATTCAAACTATCATCATGACTAAGGATGCCAAAAAGGCCGTTGACCAGGTAGACTGGAACTACCTATACAGGGTCCTTGCAGGGATTATTTCCCGCCTACCTTTATTGGACATATACAAACCTCATATCAAGCCCCTCAGGCTTATGTTAGGGCTAATGGCTACCTTTCCAACAGTTTCAAACTAGGGCAAGGGACAAGACATGGATGCACCTTAGCTCCCATTCTCTTTACCTTGTACATAGAACAATTGGCTCAGAGAATCTGACAAGACCCAGTAATCAAAGGAGTCCCAATAGGTCCAATATAGCATAAAATAGCACTTTATGCAGATGACATGCTCCTGTATCAAAGATACCCAGAAGACTCTCTAGTTAGAGTCATGGCACTTATAAAAGAATTCTTTGCAGTTTCAGGGTTCACACTAAATGAGTCAAGGACAGAAATTTTGATTATTAAACACCCTCCAGAGAAATTCACAAATACAGGCAATAAAAATGAATGTACTACCTAGATACTTATATTTATTTGAATGTGCACTTGTGTACCTAACTAAACCATGGTTTACAGAGAAACAAAGAAAGATTTTCAAATTTATACAGGCCACTAATAAATCGAGGGTATAAAGCTCACTACTTATTACCAAGAAGAAGAGAGGAGGATGGGCATTACCTTTATTGGAAAATTACTAGGTAGCAACACAGATGAAAGTGGCATTACAATGGGGATCTTTACACTATGTAGCTCATTGAAACCAATAGAATGCAACAGTGTAGAGGAAGTTCCACTACCATCTCTCCTCTATGATGATTCACGCCAATGCTCTAGGGCTAAATCATATTTAGGGGCACTAGAGGTTACCTTACCTGTCTGCTATAGGATAGCCAAACAAAAAAAATAAGGGACCATACATGGAGGTATAGATGGCTAGCGCAGGACAGCAACTTTACACCTTAAAGAATAGACTTCTGATATAAAAGACAAAGCAGGATAGGGTTACAGTTCCCAGACCAAAGTCTATGGGGGGACATCTTTAAGACCTTTGAAGAACTGAAGGCAGAATCTAAATGGCAATCCACAGACATATTTAGATATTTTTAAATTTGAAACTTTGCTATGCAAACCCTTAGGCAATAGAGGAGGGGCATACAAATGGCTTCAAGAAAAGAACATAATGTTAGACCCAATAGTGAACACCCTTCAACATAAAGGGGCTATACCACTTCTTTACCGATTCCTATCACAGGACACACAGAACTTGGCATCAACAGTAGAAAATACATGGGCTAGGGAATTAAACTTTTAACTCACATGGAAGGAATAGAGGAGAATTTAGAAAAATTAGTTTAAAACAGCCTCAGCATCAAGATTGCATGAGTACTGGTGGAAAGCTATAATTTATTACTTCAACATTCTGGCCATCAAAACCAAATGGGACAGAAATTCCACAAGGGAATGCTGGAGAGATTGTGAGTAAATGGTAGGGACCCTCGCGCACATATTTTGGACTTGTGAAAAACTAAGACCTTCCTGGGAGAGCATTAAACATAGACTAAACTAAATGTTTACACTTGCAGTAGACATTTCAGTAGCACATCTTATTTTGGGCCTCAAACTGAGAACAGTAACAGGTAAGGAATCCATTTACTTTTGGAATGTCTGTGTGGTAGCTGCACTAAGAGCTATCACATGAAAATGGCTAAAGAAAACACCATCCACAATTCAGGAGTGGGAAGAAGTGGGAGAAGAAACTGCAGAATGGGAGAGACTAACATATCAGATCAAAGACAGAGTACAAACCTACATTAATAGATGAAAGACAAATGAAAAAAAAAGCCAGCAACAGGAAAATGTTGTGGTGTTACTAGTAAAAAAGAGCAGCTGGGAACCGACACCTAACAAGGGACACTGTATAGCATTGCTCCACAACAAAAGTTCCATGGACAACCAAAACTGCATTGCACCTGGACTTTAATATAAAGTGCAAATGTCCATAAATAAAGCAGTTAAAACTCACAATACAGGCAAAATGAATTGTTGTCCAGTCCTTTACAAGTGAGCAAGCCCATGCATTGACACACAAAAGTTCTCAAAAGGTACTCAAAAAATCCACTCATAAAATCCAAAAAGCCATGAGCTGGCTACTTCTGAGAATGGTAGCAGCAGAAACAAGAAGGGACACTTCCTCTGACATCGCCTAACGTGTTTCACACATGGTGCTTTATCAAAGGTTGACGTGTCTTACTAGTTTCCATCTTAAAAAGTGAACTCTTAAAGAGACAGTCACATACATAGCATTACATGAATTAAATTCAATATTTCTCATCACACAGTGATACCACATAATTGGCAAAATATATACGTGTTTCATTCATACCACTTAAAACCAATGAATAACCACTCACATGTGTAGTAATAATAAGAACTATACAGAATAAAAGTTAGAAAAACTGTACCAGCCAATTTATGGGCACTGGTTTAGAACTCCACTCAGTCCATATTGAATCTGCAAGTCAGCTGTAATCCAAAAAGTGAAATGAAGGTGACTCACCCTGGTAGGTGGAGGTCAACAAGGTGCAACACTGTAAAGATAGAATCATAGACAGATTAGATACTTAAAGAAAAACAAAGATATATAAATATATATATATATATATATATGTATATATATATATATACTTTGGCTGGGATATTCAAAGGGGTTGCACCAGGCGCAACCCCACATTGCGCCCCAGCGGAATATTGAAAAGGCTGCCTGGTGCAGTGCAAATCCCGATGCACCAGGGCACAATGTAATCTGATGTAGTGCAGAGGCAGGGGGTGTGCCCATGCATATGTGGCACATCCCGATATTCAGCCCAGGATGCACGGCACATATGATGGCACAACCCCTACATGTGCCACACACCAGTGCTCAAAGTTGAGCCGAAATAAACAGACTCAGATGCTGGCCACCCACAGGTGGGCTGCTGTATTGCAAGGTGCAACACAACAGCCACCAGCCGTGGGTGGTCACTCGGCCAGCAGAAACACCATCCATAAGTACTTGGACCCTCCCTGGCAGTCTAGTGGCCCCCCATATGCCCGATCATGGGCCGTAATAATACAACTTAAGAACCTGGTGGTCTAGTGTCTTTTGGATGAGATGTTAAACTGAGGTCCCATCTGCCTGGATTGGTGGTAGTTCAGGTGGATGTTAAAGATCCCATGGCACTTACTCGAAAGAGTAGGGGAATTTCCCCGGTGTCCTGGACAAATTTCCCTCATTCACTAAAAATACCACTAACAGCTTCATCTGGTTCAAGGTCAGTTGGCATTCTTCTGTATCCCCCTCCCCCGGGTCGTGCCTGAAAATAGACAGGATTTGTCTAGTGCACTTACCCGGTCAACAAAAACTAAATAAATAAATAAAATAGTGGTCCCCCCTCCTTGTACACCCGATTGTGGGCATCTGTAAGAGCAATTACATTACCTGGTGGTCTAGCGGCCCCTTCCCCATATGCCCAATTGTGGGCATCTGTAAGAGTAATAACATTACCTGGTGGTCTAGTGGTCCCCCCCATACACCTGATTGCAGGCATCTGTAAGAGTAATTACATTACCTGGTGGTCTAGTGGTCCCCTCCCCATACGCCCAACCTATATATATATATATATTGTATATATATATATATATATACACATACATATATACAGTATATAGATAAATAGATACTCAGAATTATATTTAACATTCACAGATCAGGAAAAGCATATCACTTGACTGATACATTGCTCGCATAGAAAAAATCCAGTATTGCTTCCTGTAGAGTAACAAATTAAAATAGTTACCCCCTTGCCTAATTATAACTGGCTTTTCAATTACTGTAAACAAAAAATCATGCTCACTTTTATTTCTAGCTTTTAAAACATCTGCAGCCAGTGCATTTTTGGTGTCAGCTTTCATTTTGGCCCTGGAATGCTCAACAATCCTTGTTTTGAACATCCTTTTCGTGTTCCCTACGTAAAATTTACCAAATTTCATTCATCCATGTAGACCATCCCTTCAGTATTGCATGTTATTGTACCCCTCACTTGGACATGCCTATTGGTTGCATGGTTATTAAAAATCTTTGTAGTTTTAACCATGGGGCAATACTTGCAGTTTCCAGATTTATTACAGCCTCCTCCCCTAGCTATAAGCAAATTCCTTGGTCTTTCTTTAACAGGTTGTACTGAATGTACACGTGTCCTTTATTTTTTCCCCTGCGGTACACTATATGTGGACCATTTTCGTCCACATCTTTTAGCTTCTGATCTAACATTACTAAATGCTAGTGTTTCCTAACTATGGATGCTATCTGATAAGATTGTGGGCTATATATGGTCACAAATGTCATTTGGGGATCACATTTTCTTGTGTGTTGCTTCTCCAGCAGCAAGGTTTCCCTTGGTATATTATTCACCTTTCTTCTGGCTCTGTCTATTGTATCTTTTTTGTATTCTTTCTCATACAACCTATTTATATGTTATGCTGCTCTCATGTCATAGTCTGGCTGCTACAATTCCCTTTTGTCCTAATATATTGATCTTTAGGTATTGCTTTGACCACATGGGTAAGATGGTTACTACTGGCCACAAGTAAAATGTTTTTGTTTGTGTTTTTCATAAACAAATGTGTGCCCCCCTCCCAGTCCATCCTTGTAAACTATCAAATCCAAGAAGCTTATTTCCTTTTGACTGAAGCTAACATTGACACATAAATTTTCATTGCTGTCCTCTAGGTATTTTACCAATGAGTATATCTCATTCTCTGTCCCTTTCCAGACAATGAGCATTTTGTCAAAACGTCTCCAGATGTCAGTTTTGTCTAGAAAGGGATTGTTGTCATTTCTCATATGCTCTGCTTCCCAGCGCATCATATATAAATTGGCATAGTTGGGGGCCAAACTGGCCCCTATTGCTGTACCCCTCTTCTGTAGATAGAACTCATTTTTTTTAGAAAAAAGTGTTACACTCTAAAACAAAGTGGATCAATTTTGTAAGTACTTCAGTGGGTGGATCTTTTTCTTGCCTGGTGTTTAGGAACTACTTTAGGGATTCCAATCCATCTATGTAGAGGATGTTTGAATACAGAGAAGCAACATCCAGGGTGACTAATAAACTAGCGTCTTTTGTTAATAAATCCAATAATGTTCTCAAAAGGTCCCCAGTATCCTTAATGTATGATGGTACCCGTTTCACTAGGTCAACCAAGAATGAATCCACATATTTAGCCAATGGCTTTGTCAAATTGTTATTTCCAAAACAATGGGATGGCCTGGGGGGTTTTCAAGATCCTTGTGGACCTTTGGAAGGCAATAAAAGTTGCTCCTGTGGAATACTGTACTGAGAGAAAATCACAAATGTTTTTGTCTAACCAGTTATTCTCTTTGGCATATATAATCATCAGTAAGTTTAAATTTAGTAGCACATTGTCAAACTTAGGTTTTTCATAATAGTTTTCATCTGACAATTGCTTCAATAATTCTGCCTCATATTTCTCACTATCCATAATGAGTACTGTACCCCCATGTCTGCAGCCTTAATGGGGAGATCCCTATTAGACTTCAGCTGTTCCAGTGCCTCTTTTTCAGCATTGCTTAAATTGTGAAATAAATGGTTATTACCCTTACCGAAATAATTATATGAAATGTTTTGATGCTGCACACATAAAACTACCCATGTGATATGCATGCTGCAAGTATGATTTAAATGTTAAATTAAAACTTATTGCATATGTGTGGCATGCAGGCAGCAAGCAAGTGTGGAAAGCATGCTTTTTATGTTAAATTGGAACAGACTGTATGCAAGCAGCATGTGCGCAAAAAGCAAGTGGTCACTGATAACTGCACACATGAAAGATAAGTGACTTTCTCAGAATCACACAGTACACAAGTGGGGGTTGATGAGATTCAAACCATGTCTTCAGTTCTTCTTGTTTTCAGTTCATACTAAGGTTCATACTAAGGTTAGGTGCAAGAGCAAGATGGCAGAAACCCATGAAACTCTTATACTAATCCAGTACATAATAGGAGAGGTCATACCCATTACATATAAGACTGTCCAATCTATTTTTAAAAATACTTTTAGTTTCACTGATAACAACATTTAGTGGTAGCCTGTTCCAAGGGCCAACAACTCTGACAGTAAAAAAATATTTACGGCTAGACTTAACAAAAGGTTTTCTTACTAATTGTAAGGGATGGCCCCTGATGTTATGACCACAGTTTTTAAATTCTAGACCCAGTTCACACAATAAATAAATAAGGGTCTTGAATAATATCATACAATAACATAAGATCACCACAAAGTTGACGTGTAGATAAGGGCATAAGTTTTAAAATGTCTACTCTGTTCTCATCTCAGTTCAGTGCCTTTAATCACTAAGCCATACTGCCTGCATACATATGGCTTGCTTGTATTTAAATACAAATCTGCATACATCTGCACACGTGGCATGCTTATAGCAACTGATATACTTTTTAGTATTCTTGTCACCCCTCATCTCAGCTGCACAGCTGAACTATAGCACACATACCAATGGAAACACATGTGGTTATTCCAACCCCCAATACACACACTCACACTTACCCACAAAACTACTTAATTACTTCTCTCTGTATTCCTACTATTTTCTCTCCATAGTTTTGAATGCAACTATGCAAACAGACTCTAAGGAGCAAGCACAAAATGAGCAATTATTTGACATCCACCCTCATGGCCAGTCCCCCCCCCCCAATGCACACATACTGTAGTGGGTGAAACCACACTACTCCAGACAACTCACAGAGTATAGATATAAGTGGAGAGGTTCCACGTCAATTCTGTGCATGAAATCTCACCATGGTAAAAAGCAGCACAGTCATTTTGCCATTAAATATCAGAGCACAGGCAATTTAGCATCAGCGTCAGTTCATTGCGCTTTTGCTGCTTGAGTACAACAGTCCCAGTACAGAAAATTGAATGTCACATAGCAGTGAAAGCACCGTAATTATCAGAGCCATACTCTGTTCATGTACAGACCTCCAACCAACCCTGCAAGCCGTCTTGCTTTTCACCCTCTTCATCATTCCACAGTCCTCCAGCTTCTGTACCCCGGTAGCCCTTGCAGCACACAGTCCATACCACACTAGTGATATTGGGCAATGTGGGCATGTTAGCATGTTAGCATCCACGCTATGTGGCTCCATCCACAGTTACGCACCCTGTCCATGGCTTGCCAATTACAGGAGCCCTCTGCTGTGAGTGAAGAGCCTCTCAGTCACCAGCCTTGCGGATCTCTGCCATCCCACACCTGTCACTTCCTTCTCAATCTGTGGCAGTTCCCCAAGCCATGACTTCTGTGCAGCAGTACTCAGTGGCCTGCAGTGATGTCTTCTGTCCCAGTCCATTATTACCTACCCACCTCATAGATCTCTGAGATCTGACACCTATCAGTGCGCTCAGCCATTCAGGACCTCCTGTGTTGTGGATATCCCTCAATAGCCAGCCACCCGGTCAGTGGACCTTCATCATCAGCTTGCCACTATGAGTTCTGTGCTAGGCATTTGTAAGTTCACTCACACTATATGCAAATGTAGCACTTTTCACAGATGGTCATGCATTTTTTGTGCTGTACTGGCATTTTGCTAATATTTACTTTGCACTGAAATTACTTAAGCAAAATTCACAATGTGGAATTGCTCACGCAGTTATTTATGCATGCAATTGATGTGATACCAAGTCGAGAGTCTCTTACCTGAGTACTAGGGAGCCAGATGTAGGAGTCTTTAAAAGATGATGTCCATGGGTCAGAGTGCTGGGGTATAGCCCCTTGAAAGAAATTGAGTTATTTTTTATTACCATTTTATGCATTATGATAGTAAGTTGGAAAATAATGAAGGCCACTGTTCTACAAACAAGGGACTTGTTAGCTGAGCTGTGGCCTTCATTAATCTCCAACTCTCAATCAATAATGTATGAAATAGTAATAAAAAAAATACCCTGGCCCAGATATTCAAAAGGGTTGCACATGACGCAACAGTGTTGTGCCATGCGCAACCCACTGATGCGCCCCGGCGCGATATTCAAAAGGGAAAAGTGCGTGGCACAAATCCCGATGTGCCGGAGTGCATCAGTAATGTATGCAGGCACAGGTGGGTGTGCCCATGCATAACCTGCACAGCCCGATATTCAGCCTGGGATGTGCAGAGCCATGCATGTGCAACCCCTACCTGCACCAGCACAAAGTTACACCAAAAAAAAAGGAACAACTGATGGCCACCCACAGGTGAGCTGCCACATTGCAGGGCGCAACACGGCAGCTGCCACCTATGGGTGGCCACCTGAGTTCCAGCTGCACCTGGCGGTACCCCCCCATGCCCAATCATGGGCATTTGTACAAAAAAGATTAATGTCCTATATCCCTTGTGGTCCAGTGGACCGCTATCTGCCCCATCGCGGGCATCTGTATATAAAAAGAACATGTCCTATATCCCTGGTGGTCCAGTGGACCACTATCTGCCCGATCATGGGCATTTATACTAAAAGAGAAATGTCCCTCCAATCTCTCTGGTGGTCCAGTGGACCACTATCTGCCCGATTGCAGGCATTTATAAAAATAGAATGAAATGTCCCTCCAATCTCCCTGGTTGTTCAGTGGACCGCTATCTGCCCGATTGCGGGCATTAATAATAAAAGAGAAATGTCCATCCAATCTCCCTGGTGGACCAGTGGACCGCTATCTGCCCGATCACGAGCATTTGTAATAAAAGAGAAATGTCCCTCCAATATCCCTGTTGGTCCAGTGGACCCCTGTCTGCCCGATCACAGGCATCTGTAAAAAAAATAGATATAAGTCCTATATCCCTGGTGGTCTAGGGGTACTCCCCTCCCCACCCACCCACTGATCCTACTGCCCCTCCCCCAGTCAGCGGCAGGTGGCAGCACCACCCGCCTGCCAGCACGCCCGCCGACTGACACCTCCAGTAGGGCTGCCGCCCATTGGTTCACAGCGTAAGCCAATGGGCGTGCACCCTCCAGTAATCAATCGGCGGAGGCAAGGTGGCGAGGCAGGTGGGTGCTGCCACCCACTGGCTGACTGGGGGGAGCGGGGTGGTGGGGCTCAGTGGGCAGGTGGCATGGGGTGGGTACCCCTAGACCATCAGGGATATAGGACTTATATCTATTTTTTTTACAGATGCTTGTGATCGGGCAGACAGGAGTCCACTGGACCACCAGGGAGACTGGAGGAACATTTCTCTTTTATTACAAATGCCCGCGATTGGGCAGATAGCGGGCCACTGGACCACCAGGCAGATTGGAGGGACATTTCATTCTATTTTTACAAATGCCCGCAATCGGACAGATAGAGGTCCACTGGACCACCAGGGAGATTGGGAATATTTCTTTTTAGATACAGATGCCCATGATTGGGCTGCAGGGGGCGTCTGTCCCCGACGGCTGCTGCCTGGCAGGGCACCAGGCCAAGTCATCAGGGATCGGTGCACCTGCATGCAAATGGAGCCATAATGATATGCAAATGGCCCCATGTGCACCTTGTATACATTATGGCCCCATTTGCATGTCAAGTTTTGAATATCGTGGTTGCTGTGCATGGCGCAATAGAACTTGCACTAGAGCATCTCCATGCTCCACTCTGGCCACTTACGCTGGCGCAGTGCCACTGCGCCATGCACACTGGGGGTGGCCAGGGTGCGATATTCAAAACTGCTGAGCCATGGTGCAGTTCCATTGAATATCACCCAGTCCACACCCCTGCACAGCCAAGTTGTGCTGCGCCCAAGCTTGCACCACAGACTGGTGCAGTTTGAATATCTGGGCCCCTTAGTCATTTCAATGGGACATGCCCATGCACTCTCCCTTGCCCTCTTATAATGTGCTTGAGCATGGAGATGTCGAGGTCAGCTTCACTGGAGGGGGGTTCAAATACCTGATAGTAGTGGGGCTACAATAGTCTGTGCATACCATACTGCTCAACTGTCCCTGAATTCAAGGGGCAATCCTCATTTTATCCCTGAAAACTGCTCTGCCCTCTCATCCATCCTTCATGGAAAACATGCTGCTCACACAGAGAATGTCCTATAAATTTTGACTTTATGGCATGGGCACCATTTTAGATTTCAGCTGGGGGAGCCAACAACCAGTGGAGGCCAGGTGCTATTTAGTCCCTGGGCAGCAAGCTCTGGAATGTCTGGAACATCTCTAAAAGGTAAAACTTATTCATGGTGACTGAAAAGTGATAATCAAATCAGGAAAAATTCAAATGTATAAGATTAATCTTTATATACCTTGGGGCAGTGCATCAGATTTTGGCTTAAACCCATCCAGTTACAAACCAATTTTTTTGCTGGCTAAAGTTCTGAATTCCCCCACAAAAGAAACTTTTGTCCCAATTTCTCTCCCCAACTCCGTTGCATTCAATACCCATCCCATATGGGTCGTGAAGCCAACCAAAGGCGCAGAAACATGAAAAACACATCAATATTTCAGTCCTTCCCCAATCCCCCCCCATAAAAAAAAATGATTTATTTGAAGGCTATAGCCTGTAGTTCAAGGGGGCAGTGTAACTGGCCACATGCCCCTGTTGGCCTATTTAAGGGCTGCTCTCCTCACTCCACACACAATTATTTTTCCTTGTAGTCAGAGGCTCTGTCAGTCAGTCTTCTCTTCTGGGGCCTATTGGGGCTTTGCCCCCACTCCCATGTGCATGAGTAGACTCTGCTTGGTTTGTGCTGGACTTCTGATTTTCTGTTCTTCTGCTTTTGGTTTGTATTACTGGCCTCAAGCTGCTCCGAGCTTCTGTGTGTGCTGGTTCCCTTCCTGCTCCTGTCCTTGTGTTTGCCTTGTTTTTTTTTTTTTGGGCTTTCTAGTTTTCTAGTGCCCTGTCTATACATTGCTACTTGTGCTTCGGGTTATACTCTGTGTTTCCCTGCCTCAAGCTACTTTGTGCCTGTACCCCCAGGTTCCATTTCTCACCTACTACTGCAGCCCTCTTTTCACTGCATTGTTCTCTGTGTGCTTTAGCTCAACCTGCTTTCTGCCTAACAAGCCTCAGTCCCTGCTATTGTCATTGTCTGTTGCAGCTCACATTGCAAACTGCTGCCTTGCTCCCCTTAATTGATTACACCTGTTCATGGCTTTGCTGCCTAGCTAACAACTTGTCCCTGTTTTTACTGCTTCCCAATAACCTAAGCAACCTAGTCCATGGAACTCAATCCTGCTTCCTGAACTTATACCAAGCAAATACTGTTGCTGTTTTCAGTGCATTGCCTCTCCCTACAGTTTCTATGTTCATTCAGATTGCTACCCCTACAAACTATAGTTAATTGCTGCTGGATGCTGCTCAATTACCTTTGCAGCCCTACTTCATTACTCCTTACTTCTATGTTTGTGTTATTTAGGCTCATTTATTGCTACTTCCACCTTTACCAAACACTCAGCAGTTTGTTTCTGATGATAACCTAATCCTACTTTCATGGCTGACATGTATTTAACTTATTTCATTAGCTGCTTGGTGTTGTGGTGTCATGTTTGTGGCTTCTTTGTTTTTTCTATGGCAGGGAACTGAGGAATCACATCAGGCATCGAGGCTCCGGGCAGAGGGAGCAGCTTTTAATTTCTTATATGTTTTATTGGTCACTGGCTTACCCCGGCCTTCTATTGCTTCTCCATATAGCCTTTATGGCATTCCGCGATCAGCTATTCCAGGCAACTCTCTACCATAATGCAGCTGGCTCCACCCAACCTTCTATCGTCCTTTCCCTGCTGTTCTGCACCTGATTTACACAGTCATCCCTGCCTTCCTGTCCCTTGCAGTCCTTTTAGTCTTCCTATCCCTTGCACTACCAGTATTGCTTATATACCAGCCATCATGGCACTAATGCAATCAGCTCTGCAAGTCTGTTCATTCCAGGACCCTTATAATACTGGCATCCCTTTCCATGTCTGAGAGCATATCATTTTTACTTACTTTGAACTGCACCGCGTACTGTACTGACTTTGCAGCCTCCTCCAACCTAATCAGCTTCACAGCCTCCTCCACTCCAACCACTGGCCCTAGGCTTCACCCAGCCTTGATGTTCTTTTTCTCATAATATACTAACCAATTCACTCCCAATTTGGTTTTCTAATGGACTTGTTCAGCATGCATTCATGTGGTTGACAACTGCTATTTGCCTTACCTAGACAAATGAGAGGGTCTATGTTGCTCAGCCTGACCTACGTACAAGTCTCATCCAGTCAAGACCCATCAGAGGGTCCACAGTGCTCAGTCTGATCTACGTACAGGTCTCCCCATGTCTGCTATCATCTATTATGACCCACTTATGGGTCCCATGTTCCTTACCATGTGCAGGTCCCATGCTCATTACAACTCACTTTTCCACATTTTGGAGACATGCCAACCATATCCATTATTCCAGGTCTCAGGGCTAACCCTCTGGCCAATGGTCTCTCTCTCTGCACCCGAAGTCCGCATCTTGAGCATGCAAAGATTGGGGTGGGGTTCTTCTCACCTGGCCCATAGTTGGGAAGGTCCTCACTCTGGGTGGACCTTCGGTCATCAACCATACCCACGACACCTCTCGATGTAGCTTTCAAGACTTTAGTGGCAAAGGGGTGGGCTCTTATTGGAAGGGCCCCATTAGCTGCCCAAGCAGGTTCAGAGACACCCTTTCATGCTATTCTCCCTAAAACCACCTCTGATCCACCTGGTTTGTTCATAGATCGGTAGGCTGGCTGAGCACCATGGCAGTCATTACTGTCCTCATCCAGCCTTGGTCAACTATTGTTGCAGAGTGCACTCGCAACACTGCACAGTGTTCCCTTTAGAGGGCTAGAGTGAAAGTGTCCCACAAAATTACAATTCCCTTGGACTGGTCTACTAAACTGCAGTAGCAGAGCCATCACTAACCAAAACTGCCCCAAAGCCTGGAGGGAAGGTGACCTAAGCCTTGGATCCCCACAGGTTTCCTCCTCAAAGGGCTTTTTTCCCTCTGCTCCATGCCAATGTTCATAATACTCGATAGGCAGCCATGTAGTCTCTAGGTCACTTTGGTAGGTTTCCAACTTAGGTAGGTTTTCACTATTGGATTGAGTTTTGTGGATGTCCCGTAATGGTCCCATCTCCCCCCTTTCACTATTCTCTGTCTCTCTCTCCTTAGGAAACCAAGCCTCCACACCTTACAGTCAGAGCTCTGAGTGGGTCACTCATTATTCACCTGTAATTTCCTGCCTACTTTACTCAAAAAATATGACCAACTGACCTATGCTACCAGCTGAACCCCATTACTAGTCGACCTATGTACAGGTCTTCATTTATCCATGCTACCAACTGAACCTACACTACCAACTGACCTACATGCAGGTCCTTGACCCCAATATATGTTCACTACCTTGTATGCTTTGCTTGTCACCCTTTTTGAGCATCTTCCTAAGGTACCTTTAGCCAAGGGAATCACTTCCATGGGACCTCAAGGGGTGGAAACCTCCCCTAGGGTTCCTTGTCTTTGTACCCCTAAAGGGTGGTATATCCCATGGATAGAAAAGGCAAACAGCCAAGTTTATCTATGTTACACAAGCATGAAACCAGTTGAACAGGCACACTGAATTGGAAGGCTATAGACTGTAGTTCAAGGGGGTGGTGCAACTTGCCACACACCCCTTTTGGCCTATTTAAGTGCTGCTTTCCTCACTCCACACACAGCATTTTTCCTTGCCCCTCCATCCACCCCTCCTCCTCCAGCAGTACACTTCTCTCTCCCATGGGCTTCTTTCTAAGGTAACTTTAGCCAAGGGAATCACTCCCACAGCACCTCAGGGGATGGAACCCTCTTCTATGGTTCCTTGCCATTGTACCCCTACAGGGTGGTATATCTCATGGACAGAGAGGTGAACAGCCAAAGTTATCTATGTTACACAAGCACAAACCAGTTGCACAGGTACATTGAACTCTTACTTACCAAGCCATCTGGCCAGAACCTCTGGCCTAGCCCAGTGTGCCACCAGCCCAGTTTTCAGTCTGCTTCCCCTCCATCCTTCTGCCAGAAGCTGGATGCAAGAACCAACCATCCTGCATCCCCAATGTGGTCTGCAAACAGGTCTCCTCACCAACTGAACCCACCCAACCTGTGTTCCTTGCTTCTTGCTTGACTGCTTCTGAGGTTGCTGATGTACTGCACTGATCAAGGCCTATGAAGGCCACCTACATTGCTGTCACTACTGCTGCAAGGCCTAGCTTGCTGCAGTGGGGGCTCGCACTGTTTTTTTGTGAGGCGAGCCTGATAGAGTAAGTAGGTAGCCTATTCTCAAGTTAGCTTCTAGCTCACCTCCAGCCCCTTCAGCCACCAAGGGAGACAGAGACTCACTAAGAGAAGACCAACAAAAATATGCTGCCACAACACTGCTATTTATTTATTTATATAAGAGTTTTACCAGGAAGGCATGCCGAACAGACTAATGCTTGATTCTAGATGCATCCTGGGGAAGGGGAGAAAGGGTACACAGGCAATACATGGGCATTAAGAGGAAAAACAACAAATACAGGTTAAGGTACAGTAGACATTTAAAAACAATAGAGTTAAGTAATCCATAATAACAACAGTATAACATTAAATTAAAATTGCAATGGGGTACCGTGCAGCAGCAGCAGGTAGAGTGCATGTCCAGTGGAGCATAAACTGGGATACATAAGTATTACATAACTTTGGGGCAGCATATTTTACTGGCACACTTTGGATGGGGAGAATGAATTCCATTGGGGTGGACTGTGTAAAATAGTTGCACATGCAGTGAGAGGAGAAGTGAGGTTTGAGGAGGTGATTGAGGTGCTGGGGTGAAGCGGCATGTCTAACTCCTCTGGGGAGGGAGTGCCACAGTGTTACATGTGATAATTGAAGGCTGATTGGTCAGTAGTGGTGGACATATATGGAACCAGTAGAAGCCTGCTATCATTGTTTCTTAGTGAGTAGGCTGGAGTGGTAGGCGCAGATAGCACAGATGTGAGGTAGGTGGGAAGGGTCTGGGTCCAGTACTTGGCCATTAGCACAGTGGGTTAGCCTATGGGACTGGAGGGTGGGGAAGTCCAGGGACTGGTAGAGGACACAGTGGTGGATGGCAGGAGGACAGTCAAGAGTAAAATGACAGAAGGGATGGAATTGTGGGCCCGGTTTGGCTAGGGTGGATTTTGGTGCAGCACTGTAGACTACATCTTCATTGTCAAAAATGGGTAGGATTATTTTCTGTACAATGGCATGGCATATCGCCAGCGGGATGCATCCATGATTATTGTATAGCATACCCAGCCTGGGGTGCAGCTTATTTTGGATGGCATCGATATGTACAGAAAAGATGAGGTGCTTGTCAAGGAAAACCCTGAGATATACGAAGGAGGAACAGTCCTCCAGGGATACCAGTCCAGGGTGTGGAAGGCTGGGGTGGAGGTGAGCTGCAAGAGTCTCTGCCTAGTGCTGAAGGTTATAGAGACTGTTTTCTCAGCATTTAGTGAGAGCTGATTTGTGCAAAACCAGCACTGGACATTATTGAAGTCCAACTGAAGTCTGGTCATCACATCAGTGGTTGTGGGGCCAGAGGTATACAACATTGTATCATCCACATACATGTAAATGGATGTGTGAGGGCAAGCAGAGGAAAAGTCATTTAGGAATATTGAAAATAAGAGCGGCCCAAGGACAGAGCCCTGGGGAATGCCAGTAGTGACAGGAAGGGGGGCAAAGATGGTGTTACCAATTCAGACTGATTGGAATCTACCAATCAGGTAGGACTGGAGCCAGTTTAATGCCTCACTGGAGAGTTCTGCTAGTGTGAGTTTGGGTAGGAGGAGTTGGTGAGAGACAGTGTCAAATGCTTTTGCCAAGTCGACAAAGATTGCGGAGGTGATGTGTCCTTTGTCCATACCAGAGTAGATGGAGTCTGTGAGCCTTAGCAGAGAAGTTGCAGTGGCATGGTTTTTCCTAAAACCAGACTGGTAAGGTGTGAAAAAGGATGTAGCATCAAGGAAGGAGGAGAATTGGGAGAGGGCAAGGTGTTCCTGCAGCTTAGCCAGTAGAGGGAAAAGGGAGATAGGGTGGTAGTTTCCAGGGACTGATGGATCACCACCTTTCAGAAGTGGGATGACAGTGGCATGCTTCCACTCAGATGGGATGGAGGCTAGAGAGAAGGAGAGATTTAGTAGTGCGGTCAGAAGGGAGGTGAATGCAGGGTTGGACAGGTACAACATTTTATAGTCTAGGCCAGTGTGGCATTTACCTTTGTATGGGTTTAGAGTGAGCAGTGCATGTAGCACTTTGTCTGTGGTAACCAGAAGGAATACGAAGGAGGGATCATGAGTGGGGGCTTGTGCAAGGTTGGAGGTGGGTTAGGTGGATTTGGGGGCTGGGGGGAGAGCAGACAGCAGTGACGCTGCGCAACTTGT
The DNA here is from genome assembly GCA_016271365.2 of Neoceratodus forsteri. NCBI lineage: Eukaryota > Metazoa > Chordata > Ceratodontiformes > Ceratodontidae > Neoceratodus > Neoceratodus forsteri. Next base: position 411,320,170 of record CM028133.1, on the reverse strand, counting down.
GAAGTATGAGATGAATTCAGAAACCACTGCAAGAGGATCCTTAACAGTGGAATCACATATATCTAAGGCAGGGGTTGAAGGCTGGGATGGTGGGGAGAGTTAAGCAATAATGCATGACAGGGTGTGGGTTGTGCTGTTATAACCTCATGCCTGGGTGGTTGGGCACGAGGTCACAGGCCAAGCACATCCAACATTCCAGAAGTGAGGTTACCACCTTCCAGAATATTGCAGGGTGATTTAGGTTCACGGAGAAGGTGGATTTGAAATAGCTGGCTTTATCCCACCTGATTTGATGCATGCAGGCATTATGTAAAGCCCGATACTAGAGCTGATCTGAGGTTAGACTGGAGACTTTGTTTGTTTTCCAGGCAGGATCTCGTGCTCTAAGGTGGGTCATGATGTCAGCTGAGAGCCAGGGTAGGTGAGCACCTCTCACTCTGGCTCATCTAAGAGGGGCATAATGATCCCAGACAGCAAGGAAACTGGTCTTAAAACATTCCAGGGTGGAGTCGATGGAGATAGCCTGAGGGATGTAAGACCAGTCTGTGGTGGCCAGGTCATTTAGTAGTACAGCAAGATCCAAGGATTTATAGGATCTGGTCAGGATGGTTTTGGGGGGGGGGGGGGGTGATTTTTGCCTGTAGACTTTTCTTACTGAGTATATCATGTAATGATTGCTAAGGGAGTCCAATAATAGACCAGAGGCTAGTATACGTTGTGGGTGGGAGGTGAGGGGACCAGTCAAGGAAAGAGTGGTTTAGGGATTTGGTGTTCAGACATGTGGGCTCAGACATCATTTGGGACAGACTGAGTGCAGCTATCCTGTTTCAAAGTTTAGTGCTAACACTAGAGAGCCAATTCCAGTTGAAATCCCTGAGGATATAAAGCTCACTTCCCTCTGCTAGTGATTTTAGGTTGGTGAGGTGGTCTAGGATGTCCAGTGTGGAAACGTTAGGTGAGCAGTATGATCCTACAATGAATATGGGTATGGTGTGGGTGAGTGTTAGCTTAAATAATAAGGCATCAATGGACTGCGCTGGTGCAGTTAATGAGGCTTGGGTGAATTTAAGTGAGAATGCAACGTTACATGGCTACACTGCCTCCACGTTTGCTCCCAGGGCAATCATGGCAGAAAACAGTGTACCCAGGAATGGCAACTTCTGTGTCCTTAATGTGCAGTTTTAGCCAGGTCTCTGAGACAATCAAGATGTCAGGGCATAACGATAGGGAAACAGTTGTAGTAGTGTTAGTTTGTGAAGGAGGCTATAAATATTTAAGTGGACCAGTTTTAGGTCTTTAGGGCGTTGGTAATGAGGGGTGGGGGGTTATTTTCTGGTAGGGGTTGGGCCGGGGTTAGGCTCAATGTTCCCTGATAGAAGAAGTAGAAGGCAGATCATAAGTTTTATACAGGACCAGGGCCATGGTAGCTTGCGGACAGTAGTGGGGAGTGAGTTCTGTGGCCGGAGAAGAGACATGTGCAGGGAATTTCAGAAATAAGAATCCTGCATGAATGGAAAAGCAGGAGAATGGTGGGACCTGTTAGCCTGCAGTGTAGCTGACCTGTGGGTTGTGGGTCATTATGAGTGGTGGTGGTGCAGGGGGTGCTGCAGTGGACAGAATAGTGGGTGTCAGCAAGCATTGTTGGACTATGGGGCATGTGGAAGGGGGGAGTGACACTACTGGAGCTTAAAGAGAGGTTATTACCATACATGGTAACATGGTAAGTAGAGATGTGCGAAATTGAAAACTTATGCCTAGCATATTTAGCATACTTTCTGCATTATGCAAAATAATTCATACCGGCTTACTGTAATTTCACCCCCCGATTCAGCTTTCATTCATAAGCGCAAAATTAAGCCCAAATTATGCTAATTTCGGTCCCGGGAGGTGAGATTTCACCATTTGCTTCAGCTTCGCCAATGTTTTACAATTACGCCAGCGGAACTGCTGTGCATTGTGGGTAGATATCTGAAATCTCATGTGTAAGGTGTTTCCTGCACAGTATATTGTCTGGTGAATCGGAAAGTAGTTCAGCATGGTGCATTACAGCCAATAAACCACTCAAAAACCTATTTTTTTGTGATTTTTGACAGTTAATTGCTCACAAAATCGCAAGTTTAGTTCCTAGTGCTGCTAGTGAACATTTTTTTGTTTTTGTATCTTTGGAGAATAGTTAGTTAAACTTAGTGTTTCAGTTTTCTCTGTGTCTATGAGGAAGTGAGTTGGGGAGGGTCGACCATGTGGTGTGTGTGTGTGTGTGTGTGTAAAATGAAAGCAGAGCAGGCTAGTTCCTAAAATTTGACATATTTCTCACAAGTTGTGAGTGAGTTTCTGTAATTTCTTTTAAGTCTGAAGATCTGCAGTTTGTGTGCTACTTATTTGTTATATTTTTCTTACATATTGGCTGTTTTTTGGGTCACTTTATCTGTGCAGTTGCAACATTCTTCTGACTGAGTAGTTTTGTTTCTGTTTCCCTTTGCTGAATCACTTTGGTGATTTATTTTCTTTATTGAAAGTATTCCTGTACAGCGACCTGACCACTTGACTTGTCCATATCCAGGTACACTGCATTGCTGAATTGCTCACAGAAATTAAAATTGTGATCTAGCCTCTGCATTGCAGTGCTCCTGTTTTTTTGATTGAATTTGCTTACCATATTAACCCTTTCCTCTCTGTTTCACCACTGTTGTTTACTGCCTGACCTAGCAGACTACCATATAAAAAATGAAAATGCCTACCAAGAGACATTCAGGAAAAGGTGCTAGGGTGGGAGGTGGCTCAAAGAAGTCTGATGGAAAAAGTAAACTTATTTGTGAAACTGTGCCCCCTGTGACCTGCCGCTGCTGCTGTGGTAGACAGTAGCAGCAAAATCAAAGTTAGAAGTGGCTTGAAGTCTGTGACTCATTTTTTTACTGCCCAATCTGTAACTAGTATGCATGTTGGGGATGATACTGGGAATAAGGGAGACACTCATGCCAGTGGAGGCACAGATGTCCAGGAGGAGGTCGAAAAAGTTGTCAGTGTGACTGTTGTTCCTGCTCAAGGAGGAGCTGATGGTGGTGAGGGTGATAATGTCCAGCTTTAGTGCATTTCTCCAGGAGAAGGAGATAAGGAAAGTCAGCCCCCCCCCACCCAGAGAGAAGATGACAGAGAAGGGAAAAGTTTGTCTGTCAGTAGGCAGTAATAGAGATGAGGAGGAGGATATAATATGTTTTGGTACAGATGATGATGAGGTGTTGGCTCCCCTGTGGAAGCCAGAAGTGAAAAAGATGAAGGGTGATGATGATGAAGCCCATTTAGATGACAAGACTGAGGGTGAAGATATCAGCAAGCTTACAACAAGCAGTCCAGCCACCCCACCTCCCAAACATAGCATGGTGGATATCATGCAAGTGGCATAAAAAGCAAAAACGTCCACACCTTTGGCTACACTGTCCAAGTCTCAGTCCCATCATGTCAAATCTAGAGTAGCAAAGCCCCTAGTTCGGGATTTTTTCATGCTTAATGCAGCTGGTGACACCATGGTTGTCTGTCAGCTGTGTCAAGCACGTGAAAGTTGTGGAAAAAAGGGCAGCCACCTAGACACCGGTGGGCAGCACGCCCACTTGAAAAACAAGCACCGACTGTGCTGTCACCAACACCAGAAAGATACCATAGCTGTTGGCAGGACTTCCCTTGTTAAGTTTAATGTTAGTGACAGCAGTGCAATAGAGTAGGAGGAGGGAAGACTGAGTGGGTCGGTGGAGGAGGAGTGTGAGGAATAATTTTCTCTCCCGAGCAGTGAACATAGTAGCAGTGGAGCTGCCACTCCCACGAGTCATAAAAGTACACCATCAGGCCTAAAATCTGGCACAATAACCAGTTTCATACATGCTGCACATCCTAGGCTCCAAGAGTCACCTGGTACCCGAGCAGGAATAACATTGGTGGTACAAGTAAAGTGTTTTTGTCAACCCGCTGCCAAGATGCAACATACATTGAGGAGTGTGCTTGAGCGGTACTCAAAGTACCCCCCCAGTCATGCTGCTGCATGTCAGCTGAATGCAGCCACAGCTGAAATGCTTGCCATCGACCTGTTGCCCTTCTCCTTTGTGGAGAATGCAGGATTCTGTCGTTTGAAGGCCCATGCCCATCCCAAATGTCAAGTGCCATTGTGAAGGTATTTCTCCAAACGTGCCATACCAGAACTCTACAGCAGAGTTTCACAGTCTGTCCTACATGCCATGAAGCATTCTTCCTCAAAATATATCCACCTTAGGATGGATATGTGGACAAGTGGGCAGACAGTGAACAGCTCATATCTGTGCATAACAGCACACTGGGCACAGGTACCTGGGGTGGTTGTTGATTTGGGCCCTGGGAAAAGCTGTATAAAGCAAAATTGTGGTGGTAGAATGCAACCATAACTGTGCAAAGTGTTACAGGGTCTCACACTGCTGAGAAAATGTTGAATGTGCTGCTAAACAACATTGATGAGTGGATCAACACACAGTCACTCAGAGCGGGGTTTATTGTCAGTGACAATGGCTCCAATGTTGTTAAGTGGATTAGTGACTGTGTTTTTTTCAGAGTTTTCTGCCTGGCGCACTGCCTTAATCTAGTTGTGCAGCAGTTTCTGAACCAGAATGAAATAAAAGAAACTATCTATCGCCAGATGCATCGGTGTTCACTTTGCCCATTCTGCAAAGGCCTGTGACCATCTGCATGAGCTGTAGCGCACTAACCATCTGTCTCAGCACCATATGAAGCTTGATGTTTTTACCATGTGGAACTCCATGCTGTACATGTTGGACCAGCTTAATGAGTAGTATAAGGTGGTTTCAGATTACCTACTGCTGCACACCACCAGGGATAGAGCTGGAGTGTTCATCACCCTAACAATGGAGCAGTGACGACAAATGGATGGCATAATATGCATTCTGCATCCATTTGAGCATGCAACACAGGCTACGAGTGGGGACACTGCCTGCATAAGTCAGTCAATACTCCTGATACATGTGCTGAGGCAGACACTGGTAAATGTCCGTCACCAGATAGAGGAAAGTGATGATTAGAGTTCTGTTCATGCAATGGGTCACATGCTCTGTATACTGGACAGCAATATACATACAGTATCTGTGGCATTATGCAGTCTGATAAGTTTGCTGTTGCTACCATGCTGGATCCATGGTACAAACGTGGCTTGCCTGCCATGATTGAAGGGGGTCATGTGCGAATGGTGAAATTGACTAGTTACCTTGTCAGATGCGTACATAGGGCACAGGTGAAAAATGCAGAGTCACAAAAGGCACATAAAGAAATACCAGGTGTTGCTACCACCACCACCACCAGTACAACATCAGAGGCCACCAAATCTAACAAAATGTCAAAGTCACAGCACAGCATGGCAGATAATCTGATTTGGGATGCTCTGTACCAGGTGGGCATTGAAGAAATTGAAGAGAAGGAGGAGAAGCATGAATAGGCAGCAGGACTCAGGGCAGCACAACATATGGTGGATGCCTACATGGGAGACAGCAAGCGCCTTGGCATCACCGATGAGCCATTGGTGTACTGAAGCAACAAAGTGAGTGAGTGGCCTGCACTGGCATCTGTTGCTTTTAAATACCTTAGCTGCCCACTATCCAGTGTCAGTATGGAACGGGTGTTCAGTTCTACTGGGGCCATTCTGCATGACTGTTGGATAAATCTGTCACCAAAGAATGTTTCCAGCCTAACATTTATAACAAGCATTTGTCAATGTCAAATGTTTGCTAGCTGGTATTAGCATTAGAAATGCAGGAGTTAGACAGATGCAGACTAGGAATGGCAGTGAAGTACTGAACTTCACATGAACCGCACCTCCATCCTGTAGAGACAGACAGGATATGGGGTAAGTTTTTGGGTCGTCACCCATGATGGTCAAGCCATGTCACCTCACCCTATTCTGCAGACACTGACACGTGTTGAGCTGTGCCTTAGGGTGTTTGGCTTTACAGTCACCCCATTCCAAAAAGGACATATGTTGAAATGGGTGCAGCATAGGAGAATGGGGTGAAGTCTTGGGACGAAGAGTCCAAGGTATACCTTGATGCCTGTCAGTGGCTGGGGTTGGGCTGGTATGAGCGGTACAGTCAGCAATCCAAAGGCACACCCTAATACCTATCTGTCTGTCTGTACAGGGTAGGACGTAATGGTTAGAGACCATAATACCTCAGGTGTTTGTGGTATTCACAGTACAAATTTTAAACATGGCCTTTTTGTGACCCCACCTAATGAAAGCATTTGGGACCTCTTCTCATGAACAGTGGCAATGTGATTTTGTCAATGTGTACCGAAAACTGACTTCCAACAGTGACAGTGCCATTCTGCACCACATGTACGAAAACACAGATCAGGCAGGATGTGAAGAATGACAACTGTACCATCCATAGGGAGGCATGAAGAGATGGCAATGTTGAATGTGTAGTGGGAATATTAAAAATGCTAGCAGTTCCGCTCAAATGTGGAAACCGCACAGCGTATGTGTGTAACACAGTAATTTTATGAAGTTTCATCACCAGATTTTCACCATAGGCATTTAACGACCTGTGCTCATGAACAGTGTCACTGTGATTTTGCTACTGTGTCCTGAACACTGATTTCCCACAACAACCACGATAGTCTATGCCGGAACTGCAAAAACACTTTTTGACCAGGATGTGAAAAATGACTGCTGTACTGTTCATAAGGAGGTGTGGAAAAATGGCAATGTTGAAAATCTGGAGTGAAAATATTACAAATGTGCAAAGTTAAAAGCGTGCGTGGAAACTGCACAATGCATGCTTGTAACACATGTATTTCATGAACTTTCATCACCAAATTTTCAACATAAGCATTTTAGGACCTCTGCTAATGAACAGTGTCATTGCGATGTTCCTAATGAGTCCTGAACATGGATTTCCCACAATGACCGTGCTAGTCTGCGCCACAAGTGCAAAAACACATTTGGGCCAGGATGTGAAAAATGAGAGCTGTACTGTTCATAAGGAGGTGAGGACAAATGGCAGTATTGACAATCTGGAGTGAAAATATTGCAAATGTGCAAAGGTACGAGCGTGCATAGAAACTGCGCAAATCACGCTCGTATCACAGTCATTTTATGGACTTTTCTCACCAAATTTTCAACATAGACATTTTAGGACCTCTGCTAATGAACAGTGTCACTGTGATTTTTGTAATCTGTCCAAAACATTGATTTCGCACATCTACGGCGCCATTGTGCACTACATGCCTGGAAACACATTTTGGGTGAGATGTGCAAAAGTAAAGCTGTACTGCTCATAAGGAGGTGTGGTAAAATGGCATTGCTGAAATCTGAGTGCAAATATAAAAATTTGTGCACTTACAAGCGCAGTATAGGAACCGCCATGCAACACATGCTCCTAAACGGTAATTGTTAGAAATTTTTTCACCAAATTTTCAACATAGCCATTTTAAGACCTCTGCTCATGAACAGTGTCACTATGATTTTCTTAATCTGTCCCAAACATTGATTTCTCACATCTACTGTGCCATTGTGTGCTACATGCATGGAAACACATTTTGGGCGAGATGTGAAAAATGACAGCTGTACTGCTCATAAGGAGGTGTGGTAAAATGGCAATGTTGAAAATATGGAGTGCAAATGTTAAATATTCGCAGACTTATGAGCATGCATTGGAACTGCACAATGCACACTCATAAAACAGTAATTTTTAGGAATTTTTCACCAAATGTGCAACATAGCCTTTTTGAGAGCCCACCTTATGAACACTGGCACTTTCATTTTGTTAATCGGTCCACAAAGGTGATTTTGTGCAGTGATCGCGAAATCACCCTTCAGGCCCTATTAACGCCATGACAGTAACAGAATTCATGAGGAGGGGTCCCAAAAACCCGATGTTGAAAATCTGGTGTCAAAATTCCCAAAAATGCCTGAGATATGCATCAAAGTTGAAAAACCCCTATCTATCCCATTATACAGCTTACTGGCATTTCCTCAGTTCGCGGTCGACTTTGAAGAGTGCAGACGTGTTCCTGGTCCACCGAAGATCATCGCGCTGTCCTCCGGAGGTAAGTATGGGGAGAGGGGTGTGTGTGATGAGGCAGGGTGCACAGTGGGTGGGCGCAGGTTGCAGGAGGGAGGGCTGGGAGACCGCAAGGGACCATTTTTGATTTACAGGGAAAAGAAAAAGACAGACAATGCTGGATGGTTTTCCATTTAACAGGGGCATTTGTCACTCTGGGGTGGGCTACCAGCATGCCAGCAGAGTCTTTGGGGGGGAGCTGTAGCCAATGGGGGATTGGGCACCCCAGTCAGCACACAAGAAAATGTGGGGGGGTTCATCATGCCGAGGGGGAGTGGGCTCTCCCATCCTCAGACAATAAAAGTGGGTGGAAAGGGTAACATCATGCCAATGGGGAGTGGACTCCCCCATCGGCAGACAAAAAAATCAGGTGGAGATTGGCGCACTGAAGCTGGTGGAGATTGGGGCCCCCATCGGCAAACAAAGACCATCAGGTGGGGCACTTGCTGCTGAGGGGGATTGGGCACCCCCTCGGCATGGGGGCAGAATAATATTGTTTATGAATGTGGTGGCAAGCCACCCGCCATGTTCATAAACAGTATTGAGCTAGCTAACGTTCCACTCTGCAATGATGGGTTGCTCCCTCATTGCAGCACAATGACTGATGCTGCAATGACGAGGCGGCCCCTGATTGCTGCGGCGAAAACGTTACAATTTGGTGCACTTTTGGAGACCAGTATCATCGGCACACTGTGCCTCTATTGGTCCACCATTGCCAAGCTCCCTAATGCAGTGCCTCCCTTGGCTGTAACAGTGCCATGCCTCCACAACCCGCTTCTCTCCTAAGCTGTCACATCATGTTTCGTGCGCATGTGTGCAAGCAAACATAAAACTGAATAAGGCTCACATTCCACATAACGTGATTATTGCGATGGTGTTGCCCCAAGAACTGTGTCTCAGGGACGATGATGACAACAAAGACGTCCACAGTGGTAAGGCCTCTACTAGCAGGGAAGTAGATGAAGCAGCAATGTTGACTGAATTTAGACCTGGTGATGACTCCAGTCTCAAAGACTATGAGGGCTGCTTCATGGATGATATGTCACTGGAAGAAGGCTAAAGGTGTTGTGCCCCACCCCCACAGCAAGCATCAGCACCCCAACCCCCCATTTCCACATATACCTCCTCCATGACACCATGAATGAATGTCTATTGAGTGTGTCACCACTGTATAAACAGCAATGACAACTTAGCTGGACAGTGCGCAGTCAGTACTATGTTACTCAGTATACATTAATGCTGCCTCTGAGTCCAGCTACATTACTCATCCTCCTCCTGCAGCAGACTTCCACCAAAAAGAATCATATGTTTTTAGTTGTCAGCAGTGACCCACACCTTGCAGGTGCAGCACCTTGATCCAGCATCAACACACCAGGATGGAATACTTCTATTTAGTCACTAATGCCGCACAGAGATGGGATGCTTTGGCAAATGTACACCAAAAAACCAAGCCACCATTCCATTTCAAGTACTTTGTACCTGTCTGGCAATAAGAAAAAAAGAAGAAAACATTTTTAGCATTGTTACAACAACCGGGTGCCCCCCCCCAACCCACCATCATTACAAGAAGCTATAGTTACATCAGGATCCTCCTGATGAAGCACGAGTAGTGCAAAACCAGTCGAGGTTGTTGGTCCTGAGCTGCAGGGTGACTGAATTTTATTCTATAAATAAATTATTGCCGAATACCTGCGGTGCCTTTGTTTTTTACTTTTAACACTTGACATGAACAGACTATGTCTGATGAGCACAGCCAGCACCCAGCAGCTAGATTTGGAGAGAAGTAACATACTACACTCCCAAGCAGCAGAAATTCTGAATATTGACAAAGCCATATATACTGTAAGATAGTTACTGTCAAAGTCTGACATCTCTGTCCTGCAGTAACCACAAACTTAATACTTAACCATATCCACCAACCCAACCTCAACCACCTCCTCCCGCCCACCCACCCGCCCCACCAAAGACCATACCAAATTAAAAATACTTACCACCAGTTAATGGATTGCACACGTATTGAACAGCAGCAGCAGCAGCAGCACTGCACCTGGATTTAACAGCTCTTGAATTCCTGCATGTGTTTATAAAAGAAAAAATTAATACAATTACAATCTGACTCAGATATCCGAGCTGCAGTCAACTATCCATCCTCATAATGAAAAATTCAATACTTACCTTGTCCTTGAGCAATGCTAAATGTGGTGCATTCCAAAATCCCATTTCCAAATCCTGGGCTGGCATGCATGTTGACATGATTATGTACTCCTCAGCACACTAGATAAATATAAAATAAGTACAAACATATAAGAACTCATGACGTCCCAATACCAGCCCACCATCCACCTTCTCTTGCACCCGGAAAAATAAATACAGATACTTACGTGTGCAGCAGCAGCAGCATCAATCGACTATATGAAGAGGATCCCCATGAAGCAGATAAAGCATTGCTTCTCATGGCAACTAGTCAGAGCAGCAGGCAGCAGCTACAGGCAGGCAACAGCAGCAGTACTCAAAATGTAATTCAATCCACACTGACTTAAGACCACAGAGACAACAGAGCTAACCAGGGGATCATCATTTCGAAATGATAATTCCATAGTTCACAATCAACTGAGAAAGCAGCAGCAGAAGGAATTAAGTACAAGTTTAAGTCACAGCAGGACCATTTTGCAGGAGGATTTATTTTTCTCATCATGGTAAAGTAGCTTAAGTTGCATGTTAGGCAGCAGCAGCACCACACTTAGGCCTGAAAAGCATTTAAACGGTGCAGAAAACAGTACGTTTGGGTCCTCATGGTGGGTGTGAGCCATGTAACTGCATGCCTGACACCTGATTTCTCTCTGAATGCATTGTGCAGTTTTTTGGGAAACATTTGTGGACATTTACTGCCTGTGCTGCATTGGCAGAAACAAGATGTGACCAAAAAGCAATTTTAAACAGTGAACCGAAGATCATCGTTTAGTCCGGGTAGTGGTCTGGGTGCCATAAAACATGATGACTGAGACCTGATTTTAGTGTCAATTTTATGTAACATGTTTTGGTAAATGTTTCTGGACTTGTAGTCCACATTTAGCTCCAGCAGAAGTGAGTTTCAGGCAGAAAGGCTTGGCAAACAGGCCCTAAAACAGCCATTTAATGTCTGGGTGGTGAGGGGGACACATTAAAACATCACGGCTGAGACCAGGTTCCACTCTCAATTTAATGTACCATTTTTTTCTGCAACTTTTCTGGATATTTACTGCCTGTGCTGCACTGGCAGAACCAAGATGTGACCAAAAAACAATTGTAGACAGTGGACCAGAGACCATCGTTTTGTTCGGGTGGTGGTTTTGGCGTCATAAAACATCACGGCTGGGACTTTATTTCAGTCTCAATGCACTGTGCAGTTTTTTGGGAAACATTTCTGGACTTCTGGGCCATGTTTGGAACCAGCAGCACCACACTTAGGCCCTAAAAGCATTTAAATGCTGCAGAAAACAGCACATTTGGGTCCTCATGGTAGGTATGAGCCATGTAACTGCATGTCTGACACCTGATTTCTGTCTCAATGTACTGTGCAATTTTTTGGGAAACATTTCTGGACTTGTAGGCCCCATTTGGCACTGGCAGAAGTGAGTTTCAGGCAGAAATGTTGGGTAAACAGACCCCAAAACAGCTATTTAATGTCTTGGTGGTGGTGGTGGTGGGGGGGAGTGCACCCCAAAATATAATGACTGAGACTAGATTCCACTCTCAATTTAATGTACCATTTTTTCTGCAACTTTTCTGGGCTTGTAGGCCCTGTTTGGCACCAGCAACAGTGAGTTTCAGGCAGAAATATTGGGCAAACAGGCTCTAAAATTGCTATTTAATGTCTGGGTGGTGGTGGTGGGGGGCACCCTAAAACGTCATGGCTGAGACCAGATTTCAGTCTTGATGTACTTTAACATTTTTTGGGAAACATTTCTGGAATTATGGGCCATGTTAGACAGTGGCAACACTCTACATTCTCAATGTCATCCTCATTGTTTTCCGGTCATACCATATTTCTCATCTTGTCATGCCTACTCTGCACAGCATGGCTTCAAGAGGCTGTGTTAAACTGTAGCCCTACTAGAGTACATTTTGGACAGGGTGGTGGTGGTGTGGTTGGGCACTGTAACACCAAGTTAACATTGTGGCAAGCCCAAGCCATGGGGACACACATGTTAAACACCAAAAAAATGTATATTATGCTTAACTTTGCAATAAAAATGCTTATGTTTCTGTGATTGCTGTGTACACAGCCAAAACAACTTATGGGGAAACAGACTGATTGTGTTTTACTGATTATTTGATTTGTGCTATAAAGTCCAATGCTTAACAGGGGTGATGGTGGGGTCGGGGGGCAGCCAACGCAAAGCATCGATGGGGCTTCCTTGCAGCTCCTAGTGGAGGCCTGCCTAGAAGTGGTGAACTCCGTACCTGTTTTTGGGCAGGTGGGGGTGAACTATCATGGCGGCAGCTGCTGTTACTCTGGGGAGGGCTCCTAATTTCTGTGCCTTCATGACCACCCTCAGAGGGGGATCCGAGAACTACAGAACAACAAGGAGAAAAAATTGACTAAAACCAGGTAAGAAGAGGGGTCTGGAGAAGAAAGGGAAGGGGGTGGCAAGATGGGGAGGGAGGGAGAAAGCACCTCACACAAAACACTTGCTATATCAAAAGAAATACAGAGCAGATGCAATTTGCTATAGTTCCCAGTTGTCAACTAGTAAATTACATTGCTAATGGCTATGCAATCTGTTCAAAGCAGGCTGTAAATATTACTTAAGGTGTCCAGTTGGAAGCATCAACCAAAATTGGTCAGACTGTGTAAAATTAGTTACGGTGCCCTGTTTAAAAACAGCTAGTATAAAACCGGCAGACTTCATAAATTCCTTTAAGGGTGCCCTGCTGAAATCAGATTAAATAAAATCATCACATGCTGACTACCAACATTCAGAATCTAAGTTCAGTCAGTAAAAGCCGGTCTTCAGAATTAATTTAAGGTGACCTGCTAAAAACCTCCAAAATAAGTTGGTATATATTTAAAGGTCCCAGCAAGAGAGTCAAGAGTAGCTTGTGCATGTCCCAAAAGCAAGGTAAAAACAATCAGTATTTCTCTTGGGACAATAATTTGAATCTGGTCAGAGTCAGTATTCAAAGGTGTGGTGCCAAAACAACTCTCCTTTGTTCCAACTCCAACTTCCTTGCAGCTCCTAGTGGAGGCCGGCCTAGATGTGGTGAACTCAGTACCTGTTTTCAGGTGGATGGGGGTGAATGATTGTGGCAGAGGCTGCTGCTGCTCTGGGGAGGGCTCCTAATTCCTGTGCCTTCGTGACCACCCTCAGAGGGAGAGCTGAGGACTGTTTTCGTGCAGATGGGGGTGAACGATTGTGGCAGCGGCTTCTGCTGCTCTGGCAAGGGCTCCTAATTCCTGTGCCCTAGCGACCACCCTCGGAGGGGGAGCCAAGAACTGTTTTCAGGTGTGTGGGGGTGAACGATCATAGTGGCAGCTGCTGCTGCTGCTCTGGAGAGGACTCCTAATTCTTGTGCACTGTTGACCACCCTCTGAGGGGGAGCCAAAACCTTTTTTCGGGTGGGTGGGGGTGAACAATCATTGTGGCAGCTGCTGCTGCTCTACAGAGGGCTCCTAATTCCTGTGCCCTTGCGACCACCCTCAGAGGGGGAGCAGAGAACTGTTTTTGGGCAGGTGGGGTATTGAGAGTTCAGTACACACTGATACAAGCTGTAGTGTGCAGCCTGTTTACTTTTTTACGGGGAAAGACAGTGTCCCACTTTCATGACTCATGTGCTCTTGTTTGGCTGGGGCTCCTCCATGACATGTGTAATGGCACCGCTGCAAAGACATGGAGAGAGTGGACAACACAATACACAGTTAAGTCAGGAGTGAACCTGCAGCATGAGTGCAACACAGGCTGGGGGGAACTTATCATGCAAAAGAGTAAATCCAAATTTAATACCATTATTGCCACACCAGCAGAACAACCTAGGCACAAATGCGGGGGGGGGGGGCAACTGCTCCCCTCTGCCATGCCTAAATGGCACCCCTGCTTTATGATATAAATTAATTCTCAAGGGCTAACATCAGTACAAGTAAATACACTGTGTTCTGTGGTACTGTAGCTCCACGTTTCAGGATGTGTTGTGATTATCTTGAGGGTTAGTGCCCCTCATTGTCACTCATTTTGAGTGCCCCTGTCCCTCATTTCAGTGACAGAATGTGAGGTATGGTGCATGCTTCCAAGACCCTACTCAGCACAAAGAATGCTGAGCTTGGCCATAGTGTACATGCTCCATACAGAATGACAAAGGGAAAGTAAGTAAGCTATAACAGTCATGGAGAGTCACATTTGTAGCACTAAATATGCATAAGGGGATTTGCATGGCCCAGAACAAAAAGGTCAGGCTTCACAACACAGAGGCCCCTCTTCGCACATATGGAATGGGGGATGTTGGCTGACTATAGCCTAAGCATTTAATACAGTAAGCAAACAATACTTTACAAATTAATGGCAATTTAATGACGCAAATCAAAAGCCAATAAACAACTTGCAAAGGATCAGAATTAATGAGTTTACCTACTTTAAACAGGAAATCAATGAAAAGGGTGTTTCAATGGCTTTAGTTGCTAGCAGTAGTATTAGAAATAAAAACTGATGTGTTTTTTAGATGAGATTTACACCAGCTTAGTTGCTGCACACATGGCAAGCATGCAGCATGTGAACCAGATGTGATTTTAAATGATGTTCACACCAGCTTAACTGCTGCACTCATGTCAAACATCCAACATACAAGCCTGATGTGATTTTTAAAAGATGCTTGCACCCGCTTACCTGCTGCACACATGTCAAGCTTGCAGCATGCAAAACAGATGTGCTTTTTAGACCTAGTTCGCATAGGTTCACTTTGTGTATGCAAACCACATGCAGACATTACACAATTAAGCATGTGGCATGCATTCTACAGGTACACAGCACATATATTTCTGTAAGGGTAGTATTCCTATTCAGTAAGGCAACATTCTTCTCACAACATTTAAGAAACATCTGGAGAGATTGTGACATGGGGGGGGCAAAAGTCAGACTTCGGTTTAAAAATGTCTGGTTGATAAAGTAATCCCTTATTTTCTTCATATTGCTCACCTGTTGTGGCCTCTTGAATTTCCACCTTGTTTTCACTGTGAAGAAAGCTTTCAAACTTAGGTTTCTCACCAGTCTATTTATATCCAGAACTGTTTTAAAAGTATCAAATCTTTGCATCAGGGTAAAGGAAAGCCCCTTATTTAAAACACTGGTCTCTGCTTCACTAAGCTAATGTTTTTAAATATCTATCTCATTTAATGATGGTATCTGCCTCTGTTCCATCTCCCTCTCCAGCCTCTGTTGAAGCCACCTCTTCTGATTCCTTTTTGGGCCACCCCTCCTTGTCTGTCTGATCTTCCTGGGCTTTGCTTCTCGAGCTGCTGGCTTCTCTACAGGATGAATGGTGTGGGGTTGGGTATGGTAGCACATTATTCCTTCTCCTAAAAAATTATCTTGGTCAATGTCCACTTGTTGTGCTGCAGCTGTTGTAGTGGCTATTTGGTCTTTTCGTAGGTTTGGCTGCTCAGGATTTTCATTCGAGGGACTGTTTAAAGGGGCAGTCCAATTAAAAATTCTACCGTTCTTAAAAGTCCTTTTTGTCTCCGTCAAATTTTGTTTTTTTAATAGATTTTATTTTTCGTTATATTTCTGTAGTTTTTAGTGAAATCTTCTAATTGTTGTTCAAACTGTGTAATATTTGAAAAATAATTTATATCTGCTTCTTTTTTAGTGCATTCCATTTCAGTTTCTTTTTGCATTACAACATTCTCCTTTAATATTAGCTCTTTATTCTCCTGACTGGCTTTATGACTTATTTTTCTCCACTTCTCAATAAATCCTTCTCAATTTTGTCCACAGGTTGGGTTTTTTAAAACTCTCAGGCCATGTGGCACTCTGTTCACCTCTAAGTAAGCTTTTAAATAAATTTCTTCCCACTGCATGTGCTTTAATTTGTAAGCAGACCTTTGAAATGCAGTAAAAGCTTATCTGCAGCTGAATGGACGAGAAATGTTGGCCGTGTCTTCACATAGTAAATTGGAATAGTTGATGTCAGTGCCTGTAGTACTAAAGGAAGCAGGCAGGTAACTGGGGACCCTCACAAAGGGGGGCCAGAAGGATAACATTCTCAGGGAAGTAGGCAGATGGCTGGGGCTGGACAGAAGGAAGCAAGGTGGGGAGGTGGATTGGACCTTATGCTCAGTAACCGCTTCAATTCTCTTCTTCTGCTTGAGGATGAGGGGTGGTATGTAGCCATGACAGGGTGGTTAGAGATGGAAAGGGAGTGGGGGACAGGAGGCAGGGCTGTATAGCAGGAGGAACAGGGGGGAACGTGGAATGCAGGAAAATGGGGGGAGCAGTGGATCAGAGCAGGAGGGGCAGGGGAAGAGGGAGGAAAGCACAAGGAGAAGGACCAGTTGGGAGGAAAGGGCAAGGAGAAGGACCAGAAATACAAGGATGATACAGTAAAGGGAGCTGAGGGTTTAGGCCAGGGGAGCATGACAAGCAAGGAAGGACTGAACGGAGACAGGAAGGAAGGGAGGACGAGCCAGGCTAGTTTAGTGGATGGGGGAGAAGAATCAGTCACGAGCAGTGAGGGGAGGAGTTAGCGAGGCACAGAAGGATACTCGGGAGGAGGAGGAGAGGCATAGGATCAGAGAAGAGGGGGTGGCCAGGGTAAATGAGGGGGTGATATGTGACACCCAGATAGGGGGAGGAACAAGGAGCCGGCTGAGTGGAGGGGTCGGTAGAAAGGATGAGGGACATGGAAGGGGGGAATGGAGGAAAAGGAGCTGTCAGAGTGCTTCTGTTGGGGAATTCTATGATCAGGGGTATCAAATGGGATAGGGAGGGGGAAGACTGGCCAGTTAGAACAAAATGCTTCCCTTGGATGTCTTTCAAGGCACGTTCCTAACTCAGCAGGTGGGGGAACTGACCAGGGAGGTGCGGGTACTGGATGTGGTCCTGGCAGACAGTGACCAGATTGGGGGCCTGGAGGTAAGGGACCCTTTGGCAGGGAGTGACCATACCACAGTCTGGTTCTGCCTAGACCTAGGAGGGGTAGAAGGCTGCACAAAGATGAAGGTAACTGACTTCAGGGGGGCAGATTTTAAGGAAATGGGAAGGATCCTTAAGGAGCATTTGGATGTGATTGGGTCAGACATGGATGCTGACAGTAGGTGGGAAATAATCAGGAGAGGGGTGCAGGATGCTACCAGCACCTATGCCAGAGTAAGACAAAAATTTGGTAGGGCATGAAAACCCTGCTGGTGGACCAGGGAGGTCCAGGAGGTGGTGTGGGCAAAGAAGGCAGCCTATAGGCAATTCAAGTGCTCAAGGAGTGAAAGGGATCAAGGGGAGTACGAACTGATGGCTAGAAGGGCCACTAAGGTGGTGAGGGCGGCTAAGGCAAGGAAGGAGCAGAACCTGGCCAGGGAAATTAGAAGAGGGAACAAGGGGTTCTTTAGATACATTGGGGAAAAACGAAGGGGGAAGGGGCAGATTAGCAGGATTAAAACAGGGGAGAGATGGGCGCAAGACCCGGAGGAGCAGGCTGAGGTACTAAATGAGTACTTCACCTCAGTTTTCACCAAGGAAAATGGGAGTGCTGCATCATACATGGGAGGAGACAGTGATACTGAGGAGGGGGGGACCCTTACTGATCGACAGGTCTGAGGAGAGGGGGAGGCATCACTGGCTGGAAGAGGGCATGCTAAGCAGGGAGAAGAGGTAGCGGAGGCAAAATCACATGAGAGAGAGTGAGGGAAGCCCTCAGGTCCCTTAAGATGGAGAAAGCGCTGGGGCCTGAACAATTACATCCCAGAGTGCTGAAGGAACTTGCAGATGAGGTGCCACCTCCCTTGATCCCCCCTTGTGGTGAACCCATTAAAATAAAAAACTATTTAAAAGACAAAGAACCTCTGTGCACAAACACTGAGGCAAGGGTTACCCCAAAGGGCATTTGGCTGGGAAGCCAAGTTTCAAGAAAATACAAAATCACACATGCCCCCACAATATATCCAAGGCTCACTGCCTTAAGGGTAGCTGGTCCATTCCACTGGGGTGCCAAACAGATGAGGCATACTGATGAGTCCTGGTAGGATGAAACACGTGTCTATGTCTTCTGTTAGCACCCTTTGCAAACTGTGTGAGAGGCCTTTCGGCACCATGCAATTCTGCTTAAAGTTGGACCAGCATAACATTCTGTGGTGATTTGCATATGCAGCCCATGATGCTTTGCATTGTGGGGGCATGTGTGATTTTGTATTTTCTTGAAACTTGGCTTCCCAGCCAAATGCCCTTTGGGGTAACCCTTGCCTCAGTGTTTGCTCACAGAGGTTCTTTGTCTTTTAAATAGTTTTTTATTTTAATGGGTTCACCACAATATATCCAAGGCACACTGCCTTAAGGGTAGTTGGTCCATTCCACTGGGGTGCCAAACAGACGAGGCATACTGATGAGTCCTGGTAGGACAAAACACGTGTCTATGTCTTCTGTTAGCACCCTTTGCAAACTGTGTGAGAGGCCTTTCGGCACCATGCAATTCTGCTTAAAGTTGGACCAGCATAACATTCTGTGGTGATTTGCATATGCAGCCCATGATGCTTTGCATTGTGGGAGCATGTGTGATTTTGTATTTTATATATATATGTATATGTTGTCACAGAGTGCCTCTGTGATAAAAAGGGGGCTTTAGAATTTGTGTTAGATATTTTCTTTTGGGTATTTGATTGTTGGGAAGTTTCCCCTTTAAGAGAGAGAAAAATCATATTTGAAGGGTAATCAGGCAGAACCCCCCAGGTAAGTTTGGAATTGATAGAATTGATTTCTTTTATTCCCTTGGTGGGGTCCTTAGGGTTGTCAGGAAAAGAATTTATGTTGTTTGGACCTTGTGAGTAGATGCTCATGTTCATGGTTTGAACGATCGGTAAAACGGCACGTCCGTGCAATCGTGCGCACGTTCGTGCAGTTTAAAATAACATTCAGTTTTGGTTTGCAAGCAGTAGCTTGTCATTTGGATTATAAAAGTAAATATCCCCCTAAAATCGCAGGTTTGGATGGACTGAATGTTGTTCTTGGTGAGGGGCTATGTGGGGCCAGCGCAGGACGCTGTGTGCACCTTAGTGAGGGGATTTCTGTTCTGGCTTTGTTGTTCCTGGTTGCTGAGGAAGGTTCTCCCATGTTGTTGAGTAGTACTGTAGAGTCTGAGCCTCAGGTAAAATGTATGTGCTTTGTTTCCTTTCTGTGTTACTTGAATTATTTAGTTAGCTTTTGTGTTAATCTCCCCAAAGGGATTGGAGAGTGGATTTTGTTTATTCAGGACAGGACCGGGGTTCGTTTGCGCTTAAATAAAGGTTTTATTTTATTTAGAAACCCCTCGGTCTGTGTTTCTGTTTGTGGCTCCAGATCGAATTCTAAACTTTTGCTTGCTAATAATCCAGTCGTTTAGTACAAGGGCTGGTGTGTTGCAAAGTGGCATTTCTCAGGTAGACAATTTTCTTTAGTTTACAATGTAGTGCTGTTATTTTCCAATTGGATAAGCTCACTGTTGCGAGGGTATTTAGCTTGTTAATTTACTTTAGATGTAAAGATTTAGATGGAATTTTACATACCTCCTTAGTTGAGGTGAGGCATTTTCTTGTTTTGGGGAGTGAGGATAGTTTTGTAGTTGGTGTTTTGGGAGTTCCTGGTGTCCAAACTCTTTTCGGCATTGGTGCTGTTTTGGGAGTTGGCCGCCGCCCCTGAATTCCTTTATACTATTGTTAAAGGGTAGTTCCTTTCACGCTAGAAAATGAATACAAAACATCTAAAACTATTATAATTCATTCTGGTGACAGCATGAAAGTAGTTAGAATAACAAAGATGTGTTCAGGTTATGTAAACTAAATAATGATGCAGTGTTTAATGAAATTAATTTGAAAATGTTTTGCTGAGGTGGAGTTAAATAATCACATGACTCCTTTGGGGTATAAATTTAGATTGTGTGGGATGAGAGATTAGATTCTGTTTTGCTGTGGGACTGGAGGTATGCTCTGGAAACTGCTGAAAAGTGCTCTGTGGAGTTATGATGAACTGTGGTACTTACTGCTTTGAAGTGAAGATTTAGAATTGTCAGAAGATTTTGTCTACTCTGGTATCTACTGTTTAAATGGAAGTGTGAGCTGGAAAATATTTAAAGGAACAAAACACTGCCAATCTGAAATTCTCCTGTTGTAATAACATCTGAAAAAGAATAAATTGAATTCAAAATATCTACAAGGACTGGTGAGACATTTCTTTTCTATCTGATTGCCCACATATTCCTCGCCTACCACATTTGGTGTCAGAAGTGGGATGATGCTGTAGCTGGTCTGACCAAAGACCAAGTGGGCAGTGCCATCTGTGACACAGTGAGGTCAAGAGTTGGAGTTGTGAGTATTCTGACTGGAGAAGTTATGTTTTGTGTGCTGTCCAATGATGGATCCAGAGGCATCAAAGTTGATGGATGAAGAAAGGGCCTGGTGTATTTATGGACTGGCACAGGTGCAGTTATTTCGGTGGATGTTTTCCGTTGGAAGGATATGGAAGACAGGTGGAGAACTGTTGAACAACGATATCTGGAAATATTGAGAAGCTTGGCAGTCTTTGCAGAAGTAATTAACCTGAAGGACTATAAAACTGGAGGAAGAAAAGCCTGGTACAACTGGCGTAGAGCTCCCTGTGTTACCTGTATTTGATGGACTGTATTGGACAGAGGATGGAAAGAGAGCTGTGGATAAGTCCCCAGGTGAGACTATTTTGAACTTTGGGGTGAAGACAGAGAAGCATACTGTTGCATGTGTGGAATTGCCTGTTTTACCTCTATTTGATGGGATGTATTGGATAGAGGATGAAGGACAGCAGGATATATATAAGTCCCCAGGTGAGACTGGTTTGAATTATGGGGTGAAATTATCTATCAAGTCGGAAGAGGCAATAATTGCTGAAGGGACTCATGTTAAAACTGATGAAGGGACTCATGTTAAAATTGCTGAAGGGACTCATGTTAAAACTGATGAAGGGACTCGTGTTAAAATTGCTGAAGGGACTTATGTTAAAACTGATGAAGATAAAGGTGATTTTTGAAGGTTGATTGGGGCTTCCTACAAAAGGGATCCTGAAATTACTCAGCTGAGCAAATATGCTGTTCAGAATCATGGGATTATAAGGGATAAACCCTTATGGTGGTATGAGGTTAGGGAGGTACCTCTACCATGTTAAACCAAACCCTCGTACTAAACAGGCACAGGCAAGGGTGGTAGTACCTTATAAGTATAGAGAAGGGTTTTAAATAATATTTCTAATAGAAGTAAGCAGTTAGAACATGGAAACTTTTGGAACAACATGTCCCCTACTACCACTGGCCGGTATGTATGAGCAGGTGGCGATGTATGTATGGAACGACGGGGTTTATAAAAGTATGGAAAGACAATATACAGAGGGATGACCATTTAAATAAATGTTACCATGGAGAAAAAGGAAGTTGCCAGGTAGTATGGGTAGTAGATGGTAATTGCTCTAGGCTGATCGACTTTGTGAGGCCCTGTTCAAACTATAACCCACTAGTCTTCCTCCCATCCAGTATGTCATTCTACAGTATAGATTCAAAATCTTTGGCCTAGAAACTGCTGTTAGAAGAACCAGCTTGCATGAGTCTGCTGGATAATTAATATGAGCTCACTAGGAATGTTTATGGTAGCTAGGACTTCCTTACACGAAGGACATTCTAGTGCTTGCCCATATTTCAGAGGTCTGAAGTAAATCTATAATCAGGCACCATTTGGTCAGTTTTCCTTTCAGAGACACTGATAAGACAGCCTGTCTTTTCTAGCAGGCAGAATTACCTATGTGTTTAAAAAAAAAAAAAAAAAATTGTGTCTGAGTAGTGGATAAGACATAAAGTACTGAAGGCTGCATGGTGTGCTACAATATTGATAGACGTATTAGGGTTGCCAAATATTATTCATATATTTTATTTTGTATTCTATTTTGATATATTCTGTTTAAGAAGTGGTAAATGTAGGAATGGAAATATACCAGTACAATTCCTTATAAGTATCACTTATTATGGTGATTCTATTACTTCTGTTTAAAATGTAACCCCAGGGTAGTGCACTGTATAGAGCGTGGGGATAACATTGGTTTGCTATGGGAGCTGGGGATGGAGCACAAGAGTGTGGGTGGTTTGGAGTTATATAAACTCCCTTCCCTCATAATATCACATGTAGTATTAGGGCACCCAAAAGAAATGGTTGCCATGGAGTGCCTTTGTAGTGGGACACGGTTAGCTGTAGATGCCCTTGCTGTCTTGTGTTTTGGGCATCTCTTTGCAATAGTACGAGTGTTCGAGTGGTAATTCTTTGCCACTGCTCTGCACTGTCACTAACCCTGATATCACTATGCTTTTGCAAGTCTACAAAGGTAGATTAATAGTGGGGAAGGTGAGAGTCGGAGCTGAAATTCTCCCGTTCTGAAATAATGCGTGCACTCCCTTCTGGAATGTAATAGTAGTTAACAGAAGGAAGGATAGAACCCAGGGCTGGACTATAGTGTTGCGGTCGTTTGGGGCTGTTAAGTAGATTTGTTGTTCGGGGTGATCTAGAGCTCCATAGAATATCCCCCTTGAGTTTAAATGGGTTTGAAGAGGTAGGTCAACCAAAGGAATGGTTGCCCTCTTAGGTGGGGAGGAGTGTCACAGAGTGCCTCTGTGATAAAAAGGGGGCTTTAGAATTTGTGTTAGATATTTTCTTTTGGGTATTTGATTGTTGGGAAGTTTCCCCTTTAAGAGAGAGAAAATCATATTTGAAGGGTAATCAGGCAGAACCCCAGGTAAGTTTGGAATTGATAGAATTGATTTCTTTTATTCCCTTGGTGGGGTCCTTAGGGTTGTCAGGAAAAGAATTTATGTTGTTTGGACCTTGTGAGTAGATGCTCATGTTCATGGTTTGAACGATCGGTAAAACGGCACGTCCGTGCAATCGTGCGCACGTTCGTGCAGTTTAAAATAACATTCCGGTTTTTCGGTTTGCAAGCAGTAGCTTGTCATTTGGATTATAAAAGTAAATATCCCCCTAAAATCGCAGGTTTGGATGGACTGAATGTTGTTCTTGGTGAGGGGCTATGTGGGGCCAGCGCAGGACGCTGTGTGCACCTTAGTGAGGGGATTTCTGTTCTGGCTTTGTTGTTCCTGGTTGCTGAGGAAGGTTCTCCCATGTTGTTGAGTAGTACTGTAGAGTCTGGAGCCTCAGGTAAAATGTATGTGCTTTGTTTCCTTTCTGTGTTACTTGAATTATTTAGTTAGCTTTTGTGTTAATCCCCCCAAAGGGATTGGAGAGTGGTTTTTGTTTATTCAGGACAGGACCCGGGGTTCGTTTTCTTGGCTTAAATAAAGGTTTTATTTTATTTAGAAACCCCTCGGTCTGTGTTTCTGTTGTGGGCTCCAGATACAATTCTAAACTTTGCTTGCTAATAATCCAGCCGTTTAGTACAAGGGCTGGTGTGTTGCAAAGTGGCATTTCTCAGGTAGACAATTTTCTTTAGTTTACAATGTAGTGCTGTTAACCCATTTTCCAATTGGATAAGCTCACTGTTGCGAGGGTATTTAGCTTGTTAATTTACTTTAGATGTAAAGATTTAGATGGAATTTTACATACCCTCCTTAGTTGAGGTGAGGAATTTTCTTGTTTTGGGGAGTGAGGATAGTTTTGTAGTTGGTGTTTTGGGAGTTCCTGGTGTCCAAACTCTTTTCGGCATTTGGTGCTGTTTGGGAGTTGGCCGCCGCTCCTGAATTCCTTTATACTATTGTTAAAGGGTAGTTCCTTTTCACGCTAGAAAATGAATACAAAAACATCTAAAACTATTATAATTCATTCTGGTGACAGCATGAAAGTAGTTAGAATAACAAAGATGTGTTCAGGTTATGTAAACTAAATAATGATGCAGTGTTTAATGAAATTAATTTGAAAATGTTTTGCTGAGGTGGAGTTAAATAATCACATGACTCCTTTGGGGTATAAATTTAGATTGTGTGGGATGAGATTAGATTCTGTTTTGCTGTGGGACTGGAGGTATGCTCTGGAAACTGCTGAAAAGTGCTCTGTGGAGTTATGATGAACTGTGGTACTTACTGCTTTGAAGTGAAGATTTAGAATTGTCAGAAGATTTTGTCTACTCTGGTATCTACTGTTTAAATGGAAGTGTGAGCTGGAAAATATTTAAAGGAACAAAAACACTGCCAATCTGAAATTCTCCTGTTGTAATAACATCTGAAAAAGAATAAATTGAATTCAAAATATCTACAAGGACTGGTGAGACATTTCTTTTCTATCTGATTGCCCACATATTCCTGCGCCCTACCACATATGTCTTTGTTTTTCTTTAAGTATCTAATAAGTCTATGTTTCTGTCTTTACAGTGTTGCACTTTGTTTACCTCCACCTACCAGGGTGGGTCACCTTCAGTTCACTCTTTGGATTACAGCTGCCTTGCAGATTCAATATGGAATGAGTGCATTTCTAAACAGGTGCCCAAAAATTGGTTGGCACAGTTTTTCTATCTTTTATTCTGTATAGGTCTTGTTATTACTTCACATTTGTGTGGTTATTCATTGGTTTTAAGTAGTATTAATGAAACATGTATATATTTTACCAATGTTGTGGTATCACTGTGTGATGAGAACTATTGAATTTAATTCCTGTAATGCTATGTATATGACTGTTTCTTTAAGAGTTCGCTTCTTAAGATGGAAACTAGTAAGCCACATCAGGCTTTTATAAAGCACCATGTGTGAAACACATTAGGCAATGTCAGAGAGAGTATCCCTCCTTGCTTCTGCTGCTACCATTCTCTGAACCATCCAACTCACGGCTCGCTGGATTTTATGAGTACCTTGAGAACTTTTGTGTCAGTGCATGAATGTGCTCACTTGTAAAGGACTGGAACACATCTTTTACCTGTATTGTGAGTTTTAAGTGCTTTATTTATTAACATTTGCAGTTTATATTAAAGTGTGGACACAATGCAGTTTTTGTTGTCCATGGAACTTTTGTTGCGGAGCAACGCTATATAGCATCCCTTGGTAGGTGCCGACTCCTAATGGTTCCTTTCTGTTACTACATTAACCTGGGCACTACCATTCCCTGGTTGCAGTTAAAACCACAAACTTTACATGTTACTAATAAAGCAAGTGACTAGTAGACACACAGGGTAAGAGCAACCACAACAATAACTCCACACAGTAAATGGATTAAAAAATAAATCCTACCATTTATTTGGTAGAAAAAAGAGGTGCAGCATACCATCCACAACCAAGAGCAAGGAAACAACCCATGAACCAATGACATCACAGCTGCACTGCTGACAACTAACATTTTGCTCAGGCTACCCCAAGCTTCATCAGAGTTACCCCTCATTGTTAGAGATGCCCCTTAAATACCACATGGTATTCAAATTATTAATCACATGTGAAAATATTAAGTGATAAGAATAAAACTCTATGTGGGTTAAAAAGTCTTGCTGTCAGTCAAATCTCCCAATGGTAATGCCACAAAAGCATGTTAGGTACGCCATTCATGTTAGCAAGAAGGGGGTTTCAAAACCTTTTTTAATTTTAAACATCCAAATAGAATTACCCAATAGTTATACTTTTGTCATCCCACTGATCCAATCTATATTCATGGTCTCATTTTCATAAAAAAAAAAATATATATATATACATATAAATATAGCCGGATGGCACATAGTGCAACCTATTAGTGCTTAAAAAAAGCTTCAAAGAATAAAATATTTATTATCCAGTTGAAAATACAAATAGCTACTTGTCAAGAGCACCTTACCTGAATACATATGGAGTGCTGCTTAATTAAAGACACAGTGCTACAAAGGTGTAAAAATAAAGATGCATAACAAAACAGAGATATAATCAAAGTCACCAGGCACATAGTTAATATGAAGAGTTATGTTATTGACACCCAGAGAAAACAGTAAACCCCAAACTATGCACCTGTTCTAGAAACCTAATGTAAAGTATTGTTCCATACTATAAACAGTACAGTCATACACAAGAACCATCATGCCATATATTAAAACCATGCACACTTTGAACTTGTGTGTGTGTGTGTGTGTGTGTGTGTGTATATTAATGCATATCACACTGAAACACATACTTAGTTTCTATAGAAATGCTGTCAAATCTATATTATCATCATCTAAGCCTTTTCCACCCCATGCCCTCTATTCAAATGTCCAGTAACATTTTCTTTGCCAAGCAATTTTTCCAAATAGCCACCCCAGCACCCAGCGTTACTTTCTCTATACCAACAAATTTGATGTTATGTACAATATCGGGGAAGCTTTCAGCAAGCTTAGCAATTGTACAAGTTTCTTCCCCCCCATTGTAGAGCCTTGACATGTTCACCTGTTCTTAATTTGAATTGTCAAACTGTGCATTCGACATCAAAAGCCCCCCAACTGCAGTCAAGGATGTGTACCACCCCACAAGTGCTACATGTTACAAAGTGTTTCAATTTAATTCTTTGAATTTTCTCCCCACTAACAGGGTGAACAAAATTGTTCATTTGTTTAAGACGCACACCACACTTATGAGTACCAAAGGAAGGGGCTAACCAGGGGCTTCTACCTGGCTCAGGGTTAAGGAGCAGGCTAAGAACAATCAAGTAGATAATTGTGTGTTGTTCTCCAAAGGACTATTTGGGGTCCCTTATTCACCAAGTCTCTCAGTTTTGGTTCAGTGTTTAAAACTGGCCAATTCTGTGTTATTATTTCTCTTACGTTGTCAGAACATGTTGTAAATGTAGTTATAAACAAGCAGTCACTTGATGGTTTATTACATATCATTTCTTTTGGGGTTAAGTTGCTAGTTCTATCCATACTATCAACCTCATTCATAACTCTAAGAATGCAGTGGTTGTTGTAACCTCTCTGTTTGAATCTTCTTATCTGTTCTACCTTCTTGGTCTGATATTCACTATTTTCAGTGCAATATTGAAAAGACTGAATTAATTGTCCTTTAGGAATATTACAGGTAATGTGGGGGGATGAAAGATATCAACTAGTAATAAGCTATTATGATCTGTGGGATTCTGAAGTAGCATAGTGCACACATCCCCAACTTTATCCTTATAGATTTTAAAGTTCAAGTATATGATTTCCTGTGCATGGATAACATACTTGAACTGCAAACAGTCACTAGTGCTCTCCAATGGTAATGTTATACTGTGTGTATTTCTAGTCAAGTGTCCATATGTGACTACATCTTGAGTAAAAAGGCATCCAGCCTATTATTATACAATAATTGACTGTGTAGGAGAGCCATTTATGGTGACAACATTTCTATGCATGAATTTTTAAGAAAAAGGGGAAACAGACAAAGTATTAAAAATGCAAAAAATATAATGTGACCATTGTTAAAAAAAGGCTAACAAGTGAAAGATATATTTACTGATGAGCTTGTCCAAATAGCATTTTGTATTATTGATCCCTGCAGGAGGCGTGAGATCAGTCATAACTTTCTTCAGACAGGGTCCTAAGGGCTCTACTTAAAGAAGAGATCAGTCATAACTTTCTTCATGCAGGAGGTGAGCTTTTACTTTCTTCATGCTGGGTCCCAGACTTGAACCTTGAAATGGCAGGCCAATGGAGCATTGTTTTAGACCTGTAGCTTGGCCTCAGGTCAAAATGCTATGGTATGTGGAGAGGGTTTGGTGGTAACACCACCTTTCTTTCCTTTTTGAGCTTTGGCAGTCTAACAGTGCATTAATGGAGTTATTTGCAATGAATTTCCTTACCTTTTATAAAATATAGTCATAACTTGCTTTGGAATGAAGTCTTAAGCCTTTTGTGAAGCAAGAAGTGAGTCCAAATTTATGTCATGCATGTCCCTTTGAGCCCTGCATCAAGCAGCAGTAAAGTCCTAACTAGATTTGCACCCTGTGTGAAGCAGCAGAAGAGTACTAACTTGCTACCTGCAGGGACCATTGAGCCTGTGGAAAGAAGGAAATGAGTCATAAGCTTCCTAATATTTTGTTGATGTGTGACTTTAATTAATAATATTCTGCTTGTTTTACTCCCATTGGGCTGCCTGCTCCCATTGCAATTATCCCAACATCAGCTGCTGACTGTGTATGTGGAGCAACTGTAACATCAACCAGAAGCCAGGCCAGTGTGAGAGACTGTGATAACTTCAGCTTTCTGTGACTTTGTGTGCTGCATATATTTAATTCAGTGAGCAGGGGATTGGGGTATTGATTGCTGACATCACCTGTTGGAGGTGGGGTTTCCCTGTTCAAATCCTCACTCTGCTTGCTAGCACGAGCGTAGTGAGTGGCACAAGTGCCACTCCGAAGAGAAAAATATTTTGAAGGTTGGGTTAGATTTTATAGGGAATAGTGTGTAATAGCTGATGTTCATTAAATAATGGGTATTTTAGGGATAATTCTGGTGGTTTCTTTGGCAGTTGGGGTATTACCTTGGGGAAACTGCTAATAGTCATATACCTTGGGATTTACAGGTAAATGGTTTGGTTTTGCCATCACTCAGCTATAGGTTTGTTAAAAATATTTACTTGTGATGGAATGAAGATTATTATAGATATCTTCTGTTTTGTCCAAATTTTATCCCTTGTCGGTTCAGGGGGATTTATTAATAATTGTGAGAAGTTATACAGTTCATTCTGGCACAGGGTGGTTCTTGGGACTTACATTAAACAAATGTAAGCTGTTTTTTTAGCAAATTACTACCTTTAGAATCTGGGATGCCATCTAGGACTTGTATTTTATTATATTTACTATTGATTGGTGATATTTGTCCAAATCCTGGGGCCCCCTCAATATATTAATAAAAATAGGAAAGGGATTTTATTTATGCACTCCAATGTTAGGAATATTTTACTGAAAATGGATTTAATTGAGGAATACATGGTTGACCATGAACCGGATTTTATGGTATTTAGTGAAATGTGGTTAAATGATAGAGTGTATGATGCACCTTTGAAGTTACAAGGTTATGGTATAATGAGAGCCAATAGGACTAAGAGAGTGGGAGAGCTTTTAATTTATTTTGCAGAAAACTATACCCCAGTATGTTTAGCCCTGAGTATAGATTCTAATTGCTGTGACTATGTGGCCTTAGAATTAGATCTTTATTCTGGTAGGCCTTTATTGCTTTTTGGAGGACATAGACCACCTCATTTTTCTTTACATACTTTATCCTCTATTTGTGGTGCTCTTTCCCCTAATAGTATATCTCATAAAATCCTAATAATGGGAGATTTCAATGCTAATTGGTTGTGTACTTGTAGATCTAAAAGTATAAAATCTGTTGTGCTAGAATTGGGCTTATCTCAATTGATTGACAAACCTATGTGAATAAATATATTTAGCCCTCTTGAGTCCTCTTTATTGGACTTAATTTTAACTAATAGTTTGCACTGTTATATTGAGCATGGGATATGTGCTGATCTTTTTAGCGATCACAACATTACTTTTTGTTTAAGAGGAATCAATAAAGTAAAAAGGCCTGCTAAATATATTAGGTTTTGATCTTTTAGGAAATTTGATTATTTCAGTTTTTTGGATGATCTTAGTAATGTTTACTGGGAACGTGTGAAGTTAATACCAGATCTTGACTTAACCTGGGGATATTTTTTGAAAGAACTTTTAATGGTTTGTAATATGCCTTTGAAAACAAAAAAGTAAAATTTAAGTCAGCTGTTTGGTTTTCTTCCAAACTTGTGAAGTTAAAAAGGGATAAAAACATGGCTTGGGAAAATGCCAGAGTATCTGGTACTTCAACTGATTGGCAAAATGATAGGAAGTGCAGAAATAAGTATGTTGCGGGGGTTAGGGAAGCTAAGAGAAAATATTTTAATTCTGAACATCTGAATCTGCTAAAAACTCAAGGAAATGTTGGTCACTTAATAATTTGAACGGCCAGT
This sequence comes from Neoceratodus forsteri, assembly GCA_016271365.2. Taxonomy (NCBI): domain Eukaryota; kingdom Metazoa; phylum Chordata; order Ceratodontiformes; family Ceratodontidae; genus Neoceratodus; species Neoceratodus forsteri. The sequence continues at coordinate 411,290,009 of CM028133.1, read as the reverse complement.
TGAAATGTAAAGAAAGAATTAAATTATCTCCAGATGAAAATTTTGATCCCGATGGATGTTTACCTGATAGGTTTAATACATTTTTTATTAATTCAGGAAATGTTTTTGGTGACACAATCCATCATAATTTGCATTTAGTAGATGTTTTGAATGATAATTCTTCTGAATTCTGCTTTAAGGAAGTTGCTATTTATGAGACACTTGATTTGTTGTTGAATTTAAAGTCCAGAGGAAGTTGTGGCCCAGATGGCTTGACTTGCAATATATTAAAATACTCAGCAATTCATATTGCCTAACCTTTGACATATTTGTTCAATCAATCTTTGTATTTCGGTTATTTTCCTCAGGATTGGAAGCTGGCCAGAGTTGTTCCATTATTTAAAGGGGACAATTCTGGCGACCTTTCCAATTCTAGACCTATCTCCCTTCTTCCTCTTGTCAGTAAGATTTTTGAAGGGCTACTGGTTAGACAATTGGTAGATTATGTGCAGGGTAATAATCTTTTTGATCAGTTTCAAGCAGTTTTCCGTAAACTTCATGGGACGGTGGTCTCCGTATCGAGGGTCTTGGACGATATTGGTAGGGCTAATGATTGACACCAATTTACTGGAGCAATACTGATTGATTTCTCCAAGGCCTTCGACACGATTCACCACCAAACATTACTATCATGTTTGGCAGAGTTGGGTTTGGGTAGTGATGCTATGACCTGGTTTTATTCTTATTTGAGTCATGGGAAATAATTTACTGCTATTGGTCATCAAGAATCCATTCCTTTAGTGGTAGTAAGGGGTGTCCCACAGGGCTCTGTCCTGTGGCCTCTTCTTTTTTTGTTGTACTTAAAAGATTTTGGTAAAGTTTTAGGTGAAGTTAATTATCATTTATATGCTGATGACACCATTGTCTATTTTTTTACATGTTTTGATTTTGAAAATTCAGACTGTTTTGCAAAGTAATTTTAATGCACTGCCCCCCCCAAAAATAGATTATAAATTAAAGTTAAATATAACTAAGGCAAAGTCCATGTTGTTTGTACCCCCTTCCACAATAAAATTGGGTAACAGGATGGTAATATTCGATAGTTCTGGAGTTGCAATAGAACATGTTGAATCATATAAGTATTTAGAGTTTTGGCTTGATCAGTATGGTTCAGGGAATGTTCATGTGGTAAAATTGATTGTGCAAATTGGTATTAGGATAGGTTTTTTATTTACAAATAAAAATTGGATTTGGTCACTATGAAAACTATAATTACTGCACAAATACTTCAATTATTTGATTATGCTGATATTTTGTATGCTGGTGCAACTTTTGAGCATCTTCATAAATTAGATGTACTTTACAATCATTTGGCTCGTCTGATACTGAAATGTTCAATGGATGTCCATAATTATGTTTTGTATAAATTATTGGGTTGGGTATCAGTAAAAAAAAGAAGCGATAATCATAGATAAATATTTGCATATAAATGTGGGTTGGGTCTTATTCCTGATTATTTGTATAACAAATTGTCTTTTAGATCTATTGATCTATCATTGAGAAATGCTTCTGTGCGAGAACTATCTGTTCCATTCACTAAAACTAAATGTTCCCCTCAATTTTTCAGCCAGTTTGTTCCTTTGTTTTGGAATAGACTTTTGCATGAATTTTGTAGGTTAGATATGCCATCACCTTATGTGTCTATATTAAAACAGCATTTGTCTTCATTTGACTGTGTTTGTGAATGTTACTGATATATTAATGCATTGTTGATGAAATTGTTATGTTTTTTGTATTTGTAAATTATAATTTGTAATTTTTGTATTTGCAATAAGGTCACCATTGTGAATGAGCTGATGCTCAATGGTTATTCCTTAATAAACAGCAAACAAACAAACAAAAAAACAAAAGTACAAAATGTACACAACTGTGTTGTGCCATTAAACATTTTGTACATTTTGTTCATTTAGGATTTTTCCCAACTTGTTTTTCCAATTTCAATAGAAATACATGAACCAAAACAATACAGATGTGTTTCAGTATTGCTGGTCATGTTCATGACTGGTTTCTATCTAGGGGCATTATTTTTTGTTGTATCTTACAAAGTGCACATGCTATCTGTTGTACATGCACAGAGTTCGTTAAAGTGCAATGAGCTCAGACGTCTTGATAGACTGTTTTCTGATGAACCATACAGCTGTCAACACTGGAGCTATGTATTTTGTTTAGCTTTTAGCTTTGAAATTTCTTATTCATGTTCAACTTTAACTTACAAAAAAGTTTGCATTGCTTCAGCTATTTTTGAAGTGGTCTCAACACGTGTGATATTAAAACTTTAAGACCTTATAACTTACAAATGAGAAAACATTTTGAGCAGGATTTTCAAAAGGGTCTACATCTGCTGCTACAGTATTTTCAAAGAAGAAATGTATCTAATCCTGTTCGATCATTTATAAGATGGCCTAATAGCATTCAAAGTTTGCATCAAAAACAAACACAATCATATTCAAACTGGACATAATTGCATACAAACTTGATGCAACTTGCAATTGTAACCAGAACAACTAGGGTGGACAAGGCAGATGGGAGATGTCTAGGAGAGACAGGTTGATAGGCAAGGGAGGGGTGTATAGGGGATTGTTCACATTCTGGGAATACCACTACCTCAACGGGCATGGGAGCTCATGGAGGAGGAATGGCAAGTGGTGGGACAAGGGGTGGGACCATGAGGGATATATCAGGAGTGAGAATATTCAAAGGGATGTCTTTAAGGGATATATTTCACCCATTGTCTGGAAATAGGAGGAAAAGAGTGAGGTCAGGTAAAGGCAATGGGGTGTGGGGGAGTAAGACAGGAGAAGGGGGTTGGACAGTACAAAGTTGACATGGTGGGGAGGAAAGAGAGAACATGGAGAATGGAGTAGGAGGCAGGGGTAGGGAGAAAGGTGACAGAAGGAGGGGGGAAGATATGGTGTGTTGGGATGGCCAGAAAGGAAAGGACAGTGAGGGGATGGGAAGACCAACGAAGGGCAAATAGGGGCTGTGGGGGCAGTCAAGTAGGCAGACTGCACCACAGTAGAAGGAGCCAAGAGCCCTCAGGGATAAGTTGGGATGGTACCTAAATCAAAAACTTAACTTAAACTACTGTGGGGGGGAGCGGGACTGCAGGCATCATGTCTCCAGGAGGAGAAGGTCAGTAAACCCCCATACCAGTAGAGAGGGACTGGAAGTTAGAAGTGGAGGGGGAGTGAGAGGGTTAGCAGTGGGGGATGGGAGTACAGGTAGCAGGGAGTCATGAGAAAGGCAGAAGGGTGGGAAGGGAAGGAGGCTCAGACTCTAGGTGGAAGACGGTGCCCCTGAACACACAAAATCTTGGAAACAAGATGGATGACCTGCAGACATTGTTGGCAGATGGGGGAGTGGACAACATGGTGGTCATGAAGACATGGGTCACACCTAACCATGAATGGGACCTTTGGATCCCTGGATTTAAATTATACAAGTGGAACAAAGAGGTAGGAGATTGGGGAAGGGCAATGGTTTACATCAGGGAGGGTATAACTTGTGCAAGGGAGGAGTCAGAAGAGGGAAGGGTGGAAGCAATGTGGATTCATTTACTGTCTAACAGAGTGAGGAAGGTGACCTTGGGGGTGGTTTACAGACCACTCAAGCAGGAGGAGGAAAGAGACAGGGAATTGATTTGGCAAATAAAGACTGCTGCAGGGAAGGGAGAGGTTGTAATAGTGGAAGACTTCAAACCATGCAAGGTGGATTGGAGGGTATCGGCTATGACCTGCACCAGAAGAGAGGTGATACTAGATGTGCTGCAAAGTGGGTTCCTGTCACAGGGTGTCACAGAACCAACCAGGGAGGGGACAATCCTTGATCTGGTGCTGATGAATGCAGACCACATCCAGGATATAGTGGATGAGGAGACCTTGGGTGGGAGTGACCATCACACACTGTAGTTTTGGTTGGACATGGGCAGGGAAAAGGCCCCCACTAAGACTAAAATCCTGGATTTTAGATAGATAGACTTCAGAAAGATGGGCGAGATGCTAAGGAGTGACCTTGCAAGCATCTGAGTGGCTATGGGGGTGTACCCAAAGTGGTCTATCATCAAGGACAGAATAATTCTTGCCCCAAGGGAGTGTGATAGGCTCAAAGGAAAAAACTAGAGGGCCAAAGCAGTCAGCTGGTTTACAACTGAGGTCACCCAGGCACAAAGGGATAAAAGATCAGCCTACTAGAAGTTCAGGAGGACTCTGAGGGAGGAAGACAGGGAGAACTTCCTGATAATGAGTAGCGTAGCAGGTAAAGTAGTCCTGCGGGCTAAAGCTCAGTAGGAACTGCAGCTCACTGAGGAAATTAGAAAGGGGATAAGGCCTTTTTTCACAATATTAGCAAGAAAAGAGACAAGATATGAACACATGAACATGAAGAAGCCAGCAGAAGAAGGCCATTTGGTCTTTCTAGTCTGCTTGTATGGCAAGGTCCAGAACTCAAGCTACTGTCCCTGCTTCCCTCCCCATCCCTCCCATCCTCTCGACACATGACTCTTACCTTTCCCCTATGCCTATCCCAGCCTCTCTTGAATCTGCCACTGTCTTCAATGAGACCACCCCTTCTGGCAGTGCATTCCAAGTGTCCACCATCCTCTCCATGAAGAAATGCTTCCTGACCTCTCTTCTAGACTCCCTGCAGCTTAAGACTGTACCCCCTCATGTTAAGGTTGCCACTCAGCTTAAAGAGACCCTCCTTATCTACCTTATTTATCCCTTTCAAGTACTTGAAGAGCTCAGTCATGCCCCCTCCTCTCCCCCCGGTCCTCCAGGGTGTACAAGTTCGGTGCTCTCAACCTCTTCTCATTTGCCTTACTCTGCTGACACAGCAGGTTAATGTTAATGTCCTTTTTGAGGTGTGGGCACCAGTACTGAACTCCATGCTCTAGATGTGGCTTCACCAGTGACATGTACAAGAGCAGTATAGCCTCCTCACTACTACTACTGATCCCCTTAGCTATGCATCCCAGCATCTTGTTTGCCCTTGTTGTTGCTTTCTTGCACTGTGTAGAGTGCTTCAGGTCACTAGTGATCATCATTCCCAGGTCCTTCATCTCCTCTGTTGCAGATACCGGAACTTCACCAAGGTAGTACTCTGTCCTGGGATTCTTGGCTCCAATGTGCATAACATTTCTTGGCATCGAAACCAAGATGCCAGATCCCAGACCACCTCCCCAGCTTTTCCAGATCATCCTGTAGGTCCTGTATCCTTTCAGCTGTGTCCACTGTCTTGCAGAGTTTGTGTTGTTCATGAATAGGCACATTTTGCACTTAATGGCATCCCCAATGTCATTGATGAAGACATTGAACAACACTGGACCCAACTCTGAGCCCTGTGGGACTCCCCAGTAACCTCTCTGGTGCCAGATAACTCTCCCCCTACAACCACCCTCTGGGTTCAGTCCCTCAGCCAGTTTTCCAACCACCTGGCCATCTTATCCCCAACCCCAGGAGCCTCCATCTTACTGATCAACCTTTTGTGGGGCACAAAGTCAAAGGCCTTGCTGAAATCCAGGCAGAGGATGTCTATCACTTGGCCCCTGTTTACTGTCTTAGTGACCCAGTCAAAGAAGTCAATCAGATTTATTTGATATGATCTTCCACCCCATGAACCTGTGCTGCCTCACATCCTGGAGACCATGCTCCTCTAGATATTCTACCAACCTTTCCTTAAGTATGGTATTCATGAACTTTAACATGATTGAGGTCAGACTGACTGGTCTGTAATTCCCTGGGTCATCCTTGGGACCACTTTTGTGGATGGAATCACACGTGCTGTTCTCCAGACATGTGGTACCATGCCTGACTCCAGTGAACTATTAAATAGGCAGCCAGTTGCCTTGCCAGCTTCTCAGCCTGTTCCCTTAGTACCCTTGGATGTACTCTGTCTGGGCCTGTCGATTTGTCCACCTTCAATGTTAACAACCCCTCCCTTACTCTATCCTCCTCTATCACTACATATGTGTTCCCCTCCTGCCCTGCTCCTCTGGTCCCTCCTGAAGTCACTGTCTGTCCTTCTCCTTGGTGAAGATGAAACAGAAATATTTATTTAATATCTCTGCTTTCCACCCATTTGCCTCCATCCTCTCCTCCCCTTTCTTAAGCTTAACAATCCCATCCTTCTTATCCCTTTTCTCACTTATATAGCAAAAGAATACCTTCTTCCCCTTCTTAATTCCTTCAGATATCTGCAGCTCCTTCTGTGCTTTAGCCTGCCAGACTTCCTTACTTGCCTCACTAGTCAACCTTAGGTAATTTTCCCTATCCTTTTTCCCTTACTGCCTGGGCAACCCCAGAACTGAGCCAGCTGGGTGCTTTGGCCCTTGTGTTCTTCCTTCTGAGCCTAACACACTCCTCCGTGGCAACCAGTATCCCTTTCTTAATGATAAACTACATTTGGTCCACCCCATATCTGCTCTGATGCCCACCAGGTGGCTCCTTAGCACTTTGACCATCTCCCTGAAGTCTGCCCTCCTGGAATCTAAGATTGTGGTTTTAGTCAGGAAGCTTTCTCTGCCCATATCCAACTGGAACCACACTGTGCAATGGTCACTCCTACCCACGGGGTCCCTGACCATTATGTTCTGTACATGCTCCCCATTTGAGAGCACCAGATCAAGAATTGATATTGATGATTGATAGTGATGCTATTGATATTGTGATGTGAAGATGGGATTGTTAGGCTCACGAAAGGGGCAGGTAGGTAGAGGACAGTGGAGGCAAAGCAAAAGTACTAAACAAGTACATTTGTTTGATTTTCACCAGGAAGTGAGACAGAGTAGTGCCACTAGGGGGAAGAAAAGGAGATGGGGGAGGGCTCTCAGATGTTTTGATAGAGGTGGACAGGGTGAGGAAAGGGTTGCGAGCATTAAGGGTAGATAATCCCCAGGCACAGACAATATACACCCAAGGGTGCTGAGGGAGCTGGTGGAAGAGCTTGCAGGTCCCTTTGCTGACTTGTTCAGTGGTTCACTGGAGTCAAGTGTGGTACTGCAGGACTGGGGAATGACATATGTAGTGCCCCTCCATAACAGTGGTCCCAAGGATGACCTGAGGAACTGCAGACCAGTCAGTCTGACCTCAATCCCATGCAAGTTCATGAAGACAATACTTATGTAAAGGTTGGTAGATTATCTGGATGAGAATAGCATCCATGATGAACAGTAAGATTGGTTTATGGGAGGCAGGTCATGTCAAACAAACCTGATTGACTTCTTTGACTAGGTTACTAAAACAGTGCGTGAGGTCCCAATTGGTGGACATCCTTTACTTAGACTTCAGCAAGGCCTATGACTCTGTATCCCACAAGAGGTTGATCAAAAAGTTGGCAGATCTAGGGAATGGTGAGAAGTTGACTAGTTGGGTGTAAAACTGACTGAGGGGGAGGACCCAGACTGTGGTGGTGTGGGGTGAGTTCTCCATCACCAGAGAGGTAACCTCTGGGGTCCCACAGGGCTCACAGCTTGGACTGATGTTTTTCAATGTCTTCAACAGTGATATTTGGGATGGCATTAGGCAAAATGTGCCTATTTGCAGATAGCACCAAGCTCTGTGGGACAGAGAACACAGCAGAAAGGGTACAACACCTAAGGGAAGATCTGGAAAAGTCAGAGAGGGTGGTCCAGGACATGGCAACTTGGCTTCAATGCAATGAAATGCAAGGTTATGCACACTGGAGCTAACAACCTGAGGACTGAGTACAACCTGGGTGGGGTTTGAGTATCTGCACCTGTGGAGAAGGACCTGGGAGTGATGATCAGTAGTGACCTGAAACACTCCACACAATGTAGGAAAGCAGCAGTGAAGGCAAATAAAATGTTGGGCCAAATTGCCAGAAGGATCAGCAGTAAATCAGAGCAGATAATACTGTCCTTATACAGGTCATTGGTGAGGTCACATCTGGAGTACAGTGTTCAGTACTGATGCCCATACCTTAAAGAGGTACATATCTGATGGAGACGATCCAAAGGAAGTCAAATAAGATGATCATGAGTCAGCAGTGTAGGACATATGAGGAGAGATTAGAGGCCCTGAACATAAATATTTGAAAAGAATAACTAGGGTGGACAAGGAGAATCTCTTTGAGCACATTGGGAATCGAAACACAAGGGGACACAGTCCCAAGTTGGGGAGGTTGTTTAGGAGAGAGACTAGGAGAGGGTGGTGGTGGATTGGATTGGAATGGGCTCCCTGAGGGAGTGGTTCAGAATGGTAGGCAGCTTCAAGAGAGGCTGGGACAGAGTTAAAGGGAAATGAGGGTCAGAAGAGGGGTTGATGGAGGGGAAGGGCTGATTGGAGGGGGGGCAGGGTCAGTAGCTGATGCTGAGGACCCTGCAATATGAGCAGAATCAATAGACCTAATGGCCTTATTTTGATGGCTTCATTGAACATGTGTATGTTTTAAGACTTTTTGTTGTAAAGGCATGTAACTGCTGAAAACAGCAACAAGGCTGCCTGGACTTGAGTGGATGGATGCATACACAGATGCAGAATTCATTTTTGTCCACATCTAGCCCTTTTAAAAATCTTTCTTTCTTTCTTTCTTTCTTTCTTTCTTTCTTTCTTTCTTTCTTTCTTTCTTCCTTTCTTTCTTTCTTTCTGTTTGGGATTAATACCTTCAGTCAAGGAATCATTTTCAAAGGTTCCACTTCAGTGCTGAACAAATGTTACAAAAATACAAGGTTTACAGAGAAAAAAAGAAAAACATTGAAGCACATACACAGGCAGTAATCGTAAAATTTGAACTTATACACATCAAATTACTACATATTAACAGATAGACTGACTAGATAAGAGGGGGTTGGGGGGTCAACCGGAGGTGTCATTGTCTGAGGTGGGAGACAGGTGGAGCTTTCAACCAAGTGAGGCCATCGTCAGGTAATTGGGGGTAGGGAAGGGGGTTAAGAAAAAAGTGGTATATAGCAGCAAGGTGTAGAGGGGGGTAGGTAAATGGAAAACTGGGGGCAAGGTACCATCACATTAGCACATACAGGAACAATTCTTTTAGAGACAAGGAAAGATATGAGCCTAGCTTTGAAGGTACTAATCTTGGTAGTATCAGTGAGGTCAGCAGGTAGTTCATTGTATCATTTCAATCCTTGATACAGGATGGAGTTCTGGGCAAGTTTCATCCTTTTGAAGGGAATCACCATCTTGTCAAGGATTGCACTACAGGTAGATTTCATTGGGATGGCCAGCTTAAAGCGTCTGCCCAAAATCCTCAATTTCCAGATACAAAAAGTCTCCATTCCATGACAAGATCTAACAGACCTGTAAAGTTTATAATTAAAATTATTGTCATTTTTTCACTGTCTGATTGCAAAAATGTGCTGAATTTGGGGATTTTAACATATTTCACTAATTAACTTTTGAACCACCAAACTAATTTCCACTAAACTTGCAAAAAAATGGATCCATAGGAGTGTAGCTGTGCGCACCAAAGTTTAGTCATATGGGCTAAGATTGCCCATTATATAAGCTGTCAAAAACCCATTTTTTGACACAGACCCTAACTCAACTCTAGCAAAAAGGCACTACCATGCCTGCATATTATATATTGTAAAAAAACGGTCTTAGAGATGATACAATCCATATGGCTGTCCGCATTCCAAGAACCATACATTAATCTCAGTTGCCATCAGGTACAGCCTGATCACTATGTCACATTAATTTTCTCTGTCAGCATTTCCTTCTCTAGCACTGTTGAATGATTGGAATGATGAATTCTGTTTCTGAGCCAGCATTCTTAAACTGTTGGTGGATGAAGTATTTTATTTAAACATATCTCCCTCTGAATGAGGAAAACCTTCCAAAGGTGCACTTTTAGCAGTTTTCTTTTGAAATCATGTTTTTTCTTTTCTTATAATAACAATAAAGGACTCCCAGAAGTTAGAGTAACAGTCAATCTCCCTCTTGGGTAATATGGCACTCAGCTGTGCCTTGTGCCACATTATGACTCTGGGTGATTATCAGACTGTTAATCTAACCCCTGATCTTGACTTATTGCTTAATTAGTTAGGGTTATAACTGCATTTCCATGTAAAAACCCTATTTATGCCCCTCTCTGGTGTGTCCCTGAGAAAACTATGATATTAGCTTTTTTAGCGTTGAGTGCCATTTTGTTTTTTTTGGAACTATGTCTGTAGGAGGTCAAAGTCATGTCTGCTGACTTCATTTAAGGTTTCCAGGTCTCTGCTTGAGCTGAAGATGACAGTATTATCAGCCTGCAATAATGAATTGTTGGATGGGCAATGGCTAGTGAGTGAGTTTAGAAACTAGGAGAAGAGAAGGGGGCCAAGGATGGAACTTTGGGGTATCCCACAGTAAATGGAACTAAAGTCTGAGAGGATGCTATTGGTTTATGGTCCTGTGCATCCTGCAGGAAGGTAGTTTTTGAAACAGTGGGTTGTCTTGGGAGAGAAGTTGAGGGAGGAGAAGGCACAGATCAGTAGATCATGGTCCAAGAGATATAAGGCCTTGGTGAGGTCCACAAATATAGCAGCAACAAAATTCCCTGTGCCCATGGCTTGATGCAGAAAGTCAGTGAGACTCACCAGGGCTGTTTCAGTGTTGCATTTAGGATGGAATCCATACTGGGCATGGGTCAACAAGTCATATTGCTGTATGCAGGCAGACATCTGGTTAAACACAATCCTTTCAAAAACTTTTGAATGTGGGACAAGGAAAGAGATGGGGCAACAGTTCAAGGTGAGGTGCCTGGGCCCAGATTTGTGGATGGGGTAACAGTGGCTGGTTCCATGTCATAATGGCGATCGCAGAAAGGCAATCATCATTACGGTGAGTGCACATCACCAAAAATCTATTTCGCTGATATACACCCCCAGTGCAAACCAAAAGGGCACCAGGGACTCTACTATAGGATTCTCAACCCATGGGGGTGCAAAATGTAAAAAAAAAAAAAAAAAAAATACATTCGGGCTGAGTGCAACAAAACATGTCTGCAGCAGAACCTAGCATCCTGACCACCCCAACCCAGCACCCACCCACCCACCATGCTATGGAGCCAGCTCAGCAGCTCACCATGGCATCACCCCTCACAAAACCTCCTTCCCCTCCCATCCCATTCAGCATGCTCTCCCCCCTCACGTGCATGTATATATAGTGACATCCTATTCCTATTCGTGAATGCCCCCATCCAATTGCCCTCCCTGGTGTCTCACCCTGTCGACATACACCACAAGTGGATCACCATTTTGGTAGGTGCCCACTTGCAGGTCACGCATGTCACAGGATACCACAGTGACCAGTTTCCAGAGCTTGGGGTAGTCACATGTGAAGATGGAGCGATTCAAAATAAGAGAAATGGGGTAAGCCAGTGCTTCTCTGGCCATTTTAATGAGGCAGTAGTCTAAGCCATCAGGGCCAAAGACAGGTTTTGGATTTGAGCATCTCAGTTATTTGCCTAATTGCCCCATGGTAAGGTGTCTGCAGTAAAACTTAGGAGACAGGATTGCAGTATAAATCCAGGTCACCAAAAAAGTAATTGAACAGGGAGGCAATAGTCTTGGGGTCGCAAGTGACACCATCCTTGTCCTCAGTGGCCATGGACTGGGATCTCATTGATTTACCTACAATAATGTTGATGTTATGCCACAATTTTGGTGCAGTTCACAAAGCTGGAAGTAAGGCAGGATTTTTAGTGGCTTATTTTGGCTTTGTGAAGCACAGCACTATAGTATTTTTGTGAAGTTCTGTACTCCTGTAAGTGGGCAGGGTCCTTTGATTTCTTATATTGGGCCCACATTTTGTAATAAAGCCTTAGAAGGTCCCCTGAGAACCACTTCTGCTTGTTTCCTCAAATTCCAAGCCACCTCATGGAACATAGGCTATCACCGGTACTTGAAAAGGTCTTATGGAAATTGTCATAGGCTGCATCAATATCCTCTATGTGGTCTTGGAAGTACTAGTCTGTTGAGGAGAGAGCAGTGGTGAAGGTCTGCAGATTGAAGTCCTTGAGGCATCTGGAATTGATGTAGGTGGGGAGGGGCATGTGTGCTTGGCAGAACAGTTGCATAAGACCAGGCTACATTTTTTTAGTGAGTCTTGGAGCACCACAGAGTTGCAAAGAAAGGAGGGGTTAGAGATTTCCACTCAATCTAGGGTAGATTCATATCAGATTTGTAGTTGACCCTGGTAGGGCTGGTAATAATCTGGTTAAGCCAAGGTTCACAAACAGGTCCATGGCTTTGTCAGCTTGGCATGAGTACCAGTTTATGTTAAAGTCCCAAAGCAGAAGCTATTCCCCGCTTTGGGCAGTTCCACAACCAGTACTCCCCTCCTGCCCAATTAGCTTTTTTTTTAAACTTTGAAAATGTAACTGACAGTAGGTGTCCAATCCTACCATTGGTATATTCCCACCTGATCAGGTGTTTGATAAGCAGTAGGTGCCTATTTCCATTGTCATTGCTTCCCATCTGATAGATAAAAAAATAACCAACCCTTTCCTACCCTCTAGATCCCATTCCACCCTTTCCCCTCCACTGTCATCAGCCTGTTTTTTGTTATAATGTGCCCATTCCTGCCACCAATACATCCCTACCAATCACTTGCCTGTCAAACTGTTTTTTAATCTCCCTTCACCTTGTCCTCCTACTCCTACAATGGTACCCAGATGTGTTCCTCAACATGTCTTCTCTGTCCCTCAATGCTGACTCCTCTGTGTCCTTTTAAATACCCATTTACCTGCAATAAAAACAAAAAATGGAAAAACTAAGTCTAAGCCCAAAAATATTTCTGGCAAGTCTTTTAGACATTTTTTTAACTTTTGGGAATAAGTTCGGTTTGACCTCAAATTTGTGGGGTGGGAATATCACCATACAACCTCCTGAATGCATAAGTGTGATTTTGTTAGTAATCTTAAAATTCATTTTGAGGGTAAACACCAAAAACACATTTTAAGAAGCATTAACTAAGTGACACATATGTGTTCAGAAGCTGGAATGGCAATATGCCAAACATAAACATTTAGGGTCAATTAGAGCCCAAATGGATACGTTATGACTGAAAAAAGATCCATCTTCCTGCTCTATTTGCTGATCTATCTCTATCATTGGCAGTGGGTGCCTAATCCCTCCATCAGTACCTCCTTACCACCCAACTATTTGTTAAAAATCACTCCAGCCTTGCCCACTTTCTAGTTCCCACCTCCCTACCACCACTGGAGCTCTGGAATCTTTTTTAAACTGGAGGTGGGTGCCCAATATTGCCACTGATACCCCCTTCCCAGCCACCTACAAGCCAAATTAACCCCCCATACTTGGCCACAATCTAGCACCCAGTCACCCCCCCCACCAGTACCAGCATATATGTTATTATGACTAGTGGTGGGTGCCCAGTCCCACCACTGGTACCCCTTTCTGGCTCACCAACCAAATTTATAAAATCAACCCCCAACCTTTCCCACCCTCTAGCAACCAGTCACCCTCCTCTAACCAAATGGTATCCACATCTGTCCCTCATTGTGGCACCTCTGTCCCTCAATGCTGACACATCTGTGTCTGCTGATATACTCCTCCATCTGCAATAAAGACAAACTGAAAAAAAACATTTTTAAACTTAAGGTCTTTTTTGGCATTTTTTATTTTTAATTTTTGGGCCATAACATAACCATTTGGGGTATTATTGACCTCAAAGTTTCAGTGTGGACATATCCCAACTACCTCATAAACACAAAAGTGTCACTTTGTAAATATGTCTCAAGATGTTTTTTTTTGTGTGTGTGAGGGGAGCCCTAAAAACACATTTTAGGGTGCATTACAAAATTACACCTATGTGTTCATGAGGTAGATGGCAATATGGCAACCCTAAAATTATTGGTTCAACCAGATCCCAAATGGTCAAGTTAAGGCCATTGTAAAAAATGCAGAAAAGAAACTACTTCACATTAAGCAGGAATGAAAGTCAAAATGTTATATATATATATAGATAGATAGATAGATAGATAGATAGATAGATAGATAGATAGATAGATAGATATAATAGTGGCATGGTAGTGCCACTATAGTTAGGGTTGTATGGCCATTTCTATGTGAAATCTCATAGTTTGCACTTTAATAACTTTTGAACTGTTTATCTGATTTACCTGAAGTTTGGAATGTAGGCTCACCTCATATAGATCTCGTGATCTGTAAATTTTTGTTTTGGTCCAATGTTCGATTGCAGAACCATAGTGTGCTCAAAAAGTGAAATTTCCCCATTGTTGCAAATGCTTTGTCCAGGCAGAGTGGACTGAAGAATACATTTGAGTGGGTTCAAATTAGTCTGTCTACATGTGTCCTGGGTGCACTGGTGCCTTTTGAAGATCTGGTGAAAAAATATTGCTCCGTTCAAAAGTTATTCCATTTTTCTATGTCCCATTATAGCCTATGGAAAAATTTATATGTGCACTTCAAAAACATTTGCAATCACATTTTGTTGTCGAGCTTGCCCAAAAAATTGTTGTCATGCTGCTGCCATCTTGTTTTCAGCTAGCAAGAGAGAAAAAATGCTGTACTTTGGTAAACACCAACAGCTGTATTTACCTAATCTGGCTCTGAGGAACATGTCCCCAATATTAGTTTTTGACCAGCTGGTCTGGAAATGAAGCTTGCCACTAAAGGGTGGGCCAACTTGTCCTAGGCCCCAGTCAGGATATGAAGCTGGAGGAGGGAGGGAGGGCCATGACCTCATGCTGGGTCATATGACCAGGCTATTGGAGCTTGCTGGCCATTGGCTGGGGTGAGGGACCAATGGGGTTCCCAAGCAATGTCCACTAGGGGCTATTTAAGGGCATGCAACACCGGGGTTGCCCTCTTTTCTTGCTGTAAAATTCTGGGATACACAATTCTGGGATATACAGCACATTCACTGGATTGAGATAAGGCACAAATTGTGGCTGTTGTATGCTAGGTTGATTTGGAATCCAAGAGCTGGAGGTTGAAATGGGGCTTGATTCAGTATTTGAGAATTGCTAGGGTCAATATTGCTTGAAATGCTATGTAGCATTTGTGGACAGCTAGAGTTTGACATGAATTATATACGTTCATCAAGTAGGGAGAATTGCTAGGTTTAATCTTGTTTGGAGATGCTATGTAGTGTTTTATGGCCAGCTGAGGATGGCATGGCAAGCAGGGCTGTTTGGCACAGAAAGTGCAGACCGGATGGGCTAGCAGGCCTTCTGTGGTTACTGAGTTACACATTTAGATTTTGGTGCATTTTGCAGATAGGAAGGTAAAGTAGGCCCACGGGCCAAGCCTGGTTCATTCAGGAGTTGTGAATAAAAGAGGTTGGATGTGGGGAGAATAAAAAAAAAGGCTGTTTCGCTCTCAGAAGAAAAAGGAAAGAGGCATGGCTCAAGAGTCAGTGAGCAGCATGGAAGGGAGAGCTGCAGGGGGAGTGACAAGAAGGCCTCAGCATGTGGGAGGTACCGGGCTGCAGATCCACCGGGGAGACTCACAGCAATGCGAGGAAACTGTCAGTGGAGGTGGCCTTTTTGCACTTCCTAACTCAGGGGAACAGCACAGAAGGCCAGACAGCAGAGTGAGCCGTTTTTTCACCAGGGTCCCCATGTGGTGGGGTTTGGATAGCTCCACGATAGAACAAGTGCCATGGAGGGCTGAGGGGCTCACGAGTTAGCAGGAGCATGAAAGGGCTAAGCCTGAGAGTGGGCAGCAGGCGAGAGGTGCCACAAGGAAAAAGGGAAGGGAACCAGTGAGGCCTACTGGGCTGTGGAGGTGTCTGCATGGTCATGGATGCCATTTTAAAAAGGATGTGGGCAGGTTGCACTGGGGTGGTCCAGCAGGGCCTGAGGTGAGCTGGGTGGCTGGGCAAGCATGAAGTTCAACAGGAAGGCTGTGGGTGTAGGGAGGGCCACTAAGGCCCACTGCAGGCCTAGGTCACCACGTGGTGGCAAGGGAGGCATGGGCACAGAATTTATCTGGTGGCATGAGCAGGCCCACAGAAGCAGGAGGCCGCTCAAGGGGCTGTAAGGTGCTGATGGAGCAGAAGGAAATAAATAAAAATAAATAAATGAAAAATGGTGTTATTAAAGGAGGGGACATGCCTTGCTAGGCGGGCAGGATCAGGAAAGGTACGCAAGGGGGGGCAGCAGCGTGGGGAGGATGGGGTGATTGCAGGTGGGCCGAGGCAGAGGTGTGGGCTTAGGTAGTGGCGTATCGAGTGTCAGGATACAGGCCCAGGTTGCAACACCTGGGGTGGATGTCATGGAGGAAGGGGCCAAGGAGCCATTCAGGGCTGGCAGGAGAAGGGATGCCTGGCATGGCTGGAAGGGAATCATCGAGGACTGGGCTGCTTGCCCAAGACAGAGAACGGGGGTGGGTTTGGGGTTGTAGGCAGTCCGGAAATGGGCCACAAGTGTGGGGGGCCCACTGGACAGAGGGGCCCAGCCACGAGTGAGGCCGGCATTGGGTGAGAAGGGTACCACGGGGCGGTTATGGGTGGTAAGAAACAGAGGGGCTAATATAGGCCACAGAGTAGGCCTTCTGTAGGCCCGGCATCTCAGGCAAGTACCAAGGAGTGCTATGGTGCCCACTGCAAGCTGGTGGGGCTCTACGGTGCTGGGCATATGGTTCTTGGCACAAGAGGGGCCCCCAGCATGGAGCTGGCTGCAGGGTGGGCTGGCTGCAGTCCATTGGGCCAGGAGGGCCCTGTGGGGGGGAGGGATTGGACTGGGGGGGCCTAATGACTGTTAGGAGGACCATATTCAAATATGTTTTGTTATGCAGTATAGTCAGAAGACATGGCACCAATGTGAGTCCTGGCATCCAGTGCAACCATGCTAATGAAGGCTGCCAAACTGATGATGCAGATGACCAAGCTGATGGAAGCAGCAAAGAAGAGGGAGGCTGAGGAGGAGGCACTGAGGAAATGGAAATAATGGGATGAGCGACCCAGGGTTGGCAGAAGGGAAAAGTGGCCAAAGAGAGTGGTGTCCAGCACTCCGGAAGTGCCGAAGACATGGATCGAGCTGGACCAGGCCTCAGCAGGGCCACAACTGGATGGAGGTAAGGACAATGGGGACATGAACAACGAGGCTGATTTACAGGAGTACATTCAAGGGTTGTTGGGAGATATGGGGGATGGGGTGTCAAAGATGGAGAAAGTCTTACAGGCCATCAAGCAGGGGGAAAAGGTGACAAGGTGGTTATGGGCATGATGGGGGGGTACAGAAGTTGTATGATGGCCTGCCGGGTTTTACCCTTGGCGACCACATGCCTGCGTCAATCAAGGAAAAAATATGGAAAGGGTAGTACATGGATATCTTTGGACTGGTGGATGAGGAGAAAGCAAAAAGATATGAACAGAAGGAATCAGTAGGAAAGTCGGAGATGGCAGTGGTGCTGGCAGTGGTGGGGCACAAGGTGGAGGAAACCAGGTTCAAAGGGAAAAGCATCAACACATGGCAGGTGGGGTTTCTGATCTTTAGTGCTTTAGTCCTGGAGAAGCAGCCAGACCTGTGAATCCCATTGCTGACATATATGGCAATCATCAGGGATGTGTACCGGGCAAAGCTGGGGTACAGTTGGCTTAAATACGACAAGGCTTTCCAGAGGCGGATGGCAGTGAAAGGGGACCTGAGGTGGGACTGCACCCATGCCGAGCTGTGGGTCCAGATGCTATCTGGGCCAGCGGCTGGGCAGGGGGTCTAACAGGTAAAGAATGGAGCCCAATGGGGGCCACGCAAGGCATCAAGGACTGTTGGGCTTTCAACAGGGCCTCATGTAACTGGCCTAGTTGTAAATTTAAGCACATCTGCTCACAGTGTGGGGGATCACACCCAGCCACGAATTGCAGGGTGGAGGGCGATAAGATGGGACAAGCCAGTGGCCAGATCCAGGAGCAGCCCTGTTGGGGTGGTGGGGGGAGCCATCAGAGGCTGAGGGGGCCCTGGGAGGGGGGATACACATCCAATTATGGCTGGAATTAGACCAGAGCATGGGGCAGGGAGATGGGGATATGCCCTGGCCTACACCCATCAAGCGTGTGGTGGTGAAACTCTGGACCAGGGACTACCCTGACAGGGGTGGGACAGAGTTGTTGAAAAGGGGTTTTAGGGATGGTTTTACCCTAGGTTTTGGGGGGACACTGGTGGGGATGAAGGCAAAGAACTTGGGGTCCATGAAAGGTAAGGAGGACATAGTTCGGGAAAAGATCCAGAAGGAGGTGAAGGCAGGTCAGCTGGAGGGGCCACTGACTGACCCCCCTGCAAGAGTTTCTGGGTGTCACCCCTGGGAGTGGTGCCCAAGAAGCAGGTGGGGGATTTCCTGCTCATCCACCACCTGTCTTACACGAGGGAAGGGTCAGTGAATGAAGGGATTCCGGAAGCTCTCAACATGGTCTGTTACGCATCACTAGACCGGGTGGCAGAAGGGGCATGGTTGGCCAAGACAGACATCGAGTCCACATTCTGGCTGCTACCTGTATGACCGGCAGACTGGGACATGCTTGGTTTTCAGTTTGAGGTCAGGCTTTATTTTGACAAGGCAATGCCCATGGGATGCTCCGTGGCCTGCTCAACAATCGAGGCATTCAGCTCATGGGTGCAATGAGTGTTTGGAGTATGATATGGGCACAAGAGGGTTGTCCATTACCTGGATGATTTCCTTTTGATAGGGGCCAGCCAGGCAGAGGCCCAGGATATGCTGTTAGACTTCCAGGATATGTGCGGGGCCATAGGGATCCCTTTGGCAGCCAGGAAAACTGAGGGCCCAGCATGCAGGCTGGAATTTCTGGGGATTGAGGTGGAGATGGGAAGGGAGTGCTTTCACCTTCCAGGGGATAAGGTAGCATGGCTCAAGGGCCTGCTTGCTCTAGTGAGGGGGGAGGAGGAGGGTGCTGCTGGTACAAGTACAACAGCTACTTGGGCACCTTAATTTCACCTGAAAGGCCATAAGCCAAGGCAGGGCATTTACTAGGAGGTTGGGGAGGGTCACGGGAAAAGCCATTACTGGGTTGATATCAGCAGGGTGGTGAAAGAGGATTTACGGGTATGGGAGATATTTCTGGACTCCTACAATGGGGCGACATTTTGGCAGGAGGAATGGGCCTCGAATGCAGACCTTGAGCTGTACACGGATGAAGCTGGGGGGCTGGCTATGGGAGCCTACTTTCAGGGCGAGTGAATCTCAGAGGCATGGCTGGTCCAATGGCAAGAATGGAGGTGGATGAGGGACATCATGTTCCTCAAGATTTTCCTGATATGGGTAACTTTGGAGGTGTGGGGTACACAGATGGCAGGGCATCACAACATCTTTTGGTGAGACAACAAGGGCGTGGTTGATGTGATCAACAGGCAAACTGGCAGGACCAAGTCTGTAGGGAGGGTATTGAGGGGCATGATTTTGCTTGGGATGTGGCTTAACCTGTCTTTTAGGGTGAAGCACATTGAAGGGACCCAGAAAGAGGTAGCTGACTGTCTTTCTCGGCTTCAGATGAAGCAGTTCTGAGAACTGGTACCACAGGCCATGTCTGCACATACCAGGGTCTCAGATTGGCTTTGGGAGGTTGGAGAGAGAAGGCCAGGGCTTTGTACAAAGGATCATGGGCAGCCGGCACCTTAAAGGCCTACAAGAGGGTGTGGGCAGGTTTCCAGAATTTCAGGGCCAGAATGGCATGGGAGAAGGGTGAACCAGTCGGGGAAGAGGAGGTAATGCAATACATGGTAAAAAAATGGGAGGAAGGGCTGGCCCATACCACCATGGGTGTCCAGCTGGCAGGTATCAGATAGGTTTGCATGGATCAGGGGTGGGTGGATGAGACAGGGAGATGGGCTGTTAGATGGATGGTGGTGGGCTGGCAAAAAGGCCAAGGGAGATGGCAGGATGGGAGATGGCTGCTGATGGGGCCCCTTCTCTCGAAGGTCCTACTGGTGGTGAATCATGTCTGCTACTCAGCAAACAGGGCCTGTCTGTTCAGGGTCATATTTGCCGTCATGGCAAAGGGGGCGTTCAGGGTCAGGGAAATGGTGGCTCCCAGAAAGGGGGCAATTGAGGCAGGTCTGCAGGAGAAGTGTGTAACGGTGGGAGATGACAGGGTATTAATTGTGTTGCAAAGGTCAAAGACAGATCAACAGGGTAAGGACACCACCATAGAACTGCTAAAGGAGGTGGTGGTGAGGTCTGTGCAGTCCAAGCCATGGGGGACTATGCCAGGATTCGGGGGCGAAGCGTGGAGCCCTCGTTTTTGCATGGGGAAGGGTCTCCGATGACAGGATTCCAGGTTGGGGCTGTGTTAAAGAAGGTGGTGGCATTCATGGGTAAGAATCCCAGTGAATTCACCTTGCACTGTTTTAGGATTGGGGCAGCTTTGGAAGCAGCGCCACAGAGGCAGGGGACAGGGAGGTCAAGAGAGTGCAGTGGTGGGCATCAAACTGCTATAAGAGATACATAAGGTGTTGACAGTGGCTAACTGGTATCTCCTTTTTCTCCCCCCCCACAGAAGGCTCCAAGAAGTAGGTGTGGATCATGTGGCAATCATTTATCTATTGGGTGGAGAGATTTGCAGATGCCATGAGTATGCATACGCAGCTTAGCCCTGGAATCGAGCACACCAAAGTGAGATGGAGGAGCCTGAGTGGCATGAGGTGGCCACAACTGCTGCTCATGCTAGAGGAACTGAGGGTACAATGGGCCAGTCCGGATTGTATTATCATCCACCTGGGGGGGTAATGAGCTGGGGGTCATACCCTGGGGATCCTAGATGAAGGACATTATAGTGGACCTTGAACAGATAAAAAACTGGTGACCCAGGGTGGTAATTGGTTGGTCCAAGATTACATCTTGGAGGGTATGGAGGGGAGCGAAAAGGCCCCAGGTGGTGGAAGTGGCACGAAAATGCCTGAACAGGAAGGTGGCCAGGGCAGTGATTGAGATGGGGGGATCTATATACAGCATAGGGACATTTAATTTGATCAGGAAGCAGTGTACAGGTC
This sequence comes from Neoceratodus forsteri, assembly GCA_016271365.2. NCBI lineage: Eukaryota > Metazoa > Chordata > Ceratodontiformes > Ceratodontidae > Neoceratodus > Neoceratodus forsteri. The sequence continues at coordinate 411,269,021 of CM028133.1, read as the reverse complement.
GGATGGTGTCCATCTCACTGAATTTGGCATGGGCCTGTTCCTCCGACCTTTTGGGGAACAAGTGGAGGACATAAACAGGAGGGGTCTAAAGAGCTAGCCCGCAAGGGAGAAGCCCCATCTTTCATTGCAAGCCAGAGATGCATCAGTGGAAGGGGTTGTGGGGAGCAATGGAAAACCGGGGGGAGATGGGGAAGGGGGTAGGTACCATGGGCTGGAGACAAAGGAACCCAGGCGTGGGAGTAAGGATGGGCAGGAGGAAGGACATAGAGCTAGCTGGTGGATCTCAGTGTCCACACCTGGTGGGGGGGAAGTGGTCCCAGTAATGTGGTACCCGATGATGGTGAGTGAAATGGAGGGGGCTGGATCATGGTGTCCGGACCCAGAGAAGCATGACAAACAGGAAGAGATCAGGATGAAGGGCCGCAAGAAGGAACACAGGACTGTTATGTTCTGAAAGTGACAGGGGACTGTTATGTCCTAAACTGTAAATAACAGATTGTTGAAATTATGATGATTTGGGATGTAACAAGAATAACTGTGCCTATGATGTAATAAATGCTGCCAGTGAGCATCCAAAAGTGATAAAGGTTTAACCTAAAGTTATTTCTGGTTGGGGATCCAGGGACATTGAGGCTTGCCACTAAAGGGCAGGCCAACTTGTCCAGGGCCTCAGACAGGGATATGGAGCTTGGGGGAAGGAAGGGGAGGGATCATGACCTCATCACTGGGTCATATGACCAGGCTATTGGAGCTCGCTAGCCATTGGCTGGGGGAGGGGCCAATGGGTGTCCCAGCAATGGCCACTAGGGGCTATTTAAGGGCATGCAACACTGGGGTTGCCCTCTTTTCTTGCTGTAAAATTCCCACCTGCCCTCACTGCAAGAAACAATGGAGGAATAACAATGGAATAGGCACAAGGAATAAGAGGCATGGGCAAGAGGTGACCTCGGGGTGGCCTAGCACAGGCCTAAGGGGGCCGCAGAGGGCAGCCGGTGGCCAGGAGACTAGGTGGAGTCCCACTGGAGGGTTGATAGATCAGAGGAAGGGATTGTGGGGAGAAAAGGAAAATTGGGGGGTCAGATAGAGGGAGAGGAGGGGAGGGGGTAGGTACCACTGGGTGGGGACAAAGGAACCCAGGCATGGGAGTAAGGAGGGTGGGGGAAGGACATAGAGCTAGGAGGTGGATCACTGTATCCACACCTGGTGGGGGGTGTGGTCTGGGAAACGTGGTACCCGATGGTGGTGAGTGAAAAGGGGGGGGCTGGATCATGGTGTCTGGATCCTGAGAAGCATGACAAACAGGAAGAGACCAGGATGAAGAGCTGCAAGAAGGAAGACAGGACTGTTATGTTCTGAAAGTGACAGGTGACTTTTATGTCCTAAATTGTAAATAACAGATTGTTGAAATTATGATGAATTGGGATGTAAAAATAACTGCACCTATGATATAATAAGTGCTGCCAGTAAGCATCCAAAAGTGATAAAGCTTTGGCCTGAAATTATTTCTGGTTGTAATCTGGGGACAATATTTTTTTTTTATTTTTCCATATTTTGTTCGTGACAACATTTTTGTTGCCATGCAAACAATTGTGCTCATGGGAAAAAGTAACCATGACAACATTTTTTTTATGCATTGTAACATTCCCATTATAGAGATAGGAGAATCACAAAAACATTAAAGTAATCACAGCATCATTGCATAAACACATTTTGCGAAGTGTTCTTTTCTTTGTCACTTCATTGTGGCAAGGTGGATTGTGCTACTGGTCTGAAATTTTCACAGTGGCAAGTCCTGGTGCCACAGATGTGCCTTTTGGTGGTTTGTTATGAAAACATTCAACAGGCTTATAGTTACGGCACTCTGAAATTCAGAAATTTTCCCATTGGATAACATTGCTGCAGTTGTTTTCTTTGTCACTTCATTGTGGCAAGGTGGATTGTGTTATTGGCCTGAAATTTTCAGGGTGGCAAGCTCTAGTACCACAGATGTGCCTTTTGGTGATTTGATACAAAAACATTGAACAGGTCCATAGTTACAGCATTCCAAATTTCACAAATTTTCCCATAGGATAACATTGTGGCACCCATGATGCCTTTCGGGCCCCGTATCTCGATAATGGTTTGAGATACAGATTTTTCATCACAAAAATTCTTATTCCCCATACAGGCAGCCTAAGTGCAGAAGTAGGTTGGAAAGCCATGAATACCATTAAATTTTATTTTTTTCCTACCTTGTACGGTTACTGAGATATTTGGGAATTAGTGTTCCAATTGCTCATTTTCATGTCCGTGGACCACTATTAAGCCCACAGAGTTAGCATTCACAGCTCTTTTTGATGCCTGTATCTCAGAAACAATGCAAGATATGGATTTGTTCAACGTATGTTGTGAAAACTACTCACTATCATGATTATAATGACATTTGAATTTTTTTTCTAGTTGCTACAGTTCCCTAGATATTGGCAAATTAGTGTTACAAGGGTTCCTTGCCTTATAGGACTGCTGTATGGCTCCATACTTATGTGTAAGTGGGAGTGAAGGGCCCGGAGGGCCTTTGCTCCCACCGATACATATCATTATGCACAAATGAGTGCTTGGTGGGAATGCAGGTCTGAAAGGCCCCCACTCCCACCAACGCATACATTTAGTACTTATATTACACTTTTTTCAAAAGAAAGGAAATTCTTTGCAAAAAACGTTGTTAATGCATCAGTTAGGGTTGTTTCCACTCTGACAAAAGTGTGGAAATTCCACGTTAGAGTTACCACGCCACCACCCTAACCCCACACCACCTCCTCAAAACCCTATCTCTGCATTCCCCCACCCCCTACACACACACACACACACACACACACACACACACACATGCAACACTGTAAAACACTATACCACTTTGGCACATCTGTAAGCACAATAATCACAACACTGTACTGATTTCACATAACACTATGTAATAAAAAAACAAATATAGTATAATTGACTCTATACTGCCAGCACAGTATGTTGGCATATTACTGCTGGCATATCCTCTTCATACAATGAAAATTAGTCTGTACACATTTTAGAAATATTGATTTTTATGTGTCATAATTCAACAATTGGATCACTGCAAGTATCGCTGCTACCACATATGTATGTGGTAACAGGAAAGATAGAGCAGACACATACACAGCACTTTGGAAATACTGCTCAGGTGGGAAACTACCACTATTACATGTTGTTATACTGCTGCGTTACCTGGAAATACTCATTAACAATATGTTATAGTTATCTTTGCGTGTTGCAATTGTTGCTTTTACATCTTGCTTGTGAACTATGATAGAAAAAAATTACTTTTATTAGTACCACTGTTTGTTATTAGGACTGACTCACTGTATCAGAAAAAAAATGCAATCATCCAATGACTGTTGCTAGACTCACACAGATTGTCATTTCTAATACAGTGTGTGGATAACATACTGTGTATTTCATCACTTGTTAACTATTGAAATATGGACATCTGCTTAAATCTTGTTATTGGTGTTTCTAATGCAAAAATGCTTACTGTGAGCCATCACCCATGATTACGCAGCATGTCTGTGTATGATGGCAGTAGAACTCATACAGTTGGTGGACCGTGATGACGCCTGTGTCTTGTGCAACATTTAGAGAGTTGTATGCTACTTCTGTTACGTGATCCTGCTTGTCTCTGGTTGGTTGTCTTGCCTTGGCCCTTCCCTTGCCTGCTGTGTATATGTGTGGGGGTGGTGGGGGTGGGGGGTGCAGAGTTAGGGTTTTGAAGAGGGGACATGGGGGTGGGGTGGTAGGGTGGTAACCCTAATGTGGAATTTTCATGCTTTTGTCAGTGTGGAAATAGCCCTAACTGATGCATTAAAGAAGTTTTTTGCAAAGAATATATGTATAGTTAGGGTTGGTAGGCCACTTTAATGTTAAACCCCAAAGTTTTCACTTCAATAACTTTGCAACCATTTGTCTGATTTGCATAAAAAATAGCATGCATGGCATCCAACCATAGATCTAAACTTTTGCACATTTTTCGGTCTTGCTTAAAGGACAGAAGAATGCATCTGAGTGGATTCAGATTTGCATGTCTATATGTAGCCTGGGTCAGACAGGTGCCTTTTGAAGATCTGGTGAAAATATCTTAATCTTTTCAAAAGTTATGCAAGTTTTTCATGTCCTATATTAGCCTATGGGAAAATGTACTGTAAATGTGCACAGCAAAAACTTTCACGACAACATTTTTGTTTTCGTGCTCTGGATTTTGGTTTTTGTGCTGCTGCCATCTTGTTTTCAGCTAGCAAGAGACAAAAAACATTGTAAATCAAAAAATACTAATCTTTGGTAAGCACCAACACTTGTGTTTACCTAATTGGGTCCTGAGGAACATGATCCTGGCATCAGATTTTGTGCAGGTAGCCTAGAAAATATGTTTTTCAAAATGTTTCCACCATCTTGCCACTTTGTTTTTGTAAAAAAAAAGTTTGTATGCGCAACAATAGGCATGCACAAAGTAAAGGGTGCCTCGACAAAATTTTTTTGTTCACAAAAAGATTTCATCACCCCCCACCCTCCACATACCATCAGATGTTGGGGTTTGCCATGGGATCATCAAACTTCTCATCCCATTCTCCTATACTCTATCATGTCAACTTGTTTAGACATGGAATGGGGCAGGAGTTGGGCCTGAAGACCCCATGGCACACCCCAACATCTATTGGTGTGTGGAGGATGGGGATGGGGGTGGGATGTAGGGGTGGTAACCCTAACATCACATTTCCATACTTTTATTGCTGTGCTATGAATCCTATCTGATGTATTAGCAAAGTTTTTGCAATATATATATGTGTGTGTGTGTGTGTATATGTATGTATGTGTGTATTTATACATATATATATATATATATATATATATATATAATAGTGGCATGGTAGTGCCACTATATTTAGGTTGTATAGCCACTTTGATGTTAAACCCAAAGTTTTGCTCTTTAATAACTTTGCAACTGTTCATCTGATTTGTCTGAAATTTTACAAGTGCTGTCTGGTACCATAGATTGCTGGATCTGGCAAGTTACGTTCCTTTCAGATGTATAGTTATGGAGCTGTGGATTAACCAAAAATGTGAAATTTACCACTTTTTTGCAAATTCTTTGCTCATTTGTAAGTCCGAAATGCTTTTGGGGTGTGGTCTGAAATTGTTAGGGTAAATTGGACTGGGTCACTGATGTGCCTTTTTATTTATTTATGTATTTATTTATAGTTCCTCCGCAGCTGGGAGGGGTGTTACCTATGGTTCCCCCCCAGTCCAGCCTGACCTCTTAGCCCTTACTCTACCCCACACCCCAAGCTCTTACCCCTTCTTTGATCCTGCACAGTGATCCACCACGGTGGGTACGCAACCACCACCGTGGGATCCGGGGGGGATCTCGATCAGGGGGAGCATCCTAGGCTGAAGCCGGGCAGCACCACGAGGCCGGCCATCAAGCAGCGCACAGAGGAATTTTTTCCCTTCTTTTTCTTGCCCCTACGCACGCGGCCATGCAATGACATCAACACGGAGCTACCATAGACATCAGCTGCGTGCATCCCCCCGATGTGCTCCTCGCAGCAGCAATGCCTCTGGCCTCCAATGGAGGTCACCACTGCGCCAGGATGCCCCTGGATCCCACCCAAGGGAGAGGAGAGCTGTCCTCCGGATGCTCGATCCTGCTCCCTCCCTGCCGACCCCCAGCTCCCCGGGCTCATTTCCAAACCCGGGTCGCTGGCATGACACAAGGTGTGGCATCCAGCGCCTTAACCCTCAGCGTCACCGGGCTAGCAAGACTGATGTGCCTTTTGAAGGTTTGGTGAAAAAAATATTAATCTATTCAAAAGTTATAAAACTTAAAAATTTCCCATTATAGCCTATGGGAAAAAAATATATGCCCATTTTGAAAGTACTTTTTACTTTCATAAAAGCACTTTTGACTTTGGCAAATGGGTTTTATATTTTTGCATATCACATCACCCATCTTGTTTTCAGTTAGCGACATGAAAAAAATGCTGTAATTCAAAAAATGCTGCCCCTTGGTAAATACCAACAGTTCTGTTTACCTAATAGGGGCCTGAGGAACATGATTCTGTCATTAGTTTTTTTTTTAAATAATGCTTGGAAATATGTGTTTTCAAATTTTCTGTTTGAAGTGTTGCAAATTTGTGAAAGTACATTTGCGAAACTTTTGTGAATTTGCATAAGTTTCTCAAAAGGCTGCAAATCCGACTTTCAAAAATAAATAAATAAATAAATGCACTTTTGTGAATTTGTGAAAGCTTTTGTGAAACTTTGGCAAATTTGCAAAAGTACCCACCAACAAATGCTGTTTCTTTGCCATTTCATAGCAAATAAATGGTTATGACGTTTGGGCTGAAATTTTCAGGGTAGAAAGGGCTTGCCCCACAGATAGTCCTTTTGCTGGTTTGGTGATAAAATTTACATTGGTACCATTGCTATAACATTCAGAAGTTTAGAAATTTAGAATTTTGGAAATTTCCCATAAGATAACATTGTAATGGCCATAGTACCTTTCAGCACCTATATCTTTAAAACGGTTTGAGATATGATTTTTTTGCTAAACACAGCTTGCAGATTGCCAGGCCATGATTACAACTGTAGTGGAATATTTTACAATGTTCTTATGGTTACTGAGATACTGTGCCATTTGCATCACAAGGGTTACTTGAAATGTCTCTAGGCCTACGCTCTGTCTCTATACTTATTGGTAGGTGGAAGCACTGGGCCCAAAGAGTCCTGTACTCAAACATATGGATACTATTATGCAAAAATGTGACTGCAGGGCACTTCATTATGCAGTAGTGGAAGTGTAGGGCCCAGATGGCCAAGTGCTCCCACAGCGAGATGAGTGTTCATTAGAATGTCTGTACACTTACTGATAGATGGGAGCCTCCCACAAATGGATAGCATTATGGAGTGATGGGATTGTGATGGGAGTGCAGGGCCCAGAGGGTCCTGTACTCCCTCAACATACTTCAGACTGATGGGAGTGCAGGACTCAAAGGGTCCTCTGCTCCAACACCCAAATAGGGGTAATATTACACTGTCTCAAAAAGTAAGGAAATTGATTGCAAAAATCTCTGTTAATGCATCGCTTAGGGTTGATGTCACAGTGACAAAAGTCTGGAAATTCATTGTTAGGATTACTAACCATACCACCCCACCCCCACTCTCTCACCCTCCACACACCAGCAGGCGTAGGGGTGTTCCTTGGGGTTCTTGGGCCTAACTCTTACCCCATTCTCCTATACTGTACCATCTCAGCTTCTTTACACATGGAATGGGGTGAGAGTTAGGGCCGATGACCCCAGAACACACCCCGATGCATGCCAAATATCATGCAAATCCATTGAACAGTTCCAAAGTTACAATATTAACCTTCAAAGTGTGTGGAAATCTAACATGTTTGCGAAAGTCTTGTTTTCACATATTGGCCTTGTGTGAAAATCTCACACTCATACTGATGATTTTTTTTTTTTCAAATCTTTAAATCTTATAAACCACAAAACAGATTACCACCAAATCTGGCAGGTCAAGCACCCTATACTTAGAGAATATGTATGCTAAATTTCATGTAATTCTTTTGAACAGCTCTGAAGTTATTACCTTAAAAGTGAACTATAACTTAGATGCGTACTTTGGCCGTAAGTATACTGATGCTTTTTCTGTTTGTCAACATGTCATATCTCCAAAACCGCTAATATGATTCCCACCAAACTTGGCTGCTGAAGAGACCTGTACCTAGATAATATACATGGCACAAACCATACACATCTGTTGAAAGGCTCCAAAGTTATTAACCCTCAAATGTTCGGAAAGCTAGCATGTGTGCGAAAGTCATTTTCACACATTGGCAGTACGTGCAAAAATCTGTTTCATGCTAAACACTTAACTTTTCCCATAGGAAATAATGGGAAATTAAAATCTTTCATAACTTTTGAATGGATTAATAGTTTTTCACCAAATCTTCAAAAGGCACATTTGTGACCCAAATGCTTTCTACCCTGAAAATTTCAGCCCACAACACAAAGCCATTTCTGACACACAGGTGGGCAAAGAAATGTCAACAAATCCAGATTTTTCTGTTTTTTCAACACTATATATCTCCACAACCGCTTAACAGATTCACATGAAATTTGGGACAGTAAGAGACCTACAACAAGAAATTATGCATGCCAAATTGCATGCAAATCCACTAAAGGGTTCCAAAGTTATTAATGCTCAATATTTGGACTTTAACATAGAACTGCCGTTTCACCCTAATAATAATAATTTTATATATATATATATATATATATATATATATATATATATATATATATATATATATATATATATATATATATATATTTATATATATATATATATATGAAACAAAAACTCCATTTAATGCATCAGTTAGGGTTGTTCCACAGCAACAAAAGTGAGGAAATTCAATGTTAGGGTTGAAACCCCCTTTGCACCCTTCCAGCCCACCCCCCCAACTGGAATCGGGGTGTGCATTGGGGTCATCAGCCCTAACTGTCACCCCATCACATGTGGAAAGGAGCTGAGGAATAGCAGAATGGGGTGACAGTTAGGACCGATGACCCCAATGCGCTTGATTCCAGTTAGGGGAGGGCTGGAGGGGTGCAAAGGGGGTTTCAACCCTAACATTGAATTTCCTCACTTTTGTCGCTATGGAACAACCCTAACTGATGCATTAAATGGAGTTTTTGCCTCTAATTTTCCTTCTTTTTGAGAATGATAATGAGAAATAGTGAATGTGAATGAGCGGAGCGAGGCCTCGGGTCACCACGTGATGTCTTGTCACATAGTAATATTGTGCCCACAAATGCAAATCATAATGTGCATGGTGACGCAAAGCGAAACAGAAAGAGAAACAGTACTGTAGACAGAAATGTTAAAAATAACTCAAACTCAACCGCAAATGAAAGCGCAAAAGTAGCGCACATAGGTGTAAGCGTGAAGCGGTAAGTGAAGCAGTGCGGAACCCATAAGCAGAAATGGTGATGGTAACAGTAGTGTAAGTGCACAGGCTGGTTTTCCCCAAAAGCTGCATAGAGAAAAACAGTGAGTAGAAAGAATGTATGCAAAATAATGACTCTCGGAACACAAAAATCAGGAGTTGGAATAGTAAATTGCTTATATCTCAGTAACTGTACGACACAGAAAAAAAAAATTAAAAGTCGCATGTATTATCACTTTCCTGGCTAGTTTTGTACTTAGCCCCCATGAGAGGGCTAAGTCTTTTTTGACAAAAACTCCATATCTCGCACCATTTTCGAGATACGGACCCTCAAAGGCGCGGCGAATGCCTTAATGTTATCCTATGGGAAAAAAACAGAAGTTCAGAGTGCCATAACTTTGCCTCCCTGTAATATTTTTTCACCAAACCACTGGAAGGCACATCTGTGGGATGTTGGCTGTATCCCCTGCAAATTTCAGCCCAAAAGACTAAACCGTTATTTTGCAGCAGGGCGTCAAACGATTGCTGCAATTCGTCGGCTGCCGTTATGTTATTCTATGGGAAAAAGCGTTAACTATGGAGTGCCATAACTTTGCCACCATGTCATATTTTTTCAACACAACACTGAAAGGCACATCTGTGAGATGTCGGCTGTGTTCCCTTCAAATTTCATCCCAAAACTCCAAACCGTTCTTTTGCAGTGGGGTGCCAAAGAATTGCTGTCATTTCCCACAGCCTAGAAAAGTACTGTCGCAATTTGCAAAAGCTTCTATAAAATTTGCTGTACATCTTCATGGAGCAAAAGAACTTTGTGAAACTACTTTTCCAGAAATTTGAAAAACATATTTCTGGGTGTTTTACCCAAAATAAAGACATGGCTAGCATCCTCAGGCTCCGACTAGGTGAATACAAAAAGAATTAGGTTGCTAGAGGATCTCAATTTTAAATGCCAAGCATTTTTCTGATCACTTACTGAAAACAAAATGGCGGATTTGCGAAAGTAAGAGGGTCATTTGCGAAAGTAAAAATTCATTTGCGACACTGTCGAACTTTTTGTTAACTTTTCACATTGACTTATAATGGGAAATTGTTTTTTGAATAACTTTTGAACCGTTTAATATTTTTTCACGAAATCTTCTACAGGCACATTGGGGACCCTGGCCACATGTTCCCTAAAGATTTTGGGCCAGTCACACAAACCGTGCAACCTGTAGGCACGACCGTAGAATTCCAGAAAAAGCGTAAACGCATGCGCAGATCATGCTTAATAACTCCGCTGCTGTGTGTCCGACTGGTACAAAACTTGGCACATCCCAAGGCATATGGGTCTTGATTGTGTATTCTAAATTTCAGGCAAATCTGTCAAACAGTTGCAAAGTTATTAAGGTGCAAAATTTTGGGTTTAACATGTAAATGGCTCCTCTACCATAATATATATATATATATATATATATATATATATATATATATATATATATATATATATATATATATATATATATATATATATATATATATATATAAAAAAAACTCCATTTAATGCATTAGTTAGGGTTGTTCCACAGCGACAAAAGTGAGGAAATTCGCTGTTAGGGTTGAAAACCCTAACTCCGAATTCACCCCCAGCACCACACACACACAGACACACACACACATTCAAGTATGGGGGAGGACCAAGTCAACACAACCAATGACAGACATCCAGCAGCAGGTGACAGAAATAACAAACAATTGTCTAAATGTACTCCGAGACATCCCCACCCACCTGACCAGGTACTGCATGCTCAGTGGAGATCAACAGCAAAACTGAGGCCATTACACAACGTACACATCCCTGATTGCAGCTGCACACAACGTACCACACTTAGTAGTTGCATGGCCTTACCTACCAATGCCCCACACCACCAGACCACACCACTTGTGGTGGGCCACCTGAGCAATAGAGTTCAGCAAAACCAAGGAGTTGTACAGGTATAATATCTCTGATTATAACAAGGGTTTGAGAAATGCAGCTTTCTAATTGACTGTAAACATTGTAACAGCCTTATGTTTAGTTTTTATTAACATACATGTAGAGCCTAACCATATGATGAACATGGTTTAATGTTGTTTAAAAAACAGTTTTATTATGATAGCAATAAGCCACTCTCAGGTATTATGTTAATGGTCAGTTTATCACTGTCTAGCGACATGTGGCACTTGGATATGCCTCATTCAACATTAAACCCCTACAGGGTGATTAACATACCATTTAACATAACTGTTGGTCATGCCTTATTGCTTAATTGTCTTTATGAGTAGATACTCTCCCTCTGCTAGGCACTGCAGCAGCTTTGCAACACAATGTCCCACCCAGTTACACCATACACTGTCTAGTTGCTGGAGAATGGCTGTGAATATGAACTCATGAAGATGAACAGTGTAACTTGATCATTACAGTCATTGAAACCCTAGTGTGATTATAACTGACAGACTCAGTGATAGAGGATAACCCCTGCTGTCCTAGTACATTTACCCCATTATGAGTTAAATCAATACTAAAAGACATTCTGTTTATATCTACACCATACCTACTTGATTTCTGTTGTAGCAGAATTAACATAGTTATCACTTTGATAGCATCAGTGACAGAAGTGTTGCAAGCCAAACAGTAGGCATACAGCCTAAGTATGAAACAACTGTTAAAAAAATCACACTGTGTCCATAAGTGGCATAGATCACTCATTGCAACAATAGCAAATGTATTACTATTTGAATAAGTTAGTCATCACAGATGCAATAAGATTGTCTTTATCAGGTACAACATACTCAGTAAGTGCCTACAGGAAAATCTATCCTATATACATGTCCGATACAGGTACATCATTGTTGGCTCAGTAGTGCTATGATATTTAGAAGTTGCTTGGCCTGATCCATGCAATTACAATCTTTCTTACAAAGAATACTTACTGCATCTTTAATATTGAAACACACTGAAGGTCTATGTATGTACATAAGCAGTACACCTTCATCAGTAAGAATGCATGTGATACTGGCAGTACCAATTTCACAGCGTTGAACAGGCAATGCTTTTCCATACGTTTACATCAGCCTCTCTATGTTGAGTAAACCATTGTAGTAAATGTACTACTATGTAAATCACCTACTAAATGTATCACTACTTTTATCTTGAGCATGCTAGTGTCTTGTAGTTAATTTATGTGCTTCTCTTAATTAATGTATACTCAGTAGTGTTAAAACCTTTCTACAACTGTCATCATGCACCTTCAGCATTTAAATTGAATAACGGCACAGTACCAGTTGTGGTGTGGTGTGGGGCATCGGTAGGTAAGGCCATGCAACTACTAAGTGTGGTACGTTGTGTGCAGCTGCAATCAGGGATGTGTACGTTTGGTGTACATGGCCTCAGTTTTGCTGTTGATCTCCACTGAGCATGCAGTACCTGGTCAGGTGGGTGGGGATGTCTCGTAGTACATTTAGACAATTGTTTGTTATTTCTGTCACCTGCTGCTGGATGTCTGTCATTGGTTGTGTTGACTTGGTCCTCCCCATACTTGAATGTGTGTGTGTGTCTGTGTGTGTGTGGTGCTGGGGGGGTGAATTCGGAGTTAGGGTTTTCAACCCTAACAGCGAATTTCCTCACTTTTGTCGCTGTGGAACAACCCTAACTAATGCATTAAACAGAGTTTTTTGCCTCTAATTTCCCTTCTTTTTGAGAATGGTAACAAGAAATAGTGAATGTAATGCAGCGGTGAAGGGCCCCGCGCTCCCACCACATGATGTCTTGTGGCATTGTAACAGGAGCAGCAACGCAAACAGAAATGCTAACAGTGGCACACATGGTAACATAAGCGCGAATGAGAACAGAAAGGGTAACGCACACAGTGGCGTAGACGGGAACGGTCTGCCACGTGATGTGTTACCACATAGTAACATGGTGCCTGCAAATGGAAATGTCAATGGACATGGTGATGCAAAGTGAAACAGAAAGAGAAACAGTACTGTAGACACAAATGGCAAAAAATAACAGAAAAGCAAGCGCAAATGAAAACTCAAAGGATAATGCACATAGGGCCCCGCGCTCCCAGAACGTAATGTGGCAGCTGGAGCACGGGGTCCAAAGGGCCCCACACTCCCACCACATGATGTCTTGTGGCATAGTAAAAGGAACAGCAATGCAAACAGAAATGCTAACAGTGGCACAAAGAGTAGCATAGCGTGAATGAGAACAGAAAGGATAACGAACACGGTGGCGTGGACGGAACGTGTTGCCACGTGATGTCTTGTCACATAGTAACATGGTGCCTGTAAATCGAAATGGCAATGGGCATGGTGCACGAAAGTGAAACAGAAAGAGAAACAGTATGGTAACACAAATGGCAAAAAGTAACAGAAACACAAGCGCAAATGAAGCATGAAGGATGACGCACGTGGTGGCGCAGACATCAACGGTAAGTGAAACGGGCATGGAACCGCAGGCGGAAAGGGCAATGGTAACAGTAATGTAAGCGCACAGGCTGGTTTTCCCAAAAAGCTGAATAGAGAAAGACAGTGAGTACAAAGAATGTATGCATAAAAATGGGTATCGGAGCAGAAAATGAGGACTTGGAATACTAAATAAGTTATATCTCAGGAACCGTATGACGTAGAAAAAAATTTAAAAGTCGTATGATTTATGACTGTCCTGGCTAGTTTTGCACTTAGCCCCCATTATGAAGTTTTCCGACGTAAACTCCTTATCTCGCACCATTTTCGAGATACGGGCCCTGAAAGGCGCGTCGAACGCCGTAATGTTATCCTATGGGAAAAAAAGAGAAGTTCGGAGCACCATAACTTTGCCTCCCTGTAATATTTTTTCACCAAACCACTGAAAGGCACATCTGTGAGCTGTTGGCTGTCTTCCCTCCAAATTTCAGGAAAAAAGACCAAACCGTTATTTTGCAGCAGGGATCCAAAGGATTTCTGTAATGAGTCGGGTGCCGTAATGTTATCCTATGGGAAAAACTGTCAACTTTGGACTGCCATAACTTTGCTGCCATGTAATATTTTTTCAATACAACACTGAAAGGCATATCTGTGAGATGTCAGCTCCGTTCCTTCCAAATTTCAGCTCAAAACTCCCAACGGTTCTTTTGCAGCGCAGTGCCAAAGGATTGCTGTCATTTTCCACAGACTAGAAAACTACTGTACGCAATTTGTGAAAGCTTTCAGAAAATTTGCGACACTTTCTGAACACAAAGTAATTTACGAAGTACTTTTTCCAGAAATTTGAAAACATATTTCTGGGGTGTTTTACCACAAAATAAAGACATGGCAAGCATCCTCAGGGCCCGACTAGGTGAATACAAAAAATTAGGTTGCTAGAAGGTCCCAAATTTAAATGCCAACCATTTTCTGATCACCAACTGAAAACAAAATGGCCGATTTGCGAAAGTAACAGGCCCATTTACAGTAAAAATGCATTTGCGAAAGTGTTGAACTTTTTGTTAACTTTTCCCATTGACTTATAATGGGAAACTGTTTTTTGAATAACTTTTGAACCGTTTAATATTTTTTCACGAAATCTTTGAAAGGCACATCAGGGACCCCGGCCGCATGTTCCCTGAAGATTTTGGGCCAGTCGCGTAAACCGTACCACCTGTAGGTTCGACCATAAAATTCCAGAAAAGTGTAAACGCACGCACAGATCACACTTAATAACTCCGCAGCCGTATATCCGACCAGTACAAAACTTGGCAGATCCCAAGGCCTATGATTCTTGATCATAAATTCTAAATTTCAGGCAAATCCATCAAACAGTTGCAAAGTTATTAAGGTGAAAAGTTTTGGGGTTTAACATAGAAATGGCTCCTCACCTAACCTGGTAGCACTACTCAGTGCTACCATAATATATATATTATATATATATATATATATATATATATATATATATATATATATATATATATATATATATATATATATATATATATATATATATATATATATGTGTGTGTGTGTGTGTGTGTGTGTGTGTTATGCAGAGCAGAGTGTTTTGATTTGTAGGTGTAGTCCTAGTATGTTCTTCCCTTTGTTTGCCTTAAGGAGTTTGTTTTGAATTTGCCTGCTGGTTTTATGTCTCCTTGGGATCTCTATGCTCACAGTTGTATTGCTCTTTTCTTTACTACAATGCCTTCTGTCCCATGTGACAGGGATGCAACTGAGACCATTCATTCAACAAGAGTGTTTTTTTTTAAGTTTATGGCAGTAGAACTGTGATTTTAAGTTACTCTTCTTGTTCAGAGAACACTAATGAAGGCTACATTTCCAGATGTCCAACACCTGAGGAATAACTGAGTGGGTTTTTCTGTAAGGAAGCAGCTAGAGTCTTCACTAACATAGTGTTGGTGACCTAGGGTGATATGTGTGCTTTTTTATTATTGTGTGTAGTTTAATAAAATGAAAAGCTTTTAAAACAAAACATGCACTCCTGATGACTAGACCTAGACACATACCTAGAAAACTAAAAGTTTGGATTAGAAAGAGTTATTTAGTAGATGTCATCATATCAGACTCCTAACAAGAGATTGTTGCTGTAGCAGTTATTACTCTCTAAATCAATGGTCCTGAACACATCACTGTCACATATGACAGGGTCATTGTAGGTAGAGGAAGAGCCATAAGAAAATGCAAACCTGAAGATCCCCAGAGTCTATAAAACTAATAGGCAAATTAAAAAAAGAAACTCCTTACAACAAACAAAGGGAATGGCACACTAGGACTGCACCTTGTGACAGGGTTGGCCTGGTCCCATCTGTGATGTGTAGAGAGAGTTTCAAGCAAGGATTCTGCTTACTGTCTCTGTCTTTTCTATTGGCTTCTGTAGTCAACTCTTGCATTTGATTGCTGTTCTTTCTCTTTCCTTTTTTTACTGTCTCTACCTTGCTTATATATAGTAATAACAAATATGCATGAAACTGGGATCCCTGATTTGTAAACTGCTGTAGATGTAGTTATTAATGTTGAAATGATTACAGAAACAGCAAAGAGGCCAGCTTGTATTGTATCTGGGTCACAATGCTCTGGAAGCTAGAAACTGGCAATGTTCTCAAGCTCTGGGTCACAATGTTCTGGTGGAAGTTAGAAACTGACAAAATTCCAAAGTGTATAAAAGCAGGAGACCAGGTATGTTCAGTTTCTTTTGTAGACCAGATGTTACAGAGAGCTGGTGGACTGCAGAGTTCAACACTGAACTCAGAAATTGGACTTTGTTTTTGGACAACCTATGCTGAAAACCAGTCTGTACGTTTTCTTTTTTTTTATCTTGTTATTTAGACTAATGAATCACTACTTGAAGATTTTTGCATTTCTCCTGGACTGCTCGTGTTTTCTGACTTAAGTCTCCATTACAGTTAATGTCAGAGGTATCTGGATTAGCTACATTTGGTGTTAGAAGCCACACTATATCCAAAAGCCTTTCCACACACCTACAAAGCAAAACACTTTGCACAACATATTTTATTCCCCTTTAATACTGAAGATATGATTTTTGTGCATGTTTGTGGTATTAGGTTTTCTTTGGTGTTGTTTAACTGTTGGCCATAATTGGCCATTCATGAGCCAATTGACCCCCAAATTGTCAAGATGGCCTTACAGCCACCCCACCTCATGAACACATATTGTAAGTGTGATTTTGGTAACTTTGGGGATGAACCCCACAAAAAAAATGTTGGGGTGCATTAAAAAATTCTACTTATAAATTCATGAGGTGAGGTAGCAATATGGCCACCCTGAAAATTTGTGGTCAATCATCCCACAAATGGCCATGTTGTGGCCATCTGTTAAAAAAAAATAAATAAATAAAATCACTGAGAAAATGTTCTAACTCCAGCACTAAGAAAATGCTTAAAGCTGTAAAACTGGCCATCTAAAATGTTCAAAGTCATAATCAAAGCCAGGACTCATGCCCACTTCATGTAGGACCTTATGTGTCTATACACAGAAAGGTGTGACACGTGGGGCTAGATTCACAGAGATAAGGCAAGAACAATGCAAAATTTTGCACTGCACTTTGTCTTAACCCAGCAGGCTGAAATAGCCTTTCACAGAGTGATAGCACACTGCACTATCCATCTGTGAACAGGGGATTGGTGGAGCCAGCACTAACTCAGTATTGCAAGGTCAACTTGCTTCCAGCCGAACCCCAAACTCCAGTCATGAAAATGGCCAGGCAATGGATTGTGTACCCACTGCAAGGTGATATTCAGGAAAGGAACCATGCAAATGGCCCACTGGACATGGAAGGCACTAAGGGCCAATTAGCATGCCCATTATGGGCTCACTTGCATGGGTTTGTGAGTCCTGCTAGTGGCCTCCAACTGCCCCATTCCACACCCGCACATCCCAAACAAGTGTCCCTGGTGGCTAGCAGTCCCTCCCTCCACCCGACACCTATCCCAGTAGATGTTTAAAATTCCCCAGTAGTCTACTTACCCTCCCTCCCACCTGACACCCATCCTGGTGACATTCAAAATATGCCCTGGTAGTCTTGTGGCCCTCCTCCCACCTGATCACCATCTATGTGGATGCCCCCCCCATGACAGGTGGTCATCAGTCTGCCACTGTTCCATGTCCTAGTAGCTGCTAAAAGCCCCCCCAAGCTGTGGCACCATGGCAATATTGCAAGGAACTCCCCTCCTCCACACTCACATAATTGGTAGTCAGTGGTCCAATTCCCTCCCACGGCACTGAAACCCCCCCAGGACCCCCTTACCTCATAGTCAGTGCCACAGACATGGAACAGTGAGTGGCACAGCCCTCCTCTCTTCACCTTGGCTGCCTACCATCCGACAGAGGCTGGGAGTGCACTGCTTATTTATAGGGCAATCTGCTCTGCAAATAAGCAGCATGCTCCCAGTCTCAGTCAGATGTCAGGTGGCCAAGGTGGAGAAAGGAGGGCTGTGCCACTCACCCTTCCATGGCCACGGCACTGAATCTGAGCTAAGCAGAAGCTGGGGGGGGTGTTGGTACCATGGGAAGGAGGGGGATCACTGACCACCAATGATGTGACCACAGTGAAGGGGGTTTCCTTACAGTGTTGTCACAGTGCCACGGCTGTGGTGGGGGGACATTTTAGCAACTACTAGGACATGGAACAGTGGTGGACTGATGACTGCCCACCCATGGGGGGGCATCAAAACAGATTGGGGATTGGGTGGAGGGAGGGCCACTAGACTACTAGGGTGTATTTTGAACGTTACTGGGATTGGTGTCAGGTGGTGGGGAGGGACACTAGGCTACTAAGAAAATGTTAAACTTCTACTGGGATGGGTGTTGGGTGGGGTGAGGGACCACTGGACACCAGGGAAAGACTTACGGGGTTGGGGAGGAGCCTTGCACTGTCTCCTCCAGCCATTAGGATTGGGTAGTGTTAAGAGGTGGTTTCAATTTGCAGTAATCTGTACTGTGTAAGGGTCATGCAAGGGTCCCTTGTGGGGCCCAGATTTTTCATGAACTCCACTGTGCCAATATTCAGCTCCCCTCCTTCTCATTTACATAGGGCTACTATTTTCAGGTTGCTGAACTGCAAACCAGGTTTTGCCTGTGCAAACCCTCTTTTGTGAATAGCAATTCCAGGCAAACCTGTTTGCACCCGGAAAACCCAATTTGAACTTGAGCAATCTTTTGTGAATCTAGACCGTGTTTTGCATAGGTCCCTGTATAAATAAAATTAGGTCATAATTCTTGTTTTGCACAAGGCCAAAAGAGTCTAGTGCATGTTGCTTTGCACAGGGCCTGAATGTGCCCTGAGCCAGGCCAGTTATGACTTCCTTCTTTTTTTGTACATTGTCCAATTGGCTCCATGTGTCTTGCTTCATGCAGGATGCATCTAAAGACCCTCTGGGAATTTCCACAGTCCTTTATGGAAAATAAAAACAGGGTCCCAAACTTGAAACAAGTAAAAGAAAAACAAAACTGGTTCATTACCTAGCCTCTGTTCAGTGTTTTTCAATTATTTATTATTTTCTGTGCCACCTTCAAGTTACCAATGTTTCAAGATATTGTATATCTTCTTCAGAGATATATGGCATTAAATAAAATCAGGGAGCTATAATAAATATGTCATGATTCTCATTCAATTATATATAGAATACTTAAAAACTTTCCAATATAATTTGAACATATGGAGTGGATTGTAAACTCCATTTTACCTATTAAATAGCTATGGTGTGCGCACAAACTGCCTGTCTCAAGAATTGGTGTATGCTCCTACTTATCGATTATTTTCTGTGATACACATAAAATATTGTAATTTGCTTTAATGCATTATTTCCACATGAAATTCAAGAATCCATTGTACTTTCTACTTACTGTTATGTTTTCTATTATTTGAATGGCACTGAATCCGTGTTTAATAACTTCATTGTCTGTCAGCAGTGACCTTAAAATCCAAAAGTTATATTCATTGTTTTAGCTCTTCTTTATCTCTTTCTATTTTTCCCCATCATAAATGCTCTATAGCATCCAGTGTTATTTCATTTTTCAGTTTATTTACATTTGCATACTGTGTATAATAGTTTTAATTGTTACTTTCTTCTAAACTGCAGTCTTGCCAGGTAACTCACTCACTATGTCAACAGCTTATGATTTCCTTTCTGCAATTCACAATACAACCCATTAACCATCTTAATCATATATTCCATTTCTTGAATTTTATGTGTAAATAATGCATTAAAGTAAATCACAATATTGTTATGTTTATCACAGAAAATAATTGGTACGTGGGATCATGAACCCACACTTGAGACAGGCAATTGTTGTGCTCATCAGCGCTATTTGATAGGTGAAATAGAGTTTACTATCCACTCAGTATTTTCAAGTTACATGGCACAGTTTGTAAATATTCTATATAATTGAATGAGAAGCATGAAATATTCACTATATTACTTTTATATTATTATTTAACACTCTATATCCATGAAGATAAGATATACTATCTCAAAACACTGGTAATGTGAAGGTGGCACAAAAAAAAATAAAGCACTGAAAAACATTGAACAGAGGCTACCGTATGTACAGTACTAGTCTAGTTTTTTCTTTTGTTTGCTTCACACAGGATTCAAATGGCAGTACACAGAGTAAATTAGGACTTACATTGGCAGCCATTCAAATCTTTCACTTTACCACAGAAAAGTTTGCCACATGAAGGTTCACATAATACAGCATTTCTCCCTTATGATAGTATAATTCAAGGTACCACATAAGCTGAAGCATTACTTTGTTGTGCTCAGTCAGAACAATAGGGTAACACTTTGGCTAATGTGATACTTTCAGTAACATTGCTGTAAGGGGGAAATAACTGTATTGCATTACCTTAATCCATTAAACTTTTTTGCCGTAAAGCAGAAGATTTGGATGGCTACCACACAGTTTTGTGGATTCATGCTAAGTTGCTTTGTGCAAAGCACATGTACAATGTATGCAAAAAATGATATGGTTATCTAAAAGACAGGAAATTCATGGCAAAAATGTACCCACTTTTACCAGATAGAGATTTTAAAATATCAAAAGCAAGGAAATCCGATGTCAGGTATTTATTGACTCCTAACTCCCTCTAGCCCATCCACCACCCTGTGAACTCCACTGAATTAAAAGCCAAAGCACAATCCAGATACCAAATCAAAAAGACCCTGCACAGAGCAAATGATGGTCCTGTTTTGCACAGGGACCAAATGGCTCTGCATGAAGCAAGTTAGGATGCAGTTCATATGCAGTGTAAGTTAGGACTCAGCTGTTGCTTTGCATAGGGCCCAAAGGGCCCTTCATAAAACAAGTTAGCAGCCAGGTCCTGTTTCCTGCATGGCCTGAAGGCCCCTACATGGACTCAGTCCCAGTTTTGCACTTGGCACAAATGGTTCTGTGCAAAGCAAGTATGGACAGAAATCTTGTTTCACACTGGACCATAAGGGCCTCTATGATGAAAGTTAGGAATCATATCCTGTTTTATTTTGGAGGAACTGAAGAGCACTGGGTGAAGCAAGTAAGGACTTATGGCTCCAGTTTTGAAAAACTAAGGATATT
The DNA here is from genome assembly GCA_016271365.2 of Neoceratodus forsteri. Taxonomy (NCBI): domain Eukaryota; kingdom Metazoa; phylum Chordata; order Ceratodontiformes; family Ceratodontidae; genus Neoceratodus; species Neoceratodus forsteri. The sequence continues at coordinate 411,247,939 of CM028133.1, read as the reverse complement.
AATTTGCTTCATACAGGGCCCTTTGGGATTGGGATCTGGATTTTGCTTTGTCATTTAATTTCTGTGGAGTTCACAGGTTGGGTCATGGGGGTATTAGAGTTCAAGAAATCTCTAATATCTGATTTCCTTAATTTTGATTTTTTTAAATCCCTAAGTGGTGCATTAACATAAACATAAATACTGTATATACACATACAGTGGCCTGACTCAAAATATGCAACATATCTTCAAGTATAGGCAGTATAGCGCAGTGGTCTAAGGCTCTGAGCTGCAAATCTGGTGACATCCAGCAGACCAGACCTGGGTTTGAATCCCACAGCTTCCACTTGCATACTGTGTCACCCTGAGCAAGTCACTTAACCTCCTTGTGCTTCCAGGTCGCTCCTGTAAAAAAGCTTTCAGCTTAGTGTACTATACCTGGTTAAACAACTAAATAAAAAAAATAAAAAAGTGTGAGGAGGTAGGGCCATAACTCATCATGATTGGCAGAGTCCATTACAAGTGATGTTAAACTGTGTACTTTGAGTCAGAACATAGTGTATTTGAATTATATACTAGTTTATTAGTTTTAACTTTTAAATCTATTGCTTAAAAATGTAACTATTTCTCTTTGATTTCAACTGCTGCTTTTAGTGTTGCACAGTACTATTAAGATATGATAAGCATTTGGAAAGCTGTTATTTAATTTGTTCAGTAATCCATTTTAATGTACCTAACCTTCAAGATATCGATAATGATAAGACTGATGACAAAATGCCATGATATCTTGAAGTAAGAAGCATTCATCTCTTATCACTGGCATCCAAGTACAGTATTGGGGGTACTGTACTGCTGGGGTGTGCCTTCCTTCAGATGAGATGTTAAACTGAGGTCCCTTCTGCCCATCCTGGTGGTGTCCTGGTGGTGTCCAGGTGGAAGTAAAAGAACCAAGGGAACTCTTCACAAAGAGTAGGAAATATTCCCGGTGTCCTGGCCAGCATTCCCCTTCCCATAAACTGGTTCATGTAGTTATCCAGGCTGTGTGGGGGTAATGATGTGCGATATGGCCACCACCATACATTCAGTCATTTCACTAGCATCGCTTGTAAAGCACTTTGGGATACACTGTGTATGAAAAGTGCAATATAAATGCTGACTCTTCATCTTCTTCTTCATCTTCTCATTTTTTAAAATTGAATATGCTTTATTGTTTGAAGAACATCAAACAACAAGCAACAAACAAGACATCAGCAATACATAATGCTACAAACAAAACTGCCCCCCCATAAACATACATGACAATCCCAACAATCCCCTCATCCCCCTCAACCTGCCCCCTCTCCTGTAGTGGCAAAAAAAATATAGTTAATATACAGCACAGTGAACAGAATGAATGAGGAGTACTTAAGCAGAGTACAAAGATCTTAAAGATAACTTTACTTAACACAGTAATAAAAGCAGCACAGTGATAATATATGGAAGGGGGCCCAATCCAAGATATCTAAGCTGTGTATATAAAGTGTGCTACCTATTCTACTTCCTTTTGTAACTGGGTAACCTGTTGCAATTGCTAGCTATGAATCTTTCAATATGTAAGTTATGGAGGAGTTCTTGCAGCCACTCATTGTAAGAACGAGGGGATTGATCTAACCAGTAGCACAGAACCAGCCTCTTAACCAGCACTGAAATCATAGACATGACATACCTCCATTCTCTTACATGGATTTGGCTATAATCTCCTACCAAACAAATCTTGGGTATGAAGCACTCTTCAACTCCAAGTAATGGATCCACCTTAGATTTAACTGTTTCCCACAATATAGCTACTTTGGGGCAGTCCTAGAGTACATGAAATAAAGTGCCTTTAGTTTGGCCACAACGTGTACATGCCAATGACTGCAACCTTCCCATTTCAAATAACTTAAAAGGTGTGAAGTAGAGGTTATTCAAAATGCAAAATTTGGTGAGGCAAAGCCTGTCTTAAGAGAGATATGCATACACGTTAAACCAAATTTTAGGCCACTCAAAGTTGGAGTGAGGAAAGTTTGCCATCCACTAAGGCATACCTCTCAACTGTACCACATTACGAGGAACGTTCCTCATTTTACTTCACAAAAGCTCCCTGTTCCAGACTGTGAGGACATGTTCCATACTCAGTATTAACATTTTAAAGCAAAAATCTATTGTAAATTATGCAAAAAATATATTATTCAATTAATAACAGACTTTCTGAACATAAATGCAAACATTTTACAGTGTTCTGAGCCTCTTAGATAAAGATTTGATTAAGTGTTCCACATTTTGAAAATGTTTTCCGCATTTTGAGAGGCAATGTTCCACATTTGGAGGACGAAAGGTTGAGAGGTATGCACTAAGGAGATCCACCAGTTAAGTCTGAATATAACCGAGAAAACAAAAAATGAGTATAGTTTAGAAATGGCATGTGGTTACGTGGCTGTAGCAAGAGCAGCTTGCAAAGATTCTTCATTGTTGCTGGAACCCAAAAATGAAACAATCTGTTTCAGTAAGCAGTGGTGCAGTTGATACACCTTAAATATGGCTCTAGCATCTAGCTTTAAAGTGACTAACATACTGTAGACTGACAAGTCAACAATTCTCCATCATGGAGCAGGTTGCACATCTTCAAGCCCTGTAACTGAGTCATCAACTGTACCGCTAGCATCTTACCCCCAATTTTAAAATTAGGGTTCTTCAGGAGAGGCTGGGCATTGTTATAGATGGGTTTATAGTGCATAGCCAAGCACATCTGCAAATGACCCTGGACTGAGGTCCCAATGACTGATTCATGGATAATCATCTCACTTTTTCTTTTACTGATATTATACAGTAAATTAGTGATGCAGTAAATTTAAACTTTGCCTGTGAAAGTGTAGAAGTCACACACTTCACATTACATGTGTAACCCAACCCTACCAACTGTGATTCACTGTTCCCACCCCTCCCATTGCCCAGACCCTTTTAAAAGAAGTACTCTCACTTCACCATCCAAGCACCCCTCACCCTTCCACACACACAGTTCTGGTAAAGTTTTATTTTAATGTAACAGTATCCCTTTCTGTTACCCATGAAAGTTAGTAAAACACATCACCCACCTCCCCTCACACATGTTGTTTCCCGAGTCATAGGAATTATTTAAAACCCCTCAACCTACCACCCTAAAGCACTCAACCTTCCTCCTACCGCAGCCTCAAATTATAAGGACCTATAAAAAAAGAAAAGCTGCCCAGTGCTGGAGTGAGACATGCTCTTCAGTGTTCTGCTGTAGATTAAGTAAATAATGATGCCCTTACCTATAGTAACATCTCATTGTCCCCCACTTGTCAGCAAATTAGGTATTACTATATGTTCCGATGTCATTGTTCATTGTGGATGATGAATATACATTTAGAAAGTGTTTTTGCTTGTTTTTTGTAAAAGAAGCACTTTGTGTAGCTTTTGCTGGCCAAGTGCTACTTTGCCCAGCAAAAACTATGTTCAGTGACACTTTGCTCACACATTTGCTGGGAAGCTTCAACTTTACAAATTTGCAAAGTTCTTAAAGATGCAAAGTTGAACTTTGTGAAGCATAAACAACTTTATAAAGCTGCAGAACTTCACAATGTTCTGGTGAGATTATGTCTTCTAACTCAACCATCTCTGTTATTGATGTAAGCCATAATCCACAAAACAGACTCTTAAGCAAAGTCTTGCCTGTATTTGTCACAGGATTGAAAAGAATCCTTTGTGTTTTTTGGAGACAACATAGATGGGAGTTGGTTGTGGCTTATTGGCAGGGCTAACCAGGTAGCACTTACTCTGGGATAAATTCTAGCTCTCTCCCAGTGAGTCCCATCATGGTTGCTGTCCCATCGCATGGGTGGCACACAGCAGGAGTGGAACATCTATTCTAAAGTGTCTGCAGGCTTGAGTGGAACATCTACCCTAAAGCATATACAGGCATCCAAAATCATCCATAGTCTGCAGAAAACTGTGCAGGAGAAACATCAGCCCAAGGTAGTAGAAAACACAGTACTAGGTATAGATACTGAAACAGACAGCATAAGGTTAAGTAACTTCAGGTAGTGGGATAACAACTAAGGGGTAAGAGACAGTACACATTAGAAAAAGGTAGCTAGTGGTAGGAGAGACAATAGTAGATACCCTTTCTAGAGTAGGTTAATAAATACATTTCAGAAAAGGAAAGGAAGAGGGTGGTAGGTAGTAAACTAGCATAAAAAATGTGTAAGATTACAGGAAGGCTCAACTAACAAAAAGGTTAAGGAAGGAAAGAGCATGAGAGTAGTGCAGTGTAATGGGTGTGGAGTCTTAGTCTTTTGGGACAACTTTTGGAGACTGAGGTGCTGCCCCATTTATACTCACTTCTCTGGGTTGAGGGTGGATGTGGCAGAACTCCAGGCCACGCTGGCAAGGGTGAAGAGAACCTTATGCCCCATCCAGGGACCACCAAGTCTGCAGCTGCTCCCCAAGTGGATGCTTAGCCAGAGGCAGAAGAGTTGCACCTCATTGGGCTGTGGGAGGGCAGGGGTGGTGAGTAGGGCACACACTCCTCAGATTGTACCACTGCAAAATTCCTTCACCATACTGGTGGGAGAGGTCAGCCAGGAGGAAGTCCCCACAGCAGTGAGTAGGGAGGATATGGAGGACCACCAAAGTGGAGGCCCCAAGGAGGTAGAAAGAGACTCCCAGCTGAAGAGGAAGCATCTGCTAGTGGAGGATTCTATTGTCAGGGAGATAGACTTGGGAGCAGAAGATGGAAAGGAGAGAGAGGTGAAGTGCCTCACTGGTGCTTTGGCTTAGAAGGATGGGGAGCAGATCCAGAAGATTGTTAGGACAGTAGGAAATGGGAGGGAGCTAGATGTCATTGTCCAACTGGGGACAAATGATCTGGCATGGGATAGGGTTGGGATAGTGCAGGGTAAGTTCAGGGAATTGGGAAGGAGCCTTATGCAGGTAGCACTCACTGTGGCATTTGCAGAAGTGTTACTTTTCTATGACCGGGGTGAAAAAAGGATACGCTCCACTAGGGGTTTTAATCAAAAACAAAAGAAAACTGGCACTGAGCATCAAGATTTACTATCAAGCACCAAACTTTATTAAAGTGCCCCACAATGCAAGATGTGCAAAATAAAGTGCAATTAGTGTATACAACAGGCAGTCATACTGTATTTGATGGTGATGTTGAAGTAGAAACAATTGCCGAGGTGGCAACCTGACAGATTTTGCTAGAAGCTTTGTCAAGAGTCCCAGATGTAAGGAAGTGACACCATTATAAAGGTGCAGTGCATCTTTATAATAGATTAAACATGTCATACTAACAAATGGAGTAGGTACCAATTTATAAAATAATAGATTAGTTACTGGTACGACCTAATACAGCACTCCAATACTTCACATTATTTACAAATGAAAAAATTCAAGTCAATTGACTAACCAGATTCTAGAAAGTCCTGTAATGGGTGCCACCATCCAAGACTAGTGACATACTTCCCCGCAGACCGTGATGGCCTGCTGACCGAAAATGTGGCTGTCTAGCCTTGATAGGTCAAGTGATCTAGAAAAGCAGGTATCTGGAAAAAATAGAGAGGGAGAAATGTACATTAATAAAAGTTGCAATACATACTGTCTGAGTCACAGGTTTCTAATAAGTAGCATCAGGTCTAATTTCTCATTAAGCTCTGCTAAGCTCTGCTAAGTAATGACCTCCCAATTAGAAATCCAAATGGCCTTTTGTTTGAGAATCTGGGTTGCTATGTTCCCACTGTTTACCCAACTTAACCTTTTCCAGGCCACATAGTTTAAATTTGTGGTTCTTAGGGTCTGGTTGGGAATTCATATGAAGAGACAGGGCATTATTATCATATTTTCTTTGAATTGCCCTGATATGTTAACCTACACCAGTCTTAAATGTGTTGAGAGTTTTGCCCACAGAAAAGGCCCCACAAAGAGCTGGCAACATAGACAATGTGATGGGATTCACAATTAATAAATTGTCTAATCTTGAATGTTTTCCTAGCATTGACAGAAGTGAAATAACTGGTTTTCTCCATCACTGGGCAGTACCTACACCTTCTGCATGTGAAGTTTCCATTAGGAGATTTAGGGCAGTGGTTACATAGTACTGGGTCAGAATGGATGATTCCCCAATTTTCAGTCACTATACTCCTAACAGGAGTAGTTACCAAACTCTTTGGTTGTTTGTCAACCACTCTTTTGTCCTTGACCACCAAAAGACTCTCACAGTTGGTGGAGTTCACCTGTGCCTTGGTCTGATCTAAGATGTCAGATCTGTAGCCCCTTTGCTGAAATCTACTCCTCATCTGTCTTCTCTGTTCTTTAAAATCACTCTCCCTACTATTGTTTCTCTTAATCCTTAGGTACTGGGATTTAGGGATATTCTTAATCATATGCTGCCGGTGGTAGTTTGAGGCATGCAGAAGGGTATTCCTGTCTGTGGCTTTGCAGTATAGATTGGTCTTAACTGTACAGTCCCCTTTCTTAATGATGTTATGATCCAGGAAATTCACTTCCCTTGAGCTGGTATGAGTAATGAACTTCAGATTGGGACTGGAGCACTCCAAAAATCCCTAAAACTCATCCAGATTGCCTCTGCTGTCCCTCCAGATCAGCTGTACCAGTGGTTTTAACAACTGGTTAAAGGCATGGTACACTGAGGAGGTCTTTGGCTAGATTGGAGACTGGGGGCCAGCCTGAGAGATTATGAGTCTTTATAAAATGGGCTCAAAAACCCATCATCCTGATTGGCTACTACATCATCTGAACCGTGTTCTCATCAGATGATATAGTAGACAACCAGCAATACCCTCCAGTCCCCAGCCCAACAACACCACAGAATCAGTGAGCTGTGCCAGCTGAAATCAGAAACAAAGCCTCTCACAGCTCACAGCGTGACATCCCATCCTTGTGACCCAGCTCTGGTCTCTGTGCCCCACCACTTTCACAGCACATAAAGCAGCCTCCATATAAAAAAAACAGCAAAACATTTTTTTTTTACTTTTTCTCACATTTCTCAAAGACAATCTCCTGCACAAAATGATCCCCGAAGTCATCAAATGGCATGTGCAGGCATGATACCATTTAAAACAAATCCCTGATGTAAATAAAAATTCACTCCCCACACACACACATAAAAATTATCCATTTCATACCAATTCATACTGGTACACACAACACCACTTTTACATACCATGAAACATCGTGGTAAGCCACATTGGAAACCTTGTTTTTCTCCCAAAAATCCACTTTAGTTATAGTGAGTTTGTCCCTTAATGACTGCTGCGCAGAGCACTTTCGTTCTTCTTGTTTTAAAATATAACATGCTCTGTGACAGTGTGGCTTTGCAGATTCTGTATTTCTTTTGAAACTGTAGTTAAGACAGCATAGTACTGGTGGGAATATCCAAAACATCGGACACTGCAAACAAAGCAAATCGCAGACCACAGTTTAAAACAATGGGTGTGAGACCTGTACATCTACAGAGAAATACTGCACTGAGAAAATAATTACAGGTGGAAAAAAGTAAATTTACTCTTCATCTTGAGCATCAGAGATGGGGAGCATTAGATCTATTGAATACTGTGGGTCTTTTTGCTCCACTACAAACCAAGTCAAATAAAAAAACAACTCAAATAAAATGTACTATACAGCACATTACATAGAAGGACTGCTTTATCCCTCCAACTAGTTAAAAAGGTTTCTTACTTTTTTTTTTGATTTCAAAAGCTTTTTTTGCTTTTTAATTCTTAAGCTCTACTAAGGGCCCATTTTATAAGCACAATAACACACTCCGAGGTGTGGATTATCACCTGATAAGAGCATGCCCAGAGACATAAGGCACTCGGCACAAGTGCCTCATACCTTAGTACACTCCTGGGCGTGCTGTTATCAGGTGATAACCCACACCTCATCATGCATCATTGCTTGCTTATAAGGCTGACAGCCTGCATCCTTCCAGGATGGGGACCTCAGTTCTTAGTGGGAGGGTGAATTATTACTTGGAGGAGCATTTAAACTAACCTGGAGGAGGCTGTAATCCAAGGGAGCCAAAAACTGCCCCCTCATATGATGAAGCAACAATGAGGGAGGTCCTGAGGGAAGGAAGCTCCCCTAAGGCAAGAACACAAGAAAAAAGGGGTGGAGAAAAGGCAGAGGACAAGGGGATTATAAATCAAAACAGCAAGAAGAGAGGAGTAAAAAAACAATTAACAGAGAGGGCAACAAGGAAAAAGGGGGTCAGGGGGAACTTCAGAAAGAAGCACAGACAGATGGGGAGAAATCAGAGAGGGAGTAAGATATGAAGGGTTATGTGTGTTAATGCAAGAAGTCTGGAAAAAAATGTCTGAACCTGGAGGGCATTGTGGATGAGGCTAGCCTGGATTTGGTTGCCATAACTGAGTTATGATGCACTGACAGTCATGACTGGGATATAGCCATAGCAGCTACTCTCTGTTCTGGAAAGACAGGGAAGGGAAGAAGGGAAGAGGGATTGTACTACATCCTAGGAAGGTAATCAAGGCTATGGAAATACTGGGCACACAAAGCCAAAAAATGGACTGGAGGTGCTATGGGTTGTCCTGGAGACAGGAGCTGGGTCTGCTATCAGTACAGCTCAGGATTTCCCTGAGCAGGATCACTGCTATGGCTGTGTCTCTGGCGTTCCTTCCAGCTGGCCACAGTCACCATCTCTGCCTGCCCACCCCAAAGTCTATCCAGGTAATTGCTTCAGCTGGATGCTTGTATTCAAAGCTACACAATTGATTGGTGTGCTCTGGCAGAAGATGGCCCTTCACTGGACATTAAAACCTTGTTTCTGCTGATTGATTGGACTGACTTCTCTCCTTCTATGTAGCTTTGCTTTTGCTGTAACTACTGCCACTATTATTTTTTTTTATTTTCTTTCTCATCCCAGTAGTTCAGTTATCACCTGTTGTAGTACAAAATATTTAATATCTTGAATTCTTAGCTCAATCAGTAATTTTAGCAAATGTTATAGATCGAATTTACAGTTTGTTCTAGAATGATTACAGCTCATTTAAAGCTAAGGTCTGCCAAGTAATTTAGAACTAAATGATTATTGTTAGAGTGTTTACAGCCTGTTCTAATTTTCTTAATTCAATGTATAGGACAGCAGACTTAATAGAAGGGGCTACATATGGGCTCCAACCTCCTATGCATACATTCCATCGGGGAAGATTTTTCACCAGAATAGATAATTTTTTATCCTAAATGGTTACAGGGTCAAAAGTATAAGATGACCCCTTGTGAGGCATCAGATCATTGTCTGGTTATATTGTATTTAGGACTTCCTCATAATAAACCGGAGACACATAACAAATGGAAAATGAACATTACAATTCTAGAGGTTGACACTGGTTGGAAGGAACTATCCACAGTTTTGAAGGATAAAATGTCAGTATATAAACTATATGATAACCCAGTCCTATGGTGGCAAGAAACAAAATTAGAATTAAAAAAAATTTGTAAACATTAAGCAAAAACCCATCACAAAAAATATATATGTACAGTATCTAGATAAAAGAAGGCAATTATAGAAACTTCTCTCATGGAAAGTGAAATATTACTTGGACTATTCCTCTCAGATAGCACAAATAAAAAAAGAAATGTATGCTTGTCAGTTTGGCAGGGCAACTTCAATATTTCTAGAGCAAAAATATGGAATAAAAGGGTCTGCAAAAGTAATAAATCCATATGATAGTTGCAAACAATAAGTAAATATAAAATATATGTCATCCCTGACAACTTCAGATGGAACTAGTGTAACAGACAATCAAGGTATATTAAAATTGGTATCTAATTATACGAAAACGTTATATGGTCAACAAGACCTTATAGTAAATAAATGGGGGGATTTCTCGAAATACTTAGACATCCCACATTTATTAAATGAAACTAAAGAAGATTTGGTAAAACCAATCACAGTAGAAGAACTAGTTGCTGTAATCGAACAGCTAAAAGGTAATGTAGCAGCAGGGCTGAATGGAATACCGAACAAATTTTATAAAAAAGCTAAAGTATTGTTAATCCATCATTTGACAGCAGTTGTTAATGTTATCATACAATGTCTGCATCCAGTGCCTCCTACTCTAGCTGATAGCAACTTAATCTATTTACATAAAAAAAATGAAAAGGATAACTTGGATAACTGGAGGCCTATTAGCCTAATTAACTCAGATTGGAAAATTCTATGTAAAATTATAAACAATAGGTTGGCAAGAACAGCTCAGCTCATAATCTGTCAAATTCAAACCTGTGCAGTGCCACAAAGAACAATGTTAAATAATTTAAAATAAATAAGAGAAGTTTTTGACAGCCACAATACAGGAGGGTATGTGATAAGCCTAGATCAATCAACAGCTTTTGATCAAGTACCACATGCATACCTTTTTGAGGTACTAAAACAGTATGGCATACCACAGGAGTTTATCTTTTGGATTAGAAATTTACATAAAAATACCTCTGTGACTCCAGTGGTTAACGGGATTAAGAGATCTCACATATTGATTAAAAAGGGTGTATGACAGGGATGTCCCCTAAGCCCCCTCTTATATGTTTTTTCAATTGACCCACTGCTTAGGAAATTAAATAATGATAGAAATATCAGACATATAGTTAACCCAGCAGAAATTGTTTTCCCCAGTGCATGGCATATGGAGATAACCTATGCCTCTTAGTAGCAGATCATAAATCAGTGCTACAGGCTTTAAACATTATTCAATCCTTTTCTCTAATTTCAGGGCAGTACTAAACAAACAAAAAAGCATAGGGATGTCTGTGGATATACATTTACATCTATGGAAGGCAGAGATTGGAAGAATTCAAATTCAGACGGTCAATATTCAGATTTTAGGAATTCATTTTGGGGGTTCTCAGGCTGTAGAAAAAAATTGGATGGACAAAATGACCATAGCAGAAGAAAAAGTAAACAAATGGAGAACATATCCTATGTCAAGACAAAAAAGAGTTCATATGTTAAAAATATTTATCATTCCTATTTTTTTTTATTAAGTTATATTTTCCTCTCCCTCTCAGGTTAGAGGCAAGAATGTATAATTTAAGTTTCCAGCTCCTTTGGGGAAGTCGTTTGAATCCATTTAAGCGATCAGTCTCGTACTGGACTATTAAAAGGGAGATTTGAATACATTAAACCCAATCCTAGTTTAATTTTCAATATTCATACACGCTAATATTTTCCCCAGTATGGCAGGACATCAAGACACATGGGTAATGAGTTTTGAAACAAGAACTTGGTACTTCTCGAATAAATGGAAGGCGACAAAATGGAAAGCATTCACAAATATTTCTCAAGGGACTTCCTTGTACTTAATAGACGTATTTAAAAAAATAAAACAATGGAATATACCTCTACAGACAGCACAGATTCAAAATAGAAACATTTTATACATTTCAGTTCTAAATAGGAATTTCTTAATGGAACCATGTTTTAACTATCCATCAAAAATAGAAGAATAACATTTGGTAAAACAAATAACAGAAATTAGAATTCCACAGAAGATGTGGGACACTATATAGATGTGCTGCCACAGGAACTTGAATGTTAAGGGAAATCATGCACATAAAAAAGTGGAAGAAAGTATCTGTCTTAGAGAATCATGTATTTTTCAAGTAGAAACTATGCAACATTTGTTTTTTGATTGTCCCCATATAGCACAGTTATGGGCTAAGTTAGCTTGCAGGTGGATATTACCTATGTTTGCCAAAATGTCTTATACTGAGTTGGTCTACAGGAAGTATGGTCCAGAATGGGGGAAAATGCACCCTGGAACTCTCTTATGTGCCATAATAAAATGGTGCATATGGCAAGACAGATGTCTTTTTGTACTTCAACAAAAAATATGACGTTGGAAGGTTTAATAGAAAGGATAACTAAGGAAGAAGTGATTTTACATGTACAAGAGAAACAGATGATGTTGCCACCTCTAGTAGCAGACTGGTGGAGGGCTTGTACTCTGATACTCTGATACTTTTTGAGGGTGTAACTTGAGGGAAAAAACAGGGGGGAAAGGGAAGGGTACAACTGAATGTGTAGAGCAGTTGTTTTTCTTCCTGCTACTTATGATCAATTTTCTCATGAAATGTAATGGGATAGATAGAAATGTGTAATTCCGAAGTAAACAAAAATGATTATCTTTTTAGGAAAAAAAACTGTGAATGAAATGAAAATTTGTATGGGCTTTGACATAAAATTTAATAAGATATGTTCATTTTGTTATATTATTTACCAATCAAAAAATTCCCCTACTCTTTTCGAGAAGTGCCATGGGATTTTTTACATCCACCTCAACTACCAAGAGAACAGGCAGATGGGATCTCGGTTTAATGTCTCATCCTTTAAATTCAGCACAGTTGTGTTGAAAGGGTCCTGACCAGTGTGATCCAGCCATATCTAGGGCACACACAACTAAGACAACTCCCTTAGAGAACAGTCTCAATTCTGTATTCACAGATTAGTTGTTTCTTCCGCCCAGTCATGGAAAGAACAAAAGGCACCTTTCTTTCTCTGGTAGCTGTCAGATTCTACTCATTGTTCTTCCTTTAGGCAGCTGTGAACTTCTGTAACCTCAGCGGATTACCCCTTGGATCCACAAGAACTGCATTCCCTCTCACTCCCCTGGAGTGAAACTAAAGAGTCCTGCAGACAAACTGAAGATTTAACCAAACTAGGGTGAGAAATACCAGGGCTCCCTTTGACAGAGCCCCAATGGCAGATCTCCTGCAAGTCTAACTGCCACACTTGAACTTATTGATGAACATTCTAAGCTCTCCAACAGCAGCTGACTTTAAATTGGTTATGCTGCTGTGACAGTTCTAAATGACATATTCATCCATCTCTCAGGCTAGCTGAGTAAACAATGATGTCATTATGTAGAAAGCTCCTAATGACCTCCCCACCAGCTGCCTTTTCCTACCTGCCTAAAACTAATACTAATGGGATTCTAGTAACCCAAGGGGACTGGGTTGTTACATGTAGTTATGTCAGCACTGCCATGTTGCACAAAGCTGACTCTGGGGCAAACTGCACATGTGTGAGTATTACGCATGCACAGCACTGTAATCACTACAGTATTATGACTGACTCCTGTGCAGTGAGAGCACAAAAAATTCTGTTCACCACTCTTTTTGCCTCTCCTAAAAGCTCTCCACAGCCATATTGGCTCTGACCAGAGTTTGTTATCACCTGTTTTAGCCATCTCTATTTCTTCCCATTAGCACGTTACACTGTACTGCCACTAGAGGGACACAATCTTTATTTAAAGTGATCCCTCACTGACGTTCACATATAAACCTCTCCTTTGCTCTCTTTAAGCATCTGTTAAATAAAGACAATTAGACCTAGCACCCCTCACCTTGCTCCTCCCATCTTTTTTCTTTTTCTTACCCTTACTTGCAGAATTGCTGCTGTTATATAGAAATCATATTGTTACACATATCATGCCCTGCAACATGAAACTCTTTCTCTCCTCTCTCCCCCTTTCTCTACTCCTAATACCTTCCCTAACCCCTCCCATTGGTCTCTACTCGTAAATGCCGACTAGCACACCTTCTACATCCTCCTATCTCCAATATCCTACTTACATCCTCATTATAACTCCCTCCCCACCCTTTGAACTATGGTAATATTCTCCCTCTATCCCTCATGCTTCTTACTAACTGTTCCATCCTGCTTTGCTGCTTTTCATTTCCTGCTCCCTTACTTTCAGGTGCACTATCCTGCCAGTTTCACTGCTTCCTTGACATCTAATTCTAAATGCCCCAAGCTTCACTTCCTCATCTTAGCTCTATTCTTGCTCTCCTGTGGAGATATCCACCCCAGAATTGGTCTGTCTGAGTCTCATGCCCTGAAAGCTCCATTATCTACTGCACCCCTCCTGTTGCTCCCACTGTCCTCCCAAATGGTTTCAATATCCTTCATTTAAATATACATAGTTTGTTGCAAAAAATAGACATTCTACAAACCATGGTGGCCACTCTAAAAACCTGACATACTGATCATCATGGAGACTTGGCTAAACAGCGTGATCCCACATTGCTCAGTCTCCATTCCTGGCTACTGCCTCCTGAGGCAAGACCGTGCAAGAAGAGGTTGTGGCATTGCCATGTATGTTCTTACCTCTCTCCACTATTCTATTACTTATTCATCCACTAGCCCAGTGTCCCATGATGTATTGGCTATTCATTTAACTCTGCCCTTCACCCTTCCCAATTTTATAACCAGCATTTACTGTCACCCAAATGTCCAGCCCTGTATTGCTCTCGACCTCATAACCTCCATCAAACCCCTTTCTTGCTCTGGTGAACTGTACATCTTAGGGAACCTTAACTTAAACTGGCTATCTTCCAAGACATCCAAAATATGTAATGATCTTGGAGGCCTGAACATCTCACAATTGATCACATAACCCACCCACCCTAATCATAAGACACAAAATCACTCCCTGATCAACTGGGTTCTTACCACCCACCCCCATAGAGTAATTAGCTCTGGCATCCTCCCAGACACTCTCAGTGACCTCAACGCAATATTCGTTGTCAGGAAAGTCCACAGACCAAAATCTCCACATAAAACTTTACAATTTCACTCCTTCAAATCCCTAGACCTTTAATCCCTCTCCTGTATAATCTATCTTTCTCTGACTGGTCTCCCTCAGTCTCCTCCCTCTCAGTTAATAAAGCTTTAGCTTACTTCAAAGAAATATTCCTTGCAAATTGGAATGCCTTTGCCCCTCTCAAACAAACCAGGGTTGGGGTAACCACCTACTATGGATTACTCCAGAACTCATAGCCTGTCTTAGGGTTAGAGATCATGCTTGGAAGTGCCACAAATCCACTCAGCTTCCTAGTGACCTCAGAGACTACTGTAAGCTCCAAAATGCCTGTGCCAGGGCAAGAAGGCTAGCCAAGTCCGAGTATTTCAAAAATGCTTTCCTCACTAGCATAAATTCCCCTTCCAAGTTTTGGAAGGTGATTCATGCCTTCTTTAACCATTAGTCCCACCCCCCTTCTCCACTGCTAAAGGTAAATGGCAATCTTGTAGCCGACTACCATGCTATAGCTGTGGAATTTAACTCCTGCTGAAGTCCCTCTGTAATTACCCCTCCTCCCTCAAATGTCATGGCTGCCCCTCTATCCTCCCCTCCCCAAAAAATGCTCTGCTTCCTATTCCCCACACCCCTCCTTCTCATTCTTTTCAGTCTCCCCACTGATACTCTAAATGCCCTCCTTGCCAGCAACGCCTCAAAAGGATCTTCCCCAGATGACCTTGATCCTAAACTCCTGTCTCTCTCATCCCCAACCATTGCCTACCCCCTCTCCTTCATCTTAACTCTCTCCTTCTCAACCTCTGATGGCCCTACCACATGGAAGCATGCAGTGGTCCTCCCTCTACCTAAAGGTGGAGACCCCTGATCCCCTGGCAACTATTGCTCCATTTCACTACTCCCTACCCTAGCCAAACTATAAGAACATCTAGTCCTCTCTCAGCTCACCTCCTTTCTATCTGATACCTCCTTCTTTACCCTGTTCCAATCTGGTTTCAGGAAAAAAACACTCTACCACCACCTCCCTACTTCAGCTCACTGACTCCATCTTCTCCAGGATGGACAATGGCCAAATCACCTCAGCCATATTTTTTAACCTTGCCAAGGCATTTGACACCATTTCCCACTCACTTCTCCTTGGTTCCCTCTCTTCTGTTGGTCTAACCCCTTCTGCCACTAACTGGTTTAAGGCCTAACTTACTGGTAGAACCCAATCAGTTAAGATCACAGATGCCATCTTGCCACCCTCCCAATCTGCACTGGCATCCCTCAGGGATCTGTGCTTTGTCCCCTTCTATTCTCCATCTTCCTTAATGACCTGCCATCTGCTTGCTCCCCCTCATCTGCCATACACATGTATGCTGATGATACTGTCCTGTATGCATCTGGCTCATGCCCAGCTGAGGTTACATCCAGCTTGCAGCATGACTTCAACAAGGTCAAGCTCTGGTTTGTAAACCATCAATTATTCCTCAAGAAGATAGTCTCCATGACATTTTGCACAAGGCAGAGACTCGCTAGGCTTCCCTCCCTGCCCATTTTATGCATTCTTGATGGGACTTTACTTGAGGACACCTCATCCTTCAGATACCTTGGGGGTTTGGTTAGACCAACACCTCAGCTTCTCTGGACACATTGACGTCATCAAGAAAAAATTGCACCACAGGCTTGGTGCCTTGTTCAGGAACCACACTTGTATCCCTCCTGCGGCTAGACATGAGCTTGTCCAGAAGATGATTCTCCCCATTTCTGACTACTGTGACATCGTCTATGGTGCTGCTCCTAAGTCCTCCCTGACCAGATTGGATACTCTCTTTAACTCCTTCTGCCACTTTATTCTTGATGCTCCATCTTGCACCCACCACTGACCTCTATTAAGCCCTTTCCTTCCCCTCCCTCACAAATAGATGCCTCTCACATTGCACTAAGTTCACCACTAAACATGGGCTGGGTGAACTCCCATCCTACCTCTCCCCCTCATTTATAACACCCCTTCCCCCTTCCCACTCCCTCAGATCTACCAACACTCACACACTAACTGTCTCCCACCGCTCCACCCTCTCTGACTAGTCTGGGTACTCTCACTATTTCCCAAAAATATGGAAATCTCTATCTCCCCAAATCCAACATTCCTCCTCCATCTATTCCATCAACACTGCCCTCTCCAACTATCTTGCACCTAACTATTCCTGTTATGACCCACCTTAATTTCCTTCATCTTGCTCCTTACAGTTCATCCCCATTCAGAATTTACCTAATGCCTCTATCGACTCTATTGCCTCTACTGACTCTAGTCCCTCCTAGATGCTAGTTCTTGTACCTTTCTCCCTTCCCCTACTCTCTCCTCCTTTTTCCTTAGCCTTCACACTCCCCTTGCAGGGTTCTCAGCATCCTGAAGGAGTCCTATAATGCCTAGGCTTGTCACCTTTTATTCCTCCCATCTACCTATCTTTGGCCTTCCAGGTTCCCTTGCAGGGTCCCCAGCATCCTGGAGGGTTCCTTGGATCAGGGCTCACCCTGTTCCCAGGTGTTATTTCTCTTTCCCTCCCTCTCACCATCCCTCTATAACTACAACACCTAACTGCAGGATGGTTTACAATTGCCTGAACTTCCCTGCCCCCTTGAAGGGTTCATTGCATCCTGAAGGGTTCTCTTTTTGGGTCAGGCCTTTTTTCCCCTCCTAGGAGTTAATAACAGTTACTCCTTCTCTCTCTCTCTCTCTCTCTCTCTCTCTCTCCTCTCTAATCCCTACTTCAGTCCTTTCTCCCCTTGCAGGGGTCCCCGCATCCTGAAGAGGTCTCTCTGGGACACAACTCTGCACTATTTGTCATCTCATCCTCTGTCTCCTTCACCCTTTATTTCATGATAGCACTTGTTGCACTTATTAATTGTTCTCACAAATTACATATGTATGCAACACTGTTTGTAACAACTGCCTTAACTAATTGAATGCTATGTTGATCTTTGTAACTTGAATGCAAAATGTCTCATCCCTATTGTACCCCTTCCCCCCAGATCACACCGGGAGATGAGCAACCTGTTACTCAGTGTGCCTTCCTGGTGAAACATTTCAATAAATAAGTGAACAAACAGTGGTTGTATACAGACCTCCAGCACAGGGAGAAAAGATGGATAAGGCACTTGGGAATGGTGCCAACAAGATGGCAAGTAAGGCAGAAGTGATGCTAGTTGGGTATTTCAATCTGCTTGATGTGGATAGGATCCTTCCACCTGCAGCTTCAGCAAGGACCAGGGCTTTTCTCAGGCAGCTAGTCAATTAACCCGCTAGAGGTGGGACAGTGCTGGACCTGGTGCTTACAAACAGGGACAGCATTGCAAATGTCACAGTGGGCAGTCCCCTAGGTACCAGTGATCACAGTATGGTTGAACATTAAGATAGGAGCAGAGGCAAATCACATGATGATGAGGATCCTGGACATTAGAAGGGTGGATTTAAAAAAAATGGGAGGCTGCCTCAGAAACTGCCTAGTAGGAGGATTGCCAGGGAGGGCTAGAGGAACAGTGGCTGGCAATAAGGGATGGCATAATTAAGGCAACCCAGCCTCTGTGAAAACAGAGAGCAAAAGCGAAGGAAAAAGAGATTGTTATGGAAGTCTAGGGAAGTGGTAATGGTGGTGAAGGGAAAAAGGTAGCATTCAGGTGGAACACAGAAGGAGGACAACTGAGAGGTGTATCAGGTAAAACAAAGAAAAACAGGTAAGGCACTGAGGGGAGCAAATGTGCAGACAGAGGAAATGACAGCCAAACATGTAGCAAATGGGGATAAGATTTTCTTTTGGTACATACATAAGAAGAGAAATGTAAGGGGAGGGATAGTGAGGATAGGGAGGATGGCAGAGGGAGGCTGCACAGAAGGGTACCAAGAACAAGCAGACATCCTAAACAAGTACTTCTGCTCAGTCTTCACAGTGGAGTGGGGATGGACTATCAGGGAGCAGCAGGAACAAGGGTTGGAGGGAGGCAGACTGAACTCCACTTTCAGAAAAAAGAGTACTGAAAGGACTTGCAGCTCTGAGATCTGACAAGGCTGTGGAACTGGACATGATACATCCAATGGTAGTAAAAGAACTCAGGGAGGTGCTGACTTGTCCCACTGATAGCTTTATTCAACAGCCCACTGGAATGTGGTGTGGTTCCAGTGGACTGGATGAGCGTGGATGTGGTACCTCTACATTAAAGCATCCACAGGGAAGAGGCTTGCAACTATAGGCTAGTGAGCCTCACATCAGTGGTGGGGAAATTAATGAAAACACTCTTAAAAGGAATGGTTGATAGAGTATCTCGAATCAACAAGCCGGCAAGATCAAAGGAAGCATGGGTTAATGGGGGGAGGGTCAGCCAGATGAATCTGATTCTCTACTTTAATTGGCTGACCAGGGGAGTAGATCAGGGAGGGCAATGAACATGGTCTGTCTGAGCTTCAGCAAGACCTTTAACACTGTGCTGCACAGGATACTGATTAAGAAATTGAGCAGCCATGGGGTGGGATCCAAAATAGTGAATTGGGTTCTAAATTGGTTAACTGATAGGTGACAGAGGTTGGTGGTTAATGGCACTCACTGTAAGGATGGAACAGTGACAAACAGGGTGCTGCAGGGCTCAGTACTAGAACAGGTCATTTTCAATGTCTTCATAAGTGGCATTGCAGATGAACTGGAAAAGAAGGTATGACTTGTTGCAGATGATACCAAAATCTGTAATAGGGTGAACAATCAAAGGGAGGTGGGAAGAATGCATAGGGATCTTAGGAAACTCAAGGAGTGGTCAAAAACATGATAGTTGGGGATCAACACCAAAAAAGTGCAAAAAAAAATCTACCTATGGCATATGAACTCAGGAACTGAGCTTAGGATGAGAAGAAGGTACTGTCACTCGCTAAGCAGAAAAGAGACAATGGGTTTATCATACCTGATTACCTCAAAGTGGCAGAACAGTGTAACAAAGCAATGCGTGGGGCCAGTGTGATGCCAGGACGCTTTGGGAGAAGTATCTCGAGGAGGAGGAGGAGTAAGGTGGTGTTGACACTGTATTACTAGTGAGATCCCACCCAGAGTATTGCGTCCAGTTCTGGAGGCCTCCCCTCAAAAAGGACATAGACAGGGTGGAGGCAGCCCAGAGGAGACAACTGAAATTGTGCAGTGGTTGCACCAAAAGCCCTATGAGGAGAGACTGAGGGATCTCAACATGTACACCCTGGAAGAGAGGAGAGTGAGAGCGGACATGATAAAAACCTACAAATACCTCGTGTGGGTGAACAAGTTGCAGGAAGGGAGTCTCTTTCAAAGGAGGAAGTGCACCAGGACAGAGGGCATCTGATGAAGCTGGATGGGGGAGGAGTTAAAGAGTGATATGAATCAGCATTTGCCAAGTTAAAAATGGATCTGAAAACAATTAACTGTAGGCCAACTGCTACAAAAAAGTAATAGTGATTTCAGAAATGGATGATGTGAATGACCAGTTGCTGCTCCACCTCTTGAGTAGAGACTGAGCAATGCAGGAAAGGCTAGAAGATGGTGAAAATCAGTCCTAGAGGAATAGTAACATAGAAACATAGACCTCAATGGCAGATAAGGCCTGCTTGGCCCTCCTAGTCTGCCCATTTCCCTATATATTGGATAAGCTGCAGATCCTAGTTAACCAACAGCCTACTTCTTCATTCCCACACCAGAATTGGCTTATGTCTGTCCCATGCATTCTTGAATTCCCCCACTATTTTGACCCCACGACCTCTTCAGGAAGGCTGTTCCATGTGTCCACCACCCTCTCTATGAAAAAAATACTTCCTCACAGTGACCCTGAACCATCCCCCCTCTATCTTCAGATTGAGTCCCCTTGTTCTTGCACATCTCTTTTTTGAAAGATGCCACCCTCTTGGACTTTGTTGATTCTCTTGAGGTACTTGAAAGTTTCTATCTTGTCCCCACTCTCCTTCCATTAATCAATGGTATACATATTAAGCTCCTTTAGTCTTTCTTCATATGGCTTCTGTTGCAGATCCTGCACCATTTTAGCTGCCCTTCTCTGGACTGCAACCTTCCTTTTTATGTTCTTACAGAGATGAGGTCTCCAGAAATGCATGCTGTGCTCCAGATGGGGTCTCACCAACTGTCTGTACAGAGGGATAACAACTTCCTGTTTTCTACTGGTGATGCCTCTCCCTATTCATCCCAGTATCCCCCCAGCCATCCTTACTGCCTTCTCACACTGCTTGCTTACCTTTAGGTCATCTGATATGACTACTCCAAGCACCCTTTCCATTTTTGTTGTTGTTAATACCCCCCCACCATTGTGTACTCTTCCCCTGGGTTTTTGTTTCCCGTGTGCATTACTTTGCACTTGTTTGCATTGAATCTAAGCTGCCATACTTTTGATCATTCCTCCAACCTTGCCAAGTCCCTTCTCATCCTTTCCACCCCTTTTGTGTATCAACCCTGTTGCAGGTCTTTGTGTCATCTGCAAAAAGGCATACATTTCCTTCCAAGCCCTCTACAATGTCACTTACAAAGACATTAAAAAGGACCTGACCCAGTACTGAACCCTGCGGTATCCCACTAGTAACCCCCCTTTTTTCAGAGTGGACTCTGTTTACTATTACCCTCTGTGTCCTTTTGTCCAGCCAATTTTTTATCCAGGCTACCACCCTAGGACCCACTCCCAGGCTGGATAGTTTGTTTATTAATCTTTTGTGTGAGACTGTGTCAAATGCCTTGCTAAAGTTTAGGTAGGCCATGTCCACGGTCCTTCCCTGATCTACTACTTTGGTCGCCAAGTCAAAGAAATATATTAGATTCATCTGACATGATCTTCCCACTGTGAATCCATGCTGCCATGGGTCCTGTGCCCCACTGACCTTTAAGTACTCAACAATTCTTTCTTTCAGAAGTGATTCAATCATTTTCCCTACCACTGAGGTCAAGCTAATAGGTCTGTAGTTTCCTGCCTCTGCTTTGCTCCCCCTTTTGTGAAGGGGAATCACATCAGCCCTCCTCCAGTCCTTAGGTACCACACCATCTTCCCATGATTTGTTAAAAAGGGTAGTCAGTGGTGTCACTGTTTCTTCCCTTAGTTCTTTTAGAATTCTGGGGTGGATCCCATTAGGCCCCACTACTTTGTCCACCTCCAGTTTTAGGAGTTCTTTCAGAACCCTTTCTTTTGTGAAAGGACTGGTATCATCCCTTCTATCTAGAGTGCTTCAATTGATTGGATTAGGTACCTGCCCCTCCTCCTCTTTTGTGAATACTGAGCAGAAGTATTCATTCAGTATCCTTGATTTTTCACTGTCCCTCTCTGCCCACCTCCCTTCCCCTTTATTAAGCCTCACTATCCCTCCCTTGGTCTTTCTTTGCTCCCTAATGTACCTATAAAAGATTTTATCCCCCTTCTTAACAGAGTTGGCTTTCTTTTCCTCAGTTTGGGCCTTTGCTACTCTTATTGCCTTCCCCACTTCCTTCTACTTTAACTGGTACAGTTCTTTGTCCTGCCCCTTCTGTGTTTCCTTATACTTTCTGAATGTTATCTTTTTCTCCCTGACCTTCCCTGCCACCTCTTTTGAGAACCATAGTGTTTTTTCTTTTGTTTGTATTTGTTTATTTGATTCACACAAAGGCTTGTTGCCTCTGTGATGGCAGTTTTGATGTTTCCCTATTGTTCCTCCACCCCTTTTTCTTGCCTGTTTGCTAGTGCTTTTCTGAGGCAGTCTCCCATTTTAGCAAAGTCAGCCCTCCTATAGTCCAGTACCCTCACTTTTGTATGGATTGACTCTGCAGCTGTGTTTATCATGAACCACACAGTTTGGTGATCACTTGTTCCCAGATGGCTACCCACTTCTAGATCTGAGATCCTCTCTCTGTCCCCATTTGAGAGTACCAGGTCTAAGACTGTTCCCTTTGGAGTGGGTTCCAACACTAGACGCTTGATGCATGTGCCGTGTAGGGCATTGAGAAAGACCCTGCTCTTGGATGTGGCTGCAACAAAGGTGCTCCTGTCAACATCTGGCATTTTCAGGTCCCTCATCAACAATGTCTCCCCTTTTTCTGCCATCCTAAGGATGCCTTCTATCATTTCCTTGTCCATTTCCTCCCCCTGTGAATATTTAAATTCACAGGGTTTGGGAGGGAGCAGAAGAGGGGTTTGCAAGCATAAATGACTTTGTCCTCCATTTACCCATGACCTCCCTCTCAATAAGCCCAAATCATCTCCCGATGATCTAGTGAGCCCATCATTCACTTGGGCCAAAACCCTCAGACACTGCAGCTTGGCCATGTTCCTTAACACTTAACATGCTTCTTTAGCAATCCAAAGAGGTTTTTCTTTCTGTAGTCTGGACAGCAAGTGGTTAAATATAATAACAAAAGGACTTTCTTTAACCAGAACTCTTACTTGATACATCAGGTCAAACATCAGGTGGTCAGGCAAGTAATTAAGGCACTGAGGGAACAACATAACTTAAAAGCTTAACTACTATACCTGGTCAGACTTAAGATACAAATAGAGTCAAGCGTTAAAACATACAGATCATTACTGAGGTTTTACCTTGTTTAAAGAAACTGAAAATTGGTTGCCTTCATAAAGAATTGGAGGCTTTGGAGGATCACCTCCCTTGGCATCATGGATGGTAGTCAGTGTAAATAGCAGCCATGTGCAGATGTCAGCCTCCCATCACATCTTGCAGGGGACTGCATCAGTTGTGTTGGAAAAATTGTAGAAGAAGGCAGACTGAGAACTGCAATCCTTATAGGGAGAGCCCACCACAAAAGGCTGAAGAACAAATATCCTGTCTGTACTTTTCTCTACTAGGAATATCAGGGCCTTATGTTCTTACAATGTTTCTAACAGAAAAGGGAAGTCTAAATAGTAAAACATGAGACTCGTACTAATTTTCACCTATGTTTTTGAACTCTATAGAGAGTGGCACAATAACCTTATTTTATGCAGGAACTGTTCTGTAATGTGTTCAGGGACCTATGGCCTAGCTGGGTTGCAGAGGTTAATTTCAAGTGCAGGGTGTGTGTAAACAGTTTTTTCATGTGACTATCCTTTAATTAGGTTTCTAGTGCGGGAGGTCCTTCTTTGTTGGGGGGGTAGCAGTGGATCTTGATAAAACATAATTTTTTAAACTTCAGCTGGAAGGCCTCTAGTTGTGAATTGTCAGGAGTCCATCATTTTCCTTGTCAGGAATGAGCCACCACTGGGGGCAGGACTTCCTGGGCATGGCTCTGAAGTGTTAAGTTGGAGAGGTTATCAGTCACTGGCTTGAACATGAGACTTCAGTTTTGTACCAACAATGTGTGGTGCCTGAATAACATGATGCACAGATTTTAGGGTTTACCCCTACTGCTGGGTAATGTGATTTAAGCCCCCAGCTCTGATGTGAGCTGTGTGCAGTGGTAGCACCCATGGAGTTTCCACAGCAGCATGGACTGATGGACTGGGTCTTCCTTTTTTCACCACTAGACTTGCATCACACTCAGAGGCTGGCAGCATGGCCTCACAAGTGAATCCAGATAGGCTGGACAGAAGTCTCACAATCCATGCTGCTTGCATTGCTGCTTACTCAGGGACCTGCACTCATGATACCCTTGTTTACTCACATAAACATTATTACTTGCAGCACTATGATTCCATCGTAAGAGCCACTACAGGCTGGGCTGAACTGTGCTTTCCACTTCAGGGAGGAGATCCTTCAGTGCTCATTTCCTTGCACGTCAACACACCCCAGACATGGAAAGTCCCAGAGTTTTATGCCTGGGGTTATGAGAGTTTTCTTCCCAGCCAAAACATGGAAAAACTGTCATGAAAAATATCCAGAAGGAGGCCATCATGCTGAAGGTTACCCATCTATCCTACTTAACAGCACCAGATAACATTTTCACGGTTGTTGGGGGGGGGCTATTTTTTGTTCTGGCTTAATTACTGTTTAGCTGATCATGCTGTGAGGGAGATACAACCCAACCCTGTAGATGTCCTACAAATGGGGGGGCGGCCCCACAAGAACCATCGTGGGTGATAGTGAACTGAGTAGCTCATTCACTCACTTGAAAAGTCAGCTGGTAGGACCTTTCACATCTCTGTAGTTACCTAGGAAGTACGTATGTGTGGTTTGTCATCTGTAGCTCTGGAGGAACAGTTTGGTTTGAAACTCAGAGGTGGAAGGAGTGTTTGGAGTACAGGGGAGCTGTGGAGCAGTGGATTTAACCATACAGATGCGTAAAACTACCTTGAGTTTGGTATGCTGTTGAGTATTACTCAGTTTATTTTTATTTATTATTATATTGACTTAAAGCATTTCCAAAAACAGCTAGACTTGGAGAAGTTTCATTTTATGTCTCCCTTTTCTCAGTTGCTACTGTCTGACCCTCCAGCCCACCCCCTTTGGGGGTTGCAGTCCAGAACTCTGAGGTGAATTCATAAATACAGACAATGAAAGAATGGACAATTGATGTTTAAGCAACTGAAAAACAACTGAAAATCTTAGAACGAAGTAAACTCAAAACAGAAGATACATATATACTCGTGTACAAAACAATACATATATGTGAAACGATGCACAACAACTCTACTGTATCTCTATTATATCTCGGAATTCATCACCTACAAAAACAAAACTAAACCTCTTCTAAGAAAAAAACTGAAGGAGACGTCATTGGTTTAATTTTTTTACCTTTGCTTATTTTATTTGATTGTGAACTTTTTTCTTTTAGTTTAGATGACTTGTGTGCTCTGAGTGTAATTGTGCGACAGAGATGGGGGCAGTTGGCTAGTTAACAAGTTCATGTTTCTTGTCTAGCCTTAGCTGATATTTAGTTTTTGATTGTGTTATGCTTTATTTTGCTTCTTGAACATTTTGTATTTGTTCATCATCTTGGTTGTTCAATTCGATGGTTGAAAAAGTTCACACTGCTTATATTGTTCACTCCTGGGTACATGCCTTTGCTAAATGTGGTGAGAAATCACACCGTACTATTTACTTGCTTACAATAGTTGGGAAAGATAGCTCTTGTGGGAAGATTTTAATTAATCTGACACCATGACAACTTTAAAAGTACTGTAGTAACTTATAACGTTAATGGCATAAACTCAACAAACACATGAAAATCCTGGCAGAATTAAAAAGATTGGATGTTGATGAGGCATACATCCAGGAGTCCCACTTATCAGACATGAACATAGTAAATTAAAAAGAGGATGTGTACAGCAAGTGGTAGCAGCATCCCACTCAACCTCTAAGAAAGCAGGCATAGCCATACTAATCAAAAAGAGACTACCATGTCTTATTAACCATGCCCAGGCAGCTCTGGATGACAGGTGGGCCATGGCACAGGGGATGATTCAAAGGAATAACCTGGTCTTAATGAATATATATGCCCTGCATGACTGTGTAGTAAGCTTTTTCTGAGAGGTTTTTGGCAATGCAGCACTGATACAAGGAAGTAACATACTTCTGGGAGGGGATTTTAACCGTGCCCATTAGCACTATTTGGACAGATGCAATATCACCTCTCACATCAATATGTCTGCTGAAAAAGTACTCTACTCCTTGATAACAGAATGTGGTATCCTAGATGCACACAGACACCTACACAAAGGTGAAAAAGTTTTACTTTTTCCTCCATCCCTACTCACTCCTACTCGTGTATAGATCTAATGCTAGTTCCCACTGTATTACTCTATAAGGTCTCTTGACTGTAAAATTCTCTCCAGAACTTGATCAGACCATGTACCAGTGTTACTCCATTACCAAAAAAGATGTGGACAGTGTAAAACACTTTGGAGAATGAACACATCTCTCCTTTATGTTGAGAGCATAAGGAAAATCCTTGCACAGGAAATTCAAGATGCATATAACCTTAAAAACATTCCAGCAGTATCTGCAAAAGTAGTGTGCAATAATGTTAAAGCAATGGTTCAAGATAAGACTATTGTCCTGGCAGCATGCTATGAAAAACAAAATACAGAAATGAGATTCAACATGGTAGAAAAGGTTCATGAGTTGGAACAGAACCAAAAGACAATAGGGATTCATGTACCTTACTGGTTTACAGAATGCAAAACAAGATTTTAGTAAGTTCTTACACAGACAATGTTTCATGCCATGTTGGCGCTTTTTCAAGAGTCTTGAAAAAGCGCCAGTGTGGCATGAAACATTGATGCTGAAAGGAAGGGGGTGCTACCCCTCAATGTACTGGTACATTTGTTTCACCTTTTAACTGCTTTTAATATTAAAGAAGCAGTATTTAGTGTGTCTCAACAGGAGTGGACTGTGTCTCCTTTCACAACTGTGCTGAACCCATCCTTGTATTCGTCTGGCTTGTGCAAATAGAACGTGCCAGTTTAGGAACCATACCAACCCACTGTCTAGCCTGGGTCTCCACCAAGTGTATTACTAAACTAGTCTTGAACCCATGGTCAAGGATGACATTAACTAACGGCCCAAATTAAAGTCAAAACCAGGATAGCAAAAAGGACCGGGGCTCTCTTTCCTGTACTCTGTATACCAGACTTCCGTCTGGCCTCACTGGATGGGACTTTTGTTTTATTTTATTTATCTATTTCACATTTCAGATTAATACCTTTGAGCACTGAAGGCTCTTTTACAAAGGTTCCAAGTCAAAGGGGGTTACAGGTATACACTGCCAAAGTCAAACAGAAGTACAAACACGAAGGGGGAACATGCTGATTTGTGAATTAATACATAACTTGAAATTTAACAAGAACAGGAAAAATATCATTTACAGAAAAAATAACCTTAGTGACCCAATGACTTACATGATCAGATAGGTATTCATTTGTACGTATGCAGCGAGATAAACATAACAGACTTTCAAAAGTGTAACCCTAGCAGAAAAAAAAGCAGCCTAAAATTAGACTTTGTCAGAGCAGAGGAAGAGGTGAGGGAGAGGGTAGATACAGGAGAAGTGAAAAACTAAAGAGCGGAGGAAGAAGAAAGGCTAGAGGCAGCAAGGCTACACCTTGAGGAACCAGGAATCACCATATTATTTGCTAGGGTTAGTGAACTTAAGTGCCATCATGTTTTAGTAAAAGCAGCCAAGTTATAGGCTTTGTATGACTGGTTGGAGACAGGGTTAGGTGGGAGGGGAGGAGGGGGGGCTAAGTGAGAAGGGGATGAGGTAAGATTGCCTGAGGGAGATGTGTGGAATTGGTGTGAATCAAGTGAGGTAGGAGTCAGTTAAGACAGTCACAAAGGTTAGTTTGAGCCAACCATGGTAATAGGTCTTTTTTAAAGCGGCCGATTTTTCCAAACTCAATAAGCGCTGCTGGGAGATCATTGAACCATTGTGGTCCCCTAAATGAGAAGGCTCACTGTGCAAAGGTTGTTCACCTGAAGGGTACATGTAGTAATCCCTTAACTGATCTTCGGGTTGTTTTCACAGAAGTGGCTTTTAGATAGTGGGGAAGGAAAGGTTTAGTTTCAGTGGCACAGTTATTGAAGGGAGCCACCTTGACATCCTAGTCTCCTGCTGAAGCACAAAGTATCAGTCCAAACTCATGCCTCATAGGCATATAATGTTCAGAGGTAGAGAAGTATAGTTCACCACATGTGGTCAGCACAATCAGTCAGAACTTACTTCATGAAAGACCCTGCACGCCCTGCATGAAGCAAGAGAGCATGTATAACAAAGCATGAAAGCAAGATCATTCATAATTTTCTTTACACAGGGCTGAGATCTTGAATAACTTTGCTCACGGAGGGGTTGAGCATTATAGATAAGAACCTCAAGGAACACTGCACCACCAATTTGCCAAGACTCCTTAGAATCCAGACCCTAATGTTTTAATTTCCTTATTTTGTGCACTTTACATTCTTCATCACTAATGTCTGCATTAACATACATTTTGGCAATTAGTTTCCCTTCTTTTTGTGAAAATGTAATTGTATCCTCATTTGCACAGGTCCCTTTGGGAACTGCATAAACTGGAATAGCAGAATGCTTGACATATTTCAAGCCTTGTGTCACAACATCAACCACCTAAAATCTGAAAGTCAATACTGTGTTAATATATGGGGCTGCGCTGTTACAGCTTACCAGTTTAGCACAGATACTATGTAAGAGATCTTTAACTTGAGCCCTGTGGATTCTTGCATTGGGTTGCTCTAGAGAACATTCAGTCATACTCATAAAATAAGGATACCAATAGGGCCACAAATGATCTACAGTTCTTTAGAAACTAAATAGGACAGACAGGGAAGAGTAAATATAAAACAAATACTTATATGATACACAAGAGTTCAGTGTCCTGCAGACTGGTGCTGGTGTCCTGTCAAACCTGAAGAAATAAAGATAAAAATGGTTTAGTATAAGGAATAAAATACCAATTAGCTGAGCCAGGAGGGGGGTGTTTACAGAGGGAGTTATTTTAAAATAACTGGCTTTGGCAGAAGTGGGGATACTGGTACCTATAGGGAGTGAAAAAGGCAGAACAAGCACTATGGTAGACTTTTAAATCTTCTGGATGGCTGGCCCAGTGGCACAAGATTAGCAATACCATTAATAATGTTGGCAACCCGGGTTTGGGAATGGCCATTGGTCATTCAGGCCAGCTGGGGGGAGAAGATTGTGCATCCCTGGGACTGCACTCCTCTCCTGGTGGGAAGCCATGTTGCTCTGCTTATCAACCACCACCACCAGGTGGAGTTCTGGTGGTGGTGCAGCATGAGTATCTCACAAGAGTGGGCTGCTGTCCAAAGTCAGTGCGTGCATGTCTCCACATGAATATGCATTGGAGTCATGCATGGCATGTGGCAGGAGAGTGGGAGAAAATGGAGGAAAAACCTGCTGGCAGTTTAAGGATGAAGCCGCCAACTGTCACATATCCACACCAGTGACTGAGCACTGGACCACTGAACAATGAGGTTTTATTATGTTTTAATTCACTGATGTATGTTCTCATTTATGTCCGGCACCCAGAGCCTCCAGGATTGGGCACCTTATAAATAAAATGACCTTGTCTTGCCTTGCCAACAAGATGAGAATCTCCATGTGGTGGACAAAGGTAGTTCTCCTTCTTGTCCCACCACAGAAAGGAATCCACAGGGATACAAATGGTTCAAGATAAGTCCCTGCTATAGTGGGAGACGAGGTAGGGTGGTTGGTTGCTGAAGGGAATGTGTCAGCCTGAGGCAGAGAAAGAGCTGTTATTGAAAATAAAATCTTCTGGACCACAGCCAAGCTGCAGGCTGGTTAA
This sequence comes from Neoceratodus forsteri, assembly GCA_016271365.2. Lineage (NCBI taxonomy): Eukaryota > Metazoa > Chordata > Ceratodontiformes > Ceratodontidae > Neoceratodus > Neoceratodus forsteri. The sequence continues at coordinate 411,218,120 of CM028133.1, read as the reverse complement.
AGTCATGAAACTTTGGTCCCCGCACCTATGGCGCTGTTCATGGCTGCATTCCTCTCTCACCTCTCAACTCTCACACATTAGTCACTTACCTCCCAGCCCCCAAACACAACATTTTATTTATAAAGGTTTTTATACTCTATTTCACAGTCTGGCCCCACCCAGCCTCAGTCATTCAGCACCATCACCCACCTTCTCAGACACATAGTTGACCAACAATTCCCCACAAATCTTTCCCCCATGGTGAGACCAGGAGAGGAAAGACCATCCTCCCTCCCCCAAAGCACAATTCAGATGAGGTCAGGCCCCTGCTTGTGGTGTCAGGCCTGCAATATCCAGAACATCATCCTGCTAGCTGGTGATTTTCCCATTTTTCATGCCTTCCTACCTTCCCCAAGGTAGCTCATAGTCCTCTCAGACCTTAAAATCAATCAATCAATCAATCAATCAATCAAAATCTTTATTTATTCAGGCGAACATCATTGAGCAAAGCTCATTTACAAGATGGACCTGAGTGGTCATACAAATGAGGATACAAGTATTATTACATAGACAAGAATAGAATAAATAGCAATACAATGGCATGAAATGATTATATACAACAATTTACATATATACAAGTAACAATAGAACCATTTAGCCTGTAGGAAAAAAAGAGGACAAAGGTATAGCAGTCCTAAAATATAAGTTATATGGTCTAAACTAGTTTTAAGTGAATATAATAGGTGATTCGGAAGAAAGAAATTGAGTTAATATAATGGATAGAAAAGGAGGTTTAGTTGGGTCAGATAGGTGGGGATTATGCTTTATAAAAGCAATTGCAGAGCTCTGGAAAAGGGCGGAGAACAATCTTTGAAGGATGCCAGAGGTAGTAGGCTATCTAGCTTCATGGATTTTTGGAGAGTTCCATGCAGCTGCTAAGGAATAGCTGAAAGCAGCCCTCCCATACCGGTGCAGGCATTGGGGACCTTTAATGTGATGAGTTTACTGATCCTTAAGGTGTATGGCCTGGTTGTAATTTGGGTAAAGCAATCAGTGATATAGGTCGGTAGTTTGCCTGTTAACGCTTTGAGTATCCAGATAACAGCATTCCTATTTCTTCTGTGTTGCAATGATGTCCAGTTGACTGCCATATAAAGGGAGCAATGATGGGTGTTGGAGGGAAGGTCAGTAATAAATCTTATGGACCTGTGATACAGGGTGTCCAGCTTATGTAAGAGATGACTTGAACAATGGCAGTAGAGAAAATCAGCATAATCAATGAGGATAGGAATGAGGCCTGAATTAACCTTTTTGGAATCACTGTTTAGGTAATGTTTTATTCTAAAAATAGTCCGAGCCTCTGTCTTAGCTTTTTAAGTAACTCTTCAATATGGACAGAATAGTCAAGCCTGTTATCTATCAGACTCCAAGGTATTTGAAGTTATCAACAAATTCAAGTTTCTCTCCAAGTAAGGTGGATATATGTAGGGTGTTGGATGCTGGGGTAGTGGTAGTACAACTCTTTGTGGTAAAGAACATAGCTTTTGTTTTTTGCATTTAGAAGTAGTTTTTGTCAAGTAGATTGTGCTGCAGAATGGAGAATTGGATTGTAGAAGTTCACAGGCTTTGGAAGGTGAGGGATTGCTGACATACAATACAGTATCATCAGCAAACAGATGAATGTTAGATTGAGTGAGGTTGGCATCAATATTGTTTATATAAATAGCAAAGAGGATAGGGCCAAGAATAGAGCCTTGTGGTACACCCCTTAGCAGAGGTTTTGAGGTGGATAGGTAATTTCCATTTCTAACCAGTTGCGACCATGCCCATTGACCCCTTGTAATGGAAGGTTCCTCTGCCAGTAACAAGGCTTCATCCATGTGGCAGAACACTGTGCCATCCCTCTCAAGGCTGGAATTGCTGCCATGTGACAGTGCAGTCCCCTAGCCTCAGGCTATGCAGACAGCTCCCTGATTTCATCTCCAAACCTGGGTCTCCAGCACAGGAACACAACGCACTACCCATTGGGCCAATCGGCAGCCCTGAACACAATGTTTCTTTATAATTTTGTTGTTTATGGACATTTTGATCACACATTTTCAGCATAGTCTTTTTATGACTGTACCTTAAGAACATGACAGGTGTCATTTATGAAATCCTGGCCAAAACATCATTTTGTGGCACGTGTGTGAAAAGATGTTTTAGGCAAGATTTGAAAAATGATGACTGTCCTGTTCATAAGGTAGGGTAGAAAAGGTCTTTGGGTTCAAAATCTTTAAAAATAGCAAAGTTATATGTGAACATTGAAATGACAATGTTTCTTCATAACTTTTTTTTTTGTTGAGATTTTGAATGTAGCTTTTTATAGCCCATTTTGAGATCACGACAGGTGGAATTTTTAAATCCTGTTGCAAAACTGATTTCACACAGGAACTGCAAAACCATGCTTTGGGTGAGATTTGAAAAATTACACCTGTGTTATTCATGAGGTTGGGTAAAAAAATGGGGACATGTTGAAAATGTGGGTCAAAATGTTAGAAAAGTACGAAGTTATGAGTAAAAGTTCAAAATGCATTAAACCCTATTAACTAGACTTACTGTTTTCAGTCAGTTTGTGGTCAGCCTTGATAGCAGCAGAACATTCTCCAGTAACCTGAGGATTACATTGGGGGGCCATTGAGAGGTACATTAGGGGTGAGGGATGGGTGCTGAGGGGGATTGGGATGGGGGTTGGAGGTCTGAAGGGGCAGAGTACATCGCTGGACTGCTTTCTTTTTTACAGGTTTAAAAAAAGATGACAAGGCAAATTTTAATTTTTTTCCAAGTTCTGACACTGGATATTGCACACCCCAGTGTCAGTGCTGTGTTTTTTAGCACAAAGGTGGGCACCCCAGTGTTGCATACTGTTGGAGGGTGTCAGTTGGCACTGGAGTTTGGGCATCCCGTTGTTGAAAGTGTGTATTGGGTGGAGAGCATGTGGTACTAGCAGTGGGATTGAGCCCTGGCTGCCATTATTTTAAAGATCTGGGCAGGGTGATAGGGGGATAACAGTGATGGAAGTAAGCACCCATCACTGGTTTGAATAAAGACATCACATAAAATGATGGGGTGGTACCGCCAGCAGGATTGAGCACCCACCACCAGTTTTTAAAAGGGTTGGGTCATGCAAGAGGGGGGATACTGGTGGTGGAATTGGGCACAGGCCACTAGATTTCCAAAAGGCTGGGTCCTGTGGGTGGGGTACTAGTGGTGGGATTGAGTGCAGGCTATTGGTTGTGCTATGCAGATGTATAAAGGCACATATGCAGGGACGTACTGACATGGCCAGCCCCATCCCTATAAATGTCTGCAGTTAGTTCAGCAAACAAAAGCGGAACAACAGACATGCAGGCATGGTAACCTACACCACCCCCCACTGTGAGTACATTTTCGACAAATAAAAACTATTGTTTAATGGTTTCACAAAAATACAGCTACCTTTAGAACATTCATTTTACTCCTGAGCAAGTGCTAACATCAGGACAGTTGTTTTACAACAAATTCAGCAATGGCTTACTTTACAAAAAAATACATAGGAATGTACAGTACCTTGTGTCAAACTTTATCAAACCTGAAAGTTTCAAATCCAAATAATATTTACAGTAATTTTTAAGGTTCCCAGGGTAAGAACTCATTTTGATGCTTGTCCTTTAGCCATACCATATCAACTCTAAAGAACACCTTTTGGCAGTCCTTAAAACTGTCCCACTGGGTTGGGATTTCTCATTTCAAGGTTCTCCTAAGTCACTATATAATGGGTAATTGTCACTGCTATCCATAACTTGTCTCACCTTCCCTAGATTTTGGCACTTTTACCTTCTACCTCTAGCACGCTAGCATCTTTTTCCCTTATCATCTTAAATGCATCCTTTCTTCTACCTCATTCCATCCTTCCTCCCTCCCTTCCCTGTCACCTCTGGTGTGCAGTCTCTATAGACCCTGTACCTCCTTATCCCTGTTGTATTTTCTGAACCATTAATAGCATTTCATTTTTGATTGCTGTTAGCAGAACCTTATTGTGTACTTATTGTTTAGTCCATTGTTTTATACCTTTCAGTATTTAGCATATTCTTTGTTTCCTATGTGTTAGTTTTGATTGTTATCCTGATTTGTGTCTCAGACTACCCAGGACCACCTTCTAAATGAGTTCTCTCAATGGTGTACTTTACTGGTAAAATAAAAATTGTATTGAATTTAATAATTTTTAAGTAATGGATGAACCAAACTAAATCTTCATTTTGGTGAATGTGCGTTTTTTCCTCCCATCTATAATGTGGCCCCTGCTGAAGTGATTGCTATGAAAGTAACCTGATCCAAAGACTCTGGCACTAACTCTACATGTGCCAAATTTCATTATAATCAGGCAAATGATGGTCACGCTACTAAGGGGCTACTGCACCTGTACAACATTGCATCAGTATATTATTTTTGAATTAATGTTTGTGTCAATACCCACATTTACTTGCCATATCAGAATCTAGAGTGTTGAAAATTGGTATGCACCTTCACAACCCTCACAATCACAGAGGCTAAGAGCACCACAGTTATCACAACAGAAATCCAAACAAGGATTTGTCAATGCTGAATGTTGTCTTGCTGGCACTGGCATTGGTAGTGCAGGAGTTAAGAGAGATGCATAATAGGAATGGCATTGAAGTATGGAGCTGGCATCAACCCTACCCCACCATGCTGAGACTGATGGGCATTGAGGTGTGCCTTTGGGTCGTCAGCCATAACACTCATGCTATGTCACCTCATCCTACCCTGCAGACTCTGACAAGTGTCGCGTTGTGCCTTGGGGTCATTGGGCCTTATGCTCATCCCATTTCATAAGAAAATAATAATATTTTTATTTATATTGTGCCTTTCAAATGTCACGGCACATTCTAATAAAATAGAATAAAAATACAAGAATATGAGCCAGAAATACAGAAGCAATATTATAAAACACACAAAAACAAATTAATGAACAGTAGAACCATATGCCTTTTCCCACAAAAAGGATTTAAGAGCCTGTTTAAAACTCCCCATGGTAGTACACTCCCTAGTCCGACGGGTAGAGAATTCCAAAGGGAAGGGGCCATAAACATAAAAACTCGGGCCCCAGCAGATTTTAACATCACCCTTGGAATCTCTAGCAACCCCTCGTCAGTTGAGCAGAGCGATCTCACAGGGTGGTAAGGAATCAGGAGTTCTTTCAGGTAATCAGGGCCCAGATCATGCAGGGCTTTAAAAGTCAGTAATCTGACTTTAAAGGTGATCCGCCACTGGACTGGCAGCCAGTGCAGTTCCCGCAGCACCGGGGTAATATGGGAAGATCTAGGGGTACCCATCAATACTCGGGCTGTGGAGTTCTGCACCAGCTGCAAGCTGCGGATATCAACCCCCGGAAGCCCAAGGTAAAGTGAGTTGCAGTAGTCCAGACGTGAGGTCACAAAAGCAAGGATCAAAGTTGGCAGATCACCGGACGGAATGAGGTGCTTGATTCTGGCGATGTTTCTTGGATTATAAAAAGATGACTTTACCACCGCTGACACCTGGGATCGAAGAGTCAGCCCCACATCCAATATCACCCCCAGACCTCGCACCCGTTCAGAGACCCGTAGTTCAACATACCCAAAAAACAATCCAGATGGGGTGCCGGCCATAGGTCCCCCCTATCCAGTGATCCGGAACCAATACCAACACCTCCATCTTTCCAGAGTTCAACTTCAGCCAACTGGACCTCATCTAATCCTGGATTTCATTTAGGCAGCTGTTAAATACCAAGATAGCTCCTTCCTGGTTGGGTGCAAAGGACAGGTATAGCTGGGTATCATCTGCATAACAGTGAAACCTCAGCCCATACCGTCTCACAATGTCTCCGAGGGGAAGCATGTACACTGCAAACAACATGGGGGACAATATAGAGCCCTGAGGAACCCCACAAAATAGGGAGATGGGATCAGAGGAAAAAAACCCTGACACCACCATCTGAGTTCTTCCAGTGAGGTATGAAGTGAACCATCTGAGAAATATCCCAGAGAGCCCACAAATACATCTCAGGCACTCAAGTAGGACCCCATGGTCCACAGTGTCAAATTCTGATGACAGATCTAATAGTACCAAAATGGACCATTTTCTCTGGTCTGTCACCGTCAGGAGATCATTGAGCACCCGCGAACCAGCACAGACTCGGTACTGTGCCTCTTTCGAAAACCTGATTGGAGAGGTTTGTAGATGCTATGGATGGTCAAGTGGTTCTCCAACTGGGCCGCCACCACCTTCTCGATCACCTTCCCTACAAAGGGAAGGTTCGAGATAGGCCTGTAGTTGGCAAGACAGTCTGGGTCCAAAGATGCTTTCTTCAACAAGGGTGTCACCACTGTCTTTTTCAAGGAACAGGGATATTCACCCTAGTCAAGGGAACACCAGACTATCTGTGCTAGAACCAATAGAATGGACTCCCCACACCCCAAAATTAGGGGAAGTTGGGCCTGGATCTAAACTACAGCAGGTAGGATGCAGCCCTAGGACATTCCGTATAACATCCACGATTTCTGGGCGGTCGAAGGTACTCCAGGAAAACAAAGGGGCGGTGACCCGATCCTGGCCACTAGCAACTTGCACAGAATGTGTCAAACAGATCTCTGACTTAATGTCAGCCACCTTATCAGCAAAGAACCAAGCAATCTCATCACACTGTAATTGTGAAAATGCTCTATGGAGCTGTAGACATGTTGGGTTGCACAATCTGTCCACAGTTCTGAATAGCTGAGCTGGTCAGTTCTGAGCAGCAGAAATTTCCCCAGACAGGAACTCTGCCTTCTTACGAGAGATTTCTGACTGATAGAATTGATAGTGTTCTAACAGTCTAAGGTGGTCGGCATCCAGGCCAGATTTCTGCCAACAACATTCTAACCTGCGTCCAAGTCGCTGCAACTCCCCCAAGGCCACATCAAACCATACGGCCCGAGGTCAAAGGTAGAGAGGATGCACACGAACTGGAGCAATAGAATCCAGGGCAGAGGTAATGGCGGTATTATGAGCCACAACCAATGCCTCTGGATCATTGCAATGCACAGGAAATTGTGATAGGTTAAGAACCGCAGCAAGGTCATTAGAAGAAATATTCTGCAAAGGATGGTACTGGACCATCTCCACAGGGGTCGGCCTACAAGGTGGGGCACCAAAATTGAATCTCACAGTGTAGTGATCTGATCAGCTGACTGGTTCCACCCCAACGTCGGAGCCTCGATCCCCAGGAGGAAGACCAATTCAAGAGAATGGCCACCTTTATGTGTAGCAGTGGTAACCACCTGTGTTAGGCCCAGTCAATCCATTAACTGGAGGAAGTGTTGTCCAAATTGCGAGAGTTCATCATTGACCCATGCATTAAAGTCACCCAGAACCATCAGCCTGGGAGACTCAAAAGCCATGTCGACAACGAAGTCCCGTACTTCCTTAAGGAATTGCTTCTCATCTCCTGGTGGATGGTAGATGAGAGCAATTCGATAGCCCACACCTGCTACAACAGCACATTCAAAAGAGATGGTCTCCTCAACTGGAACACTAGTGAGAGCCAATTTGGTCTTAAAACAGACCGCAACCCCCCCTCCGTGGTCCAACCTCGGGCGATGTAGCACTGTATACCCGGCTGGAATTGCGGCCTCCAATATAGGTCCTGCACTATTATCCAGCCAGGTCTCAGTGATGCAAGCCAGATCTGTCAAACCAATAAGATCTGAAATCACAGCAGTCTTGTTCTGGACAGATCTGGCATTACACAACATCACCCGGGTTGGACAAAACTCCTGAGCTGCCCCGACTACCTGCCCATCACTAATGATTGTGCCCTTGGGTATGAGAACCAAGCAAGGTGGTCTACGCTCCAAGCTCCACTTTGCCCTAGGGCATCTCCTGGGCTTAATTACCCTAATGGGACTGCTCCACTCCACTCACCTCCACTGTTCACTCCCAACCCCCTCCCCCCCTCCTACGGGTAATACCTAGAGCCTGACAGTATTGGTAGATGAAAAAAAACCAGAGGGGGGTATGAAAAGGGTGGAGGGAGTGGAGAGCAGAGGCTGAGTAGCGCACGACCGGGGGGGGGCAACAGGTAGGCACATCTCATAAATTACAAATCCTCAAATCTAAACAATTTTAAGAACAAAATAATATATACTTAAAAATCAATCCCTTATACAATTCAGTCCAACTAGATAACTAAAATTACTAAACTACTAGTTTAACGCAATCTAAATTAAAAATAACTATGATAATAACAACTAAACAAAACCAATTTAACTCCCCCCAGACTCTTTCACAGTATTGGGGATGGGAAGAACAGAAAACAACTAAAATATAAGCAAGTTTCCTCCTAAAAGTCTTCTCACAGCGAATAGGAGAGAAGCATATACAGTATTAGCAATCCATTTGAAATAATTGGCACTCTCACTGCCAAAAGGTTAGATTTGTGTCCAGAATCCAAGGCTTTAAGGTTAGTGAGGCTCTCTCACCACCCACACTTTCCTTCGAGTAGTCCCAAAGTTCAGTGACAAATCAAAGGCATTACTCAATATGGTGTATAAACTGAATACAAGTCCATAAATAAAACCAGACTGAAAGTAAGCCAAAGATATCCACGGGCCATAAGCACAAAGCATAGAGCCCTACCCACAGCAAAATTATCTAAAACTTGCAGTTTCCAGAGCTAATTAAAGTACTTGCAGTTTTATAGAATCCAACTCCTCCTAAAATCCAGTCATGATAATCCAAGGAGAAGGGTACTTGCTGATTCTTAGTTCCTCGGGATTCCAAGCACAAAGATGGAGCTAAATCAGTGAGCTCGATGGGTGTGAGTACTCCAGCCCAGCACAGACCCGTGAAGGAAACCCAGACCCCGCTACCACCCCCTCTTTAGGTAACCATGGAGCACCCAGCCTAGCCAGATAAACCAAAGATACCAGTGGGCTAGACCAGAAGAACGATCGATCCTCTGAGCAATCTCTTCCGGTCCCCCCAGGGATAGCAGCCAGGGCCGAGACCTCTCACAGCCACAGCTTGTAAAATCACACCCCTTCTTTCACCTCTGGTAAGATCTTCCCAGGTACAGAAGGACCAATGCTCCACCAACTAGAAGGCTGGGAGAACACCCGAGGCAGTAGCCACCACCTCCAAGTCTCAAGGCAGTCCACTCCTCAGAACAGCCACAGCCAGTCCACTCCACCGTCTGACCTGGACATCCACAATCACCATTCCCCCAAATTCAGGCACACCCGTAAAACGTGGACTCCTCAATAAGTTCAGCAAGTTCAAATCAGCTTGAGTTCATCGGAAGAGAACAACTTACAGGCAGCTTGCAACTTGCAAGCAGTCCAAGAAAAAAGTGGCTTACTGACCCCGATCCACACTCAGGCAGGCAGTGAAAGAAAACACCGCAACAATGCGTCCACAAATAAACAGGAGACTTACGGTTAAAAAACACTAGGTTTTCAGGCGAAAAGCGATTAAGTACAAAGCGCGGTAAACAGCGGTAAACAAAAAATGAATATCGATAAATGAAAAACGCGAAACTGTGTCCAAATCCAGATCCAGATCCAGAACCAAGTTCCTGCTGCTGCTGCTACGGCAAGCCCAGAGCGTCCGCCATCTTGGTCTTTGAGGGATAGGAATAGAGTTCCTATACAGGAGAATGGGGTGATCTTTGGGTACAAGGAGTCCATGGCTCACCTTGATACCTGTCACTGGCTGCAGGGTGGGGGTGGGGGTGGAATAGCATGAGCATTACAGCCAACAATCCAAAGTCACACCCTTGACATCTGTCAGTCTCTACAGCATGGAACGTTACAGTTAGAAACCCTAACACCCCGGGCATTTGTTGGTATTTGCACTGCAAATTTTCAACATAAGTGTTTTGTGACCCCCACCTCATGAAAGCATTTGGGACCTCTGCTCATGAAAAGTGGCACTGTGATTTTGTTAATCTGTCCCAAACATTGATCTCCCACAGTGGCTGCGCCATTCTGTGCCACATGTGCCAAAACACATTTTGGGCAGGATGTGAAAAATTACAGCTTTACCATTCATAAGGAGGTGTGAAGAAATGGCAATGTTGAAAATCTGGAGTGAAAATATTAAAAAGTCTTGCAGTTACAAGCATGCATGGGAACTGCGCATTGCACGCTTGTAACAGTCATTTTGTGGAATTTTCTCACCAAATTTTCAACATAGGCATTTTGGGACCTCTGCTCATGAATAGTGTCACTGTGATTTTCTCAATCTATCCTGATCATTGATTTCCTCGCAGCGGCTGCACCAGGGTGTGCCAGATGTGCGAAAACACATATCGGGCAGGATGTGAAAATGACAGCTGTACTGCTCATAAAGAGGTGAGAAAAAATGGCAATGTTGAAAATCTGGAGTGCAAATATCAACAATTCTTCAAGTTACGAACATGTGTGGAAACTGCGCAATGCATGCTTGTAACACAGTTATTTTATGGAATTTTGTTAACAAATTTGCAACATAGGCTTTTTGAGAGCCCACCTCATGAACAGTGACACTGTCATTTCATTAAACAGTCCCAAAAGGTGATTCTGCGCAGTGACCGCAAAATCACCTTTCGGTTCCGAATAAGGAAATGATAGTGACTGAGTTCATGAGGTGGGGTCACAAAAACCCCATGTTGAAAATTTGGAGCCAAAAAGTCACAAAAATGGCTGAGATATCCACCTAAGTTGACCCCCCATTGATGCCATTATACAGCTTACCATGATTTTCTTCAGTTCGCAATCAGCTTAGAAGAGTGCAGACATGTTCATGCTCTGCCGAAGATAGCCAATGCGGGGCTCCTGGTAAGTATGGGGTGAGAGGTGTGGGAGGTGGGGTGTACAGAGGGTGAGTGTGGTTGGGGAGGGGGCACTGCAGACAACGAGGGACCATTTTCAGTTTTACAGGTTAAAAAAAAGGGAACATTGCGGGAAGGACATTTTTGCACAGTGGGGTGGGCTCCCAATATGCCACCTCTGTTTTTAAGGGGACTGAAGCTGATGGGAATTGTGCACCCCATCAGCTAAGAAAGCATTTCTGTGTTTGGGGGGGACATGATGCCGAGGGGTATTGGGCACACCTCGGCAAACAAATAAACCTTGGGGGAATTTATGTCTATGGGGACTGTGATCCCCTGTTGACAAATTAACTGGGGAGGGGCCATGCAGACAGAGGGATTGGGCACATCAGAAGTCAGCTTGCAGGGGATTGTGAGAGATGGGCAGTTGACAACCAGCATGTTTACTGAAATGTTACACCAGGCAAGGCACTCCCTGCAGTGATAGGCTGCTCCCTCATTGCAGCGGTGAAATTGTTTCAAGTTGTTGGCACGCTTTTGCAGTGCTGTCATACACAACATGCTAGTTTATTTGTGGCACAGAGCTCAGCCCAAAAAAGTTGTAATGCCATTGGCCACAACACAACCACACCTCCAAAACCTGCTACTCCACAGCAAGCTACCACAATATGTTGTTTACGCTGCATGGGCAAGACAACATAAAAAGGGTAGGAGTGATGGCCCAGGTCTCATTCCTTCTAATTTTCATGGTACATGCCATTGCATGCAAGTTAGGAAATGGAGACAGGCATTGTCAGGAGGGCAACAGCCCCCACCAAGAAAAAAAATCACATCACGGAAAAAAAGTTTGAAAAAATACCGAAACATAGTTTCATTCAGGTTCTCAGTACACCTGTAGGACTGGATTATGTGCCACATAGCACTCTCTACAATTTTAGTAGCCACATGTGCAATGAAGAAGATCTCCTGGCTCTGAATTCAGTGCAGTACATTCAGCAAAAAGAAGTTTCATTCACACAAAGACACATGTCTTGGAGGGACACCAACATAAGGCTGCTGCAGGTACTTGTTTCTGTGAATGGAATGGTAAGGCTTTTGCACTGTATGGAGACATCAGCAGGGCTTTAAATGTGGGGGCATGGCTGGTTTAATAAAAACAATGATTTTGTTTTATTTTCAAACAGATTCGTATATATCTGTCAACATTTAAAAAGAATAAAAGAACCGCTGTCTTCCAGAACTGGGTATATACAGTTACAGGGGAATTTACGTGGGACATTTTGTGGCCTACTGTGCTGCTGTGTAGTGCAGTTGGCAGCTGTTTGCTGTAAACATATAAATGAGCACCTCACAAGATGTAAGAGGAGAGAATAATCAGTGCATTGTTTATCAGCAAGATACAGGGCCAGATCCCTTTACAAAACAATAGCTCTGATTGAAATATGACTCAAATAAATAAACTGTCCCACCAGTAATGTGCTGGAGTGAGTAAAATAGGTCACACAGTGAACTTTTAAAATAAAACACTGGAGTAATTTTTAAATGCATTTTCTCTGTAGCTTAGCAAAAAAAAAAGGAATCTTGCAAAAATACAAACCCTAAAAACACATATGCACATGCAAACATTACATCCTGCACAGTTTACAAAATATAACTGGCTACTTAATCACAGATACAGGAGTCAACTGCAGGACATGGTGACTGGCTCTGTCCCAGGTCTGGGGTATATGCAGTAGATACTAATAGAACGTGACCTAGGTATGTTGCAGAGAGAAAGTCAACATTGAAGGACAGTATAAATATTATGCCTTACAGGCCACGGCAGTGGCAGAATCCATCAACAGCCTCAGCTGAGAACATAAGTATCATGCACATGCTACCATCCACAGCTGAGACTTGTGCCATTTACTAAAGCAAAATTGTCATATTGAAAGACAGCCAAGCTAGTAATGACAGGGAATCAAGCCCCTAATGTTGTACTGTGCCCTACAGCTTTGTCAGAGGGCACTGCCGGGCATAGAGATACATGAAGGTGGAGTCAAGGTAGGCAATGAACCTAATGGCTTGGGCCTTGGCCAACACAGTGGAATAGCGTGGTGCTGGGTCAAACTGATCTGAGGGACAGACCATCAGAGTAAGGTTACATGGGCAAGTGTCTGCACTCTGCAGGAGGGTTGCAGGGTGAGTAGCTGGTAGTGGTGCAGAAGGTCAAGGACGCAGACAGTGAAGTGAGGCACAGGAACAGAGAGATGAGGAGAAGGAGATTGTCTTTATTGTGACTGCTATCCAATGGTTCTATGTCATAATAGCGAATGTGTTATGGCAATTGCTAATATGGCGAGTGTATATTGCCAAACTGCAATTCGGCGATATAAACTTGCAGACAACTGGGCACACACAAAACATTAAGTGTGTTTGTGGGTGGGGGCTGTGCCCCCCTGCACCCCCCTCAGTGAGGTCTTTACCTCCACGCCTTCCTGGTTAATAATTGTTAACTCCAGGGGGGTGCATGTTGGGGAGGGGGCACAGACCGGTTATAAAAAATATTTAAGTTCGGCAACCACAGGAACAAAAAGAAATCTTCCCAGCTCCCAGCCCCGAGCCCTGGATCTGCTCTATCAGAGCCAGCATCCCTACCCACCACACCACATAGCTAGCTCAGTGGAGCAGGCAAACTAGAAGGTAATAACCGTCTTCCCTATCCCTCCCCTTTCCCTCGCTATTTACTGTTTCCACTTGCCTTTCCCTTCCCTTGCAATCACAGTCCTCCGTACTCTGGCAAGTATCCCTTGATAATAGTACCATAATATGGGTCATTGTTTTGACGGGCAACCAAATATGATCACTATTATCACTGGATACCCTGTCGATTTACTAAAGACGTTCTGGGGCATCTGGGTTAACTAGCCATGATGGCCCCATGGGGGAGCAGGAAGCAATCTGTGTCGAGTAAATGGTATAGTTGAATTCATGCTGGCGGTATTTATCATCAGGCCCACCAGGCACTGAGATGCACCAAGGTGCATGCTGGCAGAATGCACCGGAATGAAGCACCATGTCCTTTCAAGGCCAGCTGTATGTCCCCACACCCTGCCTGGTTTTCTATTTGGTCAGCAACATGGGATGCACTGTCACAAACAATGCTACTGTTGTCTAGGAAGAAGCAATCAATGGAAAATCATGGGAAAAGGTCACTGGACCACCAGTTAATGTGGCATGGGTGATGTGGGGGCCACTAGACAGCATGGGCTACTGGACTGTGGTGTAGATGGATGGAGGATCCACTAAACCATATGGATACACATTGGGGTTAGGGATAGAAAAATTGCTGGCCCACCAATGAACAGAAAACTTGTTTGGGGGAACCATAAAGGAATAAGGCACACCCAACTTGGAAGCTTGTTTGCCCAGAGCTACCACCATGGCACATTGTTAGGCATAACAGTATGTACCAGGCACATGCTGTAGTACCATGCTGTCCCACAGTTGCCAGTACATACCCAGGCTGTGCCAGGAAAAAACACTGTTCCAGGAAAGCCAATTTGCATTGCACCACAGTCATGGGGTGGGAATGGGGAAGTCATCACCTGTACCTATTTTGGTAAATAGCACATTTGGTGGAGGGTGGAGGTGTAAGTTAAACACATTTTGCCACACTGAGAGAGAGAGAGAGAGAGAGAGAGAGAAGAGAGATAGATGGATAGATGAGTAGATAGGTAGATAGATCGACAGACAGACAAATGTATACACAATCATACACTGACCCCTATCTACACTCCTGGCAAAGTCCATGTGCTCATTTAAGGCTAAGGTGCCTCATGCAAGGGTTAACATGGAGGAAGTACTCAGATTACCACCCTAAGGAGTCCTAAAAGGATTCTTCAGTATTCAGGACAACATATAATAGTCAGACACAATTCAGTTTATATTAAATTGTTTGTATTTTCTCCCTTTTTCTTTATTATTGAAGACATTTGCATGAAAACAAGATCTTTTTTCCCATGCTCCATCTGCTCCTCTGATTTTTCCCTTCATTGACAGATGTGAAATGTGACAAGTGTTAATAGGCTCAGTTTCTTCATAATGAAGGCTATGGAAAAATATGACCCAATCCCTTACAAAATTTGAACAACTCCTTTTTCTGGGCCAAGGTCAATCAACCGAAGCAGTACATTGAGAGAAGTAACTCACAGAGCAGATTGCGTCACCGATCAAAGGTAATTAAAAACCAGACTAACTGAACAAAGAGTGCTCCATACACCAGCAGGAGTAACTTGATCATTTTAACTAAGTCTTCTTCATCTGCAATTGCCCAGTCTGAAACAGCTTGGCACAGGACAAGATATCCCTTGGCCTGTCATCTAGCAACCATGTTCTTTTATAAGGAATGGTTGCTAGGTGAATAGAACAAATTATTCAGTGAGATATTCAATGCAAAGCACATTTCTGGTTTCAAACATGAGACACAAGGAAATGACTTAGAACACCTCAGGGATCAAGAGTGGCCTTGAGACTGAGTGTGGCTATGACTCTTGTATTGGGAATGGCAATACTTCTGCTTTTTTGTAAGCCCTTGAGGAACAGCACGAACGTCCCAACAACTGGTGTCATTGGACTGTGTATGTTGAGTCAAACATAGTGTCAAGACCATAGTTGGAGTGTTGTCACCATAGAGCCCACTGAGCAACTGACGGAACAGTTTTTTCCAGTTGTTTAACCAGAAATGGCACACTGAAAGCATGTTTACAGGTGAGACCTGGGAGCACAGGGAAGTTAGGTGACATGCTCAGGGTTACTCAGTATGCAAGTGGGGGATGTGGGATTCAAACCCAGGTCTCCAGATTTGCAGCTGAGAGCCTTAAATCACTGCACAATATTGCCTTGTTGAGCACTTGATCATCTGCACACATGTCAAGCTCAAATGTGTTCATGTCAATCAGAGTGAAGTTCTCCTCTCAGTGCTCAATGGCCCAGGCCACCAGTTGATACATTTGCATTACTTTAGAAAGTACTATTTGCAAAGTGGTGGAGAACTAGACCCCTCAATCCCTGAATTTTTGTAAAGCGAATTAGGTGACCTGTCCAGCAATATATTACATTTGGGGAAATACATTATTTAACAGGCATTTGTAGGGCCTCCAATCCATTTCAGTGAATGTTAGAATAAGAATCCTGGGCCTCTACAATATTTTACTCACATTCAAATTGGCTTCTGTGGGAAGTGACCCCATTAAATAGCTTTCAGGAATGTATTACATTGGAGGATTGAACCTTGGGTTTGGTGCTGCCAAAACTATCATGCTAGTGTAACTCATCATTTTGGTAACACGCTTTCACCTACATAAATGGTGACCCAATCCCTGGCCCATATCATTGCAGCTATGGTAGGGTAGGGCAGCGGATGGGGGTTGGTGAATATGCAACGGGATATCGCTATATGTACATGCATGGGGGGCAAGCACGCACAGCGAGGGGTGGGAGGGGAAGTGAGGAGTGGTGCCACGGTGGGTTGCTGAGCCGATCCCATGATGTGGTAGGTGTTTTGGAGGCATTGGTGGGCAGGGTTCTGGGTTCAGGTCCAAACCTTTTTTTTTTTTATGTTTGCACCCCCTGATAACTGCACCCCTGGAGTTGAGAATCCTTAAGTAGGGGTGTGGGGGCACAGCACGCCACATAAAACATTAAAAAAGTAATTCCCTGGGCACTTATGCTGTGCGCCAGGGTGTCAGAGCACCAAAATAAATTTTCGGCACTCTGACTTTGCAATAACAGTGATTGCCTTTAGGCTTTCGCCATTATCACATAAACCCATAATTTCCATTCTGGGCTGTGTCCTAGTCCCATTTGAGCCCCCTTATCAATCAGTCTGTAAATAGTTGACCTCTCAACCCCTTCATAGTTTTAAAACACATTAGATTCTCATCTACCAATGTTTGCCATTTGTGAAAAACATGTTATTTGTTGGTTAATGCAGGTCGTGGAAGTTGCTGCAATGAATATTAAAATATTTCAACTTGATCATTAATTTTGTTAGATTTAAGAGCTCATATTGCCTAGCTGATTCCAACCTATCTTCAAAATAACTGCAATTGGAAGTAACAGAAACATAGAAGCTGATGGCAGATAAGGACCGCAAGGTCCATCCAGTCTGCCCATCAAAGTAGCCCTACTAGACAGCTTTTCAGAAATGTATCACACTGCTGGATTGGACTTTGGTGCTTAGCACCATTAAGGCCCTATAGCTTTCTAGTACATCCCATAGTTTCTATTCCAGGCCTAGTCCAAGTCCCTTTGGGATACTTATCTCCTAGACCCTAAATGGTGGACCCTGCAACCCTCACATTTTTTAAAACTAATTAGCTGCCATGTCTAACAGTGCATTACATTTGAGAAAATTATGTCCTATGGCAGGTAAAGGGCCATACAACATCATGGCAAACATAAATGCTAAAATATTTTGGCTTTTCCATTCATTGATACATGCTGATATACATCAATATTCATTTTTGCATAATGGGTTTTACATGCTTTTTTTAATTTTCCAATTTTTGGTTCACATAAAGCATTAACAAATGAAATGGCAGAGCTAACCAGGTCCATCTCATAAATGAGCTTGCTCAACGATGTTCGCCTGGATAAATAAAGATTTTGATTGATTGATTGATTGATAAGTAGTAACTCATATCAGGGCATGGTTTTCTACAAAATTAATGCATGTCCTGGGTGAATTGTAAGACATGAGGCCAATGGCCAAGTGCCCTTCAGAGCACCCAGGCAGTGCATTAATTCTCAAGAAACCCAAGCTCTGGAGTGGATTATTGTGCTTATAAAATGGAAACATTTTTTGTTTTGTTTTGTATTTGTTAGGCTCTTTCAAGACAGAATATGTGAGTTTGCTAACAAAACCTGAATACCTTTGAATGACTCTGGGGAGCATCTTTAGTTTGAAGAAACCTATGCCACATTGTGGGTTATTCCATTTAAAAAGTAGAAAAGTTATTATTTTAATGCAAAATATGCTTATTTTTATTCAATGAGACTGCTGCTGCTAGGCTGATTTAGGTAAGTTAGTTACAAACTGTGCAGTTTCTATGAAATTATTCAACAGTCAGGTGATATTTTTTTTTTTTACCAATGACTTTTTTAGGAATGGTCACTTTCTTAAACCCCACTTTATAATTTCCAGTAGTCTGCAGATTTTTAAATGTTTGCATGGAGGTGACAACACTTGATATAATGTTAGGAGGTAAAAAAGCTTGATATTATGTTGACCACTACATCCAAAAATACTAGTTGCATTCCATAAAGCATGACAACACCCTTTTCTAGTTAAAAAAAATATGTTCTATTCCTATTATTGGGGGACAAGTAATACACAACTCATATAAGTGTACTGTAAGGCTACAGATGTTATTCTACACTGTAGCACAGCTGATATACTCAGAACGGTGTACTGTAAAATAGCAGATTCTGCACAATAAAAGTGATGTAAAGAAAGAAATGTTTCTATTGATTATCAAAAAGTGCAATGTTTTTCTATTCAGTATAATTTAGTGGTTCGTTACATTGTATATGAGGCTAGGCAGTCTATGAAAAGCTGTGTCATCTGGCTATGACAGCTGTGAATAACAGTTAAAATACAGCCATCTAGTGGTGGTCTATGGCATGGCAAGTATATAAGGTCAATAGAGCACTCGGACTTTCCAGCTCGGGACATTGCTTTGTCAGCAGAATGTTTAGAACTATTGTCTTTGGAACACAGGTTCTCTAGTTTGATTCCCAACAAGGGCAGAAGTCTGCCAAAAGTGAGGAGACAGAAATAATACTTTGCAAAAGATTAGCCATGCTGAACAGCAGAATGGTACTCTTCCAGGTCATTCTTGTGTTGCCTTTGAATTACAGCATATGCTGTACAAAAAGTGCTGCATTTCCTCAAAGAATGGACTACAGCTTTTCATAACCACACCAAGTGTGGTTATACTCCAAGTCTTCCTGTTTTCATGAGTGGCTCCCTGATTTTGCACATTTATATCCCCCCCCCCCCCCCGGCTTCTTATGGTAGAGGAAGAAGCAGAATTAGCATTTATATAGCACTTTTGTACATACTGTATCACAAAGCCATTTACCAGCAATGACACACTAATCATGAAATGCACAGTGGCACCCTTTGACGCACCAACATCCACACACAGCTCTGGACAGTTGCATGAATGGGTTTTATGGTAAGGGGAATGTTGGCCAGGATGCCATGGGAAATCCCCTCCTCTTGCAAAAAAGTGCCTTTGGGATCTTTTATTTCCACTTGGATATCCACCAGGACAGCCCCAGAGATGGTAGAAGGGACCTCAGTTTAACATCACATTTGAAGGACAGTACGCCCAACAGTACAGCACCACCCTAGTACTGCACTCAGGTGCTAGTGGGTTATGGTATGAGCCCAATGCCAGTGTGGGACTAGAACCCACAGCCTTCTGGCCCAGAGATGGATGTGCTATCAAATGAGCCATGCTGACATCTTCTGCTACCTCTCAATTCCTTCAAAATCACAAAACAACCTGTTTCTCTTGTCTGTTAATGGATCTAGCACAGTATTTCTACCACCTTAGTTAGTCACACAAATTACTACTTGGTGAGAATCCCCGTTAGCGATCAAAATCACAAAATACCCCTCACTGCTCTGCAACTACACCACAAGAAGGCTGCTTGACCTGTATACTTTATAAACAAAATACTCAAAACAGCCAATTTTCATAAGTAATATTTTATTTTAAAATGTCATAGCTGCAATAAGTTACAATGTTGGGATTTATACTGTATATGGAACTTTAAGCTCCACCCCCACATTTTACATTTTAATTTTAGTAGTATATTTTTAGTTAACAGTGTTCCTGCATATCCAGCCTGTCATGCTGACATACAGTTCCTCATATAATTATTTTAAAAGTTAATAAACAGTCATACAGTATTTCAATTAAGTTAAAAAAACATGTCTAAAGAAAATATCTACGATGCCCTTTACATATTGACGTGGAGGCATCCATTTTGTAGGCACAACAGTGTTCAAATAATGCTACAGTCTCTCCAACACTAACAATTAACAGTCAAGCTGGGAAGAAAAAAAAATGAATACCGACAAAGATCCTTTTAAGGTACAACACTGGCTTTGTTTTGGCAAAACATAAGAACTGAAAAACTCAGAAAACACAATCAAGGAGAATGTGATGAAGACTAAAATATCAAAAACTGAAAGTCTCTGAAAACAAGGAGAACGTGATGAAAACTAAAATATTACAATCAGAACTGAGATGTTGGGACACTCCAAAATGCAAATATCACATATTTACTTGCAACCGAAGTCGCAGTCGCATTACAATCCCAAGTGGTGCAATACTGTCTAAATGCCCCAGGATTTCTACATGTGCCCTGGTGCTTCGCTCCTTATGAGCATCATGAGGGGTTCCCCTGAGGTATGAACTTCGGTTGCAAATAAAAATATGGCATTTGCATTTCACATTTTGGAGTGTCCCAGTTCTGACTATTTAGCATTAATCACTCTCTCTCTCCTGGAGTGTGCAGGTTATGGGAATGCTTTTGATCTAGTCTGGGGCTTGCTACCATTCAGTGGCATCAAGTTACTGGCACTGCAGGAGCGCGGATCAGTCCTCAGCCTCACATAAAAACAGAACCCTTCAAAAAAAAATTATGTTTAAAGGCCAACCAACATTTGGAGTTGAATAATTCTCTGAGGCTAGTAGGCAGCAACTAAAATGAGATATCCTCCTAAGTTGAAAAATCCAACTTTATGACATTATACAGCTTAGTGGCATTTCTTCAGTTCGCAGTCGACTTTGAAGAGTGCAGACGTGTTCCAGGTTCACCAAAGATCATCGCGCCGGGCTCTGGAGGTAAGTATGGGGGGGTTGGGTGCACAGAGGTTGGGCATGTGCTGGGGGGAAGGGACCCGACAGTGAGGGACCATTTCCTTTGTTGCAGGTAACAGAAAAAAAAATCACCATGGACCATTTTCTGCTTTTCCACAGGCTTTGGCCACACTGGGGTATGCTCCCAGTGTGGCACATTTGGCCAAGGGGGACATGCTAGCCACACTAGGGTGGGATCCCAGTGTGGCACACAATCGGGGTGGGGCCAGGAAAATGCTGGCATGATGGGGAGGTGGTGGCATGCTGACAGGGGGATTGGGCACCCCTGTCGGCAAGCATGTCTGTGTGTTGGGGCATAATACCGAGGGGGATTGGGCACCCCCTCACACACTACAACGCTAAAGGGGCCACATACGCTGACAGGGGGATTGGCCACTCCGAAAGTTGGCTTACTAAGGACTCTGAGTGGCAGGCAGAAAGCCCACCATGTTTATTGAAATGTTACACTAGGCAAGGTATGCCCTGCAATGATGAGTTGCTCCCTCATTGCAGCGGTGAAATTTGTTTCACATTGGTGGCACGCTTTTGCACTGCTGTCATATACAGCATGCAATCTAATTGGTGCCACAGAGCCATGCCTTAAAAAGCAGTGGTGAAACTGGCCACAACACCACAGCACCTCCAAAGCCTGCTATTCCAAGTTACCGCAATATGTTTCTTGCGCATGCGGAAGAATATATAAAGGAGAACCGCACATGGGTGCTCGATAAATTTCCAGTGCAATAACAGAAGAAATTGGGCACTCACCCTCTACCTCAGTAAAGGATGCCATGCTTCCAATATGTGCACAAAAAGATTTATTCAGTGCTAAGTTACTCACCACAACAAAATATAAACCAGGCAGAATAACAATTTTTTGCATATATTGGAAGTGTGGCGTCCTTTACTGCAGCAGAGGGTGAGTGTAGGGTGAGCATCCAATTTCTATGTTATTTCAATTCTCACAACAATTGGCTTAGTAATTTCAGTACTGTAAAGTGCTCTAATTACTAATCTTCACCAAAATCAAGACTTTATTACGCATGGGTAATGGATAAATAACACTGGTTTAAAACTTGAAAATTTCAGGTTCATCAGGCATTGGCCCAAAACTGGACATTTTGCTGGTTTTGCAAAGAATAAATGCCACCTTAAAGAGCTACAGTCTATGTGTTTAAAATGCCATAGCACATGTTTATGTTGCAAAAAGAGGAACAAATGAAAAAACAGCCTTTTTCATGGAAGCATAGAAGTTGACAGCAGGAGTTCAATTGGTCTATCTTGTCTGCTCTTATCCTTGCTTAACCAGTTAGACCAAACCCTGTAGTCACTTGTTTCCTTCTTACCCATTTGTCCTCATCTCTCTGGTCCCCTACTCATTAAACCCGTGTGTCTATTCCACCTCTGCTTGAACCATTCCACTGATTCTGAACAGGCCATCACTGGAAAACTTGTTCATCACCTTGTCAGTGAAAAAGTACCTTGTAATGCCCATCTTAAAGCTTCCCCCTATCAGTTTCTTTATATTACCTGTAGTGTTTCTGTAAACACTGTAGGTGAACAGTTCATTGCTGTCCACAGTTGTTTTTTTTCTGATGGTATGATGTTGAGGCAGTTATTTCTGTTATATAACTTGCTATATCCATACACATTTAGCATCTATTTCATGTGGCATGTTTACATTCTTTAATATATAGTTTGACCATACATTCAAAGGGTGTTGCAGGACTTGCACAAGCCCTGTAAAAGAGGGTACCCAGGATTGCCACAAGCTGAACCAGAAAAAGTTGCAGCAACTGGTGCACTGGACTGAAAATCCCAGTCACCACTGGGTGATAGCCTCAAGCCCCATATGCCATATCTTTGGTGCACCCAGGGCTTCCATCAGTCCATGACTTTTAAAAATCTGGCCCCTGGGCTGTAGTGTGCTGGGCATGTGCCTGGCACTCATGGCTGCTGGGTCCCAGATACCGCCTATTTCCCTCTGCCAGGGTGCAGCTGTGGCTTGTGCAGCATAATCACATCTGGCCTGTCTGCTGCTGTCCTGTGTTCCATGTGCAGCTGTATCCAGCTTTGATGTGGCTGGGCCCACTCTGTCCATGTGCAGTACTCGACTGTTGAGGTACACAATGCTGTCTCTGGTATGTGCCACACATGTTACCATCATAGCTGCTTGATTCTATCAACCTGTTTGTGGCATGTTACCCCTGGGCAGTCTGATTGTACATGTGTTATACACAGCATGCTGCTCATGTTTCCTTCGTCTTGTGTGCAAGACTTGCTGAGTTCTGAGCCTTCTGTTCTATAAGTGCCTAGGGTGCTCACTGTCAGCAAGGGCTGTGCTGCAGGTGGAGGTCAGAGATGACCTGCTGTCCCAGGTCCTGCTTCTATAGGTTCTCAGTCAATAACTGGTTGTGGTTAAGAGGGCTGTCTGGGATGTTGCACAGGCATTATGGGACAACACCACCACCATGTGAGAGTTTGCAGTCATCAGAAGAGATGGAGAGGAGCAGCAACCATCTGAGGGCCAGAAATGGGTACCCATGGACATTGCACTGCTGAGATGGGCAGGTGCCCTTGTTGGCCCTTGTTTTCTAATGTTATGGGTGGGTGCACTTTTGTTGTTGTTTATGTGCAGGTGTCATTTTTTTTACTGTTGGGTGCTCATTTTTTTTTGTTGTACAGTAGAATTAAAATTAAGCGCCAACAGAAAAATATTCACTATAATCACTCAGTGCCTTTAAGGCATGACTATTTTTTGACAGCTCTATATTGTGTCTTTGATCTGTCTCATGTGGTCATTCTTGGCATCTTTTGTTTATTGTCATGACAGTAATTACAGTAAAGTGAAACACACAGTAATTTCAATGCTTGTGAAAAACATTTAATTTAATATGCTAGAAATACCCCCCTAAAAAAGGTAAAACTAAAAAATTGGCAGTCTGTTTACACCGCCATCTGGGCACAGTTCCCACAGCTCAACTTGTGGCATCTGAAACTTAGTATTTCTCAGCATCAATCACAGTAGGTACATCTTTCCCTGTTGGAATAAAACAAACAAACAGAATTTAGTTAATTACTTTTTACAAAGTAAAAATGGATTGGTTGATCATGTAGTACCATTAGTGTCAGAGCTGGTTCTGTTGAGGCATTCAGCGTGTGCTCATGTTATTCCTGCTTGTGACTGTGACCTGGCATGTATCACTTAGTCCTACAGTGTTCATGGTCCATGCTGAACATGGTATGAGGTGAACACCTGTTTCATAGAGGTTAATTACAGTTCAAGTGGGATGAGCTCTTGATGCACAGTGATAGCGATGCGCTGCAAGAATTTTTCTCTCAGGTCATTGACATCCACTAGTGTTTTCCAAGCCACCTGTGTTTTTCTGCATTTGCTGAACCCCATATGGTTCAAAAACAACCATAACCACTACTTCAAAAATGCAAGATTGCCACCATTCTCTGCCAGTATTTCTGGATGTGATGTCCGGCGCTGTTCGGGCTATTCATCTTGGACATTACACATGGGGTGGGGAGCAGGATTAGACTGTTCACCAATGACACCAAAATGGGTGCAGTAGTAGATGAAGAAGAGGGATGGATACAACTACAGAGGGACTTGACCAAGCTGGTGGAATGGTCTGGGAAGTGTCAGCTGAGGTTCAACGCAAAGAAATGTAAGGTATTGCATTTTGGGGCTAGGAACTCAAGGAGAGCATACTGGCTGGGGGAATCAGGCTGGGGAATCACCGAGGAGGAAAAGGACCAGAGGGTATTGATAACAGCAAGCATGAACAATACTGCCCAGTGCAGGAAAGCAGCGGCAAAAGCAAACAAGATGCAGGGGTATATAGCACGGGGATTCACATCCAGACACAGGGAGGTGATCCTGTCTCTCTACAGGGCCCTGGTCAGGCCACACTTGGAGTACTGTATGCAGTTCTGGATGCTGTACCTGAGATGGGATGTCAAGTTGCTAGAAGGGGTGCAGAGGAGGGCAATAAGGATGATTCAGGGGATGGAGGGAATGGACTACTAGATGAAGCTGAAGGAACTGAATATGTACGCACTGGAAGAGAGGCAGGAGAGGGAGGACATGATGGAGACCTTCAAGTACCTGAAGGGTATCAACAAGGTGGGGGTGGAGGGGGTGTTGAAACTAAGGAGTGGGAGGGAAACTAGGGGGTACGGTCTAAGAATAGAGGGAGGAAGATTCAAGAGGGACAAGAGGAGGCATTACTTCACAGAGAGAGTAGTTGCAAGGTGGAATGCACTGCCAGAAGGGGTGATAGCAAGCAAAAATGTGGCTGGCTTTAAGAACACTTGGGACAGGGTACAGGGCTAGGTAAGGGTGGGTGAGGGGGACAACAATGGGAGATCAAGGGCATGGGGGAGGGGCAGCTGCCTTCTAAGGAGCTAGCTGCACAACTGAGCAGACTTTGATAGATCAGTAGGTCTGTTCTGCTGGCACCTTCATATGTTTGTATGTTCGTCTTTACAATTCCAGTAGTTATTGCTGTTAAAACCCTGCCATTTACAAATGCCCACTCTGATCTCAATGACTTCACAATCGATTGGAGCTCCATCTCAACGCTCTGTATTAATAGTGGTAGCAGGCCACAGTGTTCAATAAGCAGGGATTTGGGCAATGATTCAGGGTCAGGGTTTTCATTTAGTCTTGCCATGTAGTCCCTTTTAAAATGTTCTGACAGTGATATTATTGATTTAATTTTTGTATTTAGACTTGTAAAATCAGACAGCGTTTATTACACCTTGCTGACAAGCATATTGTTGATTTCAAAACAAACCTCCCAAGTATAAACTTTGTACTGCAAGCTTTGTTTTTTGGTTTGGATGAAGCAGTACTTGCAGAAAATTCTTCTGTCACTGCTTCTGCCATCATTCTGGAAATACCGGCAGTGGCACTCAGTATTTCAGCTTCCATGTCTTCAGTCTACAATGCAGCAAAATCACATTTTACTGAGCCAATGGATGATAGACATAATGCTGTACTGCTACGCTGTAGCACTGAGCAAACTGAGTTACTGAAAGGAGGCCATGTTTGACAAACAGCTGAACAAATGAGTTTCACTAACAGCCAGTGGCAGAGCATAGTATCAGTCTGGCGCAAATATGGCAGTGATCAGCTGACGGTGATATACACTTTACATGATAATTTATAGTTCTAAAGTATATGCTTGGGAGCCCTTTTTGTGTTGTGTACTTTTTTTCTTTTGCCTTTGCGGTAACATGCCTTTTGATACATTTGCTGCTGTCATGTGTTTTTCTTTGGTGCCCATCCCCCCCCATGTTGTGCTTTCCTCAAAACTACTAGCACTGTGCCTGTGGCCAATGTGTGATATACTCAGTGCTACAGTACCTGTGCTGTGTTTTTGGCCAGTGCTGTGCTATATTCATTGCTAATAGCACTGTGCCTATGGTCAGTTCTGTACTAAATTCAGTGCTACTTGTGCTGCACTTGTGGCCAGCACTGTGGCCTGCACTCTGGCCCAACATTCAGTCGTGTTAGTGCAGGCCAGTCTGAATATCTCAGTGTCCACACCCCTGCACCATTTGCAGGCAGTGCTGCCACAGCACAGCGCAATCCTGGCCAGCTGAATATTGAGACCTAGGTCAGTTATTTCCACTGCTTAGTGAGTGCACAGATGCACTGCATATTTGCATAGATCCTCTGCATGCAGATGCCCATGTTTGTGATTGTGTGCAAACATGACTACAGTCTAGTTAAATTTGCACATACATTTTAGATAACACAACATATTTACATGAAATAAATTGTTCATTAATTGTCAATGATACTTGGCATCAGTCTACTGTATATATTGCTCTATTTTCAATAGGTTACAGCATATGCAACATATTGTATAACATTTCTTCTTGCTGAACTTGAAATGGTGATCTCTTAATGTTGGTGTCAGCACTTCAGCTCTCAGTATAATTTGACAAGCGTTATAGTAAGTGCTTGAATGCCGTACATATCACCTTACACATGTATTCCTCTGCAGCGTTCTTCTGTGCATATTTTCCCTTTTGTTGTTAATACCATTTGCAGCAACAAGAGTAAACACCTCATCGGCCACACTATAGTTTGTAATTGCACACATTTTTAGTGAGGGATGTAATGCTTTTGTGTACTTACTGTTATCCCAGCACTGAACGTAACTAAGCATTTTTTAATGGACATTGATATCATACTGCAGCAATACACTGGACATTTAAGGCATTGTTTTCCCATGTTCAGCGCAGCACAAATACTGTAAAACATCAATTTTATTACTGTAAGAAGGTTACTGTTTGGTCAGAAAAGTTTGTATAAATGAAATGAACCATATCATGACAAGTAATGTAATACTTGCTTACATTCCTGCTCTTAACGCTTCTGCAGCTCAACTGACAGGTCATTCAAAGAACAGCTTTTCACTGAAATGCAGTCTCTATAGTATCTTACACGTACTGTGGCACATTCTCTTGGGCTCTGTGTTTCATCTTTTTGAAACATATCATCCATTTGGTACTTATTTTTACTAATACGTAATGCTGTGAACTTTTTGAGGATGCAAGTAATGTAAGCTGTATCCCATGTGTCATCATTATTTTCTACCTTTGTTTGGGAAAACAGTGTTTTAATATAAATGTTAATGTGAGAAATACAAATTAGAATACAACAATGTTTCGGGATATTATAGTTAATTCGTTAACATACAGAAGAACATTACGCAGTGCATATGGATACTTTGATGTTACTGGTGAAAGACACTAGCTGTGCGTCCCCCCCCCCCCATAAAACAATGCAAACTCCAAATTAGTGTTTAATGTATGGTGAACAACTTTTGAATGATTTTTACTAAACATTTACTTATTGGTTAACATAAAATACCACATTCTATTTTTTTTTATTTATCCTGGTGAGCCCTTCTGTCGGTTCATCCGCCCTGGTCATGGACCCTGGGACTTTCACCTGCCATCCATTGCCGCTTCCTTCCAGTTACCCCCGGCTTACCCCATGGAGGGTGGGGCCATGGCATTAGACCCCCATATCTGAGCCGTGGGCTTGTATCTGGTCGGCAAGTGTGGCGATGGCAGGCTAATTGAAGCCCCAGGGAAGGCTTCACTTAGACAGAGGGCTCACCCCTCCTGTTCTTTTTTCACTTTTTCTCAGAGGCAGGGATGTGCAATGATGCCAGCATCCATCCCACCTCCCTGTATCTCGAGCGCCGGCAGTGGGAGTGACTCCCGGCCTCCGCCAGGGGTCCTCGTTGCGCCAGACACTGTCCCGTCGTCCCCCCTGGAGAAGGAGAGCTGTCCCTAGGATGCTCCATCCTTCTCCCCCAGGAAGCCCGCCGATGAGCCGAGTCCGTTCTTGAACCTGGGTTGCCGGCTTCGCAAGTGGAAATCCAACCGCTGCGCCGACGGGCCAGCATAAAATACCACATTCTATTGATCAGGCATCCAGAATGATATAAGTATACATTACAATGTAATGCTCTTCATCAAGGAATGCTTACTGTACTTCATACACACATTGCCTTTTGGGATGTGAGTGCATCAGACTCATATTAGGTGGCTTTTATTTAGTTGGGTTCCTATTTCACCATAAATAGGACTATATTTTTTGACATAACAAGGCTGTTGTAGCAACAAAATACATACCACACCTACTGTGCCTTTTTACATTATACGGTATTGATCAATGTACGTAGTTTACTGTGGCATACTGTATGTACAGCCTACTAATATTAAATGCTTTTGAAGTTGTGCCAGTATCTGCATCAGTTGGTTGCTTTGGCTACTGTTGAAATGGTGACTGCATGAGTTGATCAAACTACAGAATATTATCCAAACTCACTCCCAACTGCTCTTGCTACTGCTGGCCTTTGTGACTTCAGTGTGGCTTGGGGGTCGATGTGACTGCTAAGAAAATGCCATGTTCATGCTTTAGAGGATCAGTCAGAACACTGTTTTGTAATGTCCTGGAAGACTGATCCCGGCTGTTGTTTCTGTAACACAGATTGCAACATGCTCTCAGTAGATTTGTAGGGTTATCAGTAACATACTCCCACACTGCAGACAATCTCCTTTTTTTGTTTTGCTACGTGACTGGACTGATGGGGTTCTTAGGGAGCAATAGGGTGATGACTGGGAGAGGATTTTGATTTTCTGCTATGGTGGAATTACGTGACTGAGTTGGATGCCCTGGCAGGGAATCCCTGGCAGCAGTACCACTAGGTTTACAATGTGATGCTGATCATTTTGGGGTGTGCCTGGTCTTTAGAGTTCCCTGCCCGACCACCTTTCTTTCTTGCTTTTTCCTTTTGCAATATATATATATATATATATATATATATATATATATATATATACACACACAACAGGCTACTATGTGTATAAATGTGACCTCTCACATTTATATACAGAGTAGACACATCTTCTGTAGTGCACACATCCCAACAGCTGGATGGAACTACTTACTGTAGTGTCAGTTAATCAAAACAGTCATCCTGTATGCAGCTGCACTACAAGCACCCATAGTAAGATTCACAATAACAAAAAACACGTTAGTTTATTTATCTTCATACAGTAACCCATCCACTAAACCATCCCAAGTGCAGCAATGCATTTTAAATACTTTAGAGGCATTGACAGATTTTTTTCCTTGTTTCCAGCAGCTTGGCAGAAGACACCAGGAGAAAGGACTGCTGTGTGACTGAACTTCTCTGCTGGGACTATATTGC
The DNA here is from genome assembly GCA_016271365.2 of Neoceratodus forsteri. Lineage (NCBI taxonomy): Eukaryota > Metazoa > Chordata > Ceratodontiformes > Ceratodontidae > Neoceratodus > Neoceratodus forsteri. Next base: position 411,188,601 of record CM028133.1, on the reverse strand, counting down.
CCTCCCCTCCACCCAAAGCTAGTTCTATTTTTATAGGCACAGGATTTGACTGACAACAGGAACTTCCTGTTTAGGGGCAGGAAGTGAGTGATCACAGAACCACCAAGGACCCACCATCCTAGAAGGGCAAGAGTAGCTCTCCGGCCCCTTCTAGCTGCTGGAGGTCTGCCTCTGAACAAGTAAGTGGTCTACTGAGAAATATAGGATATTCTTGTCTCAGAACAGGACAATCAGGAGCTTAAAGGGCACACAGGCAGAAAGTAAGGAGAGAGAAAAAAAACAGAGGAAAGAGTAAGGATTGCAAACAGTTAAGGGGCCAGAAATAAGACATGATTGGAGTGGTGCAGTGCAGTGCAGTGGCTGTGGAGCAGCAGTCTTCCGGGAGATGTTCTGGAGGATGCGGTGTTGTCCCATCTGCAGGCACCTCTCTGGGCTGAGGGAGGAGGTTGCTCATCTCCAGGCTGAGTTGGCCAGGATTTGTGGGACCTCCTCTTCCATCCAGGGACCACCAGTGCCCTGCCGTTGCCTCAGAGGTTGCCAAGAAAGAGGGCGGTTGGACCACAGTCGGCTCAGAGAGGGTGAGAGTGATGGAACAGAGGTGCATCCCTCCAGTTGTACCTCTCCACAATTCCTATGCCGTTCTGGCAAAGTGTGGTTCCTCTATGGAGGCACCCACAGTGGAGACCAAGGAGGATGCTGGGAACCTCCACAAAGGAGACCCACAGGAGGGTGGCAGGGGACCCTGCAGGGGAAGGAAACAACTCCTGGTGGGGGACTCCATTGTTAGGAAGGTAGAAATGGGCAAGGAAGGGGAGAGGTAAGGTGCCTGCCTGGCGCCATGACTTGAAGGGACAGGGAGGAATCCTCAGGATTGCGGAGCAGCTGCACAGGGAGGAGCTGGATGTCATTGTCCACCTAGGAACAAATGACCTGGCTAAGAAAGGGATTAGAGAAGTGCAGGAAAGGTTTGTGGAATTGGGGAGGGGCCTTAGTCAAGTAGCACATACGGTAACCTTCTTGGAGGTGCTACCCATCTATGGCATAGGAGGCTAGAGTGTTCCGTACCATGGGATTCAATCAGTGGTTGAAAACTGGTGTGGAGCTCAGGGATTTAGCTTCATTGGGGACTGGGGTCCACCTGGAGTGATGCAAGCCTATACTGGCATGATGGGCTGCATCTGTCCGGGAGGGGAACCAGGATCCTAGGTGATAGGTTTAAATGCTTCATTGGCAAGCTTTAAAACTAGCCAAGGGGGGAGGCACTGGAAAGGAGCAGGAAAATCCTAGCCCCCCCCAAATAATCACGGTAGTAAGTGTGGCAAACACCAACATGGAGGTGTCGATAGGGAGAAGGGCAGGGGTAAATGGAGAAAGTGACAAAGGCAAGAAAGACAGGGATGGGGCAAAAGGGGGTAAGGCCATCAGGAAATGGAGGGTAATGAGTACCAATGCCCGTAGTCTGGGCAACAAGCTCCCTGAGCTGGTGGCCTTAATGGAAGAGGGATGCCTGGATATCATAGCAGTCACAGAAACATGGTACACAGAGAACCATGACTGGGATGTTAACATACCAGGGTATAGAACCTACAGGAGAGACAGGCAGGGGAGAAGAGGGGGAGGAGTAGCTCTCTATGTAAAGGAAGGGATAAAAGCAACTGAACAAAAGAGTAAACAGGGAGGAGAGGAGGCACTGTGGTCACCTTGGAGACTGGAAAGGGCACCACAATCCGCACAGGGGTTGTGTACAGACCCCCATGTCAGGGGGAAAGAATGGACAAGGATATGATGGAAGGCATTCTTAGAATGGCAGAGAAAGGAAATACTGTTGATGGGAGACCTGAACATGCCAGATGTTAACTGGAGCACATTGCTGCAGCCACATCCAAAAACGAGGGCCATTCTTGATGCCCTACAGGTGGCAGACATTAGACAGCTAGTTTGAACCCACTCGTGAGGGAGCAATCTTAGACCTCATACTTTCAAGCGGGGCAGTGAGAGGATCTCAGATCTAGAAGTGGGTTGCCATCTGGGGACAAGTGACCATCAAACAGTGTGGTTCACGTTAAACTCAGCTACAGAGTCAAGCCATACAAAAGTGAGGGTACTGGACTTTAGGAGGGCTGACTTTGGCAAGATGGGAGAGTGCTTCAGAAAAGCACTAGCAAACAGGCTAGAAGGAGGCGTGGAGCAACAATGGGGAATTATCAAAACTGCCAACACAGAGGCAACAAGCCTTTGTGTGAAGCAAATAAACAAATCAAAATGAAAGAAAAAGCCACTATGGTTCTCAAGAGAGGTGGCTGTGAAAGACAGGAAGAAAAAGATAGCATTCCGGAAGTATAAGGAAACACAGATGGAGCAGGACAGAGGCTGTACCAGTTAAGGCAGAAAGAAGCAGGGAGGGAAGTCAGAATAGCAAAGGCCCAAACTGAGGAAAGATAGCCAACTCAGTTAAGAAGGGATAAACCTTTTATAGGTACATCAGCAGCGTAGAAAGACAAAGGGAGGGATAGTGAGGCTGAATAGAATGAGCGGTGGGTGGGCAGAGGGGACAGTGAAAAAGCAGGAATACTGAAGGAATATTTCGATCAGTATTCACAAAAGAGGAGGAAGAAACATAGAAACATAGAAACATAGAAGTTGACAGCAGATAAGGACCACAAGGTCCATCCAGTCTGCCCATTTCTTTTCTACCTTATAAATGTGCCATCGGCATTTGCTCTGTCAGTGGCCTATCTATTCATAGTCATTTGTATTGCTCCTTATGCCTATCCCATGCCTGTTTGAAGCTCTGCACTGTATTCATAGCCACCACTTCTTGTGGTAAGCCATTCCATGCATCCACCACCCTTTCTGTGAAAAGAATTTCCTCACATTCCCCTTAATCGGCCTCCCTCTAATCTCATTCTGTGTCCTCTTGTCCTGCTATTTTCTTATATTTAAACATGTTAGACTCTTTTACCTTGTTTATGCCCTTAAGGTGCTTGAATGCCTCGATCATATCACCTCTCTCCTCCTTTGCTCAAGGGTATACATATTGAGCTCCGTTAATCTGTCCTCATATGTCTTCTGATGCAGTCCCTGCATCATTTTTTTACTCTTCTCTGGACTGCCTCAATTTAGTTAATGTCCTTGTGAAGGTGTGGCCTCCAATACTGCACGCAGTACTCCAGATGGGGCCTAACCAGTGTCTTGTACAGAGGGATTATTACCTCCCTCTTACGACTTGTGATACCCCTACTAATACACCCTAACACCCCCCTAGCCTTACCTACTGCCTTAGAGGTCTGCTTGGATGATTTTAGGTCATCAGTGATGATGATGCCCAAGTCTCTTTCTTCCTTTGTGACTGCTAGCAACTCCCCTCCCAGCCTATAGGTGGCTTCAGGGTTTCTCTTCCCTATGTGCATGATTTTGCACTTCTTTGCATTAAATCCCAGTTGCCACTCTTCTGACCATTCTGCTAGTTTATCCAGATCTCTTCTCATTCTGCCCACCCCATCTGGATCATCTACTCTGTTGCAGATCTTGGTGTCATCTGCAAACAGACAAGCCTTACCCTCTAGTCCATCTGAAAGGTCACTAATGAAGATATTGAAGAGGACTGGCCCAGAACTGATCCCTGAGGTACCCCACTTGTGACTTGCATCTCTTCTGACTGTATACCATTTACCACCACTCTCTGTTTTCTGCCCGTCAACCAGTTTGCCACCCAGTTGACCAACTTCTGACCCACCCAAGCCTACCCAGCTTATTTATCAATCTTCTATGTGGAACAGTGTCAAAAGCTTTGCTGAAGTCAAGGTAGGTGACATCAACTGCTCCCCTGGTCCACCACTCTGGTTACCCAGTCAAAGAAATCTATGAGATTAGTTTGACAGGACCTTCCTTTGTAAACCCATGCTGTCTTGGATCCTGTGCTCCTATGGATTCCAGGTGCTGCACTATCCTTTCCTTAAGGAGTGCCTCCATAATCTTGCCCACTACTGAGGTAAGACTGGCCGGTCTGTAGTTCCCCGCCTCCTCCCTGCTACCACTCTTGTGGAGCGGGATCAGATGAGCCCTTCTCCAGTCTTCTGGGACCTCTCCTGTGCTCAGAGACTCACTAAACAATTCTGCTAATGGATTTGCTAGTTCCTCCATTAGCTCCTTAAGTACACTGGGATGTATGCCATCAGGTCCCATTGCCTTATCCACCCTGAGCTTAGCAAGCTCTTGTAGGACCCTTTCTTTTGTGAAGGGAGTAGTGCTCACCTCCCCCCCCTCCCTGTGTCCATGATGCTGAGCTGTGGGCCCTGCCCTACCTTCTCTTCAGTAAATACTGAGCAAAAGTATCTATTTAGGATAGATGCCTTTACAGGGTCCTCCTCCTCACATGCTCCCTTTTCTCCATTAAGCTTAGCAATACCCCTCTGGACTTTCTCCTTCACTAATGTATCTATAGAAAGTCTTGTCACCTTCTTTTACTGTTCGTGCTAGTGTTTCCTCAGTTTGGGACTTTGCCTGCCTTATGCCTTACCTGCTTCCCTTAGGGCAGTTTGGTATGCCTCCCTATCTTCATCCCGCTGTGTTCCTTATATTTCCTGAAGGCCAGCCTTTGCTCTGACCTTTTCTGCTACTGTATTTGAGAACCAAAGTGGTTTCCTTCTTCTTTTGCACTTCCTTTCTGTCTAACACAATGGGATGTTGCTTCAAGTATTGCATTCTTAATGCTTGCCCACTTGCCTGTACCCCTCACCTGTGTTTCTTTTTGCCAGGGCTAGCTTAACTCTATGGCCATCGTATCAAAGTCAGCCCTCTGAAGTCCCATATTTTGCCTTGGAATAGGATGATTTAGATGTAGTAGCCAATTGAACCATACCATGTGATGGTCACTGGCCCCCATGTGACCTTCTACCTGGAGATCTGTGATCCCTTCTTTGTTAGTCAGTACTAGATCTAGGATAGCCCTGTCTCTTGTGGGTTGCTGTACCAGTTGTTTGAGGCCCTCCCCCTGCAGGGAATCCACTATGAGTCTAGTTCTGGCAGATGTTCCTGCTGGTATTGACCAATCTGTATCCGGCAAAAATATGGGACTTCAGAGGAGCTGACTTTGATAAGATGGCCAACAGAGTTAAGCTAGCCCTGGCAAAAAGAAACACAGGTGAGGAGGTACAGGCAAAGTGGGCAAGCATTGAGGATACAATACTTGAAGCAACATCCCATTGTGTTAGACAGAAAAGGAAGTGCAAAAGAAGAAGGAAACCACTTTGGTTCTCAAATACAGTAGCAGAAAAGGTCAGAGCCAAAGGCTGGCCTTCAGAAAATATAAGGGAACACATCGGGATGAAGATAGGGGGCATACCAAACTGCCCTAAGGGAAGCAGGTAAGGCAGTAAGGCAGGCAAAGTCCCAAACTGAGGAAACACTAGCACAAACAGTAAAAGAAGGTGACAAGACTTTCTATAGATACATTAGTGAAAGGAGAAAGTCCAGAGGGGTATTGCTAAGCTTAATGGAGAAAAGGGAGCATGTGAGGAGGAGGACCCTGTAAAGGCATCTATCCTAAATAGATACTTTTGCTCAGTATTCACTGAAGAGAAGGTAGGGCAGGGCCCACAGCCCAGCATCATGGACACAGGGGGAGGGAGGTGAGCACTACTCCTCTCACAAAAGAAAGGGTCCTACAAGAGCTTGCTAAGCTCAGGGTGGATAAGGCAATGGGACCTGATGGCATACATCCCAGGGTACTTAAGGAGCTAAAGGAGGAACTAGCAGAGCCATTAGCAGAATTGTTTAGTGAGTCTCTGAGCACAGGAGAGGTCCCAGAAGACTGGAGAAGGGCTCATGTGATCCCACTCCACAAGAGTGGTAGCAGGGAGGAGGCGGGGAACACAGACCGGTCAGTCTTACCTCAGTAGTGGGCAAGATTATGGAAGCACCCTTAAGGAAAGGATAGTGCAACACCTGGAACCATAGGGGCACAGGATCCAAGACAGCATGGGTTTACAAAGGAAGGTCCTGTCAAACTAATCTCATAGATTTCTTTGACTGGCAACCAGAGTGGTGGACCAAGGGGAGCAGTTGATGTCGCCCACCTTGACTTCAGCAAAGCTTTTGACACTGTTCCACATAGAAGATTGATAAATAAGCTAGGTAGGCTGGGGTGGTCAGAAGTTGGTCAACTGGGTGGCAAACTGGTTGACTGGCAGAAAACAGAGAGTGGTGGTAAATGGTATACAGTCAGAAGAGATGCAAGTCACAAGTGGGGTACCTCAGGGATCAGTCCTGGGGCCAGTCCTATTCAACATCTTCATTAGTGACCTAGCAGATGGACTAGAGGGTAAGGCTTGTCTGTTTGCAGATGACACCAAGATCTGCAACAGAGTAGATGATCCAGATGGGGTGGGCAGAATGGAGAAGAGATCTGATAAACTAGCAGAATGGTCAGAAGAGTGGCAACTGGGATTTAATGCAAAAGAAGTGCAAAATCATGCACATAGGGAAGAGAAACCCTGAAGCCACTTATAGGCTGGGAGGAGTTGCTAGCAGTCACAAAGGAAGAAAGAGACTTGGGCATCATCATCACTGATGACCTGAAATCATCCAAGCAGACCTCTAAAGCAGTAGGTAAGGCTAGGGGTGTTAGAGTGTATTAGTAGGGGTATCACAAGTCGTAAGAGGGAGGTAATAATCCTCTGTACAAGACATTGGTTAGGCCCCATCTGAGTACTGCGTGCAGTATTGAGGCCACACCTTCACAAGGACATTAACCAAATTGAGGCAGTCCAGAGAAGGGCAACCAAAATGGTGCAGGGACTGCATCAGAAGACATATGAGGACAGATTAATGGAGCTCAATATGTATACCCTTGGGCAAAGGAGGAGAGTGATATGATCGAGACATTTAAACATATTAGGGCATAAACAAGGTGAAAGAGTCTAACATGTTTAAATATAAGAAAATAGCAGGACAAGAGGACACAGCATGAGATTAGAGGGAGGCCGATTAAGGGGAATGAGGAAATTCTTTTTCACAGAAAGGGTGGTAGATGCATGGAATGGCTTACCACAAGAAGTAGTGGCTATGAATACAGTGCAGGGCTTCAAACAGGCATGGGATAGGCATAAGGGAGCAATACAAATGACTATGAATTGATAGGTCACTGACATAGCAAAGGCCGATGGCACATTTATAAGATAGAAAAAGAAATGGGCAGACTGGATGGGCCTTGCGGTCCTTATCTGCCGTCAACTTCTATGTTTCTATGTTTCTATGTTGAAGTCTGCCATTATCAGAACCTCCCCTTTAGCTGTCATGTTTTGTATATCTTCTAACAGTAATGTGTCTATGTCCTCCCTCTGGTCTGGGGGCCTGTAGACAACCCCAGTTCTTATGGCTGTCCCATTTCCTGTTTCCAGGGTGACCCACAGATCTTCTGGCTCCTTATGTGTATTCTGAATTTCTGTAGCTTTGATATTTTCATTAACATACAGGGCCACTCCTCCCCCCCTTTTTGCACCTCGGTCTCTTCTGAACAATACAGCCAGGTACTGAAGTCTCCCAAGTGTGGTTACTGGTAAACCACATCTCACTAATTGCTACTATGTCCAGTTTAGCCTCTGACATTATTGCCTGCAGGTCTGGGATCTTATTTTCCAGGCTGTGAGCATTTTTGTACATGATTTTCCATTGGCCAGATTTTGGTGTGTTACTTGTTGGGTGAAGTTTGGCATTACCCCTGTGCGTCGTATGGGGAGACAAACCTTTTTTCTTACCTGGTGATGCAAATGAATGGCAAACATGCTGAATTCCTGTTTGACCACTAGCTGAGGGGGGAGGGGTGTTCTTCCCATTCGACGTATGGGGTGCTGCACCCCTCTCCCCATTTGCTAGTTTAAATATTCTGCAAAGATGTCAAACTTCTGCCCCAATGCACTGACTCCCTCTTTAGTCAGATGCAGTCCATCAAATTTAAAGAACTTTCGCTCCCAGAACTGTTGCCAGTTCCCTACAAATCTGTGTCCTTTTTCCTGGCACCAGCCCTTGAGCCACGTGTTTAGCTCCCCTATCTCCCCTTCTCTGACCTTCCATCCATCTGCTCCCCTCTCCCAGACTGGCAGGATCTCAGAGATAGAGATGCCGGACGAAATAGATGATAGTTTGTCACCCAGCCTAGTCAGGTGTTCCTTGGTCTCCACAACGACCGGCTGGCGAGATCATTAGTCCCTATGGTGTACTAGGACATCAATGTTTTCTCCTGCTTTGTGAACAATTTTAGCAATGTGGTCAGTGTCTCTCCATGATGATGTACCTGGAGACATCTGACCATCACCCTGGCTGGAGATGGTATCAACTCCCAGATCATGGAGTTTCCTATGATCAGAAGTTTTGGATTTCCTTTGTGCTTGTTTTGTTTTGGTTCCTGATTTGGGTGAGTTTTGTTGTGCTAGCTCCTGTGCTGCAGTGTCCTGCTCTGCAGTGTCTTCTGCCTCTTTATTTGATTTCAGAGATAGAGGCAGATACCTGTTTGTAGTGTTTATATGGTTTTTGGAGGTAATGTGTTGGAGACCAGAGAGTGATGGGGCATCTGATTTGCTCCTCCTAACCACCTGCCAACCTCCTGGACCAACTACCCTCTGCGGTCAAGGTTTTTCTGTTGGATGCTGGGGAAATGGCGGGTGGTTCTTATAATGTATTTCCTCTTCAATATGAAATTTGAGGCATGCAATCTCTGCCCATGCTGCCCGGAACTGAGCCCTAAGATCTCCAAAGGCCCAGCATGTAGGACAGTGTCCTAAATCCTGTAAGACTGTCCTTCTGAAAATTGTTCCACAGTACCTGCAGTTAATGAAATCCATTCCAAATAAGTTGCTGGGTTTGTAACCTAGTCAGAGTAATTAGAAGGGAGAAAAAAAAGGGAAAAAAAATGCAAGTAATGGTTTAATTATGCTTTGTTTAACTTGTTATAACAAGTTAAATTACTAGTGCCCCTGTAAATGAGATCACCTTGTGGAGGCCCCACCGATCCGCCCCTTCCTGCTGTGCCACAGGAAATGTCACAACTGTGGTACCCTATAAAAGGAGTGTAGCGTGGGGTGGTTGGGGATGGGGGGTGGGTGGCTGGGCCCTTCCCTTGCCTAAAAAGAAGAACCATGGACGAAAGAACAAGGAGGTAAGAGCGAAACAATCAGTCATCAACAAATGCAGTAACCCTGAAAGCTTATCCTAATGTTAGATAAAACTGTAAAACCTGTAAAGCACCACCTGTAATAATTTCAGAGAAGATATACGCTGTAAGAAACACTTTGCTCCAGAGAAAAATAAAGCAGTAACAGAAGATATACCTTGCAAAAGACAATTTGAATCTGAAGATTACAGGAGTAATCTGTTAGCACACACCTGTAGGCACAGCTTGTAATAATGCAGAAGAAGGTATACCAGCAACAACAATTTGAATCAGAGAAAAAAATAAAGTAATGAAATGTTAGCAACAAACAGTAGCAATCCCTGTGAGTAAAAAATAAAAACACCACCACACAGTAAATCTGCTTAGCCAAACTAAGTCTTAATCCTTTTCCTTGCTCTGGTAAGTTTTCTACTCTGCCTTTCAAGCAGTCTTAGAAGGAAAGAGCTCATGTGAAGCTAGGTGCCTTGGCCAGCAAACCAAGTCTTCTACCTCCAAGATATCAATTAACCTGACTTTTTAACCCTTCTTTCTGTTGGAAATTACTGACAGTTTGCCAGCTCCACCCCCCACATACACACCTAATCCTTTGGAAGAGCTGTGGGAGGAAAAAGCAATTAGCTCCTTCAATGTGAGAAGGAGACTGAAACACCTCTGAGACAACAAACCTTTTCAACAAACAAGAATAAAATAAAACACAGTGTCAAACAGTAATTTTGCTTAGCCCAATGATAAAAAAAAATGTAAGCTCCACCTGTAATACAGTAATTTCAGAGAAGATATACCCTGTAATAAACACTTTGCTCCAGAGAAAAATAAAGCAGTAACAGAAGATATACCTTGCAAAAGACAATTTGAATCTGAAGATTACAGGAGGAATCTGTTAGCACACACCTGTAGGCACACCTTGTAATAATGCAGAAGAAGGTATACCAGCAACAGCAATTTGAATCAGAGAAAAAAATAAAGCAATGAAATGTTAGCAACAAACAGTAGCAATCCCTGTGAGTAAAAATAAAAACACCACCACACAGTAAATCTACTTAGCCAAACTAAGTCTTTATCCTTTTCCCTTGCTCTGGTAAGTTTCTCTACTCTGCCTTTCAAGCAGTCTTAGAAGGAAAGAGCTCAGGTGAAGCTAGGTGCCTTAGCCAGCAAACCAAGTCTTCTGCCTATGTCCTTGCAGAGATGGGGTCTCCAGAACTGTACACAGTATTCCAGATGGGGTCTCACCAACTGTCTGTACAGAGGGATAACAACTTCCTGTTTTCTGCTGAAGCAGAAATTAGTCCTAAGTGCCTAATCCAATTAACAGAAGCACTCTTGATAGGGGGGTCAATCCCAGTCCTTTCACAGAAGAAAGGGTTCTGCAAGAACTCCTAAAACTGAAGGTGGACAAAGCAATGGGTCCTGATGGAATTCACCCCAGAATTCTAAAAGAATTAAGGAAGAAACTAGTGAAACCACTGGCTACTCTTTTTAATAAATCATGGGAGGATGGTGTGGTACCCGAGGACTGGAGGAAGGCGGATGTGATTCCCCTTCACAAAAGTGGGACCAAGACAGAGGCAGGAAACTACAGACCTGTCAGTCTGACCTCTGTGGTAGAGAAAGTGATGGAGTCACTTCTGAAGGAAAGAATAGTTGAGTACCTAGAGGTCAGTGGAGCACAGGATCCAAGGCAGCATGGGTTCACAGCGGGAAGGTCATGTCAGACGAATCTAATAGATTTCTTTGACTGGGTGACCAAAGTAGTAGACAAGGGAGGGGCTGTGGACATGGCCTACCTAGACTTTAGCAAGGCATTTGACACAGTCCCACACAAAGATTATTAGTCAAATTAACCAGCCTGGGAGGGTCCCAGGGTGGTAGCCTAAAAACATTGGCTAGACAACAGGACACAGAAGGTAATTGTAAATGGAGTCAACTCTGAAGAAAGGGCGGTTACTAGTGGGGTACCGCAGGGTTCAGTATTGGGTCCAGTCCTTTTTAATGTCTTCATCAGTGACATTGCAGAGGGACTGGAAGGAAAAGTATGCCTTTTTGCAGATGACACAAAGATCTGCAACAGGGTTGATACACAAGGAGGCATGTAAAGGATGAAAAGGGACTTGGCAAGGTTGTAGGAATGGTCAGACGTATGGCAGCTAGGATTCAATGCAAAAAAGTGCAAAATAATGCACCTGGGAAACAAGAACCCAGGGGAAGAATACACAATGGGTGGGGAGGTAGTAACAACAACAAAACAGGAAAGGGACCTGGGGGTAATCATATCAGATGACCTTAAGGTTAGCAAGCAATGTGAGAAGGCAGTAGAGAGGGCAGGGGGTATACTGGGATGTATAGGGAGAGGCATCAGCAGCAGAAAACAGGAAGTTGTTATCCCTCTGTACAGACAGTTGGTGAGACCCCATCTGGAATACTTTGTCCAGTTCTGGAGACCCCATCTCTGCAAGGACATATACAGGATAGAGGCAGTCCAGAGGAGGGCAACTAAAATGGTGCAGGATCTGCAAGAGAAGCCGTATGAGGAGAGACTAAAGGAGCTTAATATGTATACCCTCGAGGAAAGAAGGAGAGGGGGACATGATAGAAACTTTCAAGTACCTCAAGGAATCAACAAAGTCCAAGAGGGTAGCATCTTTCAGAAAAGAGACTTGCAAGAACAAGGGACACAATTTAAAGATAGAAGGAGGGTGGTTCAGGGCAATGTGGAGGAAGTATTATTTCACAGAGAGGGTAGTGGATGCATGGAACAGCCTTCCTGAGGAAGTTGTGGGGTCTAAAACTGTGGGAGAATTCAAGAATGCATGGGACAGACATAAGGCAATTCTTGTGGGGGGCAGGAAGATATAGGCTGTTGGTTAACTAGGATCTGCGGCCTATCCTGTAGGTAGGGAAATGGGCAGACTAGATGGGCTTAGCAGTCCTTATCTGCCGTCAAAGTCTATGTTACTTTTTAACACAATCAACAGTCTCGCTTGTTCCCTGCATTGTCTTGCACTGCCACTGAAGTCTGTCACGCTGTCTCCATGACCACCTGACTGCCCATCATCACACACACTCTCACTCCCTTAGGAAATAAAAAGAACATTGGCTGGACATGCAGAATTGCTTTCTCCACTCTGCTTTTCTAGTCAAACCAGATGACTACAAAAAGAAGTTTACCTCTTTTCCCTGTCAAGCTATGCAATACATCTAGAGCTACTGGCATGATCGCAGTCCCACTCATTCCTTGACCAACACTCAGTAAATTGCTTACATTAAAAAAGAAAACAATACTAAAAAGGCAGAATCAACCAAATAAATAAACTAAATGAATTTTAAAAAACCTCACCAGCCAAAACTATGATGGCCATCATTAACTCTCAGTAAGTGAGAAATGGCCATCATGTTTTTAAAACTCTGCCACCCTGCCACATGGAGATAACAGCCAATAATTTTTTCAGAGCACAGACTGCTCAATCATTCAGGACTTATAGAAGATCGTATTGTTATCGAATGTCCAATATTGGCCCACTGTTAAATTCTCAAGGGGGTCCCTACTAGTTAAGTGACTGCTTTCATTTTCCCCTAAGACTGTTTAAAATGGCTAAAAACCAGCCTAAACAATAGCCCCCATCGACTTGCATGGGGCTCGCTCCCACACTCTCCCTGGCCACATGTCACAATTTCCGAGAGCACAGGGGTGGAGTTGGGGTGGAGCAGGGGCACCAGGAAGTTGGAAGGGATCAGCTGGCTGAGGCTTTGGTGCCAGTTACGGTCCCTTCCACAACAAAAAGTAAGTACTTTTAAGTTCACATTTTTGCACATATCAGCTCAGGATGATATAAGGTATTGGGCTATGAAGCCCAATACCTTATATCAGAAATGTTCTTTTAAACATAGCTTCAATGGGTTGTGGGATGGGACATGGGAGTCAAAGTCTGCGGATGACACATGAATTGGTACCATGGTTAGAAGTGGTTGAGGTGGCTCCAATTCGCTCCGCAAAGTGATTCGCAGAGTAAAGGTGAATTCGCGGAGTGCTCCACAATGGGAAGTGGAGTACTTCGTGTTATAATGGGTAACGTGAAGTCCATTGAAAACAATGACTTCGCATTAGTCTGCCTTCCCAAACCACTACTCCATCAATTCTTAAGGTGAAGTACATTGAAAACAATGTACTCAGCCTCACTTTGCTTTGTTTTTAAGCTCCAAAGGCAAATTTTGCAGTGATTCATGGGATTTCAGGTTCTACACAGTCTCAGTTTGGGGTAGTGTGTGTGTATGAAGCTGTAGGAGACAATCTGCTCTGAGAGCTCCCTGTGATTCAGATCTTCTAAAAGCTGTTAAAAAAGCCTTTTTGGGTCATTTGTTTTGCTGAAACTTTAGTTCATCGATTATACGAAACCGTCCTGTGCTCATCATTGAGCGTTTATTGTTTGTCTGTGGATTTTGAATGTTAATGTACAATATTCAGTCTGTGTACTGAGAGACAGTGGAAGTGTGCTTTGGGTGAGGGGCGTATCTGTGGTGTAGGTAGATTAACTTGGAGAAAAAGACAGTGTTTTCTGTTTTGGTGATATTTTTCTTGTATAACTGTATTAATGTACACACCTTAATATTTTCAATAGTTCTTGCCATTATTTTGATGACTGTTGTGGTGCAGCAGTGCATAATTTTGGTTTGTTTAAAATATGTGGTTATATTACTGAAGTTTTCAATTTGCTACACATTACTTAGTGTGTGTGTGGGTATGTGTGTGTCGCGTGTCATCAAATCAGACACCTTTTATTGTGCCATATAATTTCAGCAATGTGAACCTGCTATCCACTACAGCTGTGTAATTTTTGTACTTCTTTGTGGTATCTTTACTGGTACTAGTACGAGTGACTGTTACTGCAGGAGTGCAGTACACTGCCCCCGTGGCCTGCCCCAACGGGCAAAGGAATTTTTTTCCAGATTTGAATTTCTGATGGTGAGCACTGGTTAGGTGTTTTGCCTTTGCATCTGCATCTCTTCAGTGCGCAGCACAATCTTAATCTGTCTGTGCATTTGCATCTCTTTAGGGCCCAATCTCCACCTCTAACTTAAGTCACAGTTGTTTCTTTGGCTTCCCTTTAGAGTACTGGACAGGTGTGGTGCATAATTCTGCATGAACATTGTACTCATTAATATGTGTTTTTAAGCGAGGACCATCATCGCAAGTCACTTGTGATACAAATCATGTTCTTCATCATCACTGTCACAAATGCAGTCACAAATCATAATTTAAGATCACGTCATGAATCACAACATTAATTTTTTTTAATAGTTACTTGAATGTATTGTATGCCTGTTTTGTAGTATCTCTCCTTGCTTCACCACCCCACCATTGTACTCATTAATGAGTGTTTTTAAGTCAGGGAGTTTTGTGTCACACTTCATCGGGGCCCGGGGAAGTACAGTCGTAGGCATTCATGTTTCTTCACCATCACGTTCACAAATCATGATTTACGATTATGTCACAAATCGCAACATTAATTTTTTTACTCTAGTTACTTGGATGTATTCGAAGCCTGTTTTGTAGTATCTCTCCAGGCTTCACTATCCCACCATTGTACTCATTAATAAGCATTCTTAAACCAGGGATTTGGACAGTGTCTGCAGTACATACACAGACTGGAAAGAAGACTGACTCCACACATGCAGTTTAGCACAGTATACTTGCACTGCTCAGAATACAAAGTGTCAGACATATGGAAGACAACAAAAAAGGGCATAATTACATACAAGGGTCAAGGATGGTGGAGGAATACATTTTATAACAAAGCAAAGAAGGTGTGGGTGGGCACATGGTGTGAGGGAAAAGAAAATCTAATGTGGGTTCCCATGGTGATCCAGCAGCAGTTCCAGCATGGACATAATTTGCAACTGATGTCCCTCTATGCGATCCAGCCACTGCTCCACAGCACTCATCCTCTCATTGTTCTCCTCAACAGCACTCCAGAGAACTGCTAAGTCAGCCTGTGTTACTCACAGTTCTCTGGGGTCCACACCTTCTACAGGCTGACCTGCTGGTGGTGATGGTGGTGGTAGGGATGGGGGTGCTGGTGGAGCAGCAGGTGCTGCTGTGGCCCTCCTCTTCTTAGAGATGCTGCCATGCACAGCTGCTCCTTCTGCCACAAAATGGCCAGCAGGTGCAGGCATGGTCCGTTCTGTGGTAGCCTGCCACTCCAACTGGTGGTGATTGAACATATGGGTGTGCTGGTCCCCAGTCCCCAGGTGAGTCCCCCAGGGGCCACGGTGCACCTCCACCTCACATAGGAACACTTAACCACACTGCTGTCCCCCCGACACAGTCAAAAAACTGCCAAACAATGGAGGTGCAGGGAGGACCAGGCACTGGCAGGGGAGGGCCAGGTGAATTGGCAGCAGACTGGTCATGGTGCTGAACAGGGATGGGATCCACACCTGAGCCTGGGGGAGCAGGCACATCCTGCTCCAGAGGACCTGGTGCTGGACTTGGTGGTGGTGGTGGTTCAACTGCCTCAGAGTCAGGACAGGAGGTAGTGCTGGTCCTGCTTCCAGGGGTTGGGGGGGACAAACAACTAACTACTTATAAAGGTAAGAAAAATAAAATTTACAGAAAGAACAAATTAAGTCAAAAAGAGTACAGAAAAGACAAAAAAATTTAGCTTTTGAAAAAGCTGTTGGGTCTAAATCAAAGTTTAAATCTCCTTCTCACTCTGATCTCAAAGTATCAGCAGTCACAAAACACAATCCTCTCTCTCCATCTGCACAGGAGAAAGTAAAAGTGTCTGCTTGTATGACTCACTTCCTTCCTGCCTAGCTAAAGAGCATGTGACTTACAGTACTGTAAGCCATATGATGTGTAAGGGAGGTTGCCAAATCTGAAACACCAAATGGATCACTTAGAATCATAATGAGGAGTGTGAAGTCCATTAAAAACAATGACTTCACCTTACTTCACATTGCCATTCCACCTTAATTGAATATACAAAATTTGCCAGCAGATAAAGGCCTAGAGGTCTATCAAGTCTGCTCGAATGTACAGCTAGCACCCCTTATTCTGCAGCTGCAGAAGTGGTAATGACAAGGCAGAGTGAGCACTTTGCATTGCCCACTTCGCGTTCACTTCACCAGCAGAATTTAAATTTGCTGCATCTCAAACCTTGGTGGATAACAGTGAGGATATCCAAAAACTACAAGATACCCTAATTAATTTAGAAAATTGGGCACTTGAATATAGGTTGAATTTTAATCTTGATAAATGTACAGTTATGCATCTGGGGAAGAATAATGGGAAGGCACAATACTTGCTAATGGGCCAATATCTGAGAGAGGTATCAGAAGAAAGGGACCTTGGTATAATGGTAACCAGGGAATTGAACTGTCTGGGCACAAGATGATGACAAAAAACATAAACTTTTTACATATTTTCACTATCTGCATCTCAGAATCCACACATCCAACTGGAATGAACCTTGACACATCAAGAGATCTACCTAGTTAGACCACAGATGCAAAACTGTGTGCAATCTTTTCAACCATTGCAAAGATATTAAAGTGTGAAATTTGTGGTTTAACATAGAACCCACTGCTCAACCCTAACTATAGTGGTGTTACCGCAGCACTATAATATTGTATATAGATATACACTATATATAAATATATTAACAGCTTCTCCTCTGTTCAATGGAATTGCACTACAGTCTGGAGGTCAAGGTGTCCTGAACTGCCAAATTTCGTTTCAGTCGGATGTGCAGATCCCAAGATCCTGACAGTGTGTTTTGAGGAAAAATTGTGTTTTTTGCTGATTTTTCTTTTGTCATTGCCTGCAACCCAGACAGTTTGGAATTTTGTTCTGAAATTTTCAGGGTAGAAAGTGTATGCTGCAGAATGGTGTCTTTCATTGGTCTGGTGAAAAAAATATTAATCCATTCACAAGTTATAAGCATTTGAAATGTTGGTTCTAAGCATGCTCCATAGGGTATCAAATGTCTGTCGAAAAGACCCTACTGATCATGCTGAGAACTGAAACTTTAAATCCTTATAACTTGAAAAAAGATTAATATTTCTTTACCAGATTGGTGAAAGGCACATCTGTGGGCCAAACCCTTTCTTCCCTGAAATTTTCAGACCAAATTCCAAACTCTCTGAGTACTAGATGATGACAAAAAGCAGCAAAAAATGGCAATTTTTAAACCTTTTCACCATCCGAATCTCAGAATCCACACATGCAGCCATTAGGAAACTTGACAAGTCAAGAGATCTGCTCTCTGAAACTGCACATGCAACATTTCATGCACATCTGTTGAACAGCTGTTAAGGTATTAAAGTGCAAAGATGGCATCTCATGAAAAAGAATTTTTTTTCACAGAAAAGGATAGGTCCCTCACAACAAAGAATCCTTTTTTGTGAGACCATATTCTTCTGCCACTCCAGGAAGCTATCCAAAAGACTGAACTGGGCATGCTGTGAACAAAAAACTTTAAATTTGAATAACTTTAGAACAGATTAATATTTTTTCACTAAATCAGCAAAAGGCACTTCTGTGAGGCATGCCATTTCTACCCTGAAAATGTCAGACTAAAATTCCAAACCACCTGGGCACAGCAAGAGAACAAAAAAGGGCAGACAACAGCAATTTTTAATGTTTTAGCACTATGAGCTGCATGGAGTCTGCAAATCCAAACATAGCACATCAAGAAATCTACCAAACAAGACTGTACATGCAACATTTTGTGCAAATACATTAAACAGTTGCAAAGTTATTAAAGTGCAAAGTCTAAAGTTTAACATAAAACCCCTGCTCAACTCTAACTATAGTGGTGCTACCATGCCATGCCACTATTATACATATATATATATATATATATATATATATATATATATACACACACTTTTTTAATTATAAAAGAGTCTGAGAAATGGAGCTTTCTGATTGGCTGCAAGCATTCTAACAGCCTTATGTTAATCTTTTATTAACATACATGTAGAGCTTAGCCATATGCTGAACAAGGGTTAACACTGTTTAAAAACATTTTTATTATAATAGCAATAAGGCACTCTCAGGGATTATGTTAATGGTCAGTTAATCACCCTCTAGGGGCATGTGGCACTCGGCTACACCTTGTGCCACAGTACACCCCTAGAAGGTGTTTAACAGACCATTAACATAACCCTTGGTCATGCCTTATTGCTTAATTAACCACCCCCTCCTGTGATAGCCTCCACTACTCTTGTGCATCACAATCATTATCAAAACTTGGTGTAGCTGAAAGATCACTTTCAACCTCCTCTGCTTCATTTCATCCTCCTCCTCTTCTTCTAAATATGCTTCTTCCTCTCCTCATTCCTTTTCTCCTGCTTCTACCCCCTGCTTCCACCTCTTCTTTGACTTGTTCTTTTTCTCCTTCCCCATGCTCTTCATCTTAGTTTTACATAATCATTGGGCTTTCCTCTGCCTTTTAGCCATCTCCTCCTCATATGCTCCTGCTTTCCTCTCCACTACCATTTCACCCTCATGCCCCCCACCTTTCACTGACAGCTCATCGTTCATATTTTCTTCAATGACAACTAATAATGGGTCTATCAAGGAATTTTATGCATGTGAAAACACACACAAAAAACCTAACAATAATGGACTAGGAAAGATCACTTTAAGGAGTAAAGGTACTAATAATCCTACACAAATAGCAGAGGGCTTTAACACATAACTTTGCTTCACCATTTAATTAACAAACACAACACTTAGACACTTGGGGGGTGGAATAAATGGCAGAAAATGACAATCTAACACAATGCATGTTATCACATTAGAAATTGAACCAAATTAGGCTGGTCCGGTGGTGCAGAGGGCTGAGGTGCTGGATGCCTTACATCATGCCATGGTGGTGACCCTGGTTCAGGAATGACCTCAGGTGGTTGGTGAGCTGGCATTGGGGGGGGAGGGAAGGAGTAGGATTGAGCAGCCGAAAGGTAATTCTTCTCTCCTTGGGTGGTTGTCTACCCCATCCATCAGGTGGAGGTCTGATGGGAAGCATAGGCAGAAGGGTGTGGCAGTGATTGCCAGGAGTGGGGTGGAAGGAGCAGAACTGGTATCCAGCATGTATGTGCATCTCCACGCACATGCACATGCACATGCATGTCTTCCGGGGTCTGGGGAGAAAATGGGGAAAAACACAAAAATTACTAATAAAAAAAAAAAAGAAATAGATTCTAATTAAAGGAGCTGAATATAACAAAGTCTCTGGACCTGACAATTTCAACCACAATTATTATAAGAAACAGCATCAGAAATTGCTCCAGTTTTGAAGGATATTTTTGATAGCTCATATTACTTGGGCAAGGTACTGGTTGACTGGAAAAGAGTGTCAATATTTCCAATATACAAAAAGGTTAGCAGATCACAATGTAGTAATTACAGACCAATAAGCCTAACCTCCCTGGTTGGCAAGATACTTGAATAATTTCTGAAGGAACATATTGTAAGGCAAAGCAAAAATCTGGACTGCAGGACAAAAACACGACATGGATTCAAAAGAGGCAGATCCTGTGTTACAAACCTTCTGCTTTTTATCAACCGATAAGTAATATGTTAGACAGGGGTCAGTCAGTAGATATCTTTTATCTGGATTTCTGCAAGGTATTTGGTAAGTTACCACATGACATACTAATTGACAAAACAAAATTGTATTAATACATTTACAATACTGCAAGATTGGTTCAAAACTGTTTAAGGGATTGTACACAAGCAATAAAAATGTATGGAATTTATTCCCTTGACTTAGATGTAAGTAGCAGTGTACCACAGGGATCGATGTTGAAGCCTACTCTGTTCAGAATATTTGTATCAAATACGCATCAAGGCATTCCAAACAAGGTAATGCAGTTTGCATATTACAGTAAGCTGGGAGGGGCAGCAAGTGCAACAATGGAAATGGGTACACTACAAAATGGCTTGGATAGACAAACACTGTGGGTACAGAAAAATGGAATAAAGGATAAGATCAAAGTCATCCCATTTTGGGAAAAATAACATTAAAGCAGCAGTACATGGATGATTAGGAACTGATTATCAAAATTCTGCTTTTTGAATGTAAGCATGCAGCCATAGTTCCAGTTTTCATATCTGCAAATAGTTGTTTTTAGTGATCTTTAGTTTATTCGATGTTTAAAATATATTTCCATTATTGTGGATTTACAATAACTATGGTTGGTGCCTAATATGTAGTCGTACTCCCACCTCAGGTCACATCATGTCTTTTATTTACTTCCGTGGAACTCTGTGCTGTGCATTCCCACTGTCCCTGTATAGTACTGTGAGTCATGGGCATGTGCAGTTGGCAGCAGAAGGTTCCAGTTCAACTCAGTGGGTGGGAGAAATGCAAACAAAAACAAAGATAAACAGAGCAAATTACTGGATGATAGTACAGCATAAACAAGAAAGATTACCAGATAAGTGCTCAGCAAAGCAAGCACAGGGAACAAACTGTTGCAAAATATCCAGTTTTTTGTTATATAGTACTGCTGCTTTAAGAAAAAAAAATAGATGAAAGTAATGATGAGGAAGATCAGGGAGTACTCATAACAAGAGATCTAAAACAGAGAACACACTTCAAAGAAGTAGTGCGTAGACCTACAGAAGATGTGTCCTAGGCTGCATTAGGAAATCATTCACAAGCCATTCAGAAACTATTATAACCTGTATACAAAGCCTATGTTAGACCAGATCTTTTGATTGTTCATCTCAAATCTGGTGATTGCACCTTCGTAAGGATATATGGGTGTTGGAGACAGTACAGTGTAAGGCTACTAAGGTAGTTAAAAAGATCAGAAATCAAACATGTAGGAAAGATTGGAACATCTCGGCCTTCACAGCTTGGAAAGAAGAAGGGTTACAGGTGATCTGATGACTATGTATAGAATAGTTCAGGACCAAACTCTGATGGCTGAACTAGACTTAAGTTTTGAAGTTAAATACCACAATAACAGGGGACAAGAGCTATAACTAGAATCCCAAAAGTTCATCACATGCCAAAAGGGATTATAATAACCATTTTCCCTTTTTTCTCATAGGGAAACCATGGCATAATTTGTCGTAATGAAGAAGTGTTCATTATGGCAAACATGCTCACGATTTCCCTCACTGTTACTGTCATACCACTTCCACCAAGCCACTACGTGCCTGCTTGGGGAACCGCTAACGGACAGCAAACTGCCACCTGGACTAGGTGGTAAGTACGAAGAAAAACAAAACAAAATCTGCCTCAGTGCTGTGCACAAGATAAAAAAAATCAAATTAGGAAATCAAACTGCTGACTGCGGCCACACACTTCACCTTCACCTTCACCGAACCCTGGCTGCACAGCTATATTTTGTTTTATACAATTGCTGAGGCAAAAAAAGGAAAACCCAGCAATTATATAAAATAAAGTATGGGTCTGGGTGTGTAAACTCGAATTTACACACACCCTCAGGGTTAGATGCTTCACATAAACCCCTCGGGTATGTGTAAATTCTCGTTACACACCCAGACCCATACTTTATCTTATACATACTACACAGCAAGGGCAGTAAAAGAGTGGCACAATCTGCCATTAGATGAGATTATTGTAGGGACAATGGAAACATTCAACAATAAACTTGACTCAGATATGAACACACTACAGAGTAAAACTTGTTAAACTGGATGAGTCATTCTCAACAGAGAGTCTTCTTATGTCTCTATAGCCATAGTATGAACTGGCTTTCATTATAAGCTGCATTAGTGGTGGGGCTACTGGCTTGCTTTTTATACATTGTGGGGCTGGAGGATGGTAGCCAGGTTCCTGCCTTGTGAGAGAGCGCTGGAAATGGTACTGAGATATGCACAGCATCAGGCATTCTCAATCCCTAGTGTCACTGATTGGCTTCTGCAGATCATGTGGCTTTGCAACAGCTTGGACATGCTCAGTGTGTGATGCCCTCTTCCAGTCCTCAGGGACTTCTCCACTCCTTAGTGATTTGGTAAATAATGCCTCCAGGGGTGCAGGCAATTCTCTTCCCAGTTCTTTCAGGATTCTGGGGTATAACTCATCCGGTCTCATGGGCTTATCCACTTTTAATCTGTTTAGTGCCTCTAAGACTTGGTCTGTCATGAAGGAGCTTGTATCAGCTGCTAATCCACTGTTGCAGTTTCTAACTGGATCTGGTCCATCTCCGTCTCCCTGTTTTGTAAACATTGAGCAGAAGTACCTATTTAGGACTTCTGTCTTTTCTCCATCATCCTCTACTAGGTTCCTTTCCTCTGCTGCTAGTCTAACTATACCCACCTTAGTTTTCCTTTTTTCCCTTATGTACCTAAAGCATGTTTTATCGCCTCGCTGTGCCCCTTTGCAATTTTCACCTCATTCTGTGCTTTGTCCGACTTTATCTCCTTACTTGCCTCCCTCTGTTTCTCAGTATATGCTTCCTTATACTTTTGCTTTCTTTGAATCTTTGTAGTTCCTGTATGCCTCTTTTTGTTTCTTTCACCGAGGTTGATACTTCTTTCACGAACCAGAGAGGTTTTTTTTTTTCCTCCTTTCCTTTACTTACCCTTCTGGTGCATTGAGCTGCAACTGTTTGAATAGCTCCCTTAAGGCTTTTCCACATCTCTTCCACCTTTTCCACTTCTGTGATTTTTAAGATTCCTTTCAGGCTTTCCCTCATTTTCTGTAAGTCAGCCTTCCTGAAATCTAGGACCCTAATTTTGGATTGCCTTGTATCCTTGGCTGTATTCACTTGGAATACGACCATATGGTTGTTGCTATTCCTCAAATGGCAGACAACTTCAATCCCTTTTACCCTTTTGCTGTTGGTGAAGACCAGGTCCAGGACCGCTTCTCCTCTTGTTGGTGTATCTACAAGGTGCCTTAGACCTGCTCCTCTTAAGGCTATTAGAAAGTCCGTGCTTCTTGTTGTTGTTGCTGTATGTATTTTCCCATTAATGTCAGGTAGGTTAAAATCTCCCAGCACTATCTTTGTCTGTTATTTTGTGTATTTTTGCAAGTCGATCATTCTCTCCTTTTTTCCCCCTGTTTTGGGGGTCTGTATACCATGCCGATTCTGATGTTAGCTCTATTCCCTGTATCTGATGTTAACCACAGGGCTTCGGTCTTGCTAGGAGCCCCCTGTATCTCTGTGGTTGTCATTCCCTCCCTGAAGTACATTGCCGTTCCCCTCCTTTTCTCTTTCCTGTCCTTCTTTTATAGGTTGTACCCTGGGATTTCTGTGTTCCAGATGTGGTTATCTGTATACCAGGTTTCTGTCATAGCTACCCAGTCTAGGTTCTCATTGGCCATTGTGGCCATGAGATCTGGAAGTTTGTTTGTTAGATTCCTAGCATTTGCAACTATCGCCCTCTATGTACAATCCCCCCCCTTGTTTGGTGATGTCTCTTGTTTTCTGTCGTTTTGGATTTCTGTTACTTTTTGGCAATATTATTGTGCTGTTTTGGATGTTGGGGAGTAGTGTCCTGCACACCCATTGCAGCATTGTGTGCTGACTCCATCTCCCCTTTCTTAGTTGAACTGACTTGTGTATACGACAAGTTTTTTGGGATGTTTGGGGAGTGGTATCCTGCACACCCATTACTGTGGTATGTGCTGACTCCATCTCCCCTTTACTTAAGCTGACTAGTGTATATGACAAGATTTTATGATGTTTAGAGAGTGGTGTCCTGCACACTGGTTGCCGTGGTGTGTGCTAATAAAATCTCCCCATTTCTTAGTTTAAAAGATTTGCATATACAGTATGTCAAATGTTTGACCAAGCATCCTTATCCCTTCCTTGGTAAGGTATCGGCCATTGTACCTTAAGAAACCTCTTTCCCAGAAGTGCCACCAGTTCCTTGTGAAGTTGTGGCCATTTTCCTGGCACCATTTACATAGCCATGTGTTGAGTTCATTTATTTCTTCTGGCCTGACTCGTTTGGTGCTACTGCTTTTTTCCCAGACTGGTTGAACCTCTGAGAAGACTAGTGTGGATGAAAGAGAGGAAAATCAGTTTGCTAGCTCTGCTAAGTGATCTTTGGCCTCCTCCAATGTTTGATTGGCCAAATGGTTAGTCCCAAGATGGATTATAACATGTTTGTTTTTTCCTTCCCTAAGCACAACTCTTTCAATGCGGTCTATGTCCCTTTCTGCAGAAGGTCCTGGGAAACACTTAACCAGAGTCTCTACTTTGTTGTTTGAGTTTAGGTGGGATTCCCCACCATGGATCATGGAATCCCCTATTATGAGTAGCCTCTGTTTTTTATTTTTATCCATAGGTTTGTTAACCCTTATTTGACTTAGCGTATTGTTGGTTCTTTATGTTACTGGGCCCCGACTGAGGGACTTCCTCCAGAAGTGAGTACCTATTTTTTGTAGGAATGATGAGCCTGCCTTTGTGGTTATGTTCATTTTCCTTGGCCACATTGCCTCGTCTCCCCCTCCTGACCACCTGTCAACCTTCTGACCCTATGTCCTGTTTGGGATACTGGTTGATGTTTGGGTCTTGGTGGTTTGAAGGTGGAGATCGTGATGGCCTGATAGGATGTGTTCTCTCCTGTAGTTCATATGTTTGGGCCAGGCTTCCTGAAGCTGAGCCCTAAGGTCAGTGATGGTCCAGCAGGTGGGACAGTGACTGGGGTGCTGGGAATAAGACCTGGTGAAGAGAACCCCACATTGCCTGCAGCTTACAATGTCCATATTTTCTGTTTGCTAATTAATACTGGAGATAACTTGTGTAGGGAGAGCCCGATGGCTTCCTTTTTGGATGAAAGAGAAAGATTCACTCTTCTGAGTTGAATGAAACCCTGGTTCCTCATACTGTTTCACAGCCCCGAGAAAAATAACATTTCTGCAATTTTTTTCCAGAGCTGTTAATAATAAGCACTGCCCCTTCCTATTCCAAGGCAGGAAACAGGTGCTTAGGGCAGTGGGTTTATATAAGGAAGTGAGCACGGGATGGGAGGGAATGGGAGAGGGTGTGCAGGTGTGTCCCCTGGTGTAAAAACACAATTAATTAAATTTCTAATAAAAACTATAAAGATTTAAATCAATCAGTCAATGTCAACACTATTGCAACCCAAGTCTGTCGATATTTAAATGTCTGCAAGGTAAGTTATAGATAGGGTTTTTTATGGTATACAGTTATCACAGAGCTAGCAAGTATGGAGTAAATAATGTACAGTTAGTTCTTTGTAAGGTAGACAGCTATTCCACAGAATGAGGACTATTCGAATACCGCTGTTTTTTTTCTCTCAAAAGAAAACAGAACTTGTATTATTTATTTATTTTATCTATTTATTTAGTTTTTGTTAACCGGGTAAGTGCACTAGCCAGTAAATGACTATTTTCAGGCACGACCCAGGAAAGTACAAGGCAATACATACAAAAAGGCATTACAGGAATCAGTGACATTAGACAATATAGCTTGTTCTCAGCCATGGAAACAAAGATGACAATAAACAATAAACAGTAAAGCAAAGTGCCTAACATCAAACATAAGTGGCTAAATTTTAGCTATGTAGACACTGATAACAGTAAAAAAGCATTGCTCAGTACTACATGCAACAATAGCAGAGATACTACAGCCAGAAATACACATCATGGGGCAGGTTATAACATGAAAGAAAGGCATATAGTATAGTGATACATTTTTACAGGTAGGCATAAAAACAAAATGCAGGATAATACAGACATCTAAACGTGTAGTAGAGTGCTTCATAACAGGAAGGGATCGGGCCCCAAAGAAGAGGTGCTTTGTGCATGTGTTACCACAAGAGGGTACAGAATTACTTAGAGAAGTGGCTAACTAGATTGAATTGAGGGAGAAAACTGAGGAGGGGCGCAGTATCAATCAGATACTGTGGTAGGATGGGTCCAAGGAGCGTGTTTTGAAAGATTAGAGGAATGGGGAGAGGAGAGAGAGAGATGTGGTGTGAGGGGGGAGGGGGTTTCAACAAGCAGGAGATAATAGATTGTCCAGTGGCAGTGACATGGGGCAGGTGGATCATTTGCTAGGTCAGATAGGGTCGAAACAGGTACACTGTTCAGCTGTAGACAGATAACGTTGTAGCCCACTTTTAAAGTGATAGTGGGATGTAGATTGTCTTAGTTCCAGGGGCAGCATATTCCACATCTGAGGGGCAGCATGCCCAAATGCCCTGGTACCTTTGGAGGTGTGACACTTGGGTACCCTCAGTAGAGATTTGTCAAGTGACCTCAACCCTCGGTATGAGGTGATGGGACATAATAGCTTTCCAAGGGAGGCCGGGGTTTCCAGCCTGATTATGGAGTCAGATAGACAGCCAAGATAGGATTGTCTGGATGCAGAGGGGGAGAGCCAGCCTAGGTCGCTATAAAGGCAATATCGATGCTTGAGCCATGGGGACAATGATGCATAACGACAGATATTGTTATAGGTGACATCCCATTTCAGTAGTGATGATTTGTGGGCAGCTGCCAGGATAGGAGCACAGTATGTCAGGGTTGGGAGCAGGATCCCCCTGGCAATGGAGATACAGTGTAGCCACTTAACTGAGGAAAGGAGGGAGGGAGAGAGACGCTGACATTTGCGTGAAAGATGGCGGCCATGCTGGGCTAGCCACGTCATACTGTTCTGTGCTGCTCTGCTTTATTTTATTGTATCTACTGCGCTGTAAATTGTGTAGCGGTATATTTTACAACCGTTTCTCTCTTGGTTGTTTTTTGGTTTGCCGACGATCCATTCTTCCATTTGGCTTGGCTCGTTTGTTCTGTGTGCAGGCGGGGAACTACGCGACCACCTGTTAGGCACTGACCTGATTGCAGGTTGCAAGGGGTCGGCTCAGTCGTCCGGGTGTTAGACCGGGGGATGAAATCTTTTGATAGATTCCGACAACTCGGAGGACTGTGGCTGGATTGTGATTGGGAACCTGGTGTTCGGTAAAGGCTTCCTTTTCTCCTGGATGTTGGTGTCTGCAGGACTTGGAGTCGTGGAAGAGCACTCACCCAGGATATTGGCGGGGTAAAGCTGTGGTTTCGGTCCAGGGACGTTTTTTTCTCGGACCAGGAGAGAGGCTGTCATTATTACCTCCACATAACCTGAGGCTTAGATCCCTGGTCCAGACGGGGGGGGGCTGGTTTGTTCTGCCTCCGGAGGGTGGTGGGGCTTGCTTTGCTCCCTGGGTGGGGCAGGGGGGCCATCGGAGGGTGGTCCTGCCTTCCTCATTTCAGTGAGGATCAGGGGGGAGCTGTAGCTGGAGTGGTTAATATTTGTGGAGGTGAGGAGTCATTTTACAAATCTATTACAAGCTGATTTGTCCCCTCTACGTCCTAGGCTACCAGGAACTTGGAAATTGAGATCGAGTTTGGGAAACGCAGAGCAGGATTTGGTGAAGTACTTTATTTATTTTAGTGAGCTGTTGTGTTTGGTACTGGGAGACTGCAGAAGATGACTGTGAAGCCTAACTGTTCTGAGTATTATTTTGGGTACATCAGTCTCGTGAGAGGAGTCTGATGTACATTGAGGACATATGGTGTGGTGAGAGCACAAAAGTGTGACTTCAAGATCAAAAGGACTTTGAACATTGTTGGTTAATTTTCCGTCGTCAGTCTGCACTATTTCTGTATTAAATAAATGTATGGTTATATAAATTTTAGAGATATAGGATAAATCTTTTGTAGTTTTAGGTGGTGTGTCCTCTCCCTGCAGTGGTGAGAGTACTGTGGAGGCTAGAATTAGAATTATAATAGATGTTGAAAATTTTACAGCACTAAATTGCTAGATCTTGAGTTTTATTGTGATTATTGTTTTATTTTAGTGTAGTGCAAAATGTGCTGGAGTAATTGTAAGGCGGCGGGTATTATTCCCCTCTATGCTTAGGGACCTCCGTCCTTTCTCCTGTCCCCGTTGTCAGCTGAAGTTTATAGGAAGTGTAGGGCTTTGGGGATTGTGAGAAGGCGGAGGGCCCATGCTGAAGGGGAATGGAAAGAGTGAGTCGGATTGGGATTGTGGGTCAAGGAGATGCCCTGGGGTGAAATGGGCACGGAGAGAGGTCCTTCCTGTCTTGTGCCCATACCCAAGGTTCTGGATTGGACCAGCAGGTAGGCCGGTCACTATCGGAGGTTTGTCCTACTCGAGCGGTGTTATGCAATGCCAGGTCTATTAAAACAAGGACGGCTATTATAGCTGACCTTGTTGAGTCATCTGACCTGGCATGCATCACCGAGACCTGGCTGGATGAAAATGCTGGGCCTGTATTAGCCGCAGCAATTCCGGCTGGGTACTCGGTGATACACCGCCCGAGGCAGGATCGTAGGGGCGGGGGTGTTGCCATGTGTTATAAGTCAGAACTGGGTCTGGTGGAGGTGCCAGCAGGAGTCACCAGATCCTTTGAGTATTAATGGCGAGGTGATGGGGTGCAGGATACTTCGTATACCGTCCACCAGGTGACGAGAATGTTTTTCTGCAGGAAGTCGCAGACTTCATTGTCGACCTAACATTGGGGTCCCCCAGATGGTTGGTTCTGGGGGACTTCAATGCCTGGGTCAACGAATTCTCTCGGTTTGGTCAAGATTTCCTCCAGTTGATGATATCACTGGGCTTCACACAGGTGGTTTCCTCCTCGACCCATGTGGGTGGACACTCATTGGACCTGGTGTTCCTTCTGGGGATGGGGATATCCGACTTGGTGGTGGAACCGGTTGGATGGTCAGACCATCACTCCATTAGATTCAGTTTTGAGGCCACCCCTGTTAGGTCTGCCCCCACGGAGATGGTTCAATACCGCCCTTTGAGGGCGATCCCCAGAGGACCTGATGGTGGTGTTGGACCTATCAAGCCTACCGATAGATTGCATGGATCCAGGTGATCTGCTACATGCCTATAATGAGGCGGTAACAGGGGCTCTGGATTCTATTGCACCAGTTCGTGTTCGTCCTCTTACTCCTCGCTCAGGTCTCCCTTGTTTTGATGAGACCATGAGGGAATTGAGGAGAAGTTGGCGAGAGAGCTGGAGAGGTGTTGGTGAAAGTCGGTTGTGATGAAGACAAGCTAGTTTGATGGACCATTATTTAGTCTATCAATTCGCAATCTATCGTAAGAAGGCAGAATTCCTGTCCAGAGAGATAGCGGCTGCACAGAATAGACCGGCTCAGCTCTTTCGGACTGTGGACAGACTGTGCAATCCAGTCTGTCTTCAGCCCAGAAGAGCCTTATCTCAAGAATGGTGTGAGGAGCTTGCTCTCTTCTTTGCAGATAAGGTTGCCAAAATCAGATCGGACATTCGCTCTTCCCCTCCTAATGGGAGCAGCGGTGGTCGTCAGGAGATGTCAAACACCCAGTTGGAATGGTCTGACTTCAGCCTTCCCATAATCGAGGATGTTGTGATGATCATTCGAGCACTGCGACCGACCTGCTGTGATTTGGACCCTGGTCCCACGCGCCTCTTAGTGGGTTGCGTGGATAAGATTGGCCTAGTCCTAGCTTTGATTGTATGGAAGTCTTTGGAGAGGGGGATTTTTCCAGATCCCCCTCAAAGAGGCTATAATTAAGCCCCTTTTAAAGAAACCCTCCTTAGACCCATACTGTCTAGCAAATTACAGGCCAGTCTCTAACTTACCCTTTGTGGGTAAAGTTATTGAGAAAGTGGTCGCAGTGCAGTTGGAGGATCATCTGACCAACAACAATATCTACGATTCGTTCCAGTCTGGATTTAGGAAAGGCATAGTGCCGAGACGCGCTCATGCAGTACTAAATGACCTCCTAATGGCAAGAGATGACGAGGACCCGATCCATCTTGGTACTACTCGATCTCTCTGCAGCGTTTGACACCGTTGACCATGGTGTGCTATTGGAGCGCCTGCGGTTAGTCTGTGGACTGTCTGGTACGGTCCTCAGATGGTTTCAATCTTACCTTGAGGGTAGGACTCAGAGAGTGGTGTCGGGAATTTTTTCCTCAGCATCATTCTCCCTGCCCTGTGGGGTACCGCAGGGTTCCATTTTAGCACCCATGTTGTTTTTGGTGTATATGGTACCATTGGGGGTGATTATTAGATGGTACGGTTTGGGTTTTCACTGCTATGCAGATGATACCCAGTTGTATATGTCTTTTTTGCCAGGTCAGGACGCTGCCTTGTCGGTATTTAATAACTGCCTTGAAGAAATCCAAGAATGGATGAATGGGAGTTGGCTGAGGTTAAACCTGGAGAAAACTGAGGTGTTGGTTGTGGATATAGGTCGCTGTGAGGCGGGTCTGCCAGAGGGATCACCCTCAGGCCTATGGCTTGGAGGTGTCCAGCTGACAACCTCAGACCAGGTGCGAAATCTTGGCGTAGTACCTGATGACCGTTTGACACTTAAATCTCAGGTGTCAGCGGTTATAAAGACTTCCTTTTTTCATCTGAGGAATATTGCCAGGGTGAAGCACTTGGTTCCTCCAGAGGACCTTCCAACATTGATCCACGCCTTTGTTACCTCCCGGCTTGACTACTGTAACTCCCTATACCTAGGGCTATCGGGGGTTGAACTTCGCCGT
The DNA here is from genome assembly GCA_016271365.2 of Neoceratodus forsteri. Taxonomy (NCBI): domain Eukaryota; kingdom Metazoa; phylum Chordata; order Ceratodontiformes; family Ceratodontidae; genus Neoceratodus; species Neoceratodus forsteri. Next base: position 411,157,921 of record CM028133.1, on the reverse strand, counting down.
CTGCAGCTGGTGCAGAATCGGCAGCCAAGCTGTTGACTGGAGTTTCTAGATCCAGTCACATAATGCCTGTGCTCCAGCGGACTGCACTGGCTGCCAGTGTTTTGGCCGAATTACCTTCAAGGTCGGTTTGCTGACCTATAAAGCCCTACATGATCTGGGACCTGCCTACCTGAAAGAGCTCCTGTGCCCCTATAGTCCCTCTCGCCCCCTCCGATCCAATGACGAGGGATTGCTAGAGATTCCCAGGGTACGTTTGAAAACATCTGGTGCTAGATCGTTTAGTTTTATGGCACCTACCTTGTGGAACTCTCTACCTCGTCAGGTGCGAGATTGCCCAACCGTCCTTAGTTTTAAAGGAGCGCTGAAAACCCACCTTTTTAATATAGCTTTTAAGGATTTTTATTAATCTGATTAATTATATTTATTGTTATATTTATTTGTACAGGTGCTTTGATTTTAAGAAAAGCGCCTTTTAAAAATAAAGTTGAATTGAATTGAATTGAAAAAAATGGCTGTCTTAGCAGAAGGAGTTAGCATATAGCTAGTTCTGTAGGCAACACCCAGTCTACTATTTACTGTTTTGCAGGTTGATCGAATGTGGAGGTTTAGGTCTAGAGATTGGTTGAGTAAAACCCCAAAATTTCGGAAGGATGTGACAGCCTCTAGTTTGTTCCCCTCCAAGTCATGAACCATCAAGGGTGAGGGGCAGGTTCTTAGTTTGGGGGCAGAGCCCAGAAGCATGGCTTTAGTTTTGTGTGTGTTTAGAACCAGTCTATGGTTGCACAGCCAGCTTTGAATGCTCATGTAAGCAGTGGTCAGAGATGAGTTGTGGTAGTCGATGTTAGTAGAGCTGGTGTAGATGAACAGGACTTCAGCGTAGAGAAGAGAGGAGCAAGTTGAAATGCTGTCCGGAACATTGTTGATAAAGAGGGAAAATAGAAGAGGTCCCAGAATAGATCCTTGGGGAAATCCAATGTTGATTGTGGTGTTGTCAGATATTGCAGTATTAAATTTCACTGCTTGGGTCCTGTCAGTTAAATAGCTCCTGTACCAATTTACAACAGGAGTAGAGAAGCCAATGTTTTGAAGAGTGGACAGGAGTAGGGAGTGATCCACAAGATCAAAGGCCTTTGTGAGATCAATGAAGACGACTCCCGTTAGTCATCCAGCATCCATGTTGGAGAGAGTATCTGAAGTGAATTTTGCCAGGGCCGTTGAAGTGCTATGATTTTTCCTGAAACCATGCTGCACATCAGAGAGAAGATCTGAGGTTGCAATGAAGTCCAGAGTTTGGGTGGTGACGAGCTTTTCCAGTATTTTGCTCAAGACCAAGAGAATCACTATCAGCCTGTAATTTGTGATATCCTTCGTATCCCCTTTTTTGAATATCGGAGTTACCCTAGCAATCTTCCAGAGGTCAGGCACGACACCACTGGAAAGGGATAGTGTGTAGATTTTGGCCAAGGGAGAGGCAATGAAATGGGAGGCTAGCTTCAACAGGCGGGGTTAAAGTGAGTCGGATCCTGGGCTGGTGTTATCAGAGATAGTTTTTAGCAGTTTGAGGACCTGTGGACTGGTGATGGCTTTGATGTAGAAAGGCCAGGACAGCGGAGACCCATTGGATGAAGACAGGAGAGCCATCGACTTGCTAGAGTTAGGGGGCTGAGATAGGATGGGAGCCTGTGGAAAGGTGGAGGAGTAGGGTGAGAGATCAGAGAACATCCTGTTGAAGGCATTCACTATTGTATAACAGCATTACAGTGGGCTCCATTGAGAATCATCTCTGAAGGGGTCATAGATTGAGATGCACCAAGGAAGGTTTTTACATGGGCCCAGAATTTCCAAGGGTCATGGGCTGAGCTGGATAGCAGGTTCTGGCAGTACCTACTTTTGGCTTGTCTTATGCATTTTTTGCAGGAATTTCTGTGTTTCTTATAAGTAATGAGATCAGTAGGCAAGCCAGTATGTTTGTAGTGCTTCCACAGTTTGTCCCTGTGCCGTAGCTCTATGAGCAGGTCTTTATGGAGCCACCTGGTTTAGTTTCCTCTAAGCCTCCTTTTTACCTTTGGGGCATGTCTACTCTGGATGGCACTGAATTTGTCTAGAAAAATGAGTAAGGCATGCTCCACTTTTTGTGCATGGTAAACTTCAGTCCAGTCTATGGTGGAAACATCATGAAGGAAGGCATTTTCGTCCATGCCTGCAAAGTTTGTAAAGGTGACAAGGCGGGGTGGAGGAGATGGTGGGGCACCTGAGGTCCATAAACAGAATACTGGAGAGTGGTCTGTTATTGTATCTGCCAAGATACCTGCCTTGGTCACATGCTCGGGTCAATTAGTGAGTATCCAATCGATAAGGGTACCTGGTTTGGATGGAATTACCGTCCTTGTGTTATCAGCTATAAGCTGGTAAAGGTTAAAACTGTGTACTAAAGACATGAGGGCACTGTGAGAGGGACCCAACCAGTTTAGGTTTACATCCCCAAGTATTAAGGCCTCATTTAGGTTGGTAGATTGTGATGTATGGCTTAGCAGGTCCTGAAGTCCTGCCACTCCCCTGGATGGCGGGTTGTAGATGCAGACTATGTGTAATTTCTTTGCCCCAAGTGTGGCAATCGAATGAATGGATTCACATAACATGGGTGGGTCCTGAACTGGGACAGTTGTAATACTGAGGTGGTTTTTGTGGTAGAGTGCAACACCACCACCGCGCTTTGTACCAGGTCTACCATGTTGGATAAGAGAGTATTTCAGTATGTCACACAGAGAGTCAGGTATTCACAATTTTAGCCGTTTCTGTAAGACATAGTATGTCAGGTTCATAGACTTTGATCCATGCTTCCAGTTCGGCCATGTGGCACATAAGACTTCTGATGTTCATGTGGACTATGAGAAGCCCTTTTTTTGCTCGTCCAGTTTGGTCAATAGCAGTGACACAGCCGGGAGGGCCTGGATTAAGTTCAATATCACCTGATAGTAGAAGCTCTAGCAATGATAGGAATGTAAACCTTACCACGTAATAAGTAAGGGGCAAATAGTGCTTCCTGCTCAGTTTACCAAGGGCACGATGCATGTAGTACGTACATCCTTTTTTGTAAAATAGATATTGCCAAGTGTTTGCAGGCCAGCACTTAGAAGCCAACAGGTTGGAGAACCTGAAATCCCCATCTGCATGGCAATTATGGTTCAGTTCACATGGAAATGATAGTGAGATCACATTAACACAAAGTAATAGTAAGAGCCCAGGCACAAGATAAAGTACACTTATTTTGCCACTTAGGGGCAGTGTGCATCCATAGATAAGTGACATGGTTAGTAGGCTACTCTGCCTAATCCAGAGAATGCTAAGAGTCTTGACTGTTGTTAAGCAGAAGATGTATAGGTTTAAGATTCTCTGTTAGACCTACATAGTAGGTAAATACTGACCTAATTCAAGTCTGCAGTAACCAATATCGATTTAGGTTATGACCCAGTGAAAGAGAGAGAGAGGGGTTTAGACTGGAAAAAACGTTAGGTAAGGGTAGGTAATTTGGTAGGTTACAGAGCAACGTAGCCGGGAGACAGTTCAGAGAGATGAGATTAAGTGCAGCTATGGAGGCATAGTTGGTTAGGTTATCCTACTCATGAACAGTGAGTGGTGGAAAGGATTGCCCCTAGTGGTGACAGAATATAAGGAGCCAATGAGAAAGTGGACACTTAGTCATATGACCAAAAGGATCCTATATAGCTAGAGGTCCACCCAGGGTGGATGATGTGGGGGTGGGTGGGGAGCCAGCGCAAAGTGCTGGTGGGACGAATTAAGCCCCAGAGGAGCTGTGAACACTGAATGTTTTTTGCCCGAGAAAGGTGCGTTGAAGGCTGGGAGAGAGAGGCCGGCTCACAACAGTGCTGAGCGGTCTGAGTCTCGAGCTGATGGAAAAGGGCAACCAAATTTACAAAGTCCCAAATGTATAGCACCAATCCGTGCTGCTCTCAAGGAGTGGATTATCCAATCAACGTCTAGCGCCTTTTCAAAATATTCAGGGAGTTGAAGCTCGGAGGAATGTACCTTTCGGCTTTTTTATAGCAGGAGCAGGTAGTTAGAAGTGGCCGGGCTGCTGGTCCTCAGTCCGGGCTTGTGTTTCACGGGCAGCTCCTTCTACGGCTTTTCCTGGAGGAGCGTGGAGAATTCTGGGCACTTGCCGCTGGGGTTACCGCTTGGCCAGCGGGTCCACAGCAGCACTAGGTCAGGAGGAGGTGGCGATCCAAAGCCCCGGTGGGCTTGGATTTACCTGAGGAAGAGAGCAAGGGAGAGGGTTTAAGTAAGCATAGGTGGGGAGGGAGGGCTCGAGTAGAATGAAAGAGAAGAGATGGGCAGAGAGATAAGGGAGGAGTAGACAGGGTGGAGCGTTCTAGGTATAGGAGAGGAGAGGAGAGATACAATAAGCTTTAGGAGAAATAGACTTATACTTTATGCACTGGATTAATATCTTAGACAACTACTTTGCTAGCAATACTGGACTTAACTTATGTGGCTACATTTCAGAACATGCAGAGCACAGGTGAATTAACAGAACACAAGGTAAAACTTCAGTCAGAGTCTTTCATGGCAGTAGGCGCATCCCTCTCAATTAAGCCCCAGAGGAGCTATGAACACTGAGTGTTTTTTGCCTGAGAAAGGCACGTTGAGGGCGGGGAGAGAGGCCGGCTCACAACAGTGCCGAGTCTTGAGCCGATGGCAAAGGGCAACCAAATTTCCAAAGTCCCAAGTGTATAGCACCAGTCCATGCTGCTCTCAAGGAGTGGATTGTCCAATCAACGTCTAGTGCCTTTTCAAAATATTCAGGGAGTTGAAGCTCCCAGGAATGTACCTTTTGGCTTTTTTACAGCATCAGTGGGAGCAGGTAGTGGGAAGCAGCCGGGCTGCCGGTCCTCATTCTGGGCTTGTGTTTCACAAGCGGCTCCTTCTACGGCTTTTCCTGGAGGAGCGTGGAGAAGTCTCGACATTTGCCGCTGGGGTTACCACTTGGTCAGTGGGTCCACGGCAGCACTAGGTCAGGAGGAGGTGGCAATCTGAAGCCCCGGTGAGCTTGGATTTACCTTTCAGCTTTTTTATGGCATCAGCAGGAACAGGCAGTGGGAAGTGGCAGGGCTGCTGGTCCTCAGTCCAGGCTTGTGTTTCATGGGCGGCTCCTTCTTCGGCTTTTCCTGGAGGAGCGTGGAGAAGTCTGGGCACTTGCTGCTGGGGTTACTGCTTGGCCAGCTAGTCCATGGCAGTGCTAGGTCAGGAGGAGGTGGCGATCCGAAGCCCGGGTAGAAAAAAACAGAACCTGTATTTACCCAATGTCTTTTTCCCGTGTATTGCAAGTCGTCTGACTTATGCCCCTGTTAGTGAAGATTACCATTCATCTGGTTGCATTTCCCCTTGTCCTAAGGAGAAGCCTTTTATCAGATTACAATGGTGGTCTGGTGCAGACTAGGATATCTAAACAAAAGAAAATGCAGCACCCCCCGTCACAAATGACAAAGGAAGAAAGGCAAGGATCTACAGGAAAGGAAACAACTTAAATCTATCACTGAGTCCCTGCCCACTAGTGGTTGCCAGTTTGAAGATCTAAAAACCTTCCCTCTGCAAAAGTAATTTTTTAAATGATCCCCTCCACTGGGACCCAACTGACTTTTTCCTATGCCCATAAATGACCACACATGATTTGCTGGATCCATTGCTTGCACTGTATGTGCTGCAGTTGAATATTCCAAATCTTTATAAGCAATCAGCTGCACATGATCCCTCACCTTTTCCTTTCATTTTCAATTTATACATCCACTATAAAAACTATTGCATGAACAAATTGCTAAATAAACCACATATGTGGCATTGCAGTTAATTCACTTTTTAATGTGGAACTCCTCCTTAGTTACTGGATGTTCAAAAGTTTTAGTTTGAACTATTTGTGCATACAATTTACACCTACCATATTTAAAACAACCTGAAGGTAAAGTGGGTAGCCAGGTCGTAACTTTTGGGATCAGCTGAAAACTGTGTGTGACTCTATCAGCCAAGTTCTGTGAATGTTTAAAAATCATTCCCAGTTGGTTTTCAACCCACTCCCTCAATTTACGTTCAGTGTTAATGATGTGCCAATTGCATCTAACTTCCACCTCCCTAGTCTTGGTACTATAAGTGGTAATAAAGTTAGCTCTTTTGGGCACTGCTTTTTCACCCCAACTCCTGAGCTAAGTAATTCAAATTGTGGTATTCTCCTGGCCCTAGAGTGCACTCTCTGTATATCAGAGTATGAGTACCTACTGTCTTTGACTCTGTCTCCCATTTCTATGGCATTGCTCTCAAAATCCTCATCTCTACTGCAGTTCCAGTGGATACAAAGAACTAACTTGTGGAGATATTTTCAATGGTGTCGCAGGGTGGCAGGATCTAGCAAGTAACAAAGTATTCCAATCTGTTGTCTTGTGATGTAAGTTGGTATCCACTACCCTTCCTCATTTTTACTAATCACAATGTCCAAAAAAGGAATTCTGCCCTGACAAGAAGTGACTGTAAACCATCAATTGGAGTTATTGTCATGGTGATAATCAATAAATTCAGTGAGCTTCCCCACCGTGCCCCACCACACCATCAGTATATCATCAATGTATCTCCTCCAAAGGGAGTCAAATGGGAGGTAACGATTAATCTTACCATTGTAAATGATTCATTCCTCCCAAAGCTGCAGGTAGAGGTTTGCAAAACTGGGGGTGAACATTTTCCCCATTGCTGTCCCACTGACCTGGAGAAATAATGCCCCCCCCAAAGTGAAGCAGTTATACTCAAGAACAAATCAGGAAATAAGTAGGTGGCTTACATGTCAGCTCCCTGCGATCTAAAAAAATGTGCATTGCGTCACCATGAGGTTTGTTGGTGTACAGTGCCTCCATATAAAGGGTGACCAGCAACTCATCACCCTCAATGTGTAGGTCATACATCAGCTGCAAGACCTTAAATGTGTCTTTAATGTATAATCATAGACCACTCACAACATTTTTATATGTTGATCAACAAAGCTTGACAATGTCTTCATAAGGGAGCCAATGCCCAATATAATTGGGTGACCGAGGGGTGCTTTTAAATTCTTGTGCACCTTTGTCTGATGTACTTGATGGTCTATAATCAGGAATTTGTATGTTTGTTCATCAACCCAACAAATTTGTATTGCATCAAACAAGAATGCAGCATTGTCAGCTTTGAATTTGTTGGTGGGATCAGAAATTAAAGCTCAATAGTAGTTAGTTTTATTCAATTGTCTCCTGACCTCACCCACATATTTGTCAATATCCATGATAAAAATGCTGCCACCCTTGTCTGTTGCCTTATTAGTGAAGAGTGGGTCCTCTCTGAGTTCTTTAAGGGCTTCCACCTCTGTTCTACTCATGTTTACATAGCCCGGTCTGAAATCCTGTTCCGCCTAAGTTGTAATGTCCCTTTCACACACTTTAGTGAAACCCCCTACAGCATCATTCATGGCTGGTGCAAAGGTGGAATGAGGATGACATTGCAGGGGACCAACCTCAGTAACAGTCACTTGACTACCTGAATCCAAAGCACCCAAATCAGAAACTTCCCCAGAATCAAACAATGGATTAGAGCTAGATATCTGTGATTGTCTGCTCATATTATTAACATCCAAATATATTAAATTTAGATTGAGTGTCCATACAAATTTGTGCAGGTCCACCACACTTTGAAAATGATCAAAGTCAGCAGTTGGTACAAACGTTAGACCCTTATTTATTACTGTAAGTTGATCATCAGTCATTGTTCTTCAAGATAAACTGATAACATTGGCAAAGGTTACCTGCTCTAATATTGACCCCTACCTCATGGGTCTTGCCTATATGTTTTCTTGCCTCTGTAGTTCCCTTTACCTTGACCTCCTTATTCCCCTATCTTGTTCACTTTCTTGTTCCAGTAATGTGATCTGAGAGCTGTGTCTCAATGGCTGTGCAGGATGCTGAGGGTGGCTGCTATCCAAGGACAGTGTGTCTTCTGAAAAAACAGATGCTGCCACGTCCAAATTACTGCCTCCAGTTTCATATTGTGCCTCTGTACTACTGCTAGGGTTACCTGAACTTTTCAAAATAGATTTAGGTTGGGACTTAGCTTATTGTTGCTGCTGTTGTTGGTGTCTTTAGTGCTTTCAATTGAAAATGCATTCGTTTTCATAATCGCGCTGACCTCGAAGCAGTTTCTTCTGTTTGAATGCTTTAGTGCATCTATAGTAGTTAACTATTGTCTGATTGAGGTACTGTCTTAGAAACTCAAATTCAGTAGAGCTCACAAATTCATTCAGCTCTGTCTCCTTAAGTTTCAGATCTTCCAGTAAGCACTGTTGTTCATATGCTGAGTCCACCAGAATCAGTCTAATTAAGCGCAATGAGGAATCATAGATTTCAGTCTTCCAAGGACCTAAAAAGTTGTCCCTATGATGTTGGTTCGACAACACTTCTGTCGACCGGCATCTAAGCAACAGGATTTATGTTAACCACAAGTTGAGGTTGACATAAATCCCATTGGTTTTCTGGTCCTATTTTGGCAATGGGGGGCTTTGCCCCCTGCACCCCCCCATACTTAGGATTATCAACTCCAGTCAGAGTTGATTAGGGGAGGAAGTGCCACTGGGAGACAGTGTGCCCCTGTGTCAGGCACACCAACACAGTGACCTGTCGGCAACCTGTCAATTTTGCCGATGGGGTTGGTAGGTCGATGTGTTGGTGTCACTGTTGGGGGGGAACCAAAAAAACTCATCCCTGCCATGCTCAAAACTGGGGAATTACAAAATTCAGAGTACTCTTGAAACCCAGCTAAGTGCCATATATTTCTCCATGGTAACTTGATGCCACATCAGACAATGAATCCTGAGGGCTGTGCCTTCATAACTAGCAAATGCCTCTTTTATAGTGAGTGCCTTATTGGTGACTGATTCAACATAAGGTAACTGTAAATTTTGAGCAGTGGATGTAGTTATCCCTCCCAAATCAGGTTTTTGTAGCACACAGTCTGATAAAGTAAAAGAGGGGTCAGCTGTTGTTTTGGGTGTAGAAACCACTTGACTCATGCTGCAGTGGTCCCTGTGGGCTGCACAGCTGGATGGTGATATTTGTTCGAGCCTAGCCAAGCCCACATAGTGTAAATGAAAGAAAAGGCAGCTCAAAACAAGTGGTGCATAAATCTCAAACTGAATACACTAAAAACCAAAAAATGACCATCACTCATGCCAATGGTAGTTGAAGAATTCTTCGTAACTTTAATTCTGCTCAAAGTGGGATAACAACACTCCTGTCCCTCCACCAAAATCTTAACATTTCACAAAAATGCATTGTCAAGAGACATGGCCACCCTCAAGTGTCCACAATTTAGACAACAGTTTTAAAATGACAATGCATGTTACATTATCACACAACTGATTTGTAGCCAACACCAGATGTCGAGAGGGCGTGGATGGCACCTCAACCCACCCCCCCCCCAGCGATTACCAAGCAGAGGAGCACAATCAGTCTACTGACTGGAGTGACCTTCTCTCCACTTCCCCTCTTGCTGCATCACCAATCAGAAGAGCCACTTGAACTTTGCTGGGTAACTTTTCAAAAGTCTGCCAAAACCCTGTCAGCAATTCACCTCCTCTTTTGTTTCCTTGCTGTTCAAAAACTCCTTACCTGGCTCCCAGTTCTTCACAGCCAATTTGGAGCAGACACCAGGGGTTGAGACAGTGCACACGACACATCAACCCACCCTCCCCCTCAATGATCACTGAGCTGAGGAGCACAACCCGACTACAAGCGGGAGGGGACCTTCTCTCTGCCTCCCCACTCACTGCACTGCCAATCAGAGAAGCCACTCATATTTGCTGGGCAACATTTGAAAATCCCATTCACACTCTGCCAGAAATTCACCTCCTCTTTTGTTTCCTTGCTGTTTAAAAATCCCTTACCTGGCTTCCAGTTCTCCACAGCTGATTTGGAGTCGACACCAGGGATCAAGAGGGTGCACATGGCACCTCAACCCCCCCCAATGAATGCCAAGCTGAGGCGCACAAGAGAACTACCAGCTGGAGGGGACCTTCTTTCCATCTCCCCACTTGCTGCACTGCCAATCAGGGGAACCACTGCCCCCACATGACTGTGATAAAAGGTCTACCCCTTAACAGTTCTCCATGCTAGCGGTCCAGACTACTAAGGGCTGCAGCACAAAGGGTGTCATACTGTGTGTGTCAGCTGTGGGAGGTGGGAGTTGGACGTCGGCCAGCCATGCTGCCCCTCTCAGTGTAGTCATCTACTCTTAGGTAAGTCTTGTCTCCTCTCCTCAAAGTGACTGTTATGGCTATATGCACAAACTTGTATTTCAGTTTTAACCATTTATCTTCTGTGTTGAAGTTGTTGTTTGATTCTGTTTTTCTATTGGCTAGGTTAACTTCTACTTGGCTTTGTGCTACAGCCTTCAACAACCCTCACTGCCAAAAAAAAGGTCTAGGTTTATGTCTTTAGCTCTGTCTGATGGTATCTAACATTGCTATAAGGCAGCATCACCTGCTACCTAATCTTTGTTCTTTTACAGCATAGTCATCTGCAGTTTCAGCTCACCCTTTTGATGCAGCTCAATTCATCTGCTTTTTCAGTTTACAGTTTAAAGTAGTATTTTTGCCCACCATTATTAGAAGAGCCAGCCTCTAACTCTGCTAACTATTGAAAGTCAAACCTTGCAGTCTAAACTTATCCTGTTACCCAGCCTGCCACTACCACCTAATCAATATACTGTAGTTCATTTGCTGATAGCTTGAAGTATTTTACCTACTGCTAGTTAAATTATTCTTGCTGCCAGTAAAGTGCTTGTTTACAGTGTAGCCTGACTAATCCAATGTTGCTCTGTGTCCCCTAGAGCTACTCCATCACAGGTATCTGTACTATTACTAATAACCACTGACATGGGGCTGTATGGCTCACAGTAATCCTGTGTGGTTAGTTTTGCATCTCAGGCTCACTTCTTTACTGATTCACTGTAGTGCCAAGCTTCAAGATCTTATGGATTTCACTATGTCCAACCTAGTAATCCACTCTGCTCCTAAAGAACTACCTTGTTATCTGTTGCCACTGCACTGTTTCCTCGAGATGGCAAATTTCCTAAAAAACAAACAAAAAAAGGCACTAGTGCTACAAGTTCTCTATCTTTTACCCTAGGAATAGTCCCCTCATCTATTTATCTCTCATCTACCTTTTATCTTCTAAAGATGTTGAACTTAACCTAGGTTCCATCTTTGCTAAACCCCCCTTCAATTCTGTTCCGTGGCATAATACCAAAGGCCTCATATCAGTATAAGAAGTCTAGTCCCAAAACTAGATGCATTCTCAGCATGGGCCACACACTACCAACCAGATACCCTTGGCTTATCTGAAACTTGGCTGTAGCCATGCATACAGGATAACCTGTGCATGCTTCCAGGTTATAGCCTGATCTGCTGTGATCAACCAGGTCCCACGAAAAGGAGTGGTATGCTCATATTATAAATCCCACCTTCAAGTCTTGGCCCCATGTTATCATCTCCTTCTAGAATCCCCTTTAGAATGCTACTGTGGTGAACTCATATTTGGTGGTGCAAAAAAGCTTCATTTTTTCTGTATCTGCCTTCCCCCTACAGGGATTTTGACCTTACTCCACTCCCTGACTAAGCTGATCAGTTCATTAGTCAGAAACAATGAATTCATCATATTTGGGGATTTTAACATAAATTGGCCTAGTGGCTACAATAGTACTGTGACACAGGCCCCTAGTATGCTAAATCTTACAAAGACCATCTCTGAGCCTACTAGATGCTCTAACAATGGCAATGTGCATACCTTAATTGACTGGATATTCACACCCAGGCCAGACAGAATTAAAAGTTCAGGTCTGATGCTATTAGTGATCACTCCCCCATTTTTTGTGTATGGCACGTCAAAACACCTAAAGCCCTTCCAAGAATCATTCACTTCAGGAACTTCAAAAAAAACAAGGAGAGAATGGCCAGCACCAGGAAAAAAAGTAGTGATGCTCCATTTAACATAAATGCACCAAATATCAAAGAGAAATGGAGCACCTGCAGGCAGCAATGACTCCACATAACTATGGCATTTAATAAAAACTCTTACCGTTTACTGAAAAACATGTGGTGTACTGTACATTCTTCTACCAACAGTGTGTGAAAACAACCCACTGAAGTAGCAAAATGATCTCATGGCTGCATTGCGGACTAACTTTTCACTTGGGCACTACTAAGCTTCTTCAGAGTTGACCCCTTTTCACAAACAGTGCCTCTTTTATAGTTATAACTATGCAAATTACCCACAGTGAATGCATATATACAAAGGACATGGTTCAAACCAGGCACTCTATGCAGCGTCACTGCACCACTTTCACAACCCAAAGGTGCCACATAGAAGCTTATAGCTAACAGACTGGTTTGCAAGCTACTAAGTAAAAGCTCAATTTATCAGCTGGTAATGTGCATTTATAGCAACCAACCCAACACTTAATGCAGAACAAAATACTAATCGCTGTCCAGGCACTTAAAAATGCAAAGATTCTACTTCTCTAATGCAAATTAGATAATAAATTTTAATTTCCTATGGACAGCTATCCTAGCATTTTAATATGCTAGCTACGATTCCATCGAGCCGATGCTGTTCAAATAATAAATGTTAACATCTTTGGATCCCCATCACTATCTTATAAAAAAACAAGGTCCAAAGGATGCATAAAAACATCAGCATATGAAACACACAAGAAGGATAAGTAAAAAATGTTGCTGTTTTATAAAAAGCACAGCAGTGTAAATGGTGCATATATACTTTGACAAGCATACACAGAGATTTGGTACAAACCAGCCACATATATGTATTAAAAACTTGGAGTACTCAAGACACCCAGAGATAAAAAAACAAAAAAATATTAATAGACCCCACCATCTATAAAACCACAAAGAGATTAGCTAAACAGTTAATCTCCTAGTTATATTCAGAAAAAGATGGGTGCAGACCAGAACATAATACAAACAGGCTTATCTACACAGAAGAATAAGTGTTCATAATCAAAAACAGATGGATTACCAATCCAGTGATGAATACATAAAGTGAATTGATCATATTATAGGAAGGCAGACACATCAATATTATATAGCAATATGTATAGTTAAGGGTGTCTCTTATGAGATAAGAAGGTTATCTCATGCTGGTTTGGACAAGAGGACCGTGAAGCAAAGTGGTGGAAATGCCTCCACTACAAAACAATGCAAATTTCACCATTAAATGCACTATACTTGGTTAATATTTTTCTGATTTCCTCCGCTGTTTGTGAACATCTTGATGCGTTCCGATGTTTCTCTCTAAGTAACACGTCATTGCTTTCCAGATACAGCTGTCTGTTAAAAAAAGAGAAGAAATAAATGAAATCATTGTTTTCAGACCACTGTGACCAAAGTATCATGCCATCCACTGTGACTAAAGTATCATACCATCTTCAGAGTACATCAGTAAACAGAACTTCCATTTGGTCTCAGTGGTCTGACTATAGTGATTTAATTTTTTTTTTACCAGACAATTGTGCCTGTAAAGTGATGATGTGTTACTTTACACTGCATTATGCCTTCCGATTTGCTCTGCGATTCGTTGAGTCAAAACCACAGTTCTGTTTAGTCAAGTTCTCTTCTGTGACAACTGATCTGCCGCTTTGACACTAACAGGAAGACAGTTACAAGCGAGAGTCACTGTGGTGGAAATCAATTGTCCTGAGCAGCATGAGGCAGCAACTGTATGCTCCATTAGAGGTACATTGATGCTGTGATCCTATTGGTGGAGGCAGTTCCACCACTTTATAATATTCAAACCAATGCCCACCCATGCTCCCAATTCATAAATCTAGTAGTACTTGCTGCACCCAATTAATTTTTCCAAGTCTACACCCCTGGGATCCAATACTACTTTCTAAATACCAATAAAATGAATATTATGTACCTTGGGTGACATTTCACATGCTTTACAATAGCATAAATGTCATCCCCACATTGCAATGCTCTTTCATGTTCACCCATATGCATTTTAAGCTGGGGCACAGTACGCAGAACATAAAACGCATAAAAGCTACACCTGAGGAGGTAAACCACCCCAGAAGTGTTGCAATTAATGAAGTGCTTAAGGGAAATTTTATCACCTGTGACTGGTTTGAATCATGTCTTTTGTATATATGCATTCACTGTTGCTAATTTGCATACTTATAATTACATAAAGGGCACTATTTGCAAAAATTGATCACTCTGAAGAAGCTTGGGAGCATCAAAGTAAAACATCAGACAGTGGTGCAGCCTTGATTTCATTTTGCCACCTCAGTGGGTTGTTTCTGCAAATTGCTGGTAGAGGAATGTATACTTCACATTTTTCAATAAACAGTATGAGTTTTTATTAAAAGATGTAGTTGTGTGGAGTCATTGCTCTGGGTACTCTATTTCTCTTAGGTTTTCAGGTACTTCAGGAAGTCCATTAACCTGGATCCTGAGCTTTTTAGGCTGGCATTATCTAACACTGACTGGTCCTACTTACATGAGGCCACTGATGTTAATTCAGCAGCAAATTTATTTACCTTTGAAATCACTAAACTGCAGGAAAAATGTGTCCCTATCACCAAAATGAGAATGCATGCCCCTGTCACTAAATGGCTAGACCACGCACTGCTAGCCAAGTTTAGAGACTATGATAGAAATGGGAGGTTTATAAGGCCTCCTCATCCCCCTCAGACTTATCAGCCTAAAGAACACTGTGAAACATCTGGAAACATCTGGAAATGTGAACTCAGAAAATATGAAAGCCTTCACCAAAAAATGTTATTTGATACCATTGCCCAAATCCCAAGACTGTTTTGGATGCAAATTAAAAAACTACTAGGGCAGTGGGGTGTCAATCTTCCCCCAATATGATACTAAATGGGGTGCACTGCAAGAATAACAACACCATAGGCAATGCAGTTAACCTGCACATTTAAGACCTCTCCTCTTACATACATGCCATCCCTGCCTCAGCCAGTCCTCAACCAAATGCAAGTCCCCTTTCTAGGTTCCCACACACTTTATCACAGCCACCTTTCTATTTTAAATGGGTCAGCCCTGCTGAGGTTTGCAAACTCCTTAGGAAGATTCCCATCTCTAAATCTGCAGGTATGGATGGCATTGAACCCAAACCTCTGAAAATTGCTGCCAAAGAGTTAGCTTTCCCAGTTGCTAAAATAATAAATCTCTCTCTCTCTTACTACTGACATGATGCCTGACTTTTGGAAGACCTCATGAGTGGTTGTGGTGTTTAAGAAGGAGGATTGCAAAAACTTAAATAACTATCGACCAATTGCCAGCTTCCTTGCTTTAAACAAAATACTTGAAAAAGTAGTGGCCTCACAAATCATTAACTACCTTTCAGCCTATGACTTGCAATCCCACACACAACATGGTTTCCATAGATGACATAGCACCACCAGAACCCTCCTTACCCTCACCAACTCTGTCTCCTCAATAATGGATACCAGATGTCTTACTGTCACCATCTTTATTGATCTAACAAAAGCATTTGATCTGGCTGATCACTACATGCTTATAAACATGCTTGCCAAGCTGGGTATCTTTCAAACAGCTCTCCTCTGGTTCTGCAACTACTTAACAAACAGAACCCAGAGGGTTATGCATGAGTCCTTCCTTTCAGATTGTGCCCCTACCCTAGTAGGTGTTTCCCAAGGTTCCATATTAGGCCCAGTGCTGTTTACCCTATACATCAATTCCTTAATTCAAAGCCTGACACACTGCTCTGCCATCCTATATGCTGATGATCTAGTTCTATATACCAGCTCAAGTAATATTGACCAAATCAGCCAGTACCTGACAGCTAACCTTTGATCAGTTTACACCTGGTTATCAGATAATAAACTTATTTTTAAAATGACTAAGATGCAATCCATGCTATTTGGCACATCCTCCAAACATAGACCATGCCATTCTCCCCTATCTGTGGCATATCAAGATGGTACCCTTGCCCCACCACCTCCTCCTTCAAATACCTCAGAGTCACACTGGACCCAAAACTTGTCTACTCATCCCATATAATGTGTTTATGCAAATCCATGAATTTTATGCTGAGTGTAGCATACAAAGTGGCATGGGACCTATCACTACAGGCACGACTTGCCATCACCTGGGTAGTGCTCCTCCCTAAGCTTCTCTATGCTGCCCCAGTGTACCTGGCAGAATCTATAGCTACTTTCCTTAAGTGGGATATCACCTACAATAGTACCTGCCATTTTGTATCAGCACTCTCTAGACTCACTCACCACTGTTCCCTTTTTGATAAGTTGGGTTGGCTTCCCCCATCTTCCCTATGTAATCATAGTTTTGGAGGTGTGATCTATAGTGTATTGCAAAGTGATCAGCCTCTACTCCTTGCTACTTTTCTCCAACCAGTGAGAAATGGCTATACATTGAGGTCATGTGAAAGTTCTCTGCTGGCCATCACTAAAGTTAGAACCTGGGATGATGAAGCATCTTTTGCTCATATGGCACTGAAAGTTTGGCACTCCATCACACCAGACATCTGATACTGAGCATCTGTGTACACTTTCTGTCATAGGTACCAAAGAAATCTCAGTAGCCTGGCCCATTGCTCCTGTAATGATGCCTAAATAAGTTTTATTACTTGCCACCCATTTCACCTTTATGAATGTTGATGTTGTTGTCTGTTTCTTAGTATGTCCTACTGATGTAACACTTAGTTGATAAACTACTGATTTCCCCAAATGTGTTCCCTAACTATGATGAGATTTTTTCATATATTTCCATGTGTCAGCCTGAATGCACTGCCTGTTATGAATGTTTTTCCTTTTACAGATATATTTATGATGTTTGCTTTTTTGTTGCACTTCCGTGTCAGCCTGTATGCGCTGTTTGTAATGTATGTTTCCTTCTACAGATATATTATCTCTCCACTGTTATTTTATAACATAGTGTATTTCTGCTGTATGTATACTTGGTTGCAACCCCCTGGGTTGCACCTGAAAATTGGCATCCAGCTGCCTAGTGTGCTTACCTAGCTAACAAAAACTAAATAATTATAACTGGATGTTACCAAGGCAACAAGACAGGTTGCTCTAAATACATCTTACAAACCTGAAGACAGTGGAGTACAAAAGCATCATCACTTATTTATGCAAATTAAACCAATCAATTAATTTATTGTAAGTATTTGCTATGTAGTAAGTATCTGATAATTAAAAAGTAATATCGCTAACTACACACAGCCAGCATCTCATTAGTGCCCATAGGGGAACATTATAGTCACATGGATGCACAATGCTGAACATGACAAAGGAATAAAGGCAAGGATCAACAGGAAAGATGTATTTAGAGCATTTTTGTGAAACACTGAGACATTGGTGTAGGGACTGGAGTGTTGTTATTATTCCATTTTGTGCTGAATTAAAGTCATGAAGAATTCCTTAGCTACCATTGGTGTGAGTGCTGGCCATTTTTTTGTTTTCTAGCAAACCTGCACATTTTGACAGAACTGCATAATTTTTGAGCGCTTTTGAAACTACCACCCATAGTCTTTAATGTGTGATTGCTTCTACATAGCTATGAGTTTGCAAACTTTGTATTACTGAGTTTGTAACTTGTACAATACAGCTGATGCCTACCATTTGTATTTCATCCATGGAGCTTTCATGTGGAATTTTATGAAATTAGAATTCTCAGTAATTATATGAACAAGTGAAGAGCATGTCACTTTAAAAACTGGGGTTTAACTGATCACTTCTTACTCTGGCCATGGCCCCAAAGAACACAAAGTGCTGTTTAAAGTACCAGATCTTATATGCAGCATCCTCCAATTTGTATTTTTGTGACAAAAGGACAAATTCATCTTTTTTTTAGTTTATATCAACCTGCCCTACTCAGAGTCAAGAGAAATGATGCTCTTGTTTCTGATAATGATAGACAATGGCAAGCAAATACAGTGGAGACGAGTACATTTGAACAGTTCTGCAAAGGTATTAAATATATACAGTTGTGCATCAAATGTATTGTTAAAGTATGAATGCACTATAGTTTTGAATGACAAATCCAGAAATGCCATGCCACATGACTGTAAAACAATTTTTAAATCAGGACACATGCGTCATAAATTACAGGCTGTTATGGGGAAAATAATTTTTAATGCACCATTAAAGGCTTATTAAAACAAACACAATAAAACATTTTGCAATGAATAATGAAGTCTATGCCAGTATGCTACAGAGATTCAACACAATGTTAAAAATATGGCTGACCCACTGGCACAGCGGCAGCACTACTACTTGTGAAGCTGATGACCCAGGTTTGGAAGTGAATCCGGGGTGTCAGAGGGCTGGCTGGGGGGATGAGGACTAAGCATCCATAGGACTGCTCTCCTGCTCTGGGAAGGGATAGGGTGGGACAGCGCTCAATGCTTGCCTGGTCCCTGGTGAAAGTTGGGGGAAGGGCAGCCCAGACCAAAAGGTCAGGAGGTGTGGCAGATGTTAGCACATGTTGTGAAGGAATGTATGGCACGCATTATGATGTCCTTGCACATCACACCTCCCTGGGGTTCAGGAACACTGGAAAATGCTGGTGGCAGGATGCTGATGGGCATTCACAGGCCCTGTACCTGATCAGCTGGGTACAGCAGCCTGAACCGGATCCAGACCACGACATGGACTAGGAACCCCCATTGACCCTGCTGAGGGCAAGCCATGGGGGAAGATGACTGGTGGTAAGTCCGGGCGTAGGTCGAAGTGATGGGGTTGGGGCTCCCACCCACATGAAGGAGGGCCATATGGAGAGGAGCATAACATTTTTTTTAAGCATTAACATAGCATTATTTTATAGCCTTGAACACTTTTAAATATGTTACTGTGTTGGCAGATCTGGTACACAGGTATAAACAGTTATCACTAGACTATTTAATGTAGACTGGTGGATGTTAACCCTTCCATGCCCTGGGGGGTGTGGAAGACAATCCATGGTGCTGCTTATGGCAAAAAACAAAAGAGCACTCTTACAGCAAAATGGTGGCCATATAAGAAATTCTAAACTGAAAGAGTTTTTTGAAAAGAAATATGAACAAACATGTATACTGTAGTAGATATTGTGACAGAGTGCTTAAACACATGACAACTGACCAAAAATTAAAAGACTACCAAGATGAAGAAATAAAATGTACTTTTTATGCAGAGGAATTGCAAATAATTGAACCAGATGAAGCCAGAGTGTAGCAGGTTCAGTAAATCATGGCAGCAAACAAAAAAAAGGAAGCAAATCTTTGCATCCAGTAAATTTAACTGTTGAGTTGAGACAGCACAGGTGAAGGACACTAATAATGGATAAAACCAAGGATGTTGAAAATGGGTCTATGCTACCTTAACCAGCAATGCCTCCTTTAGGGTTTTTTTCCTAACAGTATCATAACTTTTTGTATGGAAAGGTTTCCACAGGCACTTGAAATATGTGATGACTGGGAAGTGAGGAAGTGGAAATTCAGTATTTTCCCTCTTGGGAAAATGTGCCTCGGAAAAAAAAACCTTCCCTAGCCTGTAACAGCCTTTAAATGTCAACCCTGATGTATGGTCACAAGATATCACAAAGGAAGAAGAGATTAAAATCCCAAAAGATTATTAATGCACTATTGTACTATTGTGAGTGTTTTTTTCCCTAAGGGAAACCTAGTTATAATTTGCAGTTATAACCAGCTGGTTATAACGGCAAACACGCGCCAGGTTTTCCCCACTATGGGCATGCACCAACCTTCAGTCTTCCATTCCTCAGCCGCTAGCCATTGCATCTTACCATTGGACACTGTCACTTCACCACAACTCACACTCAGTGGTGAAATAAATAAAAGAAAAAAAAGAAAAACAAAGGAGGTACGAGAGGGAATGGGGACACAGAACACAAGACGCAGGTCATGGATAGAGAGCAACACTCAACAGAGGAGCTGACGGACAGCCGAATGGGAGCTGCTGAAATGGGAGGGGCAGAAGAAAATGAGCAATGAGGACCAGGAGGGAGGGAGGGAGGGAGGAGGGAGGAGGAAATACACTGAGAGTCGGGTTGAACTTCTGTGTCTGAATTTAAAAAAATGCAAACAAAGGGAAAGTTTCCAAAAGCTTCTGACCTCCTACTGCATGTCATCTGCATTGGAAATTGCTGTGGTGAAAAAATGCTCCCCAGCAATTATATAAAATAAAGCCTGAGTAGGTGTGTAAAACTTGAATTTTACATACAATTTTACATACCCCCTTAGGGTTGGCTGCCTTAATAAACCCCTCAAGCTTTGATCTCGGGGTTTATGTGGCATCCCACACCTCGGAGTGGGGTGTAAAATTCTTGTTATAACCCCCTACCCAGCCATTATTCTTTATATAATTACTGGTGACTCTATTTGCCACATTGATTATCAGTGTGATCAAACATCATAATAACTGGGTATGACATCAAACCCAGTTATTACAGCATTTGGAGCAGTCACGCTTCACTTTCGCTGTTGGGGAACTTGATTATTTTGCTCATGTCCTTGCACCAGTTATTATATGAAAAAAAAAACATAAGTGACTGTGTGCTTATGAAGTACTTTTTACATACCGTCGGTTTGTTATAACCACAGAAACTTCTTGAGCTTCACTTTTGAGGTTTGTGGGTCTTCACACACCTCAGATGTATAAAAAAACTTCATAACACACAATTGTGCATTATTCTGAATATGACAACCGTCATCAACCAGATTAATAAGAGCATTTTGCTAAGAAATGAACTACAGTCCACTCCACATATCATGGACGTGGGTAACGCGGACAATCAGCATAGGCGGACAGATTTTGAGAACCTAAACCAAACCCATAGGAAAGTTAATTGTTTCTGCCTTTTAATTCAGATGTTGCCTTCCGGCAACTGCGTACAGCTAAGTGGGTAATTATGGCCATTGATTGGAGCAATTGACACTTCATTTAACTTAATTTATTACCTGTGCTTAAATACGGCAATGCGTTTTCGTCCTAAAGATTACCCGCTAGCTGTGCTTCTTATTTCTGCACTTCTGTGGCCAGTCCTGGTTTGATTTAGACATAATCATTTATTGCTGAGCGGTAGATAGCTCAGCTCATTGCTCTACATCAGTGCGGGTTGAGGCATAATGTCACGGCTTACTGCACTGGTGGGGGAAGCACACTTGGATCTTGGAGAAGGGGCATGCTGCTAATGTGTGTATAGAATAAAATATTTTACCCACCACCACCATCCCACCCTCAATGTTATGAGTACTAGTGGAGAAAGGCTAACATCAGAATGACATCAGAATATATAGATGTATGTGGAGTGGTCCGTTATAGAAAATCGCTATGTATAAATGCTGTGCCTAAGAGAATACTGTACAAGTTATGAACTCTTAGGTCACAGAGCCACCTACTGGCAAATACGGACATTGGTTTTCCCAGACATAATTACAGTGAACAAAAGTGTCCATATAAAATGGTTTACACTGTACCAGTGGTTTTGGAGCAGCCACCCACTGGCAGATGAGTAAGTGCTGATAATGATATCAAATGCATCTTGCACATAACATGCATGAAATGGAGGGAGATGGTCCAGTACCTTTGTTGACATGGGTACCCATAATGTGGCAGGACAATGATAATGTGACCATTACTCATGATAAACCCCACTACCAGAGAGTCTAAACATCACATCAATGTGGTCAGTACCAAAATAAGGATCAAAATGAGCCTGTATCCTACACGTTTGGAAAGGTTATAGTGAAGCTGCATTTTCTCCTGCAGACCATGCTTTGAAATTTAACGAAGGATGGTAACTATCAAACATAATGGAGACTCAAAATATTACAAAAACCTATTACAAGGTGTAGGCTAGATATGGTCTACTGGGCTTTCAAGGGGTTCCAATAATGTATGGTTCTGGTATTGGAGGGTTATTTCATTGACTGGTTTAAAAAGCAGTCCAATTTTTAGGAAGGGTGTTTGATATCACCATACTGCATCTACAAACAGTGCAAGAAATGTTTCTAATGATGTTGAAGATCATATGACTAGCACCGTCACTCAAAAAATGTCATGCAGCAAGCCACCTAGTAAGATGGGTCAGGTCTAATCATGGTCAATTGAATAAGAAATAAAAAGTTCAAGGAGCCCCCTAAGCTTCTCATTGGTCCTCCCAACTACTATAAAAGGTGTGCTTCAAAGCACAAAACATTGCAAAAGAGAAATAATTCAAAGTCTGTATGGTCTTTCAAGGGGTGATAAAACTATTGAGATCTGTTTTAACAACGTGGCCTTTTTTACTGCTGGTCTGGGGAATGTACAGAATCAGAACTGGATTTGTTTGCTGTAGCACCCCTACAGACAAATACTAAAAAAGTATTTGCAGTATGTCAAGATACCACCTTTGATGGCCCTTTCAGATACTTCCTTGATAAAATTTTTTATAGTGATGAACAGAAAGGGCTATTTGGGTTTTACTAATACCCTTCTTGATATGGCTTGTAAAATCACAGAATGTTATAATGATGACATCACTGCAGCTGCCAGGGTGAGCCTGATCAACTTTCCAGTGGTCACCATTTTCAGTCTACTGGATGTGACTGTCAAGGAGTGGCTCATCAGTGAAAGTAAGCATCATCTGTTACCCCTATAGTACAATCATTGAGTCTGCACTGAACTACAGTAAAGAGACCCTTTGTACCTAATTCTCAGCAGGGTTGTTTTGCAAAGATATTCCACGAGAACACAATATCGCTGTCAGCAATACTGAAAATCAGGGGTTTAATGAAAGAAGGTATTTCACTGGAATCAGTATAGTGCATTGGGTTAAGGCTCTGAGCTACAAATCTGGAAATCTGGGTTTGAATCCCACAGCAGCCGAGGTGCATACTGTGTGATCCTGAACAAGTCCCTTAACTTCCTTGTCCTCCCAGGTCGCATCTGTAAACAAGCTTTGGTTTAGTGTGCTACTCCTGATTAAACAATGTTCCCTTTCCCTTCCCCACTGCCACTAGTAAACTGGCCAATGCTTCTTGGTCACTTACCTTACATGTGGACCTGTTATTTTCTAGAAACAGAAATTCTGCAGGCAGAAGAAGACTTGATGTCCATCAAGCCTGAAATGTGCTACCTAAACCCACTGCAGCCTATTGCTGAGGGTCATTAGTCTGAGTGCCCAGGTGTGACACTGCCCCCACAAGTATCATTTTCTACCTGCCTCTTCCCTGAGCCTACAATCACTAAGCCCCTTTACCTGTCCCAGTTCACCTTTAATCCCTGAACAGACTTTGCTCTCATCAGCTCACATGGCAGCCTCTGTTTCACTTGCCTAACACCCTCTCTGTGAAGTCATACTTCCCTACATCCCTTTCAAATGTACCCTTACTTGTTTATAGTTATGCTCTCTGGAGCTAGACACCTTGCTGTGTCTGAATAGAGTTGACCAATCACCACTGTTGTCCCTATAGATGAATTTAAATATCTCAATAACATCCCACCTTGCCTCTATTTGGTACATGTTTAGACTTAGACAGGCACTCCTTTGTACCTCATTCTCCTACAGGATATCTCCTGGATTAAACCCTAGCTGATGCAAGGTGACCTCGTGACCCTGATTCATGCTTCTGTTACCTTGAGGCTCGACTATTGTAATGCCTTTAACATGGGGCTATATGGCTGGTGCTGAATGAAGCAGCCAGATTGATCTCTGGATCATCATCATTTGGAGGCCATATTACACCAGTGCTAGGGCATTTATGCTAGCTATCAACTGGGTGGTGCACAACCTTCAAGAACAGTTTGATGCCTGGCTACCTTAAGGACCTCTTGGCCTGATATACTGATAGCTACTCGCTCCACTCCCCTGAGGAGATTTTCTTGGCCATCCTGAGACTGCACCTCAAGTTAGCTGGATTGAGGGTGTTCTCAGTGATGGCCCTGTCCATCTGGAACTCCTAATCATACTATCATAGGAGGTCTCACTTGGAGGAGTTAGTTAAAATGAGTCTGAAATATTATCTTTTGTATCAGCCTTTATTATCGATGACTGTACAATATGTAATATTCTATGCCAGCATTTTTGTTTTATGCTGTTATTTATTGTTTTCCTGAATAATTAAACATTGATTGTATTCTGTTTTGTAACCTGTGCCTTGGGATAGGGTACTATACAAATAAGAATCCATTGCCTTGCCTGTCATTTTAGTGGCTGTTCTCTTTATCCTCTCTAAGCTGTCATGGTCCTTTTTGTGATCAGGAATCCAAAACAGTACACAGTACTCAACTGAAGTAGAGCCTCACAAGAGACCTGCACAGTGGCAGGCCACCTCTTGTCTCCTACTGCTAATGCCTCTCTGTATGCAGCACAGCATGAGATTGGCCTTTGCATACATCATGTTGCACTGGCATGCCTGTTTTAGACCATTGCTAATGATAACCTCCTGATCTCTCACTTCAGTAGTCTGCTGTTCTGACATACCCTATCTAATACCTTGTTTTGGAGTTCTTGCTTCCAATGTGCATTACCATGCATTTCTTTGCATTGAATTTGACCAGCTAGATCCTGGACCACTTCTCTACTTTTGGTAGGTCACTACTAAGCACCTTGATTCCCTCCTCCATGATGACTCTGCCACATAACTTTGTATCATCATTTAGTAGGTTAATCTTAACCTGAATTCACACTCCTAGATGAATACACTGAAGAAGACCAGTTCAAACACCAAAACCATGCTACTTTTCTGACCCCTGAAAGACTTCCTGCCATGAACTATCCTCACTTAAGTCCTGTCAACCAATCTCATTCCCTAGTCACTTAACTAATCTATTCGCATTCTTATGCTTCTGAACTTTTTCACCAGTCTCCCTTGTGGTAACAAATCAAAAGCCTTGTTGAAGTCCAAATACAGCACATCTACAGCTTGACCCCTATGAACTGCTTGGGTTACTGTGCTGAAAAATTTGATAAGGTTTGTTTATTTGTGTGTTTTATTTATTTATACTTGGTAGTCCACGGGTCAAGGACCCGTTTTCATGGTCAACCAGTGTACATATAAATACAATACAAAAATGAAGACATACCAATTAATTAATACAAAATACTTACAATAATATTAAAATACAACTCATTATAAAGCACCACATGATCATGTAAAACATTTACATATAGTTTCCTGTGTGAGATACTCCTTCGGGCATGCTCTGAAAGCCAACAATGCATTATTTAAGCATTCAAAAATGGATATTAGTGAACTGAAAAAACAAGGAAGTACATACTGTAAAGTATTTTGTTCATGTATGGTTTTCATTCTTGATATTGCAAAGAGCTTCTTCTCTGTCAATCTTGTTACTACAGAACTATAATGCCTTGTAAGGAAAGTACAAAGTACCTCAGGGACCTGTTCATGGCCACTTAAAAGCCACAGAAGTAAAACGGCAACCTGTGGACTTTGAGTCACTGTGGCTAACTATAGACATGGCCAAGGGAAAACCCTTCAGAATCAGTGTCATGTACAGGCCCTCAAATCAAGGAGATAAAGGACACAAAGACCTAATAGTGGAAATCCACAAGCTGTCTGATAAAGGCAAAGTAATACTTGTGGGGGACCACAACCTACCAGCTATTAAGTGGAGCACACTAACGGCAGCAGCAAGAAGAAGAAGTAGGGATTTCTTATTGTCACTACTAGGTGCAGGACTGTTCCAACTTGTTAAAACCCCAAAAAGGGGAGATGCCATTCTCAATCTTGTCCTCACAAATTCAGAAAGGATCAAGGACATCGAAGTGGGATGGCATATGGGCAACAGCGGCCATCGCACGGTAAGCTTTAAGGTAAACATAACACAGGACACCAGCCACTCAAAGACAAAGGTGCTAGATTTCAGAAAGGCTGATTTCAAAAAAATGAGGAACAACATATGTAGCCAGTTAATGGAAATAGAGGTTGAAGAGGTGGAGGTTATGTGGCGGAGACTCAAGAGAGCAATAAAGACTGCCACAGATCAATGTTCTAGATGTGTCAGCAAAGCAAAAAGAAAAATAAATCCTCTATAGTTTTCCAAGGAAGTGGCTACCACAGTCAAAGAAAAAAAGAAGGCGTACAGCATATACCAGGAATCCATAAATGAGAAAGACTGGGAGTCATACAAGGAAAAAATGAGAGTGTCTAACTAACAAATTAGAAATGCAAAAGCCCAGAGAGAGGAAAAGATAGCAGAAGGGGCAAACAGAGGTGACAAATCATTTTTTAGATACATTAGTATCATAGGAAGGCAAAAGGGGGGATAGTAAAGATTGCTACTGAAGAAGGGAAATATACCAAAAATGACCCAGAGAAAGGTGAAATCCTCAACAAATACTGAACTTTTGCTCAGTGTTTACCAAAGAGGACTCAGAGAATGTCCCAGCCCTGAAAAAATACAACATCCCATGACCGGGGTAGACAAGAGTCCCTTTACAGAAGCTGAAGTACTACAGGAGCTAAGTAAACTAAAAGCAGACAAAGCTATGGGACCAGACGAGATGCACCCCAGAATCCTTTAGGAACTGGGGGCAGAATTAGCAGTCCCTCTGGCCACTTCTAGTCTCAAAATCCTTGAGGGGCGATGTGGTACCTGAAGACTGGAAAAAGGCAATAGTGGTTCCACTTCACAAATCAGGCAGTTGTGAAGAGTCTAGTAATTATAGACCAGTGAGTCTTGCATCTATAGTAAGGAAACTAATGAAAACACCACTCAAATAGAGGATCATAGCATTCCTGAAAACTAGTGGCCAACAAGACCCTAAACAGCATGTTTTCACAGCATGTAGGTCATGCCAGACAAATCTGTTAGAGTTTTCGGACCATGCTACAAAAATAGTGGACGACAGTGGGGCAGTAGATGCAGTCTACCTAGACTTTTGTAAGGCCTTTGACTTGGTTCCACACAGAAGGATGGTAAAGAAGCTTGACCAAACAGGGGTTGGTCCAGAGGTAGTCAGATGGGTACAAAACTGGTTACAAGGCAGAACCCAGAGAGTACAGGTTAATGGAATGTAATTGACAGAAGGCAGGGTGACCACTGGGGTGCCCCAGGGCTCAGTTGTGGGGCCTCTGCTCTTCAATGTTTTTATAGCAGACATCGCTGAGGGACTGGAAGGGAAGGTGTGTCTGTTCGCAGATGGCACCAAGATATGTAATAGGGTGGACACCTCAGAAGGAGTGAGCAAGATGGAAGCTGACCTCAAGAAACTAGAAGAATGGTCTGGAGTGTGGCAGCTGAGATTTAATGCCAAAAAGTGTGAGGTCATGCAAATAGGAAAGAAAAATTCAAGAAAGGAGTATTACGCTAGTCTAAAAACAAACTGCTGCCTGTCTTTTTCTAGGCTATTAGCATTGCTATCAGCTGTATATTGAACACTGAATTTGTGCTTTACTGTGTTTTTTAGCACTTTAGCCTAAGGGAGCCCTACTACCCTGTCAGGAAGTAGGTAGAGAGGCATGGTGGAGACATTTGACATGCACTACCACCAAATCTAATATTTCTTCTACATTTATTGTGAAATTTGGGCTTGCCACTGTTTTATGCTTTAGCCACGCATGAGTGTCTGAAGCTGTGTATTTTAATATTGATTTGAACATAATTTGTGTGAAACATTCTCGTAACCCCAGAAGTCACTTCCTGGTTACACCACAGTATAACTACAGCACTGGTGCAAGCAGGGCACTAGTCTAAAAAACAAAACACTCTCTGTCTTTTTCAAGGCTGTTAGTATTGCTAGCAACTGTATATTGAACACTGAATTTGTGCTTTACTGTATTTTTTAGTGCTTTTGCTTGAGGGAGCCCTACTACCTTGTCAGGAAATAGGTAGAGAGGTGAGGGGGAGACATTTGACATGCGCTATCACAAAACCTAATATTTCTTCTACATTTACTGGGAAATTTGGGCTTACCACTTTTTTATGCTTTAGCCATGCATGAGTGGCTGAAGCTGTGTATTTTAACATTGTTTTGAACATGATTTGTGTGAAACATTCTCGTGACTGCGGGAAGTCACTTCTATGTTACACCATAGTATAATTGCAGCACTGCTGTGAGAAGGGCAAGCACGGGCAGGGAGCGTGCAATGTGTATGTGGAGATGTGCACTGGGACACACGTGTCTGCTTGTGTTATGCGTGTTAAGCATAGAAAGTGTAGGAAGTGTGATAGTGCACACTTTAACAGCAATGGGCATACTAAACATCCTACAGGCAGGCATCATCAAATAAACTAGTGGATATTCAACTTGCAATATAGTCATTGTACTGCCACAATTAGTTATTAAGCCAACACCAGGCAGACATTTAAATGTACTCCTTGCATTGTAACTAACGTAAATATGCATTCAAACATGAAAACCATGGACTGTAGTGCACTTTTAAAAGGGAAGATGGGAACCAAATGTTTGGTGTGTGAGATGTATCTAATTAGTGATGTCCCAATATTGGAAAAATCGTTTACATGTCTTAAATGTAAACAAAACAAGGAGTTAATGGTTGAGGTATCCCTCTTTAACACTAGATTGAAAGCACTGGAAATTAGTCAGCAGTGCAGTTATCAAAGAATGAATAATAACGAAACTGAACAAACATCACAAAATCTAGAAAATACGGGTGAAAATAATACCCAACACCCAATTCCCAAACCAAGAAGTTTACCACCAAATAAAACCTTACAAAGTACAACAAGCATGGCCTCCCCTAATAAAGTTACCTCAGACTTGCCAGTACAGAATAAAACAAGATCAAGGGACGAGGAAGGGGATGACTGTTCAGGAGAAAATTGGTACCAGATTCAAAAGCCAAAGACCAACAAAAAAAGGAAGAAAGGCTGAGAAATTTATATTACCACTTCATAATAGTTTTGACCCAGAGATACAAATTTCGGCGGAACCTCAAGCTATTATCCCAGACCTCAATAATACTGCCCCTCTCACTATTATTGACGGATACAAACCCCGAAATACTGTTACCACTACAAAATAATACCTCTACAGATTTAAATACAAACGAGTGTATAAATATAAACATTACAAATGAACCATTGCCAGAACAAATAATCTTACTAGGGGACTCTATGACCAGATTTACAGACACATATTCAACTAGGGGCAACAAGGAGAATACAACAAGTTGCAGTTACAGTGGGGCAACAATCAGTGATATAACCACCATGCTGCCAGGAATTTTTCAAGCAATTACAAAAGCCAAAAATAACAATTCTGCATGCAGGAACAAATGACATCAGGAGGCATGAGGTTGACAGTATTGTCAAAGACATGAAACAGGCTATTAGGACCCTCCAGGATTTGAATGTGGTACCGATTATTTCTGAAATCTTACCAGTACCTAGGGCGAGCTACAAAAAGCAAAAAAATATCAACTCATACAACAAATGGTAATGAAGGTGGTGCTTGGAAAACAACATTGATTGTATCAGGACCTAGGAATTATTTGACAACAAACCCAATCTATATGGGTATGATGGTTTACACTTAAGTACTCAAGAATCTAGATTGTTAGGATGCATCTTCCATAAAATATACAAAAACACATTACAGTAAAACACTAGATTCTAAGGGGCAAGGGGTCAAGCTAAATAATAGTACAAACAAACTCTGGATTAAAGAGATAATTAAAACATCACACTCCGTAAACAATAACAAGGGTCTTACATTTCTACTCACAAATGCACAGAGTTTACACCACATGAAAATGGATGAACTTGAACTAATTTTAACAAGAGACAACATCGATATAGCTGCAGTAACTGAAACATGGTGGGGGGAAACATCCAGTTGGAACACAAAAATAAAAGGCTATAACACTTACTACAACAACAGAATAACAAAAAAAGTGTGGGGGTAGCCCTATTCATAAAAGAGAATGTAACATACAAACCTATTAAAGAGCTGGCTGAAAATACTATTGAAACTATATGGGTTGAAATTTTAAATAATAAACGAAAAAAATTAATAGTTGGTGTATGCTACAGCCCCCCGACACAGACATACCAACCTATCAGACTATACTAAATGACATCACAGATAAAACTAATACAGATATTATTCTGTTGGGGGATTTCAACCTTCCTGGAATAAATTGGACTGATGGTATGACTAGAACCCAACAAAAAAGCACATTCTTTGAAATGTACGAGTCTAATAGCCTAAACCAGGTAATTTCTGAACCCACCAGAAATACCAACATTCTGGACTTACTCTTAACCAACATCCCTGACAATATTCATAACATTATTATAAAAGACCCTTTAATAAACTCTGACCATAAGATAATAACTTTTGCTACTAATCTTTTTGCTCAAAAAATAGTTGGAAAGACAACATTTAAAAACTATAACTTAGCCAATGTAGAACAAATCATGGAGTCCCTTTACAACTGGAATTGGGACAATGGCTCCACTAACCCTGAAAAAATATGGATAAATATTAAAAATAAAATTTGTGAATTAGAAACTAAGTTTATTCCCAATAAAATTATGTACAGCAACAAGCGCAAAATATCCATTTGGCTGACACTAACTATTTCTAAACTAATAAACAGGAAAAGAAGGTCATTCAGAGCATTATTAAAAGACAATAATACTTAGAACAAGCACAAATATAAAGTAATTCTCAGGAAGTGCAAAAACAAAATCAGATCTGAAAAGAAAACTGTTGCATTTAAATTACCCGAATAAAGGATGGGGAAAGAGTTTCTACTCTTACTTCAATAATAAAAAGCAAACCCACAAATCTATTGTCCCCTTAAAATCGGTCCCATGGAAGTTGCTAACCCCCTAGAAATGGCAGGGGAGTTAAATACGTATTTCTGCTTAGTGTATAACAAAGCCAGCCCTTCAAACACAAACCCAGCTGTGAAACTAAATACATCAGATGCAGATATGTTAGAAATAACGTAACAGAAATCAAAATACAGTTAGATAAGCTAAATATCAATAAATCACCAGGATCTGATAAACTGCACCCCAGACTGATCAAGATGATATCAAATTGGTTAATTGATCCATTACACAAAATATTCAATATGTCCTCATCTACTGGAATTATCCAAGCAAAATCAGCAATGGTCACCCCAATATTTAAGAAAGGTTCCCTTAGTGACATGGCAAACTACAGGCCAATTAGTTTAACCAGTATACTGGGGAAATTATTTGAAACTGTCTTTGAATTAAAGAAGTTTTATTGAGTTTACAACAATGATGCAACAAACAATGAAACAGTGCCGAGATCAACAGATACAATGAGCAGGAGAAAGTAACCCTCCTCCCTACCATCCCATCCCATCCTCCCCACCCTCCTCAAGCGACGTGTAGTAGTAGTACCATTGGGGTATCTTTAGCTGTAAAGAGTAAAATTATTACCGACTAGATGTTGTTTACCGGATATTGTGGAGGTGCCCGGGACAGTCAATGACAGGAGATCAAGACAGGTAAAGGGCGTACAATTTCCCCCATTTCTTATTAAATAAGGGTTTACAAGGGTGGACACTGGCAATTAACTATTCTGCCTGAAGAAAGAAGGATAGCTCTGCAGCCATTCTAGATAGGTAATGGGTGCCTGATCCATCTAATGCCTAATTACAAGAGTTTTAACTGCTAGTGAAATAAGAGCCATGTGGTAACTCCTCTCTCTCTCTCTTACTGGGATCTGAGAGAAGTACCCAGTCATACAGATAGCAGTGGAAAAAAAGGCCTTGAAGGCCTAAAAGAGGGTCTAACTTGTTTTCAATTTGATTCCACAGGGGATACCTTCTCACAGTACCAGAAGATATGTAGTAGGGAGCCATCCTCTTTACCACATCTGGAGCATGTAGCCAAGGGAAGGCACCCCAATTTAGCTAATTTAACTGTAGTGTACTATATCTTGTTTAAGATGTGGTATTGGGTGAGTCTGTACCAGTCCTGGGAGATAGAAATGTATAGGTCCTTCCAGAGTTGGGCCCTGTTGATTTTGAGATCAGGTAAGAGAGTATCCCACACCTTAGAGCCTACTGGAGAGGGGAGTTGGGGACTAATAAGCAAATATTTATACAAAAAAAAGACTCCATGAGGCCTGCAGGCCGGACCACATATCTGCTGCAAGAAATCCCGAAATAAAGAGGGTTGTGGCTGGAGCCCAAACATTTTGACCAAGAGGTGCCGGAGTTGATAAACCTTGAAAATGGAAGCTGGCGGCAGCCCTAACTTAGCAAGTATCTCCTGGGAGGACAGAATAGAGGTGGGAGAATAGAAATCTGAAATGTTAAACTCAAGGGGTATTGGGAGCCAGGTTGTGGAAAGAGGATGTCCCCCTAACTTGATGTTTAAATTGGAGAGGATGGGTTGAGAAGAGTCTCTGGCAGAAGACATCTTAAGGTATCCAGACAGTTGTGAAAAGACTTTCAGTGAGACTCCAAGAGGAGAAGAGTATAAAGTCTTACCTAAAGCTTTCATGGGAGAAAAGAAAATCTCAACAGGGTTCAGTTTTTGTGTAGCAAAAAGATCAGATTCAATTTGTAGCCTGATAGGAATATCATCTTGTTGTAGCTGAAGCTAGGGTATAGACAGCCATTTCCCACATTTGTATAGGTGGCTAGCCCAATAGTAGAGCAAGAAGTTTGGCAAATGCAGCCCACCAAATTCTTTAGGCAAGCTTAATTTAAGATAAGACCTTCTAGGAGCTTTATCTAGCCAGATAAATGAGGTGATATCAGAATGAATACACTTGAAGAAAGATAGGGGTAACTAGATGTTGAGCATGTTGAGAGGGTAAAAGAGCCTGGGAAGAACATTCATCTTAATGATGTTAATCCTGCCCCCACAGCGATAGTGGGAGATTTCTCCAGTGAGATATATCGTACTGGATAGTGCTCCATAGATCCTCGAGATTAAGCTTGTATGTTAGGAGAGAGTCAGAGGTGATAAAAATCGCCAAATACTTAGTGTATCAAGGAGACCACTTCATGCCAAATTGAGTGAAGGCATGGCTGTGAGTTCGATGATTGAAGGGATGGATTTCTGTTTTATTAAGATTCAACTTATAATTCGAGTACTTTCCAAAGGTGTCAATTATTTCGAGAACTGATGATAGAGAAGAAGCGGGGTCTGAGAGATGTAGAAAGATATCATCAGCATAGACTGAAATCTGCGGGGCCAGGTTACTAACTGGGATACCAGTGACAGTGGGAGAAGATTTTAAACTCCTAATTAAGGGTTCCAGATACAGATTAAAAAGGAAAGGGGAAAGTGGGCAACCCTGGTGTGTACAGGTGTAAAGAGGGAAGAATGAACTCCGTTGCAATAGATTTTGGCAGATGGAGAGGAATATATGGCCTGGATCCATTGAATAAAGTCTGAGTGAAACCCATTTTTTCCATGGTCGACCACAAAAAGTCCCAGTCCACCCTGTCAAAGGCTTTTTCTGATAAAAAGAGAGATTAAAGCCATTGATGGGGGGAAGATTTTGCTGCCTGGAAAATATAAGAAAGTTTGCGAATGTGATCAGAAGAGGATCTTCCTGAGACAAACCCTACTTGTACCAGACTAAGGAGACAGGATCAGACCTTCTCTATTCTAGTGGCCAACATTTTGGCAAGGAGTTTAATATCACAGTTTAATAGTGAGATAAGTCAGTAACTAGCTGGGCAAGAAGGAGGTTTGTCTAGCTTGAGAAGAAGAATGATGCTGGCGTCCAATAAAGAGGGATCCAGGGTCTTGTCAGAGAGCATGTAATGGTAGAAACAAAGCAGGATAGGGGACAGATTTTTGTAGAAAATTTTGTATAAATTTGATGGAAGGCCATCAGGGTCTGGGGTCTTGTTGAGTGTGAGGGTATTAATAGCAGATTCCACTTCCTGTAAAGAGAGAGGGGCAGATAAGAAAGCTTGGTGTGAGGCAGAGAGACATGGTAGTACCGAGGAGTTTATGTATGCTGATAGGTCTTCTTCAGATGGAGGAGCCGAGTGATATTTGTTCCTCGGAGAAAGCCAGGTTTGCAAGGAGTCAGAGGGGGAGGAGGTGTAGAGAGACCACTCCAGGGTGCGAATTTGGCCTGGTATAGCGGGAGCTTTTGCTTCCCTTTGGGTTTTGCGAGTGGAGGCAAGCCGTATAAAATCTTCTCTTAGAAAACACTTCAGAGCACACCATTTATGATCTACCCTTGGGACAGAGTTGTGATTGGTGGCCATGAATGTTTGAATAAGAGAGGAAATCCTGGAGACTATACACTCGTCCTTGAGGAGCTGGGCGTACAGTCTCCAAGATGTGTCTCTTTGAAAACTAGCATCTAGTACCAATGAAACCCAGGCCACTGCATGATCGGATAAAACAATGGGCTCTGTCCATGTGTGACAGAGCCCATGGAGGACAGAACAGCTAATCAAGAGATAATCTAAATGGGAAGAGGTGTGGTGAACTGTGGAATAAAAAGAGAAGGTGTGAGATAGGGAGTTTACTATTCTCCAAGGGTCACATAAGCCCATGGTATCCAGAAACTCCTGTAAAACTCTTTGGGCAGCTGACAGAGGTTTAAGGGGACAGTTAGACCAGTTGAGGTCTTGAGTGGGTGGAAGATTCCAGTCTCCTCCTAGAATCAATGGAAGTGAGCAGCTTATCCGTTAGGTAGGGAAATGGGCAGACTAGGTGGGCCAAGCAGTCCTTATCTGCCATCAAATTCTATGTTTCTATATTTCTATGTTAGTGACATAAAGGGGGTCAACTTATCAATTAATTCCATGAAGAAAGTGGGATCACCATCCACTGGGCCATAGATGCTTCCTAGTACTATCTCTGTGCAGACAATCTTGCCTTTTACCAGAGTGTATCTTCCCTGTGGATTGAGAGTGGTCTGGTCTGTTTGAAAGGGTATCGAGCGATTTATCAGGATGGCAGCTTCTCTGCTAGCAGTTGATATTCCAGAGGTGAAAACTTGAACAATTTCTTTTCTTCTAAAATGATTAACTTCCAGGGGGAGTAAGTGAATCTCCTGAATAAATGAGATGATAGTGTGTAAGAGCAAAATGTGTTTAAGGATTTGATATCTTTTAGGGCAATCACGGGCACCTTTGACATTCCATGTAAGAAATTTTGTTATAGTACTAACCATTCTCAAGGTATGTCAAAATGATCCCCAGATAAGCGGTACTCTCAGTATGCAACTCCTGCCCTCCTCCCACCCTTCCCACAATGCTCTGTAACCCATTTGCTCCAGATAGGTAATACATATATTGGTAGCCATATTCTGAGAGGCCTTGAATATACTATAGTTCTGACATGACAGTCCTGAAAAAACATATTCCTGAGGTGATGTAAGGCTTGCAGAGTAGACCTGATTCTGAGATCCTGAAACCCCCACCTTTTTTCCCAAATAAACTTACTGTATGTACAAGCACCCTCATACCAAATGTCTGGCCCCCATAATAATATAGAATGAAGTGACTGGTGGTGAGCTGACCTCTTTTGACACTGGATGCCATTTCCCCACCATTAAGAGTCAAATGTTGATGGTGAGACCACAGTATGATATTTATCATGTAACAAGGCTGAGCTGAATCCAGTAGAATCCATGCAATATGAAAAGGACACAGCAGAACCCAGGGTAGAGAGAAAGTCAGAAAGGCTTAGAATAACAAAAGCCAGGTGGTATCCAGGGTCCACCCCACAGCAGTCCAGTACATGAGGCTGACCATCTTCAACTGCCAAAATCCCCCTGATCCCTCCCCAACAGTTCAAATTGTATGAAATACCATTAAAACAACTGAGTTCAACAGGCTGCAACAAAATGCACATTTTAAAAACAGAAATAAGTCCTAGCCTGTACCCATGCTGGAACTTCAGGTATCACCATCCAGGTCCCCAGGACTCAGATTAAGCATAATAAACTGGATGAGAAAGCGCCGTTTAAAATCTAAGCAGCTCAAGGTATCCAGAGAAGAAGAAAGTTCGAGAGATACCAGGGTGGGAATACTAGCAGGGTAGTCATAAAAGTGCAGTAAGGAGATGGAAGAAGACGTGGACCTGAATGTGCAACTTCCCAGTTAGGCAGAGTCCAGACATGGAACTTTTATAATACATAAAGCCTAATCTAATTCAAATGCTAAGCAACAACCATAACAAAGAATGATGGAGCAACTCCCTATAGGACTGGTGGATGGTGGATCAGTCCCATGGGGATCCAAAAGCCAGACAGACTGGTGTAACAGAAAATCAGTCCCTAGGGAATCACCAAATGGAGGGAACAGGTCCAGATGTGAGATTAACAGTGTCCTCCTACCTCCACGAGCTAGGCCACGCTAGCTTGGATAAGGGCCTAGTTCTAAGCAGACGCAAGGACCGTCCACCATATCCCACTCTGCAAGAGCTCCTTCTCACCCAGCAATCAACAGATCCAAAGGCAGCAATCAAGGTAGGCACTAAGACACATCCAAGAAACACTGAAACAGTGAAGCCCAATTTAAAAAAGTAGCTTCAGGGATTTTTAAAGAATGAAGGCATCTTCATGCTGAGCTCCACTTGAGCCTGAGGAGCTGTGTCAAAGGATAGCCAGGTACCATTCACCAAGACCTGCAAATGAGCTGGGTATGCCATACAGAACTTAATGCTGGCAGCAATTAACTTGCACACTATATAGTGAAAGGTGGCTCTCTTCTGGCGGGTTTCCAAAGGCAGGTCTTGCGTGTTGCGCAGTTTTT
The DNA here is from genome assembly GCA_016271365.2 of Neoceratodus forsteri. NCBI lineage: Eukaryota > Metazoa > Chordata > Ceratodontiformes > Ceratodontidae > Neoceratodus > Neoceratodus forsteri. The sequence continues at coordinate 411,121,121 of CM028133.1, read as the reverse complement.
TATCCTCTCATAGTATTGCTTGTAATTTCTGAGACTTAGATAGGATATGCTGCTTTTCAAGATAGTTTAACAGCCTGATGATTATTGGTCTGGGTGGAGCTGAATCTAGGGGTCTTGGTCTCAGAGACCAGTGGGCTCACTCAATGAGATAGTTGGGGTTGTGTGGAGAAGAGCCAAACACCTTAATAAGCAGTTTTTGGATGAAAGGGATTGTGGAGGATCCCTCTTCACCTTTCAGCAAGCTGAAAATATGAAAGTTCCAGGTCTTCTGTTTTTAACTGCAGTTTGGTGACTTGTTGTTTCAGCTTAGTGATTTCTGGTTCGACTCTATCCTTCCATGATTCCAGAGAGCTGGTGCGTACTTCAGCATCCAAGATCTGAGTTTTTAAGTCCCCCAGTTCACTCCTTATATTTTTAAGATCTAAAGCTATTTCACGCAGAGTTTCCCTGAAAGGCAACAGCTCCTCCAGAAATCTCTCTTCTGTGAGTGGCACCGAAAGTGGCAGGGTGTATGCTTGCTTGGAGGAGGATTGCTGATGTTGTTTAGCCTTCTTAGCTTGCCTCTCAGGCGAGACCGGGGGTGTGTGTCTTGTCAAGGCTAGTCTCATGTCTGCTTCCATTGCGACTAAAATGGGCTGATTGCGATGCAATAAAGAGCAGGATCCTCATGGATAGACAGTGCAGAGAGTGATTTAGCTGCTTGTTAAGCAATTTAACTTAGTTTAGAGCTCGATTAACATGGATTGTTGAGGAGGTGCTTGGGAGCCTGTAGGGAGAGCAGCAAGTTAGCCAAGCACATCACATGATCTCTCCTATTTGAATCTATCTTAAAAACAAAACTAGAGGAGGTTATGGTGAAAAAAGAGATAACCGACCCATCACAGCATGGTTTCAAAAATCTAAGATCATGTCTTACGAGTAATTTAGTTTTTTACGAAAATGTAAGTAAACTTATAAACAACAAAATACCTATTGACGTCATCTATCTAGATTTTTTAAAAGCATTTGACAAAGTGCGTCATCAAACTTTAATCAATAAAATGCATAACCGTGGGATAAACAGCTTTTTGGTTAGATGGGTGGGTGAATGGTTGAATACCCATACACAAACCATTTGTATTAGGGGGCATCAGTCATCTTTAGGACATGTGACCAGCGGTGTGCCACAGGGTTTGTTCTTAGGGCAGGTTCTGTTTAATGTATTTGTTTCTGATATGACTTCAGACTTACAAAACTGTGCCATAAAGTTTGCAGATGATACTAAAATATTATCTAAAGTTAAATCTGATGACAATATAAAATACATAAAACAGGACCTAAAATTACTTGAAGTTTGGGCCCCAAAAAATGGCATGTCATTCAATACTGATAAATGTATCATTATGAACCTTGTAGAAAACAATAATAACCAACAATATACATTAAATGGTAAAACATTAAATACAGTTATGGAAGAAAAAGACCTCAGAATAATTATATCTTCTGATTTAAATTTTGGAAAACATTGTGATCATTTGGTCAATAAAACAAATAGAATAATGGGTTGCATCAAAAAATCTTTTTTATCCAGAAATAGGGACTGTATGTTGCCTTTATAAAGAGTTTACGTTAGATCCCACCTGGACTATTTTTCCAAGTTCTGGAGTCCATACTTAATGAAGAATGTGACGAGGTTGGAGGGAGTTCAGAGGCAGACTACAAAAATGATTGACAACATGCAAAATAAGACCTATGACCAACGGTTGAGGGAATTGAATATGTATGCATTGGAACAGCATAGAACAAGGGGGAACTTGTTATTAATGTACAAAATCTCAAGAGATATGGAACTAAGGACTGAACTGGGCATGGCATTCATTTTCAGACCGTGTAACCTTAGAAGTCATGAGTTCCAACTACCCTTAACTTATCCCAAGAGTAATAATAGAAGATTCTTCTTAATGCAAATAATTATTCCACTGTGGAATTCACTCCCAAATTATTTAGTCAACTCAAATAATATTAAGACTTTCAAAAAAACCTGGATACCCACTTATTGAAACTACGGTAACCTGTTCCAGCATGCTGGAAGATGTACTCATATTGGTAACACACCTTCTGTACATCTAATGCATCCTAGTATAACTCCTATTATTACCAAGGAGGTGAAAGACTGGCTACCTCAAACCAGGAACGAGATCTGGGAATCATAATCTCAGGTGACTTGAAGGTTAGTAAGCAGTGTGAGAAGGCAACATTGAAGGCCAACAGAATGTTGGGCTGCACTGGGAGGGGAATCATGAGCAGGAGGATAGAGGTGGTATTACCACTGTATAGATCACTGGTCAGGCATCTCCTGGAATATGGAGTCCAATTCTGGAGGCCTCACCTCAGGAAGGACATTGACCGGGAGGAAACAGTACAGAGAAAGGTGACAAAAATTATTCAGGATCTGCAGTACATGTCCTACAAGGAAAGACTTGGGGAACTGAATATGTACTCACTGTAGATGAGAAGAGAGAGGACATGATTGAAACATTCAAATACATAAAAGGCATTAACAAGGTACAGGCACATGAACATTTTCACTTCAAGAAGGGCTTCAGGATCAAGGGACATGACCTCAAGCTGCAAGGAGGGAGGTTCTCTACCAACACAAGGAGGTTTTTCTGCACAGAAAGAGTGGTGGATGCCTAGAACAGCCTACCCCAAGAGGTTGTGAAGGTCAACACTGGGGTTCAAGAATGCATGGGATAGACACAAGGGAGCCCTAACTATAAAGGGCAACTAGAGAGTCAAAATAGGTCAAAAACAAATGGGTAGACTAGATGGACCTAGTGTTTTCCTTCTGCCATCAACTTCTGTGTTTCTATGTTTTTTGCTAAGAGTCCAACTTGTAGTTTAAAATGGTATTCTAGGGACAAGAAACCAGCAACCATCAAAAGAGTACAGTGCTGAGTCCTCACTGGTAGCTGAGTTGAAAATATTGCTAAGAGCCCAGCTTGTAGTTTAAAATGGTATTCTAGAGGCAAGAAACCAGTGGCGATCAAAAAAGTACAGTGGTGAGTCCTTACTGGTGGCTGGGTTGAAAATCATTTGTTTGGCATGATCTCTTTTCTTACAAAGTTGCCTCTCATCCTGCATACCATTACTCTCAAGGAATTTTATCATCCTGTCCTTTATGATGATCTCAAGTAGGTTCCACACTGTAGAGGTCATACTGACCAGCCTATTGTTGTTTGGATCCCACTTATCGTCACCCATGTGAAGAGGGATCACATGCACTTCCCTCCAGTTCCTTGGAACCTCCCCGGTAGTCAGGGTACAATTGAACAGGTCTGCTAATGGCCCTGCTTGAACCATGCTCACCTCAGTCAATACCCTATGGTTTAGCCATCAGGGTCCAATGCCATATTTTTACTTAGTCCCTATAATCCATAATCACCCTATCCTCATGACTGGGTCTAACTCCAGTCCTTATCCTTCTGCTTCTGAGTCCCATACTGGGAGGGCTGTGCACTTGGGAATGGGACCCCCCTTTTTCATTTTGAATACTAAGGCAACATATTCATTTAAGAGATCTGCCTTGTCCACATCATTGGTCACCTATTCTCCCTTTTTACTCAGCCTCTCTATACCTTCATACATTTTCTTCTTCTCCCTTGTGTATCTAAAGAAGGTTTTGTCATTCTGTCTGACCCCCTGTATGGTTCCGAGCCCTACCTCAGCCTTTGAGCGCCTATAGCTGTCCTTGTTTCCCTTTGCCTCTTCAAGTCATTTGATCTACTCTCCACTGAATGGTCTTGCCCGCCAGCCTGATATGACTCTGTGACATCTCAAGAACTGCATTCTTGCTGGCCCACCTCTTTGCCTTAACCCCTAACACCTTGCTTACTCCCACTAGCTGTTCCCCTGTAAGTTAATCATTTTAGTAATGTCTGCCCTTCTGAAGTCTAAGACCTATGTCCTTGTTTTTGTGGGTCCTGTCATGAGAGGCAGAGAAAGCCACACCATGTTACTGCCACTGGTCAGTAGAGGAGCTGCAATATATGTGGTCCAGGAAAGATCACTGTCTGTTGTTATCCCTGATGTACTGCAACATGAAGCAGTCTTGCTCTAAACCCCCATAATGGTCTTGTCTATGTCAGGCATACTGTATTTAGGCTACCAACCAGAACCGCTTTCCCCATCAGTGCAGCCTACTTGATCTCCTCCATCAGTTGCTGGTCCCCCATTTCAGACTGGTTAGGGGAATTATATGCCATCCTAAACTTATGTTTCTGCTCCTTATCACCACTAGCTGTACCTGCAAAATTTGAACCCCTCCTTTAAGCCCAGTGGACTTCTCTTCCATGCATCCTATGCTTCAAATTATGATATACTGTATAACCCCCACCCCTTAAATTACCTAACTCCTTATGCCTTCTGAATAAAGATTCTGGGATCCCAGTGATGGTTATGAGTAGTCCATGTTTCAGTGACTGCCACAATGCCAGCCCTCATAGCAGTAGTAGATTTTATTTTTATGAGGCACCTTTCCCCTGAGGCCCATGGCACCATTACAATAAAATACGACTTAAAACAGAGAATACACATAACAAAACAAAGTAGCGATAATTATACAAAATAAACAATACAATACATAAATAAAATATTATAACACTTCTCACTAAAAACAATCCCATAAAATAGCATATATAATAAAACTCACTTAGTGATAATATAAATAGGTGCACTGTAGATCTTAAATGGCTTCCCCAAAATCCTGCTGAAATTATATTTTTTAGCCCCTTTTTGAAAATGTTTACCGAGAGGGCCTCCCTCAAGGTCCAGGTCAATGAATTCCAAAATGCCGAGCCCGCTATTTCAAAGACCCGGTCTCCTGAAGTTTTTAATCTTGCCCTGAGGACCATCAGAAGGCCCTCCTCAGAGGATTGGAGTGGGTGAACTGGGGTGTACAGGTGCAGGAGCTCAGGCAGGTAGGCTGAGTCACTGCATCCAGTGCCTGTAGGTCACTCATCTTGTCCCCAAAGTCCTTGGCATTGGACTAACTATCCACCATGCTACCTTGCCCCTGCTCCTGAGCTCATTTTTTTGCCCAACCCTTCTCAGACTTGGTTCTCCCCTTCTGCCAATCCTCTTCTGCTCTCATTTCCCTGTCCAGCTTCCTTAAGTAGGCAGTACTAGACATGTCCCCTACCCCTACCCCTACCTTGCTGGAGGAGTCCTCAGCCCTAACCTCTCCTCATACTAATTTAAATGCAGTGAAGCCAAGTCATCAAAAATGTGCCACAGTGTGTTCTCCCCTTACATTATTGGATGGCATACATCTTTTAATACCACACAGGGAAAACCACACCTTGTTATTGTCACTGGTCTCTATATGGGCCATGGTGGAATCAATCCAGGTGCAGCTGATAACAGCTGTTGGGAAAAGGGTTTGATCAGGGTTAGTCTACCAATCCCCAGGGCAGAATAAGAAGGAAGACAGAGAGTTTGGGAAAGAAATCAGTAGGGAGCTGCAAAAGGGAATCTAGTATTAGGAGGGAACTGAACCTGATGCATATAGACTGAGATATCCAGGCTGTAAAGAGCACCAGGAGTCTGGCACTGCTAGATAACAAATAGAGTTCAGTGCACACCCACCCATCCTCCCAATGATAAATCTTTACAAAGTTTCAATTCCTTTCTCTGTAATTGGCTATTTTCTTATTTTTTCTTAATGGAAAAGAGGTTGTCTTAGTCTTCATATCAAATCTCTTGTGAATTAAGCCAACTCACCAGACACCAAGGTGGAACCCCACAGTTTGAGTCTATGACTTGCCTGCAGTGACTTCTCTTATATGGAGTGCACTGCTTAAAACTGACTTCTTTAAAAGAAAATGCTTCCACCTAGGAAATTCACAAGTGATTAAGGGGGCATGCTACAGGAGTGCCACACAAAACCCAAATACTTAACAAATTCCAAATCTAGTATGACTACCCTTGTTTAATTTGCAAATTAAAAATTACATTTCTCATGATGGTTGCTACTGGTTTTGTGGCATATAACCATGAACAATGGAGTCCAGTGTACCCCCCCCCATGGTAAGTCTTTAAAATGTTAACATTTCTGTCTGCCTAAACTGGCTATATTCTTACTTTATCTCCATGGCAAAGGGCTTCACTTAGTCTCCTTATCTGAGTGGTCATGTAAATTAAGCCAACCCACTTGATAGCAAGGTGGAATCCCACAGTTTGGTTCTAACTATGACCTACCTGCAGTGGCCTCTTATATGGAGAGCATTGCCTACATTGGCTTCTATAAATGAAAATGCTTCAACCTAGGAAAATTACTGGTGATTGAAGAGGAGCATGCTACAGGAGTGTGTCACACTTTCAAAACACTTGAGAAATTTCAAATCTAGCATGATCTACCCTTCTTTAATTCACAAAGTTCAAACCACATTTCTCATGTGAGGGATGCTACTGCGTTGTGGCATAAAACAACAAGAGTTAATTGCACACCTCCACAACCCCATGGTAAATCTTTAAAAAGTTACATTTTTCTGCCTAAATTGGCTATTTTCTTACTTTATCTCCGTGAAAAATATAGCACTCTTAGTCTTTGTATCACAGCTCTCATGTGAATTAAGACAAACCACCAGACACCAAGGCAGAACCCAATTTTTTGGTCTTAACTATGGACTGCCTGCTTTTCTTTTATTGTGTGAGAATTTCCTAGGTAAAAAGCACTTTATTTTAAAGAAACCAAATTAGCTAACTCATTATCTATGTAAGTGAAGCTATTGCAGGCATCAAGGTAACTGAAGAACTGCAAATGAATGATAACAATTAGGGTTAATGACATAACATAGAAACAAAATATAGATTACATAACAAAATGGATTGATCAGACAAGAACAAACTGTAGAGAGAGATGAGAGAGTTTAATTCTGATAAAGAGGACTGGAGGAGTATGTAACAGATCACATCTGTGGACATGCAAGTGGCACAGGCAGTTCAATAGAGAACAATTTGAAGTAATGAATTTTGGTAATAAAGAACAGAAAGAATAAAAATGTAACTCACCACATTGGGGATTGTGATCAGGTCCAAGATTTCTCCTGGTAAGGGGAAATGTGTTAGTCTGGGAGGGGCATAAAGAAGTGCTTTGTGTATAGTATTCTTATGGGTTCAGGCCTGAAGTCTCGGGCAGCGTTCCAGCACAGAACAAACAGAAGTGGTGCTTATACAAAGTTAGAAGGAAAAAGTGAAGCAAAAGTAATTTTACTGCCTTAACTCTACCAAGTGCAAACATGCAAAATGGATAGCAAACACAAACACCAAACTGACTCCCTGACATCTTGCATCACACTAACACTTCAACAGGGGTGGAGTCAGTAAACTGCACTGCAATTTAAATACCTCATTTTTAAAAGGATATAAATGTAATGTTTCTCATCAAATAGATCAACAAAAATATTAGAATTTATTACATATTATGGCAGAATACAACAGCAGCAACATTAGAAGAGTGCAAATAAGCAAAAGGAAAAAAAAATCAATGTTATAAAGTGCACAAAAATGTGCAGATTATAAACAAACATTCATTAGATGGTCAAAGAGAGAATGAAGAATACAGTTAATAGTGTTGTAAAACACTCACTGTGCTGTAAATATGTCTAATTGTTATATTAATCAGACTTGGTATGGCAAAAATATATCTAAACTTTAAATGGGTAGTTAGAAGTAAATAAGTGGGTGGGATATGCCGTGTTTGAATAAAAAAACAGTGCAACAAATCTTTAACCATTACTTATGAGTTAAGAAAGCAAATAGCTTTGATTAGTGCACTCTAGAGTCAGAGGATATCAAGAAGTGAGTTTATATGAACTGAACATTCAATGTGAAAATTAGAGTCCATGTGATACATTAAAGATTGGACAGAGTAAATTAATTCAGTGATATAATATAGAGTGGTACAGTAGAGGCCAAAATTCCTTTTCCACATGACATACATTCAAATTTGGATCTATTCTGAAAGAGAAAACAGGAGACAGCTAATACATAAAAGCAAAAACCTCATATTTTGCAAAATGTACAGAATAAGAAAAACCTCAATTAACCCCAAAATGGCACAAAGTCAAGCACATTATTTTAACCCTTTTGGTACAATGAACCCAGTTTTGGATCCATTTTGTTTCCTTGCTCAGGTGAGTATTAAGTTAATTTCCCTTTTGTTTCACAATGATTTATTTTTATCTGTTTATGTGCCCCAATCCTGGCTGGCCCCATTCTCACTTTAGGGCTTCAGTGGCTGTAGCCCTGCAGACCTCTTCTTATCAAAAAAGGACTCAGCTGCATTTCTTCTGACTGAACAACATATTGGAGTTGCACCACAGTCACCTCCGTGTCCACGAAGCAGTCTGCTGTCTGCATCTTAAAACATTTTTCCTCCCACCCACCTCCCCTCTCAGTACCCCCTCCTCAGAAGCATAACAGTGACACTGGGAGTGCTCAGTCCCCCCAGAGTCACAACCAGAAATCCTCTGTCATATTTGTTAGTGCCCCCTGTACACTCCCATGCATGTGTGCTTAGGTTATATATATGGGGCATTGTAGTGCCCTATAGTTAGGGTTGGTACAGTCTTTCAACGTTGAATCTCAATGTTTGCATCTTAATAACTTTGACATTTTTCAACATAGTTGCCCACAAATTGGTATGTGCTGTCATGCTGCCAATGTCACAAGATGCAGAAAGTTTAGTGGTGGCAGCTTTTACAGTTTCTGAGATATAAAGTGGTCAAAGAGACAAAAATCAACATTTTTCCCCATAGGGTAGCATGGGATTTTTTGCCATCATCTACAGCCCACACATAATGAAACTTCACTCTGAAATTTGTATGGGTGATGGGGCATATGCCAATAGTATACCTTTAGATGGTTTGGTGAAAAAATATATTACCATTTTTGAATTATAATGATTTTTGTGATAGATAAAGGACAGGCTATGCAAACAGTAAATAAGTGTTGGAATGGTAAATGGCATTTACTGTTTGAACTTTACTATTCGAACAGTAAATGGTATTTAATGTTCAAACCATAAATGCCATTTGCTATTCAAATGTTACTGTTTGAATGGTAAATGTTGTTTACCATTCGAATGATAACTACCATTTACGGTTCGAACTTTACTGTTCGAACAGTAAATAGCCATTTACCATCCTCACTTTACTGTTTGCTGTTTCACTTTTCAGTGCAGAATCTGCCATCTTGTTTCCATTTTACATGGGTTGAAAAGTTAAATATTTAAAAAAAACTACTGCCCTAGGTAAACACTAACAGTTGTGTTTACCTAATTGGGGCCCGGGGAATATGATTCTGGCATTAGTTTGTCTGTACGGGGTCCCAAAATATGTTTGTTTTTTGGGGGGTGGTAGTGTCTGCCACAAATTGTTGCTGAATCCTGATACAATCTTGCCGCTGACAGTATGGGGGTAGATTTGTGATAAATTGCCCCTGCTCACTTTTGGGGCAAAAAGACACCAGAATCAGATTCCCCAGCCCACAATTAGGTAAACACCTGCATTTACCTAATGATACTTGTTTTCCCCCTTTTACTTCTTTTAAGGGGAAGGGGGCTGAGGAATATTAATATTAAATATTGAAGTCTCTGCAACATTGGGGTGCCAAATCCTGATGTTGGCAGCTAACACCACTTCCCAGCCACCAGAGTGGGACACTGGGGAGCCTACTCCCAGTGTCCCCAGTATGTTCCCCCCAGCAGTGTGCCCTCTTCCCGTACAGTTTGCTGACAGTGGGCTGCCCAATGCCCATGTCAACAGTAGCCCCTCCCCTGATAGTGTAGGACACAGAATAGCCCACTCCTAGTGTCCCAAGTTGTATACAACCCTCCTTCACTGTGGGACACTAGGGAGCCCACCCCCAGTGTCCCAAAATACTGTTTTATATGACACTGCTGACATCGGGGTGCCCAATCCCCATGTCAGGAGTCACTACCACCCCTCCCCTCAACAGTGTGGGACACTGGGGAGCCCACTTCCAGTGTCCCCAGTTTTGACCTCTCCCTAGTACCATGGGACACTAAGGAGCCCACCCCTAGTGTCTTAAAATATTGCTCAAAGATGTTCCTGTTAAAAAAGATACAGTCCCCAAGTGTCTTTTTTTTAAAGCCTGAAAATAGGAAAATGGTCACTCATTATCTCCTCCATCCCCTTCCCCATCCCGATCCTCCCTCTGTGCACCCATCTCCCCCACTTCCTTACTCCATACTTACCTCCGGAGGTTGGCGGCTGTGATCTTCTTTGGACCAGGACACATCTTCACTCTTTAAAGCTGAATCACGAACTGAAGCATCAAGATAAGTGCTGCATGATGGCTGTCAATTGTGTTTTGAACTTATGTTGATATCTCTGCCATTTTGGATATATTTGCACCAAATTTTCAACCTGGGCTTTTTGGGACCTCACCTCATGAACTCCGGCACTGTTATTTTGCGCTACTCAGTTCAGAAAGGTGATTTCACAGTCACTGTGCGGAATCACCTTTTGGGACCAATTAACAAGAATGACAGTGCCAGTGTTCATGAGGTGGGGTCCCAAAAAGGCCCTGTTGAAAATCTGGTGCAACTATACCAAAATATACCTGGGTTACATGGGGTTGTTGAAATTTTGCTATACACACGGGTAAGTTTGGCAATTTTTGATATTTTTAAATCCAAATTTTCAACATGACCATTTTTTACAGCACCTCCTGAACAGTATAGCTGTCATTTCAGACATCCTGCCCAAAATGTGTTTTTGCACCTGTGGTGCGAAATGGATCAGTTGCTGTACAAAATCACCTTTCAGGACAAAGTAATGAAATGACAGTACCATTGTTCATGAGGTGGGGTTCCAAAAAGGTCATATTGAAAATTTGGGGTAAACGTTTCCTAAAATGGCTGTATTATGAGCATTCATTGCAATCTCATGACACACGCTCGTAACCTTGTTAATTTACAATATTTACACCCCATATTTTCAATATAGTCATCTTACTACCCCATAACTTGAATGCCACAGCTGCCATTTTTCAAATCCTGGCTAAAATGTGATTTCACACCTGTGGCATAGAATGGTGCTGAGGCTATGCAGAATTATGTTTTGGTGGGGTTTTGAACATTTTCAGTACTGGATACCTGGGATCAGGTGACCATTGCTTGCAATTTCACTGCACCTGATCGTAACTTTGTACATGGAAGCACAGGGGCTGGCGGTCTCTGTGTTTCAACAACTTAATGCATATGTGCATCTATGGAGGGTTGGGGCAAAGGGAAAGATGCTTGCACAGCTAGAAACATATCTAAATCTGTGGAGGGATGGGACCCTGTGCTCCCACAGTAAACTAAAGATATTATTATACTATCTAAAAAAGTAAGGATATACTTTGCAAAAAAACTACATTAATGTATCCGTTAGGGTTTTTATTAAAACATCAAAAGCTGGGAAATTCAACGTTAGGGTTTCCAATAACCATAACACCCGACCCCCATCCTGCACAGATGAAGAGGGTTCAGCAATGGAATTGGGGTCATCAGCCCTAACACTCACCTCATTCCATTAGAAAATAAGCTGGGTGGCACAGCATAGGAAAATGGGCTAAGTGTTAGGGCTGACAGCCTCAATGCCACTCCCCAATCCCTCTTCACCTGTGCAGGGTGGGTGTAGAGTGTTAGGTTTGGAAACCATAATGTTGAATTTCCCAGCTTTTGACACTTTAATAAAAACTTTAACTGCTGCATTAATGTAATTTTTTTGCAATTTGTGTATATATTAATACAGTATAGTGGCACGGTAGTGCCACTATGGTTAGGATTTGGTGCAAACTTCTATGTTAAACCTGAATATTTGAACTTTAATAACTCTGGAACCTTTCATTGAATTTATACAAAAGTTTGCATGCATGATCTCTAGGTATTAGGCTCTTGACTTGACAAATTTTGTGTGAATCTGTTTTGTGGTTTGTGAGCTACAAAGTGTCCAAAAATCCTACATTTACATGTTTTTACAATTTCTTTGGCCACCTGTATCTCAGAAACAGCTTTATGTTATGGTCTGAAATTTTCAGTGTAGAAACCCTTTACTTCACAGATGTGCCTTTTGAGGGTTTAATGAAAAAAAATTAATCAGTTCAAAAGCTTTTACATTTTTAAATTTCCCATTATTCCCTATGGGAAAATTTATATGTCAAGCACGGAAGTATTTGTGTGATCGGATGAGCTAGTGTTTGCTCACACAGCAGCTAGTATTTTCACAAATATACGTTTCTGATTGCAAGATTTGATATTTTTGCACACACAGAGCCTGCTGTAGTTTCACAGAGCTCTGTTGTGTGCACCATCTTGTTTTGCTGTTCACAAGAGACAGAAAAGAAAGAAAATATGTTAAAATGAGTGTAATATAAAAAACAAACATCAGAACTTAGCTAAAGGAGACCCATTTAGCTACATTCTGATGTTTTTTTTTTATTGTGACCAGAAACACATTTCCTGGGCATCTGAAATTGCAAATGCTGAGCTTAGCAAGAGGACTGTTTTTGCCGCGTTCTCTGTATAAGAATAGCAGGGTTTTCTTGACTTCTACAGCTGCAGCTGGAGTCCTCTTGTTTTTTTTTTTTGCCCAGAATGAAGGGGAAAAAATTTGAAAAAAGGGGCACCAAGCCCAGGACCCCTGGTCCATGGACATGCTCCATGCATTCTGCACCACTGGAGAAACACAACAAACTAAGTGTTGTTGCTGCCCCTCTGCTGAGTTCCAACCATTGCTAAAAAGAGACTGTGCATAGCCCACCCCCCAGCAACATGGGACACTGGGGAGTCCACTCACTGTGTCCCAAAACAGACATTTATTTTTTATTAGTTGACATTTATTTTTTATTTATTTAAAAGCTTTACCAGGAAAGGCATGCCGAGCAGGCTACTGTTCAATTCCAGATGTGTTCTGGGAGGAGGAAAGGGAGAGCATATAGGATATATATATAAGCACAGTGTATAAGAGCAGAACATGAACAATCACAAATTATCTATGATACAGGGTCAATTAAGTTAGACAAACACAATCACATCAACTAAAATAGACAAATACAATCACATGGAGTTAAAATTTGCAGCTAGTCCACAGTGGCCAGTCTTATTGGCTTCAGCAGCACAAGTGTAAGGTGAGCAACAACACAAATATTTACAATGGTGTCATAAAAAATCAACAAGTACAACACATGGAATTAAAATTTGCAGCTAGACCACAGTGCCAATTCAATGACTTCACCCAATTAGCATATCCTGCCTACCTTGCCTAATCTGGTGTGTGAGGCTCCAGTCTTAGGGAGGTAGAGCGTAGCATGCACAGGAGGAGCATAAGTGTGCCCTGAGGAGGGAGCGAGATGATGAGTAAAGGAGGCATGGCAAATGGCTGAGGGGAGAGAGATCCACAGTTTAGGCATGCGGTATGAGAAGGCTGCCTGGCCTGCAGAGGTGGACCTGTGGGGGACTGATAGGGAGTGGGTGTCATAATTTCTGAGTATATGGGGGGAGGGAAGATAGGACAGAGGAAAGGTATGGGGCAGGGACAGAGACCAGAACTTAGCTGTGAGCCTAACACAGTGGGATTCCTCCAGTCTTGCCATGTGGGGAGGCCCAGGATCTGGTAAAGGATGCAGTGGTGAGTGGTGGGGCAACAGTTGAGGGAAAAGTGACAGAAGAAGTGGAAGAGAGTCTCCAGGTTGGCTAGGGTAGATTTGGGTATGGCACTGTAGACTACACTGCCATAGTCAAAAATGGGGAGAATCATTTTCTGTACAATTTCATAGTGGGCCAGAAGCGGGATGCAGCCATGGTTACAGAACAGGACACCCAGTTTAGGGTGCAGCTTCTTGTGGATGGCCGCAATGTATACAGAAATGTTGAGGTGCCTGTCGAGCCATACCCTAATGTATTTAAAGGAGGTACAGTCCTCCAGCTTTGTTTCATCCAGGGTATGGAAAGTGGGGAGGAGGAGAGCCAAGAAAGTCTCTGTCTTGTGCCAAAGGACATGGAGACAGTTTTCTTGGCATTCTGGAAGAGCTGATTATGGTGGTACTACAGCAGAACATTGTTGACATCGTGCGGAAGTCTGGACACTACATCAGAGGTCAAGGGGCCAGATATATACAGGACTGTGTCATCCACATACATATAAATGGATGTGTGTGAGCAGACAGAGGGCAGATCATTGAGGAACATGGAAAACAGGAGTGGGCCAAGGACCGAGCCTTGGGGCACACCAGTTGAGACACTTAGGGGGGCAGAGATGGAGTTTCCAATCCTGACAAGTTGAGTCCTTCCTACAAGGTAGGAGTGGAACCAGCTGGTGGCCTTGCTCGAGAGCCCAGCTAAGGAAAGCTTGGACAGGAGGAGTGGGTGACAGACAGTGTCAAAGACCTTTGCAAGGTCAACAAAGATGGCAGAGGTGATGTGGCCCTGGTCCATATTGGTAAGGATGGCATCTGTGATCCTTAGGAGGGAAGTAGTGGTGGACTGAGACTTACTGAACCCAGACTGATAAGGTGTGAAGAAGGAGGTGGAGTCGAAGAAGGAGGAGAGCTGGAAGAGGACTAGGTGTTCCTGGAGTTTGGCAAGGATGAGAAGTCGGGTGATAAGGCAATAGTTTCTGGAGGATGAGGGGTTACCACCTTTTGAAAGGGGGATGACAGTGGCATGCTTCCATTCAGATGGGATAGAGGTGAGAGAGAGAGAAGGAGTGGTTGAAAAGTGAGGCCAGGGGGGTGGAGATGGCAGGGGTAGATAAGAATAACATTTTGGAGTCCAGCCCGGAGAGACATTTGGCCTTAGTGGGATTTAGCACAAGCAGGGTATAGTAGACTTCAGCCGGAGTAACATGATGAAACGAGAAGCCAGTGGGTGAGGCTTGGGCCAGGTGGGGTGTGGTGGTAGGGGCTGGAGTGGAGGGAGGAAGAGAAGATATTAGTGATGCAGTACAGTTTGTGAAGAAGGAGTTAAACTCCATGGCCACAGTGAGCAGGGCAGTTATGGTTGAACTGCCTACACTGATGACAGAGATGGGGGGCTGAGATGGGGGTGAGAAGAGTGGTTGTACCACTTTCCAGAATTTAGAGGGGTGATTTAGGTTGGAGAGGAAAGTGGATTTAGAATAGTTTGCTTTAGCCTAGTGGATTTGACTTGTGCATGCATTCTAAAGAGTGCAATACTTGTGGTGAGCTGAGGTGGTGCCAGAGGCTTTGTATGACTTCCAAGCCTGGTCTCTGGCTCTAAGACTGGTCATGATAAATGCAGTGAACCAGGGGAGGAGAGAGCCCCTCACCCAGGTCAGTCTGAGAGGGGCATAGGTGTCCCAGACTGATAGGAACTTGGATTTGAAAAAGTCCAGCGCTGAGTGGATTGAAGTGGCACAAAGGATAGGAGACCAATCTGTGGTTGCCAGGTTGCATAGGATGGAAGTTAGATATTGGGATTTGTAGGACCAGATCAGGAAGGTTTTGGGGGGATGTTTGGGTCTATGGATTTTTTTACCATATAGAGTAGGTGGTCTTCGCTTAATGAGTTGGGTAAGAGGCCTGCAGCTATTATCCGATGTGGGTGGGAGGTGAGAGACCAGTCTAGTAGGGAGTTATTCAGTGTTTTGGGGTTTAGGAGGGTGGGCTCAGTAATTAGGACAGATTTAGTGCGGCCACATCACTGTGGAAATTAGAGCTAGTGGTGGACAGCCAGATCACATTGAAATCACCTAGGATATGGAGCCCTCTCCCAGAGGCATGGAATTGTAGGGTAGTTAGGAGGTCTATGATGGAGGACACTGGGGAGTTTGATGAGCAGCAGGCACCAGCTATAAAAATGGGTGAAGAGTGGATGATGATTTTCACACCAAGAAAACAATAGTCTGCTTGGGTGACACTGGAAGTGTAACAGGGGTGAATTGAAGGGAGGACGAAATGTATATAACAATGCCTCCACCATGTTTATCATGTGGCTGATCATGCTGGATGACTGTGTAGCCTGGGATGGAGATGGATGCATCCTGGTTGTGTGGGTTTAGCCAGGTCTCAGTGATGATCAAAATGCCAGGTTTCAGAGATAAGGCAACTGGTTGCAGAAGAGCGATTTTGGGAAGGAGGCTATGGATGTTGAGATGTGCCAGCATTAGGCCCCTTGGGAGATGTAGAGAAGGTGAGGGGGCAGGGCCAGGATTAGGCTCAATGTCTTCAGCCATCAAAAGCAATAGTGTTACTATGATCCTAGTCAGTGATTGCGCACCCATGCAGTGCAGGGAGGTAGACTGGAGAGTTTGCGCTGGGGGTGACTGGGTGGGGAACTTCAAGCTGAGGAAGCCAGCATGGAAACTGGGGGTAGTATGGAAGGACCAGCTACCCAGTAGTTGTTGTTGGAGTGGGCTAAGGGGGGGCAGCACGAGAGAGGAGGTAGCTGAGGTGGGTGGGTTGGAAAGCAGCAGGTGATTTAGGAATTGGCATGCCTGTGGCTTAGGGTAGGAAGAGGGTGGTAGTGACACCAGTGGCATGAAGAGGATGTGTATGAGAAAGCAGGGAAGCATGATGGAGAGATGTGCATATGTGAGCAGAGGAGATGATAAGCAACTGGTAGCAGTGGTGCTAATGAGGTATAGTAGCTCTGAGTAGGAAACTGAGTGGCATCTCTTGGTGAGTGGCAATAAGCTGCAAAGGGGAAAGAAAGCTGATTGATTTAAACACACACTATAAAGGAGAAAGTTTTCCAAGGGTGGTGGTGGGGGCAGTGGGGTAGCAGACACGGAGCATTGGTGGGGCAAACAGCAGAGTGGGCTCATTCCAATGCTCCTCAGTCTTGGTGCCAAAATTCAAAAATTCAAAAAGCAGAGCGGGCATGATCCAACACTTCTCAGAGCAGTCCTGTTGATACCTGCAGATGGAGATTGCAGCTCAGAGGATGGCAGGGAGTCCTGGTAGCCCTCATGACCATACAGCAGCTGTGGAGAGAGAGGAGAGGATGAGCAAACTGAAATACAGCTAAAAATATATGCAGGTATGATGGGGAAGGGACAAAAAAACTATGGGTGGGAGGAGTAAGGCAGGTTGAATCCCTGTGGTCTGTAGAATAAATTAAGGGGTAGCTACAGAAATGAAGCGCTTGATACGTAGAATAAATAAATTATGGCTGATTCTGCAAAGGTCTGTAGAATAAATTAATTCTACCTAACCCCTCGGTATATCCCTGAGAATAGCCCTCCATCAGTGGAGTGAAGTGCTGAGCTACCAGAAAATTAGCAAAACTGCTGAATCCTAATAGACTAGGTGCACTGGAGCTAAAGCACAAGCTGGGGAATTAAATTAGAACTGCATGGCTATCCTAACTAAAAGGTTACTGTGGGTACCTAAGCAGTGATAAACAGGAGAAATTGTAATTTCTTTTTTTTTTATTTATTTTGCTTTATTATTTCTATCACAGTTGTAGTACATGTATTGTAAAACATTGTACCAGCAGGCATGTACCGGATAACAGTAATTTAACATGTTAACACTAGACCCACCGGTACCTATTGAGATACATTAGATTAAGAAAACCTACAACAATTAACTGTGCGAAAATGAGTAAAAATCAGTCCCACCCCAACATCCACTACAGCACCCACACGCCATTTATCCTTAGGTTAAACTAAACACCATTAAAAAGGGAAACCAAGATGGCTGAGCCTAAATGACTGTGGGATAGATCCAGTAATTAGGTCCTGGCCTGCCATGCGGTCATAGCAGCCTCCAACAGACCCCATTTGGAGTCGAACGCTAGACCTTTTTTAGCCATCCTGGCTATGTGTGACTCCAACTGTAATGCCAACATTATTTCTTTGTACCATTCTGTAGCTGTAGGTGTAAAGGTATCTTTCCAGTGTCTCAGATTGACAGATTTTACTGTGGCCGATATTATAGCCATATATAGCTTGCTCTTTTCAGGAAATTGTAATTTCTGATGTAGCTAGCAACCCAGAGCAATGTTCTTTAGTAAATGGCAAATGAACAAAAATAGTTAAATTAAACAGTTAAAGTAAATGGAAATTGAATAAGAAAGTTGCTGAGCCTCCACAGAAAATAAGCTATCTTCATTACTCTGCTGATTTAAAGTAGGCAGGGAAAGCTTAGAGTTACTGATTCATGGCGCCAAAATTCAAAAATTCAAACAGCAGAGTGGGCACGATCCAACACTCCTCAGGGCAGTCCTATTCATACCTGCAGATGGAGATTGCAGCTCGGGGGAGGGCAGGGAGTCCTGATAGCCCTCGTGACTACACGGCAGTGGCAGATGGAGATTGCAGCTCAGGGGAGGACAGGGAGTCCTAGTAGCCCTCACGACTGCAGAGCAGCTGCAGATGGAGATTGCAGCTTGGGGAGGGCAGGGAGTCCTGGTAGCCCTCATGACCATACAGTAGCTGCAGAGAGAGATTGCAGTTTGGGGGAGGGCAAGAAGTCCTGGGACATTGAGGTGCCCAATCCCTGTGTCGGCAATATTAATCCCCCCCCATTTGCAGCACCGTGAAACATTGGGGAGCCCACGCCCAGTGTCCCAAAATAGCCATTTATTCTTTATTAGCCTACATCGGGGTGCCCAATCCCTGTACTGGCACTAGAAATTCTTCCTCCTTTTGCAGCACTGTGGGACACTGGGGAGCCCACTCTCGATGTCCTGAAATCCATAATTATTGATTGGCTGAAAAGAAGAAAACTGTCCCTGACATCTTTTTTCCTGTAACCTGAAAAATAGAAATCAATCCCTCATCATCACCGCCATCCGACTCCCATCCCCACCCTCCCATTGAGCACCCACCACCCACACCCCTTACCCTATACTTACCTCCAGAGGTAGTTCGCTGTCATCTTCTGTGGACTGGTACATGTCTGCACTCTTCAAAGTTGAACCCCAAACTGAGGAATCAAGGTAAGTGCCATTTAATGTATTTCAATAGCATTTTGAACTTATCTTGATATCATTGTGAATTTTAGGTTTCATTAATCAAGCCCAGAAGGTGATTTCATGGTCGCTGCGTGAAATCATCCTTCAGGATTGATTAAAGAAATGACAGTGCCAGTATTCATGAGACGGGGTCCCAAAACTCCCATGTTTAAAATTTGGTGAAAAAAATTCCTAAAAATGGCAGCGTTTTGCTTGTTTGTTGAAAATTTTCTATGTATGTGTGTAACGTTGGTAATTTTTAATATTTTGACTTCAAATTTTCAACATAGTCATTTTTTCACACAATCTCATTAACATATAACTGTCATTTTTTTCCATCCTGCCCCAAACGTGTTTTCATACCTCTGGTGTGGAATGGTAGTTTGGCATTAATTAGAAAATGTTCACCTATGTGGTTTATGAATTAGTGTCATAAGAAAACTATTTCACAGTTCGGGATCAAAATATTAAAAAATGCCAGAGTTATAACCATTCATTGCAAATTTCGTACGCCCACTCGTAACTTCAGAAATTTTAAATATTTTGACCCAGATTTTCAACATAGCCTTCTTATTACCCAACCTCATGTATGCCACAGCTGTCATTGTTCAAGTCCTGTCCAAAATGTGTCTTCACACTTGTGGCATGGAATGGCATTGCAGCTGTGCAGAATTATGTTTTGGTGGGGATTTGAAAATTTTATATACTGGGTACATGTGCTGGGGTAATAAGCTGGCTTTGCTAATCATTTTGTCATGCATCTATGGAAGAATGGGAGCACAGGGTCCTTGGAACCTGTAATCCCACAGTAAAATAAGGAAAATCATGGAGCATGGGAGCTCAGGGCCCAAAGGGCCCTGCACTTCTGCTATGACATAAGGACACTTATGGAGGGCAGGAGTGCAGGACCCAAAGGGCCCTGTTCTCCCACACTCAAATAAGGATAAAAGTAAATTATCTGAGAAAGTAAGAAAATTCATTGCAAAAAACGTTGTTAATGCATCTGTTAGGGTTTAGTAAAGCGACAAAAGTAGGGAAATATGGTGTTAGAGTTTCTAACCCTAATGCCCCACCTCCACCCTGCACACACTGACAGGCATTGGGGGTGTGGCTTGGGGTCATTAGTCCTAACACTCATGACATTCTTCTATTACTAAACTCAGCTTATTTATTTATGGAATGGTTTGAGCATTGAGGCTAATGACCCCAAGGCACACCCTCGATGCCTGCCAGTGTCTGCAAGGTGGTGGGGCATTAGGTTGGAAACCCTAATGCCATATTTCCCTACTTTTGTTGCATTACTAACAACCCCAATTGATGTACTAATGAAGTGTTTTGCAATGACTATATATATATATATATATATATATACACACACTATATATATATATATATATATATATATATATATATATATATATACTGCATTAATGCTCTAGTTGGGGTAAAAGCCACAAAAATAAGGATTTGGTATTAGGGTTTCCAACCCTAAGACCCCTCCCCCACCCTGTACACATCAACAGGCATAGGGAGTGTGCCTTGGGGTCATCAGCAATACCACTCACCCAATTCCATAAGAAAATAAGCTGAGATGGGTACAGTATGGGAGAATTGGGTGAGCATTAGGGCTGATGACCAAAAGGCACACTCTAATGCCACATTTTCCTACTTTTGTGGCTTTGACTCTAGCTAGAGCATTAACACAGTTTTTTTTGCAATTTATTTCCTTACTTTTTGAAATAGTGTAATAATATATTTATTTTACTGTGGGTCTCATCCCTATGTTGAAGTGTATATGTATGTAGCTGTGGAAGCACAGGGCCCTCTGGGCACTGCGTTTCCATTTATAGGACAACAGTAACCAGACTGACAGCATAGCCACCTTGTTACCCCACCTCATGCACCCAGTACAGAATATTTTTGAATCCCTTCCAGAAACATAATTCTGCACAACTCCAACACCCTTCCATGCTCACAGGTGTGAAAACACATTTTGCCAGGATTTGAAAAATGATAGCTGTGACATACATGAGGTGGGGTAATAAGAAGGCTATGCTGTTACTCTGGGGTAAAATATTTAACATTTCTGAAGTTACAAGTGGGTGCAGTGAAATTGCAATGAATGGTCATAACTTTGGCATTTTTTCATATTATGACCCCAAATTTTCAACATAATCTTCTTGTGACCCTGCCTTGTAAACCCCATAGGAGAATATTTTCAAATCCACGCCAAAAAAACATTCTGTGCAACAGGTACAAAAACATGTTTCAGACAGGATGTGAAAAATTACAGCTACCTGTATACTGTTCATGAGCTGGTGTGAAGAAATGGCTATGTTGAAAATTTGGAGGTAAAATAATGAAAATTACCAACGTTATGCACATGTGTAGAACAATTTCAATGCAAATGCATAACTCGGCCATTATTTGGAATTTTTTCACCAAATTTTCAACATGGCCTTTTTGGGATCCCACTTCATGGACAGACTGGTGGTAAAATGTTATTATTCAGTTCCAAAAGGTGGTTTGATGCAGTGAAAGCAAAATCACCTCCTAGGCCCAATTAATAAAATGACAGTGACAGTTTTCATGAGGTAGGGTCCCCAAAAGACTACATAGAAAATGTGGTGAAACAATTCCAAAAAATGGCAAAGTTATGAATACAAGTTCAAAACGCCATTGAAATACATTATACGGCACTTACCTGTATTCCTCAATTCACGGTTTGACTTTGAAGAGTGCAGACATATCCCAGTCCAGAGAGGATGACAGCTTACAACCTCTGGTGGTAAGTATAGGATGGGGGGTGGGTTGGTAAGGTGCTGGGTGCTCAGTGGGAGGGTAGGGATGGGGCAGGGTGACAGGGGAAAATCACCTTTTGGGCAGGAGTTGAAAATGTTCTCAGCCCTTGTTCATGAGGTGGGGTCATAAGAAGGCTATGTTGAAAAGTTGGTGTAAAAATATTAAAAAAAAAGTTATGAGCCTACGTTGAATTTTGTGAATGCAGACTCATACCTTTAGTAATTTTCAATATTTTTTACCCCAAATTTAGAACACAGCAATATTTTTCCAGCACCTCATGAATGTGACAGCTGTCATTTTTCAAATCCTGGCCACAATGTTTTTTTTACATTCCAAAAGGTGATTTTGCAGTCCCTGCATAAAATCAACTTTCTGGCAGGAGTTGAACATATTCTCTGCCCTTGTTCATTTTTTTAATTTAATTTGCATTATTGAAATTTTCACCATACAAACCAATGTAAACAAGCAACAAAAAACTTGTAACAACAAGAACAAAACAAAACAGACAGCATTTATAAAACAGTTATTCAAAAACAGATACCATCCCTCCACCCTCCCGTTCCCCCTCCCTTCCCCAGAGAACCCAGAGCACATCCACCCAAGATTTGGTAAAGAAAGACAGGATGACAATAATAAAGAGAAAAACTTGAAAAACAATGCGGAAGAGCGAAGTCCGCAATATTAATGTTTAAAACTGCAGGAAAAAGATAAAGAAGAAGGAAAGGAATCACTTCACAATATTATGATGGAACCACAGCAGAAAGTAACACATAGAGTGGTTCCCACCTAGAACAGAACAGCTCTATCTTGCCATGAGAGGAGGTGATTTGTTTTTCTACCAGGAGTGCCTGGAGGATCTCCTGATGCCATTCTTTGTAAGAAGGAGTGGCATCATCCAACCAGTGTCGGAATATGATTAACTTGGCCGTGACAGCAATCAGTGCCACATATGCCTGCCGGGGGCAGAAAAAGACCCGCTGGATAAAGACCTACCAAGCACACCTCTGGTGTAAAATAATCATCTAATCCCAGGAAAGGATACAAGGAGACATTAATTGTGTCCCAAAAGGGGAGTATATTGGTGGAATCTCAGAGTATGTGCTTGAGGTGGCCCTAGGCCAATCCACATCTGGTACAACTGTGTGAGGAGAGCCTCCCCATCTTGTGCAATCACAAGTGGATGTAATAAAAATTTTGTAAAATCTGAAATTGAATCAAACAATGCTTGTCTTGCTTTACTAATTTATATAGGTGCCACAACATGGTCTGCCAAAGCCAGGGCTCTGCAGGGAGATTCAGAGCCAGCTGCCAATGATAACAAATCCCTGTGGGGCTATTAGAATTGTGAGTTTGGAAAAAGCCATGGAGTTTCGATTCTGAGTTGGGTTGTTCCGCAAGTGATACTAAGGATTGAATATTCAGGGAACCACAAAAGGACCATGGAGTGGGACCCAAGTGAGAAGAAACTACATGTTTCAACTGAAGATACTTAAAAGATTGCGGTAAAGAAAATCATTCCCAAAGAACAACAAGTGGGAGAGGTCTGACTCTTCCAGTAAACCATCAATTGAAGTATCACAGAGTTGGGGGCAGAAAGTGAGTGGAATTGGATGATGAGCAATATGGATATTAAGAATGCCCAGAATGGGTTGAGGAAGCACTTTCATCCAGTCAGTGCCCATATAGATACATAGCTCTCGCATGGCTTTCAAAGATCAGAAAAGCAGCAGAGCCCTGAACCTTGCGGGGAGGCTGGATGGTGTAAGGCAGAGCAAGTTACTCAACTCAATACTGGCCTGCTGACATAATTTGTTTTCAATGAGAGGCCAAAGCAGGATGTAAACAGCTCCTGCTTCCACCAATCAGACCTGACCCCAGTTGAGAAATATGCTTCCATGTAAGGCACAGTCATATAGAAAAAAAGCTGGAAGGTGCAAACCTCCCCTGTCCTAGGGATCATGAGTTTGAAATAGGCTTGCCGGACTGCCTTCCCTTTCCACAAAAAAAGTGTTAATGAGCTGCTGAAGACCAGAAAACCATGACCTAGGGAGGTAGGGACATAATATATCGAGGGGGTATAAAATGCATGGAAGGAGATTCATTTCGGTTATACTAACTCTCTTCCAGAGCGAGAAAGGCAGGGAGGTTCAATGCTGTAAATCAAGCTTAATCTAATGTAAAAGGGAAGTTAAGTTTTATTTAATGAGAGCCAAAGGGAATCTGGTAAGACAGATACCTAAATATTTCAGCCCTTTAGGCTTCCAAGTTAACCCCAAATCTAAGATCTCTTGTTTATGAACATACGAATTAAGGGATAGGACCTTAGTTTTCTCTAAGTTTAATTTATACCTGGAGATAGCAGAGAACCACTGAATCTCCTTCAGGGTGGCTGGAATAGAGGTAGAGGGTTCCTCAGTATGCAGCAAAAGATAATCTGCATAGGCGGATAGTTTATAATGGGAGCCTCCAACTGCTATTCCACACACTGTTTGATTATTTTGAAGACAATGGATTAAGGGTTCTAAATAAAGGTTAAAAAGAAATGGCAAGAGAACCATCCCTGCCTAGTCCCCTGCTGCAAGGTAAAAGGGGCGGACAACACATAGCTACACCAAATTTTGGCCACGGGACTGCTATATAACATGTTTACTCAGATAACAAACTTCAGAGGAAAGCCAAATTTCTCTAGCACTCAAAATAAATAAGGCCAGGAAATCCTGTCAAAAGCTTTTTCCACATCCAGAGAGACCAAAAATACTGGGGTCTTGCCCTTCCTGCATGCAGACATTAAATAATGGAGCTTTTGAAGGTGATCACTGGAAAAGCAACCGGCCATGAAACCCACCTACGTCAAATCTATCAAGTCATCCCATACTGACTGAAACCAGTTGGCTAAAATCTTAGCTAGAATTTTAGTGTTAGAATTGAGTAATGAGATCTGTCGATAACTACCTAGGGATAGTTCATCCTTTCTGGGCTTCCTTAGGAGTGTAATCCATGCCTGAGTAAATGTAGAGTCAGTCAAACCTAATGTGTACAGATGATTAAATAGGCAAGTTAAAAAAGGGGCTAAATCATCTATTAATATCTTATAAAAACTGTTTGTAAATCCATCCACACCAGGAGCTTTGTCCGATGGGAGCTGTTGAATCGTATGACAAACCTCTTGTATAGGTATGGGCCTTTGAAAAGAAGCTTGTTGATGTGAAGTCAACACTGGGCATTGCAGATAATCTAGATAGGTTTTAGTCTGCTCAAACGGGACATCATCAGAAGATTCTGTCTGGTACAAAGTGCTATAATGCACTAAAAATACCACCAACAGCTTAATCTGGTTCAAAGTCAGTTGGCATTCATCTGTATCCCCCTCCCCATGGGTCGTGCCTGAAAATAGGCAGAATTTGCCTAGTGCACTTACCCGGTCAACAAAAACTAAATAAATAAATAATAAGTCTGGAAGACTTCAACTATGGCACTGGCCTGTGTCGCTACTGCACTGTCAACATTAAACTGAGTGAGGGGAATAGCCTTGGAGGACTCTAATTGCTGGAGCCAAAAAGTCAGCAGCTTCCCGGCTCATTTCCCAGATTCTAGATAATGAACTTTTGTGAACATGAGAGCCAGTTCTAACTTTTTTGCCAGGAGGTCGGCATACTGTGCTCATAGAGAATTTAGATGCAACCAATCAGATATTGGAGTGTTCGAGGACAAACAGTGTTCTAGTTGTCGGATGTCTTGTAACAATTTATCTAACTTGTCATTATGGGCCTGGTTGCACTTTGAGGCTAGCTGGATGCATTTCTCTCTTATTGCACATTTTGCTGCCCCCCACAATACAACTAAGGCCATCACAGAAGCACCATTAACTGAGAAAAAAGTCTGTATATAATCTTGTATAATCCGCCCCATAGTGGGATCCCGCAGGAGTTGGGAATTTAAACACCACACTCTGTCCAGGTCCAGGTCCACTTGTCCCTGGACAGAGTGTCATGGTAACTGCTGCATGGTCCGCAATGACCAGGGGTTGAATATTGCAGGAGAGGAGGTGGGGAAGTGATTCTTGACTGATAAGAAAATAATCTAATCTAGAACATGAACCGTAAGGGACAGAATAAAACGTATAATGTTTATGCTTGGGATGAAGACCATGCCAGGGATAGATCAAACTGAGATAATCCAGCAGTTTTCATAGACTTCACTGCCTTGAGGACAGGCCTTTATGAGAGGAACCAGACCAGTTTAAGTCTGCTTAATACACCAAAATTCAAGCCCCCTCTGAGAATTATGGGCAGGCTGGTAAATGAGGCAAGTTGAGTAGTCAAGTCAGTGAAAAAAGTTGGGGAGTCTATATTGGGGCCATATATGGATCCAGGTAACACTTCTGTTAATCCTAGCTGACCATGCACTAAAATATATCTTCCCTCATGGGCCCACACTTCTCAAATGAACTGGAAAGCTGACTAGTGGGCCAGCAAGACAGTTACATCCCCCCTTTTTATTACTAATACCAGCACTGTAAACCTGACCTACCCATTCTTTTTGAAAATAAGAAACATTTGCACGGTGCAGGTGGGTTTCCTGCAGAAAGACAGTTCCCACATGTAACTTCTTTAAATGACTTAAAACCAGGTGACATTAAAATTTTTTTTGGGCCCACATATTGTTCCAAGTAACAAACGTATAGACACTACTCATCACTAAAGTTTACTTGTTAATAAAATTAGACTGTGACATTAACAGTCCACAGAAAAAAACAACGAGAGAAGTAATATAGTGAACTGTATGCCCTGTAACTAGAAGTGTTTTCTTGGGGGGGGGGGACCCCACCTACCAGAAATATCTAAATATGGTACAGAAGAATAAGAACTTAGAAAAATCACCCTTCCCCCAATTCCCCACACACCACCACAGAAACTCCAAAACAAATATACCTAATAAAAACATATCTTCCTTGGTCCAGTTGACTGCACTCCAAATAAACAGAGGCCCATGATGTATAACATCACCTGCCCATATTCAGTCTCTCCACTAAACTGCGCCCCCCCCCCCCCATGGTTTATGTAATCCTGTATTGAAAAGAAAACAAGATCAACCCTAAACAGAAATAAGAAAAACATCCTAATATGAAAACATATGCTTATATACATGATGGACCTATAATATTAGCATGAAAAGCAGAATATTGCCCCCAAACACTGCAAAGGTAAAACACATAGGAACAATAACTAACATTATGTCAGTTAGTGCCAGAAGAGAGTTATATAACCTTGACGCACAAAAGGAGGTTACAAAACCTATAGTAGAGGGAAAAAAAGAGTTTTTTTTTCATTATATCTTAATTAACTTTGTTTTGCAAGCCAGAACTTACAAAGTTATATACCACAAAAGGTAGACGAAACATAGCAAGCAATAAACCTAAGTACACAAATGTTTGAAAACCACCTCGCCATTTGTTACAACATGGGGGAAGAAACCTCAGGCATGCAAAAGAAATACCCACAGAGCATTCAGCTAAGGAAGACTACCAGAGGAACCACATTTCCCAACATATCATAAGTAGAAATATATCCAGTAGACCCCAGTAACAATGAGGTCAAAATGATTCCCCCATCCAGAACATAGAAAAAATATGCAATCCCCCAGGAAATATTAGGAAAAACATTAAACAGGAAATTCCCACCTCCCAAAATAACAAATGCTGTGACCGCTATACCTAATCTCTGCTGACAGCTAAATGCACTGGGACCTCCCTCTTTTACCATTTGCCCCTGTATAGCCCTATGCTGCTGCACTCACAACACTTCCTCCCTTATCCCTATCCCTTTCCCATTCCTGCCCTCTTTTCATCCTACCTCATCCCCCTTCCTTTACCCCTCCACTCCCACTTTCCCCCTCTCTCCTCTGTTTCCTCACCTTGTTCTCTCCCTCGTCCCCCCCACCCCGTGGGTCTTTCCTGCTCAAACTTCATTGTGGAATCTCCCTTCTTGCTCTTTTTTTGCTCCTTCCACCCCCCAGTTCACCCCCTGTACTTTCTCTCCTTGTAAACCCTTTCATCCCTCTTCAGACAAGGCCACTAGCTGCACTTGACACAATATTTATCTTGCCATATTGTTCTTTTGTTTATGTAATTACTTTCCTCATGTTGTACTACTTACTGAAACCATTGTAATTTGCTATTCTTGTGACTTGACGTGGAACCTCTGTAAAAGAGCCATTGGCTCAAAGGTCTTTCCAATTTGTTAAATAAATAAAATAAATAAACAAAAAACATATATGATATCTTTATATGAGAAGTAAATGTTCATGAGTGGTCCATCAGGAGCTCACACTGCTGCCCCCTAAACTTGCAAGGCAACAGGGGTATAAAGTCTGTTAAGATTACGTAGCATGGTTGAGGCAACATAAAAATGGAAGCTGGAAGGGACACAAACCATACCCAAAGACTCCTGCCAAGTCCATCGTTAAACCATGTGTGGCATGTATAAACAGGATAACAATAGTAAAGCGGGAAAACATAGCTTAACTGCTACCACCTCTTGTGCCAACCCCCAGTCCATAACTAAACTTACAGTCCTGTGAAAGTCCCAGATTAGCTGTGCTCATCATCTGAAGAGGCATCCTCTTCTCTGTCTCCCTTCAACTCCTGCTCAATATGCTGAAGTACTTTCTCTGCATCCTTTGGCTCATTAAATTGATACACCTTGCCCTGCCATGTTAATCTCAGCCGTACTGGGAACAGTAGTTGGTGCTGCAGCTTCAGATGCTTGCAGCGACTCCGAACAACATCAAAGGCCCTTCACCTCTACCAGGCACTGTACGATAAGTCGAAGAAAATTTGTAAGGTGTCCTTGCCATATCTGAGTGACCGATGTCATCTTGCTAGGGTCAATATCCTGTCCCAGTCTCCGATACCCATGCACAAAATGAGCAACATTCTAGGAGTCGCCAAGTCTCCCAAGGCCCATCTTGATGTAATACGGTGCACCTTTTCAATCGAGATTGGGGGATCTTCCTCAGATAATCCCAATAAAGGTGGAAGAAAGGAGCGAACAAAAGTGATGCAGTCATCCCCCTCGGCCGACTCAGATAGACCCAACACCTGGAGATTCCACTCCCAGGCCTGGTTCTCGACTGCCTCGAAATGCTGGCATAGCAAAGAGTTCTCTCTAATAAGCTTTGTGTGGCATCGCAGGCTTTGTGTACAGAAACTTCCATCCTTTTGGCTGTAGTTTCACATACATCCATTCTGGTTTCCAACGCCGATACATGAGGTGTTAAGGAGTCCAACTTTCTATCAATATCCTGTACCAATTTAACCAGCTGATTGAGCATGGCCTGAATAGTAAGCATGGATGATCCATCCTGAGGCAAATCTCTCGATGCTGCTGCTGCACTAGCTGATACAGGCTGCTCATCCCTTTGCTGCTGTGCTTTTTTCAGAGCACAAAAATCAGAAGACAAGGAGGCAGTTACCTGACTTTTGTCCATAATTCAGTACAGGGAATCTGCATTCATCTCCCATGCACTGTATTATGTGGGAATTCTACTCCAAATATATATTTTAATTAATATCTCCATGGAGCTCAAAGAAGTTGCTGCTTCCAAAAAGCTGCTCAGCAGTGCTCCCCCCAAAAGAGGTTTTAATAGAAGTCTCTTAAATTAAGACATGGTAAATAGTCCAAAAAGAAGTATGCCAGAAACTGAGGTAACTACAGGAGGATGCCATTTCAAAAGGCAACTAAAAATTAAGAAAATGTAAACATCAAATTCAGTCTATGCTAAACTAGTCTCTTTGTGTGCCAAATAACAGAAAAATATCTCTGTTCTGGGCATCACAAAATTCCTGAGAGGTACCCAATGGTTCTCAAATGATGAATGGAATCCAATGTCTAAATCACAGTGCTAAATTCAGGGACCATCCTCCTGTAGAAACTCTCATGAAAGTAGGCCCAGCAAATAAAAAAAAGGATTAATGTACACCTCAATTTAAAGTTAAGTCCAGAGTCCATAAAGTGAGATGAACAGTACATGCATGTGGTGTGGAATCCATCACAAATATCATGAGAGGCAAGAAAAAGAAAGAGGATGAACAAAACATAACAGTCCAGCAGGCATCTACTGTATTAAAAATGCAAGCAACTATCCAAGGCTAGAAGCTTTCGGGAGAGTCACGAAGTGATGAAGACAAAATCCATCTTCATGACAGCTTAAAAAGATCAGGGTAGATGGTCTTTAATTCCTCAGCAGCCTGATCAGCCATTTCAAAACTTTTCCAAACTCCTTCATGGTGAACTTGTAATTGGGCTGGATATAACAAACAAAATCTGATGCCAGCTGCAATCAACTAAGCAACAGAGGGATGATAAGCCACCCTCCTCTGCTGAACTGCTGAAGGGATATCTTGCAGAACACCCAAGCAGACTTCCTTCAACTGTCTCACTTTAATTAAAAGATGCTGCCTGTCTAAATAATTAAAAACTTTAAAGATGAAGGGTTGGGGTAGTGACCCCTCCACTGGCATGGGCTGTAAAGAGCGATGGGCTCATTCAATTATGTACAAGGGAACATTGAGGGAGGGTACCACTAATTTCTCACAGAGCTTCAGAGCAAATAATAGAATATTGGGACCTTCTACCCTTTCAGAGAGACCCTGGATCATGACGTTGTTCCTCCGGCTTTGTCCCTCTAAGTCTTCAAGCTTGGCCTCCAAGTGAATAGTTTATTGGCATAGAAAGACCATGTCAGGACAGAGCTTATGCTGCCAGTCCTCCTAGGAGCTTGTACAAGCTTCTTTGTTTCCTACCTTCTTGCTGAGGGTGTCCACTGAAAAACAGAGCACCTTTATTTCTGCTGTTAGTCCTTGCAGGATCTCTTTAAGTGTGCCACATTCTTCTCCATGAGGACAGAAGGGGAAGTATTAGTTCAGCTGGGAGGAGCAGCCTGCACCTTCGATCTCTTGGAGGTCTTGTCCTGTTGTAGAATCGCTGGAGGAGTGTGGGGTGGAAGGACAGTTTTCATATCCACATCCATGCTGGCAAGAACCATAGGCAGATTGAGGAGGTGTGAGGTAAGACTAGTCCCACTAAATGGAAATTCCACAGGTGTAACAGGGTAAAATAGAAAAGAAAATGAAGTTTAAACACAGAAAGGACCAGAGAGAATGGGAAGAGCTGCTGGACAGAACAGTGTATCACGTGACTTCCCTCTTCTCTTGTTCATGAGGTGGGGTCATAAAAAGGCAATGTGGAAAATTTGGTGTAAAAATATTAAAAAACAACAAAGTTGTGAGCATACAGTACGTTGAATTTTGTGAATGCAGGCTCGTAACTTGGTAATTTTCAATATTTTCACCCCAAATTTATAACATAGCCATATCTTTACAGCACCTCATGAATGTGACAGCTGTCATTTGTCAAATCCTGGCCAAAATTTTTTTTTTAACATCCCAAAAGATGATTTTTCAGTCCCTGTGCAAAATCACCTTTAGGGCAGGAGCTGAAAATTTTTTCTGACATTGTTCATGAGGTGGGGTCATAAGAAGGCTATGCTCTAAATTTGGTGTAAAAATATTTTACAAAAAAAAGTTATGAGGCTATGTTAAATTTTGCAAACACAGACTTGTAAGTTTGGCAATATTCAATATTTGTATCCCATATTTTCAACATAGCCATTTCTTTACAGCACCTCATAAATGTGACAGCTGTCATTTTTCAACTCCTGCCCAAAATAGATTTTTTTGTCCTGAAAGTTGATTTTGCAGTTCCTGCGTGAAATCACCTCTAGGCCAGGAGTTGAACATTTTTTCTGCCCTTCTTCATGATGCTGGGTCATAACAAGGCTATGTTGAAAATTTGGTGTAAAAATATTACAGACCAAATTTATGAGCCTGCTTTACATTTTGCCAATGCAGGCTTGTAACGTTGGTAATTTTCAATATGTTTACCCAAATTCCTCGGCTGCAGCCCTATCGGCTCTGACCAGATTTCTTTATTGTTAGCCGGGAGTTCACACTTCTTGAAGCTGAAGTCTTTTAGAAAAGCTTTGCAAGAGCATTATGGTTTGGAATGGGTTCCAAGCTCATGTTAGCTGGAAATATTATACTTTGCAAACT
Source organism: Neoceratodus forsteri (assembly GCA_016271365.2). NCBI lineage: Eukaryota > Metazoa > Chordata > Ceratodontiformes > Ceratodontidae > Neoceratodus > Neoceratodus forsteri. The sequence continues at coordinate 411,089,238 of CM028133.1, read as the reverse complement.
GATCTTGATTATAAATGATGCTGATGCTGGAAGATGTTGAACTGTAAAGTAGGACTATAAGTTATGACAGAAAGATGTCCAGCTTTTGAGTCTGGTTTTATTTCGTGTTAAACATCTATTTGCTACAACTACATTCATGTACATATGTTCTCAATCATCTATGTTTAAAGATGGATACTAAAGACATTTGACTGAAGATGTTTTTACATTTATCTCTGTGCATACAGCCAAGAGAAAAGTAAGAAAAACAAGATATTTTGAGTATAGACGCTAAACCATTCCAAGCTGAATGCAATTGTTTGATGTCAAAAATGAAGAAAGGGAGTGTTTCATAGAATTAGATGATTTATCTGGTTCAAAATGTCATAAATGGTATCAGAACTCAGGAGGATAAATACTTATTTTTCTTTTTCTCTCCTACAGGGCACTGCAAACTATTTGAGGCAAAACACTACAAGTTAAGGGGTGAATAGCTGTGTTAGAAAAATAGAATTTGTTTTAACCCAGCCAGCCACCAGCGCCACTTCTTGCATACTGTCTGTGTGATGACACACACCCCCAGAACAAGTCAGTAAGCTCTCTTCTCTCACTGTACTCTGTAGGATATATCTACAAGCTTTGGCTCACTGGGCATTCCATCACATGGAATAAATAATAAAAAAATTAATAATCCTTGAAGGAAAAGTAACATTATACTGTGTCAGAGAGGGTTAAGCCAGGTCCCTGGATCTCTGTGGATAGCAGCGCCTGCAGCATCAGCCCTTAAACCTAGGTCCAGTGTATGAAGTAGTGTGTGTATGTGACAGACCTGTATGTGAAATAAAATCTGAAAGCCAACCATCAGTGCCACTTCCTGCATACTATCTGAGTGACACCCACCCCTGAATAAATCAGTCGGCTCTCATCTCTCCCTGTGCTCTGTGGGGTAAATCTACAAGCTTTGGCTCAGTGGGCATTCCTTCACATGGAATAAGCAATAAAAAATAAATAATCCTTGAAGGAAAAGTAAAGTAATACTGTGCCAAAGAGGGTTAGGCCAAGTCCCTGAATCTCTGTGGGTACCAGCTGTAGCACCAGCCTTTATAGCCTAGGTCCAGTGTGTGAACCAGTGTGTGTGTGACAGATCTGTGTATGAAATAAACTCCAGCAGCCAGCCACTGATCAGTGCCACTTCTTGCAAGCTGTCTGTGTGCCCCACCTCCTGTATGAGTCAGTCAGCTTTCATCTCCTACCTGTGTTTCAGCTCAGTGGGCATTCCGTCATGTGCAATAAATAAAAATAAATAATCCTTGAAGGAAAAGTAAATTACTGTGTCATGGGGCTTAAGCCAGATCCCTGAATCTCTGTGAGTAGCAGCTGCAGCGTCAGCCCCTATAGCCTTGAGCCAGTGTGTGAAGTAGTGTGTGTGTGACAGGCCTGTGTGTGAAATAAAATCTGACAGCCAGCCATCAGTGCCACTTCTTGTATACTGTCTGTGTGATTCCCCCTCTCCAAACAAGTCAATCAGCTCTCATCTCCTCCTCCCTGTGCTCCATGGGGTAAATCTACAAGTTTTGGTTCAGTGGGCATTCCGTCACATGGAATAAATAAAAAATAAATACTATAATCCTTGAAGGAAAAGTAAAGTACTGTGTCATACAGGGTTAGGCCAGATCCCTGAATCTCTGTGGGTAGCAGCGCATGCAGCATCAGCCCTTTTAGCCTAGGTCAAGGGGGTGAACTTGTGTGTGTGTGTGTGTGTGTGTGTGTGTGTGTGTGTGTGTGTGTGACAGACCTGTGTGTGAAATAAAATCTGACAGCCAGCTGCCAGTGCCATTTCTTGCATACTGTCTGTGTGACTCCCCCTCCCTGAACAAGTCAATCAGCTCTCATCTCTTCCTCCCTGTGCTCCGTGGGGTAAATCTACAAGTTTTGGCTCAGTGGGCATTCCGTCACATGGAATAAATAAAAAATAAATAATCCTTGAAGGAAAAGTAAAGTACCGTGTCATATGCCCTGTTTATACTTCTGACTTTGCAGCACATCAATCCATGAACATGGGTTGATGCGCTGCAAAGCCGACAGTGTAGACACTTTCTGGAGCACCTTAAGCACCCTTCAGATCCCTTTTTTGATCCAACTCAGTTGTGGGGATCAGCGGTGGAGTGAGCACTTTACACGGTGGTGTGGACACTTTGCTGCCCTCATTCTGCTGCAAAGGCTATCTTCCCATCATCCTCTGATGAATTCATGGCCCCTCCTTGGAGCAAACTGCAGGGCTGCAAGGGCAGGCCATGTAAATGGTGAATTATTGGAGAAGCAGTGAGCACAGCAAGAAGAGATCAGTGCAGATGTCAGAGCGCTGCCACTGTGTAAACATGGCTATAGAGGGTTAGGCCATGTCTTTGAATCTCTGTGGACAGCAGCGCATGTAGCATCAACCCTTTTAGCCTAGGTCCAGTGAATGAACTAGTGTGTGTGTGTGTGTGTGTGTGTGTGTGTGTGTGTGTGACAGACCTGTGTGTGAAATAAAATATGACAGCCAGCCACCAGTGCCACTTCTTGCATACTATCTGTGTGACTCCCCTTCCCTGAACAAGTCAAACAGCTCTCATCTCCTCCTCCCTGTGCTCTGTGGGGTAAATCTACAAGCCTTGGCTCAGTGGGCATTCTGTCACATGGAATAAATAAAAAAAGAAATAATCCTTGAAGGAAAATTAAAGTACTGTGTCAGAGAAGGTTATGCCAGGTCCCTGAATCTCTGTGGGTAGCAGTGCATGCAGAATCAGCCCTTTCAGCCTAGCTCCATTGGGTGAGCTAGTTGTGTGTGTGTGTGTGTGTGTGTGACAGACCTGTGTGTGAAATAAAGCCTGACAGCAAGCCACCAGTGCCACTTCTTACATACTGTCTGTGTGCCCCCCCTCCGAACAAGTCAGTCAGCTCTCATCTCCTCCCTGTGCTCCGTGGTGTAAATGTGCAAGCTTTGGCTCAGTGGGCATTCCATCACATGCAATAAATAATTAAAATAAATAATCCTTAAAGGAAAAGTAAAGTACAGTGTCAGAGAGGGTTAGGTCAGGTCCCTGAATCTCTGTGGGTAACAGCTGCTTCACCAGCCCTTATAGCCTAGGTCCAGTGTGTGAACGACTATGTGTGTGAGTGTAACAGACCTGTGTTAGAATAAATCTGACAGCCACCACCACTTGCATTGTTGATCCTGAGCAAGCTACAGGCTGGTATTATGAGTACTCCCAAAAATTGTAAAGGAAAAGCCGGGGCAAGGGAAGTACTGTAAATGTAAAAGTTTATTCAAGAGCCCAGAAAGGAGTAACCCAAAAGTAAAGTACAAGCACCGCAGTCTGTTGAAGGGACTGAACTAAATGCTATTACTGTACTATCAATGTGCTGGCTATTTCTCAAAATACTAAAAACTCCGCAATGGGGGGTGGACTGTCTATGTCAGAAGGGCTCACTACAGCAAACAAAGTTTCGAAAGAATCCATGGCATCCACTAGCAATCTGAGAAAATTGCAAAAACATAGAGTATTCCAATTATGCATAAAGTTAGAGCACTTACAGGTACAGCTTTCAGTGGAGTTGCTCAATTTGCAAAACATATCGAATAACTCAATCTGTGACTACAAGTGTTAGCTCTACTGAATCTGATGATAATGATGACCATGGTAATGGCGAGACTGATGGCGAGCTTGTGACTTTACCTTTAGCTATGTCTCATTCTGCTTCTGACAGTGACAATGTGCATAAAAATAAAGAGAGCAGTAGAGTGTCAAAAGGGAAAAAGAAAAGGCACAAGCCACACAAAGTGAAACAAAGGCTGACAGTAGTGATGACAACAATGGTGCTGCAGAGGAGCTATGATTGTTTCACCTGATGAACCTGCATCCTCCACCGATATCTCTTCCCCACTTAAACCCAGCCACTCAACCCCTACTGAGCTCATTACTAGACATAGACGGTCCACCTCTACTGTCTGGAATCATTTTTACATAAACCCCAATTATGCTTGCTAAGTTATATGTGTGCATTGCAATACTTGCATTAGTGGGGTAAAAAATAAAGGGCATCTTGGAACCACAACAATGATGTGACATCGTACATGAAGTCATCCTATTTTTAGATATGGTTCAAATAAACAGTCTAACATTGGTGCCTGGAAATGTAACAGAGATTTTAGTGAATTGGAAAATTCTGCAGAAACAGTGGGAGATGATCAGCAGCCAAGATCCAAAAGTTCACTTTCCCCTCAACATAATTCTGTAAAGTCTTCTGTTTTACCAGGGAGGGCATGTAATCATACAACACCCCCAGCCAAATCTAACTTTATCCCTGATAATAGGCAATTGAAGTTAAAAAAAGTTTTTGAAGAAAGTCTAAATAGTCACAAACCATCCCATAGCAGTGGCAATAAATCATAAAGTAACATAAATTATTGTACTTGATTTGCAACCATACTCTATTATGGAAGATGTAGGTTTCAGAAGGCTTATAGAATACTTAGAGTCATGAGGCCTGATTCTATAAGCACCCCTATGCATGTTGCAAGTTGCGACATGCGAGGGGTGCAGTTGCACCAAGGACCCTGCACCTGATTCTGAAGGGCAGGGTCCCCAAGAGCTAAGTCCTATGACTTGCAGCATGCACAAAGGTAAGCCAAATGTAGGTCATACCTGAGGTGCAGGTCACAAGCAGCAAGCAATGTTCCATACGCGCAAGTGCCCCTCCAGTCCCCAAGCCAGAGAAGCCCAGCAGGGCTATCGGATCACCCCTGCTCCCAGTCCCCCACGGTGTAAGTAGTAAAGCCCCTCTGGGCTATCAGACCCCAGTTCTGATCCCAATAATTTAGTACCACTAGCCCCGCAGGGCAGATTGCTCCTCCCACCCAAGCCCCAATGCCAGCCGCCAGCAAATGGCTGTGTCCTATAATTACTGTAGCAAGATCCACACCCTAATTCATAATCCCTGATAGTCTAGTGGCCACCTCCCCCCTACCTGGCATTATCAGACTACCCTGCACCCCTACCATCTCTCAGCCAGATGAGACAGCTCACTCTTCACTGCCAGCCGCCGACTGAGCTCAATATGAGTGCATACTGTATATACATGCTCAATAAATGAATGACAGATCATTCATTCATTGAGCGTGTATATACAGTACATGCTCATATGGAGCTCAGTCGGCAGCTGGCCGTGGTGGTGAGAGGTGGGCTGTGCCAGTCGCTGGGAGGGAATGGGTCAGGGGTGTGTGGGGTGGTCTGGCAATGCTGGGAGGGTGAGCCACCTTTGTATTCTTTTTGCACGTTTGATATATAAAACGCTATGAAAATTATTTACAACAGCGTTTTTGTGTGTTGCTTGAGCTGTGTGGGTGCTTATTTGTTTGTATGAATCGTCTTGAATAACAGCACCACACATATCCTGGTGTTCCTATTTCTTCAGTTCCATGTTTCATCTTAGAAACATTACACCTTCCTGATGTTGTTTCCGAGGATACAGAGGAGTTGAACTACAGGCAACTTTTGATTGATGCAGGAGATGAGATTTTATGAAGCAGTACTACAATGATACTTCCTCAAATTCAAAAGACTGCTCCAAAAAACAGCACAGAACAAGCAGACAATGAAGAGGATGACATTTGGTGCCAGCTGCAGGACACTGAAATTCCACTGGGAGAAGATGAGTGCTCAGTAGTAAGCATGGTAGATGTATATCTGTCTGACCCCAACATTAGTATTAAGGATGACCCTTTATTTATGCAATTTTTTCATTTATTTAATGTTTCAGAAAATAAATCTTTGAGCTAAGAGCTCTTTTACAAAGGTTCCTCAACCAGAGACAAATAAAACAGATACAATGGTACAATTTAACAATGACAGAACATATGATTATCTAACATAAGAATTCAAACAGGACTCGAAGCAGTTGCATGAAGTTTGAATTTCAGGCACTTGCACATTACAAGTATGAGAAGTAATTAATTGCTGCCTTATGATCAGGCATTGTCATATGATTCAAGTACATAGTCCTTCAAGATAATTACAGTTAAATTGGGGGAGGGAGAGTGGTACAGGGCTGGAGATAATCAGGCTGAGTCTCAGAGACTGTGCTGGAAAGACTGGCACTAGAGGAGCAACCAGGGGAAGGTAAAGGCCGATATGGGTGGTGGTAACATTAAGGAGAATGGTGTGGGGAAGGTGAAATGATAGGGACAGGATAAGGGTATTTTGAATGGGATTGATGTAGCTGTAGCAAGGGCATGCAGAGAGGGTGCTGGGAAGAGTATTGTTAGGGGTAAGAACTGGACTGCAGTGGATCAAAACTCCAAGTGGCTGGGGTTAGGGAGTCTGATTTAGCTAACTAGAAACAGAACAAGTCATGCTGGCCAAAGCTGGCTACTCTGGCTTGTATGTATAGTGAATGTCCACCACCCAGTGTCTGTTCCAAACATTTATTTAGCTCTGATAGGGATATTGCAACTGATAAATGAACCAGATTAACACCAGACAATGTAGAGAAACTAACGTTTTTGAAGGTTAACTTGCCAAAATTTGGCTACATATGTGATGCTAATCCTGAAGAAGATGACGCTAACCACAGTACCTGTGCTGCATCTGTGTAACAAGTGACACATCAGCTTTCAATTTTCAGACTGCACTGTAAAAGTAGAGATCTGGGACTTGCCTGCCCTTGGACCATATCATCATCATCATCCTGGGTGTGGGTAGGAGGTGCAGCCGATACGTGACATGATTAAACTTGTAGTAACTATGGGTGACAAGTCCCTGTTCTCACATGCACAGTCACTTTTGCTTTCTCATTCTGAGAAGCCCATTTAACTAAATGTGCCTAACCAGATTCTTTAAAAAAATAAATGCTGCTAGCTGTTTTTTTTATCTCCCTAATAATAGTGGTAGTAGCAGTAGTGAAGTGGTGATTTTCTTATTGCCTGGTGCTCTGTCTTCTATCATGTTGCTTCGTGTTGCTTGCATTCCATCCATACCGAGAGCCATTGCTAAACAAAAATGGTGCCAAACAAACACACAATCTCCTTATACAAAAAGTTAGACTCAGGAGAATAGCTTAAAAAAAGAGAGATATGGGACTTGCCTGCCTTTGGACCACATCATCATCATCTTGGGGGTGGGTGGGAGGTGCAGCCAGTACGTGACATGATTGCACTGGTAGCAACTGTGGCAGACAAGTTCCTGCTCTCATGCACAGTCACTTTCTCATTCTGATGAGATCATTTAGCTAAATGCACCTAATAATAATTATAATAACTGCATTGATAGACGTTGCTAGCTCTGTTTTTCCCCCCGATAGTAGTTGTAGTAGCAGTGGTGAAGTGGTCACTTTGGACTGCCTGGTGCTCTTCTCTCAAGTTGCTTCACATTGCGTTTCATACTGAGTGCCTTTGCTAAACATAATTTGTGCCAAACCAACACACTATTCCCTTCTACAGAAAGTCAGACTCTGGAGATTGGTTAAAAAAATAAAGATCTGGGACTTGCCTGCCTTTGGACCAAATCATTGTTATCCTGGTGGTGAGTGGAAGGTGCAGCAGTACATGATATTGTTGTATTGGTAGCAACTGTGGCAGACAAGTCCCTGTTCTTACACAGTCAATTTCCCATTCTAAGAACATCATTTAGGTAAATGCATCTGGTAACCACATTGATAAATGCTGCAAGATCTGTTCTCCCCTCCCCCCCCGCTAGTAGTGGTAGTAAGAGTGGTGAATTGGTCACTTTCAGAATGCCTAGTGCTCTTCTCTCATGTTGCTTCTCATTGCATTCCATACCGAGAGCCATTGCTGCTAAACAAAACACATGTGGTGCCTGTGTGTCTTTTAGATATTGCTTTTAATGATCACCCTGTTTTTAGGAATTGCCATTTGTTGCAGGCTATCTTTCCACCTTGTTGTGGCCTGCTTTTATCTATTTTTACTGTGTTTTATTTATTATGTTGTGTTATCTTATTTGTTGTTTATTTGTACATTTGTTTTGTACAGCACCCAGAGTCTCCAGGATTGGGTGCCTAAAAATAAAATTTGCCTTGCCTTGCCTGTGACTGAGAAATAAAACTAGTAAACTACCTTTACAATGTACAATTAAACACACTAGCCCCTTTTAAAAAATCAGACTCAGGAGGAGACTGGTTACAGACGAAGAGATCTGGTCTTTGACTTGTTCATCATCACAATCATGTCTTATTTTTTTCTGAGCACTCATTGTTGGAAAATGTGTCTTAACCATATTGAGCTCAGTGCTGATAGACTACTTCTGTTTTTCCCCTGATTGTAGTAGGCAGGGGTAGTAGCAGTCGTGAAGTGGTAGCTGGCTGACTGGCTCTCTCTGACTTGTTTGACTGGCTGCCCTCTGCTCTGGTCTTGTGGTGTTTTTGTGATCCTGGCTTCTTCTTCATTACTTAACTTAGAGACATTCAAGTGGTGCCTGTTGAGAAATAGAAATCATGACTGTTAATAAATTGATACACACAGTATTAGTATTACTTTCTTAAATGTCAGAAACAGAAGAGGGATTAAAGAGCATTATGGGAGTTGCCTGCCTTTTGACAAAATCCCACAGATGGTATGTGGCGAGTAGCTGTCAGGGTTTCACAGTTCACACTGGTGCTGTAACTACTAAGCTATAAGGGCTGGTCAGAGTTCTGGGACTTAGCTGCCTTTGGACAAAATCATCATCATCACCATCACCTTCTTGGAGGTGGGTGTCACTTGTGAGGTTCACTATGTAAATATTACAGCACTGGCACTTCCAGTTACAGCATTCAGTCCTTCTCATCTCATTTTACTAATCACGCTGTTTATTACTACTAAACAGTGGTTTAATTGCTGTTTTCTACAGATATGTTGACTAAAAGCTGTTTAAAGTGATTTTTCTAACATACAGGTTCCATAAAATAATAAAGGTTACAGGAGGTTCAGATAAAGTTTGAATAAGCATCTGAAACTTTTTTTGCATATCAGAACCTTTTAGAACCTCAGAACCTTTTGAGGTTCTCCCATACCTAGTGTGTGTGTGTGTGTGGTATATATATATATATATATATATATATATATAGACACCTTAGGTTGATGGAAAATAAGTGTTCCTTTCAGTCTTACTTTTTTTAATAGTCTCTCACTTTCAAGAGCTAATTGAGTTTAAACTGTGGCAGGCTTTAAAGACACAGCTGTTGTTGCCCCTGGAGGTTTTGTATCAGATTGCAGCTCATGTGTAACACTTGCTAGCGAAACCGCAGCTTTTCTTCTGTTGGAGAGGTGACATGCCTCCATGAAAGGCAGCATAGTTTCTAAGGTATATTGAAGAGTTTCAATGAAAAGTTCTCTGACAATATCCCAGATGATTTTGTCTGCAGATTCAAGGTTGGAAAGTCTCACTATGCTTAGATTAGTTTTCCATAAATTGCTCTCCAAATTCTCAGTCTTAAGGGATTGCTGTGTATTGTCTCTGAGAACAGATGTACGAAATCCAGAGCTGGAAGTAACTTTATTGGTTAGTTTGTTATGATCTTTTGATAAGACAAAACCTGCTTTTCTGCTTCCAAAAGAGTGTGCTGTCTTGTCAGATTTTTGTAGTGACTGCTTCCCATTTCAGGTCAAGCTTCTGTATGGCTTGTAACTGCATTAAAGAACATCAGTTAATGGCTTTGATCGAATCCAGATTTTTGTGAGTGTGGACTTTGATAGCTTTTTTAACCTTTGTTGCTTCTTCCACATTAATTTCAGTCACAATATCTTTTGGAACAGGACTGGAACTTGAGACCTCAGCCACAGCTGATGGGTCTACTTTCCCTCGGCTGTCTGAGAGTGGAGAACTTAGGTTGCAGTGTATGGGACTGGTATGCTCCCTTTTTTCTGTCTGAACCTGCTCCACATGTGAGATACTACTTAACTTACTATTTTTTTCACTCTCCATGAACTGTTTTCATTATTTTCTAGACAGTTTTACCTCCTCTGCAATGAGTGGCTCCATTTTAACAACTTTATTATTGAAATCGATATCTAAAAAGGAAGTTTTAAAGGTTTTTATTGGAGCATGCTTCAGAGCATATCAATCACACGACCTGCTCCAGTCAGCTACTGTATCTTGCCCTCTGTTAATTTATTCTTTTCATTAAATTTTTCTGTTTAATGTAACAAAACTTCATGTAAAAAAATGTCTTACCCTGTTTTTTTACATACAGAATCATAAAATTGTGGTTAAGAAATTCGTATAGCTGTTAACTATTACAGGTTGGTATTACAGGTAAGTTTACATAAGAGTGCTGATCATATCTTATTATATTGCTGTATTTTGTCTAACATAGAATAACTTATTTCTTCATTTTTTGCCAAAGTAGACATGGCTTGTGGCCAAACCTATATACAAAAGGGGACTTTACTCTGCCAGTTTCTTAAAATAATTAATTTCAGGCATATTGCAGTGAGGAGGTTCCAAGTCTTTTGATGGTGGGGGATTAAGAAAATTATTTTATGATTGCCCAAAATCAAGAGATCTAGGTTAGAAGGTAATGGAAAACTGGCAGCTTCAGAACAGATAAAACAAATCCCACTCCATATGTTTTGTACATTTGGACAATTCCAAAGCATATGGCCTAAAGAAGCATGTTTAGCATGAGACCTGCAGCATACACCTTCATCTAGGAAACTCCTTGATTCCCATCTTGCTAGATTAAAATAACAGTAGTATAAGATTTTAAATGGAATGGGCAGGGTTCACGAAGGGCAATGCAGGACTTGCATCAAGCCCTGCAACAAACCTGGTGATCGGAGCAGCTATGCTAAAAACATTGCCACAGACTATGCCTGATTCAAGAAGATCGGTGCATTTATGACAATTTGCCCAATTTTCAACTGCTTGCACCAACTATATGGTGCAAGCCCCATAAAAAGGGTACACAAGACTGCTGCAAGCTAGACCAGAAAAGGATGGTCTAACTTGCAGCAATCAGTGCATGGGACTGGGAATCCAGATCACCATTAGAGAATGCTGCAAGCCCCATTCACCATATGTTTAACGCACCCAGGGCTTGCAAGATTCTTGGGTTGTTTGAGAATTGGGCCAAATGAGTCTGCCTTGGACATCCTCAGCAGATGTATAGGCAACAATGAACAAAAGTCTATTCCAGTCCTCATTTGATATTTGAATATGTAGGTCATCTTCACACTTTGAGTCAGATACTGTATAGCTGGCTCATCCGAATTTTTAAGTTGAATATATCTTAAACCACAGCCTTTAGGGCTAGTAATTATTTTAAGAAATTATCTCATTCCAAAATTTTGGGGGATCAATAACCTGCAATTTGCAGACTCTTTTCTATGCTTTCCCTAATTTTCAGATAGCTACTGAACTCAAATCTGTGTAGTCAACAGTTTTGTTTAATTTGTTCAAAGGAACACAGTGTGTTTGTATTATTATTAATGTTAGCTTTTGTACCTATGTATGCTTTTTGTTATGTTATACAATTATTAGTATTTTTGTTTATGTTCAGTTCTGTGGAATTTCTTTCCACAGTTTAATACATTAATCTGCAATGCATATATTCATTAATCTGCAATCTGCAATTCATACATTCATTAATCTGCAATGCTGATATTTATTCTGCAGTTTAGTGAATCACTGAAGTGTGGATTGAATGTATGAATTGTGGATTAAATGGGAGAAAGAAGTTCCACAGAACTGATCACTTAACTGCAGAATAATTACATGTATTGTGAATTAATGTATTAAACTTCAGAACAGAATTCCTCAGAAATGTCATTTTACAGTTCATGTGTATTATTCTGCAATTCAGCTAGAAAATTCCACAGAACAGGACAAAAATTTGCAATATACATTTGGAAGATTTTGATTTCACCAAAGGCAGAAGTGCAGAAAATTGTGCACAAGTTCCACAAAAGCAGAATTCACAACTTCTGCCTCACTCTAAAATCATCTGCATAGGCATATATTTTATTATTTATCTTACCTACTTTTACTCCTTTCTGTACTCTTTCTTATTAAAGGTACAACAACAATTAAGAATGAGGGTGGGGAGAGTGGCTGACTTGTTGAGTGCCTTTGGAAGAGGGAACTAGGAGGACGTGATCCAGTTTGTTGTCACTGAAGATTTAGCTCCTGACTATAAAGCCTTTACCCAAGATCTAAACAGTTAACTATACCCATCATATTCAAGGGTGCAATTGAAATAGACACAATCTAAAGAATCAAAGGCTTTGCCCATGATTAATGAGAGTGCTATAATAGGGGATTTATGGTTTTTGGCTTCCAAAACAGTAGAAATCATTCTGCGGACAATGTCTACTCCCCATCTATTCTTTAAGAAACACACCAGTTCTTTCCCAATAATTGACAATATGGAATTTTGTATTCTAGTGGCAAATATTTTAATATGGAGTGTGTACTCTCTATTTAAAAGTGGCATTGCTTAATAATTACTGCATTGGAGTGGGTCTTTGTCTTTTTTTGTGTAAGACTGTTATGCAAGCTTCTCTCAGAGATGTGGCTAAGAGGCCTTTTTGTAATATTTTGTTAAACAAACAAGTAATGAATCCTGATATTTCAGGGGACATTATTTTGTAAACTTCATTAGGGGAAACCATCTGGATGTGGTAATCTCCCAACAGGAAGTGTAGAAATAGTAATTTTAAGTTCATGTTTGGTTATTGGTCTGTCAGTAGCTAGTTTTTGATATTCTGAAATATTAAGTAGTTTAAGTTTTAACAGGTAATCCTTAATTTCTTCTTTAGGGTTGTTATGCGAGGACTTCCAGAGGGATTCAAAGAAAAATGTTATATTGATTATTTAAATAAAGGGGGGTGTCAAGGAATTGCCTTTCTCAGTTAAAATGCCTGCAGTACTCTTTCTTGTTAGTCTATTTTTAAGCCTGCAGGCAACACGTTTGCTGGCCTTCTCCCGGACCCCCAGTTTTTTCACTTTGTATTAAGGAGAGCAATATATGCCTTGTTACCATGAATACTATTGATTTCATAGTTTAATGTGGGAGTTCTTTTAAGGGTCTCTTTTGTGATCTGTTTCCAATTTTGTCAATAATTCTTCCTCCTCTTTCAGGTTTTTCAAAGATTCCTTTTTCTTATAAGACAAAAATATTAATAATTAGTAATCTTACTGAAGCTTTTAAAGCCTCCCAGATTGTATTGTTATGAACCACCTTTAGCATTAGTTTTAAAGAGGTTTGTTTCTTTTTTTCAGTCCATTCTTAAAGTCAGGGGGCAGGTACCTGGAGAAATGCTTGGAATTATTGGAGGACCAAAAAGAACTACTTGAAACTTAACAGGGATCCTTGAATGAAATTCCAAGCAGAACTATGTGAATTTCTGGGCTGGGGACTGAATTGTGGGTGGTTAAAATCAAAGTCTGAGTTTATTAAAACAGATTTTCCAGTGACACCCACCTTTTACATATTGTCTAAGATCCACAGGGACCTTAGAAACCCATCTGGTAGACTGATCATTTCGGAAATAAGTTCCCTCACTAATAACCTGAGTATTTTCATTGACAGTTATCTACAGCCTATAGCATGTACACTAGACTCTTATTTAAGAGATAGCATGGATTTGCTTAAAAAAACAGATGCGAAAGTTTTGGGATGTTAATTTTTATTGGTTAACTATTGATGTAACGAACTTATATACCTCAATTAGGCATAATTTGGGACTGGAAGCAGTGGATAATTTTTTTTAAGGAACAGAATTTAATTTCTAAACATTTCCTGCACTGGGCTATAGATTTCACCCTAACACACAGCTATGTTTGCTTTAATCAAGATTACTACCTACAGCTCTGTGGAACTGCAATGAGGCAGCATTTACCCCATCATGCGCAAATATTTTCATGGATTATTTTGAGGAGATACTGATAAATGACAGAAGTAGTAACATTTTTGCAGATAACCTAAAAAGCTATTTTAGGTTTATTAATGATATTATTATTGTGTGGAATGGAGAAGAAGAATTGATATTGGAACTTATTGCTTGTCTGAACTGTAATAACCTGGGGCTCCAGTTCACTTATACAAAGGATAAAACATGTAATAAATACCTAGATTTAGAACTATATGGGGAGCATGGCAAATCAGTCACAACAAGGGGTTATAGGAAAGCTACTGCCGTAATATGATCTTAGATGCTAGAAGCTCACACCCAAAAAGGCTCATCAGCTCTATTCCATATGGTGAGCTTATAAGGCTAAAAAGGAACTGTATAAATGAAAGTGACTATGTGAAACAGTCAACTGAACTAAAACTAAGATTAAAGGCAAGAGGGTACAGTGAAAAGAGGGAAGCCTCAGATAAGTTGAATGAACTTTAAAGAGATGATTTATTAGTGCCTAAAAAAACAAAGGGAAAGTAGCAAGGAACAAGTTGTAAAACAGTTCATTTGTAATGGAGTATAACTCTGTTGCTGGGAGATTGGGCAATGTTGTCGACAAGTTATGGCCTTTATTATTAACTGACTCTGTCCTGGTCAATCAAATTGCACATAAACCAAGAATTACATTTTCAAAGGGCAGAAGTACAGGAGTCAGAGTTACACATAGCCATTTTGCACAAACAACTGAGTCAGCCAAGAATGGAATTTGGTTTTATAATAAACCTAAAGGTATATCTAAATGTAATAGGTGCAGCATTTGCCAGTACACAGAAAGTGGTAAAACATTTTCTAAGGATGAAAAAACTTTGAAATCAGTAAATTTGTGACATGCACAACCCCATTTATGGTGTATACTGTATATGCTGGTGCAGCTGCCCAGGATATTATATAGATAGAACAACAAGACAGGCAAAACAAAGAATCCAGGAGCATGTCAGAGCCAATATTAATGGCAATGTGTACAATGTCATAGGAGCCCATTTCCTTGAATGTCATAACAGCAAACCAAATTGCTTTAGATTTATGATATAGACCATGTAGAGAGGCACTCTAGAGGTGGCAACAGGCTTACTACTCTGTCTCAAAGGGAAACCAGATGGATCTTGATTTGTGATACTGTGACACTACTGGGATTGAATGAAGAAGCTGAGTTTCACCTTATTTATAAAAATCAGTATATGATTTGAATATATTGATTAAACCTGATTAATATTAGATAAGTATATTTTTTGTTACAGTTTTAACTTACTATGGTTCATTTTTGCTCTTGCCTGTTTGTTGAGAGGAGGTTTGCCAAACCCATTATATCTGGATTTGCAATGTGAGAGCTACCTAACGGTATGCCCATAAAGCACAGTTCAGTCCATTACTAAAATATACTGGGGAAAGGTTACTGTCTTGTATTTTTTATTCTCTCAGTAATAGTAAGTCTCTGTATACCACACACAATTGCACCCCCCCCCAAGAAGATACTGCTATATTTAACAAAGAGATAACATTGAATGGGAACATCTTCTGGAAAGAAATATATAAACCAAAAACCTGGTGAACTTTATTTTTAAGTCTAAACTAAATGAGGACCTTCTTACTTATATTATTTCTTCCCAAGAATTTAGGATGTCCCCCCCTTCCCTTCAATAATATGTATCTCTTATCTCTTTTCTCTTGACTTGTTCCTCTTGAAAAAACAGTCTTGCTACTTTCTTATCCCCCCTTTTTCATTGTTTTCTTAATTTAATATCTGTTTTCCCTTCCCTCTGTAATTTCATTTACATTGAGCAAACAAACATGGGGCTAAAAGGAACAAAATTGCATTATGGTATAATTTTCCCCTTTTTCTATAAGTTCTACTACTCAGAGCATCATAAGATACAATGTTTTGAATTTAACTTAACTTTGGAGAAAGAAAGGGTGTAAAATTTTAAGCAACTGAATATTTTGCCTTTTGCAACCAGTGTGATCTTCTAAAGTACAATATTGATTTTTTGCTATTTGGTTGAAGCTAGATATTAATCTAAGAGCCTTGTGAGTAAATATTTCATTGTGCTGCTACTGGAGCTGTTTTGCACAATCATTAGAGAACTTAGATAAAAGAAAAAATGATCATTTAATGAAAGGTGAAAGAATGAGTTTGTATTATTTACAATCTAGCTAATGAAGTGTGTAAAACACAATTTAGGAAAACTGTATTTTGTATGCTGTATGCTGTATTTTTGTATTTTTTAAACACTGTGGTGTACTGTCACTTTAATGATGATTGTATAAATTAAATCACATTTGATCGCTCCTCAGATACACCCCCCTGAGGAAGACCTGCTGTAGGGTTGACCTGCAGGGGCAGATTTAGTTCAGGCATCTTGCTGAAATAAAATTGCACTTGTGCACTTTGTTAGTTCAGCTTGAGTGCTGAGCCTTCATTCATTTTGTATTCTGGATAGCTGGCTGCTATATTGTGCTCATAGCACCGCCATCTCCAGATCACACCATTCTCCATTTCTGAAATATTAAGTAGTTTAAGTTTTAATAGGTAGTCCTTATTTTTTTCTTTAGGGTTGCTATGCAAGGACTTACAGAGGGATTCAAAGAAAAATGTTATATTGATTATTTAAATTAAGGGAGATGTCAAGCAATTGCCATTCTCAATTAAAATGCCTGCAGTATTTATTCTTGTGAGTCTGTTTTTAAGCCTGCAGGCCACATGTTCACTGGCCTTCTCCCTGACTCCTAGTATTTTTGCTTTGCATTAAGGAGAGCAAACTATGCCTTGTTACCATAAATACTATTGATTTTATAGTTTAATGTGGGTGTCCTTTTAAGGGTCTCTTTTATGATCTGTTTTCAATTTTGTAAAAAATTATTCCTCCTCTTTCAGGTTTTTCAAAGATTCCTTTCTCTTATAAGCCAACAATATTAATAATCAGTCCTCTTACTGAAGCTTTAAAAGCTTCCCAGATGGCATTGTTCTGAACCACCTTTAGTATTAGTTTTAAAGAGGTTTGCTTCTTTTTTCAGTCAATTCTTAATGTCAGGGGACAGGATTTTCTAAACATTGTGCAGGGCTTGCACTTAGCCCTGTGCCATGACACTTAGGTTCTGGCAGTGTGCCAATCCCATCACTGCAACTGCACCCAATTCCACAATTTTGGGTGCAGTTGTGACAGTTTTCATGATTTATGGCAGTGTGTGGCAAATATCTGGTGTAAGCTCCATAAAAAAGGTACCCAGGATTGCCACAAGTTAGACCAGAAAAGGTTGGTCTAACTTGCATTTATTGCCACACAGGAAAGAAAACCCTGTTAGATCTCTGCAAGCCCCATATGCTGTATCATTGGCACACTCAAGGCTTGCAGTGATCTGAGCCTTTTGAAAATCCTGCACTGGAACTTTTAAGAGGGAATTGTTAAATCTCCATTACTGGGTCATCTTGTTTTGTATGTTTAGGTCCCAAGTTTACATAGTGTGTGTTCTGAGACAGTAATATAGTTTATTGTTGCTTCTGTTATGTATATACATCAGCATTGGACAACACACAAACAGTCAGTTCTGTTGCAGCAGTCATGCTCAGTTCAGCTGCAGCAGTCATGACAGTGTGAATAGGAAGAGTAGTCTCTTCCTTTAGGGTGCACTAAATGTCATAAAGATTTTAAATTTTGTTTTTTAATAACTTCTTAAAGAAACTTAGAATTTTTAAGGTTTGGTCTGTGAAGGGCAGACTTGCATTTATCCAATAATGGGTCAATGACCCAACTGAATTGGTTGAGCAGTAAGAGTTGAAAACCCCAGGAAATACCACACCACTAATTGGCCAAGACTTCTTAGATTACAAAGCCTAATTGTTTAATTTCCTTTCTTTGTGTGCTTTGTATTATTCTACCTTAATGTCTGCATTAAGGTACATTTTTGCAGTTAATTTATTTAATTTTTGCAGTAGTGGAACTGTGCTCATTTGCAAAGGTGTAGAATAGAATAAACAGAATATTGATATACTTTAAGCCTTGCACCACAAGCCATCTTCATGCCAGGACATGCAGTGTGTCCAATATGGTATCACAAAAGGACGGTGACTAAATAACAGTGAACATCAAAAGGGCTAATGAATAATGCAGAATGGGAAATTTGGCAAAATCTCTGTAACCCCTCCCCAAGGTCCACTCACCCCGGAGGTAGTGTATTTATTAAGGGGGGTGGGAGGGGCACAAAGAGACATTGCCGAATTTCCCATTTGGCATTATTCAAGTGCCATTTGACGCTCACCATTTTTTAGTCACTGTCTTGACATTGACCCATCTGATACAGAACTCTGCATGCATTACATTTGGCAATCGCTTTGATGTAGCTCCAACACACTGACCACAGATATGTTACAATTGTGATTTTCCAAGATTGAAGCTTGAAGGCAAGTCATGATTTTACTAACCACACAAAGGCTCCACAGTTGCTGTTTATCTCCTTTAATGTTGCCACCACATCAGCAATAAAATATCACATTACATAAGCAGATCAGGAAGAAAAAAACAGTTGTGCAAGAAAAGGAACCGGTATCCCATGCTCCCACTCACAACAATGCAGTGCATAGGGGTATATCATTCCAGGTCAGCATTTTCACTTCCTCTTTTCTTCTGTGAACATATGTAACATTCTACTTTATGCCATCAGTCACTTAGTTCCATCTCTCACTTCATGTGGTCAGGTAAATGTGCATCCAATTCCAGTTTGTCAAATCAGAGTCTTCTTTGAGTCACTCCCAAGGAGCTGAAAGAGAATGCACAAATTAATGGTGGGAAGGGGGCTGTATCTGTTTCACCTCTGTGTGGTTTGTAAAATCATGACTTTTCTGCAAGGTTCGCTCTTGAAAAATCAGAATTTTACATCTTCACAGGGAGGTTCCACAGTTACTGCCAGTTCAAAGCCCTGGAGAAAACATAAGTCAGAGATGAATCTGATACAGGATTCAGATAAAACTGCTTAAATACAGAGTCCTTAACCCAGTCAGCAGCCTTCTGGATGTTTTCTGTTCTGGCTTACATAGAGGCTGCCTTGTTGGCTATAGCTCTCCTTACAGAATGAGCTCCAAAGGAGGAGGTATCAGTCCCAGTTTGGTCCATGATCCACCTGAGCCATCAAGCAATGGTTGCACATGAGATAGGAGCATGTGGTTTGACAAAAGAAATCAGAAGTTGGTTGTGGACTACTCTGATGTTCTTTGTCTGTAACTCATATTCCTTCAAACAGTTTGCCACACAAAGATGCTGCTCTTTATCAAAGTCAGGAAGAAAGATAGAGGGTATAGCCATTTTGATTCTCTTATCCATAGTGAACTCCACACCCCCAGGAAGATATTGTCTTCTGGAGACCTCAAGTGCTGTAATACCAGAAAATCTTTTACTAGATGTTGTTATCCATGGACCAGCACCCCTGATTGGCCCCCTACCTCACAGACAGTAATACTTAGGGTGCAGGCACTTATCATACAAGCATAAGTGTCAGGATCTGAGCTCTACTGTACCTCTACTGAGAAGCATAATGTATTTGCCATCATTCTAATTGTACCACTTGGGAGACACCTCTGTTTATACCATTGTATAATCATTAGTTAGACAATACTGCCATATTTAGTTCTAGTGCAGAACAGCAATTACCTATGCAATTATGTGTTTAACCACAAGTGGCCTTCATGAATACAGGTTCTTTGTTTAGTAATCTTGTCTTTCTGCTAGCTCAGCATGCTTTCCCAGGCTAGTAAGAAGTCAAGTTATTTGCCATTATCCAATGATGAGACTTTTATAAATCTTTTCGGCAGTTACTATGGTTATTATCAGGGGCATAAGACCCTTTGCATTGCACCTTTTTCTCTGAGAAGAAGAAACTTGTTGCTGCCTATAGCTAAGAAAGATTGGAGGTGTTCTCCCCGGTGTTTATCACTGTGATTTGGTTGTAAGCCTGCTTTATATACCAGAAATAAATCACTTTATGTGCTGGACACCACTTGTCAGTCATTTCTTTACTTTTGTGCAGTTCCAACAAGAACCTGAGAAAGGTAATTGTAATACCCAGTTACATTTGGTGACCGTGTGAAGGTTGGAATGTACAAAGTGAGGATTCCATTTGAGTTCCTTGAACTGAATGTCGAGTAGTGTGGTGCATTTCTGCCCACTTGGACCTACTCGATCTTACTGTGGTTGTTTCTTTATGTACTTGTTTCATTTCAGTCTCAGACATGGCAGACCCACACTGAACAGCTGGTACACTTCTTTTGTGAGTAGCAGCATACTGCCTTAACTCCACCATTTGCCCACAGGGGACTGGAAAGCCGTTGGGTGACAGTGCCAAGAATTTTATTCCAGTCTTTGACTGCTTTGTTTGTTTATTTACCCCATTGTTTGTTATGCCTGAACTGTGCACAAAACTGAGACTCAATGTCTCTAACTACCTCACCTCCCATGGAGGATGGACTGATTTCACACTGGATGTGAGATCAGCTGAAGATCCCTTGCTTGCGATCTCTGAACAGTATCTGGAGTCCAAGCAAAAAAAACAAGAAATACCACACGAAAGGTCTCTTGGAAGAAGAAGAAGAAGAAGAAGAAGAAGAATCAGCATTTATATAGCGCTTTTCATACATCCAAAGTGCTTTACAAGCAATGCTAGACTGGTAGTGAAGTGACTGAATGTGTGGTGGTGGCCATATCACACATCATCACCCACAGTCTGGATAATTGCATGAACCAGTTTATGGGAAGGGGAATGTTGGCCAGGACACCAGGAATGTTCCCTACTCTTTGTGAAGAGTGCCCTGGGTTCTTTTACTTGCACCTGGACACCCACCAGGACAACACCAGGATGGGCAGAAGGGACCTCGGTTTAAAGTCTCATCCGAAGGACAGTACACCCCAGCAGTATAGCACCCCCCAATACTGCACTCAGATGCCAGTGATTTTTAGGTGCAAGTCCAATCCCGGTGTGGGATGAGAACCCACAACCTTCTGGTCCAGAGGCGGATGTGCTACCAGCTGAGCCATGCTGACATGCTGCTAGTGGCTTTACATACAGCCATTAATAGTTTACTAGCATGATGTGCCTCCCTTGAGCTGCAACACGATTCTCAAAAAAAAGAGCTGGGCTCGCAGGCATCGGAGTTACTGAAAAGAGAACAGAAACTCGTGGAGGAGAAACAGTCACTCTGTGATCATAATAACAGACTGTTGCACTGCACTGCTCAAGACTCTGAATGTGAATTGTGTATGTTAAGAGATGACAATGAGAGGTTGAAATGTGATAAGATTGGGCTTGCAGAATAGCCTAGAGGTTAGAGGAATGAGGTATGAACAAGCTTGGTACATCCAGCAGACCAGACCCGAGTTTGATTCTCACAACCTCCACTTGCATACTGTGTGACTCTGAGCAAGTCACTTAACCACCCAGTGCTCCCAGGACACCCCTGAAAACAGGCACATGTGCCTAGTGAGCCTAATCCGGTTACCAAAGACTAAAATAAATAAGAAACAGCTATCTTATTTGAATAATATTTTGAGTGATACAAATGAAAGTTTGAGAGAGGATACTGTTGAACTGAAGGAAGAGAATGTGTGATTGATGCATGAGCTAGACAAAGAGCTTAGGGAAAATGTCAAATTGGGCACCACGTGCAGAGTATTGCAGCATGAGGTTGAGAAGGGTATTGAGCAGGGCACTGCTAAAGTTTGTCACAAGAAATGTAGAGACAAGATGGCGGGAATGTGCCATCAGTGAGATATTCTTGCTGGCCATGAAAAAGCCATGAATGGTTTTCAGTACACACCCACTGACATTACCTCATCAGGTAATGACAACTCTGATTACCAGGACTTAGGGTGCCTCATCATGTCTAAGCCCCTGCCCCACAGGGCAGTGGCTTTTATCAGCCATTCCCAAGATGGCGGGCCATTATAGCTGGCCCCAAGGTCATGTTGGTATGCCTTCTACGCTCCCACATTAAAACAAACATGGCATCCCCATGATACGGGAGGCTGACAACCTCCAAGTAGGATCCCACTTCCACTGGCTCCCCTTTCCTGGGAAGATGGTGTGGAGGTGTGAGGCATTGTACAGTACATCTTGACCAGACTATCCAACCCTGAGGGAAGCTCTTCCATGCAGAAACTGATCAGACGCATGTTCGGAAATGCTGTAGCCCAGGAGAATGCATTCAAGGCAGTTTCTGATGTGGCGGTGGAAGCTGCCTTTCACGGTGCTTTGGGTCATGGGGAACTAAACACCACTCCCCTGATTGCCCACTTCCAATCCCCTACAGGTCGCTCAATCTGTTCAGCAAATTGCCCAAGGCATCGGACAGATGGGCCCAACTGACAACCTTAACTGTCATTTGGAGAAGGTGCGCTCCCTCTGTGAGAAGCTTTCTCTTCAACCCGAGTACCAGGTCCAAGTCCTGAGACAACCATCGAGCCTACCCTCTGGGCCAAACTCCCAGGGGACATCTGCAATTGCGAGATGCTTGACCACAATGATATCACACAGGCACTCCTTGCTGCCAATTCCCCAGGTATTGTTGGAGCCCGTTTGGCCTACAAGGTCAAGCAAAATGAAGGGAAAGTACATCGGCTTACCATCAATGGTTGTGGCTCACCTACAAGGTCAGCAAAGGCCTAGCGAGTGAGAATGCCAACAAAAACCAAATTGAGTACAAGGATTTGTACATCCAGAACATGACTCCGGCTCTCCAAAAGAAAGTTGAACTCAATGTCTACCCGCAGACTGATACCTTCACCGACATCCTCACCAAGATGGAGCGTGCCTTTCAGGTCTGCCTCTGTTACCTAGCTTCCAGTAAAAACTCCAACAAGGCCGCTGCCATCCAAACTCCAGTGGCTCAGGCCACCCCGGCCCAAGTTGCCACGGTAAGCCCTGGCCCAACCCACTACACAGTGGAAGGCAATAACAATAAATAGGAATCCCCTTCTGATGACCGACAGTCACACGGGTGGGGGACCGGAACTATAAGAATAATTGGAACAATAACAACTACAACAGAAATGGGAAATCAAACTCCGATGGCAAGTACCACAATGGGCCTAACTATTGGGACCTAAAGGATGAAAATGTGACCCTCTGCAAACAGCTGGAGGAGGCTCATGCTGCAAAGGAGGCCACATCCACATGTTCTGTGGTGGCCCTGGCACCAAATAGTAATGGCACTAACACTTTCTGGTCTTCGGCTACTGAACAAGCAGCCAAGGAAAAAAACATTTCATGGCATCAGGCACTGGCCAGGCCAATGTGGTGATTCGGGAACCCCCAATCAAAAATTTCAAGATTGCAGATCTGACATCAGAGGCACAATACTTGTGTCCTGCAAACCACAATACAGAGGCCCAACCAGCCACCCTAGACCTCAGGTTGCAGAAACGAGAAGATGAAGAGGAAGCTGGGAGCAGTACTGATTGACAATTACAGGCCTGAGTCCAGACTGTGAGTGACCTGCTTGTCAACACAAAAGGACAGCCCTGAGTAAGGGCAACAGTCGGAGGCCACCAACTGGATGTGCTTTTGGATGCAAGAGAAGCTATGTCTGTTCTCCATGATGAGAACCCAGACACATCTGCCTGATCTCCAGGCTGGAAGACCAGTGCACAGGGTGCAGATGACACCCAACTGCAAACTTATCGATCTGTGTCTCTGCCTGTGCAGGTAGGCCATCTCAAATCAAATTTTGATTTTGACCGTATGGTATTACGTCATCACCGCAGCATATTGGAAATTGATTTTCTTGCACAGCATGGCTGTGTGTGGGCCTAGCTAACAGGTTATTGCTACAGATCAAAGGACAATGTCATGCTGTCACCATATCATGTGGATGTGCCTTTGGGAAGCACCAGATCCTTTGACTATAACCTGGGAGAGGGTGTAAGTTGCAGGATTCTCCTCATCTACTGTCCACCAGGAGATGGTGGAGAATTCCTGCAGGAGATAGCGGACTTCCTTGTTGACATGGTGTTCAGGTCCCCCAGATTACTAGTTCTGGGGGACTTCAATGCCTGGGTCGATGATGAACTCTCGCATTTTGGTCAAAATCTCCTCCAGCTGATGACGACGCTGGGCCTTACACAAGTAATTACCTCCTCGACCCACATAGGGGGTCATTCACTGGATCTGATCTTCCTTATGGGTATAGAGATAGCTGGCTTGGGGTGGAACCAGTCAGCTGGTCTGACCATCACATCATAAGGTTCAGCCTCAGGGCCCCCCCATAGGTCTGCCTCTACGGAGATGGTTCAGTATTGTCCTTTGAGGGAAGATAGCCCTAGTGACCTATTGGCAGTGCTGGACCTATCGGGCAGGTCAGATGAATGCATGAGTCCAGATGGTCTTGTACTAGCTTATAATAAAGCTGTGGGAGATGCTCTGGGCAAGATTGCTCCTGTTCATGTTTGACCTCTCACCATCCGTCCAAGAAGCCCTTGGTTTGATGGCTCCTTGAAAGAGCTGAGGTGAGTAGGCCGAAGGATGGAGAGAGCCTGGTGGAAGTCCGGCCTTGATGCTGACAGGCTTAAGTTGATGGCTCATTATGTTAGCTATCAATCAGAAATCACCCGTAAGAAGGCAGAATTCCTGTCTAGAGAGATTTCTGCTGTGCAAAATCGACCAGCTCAGCTTTTCCGGACTGTTAACAGATTGTGCAATCCAATCTGCCTCCAGCCCAGAGAAGCTTTTTCTCAGCTAAATGCAAGGAGTTCACTGGATTTTTCACAGATAAGCTTGCCAGCATTAGGTCTGGTATTGGTCCGACCTCTCCTATGAGGGATTGTGGTGATCGACATGAGGTGACATGCACTCAGTCAATCTGGTCAGATTTCTGTCTACTGGAAATCATGGACATTGTGAAGACCATCCAAACATTGTACCACACCAGTTGTAGTTTGTATCTGGGCCCTACAACTCTTTTATTGGGATGTGTAGATGTTATCTGCCTGATCCTTGCTGACATCATCTGGAAATCCTTGGAGAGTGGGGTCTTTCCTGATTCCCTCAAGAAGGCGGTCGTTTGACCACTCCTCAAGAAATCCTCCCTGGATCCAGACTGTCTAGCTAACTACCGGCCTATCTCTAATCTGCCATTTGTTGGTAAGGTTATTGAAAAGGTGGTAGTGCTGCAATTAGATGCTCATCTTACAATACACAATGTTTATGACTCTCTCCAGTCTGGTTTCAGGAAGAAGCATAGCACAGAGACTACTCTTGTCTGGTATTGAATTACCTCCCAATGGCTAGAGATCAAAAGGCATGTACCATTCTGGTCCTTCTTGATCTCTCAGCTGCATTTGACACTGTAGACCATGGTGTCCTACTGGAGTGCCTGTGGGTCTTTTGTGGGCTGTCGGGTACAGTCCTTAAATGGTTCAATTCATTCCTCACAGACAGGTCTCAGAAGGTTGCCACTGAAATATATTCCTCTGGTGCCTTCCCCCTGATCTGTGGGGTACCGCAGGGCTCCATTTTGGCCCCCATGTTGTTTGCAGTGTATATGCTACCATTGGGAGATATCATCAGGTGATACAGTTTGAGTTTTCACTGCTATGCAGATGATACTCAGCTGTATATGTCCTTTTTGCTCAGTCAAAATGATGCACTCTCTATGCTAAATAATTGCCTTACTGAAATCAGAACTTGGATGAGTTCCAGTTGGCTGAAACTGAATCTAGATAAGACTGAAATGTGGGTAGTGAACCCAGGTCATCCGGGGGCAGGTTTGGGGGCTGGATATCCATCAGGCCTGTTGCTTGGTGATACACAGCTCACCACCTCAGACTGGGTGTGAAACCTGGGTGTTATTTTTGACGATGGTCTGACCTTAAAATCTCAGGTGTCAGCAGTGTTCAAATCATCCTTTTATCATCTTAGGAATATTGCCCGGGTTAAACACCTAGTTCCACCGGATGATCTGCCAACATTGGTCTGTGCCTTTGTCACCTCTCATCTTGATTATTGCAATTCTCTCTACCTTGGGCTTTCAGGGGTTGATATCCGCTGCCTGTAGCTGGTGCAGAATGCAGCAGCCAGGCTTTTGACTGGTACTTCTGGGACCAGTCATATTATGCCTGTGCTCCACGGTCTGCACTGGCTGCCTGTTCAGTGGTTGATCACCTTTAAGGTTGGCTTGCTAACCTTCAAAGCTCTACATGATCAGGGAACCAGCTACCTGAAAGATCTCCTGATCCCCCCTGCCCCCTCCGTCAACTCCGTTCCACTGACAAGGGATTGCTAGAGATTCCCTGGGTTTGATTAAAGACATCTGGCTCTCGATCCTTTTCTTTTGTGGCTCCAACCCTGTGGAATGCTCTACCTCATTGGTTGAGAAAGTGCCTGACCATGGATAGGTTTAAAACTGAATTAAAAACTTATCTATTTAGCCTAGCCTTTCCAGAATACGGATATTAATTTACTGTTTTATCTTCATTGGTTGTTTTTATCTTTTGTACAGTGCCTTGGTTTTGAAAGGCGCTATAAAAATAAAGTTTTGATTTGATTGATTGATTGATACCAGACTCCCATGCTGTGGCAGCCAACTCCCATAACAACAAAGAGTATGACGTCATGGCTCTGTTTGAAAATCATGACTTGTTTCCTGAACTACAACCTTGCTACAGGAAAATATTGACGTGTTTGCTACCAACAAGCATGACTGTGGTTGGATGCACACCACCATTGAGATCTCAGGACCTAATCCTGTGAAGCAGAAGCAGTATCCATTTCCTGCTGAAGCCTTACCCTCATTGAGGGAGACAATCCATTCACTGTTACAACAAAGAGTGATTAGGACTTGCGTTTCCACTGTGAATTCACCCATTTGGCTTGTGAAAAAGTCAAATGGAGCTTGGAGACTTACAATAGACTACAGGAAGCTTAACCAAGTTACCCCCAGCTGTGCACCAACTGTAGCATCAGCTCCTGATGTGCCAAGTTGCTGACACCTGACAAAAAGTGGTTCTCAGCTCTTGGCATCTCTAATGTGTTTTAGTCACTCCCAGTAACACAAGAAAGCCAATACAAATTTGCCTTCACATTTGATGGGTGCCAGTACACCTGGACCTGCCTGCCTCAGGGCTTTCACAGCAGTCCTTCCCTATTCCATCTCCATATGATGGATGATCTGCAGGGGTTTTCTACTACCCAGTGTCTCCTACAGTATGTGGATGATTTGCTCTTGGCAACTTCCACCAAAGAATAACACCTAACCCTTTTGAATGAACTGCTGACTCTCCTCAGGAGAGCAGGCCTCAAGTGCAACCCCTCCAAGGCACAGTTGTGTCAGAGGGAGGTTATGTTCCTTGGCCTATGCATCACAGGCCAAGGCCGAAGCCAGCTGTCAAGAAGCTCCAGGGCTTGCAAGACCTGCCACTTCCCACTTGCATGGCAACGCTTAGATGCTTTTTGGGAATGGTAAACTACTCCAGGGATTTTATTCCTGATTTTGCCTTAAAGGCTGCTCCCCTGTATGAACTACTGAAAAAGGATGTCCCATGGACATGGGTCCCCACACACACTGAAGCTGTGGCCCAACTCAAACAGTCCTTGGCCTCAGCCCAAGCACTGATCAACCCAAATCCAAGATTACCTTTCCATTTGGAAACTACCACCTCTGATGTGGCCATGTCTGCAGTTCTGGCACAAAAGTACAATGGGTACTACAGGCCCATTGCCTATGCATCACAGATGCTATCCTGAATAGAGGGAAAATACAGTCTCTGCGAAAGGACACCCATGGCAACCTTCTGGTCTGTCAAACACTTTCTCTACATCATTGGGTATGCTCCCATCATTTTGCATACCTGTCACACTCCAACTAACTTTTTGCTTTTAGACAAAGTAAAAGATGGATCAGTCTGTAACACCAGGCTCACCCATTGGTCTTTTCTTTTGCAGGAATAAAGAGACATCAAGGTACTGCCTGCCAAAATGCTGTCAATTCTGGCCCATGGCCTATTGTACACAGGTAAGCCCCATGACTGTGCCCTCCAACCACCTGACTTACTTGACCCAGGACCCTTTCTGCCAGCCACACCTGATGTCCTGGAAGACAACACAATATTATGCATCTTCACAGATGGTTCTGCATCCATGTAGGTAGAGAACAGGTAGCAGGGCTCAGAGTGCTAGTTATGGATCATGAGGGTGATTTCAGGCACACTGCCAGAAAATGCACTGTTATCTCTTCACAGTATGCCAAACTGGCTGCTGTGGCCTGTGCACTGGAGATCATGCCACATGGTGACAAGGATGCCATCATCTTTGTGGACTCCAATTGGGTATGCGCATCCCTGAGTTCTTTCCATTCTGGCAAAAGAACAACTTTATCCCGTCTGATGGTATTCCTGTCAAGTATAGGGAATTGTTTGTGTATATACACACCCTGACACAAATGTTTACTCACAAGTTGTACATTCACAACGTAAAAGCTCACTCAAAATCTGACCCATACCATGAATTCAATGAATGAGCAGACTCGCTTGCCAAAGCAGGTGCTCGGGGGGGGGGAGACATGGGAAATGACTCACCCACAGTGCATAGCAGCAATTGTGACATCTATAATTGCTGCC
Organism: Neoceratodus forsteri; assembly: GCA_016271365.2. Classification (NCBI taxonomy): domain Eukaryota; kingdom Metazoa; phylum Chordata; order Ceratodontiformes; family Ceratodontidae; genus Neoceratodus; species Neoceratodus forsteri. The sequence continues at coordinate 411,060,732 of CM028133.1, read as the reverse complement.
ACCAAGAAACCAGTACCAGAACCCCCACTGGATCTTTCTGCTGCACAGAAAGTAGATCCAGAGATCAGGGATGTGTTCAAATTTCTAGATAAGGGAACTGAGCAGCCACTGCCTGTTGACAGTCCCTACAAAAGACACGCAGACAATCTACATCTGTCCAGTGATCAGAAACTCACCTGGTATTACAAATAGGATGCAGGTGACAAATTGTGGGTTGCACCACAATCTCTGCAATGTGAATTCATTTATATGGTTCATGACACTCCCAATGATGGACACCAGGGGACAGAGAATACTCTCCAGAGACTCAAGACAGTCGTCTGGTGGTCTGGCATGGCAAAAGATGTGGAACATTATGTAAACAACTGCATAGTGTGTGCTCAAAACAAGCCCATTTCAGTGAAGAAAAATGCAAAGTTACTGCCCCAAAGGCAGTCTGGACCATGGAATGCAATACAGATTGATTTCATTGGCCCTCTTACTAACTCTAGCAAGAAAAACAAGTATGCACTTGTTGTCACAGATTTGTTCTCCGAGTGGGTAGAGGCATTTCCCACTAAGAACAATATGGCAAAGACAACTGCCAAGATCCTGGTGGATCAGTTGTTCTCCAGGTGGGGCCTACCTTTAAAGGTAGACTCAGACCAGGAAACCAGCTTTACAGCCAAACTGATGCAACAGACACTCCAACTTCTCGGAGTTGATCAGAAATTCCACATTTCTTACCACCCTCAATCATCAGGTCAGGTGGAAGGAGCTAACAGATGCATAAAACAGATGTTATGCAAATTCATTGATGATAATCCCAAGGATTGGGATTCCCTCTTGCCACTACTACTGATGGCAATTAGGGGTATGCCTGCGGCTACCACTCAGTGTACACCTTATGAGGTTATGACTGGTAGAGCTATGAGACTACCTGAGCACCTGTTAATTAATCTCCACACCCCCACTGCACATAAAGTATCTGTAGACAAGTATGTAAAAAAGCTTCATGATGATATCATGAAGACACACCTGTTCGCTGCTAAGCAAGTGGGCAAGACTCAACAACCAGCTAAAGCTCATTTTGACAAGCAATAGGCAAGATTTGTCTAGTGCACTTACCCGGTCAACAAAAACTAAAATAAAATAAAAATAAAAAAAATACTCAAGGCAAAGACGCCTTTCTGGATGCTGTAGTTGTTGCCCTGGATAAATCTACACTTTCCATTCAATGGCAAACTGATGCAATGGGCTACACAATCCCTGTAGCTTGCCTGTCCAAGGGAACATTTCATGGCTGGCCTAACACTGACATATCTCAAAATGGTACCCTCTCTATTAGACAGGCTTCTCCATGACACACTGGTCAGTATAATCTTACTGCACTCATTGATCTTGCCTATTGTGAGAGACTCCCTTCACAAGAGGCCATGGACTTCTGTCTTCAAAACTACATCCTCCTCTCTATCTCTCTGTAGTCCCACCCAGTCAGGAAGAACTCTTTGCCTGTCCTCATATGAAGGATGGCCCTCCTAGAGGTTTGACCACTGCATCACTCCCAGGAGCTCTGATAAACAATGTGCAATTTATGCACGTCCCAGTTATTTTCAGTTTATCACATTGGAATATGGCTGAATTTGGTTTATGTCAACATACTAATACTTCTAAGTTTTACAGTATGATGCTTACTGATCTTGTAGCTGCTTACCAAACATGCACAAATGATCCTATTGGTGGACCCCACACCACCGACCATATTGGTGTTTTTAGACCAGCCCATAAATATGCTAAACACAGACCAAAATGCACCAAGCGGGACACAGCTTCAGACATTGCTGGTGTGGCCTGTTCTGTCTCTGGTATAACTGGAGTAGCCAGCACTGTTACTGGCCTTTTCGACTCAGGAATGTCTGTTTGGAATAGAGAAGATATTGCCTCTTTTAAAGCACGGATACTTAAGTTCCAACAAACACTTGGCAATGATGTTATTCCCCCTATCTTGCAAGGTGTTAATTCTCTTAGTGAGGAAGAACATTATACAGAGTATAATAGAGGAAGAACATTATACAGTGTATAATATGAAGGAGATTGCTCAAGGTTTCAATGATACGAGACAGAAACTCGATCTTATTTTTCAGAATAACCGGGAGGTGGACAAGTAACATACTGGGTGTGAAATTCTATGTTCTGCTTATGGTTCTTATGTTGTTTCCACTGTTAATGCTCTCTTCAGGGGCTTGGAATCAGGCAAAATTCCAGATGTTATTCATGATCTCAGATTGGGTAAATGGTATTGCCCCCATTGCTCAAACACAGGTTGCATTTCTATGTGTTTAAAGAATACTCTTAACATTTCTATGTCTATAGTGCTTAATATTGGTCACGTTTCCAGGTTTCTTAACAGAGCACCCTGTTACCTGACCAAATCTTATTCCATCAAGGACTACATGTTTGTGGCATTTACTGTCTTCTTACCACACTTTGATCCGGCTACATCTGTCTTCGACAAGCTGGCAAATAAACACTCCATTGGACATCTTGAAAATGACATTTTCCGTGAATGAACTGAACTTCCTTCTATGCTGGTTTACCACCGTTCTCCAGGCTTGGGTGGCTTCTCACACAAACTGTTGTGCCAAGAAAGGATTCTACTTCTTGTGCTGCTGTGACATTTTTGAAATTGTGAAACCTGTTTGCTGCTACTTGCCAGAACATCTTGACTGGGCTTTAACATTGGATGAAGACCTGACTACCAACTTCACTGACGTTGATCCAGATGACGTCCCTCCTGCTGCATCTTCAGCATTTGACACCAAAACAGCACCCTGCAGAAGCTATCTTAAAGAGATACATCGCTTCACCACTCGGCTGACAAATCAGACCCTCACCTGTCCTGTATGTTTACATCGCTGGGGCGTACCAACACTCAGAGTCACCTATACCTCAGAGGGGCAGCTTTATGTGGTCACAAACCTCCTTTGCCTATGAAACTTGTACTTGTAGTATTGATAAACCTAATTTTTGTTTTACTCCACAGCAGAAAACTGTAATAGGTCACATTGTGATCACGCTTATTGCTCTCCCTCAACCAGAAGTTATTGATACTGATCCCCAATATTTGCTTACCCTGTCTCAATATTTGCCTATTTTTAATGTGTACATTGATCCCTTGACTCTCTCCTTCTGATCTCTTTTAACTAGAAAAGATGCTCATTTGATTTATATTAGCAATAATATATCTAAAGCAAATGATATACTTAATGATCTGATTCATGATGGTGATTTAAGTCTTGCCATTGGCAGCTATTAGGTAGAACTTAGCTTCAAAGCTTTTGTTATTATTCAAGCATTCTTGATTGTTTTCTTAATCTTCACTCTATGCTGCCTGCGATGTACCCTCAAACAACATCAAGAACAACTCGAATTCCTTTACAAGGCTCATGCTTCAGGCCTGCAAACGACTTTTTAGCTCCATCCCTACCAGCTTACTTGGGATTGTTGCCCCTTCTGAGGCAACAAGGGGGGAATGTTATTCATGGGCCAGCAGCCTGATTGGCCCCCTACCTCGCAGACAGTAATACTTAAGGCGCAGACACTTATCATACAAGCATAAGTGTCAGGATCTGAGTTCCACTGTACCTCTACTGAGAATCATAACACATTTGCCATCATTCTAATTGTACCATTTGGGACACACCTCTGTTTATACCATTGTATAATCATTAGTTAGACAATACTGCCTTCTTTAGTTCTAGTACAGAACAGGAATTACCTACGCAATTATGTGTGTAACCACAAGTGGCCTTCACGAATACAGGTCCTTTGTTTAGTTATCTTGTCTTTCTGCTAGCTCAGCATGCTTTCCCATGCTAGTAAGAAGTCAGGGTATTTGCCATTATCCAATGATGAGACTTTTATATATCTTTTCGGTAGTTGCTATGGTTATTATCAGGGGTATAAGACCCTTTGCATTGCACCTTTTTCTCTGAGAAGAAGAAACTTGTTGCTGCCTATAGGTGAGAAATATTGGAGGTGTTCTCCCCGGTGTTTATCACTGTGATTTGGTTGTAAGCCTGCTTTACATACCAGAAATAAATCACTTTATGTGCTGGACACCACTTGTCTGTCATTTCCTAATTTTTGTGCAGTTCCAACAAGAACCTGAGAAAGGTAATTTTATTACCCAGTTACAATGCCAAACACAACATCATATCAAGTTTAGATGACAGCTGTTTATGAGATAACTGAGCATTAACACCCCAAGATCTGAATAGATCAAACACTCTACTAACATCCCAAAGAACTCTGTATCTTGGACGGGGAAGTCGGGATCACTTAATGCCTTTCATAAATTGCTTTACCTTTACCACTGGGTGTTGACCCACAAAACTTTCAGTCAAATGGGCAGTGTCCAGCCAAGACTGAACATAAGAACATAAGAATTTGCTGGCAGAAGGAGACCATGCAGTCCATTTCGTCTGCCTGAGATGTCTACCCCCGAGGTGACTACTTTGACTCTCTCATGCCCATTTTAATTCTCTGACAGTCTTTCCCACCACCACCTCAAGTGACAGACTGCTCCAAGGGTTTATGACCCTCTCTGTGAAAAAGTACTTCCTTACATTGGTTCTGAATTTACTGCCAACCAGGCGAAAGCTGTGCCCTCTTGTATGCTCAGTCCTATTTTCCTGAAAGAGGTTACCGGTATGTACTGCATTCATCCCTTTAACAAATTTAAATGTTTCTCCTCTGCTCCTTCTCTGCTCTAGAGAGATTAGATTTACTGGCTAAGCCTATTTTTGTAAGGTTTGTGGTGTAGTTCCTGCACCATCTTGGTGGCTTTCCTCTGCATGCATTCTAGATGGTCTATGTCCTTTTTTTAGGTGTGGCCTCCAGAACTGCACACAGTACTCCAAGGGAGGCCTCACCATGGACCCACAGAGTGGGATGATTATCTCACACTTTTTGCTAATAATACCCCTACCTATGCATCCAAGGATGCTGCTTGCCTTTAGTGCTGCTTTTTCACAATGCTTTCCTACCTTTAAATCATCTAATATCATAACTCCTAGATCCCATTCCATCTTTGTCTTTTCCAATTGCTGCCCCTCCAGGACATAGTTATTTCATGGGTTCCTCTCACTCAAGTGCATTACCTTACACCTTTTGGCATTGAACCTCAACTGCCAAGTCTTGGACCATTCCTCCAGCGTTCATAGATCTGCCTCCATTTCTTGGACCCCTTCCAAAGTGTCCACCCTGTTGCAGAGCTTTGTATCATCTACTAACAGGCAGACTTTTCCTTTCAATCCCTCACTGATGTCACTGATGAATATGTTGAAAAGGATTGGGCCAAGCACTGAACCCTGTGGTACCCCACTGATTATTCTTTCTTCCTGCAACAAGGTGCCATTTACCATAACTCTCTGAATGCTGTCCTGTAGCCAGCTTTTATCCAGTTGACCACTTTCTGACCTACACCTGTTTTCTCCAATTTATTTGTTGTCTTTCTCTGTGGAATCATATCAAAGGCTTTGCTAAAATCCAGATATCATATGTCCACAGCCGCACTTTTGCTCACTGCTCTTGTAACCCCGTCGAAACATTCGATCATATTTGTCTGGCATGAGTGTCCTGCCACTAAGTCATGCTGCTTCAGGTCAAGTTTCCTACTTTCTTTCAGGTACTCCACTACCCTTTATTTAAGCAATGTCTCCATTACTTTACTCACCATTGAGGTCAGGCTGACTGGGCAGTAATTTCCTGCTACCTTCCTGCTACCATTCTTGGGCAATGGCAAAACTGTAGCCCTTCTCTAGTCCTGTGGCACTATGTCATCTTCCAGTGACTTGTTAAATAGTTCAGCTAATGGGGCTGCAAGTTCCTCCGGCAGTTCCTTCAGAACCCTTGGGTGTATTCCATCTGGCCCCATTGCCTTCTCCACCTTTAATTTAGTCAGCTCCTTAAGGACCCTTTCTTTTATAAAGCGGCTGGTGTCTAGTCCCCTGTTGTGGAGATGTGCCTTGCCTAGTGCTGGATCATTACCTTTGTCTTCATGTGTGAATACTGAGCAGAAGAATTTGCTCAGTACTTTCACCTTGTCTTTGTCGTTCTCCACCAGCTGTCCCTCTTTGGTTGCTAACCTCGTTATTCCTCCTTTTCTCTTTTTTGTCCCATATATAACAAAAGAACATTTTGTTCCCCCCTTTCACTCCCTGTGCTATTCTTTCCTCTGTCTGTGCCTTGGCTACCCTAAATGCATTTCCAGCTTTCTTGAGTTTAATTTTGCATTCTTCTCTATCCATCTTGGATTTGGCCTCCTTGTGTTTTCTATAAATTTTTTTCTTATCTCTAATTATAGTTGACACCTCTTTGGAAAACCAGAGTGGGCTCTTTGATTTTCTGGATTTGTTTATTTGTTTTGTGCATTGGGCCATGACTGTAGTTATAGCATTTTTCAGTTTTATCCAGGTGTCTTCCACATTCCCTGTAGCATTGGTTTACCGGCAGTTCTTTAATACTTTCACTCATTCTTGGGAAATTTGCTTTTCTGAAATTGAGCACCTTGAATTTGGTGTGGCAAGGGTTCTCTGTGCTATTAATTGAGAGCTAGACTGACCTATGGTCACTGGTGCCCAGGTTGATCCCCACTTGCATGTCTGACACTTTGGCAATGTTTGTGAGTACCAAACCTCTATGTGTTAATAGATCAGTGTGTTTTTCCTTCTTTTCCTTTTTTTTCGGTTCTTTTTCCTTGCCCTCCCAGCTGGAACTCTTCTGGGCTGCATCTCTCTCCATGACCGCTCTACTGACCGCTGTGTTCCCACATCTTCAAGTTCATTATGACCCCCCCGGAGGTTTAGAAGGGGCTGCAACCCCAGGGAGGTAGAGGGGGCAGAGGTGAGGAACCAGCATTGGTCATGTGGCAGCATTGGCCCTCTAGGAGCCGTTGCCTATCCGGCGGGAGGGGTGTTTTCTTCCTTTAGTTATGCCCCAGACGTGGGACATGCAATGCTGTTCATCCCATGATGTGGGTGCTCCCACTCATGTCCAGAAGACAGCCACCCACGTCTTCCTATTTTTCCATGCCCCTGGGTGTCGCGCTGATCTCCTTGAGGGGAGCGCGGCTCCATGAGCTACCCTGGATCCCTCCCAAGACAGCAGAGCAGTCCTCCAGATGCTTGATCCTCTCTCTCCCCTGCCAAACTCCAGCTCTCTGGGCTTGTTCCCAAACCTGGGTTGCCAGTGTTGTACGAGGTATGGTGTCCAGTGCCTCAACACTCAGCAACACCGGGCTGGCCAATGTTTTTCCTTCTTGATACAGAGAACACTCTCTTTCAAAGAGGTTTTGATCTGGCTTACATTTAGAAGATTTTTAGCAATTTAGCCAACACCACTATCAGTCTTTACTGAGACACTTCACGATTGTGACAATCACAGCAATGGCAGATTCAGACAAGTGTCATGGAATGCTACTGAACAGTCAAAGCTGTTTGTTCCAGCATTCCATGATGGACTTCATATGGAGATCATGCTGCAGTGTGAACAGGCAGTACATGGCTATTAATTAAAGATTAATGCAACCTTTGGAAGCCTGTACTAGCCAATCACATTGCAGCATTTTCTAGCCCATTGCTATAATCAGGATTCAGTTAATTTGAATAGCATAGATTTCCACTGGTTTACACATTTCTAAATAATTTTCTAGAGGGAGACAATGCCTGATATTAAGAAGATACAAGTGGTATTTCTTGAAGGAGTACCACAGCCTTTTTCTAGTTGATTTATTTACCTCAAAGAGTTTGCCAGGAAGGTACAATGAACCAAATTACAAATTTCCAGATACATTTGATGGTCTTCTCTTGAAGCAATTTTCATCAAGAGACAATGGCAATATTGCAATAACTACATTACCCAACTTTTTTGCTCGTAACTCCACTTTTGATTCCCAGAAACCTGACACAGTATAAATTGGGACTACATGAAAACTGGACCACTGGAACAGGACTGGTAAACATTGTAACATGAGTGAGTTGCATTCATTTTTCTTGTCCAGATGCTCTGTCAAGTTTGGATTTCACCAACAGATATATAGATATTATACTGTGTATATATATATATATATATATATATATATATATATATATATATATTTATAAAATGGATGAGAAAAAAGTGATGGATGGGATCAATATCATTGGACAAACACCATCAGGTGACCGTGCGTATATCAGAGCGCGAATGCACACCTGCACTTTAACCCCCCTTTAAAACAATTTTGACATTTTATAAGATAGATACTGTATACCACTCTGAGGTGTGTGGTCACGCTGATATGCTACACGCCTTACACGGTTGACGACTGCCTTGTGGCCTTTGTATGCATTTCAAGACACCAAGGCATGATATCAGAGTGCGTACTGCACACCTCAGAGTATGTATATCTATTACATATATATATATATATATATATATATATATATATATTTATATAGGGGTGAGTGATAAATGAGTGAGATAAAACAGTTTATCATTCACTGCAGTGTGATATTTTTACCCTCTGCTCTACTATGATGATATCAGCAATGTACACACACACAGGTCACACAAAGGTCACTGATATCATCACTCTAGGCAGCTTTCCCCCTCAGCATACAAAAAAAAACTTGTGCTGTTACCATAGACACAAATGCAGAACTACATGAGAGATCTCACTGCTGCCTACAAATAACTCATCATTACAAAACACTATCACCTATTCCCCACACTCTAACTTCCAGCTCATTACTGTGATACTCTCAGCTTGACTGCAGCCAGAATTCTAAAGATCACAGCTTCACAGAACAGTCTGTTCCTCACTGCTGCCTGCAGCTAACTCAGTTACCACTAAAACACTCATCTGTTCCTCAAACTCTGCCTCTCAGCCCATTACAATTATTGTGATACTCTCAGCTTGACTGCAGCTAGACTTTTAAAGAATACAGCTTCACAAAATAGTCTGTTTTTCACTCCTACCTAAAACTAGCTCATTTAGCATTGCAAAACACACTCGTCTGTTTCCCAGAGTTTGTAGCACTGCCAGCCCATTCAGAAAAACTCACACACAGAATGAGCAAACACATAAACAGGAACAGAACACAAGACAACATAACAATACTTCTGAAACTCCTGGCCCGATTGTATAAATTGAATACATGATGTGCAGATTGTGTGCTATGGCAAATATTGTCACTCCTGCATCATGAGCTCTAGATATCTCACTTGTGCCTTCAGCACTCATGAGATATCCAGAGCTCACTTTGCAGGAGTGACAATATTTGCCATATCACATTCATGCCCATCATGTATCCCATATGTAAATATATATATATATACTGTATATATTCTCGCTCTGTCTGTCTCTCTCTCTCTCTCTCTCTCTCTCTCTATTATATATATATATATATACAGTATATATACTCTATACTCTCTCTCTCTCTCTCTATATATATATATATAACACACACACACATATATATATATATATACACACACACACACACACACACACACACATATATATATATATATATATATATATATATATATTATAAACTCATATTTGTGAAACAGTGATTTCTGGACTTCTGTTTCAACTGGCCACACAACCCCCCCATGTCAATCTATGGCCATTAGCTAAGGTGCCTTCCTGTATGTTACCCCCTTCCCAACTCTTTTGTCTTCTTTCCCTGCCTTGAACTCTGAGTGATTTACACCTCTTTTCTCATTGAAACTTAATCCATCCACCATTTAACCTGAAGCCTGCCCTGTGGATCATCTATAATTACTTGTATCTCTTTCACCTTCTCCCTCCCAAGGAGCAGCCCCTGAACAGGGTACTTCACTGACAGCAGTGCTCACAGCACAGCTCTGAACCGATCAGCTGCCAGCATCCCTGAAATGCAGTCCCTCTGGCTCCTGAAGCAAGGTGAGACAGGTTTCAGATGCTCCAATTCCATTGAGCCATAGCAGCTTCTGACTGATTTCAATTGGCTCCCTGGCCCAGGCCATCTGCTTTCACTGCTTCAATTTACCAGCCATGCTCTGTAACTTCGGGCTGGCTGTTGTGCTCCTACCAAAATTTTGCACCCACCCACCCATTCCCCACCCCCAACCAGTATTAAATACTCAAACTCCTCCCCCATTGCCATCCATGTTATTCATTGGCTATAGCTACTCCTGAAACACTTAAAGAAAGTGAGCAAACTTCTCTTAAGGGGGAACTGCTTACTGCAATTTTTTTGTTGATAGTTCTCTTTAGCTTAATTTCACTATTATCCCCTCTTAAAGCTCACTGAAACTTTTTGTTGATTGTAGTCTTCAACTTAATTTAACTATTGTCTCCTCTTAAAGGGGATCTGCTCATTGCAACTTCTGTTGATCATTCTCTTAAACTTAACTTGCTTTCTTCTCTCCTCAGTAACTTCCTCCCTTATGAAGAGTCCTTTTGACAAGCCTTAGGTCCCTCTGCTACCAATTAAGATGTAGAGACCTTGAACCCAGTACTACACCGATGTACACAGCCCACCAGATCCCATTGGTTCTTAAATGCCTAATGGTGTTATCCTTCACCACACATCCTCCCTCTTCCTCCCTGGTCTTATTTCTTCTACTTTCTGCATCACAATGTTCCCTTTCACTAAAGGACTACTCATTTGCTTGTCCTTCCAGGCACACCTGCAACCAGCAGATATGATCTCAAAACCTGAATCTGTGCCATCCTCAACTTTAAGGTTATCACCACCCAGCACCCTTGATTTATTGCCCCCTTGACCACATGGGTCTTTTCCTCAACTTACATTATTAACCCTGGTCCAGCATAGAAAAAAACATCCTCCTCCTGCAGCATTCCAAATGAATACACAAACTACTCTTTCTCTACCCACCCTCTCCCCAGTCCTGCTCATGCCTCCTACTACTGTTAGGTGATGTCAAACTAAACCCGGGATCCAGTAAGAGGCAAAAACTGAACTACACAATGAGGGCCATTCCTGATCCCCTAACCTCCTTCCCTAATTGGCTTAACTCCAAAGGTCTCAAAATAACTCATATAAATATACAGAACATTAGAGGAAAAATGGCAGAACTGGAATCCTGGATACTGTATTACAAACCAGACATTCTCTGCATTACTGAATTGTAGTTAAAACCATCCATTCTATCTTACAAAGTCACCCTTCCTGGCTATACCTACTACAGACAGGACCAGGTCCCCAGAAAGGGAGGGAGGGTTTAATTTATGCTTGAGATGGATTGGTTGTCAATGAATTAACTGACTTAATGATCAGCTTGGCTGCAGAGTACGTCTCTTTTACAGTCACCCTTGGCCAAGACAAGAATGTAACAGTAGGGTGCATCTATCTACCCCCGAATCAAGCATCCTCCTGTGCTAAATTCCTCACTAGTCTGGAATCCCTCCACAAGAAAGACACTATAATATGCGATTACTTTAGCCTGAATTAGCTTGAGCCTCATAAAACACAGTACCAAGCTGCCCTACTGGATGCTAAACTGGAGCAACTCCTCAATGATCCCACAAAGACTGAATACGAAGTCAGGCAAGCACACTCTCCTAGATTAGACACTAACTAATAATCCAAATTCTATTAAGGCCACTGGAATCCTCCACGATGGACTCAGTGACCATTCTCTGACTTTTTGCATCTGAAAGAATAATTCTCCGCATCCCCCCCAAATCCATGAAACTAGGGACCTAACCAACTTTGTTGCTGAAGCCTTCTGCTCAAGTCTCGTCACAGCTGACTGGTCACCAATAACTTCCCTTCCTGACATAAACCTTGCATTAGAATATCTGGTCAATACCTTCACCTCCATCCTTGACCACCATGCTCCCCACAACTAAGAAGATCAAAAGACACTCACTCTCCCTGGCTCACACAGAAACTGAGGCACCTCATGCGCTCTTGTGACAAAGCATGGCATGCCTTCAAAATCTCTAGACTCCACTCTGACTGGAACACCTACCATCAGCTATTCAATATTTGTAAATCTAAGACAGGTAAAGCCAAAAGGGAGCATCTCCTATCACTACAGGAACAACACCTCTCCAACCCCAAATGTTTCTGGAAGGAAATCAATGCACTCCTAAAGGATAATGAAAGGATCTTCCCCCAGTCAATGACAGCAAAAGGCTCCACACTATCCTCACCCATGGAGATAGTGGCAGGGCTGAACCACTTCTTTATGGACCTTGATGCCTACAAAACTGACCTTTCTGTTAATTGTCCTGCACCACCAGCTAGCCACCCGGAATTTCCACACCCACTCTTCCACTTAAAAACTACCCCCCCAAGAAAAGAGGTCTTTAAATTGCTAAGGGGACTTAACCCTGACAGCTCAACAGGGTTTGACTCCCTACCACCCAAATTTCTTAAAATAGGTGCACCTGCACTTCCCTACCTGATCGCCTGACTAATCAATAGATCCTTCCTCCTGCAAACCATCCCAGACAAATGGAAAACTGCAGTTGTTGTCCCAGTACATAAAAGTGATCAGACCAATCTTATCAAAAACTGTAGACTCATATCTATCTTGTGTCCAATTGCTAAAATTCAAGAAAGAATATTTTATAATAAACTATCATCCTACCTTGAACAGACCAATGCCCTCACTAGTGACCAGCATTGCTTTCGTAAATTGCATGTGACAGAAACTGCTCTCCTGAGGGTCACCACTGATAAATTCCAGGATATGTACCAGGGCAAAGCCACTGGTGCAGTCTTTGTTGACCTAATGAAGGCATTTGACCTAGTCAACCACTCTCTTCTCATCTGTAAGCTTTGCCACCTTGGTCTTGTCTCAGGTCTCTAACTACTTAGATAATAGGTTTCAATTTGTCAAACAGGCTGGTACCATCTCAACCTTATCTCCTATCACTGAAGGGTTCCCCCAGGGATCAATCCTAGGGCCTCTCCTATTCTCAGTATTCATTAATGATCTTCCTCTGAATTGTGGAGAGGCATCAGTTCAGCTATATGTGGATGATGCCATCTGATATAGATTCTCCTGTGTTGTCTCAAGTATTAACTCTGACCTAACAAATGATTTTCAGAATCTAGAAACATGGTTTCAAAATAACCTACTAGTTCTGAACTCAAAAAAAGACTAAATCCATGTTGTTCCACCATATCTGCTTTGACACAACCTCACAGCACCCCCGGTTATCAAAACATCCACTAACATTCAACTCAAAAATGTTACCTCCTTTAAATACCTGGGTATAGTACTTGACAATCATCTATCCTTCGATGAGCACATAACCTGTGTCACTAAGGCTACTAATCAGAAAATAGGCCTTCTATATCGCACTGCTCCCTACCTCTCAAGTAGTGCAAGAAGCACTATTGCCTCTGCCACCCTTCTCCCAGGCTTCCTCTATGGTGCCTCTATAACCCACTCCTCTAAGACTAGACTCCTGAACAAACTCAAAATTGCCTATCACAGAATTGCCCAATTTGCTATTAAGGCCCCAGCTTGCACCCATCACTGTGACGTCCTGAACAATTTGGGTTGGCCATCTTTCATGTCCAGACTTCAACTCGCAGTTTATTGCCCACCTTCAACCTAATACACCTCCCATCTACTCTGAGTATATCTAACCTACTAACCCTGAAACCCTTCCCATGAACACTCAGGTCCTCAAACTCTGATGCTGGGTTTGCCCAAGACTTGCCTAGCTGTTGGAAGAAGATTCTTCTCCTTCACAGGACCACAAAAGTGGAATGACCTCCCACGTGCACTACTCTCATGCAAGACCATTACTCTCTTCAAAAGACAATATAGGGAATATTTTACAAGCCTTCTGTCTGTAATGGGAACTGTACCTAATCTTTGCTAAACTTCTCTACCTGCTTGCCTATATTCTCCTGGTGTGTGTGATCCATGTCTAGGGCTATGAGTCTGTACACAGTCAATTGTCTGTACTCAGAACTTATGTACTAATTGACTCTACTATGATTATATTTTATACTTGTATCAACCTTACTGTTTGTTCACCTATGTTGCAACTGACATCAGTAATTTGTACTGTCTCCCAATGAATGGGATGGTTAGTCTAGTCCATGAATGTATGTAACTGTCCAGTGATATTTGTACATAATTATCTGTATCTGTACTGTTTTCTTATGCTTGAAACATTTGGTTCCCTGGGTCACCCCTGAAAATGGGACTTGACTGTTTCAGAGGGCCCACCCGGTCATCAAAATTTAAATAAATAGCTATATATATATATATATATATATATATATATATATATATATTTTTGCAAAAACTTTGTTAATGCACTAGTTAGTGTTGAAGCAACAAAAGTAGTGTGTGACATTAGGGTTTACAACCCTAATACCTCACCTGACCCTGCAGGCAGCAACAGGAATAGGGTGTGCCTTGGGGTTGTCATCCATAATGCTCACCCTATCCATTCAATAAGCAAATAAGCTGAGATATGTACAGTGTATGAGAATGGAGTGAGCATTAGGGATGACAACCCCAAGGCACACCCCACGCCTATTGCTGCAAGCAGGATGGTATTGGAGTGTTTGGGTTGGAAACCTTAATATAACTTTTCCTTACTTTTGTTACTTCAACCATAACTAGTGCATTAACAAAGTTTTGCAAATAATTTCCTTACTTTTTGAGATAGTATAATTGTATCCTCATTTGTCTGTGGGAATGCAGGGCCTGATTCCCTCCTTAGATGGTACATATATGTTGCTGTAGAAGGCAAGGCTCTCTGGGTCCTGCACTTGCATTTGTATTAAAACAGGAACATTTCCAGCACAGCCTTCTCATTACCCCACCTCATGAACCCAGTCATAAAAATTTTGAAAATACTGCCAAAACATGATTCCGCACCACTGCAACTCCATTGCGGCCACAGGTGTAAAAACAGAGTTTGGCCAAGGTCTGAAAAATGACAGCTGTCATGCTCATGAGGTGAGGTAAAAAGATGGTTATGTTGAAAATTTCAAGTCAAAATATTTAAAACTGCCAAAGTCATGAGGGAGCATAGCAAAATTTCAATGTATGTGCATAACATTGGTATTTTTACATATTTTGACCCCGAATTTCAACATTGCCTTCTTATGACCTCGCCTCATGAACAAGAGTGGTGGAACTTTTCAAATTCAGGCCAAAAAGTGATTTTGCCAAGTGATCACAAATTCGCCTTTCCATCCAGATTTACATATTTCCACCAGCATTGTTCATGATGTGGGGTCCCAAAAAGGCCATGTTGAAAAGTTGAACTCATAATATGCAAAAATGGCAAAGTTATGCCACAAAGTTGAAAACCCATTGAAATGCATTGAACCACATTTATCTTAGTTTCTCATATTGCAGTAGCTGGTTTCAGCAGCAAGATGTGTCTTCCATCAGAGAGTGGATCTTCAAATTAGGACCTGTTCTGGTGAGTGAGGGTGTGTGAGGGGTGGTGGGTGCTCAGTAGGAGGTCAGGGTGTGGGGGGGTTGGATCGGCGAGGGATCGTTTCTTATTTTACAGGTTAAAAAAATATAGTGAAAGTTTTCTTTATTGCAGGCAAGTTCTATCAGAGGGTGTGGGTGATGCCACTAGACAGCAGGGAAACCATCAATTTAAATTGGGATGGCAATTAGAGAGTTGGAAATGCAACTAGACACTAGGGAAAATAAGAACATTACCATGACAGTGATGGGAGGGTGGGGGTGCCACTAGACATTGGGGAAATTAAAAATCATTATGGGGCAGTGATTGTAGGTTGGGGGTGCCACTAGACACCAGAGAAGTAATACACACACATGTGGGGATGGCCACCAGATGATGGGGGGGGCACCACTAGACACCAGGGAAAATATTACATATAAAATATTATAAAAAATATATGGGAAGGCAATTGGAGGGTGGGGGCACCACTAGATACCAGGGAAAATTATTTTATTATGGAGACAGCCATCAGAGGGTGGGGGTTCCACTAGACACCAGGGAAAATATTCTGCCATACAAAAAAGCATTTTTTCCTCATGAAAGAGAATCTTTTTTTGTCACTTGTGGTACAAAATAAAAATCTTTTTTCATATTATGCAATACAAAGAAAAGATTTATAATATTAAAAAACAGATTTTGAGGACATTTCTTGAACAGATAAGTGCAGAATCCAGCTAAGTGGTTCCGATAAGCAAGCTACATCTGTTGGTCCCTCACAGGAATGTCATTTTTGTGTGTTTTCCAATTAGAATTTTATGGGAAACTGACAACAAGATTGTGGCAAATATAACAATCATTTTCCCCTCATGAAAAGAGATGAGGTCAATACAAAACATGAATTCCTTTTCCTTTCAAACAGCTATTTTAAGTCCTTACTGAGCATGCTCAGAACCTGTTTTTAAAAATGTCAAAATTAAATAACTTTAGAATGGATTACTATTTTTTTTTCACCAAACAGGGTTTTAAATAATTGATTAGCAGTTTTTTTCTTGGGACTATACTAACTGTACAGAAAGTATTTATGTAGATTTTCTAGAAGTGCTGTGTTTGTTAAACACAGTGAGGCAAGAGCTATGCATTTTCACAAAGATTTAGCATTTTTATGAGCAAAACGCTAATCAGTTTTTAGAGTTATATAAATCCCTGCCAAACAACCAACAGGCACATCTGCGATGTAGTCCCCTGCTACCCTGAACATGTTAGACCAAAATTACGAATGGTCTGGGCAGCAGCCAAATTCAAAAAGATCCAATTAAAACCAATGGGCAAAAAACTATGAACAATTCACTTTTTTCACAACCAAGATCTCAGAAACTGCACATCTGACTGGAACAAAACTTGGCACATTCAAAGACCTACCAAAAGAGACCATGCATGCAAAATGTCATGCAGATCCATTCAACGGTTGTAAAGATATTAAAGTGCAAAATTTGGGGTTTAACATAGAAACCCCAGTTCAACCCTAACCATCACACACACACACACACACACACACACACGAGTAAAGATATATAAATATGTATATCTATCTATCTATATATATATACAGTATACACATATCTATGTCTGTCTGTCTATCTATCTATCTATCTATCTATCTATCTATCTATCTATCTATCTATCTATCTATACAGTAGTGTCCAGAATAAATTGGTCTGGAATTTATCACTCCTGTGATGTTGATTCTGCAGTAAGTATCTTCCTTGATGAATTCCTGGCTGTTCAGTGCAAGCATGCCCCTAAGGTAACCTGGAGGGTATGGGACAAACAAACATGATGGCTTCACAAAGACCTACTTTCTAATCTGCAAGCAAGGGACAAATGCTGGAAGAGGTACAAATTGTCAGGGCTTCAAGCTGACTATACTACCTACAGAACCCTTCTGCACTCCTGTAAAAAACAGGTCAGAACAGCTAAGAGTGCCTACTGTAAAGACTTATTAGAAAGCTCTGCTAAGGACCCCAGGAAATTCTGGGCCCATGTAAAGTTCTTTTACGGGGCTCCTCAGTTGTGTACTCCTAGTGACATGATATTAAATGGTGTACACTCTAATGACCCAAACATCAAAGCAAATTCTTTCAATCAAAGGTTCTCAGATCTGTCTCAGCATACCTCTTCCTTCATGTCACCTTAGACAGCCTCTTTGTCTTCTCCTGCTCCTCAGTCAGCTACCCCCAGCTCTCCTGCCAGTCAACTGACAAACAATCCCCCATTCCTTTTCCAGACACTTTCAAAGACTGAGGTCTTAAAGCTACTGCAGGCTATCTCTGACAACACCAGCTCTGGCTCCTGAAACTAGCGACACCTTTTATTGCCTCCCCTCCCCTCTGGCTAAAATCTTCACATTGTCTCTCTCCTACAGACAAGTTCCTGACCTCCGGAAAATTGCCCGTGTAACGCCTGTTTTTAAAGAAGATGATCCGAAAGAGGTCTCTAACTACAGGCCCATAGCCATTCTATTGGTCTAAAAAATTCTAGAAAACTAGTTGCAACCCAAACCATTGACTACCTAACAAAGTATAGCCTTCTCTCGGGCACTCAGCATGGTTTCCAGAAAGGTCATAGTACCACCACAGCTCTTTTCAAATTCACTACTGATACACTTACCCACATGGACACTGGTCTACTGACAGAAGCAATTTTTATAGACCTTTCAAAGGCTTTTGATCTCATTGATCACCCCCTGCTACTCTCCACTCTTCACAATTTGAACTTTTCACCCTCAGTTGTTGACTGGTACAGAATCTATCTATCAAACAGGACTTGAATCATGAAATTTAACTCTTCCTTATCTGATAGAGCTATTATCAACATTTGGGTCCCTCAGGGCTCCATCCTGGGACCCCTTCTTTTTTAATTTGCTATCAATAATGTAGATGAGGTTCTTCATTCATGCTCATCTATTCTCTATGCAGATCATCTCATATTCTATTCAAGCTCCAAAAATATCACCAACATAAACGCATCCCTTTCCTCTGATTTCACTAATGTACAAAACTGTCTGTCTGCCTATAAACTTGTACTCAATGTTAAGAAAACACAAGCTATTCTATTTGGATCTGCCCCTAAGTTCAGGGTATGTCAAACTTCCCTGCTGGTACAAGATTCAGGTGGCACACAAATAGGGTGTGTAACATCTCTTAAGTACCTGGGTGGTTTTTTGGACCAATCCCTGAATTTCAATCTACATATACAGTCCACTTGCAATGCAGTGAATGCAAAACTCAGAATTTCTTATAAGACAAGCTTTATGCTAACTCCCTCTGCTAAGCTGGCCATTGCAAGAGGCATCCTTCTCCCTGCCATCACATATGGTACTCCCACCATTGCTGCTGCACATAAAACCACCCTCCATAAATGGGACATAACATATAATAATATCTGTCGGTAAGCCTCCTCATCACCTCAGCTTAAGCACTACTGTCAACTTTATAGAGATCTGGGCTGGCTCTCCTCCTCTGCCTGCTGACAATACTCTCTTGGCTCCCTAATTGACTCAATAATCAGAAATCAAACTCCTTCAGTGCTCGCCATGATGCTTGTACCTCAGACCTCCTCCTATAGACTGAGATCAGTAGATAAGTCACTACTTAATGTGCCTAGATGTTATACATCCAAAGGCTCTGGTGCTTCTTCTCACTCTGCCTCCAAGCTCTGGAACTCCTTTCCCCTAGCACTTCAACAGACAGGATCCCCTGACAGTTTGAAAAGGGGGCTGTGCCATCATCTATCTCTAGCAGGCTCCTGCAGTTGTTTTAATCCTACTTAAATCCTCTCAACCTCTAGCTACTTCCTGCCATACTATCCACTACTCCACTCCCCTTGCATTAACTCAACCTTCCTATCTCCTTAGTGGGCTAATCTTGCCTCCCCTCTTAATATGGAGTCTTGCCTTGTAGGTCATGATGGTGTATCCTGCCTAGCCAGGAACTTGCCCTTGCCTTTATGTGCTGACTCATGAATGTCTTCTTTGTTATGACCAGTTTTAACCAATATTCCTTATTACCTTGTTGGGATATTTCTCCTTTACTGTGCAAACTATTTTGTTTTAGTTGTTTTTAACCAGGTATAGCACACACATATTTACCCTGACTCTATGTGAATTTTGATGTCATGTTATGTTTTTTGGCTGAACGTATCATTTTTACCATTTGACCTGTGCTGTATGTAATTTTCTTGTACTCATGCTATGTATTTGTTTATGATTGTTATACTTTCCTGGGTCATGCCAAAAAACAGTAATTTCATGGCTAGTGCACTTTCCTGATTAACAAAAACTAAATAAATAAATAAATTATAGTGACAAGGTAGCGCCAATATATTACAGTTGTGCGTAAACTTCTAGGTTAAATCCAAAACTTTGAACCTTAATAACTTTGGAACCACTCAATGGATGTGCACGAAATTTGGCATGCATAATCTCCAGGGGCAGTTCCCTTGACTTACAGAATGTCATGCAAATCTGCTGTATGGTTTGTGAGATGGAAACTGTCACAAAATCCTAGATTTACCAGCTTTTTCACGTTTCTTTGCCTACTTTATCTCAGAAATGCCTTTATGTTGTGGTCTCAAATTTTCAGGGCAGAAAGCCTTTGGGTCACAGATGTGCCTTTTGAGGTTTGATGAAAAAATATTACTCTGTTCTAAAGTTATTAAATGTTTAATTTCCCATTATTTCCTATGGAAAAATGTATGTATAATGAAAGGGAAAGTACCTTTCTCACACTGTCATCCAGTTTTGCATATTTTGCTCCTTAATAACTTTGCAACCCTTCAATGGATTTGCATGACATCTGGCATGCCTAAGCTCTGGAGGTAGATCTCTTGATGTGGTAAATTTATTGTGAATCTGTTATGTGTTTTCTGAGATACTGTGTCTCAAACATCCTTAAACTTAGAGTGGCTTCCCCCAGGATGAAACCCACTTTTAAAGCACTCTGCAGTATGCTGCAGTAGACTTACTGAATAAAGCAATGTAATTTCAATGGCAATTAGTCCCTTTTGTCATGCAGGAAACTGTGGCATTCACTTCATCCAGGCAGTGTCACATTTTCCTGAATGAAAAAAGGACTAATTATAGTAATACATTACTATTCAGTAGGTCTGCTGCAGAATTCTGCAGAGTGCTGCAGAATTGGGTTTAATCCTGGGGGACGCCACCGTACATGTGTTATACCCATTTCACAGACAATCTTCCAATTTTGCATATTTGCTCCTTAATAACTTTAGAACCCTTAAACAGCTGTACATATGAACATATGAAATTGGCAGCAGAAACAGTCCTCATGGTCTATCGAGTCTGATCGAGTGTGCAGCTAGCCCCTCTTCTTGTAGCTGCCTCTCCAGCTCCCACTTCCCAGTATCCCTTCCACTTCCCCTGTCCCAACCTCTCTTGAACCTGCCCACCATCTGGTAAGGTGTTCCATTTGTCCACCACTCTTTCCATAAAAAAAAAATCTCATCTCCCTCTTGAATCTTTCCTCCTCCAATCTCAGTCCATGCCCTCTTGTGTCCCTCCCACTTCTCATCTGAAAATTCCCTTCTGTGTTGGTCTTGTTTATCCCCTTCAAATCCTTAAAAGGTCTTAATCATATCCCCCCATCCCTCCTCTCCTCTTGTGAATACATATTCAGCTCTCCCAGCCTGTCCTCGTAGGGCTTGCTCTTCAATCCCTGTATCATCTCTGTGGCTCTTTGCTGCACCCCCTCCAACAATCTGATGTCCTTCTTCAGGAATGGGCACCAGTATTGCATGCAGTACTCCAGATGGGGCCTGATCAATTACCTATACAGGGGCAGGATAACCTCCCTCCTTCTGGAGGAGATCCCTCTCTCAATACACCTGAGCATTTTGTTGGCTTTTGCTCCCACCTTCCTGCACTGAGCAGAGTTGTTAATGCTCACTGTATTGATCACTCCTAGGAACTTCTCCTCTGTGGAGCTCCCCAACTGTACTCCATTCAAGTGATAATCCCTCCCATGGTTCCTGCCTCTGAAGTGCACAACTTTGTACTTCTTGGCATTGAACCTCAACTGCAATGTTTCCGCCCACTCCTGCAGCTTAGTCAGGTTCTCCTGCAACCCCTTCCACCCCTCCTCATCATCAACCGCAGCTCCCATCTTGGTATCATCTGTGAGCAGACTGAGCTTGCTCCATATCCCATGTGAGATATCTGCAATAAAAATCCCAAACAGCATTGGTTACAGTACTGATCCCTGTGGTACTCCGCTCAACACCACTCTCGGTGATGAGAGGTCCCCCCCTTTGCTGCCTTCCCTTTAGTCACTTTGTGATCCTTTTCACCATTTTTGTTCCTGCCCCCACATATTCCAGTCCCCCTTCCAACCTCCCATGTGGCACTGAATCAAAGGCCTTGCTGAAGACCCAATACAGAACATCCACTGCATGGCCTTTATCCAGTTCTCATGTACCCAGTCATAGTATTCTACAAAGTTTGTCTGGCAGAATCTGCTCACTATAAAGCCATGCTGTTCACCATCCTGGAGACCATTTTCTTACAAGAAGCTCACTAGCCTCTCATTTAGTATGGTCTCCATGAACTTTCCCATGATCAATGTGAGGCAAGCTGATCTATAGTTTCCCGGTTCATCCTTTGGGCCACTTTTGTGGATGGGTACCACATGGGCCATTTTCCAGTCCTTTGATACACATCCCATGTCCAGGGAGGTATTGAACAGGTTGGCCAGTGGCCCCATCAGGACCTCTGCCAATTCCCTTGGTACCCTAAGGTGAATGCCATCAGGTCCAGGTGCTTTGTCCACTCTTGATGCCCTTGACCCATCTAGTACCCTGTTCTCTGTAATCCCTACATCTGTCATCCCCTCCTCCCTACCCACCACCTCACCTGGAGTAGCTGTCCCCCCTTATTATTTGTGAATACAGAGCAGAAGTATTCATTTAGTGCCTCTGCCTGCTCTTCCCCTTTCTCCACCTGCCCCATCTTTCTTAATCCTCACCAGCTGATCCTTGACCTTTCTTCTCTCTCTGATGTAGCAGAAGAAGTCTTTTTCTCTACTTTTAATTCTCTGCACCAGTCTCAGATCCCTGGATGCCTTGGCCACCCTGACCAGTCTGATAACCTCCCTGGACTTCCCCATGTATGTATCCTTATCTTTATCCCTCCTAGATTTCCTGCACAGGTACTTTCAAAACGCTGCCCTCTTGGAGCTCACCCCTTCCATAACCTCCTGTGTCAGCCAACTGGGTTTATTTGTCCTTCCCTTCTTGCTTTTCTTCCTAGTGCAAGACTGTAATGGCCTCTGCCTGCCCTTCATTTATAATGCACCATTTCTGCTCTGCATCCATGTGTGGTTACATTCCTGCCAGGTGCCTGCCCCCAAATTTTCCCCATCTTCTTAAAGTCTGCCCCCCTAAACTCAATCACTCTTGTACCCATTCTCCCTTTTCCCTCCCCATGTTGAGCATGAACAACACGGAATAGTGGTCCATCCCAGCCAGTGCTTCCTCCACTTCCAGATTCCTTACAGCTTCCCCATTATTCAGTACAAGGTCCAGGGTCCTTCATAACCAACTTGGCCCCTGAACCAGCTGTGTCAGAAAGCTGTCTTGAAATGCTTCTAGCAGGACTCACCACTACTGTGCTCCCCTTCCTGCAGACCTTCCTAATTTGTTCAGCTAATTTCCTGTCCAGGTCCTGAGCTGGTGGCCTGTAGATCACATCCATCCTCAGTGTTCTGTTCTTTGCATCTTGAAACTGCATCCATAGTGCTTCTGTCCTCCCTTCCTCCCCTTTGTCCCTTATGCACTTTATCCCCTCCCTTACATAGGTCACCACTCCCCCCCCACCAAGAAAGTTTGCATACATAATCTCATGGGGTATGTCTGTAAATGTAATAAATTTCATTTGAACTTCTTGTGTGATTTGTGAGATCTTGTGTCTCAAACATCATTAAAGTTACATGTTTTTTTCCATTACTAACAGTCTTCCAGTTTTGCATAATTTGTACTTTAATAACTCTGGAGCCATATAACATATGTGCATAACATTTTGCATGCATCATTTTGTAGGATTGGTCTCTTGATTTCTCTAATTCCATTTGAATTGCTTGTGTGGATTTTAAGATACTGAGTCTCATATATCCTTAAATGTACTTGCTTTTCTCATTTTTGCAAACAGCCATTCAGTTTTGAATACTTTGAACTTTAATAACCTTGCAACCGTTCAACGGATATGCAAAATTTTCATGCATAATTTCATGGTGTAGATCTGTTATTGTTGCTAATTTCATTAGAATTGCTTTTGTGGTTTCTGAGATATTGTGTCTTAACCATTCTTACATTTACATGTTGTTTTTTCCATTTTCACAGTTTTCCAGTTTTGTATACTTTTCACCTTAATAAGTTAGCAACCCTTCAATGGATGTGCATGTAATTTTGCATGCATAATCTCTTGGGATAGTTCTGCTGATGTGGCTAACTTAGTTTGATCAACTTAATTGTGCCATTGTTTGACAAAAGAACTAAGGTACTGCTGCAGTTTGAGACACTACTTTTCCAGATATGTCTGTTTATTTGTCACTTCATAACTAGAAAACGGTTTGGGCTTTGGGGCTGAAATGTTTAGGGTACAAAGGACTTGCTCCAAAGATGTGCTTTTAACTGGTTTGGTGGAAAAATGTTACTGTGCAGCAAAGTTATAGCACTTTACCTTACATACTCATGGAATGGGGTGAGCATTAGGATTCACAACCCCAAAACTCACCCCTCTTGCCTGTTCCTGCATGCACAGTGTGAGTGGGATCTTAGACTTTGGATCCCTAAAGTCATATTTTTCTACTTTTTATGCCTCAACCCTAATGGTACATTAACAAAAATGTTTTGCAATGAATATATAATATATTATATATATGAATATATATATATATATATATATTTATATATATCTTTTTAAGAGTGTGACAAATATGTGATGTTTTTGAAAGTGTTCCAAGCTTTGGACTACTCTCCCCATCCATTCACTCACCCTGCACCTTCTATACCTACCCAGCATTCTGACCCACCTACAACCCCCAGTGGACCCCCTCCTTGTGACTTGAGCACCACCTCAGCCCTGGAACAGCCCTCAGTCAACCAATCACCATCCCTGCACCTAGACTAACCCTGGCCTCTGGACCAGCCTCCTCTGTGTATCTATCACTGTATCTGTTGAAGATAAAATAAAGTCCATAATGACCCAATTTGTGTCTTATATACAGTGAAGCTTACCAGGATTAAACCCAATTTCAGCAGCATTCTGCAGCATGCTGCAACAGAGTTACTGCAGTAAACAATGTAACTTCAATGGGAATTAGTCACTTTTGTCATGCTGGAAACTGTGACACTGTGCTTCATCATGGCAGTGTCAGTTTCCTGCATGACAAAAAGGACTAATTCCCTTTGAAATTACATTGTTTACTGTAGTAACTCTTTTGTAGCATGCTGCAGAATGCTGTAAAATTGGGTTTTATCCTGGTGAGTATATGATCCAAGCTGGAGCTAAGATTCCCACCACTGCTTTAGGACCCCAGGATTTACAGGCCTGCCAAAACAGACATATAGGACCAATCCAAAGAGGTAAGTACATTTTTTTTTATTTTTTTATTATTTTAACCCAGGTTTATGGGGGGAGGGAGCTTGTCATTGTGGTCCAGCTTGCCACTAACACTCCCTCCATCTCCAACAATCTAAAAATTTCTCTTCCCTCTACAGCTGCCAGCCACACACAATAAACACAGACACACAGACAGACACACACAAGCACACACGCACACACACACAGGCATGCAGGCATAAATAAACACACAGTCTACTGGTTCCACAAAGATGCCCAAACTTCATAACTCCCCCCTCACACTGGCCTTCCACCTCAACAAGATGAAGTTCTGGACAGGTTAAAGAGGGTTGACATTAACACATCACCAGGTCCTTATGAAATTCATCCCAAGGTATTAAAAGAGCTTGCTAAATTTATCTACTTACCTTTAACTAATGTCTTTCAACATTCTCTTGACACTGGGAAAGTTCTACATGATTGGAAAATAGCAACCACTGTACCCATTCTCAAGAAAGGTCCAAAAAACAACCCCGAGGACTACAGGCCCATTAGCCTAACTTCTTTTATTGGAAAGATCTTATCCAGGACCCCCTCTGTCAAATGGGTTATCTGACCCTCTCCAACATGGATTCACTAAATCTAGATCCTGACAAATAAATCTACTGACTTTATATGAAAAAGTCATGGGCGAAGTTGATCGGGGTAATTCTGTGGACCTTGTGTTCCTGGATTTCACAAAAATGTTCGACAAATTACCACACTTAGAGCACTTAGACACCTTGAGAGCAATTAAATTAAAAATCATATTATCAACTGGATTGATAACTGATTGGAGGGAAGAAAACAGAGAGTCATTATTAATGGAGAATAATCCAAATGGGTTCCTGTCACAAGTGGGTTCCCCCAGGGGTCTGTCTTGGGCCCCTGTCTTTTCAATATATATGTCTCTACTCTCACCATTGATAACCCCAACATATGGATGTTAAAATTTGCTGACAGCTGTCACATAGGTACTGTGGTAAACAGCACAACAAGCAGTTCTGCCCTTCAGCTTGTTCTAGATAACATATTAACTTGGTCCTGCAAAAATAAGCTTGTCCTGAACACTTTCAAATGTAAAATTATGCACCTGGGAACACATAGCAAACACCTTAAATATAAACTGGGGAATGACACCCTACTTGAAACCGATCAAGAAAAAGATTTAGGAATAATTGTCAGCCCTGACCTAAACTTCAGATCCCCCTGCAAAACCCAAACCAATAAAGCTAATCATAACCTAAATTGTATTTTTACACATGTAGCCAGTCGCACAAGCGAGGTGTTACTCCTTGTGTACATTGCATTGGTTAGGCCACACCTCGAATACTGTGCCCAGGTGTGGTCTCCATACTGCAGGGAGGACATCATAAGGATTAAGAGAGTACAGCACAGATTCACTAAAGCCATTTCAGGGATGGGAGATAGGCCATATGAATATAGGCTGAGACTCCTAAACCTGTACTTCACTCCAGTATAGAAGACTGAGAGGAGATATGTTTTTTACCTATAGAGCATTATGTGACCCCACCCTTAGTAATGAACTGGGAATAGCTATTAGTGCCAACAGAGTCAGTAATAGAAGACATTCCGAACAATTACATCTGGGCAAATGGAATACCCTGAGAAGAAAGAACTGGTTTAGCCACAGAGTTGTCCCAACATGGAATCAACTCCCAGCTGAAGTTGTGGATAGCCCAAATAGGGACTCTTTCAAGTTAAATTAGGATCTAGCAATTGAGAGCAAAATTAAATTTTGTCTAAATTAATTTTTCTTGGCAAGCATCCCAGACATCTATTCACACTAGCTTGAATTACCTGTGATACCTATGATAACAAGCATGCAAGCACACACCCACACTCTGAGAAATCTGGATGCACATATGCCAGAATTTCAGAAGCAGAGCACCCCAACATATCCTCACCAGCTGAAATGAAATGAACTAAAACAGGACAGCTGCCAGACATGAGAGACAGTGAGACTCCATGTACTGTAACCCCCAAATAGCCACACACATTAATTCAGTGAATAATAAGTGACTGTGTACCTGCTCATGCTGTAACCAACACTGTACTGGTGTTCCTTGGACCTGCTTTCTGATGCTATTTGGTCTTGTTGGCCAGAAGAGTGGTGATAATGGTGGACCTGTTGTACTTGGCCCCAGATGTCACAAAGGTCCTGGTCCAGTGAGCCTTGATACCTCTCTTCTCCAGGTGATGCAGTACACAGACTATCAGTTTTTCAGAACTCTTGAGGTTTGATAAGAGATATAACAGGGCTCATCTACTGTGTGGCATCTGTGTGGAAACTACAGACCTGTTAGCTTGACCTCAGTGGTACGGAAAATGATGGAATCACTTCTGAAAGAAAGGATTGTTGAGTTCCTAGATGCCAGTGGGGTACAGGATCCAGGGCAGTATGGATTCAAAGTGGGAAGGTTATGTCAGACTAATCTAATAGATTTCTTTGACTGGGTCACCAAAGTAGTAGACCAGGGAGGGGCTGTAGACATGGCCTACCGAGACTTTAGCAAGGCATTTGACACAGTCTTACACAAAAGATTAATATACAAATTAGTCACCCTGGGAGTGGGTTCCAGGGTGCTAGCCAGGGTAAAAAATGGGTTGAACAACAGGACACAGAGGGTAATAGTAAACGAAGTCCACTCTGAAAAAAGGGGGGTTACTAGCAGGGTACCACAGGGTTCAGTACTGGGTCCAGTCATTTTTAATTTCTTTATAAGTGACATTGCAGAGGGATTGGAAGGAAAAGTATGCCTCTTTGCAGACGATACAAAGATCTGCAACAGGGTTGATACACAAGAGGGGGGAGGAAAGGATAAGAAGGGATTTGGCAAGGTTGGAGGAATGGTCAGAAGTATGGCAGATCAGATTCAATGAAAAGAAATGCAAAGCAATGCACCTGGGAAACAAAAACCCAGGGGAAGAGTACACAATGGTGGGGGGGGGTATTAAAATAGAAAGGGATCTAGGGGTAGTCATATCAGATGACCTAAAGGTAAGCAAGCAATGTGAGAAGGCAGTAAGGAGGGCGGAGGGTATACTGAGATATATAGGGAGAGGCATCACCAGTAGAAAAGAGGAAGTTGTTATCCCTCTATACAGACAGTTGGTGAGACCCCATCTGGAGTACTGCATGCAGTTCTGGAGACCTCATCTCCACAAAGACATAGACAGGATTGAGGCAGTCCAGAGGAGGGCAACTAAAATGGTGCAGGGTCTGCAGCAGAAGCCATATGAAGAGAGACTAAAGGAGCTTAATATGTATACCCTTGAGGATAGGAGGGAGAGGGGGGACATGATAGAAACTTTCAAGTACCTCAAGGAAATCAATAAAGTCCAAGAGGGTAGCAACTTTCAGAAAAAGATGTGCAAGAACAAGGGGACACAATTTGAAGATAGAGGGGAGACAGCCGAAGGGCAATGTGAGGAAGAATTTTTTCACAGAGAAGGTGGTAGTGGCCTTCCTGAGGTGGTCATGGAGTCAAAAATAGTGGGGGAATTCAAGAATGCATGGGACTGACATAAGGCAATTCTGGTGGGGGGTAGGAAGAAGTAGGCTGTTGGTTAACTAGTATTTGCAGCTAATCCAATAGGTAGGGAAATGGGCAGACTGGGTGGGCCAAGTGGTGCTTATCTGCCATCAAAGTCTATGTTTTCTACAAATCAAAATTTTGGTGAAGAATAAAAATGTAAAAATTGCCAGCCCATCGGTGCAGCGGTTGGATTTCTGCTTGCGACACTGGTGACCTGGGTTCAGGAATGGGCCTGTGTTGCTGGAGGGACAGCTGGAGGAGAAGGATGGCGTGTCCTATGGACTGCTCTCCTTTTCTGGGGGGAGAGGGTGGGGAAGTGTCCATCACATGGGGGACACCTGGCTGAGGCCAAGAGTCACTCAAGCCACCGGCGCTTGCACATATGGAGGTAGGGAAGATGCTGGCGTCATTGCATGTCCCTGCCTTCAAGAAAAGTGGTGGAAAAAGGAAGGCATGTGGGTCCTCTGTCTCCATGAAGCCCTCTCTGGAGCTTCAATTAGCCACCATCGCCTAGCTCTCCCGACTAGATACTGGTCCCATGGCCCTGGATAGGGGACCAGTGCTGCGGCCCCGCCCTCTGGGGGGTAAGCTGGGGGTAACTGGGAGATGCTGGTCATAGATGGTAGGTGGGAGCTCCAGGGGCCATGACCGACAGAAGAACCTGCCAGGTAAAAAAAAAATGTAAAAATAATTCTTGACCCAAAGAAAACTGTGAATTCAGTGAAGAAAAAGTCTATTCTGAGTCTGAAAATCATCCTTTTCTAATGGGAGACTAGACGCGGTTCTTTGAACAATACCACCTTGAGTTTGCTTACCCAATGAGATGAAGTAATGAAACTCTGGGAAATCCCTTTGGGGTGAAACATCTTATGAAATTCATTATTTGATGTTTGAATGATGATGCAGTAAGGGTATTAGGTACAAAATAAACATTCCACAGAGGAACCAAAGCTTTGACTGTATGCCTAGCTAGTATGACAGCCTGGAAAAATCTCTTGATGTGAAGATGAGCTTCAGGTGAGACCTTCTTTCCTGGATGTAGTTTGGATCCAAGGATACTAAACCGTTCTACTGAACTGCAGGCTGAAGTCCCAGGTCAAAACCTCTTTGAAGGAAAGCGAGATCTTAAGCTACTGTGTAGGTCTCAATTTGCCATGAAACAGAACATCCCCCTAAAGTAAAGTACCGATAGGGAAACTTATCCTCTTTCCCAAATAAGAGAGAACCTTGGTGACCTCCACTAACAGTATTTCTCTTCTTTCCTTTTCTTATTTGTCTATGTAGGCCGCCACTAACCTGTTATGACTTGTAGTAAAGAATAGAAATATAAAATTACACATACCCACACTAATGCAAACCATCATGGGTGGCCTATGCAAATCTCCATAAAGGAATTACAGCTGGCTTAGCTCTAAGCAGGGTCAACTGGAACCAGTGTGGCCTACCACTTGAAAGAAAAAGGAAACCATTAGGAGTCTGCTCCAGACCAAGCCTGCTCAGTTTAGGGTTACCAGACGTCTTACTGTAGCTGGACATGTACTCTTTTTAAGCTGTGAAATTTCGTCCAGGCGGATTTTCATTTAAGTGCTCTTTTGTCTGGGTTTTTGACTTGGCACTCTGATTCACACTAATTGTTTGTTGCCAAGCAACCATCTGAACATGCTAGTCCGAGGGTGAAAAAAAAACCTGAATGCTGTCATGCATGGTCTAGCCTTGCTATCTGCACATGACAGCCTTAGGTTTCACCAGCACACAGGATTTGACAGTGCTGCAGAGTGTGGTGGACCATGGAACTGAGTTGTTTTTGTCAGCAGCTAGTTAGACATCTTGTCCTGATCCCAAGACTTCCAGACTGGACTTCATCCCCCCAGAAAAAATGATGACTGAGCCCAATGTGACTGACACTTCACTGTCTGTAGCAGCAGCCTCATAACCCCAATTGTGTGGAGCTGGAGGATTGTGACAGTGAGCAGAGAGGAGGAAGGAGAGTGGGTGCCAAAGCCAATTTATAATTGGTATGCAACTGCTCTCTGCATCCATGCTGGGGGTGTGTGTCAAGGTTAGGTGACTGATCTAATGTTGTTTTTTTGTAATTATGAAGTCCCCATCCTGATCCTGAGATTCCCAGATTGGACATCCCCTGGGAAAACAGATCCTGAGCCTGCTGTGACTGACACTTCACTGACTGCAGCAGTCACCTCCCTCATAACCCAATGGGATTGTTTGCAGGATTAAGTGAAGCAGAGGAAGGACAGTGCCAGTCTATAACTAATATGTGCCATTGCTGCTCAAAATGTACATTGGTGCTGGGGGGAATGCTAAGGTTATGTCAGTCTGATCCTCTAGTGTTGTTTTTTTTAATTGTTCATTTGTTCTGATCACCCAACACCTAGACGCATCCTTGTAAAATAGTCTTAACTGTCTTAATCTGCTTTTCCATGTCTGACTTGAGGATGGAGCAGTGAGGGCAGGACTGGGAGACTGTCTGTATGCTGTCTGCCAGCTGTGCCACCACTGTAACTCAAGGGCACAGGACTGCACTTCTTATCTTGCACTTCATCCTTTGGGCTACAGTTGAGGGTGGGGGGAGGACTCGCTCATCTAGCTGCAGCTCAGACCCAGAATGCAGCTAACAAGAAACTGAGGCAAACGAGAGCTGAGCCACACTGGCTTACCTTAGCAAGAGAAAATGGCAGTGTGAGGTTTATTTATACATTAAAATCCTGAGTGTTGGCATTGTTCTGGGGGGGGAGAACGTGTTCAAAAAAGATAAAAAAGTTCAATTGACTGAGAGTGCAGGAACCATAAAGCAGTGTATACACAACGTAAATATATTAACTTAGACCAAGGACCTGATCAGCAAGGCAGTGCACTGTTTATTGAAATGGGACTGATCCCATCCTCCCATATAATATAAATGTATTAATATTACAGAATGGATCCAATAATGCTGACAGTTCACTCTCAAGCCCTGGAGTCCATGGGACTGAAAGGGATTCCGGGCATAATAACACATTGAGTGGCACTCCCTGAAATCATGGTTCATAAAATAAATGGGGTAAAGTAAATGTTTCATACATGGCATGCACGTTTTCCTGTACATGGCTGAACTTACATTATTGAACTAAAAAAAAAATTATACAATAATAAAGACTGATTAGTCCTTAGAAAGTGTACTCTTTTTGGCGTCCCAAAATCTGGTAACCCTAGCTCAGTTAGTTATCTATTCCTGAGAAATTAGACTCACTCACAGTGTATCTTTAGTATTTACTGTTTTATCATAAGCCACATGGTATCAGTACCATTTTCAGAGCCAGCATTTTGAGGAAATAAACTCTACTTACTCAGGGCATTACAGTTACTAAAGAAAATATAAAACAGTAAGTTATCTCAGTGCAAACTCATATCTGTTATGTAGAAATCTTACACACATTCTCACTAAATGAATTCATTAATGTGTACTTCTATATTAATCTTCACCACTTTTGCATTTCAAGAACCACTATATAACAGATTGGCATACACATTTTCTCAACTGCTGCCAGCAATTAATTTGGACTTTGTTTAGAAATAAAATGTTAAAAGGCCCACTGCTTTTTTTCATATGTGACATCACCGCTTTCCAAAGCTGTAAAACAAGATTGCCTACATGAACCTTTTGGTGTGTGTGTGTGTGTGTGTGTATATATATATATATATATATATATATATTATATATATATAGATAGATATAGCTATATACTGTATACACATAGATATATTGTGTTGTTGTTAACAAATAACATAAATAAGATACTTACAGAAGAGATATACTATCAGCTTAAATAAGCAAAAAATACTCTCCAGTTAGAGATATTATCCATTGCTTGTCATAATACTCACTATTTTTGTTACTATACATTATCATTTAAGCAGAAAATAATGCTGTTTATCTTAGAAACAGCTTTTTAACCAACATTTTCATATCCTAGTCTTATAGCATTTTATATGGAGATCTGAATGAGAGTATACACAGAATAAGCAATCAAGAAGTTCAACAAACTATCACATAGTCAGGAAGATGCATTTCATACGGCACTATTACCAAAAATACCAAAACTAACCCTCAAACCCTGAGGACCTCAGGGCAGATGCTGCTAGAAATCCCTAGGATCTGGACCAATGTGGGAGGCAAGTCATTCTCCTTCACAGCCCCCTACCTGTGGAACAAGCTCGCCCCCCCTTGATACAGGAAGCATCCACTCTCCTGAACTTCTGCACCAGGCTCAAGGCCCACATGCTTGATGCCAGCACCTGCCACTGTCAGAACACCTGAAAGTCCCTCCACCTCCTTCTTCACTAAACCCCCATACTCGTACAACCCTGGTTTAAGATTGCCTCTAAACACACTAGGTAACCAGTGTGCTAGGGTTTCTGTTTAGTTTCATAACAATTAACACCTGGTATACCATATGCTCTGTATCAATGCCAAGAATGACTGTAATCTATTAATTTATCTGTATATTCTTTGTAATCTCTTCTCTGCATGTACGGCTCCATGTAATGTCTCTCTCCAGATCGCCCCTGAAAAAGGGACCTTCGGGGGTCAGTGGTTCTACCCGGTTATCAAAATTTAATAAATAAATAAGTATTCCTTTTGAATACTGAGCAAACAAATGAAGTACATCACATGCAATCATGTTACTGCCTTACTGCCATATCCAGGAGACACTTGCTTAGTATTAGGCCTGTACCTGTAAAACAGGGACTCATTTTAACCTTTTTATTATTAGTTTTAAAGGTGCCCCTGTCACTTATATTAAGTGCAGAAAAGTAATCCATTAGATGCACTTACACTGTGAAGACAGGAGAATGCTCATTGCCTTGTCTGCCAACTGACAAGGAAACTGTAACCCTCTGTTCATAGCCATTATGTAGTGTTTCCTCCATGGAAGTTCTGCTTGTGACGTTAGTATCATGACACTGAACGTTCAAGAAGGAAACATTGAGAATAGTGAGTGCTACAGTATGACAAGCAATATATAGTATCTTCAACTGGACAGTATATTTTGATCATTTAAGCTGAAAGTATATCTATTCTTTAAGCATCTTATTTTTTATTTATAGAAAAAATATGCAAAAAGAAGGCATTGCTTTAAGAAGGCTAACCAATGAACTCAGGTAGACAGTCTTATAGAAACATAGAAACATAGACTTTGACAGCAGATAAGGACCGCTTGCCCACCTAGTCTGCCCATTTCCCTACCTACAGGATAAGCTGCTGATCCTAGTTAACCAACAACCTATATCTTCCTACCCCTCACAAAAATTGCCTTATGTCTGTTCCATGCATTCTTGAATTCTCACACAGTTTTAGACCCCACAATCTCCTCAGGAAAGCTGTTCCATGCGTCCACCACTCTCTCTATGAAAAAATACTTCCTCACATTGCACCTGAACTGCCCCCTCATCTTCAAATTGTGTCCCCTTGTTCTTGCCCATCTCTTTTTCTGAAAGATGCTACCCTCTTGGACTTTGTTGATTCCACTGAGGTACTTAAAAGTTTCTATCATATCCCCCTCTCCTTCCTTTCCTCAAGGGTATACATATTGAGATCATTTAGTCTCTCCTCATATGGCTTCTCTTGCAGACCCTGCACCATTTTAGTTGCCCTCCTCTGGACTGCCTCTATCCTGTCTATATCCTTGCGGAGATGGGGTCTACAGAACTGGATGCAGTACTCCAGATGGGGTCTCACCAACTGTCTGTACACAGGGATACCTACTTCCTGTGTTCTGCTGGTAATGTCTCTCCCTATACATCCCAGAATCCCCCCAGCCCTCCCTACTGCCTTCTCACATTGCTTGCTAACCTTAAGGTCATCTGATATGATTACCTACAGATCCCTTCCATTTCTGTTGTTATTAACTTCATTGTGTAATCTTCCCCTGGGTTTTTGTTTTCCAGGTGCATTATTTTGCACTTTTTTGCATTGAATCCAAGCTGCCATACTTCTGACCATTCCTCCAACCTTGCCAAGTCCCTTCTCATCCTTTCCACACCTCCTTGTGTATCAACCCTGTTTCAGATCTTTGTGTCATCTGCAAAGAGGCATACTTTTCCTTCCAGTCACTTTGCAATATCACTTATAAAGACATTAAAAAGGACTGAACCCAGTAGTGAACTCTGCAGTACCCCACTAGTAATCCCTCTTTCTTCAGAGTGGACTCCATTTACAATTACCTTCTGTGTTCTGTTGTCCATCCAATGTTTTACCCAGACTACAACCCTGGGACCCACTCCCAGGCTGGTTAATTTGACTATTAATCTTTTGTGTGGGACTGTGTCAAATGTTTTGCTAAAGTCTAGGTAGGCCATGTCCACAGCCCCTCCATAGTCTACTACTTTTGTCACCCAGTCAAAGAAATCAATTAAATTCGTCTGACATGATCTTCTTGCTGTGAACCCATGCTGCCTTGGGTCCTGTGCCCCACTGGCCTCTAGTTACTCAACAATTCTTTCCTTCAAAAGTGATTCCATCACTTTTCCTACCACAGAGGTCAAATTGACAGGTCTGTCATTTCCTGCCTCTGTCTTGGTCCCACTTTTGTGAAGGAGAATCATATCCACCTTCCTCCAGTACTCAGGTACCACACCATCCTCCCATAATTTGTTAAAAAGGGTAGTCAGTGGTTTCACTAGTTCTCCCCTTAATTCTTTTAGAATTCTGGAGTGAATTATGTCAGGCCCCATTGCTTTGTCCACCTTCAGTTTTTGGAGTTCTTTCAGAACCCTTTCTTTTGTGAAAGGACTGGGATCGACTCCCTATCCAGAGCGCTTCTGTTAATTGAATTAGGCACCTCCCCCTCCTCCTCTTTTGTGAATACTGAGCAGAAATATTCATTCATTATCCCTGCTTTTCACTGTCCCTCTCTGCCCACCCACCATCCATTCTATTCAGCCTCACTATCCCTCCCTTTGTCTTTCACGTCTCTAGTGTACCTAAAAGGTTTTATCCCCTTCTTAAGTGAGTTGGCTATCTTCCTCAGTTTATGCCTTTGCTATTCTGACTTCCTCCCTGCTTCCTTCTGCCTTAACTGGTACAGCTCTCTGTCCCGCTTCTTCTGTGTTTTCTTATACTTCCTGAATGCTATCTTTTTCTCCCTGACCTTCCCTGCCACCTCTTTTGAGAACCATAGTGGATTTTTCTTTTGTTTTGATTTGTTTATTTGCTTCACACAAAGGCTTGTTGCCTCTGTGATGACAATTTTTATGTTTCCCCATTGTTGCTCCACCTTTCCTTCTAGCCTGTTTGCTAGTGCTTTTCTAAGGCACTCTCCCATCTTGCCAAAGTCAGCCCTCCTGAAGTCCAGTACCCTCACTTTTGCATGGCTTGACTCTATAGCTGAGTTTATTGTGAACCACACTGTTTGGTGGTCACTTGTTCCCAGATGTCTACCCACTTCTAGATCTGAGATCCTCTCACTGTCCCCATTTGAGAGTATGAGGTCTAAGCTTGCTCCCTCATGAATGGGTTCCAAAACTAGCTGTCTGAGGCATGCCACCTGTAGGGCATAGGGAATTGCCCTGCTCTTGATGTGGCTGCAGCAAATGTGCTCCAGTTAACATCTGGCATATTCAGTTCTCCCATCAACAGTATCTCCCCTTTCTCTGCCATCCTAAGAATGCCTTGTATCATTTCCTTGTTCATTCCCTCCCCCTGACATGGGGGTCTGTATACAACCCCTGTGCGGATTGTGGTGCCATTTCCAGTCTCTAAGGTGACCCACCATGCCTCCTCTCCTTCCTGTTTACTCTTTTGTTCAGTTGCTTTTATCCCTTCCCTTACATAGAGAGCTACTCTTCCACCTCTTCTCCCCTCCCTGTCTCTCCTGTAGGTTGTGTACCCTGGTATGTTAACATCCCAGTCATGGTTCTCTTTGTACCATGTTTCTGTGACTGCTACAATATCCAGGCATCCCACTTCCATCAAGGCTACCAGTTCAGGAGCTTGTTGCCCAGACTACAGGCATTGATACTCATTACCCTCCATTTCCTGATGGCCTTACTCCTTTTGCTCCATCCCTGTCCTTATTGCCTTTGTCTTTTCTCCATTTACCCTGCACTTCTCCCTATCGACATCTCTAACTTGGTGTTTACCTCACTTACTCCTGACTTTTTGGGGGGCTAGGTTTCCTGCTCCTTTCCAGTGCCTCCCCTTGGCTAGGTTTAAGTGCTTACCACAGCATTTAAACCTATCACCTAGATCCTGGTTCCCTCCTGACAGATGCAGACCACCATACCAGTACAGGCCTGCATCACTCCAGGTGACCCCCACTCCCAATGAAGCCAAATACCTGAGCTCTGCACCAGTTTTTCAACCACTGATTGAATCACATGGTGTGGAGCACCGTAGCCTCACCTACACCATAGACAGACAGCACCTCCGAGAAGGTTACCTTGCGTGCTACTTGCCTAAGGCCCCATCCCAACTCTACAAACCCTTTGTGCACTGCTCTGATCCCTTTCTTAGCCAGGTCATTTGTCCCTAGGTGGACACTAACATCCAACTCCCTCCCCTGTGCGGCTGCTCCGGTGATCCTGAGGATTCCTTCCCTGTCCCTCCAGTCATATTGCCAGGCAGGCACCTTACCTCCTTCTCCCCTTCCTCCCCCAGTTCTACCTTCCTAACAATGGAGTCCCCCACCAGAAGTTGTTTCCTTCCCCTGTGGGGTCCCATGCTGCCCTCCTGTGAGTTTCCTTTGTGGAGGTTCCCAGCATCCGCCTTAGTCTCCACTGTGGGTGCCTCCATAGAGGAACCACACTTTGCCAGAAAGATATAAGAATTGTGGACAGGTACAACTGGAGGGATGTGCTTCTGTTCCACCACCCTCACCCTTCCTGAGCCCACTATGGTCCATGGCTCCTCTTTCTTGGCAACCTCTGAGGCAATGGCAGTGGCCCTAATGGACTCTGGATGAGAGGTGAGGTCCCCCAAATCCTGGCCAACTCAGCCTGGAGATGAGCAACCTCCTCCCTTAGCCCAGAGAGGTGCCTGCAGAAGGGACAACACCACATCCTCCAGAGCGTCTCCCAGAAGACTGCTGCTCCACAGCCACTGCACTGCACCACTCCCATCATGTCTTATTTTTGGCCCCTTCACTGTTGTTTGGAATCCTTACTCTTTCCTCTGTTTATTTGTTTTTTATCCCTACTTACTTAATGCCTCTGTGCCCTTTAAGCTCCTGATCTTCCTACTGTTTTGGAATGTGGAGATGCTGTATGTGAGAAAAGCAGTGACTGTTTTAACATTTTATTTTTAAACAATGTCCAAATTATTGCTGGCAGCAGATGAAATAATATGGATGCTGATCTGTTATATAGTGGATCTTGAGATGCAGAGGTTGTGAGGATTAATATAAAAATGCACAGCAATTAATTAATTTAGTGGAAATATGTTTATATTTCTTTTTTTTTTTATTTTTTACTATTTTTGGTGCCTGCCCCACTGCCAGGCCATCCACTCAGTCATGGAATCCTCAGCTCTGGTTTCCCCACATTAGCCACTCTCCTGGGACCCCTTGGCCTGCCCCCCAGGTCAGGGTCATGTCATCCAGCCCAAGGTGCCACGAATGATGGGATAGGGTGGGAGTCAGCTTAGGGAGCCATTTACAGCTGGGGTTGGGCTTCATTGAGGCAGCAGACAGGCTTCATTTTTTTCCCCTATAAGTGAGGGGTGGGAACATGCAGTGACACCGGCATCTGTCCTGCCCCCTTGAATCCTTGTTTGTGCCAGTTGTTGTGGTGCCCCAGGCCTCC
The DNA here is from genome assembly GCA_016271365.2 of Neoceratodus forsteri. Lineage (NCBI taxonomy): Eukaryota > Metazoa > Chordata > Ceratodontiformes > Ceratodontidae > Neoceratodus > Neoceratodus forsteri. The sequence continues at coordinate 411,022,262 of CM028133.1, read as the reverse complement.
ACTAGGGGTTCCCCATGCACTGGTGACACACCACACCCTCCCTCCAGAGAAGGAGAGCAGTCCACGGGATACTTGATCCTTCTCCCCCTGGCCAGCCCTCCGATGACCCCTGTCCATTCCCAAACCCGAGTCACAGGCGTCACAAGAGGAAATCCAACCACTGTGCTGATGGGCTGACAGATATGTTTACATTTCTAAATTACTGACATGAATCTATTATCTGAAAAAATGCTAAGTTTTGTCTTCTTTAGAAACTGTAATGTCCTGAGGAAGAGGAGTTTATTGCCTCAAAATGTTAGCTCTGAATACAGTACTGATATCATATAATTTAAAATAATGCAGTAAAAACTAAGGATATGTGGTTAGTGAGTCTAATTTCTTTAGGCGAGAATAGCTAATTCAGCTTTAAACAGGGCCATATGTTGTGAAAAAAATCCTTACAAACAATCAGCAGAACATATACACAGGTTCAATCCTTCTTAGGACTCATCAGTGTGCCACAGTTATTGTTTTGCAGTTTTCAGGCTTTGTATTGTTTGTGAGGTTCTTTTGTACCATATAATTTGGCTTAAAGCTAAACCAGCTGTCGTTACTCCATGACAATTTGCATATTATATCCATGGTGCTTTGCATTGAGGCATGTGTAATTTTATATTTATTGAAACTTGGCTTAATTGCCAATATCTTTTCAGGACAACCCTTGTGTCAGTGTTTTGGGCTTCGGTTCTTGGTCCTGATATTCAGAAAATAGAGTAAGTGCAGTGCAGATGTATGCACTGTGCTTGCCCTGTGCTACCACAGCTGCTGTGGTATTCACACAGATAGCCAGCAGCACTACCTGACTTAATTTTGGTCCATGTTGGTTGGCACAGCACTAAGTGAATCTGTACTGCATTGACACAACCAGGGCTGCATATGTCCCACAGGAAATAGTGTTGCCCAAAATGTGATAGTGCCAAGTCCCCCATGGGCTGTATTCAGCCTGCACATGCAAATGAGTCTGTTGTGCATACAGGGTGCTAAGGGGTCCTTTGCATGCCTATTATGGGCTCATTTGCATGGGCAGAGGCCCCTTAGTGCCACTTACAAATATTAAACGAGAGCCCTGGTGGTCCAATGGTTTCCCCTACCCCAATCTCACATTACTATAGTGAAAGTATGACCTGATGCCCAGAGGTTCCTCTCACCTCTGATGATCCATTACTATACTGAAAGTATGCCCTGTTGTTCAGTGGATTCCCCCAACCCCACTGATTTCCCACTTCCTCTGTATGCAGTATTCCCTGGTGGACCATAGTCCCCCCTGACAGCCCACCACTCAACCTGCCCATTCACATACTACCTCCTTGCATCCCCACTTTGCCCGGGTGTCCCATACAGTGACTGGCACAGCACTCCTCTAACCTCCACTACTGGCCACATTATGAGTTGTTAGTGAGCATGCATATTATAGAAGCAACTTTTCTGGTTTTCCTTAAAAAGGACTTTTAATCTCAGTGGCCCCACCCAATCATTAAAATTCAATGGATTCAATAAATAATATAGACATGGGTGATTAGTGGTGGGTGGCTGCTGTACAGCAGCCCTGCCTTAGGGGGTTGGGGGTACCAGCTTAGCATTCATTTAAGATGAGGCTTACAGTGGCAGTAAAGAGCACTATTTGTGGAGCCATGTACTGCTGCCACAAAGCTTTGACTGTACCACTGCACCGGTATGCATGAGGGGACATCCTCATTTGGATAGGTGCATTGGTATTTTAGTGCCTTGGCACTGCTGGGTTTGGTGGTGCTGTCAGGGCTTCTGAATATGGCCCCACCAAGAGCATTTGCATAAACCTGTGTAAGAGCCTGTGCTAGCTATGGTAGCCCAGGTGCTAAACTTTGAATATCAGTCCTCTTATCTTCTAATTACTTTAAGATTCAGGGCCCAGTCCCAAAAAACAAGGCATGGATATGTGCTGATTCAGGCTTATCCCTGCCATGGAGTCCCACACCATATTGCTTGCCTTCACCTGATAGTGTCCATACCCTTTGACTACCACTGACTTTCAGTGCAGAGCTTCATTCAGGAGCTGGGGCATTCCATGTCCGGAAGCTGTGCCAGACACAGGGCATCTGATAAGGTGCTCATCTCAGCCCCATAGCAAATCCCCAGAACCACACAGCATGTGGGTCTGAGGGATGTGGCAGTCTTCCAAGGAGTACTGTATCCCTTAAGAGGCACACCAATAACTGCACATCACAAACACGGACAGTGATGGTGGCCCCAGCCCAAAATACCAGTACTGATGACCTGGGGCATTCTTCAGAAGGTCTGTAAGAGCTCAGAATAGCCCCAACTGTGGAATGGTGCACCTTTATGTATAGCCTGCAGATGATACAGCAGCACCCAATGTGGTGTATTGCTGCCTGCCTCTATACATTGCCAGTCTGCCTCTATGCATTGACAGTTGTGCATGCAGCATCATAAGAATCATGAGTAATCACAGTTCTGCTCTGATGCCTTCCCCATCCTGGTCAAGGATGGGGTCTTAGGTATGGCTCAGGAATTGAGCATGACTCAGATATGTACACCAATCCAACATGCGGTAGGGTGTCCTACACATGTGGAGGGAGCAACCACTAGCTATGCAAGCCCCTCTGCACTTGCAGAAGGACATGAAATGTTCTGAAGATCAGGCCCTAAGACTGCTTAGTCTCTTATCTGGAATCAGAAGGCTGAAAGAGCAAAGAACATGTCTTTAATTATTTCAGGTTGCTGGTGCATCTTCATGGTGGTAGTGTGTCTATATATATTACCATGAATATTAAAAGTAGAATTTGTGTTCTGTTAATATAGACTGCCTGGTGTAACATGTTCTCAGTAGATTTTGCAGTTTGCAGAATTTTCTCTTCCATGAAGTGGATTCTTCTCCAGTGGGTATTGAATTTCACTCCTAGTTGTGCTAGCTGCTGGCATGGAGTCAATGAGCTCATCTTAATGCTGAACATTTAAATGGTAGGTAATAATTACAATAAGTAAATGGTGGTTCTGGAATTCAAACATACAGTAGGGATGCTGGATGTTCAAGTTCTCAACTCCATGCTGTAGCATCTAGGCCAGACTGTCTTCAAACTGTGTGAGATCTGGGCATCCTCCTTGACATCAGCCTGACATTTGAGCTGCAGGTGTTGTCTATTGTTAGGAGTAGATTTTACCAACTACAGGAGTGGCCCTGTATGTTAATGAAAATATCAAAGCTACAGAAATTCAGAATACACATAAGGAGCCAGAAGAACTGTGGGTCACCCTGGAAACAGGAAATGGGACAGCCATAAGAACTGGGGTTGTCTACAGGCCCCCAGACCAGAGGGAGGACATAGACACATTACTGTTAGAAGATATACAAAACATGACAGCTAAAGGGGAGGTTCTGATAATGGAGACTTCAACATGCCAGATACAGATTGGTCAATACCAGCAGGAACATCGGCCAGAACTAGACACATAGTGGATTCCTGCAGGAGGGCCTCAAACAACTGGTACAGCAACCCACAAGAGACAGGGCTATCCTAGATCTAGTACTGACTAACAAAGAAGGGATCACAGATCTCCAGGTGAGAAGGTCACCTGGGGCCAGTGACCATCACATGGTATGGTTCAATTTGCTACTACATCTAAATCATCCCATTCCAAGGCAAAAATATGGGACTTCAGAGGAGCTGACTTTGATAAGATGGCCAACAGGTTAAGCTAGCCCTGGCAAAAGAAACACAGGTGAGGAGAGGTACAGGCAAAGTGGGCAAGCAATGAGATACAATACTTGAAGCAACATCCCATTATGTTAGACAGAAAAGGAAGTGTAGAAGAAGGAAACCACTTTGTTCTCAAATACAGTAGAAAAGGTCAGAGCCAAAGGCTGGCCTTCAGAAAATATAAGGGAACACAGCGGATGAAGATAGGGAGGCATACCAAACTGCCCTATGGGATTCAGTGTAAGGCAGTAAGGCAGGCAAAGTCCCAAACTGAGGAAACACTAGCACGAACAGTGAAGAAGGTGACAAGACTTTCTATAGATACATTAGTGAAAGAGGTCCAGAGGGGTATTGCTAAGCTTAATGGAGAAAAGGGAGCATGGAGGAGGAGACCTGTAAAGGCATCTATCCTAAATAGATACTTTGCTCAGTATTTACTGAAGAGAAGGTAGGGCAAGGCCCATAGCTCAGCATCATGGACACAGGGGAGGGAGGTGAGCACTACTCCTTCACAAAAGAAAGGGTCCTACAAGAGCTTGCTAAGCTCAGGGTGATAAGGCAATGGGACCTGATGGCATACATCCCAGGGTACTTAGGGAGCTAAAGGAGGAACTAGCAGAGCCATTAGCAGAATTGTTTGTGAGTCTCTGAGCACAGGAGAGGTCCCAGAAGACTGGAGAAGGCTCATGTGATCCCACTCCACAAGAGTGGTAGCAGGGAGGAGGCGGGGAACTACAGACCGGTCAGTCTTACCTCAGTAGTGGGCAAGATTATGGAGGCACTCCTTAAGGGAAGGATAGTGCAACACCTGGAATCCATAGTGCACAGGATCCAAGACAGCATGGGTTTACAAAGGAAGGTCCTGTCAAACTAATCTCAGATTTCTTGACTGGGTAACCAGAGTGGTGGACCAAGGGGAGCAGTTGATGTACCTACCTTGACTTCAGCAAAGCTTTTACACTGTTCCACATGAAGATTGATAAATAAGCTGGGTATGCTCGGTGGTCTGGTTGGTCAACTGGGTGGCAAACTGGTTGACTGGCAGAAAACAGAGAGTGGTGGTAAATGGTATACAGTCAGAAGAGATGCAAGTCACAAGTGGGTACTCAGGGATCAGTCCTGGGGCCAGTCCTATTCAACATCTTCATTAGTGACCTCAGAGGGACTAGAGGGTAAGGCTTGTCTGTTTGCAGATGACACCAAGATCTGCAACAGAGTAGATGATCCAGATGGGTGGGCAGAATGAGAAGAGATCTGGATAAACTAGCAGAATGGTCAGAAGAGTGGCAACTGGGATTTAATGCAAAAGAAGTGCAAAATCATGCACATAGGAAGAGAAACCCTGAAGCCACTTATAGGCTGGGAGGGAGTTGCTAGCAGTCACAAGGAAGAAAGAGACTTGGGCATCATCATCACTGATGACCTAAAATCATCCAGCAGACCTCTAAAGCAGTAGGTAAGGCTTAGGGGGTGTTAGGTGTATTAGTAGGGGTATCACAAGTCGTAAGAGGGAGGTAATAATCCTCTGCACAAGACATTGGTTAGGCCCCATCTGGAGTACTGCGGCAGTATTGGAGGCCACACCTCTCAAGGACATTAATCAAATTGAGGCAGTCCAGAGAAGGGCAACCAAAATGGTGCAGGGACTGCATCAGAAGACATATGAGGACAGATTAACGGAGCTCAATATGTATACCCTGAGCAAAGGAGGAGAGAGGTGATATGATCGAGACATTTAAACACCTTTAAGGCATAAACAAGGTGAAAGAGTCTAACATGTTTAAATATAAGAAAAATAGCAGGACAAGAGGACGCAGCATGAGATTAGAGGAGGCCGATTAAGGGATGAGGTAATTCTTTTCACAGAAAGGGTGGTAGATGCATGGAATGGCTTACACAGAAGTGGTGGCTATAACAGTGCAGGGCTTCAAACAGGCATGGGATAGGCATAAGGGAGCAATACAAATGACTATGAATAGATAGGTCACTGACAGAGCAAAGGCCGATGGCACATTTATAAGGTAGAAAAAGAAATGGGCAGACTGGATGGGCCTTGCGGTCCTTATCTGCCGTCAACTTCTATGTTTCTATGTTTCTATGTTTCTATGTTTCTATGTTACATTACATTATTCCATGATGCCTGTTGATGATTGGCTGACTTTGGTGCATTGCTGTGTAACATCAAGATTGAATTACTGGAATGCATTCAGCCAGTATTGCAAAGGAAATGTCTGCTTTCCTAATGGGTTATAATTCACTGAGAGACGTGAGGGTCATTTTCCGCTCAGACAACATGGGGGTGGTTCACACTATAAATGGACATTTGGGGCTGAAGGGCCCCTTGGGAGGCCTGATGAGGACCTTTGCTCTGAAGTGTATACTCTTTATTGTTTATTTTAAAGCTTTGCACATTCAAGGTATCAAAAATGGAATTGCTGATGCTTTATCTCGTTTGCAGTGGCAGAGATTCAGGAAATTGGCTCAAGCAGCAAACTAACAGCACTGGCCAGTCACACTTTTCCTGTGGAGGGTGCTGACTGCAAGATCTGGAAATGCATAGGTAATTCCACTGCTCCTCGGACCAGAACAGCCTATTTCCAGGGAGTGGAACATTATATCATGACCTAGGTGGAGGCTAGATGGCCTAATATCTGGCCGATCTTGATTTATCAATAATGTAAATACATCATGGCAGCCAACAGTCATGGGTTGATGCCAGGGGTAGTTGCATGACATCTGGTGGGAGTCTCATGGTTCTCCCAGGTTACAGGGTTCACAGACACCACCCAAGATGTCAAGGTCCCAAAGGTCCTTGAGGGCTGGGGCAGGAGCCAGACCAGGGGGCCAGACACACCATGGCCTATCATCTTGGTGATTTTAGAGTGCCTATGGGCTGCATTCCCTGCAGTGTGCTGGAACTTGTATGAGGCTACACTTTTTAAGACTGCCTTTCTAGTGGCATTCTGTGGGCTTTCATGGTTTCAGAGTTGACTCAGACAGCCCTATGAAGGAGGAAGCCCAGCTTGGGGGATGACAATAAGAGGAGCAAAACCGATCAGAAAGGCACGGGACATTGACACAAGCCATTGAACGAAATTTGAGCCAGTGGACTTGTCTTTATTTTCCTTTCTTGTCACAAATTGATATCATCTGTGTGACAAACAAATTGTTTAGTTTCCATATTGGTCCATGTAAGACTATATCCAAAAGCAAATGGTTTGATAACCTTTTATTGGAACAACAAAGATGTTACAAAAAGAACAAAGTACTTTAGCTAAAGTATTTTGTTCTTTTTGTAACATCTTTGTTGGTCCAATAAAAGGTATCAAACCATTTGCTTCTGGATCTGTCATCTGTATGAGCATCCTCCCCATGCTCCTATATTTGTTTCAGACACTCCCCATAACCCCATCTATTTATCTTTTAACTTCTTGGAATAAGGCTTTATCAAGATTTATATGGGCAGGTCGGCATCCTCATCTTAGGTGGTCACTTTTCCAGTTACTGGTCAACAGGGGCAACTTGAACCTCCCTAATTTACTGGGTCATCACCAGGCAGTGATCATGAAAATGGTGATACTGTGGATTAACCCCACATGTAATGCCTCATGAAAATATGTTGAATTTGTTTTAAATGTTCTTTTCGATGTGGAGGAATTTTATTTTCTCTGCTTGACTGCCCTTCTGAGTGTGAATGACTTTACATTCAGAACGACAGACATGTTGTGTTCTTGGTTTAAACTATGGGTCCTCACTTCCCTAGCTCTTGTATTTTACTTTGTCTACTAGCCACTGAAACAGATTTTCTACCGGTGCGCATAGATCACACTTTCTGGAGGTGGCACCAACTGGAGTTATTATATATCTACCAATTCTTAGACGCTCAGGGTGTGGTACCCTTCACCCACTTGCAGTCTCTCTACCATTTGACAAATCACAAACATTTTCGTTATTTACAAGTTCGCACATTTCGTTTAGATAAAGGCCTTCAAAGAAGTAAACTTCCTTTCCCAGTGCCGCTTCTCTTAAAAATTATTTTGAATTTTCTCAAAGGACTACCATGGCAACACCTGATAGGACAAGTTTACAAAGGCCTAAGGGATTATTTAAGTGACTCCACTCAATCTATACTCGATGCATGGAACAAGGAATTATCTACAAACATTCCTTATGACACTTGGGTAAAATATACACTTCTTTCTACTTCTTTCTGCTTGGAAGTGCCGCCTTAGATTTTTTAACACAACTTCCCAATGTGTTCAATACCTTCCAGCTAAATTTGGTAGTTGTTAGAGAGGCGGTGGGGAGGGCTTGGTCAGCCATTCCCATATTGCTCTGCTTTGCCCTGTTATCTTTTCCTTCTGGTGGCAAGTCGAGCAAAGACTTGTTCCGCTAGTGGGGGATGAGATGGTCTTGACTCCAGAATTGGTTCTTTTGTCAATTCCTCCTTGGGATCTCTGATTGCACCCTAGAGCTATGATCTTCACATATATATTGGCAGACAAGAAGGCACTCACACATTTGTGGTGCCAGGCTACTCCCCCGATGCTTGCCCATTAGCATAAAATTATCAATGATGTGTACTATCTTGAAAGGCATATTGCCCACTGTAATGGTTTTGAAAAACAGTTTGCATTATGATGGAGGCCATGGGTATTCTATATCTCTTTAGAAGATGAGGCCTTTGTCCCATGAGGGTGGAGAATCTGGGGACTAAAGCAGCTAAGCTGTGGTTAGATGGGCTGAGAGGGGATCGGAACGATATGGACCTTGTTTCTATTTCCTGTAGTCAAAAGTATTGCAGCTCAGATTCAATGCAAAGAAGTGCAAAGTAATGCACCTGGGGAAAAAAACCCAGGGGAAGAGAACACAGTGTGAGGGGAGGTACTAACAACAACAAAAATAGAAAGGGACCTGGAAGTAGTCATATCAGATGACTTAAAGGTAGGCAAGCAATGTGAGAAGGCAGAAGAAGGGCTGGGGGATATTGGGATGCATAGGGAGAGGCATCAGCAGTAGAAAACAGGAAGTTGTTATCCCTCTGTAAAGACAGTTGGTGAGACCCCATCTGGAATACTGCATGCAGTTCTGGAGACCCTATCTCCACAAGGACATAGACAGGATGGAGGCAGTCCAGAGGAGGGCAACTAAAACAGTGCAGGGTCTGCACCAGAAGCCATATGAAGAGAGACTAAAGGAGCTTAATATGTATACCCTCAAGGAAAGGAGGGAGAGGGGGGATGTGATAGAAACCTTAAAGTACCTCAAGGGAATCAACAAAGTCCAAGAGGGTAGCATCTTTCAGAAAAAGAGATGTGCAAGAACAAAGGGGCACAATTTGAAGATATAGGGGGACAGCACAGGGACAATGTGAGGAAGTATTTTTTCATGGAGAGGGTGGTGGATACATGGAACGTCCTTCCTGAGGAGGTCATGGGGCCAAAAACAGTGGGTGAATTCAAGAATGCATGGGGCAGACATGAAGCAATTCTAGTGGGAGTAGGAGAAAGTAGGCTGTTGGTTAACTAGGATCTGCAACTTATCCAATAGGTAGGGAAATGAGCAGACTGGGTGAGCCAAATGGTCCTTATCTGACATCGAAGTCTATATTTCTATGCTTCTGTTACTCTTATTTATTTTTACTTAACATTAATATCTATTTACTGAAGGAGAATACTTGGCTGATTTTTTTCTAGTCCTCGTTTAGCCCCTTTCCACATTCCCAGATGTAAAACTAACATGGGTACACATGCTTTCGCATATATGGCTCCAAAATACTGGAACTCGTTACCTCCAACTGTACATGGAGCACCTACCCATGCTAGTTTTAAAACACGTCACCAGGAGCATCTGCGTACAACTAGCCCATGCACCTGCTTCAATCTGCCATAGACCACTCTCTTCTCCCCACCCTCTCTTTCTGTAAATAACCTTCCTCTTGTACGCCACTTCCCTGCTTCTCTAATAACTTTTCTCTCATGTTCTATTTCTCTCATCCCTCACCTGTTTCCCTTCCCCCTCCACTCTGTCTTCTTCTCCTTCTCTCATTTCATCCACAGATTTTAGCACTTATTGTACTTTGCTGTGTGTAAAGCTTTATTTGCAATGCCTGTTTCACTTTCTGTTTTGACTATAGTTGTGTATTTGACCTAAATGTTATTCCTGTTTTGCCTCATACTGTAATTTTGTCTCTACCATTCCAGTATGATTTACTCTCTGAGTCAATTGTTTAGTTGAATGTTGCTTTCTCCATCCTCACTGTGTTTACCAATCTCATGCGCTGCATCACATGTATGCTCATTTATATTTTATACTGTCTCTCTCCCAGGTCATGCCTGAAAATTGGCATTTCTATGCCTAGTGCACTCACCTGGTTACCAAAAGCAAATAAATAAATAAATAAATAAATAGTCCCGTAACTTATGTACCCAGCAGTTTGGATTACTCGGCTTTTGTGGAAAGGTATTTATTTTATAAGCTCCAAATGTAGATATCTAGTTTGTTGTTTGTGGATGATGACTGTTTGTTTTATTGTCCTCTCTGAAATATTAAATAAAGAGTTAAAAAAAAGGACACGGGATGATGGTGTCTGGTGAAGGCCCTGGTTGGTTCCTTGTTGGATATTCGAGCACAGTTGGGGGTTTACATGTCCTCTCATCCTAGGGAAGGTGAGGCCATCTTCTGTCATGAGGATAGTAAGCACGGGATGGCCTACCAGTTTTGACATATCCTGGGGATGGTGGTTTGCCAAGCTTGACTGATTGCACAAGAGTTTAACACCAATTCCTTTATGATTCTTGCAACAATGATGGCTCGTAGTCAAGGCCTGGTGGATGCTGAGATTCTGGCTTTGGGGCAGTGGAAGTCCCACATGTTTTAGTGCTACATTCATCCACATTTTCAGTAATGATTTTCTTTGTCTATTCCAGGTTCCCCAAAGGGCTTCAAGAACATATGGATCTGTGGTCATTCCTTCTTTGCCTGGCAGGGGAGAGGGCAGCCTGCTAGCCTGGGGGGCAGAACATAGCCATAGCCCAACAAAAAGTGCAGATCAAATGGTTTAGAACATAGGGCATGTGCTGGGAGGAACTGCTACCCAGGTTGGTGGGGAAAGCCCAGAGAGAAAGGAGTCAGGACATCCTTTTGATCCATCTTCAAGGCGAGGACCTGGGGTTTTGAAAGGTGATTGACCTGTTGCTGACTATGAAAGGTGACCTGCATTCCATACTCCAGTGGTGGCCCAAGACAGACATCTTCTGGTCACACCTTATTCAGTGTAGGCACTAGCCACATGCAAATGACTCAAATGCAGCATGTATTGGCATTAACAGAGAAATGTGATCATTAATGGAGACCATAGGGAGAACTATGATAAGACATAAGGAAATTAATGCCGCATGCCGGAGACATTTTGCTCAGGATGGTGTGTATTTTCAAGAAGAAGGATGGGAGTTGAAGTTTAATTCATTTTAGGTCTTGATAACATATTTAGAGTAAGCAGCTTGGAGGGGTTGTACTGAGTCCATCCTGTGGTGACTTGGGAATATTGCGGACTGATGGTACAGAAGAAAAGGGGGGATGAATTAAATGATTCTGAATGGCTTATCACCTTCAGGCAGCATGAGGCCAGAGGATTGCATGACCTGGACCCAGTTGGGGGGGCCCTGTCCAACCTCATCATATTAACCTGCCAGGGTGGCAGACCTGGATGGGTGGTGGCCATTATCCACTTGGCCACATGATCTCCCCACTCTTGGGATTTGGTACTAACCTAGGAGGTACAGTACAAGTCATATTAAACTGTTCCTCCAACTCACTGCACCTTCATTAATTTTTGTGTGCTGACAACGCAGTGGCAATTCTAAATGCTTAAAATATAAACTCTTTTTCAACTAATCATCAACTCACATGCAATCCACATGCAATGCACTTTCAGTCACTGTAAACTTCCTTCAGTTCCCATCCAATATCAGTGCAATGCATTTTCGAATGCATTTACAGTGCAGTAGTTACTGGCATCCACTCCATTCACCCAAGTAGAACTTGACTGACATGTCATTCTATCCAATCCCAGCTCACGCGCAATTCCAGCCAATAGTAATTCTGAATTTGTAATGAAAACCCCACCCTGCTGCCATGTTGTTTTCCCTGCTTATGCGGACTCCACTCATGCCATGTTATTTCTTCCCTTTTATTCTTTTATTCCTCCCAAATGTCACAGTTTTTGGCTCCAACTGTACTGTAACAGCTAAAGAAAACTGCTGCTGTTTGCTGAATACAGGAACGGCAGAATTTCGCCCTCGAATGGCATCATTTTGGCCATGAATGGTGGAATTTCACAATGAATGGCTGAATTTCACCCGCCAAAGGTGGAATTTTGCCATGAATGGCTGAATTTTGCCCACGAATGGTGGAATATCACTCACAAATGGTGGAATTGTGCCTGTGCAGGTGAAATTCTGCCATTCGCAGTTGAAATTCTGCTGTTCGCGGGCGAAATGCCACCGTTCCAGAATTCAGCAAATAGCATCAGTTTTCTTTAGCTGTTATGGTACAGTTGGAACCAGAAACTGTGGCATTTGGGGGAATAAAAGAATAAAAGGGAAGAAATAACATGGCATTAGTGAAGTCCTCATAAACAGAGAAAACAACATGGCATTGGGGGTAGGGTTTTCAATCCAAATGCAGGATTACTATTGGCTAGAATTGGGTTTGAGCTTCTTCCTAGTATTGGGTAGAATGGCATGTCAATCAAGTTGTGCTGCTCAGTGCAGTAGTGAAACTGGGTTCCAGCTCAGTGGTATAGTATTTTTTATGGATTGCTTAATGTGCTGTACTGCATTGATAAAAGTTTCCTGAGAGCTGCAAAGTAAACTGAAACTGAATATCAGCTACAAGCAAACCATTAGGAAACTTTTATTCATTGCAGTGAAAATTGCACACATTAAGCAACTCATTTCAAAATGCTAAACCAGTGAGTTGGAGGAACAGTTTAATGTGACTTGTACTGTACATCTATTTCTTGGCACACACAATAAGTTGGCATGTCCTATGAAGGCAGGTGTGTGAGGCCAGGGGAGTCTGCATATCCTCCCTGCTGCACATGCTACTCTATTGTTGCAAATGATAAATAAACAGGTGGGTGTGGTCATTTGCTCCAAGACCTGTCAGTGTATTTATTCAGGGACAGGGAAGTGGATGCTAACAAGACAATACAGGGGCTACAAAGTTTTGCTGCAGCTGGCCATTTGTCCAGGGCCTCCCCCCTGGACCTGAGGATAGGTAGAAGAGTTCCTTCTCCTGGTGTGGAAAGTATACCCTGGGACCACCTCAGGAGAAGGAACCACAGGGGATGCCCATAGGTGTGGCTATCTTGAGAAGGGCAGAGAGAGAGAGAGAAAGAGGGGTTAAAAGAAACTGAAGCAAGCAGCTCCTTCTCTTTGTTTTCCTTTCTTCAGATCCCCACCCAACCTGCCTTCATAAAAGCAGGGTATAGTTGGTCAGGCCAGACAGGGAACCCATTGACACTCTGGGGTGATTGCAGTAGGGGTGGCGGAGTGAGTTTTCTCGGTTTTCCCTGTAAATAAGGTCTTTCCAGGTTTTCATCTTCTCTAAAGGGATGCAAAATTAGGTAGCACAAAGGAAATGTAAGATTGTTGCAGTCATGAGTATGGTGGCTTGGGAGTATCACAGACTGATGGTACAGGGGAAAAAGTGGGATAGGATGTATTCTTCCGAAGGGCTTCTTGCTACCGTTCAGCATGAGACCAGGGGACTGCATGACCTGGACCTGGTTGGGGGCCATGGTATAACCTCATCAGGTTAACCTGTGAGGGTGGGGTTACAGGACAGGGTTGTCCAGTACCCACTTGGCCACATGACCTCCCCACTCTTAGGGTTGGGTACTGACCCAGGAGGTACATATATTCCTCGGCACACACAGTAGGTTGGCACTTCCTACCACTGTGCAAGCATGCTACTCCAATGATGCAAGTGATAAATAAACATGTGGCTGCAGCCATTTGCTCCAACATCTGTGTCAGTGTATTTATTCAGGGATGGGAAAGTGGGGGTTACTGCGACACTGGGTTATAATTCTACCTTTGCCTTTTATTACCATTTAAGCAATACTGTGATTTAGCAGTACATAGCAGCACAGAGACACCTTATTATAATAAACTTAGAGTAGTGGTCTACTGTGAAATAATGTTTGAATTATATTGACAAACTAGTGTCACTATTGTAAGGGATAAGAAGACACTTCCACACAAAACTACATTTTTTGGCCACTAACATTTCCACCGCCTTTTGTTGCATGGACATGAAATTAGGAAGGCACTCATTTTTATCTGAATCTAGACTTGCCAATTTTGTGAAAATTTAGTTCAGAGTTTTTTTATGTTACAAAGGGACAAGAAATGTTAAAAATTTGAAAATTAAATTTTGTTTTGCTAATTAAAAAAAATGGATGAAATTTCAAATATGAAACTTGCATGTTTGTTAAATTCTGTCTGAAAGGTTGTGCTTTTGGGCCTGGATTTTGGAAGCCTATTAAGGACTGCTAAACTGGTTGGTGACTCACTAACACTGCTTAACACCCACAAAGTGGGGTAGAAACAAAAAGCATATTGGATGGCATGGTTTGTGAGTTACTAACCCATGTGCAAGTAGCCCAAACATATGACAGAGGACCTATGCAAAGCAGCAGATTGTGTCTTGCATATACAGTCAGCTCACTGGCATGTTGGTAGGTTTGGGCAGGTGGTAACTAGGCATTAGTGCCTCAGTAATTACCAGATCCCCAAACCAGATCTTTGACTGCCACCTGCACAAACTGCCCCACTGAGCACTCACCTATTAACTGGAAACATAGCTCCTTGTGGCCAGTGATCCCCTACCCCAATTACTCACCCAAGTGATGTACGGTATGTACTGGTCTCGTGGTCTAGTGTACCCCCTCACTCCTGATCATCTGCATGAGTGAACAATGTAATGACCCTGGTGGTCTACCAAGTCCCCCCAGTCACCCACTATATTGCAATAATATCCATCCCTGGTGGTCTAGTGGACACCCCCCCTTAAAGAAAGTATGACCTCCAACCCCATCCTGTCAACTCATGCCTCTCTTCCACCATCCCCTGGACACCCATTCACCAAAATAACCCCATGGATGGTGACCAGTACAACTTCTCCACTCATCACCGTGGTCGACCACTGTCTGGATGAGAGGGCACAATTGTGCTCCTACAGTAGAAACTATTGCTGACATAGTTCACTCAAATGGGTAATCAGGGGAAGGGTGCACACTAGACCACCATAGCAGTACATAGCTTACTCAGGTGGGTGATCTGGTGGAGGGGGAACACCAGACCACCAGACATGGGTTAGAGGCAGCCCTGAAGGTGCCGTGGGATTGGTGCATACTTTGATTGCTCCAGGCATGTAATGAGGCCCTAATGAGATGCAAAAGACCACATAGTGCCTTGCTAGTGCTATGGGGTCATTTGCATAGGGAGTAACAAATACAGCAGATTCTGCCAGAGGAGTAATTGCCATTTGTGGACCCTAACAACCACATTGCTCCTGCAAGCCCCATAGTACCCAAATTGACCACATACCTCATACTGTATGGCCAGTAGGGGGATGGGGATTGTGGGTACAATCAGGATAGTGCCTGGCTGGAATACTGAAACATGACAGTAAGACTGGCAATGTGCTTCAGGTATGTTCCAATATACCTGTAGTTTACACCAAACACTAATTTTGCACCTACAGCAAACATTTTGCAAGCACAAACCAGGATCTTTGAATATCCTGGTCCTGGTGTTTTGAAAATGAAAATATGTAAAATATAAAAGTTATAAACAAAAGAAAAAATTGAGTTTGCACATGTGAAGTTAAAAAAAAAAAATTAGACCATTGTTGGATAAGTCCAATTCATGTGTCACTCACTAACCTGTTGCCACAGGTTGAATGCTGCATTTTGCAGCACACTGTAAAACCAGGAAGTAACAATGTATTTCCATCTGTGATCCCATTGTTACTTTCTATATTGGGAACTAATTTAAAACAATAAGAATGATGCAGCCAATGGGAGCCCATCCTTTGTGGCTTCTTAATTCTAAATCCTGACACTGGGAGCCCATCCCCAGTGTAGGCCCCCAGCATTGACATTTTTCAATGGCCACACTGGGAGTTCAACCCTAAGGCCACTGAAGACTCTCCTAAATACAGCACCAAGTGACTAAGCCCAGTAATGTACAGTTGTAGTGAAAAAAAAAATAACTACAGTGGCACCAGCCAGGATGCAATGCAGTACCTTGTAATATTACTATAAAATTCTGCAGTATGCTGCAGGGAATAGTGCCATTCAAGGGTGATTAAGCCCAGTCATTCAGTATTTGGTGACTTATCATTTACCAGGCAGTGCAAGTTACTGCAATACATCCTTGCTGGCTCCACTGGATGGATCCACCAGGATAATCTGAAAAACGTTATTTCCTGCACCCTACCCACTATGACCCTCTCTGTGATCCTCCTCCATCACCACCATGCAGTATTAGAACACACATTTCCCTCCAGATTACTAGCACCACATCTCCACTCTACTCCCCCATGTAACTAATGATTAGAACAAGGCAAGGCAATCTTTATTTATAAAGTGCCCAACCCCACAGGTTCTGAGCTCTGTACATAGTTGATATGTAAGATCCTGAACAAAACTAAGTCAATGCAACACTTTAAGATAAAATTGAATAAAACTGAGCAAATGCAATACACAGATAATTAACTAAGAAATGCCTGTTCAAACAAAATGGTTTTAAGAGAGTCTTTAAAGACACCCACTGTGTTGGCCACGTGAATATATACAGGTATTGCATCCCACAGAACTGAGATGGCCACTTCAAATGTTCTGTCCCCCCAAAAGTCTAAACCAAGAAGGAGGGACAACAAGCAGGCCCACATCAGTGGAGTGGAGGGGGCAAATATGGAAGTAGGGAACAAGGAGTTCTTTCCAGTAGTCTGGTGCTAAACCATGTTGGACCTTGTAGGTTAACAAGCAAATCTTGAAGGTGATGCACCACCACATAGGCAGCCAGTGCAGCGCATGCAAGACTGGCATGAAATGGTCACTCTACAAGAAGCCCACTATCCATTGGGCTGCAGCATTCTGGGCCTAGCTGCAGGTGTCACATCAAACCTCAGATAGCCCTAAGTAAACAGCATTTCAGTACTCCAACCTAGAGGTGATGAAAGCATGGATGATCATTACCAGGTCTGCCTGATCTGGATATGGCTTATCCTGGTGCTACTTCAGAGATGGTAAAAGCCAGATCAGACCACAGCTGACACCTGTTGTTCCAGCATCTGTCTGCAGTCCATGATGAGCACCATGTCCTTCACCACATCAGGAGCCATGAGATATTGGCCAATAACCAAAAGGGAGGGCCAAAACTTCCACAGCAGCTGAGTCCCAACATCCCAGTTTGATCTCCATCACTTCTGTCTTTCCTGGGTTGAGACACAACCAGTTCATGGTCATCCAGTTATTTCTTTCAGCCAGACATTGACTCCATAAAGAAGCCACAAAATCTTTGCAAGGAGAATAAGACAGGTACAGCTGTATATCATCCACATAGCAGTGAAACTCAACATGGTACTGTCTAATGAAAAACTACACAAAAAAAGAGACCCCTACCACTGCAGGCCCCCTCTGAGTGCCACAGCCAACCAGCATATAGATGAATGGAAGCATAATCAGCCATTTGTGATCAGGCTTTCATTCATCAGACAGAAGCCAGACAAGGTGGCAAGAGGTGAACTGCACCAGTCACCATTTTGGTTTTGTAGACTATGTGTGATATGGGGGAGAAAGGTGGGAATGCTGTGTAGGTGAACTAGGGAAAAACTTTAGGGGTTATACTGATGCATGATAGAGAAGTGGGAAAAGACTGGGATGGGTACTACTGAGTGGGGTAAAGAAAATCATCATGTTTGTATTATTTACTATTTCCAATATAGGTTTTGGGCAGGAAGTATTAGCATCAGGGAGGGCAAAAACTGGGTTTCAGATCTTGGTGGCAACATATTTTTTTAAATAACAGGGCAAAGATATGGATATCACAAGATACTAGGAACTAAATGGTTTGAGGGCAGGGTGTGAGTAGAAGGAGCATCACTAGATACCACGGACTAAATGGTTTTGGGGTAGGGTGAGGGATGAAGTTACCACTGGACACCATGGATACTTGCCGTAGTGTTGGCTATAGTGGGTCAGGTGTGGGAGAGGGTACCACTGAATGCCAGAGATACTTGGAATTAAGTGTGGTGTGGTAGGGGGTGCCACTGTACTTCATAGACTGCTTGCTATCAAAAGAATTGATAATGC
The DNA here is from genome assembly GCA_016271365.2 of Neoceratodus forsteri. Lineage (NCBI taxonomy): Eukaryota > Metazoa > Chordata > Ceratodontiformes > Ceratodontidae > Neoceratodus > Neoceratodus forsteri. The sequence goes on along the minus strand of CM028133.1, from coordinate 411,004,139 downwards.
TAGGCAAAGGCTAGCTCTGTGAATACAAAGTACTGTGCACTGTATCTGGTTTTATACCACTTTTGTTAAAAAGAAAGGAAATTCACAGCAAAAAAATTGTTAAAGCACGAGGTTGGATTGAACAGTTAGGGTTAAACCATATACTGTAGGTAAATAAATGGGATTTTAGGGAAAAAGTCAGTGTAGTCTCAATTAATCTGTGGAGTGGTGTTTCTTTGGGTTTGAATGACTGTGCAGTTCAAAACTGGTATTGCCCTATCTTTGGCACAGTTTTTAAAACCACAGAAAAATACTCACACACCAATGTTTGAAGATGTGGTGCTGAAGTAAGAGCAACCACCACTGCATTACACAATCATTCACACTCTGAAAAGCACCATGCTACAGACTCATCAAAGCTCAGCAGACTTTTTTATCTAAATATCACATTTCCTCACCTCAGTAGCATTAAGGTTTAAGCATACAGTAAATGATGCTTTAACATATTTTTTTGCAGTAAATACACTTAAACAGGTGGTATGGAAATTGAATTACTTTTCCTGTTATATTTTCTGATATAATCCAGGTATTTGTATTCTTATATATGCATGAGTCATGTCTGAAATGCCAGTTCTTTAAATATTTTAGTATTAATTTTCCTGTTCATTGGTAAAACAGCCTGTTGTAATGAGCAACTGAGTTCTTTTGTGTTTCCTTGGTATGCAAAGTAATACCTTAAAATGCTTTTATATTAGACTTAAGTTCCTAAAACAGTTAAAATTCATCATTCTGTTTTAGTATATACTGTACTGTACTTTGAATGATCCAGTTCAATATTACTTTGAAATGGGTCCATGTTAAATGTAGTTTTACTGCACATAATATTGCTTATAAAACAACAGTTTGAAAAACCAAGACAAAGAATAATTTCTCTGTATAAGCTGAGAAGGGGTCTAGCAGATTAAGTGTACTTCTACAAAAATAGAGTACTGTTATTTATTTATTTTTCAATGAATATATTTACCAAATGTTGCAATAAGCCTTTTGTTTACAGTGCCTGTAGTCAGACAAGTCTGTGTTATTTTGTCTACAGGCATGTTCAGGGCCAACCATGCTGTGGGCAGCTTGGTCTGTTTGTACCACTGTAAAATGTAGTAGCATAATGTACCTATTTTTGATCTGCTGTAGTTTGATTGTACTGAATTTAATGTCTGTTTTTATAAAAAGGAAACTCTGTTATCTCAGTTATCTAGAGCTTCCTTTCAACTGGCATCTTTTAGCTTCCAGAAATGCATATGGACTTCATCCATCTATGCATAGGTGGAGTGTTCCTACAGCATCAAACCTGGTTGAAGTTGCATGATAAGGTGGTATCAGAGCTGGTCCAGTCTGAGACCAGTACACTGGACTTCCTGTAAAACTGATCTGTCATCTTCAGACCGTGCCTGCAAATATTCAGGATAAAGCTGACCTGAAGGATTACATTTCCCCCATTTGGGGATAATGGCACAGTCTGCCTACAAAAGTGGCAGGTAGTGTTTAAGGTACTGCTGTAATCTTGCAAGGCCTTCAATAGACTGGGCACTCACCCATGCTGGACCTTTTGATGCCAGCCTCACAAAACAGACCACTGAGGTATGCTGATCATTCACTGTTGGTGCTATCCCAGGCCTGGTTGCATACATTTTGAAATAGATCTTTTCAAGTGAAAAGCCCCAACAACTATAACAAGCTACTATACCATTAGTAGTTAAAGCTACCCCAAGTGTTAAGGTCTCTAAATCGAAACTCAGAGCATTCTTGTTTGAGTAGGAATTCAGATGATCAAAGAATGGACTGTAATCTATTAGTAAGTGTAAGAACAAAATACACAGTACTGCATCAGTGTGTAGGCTGCAAATAAAACACAAAGGTTAAATTAAATGCAGACTGAAAATAGAAATAAAGTTTAATTTAATGTTCTAATAAAGGCCTTCTTCAGAAATCATCTATAAAAAGTAAGCATAGTTAGTGTCAACTACTGTATGCTTACTTTTCTTTGTATTCTTACTGTTGCTTTGGCTTCTCAGAAGGAACTAGAAGGGAAAGGATAAGATCTTTTACAGTACAGTAGCTTCTTGCTGTTTTTACATTGTTTGGATTTTACTTGGTAGAAGGTTATTTCTTTTCTTTCTTACTACTTCTGAGGGGCTAGCAGGGTATTGTTTTGGGGATGTTGGAATTTTGAAAACTGTTTTGGTGGTTGTAAGTGGGCTCATTTGTTTGATGTTTCACTGTATAGCAGGCTGCATTTGTAGAGGCCTATTTCTTCTGATTTAAAACCTATTTGGTGTGATTTAACGGGGGCTGTTTCTTTGAATCAGAGACCTATATCTTCTAATTTCAAGCCTATTTTGATGTGTTGTTGGTGAAGCTGTTTGAATTGGAGGCCTGTTTCTTTTGGTAGAAAACCTGTTTTGGGGGCTTTGAATAGAATTGTGATTCATTTTTGCTGGCTTCACTAGCTGCAAAGGTTAGTGCATAGTGGGGGAAGGGTGCTAATGGTCTGACCAGGGGCCTCAGCTACCTGATTGTTTCTGGAAAACTATCTCAGTGGAAGGGAAGTAACTGCAAATCTAGGAGCTTTCATTGTTACTTGTTTGCATTGCTAGTGCATTGTGGAAAGGAGGAGTAGGAGTTTGAAGAAAGTTGTGCAATGGCTACTTAAAGTCTCTTTTTGAGTGTAGCTAGGAAGGTTAGGAATATAAAATGCAGTTGCTCAATCTATCTAAATGTGTACAACAAAGGGAGTAAGGGAAATTAAAAAAATAATGTTTTGCACTGATAGAGGGGGGAGAGGGGAGACTTGGGGGAGTGTTTGGTATCCTGCATCTGGAAGGGTGGGGGGTCACTGGTGGGCAATGACAGCAATGGGTAGGATGGTAGGCTGCAACAACTGGTGCACCAATCTTTCTAAAAATTGAGTGGAGTGTGGGAGGATGTTTAGTGTGCAACCACATGGAGAAACTTAGAAAGGAGATTGAGGGTCTGCAGGAGGAACTAAGACAGGCAAGGCAGACTGGGGTGGGTTTATCCCAGTATTAGAGGGAGGAAGGAGATGAGGGAGGGTGATTTAAGCCAACAGTGGTGAGGAGAGGGTCAGAAGAAGGGAAGCAGTGACAAGGGGGCCCAGGCCAGGAAGAACAATTGCTGGGGAAACCAGGTCAGGAGACAAAAGACAAATGGGAGGAGGAATAGGGACTTGTGGGGGAGGCAAAGAAGTGGCAAAAGTCATGGAGTGGAAAGGAGAGAACAGGTTACTATGAAGAGAGGGCGGGCATTTGAAGGGTCTTCAGAAAATAGTTTTGCACTGCTAGAAAGGAAGAAGGTGGAGGAGGGAAATAATGAAATTAAAGGAGTAATTGATAAATGCCTGAACCAAACCGGAGCAGGGGGAGTTCTGCTGGGAGAATTGCAACAGGGGAAAAAGGGGGAAATAATGTGCAGGAGGAAGAAGAGGAGCCGGAAAGGAGAGAGGGAGATGAATGGAAGCAAGCAGGGAGTAAGAGTGGTAGAATTTTAGTGTTGGGGGACTCAGTACTAAGAGGAGTCAGGTGGGCTAGCATGGGGGAGAGACATAGTCACATTTGGGTGGAGGCCATGCCAGGAATGACAGCGGAAAGGGTGGGACAATCTGTTCTGAAATATGCTAGAAGGGGTAGGGACAAGTCTCATTCAATTATACATCTTGGGATGAACGACCTGGCTGACAAGACAGTAGATATAGTCCAGAGGAGGTTTGAGGAACTAGGACAATTATGTGAGGGGGCAGGAAGATCAGTAACTTTTTCAGAGATACTTCCAGTGTCCAAGGCAAGCACAACAAGAAAGCTGAGAATAGAGGAATTTAACAGATGGCTAAGAACCTGGTGTTGTCCTAAAGGGTATGGGCTGTTGGGGGGTTGGGGAGGGACCTGGGAGGACAGTAGTCTCTTTGCCAAGGAAAAACTACACTTGAGTGAGGAGGGAAAGAAAATGTTGAAACAGAGGATAGAGGAGTATATAGAGGAAGTGGGGAATTTAAACTAGGAGTGGGGGTGGCAATTGGGCAAGAGACATGCAGAGACCACAGGTTGGGAAACCATAAGAGCTTACCCCCCCATAACAGTGACAAAGGACAAATGGCAAGTACTATTGGTGATGCTAGTAAAGGAGGGCAGGTTGGGGGGGAAGGCTGGAAGGTGGTTTCCTTTAATGCTAGGAGCCTTAGGAGGAAAACTTCAGAGTTACAGATGCTCATGGCAGAGGGAGAGGTGGACATTGCAGCCATCACAGAAACATGGCCCACCCAATACAATGACTGGGACCTGTCTGTACCAGGGTACAGGTTATTTTGTAGGGACAGGGTGATTGGTAAAGGAGGTAGTGTGGCACTATATGTGAAGTAAGGACTGAAGTGTGTAAGGGAGGAAGGGGAAGAGGGTAGTACGGAGTCACTTTGGATGCAAATCCAGGATTCCAAGAATAGGATTCTTAGAATGGGAGTGGTGTACAGGCTGCCATCTCAGACGTAGGAGTTAGACAGGGAACTAGTGGGACAGACCAGGGGGACCTGCGAGAAGGGTAGTGTGGTGATTGTGGGGGACTTCAACATGCCAGGAGTGGACTGGAGTACCCCAACAACCAGGAACAGAAGGGAGCAGGTACTGCTGGATGCCTTCCTGGACAGCTTCCAGCTGCAAATGGCCAGTGAACCAACCAGGTTAGGGAATACCCTTGACCTTGTGCTGGCAAATGGGGACTTTGTGAGAGAACTTACAGTGGAGGAACCGCTGTCAGGGACTAACCACTACTCAGTATGGCTCACATTGGATATGGGCAAGGAAGGCGTGGAATCTGGCACAAGAGTGCTGGACTTCAGGAGGGCCAACTTTGGGAGGATGGGGAAAAAGGTAAAAGGGTACCTGGCCAGAATTCAATCTAGTATGAACACTAACCAGAGGTGGCAGCTCATAAAGCTGGGGATAGTGGAGACAACCAAAACCTGCTGCAAGGCCCAGAGCAAGAAGGCTAGGGCTAAGAAACTGAGCTGGTTGAGCAAGGAGGTCATGGAAAAGGTAAGGAGGAAAAGAGCTGCCTTTAGGAAGTACAAGAAAACAGGGAGAGGGGAGGACAGAGAGGAGTACTTGATGGAATCAAAGGAGGTGACAAGGGCAGTAAGGGGAGCCAAGGCATTTACGGAACTCAGGCTGGCACAAGGCATTAAGAAGGGGGAGAAAGACTTCTTTAGGTACATCAGGTAGAAAAAGAGCTGTAAGGACCACACAGTAAGGATTAGGAAGGAGGGGGATTGGGTGGAAGCAGGGTGCGATAAGGCAGAAGCATTAAATGAGTACTTCTGCTCAGTATTTACTAAAGAGAAGAGAGGGGTGACACCCAAGGGGGGGGAGAAATGGCAGAAATGGGGGGGAGGGGGTGATGGATGGGAAAATCATGGAGGGCAGAGTTTGGGAGGGTTTGAAGGCACTGAGGGTGGATAAGGCACCAGGCCCAGATGGCATCCACCCCAGAATACTGAAGGAGCTGTCAGAGGTCCTTGCAGGACCTTTGGCAGACCTATTTAATGCCTCACTACATTTGGGGTGTGTACCTCAGGACTGGAGGATGGCTCATGTGGTGCCCCTCCACAAGAGTGGCCCCAAGGATGAACCGGGAAACTACAGACCAGTGAGCCTCACATCCATCGTGGGTAAGCTAATGGAGACTATCCTGAAGGAGAGGCTGGTGGCCCTCCTAGAGGCCAAAGGACTACAGGACAGCAGACAGCATGGCTTCATATGGGGCAGATCCTGTGAAACCAATCTGGTGGAGTTCTATGACTGGGTAACTAGGCAACTGGACAGGTGCCATGCAGTGGATGTCCTGTATCTGGACTTCAGTAAGGCATTCGACTTGGTGCAGCATGGAAGGCTGGGAAGTAAGTTAGTAGACACAGGGGCAGGTGCAAAGCTGGTGAGATGGGTAGAAAACTGGCTTCAGGGAAGGCAACAGAGGGTGATAGTGGGTGGGGAGCTCTCACACCCAAGGGTAGTGACAAGCAGTGTTCCACATGGCTCGGTGTTGGGGCCAGTGTTGTTTGGGATATTCACTGCAGACATATCATTGGACATCAAGAGCAAGATCAGTCTGTTTGCTGATGATACCAAGGTAGGAGCGGTGGTGGATGACCTAGGGGGATGGCAGTGGTTGCAGGATGATCTGGCAAAGCTCGAAACCTGCTGGCAACTGGGGTTTAATGCCAAAAAGTGCAAGGTGCTGCATTTTGGGATGAAGAACCCAAGGAGGAGTTACCAGCTGGGGGGAGTGCAGCTAGCCCAGACAGAGGAGGAGAAGGATCTGGTGTTGCTCATTACATGGTCAATGAACAACTCATCACAATGTAGGAAGGCAGCTGCAAAGGCCAACAAAATGCTGGGTTGTATAGCAAGGGGTATATCCTCAAGGAGGGAGGAGGTGATTCTGCCACTGTACAGGTCATTAGTTAGACCACACCTGGAGTACTGCATACAGTACTGGTGCCCGTATCTGAAGAGGGACATTAAGTTACTGGAGGGGGTGCAGCGCAGGGTGACAAAGATGATCAAGGGGCTGGGGTACTTATCATACGAGAGGAGGCTGAGGGAGTTGAACATGTACTCACTGGAAGAGAGGAGGGACGGGGGACATGATTGAAACCTTTAAGTACATGAAAGGAATAAACAAGACAGGTACAGAGGGGCTGTTCAAAGTAAGGGAGAGGAGGGACACCAGGGGCCATGATATGAGACTGGAGGGAGGAAGGTTCAGGAGGGAGATGAGGAGACACTTTTTACAGAGAGGGTGGTGGCTGGGTGGAATGCGTTACCTGCAGAAGTGGTATCCAGTAGAACAGTGGACTGCTTCAAAAGGGGATGGGATGGGACAGGACAAGGGGAGGGTCAATGAAGGGGAAGAGTGGAAGGGAGGGGCAGCTGCAGAATAAGGGGTGCTAGCTGCACATTTGAGCAGACTTGATAGACCTCTAGGCCTTTATTTGCTGGCAAATATCAGAAGTTTGTATGATTCTTTACAGATATTTCCTCAAGAAGACCTTTTATTGAAATGTCGATATTAACTTTATTCTCTTAGTAAATGCTACTTGTTTTAATACTTACATTAATATTTTTATATTTCAGTTTTTATTTATTTATTGTAGAGAAAATTGAGTACATGTCTCATTTACAATTGCATTTAGTACAGTTCAGAAACATTACAACAAGTAATCACAATAACAGGTAAAGGAATACATAGGATAACAACACCTTAGTTAAGACACTGGCTGTGTGCTATGATTTCCTATTTTTTCTTAATTTTTTGATCTGCATTGTCAGTTTGTTTAAGCAATAAGGCCTGCCACGGTGTGTGCTACTCTGGGATAATGACATGCCTCAGGATGTGAGGCATGACACCCTAGGGTGTCCACTTGTGATACTAAAATCACTTACCTAATTTTTATTTTTAGAACCCATGTAATGCAGTTCAAAAAGTTAAGCATTTCTGATCTGTACTGTTCTACTGGAATGACACCCAGGCATGCAATCAGATTCAGCCAGTCACAGCATAGGCTTTCCTCAACCCCTTTTATAACGCAATTTATTGTATGTGGTTGTTGGCACCCTGAGTGGCTGTAATAGCAGTAGTAAACTTTATTTTTATGTGGTGCCCTTTCTCAGAGGCTCAGGGCACAATTACGATATCATACAATAGCAACACTAAAACATCTCAAAGAATATTAACAAATCCCCAAAATAAAATTTGTTTACAATAATATAACCTTCCAGTGAATAAATTCATAAATAAAGTAAACAATACATTAAAAATTGGGATGATGGCACTGTGGGGAAAAATTAAAACCCAAAAACCAGAGCAAATAAAATCATTTTCAGGCCCCACTTTAAGGCCTCCACAGAGAGGACCTCCCTCAAAGTTCTCAACAGAGAATACCAGAAGACTGGGCCTGCTACTTCAAAAGCCTGGTCCCCCAAGGTCTTCAAATTTATGCTTGGAACAACCAGGAATCCCTCCTCAGTGGAGCAGAGAGGATGTGATGGTATGCGAGGGTGCAACAGCTCCACCAGATAGCCCTGGCCTAGCCTGTGTAGAGCCTTAGTTAGAAGTTCAACTTTAAAGGATATACACCACTTGACTGCAACCATTGCTGATCATGAAGTGCTGGGGAGACATGTGATGACCTCAGCAACTAAGCAACTGCATTCTGCACTAGCTGCAAGCATTGTAGTGTACCTCCACTGACCCCAAGGTAAAGAGCATTATAGTAGTCAAGCCTCAAAGTCATGTACACATGCACCAGTATGGCCAGATTACAAGGTGGGATAAGGGACTTAATCTGGCTGATGTTCCACAGATGGTAAAAGCCATTCCAGACTACTGTCAACACCTGCACCTCAAGTGTAAGCTCCTCATCCAGAGTTACTCCCAGACTTTTTACCTTTGAGGCAGCCAAGAGCCTAGAGAGATAAAGCTAAAGTCAGGTCTCTCTCTTGGTAGCTACCACTCCCCCCCCCACATCCTGGTTCAATTGCTAGTACTTCAGTTTTCTCTGGGTTAAACCTCAACCAGTTTGGTGGCATCCAGTCCTGGATCTCAGCCAGCTACCTGTTATGCCCATCCACTGCACCCGATGGCCCAGGTGCAAAGGACATGCAGACCTGGGTATGATCAGCATAGCAGTGAAACCCAAGCCCATACTGCATAATGATCTTACCAAGGGGAAGACTATACCCCGCAAATAACATGGGCAACAGAACCGACCCTGGGGTACACCACTGGACAGAACCTTTTAGTGTGAGGAAAATCTTCCCATCACTACCTTCTGGGTCCTGTCACTGAGATAGGACTCAGACCAATGTATGACTTTGCTGGGGAGTCCTACAAACTACCTGAGCCAGACCAATAGCAGCCCATGGTCCATGGTGTCAAATGCTGATGAGAGATCAAGGAGTATGAGAATTGACAATTCTCCTCTATCTTTCATCCTGAGCAGGTCATTGTGCATCTCTTGCCCTGAGCAGGTCATTGTGCACCCTAACTAGTGTAGTCTCTGTGCTTTGCCTGGTCCTAAAGCCAAACAGGAGAGGCTGATAGATGTCAAAGGTAATGAGGTGTGCCTCAAACTGAAGTGCAACAACCATCTCAATAACCTTCCAAAGAAGGGAAGGCTTGATATAGGTTGGTAATTCACTAGGACATCTGGGTTCATATATGGCTTTTCCAGAAGGGGTTTCACTAATGCACTTTTCAGCACCACTGGGAACACCACCTCTCACAGGGAGCACCAGACAATCTCAACAAATATTGTGCCCAACTGCCCAAAGCAACACACAAGTAGTCATGTTTGGCCTGGATCCAAATTAAAAAAATGTTGCCAACAGCTCAGAGATCACCTAACACACCTCTTTCATCATCACTAGTTGAAACTCCCTCCAAGATGACTGAATGTGACCCAGACTTGAAGGCTCAACTCTGCTGGGTTGTACAGGCCTACTTGGTGTGATCCCAGTCCTAATCTCAGAAGAGGCCAGAAGGGGAAGGATCCAGATTAATTTCAGTGCAGTGCTGTAACTGCTCATTGCTGTTTTTGTTTTAAACTTAGTTTTTTGTGCTTTTAGTGGCACTGTTGTTTCTTTGCTGTCTTTACTTGGAATTGTTTTGGGGCTGTTGAAAATTTGAAACCTAGTTTGGTGTGCTTTTAGTGGTGCTGATATTTATTTTCTGTCCTTACTTGGAATTGCTTTGGGCCTGTTGAAAATTTGAAACCTAATTTGGTGTGCTTTTATTAGTGCTGTTATTCCTTTGCTGTCTTTACTTGGAATTGTTTTGGAGCTGTTGAAAATGTGAAATCTAGTTTTGTGTGTGTTTAGTGGTGTTGTTATTCCTTTGCTGTCTTTAGTTGCTGAAAATTTTGATTTGTCTTGTCTGTCTGCCCTATAGTTTGGGGGAGGGGTGCTAACTGTCTGACCTCTAGCCTCAGCTACATGATAACTGGAGGTGGGCCTAAGTTAGATTTGAGGTAGAAGGTTGATTTATGGTTTCTCAGAAGAGGTCAGAAGGGGAAAAATCCAGGTTAATTGCAGTGCAGTGCAGTAACTGCTCATTGCTGTTTTTGTTTTAAACCTAGTTTTGTTTGATTATAGTAGTGCTGTTATTTCTTTGCTGTCATTACTTGGAATTGTTTTGGGACTGTTGAAAATCTGAAACCAAGTTTGGTGTGCTTTTAATGGTGCTGTTATTCCTTTGCTGTATTCACTTGGAATTGTTTTGGGGCTGTTGAAAATTTGAAACCTAGTTTGGTGTGCTTTTAGTGGTGCTGTTATTCCTTTGCTGTCTTTACTTGGAATTGTTTTGGGGCTGTTGAAAATGTGAAATGTAGTTTGGTGTGCTTTTAGTGGTGCTGTTATTCCTTTGCTGTCTTTACTTGGAATTGTTTTGGGGCTGTTGAAAATTTGAGACCTAGCTTGGTGTGCTTTTAGTAGTGCTGTTATTCCTTTGCTGTTTTTACTTGCTGCAAATTTTCATCTCCCCTTGCTCCCCTGCCCCCTGACTCTTAATTAAATGCCCTGCTAAATTTGATTGACAGGATTCAAGCACAGGGAATTGCAGGGGTTGTGAAGTAGGAGGGGCAAAAGGGGGAGGAAGCCTGCCCTTGGCACAGTAAGTGATTTGGTTCATTTTTTGTTGTTGTTTTTCTTCTTTTAAAAAAAAGAATCTATGCATCTGTGGCAGGATTTTCAGGACAGTTAAATTAATAAAGAAGGAACTAGAAAGAGAGCTTCAGTAATAGACAACTACTGGAATAGCAGTACAAGTACAGTATAATGTTGGGAGTGGTGAAATGCAGTGAATGTGGGGCAGTTGTATTCAGGCAGACCCTCTGAATGCTGAGGTGCTGCCCTATCTACAGGCATCTCTCTGGACTGTGGGATGAGGTAGCCAGACTCACAGTGGAAGTAAACTGGGTCAGGAGTACCTTCATCCCTATCCAGAGATCACCCAGTCCAACGCCGCTGCCTCAAAGAATGCCAAGAATGAGGAGCACTTGGATGATGGTAGGCTCAGGGAGAGTTAAGGTGGTCAGACAGGGCACATCCCATATCCTATTCCACTCCAGAACTCATATGCTGCACTGGAAAATGGGGACAACCAAAGAGAGGCACTCAGAGAAGTGGAAGGGAAGGATGTGGTGGTCAACTGAGGAGGTGACCTTAGTGGGGAGAGCAGTGGAACTGAGAGGAGGAGGAAGTGAATCCTGGTGGTGGATTCTATCATAAGAGGGATCCAGCTTGGAACATATGAGGTGGAGGACAGGGAGGTAAGGTGCCTACCAGATGCCAGGGCATGGAAGGATTGGAGGAAGATCCTGGAGATCGCTGGGAAGGCAAGATGGGAGGGTGAGTTGGATGTCATTATTCACCTAGGTACTAATGACCTGGCAAACAGGGAGCCTAAATAAGTTCAGGAAGAGTTTAGAAAATTGGGCAGGGGTCTCCGGCAAGTAGCTACATGTGTGTCCTTCTCAGAAGTACTACCTGTGAGAGGCATGGGAAAAAGTAGGGACGCACGCACCAGGAACTTTAACACGTGACTGAAGAATTGCTGCTGTGAAAAGGGTTTGGATTCATTGGTGACTGGGAACCCACCTGGAGGGATGGGGGCTTGTTCAAGCCTGACAGCCTGCATCTGTCCTGGAGGGAATCCAAGCTCTCAATGATAATTTTAAATGCTACTTGGACAAGCATTTAAACTAGCCAAGGGGGTGGCAGGCCAGCAAGGTGGAGTATCTAATTGCCACCCAGCATAGCTAGTAATGGAACCAGTGAATAGGAGGAAGCAATATCTCTACAAAGCAGTGTGCAAAAGATGGAAATAGGCACCAAAGGGGTGGATTGGCAGAAAGGGGGCAACATTCAACAGAAGGGCAGACAGCAATGAGAACCAGGGATAAAGGACAACCAGGGAGAGGTCTAGAGTAGAACAGCTAAAGAGTCCAGGGAGTTTACATCATGTAAATGCCATGTTTGCCAATGTCAGGAGCCTTATCATAAGATGGAGGATCTGGAGGCTGCCATGGCGCAATCAGATCTGGACATTGTGGCCATCTCAGAGACCTTCTATAGTGATAACCACAACTGGGAGACAGCCGTACACAACTTCAATATATTCACAAGAGACAGGGCAGGCAGGATGGGAGGAGGAGTGGCACTTGATGTTAAAGATAGCATAAAGGCCACAGAGATCCAGGAGGAACAAAATGGGGGAGAGGTACTGTGGGTTAAGCTGGAAAGAAAAATGGGGTCAGCCATCTGCACAGGGGTGGCCTACAGACCATTAGCCCAGGAGGAAGAGACAGATAGAGAGTTAATGCTAGCCATACAAAGGATGGTGGACAAGGGGGAGGTAGTGCTGATTGGAGACTTCAATATTCCAGATGTGGACTGGAACCTCCCAGCAGCAACATCAACCAGAAGCAGATTTATCCTGGATTCCCTTCAAGGTGCCTTCCTTAAGCAACTGGTTATGGAACCAACTCAGCAGAAGGCAGTGCTGGACCCCATGCTCACAAATGAGGACAATGTGATGGGGTAACAGTGGGGGAGCACCTAGGGAACAGTGCCACCGGTCACTGTGGTTTGAAATCACAGAAGGAGCAGAACCAAACTGCACAAAAACACATATCCTGGATTTTAGGAGGGCAGACTTTGGGAAAATGGGGACATGCTTGAAAGAGGCACTAATTGGAATGGGGAGGGAATCAGGGGTGGAGGAAGAGTGGGCAATATTTAAAACAGGGCTTACAAGAGCAAAATAATTATGCATTAAGCAGGTTAGCAAGGGGAAAAGAAAGAGGAGGTAAGTATGGTTTTCCAAGGAGGTAGCAGAGAAAGTGAAAGCCTAAAAGATTGAATTCAGGTAATACAAAAAGATGCAGTCAGAAGGGGATAGGAAGAAGTACCAGGAGAAGAAGAAGAAGAAGAAGAGGGAAGCAGGGAGGTCAGTAAGGGAAGCCAAAGCTCAGACAGAGCAGTGTACTGCAAAATCGGTGGGTAGAGGGGACAAAATCATTTTCAGGCACATAAGTGAAAAAAGAAGGGCAAAGGGAGGGATAGTGAGAATGAAGGGGGAGGACGGGGGCCACGTGGAGGATGACAACAGTAAAAGTGACATATTGAACAGATATTTCTACTCAGTCTTTACTGAGGAAGAGAAGGAAGTACAAGGGGTGGGAACAGCAGAGAAATGGACAAAAGTCCCATTACATGGGAAAGGTTCCTAAAGGAGCTGGAAGGAATAAGAGTCAATAAAACAATGGGACCAGATGGGGTGCAGCCCAGGGTCCTAAAGGAACCAAAAGAGGTGGTGGATGAACCTCTGGCAACCCTGTTTAGCCAATCACTGGAAGCAGGGGAAGTACCCAAAGACTGGAGGGCAGCAGATGTAGTACCCTTATAAAAAAGTGGGAACAAAGAGGAAGTAGGGAACTACAGACCAGTCAGCCTGACCTCAGTGGTGGGGAAGATCATGGAAGCACTACTGAAGAAGAGATTGGTGGAACATCTGTTTGCCAATGGACAACAGGACCCAAGGAAGCATGGTTTCACTGGGGGAGGTCATGCCAGACCAACCTCATTGAATTTTTCCACTTGGTGACAAGAGAGATGGATCAGGGGAGGGCAGTGGGCATTTCCTATCTAGACTTTAGCAAGGCCTTTGACACTGTGCCACATAGAAGGATATTAAATAAACTGAGGAATATGGGAGAGGGCAGGACAGTAGTGCAGTGGGTGGGTAATTGGCTGAGCAGCAGTACACAGAGGGTGGTGGTAAATGACTGTCACTCCACAGAGGGAAGAGTGATCAGTGGGGTACCACCGGGATCAGTGCTGGGACCAGTCTTATTCAACGTCTTCATCCATGGTATTGCACAGGACCTAGAAGGCAGAATTTCCCTGTTCACTGATGACACAAAGCTATGTTACAGAGTCGACATGCCAGAGGGTGTAGACAGAATGAGGAGGGGCCTGCAGAAGTTTGAAGAATGGTCAAGCATTTGGCAGTTGAAATTCAACACAAAGAAGTGCAAGATAATGCATATGGGGCACAAAAACCCTGGAACAACATATCTGTTGGGGGGTGAGGATACATCACGCACCAAGCAGGAAAGGGACCTTGGGGTTATCATCTCTGATGACCTCAAGGTAGAGAAACAGTGCAATAAGGCAGCAGATAAACCAAATAGGATACCGGGATGCATAAGCAGGGGCATCGCCAGCAGGAAAAGGGAGGCCATAATTCCACTATATAATACACTAGTGAGGCTCCACCTGGAGTACAGTATACAGTTCTGGAGACCTTACCTATGTAAGGACATAGACAGGGCAGAGAAGGTTTAGAAGAGGGCAACAAATATGGTACAGGGATTGCATCACAAGTCCTATGAGGACAGGCTGAAGGACATGAATACATACTCCATGGAGAAGAGAAGGGAGAGAGGAGATATGATAGAGATATACAAGTACCTTAAAGGGAGGAAGAGGGTGCAGGAATACACTATTTTCCAGAAAAAAAAAATGTTCCAGGACTAGAGGGCATGAAGTTGGAGGTAGGGAGATTCAGAAGAAACATGAGGAAGAATTTCTTCACAGAACAGGTGGTGGACAAGTGGAACACCTTGCCAGAGGAAGTCATGGGGGCTGACTCAATCACAGGATTTAAGTATGCATGGGCTAGACATAAGGGAATCCTGGAGATCAGGGGTAAAGGGCAACATACTTCTAGAAAAATGTAAAGGATACTTACAAGCTCAAATGGGAAGACTGGGTGGGTCATAGGCCCTTATATGCCAACAGTATCTATATATCTATGTATCTATGTAACAGAGGACGCCCTGTCCAAGAAGAACTGAATAAACTTCTCACCTTTTGTGAATAAAAATAGTCTCATAGGCTCCATACAGGCTGGTTGAAGAAGCCTATCAACAGTCTGGAAGAGATGAGCAGGTCAGTTCTTCCCAGCAACAATCTCCATAGACAAAACCTCTACCTTTTTATTAGTAATTGCTTTCTGATACTCACTGTAGTGAGATATCAGAATTAGTTCATCCACCTAAGTCCTGGATCTCCTCCAGCAATGCACCAACCTCTGCCCCATGGTTTCCAATTCCCTCATCTCACCATTAAACTACAGTGAGCTGAGGCATGAAACCAGCAGGCATACACAAACCCATGTCACAAGATCAGAGGCTGCCATCACAGTCCTATTATAGGCTGCCACAGCTGTCTCTGGACTGGTAGTGCAAGCTGGTAACACAGCCAAGGTGTCCAGAACTGCTGAAAGTCCCTCTGGCTGAAGCCATCATATAGGGCGGAACCAGACTACCTCTGCAGTGGGTGGAATACAAGGGGAGGGGACTTAAAATGAACCTGCTAATGCAGTGATCCAACCAGCTGACTGTACTAATCTTGAGATTATCAATCATTTCAAACCCCAGAGTGAATATGAATTCCAAGGCATGGCTATGCTGGTGGGTCACAGAAGTAATAACTTGTGTGAGGCCCATGGACTCCATTCCCTGGAGGAAATCTTGACCAAACTACGATTGTTCTCTGTTGACCCAATCAGTGAAGTCATCAAGAATAAGCCTTCTCAGTGACTCCAGAAATCTGTCAGTGATGAAGTCCATGATTTCCTGGAGAAACTAGCTCTCTCGTCCAGGAGGTCAGTACATAAGGAGGATTCTGCAACTTGCACCTGGACCCCCACACGCAGCCCCACATTCCAGTGATGAGCTATTGCCCACTGGGTGTACCACCAGGTCCAACTCAGATCTAAAAAAGATGGCCACCCACCCCCCATAATCCCTCCTCTGGCAGTGCACTACTGAGAACCCAGTCAGGATGGATGATTATAGAACTGGGCCAGAATCATCCCCTAACCAGGTCTCCATAATGCAATCCAGAGCAACCAAGGAAATAAGATCTGCCATAAATACAGACTTATTCTTTATCAATCTAGCATTGTACAACACTGCTCAAAATTGGTGAAAGATGGCAGCTGGACCCTCAGCTACCTGCTTAGTCAGTTGGGTAGTATCCCTGGGTATGGGGACTAAACAATTCTGGCCTCTTTCTCTCCAGCCCCCTGTTCATCCCAGGGCATCTTCTGATCCTCACAACCCTAATAGTGTCCTCTCCATCAGCCCTACCCAAGTCTCCCACTCCTCCTGATCCACACTTACTAGCTCTGTCAGAAGGGCACCATATTAAAAATCTGTGTATTTTATCCTTGCAACGTGAATTCATTATAGTGTCTTACAAAGCTAAGATCTAGTTCTGATTTCAGTGGTCACCTCTGTTTCATGCTAGGATTAGTCTGAGGGATTAGTAGAAGGTCACACTGATGACTAAGACTGCATCTACTTTAGGATGCATGACCTTTTAGTAGAATACCATTTTTTATATATTTTTCTCAAGTTTTTATTTTTACGCATCTTATAGTGAGGTCACAGTCATTTACAATGTTTGTCGTGTTACAAATCGACTATAATTTAACACACAGTATACTTTAATGCTTATTTGAAAACCTTTACATGTGTTAATTATCATATGTGTTAATTTATTCTATATTGTCCATCATTAACTACTATACTTAATGGAATTATTCAGTCCTATCAGTTTTTTGAAAGTAAATTTGTGCATTTTTACTGCAAGAGCTTCTGCCTGGAACACTAGTGGAATCTGAGTCACTGTATATTTTCAAAAAAATATAGATAAACTGGGTAATCTCACATGATACTACCACTGAGCCAGTTGGTGTGGGTGGTGGGGGTTCTTCTGGGCTACCTACCTTCTTTGATCCCTATGACCTCAGTATTCTCCTCAGTATTGACCTATCTGTAAGTTAACTGGTGTAAGAATATTACAATACAGTATTTCCACCATCACAAAATGTATCTTTTGTATACTAGCAGTGTCATTGTCAATCATTTTAGAGATGTGGATTCAATTTTCCTTGTATTTTGTAAAGTGACGCAGTGCACTTATAACAATGCTAGCTAACATTAATATTATTTCACTGGCTTTTAATAATATGCAATCAAAACACATTTGCATCAGATTTGCCCTCCTTTCTTCACATCCCCATGATGTATCATTCAGTTTAATAAAACCTCCAGTATGATTTATCATATATTAGAGTTAACAATGTATTTTATATTGGAGCTGACTAATGGTTATAGTACATTTTCCCCATAGTACTGGTTAGTGCAAATTTTTCATGCACTGTACCTATCAATAAAACTAGCGACTGAAAGCATATACCTACACCAAATAAGTATATATCACATCTTATATACTGTACTGTATATACCTACTGTACCCTACATAAAATACTATGCTGCCATAAGAACTACAAATAATTACCAAATCAATTAATCACACACCATTCCTGACTGCAGACTCCAACCACTCCAAAGGCTGGCATTACCAACTCAAATAATCAGATGCCAATCCTGATTGCAGACTCTATGCACTACAAAGGATGGTTAACTCCAGCTATGCCTCCTTTTATAAGAGAACACCACACTACACTACAGAAGCACTAAGGGGGGGGGTCACTACACAACATAAAAAAAACTATGAAAAAAGCAAAGACAAAATGCAGAAATGATTGCAAAATTGATCAAAACATACAACATCAACATCCTTATGGAGTATTGTACTTAATTCTGGAGGTGGTACCTCAGAAAGGACATAGACAGGGTGGAGGTAGTCCAGAGAAGGGTAGCTAAATGAAGCAGTGATTGTACCAACAACCCTAGAAGGAGATACTGAGGGATCTCAACATGTACACCCTGGAAGAAAGGAGAACGAGACAGGATCTAATAGAGACCTACAAGGACATTACAGTGGTGAACATGATGCAGGAGGGGAGTTTCTTTCAAAGGAGGAAGAGCACCAGGATCAGAAGGCTTGCCATGAAACTAGAGAGGGGAAAGCTGAAAATGGACCAGAAATGGTGGATGCAAAAACAGTAGGAGACTTCAAGCATGCATGCAATAGACTTATGAGAATGTTAGTGAATAGGCAGGGAGGAGGGAGGGAGGATCACCAGAGAACAATTAGGATCTGTGCTAACATACTAAGCAGGGACCATCTGGGCAGACTGGGAAGGCCAAGGGGTCCTTTTCTGCTGCCAAATTCTGTTTCTATGTTTCTATGTGTTAGAGTTATATAATAAAGAATAGATACATCAGTTCACAGGGTGCATAAGCCCATCTCAGGGGCCTACTGAGGATGTGATGCCATTCACCCTTCCTGCTTATGGCTTACTGATCTCATTAGGTCCCCTTGATGGGTTTATTTCCTTGTACACCACACTTGCATATCTTTTTATTCATTATATAACTTGCAACATATTTGTGTAATTGTATAATTGTGACCATATTCTTTCCCACTCTGGCATTTCTCTGTCCATTCTATGATAACTGTTCCTAGTTTCACAAAATTCATGTGTTGCTGTATATCTGTACATATTCTGTCTCTGATTTTTATGTTATGAAACCTGGAGATACAATATCCTAAATAAGGACATTCTTTTATTCATTCTTTGATAGTCAATGACTATCAGATGCCTTCTAATCTTTTTGTATAGCTATTCTGCATCAATCTTATATATGAAAATATTTCATATACCCCAATTAAATAGAACAAATTCCTCCTAATGCTCATTAAAGTACTTAAATAATAAATATTTGTAATATTTTTTATGGCATTCATCATGCAACCTTATAACATTTTTGCCACTAGAATGATTTGCCAAAAAGGTCTACTGGGGGAGTAGATTATATTTTCGTGTAATACTGTAACTGTGTAGGTTTTACTCCAAATGTATCTTATTACGTGTAAGTGTAAATGATCTTTTGGCCTACTATAAATATTTTATTTAAAACACTAATTGAGCTTAGAAGATTATTAAAAAAAAACAGCTTGGCTTTTTTTAACCTGCAGGTTAGTCATACATAAATGGTTCAGGCAGTGTGCAGTGTGGTTAAAAGTTAGAGCACATGCTTGGGAACCAGGAGCAAATCTTGCTTAAAGCTAAATACTCATTATGTGACTTTGGGCATATCACTTAACTTCTCAGTCCACCCAGCTGCAGAAATGGGTAGAAGTAGGACTCCACTATAAATTAGATGTTGTGTCTCAACCATGCTCTCCTGCATAAAAAAAAAAAATGTACAATACAATTGTAAATGCTACTGTAGGTCAATGGCCATGAAATAAATATTTAGATTTAGTAAGTGTAGTGCTCCTCTAAACCTGTTAGCACAGAGTTTATTGATATTAATTCTCAGACACCTCCCTCAGCATGTAAACTGTTTTAGTAGTCATTCACATTTGTCGAATATGAACTGAGGTTAACGAAAGGAAATATAATTAAGTGTATCAATTTTGGCAATGAGACATTTTTGTTACACTCACTTTACCCATAAGTTCAGCAACAGTTCAGAGATACTCTACAAAAGGGTTTTTGCTTCTTTGAAGATACAAAGCATAACAGTTGTGTGGCAGTCCTGACTAGAAAGCACAGAAATGCAAAGAAATAGCTGTCTGACCAGAGTCTCTGAATAAACAGACACAGGAAAAATCCTTCACTCAGTGGTGCATGGAAACCTGGTGTTACCCCAGGGTAAACTACCCCAATGTAATCAAGGCAAGCAGGAAAAGGCACACTCACCAACAATGGAGATCCAGGCCAGCGAAGACGCCACAAAGACTTTTTTTTTGAAATTCCCAAATCACATGAGCTCCATTACCAGTGCACACCACAAGCAGAGTGTCCCAACAGAGTCTCCATATCAGTTTTGTGCTTTATTTGGTATATCTGGTTTACTGCAGGGCTGTCTCAAATGCATAGAAACAATTTATCCACCAATATACTTGATGGACTGAGATTTGTAAAGTGCAAAATGCATAAAGTGCTAATTCAGTTCTGTCCATCTGCCTGAACATGTTATAGACCAGAGACTGACATTAGTCTGGAACAATTGACACTTTTTATGCATTGATTTGCACACTAAATAGCTCTTCCCCTGCAATAAGGGGAACCCCACAGAATGTATATTTTCTATTTTTTTCTCCCAGTTGTAGCACCTTGCTACCCATTTGAGAATCTTAGGGTCTGGTATAATCTATCAAAGGAAGATTCTTGGAAGATTCTCCAAACACATAGCACAGTTACCCCCTTGCTCAAACAAAACAGTGCTTCTAACAGTAGGGTCCTGTCCCCCATTTCCCCTTGGTACGGGCAGAAAAGGGGAAAACCAGTGCACTCTTCCATGGTGTCCTGCAGTCACTGCCCAGCCAGACCAAAAGAGCCTTACAACACTGGGAGAATGCTTTTGGAGCCCTCATCATCACTCAGATATGGGACTTCTGTTAGCAAGTGGCACATACAGAAGTTGTCAATCAGCTACTTATACCTAATATAGATTATGGCAGTCATATTTATGGCTTAGCCAATAAATCTTTATTAAAGAAAGTGGACGTAACGTACAACAATTTGTCAAGATTTACTGTATATTAAGATGAATTGCAAGAACTCATCATTGTCATATGGACCAGAATTTGGGGTGGGTAACACTTGACTATGAGAGATGTTCAATGTGGGATAACCAAATTTATAGAGTAATGCACTCAGGTAACCAAAAATATTTAATGGCTAAAATAAGACAAAAAGTACATAGGCATAAATATAATCTAAGAGACTCTCAACATAGACTCTTAAGATCAAAAATAAAAAATAAATTTGGTAACATGACCTTCGTGGCTAATTATACCTTAATTTGGAATTCACTAGACAACAATTTGAAAAGTATAAACAATAAACCAAAATGTTTTGCTTAATTATTAAAACAAGAGTTAAAAAATAAATGTATGTGCAATGGCCGAAGAAAAATACTCTAGGTAAACTTCCTATGATTGAAGGTTTAGGTAGCCTGGAATGAATTTCTTGTGTGTAACAAGTTTGGAGTTTGATGGATGACAATGAAATGTGTATGTGACTATGGAATTGTCTTGTAATGTACTTGAATGTTTTAACTCAGA
This sequence comes from Neoceratodus forsteri, assembly GCA_016271365.2. Lineage (NCBI taxonomy): Eukaryota > Metazoa > Chordata > Ceratodontiformes > Ceratodontidae > Neoceratodus > Neoceratodus forsteri. The sequence goes on along the minus strand of CM028133.1, from coordinate 410,982,981 downwards.
CACTTGTTTCTTGCTATTTTTATATCTTTAAATCAGGACCATCTTGAAAATAGGTCTTATGACCTAAAGGTGTGAAATTGTGATCTTACCTTGTATAAAAATAAAGAATTGTACTACTACTTACTACCACATAAAGCTTACACAGACTACCGCAGTTACTTGATTCAAAACACTGCATGTCTGGTGTAGGACACCTGAGAATCTCCACTCCCTGGGACTCCTACCAGAAAACAGATGCTGCAGGTGTGCAGCAAGAAGTGGTTCACTTTTCCTTTCCTCTGGGACTGTTCCCTCATCAAAGAATATTGGCAAAGCATACAGGCAGATTGCAAGGTGGTAATTGGCCCAGCATGCCTGCTTTCCCCACAGCTACTTTACCAAGCATCCAACCACTTGGAATCTTGAGGTTTGACCCCAAGTTCTTATGGCTAGTGGCAGTAAGAATGGGAGCAAAATGCCTTCTCCCCACAGATGGAGATTAACAGATGTACCTACTGTGCTTAATTGGATGGGAGGCAGTCACTTTGCTGACTATTTTAATAAGAATACCACATAGAGCAAGAAACTCCTCATATAATACTATGCATGTTGGGTATCCTATGTAATATCTCCTATATGCTCATTTGACCCCCACATCGCTCTAAAGGAGTACAAGGACTTGCTTAATCATCCCTAGATATGTCTCTAACAATCACTCTGTGGTCCCCACTAAGTCTCTGGGATTTTCACTGTTGGTTGTTGACTTGAGCAACTCCTCAAATATTTATACCCCTAGCTCTACCCCTTCATTTCCTTATAGTAAAGAAGACCTTATATCTGTTTTTCATACTGCCATGTACTGGAAAATGTTATATATTTAGTTAGGAAATTTGTCCCCATCCTCAAGGGAGTCCTCCACTTGGGCAAGCTAAAGACATATAATACTCTACTAGAATTATTCAATTGTCGGATCAACTAAGGTTACCAGTTTAATATGGCAAACAGGCAGCAACATAGACTTTGGTAATCATGAAAGGGGATTAATCCATTCTTTTGTTTTGAAATTTGCTACAAGGCAATGTGACTAGATTCAGTTAATAATGTACATTTTTCTATATTTAGGAATAAACTAAACATCCTATTAAAATGTTGGGCAGCCAAAATACTGTTTTAAGAACACGGCAGAATCCATAAAGTGTTTAAAAGTTAAAATCCAATTGCCTTAAAAAGACACTGTCAACACCCCTAAGGGCCTTCAATTTCCCCTAGTTTAAAAACAAATTTCTGATTTCTTAGCTTTTGTAGCATTCATTGATGTTGCTGGCTGTTGTGTAAGTACTTTAATTTGCATAAACAAAGTGAAGAATTGATTGTAAACTGGCTTATTTCCAGTTCTTAAACTATTGCTTGAACTTCCTAGACTGCATACTTTCTGAAACCCGATATCTCCCACACAACACAGCCACTTAAAATACAGTGGGAAGACAATATTGCCTTATGAGTGGCTTGAATGTGTGTGAGCATTCACAAAGTTCAAGAAGGACACAGAAAAGGATTTGAAACAAAACAAATTCAATACAATAACTCCAACATCTGTCTTTTTAATTTTGTCAAGAATGAAAACACTATGTAAGCTATACCAATTAATTGTTCAGCAGGTGAGCACTTAAATAAAGTTTTTTTTAACCTAGAAAAGATCTAAGAGGTCGACAGTGTAGATTTAAGGAGTCAAACCATAGATTGAAAACACATGCTCCATACTTTAAACACAGAAGGTGGGATATTCAGAACTGTGCCAGGTAGGGGAGCAAGCTGGGAGCAGCACAACTGAGATGCACCAGGGTGTGGTCTGGTCGATATTCAATGGTGCTGTGCCATGGCTTTACACCATTGAACATGGCACAGTGGCCACCCACATTGCTTATGGCGCAGTGGCACTGCACCAGTGCAAGTTGCCAGAGAGGAGCAGGGGAATGTGCTAGGGCAAGTGCCATTGCTGTAGGGGCAGCAACCGCGATATTCAGCAGTGGACATGCAAATAGGGCCATAATGTATGCAAGGCACAAATGGGGCCATTTGCATGTCATTATGGCCCCATTTGCATGCAGGTGCACCGATCCCCTGTGACTTGCACCTGGCGCCCTGCCAGGCTGCAGACATCGGGGACTGACGCCCCCTGCCCCCACTGGCAATGTGCCCCATTGCCCGATCGCATGCTGTAATAATGATTTAACTCCATGGTGGTCCAGTGGACTGAACTCCTTGCCTGATTGCAGGCTGTGATTATCTCTTTACTCCCTGGTGGTCCAGTGGTACCTGTACCCCCTACCAACCTGCCCACGCATACCTACCACCCCGCTCCCCCCCAGTCAGCAGCGGGCAGCAGCACCCCACCCACCTACCCACTGACTGACAGGGTACAGTACGGCTGTATACCCATTGGTCCACAGCGTGGGCCAATGGGTGTCCAGACCATACTGTACTACACAGTCCCAATATGTGATTGGATCCATTCACATAATGTGGACACAATATCAATGATACAATCTACATGCCCATTGGCCCATGCTGTGGACCAATGGACGTACAGCTATACTGTATGCTGTCAGTCGGCAGGTACCCGGGCAGCTTGCGGCTAGGGTGCCGCCGCTCACCGCTGATCGGGGAAGTGGGGTGGCGGGTATGTGCAGGTGGGTTGGAAAGGGGGTACTGGTACCACTGGACCACCAGGTAGTTAAGAGATTATCACAGCCCACGTTTGGGCAAGGTGTTCGGTCCACTGGACCATCAGGGAGTTAAAAGATTATTACAGCCCATGATTGGGCAAGGTGTTAGGTCCACTAGACCACCAGGGAGTTAAAAGAATATTACAGCACGGGACTGGGCAAGATGTTAGTTCCACTGGACCACCAGGGAGTTAAAAGAATATTACAGCCCGCGATCAGGCAAGGTGTTAGGTCCACTGGACCACCAAGGAGTTAAAAGAATATTACAGCCCGCAATCGGGCAAGGGGTTGGGTCCACTGGACCACCAGGGCAGCTATTATGTAATACAGCCCACGATCGGGCATTGAGGGGGTGCTACACCACCAGACGGTGCCGCCAGGGCTAGGGTGGCCACCCACAGTTGGCAGCTGCTGTGTTGCACCCAGCAATATTGCAGCCAGCCTGTGGGTGGCCAGTCCTTGCTTCTGTTTTTTTTGGGCACATCTTTGCAGTCCCCTGTGAGGTGCTAGGTGGGTGTGTGCCTGCATATGCACTGCACATCCTGGGCTGAATATTGGGATGTGCAACATATGCATGGGCATGCCCCCCACACTTGTGCTGCATACATTACAGGGGCGCATCAGTGGGTTGCGCATGGCACAACACTGTTGCACCATGTGCAACCCCTTTGAATATCCCACCCAGAGAGTTTATAGAGAAAGAACTAACAAGGCTAGAGGCCAGTAAAATTGTGTCCAAAGTGGCCAAAGTAAATGGGTAGTCTATACAGGGTGGTGCCTAGTCCTGACAGATAACTCTGTATTTGTGGGGACTATAAGGCTACCATCAATCAGTTTACTGAGAATGAAACATACAGTTTTGCAAAAGCTAAAGTCTTGACCAGTGGTTACATTTTCAACAAACTTGGTGTCTCCAAGGTACAGTATTTGAGAGGATTTGGGCTAGGAGATTAACTAACTAGTTAAATAAGGAACGTGTTGGAGGCCAGGACCCAGAGAATGCTTTGAAATGGTACAGTAAGTTCTCTGTGGTAAAAGAGGTTACTCATGTTGTACTATGTGGATTAGATTTGGACCTTACCCTCTTCAAGAAGTATATCAGTAATATAGGCAAAGTGTTACAGGGCAAGATGTGTCTTTTTGCAAATAACACCAACCTTTGCAGTAGGGTGAATAGTGAGTGGGTGTATGAAATATAAAAGGGATGTAGAGAGACAAGAAAAATAATCTAGCACATGGCCAATGAAATTTTATTCCATGAAGTACAAGGTCATGCACATTAACAACAGGAATAACAAAATGGAGTAGTGGATTAATCATATGAAAGTGGAACAATCAAGGGGAAAAAGGACTTGGCGATAATCATCAGTAGCAGTTTTAAGAGACCACCTCCCAGTACAACAAATCATATGGGAGCCAATTTGTTGCTGTTGCAAAATTTCATTGTTTGGCACAAGACATTACTAATGACAAACATACATAAAAAAAACATCAAAATACAGTATTACAAAATTTCTTGAACATTAGTTATACAAAGACTAAAAATGTTCCTGACCATTGTAACATACAGGGAAAAACTGAGTCAAGAACAAGCCCATAATATGCAAATAATGCAATAATTAGCAGCATCAGACTAAACAGAGCATCTTGAAATTATAAACAATAAGTACTGACTTAAATGTATGCTTATACAACATTTACAAATTTTAAGCAATTGTCTGGAGAAATACTCCACAAAAAGTAGTAGTAGTAATCTTTATTGTTCGACCATAATAGGTCATTACAAAACATTAATAAATGTAATGCCTATAAAATTACATCCAGCTCCAAGAAATTGGGTATGCAAGATAATAACAAAAATAAAAACTGATATTATTAATAGCACCTCACATCGCACATTTAAAAAAAAAACACTATATATGACAAATAATCATAATGGTCAGGAGACATCATAGCAGTATAAAAAGCACACATCTAGGCAGTTCAGATCTCATGGGTGCAGGGAGAGATAGATAGACAGACAGACAGACAGACAGACAGACAGACAGATAGATAGATAGATAGATAGATACTCTATTTATAAAGCGCCCCTTTCCAGGGACTCGGGGTGCTGTACATTCAAATATAATAATAAAAAAATAATGAAATTTAACTGGTAGTCAACACTTAAAATAATCCATCTATCCCCTTAAAACCACCAAATAGATATTAACAGTTAAAAGCCTGCTGGAACAAGTAGGTCTTAAGACCCTTTTTAAAAGCTTCTACTAAGGAAGCCCCCTTAAGATAACCAGGAAGTGAGCTCCACAGGGTAGGTGCAGCTACTAAAAAGGCACAATCTCCAGAATGTAGCAACCTAACCCTGGGAACTCCAAGCAGGCAATCCACAGCAGAATGGAGCACTCGGGACAGTCAGTAGGGAACAAGGAGATCTTGTAGATAAACCAACCCCCTTATGTGCAGGGTCTTGAAGGTCAGGAGTCCTACCTTGAAGACAATCCTCCACCTGACTGGTAGCCAGTGCAGTTTGTGGAGGACTGGGGTGATATGGTCACTTCTTTCACACTCATCAGCAATCTTGCCACTGTATTCCACACCATCTGCAGCTGGTGGAGGTTGCTGCCAGATAACCCTAGGTACAAGGCATTACTGTAGTCCATCCTGGATGCAATGAAGGCATGTACCAGCATGATCAAGTCCTCAGGTGGGATCAAGGCTCAGATCTGGGCGATATTCCTAAGATGGTAAAATCCACTTTTAACATCAGCCGACAACTGAACATCAGGTGTCAGGCTGTCACCCAAGATCATGTCCAGATCCTTCACCTTTCTGGATGGAGCAAGGGGAACCCCTCCCCAGCACTAAACCAGGGGGCACCCCCTGCCGCCCCACCACAATGACCCAGGTCCACCACCAGTACCTCAGTCTTGTCTGGGTTAAATTTAAGCCAGTTCTGAGTCAAGCAAGCCTGGATTTTCTCTAGGCAGCTGTTAAATACAGATGCCACCATCTGGGTATCAGGTGTGCAGGACAGGTATAGCTGGGTATCATCAGCATAGCAGTGAAAACCCAGCCCATACTGCCTGATAATGTCTCCCAATAGTGTATATACACCATGAACAACAAGGGCGACATGACTGAACCCTGCAGAACCCCACAGCTCAGAAGCTTCAGGCTAGATGATGCTAACACCATCGTAACCCTCTGCAGTCTGTCCATCAGGGTATCTTGTGATGTTGGCTAGCCACAAGTGGGCACCTACCAAAATGGTGACCCACTTGCAGTGCTGGTAGGACAAGGTTAGGGTGTGAGGAAGGTGACCGGATGGGGGTTGCTCACACATATAGTGACAGGACGTCACTATATTTATACGCATGCAGGGGGTGAGCATGATGGAAGGAAGGGAAGTCTCGCCTAACATGCTTGGCATGGGGCTGCTGAGCTGGCCCCATAGCGTGGTGGGAGGGTGGCAGCCTAAAGCTGTGAGGGTTCTGGATTCAGACAGGGCACATCTACATTTTTGTGCACCCTGTCCCGAAATTTATTTTTTCCAGAATTTGCACCCCCCCCGACATGCACCCCATGGAGTTAAGAATCCTTAATTAGGGGGTGCAGGGGGCACTGCCCTCAGCATTAACATTTAAAATCTAAGTATCTGCACCATTTTCCTGTGCGCTGAGGGTGTACATTGCTGAAATTTAATTTCGGTGATATACCCTCGCCACAATGATGGTCGCCTTTCGGCAGTTGCCATTATGACATAGAACCATCTGTCACGTATGACCCAAATTAGTTGATGACATTACCAGACAGCCACACCAGAGTCACAGTTGATCAAGTAGCACTTCATGATCCACAGTGTCAAATGCCGTGGAGAGGTCCAGGGGAACTAGGGTGGTACGCTCTCTCCTGTTTCTCCCCATCAGAAGATCATTTAGCACCCTCACCAGGGTAGTCTCCATACTATGCACAGATCAGAACCCAGACTGAAAAGACGCATAGGTGGAGGAGAAGGAGGTAAGATGTTCTTCGAGCTGGATGACCACCACTTTCTCTATAGCCTTCCCTAAAAATGGGCCTGTAGTTTCCGAGACAGTCCAGGTCCAATGAGGGCTTCTTCAAAAGGGGTCTAACCAGAGACTCTTTCAAGACCAATGGAAAGACCACACTCATCATCAAACTCCAGACAATCTCGACAACCACAGATCCAATCAGGTCCAAACACCCAACCAAAAGGTGAATGTGCACCTCAACCCCAGTCTTGGGCCATCTATCCCACCCACATCCCCTGCTGGGTGTGGCCTATGCATTGCCTCATTGAACATCTGCAGTCTCCCCAAAAGAATGGCTGCATTCCAGTGCTGGGCCATACAACTCAGGCCAGACATCATTGCCATAGTGGAGACCCAGCTCTCTACATCAACCCCTGACTCAGCTGTCTCCAAACCTGGTTTCACCATTTTCAGGGATGATATAGTTGGCAAACGTGGAGGAGGATGTGCAGTATATCTTCGTGACCCCTTCCTTTGCCATGCTCTCCCTGCCCCTAAGATCAGTCATGGTGCCCAAGCCATCACCGTAAAAATCTCCCCTGACCCGGGCAGAGGCCATCTCTACCTCACTACCGCCTACATACCCCAGCGGAACCAAGCACCAGAAGCCCACTCCCTTACTGACTATCTAGGCACCCTGCCCCACAAAACTGAGCAGATTGTCCTAAGGGACCCCAATGTAAACTAGTTAAGCTCCACCACCACACATATAAAGGACTCCTTTACTGCCCTTGACTTAACCCAATTAGTCACACTTCCTACCAGTTTTAATCAGTCAAGTGGCACCAGCATCCTCCTTGATGTAATTCTCTCCAATCGCCCCCACAAAATCAAGGACGTGAATATGTTAGCCAATGCACTCAGTGACCACTCCCCATCCTCTGTCACTTGTCCTTTCCCATGCAGAAGCCCTCATCCCAAGCTACCCACTGCCGCCGCTTTCACCCAGGATGCCTCAGTAAACTGAGGCAATACCTAGCCCAACTAGACTGGTCCTCAATCTCACTCGCAACCGATATCAACACCGCACTAGCCTACCTCACTAGTGCATTCTGCAAGGCCTGTGACCTCTTGGCCCCCTTTTCCAGCATGCCCCACAAAAGACAAAATGTCCCATGGATCTCCCCCCCATTCAACAACTGAAACAGAGGGATAATCTATGGTATACTAAATGGTCACTAAAAATACCAGCAATAGCTTAATCTGGTTCAAGGTCAGTTGGCATTTATCTGTATCCCCCTCCTTCGGGTCGTGCCTGAAAATAGGCATGATTTGTCTAGTGCACTTACCCAGTCAACAAAGACGAAATAAATAAATATATTGCAGTCGAATTGGGTAGGCCTGCAGACAGATGGGCTTATAACACTGCTCGCAACCAATGCATCTGGGTCATACGGCAAGCTAAGGCCAAACACTATCAAACCACTCTGGCCTCCTCCTGGGGCTCCGCACATGCTTTCTGGGACAATATTAAGGAACTCAATGGAAAGTCCTGCTCCCCCCCATTCCAGACAGCAGTCAATGGCACTATCATCACTGACCCCCAACAGATTGCTGACTGTCTCAACGAGGCTTTCTCAGACCTCAGCTCAGTCCTTCCTATCAACTTCTTTGACCCTATCACTACCACAACCCACCTGCCCTGAAACACCCCCCATTTCTCCTCCACACCATATTGCCTGACAAAGCCAAACCCACCTGCTAAAAGCCCTCTCCAGCCACAACCCCTACTGCAACCCGATTGACTCTAGGACTCTCCGGCTAACCCTAGATGTCATGCTTATCCCCCTCACTGACCTGCTAAACTGGTCCCTATGTCTGGGCCAATTCCCGAATGCCTGGAAATCAGCCGAAATAACTCCAGTCCACAAGAATGGAGATCTCACAGTACCTAATAACTACAGTCTGATCTCCTTCCTTCCCCCACTCTCTAAAGCCCTGGAAAAATAGTCTCCTCCCAACTCATGGAATGCCTTACCAAATACAACATACTTTGTCTAGGGCAACACAGCTTCCGCCCTGGACACAGCACCACATTAGCACTCCTGGAGTTCTCGCACCACATATATGCTGCACTTGACTCTGGCGATGTTGCCAGGGCAGTGTTCATTGACCTGTCCAAGGCCTTTGACACTGTGTGCCATCCCCTCCTACTCAGCTCCCTCCAACAACTGGGTTTCTCATCCGGACCCCTTGCCTGGTTCTCCAGTTACCTTCAGAGCAGATACCAGTAGGTTAAGATAAAGGGTACACTATCTACCACACTACCTGTCCGCTCCAGTGTCCCCCAAGGATACATTCTGGACCCTACATTCTTCAGTTTCTTTCTTAACACCCTCCCTAGCGCCTGCTCAGGCAGAATGCTCATATACACCAATGACGTGGTTCTCGCCGCCTCCCATCACAACCCTGTCACCCTCCAGGACTCCCTACAGCTCATCTTCAGTCTTGCTGAAAAATGGTTCCTTGACCACCGTCTGGTCCTGAACCTCAAAAAAACAAAGTCTATGCTCTTCACCCACTACCAGAGCAGCACCAGTAATGCCCCCCTCCTCATGCTCCCCAGCACCCTCCACCCCATTTATCAGGTTACAGCATACAAATACCTGGGCATTACCTTTGACTCAGCACTCACTTTCCACACTCATCTTAATACCCTGTCCACTGCAGTGAACACCTGGATTGGACTCCTCTACCACCACAGAGATTGTCTCCCTCAGAACACACTCTGCCTAGCTATCACCTCCTCCATCCTGTCCCTGGTTGACTACGGGCTTCCCATCTATGCCTCGGCTGACTCCACTGCCCTCTCCAAAGTCCAGACCTCAATAAGCAAGGCGTGCAGGCTCCTGACTGGTGCCCATGGCAGAACGCACACATGCCAGCTTTACTCCTCTTCTAACCTACTCATCTTCGATGAGCACCTGCGCTACCACACCTGTATATTGGCCCAAAAAACACTACTTGGGCTCTCCCCACCGGGGTTGCTACATCCCTAAAACTAGCCCCCAAGATGGTTGCCACCTGGAATGCAGCAAAGGCCGAACCAGGACATCTCTTTCCCAAAACTCTTTCCACCACAGGGCTCCCTCCTGGTACAACACCCTCCCTCCGCATATCACAAGCATCCCCAAAATTGGCCCATTTAAAATCGCCCTATGCAGCCACCTCACCAGCACTCAGAACTGTAAGTGCCCTTGATTGGCCCAAAGCCTGAACTCATATTTTCTCATCCTTTCTGGTACTCTGCAATGGGCAGAGTCCTCTGGACTACCTTCTCCCCCCCAGCAACCCTGGTCCCCCCCAGGCCCTTGCTCCCTATACCCTCTAGAGCAAGCCTCTTTATTTAATACAATTGTTAGATGGAACTTTGTAGACAATTGCAAGCCTCAGCACTCCTATGTGACATTGGAACTGCTTGTATGTTCAATTGATTGTATCACACCTGTATCATCCATCAATGTTGTACACACTGTCTATTTTGTTGTTTACCCTCCCTATGATGAGGTGCCTTTGTAAATGGGTCCTTGACTCAATCGTTGTAAAACCGATATATGAAATAAATAAATAAATAAATAAATAAATAAAACAATTTGTCCTCCTTCAGACCAGATCTCCTCCAGCATTTCCCTAACCTCTGTCCCCTAGTCTTTAATTCCTTGAGTTCCTCATTGTACCAAGGAGGTCTCCTGTGAGTAGACAGGAGTCAGACTTGAGTCAAAGGCAGCAGTAACAGCCTCATCATAGGCTGCCACTGCCTCCTCCATCCCAACTGCATGTGCAGCCTCCACACCCAATAGGTCCAGCATCATCTGTAGTCCTACCGAGGAAACCCCTCTCAAAGGGTGATACCAGACCATCTCAAAAGGGGCAGCACCATCTGGGGGGGGGGCCCTAAACATGAATCCCACAGTGCTGTGATTCGACTAACTTACCAGATTCACTCTGAGGTCAGTTACATCAAGACCCAGAGGAAAAAACAAGGTCCAGTATGTGGCCACATGAGTGCGTGGCTGGCATAACATTCTATGTCAGACCCAGAGCCTCAACACTCTTAAGGAGATCATTTCCCAAACCAGAGAGCCCGTTGTCAACTCAAGTGTTGAAGTCCCCCAGAATCAGACATCTGGGGGGACTCCAACACTAGGCCAGTGAAAAGCTCATTGATCTCCTGCAAAAAATCCCAGTCTCTGCCTGGGGAATGATAGAGCAGGAGAACTCTGAAGCCCGCGTCAAGACCCTCTCATCTGACAACACATTCAAATGACCCTGTAGGACCAACAGGTAGAACCATGAGGCTCAAGTTAGATTTAAAACAAATGGCCAACCCTGCCCCTGTGATCTTCCCTCGAGGTGTGTATCATGGAGTACACAGCAAGTGCTGCCACCTCCAGAATGGGAGCAGTGTTCTCATCCAGCCAGGTCTCTGTGATGGAAACTAGGTCGACAGAGGATATCAAGTCAAACATTAATGTAGTCTTGTTCCTCATTAACCTGGTATTGCATAACACAACCCGAGCAGGATGAGGAGAGGTTACTAGGTCAGCCATCTGCCCACCTCCTAAGGTGAAGCCCTTGAATATGGGAACAAGGCAGGGTGGACCCCTCTCCAGTTCCCATTTTGCCCAGGGTGTCTCCTTGACCTCACCACCTGAATCCTGGACACTCCATCAGCCACCTGGATATGACTCCCTCTGGGCCCCTCTCCCAGCTATCCCTTGTACTCTACACCTCGTATAAACCTCCACAAGAAGTGCTGGGAGCTCGAAGGGATGGAGTTCTCGGAGAGAGAGACTGTCGAGTAGCTGCACCTTAAGGGTCCTTGTCCCAGACACATAATACCCTAAATACCTTAAAACCCCAGACAAACAACACATTTAAATGATCTACACACTCGATTAAAAAATAAACCACCCCAGAAACCCAGCCAACACAACCAAAAAATTTCTCTCGCAGATAGGAATCCCCCAAACAAAACAACTAAACCCACAAAACCCAACTAACCCACAAAATTCCCCACCCTTATACCACCCTCCAAGAAGAGATAATAATACCAAAATTAACTTGAGAGTTTTTTGCTCACACATGCAAACCATCCCCCAATCATACACACATTCACCAATAACATTAATTAGTAAACAACTCTCTGTGAGGGAAATGCTCCAGTCCAATGACAGTTCAAAGTCTATGATGATTATTCATTTCATTCTATAGAGACTATTCAGTTCATTCTAATACTTGTACCCTTGTACGGATTTCTTTCCAAGCCAAAATTCACAAATAATGTCCAGCCAAAATGTATTACAGAGCACTGACAGAGCTCCCACCTCTTCAGCCCAAATAGGTACAGGTGCAGAGAGGCTCTCACCCTCCTGGGTCTGACCTTTTTCTTGAAATTTAAATGTTTTATTCAATCAGTACTTGCCCAGATCAGCAGAAAAAGAAGACACCAGCTGGCAGAATTCCGCAGAGCTATAGATGTCCAAAGTTACCACAATCCAAAATGCTTCCAGTCCTTAGCAGTTCACCTGAAGAAGGAAGAATTTCTTTTTCAGAGGCAGACCCCCACTAAGTCCTGGCATGCCGCCCCACTACCTCCGTGGACCAGCCATCCTCCAGCAGCTTCCCCTCAGAAACTACCTGGGACACAAAACTGGGCCCAGTGCAAGCTGCCCTCACTCCTCCTCTGATATTTCCAAGCTTCAGTTCTTCAGAGACACCATAGTCACCACTAGAGCAAGGGGGAGCTACCAGTTAGGAGGGATTCAACTAGCCAAGATGGAGGAAGCAAAGGATCTGAGGTGATCATAATGGGAGCAATGAATAACTCAGCACATTGCAGAAAGGCAGCTGCAAAGGCCAACAGGATGCTGGGTTGTATTGCCAGAGGCATATCCTCCAGGAGATGGGAGGTTATCCTGCCGCTGCATAAGCCACTGGTTAGACCACACCTAGAGTACTGCATGCAGTTCTGGTGATCATACCTGAAGAAGGACATTAGATTACTGGAGGCGGTGCAGTGCATGGCAACAAAAATTATCCAGGGTCTAGGGTACTTACCATATGAGAGTAGGCCGAGGGAGTTGAATACGTACTCACTGGAGGAAAGGAGGGATGGGGGAACATGATTGAAACCTTCAAGTACATGAAGGGAATAGGTAAGACTGGCACAGTAGGGCTTTTTAAATTAAGGAGGGGGAGGGACAGTCACAGGCACAATATGAGATTGGAAGGGGGAAAGTTCAGAAGGGAAATGAGGAGACACTTTTTTACAGAGAGTGTAGTGCCTGGGTGGAATGCATTGCCAAAGGAAGTGGTATCCTGTAGAACAATGGGCTGTTTCCAAAGGGGATGGAACAGGGTAAGAGGGAGGGTCACTGGAGTGGGAAGAGGGGAGGGAGGGGCAGTTGCAGTATAAGGACTGCTAGCTGTACAATCGAGCAGACTAGATAGACCATAAGGCCTTTATCTGCTGGCAATTTTGTATGTTTGTATATCTTCACAGGGCCCACCCTGAGCTCATGAGTATTCCCAGGAATCCCCCATGCCACTGACCACCATCCAGTGACCACCTTGCAGGATCCTTCCCATGCAAGCTACCACACTCCAGTAGACACTCTGCGGGACACCCCCAGACCACATTTCCACCCGGGGACAACACCATTCAGACTCCAATTCAGAGGCATATCTGCAGAATCCTTGCCTTCAATTCCAGGTCATCACTTTCAGTTCCAGGTTGCAGCTGCGCTCCACCTCAACAGGGCTCTTCTGTTCTTCCAACCTCCGATTTCCAGTTCCGTTGGAGGACACCACAGCTCCGGGACCCTCGGACCCTACAGTCAACAACCTCACTCCTACAAAGATAACAATACAGTTCAGTTTGAATTTCTGCATTTAAAATGTTGGCAGCTACTATCAAGATTAAAAAAGTTTTGCAGACTTATTGCGGAATCCCAATGTATTCATAAAAATAGAGCTCTCAAATTGTCCAGGCATCAAATTGAGTAGCAGTTGAGCAATTCAGTAATTTAGCAGCAATCCCTCATAGCAGAAAACATAAAACAACAAACGTAGTAAACATAAAAAAAGCAATTAAAACTTAAAAAACAAGTTAAAAAGAACTTAAAAGAAGTGATTTAACACTTGACCTTTTTGATAGTCAGCCCAGCGTGGCTGCCATCTTGCTTGGCAATAGTTTTTTCGTAACTTTATTGACTGTGAGAAAATAATTTACTAGTCTCTTAATGGTCTAATCATCTTCTGTATAAAAGGACTGCTGTAATTGCAGGCTTATCCAGCTCTTTCCAGGTCTCGAGATAAGGGCATAGCCAATTTACCCTGGTTGTTTCATACCAGGAGCAGTTTCACATACCATGTATTAGATCCTCTTTACCATGGAATGAGCAAAAACAATTTTGTCTAATAGAAGATGGTTTGTTATATATAGTCATAAGCACTCCACCTGGCTGTCATTTCCTCTGTCTTATCCTTGGCAGACTACTGCCTTGCAATCTATGCCGCCACTAACCCTACAGTGCTGCACCATATCCAAATAGTTATCAACAAGGCCTGCCGGCTCCTTTCTGGTGCCGACCACAGTACACACACATCTGCAGTCTCTACGCACTCACCAATGTTCTCTCACTTGAAGAGAGACTACTATACCAGACCTGCCTCCTCACCAAGAAAATCCACCTGGGCCTAACCCCCATTGGAGTCATGGCCTCCCTCCAGGCAGCCACCCACTCTGCATCTATGCATGCAGCCTCTCAGGTAATATGGAAGAACCCCAGAGTCAGGACCACCCTAGCTCAGTGATCCTTCTCATTTAGAGCCCTGTCTTGGTACAACACCCCCCCCCAACATCACAACCATCACCACTTTAGGCACATTTAAAATGGCCCTAAGAGCCCATATTCTATCCTCTTGTAACTGCCAGTGTCACCGCTAACCTTTAGTTTCCCCTGCTAACCCCCTGACTCTCACTATTTTTACTCCGACTCTCAGTATATTATTCTCCAGACAAAGCCCCTGTGGGCTGCTCACCGCAAGATAGATTTCTTCTATGTGTTGATGCTTCTTTTCATTAATTATATAGGTCAATTCCTAATGGCTACCCACTGTTAACCTATTAGCTACCAACTATATAGGTTTGATCGCTGTTCATTTTGCTACTTTACCAATTGTACCTAACATTAGTTTTGACCTAAATGTGTTGTTGCTCTGTTTGCTTCATGTGGTCCATTCATCTCCTGCTTACCTGTCCACTGAGTATTCGCAAGCCTACTACTTGCACAGCTCTACCCTCTGAACTGCATGTCCCACCATTTGCACTAATGTTATAATATACCTGTTCACCAGCTGTGTTATTTTCCACTGCTTAGCTACTACTTGTATAGGCCTCAATTCATTACCTTTAAGTTCACAGCTTCTCTTAACCTGCTTGTACACTCTTGTACTCTTATTATTTATTATTGTTACTATTTATCTGATGTGGAGCCTTTGGAAACAAGTCTACGACTCAAAGGGTTGTAATTCTGATTTTCTCAAAAATAAAATAACATAAAATAAGTAAGTACATTACTGTCAAATAACTCAAATTTATATTTAATGAAGGCTCTCATTAGTTGTGGATCTTTAAGAGTATCCAGATAATATTTATATTCAAATTTAGTATTATTGGTTGCAAAGCATAGGAAAAATCTGGACCATGGAATGCTTTCCAATTCAAATATGACCCAATGATTATTGATTTTTGTTTTGCTGTATTTTTGTATTCCAAACTAAAGGTTACTTTTTTCTCAAAATATCTATTCAAGATTAGCAGGTCATACTTATTCAGTTGATACAGAAAGTCTTTGTACCAGCTGGATTCTCTGCATCCTAACTGCAGCCAACTCTTTTTTTCCTCGATACATTTATGCAGTATTCTATCTCGTGACATTCTTGTTAGTTGGAGCCAGTGGTTAACCTTCCTTGTGTCCATAACTGAGTTTATGTTGTCTAGACCAAGTTCAGATCTAATGTACACTGTAGGACTGGATTGGCCCATTCCCACTGCAATACTCAATAGCTTTAACCCTGGTACAGTAAGCTTATCTCTGTCTTTATGATCCCAAATCTCAGACCCATATAACAACTGTAAGAAATACTTGGCTTTAATTACATCAGCTAGGGGTCTCATAGTATGTCCATTATAAGCATAATCAAATTTTGTGAGACCAAGTCATGATTTTTGGCCTAAATAAATTGAAAGATTACTGGTTTATTGGGAGTCAAAGGCTAAAACTTAACTATTAGTTACATATATTGGGGCCTGAATTTTGAATCAAATGGTTCCTGGACAAAACACATCTGTAAAACTATTGAAGGCCAGGAATCATGACTTGGGTTTCAGTATAATTTATGTTAAGTCTCAAGTGCTTTACTTTTACATCAAGCAGATCTGGCTTCTTCTGTGAACCTTTTTTTTGGACAGAGCTAATAAAATCAAGTGGTCAGCATAGGCCATTGTGATTGGTTGGGCATCCATGGCACTCCAGACATTACCTCATGGGTTTTAGCCCACCTGATAGGCTAGTGATGCACATGACCCCAGATCAAATTTCTAGTATATCCAGGTCCCAGAACCCCCTGCTCTCCAGTCTCGAATCGTGCATCTGATCAGGCAACAAGCACACCAGGAATCCCTGTCTGCTCCACTAAGGTAGGCCCTTGAACTTAAGGGTATTTTTTAATTTATGTTGTAATTCATTGGAAGAAAGGCAAACAATGTATTAAGATGATATCTGCCAGCTTGGAACCTTTGCTAAAATTGCTAAATATTACGAGGAATATGGCTATCCTAAGCTAGTTCTCTGGCTCTGAATCAGCCAGCTCATGTGTTTTCCACCTTCGTTTGGGCTGTATCTCTGATAATTGCACTGTTTTGTATGGTATCCTATATATATGGTATAATTGTTTTGTATGGTATCCTATTTTGGAGTATAATCGCGTGGCACGGTACGCTATTCTGCCTGTGCGCCTCTTTGGCGCATGGTTGCTTAGCAGGGTCCCCCCGTGTCTCTGGGGACAAAGGCGCTAATGGTAGCTATCTGTGGCTCCCTCCACAGATAGCAAAAGAGAGTCCGTAGGGCAGAGTATCCCAAGGCTGGCCGGCAGGCCATGGCTGAACCACGTGACGACCGCGTGGTCTCTCTGCCCCCCCTCCCCACCTCCTTCTCTCTTCCGCCTCCTTCTGGCGTCGGATTCCCCCAGAGGCCTGAAAAAACCATCTCCTCATCTGCACCACGTGGCCCTTTGCCTAGACCATGGGCGTGACCCTATCGCCCTCCCACGTGCCTCATAGCGCATCCTACTAGTAGGCGTTTGTTTTGGGCCTACTTCGGCTCTGTGACCCTCGACTCCTCCTCACTTGCTGGTCTCGGGGAAAGTCCCCCTCTCTTCCTGCAGCATCCTCCTCCGCTCTCCGCTAGGCCAGCGCTCGTTTGAAGGCACCTCTCTCTCAGGCCTAGCTGGGGGGGAAGCGTGGTGCTTCGGCTTCAGGCCTAGGAGCAGAGTGTGAGCACACAGGGATCGCTCTCAGGGAGAGCGCGTCTTCCCCCTCTCACCCAACGTGGGCCAGCCTCTTCCTGGGGCTCTGGTTTCCATGCTCTCCTCCATTGGCCACACCCAGAGGAGCGTGGAGACCTGGAGAATTGCCCCCTTGCCTTCTTCTCCTTCCAGAGGCCAGCGTGGCTCCCCCTACAAGGCTACTCTTAGGACTCCTGCCTCCTCGGGGAAGGGGGGCCATCCACCTCCCCTCAAGAATGGTCTGGGGGTGTAGTGCGAGGATGTTGGCTTCGAAAAAAAAAGACGGATTTGGCCTCAACAACAGCTCTCAGGGGTCTCCCCTCCACCATAGGGTCCCTCCCACAGCGACCCTCTGGTGGAGCCCCCATGATAAAAGAATAAGCTTCCTCCCACCCTCCTTACTTGGCCTTGTTCCTCCTGGGTCTTGAGTCCCTCCCACAGTGACCTGAGAAGGTAGGCCTTGCCTCCCCTGGACCTCCTACTCAGCCACGCCATGGCTCCCTCCCATAGCGAGCCACGTGCGCCTGGCCCACCTATGGCTCCCAGGCCACATTATTCCACCATAGACCACATTACGGGGGTCCTCCCACAGCACCCCCGCAACCCTCATAAAGTGATGGTGGCATACAATGCAGACCTCGAGCACCCTTATCTAGAAGTGTAGGGGGGTAAAAGGATCACCCTCAGGGCATTGTCTACAGCTCCAATCTAAGGCTGCTTTCTTCTCTCCACAGATGGTGAAAGCAAAGAAATGCTCCTCGTGCAGCGCTACCCTCCTGCCCCAAACACCAGGACCCCTCTGCGCAGCCTGCCTACTCAATGACGCCGATTCCTCCCTGGAACAAACACCGCCTATGGGACCCAGCAACCCAAGACCCAGCAACCCCACGTGGATGGACCCAGGCTCCCTCCTAATCCAAAACCAGCTGGCCGCGGTAGCTATGATGGAAAGCCAGCAGAACTTTATGCTCAAGATAATGGAAAAGCTGGAATCCCTCACTCAGCACAGAGCCAAACCATTGAGTCCGGAGCCTGACAAGGTGGGGGGGCAACTGGAGGAGCACCCGAACCATTAGGACACCCTTCCAGATGTCCCACGAGAAGACACGCATGAGGATAAGAATAAAGACGATGCAGAGGAAGAAGATGAGGAAGAATCGGACGAAGAGGATATGGAGCTTCCATCGACACCTTCTCTGACTTCAAAATTGTGCTCCTTTGACACGATCCCAGGGCTTATGAAGATCATCAAGGCCACCATGGGTTTCGACACTGAGGAGAGTAAGCCCGAGTCAAAGCTCGACCCCATGATACAGCTGAGGGCGTCGAACCCGGAGACTTTCCCAGTATGCCCTGCTATTGAGGATATCTTCAATAAAGAGTGGCAATCCTCGGAACCAGGCAGAATGCTGAACAGAAAGAACCTGGACAGAATGTACCTGGTTCAAGGGGAAAAATCCAATATCTGGCGCAATGCCCCCACCATTGACCCACAGGTGGCGGCTCTTAGCAAGAAAACTGTACTACCATGCGGTACAACTGCCCTCAAAGACCCTACGGACAAAAAATTAGAAGACATGCTCAAAAGGACGTTCGAGATCGAGGGCACCGCTGCAAAAGCAGCCACTACTGCCATCTACATGGCATGAGCACAGATCCGCTGGCTCGAAGAGCTCCAGGAGCAGGCCATCCCTAAGTCCACGGAGGCAGAACTGTTAGAATATACTCTAGATGCAGCTAAATACCTAGCCGACATGGTGGTAGACACCTTGCGCCTCCATGCCAGGGCTACAGCCATCACCAACCGTGCTCGGAGGGCACTGTGGCTAAAATTGTGGGACGCAGATAACGAATCAAAAACTCTGCTGCAAAACTTACCGCTACAGGGAAAATATGTATTTGGGGAGGGTCTGCAGGATTATCTAAAACAAAAGGAGGAGGGCAGAGACCTCCTTAAGAATAAGTCCAGGTAGACCTACCTTCCCTTATCGAGGCAGAGGTTTCGGGGGGGGGAACAGACCGTACCAACCCCACAGGGACACGTCACAGCAAAGCCACTCCTTTTGAGGCAGGGGCACCTCACACAGCTTCTGTGGCCTGTACTCTCAAACCTATCAGTCTTCCTCATTCAGAGCCCGGGGACAAAGACCCGGAGGATGAGGTAGAGGCTACAGGGGAAAGCAACAGTGACTATGATCTCACGACCAGGCAGGGCCAGGATCCCTACCCACCGGTAGGACAAAGACTGACTTTATTCACACATCGCTGGCTCCACACAACCTCGGACAGGTGGGTCCAAGAGGTGGCAAACAGGGGGTACTCCATAGAGCTATCCCAGCCCCATATTCCCCAAAGATTCATATCCTCTCCCATAGCCAAAAGAAAGACATCCCCTCATCAGGTTCAACACATCTTGTCGGAGCTGATCCAGAACAAAGCCATCCAACCCGTACCGGCACCAGAACAGAACCTAGGAGTCTACTCCATATTCTTCCTGGTGCCCAAGAAATCAGGGGAGCTCCGTCCCATCCTGGACCTAAAGCACCTCAACCACCACGTGGTGTCTCACAGATTCAAAATGGAGACCATCTGATCAACTCTGCGCTGTGTCCGGGTAGGCGATTACCTGACGTCCATAGACTTAAAGGACGCATACCTTCATATTCCCATCATTCAGAGACACAGACAATTCCTTCAGTTTCACATCTTTGGCCATCAATTCCAGTACCAGGCCTTGCCATTCGGCCTCTCCTCCGCCCCGAGAGTGTTCACCAAGGTCTCCATAACCCTGGTGGCCAGACTCAGGGAACAGGGACTGAATATCATACCTTACTTGGACGATTGGCTCATCCAGGCTCGGTCCAAGAATCAGGCTTGACTACACACGGAAAGAGCCCTACAGGCACTCAAAGACCACGGCTGGGTGGTAAATAGGGAAAAGAGCCACCTCGTTCCCACACAGCAGATCGAGCATCTGGGAGCGCTGATCAACTAGCCCAAGGATGGGCAAAATCATCCTCCTCAAGAGTACACAACTTGATAAGCCTGGCCCGTCAAATGAAAGCCTGCCACCAGACAACCATGGGAAGGATAGCCCAGTTGTTGGGCTGCATGGCATCATGCATAGACTTCGTGCCCTGGGCCAGGTGGCACATGCGTCCACTCCAAACATACGTTCTGACTCGGGGAGCACCGATCGAGCACAACCTACAGGTCGTAGTACCACTACCACCAACAGTGAGACTCTCATTGGCATGGTGGACGGTGGAGTCGAACCTGACCAAGGGAGTCCCTCTAGAGGCCTCGTACACAACCACAATAGAAATGGACGCAAGCCTCTCTGGTTGAGGGGCTTGTCTGGGAGACGCGATGGCCCAGGGCCTATGGTCTCCAGTGGAGTCAAAACTCTCCATCAACATCCTGGAGATGAGAGCCATATTCCATGCCCCCAAAGCATTCAAGCACCTGGTATGCTGTCAGTCGGTCCTGATCTGCTCCGACAACTGGGACACTGTGGCCTACATAGCCAAACAGGGCGGAACCAGGAGCAGGGCCATGCTGAGGGAGGCTACGGCAGTCCTCAATTGGGCCCAATCCAACCTCAGACACCTGGGCGCAGTTCATCTGGCAGGAAGGCTGAATGTCTGCACAGATTGGCTCAGCAGGCAACAGGTGCACCCAGGAGAATGGCGGTTGCATCCGCATCTCTTTCAGATGATCCAAGCAACATGGGGACCCGTAACCATAGATCTCATGGCGACATGGGAGGACGCTCAGGTCAGAGACTACTACTTGCGTTTCAGGGACAGTCTCTCCCAGGGAACAGACGCCCTATCCCAACCATGGTGTTGGAAACATGCTTATGTCTTCCCAACTCTCCCCTTGATTCCTCAGGTACTAGCCAAGGTACGGGCATCACATTGCACAGTCATCCTAGTGGCCCCCTATTGGCCACGCAGGACATGGTTTGCCACAGTTTGAGAGATGTCCCTAGCCAGCTTCAAGATACCCTACTGAACAGACATGCTCTTGCAGGGTCCAGTAGTCCACCCGACCCCGTGGACTCTGAAGCTCATGGCCTGGCTCCTGAAAGGAGGAGACTAAGGGAGGCGGGTTACCATGACACTGTCATTAGCACCTTACTACAGTCCAGGCGGACTTCCACCACTTCCACCTACAGTAGACAATGGTCTATATTCTCTCGGTGGTGCTTGGAACGGGGCAAGATACCTGAGCAGACTGACATGGCTACCATTCTACTGTTCCTCCAACAGGGAGTGGACAAGGGGCTAGCCCACTCTTCTCTCAGGGTGCAACTGTCAGCCATGGGGCGGCCACCGGGCCCATCGGGGAGTATAACCTGGGAGCTCACCCCGACGCCTTACATTTCTTAAAGCGGTAGAGATCCTCCATCCAAGAACACGACCAACCATCGCACCTTGGGATCTCCTGCTAGTCCTCTATTCACTCAGCACGGCACCTTATGAGCCCCTTCTCGAGGCGGATCTGTTCTGGGTCAGCCTCAAGACATGCTTCTTGGTGGCCATCTGCTCAGCCAGATAGATCGGAGAACTAGGGGCCCTGTCCTGTGCAGAACCCTATACAGTATTCACCCCTCAAGGGGTCCGCCTGAGAACGGTACCAGCCTTCTAGCCAAAGGTGTCCACCATTTTCCACAGGGAGCAGCCCATCGAATTGCCCACTTTCCCAGAGGGGTCCCAGCAGGACACCAGTGAGGTCCCACATCACCTAGATGTCGGATCCACCCTCTCCATGTACTTAGCCAGAACACATCCCATACGCAAAACAGAAAGATTGTTCATCGTCGCTAAGTGACAAAGGCAAGGCAGAGCCGCCTCCAAGGCCACCATTGCGGGGTGGCTAAGTAGAACCGTCCAGAATGCTTATGTAGAAAATTGGATGACACCCCCTCAGGGGATCAAGGCTCATTCCACCAGGGCAGTCGCCACTTCTTGGGTGGAAAGGGCCAATGTGTCCTCAGAGGACATATGTAGGGCAGCCACGTGGAGCTCCCTCCACACGTTCGCCAGACACTACAGGCTCGAACAGTTACAGGCCATACGGCCCACATTCACCACTCAGATTCTTGCATCAGCATCTTCAACCCCTCACTCTTAGACCACTCTGTTCCCTCCCTTGGGTACTACACTGCTTCTTATCTACCCATGAGGTAATGTCTGGAGTGCCATGGATGCCCAACCAATCACAATGGGTGTTTACTCACCTGGTAAAGGTGATTGTGTTGGTTGGCATCCATGGCACTCCAAGGCCCCCCCTTCAGAGTGCTCAGAGTGACCGGGACTGAACAAAAGGTCTTCGACCCACAGAGGGCTTATGAGGGGATAGACAACAATGTTGATTCACAATGATAAATTAACAGTCGGTCCTTTCGGGACTGAGAGTATATTGTAAATATTAGGGAGAATAAAGCTCGGCCTATGGGCCACTGAGATTACATCGTAGCCAGCATGATTTTTTGTCTCTGATCATATCTCATATTATCATTGCTTGGTTGTTCCTACATTGTATGTTTCTTCCTCTCATACTGACTAACCTTGATTTCAGCTATGGAAGATTCAAACTGGAGAGCAGGGGTTTCTGGGACCTGGATATACTAGAAATTTGATCTGAGGTCATGTGCATCACTAGCCTATCAGGTGGGCTAAAACCCATGAGGTAATGTCTGGAGTGCCATGGATGCCAACCAACACAATCACCTTTACCAGATGAGTAAACACCCATTACTGGGCATAAATGATCATTTATTTTAGGGGAGTCCAATTCAAGATGTTCAAAGTCTCCTAACATTTGATCAATATATAAACAAAAAATGGTAGGGGCCCACACACACCCCTGCCAAACACCCCTATTTGTGGAAATGACACTAGAAAGTTGACCTCTAACCCCAAGTCTTATATGAGTCCAGGTATCCATATACAGATTATATATTACATGAATCAGAAGTGGGTAAATATCACACTTCAACATAAGTGACCATAATATACCCCTCAAAATTGAACCAAATGCTGAGGAGATATTAACAAATACTGCATGTAGATTCTGTTTCCTAAGACGGACATATTTTTTTATTAAGTGCAATAAAATGAAACAGTTGTCCATAGTGGAATAACCACTCCTAAAACCAGTCTATAATTCACTGACCCTTTGTTAAATTAATTTGAAATTTTAATCCTTCCAGTATGATTTTGGAAAAAGTCTTCAGGTTTATGTCTAACAAACTAATTGGTCTGTACATGGCCGGGTTAGCTGTGTTGCTCTTGTTCTGTACAGGAACTATTTCAGCCCCAATCCAAGTACTTGGAAAAAATCTTCCATGATAAATTTGTTATAGAATATAATCGGTGGTTTACACCACAATGAGGTATTACATAGATAAACCTCAGCTGAAATTTGATCTGGTCCTGGAGCTTTTTTTAATTTGAGGGACATAATTGCCATATATATGTCTTTTCTGTCTATCAGGGGAACCCACTCTTGTCCTTTGTTTGAATTTCAGGAAGAATGAAACTTTCTGAATTTGAATCTATAAGAATGTCAATAAAGAATTGTACCCACCAGCTCTCAAGAATATAAGAATCTATATTCTCTTTATAATTATTTGTACCTCTTGCAACTATTTTCCAGAAGCCCTTTGTATCTTTCTCATTAATAACCTTAAGCATTTTCCCCATTGTAAATTATAGTATTTAAATTTATTCTCCTTCAGGAACCCATTATACTTCTTCCTTTTCTAATTAAGAATTTTAAACAGTTTCATGTCCTTACTATTTTTAGTGCGTTTAATAATCTCTCTTAAAAAAGATTTATATCTCCTGCATCCTGAGTCGAAGCACCCAATCTGCCATCATGTGATCGAAGAGCTGTGACCTCTTGGTAAAGTTTTCCTATTCTGCGTCAAACAGGTGGGAAAGTTCTATCCACAGAAAGTCCACATTTAAATTGTTAAAAACTTCCCGATCCTTAGTTGCAAGGGATTTCCATATTATATTCCTGATATGCTCCTGTTCATTACAGTCTCATATAATTCTACTATTTGTTCTGAGCTCAGTAACTGGAACTTCTGATCTATTTTCTGGTACTTGTTCTATAACCAGCCCTCTTAAAAGTATTGGCAGAGGATCACTTTCTGATCTTATGGGTATATATAAACTTCACCAGACCTGTAACTGTCCTGACCAAATAATTAGATCAGGAAGTGAGACGTGAGTAGATTTTTATATACTGTAGGTGTAATTTCCTTCTAGATCTGCCACTCTAGCATTCAAAGGGTATAAATTGATTATCTCCTGCAACATTTCCAGTGCTCATAAATCATCTCAAATGGGTTATCCTCCATCATCCAATTTGCCAATGCACAATCATAAATTTTTTCTGGTCTGCCAGAGGGCTGGAAGGCCAGACCCCAGCTCTGACCAGAAATGCTAGTTTTTCTTCATGCATGCCTTGAGACTAGTCATGACCTGGACCATTCCCAGACACTCAGGTAAATATTTAACTTGTCTCACCCTGTGCTTTCTATCTAGTCAGGCACATCAACAGACAAAACATAGTCCTCATTATAGGACTCTTCTTACAGACTTTACATATCTGTATAACCCCCCCCAAAAAAAAAATCAAAAAGGGCTGGGGGTATACTGGGATGCATAGGGAGAGGCATCACCAGCAGAAAACAGGAAGTTGTTATCCCACTGTGCAGACAATGTGTGAGACTCCATCTGGAGTACTGCGTCCAGTTCTGGAGACACCATCTCCACAAGGACATAGACAGGATAGAGGCAGTCCAGAGGAGGCAACTGAAATGGTGCAGGGTCTGCAAGAGAAGCCGTGAGGAGAGACTTAAGGAGCTTAATATGTATACCCTTGAGGAAAGATGGGAGAGGGGGGACATGATAGAAACTTTTAAGTACCTCAGTGGAATCAACAAAGTCCAAGATGGTAGCATCTTTCAGAAAAAGAGACTTGCAAGAACAAGGGGACACAATTTAAAGATGGGGGGGTGGCTCAGGGGCAATGTGCGGAAGTATTTTTTTCACAGACAGGGTAGTGAATGCATGGAACAGCCTTCCTGAGGAGGTTGTGGGGTCTAAAACTGTGGGAGAATTCAAGAATGCATGGGACAGACATAAGGCAATTCTTGTGGGCAGTAGGAAGAAATAGGCTGTTGGTTAACTAGGATCTGCAGCCTATCCTGTAGGTAGGGAAATGGGCAGATTAGATGGGCCAAGCGGTCCTTATCTGCCATCAAAGTCTATGTTTCTATGTTTCTAATCAGAACACACTCCAGGAGCAGGGAATCGATGAGCCAGACCCTCCAGTAGTGTCTGGCTGGCATTGCTGCAGTTCAGGACCCTCATGTAGCATCCCCAGCTCTGGCTGTACTGTGGAGTGGACCCTCTAGTAGTGTCCACTCCGAAGGTAAAAGCAGCAATGTGCTGAGTGCAAAGGTGATGGGGCACTCAGAGGACAAAGGGAGCAGGAAATACAGGAGAAAAATAATCAAAGAAGCCAGCTGAGAGCTATTTGTTCAGACTTGAAAGCTCCCCAACAATCAGCCTGTGTTCCCTGCCAGAACAATGAAGTCTCATTAACATGCCAGGGCAAGCTGAGCTGCTACCTACACTCTGTGTTTTAAGCCCCCTGGGGCTCTGGTGCCTCTCAGACATCAGCGGCCAGCAAAATAGAGGGAGATCACTCCACCTTTTTGTCCTGGGGTCCTGGCACATTTGCATCATTCCGTGAGTATTGCCCTGATTCCCTCACACATTCCAGGAGTCACTATTTTGGCTGTGGGTCTCAAGACTGCCTGACAAGATGGCAGATCTCATGAGACCAGGCAGGGGAGGAGCCAGATCACCCAAGAACATTGTGAGCACTTTTTAAAACTACATGGGTGCACCTGCACTTAGTGGCAACAAAATACAGCCACAGAAGCAATAGGGGGCATTTTATAAATGAAATAACTGGTTGTGTAGGCTGAATGAGGCCAAATCTCACCACGAGGGAATTCCCATGAGACTTTGGCCAGCTGCTGCACAATTATTGCTGAATCTTGCAGGAATGGTGGCCATCTTTGTACAGTTCCAGGATGGCCACCATTTTAAAGGGCAGTTTAGTGCTTTCTTACTAGGAAAAGCAAAATGGTGACCTGGAACATCCAGGTGGCCCAAACTGTGTGATGCTTACGGCCCTCTTAAAGGGACTTACTACATTAACTGTACATTACTGTATCACGACTGTTGCTAGGACTGTTGATTTATTGCAAGGGGAGATGCAGTGAGCCATGTTCCTGATACAGTTTTTTCTGTCTCCTTTCTATAGATCTGCCAGCTCACAACACATTTCTGCCATGCCTGCCTGCATAGAATGCGGCACTGCACTCTTGGAGACTTATGTGGGAGAGGCTGTTCGTGCAATTTGCATAGTGTCAGAGGCCAGGGCTCCACAAAGTCCCAGCCTGGGTGTGGTTTCAGCCCAGAGAGAGACATCTCCACCCACAGCACCCCTGATATTGAATGCCACACAAGTGGGCATCCTACTCCAATGGCTGGAAAAGATGCAAGCAAAACAGCCACAGGAGCAGCTGCAGAAAGCCTCCACAAAACACTCAGGGTCAGTACAGGCCCCACAACCACTGAAGAAATGATGCAGGCAGGCAGAAGGGAAAGAGGAGACATATGAGGAGGAAGAGGTGGAACATGACTCATACCAGGCTACAGGCATGCTATGCCAACAGGAAGATGTGGCCAAACTGGTGAAACTAATATGAGAGGTCTTGCAGGTCACAGAGGAGCCAGATGCACCCTATACCTCAATGGATCCCCTTCTGTCATCACAGTCAAAGACAGTGAGGCACATTTTCTCCACATGCACAGCCCGTGACACCATCCTGGACAAAGGACTGGCAGTATCAGAACCATCTACACTTCCAGAGAAGAGATTCATTAAAAAAATGTACCCACTCTCCCAATCCCATAAGACAGTATGGCATATGGCCCCAAAGGTAGACACACCGGTGTCAACTCTGGTCAGGTGCACAGTCATATCAGTCAGGAACACAGCAGCTCTAAAAAAGCCTATGAACAAAAAAGTTGAAGAGTTACTGAAGAAAATCCACAAAGTGAAAGTAATGGCCCTATCAGCAGGTACAGCAATCTGATATACCAGCAGAGCTCTTGTACAATGGGCAGAGGCCATCACCAATGAAATCCCTGAGGAATAATCCCTGATAGGGCAAGCTGACTGCACCATACAGACCGCATGTTACTTAACAAATGCCTCCTCGGACATCATGAAGTTCAGCACTAGGGCCACTGTCCTAACTAACCAGCCATACGGGCCTTATAGTTCAAGTTTTGGCAGGTGGATGCTGAGTCCAAGGTAATGTTAATGAAGCTTCCATGTAAAGGGGGCCACCTCTTTGGTGATGTCCTGACCCCATGTCTTATGGGTAAAGTGGGGGCAAAACAGACAGTGGAAAGAAAGACCTGTATCTCCCATCAGGTCACTCTTTTCATCCCAAGTTTAAAGGCACCAGGGGCCAGGTGAAGTCAGCACAGAATATCTACCAGAGGGAAGGACCAGCCAAATCTCATTTCAAGCCCAGGTCTTCACAATTCAAGTTCAGAGATAACTTTTGAAAATTTTGGAGGCTTCCACAGCAACAAAACCAGTGGTGGCTCAATGAAAAAAAAAAGCCAATGAAATAAGGAGGTCCCTGATGGACTGCCCTCTGATAGGGGGTTGCCTGCAATTGTTCACTGATCAATGGCCATAACTACCAAGGACAAGTGGGTCAGGGAGTTGGTATCTCATGGCTACACCATAGAGCTCACACAAAAAATAATTCCACACAGACTGATGATATCTCTGATGTCACGGGACCCAAGTGGCAACAATCCAGCAGGCCCTCTGCAACCTCATTAAGAACAGAGCCATTGTGCCTGTGTCAACACAAGAAAGAGACACAGAGGTGTATTCTATGTTCTCTATGGTTCCCAAAAAGACAGGGGGCCTTTGCCCTGTTCTCAACCTGAAGTTTCTCAACAAGTTTGTGGTCTACAAAAAATTCAAAATGGAAACACTCCAGTCAATGCTGATGGCAATTCAGTAAGGAGACTTCCTGACATCAATAGACCCAAAGATGCTTACTTGCACATTCCAGTTCACCACTACCATCGCTTCTTCAGGTTTCAAATCAATGGGGGTAATTTCCAGTACACCTGTTTCCCATTTGACCCTGCCTCTGCCTCAAGAGTCTTCACAAAATCATTGATCATGATTGCAGCAGCCCTCCAAAAGTGGGAGAGTACATGTTATCCTGTATCTGGACAACTGGCTCATATGAGCCAGGTCACCATCTCAAGCCCAGAAGTACACAGAGGCTGTGGTCCAGTTCCTACAAAAACATGGCTGGATCGTGAACTGGAACAAGAGTCCACTGACTCCTACACAAGAAAACACCCACTTGGGGGCCAGGATCAACACCAGCATAGGCAAGGTCTTCCCAATGGAGGAAAAAGTAGCAAACATATTCGGTCTCCTTGCGTCTATACAGTCACAGCCCCACAGCACCATGCATACATATCTTCAGTTACTGGGCCTTGTGAACTCAGTGATAGCCATAGTACCTTGTGCTCATCTACACATGCAGTCATGCCAGAGGTATGTACGAGATAGGACTTCAAGTACAAACTCAAACCCAGTCAGGATACACTCCGCAGCCTCACTTGGTGGATGGACTGGAGCAGTCTGTCCAAGGGTATCCCATTATGGCCCCCAGTGGCAATAATTATGATGGATGCCAGCCTCCTAGGATGGGGAGCCATGCTGGGTCATCATGTTACTCAAAGGAAATGGTCTTCATGGGAGGTTCGACTTCCCATCAATGTTCTGAAAATGAGAGCAGTGTACAGGGCACTGTTGTTTTTAACCCCATGGGTGATAGGTCAAGCAATGCTGATCTGAACTGACAATCAGGTCACCATGGTTTACATAATCAAGCAAGGCAGAACCCCCAGCACAGCAATGCTCAGGGAAGTGCTGCAGACCTTATGCTGGGTGGAGAAGCATCTGCTGATGATATCCACCACATATTTGACCAAAATCTGAACTCACAGGCAGACTTGGCTCAGTTGAGTGACCCTCAGCCAGGCAGCTTGGAAATTACACCCTCAGGTTTTTCAGACTCTGTCTCGCAGATGGCCACCATTTCAGGTGGATATGATGGTGTCTCGACACAACAACCAACTGCCACATTTTCACTCATGCCTTCCCAACAATTAGGCCGAAGAGGAAGACACAATGGGAGTGCCATGGAAGTTCAAAAAAGCTTACATTTTCCCTCCTGTTTCAATGATAGCAAAAGTGCTTCTCAAGGTCAGGGCCACAAGGGCAACAGTATTATTGGTGGCTCAGGACTGACTGAGGAAATCATGATATTCACTGCTCAGGGCGATGTTGATCGAATCTCCTTGGTGTCTTCCACAATGGCCGGACTTGCTAATTCTGCACCTCAACCCCCAGGTTCTTTGACTGATGGCATGGATGTTAAAAGGGCAAGACTGTTGAAGGAGGGATACCCTCCCAGAGTGGTGGACCATCACTTGCAGTCATGAAGGGTTTCAACAAATAAGACTTATCACTGACATTGGCATGTTTTCTGCAAGTGGTGTACCCCAAAGTGTTTGTCACCATCGGTGGAGGGCTTATCCCAAATTCTTGATTTTCTCAGTGATGGCACTGACAAGGGACTGGCCTATGCCTCCATGGGAACCAGATGTTGGCTGTCGCAGCTGTGAGGGGACTTCTTCCACAGGTGGAGCATATCAGTTCACATCCCAATGTGGTTCAACTACTACAGGCAGTGCAGATTGTGTCCCCCCAGGTCCGCCCCATGTGTGCCCTGTGGCAGCTTGATTTGATACCTTAGGGACCCCATAAGTATCCATTTGTTCCACAGTCCCTTATTGGGCAATCCTGAGAATGTTTTTTTCTCATGGTACGTGCTGTGCCAGAAGGGTGATGGTGCTACAGGCACTGGCATGCCGGGAACTGTTCCTAACTTTCCATAATGAGAGGGTGTCTTTTGTGACTGTCCCTTCTTTTACCCCTAAGGTGATCTCACCATTTAATCCAAAAACTGCTGATTTTTTCAATAAGAAACTTACTGATTTGTTTAATTTTCATGGTGGTGGGTCATGAGTAGGTTATGTGGGCACCAGTCATGATACTTTTATGGCAGGTAGGCCTAGGTTCAATTTTAGGAGTGTTACTGAGGTGGATGTGTATAAACTATTATGTGCTCTTCCTGATAAGTGTAGTAACTGTGAGGGTGGGTTGGATGGCTGTTTTCTTAACTGGCAATCCCTTTTATAGTAAAACCACTTTGCAGTCTTGTCAATCTTTGCTTAGAGTCATGTCAGTTTCCCTCTGATTGGAAATTAGCTAGAGTGGTACAGATCCTTAAAAAATCACATAATGTTTCTCTTGATGATTTTCAACCCATCTCCATCCTGAAACCCCTGAGCAAAATGCTTGAAAAGACTGTGGCTAGTTAGATTAATGACTATTTAGATACATATGGTATACTTACACCACAGCAGCATGGTTTCTGTAGGTATCACAGTACTGGAACTGCCTTGGTCATGTTCACAGACACTGTCCTAAGGGGTTTTGAGCAAGGGTTAATGACGGGTGTTGTTTGTGGACCTGACCAGGGCATTCAACCTTACAGAACATGATTTGGTATGCTCTAAGTTGTGCGATTTGTGGTTTTCAGAGGCCACTGTTTCCTGGATTGGGAATTATTTATCAAATCAATAACAGTTTGTTAATATTGGGTCAGTTGTTTTGGATTTTTCTCTAATCCAATGTGGCATCCTTCGGGGTATTGGTGGGCGAAGTGAGCAAAATTTGCTTTGCAGAGTAATCCGCCAAATTACGCCCATTTCGCGAAGCGAAATTTTGCCTGGCAGAGTGGTGAAATTTCGCTGGGTGGAACAGTGACATTTCACCTTCTGTAGTGAAATGTCACCTTCTGTGGTGAAATTTCACCTTCCGCTGTGAAATTCCACCTTCAGTGGCAAAATTTCACCCACGTAAGGTGGAGCTTCACCTGTGCAAGGTGAAATTTCGCTGTGGAAGGCGAAATTTTGCCTAGGCGGAGTTCCGCCTTATGAGGGAAAATTTTGAGAATTACTCCACCAGGCGAATTAGGCTACTTCGCAGGCACTTCACCGGTAAAATTTAAATATGCTGCATCCCTACTCAGGGGTCCATTTTGGGCCTCTTATTGTTTTCACTTTTTGTTAATCAACTGCTGCAGCTCTGTAAAACTTATGAAACTATTCTCTATGCTGATAATTAAATTATTTTTTTTCTGTATAAGTCCTTTTCCAAGTTAATAGTGGCCTTGAAACAAGATTTTGGGGATGTTTGTCATTGGTTTACAGTTAGCTCTTTTAAATTAAAAAAAAAATATATGGTATTTGATATGCCTTCTATGCTGAGAAATGATCCTAGTCTACTTTTGCAGGATCCACAGGGTATTATGATTGAGCAGGTTTATCAGTTTAAATATCGGGGTACTACTGGACCCAGGGTTGACTTTTTCTTTACAGATCCATTCTGTTATAAGTACCATTACTCAAAAGCTGGGTTTGCTTTATAAGTTTAAAACCTCTTTTTCCCTTGAGGTTCAAAAATCTATTGCGATAGGGTCACTGTAACCACACTTTATGTCTCCAATACTTGTCTTAGCTTAGAGGTAAAAGAATTGCATACATTGACAGTTGCCTACAATAGTATTTGCCAATTTGTTTTAGCAGTGCCAGTGTGAACCCATCACTGCGATCTGTATTCTCAGCTGTGCTGGTTATCTCTTGCCTTAAGAATTTATTATTTTTTCAGATGTGTCATATTTAAATGTATTTTTTTTGAAGTAATTGTTTCCTTTATCTGACTGGATTAAGTTTTTCTCTGTACTTCCTAGCTTATGTTCTTCCAATGGTGTTTTGCTCAACACTGTTTTTTCTAAACTTAAGACTGGGTAATGTGCCTTCTCCATAGCTGCCCCTTTGTATTAGAATGCCTTACCCACAGCTATACATCAGGCAACCTCTGTTTCAGATTCTGAGGCAAAATTGAAACAATATTTATTATTGAAATCAGTGTGCAACTGTTATGTGTAATAATTGTTTGCCTCTCTAACATATTGTTGTATTTGTTGTCTTCTGGGTCAGACCTGACAAAGGGCCTTAGGTCCAGTGTCCCTTATCCAGTTAACAAATGACTAAATAAATGAAAAATCAAAAATATGGAGCAGGACATCAATCTCCCAGCCATGCAGGGGGAACACAGGAACCCGGATGGGGACCCTCACCCTTTGGACATGGTCTCCCTACTCAAAGATTATCTGACTATGTCTTAGAGTTTCTGTAATTCAGATAAATTGTTTCTGTTCTTTTCTGGATGGAAGAAGTTTATTTATTTTTTTATCAATTCTAGGATTACAAATACCTTTGAGCCTTGGCTCTTTTACAAAGGTTCCATGTCAGAGAAATACAAATTATTGGGAACATCAAGACAGACATTACAACAATGTGGACATTGCAAACAGAGTATAGATTGATACAATTCAAGGGTAGCATTGTAACAAGGCAGCCAGCGGCATTTGTCAGAGAAAATAGACAACAGATAAGAAGTGCCAGAGTCATAGGGAGAGGGAAGAGGGGAGGGGGGTGAAGGAATGTGGGAAGGGTGGGGAGAGGGTGAAAAGTGCAGCATTGGATATAACAAGATGTGAGGGTAGAATCCAGTAAGGAGGGAAGGGGGGACCACTAGAGCAGGAAGGGAAGTGGAGAAACAAGGTTAAGTTGGGCAGTCACAGGAGCTGTTGGTAGTGAGATAGTCCCGGAGCCTAGTTTTAAACATACCAATTGTTGGGGCAGAGGAGATGGTGGGGCTGAGGCCATTGAACCAGAGTGGCGCTCAATAAGCAAAAGAGCACTGTCCCTGTGAAGTGTGACAGTGGGGGACTTTCAGTAACTGTAGTGTGGATCTCCTAAGGCACCATTTGTTAATTCGGTGTTGTAACAGAGTTGGGATCCCAGAAGGTGCAAGGTCAAGATAGATTTTTTCGCCATGGAGCAGGTGAGAAACTTTATGCGGTTTGATAGTTGGAGCCAGCCGGTCTGAGTGTACAGGTCACATGTGTGGGTGAGACAGTGATCACCAGTAATGAGCCAACGTGCCTTATTTAAGGCAGTTGAGAGATGTCTAAGGGTTGTGGTTGTGGCCGAGCCATAAATGATGAGGCCATAGTCTATTACAGAGATCACAGAGCTCAGGACTGCAACCTTCAAAGCTTCTAGCATGAGGTGTGGTGTGTGTTTGTAGAGGAGACCAAGCCGTGTATTAGCAGGTCTAGCTACATTATCTACATGAGGTCCATAGGAGAGATTAGGGTCAAGCTGTATCCCTAAGTATTTGAAGGACCTCACCTGATCTAGAGTGTTCTCCTCGGTGGTGGAAATAGCCAAGTGGTGTAGCTTGTGTGGGTTATAAGAGCTGCAGAAGAGCATAGTTTTGGTTTTCTTGTCATTGAGGACCAGTTTATGATTAAGAAACCATGTCTCTACAGAACTGAAATCAAGTTGAAGGTTGTGTTGAAGAGTTGCAGGATCTTTGTGAGTGGAGAATACAACAGCATCATCGGCATATAGTATGATCTGCTCAGAGCAGTGGTAAGGGATGGAGTTTAGGAAAAGGCCAAAAAGGAGGGGGCCCAGTATGGATCCCTGTGGGACACCCGAGCGAACAGGCAGGGTGTCAGAAAGAGCATCTACAATTTTTACTCTCTGCAACTGGTTTTCTAAGTAGCTTTTAAACCAGAAAGAAGAGTCAGGTGACAGCCCGGCATTTGGTAGTTGGTGAAATAGTAGTCCATGGTGAACTGTATTGAAGGCCTTGAAGAGGTTGACGAAAACGACCCCTGTGAGAAGGCCATTGTCAAGGGATTTGTGCAAAGCTCCAGTGAACTCAAGAAGGGCTGTGGTGGTGCTGTGACCTTTCCAGAAGCCGTGTTGTTGTGGACAAGGTATATTGTATTTATCCAAGTGGTCAGAAAGTTGATCAGCCACGATGCGCTCGAGTGCCTTAGACAGTGGGGGCAGTATGGAGATAGGGCAATAATTTGAGTGATTCATCTTATCTCCACTTTTATGGACGGGTGTCACGGTGGCTGTTTTCCATAGGTCTGGGAATTTTCCACAGCTGAGAGAGAGGTTTAGGATTTTTGTTAATGGATGAATTACCTCATCGAGGGTGAGCAACAGAAGCTTAAGGTCCAGGGTGTCGCTACTAGATCTAGATTTAGAGATAGCTGCAGTAATATACCAGCGAGCTTCATTCAGCCTTACCTCCCTGAAGTAGAAGAGGGGATGGTTAGACTGAGGGGCTGAGGTATTTGGGGAGTAGGCCCTGTTTTCAAAAAAATCATGGGGTAGAACAGCACTAAGGTCTGAAAAAGCCATGTTAAAGATGTCTGTGATCACCTTGGGGTCAAGGGTTGAGGATCCATCAACCATTAACATGGCTAGAGAGGTTTTTGGCTGCTTCCCTGTGTGATATCCTTGATATTGTCCCAGAAAGCACGACCATTTCCCCATGTATTGGTGAGAGCATCTTTGTAATAGGTGGATTTCATTAGCCTGATGGCTTTTGTGCAGGCATTTCATGTTTGTTTGTAATTTTGGATGTCCACTTGTTTGCCAGTGGCCCTGGCAACTTCCCAGAGGTGATCCCTTAGTTTCAGCTGTTAGAGAAGAGCCTCTGTGACCCATGGGTTAGAGAGATATTTTGTTTTGCACCTTTTAGCAGGGGCAAAGAGGTCACAGGGCTTTGTTGAAAATTGAGATGAAGTGATCAAGAGCCAAGTTAACATCTGTTGCTTCATAGATGGGTAGCCAGTCTTGTAGAAGCAGGTATTGTTTGAGATGTGGAAGTTTTCCATGAGGAAGGACTCTGCTAGTGATAATTTTGGGAGAGGGCTTAAGGAATTTGTTAGACCATGCACACATGACTGGGGAGTGGTCACTGAGAGAGTCTGGGAGAATGGTCGTATGAGAAATCCTTGTGGGGTGAGTGGTGAGGACCCAATCCAAGAGGGTACTGGTGCCAGTCTTGTAGTTAATCCTTGTAGGGGAGTTTACCATTTGCATGAGGTTAGTAGCTGAGATGGAGTCTTTATAGGCACTGGCGCTCGATGCTAACCAGTTTATGATGAAATCCCCTAGCAGAATAAGTTCGGCTTCAGGAGGATGAGAGTTGATAAAGGATAAGACATCGTTGAAGCCATGTTTAGGGTCCCTGGGTGGGATGTATATGGAGACAATAGTCAGGGCTTTATGGTTGGGACCTAGGATGATTTTCATTGGCAGAATCTGGGCCGAGGCAGAAAGTGATGGAGTTGCTACAGGGTGCCAAGACAGGGAGTCTTTGATATAGATTGCGCAACCACCACCTTTTTTGGATATCTGGTCCAGCCTGTGGACATTGTAGCCCTGTATTGTTACTGCTGAGTCAGGAACTTTAGGCTTCAGCCAGGTTTTCCCCACTGCAAAGATGTCAGGGTTGTGTTGGCATATGAAGGCTTTGAGTGCATCCAGCTTTGGTAGTAGGCTGCAGATATTAATGGTTGCAAGGATAAGGGCACCTGGAGTTTGTGTGTGGCCTGAGCTTCTAGGGCCAGGATTGGGATGGATGCTGCCAGAGATGAGAAGGAGGAGGAGTAGGAGTTTTAAGGAGCAGAGTCGCAGCTCTTTGAGAGATAGTTTTGATCATTGTTTTCGAGAGTAGAGGTTGCAAGGTTCCAGGCGGTATATGGACTGCAAGGTGGTACAGTATAGAGAGGTGGCCACACTTGTTGAGAGTAGTGGTTGGGTTAAGTAACCAGGAATATCCAAACGGTGCACTAAGCACAAGTCTCGAGTGGAAGTGGAGAGTTCCCTTGGAGTAGCAGTGGAAACCAGAGTAGAGGGTGGTGGGGGTGTGGTGGGGGTGGAAGAGGAGCCAGGCTGCCTCTAAGGAAGCTATTACTGGATGGATAAGAGGGACTATACTGGCAACTTATCAAGTGGCAGGTCAGGCTCCCGCAAAAGGCATTAGGGCACATTCCACCAGAGCTCTGTCATCCTCTTAGGCTGAGAGAAGAGGTGCCTCCATGCGAGAGACTTGCACATCTGCTACTTGGTCCTCTGTTCACACCTTTGTGCACCATTATAGGCTAGATGTGGTTTCAGCAGATAGGGTGACATTTGGCAGGGCTGTGCTTCAGGCTGTGACATGTTTGGGCTGATTGTGGGGTTCATTTTCTCCTCCCATGTATTTCTGAGTACTGCTACAAAGTCCCATTTGTGATGATTTGTTAATGCTGGAAAGGTTGCAGGATATAATGGTACTTACTCACCTGGTAAAGGTGATAATACCTGCAACTTTTACAGTGCTCATATTCCCTCCTAAGGTGGACAAACCCTGACCCTGTGACAGCCAATATCACTGCAACACAACCATATTGATTAGGCCTCAGTGGGCACTACTCTGTATTATTTTCTGTGGGCCACTTCCTACTATTTTGGTACACATGGCCAACATTTATCTTATCTATTCTACTTTTATGCATTTACTCTCTGAATAAGATTTTTATGCATGACTTGTCATAGCAGATATTTCTTGATATATGTGTCAAGTGTATCCCAAAAAAGTTCTGGTTTGTTTATTACATGACTTTTCTACTAAGTAAATGATATTTCTTTTTAAATCCAAGCACTTGTTGGTGATGGTCATTTTGGTTTTTTCTATTGCCTGTTTTTTCTTGGGGTGTTTTTTCTCCTTTCCTCATTTTTCTGCTAGGGAAGTTTTGTGCTGGTATTTCTGGTCAGAGCTGGGGGCTTGGCCTCTGATAGACAAGAAAAGATTTACAATCATGCATTGGCCAACTGGATGATGGAGGATAACCCATTCATGATGATTTATTAGCCCTGTAAAGGTTCCAGGTATAAACACCTTTACCAGATGAGTAAATAACAATTCTTTTAGAATTTCAGTTACGGCTAGTCCTGCTTTGTTAAGCCGCTTATCTTTTGTGCTTTTTGATGGCACTGTTAAAAAAAATTGTATATTCCCAAGAACAAAATTATCCACTAGGCCATCAAATTCACCAATACGGGCATTCAGGTCACCCATTATCAAAATATCTCTGTCAGGAAACTTAAAATGGATATCTTGCAATAACAATCTAAAGGACTCCTATATAATTTGCTGATATAACTCGGATTCTATCGGAGGTACATAGCTGTTAATTACTAAATATTTATATTTTTGTTTCTCCAGGAGAGTAATAATAAAGTTAGTTGAAACATAATATTTCTGGGTATTTATGAAAGAGCTTATTTTGATGTAAAGAGCCAATCCCCAGCAGTGACTCCCAAATTTACAATCCTTAGTCCCAACCTGGTAAAATAACTCATACCCATTCAACATGCTATTACTTTCATACCAAGTTTCCTGGAAACAAATCACATCACAAATGGGCAGTATTGTCTAAAGTGCTTGTCTAACTTCTCACTGGGCTCTAAAGTATTATATTACATTTCATGGTCATCGCATTTAAACTAAAATCTTCCAAATATAGTCCCAGCTTATCCATCATGTCACATTTTTGCATAATTCTGTCTGCTACTAATTTGTTTTTAACTATTATATCACTTTGACTTCCATGGTCCCATTGAATGGCACTTAAAATGCCATTCTTGTACAGATTTATTTGCAAATAATTTCAAAAGAAGTTGTATAGGGATCCAACCAGCCTGAATTCATGTTCTCTGACAATCCAGGGCATGCCAAAGAGACTGAGGGAAACTGGTGTTTCAAAGTTCCTACTACCAGTGATCTCAACCTTATTAAAATCATTTCTTTTTGGGAAGACAATACAAATCCTCCTATACTACAAGGTAACACCATTGATCCAAACATAATTAACAATCCTTGGGAGATGAAGTACACATCCACAATGTTATTTAAGGGGCCCCTGCACTTTCCTAATCTCTTTAATATCATTATTATGAATTTCCACAACCATATCTATCCTGATTAAATTCACAATCTGATGTTCAAGATCAGTCTCAGAGAAATTTAACCAGTTATTAGGACCTGTAAACCTCATGAAGGGGCAGGGGTTGAGTACCTCCTCCTCAAAGCATCCAGAAATTACTCCATCACCTGATGCCTTAATGTTCTTGTCCATGGCATAATCAGATTCCCTCTGTGATTTCTCTCTTACAGACTCTGTACCAGCTCCCCCCAAATTCTGATTTACTGCTTGACAGTCAGTTGACATATTCAGAAAGCATGGCACTTGGAGAAATTCCTTTCACTGTTGTTTCAGTAATTCAATCTCATAATCTAGTTCAGTAAGATACATTATAAACTTAGTCTGAACTTGCTGATCCTGAGTGGAATTCTCAGTTCCATTATTTTAAGTAGTCATCTGTGCTTCTACCAGTTGACTATATTTATCCTGCAAATTGAAATAGCTTTCTGTCACCTCTTTGTGTGCCTTACTTAGGTCCCCCTGCTTTTTTCCCTTTTTCTTTCTGAGTTCCCAACCTTACTTATAGCAGTTACTAGAGACTCTGGAATATCAACAATGCTAAAATCAGGTCTGATATTAATAGGGGATAAGTTAATTGCATCAAAGACCCTTGATGAAGAATCCTTATTAGGTACCACATCATCAAGATTTCTCCTGATATCATCTAATCTTGCTTCAATAACTGAAATATCCTCTCTTGCAGTCTCAGTGTCATTCCTAATAATAACTAATGGTTCCATTAACATTAGGTTGGCAAAGTATTGGTTTGTCATTAGACTAATTCATTCCTCACTCACGTATGTGGGGAAATAGTGCTGGCTAGTACTTTGTGCAATACCTTCAGTTACAGTGCCCTCAAATGTATTCATATGCTCACTCAGTTTTAGGTTTCCTAACATTTTCCTTCAATTCCCTAAAGCCATTGATTGTTGTAATTCCTGCAGGACTGCCTTTATTCCATTTCTGGAAACCATAAAACTCTCACTTTGGTCTAGGTTATCTCGAGCCCTATCAGACCCCCTAGAATTACTCTCCCCGGGCAAGAGCAAA
Organism: Neoceratodus forsteri; assembly: GCA_016271365.2. Taxonomy (NCBI): domain Eukaryota; kingdom Metazoa; phylum Chordata; order Ceratodontiformes; family Ceratodontidae; genus Neoceratodus; species Neoceratodus forsteri. The sequence continues at coordinate 410,943,412 of CM028133.1, read as the reverse complement.
AAGGTATTGCCCAGTATGTTATCTTCAGCAGCTCCCTTTTTAACTTTAGTTTCCACCCTTTCAACATCTACTTCTGGTGAACGGGAAACTAATGACAAATTATGAGGCTTTTCTGACATACTTCCATCCATTAGATCAGCATTGGGCAAACTTTGGAAGTGAGCTGCTTAATTTTAATTTTGGAGTGAGGTCCTATCCGAGGCTATTTCGGTAGATATAAATAAATGTTCAGTAATTTTTGTCTGTTTTTTTGCCGAAAAAGAGTTCCTTCAATTGTTTCCTTTTGATGTTCTTTGAAGATTTACTTCACTTAATAGAGGAGAGCATTTACTTTTAATTTTCCTTTGCAATCTTGTATTGACCATGATATAAATTCCTATTAACAACAAATAATGCTGAAAGTGCAAGTCTCTTGGGTGGAGTTAATAAATCCATCCAAAGAACAGCAAGGATATAAAAAATAGAATACACAACAAGAAGATGTGCAATAAGTAATTACAAGTATATGATCAATAAATTGTGTTAAGGATGTTCCCTGATGTTTCAGGAACCTCATGTCAAAATCATAATTTTTTGACAAGTACATGATCATCTAAACATTTAGGGTGGGATATTCAAAGGGGTTGCGCATGGTGCAACAGTGTTGTGCTATGCACAACCCACTGATGTGCCCTGGCACAAAATTCAACGGTGGAAGTTGCGCTGTGTAAATCCAGATGCGCCGGGCACATAAGTAATGTATGCAGTGCAAGTTTGAGTGTCTGCCCATGCATATTCTGTACATCCAGATATTCAGCCAGGGATGTGCTGTGCATATGCAGGCACACACCTGCCTTATGCCGCATGGGGGGGGGTGCAAAGATACACCCATAAAAAGAAGGAGCAAGGCCTGGCCACCCACAGGTGAACTGCTGTATTGCAGGGTGCAACACGGCAGCCGACCAGCTGTGGGTGGCCACCCGACCTCCAGAGACAAAGTCTGGGCACATTGCCCCCCTGCCCGATTGCAGGCATTATGAATACAAAAATTCCTTGGTGGTTCAGTGGAACTGTTCCCCAGTCTGATCACGGGCTTATGTAAAATAAATAATTCCCTGGTGGTCCAGTGGACCCTCTCCCCAGCCCGATCATGGGCTTATGTAAAATGAATAATTCCCTGGTGGTCCAGTGGACCCTCTCCCCAGCCCGATTGTGGGCTTATGTAAAATAAATAATTCCCTGGTGGTCCAGCAGATCCAAACCCCAGTCCGACTGTGGGCTTTAGCAAACATAACATTCCTGGTGGTCCAGTGGTACCCCCTCCCCACTCGCCCACTCAGACCCACCACCACGCTCCCCCCTGGTCAGCAGTGGGTGGAAGCTCCCCACCTGCAAGCTGTCCAGTGCCCTCTGACTGACACCATATAGTATGCCTGTATGCCCATTGGCCCACTGCATGGACCAATGGGCATGCAGACCATATTGTACTACACAGTCCTGAAATGTGAATGAAACCATTCACATTTTGGGACAGTGTAGTACAGTATGGTCTGCAAGTTCATTGGCCCAAGCAGTGGGCCAATGGGCTTACAGCCATAGTGTACGCTGTCAGTCGGTGGGTGGCCAGGCGGCTTATGGGTGGGAAGTTGCCACCCGCCGCTGACCAGGGGGAGTGGGGTGGCAGGTCTGAGTGGGTGGGCAGGTGGGGAGGAGGTACTGCTGGACCACCAGGGATGTTATGTTTGCCAAAGCCCGTGATTGGCCTGGGGTTCTGGTCCACCGGACCAAAAGAGAATTATTTATTTTGCTTAAGCCCATGATTGGGCTGGGGAGTGGGTCCACTGGACCACCAGGGAATTATTTATTTTACTTAAGCCCATGATCAGGCTGGGGTGCAGGTCCACTGGACCACCAGGGAAGTTTCATTTATCTAAAGCCTGTGATCAGTCAGTGAGGTAGGGTCTACTGGAACACCAGGGATATTACATTAACTACAGATCATGATCGGACATTGGGGTGCTTTGTCTGCCGAGGGGCAGGAGGCATCTGTCCTTGATGGCTGCAGCCTGGCAGGACACCAGGAGCAAGTTGTAGGGGATCAGCACACCTGCATGCAAATGGGGCCATACTGATATGCAAATGGCCCCATTTGTGCCTTGCATGCATAATGACCTCATTTGCATGTCCAGCATTGAATATCATGGGTCATGTGCCTAGCGCACCCACACTTGTGCATCCCCCTGCTCCTCACTTTCCACTTGTGCTGTTGCAGTGCCACTGCGCCATGTGCAGTGTGGGTGGCCACAGTGCCATATTCAATGGTGCTGAACCATGGCACAGCACCATTGACTATCACCCAGACCATGCCCTGGTGCATCCCAGTTGTGCTGCACCCAGGCTTGCACCCCTGCCTGGCGCATTCTGAATATCCCACCCTTAAAATCCACAACAAAAACATGGGTTGCCACGTTTGTTTTTTTATGCTTCATTTTATTATCCCTTAGTAGAACAGTGAATAACAATACAATTATTCTATCATACAGACACCATAAGAAAGAAAATATACCTTTAAACAAGTGACATAATAAAGCATAAAAGAGGAATTTTTTTTTTATATTTTTGGGGGCACAAAAGAAAAAAACAAAAAGAAATTACCCATGAACTTACTAAAACTTATTCATTTTCTTAATAATTTAATCTTGTTTGTGCTCCATGCTTTTATTTCCCTCTTAAGAAATAAAAAACTATAATTAGGTACCCATTAACATTAGAATATTCCCTCCATACAGAATTCATTTCAAAGCTCATCAGAATATAATAAATGAAAAAAAATAGATACTTAAATCATAAGACAACAATCTGCCCCATATATCCTTCTTTCCAGAAACAAAAATTTAAATGTTCACTGGGTGATATTCCGTGAGTTCTGCCTCTTCATCATTTATATCTGAACCTATATCCTCCAGTAATCTCACATTCATCTAAAAAAAAACCTTGGCTGAGTCAATGTCTTCCAAAAAATATGTTTTCTCCTGGAACAATACTTTAAGCCTTGCAGGTGCTAATAGACTAACAGCAAGTCCAGCCTCTTTGAATTCACTCATAATCGGGAGAAAACGTTTGCGTCTACACTGTGTTTGTAAGCAAAAGTCCAGATAGAGATGAAACCTATGCCCATCATAGAAACACTTCTTTACAGTTTGTGCCAATTGTAGCAGCTTAGTATGATCACTGAGATTGCAGAAAGGTAAGATAATAAATCTTGCCTTTTGTTGGTCCCTCATAGGTTCTTTTGCTGGACGACTTTGAGGTCTGTAGACACTGTCAAGTTACAATGTAATTCCAGTTCAGATACTGAGGTTAAAGCATTTTCCACAATCACCTTCAATTCAGATATAGAAATAGAGCCAGGGAAACCTATTAGTCATAGGTTTCTCCTCAGAGCATTATTTTCCAAACGCTCTAACCTTAAAGCTTGAGCCAACTGCTCATAAAATGAAGTGTTAACTGCACTCACTAGAGTCAAAGTTCTAGTGGTTAGGGCTTTAATCTCATTGCCAGTATTTTTTTACTGCTGGTTCCGTATTCTTGAGCCTTTTCTCCATCACCAAACAGTGGGCAATAATATCCTGCAGTGAAGTCTGAATCCTTAAAGTCGACTGACGTGCTTCTGCTTGAAATTCAGTCAGGAGAGACTGAATTGAAGTCAAAGTTGGCTTTCCCTGTTTGGGTTTGGTGCCGTGCTCTGAGCGCATCTGCACTATGGGAGGTTTTAAAGCCATTTTAACAGAGTTTGTTAGAAAATCGAGAGCTTCAAACAAATGTGACTTCCTTGCACAACAACTCAACAGTGCCCCCCATGTTTGTTTTTAAGTTACATGGTCAGACATAATCCATCTTTATGGAAAAAACCTGAAAGGGGTCAGATTGTTTTATGTGGTTATAACATCAATATTTTAGAAGTCAACATGAGTGTGAAAGAAAAAATGAAACAAGGGCACATCATTTGACATGATGCTTGCTTCATTTTTTTCCACAAATGCAAAAATAAACAGTAAATTACCAATACTGTAAGACCCTCTTGAACTGATATTCCTAATAAGGGGGAGACATTAGTAAGTTTTTATACATTAAACCATTTTAGACGTGTCATTTTCATAAAACATTTTTGATAGATGTAAAATATGATTATGAATATAGAAAAAGAAAGAAATATAGGGGTTGCCATGTTTCTTGTCATTATATCTGCTTTCAAAGTTGCAGTTTCTGAGGTGGTCAGCTAAGGACAAAAATAATTAAACCATCCCAATAAAAAATAAAACTTGCAAGAACGCTATTCAGACAATTCTAAAATGGGTGCAGAATGGCAAGGACTTTAACATAAAATAAACAGTGTAACCAAAGACAGACAGATACAGTATGCAAGTAAAGCACCTTGAATGATACTAAAGGATGCAATTGTGGTAGCTAATTTCCTTGCTGCTATCTTGTATATATTCTTAGCTGGACATGACGTAAAAGGATAAATCATTATTCTAATACTGGTTCTATATATTTAGGAGTGCACTTGTGCTATAAAATAACCCTGAAAACTTTTCTGAGCACATCAGAAAAATGGGAATTTGAAACACCAGGGATCAACTTTAAATAACTCATAAATAGCTATAAATAGAAAAAATGACTACTCCTATCTTAAAAGGAAAGTTGCTTGTTATATTATGTATTAAGCAGCCCAATATTTTAGAGTCATGCTTAGCAGTCAGTTTCTAGATCAGAAGCAGTACTTTTCAACAACATATATTTGCAATCAGAAGTGTGCAAAACACTCAATATTATAAATAGGCCTGCTATAGTAAGTTCATTGGCATTTCATAGTGATGACTTTATGAAAATATCTAAATACTATTAAAATTCTATGTGCAAGATGAACATGATAAGTAAAATAGCAAATCAGCTAAAGTGCTGGAAAAGTTCTTAAAGTGCATGTTCTTAAAGTGCTGGATGCCAGATTAAGGTGCTCTAGGTACTGCACATATAAGGTACTTATCCAAGTCCCTGACAAGGTTCTTTAACTTATCAAGAATAGTTTGTTGAGGATGAGTTTCTTTGTACAATCTTTTCTGATGGACATCATGCTGGTCTACACTTCTTGGTTCCATTTTTCCAGCAGCTTTGCCCAGATTGAACCAGCATGGTCCACTTCTCTTACTTCATGTGAAACTCCAGTTGAATAGTGTGCTGTGACTAATTAATCTCCCGCCCTTCCTTCTAAAATAATAAAATCAATAAAAGCATTCTTGATAACTTATAATGTTATCAGTGTTTTGAATCAATTGCTTATCCCACTAAAATGGCATCTAATAGCTTAAATAAGCACCTTTTAATTCTATTTATACAAACAATTATAAAAGGTATAATGCATATGATTTCTAGTGAGGCCATAATCAACATCACTTGCTTATCTGATTTTTGCTGAGCTTAATCCACCCTCACAGTAACAAGTAACAGGCTATTCAACTTTCTTTTGCCCTTTATCACTTTTTGGAAAAGAAAAAGAGCTACCCAGCTGAAACATGCTGCGTTTTTGAGCTTCGGGCTTCTATTTCTACTTTTGATGGTACAATGGAGCAATGCCACCTGCTTAGCCTGGACGCTGCCACCTGAGCAGCTTATCAAAGCACCCCCAGGTAGTCACATGACTAGGAGAGGCATGACATTTTAAATATACTAAAAAAAGCACTTTTAGAAGAAAAAGATCCTCTAATACTGGGTATTATATATAGCAAAACCTGAATGCTTGTGCACACACTTTGACAAAATCTCTGCAAACCTCCACATGAATAAGAGATTAGACTTGCTACAGTGTCTGCAGATTAAGCGCTCTATGCAATATGAGTAAATAAATGTTGACCACTTTCACATGCAACAAGACACTCCAGGTCTGATTCTCAAACAGCCCTTAAATCACCACAGGTTGCAGTGATCTAGGGCTGCAGCAAACCCTGGGACCCTGCATCCAATTCTCAGTTGGTTAGGGTCCCAGTGGCAAAGTCTTGTGGCTTGTGGCAACTGTAACAGTATGCCAAACAGAAGGCGTACCTGCACAGGGTGCTGCAAGTAATGGGCAGTCATGTGGCAATGGCCCAGGACATTCCCTGGTGGTCTAGCAGAACCCCTGATTCCCGATTACCACCATATTACTAATTATTAAAATAATAAGGAGGGGGTATGTGCCTGGGGATTAATCCATGCTGTTTGGGATTTGAACTGTTTCTGACTGCAATTCTGTTCTTTGTGGTTACACAGGAAGCTGAAAACAGATTTAGCCTCATGGGAGGAAGTCTGGGGTAGGGAAGCCTATCCAGGAGCCATTTTAAACTAATTATTTCAATTTGGATTTGGAGCCTGAAGGAGGATGAACTTCAAGACAGGGTTTGTTCCTGCTGTTTGAGGGAGGAGAAACTAAAAAGAGAAGTATTTGTTCCTGCTCTTTTGATCTTATTGTCTTAGCTTGTATTGGGAGGGGGTTTGTCCTTGGGGGTTTAATCAGTGCTGTTTGGGATTTGAACCATTTTTGACTGCAATTCTGTTTTTTGTGGTTGCACAGGAAACTGAAAATGGATTTAGCCTTGTGGAAGGAAGGCTGAGGGAGGGGAGCTTATCCAGGAGCCATTTTATGCTAAATGTTTCAGTTTAGATTTGGAGCCTGAAGGAGCATAAACTTCAGGACATGTTTTTTTCCTGCTGTTTGAGGGAGGAGAAACTAAAAAGGCAAGTATTTGTTCCTGCTGTTTTTAATTAATTGTCTTAACTTGTACTGGAAGGTATTATGTGCTTGGGGGTTTCATCAATGCTGTTTGGGATTTGAACCATTTCTGACTGCAATTCTGTTCTGTGTGGTTACACAGGAAGCAGAACACAGATTTAGCCTCGTGGGAGGAAGGCTGGGGAAGGGGATCCTATCCAGGAGCTATTTTAAGCTAATTGTTTCAGTTTGGATTTGGAGCCTGAAAGAGCATAAACTTTAAGACAGGGTTTGTTCCTGCTGCTTGAGGGAGGAGAAACTAAAAAGGCAAGTATTTGTTCCTGCTGGTTTGATTTTATTATCTTGTACTGGGAAGGAGTATGTGCCTGGGGGGTTAATCAGTGCTATTTGGGATTTGAACTGTTTCTGACTGAATTCTGTTCTGTGTGGTTACACAGGAAGCTGAAAACAGATTTAGCCTTGTGGGAGGAAGGCTGGGGAAGGGGATCCTTTCAAAGAGCCATTTGAAGCTAATTATTTCAATTTGGATTTGGAGCCTGAAGGAGGATGAACTTCTGGATAGGGGTTGTTCATGCTGTTTGTGGGGAGAGACACTAAAAAGGGAAGTATTTTTTCCTGCTCTTTTGATTTTATTGTCTTATCTTGAACTGGAAGGGGGTATATGCCTGGGGGTTTAATCAGTGCTATTTGGGATTTTAAGTGTTTCTGACTAAAATTCTGTTAATTACACTGCCTTTATATTTGATTTCAGTAGCTTCAGGCTGCTGAGCTGACTAGGGAGGCCTCTGTTTCATTCTGCTACAGTTGTGGAAATGCCTAGTGGCTTCTTTATGGGTGTGGCTGGCCCAGTCACTGCCTGGGAAGTCCTTTTATGATTGTTTCTGGACAGAGCCTGTGGGGTTGATCCCACCGACCCACCCAACCCACCCCTCCCAAGGCTTAGCCTTCATTTATAGGGCAGGTTCCAGAGTGCCTTGCAACATCATGCAACCACACAGGACATTGCAAGCAAAACAAAACAAAAAAGATAGCAGATAGCAATTAGGAGGCAGAAGCAGGTAGCAGAATAAGGAGGGTACTATGATTTATTATTTGTTCTTCAGCACACAGCTTAAGAGGAAAAGAGCTTTTATAGGTTTGATTAAGGGGGTTCCTTCTTGCTTTAGGACTTAGGGGCAGACTGTATTTATTTGGGGCAAACTTTGTTGGTTGGCTATCTTTTACATGAGGGTAAGGTATTGGGGAGCTGGGGGAATCATGGTCACAACTGGAAAAGGTGGAAGGGAGAGGTCACGGGGTGGTATGGTCATGCTTCTACCAAAAATGAGGGTATTGGAAGGGTAGTAGGCTGCAACAACTGCAGAGCGGCAATCTTTCTGAATATTGCATGGAGAGTGGGAGGGTGTTTGGTGTGCAAGCAAATGAGGCAGCTTAGGAATGAGATCAGCTGTCTACAAATGGAGCTTAGCAGGGGACTGAGGGCTGCGATGGTGGACAACTCAGTGGCTGGGGAGGGAAGGAGGGTAACTGTGGGGTGAGGACAGATCAACCAGGGAGGGGGAGGAGATGGAATATGGGGGCAGATGGGGAAAGGAGACAGGGGGTTCCAGTTCAGAGGACAAATGCAGACAGGAAAGAGGAGAAAAGCAGGACAGTAGGGAAGGAGGACTCTAACAGATGCAGAGTCAGCAACAGTAGGGGGTGAGCAGAAGGACAGAGGAAATAGGTGGTAGTGAAGGGACATCGAAAAATTGGTTAAAAGTACAGGCAGGATTGGGGGATGTGATAAGAGGAGTGCAGGGCAGTGGAACTGATGACAGACAAGATGAAAACGGAATTGAAGGGGGTCAAGAGGTTGAGGGGGTATGGTATAGGGGGCTGGTTGAGTAAGGATGGTAGTGGGGAAAAGGAGGAAGGGATGCATCAGGGAATGCATCAGAAGGAGGAGGCAGGTGAAGCCCAGTAGAGAGGGGAGGAAAAAGGGGGGAAGGAGAGCAAGGCAGTGGCAGGGGACATTACAACAGGAGTGGAAGGTTAAATAACTGCACTGGAGGAGGAGTAGGGATAGAGAGGAAGGGGACAGGATAAAGGAAGGACAAGGTGAGCCAAAAATGAAAACAAGGGTGGGATCCTAGAGCTGGGAGACTCAATTCTAAAAGGAATCAGATTGGGAAGCAAGAGGGATAGGTACAGTCACATATGGATGGAGGCCATGCCAGGCATGACAGTGGAAAGGGTGGGTCAATCTGTTCTGAAGTATGCTAAGAGAGGTAGGGAGAAACATTACATAGTTCTGCATTTGGGAACAAATGACCTGGCAGAAAAGATGGTAGATATAGTCCAGAGGAGGTTTGAGGAGCTGGGGCTGATTTGTAAGGAGGCAGGAAGATCAGCAACTTTCTCAGAGGTGCTTCCAGTACCCAAGGTGAGCATGGCAAGGAAGCTGAGTTTAAAGGAATTTAACACATGGCTAAGAGAATGGTGTCAGTCCAAAGGGTATGGGCTGGTGAGGGGGTGGGGAAGGACTTGGGAGGCAAGGATCTCTACACTAAGGACAGGCTAGACTTGAGTGAGGATGGAAGGAGGGCATTGAAACAGAAACTGAGGGAATACTTAGCAAACAATGAGAATTTAAACTAGAAGGGGGTGGCAGGTGGGCAGGAGTCAGGCAGGATCCACAGGAAGGAAGCCAAATGAGCTTACCCCCCCCCACACCAGCAGCAAGAGGCTTAGGGAGTGGTCAGGATGGGATGCTAGAAAGGGAGAGCAAGTAGAGAGAGGTGGGAAGGAAGCGTGGTGGAGGGTAGTAACTTTGAATGCTAGAAGTCTAGGGAACAAAACAGCAGATGTTACAGGCTCTCATGGCAGATGTAGAGGTGGAAACTGGTGGCCATCAACAAGACATGGGCCACCCACTACCATGACAGGGACCTGGCAGTACTGGGGTATAGGTTATTTCAGAGGGACAGGGTATAAGAGAATGGGGGGGTTGCACTGTCTGTGAGGGAAGAACTGAAGTGTGTCAGGAAGGAAGGGGAGGAGGGCAGCACCAAGTCATTATGGGTGCAGCTCCAGTACTCCAAATATAGGACCCTCAGGATGGGAGTGGTGTACAGGCCACCCTCTCAGACTGAGGAGTCAGACAGGGAACTAGTGGGACAGATCAGGAGGACCTGTGGGAGGGGCAGCAGGGAGAATGTGGGGGATCTCAACCTGCCAGCAGTGGATTGGAGTACCCCAGCCACCATGAATAGGAGGGAGCAGGAACTTCTGGACACCTTCCAGGACAGTTTCCTATTGCAGATGGTCAATGAGCCAACCAGGTTAGAGAACACCCTAGACCTCATTGTGGCAAACTGTGAGTTTGTGAAGGAGCTGAGGTGGAAGAACCACTGATGGAAAGTGACCACCACTCAGTGTGGTTCACAATAAACATGGGGAATGGGGGAGTAGAAACAGGCACAAGGGTGGTAGACTTCAGGAGGGCCGACTTTGGGAGGATGAGAGAACTAGTACAGTGGTATCTGGCCAGGATCCTTCCAAATATGGACACTAACCAGAAGTAGGAGGTAATTAAACTGGAAATTGTGGAGGCAACTACAACATGTACAAGGGTCCAGAGTAAGAAGGCTAGGGCCAAGAAGCCTAGCTGGGTGAGCAAGGAGGTCATGGAAAAAGTAAGGAAGAAAAAAGCCACTTTTAGAAGAAACAAAAAAAACAGGGAGAGGAGAGGAGAGGACAGGAAGGAATACCTGGAGGAGTCGAAGGAAGTGACAAGGGCAGTCAGGGCAGCCAAGGCATCCAGAGAACTCAGGCTAGCACAGGGCATCAAAAAGGGGAAGAAGGACTTCTTAAGGTATATCAGGGAGAAAAGAAGTTGAAAGGACCAGATAGTAAGGACCAAGAGGGATGAGGGTGGGTGGAAACTGAGGCAGAACAGGCAGAAGCATTAAATGAGTACTTCTGTCAGTATTTACTAAAGAAAGGACTATACCCAAGGGTGGGAGGGTGGGCACGGGGGAGGTGACAGACAGGAAATCCCAGTGGGTAGGTGCACTGAAGGCTTGTGGGCACTTAGGGTGGACAAGGCACCTGGGCCAGATGGTGTACACTCCAGGGTGCTAAAGAAGCTGGCAGAAGTCCTGGAAGAACCCTTGGAAAACCTGCTAAATGCCTCCCTGAACTCAGGGAGTGTACCTCAGGACTGGAGGATGGCGCACATGGTACCCCTCCACAAGAGCAGCCCCAAGGATGAGCCCAGAAACTACAGACTGGTAGGCCTCTCATCCATCATGGGAAAGTTGAAGGAGACAATCCTGAAGGAGAGGCTGGTTTCCATCCTAGAGGCTAATGGGCTGCAGGATGGCAGACAGCATGGGTTTGTCTCAGGCAGATCTTGTCAGACCAACCTGGCAGAGTACTATGACTAGGTAACCAGGCAAATAGACAAGGGCCATGCAGTGGAAGTCCAGTACCTGGACTTCAGTAAGACATTTGATTCAGTGCCACATGGGAGGCTAGGAAATAAAATGGAAGGCACAGGGGCAGGGGTGAAGAGAGTGGGATGGGTAGTGAACTGGCTACAAGGGAGACAGCAGAGGGTGGTAGTAGGAGGGGAGCTCTAATCTTCCAGGGAGGTGTCAAGTGGGGTGCCACAGGCTCTGTACTTGGACCATTTTTGTTTGGGATCTTCATAGCAGACATCTCAATAGGCATCAAGGGCAAGATCAGTCTGTTTGCAGATGACACCAAGATGGGATCAGTAATGGATAACTTAGGAGGGTGGCAGGGGTTGCAAGATGATCTGGCAAAATTGGAGGTCTGGTTAGACACTTGGCAGCTGGGATTCAATGCCATGTACTGTAAGGTGCTACATTTCAGTGCAAAAAAAATCAAGAAGGAGCTACCAGTTGGGGGGATTCAATGTGCCATGACGGAGGAAGAGAAGGATCTGGGGGTGATCATAATGAGAGCAATGAACAACTCTGAACAGTGTAGAAAGGCAGCTGCAAAGGCCAACAGCATGCTGGGTTGCATTGCCAGAGGCATATCCTCCAGGAGGGGGGGAGGTTATCCTACAGCTATATAGGTCACTGGTTAGACCACACCTAGAGTACTGCATGCAGTTCTGGTGACTGTACCTGAAGAAGGACATTAGGTTACTGGAGGCAGTGCAGTGCAAGACAACAAAAATGATCCAGGGTCTAGGGGACTTACCCAGGCTGAGGGAGTTGAACATGTACTTTCTGGAGTAAAGGAGTGATGGGGGAACATGACTGAAACCTTCAAGTACATGAAGGGAAATTAATAAGACTGGCAAGGAAGGGCTTTTCAAATTAAGGAGAGGGAGGGACACTCGTGGGCACAATCTGAGATTGGAAGGGGGAAGGTTCAGGAGAGAAATGAGGGGACACTTTTACAGAAAAGGTAGTGTCTGGGTGGAATGCATTGCCAAAGGAAGTGGTATCCTGTACAACAGTGGGCTGTTTCAAAAGGGGATGGGACAGGGTGAGAGGGAGGGTCACTGGAGGGGGAGGGAGGAGCAGCTGCAATATAAGGGCTGCTAGCTGCACAATCAAGCAGACTTGATAGACCATAAGGCCTTTATCTGCTGGCAACTTCCTATGTTCGAATGTTTGTAAACACCCTCCCTGATGGACTAGCAGACCCCCCCTCCCCAATTTCCCCATAAAATGAGTATTGATCATATGTCCTTGGTGGTGTAGTGTACCCTCCCCATCTCTAATGTCTCCAAGATGTGTTAATATATTAAAATTACCTGGTGATTTAGCGTCCCCCCTTCCCGATCCCCCATTATTTTGTATTATGAAAACTTTGGTGGTATAGTGGCCCCCCATCCCACCAGGCATTGTCCTAACACCCCGCTTCCCATCCCAAAACTGAGCTGGTGACTGGTACAGCCCACCACTCACCACCACTGCCAGCTGCCAACTGAGGTCAGAGCTCAGTCAGTGGCTGGCTGCTGTGGTGAGCAGTGGACTGTGCTAGATGCTGGCTTAGTTTGGGGATGGGGGAGTGGGGTGGTGGGACACTACCTGCTGTTGTGGGGGGCCACTATGCCACCAATGTTTTCATAATATGGCATAATGGAGGACCAGGGCTTGGGGAGGATGCTAGATCACCAGGGTATTTTAATACATTAACACATCTTAGGGACATCGTGGATTGGGGGGGGGGTACAGTAGACCATCAGGGACCTATATTAAATACTTAATTCAGGGGACATTGAGGAAGGCGTCTGCTAGTCCAGCAGGGAGGGGGTTTATTTGATAACTAGTTTTATGGGGGTAATTGGGGATTGGGAGTCCCAGGGATCCTTTTGAATTATAGAGAGCAATTGGAGCTGAGGTGGAGGGACTGCAGAACATCGCTGCATCTAGGGCACCTCTCCTGTTGGGAAAACTTCCAAGTACCCTTAGACCAGCCTTGGCTGGTCTAACAGCACTTAAACATTTGCCCACTAGGAGAGTTTTGTAAGTCCCGATTCAGTGGATTTGTCAGCCTGGGTCTGCCTCAAGCCCCCTGTGCCATGCCACAGCCCAGTGTGTGGCACAAGGGCAGTGCAAGTCCCATTTGGTGCAGACTGCCTGTGATAGACACAGGCTGCCTTTGTGAATCTCTCCTATGGCATTGTTTGGCACAAGGGGTACTTTGCATCAATCACTGGGATGCAAGCCCCATGCTCTGCCCCAGGAGCTTTGAGAATCAGGCCCACTAGTTCAGATTAGAAGTTCTTTTCCTTTCAACTATTTCTCCTCTCAGCCTTCAATCCCATTCTCTCCAGGCTCCCATTCTCTCCTGTCCTTTCCAATCCTCTCAGCTTTCTGACTTCTGTTAGTCTTAAAACTTCACCTTTGTACAACTGCAAACGTTTCAGCCATTCCGAAGGGCTTTCAGGTCCCCACCGATCCAGCTACTCCACCACTGTTGCCTTCATCCTAGTAAGAGAACAGAATAAAAACAGTGCAACAGTGCAATACTCCCCATGAATGCTGTACAAGATGTACTGGAAATAGTCTGTGGTATTAAAAAACAGTTCTTAAAAAATAGAAAGCCTTCACAGAGTCCTACTCCTTCAGCTTCTCAATAGCAGTTAGGGGGTGGCAGCATCCAGGTGATGGCCATCTTATGTTCATACTTCTGAACATTCATTTCTATTCAGTTTATATACTTTCTTTTTCCACAAAAAGTATGTAAACCAAAGTATCAACTACTGCAGTCAAGAATCCTAATTAATGGGCAGTCAGTATGGACATAGAATGACCATGATTTCAGATGACATTATTTAGTAAAGTAGCATGGCAATCAATGCCATCCAAAGTTAACACATTAGCAAATGCAGAAAAAAACATTGCTTGTAATCTGGACTAGTCACAGGTCCCAAAAATAAAGTCCTGAAGTGATTCAAAAGAGGAGCCAGTAAAATGCTAGGATGTGTAGGGCATGGCTTTACCAGCCATTGGCAGGAGGTAATTTTGCCACTTTATGGGTCTCATCTTGAGAACTGTGCTCAGTTCTGAAGTATGCAACTAAAAAGTAAGGGATGGACTGGAGAAAATCCAGTGGAGGGACACTAAAATGATCCTGGAGTAACCGGCAATATGATATAAGGAAAGAGTGTAGAGCCTTAGTGAGATATTTTTAAAGAGTTAGACACAGAACTCACATCTTTATTTCAGATGCATGCTGTATCAGTGCAGATGTGTCTGGATGTATCCACATATGCAGCCAGATGCATTTGCAACATTCCTACAGTTTACAGTACTTCTGGACACAACTGCAGGATTGGTATCTGTTTGTTGGGTGCAACTGTGAACTTCTGTCCTGAAAGGTACCAACTTTTTGCCATCTAACTTGTGAGATGGAAGTCCACAGTTGCATCTGAAAATCAGACACAATTCTATTGAAATCGTGCCTTCAGAATTTAGTCACTAAGGGCATGAAGGGAGAGTAGGTTTATAATTAGGAGGTTTATAATAGAGATGGGCAAATGTTTGCAAGAATAAATTCAGGACAACCAATCAAACTTTACCAACTGAATAAGAAGTCACCTGCAAGGGGCCATAACCTTAAATTGGTGGGGAACATTCATAAAGGATGTGAAAGGAAAGTGAAAAAAGTAGTACAGGCTTCCTAGCATGCCACTGGTTTTAGGTTTTTACCAGAAAAAAACAGTAAAATTCCAGAATTAGGACTGCCTGCATATCATTAAAAAGAAATAATTTCATAGAATTTGACATTTTAGGCCAAATTAGTAAATCTACAGAACTTGTATTTTTCTTATAATTGCTTCCTGTATTATTTTCAGTTTGCTTCATTTAACGCTCTTTATATTAAGTCTTCTTTTATTATGATTATTTACACACATGCTAAAAGAATGACAGTAGAATTCCAGTAAAACTTGGAAATTAGAACAACAATCACTGGTGTAATTCCCAGAATTTCAGGTATTGAAAATGGAATTTTATTATTTTTATCACTGTAAATCAGTAGCCTTGGTCATAACCTTAAATTGGTGGGAAAAATTCAAAAAGGTTGTGAAAGGTAGGTGAAAAAGTAGAATAGCCTTCCTAGCATGGTGTTCAATGCTGGGTTCAAAGATGGTGGGGTTAGTTTCAAGGGGCCTATTAAATGGAATAAATAGGGGAAAGAAGGGCAGTAGTTTCAAGATACAGTTGAAAAGCAGACTAGATGGACTCTACGGGCTTGATTCTCAAACACTTTAGACCACTGGTGGGCAACCTGTGGCCCAAGAGCCACATGTGGCCTCCCAGGGGTTAACCTGTGGCCCTCGCATCCATCCCATAGCATAACTTTTAATGCTGTTTATAACTTTTAATGCTGTTTCCAGTCCTTTAAATAAAGTTTATTGCATTATAACTTATAATGTTTAATACTGTTTATAACTTTTAATGCTGTTTCCAGTCCTTTAAATAAATTTTATTGCATTCTAACGTATAATTTCTACTTGATACTGAGGTACAGAGGGTCTTGTGGGGTCTTGCAGCCCTTGGGGGTGTTCAAGAGCTGCATTTGCAGCTCTCTGGTTATCTCAGGTTGCCCAACACTGCTTTAGACTGTTGCAAGCCCCAGGTGAACTGAACACATGGTGCATGGGGCTTGCAGCAGTCCGTAGCCAGCAAATTGGGATTCTAAATCCCGTGCACCACATGCTGCAAGTTAGATCAGCTTTTCCTGGTCTAACTTCACTGACCTTTTTATAGGTTTGCACCAAATATTTGGTACAAGCCATTGTAAAGAGCATAAAGTGCCACAAATGCATGCAATCTACGAAAATAGGGCACACCGTGTGGCACTGTGTTTGGGGCAGCGCAGGGTTTGACGCAGGGCTTGTGCAAGCCCTGCATCACTCTTTGAGAATCAAGCCCATACATCTTTATCTGGTCATATGTTTCTTTGTTTTTGTGTTTCTGATGCCTATGAGCAACTGCAGTTGTTTTCAGAGTCAGAAGTGTACTTCACAATAAATACACAAAGGGGGTTGTGCTGTTACCATATATCACACTACTCTATGTTCTACGATCCAAAGATGTTTTGGTTGGTA
The DNA here is from genome assembly GCA_016271365.2 of Neoceratodus forsteri. Classification (NCBI taxonomy): domain Eukaryota; kingdom Metazoa; phylum Chordata; order Ceratodontiformes; family Ceratodontidae; genus Neoceratodus; species Neoceratodus forsteri. The sequence continues at coordinate 410,927,081 of CM028133.1, read as the reverse complement.
TTGACTAGATTCTGTAGGAATTGAAGTAAGTGATATGTTTTTTAGGCCATATACTGTTCACTAAGAGCACACTGGAGGAGCATGTATAAACACTTGAGGAAGTGCTGACTCACTTTGAGTTTTACGGAGTGCATGTTTCACTAAGTCTGCAAAATATGCTTTTCTACAGCTTCAGGAGTACTTTGTTTATTTGATAATGCTGAGGTTTACAGCCAACCAGTAAGGAAGTAGAAGCTTTTGATGAATGTGCCACAGTTCAATTTGCTATATCAGTATTGTCTGCACTGTGAGTAAAAACAGTGGTGCCATCCAGGATGCAGTGTGGTACCTTGCAGTATTAGTGTAGAGTGCTGCATTATGCTGCAGGTGAACAGTGTAATTCAATGGCAATTAAACCCTTTTGTCATGCTTGCATTAAGTCATGACGGGGTGTGCATTATACTGATTTTACTGTATACCCAAGGGCATATGGACCAGGACATCGCAGGCGTAGTGCCTTCAGCTCCTGGAAGCATGGTTGGATCAGCATAATACACAACCCTGAAGTATCTTACTGAACTTACAAAATGGTTGTACTAACAACACAAAAAGCAAAACAAAAACAATGCCAACTACTTTTTTGTATTAAAATAGGTATTTTCTTTTGCTATGAGTAACTAGTAAAAAAGTAGTCCCTCTCCAGCTGTCAATTATCTGTTTAGCTACACATTCAATAGAGGAAATGTTTGTTTATCATGGAATGCAAGAATTCAAACTTATGCTGAATTTTACCTGCTGATTGTTCATCTCTACCTACACAGAGACACACAGCAGAATGCCTCAGTAAAGATAGAGATTTAAGTTTTCTATCTGGGGCAAGCATTAAACATTTCCATGACACAGCAGACCCACTGGTGCAAATAGGGGCTATAAAAGGAAAGAACATTTAACTTCTTTGTTCTTATTTTTTTTTTATTTTGCATATATTCTTCCCCCTCGCTGGCCCCCATTGGTCTTATTCACTCATCCAGTCACATCACCCAGCTTTCCCAGGACTTACCTCTCCCACTTACACCCTAGTTTACTCCCCCAAGGCAGGGCCATCAGGAGGGGACTGCTACTTCCTGACAGAGGCTGGGTAGGTGCATGAGGGAGAACACCATGGTTGATGGTTTAGGGCATGTGGTGAGGATTAGACATCTTCCTGCAGTGGCTGGTGCTCAATTGTCTTGTTTTTCTCCCCCATGGATGCCTACGGGGCTCCCAGCATGCATAAGTATACATTCCACATCAGAAACTGCCAATGTCCTTGTCCAGTTCCATGGATCCACTTGCACTGCCACCTGGAGTCACCCAGATGTCAGAAGCAGAGTGGCATCCACCCCCTTCTGAGATATAGAGCATCCTCTGGGAAACTCAACTCACCTCCTCCAGCCAGCTCTCCAGTGACTTGTGTTTGTTCCTGAACCTGGGTCATCAGATCATGAACAGAAGCATTAGCGCTGTGCCAGCAGACCAGCTTTTGTTTGTTCTTACTTGAGGAAGTTTTATTTGCACAGCCTAGAATGTTTTTTAGTGAGTAACGATATCAGCCATGTTTGTGATGGCAATCAGGAATTCTTGATTAGGCATTGATATTGCTAGTGTGCTGTGTCCTGATTGCCAGCACTTTCTTTATCTCTGTGTTATACAGATCTAAAATATAGGTGCAAACCAGTTAGGACTGAGACTACTTTCTGCCGCTTTTATAAGCAGCAATTTTGACATGTCATTTATCGCATGGTATTGCATTTCATCCTGGCTGGTTTCATGCACTGGACATCGGCATTAATACTGTTAGCCAACCATTGTCAGATTATTTATTTATTTATTTGGAATTCGGAAACACCTTTGAGTCATAGACTCATTTACAAAGGATCCACATCACAGAGATAAGAATACAGACTGACAGTACTAACAATAGATCAGTGAGTAAACGTTCAAGTAAATATACAGTGAGCAGAAGGCAAACATTCAGTTACAATGAGCAGTAAAAAGCATTCAAATACTAGGAATTGCTTAGGGATGGTCATTACACGATAGGTATTACAGTTTGGAAACAAATTCTGACAATGACTGCTTAGGTGGAGAAGCAGGCAGGGTGGGCAAACTCAGGCCAGGGGCCATCGTCAAGGTTATTATCAGGTCATGAGCAGTCGCAGGCACTTGAGGACAGGAGATGTTCCCTAAGGTGGGTTTTGAAGAGCCCAAGTCTAGGTTCATTTACCAAGGGGCCAGGTAGACTATTCATCCACCGCGGGGCCCTATAGTTAAAGGATTTTTGGAATAGGGAGGTCCAGCAGCTGGGAACTGAGAAGAGGGTCTTGTCAGAGCTACAAGTGTGATGCACCTTAGGTTCAGGGTTGACTAAAGGGGCTAGTCTGGGGGGGAGAGACCAAAGGCAATTTTTTTAGCCAAGAGGCAGGTGTGGAACTGGATTCTGTTGACTGGGTTTAGCCAGCCGGTATCATTATAAAGTACACAGGTGTGCGTGAGCTGGTCACATCCCAGGATGAGGTGGCAGGCATTATTAAGGGAGAAATGGAGACTATCTAGGGCAGTAGCATTTGCTGCTCTGTATATCAGTAAGCCATAATCCAACAGCGAGAGAACCGAGGAGGAGACAGCAAGCCTGAGGGAATCTGGGGTGAGACAGTGTTTGAAGCAATATAACAGTCCTAACCTGACATTTAAGGACCTGGACAGGTGGCAGATATGAAGGTGGAAGTTAAGTGCAGGGTCCAAAGTGATGCCCAGGTATTTAAAGGAGCACACTTGCTCGGGGGGGGTCTGGTTTGCAGTTAGAACTAGAGGGCAATGTTGCTTTCTTACATTCTGCGGATGGGAGAACAGCATAAATTTGGTTTTAGAATAGTTAATAGTGAGTCACTGAGCAGTGAACCAGTTCTCAGCATAGCTGAAAGCAGCCTGGAGGGAGCAGTGGAGTTGAAAGGGATCAGGGTTGGAGGAGAAGAGGACAGCATCGTCCGTGTAAAGTAAAAGATTGCTGGGGCAGGACATGGTGAGGGAGTGGAGGAATAGGCTGAAAAGCAGTGGCCCAAGAATGGAACCCTGGGGAATGCTTGAGAGGACAGGCAAACCTTTGGATAAGGTGTTCCCTATTTTGGCCTGCTGGGACTGGTTCATGAGGTAGTCCATAAACCAGCCCATCACATCACGGGAGTAGCCCAGGTTGGTCAAGGTGGTTAGCAGGAGGGAGTGGTTTATGGTGTCAAACGCCTTTGTGAGGTCTATGTAGACAGTACCAGTGATGTGACCCTTATCCAACGCAGAGTGTATGACATTGAGTACTGAAGATCAGCTGGCCATGGAAATGCCAATGAGATACATTTTTTTCATGTTAAAAACAGAACCAATGCACAGCAGAAGCATATATTTTCTTTTTGGTTGTGTGATTGAGCTGCTACAATCAGCTAGGCATAGCTGAAGGAAGCATAAATGACTCACTGTTGTTGAAAGTGTGGAATTATACCCTAGATAGATTGCCGTTATGTGTCTGAACTATCACCGCAGCCATTATTTTACAACTAAGACCAACTAACCACAAAGCAAGGATAATGTGGGTATTCTGAGTTATCATACCCCTAGCATACTGTTAGAAAATTATGAATACTCTGTCTAGTGAACACCGTGGAATGGGGTGAGAAAAAATGGACAGAGGTAATCTAGTTTGGCTTTATTTTGGGTCCCATTTTATTAGTTTTGTAGGAATATGCATACAGTAAATGTAAAACACTGAAAATAAAGGTATGAAAACCTTGAGCTCAGCAGTGTATATATTACCCTTGCTTACTATTACCAATAATCTTTACAATGTGAAAAAGAAGGTAAGTAGGAATGAAAGTTTACTTTCTATGAATGAGAACAGCAACTATGTTAATGAAACAGATAAACAACCTTTTGTAACAGATTTCCAAGTTATTCTTGATCCTTACTTTGATAGGTCAGACCTAAATCTGGTAGAGGATGGAATTAACTTAACAAAACAGACTTCTACAATATTAGATCTTTTTTAGTCCACTTTCTTTTAATGAACTAGAGACAATTAGTGATACTTCACAAAATAAGGAAGATAAACCACTGGAAACATGGCATAAGGAAGATATGCTGCAGTAATCACAAAACTTGGCAAAATAATCATCAGATATATTAGCTACTATAACCATAACATTCATAATGAAACTTTAGATTCATTGACATAATAAATACCCTACACCTTTGTCAAATGATCTGGTTAAGGTTTTAGGATACCAATGCATTGCCAATGTGCTTATAATACAGTACTTCCATTTTTCAAGTGAGCTGGGTGCTATTGAGGGAGGGTTAGTCTATAACAGAATAAAGTTAGATAAATTATACAACTGTTGACTAAATAATTATTAGGCACCATCAGATACACTTTCTGTTCCACCAAGAAAGCAAATTTAGCCTTCGAAACAGATAAAGAATTACTTGAAAAAAAAATGCACACCTGCAAGAGAATAATGTGGATCAAATGTTGACAAAAACTAAGTTAGTGAAAATTCAAAAGATAAGGTTAAATGGGTAGAAACAATTTGCAGCACATTCAAAAACATCAAAAATATCACACCCATTATTTAAAGGAAGGCTACAATAAATCTAAAAAACTGGAAATACTTAATTCAACCCAACGGATTCATTATCAAAATATGAGGAAATCAAAGAATAATAATCATTATAATGAGATGGAGAAAAGTTGAACTTTACAAGATCAACCTAAAAAAGAAAAGGCAAAGAATAACGAAACAGTAGACAAAACCAGAAATGAATCAACAACTGCAATATATTATGTAGCCAGTATTGGGTAATGATTGGACTTTTATGATCAAGGGCATTTATCAAAAGTCATACGAGACAGGATATATACTTAAAAAGCTGATAATATACCTTCTTGAAAAGGAGCTGCCAATGTCAATTGAGTAAAGTATATCCTTCATCCAATTCATATAAAATCAGTAAGTTACCAATCTCATGTGCTTCTAGTCAATGATAGCCCTCACTTAGTATTTATGATTCAAGCAGCTCAATGTAAGCTTCATAGATATACTGTAAATGGACTGTCCCCCCCAACTGATATCATGTGATTAAAATGTTATTTAGATTTTGCTAAGGGCAATAATGACTATATGATCCTCTATCAACTGATGCATAATTGCAAAAAAGACAACAGAAAATAGATATATAAAAGCTATTACAGTTTTTGTTGTGAAAAGAAAAGCTGATGAGTCTCCAAAATCTTTATTACAACTTATTAGTAGCATAATTAGTAATAGTCTGGAAGGTGTTGTACCAGTTGCTGAAGTTTTATGAAGTCAGCGACAACTGGATTAGAACAATATAGGTCAACTAGATATTGAACTAAATCATGTCAATCTCACCAGTCTTACATTCCAAAACTCTTTATAATGGGACCAAATGGGTATTTTTAATAATAGCATCAGCTAAGTTATGTAAACAGCCAGTAAAAAGAATCTCTTTTCAGAAAGAGGTGAATATTATCACCCTCAATTAAAATAGATTTGCCCAGCTGCAAGAGGTAGCACTTAATTAATTAAATTAGGAAACAGCAGTAGTAGTAGATTCTTCAAATACCATTTTTACATGTATGACATGGAATATGGCAGGATTAGTAAACAGACTAGGAGACAAACAGCTTTAAAATTCCTCCGGTCAGTAAATTTATTTTAGATCCAAGAGGCATGGAACTTTCAGGATGAAAAGATTGCTTTCAAGTGATTTCAGGTTAATGAGTCTTTGACCAGAAGAAAATCTAAATTTGGTAGATCAACAGAGGCATTCTCAAGGCTAAAAAAATAGCTGTCAGTGTTAAAATAGAGATGATATCACCTAAAGGCAATCACTTTATTTTTATACTTTTGGTGACTATCTCAGTAAAGTTAGTTTTGGGAAATACATATATTCATAAAGAGACTAGGATGGTAATATGTCATCATTGTGTATCAGGATAAATAATGTAATTCAAGAAGTTAACAACACCTATTCAGAAATACAGATACTAATCATAGATGATTTCAATAGAAAAGTGGAGATTATGAAAGCCTAAATAGTATGTTGTTACCATATGGAGATAATATACATACTGTAACTCAAAAAGGATATCATCTGATGAGGTCTGAAATAAAGGAGGGAATAAACTGAGCAAATGTTTAAAAGTGATTTACAAAGATTCCCCCCCCCCCCACTTACATATTCTGGTAACTAATGCTGGCAATAGTCATTCCAGCTACTTCTAATAATTTTAAGTTATTATTTTTGTGGAAGGGATCAAAATGGCCTTACAAGATGGCCAGCTGATCCCTTCAACTTCCTGACAGACTGACATGCCCCTGTGCTCAGGCATGTAATGTCGTGTGATTAGGGAGAGTGTGGGGCACACCCATTAAAGTCAATGGGGCTCCATTTCAATGGCATTTTATGCCTTCTAATGGCCAGTTAGAGATTAATGAAGTTGAAACTGAAGTTTATTTATATTTGGACAGGATAAGACATTAGGCATGAGCCTGTTTTCAGGGCCATTCTGTAAATGCACTTAGTGTTATATAGTTGCATATAAGTAAACAAGGTAAAACATTAAAACAAAATCAATACAAAAGGAAGGTCCTGTCAAACTAATCTCATAGATTTCTTTGTCTGAGTAACCAGAGTGGTGAACCAAGGGGGAGCAGTTGATGTCACCTACCTTGACTTCAGCAAAGCTTTCAATACTATTCCACATAGAAGATTGATTAATAAGCTGGGTAGGCTCGGGGTGGGTCAGAAGTTGGTCAACTGGGTGGCAAACTGGTTGATGAACCAAAAACAGAGAGTGGTGGTAAATGGTATACAGTCAGAAGAAATGCAAGTCACAAGTGGAGTACCTCAGGGATCAGTCCTGGGGCCAGTCCCCTTTAATATCTTCATCAGTGGCATTGCAGATGGACTGGAGGGTAAGGTTTGTCTGTTTGCAGATGACACCAAGATCTGCAACAGAGTGGATTATCCAGATGGGGTGGACAGAATGAGAAGCAATCTGGATAAACTAGTAAAATTGTCAGAAGAGTGGCAACTGGGGTTTAATGCAAAGAAGTGCAAGATCATGCACATAGGGAAGAGAAACCTTGAAGCTACCTATAAGCTGGGAGGGGACTTGCTGGAAGTCACAAAGGAAGAAAGAGACTTGAGCATCATCATCACCAATGACCTGAAATCATCCAAGCAGACCACTAAAGCAGTAGGTAAGGCTAGGGGAATGTTAGGGTTTATTAGTAGGGGTATCACAAGTCAGAAGAGGGAGGTAATAATCTCTCTTTACAAGACACTGGTTAGACCCCATCTGGAGTACTGTGTGCAGTACTGTAGGCCACACCTTCACAAGGACATTAACCAAACTGAGGCAGTCCAGAGAAAGGCAACCAAAATGGTACAGGGACTGCATCAGAAAACATAGGAGGACAGATTAACGGAGCTCAATATGTATACTCTTGAGCAATGGAGGGAGAGAGGTGATATGATCGAAACATTCAAACACCTTAAGGGCATTAACAAGGTGAAAGAGTCTAACATGTTTCAATATAAGAAAATAGCAGAACAGGAGGACACAGCATGAGATTAGAGGGAGGCCAATTAAGGGGTAATGTGAGGAAGTTCTTTTTCTCAGAAGGGTGGTGGATGCATGGAACGGCCTACATTAGAAAGTGGAGGATATGAATACAGTGCAGGGCTTCAAACAGGCATGGGATATGCATAAAGGAGCAATACAGATGAGTATGAATAGACAGGCCATTGACAGAGCAAAGGCCAATGGCACATTTATAAGGTAGAAAAAGTAATGGGCAGACCGGATGGTCCTTGTGGTCCTTATCTGACAACAACTTCTATGTTTCTATGTTTCTGTGTTTCTACGTTTCTATGTATGTTTCAATAACAATGGGATAAAAATTGATTTCATCCAGAAACAGCTGCCTTAAAACTGTAAAGTGCAGCCATATTTTGTAGTTTTGTTGTGAGAGAGTTCCAGGTAGTAGCAGTAATATGGTCAAAGGTCATTTGTCCATATCTGTTCTTCTCTGAGGAATTTTTAGGCCTCTTTCAGTAACTTCTCACAGAGAGTAAATAGATTATACTGGGGTAAGTCTTTTTATTTTTTTTTTGTTATTTATTCAATCTTGGACTACAATACCTTTGAGCGGGACACAGCTCTTTTACAAAGGTTCCACGTCATAAAGGGTGGGTATACATACATTGTGGGTTTAGGAGTATCTAGCTAGGTGAGTAAACGTAGACAAAAATACATTGTAAATAGGAAACAGAGATGGTTTTAACACTAGGATAATTTACTGTAGGTAACAGTAGCAACCTAGGTGGCATTGTCAGGAAAAAACAGTAAGCAGCTATCCAGAAAGGAAAATAGGGGGCACTGAGTGTGGCGGGTGATGACTATTTAGGGGGAGGTGGGAGAGAGGAGAGTGCAGGGTATTGCAGGACAAAAATGAGGGCAATTCAGGGTAGAAGGACAAAGTAGGAGTAGCGAGGAGATGGTAATAACCTGAAAGGTGAATAAGACCAGGGTCAGAAGTGGGTGTGTGTGGATTAATTAGAAAGTAGAGTCACAGGAGCTTTTCTTCAGTAGGTGTTGTCTTAGCCTGGTCTTGAAAAGCCCCAATCTCTCTGTGGCGTTATGTTCCATGCCGAGGTTATTGAGCCAAAGTGGTGCCTGGTAAGCATATGACCTCTGCCCTTGGGAGGTTCTGCAGTGAGGGATGGTGAGAACCTGATGGTCAGAGTTCCAGGTGTGGTGTGGGCCTTTGAATAAGCTTAATAGGCTTGTGACTGCAGGAGGCTGAAGTCCGAGTAGTGATTTTTTAGCTAAGAGGCAGGTTTGGTATTGTATCCTGTTTTCAAGTTGTAGCCACCTAACTTGCTCATAAAAGTCACATGTGTGCGTTAGTTGGGGGGGAATTGGTGAGCAGTCTGCAGGCCTTGTTTAGGGCTACTGCTATCTTACATAGTAAGGTGGGAGTGGCTGAGCTGTATATGACCAATCCATAGTCGATGACAGAGACAACTGTGCTATGGATTGCGGTTTGGAGTGCCTCAGGTGTTAGGCATTTCTTGTGCCTGTGCAGGAGCCCAATTCTTACGTGGACTGTTTTGGCCACAATCTTAATGTGTTCTGCATAGGAGAGGGAACAGTCAAGCGTAACCCCCAGGTATTTGAATTGCTCTACTTGTTCAAGTGAAACCCCTGTGCAGTTAGTGATGTTAAGGGATGCTGCTTTGTGTTTGCTTCTAGCACCACTAAAAAACATTACTTTTGCCTTTTTATAATTCAGAACCATCTTGTGGGCTCTGAACCAATCTTCAGTTTGTTTAAAAGCATGTTGTAGCTGATAGTTTAGGGTGTGAGGGTCATATTGAGAAGTAAAAATAACAGCATTATCTGCATAGAGAAGTATCCATTGGTCACACGATTGAGGAAGGCTATTTAGAAAGATGCTGAAAAGGAGGGGTCCTAGGATTGACTCCTGGGGGACCCCACAAAGTTTATGCTCTGCGGAGGGTATGGAATATGTTTTACCTAGAAGAAGGACATATTTGGGTAGAGAATATTTTTTCTATTTGGGTCCCAATATATGGAATTCATTGCCAACCCACCTTAGGCCAATTAGTTCTAGTCCTAATTTAGGAGAAATAAAAAGTTGGTTTAAATTTGAAGCTGATAAAAGGTTAAATGTTGAGTAATTGTGTATATTATGCTCCAAAATATGTTGTATAGTTGTACTTTTATGAATAGGAATATGTGTGATGTATATGTCGTTTATTTGTATGGATGTTAAAGTTATTGTAATTTATATTTTGTCGTGTCATTTTAAGTATTGTTGTATGTTATTTTGTGATATATTTTTTATTATGATGTTAATATGAATGTAAATATTAAGAACCTCACTGGAAATGAGCTTGTCTCAGTTGAGTTTCCTATTCTTTTGCTTGTCAATTGAATAAAAATTTTTTACTACTACTACTACAATGAAGTGGCAGGGGCCCAGATGTGATCCTTCCAATCTTTACCTGTTGGTATCGATCAGCTAGATAGCTTTTGAACCAGTTAGTACTGGGGTTAGAGAGGCCTATCGAGGTGAGTTGTTGAAGTAGTAGGGAGTGACTGACCATGTTAAAGGCCTTTGTTAGATCAATAAAGGCTGTGCCAACAAGATTACCTGGTCCAGTGAACTGTGTATGCAGCTGGTGAACTCCAGAAGAGCTGTGGAGGTACTGTGCCCTTTCAGAAATCCTTGTTGTTCCGGACACTGAACGTTGTATTTATTAAGGTATTCAACCAGCTGGTCTGAGACTATGCGCTCCAGTGCTTTTGACAGTGGTGGAAGGATAGAAATAGGTCTGTGATTGGCCTGCAGTGCCCGGTCACTGCTCTTGTGCACTGGAGTTACCAGGGCTGACTTCCAAGCTTGATGGAACTGAGCCAGCTGTAGGGATAAGTTCAGCAGTTTAGTAATGGGAGCTAGGATCTCATCAAATGCAAGGGAAATAAATTTGAGGTCGAGTGTGTCGCCGCTTTTCCTGAATTTTCCAAGTACCTTATAAATGTACTTTCTTGCTTGGTTATAGTTGAAAGATTTGAAATAGAAGGGGGGGATGTTTGAGTGGGCCCTAGGCTTTGGCTTGAGCTTGGGTTGGTTTCTTCAAAGAAATTTGTCAGAAATACACAGTTAAGGTCAGTAAATGCTTTGTTAAACGTGTTGGCAATAGTCAAGGGGTCAAGTGTAGGGGCACTATTGATGTTGAGCATTTGTGGAGCCTCTTTCTTGACTTTCCCTGTTACATCTCTTAGGTTATTCCAAAAAGACTTACTGTTTCCTCATGATGTTTGTAATGCTTCCCTAAAGTGTTTACTTTTGGCAGAGCGGATGGTCCGGGTACAATCATTCTGTAGTCTTCTGTATTCCTGGAAGTCTGATTGCTTGCCAGAGGTCTGTGCCCTATGCCACCAGTTGTCCCTGTTTTTTATGTGGCTTATTAAGTCTGGTGTGATCCACGGGCTGTATCTTCCACAGATCTTTATCCTCTGCACTGGGGCATGGCAGTCACAAGCAGTATTGAATTGTTCGATGAAGTGCTCGAGTGCAGTGTCCATATCCTCCGCTGTGTCAAGGGGGCTCCAATCAGTGTTGCATAGCTGCTTCTTAAGGTACTCCAGGTGACCCCTTTTTAGTTTATGATTAGAGATTATTTGGGGGGGGTGTTGCATTGAATTTGTTGGTCCAGCTGCAGGTTACTGGAAAGTGGTCACTCAGTGAGTCTGGGTGGACTGTCACATTGGAGATACGATCCAGGCAGTTTGTGAGGATCCAGTCAAGTAGTGTGCTAGATCCTGTTTTGTAATTTGTTCTGGTGGGTGAGTCAATGAGTTGTGTAAGATGCAGTGCAGCTACAGTGTCCTTATATGTGCCAGTCAGTGGTGCCAACCAATTGATATTGAAGTCCCCTAGAATGATGGATTCAGAGTTGAGATGCTGACATCTGATAACCTCCATGATTTCTTCAAATACTGAAAATTTCACTTCAGGAGGGATGTATACAGTAAGTATAGATAGTGCTTTATTGTGGGCCCCCAACAGAATTTTTATGGGGAGAATTTGTGCAGTACTGGTAAGGTGGGGTAAAGGAAGAGCAAACCCCTTCATTGAGTTTTTAATGTATAACGCATAGCCCCCTCCTCTTTTTGAGATCCTGTCATTCCTGAATAGTGTGTAACCAGGTATTGAGACAGCAGAATCTGGTGTTTTTGGAGTGAGCCACATCTCAACGACTGTGAGTACGTCATGGTTATGTTGTAATGTCCAGACTTGCAAGTAGTCTATCTTTTTGAGTAGACTGCAGATATTTATGTTGGTGAGTGTAATTGTTCCTTCCTTATTATTGTTGCTTGACAATGTGACCCCAGCTGGTCCAGGATTTGGGTGTACATTGCCAGAGTAATTCATGGTAGAGCTGAGGTGGCAGCACTTGGGTGGTCTAACAAGCACACCAGGAGGAGATGGTAAAGGAAAAATGCTGATGGTTAAATTACATCCAGAGGAAATAATAAGCTGTTGCGATCCAGGGTCACATAATATGTTAAAATTCCTGAAAGGTGATAAACTGTGGCCTGGGCATATGCAATGTGTGAAATCCATATGTCTGTATGTTTTCTTTGATCTTCAAAGTCCTCAGAGACAAGTACAATACCTTGGGAGCAGGTCAGACAGAAATGTTGATTCAGTCACAAAGTGTGTTTAATTCCTTTGTTCTTTAAAGTCCACAAGTGCAGCTGCTTTAGGAGGTACCATGGGGCAAGGCCTTTCATACATTTAAAAATAAAGTTACACAGAAGTCTCTCCCTCCTGATCTCAAGAGATGTCCAATCCAGTTGAAGAAGCGATGAACGATGATGAAACATTGAAGGTGGGTCTACTAAGCCCCAAACAAATCTAGCTAAGTGATATTGCAACCTGTCTAATTTCTTCAGACTATTTTTGCATGTAAAATGACAGACTACAACCATAATCTATTATGGGAAATATCACCAAGGTCACAACATTCACTCTTGTTTCCCTAGACAGACATAATTTGTATCTATGGAGAGCACCCTGTTTTGGAGACATTTTAGTACACATCTTCTCTATGAGGCCATACAATTTCAATTCTGAGTCAACCCAGACCCCTAAATATTTGTAAGAATTAACCTGTTCAGTTATAGGTCCTTTAACTGAATATATTTCAAGTTCATCTGAAGAGGTGCCACTCCTACCTGTCCAGACCTAAACAGCATGCTATTAGTTTCTTTTCTTATTTAAAACAAGTTTATTTTCCATCAACCAGTATAGCTGAGCCAGCCCAATGGCATGGATGACTGAGGCACTGGACACCTTACCTCCCCCCCCATGCCAGTGACACAGGTTCAGAAAAAGCCTGAGTCACCGGGGTCAGCTGGGAGGGGGGCAAGGAGCTGGAATGAGCTGCTGCAAGGCAGCTCTCCTCTTCCAGGGAGGGATGTGGGCTTCCCTGGCCTTTGGCTGCCACCAGGTGGAGGCTAAATGCAACGCCAAGCTTAAAGATAGCCAGGCATTTGGCCAGGTGGGAGGAAGGGGATGTCACCAGATCCACGGAGCACATGCACTTCTCCATGTACATGCACAACGGTGTTCTGTTGTCCTGGTATAATGAGAGGGAGAAAATGGAAAATGGGGCACTGAGGCAGGCTCAATGAAGCCTCGAGAGAATAGGGTGGATTAAGCTCCTCTATGGGAAGACCATAGCTTGCCTGCCCTGAAGCACCGATGGTAAAAAGCTGTATAGAAAACAACAGTATAGTTGAATTCACAGTGTAAGGCAGGAGCAGGACCGAATCACCGGCATATAATTTCACTGTATACTTGGTACACAACTTTGCAAGCTCGTCAATAAATATAATAAACAAAACAGTCACAGAATTGATCCTTGTGCAATGCTTTTGTTTACTGCTGTAGCTTCTGACATAATTCCCCTTACAACTACCATTTGAGAGCGGTCAAATAGGTTTGACTTGAACCATTTTATTACATCATTAATAAAGCCCTTTGCAGCCATTTTCTGTAGTAACAGTGGATAGTCCACTGTACTGAAGGCCTTAGATAGATCCACAAACACTGCCCCCACACACTGTTTGTTTTCCAGTGAGTGGGAGACAATGTTTACAAAACCCACCAAGATTGATTGTGTGAGTGTAATGGTCTGAAAATGAACTTCTGGAGAGAGAGAGGAGACTGTGTTCGGACAAGTATGTGTAAAACTGCTTATGAATTTCTCTTTCCAATAACATGGATACAAGGGAAAGCAAAGCTACTGGTCTGTAATTATTCATCTGGGTAAAGTCCCCCCCCCCCTTTAAATATTGAGACAATTTTAGCAAGATTTGAGAAAGAGGGAAAGGAACCTGTGCATAGGTTTCAATTAAAAAAGTTTGTTTGTGGCAGGGCAATTGCATTAGCTCACTCTCTGAGCACTCTTGCCTCAAGGACATCCAGACTGTTGGATTTTGCTATATTTAGTGACTTCAACTGCTTCCAAATACCCTTTGGGTCCAAACGTTTACATCTAAATTGCATGCGACTGACGACCTGAGTAGCAAGAATTTCATTCTCGCTATTGGGAAAATAAAGGTATATTAGTTTAAAAAAAACTATTAAAGGCCTGTGCCATTTGTTTTGGATCACTTACTACTGACCCGCCAATGCTAATGGAGCTGGGAGAATTAGGAGCCACAGAAGTCTGCAAATGTCTAATAACTTTCCAAAAGTCATGGGAAATCATTGCTGATTCAAATCTGCTTTTGTAGAAATGTTCCTTAGGTTTCCACCACTCAACTAACAAGGGCCATGTTCTTGTATTCCTCCCACTCACAGTGGTGCCTTACTCTAAGGTGGGTGTGCTGTCCACAAGTGCCCAAGTGTCTGCCCCTTTTAATATGCTAAACAACTGTCCGACACAGTTTGCACATCAGAACACTATTGCTAACAGCATATAGTAGCATCATATATAGTTTCTGGGACTTGAGAAAAATGATAAATGAGATTTTCATATATTGTGCATTTTTGGGCACTAAAGTGAATTGCAACCTAGAGGTGCTGCTGCTGTGGAAGGTGACTGACTTACACAGTGCAGTGGCATGTAGCAAGTATATATAACTTCTGGGAGTTGAGAAAAAAAGGAAATATGATTATCACATAGTGCATTTCTGGGCATTAAAGTCAACTACAACTTAATGATAGTGATGCTGTGGTGGGATACTTACATAGTGTAGCTGGCATCTAGCAAGTACTGTATATATAATTTCTGGGACTTGAGAAAAATGGGAAATTAGATTTTTATATAGTGCATTTCTGAGAACTAAAGTGAATTATAACTGAGAAGTGCTGTAGCTGTAGTGGGAGACTGACACAGTACAGCAGCAAGAAGCATATATATATATAATTTCTGGGACTTTAGAAAAATTGGGGAATGAGATTTTCACATAAGGTATTTCTGGGCACTAAAATGAATTACAACTTAGACATGATGTTGCTGATCTAGGAGACTGACTGACACACAGCAGTGACATGTAGCAAGTGTATATCATTTCTGGCACATGAGAAAAGTAGGGGAAAAGAAAATGTAAGATATATGGTGTGCATTCATTTCTTTGGTCTGTGTGGGACGGAAGGTGCACCCCCACCATGGAGTTCTGCCATTGAATTGAATGGTATCTATTTGTTTGACAACAGCATCTGTAGTGTGGCCTCCTTGTACAAAAGTCTGCATCTGAGGTCACCATCTCAAAGCAGAGTTGTACCACTTCCACTGTTAACCAAGAACTTGAAGGAGGATGATCTGCAGCTGGGTCTTGGGCTCTCTCCCTGGCAGCAGTCCCTGAGTCCAGCTGCAGGTTCCACTTCCATCATCAGTGGTCCCCTCCAGCAAGTGTGCACTTTGCCGTTGTTTGCTGCACTACACCCCTGTGGCCAGAAGGACCACTAGGAGTGGCACTACCTCCACCCCTCTCAGCCACCTTCTTGTATTCATCCCATTCACAACAGTGCTTTGCTCTAAGCTGGATGTGCTGCCCACCATTACCCAAGTGGCTGCCCTGTTTACCATGTCACAAAACTGTCTGGCACAGTTTTCATGTCACAGCACTGTTGTTAGTGGGGTCAACATAAAAACAATTCCCAAACTAGGGACTTGTGCTGCTGCCTAAGGGAGGACCCAGAGATGGCCTCAGAGGCTGTTCCTCAAAAGGATCAGTCAGTGGTGGCAGTGGTACCATAGGGAGAGGGCACAGGGGTTTATCCATTGCAGGTTCTTTCAGTGGTGAAACAGAGGTGACAATGAGAGGCACTGGTACTTGCTGCTGCTGTGATATAGGAGGCAAGAGTCTGTATACAAAGAAGCCATTGTAGCTGCAGGCTTTTTGCTGGCCCTTCTTCCAGTACCCAGTGCTGCTGGTGCCATCTGAGCTGGTATCCTCTTCAGACAGATGGGACAGTCTGTACAATCTGTTGACCACATAACCATCCCTCTCTCCTCTCTATCATCCTTTTGAGTCCTACTTTTCCTCCCATTTCCATTCATTTTTGTTTAAAAGAAAAGGTATGAAAAGTAAAAATAACACAAAGGAAATTTGGAAGGGCAGGAAAAAAAATATAAATAATAACTAAACAAGAATTCACAAAACCAGAACATCTGAATACAGAAGTAAAAGGAAAACGTAGAATGCTGCAGAAAAAAGTACAGAAATATGAAGAAAATCAGACCTAAAGCACAACTAAATAGCTCCTAACAAATGTCTAAGAAGAGAAAAGACGTATGAAAATACAAACAAGCTGTAGTACTTTGATGTACAATCTGTTTCTCATGGCTCAAAAAGCAGCAGATCTGTGCCCTTCCACTCACAGACTGCAAAATGAAACTGTAGGGTGCTGTGTATATAGAGCTGTATCATGTGACCTGCAGAACTGTTTCATGTGACCTACAGGCACTTGTTCCTCTTTGTGGTGGTCTCCATATTCTGGCTGTTGAAATCTTGCTGTGCCTGAGAGTTGTATTAGCATATCAGAACATGATGTGTCAGCAACCTTTAGACTCCACAGTATGCCTGTTTTCTTACTTAGAATTCAACAAAACAAGTTACAGCAAGGCATGAAATACCACATTTACCTTCAGTTAGCTTTACAAATTTTCTTAGATGTAATGCAAGGTATTTTTCCTATAAACTGCATTCAATTTGTGTGTTTCTAGAGAGTTATTTTTCAGGCTATATGTACTTTCAGCATAGATACTGTACATGGTGTAAATGGGTGCTGTGGTATCATGTTCTCATATGCTCATGCAGCTGTCAGGGATGATGAGATTTCAACAACTTGGAAATGGAGGACCCCCCCCCCAGGTTAGTTACAGGGGATGGCATGAACAGTAAAAACAAACTAAAACAAGCACATACACTGTACATCCCCAACAGCTACATAAGAAGAGTTATCTGTTGACATGGAAACAAATAGCTTTTACAAGATATGAGAATGTACCACTGATTTAATATTACAGCCATCATACATCCTATTTGGTTAAAAAGTGGTATGCATGAAGTTTGTGCCAGGGTCTCCAGCTTCTGTAAATTTCACAGTGATTGTCTTAGCAAGGGCAGAATTCAAGAAGGTTGAAAATACAAACACTCACCAAAATGAAAAGCTTTTGTGCTCATCAATAATTCAAAAACTGTTAGGATTTAAAATCTTAAATAGGTTTCATAAGGTTTGGTCCAAGGGTGGATCTTTTCTAATTACTTGTTTAACTATTATGCTTTTTGAGATATTTGCAAAAATGTGTTCTGAAATGTATTCTGTTTTCATGAATGCTCTTTCTTGGGCTCTGTACCAGAGTAACAGTCCATCTGACTGAATGAGGGCAAGCACCTCTCCAGGCCCTGTATCAGTGTAACAGTTTATCCAGCTGTGGATGCACACAGACCACTCCATGCCCTCACCAAAGTAACAGTCCATCTTGCCATGGATACATATGGCCCCTCAGGGCCCTGTACAAAGCTTATATTCCATCTTGCTGCAGCCATACAGGGGCTCCACTGGGGCCTGTGCCAAAATAACAGTCCACCTGGCTGCAGACACATGGGGCCCCTCTTGGCCCAGCACCAATGTATCAGTCCTTCTGGCTATAGCTGCACAGGGGTCCCTTCAGGTCCTGCACAAAGGTAACTGTTCATCTGGCTTTAGACATGTAGAGACCCCTCTGGGTTCATTGCCAAGGTAATAGTACATGAAATGAGTTACAAACACATAATCATGGACTCATAAAATATATATGCATTTGTTACCTGTAAGTTTCAACAAATGTTATTTTCTGGTACAAATCACAACATTTAGGGGCAAAAGGTACTGTACAAATACACATTTCTTTCAGAGTAATCCATTGAACACTTAGAGCATAGTCCACCATTCCAGAAAAGTTCTCTGTTTTCAAGGTAACAGTTGTAAAATGCAATTCAAGAACACATAAAACTATTGAGGTATTCGTGACTTGTGATGTTTAACAAATTTGATTTTCTAGTAAAAATCAGAACCTTTTGAGGCAAAATTTACAAAAGCACATTCCTCTAAAAGTAATCTACTGATGATTCAAAAAACAGAGCACCCCTCCAGGTAATTTCCCTGTTTTCAGTACACAAAGATTTAACCCTTTTTTGTTGTTCATATCACTAACTCATGCAAATACTAACATGATTACCAAACACATTTATTTTTGTCATACCAATGTATTAATGTATGCTTTTGCAAAATACAATTACTCTTTGAATGCTCATTTTCCATTCTGAGCATGTGCAAAAAAGAGAACACATTTTTGCTAATATCTCAAAAATGGCATAATGTAAATTGCAACAACATACTCCTTGGGCCCAACTCTATTATCATACCTGAGATTTCAAATGTAAACCATTTTTGAGTTATTGGTGAGCAATATTTTGGTAAATTTAGTTGTTTTGACGTTCTATGAGTTTTCTGTCACTGAACCGATCATTATGACATTTACAGGATCCAGAGATCCTGACACTGACTCTATACATGCTAAATTTGAGGCAGATATGACTGCTGAGTATTAAAATACAAAAATCAGGGTTTAACATAAAATTCTTATTCAACTCTAATCAGTCAATCAATCTCTGTCTCTCTGTCTGTCTGTCTATCTATCCATCTATCTACCTACTTTCCTACCTACCTACCTACTCTATCTATCTATCTATCTATCTATCTATCTATCTATCTATCTATCTATCTATCTGTCTGTCTGTCTGTCTGTCTGTCTGTCTGTCTGTCTGTCTGTCTGTCTGCCTGTCTGCCTGTCGGTCTATTGATCTCACTGTCTGTCTGTCTGTCTGTCTATCTATCTATCTATCTATCTATCTATCTATCTATCTATCTATCTATCTTTTTGAAATGGGTAGGGGAATTGCTGTATCCTGATTGGTCAGGTATCACCCCCAAACATTCATTCATAGAGCTGATGCCTTATGTCTCCAAGCTGGGGTGTGTGATAATTACCCAATAACTGCACACCCTGTCATAGGTTACTGCACACACATAACACAGACACACACACACACACACACACACACACACTATCTCTCTCTCTCTCTACAGGTGCAGTTGCACTAGTATATTAGGGTTGAGCAAGCACTTTAATGTTAAACCTCAATATTTGCACTTAATAACTTTACCGCTTCACCTGATTTACTTGAAATTTGGAATGTACAGAGATTGTATCAGGATCTCTGGAACCTGAAAATGTAGTGGCTATTGGTTCAGTGGGGAAGTTACAGAGGGGCAAACAACACAATATAACTAAAACACTAGGCGGATTTGAAAATCGCAGGTTTGATAGAGTTCGGCTGAAGGTACTCACTTTTGTTGTTTTCATCTCCCAAACTGAAGTAGTTGTTTTAAAATATTTAAGAAAAACAATTCAGTTTCTAAGCATGCACAGTTTAAAAAATCAGCATTCTAAGGATAACTGAATTTTTATGACCACCTGAAGTCACGTGGTCTTATTATGAAAATGCTTATCAGGTAGTAGGGTTGGCTGACCATCTGCATATGCCACTGTGTTATTTTCGTTCAGCAGGAATGGGGCTAAATGTCAATGCAGAGCCCCACTCCTGCCAAACATGCTATGGGTGAGTTTATTGTTGTTTAGGAGAAGCAGCCAACAATAGTTGCTTGAGCAATCTCATAATTTTTTCTTAAATAAACTTTATTGAAAATTCAATACAACACAGTACAAGACAAAACAAATCATACAACATGCCATGACAAACAAACCCAATCTCCCTCCTCCACCCACAGGTGGTCATATAGGCTCTATAGTCCAGTGTACTACAACTTTTAGAAAACAGCAAGTATCGGCCTGCAGTGCAGTGGTTGGATTTCCACTTGTGACACTGATGATCCTGAATCATGAATGGACCCTGGAATTGGAGGGCCAGCTTGTGGGGGGATTGAGCATCCTGGGGACTGCTCTCCTTCTTTTGGGGGAGGGTAAGAGTGTCCAGTGCTTTACAGGACTCCTGGCTTAGGCTGGGGGTCCTCTGCAGATGGTGTTGTCACCTTAGGGAGCGTGGCAGATTCGGGACATCATTGCACATCTCCACCCACAAGGGATCCAGCCAACATCAAAAGAAGTCTGTACCCCAGCATGATGACCTGCTCTGTCACTGTCTCCACTGCCTTTGACATCCACCAGGGGGTGTGCCCACTCCCATGGACCCAACCCTGGGGGTTAAGCTGGGGCTTGCCTACAGTGTGTCCATTGGGGGGTCCTCCTAGCAGCCTTGCCCAAGGGGTAAGCCTGGGCATGAGGAGACAAAGGCAGGGCAGGTCAGACCTCTGAATGGAGGATTGGGGGACCAGGACCCTCTCAAAAAAGAAAAGAGCAAGTATCCTTATAACTCATTTGCCTCTACACATAGTTCATTATAGTCAATAGGGCATTCAAGGTATTCCATCTATTATAAAAGGCATGCACTTGGTGCCTCAAGAAAGCTGTCATTTGCTCTAGTCAGAGAGCTCATAACATTCCCCAGTGCCACCCAGCAAGCTTGGGGTCTCCTGCTCTAACCAGTGTTGCAAGATAAGTGTCCTGACCACTAAATATATCACAGTAAAGTGGTACTTCCTGTTGCCCAATAATGATCAGAGTTTAAACCCTAGCAAACATTTTTATAGTAAAATAACCCTCTAAACACAGCAATGGATCCAGAGCCATCTGCACTGCTTGCCATAAAAGCTGTGCCTTGGGGCACTCCCAAAAGATTTGCAATAAATTACCCTCCCTGTTCCTACATCTAGTAGAAGTAGAGAAGTACAACAGGTCCCAGTTATGCAATCAACTTGAAGTGGAATACATGTTTTGCAGTATTAAATTGCATGAGACAATACCCATCTAGTTTAATATATTTATGAGTATTCATCTACATTTTGTTCCATTGTTTCTGGATCAGCCGCCAACCTAATGCAGTGGGCCAGTACTCAAAGTCAGTCCTGTACTGAGTGCTGCAGGGTATGGTACATGATCAATATGGCTCATTATTGAGACCCAACTCTCCCAAGGAGTGTAAAGATGCAGGTGGTTTTGGAACCTCTATAAGTCTACCTTTTACCCTTGCAAGCATATGCTGAATTTGTAGAAAAGGAAAGATATCTTTCCTATCAATGCCATACAGGCACTGAAATTATTGTAATTTAATCCAGGCCCCCTTGTGAAGAAAGTGTTTGACCTGCATGATGCCCTTACCTTCCCAGATCTGTCTACTGATAGTGCTGCCCTCTACCTTAAAATTGGGGATCCACCAGACCAGCTGATGATAGATCCACCCTATGGAGAAATTAGGGACCCTACACAGTTGTTTATAAATTAGCAAAGAGACACCAATTGGAAAGTGGCTATAGGGTCAGGTAATATAGCTGTAGTGGTATATAGTAAGACCTCTAATGCCATACCTTGAGCTGCATAAAGATGTTGTTCAATGGTTAACCACTGAGGAGTATAAGGAGGCAGCTCTGAAATCACCTGGGTGTGCCATCTAAAATGCTTTCCCCCCTGAGATGCTTAGTAATAATCAAAGAAATCTGGCAAATTGAGCCCCCCCCATCTGCTTATCCACTGTCAGTTTCAGATAAGCCCGCCAAGGCCCCCCAGCCAAAGGAAGACCAAAAGCAGGGAAGATAAGTTACTAAGCCACCTAAGGGGTAAAGCAATCATTAGCATGTTCAGGGGGTGTAAAAGCCAGGGTAGGATGTTAATTTTGACAGTACTAATACACCTCCAGTGGGAAAGTGGGAATTTGCCACATCTTTGAAGATCTTGCTTAATTGATAAGACAAAATCCATCAAGATAGCCTTAATCATTTGGGAGGTTGGAACTGGACACCTTAATCCCCAAATAAGTCAGGATTTTGTTAGTCCATGGACAGTCCCAGGTGATCCAGGTCCCATCTTCTGGCATGATAGCTGAGGGGCACTACTAAGATTTCCCTTATATGCAGTTTAGACAGGGCTGTATCACCAAATGCTTGAATATCCACCAAGGCAGCTGGCGGTGAAGTTAGGGGATTGGAAACATGCAATAATATGTAATGTGCATACGGTGACATTTTATTCTGCATCTCCCCAAAAGCCACCCCTCAATTCTAGGATTTTGTTTAAGCCAGAGCACCAAGGGATCTAGATAAAAATTAAATAAAAAGTGGGACAATGGACAATGCTGACATGTACCATTTGATGGGGAAAGCCAGAAGACAAGACTGTGTTACAGCACACTTGTGCTGTGTGCATTGAGTATAGGCCTCTTAAACTTTAACTGGATACTGGGGTGCCCAATACCTGGTACCATCTAGAGGCCTGTATTTGTGTACCTATACAAATACCAGGTTGCCTTCCTCCAGTGCCAATTCCTCTCTCCCTTCTTCCATTTTATTTTCCATTCCCAACCCCTGATACATTAATCTGGAAAAACTGGGGTGCCCAGTCCCTGGTGTTGGTGTACTCCAACCTACTGATATCTTCTAAAAGTCTGGGACATTGGGGTGCCCACCTGTTCCCCCAAGTGTATTGCTAACCTTGTTTATCCAGTTAGTTACTAAGGAACAGCAGATCCTTTGTGACCTCATTGCTGTTCTTATTTTACAGGTATGAATGGATATGCCCTCTGGCTGACCAAGCCACACCCTAAAATCCTCAGGACCAAGGTAAGAAATCTTCATTATTAGAACTGTATCTAAGCTAGGAGGAGACAGTGTAAAAGTGCAACTACAAGTATTAAGATATTTTCAGTTGTTAGCTGGTTAGTGAAGCAGGGCAAATATGTGACACAGCTAAGGCAAACAGCCTTGGCTGTGTCTGCTGGTGTCAGTCTGGGAAGCTGGGGTATCTGATAGGAAGCAACAGAGAAAAACTGTATCAAACAGCTTCTGAATACCTGCATTATATAAGGTTGGTACTGTAAGCCTTTCTGTGTCTGTTGTCATGAATTCTAATATAGTAAAGTTAGAAAATGGGAAATTAGGTATTAGATGTATCATTTGTAAGAAAATCAGTTTAGAGGTCATAAATGAAGTGTTGATATTTATTTGTATGGAATGCAAATTAATCAGAGAACTGAAAGGCAAAATAGTACAACTGGAAATGGGGTCAATTACCCTTCAGCAATGAAAATTAAATAATAAAGTTGATAGTAATTAGGTGATATACTTAGAAGAGACAAGACAGAACATAAATAAAGTAGAAGATGGTCAGGAAGCAAATTCAGAACAAACACAACAAATGGAATCAAACTCTGAAAACAGAAAAAGGTTTAAAAAGAAAGTTTAAAAAGGGTAGGAGAGCTATGGTTTCCAAACCAGTTTACATAACAACTTTGAGCCCTTAGTAGTTTTCTAGATGTTGGTTCAAACAAACTTGGCTCTTCCATCAAAAGGTCAGGATACAGTTGTTCTCATAACACCAGTTGTTAGAGAAGAAACATTAAACACCAACTGATAGGTCAATTTGTTAGCAGAATATAATGAACACCCTTCAGGTACATTATCAGGGATGGAAGGAGTAGGTATTCCTCAACAGGAAACATTGAGCAATACAGAATTGGGGTTAGAATTGATAATGGATGTGGATCCTATACCAAACACAATGCCAACAGCATCTTGTTCAAGAAATACTCAGATGGGGGCCATACAAGAAAATAGTAAAACACAGGAGCTAGGAAGGATAGGGCATTTGGATGAGATAAAGTTCAATAGCAACCCTTAAGGAGTAAGCAAAAATGTTGAAGAAGTGAAGAGTAATATAAAACAGGTATACATACTGGGTGACTCTATACTTAAGTACACAGACATATATACCTCTAGAGTGAATAAAGAAAGGATTACAACCAGTTATTTCTTGGGGGCAAAAATAGAAGACATTCAACCTATGCTATCAAATATAATCAAGGACAAAGATCATTCCTCAGCTGTTATATTACATTCTTGGTTATGTTCTCCCTGTAATTTAGGACTATTCTACCTATACTGAATGACTGTATATTACTTGGACCTACTGTACCTACTGTTTTTACATATGATGCCAATTTTCTCTATGTTTTCTGTACCCATTACATGCAACCCGAACTAACTTTATGTGTAATTGTTGCTGTCAGTGTTTTATGATGATCAGTTATTAACTGTGTGGATTTCTATTTTATTTGATCCCTATGTTTGTTTATACAGTACTCTTGTTGACGTGGAATCTTTGTAAATGAACTGATGGTTCAAAGGTATTTGTAGTCCTAATACTAAATAAATAAAAATAAAAATAAAAGACACTAACAATATTTCACATCAAAGTGTGGCTGATACAATGGAGGAATTTAAAAATATTAAACAAGAAGAACTGAAGCTGAATTGCAGACCTTTCTTCTTCAGACTTTTACCTGTCCCAATGGCAAATAGGACAAGAACAGCTAAAATAAAATCAATTAATAATTGATTAAGATCATGGATGCTACAAGAAGGGGTGGGATGTATTACACATTGGGAGGAGACAGGTGGTGGTGTACCAAATTATATAAGGAATACAATTAAGAGTTTTAGCTATAATTTGATAGCACAGGTTTGTTATAATTTAGTTAACACTCACCCAGATGCTGACTCTCTTTGGGTAGCAGTTGACACACAGCAGGCAAAAATAATTACCTTGGGGTTTATTATAGAGCACCTTACACTGATACTGCACTGTCTAATACTATTCATCAGCAAACTGCACAAATGTATGAGATTGGTGAAGCAGTAATTATGGGTGATTTTAACTATCCAGACGTAGATTGGAGCACTTTTTCGTCAATGGTGGGGATTGAAAAGTATTTTATAGCTACATTACTTACAATAGGATTACAACAAATGGTGTTTAAACCCACTAGAGGAGGAAATGTATTGGATCTACTCATTAGAAATACAGGTAACTTGATAAGCAATATAAGATTTAGGGAGAATTTAAGTAACTGTGATCATAATTTAATTGAATGTATCCTTAAGACTAAATTGGAATAATTAAGGATTTACAACAATCAAAAATTATTAAAAGGCCAATTTTTACAAAATCAATAGTGAACTTTCTAAATGGAAACAGGAAATTCATTTAATAACAAGAGGGTTGATGAAATATGGAATATTTTCAAAAACAAACTATTGCAGGTAGAAGAAAAATATGTATCCAACAAAAAAAAATGTACAACAATAGGGGGAAGTTACCTATGTGGTGCACTAGGAAGGTCTTGAAGTAGATTAACATGAGAAAAAAAAAAGCATATGACTTAATGAAAATGGATCAAACTACTGATTCTATTTTATGCTACAAACATGAAGTAAGATAACTAAAATGAATGATCAGAACAGAAAGGGTCTAACTAGAATTCAATATTTCACACAGGAAAGACAATGGCAAAAGTGTTTATGCATACATCAATGGTTATAAAAGGTGCAATATGCAAGTTGGCCCAATCATCTATGAAGGGCAGATCATTACAACTCCATTAGGAACAGCAAGTTCATTCAATAATTGTTTTTGCTCTGTGTTTAATGGCAATAATATGGGATCATTTGATACAAATGTTAGAAAACACTTGCGTTTTCCAATTGAAATCAGTCCTACTGAAATACAGGATCTACTAGGTAAACTTAAAGATAATAAATCAGCTGGGCCTGATACCTTGCACCCAAAATTGTTAAGGGAGGTGAGATTCAATATATCCAAACCTTTAGCCTTCCTGTTAAATGTTTCTTTTTCTATAAGACAAGTCCCAGAAGACTGAACAACATGCACGATTATACCACTTTTTAAGAAGGGTAGTAGATTGGAAGAATCCAGTTACAGACGAATAAACCTTTAGTCTATAATCTACAAAATAGCCAAGACCTTCATGAAGTCCAAATTAGAAGACAATCTA
Organism: Neoceratodus forsteri; assembly: GCA_016271365.2. Lineage (NCBI taxonomy): Eukaryota > Metazoa > Chordata > Ceratodontiformes > Ceratodontidae > Neoceratodus > Neoceratodus forsteri. The sequence goes on along the minus strand of CM028133.1, from coordinate 410,900,968 downwards.
AACATTATTAACTACAGTGACATTAAACAACATAGTTTCAGACAAAATATATCTTGTATAACCAATCAACTATGCTTCTACGAATAAGTAAACAAAAGCATTTTCAATAATATACCTGTCGATGTTCTTTATTTGGATTTCAAAATGGCCTTCGACAAAGTACCACATGATTTACTACTAAAAAAGTTGGGTAAGACTGGTATAGATATTAGATTAATAGGATGGATAGAAAAGTGGTTGGCCTCCCAGAAACAATGGGTTAGAGTAAGGGGGTGCTATTCTGACAGTGGTAATGTGATCAGTGGGGTCCCCCAGGGATCAGTCCTGGGACCTGTGCTACGTTCCTCATATATCAGTGATTTACATTATTATATTAACAGTTGAGTGGTAAAATTTGCAGATGATGTGAAGTTGGGTGGACCTGTGAGTACAAAGGATGAGATTAAGCAACTGATAAATGACCTGGGTAAGGTGGAACATTGGGCTAGGATGAACTGAATGCTTTTCAGTGTTGAGAAATGCTCAGTCCTACATATTGGGAAATATAATATAAGACAAGATTACTTTTCGAGTGCCTCAAAATTGAAAAAAGTCAAAACTTAATGTGATTTCGATATCATGGTGGACAAAAACCTTAATTTTGGAGCACACTGTACAGACCTAATAAAGAAAACAAACTTTATGATTAGAAACATTAAGATAGCATTTATCAATAGATTAGCTTTGTGAATATTGCTTCTGTACAAAGCACATATCAGAGCACACCTTGACTATGGGTGTCCTCTATGGAGCCCATACTTGAGGAGGAAAGTGGAAAAAGTCAAAGGGGTCCAGTGCAGAGTGACAATAATGGTCAGTGGCTTGAAAGGCTTTGATTATAAAACAAGGCTAAAAAGATTAAATTTATGCAGCTTTGAGCAAAGAAGAGTTAGAGGAGACTTGCTTGTAATGTTTAAAATTGTGCACAAATCTGAATTAATGAATGAATTAGGAACTAAGAGCCAAGTAAAACCTGATGGTTTGAGGACACATAAATGGCAGATAAAATTAGACAATGTAGTTAAAAATGGGAGATATTATTTATTTGTACTATGGACAGGTTGGTTGTGGAATCAACTACCTATAGACATGGTAGAAAGTGAGACATTACACACATTTAAAAAGAGACTAGATGATTTTCCCTTAATCAAGGAGTGTGTTTGGACCTGTTGATATGGGTAGACAGTTAAAATGGGCACATTAGCCTTCTTCTATTCATATCCCAGTATGATAACCCAGCATGATATTATAACCCAGTTTGTTAAAAATATCTCCACTATTCTGTTTATTTCAATTCATGCAGGTCCCTTTGCAGCCTACATGAATGAGGATACACACCTCCTTCCATGAGCAAACAAATTCAGAGTCTCTGTGTGAAGAAAGCTATGAGTCATTTTGTTAGCAACATGTGGCAAGCCATATGTCTCTCTCTGCAAAGAGTGTATCAATATAAGGCACTGGTTTCTCTAAAGAATGTATTACTATGAGGCACTGACTTGGAGCTGTACCTTGTACTTCGAACAAGAGACTATGGGCTGGAGGGAAAAGGACTGACTTTAGGATTGGCAACCCAAAGAACACCCTACCACTGATTCACCAAGACTCCAGAGACCCAAAACCCAAATGTTTTTTTCAGTTTCTTACCTTGTGTGCTTTGCATTCTTCAACACTAATGCCTGCATTAAAGTAACTTTTTGCAATGACATATATATATATATATATATATATATATATATATATATATATTAGAGGCAAAAACTCCATTTAATGCATCAATTAGGGTTGTTCCACAGCAACAAAAGTGAGGAAATTCAGTGTTAGGGTTGAAAGCCCCCCTTCCCCCCCTTCCCGCCACCCCAACCGCTACGCCAACCGCCAATGGGGTGTGCATTGGGGTCCTCGACCCAAACTCTCATCCCATCACATGCGTAAACAAGCTTAGGTATAGGAGAATGGGGTGAGAGGACTGGACGACCCCAATGCACTCCATTGGCAGTTGGGTGTGGCGGTGGGGTGCAAGGTTTCAACCTAACACCAAATTTCCCCACTTTTGTCGCTGTGGAACAACCCTAACTAATGCATTAAATGGAGTTTTTGCCTCTAATTTCCCTCCTTTTTGAGAATGTGCAGTAGAAATAGTAATTGTAGTGTGGTGGTGGGAGCATGGGGCCCATCCCACCACATGATTTTTTGTGACATAGTAACGGTAAGTGCAAGGGAAATGCAACTACTAATGGTTGCACACTTGCTGACTGAAACATTAATGGAAAAGCAAACGTTAGTAGAAATGCAAGCGCAAAGTGATGCCGAAGCGAACAGTGATGCAAAAGGAGATGCAAGAATATAAGGAAACGCAAACTGTGATGCACACGGTGATGGTACTACAATCAGAAATGCAAATGGTAATGTTAACAGCAGAAATAACACCAAAGGAAACAGAAACGCAAGAGCATAAGCAAATGGTACCACACACTGTGGCATACACGGGAATCGTAACGCATGGTCATGGAAATGCAAGTGAAAATGCTAACTGTAACAGTATCAGAAGTGCACACCCTGTTTTTGCCCAACAGCTGCATAGAGAAACACAGTGTGTACAAAGAATGTTTGCATACTAATGGGCCTCAGAGCAGAAAATTGTGGAATACTAAATTGCTTATATCTCAGGAACCTTGCAACATAGAAAACAAATTTAATTTCCCATGATTCATCAATTTCCTGGCTAGGGTTTCACTTGTTGTCTCAAGAAAAATTATGTATCTCACACTGTTTCCAACATACAAGCTCCGAAAGGGGCGGCGGACGCCACCATGTTAGCCTATGGGAAACAACATCAATTTTGGGGTGCCTTTAACTTGGCATTCATGCAATATTTAGTCACCAAACTACTAAAAGGTACATCTGTGAGATGTTGGCTGCCTTTCCTCCAAATTTGAGCCCAAAAGACCAAACTGTTCTTTTGCAGCAGGGTGGCAAAGAACTCCTGTCATTTTGGCCATAGTGTGGAAAAGTAGTGTCGCAATTTGCGAAAGTGTCACAGCTGCAACACTATTTTATCACACTACTTTTTCCAGAAATTTGATAAACATATTTCTGGGGCTGCTAATTCCAAAATAAAGACATGCCTAACATCCTCAGGGCTCGACTTGGTAAAAACAAAAAGAATTGTGTCCCTAGATGGTTCCAATTTTAAATGCCAAGCATTTTTCTGATCACCAACTGAAAACAAAATGGCAGATTTGTGACACTACTTGGGCTATTTCTGACACTAAAAAGTGCATTTGCAAAAGTGTTGAACTTTTTGTTTCCTTTTCCCATTGACTTATAATGGGAATTTTTTTTTGAATAATTTTTGAACTGTTTAATATTGTTTCACAAAATCTTCAAAAGGCACATCGGGGACCCTGGCCGCATGTTTCCTGAAGTTTTTGGACCGGTCGCACAAACCATGCGACCTGTAGGCTCGAGCAAAGAATTCACAAAAAAACATAATTGTGCACACGAATGTTGCTTAATAACTCTGCAACTGTATATCTGACTGGTACGAAAGTTGGCAGATCCCAAGATCTATTCTGCCAGTCCGTATCTGCCAAATTTCAGGCAAATCTGTTGAATGGTGGTAAAGTTATTAAGGTGCAAAATTTCACCCTGAAAGGGCTACTCAACGCTAACTATGGTAGCACTACTGTGTATATATATATATATATATATATATATATACTGTATATATATATATATATATATATTTATAAATGGGTAAATATAAAGGGTCCAAATCCAGTATTCTGATTGTATAAAACACATCACATGACGTGCGTATATCAGGCGGCGACACTACGCACACCCCCTCAAAACAATTTTGACATTTTATAAGATAGATAAACCACTCTGAGGTGTGCGGTCACGCTCTGATATACACACACCTTCAGGCGTTGACGACACACCAAAGCATGCGCGATATCAGAGCCGAACCGCGACACCTCAGAGTGGTATATCTATTACACATATATATATATATATATATTTATAAAATGGTGTGGTAAAATCATAAAAATCCCAGTGATACAATTGGCCAAAACACATCACATGACCGTGCATTATTTCCCAACGACCGCACACCTTCCACTACGACCGCATGCCTGAACTACTTTCCACTCCTCAAAACCTCTTCACCAGCAGCAAGACCACTCCACATCTGGTGCAGCTAGACACCACACTAACACACATGTGCAACTGACACCCACACCCATAAATAAATATACCAGTAGTAGCACCACACTGTAGAAACAGATCTGTTCATCCTACCATTAATGTTTACTGAAAATTTAATTTAAAATCAAATCCTGCTGCCATGTTTACAGTGTCACACTGTACAACCACTTTATTACTGTAACCACTGTGACCACTCTCACTAACAGAAACCTAACTCTATATAAAAAACTATAACATACATTCCTTTGTATTCTTCTCTTCATTTATTTAAAAAAGATGCCTTTCCACTCACAATACCACAATCCTGCAGTACTTTCACTTTCAATAGGGAAATGTAGCGTGACCGAGCGGTGCTCATTTTAGAAAGTGAGAAGCTGTTACGAAGTCAAAGTACGACGTGGTGTGTTTAAAAATCAGAAAAGTGACTGCTTTTTATTATTTTTGTGCGGTTTTCCTAATATTGGCTCCATATGGGATGGGAAGCGGCGGATAAATCGGCGGCTCGGTCATTAGAAACGCTTGTAGGCGGGCGGGCGAGGTGTTGCCTGGCACACTCGCACCATCATCTAAGTACAAACTCCTCGTCTATCACGCGCAGCCGCGCCTCGGATAATACGGAAAACGACACAAAAAATAAAACGATCCTTCGATTTTAAACTGCCTCTTCGCGACCTGTTCTTCTCTAAAAACGCTAAATCACGCCTATTCAGCAGTCAAATTGACACTGCTTCTGAAATACTTTTCACACCAAAATGACTACATAAAGTTAAAATCATTTTACAAATACAGTTTTCCACAAAAGTGTCACCTCTGCCAACATATCATTTAATTACTAACTACACAAAGGACTACTCCCCACCCAAAAAATCTATAGCCATTTTATAAGATAGATATACCACTCTGAGGTGTCGCGATTCGCTCTGATATCATGCGCCTTGTGCAGTTGGCCTCGGCCTGCGACTGGTACCTGCGCACAAGGCGCATGAGTATCAGAGCGCGACCAAGACACCTCAGAGTGGTATATCTATTACATATATATAACTCAATATACTGGCACTACTGCACCAGTATAAAACATATATATATATATATATATATATATATATATATATATATATATATGTGTGTGTGTGTATTGTAGGGAGCAGTCACACCCCTATAGTTAGGGTTCAACAATCACTTCTATGTTGAACTCAAAATTTTGCAATTTAATAACTTTGCAACTGTTCAAGAGATTTGCATGAAAGTTTGCATGCACCATTAGGGACCAACAATCTATTGATGTGGCATGCTGTGTTCCAGTCAAATGTGTGGGTGCAGAGATACAGAGCGTCAAAAATGTGAAAATTACCATGTTTTGTCAATTCTTTGTCACACTACTGCATAAAAAATGGTGTGGAATTGTAGTCTGAAATGTTCAGGGTAAAGAGGTCTTGGGTATCAGATGTACCTTTTGAAGATTTGGTGAAAAAATATTAATCCATTCAAAAGTTACAAAATGTTAAAGTTTTCCATTATTTTCAAAGGAAACAGTTTGATGTCCCATGCAAAAAAGGATCCTTTATCACAAATGGGAAATAGCAAGCAGATAAACCTATATGCATGAAAACAATACAGAATATCATCAATAAATTCATTATTGAAGCAGCTTTAAGGCGGCCTCTCTAGCCACCCAGATTAATACATGGATACTATTACCAGCAAAGCCAAAAGTAGTAGAAACCCAGGGCCAGGACCAGACCCCAGAGTTACAATGCCTTACCTAAAGGTGCAATAAATCAGGAAACTTGCCAAATGCTATGCTGAGACCAACTCAAATGAAATCCCAGCAGAAAGAGGGGGAGCACCTTGGTGCTGGGGCTTATAAACCCCTCAGGACCCCATGGAAGGACCCAACTAGCTCTTCCCCTTGGCCAATCCGTCCTACCTGGGGTATACACATCATTTACCTTGTTGCTGTCAGTCATGAACTCAGCTAGCTCCACCCCTTCCCACCTGTCCTCTTTCCCCCACCCCTTCTCCAATCCCTTCCCCCATCTAGCCTCCATTTCCTCAGGGTTGCCATCTGACAACTCAGATTGCCTTTTAATGGCAACCCCATTTCTCCAGTAGTTAGACCATATTTTGTTCAGTAGAGCAAACACACAAGCTGAAGTCCCCTATCTCCACCCGCAGTTGTAAAATCAATTCTACAGTGTTTTGAGGCAGTGCAGGTGTCAGTGCTGGTGCTGCTGGTTCAGTACAATAGCCATCACCATGCCAAGAATGGTGGTGACAAACTGCATACTCCCCTGTGGATGGCTACTCCACACTGAATGGAAATGATAGTCCACTGCCACCACCGCTAGCCACCTGGTGGAACTTTAAATGTGTGCACTGGCCACCAGTACCAAGGAGGGTACCCTTTACCCCTTCAATGACATGTGTGTGTTACAGATGTACATTGGTCAATGCTGTCATCCTGGGGGCCGCTGTAAAAGACTACCATACTAGGCAAAATACCTTGCTAAATCAGATGGCAGGATTTGCTACTCATTTGTCACACTGTACCCATCACTATAATTTGTATAAAACAATAGGCTGGTTACAATGAGATCAGAGGTAATTATTCCAGTTGGGTAGCCTTACCAAAAAGTTGTGCTACATGGAGTCCCAATTTCATTTCATGTTATCTTTAAAAATATAACCGTACTGTTCTAACCAGGTCATCTCTTCATTTTCAATTCTCTGTCTCTAGATTGAGGAAGACAACAAGCAAGAAACAATGTTTCTCAATCTGCCATCCTTTTTCACCTCACTCCCACCAACCATAGCCTATTTTAGTAGCTCTATACACCATTTTAGACAAGCATTGAAACCTTTTCTTTTTTCTAGTAGTGATTGCAAATGTTTCTGTAGTTAGTCCTAATGCATTGTTTAAGTACTGCATATTTATTGAATGTTCACTGTTCATCATACTTTGTTTAATTAACAGTTCTTTGGCCCATGGACTTTTCTAGATTTTAAAATAAACAAAATAAAGAAGAAATAAATCAACTAAATTACTATTAAGAACACTAAGAATTCAATAAAAATGAAAACAAGTATAAGAAATAAACCTTTAAACTAATGTAATTTGTTGTTGAATCCAGTCATGTTCTACACATAAAGCTAATCAAGCTCCTGTCTCCTCTTCTACACTAACTCACACTGTAAAACTAAAAGTGAAGCAGTCTTCCTATATAGAGACATACAAGTTGAGATGCAGAAACTCTTCCATGTGACCTTGAGACATTTGTTTACCAATAGCCTCATTTGGACCCACATTCACGTTGACGTACTCCAGAGGATAAGTTACATGTGGAGTTGTAAGGGGAAGTTGCCAGATGTAAATCTGATAATAAATAACAAAAATTTGTGGATCTATCTGAAGAGGCAAATTTGCTAAATTTGCTCTAACTCCAGCAGTGGGTTTACATTTTGCAACATCTCTATGTTTAATACAACCTTTTATAAATATGTAATGCATTGTTAAAACACTCATTTTTATGAACTAGTCTAATTAGTTTACTTCAGCTGAGATGGTCTTTGCTTGCCTGGGTGATAAAAAAAAAGTTTCTTCAGCCCAGGCTGTCTTGTCTTCAAGTAGATTAATTTGTAGGAAGTATCTAGGTCCAATATAAAAATGTTTCTTAATGTTCAGGTCAATAACATAGATAGTTTGGCTCTACTCAAAGACACTAATTTATCATGAAGTGTAATTACAGCATATTAAGCAGGTAAGTTTCCAAAGAAATAACAGTCATGTTGTCCAAATTAATTATTTATATGGTGCACCTTCATTTTATCACATGCAACTGATGGAGGACAAATTGGGCAGAATAATGGGCCATGACTCCAGATTCCCTCCAGAAACTCCTGACATGACTTCTGCCCGCTTGTCCACCACACTTAAATCCTGTTGCTCCGCTGCCACTCCAGAATCCCTCCTACCTTTTAAACATACCAAGCGCATTCCTTAGGGCTCATCCACTGACCCAAGGTGAGGAAATAATGTCAAGTGTGTCTCGCTGTTGGGGGAGGGGCAAGAGAATATAGCAGTAAAGTCTCTATGTATGGTGCAAATCACTCAGTGTCTGGCAATCAAGCACTATGCAAATGGTGCAGTATCTTGCTGCTTGTAGTCACCGATGACACCAAATTTTGGGGTACCCAAGTCACATGCTGATTGTTCATTAGCAGAAATGAAGTGCAGGTTCTGTGATGATCTTAAGGCAAACTGTTTTTAGCTGAGAGATAGAGGTGTCAAAGAGCATGCCTGAACTGGCACTCCTGACATGATCAAGGGTTTCAAGCTGGTATCGAGAACTGATTTTTTCATGTTAAAAAAAATTATTATTACCAGTGTCAAGGTATGGCCACAGGTACTTTGCTTCTCCATTTGTATGCAAACTTGGTCTTATGGTTGACTGAAGAAACATTAATCAATTCTGAAAAAAACTTTCTGTAAACTACCTTCTTAGATTGTTTAGGTTTATTTATGACATGCTATAAATCTGGCAAAATACAATGTCTGATGCAAAGGGCTTCATTTCTTGGATGAATAAAAACACTTGCCATTTATTCCTTACTGCAACAAAATAATGTGACAAAATTGAGTTCTTTGACCTCACTTTAATATTTGTCAATAGGACAAATGAAATCAAAGGGTATGGGAAGAGAAAGGAAGTACACTTTTGTTGGCATCTAGTGCACTCCCTAAAAAAAAATATATAAGTGATCCCATACAGGCAGGTCTTACATCTTATACAGAACTGCTTGAGCATTGAAATGTTCAGGTTTATAGTCCTGAGCTGTTATTTAAAGATTTTAGAAAATAGGTTAATTTCCGCAAATGTTAATTAATTTAGAAAAGCTAAACATATACAGTGTAGCACATCATTTTAGGCACAAAAGAGGACTGTAAGAAAGAAAGATTTATAAATCTAGGGCCTAAAAGTGAACCTCCTCCCTCTAGTAGTGCTGGTGCTTCTCTGCTACCTGCCAGCGCTCCATCCACTTGAGCCACCAGCCTGCTGAGGAATATGCATCAACAGATTCAGAAGGTGTCGCTGTGGACGGTTCCAGCTATGATGTCACTCATGATGTTGGCTCCCCCACTGCAATGTGGTATTTAAACAGTGCATGTGCAGGCAGTAGCCAATCCCTTGTCCTCAGGAGATGGCTACTTGCTGCTGGATGGCACCCCTTCTGTGAGTTTGCCAGATTTTCTTTACATCTTTCAGCCTGCTTATCTCTCTGAAAGAGATTTGGGGAAATTCAGTACTAAATATTTGTCCCATAATTTTTTAGAATAAACTGAAGTGTGTTTACAGCACTAAGAGGAAAATATTTAGGAGTGAGATGAGCAATACATCAGCTTTATTCAGGCAAAGGAGAATTTGATCTAGAGAAAGGAATTTCCACTTATGAATACCATTATTTTTTTCTAGGTAGCCTAAGATGAGGAGCTAAGGGAATAACAGATATGCAACAGATCTGGGATTATAAAGTGTCACTGTTCTATTGTTCTAACATAGCCAGTGAAATCTGAGGATTTACATTAAAGGACTCTAAATATAAGGATATTTTTGTTTACAGCAGTGAAATCATTTGTAAATACATGGTAGCTGAACATAATTGTAAAGGAATTTGAAAAAGCTACTGTAGCAAAAAGATACACTTGCAATACAGATTAATAAATTTAACCATGTAATTGGGTATGACACAGAGTGGCAGGGTTTCCAGCTTCAAGGATGGAGTGCTAAGCACCTAGTGATTCAGTTCTGACACTGGTGAAGGGTTGTGTTATGGCAATGGTTAGGGGATCATTCAAAAGGATTACCACTGTCAGTTTTGTAAAACATTTTATTTTATTATTTTTAACAGAATGCAACATTGATACGCCTGATGAAGTGCTGTGTGCCATGAAACTGTTTCCCCAACTGGATCAGTGTGATTTAAATAATAAAGGAGTATTTTATTGCTTGAAAGAACCAAGTCTGAATGAAGTTTGTCCTTACATCATTTACATTGTCCAAAAAGCACCATCACTGTTAGATTACCCCTTAAATCACTGGCCAATGCATGTCCCGTGATCTCACATGGGCATATTTCAAACTATCTCACTCATTTCCTGAATTCTTATACAGGAATAAGAGGAACTCCTCTACTAAGGCTGTCCTGGCTGCAAAATAACAGTAATTTAATACTACTCTTCAAAACAACCTTAATGCCCCTCAATGTTCTGGAAGGTCATTTATTCCCTTTTTGACCCTCTCACATAGTCCAACCCTCCAGTACTTCTAGTAAATGGTTCACCAGTGTCCGATCCCTCCCTTGTTGCTGCTCATTTCAATTAGTTTTTTACCACTTGTGCTCTTCCTTCCACTCACCACCAGCCTTCAGTGTTCTTCCTCACATTCCCTCTCATCTCCCTTCCACTGGTTTTCTTTTTCCCCTTGTTACTACCCAGGAAACTCTTAGTGCCCTTCACTCCCTCAACCTGTGTAAATCCAGTCCTGACAGACTGGATCCTAAACCACTCCAAATATCTACATCTGTCATAGCACATCCACTGACTCACCCACTCAACCTTTCCTTCTCCCTCAGTGCTGTCTCACATTTCTGGAAGTTAGCCAATGTTCTTCCACTCCACAAAGGGGGATCCTTCCTCCCTGGGTAATTTCTGGCATATCTTCCTCCTCTCTTCCCTTGCTAAACTGAAAGAGAAGTTTATCTACACTAGACTGTCCAATTTTCTATCATCCACTGATTTCCTGTCCCTGTTCCAGTCTGGCTTCTGGAAGCATCATTCCACTGTCTCCTCCCTACTATATGTAACTGATTTTGTTTACTCAGGGATGGATCAGGGACACATCACAGCTGCTATTTTCATTGATCTGGCCAAGGCCTTTGACTCAGTGTCCCACCCTTCCTTCCTGGATAAGCTGAGTGCTGCTGGCCTCTCAGCTGTTGTTGTAGACTGGTTCTGTTCTTACCTCTATGGTCACCTGCAGTTAGTATAGGTTGATAGTGCCCTGTCACCTCCACTTCATATCCAAGCTGGGATCCCACAGGCTCCATCCTGGTGTCCATCCTGTTCTCCATCTTCCTTAATGACGTCTTCACAGCTTGTGCCAATTTGCACATCCACATGTATGCAGATGACACAGTCATTTATACCTCCCCTCCACTACAGCCATGGAAAGTCTGCTACAGTAAGACTTCCACAATGCCCTGTGCTGGTTTCAATCTAAACAACTCAAGGTCAACACTCACAAACACACAAAAAGAAAACTGTGCTCATGACCTTTGACATCAGCCAAAAATTGACCAAATTCCCAACTCTGCCTATTTTTTTCAGCTTGAATGACATCCTTCTTGAAGTATTTCATTCATTCAAATACATTGGTGTGTTACTAGACAGCCAACTTGACATGTCTGCATGCATTGATGCTATCTGCGCCAAGCTTCACCTTTAATGTGGTACCTTGTACTGAAATAAAGACTATCTGTCTCCACAGGTAAACCATGAACTTGTCACCAAAATGGCACTCCCAGTCTTCGATTATGCAGATGTGGTTTATGGCACAGCTCCTCCCACCTCCCTCACCAGTCTGGACACCTTGAGCAATGCCTTCTGTCATTTTGCTACCAACTGCCCCTTTCATACCTACTGTTGCTCACTTTTCACTTTCTTATTCATTCTTCCTTTACCTTTTTTTAACTTACTATGCTTTATGCTGCATGCAGCAGACAATCCCCATCAGCCATCTGCCTCTTCAGGCAGACCCCGGATCATCCGTTTACAATGCCTCCTGGATTTGTCCCCAGGGTGGAGCCTCCAGAGCCCCCCCACCACTAACCCCATCATATCTGGATCAGGGATGCAATGGAGACCCAAATCAGCCACAGGGTGGTGGCACCATTGGGCATGCCAGAGGATTTTCTGCTTAGTTTTTCTGGTGGAAGGCATGTCAAGTGAACACCATGACATAGCCCCATGAAGCAATGATCACTGCTGCTCTAATAATGGTGTGTTCTGTGGTCACCTGGGAGCACTGAACTGGAGAAAACTCAATCCCCATCCCTTCTCATGGAGATGGAGAATGTGCAATGGCAGCTCAATCCACCCTCACCCCCAGCCATCCCTCAGGCATCCTGAGTCTGTTCCTGAACCCAGGTCACCTGTGTTACAGTGGTAATTCTTTCTGCTGCACCAGTGGGCCAGCAATCTTCCTCTACCTTCACATCACCAGTATCACCATTCATATCCAAATACTAGATAGGGTCTCTTCCTTCTTACCTCTCCTCACTTATCTCCTTTATTCCCTCTGCCTCCTTCTCCCTCCACTTCTAGGATCCTCACACTTTTGCCTTTTTATCATTCCTGCTCCTTGGCTGGGCAATCAGCCTTTTCCTATCATCTCCATTCACTCTAGAACCTACCCCTATCACTCCTCCATTTCATTTCCTCCCCTGTTTTCCTCAGGCACCAGCTGTAATGCCTCACCTTCCCCTGCTCCAGATCTCCCCCACCTGACTGCCCCCTTATGTTTGCCTCCTACCCCATGTAGGTGTAGCTGACTTGCTTCATTTTTGCTGCTTGCTCTTATTGCACCTTCTCCAATTATAATCATGTACTCTATTCTACTTTACTGTAACTGTGAACTGTCTTAGTGCTATGTAATTGCATTTAACTGTGTACTGTGTCCATATTATGTATTTGTCTCACATGTTCTTTTCACATAGGTTGCACCTGGAAATGAGCCTTGGCTCAGGGTGCCTTTCCCAGTCACCAGTTTTCAAATAAATAAATAAATCAATTGAGAAATACATACATGCATACATAAACTACAGTTTTTGTCATATAGTTTATTCAAATTCCTAGAAGGTTATGAAAAGTGTTGGTGAAAGTTTGAAATAACTAGATAAGCATTCAGTCTTGAGGGGAAATTTTGGGACTGCCCCATTAGTTGCTTATTCAAGAGGAAAACAATCTTGATGATACTATATGTAAAAGTAATTTTAAAGTATTAGGTAACATCTATTTCACTATTACCAAGCAGACCACTACTGAAGGATTTCTATTATTATAAAAAATGCTCTGTATGTAAACATGCAGTACTGGGCAAATTTATCCATACTAATTATAATGTAAAATATGAAATTGTGCTGTTTTTAACTTGTTCACGCAGTTATGTAATCTATGTTATTTGGTGTAAGTGCAATCTAATCTATGCTGACACAATGATTTGGGCAGCAAAATCATGTCTAAAGGAATGTCTGAAAGCAGCATATAATGAAGGGTGTGATAGTGCTGTTGATAATCATTTTGAGTTGATTCATAAGCGGGGTGCCAACAGGGGGGTGACAGCCAGGTCAACTGTCCTGGGCCCAGGTGGCTCGGGGACCCCACATTTATACATGTATATATCTTGGAGGTCAGAGGGGGGTCCCAGACCTAAAGGTGTGTCCTGGGCCTGGAAATTTCTATTGATACCCCTGAAAGGGATACAAGAACTCCAAAATTTATGGTAGTGGATCATATACTGATTCATCCTAGAGGGGGTGATAGAAACTTAGTCCTGGAGCAAACTGAACAAGAATGGATTTATAAAATGAATTATCTCACACCACTAGGCTTAAATTGAGTTGTAAACATGTCTTTATGCCAGCAAACCTAGTGAAGACTTGGTTTGCTGGCATAAAGCATCTAGCTTCACCTGAGCTCTTTTCTTCTAGGGTTTGCTTGAAAGGACAGAGCAAGGAGCAACATTAACATAGCAAGGAGAAACATTAAGGATTATTTTGGCTAAGCAGAGTTACTGTTGTGTTACTATTTTGTTTTGAGCTTGCAGGTTTTATTGCTGTTTTGTGCTTACAGGTTGTACAGTTTACTGCTTTATTTTTCTCTGATTGAAATTGTTTTTGAAGGATATATTTTCTGCTACATTGTTACAGGGCATGCTTACAGGTTTGTTACTGTTTGTGCTTAAAGATTACTGATTTACTTTTCTGATTCAAATAGTTGTTTTTTGCAAGGTATATTTTCTGTTAAATTGTTACAGGTTGCGCTTACAGGTTTTGTTACTGTTTAGTGCTTACAGGTTTTACAGTTTATTGCTTTATTTTTCTCTGATTGAAACTGTTTTTTTTGGCAGGTAATATTTTCTTATTTGAAGAGAAGGAAATTCCAGGTTGCCATAATATTAAAGTTAATTATTGTTGGGTCATCCATTAACACCTGAATAGTCATAAAAATATGAAATAATGGATGATGGCCACTTTACATATACTTATATAGTGTGTTTTTATTTTCTTCACACAGACAAAAAGGCAACAGTGAACCACGAAACTGTTGCCTTTTTGTCTGTGTGAAGAAAATAAAAACACACTATATAAGTATATGTAAAGTGGCCATCATCCATTATTTCATATTTTTACAGGTAATATTTTCTGCTAAATTGTTACAGGGTGTGCTTACAGGTGTGTTACTGTTTTGTGCTTATAGGTTACTGCTTTATCTTTCTCTGATTCACATTTGTTTTACAATGTATATTTTCTGTTAAATTGTTACAGATTATGCTTACAGATTTAGTTACTGTTTTGTGCATACAGGTTTTAAATTTTGATCTATCTTTAGGTTAATCAAAGTTACTGTTTTGTTACTATTTTGTTTTGTGCTTACAGGTTTTTGTTTTGGGCTTAAAGGTATTGCAGTCTCTTTCTCACAGTGAAGGAGCTAATAGCTTTTCTTCCACAGCACTTCCAGGGGATTAGTAGTGTAAACGGGGTGGGGAGGTTGAGGTGACAAAGGCTTAGTATCTTTGATCAGAAGGAAGATTTAAAAGATCAGGTTAGTTGGCGTGTTGTGGTGAAGACTAGGTTTACTGGTATAAAGCACCTAACTTCACCTGATCTTTTCTTCTAGGGTTTGCTTGAATGGATGGAGCAAGCATTAATGCTTATTTTGGCTGAGCAGAGTTACTGTTGTGTTACTATTTTGTTTTGTGCTTTCAGGTTTTATTACTGTTTTGTGCTTACAGGTTGTACAGCTTATTGTTTTATTTTTCTCTGCTTGAAATTGTTTTTGCAGGGTATATTTTCTTTTAAATTATTGTGCAGGTTGTCTTTCTGAAAGGAAGGAAAACACTCACCGGGATGGTGGGCCAGAGCTGTAGCTGATTGCTTCTGGAGGGCACAGGCTTGGTCCTGCCCACCCTTCCCTCACTCCACCCACCCTGGGAGCATAATTTCCTTTATAGCAGAGGACATCACTTCTCCAGAAGGGCAAGAGAGACACACACCTATCATAACCTTAACAGCCCAGCAAGCTGCATAAGGGGTAGATAACATGTACACACTCACACACACTAACAAAATAGGAAAAACAAACTAATCAGAAAGGGAGAGAGACATGTGGGTAGTGGTGGAATGCACTGGCTGTGGGGTAGCAGTCTTTTGGGAGACATTCAGCAGGCTGAGATGCTGCCCTATAAGCAGGCACCTCTCTGATCTGAGGGAGGAGGTTACCCGTCTCCAGGCCAATCTGGCAAGGATTTGGGAAGCCTCCTCCCCCACCCAGGGATCACATGGGCCACTGCTGCTACCTCAGAGGTTGCCAAGAAAGAGGAGCAGTTGGACCACAGTGGGATCAGGGAGGGTGAGGGTGGTGGATCAGAGGTGCATCCCTCCAGTTGTCCCTCTCCAAAATTCATACGTCATTCAGGTGGAGCATGGTTCCTCTATGGAGGCACACACAGTGGAGACCAAGGAGGATGCTGGGAACCTTCACAAAGGAGACCCAGAGGAGGGAGGCATGAGACCCCATGGGGGAAGGAAACAACTCCTGGTTGGGGACTCAGTCATTAGGGTGTTAGAACTGGGTGGAGGGCAGAGGGAGGTAAGGCACCTGCCTGCACCATGGCTGGGAGGGAGAACTATGTGAATCCTCAGGATCGTGGGAGCAGTTGCATGGGGGAGGGAGCTGGATGTCATTGTCCACCTAGGGACAAATGACTTGGCTGGGAATGGGATCAGAGCAGTGCAAGATGAGTACGTGGTGTTGGGGAATGGACTTAGACAAGTAGCATGTATGGTAATCTTCTTGTTGGTGCTGCCTTTCTATGGCATGGGAGAGACTAGGGTACTCCACATCATGGGATTCAATAAATGGTTGAAAAACTGGTGTAGAGCTCAGGGTTTTGGCTTAGAAACATAGACTTTGATGGCAGATAAGGACTGCTTCGCCCATCTAGTCTGCCCATTTCCCCCTACCTACAGGATAGGCTGCAGATCCTAGTTAACCAACAGCCTATTTCTTCCTACCCCCTACAAGAATTGCCTTATGTCTGTCCCATGCATTCTTGAATTCTCCCACAGTTTTTGACCCCACAACCTCCTCAGGAAGGCTGTTCCATGCATCCACTACCCTCTCTGTGAAAAAAAATACTTCCTCACATTGCCCCTGAACCACCCCCCATCTTTAAATTGTGTCCCCTTGTTCTTGCACGTCTCTTTTTCTGAAAGATGCTACCCTCTTGGTCTTTGTTCATTCCACTGAGGTACTTAAAAGTTTCTATCATGTCCCCCCTCCTCTCCCTTCTTTCCTTAAGGGTATACATGTTAAGCTCCTTAAGTCTCTTCTAGTACGGCTTCTCTTGCAGACCCTGCACCATTTTAGTTGCCCTTCTCTGGACTGCTTCTATCCTGTCTATGTTCTTGCAGAAATGGGGTCTCCAGGACTGGATGCAGTACTCCAGATGGGGTCTCACCAACTGTCTGTACAGCGAGATAACAACTTCCTGTTTTCTGCTGGTAATGCCTCTCCCTATGCATCCCAGTATATCCCCTGCCCTCCCTACTGCCTTCTCACATTGCTTGCTAACCTTAAGGTCATCTGCTATGATTACCCCAGGTCCCTTTCCTTTTTTGTTGTTGTTACTACCCCCACATTGTGTATTCTTCCCTCAGGTTCTTGTTTCCCAGGTGCATTATTTTGCACTTCTTTGCATTGAATCCTAGCTGCCATACTTCTGACCATTCCTCCAACCTTGCCAAGTCCCTTCATCCTTTCTGCCCCCTGTGTATCAACCCTGTTGCAGATCTTTGTGTCATCTGCAAAGAGGCATACTTTTCCTTCCAGTCCCTCTGCAATGTCACTTATAAAGACATTAAAAGGACTGACCCAGCACTGAACCCTGCGGTACCCCACTAGTAACCCCTCTTTCTTCAGAGTGGACTCCATTTACAATTACCTTCTGTGTCCTGTTGTCCAGCCAATGTTTTACCCAGGCTACCACCCTGGGACCCACTCCCAGGCTGGTTAATTTGACTATTAATCTTTTGTGTGGGACTGTGTCAAATGCCTTGCTAAAGTCTAGGTAGGCCATGTCCACAGCCCCTCCCTGGTCTAGTGCACAAAAGGTCCCCAAAGAAGGTATCCTCTGGAGGAGATTTTGGGGACTCCTTGGGTGGTACCTTGACTGGGGAACAAGGGTCTGAAGGATCGGAGTCAGAGTCTGAAGGCTCAGAGCCACTGGGGGTGGAAGGGTCTACCCCAGATGAGCCTACTGGTAGAGCACCCATTGCTCAGCTGGAGGGTGTCAGTGGGGGAGGGGCCCTAGGAAGAGGGATGTCTCCCACAGACTGCCTAAGCTTTGTGATGAGCTGGATCCTGGAATTCATTGGGGACTGGGATCTACCAGGAGCGATACAGGCCTATAGTGGCAGGATGGTATGCATCTGTCCGGGAGGGGAACCAGGATCCTAGGAGATAGGTTTAAATGCTTCATTGGTAAGCTTGAAAGGACAGAGCATGCATTAAGGCTTCTTTTGGCTAAGCAGACTTACTGTTGTGTTACTATTTTGTTTTGTGCTTACAGGTTGTACAGTTTACTGCAGTATTTTTCTCTGAAATTATTTTTTGCAGGGTATATTTTCTTTTAAATTATTGTGCAGGTTGTCTTGCTGAAAAGAAGGAAAACACTCACCAGGGTGGTGGGTCAGAACTGTAGCTGATTGCTTCTGGAGGGCAAAGGTTTGGTCCTGCCCACCCTTCCCTCACTCCACCCACACCAGGTGCATCATTTCCTTTATACTGGAGGTTCTGACATCACTTCCCCAAAAGGTCAAAGGATGTACACCTGTTATATCCTTAACAGCCCAGCATGCTGCATAAGGTGTAGATGCACGCGCATGCTCACACTCACTAACAAAAAGAAAAAAATAAAGAAGGAAAAAAGACGTGGGGAGTGGTGCAATGCACTGACTGTGGGTTGGCAGTCTTTCGGGAGATATTCAGCAGTCTGAGATGCTGCCCTATTTGCAGGCACCTCTACGGTCTGAGGGAGGAGGTTGCCTGTCTCTAGGCCAACCTGGTGAGGATTTTGGAAACCTCCTACCCCACCCAGGGATCACAAGGGCCACTGCTGCCTCAGAGGTTGCCAAGAAAGAGGAGCAGTTGGACCATGGTGGGATCAATTAGGGTGAGGGTGGTAGATCAGAGGTGCATCCCTGCAGTTGTCCCTCTCCAAAATGCATACAACATTCTGATGGAGCATGGTTCCTGTATGGTGGCACCCACAGTGGAGACCAAGGAGGATGCTGGGAACCTCCACAAAGGAGATGCAGAGGAGGGAGGCATGAGACCCATGGTAAGGTGCCTGCCTGGCACTATGGCTGGGATAGACAGGATGTGAATCCTCAGGATCATGGCAGCAGCTGAACGTGGGAGGGAGTGAATGTCATTGTCCACCTAGTGACAAATGGCCTGGCTGGGAATTGGATCAGAGCAGTGCAGGAGGAGTTTGTGGAGTTGGGAAGGGGCCTTAGACAAGTAGCACATATGGTAATCTTCTTTGAGGAGCTGCTTGTCTATGGCATGGGTGAGGCTAGGGTACTCCACACCATGGGATTCAATGAATGGTTGAAAAACTGGTGTAGCACCCAGGGTTTTGGCTTCATTGGGGACTGGTGGTCTTCCTGGAGGGATACAGGCCTATATTGGAATGATGGTATGCATCTGTCCAGGAGGGGAACCAGGATCCTAGATGATAGGTTTAAATGCTTCACTGGGAAGCATTTAAACTAGCCAAGGTGGGAGGCACTGAAAAGGAGCAGGGAAATCCCAGCCTCCCCCCATAAACAGGGTAGTTAGTGAGGTAAACACCAAGGCAGTAAAGTCAATAGGGAACAGGACAAGGGTAAATGTAGAGAAAGATAAAGGCAGTAAAGACAAGGTTGGGGTTAAAAGGGGTAAGGCCGTCAAAAAATGGAGGGTGATGAGTGCCAATGCCCATAGTATGGGTAACAAGTTCCCTGAACTAGTGGCCTTGATGGAAGAGGGTTGCCTGGATATTGTGGCAGTCACAGAAACATGGTACACAGAGAACCATGACTGGGATGTCAACATACCAGGGTTGCAATCTACAGGAGGGACAGGGAGGGTAAAAGAGGAGGAGGAGTAGCTTTCTACATAAAGGAAGGGATTAAAGCAATGTAACTAAAGGGTAGCAGGGAGGAGTGGAGGCACTGTGGGTCACCCCAGAGACAGGAAATGGCATCACAATCTACATGGTGGTTGTATACAGACCCCTAGCTCAGGGAGAGGCAATGGACAAGGAAATGATAGAAGGCTTCCTTAGAATGGCAGAAGAAGGGGAGATATTGTTGATGGGAGACCTGAATATGCCAGATGTTAACTGGTGCACCTTTGCTGCAGCCACATGCAAGAGCAAGGTCATTCTCGATGTCCTACAGGGGGCATACCTTGGACAGCTAATGTTGAAACCCACTTGGGAGGGAGCAATCTTAGATCTGGTTCTTTCAAATGGGGATGGAGAGAGGATCTTGGATATAGAATTGAGTAGCCATTTGGGAACAAGCGACCACCAAGCAGTGTGGTTCACGATAAACATAGCCATAGAGTCAAGCCATACAAAAGAAAGGGTATTGGACTTTAGGAGGGCTGACTTTGGGAAAATGGAAGAGGGCCTCAGAAAAGCACTAACAAATAGGCAAGACAGAGGAGTGGAGGAACAAATGGGGAAAAATCGAAGCAGCTATCACAGAGGCAGCAAACCTTTATGTGAAGCAAATAAACAAAACAAAGAGAAAAAAACACTGTGTTTCTCAAAAGAGGTGGCGGGGAAGGTTAGGGAGAAAAAGGTAGCATTCAGGAAGCATAAGGAAACACAGAAGGAGCAGGATAGAGAACTGTACCAGTTAAAGCAGAAGGAAGCGGGGAAGTTAGTCAGAATATCAAAGGCCCAAACTGAGGAAAAGATAACTAACTTGATTAAGAAGGGGGGATAAAACCTTTTATAGGTACATTAGGGAGCGAAGAAAGACCAAGGGAGAGATAGGGAGGCTTAATAAAGGGAAGGGGGTAGGCAGAGGGTGACAGTGAAAAAGCAGGGATACTGAATGACTATTTCTACTCAGTATTCACAAAAGAAGAGGAGGGGGAAGTACCAAAACCAAACAACACAAGCACTGGATAGGGAGGTCAATATCAGTCCATTCACAGAAGAAAGGGTCCTGAAAGAACTCCTAAAACTGAAGGTGGACAAAGCAATGGGGCCTGATGGAATTCACTCCAGAATTCTAAAATAACTAAGGGGTGAACTAGTGACACTGCTGACTAACCTTTTTAACAAATCATGGAAGGATGGTGTGGTACCTGAGGACTGGAGGACGGCGGTTGTGATTCCCCTTCACAAAAATGGGAGCAAGACAGAGGCAGGAAACTACAGACCTGATTGTTTGACCTCAGTGGTAGGGAAAATGATGGAATCACTTCTGAAGGAAAGAATTGTTGAGTACCTAGTGATTAGTGGGGCACAGGACCCAAGGCAGCATGGATTCCCAGTGAGAAGGTCATGTCAGATGAATCTAATCAATTTCTTTGACTGGGTGTCCAAAGTAGTAGACCAGGGAGGGGCTGTGGCCATGGCCTATCCAAACTTTAGCAAGGTATTTGACACAGTCCGACAGAAAAGATGAATAAACAAGTTAGCCAGCCTGGGAATGGGTCTCAGGATTGTAGCCTGGGTAAAACAGTGACTGGACAATGGGGCACAGAGGGTTATAGTAAATGGAGTCCATCCTGAGGAAAGGGGGGTTACTAGTGGGGTACCATAGGGTTCAGTACTGGGACCAATCCTCTTTAATGTCTTTATAGGTGACATTGCAGAGGGACTGTTTGCAGACATCACAAAGATCTGCAACACGGTTGATACACAAGGTGTGGTGGAAAGGGTGAGAAGGGACTTGTCAAGGTTGGAGGAATGGTCAAAAATATGAAGATCCCATCTCCCCAAGGACATAGAAAGGATAGAGGCAGCCCAGAAGAGGGCAACTAAAATGGTTCAGGGACTACACCAGAAGCCATACGAAGAGACACTAAAGGATCTTAATATGTATACCTTGAAGAAAGGAGGGAGGGAGGGGGATATGATAGAAGCATTTAAGTACCTCAAGGGAATCGACAAAGTCCAAGAGGGTAGCATCTTTCAGAAAAAGAGATGTGTAAGAACAAGGAGGCACAATTGGAAGATGGGGGGATGGCTCAGGGGTAATGTAAGGAAGTATTTTTCACAAAGAGGGTGGTGGATGCATGGAACAGCCTTCTTGAGGAGGTTGTGAGGTCAAAAACAGTGGGGGAATTTAAGAATGCATGGAACAGACATACAGCAATTCTTCTGGGGGTAGGAAGAAGTAGGCTGTTGGCTAACTAGGATCTGCAGCTTATCCAATAGGTAGGGAAATGGGCAGACTGTGTGGGCCAAGCGGTCCTTAGCTGCTGTCAAAGTCTATGTTTCTATGTTTCCTTTTTACAGCATGATATTTTATTTCCAGAACCCACATATTCATAGGCCTTAGATTTTTTAACTTAATTGTATCCTCTGGGACCTAATCCCATCTATTGTACAGCACTTATAACACCCTCATACCTCCCCTTTCTTTATCCATAATTATCAATTGGTATTTTAATAATACTTTAAAAAGTTGTAATTTATATTACCTACCTTAGGCCTCCCCTCTCCCCATATCCTTTCATTTCATTATATTTTTCTTTTGTTTTATTTGCTAAACCAACATTTTTGCAGGTTACAGCATAAGTAAAGATTTCATTTAATCAGGGACCTGAAACTAAAGCATTAGGAGAAAAATATTTTGATTTGACCTTTAGCAATAAGCTTGACCTCCCAAAGTGTAAATAGACTTGTGGCAGAATGGCAGAATCCTTTATTCTTGCTAACCTCTTTTTGGCATGAAAATAGCTCCAGAGAAATTTAGGGGATCTATTTTGTATAAGTATTTAGACAGGAATAATGAATAAGTTCAGAGGTACCAACAGTAAAGCATTCTTATAATGCCAGTTGGTTAAAATAATGAAAGATTGACTTCTAAATGGTTTACTAATATGAACTTATTTATTTAGCTGCTTTTTGTAATCTTTTTGTGTTACATTTTTCTTTGCTTCCCAATATTTTGTAATTCCACACTGTACAATTTGGTTAGTACCACTTTAAGTAATTTCTGTTTAAATGAGATGCTGTTTGTGAACACCTAGATACACCCCTTAGAAGGCCCACTTGAGGGTTGAAGTGCAGGGCTAATTTTCTCTGAGGTACCTTCCCTGAATAAAATGCACTTGTGCACTTTGAAAAATCTGAAGTGAGTGTTGTGAATTCTTTTCTTGGAGTTCTATAAGCTGATAGCTTTTTATACAGTACCACCATTCCTGAACACATTTCTTGTCTGTAAGGAGGTAGGAGGAAATAGGTTGTTGGTAAAACTAAAATCTGCAGCTTATCCAATAGGTAGGGAATTGGGCAGACTGGGAGGGCCAAGCAGTTCTTATCTGCCATCAGAGTCTATGTTTCTATATTTTTTTGTTTCTGGAATACTCATTTGCCTTTGTTCCTGCAGTTAGATATGCTTTGAAAAAGTATAAAGGAAATACACAAAAATCATCACTGGTCTAAACTAGGAGCCAGCAAAAGGAGACAACTTAGGGAGCATGTCCCTCGGGGGTCTCTGTCCTACCCAGAAAAATGGCAAAGCCATCCCCTGTTAAGCGTCTGCACTGCTGAAAGCTAGCTGAGGCAATGGCAAACAGTCAGAAGATTGTGATGCAGGCCATGACCTTCCCAAGAGGAAGGAATGATCACAGGGTAAAGATATGAGATACAACCCCCCCAGGAAAGACTTTAAGTTATAAACCATCCAGGTCGGGAGCCCTGAAGACCATTGCTGGCCATGGACTCCAGGCCCCTTGTGTAGCTCCCAGATGAGACTTAGGTGAGCTAGAAGGGGATTCAAATAGTAGCTGTCCTCCTGATAGTAGGGGCAGGGGGAAACAGCAGGGGGCAAGAGTAGTAGGAAAACAGGGATGTGCATCGAGAAAAGGAACACAGCTCCCACAGCTCCCGACTCTGAGGGGGATCCATAACAAGGAACTCCAGAAAGACTTCCTCACTGAGGGGGGGATCTTGTGGACTGGCAGACAGACCTAGGTCCCAAGATATCTGGAGGACACATACACCCCTTCCCAGCCTCCAAAAGGGATGGGGAAGGAAACTATGCCCATTCTGTTCCATGGAAAGTGCTCCAAGGTACTTATTCAAGAGGAAAGAATGAGTACCTGCCAAAAGGAAGCAAGTTGGAAGAAAAGGCTGCAGTGGCCCTACAGAACTAGAGGAGTGCCCCACAAAAGAGAAAATGATTCACCATCTGAGTAGGTGGACGGTAAGGGAACCTCCTAACAACTCTGGAAGAATCCATACATGAAAGATAGCTATCTTCCACCTGTCTAGCCGGAGGCAAAGGGACCTCCCCCAACATCTCTGGTAGGATCCTGGGTGGAGAGGGGGGACGTCATGCTAGAACCTCAACTCTACAAGCCTAAGAGGCAGGAGTATCAGGAGCTAAGGAGGATTGATGCTTGTTCTTAGGCTGGGAAGGCTGGTGGTGGGTGAGAAGCTCCACTGGCCGGTGAAGGAAAGATGAGTGCACCTGACTCTGCTGGGTGCAAAAGAAGGAGTACCCTGAGTGCAAGGCCCTACCTAAGTCCTGTGAGGTGGTAAGCACATTTTGGACCTTGCCTCCAAAAAGGCAAAAACCCCCAAATGGGGTGTCCAAAATGGAGGAATGTACACCTGGGATAAAGACCAACAGGCGAAGTCAGACATGGTGGCAGGGACAAATTGTCAAAGCTGTGTTGCTCTCCAAAGCATCCACCATGCCGTAGGTGGCACAAAGGATATGGAAGCTCACTTTGTAGGCAGAGTGGAAGAGCTGCTCCAAAGGAGTCTTAGACAAGGTATCCAGTAGAGCATCCAGAATAACCGTGGCTTGGTCCAGCAGGGATTGCTGATGGACCACCATGTGCACTAGATAATTTTGGGTGCGTAGGGCCAGCGTGGAGGAGGCATAGATCCTCCTACCAAAGTTATCCAACTGTTTGGACTCCTTGTCCATAGGAAAGTCACCAAAGCATTGAATTTTAATGGACCCAGTGTAGGTTGCTGCCAGTATGGCTGGGTCAGCCTTAGGGTTCATCCCATAATGGGGCAAGACCCTTCGGGGCATGGTACAATCTGTCCACATTTTTAAGCGACAGAGGGACTGACGCTGGCTGTTGCCATATACTGGTAGTAACATCTTCGTGAGGTGCCACTAGGGGGTGGGATAACCACTGAAGTAAGCTCAGGGAGGTGGAGATGGTCCACTAAAAGGTGATACTGTGGGTCTTGTTCTACAGCTTGCCAGTCCTGCAACATTTGAATGAGCTGCATCACCTCCAGAAAGGACGGGACCTTTGGGGGGATTTGTGTGTCTCCCTAAACCATGTCTCCTTGGGAGAGGAGCCAGGTGGGGGGACTCAGGCAGCTCGAGAAAATCAGACTTTGAATCCTCCAAAAAGTCAGGGTCCATCATCAGGAGCTGCACTGGACCTACAATAGCACTGGTACTCACTCTAGCACTGGAAGAAGAAGAAGAAAAAGAAGCCCTAAAGCAGACTGAGGAGGATCCCACATCAGTGTAACGGTTGATGGAGGTGCAGTCAGAGCCAGCATCAGGTGTTGGATATTTGTCCACCAGGAGCTAAGAAACTCATTGAAACCTGCTGTTGATTGTGGAGAAGCCATCAGCAGAAGTGAAGGACCCGACCATGGGTGACCATGGCAGGGATCAGACAGTGGTCCCATGGAGCCAAGCAATGGCCTGGAGGGCATCAATGGGTTTCCCAGAGTTGTCCCCAAGGGTGGAGGGTGGTTGGGTTACGGACCTAAATACAGCCAGCAGCTGTGCCCAACAGCAGTTTGAAGTCAGGCACAGGACCAGAGGGCACCAACAATGGCACCTGAAACTCCTAGGGAGGGTCTGGTCTTGGGCAAACCGGAGGCATCCGGTCTGGAAGGAGACTGGCAGATCCCTGCATCGGTATGCCTAGCATCTGGTCTTGTGGTAAAGGACCAGTGGGTGGTGGTCTTGCTGGTACTGGGTGGGAAGATCCCTGACTGGGGCACACCAAGTCAGAAGGTGCCCGAGGGGGAGACCCCCAGGAGAAGGCTGTGATCGCAAGGGGGTGCACTGGTCCGAAGGACCATTGTTGAACCCCAGAAAAGGATCCGATGAAGGTGCTGGGAAGGCATCAGTGGAACTGCTGACATCCTGAGAACTGGCAAAGCTCCCTGGCTGAGAACCCTGAGGGGTGAAGAGCCTGAGCGATGGGGGTGGCAGGACAGAGGAAGAATCCCCCAAACTCGTGGAGGTGCTACCTGACACTGTGATTACAGTGGGTGGCAGGGCCAGAGGCAACCCAGATGGACAGAGCGCTGGTGTGTCTGGAAGGGCCAGCTCCTGAGGGGGGAAGACCCAGTGTCAGCCATGATCCCTGTGGGTGACCACGGCCTTGAAGCAGACCAGTCCCAGTCCCAATTCTTTTCCCGCTTGTGGTTCTTCTTAGAAGGAGTGGAGG
The DNA here is from genome assembly GCA_016271365.2 of Neoceratodus forsteri. Lineage (NCBI taxonomy): Eukaryota > Metazoa > Chordata > Ceratodontiformes > Ceratodontidae > Neoceratodus > Neoceratodus forsteri. Next base: position 410,874,702 of record CM028133.1, on the reverse strand, counting down.
TCTTGTATGAGGCACCTGTAGAGGAAGATGCACTCCAGGCCTGGAGCTCCTTCTCCATGGCAGCCAGCTTCTGTTTGAGGAGATAGGCTTCCATAGCCCTCTTGAGTCATCTCTGTGTGGTCTGATTTAACTTTAGGCAGGTATGTCAGGCTTAAGTGTTGTGATCCAGGCCTAGACAAATAATGCAAGAGGAATGGCTGTCTTTATCAGGAATTTGTTTGCTGCAGGCACACTTGGTTTTGTGAGACTCAGCAGAAGAGATCGTCGGAGACATGCAGCCGACAGTAAACCAGCATTAAAAACTGTAGAAAGATAAAGTAAAATAAAGAAAAATAAAGTAAATACTCAGAATAGAAAGGTGATTGACTGAAGCAATGTTCTGTAAGGTCTGATGTGTGCAAGCTGATGGTGGGAAAAGAACTGAGGTGTGTCTGGGGGACCACCCTCCTCATACTATGGGGGCATTGGCATGCCGATATTGTGGGTAGTCCCATGCTGTGGACTGCTAGCTAGAAGTTTTCCTTGTGGTCCTAGCACCTGGCTACTTATTCCTAATGATGCTGCCTACTGCAAGAGCCCCCTCAAAGTAAGATCAGGACCTCTCTCTTTTTTTTCCCCTTAATTTTTATGTTAAAAGGGTCACTGTCAGCTCTTTTTGCATCATATTATTTCTATTTGAAAACACATATTTTCTAATTGCTTACCTTTTCTAGAATTCATTAATGTTGCTGGCTGTTTTATTTGCTCCTTTCATAGCAGAACTGAAATACATGCTATTGATGTTACCATACCGAGTCATTTTGTTTCAAATCCTTGACCTACTCTTACAATATACTCACTGAACTTTAGGAACACCCTCAAACAATGTAGCTACTCATGATGTCATATTCTCCTCCCCACCCTCTGTGTAATGATATTTCATTTGGTAGGGGGTCCCAAGTCCAGGAAAGATGCAGTGGGAGTTGATCAAGGACTGTAAACAAACATGTTTTGACAAACAAGAACCTGAAGTCATGAGTTGAAACTGGGGGGAGTGAAGGTTTAAGAGGGATTTGAGGAAATTCTATTTTTTGGAAAGGGTAGTGAAGCTGTAGAACAGTCTGCCAGCGGAGGTGGTGGGCACCAAGACCATAAATGGTTTCAGGCATGGCTGAGATAGAGTGAAGGGCTTGGTGGTTGCTCAGGTCAACTGCATTAAGGAGGGGAGCAGTGGGTGCTCTGTATGGACAATAAGTCTCAGGGCAGATACAGAAGTCTAGGCAGACTAAATAGACTGTTGTTCTTTTTCTGCTGTCATTGTCTATGTAATAATATATGCATTGAGCAAGGGAGAAAAATCAAGGGGAACATGTGAAGCAATATACTACTCATAGAGTGGTGACACCATGATAGGTACATACTGTATGATGTTGCACTATTATGATGGTATCCAGCTGTATACCAATGTTGAATAAGCTACAATATGGGATTTTATTCATTTTTATTTTATTTTAATTACCCAAACATTATCAACACAGTAATAACACACAGTCAATGATGCTGCTTACAATTTGAGACCTTGTTTTTCTAACCACTCTATTCATTTTTGGGCAATCACTTGTAACATGACTGCAATTCTGTTACGCCAGTTAATGTTTGGTTTACCTATGCATGCCTCTTATAAGAGAGTACTGTATGTAATAATGCCAGTGTACAATATTACCCTTAGGACAGGTTGTGGAGTGAATTTGAAAAGATGTAAAAATTGAGACACTGCACTGCATGTCAAGTATGAATGGTGTCTCTGAGTGTGAGCATTTGTCCCTGATTTTACTGGGCATTTTCCCTCATTTTGGTCCTGTCAGGGTGAGAGGTATGCATTCTGGGGTAGCCAGGTGTTGCAATTGACACCATTATGATTTCTTTACAATCCCCTATGATGCCCATTGCAACCCCTGAAAACCCTTTAATGTTAGTTACCTAGCATTTATCCCTCTTACAAATACAAAGCCATGAGATGTCCAATTCCACTAACAGTTTGTTAGATCCTGAAAGGGTTAACATAAACTATACTTTCAGAGAGATAAATCATTACCTACCCCCACCCACCACACACACACACATTTCAGAGTGATAAAGTAATTTGAAACTCTCTGGAATTTCCTCTAAAGGCTCGTTATGTCCTCTCTTGCAAATTATGTCAGTAAATTAGGTTCCAAAGACTAGAAAATCACATTTCAATAATAAATAAAATTAACAAGCCAACAAGTGAACACATAAAGACTTCTGATGTTTTCTTTTTACAAATGCCTGGGACATCTGTAGCTACCAACTGGACAAATAACTTGCCTTTGTGTCTGCACCAAGACATTAGCTTTCTGGTCACTAAAAGCAGGCATGATGAGAATGGCTAACAAACTGAAACTTGCAACCACGTTATCACACAAGTCTTGTTATGCACAAATTAAGACAGGAACACATGTACTGTTATTGTGAGTATGATTTACCATCAAAAATTAAAAACACTGTCAGAGTGAAAGACAAAAAGACAGCCTAGTTTTTATCTCTTGCAGATCTCCTGCAGTGATAACAACACTTAATTCTGTGTTGATCTGAATGAAATGTGAACTGCTTCAGTTCCAGAGATCCAGCTCTCCTAGTGGAAACTAGTGGTGCTGACGGCCACCCAAAGCTGCCCCCATGCTACCCTTGGCCGCAAGGAAACGAAGCCAGGTGTGGTGACTCCATGGATCAATCGGATTCCAGCACTTCTTTGCACTGGTTCCTGATTGGCTGTTTTCCTGGCTGCTCCATTCTCAATTAAATAATTCTATCATTTTAAACAAACCCAGCATCTTTTTCTCCTATTTCACTAATTTATTTCCTCTAATTTTAATTGCTACTGCTGTATTAACACTGTGCTCCTGGTTAGGTAGTTTTACAGCCTGATTCTGGCAAGTGTAACCCTATTAGAAGGAATCTAATGTACAAATGTAAAAAACTGTGTTATTGTTTGTAATTGCCTTCAGTTTAAATCTCAGGCAAAGGGTGTACAGTAGCAGTGCCACCTTCAGTGCTGCAAAGTGATTATAGCTCATTTATGAAGATTTCTTTTCTTTTACAGCATTAACTGTTAGGTTATTTAATTTCTGGTGCCTGTATTTTTTCCCTCCTAACCTCCCTCTGCTATTGCTCTTGCTTCCCAACCCCCGCCATCTCTGGCGCCTCACTGAGCCCCAAGATTACACCCCCTTGCTGTTACCAATTTCTCTCCTCATTTACGTAAGTGCCCTCTAAATGCCATTTATTGGCAGCCCTGTTGTTCCCACTAATACTCTCATCCTCAGCCCCTACTGTGCTCTTGTCCTGAAGACACTGCCCAATGATTAAAACCCCTTCTAATATCTGCTCTTTCTGCTTTCTCTCCAGAGGAGGCCTTGAATAGCCTATCCACTCTGCCATTCTGGCTCCAGTGATCCAGCTGTCCCAGTGGAAACTACGGTGCGGACGGCCACCTGAAGCCACCGCCTGCGCTACTCTCAGCCATTATTGTTCCTCGCTGGCATTTTGTGCTGGCTCCCCACCATCCCCCCACCCATCTGCCCTATCTGGCATTCTATATTTATAGCCCCAGGTGACCTACTTTCCTTGTGAATTACTAAGTATCAACTCCCCCATCTGCAGGTTATATCATTCGCTCACTAGTGGGAACATTTCATCACAGCTCCACATTGGGCCACAGCTAAAGCTACTATCTATTCACTTCTCTCCTTGTTTCCCTACACATCTGCTCTCTGTCACTTTCTGATCTAACTCATCACCTTCTCCCATTATGCATCCTTACCTTCTCTCCTTCCTCCTTCTACTGCTCCTAATCCTTCCTCTTGCAAGTTATCCTCCTCACCACTCAACCAAACTCCTCCCCTATCCCCTTCTCCAGTCTCCCTCCCTCATCCAAGCAGTCACCCACCTTCCCCCAAATCTTGGTCACACTTTCCCATCCTCCCCCATGCTTCCCTGCTCTCCGCGTCCACCAATCTTCCTTTCCTTCATCTCATGTTCTCCTTCTCACCCCCTCACTCCAAGTCCAAGGCTTCCTCCACACTCACTCATAAGAGCCCAAAGATTCCTTATTATTGCCTCCTACTGCTAGCCACAGGTAATGTTCACCCCAACCCAGGCCCAATTACCTCTACCATTCCTGACCTTTCTTCTTCACCAACGCATCCCTCTTCTGCCTCCTCTTCCCTGCCTAGAGGTCTCAAGATCCTAAATCTGCAGTTTACTACAATAAATCAACCTCCTACAAACCTTGGCAGTTGTGCTTAAACCAGATATACTAATTATAACTGAAACACGGCTTAAGGACACTATTCCTTACCACTTGGTCTGCATCCCTGACTACTCCATCCAAAGACAAGATTGGTCTGGAAGGGGTGGTGGTGTAGCCATTTATTTCCTCTCCACTGTCAAGTTCTCCACTATATTCACTTCTTCCAGACCCTCAACACATAGTGCCCTAGCCATACAAGTGCCCCTACCCTTCACTCTACCCATCTTCAGAGCTGGCATCTACTACCTCCCAAAAATCCATCCCACTACATCCCTTGACCTAGTAACCTCTATCTCAGCTCTCTCCAACTCTGGTGAGCTTTACATCATGGGAGGCTTCAATTTAAATTGGCTATCACCTAAGACCGTTAAAACATGAAATGATTTAGGCTCCCTCAATCTCACCCAGCTGATCTCTGAACCCACCTGCCCAAACCATAAGTCACTCTTTGCTGGACTGGGCACTCACCTTCCATCCTTACTGAGTCATCAAATTTAGTATTCTCCCTGATTATCTTAGTGACCACAATCCCATCTTCATAGTCAGGAAAGTTCATAGACCAAAATCCCCACACAAAGCCTCGCAACTCCATTCTTTCAGTTCCCTGGACCTAGAACCAGTATGACATACCCTTACCTTCTCTGACTGGTCCCCCCAGCCTCCATTTCCTCAGTTGACCAGGTCATCACTTACTTTAAAGGCATATTCTTAGACACTTGGAACACTTTTGCTCCACTAAAAACAACCAGTGTTAAGGGCGACCATTTCTTCTGGATTACCACTGAACTCTAAGCCTGCCTCAGAGCTAGAGAGCTAGAGATCATGACTGGAAGCTACATAAAACTACTCAGCTTCCCAGTGATTTCTCCACCTACCGTATGGTGTGCATTGCCTGTACCAATGCTACGAGATTAACTAAAACCGAAAGTTTAGAACATCCTTCCTTAAAAACATAAATACTCCATCGAAATTCTGGAAGGTGGTATATGCCCTCTTCACTCCCCAATCCCACCCCACCCCTGAGACTGAAAATTAACAACTCTCTTGTAACAGTCCTGGATCTGGTAGCCACGGAATTTAACTCTTACTACACCTCATGTGCGGCAGTACTCCAAAAGTATCTCCCCTCATACTCCACCTCTCAAACCACCTCAACAAGCTGTTACACGAGGTCCATGCACCCTAATTGGTACCCCCAGAGGGTGCAGCGTGTGGTGTGTGCAACTTCACTGGGTCCACACACAGCATCTCCAGGTCACGCACCTGCTGCAATGCACTGTTTTGCTGCATCCCATCAACACACTGTGTGGCTTGAGAAGTGCACTGGCTTACTACATGGTAATGTGTGCTTGTGGACATGCCATACTATCACACATCCTGTGCATTTGTGGAAAAGAGAAAGCATAAATGGGACATGCCTTTCACATGATCTGCCCATCACCCACACATACCACCACATTGCAGGTTCTGAGTAGCATCTCAGTAAGCAATAATACCAATAGTGTGGGCGGTATTGTGCTATACCAGACAGCCCTGGGGCATAATGAGGCCTGATGCTGCAGGCAGAGGGCCTTATAACCCCTGGAAGGTCTGGTATAGCACAATACCACCCACCCTGGAGGGTATTATTGTGCTTAGAAAATAGGCACTGTAAAAAATAAAAGTTTAATAACAAATTAAGTATAAAATTAGTTTAATATGAATTTGTAATAAAATAGTTCCTCAGCATAGATTTGAATGCTGATTTTTTTTTTGTTTGCTGGTCATCGTGGTTACCATTCCCCCCCCACCCCCTCTCACACACAGAAGCCACTCATTTGCTGCCATGATAGCTCAGCTACAAAATGGAAAAATGATTTCTATGACACAAACACAGACAGCGATACCACCGATAACTCAGTGTGTGAGAGCAAACAGTATGCTGCTTGCTATCTCTGGAGTGCCCCATCAGTGACTGCAGTAAGTTGTGTACCGTGTTTGAGTAAATGTTTTCTGTGTTGACAGTCATGTGTAGCAAGGTACTCCCAGAGGCACTTGTCAGAAGTGGTTTGTCTGATTTTATTTAATCCAGAAAATGGGCAAGTGATGGCGACCAGGAGTTGTTGCCGTCCCTCATGCATGCACTTTATTTCCTTTGTCTGAGGCATCTCTACTCCCCCTATAGACAGTGGCAGTACACTTTACTTTCAAACTGGGACAAGGAGCTGTTGCAACTGTGATCAACATGGGAAGATGGAGAAAGTCAAAGCACTATTGACACAGTGATCAAAGCTGCAGGCTTAGGGAGTGGGGTGAGACTGGGAAAGTGATGGTGCTAGGAAAAGTGTTTTTTTTATTTATAAGAATGCTTTGGCTTATTGCTGGTACCTGAAATATAGAGAGTGGGGGGAGGCGACATCGATCAGATGAAATTGTGGGTTGCAATCCTGTGATTGAGGTAGAGAAACTATTGTTTTCTTTAAAAAAAATCAGTGTTTAAAACAGTTTTTGGAACATGAGAGCCAGTGGACAGTGAGCGGGCAGGCAACTGGAGGAGGGGGCACAACAGCATGGTTCACTCTGAGAATCATACTGTCAGCAATCAGGGCAGCAGCATGGTACATGATGTACAGTAAAAAAGAAAAAAAGTAACATGACATGAGAGGGAGATTGATGTGCAGTTTCAGACATGTGGCACTGAACTATGGAGCCTAGAGGGGGCAGCAGTATCTCTCGCTAGGAGAGAAAAAAAATGGTGTCTCCGATAAACTGAAAATTCTAAGGGCACAGTGATTTTGTGAGGTAATCAGGCAGCCAGCGACTGGGGCTCATTATTTCTTGGTCTCTGTTGCCTGATACCAGACCGGGTAGTTCATGGCATTAGCCAATCAATAAGGAGAATACTCTCTACCCATTTTCTAACCACCATTACATGAAGTGGGCAATGCCCCTGCTGCACATTCCATCTGTGTACTGTCAATGACAATTTACATGCTGCTGTATACTGTTGGGCCATTGATGCAGCTATGACATACAATTGGTTTTAGGCTGTGACACACCAGTCTGTTGGCGGCAGCATTATTCTACAATTAAGATTGTGCTACTTCTGCTGTGTCACATGGGATAGTGTTCCCACAGTCAGTTTTGCACTGTACCCTCTATTGCTGTCCAGTCTGATTCTGAAGAGGCCTAGCTCATGGCCCAATGCATGCATGTTGCACATGCACAGTTCATGGTATTGGCATGTTGGTGGTACAGCGGTGACACAGATGATGGAATCCATCAGGGTATGTTTGCAGTGTTTATACATGCACACACACACACACACACACACACACACACACACACACACTCCATACTGTGCTGTGTGTTGGACCTTACAGGGGTCCACTGTTGTTCTGTTCTCTAGGGGGAGCTGAACATCTGGACAGTGATGTTTGCTGTGCTCTGCTGTGGATGTGTTTATTGTGCTGCATGCACAGTGATGCTGTTTTCCATTTGTTTCACACTCTGTCTAGTGTCATTATGCAGTCACTGTGCTGTTGCTGTCCTCTGTTCTGTGCTGTGTATTCATGTGTTTTACTGTACAGTTTACAATTTCTGCTTGTGTATGGATGGGTTATATGACCATTGCTGCACTGTACAGTAAGACACCACCAGTGCAGTGTCGGCGCTGTCTGTTGTGTTCAGAGTGTGGTAATGTGTGTCACACAGTGTCCATGTGATGGCCATTGACTGTTCTGTACCATGTGTTGCCAGTGTCCATCATCACACAGTCTGCACTGAGGCACTGGAGCCATTCATGGACAGTATGTGCCTGCCATGTGTCTGTTGGGCATTGCATGCATGTACCATGTATGTGGCACTGCATGGGTGTCCAATTGTGCATGTTGTAGTCCCATATTAGTACATGCATGTAGTCAATTGTGCCAGTCTGCACTGCTCATCTTTAGTACTGTGTGTGTGCCTCACATATGTCTTGAGTGCATGCTTGTGGTCCATTGCTGTATACTTCAGTGTGTCTTTTGATCACCCTGTCTGAGGGTAAGCCTGACCTCCATACAGTACCACATTGCTTGTGCAGCAGTTTGTGCTGCAGTGGTTGTTTACTTGCACTATTTCTGTGTATCTGATCACATGTATTTATGAGGACACTTTTCAGTGTTTCCACATTTCCTGCACACTGGTGTTTGAGTGTGTGTGTGGGGGTTCTATGTGTGATGGGTTCTGGCTTTTGCATGCCTTTTGATGACATTCTGTCTCTGTGTTGCATAGGTGCTGCTCTGGAGGCTCTGCTGACTGGAGCTGTTCTACTGCAGGAGTTGTTGCAGCAGCTACTATGGTGTATCCTCCTCCTCCTGAGAACAATGTAATTTGAGGCAGTGTACAACCATGAGGAGCTCATTGGGAAGTCCGCCAGATAAAGGCAGCTTTGAGGCAGTTACTACAGTGCTGTCATCTCTGCCTGCAGGCGGACAGGCTACTGTGGTGTTGGAAAATGAGGAATAGGAGTGATCCTTCATCACAGGGACAGTGTATTTTTGTTTATTTGGTATTTTGCATTGCTGTTTTATTAGTAGGGGTGGTGTAATTTGCTAGGTGGACATTTTCCTTTCCACCAGATTGCTGTCCTTTCTTTTTCTGGGTTTTATTTACAGGTCACACCATTCTAGTTTGTGATGTGAAAGCCATTTATTTTCCTTATGTTTTGTGTCATTGTGGTAACCTGGCAGCCCCATGGGCTGGTGTTCCATGTCATGCAAACAACTATCAGATGCATAGATACATAGATGCTGTCAGCAGATAAGGAGCACTAGGCCCATCCAGTCTGCCCATTTAAGCTGCCTAACAAAGTGTCCAGTGCCCCATCTGGTCATTGGCTTAAGCTTTTTCTTCCTGTCTCTATTATTCCTTTGTTTCTGTCCAATGCATGTTTCAAGCCTACCACTGTATGGGCTGCCACCATCTTCTAGAGCAGGCTATTCCATGTATTCACCACTCTTTCTATAAAAAATAACTTTCCGACATTTCCCCTTATGTGGCCACCCCTCAGTCTCATGTTGTGTCCTTTTGTCCTGGCACTACTACTACTAATCTGGAATATGTTGTCCTCTTTCACCTTGTTAATGCCCTTGAGGTACTTGAATGTTTATATCATGTTACCTCTCTCCCTCCTTTGTTCCAGCATATACAAATTGAGGTCCCTCACTCTCTCCTTGTAAGGCTTGTGATGTAATCCCTTCATCATTTTGGTCACTCTCCTCTGCACCATCTCTGTTTTGTCAATATCCTTTCAAAGATGTGGTCTCCAGAACTGTATACCATATTCAAGGTGAGGTCTCTACTACCTCCCTCCTTTGGCTTGTGATTCCCCTTCCAATACACCCCAACATCCCACTGGCCTTTCCATCCACCTTTGCTGTGTGCCTAGTGACCTTCAAGTCATCTGTGATTATGACCCCCAAGTCCCTCTTCTCCTTAGTTACTGTCAGCAGCTCCCCCACAACCTGTAGCTTGCCCCAGGGTTCCTGCTCCCCACATGCATGTGTTTGCACTTCTTTGCCTTAAACCTTAGCTGTCATGCCCCTGACCATCTCTCCAGCAGTTTCAGGTCTTTTCTAATCCTATCAACCCCCCCCCCAGAGTGTCCACCCTGTTGCAGATCTTGGTGTCATCTGTAAACAAGCAAACCTTTCCCTCCAGCCCATCTGTAATGTCACTGATGAAGACAGTAACAAGGACTGGCCCCAGAACTGACCCCTGAGGTACCCCACTGGTCATCTACCTTTTGTCTGACTGGGTTCCATTCACCACTACCCTCTGTTTTCTGTCCCTTAACCAGTTTCCAATCTAGTTCACCACCTTGCGTCCCAACCCCTGGCTGCCTAGCTTGTTGACCAGTCTCCTATGTGGGACTGTAGCAAAGGCTTTGCTGAAATCGAGGTAGGCAATATCTAGAGATGCACTGAATTTGTATTCCACCAGCAAAGTGGTGGTGAAGTGGCCAAATTCACCACATGGAGTAATCAGCGAAATTTCCATGCCTTAGGTGGAATTTCACCAAGACTAAATGTTTTTTCCCACCGTCGAAATTCCACCTTCCGTGGTGAAATTTCGCCTTCCGTGGGTGAAATTTTGCCTTCCACAGTGAAATTTCACCTTCCCAGGGTGAAATTTCACTCAGCAAAACAGGCAGAATTCACAGATTACTCCGCATAGCGAATTTTTCTCACTTCGCCCACCACTAGCAATATCTACTGCCCCTCCTTGGTCTATTGCCTTTGTCACCCAGTCAAACAAATCTATCAAATTAGCTTAACAGGATCATCATGCAGAGAACCCATGTTGCCTAGGATCCACCAGCCCATTGGCTTCCAGGTGTTCCACTATTCTTTCCTTAAGGAGTACCTCCATTATCTTTCTGACCACAGAGGTTATACCAACTGGCCTGTAGTTCCTCGCTTCTTCTTTACTACGACTCTTATGAAGAAGGACAACGTTTGCCCTTCTCCAGTCCTCTGGGACAAATCCAGTGTCTAAGAACTCACTGAACAGGACTGCCAGAGGGACTGCCAGTTCAGTCCTCATTTCTTTTAGGACCCTGGGACGTATGCCATCTGAATCCATGGCTTTTTCCACCTTTAGCTTTGCCAGTTCTTCTAGGACCCTGTCCTCTGTGAATGGACTGGTGTTTACCTCCTTATTCTTAGCTCCTTTGAAGTCCAGCTGCAGGTCCTGCCCATCCCCTTTCACAGTGAAGACTGAACAGAAATATTCATTCAGGATTGCTGCTTTTTTCCTGTCTCCCTCCACTGTCTCCCTCTGGCCCCTGTAAGCTTTGTTACTCCCCCTTTGCCTTCCTTCACTTGCTAATGTACCTGAAGAATGTCTTATCTCCTTTTTTAACCAATTGAGCTATTCTCACATCCATTTGTGCTTTAGCACTCCTCATTGCCTTTCTTGCCTCTCTCAGACACTTCTGGTACATTTCCTTGTCCTCATCCCTTTGTGTCTCCTTAAACTTCCTGAAGGTTAGCTTCTTGGCCCTTACTTTTTCTGCCACCCTGTGAGAGCCAAAGTGGTTTTCTTCTCCTTTCACTCTTGTCTATTAACCTAATGCATTGTTTTGTTACCTCCGCTATAGCCTCCTTGATGTGTGCTAATTTCTCCTCAACATCCCTACCTATCCCCCTCCTTTACAGGGTTTCTTTTAGCTGTAGTGCCATACTGGAAAGATCCACCCTTCTAAAGTCTAAGACTCTTGCCTTAGTATGGGTTGACTGGGTCCCTGAGTCCACTTTGAACCACACCATATTGTGGTCACTAGACACTAACTGACCTTCCACCCAAAGATCTTCTACCCTGTCCCCATTGGTCAGCACCAGATCCAGGATTTACCAGTCCCTGGTAGGTTACTGAACCAGTTGCCTAAGGTCAGCCCCCTCAAGGGAGTCCACAAAGTCCTGTGTCCTAGCTGAGGCCCCTGCTGGGATGGACAAGACAACCTCTGCCATGTTAAAGTCTCCCATTAGCAGTACCTCCCCCTTTGCTGCCATTTCATGCATGTTTTCTAGCAGCTGCTTGTCAATTTCCTTGGCCTGAGCTGGGGGTCTGTAAATTACCCCTGTGTGAATGACTGTTTCATTGCCTGGCTCAAGGGTGACCCAAACCTCCTCTGTTTGCTCATGCTTGTTTTGAATTTCAGTCACCTTTATGCTCTCGTTGGCATAGAGGGCAACCCCTCCCTACTTTTACCCTGCCTATCTTTTCTAAACAGGGCATAACCCAGTACACTTATGTCCAAGCTGTGGCTGCTAGTGTACCACGTTTCAGTTATCACCACTATGTCCAGATTAGCCTCCGTCATTGCAGCCACCAGGTCTGGGATCTTGTTCCCCAGACTGTGGGCATTTGTGTGCATGATGTTCCATTAAATGTGGCATTTTTTTTTCTCTCCTTTTGTTTTCTCCTTTGCTTCATCTTACTTTTCCTGAAGTGTTTTATGTGGTGTTTCCTTTTTATAACCTTAATGGTTGCTTGTGGTCCAGGTCCTTTTATTAGTGGTGATCATTGTGTCCTAAGCACAGCCTATCTAGCACTGTGGTACCTGTGTATAGAGATGCAGCAAAATTTAATTTCAGCAGCAAAATTCAGGTGAAATTGGGAATTTTGTCCCATCAAAATATTTCACTAATTTTACGCATTTCATGAAATATTTTGCAGGTGCGAAATGCAAAATTTTGCCAGCAAAATGTCGAACTTTGCCTACGAACAGTGGAACTTCACCCTCGAGTGGCGAAAATCTGCATTTCATAGGCAAAATTCTGCATTTTTCAGGCAGAATTTTTCATTTTGCATCCACGAAATACTTCTGGAAATGTGCAAATTTCTCAAAATATTCACAGAGTGAAACTGTAGATTTTGTATCTGTCCCCAAGTTGACATCCTGGCCTTGCTTGATGTGTGCGCTAACCTGTGTGGGTGGACTGCCTGAATCTCCCCACTCCTGACATCCCCCTCAAAGGCTTCTTTAAATGCTTGCTCAAGAAGCATGTAAACCTCTCATTGAGGCCAGCCTTCCCCTTCTCAAAAGGATGCAGGCTGTCTTTTTTGTAAAGGCATGCTTCATCCCAGGTGGTGCTCCAGTCCCCAATGCTGCCAAAGTTGTTTTCCCTGCACCAGTCTTTCAACCACTTGTTGAAGATTTTGATGCACAGAGTTTGCTACTCCCTTAGGCTCCTACCCAAATCCCTAAAAATCTCCTGAAACTTCTCAATACTTGCTCTTGTTTTGGCTAGGTCATTTGTCCCCAGATGGACAATGATGTCCTGCCCCCCTCCTAGTCATGGCCTTTGTAATCCTGTGGATACCCTCCCCCTCCCTCAGAGCTGTGCCTCCTGGGAGACACATAACCTCCCTCTCCCTCCTGATGCCTGATTCTATCTCCATACCCTGAAAAACTGATTCCCCCACTAGGAGAAGCTTCCTTCTCCCCTGAGATTCTCTGACCATGTCACCTGTGCCCCCCTCCTGGTGGGTCTGCCTATTACCCCTTGTCACAACCTTGAGTTCCCTTTCAGGGTTCTCCCTCTCCTTGAGAACATCATATCAGTACCAGGTGGGGTGTGTGCTTGAGCTCCACCTTTCTTAACCTCCATTAGCCCACCGTAGTCCATCCAGGCCTCTGAGTACCTTCTGTGGCAGTGGCTGGTGGTATGGCGGTCCCTGTGTGGGAGAAAAGGTCTCCAGTACTCCTGCCAACTGTGCTTGAAGCCTGGAAACCTCCTCTCTTAGTCAAGAGAGGTGCCTTCAAATGGGGCAGCACTGCAGTACCAAGAAAGTTATTTTGAACACTGCTGCTCCACACCCATTGCACTCCTACATACTCTTTAAATATGCTCCTACCCTCTTTCAGTGTTTATTTTATGCCCTCTCTCCCTTTTACAAAATGTCCTTGTCTATGCCTCTGATATGTTTCTGCAGCCCTTGTCCTTTCTGCTCTTTGCCCCTGTCAAACGTATTCTATTCCTAACAGAGTGAAATTGCCAAGATCATGAAGTTTAAATGTACAATTATCCACATATGTGATGTAATCAGCATCTCTTCCTGCTTCTGATTTTATTTGCTCTTTAGCTATCAGCCTGCCTCTGGGAAGAGCCAATATGCTTCTCCCAACTAACTAAGCATTTAATGATGTGTGGAGGTGGGGTGGGTGGAGAAGGCCAAAAAAATCTCACAAACAAAATGCCTCCTGGAACAGCTAAAGAATGAATCAAACTCACAACTCCTGTCTCCCCCAGCAGCAAGCAAAATGCACAAACTGCCTCCTGGAACATTTAAAGAAAGATTCAAACTCACAACTCCTACCTGATTAGCTCCTTTGTTACTGGACAACAAATCACCTCCCCCAGCAGCAAGCAACAGCTAAAGAATGATTTGAACTAATGCTCCCCCAGACAAAATGCATCCTAGAACCATTAAAGACAGATTTAAACTCACAACTCCTACCTCCCCCAGCAGCAAGCAAAATGCACAGACAAAATGCCTCCTAGAAGAGTTAGAGAAAGATTCAAATGTACAACTCCTACCTGATTGGCTCCTTTGTTACTGGGCAAAAAATCTCCCTCCCCCAGTGGCAATCAGCAGTTAAACAAACAGTTAAAGAAAGATTCAAACTAATGCTCCCCAGACAAAATGCCCCCTGGAACAGTTAAAGGAAGATTCAAGCTCACATCTCCTACCTCCACCAGCAGCAAGCAAAATGCACAGACAAAATGCTTCCTAGAACAGTTAAAGAAAGATTCAAACTCATAACTCCAACGTGATCTGCTCCTTTGTTACTGGGAAAAAAATCTCCTCCCCCAGCAGCAAGCAACAGTTAAAGAAAGATTCAAACTAATGCTGCCCCAGACAAAAATGCATCCTGGAACAGTTAAAGAAACATTCAAACTCACAACTCTTACCTCCCCCAGCAGCAAGCAAAATGCAGACTAAATGCCTCCTGGAACAGTTAAAGAAAGATTCAAACTCACAACTCCTACCTCTCCCAGCAGCAAGCACAATGAACAGACAAAATGCCTCCTGGAACAGTTAAAGAAAGATTCAAACTCCTGCCTTTCTTCAGAATTATGTGTTGATGCACATTATGGCCATCCAGATGTGCCATATTCATGCAGTAAGTGTTCCTTTCATACTGGTGTGCAGTGCTGTGTTGTGCACTTGGGCCTGAAAAGCACCCATATTATCACTTATGCCTGTGATGTGCTCTGTATTGCTGTGCACTGGGCACCCTGTTATTGTCCATGCATATGATGTGCTCTAGATTGCTGTGTACCTGGGAATGCTGGGAGCCATTTTATTCCCATGCCTGCAATGTGCTCTAGGTTGCTATGTTTCATGGATTGCTGGGTGCTATGGTATTGTCAGCCCTCTGTGTGCCACAGCTGTGAACAGTCCCTGTCATGCACTGTGGCTGCTATATTTAGTCATTTTGTGCGTGCACTATCAGGCTGCTCTCCGGCTGAATATGCCTAACCATGCAATCATATATATGATTGCAGTCTTGTGCATTGCTTAGCAGGCTCTTTGAGAATGGTGTCAAACATGTTTATTTCAGTTTTGGAGTGGTAATCAGAATAATTTTTTTTTTAACCAGGAGACACACACTAAGCTGAAAGCTTGTTTACAGATGTGACCTGGAATCACAAGGAAGTTAAGTGACTTGCTCTGCGTCACACAGTATGCCAGTGGGGGCTGTGGGATTCAAAGCCAGGACTCAAGGTTTGCAGCTCAGAGCCTTAAACCACTGCACTATACTGCCTTTTCTTCCACTTCAAATAGGTCACAAAGAACAGATAACTATTGGGAGTATAGCAAGCCCCACACCTGATGACATCACAGTGGCATCTGCCACAATCAGAACAGCAGTGAAGTCAAGCAGGAAACAGGTAATCCTCATTAAAAGGAACTGATTGAAAAGCTGTACAATTCGAAATAAACTGGATGGAAAATGGTATGACTGACAATATTCCGATTATTACTTGTGGGTTCACCACTCATGGGTTATGATCCCCTGACTTCTGAAGATAAATTACATAGTCTAGTTAGACTCTAGCATAATATTTTATAATCTTTAAGGCTTTCAGGAGTGTTTGACATTTTTCTATGAAAACTACAACATATTCAGACTGCTGGTATAAAGGAATAATGTTTAATTATTTTTTCTCACTCTTTGTTTCACTTTACTGTATTTCCCCCTGCACTATGTAACAGTTTCTAAAATCAGGACCCTGTTTGTAAAAGATTTTTGCCTTTGGCATCAATATTTAAGAAAGTCTTATATGCCAAATTAAAAAAAAAAATAAACCATGTTTACAAAGCCTGCTTCTGGAATTATTAAAGTTGGCAGTACTCCATGCCCTTCTAAATTTCAGATGACTAATAGTTTTGGGAATCAAGTGGAGGAGGTGCACAGTTTAGAGATACAAAACTGAACAGATGTGGGATTCTGTAAAGGCACAACATTGCGTAGATGATAATGTGGTATTCCCAGCAATTAATTTATTTAACATAATTATGAAGGAGGTGGAAGTAATGAACTCAGTCTAACCACATAATCATTACATGCCTTGATTTTTTTATGCCATGAACATCAGTTCTTTGTTTCTATGAGCATATTCAAAATGACTATCTTGTCCTCATTCTGTTTATTGCCTTCTTCCCCAGTTAGCCACTTCCAACGGATCCCCCCCCCAGCCACATCACCCGGTTTCCCCAGGACTTATCTTCTCACCATTATCCTCTGCCATGGGACTGTTGGTGAGTGGGGGGGCATGCCATTGGTGCAAGTCCTTTGAGGGATCGATCAACATCCTACAGCTGGAGATTTTCCCTAGTTTTTTCCCTGAGCCCACATATGTACAATGGGTGTGATATGCAAGCTCTGCCTCCATGGAGATGCCCCTGGCATCTTGTACATGGGTTCCCCTCCATTCATGTGGCATTGCGTGTACTACCACCTAGCCACTACTGAGTGGCAGTCCAACAGCAAGCCATGCAAAACCCCCTCCCCAAGAAAGGAGGGAAGTCCTGCAGATGCTCAATCCTTCCTCTCCCATCCAGCCCCCAAGTGATCTGAGTCTGTTCTTCAGCTGAGATCACCAGTGTGTCAGAAGGTAAAACACATAGCAACTCAGCCCTCCACACCACTGGGCTGGCTGAAAATAAATATATTTTTACCTGTATTAGCTATGCATGTTTATGGAATATTGCAAATATTGTATCTCTATCACAGTGGTTGGAGAAGCATGTATTTCTGGATGAATCTCAAAGTGGAAATGAGGATTCTCTTGGGTTACCCCACTTCTAAATGTCTTGTGTGGTATATGTGGGCTGATAATGGCAAAATCCAGTCAAACTAACAAAATCTGCTACACCACAAGAAATCTTTCCAGCTTTCCTTTTCATTCGTGTACTGCATAACATGCCACCTGCTCCTAGCCCAGTGTTTTACTGTGCAGGGTTTCTTCAGGGGAAGGTAATACCTTTAACAAAATCATACAAATCCTTATAATTTAATTATAAATCATTAGATTGTTTTAGTACAGAAAATAATAATAATTAAAAAAAATTAGCGTAGCATTGATAAAGCATTACTTGTATACTGTAGTTTGAAATGTTGTCTTTTTTCTGCTTCTGCTCTGCTGAAAGTAAAATGTTTTTTAACCTGCTGTATGCTATAAGCAATAATAAACAGTCTTTTTTCACTAAAGAAGGGGTTTGTGTGCGGCGTGGCATTTGAGCCCAGTTGTTTTTGCTAGCTGCGGTTATCTGTGAATGGTGAACCACATACTTGGAGCAGTGGGGCCACATATTCAAAAATGGGCAAAGCGGAGTGCAATGGCTTGTGGTGCACTTACCCATTCTCCACAACCCTGAGGATGTTATATTCGGTCAAATAGTGCACCAGCACTATCTGGCTGACTATGGGAGCATGTCAGCACAGCACTAAGCTGAGTAGTGCTGCACCGACATGGATCTTGGCGATGCAGGAAACAGTGCCCCAAGACCCTATAGTGTTGGTAGCTCCCAGAGTGATATTCAGATGGCACCATGCAAATGAGCCCATTGAGCATGCAAGGCACTAAGGGTCCATCTGCATGACCCTAATGGGCATGTTTGCATGGGAAGCAGTGGCAGGTTTGTGCTCCACTGACTGACTCCACCCCCCACCCTGATTGCCCTGACCCACAAAAGTGAACATATTCCATGGTCTCCATGGAGAAGAAGCCAGAAGGTGAAGGAAGGAAACATATTCAATTCAGTGCTTCAGAGTAACTGGTAACTGGTATTTTCCTTTTAAACTTAGATTGTAGGCTTGTAGTGACACTATACTTTCTTTCTGTGTTGTCTTTACTTATAATTGTTTTTGGGCTGTTGAAAATTTAAAAAATAGTGGTGGTGTAATTCTGTGCTGTCTTTAATTGCTGCAATTTTCCCTCCCACCCCTTCCCCCAACTCTTAATTATATGCCCTGATAAATCTGATTGACAGGAGCTAAACACAGGGTATAGTAAGAGGTGTGAAGTAGGAGGGCATAAGGGGAAGAAGACCACCCTCAGCACAAAAAGTTTTTTGACTCATTTATTTATTTATTGGTTTCTTTTCCTTAAAAAATATATATCTGAGGATCAGTTACAGGATTTTTAGTACTGTAAATAAATAAAGAGAACTAAGAGAGCTTCAGTAGCAGATAAGTAGTGGATTGCAGTATAATGTAGGGGAGTGGTGCAATGCAGTGTGCTGTGGGGCAGCCATATTCAGGCAGACCTTCTGGACACTGAGGTGCTGCCCTATCTGCATGCATCTTTCGGGACTGTGGGATGAGGTAGCCAGACTCAGAGCAGAAGTAAACTGGGTCAGGAGTACCATCACCCTGTCCAGGAACCACCCAGTCCAATGCAGCTGCCTCAAAGGATGCCGAGAACGAGGAGCACTTGGATGACAGTGGGCTCAGGGAGGTTAGAGCAGTCAGGCAGAGAGGCACATCCCAGATCCTATTCCTTCAAGAACTCATATGCCACACTGGCAAATGAGGACAACCAAATAGAGGTACCCAGGAAGTGGAAGGAAAGGATGTGGAGGTTAGGCAAGGAGGTGACCTCAGTGGGAGAGCAGTGGACCCCAGAGGAGGAGGAAGTGAATCCTGGTGGGGGACTCCATCATAAGAGGGATCCAGCTAGGAACACAGGAGGGGAGGACAGGAGGTGAGGTGCTCACCAGGTGCCACGGCATGGAGGGATGGAAGGAAGATACTGGGGATCACTGGGAAGGCAAGACAGGAGGGTGAGCTGGATGTCATTATCCACCTAGGTACTAATGACTTGGCAAATGGGGAGCCAAAGGAAGTTCAGGAAGAGTTTAGGAAACTGGGGAGGGGTCTCAAGCAAGTAGCTACTTCTGTCACTTTCTCAGAAGTACTACCTGTGAGAGAGCAAGGGAAACATAGGAGTGCATGCACCGGAACTTTAACTCATGGTTGAAGAACTGGTGCTGTGAGGAAGGGTTTGGATTCATTGGTGACTGGGGACCCATCTGGAGGGATGGAGGTTTGTTTGAGCCTGACGGCCTGCATCCATCCTGGAGGGGAATCCAAGCACTCAATGATAAGTTTAAATGCTACATTGACAAGCATTTAAACTAGCAAAGGGGGGTGGCAGGCCAGCAAGGATGATACCTACTTGCTCATCCCCCACAGCTAGTAATGGAACCAGTGAACCAGAGGAGTGGCTATCTCTGCAAAGCAGTGTGCAAAAGATGGAGATTAGTGTCCAAAAGGTGGATAAGCAGAAAAGGGGCAAAATTCAGCAGAAGGGCAGACAGCAAGGAGAACCAGGATAAATGACAACCAAGGAAGGGGCTGGAGTAGAACAGTGAAGCAGTCTAGGGAGGTCAAATCATGGAAAGCCATGTGTGCAAATTCCAGGAGCCTTAGCAACAAGATGGAAGATCTGGAGGCTGTCATGGTACAGTCAGACCTGGACATTGTGGCCATCACTGAAACATGGTGTAATGATAACCATAACTGGGAGATGGCCATACCTGGCTACAACATATTCAGAAGAGACAGAGCAGGCAGGAAGGGAGGAGGAGTGGCACTGTATGTGAAAAATGACATAAGGGCCACACAGATCCAGGGGGAACAAAATGGGGGAGAGATACTGTGGGTTAAGCTGGAAAGGAAAATGGGGCCAGCCATCCGCACAGGTGTGGTCTATAGACCACCAGCCCAGGAGGAAGAAACAGATAGGAGCTGATGCTAGCCATCCAAAGGATGGCAGACAAGGTGAGGTAGTACTGGTTGGAGACTTCAGTATACCAGACGTGACTGGAGCATCCCAGCAGCAGCATCAACTAGGAGCAGATTTATCCTGGACTCCTTCAGGGTGCCTTCCTCAAGCAACTGGTCATGGAACCAACTCGGCAGAAGGCAATACTGGACCTTGTACTCACAAACAGGGACAGTGTGATGGGGTAACAGTGGGGAGCACCTGGTAACAGTGACCACCAGTCATTGTGGTTTGAAATCACAGAAAGAGCAGAACCAAACCACACAAAAACACGTATCCTGGATTTTAGGGGGCAGACTTTGGGAAAATGGGAGATGCTTGAAAGAGGCATTAAGGGAATGGGACAGGAATCAGGGATTGAGGAACAGTGGGCAGTATTTAAAATGGGGATTATAAGAACAACAGAATTATGCATTAAGCAGGTTAGCAAGAGGAAAAGAGAGACCATTATGGTTTTCCAAAGAGGTAGCAAAGAAAGTGAAAGCCAAAAGGTTGCATTCAGGCAATACAAAAGACACAGGCAGAAGGGGATAGGGAGAAGTACCAGGAGAAACAAAGGGAGGCAGGGAAGTCAGTAAGGGAAGCCAAAGCTCAGACAGAAGAACACATTGCAAAATCAGTGGTTAAAGGGACAAAACCTTTACAGGTACATAAGTGAAAAAAGAAGGACAAAGGGAGGGATAGTGAGACTGAAGGGGAGGATGGGAGCCAGTGGAGGATGACAACAGTAAAGCTGACATATTGAACAGGTATTTCTGCTCAGTCTTTACTAAGGAAGAGGGGGTAATGGGTCTGAAGGGAGTACAAGGGGTGAGAATGGTGCAGAAATGGACACAAGTCCCTTTACAAGAGAAAGGGTCCTGAAGGAACTGGAAGTAATAAGAGCTGATAAAGCAATGGGGCCAGATGGGTGCACCCAGGTCCTTAAAGAACTAAGAGGTGGTGGCTGAACTCTGGCTATCCTGTTCAGCCAATCACTGGAAACAGGGAGGTACCCAAAGACTGGAGGACAGCAGATGTAGTCCCTTATACAAAAGTGGGAACAAAGAGGAAGCAGGGAACTACAGACCAGTCAGCCTCACCTCGGTAGTGGGAAAGATCATGGAAGCACTACTGAAGGAGAGATTGGTGGAACATCTGGTTGTCAATGGACTACAGGACCCAAGGCAGCATGGTTTCACCAGGGGAGGTCATGTCAGACCAACCTCATTGAATTTTTGACTGGGTGACTAGGGAGGTGGATCAGGGAGGGCAGTGGACATGGCATATCTGGACTTCAGCAAGGCCTTTGACACTGTGCCACATAGAAGACTATTACACAAACTGGGGAATATGGGTGTGGTCAGGACAGTAGTGTGGTGGGTAGGTAACTGGCTGGGTGGCAGGACACAGAGGGTGGTGGTAAAGGGCGCTGTCACCCACAGAGGGAAGAGTGACCAGTGGGTACCACAGGGATCAGTGCTGGGACCGGTCCTATTCAACATCTTCATCAGTGACATTGCACAGGATATAGAAGGCAGAATTTCACTGTTTGCTGATGACACAAAGCTCTGTAACAGAGTAGACACACCAGAGGGTATAGACAGAATGAGAAGGGACCTGCAGAAACTTGAAGAATGGTCAAGGGTTTGGCAGTTGAAATTCAATGCGAAGAAGTGCAAGATAATGCATATGGGGCACAAAAACCCTGGCACAATATATCAGTTGGGGGGTGAGGATATAGCATGCACCAAGCAGGAAAGGGATCTTGGGGTTGTCATCTCTGATGACCTCAAGGTAGGGAAACAGTGTGACAAGGCATCAGGTAAAGCAAATAGGATGCTGGGATGTATAGGCAGGGCATCACCAGCAGGAAAAGGGAGGTCATAATTCCTATATACAAGACACTAGTGAGGCCCCACCTGGAGTACAGTGTACAGTTCTGGAGACCATACCTATGTAAGGACATAGACAGGGTAGAGAAGGTTCAGAGGAGGGCAACAAAGATGGTGCATGGGTTGCATCACAAGTCCTATGAAGACAGGTTGAAGGAACTGAACATGCTCCCTGGAGGAGAGGAGGAGGGAGGAGATATAGAGATATACAAGTCTCTTACAGGGAGGAACAGGGTGCAGGAAAACACTATTTTTAAGCGAAAAAGATGTTTCAGGACTAGAGGGCATGGGATGAAGTTGGAGGGAGGACGATTCAGAGGAAACATGAGAAAGAATTTCTTCACAGAACGGGTGGTGGACAAGTGGAACACCCTGCCAGAGGAAGTGGTGGGGGCTGAAACAATCACGGGATTTAAGAATGCATGGGATAGACATAAAGGAATTCTAGAGGTCAGGGGTAAGGGGAAATAGACTTCTAGGAAAACAAACTGAACTTACAAGCTCAAATGGGCAGACTAGGTGGGCCATAGGCCCTTATCTGCCGACACTGTCTATGTATCTATGTATCTATGTCTCTAGTGACACCCTCCACCCACCTTCAGATCCCCAACTTCTGTAAAATTCAAGTACTCCCTGGTGTCCAGTGGTCCCCCTTTCATCTGATCAGAAGCACCATAGAAAAAAAATTGAGTCCCTTGTATCCAGTGGTTCCCCGCAACCTCCAATGGCTGGCCCTAGTAGAATTAAATAAGCCCCATTTGCCTAGTGGCCTCCTGCTCTCAGATCACCAGCCCCAGTAGAATAAGGTATGTCTCTGGTGCCTAGTGGCCCCCTATGATTGCCAGCCAAGTAGAATAAAGTAGGTCCCTGGTGTCCAGTGGTCCCCATGCCCTCTGATCGCTGGCCCCATATCATCTCACATTTTCTCTGGTGTCTAGTGTCACTCCCCCATCTGCCAAGCCCCATCCCTGTAGTACTATAAGCATTCCCTGGGGTCTAAAGGACCTCCTCACACCACGGGCTCTAAAATCAACCCACCCTGCCATGCCCTCCACCGTACTGGTGTTACTGGTGCCACAGGAGCTCATACAGTGACTGGCACAACCTTCTTCTCACCACCTCAGCTGGCTGTCTTATGCAAGGACAGGGAACGTGTGTCCCCTGTACTGTAATGGGAACCTGCACTCCCTTTACAGTACAGGGGATGCAGGTTCCCTGTCACAGCATATGGCAGCCAGCCAAGGTGGTGAGATGATGGCTGTGCCAGTCACTGTATGGGTTTCCACAGTGCAGGAGAAACTACTAAGCTGGAGACGGTGGCAGGGTGGGTTGGCCAGTGCTCATGGTATGGGGGAACCACTAGAAGCCAGGGAATGCTTACAATAGTACAGGGACAAGGATCAGTGAGACACCAGGTAATACGTGATATGATACAGGCCAGCCATTGGAGGGCAGAAGAAACCACTGGACACCAGGGACCTACTTTATTCTACTAGAGTCAGTAATAGGAGGGCAAGGGGCCACTAGGCACCTGGGACCTACTTTATTGTATCAGGACTGGCAATCGGAGAGCATGGAGGGCCACTGAAAACAAAGGACTACATTCTTTACTGCGGGGCTGATGATCGGAAGGTGGGGACCACTAGACACCAGGGAATTATTTAATTCTACATGTAACGGTGATCAGGGGTAATCACTGGACACCTGGGACACCATTTTTTACTATGGTACCAGTGATTGGAGGATGGGGGAGAAACCAGCACCAGGGCAGAATGTACTTTTAATGGGGATGGGGTTTGGCGGGTGACACTGGTCACCAGGGAACAGAGAACAGGTGTGCTCCCCCACCCGCAATGTGGTTGTTGACTGCAGTGGCTCCACCAGCCACTTTGGTGGTCCAGAGTTAGTTGGGCTTTTTCTGATTGGAAATTGCACAGCTCAAGGTGACATGCGCTATTCCCTTTTCACAGCCCTAATGCACCAAATATTCTGTTGTGCCGGGAGTCCTCTCCCTGCTCCTCCCTTTGCCCACAACATACTGTACACTTTTTTTTTTTACATACGCTAATCCTTTTAGCATGTGCCACAGCTCCCTTTGAATATTGCACTTAAGTTCAAACCCCCAGGCAAACAAAGCACAATCACTTTGCCCGCTGAACAAAGTTCTGACTGTGTGGCCTGTATTGTTTTATGTAATGATTACTGTTATCACTGAGTACTGCCCAACTAAGAAAATATTTATGAAAGTTTTGTGAAATTGTTATTCAAAAGTCAGCAATCTTGTTGTTTCCTAGGCAAGGCAAGGCAAATTTTATTTGTATAGTGCCCTATCCAGTGGCTGAAAGCGCTTCACAATAAAATATCCTCAAAAATATAAAAACAGATAATCAAATAAAACTAAAAGTTTTTTCAAACAAATTTGTCTTTAAGGAAGCTTTAAAGGCCTCAGCCAAGCTGGCTGCATGAATGTAAGATGAGAGAGAGAGTTCCACAAAGATGGAGCAGCTGTACCAAATACTCTATCGTCAGACATCTTTAGGCAAGAGGAGGGTACAACAATCAAACCAGCCTCAGTCGAGTGTAGGGGATGGATAGGCCAACATGGAACCAGGAGCTCTTTAAGGTAGTCAGGTCCCAAATCATGTAGGGCCTTGTGAGTTACCAAGCATATCTTGAAGGTGATGTGTGAACTCACAGACAGTTAATGCAGAGTGTGCAGAACAGGAGTGACGTGGTCCCTCATAGAGGCACCCATCAACATCCTGGCCATGGCATTCTACACAAGCTGCAGTAAATGCATCAATCCTATAGACAGTCCTAGGTAAAGAGCATTACAGTAATCTAGTCTGCTGGTGACAAAGGCATGAATGACCATTGCCAGATCAGCAGGTGTCAGAAATGGCCGGATCCTGGTGATATTCCAGAGATGAATAAACCCGAATCTAATGACTGATGACACCTGTTTTGGAGGGTAAGCCACTCATCAAGAAAAATTCCAAGATCCCTAACTGCATTGACCACCGACAGCTGCCACCCATCAACTACTGGAGTGAGCAGCCTCCTGTCAGTGAAGACACCTCCATGACCCAGCTTGATCACCATAACCTCTGCCTTGCAATCTACAGTACATATATATTTTTTATATATATATATAAATAGTTTTTTTCCCCCAAGTGTCCAGTAGTACCACCCACCTTCTGATTGTCATCCCTGTAATCTTTCCCTGGTGTCTAGTAGCACACCCTACCCTCTGATTCCCTCCACAAGATACAAGGCTATCCTAGACTAATATTGTCTGATAGGGAAAGGATCACAGATCTCCAGGTAGACGGTCACCTGGGTGCCAGTGACCATCATATGGTATGGCTCAATTTGACCACTAGAACAAAATCATCCCATTCCAAGGCAAATATATGGGACTTCAGTGGAGCTGACTTTGATAAGATGGCCAACAGAGTTAAGCTAACCCTGGCAAAAAGAAATGCAGGTGAGGGGGTACAGGCAAAGTGAGCAAGCATTAAAGATGCAATACTTGAAACAACATCTCATTGTGTTAGTGAGAAAAGGAAGTGCAAAAGAAGAAGGAAACCACTTTGGTTCTCAAACACAGTAGCAGAAAAGGTAAAAGCCAAAAGGCTGGCCTTCAGGAAATGTAAGGGAACGCAGCAGGATGAAGATAGGGACACATACCAAACTTCCCTAAGGGAAGCAGGGGAATGCAGTAAGGCAGGCAAAGGCCCAAACCAAGGAAACACTAGCACGAACAGTAAAAGAAGGTGACAAGACTTTCTATAGATACATTAGTGAAAGGAGAAAGTCCATAGGGGGTATTGCTAAGATGAAAGGGGATAAAGGGGCATGTGAGGAGGAGGACCATGTAAAAGCATCTATCCTAACTAGATACTTCTGCTCAGTATTTACTGAAGAGAAGGTAGGGAAGGCCCACAGCTCAGCACCATGGACACAGGGGGGAGGGAGGTGTGCACTACTCCCTTCACAAAAGAAAGGGTCCTAGAAGAGCCCGATAAGCTCAGGGTGGACAAGGCAATGGGACCTGATGGCATATATCCCAGGGTACTAAAGAAACTTAAGGTGGAACTAGCAGAGCCATTATCAGAACTGTTTAGTGAGTCTCTGAGCACAGAAGAGGTCCCAGAAGACTGGAGAAGGGCTTATGTGATCCCGCTCCACAAGAGTGGAAGGAGGGAGGAGGCAGGGAACTACAGACCAGTCAGTCTTACCTCAGTAGTGGGCAAGATTATGGAGACACTCCTTAAGGAAAGGATAGTGCAACACCTGCAATCCATAGGAGCACAGGATCCAGGACAGCATGGGTTTACAAAAAGAAGGTCCTGTCAAACTAATCTCATAGATTTCTTTGACTGGGTAACCAGAGTGGTGGACCAAGGGGGAGCAGTTGATGTTGCCTACCTTGACTTCAGCAAAACTTTCGATACTGTTTCACATAGAAGATTGATTAATAAGCTGGGTAGGCTCGGGGTGGGCCAGACTTTAGTCAATTGGGTGGCAAACTGGCTGACAGGCAGAAAACAGAGAGTGATGGTAAATGGTATACAGTCAGAAGAGATGCAAGTCACAAGTGGGGTACCTCAGGGATCAGTCCTGGGGCCAGTCCTCTTCAATATCTTCATCAGTGACATTGCAGATGGACTGGAGGGTAAGGTTTGTCTGTTTGCAGATGACACCAAGATCTGCAACAGAGTAGATGATCCAGATGGGGTGGGCAGAATGAGAAGAGATCTGGATAAAGTGGCAAAATGGTCAGAAGAGTGGCAACTGGGGTTTTATGCAAATAAGTGCAAGATCATGCACATAGGGAAGAGAAACCCTGAAGCCACCTATAGGCTGGGAGGGGAGTTGCTGGCAGTCACAAGGGAAGAAAGAGACTTGGGTGTCATCATCACCGATGAACTTGAAATCATCCAAGCAGACCACTAAAGCAGTAGGTAAGGCTAGAGGGATGTTGGGGTGTATTAGCAGGGGTATCACAAGTCAGAAGAGGGAGGTAATAATCCCTCTTTACAAGACACTGGTTAGGGCCCATCTGGAGTACTGCATGCAGTACTGGAGGCTGCACCTGCACAAGGACATTAAAAAAATTGAGGCAGTCCTGTGAAGGGCAACCAAAATGGTGCAGGGACTCATCAGAAAACATATGAGGACAGATTAACTGAGCTCAATATGTATACCCTAGAGCACAGGAGGGAGACCGGTGATATGGCTGAAACATTCAAACACATTAAGGGCATTAACAAGGTGAAAGAATCTAACATGTTTCAATATAAGAAAAATAGCAGGACAAGAGGACACAGCATGAGATTAGAGGGAGGCTGATTAAGGGTAATGTGAGGAAGTTCTTTTCCACAGAAAGGGTGGTGGATGCATGGAACGGCCTATCTCAGGAAGTGGTGGATATGAATACAGTGCAGGGTTTCAAACAGGCATGGGACAGGCATAAGGCAGCAATACAGTTAAGTATAAATAGATAGGCCATTAACAGAGTAAAGACCAATGGCACATTCATAAGGTAGAAAAAGAAATGGGCAGACTGGATGGGCCTTGCGGTCCTTACCTGCCTTCAATGCCTATGTTTCTATGTTTCCACGTAAATAATAAATGTATCCCTGGTGTCTAATGTCACCCACACCCTCCCATGCCTTACCCCACAACATTGCACTTTATCTCTTGTATCTAGTGGCACTCCCCACCTTCCAGTGGCCATCTCACTTGGTAGTTATCTTTTCTCTGGTGTCTAGTGGCACCCCCACCCTCTGGTTTCCCACAGACCCTGAAAAGAACATCTCTAAAGAACATTGCTGAACATCTCATATTTGTTTTTTTCTTTCTATCTATACTTTGTGTGCCTGCTCTCCCCAAGGTGGCCCCCATCCACTCAACCCCACCAGCCCTTTTACCTGGTTTCTCCAATATCTTACCTTAGAAGCCATCCTGGCAACAGGATTGGCTGCCCAGCCACCAGTGTGGAGCATGCTGGGAGTCAATCATCATCCACCCTCACGAGCTGTTTTCCTCCATTTTCTCCCAATTCCACCTCATTGCTACGGTGCGACACATCAGCAGGCATACGTGGAGGCATACGCACACTGTAGAGTCCTGCAGCACCCACCTTTCCATTGGTGTGCCATTCCCATTCTACCCTCAGGCCTCCACCTGGGGTCAGTCATTTGGCATGGCAGTCAAGTCACCCTCCCAAGAGAGGAGAGCTGTCCTGTGGATGCCCAATCCTCTCCTTCCCTGTCCAACCCCTGGCAACCCACTCACACCACGAACATGGGTCACCAGCATGGCAGGAGGTAAGACATGGATGCCTTAGCCCTCCATACCACTGGAGTAGCCCTGATGAACATCTCATTAAAATCAGCAATGTCATGCATAAGGCTGAAACTAATTTAGATAGTGGAGGAATGTAGACTAGCAATTTTTGCACTAACCACTGAGCCACCTAACTGCACTTTTTAATT
Organism: Neoceratodus forsteri; assembly: GCA_016271365.2. Taxonomy (NCBI): domain Eukaryota; kingdom Metazoa; phylum Chordata; order Ceratodontiformes; family Ceratodontidae; genus Neoceratodus; species Neoceratodus forsteri. The sequence continues at coordinate 410,846,186 of CM028133.1, read as the reverse complement.
GTTGTGTTACATACAAACATTGACTAATACATATACACATATATGCATATATATTCTAATATAACATATCAGTGCACTATCTACACATTCAGAGCATTGCCAGACAACATTTTTTGTACAGAGGCCTTAAACTCTGAAATTCCATCCCAATCCACCTCAGACCAGTAGACAAGTTTATTAGATTGCATAACATCAAACAATGTCACTTAGAACAGTCAAAAAGTAATTGCCATGTTGTTTACCATCAGATACAGGATGATATTGTTATTAAGGTAATTGATTAAAGTAAATTATATTACTGTATCATTGCCTGGGATAACGTTTTAGTGTCTGTACTGTTATGAAATGACTTCCTCTTTTCTCTATATGTGTAACACTGTAAAAATATTTTGACACCATTTGTAATTGTATTTACTCTGTGTGAGTGCAAGGGACCTCATTGAAAATAAGCGTTTGCTCAACTGAGTATCCGATTCATGTAATGAATAAAATATTTTACTACTACTACTATTACATACACACACACACACGCACACACACACACACACACACACACACACACACACACACACTAACGCACATACACTGCCTTAAATGGCATTTATTATACATCTAATCCTAACTTTTGTTGTATTTAGGATGTGGCACTGTGACACACTAACACACATGCACTGCTTATGGTCTGAACAATGCACACTACTACAAAATAACATTACAGCCATTTGCAAACTGACTAGGAAAAGGTTACTGTACGAGGAAAGGGTTAACAGTGCCACACAGACACACACACACACACACACACACACACTATGAATAACCAGAATAACCAATATTTAAAAAAAAAATCATTAAGTGGTTTACATATGTTAGTCTGTTATTTACTTCTGTCCTTTTTTAACTCTTGCAAATCTCCTGAACTGATTGCAACATTTTATTCTGTGTTCTGAAATCTGAACCTCATTCCTTAGTCTCAGTAACAGTTTATGACTGGGAAAAACTGATAAGTTGATATGTTTGCTAAAGATCATAAGCTATGGATCTTTCTTGAAGGAGAATACTACTCTGATTAAAGTTAGTAAGCATGTTATCACACAAGTCCTGGTATGCACAAATTAAGATTAAACTACATATACTGTTACTGACCATTATTTCCCATCAAAACTTAAATACACTGTCAGAGTGAAAGAAAAAAAATGCTTTTTTTCAGATAGAGAAAACATAGTGGGTTTAAGGACATACCAAACTACTCTAGTAGAGTGATTGCAATCCAACTCCAATTTTATGAAGTCCCTTCAGAATCTGTTGTGCTCCATTTTCTACTGTTTTTGCAAGATGTCTGCAGAGCTTCACCCTGCAGCTGTAAAAATGGTTGACACAACCACTCAGACCAAAGCAGTCATTCTTGAACCTTATCACCCAAGCATTGTTACTTCAACATCAGTTCCATCATTGGATTTGGAGAGCGACTCCTGGGATGATATTTATGATGAGAATGATTCATCATATGAGCCCTCACTGGCTGATGACAAAGAGGATTACATCATTAATGACTCCTGGTAATGTTCCTTGCCTATCATTTTCAGATATTTTGAGTACTTTTATGTATTGTAGCACCATGTCATGTTGTTTGACCAGTCTTGCTTGCGAAATATAAATGTGTATTTTATCTATTAATCTGCAGTTTGATGAAATCAGGAAATCCATTAGTTTCACTCCATTTATATATGCCTAATGATCATGTCTCATTATGAAGTGTTGTACTTGCACATGCAGGCTGTTGGCTGGTGTCTAGATGACAGTGGTGCTGTGTCAGAACACTGTTCACAGATGCAATGATCAAAGTATAATAATATGCAGTCCTCCTGCAGCTCCATGCAATGTGTTGACCAGCACACATTTGTTGTATGTGTCTGTGACTTGCCTCAAGTCTTGCATCTTTATTCAATGCAGCAGATGTGATGTTGCATACATGAAGTGACAGAATGTTCTGTATTTCTTGGTCTCGGTGACTGCTGTAGACAAGGTTACCTGTCATCTACGAAGTAGTAACCACACATAGAATACAATGAAACTGATGCCATGGTTTGTGACTGTAAATGCACAACTGCGCACTGACTGCCTGTTTTAGTATATGCTGAAATTAGTTTCATTATAATATGTATTGAACCTTGTCTCTTGCAGGGAGGAGCAACCACCATTTTCTGAAAAATGCAATACCCGCACAGAACGCAAATTCATTGGGCTCAATTCTCAAAAGAGTGAGAATGCAGCAAGTCCCAGGTGTGCTGAACACACGGCACATGGGACTTCTGTCATTCCCTGGATGACACTCTGGATTTTCAGTTGCATGTGCCACGTGCCACAAGTTAGACCAGCTTTTGCTCATCTAACTTTGGGGACCTTTTTACAGGGTTTGCACCAAATATTTTGCACAAGCCACCATATGAGTCGGGTGCATAGTGCAACAATGCATTTGGGGCAGTGCAGGGTTTGACGCAGGGCTTGTGAAAGAGAATTGAGCCCCTTTGGGGACATGTTCAGAGCTGGACAGATGCATGCATGTAATGGTGCACCACACAAATAACTTGGTCCAGCCGGCTCTGGCGCAATATTCAAACAGAACATATGATCCAAACAGACTGCACATTCTGTTTTAATATCAGACCCTGGTTGTGTGTCACACATCAGGTGGTTACCACGTTCTGTGCAGTGCAACCAGGGTTCGGGGCTGATTACTGCCCATAGGGTACTGTGTGGTACACACTGGTATATGCCATGGCCCGCATGGGTGATATTCAGCCTAAATATTCAGATAGGCCCACTGGGCATGCACAGCACAATGGGGCTATTTCCATGCCATTATGGGCTCATTCATATGCCTACACCACTGTGGACTGCTCTGGGCCAGTCCCCCCCACTCTGATCCTTGATCCATGTAATTTACAGAAAATATCCCATTCTCTGGTAGTCTAGTGTGCCCCCCTCCCTAGATCCCTGATCTGTGGTGAAATACCACTTAATTCCCCTGTTCTCCCTGGTAGTCTAGTGGTCCCCCTCCCCAAGCCTGATCCCATTTAGTGTAAATACATACCCACATCCCTGGTGGGCTTGTTGCCCCCCACCCCATATGTGGAGTCCCACCACTCCACTCCACTCCACCCCCAAACTCAGTGGTGCCAGTGACTGGTGCAGCCCACCTCACACCGCACCGACCAGCCACTGACTGAACTTTAGAATCATGTACAATAGACATAACATGTCCACTGCTGCTGCAGGAGGGAGGGGTGCTAGTAGAAAGCAATGATGGGTGTGCTTGGGGGGAGAATCACTGCTAGGGATATGGTCCAGTGCTCTGCTGTGGGGGCTGCTACTTTGCAACAGGCATCCCATGCAACAATGGTGATCCAGCAATCACCAGTGGGGGAATGTCAAGCCAATGAGGGCTTTCACCCTTATGGAGTAGGACATGGTGAGGGTTCACTACACACCAGTGTGAGGGTATAGAACATTGGGAAGGACAATGGGTGGGTGAGGGACTATTGGACACCAGGGAGAACTATATATTAGATCGGGTATGGTGTCGTGTGGGGGGAGGGACCACTTGGCACCAGGGACTACAGTGTCAGTGTTGGGTGGGGGTCACTGTAGTACTTCCACCATGCAATAGGACTTTGCAGATTACAGCAAGGTCTCCATTGGAAGTTGTTGTGCCATGCAATGGGCAATAGGCCCACTGCACAGTGCAAAATGCTCTGTGAATCAGACTGCACCGATATTCAGGCCTCCTACCCTTCATTTGCCTTGTGTCCAGCTCCATACTTTGCCCCTGCACCAATCCCATATACCATCACCACAGTGACTCCTCGACCATGAAGACCACCACAGCACCAGAAATTGGGCAAAATCTGTCCGTCACTATGGTGGTCCATGCGGCAATCGGGACTGCCTCACTGGGTGTTTGCCCCCCCCAGCCCAACTCCGACTCTGAGTTAGAATCCTAGAGACTGGGGTGTGTGGGTTTGGGGGGCACAGCCCCCCAATTGTGAAAGCCAACATCCCGTAGCTACAATGCTGGCAGTCGGCATTGTAGCTGTCGTGGTAGGGGATGTCAGCACTAGCGCTGTTGAAGCACTATAGGTAAACCCACAAATCCAGTTTGCATGCAAAAACCGGGTTTCTGCAAATAGCAACTCTGTGCAAAGCATGGTTCTTGGGTTCCAACTCGGGTCTGCACCCAGGACAAAGTTTTGAGAATCAGGCCTCTGAGCTGCTTGATACAGGGTGTCACGCATCGGTTCACATTTGAACAACACAGAAATTTGAGCAACAGGTAAAAGTTGAAACATTGTCCAAATAGCAGTGATGGTACAAGCATCTTTTTTGTTGCTGGTTGTTTATTCTACCTCCTTTCTTATGGGAAGTGAAATTCATGCTAATGATATGGTTAAACCCAAGCTTGTGTTATTTTCAAATCCTTGATCTATTCTTATTGCATAATTCCTGAACAGTAGGAACACATCAACTGAGTTGCCACTCTTGAGTAAAGGTCTCCTCACCACCCACAGCATCATGAGTGTGTAGAATGTGTTGGTGGTGTTCCCAAGACCAGGACAGAGGTAGTGGTAGCTAATATAGGAATGTACACAAACATAATTAGGTGTGGTGACACTAGTATGGTGGCCTGTCTGTTTTTCACCTTTAATAAGCCTATTGGTATCACAATGACATCACCACATTATTCATAAAATAAACAATAATAATGAGGTTTTTTTTTAAACAATGAGCACTTTGGGGCTTAGGTGGGGGTTTGCAGTGTCCTATTAACATAGTCATACTCCATCAAGGTAGAATGACTGTACATGGTTGCAAGTTCACTGCATTTGTCCAACTATGTTACAAGATGTCCATGATTAATTGACCTCTGCCTTACTTAAAAACAATAACTAGGAAGTTGGAAATGGCATCTTGTTAGAGTGGATGTGAGGACATAAAGCAGTGGATTCCAAGCATTAAAAATACAATTTATTGGATCCCACATTCAATGCCAGATGCCAATGGTGAGGTGAAGGTAGCAAAAATGAAATAAATTGCTAATCATATCCAGGATGTACAGTACATGTGTATGAATATGTCTTGTTTAGGGAATATGTTCATGGTGCACTGCAGCAGGACAACAGTAAACACAAGTGGCTCAAACCAAGTAAATATTTACACTAACATGCATGCATGCATATTCCCATTGTTTTTCATATGTGTTCAACAGATGTGTCATTAATAGATATGAAGTTAATGTACAAAGACCATGATAATATAACTCATGTAAGACCACTAGCAGGGTACTTCAATGCACATTTCACATGCATAAGGTGTGAATCAGTGGTGCAGCAACACATGGTTACAGAATGACTCACGGATGGTGGCAGTGTATTAAAGCTGTCGTGTGCATGGCCAAGGATGTGATTGTTACATCACCATGGTTTATTTGGTTCCAACAAACCTTTTGTGTGTTAATATAAGACATTTTTTATATGTGGAGTAACCCCACTCCAGCACATGGCAACATTTCCCTGCACCTAAATCCTCAATCCCCCTCCAAGACCACACCATTTTCAAGTGAAAAGGGTGGCCAGGGTACTTTACCTTGGTAGACTGCTAAGCCAGCACACCACCACCACCACCATTACTTACACAATTGGTATCCAAATTTCCACTGAACCCTGCTAGTTGCAGAGGCATTCACATACTCATGTAAAATTGTGCAGTGCACATGCTGCATTTCATAGGCAAAGTCCTCCATGGCAAAACAGTAATAGGGATTCAGGAGCTGACAGTGCCATGCTGTACAACTTATTCATGTGGTAGAGCTATTGCCATGCTGCTCCCCTCCAGCACTCATGGAATGACAATATTTATTTTCTACAGTGCTTCCACAGCAGATTCCATAACTCGTTTGATACACCCTGATGATTATGTACTAACTAAGCAGAACACATTATGATTGCAATCTATCACACTTCATCATACCTACAGATGAGAAAGCATACGTGAAAACTGAGATGATTCTAACTGCGAGCCCATTCATGTGGAATGTCAGAAAATGATCTCTTCTTTGCCAGACATCTTCTTTGGAGAGCTTCCATAAGTTACTCATTCAGTATGCTCCAAAAAGCATGACATTTGGATCTAAGGGGATGTTTGCCGGTGAAGTCTTTGTTAGTAACATGTTATAAATGATTACCATGCATAGCTATAACACAGGCCATGGTGCCAGTGAACAATATAGGTACATGTGTCATGAAGCAGAGCATAAGGAAACAGTGCGCTGACCTGACAAGATGTCTGTGTCACCATATACATGTAGATACTGGATGGTCCACAACAGTGTTTAGCGAGCAAGGAGACCTTCTTTTATGTCTCTACAAAATTTTAATGCTAATTATGAAATGGCCAAAGGATTACAAGCAATTTGATTGCTTGTTAGCTGTCCATTACAAGTTTTCAATGCAGGCCTAGAACCAGAAACCCCACGTACAAGACAGAGATCCATTTTATAAGTACAATAAGGCACTCTGGGGATGTGCATTACCCAGTTCTGATGCACTGCTAGGAGACAAAACGCCCTAGGCTTGTGACCTCGGGCCTTGATACTTACCCTAACTGTACAATATAAGTGTGTAACTCATACCATGTCATGTTTTACTGCATACATGTAACAGTTAACATTATGGGCCTGATTTTGAAAGTGCCTTTACATCCCCATACTTTGTGGTGATGCAGTACTGCAGGGAACTCCATGGTGTCAGGGACCACACACCCAGTTTTGTAACAAAAGGTGTCCCTGCACTGAACACATTGGACTTCACACTGTAGTAAGGCTGTATCAAGCATTGGGGGCACCTGTGAAGTTTTATGGTGGGATCTGTCAACAGCCACACCCACAAGTGCACGTTCACAAGATACACACAGGTGCTTTGGGGACAGAACTCTGGCAGAAAAGTAGGGAACGGGGGTTGCTGGTGCAGTGATGGTGCCCAGGGGCATGATGGGGGCACAACTGCTTCTATTGTGACAGGAAGGGGGCACCTGACATAGATGCCATATGGTGTTTGTGACAGATGAGGGGACCAGGCACTGGTGTTTTGTATGCTGAAAATCTTTTGACAGGGCAACAAGTTCAAGCAGTCTTGCCATCTGTTTTACAGGACTGTGGCCTGTCTGAGGAAGGTGACAGGGCTGCTTACACCTTGGGCCATGACCTAAGAGTCTCACCATGTCAACCACCACAACCTGGTCCCCTTGACTGTCAGATATACCATATGGCTGCTGTGTATGGTGCCTCCTCCACTTCCCCTAATTGTCACCATGCCACACTTATTCCCAATGGCACACTCAGTTCCATAGCAGCCCCTTTTCTCCACATTCCCTGTCCCACAGCTCAGTTACCACCATGCAAAGCAGTTGTACATGGCTCTTAGACCACCTCCTAACTGGTCTCACCTGAGCCACCTGTTGCAGAAACGGTGGTACTTGTGGAATCCCAAATAAGGGGGTGGTGCAACTATGGCATAGCACAACCTACTGTTGCAACCTGGTACATGGGCACTGTTATAGTATGCATGTCACAGGGTGGCATTGCCGCATGGCATCCAGATGTTGCCACTGGTGGTGTTAGAAAATTGGGACTGCCATAAATTTGATGCAAGGTGTCACTTGCATCATACACATTTGTTGTGGGTAACTTGCATCATATTTTGTCATTTGTAAATTGGGTCCCATGCCTTGCGTTGATGTACTGTAAGCAACTCGCTAACGCAGGCATGGCCAGCATATCAATATGAATTGTAATAACATATGCATCACATCAAAGTGTAGTAACTCCTGAGATGTGGCTGTCATACACAGACTGCAGTTGTGTCACATTCTGAGCAGATTAAGTAGCCACATTATATAGCTTGGTAGTGACCAGACAACAGAGATCATGTATGTGAACTTCTATGAAAGTGAACACTACTGAAAGTAACACAGTGTAACAATCAGCCAAAACTGTAAGATTAACACAATGGGCTGACATGGCTTGATTTTTCAAACAGGACACTACTGGTTGCATTACACTTCAATGGGAATGCTGGAAAAGGTCAGGCCATATATTCCACCGGAGGAGAGCATTTCAGGCTTGATATGCCAAAATACAAGAAGCGGAGGAGGCTGTTAGACCTGTCAAGACAAACACAACATATGGTACTAATAAAATATACCTGTAATACTGTAACAGGCTATGGCCAAACACTGGAAATAATGCTATCCTTCCAGCAAGGTGTTGATGTTGCATCATAGACACATAGATGGCAACAATGCGATGATGGAAATACAGTCTGACTTGTGTGTGGACATGTATCAGTATTTACACCCTGTAGTTGGTCTGATTCACAGTTTGTATCTGCAATAACAGTCTGTGGTGAAGTACAGTGTTTGTTAGACATGCTCCTAGGGCATACTGATGCGTGAGGCTACAGGCAGAGTGGTTTGCTGCCACTACAGTTGTGTTTATCTGTGCTAACCCACACGCATGGGTGTTACAGTGCATATACAATGGCAATGTGCTGACAAATACTATAACTGTTTTTTAAAATACAAGACATTTTGTTTTTTTGTTTTTTGTATAAAAACTTTTTATTAGAAAATACATTATTAACAAACACCAACAGCAATCCACAGAAAGTCAATGGAGCAGTCCAGTACTCTATGAAGGAGTATCATACATCAATATTTGTAAGTAACATCAACCAGTAAAAACTTAATGACATTAATGTACTGCCAGATTGACATTAACAGTACCCTAATCCAAGCAGAAGCAATATAATTAGCAGGAACTGTAACCTCATTATAAACATTAACCGGAACAGTAGGGACATCCACATTTCCCCCCCAAAAATAACATTTCAGTCACCCTTCAGATTGGAGTTGAAATACATTTTGTTCGTTTATCAAAATGCACCCAGGCTGTTTATTTACATATGTGGAAACATGCAAAGGGACATCAGCACATCATTTTTCTTCATTGGATATGTTGCTTGGATGTCTAAACATGTAAAAACAGCAACAACACTATTTTCCTATCTAACATCTATAAATGAAAAAAGGTATTACATGTGAGACAGCTAAACAAAACCTAAACTATGGGTGGCACACAATGGAATTCATTGCAACACATGTTGATATGGGTGACAGTTGTCACACTCTATAGTAACCTGTTAGTTGACATGACTGGGATGGTACATTGGCGATCCATGTCAACCTGCAAAGGAAAAAAAAACAGTAATGTCACAAATGTCTTTACATGTATAACAAACTATTTTTTTTCTCTACAAAGGCCCAGATATTCAAAAGGGTTGCGCCATGCGCAACAGGGTTGCTCATGCGCAAGTCCAAAACTGCACCATTTCATGATATTCAGAAGGAGGCAGTTGCGCCCCCGAAAACATGCTGAGCAATAGCGCAATGAAAATGAAGGCATGCGCAACCGAAGGGGGCGGATCCATGCATAAAGACCGCAATGCGATATTCAAAGACTTGCGCACTGCGCAATAGTGGCACAGCCGGAAACTGCGCACTAGCGGAAATGAGCCAAAATAAAAAGGCTCAAGGAAGCGCGAAGAACACTACCAGGGTGCCAAGTGGGGAGAGAGAGAGAGACAGACAGAGACAGACAGACAGACTTAAAGGGCAGGCAAGGAAAGTGTGTCCCATAGTTTGTAGAGGCCAGCGGGGTGCCTGTACAGTGGAAGTAGCAGTGAGGACAGCGGGGTAACACAGCAACAGCAGCCGGGGGACAGAAGCCAGGAGATGGACAGTGCCAGCTTCCACATGGAAGCCGTAATGAGGGGGTGAGAATCCATGCTGCAGGGGACGTGGCCGTGGAAGGCCCATCAGCGGTATGCCCCGACAGGCAGTACTGCGTCTGCGATCAGCTTTGAGCTGTACACAGATGTAGAGATCGTGGGCCGGTACCTCCTGAACAGGGCAATACTGAGACAGCTCTGAGAGCTGTGCAGTGATGTGATGCAGGCACCCTCACGACGGAGTCACGCTCTGTCGGTGGAGACCAAGGTGACAGCCTGCATGTGCCTGCTCACCACGGGCACCTTCTAGAGGCCGACAGGGGACACCACAGGCATCACACAGTCAGCCACGTCACGCATCCTCACCCAATTCCTCAGCGCACTGCTGCCACATGCTGCAGAGTACATCCATTTCCCCAGCACCGCGGCAGAGCATACAGCAAACATGCAGGAGTTCCACAGGGTAGCACGTATGCCTGGCGTGCTAGGGGCCATAGACTGCACCCATGTGGCCATCCGACACCACCTGGCCCCGATGGCCATGCATATCGGAACCAAAAGGATTCTCCAGTGTCAACTGCCAGGTGGTGTGTGTGATGCCACTGGGCGATAATCAATGTCTGTGCCACACCCTGGCGGAGCACATGATGCCTTCATATGGTATCAGTCTGCACTGTGCCATCGATTCGAGAGTGGGGACATCCCACAGGACATCTAGTGGGTGAGTACACATGTATGGAATGCAAACTCTGGGCAAGGGTGGAATGACACAGGTGCCATGGTAGTGGCAAACAGGAGATGGCCAATATGGACCTGAAAATGACACTGCTCTCCACCATCTCCACACAGGTGACTGCGGATACCCACCTGGCCCCTGGCTGCTCACACACGCATCGGGCGCCCCACGACCCCAGTGCAGCTATGCTATAATGAGGCACATGCCGCAACACGTAACATCATAGAGCGGGTGTTTGGGATGCTCAAGGCACGCCCAATGTCTAGACACCTCCGGGCGTGCCTTCACAGTACAGCCCCAAAAGGCCTGTGGGATATTCCTGGCCTGTTGCATCTCTGCACAACATGGCCAAAGACCATGGATAGCCGTACAGGTCGAACAGGGGACAGCGAGGGACGCCAGTGGCGCCGGTGATGATGGTGATGAGCAGCCCCCAGGATGGAGGGACCCCGACTGATCCGCAGGCCCAGCTGCACCGGATACCATCACAGGAGCACTGTGCACAACACAGGTAAGTCAAGGGACATGCAACCAACACTGTCCATGCACAAACTACAGGCACACAGGGAACACACCAGGGGTGCATGAAGATCAGGGGAGTGGAAGGGTCCAGGCATACCAACACACCATCAGGGAGGGGTGAGCACTCATATGGACACACACACACACCAGGCACAGAGCGTACATGGGCAGTTGCACAGCACTGCAGAACCGACATTGCTAACACACAGCACCACCGACCACCCCCACCACCTGTACTGTCCAAGTACGTGTGTCAGAACCTGGGCACCCTTGTACCTTGGTGTACAGTGCAATGCAGGCATCATCATGCACACGCACCTGTGGACAGCAGTTGGGAGGGTGTGCAGGTGGTCCGTGTGTCGGCGTGGTGAGCAGAGCACCCAGCAGTGCACTGTCCACCATGACACACATTGCACACAGGGCAGCACCAGACAGGGCCCGCACTGGCAGACAGCTCAGTCATGTAGCACTGTCCCACGGCCACCACGGATGTGTGTGCGGCCCCACCGTGACCCAACAGCATGGGCAGGCTGAGCAGGGGCCACATGGGGTGGCACTGTTGCACCACCAGGGGTCCCACTGCACGAACGCGACCTTGCCCGCGACAGGGTCTGCAGCATGTCGAACAAACCTGCACCAGGGTGCTCTGGATGCCCACAGCAGAACCCGGCATCGACAGGCCTGGTGTCGATGACACCGGAACGGGAGTGAGAGTGCACTGTGTGGGTGTGCGGTACAGGGCACCTGACTGTGTGCCCAATGCATCCATGACAGAGACCACTGCCTGGGTCAGCCTGTCAATGGTGGCGGTCACATCCGTCCGCATACGGACCAGCTCAGCTCGGTCCCGAGCACACTCCCTGCTGTGCCACTCCACAGACACAGACAGTGCCTCCACGGACCTTGCAACCCGCCCCTGCAGCTGTACTGATTCCTGCAGCAGGCGGGTGTGCGCGTCCAATGGGTACTGTGCCCCAATGGCATCATGACCCCCAGGGTGTGGACAGTCCTGATGCACATCACCCCTTGAGGGTGGGCGCTGTTCGCCAGGACCAGGTATGGGCAGATCAAAGGGCAGTGGACATGTGCCACTGCTTGACACTGTACCCCCAGACCTGGTGTGCGACTGCTGCTGCTGCTGCCCTTCCAACCACTGTGCCCCCAGGTCCACCTGTTCCACCGCCGTGCTGGCAACAGTGCCAGACACCTGCACAGCCACCGGTGCTGCCCCGCCGGTGCTGACAGGCACAGCCTGGGACTGTGCCAGCATGCTGGTACACATGTTTGAACCAGAAAGGCCCAGGGGCACATGCTGGCCTGCCGTGTGTCCGTCATGGGACACACACCTATCACTGCCCATTGCAGGCCTTCTATCATCAATGGTGCAGGTACATGCTACCGCCATGGTCACAGTATGCTGGCATGCTTGCATGCCAGACTGCTGAGACACAGGCTGTGCACCCCCCGCACCCGTATCACTGACACCAGAGTTGTTGGCCCAGCGTGCATGCTGCTGCAGTGCCTGCTGGCTGGTGGTGGAGGTGGATGGTCCCTCCTCCATGTCCAGCAGGTCAGCATCACTGTCTGGACCCACCACCATCTCCTGAAGATGAACAGGATCTGTAACAGAAAGAGAGTACATGTGAGTGCATGTGAACAACCGCCACCACCCCCCCAAACACCACCACCATGTCATACCGTGCAGTGATGGGCTTCCACCTGTCTGGAATCCTCATCCTGATATGCCCGCAATGGCGCTTGGCTGCATGGCTGTGACCAGTGACTCCTCATGTGGGGTCAGCTGCAACACCACTGGCGGGCCCCCACCAGTGCCAGCACGTGCCGCCCTGAAGGCTACCACCTTCTCCTTCAACCTCCTGCGGTCAGTCCCCATCTTTTTCTTGCATTCCTGCACAGAGCGCTGGTGGCTTCCATGCAGGTTAACGGCCTGAGCTACCCCTTCCCATGCAGCCCACAGGACTGAGGGGTGCCCCTCCGTCCACTCAGTAGTGGCTCATCTTCTAGGTAGGCCTGGAAGAGGGCCTCTGTTTCTGCCGCTGTGAAGTTGGGCCTCCTCCTACGCCCACCATCCTCACCCTCACCTTGGCTCTGCTCGGTCATGGTGATCTGTATGGGTGGAAGTGGACACCTGTCACTGTGCAGTCTACAGCATTTCCCCATGAGCATTGTCCTGAACATCACACAGCATGTAACTCACCTCTCACCTGCAGTAACCGAATCTGCCAGCACAGCCCATTGTCGACATTTATAGCGCAACACATGCAAATTAGAGTGAGCAACTTTAATGACATGCAAATCACGCCACTGCACCCTTGAATGGCTGATCAGATGATTTGCATGTGTCGGCTGAATATCGCGAATCTGCACTTTGCGCATTCAGGAAGAGTCGGCTGAGCCAATGGCGCAGATCTGTGCCTGTGTGGTACACTGCATTGCGCATGCCCAGATAGCTTACGCATGCGTCTGTCACGCTGCTGACGTGCTGAGCGCGATAGGCAATTCAGGCCATGGCCACCATTGTGCCAGTGGCGCTACAGCACTGGCCACTATATGGCGCTGTGGCATTACTGCGCAATAGTCCACTGTGGCACTGGTACGCAGCTGGTCAGTCACGCAGGATACCTATACGTCAGATGGTGCTATGCGTAGCCTTGCGTCATTGCTCATGACCTTGTGTATGCCCTTTGCCTCCTGCCGCATTTCGCCTGCCATGTGTACGTCCCTATTGCGCTGTCTGGTGACAGCGCTATGTGAAGTGACGGCGCTGTTCGAACAGCGCGATTGGAGCCTGTGGTGGTCTATTACGCAACATCTCCACATGGGGTTACGGTGCAGCAGGGCGCCACGCCATATTGCCTGCTGTAAACTGGCTAACATGGCTAGGAGGAGGGCTGTGAGTTGGAGCCCACTGGAGGTGGCCAACCTGGTGGTCCTAGTAGAGCCCCACTATGAGGCACTCTATGGTGAGGCCCCCCTCACCATAGCAAGAACAGAGGTGTGGCAGCAAGTGGCCACTGACCTGGTGGGGGTCACTGGACGGTGCCGGTCTGCTGAGCAGTGCCGGCACCGCTACAGTGACCTCCGCCGGAGGGAGCCAGACATGTTGGCAAGGCTGCGGGCATGTGCCAGGCGTGGCGTGGTGCCTAGGCAAGGTGAGTGTACCATCTATGCACCTGTATTCTCTGTAGGGGTGTGTGTGTGCTTTGGTGGCTGTGCATAGGTGATGGCTCAGACACGGTTGGCTGTGTCAGTGTGTGCAGCTGTGCGATGGATGGGTATGGCTGTGTGGGCAGGCACTCTCACTGGGGCAGGGGGCACTCTGCTTTTGAGTCACACTGATGTTTGTCTCAACATATGTCTCCCACAGGCTGGAATGTGAGGATGCAGGGCCGGGGTGAGGAGGGCCGTGCCAGGGCCCCAGTGGCAGCAGGAGTCACCCCCGGATGCAGCAGCAGCAGCCACAGCAACAGCAGCAGCAGCAGCAATGGCAGCAAGAGCAACAACAGCAGACACAGCTGCTTGAGCAATGTGAGTATCATGACTTCATGGATGCTATTCCATGCTGGGGGGGGGCGAAGTCCACTAGCCCTGCACAATACAACCATGCAGGACAGGGAGGTCATAATTCCACTATACAAGACACTAGTGAGGCCCCACCTGAGTACAGTGTACATTTCTGAGACCATACCTCACGTAAGGACGGGAGGGCAGGGAAGGTTCAGAGGAGGGCAACAATGATGTGCATGGCTTGCATCACGGGTCCTATGATGACAGGTTGAAGGAACTGAACATGTACTCCCTGGAGGAGAGGGGGGAGAGAGGGGATATGATAGAGACATACAGGTATCTTACAGGGGGGATCAGGGTGCAGGACACACTATTTTGAAGTGAAAAAGATGTTCCAGGACTAGAGGGCATGGGATGAAGTTGGAGGGAGGATGATTCATAGGACACATGGAAAAGTATTTCTTCACAGAGTGGGTGGTGGACAAGTGGAACACCCTGCCAGAAGAGTGGTGGGGGCTGAAACAATCACGGGATTTCAGAATGCACGGGACAGACATGAAGGAATTCTGGAGGTCAGGGGTAAGGGGCAACAGACTCCTAGGAAAACAAAGTGAACTTACAAGCTCAAATGGACAGACTGGGTTGGCCATAGGCCCTTATCTGATGACACTGTCTATGTATCTATGTATGTATGCACGACACAGGTGACATGCATCACTGTCCAGTATCACAGCACGTCTGTGTATGCGTCACTGGTGGTCCAGGCATGCACTGGGCACATAGCTGTGTAACTGGCATCGCACCACATTGCCACGTCACTGGACAGCCTTGTTTGTGCTGTGATGGACATGGGCAGTGTGTGTGTGCAGTGGTGCACATAGCTGGTGCCGCCTGTTTGTGATGGCCATGTGCATGTTCACTGTGGGTGGGTGCATGCCACCACAGGTATGGGACATTGGGCTATATGGCTTGCAGGTTGGGTGGTGTTCAGGGTTGTGGTCAGTCACAGCCATTGACTGTGTTCCCATTTTCCTAGGCCTCGAGGTTCTCAGGAGGATGGCACGCAATGTTTGGCGCCTCACACAACTGGGAATGGAGAACCAGGAGATCCTGCAATCCATCCGGCGCCATGGAGTTCGGCGGAGGTGGCATAGGATGGTGCGCCAGCAGGGGGAGGACAAGCAGCTGGCTGGGCCATAGCCCATATTACCCTTCCCACTTCTCCCATCCCTACCACCCTGCCTTCCCTCTCCAAGTTTTTAATCCTTCCCCCTTGAACACCTCTACCTTGTACCCATCCCCCTTGTAAATAGTTTCTCTTGTTTTTGTTATTTACTATTTTAAATATACATTTCTATTTTGATATGAATACTGTGTTGGTCTCTGATTTGCAGCTGGCTATGGGTGCTCAGTTGCAGGGGTGTACATGCCATCTGGGGTGGTATGGTCCTGGTGTGTGTGTGTGTGCGTGTGTGTGCGTGTGTGTGCATGGGGAGGTATCTCCAGCATGGCAGTGACTTTCTGTTGGTCTTGCTTGCCTGCTGCCACCCACTGCTGGGTGCACAGGGTGTGTCTGACTTGTAGGCTTCTGTGCTGCAGGGGTTGACGTGTGCTGGGGGATGCATGGTTTCTGTAGTGCCAGTCACTGCACATAGGTGGTGTCTTGGGGTCACAGTGCAGGGTGCTGTGCGTGCAGGGGCTGCTGTGCACTGTGGTTGTCAACCCCTGTGTGTGGCACTCTCCAGCATGCCAGTGGTTGTGCTGGGGTGTCATAGCTCGCTATGCTGTGTTGGCTTGTCCCCATGGGCCAGTAGATCATCCGTCACACCCCAGTGATGCTGTGCTTGGGTGTGCAGGTGTGGTGTGGGTTCTGCAGTGTGTTCCTGTGCCCATGTGGCATGGCTGGCGGGCCCCAGCCTGCCTCCCTGGATGTGCAGTTCCATTGCTCTGGGGGCTCTGCTTGCGCTATGGCACCTCTGGAATGCTCAGCTGGGCTGCCCTGGTTGCTCCATAGTGCAACATTTCGGCTCAGCTTCTCCTTCCTGGTTGCGCTATGGCGCAGTATGTGCGATATTCAGACGTTGGTTGCTTGCGCAATTTGTTCTGCTCCATGTTTGAATATCGCACCTGTTGCGCATTTGCACAACTGGTTTGTGCTTGCTCCTGCTGTTGCGCTCATTTTGAGCGCAGTTTGAATATCTGGGCCAAAGAGTTTATCTATGCAATATTTGATGATGTGGAAAAACAAGTGAATGACAATACTATCAGTTCAGAATGGGACACCATGACCTTGTTACCACAACTCACATCCCAGTTCGAGAAACCTGACAAACAACATGTCATAAAGAGCTGGAAGCAGAACCATTGATTTAGTACTCAGTGACAGCTGAAGTCCATGGTAACAGCAAATTACAGTCATGTTACTTCCGTTGAAAGATCAACAAGTTTTCATTTACAATAAATTGTTATGTCTAACTTTTCCCAAGCATTGGTAGTTACATGGTGCACACTGTTGTTTGCCACAGCACTGCTGGCAAGTGTTCTGGCACCCTGTCAATCCTGCTTCATCTAGCCTATTGCATAGTCATGTGATTTGCAAATAATGAACCAGAATGGACAATATGAACTGCGCAGACCATGTCGATGATTTGTGCTGACCTCAGTTAAGATTTATTATTATTACTACAATGAAAATAATGTACTAATAGATTCAATGAACTTTGTCTGACAATCTAAAAAACACCAGCATCACAATACCATGTCTGATATTATTGCATTCTAGTTAAAGAGCTTGAATTTCTTGTATACTCCTGCAGTTATCATCTGGCATTCTGAAGTGAATGTAGGACAAATAAATATAAACAACATATGGTAATGTGACATGGGGGATGTGGTTAAGCCATTTGTCAGAAATTACCCTTACATATCAATGGTGATGCTGTTGCACAATACACATCATCAGTTAAATATGTGATGACGTCCTGAGTTACCATGCCTGATTGAACAACCTGTGCAGTGCACTGTGCTGTGTTAATACCAACTGAAGCTATCATACTGAGCAGCACTCATTTCCCACCTCAGCTTCCATTGTTCCACTCATATCACAACACCACTTCTATTGGGCCTCAGTCAACTGTAAATATTGTTTTTGGCAAGTCTCACATAACACATGGCTTATCCTAAACAACAAAAAGTCCAAGTTAATGCAAGATTTTCTGAATCCCTACTGTCCCCTCTGACCACTCCACTCAGCCGATGAGGGATTGCTGGAGATTCCCAGGGTATGGTTGAAAACTTCTGGAGCTCGGGCATTTGCATTTGTAGCCCCCACCCTGTGGAATTCTCTACCTCACCGGATGTGACAGTGCCTGACAGTGGAGAGCTCTGAAAACGCTTTAAAAACACATCTTTATGGGATTGCTTTTCCTGAATGTTTCTAAATTGGTAGTGTAGTTTGCTATGATTTTAATCAGACTGGAGTGTTTTATATTTTTAGAACTCTTATTGATTTTAAATTGTTCATCTTATTTTGTACAGCACTTTGATACATGGTGAATTGCACTTAATAAAAACAGATGTATTATTATTATTATCAAACAATTGTAATAGTCCCTGTAGAGAAGGTAGCTATGCATATAGTCAATTCCCACACTCCAAACTGCACACCTTGGAAATATGCTGTCTGATACAACCACCACTCCCCCTGAGCCAGTAACCATCCTGCAACCATGTCTACACCCTTCACCAGGCGCCATTGTGATACAGGGTAAACAACTGTTGTAGCAAAATGCAAGTTAAAATAAATATATTTGTATTTTTTTAATATTTGGTTATGGAATGATTATCTCGGTGTCATGTGATACTGAGACAATTGGGCTTGTTTAAATCTCCAAATAACCTTATGTATCTGGGTAGACTGACACATCAAGGCATGAGGATAAGCTGAGTTTTTTAAGTGCCACAAATGTGCTTCCTTCAGTAGAATAGGAGGCCACACGAAGCAAAGCACAGATTGATAAAGAGATCAAGTGTAAATCTCCTAAGCAAGGGATTTCCATGGCAACTTGCATTCCAACAGCTGCAGCACTGATGGTATCCTGGTACAGTGAGTACCAAATTAATATAGGAGAAAGGGACTCAATGCCTTTAATTTTGGACATATGTCTTTATTTATTTATTGACTGATTTATTGATTTATAGATTAATTGATTGATTCATTTAAACTTTGGTTACCAGGAAAGGCACACTGAGCAGAGGCTTGTTTTCATGTGTGACCCAGGGGATAGGGGACAGGGGATAGCATGGGAAATTACAAGCAATAGTGAATAACATCATATACACAGGGTATCATCATAAATACAAGATAATTCAGTGCTTTTGAGCCAACATAGAAGGGTGTCACAAGTCAGTTGTGAGAACAATTACAAAAGAGAGTAGGATTATCATGTAACTTCAGAGTGGTTGCAAGTGCAGGAGGGCTGAATGGAGTGCCTTAGTAGGTGCTTTAGAGAGTGGAGAAAGGGGAGAAGCTGGAGGGAGGCTGGTTCCAGAGGGTGGGGAGCAAGTGTGAGAATGCTGCTTCTCCACCATATGAATGTATGCTAGGGATGGAGAGAGAGTGTGAATCTCTGAAACATAGTACATAGTCAGAGGCAGCAATAGGTGAGAGGAGGGAGGATTGGTAGGGAGGTAGAAAGTCAAACCAGTATTTAGCAATGCAGATAGAGCAGTGAGTCTGGTGGCATATGGAGAGAGGAAGTAAGGAGAGTGTGTAGTACAGTGAACAGTGATGAGTGAGGGAGGCATGTTACTGGCAAAGTGGCAGAAAACGTTACAGTGGGTATCCAGTCTGGTGCATGAGGAAGGGGCAAGAGCCATAGATCACATTGGTGTAGTCAAAAATGGGGAGTATTAATTTGAGGATAAGCTCATGGCATATTGGGAGGGAGAAGCAGTGCTTGTTGCATTATCAAGTGCAACATTTGGTGCAGATGATGGAGTGGATGGTGTCAATGTGTGAGGAGAAATCAGGCCAAACGCCAGGATATTTGAAAGCTGGCACTGCCTCAAGTTGGTGCCATCAAGGGTGAAGAAAGTAGGGGAAGATGAGAGCCTAGCTAGCTTTTGGCCAGAGCTGGAGGTCATGGATACATTTTTCTTAGTGTTCATTGTGAGTTGACTGGCATTGAACCAGGGTAGCACATTTAGGAAGTTACACTCAAGTAGGAGCTCAACTATGGTGGATGAGGGACCAAATGTGTAAATCTCTGTGTTATCAGCATACATGCATATTTGTGAGGAGACACAGGTTGAGTGAAGGTCATTGAGAAAGATAGAAAATAGAATTGGGCCCAGGATGGAACCTTGAGACACACCGGCCTGAACTGGGGGGATAGTATGACACCCACCTGTACTGACTAAAGGAGGCCCATCTGGTAGGAGTGAAACCATTTCATGGTGGTAGTTGGGAGACCTGCTGAGGTCAGCTTGTTTATGAAGAGGTGGTGCAAAACCCAGACAAACACTTTGGCCAGGTCAATAAAAATGGCCAATGCAATGTGTCCTTTGTCCATGCAAGTAAGGATGGAGTCTGTCACTTGAAGGAGAGAGAGGAGATGGTGGAGTGATTCTTTCTAAAGTCAGACAGTAAGGAGGAGAGGAAAGATGTGGAGTTGAGAAAGGTGGTAAGCCTGGAGAGCACAAGGGATTCCTGGAGCTTTACTAGGAAGGGAAGTAGTGAGATTAGCGTCTAGTTTCCATGGGAGGAGGGATCACCCCCTTTGTGGATTTTGGCCATTTTCCAGGCTTGGGGGATAGAAGAGAGTAAGAGAGAGAGAGAAGGATAGGTTCAGGAAGTGCATGACAGGGAGGGCCATGGCTGGAGCAGATAGTTGGAGGACTTTAGGATCTAGCCCCTTGAGGCTGTGTTCTGAAGAGTGAAAGCCTGGAGGACTTCCTGGGTGGTGATTGGGTGGTGACTGGGGGGAAACAATGTCTGTGGACAATCTTGTGAACTATGGACTTTTGAGACAAGTAACTCACATCAAACTGTGCCAAATAAGGAGCTGAATTCAAAGATATGTACATTGAGACAAGTATCTGGTGGCACCAGATGCAAGGAGGAAAAGTAGCTTTAATTTTTAATTTCTTATAAGTGCAACACTATGCCAGTGAAAGGTGAGTCTAAGGAAATGAATTCTCCTTCCCTCCTCATTTGCAAGATCCAGTCAGAGTTGATGGATTTAGCATATATGCTGTCATAGTGTCACTGACTTTAAAAACCAGATACTCAAAAAAATGCTAGAATTTCTTCAAAAGAGTTGCTGCAAGGTCCACATTGGTTAAATCTGTTGTCTACCAGCTGATAAACTTTCGTGCCAAGAGCCAAGCTCGCTCCTACTCATCAAAGTGTTCCTGTGTGTGTGTGTTGTGTGTGTGTGTGTGTCAGAAGAGGATCCATTCTAGACTGTGTGAAGTGAAGCAAGAGTCAGCAGTACCACAGTGACATCAACAGCAGAGGAGAAGTTTCTCATTATTTGTTGCACCATGAAGAAAGACCCATATTTTGTACCAACTCGAAGAGTCTGAGTATCACTTTAATATTTTCATATATTTTTATTTTAGCTTAGCAAAGAGGTGGTTACATAATGAGAACTTTTTAACCTATACTAAGTATGGGTATGTAAAGAAACTTTTAAACATTTTATATGCAAAGAAATATTCAAACATTTTGTATACGAGAATAATGTTGCTATTTTTAAATGTTTATTAAGACTGCATACTGGGTCTAATTACTTTTGCATGTTGTTTTGAAAATGTTATTGCTTTGTATTTATCCTACCTCTTGCAATGTGCCACAAGATTTGATACATATGCAACAGTGTTATCAATTGTCATTTTATTAGTTATATTGTATAGGAATTAAAAAAATCGATTTTATACTACTCTGAAGTTTCCACATGCCATGTTCATTTACAAATCATAAGAACCATTTTTATGTAGTAGGTTATGAAGGGAAAACCTAATCCAATTTTCCACTGTTTTGCATGATCTATAGAGCTAAGGCTTGAGGCTAAGCTAAGTGACCATAATAAGCAACTGATATTCCAGTCTGTTGTTCCAACACAACTCACCCACCACCCACCTGTTGAGAGGTCTAAACCTCACTTTCAGATTCTTGACGATATTGGGAATGCAAGTAATCACAAACTCGTTGCATTAGAGTAATAAGTTTATTACTACCAAAGGGATAAATCACAGTTGCCCTGAGCAGTTCTTACCAATATGAACCGGGAGCCAGTGCTAAGCGTTCCCTACACCTCGAGGTTTCTCTGTAGTCTCTTGGGGTCTCTCAGGTCTCCGAGGTGTAAAGCTTGTGCATTACATTATTTACCTATGATAATTACTATGGTTACCAAAAGACAGAAACATTTCTAGTTACAGAGATGAGCCCTATTGGCTAAATTAGAGGTGGCTCCATGGTCCAAGATAACATTATATAATTTTGTAAAGTCATGAGTTTGAGAATAAAAGAGTTCTTATACAGAGTCTTACATAACTCAGCGTAGTAGTACAAATCACCAAAAGATGGCAATGCTGTCTTACATATTATAATTACTTCAAGGACACAGGTGTCTTTGCATCTAACAAGTAAGAAATAGACAGAAATTACATGGTAAAATATATGTGTATTAGCAAGCAAAGTGGATTACAACAATATGCATTCATATCCTGACATCTACTCTTATACGGTAGATGCTCTTAGCCCTAAATATTAGTATGACCTATATCTAAGTGTTAGCTGTCTACAGTGTACATCTAAGGGTACCAATTAGGGTGCAGGGACCTCGTGTAACAATTCCCCCCCTTGGTACCTCCAAGGGCAACACAGGCAAATGTCTAGGGAAAGGACGGGAGCAGTGGTTGTTTACAATCCCGACGCGCGAGCCTTGTAAAGGAACTTGAGCTGCTCACGGTGTTGGCGTAGTGTACGCCATAGGCAGCAAAGCATAATAATCAAAGTGAAAATCAGAAATGCTTGTATAATAACAAAACCTTTAAAAGTAATCTCTAACCAGGTGTTAGTTAATGCATTATTCATATCTCCATCATTAATCAAGTCAAGAACAGCTTCATTGGCTTTGGTCATATTATTGCCGATGTGGATGAGGTGTGTGTCTTTCCTGTCTAAAAGTGATTTCAGTGTAAGCATGAGTGGGTCTATGTGTACATTAAAGTATGGCAAGTATTCTGACAGTGTGAGTAGGTAATCTGGGTTACCATCAATAATGTCTGCATCCATAAGGGGGATGGGGGTTATAACAGTATGTCCAATAACAGTCTTCTGGTGGGGGACAAAACAGAAATTGGGGTAATCAATAGCACAAGTAATAGAATCATATGTATAGGTCTTATAATTCATAACAACGCAGTATTCACCATCAGAATTGTACTGTGAGCACAAGTAGGCAGTCTCCACTTTTTGCAACTGGACAGGGCAGGTGTAGGAGGTCTTCGAAATCCATGTTGACAGGCGATGAATCTCCTTGTGATAGGATTGGTAGAGCTTATCCGGAGCCAAAGTTGAGTCGAAAGAGTTGGTGCCATTTGCAGTGATGTCATCATCCATTGTGAAAGTCCAATCAATGCTGTCTGGAAAGTAGCCACAAACAGGCTGTATAACATCAAACACATCACATTGGCACAGGTAGATATATTGCTTTTTCGCACAGCAGTCCATGTGCGGAGCCACCCAGGCATCCAGGAAAGAATGGTAGACCAGTAGAGGTGGTAGATCCAGGTGTTCTCTGTAGATGTCTTCATCCAAGTGCCCGATGGAATGTACCAGTGCAAGCTTGTCGAACAAGGCTGTAGTGGGATCAAAGCGTGGTAAGGAGACAGTGAAAGAAACAAACATGGTATCTGTTATGGAACATTTCTTAGCAGTGAAACAAGGACCAATATTAGGGTGTCTGGTCACAAACCCCAAATTCCTAGCTGTGGAGAGAGGAATAGTCAAAGTCTGTTGCATACACATGGAAACACAGCTAGTGGTTTTACACCTTGGACAATACCATTTGGAAATGTGTCTATCATGTATAATGTCAGGAATTCTTCCAGATTCTAAATCATGGAAGAGGTTATTGATGGTAGTGATAATGTAGGAGCCATAAGCAGAGCAGAGTATCTCTCTAGCAGTGTATTGTTTATCTGCTTCCTTGTTGTTCTGTTGTATGAGTGCGTTGATCTTATCTTTAGAATCAGTGAATGCCTTAGCAATGTCATGCATGTTGTATACAGTGTATCTTTCTTCCTGACTAAGGCCATCCACACCATGCAATAATGGAGGTAAAATGTTATTGACCAAGCCAGTGGAGAACTTGGCAGAATGACTCTTGATAGCAGCAATGTCTGCTTTATTCCAGATAGACATAGCCATACCAAAAAGGCCTGTGACAGTACCTGTTGCACCTGTGACATCAGAACTGTCAACTTCACATTTGTTACGTTTATGATTTAGATTATCAGGAGGGCTTCCTCCTGAAGTTGCCTATATGTTCAGTAGAATAGACCCCAGCAATAGGATCTTGCGTACGAATCTGAAATGCAGCTAAACTATCAAGCAATAATGTACTATAAAATGCTGATGTATTAGTATTGTGACACATACCTAACTCTTTCATATTCCAGTAAGTAAGATTAAACTAAACAGGTATATGCATAAACTGTAAGTTATTAATCAAAGAACCTGGGAGGGCAGTGGCTGTTAGACCACTATGGGGACCAGGGTTATGCTTTGGACATTCCAAAAGCTGCCTATCAGTGGATGGTAACACAGAGAGGTACATGACTGCAGAAGCCATGTGGTGTATAGCGTAAAATCTGCGAGCGGAATCTTTGGACAAAGAACTACAGTAAGAAGGATCTATTAAGGCAGTTATATTGTACAAACCAGAATGTCTTAATGCAGTTTGTAACAAGGACAGTGAACCATTTGGGGATAATTTAGCATTGGGCCAACCCTGGAAAGTTCCTTTGGAGAGTTTGGCCAGAGGGAGAATTTGTCCTTGTGATGTGGTTTGCCACTCAATTTGAAGGGTAGATTTGTCAGAAGCAACAACCAAGGCAGTGAGGTAAGCATCAGAACCTTCCTGGACAGTGATCATACTATCTGGTATATTGATGGATACTCCCTCTGGAGGAGGTGCTGGAGGATCGAGATGTCGTAAGAGGTCCGGTACCGTGCCTTGGATGCAGGGGATCACTCCTGAGAGGAGGAAATAATGGAACAAGATAGCCATCTTGTCAGTGTATCTGAAAAGGAAGATCAAAGATTAGTATGTTAGTACAATTCTGCTAATGGGGTGAGGAAAAGTAATTTAAGCTCCTTTATACAGTTTCAGCTGGTTTGCATGTAACCATTTGTCAGTCAATTTGTTGTTGTGGAGGAGTCTAACTTGATAGACTGCTGGACTGAGCTTGTTGACAATGGGGTATGGGCCTTCCCACTTGTTGGAGAAGGAGTGGGTGGGATGTGCAAATCGAAGTACCATTACCTGATCTCCAACTTGCCAATCCACTTCTTGTGTGTGTTTGTCAAATTGTATTTTGGATTGTTGCTGGGCCTTGCCCATGCAGTTGGCGGCATACAAGTGTGTGTGTATGAGGTCTTTTCTGAGTTTTTCAACATACTGGTCCACAGACACGCGGTCTGCAGTGGGGGTGTGCAGGTCAAACAACAGGTGTTCAGGTAATCTCATCTGTCTACCAGTCATCACCTCAAAGGGTGTGAGCTGGGTGGTGGCTGAGGGTGTGCCCCTGATTGCCATAGGGAGTAAAGGCAATAGGGAATCCCATGTTTTGGGATTGTCCTCAATGAATTTGGAAAGCATTTGCTTAATCCATCTGTTGGCTCTTTCTACTTGACCTGAGGATTGAGGGTGATAAGGTATGTAGAACTTCTGCTGAACTCCAAGGAGTTCAAGGGATTCTTTCATCAACTCACCTGTAAAACTGGTTCCTTTGTCAGAGTCCACCTTAAGAGGTAGACCCCACCTGGAGAAAATCTGTTCCACCAGGATTGTGGTAGTAGTCTTCACTGTACATGTCTTAGTGAGGAAAGCTTCAACCCACTTTGAGAAGAGGTCAGTTACCACAAGAGCATACTTGTTATTTCTGCTAATGTTGGTCAGAGGGCCAATGAAATCAATTTGGATAGCATGCCAAGGGCCAGAATGTCTTTGTGGTAAAAGTTTGGCATTTCATTTGGTAGGGATGGGATTGTTTTGCGCACAAACAAGACAGTTGTCTATGTATTGTTTAACATCTTTGGTGATACCAGGCCACCAGGCGGTGGTCTTGAGTTGCTGGAGGGTATTTTCTGCTCCCTGGTGCCCACCAGTAGGAGTGTCATGCCTTTGGTGTAAGAATTCAGATCTCAGGTGTCTGGGGACTACCCACAACTTGGTGGTAGAGTCATCCGGTTGAAACCAAGTGAGCTTGTCATCTGATGACAAGCGTAACTTACCTTCATGCCTTCGATAGGGGTTATGTGTGGGAAGTTTCTCTTCAGTATCTTTGTCAAGGAATCTGAATACCTCTTTGAGTTCGGTATCAAGCTGCTGGGCTGCAGAGAGATCCAAGGGGGAAAAGGGTTCAGGTTTCTTCTTGAGTGCTGCAATGTGTACAGCTGCATTAGCTTCTGGGTGGTCCATCATCCAGATGTCCCCCCTCGGGCCCCTTCCTTAGCAAGGGTGTCTACTGTGTCATTGAAGGCATTATAAGGGTCATGGAGAGAGTGGGCTTTAGCCTTGTGTACATAGAGTTTGTGTGCAAATTTATGTGCCAGTGCATGTATGTATATTACCAATTCTTTGTACTTCACTGGACTGCCATCAGAAGAGAGGAAGGAGTTCTTCTGCCAGAAAGGAAGAAATTCTGTAAGGGAACAACAAACCCAGTTAGAGTCTGTAAAAATGATGGTATCCTCGGTTCCATGTTGGATGAACTCGAGGGCACAGGCTACCACTGCCATCTCTGCGTGTTGTGATGATGCTACACTACAGCGCTTAGATATCTTGACAGTGTTCCCATAAGGGTAAATCACCAAAATACCCATCTCTGCAATCTGCTCTCCCTGATAGTTGGATGCTGAACCATCAGTAAAGATATGGCACAAAGAGGTACTCTCGAGTACTTGTGGCATGGCAGGGAAGAAAGGACCTGGATCAGGAAGATCAGGTGACTGTAGTGTACAGTCATGGGGTTCTCCCTGGAAAAGGAGGCCATGAGCTAGCATAGATGGAACTTTAGTCGGTTGTACCTGTATGTCCCTGTCCTGGAGAAGAAGTGACCAGTGCGTCAGCCTGGTGTTAGAGACTGACCCATCCTTCACTCTATCTGAGAGCAAAAAGGTGGTTGGTGTATGGTTAGTGTTAATGATCAGTGGTGAGTACCCAATGATATATAAGAAGTGCTTGACAGCCCAGTAGGTGGCCAGAAGGTTCCTTTCACAAAGACGTACTTCTGTTCCACTGGGGTCAAGAGCTGTGAGGCATATGCAATGGGTCTCAAGGTGCCATGCACCTTCTGGGCCAGCACTGCTGACATAGCAATGTCAGAGGTGGCACACTCCAGATGGAATGGTAGTGCTGGATTGGGGTTCACCAGTGCTGGGGTGGAGGCCAAGGCCTGCTTCAGTGACGTCACAGCCTGGGTGTGAATAGGGCCCCAAGTCCATGGTACATCCTTTTTGAGTAAATTCATACAGTGGAGCAGCTTTCTGAGCAAAATCACAAATTAAATCTCTCGAATAGTTTACCATACCTAGAAACCTTCGAAGAGTTGCCACACTGGTAGGTAATGGCAAGTCTTGTAATCCCTGTACCTTCTTCCAGGTAGGGCTTCGACCTTGGTCAGTTATTTTTAGACCCAGAAAGAGTGCTTCTTTCTGACACAACTGTGCTTTTGCTGGGTTACATTTCAAGCCTGCCTTCTGAATGAGAGTCAATAGTTCGTCCAAGAGATCCAAATGTTGTTCCTGCGTGGCTGTTGCTAGCAACAGGTCATCCACATATTGTAGGAGACATTGTGGGGTAGAGAAACTCTCGAGGGCATCCATCATGTGGAGATGAAAAAGGGATGGACCATTATGGAATCCTTGTGGCAAGCAAGTCCACATGTACTGTCTTCCTTCAAAGGTAAAGGCAAACTTATATTGACTCTTAAGGGCCAATGGCAATGACCAAAAACCATTGGAAATGTCCAGGGCACTGAACCATTTCAAGTCAGGGGTTAGAAGTTGTAGCACATCTGGTGCTGATGCCACAGTTGGGGAACAACTGGGGGTGACCTGATTCAGTTTCCTGTAGTCAAAACTAAGTCTCCAGGCACCTGTGGGTTTCTTCATGGGCCATACTGGGGAGTTGGCAGTGGAAAAACAAGTTCTAATTACTCCTTGCTTGAGGAGTGACTTGATCGTTTCTCTGAGGGAAGGCAAGGCCTCAGTTGGGAAAGGATATTGCCTTTGCCTCTCATGTGCTGGGCCTGGTACTTCAATGATGGTGTGCATTCTACCATAGTCATGCTTGTTAACTACAAACGCTTCCAAATGTCGTTGTAGAATAGGTAGGAGTTTTGGAAAAAGTTCATGATTCTTGAACAAATCTATTACGTCATACTCTTTGTCATTGGCAGATATTGTTGCCACAACGTGTGAATCAGGAATCAAGATGGTATGGTATTGACCCTGAATCTGTATCAGCAGCATGTTAGCTAGGTCCACCACACAGCCGTGTGGCACAAGGAAGTCAATCCCTATAATACTAGGATGATCGTGCAGTACCAAGAGTTGGAAAGTGTGTGAGGCCTTTAAATGACCTAGCTCTACTGGTAAGGGTAGAGAGCGGTATGCATGTAGCCTAGTACTGTCGACTCCTGACATGTTGGTCCTCCGTCCGGTGGACCAAGGGGACGTGTCCGGGTGTTCATCATGTAGCACAGATACAGCTGCACCTGTATCTAGCAAAACTACTAGTTGGCGGTCCCCGACCTCGGCCTCGGTGCAGGGCCTTCCGTTTGTATCCAAGACCAGCTTGTTTACAATACGGACTGGGGCTGTAATTGTCAATCTGTACTGCCGGAAGCATGCAGAGGTTGGGCCTGGCTTGCGTGAATGACTTCACCATGCTGTACTGATGCTATATAGGGAGGAGCTTCTGGGTTCAGGTCTGTGTGGGCCTGGGGGCCTGTACCTCCGGTGTCTCCATGGCCGGTTAAGGCCTGGGCTGCTGGTTGTACCGCCACAAGGGTCTGTACGGGAACAGCATCCACCACAGAGCGCACTTGTCCCAGGAGCTCTCAAAATTTCTGATTTTCTTCAGCTATCTCCCTATATGAAGGACCCGTTCTCTGTTGTGGTTTACCTCTATCCTTATGCTTCCTGTTCTTATGCCAATTCCGGTTCCCACCCCATTGCTGTTGTTGATGCAGTTGTTGTTGTTGGGCCTGTTGTGGGTGTGGATTACCAGCTGGAGGGGCTGGCGGATGTTGGGCCTGTTGGCGTTGAGCCTGCCCTTCCACTGTGTAGTGTGTCGTGGTCCTTGAAGCGGGTTCCACGACAGCCACCTTCTTGGAACTGGAGCCCAAATCATGGATATACAGTTGATACAGCCTCTCGGTTTTCCGAAGAATATCGGCAAACCTATCCGTATTTGGGTAAGTGGGTGGCTCTATCTTTTCTCTTACTGCTGGAATCATGTTCCTAAGGAACAGGGTCTTATATTCAATAAGATCTACATCCGCAGCTTCTTGTGCCAGGTGCTTTCCTGCTCAGTAGGCCATCCAGAGTCTCTGGTGGTAAGTCGCTGGACTTTCTTTTACATTCTGCTTCACAGGATATGCAAGCATCACTCCTATTACACCTGGACTGTGAGCAGAAATGAGCTCAGCTGCAACCTTGTCGAAGGTAACGTTCCCATCCTGGCGAACAGCTCCGGGGAGTTTGGCCCATAAACCAGTATCGATGGTCTGGCATAGTATTTGGACCTGATATTCTGCAGCGAGGCTAAGCATCTCACATTTAGAATGTACCTTTTCCAAGTGACAGCTGAGGTTGTCGGACGGGCTCATCCGACCGATGCTGTCAGCAATTTGCTGAACAGAGTAGGCCATTTGTAGGGGATTAGTGGGTCGATCAGGCAAAGGCCGAGTGTCTCGAGCACCATCCAAGGCTGCATGAGCTGCAGCTTCAGCCGCAGTGTGGACAATACCTTCCTGAGTGCCAGCTTCTTGAAAAAGCTGCTAATCTGGTTTTAATAGCCCTCATACTCCTCTCAGGAAGAGGAACATTGCCTATCACTCTTTCAATCATGGTTTCTATCTCTTGTCTGTCTTCCACATTAATAACGGCTACCGGAGGCGCTGTCGGGACCAAGCTTGGGCATGCTCCCCCCCATCATGGGTGCCGCCATGTTGGCATTTCCCATGATGAGCATCACGACGTCACCAACGTGTGACCTGGGGAGTTGGGGGCAGGGACCCGCCATGTTGTGGATGGCTGGGTGTGGAGTCTGGGCCATAGTAGGGGCATGACTGGGCATTGTATTGTGAAACATCATCATCAGATAACTCCCCTTCTGATGACGAATGAAAGGCAGGGGCTACGCCTCCCATTGCCTTAACATGTCTAGCCAGAACCTCTCGCTGATGGCACAGTGTCACCATCTTAGTTCTACATTCATCGTGATTCACACTTGCAACATCCATGTCAACCTGATCCTGCTTTTGCTTTTGCAAAACTCGATAGGCGATGGTCAATTCGCAATTGTCCCTGTAAGCTACTTCTAAGTCATTACGTACCTGGTTGATCTCGTCCTGAAGCTCACCCATTTCGTCACTCAACTGAGCATTCGCAGCGCTCAGCAAATCATTCATTTGCACAACCTGACTCTTATCCTGTCTCAAACTTTCACACTCCTGCTTCAACATACATAGTTCCTGTTCACCAGCCTGGGCTGAATGATGCAATAGTGAATCATTTTCATTCCGCAGAGTTTGGAGTTCAGACTCCAAGTTCTGCTGCAGTCTAACACATTCTGTTTCCTGCAAATCCATCTCTTGCTTAAGAGATGAAATCTGCAGATCAAGGGTTCGAAACCTCGCTTTGGGAGGCTTCCAAAGCAGCGTAGAGAGCCGCGACCATCAACCCTTTACCATGATGCTTATTGGTTGATTGTCTCATCTCTGTGTACTGGGTTGAAATCCCCAGTACAGGGTTATCGGATTGACCTGCATCCCACGCAAAGTCAGCCCATCCTCCATGGGAGGCAAGGAAGTTCGAGACATCGAGTCTCAGTTCTGCGCAGATATCTGATACTGTGGCCATTGTGTGGGAGGGGATGAAAATTCAAACTGTGAAAAAGACAGCGTGCTGCAAATTGATTCACAGCACGACTACTTTAAACACAGCCGGGCTACTGTATTAGTTGCAGGCTTGCAATTCAAAGCTGCTATGGAGTGGGTTGAGACGGCATCGACCACACCCAAAAAGTCAGCCAGACTTTGCAAGTGACTACAAACTGGTTTTAAAATGGGAGAGGTGATACGGGAATGTACACCTACTGTCCCCGTGGAAAAGGGAAAAAAAGTTTAAGCAACAAGTGAAAACTTACAAACACCAAATATCACCTGCACACGGTTGTCAATTTGTTGAGAGGTCTAAACCTCACTTTCAGATTCTTGACGATATTGGGAATGCAAGTAATCACAAACATGTTGCATTAGAGTAATAAACAAGTTTATTACTACCAAAGGGATAAATCACAGTTGCCCTGAGCCATTCTTACCAATATGAACTGGGAGCCAGTGCTAAGTGTTCCCTACACCTCGAGGTTTCTCTGTAGTCTCTTGGGGTCTCTTGGGTCTCCGAGGTGTAAAGCTTGTGCATTACATTATATACCTATGATAATTACTATGATTACCAAAAGATAGAAACATTTATAGTTACAGAGATGAGCCCTATTGGCTAAATTAGAGGTGGCTCCACGGTCCAAGATAACATTATATAATTTTGTAAAGTCATCAGTTTGAGAATAAAAGAGTTCTTATACAGAGTCTTACATAACTCAATGTAGTAGTACAAATCACCAAAAGATGGCAATGCTGTCTTACATATTATAATTACTTCAAGGACACAGGTGTCTTAGCATCTAACAAGTAAGAAATAGACAGAAAATACATTGTAAAATATATGTGTATTAGCAAGCAAAGTGGATTACAACAATATGCATTCATATCCTGACATCTGTTCTTATACGGTAGATGCCCTTAGCCCTAAATATTAGTATGATCTATATCTAAGTGTTAGCTATCTACGGTGTACCTCTAAGGGTACCAACTAGGATGCAGGGACCTCATGTAACACACCCTACCCCTGACAAATGACCAAGTGACTCCATCCTCACACTTCTCAGACTTTGCCCTGCCCCCTTTTGTCCTCACATCATGTAACCTCATAGTTCCCTAGAACTACTTCACGGTTATGACCATGTTTACCTTCCTACTTTCAGCAGCACATAACTGTACCTTGAATCTGGTGTTATGCACTGACAGATAGAACTATCTGCAGATACACATGCAAGTGCTTCTCACCAGTTGGCAGTGCAGCGACGAAATGCTGTTTATGTTATTAAGTATAAACACTTCACTTGACTTACTGCATTTTCTTAGTTACTGTGTATATACACCTCACAGGATGGGACCAATTGGGTAGATAGGCAGGCAATGGGCACTGATAAAAGTAGTTTGTATACTACGTTATGACAGTTACTGGGCAACTGGTGACATACCTACAAACTGGTTCAGGAGCTCTTAAAAATAATAGCCACTGAAATTATTGAGGTACCTTATGGATATTGAATGCCACTGACCAAAACAAGCACTGGCTCAAACTTAATTTGTGACAGCTTGAATGCTCAATTTCCTGAAGGTGGCACCTGGAAATAAGCCACTCCACACCATGGCTGTACGAGGTACCTCATTGTTCATGAAATAAATAAAATAGCAAGAAGCAATACAGATGTCTTCAGAATAGACAGTCCAAGCAGAGACAGAAAACAGATGGTGAGGACCTTGGTGATATGTTAAAATTATGAAGTACTTCATCTGGTCACTAGCCAATGCAGGATTCATAGTTACAATGTAATTCCTTAACCGTAAGTTGTTATGTGGGGTTATATAAAGAACCTCAGTGTGCAAGTACTGAAGCAATGGTTACCCCAAAGGGCACTGGCTGGGAAAGCCAAGTTTCAAAGAAATATAAAATCACACATACCCCCACAATGCAAAGCATCATGGACCGTATATGAAAATTACCACAGAATATTATGCTCGTTCAACTTTAAGCAGAAATGCATGGTGCCAAAAGGCCTCTCACACAGTCTGCAAAGGGTGCCAACAGAAAGATGCAGACACGTGTTTTGTCCTACTAGGACTCATCAGTGTGCCTCATCTGTATGATACCCCAGTGGAATGAATCAACTACCCTAACATGGTCTATCTGGGTAATGTTGTGGTGAACCCACTAAAAGCAAAAAACAAGCTAAAATACAAAAAAACTCAGTGAGCAAGCACTGAGGCAAAGGTTACCCCATAGGTCACTGCCTGGGAAAGTCAAGTTTAAAAGAAATACAAAATCACACATACCACCACAATGCAAAGCATCATGGTCTGTATATGCAAATCACCACAGAATATTATGCTGGTTCAAATTTAGGCAGAACTGCATGGTGCCAAAAGGCCTCTCACACAGTCTGCAAAGGATACCAACAGAAAGACACAGACATGTATTTCATCCTACCAGGACTCATCAGTGTGCCTCGTCTGTATGACACCCAAGTGGAATGAACCAGCTACCCTAAGATGGTCTATCTGGGTAATGTTGTGATGAACCCAATAAAAGCAAAAAACAAACTAAAATACAAAGAACCTCAGTGTGCAAGCACTGAGTCAATGGTTAGCCCAAAGGGCACTGACCGGGAAAGCCAAGTTTCAAAGAAATACAAAATCACACATGCCCCCCCACGTTGCAAAGCATCATGGGCTGTATATGCAAATCACCACAGAAAATGATGCTGTTTCAACTTTAAGCAGAAATGCATGGTGCCGAAAGGCCTCTCACACAGTCTGCAAAGGGTGGATAACCACAGTGATAGACAGAACATGGTATCCATGCAGTGCGTTCATGATGTTTGTCATTACATGTTCCACAGACAGGTACATAAAACTGATTGGAATACAACAGGGATTATCCTTGCCAAATGCAGAAGCTGTAGATGTTATCTTATGTTGCATGACATAACAGGATTCAGTTTGTATAACTACTGCATTGTTAATCATGGTTATCAATACACATTTTTATTTATGCTTACTGTCAGTAGGCATCCAGGAAGCCAGTGTACTGCACAGATGGCTACCATTGCGTTATGGACATCACATCACAAGTGGGGATGATCACTCTAACATGGCACCCCACCCATCCCCAGAACCACGTTATGAAACATCTGTATACCAGAAAGTGATTTATTTCTATAAAAAACAGGAAAAAAATGTTACAAAACCATTTGTGCCCAAAATCATACAATGTATATCATAATTATTTTGTGTACAGCAATAAAATCCTCTTGTTGTCCCCCTCCAGTTCTTTTCCACTCAACCACTCACTCGATCCCCCAGCTCACACACCACAGACTGATAATGAAATCAAAAACCAGAGAAAAACTGCAATAAAAAAAAATCTGTTTCTTGTTTTTTACATTTTCAACTTGGGCACACAATTAAATAAGCATTCACCACACCGGGCAGTCACAGTCTCTCGCTAAACATTGGCATCACCTTTTATCTTGAAATTTTTCACACAGTCCCTCACTGCACCAATCAGCAGCTATGCTAAGAAGTCAATGTGATGTCCTGACTGCACATCCATAGAGGCAGCCATGGCACACAAAGGCGGATCAACATAGAGACATATAACATAGAATATGACAGCCGATGAGGGCTGCTGGACCCACCCACTCTGCCCAAGTTCCTTTTTTTTCTTACTTTAACCTTAATTTTTTGCTGCAGACCCTACTTGATCTATGGCTCAGTGTCACTCCCTCTTCTTTACCTGTGTGATTCCCTTGTGACTGTCCCAGACATTCTTGAACCCTACCACTGTTTTTGCCCCCACTACCTCTACTGGAAGGCTGTTCCATGTATCTGCCACTCTTTTTGAGAAGAAGTACTTTCTCACATCCCTTCTGAATTTACCCACCTCCATCTTCATAGCATGCCCAGTGGTTCTACAGCAACTTTGTCTCTGAAAAATACTTCCTTCCTGTACCTTATTTACCCTCGTGAGGTATTTAAAGGTCTATATCATATTCCTTCCCTCTCTTTTCTCCTCCAGTGTGTACATATTGAGCTGCCTCAGCCTCTCCTTACAAGGCTTTTGAGGCAGACCCAGCCCATTTTGGTAGCCCCCGGACCACCTCCACGCTGTCTATGTCCTTCCTGAATTGTGGTCTCTGGAAATGGATGTAGTACTCTCAGTGGGGTCTTACCAATGATCTATATGGGGCAGTACCATCTCCCTCTTCCTGCTGGTGATACCCCTGCCTATGCATCATAGCATCCCCATAGCCCTTCCAACTGTCCTGTCACACTGTCTGGCTCTGGTCACTTTTAAGTCATTCAGTATGATTATCCTAGGTTACATTCATGCTCAGGCTTTGTCAGTATCACTCCACCCATTTTGTACTCTGATCCTGGATTTCTATGGCCCAAGTGCATTATTTCACACTTCTTCACATTAAAACCCAGCTGCTACACCCTTGACCACTCTTCCAGTCTTTTCAGACCCCTTCCCATCATTTCCATCTCCTGGAGTATCTACTCTGTTAAAGATGTTGGTGTCATCCACAAAGAGGCAGACCTTCTCTTCCAGTTCCTCCACTATGTCACTAATAAAGACATTGAAGATGACTGGCCCCAGCACTAATCCTTGAGGCACCCTGCTGGTCACCTTACATTCCTCAGAGTGAACTCTGTTTACCACTATCCTCTGTGTCCTACCCACTAACCAGTTGCTGACCCAGGTTACCACCTTATTACCATCCCCAAGTTACCCAACTTGCTCACCGGTTTCCTATGTGGAACAGTGTTGAAAACCTTGCTGAAATCCAGGTAGGCTACATCTACCTCTCCTCCCTGATCCAGCTCCTTGGTCACCCAGTCAAAGAAATCTATCAGATTTGTTTGGCATGAACTTTCCCCTGGGAAATCATGCTGCCTTGGATCCTGTAACGTGCTGCATACAATATATTCCACAATACTTTCCTTTAGCAGTGTTTCATTAGGGGTGGGTGAATTGTTGATTCTAGTCAGATATCGGATCTGGATATTATCTGGTCAGTATCCGATTAGAATGGCATTTTTATCGGGTCGAATATTTTAGATCCCAATACTACAGAAAAATATTCTTTTTTACTTTTTATACCTTTTTATATTTATTAAGTTTTTTTTTTATTTTTATTGGGGTGACTAGATGGTGGAGAAATTAAGAACACAGATTACAGAAACACTAAACATAAAATAAACAGTTTCTGGCAACCACTCAGATGACCACACTAGCACTGCCAGAAGCTGAGCTATGCCCAATACCACCACACAGCTCGACCAGGAGAGTGAGGATCCTCTCCTGGCTGGACGTGAAATTATGCAGCAGATCCACCACTTCCAGCAAGAAGTTGTTGAAATTCTGCCACAGCATATGCAGTTCATCCCATACAACTGTCACATTGCCCTGTGTGGCAGGTGCCATTGGGTCATTGCCATAACATGATGGTGCAGGCTGCTGCCTGGGAGGTACAGTCTGACTACTGCTGCAGTCCTTCCTATGGCTGCTATGCTGACTTGCAGCAGCACTATGGCTGACCTCCTGCTGCTACACAACATTGCCCCAGGGCCATCACCACCACCACCACATGCTGCAACAACCTCATGCTTCTTGGCCCTCCACTCATTCAAGTGGTGGATGCAGAGGTGCGTCCTCTGCTTGCTGTTTACAAGGTGGCTACCTTTTTTCCCTGACCTCACATGGTGCCCACAGACCTTGCAGATGACCATCACCCCATTTGCAGGGTCCATATCAAAAATGTCCTACACTACAGAATGCTGTGGGAAGGGTGGAGCAGCAGATGATGAGGGTTGGGGGACCTTGTGGGTGCTGCTTCTGTTGCGGTTCCTGCTACTGCAGTTCTGGCTGCTGTGGCTGCAGTTCCTGCTGCTCTGGTTCATGCTGCTGTATTACAGCAGCAGAAATCTCTTCCTGATCGGGGAGGACAGCAGTGCCTCAGTTTAAAGCATGCCTGCAGATGTGAATAAGTACTGCCCCAGCACCGCCCTTTCTGGACTCCTGATGCTGCCCCTACATTATCAAAAAAATTAAAATAAAGAAAAGGAGAGAAAGAGAGTCAGAAGAAATCAAACACACACACACACACACAACTAGAGAAACTACAAAAAACAAAAGGATACACAAACAAAATTTATAAATGCATAAAATAAAGTAAAGAAAGTTAAGGATTAGAACTCAGAAAGGTGGAAAATATTAAACTCTAAAGATATATTGCTGTTGAAAATGCTCTCTGACTGTCTGTGCGACTGTCTTCTTCTGCTACAACTGCCAAAATGAAAGTGAAATATTCACTTCCTGCCTGGAATCTCCCATATGACCTGTAGTAAGTGAATCGTGTGACAAACCATGTTTTTCAATAACTTCAAAGTTACTAACAAAAGTCAAAGTTAACTTCTAAGTTTTCAACATTTACCAGCGAAGTTTCATAACCAGAACCCAATTTTGTGAAATATTTCATGGTGTGAAGTTGGTGACTTCACAGGGAATTTGCAGGCAGAGTAAAACTTCACAGCATCTCTAAATGAGAGGCAATAGAAAAAATCAGAAAAGGCAGATGAGCCATGGACTTTGAGTTTCCATTGACAAACACATTTCAACCACTTGTCAGTATAGCTGAGAATAAAACTGCAGGCCCAGCACATGTAATGGAGAAAAAGAAGTTACCAGTCTTGAAATAACAACAAGTACACCAATTCAAATATATGTACTTGGGGTCTCTCTTGTCAAGCATACAGATGGGTATATTGCTACAGATAACAAGGAGAATGTAAAACAATTTGTTTTCTGGGAGCAAAGATAAAGGACATAGAAAAAATGTTACCAGATATAATTAAATAATAAGATAGTACACCTACCATTATCCTACATGTGGGAACAAATAATATCAGTAGACAGGAGGAAAATTAGATTATAAATGACTTTAAACCTATAAGAAATGTTTTGCAAGAAATTAACTGTGACATCATCTTTTCTGGAATCTTGCCTGTCCCAGGAGCAGAAAGGGATAGAAATAACATGATTAGGAAAATTAATAATTGGTTGCAAAAAAAATACATTAGAGGAGGAGAGGTTGATTTGCCTCACAAACTAGGAATTGTTCAGCAACAACCCCCAATTCTTTAGCCATGATGTCTTCCATTTGACTAGACTGTGAAGTAGGTGCTAGGTAAAAACATTAAAGAACTAATAGATAAACATTTAAACTAGTTATGGAGGCAGCTCTGGATGCTAAACAAAGGCAACTGAATAAAGACACAGGGACAATAAAACACAGGACAGTGTACAAGACAATAAAAGGACTAAAATCAATATTAGTAAATGCTAGGGGCCTGAATATACTTAAGAAATCAGAACTGGAACTCTTTTTATTTTCAATGAGCAACACAGACATCTGTGCCATAATAGAGACATGGTAGAATGATCAATCACTCTGGAACAAACATATAGATGGCTTCAAACTATGTTACAGGACTAGAACAGCGAAGATGGGAGGGGGTAGCCTGGTAGCAGTATACATAAAAAAGGCATAGACAGTGCTGTATATAAGGATAATGCCATGGATGAAAATCTTGAATCATTAGGGACACGGGTAACTATGAAGAATAACAAAAAGCTATACCTAGGAGCATATTACAGGCTCCCAAATACAAAAGATCATGAACATCAAATTATGAACCATGAAATAAATACAATGTCAGAGAAAGGCAATGTCATAATCATGAGGGACTTTAACTTGCTGCATATTAACTGATCACATAAGAAATCCATTTATAATACAGAGCAACAGTTCATTACTTCCTATTAAACACAGGGCTACATCAATTAGTAAATAAAGCAACAAGGGGTATCAACATATTGGATCTAATCATAACAAATATTCCAGACAGAATAAAAAAATCAAAATAAAAGAGACTTTAAGGAATAGTGATCATAATATGGTTGAATTTATTATTTCAACAAAAACACAAAGAGAGAGAGAAAAAATCAATATCCAAAAATTACAATAACGCTAACAATAATGGAAATAATAAGCAGACTATGGAAATGGGATTGGGAAAAGCAGTTTGAAGGTAAAAGTGTGGATGAGATATAGACCTTATTCAAGAACAAACTCATTGATTTTGAAGATAAATACGTACCAAATGAGCAACTCTATAATGAAATGGGAAAATACCCATGTGGTGTTCCAAAAAGGTGTTCAAACAAATTAAGAAAAAAAAATAGCATATAAGGCAGTGGAAAAGAATGTAAATGACACCCAACCTTCCTTTTTTTTAACCATCTCCCCCACTTATTCAACACAGATATTCATCTAGAATCTTCTTGAACAATGGAATGATATATACAGAGGTAGGAATTTCAAAGGGAATACAGTGTATGTAGGGGATCTCATATTTTTGCATATTTCTCAGGCTTATTATTAAGACTCCCTATTGCTTTCTCTGTCCTGAGGTTTGCAAGGGGTTCATTGGGTCATTCTGAATAGGAGATATCATCACTGTCCTTCCAGTGATGTAGAACTAATTTCTTAATGGACATGGAGATAAGGGCAATGTGGTATCTTCTGATAGACACCGGAATCTCCATGTATGCACCTAATAGGCAGATTTCTGAGGTAAATAGGTCGTGCAGACCCAATAAAGGTCAATTTTTTTCTGAATATTAATCCAAAGTGGAGTAATTTTGGGACAAGTCCAGAAGATGTGATACAGAGAGCCTTCTTCTTTTTTACAACTAGTACAAATGGGAGATGGGAGAAGACCGAATTTGAATAGTTTCTGTGGGAAATAGTATAAATTATGCAATATATGGAATTGGGTAAGGTGTAGTCTGTCTTGGGTAATGTATTTATGGCAATTTTGCCATAGTGCAGTCCAGTCTAGTGCTCGAGCGGGAAAAAAGGTTGCCCAGTAGTCCGATGGAGCAAAACAAGTCAGATAAGCCCAATTATACAGTATTTTGTAACAAATGGACACTGATTGTTCAAGACAAGGTATGGGGCCTATTTCACTATGAAAGGATGGTGTATCCTGTTGAGGAGGAGTTGCTCTGAAGACATTCAAAATGAGATGTTTTAGTTGAAAAATGTTGAAGATATAATTTATGGGTATATTGTAGGTGTTTAAAATGTCAGCAGAGGGGAGCCAGGAGTTTTCTTCTGAAATAAATGAGAGAAGACGTGGTTCAATGATATGAGGTAGCCAGGTAGCTATGAGTATTTTGTTGTCTATCCTTAAGCTTGGATTCCCCCATATGGGCTGTGATGGATCCTGAATGTGATTATATCTAAGGAAATTGCATAATTGTGAATGAATTTTAATGGAAATAATGATGGGGGTTAGTTTTAAATTTGAAGGAAGGGCCCCAATCTTAATAAGGAGAAATGCAGCAGGGTTTAGACCATTGGCGTGAATGAGAGATAATTCAGTTTTAAGCCATTGGGGAGAGGAAGGGGAATTGAATACATCTTCCTTGGGGGATAACCACTGAACGTATTTAACAGTATGGCTAGCCCAGTGATAGAAAGTTAAATGAGGGAGGCGTAAACCCCCCTCTATCCTTGGGGGCTGCTAACTTAAAATAAGCCAATCTAGGTTGTTTGTTAGACCAAAAAAATCTCATGATAAGCCTGTGAACATTACTGAACCAAGAAAGAGGTAGCCAGATATTAAGTAATTGCAGGGGATAAAAAAGCCTAGGAAATACATTCATCTTAACTAAATGAACTCTGCCCCATAAGGAGATAGGGAGTTTAGACCATCTATTCAGACCCAGACTAATAATTTTCACGAGGGAGTCTAAATTAAATTTTTGAAAAACGGCTGAGATCCTGGGGATTATGATACCCAGATATTTTAAGGAATCTTGTTTCCATGACAAACCCAAGTCAGTGACGGATCTTTTGATTACCTTATGGTTAAGGGGAAATGCAAGCATTTTATCTATATTGAGTTTATAGTTAGATAATTGACTATATTTTCTGACAAGTGATAGCATGGAGGGAATGGAGGTATCTGGATGGGATAATTGAAAGAGAATGTCATCGGCATATGCCGAGACCTTAATTTTTTGGGATGCAATGGGTATACCCTGGATCTGTTCACAGTCCATTAGTCTATGGATCAGGGGGTTCCAAATACAAGTGAAAAATTATAGGGGATAGGGGACATCCCTGTATAGTACCTGATTGTAAGGGGAAAAGATTGGATATCACACCATTGGCAGTAATCCGCACTGAAGGGGCATGATATAGTGTTTTTATACAGTTTTGGAATTCTATGGGGAATTTATAGGCAATGAGCGAACGGAACAAAAAGTTCCAGTCCACTCTATCAAATGATTTCTCACCATTGAGCGAAACTAAAACTGCAGGGAAATGAGCTCTCTAGATGTTGAGAGGACATGCGAGAGTGTTCGGAGATGGTCTACCGATGAGCGTCCTTTCATGAAACCTACTTGTTCAGGTCTGATAAGTTCCAGTAAAATGATATTAATACGTTCGGCTATTAATTTAGTTAGTATTTTGATATCTTGATTTAGTAAAGATATTGGATGGTAGCTAGTAGTTAATTCCGGGTTTCTATCAGGTTTGAGAATAAGAACTATTGAGGCTTCAAATAGAGTGCTATCTACAGATGCTCCTGATAAAATTTGCTGGAATAGAGGTAATAGCAAGGGAATTAACTGCTTTTGTAATTTTTTATAAAAGTTGGCCGAGAAGCCGTCTGGGCCCGGTGTTTTATCGGAAGGTAGGGATTGAATCATTTTAGCTATCTCCGTATGAGATATGGGGGCTATAAGTGACTGTTTTATCTCTGAGAGAAAGAGCTGTTTGGATGCATTTAAATAAGAGTCTAACTCTTGATCCAAGGGTGGGTCTGACATGGAACCATAGAGTTTGGTATAATAAGCTCTAAATTCAGATACAATATCTATTGGGGATGTTTTCAATGTGCCATCTTCTTGGGAAAGGATAGATGGAATATACTTAGATGATTCCTGTTTGATTCTGAGCACCAGTAAATGCCCTGCCTTTTCCCCCTGGTCTGTGTATGTTGCTTTTGTTCTCAGATCAGCAAATTCAGCCTTTTCCCTCAAAATTTCTATGTAAGCATCCCTCAATTTGGCTAACTTTTGTCTAATGTCTTCTGGAGAATGGGGTGTCAAAGTTGTTTCAATTGCCCAAATCTGAGTGAGTAAGGTAAGTAGCTCCTGTTCCCTTCTTTTCTTTCTTTGTGAAGATAAGCTAATTAGTATGCCCCTAATATAGGCTTTAAAAGCACATCATATAAGGTCTGGTCTGGACGTAGTGCTTAGATGGACCTCAGTGAATTGCTCAATGTGTTTGTTGAGCGTGGAGACCATTGTGGGTTCCTTCAGTAGCTGATTATTAATTTTCCACCGTGCATTCCTTTTGGGAGAAGAGAATAAGGATAAATGACAGATTACTAGTGAATGATCGGAGGGTGGGCCAGGTTGAATGGATACAGTCAGAACTCCTACCAGAAGAACTTGAGATAACAGTAAGTAATCAATACAGGATGCAGTTTTGTGAACAGAGGACATGAAAGTATAGCCTTTTTCAGTGGGATGAAATATATGCTATACATCACATAAACCAAAATTGTCAGCCAGCTCACGGAATGCTCGTTGAGCTGGTGAAAGACCTCTATGAGATCCGCTGGAGCGATTAAGGGAAGAGTCAAAAACAGTATTCATGTCACCACCAAGGATTATTGGTAATGATGGAAAGGGAGTTAATACATTAATCAGCTGTGTGAAGAAATCCAGAGAGTCTATATTGGGCCCATAAACACATCCCAACAACAGTTCAATAGTGTATAAAGTACAGTGAATAAAAACAAATCTACCCCGTGGTTAACTGATTAATTGGATGAGAGAAAAGGGAATTATTTTTGATATCAGGATTTGGACCTCACTACTTTGGGTAGTATCTCCTGCTGAAAAAACATGACCCATTTGTTGTCTTCTGACTCGATTTGCCTCAGAGTCCAGAAGATGTGACTCCTGTATAAATGCAACATCTATGGATAATAATGCTAAATGTTTCAGTACTTTATATTGTTTCAATTGTTGCCTGAGGCCCTTCACATTCCAAGTGGCAATTTTAATGGTGTTAGCCATCTTCACTAAAATAAAGGAGAATGTATATGAGCTTACCATTGAACCAGAAATTTGCCAAGATCATTCCTCCCCACGAGTCTGTGTTGAAGATCTCCCCCTTCTTCTTACCCATATACAACCTCATATTTCTTACTACCCCCCAACTACTTCTTCCAGATAATGAAACAGGTTTATTTAAGGGAAACAACCCAACCATCCCATATCCCATTAATATTGCAGACTGCGTTCCACAGTTCGCCATCATCATAGCTCCCTCCCTTCAATCACCATAGATTACTCTAAGTAAAGTAAATAATAAAATAATAATACGTGAAAGTCATTGTAACTGTAAGTAGAGATATGTTAATCTC
Organism: Neoceratodus forsteri; assembly: GCA_016271365.2. Taxonomy (NCBI): domain Eukaryota; kingdom Metazoa; phylum Chordata; order Ceratodontiformes; family Ceratodontidae; genus Neoceratodus; species Neoceratodus forsteri. The sequence continues at coordinate 410,802,611 of CM028133.1, read as the reverse complement.
AAAGGAAAAGTGTGAGCTGTACATGTTATCTAAGTCAGTAAGTAACCCGTTAACTCAATCTATATCTCTATTCAGAAATCAGCTAAAATAGGATATCTAAAAAATCCTCAAAATGGACAGAATCAAGCTAAATCAGCTTAGATCCCTAAATCAGTCTATTAAGATGCACTATGCACTTTAGTAAATCAAACACCTCAGGGTATTTCCTGAAGTAATGTAACTTCTAAGATGAAACATAAGAGTCATTGTAACATTGAGTAAAGAAGCATTGATCTCGAATAGATTGAGTGAGTTGTACATATTATCCAAATCATGAAGTGAGTCAGTCATTATTTCTTTGATTGAACCTAATTAGATCCCTATATATCTCGCTATTCATCAATCAACTTGAACAGTGTGTTTATAAAATCCCAAAAACATTCAGGGTCAAAATAAGACAACTTAGATGATAAAATAAACCCAGTAAAACAAACTATGCAGTTTAATAAGCCTTAGTAAAAAAGTAAGATTATGGTGACCTCTAGTGGGCATTATGATGAGCTGTGCAAACCAGAGGCATCAGTAGAAAGCAGAATTATACTCGGCAAAACAGCATTGTTCAAGTCGCATTAAAGCGGTGAAAAAGGCAGAGATCTGTGCTCTTCAGTTGGCAGATGCATAATTGGAGTACCCCTGCTCCGCAACAAGTCCACGGAGGCCATATCAACAAACACCTGCCATTTCTCTTGGCAAACGAATGCGGAGACCACTAGTCCAACATGAGCCATTGCACTTTGCGTTATGCACATCCCAAAATGTGAACACCCTGCATTCTCCGCGACACTTTTCTGAGCCTCAACTAAATGGAGAAACAGTCCCAGATGAGGACATATTTGAAACATAAATACCTCGCATTATTTGCAATGTTCATCTGAGTTTAGTGAGAGGAGCAGGCAGATCCCAACAATGCAAGTCAGGTGTCACGGAAGAGGTCTGACAAGGAGACTTTCAGGCTTGATCGAGCAGTGTCAGGGTCTTCATAGCTGTGCCATACACCTGCCAGCAAAACTTGTAACTTTGCAGGGTAATTCTTGTGGAAACGAACTCCAGCGGCAATCAACTTGGATACAAGAGGGTGGAAGGCAGTGCAACGTTGTCATACAGTAGTCGGTAAATCCTGTGCAATTTGGACCTTGACTCCTTCCCAGTGGACTTCTTGGAGCTCCCTGACCTTGGAAAGAAAGTGCTGGCATACTAGATAATTAAGAAATCTAAAGATAATCGGTCTCGGAGGGGGTCGGTCTAAGTGCTTAATGAGCCCTCTCAATCACGTACTTGGAGCCAAACGGTGAGGGGCCAGCTACTTTTTCAACAAATTTCTGTATGAATAATATGGCATCTTGAACTTCCTGGGTCTCTGGTAATCCCATAAGCACCGCATTGTTTCTACGGCTCTGTCCCTCAAGATCCTCTATTTTGAGCTCCATTCTTGTGAACTTTTGTCTAGTCTCTGTAAGTTCTGGATCAATCCTGTGTATGTGCTTTTCGAGAGATATGACCTGGGTTTCTGTATCAGCTGTTCGGTGAGAAATATCCTCCAGGGTATGCGAGATTGATTTTATCTCTGAGGTAAAAGATCTCAGCTCCTCTTTGAACAGTCTAAATTCTGCTAGAAAGCCAGCTAAGGTAAGTGGTTCCATTTCTGATGGTATGCTAAGGTTCCCCTCAGTGTCTGAGTTGCTAGAGACTCTAGGCTTTTTAGGGCCTTTCTCGGGAGTTGCATGTGGCGTGCATTCTGGTAAATATTTCCTCATCTCAATCTCCATTAGAGGAATCTGATTAATGAGTGGTAGGCAATCACTTCAGTTGTTTTCTGAGTAGGATTACAGATAATATTTAGTGATCTAATTCAGAAAATAAGATGAATAGATGAGCAGGTGGATGGAGTGAGTAAAGAGGGCTAGCACCAGGCTGCCTGCATCACGTGGTCATCTTCAATGCCTATGTTAACAACAAAAGGAGAGCAGAAGCAACAATAGTACTAATAAATGATAATGAACAGCAAATCAAAAACCCAGTTGAAATGGCAAATGTATTTAATAAATACTTCTGCTAAGTGTTTAACAAAGATTCAGCAGTGGCTGAGATAACTATTTCAACCAAGTCATACCTGAACCAACATTATTCCTTTAGCACTGAAGATATTTTGAAATTATTGTCTGAACTCTAGCTAAAACAAGTCTGTCGGTCCAGATATATTGCATCCAAGATTACTAAAAGAGTTGAAAGGTCATATTGTTGGACCCTTAACAAAAATATAGAATACATCTTTTAACACTGGAGAGGTCCTTAGAGATTGGACTGTGGCAACTGTGGTGTCCATCTTTAAGAAGGTGATAGGTCTAAAACATCAAACTATAGACCCATAAGTTTGACAACAAATCTTAGTAAAATAATGGAGAGTCTGAGAAAATCTAAATTGGAAAACAGTCTCTTACAGAACAATTTTATAGACAACACATAATGATGATAAAAAATAGATTGTGTACTATAAATCAATCATGTTTCTACAAAAAAAAAACAAAGTATAAAAAATAACTTATCAGTTGATGTAATTTATTCTGATTTTCAAAAGGTCTTTGATAAGGTTTCATACAATCTATTAGTAAATAAATGAAAGAATCTCAGTCTTAACTTTAGAATACCAATCTGGGTACAACATTGGTTATGTGGTAGTACACAGAGGGTCAGAATAAAGTAAATTCTATCAGAGGAGGGAGACATGTCTAATGGAGTACTGCAGGGATTGGTGCTAGGCCCTTTTTCAGTATTTGTAAATTACCTATACAGTGGTCTAGACAGCTGAACAGTAAAGTTTGCAGATGACATAAAATTGGGAGGCCCCATGAATACACAAAAAACTAGGAACAAACTAGTAAATGACCTGAAACAAATTGAACTATGGGCTATAAATAACAAAATATTACTTAACATAGACAAATGTGTCACAATACAGCTAGGAAATTATAATCAACAACACAAGCACTATAAATAACAGCATTATAAAGATGGTAGAATCAGAAAAAGACCTTGGAATATTAATAAAGACCTGAGATTCAGTGAACATTGAACAAAACTGGTCCAAACATCAAACAGAATACAAAACTGCATTAAAAAAGCCTTTGTAAGTAGCATTATCATTGCATTATCCCTCTGTGCAAATCATATATCAGACCGCACCTGGAATACTGTTCACAACTGTGGAGCCATCATCTAAAAAGAGACAAAAATTATATCAAGCAGATTTAACATAGGGTACCCAAAATAATTTCAGGATTACAACATAAGTCATATGAAGAAAGGTAGTTCACTTGGGATTATATCATTTGGAAAAAAGACGCACAAGAGGGAACCTACTGCAGCTATATAAAATAATGAACAACAATGATCTTAGGTTATAGATGGGTATTGAACATCAGATCGAAATAAATTGGCTTATGATCACATAACCAACAAATTAAATTAGAAAATGCAACAAAGAATGAAAGAATAAAGTCATTTACATGAAGGGCAGGTAGGTTTTGGAATAGCCTTCCATAAACAATAATACAAGTGTGAAACCTCAACAATATTCAAAATATTCAATATGCAAAAAACAAGTTCTGCAAATGTACTTTGCAGCATGAGTTGCAACTGACACGCTAATGCGGGAGACAGACTCGACAGGCAATCTGCCTTCTTCTGTCTCTTATCAAGTATTATACCAGGTTTCTGGGAGGAGTGGTGGACATGATCTACCTGGATTTCAGCAAGGCTTTCAACACTGTTCCACATAGGAGACTGGTAAGCAAGGTGGATAACCTGGGGGTGGATAATAAGGTGGTAACCTTGATAAGAAACTGGTTAATTGATAGGACACAGAGGGTAGTGGTAAACAGAGTGTGCTCCAAGGAAGGGAGGATAACCAGTGGGGGAACCTCAGGGATCAGTGCTGGGACTGGTCATCTTCAAAGGTGACATAGCAGAGGAATTGGAAGAGAAGGTCTGCCTCTTTTCAGATGACACCAAGATCTGTAAGAGTGGACACTCTTGGCGGGGGATGTGCAGGGATCTGAGAAGACTGGAAGAGTAGTCAAGGGTATGGCAGCCGGGCTTTAATGCAAAAAAGTGCAAAACAATGCACCTAGGCCATAGAAATCCAGGAGTGGAGTACAACATGGGTGGAGTGATACTAACAAAGACCAAGCAGGAAAGAAACCTAAAGTGACCAGACAGTGTGACAAGGCAGTTGGAAAGGCTAGTGAGAGGCTGCTGTGCAGAGGAAGGGGTATCACCAGAAGGAGAAGGGAAGTGGTTCTGCCCCATATAAATCACTGGTGAAATCCCCACCTTGAGTACTGTGTACAGTTCTGGAGACCACATCTCAGAAAGCATATAGACAAAGTGGAGGCAGTCCAGAGGAGGGCTAACAAAATGGTGCAGAGTCTGCAATAAAAGCCCTATGAAGAAAGGTTAAAGGAGCTAAATATGAACACCCTGGAGGAGAGGAGGGCAAGGAGGGAGAGGGAGGATATGGTAGAAACCTTTAAATACCTCATGGGTTTATTAAGGTACAGGAGGGGAGTATCCTTCACAGAAAAATGTTTTCTATAACAAGGGGGCATGCTATAAAGCTGGAGGCAAATACATTCAGGAGGGATGTGAGGAAGTATTTTTTTCACATAAAGGGTGGTGGATACCTGGAATAGCCTTTCGGCATAGGTAGTGGGGGTCAAAACAGTGATTGGGTTCAAAAATGCCTGAGACAGGCGCAAGGGAATCATGGGGGTAAGTTAGTAGACAGAGGAGATTGTGCTATGAAATAAGTAGTATCTGTAATCAATGAGGTAAAAAAAAAACAAATGGGCAGACTGGGTGGGACCAGTGGCCCTTATTTGCTGTCACATTCTATGTATCTATGTATTTATCCTATTTGGGGCTTTGCTACAGCACCCTTGCAGATCCTTTAGTTGAACTCTGCAGTTGAACCTAGATGGGAATGGCTGTAAAGCTTCAATCCCTATTTACCCTGTCTGTTAATCCAAGCCTGAACTATCTGCCTTTCCTCAGAGTTCCTTGTCTGCAATCTCACTTATAAGCAGACCCTGGATAGGGACTAGCTACTACCCCTCAGCTGAACCAAAATTGGGATGGCCATATAGCTGCAACATCTTGTTTGCTCTGTTAGCTGACCCCAGATGGGAACAAGCTGCATTCCCTAAGAGCTCCTTGTCTGCTAACCCATATATATGCTGACCCTAGATAGGGACTAGATGCAACTTTTCAGTCACACCTGTCTGTTTAGTCTGTGCCTCCACTTTACCTTACCTACCCTTTAATGAGTACCACAGCCTGCAGTCTACAGTCCTCCCTGCAGACACCCTACTGACACTCTGCTGTTGCTCCTAGATGTCATTTAGATAGATGCCACACTCCGGCATTGTGGCACTTATGCTTCAGGGTTGCTCACACTTTGGGGTTGTTAGGACCTCTGGGAGTTAAAGGAACACTGTAAACCATTCTTGTATCATATTGTTTCTAATTGAAAACCCACATTTTATGATGGCCTATCTTCACTAAAAGTCAATGGAGTTGTTGTTTGTTTCATATGCTAACTTTCTTATTAGAACTGAAATGTATGTGAATGGTACAATTATACCCAACTGTATTTTGCTGCAAATCCTTGACCTACCCTTATTGCATGCATCCTGAACATAAGGAACGCCCTCAAACAGTGCAGCCAACCATTATGCCATTGTTTCTTCTCCTACCACAGCATCATGAGTGGCTAGATTGTGTTAGAGGCATTCCCAAGTCCAGGAAAGATGCAGTGGAAGTTGATCAAAGAATGAAAAACAAACATGTTTTTTGTGTGGTAACACCAGTACGGCAGGTAGTATGCTTCTTACTTTTAAAATGAAGAAAAAGAATTAGAATCAAATTACCAGCTACATTAGCATTCTCTACAGAATGTGCACAATCACAACCAGTGTTTGTTAATACTGAGACAATCAGAGGCTCAAGGGGCTTGACAGTGCCCCTTTATGTAGGGGACTGCAGCCGCACTATTGGTTGGTGGCAGTCATGTATTCAGTGCCCTCAGCAAATGGTGTCCTTGCTGGTCAGTGGATTACTCCACCATGGGCCTGGCCTCCCAATTCCCCCTCCTATACCCACAATAAAACCCACAAACATTCTGGAAAATATCAACACATACTCAAGTGTTATGAAACCCAGTTCCATATCTCACCTTTAATAAAAACAGCCCCTTCGACTGACAGCCCCTTGCCTGATCTAATGGTCCCTGTTTCTAGCATCCTTGGATCTCATTTGCACTTCCCTCAACCCACCTTCAGTCACACCTCCCTCTTATCCCTCTCACCTAGCCAACATAGGTCCCAAAAAAACAAGTCTGTTATTATTAAAACATACAATAGCTGCAACACCTTGATTGTGAACCCAGTGGCTGATTTATAGCCTCTGCCCCTTCTGGCATCTTCCTAGCTGCTCTGCTCTGCTCCAAAAATGCTTCACTACAGGATCTGGGTGATGAAGATTCCCTTCTAGACCCATCTCCCAGAACCTCTGCTACTGCAAATGAGAATTAATGTCAGCAATACTCTTATTCCCACTTAGAACATGCACAGCTTTAAACTGGATATTAAGCACCAACAATCGAGTATAAAAACATGTATGAGGTCACCCAGAGGGGCCCTTGGACCCTAGCTGTCCATTTATGGTGTGGATCGTCTCAGCGTTTTCTCTCATGGAGGTTATCTTCTAATCATGAAATTGCTCACCTTACACTATCTATAAGATCATGATGGGAAAAAAATTCCAACATCATCTGCTTCGTTAGATCTTCTTCCATACAAACAGAAACATAGACTTTGAGGGCAGATAAGGACCGCTTGGCCCACCTAGTCCATCTCCCGGAACCTCTGCTACTGCAGGACGGGAGCCACTGCCCCATGCACCTCTCCCCTTGAAAGTAAGCTCCAAAGTCAAAACCCTGGACAAATTCATGAACATCTATAGCTCTTGGTTGGTGGCTACTTCTGGCCAGATTGACACCCCATTGAAAGTTGAGGGGAAGCCAGTAACATCCCAAGGATCTTTCTCATGCTCTCAGTCACCCAGATCTTGTGAGACTTTTGACATCCCATGCTTGCATTTACCAAATGGTGAAGCAAAGTACTGCCCATTGGAATTTCTTTGCAAGCCAAATGGAGCATGTTGACCAACATGGCTCAGGAACTGCTGTAGTTCATGAAAGGTAATTTTAAATGCCTTTCCTGCCCTGGCCAACCAGTCTCTTGTACTACCTCTTCATAGTGTGGAAGGTAAAACTCAGTAGACAATGTGTCATCATCAGTGCAAAATAAATTTTAGCATAGCATGTTGCATGGTCCCCCTGTCTTATCATGGACCACGGGCACCCCCAGGTCAATGCACATGGCCTTGAAAGTAAGTGTCTGCAGTCTCTAATTCCTTGCCTGCCCAGGAACAGAAAGTCATCCAGGTAGTGTACTGCATCCATTTGACCCACCATGCAAGTGGTTGCCTATGCAGGAACATACTGAGCTATTCAAATACAGTGCATGCTGCCACACACCCCATTGGCAAGCAGTTGTCAACCTAGTACTGGCCATCAAACTTCATACCGAATAAATAACTCTTCACTGAGTGTACTGGAAAAAGATGGAATTTGGACCCAATGTCTGCCTTAATTAACAGGACCCCCAGCCCCACTGCCCAGACCACTTCTACTGCTTTTAAAACAGAGCATAAGACACTGCCATATAGTATGGATCAAAGTGATAATTGACAGAGTCATCCTCCAGATAAGGAAAATGATTAATAATCCTGAATTCACCCAGCACCTTCTTGGAGGCTAGGCCAATGGGTGATACCCCGAGGAGCTGTCAGTGCACTGCAGCGAGTTGTCTCCTAATCTTCCATGCTGCAACCTCCTTAGTTAGCTTGATCTGAATTATCTCTTTTCACTACATGGCAGACTTCAGGTTCTCAGCTTCATGCAACTTTAATGGGCTATCAAGCAGTATTCTTAAACCTTCTCTGAAGCCATCTGCCAGGGTGTGAGAAGCTCCTGATCTGGGAAAATGCTCAACCAAGCCACAACATGATATGCCCGTATTTGTATTGAGAGGCCTGTTACACCACTCCTGAAATGGCCACAGTGTGGCCTTACCCAGTTTTCACTGGGTGAATGGGTGCGGGTGGCCACATGCTATACACTCATGCCTTTACATACAAGTTTCCACTGTACATGTCCCTTGACTAAAATGCTAACAGCTCCCCCAGAGCCTTTTCCACTATTATACTGTTCCCCTTTTCTTGATAACAGTGGCTGCCTGACTGGAAAGCCACTGTCCATGTGTTGAACCCTCCCCCCACCGCCAAGTTCAATAGTCTACAACAACAGAATGTTCAGCATGTCCCAGGTCCTGGCTGGGTCATTTTGCTTTCACTACATAAATCTTCATCACACTCTGACCATTCACCCCTTGTTTGCTGGCATGCATGACCATCAACTGGCTGTAACAAATACATAAACTTGCTACCTTAACCTGAGTCAATATGTCTGCAAAGGTTGCAATACCAGCTGACCAGGTATCCCAGGTCCAGCATAGAATAACCCTTAGAAACATCGAAACATAGAAGTTGATGGTGGATAAGTACTGCAAGGCTCATCCAGTCTGCCCATTTCTTTTTCTGCCTTATGAATGTGCCATCGGCCTTTGCTCTGTCAATGGCCTATCTATTCATACTATTGCTCCGATATGCCTATCCCATGCCTGTTTGAAGCCCTGCACTGAATTCATATCCACCACTTCCTGAGGTAGGCCGTTCCATGCACCACCCTTTCTGTGAAAAAGAACTTCCTCACATTACCCCTTAATCGGCCTCCATCTAATCTCATGCTGCGTCCTCTTGTTCTGCTATTTTTTCTTATATTGAAACATGTTAGACTCTTTCACCTTGTTAATGCCCTTAAGGTGTTTGAATGTTTCAATCATATCACCTCTCTCCCTCCTTTGCTCTAGGGTATACATATTGAGCTCGGTTAATCTGTCCTCATATGTTTTCTGATGCAGTCCCTGCACCATTTTGGTTGCCCTTCTCTGGACTGCCTCAATTTGATTAATGTCCTTGTGAAGGTGTGGCCTCTAGTGCTGTACGCAGTACTCCAGATAGGGCCTAGCCAGTGTCTTGTAAAGAGGGATTATTACTTCCCTCTTCCGACTTGTGATACCCCTACTAATACACTCCAACATCCCTCTAGCCTTACCTACTGCTTTAGTGGTCTGTTTGGATGATTTCAAGTCATCGGTGATGATGACGCCCAAGCCTCTTTCTTCCCTTGTTACTGCCAGCAACTCCCTTCCCAGCCTATAGGTAGCTTCAGGGTTTCTCGTCCCTATGTGCATGATCTTGCACTTCTTTGCGTTAAACTCCAGTTGCCACTCTTCCGACAATTTTGCTAGTTTATCCAGATCTCTTCTCATTCTGCCCACCCCATCTGGATCATCTACTCTGTTGCTGATCTTGGTGTCATCTGTAAACAGACAAACCTTACCCTCCAGTCCTTCTGCAATGTCACTGATGAAGATATTGAAGAGGACTGGCCCCAGAACTGATCCCTGAGGTACCCTACTTGTGACTTGCATCTCTTCTGACTCTATACCGTTTACCACCATGCTCTGTTTTCTGCCTGTCAACCAGTTTGCCACCCAGTTGACCAACTTCGGACCCACCCCGAGCCTACCCAGCTTATTAATCAATCTTCTATGTGGAACAGTATTGAAAGCTTTGCTGAAGTCAAGGTAGGTGACCTCAACTACTTCCCCTTGGTCCACCACTCTGTTTACTCAGTCAAAGAAATCTATGAAATTAGTTTTACAGAACCTTCCTTTTGTAAACCCATGCTGTCTTGGATCCTGTGCTCCTATGGATTCCAGATGTTGCACTATCCTTTCCTTAAGGAGTGCCTCCATAATCTTGCCCACTACTGAGGTAAGACTGATTGGTCTGTAGTTCTCTGCCTCCTCCGTGCTACCACTCCTGTGGATCAGGATCACCTGAGCTGTTCTCCAGTCTTCAGGGACCTCTCCAGTGGTCAGAGACTCACTAAACAGTTCTGATAATAGCTCTGCTAGTTCCACCCTTAGCTCCTTTAGTACCCTGGGATGTATGCCATCAGGTCCCATTTCCTTGTCCACCCTGAGCATATCAAGCTCTTGTAGGACCCTTTCTTTTGTGAAGGGACTAGTGCACACCTCCCTCCCCCCTGTGTCCATGGTGCTGAGCTGTGGGCTCTGCCCTACCTTCTGCTCAGTAAATACTGAGCAGAAGTATCTATTTAGGATAGATGCTTTTACATGGTTCTCCTCCTCACATGCCTCTTATCCCCTTTGATCTTAGCAAGACCCCCTCTGGACTTTCTCTTTTCACTAATGCATCTATAGACTGTCTTGCCACCTTCTTTTACTGTTTGTGCTAGTGTTTCCTCAGTTTGGGCCTTTGCCTGCCTTACTGCCTTCCCTGCTTCCCTTAGGGAAGTTTGGTATGCCTCGCTATCTTCATCCTGCTGTGTTCCCTTATATTTCCTGAAGGCCAGCCTTTTGGTTCTGACCTTTTCTGCTACTGTTCTTGAGAACCAAAGCGGTTTACTTCTTCTTTTGCACTTCCTTTTCTCACTAACACAATGGGATGTTGCTTCACGTATTGCATCTTTAATGCTTGCCCACTTTACCTGTACCCCCTCACCTGTATTTCTTTTTGCCAGGGCTAGCTTAACTCTGTTGGCTATCTCGTCAAAGTCAGCTCCTCTGAAGTCCCATATTTTTGCCTTGGAATGGGGTGATTTAGTTCTAGTGGCCAAATTGAACCATTCCATGTGATGGTCACTGGCCCCCAGGTGACCTTCTACCTGGAAATCTGTGATGCTTTCCCTGTTAGTCAGTACTAGATCTAGGATAGCCCTGTCTCTTGTGGGTTGTTGTACCAGTTGTTCAAGTCCCTCCCCCTGCAGGGAATCCACCATGTGTCTAGTTCTGGCAGATGTTCCTGCTGGTATTAAGCAATCTGTGTCTGGCATGTTGAAGTCTCCCATTATTAGAACCTCCCCTTTAGCTGTCATGTTTTGTATATCTTCTAACAGTAATGTGTCTATGTCCTCCCCCTGGTCTGGAGGCTTGTACACAAGTTTAGCTATCCCTTGGGCTTCCTTTCCCCTCTCTTGCCTTTTCTCTATCCATCTAGTTTCCTCTCTCATGGCGAGCAGAACTGGGGCAAAGGAGGAGCAGGCGACCGTTGATGGCCGACCCACGAGTGCAACATAATGCATCAGCCTCGAGGGTAGTGCCTTCTCTGGCACCAGCTCCTACCTCTACAAAAAAAAAAAGCTCCCGCTTGGTGCTGCGCCTCCAGCTGTCACCTAGACAGTAATGAATGGTGATGATACACAGGAAGATCAAAAATTACAATAGGTACGTAATTTTCATTTTTTGCTAACACTTTATTTTAAGTGTCCCTTACTACACTGTAACTACTATATAACTATGCTGTAACAGCAGGTCATGTACACTGTTTCAACTGTCTATGTCTATCTGACATTTATTTCAAAGGTAATCATACAGAAAACTTTTAAAGTTTAATAAGAATGGTAACTAAAATATGAATACATAGAAACATACAATTTGATGGCAGATAAGGACTGCTTGGCCCACCTAGTCTGCCCATGTCTCTACCTAACGGATAAGCTGCAGATCCTAGTTAACCAACAGCCTACTTCCTCCTACCCTACAACTTCAGTCTGCTACAGTTATCTACACTGACTGGAAACTCTTTAGATGCTGTTCCATGTATGTATTCCAGTTTTTCATGAACTTACCGATTAGTAAACATGCAGTCTAGTATTGTGAATTGATATGTAACTGTACACAAAAATATTTCATTTACATAATTACTAATTGGCACTATAACTATATTGTGGCAAAGAAATAATTATACTGTTTTTACAGTTAATGCCTAGTTAACATGTATTTGCAGTTGCACACACTTACATATACCAAATGTCAGTACTGTAGCTGTGATGTAAGTTCTCATTCAGAAATCAGTCCCTCATGAACTTGTTGCTTACCAAACATGCAATCTAATATTGGACCCTGTTCACATAGGCAGCAGGAAATGTGTCAAATGTGCATTCCCCGGCCTGGTGATCAATAGCAGCCATCCAATCAAATGGTCTGATCAGGAGCAGACTGGATCCTACACTGTGTGTGGAGTGGAGAATTGTGGGTTGTAGGTGGTCTTCCCATTACTGCTGTTTTCCTGTAAAGGGACCTACTGGTCTGTCTATTTTTATCGCATTGCCCTCAGCCCTCATGGTATAGTGAGAGTGATGGGGTAGCTTGATGTCAAGGATGGTTTTATGGCAGGCACACTGTTTAGCCTGTGGGAAGGGCATGTAATGGCTAAGGAAGGTGTCCCTACCTGTGTATCCTTTGCTACCCACCACCACTCCACACAGCAGATCAGTGATAAAGTATGATTTGTAGCCATACCAAACCCACAGCCACCCACCTGGGCAGTAGCAGGCCAGGAGTGTGGGTGTAGAAGAAGTGTGAGTCAATGCCACAGAATCATCACATTTCTTAGTAACTACAGCACTGTTACAAGCCAATAAGTAATTATACTAATTGCCAGCAGATTAGGTCTTATGGTCTATCGAGTCTGCTTGCTCCTCAGATCCCTAGTTGGGTACCGAGGCCTCCCCCCCTTGTGTTCCAGAAACCCCTATCATCCATCCCAGCCCCACCTGGGCCAGGCCATCCCCTGATATTTCCCCTTTCTGTATGTGTCCCACCCCCTCTTGAAGCCCTCCACTATAGAAGTCTGAACCAGCTCGCCAGGCAGTGCGTTCCAAAGTTCTACCACCCTCTCAGTGAAAAACCTCCTCCTCTTTCCCCCCTCATCCTTCCACCTTCCAACTTCAAACCATGCCCTCTGGTGATACCTCCCTCCTTTAGTCTAAAGATCCCTTCCATGTTTACCCTATTTATTCCCTTGAGGTACTTGAAGACCTCAATCATATCCCCCCCATCTCTCCTCTCCTCCAATGAAAACGGACCGAGCTCCTCAAGTCTCTCCTCATACGTCAAATCCCCTAGTCCTTGTATCATCTTGGTAGCCCTCCTCTGAACCCTCTCCAGGAGCTGTATGTCCCTCTTCAATTGTGGTCTCCAGTACTGCACACAGTATACAAGGTGTGGTCTAACCAGACCATTGTACAGCAGCAGAATCACTTCTCTGCTCGTTGAGGTGATCCCCCATACGATGCATCCCAACATCCTGTTTGCTTTGACAACCATTCTCCTGCACTGCTCAGAGTTATTCATACTTGCATCCACCATGACCCCTAGGTCTTTTTCCCCTGCTGAGGCCTCCAGCGCCTCCCCTCCCAAGGTATACTTGTGTTTGGGGTTCCCCAACCCGAGATGTAACACCTTGCACTTGGAGGAGTTGAAATTTAATTTCCAGGTGTGAGCCCACCTAACCAGGGTCTCCAGGTCCCCTTGCAGGGTCAACCTCCCTCTTCCCCCTCAACTACTGCTCCCAACTTGGAGTCATCAGTGAAGAGACTCATTTCACACCCTATTCCCTTCCTGATGTCAGATATGTTTGCGTTAAACAGGATAGGCCCCAGGACCAAGCCTTGTGGTACCCCTCTACTGACCCCTCTAGGGTTCAAGAGCTCCCCACAGACCACTACTCTCTGAGTGCCTCCAGCCAGCCAGTATCCTATCCATCTGACCATCAATGGGCCCACACCCAACCCTGTCAGTTTCTCCACTAGGCCATTGTGGGAGACTGAGTCAAACGCCTTGCTGAAGTCTAAGAATAGTACATCCATAGGCTTTCTCCTGTCCATTTCTGATGTTACCCATTCATAGAACTCCACATGGTTAGTTTTGACATGATCTACCTGGCACAAATGGTTGTATAGGAATTAAGAATAATAGATTGCATGTTTATTAAGTAGTAAGTGCATAAGGGAATGATTTCTGAACGAAAGCATACAGTACATCAGAACTACAGCATTGACATTCAATGTAAGTGTATAGTAGTTACACCCTTCTTCATGTGCTTTATTTTAACCCATAGGTTACTGACATATTTAGAACATTTAGGAATTCTGGACTGATATATCAGTCCACGGCACAGCAAGGATTAAGTGTCAGTTTCTGCGTACTTACTTTGTAAATATATGTTAGTTAGGAATTAACTGTGGAAACAATGTCACAGAAGTAGCACATTCCTTAGTAACTATAGCACTCTTACACCCTTCTTCTTACACTTTAAAGAACAGCTGACACCATTAGGACAGCTTAAACAAAACATAATGTTTAGACATAGTTCAGCTTGTATTTCACATTAGTTCTGTATTTCTCCTCCCCATTATTTATTACTGAGGTCATTTGCATGAAAACATGATATTTGTTCCTGAACAGTTCATCTATTCCTGTTGCTTTATCCCTACCTAAGGTCATAATGCTCTGTTTCTGACATCACAATTACTTCCACAGCAACAGATATTGATGTCACAATGGAGGACTATTACATGAAGTAGGGAGTAAGCTAAAGAGGCAGATGAACTCTAAGGGATATAGAGCATGTTTCCATGCAGAATTCTTGGTAATGAGTAATGAGGAAGAGAAATTTATTGAATACATATAGAATGCAAGCTAAATTGTACCTAAATACTATGCTTTTTAAAGTTTTCTTTGAGGTGTCAGCAGCTCTTAAAGTGTTAGTTTCTGCATACTTACTTTGTAAGTACATGTTAGTTAGGTAATATCTGTGGAAACAATGCCATAGAAGCAACATTATCCTTAGTAACTACAGCACTGTTAAAAGCCAACAAGTAATTTGGTAAATTAATTATTTTTTTATTGTATAGCAATTTACAATATTAGAGTGCATGTTTATTTTTAGTTCTTTTTTTGTGGGGGGGTTGCAGAATATACAAGTGGTGGCTCTGGGATTCAAACCCAGCTCGTCAGGTTTGCAGGTTGGTGCTTTTAACCACTGCACTATACAGCAATACGTTCATTAGGGAATGATTTCTGAAGGATAATTTTGTCACTAACTACTCTGTAACTACTGTATAACAATACTGTAACTGCACTACTATGTAGTTAACTAGTTTCACAATGCATATTGTGTACTTACATAACGTTAAATGTGCTGCTTCTGTGAGATTGTCACACACATCTTCTGCACCCACACCCCTGTCCTGCTGATGCCCAGGTGCTCGGCTGGGGGTGGGTCACAGTTACTTTCAGATGAGAGTCCTAATTCTTCTTTACCTATTGTTTGACTAAACTGTCCTGTTGTACAATGCTGAACAGTCATAAGACTGTCTGACTGTGCACCATGTATATTGCACCCACACTTTAGCTGCTACTCTATTGTGTTTCAACTGTATTCTTGCACTTAGTTGTACCTAGCTGTACTCACTATATTCAATATATTATATTTCCTGTACCGTTCTTTATTACTGTAAGTGTATTGTCTATTTTGCCTATGTACCATCTTTAAGGCCTGGGTTGCACCTGAAAACGATCCATTGGATCAGTGCACCTACCTGGTAAATGAACAAACATATATATATATATATATATTGCATGTATATATTATAGGGGTGCAGTTGTACCCCTATACTTAGGGTTTAGTAGGCACTTTAATGTTAAACCTCAAATTTTGAACATTAATAACTTTGCAGCCTTTCAACAGATTTGCACAAAATTTGGAATGCATGGTCTGGAATGGTAGATCTCTTGATGTACCAAGTTGTATTTTGGTTGGACATAAGGTTTTTGCATAGCAAAGCACCAAAAAATGCACTTTTCACCTTTTTTGATGCATTTTATGCCCATGGTGCTCCACAGACACTGTGCGGTCTATTGATCTGAAACTTGGAATGTAGAAAGAAGTTGGTCCCAGGAACAATCCAGCATTAGTTTGGTGAAAACATATTAATTTGTTCTAAAGTCATTTAATTTAGAATTTTTGAATTCTGAGCATACTCAGGTCACAAAACATTTTATATGTATGTTTTGTGGAAGAAGAATTGCTGGTCATCCCCTCACAGCTGAAGATTTTGCATGCTCACGATGGAAAATCTTCTGCTGCAAGAAATTTTTCAGCCACGAGAGCAGCCATCTTGTTTTCAGTTTTCTGACTGACAAAATGTTGTAGTTTTCTCCACAGCTGACTTTTGGGGTAAATGAGGCATGGGTTTTGCTCAGGGGGCACCCCTCTATCGAGCCATGCCTTTGGTTTGCTTTGGTTTTGTCAAAAACTGTAGTTTTAAAATTTCAAATTCTTTGTTCGTGACTCGCTAATGTTTTTCCACCATGAGCCTGCAAAATCTTCGGCCATAAGATGATTTTCAGCCGTGAGCTTCCCCCATGAGAGGATGACCAGCTAGCCAGATTTTTATGACCAGATGTCCATGGGGAAGACCAGATGACCCTAAGGACGACCAGATGGCCCAGATTGGCACGACCAGATGGTTGCTCGCGATGGAAGATTTTGTTAGCTCACAGCCAAAGATTTTCTCGTGGATGAGAAATTTGCTTTCTCACTACCGAAAACTTTTTAAAGGTGTAAAAACTTTAGAACTGCATAGCTCAATAACGGTTTGGTCTTTTTACTTGAAATTTACAGGGTGTCGAGGGGATGTGCTAGAGATGGGAAATATGCTGTCTAGGTGTTGAGGAATTAATTGATTGCACAGATATTCAATCATGTAGCTGACGTTTTTCCGATAGGATTACATTGGGGTCTGTGTCAGAAGTTTTGGCGCCATTATCTCGAAAATGAAGCAAGCTATAGACTTTTTGCTACTGGCGGCTTAGATCACCTTCAAGTGATCTATGCCACTGGAACAAGATTTTAAACCATACAGTAAGCCTGCAGTGGAATTTTTTTGGTAGGTTGCATGGTTCATGAAATATTGTTACATTTGTGTTCCAGGGTTTGTTACTGTATAGGGATGCTCTATAGCTATGCCAGATGTACATTGTTATTCAGTAATGAGCATCATGGTGGGAGCGCAGGGCCAAAAGAGCCCCACGCTCCCACCAATACATGTTTTTTACTACTTATATTACACTTTTTCAAAAAGTAAGGACATTTATGGCAAAAAAATGCTTTTAATGCATCAGTTAGGGTTGAAGCGACAAAAGTCAGGAAATGAGACATTAGAGGTGAGCACCTAACCCCCCCACACCCCTCTTCTACAAACTGACAGATGCTGGGGTGTGATATGGGGTTGTGATGCCTAACTCTCAGCCCATTCTCCTTTACTGTAGCATGTCAACCTGCATACAAATGGAATGGTGTGAGAGATGGGGCATATGACCCCATGTCACACCCCAGCATCTGTCAGTCTGTGGAGGGGTTGGGGGGGTTAGGTGCTCACCCCTAAAGTCTCATTTCCTGACTTTTGTCGCTTCAACCCTAACTGATGCATTAAATGCATTTTTTGACATATATATATATATATATATATATATATGTACAGTATATATATATATATATATATATATATATATATATATATATATATATATAATGGTAGCACGTAGTGCTACCATAGTTAGGGTTGAGGAGCCATTTACATGTTAAACCCAAAATTTTTCACCTTAATAACTTTGCAACCATTTGATGGATTTGCCTGAAATTTGGAACAGATGCTCAAGACCCACACACCTTGGGAACTGCTAAGTTTTGTGCCAGTCGCATATAAGGCTGCAGAGTTATTAAGCATGATCTGCACACACGTTTATGCTTTTTTGGAATTCTACGGTCATCTCTACAGGTCACACAGTTTGCGCAACTGGTCCAAAATCTTCAGGGAACATGTGGTCAGGGTCCCCGATGTGCCTTTTGAAGATTTTTTGAAAAAATATTAAACAGTTCTAAAGTTATTCAAAAAACAATTCCCATTATAAGTCAATGGGAAAAGTTAACAAAAAGTTCGACAGAGTCGCAAATGCAGTTTTTACTTTCGCAAATGGCCCTTTTACTGTTGCAAATCCACCATTTTGTTTTCAGTTGGTGATCAGAAAAATGCTTGGCATTTAAATTTGGGACCCTCTAGCAACCTAATTCTTTTTGTATTCACCTAGTCGGACCCTGAGGATGCTAGGTCTGTCTTTATTTTGGGGTGAAACACCCCAGAAATATGTTTTTCAAATTTCTGGAAAAAGTACTTTCACAAAGTACTTTTGCACTTGCGACATTGTCAAATGAATTTGTGAAAGCTTTCGCAAAGTTCGACAGTACTTTTCCAGGCTGTGGGAAACTGACAGCAATTCTTTGGCAACCTGCTGCAAAAGAATGGTTTGGTCTTTTGGGCTGAAATTTGGAGGGAATGCAGCCAACATCCCACAGATGTGCCTTTCAGTGTTACATTGAAAAATACATTACAGGGTGGCAAAGTTACGGCACTCCAAAGTTGACGCTTTTTCCCATAGGATAACATTACGACGTCTGCCACATTACAGGAATCCTTTGGCGCCATGCTGCAAAATAACGGTTTGGTCTTTTGGGCTGAAATTTGGAGGGAAGAAGGCCAACATCCCACAGACATGCCTTTCAGTGGTTTGGTGAAAAAATATTACAGGGAGCTAATGTTATTGCACTCCGAACTTCTCTTTTTTTCCCATAGGATAACATTACGGCATTCGCCACACCTTTCAGGGCCCGTATCTCGGAAACGGTGCGAGATACAGACTTGTACAAAACTAGCCAGGAAAGTCATAAATCATATGACTTTAAAAAACATTTTCTATGTTGTACGGTTCCTGAGATATAAGCAATTTAGTATTCCAACTCCTCATTTTCTGCTCTGAGATCCATTATTATGCATACATTCTTTGTACTCACTGTCTTTCTCTATGCAGCTTTTGGGGAAAACCAGCCTGTGTGTTTACATTACTGTTACTGTTACCACTTCCACTTGCGGTTCCACACCCATTTCACTTACCATTCCTATCTACGCCACCATGTGCGTTACCCTTTGCGTTTTCATTTGCATTTGCTGTTGCGTTGTTTTTAACATTTCTGTCTACAGTACTGTTTCTCTTTCTATTTTGCTTTGTGTCACCATGTGCATTACCATTTGCATTTGTAGGCACAATGTTGCTATGTGACAAGCCATCACGTGGTGAGAGCGTGGGGCCCAAAGGGCCCCGCACTCCCTCCACTGCATTACATTCACTATTTCCTCATTATCATTCTCAAAAGAAGAAATTAGAGGTAAAATCTCTGTTTAATGGTAGTTAGTTGCCATTGCTATAGTGAAGAGAAGAGTTTCCCTGATTTCACCACACCCCCAACCGGCATCGGCACGATTGGGGTTGTCGGTCCCAACTCTCACCCCATTCTCCTATACCTCTGCTTCTTCACACATCTGATGGGGTGAGATTTGTTCTGGCAACCCCAACTCACACCCGATGCCGGTTGGGAAGGTAATGGGAAATCAAGGGGGCTTTCAACTATACTTCAATTCCTTTGTCTCTGTGGAACAACCCTAACTAATGCATTAAACAGAGTTTTTGCCTCTAATATCTCTCTCTCTCTCTCTCTCTCTCTATATATATATATATATATATATCTATCTCACCAATCTGCTGTGTGGAGTAATGGTGGGTGGTGACAGATACACATGCAGGGACTGTTCCTTAGCTGTTACATGCATGTCTTTACCACCATGCCCCAAGCCCTCATGGTATAGTCAAGGGGCTGTAGTAGCTTGCTGTGAATGATGGTGCCATGGCTGCCACCTCATTCAGCCAGGTAGCCACTTCCCACCCCATTCAGGGGTACTTGGGCCCTGGCTCAACCCTTAGGCCACAAAAATCACAAATTAGAATTAAGAGTGCTTTCAACTAATCAACACTCCATTTCTTAAAATTCAATGTTCTGTACATTTTTGTGGAATTTCCATGATGAATCGTGGCCTCTCAAGTTCTAAAAGCAGTAATCCACCATGCCTTCCCTCACACCTGTGCTAAGGCCACCACCTGCTTTTCAAAATGTGCTGCTGCTGCCACCTTCCCTTTTCATGGTATTGTGGACCACTTTGTCATCAGTGTCAGTGGCTCAGCAGATTGCACACTCACGTCTGACCCAGGAAGATCAGAAGGCTGTGGGTTCTATCCCTGCATCAAGCACTTGGGTTAAATCCCAATACTGACACTGCAGTGCAGCATGAGGGGGTGCTGCACTCCTGAGGTGCCATCTTTCAGATGAGATGTCAAACTGAGGTCCCATCTGTCTGTTCTGGTGGTAGTTCAGGTGGATGTTAAAGGTACCATGGCACTTCTCAAAAAGAGTAGGTGGATTTTTATTTATGAATATCAATGTAACCCCCCTGTTAACCGGGGTTACTAGAACCCTAGTTAGATCTAGTGGCAGGCAGGGACAGGCAGCTAGTGAAACTCCAGTTAAATGGATTTCACTATGTCTTGATCTGTTTTCAGTCTCTGCTGAGCTGTAGCTATGACATCATTTAGAACTGTCACAGCTGCATAAGCCACACTGGAATGTTGCAGCTAGGGAAGTTAGGATAGAATGTTGGGGAATTTGAAGTCAGTTCAGTAGTGGGCTCAGAAGAGGGAAGAGGTGTGCTGCTGCTGCAGGCCTTCAGAGCCCTTAGCTCTGCCAAAGAGCTATTTTTTCATTAGAGGTGTGTTCTCACCTGAAGAGGAACACAAGAAGAGCCAAGTGAAGTGGTAGAGACTGCTTCCAGGGGTTCAGGGCCCCATCCCTGTGGGGATGGCGGGAAGGATTCAGCCTACTTCCAGGGGCAATCCCCTGGTCTGGCTAGGGGAAGAAGAAGAAGCTGTCTAATTTTAGGTTTGTGCTGAGGCACCAGAAGTTTGGATGAGATTTCTTTGAAGAGAAAAAGCCTGTGGGGCACCTGCAACCAAGGGGTGAGTCTGCTCTGATAAAGGGCCAATGTGTTTTCACCTGAGACAAGATGAAGTTAAGTGACTGTTACTGTGGGGACAGGAAAAGACAGCCAAGTACAGTTAAGAGTTGTGGGAACTGGACTGCTTAAATCTGTGGGGGTCTAGAGAAATGGACACAGTCACTCTTTAAGTGTGTTTCAAGTTCAGCACAAGTGGGATGGATGAACAGTAGATTAAATATGACATACATTTATAGAGAATCTACACAGTAAAGTGTTTTCAGAGGATGAGGTGTTAAAGTCCAGAGAAATGGCCGAATATGAATTATGGGAGTGAGAGTTGGGAGACTCCCCCCATCAGTAATAACCAAATTCACCTCTACTGGTTTGCTTTGGGACACCTGTTGCTTTCTCTCAGGTACTTGGCCAGTGCCTGAGGAAAGTACTCAGACATGGGATTGATAAAGAAAATTCCCTGATGGAGCCAGAAGTGCTCAGAGGTGGTTTAGGGAGCCACCGAGAAATGTTCCATGCTGTATGGAAAGTGTCCAAGGGCTGGCATGAGAGCTGAGCTATGGAAGAAAGGTAGTCCAGAGGGCTGGCAAGGGAGCCGAGCCAGGGAAACCAAAAAAGAGTTGAGTTAGGGCCGAATGCCCAGAGTGTTTCGAAACCTGAGGGCTTCAGTGTAAAGAAGATGTGTTCTGATCTCCATAAATCTGCATTACCAGGAGTGTAGCCCTGTGGGGGTCCATCTGTGCTTTGTTATTCTGTTGGATGTGAATAAAAGCCACACTTTAGAATCCCATCTTCTGGTATTGGACATTACAGATATTGCTTCCTGTGTCGGAGTTATTTGGGGGCCCCTGTGCAGAGTAGCCAAACCAAGCCAACATGCTGAGTGACACCTTTCTCCCCAAGTTTCAACTTATAAAAATGGAGGCACCACGTCATAGGACCCAGGCCCCTCAACATGTTCACTAGCTACACAGGCAGGGGTAGTAGCCCTCTCAGTTTAGCACCGACTCGGGGTTACATCAATATAAAAGCAAAAGATTCAAACAGAGAAAACTCATTGAGATTTACAAAAAAGTTCATTCAAAAGGAATACACAAAAACCACTGGAAAGAACACAGTAAGAAAAGAAAAGAAGACAAAGTAAAGCACTAGCAATTCATTATATCTTAGTTCAGAAATAAATTACAACAATCTTTTTCTAACATTTCTCTAAATAAATAGATTCAATGCAAAGAAGTGCAAAGTAATGCACCTGGGAAACAAAAACCCAGGAGAAGAGTACACAATAGCAGGGGAGGTACTAACAACAACAAAAATGGAAAGGGACCTGGGAGTAGTCATATCAGATGACCTATTGGTGGGTAAGCAATGTGAGAAGTTAGTAAGGAGAGCCAGGGGGATACTGGGATGCATAGGAAGGGCATCACAAGTAGAAAAAGGGAAGTGATTATCCCTCTATACAGACAGTTGGTGAGACCCCATCTGGAGTACTGTGTGCAGTTTTGAGACCCCATCTATGCAAGGACATAGACAGGATGGAAGCAGTCCAGAGGAGGGCAACTAAAATGGTGCAGGGTCTACATCAGAAACCATATGAAGAGAGACTGAGAGAGCTTAATATGTATACCCTTGATGAAAGGAGGGACAGGGGGGACATGATAGAAACGTTCAAGTACCTCAAGGGAATCAACAAAGTCCAGGAGGGTAGCATCTTTCAGAAAAAGAGATGTGTAAGAACAAGGGGAACAGTTTAAAGATAGAGGGGGGACGGCTCAGGGGTAATGTGAGGAAATTCTTTTTCATGGAGAGAGTGGTGGATACATGGAACAGCCTTCCTGAGGAGGTCGTTGGGTCTAAAACAGTTGGGGAATTCAAACATGCTTGGGACAGACACAAAGCAATTATAATGCGGGGTTGCAGGAAACAGGCTGTTGGTTAACTAGAATCTGCAGCTTATCCAGTAGGTAGGGAAATGGGCAGACTGGGTGGGCCAAGTGGTCCTTTTCTGCCATCAAAGTCTATGTTTCTTTGTTTCTAAATGTTCAAATGAGCCAATTTATATGAACCCACAGACAGTCTGCTTTGTTTTTATCTAAGGTTTTATAATCTTGAATCTTGATGTGTATAACCATACCTCAATTTGTATAATTTTTGATAGCTCAGTGGATTGTGGGTGTTGCAGCAGGTATTGACACCTAGCCTGCCACAGGTAGTACTTGATACAAGCAAGAATAATATTTAAGGTACTGCAATGAAATTTCCCTGATCTTCCTGGGTAAATACTCAAAATTACATTTTCATATGTTATATTTTGCAGAAAGAACCAATACCATCTCTGCGCGAGAAATTTCCAAAAATGAACTGCACATGGACAAGAGATAAAAAATGTTCCTGTGTTTCCTCTGTTTGAGTACATTCTGTCCTGAAACAGTATCTTTCGTCAATTGGCTTATGCTTTAAATTCCCTTTTACCCCCAGCTTTCGGTAGCAGCTTAGCCATACTATATCCAAAGTTTAGGGATTCTAGCATCATTAACATTAGTAGGGCATTCTGCATTTCATGGGAGGACACATTGGAAAGTTTGCCCTATTTGCAGAGTTATGATCCATTGTTTTCCTGTATAAAGATTTCCTATGCATACTTCATAAATCAGTTTTCTCCAACTTTCATTGCTTGGCTTTCCTGATGGATTTTTCTGCAAATCCTGGAATCTGTAGTGAGCCTATTATTTTTGGAGGTCCTGATACCCATTTATTCATCAAAGGCTTTAACAAAAATATGCCTACAGTACCAGATCTGCCTACTTACAAAATAAATACACCTTGGACTAACCTTGTTAGGTGTTGCAGCTTCCCTGTAGTCAGCCACTCCACTGGTGTCTACTCGGGCTGTCTCCAAAACTGTCTGGAAGGTACCGAAGGTCAGGTCATCCCTAGAGCAAAGATCCTTCTTGTACAGAGCCCCATCATGGTACAACACCCTTCCCCAAACTATTTCATCCATTACCATGCTTGGTAATTATAAGGCAGCACTAAAAATGCATATTCTGGCCTTGCATAGCTGTCTTTGCACCCACCAACCTCCTTCAACTTAGCACATATCCCTTGGACCCACCTGGCACTACCTTTGCCCTTTCTAAGGCTGCCCTCGATCGTGCACTGCTGAGTCGCCAGTCGAAGGTCAAATTAGCTTAATCTAAAAGATCTCAAGACCTATCAAAAAACCTGACAATACCTCTCTGAGGTAGCAACTGTATCTAATCTTGTATCAGTCCTGTTAACAAATCCTAACTAAGCTGTATGGGCAATCTACCCTTGTCTGATTTGTATGTATCATGACTGTATATATAAAACAGTCTAGGCTGCTTTTCTGAAGTTTTTTGAACCATTACCAACTGTACCACAAATGTATGATTCCCCATTGTACCCTACGCATAATTGTTTTCCTATGTCAATGTATTGAAAGTGTTGTGTTTTCTATGTGATGTGGAGCCTTTGAAAATGAGTCCATGACTCAAAGGGTTGTAATTCCTATGAACATAAATAAATAAATAAATAGTCCACTGGTGCCAGGGCTGTTGTATGACATCCCATCACCATTTAATAGTGGTATGAAAAAAAAAGTAGTGGTAAAATACAACAGGATTTATTATATCGAGACACACTTATTTCTTCTTTAAATATGTACTGTAAATTCCCTTTGTATCGAGTTTGATAGTCTCCCCACACTATTTGAAAGAAAATACATAAGATTCTAGTGTCTAATTACAGGGGAAGTGAATAAATCTGGCATATATATGTAAAAATAGGTAGTATAAAATGTTTAACAATGTTACTCTTTTCTTTTTAGAAAACTCCCAGAATTTCCACATTTGTACTTTTTTCTCACCTACTGTACTAGTATTTTAGCTTCCTAATTTAAAAAGGCTAAGTTCCCTTGTCTGAACAAAAGGCCTAATATCCAAATCGGAACAGTAGAGAGGGGAATTTGGGCTATATCAGCTGGAGATGGGGTGTGGGTGTCTTGAGCCAAATGTGCACTTTTCCACAAATTAATTTCTGCACCAGAAAACTGAGTGAATTTCCTTAACCTGACCTCCTTATATTTCTGGTAGACAGATCCTCCGTACAAGATCATTGGCATCCTCGCTGGCTTCTCTAAAAACTCCACAGCTATCTTGTGATCTGTCCCACCATGCACCTGTACCACTAATAAACAGTTGGACACCTGCTGCAATCAAGTAATTAAGGTGCTAACTAGTGGGCTAATTTCCAGTGGGCTAATTACTGGTTCTAGTATTGTAGAGGGGCTAAAGCTGCCTGCAAGCCCTATGGGAGCCTGTGCCCCCGAACCCCACTATCTTATAGATTCAAATTCTGAGGCACACATTGCTTCATGGGAATGCTGTATAGTTGTAGTCTGGCAAATTTGATGTTTGTTATATTCACACAGTCACTGTATTAACATATACTGTAATGGAGTTGCTGTAACTGACTATCTCAAATTACTTTGCTGTAATGTTGTGCTACCATACAAGGGTAGATAAAATAGGACTCAGATGACATCCTTGCCTGACGCCTCTGTGTAAAGGAATGGCACTACCCAGCAGTCCATTAACTAAATGGATTGAAGATGCATTACTATATAATACCCTAATCCAGGACATACATTTTTCTGGAAAGCCACACAGGTGGAGGATATGGAAAAGATACTTATGGGAAACTTTATGAAATGCTTTGGTCTGATCCAAAGCTAAGACAAACCTGTCAATTCTTCCTTGATTACTGAGTTCAAGAATATCTCATAATCACTGGAAATTCTGGGTAATATTTCTAAAGGGAATAGAACAGGTTTGTGCTGGGTGAATTACAACCTCAGCCACAGATTTAATTCTGTTACACAAGATGGTGGAGAGGATTTTATAGTCGGTGTTTAAAAGACTTACACTGTAGGTCTCTAGTTATGTGTTGCCTATCTCCTTTTTTAAGTAGAAAAATAACTATGGCTTTAGCAAAATCTGGGCAGGAGTGTGGGTTTGCAACTTATTTCACTGTAGAGTTGAACTCAAAAAAAAAACAGCTTTCTAGAGAAAGATTTATAAAATTAATTTGTGAGCCCATCTATTTCAGGAGAAGTGCCTGGACTCAGCTGAGAAATTACTTCCATAACTTCATCTAAAGTGACAGGTGCTGTTATTTTTTTTTATTTTATTTTATTTAGAGATCCCTGGAATGGGGAATTTTATTATATTTTAAATAGAATTACTTATGGGAAACTTTATGAAATGCTTTGGTCTGACACAGAGGCATCAGGCAAGGATGTCATCTGAGTCCTATTTTATTTACCCTTGTATGGTAGCACAACATTACAGCAAAGTAATCTGAGCTAGTCAATATCCAGAACTGGGAAGGGAGAAGCCAGAGAAGGCGAGGGGGGCAGCAAGGTCAGCTCCCAGGGTGGGGGCTGACCAAACGAGCAGACACGAAAGACTGTTAGACCTATTCTGCTGACATTTTAGTATGTTAGTATGTTAGAACCAGAATAGTCATATGCTGTACCAAAAGTAGCCGATAAAGAATCATACTTCTAGCATTTCTACATCTGTGGCTCTTAAAGTGCCAGTCTCATCAAAAAGGCTGTCCATCAATTTTACTTCTAGTCTATGCATGCATGAAAAGGATCAGCATAGGGTTGTTTAGTTAAACCAAACTTCATTTCAGCTTCTACAGTGGAACCTAGGTCATATTAAAACTGAAACATTTTATCTTTAATGTGGTCCAATTGTACTTTATAAGTAATTCTGTCTGAGGGTGGTAAAGACATAAGTTTGTAAAATTGGTGTCTATAATTTAAATATTGCAGAAAGTATCTATTGGTTTTAGATTTACCATGAGTAATAAAAAATTCCTTTAGTGTATCCTTAGTGTCCTTCCACCATTCTCCTTTAGTGCCATACATGCACTGCCCAAATTTCTGTCTGGTAGCAGCTGAATTACACTTTGTTGAATGTCAGAATTCTCTAAAGTGGATGAATTTAATTTCTACCTTTTTGGTACCGAAGGAAATCTTGGTGGTATATTATTAAGATTCTAAGTACGTTACTATAGAGTGGCCTGAAAATTCACAGTGTGTTACCATTGCTTTATAGGGCGACATATTTGAAAGTAAACAGAAAATCTATTCTGCTGATGTAAGCACTCCTATGGTATGTAGAGCCAAGATCCTTCCTAACTGTCCTGCATGAATCTATCAGATTAGCCATACTTATTATGTTTTTAAAGCATTGGAGTTGCAAGAAACCTTTTTTGGGATGCTATCCCTTATTTTAATATCCAAAATACAGTTCATGTCCCACCCCCCATATTACGTATCTTGCAGTGAACAAGAATGGCTTGATTTTGTCAATAAGATCTACTATACCTGTTTTACTTTGTGGAGCATAGGTATTAATTAACCTTAAAGTAAAACCTTAATATATACAGTCCACTAAAAGGGCTCTGCCATGAATTACTGTATGTCTACTATTTTGTAGACAGTGCAATCAGTACTCTTAAATAAAATACACAGGCCATCTGCCACATCTTGCCCAAAGGATCAAAAAGAGGGCCCCCATATCTAGGATGACTTTTTCTGGGAAATATCCCATAATGAATTAAACATAGTTTCCTGGAGAAAAATTATATTAAAGGGGGAATGTCTGAAATATGACAGAATAGAGATTCTTTTTTTATAAGCCTTCATACTGCAAACATTTATGGAAGCAAGACTCAGCGATGCCCTTCATATATAGGATATCATATATAGGATAAAGTATGGGGTGCAGTGTGTTATGAGAATTTACACACTCCTGAGTTGTGGGATAGCACATAAACCCTGAGGGCGAAGCCTGAGGGGTTTATTAGCTATCCAACAACGAGGGTGTGTGTGAAATTGAAGTAAAACACACTGCACCCCATATTTTGTTATTTATAATTGAAGGGTGACTTTTTTTACGTGTAGACATTTGGTTTAAAAGTTTAATCTCAGTCCCCCGTTGGCAGCACTGAAGAGCTGCATCGAGCCGGTATGACTGTCGTCCATGTAAGGCCCCCAGGCTGTCCCTCGAAATGCCAAATTCTCTTTTACTCCCTCCCACTGGGAGAATACCTCCCACCTGCTGACCCGCTGAAGAAGCAGCCTGAGTTTTTCAGGTTAGCAGTGTGTGAAGAGAAACAAACAGACAGCTTTAAACTTGAGTTGTGTTTCTGTACTGTCTTGAGTGCATTCCTAGGGGAAGAGAGCACGTGAATGTTGTAACACCTACTCAGGTGTTACAGTATTTAATATACGTTTTTCTTCAATGTAAAAAAACAGAACCCATTAATTATATATCTTTTAAGAATCCCTTTTGAATTTTCTTTTCCTTCCCTTTTCTTTTTTGTTTCTATAGGACCAAAGTCCTGTTCTTCTTCAACTTCTACCTCAGAGACAGCTCCTGATCTAGAAGAGATATTGGATTCTGGTTCTGAATCCCCCAATTCTCCCTCTTGCAGGACTTGGTAGGGGTTGTGTAATGTGACTATGGGAGTAGATTGTTTAGAAGTGGCTCTCATTAGTCTTTTAATAATCTGAAAATCACTAGGGGGACACATCCTTCCTTGTTTCACTGTCAGCTTCATTTGTTTTCTATCAGTGTCTTTCTGAAAAGTGTTGTCAAGGCCCTTATCTCCTGTTAGGAGATGGGGAAGGGGGTTCCCCTAAGGGGGGGCATGTTCCCTTCTCCCTGTCCCTCAGGTACATGAACTGGTGAAGTTTTCCTGGTTATCAGTAAAGGCAGAAAGATGTTCTTCTGCAGTGTTAGGGCCCTGTTCCCCTAAGTTTCTGTAACTGGTGCCACTAGGCTATTTTAAACTAGTAACAGGTGATTTGGTACTAGTGTCAGGTGTCTCCCCAGTATTTCTCTGCTCTCTCCGTCTATTATTCCCATGAGCTTTCTCAATCATGATTTCTTGATTGACAGTATCCCTTCTGTTTTGTCCAGCCCAGGGACACTGGTGATATGCATGGCCTATTTCATCACATCAGGTACATCTGAAGATGTTTCTGCAAACCATGCTTATGTGGCAAAATTCACCAAACAAGGCACATCCGAGGTGGTCACAGGTGCTGCTCAAGTGGGTCCTGCATCCATACTTGTAGCAGGTCTTTGGCTGCCTGGGGTAGAAACAAATTCCTCTGTCCCTACCTAAACAAAAGCTATTGTGAATATGTGAAATTCATTATACTTCTGGAAGAGTTTCACCCGAAATCTCCAACCACCTGTCCGTATTCCTTCAGAATCAATTATTGCTTCAGGGGGACCCATTACAGTGTATTTCTTTTCTAACCAATACTGTATATCATGTACATTTACCCACTCATTATGAAACATTATGGTTACAGATTTAAAAAGGGATTTGGTCGGGGGATCGCCATGAAAGGCACCAACAGAGGGTGAACCTTAGGGTTTTATACTTTTTCCAAACCCTTTCTAACAATGTAAATGTTTTGAGACATTTACATTTATAACTTTCTGCCTCTCCTGATAACCATGAAGACTTCACTGGTTCACATATCTGAGGGACAGGGAGAATGGAGTACGCCCCCCCTGAGGGGATCCCCCTCCTTACAGAAGACCTTAGGGTTTCATGCTTTTTCCAAAACCTTTCTAACAATATAACTGTTTTAAAACTTACATCAAACACATCTTCCAGTGCCCAGGGCAAGCACAGCAATAAATCTGAGAAGAGAGGAATTTATGGCTGGCTAAGAACCTGGTGTCATGCTAAAGGGCATGGGCTGGTGGGGGGTGGGGAGGGACCTGGGAGGACAGTAGTCTGTATGCCAAGGATAGACTACACTTGAGTGAGAAGGGAAACAAAGAGCTGAAACAGAGGATGGAGGAGTACCTAGAGGTAGTTGGGAAGTTAAACTAGGAGCAGGGTGGTGGAAATTGGACAAGGGACATGCAGACACCACAGGCTGGGAAGCCATATGAGCTTACCCCGCATAACTGTGACAAAGGAAAAAGGGCAAGTACTAGTGGCGTATGCTAGTAAAGGAGGGCAGAAGGGGTGGGGGAAGGGAAGGGTGAAAGTGGTCACACTGAATGCTAAAAGCCTTGGAAAGAAAACTGCACAGCTACAGACTCTCATGGCAGAGGGGAATTTGGACATGGTAGCCATCACCGAAACATGGACCACCCAATACAATGACTGGGATCTGTTGATAACAGGGTACAGGATATTTCATAGAGATAGAGTGAATGGGAAAGGTGGGTGACACTATATGTGAGGGAAGGACTGAAGTGTGTATGGGAGGAAGGGAAGAGGGTAGTACAGAGTCACTATGGATGCAAATCCAGGATTCCAAGAATAGGATTCTCAGGATGGAAGTGATGTATATGCTGCCCTCGCAGACAGACGATTTAGACAGGGAACTAGCGGAACAGAACAGGAGAACCTGCGAAAAGGGTAGTGTGGTGATCGTGGGGGACTTAAACATGCCAGGAGTGGATTGGAGTACCCCAAGAACCAGGAACAGAAGGGAGCAGGTACTGCTGGATGCCTTCCAGGATGACTTCCTGATGCAAATGATCAATGAACCAACCAGGTTCAGGAATACCCTTAACCTTGTGCTGGCAAATGGGGAGTTTGTGAGGGAACTGAGGGTAGAAGAACCACTGGCAGAGAGTGACCAGTATGGTTCACATTGGATATTGGTAAAAAAGGAGTGGAATCTGGCACAAGGGTGCTGGATATCAAGAGGGCTGAATTTGGGAGGATGGGGGAAGTGGAAAAAGGGTACCTGGCCAGAATTCAACCTAGTATGGGCACGCACGAGAGGTGGGAGCTCATAAAGCTGGGAATAGTGGAGGCAACCAGAACCTACAGCAAGGCCCAGACCAAGAAGGCTAGGGAAAAGAAACCTAGCTAGGTGAACAATGAGATCATGGAGAAGGTAAGGATGAAAAGAACTGCCTTTAGGAGGTACAAAAAAACAGGGAGGGGGAGGGCAGGGAGTAGTACCTGAAGGAATCGAGGGAGATGACAAGGGCAGTGAGAATAAGCCAAGGCATCTAAGGAGCTCAGGCTGGCGCAGGGTGTTAAGAAGGAGGAGTAGGACTTCTTCAGGTACATCAGGGAGAAAAGGAGCTATAAGGACTGTATAGTAAGGATTAGGAAGGAGGGGTGAGTGGAAGCAGGGGGTGATAAGGCAGATGCTCTAAACGATTACTTCTGCTTGGTATTTACTAAGGAGAAGATGGGGTGATATCCAAGAGGGAAGGGAGGCCAGAAACAGAGGAAGAGGTGGTGACAGACAGGGAAATCACAGAGGGCAGGGTTCTGGAGGGTTTGAGGGCACTAAATGTGGACAAGGTGCCAGGCCCAGATGGCATCCGCCCCAGGATATTGAAGGAGCTGGCAGAGGTCCTGGTGGGACCCTTGGCAGACCTATTCAATGCCTCCCTACAATCAGGGTGTGTACCTTAGGATTGGAGGATGGTTCATGTGGTGCCCCTCCACAACAGCAGCCCCAAGGATGAAACGGGAAACTACAGACTGGTGAACCTCACATCCTTCATGGGTCAAGTGATGGAGACTATCCTGAAGGAGAGGCTGATGGCCCTCCTGGATGCCAAAGGGCTATAGGACAGCAGACAGCATGGCTTCATAAGTGGCAGATCCTGCCAAACCAACCTGGTGGAGTTCTATGACTGGGTAACAAGGCAACTGGATGGGGGCCATGCAGTGGATGTCCTGTACCTGGCCTTCAGTAAGGCATTCGACTGGGTACTGCATGGAAGGCTGGGAAGTAAGTTAGAAGGCATAGGGGTGGGTGCAAGCTGGTGAGATGGGTAGGGAACTGGCATCAGGGAAGGCAACAGATGGTGGTGGTGGGTGGGGAGCTCACATCCCCATGGGTAGTGATGAGTGGTGTTCCGCAGGGCTCAATGTTGGGACCAGTGTTGTTTTGGATATTCATTGCAGACATATCATTGGGCATCAAGAGCAAGACCAGTCTGTTTGCTGATGACAACAAGATGGGAGCAGTGGTGGATGACCTAGGGGGGTGGCAGGGGTTGCAGGATGATCTGGCAAAGCTGGTAACCTGGTTGGACACCTGGCAACTGGGGATCAATGCCAAAAAGTGCAAGGTGCTTCATTTTGGGGGGAAATCCAAGGAGGAGTTACCAGCTGGGGGGAGTGCAGCTACCCAAGACAGAGGAGGAGAAGGATCTGGTGGTGCTCATTATGGGGTCAATGAACAACTCGGCACAATGTAGGAAGGCAGCTGCAAAGGACAACAAAATGCTGGGTGGCATTGCAAGGGGTATATCCTCGAGGAGGGGGGGAGGTGATTCTGCCACTCTATAGATCATTAGTTAGACTGCACCTGAGTACTGTGTGCAGTACTGGTGCCCGTATCTGAAGAGGAACATTATATCTGGAGGGGGTGCAGCACAGGGTAACAAAGATGATCCAGATGTTGGGGTACTTTCATACAAGAGGAGGCTGAGGGAGTTGAACATTTACTCGCTGGAGGAGAGGAGGGACAGGGCGATATTATTGAAACCTTTGAGTACATGAAAGGAATAAACATGACAGGTACGGAGGGACTGTTCAAAGTAAGGGAGGGAAGGGACACCTGGAGCCATGATATGAGACTGGAGGGAGGAAGGTTCAGGAGGGAGATGAGGAGACACTTTTTTACAGACAGGGTGGTAACTGTTTGGAATGGGTTACCTGTGGAAGTGGTATCCAGTAGAACAGTGGGCTGCCTCAAAAAGGGGCTAGGACAGGGCAAGGGGTAGGGTCAAGGAAGGGGGAGGGTTGGAGGGGCAGTTGCAGAATAAGGGGTGCTAGCTGCACATTTGAGCAGACTTGATAGACCACTAGGCATTTATCTGCTGGCAAATTTCATATGTTCATATGCCAAAAGCATGAATGAGTGCATACACATCTGATGCTTGAAAGTTCATGGAGTTTTTAAGAGAGTCTTAGCCACGTACAGTGTGTTCATTGGGCCTCCCCCCCCCCCCACCATACGTTAGTCAGATGACATTTTTCCTTGGGGCCTGTTCAAGTTTATTCCAAAAATGCTCTGAGAAAGTAGGTCTCCTATTATTATGTTGTTGCCCTTGCCTTGGGGTGGGGGTGGGGGGACAGTTCTTGGTTTCAGAGTCAGAATGTTCAGAGATTACTGCAGACAGTACATTACGCCTAATGAATGTATTCTGTGCAGAGGAATCATTAGCACTGTCATCAGTCATAGGTACCTGTGAGCCATAATATTTTGGTATTGCACCAGATAGGTAGCTGCAGGAAGGGGTTTCAGAGTTCGATCCTAGCATGGAGCCCCCTGGAGTTGAATTAGAGCTCTGTGATGCAACATCCCAATTTGGGTCAAGGAGCTAGTGACCGTCCAAATTTTTTTCCAGCCCGTGTCCATCAGGTTTGATTCTAAAGACCAATTTTTCTCTTCAGGAAGCACTTCTAGCCTATGAACACTGAACAGACCAGTGATATACTGAGAGTCCAAAACAGTACCCACAGGATGCGGTCATTCAGAAGTCTGCCAGCATTCTGATGGAGCCATGTCATGAGCCATCAGCTGATTGTCAGATTGAGTTGTATGAGTTGTCACCAAAATTTGAAAATCTTTGTCCAGTGTTTGTAAAAACATTTTACACTGCTGTGCACCATCAGAATCATAAGGAAAAGACTCTACATTACTCATTCCTTGCACCTGAGGAATTCTTGCAGAAAGTAGTTTATAGCAGTCTCCGAAGTCGTGGTAACACATTTTTGTATATCGGCAGAGTCAAAAGGTAAATCTACTTCCATAATGGAATTGAGCCATAAAGGTTCCACCTCTACATCAGGAACAGGGATCATTTCTTCATCCCCTACAGAAACACTAACTGAGGTCAGGGACCGGACTCCAGTCTGCCACACAACCTCTTCCATCAACTCCATGCCATCCCGAGGACAGATCTGCCACGTGTTCCATTTGGCAACCATAGCTTTCCTTTGAGTCAACTTAGATTCCCAGTTTTTGACATCAATTTGTTCTGTACCATATGTGATTCCCAAGATTTTCACCGGGTCATTAATAATCTGTATGCCGGCAACTTCCCTGCAGGGGGGTCTACTATCCTGAATTGTTTTCCATTGTTTTGGTGAGGTTTAGTGAAGCCCCAGAAAATGTTCCATACATGAAAAAGAGATTTCAAGTTTTTCTAGCAGAATTTTCTGTGGCCGTTAAAATACATGGATTGTTCAATTATCCTATAGCCTTATATGATATCACACCTTCAGCACATTGTAACGGTTGTATGTCTGGAGATAAATTTATTGCTCATAATAATGGGTCTATACTGAAAGCATATAGTAACAGGCTCGATGGACAGCCCTGTCTCTCCCCTGTCTTTACTGAAATAAAAGGGCCTTTCCACCCATTCACAATAGGTCTAACTGTAGCAGTTCTATGTAGATATTTTACCCATCCAATAAATAGCTGAGGCAGGCCATATTTCTTTAGGGTATACCACAAATAATTATAGTTCACTGCATCAAAAGCCATTAGATTGATCTAAGGGTAATACTAAACCCTGTAATATGTTTGAATTGCCCCTTTCAAAAATTTCCCATAACAGAATTAAGTGATCTGTAATTGTGTGTTCTAGGACTGAACATGCTTGTGTCTTGGATATTACACATTGGGCTATCTGTTTCAGCCTGGCAGTGAGAATTTTAGTAAGAATCTTTAAAATCAGTGTTTAGGAGGCTAATAGGCCTCCAATTCTGTAAATCTCTTTTGTCCCCTTTTTTACATAAATATATGAGAAGAACTTCTGACATCGCTAGTGGTAAATTCTGGGAGATTAAAATCTCTGTATAGACTATAGTTAGTTCAGGTGCCAAGGTCTCACCCAAGATTTTATATATTTCACTGGTGACTCCATTGAGTCCATTGATCCCCAGCGCTTTCCAGTTTTTATGGTAGCAATAGCAGTCATGACTTCTGAGGGGTCATTAGCCAATGTCAACTCATGAGCTAATTCAGTAAGATAAGGGGGAATGGGAATAGTTTCAAAAAAAGTATTTTGGTGGGTAGTGTCAAAAACCTTCCTTTGCAAAAGGGTGGTTGTGTGAGAAATCACCAGTTGCATTATCTCCTTGATACTGCTTTTAATGAAACTAATGTAATGAAATACAGAATCTATTAATTTATTCTGGGTCTGAGTATTACAACTGTAAAAAGGACAGAGATTTCCTGATTTCCCCTGTGTCATAAATTGTTGCTACTTCTCTTAACTGTTAGCTTGTTTGGCATGGAAAATCATCATATCATTCTTGCTATTTCTGATTTGGGAAGTAAAGTCTGCTCCAGTTTGATCTGTTAAAGATACAGGTATGAGTTTCTGCAATTGTTTTATGTAATTTAAATTTTGGAAATATTCAAAATTCTTTTTCTTCTTATTTGAAGATTTTAAGAGAGCTATAAGATCAATTTTTGTATCTGCCCACTAGGTCATGGTGTCCTCGTATAGAATCAAAACCAACTTTCTGGCCATAAAAAATTGATTTACTGCTTGTATTATTTATTTATTTATTTATTTATTTATTTGTTTGTTTGTTTATTTGTGTATTTATTTATTTATTTAAATATTTCACAAGGAAGGCACACTGAACAACAAGTTGCTCATCTCCCAGTGCGACGTTGGGGAGGGGGTACAATGAGGATATAAAAATGGAGATTTGTACAATTGTGCAGGAAACATCAGATACAGTACATTAGGCATACAGACAGTAAGCAGGTGGACAGCATAGTTATACATTGGAAGTGTAAAGGGAAGGGAAACAAGGGGGCATGGATAACAGACATTACAGTTAATAAAATTAAATACAGCAGCTAAGACTAAACTAAACTTTAAGGCAAGAGGAACAGACAGAACAAAAATGCAACAGCATAACAGAGTACAACATAGTTCCAAGTGCTAATGGGCTCAGAGACACTCAGTTAAATGCAACGGAAGGGTGGAAGATGGGCAGATGTATACTAAATGCTATATTATGATGTACTGTATTAAGACTGTGGAGGAGGAGTATAGGGGGAGAAGGCCGTCAAAACCTTTTCCCTTTCAGGATGATGAGAACCCTGCAAGGGGATTGAGAGCTATTATGTCTGGCTGAGAAAGTATGGAGGCATTCAATTTCTAAACCCCTGGTCCAAAAGTGAGTCCTCTGTCTCCACTTCTAAACTTAAATAAATTATGGTCCAAAAATTCTACTGACAAATGTAACAAATTCTGTATCTGGATTGTTTTGGAAATGAAAATGGAATCAATTCTTGCTGCCAAGGCCTCTTTGTGAAAGGTGGGATCTGCAGATTTGTGGTACAAAAATATGCATCCTCTAGTCTTGAGGTTTTAATAATTTTAGCAAGACAAGACATACTGTATCACAGAATATTTTTCTGGTTTTTGCTTGTTTTCCCCTGTCACACAGCATGGGGCCACAATTAAAGTTGCCAGCAAAAATAATCTTATACACAGAAAATAAGTCGGGTTGAACTAATAAAAACATGTCTATTCTTTCAGCCTTAGTCTGTGGGGCATATATATTAGTAAAGCGGAACAGGGTATTATGAATTTTAATGTCTAGAATAAGGACCCTCCCTGGTACTAAGTCAACTAAATCACTTGTACCACAATATTCTGAAAAAGAATACCTAACCCAGAACACTAGTCCTGACCTATCGTCCGGTAGGAGGGACCCACATACCATGCTTTAATAGCTCAAGACTGATCAGATGTAGAATGCAATCTAGTGTCCTGTATAAATGTCACATTTGATTGGAAAGAGATCAATTTCACAAATACAGCTCCCTTCTTTCTATCACATGTAATGCTATTAACATTTACTGTACATAGTGACAGAAGGGGTTTCATCATAAATTATAAAGAAAGGAAATAGCCTATCCCCACCTGAATCCCTCAGGGAAGTTTCTTTTTTTTTTCCTTTTAGAGGCATCCAATGTTTTTGCTTTCATCTGCTTCTTACCAGACCCCTTCAACCCTGATTTATCTGAACCAGCAGGAAGTTCCTCAGCCTCAGAAATCTGGTCAGTCTGTGAGGAAGGTATAGATGAAGTGTCTGACTAATTGCCCAACAGATCAGGAGGGGTTGCAAGGACATTTAATCTGTTGCTCACAGGGATGTCAATGATTTTTGATACTTTTGACAGGAGAGGTGTCCCTTCTTCCCTGTGTCTTGTGATCATCCAGCATCTTTTGGGCATTGGGTTTTGGTAAATGGGGGCATACAGTGCTCTTGGGGAGGGTGAGAAATCCATAGACTGCTCAGGGGAAACTGTAACAGAGGCTTCCTGATCTTATGAAACCTGTAAAGGAGGTATGGCCTTATGCTCCTGTTCATTTACTTCTGGTACAGTAAAAAGGCTGGGACTTATGTACTACGGGGGCCCTGGAAGTTGGCATAGGTCTGGTGTTGTGTGAGCATTGTGCCATAGAAATCAGAAGGCACTGCTCTTCTCTGTCTGTCTGGTTCTCCTGGCTCAATGTCAGTTTGCATCCATCTGTGTACCCCTCCCTCAAGACAAGGCTGAAAATAAGCAGACTTGTCTAGTTCTCCTTTCCTGGTCAACAAAGACTAAATAAATAAGGAAAATCAGAGAAAACACAACTACACAGAACACCAAAACCTCTGTCTGTGGTATCCACCTCCGTATCCTATTACACCATGAGGTTGTACAATAAATCTCTCTTTTTTATATAAAGGATATTTCCCTCATTTTTTCCTGCCTTGCCCTTCCTCCCACCCCATTCCCCATCTTTATTTTTATTTGTTTATTTATTTTGAGAGGTTAAATGAAATAATCCTGCCCACCCCGGGCCAGCTGTCCATTGAAACAGAAAGGGGTGACCTTGTTATATGCTAGATTTAAAAGTTATAACAAAGCAGAGACATGGAAATTATTTACAAACATGAGAAGATGATGTAAAACAGCAATAAGGAATGTAAAGCAAACAACAGAATTAAAGTTAGCAAGTATGGCAACTAACAAAATAACAATTTAGTTTACAGTTACATCAATTCTTTAGAAGAATCAGATAACTCAGTAACCATGATGTTGCATGAAAATAAAACAATAAATGAACTTGAGGTAATAGCAGATATTTTCAATGACTATTTCTGT
Organism: Neoceratodus forsteri; assembly: GCA_016271365.2. Taxonomy (NCBI): domain Eukaryota; kingdom Metazoa; phylum Chordata; order Ceratodontiformes; family Ceratodontidae; genus Neoceratodus; species Neoceratodus forsteri. Next base: position 410,764,320 of record CM028133.1, on the reverse strand, counting down.
TCAGTTTTGAATAAAACTAGCAACAAGTCAATTACCGATTCACTGGTGAATTGTCTGTTGATATCACTGAAGAACAAATAGTGACTAAAATAACAAAATTAAAAAAAAATATAGTGCCTCATGAGAAGGTGGAATTACACTGCAGATGCTGCAAATTATGAAAATAGTAATATAAAACTACTAACAATTTTGTACACCAAGTTGCTAGACAAGGGAGAAGCACAGTACCATCAGATTGGAAATTAGCAAATATTTCACCCATACATAAACAAGCATTTGTCAATGCTGAATGTTGATTGCGTTGGTCCGTGGAGCGTGCTCAGTGCCCCTCTGTCACTCGCTTGTTCTGTTTCTCGCAGTGCTGCAGGCTGCTGTTTTGTACTGGGCTCCTGCCTGCATTGGCACCCTTTTCTGTCCACAAAAAAATCTGCAGCTGTCCTGACAGAGCTCCGTTGAGGTGGTTCAGTCCCCCTCTCTTAGTCACTCATTCTGTTTCTCGTGGTGCTGCAGGCTGCCCTTTTGTAGTTGGTTCCTTCCTGTGTTGGTGGCTTTTTCTGCCCACAAAGAAATTTGCAGTAGTCATGACACAGGTCCATTGAGGTTGCTCATTCCCCCTTTGTCACTCGCTTGTTCCGTTTCTGCCAACGCTGCAGGCTGCCCTTTTGTACTAGGCTCCTGCCTGCATTGTCACCTTTTTCTGCCCACAAAGAAATTCGCAGCAGTCATGATACAGCTCCATTGAGCTCACTTACTCCCCCTCTCAGTCGCTCACTGTGTTTCTCATGGCACTGCAGGCTGCCCTTTTGTACTGGGTTCCTGCCTGCGATGGCACCTTTTCCTGCCCACAAAGAATTCCACAGCTGTCCCGAAAGAGCTCTGTTGAGGTCACTCACTCATTCTGTTTGTCTTGGTGCTGTAGGCTGTCCTTTTGTACTGGGCTCCTGGCTCTGTTGGCACCTTTTTCTGCCTACAAAGAAATCTGCAGCAGGTCCGACAGAGCTCTGTTGAGCTCGTTCAGTCTCCCTCTCTCACTCGCTCATTCCGTATCTACCAGCGCTGCAGGCTGCCCTTCTGTACTGGGCTCCTGCCTGCGTTGCTGCCTTTTTCTGCCCACAAAGAAATCTGCAGCAGTCACCATACAGCTCCATTGCCCTCGCTCACTCTCCCTCTCTCTCACTCACTCATTCTGTTTCTCCTGCTGCTACAGGCTGCTGTTTTGTACTGGGCCCCTGCGTGCATTGCTGCCTTTTTCTGCCCAAAAAGAAATCTGCAGCAGTCCCAACAGAGCTCCGTTGAGCTTGCTCACTCCCCCACTCTCAGTCACTCATTCCATTTCTGCTAGCACAGCAGGCTGGCCTTTTGTACTGGGTTCCTGCTTGCATTGCTGCCTTTTCCTACCCACAAAGACATCCACAACAGTCATGATACAGTTCCGTTGAGCTCGCTCACTCACCCTCTCTGACTCACTCATTGTGTTTCTCCCAGCACTGCAGGCTGCCCTTTTGTACTGGGCTTCTGCCTGCATTGGCACCATTTTCTGCCCACAAAGAAATCTGTAGCTATCCCAACAGAGCTCTGTTGAGGTCGCTAACTCCCCCTGTCTCACGTGCTCATTCTGTTTCTCCTGGCACTGCAGGCTACCCTTTTGTACTGGGCTCCTACTTACATTGGCACCTTTTTGTGCCCACAAAGAAATCTGCATCAGTCCTGCAGAGCTCTGTTGAGGTCGCTCTCTTACCCCCCCTCATTCGTTCATTCTGTTTCTCCTGCTGCTGCAGGCTGCCCTTTTCTACAGGGCCCCTGCATGCATTGCTGCCTTTTTCTGCCCACAAAGAAATCTGCAGCAGCCCCAAAAGAGCTCCGGTGAGCTCACTCACTCCCCCTCCCTCACTCGCTCATTCTGTGTTTCCCACTGCTGTAGGCTGCCCTTTTGTACTGGATTTCTCACTGCATTGGCAGCTGTTTCTACCCACAAAGAGATCTGCAGCAGTCCTGACATAGCTTTGTTAAGGTCGCTCACTGCCCCTCTGTCACTCACTCATTCCGTTTCTGCCGATGCTGCAGGCTGTCCTTTTGGACTGTGCTCCTGCCTGTGTTGCTGCCTTTTCCTGCCCACAAAGACAACCGCAGCAGTCATGATACACCTCCCTTGAGCTCGCTCATGCCCCCCTCCCACTCGCTTGTACTGTTTCTGCAATGCTGCAGGCTGGCCTTTTGTACTGGGCTCCTGCTTGCATTGCCACCTTTTCCTGCTCACAAAGAAATCCGCAACAGTCACGACAGAGCTCCTTTGAGGTTGCTCACTCCCCCTGTCTCACTCGCTCATTCTGTTTCTCCGGTTGTTGCAGGCTGCCCTTTTGTCCTCCTCTGTTGGTGCCTTTTTCTGCCCACAAAGAAATCTGCAGCAGTCCCAACAGAGCTCCGTTGAGCTCGCTCACTACCTGTCTATCACTCACTTGTTCTGTTTCTCCCACTGCTGTAGGCTGCCCTTTTGTACTGGGCAGCTGCATGCATTGCTGCCTTTTTCTGCCCACAAAGAAATCTGCAGCAGTCCCAACACAGCTCCATTGAGCCAGCTCACTCCCCCTCTCTCACTCATTGGTTCCGTGTCTGCCCAGGCTGCAGGCTGGACCTTTGTACTGGGCTTCTGCCTGTGTTGCCGCCATTTACTGCCCACAAACAAATCAGCGGCAGTCACGATAGAGCTCCGTTGAGCTCGCTCACTCCCCCCCAACTCGCTCATTGTGTTTCTTGCGGTGCTGCAGGCTGTCTTTTTGTACTGGGCTCCTGCCTGTGTTGGCACCTTTTTCTGCCCACAAAGAAATCTGCCAGTGTCCTGACACAGCTCCATTGAGGTCGCTCACTCTACCTGTCTTACGTACTCATTCTGTTTCTCCTGGCACTGCATGCTGCCCTTTTGTACTGGGCTCCTGCCTGCATTGCCACCTTTTTCCTTCTCACAAAGAAATCTGCAGCTGTCCCGACAGAGCTCCATTGACGTCGCACACTCCCCCTGTCTTACATGCTCATTCTGTTTCTCCTGGCACTGTAGGCTGCCCTTTTGTACTGGGCTCCTGCCTGTGTTGGCACCTTTTTCTGGCCACAAAGAAATCTGCAGCAGTCCCGACAGAGCTCCGTTGACCTCACTCACTCACTCCCCCTCTCTCAGATGCTTGTTGTCTTTCTCCCGGCGCTGCAGGCTGCCCTTTTGTACTGGGTTCCTGCCTGCATTGCCACCTTTTCCTTCTCACAAAGAAATCTGCAGCTGTCCCGACAAAGCTCCATTGACGTCGCTCACACCCCCTGTCTTACATGCTCATTCTGTTTCTCCTGGCGCTGTAGGCTGCCCTTTTGTACTGGGCTCCTGCCTGTGTTGGCACTTTTTTCTGACCACAAAGAAATCTGCAGCAGTCCCGACAGAGCTCCGTTGACCTCACTCACTCACTCCCCCTCTCTCACTCGCTCGTTCCGTTTCTGCCAGCGCTGCAGGCTGCCCTTTTGTACTGGGCTCCTGTCTGCATTGCCACCTTTTCCTTCTCACAAAGAAATCTGCAGCTGTCCCAACAGAGCTCCATTGATGTCGCTCACTCCCCCCTGTCTTACACACTCATTCTGTTTCTCCTGTCCCTGCAGGCTGCCATTTTGTACTAGGCCCCTGCAAGCATTGCTGCCTTTTTCTGGCCACAAAGAAATCCCCAGCAGTCCCAACAGAGCTCCTTTGAGCTCACGCACTCCACCTCCCTCACTTGCTCATTCTGTGTCTCCCAGCGCTGCAGGCTGCCCTTTTGTACTGGGTTCCTGCCTTCGCTGGCACCTTTTCCTGCCCACAAAGAAATCTGCAGCAGCCCCGACAGAGCTCAGTTGAGCTCAGTCACTCCCCCCCCGCTCTATCCTAATCTGTCCCAAACACTGATTTCCAACAGCGACTGTGGTATTCTGCGTTGGAAGCGCAAAAACACATGTCGGCTAGGATGTGAAAAATGACAGCTGTACTGTCCATAAGGAGGTGTGGGAAAATGCCAGTGTTGAAAATGTGGAGTGAAAATATTACTAATTTGCAAAGTTACATGTGTGAATGGAAACTGCACAAAGCACGCTCATAACATAGTCATTTTACGGAGTTTCATCACAAAATTGTCAAGATAGGCATTTTAGAACCTCTGCTCGTGAACAGTGACAGTATGATTTTCTTAATGTGTTCCGAACACTGATGTCCCACAGCAACTGCACTATTGTGCGCCGGAAGAGCGAAAACACATTTCGGCCAGGATATGAAAAATGACAGCTGCACTGTGCATAAGGAGGTGTGGAAAAATGGCAATGTTGAAAATCTGGAGTGAAAATATTGCAAAGTTGCAAAGGTACGAGCATGCTTAGAAAGTGCGCAATGCACACTCGTAGCACAGTCATTTTATGGACTTTCATCACCAAATTTTCCACATAGGCATGTTAGGGGCTCTGCTAATGAAAAGTGTCACTGTCATTTTTGTAATCTGTCCCAAACACTGATTTTCCACAGAGACTGCGCTATTCTGCGCCGGAAGTGCAAAAACACATTTTGGCCAGGATGTGAAAAATGGCAGCTATACTGTCCACAAGGAGGTGTGGAAAAATGCCAGTATTGAAAATATGGCATGTAAATATTGCAAATTCGCAAAGTTATGAGCGTGCGTAGCAACTGCGCAATGCACGCTCGTAAAACAGCCATATTTTTTAATTTTTTCCCCAAAATTTGCAACATAGCCTTTTTGAGAGCCCACCTCATGAACCCTGGCACTGTTGTTTTGTTAATCAGTTCCGAAAGGTGATTCTGCACAGTGACCACAAAATCACCTTTCGGGCCCGATTGACGCCATGACGGTCTCAGAATTAATGAGGAGGGGTCCCAAAAACCCCATGTTGAATATTTGGTGCAAAAATTCCAAAAAATTACTGAGATATGCATCAAAGTTGAAAAAAGCTCTATTTATTTAATTATACAGCTACCGGCATTTCCTCAGTTCGCGGTTGGCTTTGAAGAGAGCAGACGTGTTCCCGGTCCACCGAAAATCATCGCGCCGAGCTCCGGAGGTAAGTATGGGATGGTGGGGTGTGGGGAGGTGGGGTACACAGTGGGAGGGTGGGGGTTGAGGGAGGGGGGTGCAGATGGTGAGGGTCCGTTTTCTTTGTTTCAGGATTAAAAAAACTACTTTACGGGACAGTTTTTCTATTTTACAAGGACTTTGGGCATGCTGGGGTGGGCTCCCAGTGTGCCACCTGCGTGTTTTGAGGTGGAGGGCACTGGAGCCAAAGGGGATTGGCCACCCCCATTGGCATATACTTTGGGGAGGCTCATGAGCCGAGGGGGATTGGGCACCCCCCTCGGCACACAATAAACGGTGGGGGGACATGCCAACAGGGATTGGTTACCCCTGTCGGCAAAGACAGAAGGAGGAAAGGGGGACCTAAGCCAAGGGGGACTGGGCACCCCCCACGGCACACAAGAAATGGGGGGAGGGGGCAACATGCCCATGGGAACTGGGCTCCTCATCGGCAAACTGGATCGGGAATGCTTGGGACAGCCCTGCAATCAGGGGTTGCTCCCTCATTGCAGCGGATGATTCTGCAATGATGAGGTGGCCCCTGATTGCAGCAGCTAAAACGTTTCACATTGGCTACATGCTGGCTGAACTAGTGTCAGCAGCAGCATTCCACGGCATTGGGGAAAGTAGGCCAAGCCTTTAGAGGCTGTGGGGGCACTGGCCACAACAGTGTCACGCCTCCACAACCTGCTTGTGGAGAAAGCTGCCTCAATATGTTTCTTGTGCATGCATGCAATCAACATAAAAAGGAGGTAGCTTTGTTTCGGTGGCACAGAAGGCTGATGTGCTTGAGTGCCTTACCTCTCATTACACCAGTGACCCATGTTCGGCAACAAGCATGAGTTGCTGGGGGTCAGCCCTGGAGGGAAAGGATTTAGCTCTTGGTGGGCTGTTTTCCTCTCCTGGGGGGTAGAGTGCATGCTCCCCTGAATGACTGCCACCTGGTGGAAGACTGGTGGCATTGCGGGTTGAGCAGGGCAGATAGAAGGGAGGTGCTATGACACTCCACAGCATGCACATGCCTCCATACATGCACACTGCCGATCGTGCCCCACCATGGGGAAGGGAGGAATAACAGTGGAAAAGTGGCAGGCCAAGCATGAATGATGCCTGCACACTGACTGTCACCCACTGCATCACTGGGACCCTGAGTGATGGAATGGATTGTGCTTCGGGGGGGGGGGATGACCTTCCCCTCTATGACCTGCTATGGGAGTACTGCCACAGGGGAAATCTCTAGGGGTTCGGAAGGCTCAGGTAAGTCCCCGTGGAGATACTGAATAATGGGAGTGTTGGGGTGGAACTGAGGAGAGCACAGCCTGCCCTAGCTACGAGAGGATAAAAAAACAGGATGAACAAAAAGGAAGTAGACAAGAAGTTTAAAATTATAGACCGATAAGCCTAACATCTTTCCTAGGAAAAGTCCTGGAATCACTTATGAAGGACCTTTTGATAACACACATTAAAGAAAACAACTATGTGGATTTTGAACAACACGGGTTTACTAATGGTTGTTCATGTGTTACCAGTTTATTATGTTACTACAAACTGGTCAGTAAGGTTTTAGATCAGAAACTAACAATTGATAAAAAATTCATTGATTTTTGTAAGGCATTTGATATGGTTCCATATTGGGCAATTATTAAAAAAATGACATTTTAGGGTATAAACAATAACATCATTCAATGGATAAGTAACTGGTTAAGGGAACACACAAGAGGGTGTCAATTAATGGATATTTATCAGGAGAAAAACCTGTCAAGGATCGTTTTTAGGACCAGTAATGTTTCAGATTTTCATTTCTGACATGAACAAACAGGTCATAAATTGGAACACCAAATATGCACTACAATCCCCTTCCTTCAACACCCACACCCCACATGCTCAAGTGTCAAATCTCTGGGTCTCAGTTTGTCACAATTCAGGTGTGAATTAATCTGAACCATCAGATGCCAACATGGAATCTCTCAGTTCAGTCCTGTCTAGCATTTAACACCCCAAACTGGTTTCTTTGAAATAAAGTGCCTCCTCATAAAAAAATCCACAAGTGATTAGTGAAGGATCTTCTAATGGAAAATCATGCATCTCACACATATGTGGACACTTTTTTTAACTTGGTCTTCACGAAAAGGGTGTCTCTCAGTTTTCGTTTCTGAGTTCAAATGTGAATTAGTAACATAGACTCCTAGAATTTGATGGCAGATAAGGTCCAGTTGGTCCACACAGTCTGACCACTTTGTCAAACCTACAGTATCGCTGCAGAGTGAGCACCTGGGGCCTTATCATCTGTATGTCCCTGACTGTGCTTTCTGGCTTTGGTGTGGTTGCAACGCTCCATTTAACCCTGCTGGAATCATGGAAAGGCAGGCAGGGTGATAATAACAGGTGGGCCATATAGCAAACTCAAGGGCACACAGATGCTAAGCCCACCCCCCAACTCACATAGTGGAATACAACAAACAGCAACAGCCTTGCTCTGCCCACAGGAATCATACAGTATCTGGCACCTTACCTGCTGTGTGGCTGTGAGTATGCAGTCTGACTGGGGGGGCTGTTACAGCACCACCCCCATCAGCCCTGGCATCATGAAGTGGCAGGTAGGATAGCAACAGCACCCAAGCCATATAGCAACTTCAGAGGCACACAGAAACTAAGCCCCTTCCCCCCAACTAAGGGGAACACAACTAACAGCAGCATGGAGAACTGCCAGTTGTTACACCATCAGCTGCCCAGCTCCCCCACTTACCCAGCTTAAAAAACACTCAAAAAATTAAAAACAAAATAGTGGCACAGGTTGGTGATGCACAACACTGGTAAGAGAGAGAGAGCTAAGTTTGTGAAATGAGCTAATACAGAGTCCCCTGCTGTGGGCTATTGGGGTTTAGAGTGTGGTGCAGAGCCACTGCTTGCTGTCCTGGAGATGCCATACTTCAGTGGAAAATGAGGGCTGCCTTGATGATGTGGATGACTATGCAGTGTTGTAAGACCGCCTTCCATGTTGGTTGATCCCACACAACACCACCACCCAGATCAGTAAGCATCCAGTGAGTTTCCTAACTCAGCAAGACTAACAAGTTCAACTTCCAGGAGACACATTTATATAAATGTAATTAAGGACACTTGACTGACCCCCCCACACCTGATTCTGCAAGTGTACTGATATTAAGTTTTATGTGGGTTTTAATCATGCAGTGTAAAAGTAGTTCAAACACATACTTTTTCTACATAAAGACTTTAGTGTCCAGATGGAGAGCAGTTGCATCAGCTGAGAAAAGTAGGGCAAAGAAGCCATGTTGGTTGAACAGGGAAGTGTTGGAGGGGATGAGGGCTAAGACAGCAGCATTCTGGAGGTTCAGGAGGACCGGGATGGGGGAGGACTGGGATGTGTACGTCAAGAGGTCCAAGGAGGTAACCAAACTTGTAAGGAAGGTTAAGGCCTCCAAAGAGCTAGGGTTGGCTCAGGGCATCGGGGGGGGGGATTTTATAGATATGTTAGGGAGAAAAGGTGCGCAGGGACCAGATTGTGAGGATCAAAAAGGAGGGGGAGTGGGTGGAGAGGGGAGTGGAACAGGCAGAAGCCCTGAATGAATACTTCTGCTCAGTATTCACAAAGAAAAAGTATGGTCAACTCCCACCATGGTCCAGGAGGGTGGAGGCGAGGGTTAAGGGTTAACAGATGGGGTGATTTTGGAGATCAGGGTACTGGAAGGCCTGAGGGCACTACAGGTGGGTAAGGCCCCAGGTCCTGATGGCATTCACCCCAGAGTGATAAGGGAGATGGCAGAGGTGTTGGCAGGGCCACTGCTGGATCTGATCGACACCTCCCTGGACACAGGTTGTGTGCCACAGGATTGGAGGATGGCACATTTGGTACCCATCCACAAGAACATTCCTAGGGATGACCCGGGCAATTATAGACTTGTTAGTCTCACTTCCATAGTTGGCAAACTTATGGAAGTGATCCTAAAGGAGTGGCTGGTAACCTTTTTGGAGGTTAATGGGCTGCAGGATGGGCAGCAGCATGGTTCATCTTGGGAAGGTCCTGCCAGACCAGTCTTATTGAGTACCATGACTGGGTGACAAGAGAGCGCTGGATAAAGGTCATGCAGCAGATGTCCTGTACTTGGACTTCAGCAAGGCCTTTGATTCAGTGCCTCACAGGAGGCTGGGGGAAGCTGGAATATGTGGGGGTGGGTGCAAAGATGGTAAACTGGAGTGTGAACTGGCTGAAGGGGAAACAGCAAAGGGTGGTGGTGGGGGGGGACTGTCATTCCCAATAGAGGTGACAAGCAGAATGCCACTGGGCTCGTTGCTGGGTCCAGTGCTGTTCGGGCTATTCATATCGGATATCTCACATAGAGTTTGGAGCAGGATCAGTCTGTTCACAGACAACTCCAAGATGGGGGTGGTAGTGGACAACATAGAAGAATGAAAAGGGCTACGGGGGACCTATACAAGCTGGAAGAGTGGTCGGAGAGGTGGCAATCGGGATTCCATATGAAGAAGTGCAAAGTTATGCACTTCAGGACAAAGAACCCGAGGAGGGAATATTGGCTGGGAGGGGTTCAGCTGGGTGTGGCTGAGGAAGAGAAGGACCTAGGGGTGATAGTAACAGGGAGCATGAACCACTCTGCTCAGTGTGGGAAGGCAGCTGCTAAAGCTAACAAGAATCTAGGGTGTATTGCAAGGGGATTCTTGTCCAGACATAAGGACATTATCCTGCCCCTGTACAGGTGATTGGTCAGGCCACACTTGGGAGTACTGCGTGCAGTACTGGTCCCCTTATCTGAAGAAGGATATTAGGCTGCTAGAGGGGGGTGCAGTGCAGGGTGACAAAAATGATACAGGAGATGGAAGACAAGACCTATGAGGAAAGGTTGGGAGACTTGAGTCTGTACACCCTGGAGGAAAGATGGGATCGGGGGGTTATGATTGAGATTTTCAAATACTTGAAGAGGATCAACAAATCTGGCACAGAGGGGTTGTTTAAACTGAGGCAGGGTAGGGACACAAGGGGCATGGACTACGATTAGAGGGGGTAAGTTTAGGAGGGAGATGAGGACGCACTACTTCACGGAGAGGGTGGTGTTTATTTTGGAACACCCTGCCAAGAGAGGTGGTATCCTGCAAAATGATGGACAGTTTCAAGAGGGCATCGGACAGGGTATGGGGAGTGGGGAGTTGGGTCAAGCAGAGCTGACATGTATCAGAAGGTTGGGGAGGGGAAGGTGGGAGGGGCAGCTGCACTTTCAGGGCTAGCTGCACACCCTAGCAGGCTGGGTAGACCATGTGGCCTAATTTTGCTAGCAGATTTGTATGTTCGTATGTTCATATAATCAAAGGGTTAGATGCAGAGCTGTTAAACATTAAGCCTGACACCTCTGCCCCTTCTGCCCAGCCTGATTCCCCAAGTGGGCTGATACTTAAGGTTTTTTTGTTGTTGTTGATATAAATCATCTAGTGTGAAAAACATTTAGGCACATACGTTTTCTGCTCAAAAATGCTACTTTTCGGTTGGTGAGCAGTCTTAGCAGCAGCTCAAATGAAGGATGAAAGGATTAGATGCTGGAAAAGTTAAACTTTAAACCTGACTTTCCCATCCCCACTTCCTAGTCAGATTCCTGAATATGCCAATAATTCATTTTTTTTATGTATCATCCAGTGTAGTACAAATAATAAAATAAGTTTTGGCACCTACTAAATGTAAACTGTGCCATTAAGATGGAAAGCAGTCTTCAGCTGATCAAAAGATTGGAGGGAGGCATGAATAGTTATATGGCTAAACTGAAGAATGGGTGGCTGCAACAAAGCGGTGTGGGTGGTTTTCTTACTGATTCTGTAAGTAGCAGAGCAGAAAGAATGCACAGCATCCATTTTAAGATGCCAAAATCTTGGGAATTCTGTGCAGTGACATGCGATTTCCATGTGGCACCTGTGGAAGAATTCAAAATCTGCTAACCGATCAAGACAGCATAATTTGTGCTCTTCTTTCATAAAAGACAGAAAACCAGGGTCCTTGATGATCACTCAATACCTCTGTTAACAAGAAATTTTTATCATGTAAAACACAATACCTTGCATGCTATATTCTGTTACCTGACTGACAGAAATGTTATCCTTAGTCAAACATCAATCCTTAGTCAAACATTATTGCATTTTGATTGCATGAAGACCCGCACAAAGTGTATGCACTGTAAGTATATCACATGATCAATATTTTAATGTTTTGGATAATTTCTTTTTCTACATTCCAGCAGAAATAAAGTAATCAAGCTATGCTTCTACTGACAATGACAGGTTTCCAAATATTTTAATTACCCCATAGAATGCACTTTAGCATCTTTGAGGCCTATGCATTAAGGTGCGGATTGCCTATGCAGCAGAGATAAGTAGCACGTAAGCAATCCTAAGTGTCAATGCCAGGCACCAGGGGTCCTGTGGACCCCTGCATGCATGTCCAAAAGGGATACGCATCCCTTTCACATTTGATCCTCTGACCATTCATGTAGCCCTGCATGCGGCAGGTCCAAGGGCTTGCCTGGGGGCATGCTCGCACTACACACCATTCACTAAGCCATGGAGTGTAGGCAAGGGGGGTGCAGAATATGGCAGTGGGGACACTGCCATATCTTTTATGCACCCTCCACAACACTTGCTGGCTGCAGAGGGATAGGAAATCCCTCCACCATGCTGCCCCAGCCCACCAGACTGACAGGGAGGGCTGTGGTAGCCACTCAGGCACTCACCCTTACTTTAAAACACATGTGGTCCCACACCTTCCAATAATCCCCCACTCATGAGGAGCAGGGGATCCACTTCAGGACCCAGGATATGCATCTGATTGGATGCCCACCTGTGTACCTCGAACTGCACCCTACGAGGCAGCACACGGGGGGGCAACAGACAGGGCTCTGTGGGTGTGTAGGGTTCTGTATAACATGCACCCCGCATCTCTCCACAGTTACATAGCTACATGGGCCATTTACATGTGAACTGTATGTAGCTGATGTGCCTTCATGCATAGCCCCCTTTGTTCTCAGGTTGCAGCTGTTTCCAATAATGTCATAAAAGATACACATTTTAATCATACACATATCTTTCAAAAATGAGATGTCATGGTTACTTCTCACAAATTTTGTGCATTCCTTTGGCACACATGATGCTGTATGTGAACTTTTCTTCAGTTTCTCTCCCTCTCTAACTATAGGACTCCAAAGAATCTACAGCTACATTTCTCTCTCTCCAGGTTCCTGGGCAGTGTGCCACCTAAAGGACAGATCACACACAATATTTACTCATGCCTCATTCAAAAGAAATTGCCTTCTTATTACAACATGCTCATGGTTGTGTGCATTTTTCTCATTCTCTCTCTCTCTCGCTGCCTACCCTCTTTTTAAAACACGTGGATTTTATGACAATAATAAAATAACTCTCATAATCTAGTATGAACAGATGTAATCTCAGAACATTCTGTACTACTTTTTTTTAATACCTTCAGGCATTGCCAGTGCTAGTTTGGACTTTCCATTGTATTAAGTTCTTTGTTTATTCAGTGGTTGTTTAACGTACAGTAGTTTTTGGGCCTAAAATGGGGCAGCTGAGTTTGTGGTTTGCACAGTATGAATATTATACACTGTTCACTTCAACTACGCCTAGTAAAATGCTTCTATGTACTTTAAACATCACAATGGACATAATAGGACATACAAGGAGCAAAGGAATTTGGTTTTGCATAGCATCTTTCGCACGTTTTATATCCAAAAGCATGTTATGATTCAGAAGAGTGGAGGTACCAAATGCTGAGATTAAAGAGAGGTAAAACACAGGGAAGTTACATGACTTGCTCAACATCACACAAAATTTTGACTTATACTTTTTTAATCTATTTTAGATTGCCCTTTATCTATTGATTTGTATGACAGCCTTCTTTCAACAATGTGAGTCTGCTTTAGTAGTTTTTTCACATCTAAAATAATAATAAAAGGCTTTTAACATGACTTGGACCAGGTTTTCATCAGTATTCTCAACTGTTTTTGTGCATCAATTGTGTAAATTCACTTCTTTTGTGACTAAAATCAATAATTATGCAGCAGGAAGTGCTCCCTGACTTTATGGAACAATAATTGTTCAAAAACAGCAGCAAATACTGATGAAAACCTGATCTGTGCCATATTAAAAGGGGCGCTCCTTTTATTATTTCAGATGTGGAAAAAAGTACTAAAGCAGAATCAAAATGGAGAAAGAAGGGCATTATACAAGTCAGAAGATAAGTGGCAATCTAAAATAGCATAAAAAAGTATAGGTCAAAATTTTCACCTGAATGATGCACTGCTGCTTTAAGTAACCGTTATGGGAGTCACACCCGTGTCTCCGGTCCACAGAGCTGTCTGCTCTAACAACAATGCAAAGTGCCTCACGTACAAGCTAATCAAGATTTGTATAGGTTCTGAAGATCACCCTGTGGTACATGATCACATATTAGTAACTTACTACAATTTCAAAATGAAAAAAATAAAGTAAGTACTACAAATGGGATGCACACCACAGAATAAGCTACCAACACCGGGGACGAGGTCTGAGAGTGCCTTAAAGGTAATCTGTTTCCCCTACCTACTGGATGATTTGTGAGGGTGTTAGCCCCCAGTCACCCTCCCACCCAAAGCCAGCTCTCCTCTTATTGCTGCTCATGATCATGTCACATGACCATCCTTTCTGATTTCTAAGTGCCTGTTTTCCCATTAGCAGATTATACTGGGTGGGCACTAGGAGTCACTATTGCTCTCAATCTTTCCCCCTTTTCCTGCACCATTTTGGCAGCTCTAGCCCCCTGCTACACTCCACTTTCCCCTTTACTCTGTGCAGCCCTGTTTTTGGCCCCCTCAGTTCCTGCCACGTGCACAGAGGTTTCCCTCCCAGAATTAAACCCTGCACCTTTAGCGCTGTAGTCCGTGACACCACCCCTGAGCCAACAGTGCTCTACAGTTCTCTCCCTCACTTCTAGATGATTGCCTCTACTTCCATCCATTTACCCATTAGTACCCCTAGCTCTAGCATAGTGACCTCTGCTCCCAGTGCTGCTCCTGGGTCATTGCCATTCCTATGCATACTATGTACAGCTAACCTGCCCTATGCACAATGGCCACATATGACTGACCAGATCCCCTTACACTACCTGCATGTGGCAGCCACTCACCATACCCAAATGCTGTCTTGCAGTATGACTCCACTTTACTTGCCCCATCCACCTAGGTTCCCCCTAGTTTCTCCCCGACCTTACCTCTCCTCAATCTTTGCCCTAATATGCCACGCTGTTCCTCTCCTACAGGACCTCCCCTCTCCTGTATTTGATTCTCTCCCCTCCAGACATGACAGATGGGTTAAAAGACCCTGCAGATTACTCCAGATGGCAGCATTATGAATATTCCTTCTACTACTTCTACTGTCAGGGAACATCCACACCAATCCTGCCCCCCCACCCCCAGGTAAAGCACATCTTAGCTGGTGAACTCCACATTGCATCTATTAACATCTGCAGTCTCTTAAAAAAATTGACAATCTGCAGGTTTGGGTTACCCAGCAGCAACAAGATATTATCTCCATAGTTGAAACCTGGCTAAACAGTAATATACCTGATTCGGCAGTCTCCCTAACAGGGTACACAATTTTCTGAGCATATAGGCTGGGTAGGCAAGGGGGGACTGTGCCATCTACCTCTGGGACTCCTTACTGGCCCACATCCTCCCTTCCTCTGACCTGGACCTTGGTGCCCAGACCCTATCGCTAAAAGTAATTGCCAGCTCAGCTAGGGCACCTCTATACATCACCTCAGTGTACATCCCACCTCAGAACCAAAAAGCTGCCTATGAATCAGTCCTTGCCTATCTTTCCCAACTACCTGACAAGGCAGAAATCATTGCCCATGGTGATTTTAACATTAACTGGGCCTCTGACACCACTGCCCTGCAAAAAGATGCTGTATCAGCCATGGACCTCACACAGATAGTTCCCACTCCCACCCGATACAACCCTAAAATGGGTACTTCAAGCCTCATTAACCTTGTACTCACCAACTGTCCCAACAAATTTAATAAAGTCAGCGTGTTATCTAACACCCTCAGTGATCACTTCCCTATTCTGTCTCACTAGTCCTTCATGACTAGTAAGCCACTGCCTAAAATTGTTCTCCAGAGATGGCTCAAACCTGGTAAATTAAGAATCCTCAAGCAACACCTGGCTAACTGGGATTGATCTCCCATTTTCTCTGCCTCGGACATAGACTCTGTATTAGAGTTCTTCACTGAATCCTTTAACTTGGCCTGTGATCTTTTTGCACCCCTTAGCAAATGTGTCATTAAAGGCACAGATACCCCCTGGATCTCTCAATCTCTTCTCGACCAAATGCATGACAGGGATACTCTCTGGCACACTGCACTCGAATCCACAAAGCAAACTGACAGGCAGTGGTACCAGGCAGCCAGGAACAACTGCACCTGGAATATCTGCAAGGCTAAAGCTGAATACTACTGGATGGCTCACATCTCCTTCTGGGGCATGGGGTGTAAGTTCTGGGACAACCTTGAAAGAGCTGAATAGCAAGATTATCTTAGCCCCACCCTCCCAAATGTGTGTAAATGGGTGCATCTCAACAGACCCTGAGCTCATTGTTAACACACTAAACTCAACAGCACCCATCCATAAGAGTGGTGATCGCACCTATTCCCGGAAACTACAGCCCCATATCAATTCTCCCACCACTCTCCAAAGCCCTTGAGAAAATGGTTGCCAACCAACTCTCCAAACACCTTACCAAATACAACCTACTATGCAGTGAGCAACACGGCTTTCAAAAAAAACCACAGTACCACCACTGCCCTCTTAGAATTTACTAATACCATCCATGCCTTCTTAGATGCTGGTTGTATAGCAGGTGCAGTATTTATAGACTTCTCAAAAGCATTTGACTCCGTCCACCACTGCCTTCTACTGACCTCTTTCATCCAGCTGGGCCTCTCGCAGGACGCGGTAGGCGGGTTTGCTAATTACCTAACTGGCAGGTCACAGCAAGTGCGGATAACCCATACACTGTCCACCCCCCCAAGTCGCCTCAGGGGTCCCCTAGGGGTCAATCCTGGACCCCCCTACTAATTAGTCTATTTCTTAATTCCCTGCCCAGTGCCTGTTCTGGTAAGCTTCTTCACTATGTGGATGACGCAGTACTCTTCGGCTCTCACACTGAACCAGTCTTGCACCAGTTTGTACTCCAGAAATTCTTTAATGAAGCTGAGTATTGGTTCACTAATCACAGACTTGTTCTAAACCATAAAACATGAAATCAGTGTAGTTTGCCCATTCCCAAAACAAGCACAGTGACCATCCCCTGACCATACTTAACTATCATCATGAAACACTCGAGCAGATCAGCCGGTTCAAATACCTTGGGGCCACCTTGGACTCTGGGCTCACCTACCATGACCACACCCGCCTTATGTGTACTGCGGTAAATATACGCATTGGCCTCCTTCACAGTTACAAGCATTGTCTCCCCCCAGAGGCTCTGCAACTAGCTATCTCCTCCTCAGTTTTTTCCCTGATTGACTATGGGATACTGATACATGGTGCTGCTGATAACACTGCTCTTCATAGGGTAAGGATGTCCCTGAATAAGGCCTGCCGGCTAGCCTCTGGTTGTGACCGACTGGCCCACACCTGCACCTTCTGCACCCTTACCTACTGGCTTAACTTTAATGGATGGTTGAAATACCAGACCTACCTCCTGGCCAAACAAATCTCTGCTGGCCTTACCGCCCCAGGTCTCACACTGTTTCTTCAGCCCAATTTATCCACCAAACACAGTTGGGGATCTGAGAAGTCCCCCTTCCAGGTATCTCACTGTAAAACAACACTGGGACAAAAAACATTTCGTTACAGGGCACCCCTCCTGATGAATTTTGAAATTTTATCCAGCAGGAAGCTACCTGTAACTGTAACTGATCTCCATGGCTGCTTAGTTGAATCCATTGACAAGGGTCTTCAGCATTTATGCTTGTCCTGAAAATACTCTGTTGTTCTGATCTTTTGTAAATACAGTAGCTTTGTGTTGCCTTGAAACCATTGCATACCTGCTAATTGTTGAGTTTGCACTTGTACCATGAAATCTGTCTCTGTCTGTTATCTCTGTACAACTCCAACGTGGAGCCTTTGTAAAGGAGTCTCTGACTCAAAGGTTTTAATTCCGATATGTTCAGTAAATAAATAAATAAATAAAATACATGGTTCTTGGTCTGGAAATGTGATTATTTTTCCAGTTGTCTGGTTGCAGTAATTGATAAAGCACACATAGAATGCTAATAATCGAAACATGGCAGTGCCAAAGTACTTGACAAAAATGTGGAGTGTATGGCTTGCATTTAAGTATTTACTCACTTCGCAAACATGTCACGTGTTTTATAGCTCACGATGAGGATATCCAGCTTCTGATTTTGGATCTGGAAGTGTCTGAGTCCAGATTTGCTCTGCAGTACAAATCTCTTCTACCATCTGATGAGGGATCCTTTAGAGAGCTCTCACATGGTTCTCAGTGCACTGGGAACCAGTCCACGGGTGCTAACATTGGTCATATTTTCCTTAGTATTAGAGCTTGTGCCAAAAGTACTGCAAGCAACAGGAAATGAAGTGCCTCTGTTTCCAGGCCTTTGAGGTTAAATTTTAGGGGACAAACTGTGGTATTGATATCTGCCCCAGTTGAGGTATTTTGACTGATTGCACAATTTATTAGGCTACAGTACAAGTGGTGAAAAAAAGCCAAAAAGCAGGAAAAGGGATGTTTGCGAAGATGGCAATAACGGCCTTTTATATTTTTTAAAATGCTATACTCTATGTTGTGTGTTTTATGATGCCCTTATAAATAGTTGCAATTGTGTCTTAGGGGATTGGCTAAGGAGGGGAGTGAGATCAAAGATGGTACTGGCACCTAGCATACTTACAGGAATCAGTAGTTTTAATACATGCTATATAAACAATGAGATGAGACTCTCATCTGACTGAGCTAGCCTGGCATTTTATAGTAACCCCCCCAACCGTGGATTAGGAAGTATTTGTGACCCTGTCATGGCTGTTGTCTCTCCAGAGAAGAAACTCAGAAGTAAGGAAGAAAATGCTGGCTGTCGAAACCAGCATTCCCTTCAGTCTCTTGCATGACTGACTACTGGCCATCCACCATATTGCAGGCCTGGGTAAGTGTTATATAACCTGTAGAGTAGTGCCACCAGGTGAGACCACAGTGAGAAACAGCATGGTAGAAGAAAAAGAAATTGTTCAAGTGCATTGGGCACTTGGCCTGAAATCAGAAGACACCAATCAGGGTCCCTGCACCATAACTGTATGTGTTAAAATACAAGGAACGCAGCATTTTCATTGACAATGATTAACACCCCCCCATATGGTTTATGCAGAAACAATGGGAGTATATCCCTTTAATGCAAGTGCTACAGGGTGCAATACTAAAATGTAAAACTCCATATGCTGCCAAGCTTCTAGTTCAATACCTGGTTGGCCAGTGTACCTATACCTATACCTATACCTATACCTATACCTCAGTATTGGATGTCCAGCAGCACTGGCTTACCCAAGGTATTGAGCTCCCAAAGTGGGCTACTCCATCACAGGATAATCTACACTATACCCCAACATGGTAAGAAGTGAGTTCAGCCTCCTGCAGGCATTAGCAGTCAGCAGGCACAATAGCAGAAATCCTCACCCAGCTTCAAGACCTAAAGAAATATGTTGACCTTCACTGACTCTTCCCAATCTTTTAAATGTGTTTCAAGAACTGAGAAGTTGAGAATTTGGCTACGTCTGATGAAGGTGGAAGCAGGACCCCCTATAAGGTGGTGCTATGGGCATACTCTGTGATCAGGGTTGAACGGGTGGGAACTGGTGACGATGTCTACTTTCAGCACCTTGGCAACAATGCACATTCATAGCAATAGTACATAAGCTTATAATTAGATAATTTTTGATTGTCTCTGTAAAGCACTACATGGCTGCTGGTAAAAACTGGGAACTGGACTTCTTATCAGAGTGCTTAAAGGAGTACTGCACCCTCAAATCTTGTAAATTTTGTTTCCTTGTCAGCGGACAACTCTTTTTGTGGAGCTGTTGGGGATATGTGCGTTTGCTTTAGTTTATTTTCACTATCATACTAGTCCCCTCTAACTATCTTGGGGGACTCCATTTTCTGATTGTTGGAATCTCATTGTCCCTAAGAGCTAAATTAGCATATGAAACAGAGAAAATTAGAAACATAGAACTTGACAGCAGATAAGGACCTCTTGGCCCAACTAGTCTGCTCATTTTCCCAACCTACAGTCATACTGCAGACCCTACTTGATCTCCAGCTTTATCCACCCCCCACCTCTAAGGTTTGCTTACACCTATGCAATGCCTTCATAAATTCCATTACAGTTTGTGCTCCCACTACCTCCTCAGGGACGATGGTCCAAGCATCCACCACCTTTTCTGTGGCAAAGTGCTTGCTTACATTTCCCCTTATTCTACCACCTCCAGCTTCATAGCATGACCCCTTGTTCTTGAGCATCCTTTTCTCTAAAAAAGGCTTCCCTCTTGAACCTTATTTAGATCTTTGAGGTATTTCTCTGTCATATCTCCCCTCTCCCTCCTTTCCTTCAGAGTATACATATTGAGGTCCTGCACCATTTTAGTTGCCCTCCTCTGGACCGCCTCTACTCTATGTCCTTCTGGAGATGAGGACTCCAGAACTGGCACAGTACTCTATATAGGGTCTCACCAGAGATTTATAGAGAAGTATCACCCCCTCCCTCTTTTTGCTCATGATATCCCTCCCTATGCACCCTAATATCCCACGGGCTCTCCCCACTGCCTTGTCACACTGTTTGGCTACCTTTAGGTCATCAGCTATGATAACACCCAAGTCTCTTTCCTGTTTGGTGGTGGCCAGTACCACTCCACCCATTTTGTATTCCAACCCTGGGTTTCTACACAAGTGCATGATTTTGTACTTTTTCTTATTGAAACTCAGTTGCCACATTCTTGACCACTCATTATGCGTACCTCAGTTGCCACATTCTTGACCACTCCTCAAGTGTACCTAGATACCTATTAATATTTTCCACCCCCCCCCGGAGTGTCCACTCTATTGCAGATTTTAGTGTCATCTGCAAAAAGACATATCTTCTCTTCTAGTCCCTCTGCAATATCACTTATTAAGGAAGACTGGTCCAGTACTGATCCTTGCGGCACCCCAGTAGTCACCCTCCCTTCCTCAGACTGAACTCCATTTACCACCACCCTCTGTCACCTATCCATCAACCAATTCTAACCCCAAGCGGACTGCCTATGGCATTGGTCCTAAGCTCCACATCCATCTGCATTGCAACTCACCACTGGGGCTGCCTCCCAGCATCCCCAAGACCGTCTGACACCTCCACAGTCAAAGCGCAGCTCTGAACCAGCTGCTTCTGCCCTCTTTTCAGCCACCAGACCTCTGAGCACCGTCAACAGTTTCTAGCCCCAAGTGGGCCACCAGTGGCATTGGCCTTAAGCATCACGTCCATCTGCACTGCAACTCACCACCAGAGCTGCCCACCCAGCATCCTGAAGACCATCCGGCACCTCCACGGTTGAAGCACAGCTCTGAACCAGCTGCTCCTGCCCTCTTTTTGGCCACCAGACTTCCGAACACCACCAACAGCCTATAGCCCCAAGTAGGCTGCCAGCAGCATCGGCCTTAAGCCTCAAAGCCATCTGCACTTCAACTCACCACTGGAGCTGCCGCCCAGCATACTGAAGACCATCAGGCACTTCTACGGTTGAAGCGGAGCTCTGAACCGGCTGCTCCTGCCCTCTTTTCAGTCACCAGACCTCTGAGTACCACCAACAGGTACCCTCCCCTCAGAGCTTCAGTAGGATTGAGCTATGTGCTTCCAATTAGGCCACCTTCTTAACTATAGGCTCCTATTGGCTGTGGTGCTGTTCCCCTTTTGGCCGCATTTAAACTGAACTTTTGGCACCTGCCCATCTCCTTTATTAGCGCTCTGATTTTTATGCTTTGAATTCTACCTTCATTTTTAAAGTTTGATTATTTTACTGTGTTACTGTGTTGAACTGTTAATTTTTTATTTTACTGTGCTGAATTTCTAAAGAATTGCATGTGGTTTTTGACTGCCTGAACTGCCCAATTGCTTAGACTGTTCATAAAAGTTAGAACTGCAAGTTATACTTATTTTGTCTTTCTCTACTCCCCTAAATCTCTAGCAATTAATTCTGTTCTTCTCCTATCTAAATTTCTAGCATCTACCTACAGTACTGGCCCCCTCCCCCCGACAACAGCTACTGGCTTTGTCTTTTAATTTCTATCTGGTGCCACTGACCCTGGCAACCCCCTTCCAGTAACCCTCCTGTGCTATGCCCCTTGTTAGCACCTCATTCTTGATAACTGCCCAAGGTGCTTATCTAAAACTCTTTATTGTTTCTGTGCCCACCCATGTCTCTGTCCTACCCAGCTCCTGTCCCTTTTTAATCTCTGACTCTCTCCTTCTTTTCCAGCTTCTTGCTCCAAGCAAGCTGCCGGCAACATTGGCCTTAACTCTCATGGCTGTCTGCACTGCAACTCACCACTGGAGCTGCCACTCGGCATCCCGAAGACTGTCCGGCACATCCATGGTCAAAGCGTGGCTCCGAACCAGCCACTCCAGCCCTCTTTTCAGCCACCAGACCTCCGAGCACTGCCAACAGGTACGCTCCCCTCAGAGCTTCAGTAGGATCAAGCGACCCCCTTCCAATTGGGCCACCGTCTTAACTGCAGGCTGCTGTTGGCTGTGGCACTGTTCCCCTTTTGGTCACATTTAAACTGAACTTTTGGCACCTGCCCATCTCCTTTATTAATGCTCTGATTTTTCTGCTTTGAATTCTACCCTAATTTTCTTCCCACCCTGACCCCCTCCAACCTTTATTAAATGCTCTTTCCACAGTTATTTCCTCATCCCTAAATCTCAGCAATTGGTTATCTAATTTATCTTGATGTCTCCTCTTAAAGGGACTTTCCCCTTTTTGTTAGCATAGCTGCTGCTAACTGCCTGCTGACGCCGCTCTAATTTTTGCTGCATAGTGTTGGTTTACTGGCTGTTGACGCCAACTCAAAATTTTCTCCAACTCTCATCTTCTCTTAGATAATTTTATACTTGCTCCTCTCTCATTAATCTTTACTCTACCAACATGGCCCCTGATAGTGCCATAATAGTGAGAGGGGTACTACTGCTTGCTCTCCTAACCTTTACTGACAATCTTACTGACAAGCCCCCTGAAGCACCTTTGTCTATTCTTGATGACAGTCTGCTTAATGTGTATGAGACAACTACATTTCCCCATAACCATAACTTTCACTCTCTACTTTGGATTTTCCCAGTAAACACTAGGTGGGGCATACTCTTCCACTCCCTGGGCTGGATGCCCCAGCTGGCTCTTTTCCCTGGGATTTCCAGCATTCTGGAGCAATCCACCTGGCATTGCAAACAAAGTCGGTCAAGTAAAATTGGCAAGAGGTAAATAAAAGAATACCTTTGTAAAACAGCCTTGTTACTATTACTGTTATCTGGCAATATCCACCCTAACCCTGGCCCCACATGATCTAACATTCCTCCCTAGAGAACAACTGGACAACTCTCAATTCCCTCAATTAATATTTGTAGTCTCCTTACTAAAATGGACTACCTTAATGCCTGGATCCTGCAACATCATCCCGACATCCTCGCAGTTGTCGAGACCTGGCTCTCCTCTAAAATAGCTGACTCTTCCATCTCAATACCTGGATACGCAGTATATAGAAATGATAGACTGTACAAACGTGGGGGTGGCTGTGCAGTCTACATCAGGAACAACCTCCAGTGCCATGGCATACCATTGCCAACCACATGCACACATATTCAAGCATTAGCCCTGACAGTGCTCCTTGGTGTGCACAACAAAGCCATTACTGTTCTTACAATATACATCCCACCTAAGCAGAAGACCCCAGGCCTAGACGCATTTATGGAGTGCCTGGGTACACTGAATCTTAGCTCTGAAACTATACTTCTCGGAGATTTGAATGCCAATTGGCTCTCCCCAGATGCTCATCCCTATAGGGATGCACTCTCAGCAGTTCACCTATCTCCACTTGTTGAATCATCCACGAGGATGAACTACAAAACTGGCACCTCCTGTCTACTGGACTCGGTTCTGTCAAACTGCCAAGACCATATATCACATACCACTATCCTCTCTGATTCCTTAAGTGACCATTTACCTATCCAGTTCCAATGGTAAAACTATTTTTCTAACCTCCCCAGAACAATAACAAACAGGGTGCTTAAACAAAGGCACCTAGAACTAATGAATGCTGACCTGCGCCAGCAGGACTGGTCACCAGTCCTCACCTTCTGCAATGTGAATACTGCACTGGAGCAATCCATTCTTCTTTTTAACAGTGTGTGTGATAGGCACACACTGTTTAAAAAATGTAAAATCAAAGATTACTGCAACCCGTGGTTTACTCCAGAACTGCTAGAACAGCTGCAATCACAGAACCATCTATAGCATAAAGCTCGTGCCTCAAGTAAGCAAGAGAATATCCAATCTTATAAAAAAGCCCGTAACGATTGCACTAGGGCCATACGTTCAGTGAAAAATCAGCACTGTAAGGAGGCTGTCTCCCACACGTGGAAAGATGGCTGAAAATTCTGGTCAAATCTAAAAGAGCTTACTGGGACCAACCTCAATTCTGCCCCCACCATACTGAACATTAATGGTGTCCCCACCCAGGACCCCAGAACCATTGCAAATGCTTTTAACAATACGTTCTCTGACCTGAATAATGTCCAACCCACTAAAATCCATAACACAAGATCAGAGAAACAGTCCCCTCTCATCCTCCTTTCCATTTCAGAGCCTTGTCAGCTGGTGAAGCCAAGAAAAATCCCCTGAAGGTCTTAGGAAAATCCAGGTTTATTGGTTACTCCTTAGACCTTAAATTTGTTGCACTAACATTGGATGAAACGCTAGCCCCATTTGCTCACATTATTAATACCTCATTGAGGTACTCAGAATTCCCTGAAAAATGGAAAGCTGTTCTAATAACATCAGTCTTTAAGAGTGGTGATCGAACCTCTTCCGGTAACAGTAGACCCATTTCAACCCTCCTGTCACTTTCCAAAGCTCTTGAAAGAATAGTGGCTGACCAGTTAGGAGAGTACTTAGAAAAATACCAGCTACAGTGCCCGCAGCAACAGGGGTTTCAAAATGGACATAGCACCACAATTGCCCTCCTGGAGTTCACAGGTTATATTCACAACTCCTTGGACCAAGGTTCCTTAGTGGGCACTGCTTTCATTGACTTGATGAAAGCATTCTGTACAGTTCATCATGCCCTTCTGATTTAACAGCTAGCAGACTTAGGTCTCTCCTCTGATACTGTTGCACAGTTTAAAAGTTACCTTCATACCTGGTCCCAGCAAGTCAAGACTGATAATATATTATCAGAATGCAGACCAGTTCGCTCTGGACTTCCTCAGGGATCAATACTGGGGCCACTGCTGTTCAGCATTTGTCTCAATCAACTCCCCTACTCCTGTCAGGGATGTATACTACTTTATGCAGATGATGCAGTCCTGTTTATCAGTGATCCTTACCCAAGAAAACTGGAATACAACTTACAGAGATATTTCATGGAAGCTGAGAAGTGGTTCAGTGAGCATAAACTCATTATGAACTACGATAAAACTAAAACAATAATGTTTAGCAGCACCAGAAGCAGGCATAAATTCTACCCCTCTTGGACACAAATGTGAAGGGCACTCCACTGGAACTAGTACAGCATTTTAAATACATTGGGGTAATAGTGGACAGCACCTTGTCCTACACCCAACATGTTGATAACACTGCCAAGTCTGTCAACAAGCCTATTGGTCTTCTTTACTGACATAAGAATAGCCTTACCACAGAGGCCCTTGGCCTTGCTATCCTAAGCTCCGTGGTCTCACTTGTAGACTATAGCCTGATTATCTATGATTCTGCTACTGATACTGCACTTCACCATCTCAAAGTGGCATTAAACAAAGCTTGCTAGCTTGTAACAGGAGCTGCTCGGCTTACACACACATGCAACCTATATTCTCAGGCAAATTGGCTCTAGTTCGCAGGTAGACTGAAGTACCAATCCTGTATTATGGCTAAAAAAGTTAGTCTTGGACTGGTACCATCTAGGGCTCAGAAACTTCTCACCCCATATGTATCCAATTGCGGCATCAGAAGCTCTGATAACAGTTGAAGCCGCTTAATGGGGATGCCTCCGTGGCCCGCAAAACGTCCCTTTTAAGTGGCCATCCCGATTAAAGGAAGCATGTATTTTTTTATTTTATCTGCCTTCCCGCACAACCGCTAACAACGCCAACACAAATACTGTACACAAAATAAAGACAAACAAGCAGACAACAACACAAATCAGTGAATTACAGCTCTTTTTTGAATTTGTGTTTGTTGTGCTTTGTTAGTTTTAAAAGGCATCTTTATTTTTAGGGCCATACTTTACAGTATAATCTTAAAAACTTATCTGATTGTTTGTTTGTCTCCTAGCTCTTCACTTGCTATACTAGGTTGGGGCAAAGTAATCCGTAATTTTACTTTGCTTCTTCTCTTATGCTAGTTGGCGGTGAACAATCACTTTAAGCATCAAGATGTGCTTCCAATAATCCATCTTGTTTTTCTGTAAACAGCAGTCTCTAAGAGAGCTGGTATGTAGAACTTCCTCACTGGTGACATTGACTGGCAGAGCATCTTCATCATTGTCATCAGGAGATACCGACGTGCACTCGCTGTCATCATGTAACGAGGAGCACAGATCATCCATAGAAAGCTCACCTTCTGTGACTTCCTCATCATAGACCCCCACAAAGGCCAGAAACTCATCATGTAACATCCCATCAGGGAGTGGCACATCAACTAGTGGGTCATCCACTCCTGGATCTTCTCCTGTCTCTAGCGTGCTATGACTGTCAGATGGTATGTCCATGGAAAACCCTGCTTTTCTAAAGCAGTTTGCTATGGTAGATTCCTTGACAGTAGCCCATGCCTTGGCCATCATGTAGATTGCATCCAATAAATTTATTCCTTTTGCAATTTCGGTGGCCAAGGCAGAGGAGCCACTGTCAATGACACCAACTACGTGAGCAGTGAGAAGGGAGTGGTAATGGCCTTTAAAATTCCTAAACACACCCATGTCCATTGGTTGGATGAGACTAGTGGTGTTAGGTGGTAGGAAATGTAACCTTATCTGGCTGAACTTGTTAACAAAAAAGGTAGGGTGGGCACTGTAGTTGTCAAGAAAAAGCAGAACTCTCCTACAGCACCTTCTCAGCTTGTTGTTCCATGCAGAAAGCCACTCATGGAACAAACTTGAAGTCATCCAGGCATTTGCTGAGTTGCAGTATGTAACAGGGAGAGAAGTAAAGTCCTTTGGAAGACATCTGGGGCACTTGCTCTTCCCGATCACTAACAGAGGCAACTGTTCATTCCCAGCTAAGTTCACACAGCACAGGAGGGAGACACGATCTTTTGCCTTCTTTCCTCAGATAAGCTTGGTGGTATTGTGTGTATGTCCATGGTCCAGGTACCCACGGTAAAACACCCTGGTTTCATCTGCATTAAATATGTTGACCGGCGGGTACTCAACAAGCACACCAGGTAGTGCATTTTTTGCCCACACAGATGCAGAAGGAGCGTCTGCATGAAGCCGTTCACCCTGCTCACGCTTCCACACAGTGCTGTTCTGGTTCTTTTACCATGTAAGCCAACCATCGTTCACTTCAAAGCTGTCATGACCGAGATGTCTGGCTATCTCTTCAGCCTTCTGCTTTAGCACAGGACCAGTGAGTCGAGCACCTCTATTGACAGCATTATTAAACCATGTCAGTAAGCCATCCTCAACCTCACTGTCCTTGCCTTCCATTTTTTGTTTGCATGTGGGGTTACTGTTTTGTTGCCATTCAGCCATTAAAGAGTCCTGGTTTTGGTGTATCCTCCCAGTCTGGCTCTTGGAAATGCCAAACAGCTTAGCAGTCTTTGCTAGGGAGGAGTTCAGTTGCTGAAGGCATTCCAGCACCTTAATCTTGTCCACCAGATGGAGGACTATTCTTTTAGTGGATGCCATTATGGAGCTACAACAAACAAACAACAGTTTCCAAAACTGGGAATAATGCTCAGATAGCAGTGACCGTTTATGTAATGAGGTGTTAACGAGCGCTAATGGCAGTTAATGATGAGAGTATCAGGCACAGCAGAAGCAAATCATCCCAATTAAGTGACTCAAGAGTCCTAATTAAAGGGAATGAGCATACATAGGATATCATGGGATATAAATCAGTGCCCTAGGAATCGTCCCCTTTAAGTGTCCGCCCCCTTTAAGTGGGTCCCGTTTAAGTGGTGCCAACTGTACTCTGATTTTTAACATTCCATGTCCCTACACTGCATTAGGTCAAAGGTCCTTTGCACACTGAGCCCCAAACTGGCTCAATACTCTTCCCCTAGACATAGCAAATATGTGTGCTATAGGCCCTTTTAAACATATGCTTAGATACCATTTAATTGCTAATTCCCTCTGTGAGTGCTTTCCATACCTCAACTCTAGCTATAAATGTCTGTACCTAACATTTCTCACCATCGCATTCTCCCACCTGTTTCCATCCCCTCCTCTCCCTTTCCTTCCCTCCCACACCCTCCCTTTTTTAATATATATTTTGATCACTTCACCCCTTTCCCTCTCCACCTCTCCAACCCCGCTGACTTTACATAGATACATAGATACATAGACAGTGTCAGCAAATAAGGGCCTATGGCCCACCCAGTCTGCCCATTTGAGCTTGTAAGTTCGATTTGTTTTCCTAGAAGTCTGTTGCCCCTTACCCCTGACCTCCAGAATTCCTTTATGTCTATCCCATGCATTCTTAAATCCCGTGATTGTTTCAGCCCCCACCACTTCCTCTGGCAGGGTGTTCCACTTGTCCACCACCCGTTCTGTGAAGAAATTCTTTCTCATGTTTCCTCTGAATCGTCCTACCTCCAACTTCATCCCATGTCCTCTAGTCCTGGAACATCTTTTTCGCTTAAAATAGTGTTTTCCTGCACCCTGTTCCTCCCTGTAAGATACTGAATATCTCTATCATATCCCTCTCTCTCCCCTCTCCTCCAGGAGTACATGTTCAGTTCCTTCAACCTGTCTTCATAGGACTTGTGATGCAATCCATGCACCATCTTTGTTGCCCTCCTCTGAACCTTCTCTACCCTGTCTATGTCCTTACGTAGGTATGGTCTCCAGAACTGTACACTGTACTCCAGGTGGGGCCTCACTAGTGTCTTGTATAGCAGGATTATGACATCCCTTTTCCTGCTGGTGATGCCCTGCCTATACATCCCAGCATCCTATTTGCTTTACATGCTGCCTTGTCACACTGTTTCCCTACCTTGAGGTCATCAGAGATGATAACCCCAAGATCCCTTTCCTGCTTGGAGCATGCTATATCCTCACCCCCCAACTGATATATTGTGCCAGGGTTTTTGTGCCCCATATGCATTATCTTGCACTTCTTTGCATTGAATTTCAACTGCCAAACCCCTGACCATTCTTCAAGTTTCTGCAGGTCGCTTCTTATTCTGCCTACACCCTCTGGTGTGTCTACTCTGTTACAGAGCTTTGTGTCATCAGCGAACAGTGAAATTCTGCCTTCTAGGTCCTGCGCAATGTCACTGATGAAGATGTTGAATAGGACCGGTCCCAGCACTGATCCCTGTGGTATCCCACTGGTCTCTATTCCCTCTGTGGAGTGACAGCCATTTACCACCACCCTCTGTGTCCTGCCACCCAGCCAGTTACCTACCCACCACACTACTGTCCTGCCCACACCCATATTCCCCAGTTTGTGTAATAGTATTCTATGTGGCACAGTGTCAAAGGCCTTGCTGAAGTCCAGATAGGCCATGTCCACTGCCCTCCCCTGATCCACCTCCCTAGTCACCCAGTCAAAAAATTCAACGAGGTTGGTTTGACATGACCTCCCCCTGGTGAAACCATGCTGCCTTGGGTCCTGTAGTCCATTGACAACCAGATGTTCCACCAATCTCTCCTTCAGTAGTGCTTCCATGATCTTCCCCACTACTGAGGTGAGTCTGACTGGTCTGTAGTTCCTGCTTCCTCTTTGTTCCCACTTTTGTATAAGGGGACTATATCTGCTGTCCTCCAGTCTTGGGTACCTCCCTGTTTCCAGTGATCGGCTAAACAGGATAGCCAGAGGTTCAGCCACCACTCTCTTAGTTCTTTAAGGACCCTGGGGTGCACCCCATCTGGCCCCATTGCTTTATCAACTCTTATTACTTCCAGTTCCTTCAGGACCCTTTCTCGTGTAAAGGGACTTGTGTCCATTTCTGCACCATTCTCACCCCTTGTACTCCCTTCAGACCCATTACCCTCCTCTTCCTCAGTAAAGACTGAGCAGAAATACCTGTTCAATATGTCAGCTTTACTGTTGTCATCCTCCACGCGGCCCCATCCTCCCCCTTCAGTCTCACTATACCTCCCTTTGTCTTTTTTTTCACTTATGTACCTGTAAAGGTTTTGTCCCCTCTACCCACTGATTTTGCAATGTGTTCTTCTGTCTGAGCTTTGGCTTCCTACTGACTTCCCTGCCTCCCTCTTTCCTCCTGGTACTTTCCTATCCCTTCTGCCTGTGTCTTTTGTATTGCCTTAATGCAATCTTTTTGGCTTTCACTTTCTTTGCTACCTCTTTGGAAAACCATAATGGTCTCCTCTTCCTTTTCCTCTTGCAAACCTGCTTAATACATAATTCTGTTGTTCTTGTAATCCCCATTTTAAATACTACCCACTGTTCCTCAACCCCTGATTCATGTCCCATTCCCCTTAATGCCTCTTTCAAGTATCTCCCCATTTTCCCAAAGTCTGCCCCCCTAAAATCCAGGATACGTGTTTTTGTGTGGTTTGGTTCTGCTCTTTCTGTGATTTCAAACCACAATGACTGGTGGTCACTGTTTCCCAGGTGCTCCCCACTGTTACCCCCATCACACTGTCCCTGTTTGTGAGCACAAGGTCCAGTATTGCTCTCTGCCGAGTTGGTTCCATGACCAGTTGCTTGAGGAAGGCACCTGAAGGAGTCCAGGATAAATCTGCTCTAGTTGATGCTGCTGCTGGGATGCTCCAGTTCACGTCTGGAATATTGAAGTCTCCAACCAGTACTACTCACCCTTGTCTGCCATCCTTTGGATGGCTAGCATCAACTCCTATCTGTTTCTTCCTCCTGGGCTGGTGGTCTATAGACCACACCTGTGCAGATGGCTGTCCCCATTTTCCTTTCAGCTTAACCTACAGTATCTCTCCCCATTTTGTTCCTCCTGGATCTCTGTGGCCCTTATGTCATTTTTCACATAGAGTGCCACTCCTCCTCCCTTCCTGCCTGCTCTGTCTCTTCTGAATATGTCGTAGCCAGGTATGGCCATCTCTCAGTCGTGGTTATCACTACACCAGGTTTCAGTGATGGCCACAATGTCCAGGTCTGACTGCACCATGACAGCCTCCAGATCTTCCATCTTGTTGCTAAGGCTCCTGGCATTTGCACACATGGCTTTCCATGATTTGACCTCCCTAAACTGTTTCACTGTTCTACTCCAGCCCCTTCCTTGGTTGTCATTTATCCCTGGTTCTCCTTGCTGTCTGCCCTTCTGCTGAATGTTGCCCCTTTTCTGCTTATCCACCTCTTGGGCACTAATCTCCATCTTTTGCACACTGCTTTGCAGAGATAGCCCTCCTCTGGTTCACTGGTTCCACTACTAGCTGTGGGGGTGAGCAAGTAGGTACCCTCCTTGCTGGCCTGCCACCCCTTGCTAGTTTAAATGCTTGTCAATGTAGCATTTAAACTTATCATTGAGTGCTTGATTCTCTTCCAGGATGGATGCAGGTCGGCCAGGCTTGAACAAACCTCCATCCCAGGTGGGTCCCCAGTCACCAATGAATCCAAACCCTTCCCTCACAGCACCAGTTCTTCAACCATGAGTTAAAGTTCCTGGTGCATGCACTCCTATGCTCTCCTTGCCTCTCACAGGTAGTACTTCTGAGAAAGTGACAGAAGTAGCTACTTGCTTGAGCCCCCTCCCCAGTTTCCTAAACTCTTCCTGAACTTCCTTTGGCTCCCCATTTGCCAGGTCATTAGTACCTAGGTGGATAATGACATCCATACACCCTCCCATCTTGCCTTCCCAGTGATCCCCAGGATCTTCCTTCCATCCCTCCATGCCGTGGCACCTGGTAGGCACCTCACCTCCCTGTCCTCCCCCTCCTGTGTTCCTAGCTGGATCCCTCTTATGATGGAGTCCCCCACCAGGATTCGCTTCCTACTCCTCTGGGGTCCACTGCTTTCCCCGCTGAGGTCATCTCCTTGGCTAACCTCCACATCCTTTCCTTCCACTTCTCTGGGTACCTCTATTTGCTTGTCCATGTTTGCCAGTGTGGCATATGAGTTCTTGAGTGGAATAGGATCTGGGATGTGCCTCTGCCTGACCGCTCTAACCCTCCCTGAGCCCACTGTCATCCAAGTGCTCCTCGTTCTCGGCATCCTTTGAGGCAGTTGCATTGGACTGGATGGTCCCTGGATAGGGGTGATGGTACTCCTGACCCAGTTTACTTCCGCTCTGAGTCTGGCTACCTCATCCCGCAGTCCAGAGAGATGCATGCAGATAGGGCAGCACCTCAGTGTCCAGAAGGTCTGCCTGAATATGTCTGCCCCACAGCCACTGCATTGCACCACTCCCCACATTATACTGCAATTCCACTACTTGTCTGCTACTGAAGCTCTCCTAGTTCCCTTTTTATTAATTTACTGTCCTAAAAATCCTGCCACTGATCCTCAGATAATTTTCTTTAAAAAAAAAAAGAAACCAATAAATAAATAAATGAGTCAAAACACTTGTCCTGCTGAGGGTGGGCTTCTTCCCTCTTATGCCCCTCCTACTTCACACCCCTTACTATACCCTGTGTTTAGCTCCTGTCAATCAGATTTAACAGGGCATATAATTAAAAGTTGGGGGAGGGAGGGAGGTTGAAAATTTGCAGCAATTAAAGACAGCACAGAATTACACCACCACTATGTTTTAAATTTTCAACAGCCCAAAAACAATTATAAGTAAAGACAACAAAGAAAGTATAGTGTCACTAAAAGCCAACAATCTAAGTTTAAAAGAAAAATAGCAATTACCAGTTACTCTAAAGCACTGAATTGAATATGTTTCCTTCCTTCCTTCCCCTTCTGGCTTCTTCTGAGAAAATAAACTCTACTTGCTACTTCAACTCTGACTAAGCCCCACCTCCAGTTATCATGTAGCTGAGGTCAGAGGCCAGACAATTAACACCCTTCACCCAACTACAGGGCAGTCAGACAAGCCAAGATAAAATTTGCAGCAATTAAAGACAAGACAGCACAGAATTACACCACCATTATGTTTTAAATTTTCAACAGCCCAAAAACAATTATAAGTAAAGACAACAAAGAAAGTATAGTGTCACTAAAAGCCCACAATCTAAGCTTAAAAGAAAAATAGCAATTACCAGTTACTCTAAAGCACTGAATTGAATATGTTTCCTTCCTTCCCCTTCTGGCTTACAATCCTGCTGCCCTCTTCTTCCTTGCTTAGAGTAGGCTTTCTCTTCACTTCCTCCACCTGACAATGTGTTCTGAGCTGACACTTCTCAGTAAATCATACCACTAGTCCTGAATTGATGGTCTCAGCCCTCGAAGTATAACTGGTATACGCTGTACAATGTTGATATTTTTATTGCTTAAGTTAAAACGTGTTGCATTTTCTTTGTTACTACTGAGTCCCTGTAACTTTGTGTTTTCCTGTATTGTCTCTATCCTGACATGGAACCAATGTAATGAACTTGTTTTCAAAGCTGTAAATCCAAGATCAAATAATTAAATAAAAAATTAAAAAAATAAATTACATTTCTTACCCAGTTTACCACTTTTAGTCCCACGCCTCGGCAGCCCAGCTTGTTTATGAGTTTTCTTTGTGGAACAGTATCAAAGGCCTTATGAAATCTAGGAAAGTCACATCCATGGCTACACCATGGACTACTTCCCAGCTCGCTGAGTTAAAGAACTCTATATGATTAGTTTGTCATGACCTCTCCCTAGTGAATCCATGCTGCCTCGGATCTTGTAAGCCACTGGATTCCAGATATTCCACAAAGCTTTTTTTCAGTAGTGATTCCATTAATTTCCCCCCCACTGAAGTCAGGCTGACTGGCTTGTAACTGCCAGTCTCCTGCCTGCACTCACTTTTGTGAAGTGCTACTACATCTGCTCTCCTCCAGTCCTCCTGGACCAGACCTATTTCAGTGAGTGGTTGAACAGGACTGTCAGAGGTGCAGCCAGCACCTCTCTGAGTTCCCTCAGTTACCTTGGATGTATCTGGCCCCATTACCTTGTCCACCATAAGATTTGAAAGTTCTTTCAGGACTCTCTCCTCAGTAAATGGACTAGTGCCCATGCTCCTTCCTTCGATGCCCTTGCACTAATCAATTGTCCCTCACCATCCATTTCATTTGTGAAAATTGAACAAATATAATTGTTCAGGATGTCTGTTTTTTTTCTTGTCCCCTTCTATACACTCCCCCATACCCCTTCCCTCCTTAGCCTTAGTATCCCTTCTCTGGTCTTTCTCCTTTCATTAATATACTTGAAAAATGTCTTGTCCCCTTTCCTTACTGACTGTGCTATCATCTCCTCCATGTGTGCCTTTGCGCTCCTGACTGCTTTTCCTACCTTCCTCAGTTTCTCTTGATACACCTCTCTATCCTCCTCCCTCTATGTCTCCTTATACTGTATCTCCTTAATGTTAACCTTTTTGTCTTTACCTTCCCAGCCACCTCTTTTGGGAACCTCAGCAGTCTCTTTTTCCTCTTGTTTTTGCTTACCTGTCTGAGGCAGAGATTTGCTGCCTGCACTATACCCACTTTTAGTTTCACCCACTGTTCCCACATTCCACCCAAGTCCTCCCACCCTGCCAGGTCATCCCTGAGGTATTCTCCCATCATTGTATAATCAGCCCTCCTGAAGTCCAGGACCCTCACCTTTGTGTGGTTCACTTCCAACCCAGTTCTTATGTTGAACAACACCATGCGGTGATCGTTATTCCCTAGGTGGCCAACCACCGTGATGTCTACACTACTGTCCCCATTGATGAGTACAAGGTCCAATATTGCTCCCTTATGAGTGGGCACCTCTACTAGTTGCCTGAGGAACACCCCCTGCAGGGAGTCCAGGATGTCCTTGTTCCTACCTGAAGCTGCAGCTTGAATGGTCTAGTCTACATAGGCATATTGAAATCCCCCACTAACAGCCCCTCCCCCTTATTTGCCATCTTTTGGATGGCTTTCATCAGACACCTTTCCATCTCCCCTCCCTGTGCTGTAGGTCTGTAGATCATTCCTGTGTGAATAGTGGCTCCATTCCCCTTTTTAGGGTAGCACACAGAATTTCCATCCCTCCATGTGTTCCCTGCAGCTCTGTTGCTTTTATGTTATCCCTCACATAACAAGCAACTCCTCTCCCTTTCTTACCCACCCTATCCTTCCTGAACAGCGCATATCCTGGAATGGCTAAATCCCAGTCATGATTCTCATTGCACCATGACTCTGTAATGGAAACAATGTACAGATCAGCCTTGATCATAATGGTCACTAGGTCTGGGATGTTATTCCCTAGACTTCCAGTGTTTTCACACATGGTCTTCCATATTCTGCTGCCACCCTGCTTGCTAGCCCCCCTTTTCCATTTTGCCTTCTTTCTTTACCCACTCTACCCTAATTTCCATTCCTATTCATAACTATCATTTTGTTTTTCTTGTTATCAGGTACCTCTGGGGATTTGTTCCCTTATGGTGCTCCCTATTGACTCCTTCAGTTAGTGGGGAAGGGGAGGGAGACAGTCTATGTCTCCCTGCTTCCTTCTGTCACTCCCTCTACTAGTTTAAATGCTTGAATATGCAGCATTTAAACCATTCACTGAGGACTTGTGTTCCCTTCACAGATGGATGCAGGCCATCTCCTTGTTTAGTCATTTATTTATTTATTGTCTTGGAAAACAACCTTTGAGCTAATAGCTCTTTTACAAAGGTTCCACTTCAGTGAGCAAATATACAATCAACAGGTGATGAAGTAAAAACAAGAACAAGGTTACATATGGATTACATTATAGTTGAACAAGCAATAATATAAGGCTATTAGCAGAGTAAAACTCTGACATCATCGAAAGCAATCAAGAAACAAAAGCAGTAAGAGGAGGAAAGGGTAGCCAGAAGAGAAGAGTGGAAAGGTGGTAAGCAGCCATAGATTGGTTTTGTTGGAAGGTAATGGTGTTGTAAAGAGGACAGCAGAAGGGTATGGATGGAAGGGATGGGAGGAAGGGGTGAAAGCAGCCAGGATTTGACTTTGTTAGGGGAGCTGTAAATGGTCAGGGGGACAGAAATAGAGGAGGGGTCAAGAAAAGGGGGATAGGAGGGACAGCAAAAGAAATTTGGAATAAGTAGATATTTGGGAAGGAGGGAGGGAGTAATGGCGTAAGGGGAATTAGCTATGTCAGATAGCTAAGTGGAGTATGATGGGAGTTATTTGGAGCAATCACAACCGGCTAAGGTGAATAGGTGTTGTCTGAGTCCTTTTTTGAAGGACCCAACCTTTGGGTTGTTTAGTACGTTCGTTAGGAGCTCATTAAGCCATGTTGGGGTCCTATAAGAAAAAGATCTTTGGGCAAGTACTGTGTGTTGAGAAGGGACATGTAATGCATTTTGTGCCTTACTTCTGGTCAGATGAGTACTTAAAGCTGGTTTAAGGAGCATGTGGACAGATTTCAGGGTGAGACCTAGGAGGGATTTTTTTGCCAAGGAGGCAAGCTTGATATTTGATTCTCCCCTGGAGGTTAAGCCACTTAGTTTAGGCATAGAGATCACAGGTATGTGTGATGAAGCTTGCACTCAGCATCAGCCTTCAGGCCTTGTTAAGTGCTATTGTGACTATTTTCAGAGCAGTATTAGTGCTATACACAACAAGGCCATAGTCAATAACAGAGAGTACTGAGCTATTAACTTCAAGTGAGAGGCCATCCACAGTCATATAGGAGCTGTGTCTATATAGTAGACCAATTCTGGTATTGACCATTTTTTACAACATTATTTACATACGCAGTGTAGGAGAGGGAGCTGTCAAAGATAATACTGAGGTACTAAAGGTGTTTACTTGTTCTAGGACTTCCTGTCTGTTGTTCGAGATTGCAAGATTGTTAGACTTAAATATTTTGTTCTGAGGGTTGGAAAACTGCATTTTTTTTTTTTTTTATAGTTAAGGAGTAGTTTATTATGGTTGAACTAGTCTTCAACAGTATTGAAACTTTCTTGTAGGTTATTCTCCAGCAGGTTCAGATGTGACCTGCTTGGGTAAATGACCGCATCATCCACATACAACAGGATTTTTGCTGGACAGATGTTGAGGAGAAAGTTAAGAAATAAACTGAACAAAAGGTGACCTAGGATAGATCCCTGTGGCATCCCCAGTGACACCTTTCTGACATCAGAGAGTGCATTATTAATTTTTACCTGCTGGTGTCTAAGAGCTAGGTAGCTCTGGAACCATAATGTGGCATCGGGGCGATCCCAAGAGCAAGCAATTTTCTTAATAGGATGTGGTGATTGACTGTATGGAAGGTTTTTTGTGTGGTCAATGTACAGTATATAGACCTCACTTGGTTGCCAGTGTCTAATGCTTCATGGATGTAGTTGGTGCATTCCAGGGGAGCAGTAGTAGTACAGTGTGCCTTGTGAAATCTGTGCTGTTGCAGGCACTGGATATTATACTTGTTCAAGTAGTCAACAAGTTGGTCTGATACAATACGTTCAAGGGTTTTTGACAAAGGGGGTAATATAGATATGGGTCTATAGTTTGAGTGGATTGCTGGATCTCCACTTTTATGGAGAGGTATTACTACTGCTGATTTCCATTGAATGGGGAATTGTGCTAATTTGAGCGATAAGTTAAAGATTTTTGTAATAGGCATGACTACCTCACCTAGAGTGAGGACTATCATTTTCATATCTAAGGTGTCATTAACTATGTTGGGTTTTACCAAGTGTTTTCAGGAGGTATTTTGGGGCATCAATAGGGGAGATCTGCCTAAAGCAGAAAGGAGGAGTGCCAGGTGCAAGTTGAGAGTTATCAGTCAGAATGTTATCCATATTATAGGTATCATCATTTAAGAAATCTGGGAGAGAACAGAACTGAGGTCTGAGAAGGCAGTGTTAAAGGTGTTTGCAATGGTTTTAGGGTCTTGTGTGATGTTATATTTATAAGGAGCATTGAGGGGTAGGACTTGATACCCTTGCCTGTGAGGTCTTTAAGAATACTCCAGAACCTTTGTCCATCACCACACATTTTACTAAGGCAGTTCTTGAAATACTGAGCTTTGGCGAGCCTGATCTCACAGGTACAATTATTCCTAGCAGCTCTGTATTTCTGGAGGTCAGCCAGTTTGCCAGAGGCCATAACTCTATGCCATAAATGACCCTGCTCCCCATGATAGCAAGGAGGGATTTGGAGATCCAGCCATTGTTTTGATTTTTTGTTTCCACTTTTTTACTGGTGCAAAGATGTCACAGGCTACACTGAATGTGTTAATAAAGTATTCAAGTGCCTGGTCCACATCATGGTTTGCATCAAGAGTTGTCCTGTCAAACTGGGAAAGGTGGGCTTTGAAGGAGCTTAGCTGTCCTATTTTTAGTACCCTATAAGCAGTTTTGTTAGGGGCAGAATTTGGAACTTTATTGGACCATAGGCAATTTATCCCACCAGTTGGGACCCCAGTCCACAATGTAGCTTTTTCAAAAAATGTTCTTTTATTTAATAAGTTATAACAACAAAAAACAGTCCCCAATGTAGCCGAAT
This sequence comes from Neoceratodus forsteri, assembly GCA_016271365.2. Taxonomy (NCBI): domain Eukaryota; kingdom Metazoa; phylum Chordata; order Ceratodontiformes; family Ceratodontidae; genus Neoceratodus; species Neoceratodus forsteri. The sequence goes on along the minus strand of CM028133.1, from coordinate 410,726,178 downwards.
CCTTCCCCTCTGCACCGCTTCTTTAACCATTGATTGAAGCTCCTGATACAGATTACCCTTACCACTCCCCTGTCATAGACAAGCAGTACCTCAGTAAAGGTTATTGAGTGTGCTACCTGCCCAAGACTCTTCCCAAACTCCTTGAACTCTCCCACACTATCTTAACCTCACCCCTGGCCATGGTAGTAGTACCTAGGTGGATAATGACATCCAGCTTTCCCTCCTGTCCTTTTGTGCTAGTGATCCTCAAGATCCACTTTCCATTCCATAATCTGCCTCTCCCTCTCCCTTCCTACCCCAAATCAATCACCCTCACAATGGAGTCCCCCACCGGCAACTGCTTCCTCATCCTATGGGGGTCCTTGGCCACCCTCTCTGGGGACTTTGTTACAGAGGTCCATCACATCCTCCTTGGACACTACTACAGGTGCCTCCCTGGGACAGTCCTGCTCCACCAGGATGGTGTACAAATTGTGTAGTTGTACCATACAGGGATGTGCCTCTGCTGCACCACCCTCACCCTTTCTGAGCCCACTATAGTCCAGTCATTCTTTCTCCTTGGCACCCTTTGGGGCAGTGGTGTCAGACTTGGTAAACCCTGGGAGGGAGAGGAGGCCCCCGTATCCTGGCCAGCTTGGCTTGAGTCTAGCAACTTCCTCCCTCAGCCCAGAGAGGGACACAGATGGGGCAGCACTGCAGTGTCCAGAACGTTTCCCTGAAAACTGCCACCCCACAACCACTGCACTGCACCACTCCCAGCATATCTATTTAATACCCTGCCTGATTTTGTTTTTGCTTACTTCACTCAGGTTTAGCATATGAGAATATGATGTGTCAGCACCCTTTATACTCCACAGTATGACTGACTGCTTACTTATAGTTCAACAAAACAAGTTGCTGCAAAGTATGAAACACCACATTTACCTTCAATTAGCATGGCAACTTATCTATGAGTAGTGATACAGGGTTTCTTCCTTTAAATTACATAGAGAATAATGGATGGTTAGGTAGTTGTAACAAGGATTTTACACCTCCCGACGGATGGGATGCCACATAAACCCTGAGAGCAAAGCTTGCGGGGTTTATTAAGGCATCCCACCCAGAAGGGGTGTGTAAAATCTTAGTTTTACACACCTACCTATCCTTTATTTTGTATAATTGCTGGGGGGAATTTTTTCACCACAGCAATTATACAAAATAAGTGGGTTTCTGCACAGAGCCAAGCCGCAGATCGTTGGGGTTTGTACGCAGTCCATAGCGGCGGGCTCGTAAACTGAAGAAGCTTTATTTCCCCTAACTTGCATCTGATTAGGTAGGGTTTTTTTGTGCCCAGTAGTATTTTGGGTTTAAAAAAAAAGAACTTACCATCAGCTTCTGTAGGGGAAGTTTGCAGCTCTGAAGAGCAGGGATGGACGGCGCTGAGAACAAGAAGTTTGCAATAGGTGCAGGCATCGAAGTAGGGAAACCGGGTGTATGGTTGTCGTTATAACCAGCTGGTTATAACGACAGAATTATAACCTGGTTTCCTTATGGGAAAAAATGGTAACCAGTTATTATATTTAATTTGGGTTCTTCCCGAGAGTTGTTTCAGCTTATTTGTACATTCAGCATAGATAGATAGATAGATAGATAGATAGATAGATAGATAGATAGATAGATAGATAGATAGATAGATAGATACCTTATTTCTATAGTTCCCCTTTCCAGTGACTCAGAGCGCTTCACAATTACAACATAATACAACAATTTTAAAATATTCATGAAGTACAAAGTTGAAACAAGCAGCAATATCCAAACAACATAATATATATACAACTATCTATCCAATCAATTAAAATCTAATACATACCATCTACGAAGTAAAAGCCTGGCTAAATAAATATGTTTTTAGTCCTTTTTTGAAGGTATCCACCGAGGGTGCCTCCCACAGCTGTTTAGATAACAAGTTCCACAGGGTAGGTGCAGCCACCCAAAACGCTCTATTACCAGAGTGACGCAGGCTAGCCCTAGGAAAACTAAGGAGACAACCTTCGGTGGAACAGAGAGCCCAGGAAGGATGGTGAGGCACAAGGAGATCTTGCAGGTAGACTGGTCCCGCTTCATGTAGGGCTTTATATGTCAGTAATCTTACCTTGAAGGCAATCCTCCACCTAACCAGCAGCCAGTGCAGTCGGCGGAGGATGGGTGTAATATGATTATACCTACATGCACCCGTCAATAATCTTGCCACTGTGTTCTGCACCAGCTGCAGTCAGTGGAGGTTACCTCCAGATAGCCCTAGGTACAAGGCATTCCAGTCATCCAGTCTAGAAGTTATGAAAGCATGTACTAGTGAGACCGGGTCCTCAGGAGGTAACAGGTTCTGAATCTGGGCAATGTTCCTCAGATGATAAAATCAACTCCTAACAATGGCCGACACCTAAGCATCAAATGTCAAGCTGCTGGCAAGGATCACACCCAGATTCTTCACCCATTCAGATGGGATCAGTGGCACCCCCCCCAGTACAAGACTAAGGGGTTTCCACAGACCCCCATCCACCCCACGATGACCCGGATCTACCACCAGCACCTTTGTCTTGTGTGGATAGAGTCCCAGCCAGTTATGGGACATCCAAGTCTGGATCTCAGAAAGGCAGTTGTTAAATATAGAGTCCACCATCTGGTTACCTGGTGCACAGGACAAGTATAGCTGGGTATCATCTGCATAGCAGTGAAAACCCAGCCCATACCGCCTGATAATGTCTCCTAATGGCAACATATACACTGTGAACAATAAGGGCAACAAGGCCGACCCCTGTGGAACACCACAGGTTAGAGGCTTCAGGCTAGATGAGGCCAACCCCATCACCACCCCCTGCACTCTACCTGTCAGGTATGATCTGAACCATTTGATGACCTTACCGGACAGGCCACACCAGAACCGCAGTCGGTCAAGCAGTACCTCATGGTCCACAGTGTCAAATGCACTGAGAGATCCAGGAGGACCAAGATGGAATGATCTCTTCTGTCTCTCACCATTAGGAGCTCATTACGCACCTTCAGCAGGGCAGGCTCCATACTATTCTCAGCCCTAAACCCAGACTGGAAAATCTCATAGGTGGAGGACAAGGTGAGTTGCTCCTCAAGCTGACTTGCCACCAGTGTTTCTATAATCTTTCCTAAAAATGGGAGGTTAGACATTGGCCCGTAGTTGACAAGACAGTCTGGGTTCAGTGAGGGTTTCTTCAATAGTGGTTTAACCAAGGCCTCTTTCAATGCCAATGGGAAGACCCCACTCCTCAAGGAACTCCGGACGATCTCAGCAACAACAGGTCCAATCAGATCCATACATACAACCAAAAGTTGTGTCAGACCTGGGTCCAGATCACAGTGTATTGGCTTCAGTCTTGAGTCGACCTTTACCACCTCATCCACCCCAACCGGATCAGACACAACCCAGACAGGAGGAGTGCTCCAGTACTCCTCAGACCTCAGAGTGGACCCCACAATCCCTTTGAGTGACACTGGAGGAGATCTCAGCTCTGATAGCGGACACTTTGTAGATACACATGGCATAAATGGGTGCTGTGACATCATGTTCTCATATACTAATGCAGCTCTCATTAAAAATAAGATTTCAACAACCAGAAAATGGAAACCCCAGGATAGTTACAGGGAAATAGTATGAACAGTAAAAATAAACTAAAGCAAACACATACATCCCCAACAGATACACAAAAACAGTTGTCTATTGACAAGGAACAAATGACATTTACAAGATATGATGGTGTAGTATTCCCAGTTATATGAAGTTACATTGACCAGATGGATGTCAGAGGTAAATCTTCCATGCATGGGCAATGATATGGTTGTGTGGGGTATATCCCACATTTGGAATGCCTAGCCAGTGCTTCATTTCATCCTTTTTATGGACTTGTAACTGACTGTGGGTATAGATTGGGAGCACCTTTCCCAGTCCTTAGACTTTCATGCATAGATTACACCTTATTGCATTGATTCTAGAACTTTATTTCATTACTGTCTTCTGCAGTTAGTTTTTGCATTCAGAGCTGCTAAAGACTGCAGGGTGTACCACAGCTTCTGTAGCAAGCCTAGTGCTGCTGTGGCTCCAGGGCTGTACTGCTGACATCACTATATGGCAGAGGAGTGACTCACACTGCAGTACAGTGAAGTTGCAGCAGTTTTGCAAGGAAAAACTACATTACTAGGTGTACATACTGTGGTCCCTCTTCACCAAGACACCCTGTTAGCAATGCATTATGCCCAAATCCAAATGCCATGTCAGTATGTTTTTTTTTTTTTTTTTAAACTGACTTCTGCCTCTGTAACAAAGCAAGAGGAATGAGAGAAGATTGTGGCTGGGATAGTTAAAGCAGGTGCGCATGGCGCAACTGAGTTGCGCTGGCACAAGTGCAGACTTGCACCAAGGAGCAATATTCAGTGGGAGTCTTTGCACAACGCAAATTCCATTGTGCCAATGTGCAACTATAATGAATGCAGGAGCAAGTGCAGGGGGCGTGCCAATGAATATCCAGTGCAGTGCAATATTCAACCGTGGAACCATGGCGCAAATGCGGAGCAAAACTGAGATGCGTCGAGCAGACTTGAGCCTATAAATACAGGGTGCAAGCACACAGACAGCACTTGTGCCAGGCAAGAGGGAGAGAGAGAGAGAGAGTGACAGAACAAATGAAAGAAGGAAGGACAGACAGACAAAAAGACAGACCGAGAGAAACAGAGCAAGTGAGAGACAGACAGACAGAGGCAGCCACAGAGGGAGAGGGAGAGGGAGAGGGACAGAGGTGGCAGTGGAGAGGGAGATGGGGTAGAGAGAGTGAGAGGGACCGGCAGTCACAGTTCCAGGCAGTGCACCAGGGTGGCACACAGCCCGCAGCAGCCAACCACCCAGGGGGATACAGGACATCAAGGGCCATGGATAGTGCGCCTTTCTTGATGGAGGCCATAATGAGGGGTGTGAGGGGGCAGGAGGAACAGCAACATGGCTGAGGAAGGGCCCGTCAGCGGTATGCCCGGAACAAGTAGTACTGTGCCCACACCACCTATGAGAACTACTCCGACACAGAGACTGTGGGATGGTACCACCTGAACAGGGCCATTCTGAGGCAGCTGTGCAGTGAGGAGATGCAGGCACCTGCAAGACGGAGCCATGCAATGTCTGTGGAGACCAAAGTGACAGCTGCCATGTGCCTGCTTGCCACGGGCACCTTCCAGAGACCAACTGGGGACACCACAGGCATAACCCAGTCAGCCACATCATGTCTCCTCACACAGTTCCTCAATGCTCTGCTGCCACGTGCTTCAGAATACATCCATTTCCCCAGCATACAGGCGGAGTGTACAGCAACCATGCAGGACCTCCACAGGGTAGCACGAATGCCTGGCCTGCTTGTGGCCATTGACTGAACCCACATGGGTATCCTCACAACATCTGGCCCTGAGGGTGTGGCCTACATCAATAGGAAGGGGTTCCCAAGTGTCAACTGCCAGGTGGTGTGCAATGCCACGGGGTGCATCACCAATGTCTGTGCCACACACCCTGGGAGTGCACATGATGCATTCATCTGGTACAGCTCTGTGCTGTGCCACAGGTTCAAGTGTGGGGACATTCCCATGGGTCACCTAGTGGGTGAGTATGGGACGGGTAAGGGGTGATGGGCAGAGCAGGCCATGGGATGAGGGAGGCCAGGGTGGGCATGCTGTTGAGGGTGCCAGGGACAGGAAAGGGGCACAGCAAAGGATGTCAGAGGGCTAACCATGTCATTATCCGCACAAGAGACTGTGCCTATCCACTGAGGCCCTGGCTGCTCACCCCATATCGGCGCCCGGCGTCCTTAGCAGAGGAATGCTACAATGAGGCACATGCCAGCACACGCAACATCATTGAGCATGTATTCAGCATGCTGAAGGCACATTTCTGTTGCCTAGACAGGTCTGGCAGTGCCCTACAGTACAGCCCCTCAAAAGCCTGTGGCCTATTCCTGGCCTGCTGCATACTGCACAACATGGCCATTGACCATGGGATAGCTGTTGAGGCTGATGAGGGTGACAGTAGTGGGGACGACAGAGGCAATGGGCCGGAGGATGGTGAACAGCCCCCCCACTGGGTGGAGGGATCCCCCGCTGCAACAGATGGTGCAGCAGCATCGTGACACCATCGCACAGGAGCATTATGGTGCATGCAGGTAGGTGGCACAAAACCCATGCAAGAGCCACACACACAGGTACAGTACACAGGCAGAGGCATGCATGGCATTGGGCATGCACACACAGAGGTGTGGTGCAGGGGTAAGGGAGTCAGTGGCACACAACCACACACAACTGCACACAGCATCACACAGCAACACACACACATACACCCATGCAACCACACACCCAGGTGCTGGCTTGTGACGGGGATCAGATGCACTGCACTGGTGCACAGGTGCAACTGGTGCTGAACTGCCCTCATCATGCCCATGCCACATGGTCCAGAGGCTGGGCAGGCATGCACACAGGCAATTTGCGTATGACACACAGGTGCCACACCAGTGGTATGCACACACACACACACACACACACACACACACTCTGCCTGTATGTGCATAGGGCAGCAGCTGCAGACTGTGGTTAGGGTAGCACACACATCAGGGCCACTGCGTGGAACCATGACCACCGTGGCCATGGGGGCGGCCACACCAGGGCCAATCAGCAATCACAGGCTGCTCATCAGCCACAGAGGTTGTTTGCATCAGCTCCTCCAAGGGTTGAACTGCAGGACCATGATCGGGTCCATGCAGGGATGCTTAGACACCCAAACAGGCCTGCCCCAGGCGTGCCTGGGATGGCAACATCAGAGCCCGGCATTGACAGTGAGGGTATCACCCGACGCAGGGATTGTGGGGTGGACAGTGCACTGCGTGGTGTCCGTGGTGGTAGGCCACGCCCTGTAGCAGCTATCAGTGCGAGGCCATCCGTGATTGTATTGGCAATGTGATCCTGGGATGCAGTTGTGGCCTCCTGCTTGCACTGTATTGCCACCAGGAGCTGCATAGTGCCCCTCTCACACTGCTCAGCTGCCTGGTGCTCCTCTGCATGCAGTGCACACATCCCAGTGGCAAGCAGCACCTGTTGCTCAATGGAGGCTCACAGCAAATGGGTGTGTTCTGCCAGTGGGTTGGTGTCCTGGGTTTTCCGGGTGGGACACCGACCCTCCTGTGGTGACCGGCCACACTGCATGGCCCCCCCCAGGTGGATGCTGCATAGTGGGGTCCTCCTGTGGTAAGTCCCTAGCTGGTGCCCCAGTGGTGGACCCTGCATCCGGCTCCCCTGTGGCACCTGCAGCCTGCTGCCGTTGCCTGTCCATCCGCTGAACATTGCCCAGCACCTGTGCGGCCGCACCACCACCACCGCATGGCACAGCTGTGGCAGTGCACACAGCTGCACCTGCAGTGGTGGCAGGCAGCTGTTCCCCCACTGTCAGGTTGCTGTGCGTGCTGCCTGTGTCGGTGTCTGCTATGGGCATCTCCTCCACAATACTGCCCATGCTGTCCAGGATTAAGGTGAGGTTGTCATTGGCATTGGACCCGGCCCCGATCTGTGTCTCCACACAGAGGACACCGAGACTTGCATCCTGTAGAAACACATCCAGACCGTGTCTGACCCCATACCCAGGACATCTGGCTGGACAGTGGTGGTGTGCTGCAGCCTATCAGGCCCCTGGATGCCCATGGAGTTGGATGGCTGGTCCTCTGGTACTGATCCTGCCTCCACGGCCACTGCCGGCACACCATCCTCCACACCCAGGCATGCCGGTGCTGAAAGAGAAAACAGGTGTGTCAGTGATGCAATGCCCACAAGTGCCCCTCCAAACACAGTCACTGCATGCTGTCCATGGCCAACATATGTACCATGCAGTGATGGGCTGCCACCTGTCTGGAATCCCCCTACAGGCACACCCTCCATGGTGCTGCAGTGCATGGCGGCTGCCACCAATTCCTCCTGCACCGTGAGCTGTGGAGCATCTGCAGGCCCCCCTCTGGTGGCATTCCAGGCTGCATGGATGGCTGCCACCTTCTCCTTAATGTGCCTCTTGTCCATGCCCACCTTCTTGCAGCACTCCTGCACTGACTGCTGGTGGCTGTCCTGCTGGTTCACGCATGCTGCAACCTCCTCCCAGGCCCCAACCATGGCCTGTGGTATGCCTATGGCACCTCTCAACAGTGACTCCCTGTCGAGGTAGGCCTCAAACAGTGACTCTGATTCTGCCTTTGTGAAGTTGGGCCTGTGCTTGTGAGAAGGCCCATGCTCCTCACCCTCCTCACGTTCAGACATATTGCTTCCTGTGGACATGGACAGCACTGTGTGTCAGTGGCAGCAGCACCCTAGTCCATCCCCTTGCTCTGTTGGCTTGGCTCAGTGTGCTCCAGCAGCATGTGCAACTTTCCTCAAAAGGATGCAATACCGGTCCATGACCTATGCCGATCTGTGGTGCTTTTATAGTGCATCGCGTGCAAATGAGCTTTGGAGCACTGGTAATGACATGCTAATTCCCCCAGTGTGCCATACATTGGCTGATGAGCTCATTTGCATGTGGCAGCTGAATATAATGAATCTGCTCTGTGTGCAATGAGGTTGCTCCGGAGCAAGTCACGGCACAATGTGCATGCATGCATGGTGCGCAGGACCACAGTGCTCATGCGCCGGACTGTGTACTGTCACCTATTGCACACTGTGTGCCCACTGCGCAAAAGGGGCCATGGTACATGGTGCACCATGCCTGCTAGTGCGCATGTGTGCACTGTGTGGTGACTGACCTCTGACCCCTGCTGTGATCTCTGTCCCTGGGTGACCCCCGCACCTGTGACCCTGCCTAGCCACACCCATGCCATGCATCTCTGAGACTGTGCGATGAGCAGACACAGTGCATATCCCCTCGGCCCGTGCATCTGGCACATGCAGTGGCCACATGCGAATACCACCACCATTTTGCTCCACGGCTCACAACTGAGACATGGCACAGCAGCGATCAGGACGAGCGGCCAACTGGATGCAGGTTGAGCTTGTTAACCTCATGGCCTGTGTCCAGCCCCACGCACACCAACTGTTTGGGCAGGTCCCACTGCAGCAGCCCCAGGTGACTATGTGGCAGGCCATTGCTGCCTCACTGTAGCAGCATACAGGGGTGGCCAGGATGTAGGAGCAGTGTCACCACTGCTATGGGGACCTGGCTCGAAGGGGCCCAGAGCACCTCAGGAGGCTGGAGGCATGCATCAGGTGTGGAGCTGTGCCACAGCCAGGTGAGTAGGCCCATCATGCATGTGTGCCCTGTTGCTGTACTGTGGTGTTGGCTAGGCTGCCTGGCATGTCCTGCAGGGCAGTGTGCTACCATCGTGCACATAGTGAGGTGGCATCACCCTCCGCCACTTGCGTTACGATGCCACTGTGGGATGTGTCAGGCAGGGGCTCACCCTGTGCACAGGGGTGGGGGTGGTGGGCAGCTGCTGTGGTTGATAACTGATGTGTACCTGTTTCTGTTCCATTCCCAGGACCTGAAGACTGTAGATGGGCAGTGCTGGCAGGCCTCCAGGCTGCAATGGCCCAGGGTGGAGGAGTGGCTCCTGCACCAGTGGGGCCACAGAGGGCAGGTAGGCACTGACATTGTCTTGCGCACCATCATTGGGGGTGGCGGGGGCGTGGGTGCTGGCATGGCCACCTGTGCTATGTGTCATGGCAACTGTGTGTGTCACACTGTGCGTGGTGCCTGCCACTGTGACTCATCCACTGGACACGTGTGCTAGCTGCTGGTGGGGTGAGTGTGCACCCGGCTGCCACTGATGTTGCTGTGGTGCTGCCTGAGCACTGTGCCATGTGACTGCCATGGTGCAGTCAAATGGCCACTGTGCAGTGGGAACCACCACTGTGCACTGATGTGGTGTGCCTCGTTGCTACCGGGCATTGACACACACCCCTGTGGGTGGCCTGTACTGGCCCTCTGGGTATGTGTGTTCCCTCTGCCCAGTAAGCGCTGTGGAAGGGCATGGTTCCTTGGAACATTGCACTGATCACCTGTCCTGTTCCTTGTCCTAGGTGTTTGGTGGTGGCACAGGAGGACTCTCTACTGCCAGCTCCTGAGGAAGCTGATCCTTATAACATCGACTACGATGGAGGCAGTGATGCAGGTCTAGAGAATGATGTTGGTGGATAGGAGGCAGTGAAGTCTGCAAGGGGCAGCAGGCTGTGGCCGCCGCTAGTCAGGCCCTGATTTCACCTGTTTTCCCTGCCGTACCTCCCCCTCCAGTCCCTCTTTCCACTGTACAGTCCCTGTTCCCTACCCCTTCCCCTCACTTTCCTACCGTCCCCCACACCCTTCTCTTGTATATAGTTGTTTTGCACAATATATTACTTTTGACTTACCTGCCTGTGTCTGTGTCTGCTTTGCAGGTGGTGTATGGAGCCATGCTGCAGTGGCCCAGTGCCTGTCCTTGTTGTGTGCATGTATTGGGGTGTGTGTTGTGCTTCTGTGGATCACTGCTGTGTGCTGCAGTGTGTCCCTCAGTGGTGGTGTCCCTCCCCTTGGTCTATGGCTGTGCCTTGATGTGCCCTTGGGGGTGGCTGTCAGGGTTGTGTGGTGGGTGCTTATGCTTGGCTGCATGGTCCTGGGTGTGGCCTGACCTCATCTGGATGTGCGGTGGGGCATGGCCTGCAGTCTGAGGGGGCCTCCCTTGGCAGCCCTCCATCCACCATTGGCACCCCTGTTGCCTACTGTCTGTGCCACTGTTGTGTTCTGGGATGGGGGACTGGGTGCCTGTGTGTACCCTGCTGTGCTCAGCTGGTAGTGACCTCCAGTGGCCTGTCACTGTGCTTCCCTGGCTCTGTCCCTGGGTCTCCTCTCTGTGCCGTGCCCCCCTCTGTTGCTCTGTTGCTCTGCTCCCATGTTTGCCCTGGGGCTTCTTTGTCTGCCCATGGCGCACCTGTGGTTGTGCCATGGCACACCTCTGGTTGTGCCATGGTGTATCCATGGTTGCTCCATGGCACAACTGACCCATATTCAGCCGGGTTGTGCAGCCATCGCAACCTCTGAATATGGCTCCTGTTGCACCACGGCGCATCGGAGTTGCTCTGTGTTGGACTTGCGCCGGCCTTTGCCACATTTCTGAATATCTGGGCCTGAGTTGCTGTCAGCTGAAACAGCTGTCAGTTTATTCATCAGTGTGATTAGTGTCTATACCTTGTTCATTTGAAAGCAGTAATTCCACTTTACCCATGCCATACTGGTGCCTTCCATGTCTTTTTGTAGTAAAGTGCTTGGCAGTAATCCTGATCGAAAATTCCTTACTGCTCCTCTGTCTCATGCCTCCCCGACATCAGCATGGCACCGCAGATCGCCAAAGACTAATTTTGGTACCATATAATACTAACAATGGGTTTAGATGTGCTATATGCACTGCAGAGGTGGTTTTAAAAACTGAGGGCTATTTCCAGATAAATTCTTGTTTGAAAAGTGAAAACGGGATTCCACGCATGCACGGATCAGTGGTATTATATGGTACCAAAATTAGTCTTTGGCATTCTGCAGTTCCATGTTGATGTCAAGGAGGTGCGGGATGGAGGAGCAGTAAGGGATTTTTGATCAGAGTGACTGCCAGGTGCTTTACTACAGAAAAACATGGAAGGCACCAGTATGGCATGGTAAGGAGGCATTACTGCTTTCAAATGATCAAGGTATAGACACTAATCACACTGATGCATAAACTGACAGCTATCTCGGCTGACAGCAACTTGATCTTCTCTCACTCCTCATGCTTTGTTGCAGAGGCAGAAGTAAGTCAGTTTCACAAAATGCATACTGACAAGACAGACCTGGATATCTATAAAAAAAAAATTGAAAACTGACATTTACTATTACAATGTTGCACTTTAAATGACTACTTGTTAGATTTATGATATGTGAATGTAGCTGTTTTGAGTGAATTATAACTGCACAGTCTGTGAACACGTGTAATTTAAGTATGTGATTTTATGTTTAATATATATGTTTGTACATGTATATATGTTTTATTCTGATGGGTGCAATTGTAAAAGAGAGATTTCCTCTCAATGTTGCTTTCCAATAAATTGATGATGTTGATATGAGTTTTGGCATAATGCATTGCTTACAGGGTGTCTTGGTGAAGAGGGACCACAGTATATACACCTAGTAATGAAGTTTTCCCTTTCAAAACTGCTGCAACTTCTCTGTACTGCAGTGTGAGTGACTCCTCTGCCATATAGTGACGTCAACAGTACAACCCTGGGTCCACAGCAACACCAGGCTTGTAGCAGAAGCTCTGGTACACCCTGCAATTTTTAGCAGCTCAGAATGCAAAAACTAACTGCAGAGGACAGTAATGCATACAATTTCAGAATCAATGTAAGAAGGGGTAATTTACGTATGAAAGTCAAAAGGACTGGGAAACGTGCTAACAGCAGCTCAATTTTCTCTCAATCTCCATTCTTTGTTACAGAGGCAGAAGTAAGTCTGTTTTACAAAAAACATACTGACAAGGCATATGGATTTTGGCATAATGCATAGCTAACAGGGTGTCTTGGGGAAGGAGAGCACAGTATGAACACCTAGTACTGGTAATTTTCCCTTGCAAAACTGCTGCAACTGCACAGTGTGAGTCACTCCTCTGCCATATAGTGATGTCAGCAGGAGTCAGCAACCCAGCAGCTGAACAACAAAGGCAAGTGCAGCAGGGCTAAAGCAGGGCTCAAAAACAAATGCAAAATATGGAAGGCAGAGCAAATCTTGGCCAAAAATAACAAATGCACATACCCTTTCAGGTCTAGTACTGCATAGAATGACTACATGCTGTAACTTTATGGACTTTCGTGATAGGTGCTATTTAAACCGCCAGTGCTTAATTGCAAAAATAGTGTTAATTTATAACCTCTTCCATTCCCCATTTCCTCTTTTCTGCTTCCAGAGGATGTTGGTCTTTTGTTTGGTAGCCTCAATTGGGGCCTGCCCAGTGGTGTATCATTCCCCACCTGACAAATGCCCTACTCAGACAATTAATCTCTCACCTTTCGACATACTGTACTTCTGGCAATAACATTTCAATTGAATAGATGATAATTTGAACAAATTGGAGATTTGCCTCCCTACTTTCTGTTGACAGATGTACTGTCTTTTATTATAGTTGTAGGTTTGTGGTTTATGTACAAAGAACATGTTGGCAGAAAAAGACCACTGGTTCATCCAGTCTGTCCTGTTTTGTTATTTTATTAGTTGTGTTAACTGGGTGCGCTCACTGAGCCAAAACCCTGTTTTAGGTGGATCCCAGGGCTATACAAGAACAGCCAAAAGATGTTACAATATCAAATACAGTATGCACAGTACAAAATATACAAAAATATGCAACATGCAGTACACACGTATAAAAATATACGTTTAATCTCACCTGATTGATGCATTCATTTAAAACAAGCACAATGCAATTGACTAATTACATAATTCTTTAAGTGATTTTTAAAAGCAGTATGACCATCAACCAGCTGAACAGACAAAGGAAGATTGTTCTAGCATTTGACAGCATGTACAGAAAAGACTTGTTGGCCCATAGCTGTAGAAACAGCTGGGATCTGCAGCAAGTACTTACCAGATAACCTAAGAGTTCTGGTGTCCATTTTTGCAGTCACAAGGAAAACAAGAAAGAGTTTTACCCTATAGTACCCCAGGGTCTATTGTATACTTCAGGTCATTGCCCTCTCCTCCCTATTCCTTGCCCTACTGCTTCCTCCTGTGTAAACAATTAAGCTTTTTACTTGGTCCCAGCTGTGTTTGAAACCATTAATGGTTCTTTTACCTCTGCTTGTAGGCTGTTCAGTTGCTTCACTGCTCTCTCTGTGTAAAATAAAACATTCTCAGGTCCCTCTTGTATCTCCCCCTGCCAGCTTCTGCTCATCTCCCCGTGTTCTTGATTTACCATTCCTCATGACTATTTCCTCACAATCGACCTTTTCATTCCTTTCAGGAACCTGAAGTCTTTATCATATCATGGATTAAGTTAGTGAGTAAGGTGTTCAACCCCAAAAGATCATAATACCAAAATGGAGTTCTAAGTTTTTAATTAACTCCATGCATGTACTGTCTCTTATTTATAGATAATGCATATTCAATTTTTTTTATTCCATGTAACATTTCAGTAAAAATCCATTTCTCTTATTTCTGTTCCTTGGTAATAAATTATATTTTATTCATAGATGACATTTCAGGATTATTGGAGTTCCCTTGATCAGAGCTGTAGAGCTGCAAATAAATGTATTCCTTTTCACTTCTGGTAATTCTTTAGTTTATTTTTTCCTATGTTTCTGCTAACTCAAAATACTGCCATAGGAGTAGGGAGAGGAAATGTTTACTGTGAATAGGGGATGGCCTGCATGAATACTTTTACTTTAAAGGTTTGCTGAATAACATTCTAAATGTTGTAAATATTTTTCTTCTTAGGCACAGGCAACCTCTTTCTCATAATTCCTCAAGGTCAGATTTACATTGTCTATATAAGCATTAGTGATTGTTATGGGTCTTGGGAAGGGTGTTACTCAAATCTAATAACCTAAATGAGAAACGTTTTATCTGGAAAAATTTGAACCTGTTCCTCAGGCTTTACAGTTTTGTTTGCTTTAACGTCTGAGGTAGAGGCTCTGAATGGAACATGAGAGAGGTCACTTTAATCTCCTCACTACTATCCTCCATAATGTTATGACCTGGAATATGGGACCGGCTGGTTCATTGGTGGTAGCTGTGGTTACTTTGTCTTTCATACCAGGAGGTCAAAAGGAAATGGGGAAAAGCTTTGATTATGGTTTCCAGGTTGTTTGGCTATTTTTCACTGTTAATTACTTAATCCCTTGTCTCCTTTTTACCTCCCACTTATTCCTCAGTGAGAGTTATCCTACCCAAATTGAGGCCAAAGACACATTCATTGGTAAGTGTTTTTTTCCTAATGCTTGTAGGGGCACTGAGGCAATAAAGGAAAGAGTCTCTTGGGGCTCTGGGCCAGCCAAGCAGGTAACCCTGGTCATCCTATTGTGTCTGCCTGCTCCTGCCCCACATCCCTGCATTTTTGGACAGCCTCATGAGACCCCTCATTGAGTTCCTACCCTCCTAGGTTAAAGACACTAACGATGCTCTCCAGTTATTTGACAGGTTCAGGTTCAGTGACTCTCATTTGCTCATCTTCACCATGGACATCAAACCTCTTTACACAGTGATCCCCCATGATGATGGTCTGACAACTTTGCAGCATTTCTTGAATAAGCGGGAAGTCAGACAGCCACCCACACACACACTAACTCATCTGGTAGAACTTGTTTTTACACTCAATGCTTTTTCTTTTAATAACAGTTTTTTTCAGCAGGTCAGTGGAGTTGCCATGGGTACCAAGATGGGTCCCAGCTTTGCTAATCTGTTTGTGGGTTGAGTGGAGGAATGTTTTTTCTCTCATTCACAGGAACTGTGCCTGAACTCTACAAACGCAACATAGATGACTGTGTAGGGGCCACCTCCTGCTCAGGGAGACCCACCAAGTCTTCCTTGACAAGTTTACTATGGCCCATCCTTCCCTTCGATACACTGTTCAAGTATCCTCCTCTACACTGTCTTTTCTGGATATCCAACTGTCAGTACAGAACACTGGTCTGAAGACATCCGTTTATTACAAACCCACTGACTCTCACAGTTTCCTTCTCCACAGCTCCTTCCATCCTAAACATGTCAAGAATGGCCTGCCTTATTCACAGTTTTTTAGACTTTGCAGATTATGCAGTGAAGAGGATAATTTTGCTGAACAGACCCAAATAATGCACAGTTTTTTTATCAACAGGGGATACCCTAAAAGCACAGTGGACAGAACACTATCCTGGGTCAGTAACATACCCTTTAACCTTGAACCCCACAGGAAGGATGCTGTCACGCAAGAACAACGGTGAATTCCACTAGTGCTTCCTTTCCATCAGAGCACACCTTCTCTTCACAGGATCATCACCAGTAACTTTCCCATTTTGCAAACTGATCCGAACATTGGTGATTCCTTTACAGAACCACCTATTGCCTCCTACCGCTGGCCATCTAACCTGTGGAATCTCCTGGTTAAAAGGACCCTACCTACTCCTAACAGTTCCTCCCTACTAGGTTCCAAACCTTGCAACAGGACTTGCTGCTACACCTGCAAATTTGTTTCCATTGTGACTGAAATTTGGGGGCCTACAGGTGTTTTTCATATCACCAAGGAGTTCTCATGCACCTCCACTAATGTGGTATATTGTATTCTTTTCAGGAAGTGCACAGCTATTTACATCGGAGAAACTGGTAGGCACCTTGCTGACCATTTTGGGGAACATTACAGAGCAATCAGAAATGGTGACACTGCTAAACCCATTGTATCCCACTTTATCTCCAGGGACCACAGTGTCAATGACCTTTCTGTCTGTGTCCTTCAGCAGGGCTTCTGGGATTCTGACCACAGAAAAAACATGGAAGCCAAGCTGATCATCCACCTTGGCTCCGCCCAGCCCTCTGGTTTAAATGATAGACTTATTTTCCACTAACATCTTTCAGCCACCCTTATTTTCCCTAAAGTCTGTTTGTATCTGTACACATTTAATTTCTTTTTCATTTTCACCATAAGTCTCCATCTCTGTCTCCTTCCCCCACATTTGTCACCTTTCAGCCTTCTTACTAGGCCCTGTTAATTAGTCCCCACCTGGGGACTTCTCTAGCTCTTTCACTTCTATTTTGCTTTATCTTTCCCATCATCACCTTTTTGTTTCACAGATTCTCTCTTAATTTTGCCATTTATCACTTCTTCTCCCTGAGCCTCCCCTTTTTTCTTTCCCCACATATGTATGTGTATATATATATATATATATATATATATATATATATATCCTTCATTTTACCTCCCTCTACCTAACTTTGTTTTTTTTCTCTTTTAGATATTTCCTGAAGAAGGCCTAATGTCGAAACATAGATTTTTAACTCTACATTTTCTATTTTCAGCATTCATTTAATATAACCCTTTTGTTTTGCTTTTAGACCACATGCTGATGCAGCACCTTGTTTTTGTTTTTACATTTTGTATGCAGCCAAATGATTGCCCCTTCCTTGGAAGTACAACTTTAATAAATTCATAGCAAGAGTGCTTGTCTTTCCTATATAGAGAGAGACAGGTCCTTGGTTCAAAGTTCATTGTTACTGTCTTTGGTTAACTGATACTTTTTACTGCTTCAGGATGTAATTTAAGTGTTTTTATTTGTCCATTTAAGCAGAGATATGGACTTATGAAGTGTGGGAGGATTGTGCAATTTTTTATTAAAACGAATGATATACATTGACTTGGTAACTTGGAGGAACACCTACAGTGAAAGGTGGTCACTTTAGCTAACTATTTAGATATAAAAATATGAGATAGCAATGATAAGGGAATTACAACAGAACATATCTTTCTAAGCTTACTGTAATGGGGGACTAGTTCTTGATTTAAAGTATTATCCCACAATGTGAACAGACTTGACAGTCTGTTTAAACACTGCAGAAAGATAGCCTAGCATAAAATAAATAAGACACAAATTATATTATTCCAGCAAATGTATTTCTTCTCATATAAGCAAGTAAAATTAGAGAAATATGGATATTATCATGTAATTAAATCTTCTAATACTAGTGACAGAATGAGGGGTAGTAACTCTTCTTCATATAACTACTCCCTATCAAATGAAGAGAACATGTTCTGATAAAGAATGACTTAGTTAAGCAATAAGGCATGACAGGGGATGCATTATGGTTGGATAATGCCCACCTCCAGTGGGTTGAAGCATGAGGCAAAGCGGAGAGCTTCCACCACCCATAAAGGGCCGTTAGCCCACCATAATGCACCACCTGGAGTACTTTATTGTGATTATGAAATGGGTCCCTATGGGTACTATATAAATAAATAAATTACTAAAATATATTTTTATTTGCCAAAAAAAGATACAACATGTTTAATAAATCTTTAAAAGGAAAAAAAGTAGTCCCATCTGGACATTGTGTTGTGACCACTTTGCTAGTTTGTAGTGATAATATTTTAAAGCCAGGACTGCCGGTGCAGAGTGTCTCATTGGGGCACAATGCATGTTTTAGTTTAATCAACACAAAAAGGAAAAATAAGGAAATGGTTTATCCACAGTACCAGAGAGCAGAGGCTACCTGAGGAGCCATGAGGGAAAGGGAGAGTTGAGCTTCCATGAGTGGTAGGCTGAAATAATTACAGACTGCCTTACAGATTGTGCAGCGGGGCATCAGGTGAGAGACCATTAATTTAGAGTTTGGTGTTGGGGTAGGTGTCACCACAGAACTGCAGTTCAGTACCTGGGCTGCTGGTCAGAGTGGAGGGAGCATGACAGTTTTTTTTTGAAGCAGTTGACGTTTGACATTCTGTCATGGTCTGTCTCATTTATCTGTGGTCAGGAGATGGAGCGGCATAGCAGTAGTGGTGAAAATGAAAATACTGCTAAAAATCAAGAAGGCTGAAGAAAAGTGTTCAAATATATCTTACTTTAAACTGGGAGGGATGTGGGATTGGTCAATCAGCAACAGTGGGAAGTGATATGACACAGAGCTGATTGCTGGTAGAGAGGACTAACGGCCAGGAGTTACTTTCACCTGGGCCATTATGCTGGGATAATGGCCCAGCTGAAAGCAGCTCTTGACCAATCAAGGCCTGGCTGTAATTCTTATTACCCATTTCAAAATTGGAAGTCTATGCCTGTAGTTCAGTGGACAAGCATCCAGCCACTCCCACTTCCAGTCCTGTAGAAGCAGTTCCTCTGAGCCTCTCTCTCTTAAGTACTTTTTTTTTGCTGCTGGAGGCTCTGTCGGTCTGTCCTTTGCTGCTGGCTGGGGCATACCCCCCTCCACCTTGCTGTTTTGGCTTCAGCTTGTTTCTGCTGGACTCTGTTGTCTGTCTCCTGCTTTGGTTTGTATTTTACCTCTGGCTGTGTGCTTCTTTGTGTTGCTTGTCCTCTGTTCTTCTGTGCTTGTGTGTCTTTTGTTTTGCTTTCTTTTTGAGGGGTTTCTGTTTCTAAACTCCTTGTATATTGCTAATCCGGAACTCATGCTACTTGCTCCCACTTACTCACAATGCAACTGCAATCATTATCTATGTGTTTCAACTCATATCACATAGCTGCTCTTCATGCTATGCACCTTAATTATTTTCACCTGGTTCAGGCTGACTCTGAACCCTAGCCCATGCAGCTCTCTCCTGCTTCCTCAGCTCATACCACATACCTCAATGCTGCTGTTTTTACTGCACTGTCTATCAATTGCTGCTTTCAGAGCATTACCTCCTTCAAGTCTATGTTCATCGAATTGCTACTCCTACAACTCATAGTTACTCAATACAGATGCTGCTTTGTGTTTTTACACTGCTATTATAATCTGGAGGTCAGCTAAGCTGCCACTGATACTGTAAACTAGTTTTAATATCTGCATGTGGGTCTCAGTATCTTCCATCCCTTTCTTGTTTTTCCTACAGTGGGGGACTTGGAGGTGTTGAGGGAGTTGTGGCCCCATGTGGCATACTTACTTTATGTTCTAATCCTGCCTCCACTGCCTGAAATCCTCAGAGTATTTGTCACCTTCATTGGCTTCCTTGAATGCCGATCTGGCTTTCCCCACTATTCATATTTGCTGCTCCTCTGACGTACATGCTAGTCCAACCATTGCTACTCTACTTTACAGACCTACGTGCAGGTCCACTCATTGCTTGCACAATCATTGCTCAATGCTCGCTACTACCATCTGACCTCTGTGAGGTCCCAGCTATCAATGTTCATTCTGCTCCTCTTCAGTATTCTGGGGCATGCCAGCCATACCATTCCTGGCATAGGGCCTCCCTACAGCCAACGGTCTCACTCTGTATTTTTAAAGTCTGCATCTTGAGCATGCCTGATTTGGGGTGGGGGTCCTTCTCACCTGGCCCATAGCTGGGAATGTCCTCACTCCAGGCCTGGCTTTGCCATTTAAGACTCGATGGCAGCTCCTGGTGTAGAATTTAAGACTAGCCTTGAAGGGTGGGTATAGCAATCTCCTTTGGCTCTAGTATTCTACTAGCAAGGAAGCTTCACCTCATTCTCCCTATGACTGCCTCTGATTCACCTGGTTTGTTTTTAGGGCAAGTAGGTCAGGTGAGTGCCTCAGCAGTCATTGCTCTCCTACTCCCTCCTTGGTTGCCCTGATGTTGCAGAGCACTCTCGCAACCTTCCACGGTGTTCCCATTAGAGGGATTGAGCAAGAGCTTTCCTCTAAACTGGAATATTTTCCAACATGTTTTATTGGGTTTCTAAATTGCAGCAGCAAAGCCATCACAAAGTAAACATCCCAAGCCTGGAGGGAAGGTGACCTAGGCCTTGGATCCCCAGCAATTTCCTCCTCAAAGTTTTTTTTTCTCTCCTCCATTCCTCAGGTCATAACGGTTAGTTAGCCATAGTTAGTGTTTCCTAGTTCCTATAGGTAGGTCCTGCTGTTGGATGGAGGTGGATGGTGTCCCTACTTACCATTCCCTTTCTCCTTAGGAGGTCCCCTCAATCTCCAATGCAACCCATTGTACTTGTGCCATTGCTAGCCTGCACATCTCATTGCGTTATCAAGCTGCCTGTTGCCTTATCTACTACTATGCCTCATGGCTACTGATTACTAACATGCTTCATACTACTACATTTCTTTTTGGGGATCCTTCCTAAGGTACCTTTAGCCAAGGGAATCATTCCGCAGCACCTCTAGGGGTAAAACCCTCTTCAAGGGTTCCTTGCCTTTGGTACCCCTACAGGGTGGTAATTCCTCTGGAATAGAGAGTGTGAACAGCCAAAATCAAGTACAGTTGCACAGTTGCACAAGCATAACATCATACTGGCTGCATAGGCCACTGAATGGTAAGTAAGATCTTTGGGAAGCAATTAACCCTAATGAGCCTCGCTACATCACCTGGGTTGAAGGCATCCTCATTTCAAAGATTACTTGAACATTTTCTAGAATTTCAACAGGGAGTTTTGCTGATTGGGGGAGACTTTAATTTCCTTAAGAGATGCCAGCCATGATTCTAGTAACTCTCATCCACAAATATTAACAAGGCACAAAAACACTGCAAATGGCCTCTTAACGACATTGGACTAGTGTTTACATGGAGGAAACTACATCCCACTGATAGATAATATACCTTTTATATTCACCCCCATTCTAACTATTCCAAATTAGATTATTCCTTAAAGCAGACCATATGGACCTGTAGATTCTGCTGAAATAGAACAAATTCTTCTGTTCAACCAGGTTTCAATTAAATTTGGTTTAGCATTATACCCACAGGTTTGGCAAGTACGATGGTGATTTAATACCATGTTGTTAAACAAGCCTGCATTTTAAGATCTCCTAAAAGAAAAATAACAATACTTTGTATTTTGAGGAAAATTACACCACAGGGGCCACTTCATCTTTAATATGCGGCTCACTTAAAACTGCACGGGGGGGAGTTATTACATATGCTGTACAAAAAAAAAAGCACTGAGAACACCATCTTTCTCAGCTGATAGAACAATTGCATATTCTGCAGTTGGTGCATATGCAAGGAGATACTTCTCTTTTACCCAAAATTAATAGAGTCCAGTGTGAAAATCAGGACATCATGAATTTTAGAATGAAACAAACTTTACTGTACTTGAGACAATGATACTGTAAACCATAGAGAAACATTAGGATTAGGTTTAGAAACACAGAACATTTTCACAGAAAAAGACCACTGGTTCATCCATTCTGCCCTGTTATACAGTACTCTGGGAACTATTGTCTACTTAGGATTTTTGCTCTTGTTTCCTGCCTTGCCCCCTGTCTTAATGCTATCCTGCTGAGTAACTATTAAGCTTTTTGCTCTGCCTCAGCCATGTTTGAAATGCTTAATCGTTCTTGCTCCATCCACCTCTGCTGCTAGTTTGTTCCATGGCTAAACCATTCTTTCTGTAAATTAAAACTTTTCTATGACACTCCTGAATCCCCTCCCCTCCCCTGCACTGATGTACCCATATTTTTGATTCACAATTCCTGCTGAATACTTACTCGCAGTCTACCTTGTGCACATCTTTCAGGAACTTGAAGGTCTCTATCATATTGACCCTCTCCCTTTTGGTTGCAAGAGGGTATACAGTATGTTCAGAGCCATAAGTGGATCCTCACAGTATCTGCCCTGTTGGCCCTTAATCATTTTTGCTGTTGTGCACTGCACTGTCTCTAGACAATCTTTATCTTTCCTTTCTTTCCTTAAGTGGGGACTCCAGAGCTAGGCACAGTAATCCAGATGTGTGAGAGGGCACGTGGCAAAGACTGTAACTTACTAGTTAGGAAAATTGCAAAAAAAGGCTATTATGAAACTGTCTGACCCAAACACAGGATCCAGTACCATAAAACAGAACAAACATTACAAGCCTTGCAGGACTTCTATGCCACATTATATGAGAAAACTGCTGAGTCTCCAGATTTAGCAGATATTGCTCTTTTTAGGATGGTTCCACACCCCACCCTCAGTTTACTTTACAACAGAATGAAGTTTTAAGCTACCCGGTTACTGTAACAGAAATTATGGGAGTGATTTCATACCTGAAATCAAGGAAATTCCCTGGCCTGATGCATATGGAGCTGACTTCTGCAAAGCCAGTAAAGATTTAATTTTGCCCCAGTTGATTTGAACTTTTTAAAATGTTCTGTCTGGGGACTCCAAACCAGACTCTTGACATTATGCAAATATTTTGTCAATTTTAAAACCTTCTAATGGCCTGACCAATTGTGAATCATACTTACCAATCAGTTTACCAAATGTTGATAAACGATTCACAAGCATAATGACTAAAAGGTTCAAAGAGATGCTACTGCACATTATTGACCCTGATCAAGTTGGCTTTATTATGATGCATCAACCTTTGGATATTATTATGCTTACCCTCCTTCTAATAGGTCATCTCCTCTCAGCAGATACTTCCACCTTAATTTTATGTTCAGATGAACAAAAAAGCATTTGCTAGGGTGTCCTGGAGATTTCTTTATCACATCCTGGCACTCCTCAAGATTGGTTTGACATTATCTACCTGGCACAAACCCATGTTGCCGACTATCCAGACCTCCCACCTCCTCCAAGTACACCCCCAATCGTTCCTTTAGTATACTCTCCATTAAGTTTCCTACCACCAAGGTCAATTGATGGGTCTATAGTTACCTGGTACTTCCCTCGGCCCCCCTTTATGGATTGGCACCACATGTGCCTCTCGCCAATCCCTAGGTACCCTCCCTGTCTCAAGCGACCTGTTGAAGAGCTCCTCCAGGGGCGCAGCCAGATGTCCGCCAATTCCCATAGTACTCTCGGATGAATGACATCCAGCCCAGGAGATTCATCTTTCTTTAGGGCCTTGAGGGCTACCCACACCCTTTCGGGTGGAGATAGCATCATTCGTCCCCTCCACCTTACTGGCCTTTTTGTCCTTATCCTGATGTGACACCCCTGGGGTACCTCTCCCTCCTTCTCCTCCCTCTTGCTCCATCTCTGTTGCTCCCCTGATCCCACTCACTACCGCTGCTATCCCCATCATGCTTTGCTTTGTAAATATCCCATCCCCCTCCCTAGTGAACACAGAGGCGAAGTACTCATTTAATACGTCTGCCTGGTCCCTCGCCTCTTCCACCCACCCTCCTTCTGATCTCAATCTGCCGAGATGGACCTTAGTTTTTCTCCACTCCCCAATGTACCAGAAGAACCCCATTTTCCCTCCATGTATCCCCTGTGCCAGCCGCTGTTCTTTACTGGACTTTGCTCCCCTCACCATCCGGGTGACTTTTCTAGATGCAAGCAGAATGGATACAGCACCTGCAACTTATAAATCCAGTGACAGATAATAGCATGAGTGACTACTCTTCTTTTTTATAGTGTTATCTATGTAGGATTTATATTAGTAGGTGTATTTTATGTTAAATGTATCCATTTGTGAAAATGTATAAGTACAGGGGGCTGAGTAAGTTAATACAATGCTATTTGATTTAAACATGCCTCTCCTGCCCCCCCTTTTGTTTGACCTAATTTTTCCCAAAAAATTCTAGATATTCTTTTTTACATTTTTCAATGATATGATTTAGTTGGTGTAGAAGTTATGCTTCCCCCCCAGCATTGTTATTTGCTTTCTGTATTTCTGTGAGTGCAGACTGCCCCTAGTAAATGCAAGCCGCTAATACTTAATGGTCTCAAATATTGTAACTTAAAAGTAAGTAACAGCCCTTAAGATATGAGGTCTGGTATCCCAGTGAAAATATTATAAAAGGCTACTTTACTGTTACTGATGTTTCTTCCAATTGATTTTGTATGTTTTCCTCTGTGTGGTTTATATCAGAAGGCAGGTGAGACTTGACCATGCTACCCCTTTGAATGCAGGCCTTTTATGGTAACAACTTGATGGCATCTTTTAATTGGCATTGCAATACTGGAGAGAATAAAATCTAAAAAGTTGCAATTAAGATAGAATAAATTAATTAAACAATTATGTTAAAAAGTATTTAAGGGTAAAGCTGGTCATCAGCAACACCTCCTTGTGGTGAAGAAGCTGGTTAAGCCTCAAAATGCTGGGGTTATAGTCCAGATCTGCTTGCCTTTGCATGAAATCATGAGGAGGGGTTCAAATAAATGAATTAAATGCAGTTTTAGTCCAAGAGTGCTTTTTCTTCTTTGGAGTGGACTTGGAGAAAATAGGCACAACAATATGTTTATTACATTATTGAAGCGACATGCACAGCTCAGGGAGTCTTATCAAGTCACCCTCAAAACCTCTGCACCCCTTCCTGTGAAGAGCTATGCAGAAGTGTGCCTGAGCTGGAACCCAACCCTTAGTGAATAGGAGGGTCATATGGCCCAGTGGCAAGTGACCACCCCCTTCTTGTGGCACTGCACCCACAGGCAAGCCAATATGGTTAGAGGAGACCCCCAAAACTGGAAATCAAGTCTTGCAGACCTCCACCTCATGCTGACTGGAGGAGAAGAGTCCTTCAGAAGAATTCAACATTTTTCTCTTTTCTCTTGTACTATCCCCTGAGAGACTCCATGACATTCACAGTTACTATGACTACAACAGCTGACAATTACAGTAGTACTAATCTTGATTAGCTCTTTGGAAGAGACAAAAAACATAAAATAAAAGGCAGGAAAACCCTCTGAGGGAAAATAAGGAGAACTCCTTCCCAACCCCTAGTGCAGTCACACATGGGGGGGTGAGGTGGGCAAAAGGTTCCATAGTCTAACCTGGCCAATCCAAAATTCTGTCTTTACAAGGACAGAGGGTATAAAATCTTCCACTGGGAGTGAAGAGTAAGAGAGAGTTATGGACCACAGCTCATTTTAACCCCTTACTCTCTTCCCCCACCAGATGCCCATCCCCTGTGAATGGCCCCAGTGGATCCTCCCATGGGGGGGCCAATGCACCGCTACACCTCATGGGAGAAACTCTACCTGCCTACTTAGAAGTCAGGTTTCAGGTGAGGGACTGAAGACAATGGGTCAGCTGCTGCAAATCTTTGCAACAATTTATTGTCATATTAGGTCTCATAATCCCTTACCCTGGACAAACGCACACCACTCCTGTCTTGGAGAAAATCAGAGAGTCTCTTCAAGTCAACCTCAGGACCTCAGTACCCCTTAGTTACGAAGGGCCATAGCCATTTGTGGACTGAGGAAAAGATGTACCTCTCTGAGTTGGAAAACAAACTTCATTGTGTAGGGGGGTGCCATATGGCTGGGGTGGCAAGTGACCATCCCTGTTTGGTGGTTCAGCATATGCAGGCAAGACCAATGAGGTTGGCTGTGACTCCCTGAAGTTGGAAACAAGTCCTGCACCCCATCACCTCATGTCACCCGAGGGGAGAAGAGCCCTTCAGAAGAATTTGATCTTCTTCCCTTTTCCTCTTGTACCATCACCCTGAGAGACTCCCAAGCTGCCACAGGGTGGATGAAGTCCACCCTACAAGCAACTCACTCCAATTACTCCTCCAAGATCTGATGTAATGAATCTAAAATAAGTCCAAGCCACTGTCTGACAAATGAACACCAGACTTTGCATAATGTCCCTGCAGGATGGGTTGATGCTGCAATGCCACACCATGGATCCCCCAATAGATTCCATGAAAGTCTGCATCTCCCTGTTGATGCACATGCATGCTTTGTTTGTGGCCCAAGGATTCCATGCATGATATCAGTGGTGCCTCTAGATCATATGGGACCAAAGCATTTTATCCCAGGCCACATCCCATGAATGGATTATAGATCCTCCTTAATCCTTAACAGCAAATCAATGGGTTTCTGGAGTCCAAGGTTTTTCCCACCCAGATGAACCAGCAGTATATCTGATGAACTTCCTCATCAGGCCTCTGCTGACAGCTTAGAGAGAAGTTACCCCAGTGCATGCCCCCCTGACTCAACCAAGGAATCTGTGCTTTCTGTGGTGGAAAACACCAGATTCCTCCCCAGGCTGATACCATGCTTTCTCTATCACCCAATGTATGAAGGGATGTCCACAGATCCCAACTTGCCTGGAACAAACAGGGGGGCCAGGAAAACAGTAAAGACAATGCTAAAGCATATGTGGTCTCACTTATCAGAGAAACATTTGGGACCTCCACTGGCCTAGGGTCTTATCCTGTCCATCATTAAACTTTTGGGCCCTGGCAATTGTGGTCACCCCTATCTATAAAAAGGGATTAAACTCTTTATGGTTCAGTACCATCCATTGCACAGCCAAATCCAGTTTATGCTTAAACTGGAAGGCTGTGACTGGAGTGCCATTAGAGTGATGCAGGAAGATCAACCTGGCATTCTGGCAGATGGCCATGTCTTCCAATGCCATATTCCTCATGTCCCACCCCATTCTCCACAGGAGCTCATAGGGAGTACCAGCATCCCACACCTCCTTGGCTGGACTTGCTCTTGCAGAGTCTGGTGAACATGCACTCTGGTGTCACCATCACATCTTCATTCTGCAGGCTAGTGGATACCCTGATTTCCAGCAGCTGCACCATCTCTGAGACCTGAAAGGCCCCACAGAAGGCCAGCAGAAAACATTCTTAAATAACCTGACTTCCAATGGAAGCCTGCAAACTGATGGCAAAGCCTCCCACACTCTTTCCTGCATAGCTGAGTGATTGGGGGCACACTGATTAGTGTATGTTGGAGCTCCCTTGTCCTAGCCTTCAAGGATCTTCCAAGCCTTGAAAGACTGAGTGGTGTTCATGAAGCTCAGCACCTGGATGAACCATGACAACCCTTCTAGGTGCTGTACTTCCACTCTTGGTGTCAGACACTGCTGCTTTGACTCCAATATTTATCTGTGCAACTGTTCTTCAGGAATCAGACAACAGTTTGGCAAACCAGACTCCATTGAGATGGTGTGGAAGTGCTCCACTCCTCAGCAATGTGCTGCTCTGGTCAACGGTGCAAAAGAATTATGGTACATATACACTCCCAGGCCTCAGGGTCACCATTTTCTGTAAGAAAATCAGGACCAGACAAACATCGCAGTCCACTGCTGGAGCTAGTTCTCTGAACTTCTACCACTATGAATGAGACAAAGCATCAGCAATACCATTCTGAACACCAGGGACATAACAGCTTTAAAATGAATGTTTTTTTTTATATATTTCATTTCATATGGAAGGTTCAGTTATTAACCAAAGCACTTCCTCAGACTGCACCATATTCTTTGGCCAGAGTCATTACCCTCCTACGTATTTGGCATCTATTCATCTTTACCTTCTATATGCCCTTCCCCCTACCCCATGTACCTATCTGTAACATTATATTAACTATGTTTTAATTGCTGCTATGTTTATAATGTACTTGCTATACACAAATGTTTTATCATTATCTTGTTTTGTTTTACTGGTACTGTTGTATGTGACTAAAACAAGTCCTTGTGCAATCATAATAGTGGATGGACATACCATGTCCAATAAGCCATTTCTAATCTCAAGGTTGTTACGTAGCTTAAAGAGAGAACAAAGTGTTGCTTTCTTAATCATAAACACAATGCATGAGAGTACACGCCACACTGCATAATCAGCACATGCCTCAGCTATGGAAAAATATTGAGATATGTCAGACTATGCTGTTCTATAACAAACAGGCCAGAATTAAGAACAACATGTATCTAATACCTGGTCATTATGTGGAAACAGCCCTTCAATATCTGTACTTTTATTAAATATTAACCCTTTGGGTTTACAGCATGTAGATTCTGTATTTATATATATATATATATATATATATATATATATATATATATATATACTGTTAGGGTAATCTACTAATGCCTATGCTCTTTTAAAGTTACTAGAAAGGTCAGTCAGAGATATGTAAACCACAGGGAGCTGTGATGGCATACAGATTATGTGACCTTAAAATCAGCCAATACAATAAAGTCAGCCTGTGCCAAGTGGTACATAAGGAGTTATGGAGGCATCTGAATCAGAAGACTTTCTAAAAATACAAAGTAAACGTTCAAATCGCATAATCCATATATGTATAATGGTCATTTAGTTTTGTATTAGTTGTGGGGAACTACAAATAATGCTAAATGTCCGACCTAAACATATTTCGTGATATGCAATCAATAAGGGCAAGCATAAAAAAAAAACTAACAATAGTGTTTGCTTGTAATTACCTGTTTCTACATGCTAATAAGTAAATAACCTTTTAATTATAATTATAGTTAATACTAGAGGAGCACTTAAGTACTGGATCCATTTTAATCACGAAGTTTTATTAAATGTACTAGGTTACATGCTAAATTACTTCTGCTCATTTGTCATATTGGTTTGGCAGTGTCTCAGTATAATCCTAATGGAGCAATGTCACTATCTTGTGGTGACAGTTAAAATTGTTAGCTTAATTGTAATGCATTACATTTCTAAGTTAAGGGAAGCAGTATGACCAAATATGGATAGACTGTTATGAAAGCAATGACCAAGCAAAAACATAGTCACCAGTGTCACAATTCATGGACAACATTAGGCCATACGAGCATAGCCAATCAGAGACTGACAAATATCATGTAGCTAAAGTATTACCTTATTTGTAACTTCCTGAAGTTGTTTGTCACACTGTATATAAACCCCACTGCCTAAAGCTTTTGGAGAACATGTAACCAGATTGCGCAGAGTGCTGCATCACTCTTAATAAAATACCTTTAGTCTGCAAGAAAAGTTCTCCAGTCTGTTACTCTTTGATGTCTTTATCCTTGAGGTGCCCAAGCCAAATATCACATAACCTACCGCTCGCTCACTGACAATTCATAGGGTTACACTATCCTACTCCCTAACTCCTAATCTATGTCACCCTTGTTATCTCTTTTCACTTTTTATAGCTTGTGTTCCCTTACCAAAGTATGAACTGGAATTCATATTTGATCAAAGATACACATTTGATCTTGACCAAAATAATGTGTTTTTTTAACTGCATACATTTTTAACAATAAATTCATCCATAGTGTATATTCTGGTGGATATACTTCTTTCCAATATCTATTTATGCATCTCCTTACATTTATTAATGCCATGTTTATTTTTTTCTTACTGCACCATCCCTTATGAATTGTGTTGATGATGTACCTAATAGGAATAGTTCTACTTCATAATTCAGATGACCTACAGGAATATTATTAAGTGTGGCAAATACCTTTTTCCATAATGGTATTATATATCTAAATGTTGCAGTTACATGTGTAAAAGTCCCTCTTTTAGTACCACACCAATTATACATTGATGATATCATTGGAATAATTTTATTTAGGAGAGGTGGAGTATAGTATATTCTGTGGAATATACTGAACTGAATTTGATTCACTCTATTGTTCATTGCAGTTTTTATTTGATTTTTTATTTCTGTCCATTTACTTTCAGACAGACTGTATCCTAAATCATTCTCCCCAACCGTTTTCAGCTTTTCTAACTTCTTCCTTCCATTCCCATTATTGTATTATACATTTTTGATATAATTTTTGCTTCTTTTTTTCATTAAGAAATCTTGTGGTGATGTACTATTTGATGTTTGTATGTTATTTTCTAGTACTATGGTAAGGGCAGATTTTACCCTCAAGTAAGAGAAGTGATCTGGTTCCCTAAGATTGAATTTGTCTTTCAATTCTTGAAAGGTGGAAAAGTTTTCTCCATTGCATACATCTTCAATTTGTGTCATTCCCTTTGAGCCCCATGGATTATACATTTCTTTACACATATCCATTTCTTTTACTTCTAATCTGATTTGACTATGTACATTAATCCTTAAATTTTCTTTTGTAATTTTATAATAATTTTGCCAAGCCCTTATTGTTGCTTGTGTACATGGGTTATTGACACTTTTCATTTCCTTCTCTCCTCTATATTAATATTTTTTATCATAAAATTTGTTTTCTTTATTCTGTTCAAATTCTGAATATACCCACCATGGTGGGTCTTCTATGTAGTATTCTACAGTTTTACAGTTTTGATTTATTATAACTGCTTGTTGATAATATTTTAAATTAGGAAGTTTTAAATCTATTGATTGTAATTAGCGTTCAACTTCTGTAGAGATAATCCAGCTTTCCTTCCATATAAAATGTATTATTAGTGAGTAATTCAACAGTGTTTTTCTTTTGTAAGAATAATGGTAAGGACTTAAATATATATAATAACCTTGGCAAGATGTTCATTTTAATAACTTGCATTCTCCCTATTAATACTAAAGGTAGGTTTTCCCATTTTTGTAAGTCCTGTTTTATGTTATGTATTAATGGTTTTCAAGTGTCTTTAAATTGTTTGTCAGTAGTATCCCCAAATATTTTAATCTAATAGTTATTTTAAATGTTGACCCTATCTCAGCATTTATATTTTTATTGGGATTAGTTGTAAGTATTTCTGATTTAGACCAGATTATCCTATACCCTGAGATTTTACCAAATTCT
This sequence comes from Neoceratodus forsteri, assembly GCA_016271365.2. Lineage (NCBI taxonomy): Eukaryota > Metazoa > Chordata > Ceratodontiformes > Ceratodontidae > Neoceratodus > Neoceratodus forsteri. The sequence goes on along the minus strand of CM028133.1, from coordinate 410,695,143 downwards.
GCAAAGATTTTTAGTATTTCTGGTATGGCTGTATCTGGATTTGCAATACACAATATATCATCTGCATATAATGATATTTTAATTTCGTATGGTCCGGTTTGTATTCCTTCAATTTCTTTCTTTTCTCATATTTGTGTTGCTAGTGGCTCAATTGCTATTGCAAACAAAAGCAGGAGAGAGAGGGCATCCCTGCCTCATACCCCTAGCTTTAAAATGAATGTTAAGTAACATACAACTGAGGATGAAAATCCTCATAAGGTTGTCCAGTGGGACCTTGGCCCCTAGCTGCCCATTGAAGACATGGACCACACCTGTGTTGTCAGTGCAGAAATAGCTCTTTTAGAAACATAGAAATAGAATTTGTCATCAGAAAATGACCGCTTGGCCACCCAGTCTGCCCAGATTATCCCTGCCTAGTTTGTCTCCGGTGACACTAGCACATCCTTGACTATTTACTAATAGTCCCACTCTCTAGCCTATGCTTTCTTGAAGCCCCCTACTGTTTTTGCCTCACTGCTTCCACTGGCAGTATATACCAGGCATCTACCAATCTTTCAGTGAAGTAGTGCTTCCTCACATCCTTCTGAAAGTGCCCCTCTCCAGCTTCATTCCTCTGGTTGTGGCAATCTTTCTCATTCTCAAAAGTCTCTGCTCCTATAGCCTGTTCACCCCAGTGAGGTACTTGTAGGTCTCTAACATGTCCTTCTCACTGTCCGCTCCTTCAGGGTGTACCTGACGAGATCCCTCAGTCCCTCCTCATAGGGCTTTTGGTGTAACCACTGCTCCAATTTGGTTGCCTTCCTCTGGACTACCTCCACCCTGTCTATGCTCTGTCCTTTCTGAGGTGTGGTTTCACCAGTGAGTGATACAGTGACAATACAAGGGAAGCCTGAGAGGGGAGGGAGTGATGACTAGCTATTGATCGCATAGGATCAGTGGTCACATACAATGTATAGGGATACAGGCAGACTGGATGGGCCTAGTGGTCCTTATCTGCTGACAATTTCTATGTTTTTGTTTCTAATACCATATTGCTCTTCCTGCTGGAGCTACCTCTCTCAACTAGCAGCACATCTCACTTTTTTGCCATCCTGATGTTGTCTTCCCAAAAGGCCTTATCCAGCTCTTGTTCCTGTACTGGAGGTCTGTATTGCATTCCTGTATGGTGGTATTCCACCCCTGTATAAATAGCAGCCCCAGTACCTGTCTCTCAACTGGTGACCCAAAATCAAATGCATGACCACTATTAGGAAAAAACCCAGCAGGGTGATCTGCCATGGGAGACCCACCACTACCCAACTGGAGGGTCAATTAGTGGCACACCATGCCCCTGTGAAGAATGCCCCAAAGCTCAACCTGCAGGATGCATCCATAAACAGCTTCAGCTTCTGACTGTTCACTGTTATAGACCACAAGGAGACTCCATTAAAGTGGGTAACAAAAGCTTGCCAGACTTTCTAGGTCTTCCTTGAAGACTTCTGTCATGCATATCTGGTGGCGGGGTTTCCATGCACCTGACACCAACTTTGCCACTCACAAAAAGAAAGTCCTCCCCATCAGGAGACCCGGCAGGCAAAGTTCATGTGAAGCCCAGCTATTGAAGCTGCTGTAGGGTAATCTTTATAGCTGCCACTGAGCATCACAGCAGAGCCCTCACAGCCTCAATCTTGTCTTGAGTCAGGTGACATTCCTGTGCCCTTATATCTACTGTATTTCAATGTTAAGAAATGACGTGACATGATTTGGGGCATTAACCTTACCTGGGAGCAATGGAACACCAAAGCTGTGGTACAACTATAGGAAGGTCTCCAGTTTCTGCCCAGAGGCTAGGGAATGAGTTGGGCCAGCAACTAGGAAATCATCCAACTAGTGAACAATCTCTTGCCCCCAGCTTCTTTTGCTGCTGCCAAGAACAAAAACATGCTGAAGCATTTGAACACTGCACAGCCCCTGCACCCCTCCTCATATGCATACAGTTAGCAATGTAATTCTGGCCTTCAAATTTTATCCCCAGCAGATCTCTTTCATTTGGATGGATAGGGACTAGGGAGCAGTCACAATGCCAACTCGATATCTACTTTGGCCATGTGAGCCCCAGATTCCACTGTATGCATTGCATCAACTGCTCTATCAAATGATGCATACTAGACCACCATGTAGTGCAGATCAGTTTGGTCATTGACTGAATCACCTTCTGGGTATGACAGGTGGTTGATCTTGTGGTACTCACTTTGGAACCTTTCTGGGGACAAGGCCAATAGGGGTACCCTGAGACCAGGAACTGGCAAGGAGGAATAAAGACTGCTGATCCTGCCTAGGCTCAGGTCTCTATTGAATTTGTTCTGGACTAGCTGTGCTTCATCCCTGGCTAACTTCAGTATCTCCACTTCATAACCCTGTTATGCGCCCTCATACAGTATTCTGAATACAACCATAATAATATTTGTCAGCAAGGTGTCCACCTCACAGTTCAAGTGCTGTTGAAGCCAGGGCCTAACCTGTTCCAGCCTTATCAGGTTGGGCAGGCTTGCTACGGTTGGGCTTACCTTGATTGCTCTGAAAGGACCACTGCTCTCCCTGGTATGGATGGCTGGGCTTGCACTGGCTGAAGGGGTGCCTGTGGCTGCATGCAAAGCATTCATCTCAGTACCTGTAAAAGGTCTTGCTGCAAGTCCTATACACCTTAACCTTTTTCTATCCAAGTCTTCTTGTTTCTTATCCTTATTTTCCTCAGGCTCTTTGGGTTGGTTTAACAAAGAAAACATATCCTCAAGTTTATGCCTGAGAATCTGTTGACAGACCTTGTCTGACAGATGTGCTCCCACTGGCTGAGCAGCACTGGCATGGTGCTATGGGAGAGGGACCACTGCTGACAGTGTTTCTCCACTGGCACTTGCCCCTAACACTGTCTGGACCCGACACTCTCTGCTGCAGGGCCTGAACTGCCACTGTGAGCCACACTACTGCATCCAATAGCTTGTCTCACTTTTTTGTCCAGGACAAAGGGCTCACTTATGAGCTGTGACAGTTTCTGAGGGAGGGCAGTTGTATAGGATCAGCCTTTGCAGGATTAGCCAGAGGGTTTGGGAATCCCCCACCACCACCTTGGGCTTGGTTTTTTTTGTGGATGGAGGCTCTCTTCACTCTGGTATCAGGTGAGAGCCAAACTGGGGCGGGTGTTGCTGAGGGCGCACCCCGAATACTTTTAGGACCATCTGCTTGAACTCCTCATAAGACAATACATCACCTCTCAGGCTTGCCTTACTTTTCTCCATAGGCTTCTTGGCTACCTAGCTTGGTGGTGTTGCCAGCTCCTTTGCTGGCTGCTTTCACTTTCTAGGTGGTAGGTCCTCATTCATCATCAGGGTCCCCATTTGACAGGAGTCTAACTAGGCTCAACCTTTCTCGAGATATAGGGCCTTAGCTTGTCTTCCAGTGCCATGGTCACTGCCACCTTGCCAGATGAAACCTTCTTTTGTGTGCTGGACATTCTTACACTGCAGCCATTGAAAGGACAAGAAGTTACTGCTCCCAACATGAAAACAATATTAATGCTGATGTCATGACTGTACTTGAAAGCCAGTCTGTATTAGCAATCCTGGACTCTGGGGGAGAGGGCCTTGTTGCTACAGCTCAGTTTTCTACTAATGCTCCCCCCACTTCAGCTGATCAATGCATTTTTTTAAATAATTGTACCAACATCTATCTAGTCATATCTGGAAGTATGTCAGTCCAGTATGAAGACAGAAGCATCTCACTTCCTTATTTTATTCTTTTATTATACCTATCTATGCATATACTGTATATAGCCCAAGATCTGCTATGCTTTTACCACCCACTTGGTGGAGCTCCTACCCTTGCTGGTTGCATTATCTATATCTATATCTATATCTATATCTATATCTATATGCTTTCTTTGCAAAAAGGAGAAAAAAAAACTGTGTTAATGTTCTGTTAGGGTTCAACATAATGCCTAAAAAGTAGGGAAATGTGGCATTATGGTTTCCAAACCTAACTTCCCTCCAAAGCAGCAAAAGGAAGCAACTCAAGATAGCCATCATCAGGCAAGACAACATACAATGTTTTCCAGGTGACACAAATGCAGTTGACTTTATGAATTTGTATCTGTGCTGCTCATACCACTACGCATTTACACTCACTTCTGAATGCAGATGGGAATCCACAATATTAAAATCACAACACTGCTTCTATGTGCAGAAGCATAGACCCCTGCGGCCACAGATACAAATCCACAATACCCAAATTACAAGAGTTCTTTTTTTCTGCAGAAGTGCAGGCCTCTTTGGGGCCAGTGCTTCTGTAACCACGAGTACTCATCCACACGGCAATACATATGCACTGTTCTATCTGCTGATGCACAGGCCACAGGGGGGCCTGCTCTTCTGCAGCCACAAGTGTAAGACATACACACTGACCTCTGGCTGCAGAAGACCAAGCACCATGAACATCATGATACAAAAATTGCAATAGTACTTTTGTCTGCAGAGGTTTAGACCCTTGAGGAGCCCACTCCTCTTCAGCCACAGATGCAAGACATACATTCCAACTTCTGGCTGTAGAAGTGCAGGACTCTGTGGAGTCTGTACTTATGAAGCTTCATGTAGAAAGCCATGCACTAGTGGATGCAACTCTTTAGTGATGTAGCACCCACTGTTTTGGGGGAAAGTGCTACAACCCTAGATAAAACTACTACCTATTGAAAAACATCTAGATCCATCACTGAAACAATGATACTAACATTGCAACAGTACTTCTGTCTGCAGAATCACAGGCTCCAATGATGTCTATGCCTCTGCAGTCACAAGTACTCACTCATACAGTACAACATATACACACAGGTTTGGCAGCAGAAGCCCATGTCCACGTCAGGGCTGTGCTTCTGTAGCCATAGACACAAATTCACAAAGGTGGCACAGCACTGCTACTGCATTTGTGTCCACAGAAACAGTTGTATGTTGTTTGTCTTACCTCTTGTGTGGTCTTGTCCTTTTGCTGCTTGGGGGTTGGGGGGTGATGGCTTAATGCCACTTTTCTCTAATTTTGTGGCATTAAATTGAGGCATAATTTGTGCATTAATGCAGTTTTTTTTGTATAGAATTTCCTTTATTTTTGAGATGGTATAATCATAGCCTCATTCATGCAGGTTCCTTTCAGACCTCCATGAACAAATACAGATGCACAGGGCCCTCTAAGCCCTGTGCCAAGGGAAGAGTCCATCTGCCTATGAAGTCATGAATGTGTGGGTTTGTCTACTAGGCTGTAGAAGTGCAGGTCCCCAGAGGGCCTTTCACTTCCATGTGGCAAAAGATACATATGCACAGGCAAAAAGTCTATCTGTCTGCCAAACCATGTGGCCTTCTGACACCCATGGATGCAGAAGAGCAGGTCCTTATGCCAAGAGAAGAGTTCTCTTCACTATATGGTACTTGGGCCTATGTGAGTAACTTTGCACCTTCGGTTCCCAGGCTAGGGGAAGGTACTGCATGACAGTGTCATCACTACAGCTTCAGCCCATTCTGCAGGCTCACTGAGCTCACCGCCAAACTCAGCTCACCAGAACAGGATCACAAAGCAGTACCTGCTGGATTAAAGGCTGGCAGTACTAAAAACATTTCTTTAACAATTATTTTTAAATGTTGACCACAAATTTTCAAGACTGTCATTTTATGACTCCCCCTTATAAGCATGACATATGACATTTATAGAATAGTGGACAAAACGCATTTTGTCTGGAATTAGAAAAACAACACCAGTCACATTTTTGAAGTAAGGTGAATAAATGGCTATGTGGAAAGTCTGAAGTAAAACAATATTACTAAATACCAAAGTTATAAGCAAGTGCTGAAAAATTTAAATGTACATTCTTAACTTTGTTGTTGTTTTATATTTTGACCACAAATTTGAACATAGTGTTCTTATGGTCCCATGTCATGAACTTGGTAGGTGAAATTCTCAAGTCAAACACCTTTTGGCCCAGATTTAAAAATGTTCACCTACCTTGCTCATAGGATAGTGTCCCCAAAAGGCCATGTTGCAAGTCTGATGGAAACATATTGAAAATTAGCAAGGCTAGGAGTGAATGTTAAATACAGTGGTCCCTCTTTATAAGGAACACCTCTGGAGCCAGCTAATTTGTTCACTATAGCAAGGTGTTAATATGCCTAATTAGATAACAATGGGAGCCATCACAGGTGTTCACTATAACTGAAATTCCTTAAAGAAAAGTTCGCTCATAACTTGATCATTTTACTATATTTATCCACCAAATTTTCAACATAGTCTTCTTATGACCCCATTTCATAGACCTGGTAGGTGAACTTTTCAAATCCCACCTGAAAGGTGATTTCATGGGGAAACTGAAAAATCCCCCCTTTGAGAACAGATTTGAAAGTGCCCACCTATCTTGTTCATGAGGTAGGGACCCAACACAGCCATGTTGAAATCTTGGTGGAAAAATATTGAAAAAAGGCAAAGTTATGAGTAACATTAATCAGACTTACTTCACTTAAGCAATAAGGCATGATGGGGGGTGTTATGGTTGGATAATGGCCCACCTTGGGTAGGTCAAAGCACAAGGCATAGCCGAGTGCTTCCACCAACTAAGGTGGGCCATTATCCCACCATAAGGCACCCCCTGGAGTGCTTTATTGCAATTATGAAATGGGTCATTTTTTAGTAAATTTTATGCATTTTTTTAAACATATTACTTTCAGCTGGGCCATTGTGCTGGGATAATAGCCCAGCTGAAAGCAGCTCTCAGCCAATCAGAATTCAGCATTCTTTCTACCCATTTCCTAATTTCTTATATGACAGTTGTGGTTCCAGCAGGAGGATGTCTTTTTGATCAGAAAGTGGGATCTACCTTGAGGGACCATTTCAGGTGAGCGCGGGTTCACTAAAGTTCAATAAGGTGATATAAGGAGCAAGGAGGCTGTGAGGCCCATAATAGCTCCTATACTAACTCATAGGATAGTAAATCAATTTATACCCAGCTGTTATAAGGTTATCTAGTCTTTTTTTAAATTCTATTTTATTTTTGCTGATAATTACATCCAATGGTAGGCTATTCCATGGGTGTATTATTCATTGGGTAATGAACTATTTCCTGTTCATGTAATTGAACCTTTTTCCTTTCAGTTGAAGTGGGTGACCTTTGATATCATATGAATTATCCTTGAATTCAAGACCTAGTTCAGTCATAATGATTGGATCTTGAATAATGTCAAAAAGGAACAATAAATCACCCCTAATACAATGAGTGGCTAAATCCATGAGGTTTGATGAACAGAGTCTGTGGTCATAAGACTCATTATGCAGTCTCTGGATGTATTTTATATATTTCCTTTGTGCCTTCTCTAACATGTTGCATGATGGTGTGTGTGTGGGGGGGTGGGTTAGGTGGGGGTAGTGGGGGGCTTCAGATTGGCAAAGGAACATTTTATTCATTTTAGGCTAATAAAAAAATCAGCAAGTGACTGCTTTCTTTTTTACAGGTTTCAAAAAAGAAAAGCAAAGTGGAGGGACTGGACCTAAGACTTAGGATTAGGCACCCCAATGTCAACAGTAATTGACTGGTGACACTGAGATTAGGCACCACAGTGTCACCAGCAATTTACTGGGATGGGGGGACGAGTGATCTGGAAGTGATGGGGTGGTCAAGCATTACGGAGGATGGGCACCCTAATCTGCTTTATTATTATTATTATGGGAAGGATGAGGGAGGGCTTGCAGAGCTGGGGGGGATTATAAAATAAAACTCAGTCATAAGCACTCACCACATTGCATCTGTAAATAAGGTTAGATATATAGACTTTATGATAATAGGGAGCGTTAGGCTTGAGAACCCCAAAGCACACCCCACCCCTGCTGTGCTGCCTGGTTGGAGGGGGTGCTATGGTTGGAAACCCTAATGCCACATTTCCCAACCTTTGTCATTTTGACCCTAACTAATATATTAATGAAGTTTTATGCAATTTATTTCCTTACTTTTTGAGATAGTAAAATGGCATACTTAGATTGCTGTGGGAGTGCAGCATCCTCCTGACCTCACACTCAAATACACACATCGTTTTTTGGTATTCTTATTTTGCTGTGGGAGCAAAGGATACTCTGGATCCTTCACTCCCATCTATTCATACATTTTCAGTATTCTTATTTTCCTGTGAGAGAACAGGGCCTCTGGACTCTGCACTCTCATCCATACATAATTTGACATGATCCTTATTTTGCTTTGGGAGAAAAGATCTATGCATACTGAATTTGTTATTATCCTTATTTTGCTGTTGAACCACAGGGTCCTCTGGGCCCTGTGCTCCCATCCATACATAATTTTTTGTAACCTTATTTTCTAACTATTTTTATTATTTTATTTAACTGATACTTAATATACCTGGGCCCAGATATTCAAAAGGGTTGCGCCATGCGCAACAGGGTTGCGCCATGTGCAAGTCCAAAATGTGCCATTCTGCGATATTCAGCAGGAGGCAGTTACGCCACTGGCAACAGGTTGCGCAAGAGAGCAATGCAAATGAATGCATGCTCAACAGGAGGGGGAGGATCCATGCATAACCTGCGCAACCCGATATTCAGTCGGGTTGCGCAGAGTTCTGCATGCGCAACCCCCAACCTGCGCCCAGACAAGCTTGAGCCAAAAAAAAAAGGCTTAAGTTGAGGGCCACCCACAGGTGAGCTGCTGCATTGCAGGGCGCAACACAGCAGCTGCCACCCCTGGCTGGCCCCCAACTCGGTCCCTGTGCCCCCCCACCAGCCCGATCGCGGGCAGAACACGTACATGTCCCCTCCCACACATCTCCCACAGCCCGATCGCTGGCAGAACACGTATAGTCGCCCCACACATCACCCACAGCCCGATCGCGGGCAGAACCTGTATGAACCCCCAGTGCCCGATCATGGGCAGAACCTGTATGAACCCCCAGTGCCCGATCGCGGGCAGATAACCCCTCCCCAACCCGAATAACTCCCTGGTGGTCCAGTGGACTCTAAAGCCCGATCCGGGCAGAATGTCACAGCACAACCCCCAAACATCTCCCTGGTGTCTAGTGTCCCCCCACCCACCCAATGGCCCCTCCACCCCTGCCTCTGCAGCCGGGGGGCGACAGCATCCCACCACGCCTGCCACTTGCCGCTGCCGACTGACTGTCCGTAGGCTGCACGCCCATTGGTGCAGAGCTACAGCGTGCAGCCCATACCGTACATGACAGTCCAGATTTGTGAATGATCATTCTGTGAGTTATACAAGAATTTTATTTGATAAAATGGAAGACAAGATGACGGCTCACCACAAAGGACTGATCCCTCAAGAAAAGGAATCCTTTTTTGTGAGACCAAATTCCTTTGTCATTCCAGGGAGCTATCCAAAAGAGTGAACTGAGTATGCTCAGAACCCAAAACTTTACATTTAAATAACATTGCAATGGATTAAAATTTTTTCATCAAACCAGCAAAAGGCACTTCTGTGGGGCAAGCCCTTTTTACCCTGAAAATTTCAGATCAAACTTCCAAATTGTCTGGGCAGAGCGCAATGACAGAAAAGTATAAAAAAAGATGAATTGTAATATTTTAGCACTATGTGCATAGCTTAAGCTCCACCAATCTGACCAAAACGAAATTTGGCATGTCAAGAGATCTGCCACACAAGACCGCACATGAAAAAGTTTGTGCAAATCCATTGAACTGTTGCAACATTATTAAAGTTCAAAATCTGCAGTTTAATATTAAAGTGCCTACTCAACCCTAACTGAAGGGGTGCTACCATGCCCCATTAATATATAGTATGTGTATGTACAGTATATTTTTTTATTTTATTTTATTGAAATCTAGGATTGCAAATACCTTTGAGCAGGAACTTCTCATTTACAAAGGTTTCACTTCGAAGGAACGGGGGTATACATACATACAAAGGTCAACATAATAATACATAGATACACAATAAAAAGAAGTAAGAGACTGAGGCTTAGGAAATTCCAGTAATTCAAATGTGCCAAATGTTAGGTAGCATGACATATCAGCCAAGGGCAATCTTAGAAATAAGCACTGCAGGTGAGAGGGAAGGGGGTATGCAGGCAGGAAGACCATTGTCGGAGGGTAGAGGGTAAGGGTAAGAGCTCTAAAGGGGAAAGATGGGAGGAATAAAAGTCAGGAAATGCCCAGGGGAGGAAAGGGAGAGGGGGCAAGGGGGTAGGCAGGTAGAAGGGGCAAGGTGGGGAGAGGTAGTTGTCAAGACTCAAGAAGAGGGCAGTGAGCGGTGGGCCCCTGATTAGGCGAGGCAGTCACAGCGACTAGTTGAAATGAGATGAAGTCAGAGTTGTCTCTTAAAAGGGCCAAGAGCAGCAGTAAGAGATTCTTTGAGAGTATTGTACCACTGTGGTGCTCTGTGGGCAAAGGCCCTCTGGCCCATGGTAGTCCGGCATCTGTGAACAAAAAAAGGTTAGTTGTTGTGAACTTCTAGTTCGCTGGGTGCTGTGATGGTCAACGAGGAGCTTTTCAATGCCCAGGGGCATGACCCCGAGGAGGACTTTTTGGCTATGAGGCAGGTTTGATACTATATCTGGCTGATGAGAGGAAGCCATCCTGCCTGAGTGTACAGGTCACAAGTGTGTGTAATTCGGTCAGCCCCAGTTAGCAGCCTGCACGCTTTGTTGAGTGCAACTGTAATTCTGCGGAGGGCAGAGGTGGAGGCAGAGCCCTAAATTGCTAGCCCATAATCAATGATGGAGGTGACAGAGCTGTTGATAACCAACCGGAGAGTGTCAGGAGTCATGCAGTATTTGTGTCTATAAAGCAGGCCTATACAGATGTTGGTGGCTTTGGCAACAGAATCTATGTGCCATGGTAGGAGAGTGAGCTGAATATTTATATATTTAGAGTATATATATATATATATATATATATATATATATATTTATGCAATGGGCATGGACATAAATCATAGTGATAAATCTGAGCTACTATGAGATAAATTCAAAATTTTACATTTATACACATAGTAGACGCATCATCACAGATTTATATACAGAGTAGATATGTCACAATCACTCTGGAACTCATTTAGAATGTTCAGCCTCAGTACCAGTACTAACCATATTCAAATGCAAATAACTTTAAAATGAAAAAGACAGCAGATCTGACCATGCAGAGTATGCAGAGTATGCCTTCCCAGCACCTAGCCAGTGATTCAGGTAATGTGTTGGGGGGGGCGTCAAGCCTACTGGCAGACAAAGCAGCCAGACTTACGACCATGAAAATAGGGTGCACTGAAAACCATATGACAGTACATGTTCTGGAATTAATGAAACTGAGGGGTCCCAGAACTTACTCTAGCAAAATGTGGACCCATGCTTAATTTTTGTTAGGCATACAACAGAAATGGCAATTTGCATAGCTTTAAAACTTGAAGTCAATCAAAGCTGGAATCAGGAAAGTAGTCTTACCACTGCTATGGATGCTGAATTTTTTCCTGGTGGTTCTGCTGTTACTCTGCTGAAATCTTCACTTGGGAGGGAGGAGTCAGAGGAAGACTCAGGCCACTGTTCTTTTTAATCCTTCATTCTTCTCCCCCAGCCAGATGCTCCTGCCTTGTGGGTGATACAGTGTTTCCTTCCCTGGATTGGTACCAAGGCACCTCCCCAACCCTGTGGGAGGTACTCTACCTGCCTACTTAGTGGACAGGTTCAGAGGAGTGGATGAAACCAGTGAGTCATTTGCTGCAAGGCTTTGCAGACTGCTTAGTATATACATAGTATACATCATCCTGACAGCAAAATTATGACCATCCCTCAACCTCTGCTCACTTCACTTCCAATCAGAGCCACCAGCATTGAGGGTGCACAATCAGTATTTAATAAAACTATCTCTGCTAAAATACTTTTATCAAACCCAGCTTCCTCCCAAACTCAACTCATAGCACTCCAAACACACTACATATACTTTTTCTAGCTATTTCTGGCTGATTTTCATCAGGGCAGAATGGAGATACATCCTACCCCTTCCCCATCCCCTTACAGTATAGAACTGCACACTGGGAAGGGGATTACATGTTTGCATTCCTATACTGCCTACAGCAATGTGACTGTATGATCAGCCTTGTGCACAGCATGTGATCTACCAAGCATTTTTCATTTTGTGAAGCCTTTGCTTTGCACCAAATCACCTCACTAATTTCAAAAAAAGGCTCTATGCTTCAGAAATAGCGATGTGGGGTCAAGTCACAAAGTCTTTGTAAAGTCAGTGTTGTCACATCACCACAACGTCATGGGAGAAGGATAACTTTGCAATATCTCTAGCATCTAATCATTTATGGTCCTGTTTTAAAGTGAATAAAGAAATGTTGACTGGTTATCGCCTTCATAAGAGACTAGGGCATGGGCACACATCTATAATGTTTGAAATCTTAATTGATTATTTAAACAAGCATTTGTCAATGCCGAATGTTGATTGCTTTGCTCCGATGAGCTCGCTCACTCCCCCTCTCTCACTCACTCGTTCTGTTTCTCCTGGCACTGCAGGCTGCCCTTTTGTACTGAGCTCCTGCCTGCATTGGCACCTTTGTCTGCCCACAAAGAAATCCGCAGCTATCCTGACAGAGCACGGTTGAGGTCGCTCACTCCCCTTCTCTCACATGCTCATTCTGTTTCTACTGCGCTGCAGGCTGCCTTTTATACTGGGATCCTGCCTCTCCTGGCACCTTTTTCTTCCCACAAAGAAATCTGCAGCAGTCCCAACAGAGTTCCATTAAGCTCGCTCACTCCCCCTCTCTCATTCACTCATTCCATTTCTGCCCACGCTGCAGGCTGCCCTTTTGTACTGGGCTCCTGCCTGTGTTGCTGCCTTTTTCTGCCCACAAAGAAATATGCAGAAGTCACGATTGAGCTCTGTTGAGCTTGCTCACTCCCCCCCTCACTCGCTTGTTCTGTTTCTCCTGCCACTGCAGGCTGCTGTTTTGTACTGGGCCCCTGTCTGCATTGCTGCCTTTTTCTGCCCACAAAGAAATCTGCTGCTGTCCCAACAGAGCTCCAGTGAGCTCACTCACTCCCCCTCCCTCACCTGCTTGTTCTGTTTCTCCCAGCGCTGCAGGCTGTCCTTTTGTACTTAGCTCCTGCCTGCACTGGTGCCTTTTTCTGCCCACAAAGAAACCTGCAGCAGTCCTAGCAGAGCTCAGCTGAGCTCGGCCACTCCCCCTCTCCCACTTGCTCAATCCTAATCTGTCCCAAACACTGATTTCTGAAAGTGACTGCGGTATTCTGGGCTGGAAATGTGAAAACACATTTCGGCCAGGATGTGAAAAATGACAGCTGTACTGTTCATAAGGAGGTGTGAAAAAATTCCAGTGTTGAAAATCTGGCGTGAAAATGTTACTATTTGCAAAGTTACAAGGGTGTGTGGAAACTGCACAACGTACGCTAGTAACACAGTCATTTTATGGAGTTTCATCACAAAATTTTCAACATAGGCATTTTAGGACCTCTGCTCCTGAACAGTGTCACTGTGATTTTCATAATGTGTCCCAAACACTGATGTCCCACAGCACCCATGCTATTCTGCACCGGAAGTGCGAAAACACATTTTGGTCAGGATGTGAAAAATGACAGCTGCACTGTTCATAAGGAGGTGCAGAAAAATGGCAATGTTGAAAATCTGGAGTGAAAATATTGCACAGTTGCAAAGTTACGAGCGTGCATGGAACCTGTACAATGCACGCTTGTAACACACTCATTTTATGGACTTTCATCACAAAATTTTCAACATAGGCATTTTAGGACCCCTACTCATGAACAGTGTCACTGTGATTTTCTTAATGTGTCCTGAACACTCATTTCCCACTGCAACCGCGCTATTCTATGCTGGAACTGCAAAAACACATTTTGACCAGGATGTGGAAAATGATAGCTGTACTGTTCATAAGGAGGTGTGGGAAAATGGCAATGTTGAAAATCTGGAGTGAAAATATTGCAAATTGGTGAAGTTAAGAGCGTTCGTAGCAACTGTGCAACACACACTCGTAAAACAGTCATTTCTTGATTTTTTCCACCAAATATGCAACGTAGACTTTTTGAGAGCCCACCTCATGAACACTGGCACTGTCATTTCATTAATCAGTCCCCAAAGGTGATTCCATGCAGTGACTGCAAAATCACCTTTTGGGGCCGAATAATGCCATGACAGTGGCTGAATTCATGAGGAGGGTCCCAAAAACCCCATGTTGAAAATGTGGTGCCAAAATTCCAAAAAATGCCTGAGATATGCATCAAAGTTGGAAAAACCCTATTTATGCCATTATACAGCTTACCGGCATTTCCTCAGTTCGCGGTCGACTTTGAAGAGTGCAGACGTGTTCCCGGTCCACCGAAGATCGTCGCGCTGGGCTCCGGAGGTAAGTATGGGGTGAGAGGGGTGTGGGGAGCTGGGGTGCACAGAGGATGGGTGCCAGTTGGGAAGGAGCCACCAGACTTGATGAGGTACTGTTTTTTTCTTTACAGGTAAAAAAAAATAAAACAAAAAACATTGCGTGACTTTTTTTTTTAACAGGGACATTTATGGACATTTGGCATGCTGGGGTGGGCTCCCAGCATGCCAACCTACTGTTCTGTGGGGGGGCAACTGTAGCCAACTGGGGATTGGGCACCCCATCAGCATATACAGGGGGGGCGCAATAACCGAGGGGGATTGTGCACCCCCTTCGACACACACCTATGTTTCATTGAGAGGGGGACATGATGCAGATGGGAAGGGGGTTCCCCCATCAGCAAATCAAACTGAGAGAGGGAGATTATGCTGATGGGGAATGGGCTCACCCATCAGCAACCTGAACATGCGAAGGGGACTGAAGCCGACAGAGATCGGGGCCCCCGTCAGCAAACAACCACTGTTGTGGGGTGGGCACATGCTGCCGAGGGGGATCGGGCACCTCCTCGGCACTGGGGGCTCACTAATATTGTTTGTGAGCACTGCAGCAAGCCACCGCCATGTTCATAAACTATATCACAGCAGCAAGGTTCTGCCCAGCAATGACGGGTCGCTCCCTCATTGCAGCGGAATGGCTTACGCTGCAATGACGAGGCAGCCCCTGATTGCAATGGCTGAAACCTTACAAGGTTGTGGCATGCTGGCTGAACTACTGTCAGCAGCAGCATGCCACCCCATTGTGAAAGGCAGGCTAAGCCTCCCAAGTCTGTGGGGGTATTGGCCACAACAGTGCCAGGCCTCCACAACCTGCTTCTGCAGCAAGCTGCTGCAATATGTTTCTTTTGCATGCGTGCAATCAACATAAAAATGTCTCAACAATGTTACAAAAATTAGCTCAAGTCCACAAACTTCTTGCAGACATTTTCATGTTTCCTTGCGCACATGCACAAGAAACATTTCGTTACAGCTTAGGAGAGAAGCGGGGTTTTGGAGGTGCAGCACTGTGGGGTCCAATGGCCCAAGTTCCTTTTGAGGCTTGGCCCACTTTCCCCAATGCAGTGGCATGCTGCTGCTAACACTAGTTCAGCCAGCATGCCACCACCTTGAAACGAATCCACCACTGCAATAAGGGAGTGACCTGTCATTGCAGAGCGGTACCTTGCCATCCCTGACCCAGTTCATTTGCCGATGGGGGATCCCACTCCCTGTCAGCATATTGTAACCCCCCCATTTGTTGTGTTCCAAGGGGGTACTCAATCCCCCTCAGCATCATGTGCCCCCCCAACAGTCTTTCTTTGCTGATGGGCCCAATCTACTGGCTTCAGATTCTCCTCCTAGTTCAATTTGCTGATGGGGGCCCACTCTCCATCGGCATAATGTCCCCCTCCCAATTTGTTGTGTGCTGAGGGGGGTGCCCAATCCCTCATTGGCTACAGCCCCCCCAAAAAAGTACTCAGGTGGCATGCTGGGAGACCACCCCAGGATGCCAAATGTCCCTATAAAAAAAAAGTCCAGAAATGTGTTTTTTTTGGTAAACCTGTAAAACAGAAAACTGTCCCTCATTGAGTTCAGTGGCCCATCTCCCAACTTACACTCACTACTGTGTACCCTGCCTCCCCCACACCCTCATCACCCCATACTTACCTCTGTAGCCCAGTGCGATGATCTTCAGTGGAATTGACGGCCCCATATTCAGAAGGGTAACATGGTGCTATCTGGTACAATGCCATGCTAACCAGTTTTAGCACAGCAGAACAAGGCTGAGGCTATATTCAAAGGTGCCTTCTGTGCCTAGCACAGTGGATAGCAAAATTATGCTGAATACACTGCTGTGCTCATGCAAATGTGGGAACCCTCTTACATAGAGTGTACTGGTACATTATGAGGATTCTGGAAGCACTGATAGGCTGCCAAGGCAAACTATTTAATGCTTCCCAAGACCTGTTTTTATCAACATGCACTGTGTTGTGTGATTCCCCAACCCCCCCCAGCAGCACTGGTTATGACGCAGTAGTGAGTGAAGTTCTGGGGCATCCATGGGCTTTAGTGTTCATCTGCTGCATTATCAATTTGTCCACAAGTCATAAATTTAACAACCAATTTGAAGATTTTCTTTCTCTGGTCTTTTTCTTGGACACAGTAATATAGTGGTTCACCTTTGGAGTGCAGCAGGTTTCACTCAGCACCTCAGCCTGCCACCATCTGAATGACAGGGAGGTAACATATGTACTGTAGAACTGTTTTACTGGCAGTATGTGCCAGACAGGTCCCCTTTCCCTTTCAGACATACTAAATCTGGTCAGCCTGGAATTATGTCTATTAGGGCATCACTGCCTTTCCAAATATGGGGCCCTCAGTTTATAAATTAAAAATCCCTTATGTGTGCAAACTTCATATTTAACTCAGTGATCATGGGGATACCACTACTCAGGTGGGATGGGGATACCACTAGACTGTCAGGGATAAGTTCATATTTAACTAAGCAATCTCAGGGAAGCTAGCAGCAATAGACAACAAAAAAAAAATAATCTCATATTTAACTTGGGGATTAGGTGGGGGTGTACCACTAGAATACCAGGGAATAACTTTTTATTGTACTCAGGGATGGAGTGGGGGTGTACCACTAGACTACCATGGACTACTTAGATAGGGCTCATGTAAGGGTGGGGCAATGGCCAAGGCTGTGCTCAACACTTCCATCCTTTTGTGCATGGGGATAATGGCCAATTAATTTCATATGACCAGTTAGTACTGTACATACTGTACCATACAGTCAAGCTGGCCAGTATGCAGTGTAATACTGCATCATACCATAATAGAGTTAACAGCAGTAAACAAGACAATTTCTGTTGCAGTTAATCTTTTTGCAATGCAATAACTTGAGACATTTTGCTGTATCCTGGCTGGCTCCATCTTAAGGTGTCATTGTTATTCTGGCTGCTCAATATGGCTGCCAGGAGCAAAGGTGCTGTTCCATCTGAGACGCACTATCCCACTTAGCTCCTGGGTACCTTTTGCTAGCAGGAGGCTTTGGTGGTACCATGCATATTCACATTTGTGGTTCTAACATAGCCCGATATGCATACAGGCAGTTTGATCCAGACAGGACACACTGCCTGTAATAATATGGACTCCCTGATAGTTACACGCTATATTTTGTGTGATGCTATTTCTTGCTGTGCAAATGACCATGGCTGAGTATGGGATCCCAGTTGTGTGTTCTGATTTTGCTGTTTTTCTGACTAATTCTCTATAAGAAATGATCATTTTACTGAGGGAGTGTAATTGTAGTTGGCACCATGCTTTACAACACCTCCGTGCTATAGTACAGAATTTACATGTAACTGATACTGTATGTGTCATAAAATTGCAAGCTGATATTTTAGAAAAGCTTTAAAATATGAATTCATTTCACATTTTTGCTTGTTCATAATTATTATGTCTGGGCCAACTGTTCCACCCAAGATCCGAACCCCTGGATCGAACCCACAATCCATGGACCTGGATGAATATAGACTTCACCACAGAAGTCAGGTTCCAGATCTATGGAGTGACATTTAGTGTATTGTTGCCATAGAGATGCTGTTGGCATGCTCACTCCACATACAGGCGGCCGGCAGAATCAAATCAGGCAACAGACAGTCACATGATGCACTCACAGTATATAACTGTGCTGAGAGTGCAATGCAGGCCCAGACAAGTTGGAGGACAGTTGGAGAAGCTTGTTGTACATTGCACTGCAGCAGAGCCACCAGAAGTTGCACACTGAAAAGAAAAATGAAATAAAAAATATACAAAAATTTTGATTTTTGAAGGGGAGGAAAGAAACTATTGATATGAGAGAAAGAAGACTTACTGGGCTGAGGGGAGGGAGAAACTTATAATTGGGGGAGGGTGAGGAGTCTGGACTGGAGAGGAATCCAAAGGGACAGGAGATATAGTGGTGGTCTGGGTGACTGCTTGGGGGGAGGCAAGGCAAATAAAACGCAGGCAGTGTGGCACTGTGTGTACTACAGGGCTAGGATAGGCTGGCATAATCTTTGACTTGTGCCATTCCAGATCCACAGTAGAGAGGGAGAGACTACTGGCAGCCTAAGAGAAATGTTACAGTTACAGAAAATCCCCCCAAAAAGTTTGTTTTTTCTTTTCTTAGCCTCAGACAGTGTGGCTGTGTGTATATGAGCAAGGGAAGGCTGGCAAAATCTTTGACTTGTGCTATTCCAGATCCAGAGGAGAGCAGGAGAGACTACTGGGTGCCCAAGAGAAATTTAACAGTCCCAGAAATCACAAATAAAAGTTTTTTTTTCCTGGTTTCAATGTGGCTGTGTGTATGCAGGGCAAGGGCAGGCATGCAAAATAAATCTTTGACTTGTGACATCCATCCAGAGGGGAGAGAGAGAGAGACTACAGGGGGGGATGAGAAATTTAACAGTGCCAGAACTCCCAAGCAAAAGTTTTTTCCTGGCTTCAGTTTGGCTGCATGTATGGGGCAAGGGCAGGCTGGTAAAATAAATCTTTGACTTGTGCTATCCATTCATGGGGGAGAGAGAGACAATGGGGGGGGCTCAATAAATTTAACAGTCCCAGAAATCCCAAATATTGTAAAACTTTTTTTCCTGATTTCAGTGTGGCTGTGTGTACAGGGCAAGGGCAGGCTGGAAAAATAAATCTTTGACATGTGCCATCCATCCAGAGTGGGGAGAGAGAGGGAGAGAGACTATGGGGGCACAAGAGAAATTTAACAGTCCCAGAAATCTCATATAAAAGTTTATTTTTCCTGGCTGCAGTGTGGCTGTGTGTACAGGGTAAGGGCAGGCTGGCAAAATAAATCTTTGATGTGTGCCATCCATACAGAGGAGAGACAGGCAGACTATGGGGGTGGGGGCATAGGAAATGAAACAGTCTGAGAAATCCTAAATAAAAGTTTTTTTCCTGGCTGAAGTATGGCTGTGTGCACAGGGCAAGAGCAGGCTGGCAAAATAAAACTTTGACTTGTGCCATCCACCCAGAGTGGAGGGAGAGAGAGAGAGAGAGACTACAGGGGAGCCCACAAGAAATTTAACAGTCCCAAAAATCCCAAATTATTTTTTTCCAGGCTTCAGTGTGGCTTTGTGTACAGGTCAAGGGCAAGCTGGCAAAATAAATCTTTGACTTGTGCAATCCATCCAGAGGGAAGGGAGAGAGACTATGAAGGGGGCACAAAAAAATTAACATTCCCAGAAATCCCAAATAAAAGTTTTTTTCCTGGCTTCAGTGTGGCAGTGTATACAGGGCAAGGGCAGGCTGGCAAAATAAATCTTTGACTTGTGCCATCTAATCACAATCACTTGTTAATGTTCAGTCATGATTTCATGTAGTAAAACAAAAATTCTGTTCAGACAAACAACATACAAGTTGATTTGCTTGTGATGCTGTCTATTGGTGGCCCAGGGGATAATCTGAGTTTGTCACACATAGCAGGCAGTTTACACTACAATACAAGTCAAGTGCACACAAGTGTCATTATCATCATCACTCATTCCCCATGATTCCTCCTTATCATTAGTTTTACTATAGTATATTGTGTTACATTTCGTATAAGTATTAACCAACCCCAGTGTGGGACTGTGCTGCATGCAGCAATGCACCAGATGTGTCTGCATCTCCAATTCAAATTCTGAGGCACACTTAACAGTTACTGAATTTGTTCACTTGACAGTAACTGTAGGAGTCAGTCAGGTAATTTTGGGAGGAACTGGTGGCGGACTGCTGTGCTGTTGGTGTGCTGTGTACAGTCACGAGTCATGACAGTAAATTTGTCCCTGGTCTATGTGTGTGGATGGGAGTCATTAGAAGGACATCATGTTTGTTACAGGGATCTTAGTTTTTTTTACAAGTTAGAATATTAAGGACAAATGGACCAAAGTGTTGATGAGGCACATTTTGTTTCTCAGGTAGGCAGTGGCACTGCAAAAGACAGCAATCAGCCTGAAAAGGGAAAACAAAATTAAACCCCAAAAAGTGATTTTTTCACATCTAAGGTTTCATCTTCCAATTGAATGCTTGAATTCAAAAAAGGTGAATGTCTCAGACCATCATCAGTCCCAAGTAAAAAAAAAAGTTATGTAGTTAAAAAAAAAAATAGGCTTCGTAGGTACCACCCGCTGAGACTCCCAAAGGTATGGCACAATTGCATAATATGCTACTGTCAATCCCTCATCCGATTCTTCTGAGGTTGAACCTGATCAGGGTACTACTAAAGATGAAAAGAATGATCAGGCAGCACAAGGTTTACTGGAGTGGATGGAAATTGCAGATGAAGAAAAAACAGACAGAAATGCTTTGGTTGAGGAGGAGTGCAGTGGGAATAAACTACAAGAGAAATAGGCACAAGAAAAATCCGGGAGGGAAAAAAAACCTGAAAAGGTGAATGAGGTGCTGTGCCTTCCTGGGAAAAAATTAAAAAAATATATTTTGTTTGGTCATACTTCTCCATTAGTGCTTCCAGTGAGTTGGTGGCAACATGAGCTATTTGTAAATGGCCAATCAGCAGGAGTAAAAAGAAAGGAGCACTGGGAACTTCAGCACAGAAAAGGCACCCAGACAGATGTCATAACATTACTGAGAACTCCAGTTGTGAATCTTGAAGAGAAAGTGACAGTGATAGCTCACTGCACTCAGGGGTAACTCCCATAGATGAAAGCAGTGGCAGACCCTGCAACACTACTGAAACACCTCTACCACCACTTCCTCCCATTTGAAACACTCCTTCTACTGTTACTGAAAATGACTATGTATTCAAAAGCCCTCCTCCTTCAAGGAGACAGCTTACCATCTCAGAAACATATGAGCATAAAGCCAAATATGCCTCGACTCACCTTGTTGCTACAATAACCAAAAACATTTCAGAAATGATAGCTGTTGATTTGCTACCATATAAAGTGGTAGAACATATAGGATTCAAGTGGCTGTTTGAGTACCTTGAACCTCGATATAATATCCCATCACGGAAATACTTCTCTACAACAGGGATTCCAGATCTTTATGATCTCGTATGTAAAAAATTAAGATGCGTCTTGTGCAGTGTTGTTGGGAGGGTGGTGCACCTCACAACAGATATCTGGACAAGCTGTCAGCCTGAACTCTTCATGACTGTCAAGGCACATTGGGCATGTTTCGATAATTCACGTGGGACTGGACACCGTAACACATTGCACTTTGCTGTTCTAAGAATGTTTTAGTTTCCATCTGAATAAACCTCATACAACATTAATGAAGAGCTCCAAAAACCAACACAGCAATGGCTCACTTCACATGGACTGTCAGTTGGCTTTATAGTTGCAGATAATGGGTCCAACATAAGGAAGGCCTTGGAGGAGGGGGGTTTTGTTCACATCCGCAGCTTTGTGCATTGCTTAAATTTGACAGTTCATTGTTTTCTCGATGATGACAGGAAGATTAAGGCTTTTGTTAGCACTACTAAAAGAATATGCACTCATTTCAGTCAATCAAGCAAAGCCCATCACTTGTTTGAAAAAATATAGCAGGAGCACAGTTTACCTTTGCACAGACTGGTCAAAGACATTTCTACTCGATGGAATTCAACCTTTTATATGTTCCAAAGGTCCCTGGAAAAAAAGAAAGCTGTCAGGCCATACACCTTGGAAAATAAAATTGGTGATGCAGATGTCTCTATTACTCCACCACAGTGGGCCATGCTGGAATTTCTCATTGTACTGCCCCAGCCATTTGAGGAAATCACCAGGGAGGTTAGTGCAAACACAGCAACTCTCAGCCAGGTGATACCCCTAATAAAAATGTTTAAATTCAGATTGAATCTCATTAGGGAAAAGTTAGAGAAGCAAGACAGTTCCATGATCACACAGACTGCCAGTGGTTCTGCTGGCACATGCAGGTCACCCCCCAGAATACAAGATCTAATGAGATGTAAGATCAAAAAAGTTGACGAAGATGACACATTATGTAAAATGCTTCATTCTGAGTACTACATTAAAGCAACAATCTTGGACCCAAGATACAAACCAAAGCAACTATTGAGTGATGATGATGATGATGACACTTATTTTGAGATAAACAAACAAGAAATAATTGATGAGGTGCGTGCTGTCATGGAACAGAGTACACCAACAGCACCACATTCAGAATCTTCTTCATGACACAGCACAGCATCAGGTGGACCATCTTCTACTGTTGCAGCATTTTCTCCCTCTTCCTCCTTGTTGTCGAGGCACAGGTCAAGAAGAATAGGAAAACCAGGGGCAGTTGTAAAATTCACAAGTGTTCTATTATGAATAACAGGAAAATAAAAAAAATAAAATTGTTCAGAATAACTATTTACAATAGCTGTACAAACACAAAAAGCACAGTCATTTTTCTTTTCAATTTCAAATCTCAGTCTGGCTCTGTCTCTCTCTGTCTCTCTCTTGCAAAGCATTGCAGCTCTTTTTTATAACAAGTCTTTGCAGAAGCTCGTTATGGGAACATTCTGCTTCTCACACAGTGTTCTTGTAGGTTTAAGCAGGTACAGCAAATGAACATTGTGATCCAGAACTGGCCTCTTGTTTACATCTCTGCAAAAGGCTTAAAAACTGCATTTTAGGTTAACTGCTTGAGTTCCAAATAGTTTTGAAATAATTTCAACATTATAACTATATACAGTTTTAAACAAAGGGATCCCAGTAGCATTTACATTTCCACAAAATGATTCACATATATTTTTATACCAGCAGATATGCGGGGAATAGAACAGCAAGTGAGGTTAGAGAGATAGCAAGAAGCAGAGAATTGCAAGACTGTCAGGGTGATTAAGTCCTAGGTTTCATGAGAAAATCTGGTTGTTCAACCCGACAGAGAAGAGACAGAAAAGGAGAGGATAGAACAGATCCTTGCATTTAAACTGTTTCCATAAAGACTGGGACAGGGCCGTATTCAACCCTGTCACATACCCCCCTCCTTAAGAGGCAACCTGTTTTACAAAAACAGGTTTCCAAGACTATCTAGTAATTCTCATATAACATAAGCATATAACATTTACAGTTTTGTGCATATGCAGTATCCTTTTCCATGACAACAGTACAGCAAATAATGAAGTTTAAACTCACACATTTGTTTTTTTCAGCCTTCAGAATTCTCAATTCCAGATCCATATCTAGACAGAAAATCAGCATTGCTATTCTCTTTCCCAGATTTGTGCATCACTTTAAATTTAAATGGCTGCAGTGCCAGATAGTACCATGTGATTCTAGAATTTTTATCTTTCAGTTGGTTAAGCCAACAGAGAGGATTGTGATGTGTTACAAGTACAAAGTCAGCTCCTAGTAAGTAAAATGTAAGGGACTCCATGGCCCACTTTGCTGCAAGGCATTCCTTTTCAATGGTGGAGTACCTTTTCTTTCTGTTGTGCAACTTCCTACTTATATACAGAACAGCATGAGCCTTCCCATCTACATGCTGATTCAAGACTACACCTAGGCCTACCTCTGATGCATCAGTCTGTAACAGAAATTATTTCTCAAAGTCTGGGCTTCTTAGAATAGGGGCTGAACATAATGCAGCCTTAATAGCTCAAAAAGCTTCATCATACTCTGGGGACCATTTCACATTATTCGGGTACTGTTTTTTCATGAGTTCTGTGAGGGGAGTAGCTAACTCAGCAAAACTGGGAACAAATCTCCAATAATAACCAGCCAGCCCTAAAAATGACCTGACATGTTTCTTGGTTTTGAGGGCAGGGCTGTTAGCTACAGCTTCTACCTTGGAAACCACTGGCTTGACTTCTCAATTTCCCAAAACATAGCCCAAATACAGTATCTGGTTTCCTGCATGCCTAATGCACAGTTGGCAGGATTAATTGTCAGACCTGCCTTTTTGGTTGATTGATTGGATAACTGCTCATATGTGTTCCAAGTGGCTTTTCCAGTCTGGACTGTACAGCACGACATCATCCAGGTATGCAGCACAATAACCAGTATGAGGGGATAAAATTACATCCATGTACATCTGGAATGTAGCAGGAGCACCATGTAAACCAAACAACATGGTGGAAAACTGATAGAATCCTAATGGAGTGGCAAATGCAGTTTTTTCTCTGGACACTTTAGCTCAGGGGATTTGCCAGTAATCCTTGGTGAGATTGAGGGTACTGATATACTTGGCACTCCCCAGTCTGTCCATCAAATCATCTATTCTGGGCATAGGATAACTTGTCAATTTCTGACACTTGATTAATTTCCTAAAATCAAGGCAGATTCTTACACCCCCTTCTTTTCTGTTTACAATCACAATTGGTGATGAGCAAACACTTATTGACTCTTCTATGATACTCAGTTCTTTCATTTTGATTTGCATTTCCTTAACCACATCTGCTCTTAACTGCCCTGGTAATCTGTATACCTTTTGTCTAAATAGGGAGAGCATTACTTGTCACTGTTATGTGATTGACCTCTTTTGCTCAGCCTGGCACTGTGGTAAAAATACTGTTAAATGTCTTTAGCAAATTACAAATTTCTGCAGTTTGTTCGGAGGTTAAGGAAACATTCACCTTTACAGCATCAGCAGTAACAGTTTGTTCCAGTCTATCATAAACTACATCAATATCTTCTTTATCAGTTTTTGGTAAAACTAGCAAAACAGTTTTTGGTGTTTTTTCAACCCATTTCTTGAGGAGGTTAGCATGGTATATCTTAGTAGGATTTTTCCTATCGGAGGTCTTAATCTTTTAGTTAACTGTGCCAGTACATCCAAGCACTTTATAAGGCCTTTGCCACTTCATTAACAGTTTATCTTCTGTAGTGGGTAACAGTAGCAAGACCTTTACACCTGGCTCAAAAAATTTTTCTTTTACCCCATGGTCATAATGCACCTTCTTCTGGTTTTGGGCCTCTTCCTGATTACTATGAGCAATTTCAGCATATTTTTCCAGCTTCCCGAATCTGTAAGCCTTTTCAAAATCTCATCTCCCACCTTGACATGCGTTAAATACTTGCCCTCAATTTGCTCAGGACAAATCTGCTCCAGTGTCACTCTTCTTACTATGTCAATTTCTTGCAATATGACCTGGCTTATTATAGTTATAGTAAATAAAATCTTTGGGTACAGATTTATTACCCACACCAGAGTTCTTATCAGACTTCGAGCTTAAATGAGAAAAAGAATGTCTTACTGGTGCTTGGCTGTTACCTCACTGCTGTGGCATCTGTCTGGCCATTTGGTAGTCTTCAGCCAAAGAAACAGCCTTTTCCCGACTTTCAGGTCGGTGTTCTTTTACCCAAAGCTGCACATCTGTAGGCAGGATGTTGATGAATTGCTCCATTGCAAATGTGTCAATGATCTCTTGGAGTATTTTTCCCTCTGGTTGGAGCCATTTTCTCAGGGGTTCTCTGAGTCGGGTGAAGGCTTCTCGAGGATTGTCGACCGAACTATACTTCAGAAACGGCAATCTCTGCCTGTAGGTCTCTCCTTAAATGTCATACCTTTTCAGGATTTTGTTTTTCACCAGGTCATAGTTTTCTGACTGTGCAGTGTCCATATTGCTGTAGGCAAATTGGGCTTTCCTTGTTAGGTAAGGTACCAGTCTGATTGCCCATTGCTGCTTTGGCCACTGGCAGGCTGCGGTAACCCTTTCAAAAGTTGTCATGTATGCTTTACTATCATCCAAAAGACACAATTTTGTAAGTATAATGTATTTTAAGTTGTTTGTGTCTTATTGCTCTGCTGGGCTAGTGCCAGATCCTCCAGTTGTGATAACGTGCAAGGTATCCATCCATCGCTGCATCTCTTCTCTTCTCTGCTGCTCCTGTCACTGCATCTTTTTTTCTCCGCTGTTCGAGTTGTTGCATTTCTTCTTTTCTCTGTTTCTCCATTTCTTTTTGTTGTATAGCCCACCATTTGAAAAAGGCAGTCAGGCTTTCAGGTTCTGTCACTGCCTGTTCTTTTTCTATAACTGGTGCTAGCTGTACAGTCTCAGCTTGGACTTCACTAGTTTGGCTGCCATTCTTCTGGTAACTACTCCTGGGCTTGCTGCTGCAGAATCCATACCTTTCTTCTATGCTTACCTGCTACCAGGTCTAGTACCCACACACAAAACTCCTGGCTTAGAGTATGCACAGCGTAAATCCCACTGCTGACACCGTCTGTCGTCGAGGCACAGGTCAGGAAGCATAGAAATGCCAGGGGCAGTTGTAAAATTAGCAACAAGTGTTTTATTACGAATAACACTAAAATTAAAAAAATAAAATTGTTCAGAACAACTATTTACAATGGCAGTACAAACACAGAAAGCAGAGTCATTTATCTTTTCAATTTCAAATCTAATATGGGATGGGTTTGGGGCAGTTGCAGCAGGGCAGCAACAAACATCGATGGATGTTTTTCTTTTTTACAGTGGTTATTTAAAAAAAATTTAAAGTACAAGGGAGGGTTTTCTTTATTTCAGGTGGAGACACTGGGAGATTGGGCACCACCAGTGTCAGTGTTATGAGTGGCCCCCAGAAGCTCTGGGGTTTTAGATGTTCTGTGGTGCATTTTAAGGCTTACATGGAAGATAAAACAAAGTTCTGTTAGATCACCCCTCCCACCCTGACTCCAAGGAAAAAAATGGCTGACATCACATACCTAGAGACTGCAGCAGGGTCTGGCTGAGAGCAGGACCATTTCCATAGTTTTATCAAGGGATCTTTTTTTTTCTTTAAACAGAGAATATGGAGGTCCTCCCCAAGAAAATTTTTAAATGCTGTGTTCAGATTTGCATGTTATTGCACATTGAAGGGGTAAACTAAACTCCAGTTTTATAGGCAACCATCATTTAAAAGTCAATGTCAGCCACTGTTTATTTCATTGTTTGATCTACCCTAAATTAATGGGAACTGGTGACTTATTTACTACCCTAGTGGTTCATTTTCCAATCTGTTAGCCTGGGGGGTTAACTTCAGCCAGAGCATATGTGTGTGTGTGTGTGTGTGTGTGTGTGTGTGTGTGTGTGTGTGCATGCACGTATATGTGTGTGTGTGTGTGTGTATGTACCTGACTGTGTATGTGTGTGTGTGTCTGTGTGTGCCAGCCAGTGAGAGACAGAGTAAAAGACAGAAAGAGGGAGAGGGAGAGAGAATTGCTCTAATGCTGGGGGGAAGGGAGCAGGCAGGTTGATACACATGATGAGGATCAGCTGTGCTTGCTGGGCTGTGTCAAACAGCTGATTTATTAATTGTGTTGACACACTGTTTTGAAGTACACGCAGTTTCAAACCTGAGCAATGTCATGACCTGGCTTGCTGATGATTGGTATTACAGGGGCAAGCCCCTTGCAGAGCCTCCTGCATTGGACCACTGTGACACACCTCTCAAAACCCTATACATAGCATAATGTTCGACTTGTGCTTGTGCATGGTGAACATAAAAATCTAAATATCAAAATGACCAAAAAGAGATACTTGAGTAAAGTTAGAGTTGCAGAGATGTGGCCAAGAACAGCATAAGTTCTACGGGTAAAATGGGAGTTGTACCCAAAAAACTACCTCTGCAGCAGCTTCATCACTGACCAGTAGTACTACTAGCAAAGCAGTAGCTGGTAGAAGTGGCAGTGGCATTACTATGACCAAAGTTTTCTCTGCCACATCGGTGGCATCAAAGCTGGTGGATGCTGAGGGAGGCAGCAAAGAGAGGATCAGTCCAAGAAGTTGAAGCATGTCCGCCTTTGGTAATGTGGTCAAGAAGGTGGTCACTGTTGTCCCTGTGACAGCTGGTATTGGTGGCATGGAGCCTAATCTGGATGATAGGTTCGTAATTCCTAAGGAGGGTGTTGAGCTTGAGCTTGACCATGACTCCCAATCTTAGGAGAGAGATTTGACTGTTGCATGCAAGAATGATGAGAAGAAAAAATTGGGTGTAGAAAGTGAGGAGGAGAAGGACAGATCTCAGCAGGAGGTTATCAGCCTAGGTAGGGATGGAAATCATGATTTGGATTCCCTATGAAAACTTAAGTAAGGGTCATGCTGCTAAACCTGTGGTGCTTTGCACACCACAATTATTTCAGGGAATTACCAATGCCCTCCCTCATACTCCAGCTATTGTTCCTGTTAGCACTGTTGAGCCAATAACACAGCATGAGTCATCCACTGTCACAGTGTAGAAATCATCCCCTAAAGTACCCGTCATCACCCTTCACCTGTCTCAGTGCCACCACCATGTAAAATCAAGGGCTACCAAATACTTTGTTCGGGATTTTTACATACTGGACCCAGCTGACAAAACAATGTCTATTTGCCAATTGTGTCAAATGTGAATTAGCAATGGAAAAAAGGGGAGCCTCCTAGGCACTGGTGGCCAATACATACACCTCATGTTCAGGCACCTGTTACACTGGATTCAGCACCAAAGGGAAGCCGGGGGGGGAGCTCTCCCTTATCATCCTTATTTGGCAGGCCAGCTCAAAGTGGCAAGGAAACAGTCCCAGTGGAGGCAGAACTGACTGAGGAGGACTGATACATAGAGGAGGAGGAGGAGTTTGTGGAATTGCCTAGTAGTGACCATAGTAACAGTGGTGGGTTTAGTACTAGCAGCCAGAGGCACTAAAGCACACCAGCCCCAGTCCATAAAACACCACACATCACTGCTTGTTTTCAAGCAGCATCCAAGACTCCCATTGAGTCAAATGCTAACCCACCAGCCATACTGCCATGCAGTGTCCAGCAGTCTGGGATCCCAACACCCTGAAATATGCAGCCTACACTGCATAGCATGTTTGAGCATCATACAAAATACCCACCTAATCATACTATGGCATGGGAACTGAATGCAGCTACTGATGAAATGCTGGCAAATGACCTACTACAATTTTCTTTTGTGAAGCATGTCAGTTCAGAAGGTTGAAGGTGCATGTCTTCCCAATGGCAGATTCCATCGCAAACCTCCTTCTCCACCCACGCCATTCCTAAACTTTATGGGACTGTGTCGTGCACAGTAGTACATGCCCTAAAGCATTCATCATCCCCATGCATGCATCTTAGCATGGATATGTGGACTGTTAGCCAAACAGCTGGCAGCTCCTATCTGTGCACTGCAGCCCATTGGGCACAGATACTGTACCTGGGGAGTATTTGATGCTGGAATGGGTAGACAATGTAATAAGCCCAGTTGCAATGGTAGAAACATTCTGGGATTTTGCCAACACACCACGCTACTAATAAAGAGTATAACTGGATCACACACAGATCAGAAAATGGTAAAATTGGAGGAGTCACGTGATGCTCAGCGAGGAGTAGGACGTGGTTGTGGTGAGCTCTGTATATTTGCAGCTATTTCACCCTAAATTCCAAATTCTACCCTTTAAAATCCATTCAAGTCTGTTCAACTATTAAAGAAGGTATCTCTCAGAATGAGCAGTTGCAGCCGATTTCAGTATGGATGCTACCTCGTTGCCAAAAAGTATGGAGTTACAGGCCACAATGGATCCATCTTAGGAGTCGGAGGCTAAATGCCTGCACCGCAGCTTGACCCCACAGCAAAATCCCAATGAAACATCATCATCTCATATTTGTGCTGAACTCTTTGATTAAGGATGCTCTACTTAAACTCATCAAAGAGGTAGTCGATTTAAAACCGGTGATAGTACAGCTGTCCCATAGAGTAACGGACATAGAAGCAAGGGTCGACTCAGTGGAACGGGCTCAAGAAAAGATACAGCCAGAGATTGTCTCCCTAAAATGCAGTTACCAAACTAGAGGATGGTCTGGAAGATTTGGAGGCCAGGAACCGTAGGAACAACCTAGTCTTGTTGGGCCTTCCAGAAGGTGAGGAAGGCCATAATACTGTTTTTTTTCTTCAGCGCCTCTTAAAAAAAACAGTTGGGCAATCACCAAATGGGCCAGAATATGTTATTGAAAGGGCCCACAGGTCCATCTGAGCTAAGCCTCCTCAGTCAGAGCCACCGCGTCCAATTATTTTTAAATTGCTTAACTTCCTGGATATGGAATTCATCTTAAAAGAAGCTAGGAAGCTCTCAGCAATCCTATTGGAAGGTAAAAAGATAAGAGTGGTCCAAAATTTGACTTACAAGACTAGACAACTCCGTGCTAAATTTAGAAAGAGTACCTCTAAGCTATGGGCTGCAGGAATTCGTCATCGCATTCTTTACCCTGCCAAGCTAGAAGTCACACTCGCTGAAGGTGTAAAGTGCTTCAATTCAGCTGAGGAAGCATTGAAGACCCTCACAAGAGCTCTTCCAGATATGTTCCCGAAATGAAGGAAGCCTGCTTGTGAGTTGGGACATAAGACTGTGTGTTCCCTTTTCTTTCTTCGAGTCGGGTCTGTATCAGGCCTTAATTGTTTGGGCTAGGATGGGATCTTCAAATTACAGTGTAATAGTGCATTGTTGAAGTATATAGAAATCAACAGTGCTCATTTCGGGTATGGCTTCCTTTAAATAACCATAAGAGTACTCAGCACTTTCTTTATAAAGTTGGGAATCCGACACTTTAGGCTGGAAGATCCTAGTCTTTGCTTCCTTTGAAGAGATTTATTTGTTCCTTGATGTTAAAAACGTTGTAGTTCCTGATTATTTTTAAAACAAGGGAGGAAATAAAAAAAGAGGGAATATGCACACTGTCTGCTATTCTGATTATGTTTAATTGCAAGTGGCCAACATTTAACTACACTAGCGATATTAATGTTTGGCCACTAGATGTTGCTCTCTATTTCAATTGTAAGCATATCTAATCTGGCAAGATCAATATATTCCTAGTAGTTGTATGCTGTGTACTAGTTTAAAGTGATATTTAATGAATAGAATAGGTGCAACTTTAGCATTTTCTTCAATAGATAGATTAGCCTAGACAAAATTCCCTTTTTAGGTCATGATTACTTTGCCAGTAGAGTTTATAGGAGAGGCTATATATGACATTTTTTCTGCAATGGAGAAGATGTTGGTGATGACTCCTTGGAGGCTGTCATGATTCATATGGCTTCCCAAATATTGAAGGTCCTTTCCCTCTTGTATGTCAATCTAATACAATGGATGCTGGAATGTGCACTTCGATACTTTTCCATTGCTGTGGATAAAAGAAGTGCTCTCCCCTCCTCCTGGGGGCATTGCGGACCACCGCAAACAGTGCAGGCTTAGGTCTAGGGTGGAAGGAGCTGTATATAGTTATAGGTCTCAGCTATTTGTTAGAATTTTGTCTGTTTCTGAAATGTCTTTTTATATTTTTTTGGGTTAGGGAGGGGGGTGTGGGTGGGATTCGAGCAAGCATGTCTGTTTATAGGTCCTCCATATCTCTACCATACCTTCAATATGACTATGGCTAATTTATTAAAAATCTTTTCTTGGAATGTTAAAGGATGCAGGGATAATTCTAAGAAATTTGTAATATTAAACCATCTGGGCAGGTATAACCCTCGATTGCTTTTATCCAAGAGACACACTTGCCACCAGAACAAGCAAAATTCCTCCAGAAGACTTGGGTTAGTCAAGTATTTGGGGCCGGTTTTAACTCCCACAAAAGGGGAGTAGCTATCTTGATTGCTAGAGGTGTACCCTTCACGGCTGCTCAGGTACAGAGAGACCCTGGGGGACATTTTTTTTATTTTACAAGGTAAGCTAGGGAATCTCCAGATAGTACTCAGGAGAATATATGCCCCTAATTTGGACTCGCCCTCCTTCTTCTTTACCAATTTAGTCTCTATCCTAGCACCCCTTGCTCATTTGCCTATTATTTTAGGGGGGGATTGGAATTTGGTCCAGGCAAATGATATTGATCGAACTTATCATTCAGGGTTGGGCCTCTCCCCAGCACAACAGGCCTTAAAAGAATTAATGGCCTCCTTGGGTCTATAGACCCCTGGAGACTACTATACCCCTCAACCAAGGATTTTACATTTTTTTTTTCTCCTGTTCACAAGAGCTACTCTAGAATAGATTTTTTTCTTTTAAGTCACCATTTTTGTCCTGGTATTCAGGACTCTTAAATACAAGCTAGAGTAATTTTGGATCATTATCCAATATCGGTTTTTATAACTATTCCAGTACCAGCATTTAGACCCCATACATGGTCCCATATCAATACCCTTCTAAAAGAGAGCCAGATTCTCTCACAATTTTGGGACTTTATTTCCCTCACCATTAGGGAGAGTTTAGACTCTATTACTAAAGTGGATATGGAGTGGGCAGCATTGAAGACTACCTGGTGAGGCAAATTAATTTGTATAGCCACAGTATCTAAAAAAAAGAAACAGTTTTTTCTTAACCGGTATCTGGAAAAGATCCGTCTCCTGGAATCTAAAGGGTCAGCTACACTTTCTTTTGAGGAATCCCTTGAATTAAATCATTTAAGAGCTCAATATGCCAGTACTCTCTTAGAGAAAGTGGAGAAAGCAGCCTCTTAGGTCAAAGCAACATATATAGGGCAAGGAAGCAAAGCTGGCAAATATTTGGCTTGGCAGCTGAAACAGCATTCGGTAGCTAAATGGATACCAACTATTAAGAATCCCAACAATGACTCCCTGGTTTCAGACCCTCAGGAAATGCTGTCCCTATTTAGAGAATTTTATCAAAACCTCTACTCCCAAGACCAGACTCCTAGTTCCCAGTTGGACAAGATTAAAACATTCCTCCTAAAAGCAGAACTTCCAAGTTTATCAAATGACACCCAACTGTATTTAGTTAAACCTATAACACAGGAAGAAATTATAATAGCCATTGATGCGCGTAAGCCTAATAAAGCTCCTTATACACCGGTCTGTTTTATAAGACATTTAAAGTACAGCTAGTTCCCCCATTACATTGACTTTTTCCTACTGGGACCAGCACCTAGTTAATGATCTCTCCCTCCTAGAAGCGAGGATTACACTTCTCCCTAAGTCAGGGAAGAACTCCTCACATATAAGTAACTATAGACCAATCTCTTTGATAAATGTCAATATTAAAATCTAGTGCAAAAAGTTTGTGTGCCCAGGGAAATCACCAGTCTTGTACAAATGATTCAGTAAGGTATCTGGTGGAGCTCGCCAAGTTTCCTGTACCTTCAAATCCAACAACAAAGTTCTGGCCTGCTCGAGCAATGAATGCTACTACACACAAAGTCTTTTTAAAGTTCATTATTTTTATTTATAAAGTCCCAATGTTTCGCCTAGTATTAGACTTCTTCTGGAGAACTGTAAAAAGATTTATAAACAAATATTTACTATATTTCACATTTGAAAATAATATTCAGTTTTGTAATTTTCAATTTTTAATATCTTTCCATATTAGACCATGCTAGTCAAAAATGACTGGGTGTGCCATCTTTCTATTGTAATTATTAAAGCAATAATAAAACCAAAATTATATTTAACCACCTGGTTATCATTTGCATTCATTAACAGTCATAAAATTCTTATACATTTTGCCCAACTAGATGCCACCAATATAAATGCATGAAAAATTCATTGCCTTACTTTTTAACAATGTCAGCAAAAGCCAAACATCTGCCAAGCCTCCTTAAGAATTGCCTCCTGTATGTATTCACTTTAAAAATAAATAAAACACATAGGTCAAATACTACATACTCCAAATTGC
This sequence comes from Neoceratodus forsteri, assembly GCA_016271365.2. NCBI lineage: Eukaryota > Metazoa > Chordata > Ceratodontiformes > Ceratodontidae > Neoceratodus > Neoceratodus forsteri. Next base: position 410,661,156 of record CM028133.1, on the reverse strand, counting down.
ACCAAACAATGCTACTTTATCATTTATAGTTTAAGTTCTCAATATTCACCTTTTTATTTATTCTACTTTTGATTTCAGATATTTTTCTTCAACCATTTAACTGATAAATAAATAAATAAATAAAAGGGGACAGAAAGAGGAAAAGAAGTTATAATAAAGAACATCAGTTGTTAATTTAAGTGCTTCTTTAAAGTTGTTTGCACACATTATGCAGTATTTCTAATATGTTCATACACTCAATTCTAAATATTCACCTTTTTATATGGTACTTTGCTTTTTAACATGTTTTCTTCATGCCTCACGTCTATTAGGCAATGTGCACCAGGGAAAGCTGGGGGAGGGGGGTTGAGAACAAAAAACTATTACTTTTTTATTTACCTACATAAGTGTTAAATCATGTGTTCATAAACTAACCAATTTTTTTATATTTCAATCCACCTCTACTCAAGTTCCTTAAAAGTTTAGTAATTTAAGTAATATTGTTCTTTCATTTCCTTTGAAGTTCAGATTTAACTTATTTAAACCATGTGTACACAAAACAAACCTAAATCAGTTCTCTAGTGCCATGTGCTTCTGGCATCTGATGCAGTTACATGCAAAGCTTCATTTGTTTCCCCTAGTTTTCCTTTTTAGCTTATCAGATAAACATTCTCCTCAAAATGTTACTAAATAATACAATTCACTTCATTGTCTAAAAGTTCATTCGCTGATTTAATAATCCTTTTGCTGTTAACTAAATAAATCCTATGACCAAGTGCATTTCTAAGTATAAGTATTATAGGAAAAAATCTCTGACTTACTCAATGGAGTTCTGAAGGCAGACTGGCAGCACTGGCTGCTTGGCTGACTAGGCCTCTTTATGTCAGGGAGAGAAGTCACATGACACCAAAGCTTGTGTCATCATTCCTTGCCAAAGCAAGGTGATCATCATGGCGACCTGTGACTCTTCTCCCTGACATATTTCAGCATTGCAAGGATAATTAACTCTGCTGGAAAGTCTTTTAAAGGGATATGCACAGTTTTTAAATGTATACTGACTCTTTATGGAAGTGACTGAATTAATCAGTCCATCCACTGTTCACAGAAAAATACATAGAAGCTGCATAAAATGTTAAAAAAGGTGTATAGTAAATAACACCATTCCAAGTGCATTTTTAGCACTTTATAATATTATTTTACTAAATAGCCCCATCTAACATTCCCAGCTAGCTGCAAAACCACTACTAATAGTAAAAGGTAACATAATTATATCAGCTTGAGATGCTAAAAGGTGTGTAGTTAAGATGCATGATTTTGATTGTGTTGTAACACTTAAATAGTATTATGCTAACTAGCCCTATTTATCACTCCCAGCAAGTTGCAGAATCACTGAAAATGATAGATGGGACCATAGCTACATCAACCATTTTATTTTCATTATAATTAAGTTAACCACATTTGTATCTTTTACTTAAGCATAAATGAAGGAGAGATTGCTACATCATTTGGAGTTAGATGGAAATAGTTTTTTCCTTTTTTGTCTTCATATCATACCTAGACCTTACCACTTTAGTTATAATATTAATATTCATAAACATTTTCTATTTCTTCTTAGTCCCCCCAACACACCTGCCAATTAACATCCTCATTTAAACCCCATTTCTCATGAATAAGGCCCAATTCATACATCCAAAACATCTCTCTTTTCTCTAACAAATCATTATAGCAGCCATCTCTTGCAGGTTCAGGAACTTGTGCGAGTCCCCAGAATCTAATTTGCATAGGGGAATGACATTTTTCATTATAATGTCTAGCAAGAGGGGAATGCTTATCTCTCTTGCGGATAAGACTTTTATGCTCTGAGATATGGGTCCTTAGTTCTCTCAATGTTTTGCCAACATATAGTTGGTCACATGGACATTGAATGAGATAAATAACCCCCATCATTGCACACATTATATGTGACCTTATATAATATTCTCTTCCTGTATGGGGGTGTTTAACAGATGTTCTCCAGGAACTGTTACCACATGCTGCACATTTATCGCAGGGGTACATTCCATTTTTAAGGGACCCAATAGTAATTGGGACCCTTTGGGGGTCTCTTTTCAATGCTGTGTATGTACTAGTTTATCCTTAATTGTTGGAGCTTTTTTAGAATCACATATGGTTTTTCCTTGAAAATCCCAGAGGTTGTAGGATTTTTTTGCAAAATATTCCAATTGTTCAAAATAACTTTTTTGAGCTGTGACATAATATTATTGTGAACAGTGCTAAAAACAAATGGGTTCTTTTTGTCAGTCTCTGTTTTAGTAGTCCCTGGAAATGTAAGAAGTTCCTGCCTGGATTTCCTTGCTGCCTTAGCCTGATCTTGTTCTATGTTACTTTTCTGATATTGTCTTTCTCTAAACCTTACTTGAATATTTTTCTGTTCTTGTACATATTCTTTTTCAGTACTACAGTTATGCCTTGCTCTTAAAAACTGCGAATAGGGTATTCTTTCAATTAGTTTATTGGGATGAAAACTTTTCCTATGTAATGTTGTGTTTCTGTCTGTTGCTTTCCTGAATAACTTGGTTTCTAGTTTGTATCCATTTTTATAGACAGTTATGTCCAAAAAATCTATCTGCTGTTTATCATAAGAAAATGTAAACAATAAATTAGAATCTCTACTATTTATGTATTGTTGAAACTCAGTTAGTTCCTGAATATTTCCTCTCCAAATTAGTAATATATCATAAGTGTATCATTTTCCCAAACATGATTCTACCCTTAAAAGCATACAATGTTGCTGTTTCAGCTAGAACACGTGTATTTTCAAAATCATGCATTAAGGCATTGGCATAACCTGGGGCCATAGTGCTGCCCATTGCTGTACCTCTAACTTGTTGATAGAACTGATTTTCAAATTTGAAATAGTTTTTATTTAAATCTATCTCAGCCAGATCTTGTAGGACTCGAGTCTTCAGTTTTTGGTCATGTGGTCTAGTGTCTAACAGTTTTCCCATGCTTTCTATTCCTCTATTATGTGTTATAGATAAGTCCTTTACATCAATTGTAACAAGTAAGATATCATCTGGTACCCATACAATGTTTAAATGTTGTATTAGTTGTAATACATGAGTGGTGTCTTTGATATAAGTTGGAATTTGTTCCACAAATGGTTGTAAAAAATAGTTAATAAATTTAGATAAAGGCTCTTAGATAGAGCCAATGCCAAACACGATTGGTCTGCCTGGAGGCTTTTTCAACTGTTTATGAATCTTAGGAAGGGCATAAAATAGAGGTACCCTTGGGTATCTGTTCTCCATAGTCTCTACTTCCCATCTTCTAAGTAATCCCATTGTCTCCATTTCAGATAATATTATTCTAATCTGCTCTGATACAGCATTGAGTGGATCACATTCCAGTATTCTATAATTGACTGGTATATCTAATAGATTTAGACACATCTGTCTATAATCTTCTCGATTCTGAATTACTACTGACTTACCTTTGTCTGCTGGTTGATTATTATCGAGGTATCATTTTCTAGAGATAATAAAGCTTCCCTTTCTCTTTTAGACAAATTAGACCCTTGATGTCGATTATTGGATTTCAAAACCTGACACATTTCCTTGTTTACAGTCTTTATATAATTCTCAACTGCATAATTTTGTCCTACTGCTGGCATGTATTTAGATTTAATGCCCATAGCCCTTTTTAGTTCTTTTTGTTCTGGATTCTTCTCCATCATTCCAGCAAACTGAACATGTAGTCTTAACTTCCTATGCTACATCAGAACAGATTAGAATAACATTATTTGAAATGGAGACAATTGGATTACTTAGAAGATGGGAAGTAGAGGCTATGGAGAACAGATACCAAAGGGTACCTCTATTTTATACTGTTCCTAAGATTCATAAACAGTTGGAAAAGCCTCCAGGTAGACCAATTGTGTCTGGCATTGGCTCTATCTTAGAACCTTTATCTAAAGTTATTAACTATTTTTTATAACCGTTAGTGGAACAAATTCCAACTTACATCAAAGACACCACTCATGTATTACAACTAATATAACATTTCAACATTGTAGGGGTATAAGATGATATCTTACTTGTTACAATTGATGTAAAGGACTTGTACACATCTATACCACATGATAGAGGAATAGAAAGCATGGGAAAACTGTTAGACACTAAACCACATGACCAAAAACCAAAGACTCAAGTCCTACGAGATCTGGCTGAGATAGTTTTAAATAAAAACTATTTCAAATTCAAAAATCAGTTCTATCAACAAGTTAGAGGTATAGCAATGGGTAGCACTATGGCCCCAGGTTATGCCAATGCCTTTATGCATGATTTTGAAAATACACATGTTCTAGGTGAAACAGCAACAGGGTGTGCTTTTTAGGACAGAATCGTGTTTTGAAAAAGATACATTGCTGATATATTACTAATCGGGAGAGGAAATATACAGGAACTAATTGAGTTTCAATAATACATGAATAGTAGAGATTCTAATTTATTGTTTACATTTTCTTATGATAAACAGCAGATAGATTTTTTGGACATAACTATCTATAAAAATGGATACAAACTAGAAACCAAGTTATTCAGGAAAGCAATAGACAGAAACACAACATTACATAGGAAAAGCTTTCATCCCAATAAACTAACTGAATGCATACCCTATTCGCAGTATTTAAGAGCAAGGTGTAACTGTAGTACTGAAAAAGAATGTGTACAAGAACAGAAAAATATTCAAATAAGGTTTAGAGAAAGACAATATCAGAAAAGTAGCATAGAACAAGATCAGGCTAAGGCAGCAAGGAAATCCAGGCAGGAACTTCTTACATTTCCAGGGACTACTAAAACAGAGACTGACAAAAAGAACCCATTTGTTTTTAGCACTGTTCACAATAATATTATGTCACAGCTCAAAAAAGTTATTTTGAACAATTGGAATATTTTGCAAAAAAATCCTACGACCTCTGGGATTTTCCAGGAAAACCATATGTGATTTCTAAAAACGCTCCAACAATTTAGGATAAACTAGTACACACACAGTACTGGAAAGAGACCCCCAAAGGGTCCCAATTACTATTGGTTCCCTTAAAAAATGGAATGTACCCCTGCGATAAATGTGCAGCATGTGGTAACACTTCCCAGAGAACATCTTTTAAACACCCTCATAAAGGAAGAGAACATTATATAAGGTCACATATAACATGTGTGACGATGGGGGTGATTTATCTCATTCAATGTCCATGTGACCAACTATATGTTGGCAAAACATTGAGAGAACTAAGGACCCATATCTCAGAGCATGAAAGTCATATCCGCAAGAGAGATGAGCATTCCCCTCTTGCTAGACATTATAATGAAAGCGGTCATTCCACTGTGCAAATTAGATTCTGGGGACTCGAACAAGTTCCTGAACCTGCAAGAGATGGCTGCTATAATGATTTGTTAGAGAAAAGAGAGATGTTTTGGATGTATGAATTGGGCCTTATACATGAGAAATGGGGTTTAAATGAGGATGTTAATTGGCAGGTGTTTTGGGGGGACTAATAAGAAATAGAAAATGTTTATGAATATTAATATTAGAACTACAGTAGTAAAGTCTAGGTATGATATGAAGACAAAAAAGAAAAAAAACTATTTCCATCTAACTCCAAATGATGTAGCAATCTCTCCTTCATTTATCCTTAAGAAAAAGATACAAATGTGGTTAACTTAATTATAATGAAAATAAAATGGTTGATGTAGCTATGGCCCATCTATCATTTTCAACGATTCTGCAACTTGCTGGGAGTGTTAAATAGGGCTAGTTAGCATAATACTATTTAAGTATTACAACACAATCAAAATCATGTATCTTAACTACACACCTTTTAGCATCTCAAGCTGATATGATTATGATACATATTACTATTAGCAGCGGTTTTGCAGCTAGCTGGGAATGTTAGATGGGGCTATTTAGTAAAATAATATTATAAAGTGCTAAAAATGCACTTGGAATGGTGTTATTTATTATACACCTTTCTTAACATTTTATGCAGCTTCTATGTATTTTTCTGTGAACAGTGGATGGACTGATTAATTCAGTCGCTTCCATAAAGAGTCAGTATACATTTAAAAACTGTGCATATCCTTTAAAAGACTTTCCAGCAGAGTTAATTATCCTTGCAATGCTGAAATATGTCAGGGAGAAGAGTCACTAGTCGCCATGATGACCACCTTGCTTTGGCAAGGAATGATGACACAAGCTTTGGTGTCATGTGACTTCTCTCCCTGACATAAAGAGGCCTAGTCAGCCAAGCAGCCAGTGCTGCCAGTCTGCCTTCAGAACTCCATTAAGTCAGAGATTTTTTTCTGTAATACTTATACTTAGTAATGCACTTGGTCATAGGATTTATTTAGTTACCAGCAAAAGGATTATTAAATCAGTGAATGAAAAGTTTTAGACAATGAAGTGAATTGTATTATTTAGTAACATTTTGAGGAGAATGTTTATCTGATAAGCTAAAAAGGAAAACATGGGGAAACAAATGAAGCTTTGCATATAACTGCATCAGACACCAGAAGCAAGTGGCACTAGAGAACTGATTTAGGATTGTTTTGTGCACACACATGATTTAAATAAGTTAAATCTGAACTTCTAAGGAAGTGAAAGAACAATATTACTTAAATTACTAAACTTTTAAGGAACTTGAGTAGCGGTGGATTGAAATATAAAAAAATGGGTTGGTTTATGAACACATGATTTAACACTTATGTAGGTAAATAAAAAAGTAATTGCTTTTTTGTTCTCAACCCCCCCCCCCCAGCTTTACCTGGTGCACATTGCCTAATAGACGTGAGGCATGAAGAAAACATGTTAAAAAGCAAAGTACCATATAAAAAGGTGAATATTTAGAATTGAGTATATGAACATATTAGAAATACTGCATAATGTGTGCAAATAACTTTAAAGAAGCATTTAAATTAACAACTGATGTTCTTTATTATAACTTCTTTCCCTCTTTCTGTCCCCTTTTATTTATTTATTTATCAGTTAAATGGTTGAAGAAAAATATCTGAAATCAAAAGTAGAATAAATAAAAAGGTGAATATTGAGAACTTAAACTGTAAATGATAAAGTAGCATTGTTTGGTGCAATTTGGAGTGTGTAGTATTTGACCTAAGTGTTTTATTTATTTTTAAAGTGAATACATACAGGAGGCAATTCTTAAGGAGGCTTGGCAGATGTTTGGCTTTTGCTGACATTGTTAAAAAGTAAGGCAATGAATTTTTTATGCATTTACAGTATATTGTTGGCATCTAGTTGGGCAAAATGTATAAGAATGTTATGACTGCTAATGAATGTAAAGGATAACCAGGTGGTTAAAATATAATTGTGGTTTTAATATTGCTTTAATAATTACAATAGAAAGATGGTACACCCAGTCATTTTTGACTAGCATGGTCTAATATGGAAAGATATTAAAAATTGAAAATTAAAAAATGTAATATTATTTTCAAATGTGAAATATAGTAAATATTTGTTTATAAATCTTTTTACAGGTCCCCAGAAGAAGCCTAATACTAGGTGAAAGATTGGGACTTTATAAATTAAAATAACAAACTTTAAAAATACTTTGTGTGTAGCAGCATTCATTGCTCGAGCAGGCCAGAATTTTGTTGTTGAATATTAAAATCTATGCAAAAATTCTATCTACTAGAATTGCTCAGGTTTGGACCCCCTTGGTGGGATTGGAACAGGCAGGGTTTGTTTCTGGGCGGAGCTTGGCAGATTATTTCCGCAAATTGTGTCATCTAATTTATGTGTCAAGGGACCCTCAAATCAAAGTGGTTCTGATGTTTCTGGATGCAGAAAAAGCCTTTGATAGGGTAGCTTGGCCCTACTTGTTTGCTACTTTATCTCAATTTGGTCTCCCTAATGCCTTTATAAACAGAATATGTACCCTGTACCAGTGTCCGTCGGTCCATCTCTTAAGCAATAACCTGTTGCCTGCCACTTTCCCCTTAAAAAATGGAACCAGACAAGGTTGTCCACTGTCCCCCTACCTTTTTAATTTATATATTGAACCTCTGGTGAGAGTATTAAAGCGGAACCAAGGGATTGAAGGAATAAAAGTTGGATCCCAAGAGTTTAAACTGTCTTTATTTGCAGACGACCTGCTACTCCATCTAACTAATGGGGAACACTTAATTTCCTCAGTGTTAAAAACTATTACTGAATTCAGTGAGACATCAGGTTATAAATTGAACAGAATCAAATCAGTAGTTTACCCTCTCTCAATATTGAACATTAAGGAGCACATAGAAACTTTAGGCCTCCAATGGGAAAATAACTTAGTAAACTATTTGGGCATAAAATTGACTAGAGACCTCGACAAATTAAATGCCCTCAATTTTGACCCCCTTATTAAAGATGTCAAGGAGGACTTGTCCAGATGAAAGAAACTTCCTATATCATTTTGGAGACGAGCCAATGTCCTTAAGATGACAGTTTGACCCAGACTTTTTTACCCACTGAACAGCTTAGCTACCTATCTTTCCCAAGCCACTTTTAAAACAATCCATACATAGATTATGTGCAGACTTTATATGGAATGGCAAACCCCCGCATAGAGCCTACTGGAAACTCACTGGTTGAAAACAGAAAGGAAGAATGCAACTTCCAAACTTTTATCTTTATTATCTGGCCATACATACTAGCAGATTTTTACACTGAATTCCTTCCTTCGAAGATCCATCTCCAAAATTACACTGGCTGCAACTGGATATGGAACAGGCTAAAAAGGAAGGGATTTCTATTCAGGCCCTTTTATATTGTCCTTGGAAGGCAGTTCCTACCCAGCTTCAGGAATTCCCAATAGGATGGAACAGCAGGGCCTTCCACCAGTTTTGCAAGCTTACCCACATATACATAAGGAAAAATATGTCACAACCCCTTTTTAACAACCCTAATTTAAGAGTAGGTAACAAAACTATTAGTGCCCAGGCTTTACCAATACAATCATCAATAGGTTTAAAAGAGTTTTGGCAGGGTCCTCATTCCCCTCCATTCATCAAATTCAGGGAAATTGGAATCTGCCAGCTAAAAAATTGTTCTACCTTACCCAAGTTCACCATTGTATTAAAAGCTTCCTTGGCAAATCTCCTTGGGTTGATAAATTAGAATCCCGGTATTTCCTCTTTTAGATTTAGCGAAGCAAGCAAGGCCTATCTCTAATCTATACAAGGCAATGGTCAATAACATATGGCAAAACCATGTCCCGATAGCTTACTATTGGAAACATAACATGACTAGACCTCCAAATGACTCTCAATGGCAAGCTATCTGGACAGATATCTTTAAGCTAACTAAACAAGATAGATTATGGAATGTTCAGTTCAATGTTTTACATAACTTATATTTAACACCCAACAAACTTTACAGAGTGGGGAAATTAACTTCTGCAGCTTGCCGTGATTGCAGTGCTCCCACTGCTTCACTCCGTCATAAGTTATGGGACTGTCCTAAAATCTCTAAATTTTGGGAATTAATAAAAAGGCACATCTCTGTTTATATACCGATAGCTTCATATTTTACAGAAGAAATATGTCTTTTGGGATTTTATGCTGGGGTCCCATCCTCTTCTCTGAAAGTACAAATAGCTATGGTAGCTACAGTTACTAAGCTGGTAATTCTGAGACACTGGAAAATTCCATTGGTCCCTTCTTTTCAAGAATGGTGATCAGAATTCCTGACAGCTTTGAATGCAGAAAGGAACATAGCCAATGTTAATAATTCATGGGCGAAATTTCAAAAGTATTAGAGCCCCTTCTTTTTAAGCTTAAAAGATAAATTTGGGTATTAGTAGTATAATTTTATATAATATGTCATAGTAAAATCTGGATGTTGTCATTGGAGAAAGGAATTTAAGAATCGATTATTGTTACCTATGAGGACTGAGATGCTAGGAATTTAGATCAACCTGAGCAGTGCTTGTGGAGGGTTTCAGGGTGGGGTTATGAAATTGAAATCTGTGAGGGGGGCATAGGGATGTCTCTGATCATTGCCACCAGACAGAAGTGGAGTAGAGCTTTACTTCCACCTCAGAAGAGCATGCAGGTGTTAGAGCACCAGCTGGCAAGAGGTGATCCAGCAGCAATCGTAGGGAGGATGGAGGGAGCTGGTTTGAAGCAACAAGAGATCAAACAGACTGGTTTGTTCAAGCTACTGATCTGAAGTAAATTGCGGATGACTGGGGAAGATTGCCATTACCCACTTACCTGTGGCTGCTGAGGCCCAGGGCATAGAGCAGAACTGTGTTCTTGCTCCCACTGCATCTAAGGAATCCAAGAAAATTTTGTTTTCTTCATTTCAGGAGTGAAGGTGCTACAGCCACTGTTGGGCCAGAATCATAGAGTGTAATGGCAAAGATGATGATGACGGGATGGGAGCAGGGGACGGAGGAGAGCAGTGGGCAGAGAGCCATATAGGGGAATAGTTGTTGGGAAAATTGGCACAGGTGCTGCCACAGGTTTTCTACTTGACATCCAAGGTGAGCAGTTCAAGGTAGGGTGCAGGGGAAGCTATGGGGGTGGAATTTGGGGGGAGCCATAAGGCCCATCAGCAGAGTGCCTCAGTATCAGGGTTGCAGGAGGGATTGTCTGCTGGAACACAGAAAGGATCAAAATTCTGGTATACCAAAAAAAAAAATGGATTGGAGAGAAAAAGGGGATCCATGTGTTCCACTACAACAGCACAGGAGAGTGGATCATTTCCCAAGTTATGGAAGGTGCAACTGGGAATCATAGTTGGGATAAAAAAAAAGGGGGGAACATGGCCCCATGAGGGAAACCCGAAAAATCAGTCCTTACAGGTAATAAGAGGGGAGAAGCCTCTGAGGCTGCTGCCCAAGGGGTGTTGAAGGACGGCTTCAGAAAACTGAATGGGGGAACACCCAGTTGCACAAAAGAAAAGAAAAAAAAAAACATCAAAAGGAGAAATCATTAAGGAAGTGTCTCATCTATTCACAGAAAACCGGACCAGGTTGGGGGGGCAGTATGCATAGGAAAATAAATGGTTCACATAATTTGTTTATGTGTTATAGAGACCAGCCGCAGGACAGAAGTACTGAAGCGGGAGACATTTCTGAATATGGTGTGCCATGAGACAGGCCGAACAGAAGCCGGGGGGGGTGAACAATTGATTTTGAGCAACAAAAGTATGGATCCGGTGGAAGGGGTGCTTTGAGGACCCTGTTATTGCTATTGAAGGATGGAAGCTGCCAGACCAATTCAGAACCTAACCTAAAAATGGTACACCTGGAGACAAGTGCTTTAAGTACACGTTTGTGGTTACTCATATTTAATCAGATGTGGGATGACCAGAGAGTCCATGAGGGGAGGAGTCTAGAGTCAGGTTGGGTAGATGCAGTAAGAAAGGGATGGGGGGCATGCTCAAAGAACAAAAGGCCATAGAGAAGGGCCAAACAAAAAAAAAAAAAGGATTGTCAAGGTTGGATGGTGAAAATGAGGGTGGCAGGATGACACAGGTAAAATAATAGATGGATGGTATAGAACAGAGCCCAACTGGTAGAGACGGGTAAACAAATCATCATCACAATAATCAAGAGGGACATGGATGCAGGGTTGAGGACTTTGCAGGAAGGAAGGAAGGAGTTTGGGGGAAGCCCGCCTTCCAACGCAAGCTGGAGATGGGCTAGTGGAAGAATGAGAGAGCAAATATTCTCTGGAGGGGAGGGGGGGAAATTCTGGAGTTACACCAAGGTGGGGTGTAAGAGAAAAAGGGTATGGACACCCTGAATAAAAATGGGGGACAGGAACTTGACCTGGCCCAGACAAGAGAAAATGGTATGGACACCCAGGAATGGAAATGGAGGGCAGGAATTGACCTGACCCAGATATTAAGAGATAACCCCTCAGGTTTGCATCGGGGGGGGGGGGCTGAAAGAGAAAAAGGACAGGAAAAAAAGACCCCTTCGGGTTTACATCCGGAGAGTGGAGAGGGAAGAAAAATATGATATAAAATGTGATACAAATGTGATGAAAATATTATATAAATTGTGATAGTTTGAATAAAGAGAATATGAAAATAAATGTTTTAAAATATGGCATGTAAAGGAACTCAGTATTGTTGATGAAAAATTGAATGACAAAGTTTGAATAAATGTTATGTCGACTGAGCAACCAACGCAATACTGAGTGTGGTGTCCTTCTTTGGGTGAAAGGCTCTAGAACAGTAGCCATATTTCCAGCATTCTGCAGTCTGCAGATTTTGGCACTGCCACTATGCTGGACCCACAATATAAATGGGGCCTGTCATCTATACTTGAGGGTGGATGTGATCAGGTCTAAAATCTAACCAATCAGTTAATAAGATGGCTACATGGGGCACAGATATTAAAGTCACAGTTATGTAAGGCACAACATCATGGTGATCAGAGACCAGGCTTTGCTATCGTATCACATGGTAAATGAGCTGAAAAAAAATGCATTGGCAAACAAAAAATATAATCATAAATCCACTTTGGTATATTTTGTGCCAGATGGGAATTGAAGACATGGAGGTAAAGGAGGAGGAGGAGACTGGTGAAGCAGCAGGATTGTGAGAATTGCAAAGCATGGTGGATACATACTTGGTGGACACCAACCTCCTTACCATTTTGTAAGAGCCACTGCCATACTGAAGTAACAAGGTCACTGATTGGCCAGCACTGACCTCCATATCAGTCAAATATCTGAGCTGTTCACTCTCGAGTATCAGTTTGGAGAAGGTATACAGTTCAGCAGTGGCAAGACAAGCATACAAATCTGTCCCTAGAAATGTTAGCATGCTAACATTTCCTAAAATGAATGTGGGGCACATTCCATGCAACACAGTCATATTTCTATTCATACCACATGAAGGTGGCACTGGTGATGAAGAAGAACCTGAACAGGCAGAAGTTTTTTGCACAAGCAAATTGCCTCCTAGTGAGGTTGATGAAGCACTGATGGAGATAGAATTCCCATGTGGGGACAACTGCAGTCTGGAAAACTGTGAGGGCTGCTTCCTTGATGAGGATGATTAAAGCATAAAACAAACATGTTCGATCCATCCTTTCCACATTATTAGTTGAATCCTTTTCTTTATGATTTAATTTTGCTTTCCTATCATATTTTTCCCCAAGTTGTGCTGCTGTTCTTTACATCCATCTGATTATCTCTGTCTGCCCTCTCCTATGTCATGCCTACAGACCAACTAAAAATAAATGATTACTGCATCACTAAATGCAGAGTTTTCCTACAATAACAGTGGCCACCACCACCTCAACCATATGCATCCAGATTGGAAAACCTGCACTCTCAAGGAAGTGTAAGTGCCACTGTCAGCCATGCAGACAAAGCAGCCAATAACAATCAATACACCACCTACTCCTCCTTCTCCTCTGGCCTGCTTGTGCCCTCCACTTCCACATACAACATTGATCACAACTGCCTCTGCAGCATGCACCCATTCCAGACTGAGAAGCAAGAACTCTTAAGCCAGTGTAAATACCATTGTTGCCAGCCATGCAGACTACGCATCCACTAGTAATCAAGGCACCACCACCTCCTCCTCCTCCCTTGACTTGCTTGTGGCCTCAACATTTACCAACAACATGGCCACCACAGCACCTACCTCATGCATTTAGACTGAGAAATCTGGACTCTTTAAGCCAGTGTAAATGCCATTGCCAGGCAGGCCTCCAGCCAACCAGCCCTCAAGCAGAGTCTCCAGCCAGCTTGCCCATCTAGGCAGCATGGACAGAAGCCCAGTAAGAGCCAACTTTGTCTGCTGTGATGGTAAGTTATTTTTATTGTTTTCCACACTTCTTATCCTCTTTGTTGGTGGCGAGTCCATCCTCACACAAGGAGGGCTTCTACCTCACTTACAAGACATTAAAATGTCTTTCTTTCTTTCTTTCTTTCCATTTTTGTCCCTCTCACTTCAGACAGCACACCTCAAGGCACAGACTTCAGTTGACTCTTCACACCATTGTGCCGGTACATCAGGCCATTACTAATCTGGTGGTATCATTACATTATTTTTTTTTTCCTTTAAGATTTAATTTTAAGTTTTCATTTTACATGTAAACGGTGACACGGTGACCATGCCAAGTCAGGCTAAATGATTTTGCTCTTTTTCTTTACAGGTGACAGGCATGGGAAGACTGTGAGTGGACAACAGATACACTGTGTGGCCAAAACAGTGGCCAATTAGGGTTAAATATTTTTCCTTTTTTTCTTCACAGGTGACAGGAATAGTAAGATTAGCAGTGGACAGTGGATATACCATTGGTGTGGTCACCCACAGTGGCTACTTTAGTAGAGTCTAAATAATTGTCATTTGTCTATACATGTCTCCTCCACCTCCTCCTCCTTTCTCTAGGTCACCTCCATGCCATTTCAAAGCATGGCTATCACCAATGTGATGGCAAATATCATTCCCAAAATAGAGTTTGTACTTTTTTTTTGTTTTTATTTGGGTTATCTTTTACAGGTGTAACACAATAGGGAGTATACTAGGGTTAAAATAATTTCTAACTTGTATTCACAGGTCTTTTTACAGTCTGTCATCATGATGAATACCTCCTCCTACAGCAAGCAAACAATTGCCATCCTCTGCACCAGGTCGCTGATTTGGCCAACAATGTGGTAGTTGAGAAAATTGTGTGAGAAGACAGTGGTAGTGTAAGGTCTGCACAGCTTCACAAGAAAGAGAACAATATAGAGAACAAATCAAAACATATATTCAATGGGAGGTTAAGGGGGCTGGGGAAGGGTAGCTGCCTGCTAGGGAGCTAGCTGCACAATTAAGCAGACTTTGATAGACCAGTAGGTCTGTTCTGCTGGTGCCTTTGTATGTTCATATGTTCGTATATTTTCTTTTGCTAAGTGGGAGGATAACTGACAGCAGGTGGTTAGATAGAAGGAAGCAATATCAGAGATCAGGACAGAGATAAATTAAGATGTACAAAATGTTTTAGAGTTTTTTTTGTTTTCTTTTGTTTTCTACTTTTCACTTTTCTTTTTTACAACAGGTGAAGATAAGAATAAAAGAGACACTAAGACAGATAACATATCTGGAGTAAAGGAGTGTGAAGAATGAGAGAACCAGGCTATGGCCTGGGGATAGAGTGTGCAATGCCACCACAAAGTTCATCCAGACCCTCAAAAATGCTCAGTTGGTTTTGGAGCAACACCTCCATAGTTTATTTTATGGAACCAGCTTGCCAGGAGAGCTCCTCTACCTCCCCATACAGCTGTGCTACTTCCCCATGAAGGGATGTAAGAGGAGGAACTGAGGCTGGTCTCTCGGATGACTCCTGCAGCACTCAAGTCTGCCTGCAGGTTCCTTTCCTACTCCCATCCATCCCCGTTGTGTCCCTCTCTGGGACCCGTCCATTGTGTGACAACCTTCCACAATGCCACTTTTTGTGATGTCCACCCTGCAGCACAGAAGGAGCACAGAGGGTGCCATCCTCTCCACCTTTCTTAGCTGTCTCAGTCTTTCTCCTTATATGCTCCTTCCACTCCTGGTGGTGCTTCACCTTAAAGAGCTGCTGACACCTCAAAGAAAGCTTTGAAAAACATAGTAATTAGGCATAAATCAGCTTACATTCTGCATATATTATATGGATTTCTCCTCCCCTTTACTTAGTACTGAGGAAATTTGCATGACTACCTGATCTATCTCCATTAGAGTTCATCTGCCTCTACAGCTTACTCCCTACTTCAAGTCATAATCCTCTGTTCGGCCATCACAGTCTATTTCCTTGGGAGTAACTGGGATGTCACAAGCAGTGCATTATAACCTAAGGTAGGGAGAAAGCAGCAGGAATAAATAAACTCTTCTGGAGCAAAGCTCCTGTTTTCATGCAAATGACCTCAGTAATAAATAATGAAGGGGAGAAATACAGAAATAATGTAAAACACAAGCCAAACTGTATCTAAATATTATGTTTTGGTAAAGTTCTCCTGAAGGTGTCAGCTGCTCTTTAAGGCGGGAGTGCTAGCCACCTGTGCCCAAATGGTTGCCTTGTTTGCTATGCTGTACAACCATGTCACACAGTGTGCATGTCACCTCACTGTTGTCAGTGGGGTCTATTACAAAAAATGTCCTAAACAAGTGATTTTTGCTGCTGCTGAGTGAAGGGACCAGATGGTCCTGGGTGGGACTCCTTCTACTTATAGGTCTCAGATGGTGACACAACAATGAGGGGGCACAGGAGCAGGTGCTGCAGCAGGTACAGGATGTATTGAAGCAGGGTTAACTGGTGGTGGTACCACTGCATGCTGGTGCTGCACTGTGGGGATGAGCAAGTATCACTTCCTGGTGCTCCTGATCCCAAAGCTGGCCTCTTAAAATGGATTGGAGGGTTATGTCCTTCCTGAGATGTGGGCACCAGAACTGAACATGGTGCTCCAGGTGGGGTCTTACCAGCAATATCAGTATACAGAGGCAACACCACCTCCCTCTTTCTGCTGGTGATACCCCTCCTTATGCACCTCAGCATCCCACTCACCCTCCCAACTGCCTTGTTGCACTGCCTGGCCACCTTGGGTCACCCAATATGATTATTCCAGTTTAACCCCAGCTGGCATACCTTTGACCACTCCTTGAGTTTTCTCAGGTCACTGATCATCCTTTCCACCCACTGGAGCGTACACTGTATTATAGTGTTTGGTGTAATTCACAAACAGGAAGACCATCCCTTCCAGCTCCTCTGCAATGTCACTTATAAAGACATTAAAGGGCTGGTCACAGCACTGATCCTTGAGGCACCTCTTTGGTCACCCTCCCTTCCTTGAAGTGAACTCTGTTTACCACCACCCTCTAGCACCTATTTCTTAACCAATTTCTTGAGCAGTTTACCACCTTTGTACCCACTCCTAAGCTACTCACCCTGCTTACTAGTCTCCTATGTGTAACTGTGTTGAATGTCTTACTGAAGTTGCTCCACCCTAATAGTTCCTTGGTCACCTAGTTAAAGAAATCTATTATATAGGTTTGGCATGATGCCCCCCCCCCCCATGAATTTATGCTGACTCAGCTCTTACAACACAGTAGATTCAAGATACTGCACAATTCTTACTTTCAAATGTCACATATTCAACAGGACATACAAATCCCCATTCTACATAACACTAGAACAACTTATATTGTAAATACTGTATATCCTGGAGTATATACAATATATACATTCACAAGTATTTGATTGCATCAACATTAATTTGGTAGCAAGTTGGAGCAGAATATCTTCATTAGTTTATGTTAGGCTCTTCCAAGTGTTAAAACAAAAGGTAAATGTTTCAGATATTTGATTAATTCTTTCTGTAAATAACATGTTACTAGGCTATACTTAACCTGGCAGCAAGATAAGGGTATGGAAGCCTGATGGACTACCCATTTTTTTTTCTCAGTCTCATCTTCCTGTCCCTTAGTCTCAAAATGCAAGGGATTGAGTTCCATAGTCTTACACCTAAATAATATACAGAAGACTGCACACTTTCAGGTTACAGATTGGTACAATAACCCCCAGCCCTACTGAGGATCTTAACCCTTCCATCCCCCTTCGTTTACTGATATTTTCCAGTACATTTATCAGATATATGCATGTGACTTGCAGAAGTTGTTTCCATATTACTGACAGCCACTTGTTTACCGAAAGACTTGATCTGAGAAACGTTGCCCAAATGCACCACAGAGGTGAAGTTACCAGGCAAAGTTGCAAAAGGTAAATTTCAAAGTAAATGGCAAAAATTAGTGAATTGCTCTGAGAAAGTGAATTTAGTGAATGTATCTTCACTTCGCTGGTGGATTAAAACTTCACAACATGCCTGCTAAGAATGGAGTCCACTCAGAATCTTTTTCACTTAGAAGAAGAACAAGGCAAGGCTGCCCACTCTCACCCTGCCTCTATAATCTGTACATAGCACCCCTGCTCAGAACTCTCCCTCCTGAAGAGAGAACTAGAGGGGTAAACATTGGTGGCAAGAGATATAAGATATCCACATACTAAGATTATGTCCTGCTACACTTTGGAAACCTAGAATGCTCCATACCTATGGCAGTAGACATACTGCAGCAATTTAGCAAGATTTCAGGGTATAAGCTAAATCTCTCTACAATGTGTCTAGTGCCACTTAACCACCAGACACTTAACAATAGTGTCAGTAGGTGGGGGGGGGGACCTGGTCCACAGAAGCTTTAACATTCCTGGGGACAGTGATAGTGAGAAACAAAATAGTCATGTTCAGTAAGAACCTAGAGCAGCTACAGAAGCCAATCAAATTATACCTGCAAAGATAGACAGTAGTACGCTTATCACTATGGACATGCATAAATGTTATTAAAGTGAATGTTCTGCATTGACTGTTCTACCTACTTAGCATGGTGGGTCAGGAAATCTCTAATAAGTGGTTTATACAGCTGAAATCTACATTGTCCACATTTCTCTGGAATGATAAGATGCCCCGGAGAGCGTACAAAAACTCATCCATGCCCCCCCCCCCCCGCAACAACACAGTAGGCTTCAGCTATCTTGATATTAAGTTATGTCACCTGGCCACCCATGCAGGTCAATTCTTCCTGTGGAGAGAGGATACCTCTCAAGTTGATATTAACCCCTACACACAACAGTAGAAGAAGATATGGGGTCCACTCAGAATCTTTTTCACTTAGAAAAGGAACAAGGTAAGGCTGCCCACTCTCACCCTACCTATATTCTATAATCTGTATAGTCTCATTTTGCTATGTTCCTGTTTTGTAACTGTATGTATCATTTCACCATCTGTTACGTAGCATCTGAACTTGCACTCTGTACATCCCTTTCCCCCACGATGTACTGTGAGACGAGCATTAAGTTACTCAGTGTATCTTTCCTGGTGAAACAATTCAATAAATAAATAAAATAAATAAGTAATAGAATTAGACTTCTGTAACATGGCAGGGGTGGACATACAGTAAAGGCTTTGCTGAACATACCATACAGTAAGCTACTATCCACATTAAAATCCACACTGATTGGTAGCTCTGTATTAGTCAGCAAGTAACTTCACAGGGTCTTGGAAACTACAACTTTATTTGATACAGTGCAACCCATTAGAAAGAGACCCAACTTTAAGATGCAGAATAGAGTAATCCCTGACTCATTTCTAAGCAGTGCAAACCTAGCTTTTTTGGGCCCATGCTTTAAGGTAACAATGTAATAACATTCATAAACACTTTCAAAAGTTGCAGCAACTTGAACAACACCACAGTTTTCCCCTTTCTACTGTGACAACATGTGCTGGCTACTGCATTGGACCCTAGACTCTGGTCATTTAACAGACTATTTTGGGATGAATTGAGCTCCTTGGCCTCGTAGTGGTACACCACCTCCTTACAATATAAAAAACAAGATCAACTAGGTGCACCTAAAGACAGTGGCATGTGCAAGTACTGGCAATCTGAGTTGATAGAACAAAAGGAAAAAAGAACTAAAATGTGGCATAACTTATGCAAATACATCAAATCTGATGACTTAAAATGAATGCAAGACAAGGTGGTGAATAACCTTTACTATACAATCATAAAATGACACAGCATGCACAAAATCGAATCAGATATATGTTCCAAATGGAAATGGAAAGAGGCACAAGGTAAGGTACAAGGAAAGACAGATGAAAGAAGGGGACTGAGAAGCCTCAGAGGTGTACAGTAAATAAGATCAAATTCCTTTCTGTCCTTGGTTGTTTTCTATTGATGTCTTGCTACTAGTGTATGAAGATTGCTTATGTCCCATCTGTATGTGTATGCAACTCTTATCAAGGACAAAAGGCACCTTATGTTGAATGCGCCCTACAGTTTACAAATTAAGGGCTTGATCCACAAAATGTACAAACACCCAATGTGGTCATATAGCATAAGTGCACTGGGAGATACACATGAAATGTACTTTAATGCAACACACCTGGATTCACAGTTGTCCATACCCAGTGAGAGCAAGAAAACCATGGAGACATCTGCACAGCAGTGCTGTTAAGTACAGGCACAGGATGCAGACAGCTATATGTAAATGTACCTGGTGCATATGCAGATCTACAGCCCTAAAAGAACCTCTGTACAGAGTGGACTCAGCGCCTATGCAAGAAGGGTGACACCCATAGAAGAAGGATCCATCCTGAACATAGTGTGAAGGGATGCCTAAACAGCATGAGCCACGCATGGATTCTACTGTAGGCACTGGTTCTGCATTGTACCACCCCACAAATTAGTATCCCAAACACAGCTTAACCCCCAAATGTATCCATACCTCCCAAACACATCTATACCCCCTGAATACACTTGTACTCACCACAAACCCATACCCTGTGTGCACAACCATACCCACAAACACTCCAATACCCACAAACATACCCCTACCCACTGAACACAACCATACCCCCAAACACACTTGTCCCTCTGCCCACCTGAAAAGAAAGTACAAACATGGGTAGACATCATGGGCCAAATGACATGTAATGAAAAGTGCATGCATAGTCCTACAGAAAATCGAATGTGCAATTGCCAAAACAGGAAGAAGGTATAGGAGGCTGAGTTAAATATCCAATAAGCTGGGGTGTTACTTCACACCCTGGCATAGCACACACCACATGTTAACCAGCAAAAGAGGTGCATCACAGTCAGGCTCATCCACTGTCCATGAGGGGACAGCATACAGTCCTCCCCACAAACTGCGGCATGCCATCTGCTTCCTAGATGATGTCTGTATGTGTGGTGTGTGTGTGTGTAGCCACAGCATCCATTCCAGATGTTCCCAGCCTTAGTCCTGTGGTTTCTTCAAGGTTAAATCTTAGCACCAAATATGCCCTCATCTCATCACCACTTTCACTCAGGAGAAGCCAGTCCTCGAGGTTCTGTCCATCACAGGGTCATGCCTTGCCAGCTCCCCATTGGACCTCCATGGCAGCCCCCTCCACAGCTTCTTGGTTTCCAATGGGTGTGGTCAAACCCTGAAATTACAAAGTAAGCGACCATCGCTAAACAGCAGAATGTGTGCGTAAACAAGATACAACAGCATGGCAGCTGTGAGAGTGGTACCAAATACAGTGGAATACCTACCCTAGCTGGTGAAGACAGTCCCCACTAGACACTGTCATGGTCCTTGTATTGGTCCCCCCCCCATGGTCAGGGTCCAGGGAATGTAAGCCTCCACTGAAATCAGTGAGGTATGAGGCATCCTGGTGGTCTATTGGCTGCAAATGAAACATCATACCCATATACAAAAGTACAGACATGGCAGCATGATGCCATGGTCATGGGCCCTGCCCACACCTGTCATCCAGAAATTGACTTTGGGGGTGCATGAGTGGCAATTAAAGAGGACAGAGGGTGGCTGCCATCAACAATGGGGAGGACACCAGGCTGCACTTTTATACATGGGACTGCACAGGTCAGACATGTGCCCTGACATCCTGATAAGCATGACAACTCTGGAGCTGCCAAATGTGGTGTCAGAGGGATGTGGACACTCTGCAGGATGCTTCCATATCTATACCACCATATAGTATATCACTGTGATGATACTTTGTCTGTGCATTTGCTATGCTCCAGATTGATCTCACCTAAAATTGGCAAGTCGCGTCTGTTACAAGTTGCCACTTGCCCTACTTTGACTTTCTCAACTACTGAGTTTTAAGCCATGTTACAAATTCAGGTAGCATGTCGTAGCATATCCTCTATCTCTTTCTGTGCTGTAGGCAATCTCAGCTTTTACCCTTACTTGGCATAACTAGTGATGTTGTCTGCTCTGTCTGGTCTCTAGTATATAATATTTCTATGCTTCATTTCTAATTGTTCCTGTTCCTTGCATTAGTATTGCATTTTCAGTATACATATCTAGCTGCCACACACTTATATTGAATTTATGGATTTTCACTAATTCTTGGAGATACTGTTTTGGCACTTTCAGATTATGCCTCCAGCATTTAATAATAATGTTTCTATTATCACTTTCTATTCACATTTTTTTATTTTGGATACCATTATCAATTATAGTCATGTGTAAATTATTTAACTGAATTTACTATATTGAACAGTTTGAACTGATTGAGTAACATGCTGGATTGCAATTACGACTATTCACTAATGAATGCTATGTAATTGAGGTACGTGAAACCAGTAAGTCACACTCCCTGATGAAGGGACTCAATCTACAGACTCAAAGCACCAGTGCTACTGGTGCTGCACTCTCCATTGCTTTGCTCTGAGATAGAATAACTCATAGGTTTGTATCAATTACTGTTTGTTAGTTTCTTTTCTACACCCAGTAAATTTGAGCATGGTTGCTTGTGTTGCCCCTACACCCATATATACTGGTAAGAAGCTGACATGGCAAGACTCACAGAACAGTGGTTGATAGGCAGGTATCTCTTCAACATGGGCACCATAGTGGAGCTGTGCCAACCTCTGGGACCAAAACTGCAGGCAAAGACCCACCGTGGCCATGCACTGGTGGTACAGACATGTGTTCTAATGTCCCTGGCCTACTAAGGGATCGGTAGTTTCCAATGCATGAATGGGGTCATGGATGATATGATCCAGTCCTCCATCAGCAGGTGCTTTGGCAGGTGACTGAGGTGCTACTGGCATACTGTGCTTACATCATGTTTCTGCAGATGTAGCAACATCTGAGCGAGACCAAGATAGGCTTCTATGATATAGCAAGCATGCCCAATGTCATTGGTACCATTGATTGCATACATGCTACTCATCGTCCCATCACAGGTGGAGTAGGCATACAAGAACTACAAGGCATACCACTGCATGAACATGCAGGAGTTGTGTGATGCTGCAGGTACAGTTATGCATGCTTGTGCCAGGTACCAGGCTCAACACATGACTCTTAACTACTGGAGAAGGCAGGACTGTGGGCACTGCTGGGCACAATGTTTACCAACTAGAGCTGGCTCATTGGTATGTGTACATGGGCTTGTTGATGGGTCCTACCAGGGTACACATCTGGACCACACACTATTGGTTTCCTCTCCCTCACAGGTGACAGTGAACACCCATTATACACATTTCTGCTGACCTAATTCCTGCATCCATAGACCAAGGCAGAGCAGAGGTACGAGGCTTATCACCTGACATTGGGCATCATAGAGAGGGTGTTTGACCAGCTGAAGTTGCACTTCATGTGTCTTGACAATGACTGGGGAGCCACTGCAGATCACATTCAGTAAAGTGTGCAAGATGTTAACTACAAGCTGCATGTTACACAACATAGCCATATGGAAGCACTTACCTTTTCCAGAGGGTCGTGATCCTTGTCCCTGTAAAATGCCTGACAGTAATGATGGCCACATGCCTGGTTCCCATAGACAGCATGGTGGAGTGACCTGGGTTCAGATACAGACTCAGGTCATTGGGGAGTCAGCACAGGGGAGGGGGTGAGAGCAGGCTTCAGCAGCCATGGGGCAGCTGTCCTCTCTCAGGGTGGTCATCACTCCCCCATAGTTCCACTGCCACTGGGTGGAGGTCTGGTGGCTAAGCATAAGTGGGAGGGAGTGGTAAGTCACAGGAGGGTTTCCCGATCTGCAGCATACGCATGCCTCCACATGCATGCGCAAGGCCGAGAACAGGGACAGGTGAAGAAAACGGGGGGGGGGGGGACAGCATGGTAGAAAACAACCTGGCTACACTGAAGAGCATGAATGCAAAGCAAGGGTTGTGCACAACGACTTTACACAGTGCAGGGGGTGTATGTGGCAAGTGTAGGGTGTGCTGTGTTTGCAGTCTGGTGCAATAATGTTTTGTGCACATTACCAAGTGTGGTGACTACTGTGTAGTAAGACGGTGTGTTATGGGACCTATGTCCTCCTCCCTCCTCGCTCCACCCCTGCTACCTACCCCCTTCACCTTTCCTCCCCTCACTAATGCCACCCCTGTCTTTCCTGACAAGGCCTGTTGGCTGATTTCAATTTACCTTATGACTTTACCAGTAACTGACAAACCTTGTTTTGGCTGATTTTCAATTTACTGTATGCATTCCTGTGCATGAAACTGCTTAGCTTTACTTGTTTCTATTCTTTAATTCACTGTGAATGTCAACTACTGCTTCTTTTCTTAGTTAAAATAATTTTACCATACCCTGTTTAGTCTGTAAAACTGTTGATCTCCTTTCTCTATGTATACTGTTTTGCCATACTTTTTGTTCTGTTAACCTGTTGTATTATGCTGCTGATGCGGAACCTTTATAAAGGAGCTCTAAGCTCAAATGTATTTGTGATCCGAGATATAAATAAAAATAAAAAAATTAAAAAGATGTCTGCTCTGTTTTGTGTACCCTGTGGTCCTTGGGTGCTCACTCATGTGTCAGTTTCCTACACAGGCATGCTCTGAGATGTCTACCACCCCATGTCTTGGCACTCTATTTCCCAGTGGCCTCTGAAACTCCTGTGCTGTACAGTAACTGACACCCTGTGGAAGGGGGGGATGGTATCTTTGTGCTGCTCCAACTCTCCCATCACATAAGCTTCCTGTTCTCTGGGCACCGAGCCAGGGGATGGTTGTGGATGGGTTGCCAGTGGCTCTTGCCATGCCTGCACTCACTGTGTCAGGTTGGTGAGGCCCCATCAGAGAACATCTGCCAGATGTGCAAAGCCTCTGTCCATGGACAGGATGATGGCAATGTGGGCCAGGCACTGCAGCTTTTCATATCTAACCCTGGTCTAACAGATGCTCAGGTGCTCCAGACCATGCATCTCCTCATATATACCATATACAGTCTGTCCCCAGGAGTGACATGTATGGTTTGCCATCTCTGAGGGTGCCTCTAGGAGGTCAATATCCCTGCCCAATGACCCTTGTTGATCCCATGCACCCCATGCTATGCCTGGGCATGTGTAGCGATGTGCTGTCAGCATGACATGATGGATAGTGGCCCCTGCATGTCAGTGCCATACGATGGCTGTGAGGTGCATGTTGGGGCCATTGCTGGGAGATAAGCTCTGCATGATTTGGGTCATGTGGTGGGTGCGTTATGTCCTGCTGCCATGGCTGCCTACATCCTCTGTGCCATTCCCCCAGAGTCTGATGGTGTCCTGAGTGTCTAGGGACATAGTTAATGCTGGATCTGGAGAAGGGGGATTGGTGGATAGATTAATGAATCATGTGCCTCTGACAGACACTGGTAGCTGCTTGGAGTGTGGTGCCTTATGCCTGCTGAATGCCTACCTGTGTCCTGTACCCCTTTGTCCTCTGTGCCTTCTGGATCCTCTGTATCCCCATCCTCTTCCCATGATAGGAATAGTGTTTACATGTGGGGCAAGTGCATCTTATTAGGGTTGCTCACAGTGCAATGCTGAACTGGCTCCACTGTGGCACTATGCCTGTAGTAGACCCCTCAAGGGTGTCAAACATGTCCTCCTCACCACCAGTCGCTTGCTGCATGATGCTGATGGCCACAGTACTCTCTACCTCCTGCATCTCTTGGTTCCCTGCATGGCTGCCACTGCTTGTCCCTAGCTGTGACAATTTCTGCTGTGCCAGCTTCTGCTTCTTGGCACCCTGCAGGTCATACACTTGTACTAGATATCACTGATGGTGTAAGGCATGTCCCCCACCATGTTCACTACATTTCAGATGCCAACCAGCATGAGATGCTTGTGGGCTGGCATGCCTTTCAGTGCCTGGGAGTCACAGAAAGTTGCATCATGCACCATTACCTCCAAAGCAGTAATATTATTCTCAGCCATGAAATTTGGTGTCTGTGGCCTGTGAGGCATGCATGGATGTCTCTGCTGCTCTGCCTCCCTCCTGTGCTGCATTCAGATGGTGTACTCCCTCCCTCCATCAGTGGCTATGACATGGCATTGCTAGTACAGTCAGGTTTATAGACTGCAGTGACTCTCCCAAGGCATTCACAGTTGACATCTCCAAGTTTCAGTCTCAAGTAGAGATGCAACAAAGTTTTGATTTGCAGGTGAATTTCCTGCGAATTTGCCAAATCCGTCTTGTGGATCATTTTGCAAAGTTTTCTTGGTTGATAGGAAATTCGTGATTTGTGACTTTGCCTTGCTTTTGTATTTTTTTAAGTGCAAATTGCACTTAAAAAAAGCCCCCCAAAACAAAGCAAAGTTAAATGACAAATTCTCCGATTGCCAGCCCGATCTTTTCCCTGGTGTCTAGTTGTCACCCCAGTTTGAATAACAATAATTCCCCATCACCGCCAAAAAGTAAAGTTTTTCCCCAGTGACTAGAAGTCCCTCCCACCACTTGAACCCATGCCCATAGTTTTAACACATATTCCTTAATGACTAGTGATCCCTCCCCCACCCGAATCCATGCCCATAGTTTTAAAAATTATTCCATGGTGGGTAGTGGACTCTCCCCCCATCTGAACCCATGTCCACAGTTTTAACATTTATTCCCTGGTGGCTAATGGTCTCTTCCCCAACCAAACCCATGCTCATAGTTTTAACATTTATTCTCTGGTGGCTAGCGGTCCCTTCCCCCTCCCGAACTCATGCCAGTAGTTTTACAAATTATTCTCTGGTGACTAGTGGACCCTTCCCTCCTTTGAACCCGTACCCGTAGTTTTAAAAATTATTCCCTGGTGGCTAGTAGACCCCTCATGCCCCAACCCCTGCACATAGTGCTGACCCCCCCCACTCCCCCCGACCTATGACCAGCTCCCTGACTGCGCTGTCATCAATGAATGACTGAGTGTGTGTATGTACAATTATGCACTCATTCATTCATTGACAGCTCAGTCCAGCAGTCAGCTGTGGTGGAGAGTGGTGAGCTGTGCCCGTCACCTGCTTGGGGTTGGAGTGGGGGTCCACTAGCCACCAGGAAATAATCTTTAAACTATGTGCATGGGTTTGGGAGTTGGGAGGGTACACTAGCCACCAGGGAATAATTTTTAAAACTGTATGCATGGGTTCAGGGAGGGTCCACTAGCCAACAGGTAATAATTGTTAAAACTATGGGCATGGGTTCGGGAGGGTCCACTAGCCACCAGGGAAAAATTTTTAAAACAACCATGGGTTTGGGAGGGGGAAGGGACTGCTAGATACCAGGGAATAAATGTTAAAACTACGGGCATGGGTTCCGGTAGGGAGGAGGGACCACTAGCCACCAGGGAATACATTTTATTTTATATCAGATGGCAATCAGTGGGGGTATCACTAACTAAACAAGACACTTAATAAAAAACCTACACATTTTGCAGATTTTTGGGGGCAAATCTGGGCTCCACATCGTGGATTAACTCCTTGAAGTTAGGACACTCCACAGATTATTTATTTTATTTATTTCTTTGGTAACTGGGTGGGTGCACTGATCCAGAGGACCGTTTTCAGTATTGACCAGGGCCACAAAGTGGCAACACAGCAAAAGGTACAAATGGTACATACAAGAAATACAATACAGTGTGCATCCTGCTTATGGTAGAGGAGCAAGGTATACAAAGGATTGCTACGTTATACAAGGATAATAGGTACTTGGGCATAGACAAGTGATAAGAACAGATGTTCCAGATTAGATACAATAACAGTATACAATTACAATGGATCAGGTTCCATACAGTTGTAGCAACAATAAACTGTGCAATTCTAATCAAATCAATGATTTCCTAGTATGATTTAGAATCACAGACAGGGAGACTGGGGGGATGGGGTGGAGGTGTGAGGCTAGAGGGTTATAAGGAAGTAGTGGGGGGAGGGGAGAGTGAGGTTAGGGGCCGTTTTGAGGGCTGAGTGGGGAGGACAGAGGTGAGGAGGGAAGCAAGTGCTGCTTATTCAGGGAAGAACAATTAAATATGGAGGCTCTAGTATCTTTGCACAGTAAAGTTACAGTTTGCAGCCTTAAGGAGCCAGGATTTAATGTTTTGTTTAAAAGCTTGGTTGGTGGCAGATGAATGAATAGTCAAATGAAGCTTGTTCCATGAGGAGAGAGCTGGAGCAGAGTTCCCCAACTTCGCACATCTTTAATCTCAGGGTGGGACATCTCCATCTATGGTGGTGTCTAAGGGCTTTCCATGAGCCTCTAGTGCGCCACATCGATCCCTGGGAGGTTCTATCCATGCTTTTCAATGCTACTTTCTGCACTTGTCAGCCAATTCCCAGCTACTGTGGATGGTATCACCTGCATGGACAGTGCACACCAAATGGCCATGCACCTACTTTAGATGTGGGTTCAGGTGAATCCACACTTTTTTGAATATCAAGACCTTAGTCCTCCACATTCTGTAATGTGACACTTGCAGTTTTTCAAGCATGTGGATTGTGTAAGTGGTGTAGTTTATCCAAAACCTTGAGTGGGCTTTTCATGTTTCACATATGGATCATGAACATATATGGCACAACTCACAAAAGCTCCCCTTTATGATGCAAGGGGCTTGCACCAGAAGGAATGGCACATGGTGCGGCTTGTACCAAAAGATGTGCTGGGAGCAATTCACAAAAGCAGTCTGCGTCAAATGCAGGCTGCATGCGCCAAAGGGGGCTTGCAGCATCCATGCAGCACAAAATGGGTTGTGAAATGGTGCTTGTGGGCTTGCTGCCATATCCCCTAGTTCATGATTCATGAAACCCTCCAAGAGGGCAATTTCTAAGTACTGTTAGACCAGCCAGAACTAGTCTAAGGGTACCTAGTAGTGAGTCCTTTGGGAGGGTTAGAAACTATGCACCATCCCTGGAGCTCTTCCTGGGTGAGAGAGAACTTGTGCCACATTCCCCCCCCCCCAGCTCTGTTCCCCTATTTTGTACAAGTTCTCACATCCCTGGTGGTCTAGTGGACCCCTCCCTATCCTGATCTCCCTATAAATATTTATATACTTTATATATCCTTTGTGGTCTAGCAGACTCCCTCCATATTACTGATCTCCCTATAAATATTTATATATAGATCCCTGGTGGTCTAGCAGACCCCCTCCTATCCCCGATCTCCCTTTAAATATTTGTGTATATATATATATATATATATATTTATAAAATGGGTAGGAAATTCTTGCTCTTTTATTGGATGAGCACCACCACATGACCATGCATATATGAGGCAGCACCACACACCTGCACTTTTTACCCCCTCCAAAACAGTTTTGACATTTTTATAAGACAGATAAACCTCTCTGAGGTGTGCGGTCACATAAATATACATGCGCCTTGGGTGGTTGATGCACTCGGCCTGCGAACACCGCATAACAACTCACACCAAGGTGCGCGATATCAGCCGCCACCACACACCTCAGAGTGGTTTATCTATTACATATATATATATATATATATCTCCAAGGTGATCTAGTGGACTCCCCTCCCTATCCCTGATCTCACCTACAAAACATTTCTATGTGTTTCCCTGGTGATCTAGTGGACCTCCCATCCCTCAGTGAGTGAGGTGTCAATCAGTGAGTGCATACTGTATACAGTACATACCCCTTAACAGCTAATTAGGCAGCCAACTGTGGTGCTGAGTGGAAGGCTGTACCAGTAACCAGCTTGGGGATGGGACTGCGGGGAGAGGGCTGATGGGGCACTGCCTGCCAAGGTGAGGGTCCACTAGACCACCAGGGAAATATATAGAAATATTGATAGGGGAGATTGGGGTTAGGGAGGGGGGTCACCTAGACCACCAGGGATATATATATAAATATATATTGGGGAGACTGGGATAGGGAGGGGGTTTTCTAGACCATGAGAGATGTGATCATATGTACTAAAAAGGAGATCAGGACTGGGGGGCCGCTAGCCACCAGGGATTGCTGTCTAAGTGCCACCTGACAATGCCCACAGCTTTATGCACACCTCTCAGTTGCTCCATCTCTTTAGCACACTGCCACCTTTGTTGCAAGCTGCAGGACTTTGTCACCAGGACCCTACCCAATAGTGAATCAGGTGCAGGGTCCTTGGTGCACTGGCAATTGGTGCAAGCTACCTTTGGCACAGCTTGCACTGACCTTTGTGAATCAGGACCCTAGATCCAAAAGTATGGCAAGAAATGACTCATCAGAAGTGAACAAAGTGGGTGATTTGAAACCTTTTATTGGCCCAACAAGAGATTTACAAAACACAAGCTTTCAAGCTACACAGAACCCTCCGTCAGGTGTTGCAGCCTGGATCTACTTGAAACAAACTTCTTAGGATGGAGAACTCTGCCAGTAAATAAACATTTACACATGGGTATAGCAGTTATTTTAATAAGGGAGTATGCAGAGACAAAAAAGGAGGCTTTGAAATACCAGGTGGCTGTAAATCAGATTAGTGATGCAGACTCTTCAGATGGAATGTGACAGCAGGTCTATGAATTATAAGATGTTTATATTCAAAGACCTTCCCTAAATACAGTGTGTGTGTGTGTCTGTGTGTGTGCACACATGCACCTGATGAAGGGCTCTGTGTAGCCTGAAAGCTTGTGTTTTGTAAATCTCTTTTTTGCCAATAAAAGATATCAAATCCATCACTTTGCTCATCTTTTTTGTACAAGGACCCATACAGCTGCAAACAGTTCTCACCAGAAGTAAGGGAGCCACATTAAGCAAATAATAAGCCTAATGAGAGAAACATAGCCTTAACTGTTTTTGGCTACCATATTATTATCATATGGCAATTACATCAGGTCACACATAAGCCCTGTAATTGACAGAAGCAGACATACAAAAAAGTTCAGTTTCCCAGGTGTTTTTTTTAAATAGTAAGATAAAAAAAGGTTGCCTTCCACATGCTCTGTAAATTGTAAAGTGTGTATTCTAGAATTATGCTAGGCATGTTTTTACCTGTTGCAGGACATCTTGTGTACCATGTTTCACATTATTCTCAGTTTACACACCTGCCCTGTTTTATGCTGCTGTTTTACCTACAACAGTATTTGAACTTGATTACACTACATAGTTTTTACTGAAGAAATACAAAAGTCACACATACCCCCATAATGTAAAGCATTTGGATAATCCTTGCCTTTGTGCCTTTGTATTTTTAACACATTTCTCACTGTACCTATTTTTCCAAGCTCCCTCTGAAGCTGTTCTTAGACCAGCAGGCTTCCCAGGTAAAATGTATAAATAAATAAAAAAATAAATGAAGATCTTATTACATTTCATAACACTGGAATGACTCTGCTTCTGTTGGTTTGCTTATGATAATTACAATGCATTCAGCAAATGGCATGTGGTTACCTGAACAGATCTGAATAAAATGAGCATTTGTCAATGCTGAATGTTGGCTTGCTTGCATTAGCATTGGTAGTGCAGGAGTTAGAAATGCAAAATAGAAATGGCAGTGAAGTAATGAAGTAACACCAACAACCCCCCCCCCCACCCCCCGCAGAGACTGAAAGGCATTGGGAGTGTGGCTTTGGGTCGGCAATAATGCTGATGCCATTCCACCTCAACCCACCCTGCAGAGAGTGACAGGTGTTGGGGTGTGCATTGTGGTCTTCAGCCTTTATGCTCACCCTATTCCATATGGAAATAAGCTGAGATGGGTGCAATGTAGGAAAATGGGGTGAATGTTATGGTGATGGAACCCAAGGCACATCTCAATGCCTATCAGTGGCTGTAGGGTAGGGGGATGGGGTAGAATTCTGCAAACATTATGGCTGACGTACCCAAGTTACATCCCTGACACCTGTCAGGCTCTGCAGGGTTGGTGTATAGTTGGAAAACTTAATGCCCCAGGTGTTTGTTGGTATTTACACTCCAAATTTTCAACATTAGCTTTTTGGGACCCCACCTCATGAATAGTGGCACTATCATTTTGTTGCTCAATCCTGAAAGGTGATTTTGCACAGCAACTGCGCCATTGGGTGTCTTAGGTGCAGAAACACATTTCGGGTAGGATGGGAAAAATGACAGCTGAACTGTTCATGAGGAGGTGTAAAAAAATGGCAATGTTGAAAATCTGGAGAGAAAATATGAAAAATTTGCAAATTTACGAGTGTGCGTAGATACTGCACAAAGCATGCCTGTAATGCGGTCATTTGTGGGAATTTCTTTACCAAATTTTCAACATGGGCATTTGGAGACCTCTGCTCATGAGCAGTATCACTGTGATTTTCATAATCTGTCCCAAACATTGATTTCCCACAGCGATCGCACTATTGTGCGCCAGATGTGTGAAAACACATTTTGGGCAGGATGTGAAAAATAACAGCAGTACCGTTCATAAGGAGGTGTGAAAAAATGGCAATTTTGAAAATCTGGAGTGAAAATATTCAAAATTCGCGAAGTTACAAGCATGTATGGAAACTGCGTAACGCACGCTTGTGACATAGTCATTTTTTTGAATTTTTCACCAAAGTTTCAACATAGGCATTTTGGGACCTCCACTCATGAACAGTGTCACTGTGATTTTCTTAGTCTGTCTCAAACATTGATTTCCCACAGCGATTGCGCCATTGTGCTCCACATGTGCAAAAACACATTTCAGCCAGGAGGTGAAAAATGACAGCTGTACTATTCATAAGGAGGTGTGAAAAATGGTAATGTTGAAAATCTGGACTGAAAATATTAAAAATTCTTGAAGTTACGAGCGTGCATGGAAACTTTGCAACGCACACTTGTAACACAGTCATATTTGGGAGTTTTTCACCAAATTTCCAACATAGGCTTTTTGGGAGCCCATCTCATGAACAGTGGCACTGTTGTTTCTTTAATCGGTCCTGAAAGTTGATTCCGCGCAATGACTGAGAAATCACCTTTCGGGACCAAATAACAAAATGACAGTGACTGATTTCATGAGGTGGGGTCACAAGAACACCATGTTGAAAATTTGGAGACAAAAATCAAAAAAAATGGCTAAGATATCCACCTAAGTTGAAAACCCCCATTTATGCCATTATGCAGCTTACCTGCATTTCTTCATTCTTGGTCAGCTTTGAAGAGTGCAGACGTGTTCCAGCTCCACCAAAGATCATGGCACTGACCTCCATAGGTAAGTATGGGGTGGGGTGGAGGTTGAGGTGTGCAGAGAGTGGGTGCGGGTTGGGGACGGGGGTGCAGAAAATGAGGGACCTTTTTCTTGTTTTGCAGAGAAAAATAAAAAAAAACTTTGGGGGAAGGTTTTTTTTTTTACAGGTGACACTAAGACATTTGTACATGTTGGGGTGGGCTCCCAGTGTGCCACCTGTTTTTTTGGGGGGGGGACTGGAGCCGATAGAGATTGGGCACCCCGTCAGCAAGTAAAGCATGTCTGTGTTGGGGAAGTCATGATGCCGGGGGGGATTGGACACCCCCATTCACAAACAAATAAAACTGAGGGGCATTATGCCAACAGGGGTATTGGGCATCCCCGAAGTCAGCTTTCTAGGGATTGTGAGTGGTGGATGGTTTATAGAAATATTTCACAAGGAATTGCATGTAATGGAGGCATGTCAGATTTACCACTTTCAAGTTGGTGGCACTCTCTGAAACTGCTGTCATCGGTGGCATGCTCACTGGTTGGTGGCTGAGGGACACACTGGCTAAAGCATCCCCTGGGTTTGCCACACCACTGTCACACCTATGAAAGTGCTAGTACAGTGCTACTACTGCAAAATGTTGCTTGCGCATGCGTGCGCAAGCCAACAAAAAAAGTGACAGGTGGCAGGCCATTCCATTTATTTGAACACTAAACTGAAACAGGAAGAAAGAGATTTGAATCCCATCACAGTTATTGGCTTGCTGGGTAAGCCTAAGCAATTCATTTGACCTCCCTATAATTCAATCTTTCCAGTCATAAAATTCAATGGAATCGAGACATCACTGAGAGCACAGTGATGTAACTGAGTTAGCCTATTCTGAATAAATAAATGTCTTAAAAAAGACATCTCAAAAACAGGAGCATATTTCAGTTCCTTTTGTATATGGAAACAGATTTTGGCAATTCAGGTTACATGGATCCTATTAGTTACCTTTATTGAGCAATGAGTGAGCATACAAGAACTTTCTTTATAAGCAATATCATTAAACTGAAAGTATAGGATGTGCTGTAATTTAGTTATATGAGAACAGTTCCCACAACAGTGCTCCTAATATGTTTCCATGTTGGCAAATTATATGCTAAGGAAAATGTTTTTTTTTCTGGAATTAGAGGAAGTACTTGTCTATTTAAGCAAGGCTTACTTTCACTAGGGTGTGTACAGATGTGTATAGGAAAAAAAGTTGCCAGCTGTTAGTCTTAAGTAGCAGCTGACAGATAGCTGGAATGCTATGGATGTATACAGACAGGCAAACACTGTTACAGAGATGACCTGATTAGAAACATAGACAATGCTGGCAGAATAAGACCATTGGTCCATCCAGTCCTCCCAGGTTTATGCCACCATACCCTGTGACCTATTTTCCAGATAATATTTTTGCCTTTTTCTCTCCCCCTTTCTTCCTGCCTTACTGCTATCCTCCTGAGTAACTATTAAGCCCTTTACTCTGTCCCAGCTGTGCTTAAACCCATTAATGTTTTTTTTTTCTGCTCACCACCTCTACTGTTAGGCTGTTCCATGGCTCAATCACTCTGTCATTGAAGTACAACTACAGTAACAAAGATTAGGGGTACAAAAGTACTTTAAAAAAATGGTTATTTTTAGAGCTGTGCAAAACGTAATGTTCTACCAAAGGAATTCAGGCAGAATTACAGTTCTGATACCATGAACTAACATGGAACGGCTGTGTGAATTCCATGAAATTCAACTAGAATTTAAATGTCAGTTAACTCTAATTTTAAAACCACTCATTCACAGAAATGTGGGCATCAGAAAATAATGACTGGGATCTGTAAATTCTTGGGTACTCAATGTTCAGGAGGACAGAAGAAAAGGTAAAAGGGGAGGCGTAACCCTTTATGTCATGTATGGCATTGAGATTGTGGAAATAGGTGCATCTGGGGTAGTAATTGGGAGACAGACTCATGATGGGTGCAGCTTACAGCAGCCTCAGGTAAAAAACTAAGCTTGGGTTGCTCTATAGACCACAACAGCAAGGGGAGAGAGAGGGAGAGAGAGCTTGGGAAAGAATCAGAAAAGGGGGTTGGCAAAGGGGGACTAGTGGCAGTGGGGAATCTAAATCTGACAGACCATGATTGTGATGTTCCAGTGGCCAGGCCTGCCAGAAATCAAGCCTTGCTGGATGTATTCCAGGACTGTCTACTGGTAAAGCTGATTAAGGACCCCAGTTGGCAGGAGGCCATTCTCAATGTAGTGCTCTCCAAATTAGAGGTGGTAGGAGCTGTGACAGTAGCAGAGCCACTAGGAAACAATGACTGCAACTTGATTTAGTTTGAATCGACCATTTGGGCTGGAAAATCCCAATCAAGAGCTGAGGTCCTTGATTTCAGAAAGGTGGACTTCAACAGGTTGAGGGAGTATGTCCGGGACAAGTTAGGGTAGACAGCATAGGATGTCTGGAAGAGAGATGGGATGAAATAAAGGGGGCTATTCTTGAGGCATCTAAGTTATGTGTGAGAATGGTAGCCAAAAGGAACAAGTTCAAGAAACCATTATGGTGCTCAGCAAGAGTCACAGAAGAGATAAGAGCCGAGAAAAAGGCCTTCTCCATATACAAGGAAAAGCAGGGGAGAAAGAGTGGGTAGAATACTTACAGAGAAATAAGGAGGCAATGAGGACAGTTATGGAGACAAAAGCAGCCACAGAGCTACATATTTCAGAGGGGGGCAAGGGCAGAGGAAAACATCACTTCCAATATATTAGGGAAAAGGGAAGAGTGGAGGAGGAATTGTTAAGCTATCTGGGGGTGGTAGTGTTACAGAGGACAACATGCAAAGGGCTGTCATCCTTAGTGATTACTTTTGTTCTGACTTCACTAGGGAAGACGGCAGCCCCTTGTCAGAAAGTGGCATCAAAGCAGACAAAAATAGGATCTTGGAGATGAGGCAGCAAGAATTTACAAGTGAAAGGGTTCAGAAAGGGCTAGCAGCCCCAAAGATAGATAAGACACTGTGACTGGACTGGATGCATCCAAGGGTGCTCAGGGAACTGGCAGCAGAACTGGCTTAACCTTTGGTGGGACTACTCACTAGCTCATTAGAGATGGGGATGGCGGACGGAGTTCAGCTCCATAAGGGGAGGGAGAGGGGAAAAAGCAGGGAATAACAGACCTGACAATCTTACCTCTGTTGTTAGGAAGCTGATAGAGTCACTGGTCAAAGAGGGCCTTATGGACTACCTGTACAGCAATACTCTACAGGATAGTAAACAGCATGATTTCATGACATGGAGGTCTTATCAGACTAACTTGAAAGATTTCTTTGACTGGGTGATGAGGGCATTGGATAGAGGCCATGGCGTGGATTTACTCTACTTTGAATTCAGCAAGGCTTTTGACTTGGTGCCTCACAGATGCTTGTTGAAGAGGATGGAGGATCTGGGTGTGGTTGGGACATAGTACAGGGGCTAGGTGACTAGCTAAAGGAGAGGCAGAAGAGGGTAGTGGTTAATAGGGTCAACTCAGAAGATGGGGAGGTCATGAGCAGGGTATCACAGGGATTTGTCCTGGGCCTAGTTCATTTCAATATGTTCATCAATGACACTGAATTAGGAATCCAGGGCAGATTGTGTCTCTTTGTAGATGACATCCAGCTCAGGGGAAGGGTGGATAACAATGAAGGATTCAAGGAAATACAGAGTGACCTGCAAAGACTAGAGAGGTGGTCTAAGGTTTGCCAGATGAAATTCATCACTAAAAAGTACAAGGTGATGCGCCTAATGGGCAAGAACCCAATGACAGAGTACTGTCTGGGTGGGGTAAGACTTAGCACTATGGCTGAGGAATGGGACCTAGGAGTTAGCATCAGTAACTCCCTCAAACGATCAAGCCAGTGAAACAAGGCCTATAGTAAGGCAATTAAGATGCTGGTGTGTATTGGGAGGGTACTGATAGAAGGAAAGAGGTAATACTACCCCTTTATATATCTTTGGTCAGACCACACCTGGAGTACTGTGCTCATTTCTGGTGTCCTCACCTCAGGAAAGATAAGGACAGGCAGGAGACAGTGCAGTGAAGGGTGATAGATAGATAGATAGATAGATAGATAGATAGATAGATAGATAGATGGATCAACAGATTTTTTATTTATAAAGTGCTCAGTTCAAAAGACTCTGAGCGCTGTACAATAAGAACATCATTATAACCATACAGATTAATCAAATCATACAAATGCATATAATAAAATCATTATTAAGAATCATCATTACATTACTTTCTGAGTCAGTCAATAAAAGCCTGTTGGAGCAGAAACGTTTTTAAACCCCTTTTAATGGCTTCTACTGAGGGAGCCCCCCTTTAGATCATTAGGCAAGGAGTTCCACAGGTTGGGTGCAGACACAGCAAAGTCTCTGTCCCTAGAATGCTGCAACCTAACCCTGGGAACCCCAAGGAGGCCTCCCTTGGCAGAACGGAGTGCCAAGGCTGGGCAGTGAGGAACAAGGAGCTCGTGCAGATAGGTGGGACCCCTATCATGTAGGGTCTTATAGGTAAGGAGCCCTATCTTGAAGACAATCCTCCTCCTGACCAGCAGCCAGTGCAATCTGCAGAGGATCGGGGTAATGTGTTCACATCTTCTCACCCCGGTCAAAAGCCTCACTGCTGTGTTTTGCACCAGCTGCAGCCTGTGGAGGTTACCTCCAGATATCCCAAGAAATAGGGCATTACAGTAGTCCAGCTTGGAAGAGACAAAAGCGCATATTCAGAGGAGAAGCGTGTAAAGATGATTCAGGCTAACAGGGCAGGTCCTATGAGGAGTTTCTCAACGCACTGAACATGCACTTGCTAGAAACCAGAAGAGACAGGGGACATATGATAGAGACCTTCAAATTCCTGAAAGGAATAAACAAGGTGAACTTTGTGGAATCATTTAGCATGAGTTGCCATTCGAGGTCACAAAGGCATGAGTGGAAACTGACTGGACGGAGGTTCAGGAGGGACATGAACTAGAAATACAACTAAATGAATTGTATAGATTTATTCTTCAAATGCCACAGTTGGTCCCTGCTGCAATTGCAAGAGCCAAACTAGGACAACTTCCTATAGAGGCTTATATAATAGAAAGGAAAATCTTATTTCTACTCAAGTTGTTCCTCTGCCCAGATTATAGGATACCTAGAATATGTCTGGAGGAGGAGATAGTCTATACACTACTGGGATTTAGATCTCCAACTATAGCATGTGTGGCAACATATCTCTATCCAAGTGTTAGCCTGTCTTGATTTAAGGAGAACAATAACAAGATTTAGGATGGAATTATGTAACTGTCAATATGTATATTATGGCAAAAAAGAGTGGATGTGGAAAGTGACAAATGTGTTTGCAACCTAAATATGATGGATGATTTAAAACATGTGACCTTGATTTGCCCATTATATAAAAAATATAGATGCTTTTGGTTGGGTCCTATTTTAAAGAACCTTGGTCTCTCCACAGATCAGATCATGATATAGTTGTACAACTCCAGTGATAAGCAGGTGCTGGAAAGACTTGCATGCTTTTTAAACTCTATTAAACTTTAGGGATATGTGTAATATAAATGTGCACTGAACTACGGAAACTTAATTATATCTGATGTATTAAATCCAGCAATGTTATATACATTTTAACATGTATAATGAGATGCAAATATTTGTTATAATGGAAGTTATATGTTAATATTGTTATTACATCCTAGCTATCTATTGTTTACTGAACAAAGAAAGTGTTTGTATTGTAAGTGCTCAGGGTATTTGAGCAATAACACAAATCATAGTGTGCATTCATTGGGAAACACTGGTACTCTTCAAGTGTGCGTTGCAACACAATGTTGCAGACAGAGTGATCCTAGGTACTCACCAGAGAAGTCCCCATATTTTCCAATAAATACAGTACTCTGTAGTTTGTTTTTGTACTTATAAAATGTATTGGTATTAAACATTTCAACTTAGAAAATGGAGCACTATGCATTTGTGAGTAGGTGTACACATGGTAGGTTGCCTGGTCATCCAATCAGAGAGCAATAGGAAAACTGCATGTTTACCATGACATACATCATGGCACTTGTGGCTACAGTATACACCTAACATGGTAGTAAAACAATTATCACATCACCAGTTTAGTCAATTATGGCATCATCCGCTAACAACTATTTTAAAATGTCTTCCCTCAACCTCAAACACGACTTTATTTTAAAAAAAAGTTTTCAACAGTTTTTCCTCCAGCAAGAACATCTTAAAATCAACAGATTTTCATCAAAAAAGGGGTTTCAGCACTTTGAGCCCCCGGCCCCTCTCCCGCTCCCCCAAAAGCACAATTTTAAGTAATTCATAAAAATGACTCTGAAGACCATTTAGATTCACTCACAATCAGGCACATTTTAAAGCAACAGATTATTTTAGAAAAAATTAAAAAAGCTTTACAAACTGCTTACAGTTGGTTGGGGTGTACATCTAAACTGTTTTCAAAATCAGTTTTAAATATTGCTTTTGAAATGTGCTTTTAGTGTGTGTTGTGCAACACACTTTTATAAAAATGACTTTGCAAACAGGTCGGGTTCACTTCCTAAGAAGCACGGTTTAATACAAACAGACATTCATGAAAACAATTTGGATTAATTTCAAAACAAGCAGATTTTTAATAGCAACAATTTAAACTAAGGTAAATAATTAAATCACCATACAATCACTTAGGTGTTTAAACCTTTTCCAAACACAGAACAAGGTACATAAATTGAGAAATGGGGAACTCTATCACCATAGAAACTGATATGGTAGCTGTGTTCCACTGACTCACAATTACGTAATCTGAAAATCAATATTGGGCATTCTTTCCCATAGACACACTAGAGGTTTAACATGCCTTATAAAATGGGCATCATAAATTCATGAATCTGATTGGCTACTATATGTTCTGACCCGTGTCTTATCAGATGATATAGCAGCCAACCGGCACTATTGCCCACCTGAAAGCCCTGTAACAGGAATGAATCAGTAAGCTCTGCCAACCATAAACACAAATGCTAACTGGCAGAGCTCATTGAAGTTACAGCGGAAAACACTTTCCATTATGGCAGTCCAGCAAAACAGCACTTGCAGCAGCAAAACCCCAAACTTTTAATTATTTTCACATCTTACTTTCTTTTACTGAGTAGCTATTCTTTCTACCGCATCTCCAGCTGTAGCTCCTCCCATTCCTGAAAACTCTACACACTGGAAAAACAGACCATTTCATCACTCTTGAGACTCCATCACCCCCCAAACATCTTCCTGTCATTTGCATGCAGCCACAACAAAAGCCTGTCCATAGCACAAACTTCAAAGCATTACTGTCACCTAAACACACAGTTTAAATTCAGTGCCAGTAAATTGGCACTGTGCATGTGGGCAGGACGAGACTTTCAAATGAAAGC
Organism: Neoceratodus forsteri; assembly: GCA_016271365.2. Taxonomy (NCBI): domain Eukaryota; kingdom Metazoa; phylum Chordata; order Ceratodontiformes; family Ceratodontidae; genus Neoceratodus; species Neoceratodus forsteri. The sequence continues at coordinate 410,620,804 of CM028133.1, read as the reverse complement.
CCATACTTGTTCCTCCACAACTCAACAGATCCATGTCCATCGTGTCCCACATCTCCACCAGATCTTTTGGTTTTGGATCAATTTTTTCAAATTGTTTATTTTTTCTTTTCAATGTTCCCGCTTTCTACTTTAAAAACAGTGATTCCACAAACCTGGGAACAAAAGTGTATGGCGGCCGCTGAGGGATATGCTCAGTCCCAGTCAAGCCAACAACATAGTAAAAGGGAAAGACCAAAGCTAATGTAAGAATAAAAATTAAATAAAAGGACACAAACTAAATCCTATCTTTGCATCTGTGTGTGTTTGGGGGGGGGGAAGCACAAAGGGACACCTGTCTCTTCTAGTATCTTAATGAAAAAGCTCCATTGCAAAGCATTAAGAGGGACTACTTTTTCTTTTTTACAAGTCATAATAATTTTTCTTCATATTTTTAGGAACACATATTCATTTTTTTTCATTAACTTCTTTACCAGGGGCCCATTTTATAAGTGCAATAACACACTCCAAGTATGGGTTATCGTCTGATAAGAGCATGCCCAGGTGCATAAGACACTCAGTGCAAGTGCCTCGTGCCTTAGTACACCCTGGATATACTTTTATCAGGCATTAACCCACACCTTGTCATGTCTTATTGCTTGCATACAACCATGGTACTTGGAGCTATATACCATGGTACAACAAAACCAATATCATCATGAATACACTAATTAATTATTTCCTCACTAACTGTCAACTCTTAATTCAGGTCAGTTTCCTTTTAAGTATTACCCAACTGAACCCCTTTTATCCAGTATGCCATCTTAGAGTTCTTGTTCCCAGTGTACATCAACTTGTGCTTTTTGGCATTGAATTTCAACCGAAAAGCCTTGGTCATCCTCTTTAACCTTTGCAAGTGCCACTGCAACTCCCTTATCCCCTCTTCTCTTTCTGTCTAACCACAGAGATTTGTGTCACCTAAGAAGAGACACATCTTGCCCTGTATTCTGTCTCCTATGTCGCTCATGAGCCCATTGAGAAGGGCTGGTCCAAGGACTGACCCCTGCAGTACCCCACTCTTGACCTCCCTTTCCCCCAGTTTGATTCCATTTACCCCATTCTTAGCACTCTCTCTCTCTCTCTCTCCCTATTCAACTTCCTTCTCATCTATCTAGGTTCTTTACTATTTCCAGATCCTCTAATTTCTTCAGCAACTTCTGTGTGATACTGAATCTAATGCCTTGCTGAAATTAAGGTTCAGTAAATCTACTGCTTGCATTTTGTTCACTGCTCCTGTTACTAAGTCAAAGAATAAAATCAAATTGCTCTGACAAGACCTCACTGTCATAAACCCCTGCTCTTTAAGAGCCTAGAGCCTATTATTCTTTAGTTAGTCGATAGGTCCTCTTTGACTAGAGTCTTCATCAGTTTACCTATAATTGAGGCAAGACTGTTGGGCCAGTAATTTGTTGATTCTTCCCTGTCCCCTCCCTTGTGAGAAGCATCACATCTGCTGCCCTCCTCTTGGTACCACTTCTATATCCTGTACCATATCTAGTTCTCCACTCCTGGCTGAAGTAAGCTGCTGAATAGCCCTGCCAGTGGTTTAGCCAGTTCCAATTTCAGGTCCTTGATCACCTACAGGTACATCCCATCCAGCCCTGTTGCCTTGTCTATTTTCTGGGCTGCAAGCCCTTTTTCTATCCTTTTTCCTATAAATACTACCTGCCAAATTTCTGGGATATTCTTTTCAGCAGCTTCTATGCTGGCAGAAGGCTGCAATCCCCCAATGGGAATACTGGGCCAAAGCAGATTTTCTGAATGGCTGCCATCTGCTTATCCTCCTCTATAATGGTGCCCCCTTTATCAGTCTAACAATTCCCTGTATCATCTTCTTTTTCCCTCATGTTCCTGAAGAACTGTTTTACCTTCCGTTAACTCCACCTACAGAATGTCACTCTGTGTATGCTTTTGCACCCTGATTGATTTGTAGCCTCCTTCATATTTACCTGATATTCACTCTATTCCTTGTCCCCATATTTCTCCTTATAATTAATGAAGGCTTTTTGTGGCCCTCCCTGCCTCGCTGACCTTATTAAGGAACCAGATTGGTCTGTTGTGCCTCTACCCCTGCTAGGCATTCTCAATCATGATTTAGTTACTTCAAGAATGGCCCATTTATTTTCTCATCACCTGTCCACCCGTCCCCAATTTTGTCCGTACCAGCCAACTTCACCTTGATTATATAAAAGAAAAGTAACTCGCACTTAGGAGTCATAAATACAGTGTTGCTAAAACTTTAATTTGCAATATACTGTGCCCTTAAAAGAGCCATGGAACTCACCACAGACTCCAACGTTTTGCACTTGGAAGTCTTAACAAGAAGCTAAAGTGCTCATACCATGACAATCCTTTTATACAGAAAATACAAATCAATTATACAATTATATAATTCAAATAATTATCAATATCGAATCACCATACAAATCACCATACAAAAACATTTAAAGTGACATAATACATAGAAATAGGTCATATTATTGTATATACATTTTATAATCTTGCCAATTTCATGGCTATTTTTGAAAAAAATCTATCTTAACTATTTTATGACCTATAAATGTTGTGGACATTTTAAATATGTAAATGGATATTTCAGATATACTAGTAACTAGTAGACAAGCACATATATACAGGGTACACGTAAAAGTCAAAGTCTGGTTATCTAAAATCCAGAACCATAGCTTTTGAAGAGAGTATACTGGAATATTGTGCCAGTATGAACCATATGGTATTGTGGTTACTGGACCCCAGTGTTTCCTAAGCCACACGCTACCTACAATTTCTGAGGTGGTGAGTACCTCATCAAAAATGGCAGCCTGTCTTGCAGGTTCATTACCCACTGCACCAGCAATCAATTCTGCAACACATTCTAGCAGAGCCTGACGTCTGGTGCTTTTGGCTGCTGGAATGTCCCAATCTACAGTATATCTGGTAGACAAAGACTCCAAACAACCACTACCTCTCTCTTTTTTTTATTAATTTAGTATGCATTTTCCCCTCTGCCAACTGGCCCCCATTGGTCCTCACTCATCCAGCCCTATCACCCACCTTCCCTCGGACTTACCTCCCCTCCTACATATACTCTTGATTACTCCCTAGGGCAGGGCCATTGGCAGTGAGCTCTATCCCCTACAGAGACTCAATAAGTGCTTCAAAGAAGAGCACCAACATCGTCAATATGGGTTTGCAATGAAGGGTGGACGTCATCTAAGCAGCAGCTGGTCTTTTCCCTCTTTTTCTTCTCAGGCTTATTGAATGCAGGGATGAGCTCCCAATGTGCATACAGGCATTCATGTGCATTGTACATTACAGCATGTTTGCATCCTCCTTCCCAGCTCTGTGACCTTGCTTGCACTGCCACTTGTGGTCACCCAGGTGATGGTAGTGCAGTGGAGTCTGACCTCCATCCCTCCCAATGGTGGAAAGTGTCCTCTGTGACAGTCAGCTCAGCTCCCCTGGGCAGCCCTCTGATGACTCAGGCTTGTACCCGAACCCTAGCTGTCAGCAATGTGAGCGGTAGTTCTACCACTGCACTGGTGGGATTGTCCCACCTCTCTCTTTTTAACCTCCCCTCATTTTTTGACCCAGTTCTCTATCCACTTTGTCAAAGGCATAACTATGCATACTTCCTGTACACACTTGTGTACAGAATCTTTTCAAAACTCAAAATTGTTTAATAAAACTGGTTTTACTGCATGCATTTTGCTGTGGCCTTGAACAATCATTTATCAGAGAATGGGCAGCATTGTGAATGAGCACACTAGTCTCAGGTCAGCAGCACATCTGCAGATGGATCAGAACAGTGGTTGCAATTTGATATTATTTGCCTAGCAATCTTGTTGGTTCAGCTCATGCCCTCATTGTTCTGGTCTGGCGGTGCCAACATCGTATGCATAGGTAGTCAAATGGGCTGGGTTCAGGGTTGGGATCATGTGGGAGGGAAGCTCTACCTCAGAGATGAAGAAGCCATGGCTGCTGGGGAGCAGTGTTGAAGTCAGTGAAGTGAGTGGTCAGAGAAGGACCACTGCACCATCCCAGAATGATAGTAGTAGCCCAGGAAGTAGGAGTACTTAAGTTTGGGCAGAGGAGCCCATCTTAAGCAGCATTAGGTGGTGACAGGATCAGGTGTCTGGACAGAGCTGGATTTAGAGTTGGCTGCTGGTAAAAATTGCAAATGATGCAGGGAAGTGCCATGAGGAGGGAATCTGGGACTAGGAGTCAGGACTGGTTGGCTCCCCTGTGCCATGTCTCTGTTGGTTTTTGTGTCTGGCTGGGGAGGCTGAGGATGGCTGTGCACAGACCTGCTGTGTGTGCCACATGCCACTGGCCAGGGTGTTGGAAAGTTTTGAAGGGCAAGGGAAATCACTTACCAAAGTGATCAGGAGTACTGTCTTGTGGTACATGGGACAATGGTAAGACCAGCTTCTGCTGTTCAGTGTCTGCTTTCTTCTGCCTTGAATGCAGCAACCCTATCTGCTACATTGTTTGGGAAGCAGCATCAAACCTGTATGGTGGAAAATTACCTGCTTATTTTATTCTGTTCAATGTCTGTGAAAGATTTAAAGTGAGTTGTGCATACTGAGGAACTCCAAACAGTCTTTAGTGACAAACCATCTACATCACTCACTGACAAAAAGATACATTAAGTGGTACCTTCAATTTTCTACTTTACAGTCTGAGTTTACAATGTTAGACAGACCCTTCTCTGTGTTGGCTGCAACTTTTCCAAACAGTTAAGCTGCCGCAAGTGCTGTTTTGCTGGACTGCGTAATGGAAAGTGTTTCTCGTCATCACTTCAGTTAATGTTTGTGTATATGGTTGGCAAAGCTCACTGATTCGTTTCTGTTATGGGGCTTTCATGTGGGCAACAGTGCCGGTTCGCTACTATATCATCCTATAAGGACATGGGTCAGAAGATATAGTAGCCAATCAGATTCATGGATTTATGATGCCCATTTTATAAGGCATGACAAACCTCTAGTGTTTCTATGGGAAAGAAGGCCCCATATTGATTTTCAGATTATGTAATTGTGAGTCAGTGGAACACAGCTACCATATCAGTTTCTTTTGTGATAGAGTTCTCCATTTCTCAATTTATGTACCTTGTTCTGTGTTTGGAAATTGTTTAAAAACCTAACTAATTGTATGGTAATTTCATTGTTTACCTTAGTTTACCATGTTGCCATTAAAAATCTGCTTGTTTGGAAGTTAATCCAAACTGTTTTCATGAATGTCTGTTTGTATTAAAATGTGCTTCTTAGGAAGTGAGCCCGACCTGTTTGCAAAGCCATTTTTATGTTGGCTTGCCGCGCTTGCACGGCAGTCAACATATTGGGAGAGTGCAGCTTTGGGGACATGGCTGCTGTTGGGAGAATGCAGGGCACGCATCAGTAGGTGCGTCCCTCATTCCCCAATAAGCCAGCATGCTAGTGCTGACACCAACATTATGTAAAGTGGACAAAACTTCTAAACAAAGTGCCGCTGCAATCAGAGACAAGCTCATCATGCAGCGTCCACTTTGTGTTATGTCCACTTTTACTATGTGCCATCCCCTCTAGTACAGGGCAGTGCCATGCTGAGCTCACCCCAGCATGGCAACTGATGCCATGGCTGGACGGGGTGCCCAATCCCCGCTGGCTCCACTGTCCTCCAGTACAGGGTGCCACGCTGGGAGCCCACCCCAGCGTGGCAACTGATGCCATGGCCGAAGGGGGTGCCCAATCCCCCATCGGCTCCATGCCCCCCATTCATCCTTCTGCCATTCTGGGAGCCCACCTCAGCATGGCAAACATCCTGCGTCATCTTTTTTTTTTTTAAACCTGCAAATTAAAAACAGTCCAACGGCGCTTTTCCCTGCCCCCCTCCCACAACCCGCACCCACCCACTGATCACCCTGCCTCCCCACACCTCCCCACCCCATACTTACCTCTGGAGTCTGGCGCGACGATCTTCGGTGGACCGGGAACACGTCTGCACTCTTCAAAGTCGACCACGAACTGAGGAAATGCCGGTAAGCTGTATAATGGGCTAGATAGGGTTTTTTCAACTTTGTTGCATATCTCAGGCATTTTTTGGAATTTTTGCACCAAATTTTCAACATGAGGTTTTTGGGGCCTCTCCTCTTGAATTCTGTCACTGTCATGGCATTTGTCGGCCTCAAAAGGTGATTTCGCAGTCACTGCATGAAATCACCTTTCGGGGCCCATTAATGAAATGACAGTGGCAGTGTTCATGAGGTGCCCTCTTAAAAAGCCTAAGTTCCAAATTTGGTGGAAAAAATCCAACAATTGCCTGTTTTACAAGCGTGCATTGTGCAGTTGCTACTCAGGCTCGTAACTTCATGCATTCACAATATTTTACTGCTGGATTTTCACCATTGCCATTTTTCCACACCTCTTGATGAACAGTACAGCCGTCATTTGACGTATCATGCCCAAAATGTGTTTTCACACTTCCGGCACAGAATAGCGTGGTTGCTGTTCGCAATCACTTCTTGGTACACTTTGAGGAAATAACAGTGACACTGTACATGAGCAGAGGTGCTAAAATGCCTATGTTGAAAATTTGGTGCTGAACGCCCATAAAATGGCAGTGTTGCAAGCATGCATTGCATATTTCCCACACACCTAGTAGCCATGAAATTTGATATTTACATGCCACATTTTCAACACTGGCATTTTTTACACCTCCCAGAACTGTGCAGCTGTCATTTCACATCCTGGCTGACATGTTTTCCCACACTGCACTACCAAACACCCAAAGGGACACCCTAATGCTTGTCACTCTCTGCAGGGTGGGGGTGGGTTGGCATCAGTTCAATACTTCACTACCATTCCTATGATGCATCTGTCTAACTCCTGCACTACCAATGCCAATGCCAGCAAGCCAACATTCGGCATTGACAAATGCTTGTTATAAAAGTGTGTTGCACAACACACACTGAAAGCACATTTCAAAAGCAATTTATAAAAATGGTTTTGAAAACAGTTTGGATTCACACCCCAACCAACTGTAAGCAGTTTGCAGAGCTTTTTAATTTTTTTCTAAAATAATCTTGTGCTTTAAAATGTGCCTAACTGTGAGTGAGTCCAAATGGTGTTCAAAGTCATTTATATGAATTGCTTAAAAATGTGCTTTCAGGTGGGAGCATGAGAGGGAAGGGGGGCTCAAAGAGCTGAAATCCCTTTTATGATGAAAATCTGTGGATTTTAAGATGGTCTTGTTGGAGAAAAAACTGTTGAAAACTTTATTTTAAATAAAATCGTGTTTGAGGTTGAGGGAAGAAATTTTAAAATAGTTGTTAGCAGATGATGCCATAATTGACTAAACTTTTGATGTGATAATTGTTTTACTGCCATGCTAGGTGTATACTGTAGCTACAAGTGCCATGATAAACATGCAGTTTTCCAATTGCTAAGACAGATGCTGGACACAGTGTGTATGTGTGTGGAAGGTGAAGTGAGGAACATCCCTAGTAATGTAGGAGAGAAATAATAGTAATTTAATGGCCTATGCAGCCAGTAAGTGTTATGCTTGTGCAACTGTGTTATTTAGGTTTTGGCTGTTTGCACTCTCTATTCCGGAGGAATTACCACCCTGTAGGAGTACTAAGGCAAGGAACCCTCTAAAGGGTTTCACCCCTAGAGGTGCCACAGGATGCTTCCCTTGGCTAAAGGTACCTTAGGAAGGATCCCCCAGAGAGAGGCACTGCCACTGGAGGAGGAGGGGAGGATGGTGGGGCAAAGAAAAGGTACTTCAGAAGCAGGCTGAGGTGAACTGCTTATATAGCTCAGAAAGTGGGAGTGGCTGGCTGCTTGTCCATTGAACCATAGGTGGAGCCTTCCAATTCAATGGCCTATGCAGCCAGAAAGTGTTATGCTTATGCAACTGTGTTACTTAGGTTCTGGCTGTTCACACTCTCTATTCCGGAGAAATTACCATCCTGTAGGAGTACCAAGGCAAGGAACCCTCTGGAGGGTTCCACCCCTAGAGGTGCTGTGGGATGCTTCTTTTGGCTAAAGAAACCATAAGAAGAATCCCCAAAAAGAAAGTAATAGTGTGAAGCATATGGGCAACCCAAAAGGAAGTAGTAAGAAACATATAAACAATCAGAAGTTGTGAGCCATGGTAATAAATATGCATGAGGCAGTTTGATCACATAATAGAAGAGCAAGGTAGCCATGGCATGAGTCTGATGGGTTGCATAAGGGAAGGAGGGGACTTCCTAAGGAGAGAGGGAACAGCAAGTAAGGGACACCATCCCCCTCCATCCAACAGCAGATCCTATCTAATGAAACTAGGAAATACTACACTAGATATTATGACCTTCAGCAAGGAGGAGAGAAAAAAACCCCATTGAGGAAGAAATCTCTGGGGATCCAAGGTCTAGGTCGCCTTCCCTCCAGGTGTGGGATAATTTCATTAGTGACGGCTCTACTACAGCAATTTGGAAGCCCCAAAGAATAAGGATGGAAAATATTCCAATTTTGAGGGAAGCTCTCACTTTATCCTTCTAACAGGAATGCCGTGGAGGGTTGGGAGCGCCAGTCTACAACAATCTATGACCAAGGTGGGAGGAGGAAAGCAATCACTCCCCCAGGCATGCACCCAGCCTACCAATCCAGAAAACAAACCAGGTGAACCCGAGGTGGTCGTAGGGAGAATGCGGTGAAGGTGCCTTGTCAGAGGCTGTAACCTCCCTTCACAGCAGAGTCACAAATTCTACAACTTGGGGTGCCATCAGTATGGTTGATGACTAAAGGTCCACCCAGAGCAAGGACATTCCAAGCTATGGGCCAGGTGAGAAGGACCCTGCCCCAAGCTTCGCATACCCAAGCTATGGATTCTAGGTGCAGAACGAGACCGTCCGCTGCAGGGGAACCCTACACCAGAATGTTATAGCTGGTTCACCCAGGAACTGCTGAGCAGCTGAATAAGCACTGAGTGCTGAGACCTTACAGATGGCAGACAGCAGGGAGCAGTGAGCAATGATGGCATAAGTAGGGGCTGATCTGGACATAGTTCAGTAAAGCAGGGTAGTTATTCAGGGAAGCATAACAGTAATTGGACCTGCACGTAGGTCAGTAAGCAATAAGAATAGTCAGACCGACACATAGGTCTGCAAAACATAGTAGCAATGACGGGACATGAACGTAAATGGGGCAGCATGATAGTGGGGCAAGCCAGCCAGGCATTTAAAAAGCCAAATCAAGGTGACAAATACTCTATGGAGTTTGGATGGTAAAGGCAGGATTTAGAACAGAAATAATTAGCCATGTGGAGCCATGACTCCCCAAACACTTCCAAGTCCTCGCCGTAGGACAAACAAGAAAGTGATGGAAGGGTCGATAACCACATGTAGAATTAAAGCTAGCTAACAACATCAGCAGGAGCTTTAGCTGACCTCAGAATAGAACAGAAGTGAACAAACAGGGAATAGCATCAGCAATGAGTAGTTGTAGTCTCTAAGCATGGAAGGAGAAAAGCACAATACTGTGAAAACAGCTATGACCACATGGGAGGTAGACTGAGCAGGGAAAACATAATGAAACTGCACAGCAGGGAAGATGGAGCTTGAATCAGGTGAAAACAATTAGGCTTGATAGCATGGAGAGCAATGAGACCTGTAGCATGGGAAGCAACTTTGGTATGTGTAAAAACATAAGTACTGGTTACAATAGCAATGGGAGTAAGCAAAAGCAGTGTTTGGAGCTGGCAAAAGCAGTATTTGGAGCTACAAAAGGGCCAAACAGTAGAAGCAAGCAAATGGTAGGAGCTGAGAATCAAATCCCCCAAAAAGAAAACACAAACACAGAAGAAACAGGGAAGAAATTAAAGGAAGCACACAGCTGGAGGCAATATACAAACCAGAAGCAGAGTAACAAAATGCAGAGTCCAACAGAAGAAGCAGCAAGGTTGGGGGGGGGGGTCAGGGAAGGCCCCAGCCTGCTGCAGAGCAAATGGACAGAGCCTCCATCCGCAATGTAAAAGTGCTTCAGAAGGAGGCTGAGGGGAATTGCTTATATAGCTCAGGAAGTGGGAGTAGCTGGCTGCTTGTCCATCGAACCATAGGCAGAGCCTTCCAAATGAGTTTCATCAGACATGAGTGTATTGATTGACATCTAACGCTGTAAACTGTGTATCTGATGTAACACATAAAAATACATTTACTATTTATTGTTGGAATCAATGTATAATTTAGGGCTGTTTTCTGTATAATTTAGGGCTGTTTTCTCAAATGTGGCTCTTCTGTGGGTCCCTGTAATGAAAACAGCTTGAAATGGGGCAATTTGCTGGGTGGAGGCTCAAATGCAACTTGCTGAGCTGCAGAAAGGGCCAAAGGCTCACTCAGGAGCAGCTGGCTGAGGCTGGATTATGGGGGGGGGGTAGGGGAAAGCTTCTGGTCTGGTTGTAATTTGTGCCTAGAAGGAGCTAAGGTGCAAGTTGCTAGGCTGGGGCAGGGTGTAGAAAATTATATTACAAATAATCCCTAAAATGCACCAGAATACACCACAAAACACAACATTTTATGGGGGCCTACATGGCCCACAGACCCCAGCCTCTAGTTTATATTTTTTTATCGTGTGTACACTTTGTTAGAGATTGGTTACTCTACTGCCCTTCTTCTCCCTGTCCCAGCAGTTTACAGAACACCCCAGGTACAATTTATTTCCTGATGCTGTTGTGAGCTGTACACACAGCAATTCTGTCTCCCCATTTCCTTGCCTGAGGAACCCATCAACTACAGTACAGACTCTATGCCTTCCTTGATGTAGAGGGCTACTCCACCTCCTTTTCCCTTAACTCAGTATCTTCTGTACATGGTATGACTTGGTACTGCCAGGGTCCAGTCATTATTGTTGCCCATGTTTCTACAATGACTACAAGATCTACTCCATCATCCTTCACCACTGCCTGGCATTCACTAATTTTGTTTTCAAGGCTCTTGTCATTTTGGCAGGTGGCCTTCTAACATTAGCCTATACCCCTTGCCCTCTTGTCAGTTCCTATCCCTTTGTTCTCATTCTTCTTCCTTAACTTCCTGGTCTTTCTGTTTTCTGATGGTTTTGTGAGTTTTTCCAATGCCCTTATTTAACTTATCATGGACCACTCGTTTACTGTGTTCATCCCCACTGCTCCTAGCCCCATTCCTGGAGGAATCCTAGCTAGGCTCCCATTGATTAATTGGCTTGGGGCAGGGTGAGGGGGAAAAGGATGTCACTGGACTCTAAGAACTGATATGGTGTATGCTGGTTAAGATAGGAGGTGCCACTGGATGCCTGAGATGGACTGGATTTGTAACAGGGTGAGAGATGGTGTCTCACTAGATGCCAGGGACTGACTGGATTGGGGCATCATTGGGGGCACCACTGTGTTACTGAATATATTCAGTTGGAGAAGGGTGAGGAACGGAGTATCAATGGATACCAGGACCTGAATCGAATAGGGCAGGGTGAGAAAAACCACACCTTGTGTCATTTGTGTTATTACAAAATGTGCTCCCCTATAAGGATAATAACTAATAAACTGGTACTGTATCCTATATGGACCCTCTAGTGTGCACCTCTAAGCACTTACCACCCCACATCTATCTGTTGGCACAGCTGTACTTTGTATCGTTACACATCTATTGCCTTCTTCCACAGAAACTGTATGCTGTCAGTAAAACCCTAAATTATACATGCTACACCGTTCTGCTGTATTCATTGATTGTAATGTTCCTCCTGCCCTCTCCCAACAAAACTGTATACTGTCTTTGTAATTCCTGTACGATATGTCCTACACTGTATTAACTGCCTGTATGTGCAAAATTGTATGTAACTAACTCTGGGTCGCCCCTGAAAAAGGGACCTTTGTGACCCAGTGTGCTTACCTGGATAACAAAATTTAATAAATAAATAATAAATAAATAAATAAAAGTAGGTATCACAGGATATTGGGAACTGACTGTATTGGGGCAGGGTAAGAGAGAGAGAGAGTGCCACTAGATGTCAGAGACTGCAGAGACTGATTGAATTAGATCAGGATGGTGAAAGGTGTGAAACTAGATGCCATGAGTCAATTTTATTCTAGCATTGTAAGGGAAGGAGTACCACTGGATGACAGGAACTGCTTGTCTTAAGGGATATGTGAAGAAGGGGTTACCCCTGGATGCCAAGGACTACTTGGATTTGGGCAGGGTGATGGAGATGGATGCCATTGGATGCCAGAGACTGCTTGTCCGATAGACAGGGTGAGGGAAGGGATGGTCCAGGACTCCCAGAGACTTATTGTACTAGAGTGGATTAAAGGGATGCCACCAGATACAAGGGACAGATTCACCTAGGCAGATTGAGGGAGAGTGCTGACTCTTAACACCAGAGACTACTTGCCTTGGCAGGCACTGTCAATACAAAATAGTTTGCATATTATATGAAATAACCTGCTATAAAAGGAAGGACATTCACTGTCAAAAACTATAATTAGGCATTACCTATGATTGAAACCCAGTGCTTAAAAGTAGTGAAGTGGTAGAGAAAAGTGAAGCTAGGTGAAAAGCCACTACTTCTTGTTGAATATGTGGTATGGTGTGGTGTTTGTTATTGCTCAAAGCAGCATTTGTGTTACCCAAACTTTGGTACCCTCAATCAAGATGGGGTGGGGGGCAGCAGAAAATGGAATGGGGAAATAAAGGTAAGTAGAAAAACTGAGGCAGACAGGGGGTCATGGAAAAAAAAAAAAGGATTTGATGGGAAAGTTGTGGGACAAAAGGTATATAGGGTCATAGGAAGATGTTTGCCTGAATGCCAAAAGTCTGAAAAACAAAATGAAGGAGTTTGAGGTGATAACTGAAGAGTCCCAGTTGGACTTAATTGCCATAACTGAAGCCTGGGTATCCAACAATGATGAATGGGATCTTATTGCGCAAGACCTTTTCATCTGTGTGAAGACCAGGTAGAATGATAAGGTAACGGTGGCCCTGTATAAAAAAGAGGGTGTATACTGTAGGCTACAACAGACACATCAGTGGGAGATCACAGAGATATTAATCCAGTCAAGGTACAGTTTACATCAAGAAGGAGAAAAAAAAAGGTGGGCATACTTTACACACTGTCAGTACAAAGGTAGGACAAGGACATGGCACAGAAGGACAAAATTAGGAAATTGTCAGAAATAGGAGTAAGGAAGCACTGATGGAAGACTTGATTCTAATGGAAATAGACTGGCTGATTCCAGTGGCCAAGATTGCCAAAAACCAAACACATTTGCTTTAGATTTGCTACATGATTGCTTTCATCTACAGTGGGTCAAGGAACCTACCAGGGAAAGGAATATCATAGATTTGGTACCTTCTAATAGGGATTTCAATGGGGATGTCAGACTGATACAGCTATTGGTGTCCAGTTACCACAATTCATTGTGGTTTCAGACTGACCTGGAGACCCACCATTCCAACTCAAAAAAGTAAGTCCTAGATTTTAGAAGGGCAGATTTGCAGGAAATTGATGAGCTGCTCAGGGAGAGATTGATAGAGGTAGAGAGGGCAGAAGGATGCCAACTACTGTAGGTACGATTTAGAGGAAGATAGCTGAAGCAAGCAATACTTGCATCAAGCAGGTGGATAAGAATAAAAAAATACAGAATAACAATGCTCTAATACCAGGAATCTCTCACCTATATTTAACAACAGCAGTTATTTCCCAGGAATGAACCCACTCTCCCCCGAGACTGGAACTTTATGCTAATGATAGAACTTTAGAATGAAGTTCGAGCCCTGCTGTGTTGTCATGCTCACCCCTGCTTTCTAACATCAAATTTTTTTCTCCCCTGAAGAGAGCAGTTGCCTCAAAGTCATCGCATCACTTCTGGACAGTTTATGCTTTATGGTCCTTTCTTTAGGTTTCATCTTACTTTTAAAACAATAGATTCTGTTAAAAACATTTTGACTCATTTCTGTGATGAGGTGTCTCTTATCAAATGTTTAAACTGTCAGATGTTTGACTTAACAGCAAATGTTTCATCTAAAAAAATATATGTCTGTCTTAAATGTGTAAAGAACAACAAATCACAAATAGAGCTCCAGCAGGACAAAGATGAATTATTTAAAGTCAAAGAAATAAGACAGAATACTTTATTAGCACAACTGAAGTAGAAAATCAGCTACTACAAGAAGTAAACATGAAAACTAAAAAGAAAAGGACTAGGGACAGAAGTGAAGATTCTCAGGGCTCAGGTATAGCATTGTGTTCTCCTAAAAGAGGTAGAGAGGAATTTGGGGAAGAACCCAATGATGACTGGTGTACTATTATTGAGCACATGTGTGAAAGGGGTAGAAGGGCAATATCTAATCTAGACATACCCATTTCAATTAGATTTTCCCCATTAAGCAATGTTCTAGATAAACCAGTATCCCCAGGGGCCTCTACATCTACTACAGTTTAAAATATACCTCTGCATGAAACTGATAACATTACTACCACTCAGCAAAATAGGAACACATTGTTATTCTGAGAGCCATATCTGTAATGATGATAGACTCCACATCACTGTGTCATGTTTACCTGGCACCAGAATTGCTGATATTAATGTTAGAATTGATAGATTGCTCCCAAAAGGAAACTCTTCTGTACTCCTCCACGTAGGCACAAACGATGTTGGTAAATTAAATGAAAAGGGTATATGTTATGACCTTGTATCGTTACGGAAAAAAATAAAGAAAAGGTGTAGGGTCACTTTATTAAGTATTTTGCCCATACCATAGGCACAAGAAGAAAAAAAAACATACAATAATTAGAATAAATGCAAGACTATCCAGTTGGTGCAGTGAGGAAGGACTCTTATTACAGGGGCACGATAACGCCCCTATAGTCAGGGTAGAGTAGCCTGTTTAATGTTAAACCTCAAATTTTGCACATTAATATCTTTAAATCTTTTTGATGAAATGAGATAAAATTGTGTATGTGTTGTCTAGGAGGCAAGGTCATGATGTGAGGACATTTTAGTGATGGTAGCTTGTGTGGTTTCTGAGATCCGCATGTGTCATTTTGTGAAAAAAACTAAACTTTTTTCCTATACTTAACATTGGTTATTTTTTTTTTTTTGCTCAAGCCTATAGTCTATATGGAAAGGACCTTTTGCCCCAGACTTGCAGGGGGCATGTGTCATGTCCCAAGGTAGTGCCTTTGACAGATCTGGGGAAAAATATCAAAGGGTTCCAGAGTTATTAGGCTTTAAAGTTTAATGTTTTCTGACCTGTGCATGCACAACAGGGTTTTCCAGATAATGTTCTGTGGCAAAAGTAAAAAAGTGACACCATCAATGCTGGTTTTTGGTTTCACACCACTAATTGTCATGGAACCAAACATTTTTTTGTGCCATACCAACCGCCATCTTGTGGATCTTTTCTATGAACCAACAAGCGTAGAAAATACATAAAAATGCTTGAATTTTTAAAAAACAAACATGAGAACCAAGCTAAATGGGAGCCGTTTAGCTAGATTCTGACATTTGTTTTTCTACTTTATGGCTACAAATGCATCTTCCGGCACGCAAAATCCTGGGTGCCCAGCTTAGCAAGAGGAGTCCTTCCCCAGTGTTCTCTGTATGAGAACACCAGGAATTTCTAGACTTCTACAGCTGCAGCTGAAGTTGCACTGACAGCTGCAGTGTTAGCTGTGAGCTGCCCTTTTTCCTGGTGTCTATTGGTAGCCCCACCTGACGATCACTGTCCCTGGTGTCTAGTGGTACCCCTATACCCATCAATCAGTGTCCCTGGAGTCTAGTGGCACCCCGCACACTCTGCTCACTTTCCCTGGTGTCTAGTAGCACCCCCACCCTCAGATGGCTGTCCCTAACTTTTATGTTAGTCCTCTCCATAGCCCATTGTTTTATTTATATTGCTGACATTGGAAAACCAATCCCCATTTCGGCATGACAAGTCCCCCCTCCAGCAGTGTGGGACACTGGGGAGCACACTCCCAGTGTCCCCAAATATTTATTTAGTTGTACCTGTAAAAAGAAAGCAGTCCCCAGCATCTTTTTTTTAAACCTGAAAGAAAGAAAATGGTCTCTTGTTGTCCCCACCATCCCTCTCTCCCATACCGACCCTCCCACTGAGTACCCACCAACCTACATCCCCCCTTACCTACACTTACCACTGGAGGTCATATTCTGTCTGTGGACTGAGACATATCTACATTCTTCAATGTTGAACCATGAACTAAGGAATCAAGGTAAGTACTGTATAGTGTATTTCAATGGTATCTTGAACTTATTTATTTATTTATTTGCTTTTGGTAACTGGGTAAGTGCACTAGACAGAACTGCCTATTTTCAGGCACAACCCAGGAGAGTACAAATCAAGGAACAGGTGAAAAACAAATATATTTACAGTGTTGTACAATAGGAGATTCCCAACAGCTATACAGAGGTGCAAGTTACATAGTACATAGAAGAGGTACATATCATACAGTATAATAGGAACATAACAGACAAAAAGGCACAATTTACCGTTAATAATGTACAAAACATGACAGTGCTGTTGGTAAGTCAGCAAGGAGAAAATTCCCAGGCAGAGACAGGAAACAAAGTGCGTAGCTGCAACTGAGGAAGAGTGGGGATGGGAGGAATCAAAAGGCCACAGGGAAATTTAAGTGCAGGACAATGGTAGATTTGCATGACTCATGAAGCTAGGGACATTTGCAAATATCAAGGGAGGCAAGGTAATTGGAGAGGTCTTTCTTGAAAGTGGGGTGGGATTTGGAGTGCCTAAGATCAAGTGGGAGAGAGTTCCAAAAGTTGAGGGCATAGAAGGAGAAGGCAAGTTCACCCATCCTAGTAGAGCATTTTGGGACAGATAACAGAGCTAAAGACATGGAATGGAGGGAACGAGGGCAGGCCATGGGGTGAGCATAGCAGCAAGTGTAGAGGGGATAGAAGAATGAATAATGTTGTCAGTCAGACAACCAAATGAATAAGCCCGACACGAGGAAGGAGACAACCAGTGGAGGTCAGAGTAGAGAGTACAGTGGCACTCAAGACAAGGAGCAGATAGTGCAAATCTACTGACATTGTTGTAGGCAATGTCCCACATTTGCAAGATGCTTGCCTGTGCCATAATGAAGACAGGCAGAGCGTAGCACAGTCCAGGGAGGAGAAGGCCTTGGGCAACAGAGATCCTGGTGGCAGGGGTCAGAAACTGACGGACTCGGTAAGCCAGTCCAGTTTTAGCATTGACTGATTTTGAGACAGCTTTGACATGCAGACAGAAGTTAAGAGATGGATCCAGCATGATCCATAGGTATTTGAAGGACTGAGTTACTTCCACAAGGAAGCCATCAAGACAAGAAACCTTGAGACACAGAGTTGAAGTGACAGATTTCCTTTGTGACTCAAAGAACATAGCCTGGGTCTTGGCAGCATTTAGCATCAGGCAGTGGGACATAAGCCAAGTCTGGATACAATGAAGATCAGAGGAGAGGTAGGAGTTAATTTTATAAATAGAGCTGGAGGAGACATAGAGAAGCAAGTCATCGGCATAGAGTAAGGAGAGACTCCCAACCAACCAACATTGTTTGCCCAACGAAATTCTGGTCCACAATAAAAGACCTTTCTGGTCACACATAAGGAAGTGCACTTCCCTCAAAAATCTCCTTTAACAATGGCCTCCTCAATGATAAAAAGGAAATCTTGCAAGCATTCAATAACCACTTTGCCTCGGCTGGATTAGCCTTCAATAACTCACCTGCTTGCAACCTGCGCCCTCAAATACATACACCGCCCCCAGAGCCAAATCTAACAAACGCTACCTTCTCGTTCTCTGCTGTTACTTTAAAAGAAGTTGAAGAGTTACTCCTTCACTTGGATACCAAGAAAAGTGCAGGGGCAGACTTGCTAGACCCCTGCTTCATAAAGGTGGGCTGGCATGTGCTGGCAGTGCCCATCACCCATTTGTTCAACTTATCACTATCTCAGGGGATTCTCCCAAACATATGAAAAACTGCACACATCATTCTGCATGATCTGGGGATCCCTGTGACCTAAATAACTATAGGCCAGTCTCATTATTCCCCATATTATCTAAACTGCTAGAAAAAATAGTGAATGCCCAGCTACGAGTCTTCCTGGAAAGCACAAACTTCCTAAATCCTTTACAGTCAGGCCTCTGAACGAATCACAGTACGGTTATGGCATTGGCCAAGGCGACAAATGACTGGCAAATTGGCCTTGAAAGCAAAAAATTCATCTGCGCTGTCTTTCTTGACCTAAGTAAGGCTTTCGACACTGTTGATCACACCCTGCTTCTTTCATCCCTAAAAGCCTTAGGTCTAGACTCCACCTCCCTTGGATGGTTCCAGGACTACCTAACGGGCAGGCACCAGCAGGTTAAGACAGAAGGGGAGCTATCACCCCCTAAACCGTTAGTAAGAGGAGTCCCTCAAGGTTCCATCCTGGGCCCAATACTCTTCTCCATATACATCAACAGCATAGATCTCAGCATAAAAAAAGCCAGTATTCACCTGTTCGCAGATGACACAGTACTATACCTAAGCCGGCCAACACCTGAAGCTGCTTGTGCAGATCTGCAACACGACTTTGACATCCTTCAGTATCAGCTACTTAACAAGAAGCTGCTCCTTAATGCTAAAAAAAAACAAGGCAATGATCCTTTCCCCTGGCAACCTACAATCTTACCCGACTAAGCGAACTCCGAACCTACGCCCTAAGAAGCTGCTCCCTAATCTCTCTGATGATCCCCAGGGTCCACACGTGCCTTGGGAGAGTGGCCATAAGCTTCTCGCTGCCAACTCTTTAGAACAAAATACAGAAATCATTGAAGTTCTCCAGTAAGCATCACAGTATTTAAGAATTGATATGCAAAAGCAATCAGAGAGGTATGTCACTGCTTCCACCATCTATGATCTAAGACTTCCTCACCCATCAAGAGCTCTCTGCCTTACTGCCACTCTTTCCACAGTTACTGGGCAGCGGCACCCCAGAAGCCGACACTTGAGACCACAAGTCCGGATCCAAGTCACCTAGAGTCACGGGAAAGCCGTAAACACATCGCAGTGCGAGCGCTTTTGCCGTGCACACCCAAATTGGCTTTTCACTCCACCTATTCCATCCCTCACTTCCACCTCTTGCCTCTACTCTCTTCTCACAATGCCAAACTGCACCTCAGAATACTCAGTGCAGACATCCCAAGATCTATGGCCACCAACGGTCGATGTTCCCGAAGCCGCCCCCGAGAACCAATAAACAGGATTATGCTCCTCTAGTACTGTGAAGGCCCTAGCTTCCCATCCAGGATGTTGCGTGTACCTACAGTGCCTACACTATTGCCTGTATGCCGCTCCCTGAGAATGATGTCCACAGCTCACTTATCCCAAGTAGCCAATGACATGGCCACCGGCGGTTGTCAGACCAGAAGCCGTTCTAGCGCTCAACGACCCAGAAGCCGCTTCTGCGAAGCCATAATAGGATTTATCTCTTAATACTGCATTCTCTCCAGTTGTCCAGTCTGTCATCATATGCACCTTCAGTGCCCAGGTTGTCAACACCTCCGAAGACTTCGCCTGTACCCAGCTCACTCAGAGCTGTGTCGGCAGCGCAGCCACCCCATATAGCTAAAGCTTATGGGTATTCAGTGCCACAATAAGCCTGCAACCCCTACACCATTTATCTACAAGGTACAAGTAGGTATTCGGTAGTGCGCCACAATTAGAACTCCGTAGCCCCTGCCCCATCCTCCCCACCCATGCACCCTATATCTTGAGACTCACCAGTTTTCACTTTCCTCACCTATTCCACCACCTGTCATGCATAAAACTGGATACACCTTCAGGTGCCTCCTGTATCACAGTCTCTATTGTTCCCATTAGTTTATTTTTCTGGTCTAGCAACACCTACTCCAATATTGCCTGTACTTATGTGCGACCATATGCACTGTGTCTCTTCTTTCTCTCTGATCTTACTGTTATTTACTTTTTTTTTATTGTTATTTCCATTTACTGTCATAATGCCTGTATATATGTATGACTATGTATATTTGTTTATGACTTGTGTGATGCAGGTCCACCTTACAAATGAGCTTGCTCAATGTTGTCCGCCTAGATAAATAAAGATTTTGATTGATTGATTGAGTGATTGATTGACTGTGGGAGGGCACCAAAGGTAGGTTATTGACGAACAAAAAAAAGGGCAGGGGCCCAAGTATGGAACCTTGTGGGATGCCCAAATGAAGCAGGGCAGGGCCAGAGAGAACTTTATGACAGGAGACAGACTGGGAGCGGCTCCTCAGATAGCTGGAAAACCAGGCAAGTGTGGATTGGGAGGCGCCAATAAAGCCTAGTTGATGCAGGAGCAGGTTGTAGTTAACCGAGTCAAACACCTTTTACATGTCAATAAAAACAGCCCCAGTAATCTGGCCTTGGTCCATAGCAGATTTTATGTCACTGGGGAATTGCACTAGGGCTGTCGTGGTGCTGTGGTTTGGCCTAAAGCCATGCTGAGCAGGAGATTGCAGGTTAAAGTTGGCAATGAAGTTAGACACCTGGCAATAGATAAGCTTCTCCAGGAGTTTACTGAGGGTTGGCAGGAGCGCAATAGGACAGTAGTGATCCACGACGGGTGCTCGACAAAATGTTTGTCGAATGCCCCGTCATCGACACTGGCAGGTCAACTGCATTCTGCAGTCGGCTGCCGGTTCCCACAGGCTGACTGTGTTTTTTTGGGGGGTCTTCACCCCCCAAACCCCCCATAGGGGGGGCTGCACCCCCCTCTTAAGGATTATCAACTCTGAGTCAGAGCTGATTGGGGAGGTGCAGGACCCCCGACAGACCGCACCTGGTGCAAGCAGGTTTCCCACAGCGGCATGGCGCTATAGTCACTGTGGGGGACCTCACTGGCAAAATGTCGCTGTCGGGGAGGTAACTGGGACAGTAGTTTGTTAGGTTTTTTAGATCACCCTTTTTGAAGACTGGGATAACCCTGGCATTTTTCCAGGAGAGGGGCACAGTACCTGAGCTAATGGAGAGGTTGAACAATCACATGATGGGGGTGGCAAGAAGAGACTCACCTAATTTGAGAATTCTGGATTCCAGTCCATCAGGGCCTGCACTGCCGTGATGAAACATTATGTTAAGAGCTCATAGGATATCCAGCCTGGAGACCGGGTGGAGAATCAGGGAAGAATGGGATGGGGGGAGGTTGGGGGGAGGTGTGGTGAGGGGGAACTGTCAGCATCAAAACTAGGGAAGGCAGAAAAGAGTGAGCTGAAAGCATTAGCTATGGTATATGGGTTGTTACAGGAGATGTTGTTTATTAGAAAGTCATGGGAGGTTTGGGATGTGGAAAGTCCCATTATGTGGTTTATTTGTGCCCAGTACCTTTTTGGGTTACTAGAGGTGGCGTGAAGGAGGCCACTATAGTAATTGCTTTTGGCAGTCTGTAGCACTTTTTTACAAGAGTTACTAAGGAAGTGATATGCGTTGAAGTCAGAGAACAGGGAGGAGGTTTTCCATCTGGTTCAGAGTTTTTCCTGTGCTTTAAGCATATGAAGAAGAGGGCTAGTTAACCATTTGGTAGGCAGGCCCTGATCTCTGTGCCTGATAGAAGGAATGTGCTTGGACTGCAAGGAGCGCAGAGAGTTGGTAAAGTATTCTACAACCAAGTCAATGTTATTTGTCATGAATATGGGGGACCAATAAACATGCTGAAGATCCCTTAGAAAAGCTGAGGTGTTGAGGGCAGAGAAGCCAGACATGGAGATGATTTTGGGTGGTGGGAGGGGGGACTGGCATCCCAGACACAGGTGACAGGTGAATGGTCGCTAAAGGAGTCTGGTAGCATGGACATGGAAGAGATTCTGTCCGGCCTGTCTGTAAGTACCCTGTCAGGGAGGGTGTGACTATTACCATTGCTGGAATGTCACGTAGCCACTGAGACAAGCTGGGTTAGGTTGGCCTTGCTTATATTAGAGTCAAGGACAGGGAGGTTTGGGCCAAGCCAATTCTGATTGAAGTCACCTAGACAATTATTTCATTGTTTTTGGTACCCTGGGGGAGAAAAGCCAGGAACTCCTTGAACCCATGTTTGCAGGAAACTGGAGGCATGTAGGTGCAAACAATGTGCAGTTTTTTTGAGTCACCCAGCAGAAGCAGTGAACGAAGCACCTCACAGGACACAAGCGAGGGGCATGGTAGTAAGGTTAGGTTTAGATGAGACTCGTAAACTAGTGTCAGATCACCCCCTCTTTTTGATTTGGGCTGATCAACCCGGAACAAGCTGTATCTGGGAAGGGAACACAGAGATGGGGAGAGAAGGCTTAAGCCAGGATTCAGAAATTGCAAGGAAATCAGACCTTTGAGTGGATTAAGCCAGGATTCAGAAACTGCAAGGAGTTCAGGCCTGCGAGTGGTGGTCCAAGCTACAAGTTCTGCATGATTAGCCACCAAGCTTCTTATGGGCAATTTTTAGTCCTCTGGAATGGGGCCCAGGGGAAGAACCGACCAAATAGTGAGGGAGCCCTGTGGCCACGGGGCCAGGGTTAGTTTCCACATCACCTGCCAAAGATAAGGGGAGGACAACAATCCAGGTAGCAGCAGTCAAAAAGGTGAGGATGGTCCTAGCTTTGGAGATGCGTTTAGATGTGCTATAAGACCTAGTCAGGCGGAGAATCAGTTTTGGGCAAGAGTGTTCGATATGGCTATTGAGTCATTTAAGGAGTGGTAGCAGATTGGAGACGGTAAAGTCCTTCATGTCTGCAGAAAAGTCTGGAAGACCAGCAGTTAGGGGGGTGAAGTATTCCAGGGCAATACAGCAAAAGAGAAGTTTCAGTAGGACTAGCAGGTAGAGTGGGGGTTGCATAATCATGTAATAGAATCTGATATTTCCAGAAGCAGAACTGAGGCAGCAAACACAGTAGGCTGCAGGTTCTAGGACTGCCCACAGTTCATAACTTTACCATTTTTAGCTATTTTTTCACCAAATTTTCAACATGGCCTTTTTTGGGACCCCTCCACATGAACACTGATTCTGTCATTTTGTTAATCAGGCCCGGAAGGTGATTTCACGGTCACTGCACAAAATCACCTTTTGGACCAAAATAAAAACATTTCTCCACCAGTTTTCATGATGTGGGGTCACAAAAGGGCCATGTTAGAAATGTGGTGAAGAAATTCCTAAAAATGGCCAAGTTATGCTCATTCATTGAAATTTTTCTACGCAAACGCATAACTTTGATAATACTCAATATTATGACTCCAAATTTTCAACATAGCCATTTTTTCACACCACCTCATGAACAGTACAGCTGTCATTTTGTACATCCTGTCTGAAATGTGTTTATTTTATTTATTTTTATTTATTTGTACATATTGGAATTACAATCCTTTGAGTCATGGACTCATTTCCAAAGGGCTCCTCGTCAGAGAATACAGAGACAATCACAGGGTTACATAGTTCCATGAACAAACACAGAGTTACATAATTTCATAGAATACATCATTACAAAATTACAGTGCAAAACATTTGTACAGATAGGTTGTAATGACAGTGTACTTTTACATGAGTTAATGTCATTGGCCTATACAAGGTAGTAGCTAGGCAATTAATGCAAGAAATGTAAGTGGAGAAGTTGAGTGATGTACAAATTAGCAGTCCCGGGGACATTGTCAAGTAGCTTGTGGACTAGCAGTTGTGCCCACAAGTAGGAGGGCCAGTAAGGGATGGGAATCAAGAATGGTTATGCACACCTACAGCAGCGAGTGGCGAAAAAGTGGTTCCTGAGAGCAATTTTGAAGAGACCAATTTTAGGGAGGTTGGTGATAGTGGCAGGGAGGGAGTTGACCCAGGATGGATCCTTGTAGCAAAAGGACCATTGTGCAAGTGAGGTCCTGGCTCAAGGTACCATGAAGGTGGCCTTACAGGCACTGCAGGTGGAAATGGCAGGGGTGTCTTGGTGGAGGGAGGAGGTCACCCGGGGGGTGGAGACCAAGGAGTATTTTTTTGGTCAGCAGACATGACTGGTAGAGGAGCCTCTCCTCAAAGTTAAGCACGTTGGCAATGGAGTATAGTGAGCAGGTGTGTGCATCTGCCAGCACCGGTCAGAAGCCTACAGGACTTGTTGATGGACAATTGGATTTTATTAAGTGCAGTATTGTCTGCAACTGCATAGACTGGAAGGCCATAGTCTACAAGGGACAGAACTGAGGAGGTGATAGCCAGCCAGAGCATCTCGGGGGGGGGGTAGGCAGTCCCTGTGGCAGTATAGTAGGCCGATCCGCAAGTTCATGGCTGAAGACAGGGTGCAAATGTGGGAGTGGAAGGTAAGGGCTGGATCAAAGGTAATGCCCAGGTATTTATAGGAGGACACTTGTTCAAGGGGGTGCTGAGTGCTGGGAAGTATCTGGGGGGGGGGGTGTTTCTGGCCCTGCTTTGGTGACGGATGAAAAGCATAGCTTTTGTTCTTTTTAGATTAATGACCAACCTATGGTCTATGTACCATTGCTCTATCTGGTTCAAGAGACCTGGAGAGAGACCTGAAGGAAGGCAGGGTTTGGATGCGAAGCAAATAGGACTGCATCATCTGCATAGAGAAGTACCCTACCAGCACAGGAGATGAGTAGCATGTTAAGGCAGAGGCTGAAGATAAGAGGGCCCAGAATGGATCTCTGGGGGGCCCCAGAGTGGACAGGCTGGATGATGGACAGGGTGCTGTGGATTTTTATGCACTGGAACCTGGAGGACAGGTAGCTGTTAAACCAGTAGAGGGGGCGCTGGGGAGAGACCAGGTTGGAGGAGGGAGTCAAGCAAGAGGGGATGGCAGACCGTGTCAAAGGCCTTGGAGAGGTCGATGAAAACAGCCCCAGCAAGGTTGCCAGAGTCTAAGGCAGAGTGCAGAAATTGGAGAACTACAGGAAAGCAGAGGTGGTGCTGTGGCCTGAGCTGAATCCATGCTGCTCCCTACACATAATATCATGTTTGGTCAGGTACTGTGTTCTGTGAGCTAATCTGCCACTATTTTTTCCAATGCTTTTGAGAGTGAGGTTAGGATAGAGATCGGCCCATAATTACTGGGGGAGGAGCAGTCTCTACTTTTGAGTATGGGTGTGATGACTGCCATTTTCCAGGCATGGGGGAACTGACCCAGACACCGTGAGTGATTGAGAAAGTCAGTGAGTGGGGCAAGTACCACATCCAGTACCTGCCGAAGGAGCCTGGTGTCCAGTTGGTCATTGCAGGGACTGGTGCCATTGAGGGCTTTAGTTAGATATGGCCTGGCTTCTTGTGGGGATATTGTGTGGAGGTAGAAAGGTGGATAATGGAGCATGGGAGGCTGTGAGGGGGCACTGGGTCAAAGAAGTTGCTGGGGAGGACTGAGCTGAGGTCAGAGAAAGTGGTGTTTAGGCAGTCCGCGATGCTTTGGGGGTACAAGGTGATGGAGCCATTGACCGTGAGTTGGGATGAAGGAGGGGAGTGCAACTTCCCATTCAGTTATTTTATGTTATCCCAGAACTTCCAGGCTGTGCCCCAGGAGGAGGTGAGGGTGGCTAGGTAATATTCAGCCTTGGCCTTGCGAATGGCCCAGGTACACTTATTGCACTCTGTGTTATATGCTTGTCTATCTGTTGGCCTACCAGATTCAACAGCTCTGTTCCATAGGTTGTCCCTTAGTCTCAGTGGCCAAATAAGAGATAGGGTAACCCATGGTGCATTTTGTTTCTTGATATGGGTCTTGGAGAGGGGTGCAAAAATGTCACAGGCATGGCATGGCATGTCCTGTGGCATAGAATGGCATTTTGGCACAGATCTGAACATGTTTACATATGGGGTTTATGAGATGTATTCATAAGAAGACTATGTTGAAAATCTGGGGTCAAAATATGAAAAAATGCCAAAGTTATGATCATTCATTGCAACTTCACTACGCCCACTCGTAACTTTGGAAATGTTAAATATTTTGACCCCAGCTTTTCAGCATAGCCTTCTGATATAGTGTCATTCACTCCTTCATTTCTTCTTCTCAGTTGCAGTCTTTCTGTTTTTTTCTAAAGATCTGAAGGAAAAGAACATAGATTAAATAAACCAGTTATACCAAGCTGCTCACACACATTCATACTTGCTACCTTCAGCACTTTGCACTGTTCTCTCTCTTGCACTGGTCTCTCATTCTCTCATTCTCTCTCTTACAGTTTTCAGTCAATGGTCAGCCATTTCTTACAGAGGCTCAGCATGAAAAGATAAAAGGCTAAAAGAAAAAGTGAGTGTCTCCAACCCTAGAACACTCACTATACGGCTCTATACTGCCAGGGCGGAGAGTAGTGTTTGCTGCGATTAGAAAAATCTTACAGTGCATTTCACCTCATTGACACATTGTCATGGCATAGTCACAGCTGAGAGGCAAGAGAAATATTAACACATTATGTGCCTCTAGCAACCACTATAGCAGCACAAATACAATAATCTGTTATAGCCAGCTGATTTTTAATGGAGACCTAAGGCAAATTGTTTTGGAATCCTGATTTTGCCCATTCTAAATGGCCATATGGCTTAAGCGTGGATGGTATAAGTGGTGTACCACAAATATTTTAGAAAACATTGCCAATTATTATTTTTGGTATGTCCACTGTAGCTTTAAAACTGCTAAACCATTTTTCCAGTTTTGTTAGATACCAAGATCCATTGACTTTGTATATGTATGATAAAATGTCAGGTCTATACCTGCAAGAGCAGGGAGATCACAAACATCTACATTTTTAGAACAGTTTCACAAAATTTCTGAAATATTGGGGCATCCGGCACAAGCCTTTTTCAATATGTTCATCAGTGACATACAGCAGGAGAGGGAATACGGTGCATGTGTTTCATCACATAATACTCTCAGTTCTGTGGCAAGGTGGACAGTAAGGAGATAGTAAGGGAGTTGAAGAGGGACTTGCACATGTTAGAGTGGTGGTCCAGGGTTTGGCAGTTGAAATTCAATGTCAAAAAGTGCAAGATGATATGCATAATGAACTTGAACAACAGGACCAATTATTGGATAGGAGGGGTTAAGCTGGGAACTACCTCTGAGGAAAAGGACTTGAGAATCTTCATAAGCACCTCCCCAAAACAATCTAGCTAATGTATCAAGGTCTACAGCAAGGCAATCCAGATGTTGGGGTGTGCTGAGATGGGCTTCAGTAGCAGGAGTACGGAGGTACTGTAATACTACCTCTCTATAGATCACTGGTTAGAACACATCTGGAACACTGTGCCCAGTTCTGAAGCAGCCACCTTAGGAAAAACAAAAACACACTGGAGACTGTGCAGCACAGTGTTACTAAAATGATTAATGGCCAACAGGGCAGATCCTACAAGAATCATCTTAGGCCACTGAGCATGTGCTCACCAGAGGCCAGGAAAGATAGACAGGATTTGAGAGAGACCTTCAAGTTCTTGACAGGAATGAAAAGGGTAAACTGTGAGGAACTATTCACCAGAAGTAGTGAGTCAAAAACATAGGGACATGAGTGGAAGTTGGTGGGGGGATTCAGGAGGGATATGCAAAAGTTTTATTTTTCAGAGAGAGTGGCTGAGCCATGGAAAAGCCTTCCGGCAGAGGTAGTTGCCTTAAAAAAGCATTCATGGTTTCAAGCATGGCTGGAACAGTTAAGAGCTTAATAGTTCCTTGGTAGCACTATTGCAGGGGGCAAGGGAGGAGAAAGGGGCAAACACCCTGTCTAGACCAAAGATCTGTAGATAAGACAGGGTATAAAAGGACAGATTTGATAGACCAATGGTCTTTTTCTAGTGAAGTTGGCTATGTTTCTATGAGGGAGAAATGTGTACATGGGTTCAGGTGAGGGGGTGAGTATATACATGAATGCAGGTGAGGGATAGGATTAAGCTCATATCTGCAGATTAAAAGTAATACATGTGGGATGAAGCAGTGTATGTGCATGCAAAAGAGGGGCAGCGGTGTGTGTATGTGCAGGTAAGGAGTAGTAATGTACTCTGGTGGAAATGAGATATAGTAGTGTGCCTGGATGCAGATTAGGTGTAGGACTGAGCTCATACATGCAGATCAGAGTTAGTTCAAACTGCCCCTTTCTCCACAAGTGACAATCATATTCTCTTGCAACCAAGTCACACAGTGGTAGGACTCAGTACTAGGTCTTCATGTTCACATGTGAGTGATGTAATGGTTCCTCCTCATAAAGTGACTAGATGTTAGTCAAATCACTGTGTTTCACATACAGTGCTGGGTGCCCCCCAATCTATTAATGGCCACATAGCAGTGGGACTCAGACATGATTATTCAGGATCATACGTCCTGCTGTAACAGTACTTTTAAAACATTGTGAATTATCCTGGTCTTAATCTCCTTATACCTCCTTAACCCCGAGAGATGTGACTCAAGTTGACTGGAATCTTTATGACTTAGTACAGTTATTGATTTTATACTTATTTTTTATTTATTTTGTTTATTAGCTTCAATTTGTTTTTCTTTTCTGTTGGATTTTCCCCTACTATGTGAGAGGTAGTGGGGGTCAATTTATTCTGGGCAATCTATCCAGAGTGGTGAGAGTACTCTGGTTTATTAGAACTTGAACTAGAATTTACTTTTTCTTTGGTTTGGTTTTTAGTTTGAATTTTATTTTTCTTATTTATTGTATTGTCTTGTATTCTGTCTTGGATTGGGGGTATTTATAGGGGTGCTTTGTGAGGGTTGTATTACAGCTTAGGTTATTTTGCTGTGTGTAAGTATAAGCCTTTTAGGGGTTGGGGGAGTACAGGTGTGTTGTTTCTGTTGGTTTTGGGCAAATTTGGGGTTGAAGATGTGCTGGTCTGCTGCCTTCCTGGTCAGGCACTACTCCCCCTCTGAACTTCAGGACCTCTGACCCTTTTATTGTCCTCCCATACCTGCAGTGGTTTATAGCCACTGCATGGCATTAGGTATTGTCAGCAGGAGACAAAGGTGGGTTGGGGGTCCCAAACTTCCAAGGGGGGTGTGTGCGGGGAGGCCATATCAGGGTTGTATAGACCAGGAGATGCCCTTGGGTGAAATGGTCTCTAGAACATGGTTCTCCATATCTAGTTTCTATGCCCAAGGGCTCCAGTATTTCTGGGCTGATAGCTCAGCCAGCCCTGGAATCCTGTCCAACTTGAGTGGTGTTATGCAATGCCAGGTCTATTAGGAACAAGACGTCGGTTATTGCTGATCTTGTTAGGACAGCAGACCGGGCCTCCATCATCGAGACTTGGCTTGATGACAGTGTTGGCCCCATTTTAGAGGTGGCAGTCCCAGCTGGGTTCTCGGTGATACACCGCTCAAGATCAGACCGCAGGGAAGGGGGTGTAGCCATCTGTTTTAGATCGGAATTGGGCCTTGCTGATGTGCCAGTTGAGGAGGTCAGATCATTTGAGTTTACCGTAGTAGCAGGTGTGGGTTGCAGGATTGTTCTCATCTACCATCCACCCCGGGGTGAGAAACTGATTCTGGAGGAAGTAGCAGACTTCATCATCAACATGGTGTTTTTAGTTGCCCAGGTTGAAAGTCCTAGGTGACTTCAACACCTGGATCGAAGATGAACTCTAACAGTTTGACAAACCTTTCTCCAACTTATGAATTTGTTGGGGTTCACACAGGTTTTTGCCTCTGCTACTCGTAGTTATGGTCACTCACTTGATCTGGTCTTCCTTCTCGGGATAGAGACCTCAGACTTTGTGGTGGAACCAGTCATATGGTCTAATCACCACATAGTAAGGTTCAATCTTCAGACCTCCCCTTATAGACCTACCCCTGTGGAGATGGTCAGATACCGTCCTTTGAGGGATGTGACCCTGGAAGGCCTACTGGCAGTGTTAGACCTATCAGGACTCTTAGGGGTAGATGAGTATCCAGAGAGTTTAGTTCAGGCCTATAATAAGGCTGTTACTGAAGCTCTGGATTCTATCGCCCAAGTCTGTGTTCACCTTCTCTCTCTCTCGCCACCCTCGGTACCCTCGGTTTGATGGGACCTTGAGGGAGTTGAGATGAGCTGGACAAAGGTTAGAGTGACACTGGTGGAAATCTTCCCTTGAAGTTGACCACCTTAGATTGATGGATCTTTATCAAATCTATCAACAAGCAATCACTCGTAAGAAGGTAGAGTTCCTGTCTGGTGAGATTGCTGCTGCTCAGAATCAACCGGCTCAATTCTTTTGAACTGTGGACAGGTTGTGCAACCCAACTTGTCTGCAGGCTCAAGGTGCATTTTCACAAGTTAAAGGTGATGAGTTTGCTCAGTTCTTTGTGGATAAGTTGGCCAACATCAGGGCTGAGATTCATCCAGTGCTCTCTACGTGGGTTGACGGTGGTCGGTGCTCGGTCACTCCTCCTCGGTTTTCTTGGATATCTTTCGACCTGCCGGAGATTGCAGACATTGTGTGGATTGCCCAGAGTTCATGGCCAACATGCTGTAGTTTGGATCTGGGACCAACACACCTATTACTGGTGTGTACTGAGTCCATCGGCCCAGTCCTTGCAAAGATTGTGTGGTGCTCCTTAGAGTCAGATGAATTTCCCAGGTCCCTAAAGGAGGAGGTGGTGGTGGTGACATCGCACCTTAAGAAAGCTGTTTTGGACTCTAACTGCTTTGCTAACTACAGGCCTATCTCTAACTTTCCCTTTGTTGGGAAGGTGATTAAGAAAGTAGTTGTGCTGCAACTGGAGAACCATCTTACCATCCACGATGTCTACGATCCCCTCTAGTCTGGTTTCTGGAAGAATAGTACCGAGACCGCTCTGGTTCGGGTGCTCAATGATCTTCTGATGGTGAGAGATTAGAAGCACCATTCCATCTTGGTGCTTCTTGATATCTCTTCAGCATTTAACACTATGGACCATGTGGTGCTGCTTGAGCGCCTGAGGGTTATCTGTGGCCTGGCTGTTCCAGTCCTCAGATGGTTTAAATCTTTCCTCACCAGCAGATTTCAGAGGGCGGTGTCATTTTTTTCCCTTCTGATCCATTCTCTCTGCCATGTGGGTTCCCCCAGGGATCAGTGCTGTCCCCTATATTGTTTGCAGTGTACATGCTGCCCCTCAGAGACATTGTAAGATGATACGTGCTGAGGTTTCATTGCTACACTGATGATACACAGCTCTATCTGTCTTTTGCGCCCTACCAGGATAGTGCGGTCTTGGTCTTTAACAGCTGTCCAGCGGAAAACCTTGATTGAATGAAATCCAGCTGGCTGAAATTGAATTCCAAGAAGACTGAGGTGTTGGTGGTGGATCCAGGTCACCGGATAGAGAGGTCGGTAGTGGGGTTACCCTCCAGGCTTTGGCTTGAGGGTGCCCAGCTGTCTTCCTCCAAACAGGTGTGTGACCGGGGGGTGGTTCTTGATGATGGTCTGACACTGCATTTGCAGGTGTCAGCAGTCATCAAGTCTTCCTTTTAACATTTTAGGATTAACATCACCAGGATTAAGCACCTTGTTCCATCCAGTGACCTGCCTACACTGATCCACACCTTTGTGACTTTGCGTCTAGACTACTGCAACTCCCTCTACCTGGAGCTTCCGGGGGTTGATATCCATTGCTTGCAGCTGGTGCAGAATGCTGCAGCACATTTGTTGACTGGGACTTCACTTTCCAGTCATATTACTCCCGTGCTGTGTGAACTGCACTGGCTGCCTGTACAGTGGTGGATCACATTCAGGGTTGGACTTCTGACCCATAAGGCCCTGCACAGAATGGGTCTGAGCTATCTGCAAGAACTCCTGACTCTCTACAGCCCTGGCTGTCTTCTCTGCTCAATTGATGAGGGGTTGTTAGAGGTTCCCATGGTCCGACTGAAAACTTCTGGGGCCAGGCTTTCATGTTTGGTGCCCCTAGCCTGTGGAACTCTCTACCTCATCAGATTCGAGAGTGCAGGACCATGGAGATCTTCAAAGCAGCCCTAAAAACCTACTTGTTTCAGCAAGCATTCAATATTTAGTGATTATTTTATCTGACTTATTTAAATTTAAATAATTTTAGACTGTTTTGTTCTGTTTTATATGATATTTTAATAATATACAGTGCTTTGATTTTTAGAATTGCGCTCTACAAATAAAGCATATTATTATATTATTATTACTACCCCACTCCTTAAGTGGCAGTCAGACACTGGTGTGGATAGTGATTTATAATCTGTTACTAATAGTGGGGGAAAAACAACACTGCCATGATAGGGATTAGTTACCAGTCCCAATTTCTGTGTATGTGTGGTTGTTTTTGTGGTTGTGCAAGTATCTGTAGTATGTCACAATGTGTATGTGAGTAGTATTTCTTCCCATGAGTCTATGGTAGTGTGTAGGTATGACCTTTGGTGCTGTTTTTATTGCTATGTATGTGGGTTGTTTTGGCTGTGTTCATGTACAGCTGTGCACTTTTGTGTATTAGATGATATCATTGGCTATGTACAAAGTCCACATCTCTCTGGAGCCGCTTCGAAAGAACACCTACTTAAGATCTCCTCTCTCATACCATCCCATACTGGAAATTCCACAGTCCCAACTGCTTAGTACATGTTCCTCCCTCAGTCCTGTTTTCAGTGTTATCTCTGTTCTGGCTCACTTCTACAATATATCTAGTGTGTTTTGTGTGTGTGTGTGTGTGTGTGTGTGTGTGTGTGTGTGTGTGTGTGTGTGTGTCTGACTATTTATGACTGCAAACGTGCATATATAAATGTATGTGTGACTGAAGGTGTCCTGTGAAACAGTTAAGAGGGCTACATTAGATTTATACTTGTACCCCATTTCCAACCCAGCCCCAGCATGAGTGAGTAATCCCACTGTGATATGCATACCTTTTGCACATTGTAGTTCATGTAGCAGTATGCCAGTGCATCTTTAACTATGAATCTGGCCTCAGGTTGAATTTACCTTTGCTTTGAATTATAGTGTCATGGTGACATTCAATTGAATAGATCTGATAATTTTAAAGAAATATTGTGTGTGTGTGTGTGTGTGTGTACAGGAGGCTTACCATTCTTGCTTTTATTAACCTGTAACTAAAACACAGGTGGATGAAATACCTGACTTTAGCTAGAACAAGGTTCAAATCCATGCAATGTGTACCAGTAAGACTGTATTGCTGTATGTTTCTGTTTACCTGTTTACGCATGTGGTTATTGTGTTTTGTCATGAGTACATATATGTGTAAGTGTGATATAGGGATGTGAATATGCAGTAGTGTGTGACTGTAGGTATATGATGGTGCACATCTGTGTTCATTATTTGTCATTCTGGGTGGACAGTACTGCATGAAGCGTGTGCGAGGCTGTGTACATGGCAATGTCAATTTCTGGAACATGGCTGAGATTTATAACCCAAAGTGAGTAGAAGTTGTGCTGTCAATTTCTGTCACCTACATACTCTGCCGTTGAGTATGCGTCTTAGTGAGAGTGCATCAGGGCTGCTGTGAACCTGTTGAGAACCTGGATGGCAAAGCTCTCTCAAATGCAGCTAGTGTTTGTAAATACACATTTTGAAAGCTATCAGATCCTGTATATGTGTCAGGAACACCTTTCTGAATGCTAACTCACAAATGTTAAGTTTATTCTTGAGAGTTTTCAGCAGAGGCACTGAACCATGAGACCAGGACTCGGAAGTTAATTTGGGGTCTCTTCTAATAATGGTATGTGGAAGTTCAAGAAAGTTATTGGCAGAGGTGTTTTTCATGGGTACAGTTAGGCTCTAGTTCTTAGTGTTTTGCCCTTAACTCTCCTTCTCTCCACAGTAATATTGCTTCTTCAACTTCAATGAAAACTAATATTTCCAAACTGTGTTGTTCTCCTATAGTCGAGGCTAATTTTGCAGCTTTACGATCTACCTGAATCTTTTTTACATCAGCTGATCCTGTTAGTAGTGGAATACCTTGTAAACAGAGCGGTGGGAGAAGCAAGAAGCACGAGAGCTTTTATAGTAAATTAACTGTTCTTGCTCATATCTCAATGTGTTAATAAGCCTGTGCCATCAGAGGATGTCTTTTCAGGATTCAGACTTCATTAAAAGTTAATTGGCTTGCAGACTTTTGTAAATCTGTGTGAACTATTAATATACATTTTGCTGGTGCCAAACAGCTGATTATTGCAGCTACTCCAGTCAGGAATTGAAGTGTGCAGGACTGCACAATTCTATTCACAGGGATATGGGCAGCTATCGATCAAATTCCTTTCAGATTTGATCTTGTTATTGATTGTGTTCAATGGCAGTTGTGGAGATGGTAGGGAATATGTGTGCACTGAAGAAAATAAACAGGCAGTCAACAGCTTAATTGTGCTTGGTAGTCCTTCATAAACCAAGTGCAAGACATATCTTTTTGTTGTATTTGTCTTGTTTATTTCATTCATAACACATGTATGGGAAATAAATGACTAGGGCTGTGATGTAATATTCATTTATGAGTGGGAATAATAATCAGATGTGCTATCTGCATAACACAGAACTATTGTTCAGCTTCAAATGACACAGATGGCAAACCTGC
The DNA here is from genome assembly GCA_016271365.2 of Neoceratodus forsteri. Classification (NCBI taxonomy): domain Eukaryota; kingdom Metazoa; phylum Chordata; order Ceratodontiformes; family Ceratodontidae; genus Neoceratodus; species Neoceratodus forsteri. The sequence continues at coordinate 410,586,288 of CM028133.1, read as the reverse complement.
TTAGGAAGAAAAGCCTCTGAACTGTGGGGATGCCAGAAGTCTTGAGATGAAACAGCTCATATCATCCCTCTAGGCTTGGCTGCCAGTAATCCAGCATTGGCAGGATTTAACACAGGCCTAGTTCATTGAGAAGGCCTACAGGATACTGCAAATCCACTGAAGATGCAAGGGACCCTACAAATGCCCAGAACTATATTAGGCATCCTGTTGAGAACCACGTTTGGTGACCAGCCATGCAAATAGCTTGGATTCTGAATAATCTGGGAGCTGGGAATGCTTAAATAAAAATGTTCTCTGATTTCACCTGCCATGCATGTGTTGGTAAGAGTTCAAGGAAGTAAATGTGCAGAACTGAACCTGCCTGCTATACTCTAATACCAGGCCAGCTTGAGAGTGAGTGTATGGATGCAGGTGACTGCTACTGAAGTTGAAGGCAAAGCAGGGAATATTCTCTGATGAATTACTATCAATAACAGAAAAGAACTGAGTGGTAAACCAAACACAGTAAGCATTACCTTCATTTCTTCTATAGGTATCAAGGTAACAGTTTGTGGTTGTGCAGCTTTCCCTCCAAATAATTGTATTGATAGGGACACCTGCATTACATTTTCATAATAAATAAGCCCCTCCAAAGCAGCTTGAAGTTATTTCTTCACAGCATAGTGTTGGTACTTGTATTTATGCTTTCTTTTAATGCTTGATAATTTTTCTTTTTTTATAAAATCCATTTTTACAGTAATCAGTTCTTGAATCTTTTTGAGAGATGTTGACTGCTGTGCTCCAAATTGTGTACATCTTGTTAAACATGGTTGTGATTGTATACGTGTTGAACAATAGCATGTGATTTTTTCAGTCACCTACTATGAAACTGCTTTGAGTCAGAAGGATAGACTGTGTTTCAGCATTATTCTTCACCTGAAGTGATTTTTTTTTTTAATTGATTTTTGACTGGCTGAGTATGAGATTGAGGATTTGTTTGATAACGAGGGAAGGGCCTGATTCAAGACTGTTATGTGGGGATGCCATTTGTAGATGAACTGTAGGAATGGCTTTCTGGTATAGTGGACATAGACTACATATAGGATATTGCATGGGGAACAGTTGACAACAGGGCTATTCTTTCACTGAGTTGGCACTATGATGACAGATTACCATGAGAGCGCAGCTCGAGAGGTAATCCGTTGTCATAGTGCCGAGGTGAAAGATTAGCCCTGTTGTCAACTGTTCCCATGCACTTTTCTTTATAGTGTATGGTGGAACATCGTTTTTTGGGGAAAAAGAAAATCACTACAGCATGTTTCTGCTTCAAAACATTTTTACTGGGTTACTAGAAGGAAAAAAGAACTTTACATTTTGAACGTTTTCACGCATGACATTTTAACTGTTTATTCACTGCCATCTAACCTTCTTATTTTATAGATAAAAATTGGCTAACACTGGGTCTAACTCTGTAGTGGGAATATCACGTATTGCCCTGTACTCGTCGTTGTCTCTCAGGAAACTATGTAATTGCTGCATGTCATTTCTCATTTTTTTTTCCTTTTTTTTGTTTTCCTGATCGAGAATGAATCTATCCCATTCCGATAGTGGCTTTGATAGTACTGCTGCCAACATTGCTGCTTTCGCTATGTGTCCTGTCTATGGAGTGAGCCCTAATTGTCAAATGCTGCTCAAGGACACAGTGTGTGACGTGCGCAGTGCAGTAGAACAAAAAATCATTCTGCTGCACTTTGAACGTCACTAGCGTAGGAGAACAACATTTCAACAGCGATGGATTTTGGTGGAGAACAACGTTCCACCATACGCTATAAAACCCTACAATGTTGACCTAAAAAAGAATTTAGTCAACGTAACTACTGCATGTCAAAATTCAAACCTTCTACTGAACCAGCACTCCACTCACTCCAATTTTAGTGACGCTGTAAAGAGCAATGCCAGCACTTGCCTGAACAATGATTACAGTATGTCAACAAAGAACACATGTATAACATTTTTTATTCAACTTTATGATGGTAATAACATAATATTAAATACATCATTGAGAAATGCCCCCAAACTAGGCAACTTTACATTATATCAAATGCATGACACACAGATTCAATGAAATATGTATTTTATCTGTTCATTTAATGATGGTTCTTCTTTGACATTTTGAATCATTATACATTTCTACTAAAGTACTAATCTGATTATTTTATAACATATACTTCTTGCCTTTTGCCAATGTCATCTAAAGGGGACTTGATACACTTTAACTAGTAGTATCTTTTAACTGTATGCTGTCATGAACTTTTACTTGCAGTAGTTATGTTGACTGCGCTTCTCTGATAAATCTCTCCTCACAATCCCCAGACACTACATCAACATAAGGGAACAAGCCTTTTCCTCCTTTGCCTCAGAATCTGAAATGCCCTCCCACTCCAAATCAGAGTTGCCCAATCCCATTTCTGTTTCAAGCAATCACTTTACAACTTCCTTAGCAACTCTGACACCTGCTTCTGTAACTGACCCCCCAACCATATATAGAAAGTGTCTTGCTGCTCTGTCTTTTCCTCAACTCCAGCATCAAACCCCTTAGCGTCTCAGAATTCCCTCAGTATTCTCTACTGTCTATGTACATGCCCTTAGTCTTCAGATTGCTATCACCTAAACTCTTTCTTCTGTCTATGCTACCAAAGTCATGTTGAATACCTACTTCCTACCAAAAATGTATGTATGGCTCAAAACTTATGCTCTGTTAAAATTGTATTATTTACTGCTGTATGTTCCTTCTGCTAATGTTTGATTCTTGCTCAGAACTTCTGTTCTGTAAAATTGTATTATTTACTGCTGTCTGTTCTTGCTCTAATGTGGTATCATTGTTTATGTAACCTCCTGGGTTGTGCCTGAAAATAGGCATTGTCTTGTCTAATGCACTTACCCGGTCAACACAAACTAAATAAATCAAATGAAATGTATGAAAAAAAGAAATAAATGAAGTTTTCAAAACTTATATTTTTCATCCAATGCTGGTGCTAGGCTCCAACTACAGGAGATAGCAAAGCTGCTTTCTTATCACTTGTACTGCAGCCATGGCAGTTTTCTATGGATGGAAATAAGCATGTGTGCAGCCCAGAGATGCAGGTAGTTTTTGTGATGATAGAGCAGAAGTGGCCATTGATGCTGGCAGCCCAAGCAGATGGGCACACAGCAGTGACTGAGCATATAATCAATGATATCTGTATCATCAAAGCCAGAAACAGCCAGCAGGCACATAGACCCCCTACCCTGAGTGTGGAAACTGCAACAGTCCCAAGGAAGGGCTACCCAAACTGACCTGAAGGCATCAAGGTACAACAACACAGTAGCTAGTGTAGATTCTGGCTTATGGTCCTTACCCAAGAAGGGGGCATTGTAATAGCACAAGGGATTAGAGGTGGGAGTAGTTGTAGTTGCAACAGTACAGGTGAACCTCTTCTATATATTGTATTAATATGTATAGCTGGGAGGGGTCTTACAGAATAGGAACAATGGGATACAACTATGGATTCTAAAGGAACTCACGGAGGAGCTAGCTGCCCTGCTGATGGCCTTGTTCAGCAGCTTACTGGAAACAGGTGCTGTTTTGGAGGACCGGAAAAGAGCTGATGTGGTCCCTCTGTAGAAGAGCAGCAACAGGGAGGAGGCTAGCAACTATAGGCTGGTCAGTCTTACTTCAGTGGTTGAGAAATTAATGGAAATCCTGCTAAAATACTGTAGTGTATCTTGAACCAAATTGGTTGCAAGACCACAGACAGCATGGCTCCACATGGGGAAGGTCATACTAAACAAATCTGATGGATTTCTTTGATTGGGTGACCAGAGCAATAGATCATGGGAGGGCAGAGGATATAACCTATCAGGACTTCAGCAAGGCCTTCAACACTGTGCCACACAGAAGGTTGATAGAAAAACAATTGAGCAGCTGGGGGGTGGGATCCAAAGTGGTGCATTGGGTTTAAAAACTGGTTAACAGACATGAAACGGGGGGGGGGGGGTAAATGGCACTCACTCAAATAACAGAGGAGTGACCAAAAGGGTGACACAGGGCTCAGTACTGTTACTGGTCCTCATCAATGTCTTCATAAGTGATATTACTGAGGAACTGGAAAGAAACAAATGCCTTTTTTGCAGATAACATCAGAATATGCAATAAGATGGACACGCAGGAAGAGAATGAGTAGGAATCTGAGGAAACCTAAAGAGTAGTTTAAAGCATGGCAGTTGGGGTTCAATGTCAAAACATGCAAAATCATGCACCTAAGGCATATAAAGCCAGGTGCTGAGTATAAGATTGGGGGAGGTATTGACAGGTACTAAACAGGAAAGGGACCTTAGTGTTATCATAGCTGATTACCTCAAGGTGGCAGGACAGTGTGACAAAGCAGTGGGTAGGGACATTAAGGTGCTGGTGTGCATAGGGAGGGGAATATCCAGCAGGAGGAGGCAGGTGGTGTTGCAACTGTATCACTCCTCATTGAGCCGCACCTGGAGTACTGTGCCCAGTTTTGGAAACTGCATCTCAGAAAGGACTTAGACAGGGTACAGTCCAGAGGAGGGCAACCAAACTGGTGCTGGGGTTGTTCCAGAAGCCCTATGAGAAGAGACTAAGGGATCTCAACAAGTACACCTTAGAGGACAGAACAGTGAGAGGTGACATGACAGAGACCTATAAGAACTTGACTGGGGTGAACATGGTGGAGAAGGGAAGTTTCTTTCAAATATGAAGGAGCACTCGGAATAGGGGGCATGCAATGAAGCTGGAGGGAGGGAAGATTAAGAGAGTTGTGAGGAAATATTTCTTCACTGAAAGGGTGGTAATAGACTTTGACTTTGATGGCAGATAAGGACCGCTTGGCCCACCTAGTCTGCCCATTTATACACATGGAACAGACTGTGGCAGAAGCAAAAATTGTGGGGGCTTCAAACATGTGTGGGACAGACAAAGGGGTGTATTAGAAAACAGGCAGAGAGAAGGTAGGGTTGCTAGAGACCAGTTTGAGTCTGCGGAGACAGATTAGGCAGGGAACATCTGGGCAGACTGGTTTGGTCAAGCTGTCCTTTTCTGTTGACAAATTCTATGAGAGGGATTTTTAAAAATATGGGCAAGCACTTACATCTATACTTCAGATGCATGCTACTTCCACAAAATGTGTCTAGATGTCTGCATCCTATTCACAGGCATCTGGATACACTGGTGACAAATCCTGCTTCTTACGGCAATTTCTGCCACAACTGTGGAACTTTTATCTGTTTGTTAGACACAAGTGTGGAATTCTGTCCAGAAAGTTAGACCAGCTTTTTGTGGTCTAACTTCTCAGGTGGAATTCCACACTTGCATCCAAGAAACAAATGCAAAGCACTAAAAATCTCACCCTATGTTTCTGTGTAATATTATCGGACTGTTTGGGCTAGAGGACCATAAAGTGAAGGGAAGCTGAGCAGTTCTAGCAATCCAAACAGCAGGAGATAACATTCTTGTGCTGTCAGAACCACCCACAACTATATACATATTAATATATATTGAAGCACTCCAAGTTGTTTTTCTTACAAAAAAAAAAAAAAACGGATTATTGTCAGGAGCATTTTAATTTTTTTTTTTATTGTTTTCTTCCCCCTCTACTTACAGTGAGAAGTGATACTGTATTTTCCCAGGCACTCTGAGTGTATATTACGGTGGCGGCTGAAAGTATGCTATTATTTTTCGGGCATGCGTTTTTAATTTTTTAAAACCATGTAGCAAACTAGATTACAAGCTGCCATCAGAGAAAAAGAGCAAGTTGAGGGTCAGTCTGTCAAAAACACAAGTGAGAGATGACAGTGGGAGCAAGGAGTAGTATGTGCGGGTGTGTCATCTGTACACTGAATAACAAGTACTGCCACTCTGCTTTTGAAAGGAGGAAAATCTTTGAGTGCTTTATAATGTTGTCAATATTCTTGTAAGATAACATACAGTATAAAGCAATATTGCCATCACAAGATGAGACCTTGTTTGCATTAAGTCAATGCTTGTTCTTTATATTACCCATTATGGAAACTGTTTTTTTTAATAGTCACTCAGTCAATTAAAAAAATAATGGTCCCTTTGCACAAACCTGAGTTGCATAAGCGCAACAACAAATCTCATATCAGATAGGTAGAACTGTGTGAAACGGCTGTGTGTGCAATGAAGCTGTAGTCATAACCCAATGGCATGTCTGAGTGAACTGTGGACACAGGCGTGCAGCTGCACACTACCAGGGTGGATATCTGATGATATGTACTGAACTAAGGCAGTCTACCCTTGGAACCCACCATAATGGGCAAGCTCATGGCCACAGACACACTGATAAGTGTATAGCAGTGTATACCACAGGAGTCATGGCAAGAGGTGGACCTGTACAATGACAATGACAATGAAGCAGTTCCATGGAAATGGCTCCATGAGTGGGACCAGTGACACCATCAAACATGCACTGGTTATATGAGCTAAGCAGACCGAGAATGGACATAGTGGCTCCATATCAGGCAGTGTACCTCAGGGGGAATGCACCAACACCCATGGCCATGGATGTGGCTGTGGACTACCACAACTCACAGGCACAGCATGCAATAGGGCACAGAAGTTCATGAAAGAACAGGTCCCCATCACTATCACTGAGATCTATACCCACTATACCACCCTGTATGGCCATTCATTATTACTTATTCTAGAAGGCAAGGTGACACATATCTGGCTTGGCAATCAGAATGCCACCAATGTCAGTGGATCACTACCACAGAGGACTGAGACAATAAAACACAAGTGAAAGGAACTAAGGATCAGTGTCAGTGAAGTGTAACTTGGCAGTGTCACAAAGGGTGTAAAATGTGACATGGAAAGAACCATCATTGCCACTGAGTCCTACACCGGTGAAGGACATGATGGCTGACACCTTCACCCAGATGACATTTAAATGGTCAGGAGGATGGATTGGACACCATTCCAGGTAGGTATACCAGGACACTGAGCATTAATTGACCAAGCAGCAGTACAGCCATGGTACCACTCTACCATATATAAACACTAACCTGCACCCGATGTTGCAGCCAATCATGTCCCAAATAAGGAAAAGAGTGAGAGGTCCCAGACACATGGCAGTGAAGAGCATGAAATGCAGCACAGCCATGCCAATCCTATGCCAGTGTAGACAGTGCCAGCAACACCTGAATGGGGAACCCAAGGTAAGTTACTTGTGTAGACCACACATGTTGTAACAGTTGTGGAATGACTGTTCCACCAGAAAGTAGTTTGAGTACCCTGATTTCTATGTGGTCACCTAGTGGGAGGTCCAGAACTGCAGGGACCTTGCCCATTGGGAGGTCAGAATTTGATGGCAGATAAGGACCACTTGGCCCACCTAGTCTGCCCATTTTTCCTACCTGTTTCATATACCACAGATCCTAAATGATCTGTGGCTTACCCTCTTTTTCCTATTGCTAGAGTTCCTTTATATATGTCCCATGCGTCTTTGAATTCCCCTACCATTTTTTCCCCTACAATCTCTGCCGGAAGGCTGTTCCATGGATCCTCCACCCTTTCTTTGAAAATATACTTTCTCACATTACCCCTAGGTCTACCCCCCTTTATTTTCATATCATGGCCCCTTGTTCTTAAAGATCCTTTTTTTTAAAGATGCTACCCTCTTGTATCTTATTTACACCCTTGAGGTATTTTAGAGTCTCTATCATATCCCCCCCTCTCTCCTCTCTCACCCCTCATATGACATTTGGAGCAGCAGCTGCATCATTTTTGTCACCTTTCTCTGAACCACTTCTACTTTGTCTATGTCTTTCCGGAGCTGTGGCCTCTAGATCTGGACACAGTACTCTAGATGAGGTCTCACCAATGTTCTATACTTTGGCATCATTAACTCCTTTCTTCTCCTGGAGATACCTCTCCCTATGCACCCCCAGCATTCTACTGGCTCTCCTGACAACCTTCTCACATTATTTGATAACCTTTAGATCATTTGATATGATTACTCTCAGCTCCCTTTCCTGTTTGATGGCCATCACTACCTCTTCCTCCATCATGTACTCCTTCCCTGCATTTCTGTTTCCCACATGCATGATCTTGCACTTCTTTGCATTGAATCTTAGCTGCCACACCCATGACCACTCATCAAGCTTGCTTAGATCCCTTCTAATTTTCTCTACCCCTCCTAGAGTGTCAGCCCTGCTGCAGATCTTTGTGTCATCTGCAAAGAAACAAACCTTCCCTTCCAACCCCTCTGCAATGTCGCTTATGAAGACATTAAAGAAGACTGGTCCAAGCACTGATCCTTGCGGGACTCCACTGGTCACCCCAACCCCTTTGGCTTGAACTCTGTTCACTACAACCCTCTGTGTCCTATTGCTCAGCCAATATTTGACCCAGTTTACCACCCTGGGACCCACTCCCAAACTGCCCAGCTTGTTTACTAGCCTCCTATGTGGGATGGTGTTGAAGGCCTTGCTGAAATCCAGATAAGCCACATCCACCACCCCTCCCTGATCCACTTCCCTAGTCATCCAGTCAAAGAAATCTATCAGATTTGTTTGATAAGATCTTCCCACTGTGAATACATGCTGCCTCAGATCCTGTGCTCTGTTGGATTTGAAATATATCACAAACTTTTCTTTTATTAGTGATTCTATTAGTTTCCCCACAACCAAGGTCAGGCTGACTGGCTTGTAACTGGCAGACTACTCCCTGCTCCCACTTTTGTGGAGAGGAACTGCATATTTTTCCATTCTAAATGTTGCCCGTCACCCTTTTGTAAAGAAATGGTGCCACCATTTCTGGTAGCCAGATGCTATTATTAGTTGCCCAGACTTGTCTTTTGTTTGCTCTGTTTGTTGTTTGGTAGCCCTGATGGTACAGTGGTAAATGTGGGGCCATTATGGTGCTGTTTAAAACAGATGATGTAAATAAGTATAATGCCTCTGTTTTAAAATAAAGTAGTATGCCTCCTGTGGTTCATTAAATTTGTTTCCAAGCAGTGTTGCAGAGTTTATTTTTATTCAGTTGCAGAGTGGCAGCTGCATGGCAGCAAGGCACTGAGGAGAGGAGAGGAGCAGTTAGTAAAGGGCAGTGTCGGAGAGCCAAGTCAAAGCTCCATAGCAATAGTGCTACTGTGCTGTTAGGGGAAGCCCCTTGTTGAATAGTGGGAGCTGTGCAGCACGTACTGCCAGTGCGGCCATGGAGCAGGCTAAGGCCTGCCACAGCAGTGGTTAGTACAAGAGGGAAGCAGAGAGAGAAGTATGCTCCTCTCGATGGCAAGAGACCAGAGAGTTTACATAAATAAATACTCTGTCAGGCAGCAGGTGCCCAGTTGTGAATTTAGGGACTTGCTACTATTAACAAATTAATAAATGAAGGGGAGCACACATTACAAAATGGGGATGGGCTCCTACAACATAAGGAGCAGTCCAGATGCCACCATGAGCAGCAGGGAAGGCTGCTAGTAGGCAAAAGCACCAAGCACAAACTTTAAAGTAAATAAGCACGAAACAGATTAAATAAGAAAATACCAAAGCCACAGAGGGATAGATTGCAGTCACATGTGCATGCACATATGTATCTTGTGCCACATAATTGCTAAGTTTACAAAATCGAGCTGTTTAAAAGTAAAGTGTTACTGGACAATGAGTCAGTATATTTTAAAATGTAAAAAATATGTAACTTTTTTTAAAGGCACTGCCAATCCATTTTAAGTTGATTAAAACCAAACTTGGCAGATTTATAGATTTAAAGATGAGCTATCAGGTAAAAAAAGTTTAGGAAGAAGGAGTTGCTGACTTGTTAAGGTGAAGTAGTATGGGAGGAGAAGCTGTAGCCCAGAAGCCATGCTGGCAGGCAGGAAGGTTGAAAGAGGAACCAGGAAAGAGTGTGTGCTCTTGGGCCAGAGTGGTTACTGGAACTCTTGGAACAGCCCCTGGAAGGAGTTTCAGACCTCAAATGAATATTTAGTTTGTCTGAGCTCAGGACTAATTGGAAAGTGTTTATTTATAAGCAAATGGCTTAATTTAAAAGGAAATTGTATACTTATTTAGTGCAACAGTGACTCAGCAAGCTGTGTTTTTCCACAAGGTGGAAAACTTTGATTTAAGCAACTTAATGATCCCTTAACCCATATGTGCTAATAAAAAATACTGGAGAAAGCCAGAAGTGTGTACTTTTTATGGAGAAGGTGTGAAGGTGATTGTGTTTTATTCTGAGATAATTTTATTGTGCTGACTGTAATGTACAACTATTATGAATCCAAATTAACACAGCAGGGCAGGCTCAGAATTTTTCAAAAAGTCAGTTGAGAATTCAAACTTGGGAGTTCATTGTGGCTTATCTTGTTGTAGGATTCCAATGTAGAATCAAAGCTAATTGATGCTGAGTATGGGAAGAGGGTCCTGTCCACTCTGTGACCAGGATTTAAGGAATGGAATGTTCAGGGGATATAAAAGGAACTGCACTGCTCATTTTGGGGGAGATCAAGCAGGGAGACAGACTTGAAAGGACCAGACCCCTTCAGAGAGAGTTCAACATACTGAGGCCTACCTATAGTTAGAACCTGGGAACTAGTCCTCAGTTAAGTATTATAGACTATAGGGGATCACCTGCATCTCAGTATGAGGGATAGCAGGGCACAAAAATGAGTACAGGAACATAATAGATTAGTCTGCTGCTTTGAGTACCTGTTTTCTTCTCAAGTGTCTTCAGCTGCATCCAGCAACATTCACATCTGCTTCAAGCAACCAGGTTGTCTTCAAGGATCAACAGCATCAGATCCATTGCCATTTCCAGAGGGTCCAAGTTGCCAACATTTTCCAGTAATTTAAGGAAAGTGGTACAGTAATTTTAATTTCATTGTGGGACTAATTCAAAAGTGACATTCATCTGCTATATTGAATTCTGGAATACCTGTTTCTTCAAGGACTACTGTCCAGCAATTGAAAGACTGAATTCAGAGAATGAGGTGGAAAATATATTGTGAATGCCATAAATTGTTATGTAATGCAAAGTGAATGCTGCTGTGAAATGCATAGAGTATAAGTGAATAGAGTGTATAAGTAATATAGAGTTAAGTATTTCTGTGTTAGATACCAGGGAAGGGAATCTGGTAATAGGGTATGAGAGGGCTGACTGAGGTGGGTATAGGCCTAGTAGCCACTACTCGTCCTTAAGGCAAACAAAAGAATGTGCAGCAACTGAGGTCTGAGGGGTGTCCTAGTGGTGAGTTGATAATAATGTAAACTGGAGGGCTGGTGGTGGAGGAATAGCCTACAGTCTCCAGAGGTAGCAGATACATACCTCTGGGAACATAAAGCAAGAGTGTATTAATGTTCAGGGTATTTGTTCAATTCAAAAGATTATTTGCAAAAGTGTGTCTGGTTATTGCTAATTGCAATTGTTTCTTATGCATGTTGTTTCTGTAAGTTGGCAGAACTGTTTAGTAAATTTTATTTTAATTTTCTCTTGGAAGTTGTGTCAGTCTTGCTTCAAGGTTGTCCAAGTCTCACATTCCTGTGGTCTCCCTGCTTAGTACAGTACAGCACTTCTATCTCCCAAACATCTTCTGCAGCTAACTTGTTGGGGAGGTAACCCGAAAGAGTCCTGTGTGTACCCAAATCAGTGGTTGTGAGTGGGAGGGGAGGCAAAGGACCTACTGGTGATGCAGCTCTGCTTTTACTCTCTGTGTGCACTGTGTACCTAATGATACAAAATTGGCACCCACCGTAATGTGTCTGATGGCTGCAACAACCTTTGTGCATGTGTAACACCTGCTCATAGACTAATGTATAAACACACTTTCCATACAGCCATGCCAGCAGCGCAGGCTGCACCAACCAGCCATGAGTACATGGGTGGTGATGACAGTGGCACACTAGTGCATACCAGATGACATGGAGGGTACACGTGAAACACAGGAAACCGCTAACCTCATGTATAGCATGGACATAGGAGGGGAGCATTACACAGGACAATAGCATGGCTGCCCAACATGGCTCAGCAAACCAGAAATATGTGACACAGACACAGATCACACTGCCACTGCAGCAGGATATATAGGACAGTGGTGATGATGGGGCCAGCTTGTAGGATAGGACAGTACTACAGATAAATAGAAGCAGCATCCATATTCAAGACATACTATCCTGAGGCATGTAAACTGGAGCACAACATACTGATGATGAGTAGAGACAACAATGAGAAGCTGAGGGTGCTGACAGCAGTGGTGGGACAGTATACGGGTAGGTCCCCCATGGTGCTGATGTTCTAAATAAAATGTTGGAACAGATGTTGACAGATTCATCTAGCACCCCCACTCCCACCATCCCACAACATTACAGTACACAGATACCACAAGATGTATATGGTCATCAGCAGCATAGGTCCAACAGGTCCCATATACAATGGATGGAAAGCATGTTCCTGTCACATACAGTGGTTTCCATGGCAGATGTGGTGAAAAGGTACAGTGCAGGTCTGACCAGCACAGTGTACAACAGCACAGGAAACCCTCAAGACCATCCACTGTGTGGCATGCGTGCCAGCAAGTGACCATAGACAGAGGATCATCTCCATTCATATGTGTCTTACTCAGCTCATCAGTGCCATTCATCACAGCCGTAGTGTGACATGTGACATTCACACCACTGATTTGACACATATCACACCTGCACTCCACTGAACACATCACACACAAAATGATACTGCATCCCTCCATCCTATGGATGACAACAGGGTCTTCTCAATCCACCAGTGCAGTCCAATCTGGATCAGGATTCACCAGTATATCTGAAGGATTGGGACACACCTACCAATGGCCATGTTGTACAGCATTGCAAATGCTGTGAAGACCCAGCACACCCTGCCATGTGCCAGCTTTATTATGCCACCTGTCTTTTTGAGTCAGTGGAATCACATCTTCAGCTTGCCAAATGTGCACTCCACAATTGCCTGTGCAAGTCAATGTGCCCTATTTTACCTCTACTCTGCCTCCCCATATCATATGGATGTATGAATCATGTCATCATGTATGGTTTCAGTGCATAGCCATTATCACCTGTGCAACAAAGACAGTTTATCAGTATACTTGCCACAGTACAATGAAGAAGAACATGTGAGGTACTGTAGTAACTCACCCAGTAGCCTGCCTGACCATCCTGCATGTCTACACAGCTGTTGTTTCATCCTGGATTAGTTGAATATGTAAGTGTCATGGTTGGTCCCTGGATACTTGGCACAGACATTGATGACCAGTCTCTCTGCATTCATGACCACCTGGATGTACATGCTGGGGTACCTTTTCCTGTACCTGTATGCCTCCTAATTCATGTGTGCTACCATTATGGGCACATGTTTACTGTCAATTGCACCCATGACTGATGGGAAACCATGCTGCCCATAGAATGCCTCCAATGTCCATCACAGCTAATGCATGGTATCTGAAAACTGTAGTCCTCAGCATGTGTGTGCAGTGTGCATGCCTCCTGACTGACAGCATGAGTCACAGATGACTAATGCCTACCATTTCCACTGCTACCCTTCAGAATGAATCTGTGGAAATTACAGTATATGCTAAGGCACACATGACCTTTGTTTTCAATGACATAGTATGTGAGTATCTAGTATACAGCTCATGCCAAGCACAGAGAATACCACAGAGCACATGTATGCTTGCAGGATTAACCAGAATAGTTCATGGCAGTGTGTATCCCTCATTCAGTCTATGAGCATGTGTGGATGAAACACAAGTGGCTGTGGTGTTGATGCCCTTTCTCCTCTAGGTCCTTCGCCTCACTTGGCATCAGTACATAGATGAGAAGGGAAGTGCACAACCTGGTCTGTGTGTCCCCATGCTGTGGTGGTGCACATCTGTGACAGTAGTACATGTGGCCAGTAATGTAACTGCCTTGAGTGAGTGCACACATGTTGCATGTATGACTGTTGCTTGAAATGGGCATTTCCAGCAATATACTGTACATGTTCATGTGGCATTGAGGACTAGACAGAACACACATAGAGGTCTTCTGCTGTGTACAGGCAGCTTGTTGTCTCTAGTGCAGTGTCTGCTTCATCCTGGTGTGTGTGGTCAGTTTAGGTGGAGCAGCAGTCTGTGTGATGTCATTGATCATGCTGAAGTGCACTGCTGTTTGTGTTATCACACCTCACACTGCCTAGAGTGAAAGATGACAAGTAACAGACAGATGAATGCTGCTGAAGTGGCACATTTTAGTGGGCAACAGCTCATGGAAGGTGACAGCCTACCATATCCCCATGCCAGGGTGTGGAGCTCTGCATTATGAGAGTAACAATGGAACCATCTGGCAGGTGGTTGAACTTTCAAAAAGTGATAATGAATGGGGATGTCCCCTGTAGGGTCTGTGCAGCCTTCTTTACACATTGTTGCATGTGTCTCACTGTTCCCCCCTTTCTTAAGGCCATTAAGTGGATTTTCAGTCAAGTTCACCCTGAAGGAAGGCCTACATGATCATGTGAGATGGGCAATAAGAGGTAAGGTCCATTCTTTAACACAGATGCTGTCGATGGAGAGACTGCAACTGATCAAGAAGTTCTATCTTAAAAAATCCAGTACTAAAGTGATAGCCATATTAGTTTCCTGCTTTATCACAAAAAAGTGTACCACATTAAGTTACTGCAATACAGCATCTCCCCCATATGGCAATATCATTCAAAGCACCACATTAGCTGAAGTGGTACCTTACTGTGCTAAATGCAACACACAAAGATACGATTAAGCCAGCAGAAAAGTCCTTTTGGTTGGTCCTGTCTGCTTGAGTGACTACAGAGGGATCTGCCCTTCCCCGTTATCTACTCCTCCCTCCCTGGTGATGGCCCCCCTGTGCTCCTCCCACATGCATCTTTTCACTTTACTCTGTCCCAACCTCTCTTGAAGTTGTCCACAGTCATCAGGAAGGCAACTTCCTCCGGCAACTCATTCAACTTAGCTGCCACCCTCACTGAAAAAAATGTCTCCTTATCTCCCTCCTGAATCTTCCCCCACCAGCTGAAAGCAGTGCCTCCCAGTGGTCCTGTTCCATCTGAGATTGAAGAGACCCTCAGAGTTTGCTCTGTTGAAACCTTTGAGGAACTCAAAGGTTTTGATCATGTCACCCCTCTCTCTCCTGTCCTCCACTGAGTACATATTGAGATTTCTAAGCTTCTCCTCATATGATCTACCTTGCTGTCCCTGGATCATCTTTAATTCACATCTCTGGAACATTTCTAGCAGGCTGATGTTTTTCTTTTGGTATGGGCACTAATACTGCACAGTGTACTCAAGGTGTGGTTGAAACAAGGATCTGTACATTGGCAGAATGACCTCCACTTTCCTGCTAGTTACACCCCTCGCTATACAGCTGAGCATCCAATTCTGATTTGTTTTGGCTGCTGCTGCTCTCCTGCAGTGTGAGCGCTTAAGGTCACTCATGATGATCACACCCAAGCCCTTTTCTTCTGACATGGTAACTTGCACACCTTCCAGACAGTATTTAGACTCTGGGTTCTTCACCCTCAACTGCATTACCTTACACTTTTTGGCATTCAATACCAACTGCCAAATATCTGACCACTTCTCTAGTTTCCTCACGGGCAGGTCTCAGAGAGTTGTCACTGGAATTTATTCCTCTGGTGCTCACTCCCTGCCCTGTGGGGTGCCGCAGGGCTCCATTTTTGCCCCCAAGTTGTTTGCAGTATACATGCTGCAATTGGGAGATATCATCAGGCGATACAGTCTGAGTTTTCACTGCTATGCAGATGACACTTAGCTGTATATGTCCTTTCTGCCTGGTCAGAGCGATGCACTTTCTGTGCTAAATAATTGCCTTACTGAGATCAGAATTTGGATGAGTTCTAGCTGGTTGAGACTGAATCCAGACAAGACTAAAGTGTTGGTAGTGGACCCAGGTCATCTGGGGGCATGTCAGGGGCTAGACAACCATAAGGCTTATTTATTTAACTTAGCCTTTCCTGAATATGGATAAACTGATTTACTGTTTTAAATTTATTTATATTGGCTGTATTCGGTTTTATGTAAAGCACCTTGGCTTGGAAAGGCACTATAAAAATAAAGTTTGACTTGACTTGGCTTGACTTGAGCAGGTCTTCCCTGAGGTCTTGTCATCCCTGTTACATGCCTACTCTCTAAACAGCTTTGTGTCATCTGCAAACAGGCATATCTTACCTTTTATCAAATCTGCAATGTCTTTGATGAAGACGTTAAATAGCACTGGACTGACAAAAAATCCCAATCGTACCCCACTAATGACTGGTCTCTAGCCTACAAGAACTCCCCCTGACCACCACCCTCTGACTTCTATTTTGCAGCCAGTTTCTAACCCACATAGCTAGTTTTTCCCCTACACTAGATCCTCCAGCTTCCTGATTAATCTCCCATGGGGAACAGAGTCAGAAGCCTTACTGAAATCCAGATACAGGATGTCAGCTGCTTGGTTCCTGTCAACTGTCTTGATTATCTAGTCAAAGAAATCAATCAGGTTAATCTGGAAGGACTGCCCTGATATGTTCACATGCTGCCTCTTGTCCTAGAGCCCATTTTTATCTAGAAAGCTTACCAGTATTTCCTTCAGTATGGTTTCCATGAGTTTCTCCATTATTGAGGTCAGGCTGACTGACTGGTAGTTACCAGGTTTGTCCCTCAGCCTGCTTTTGCATAGCAGCACTACATTTGCAGCAGTCCTCCAGTCCAGGGATTATCCCTCCATTTCCAGTGAGTGTTAAACAGGTCCACCAGGGCCCAGCCAGCATATCCGTTAACTCCTTCAGCACCTTCAAATGTAAGCCATCCAGTCCCAGGGACTTTTCTACCTTCAGGGCCTTTAAGACTTTCCTCACACTGACAATTTCAATCTCCCCATCTGTGATGTTGCCTGCCCTGATCTTTCCCTCTTCTTCCTCTGAGGTACTGGACCATCCTTTTCCTAAGTGGAGACTGAACAGAAGTACTTGTTAAGTAACTCTGCTTTCTTTTCAATACCCTCCATTCAACCCCTTTCCTTTTCAACCTGACAGTCCCATCCTTGGTATCCTGTTTCTTCCTGATGTACTGGAAGAAGGCTTTCTACTCCATTTTACCCCTTCTGCCAGCTGCATCTCTCCCTTGGCCTTGGCCAGTTGGACCGCCCTTCCTGCGTCCCTTGTCTTGGTACTGTACTCCTCTTTGTCCTCATCCCTCTGGGTGCATTTATACTTCGTAAGTCTGACTTTTTACTCTTTACCACCTGGGCTACCTCCCTATCAAACCAGTTTATCTTCATGGCTCTAGATTTTCTGTTCTTTGGCTTGCCACACTTGTCAGTGGCTGCCAACAGCCCTCCTTGATTTTGCATGGAAAGATAGTTGAAATGGAATTTGAAACTGGAGCAGTCATAATGGCATCCTCCAAGAATCTATGCAGAAAGCAGGTTGAAGAAATAAAATGGCAGCCTTTTATCTATGTTTTTAGCAACCTTCCTCAAAGACATTATACCCACACCAAAGAAGAATGCAAAAAGAATTTCTGTATTAAGCCACACTCTAATTGTGGGTGCTGAGTGAGGAAAGACAAAGTATGAAGAACATTTGTGGAAACCCGAAGGAGATGATGCAGGCTATCTTAGTGCCAGTTCTACTAGGCCAAATCAAAACAGCAGAGGTACTGTGGGTCACTCTAGAGAAAAGGAAAGGGGCTGTTATTCATACAGGACTGATATACAGACATCCAGCACAGATGCAAGAAGTGGATGTGGAAATACTGGAAGCAATCCAAAGGCTGACTTGTAAGGGAGAGTTGTTATTGATGGGGGACTTCAATCTACCTGACATGGATTGAAGACTCCCAGCTGTGGCAACTTCCAGGAGTAGGGACATCCCGGCCTCCTTGCAGGGGGCATTCCTCAGGCAACATGTAATGGAAACCACTTGTGTGGGAGTGTTACTGGACCTAGTGCTGACAAATGGGGACAGTGTTGTTGATATCACAGTGGCAGACCACCTGGGGACCAGTGATCATCGTATGGTGTTGTTGAGTATAAAAACTGGGTTTGACCCGAACCATACGAGAATGAGGGTCATGGAATATAGACGGGCCAATTTCAATAAAAATGGGAGAATGCCTCAGGGACATCCTGGCAGGGGTAGGGATGCTAGGAGGAGTTGAGAACCAGAGAGCAAAAATAAAAGAAGGCATTGAAAAGGCTACAAATCTCTGTGTCAGGCAAGTCTGCAAGGGCAAGAGAACAAGGAGGCCACTTTGGTTCTCTAGAGAGCTAGCAGAAAAATAAGAGTAAAAATACTAGCATTTAGAAAATACAAAAAGACAAAGAAGGAGGAGGACAGGATAAATTACCAGAAGAAACAAAGGGAGGCAGGGAAAGAAGTTTGGTGAGCAAAGGCATAAACAGAGGAGAATATTGCCCAGACAATAAAAAACAAGTTCTAACCAGAGCTGATATGGCTGTGAAGAGCTACCAAATGACTAAAGTTACAAATGTGCGTCGAAATTATGCAACACCCGGGTGTAATTTGGCCATTTTTTTAGAGGTAGTGCACCAAATTTTCAACATGACCTTTTTGGGACCCATCCTCATGAAGAGTGCCAGTGTCATTTTGTTCACTTGTCCCGAAAGGTGAGTTCAGAAATTGATAGCTAACTTGATATAAGGTTGGGGAACTTTACAAAGCTTCGGGAAGTGTGACTCTCATTCATATCAATCAACATCTGCAGCCTTCTGCAGCCTTCTTCCTAAAATGGATGCTCTACAGGCCTTCACCAGCCAACACTGCCCTGACATCCTGGCAGTTGTCGAAACCTGGCTCTCGCCATCAGTACCGGACCATGCAATCAGCCTTCCTGGCTACAATGTCTTTAGGCTGGATCGCCTCTCCAAAAGAGGTGGGGGCTGCGCTCTCTACCTAAAAGACTCCATACAAGGGCACCACATCATTACCTCAATCCAACCCACAACTGCTCAGATACTGCCAGTGAGAATCCTCCTCGGTGCCCAAAACAAAACCTTCACTGTTGCCACCATCTACATCCCTCCCAAAGAACAGGTAACTGGTCTAACAGCTGTTCTTGACTTTGTAAAGTCACTCCCACCAGACACTGAATCCATCCTCCTAGGCGACTTCAACATCAACTGGCCTGAGGCCAATGCTGGTGCACACAGGGATACCATTGCTGTGGCGAACCTCACACAAATGGTTGACTCACCAACCAGGAAAAATTACAGGACCGGCACCAACACACTCTTGGACTGGATCCTTACCAGTCACCCATCGTGGATATCTAACACTAATGTCCTCCCTGACTCTCTCAGCGATCACTCCCCTGTTAGTTGCACCTGGTCAAATAAATTCATCAAACAACCACCAAAAATGATCACCAGCAGGGTTCTACCCAGTGGTCACCTTTCTTGACTCAAATCCCACCTCCTCCACCAAGACTGGTCCCCTATCTACAATACAACCAACGTAAACACTGCCCTTGACCACTTCATAAACATTTTCACTGTGGCCTGTGACAAGTATGCTCCTATTAAGAAACGCAAAGTCAAAACACTGAGTAACCCTTGGCTCACAGGTGACCTCCTCAGGATGCTAAAAACAAGAGACCACCTATGGGAGCTGGCCAGAAACTCTGGAAGGCAAAACGACATCCAAAACTACAAACTTGCCCGCAATGACTGCACCAAAACCATCCGGCAAATGAAGTCCGTCTACTATAAGCATGCCCTCACAAGCTCCTGGGGTAATGGTCGGGAATTCTGGAAGAACATAAAGGAACTCACTGGGAATCCACCCAAACCCCCATCAATACTCAACATCAATGGAACCACAACCCTCAACCCAAAAACCATTGCGGATACCTTTAACAAAGCCTTTACCGACCTCAGCGCTGTCTTACCTCAGGACTACTCCAAAGATGGTGTAGCCCCCCTGTCTGCAATGAACACTACTCCCACCAGCTCCCGCTGCTTCTACTTCAAAGCAGTCAAGGCTCATCAAGTAAGCAAATATGTTACCATAGCCCTTGGTAAATCAAGATTCAGTAATGACTCCCTCGATCTCAAAATCCTGTCTGTCACACTTGATGAAGTGCTTAGTCCTTTGACCGAATTTTCAACCTCTCCTCAGCCTTAGCCAGTTCCCAGACAGATGGAAATCTGCCACTGTCATCCCAGTCCATAAAAGTGGTGACAAAACTGCCCACGATAACTACAGACCTATCTCCTTACTACCCCCACTCTCCAAGGCACTAGAACACATCGTCTTGGACCAGCTCACAGAATACCTGGATACGTACAGCATCCTTTGCAAGCAACAACATGGGTTCCACAAAGGTCACAGCACCTCCACAGCCCTACTTGAATTCACCGGCGCAATCCACAACGCACTTGATTCCGGTGAACTACTAGGCTTAATCTACATTGACTTAACTAAAGCCTTCGACACCATCAATCACCGCCTCCTACTTGTCCAGCTTCAGAACACTGGACTGTCAATTGACACCATTGGCTGGTTTAAGAGCTACCTTGAAGAACGGTCCCAAACACTAAGAATTGCTGATACACTCTCGGACCCTAGACCAGTCCGCTCGGGAGTCCCCAAGGGCTCCATTCTGGGACCCCTCCTCTTCAGCCTATTCTTAAACTCACTACCGGACAGCTGCCCAGAACAAATAATTCTCTATGCCGACTATGCTGTGATCCTCACCTCGGACCCTGATCCAAACCAATTGCAAAAAAAACTTCAGAAGGCCTTCTCCTCCATTGAATCCTGGTTCCTAAATCATAAACTGCTTCTCAATCAGAAAAAAATCAAGTCTATGGTCTTTTGCAGCCCCCACAACAAAAACAAACAACTCCACCTCTCCATTGCAACCGAACAAGGAGCCATCCTAGAGCAAACACAATCATTCAAGTACCTTGGCGGCACCCTTGATCCCCACCTCTCATACACTGTCCATATTAGCAATGTGGCAAAGTCTGCCAATGCGAGGTTAGGCATATTATTCCAGCACAGGAAACACCTAACCCCAGAAGCACTGTCAGTGGCCGTCCAAAGCTCCATTGTCAGCATCATAGACTATGGTCTTATCATATATGGGTCTGCAACTACCACTGCTGTCAAACATATCGCAACCTCCCTGAATAAGGCCTGTCATCTCATCACTGGCTCTCATCGCCATACCCACACATGTGACCTTTATTCCCAATCTGGATGGCTTCAACTGGACAAACGCATAAAATACCAAACCTGCATCACGGCCAAGAAAATCATAATGAGACTTGCCCCACCTGGTGTCTGTGCCCTCCTTAAGCCTAGACATAGGAATGTCACTACAAGGAGATCCAATTCCCATCTACTACATATCCCACAATGTCGCACGACCCAAGGACAAAGATCATTTGCCTATCGGGCATCCAACTGACTCAACTCTCTTGGCAGCGACATAGTGACTGCTCCAACACTCAGCCTTTTCAAGTCCAAGCTGCGCCTCTCACTGCTTGTATCCTGCGATTGCCCATCTTAACATTTCCACCACTCCAGTTGCACATGCCCCAGCACCCAGCACTTACAATCAGTCTTTTCACCCCTAACACCTTACCTGGCATATTCCCTCGACAAGACACCCTGGCTGCACTGTCTCCCACCCTCACCCACCTCCCCTTATCTCCACTCCTGCCCCTGCCCCCACCCACCTCCCACTCCCCTTACCCCTGCACCTCCTACCCCTCTTGATCTCCTACCCCACTTCTTCCCCATCGACCCCCCTCCTCCCTTGTCTTGCTCATAGCTCAAGTCTTTGTACTGGTTATTACATGTCTGTAAGTCAGTGACTTTATGTTTGTAACTAAAAATGATGACTGTTGCACATGCTGATGTGGAACCTTTGTAAAAGAGCCTTGGCTCAAAGGTATTGTAATCCTAGATTGAAATAAATAAAATAAATAAATTCCCAGATTTTTACCAACATCACTGGCAAATTATAAATTTACAATATTTCTATCTCCAATACAAACACATTCCCTTTTTGAGTTCTTATTTTGGCATAGATTATTTTTGCTGTTGTACATGACATGGTCATTATAACAAGTATAAACAGTATTTACAAGTTAAATATTTAAAATGCACACTGCATACTGAAGTAATATTATATGACTATTAAGAAGCAATGGTCAGATAAGGAAAACACCTTTTATTAAAAAAAATGTCCATACTTTCACTCAAATATTATTTTGAATAACATTTCAGATAGCAATTTATTATTTTCATGTTGGCACCATATAGGGATGTTCAGTCACAATCATCAAAAACTGGCATGCTGCTAATTCAGTCCTCTTGAATTTATTTAGTCAGAGTACATGCTGCTGCTGCTGCTGCTGTGTGTGTGTGTGTGTGTGCATGCAACCTGTCACTGTAGATAAACAAAAAGCTATAGTCCCTAGTTCTGGCAGTCTCTCACCATTCACCAGGACTAAATGCAGACAGTGTGGAAACAAAGCACTCACCCTGCCCCCACACTGTAGCAATCTCTATGGATTATCCAAGGGTTTAAAGCCTCGGTGGTGTCAGTCCCTTACCTCTTACCAGCACTAAATCCATCACAGTGTGGATAAGTTTGCACTGAGCCTGTCCCACATGATACTGTACCTGTGGATAAACCTATATATATAGGCATTTCCATGAGAAGGGATTTCTTAAAAAATATAAAATTTGTACCCAGTTCATTATTATACTGTTTAACAATATGTGACGTGGGGAGATAAAAAACATAAGATCAAATGCTGCCTGATTTTAATTTCCTTGAAAACAAAACAAAAGATGCATTTTCTACTGCCTAAATTGTGACATTGTTAACCACACATTACACTGTGTAAGGTATTTAAAATAAATAATGTGATTTTCCCCAATAAAGTTATTTCTCTTTTTGTCATGTGTCCTGTCTTTTTTTCCAAGATAAGCTTTAGCCTTTTAAATTTTGCCCTTCGGCAGTAATAGAGGTTTTAAAATTCGGTCGCTAAAGTAACTGCTGTAGTCCCCAATGGTTACGTTCATCTTTTGCATTAAAAATGATATTTTTTAATGTTCCCCTCAGGAAATTTAGTCTCAGAAACTTTAGAGAGCCACTGCTACATCGAATGCTCTGTATTTTACATTACAGTGCAGTGCTGATTTCGGGCTGTGTGTGACCTTTGCCCCCGCTGTTTGCTGCTGTCCAGGATTCCTGTATGTTTGTTCATCCCCCATCCAGTAGTCTGTTTATCCCCGAGAATCCCATTGGAGCTGCTAAGTGTCCTGAAAGTGGGGCAGGCTGTAACTCCACTTAAAAAACCCTGCATTTATGTCAGAGACCCCTTTCTTTGCCTTAAAGCAAACAAGAAGATCTCTGTGTCCAGCCAGCATCACCACAGGTTATGACAGCAACCATGTGTACCCCAGGTAAACTGCGGTTAATTTCAGGGCTATTAAAATGCCATCCAGATGCTCTTTGTTATCGAAGCAAATCCCAAAGAATAAGGTAATGCCTCTTCCAGACATCACTGCATATTTGTGTGAGTTTGGGTTTTTTAAACCCATTTTAAGGTGCATCTGTCCCTGATGTAGAGTTTGGGGACTACAAACTGCCTTGAGTCTTTATTTGTTCACTCCCATGGGAGTCTGGCTGTACTGTTGGGGGCATAAAAAATTGTTTTATTGAAATGAGGGCTAGATGGGGTATTATTTGTGTTGGGTGCCCCCCTCCCCAAAGCCACATGGCTTCACTTTGATTTCCAGTGGCAAACATTTTTTTTTTATTGTGCTTGGAGTGGTAATATGGGAGTGGGGCAGGTATATTGTACAGTCTTGCCTTACCTGGCACAGTTTTAAGCCTTGGTTTAAGAAACTGCAGCATTTTGGCCAAATATGTTTGTATTAGGAGGGATTGCTAGCGTGTGTGTGTGTGTGTGTGTGTGTTCCAAAAGCAGCATTATCCATTTTTTTCCTATGGTGATTTTGTAAATGCTCAGTTGAGCCTATAATAACCATCTGATTACCTAGGTCTGGATAATAACTGAGTGTTTTTATCAAAATAAAGCACCCTTTAAGCAAATTGAGATGCTTTGCTAAAATATTTCAGCTTTCATTTTATGTTTGACTTGTTTTGCTATGGTAGTTTGGTCATAACGTGCTTTTTGTTTATAGTTTGTAGTCTTGGTTATGTTAGGCCCCATGCGCTTGGAGTCCCCATTATGTTCATCACCCATAAAGAGCCTTTTTCTGATAGTAAAGCACTCTTATAATAAAATTAGTTTGTGGGCTGATGTTTTTCAGTGTGCAGTTTATTTTAGGCTAGATCTGGATTTTTTCCTTGCTTTTTCTGTTTGCATAATGTGCTTTTTGTTCATAGTTTGTGGTCTTGTAGTACCCATTATGTTCATCACCCATAACATGACTTTTATAAAAGTAAATCTCCCTTAAGGTAAAATTAGTTGGTGACCTAATGTCTTTCAGTGTGTAGCTTCTTTTGTTCTGGATTTAGCTTTTTCCTTTGGCGTTCTTTTTCTCCAAGGTGCTTTTTGTTCAGTTTGTGGTATTTGCTAAGGTAGGCCTAATGTGCTTATAATCCCCATTATGTTTGTCACCCACAGGCTTTTAAAAGGCTACACCAGGCCAGTCCAGTGGCATGTAGTGCTGAGGCAACTATGCCGTACCTCCTGTCATGCTGCCGACCCCTGTTCGGGGTGTGAGGGTGCTGCTGGTGAAGAGAGAGGGAGAGGATTGAGTGTCCAGAGTACAACTCTCCCCTCCCAGGCAAGGAGGTTTGGTGTTTCCACCAAATGGCCTTCCCCAAGAGGAGGCATGCTAGTGGAGCGGATCAGTGGTGCCAACGAAGGGTGGAGCTGCAGGATTATAACATGATAAAGAAAATAACCACACAGTGATTTATAATGATTTTTTTGGTCTTATAGCATCTTTGCATTGACACTTGAGGAGTACAGACTAGATCTGTGAAGAGCCTTGGAGGTCAGGTACGTGGCACTATGTTTTGTTTAATGCTATTATTTTTGTTTTCAGATTAGGGTTAATACCTTTGAGTCAAGCGACTCGTGTCAAAGTAGGGTACCCTGACATCTTGAAGAAGTGATGCCCTCACTGAGAGGGGACTAGATTGAAAGAGTTAGGGGGTAGCAGCCTGAAGAGGACTTTGTTGTTTTTAAACTCAGAGGATAGGCTGTGAGGAGAAAGGTGGGAAAAGGGAGGGGAGAGAGCTGCCCTCTATGAAAGGAGGGGAGAGGAGCTTCCATCTCTGAGAGGGGACTTGTTTGAAAGAGAGGGGTAGGGGGAGCAGCCTGGAGAAGGTTTTGTGATTTTTAAGCTGAAAGTGTAGGTAATGAGGAGAATGGGGGGAGAGGGCATGGAAGAGTAGGGGGGTGATGCATGTGCATCTTGTAACAGTTCTTAACAAAACGTTGTGTGGTTTCCTGTGCAAATTTATGTGTTCTCTAATTGGATCCTTTTTCATGTTCTCTACTTCACATATTTTTACCATGATCCCATCTTCACTTGTTGGCAAACTGTACCCAACATGTGTGCTCTAACCTCCGAGAATGAAGTGTGCAGTCATAGACTTTCATCAGTGTTTTTGATGCCACGAAAGCATTAAAATGAAAGTGAGAATGACAAATTCATCTGGTCGGCTCTGACATCAGATATTGCCATTTCTGGAATTCACTCAGTATTCAGAATACTGTCATTGCAAGTAAATGATGCATTCTTCTAATTTGTTTTGTTTATTATCCAAGAGTTTAGACAATGGAACAATGACAGAGAAGACCCTGTGTTTCTGCCTTGGCATTGCTGCAAAATGCATTGAAAAATTCTTCACCCACACTGGCATCAAAAGACAAAAGTTGCCACTACCGAGAGAAGGTCCAACAGGACCCACAAAGGTATCAAGAGTATTTGCAGAAAGCTTCAGTATGAGTGAAAGCATATAGGCAGAATTTGGATGAAGAAAACAAAAAAGCACAAAATGAGAAGACCAGGCTGAGAATGCAGAGATACAGAGAGAGAGAAAAAGGGCAATGGCTGCAGCAGACGAGAGCACTGTTGCATCCAAAATAAACACCAGAGCAGAACAACAAAAAAAGCAGGTGCAAAAAGAATATTGGAGAGAGAAAAAATGTCAACAGCATGATCAAATGAGTGCTCAAAAGAGAAGATGAGTAAATGAAAAAAGGCATGAGAAATATCAGATGCAATATGTGGCAAAAATAGGAACACCAGACAACATAATCGATGAAATGAGCACTACCATAACCAAAGTAACTTCTTCAGTAACCACAACTGATGAATTGACCACTGCAGACAATGTCGCACAAGAAACTCCAAAGGTGGACTTGAGAAAAGACTGTGCAGTTCGAAAATCTGTTCAACAGGCATGAGAGGGACTACCATGGTCACCAGTGTGCTTTGCAGCAACAATTAAAAGATTGCTACTATTCTGATCACCCTCCAAGATGGCAGAACTGGCAAAGTGGAAAATCTTTACACCAGTTGGTCACCTAGAGGGTAAATTGGTAGAGGAATTGAAGGACAAAATGGAAGAGGCAAAACAAATTACACACAGAAAAGGTAGGGAGGCATCCCTGGAATTGATTAAAATGGTGCTTGTTTTAAAGCAATACAAACTGTTGTGAACTGCAAGCAATCCCTTAGGGATCAGTTGGAAGAGGCTGATGAAGGTAAGTACTCAAAAGCCATAAAACAAAAGGCACAAGCCCGCTCTCTCTTTAGAAGCCATCAAAAGAACTGAGAACTTTTTCGAAGAGTCAGCTACCTCACTACCACATAAAAAGACGTTCTCTAAAAGGACTGGACAAACTAAATCCTTCCTGTCCAAACCTTTTGTGGCTCTTCATAGTGACTTCATCAAACAGAATCCAGAAACACTAGTTTGAAAAGCAAAACTCTGTGACCTGAGACCACAACACATTAAACTTGCCAGTGAACAAAACCTGGACCAGTGCTTATGTGAATACTGCAGAAGTGCAGAGATGAAGTTGAAGGCATTAAATCACATGGCTGATAGTAAAAAAATGCTACAATGCAAAGTCATAAGTCTGTACCATGCGATTTAACCAACAATGTGCCAATGGCCACCTGGCGAAAAATTCTACAAAATAGAGTGTGTCCAGAAAAAATGTGAGTTTTGCAGCACAGATGATTTCGACAACAAAGTTAGGAACTCCTTGAGGCTCATTCCAATGAACTTGTACAATGGCTCCAGTGGGAGAGTATAAATATTGTGAGAAAAATAGATGGCGTTGATGTTAAACAATGCCGCAAAGTATTGAAAACTAAGGAAACAACCATGCAACGACTAGTGGCAACACTGAAAGATGATTTCAAGTTTCTGGGCTACCACTTGCATTTAGCTGCATGGCAGTAACAGCAGTTTAATTCAATGGGGAAAAATATGCCAACCAGATGGGTCATGATGGTCCTTGATTTTGCTGAGAACTACAACTGCAAATTTCAAGTTGAGATTCAGTCCTGCCACTGGCACCATAAATAGGCAATGTTTCACCCTGTTGTAGCATATTACAGGTGCACAAACTGTGAAGAAACTGTCCGTGAATCTCTCGTCTTCATTTCCAGTGACCTAAAGCATGACCATCATGCTGTGCGGCGTTTCATCAAAATGTCAAACTCCCACCTTAAAGATATCCGTGGTATCAACATACAAATGCAAGTTCACTTCACAAATGGTTGCATCGGACAATATAAGTCAAAGTGGGCTTTTCAGGCAATTTCTTTGACACCCTCAGACTATGGATTCCCAATTGAGAGAACATATTTTGGGTCCCGGCCTGGGAAAGGAACATCAGATGGGGAAAGTGCTGTCATGAAGTCATGTGCATCATAGGCAGTTGTATCACATCAGGCAGTCATTGTGAATACAGAAGACTTGCATAATTACTGCAAGATCTATCTAACAAAAGAGCCAGACAGTGATGGGTGTAGCCATAAGATTCACACTTTCTTCTGGGTTGGCAGCAATGACATTAAACGAAACATGCATTGTAACATCAAAACAATACCAGGGACCCACCAAATACACAGTGTAAAGTCAGTGAAAGCAAGAGTGGTTGCAGTCAAAGACTTTGCATGCTTCTGCAGACAATGCCAATAAGAGCTACCATGTGAAAACAGGAAGTATGTGGGGCAATGGACAGTTAAGCATTTAACAATGGCTTCTGTGCCTGCTGCACACTGAAGATTCACATGAACCAATGCCAGGATCTGCCAAAATCAGTGGTCACTCAACTGAGACTACTGACATCCCTACACCAGTGGAAGAGTGTGCTACTCAGAATAACATTGCCTCGAATGATGTAGCCACCTCAACAAGCACTCAAACTGATCTTCCTGAGGACCAGTGTTTTCTCGAAGACCCATGTGTTCTGCTACCTGAGACCACCACACATAGTGTGCAGCCAGTGAAAACAAGAATCATGCCCTCGGGCCCAACTGAAGTTGGGAAACTGTATGTTATTTATTACTCCAATGCATTCTACATTGGTGAGGTCACAGCAGTACATAACCAGCAGTACACCTTCAAATTCCTGCACCAGAGTGGGGAGTCAACATTTACATGGCCACGGATTCAGGACTATGACAATGTAAAATGTGCGTGAATATTTTATGGACCAGTACAGCTTCAGGGAGAAAAAATCTTTAAAATCAACCCTGAAGTGTTGGAAGAAATAGATGACAAGTGTTTGAGACTGAGGCAGGAATTGAATTAGGAGTGTATTGGAGCTTGTCACAAGAGTTGAGACATATCCACTGACAAGAACAGGAAACAATCTTGTACAAATTAAATGAACTACACTTAGCTAAAATTCTATGAAATCATTTCAGTTGTTTACATAGAAACATAGAATTTGACGGCAGATAAGGACCGCTTGGCCCACCCAGTCTGCCCATTTCCCTACCTACTGGATAAGCTGCAGATCCTAGTTAACCAGCAGCCTACTTCTTCTTACCCCCCCCCCAGAATTGCCTTATGACTGTCCCATGCATGCTTGAATTCCACCACTGATTTTGACTCCACAACCTCCTCCGGAAGGCCGTTCCATGCATCCACAACCCTCTCTGTGAAAAAATACTTCCTTAAATTACCTCTGAGCCGCCCCCTCTCTATCTTCAAATTGTGCCCTCTTGTTCTTGCACACCTCTTTTTTTGAAAGATGCTACCCTCTTGGACTTTGTTGATTCCCTTGAGGTACTTGAAAGTTTCTATCATGTCCCCCCTCTCCCTCCTTTCCTCGAGGCTACACATGTTAAGCTCCTTAAGTCTCTCTTCATATGTCTTCCGGTGAAGACCCTGCACCATTTTAATTGCCCTCCTCTGGACAGCTTCCATCCTGTCTATGTCTTTGCAGAGATTGGGTCTCCAGAACTGCACACAGTACTCCAGATGGGGTCTCACCAGCTGTCTGTACAGAGGGATAATAACTTCCTGTTTTCTACTGGTGATGCCTCTCCCTATGCATCCCAGTAACCTCCCAACCCTCCTTGCTGCCCTCTCACATTGCTTGCCCACCTTTAGGTCATCTGATATGACTATCCCCAGGTCCCTTTCCATTTTGTTGTTGTTAGTATCTCACCCCCATTGTGTACTCTTCCCTGGGTTTTGTTTCCCAGGTGCATTACCTTGCACTTCTTAGCATTGAATCTAAGCTGCCATACATTTGACCATTCCTCTAACCTTGCCAAGTCCCTTCTCATCCTTTCCACCCACCCTGTGCATCAACTCTGTTGCAGATCTTTGTGTCATCTGCAAAGAAATACTTTTCCTTCCAGTCCTTCCGCAATGTCGCCTATAAAGACATTGAAGAGGACCGGTCCTAATACTGAACCCTGCGGTATCCAACTAGTAACCTTCCTTTCTTCTGAGTGGACTCCATTTACTATTACTATCTGTGTCCTATTCTCCAGCCAATTCTTTACCCAGGCTGTCATCTTGGGACCCACTCCCAGGCTGGCTAACTTGTATATTAATCTTTTGTGTGAGACTGTGTCAAATGCCTTGCTAAAGTCTAGGTAGGCCATGTCCACAGCCCCTCCCTGATCTACTACTTTGGTCACCCAGTCAAAGAAATCTATCAGATTTGTCTGGCATGACCTTCCCACTGTGAATCCATGCTGCCTAGGGTCCTGTGCCCCTCTGGCCTCTAGATACTTGACAATTCTTTCCTTCAGAAGTGATTCCATCATTTTCCCTATCACTGAGGTTAAACTAACAGGTCTGTAGTTTCCTGCTTCTGCCTTGCTCCCACTTTTGTGAAGGGGAATCACATCTGCCCTCCTCCAGTCATTGGGTACCACCCCATCCTCCCATAATTTGTTAAAAAGGGTAGTCAGTGGTGTCACTAGTTCTACCCTTAGCTCTTTTAGAATTCTGGGATGAATCCCATCAGGCCCCATTGCTTTGTCCGCCGGTTTAAGAGTTCTTTCAGAACCCTTTCTTCTGTAAATGGGCTGGTATCAACTTCTGTATCCAGAGTGTTACTACTGTTTGTTTTATGTACCTCCCCTCTTCATTTTTAAATACTGAGCAAAAATATTTGTTTAGTATCTCTGCCTTTTCACAATCTCCTCTGCCCCCCTCCCTCCCTTTATCAAGCCTCACTATCCCTCCCTTGGTCTTCCTTTGCTCCTGATGTATCTATAAAAGGTTTTATCCCCTTCTTAACTGAGGTTGGCTATCTTTTCCTCGGTTTGGGCCTTTGCTGTTCTGACTGCCTTCCAGCCTCCTTTTGCTTTAACAGATACAGTTCTCTGTCCTGCTCCTTCTGCGATTCCTTGTACTTCCTGAATGCTTTCTTTCTCTTGAACCTTCACTGCCACTTCCTTTGAGAACCATAGTGGTTTCTTACATCATCTTGTTTTGTTTATTTGCTTCACACAAAGGCTCGTTACCTCTGTGATGGCAATTTTTATTATTCCTCATTGTTCTTCCACCCCTCCTTCCTGCCCATTTGCTACTGCATTCCTTAGGCACTCACCCATTTTGGCAAAGTCAACCCTCCTAAAGTCCAGTACTTTTGTCTTTGTATGGCTTGACTCTATTGCTGTGTTTATTGTGAACCATACTGTTCGATGGTCGCTAGTTCCCAGATGGCTACCCACTTCTACATCTGTGATCCTCTCTCCATCTCCATTTGAGAGAATCAAGTCTAATATTGCTCCCTCTTGAGTGGGCTCCAGTACTAGTTGTCTAAGGCATGCCCCCTGTAGGGCATCTAGAATAACGTCACTCTTCGAAGTGGCAGCTGCAACTGCACTCCAGTTAACATCTGGCATATTCAGATCACCCATCAGCAATATCTCCCCTTTTTCTGCCATTCTAAGTATACTTTCTATCATTTCCCTGTCCATTTCCTCCCCCTGAGAAGAGGGTCTGTATACAACTCCTGTGCGTATTGTGGTGCCATTGCCTGTCTCCAAATTTACCCACAGTGCTTCTTCTCCTCCCTGTTTACCCTTTTGTTCTGTTGCTTTTATTCCTTCCCTTATGTAAAACTTACTCCTCCTCCTTCTCTTTTACCCTCCTGTCCCTCCTGTAGACAGTGTATCCTGGTATGTTTATGTCCCAGTCATGGTTTTGTGTGTACCATGTTTCTGTGACTGCCATGATATCCAGATGTTCCTCCTCCATCAAGGCCACTAATTCAGGAAGCTTGTTACCCAGACTACAGGCATTAGTACTCATTGCTCTCCATTTTTGATGGCTTTACCTTCTGTTGCAGCATCCCCACTGACCGTTCTACCTTAGTCTTTTTCTCATTTAGTACCCTGTTTTGTAGGGAGAGGCTGGGATTTTCCTGCTGCTTGTCAGTGCCTCCCCCTTTGACTAGTTTAAAAGCTTGCCAATGAAGCATTTAAACCGATTGCTCAAAAGACTTGTTCCCTTCCTGGATAGATGCAGACCATCCTGCCAGTATAGGCTGGTGTCCCTCCAGGTGGAACCCCAGTCCCTAATGAAGCCAAACCCTGTGCTCCACACCATTTTTTCAACCATTCATTAAACTGCATGGTGCCAATTACCCTCGCCTCCCCCATGCTTTTGACAGGCAGCACCTCTGAGAAGGATACTGTGTGTGCTACTTGTCTTAGATCCCTCCCCAACTCTGCAATGTCCTCCTACACTGCTCTAATCTCATGATGAGCCAAGTCATTTGTCCCTAGGTGGACAATTATGTCCAGCTCGGAATCCCTTGCAGCTGTTCTCATGATCCTGAGGATGCGCTTCCTGTCCCTCCAAGCCATGGCACCAGGCAGGCACCTTACTTCATTTTTCCCAGATCCCCCCAGTTCTATACCCCTAATAATTGTTTCCCCCACCAGGAGCTGCTTCCTTTCCCTGTGGTGTCCTCTGCCTCCTTCCTGTGGGCCTCCCTTGTGACAGTTATCATCAGTCTTCTCTGCGGGTGCATCTATAGGGGAGCTATGCTCCCCCAGAATGGTGTATGGATTGTGGAGTGGAACAATTGACTGGGTGTGCCTTTGTTCCACTCTCCTCACCCTCCCTGAGCCCACTGTGGTCCAACTGCTGTGCTTTCTTCGCAACCTCTGAGGTAGTGGTGGTGGCGCCAGTGCTCCCTGGATGGGGGAGGTTCCCTTCCTACTGTCCAGTGTGGCCTGGGGGAAGGTTTCCTTACTACTGTCCAGTGTGGCCTGAAGATGGGCAACTTCCTCCCTCAGGGCAGGTAGTTGTCTGCAAATAGGGCAGCATCTCAGCCTCCAGAAAGACTCCTGGAAGACTGCTGCCCCACAGCCATTACATTGCACTACTCCCCACATGTTTATTTAGTTTTTTTTTAATTGTATTTGTGTGTGTGTGTGTGCACGCGCATGTGCGTGTGTGATTTGTTATATAGAAATATATATATTATACAATGTGTATGCTTATATTGTCAGTGCAGTGTGCTAGAGAGGATATGACAGTGAAATGCACCTTGCACTAGAGGAAATGATGTCAGAACCTCAGGTATAAAGGAACTATTTTCAGGGGTGGGTGGGGTGAGGGGTGGGAAGGGGTTGAGCCTAAACTGTGTCCTCACAAAACAATCAACTAAAAGCTTGCAGGACAGGACTTGTTTGCAGGACAGCTATAGTTTGTTTGTTTTCTTGCCATACACAATTGACTTAAATGGACTGCAGGGTTGGGAAGGATGATTAGAAACTTATCTTGTAAATATTTCATGTTTCTATTGCTTGCTGTTGGTTGGTTTGTATTGTGTGATGGATGACGTTAGTATTATGTAATGAATAGTAGCTTCAGTAAAACCATTTCAACATCAAAAAGGTGTTTGGTGTCCATGTTATGTGCACAGCCTTAAAGATGCACTAACCTCTTGCCATGTAAGGGAGTTAACAGATTACCACACCCCATATTCACTGGTAGAGCAGGGGGTGCTAGCCCTGTGGGGTGTTTTGTTTGGGGATTTGAGGCATTGTTGGGGTGGGTTGGGGTCCTTTAGCCCTGTGGAGCTGTACAGTGTGTGTGTTTGGGGGTGGGGGGCACTTGCGCCCACACTTGGGCAAGCCACAGGCTTGTAGACAACCGTTCCAATATGCCATCCATTTCGCATATCTGTACGGTTTGGTGCAAGTCACAGGACTTAGCTGCAATGACCGTGCCTGATAAGAATCAGGCACAGAGTCCCCGGCACAACGTGTTTGGTGCAAGTCACCTTTAGCGGTGACTTGCACCATCATTCTAGAACTGGGCCTATATACTGTGTATATATATATATACATTATATATATATACATATATATATCCATATATATATATATATATATAACCCAAACAATAGATCATTTATGCATACTAACAAACAAATATTCACATTTCTTTACATTGCAACTTGATCACTTGGGTTACAGAGATATCATTAACCAACCATTAAATTTAACTAAACATGAACAGTAACAGAATGTTCCTGATCTTTTTGGTATGCCTAAAATACATCAAAATAGAAAACCAAAAAGGTAAATGTAACAGCGCAGTTGGGGCTCAGTGGAACTAAGACTGAAGTGTTAGTATTAGGAAGTCCTTTTGGACAAGTACTGTATCTTAACTACAAAGCTGCAAAGTCAGAATGAATGGGTTGTGTGGTGGTACAATTCTGACTGATGAAAGGAAAATATGCTAAGTCCTACCCACAAAAAATTAATTCATGACAACCTGAGTCCTACAAACAAGCTGCCCAAGTGACATTTCTATTCCTCCCTACATTTTCATTAAGGGCACCCATTTCAAAAATCCAGTCCATTTCTGTGCATTCAAAGTTAAAAGTTAAAACATTATGAGTTCTGGCTCTGCCTGATGGCCTTAACACATCTGAGGGTGTTTATCAGAGACCACGCTGCTGACAACCAGTTAAGTTCAATTACTTTGCTGACATCCAGGGTGGAATAAATTGCATGGTACAAAACAGACATTAACTGCTAATGTCTGTTTCTCTGATTTTGTTGTTGGACAGTTTAGGTTATAGATTTATTTATTTATTTAAAAGTTTAACCAGGCAATGCACACTGATCTTATAACAGCTCGTTTCCAGATCTGTCCTGGGGAAGAGTGGCGGAGATAGCTAAACAATATAATTACTAAATGTTTCATGAAGTCAAATACAATGATGTAGAAATACAAGCAGAATTATAAATAATAGAGGCACTTTATTAATGAATGCAATTAGAAAATATAATAATCATCTATATGTAAAGAATGGAAAAAGTAGTGAAACAGCATGCATAGGTCAAAACTAGAGAACAAGACTAAGACTACCAGTAACAAGTAATGAGGTATTTTACAGAAAAAGGGGTCACAGACAGTTGCAGGAAGGATAACAAGTCATAAAATAGAGACATTAGGGAGGAAGAAGAGGAGGCAAAATGAATAGTAATGGGAAGGGAGGAACAAGGTTTAGGAAAGCAGTAAGAAAAAGCAGACTGACCAACAGTAGATTGTCTTGAAGGAAGACAGAGTGAGAGACAGAGAGAATGGGAAATAGTGTTATAGAAAAGGTAGGAGGAAGAAGGAGGAGGGGATAGTAGGAATCTGAAATAATAGAGAAAGGTGCCGAACCAGAATTTGTATAAAAAAGAGACACAATGGAAAATTTGCCTAGTATCAAGAGAAGGGAGAGAAAGGGCTGAGTAAAGGGAGCAGTGGTGAGTGCAAGGTGAGCAATCTAAAGCAAAATGACAGAAAGAATAAAAAGGGGGTCCAGTCTGGCAAGGGAGGATTTAGGGTCACTACTGTAGACTACGTCAGACTAACTAATGAAGGCATTTGCTGAAGGTTTAATTCCGCAGTTTTCAAGAATTATAGAAGAGTTGATAGAGGGAGAAGTTAAACTAACAAAATCAATGCAAGAGGCAAAAGTAATATTAATTCATAAAGATGGCAAACCAATTGATGCCCCTGACAGCTACAGACCAGTAGCTTTATTGAACTCAGACTACAAGATTTTAGTTAAACTGATTATAACTAGGATACAACTGTATTTAAATGTTCCTATACATAAGAACCAATATGGTTTTATAAGAGGTCATGATATGCTCCAAAGCTACAAGAAAACTGCAAGCTAATTTTCAGCTTATAAATATACATAAGGAATTCAAGGAGGATATTTTTTTACACAGTAGCTTTGGACACAAGTAAAGCCTTTGAAGTGATAAACTGTGCTTTTACTGTCCTCACTACCTCACTCTTTCCTCAGTATCTGAAGGCAAACCTCTCTGTCTTCATCCCTCTGACTTGCCTTTTGTTTTGAAGTCCATTCTTTTTTTCCTCACTGCAACTCCCACTTGTCTTGAAAACCATAGAGATTTTCTTTTCCATTTGTTCTTACTATCATCCCTAATGCACAGACTGGACACATGCAATATCCCTTCCTTGACTGTGCCTCATTTCTGCTCCACCCCTTCAGCCTTTCCCATCCCAGCTGGTCACTGATCAGCTTCCTCATGTCCTAGAAGTATCACCCACAACAATTCTACCTCCTTGCCTGTATCCCCTGTATTGATTACCATGTGTTTTTCTTTCTTCTTTAACACACAGTGCTATGCCTCTTCCTTTCTTCTTCTCTCTGTCTCTCCTAAATGTAGAGTATCCTGTGATGAACATTCCCAGTCATGATACCTACTAGTATACGTGTCCGTGATTGCTGCCAGGTTCAGTTGTGCCTCCGCCATTAGAGCCTCCAGGTCACCGACCGTCTTATGCAGGCTTCTGGCATTGGCACACATGACCCTGTAGCTCTCCTGCTCCACATCCCCTGCATTTTCTATCTGTTGTGTTGCACCCAGCTGAGGTCTCATCTCTGGCTTTTTAATATGCTGCTTTCTAACCTATGCCTGGGTGTGTACAGCCCCCCACCATGATCTTGCTGGCTTAACTACCTCGCCCTGTTTCCCACCTTTGTGCTAACTAGCCTTGGGGGTGGAAAGGTTTTTTTCTATGATTGGGTTGGTTGCTTCTCTCTATGGGACCACCTCCCCCATCAAGTTGTTTAAAAACACTTCTGTGAACTTTTTAAGCATTCCACCTAGAAGCTTGGTGTCTTCCCATAACATGTGAAGGCCATCCCATTTGTATAGTCTATAACTCCTGCAGGCCTGGCCCCAGTCCCCAATGTAGCTGAATCCTTTTTTCTGTGTTACTGCCTCAGTTAGTTGGTGAAGTATATGATGAGAAGAAATCTGTTCTCTCCTGTACCCTAAACATGTAGCACCTCTATAAAGTTCACCAAAGATACCACCTGCTAGAGTCTGCCTCAGATCTCCTAAAACTATCTTGTACTTCCACTATGGTCCCATTGGCTAGGTCATTTGACCCCATGTGGACAATAATATCTAGCTCTCCATCTCCCATGAAATAATAACAACATCTCTCAGTCCTTTCTAGCAGTAGGCCCCCACAAGCACCTGACTACCCTATCATTCTCCTTTAGAAACATAGAACATAGAAACATAGACTTTGACGGCAGATAAGGACCGCTGGGCCCATCTAGTCTGCCCATTTCCCTACCTACAGGATAGGCCGCAGATCCTAGTTAACCAATAGCCTATTTCTTCCTACCCCCCACAAGAATTGCCTTATGTCTGTCCCATGCATTCTTGAATTCTACCACAGTTTTAGACCCCACAACCTCCTCAGGAAGGCTGTTCCATGCATCCACTATCCTCTCTGTGAAATAATACTTCCTCACATTGCCCCTGAACTGCCCGCCCTCTCTTTTTAAATTGTGTCCCTTTGTTCTTGCATGTCTCTTTTTCTGAAAGATGCTACCCTCTTGGACTTTGTTGATTCCACTGAGGTACTTAAAAGTTTCTATTATGTCTCCTCTCTCCCTTCTTTCCTCAAGGGTATACATATTTTTTACTCCCTGATCAATGTCTGTACCTCGTGTGTATAGAATCTGCCAGTACCAATTATTTTCTGTCTTCTCTTGGGGCTCCTTCCTTCTGTTTAGTGCTCCTTTCCAGATGTTCCATGCTGACTGAGTTACCACTGATCAGGTTCCTGTGCTGTAGTTATCTGGAGCACCTATTCCATATGTAGAGCAAACTCATTGGTCAGTGGTACTATAAGTGGCTTTCCCAGCTCTGCCTGATCCCCCTCTCCTTCTGGTGTCCACAACAGTCAGCCTCCCTTTCCTCACTCTTGAAATCAATGTTTGTGACACTAGGTGAGCCTCATCTTAACCAACAACTTCTGAACCTTTTAGGATGGTATATACCTCCTATAGGATTTATTGGTAAAGTCGAACCAAAAGGAAAAAAACAATTTGTGAGTTTATAACTCATACTTTTCAGATTAAATTAGATCAAGGTTTTATCTCATTGATATAAATATGTTGTGAATATAACAACTTTCCCCAGACTGACACATATTTTAAAAATCAGCAGTTAGCAAATATGTTACTTGAGAAAGCAGAGGTTTCAGATGGTTTTGGAATGCACTAGGTGGGTCTTGAAGGTATATTTAGCAGACAGGAGGCTGACAGCATTCAAGAAGCATTATACTTAAATAAAATTACAGAAGATGAGGCACACTATCCTGGGTACTTATTACATCAGAACAGATTCTCGTCTTTGAAGTTTTTAAATGATAACTGACCGAATGAAACTGATCAGACATCTCAGACTGTGGTGAACTGGAAATTCTTATCATGGAACATAGGTGGTCTATCTATTAAACATTCAGATTTAAGATGTATGGATTTTTTATTATTGTTTGATATTATCATGCTACAAGAGACCTGGTGGTCTCGTAATAATAGTTCCAAGTAAGGTTCAGGCTGCCCTTCCTCTCCCAATTAGATGTTTCTTGGTGCAGTATTTGCTGCAAGATATGCAATACTAGAGAAAGAAAGTGTGTTCGGCAACCCTAGTCCCAACCATGTGAGCCTGTAGCTCAGTGGTTAGAGCATAGGCATGGTATTCCATGGACCTTGGTTCAATTCCCAGTAGGACACATTATTTGTTTCTCACTACAGTTTATGATTTAAATTGCTTAGCAGTGGCAAATACTACAGTTTTCAATCTTGGGTCATCCAAAAAATAACCAGTAAAGCTTGCCAAATATATTTGGATGAACTCCACTCATGAATCGGTTTCATCAACTTTATTTTTATTGTCACACTGCACTGGGCAACAGTTTTGTGGACAAGCCACTTCATCAGGCCCTCCATGCTATTCTGTTAAAAACATTTATAACATAGTTACTGTATCATTCTACTACAGATTCATATCACTAAGCATCACAGTGTTCCCCATAACCAGGGGTTCACTTTTTTTTATCTCACCAATGTTACACCGTGGTATACCAACATCACTTTAACACTCCCTTTTTGATTTTATGTTTTGCTATCAAAATGGAGATCCATGAACCCTATTTCCCTCCACATTTGTCTTTATTAAGTCATTCATCTATATTAACTTCATACACGTCATTACGAACATATGAAATTTGAAAGCAGATAAAGGCCTAGAGGTCTATCAAGTCTGCTCAAATGTGCAGCTAGCACCCCTTATTCTGCAGCTGCCCCTCCCTTCCACCGTTCCCCTTCATTGACCCTCCCCTTGTCCTGTCCCATCCCCTTTTGCAGCAGTCCGCTGTTCTACTGTATACCACTTCTGCAGGTAATGCATTCCACCCAGCCACCACCCTCTCTGTAAAAAAGTGTCTCCTCATCTCCCTCCTGAACCTTCCTCCCTCCAGTCTTATATCATGGCCCCTGGTGTCCCTCCCCTCCCTTACTTTGAACAACCCCTCTGTACCTGTCTTGTTTACTCCTTTCATGTACTCTCTTCTCCTCCAGTGAGTACATGTTCAACTCCCTCAGCCTCCTCTCGTATGATTAGTCCCCCGGCCCTTGAGCATCTTTGTCACCCTGTGCTGTACCCCCTTCAGTAACTTAATGTCCCTTTTCAGCTACGGGCACCAGTACTGCATGCAGTACTCCAGGTGCGGTCTAACTAATGACCTATACAGTGGCAGAATCACCTCCTCCCTCCTCGAGGATATACCCCATGCAATACAACCCAGCATTTTGTTGGCCTTTGCAGCTGCCTTCCTACATTGTGCCAAGTTGTTCATTGACCCTGTAATGAGCACCACCAGATCCTTCTCCTCCTCTGTCTGGGCTAGCTGCACTCCCCCCAGCTGCTAACTCCTCCTTGGGTTCTTCATCCCAAAATGCAGCACCTTGCACTTTTTGGCATTAAGCTCCAGTTGCCAGGTGTCTGACCAGGTTTCAAGCTTTGCCAGATCATCCTGCAACCCCTGCCATCCCCCTAGGTCATCCACCACTGCTCCTACCTTGGTAACATTAGCAAACAGACTGATCTTGCTCTTGATGTCCAATGATATGTCTTCAACGAATATCCCAAACAACAGTGGTCCCAACACCAAGCCCTGTGGGACACTGCTTGTCACTACCCTTGGGTGTGAGAGCTCCCCACTCACCACCACCCTCTGTTGCCTTCCCTGAAGCCAGTTCCCTACCCATCTCACCAGCTTTGCACCTGCTCCTGTGCCTACTAACTTACTTCTCAACCTTCCATGCAGCACCGAGTCGAAAGCCTTATTGAAGTCTAGATACAGGACATCCACTGCATGGCCCCTGTCCAGTTGCCTAGTTACCCAGTCATAGAACTCCATCAGGTTGGTTTGGCAGGATCTGCTCCATATGAAGCCATGCTGTCTGCTGTCCTGTAGTCCTTTGGTCTCTAGGAGGGCCACCAGCCTTTCCTTCAGGATAGTCTCCATTAGCTTATCCACGATGGATGTGAGGCTCACTGGTCTGTAGTTTCTCGGTTCATCCTTGGGGCCATTCTTGCGGAGGGGCACCACATGAGCCATCCTCCAGTCCTGAGGTACACACCCCGAATGTAGTGAGGCATTAAATAGGTCTGCCAAAGGTCATGCAAGGACCTCTGCCAGCTCCTTCAGTACCCTGGGGTGGATGCCATCTGGGCCTGGCTCCTTATCCACCCTCAGTGCCTTCAAACCCTCCTGAACTCTGCCCTCCATGATTTCCCCATCTGTCACCCCCCCCCCCATTTCTACCATTTCTCCCCCCTTGGGTGTGACCCCCCTCTTCTCTTTAGTAAATACTAAGCAGAAGTACTCATTTAGTGCTTCTGCCTTATCGCACCCTGCTTCCACCCAACCCCCCTCCTTCCTAATCCTTACTATGTGGTCCTTACATCTCCTTTTCTCCCTGATGTACCTAAAGAAGTCATTCTTCTCTTTCTTAACGTCTTGTGCCAGCCTGAGTTCCATAGATGCCTTGTCTCCCCTTACTGCCCTTGTCACCTCCTTTGATTCCATCAAGTACTCCTCCCTGTCCTCTCCTCTCCCAGTTTTCTTGTACTTCCTAAAGGCAGCTCTTTTCCTCCTTACCTTTTCCATGACCTCCTTGCTCAACCAGCTCGGTTTCTTAGCCCTAGCCTTCTTGCTCTGGGCCTTGCAGCAGGTTTTGGTTGCCTCCACTATCCCCAGCTTTATGAGCTTCCACCTCTGGTTAGTGTCCATACTAGATTGAATTCTGGCCAGGTACCCTTTTACCACTTCCCCCATCCTCCCAAAGTTGGCACTCCTGAAGTCCAGCATTCTTGTGCCAGATTCCACTCCTTCCTTGCCCATATCCAATGTGAGCCATACTGAGTGGTGGCCACTCCCTGACAGTGGTTCCTCTACTGTAAGTTCTCTCACAAAGTCCCCATTTGCCAGCACAAGGTCAAGGGTATTCCCTAACCTGGTTGGTTCACTGACCATTTGCAGCAGGAAGCTGTCCTAGAAGGCATCCAGCAGTACCTGCTCCCTTCTATTCCTGGTTGTTGGGGTACTCCAGTCCACTCCTGGCATGTTGAAGTCCCCCACAATCACCACACTACCCTTCTCACAGGTCCTTCTGATCTGTTCCGCTAGTTCCCTGTCTAACTCCTCCGTCTGAGATGGCGGCCTGTACACCACTCCCATTCTAAGAATCCTATTCTTGGAGTCCTGGATTTGCATCCAAATTGACTCCGTACTACCCTCCTCCCCTTTCTCCCTTACACACTTCAGTCCTTCCTTCACATATAGTGCCACACCCCCTCCTTTCCCAATCACCCTGTCCCTATGAAATAACCTGTACCCTGGTACAGACAGGTCCCAGTCATTGTACTGGGTGGCCTATGTTTCTGTGATGGCTGCAATGTCCACCTCTCCCTCTGCCATGAGCACCTGTAACTCTGCAGTTTTCCTCCCAAGGCTCCTAGCATTAAGGGTAACCACCTTCCACCCTTCCCCCCTTCTCCCATCCTGCCCTCCTTTCTAGCATCTCCAATAGTACTTGCCATTTGTCCTTTGTCACTGTTATGGGGGGGTAAGCTCATATGGTTTCCCAACCTGTGGTCTCTGCATGTCTCTTGCCCAATTGCCAGCCTCCACTCCTAGTTTAAATTCCCTACTTCCTCTATGTACTCCTCCATCCTCTGTTTCAACACTTTCTTTCCCTTCTCACTCAAGTGTAGTCTGTCCTTGGCATAGAGACTACTGTCCTCCCAGGTCCCTCCCAACCCCCAACAGCCCATACCCTTTAGCACAACACCAGGCTCTGAGCCATCCATTAAATTCCTCCATTCTCAGCTTTCTTGTTGTGCTTGCCTTGGACACTGGAAGTATCTCTGAAAAAGTTACTGATCTTCCTGCCCCTCACATAATTGTCCTAGTTCCTCAAACCTCCTCTGGACTATATCTATTGTCTTGTCAGCCAGGTCGTTCTTCCCAAGATGTATAATTAAATGAGGCTTGTCCCTACCCCTTCTAGCATATTTCAGAACAGATTGTCCCCTCCTTTCCACTTTCATTCCTGGCATGACCTCCACCCAAATGTGACTATGCCTCTCCCCCTTGCTACCCCACCTGACTCCTGTTAGTATTGAGTCCCCCAGCACTAAGATTCCACCACTCTTACTCCCTGCTTGCTTCCATTCA
Organism: Neoceratodus forsteri; assembly: GCA_016271365.2. Lineage (NCBI taxonomy): Eukaryota > Metazoa > Chordata > Ceratodontiformes > Ceratodontidae > Neoceratodus > Neoceratodus forsteri. The sequence continues at coordinate 410,543,689 of CM028133.1, read as the reverse complement.
TCTCCCTCTCTCATTTCCAGCTCCTCTTCTTCCTCCTCCTGCACATTATTTCCCCCTTTTGCCTCTGTTAATGTGTTAATACATCCCAGTGAATTTTTACATCAGATGGCAGAAACTGTATTGACCAGAAATTATTTCATGTTTGGAGATCAATTTTATCTTCAAACAAAAGGCACAGCCATGGGGAGTATGATGGCCCCTTTGTATGCAAACCTTTTTATGTGGGATTTTGAGCAAACGTTTGTGAAGGAACCAAATGTGAATCTGTTTTTCCAAAATATTTTATTTTGGAAACACTTTATAGACAATACAGTTAAGATTTGTAGAGCATGTAGGGCAGACTTAGACAAATTTGCAGATTATCTGAACAGCAGAAATCAGACCTTGATGTTTGCAATGAGAGCAGATAGCTATAAGATTCTGTTTTTGGACTTATTTGTTAGGGACAGAATGGATTAGAAACTACACAAAAAGTGAACCTCTGGTTGTGGGAAGCACTGTGGTGCTTAGTGATGTGAATCTGTAGCAGAATGATGCAGTAACTATGTTATAAATGTTTATAGCAGAACAACTCGGAGGGCCTGATGAAGTGACTTGGCTAAAAACTTTTGCCCAGTGGAGTGTGAATAAAAATAAAATTGATGAAACGGATTTCTAGGCTTTGATATCTACTGCTTAAAGTCAAATAAAATGTCAAATTTAGGCAGAGAACCAATGGGCCTTTTAACCTCAATAAAATTTCAAAAGGATTTTAGAAATGAGCAATTAGATTCTAAAACTGATGGGATGTTGTCTATTACAATAAATACTAAATATATTAGGGCCATTTTTATTCATTTGTATATTCCACCTAAGAATTTGAGCACTAATTATGAAATACGGAGAACATTTGCTGGTTCTTTGGAAGAACTGTTAGAGGTTTATCACAATTATGATATATTCTTGACTGGTGACCTCAGTGTAAGATATTCATAGAAAAATGTAGATGCAACTAACCTTTCACTGGATATAGAGACTGGGAATAGAATAAGCATTCCGAATGGGAATTTGATGGATACAAGAAAATCCCGAAATACTATAGTAAGTAAGGCATGGAAACTTTGAATATAAACCTAAGTGAAAATGTCCTTTATAAGACTGATGGCAAGAATAAAGGAAATATGGAAGGAGTGTTTACATACTCATCTAATGGAGCTGCACTGATTAGTGTATTTGTTGCTATTATTAATGAGTTAGATGCAATATTGGACTTGGAAATACAAGAACAATCTAAGTCTCCATATCTCATGCTTAGAATTAAACTGTATTATAATAATTGATGACTCCCCCTTTAATGGCTGGAAAAGCATTCTTGATAAAATGCCTTAATAACCCATAGAATTCTATAATAACTCAATAGATATGTATTACAGTGTTTTCCTCTTTGTGCTCTCACTTCACTGTATTTGTGCAACTATGGCAGCTGCTTAGTTTTTCTCACTCTTGAAACCTTGCACCAGCTATTATAAAAAATAATATCTTGAAAGTTTGATTTATGAGGATTTTTTCACACACACTTGGTGTGTGAAAAATCATCCTAACATATTCCTGCACATGCATTATTCTCTATATACTGCTGAGGAACCAGATATTATCAAATTGAAGAAGGAAACAATAGAAATTATCAATTCCAAAAGAATAAATGATCCCCAGAAAATATTAAAAACATGGAACAAATATTGATATACTGACATTTAAACAGTTATAAAAAAGGTGTAATGGATGGTGATTCTTCCAAAACTATTATTGAGAACAGGGAATAATTATGTTATCTTGCTCCATTAGTATATGTTAGCAAAAATGAGCCTGGAAAAGGATATTTTATTTGCATATTTGAAAAGAAGGAACTAGCATCAATGGTGAGACAAGTAAGACAGTTAAAAACTAGATATAACAAAAACTAGACATAACTTATACCTAAAAATCAAAGTAGATGAGTTATAATAAGATTCTTAAAGAGGAGAAATATAAATATTAAAAAACAACTTCTGGTAGAAACTACATACAGTAATACACTATTATATAAATTGTAAATTGGGCCCCAACAGAACATGTCTACTATCCCCTTATCTGTCCAGTGGTCATCCTATTGAGGTGGTGGATTGCATCAAATACCTGGGAGTCTATATCGATCAAGACTGCTCTTTCAGGGTTCATGTTGAACAATTAACCAAGGCGCTAAATCAAAAGCTTGCACTCATGTACCGTCCAACCCCTTTTCTCTCTCAGGCATCCAGGCTAAAGATAGCCACGGGCATGCTCCTGCCCACCTTATCTTATGGTGCCCCAGTGCTACATTCAATGCAAAACACAGAGATGTGAAAGTTAGGAAAATTGTACCACAGAATAGGATGCTTTGCCCTGGAAGCTCAGCCACTAGAACACCACTGTAATATACTCAACTCACTGAATTGGCCCTCCCTGGAGAGCAGACTGCCTTACACTTCCCTATGCCTGGCTTTCAAGCTTCTACAAATGGATGCTCCCCCCAGCCTGAGTCATACCTTAGTACCCAAGCAGCCTAAAAGAACACTTAGATCCTTGTTTTGTCGACTCCTCCATGTCCCAAAAGTCCGAACAAGCCAAGGTCTTCAGTCGTTCGAAAATTACATCCCGTCCCTATGGATTGGCCTACCTAGCAATCTTCAAGACTGCAGCTCCTTTGGGGGTTTTAAAAAAGGCCTAAAGATGTACCTTCTAGAGCTAAGCCTTTGTGCATGCCACTGCTGAGGATAGAAAACAGCACTCCACCTCTGATACTAAAAACCTGCCACCTAACAGGTTGGCATCCTATTTCAGTTGAATCTTATCACTTCTGAAACACTTGAAATTGTAACCTGTAAAACTGACCTGATAAAAGAACTTTATGTAACTGCCACTCTTGTGAAACTAGTGTTTACCCCATGTCATTCTAAACATTACCTAACTTGCCTGTGATTGTATTATATGTTCTGATTTTAATGTCTGTGTATGCGCACTTTCCCTTGAATTGTTCCTACTTCTTATTGAACTGTTGACTGTAATTAACCCCAGGTCGTCCCTGAAAAAGGGACCATTACGGTCTCAGTGGGCCTACCCGGTCACCAAAATTTAAATAAATAAATAAATACATTATATAAAAATACAAAAGAATTATGGACTCAAGCAGTGAAGGGATGCAGAGTTTACACTGATGCACTACAAGTATATATATACAGCCTTACCAATTAGAAAATAATTTCAGGAAAGTTCATTATATACAAGAAGAATTATGTTTTGACAACAGGGGTACATTGAAATGCACTTTGCAACAGCAATTTGTTCCAAATCCAATTTATTTCTCTTTAGAGAAGAAACTTTGAGCTTTGGAATTAACCAAACTCAAGAAGGATCTGTGTCACAATATAATTCAGTTCATTCCTTCCTTCCTTAATTGGTGAGGGGAGCAAAGCATAAAAGCGATATAAATCTTTTACAAAAATACAGTGTTAAACACAGTGCAAAGTCAAAGCAACAAAGACCTTAGAAAGTGCATGATGTTAAACAAATAAATCTAGTGGATAAACATTACGCCATGTAAGAAGGGTATGCTGCCACCACAGTGAAAACTTTATAGCGATGTCATCGACCGTGACAACAATTACAGATCACTGTAAAGTTAGCTCTGGACCATGGCATGGCTTCCTTGGGTATTGCACCCCTCCCCAAGTCAGCTCTGACCTGAAGTTGACAACAATAAAGTGTGGAGGGTGTGGATGGTGTGGATGGCACAGCCCCCCCCCAAAAAACACATTGCTTTTCTGACAGCACAATGCCAACCGCAATTGCAGTTGACATAGTACTGTCGTTGTATCAGAGCTCAACAGATTTTCTGTCAAACTGGCATTGTAGAACCTGTGAGAAGAATTGTTAATGGCAGGGGAAGCAGGAGCAAGACGAGGAGGGAAGGAGTCTCAGCTGGTATTAGAGGGAGGCATTTTATAGACTGGTGGTTACCATTATTACATTTTATTTTTAATTACATGATATGAAATCTATTTTTTTCTTTCAACTTATGCTGGTAACATCATTTTTCCCATTCCAAACAAAAAGGCCTTTTAATAACCCCCAGATGTATCAGCCCATTAGCCTAGTAGATACATCTATAAAATTATTTCCTTTAATTATTCTATATAAATTGGAAACTTGGGTCAAAGTGAATCAAATTTTGGATTAATCTCAAATAGTTTTAGAAAGTCATGTTCCACTATTCAGCAGTGTCTGGTACTTTCACATTTAGCACATAAATATATTAAGATAAGAAAGGCAAAAACGTCTGCTGTTTTGTGGATTTGAAAATGGCCTTTGATAGTATGGCACGGGGTCATATTGCTGAAAACAATAGCTGCATGGCAATAAATGCTGCAAGCAAAATATCATGAGGGGAAACAAGGTTGGTAAAAACACTGACTGCAACCAAAAAAGTGAATACCATTCACAGCAATGGGGCCTCTTTGTTTTTGCAGTGGGTTTCTGCCAAAGCACCCCCCCATGTGGTGGGCTTTGCCTCTACACATCCCTGGCCTTAAAATATCTAACTCTGAGGGGGTGTGGACTTTGGGGATAGGGAGAAACTCGGGAGGGAAAAAAATATAAGTTTCTTAAAATAAACACAAGGAAAAATGTTACAACACCAGAAGACCTGGGGGGAACTGAACTGTGGTCGCAGGTCTCCAACTCTGCCATGTGCTGATGCCTTAGCCAGTTCACCACAGGAGCTGCTCAACCAGGCACCACACACATGGCAACTTCATCTGTTCCAAGTAACAGCGCAGAGGGATGGGGTAGTGGTAATTTCCTACTGCCATTATACCCCTGGCCCTCTAAATGCTAGTGTGCTTTCTACCAAGTGGTTCTTGAAGGGGGATGGCTCAGAGGTAATGTGAGAAAGTATTTTTTCACAGAAAGGGTTGTGGATGCATGGAACAGCCTTCCTGGGGTGGTCGTGGAGTCAAAAACAGTGGGGGAATTCAAGAATGCATGGGACAGACATAAGGCAATTTTATTGGGGGGTAGGAGGAAGTAGGCTGTTGGTTAACTAAGATCTGCAGCTTATCCATTAGGTAGGGAAATGGGCAGACTAGGTGGGCTAAGCGGTCCTTATCTGCCATCAAATTCTATGCTATTTTTAAGCGCTATATTGACCTGGTACTGATAGGATCAGTCAGAAGACCAGTATTGGGATAGATAATTTCTTACTTGGATATTATAATTAGACTTCATGAAAATACTTGGTCTAAAGTATAGTATAACATGAAGGAATAGCTAGCAAATGTCATTAAAACAAATTTAGGGATCCATTAAGGATATATCTTTGCTCTATTACTTTTCAATATTTATGTGAATAACATTCTTGAACAATTATATGATTTAAATTGCCTTTCTCCAAAAAGTTTGAATAAAACAGTATCACTGTTACCTTATGGAGATGGTGTGGTTCTCATTCTTCCTCATTACTAGGGCTACAATGACAAATTGATACATTCTTGCATCTATGTGATGAAAACTCAACTTTTCTCTCTGGAAGCACTAATAGGGATAAATATACTGTAGTTTATATAATAATGGCATTAAGCTAAAAATAGTTAAAACTTATGACTATTTAGCTTTTCATTTTTCGAGCAATCTTAAGTGGTATGACCATCTTAATTACATAAAACAAAAACTTTTACCTCAATGAATGGCATAACACATCTTATGAGAAACTACTGAGGTTACTCAGTGAGCAGATGTTTGATGGTATTTGATGCAAAAGATAATGTATGCATTAGAGAGGTGGGGTATGACAAACACATCATCTGTTGAAATCATTCTAATTAAGTTTTACAGGTATCTTCTGAATCTTCCAGGCTGCATATTTGGTTGCATTCTTCACACTAAGTTTGTACAATTGTTTCTGTCTACATTGATCATGAAAAAAATAAAACATGTCTTGCTGGACATGAAACTAATCAAGATTTCCAAACCTCTGTATAGAAGAACAAACAGAATATTCATGTACAGGTCTCAGTTTTCCTTACATGAATTTTATTAAGTACAGAATGTATCCTATTTGTCTGGGTTCTGTCCTAATGGATATATATCAAATTACTAGAGTATTCATAAAAATAGTATACAACAGAGGTAAAAGACATAGCTGTGCAACAAGACATAGCCAAGTTAGACTAATCCAAAATTCATAATTCATATAAATTATTGACAACAGACTTTTCTAGAGAACCAATTTGACATTAGTAGAAAATAGAAGGTGCAGAAATTGCTCACTTGCCTTTGATTAGTATTATTTTCAAGTAAATGTTATTGTTCAAACAACGTAGAGCAAATGTTCTTTGTCCAGTCTGCCATTGTGGTAGTGGAGATGCTGATGAGCTGGAATATATAGTTCTTTTTTGTCATTTCTATAAATCACAAAAGACAACTAACTTGGAGGAAACAATAAATGATGTGTATGGTTTCCCAAAGGATATTATTCATTTTCTAGGTAAGTCTTCAGATTTACATAAACTGGAGAAGTTAGAACAATCTACAAACCTTGAGTAATACAAGAAATTAAAAAGATAGAGCCATAGTGCATAAACATCTCAATTATGTATTTCACTGTATTAAAATGATAAGTCCTCCTGGATGCTATACAAGACTGTTTTCTGACACAGGGAATCACAGAATCAACAAGGGAGGAGGCCATACTAGACCTAGTGCTATCAGATAAAGAGAATGTCCGGAATGAAGAAGTGAGGTAACCCCTTGCAGGCAGTGACCACTGCACAGTGTGATTTTCCATCTACATGGGGAAGGCAGCAGCCATGTTAACAAACTCTGGCCAGAGCTGATAGATACATAGATACATAGACAGTGTTGGCAGATAAGGGCCTATGGCCTACACAGTCTGCCCATTTGAGCTTGTAAGTTTAGTTTATGTTTTCCTAGAAGTCTGTTGCCCCTTACAATTGACCTCCAGAATTCCTTTATGTCTATCCCATGCATTCTTAAATCCCGTGATTGTTTCAGCCCCCACCACTTCCTCTGGCAGGGTGTTCCACTTGTCCACCACCCATTCTGTGAAGAAATTCTTCCTCATGTTTCCTCTGAATCGTCCTCCCTCAAGCTTCATCCCATGCCCTCTAGTCCTGGAACATCTTTTTCGCTTAAAAATAGTGTATTCCTGCACCCTGTTCCTCCCTGTAAGATACTTGTATGTCTCTATCATATCCCCTCTCTCCCTCCTCTCCTCCAGGGAGTACATGTTCAGTTCCTTCAACCTGTCTTCATAGGACCTGTGATGCAATCCATGCACCATCTTTGTTGCCCTCCTCTGAACCTTCTCTACCCTGTCTATGTCCTTACATAGGTATGGTCTCCAGAATTGTACACTGTACTCCAGGTGGGGCCTCACTAGTGTCTTGTATAGTGGAAGTATGACCTCCCTTTTCCTGCTGGTGATGCCCCTGCCTATACATCCCAGCATCCTATTTGTTTTACCTGCTGCCTTGTCACACTGTTTCCCTACCTTGAGGTCATCAGAGATGATAACCCCAAGATCCCTTTCCTGCTTGGTGCATGCTATATCCTCACCCCCAACTGATATATTGTGCCAGGGTTTTTGTGCCCCATATGTATTATCTTGCACTTTCTTGCATTGAATTTCAACTGCCAAACCCTGACCATTCTTCAAGTTTCTGCAGGTCCCTTCTCATTCTGTCTACACCCTCTGGTATGTCTACTCTGTTACAGAGCTTTGTGTCATCAGCGAACAGTGAAATTCTGCCTTCTAGGTCCTGCGCAATGTCACTGATGAAGATGTTGAATAGGACCGGTCCCAGCACTGATCCCTGTGGTACCCCACTGGTCACTCTTCCCTCTGTGGAGTGACAGCCATTTACCACCACCCTCTGTGTTCTGCCACCCAGCCAGTTACCTACCCACCACACTACTGTCCTGCCCACACCCATATTCCCCAGTTTGTGTAATAGTCTTCTATGTGGCACAGTGTCAAAGGCCTTGCTGAAGTCCAGATAGGCCATGTCCACTGCCCTCCCTGATCCACCTCCCTAGTCACCCAGTCAAAAACTTCATCGAGGTTGGTCTGACATGACTTCCCCTGGTGAAACCATGCTGCCTTGGGTCCTGTAGTCCACTGACATCCAGATGTTCCACCAATCTTTCCTTCAGTAGTGATTCCATGATCTTCCCCACTACCGAGGTGAGACTGACTGGTCTGTAGTTCTCTGCTTCCTCTTTGCTCCCACTTTAGTATAAGGGGACTACATCTGCTGTCCTCCAGTCTTTGGGTAGCTCCCCTGTTTCCAGTGATCGGCTAAACAGGATAGCCAGAGGTTCAGCCACCACCTCTCTTAGTTCTTTAAGGACCCTGGGGTGCACCCCATCTGGCCCCATTGCTTTATCAACTCTTATTACTTCCAGTTCCTTCAGGACCCTTTCTCATGTAAAGGGACTTGTGTCCATTTCTGCACCATTCTCACATCTTGTACTCCCTTCAGACCCATTATCCTCCTCTTCCTCAGTAAAGACTGAGCAGAAATACCTGTTCAATATGTCATAGGGCAGTGATGAGCTGCCAAGTGAGCAAAGTTACATGTGCGCATATAAATTATTAAATGCCCAGGTGTAACTTGACCATTTTTTGGAGGTGTTGCACCAAATTTTCAATGTGGCCTTTTTGGGACCCCTCCTCATGAAGAGTGCCAGTTTTATTTTGTTCACTTGTCCTGAAAGGTGATTTCGCAGAGCGACCATGCCATTCTGTGCCACAGGTGCAAAAGCATGTTTTGGGCAGGATCTGATAAATGACATCTGTACAATTTAAAAGGAGGTGTGCAAAAATGGCAATGTTGAAAATGTGGAGGGAAAATATTACAAATTGGCAAAGTTAGGAGCTTGTGTGCACACTCGTAATGCAGACTTTTTTTCTTTATTTTTTCACCAAATTTTCAGCATGGGCTTTTTGGAACCCCACCTCACGAACAGTGTCACTGTTATTTCATGAATTGGTCTGGAAAGGTGATTCCAAGCAGTGACTGCAAAATCACCTTTTGAACCGAGTAAAAAAATGACAATGAAAGTTTTCACAAGGTGGGGTTCCAAGAACCCCATATTGAAAATGTGTGATCTAAATTCCAATAAATGACTTATTATTACAATAAGTTGAAAACCCCATTGAATGGCATTATATCACGCTTACCTTTGATTCTTCAGTTAGCGGTTTGGCTTTGAAGAGTGCAGACGTGTCCCAGGCCAGAGAAGATGACAGTGCCATCTTCCAGAGGTAAGTATGGGGTAAGGGAGGTGGGTGCTCAGTGGGAGGGTGGGGAGGGGAGGGACTGAGGTGATGATGAGGGTCCATTTTCTTTTACAGATAAAAAATGGAAAAACATGTCGAGGACTGTTTTCTTTATTTACAGGTAAACCAAATAAAAAGCAGACATTTGGGCACACTGGGGTGGGCTGCCAGTGTGGCGCATAAAAAGAATGGAAAAACATGTTGGGGGACTGTTTTCTTTATTTACAGGTTAAAAAAACAGAAAAGCAGACATTTGGGCACACTGGGGTGGGCTCCCAGTGTACCGCATGAGTGGGGGAGGTGACATACTGCCAACACAGGGATTGTGGACCCCAATTTCGGTAACAGAAAAAAAAAAACATTTGGGCACACTGGGGTGGGATCCCAGTGTGCCACATGAGTAGGGGGGCACTGATTTCTGCTGCATCGCCAACAATCATGCACAGAGGAGGGGGACAGTTTTGGCCACATTGGCAGCAGAAGGGAAGGAGCCCAGCCAGTTATGTAGGAGGGCAGTAGGATAAAGAGGTCACATTCGGTGGGAATTGCCAAGAGGAGGGACTGTTCTTTGATGCATTGGCAGCTGAAGCAGCGAATGGCATTTTGCCATGCACATGATGGCGCCAGCAGAACTGCGCATGCATATGAGTCATGCATGTTCAGTTCATGCCATGGAATGCAGAAGTAACAGCTGATATAGTGTGACTGTTATTCCATAGAGCCGATCATGGTGGAGGGGTTCAAGCTCCGTTGGTCTTTCAGAAGGATACTTCCAAGAGTCCAACCGAAGGTTCTGTGATCGTCCATTTTCAAAGCTACAGAGCAATCTCAAAAGGGCTGTAGGCTCCACCCACAGCCCTAAAAATGAAGGTGGTGGACATTAGGAAGGCAGACTTCAATAGGATGGGGAGCATAATACAGGAGTACCTTGCAAAGCTCTGAACAGGGATGGATGCAGACCAGAAATTGACCATCATTAAGATGGGAATAGTCAAGTCCACCAATGCCTGTACAAGGGCCCATAGAAGGAACTCCAGAATCAAGATACCTAGCTGGTATAGCAGGAAGGTGGCTGAAAAGGTATAGGAAAAGAGGGGCAGCCTTCCTGAAGTGCAAGCATATCTCGAAGGAGGAGGACAGAAAGGTATACACTGTGAAATCTAGGGAGGCAGGCAGAGAGGTCAGGGCAGCCAAGGCTGAGAAAGAACTAAGACTGGCCCAGGGGATTAGAAAAGGGGAGAAGGACTTCTTCTGATGCATTAAGGAGAGAAGAAGCAGAAAGGATGGGATAGTTAGGATAAAGAGGGAGAGAGGGAGGGATGATGGGCAGAGAAAGGGGAAGAGCAAGCTAAGGCACTAAATGAGTACTTTTTCTCAGTCTCCACCAAGGAAGTGAATGGACAAATGCCACAGGGGAAGATTGGGGGATACTTGAGGGGGGGGAGTAGTATGATGGTGAGATTAGGGAGACAGAGTCTTAAGAGGGCTAAAGGAACTGAGGGTGGACAAGGCACCTGGCGCAGATGGGGTACACCCGAGGGTCCTGAAGGAACTGGTGGGGGGTATTAGCAACCCCACTGACAGACCTATTTAACACCTCACTGGAGATGGGGTGTATGTCACAGGACTGGAGGACAGCTCATATGGTACCCCCAACAAGAGTGGACCCAGGAATTAGTCAGGTAACTACAGGCCATTTAGCCTAACCTCCACAGTGGGAAAGTTAATGGAGGCCATTCTAAAAGAAAAGCTGGTATCCTTCATTGAAAAGAATGGTCTCCAGGATGACAGGCAGCATGGATTTGTCAGAAGGAGGTCATGTCGAACCAACATGATAGACTTCTTTGACTGGGTGATGAGGTATTTGGACAGGGGGCAGGCAGTGGACATACTATACCTGGACTTCAGCAAAGCATTTGAGTCAGTGCCGTATGGCAGGTTGATCAGCAAGCTGGGGGACCTGGGATTAGGGGACAAAATCCTGGGTAGGTCAAGATCTGGCAAAGGGATAGGAACCAGAGAGTAGTGGTAGGGGGAAAACTGTCCAAACCTAGGCCTGTAACCAGTGGGGTACCACAGGGCTCACTGCTTGTTCTTGTGCTGTTCCACATATTTATAGGTGACATTGCAGAGGGGTTAGTAGCAAGATCTGCCTTTTTGCAGATGATACTAAACTGTTTGGGAGGGTGGACATGGAGGAGTGGAGACAGTTTTAAAGGGAGGACCTGGCTAAGCTGGGCAAATGGTCAGGCATCTGGCAATTGGGCTTTAATGCTAAGAAATGTAAAGTAATGCACATGGGAGCCAGAAACCCAAAGGCCAGTTATTGGCTGGGGGGAATACAGGTGACAGTATCAGAAGAGGAAAAGAATCTGGGAGTAAAGATCAGGGGTGATATGAAACACACAGTACAGTGCCGAAAGGCAACAGTCGAAGCAAATAAAATGCTGGGCTGCATCACCAGGGAATCACTTCTAGGAGGGAGGGAGGGAGGGAGGAAATTATTCTGCCATTGTATAGATCACTGGTGAGACCACACCTGGAATGCTGTGTTCAGTTCTGGTGCCTTTACCTGAAGAAGGATGTCATACAACTGGAGGGGTACAGTGGAGGGCAACAAAAATGATCAAGGGCATGGGAATAGAGATATGAGGAGAGGCTGAGGCAGCTGAACATGTATTCGCTGGAGGACAGAAGGGAGTTGGGGGGGACATGATTGATACCTTTAAGTACCTTAAGGGCATAAACAGGGTTAGTAGGAAGAGCATCATTAACATAAGAAAGGAGGGTACAAAAAGGGGGCACAGCCTGAAATTGGTGGGGAGTGGATTCAAGAAGGAAATGAGAAGGTGCAGAAAGGGTGGTGAAGAGGTAGAATGAGTTGCCGGAGGAGGTGGTGGCAGCAAAGATGGCAACCAATTTCAAAGGGGGGGGGGTGGAATAGGGTGATGAACAGGATTAGAACTGAAGGGGACACTACTGGAAAGTGGATAAGGGAGGGGAATGGGCTGGTGGGGATTGACTCCAGGAGGAGTTGGGGAGGGGGGCAGCTCCACGAAATTAACTGAGCTGCACACTCAAGCATACTTAAAAGACCAAATTATGACCTGTTTCTGCTGGCAATTTCCTATGTTTGTATGTTCATAGGTAGAAATAACTAAACGCACTCTAGAAACACTGGTTATTGCTGGGATTTGTTTTATCTATATTACAGTTTCCTAGATAACTATAAATATCAGATTAATTCCTGTAGTATATAAAGTGAAATCATATTGCAGTCAAAGACTGAGTTCAAGGAATTTGTCTTTGACTTGAACCATTTGCCCAATTAGAATCATGAGCTTGTAAGCTAAAAGAAAACCACTGTTTGCATGTGTAGGTTAACCAGACCTGAACCATTCAGAGTCTTGTTTAAATGTTACCATAAATTGTTGAAATCATCTAAAGCTCATGCCTTGATCTCCCCCTCAAACTGTATATCCAATAATGTTGGAAATCATGTTTAATGTGCCATCTGCTGATATGGACTGATGTACTTGTAAAATACTGTTTGTACCCGCCCCTATTGTATGACATATAATGATTGCAAAACTCTTGGTATATTTATTTTAAATTAATATATGTTTTATATGTGAGTTTCTAAACTGCAAAGACTTCAAATAAGTTGAACAATTAACTTTAAAGTTGACTCTTAGAGCCCTTAGCGTAAGAGGAGCCCTTAGGGTGGTTGCTAGCACCATGGGTTTAACTGCTGCTTTCTCATGCTTCAGGGAGAGGAGCTGTACATCAGGAGCACCCAAGCATGCCCAGGCTAGATAGCATTGCCTTTTCCAAGGGTCTGTCTGAGAATGGTGGCCTCACAGTTGTTACACCAGACAATCTCATCCATCATTCTTTCTGTAGTGTCCTGTCCCTTTTTACTGGTTGGAAAGTTCCCTTATCACTATGCCCTAAACAGACTGTTTGTGCAGTCTGGTGATTTACCTGTTTAGCTACACCACTGTGTTCATAGGCCTATGTTTTGCTGCCTAATGTCCTGTGAAAGCTACCCTTCCTACATGACATACCAGTTTAAAAGAAGAAATCCCTGGTGGATTACCTCAGAGGTGGTTTACCTTACTCAGCAGAAAGAGCATCTGGTGGTCTGTGGTCTCCTCTGCAGATGCCTCGTGAGATGTTAATGCTATACTCCTACTCCAGTGCACTCACACTTTGAAATGCTCATGCAATGGAATGCTAGTGTACAAATCCTTTTATTTAGGGAGCTGTCTCTTACACTAAGGATCTGAAAGCTGAGCTTACGTATAACCTGGATGGCTGAAAACATATTTATAATTTAGCATTTCAATTGTTAAATTTTAGGTCTCCTACCTATCATGGTAAAGCTTACATCTCCCCTACTGTTTAACTTTAGGCTTCCTCCCTATCTGGTTAAATTCGCATCCCCATCCTAAACTATTAAATCTTACTCCTCCCTTCCAGGGTGCAGCTTACTCCACCATCTAAATTGACAAGTCTAAGGTGACTGCTGCTTGTTGTCCTAACTATAATGATACTTCTAACCCTGTCTCTCCCCCCTCCAATTTTCCCACACTTCCCCCTCACTGCTTATCCTTACCTTCACCCTTCTATCCTTTTCTCCCTCATCCCCTTCTTCCTCCCTCCCTCCCTTATGCCTGCCTTATCACCCTCTCCCTCTTCCCTGGCATCCAGAATGCTGTCTCTTCCCTTCTCCTTGGATTCACCTGCAAACCCTCGGGTGCCTCCTTTCTTCTTACCCTCCTACCCTCCTCACACTCCCTCTCCCCCTCCTCTCCCCATAAACAATTCATAAGCTCCACCAGACTCTTTGTCTTCCTGTTACTTATTACCCCTCTCCCCCTCCTGCTCTCCCTCCTATCCCTATAAACAATTCATAGGCTCTCCAAGCTCTTTGTCTCCCTGTTACTTATAGTAGCAGGTGATATTGAGCTCAATCCTAGACCTGCCCAGTCATCTTCCTCTCATTCCCCAAAGGACTGAGATTGACCAGTTGCAACTGTTCATGGTTAACCTCAAGCCTTATGTGCTGGTGATTTCAGTGTCTTGGTTCTAACACATGATTCTTGATAGCAAAGTTGCCATCCCCATGTACACAATCATCTGGCAGGATTGTGTAAAGAGGGATGGTAGAGTTGTAATCTTCCTCTCCTCTAGCATAAGGTTAGAGTCTGTATTTTCCATCACCTTCCCCTCTGCCTATTAGTTGCTCCTTCTCAAGCTCACCTTCCCCTTCTCTGTCCCTATATTCATAGCTGATGCCTCCTGGCTTGTCCTCACCTTCAGCCACGGAGATCCTTACCACTATTTCCTACCACGTCTTCTCTGGTGAGCTGCTCCTCCTCAGTGATTTTAACCTCAATTTGCTCTCCCCCCTCTAATAAATTGGGTCAAAACATTATGTCACTCCAACTTACCAGTCTGATCACTGACCCTACCGATCTCGGATCCCTCAATCACTCCCGTCTGGGCTGGGTTATCCCTCCACCCCGACTGTATCATGGATTCTAGTACCCTCCTCAACACCCTCAGTGATCACCATATGGTCTATTGCAAGAGCAAAATTCACTGTCCCAAAGCCCATATAAATTCATTTAGATCCGGTCCTTCAGGTTGCTGGTCTTGTCCTCCTCAACCTTGTGGCTACCAACTGGTCACCCATCTCTACTGTCAGCAGCATAAATACTATCCTCCAATATTTTAATGCCAAATTTATGTCAACTTGGGATTTCCTTTCCTTCCTTAGAGAAAATGGTCAGAGCATCCCAGCTCCCATGGATTTCGGCTGTTACTAGCCTTCCTTTCGTGCATGTTACCTTGCCTGCTGGACCCACAAGTCCTCTGGCTCTCTTGACAACTTAATCAAATACTGGACCCATTTTAATGCCTGCCCCAGAATTGTCAGGATTGCCAAATCTGAATACTTTGTATCAGTGCTCAAGAACAATCTTAAACACCGCTCTACATTCTGGAAGATTATCCAAACCCTCTTCCTCTCCTAACTCAGTCCCTTCCCCCATCCTCAAGAAGTGTGACAATCCTTTTCCTGACCCCTCTCATGTTGCCTCAGCTTTCAACTCTTTATTCACCTCTGATGCTTGCTCTCTCATTCCTCTCATCTCCATCCTACCACCCCAAGCCACACCATCTCCTTCCTTCCTACCACTCTCACTGCTTTCCATAAGACCCTCTAGGCTCTAAATCTCCATATGGTGTGAGCCCTGATGAACATGACTCTAAACACATTCATCTCTTCCACATGCCATTGTTCTGCCTAATACCTCCCCTCTCAACATCTCCTTCTCTTTAGGCTGCATCCCTGTTACTTGGCAACAGGACATGATCATCTCTTGTCCAAATGGGGTGACTCTACCACTCCTGGCAACTACCACCCTATCTCCCTGCTCCCCTCTGTGGCTAAGTTCCAAGAACACCTTGTGCTATCTATGCTCACCCCCTTCCTTGATTCATTCTCCTTCTTCATCCCTTTCCAGTCTGGCTTCCACCACCTCGCACCTCTGGTTTAGTAACTCCATTCTAAATGGTACAGATCAGGGCTTGGTCACCTCTGTCATTTTTGTTAACTTGGTCAAAGCCTTTGACACCATTGCCCACCCCCTCCTCTTGGCCAAGCTCAAGGCAACAGGGCTCTCCGACTCCAGCTGGTTGGTTCTGCTGCTTCCCTGAGGACAGATCTCAAGCTATCTGGTAGGAGAATTCATATCCCCAGCTCCATGTCAGCTCAGGCATCCCCTGAGGGTCTCTCCTTGGTTTATTACTCTTCTCCATCTTCCTTAATGATCTCCTTGCTGCCTGCTCCTCTGCATCTATCCATATGTTCAGACACCACGTGGCACTCTTTTCCTTCCTCTCCTCCTTTGCCTCTGACCTCACAGCTAGGTTCCAGATGGAGTTTATTAACATCCAGCACTGGTTCCTGGCTAATCAGCTGTCTCTCAACACCCAGAAGGCTGTCTCTATCACCTTTGACAATAGGCAGAGGGTTAGCAGGCACACCCCTTTCCCCTTTTTTGATACCCTTGATGGTGCAGCAATTGAGGATGTCCCCTTACTCAAGCACCACAATGTCTGTGTGGCCTGGCACCTCAATGTCTCAGTGTATGTGGATACCATCCACAAGAAGCTGTGCCCCAAACTTGGTGACCTCTACAGGAATAAAGGGTGTGTCCTGCTTCCTGCACGTCAATAGATTATCTCAAAGATAATACTGCCCATCTTTAACTATGGTGACATAGTATTCAGTGTTGCTCCCAAGTCCACCCTGGCCAGACTGGATCCCCTTTTTCACTCCTTTTGCTGATTTGCTCTGGACCGTCCTTCCCTCTGCACCCACCACTTCTCCCTGTACTCCTAGCTCTCCTTCCCCTCCCTTGATGCCATACACCTCTCCCGTTGTGTTTCTCTCATCTCTCATCTCTAAATACTGATTTGGCTCCCTTCCCACCTACCTTGCTTCCCTCCTCCCCTACTACTTCTTCTTACCCACTGTGAAACTCTGGCAATCACGGTCTCACACTCCCATCAAGAAAAATCACTGCTGGTCAAGCTGCCTTCTCCTTCCTATTCCCAAAACTATGAGGTTGTCTCCCCCTTACTATACATTCTGCCCATTCCTACCAATTATTATCCCCCTCCTCCATGACTTCATCTCTCACTTCAGCAGTTGCCCTAATTCTGATCCTTGTGCTGCTGCGCACCACCCTTCAACCTCTGCTCCCCATTGCCCTGTACCTATATAAGTGCAGTACCCTCTTCCACCCTCCCCAGTTGACAACCTTTGCTCCCACTCTGAGCTCAGTATTATCTTTACACTTTGCAAATCTTGTTATCCTCCAGCACTTAATTTGTATTGTAAATGTGGTTATTCTTCAGCACTTTATTATATTGTTGTGTATTTTACTAGCTGTATTCCTTGTCTTTGCACAATTGTTATTAATGATGATTATTCACACAAAATTGAATTGTTTCTTAGTGTTCCTCATTCACTGACCTACGCAGCCAGTATAGTGTCATGCTTGTGTAACTGTGTTAGTTTTGGTTGTGGCCATTCGCACTATCTATTCCAGAGGAATTACCACCCTGTAGGGGTACGAAGCAAGGAACTCTCAGAGAGGGTTCTGCCCCTAGAGGTGCCATGGGACAGTTCCCATGGCTAAAGGTACCTTAGGAATCCCCCTAAGGAGACAGCATTGCAGCTGGAGGAGGAGGAGGGGAGGATAGTGGGGGCAAAGACAAAATACTTCACAGTGAGGCTGAGAGGAACTGCTTATATAGCTCAGGAAGTAGAAGTGGCTGGCTGCTTGGCTACTGAATTACAGGCAAGCCTTTCAATTCACTGACCTATGCAGCCAGTATAGTGTTATGCTTGTGTAACTGTGTTAGTTTTGGTTGTGGCCGTTCACACTCTCTATTCCAGAGGAATTACCACCCTGTAGGGGGATGAAGCAAGGAACTCTTGGAGAGGGTTCTGCCCCTAGAGGTGCCATTGGATGGGTCCCATGGCTAAAGGTACCTTAGGAATCCCCAAAAGAAATGTAGTATCATCCCCAAAGGAGGCAACATAATGCGTATGAGCAAGCGGTAACAGTGACGTAGAAGCAGTAACTGGAACATAGTAGTAGAGGAGAATAGTGATGGCTTGCATTGAGAGAAGGGGATCCCCTAAGGAGAGAGGGAATGGCAGGACATCCTTCACTTCCATCCAACAACGGAACCTACCTAAGGAAACTAGGGGAAAACTATGCTAAGTGTTATGACCTGAGGCAACGGAGGAAGGAAAAAAAACCCTATGAGGAGGAAATCTCTGGGGATCCAAGGCCTAGGTCACCTTCCCTCCAGGCTTGGGAAAATGTATTTAGTGATGGCTCTGCAGCTGCAATTTGGAAAACCCAGTTAAAGGGAGGTGGAAAATACTCCAATTTGGAGGAAGGCTCTCACTCAAACCCTCTAGCGGGAATGTCTTGGAAGGTTGCGAGAAAACTCTGCAACAATACAAACATCCAAGGTGCAAGAGGAGAGCAACAACTGCTGAGGCACTCACCGGGCCTACCCACCCTAAATCAAACCAGGTGAACCAGAGGCAGTTTTAGGGAGAATGCGGTGAAGGTGCCTTGCTAGGGAAACCACTAAAGTCAATGGCCAACCGTTATAGTGGAACACTAGAGCCAAAGGAGATCGTCGTAACCACCCTTCACCACTAGTCTTAAATTCTACACCAGGAACTGCTGTCAAGTAGCAGGCAGCTAAAGCCAAGCCCAGGGCAAGGACATTCCCAGTTATGGACCAGGTGAGAAGGATCCCACCCCAAGTTGGACACGCTCGATGATGTGGACTAAATGCAGAGCGAGACCGTCGGCTGCAGGAACCTGTGGCAGATTAGAATGGCTGGTATGCTCCAGAATTGATTGAGAGCTGTAAAGCTGGTGAGCTGAATGAGCACGGCTTGCTGAGATCGTAAGGAGCATTGAGTGCTGAGACCTTGCAAGGTCGGATGCAGATTGAGAGCAGTAGAATCCCAGGCGAAGTGAAGGGATGGCACTAAGCATAAAGCAATGGTTTGCGTAAGCAAGGAGCAATGGTTGTGTAAGCAAGTGGGGACCTGATAGGTCAGTAAGCAGTAGTAGTAGTAATAGGTGGACCTGCATAACAACTTTATAGCAAGTAAACAGCACTGAGTTAGGGGCAAGCCAGCCAGACATGAATAGCCAAATCAAGGTGACAAACTCCTAGGATTTTCAGTGGCAAAGACAGGATTTAGAACAAAATTAATTAACCACATAGGCCACGACCCCCCAAACACCTCCCATTCCCCACCATAGGACAAACAAGGAAGTGATGAAAGGCCAAGAACCACATGCAGATATAAAAGCTAGTTTAATAGCCTCAGCAGGAGCTTCAGATAACCTCAGAGTAAACAAGGTAGAATAGGAATGGGTGTAAACAAAGCAGCAGCTGGAAGCAAGTGGGCCTGTACAGCAGTAGTTAAATGAGTACAGTGTTAAAACACAGGCACTGGGTACAATAGTAATTAAAGTAAACAGTCAGCAGCAGAGGCTGAAGTTGTAGGTAACTGAAAGCAGTAGCATGAGCTCTGAGTAGGTTTGCAGTTGCAGTGCAGTAAATTGAGAGTTGTAACTGAAAGCAAGCAGAAGGAGCTCTGTAGTAGCAGTATGCTACGAGTTTTAAAAATAAAAGCCCCCCCAAAAGAGGAAACCAAGACACAGCAAAACAGAAAACAGGGAAGGCCCCAAAAAAACAAGAAACAAAACTCAGGGAAGCATACAGCCAGAGGAAAGATACAAACCAGAAGCAGGAAAACAAACACTGAACCCAGCAGAGACACACAGAAACAGCAGGCTTGGCGGGGTTAGGCCCCAGCCAGCTCAGAAGACAAACCAACATAGCCTCCGACTGCAAAGACAAAATGCTTCACAGTGAGGCTGAGAGGAACTGCTTATATAGCTCAGGAAGTGGGAGTGGCTGGCTGCTTGGCCACTGAATTACAGGCAAGCCTTTCAATTATCCTGTCTTCCCCCTACCCCTGGGACACATGAAGAAATGAACTTTTACCAGCTCTATATGTCTTTCCTGGTGAAACTTTTAAAATGAATAACTAATAAAATAATTTCTCAAGTGAAACATAGAAATTTTCAGCAGAAACGGCCCCTTGACCCACTCAGTATGCTCAGATTTTCCCTGCCCAGTCTGTCGCCACAGGATCTGCCTGGTATCTGTAGATCCCCCCACCTTCCTTTATATTTAGTAATAGTCCCAAATGTCTATATCATGCATGTTTGAAGCCCCCCATCTGTTTTTGTTCCCACCACCACATGTGCTGGCAGACTGTTCCAGGCATCCATCATTATTTGGGTGAAGGAGAACCTCTTCATATCCCTCTTGAACTTCCCCCCTTCCAGCTTCATTTCATGGCCTCATGACCTAGCACACTTTCTCATATGAATTAGACTCCCATCTTGTACCCTGTTTGGCACCCAGAGGTACTTGTAGGTCTCTATCATGCCCCCCCCCTCTCTTTTAGGGTGTACATGTTGAGATCCCTCAGTCTCTCCTCACAGGGGTTTGATGTATACCCTGCAACATTTTAGTTGCCCTCCTCTGGACTGCCTCCACCCCGTCAGTGTCCTTTCTAAGATGTGACCTCCAGAAGTGCAAACAATGGTGAGGGTGGAGTCTCACCAGTCACTGATACAGTGGCAACATCACTTCCGTATTCCTGCCAGTGATACATCTTTGTATGTACCCCAGCGCCCCACTGACCTTGCGCACTGCCATGTTACATTGCCCTGCCAGTTTGATATCATCAGATATGATAACCACAAGCTCTCTTTTCTGCTTAGTGACCATCAATACCTCCCACCTTTTATACTCAGCTTCCTTTTTTTGGCATTGAACCCCAGATGCCATGCCCTTGACCTTTCTTTAACTTTTCTAAGGTCTCTACTAATTCTCTCCACTGCTTCCTGAGTATCTGCCCTATAACATATGTTGGTATCATCTGCAAAGAGGCATACCATCCCTTCCAGTTTTTTGTGATGTCTCTTATGAAGACATTGAAGATGACTAGTCCCAGTACTGAACCCTGTGGCACCCTGCTAGTCACTCTCAACTCATTAGAGTGAGTGTCATTTACAACCAAAATCTGTTACCTATCCATTGACCATTTTTTTAACCAGTTTGCCACTTTGGATACCACCCCTAGACTGACTAGTTTCTTTACCAGCAGATATCCAGACCTATATAGGTGTGAGAACCCTCAACTTGAACCCATTTGTGGTTCGAAATTTCCCTGCAACACACAGCTGCCCGCCAGCTACCCAAAAAACTTTAGGGGATCTCCAGCCCTGTACAGGTGTGAGAACCCTCAACTCAAACCTCCCTGTAACACACAGCCAGCCGGCATCTCCCCAACGAACTTTAGGGGATATCCAGCCCAGTACAAGTATGAGAACCCTCAACTCAAGCCCATTAGTGATTTGAAATTTCCCTGCAACACACAGCCACCCGCCAGCTCACCAATGAACTTTAGGGGATATCCAGCCCTGTATAGGCATGAGAACACTGAACTCAAACCCATTTGTCGTTTGAAATTTCCCTGCAACACACAGCCACCTGGCAGCTCCCCAACAAACTTTAGAGGATATCCAGCCTTGTACAGGTTTGAGAACCCTCAACTTGAACCCATTTGTGGTTCAAAATTTCCCTGCAACTCACAGCCACCTGACAGCTCCCCAATGAACTTTAGGGGATATCCAGCCCTGTACGGGTGTGAGAACCCTCAATTCGAACCCATTTGTGGTTCAAAATTTCCCTGCAACACACAGCCACCAGGCAGCTCCCCAATGAACTTTAGGGGATATCCAGCCCTGTATGGGCATGAGAACCCTCAACTCGAACCCATTTGTGGTTCAAAATTTCCCTGAAACACAAAGCCGCCTGGCATCTCCCCAGCAAACTCTAGAGGACATCCAGCCCTGTACAGGCATGAGAACCCTCAACTTGAACCCATTTGTGGTTTGAAATTTTCCTGCAACACACAGCCACCTGGTAGCTCCCCAACAAATGTTAGAGGATATCCAGCCCTGTACAGGCATGAGAACCCTCAACTCGAACCCATTTGTGATTTGAAATTTCCCTGCAGCACACAGCCACCTGGCAGCTCCGAAATGAACTTTAGGTACAGAGAGGGTTTTGTACCTAATTCAAACTTGACGCTTTCCCTGCTAGGCCATTTCCATTGGTGTACAGAGCTTTGCTTGCCAGCACTAATTCCCCAGAGAGTAACCTGTGTTTTTTTTTAATTAATTGCAGAGCTTACACTGCTCTGATTTTACTGCTGCAAATTTTGTTTTAATTTTTAAAGTGATATAGAAGTGGATGTTAGAGTTATATTTTTTTCTCTTTTTCTGTTTTTTACTGTGTTAAGGAATTAAGCAATAATGCCCGACAGGGTGTGTGGCATGTTGGGATAACGTCAAGCCTCAGGTGGTTGGGCATGAGGCCGCAGGCTGAGAGCATCCAATAACTGAGGCGTGACGTTATCCCAAATGACACACACCTTGGAGGGCATTATTGCTATTATACAATGGCTCATTGTTAAATATAAAATAAAAAAATAATTTTAAAGAATGTTTTTGTGTGGAAAAATATTTTTTGTTTTTTAAAAGAAGATGAAACAATGAAGCACATCATCAAGCATATCAAGCAGTACATAATCAAGCAAAAGTTCATCTACAGGTTCACAGTGAGGCTGAGACTAGACCTGTGATGTTGTACTGGGATAACATCACGGGCCCAGCCCAAGACTGACCAATCAGAGTCCAGGATTTTTTCTTGCCATTGTATAATACTGTATGTAGAGTCATTTAAAATTTTAGGCAGTATGGAACATGGTTGCTTTCAGAGCTCTGCCCCTGCATTTTTTCTGTAATGCTCCTGCTGCTCCCGTAGCCATCAATAGATCCTCCCTGTCCTAACCCACCCCCTGCCATAGTTCTGAATCTCCCCTGTTCACTTTCCTATTGTTAAGTCTGCCTACCCGCCTCCGTTAGACCTGTAAAAAATTCCCTCTCTCTCTCTCTCTCTCTCTCTGTTCCTTTTTTTGGGGGGGGGATATCCAGCCCTGTATGGGCGTGAAAGCCCTCAACTAGAACCCATTTGTGGTTTGAAATTTCCCTGCAACACATTGCCACCCGGTAGCAACCCAACAAACTTTAGGTATGGAGAGGGTCTTGTACCTAATTCAAACTTGACCTGCTAGGCCATTTCCATTGGCGCAAGGAGCATTGCTTGCCAGCAGTAATTGCCCAGAGAGTAACCTGTATTTTTTTTTAAATGCAGAGCTTACACTGCTCTGGCTTTACTGCTGCAAATTTCGTTTTAAATTTTAAAGTGATATGGAAGTGGATGTTAGAGTTATTTATTATTTTTTTTTTCTGTTTTTTACTTTGTTAAGGAACACTGCATGTGGATTTATTTAAAATTTTAGGCAGTACTGCACATAGTTGTTTTCCGAGCTCTGCCCCTGCATTTTTTTCTGTAATGCTCCTGCTGCTCCTGTAGCCACCAGTAGCTCCTCCCTGTCCTAACCCCTGACATAGCTCTGAACCTCCCCTGTTCACTTTCCTATTGTTAAGTCTGCCTACCCACCTCCTTTAGACCTGTAATAAATTCTCTCTCTCTCTCTGTCCCTTTTTTTCAGGGGATGTCCAGCCCTATACGGGCATCAGAACCCTCAACTTGAACCCATTTGTGGGCCGAACTTTCCCTGCAACACACAGTTGTCCAACAGCTCCCCGTTGAACTTTAGGTATGGAGAGGGTCTTGTATCTAATTCAAACTTGGCACCTTTCCTGCTAGGCCATTTCCATTGGTGCACAGAGCGTTGCTTGCCAGCAATAATTCCCCAGAGATTAACCTGTTTTTTTTTTTAATTAACTGCAGAGCTTACACTGCTCTGACTTCACCGCTGCTAATTGTGCACCACCCACCCTCCTCCACCCTAGTCCTTTATTAAATACACCTGCTCCCCACCCCCTATCAAGCTCATTCTATGCCTTAAAGGGGCAAACACCCTGAAGTTTTCCTTTGTTTCACAACTTTACCAATCTCTCTCAGCTTTTTTACTTTCCAGATTGAAAGCATTTCTGAAACCTAACAGTGCCTAATCTGTATTGACTCCTTAGATAAAAAAGAGGTCAACCATTATCTCTTGAAGGGGCAAATGCCTCTGAAGCATTTTTTTCTTTTTTTCAATTTTAACTGCCTAATTCGTTAGCTACCTTATGTCCTTGAAAGAAAATGTTGCTGAAGTCTAACAGTCCAAGGGCTTAATCTTTATTGGCTCCCTAGATTCTCAGGAAGGCCAACCCCCAGAGGGACTTAGTTGCTCCCTATAGCTATTTTCTACAATCATATTCCTTGCTTTTGTACTGCGCATGCACCATATACAACACAGTTCCTTCATCCCTAAATACAACTCCACCATGGGATGGTTCCTTACAAAAATATATCACTATGTTTTGCAGTTTGCCTTATTTTATTTCTTATTATTGCTATGCACCCCCCATCTTACAAATAGTTCAAACCCTAAGCCAGATGTCACTAATTTCAATCCCCTTAATATACTTTTTTGGCAGAGCCAATTGCCTAAAGATGTCCTAACTTTATAACATTTTTACACTGGAACTTCCTACTTGGAAGTAGTAGAACTTTTTAGAAACATTAGACCACAGTTCTATTGCCATATATCACTAAGTATGCCAGTGAGAGTTGCATTATATGCACAGTCCCTTTACCATTATCATGCTGCCATGCAGAGAAGGCAATTTTATCCTACTCCTCGCAAATGGACCAGACAACGCCTTCTCAAAGTCTTGATAAACATAATACTAAAGCTTCTCCTGTTGATGCGACTCTGTTCGGGTAACATGGATATGAACCCAGGACCTTTCATGCCTATTGCTGCCCCATCTGAGCTAGCTCAGCTAAAAGGTATCAGCTTACAACACTTTAATGCATGCAGTCTATTGAAAAAACTTGACCTAGTACAGGCCTGGATACTACACACAATGCCGGATGTACTGGTAGTATCAGAATCTTGGCTGGGGGGTTCCACCCCTCACCACAGTGTCAATATTCCATCATATTACATCTTCAGGGCTGATAGGCCTACTAGAGGAGGTGTGGTTGCAATACATGTGTCAGACAAATTCTCAGCCTTGGTTATTGACTCTTCCTCTACTCACAAAGAATACAAAAGTTTTGCACTAAAAATCTCTCTATCTTCAAGTGAATCTGTTTGTGTGGTAGGCTGCTACAGACCCCCATCAGGAGGACCTGAGATACTAAACTTTCTTCACAAAATATTAAACTCAACAGATTCAGAAACCATCATTATGGGAGATCTCAACATAGACTGGAACTCTACCTGTTAGATGCCTCTAAAGGACTTCTGTGATGCCTACAGTCTTCATCAGCTAATCTCAGAAGTGACCAGTCCCAACACTAAAAACCCAGCACATAGTAAACTCCTGGATTTAGTCTTGACTAACAAACCCTATAAAATCTCTCATGTAGGAGTATTCCCCACTGACATTAGCGATCTTAGGGCTATAGCTTGCATAAGGCACACGCCAAAAATATTCCCAGGGGTAGGGTACACCTACAAAAGGAGTTACCACAAATTTAGTCCCACAGCATTCCTGACTGATCTTAGCAGAATTAGATGGCAGGAATTCTACCTTGCATCATCCATCACTGATGACTACATCACCTTTCAGACTCTAGTCTTAAAGGTCATTGATGCCCATGCACCTGTTATTAAATCCAGATCAAGGAAAAAAAATCCTGTCCCTGGTTCAACAGCACCTTAAAAGCTGCACTACACCACAGGAATGCTCTCTGGAAAAAGGCTAGAAATACCAAATCAAAATCAGATCGGGCTGCTTTTAGAATGATTAGGAATCACTGCACCAAATTAATCAGATCTGAAAAGGCAAAATACTACCAAAGTGTGCTAAAGTCTAACAAGAATAACAGTACTAAATTCTGGCAGATTCTGAATGAAGTAGAAGGACATAAATTGTCCTCCACATTACCATCCAAAATCATCTCTGGAGATACTACCTACACAAATAAACATGACATTCTAGAAGCCCTCTACAATCACTTTGCCACTGCTGGCCTAGCCTTTGATACCTCACCCATAAGCAAATTGCTGAACCAGCAAACCAGCAACAATACACCTTGGAACCCTTTCAATACCTCCACCTGCTCGATCAAATTTAGCTTCACTCCTGCCTAACTCAAGCAAGTTGATGACCTCCTAACCCACTTAGATATTAAAAAAAGTGCAGGGGATGACCAAATTACCCCTCTCTTTCTAAAATTAGGCTACTATGATCTAGCCCTGCCAATCACTCAGCTCTTCAATATGTCTCTCCTCAAGGGGGCACGCCCTCCAGTGTGGAAAACAGCCCATGTTATCCCTCTGCTCAAATCTGGTGAATTGAGTGACTTAAACAACTACAGATCCATCTCTCTTCCTATTCGGTCAAAGCTTCTTGAAAAGCTCGTAAACTGTCAATTAAGAGAATTTTTGGAGAATCATAACATACTAAACCCTCTACAGTCTGGCTTTAGGTCAATTCACAGTACAGTCTCTGCATTAGCCAAGGTTACTAATGATTGGCAGATGGTACTTGACGAGAGAAATCATGTCGCTACACTATACCTAGACTTAAGCAAAGCATTCAATACTGTGGATCAGGATCTGCTATTGACCCTACTTGAAAACATTGGGCTTGATGATAATGCCCTTAAATGGTTTCCTGCTATCTTGTTGGAAGGCAGCAAAAGGCAAAGGTGCAGGGCAATCTTTCCCCCTGCAAAATCCTTCAGAGAGGGGTACCTCAAGGTTCAATTTTGGGCCCTCTATTATTCGCAATATACAGAAACAATCTCAACCACAATATTAAACCTGCCAGTATTCATCTATTTGCAGATGATGCTGTGCTTTATGTCTCTCATCCTACCATTGAATCTGCTTACAGGGATTTAGAGCAAGAATTTAATATTCTACAGCAAAATCTACTATATCTGAAACTTCTACTCAACACCAAAGAGACAAAAATCATGACTTTCTCTCCATCAACCAAAGCGACTTCCGGATCACATCGGTCAGTCAATATGTATATAGCATCTATGCTGGGTGAAACCCTGGAAAGAGTGGACAAATTTAAGTATCTAGACTTTTGGTTGGACTGTAAGATCTCTTGTATCCCCCGTGTTGAAGAACTCTCCAAAAAGCTAAAACAAAGGCTGGGATTATTCTTCCACATCAAACGTTTGCTTACCAATGAAGCAAAATTAAGATTAGTCAAAACAACATTCCTTCCTCTAATTGACTATGCTGACTTTCTTAACAGTCATTGTCCCAAAACTGTCCTTACAAAGCTGGATCTCCTGTACCACAGAGCCTTAAAATGTGTGACCAACTCTCCATTTAAAACACACCACTGCTCACTTTACAGCCAGCTAGGCTGGACTTCTTTATCCACCAGAAGACGGCATAAAACCTTCACCTGGGCCTACAAAGCCCTCACCAACAAACTCCATCTTTACATATCCAGCTTCTTTAAATTGAAACCTTGTATATACTCACTTAGGAAATATGCTTATATCTTGCTTTATACCTCCCAGGGTAAGATCTTGTTTTGGCTCCATATCCATTAGCCATGCCTTATCAACTTTGTGTAATTCCCTTCAAAATACCCTAAAATTGGCCCGCTTTGTTAGCCTAGCCTCCTTTAAATCTCATCTAAAACCACTGTTGAAGGAAAACTGCCAGTGCTATACCTAGTATCTCCCCCCTATAAAATTGTATATGGCATTTACCACTATATTTGCCCCTGGCCCTCCCTGCTCTCCTTTTTTACACTCCTGTCTGTCTCTGCCCTTGCTACTCCCTGTGCATCACACCCTTACACCTTTATTCCCCTTGTCCTATTTGATCTTCTATTATGCCTTACCCCATCTTTATGGATCATGTTCTACCTTCTCCCTTACCTCCTCCTATTTCAATCATATTATACAGTTAGCTGTTTGCACTTATGTGTGTGTGTTATATATATATATATATATATATATATATATATATATATATATAATCTGAGTAATTTGACTGTCTACCTTGTTATGTAGTACCCATTGTATTGTATGAACTATTGTGTAAATCTGTAGTGGTTTGTTTGTATATTTTGTGTGTCCCTCCAGGACCACCCTGCAAATGAGTATCTCAATTGTGAATTTCCTGGTAAGAAATAAAATTTAATTGAATTGAATTATGCTGCACAGTGTTGAAGGCCTTGCCGAAGTCTAAGTCAGTCACACCGATTGCCTTTCCTTGATCTATTTCTTGGTCACTGAGTTAAAGAAATTGATCAGATTCATTAGCAAAGCATCGCCTAGAGAGGGTGACTGTGGGCCCAAGAGGAGGAAATTTAAAACAGAAGATAGGGCAGACACAGAGTTTCTGGATCTTTATTTTAAGATCCAGAGAAGGTCTGGGGTTAAATGACAATATAGATTTGGCAGTCCTTTTGTAAAGCAATGGGTTAGTCCAACCATGCAACGTGAAAAATGTAAATAAGAATGAATTTTATTTCATTATGCCTTTTAAATGTAACTATATATTCGGTATGCTACATTACAGTGTCCTTTTTATAATAATGATGTATTCTTTGGCAAATAAGAACAAGGGATGAAATGAATGAGAATATGGAAAGCTTTTTTTGGATATTATTACAATCTTATAGCTAAATGAGCAAACGTAAGTATAGCCCCTTGTATCTCATGGTACACTTTAATTGTTGTTAGTAACCATAGTACCTCAATTGCCAACTGGTGATCAGCACTAGTATATATACTCAGCTTGCATTCAAATAAATGTCAGAATGTAGATTTTAATTGTTTCACAATTAATTCTGTCACATATGCATGTGTATCAGCATTATTTAACATGTTTAGTACTGTTGCTACACATCTCTGATGAAGCTTGGTGTATAGCTGAGCGAAACCTAAGATGTTTTTGTAAGCCTGCAAGTGGACATTATGTCTATGAGCCAGTAATTTTGCACTTATGCACTTTTTTGCTAAATAAAGCACTTTATCTATGACCTTGACTTGTTGCTGACTCTCTTCTTTGATGTCAGTTCTTGTTAATAGCACCAGTCAACCTCGGTGCAGTTATTTTCTTTGCTTATTATCAGATTCATTTGTCATGACCCCACCCCAATAAATATATGCTGCCTTTTAGTTGTATAACCCATTGGATTCAAGATAGTCCACTAGCCATTCCTTTAAGAGGCTTTCCATTAATTTCCAACCACTGATGTTAGACTCACTGGCCTGTAGTTAATAGCTTACTCCCTGCTGCTACTCATATGAAGCAGGACTTCTTCTGCTGTACTGCAGTACTCTGGCACCACTCCTGTTTCTAGTAATTTGTTGAATAGGGCTGTCAGTTGTGCAGCAAGCACTTCCCTGAGTTCCTTTAACACTCTTGCTCTACCCCACCCACATCTATGGCCTTTTCCACTTTCAGATTCACAAGTACCCTTGGGACTCTTTCCTCTGAAAATGGATTTGTGTCCACCTTCCTTTCCCCTGGGCTTTGTGGTTTTAAAATAATTATAATTACTGATTACTAATGGTAGCTTGTGAGGTGGGTGCCTGAATCATGGCACCATCCAAAACAGTGATGCGATATGGTCGAAAGCCTGAAAGGCAAGGAGGCAAGGAGGGTGACCGGATGTGGTGCAGTGGGCGACCCTAGTGACAGGATGTCGCTACATGTAAATACACGTGGGCCGGGAGCAAGCATGGTGAGCATGGCCTGGGAGGGGGCAGAGGGGATGTAGGGGGTTGTGCCGTGGTTGGCTGCCGAGCTGTGCCATGGTGTCAGGGGTTGGCCTCTGCTTGTGGTGCTGGGGTTCTGGGTTTGGGTCGGAGTCCGGGCACTACTGTGCTTTTCTTGCACCTGGCCCAAAACTTGTAATTTTTTTGCTTTCGCACCCCCCCGACATGCACCCCACTGGAGATGAGAATCCTTAAGTAGGGGGTACAGGGGGTGAAGCCCTCTGTCATGGTGGGGTGTGGGGGGGGTGAACCCCCCCAACAGAAAGCAAGTGTTTTCAGTCCCTGGCGCTGTTCTCCTGTGCGCTGAGGATGTCAGGGTGGTGAAATTGTTTTCACCACCCTGACTTCACGATAATGCAAGTTGCCGTTCGGTGCTCAACATTATCACATAGAACCATTACTAATGACCATGATTATCAGTCCAATCTCTGTGTACCTCAAATCAATTTCTGTAATAACTTGCTTAATGTCATAACATACAAGATAATGGATGGATATTTATTGGTAACCATGCTGTAATTGCCTTGAGAGGTTACCGTGACAGTTTAAACTTCGAGAGCGAAGCTCGAGAGGTTTATAGTTGTGATGGTAACCTCAAGAAGTGGTTTCAATGAGATTACCGATAAATCATCATCGATTATATTTTATAGTGTATGGGCTAAAAATGTAGATGTTTTTTACTAGGTTTCCCAAAGTGCCTCTGCAGATTAGGGCCAGCTCTCACGGCCGTGGCCATTCATTGTACGTCACTTGTGTAAAGGACCCGCACATGTGCAGATCCACTCCCACTGTTATGGTACTGATGTGACATACTCAAGAGGGGTTTACAACCTCTTGATGTCACATCGATACCATAACAACAACATAAACTTGCTGAATTCAGACAATAATAAGGGCTCCCCATACATTATAACCAATTACCTAGCTATTATGAAGCTCCATTAGAACTGAATAACTGGTTATTATCACTAAATGTAAATCTCTCATTTTCAATTTTTTAAAAAACTCTTGCTACTGCTTGTGCAGTTGAAAACCACAACAAAATCATCCACAACTTAAAAACAGTCAAAATACAGTACATCAAAGAAGCTGATTGTAAAATACTCTCCAACAGTATAACTTACCACTCACAGTTCTGCTCCACCTCCCCCCCCACCCCGAGACAGCTCGCGGCTGCAGCATTCAACAGCTCAAATCTCCACAGTAAGCTCTCAGAGCCAAAGACTGTCATTCATTTTCTCTTTTTACTGTGGTACCTCTAACAAGACAGCTCTCCTTTTTGAAGTCTCCTTTTTGAGGTTGGGTTTAATAAATTTGCATTAATTGCTGATGTTACTTAAGCTCCTTGCTTTTTCCTTACTATAGTTTAACATTGCATAGTGTTGTGTACTGTAGTGTAGTGTAATGTAGTGTAGCATAGTAGGTAGTGGAGAAACAAGCTATAAAACTGCAATTACCTGTAATTATAAAAAATGAAATATGTGAAGATGTGTTATTACTCATTTTTTCATGCATCCGTGGTGTGTGATGCCTACTTAAACCCTTTGATCTTCGCTTTCGGGGTCTAAGGTCCATCATACACTTTGGGTATATGACAAAAACTCCTAATACATATCTGCTCATACATTATTTTCTATATTTAGGGCCAGATATTCAAAACTTTGCGCCGGGCAAAAACTGTTTGTGCAGGTTTAGCTCGGGATTAGCGTGGGTCTGCTATATTCAAAAGGCCAAATAGCGTGGGCAAACTGCATTAGCGCTGGGCAAGATTATAATGTATGCAAGGGGCAAACTGACACGAATACAGGCACAATGCTATATTCAGTGACTAGCGCCACGCTAAGTGGTTTTGGTGACTTAGCCGCGACATAGCGCGGTGCAAATTACCACCAGGAAAACATGCTTAACCCTGGGCAATCAGCTTTGCGAGCCACTTTGGCTTTGTGCGGTATTTGCGTGGTTTAAGCGCGGTTTTGTATGACCCTAACAAATAAATATGACACATAGATAAAGCCAAACATAGAGGAAGCTATGCTGCTAACCGATGGCATCACAATGATGACATCATCTGCCACCAGTCCCAGCCATGCCAGGCAGTAAGTGGTGACCCTGCCACCAGTGGACAGCATGGCAGTGTGGCCATACAGCACACACCTGCAGACCACACATCTGTGGACACAAACAGATGGCAGCACACACATGCAGCACTGTGGGCATGGAGGATGTTGAGGGGAGCATGTATGGGTGGCGAGGCTGTGCCACAGACCAGGTGTGGCCACAAGGCTGGGACACATCCTGCAGCGCCTCAAGGCCAGTATTGGGAATACCCCTAACACTAGTGTGCCTTCGACAATATATACCCCCGGCCACATACCCCACAGCTGTACAACTGCCACAGCACACAAAGCCAGAAATGTACATGTCACTGTGAGCATCCCATGCCACAGGTACAGCATCTGTGGGTCACACAACAGTGTAACAGTAATGTCCACTGTCAGTAAACACCTGCAGGTTGGGCCTGTCACTGTGTACAGTGCAGTCATCATCACTGCCCTACACACCATAGGCAGTGCTGTGTCCCTCACACTACTGGCCCCCTTGCTACTGTAGTGTCTGCTGTGCACTGTAGCATGCCCTACAGTGTGACAGTTGCATGCAGCATCATCACCATCTGTGCCTATGCTGTCTTATCCCCTGGGGTACAATATGCTATGTTATGCTGTACTGTTTACATGTAGCCTGCAGCTATCATTGTGCACTGCCAGACTGACCAACAGGTGGAGCTGCGGTTGGACCTGGTCAGCCCCTGTACTTCCAGACTGACCTACAGGTGGCTCTGTGGGACCCTGCAGTAATGCTGGGCAAACTGCTTGCAAATCAGGGTATAATGAGATACTAATCTGGTTGTTTGCCCAGAGACTACCTAAGTAGGCTCATTTGCATGGCACTTTTGAATATGGCACATTTTAGCTCCAGGCAAATGTGTTTGCCCTGGGCTAACTGCTTAGCTCCGCGCTAATGTGTTAGTGTGGCACTAACGGTACGGGGAATATTATACAGTTTTGATCACTGTTCTTTCACACCTGCTGCTTCCTGCAGCTGTACTGGGTCCATGCATTTGCTGGCACACACATTGGCCATGTAGTTCGTCTGTACCTGCCCTCACGTTGCTGTGTACTGTGTTGTTGTTGTGGGTTGCACTTTCTGGTTGCTTTATTCAGTGCTGTCTTATTCCAGGGCTATGTTTGCCCTGCACTCCCAGCCCAGTTTGCATGGCCTTATTACCATGCTATATTCGGAAGCTGTTTGCCCTGGGCTATTCCTTTTGAATATAGCTTGCTCTGTGCTCCTGGCTAAGTTTGCCCGCCGGGCAGTGCTAATTTTGCCCCGGGGCAAAGTTTTGAATATCTGGCCCATAATGTTCTATCAATGGTCACTACCTTTACATTGTACTTTTTTTACTTTCTGTTTTTTTTATTTGCCAAATGCCTCTGACTTCCCTGATGTAACCAGTTCTACCTGCATGTATTTGATATATATATATTTTTTTCTCACATGGTTGATGCAGGCAGGCTGATCAGCCCTGTCACCATCTCCTCTGCCTGGTATCCACTTCACCCAGACTTATCTTGCCTGTATGTACCCAACAGTTTGCCCCCTGTGGTGGGGTCAGAAAGGGGAGGGCCTTCCTCCTCCTACCTGGCACCTCTCATCCAAACGTGGGGTTGGTGGTCCAGGTGGTGATGAAGATGGGCAGGGCTTCATTAAGCTGGCACCATCCCCTTTCCATTTTCTCCCAGTGTTCACCATACACAGTGGCAAATAAGTGTAAGAGTGTGGAGGTACACACATGCTATGGAACCATGGCCCCTTCCTTCTATGGCACTCATAATTCTGGTGCTACAGCCCTGGCCTCCACCAGGTGGCAGCCAAGGACAGAGATGGCATGCCTCCCAACCCTTGGAGAGGAGAGCTGTCCAGCAGACACTCAATCCTCTCCTCTACTAGCCCACCCACAGCAACCTGAGCTCATTCTAGAGCTCTGTTTGCCGGTGTGGTAGAAGACAAAGTACATAGCAACTCAGCCCTCCATGACACTGGGCAGGCTCCTGGTTTAGATTTTCTATTACCTTACACCATTGCATATAGTCATGTATATGGTATATACTGTACACCATTATATATATTCATGTATATCTTCAGCATA
The DNA here is from genome assembly GCA_016271365.2 of Neoceratodus forsteri. Classification (NCBI taxonomy): domain Eukaryota; kingdom Metazoa; phylum Chordata; order Ceratodontiformes; family Ceratodontidae; genus Neoceratodus; species Neoceratodus forsteri. The sequence goes on along the minus strand of CM028133.1, from coordinate 410,509,631 downwards.
TTATTGCACTTGTGTTGCTTATGCATAGCCAATGATTATCCGTTGATACAACTGCTGCTGCTTGACTGTCCTACCTGACTTACTTGAAAACAAATCAGTGGCTTAAATGTGGATATCTGAAGTGCAAGATTCTATATAAATAATAAATGTTTAACTGTTTTTAAAATAAAGTCCTTTGATAGAACCAGCTGTCTGCCCCACCCACCCCAACCACCCACCCATCCAGGGGCGGCTGTCAATTTAAGGATCCACCCCCATGACATCACATCTGGTGACATCATGTCCTGTTGCCCAGAACCTATCTCCCCACTTTCCCATTTGCAGGTTATACCTGCTGGCCACTAGAGGGACCTATGCTCCCTCGCTACTTCCTACTCCTACCTGTACAGTACTCCTTCCCTTGGATCTTGCTCACCACAATGTATTGGCCCTGCCTCACGCTCTGCCTGTGCCTATCCCCACCAGCAGTGCACTTGCCCACTTACCCATCTGCTATTCCGCACTGTGCCCTGGCACCCCTCCCTCCTCTTGCTCCTGAACCTGCTCTCTTGCCCCTTGGGACCTCTGTGTGTCTCAGTCCTCCTGCCCTCCCTAGCTTCCTCCTCACCTCAGGCACATCTGGGTGTCTTCTTATTCTTGCCTTCCCTTCCTGTACCACCTGCCACCCCTGCTCCTTAACGTCCCTCCTCCCTCTCATGTCAATTGTAGGAAAACCTCTCACCATCTCCCAGCCAGGGTGTTAGTCATGCTACTACTCTTGTCAGGGAACATTCATCCAAACCCTATTTGGTTGGGAGCTCCTGACTAGCACCACAGGCCTATCATGGTCTCCATGAATATCTGTAGCCTCCTAAAAAAGTTTGACTCACTACAATGCCTGGTCACATCAATTAACCCTGATGTCATCACTCTGGTTGAGACTTGGCAGTCGAAATCCTCCCCTGACTCCCTGGTCTCCCTTTCTGGTTTCACCCTCTTCTGGTTCGACCGTGTTGGGAGACGGGGCGGCGGCTGTGCTATTTATGTCAAGGAATCTCTCCCTGTACTAGCCCTGCCTACTCCAATCCTTGACTCCAGGGCCCAGGCGCTTAATCTGAAACTAACCCCTGACCCTTTAAAGGGACCCCTTTATCTGACTACTGCATACGTGCCCCCCAGGGACCAAACACAGGCCATTGCCTCTCTTACAGAATACCTTTCCTCACTACCTCCTTCTGCTGATCAAATTCTGGTGGGTGACTTAAATGTCAACTGGCTCAGCCCCTCCTCCTCTTCTACCCATGACTCCTTTTCTGCAATAGACCTAACACAACTAGTTACCCAACCTACCAGGACTAACCCCAAGAGAGGCTCCAGTACCCTGCTTGATGTGGTACTCACCAACCGCCCTAATCAGATCCCCAATGTACAAGTCCTCCCAGACTCTCTCAGCGATCACTCCCCCATTCTATTCCATTGGTCATCCTCAGTCCCCAAACCCATAGCACAGTCCACATGCCGGCAGCGTCTAATACCTGGTGGTCTGACAAAACTTAAGGAACTTCTGTCCCAAATTGACTGGTCTCCTATACAGGCAACTCCTGACATTGACACAGCTCTCTCCTTCTTTGCAGAACTTTTAATAATGCCTGTGATATCTTTTGCCCATATGGGCCCGCACCCGTTCTAAAGGCAGAATGCCCCTAGGTAACCCAGCTTTGATCCACCAACTCAAACATAGGGACAACCTATGGCACTGTGCCATTGAGACTGGCTGGCCCAGTGACAGGCAGTTATATGCTGCCCGAAACAAGTTCACTGGGGCCATCAGAAAGGCCAAGTCTGAGCACTATCGGTCCTCACTCACAGCCTCATGGGGGAATCCCAGAACCTTCTGGGATAACATTAAACAGTTAAATGGGAGTGCACACTCCCCCCCACCCAGATCAACATTAATGGCGTGATCTCTTCAGACCCAGCCCTCATAGCCAACCACCTCAACACCTCATTCACTGACCATAGCCCTATCCACCCTACAAATTTTTTGACCCTCTCCCCCAGCGCCTGCCATAAATCTTTCTCACCCTTATTTTCTCCTCCGCTGTGTTTCTGCCCAAGAACTTAGGCGCATCTTGTCACTGCCCTCAAGAGTAATAATGCAGACGGTGACACCTGGATCGTGTATCCTACAGCTGGTCTTAGACACAGTCCTTACCCGATCACGTGGCCTCATCAACCACTCTCTTTGCCTGGGAAGGTTCCAACTGCCTGGAAAGTCACCACTGTCACCCCTATCTTTAAAGCTGGTGATAGGACTGTGGCTGGAAACTATCGGCCAATCTCCATTCTCTCTCCTCTCTCCAAGGCCTTGGAAAAAGTGGTAGCCTCTCAAATCTCTGACTACCTCTTCACCTACAATGTCCTATGTCCTGAGCAGCATGGCTTCCGAGCAGGCCACAGTACCAACACAGCCCTCCAAGAGTTCTCCAACTTTCTCCACTCCTCCTTAGACACTGGTTCTCTGGCTGGTGCAGTCTTCATTGACCTCTCTAAAGCTTTCAACACTGTCTCCCACCCCCTCCTTCTTGATGCCCTTAGTCTCTCTGGTTTTGCTGCTGGGCCTATCTCCTGGTGCACCAGTTATCTGTCTGACCGCTCACAGCATGTAAAAATTAATGGGACCTACTCAGACATCTGCCCCATCTTTTCTGGGGTTCCCCAGGGCTCCATTCTGGGCCCCTTACTATTCTCCCTTTACCTTAACATCCTTTCACGCTCTTGCTCGAACACATTCTGTTATGCGCTGATGATGCAGTCATCTTTGCCTCAAATCGTAACCCTATTGCCTCTCAGGACTCGCTGCAGAAGTCCTTCACTGAAGCCGAGGGCTGGCTCAAGGAACATAGATTGGTGATAAATCTAAAAAACAAAACCATGTTCTTCACTCATCCTCAAAACAAGTCCTGCAACTTCAAACTCCTCATTCACTCTGGGTCCTCTTTCCCACTCAAACAAGTTTGCTCCTATAAATACCTAGGGATCCATTTGACCTCCCTCTCCTTCCATGACACATCGCTGCCTAGCCACTGCCACTAATATCCGATTGGGCATCTTACATCAGTATAAACACTGCCTCCCCCAGAGGCTCTTCGACTCATGATCAGCTCCTCTATCCTGGCCCTAGTGGACTATGGACTGCCGGTGTATGGTGCTGCTGATCAGACCGCACGCCATAAAATTCGCACTACTCTGAATAAGGCCAGCAGGTTAATTACTGGGGCACCTAGGCTAACACACACCTGTCTACTGTACGCTAAAGTGCTGGCACTTGATCTTGATGAGCGCCTCAAATATCTGACCTGTACCCTTACAAAAAAGACCCTCCTTGGGCTATTCCCGCCTGGATTGACCACCACCATCCGCCGCTCTGTCCCACTAGTTCATACTCAGACCTCTGGGAAAACCTCTCTTGTTATCCCTAGAGCTAGGACCTCTCATGGCCAAAGAGCCTTCAGCTTTAGGGCCCCCTCCTGGTTCAACACACTGCCCCCCTCCATCTCCAAAGCTCCAACTATATCGTGCTTCAAAACGTCCTTACAGAACCACCTTGTTAACACCCGAAGCTGTAATTGCCACTAGTCAAAGCCATACTCAATACTAATGACAAAGCTTAATACTAAGCTGCTAAGGACACCATAACTCTGGTATTGTTTGCATCAATCCTACCTGTACCAGCTTGCTTGTATCTATGTCTTAAGTTACTGTTATACTGTTATACTGTGTATTTTCATTTGTCTTACTGTGATAAGGCACCTTTGTAAATGAGCCTATGGCTCAAAGGTTTTCCAAACTGCTGTCTAAATAAATAAAAATAAAAATTAAAAAAGACTAGGGCCAATGCAGATTAGTTACATAGGTGGGCAGAGTAGATGTGGTGATATGCATTTTTTCTGCAGTCTGTGTCTGTGCATCTATGTATCTATAAGGAAAGACAAATATACCTCTGATGGCTAGGGTACCCCAATGCACTTACTGTATGGTTGTTAAATTCTGCTGCAGAAAACTGCAGTGGGTGGGGGCTCCCCATTTCTTCTTTCCATCTTCAAATAGGCCTAAGAGAAAATTTTATGATCAGTCTCATTGAAGGAATTTACATTGGTTTGTTGGGAACAGAAGGTTTTAAAACTTTTCTTAAAACTTTTGTTTTTCATTTCATTGTTTTTAAGTGCAAAGCATTTCAATTGTATGCACATTGGAAAATGCACATCCTGGTTGCGTGCACAAAAATACCATGTCCAAACTGATCCCCATTCATGTAATTTTAAGATTTTTGCTTGCATGCACATTTCCATTTACTGTATATGCACACTATTTCTCCACAAAGAAGCTCCTCAAGCATTAAGCACTGTCATTCATACCTATTAAGAAGGAGCTTCTGATGCTGACATTACGTAAATGCTCGAGAGTTTCAACCTTTGTTTATCTTTGCCAGCCACAGTGACTGGAGATGCGAACAGCAGACAAAACCTAATAACTGACTTTATTCATAATAGTCCTGAAATATAATTTATATGTATTTTCGATGCTTGTACTTGATTTCAAAAGAAACATTTGATTATAAAAAGTGTTAAATTAAGTTTTTCTGCATCGAATACTGTATTGAAATGTTGCTTTGCATTTTACTAAGCAACTCCCTTTGTTTTAATGCAATTTCAGTTATATGCAATTTTGGACATGACTCCATTTGATTTAGTGCAGTTCCGGTTGTATGCAATTTCAGATGAATGCACAAAAAGGGATGTCCTAAGCATGTGCATACTGTACATCTGAAGTTGACTACACATACAGACTCAGTTAAACAGGTAATTTAAAAAATGCATTTTGCATCTTTATTATAATCTAGTTCACATGTAAAATGTTCCACAACCTCAGTATTTTCTACTGGAGGCTACCTGTCACGTTAAAATGTAAAATAATACTCCCACATACAGTATGTTGCACCATGGGGAATTCCAAATGAAATCTAGCTTGTACTTCTTGTCAATATTTGTTTTCCAATCAAAAAGTAGACATTTTGCAGTAAGGTTTTACTACCACACACAGTCTTGGCAGATAATCAAGGTGAAGATTGCCTAACTGGTATCTGGACATTTTTAAATCTATGTAATCTTTTAGGCATACCTGATAAGGCATATTTACGAAAGAATGAGCTAATTATAGTGGTGCACTAAAAGCACTAGAGTTAGGGTTAAATAAGCACCTTCATGTTAAATTGTAATTCTCAGTGATTTATAATTGGCCATGTCTATACATATTTTACACGGACTTTGAAAACATGATCTATGGCACAGAATCTGTGGGCAATGGTGAAATTTAATAAACTTTTTTTGCTAGGAATGAGCAAGCAAAACAAAATAAATAAATGTATCCATTTTTTTGTCTGATAAGGGTAATTTACTTGCCACATTAACTTAAACCCTAACCAATGCTTTAATGTAACATTTTTTTGCAATGAACGGGACCTAAAACATTCATGTAGTAGAAAATAAATGTTGTTGCTTACCATTGAAGACTGAGTATTCCTGCTATGTGAAATATTTGATATAAATAAGATTAACCCAAGTTTGATGTTTTTTTTTCCTGAAAATAATACCTTAATCTTACATTGGTTTAATCTGTTAAAAAAGACACAGCATTAAATACTTATGATCCACTAATGAACTGTAGATGAAGGAAACAATGTTTATTGCTTAAAATCCTGCAAGACAAATGATGGATTCTCTTTCAGACAGAAACATTTCCGCCAGCCAAATCAAGCTAGTGCCAAACAACAGAGAACCAGGGCAGCGAAGTGAAAAACCATTTATTTATTTGGTTAGTTTTTGTTGACTGGGTAGGTGCACTAGACAGCAGAGCTGCCTATTTTTAGGCACAACCTGGGAGGTTACATACATTGGGGTGGGAAAACAACAGTGTAATATACAGTTCAATGTTTGTGAAATAGCAATGGGGAGAGATGGGGTATACAGTGCTTGTGTAACTTGTAGTACTTTTTGTGGCTTTACTCTATTCCCACCCTTGAGTAGTAGATATGTAGGTAGTAATTTGTAGGGAATAGAAGGCCCATGAACAAGGGTAAGAAGAGCACCGGAGAAGGAGGAGGAGGGGATGGTGATGGATGAAAAAAAACTCTCTAAGCAAGGGAGGTGTTTTAGAGGAGGGCTTAAGTAGAGCTTGTGGGAGGAGCTAGCCCCACACTGAACCTCAGGTAAGCCCTCCCATTCAATGTTTGTGGAATAGCAATAGGGAAAGATGGGGTTTATAGTGCTTGTGTAGCTTGTAGTTCTTTTTGTGGCTTTACTCTATTCCCACCCTTGAGTAGTAGGTATGTAGGTAGTAATTTGAAAGGAACAAAAGGCCCAAAAAGATACCCCCTACAACTCACAGAGAGTATGACCCCCTGGCACTCAGGAGAGGACCCCCCAGGTGGAGGAAACCTCTGAGGTGCTATGGCCAGAGGTCTGCCCATTCTCTGGGCATACTTAATGGAAAAGGACCTAGGTTCTAGTAACCATAGCTAATTTGAGGTTGGTGAGTTGCATGGAGAGACAATAATCCATCTTTAATCCATGGATGATGCCAATTGCATGATTATCCTGAGGTTGAAGAGTAGGTCTGTTCTGAATGAGTGATAGAATTCTAAGTATGAAGTAAATCTGGGTGAAGGAGGACAAAGGAAGTCCAAGTTTCCAAGATGATGAATGATGCTTTCCAATGGAATTGCAAGGGTGTAATGGGCAGAGGGACCATGACCAGATCAATAAGGTACTATACTGGGAATAGTGGAAATGCAATGGTAGAAGAAGTTATTGGTGAATGATCCAACTTGTAAAAGGTTTGAGTGTAAAGGCATGGTCTGGAGGCTAGGAACTCTGTACTGAACAAGAAGTTACTAAGGAAACATCCATAGAATAGAACTAGTAGAAGAGTCTTTGAGTGCCCTGGAGATGATGGTTCATTATTGACCCAAGGATGATCCAGACTGAATGATGATCCTGAGGATGAAGGGTACATCTTTTCCATAGGGATGTTAGAATCCTATGTGTGAAGCAGATCCAGTTAAAGAAGGGCTAATGTAGTCCATGTTTCTGAGGTGACAAAGGATGCATGTCCAAAGGGATTGTGGGGCTGTAATGAGTTGGGAGAGAAAGATTTGATCGATATAAGACCAGACAGTACAATGTGAGAGTAGTGGTGATTTGTAAAGTTATGGGTGACTGATCCAATTTGTATAAGGTTTGATATTCAAGGTAGTCTGGAGGTAAAGAATTGATTAGTGAGCAATAAGTCACTAAGTAAGCATCCCAGAGTAAAATGAGTACAGGATATTTTGAGTGCCTGATGAGAGTAATGCCATAAGTGATTAGTAAAGCACTAGAGGAAGATTTTCAGAGCCGTCCAGATGGTAGCCTAATATATATGATGAATGATTGGAAATTGATTATAAGGATTAGATGGCTTCTTTATTTATTTATTTATTTTATTGTTTAACCAGGAGTAGCAGACTAAGCTGAAAGCTTTTTTACAGGAGTGACCTGGGAACACAGGGAAGTTAAGTGACTTGCTCAGGGTCACACAGTATGCAAGTGGAAGCTGTGGGATTCAAACCCAGGTCTGGTCTGCTGGATGTCATCAGATTTGCAGCTCAGAGCCTTAAACCCCTGTGCTATACTGCCTCCCTCTTTAGTCATGATGTTCCTGACTTTATGCTCAAATCCTCTGCTGGTACATTGCCTGAAGTAAGTGTGGGTATTCTTGTGGTGTGATCATTTAGGAGATGCACTGTGTTGGCATAGGTGGTTCAGTTTACAGGTAATCCAAATGCTGAAGTACTTGAGAGAAGCTTGGGGCAGATGAGAGTAAGAGTCTGTAGGCTGGATTGGTAGTAGGATCGATAAGTGCAGGATGCCATAGGATTTTAGTGCTACAGCTGATTAATACCAATTGGGATTCAAGGTTGAGCTGATGAATTTGACTTGGCTGTAATGGATTGCCAGTTAGAATTCAGGAGAGCCAGTTCTCAGTGATGGTCTTTACTGTAGAGATTAACTAAGGTACTTTGAGAAGAAGAAGCTGAAGGGTCCTCTGGAGAGTGGCTGACCCAGCTGATGGTACTACGTGAAAAGGTACGGATAATAGTATAAGGAATAGCTATGTCAAGGAATGAAATTGAGGTTTGGATGGCGTGGAGTCAGTAATCAGCTAGCTGTGTAGATCCCACGATGAATATTCTGGAAGATATCTGTGCAATTCCTAAAACTAGCAATGACTGTTGGGAAGTAGGAGTCAAGTAACTTGGTCATCAGAGTAAGTGTTGAGATAAGAGGTGGTAGAAGGTAAATGGATGATGTCCATAGCTGAATGGTTATCTTGTGATTCCCGGTATCTGTAGAAGCAATGCTGATTATGAAGTCTGGATATAACAGAAGGATTTAAGTCCTTTCCATATATGAGGATAGCCAATGAGATGAAGCATATAGGGAAGTCATGGTGATTAGATGGACAGGGACTGGAGAGTATATCTGATAGAGATAGAGGAGATCTTCCTATTGTCCAAGTGAATGGGATTCTGTGAATGATTATGAAGAACTGAATGGGCAGTATGAGACTCTGGTAATGTAAGAGTCTATGGGGCATGTGAGCCAAGGAATGTTTGCTGGCAGCAGTATTACTCCAGAGTAGTGAATTAATGATCCAATGAGTAGTGGAAGTGTACTGTTAGAAGGGCTGGAGTAGAAGTAGGGGATGGATAATATGGGAGAGCAGATGACTGGGTAGGATTACTGGTTGGAGATAGGATACAAGGCACAAAAAAGCCACAGCAAACAGTACAAAGCCCCGAGCAAGCAAGGCAAAGATGAGAAGGCAGCCATTCAAAATGGGAAAGAAGTCTGGAGTGGATCCTGAGAAACTGAAGGAGTAATGAGAGGAAGCTATGGGCTATGTGAAGCCAGATGACATTCAGAACAGAAAGGTACAGGACTGGGTCAGTTCCATGGTGAACAGTGGCAAATTGCAGGAAAGCTTAAGTAAAGCATCAGATGATGATCTACAGAAGGCTGAGGAGCCAAGCCAAGCACCATGAGCAACAGGAGTCCCACATCTGATGAAGGCTGGAAACGACTAGAGAAAATGATGGAAGGCGCTGGAGCAATGAAGGACAAGGTCCCAAATCTGCAAAAGGAAACAGTTCATACAGCAGCCAGATGGGGGACCTACAGCAAAGAAGTCCATGAGGCAGTCGACCTGCAGTGAAAGAGGGACTGAACAAGCTGGCAGTATCCATGCAATGAGAGAAAGGAGGCCAAAGGGGCTAGAGAATGAAGTCCGTGGAGGAACGGGGTGGCGAGTGAAGTCATTCAAAGCAGCAGAGTCCTGTGATTGAAGGAAAGTGGCAAACTGGCAGGATGGAGGCAAACAAACAAAGAGGTCCAGGTTGCATGGTCAAAGTTGCAGGCAGAAGTAGGAGGTCCAGGTCCAGAAGGGTTGTGGCATCAGGTAGCAGGTGGAAAAAACACATGTGAATCAGTGGAATGGAAGGACAAGCATCCAGATGGGATGTTCGAGGCAAGATGATCCAGGCTGGATTTGGATAGTGAATGTACAATGATGAGAGAACATGGCTGAGGAAGTTCCATTCCTGAATGGAATTGACAATCCGCATTGGTGTAGATGAAAACAGTGGAGACAGTCCATGATAGAGTCTGGCTACCAGCAATGGAAGTCGGCAGATGGGACGAAGAGTCTAGGCTGCAGATGAGATGAGCTGGAGAAGCAAGTCTGATAAAATCCTGTTTCTGAATTGAGTTGCAGCTGGATATCAGGCTGAGGACATAGAAGATGAAGCAGCAGACTGGAGACTCAGGCAACTGCCAGGGATGACAGATGAATGGTGGTGACCTGAAGTAGCATAAGTAAAATGATGAGGGTATGCAGAGAGTGATAGTTCCATTCCCAAAGGGAAGCGGCAACTGGCATAAGGTAGAGAAGGTATGGTATAAAGTCTGTAGATTGGAGACATAGCTCTCATCCCTGGCAGTTGGGGCATTCTAACCTGCACTCGATGCTGCCAAGCTGAGTTAGGACAGAGGACGTTGAGTTGGTAAGCAGGAGGTAGTTCCATTCCCAAAGGGAAGTGGCAACTGGTATGAGGTAGAGAAGGTATGATATGACTCAGTAGATTTTAGCCATGGCTCCCATCCCAGGTACTCGGGGACAAGCTAACCTTCACTCAATGCTGTCCAGCAGAGTTAGGGATGGAGGATATCGAGATGGTAAGTAGGAGGTAGTTCCATTCCCAAAGGGAAGTGACAACAGGTGTGAGGCAGAAAAGGTATGGTATGACTCAGTAGAATGTAGAGATAGCTCCCATCGTTGGTGGTAGTGATTGAAATGGAATCCCATCCCCAGTAGACAGGGGAAGCCTACCTTCACTCAGCACCTCAGAAAGTGTGAGTTAGGGACAGAGTCTGGAATACTGCTGGTATGGGCTGGCCAATGCACGACACTGCTGTAGAGAGAGTAAAGAAGTGATGGAGCAGGTATAAAACAGTAAAAGAAATAGTAGATGAAGTATTAAATATAGTAGAATTGATGGACAGGATGGCAATATATAACAAGACAGGTTTAGTATTGGCAGATAATGGAGTAAATGGTAGAAGCGCTGGAATGCATTGTGGGGCGAATGTTGCAAATATTATGTGGAGGTCAGATATGGAAATGTGAAATATGCTTTCAGAGTTGTATGACCAAATTGTTTGTGTATGGTGGAAGAGCTTCTGGAAGGAGAATGCATGGTCCAGGTGGCTACTGTGGGCGTGAAGTATTGTAATGAATTGCAGGCATCCATTTATCAAGTAGCAGCAATACCCCCCCCTCCCCATCGGAGAGGCAGTGTGTTTCAATTGCAGGAGAATGGTAAGAATTAGGAAGTAGAGCAAACTGTATGAAAAACACATATTATTGAGTGACCTGGAAGAGGTATTCAACCCCTGAGGTACAGGTCTGACCAGTTGAAAGATTGCAGCATGCATCTATGAGACAAGTGCCCTAATAACTAAGTCCTTTGTATACCACAGACACCTGTAGTTGCAGTATCAGGCAACCACAAAACAGTTTAATTGGTACAGGTAAAGGTGGTAGGGTTTCCATGCTGTACGGAGATGGTGTGCAAGATGCCAAATGCTATTGGAAAGTTGAGTAAAATATATATATATGTACTTACAGGTGGCTGTGGGCGCTTGAGAGGAGAGTCATAAAGCTACTGTGAGGTAAGTGAGGAGAGAGAGAGGCAAGGGAGATAAAGAAGAATCCAGGCAAGCAGGTTGTCCAGGTTAGCATCAGGGCCATGAGCTCCAAAGAGGCAGAGAAGCATGGGCAACTACGGCAACGTAAGCGCGTGGAATGTCCAATGTAGGGACGCTTGGAGATGAGACAAGAAGCAGGAATGATGGTTATAGAATTGCCAGTGGAGAACTGGGCTGAAGCTGGAAGGGGAAATAGCACTAGAGGTAATGCATAGGACATGAAAAAGAGGAGGCGCTGCTAGCACTAGGGGCATGGAAAGCCCAAAAAAGAAGCAGAACTCAGGAAAAGGAGAGAGAGGGAGCGAGACCCCAGCAAGGAACATGGTAGGAGAATAGGTAGAGGGGACGAAGACACAGGTGGAGAAAACAAATGCTAGACACAGGGAGGGAGGGGGAAGGGAAGAAAACAAACCAGAGCAGCAGTGGGGATGAGGGAGCAGTCACACAAGCCATGCAGGAGTCCAGGGAAAAAACACTCCCTAAGCAAGGGAAGTGTGTTAGAGGAGGACTTAAGTAGAGGTTGTGGGAGGAGCTATTCTCCACATTGAACCTCGGGCAAGCCATCCCAAAATATGTCTGGAGATAACAAGCAGCACAAGTTTGACAACATGACTAGTCAGGTGACCAAAGAAAAGCAGAATGTCAGGCAAAAACTTTAAACAAACATTAACACATTACGGCAACATAAGCAAAGATAATACAGATACAGTGCCCCTGAACCATGACAGACAAGCAATTGTGCTAAATAGAGGGTGAATGCTAGGTGAAGTCACTGGTAGTAGTATAGTTCTGAGAGAGCAGGTCCCAGAGAAAAGGAACAGGTGCCAGAGCAAGAGTCAAGAGGGTTTGACAGGTGAGTGGTTACCACCACCACAGTAACAGAGTTGAGAGCTGGCAATGACCTTACAGAGATTCCGTTTAAAACACCGAGCAGTTGGTGAGTTCTGGGAGCCAGTGGGAGGGAATTCCACATTTTTGGTGCACTATTAGAGAAGGCATTTCCCCCCTTTTTTGTGTTACATTTGGGTTGGGCTAGGAAGGACTTTTCAGCAGATCTCAGGGGATAGGCAGGTTACAAAGATGCAGACTAAGCTGACTGAGTTTTTTTACTTCATTAGTCAAATATCTATTGAAGTGCTCCATAAGGTGCGGGTGAACCTATTGTAACTCCACTGTGCTTTTCCTTGCCTAGAGGCTTTTCAGAGGATGGCAAAGCCATAGAGCGAGAAGATGCACTACGGAGATATTTCCACCTGCATCTTTTGGAACACTTTGATAAATATTTGAAAAGTGGAGCATGAAATTCAGCTTAGTCTGCATCTTTGCTTTGTACAATACTACCCTATCATGTAGTTCTCTACTTAAAATCATACTCTCATTTATTTTCAGAGTTTTCCACTTTTCAAAGGAACTAAAACTGAAACTGTCCACTTGGAAAGTAAGTCAGTCAGTCTTTCTTTCTTTCTTTCTTTCTTTCTTTCTTTCTTTCTTTCTTTCTTTCTTTCTTTCTTTCTTTCTTTCTTTCTTTCTTTCTTCCTTCATTCCTTTCTCTCTCTCTTCATCTTTGCTGCTCTTCTCTCTCTCCTCTATCTGTGTCTCTCAGTCTCTTTTTCTTGTATCAATAATGGGCTTCACTCATGCGATCTTGGTATCAACCTAAATGTTGCAGAATCACATATTTATTTGCATTTCAATGATGAAAACACACATCTGTGTCAAGCATTGTTCAAAATACGTGTGAAAATATGTATGATGTTGCAATAGAACTTCATTTGAAATATCATTCATTCATCCTTTACTTCAGGTGTGGTAATAGCATACTTCGGTGTATTGCTTCATCCTAACTCTGTCCTTAAAATAAACCTTCTTTTTGACATGCATAGAACAGAACCGATGAACAAGGTCTGATGTAGGAACTTAAAGATCAAATACAATGCTTTAAAATGTACTATCTGCCAAGTATGAGGACAACTAGGCCTCATTTGTTACAAATAATGTTCAGAAATTGCAATCAAAAAAATCCCTCAGACTTTTTACGTATCAGCCAACAGAATCTTGGATGAGTGCTGATGTCATTCACACAACACTGGCATCATTTTCTTCCAAGTCCTGTCAGATTAGTACACAAAGTACATGGGATTGTGAAATGCAAAACTCAGTCTTTATTACCATTATTCTAATGGGGACTTTTATTAATGGATCTATACCAACAGAACAAAATGATAAATATCTGGCAAGCGCCTTCGGTTGATCTTCAACCTTTTGAGCACCATATCAAGTCCCTCCTCCTTTAAAAACCTCTCATACTCTTAAAATGCATATTTGGTTTCCTGTGTTCCCTTTCCAACCCTGAATGCAGCCCCAGCTCCAACCGTATTTATTCTTTTCATACTCACTCTCTCTGCTGACATTTCACAGCACTAACACAATGTGTACTACTACCCAAGTACCTCTCCCAAATGTATAAGCCCACAAAAGTGTACATCTCTTCACTGCCCCTCCCTTATAATAATTCCAAAATATGCCTATACCTCTCACTCAAGTTTCTAATTCAAACTTGCTAAACTATTACACCCTAAACTCCTTCTCCCACACTCCTCCAGAAATGTCTGCTTATCACCACACCCCTCCTAAATAGTACCTCTGCACCTCTCAAAAAATGTTGCGAGTCCCTAAATCTCCCCCACCCTTGATATGTGTACTCTTATGCTGCGCCCATCCCAATATCTGCACACTCACTCATTGCACAACTCCAATAATTTTACTCCTTCCCTATCCCAGCAACATTTGTACCCCATCCACAGTCAGCCAAGATGAATGTCAATGTGTACATGTCTCAGAGTTATACCGTACATACTTCTCCAAATGTTTGTACTGCCTACCCCATGATGGCTGAAACTTGTTCCTGCCCTGCACAGTTCCCCCAAAATTGCAACCTTCCACAAGTTTGTCTCCCACCTAATACAGAATCTATACATCCTACCCCACCCCATCCTAAAATCTGCACCCCTGGTCCTGGAACTGTTTAAAATGGTACTACTGCTCCACACTCTGCAGACTATTTACCCTTTCCTTCACTGTCCCCAAGATTTCTACCCCTTCTACTCTTTCTCATGTACCCCTACCAAATTTCATTCCACAATCCACATACTTTCCAAAACTTTCTATCCCATTGTCTGCACAATCAGCACAAGGTGCACGATTGCCAAAAATGTCATCACTTCTCTTGCAACCCTCCCATGATTTATACACCTACCATTACCACCTACAGTCCCTGTCTTCCACTTTCTCCTTCTCTCCTATTTCTCCTGCTGATACTCTGAAGTCCCTCCTCACCCTAAACCCTCTCAAGGACAGGAGCCATGATGGGCTCAACCCTAAACTCCTCTGTCTCTTTGCCCTAGTTATCAATCTACCACTCTCCTCCATTCTAAACCTTTCCTTCTCCCTTGCCTCTGTCCCTGATGCATGGAAACATGCTACTATCATATCCCTTCCCAAAGGAGGTGACCCCTCTAGTCCTGACAGTTGTCACCCTATCTCCCTGATCCCCACCCTTGTTAAACTTCAACAGCACCTAGTACTTTCTTAGCTCTCCCCCTTCCTTGTTTCGTCCACCTTCTTCACCCTTTTCCAGTCTGGTTTCTGTAAATTCCACTCCACTTCCTCCTCCCTCCTCCAGCTTATTAACTCCATCCTCTCAGGCATGGATCAGGGCCTTACTGCCTCTGCCATCTTTGTCAACTTGGCCAAAGACTTTGACACTGTAGCCCACCCCCTTCTCCTTTACAAATTTACAGCAGCAGGGCTTTCAGCATCTGCTACTAACTGGTTCCACTCCTACCTTCGTGGTAAAACTCAATGGTTAGAATTGGAAATTCCTTATCCCTTCCATTCCCTATCACCATGGTGTCCCCCAAGGTTCTGTCCTTGGCTCAATTCTCTTTCAGTTTTCCTGAATGACCGTCCCACTTTCTGCATTTCTGTGTCCATCCCTATATATGCAGATGTTACAGTTCTCTATGGCTCTGGTCTCTTCCTCTCTGATCTGATGGCCAAGCTTCAGGTGGACTTCAACACTGTCCAGCTCTGTTTATGATCAAGTCAGTGGTGCCTCAGTGCCAAAAAAATGGTTTCCATGAACTTTAGCACTAGGCAGAAGCTTTCCAGACTTACTGACCTCCCCTCCTTCCACTTCCTAGATGGGACCATGACCGATGATGTTCCCACCTTTAACTACCTCGGGGTCTGGCTCGATCAACACCTTGACTTTCTGGGTATGTGGATGCCATCCACAAAAAACTACACCCTAAACTCAATGCATCATACAGGAGCCGTGGTTGCATCCCCCTGCTTGCCATTGTCCAGCAACTGATTCTCCCCATTTTTGACTATGAAGACATTGTCTACCATGCTGCTCCTAAGTCCACCCTGACTAAACTGGATTCTCTCTTCCACTCCTTCTGTCACTTTTCTTTGGACTGCCTGCCCTACACCTACAATTGGTCTTTTTATACTTCCCTTTCCCTTCCCTCCCTTAAAGCCAGGGGTCTCACTCATTGTACCTCCTTTATCACTAAATTCTGGCTTAGTTCTCTCCCCCCTCTTACCTCACCTCTCTCCTCTCCCCTCCTCCATCCCACTACACCCTTCGTAGCTCTGGCTTCCACTCCCTAGCACTTCCTACTAGTTCAACCTCAGCTGGTACTGCCTTCTCCTACCACTTCCCCAAACTATGGAATTCTCTCCCCCTCTCCATCCCATCTGCCTCTTCCCTTCACTCTTTCTCTCCTCTATCCTCCTCACATTGTCTTCTCACTCCTGCAACTGCACTGACCCCACTCTGTACCCCTGTTCCCCTCCTTCCACTCCCTCCACCTCTCCCATACCTCGTCTCCTTCCCCCTCTAAATCTAACTCCTCACCCTAGCTTCTGCTGCCCCCTCTACAAATAGACTCTTCTTGAATATCTACTGGTTAGCTCACTACCACCTGTCTCCTTTTTCTGCACTTTGTGCTTAATTTGCATCACCTTGCTGTCTTTGGGATGCATTCCTGCATTCCTGCTATGTCCATGCCAATGTACATATTTTGATTATTTCCTTTGATGTTGTTTGTTATATGATACTTATATGATGCTTAGTTATGGTTTACCTACTATGTAAATGCTATTCTATTTGTTATTCATGACCCTCCTCTAGCCTATCCCCCAGAACATATCTGGAAACCAGCTGTTACCAGCTCAGTATGTCTTTCCTGGTGAAACTTTTGAAATAAATTAATATTACAGCCTTCCACAGATTAGTACTCTTTGCCCCACACTACTCCAAAAATACATACTGTACCTTTCACACACTACTCTCCAAGTCTGCATCCCAGACCACTTTAAAGTTTCAGAGGTGTGAAATGCTAGGGAAACAAAGTTTTGGAGGGCTATCTATTTCAGCAGCAGTAAATTTATAAATCTTATGTGGAGTGCAAGTACAAATTTTGGAAGGAGTGCAGGCCAGAATGAAAGTATAAATTTGGTTGAGGGTTACAGGGGTGCAAGTGCAGACTTTGGGAGCTGTGGTACAGCTTTTAGGGAGGGATGCAGTAGTGTAAGTGCAAATTTCAGGATAGGTAAAAGAGTACAAATTATAAATTATGAGGGGCACAAGTTCAAATGTAGAAGGGTTGTAGAGGTACAAGTGCAAATTTTGGGATGGTCGAGTATAAATTTGGAGAGAGTTGCAAATGGTGTACATTTGGAGGAGTGCAGGTGTATATGCACACATATTATAGCAGTGTAGGCTGTGGGCTAAAGTACTTATTTTGAGTCAGGGGTACAGAAGATAAGGTTCATATACGGACTGGTCCAGGAGTAAAAGTACAAATTTTAAGAGAAGAGGGGTAAAACTAAAAATATTGTGAGGGTACAACAGAAGAGTTTCACATTTTGTGAAAGTTGAATACTGGTCTAACATTAGCAGAGGACAGAGTAGAATTATAAATTAGGAAGAGGTGCAGAACATAAGTAAATATTTTGGAAGGGTTAAGCAGCAGTGGTACAAATTCTGGGAGAAAGAGAACCCATTATAGAGAAAATGCATAAATAAAGACTGCATGGAAGAACAGCAGCTAATGGGATGAATCAAAAAAGAAATGCATTTAGGTTAGTTAGACAGAAAATGGAAAAAATAAATTACATGCCCTGATGGCATTTGGGCACCAATTCACTTGTTTAAAATTGGCCCCAGAGTTTTGCAAATTTGATTCTGAAATGTACTAAATATTTAATATCTTATAGTATATTTAATACAGTTTGAAGTGACAACTGATTTTTGCCATTTCAAAATCTGATGTATTATGTGTTTACTGAGCTGCCAGGACATTGAGGAAAAGGATCTCATTCTTGCTTAAATGACATTACCACCAATCCAAGATTCCGCCAGCTGGTCTGAAAAAATCTGAGGGCCTTTCTGTGAAGACATCAATAAAAGAGACAATGCAATAGCATTTATACGTAAGAAATTGCAATTCCTGTAGTTTGCTGGTAACATATAAGGCATTGCAGTCCTTGTATTTGGAAAAAGTGTTAATTTTTCAAATACATTTACTATACATTTGAGCCAGGATTCACTAAAAAATCATCAAGTGCCGAGCAAAATTTTGGCACTGCACTTTGCGGCTGCACTGGTGGGCAAAGGAGTTATTCACAGTTGGACAGCGTAATGCACTATCCAACTGTGACTAGGGGCTGGTGGAGGCAGAGCTAACCTAGGAAAAGCAGTGGGATACCCTGTAGTGCTGCACCCACAGCCAGACAGAAAAATGGCCCCACAGCCAATAGTGCTCACACACTAAAGTGCTATTCATGAAAGTAGCCATGCAAATTATCCCATTGAGCTAGCAAGGTGCAGATGGCCATTAGCATGCCTATTATGGGCTCATTGGTATGTCATTAGTGTGTCTTTACATGGCCACCCCACCAGTCCATGCCTCACGCAGCCTCAATCCCCAAGTGTAGTGCCTCACGTTCTCTGATCACCATCCCCAGAGAGATGCCAAATAAGTTTCCATAGTGTAGTATTGTTCCCCCTCCCTGCTCACCCACCCAAAATGTTTTTACACCTTTTCCATAGTGTAGTGTCCCTCCCGCCTCCACAATAGCCCACCCAAAATGTTTTTATACATTTTCAATAGTGTAATGTCCCTTCCCCCTTCCAGGTCACCAATCACCATCCCCGAATGTGCAAAACCTATTTTCTGGTAGTCTAGGGTCCCTCACCCACCCATCCCATCCAGTGTGACCCACCACCCTGCTTCCCCCATCCCAATCATTGGTCGGCTACCAGCACAGCCCACCTCTCACCACGGAGGCTAGCTGCTGACTGTGCCCTCTTGAAGCATGTACTGTATACAGTATGGCTCATTGGAGCTGTACTGTATACAGTACACTCTCCAAGTGGGATCAGTTGGTGGCCAGCCACAGTGGTGAGAGGTGGGCTGTGCTGGTTGCTGACCAAAGATTGGAATGAGGAGGAGCAGGGTGGTGGTTCATACTGGATGTGTGGGGTTGGGGGAGGGACCCTAGACTACCAGGGAATACATTTTGTTCATTTGGGGACAGCGATCAATGACCAGGGAGATGGGAAGGACACTACACTATGGAAAAGATGTAAATACATTTCAGGTGGGTGATCGGGAAGGGGGGGAGGAACACTACACTATGGAAAGGATATAACAACCTGTGGGGTGAGTGATTGGGGACTTGGAAAGGAGCAATACACTATGGAAATATTATTGCACATCTCCAGTGAGTGATCAGGACTGAGGGGGGCACAGTACCACTGCGAACCACTAGGGTTGCATGGATCACTGACAGGTTATTGTCGGACGTAATTTCTCCACACAAGGGCCTTCACACATGGCTCTTGCATGGAGCAAAACTTTGTGACTACTAGTGCGGGGATATGTAGGGTTCCTCCCCTTCTTTTGCATTGCAGCCCCCCTCCTAGCTTTGCCCAGGCTCAAACACAGTTTGCCTGAGCAAACTGGACATTGTGAATACCAACTATTCACAAAGCCCAGTTTGCCCCGGGCAACCTGGATTTGCGCCTGGACAAAGTTTTGTGAATCTGGCCCTTGATCTTTAAGAAACATGGAAAGGTGAGGCTTGCGTGTGAAATATTACCTGAAAGATGAAAATAAATTGGAAGGAGACAGTCTCTTAGGAAAACTCCATGGGCTGCATCCATCAACATTTTCCCATCAGTAAATGGTGCTCATAGATTTCTTATTGTTCGGTAATTCATGCAATCACTTATTGAATATTTATTTATTATCTTCTGATGCTTATCTTCACACAACTACCAGTATGTTATAGTACTTGTGTAACTCACATAATGTACTGTATCAATATAAGGGCTGTATAGTGATACTGGGATTTGCATAAGGCAGACAGTGTCTGTCAGTGGAGCTGAGAGAAGGATCTGTGCTGGTCCCCATCAACTGAGTGGGCAAATCCACTAGACTACCAGGTCAGGATTTTGATAAATAAACTGGAACCAATGGGGATTGTGTGAGGAAGGGGGAGTTCACTAGACAACCAGTGCAGGATTTTGATAATTAAACAAGAACCTATGGGGATTGGGGGAGGTAAGGGGGTCCACAAGACTACCAGGACATGATTTTATAAGTAAATTAGCACAGATAGGGACAAGGTGAGGGGCTACTACCAATTAGATTAAATGGTTTTTGGAACCATACACAGTACAACGGAGGTGAGGGTGATTCAGAATACTCTGCACAATGTCATCAGAAGATTTTTGTGCAGTGTTATCTAGCACACTACTGACAGCCAGTTAGCACTGCTGAAAACAATTAAATATGGCATTTTGTAAATATGCAGTGCACTGCCAAACATTTGCATATGTGCTCAACACCAGTTAGCACAAATTCACAAACAACTTGCACTTTACTAACTGTGCCTTCAAATATGGCACTTGATTGCTATCAGGGTTTGGGACATGCAATGTCTTAAAACTAAACCAGTATAAAATTCCTTCATGGTGATTTGCTCAGTTATTTATTTAGTTTTTGTTAACCGGGTTAGATGTGCTAGCCAAGAGTTGACTATTTTCAGGCACAACCTGGGAGAATACATACATAAAAGAGATGAGATTATACAATTACATAGTATATGTTTACATAGTATATAGTACATGTAGGTAAGAATACAGATCAAGTCAGACAGTACTAGAGATTATACAAATGGCTAGGCAGAGATGACACAAGGCGACAGTAGTACAAGCAAATAACAACTGAGACTGGGCTAAGTAGCAGCTTTTAAGACAAAAATAAGGCAAAGATTGTTCAGAAGTGCAGCAGTGTCCTAGGAGAGGTAGGGTGGCTAGCTGTGAGGCCTCAAGTGGGATCAAAGCATGTGCAAGGGTCCCGGGATAGGTGGCGATATAGTTCTTTTTTGAAAATTGGGTGGGAGTTTGCCTGTCTTAGGGAAGATGGGAGGGAGTTCCAGGTGGCCAGGGCGGTGCAGTGAAATGCTCCAGAGCCTTTAGAAGTAAGACACCTGGGTACGGTAAGTAGAAATTTATTTGCCGAGCATAGTCCATGAGCAGGTGTCAGTGGAACAAGTAGAGCTGCAAGGGAGGAGGGTGTTTGATTTCAGATTACAGAGTCTGTGAGGGTCCCTAGAGAGTAAAGTCAGTAGGCAGAAGGGGAGATCCATCCCAGTTCATTATACAGTGTACAGTGGTGCTTGAGGCAAAGTGAAGAGGAGGCATACCAACATATGTTGTTATATGCGACATCCCATTTATGGAAAGCAATCTTATCAGCATTAGCAAAAGTGTAGACACCATATGTTAGCCCTGGAAGCAGAATACCCTTGGCAATAGCCAGTTTAGCAGATGGTGTTAGCAGGTGACTAGTCTTGTAGGCAATTCCAAGTTTGGCATTTGTAGCTTTGCATGTTGACTGTATGTGCAGACTGAAATCAAGGGATTTATCAAGGAGGACTCCCAGGTATGTGAAGGATGTGACACAGTCGATGAGAGACCCCCCCCCCAGAGTCATGGACTAGGAGGGGTTCCTTACAGGCCCTAAGTTTGGGGGCAGTGCCACGTAGCATGGCTTGTGTCTTTTTAGTGTTGAGGATCAGCTTATTTGCATTTAGCCATGTTTGCACATTCCTGAAGTCCGAGGAGAGGTTTTCGTTGATGATGTTGACTTTGTCGGTGCTGGAGTAGAGGACGAGATCATCAGTGTATAGGATAGCTGAGCAGGAGAGTATGGTAGAATCTATGTTGTTAATGTAAAACGAGAAAAGAAGGGGTCCCAGGATGGACCACTGGGGTACTCCGATGTCAGTGCTGGTCACATCCAAGAGAGTGGAGTTGAATTTAGCAAGTTGTAATCTGTTTGATAAGTAGCTGTCGAACCAGTCAACTACTGAAAATGAGAAGTTAAGTCTATGCAGGGTTGAGAGAAGCAGGGGATGATCAATGAGATCGAAAGCCTTGGTAAGGTCAATAAATACTGCTCCAGTGAGTAGGCCTTTGTCCATGTTGTAGAGGACATCAGTAGTGAATTTAGAAAGGGCAGCTGAGGTACTGTGCCCTTTCCTGAAACCATGCTGAGTGTCTGAGAGAAGGTTGTTCTTTGTAAGATAGGCAATTGCTTTGGTCGCAACAAGCTTCTCCAGTAGCTTGCTTAGCACAGACAGAATGGCTATGGGCCTGTGGTTGTTTATATCCTTTAGGTCACCTTTTTTCAGGATGGGCATAACTCAGGCAATCTTCCAGTGATCAGGGACAATGCCAAGAGAGAGAGAGACAGAGTGAAAATCTTGGCCAAAGTGGAGGCAATTAGTGGTGCCGCTAGCTTCAGGAGTCATGGCTCAAGTGAATTGGAGCCAGGGCTAGTTTTGTCGGATATGTTTTGCAATAGCCTTTGGACCTCAGACCTAGATATAGCTTTAAAGTAGAAAGGGGGGGGTAGTAGGTAGTTTGCAGCGGTCAGCACCAAATGCAGATCTCATGGGTGTGCAGTAAGGCTGAGAAGTTGTGGGAGATGAAGCAAGGGATGAGGCGTACTGAGACATGTCCATGAAAAGTCTGTTAAAGGCATTTGCTATGGTGTTCGAGTCATTGCAATGCACACCATTTAGGATCATATCCCCTTACTAGAGATGCAGCGAAATTAAACTTTGTCAATGAAGTTGCTGTGAAGTTGCAAAACTTCAACTTAAGTTCCTATCGGCATAGCCAACTTTGACTTTACTGGCTTTGCAATGTTTTTGTTTCAGGTAACAGGGCACTTTTTTCAGCTGTTGAAACATTGCAAGTGATGTTTTGTCACTTTTTGGGAAATAAGTGCCACTTAGCCTAGCAAAAAAAGTTGTGAAGTTGGCACTTTGAACTTCGCAAAGTTAGCCAACTTTGCAAAGTTCTGTCAAAGCAAAGTTTTCACTTCTTTGCACATCTCTAGTTATTGCTAGATGGCTTGCCTGGGAGTATGTGTAATTTAGGCTTCTGTCAAAACCTCAAGTATGTAATCTTTTCAGCTTCGTATTTGATAATTATAATTTTGCATGGATTTGTCACTTTCTTTTCAGAGACTCAAATCCTTTATTGGCATTGGACACAAGTAATTTGGCTATATCATCCTTTAAAGAAATTTTCTAATTTCCAATGGAAAATTCACAGTCAGCATCAGCAGAACTCAGTTACATAAATCCACCCCCCCTTTGAATTTCAGGATGTTCTATGTCTTATTATTGAAGACATTTTCATTACAATAGGATGTTATTACATTAAGACATCTTATGTTCATGTTGCTTATTTGTTTTATTCTTTGGTAACTGGGTAAGTCACACTAGGCACAAGTTCTTGTTTTTAGGGTGGCCTGGGGTCACTGAAGAGCTTAAGTGACTTGTTCAAAGTCACACATTATGCAAGTGTAGGTTGTGGGAATGAAACCCAGGTCTACTGGATATACCAGGCTCATTCCTAGATTGTTACTTTAACCTCTAGGCTAGGCTATTTCTCCTGGGACACCATAATTCTCTGCTTACGGCATCCCCACTTGTCACCATGGTGACAAACTAACCAAGGATTATAACTCCAAAGCAGGAAAGGCAACAAGAACAGATGAAGTCTATGAGGCAGAAAATTAGTTTTCTTGGAAATGCCTTTGGTAATAATGAAGAAAGTGCCCTGATACTCATATGATTTTGCCAGTGTAAGAGATTTGAATCCTACCAAAGCCAACTGTTATTATTTTGTAGAAACCTGGAAAATCATTTTAATATCTATTTTTGTTGGTACTCTGGGTTCTATGGGAAAGGTCTTACTTCCATTTCAGTGGCATGCACCCCATACAGAGCACATATTCTGGGTAGAGATGTTGCAAATTTTTACTTTGCTGGCAAAGCTGGCATGAATCCATAATATTCACATTCATAAATAAATGTGTGAATTCCACAACTGAACTGTCAGCTTCACCAGCAGATTTTTTTTTAAATTTTAAAAACTCCCTCCCACACTCTGTGCAGTGAATGCACCCCATTCCCCAAGCCATAAGATTATACTCTTATTCTACCATGCCCCCGCTGGCATCCTTCCTCTCTCCCTCATCTCCCTCCGCTGCCCTGGTGAACATATCACAGCTGCCTGAGGCACTTTCAAAATGAAATCCCTTCCCACCACCCACATGCCAAATACACTCCACTCACCTTCCTCCTACCCTAGTTCCACTGTCTTTGATAAAAACACCCAGCCCCTACCCAAGCATCTTCCAGTTCCCACCACTCTCCTTCACCCAGGAACACCCACAAAATCAACCTGCAGCTAAAGAAAGTGGTATCCTGTGCAGATTGTCTGCTCTTTTCAATGTTGACTCCTGTCTCATAATGGCATGAATAAATGAGTGGTGATGTCTTTGCTCCCAGTAAAACTGATCAGCTGAATTTTCAGCCAGTCAGATTTTATTGGGAGCAAAGACATCACCAGTTATTCATTACAGCCATTATGAGATGGAAGTCAGCACTGAAGAGAGCAGACACTGTGCACTGGGGACCATTTTCTTTTTTTGCTGGTAGATTTTGTGATGTCAGTGGGGGGACGAGGTAGTGGGAACCAGAGGGGGGTTGGATGGGGGAGTAGGTGTTCTATCAAAGATAGTGGGACTCAGGTGGGGGGAAGTGAGTGGAGTGTATTAGGTATGCAGGTGGGGGGAAGGGATTATCTTTTGAAAAAGCCACAGCAGTGTCATGTTCTCCAGGGTGGGAGAATGAAGGAGAAGGGTGCCAGTGGTGTGTTAGGGAGGGTGGTATCAATATTTCAACACAATTCACCTTATTTATCAGATGAATTAGCCATTCACCACATGAATTTGGTCAATTCACCTGATGAATAACAACACACTGCCATGCATGAACTGGGTCCGGGTTACCTGAGGAAACGTCTGCATCCCTATGCTGCCCCTGGATGTTCTCTCTGGTAAGACAGGAGAGGGCCTCCTGGAGGTCCCCAGAGTGAGACTTAAGTCTTCAGGGGATTGGGCTTTCAAGGTGGCCACACCGACCCTCTGTAACTCTCTGCTAGGGCACCTGAGGGAGGCCCCCTCCCTAAAAATATTTAAAAGAAAGCTAAAGGTTTTTTTCTTCCAACAAGCCTTTGGGGTCTAAGTAACACGTTATGATTAGGAGTTTTACTGTTTAGATTTGTAAGGCATATTTATCTGTTAGTGTGCTTTATTTATAATTATTTATATTGGGTATTTGATTACAGTGCTTCCTCACTATACCAAACCTCGTTATACCGAACTCCTGGTAATAATGAATGGTTCCTGTTGCTCCTGACTGTAGTCTGATATTTTCAGTACTGCAGCATCTCTGCAGTTTCCCCATCTCCCAGCTACTCAGTCACTGCATCTCCCCACACAGGGTACACTGCTGCCTGCTGGTTGCTGACTGTAAAACCAATAAAAGTGATAATAATTTAAAGTAAGTACAGTAAAGTTGCTGAGGGGAATGTGAGTGTGAGTGGGCAGGCAGTCAGCATGAGTGGCTGAGCCACAGACAGAAAACAGATGGGACTTGCTTGCTTAAAATAAAAGTAAGACAGAGATCTGCGTTAGAAAAATGAAACAAACTAAATATATCATGCTGTTATGTTGTAAGATTGAGTGGGAGGATGTCAGGGGACCATGAGAGTGTGTGGGTGAATGGTCAGTGCAAACGGCTAAGGTGAAGACAAAAAACAGGCAGGACTTGTTCAGCTTGTTTAAAATAAAAAGTAAGACAGAAGTCAGTGTTAAAAGCAATTTAACTAAATAAATTGTCCTGCAATGTTGCAGGGTTGAGTAGGAGGATGTTGGGGGAGTGTGAGTGTGAGCAGGAGGGCAGTACTGTACTTGCAAGCAAGACCTTAATGACTCAAAACAGTGTCCCTCGCTATTATGAACAGGGAGCTATAACAAACTCACATTATGGCTCCCATTTGATTTGTTATATCGAGGGAGCACTGTATATTGTTATAAGTTGTGTTTGCTTTTATATTTTGTAATGGCATCCTGAGCCTTCTGGGAAGGGCACCTTAAAGAAATAAAATCTACTACTGTTATAAACTGCATTCCCCAGCTCTGCAAATTTGCCAAAATTAACAGATTTTTTTCATGGAGCAAATTTCAACAGCTTCACACTTTTCTAGTCCTAGGGAAGGGCTGCCATGAGACACTGACAATGGGTCTGAGATCATTCTTCTAAAGAACCATGGTGGGTTTTTTTCTTTATGATTTATGAACCAAGGATAGCCAATGAGATGCAACATCTTGTTTCTAAGGAGTCTTGTGTTTTACACTACTGTAATGCTGGGAGGACTAAAACATTGAGTGGTAAAGTGACTTGCTCAAAAGCTAACCATGGGTATGTGGCAGTGGGAGATTCACACCTGGGTCTCCAGCTCCTTCATCCTGTGAATAGGCCTTTGTTATGTATGTCTATTGCCCCCCCCATGTGAGCCACCTTGCCACAAATTGTCCTTGGCCATAATGGCTGATATCCGCTGGTTACATTGACTTGGAACACATAGGAGCTCAGGTTTACTTACTCTTAATAAACTGAACAGGAGCTACTGCTCTGACTCCTTTCTGCAGCAAACTATGGGAAAATTCCTCCTCATTATTAATAGTCCTCATCCCTACCCCACTCCCCCAACCAGTTTCTAAGTTAACATCTACCTATGATCATCCGCCTTTACACAGCAATGCCAGTACTGCTCATGGATCTGCTGCAAGGTGATGCAGTGGATGGCAGTTAGAAGGATCCTTCTCTCATCTCAGAGTTTCAGTACATTCCCTTCATGGCACTGCTTGAATGCCAAGAACCAGAAGTTAAGGTCAATAGGGTTTCTAGGTCTACCATGTCTGCATTCCCCCCTCCCCCCGCCGCCGCTGCTGCTTCACATGAAGGAATGATGTAAATATGCTGTGCCGAAATGTACCAATTAATTATTTAAATTCCAGCTTAGATCTGTCACATGGCAGCACAATGACAGCAGATCAGGACTGTTCTCTTTTTAAAATATGCACCCAGGTTACATGAAGTATTTTCTTTTGTTTTTTGGGCCTTTTGTCCATTTCAGGTTTCATATAATAGTCTCAGGCTACTAAATGTTGACTGCCAATATATTTTATTTTTTTTATTTTAGTCTTTGGTAACTGGGTAAAGCCCACTAGGCACAAGTGCCTGTTTTCAGGGGCGACCTGGGAGCACTGGGTGGTTAAGTGACTTGCTCAGAGTCACACAGTATGCAAGTGGAGGTTGTGAGAATCAAACCCAAGGCTGGTCTGCTGGATGTACTAAGCTCGTTCACAGCTCGTTATTCTAACCTCTAAGCTATACTGCCAGTAAATTGCAAACACTGCTAAGGTGTAAAGGTTAAGCTCTTGACCAATGCAGATCAAGCCTGATTTGACTTGACTGATGTGTTTCTTACACTGCATGTGTTACACATTGTTCATTATTCTCTGGTAGAAATTATGAAGACGGCAGACTCAAACATGTGGGATGCTGCTCAGCTTAAATGAGTATCACAGATACCACAGTGGTGGGAAATCAATAGATCAAGTATGAAGTATTTCATTTACCTGAAAAATCATTTGGAATATTTATATATAGACTCCTTTTGTGTTACATTTACTCATTTTTTTTAATATTGTTCGAATTATGTCCCTTTTCATAATTTATGTAAGCTGTTATAAATAAATGCTCACTGGAATGTTTTTAAATATTTTTTTCTTTATATCTCTTAAGTGTCCAAACCAGTGTCACTGAACCTTTAGAACATTATACAGGTGTCTAAACCAATTAAGTATTCTATATATGATGACGAACTTTTAATTACTCAGGGTAATGTGTTCACAAATGAAATCCCACACATACACCCACATGTGACTCAGTGACTTTAGCAGCTCTAATTTTTTTTTAAAGCAAACTGAATTCTGCAATAACAGACTCTTAAAGGGACATTGTCCATTTTCTGCTACATTTTCTTGTGATCAGGAAAACAGTTGTTTCAGAGTCACTTAACATTGTCAGACAGAAGGTAACTGACAATTTGATGCCATTCCGTCTAAGTGATTTGTTTTGTATGTTATCTCAGCAGGAGGAGCCTCCACCAATTGAAAATGTTATCATGCAAATAAGTTTGTCAGATGTTAGAGAAAGTACACTGTAATTGCATCTGCTCACACACTGGTTAGTGGCACATACAGAATTAGAGGATGGCCAAACACCAGTATATTGCTGCTGTGCCATACTGTACAGTAGCTCCATGTACATAATCAGTACCATGCAAAGGTTCACTCCACTTACTCTCAGCCTTACTCTTGACATACTTTGTAGGCCAACAGGCTATTTCCCCGGTTATACAGTGGCCCTTTCCTTACACCATGGTAACTTTATGAATCCCTAGCACCAAATTGAACATCCTTCCCTCATCCCAGTGAAGCAGTAAAATGGCATGACTGCAGTGTCCCATCTGTAATTCTGTCCACAGCTACTCCGGGGTGTCTGTTGCAGCACTGCAAAAGCCCTTACCACCTTCCTATGGAAGTTCTACAGGTTTGAGGGTTTTTAGAGGCTGCAATAGGGTTTACAAGCGTTGCCATGCTCTGAAAATAGACATACAGTATGGGTCATTTACAAGGTGGTCTGTGCCCCTTCCCCACCCATTTGCAAACTGTTTAGCAATCATGCTGGAAAGGATTAGAACTTGCTCAGTGGGGTTGAAAAGTCTTGACTGATACTAAGTGGTCACAGCAACCACATAGCACCAGAAACTGAGACTGCAAATAATCCCAGAGATGTCTATGTGCCTGCAGTGATGTAAATTTTATTGACCTAGTACAATTTACTAGAGAATATTTTATTAAAACTGTAGTAGTGTTGTTTTGTTCTCACATCTTATCTATAAAAATTATCAATCAAAGTTTAAATCAGGACTGAAACATAGAAATAAAGTAACAACAGATAAAGGCCCATCAGCCCATCCAGTTTACCCATCCTATCTGATTACACTACTCTGGCCCTGGTGAC
Organism: Neoceratodus forsteri; assembly: GCA_016271365.2. Lineage (NCBI taxonomy): Eukaryota > Metazoa > Chordata > Ceratodontiformes > Ceratodontidae > Neoceratodus > Neoceratodus forsteri. Next base: position 410,480,685 of record CM028133.1, on the reverse strand, counting down.
CATCCCACCTGCTTGTCCTTGCTCTGTTCTTATTAAGGTCATGTGCGTGTGCCACCCCACTTTGAAATCTCCAACTGAAATGGCCCTTACCACCTTCTGCGGTAGCTTGCTCCTCTTGCTCACTACTCTTTCAGTAAAAAGGTGTTTATAGACATCCTTTGTGAAAACACCAGCCAGTTTTGGTGAGATTTCCCCTCATCCCTGTAATTGTTCTCAAGGCAAACAGAAGTCCCCAGATGATTTGACGCCTCTTACTGGACCAACATAAGTCTTGCACAAAGATGATGTAGTACACAAGCTTTCCGGGCTACACAAGTCCCTTCATCAGGTGCAATCAGAAAGCTTGTATACAATACCTTCTTTGTACAAGATGTATTATATGTTGGTGTCAGAAAAGGCATTGAACTATCCAGCGAATCTTGTTTTCAAATGACCTAATCATGCTCATGACAAATAAAGCCTTGTAGTCTACCTTGTTTGTACCATGCAGATACTATACTTGTATGTTTTAATCATGCCAACCCTTTCCATTCTCTCCTCAAAGATGTAAATGTCAAGGTCCACACATTCTCTCCTCATAAGTCACAATAACCACATCCAGGATCATCTTGTTCACCATGTGTTGTACTAGACTTTTGAATTTGACAGTAGATAAGGACCACTTGGCCCACCCAGTCTGCTAATTTTTCACTATCTACAGTGTCATTATAGACTCTACTTTGCTTCTGGCCCATTTTTCCTCCTACCCTTCCTTTCCGCTAAGATTCCCTTATGCTTATGTCATGCATTTTTGAACTCCACCACTCTTTTCATTTCCACAACCTCCACAGGTAAACTATTCCAGGAATCCACCACTCGTTCTGTGACAAAGTACTCCTTCACATCTCTCCTGGATCAAACCCTATCCACTTTCATAGTTTGTCTCCTTGTTCTTGAGTATCTTTTTTTTCTGAAAAATACATCTCTTCTGTACCTTATATACCCCCATGAGATATTTAAAGGTCTCTATCATATCCCCGTTCTACCTTCTGTCTTCCAGGATGTGCATATTGTGGTCCTTTAGTCTCCCTTCATAAGGCTTCTGATGCAGACACTACACTATTTTAGTTGCCTCCTCTGGACAGCCTCCACTCTATGTCCTTCCAGAGATGTGGTCTATAAAACTGGACACAGCATTCTAGTTGGGGTCTTACAACTGAGCTACAGAGAGGCAACACCATCTCCTTCTTTCTGTTTGGTGGAACTCCTCTCTATGCACCCCAGCATCCCACTAGCCCACCCAACTGCCTTGTCACACTACCTGTAGATCACAGGATTTGATTACCCTCAGTTCTCTTTCCTGGTTGGTGATCATCAATACTTATCCACTGAATTTGTACTCCACCCTTGTGTTTCTGCACCCCAAGTGCATTATTTTGCATGTTTTGACGTTGAAACCCAACAGCCATACCCTTGACCACTACTCAAGTTTTCTCAGGTCTCTGCTCATTCTTTCCACACACCCACCCCTTGGAGTGTCAACCCTATTTCAGGTTTCAATGTTATCTGCTAAAAAGTGATCTTCTCTTCCAGCTCATCTTCCTAAATTGGTGCAGGATTGGGACATATTGAGATCATAGTATGCTGTGGCCCCATTCATGACTGTCATCTGAAATGTGCTATGTTTAGAAACTAACAACCACTGTAAGTATATTAAAGAGCAGCTGTGCATGCCAGACATGAAAAGTGTGACTTATATTGTTATTCAATTTTAGATTGCTCCTTACCTCCAATCTTGCACAGTACCATTCTTTTCAAATTTAGAGTCTGCTTTGGCATGTTTTTTTATTTCAAATATTAAAAGGAACACCCTTATTAATATGGTTTGTAGCAGCAGCATCCCCAGCTGGCTGTGTACACTTATTGTCCCATGATGTCAGGGAGCCATGGATGTTGCACGTTAGTTAATCTGAGGCACAGGAAAAGTGATGTTATAAAAAGCATAAGAACAAATCAGTGATCTGATGAGTTAATTACTGTCCAGGCCCATTTAGTTATATGGCAACAACAGTGTTGGCTAAAAGGCATGAGAACATTATTTTCATTCTGGGCAAATTACAGAGAGACTAGGGCCATTTTTCTTATCCCTAATAACCATCACATGCATGGCTGTCACCTTTGCACACTAAAAATCCTTCAATTATACCCTAAAAATAAACTTCCCTGAATTAAATGCTAAACAAAAAAAATGTCTTTCCCCCTCAGCATCTCTTCCTTACACACATGCACAAATTTAAAAATGGAAGGATTATTCGCTGTTTGAATTTCCAGTGTTTCTTTGCTAACCATGAAAAATCTTCCTCCTAGCCTTACTTGCATACCAGGGAAACCTCTGCTGCTCATCCTGACACAGATAAAATTAAAGGTGTGTCTCCAAATGAGGCCTTGGGTGGGTGGGTGAGTGTTTGTATATTGGGAGGAGGGAGGAGTTAATAACTGCATACCTCAGATGGGTTGTGAGATACTGAACAATCTGTCTGTTGAATTATGCAGAATTTTAAATTCTATTTTAAACATCCCATGATTTGCATATGTGTGGGGAAAGATAGAAAAAAGAAACAGGATTGTGAAGGGAAAAAATAATACAAAGGATGAGGCTGAACAGTAGAGAAGACAGAGGTAAATGTATAAAGCCAAACCAAAACTGCTAAAAAATATCAAGTTCTTAAAAGCATATGTATTGGAACAGGGAAGGGAGATCCATTTAAGGAGAAATCTGCTTTATCCCCCCCCCAACCTAGCATGTTCAGCACTTTTGAACATGTTACATAAAAACATAGAAACATAGAAGCTGATGGCAGATAAGGACCACAAGGCCCATCCAGTCTGCCCATTTCTTTTTCTACCTTTTGAATGTGCCATAGGCCTTTGCTCTGTCAATGGCCTATCTATTCATACTCATCTGTATTGCTCCCTTATGCCTATCCCATGCCTGTTTGAAGCCCTGCACTGTATTCATATCCACCACTTCCTGAAGTAGGCCATTCCTCACATCCACCACACTTTCTGTGAAAAAGAACTTCTTCACATTACCTCTTAATCGGCCTCCATCTAATCTCATGCTGTGCCCTCTTGTCCTGCTATTTTTCTTATATTGAAGCATGTTAGACTCTTTCACCTTGTTAAAGTCATTAAGGTGTCTGAATATTTCAATCATATCACCTGTCTCCCTCCTTTGCTCTAGGGTATACATATTGAGTTCCGTTAATCTGTCCTCATATGTTTTTTCAATTGGTTTAATATACAAAATAAGTACTTCATACACAAACATGTTTTTATTGTAATTTATAGCTTTTAGCTCTTCCCCAACCCTGTTTCTAGCATTAGGACTATTTGTTTGTCTTGCACATTAAATAACATGTGCTTAGTAAGGATGCATATCTTAAAAAAATTAATTAGGTCACAGGCCTTGAGTTGCATTGGCAATCATTTTGTTTGCTCTTATTAGTTTCTTTATTTATCTTTTCATAATTTTATTTTAATTTTTCCAACTACTAGTAACGCAATTAAATCCTTGTATTAAAATGCTGGAAAATCTCTTCTGGCAATGCTGGCAGTGTATTCCAATAGAAATCTGCAAATCTGTGTTCCACTAAGAAACTATAGACTTAATAGAAATATATGCTTTTTTTCTTAACAAATGATCTTTTGTTTTGATCCAGCAGGTACTATTTTCTTCCTAACCAGAATTTACTTGGGAAGAAGAAAAAAGAAGTCATTTGCTCCTTTAAAAAATTGTAAAATTATACAGATGAACCACAAAATGATTGTATGTAATTTGTTTGTATTGTTTGTTAATGTCCGGGTCAAATCTGAAAAAGGGCTTTGCCCAGTGTCTCTACCCAGTTGACAAATTTAAAATAAAAAAAAACAAATAGTGCAAACATATAAAAGAGAGTTTGATGCTGAACAAGATAGAAAAAAAAATATTTAGTTTTTCATTAAAATACATTAGGCTACTAAGTAGCTGGTAGTTTCTGACATTGCAATACAGAATTGAATTGCAGTTTTTTAAGGGTTACAGTGGGCAGAGCCCTGCAGACCTCTTGCTATGAGAAAAGGACTCCCACATTCCTTGTGACTTAACAACATGTTGGAGTGCCAATACGTCACCTACACATCTATGAAGCACTCTGCACTGCACTATTTTACTGTCAGCAGTCAATTTAAAAAAAAAATTATAGATATCCTCCAACGTGACCCTCCATCTCAGCACACACACACACTCACTCCCCAGAAACATGACAGTGTCACTAGGGGTGCCCAACCCTCAGTGCCCTGAATACAAACACAAAATCCTGTTACTAACCTCCTCATCCACTACTACACATGTGCAGTTATTTCTACATTGTTTTATTTGTTATAAATATATTTTTATAGCTTCCCCTGACCCTCCCCTCTCCCTCAGCACCCACTCCCACCCCCCAGAAATGTAACAGTGACACTGGGAGTGCCCAATCCCCTAGTGCAGGAATCTTTGGCCCCTGGTGCACTATCATGTATGTGTGGTTATTTGTTTTTTTTAAATACTTTCTTCCCCCCACCTGACTCTCCTTCTCAGGACCCACCACCCCACTCTATCCCCCAGAAATGTAACAGTGGCACTGGGGGTGTATGTGCCCAATCCCCTAGTGCAGGAATCCTAAAGTTGTTTTATCCTGAAAAAAGAAAGGATTCCATCAATGTCTTTTGTGGCCATTGAACTCCCTCCACCCATACTTCCCACTCAGTACCCACCACCCCTCACTCCCCAAGCCCTTACTTACCAATCAGGGTCCAATGCCATAATCAGCTCTGGACCATAGATACATCTTCACTCTTCAAAGCATGACCACAAAGTGAAGAATCAGATATGCATTTCAATGTATTTCAATGGTGTTTTGAACTTACTGGCATAATTTGGCCATCTGTTCATATTTTTGGCCAAAATTTAAACATGCCTTTTTTGGGACCCCACATCATCAACAACTGAGCTGTCATTAGGAAAATCTGTCCCGGAAGGTGATTTTGTGGTCCCTGCATGAAATCGCCTTTTGGACAGCAGTTTAAAATTTTCTCTGCCCTTGTTCATGGGGTGAAGTCATAATAAAGCTATGTTGAAAATTTGGTGTTAAAATATTAAAAAAATGCAAAGTCATGAGCCTACATTGAATTTTGTGAATGCAGGCTCGTAAGTTTGGTAATTTTCAATATTTGTACCCTAAATTTACAACATAGCCATATCATTACAGTAACTCATGAATGCAACAGCTGTCATTGTTTAAATCTTGGCCAACATGTTTTTTTTTTTCACATCCTGAAAGCTGATTTTATGGTTCTTGCATGAAATCACCTTTCTGGCAGAAGTTGAAACATTTCCCCTACCTCATTCATGAGGTGGGGTCATAAAAAGGCTATGTTGAAAATCTGGTGTAAAAATATTTAAAAAAAAATGAAACAAAATCATGATCCTACAATGAAGTTTACAAATGTAGGCTAGTAACTTTGGCAATTTTAAATATTGTGACCCCAGATTTACAACAAAGCCATTTGTTACCTCATCTCTTGAATATGATAACTGTCATTTTTCAACTATGTCAAAATGTGCTTTTGTGTCCCAATAGTTGATTTTGTAGGACCTGCACAACATCACCTTTTGGGCAGGAGTTGAACATTTCCTCTGCCTTTCTTCATGAGGCAGGGTCATAAGAAGGCTATGTTGAAAGTGTGGTGTAAAAATTATTAAAAACATCAAAGTAATGAGCCTACATTGAATTTTGTGAATGCAGGCTCATATCTTTGGTATTTTTTAATATTTTGACTCCAAATTTATAGCATAGCCATATCCTTACAGTACCTCATGAATGTGACAGCTGTCATTTTTCAAATCCTGGCCAAAATGGGTTTTTTTTCACATCCCAAAAGGTGATTTTGCTGTACCTGCATGAAATCACCTTTTGGGCCGGAGTTTAAAATTTACTCTGCCCTTGTTCATCAGGTGGGGTCATATGAAGGCTAAGTTGAAAATTTTGTGTAAAAATATTAAAAAACAAAGTTATGAGCCTAATATTGAAATTTGTGAAAGCAGGTTCCTAACTTCGGTAATTTTCAATATTTTGACCCCAAATTTACAACATGGCCATTTCATTATAGCACCTCATGAATGTGATAACTGGCATTTTTCAAATCTGGTCCAAAATGTTGTTTTTTTTTTTGTCCTGAAAGTTGATTTTGCAGCACCTGCCAGAAATCACTTTTCAGGTAGGGGTAGAACATTTGCTTTGCCTTTCTTCATGAGGTAGGGTCATAACAAAGCTATGTTGAAAGTCTAGAGTTCAGATATTACAAAACAACAAAATTATGAACCTACACTGCATTTTTTTAACACAGGGTAATAACTATGGTAATTTTCAATATTTTCCCCAAATTCTTCCCATGCAGCCCTATCGGCTTTGGCCAGAATTTGTTTCACTAGCAGTGTGAAAAGCAAATTTGAAACCCTGTTTGTTTTACTGCACAAACAAATATTTTATTATAAAAATGGAACGCAATCACTCACACATCAAAACACAAGAAATAAAATAGTCAATTGTCCATTTGTCAGAAGTAAATCCATGCTCTGTAAAATGGAAATATATTGCAATTAAATGTCTTTTTACCTTACTGAAATAATTTCTTTGGAAGAAAAGTCAAACTTCAAACCATTTAATAAGTGCAATAACACATTCAGGATATGCAGTTATTGTGTAATAACCACTCTTCCCTTGTGGTGGTGGTTAGAGGAACTCAACTGATGCCATATGCCTGACAATCCATCTGGGATGTGCAGTTATTACACAATAGCCACTTACCCTGTCATGTGCTATTGCATACTCAGAGTATGGCTGGGGTGGAGGGTCAGGAGCATGTTCCTCAGCTGGTGCCACTACATAACTCTTTTGCCACTCTGATTGAATGAGACTGCCAAAAAGAAGCACTTGTGGTAATGACCAGGGAACATATGATGGTCCTTCAGAGTGGAGACCCCAAGGTGGGAGGCAGAGGACCCCAGTGAAGAGGAAGCAACTATGAGTGGGGGACTTAATCATTTAAGGGGTAGATTGTGGAGCAGGATAGGAGGGAAAAAGGGAGGTGAGGTACCTACCTGGCACTTTGCTATGGAGCGATGGGGAGTGGATCTGTAGGATCACTAGGGTGGTGGAGCAGGAGGGTGAACTGAATATAATTTTCTATCTGGAGACAAATAACCTGGCAAGGGATACAGCAGGGGTGGTGCAGTGAAGATTTAGGGGGCTGGGGAGGGGCCTAAAGCAGGTAGTTCATGCTGTGGCCTTCACTGAGGTGCTACAAGTATATGACCAGGAGGAAGCTAGGGAACACTGCATCATAATCTTCAATGATTGACTGAAGGCATGGTGCAGAAAAGAGGAGTTTAGCTATATTGAAGACTGGAGTTCCACCTGGGGATAGAGGCCTCTGCAAAGGAGATGGCCTGCATAAATCCAGGAGGGGAATGGCAGTCCTGTGACTGGACTTCTCTACTGGGACTAAAGAAGTAGAACTCTTGTCCTTGGACCTTTAATTTAGGGTAAAAAAAACTAACAAACAAAACAAAAAAAAAAGTGTGTGCTTGTCTGAGTTAACTGAACTGTATGGTTAGCTGAACAGTTATCTAGGTGCAAATCTCAGGTGATTGAAAGGACGCGATAGCTGTGAGGTTTAAATTACTTGTAGAAAGATCTAGTAAGTAGGGGGAGTGGCTTAGCTAGAAAGAAGCTACATTTAAAGACTGCCTTAGAAAGATTCTGCTAGAAGCTTGGCAGAAGGCACCAGGAGAAAGGACTGCTGTGTGACTGGACTTCTCTACTGGGACTAGGCATAGGAGAGGCTAGGGTATTCTGCACCATGGGATTCAATCAGTGGTTGAAACACTAGTGTGCAGCTCAGGGATTTGGCTTCATTGGGGACTGGGGGTCCACCTGGAGTGATGCAAGCCTATACTGACATGATGGGCTGCATCTGTCCAGGAGGGGAACCAGGATCTTAGGTGATAGGATTAAAAGCTTCATTGGCAAGCATTTAAACTAGCCAAGGGGGAAGGCACTGGAAAGGAGCAGGGAAATCCTAGCCCCCCCAAAAAAATCATGGTAGTAAGTGCAGTAAACACCAACATAGCGGTGTCAATAGGGAAAAGGGCAGGGGTAAATGGAGAAAGTGACAAAGGCAAGAAGGACAGGGATGGGGCAAAAAGGAGTATAGCCATCAGAAAATGGAGGGTAATGAGTATCAATGCCCATAGTTTGGGCAACAAGCTCCCTGAGCTGGTGGCCTTGATGGAAGAGGGATGCCTGAATATCACAGCAGTCACAGAAACATGGTACACAGAGAACCATGACTGGGATGTTAACATACCAGGGTACATAACCTACAGGATAGACAGGCAGGGGAGAAGATGGAGCAGAGTAGCTCTCTATGTAAAGGAAGGGATAAAAGCAACTGAAAAAAAGAGTAAACATGGAGGACAGGAGGCACTATGGGTCACCTTGGAGACTGGAAAGGGCACCACAATCCACACAGGGGTTGTGTACAGACCCCCATGTCAGGGGAAGGGAATGGACAAGGATATGATAGAAGACATTCTTAGAATGGCAGAGAAAGGGGAGATACTGTTGATGGGAGACCTGAATATGCCAGATGTTAACTGGAGCACAATTGCTGCAGCCACATCCAAGAGCAGGGCCATTCTTGATGCCTTACAGGAGGCAGGCCTCAGACAGCTAGTTTCAGAACCCACTCATAAGGCAGCAATCTTAGACCTTGTATTCTCAAACGGGGTCAGCGAGAGGATCTCAGATCTAGAAGTGGGTTGCCATCTGGGAACAAGTGACCATCAAACAGTGTGGTTCACGTTAAACTCAGCTACAGAGTCAAGCCATACAAAAGTGAGGGTACTGGACTTCAGGAGGGCTGACTTTGGCAAGATGGGAGAGTGCCTCAGAAAAGCACTAGCAAGCAGTCCAGAAAGAGGTGTGGAGCAACAATGGAGAATCATCAAAACTGCCATCACAGAGGCAACACGCCTTTGTGTGAAGCAAATAAACAAATCAAAATGAAAGAAAAAGCCACTATGGTTCTCAAAATAGGTGGCTGTGAAAGTCAGGAAGAAAAAGATAACATTCTGGAAGTATAAGGAAACACAGAAGGAGCAGGACAGAGAGCTGTACCAGTTAAGGCAGAAGGAAACAGGGAGGGAAGTCAGAATAGCAAAGGCCCAAACTGAGGAAAAGATAGCCAACTCGGCTAAGAAGGGGGATAAAGCATAGAAAGACAAAGGGAGGGATAGTGAGGCTGAATAGAATGAAGTGTGGGTGGGCAGAGGGGGACAGTGAAAAAGCAGTTATACTGAATGAATATTTCTGCTCAGTATTCACAAAAGAGGAGGGAGAAATGCCTAATCCAATTAACAGAAGCACTCTTGATGGGGGGGTCGATCCCAGTCCTTTCACAGAAGAAGGAGTTCTGCAATAACTCCTAAAACTGAATGTGGACAAAGCAATGGGGCCTGATGGAATTCACTCCAGAATTCTAAAATAATTAAGGGGCAACTAGTGAAACCACTGGCTACTCTTTTTTAGTAAATCATGGGAGGATGGTGTGGTACCTGAGGACTGGAGGTAGGCGGATGTGATTCCCTTCACAAAAGTGGGACCAAGACAGAGGCAGGAAACTACAGACCTGTCAGTTTGACCTCTGTGTTAGGGAAAGTGATGGAGTCACTTCTGAAGGAAAGAACAGTTGAGTACCTAGAGGCCAGTGGGGCACAGGACCCAAGGCAGCATGGGTTCACAGCAGGAAGGTCATGTCAGATGAATCTAATAGATTTCTTTGACTGGGTGACCAAAGTAGTAGACCAGGGAGGGGCTGTGGACATGGCCTACCTAGACTTTAGCAAGGCATTTGACACAGTCCCACACAAAAGATTAATAGTCAAATTAACCAGCCTGGGAGTGGGTCCCAGGGTGGTAGCCTGGTAAAACATTGGCTGAACAACAGGACACAGAAGGTAATTGTAAATGGAGTCCACTCTGAAGAAAGAGGGTTACTAGTGGGGTACACGAGAGTTCAGTATTGGGTCCAGTCCTTTTTAATGTCTTCATAAGTAACATTGCAGAGGGATTGGAAGGAAAAGTATGCCTCTTTGCAGATGACACAAAAATCTGCAACAGGATTTATACACAAGGAGGCATGGAAAGGATGAGAAAGGACTTGGCAAGGTTGGAGGAATGGTCAGAAGTATGGCAGCTAGGATTCAATGCAAAGAAGTGCAAAATAATGCACCTGGGATACAAGAATCCAGGGGAAGAATACACAATGGGGGAGAGGAAGTAACAACAACAAAAGAGGAAAGGGACCTGGGGATATCATATCAGATGACCTTAACGTTAGTAAGCAATGTGAGAAGGCAGTAGGGAGGGCTGGGGTATACTGGGATGCATAGAGAGGCTTCAGCAGCAGAAAACAGGAAGTTGTTATCCCTCTGTACAGACAGTTGGTGAGACCCCATCTGGAGTACTGCATCCAGTTCTGGAGACCTCATCTCCACAAGGACATAGACAGGATAGAGGCAGTCCAGAGGAGGGCAACTAAAATGGTGCAGGATCTGCAAGAGAAGCCGTATGAGGAGAGACTAAAGGAGCTTAATATGTATACCCTTGAGGAAAGAAGGAAGAGGGGGGACATGATAGAAACTTTTAAGTACCTCAGTGGAATCAACAAAGTCCAAGAGGGTAGCATCTTTCAGAAAAAGAGATGTGCAAGAACAAGGGGACACAATTTAAAGATGGGGGGGCGGTTCAGGGGCAATGCGAGGAAGCATTATTTCACAGAGAGGGTAGTGGATGAATGGAACAGCCTTCCTGAGGAGGTTGTGGGGTCTAAAACTGTGGGAGAATTCAAGAATGCATGGGACAGACATAAGGCAATTCTTGTGGGGGGGGTAGGAAGAAATAGGCTGTTGGTTAACTAGGATCTGCGGCCTATCCTGTAGGTAGGGAAATGGGCAGACTAGATGGGCCAAGCAGTCCTTATCTGCCATCAAAGTATATGTTTCTATGTTTCCTAGGTGGAAGATTTCAAATGCTACTCGGATGTGCATTTAAACTTGTTAAGGGGGGAGCCAAAAAAATGAGGGAGGCACTGAATGTCCCCTAAGAAAATGGAGCAGCAGAGAGGAGAAACCCAGAGGAAATAAATTCTCCAGGAGTTGTGGGGCATAGGGACAAGGGAGAGAAAAGGAAGGGAGGATTGTGAAGTGATTCTAAGGTTGACAGGAGAGTTTAGGAGAGTGGGAAGAGGGAGACTGAAAAAGTGGAGGACAGTACCAGGGACAAGGGAGGGGTAAAGGATGGAATTGGGAGGAAAGGACAAAGAAGAGGGAATTGTGGAGGGGTAGTGGGAAACAGATGGGCCAGATACCAAACTTCAGTTTCAACACACAAGCTCTGTGTGATATTTATTCAAATTATAAGAGATAACCTTCAGCAATGGCATATTTCTGCTTCAATACATCAGTTTGCAACGACAGATTATGTATGTCTTTCCTCTGCACTTTTCAGCACCTACTGACTCACAGATCTACTGATCTACTGATCTAAACTTTTCAGTGAAAACCCTTCATTCCAATAGTTGTCTTGTTTGCTTGGGTGATGGGGGCTCAGAAAGAAAAAAAAAAAAACAAGCTACAGGCAAAGAACCTCAGTGCAGAAACACAGAAACAAAGGTTAATCTAAAGGGCATTGAGAATAAGACAAGTTTCAAAGAAACACATCACACATACTTCCATAATGCAAAACATCATGGTATATATGCAAATCACCATGACATTTCAGATTGGCTCAGTATACAGCAGGAATGCATGGTATCAATTTATATGCATTTAACTATACAACCAACTTAATTTCTATAATACAGTCACCAAGTACTTTTTACCTTTATCAAAAACACCTAGTGTCATGGTATTTTCAACATCTACAGGTTTCATACACATAAGTTATATACATCAAAGTATTTTATGGCATAGTGATATTGCATACTAAATCCAACAATGAGGAACACTGCCTGTTGTTTTACATTGGCTCGGAGGTCACAACAATAACCTCCCCATACGAGGACCAGAGAGGGTAAAGGAAAATTAAAAAGGACTCTATAGCATAGTCAAGAAAGTGGAGGGGGTGCCCATAGGTGGCCAGCCTTATGGACTAGAAATTGTAAAGGATAGATTAGGCTAAGAAATAGAAGAACTGTTGCAACAGATTTAAGAAAAGGTTGATTCTCAAGAGTGGCAGGATCTCCCTGTCACATATCCTCCACCTTAAGAGGGAAGAAGTTATTTCAGACTGCTTACCACCTTCCTGTCCCAAGAAGGGATGGAGCTTCCAAATATCCATCTTTAGAAACCTCTGTATGAGGGTCCTTATTAATGATAAACATTCCATCGTAAACACAGTAGATATTATCATGCTTTACCCTGAGACGTTAACACATTTCTCAACAGAGACTAATGGTACCTTCCTATCTTCTTTTAGGGAAAGTCCATCATATTCCATTAGCATAAATTCCTGCACCATATCTAGACATGAAATCAACATTTACATGTTATCCGTCATGTTTCATAACCAAAAGTTTGGATGACTGTAAGTCTAGTACTACAGAAATAATTTTTCTGGGGTGAGTAATTACCTGCTCCAACCCCACCAGACATGTCAGTTTTAGAGATGCAGCAAATTTAAATTTTGCCAGCGACATGCCCTCAAAGTGGGCACTTCACATTGTCACTTCGTGACTCTAAGTGGCCAATACAAAAGGCTCACTTCACCTTGTAATTATTACTTCGTGTTGTCATTTCCACCTTAATGCAAAGTAAGGCGAAGTGACAACAATATTGGCAACCCCTCACACACACAGTCACCAGAATTAATGTGCATCCCCAAAATGCTACTGTCTTGTGTCCAGAAAATTCCCCAGTGTTGATGAAGTGAAATGAGAGCACAAGAAATGCAAAGTCTCCCAGAATTAATGGCGCACTCAGACGTCATGCGTGCAGTAGTTACACACAGTCACCAGAATTAATGTGCATCCCCAAAATGCTACTGTCTTGTGTCCAGAAAATTACCCAGTGTTGATGAAGTGAAATGAGAGTGTAACAAAAAATGCAAAGTCTCCCAGAATTAATGGTGTATTGCAAATGTACAGACAGATTAAGATTGTGCTGTGTACTCAAGATATGCAGAAGCAAAGGCACAACAACCCCTAATCAGTGCTCACAAGTCACAAATCCAAATCTGGAAAAGGATACCTGTTGCTGGTTTTGGGAGGGGGGGTGTAGTGCATGGCAGTAACAGTCCACTACCAGTAAAGACATCACAAAGCAGGATAAAAAAGTCATGTACGTGCAGTGGATAGCAGGTTCACACTGCTGCAATTACTCTATGGCACAATAAAAGGAGTCTGATTTAATGGCATGCATTGCACACACACACACACACACACACACACACACACAATAAAGTAATGTGTAGCAAATTGAAAACCTTAAGTAATATAACCAAATGTTTTAAACAAACTGAAATTATACACTGCTGCACCACAACAATCAGCAAAAAATTAAATGTAAAATATTACTGTGTGCACAGTAACAAACTTATACAAGGATAATATAACCAAAGCAGAAAGACTATCTTTTTCTCCCAGTTAATCTACCTACAGCACAGCTACACCCCTCCCCAAAGCACACTTCAAAGTATACAGACTGACTGTTCTAAATTAACATTCAAAACCCACACACAAACAATAAACACTCGATGATATGAGCACAGGAGGGTTTCCTACAATCAATGTACTAAATTGTGAGCAAAAAAAATAGCTCTAAAAGGCTTTTTAACAGCTTTTAGAGGATTTGAATCACAGAGCTCTGAGAGGAAACTGTCTCCACCTTCCATTACACACACTACACATAACAGGCTGTGCAGAACAGTCCAGAATCCACGTGGCCTGCAGTCCCATGAAGCACTGCAAAATTCACCTTTGGAGCTCAAAAACAAGGTGAAGTGAGGTGAAGTACATTGATTCAATGTACTTTACCTTAAAATTGGTGGAAAAGTGGTTTGGAGAAGGTGGAATAATGCAACGTTATTGTTTTCAATGGATTTTGTGTTCCTCATTATGACATGAAGTACTCCACTTCATGTTGCACAGCACTTCGCAGATTCCGCGTTACTCCGTGAATCACTTCACGGAGTGAATTTTAGCTAGTTCGCCCACCACTAGTCCGTGTTAAGCAGGGGCCCAGTCCTAGGTTCAACCCCTATACATAAACCCACTATGTCTCTTGATTCATTTATTTTACTTGCTACTGATACAGACACCTGAGGGTAGACACTCTTGGTGTTACCCCAACACAGGTTCCAATCCATTTTAAATATGTGTGCCTATTTCAGCTGTTACAATATAGTACCTTGTTACTTGTGTGAGAGTTTTCCCCTTTTCCGAGGGTGCCATTTTTTTATGTAATGACCTCTACCCTTTGGGACACTCTTTCCACACCCTGGGTACTAATTCCTTTGTTGACCCCAGCAGGTACCTGTATCTGATTACACACTGGACAGGTCCTAATATAGACACCTGTCTGTACATACCAAGCCAGTAATAAGTTAACCGAGCCAAGACACTGCAATGGCTCAGATGCCCACAGGGACTGGAGTGAGCAGCCTCCATCACCTGTTGCCTGTGGGCCACAGGCACCACTACCTGGGCATCCACACGTTTTGTACATGGGTTGGCCTCATGTGGTATAGAACACTCTTTTTCAGTTCATACCACCAACATTTTTGTGCCCCCCACCACCATTCATCTGCATACCCTCTTTGACCTCAACATACTGTAACAGTTTGGAAACATTAGCATCTTTAGCCTGCAGTATACCCCAGTCAATATTGTTACTAGATTTAGCTGTATCAATACAAGAAACATTGCCTTCAGCCTCATAGGCTTCTTCTTGCTTGTTTGGAGTCTTCAACCCCAGCACAATATCACTAGACACCTTCTTACCTGGGGTCTCACAATCAAGTTCCATACTTGCATTTCCGATCTCCAACAGGTAACATCCTGGGAAAGCAGGCAACAAAGGAATATCCTGCTCAGTCAGGGGGTCCTCCTCCAACTGAGCCCACAAAAAATCCTCCTCTGATTCTTTATCCAAACTCTCTGGCAGGGACCTCTCAAGCACCAGGCACCAGTGTTCTGCCTCTCTGCGTAGTTGGTCTCTCTTGACACTAAGGTAGTTCCTCATCCCTTTGCATCTCTTTGTCATCTTCAGGCTTGGCCTTCCTCCGAGCTCTCAGGTCCAGTCCAGACAGAAGCTTCTCTCCCAGTCTGTCAGCCATGGTTTTGGTCAGAACTCCATGGACTTTCTTTTCTGAGTTCTCTTCTGGCACCTCCTGGTGCATCGGTCCACCTGGGATATCTGGGTGATATCCACTGGAAAACATCCCTCTTAGGCCAGTCCAGACATTTCCAGCAAGTTATCCCACTTTTGACACCAAGTCTGTGGAGGAGTTGTGGGATAACAGACTGACGAGACACCGAACTTCAGTTTTAACACATGAGCTCTGTGTGATATTTATTCAAAATACAAGAAATAACCTTCAGCAATGGCATATTCCTTCTTCAGTACATCACTTTGCAGCAACAGACTATGTATGTCCTTCCTCTGCACTTGTCAGCACCTACTGACTCACTGATCTACTGATCTAAACTTTTCAGTGAAAACCCTTCATCCCTATGTTTGCCTTGTTTGTTTGGGTGGTGGAGGCTCAAAAAGAAAAAACCAAAACAAGCTACAGGCAAAGAATCTCAGTGCAGAAGCACTGAAACAAGGGCTGCCTCACAGGGCATTGGCAATAAGCCAAGTTTCAAAGAAACACAACACCACACATACTTCCATATTGCAAAGCATCATGGGATATATGCAAATCACTATGAGATTTCAGATTGACTCAGCTTACAGTAGTAAAGCATGGTACCAATTTACATGTATTTAACTACACAACCAACTTAATTTCTATAATACAGTCACCTAGAACTTTTTACCTTTATCAAAAACACCAAATGTCATGGTATTTTCAACATTTACAGGTTTCAGAGACCACATGATGATCTAAAACTGAGAGGATGTCTTCAGTAGTGCTCCTAGGCCTCGCTAAAGTTTTTTTATATTAAAGCGTATATTGGACTTACCTGTGGTAGACCAAGCTTTGAAAAGTTCCCTTCTGAGTGGCGCCGGGTGGCTTGATTGAAGGAATGGCACATAGTGGTACATTTTTGCTGTGTCTAGAGGCAGAGACACAGAGCCAGATAAGATGACCAAAATGGAGTGTGGAAGCATGGAGCCTTTGGCTGCGCAAACCCCAGTGGTGAAGCATCCAAAACCCCAGTTACCGACTCTGGATGCTGCAGAGATTCAGCTAGCGGTGGATGAAGGGAGTCATTCTGCACTGGACGATATTCAGGAGATAAAACAGCTGTCACAGGGGCTTGTGATTGATTTTTTAGCTGTAAAACCAACATTACAAGACCTAACTCAGTGTATGGGAGATGTGGAAGCCCGGGTTACCTCCCAAGAAAGGAAAATGTCTGCAATGGATTCAGAAGTGATTGCCTTGCGTAGACAAGTTAGGAAGCTGGAGGATCGCGTTGAGGATCAAGAAGCAAGAAGTCAGAGAAACAACCTTATAATGGCTGGATTACCGGAGAGAGCTGAGGGAATGGACTGTTTGTCTTTTGTACGGGATTTATTGTTGAAACTTCTGGGCCCAATGCCTTTTGGAGAGGCATATAATTTAGAGAGAGCACATAGAGCTTTTAAAGAAGTCCCCACACCAGGAGCATGTCCCAGGGTCCTCTTAATGAGATTCTTAAACTACACGGAAAAGCTTCATGTGCTCAGCAAAGCTAAAACTCTCAAAAATCTCCAGTGGAATGGGACAGTAATTTGGTTGTTTCAAGATCTAACCCCCTCGATTATGGAAATGTATCTTGCGGGGGTTAAATTTAGGATTTTGCATCTGCAACGTTGATGGTGAAGCTGCAATCAGGAGAGAAGAAATATCTAACTGCGAGGGATGCTGTCGAGGGTTTGAAGGCAGAACTCCCAGGACTTTTCAAGCCAGTGACCTGAATATGCATGAAGGAGGGAATTTTTGGCAGGACTTGTGATGCTACCTGTGGGAAAGCTAAGTAAGATCACATGGAGACTGGAGAATTTAAAACTTATGTACTATGGCCATAACTGTGATAATTTTTTCTTATTTGAATAAATAGTAACATGACTATGTGGCTGTAGGGTACGTTAACTAGTTGACATTGTTAAGCTATTCGACTTGCTTGCTTCTCTGTGTCCTGATTTTCGACAGAAGATTTAGTGTTTGACCCAGTGAATGCTGAGGGAGGGGCTAGACCCACATTTCATGGCTAACTGGTGACAATAGAATTAAACTAATTTCGCTCTATGATTGTGGTTAAAGTATAACCTGTATTAGTAGGCATACAAAGTGGGGACTTTCTATTGTTTTAAAGCTCATTGGGCATTTATAGGGTTCTCTTTATACTTTTCCCCTTTCTTCTTGGGGGGATTTATCCCCTGCTTGATGCTATGAGGCTGGAGCTTGAAAGGGGTTCTCTTTTACCCCAGTGTATGCTTGGTTTAATTTAGTGATGGGTAAAAATTTTTTCTGGTTAATAAATAAGTGAAAGGGTCATTATTCCTCTAAGATTTTAAATGACAATAAAATGAGGGAGTCAGAGGAGGTTAGATAATGAGGATTTGTGAGATCTTAAAGAGACTAATATCCATGGTAGGGCCAAGAAAGGTTTTAGTTTGGCGGGGGGCCTGGCAGCACATGGGGATGTGCTCACCTAGGGGTCTGTATTTTACAGGAGGGTGATCAAAGGATCAGAGATGTTTGTGGGGAGGGATTCAGGGGTTGAGGGAAAGAGAGAGAGAGTGTCCAAGGTTACCGTGGGAGGGAAAAGCAAGGCATACAAAATGGTTTTTATTAAAATTATCTCCTGGAATGTGAAAGGCCTCAGAGACAGACAAAAAAGAATAGTTGTTTTGAAACATCTTTGACAATTGGTGGCAAATATTGTAGCACTGCAAGAGACCCATTTGTTGACAGAGAACTTGAGTCTTCTTAAAATGCTCTGGGTGGGTCAGGTTTTAGGAGTTGGTAGAGCTAAAGCTCCGGGGTGTGTGGCAATTTTGGTAGGGCAGGCCTGTCCATTTGTTGTAACACAGGCTATGGGGTGGGAGGATTGTAGAAACATTTTTGCTTTGGGTGTTATCCTCGGTAAGGAGTTAACAACTGCTTCTGTCTACGGCCCTATACCTTCCAACCCAGAATGTTTTGCTTCTTTAGAGATGGACCTAATTGCGCTGCCAACACATCCTCTCATATTAGCAGGAGACTGGAATTTGTGTTTAAATAATTGGATAAATAGGAAGTCACCAACCAAGAGGCCATTATCTGTGGTCCAAATGGCTTTACTTAGGTTATTAGAGGTTTCGGCATTGGTTGATCCTTATAGGACATATAGTAAGGGGGGCTGCCATATGACTTTTTATTCAGTGGCACATAGAACCCAGACCCAGATAGACTTTTTCCTGGTAAATAATGAAGTGTTAAGGGGAGTTAAAGAGCTGACTACACATGGTGGAGTTTTATCAGATCACTCTCCAATCCAGCTGATTTGGGAGATTGGCTCTATCCCATATAGATGGAGACTAGATGACTCAATTTAAACAGATGATAAGCTTGTCACTAGGTTGGAGCAGGCTGTGGTTGAGATTTTTCAGACCCAATTGCCAACATTGCAGGATAATAGTTTGGCATGGCCAGTATGCAATGCACTGTATGCAGGAATAGCCCAAAGATATACAGCTAGAAGGAAAAGTATGAGAAAGGCACGGGAGGAATTTATAATAGGGGCTATCAATTCACTCACTCCCTTGGAAGGCTCCTCTGGGAGTTTGGACAATGAGCTTAAAGACCTAGAAGAGGAAATGGCAGATACAGTCTTTCATAAGGTAGACTACTGATTAGAAAGGCTCCAAGCTAAATATGTGCTACAGGGGGATGTCCCTGGTTGTCTTCTTGCATCTAGAGTTTGGGAATGGGAAGCATCATGTACTATTACACTAATACATTGTGAAGGGGAAGTTATAACTGATCTTCAGGGGATGGTTGATGCTTTTGTGCTTTACTATAAAGAGATTTACCATGGTGGGGTTATTAGTGCTCCAGAAGAAATTGAGAGGCTGCTAGATAGTATAGTTTTGCCTAGACTTGATCAGGTACAGGCACAGACCTTAGCAGCTCCAATAAGGGACTCTGAAATCTTAGAGGTAGTTAATACATTGCCAGATGGTAAAACCCCAGGACCAGATGGTCTTACAGCTCAATTTTATAGAGTGCATATTGCTACTGTTCTTCCCCGTTGAAGGATTTATTTACCAAAATAATACAAGAGGGAGTCCCTCTACCCCTTCGTACCAGGCATATATAACACTTGTCCCAAAACCAGACAAACCAAGAGAAATTCCAGATAGTTATAGGCCTATTGCCTTGATGAATCCAGATATAAAGATCCTCACGAGGATTTTGGCCAATAGAATTATTAAGATGGCTCCTGCACTGATTAGTCAAGACCAGGTAGGGTTTATGCCGGGTAGAGGGGCTCATGATGCACTTAGGAAACTCCAGCATATACTCTGCTGTGCAGCTAGTTCTAAAGCACCTATGGCATTGATTTCTTTGGACAGTGAGAAGGCCTTCGGTAGGGTCTCCCATACCTTTTTATTTGCTGTTATGAAGAAGATGGGTTTCCCTGAGGGCCTTTTCATGGGTCTTAAAAATCTATATGCGTCCCCCACAGTGAGAGTTTTATGTAATGGGTATGTCTCACAAGAAGTTCAGTTACATAATGGGACTAGACAAGGGTGTCCATTATCACCAATTCTATTTAATATTTATTTGGAACCTCTCTCAAGAGCAATGAGTAGGGATTTGATGATACAGGGAATAGTGGTGGGAGGGAAGAACTGAAATTTTCGGTATTTGCAGATGATATACTATTGCATTTACAAGAGCTGGTGGAGAGCTTTAAAAGAGCCTTAGAAATTATTGAGCATTTCTCCAAGGTTTCAAACTACAAACTAAATCTGACTAAAACACAGGTACTACCTCTTACATTGCATATATATATATATATATATATATAAAGCGGACTTTGAGCCCCTGCAAATTCACCGGGCCTCACAACAGATTAAATATCTAGGCATTTGGATTACTGCGAATATGGAGAAGGCGGTGGAGGCAAACCTGGGAAAATTGCTGAATATAATTAGATCAGATGTTCTTCAGTGGAATAAACTCCCTTTAAACTTTACAGCTAGGTTGGGACTAATTAAGATGAATTTACTATCCAGACTTTTGAATCCCATTCATTTGGCTCTGTACGTTATTCCCAAAATATGGTTTATTTAAGTTCCAAAGCTAATATCGGACTTCCTTTGGAACACTAAGCCCCCCCCCCAGGAAAAAGTACAATAGTATGCATCTTCCACAGTAGATGGGAGATCTTTAATTACCAGACTTTCATGGGTAATATGTGGTGGGGCAATTTGGTTTAATGGGAAAGTGGGCACAATGCAGGAGGGAGAGTGGTAAAAGCCAACCTGGCTACAGGTGGAGAAGATACTGGGGAATGCAGGCTTATCTTCAGATGAGTTGTTGTTTGTAAATCCAGAGAGATTGCCTAAGAAAGTAAAATCTACCCCAATAAATACAACAGTAATAGCTTGGTGTACCTTTTTAACCCTGAAACAGAGATAAGCACAAGTGAGAGCTCGAGAGCAACCCATGTTGGGTAATCCCAATTTTTGTCTTCGGGTGACACATAATTATTGAAAAATGGTCACCTCTATTGATTGGTCTCAATTTAGCAGAGGGTGGTTCTTCCAGCAAGATGTGGCAAGATGGAGTTTTATAAAAGGTCGCAGCTTACTAAACTAGTAGGGAAGGAGATGGGAGAACCAGGTGAAGCCCAGAAACTATTGCTTATTTTGGAAAAGCTAAGGGAGGTTAATTTTGTATCTAGACCCCTATCACAAGTCTATCTGGTGCTATTGGATTTTGTGGGCCTGGACTTGCCGGTGCAGACTTTATATTGGGACAAGACTATAGCTCCTCTGAGGTCAGATTGGAAAAGTATATGGAAGAGTTACAAATATATTTCTATACCCAAGTATAGCAGTATGCAATTTTTTATTTCTTCAAATTTATACTACACTCCTGTTAAGCTAGGTGTTGATGCCTTAGACAGACAGACCTATGTTTTAGATGTGGTTTCGAACCAGGGGACATTCTACATGTGATGTGGGACTGTTCCAAAATACAGCCCTTGTGGGTTGAAATTAAACAAAATATGGACCCCTTGTTGAACTATTCAGATTTTATAACACCAGGGATTTGTGTTTTGGGGGACATGGTTCAGGTTACATGGGCAGCAGGCAAATATCATCTCTCTTTAATGTCAGCTTTGGTAAAGTCCTTTGTTCTAACCCATTGGAAAAATGACCTTATTTATACCTATGACCAATGGGTGACAGACCTCAATAGGGTAATGGCAAGAATAAAGAAGCAAATGCTAATAGAGGGTAAGAAAGGGCTATATGATAAAAGGTGGATGGTCATGGATGCAGTTTATTCTATACAGGTCGAAAGTGACCAACTGAAGATCTGTCTGTCAGGCTGTGAGTAGTTTATACTATTGTCTGGAATATAGAAGTTTCTCAATTTGGACAAGTCTGAAGTGTGTTTATTATACTCAAATCTTACTTCTTGTTTAATCTTGTGTATTTACATCTCTAAGGCAAATATGAGTACTCTCTGATACTACATAAACTTCATAAACATAAATTGATTGTAGGGCTTTGCTATTTTATAAGGATGGGGGGACTCTCTCTCTTTTCAGGGGATGCAGGTGTAAACAGTTTTTATGGTAGGATATTATATCTTAACAGCCCATGATGGGATGGGCAGGTAGGAGATTAATGATGTTTGTGTTCTTTATAAAATGAATATTTCTGCCCTAAGATCTAAGTTGAAGAGACTTATAATATGTTAAGATAGAGGATGAAGTGCACCTGTGTGTGTACATATTTTTCATGTATATAGTAACTATAACCAGTTTGGGGTTGTGGCCCCGGAGTTTACTCAGTGGATATGTGTTTGTATGTATCCATTGATGCAAAACTTAATCAAGAGGAGTTAAAAAAAAAAATTACAGATTTCATACACATAAGTTATATGCATCAAGGTAGTTTATGACATAGTGCCATTGCATACTAAATACAACAATGAAAAATAGAGCCTGTTGTCTTACATTAGCTCAGAGGTCACGACAATAACCTCCCTGTATGAGGACCTGAGAAAGAAAAGGAAAATTAAAGAGGACACTGTAGCACAGTCAAGAAAGGGGAAGGGGTGCCCATAGATGGCCAAGTTTATGGACTAGAAATTGTAAAGGATAGATAAGGCTAAGAAATAGAAGAACTGTTGCAACAGATTTCAGAAAAGGTCAGTCCTCAAGAGTGGCAGGATCTCCCTGTCACAGAAGTCATGAACAAATGGTGTGGAGAACCATGTATTCCAGTGCAGGGAGCCTAGGAAATAAAATTCCTGACATTGAGGCAACCATTATGGAGGCCAATCCGGATCTGGTGACCATAGCAGAATAATGGAGCACTGACAACCCAAGCCAGTATGCGACCATTCTAAGTTGCACCATATTTCGGAAGCATAGGACAGGGAGGAAAGAGGAATTGATTCATATGTAAGGGTAGATGTTATGGCCACAGAGATACAGGAACAGAAGGGGGAAAAGGAAGGGCTGGATAGCCTTTGAGTTGACTTACAGACAGGATCTGGAGCCTTTATACCTGTGGGAGTGGTGTGCAGAACACGACCACAGGGGGAGGAGTTAAAAAAGGTTTTGGGGAGACCATTGGCAGAATGGCAAGCAAAAGAGAGGTACTGATAATGGGGGACTATAATCTGCTGGGAGAGGGTCCTCCTGGACATGTTTCGGGGGGGTTTCCTGACATAGCTGGTTGCTGAACCCACCAGACTAGGGAACACGCTGGACCTGGAACTATCCAATAGTGAGGCAGTGAGGGATATTAGGATGGAGGACCCATTATCTGACAGCGATCATCAAACAGAGTGGTTTAACATCACAATGAGCAGGGAGCCAGAGGGATCAGCAGCAAAGGTGGTGGATTTCAGGAAGGCACACTTCGGGAGAATGAGGGATTTGCTGAAGGGGAGTCTTGAGGGAATAAAGCGGGGGATGGGGACAGTGCAGAAATGGGACATAATAAAGCAAGGAATCAGAGAGGCAACAGAAACATGCACCAGGCTAAGGAGTAAGAAGTGTAGGGATAAAGTGACCATGCTGACTGAACAGGGGGTGATAGAGGGGGTGAGGGCAAAAGAGCAGTGTACCTGAAGTTCAGAAGGACAGCAAAGGAAGAGGACAGAGATGGTCTAAAGAGGTGACCAAGGCGGTGAAGGGTGTGAAAGCCACAAGAGAGCTCAGATTAGCACAGGTAAGAAAAGAGGGGGAGACTTTTTTTTAGATATTTCATGGAGAAAAGGAAGGGCAGAGACAGTATAGTGAGGATAAAAAGGGCAGATGAGTGGGTGGAAAAGGAAAAGGAACAAGCGGAAGCACTAAATGAGTACTTCTGCTCACTGTTCACAAGGGAGGCGGGGAGTCCATTAATACTTTGGTTGGGAGTGAGGGGGGATGGGGGAGGTAATGGATGGCAGGATATAGAGTGGCAGAGTTTTGGAAGGGTTGAGGGCACTGATGGTGAATAAAGCACCAGGGCCAGATGGTATCCACCCCAGGGTGCTGCGGGAGATGGCAGAGGTTTTAGCAGAATCACTGGTGGACCTGTTCAGCACCTCTCTGGAAATAGTGGAGGTGTCTCAGGACTGGAGGATGGACCATGTGGTACCGTTACATAAAAGTGGTCCCAGGGATGAGCCAGGGAAATATAGGCCAATCAGTCTGATGTCCATAGTGGGAATGCTCATGGTGTCGATACTAAAATAAAGGCTGGTGGCATTTCTGGAGGGCAATGACCTGCAGAATGGGAGGCAGCATGGGTTCATCTCAGGGATATCCTGCCAAACCAATCTTATACAGTACTATGACTGGATGATGAGGGAACTGCTGACACTGTCTATGTATCTATGAGCTGGATGGGGGCCATGCTGTGGGAGGTGCTATACTTGGATTTAAGCAAGGCTTTTGATTCAGTGCCTAATGGGCAACTAGGGGTGAAGTTGGCCAGGTTGGGGGTGGGGATAAAGATGGCATGTTGGATCTCAAACTGGCTATGAGGTAGACTACAGAGAGTGATGGTGGGGGGGAGTCTCGGAGCCTAGACCTTTGATGAGCAGGGGATCACAGGGATTAGTACTGGGTCCAGCACTGTTCGGGCTATTCATCTTGGACATTGCGCATGGGGTGGGGAGCAGGATTAGCCTGTTCGCCGATGACAGCAAAATGGGTGCAGTAGTAGATGAAAAGGAAGGATGGATACAACTACAAAGGGACTTGACAAAGCTGGAGTAATGGCCTGGGAAGTGTCAGCTGGGGTTCAATGCAAAGAAATGTAAGGTGTTGCATTTTGGGGCTAGGGACCCAAGGAGAGCATACTGGTTAGGGGGGATCAGACTGGGGATCAGTGAGGAGGAAAAGGACCTGGGGGTATTGATAACTGTGAGCATGAACAATAGTGCCCAGTGCAGGAAAGCAGCAGTGAAAGCAAACAGGATGCTAGCGTGCATACAGTAGTATGGGAATTCACATCCAGGCACAGGGAAGTGATCCTACCCCTCTACAGGGCACTGGTCAGGCTGCATTTGGAGTACTGTGTGCAGTTCTGGAGGCAGTACCTGAGGCAGGAGGTCAAGCTGCTGGAGGGATTGCAGAGGAGGGTGATGAGGATGATTCAGGGGATGGAGGAAATGGACTATGAGATGAGGCTGAAGGAACTGAATATGTATGCACTGGAGGAGAGGTGGGAGAGGAGGGACATGACTAAGACCTTTAAGTACCTGAAGGGTATCAACAAGGGGGCAGAGGGGTGTTGAAACTAAGGAGTGGAAGGAAAACTAGGGGTCACGGGCTGAGAATAGAGTGAGGGAGACTCAGCAGGGAGATGAGAAGGCATTACTTCACAGAGAGAGTAGTTGCGAGGTGGAATGCACTACTAGAAGGAGTGATAACAAGCAAACATGTGGCTGGCTTCAATAACACTTGGGATAGAGTACAGGGGTGGGTAAGGGTGGGTGAGCAAACAATAATGGGAGATCAAGTGGGATGGGGGAGGGGCAGCTGCCTGCTAGGGAGCTAGCTGCACATTCGAGCAGACTTTGATAGACAGGTAGATCTGTTCTTCTGGCACCTTCGTATGTTCGTATGTTCATACACTGGATGTAGACTGGAGCATTCTGACAACAGCTACTATGAGAAGCATAGCAAACCTCAATTCCTTACAGAGGGCATTTCTCAGGCAGTTGGTTACAGAACCCACTAGAGATGGGACAATGCTGAACCTCGTACTTAAGAACAGGGGCAGCATTGCAGACGTCACAGTAGGTAGCCCCCTGAGTACAAGCAATCATTGTATGGTGTGGTTTGGCATACAGGTTGGGCAGGACGGAAAAAAACACACTAGGATGAGGGTCCTGGACTTCAGGAGGGCAAATTTTAAAGAAATGGGAAACTGCCTCAATAAATACCTTGAATGGGAGATGACGGGGGGGGGGGGAGTGGAAGCACAATGGCAAAGTATCAAGGAGAAAATTGCTAAGATAACAGCAATCTGTTTGAAGGAAGTAAGCAATGGTAGGAGGCAGAAGAGGCCACTATGGTTCTCGAAGGAGGTGGCTAAGGTAGTAAGAGAGAAAGAAGACAGTTTTTAGGAAGTACAAGAAGACCCAGATGGAGGGGGACAGGGAGGTATATCTAGTTAAACAAAGGGAGACAGTAAGGAGGGAGAGGGCAGCAAAGGCATAAACCAAGGAGAGGATCGCTAAAGAGGTAAAAAAGGGGGATAAGACTTTCTTCAGGTACGTGAGCAAAAAGAGGAAAGCTAGGCATGAGACAGTGAGGGTTAAAAGAGCAAGGGGTCTGTACAGAAGATTAAGACAAATCTACACTTTTAAATGATTACCTCTGCTCAGTCTTCACTGTGGAGGGGAGGGGACATACCAGCATGTATCAGCAGGCCTGGGGGGGGGGGAGTGGACACTAGTCCATTTTCAGAGGAGAGATTCTGAAGGGGATTGGAAGCCCTAAAGGAACACAAGGTTATGGGGCCAGATAGGATTCACCCAAGAGTGCTAAAAGAATCAAGCACAGTACAAGCAGCCCCTCTGGCAATGCTATTCAGCACCTCAGTGGAGATGATTGGTTCCAGAGGACTGGAGGAGGGACAGTGTGGTCCCTCTGCATGAGAGCAGCAGCAGGGAGGAGGCTAGGAATTATAGACCAATCAGTTTCATATAAGTGGTGGGGAACTTTAGGGAAACCCTGCAGAAGGAGGAGCTATTTGGAGTACTTGGAGGCAAATGGGCTGCAGTACCACCAATAGCACACTTTCATAGAAGGGAGGTCATGTCAAACAAACCTTATACATTTCTTTGACTGGATGACTATAGAGACAGATCAGGGAAGGGCAGTGATGTGGCCTATCTGGACTTCAATAAGTCATTTGACACTGCAATATGGGGCAAATTAAGAAACTTAGCAATCTGGGGGTTGGAGAGAAGGTAGTAAGCTGGGTATCAAACTGGTTGAAGGATAGGAGGCAGAGCATAGTGGTAAATGACAGTAACTTGGAGCATGGGAGAGTGACCAGTGGAGTGCCATGGGGATCAGTCCTGGGTCCTGTCCTGTTCAATATCTCCATAAGTGACATTGCTGTGTAACTTGAGAAGTTGTGTCTCTTTGCAGATGACACAAAAATCTGCATTAGAATTGTCACCCAGGAAGTGGTGGAGAGAATGCAGTGGGATATGGGGAAATTAGAGGAGTTGTCTAGGGCAGGGTTTTTCAACCAAGGGTCTGTGGCCTCCTGGGAGGGCCTCAAGGAAGTTATAGCGGTCCGTGGATTGAGCAGGAAAAATGATAACTATACAATGGTGTGACTGCTCAAACCCACCTCACCTGTCTTCAAAATGTCCAGTCCGTCCTGTGTTGCTGACAACATGATTAGCTGCCACTTTGAGAACACAAAGTCTCCATCCAAGGGCTAAAGTCGCTGCTCATCAAACTGCCAAAACCATGGCCTCTGCACCTGAAATGGCTCCCGATCCTCTGATACTCAATCTCTCTCTCCCTGCCTTTAAACAGTGATCTGGTCTATGCACAGGTACTGCCATGTTTGTACTCCAGGTTGAGAAGGGCATATATATAGACAACAGAGACAGAGGTATATTTATGGAGACTTAAATGAGTGAGTGAGAAAGGAGTCCTTATCCATAGGTGCCTGCTGTGCAAGGGACAGGAGAGGCTGAAGTCTTGAAAGCTGAATGAGTGACTACAGCTCTAGTCCATAACTATTTTCTGTCTCTTTTTTTTAACAAAAAGGTACTTAATAAAAATTATATGTGTGTGTACAGGGAAGGGGGATATGTGTCTATGGTATATGTGTGGGATGGGAGCAGATAAGGAGGATGACTTTGAATGGCAGGCAGGATCTCCATAGCAAAAAAAAAAAAAAACTCAAAACTTTGTGGGTGAGGGTTCAAAACAATTTACTGGGGGGCTGTTACAACCACTCTCTCTTTGTCTACATCTCTATGGGATTAAAAGCTGGCCTCTGGCCAGCAGTTCTGTGCTTGAACTCTATATTCCCATCATCACTTGTGTAAGAAACTTAACCTCCAACATCTTCCCCAGCACCCTCTGTCTTCCATGGAAGGTTTGGGGGTCCTTGCTACTACTGACTTTCACTCTGGGGGGGTGTGTCCACAAAAAGGTTGAAAACCCTGGTCTAGGGTATGGTGACTGGGTTTCAATGACAAAAAGTGAAAAGTCAGGCACATGGGATGGGGAAACCTGGAGGCAGTATACAGGATGGGGGAGGTACATACAGTCATCAAGTAAACAAGGGATCTTGGGGTGATCATGTCTGATAATCTCAAGATGACAGGGCAGTGCAACAAGGCAGTAGGCAAGGCTAGTGGGATGCTGGTGTGCATAGGGAGGGAAATTTCTAGCAGAAGGGTGGTGATGTTTCCCCTGTATTGCTAGTGAGACCCCACCAAAATTATTGTGTCCAGTTCTGAGGCTGCACCTTCTCAAGGATGTTAACAGGATGGAAGCGGTCCAGAGGAAGACTACCAAAGACTATGAGAAGAGGCCTCAAAAGCTCAATATGTGCTACCTGGAGGAGAAGAGAATGAGAGGAAACATGATTGAGACCTTTAAGTACCTCATAGAGTGAACAAGGTGCAGGAGAAGGGGTGTCTTTCAGAGGAGGAGGAACACCAGAACATGTGGACATGCAATGAAGCCTGGGGGGAGGTTAAGAGGGGTATGAGAAAATACTTCTTCACAGAAAGAGTAGTGGATGCCTGGAACAGCCTGCCAGAAGAGATGGCAAGGGCAAAAACAGTGGGAAGCTTCAAGCATGCATGGGACAGGCACATGAGCAAAATAAGTGGAGGAAAGAGGGGGAAAGAGACACCAGACACCAAATAGAAACATAGGAACATAGACAGTGATGGCAGAAAAAGACCAAAGTTCCATCAAGTCTGCCTGTTTGATCCTATATAACCCTACGACCTAGTGTCGATACAGGGTTCTAACTCTCCCCATCAATCTTCGTTTTCCTTTCCCTGGTTTTGTCTCTACAAGTAATCACTTTTCCTTTTGCTCTGTCCCAAGCCTGTTTGAAATCCTCCACAGTTTTAGTTCCCACCACCTCAGCTTGCAAGCTGTGACATGGTTACACCACTCTTTCAGCAAAACAATACTTTCTCTTATCCCTTCTGAATTTTCCTCGTTAGCTTCCAGTTGTGCCCTCGTGTTGATTAACCAGTGTTCCTGCTAAATAGTTCCTCAACCTTCACTTTGTTTATTCCTCACATGAATTTGAAGGTTTCTATCATACCTCCTCTCTCCCTTCTTGTCTTCAGCTAGTACATGTTCAGTGCCCTAAGGCGTTCCTTGTAGGACATCCCATACTGTCCCTGTATTATCTCCATCACCCTACGCTGTACAACCTCTAGCCTATACTTGTCATTTCTAAAGTGAGGGCTCCAGAACTGGGCACAGTACTTCAGTTGTGGCCTCACCATGGATCTAAAGAGTGGAAGTATCACTTTTTTCTTTCTACTATCAATACCCCTGCCGATACACACCAGCATCTTGTTTGCCCCACTACAAACCTTGTTGTATTGGCTAGTCTGTTTAAGGGTGCTGCCGATGATGACTTCTAGGTCCTGTTCCTCAGCTGTGGTGCTATGTTTAACCCCCTCCCATCCAGTATTCTATCCTTAGGTTCTTTTATGCTAGGTGCATCAGCTTGCACTTTCTGGGATTGAAGTTTAGCTACCAGACATTTAACCACCTCACTAGCCTTTGCAGATCACCATGTCATTCTCTAATTCCTCAGTGCTATCCACCCTTCAACAGATTTTAGTGTCACCTAGCCTGGATCCCTTCTATGATGTCACTGATAAACACATTAAAAAGGACTGGGTCCAGGACAGACCCCTGTGGTACCCCACACATGACCTCTCTCCTTTGATTTAACTCTGTTTACCACAACCTGCTGCTGCCTCCCTTTTAGCCAGTTTTCTGCAAATCTAACTACATCCCTAGCCACCCTCAGGTTCTCCAACTTCCTCAGCAGGCATCTATGAAGTACAGAGTCAAATGCCTTGCTGAATTTGAAGTAAAGTAGATCCATGGCATGGCCTTTTTCCAGTTCCTTTGTCACCAAGTCAAAGAAGACTATTAGGTTAGGCTGACAGGACCATTATCCTCCAGATAGCCTAAGAGATCTGTTTTGAGCAGTGACTCCATAAGCTTCTTCATGGTAGAGGTAAGGCTGACAGGTCTGTAGTTTCCTGCTTGTTCCTTGTCCCCACCTTTATCGAGTGGAACATAATCTGCCACCCTCCAATCCCTTGGGACAACTCTCATCTGAAGTGAGCTATTGAATAAGCCTGCCAGAGGCTCAGCTAGTTCATCTGCCAGTTCCCTGTGCACTCTCAGATGTGTCACTTCTGGACCTGGGACCTTGTCTGTCTTAAGGACTACTAGCCCTTTCCAGACCACATCATTAGTAAATACTGATTTCTCTATCTCTAAGATCCCTCTCATGGCCACTTTGATGCCACTCTCTGGGAGGGGTCTGGTACTTCCCTGATGAAGACGGAGCAAAAGTAGTAATTCAGGACTGCAGTCTTTAACTTGTCATCCCCTACCTCCCTGCACCCATCTAATAATCTAACTATTGCCCCACCTCACTTTTTTTTCACTGATATAATGGAAAAAACACTTTTCTCTGTGCTTGACCCCCTTGGCCATTCCTG
This sequence comes from Neoceratodus forsteri, assembly GCA_016271365.2. Lineage (NCBI taxonomy): Eukaryota > Metazoa > Chordata > Ceratodontiformes > Ceratodontidae > Neoceratodus > Neoceratodus forsteri. The sequence continues at coordinate 410,449,924 of CM028133.1, read as the reverse complement.
GCTCTGTATCTGCTTTTGCCTCTCTAATCACCTTCTTTGCTTCACTTCCATTCTACTGCCCCCCCCCCCGTTTCTCATTAAACCTGTAGAAGGCTTTCCTTTTGGCAATTTCCTCTTCCCTGACCCTCACTGAGAACCATAGTAGTCTCTTAAGTTTATTTCTTTTGTTTACTTAATGTAAGCATAGTTGCGATGCTTCAAGGATGGCCCCTTTCATTACCCCTATCGGTCTTCCACACACACCTTCTATACTGCTTACTCCATCTAACTTGTTGTAAACCACCACTCTGAGTTTGCTGAAATCTATCGTTTTACAGTCCAACAAAACTCTTACTGCATTTACTACTTTAGAGTTGTTGAGCACCACATCCAGCATGGATCTCTGCCTGGTGGGCTCCCTTATCAGCTGTACCAGCAGACAGTACTGAAAGGTATCCAGCATAGCCTGGTTTCTAGTGCTCCTAGCTGCTGGAATGTCCATGTCTATGACAGGTAAATTAACATCTCCTTCCACCTCAGCATTTCCCTTAGCCACTCCACTTCTAATTTCCTCACTGCACTCTCTGTCCTCTGCTTCCCCTTGCCCTGGCAGTGTGTAGAACACCCCTAAGTGTAGTTTTTTACCTGCTACCACTGAAAGCTGAACCCACAAAGACTTGGTCCCTTCCATATCATCCTTGATATTCCCATCTTCCGTCACCTCAAAGCCCTCCCTGACATAGAGGGCTATTCTGCCCCCTCTATCAGTTCTGCCCTTCCTTAGCAGTAAGTACCAAGGCATGGCAGGCCCCACTCACATATATCTGTAGCCCATGTTTCAGTGATAACTATGAGGTTCATCTTAGTGTCTGCCATCATTGCATTGAGGCAGACTCCTATCCAGCTACCCATTGAATGCTTGTTATTTGTTCAAATTTTACTCATTTTCTTCCCTGGCCTTTTTTCCTTCATGTTGTTTGCATCATCCTTTTGTGTATGCTTACCAATAGTCTGTCACCTACCTCATTTTGGCCCTGAATCAAGTTCTTGCCTGTTGTGCTGCTATGAGTCCTCGTGTATGGGGGAGAACTAGCTAGGCTTGCCTTCCTTTCACTAATCTATTTGGTTCCCATAGTCCCAGTAGTCCCCTCAGTCAGTTTAAACATCTGATATGGATGTCAAACTTCTGCCCAAGTGCACTGGTCACTTCCTTCATCAGGAAGAGTCTATTCTCCAAGGGAGCTACTCATATATTGCAGTAGCTGCGCTCTACAATAGTCATTCTAGCCAGGACTGAAGTAGTAATAGCAGCCCATGTCTTTGTTATATCCCTCATAACTTTCATTTAGAGATGGGCAGCCTGATTGATTCATAGTGCCCCGGGCATGCTGACATGCCCCCGTGCTCAAGCACCAAATGACGTGTGATCAGGGAGAGTGCAGGTATGTGCCCCATTGGAATGAATGGGGCTTAATTTTGCTTCCATTTTTCAGCTCAACAATGGCGACTTAGAGATTAATGAAGGGCACTGCTTGACTAACAAGGCCCTTGTTAGTCAAGCAGTGCCCTTCATTAATCTGTAAGTGGCCCTTCTTGAGCTGAAAAGTGGAAGAGAAATCAAGCCCCATTCATTTCAGTAGGGTACGCCCCCACGCTCTCCCTAGTCACACATCATTATGTGCTTGAGTGGGGGGGGGTATCTGCATGACTGGAGCACTATGACTCAATCGTGTGCCCTTCTCAAATCAAAAGTTATGAGGGATATAACAATGATATGGGCTGCAATTACTACTTCAATCCTGGCTAAAATAACTATTGTAGAGGGCAGCTACCACAATATATGAGTGGTAGATGCTCTCAGCTAAGTCAGAAAATCTCTTTTAAAAGTCTTCTATCCCAAATGTCCTCCTGGTTACCTATTAAAGGGTACCCCTGCCCCTGACACCATTCCTTAAGTCACCCATTAAACTCATCTATCTCCTGTTTCCTTATGCTGTCTTCTCCCCTTCCTCTTTGCCCCACACAGGGAATACATCAAAGAAAGCCAGGGCCCAGAGTGTAGTAATAGGCAGGGAAAATAGGGCAGGGTAGAAGGCCTGCCAGTCCTTTTCTGTCAACAAATTGTATGTTTTATATGTGAATAATGGGTGTTATAAACAAAAGAGAATACTGAAAAAAACCTGAACTGAGCCATATTAAAAAGAAAGTTCATTTTATTGTTTCAAATGTAAAAATGTCTAAGGAAGACTCAAAATGGAAGAAAAGAGGATATCATATAAGAAAGGATGTAAGGGGCAAACTAAAGTAAAAAAGTGTAGGTAGATATTTTAACCACTAACACGAACTGTTGCTTTTTATGATGAAATTACCTTCTTTAGCATGCTATAAAGATGGGGCAGTTCTGTTACAGATGATGTTCCACCACCTGTGCATGTTCCTGATAGCTTTCTTTTAGGATAATGCAAATGCGGGGTTGGAGAATGTGGGATCGAAGTCACCATCATCTTCAAAATTCATGAAGAAATATCATTTCAAAATTATAGTTTACATATTTATTCCACCTCTCCGCAACAAAAGCTGTCCTCAAGAACTAAACCAATGGATGGACTCAGCTGTCTAGACATGAATTGAACTTCATTGACTCTTTTTTGGCTCTCCTTTGCCCATTGGCATTTTCCAATACTCTTCTTCATCACAACAAGGTCAAGACTGAAAAATCTGGGAGCAATTGGGTCTAATGTACATTAATCTATCTTACTCAACGGGAACTCATAGCTTTTCTGGAGCTACAAATTCATTATGGTCTGAGACAACAGGTCTACCATTTTCTACAGTTAGGGCATTACATTAATTATATTGTAGCTAAGGATTTTCAACATCTCCCAGACTTAACACATATTTTTCTCCTTTTTTATAAATGAGTTAACATGGCAGATAGTATCAGTCCTTTGTAAATCAATACAGGACATGCAACAAGGAGATATGTCCTCTATAGCCCAGAAATAAAATGGTGAGCTCCACACTACTATAACACCAAAGGTGCAGAGTAGAGCTTGTAGGGAATTATCCAGTCTGACTAGCTCTCACATCTGGTGAGAGTTCACTGGAAACTGCTGATTCATTTTTTCAGAATATCAGTAATAAAAACACATTATGACCCAGCTAGAGGCATATACTGTCACTTGGCACCAATGCAGTGAGTGGCATTCAAAGCACACACAACTATTTTGAGAGTGTATAGTATTGCAACCCTTCTTGCATGCTATAGAGGCAGACATTACATAGATATTCTACCAATAATTTATAATCCCAGTTAATGTATATTTATTACTAGGTTGTATCCCCTCAGCTGGAGAGATAAACATGAGATATTTTTGCTGGGCATATAGTTATCATCATTCAAGAAAAGTATAACCCAACAATGGCTGACACCTCAGCCCCCCACTGTTGAAGCATGGAAGAAATAGTCAATCAAATATACAAAATGGAATACATTACTTATTCTCTTAATGACCAAATTGATAATTTCAACTCCCGCTGTATGAGATTGGTCCTCTATGTTATGGCCAGAGACCCAGCATTCATCCCATGAATAAGAGGGGTTATTTGTAGAAATGGGAGGGAGAGTGGGATGAGTTCCACCCTCTTGCCTTTGTCCCCGGTCCCATATTTGTCCTCATCAGGACCTTTTGAAACTGAACCCTACACATACACACTGTTGGAACTAACTTTAATGGATATCTTATCATCACCCAGCCTGTAACTAAAGGGTGATAGATATATTGTATTTTTCAAATGCCATTGGTATTAAAGGCTACCTTATATAGTGACCAATATTCTGCAAATGAATGTAAAGCCATACTTTTTTCAATAAAAAAGAACATTACAAAACTATATAGTTACTGTGATGTTCTGTTTGTTACATATCACATATTCGCTGATGGCATTGGATGAGGCTGGATTATAGTGAAACCTCAACAGGTCTAAATTCAGCAACATATGTTTGAAATTCATTCACTGAACTGTTGTTTTAATGAAGATCTGCTATCCATATAGCTTTTTATGACATCACAGTCTTTTCCATGAATGCAAACTGATATCAAAAGCATGGCAATAGATGGAAGAGGATAACTAGAAGACTGAGTTGCTTAGTAGATGGTTAAAGAGTATTTTGCTTTCAGGTAGCAGGTTCGGATCTTGCCCAGTAACCTTTTAATTTATGCTAAAAGGTGACATTTTGTGTTCTCAGCCAAGTTCCCAGCAGAAGAAGCTCTTGACACAAAACCATCATCACAATCGATACTTATTGTCACTCATGCTGACAGTCTCACATGAGAGACCAAGGACTGAAAGTGCATGGAGATGGAAATACACTATTACCTACACGGTGAACCTCATGGGACAATAAAGGCACAGCAATAAAGCTATCTCAGGACTGAGAAGAAATTATCAATAAGAAATACAACAATTAATCAAATTTTATATTTAAAGCTCCCCTCCTATATGGCTGAGAGAATAACAGTCTTTGAGTTTTGGAAATGTACAAACCCAACTGAACAAATATAGTTGTTACATGTACCAAAAACAACTGCATGATATAAGTGGACAAGTAACAGAGGAAGCTAAAACAAAACTATTCAAAAATATTTCCCTGAATGAGTGGTGTAATGAAAAATAGAATTTCATGTTAGGCAATATCAGCTGATACAATCAAAGGGGCTATCTACTAAAATGGAATGAGAAAAACAATAATGTGTGTAGCAACTATATTTAACTTTAAAGGAGACTAGAAATATGTGTTGACTGCTACTAAATCCAAAAATGAAATTTAGATCTCCAAATGATTCATATTTAACAGTGCTTGGCCACTTTTTTATTCAATGTATCTTGTCTATCATTTTATTCTTGTTCTCTACTGTCAGTTTTCAATTTATAAAAAAGTTAATAAAAAATGAGAAAACAAAAAAGAAAGAAAGAAAGAAAGAAAGAAAGAAAGAAAGAAAGAAAGAAAGAAAGAAAGAAAGAATGAATTGATATATACCTGATTAAACATGGATGTGATAAAATAGACCAGATTTTCAAAGGGTGATGCAGGGCTTGCATCAAGCCATGCATCAAACCAATTTTGGCACAGCTGTGCCAAACACCTTTGCCGCAACTGCACCTGATTTTAGAAGGTCAAGTGCAGTTGTGACACTTTATCTGATTTATGGCAGCTTCTCCAAATATTTGGTGCAAACCCTGTAAAAAGGGTACCCTGGACTGACACAAGTAAGACTAGAAAATGTTGGTCCAGCTTGTGGTAATTGGTGCACAGGATGGAAAATCCCAGTCACCAGCCAGGAGAATGCTGCAACATTTGTTCTGCTCATCTGGGGCTTGTGCCTTTTGGACTGCTTTGAAAATCTGGCCCAATGTATTTTGTATTGTTGTCTTCAAATGGCAAACACTCTGTGTGGTTCTTTGCATAGAGTCGGTAATTTAAAAACTATGTCCAAGGGAAATCATGCCCCTTGGTTATCTGACCACCTCCAAGGCCTACTATGACAGCATGACACCCTATGGCACCTTGTCAGTGAGACCCAATGGCTTCTGGACAGGCAACGATATAGGGCGGCCCGAAACAAGTGCACCTGGTCCATGCACACCGCCAAAGCGAACTATTACAAAGCTACATTAACCTCCACCTGGGGCACTGGATGCAAGTTCTGTGAAAACATTAAGGAGTTCTGCGGCAAAGCCCCAAATCTGCCACCTGACCAAATGCAAATTGATGGAAGCCTCTCCACCAACCCCCTCAGTATAGCCTCGGCCCTTAACTCTGCTTTCACTGATCTCTCCCATGTGTTCCCCCCAAACTTCTTAGATCCCCCACCAGCCCGAATTGCCCCCATCCTCTCCTTGCTCCACCTTTCTACCTTCAAATCCTCACCCTAGAGGCAGCTAAGCCCTACCTAACCAAAGCCATTAGCCATTATCACTATAGTCATGATTCCCTGGACCTCAGACGTCTTCACCTCACCCTCCTGGAAGTCCTGGTCCCACTCACCCACATTCTCAACCACTCCTTCTGTCAAGGAAAATTTCCCATCTGCTGGAAATAGGCCTACATCACACCCATCCATGAAAGTGGGGACCGCACATCCACAAACAACTACAGCCCCGTCTCTATTCTACCTCCCCTTTCTAAAGCACAAGAACGCATAGTCACCGACCAACTTACTGACCACCTTAATAAATACAATCTTCTATCCAGACAGCAGCATGGCTTCCATAAAAGTCATAGTACCACCACCAACCTCCTAGAATTTACTTCCCATTGTCCACTCAGCCTTGGACCATGGCCACCTCACAGGTGCCATCTTCGTGGACCTATCTAAGGCATTTGATACCGTAAACCATGCCCTCTTACTGAACACCCTGGCTTACACAGGCTTCTCCAATGATGCCATAAACTGGTTCACCAGCTATCTCTCTGATACAATACAGATTGTCAAGGTTGGCCCTGTCCTGTCCCCCCGCCTCCCTATCTGCTCCATTGTCCCACAGGGCTTCATACTTGACTCTTAACTTTTCAGCCTATACCTTAACTCCCTCCCATCTGCCTGCCCCAGGAACCTGCTCCTATACACAGATGATGTGGTCCTGTTCACCTCTGACCCTGCACCCCTCAAACTCCACCAAACTCTCCAACACTCTTTCCGTGAAATTGAACACTGGCTCACCACCCAGCGTCTTATATTTAACTACAATAAGACTAAAGTTATGACTTTCTCCCTCTCCCAGAACCCACTCAAAAGCCTCTGCCCCCAATTTCTCACTGCTAATCATATCCCCCTAGAAAAAGTTAGCAACTTTAAATATCTAAGGATCATGATACACCCTTCCCTCAACTTTAATCACCATATCTTGCAACTATCAACAGCCCTTAGCTCCAGGCTAGGTGTACTCTACTGGTACAAACACTGCCTGACCCCTGAAGCTTTACAGCTTACCATAAACTCCTGTATCCTCTCCCTGCTAGACGACGGCATTCTAATCTACAGTGCCGTGCCCTCCACAGCCCTAAACAGACTCCAGCTTGTGCTCAACAAAGCCTGCCATCTCATCCTTGGATGTGACCACCTCACACACACCTGCTCCCTCTACAGAACCACAAACTGGCTAAACTTGGATAACAGAATCAGGTATCATACCTGCATAATGTCCAAAAAGGTATTCCTTGGCCTCACCCCCCCTCCGCCATGGACCAAATTATCCACCCAACACCACCTTGCAAAACCACCCATAGTTTGAACAAACTGCTGCTATGTGTACCCCGTGGCCGGACATCCCAATTCCAGTGACCTTTCAGCTACAGAGCCCCTTCCTGGACTAACGTGTTCCCCTGCTTAATAACTGATGAAGCTAGGCTGGGCCCTTTCAAAACCAGGCTAAGAAATCACCTACTGGCCTCCAACCTTTGTGACTGCAATTGGTCCAGAGCATCTCTGAGTCCTCCATGCCAATGGCCTCTATGAGCAAACCTTTTTTCTGGACAAGCAGCCCCATCAATACCTCTCTGCTACCTTATGCTACCTTATGGCTTTGCTTATTTCTTGTAGTAAATCATGTATCCTGGATGAGTAGTGCACCCACTGAACAAATGGGTAAACCATGTTAGCGAACTGTAATGTAATGTTATGTACAGCACCCTGAAAAAATATTGTCCTTGTCTTTGTCCTATGTATGACGTGGCACCTTTGTAAATCAGTCTTTGACTCACAGGTCTTTCTGAATAACTCAATAAAAATAAAAAAAATTAAAAACATTTAAAAATAAAAATGTTTTACTACAGAATGTCATGATTTTTCTATGGAATGTTAATTATGGGCTGTTGACACTATTAGAGTAGAACACAGAGTTCTGTATATAACTGCGACAAGGTCAAAACTCCAAATTACAAGCTCTTTGTGCAGAAATGTACAGAATACTGAATACAAATACAAAGCCATACAAAATACACATTTTCAGATTTTTTATTCATTTACAAGTAAATGTGGATCATTTGAGGGTTTGAATATTAGTTCTGAAAACACAATCATTGCAAACAGCTGCCAATTAGAAAGGATTTTCTGTCCTCTTTAATGAGCTCCTGACACCATTGGGAAAGCTTTGGAAAATGTAGATTTAGACACAGTTCATTTTCTGTTTGATATATTTTCTGTAATTCATGCCCCCCTCTTCTTTTATTACTGAGAACAGTTGCATATAACAGTATCACTGTCTTCTAGAATTTTTCTGCTTTGCCTTCATGTCTACACCTTATAACCCCCTGTTTATACTGTAGCAACACAATTTTCTCCATAGTAACAGACTGTTATGTCATAAACAGAACTTGATGTCAGGTGTAGACATGCAGCCAGAGCAGATAGGACAGATATTTTGTTTTCAGGCAAATGTCCTTAGTAATAAAGAAATAAGGCAGAAAATTGTAGGAAAACATAAGTAATGTAAGTTGAATTGTATCTAAATATGTATTTTTTTCAAAGTTGTCCCAAAGGTGTCTGGAGCTTTTTAATGTTTTCCTGGTATGTGTGTTTGTCCATTTACAGTCATCTATTAAACATTTCAAAGTTGACAGTATTTATTCCAAGGTCTGTTTTAAAAACATCTGATGATTCACAACTGGCCTGACAAATAAAGTGTCTGCTACAGTGTAGTCTGTTGTCATGGTAAGCACTGTGATGTTATAACAGGTGCATAATGAAATCAGAAAATCCAGATGAAAGCCATTCATACAGACTTCATGGATCAGTTGGCAAAAGCATACACCAAAATCTGTAGACAAGTCAAATTTAGAAACAGTGTCCTCTAGTTAATTGTAATTGCTGATAGTTATGAAATTGTATACTAAAATGTACACATGGGGTTAGATTTTAAGCCTTGCACTGGGGACTTGCTGCAAGATTGTGCTGCATCACCAGTGCCTGCACTAGTATGCTAAACCACGTAAAATGTGGATGAAGTATTGTGCACAATGGGTACCATATATTGACATTTTCAATCAGAAGAGTGCTGTGTGCATATTTATAAAACACATACAAGAAGAGAAAAAGAAATAAGTGCCTCAGCTGGGACTTAAACCCAGGTCACCTGGCACACTGCACACTTGTGATTGAAAATGTAATTATCTGTGCAGTGCCATGCTGTGCACTGGAGAAAGAGCAATGTGCTCTGGGATGTCACAGTTTCCAGTTGCCTTGTTGGCGCAGGTGTTTGAGTAACCAGAACAGTATTCCGGGGGGCCTGGGTTCAATTCCAAACTTAGAAACATAGACTTTGACGGCAGATAACAACCACTTGGCCCATCTAGCCTGCCCATTTCCCTACCTACAGGATAGGCTGCAGATCCTAGTTAACCAACAGCCTATTTCTTCCTTCCCCCCACAAGAATTGCCTTATGTCTGTCCCATGCATTCTGAGGCATGCAAACCGAGGCACTTATTTCTTTCTCTCTTCTGTTCTATTTGTTTGTACCCCATAATGATGCATGCATCAATATTTGTTGCATGAATAATTCTTTTAATTGTAAAGCTGTATTGAATGCAATAAGTGAAGCAAACCATTTTAAATAGCATTCAGATATTTTGCTGCATTTATCCTGCCACAGGAGGACACCAAATTCGGATCCTGCCCTGCAGCAAGACTTTTGAAAATCCAGCCTGTTCTCACTAATGCTGCAAACAGTACCTAGAAAAAAGCTGAATACATGGTTACGTCCAGTGCATAGCTGGTGGGATTGCAATGCATGAAAGGTTTTCTATTCTTTCCTGTTTTTGTATGTTCATATTAGCAGGACAGCCTAAAGAGCTTACACTGCAACTTTGAAAACTGTACCAATCATGTAGGTAGCAGTGGGTGAAAGTTGACATTTCTACCTTAGCAGAACTTTCGCACAAACTGGTCAACTTTCTCAGAAGTTTCCGAGCATCCGCCTGTGGCAGATCAGAAAACATCTGAATGATTTGGAAGAAATTTCACCCTGTTCCACTCACCTAACTTGTTACCCCACCCCCTGTGACTAGCAATCTGCCCCCCCACTGGTTCACCTCCTGTATGGTTTGAAATGTTGCCCCCATTACTACCAGTCCCTCTGATCCCCCCTTCCAGCAGTAACCCCATCCCTGATCCTTTCTCATACATACAAAATATTTATTTTACCTGGTATTCTAGTAATCTCCCGTCCCATATCCTAGTAGCAGCCCCTGTGTTTTTTTTTTCTTTCTTTTATTTATTATTCTTTTTTAAGTTATCCAGAATCACAATTGGTCTAGGGCCCCCACCCCAGCAGGTAGAGGTCCCGATCCCTGTCCCACCCTCTTCCCTACCCTTCCTGAAAATGATTAGGCTCAGCACAGCCCTTCACTCTCCTCCATGGCCTGCTGCCCACTGAGTTGTCAATGCATGAGCATATGCTTGTACAAGCATGCACTCATTCATTGACAACTCAGTGGGCCACTGGCCATGGAGGAGAGAGGAGGGCTGTGCCGGTTGCCCACTCCTTTTCGGGATGGGTCAGGGAGAGGGGTTGAACAGGGGTTGGGGAACACTATCTGCTGGGGTGGGTGCTGGGGGGGCCACTAGACCACCAGTGATACTGTATGACTTTAAAAAAAAAAAAAATAAAAACACAGGGACTGCTGTTAGGATCAGGGACAGGGAGGGAGGGAGGGAGGGAGGCTTACTACCTGGGGATGTTACTAAAATAATGCAGGGCAGGTGCAGGAGGGGCCACTAGCCACCAGGTATCTGAGTTATTTTTATTGTATTCTATTCTGTATTTTTCAGGCAGCAAGGTAGGCAGAATTTCTGCATACATTTGGAAATAGATTTCTGAACTCTCGTGGAAGTGAAAGTCACACATTGCTTAAATTCTGCCTGCAGAATTTTTTTTTGTGCACATGCCTATGTGTAGGACTTCAGTCACTGGTACTGTCAATCCTGTACCTTTCACAACAACTAAATTCACTATTATATTTAAAACAGAAAGAAACAAATTGTGAAGTCATTTCTGGACAATTAGATTTCTCTGACAGAGAAATAAGTACTAGTTAATTCAAAATTAAAGGGATCAATATCAGACACACTCAAATATCTAGAAAATATGGCAGTCCAATATCATATAATAAAATTACAAGAACCAATACTCAACACAAGGAATGTAGTTAATTCAGTCTGACCACACTACTAATTACACTTCTAACATTTCATTGGTTAAAAAACAACTTACTCAAGGAAGAAGTAGTAGTGATCTCAAATAAATATATTTATAAAAATTTGTGTTAGTTAATCAAGTATCTCTGGATGTTTAGTGGACTAATCTGAATTCCAAATAATTAAGCAATAACACACAATGGGGTGTGGATTATGTTTTGATGAACACATGCCTAGAGGCATAGTGAGGCATAAGGACACAGGCCAAATGCCTTTCTGCCCCTAGAAGTGCATTTATCAGAGCATAACCCACACCCCAGAGTGTGTTATTGCACTTGTAAAATGGGTATACATGAAAAAGTATTGTAGCTTTTCTAAAAAATTTAAATATGAAATGTGTCTGTGATTTTTTAGTGAAAAATACTCTCCCTCCACTTTATTGTATCAGTAGAGGTGCTGAAGAGTGAGAGTACTACAGTGGGAGTGAATGACTTTTGAAATTACCTGCTTAGTCATAAGAAGTATGTGTAGTCTTGCAAAGAGTTCCTGCAGTTATTGTTTGTATGCTGTCTGTCCCAACCAGTTTGTCAACCACCGAACTTGTCCCACTTCCTTTCACACTGCCAAGCTGACTTCTCATATTTACTTGGGCTCTAAGCACTCCTCCCTCTTGAAATCTCTGCGTAGTTGTTTTTTTGTTTGAAGTTTACTTTTTTCCATAACAAATGTAGCACTGACATTAGGAGGGAGCTGCTATCATGGTAATGAGCTACTGCAGTGGATTGCTAGGCTGCCAGCAAGACTGAGCTTTCCTAATGGTCTTACTGGCAGCACACTTCTATCTGCAGTTGCAAGTTTCATAAAAGTACCAGTGGTCTCACTCTCTGTGGGTCTTCCAGGACAGTGACAGACTGCGGGTACCTTCATTGCAAAAAAAAGATTGTATATGGGTTGGGAGGGAGAAGCAATTATGTCAGTGATTGTTTTGTGGACTGGGAGGGAGGCAGAGAGACAAATAGGCTGAGGTTAAGGGTAGGAAGCAGGCAGTCCCATCAAGAATGTGGTAGGCAAGTCATTTTTTATGGAACTATTTTCCCTTACTTTTAAATAAGGCTTTAGTTGTAACCAAATAGGAGCCCCATCTACAGCTATCAAAGCTGTGACTACTGACCTACTGAATGTGTAAAATGAACTAGCACGTCATCCAGAAGAGGATTTGAATTTATTTGCTTCATGGTATTCTTTAGATATATGACAGGCTTTAAGGACTAATGAAGAAGATGTGTCTATTTTAGATAATGTGAATTAGAAATTTCAATAACAAGCATTGACTAGAAATAGTCCCCCTCTCCACAAACACACACACACAGAATACTAAAAAAGAAAGCCCCCTACAGGGGGCATGCCTTAGACAACTCGTATTGGAGCCCACTCGAGAGGGAGCAACCTTAGACCTGGTTCTCTCAAATGGAGATGAAGAGAGGATCTCAGATGTAGAAGTGGGTAGCCATCTGGGAACTAGCGACCATCGAACAGTATGGTTCACAATAAACACAGCAATAGAGTCAAGTCATACAAAGGCAAAAGTACTGGACTTTAGGAGGGCAGACTTTGCCAAAATGGGTGAGTGCCTAAGGAATACACTAGCAAATGGGCAGGAAGGAGGGGTGGAAGAACAATGGGGAATAATAAAAACTACCATCACAGAGGTAACAAGCCTTTGTGTGAAGCAAATAAACAAAATGAAACAATGTAAGAAACCACTATGGTTCTCAAAGGAAGTGGCAGTGAAGGTTCTAGAGAAAAAGAAAGCATTCAGGAAGTACAAGGAATCACAGAAGGAGCAGGACAGAGAAGCAAAAGGAAGCTGGGAAGGCAGTCAGAACAGCAAAGGCCCAAACCGAGGAAAAGATAGCCAACTCGGTTAAGAAGGGGGATAAAACCTTTTATAGGTACATCAGGGAGCAAAGGAAGACCAAGGGAGGGATAGTGAGGCTTAATAAAGGGGAGGGAGGGTGGGCAGAGGTGACTGTGAAAAGGCAGAGATACTAAACAAATATTTTGCTCAGTATTTACAAAGGAAGAAGGGGAGGTACCTAAAACAAACAGTAGAAACACTCTGGATACAGAAATTGATACCAGCCTATTTACAGAAGAAAGGGTTCTGAAAGAACTCTTAAAACTGAAGGTGGACAAAGCAATGGAGCCTGATGGGATTCATCCCAGAATTCTAAAAGAACTAAGGGTAGAACTAGTGACACCACTGACTACCCTCTTTAACAAATCATGGGAGGATGGGGTAGTACCCAAGGACTGGAGGAGGGCAGATGTGATTCCCCTTCACAAAAGTGGGAGCAAGGCAGAAGCAGGAAACTACAGACCTGTTAGTTTAACCTCAGTGGTAGGGAAAATGATGGAATCACTTCTGAAGGAAAGAATTGTCGAGTATCTAGAGGCCAGAGGGGCACAGGACCCAAGGCAGCATGGATTCACAGCAGAAAGGTCATGCCAGACAAATCTGATAGATTTCTTTGACTGGGTGACCAAAGTAGTAGATCAGGGAGGGGCTGTGGACATGGCCTACCTAGACTTTAGCAAGGCATTTGACACAGTCCCACACAAAAGATTAATATACAAGTTAGCCAGCCTGGGAGTGGGTCCCAAGATGACAGCCTGGGTAAAGAATTGGCTGGAGAATAGGACACAGAGAGTAATAGTAAATGGAATCCACTCTGAAGAAATGGGGGTTACTAGTGGGGTACCGCAGGGTTCAGTATTAGGACCGGTCCTCTTCAATGTCTTTATAAGCAACATTGCAGAGGGACTGGAAGGAAAGGTATGTCTCTTTGCAGATGACACAAAGATCTGCAACAGAGTTGATGCACAAGGTGGGGTGGAAAGGATGAGAAAGGACTTGGCAAGGTTGGAGGAATGGTCAAATGTATGGCAGCTTAGATTCAGTGCTAAGAAGTGCAAGGTAATGCACCTGGGAAACAAAAACCAAGGGGAAGAGTACACAATGGGGGGTGAGATACTAACAACAACAAAAATGGAAAGGGACCTGGGGGTAGTCATATCAGATGACCTAAAAGTGGGCAAGTAATGTGAGAGGGCAGCAATGAGGGCTTGGGGGGATACTGGGATGCATAGGGAGAGGCATCACCAGTAGAAAACAGGAAGTTATTATCCCTCTGTACAGACAGCTGGTGAGACCCCATCTGGAGTACTGCGTGCAGTTCTGGAGACCCAATCTCCGCAAAGACATAGACAGGATGGAAGCTGTCCAGAGGAGGGCAACTAAAATGGTGCAGGGTCTGCACTGGAAGACATATGAAGAGAGATTTAAGGAGCTTAATATGTATAGCCTCGAGGAAAGGAGGGAGAGGGGGACATGATAGAAACTTTCAAGTACCTCAAGGGAATCAACAAAGTCCAAGAGGGTAGCATCTTTCAAAAAAGAGGGTGCAAGAACAAGGGGCACAATTTGAAGATAGAGGGGGCAGCTCAGAGGTAATTTAAGGAAGTATTTTTCACAGAGAGGGTTGTGGATGCATGGAACGCCTTCCCGAGGAGGTTGTGGAGTCAAAAACAGTGGTGGAATTCAAGCATGCATGGGACAGTCATAAGGCATTTCTAGGGGTTGGGGGCAGGAAGAAGTAGGCTGCTGGTTAACTAGGATCTGCAGCTTATCCATTAGGTAGGGAAATGGGCAGACTGGGTGGGCCAAGCAGTCCTTATCTGCCGTCAAATTCTATGTTTCTATGTTTCTAAAGATCATGCTAGTGATGACTGCCATTATCTTGTAACCATAAATTTAATTATTTGTTGCTACCTTATTAGAGTAAGCTTCTCTGGTCCTGATTACTTTGGCAGCACATTGATAAGTGAGCAATGGGGTGTCATCATCAAGGCCACTGATTTTCAGTTTTTACCAGAAAACCCATTGCAATTCTAGAATTTGGACATTTGGCTCACTGCTAGAAACAAAGCATTTCATATGATTTGGCATTTGTTTACCAGATCAATGAATCTACATATAGTAACTTGTATTTTCCTCTAAATTCTTCACTGTACTATTTTGATTTTGCTTTATTCAATCTGCTGTAATTCAGCATTCTTTTATTCTGAGTATTTATACACATACTAAAAGTCTGACAATAGAATTCATGTAAAAATTGAAAAGTAAACTAGCAATTACTGTTGCAATCCTGATATTTTAAATCTTGAAAACAAAATTTCATTACTTCAGTCACCATAAAACTTAGTCATCATAGTGTCAACCTAAAAGTCTCTGCTTTTCTGTTTTTCAGCACTGCAGTGAGTAAAATAATTTATAAAAAATCTGAAGTTCAAAGGTTGATAATGTGCATCAGCTCTCACTGGCCCCTTTCCCATCCTCAGTAGGGGGCCTCCCCTGGCCGAAGGGGATAATTTTTGATTAAACCTGTGATTCATATACAGAAAGATGTAATTTTTCTCAGTACCATACAATAAACTACATACCAATATAGGGAAAAGGTCTTTGCATTTATGGCAGTGAACAACTTTAAATTATTTACCTTCTGATTTAAAGCAAACTGAATCTCTTTACCTCTTTGAAGTTACTTTGAAAGGGAATATTTGCATTCTAACTCTGAAAAACTGTTATTGAAATGGTTTGAATAATGCTACCATGTTTTATGTATTTATATATAGTCAACACATGCTGGTTTGTAGTGTACCTCATGTTTAAATACCATTGTACTACCAGTGTTGGTCCCTTAAAAAAAGATTTAAATCTCCACTGAGTTTACCAAATCAACAAATTCTACAGAAATAAATAAATAGGTAAACAAGTCATTTGTGTAATTTCTAGACATCTTCATACACAAACAATAAAAGCAGATTTTAAAGATATTACTGCTACTATAAATGCACAGAACTGTATCTGTGTGAGGACGCTTCTACATTTATTATCTATTTTTCACTGATATCTGCATAGATATAGCTTTTTGGTTAAAAGTCTTGGTGTTCCATGGAAAACATTGAAAAAACACAAGTTGTAAACATATTTCAGTTTATCATATATTTTCAGTTGGACAATTTTCAAAACAGAAGGACGCAAGGGACTTGCATCAAAAGATTTTAATGCAAGGGGTGACTTATGGTACAACTTGTGTCATTTGCGATTTTCTGTCACAGCCTGCATCAAATACTGATGCAGCTCTGCCAAATCCCCCCTGCATTAGGGCTGTATCAAACAACCCAGTGTGCCAAGTCACAAGGGGCGTGTTCCATGGAAGGGCTGCAACATCCCCTTTTTGGAGATTTTGCAAGCCCCACTGTAGATGCAGTAAGGGGCACCACTTAGAGAAGCCAGAAGGTGGCCAAAGTGGCTTGTAGCAGTAGGATGGGGTCAGACGATGTACTGCCAGGCACAGAAGGGACATGGAAGATGGAATGGGGGAGTCAGGGGGGACAGCTGGGACTGAAACATAGTGATGTGGCACCCAGCAGGGTGCGTTTACTTTTGTATTAATTTTGTAAATGTCCAGCGATTAATAGTAGTGTACTACGATGTACAGTAACTATTACTCATAATGGACATACTGTACAGAAACAGCTCTAATCCAACACATCAAAGGAGGCACAGGGAATAATTCTGCATAACATGGCATCATACTGAACCCTAACACACCAGACCTCATGAAAGTACAGTGATACAGACCTTAGCAGTGCGGTCTGTATAACTATTCTGTTATGAGGTCTGTTGTGTTACAGTTAAATATGATGCCATGTTATGTGGAATTATCACTTGTCCCAACTTTGATGTGTTGGATTAGAGCTGTTTCTGTATGTACAATATGAGTAATAGTTACTGTATATTGTAGTAAGCTACTATTAATTGTGGGATATTTACAAAATTAATACAATAGTAAACTCACCCACTATGTGCCACATCTCTACCTTTTAGTCCCAGCTGTCCCCCTGACTTCCCCTATGCCATATTCTATGACCCTCCTGCCCCTGCTCCTAGTAAGCAGTTTAATTCCCCAGCCATCCCGGCCCCTCTAGTGTTGCACTGGTTGGGGGGGGACCAGATCCTGCAGCAATTCCCACAGGTGCACCAACTGTTTGATGTAGCTGTGAACTTGCAGCAAACCTGGGGAGTGTGGTGCCAGGACCCTGCTTCTTCTAAAATTGGGCATATGGTCCCTCATGCACCTAGAGTTTGCTACAGACCTTAGAGCAATGCAACATGTTTCACTCTAAGGACTCTTTGAAAATTGGGCCCATTGACAGAAAAACAATGTGTTATACTTTAGGCTTCATCTGCTCTGGCCAGTCAGTATAGATCAGTCTGTTGCTGTAAAAACTATTATGTTGTCATAAATAGAAAATTATGTCAGCAGGTATAGACAACAAACCAGAGAATTGAAGTCCAATGAAAAATTATCATTTTTTCATGATAATGTGCAGATTTATAAAATAAATGCAGAGGCTGCATAGCAATAATATGTAACATATAAGCTGAGATGTGTCTAAAAGTTCTGTACCCAATGGACAGTCAAAAGGAACATCACTAAGTGTTTATAATGATCACTTAGTGACAATCTGGACTTGGGCTCAATTGTGCCATACATAATGAGGTGCACAAGCCTTCCTTAGATAGTTGCTAAATACATCGAGAATGTGCAGGGAAAAGACCTGAGTCACCATGTAAATGGCCAACAGGAATATTCACATTGAATGGTGGCCCTTGCAAATCTGGTCAGAGAATGTTGTGACTCCTTTGCCAGTAGAACTGCTGCAGGCAGGTGATATAGTTTCCCAAAAGCTTCAGTCAGAGAGGCTGGCCCGGGTAGGGGTTGTGGCAGAATGATGGTGAGAGTCCAAAGTTTGCAGCACACAGTGTTATGGAGGGATAACTAATGGATTACAGGGAGTGGGAATGTCCTTGGAGAGTGGGTGGGAACCACTAGATTAACTGGTAAGTGGACATTTGGCCTAGGATCAATGGATATCAACTGGCCCAGGGGATGGCCCTAAGGTAAAGTGGGAGTAAGTGGGTGGATGACTTCCAGTAGAACTGTCAGTCTACACAGAAGTACAGCACGTAACTGTACCATGTGACTGATACTATACCATGCTACAGTCCTTTGTAAGCCTCAAATCAACATGTCAGTGGGTGCAAACCTAGTCTATGCCCTCTATTATCTGACAACCACATTTACATTACAATTTAGTTACAATGTTGAACAATCATCTATGAGGTTTAGTATAGCAGTAGAACTATAGGCTACCAAGCAGTAGAAGGTCATTGACCTGGGTTTGATCCACAGATTGGAACACTTTTTTTTTTGTATCCTGTTAGTGGTCTTTCTTGTCTACGCTTTTCATTTTCTTGGCCTCACCCCAGGCTAGTCATTCAGGTGTGAGTGTTTTTATTTTTCTGAACTTCTTTGTTCTGCCTACTACCTTTTGTTTTAATCTTCTCTTCTGTTTCATTTCATCTTTTTCATCTTCCATTTCCCCCTTCAAGCTGTATTCTGTCTCGATAGCTATGATAGGTGGTGTGTAACTGTATGGCATAGGCTATTTTTCTTTTCATGGAGAGGGTGGTGGCTCAGTGGAATGAGTTGCTGGAAGAGGTAGTCTCCCAAAACAGACTGGACAGCTTCAAGAGAGGTTGGGACAAAGTAAAGGGCAAAGTTGCATGTAGTGGTGGGGGAGTAGGGGAAGGAATGACATCAGTAGGAGAGTAGATAATGAGGAGGGAGGTGAATCCTTCATTAGACACAAAGGGGTCTGCAATCCTGAGCAGACATTATAGACCATAAGCCCTTTTTCTGCTGGCTTAATTGTATGTTTTCTAATAGCTCCCTCCTTAGTCTAACACCTTAGTTTATGCACAGCACCAGAGATGGTGGTGCTATAACCAAGCGACAGTTAGTTCCCTATTTTGCACTGCCAACCTTTCCAACTGCATATTCCAAAGTCCCCTTTAAGGTCATGGGTCTCTTTAAAGTACCACTGAGAAGCTTAACTGATAACTGAAACTGTCTATCAAAATTCTAAACCCTGATATAGTTCAAGTCTAAATAAGGTACTGTAATATTTTAACATTTCAACTAATGTGCATTACTATTAGCTTGTGTAGAGCATAAGTGCATATATTATAATCCCTACATCACCTGCCCAGTTGCCTATATCATCCATCAGTGCATTATAAATTAAATACCACTACTATCTCTTTGCTTTCTAGCTGAAAATAAAAGTCTTCTAGTGTTGACTGAGATTGGTGTTCAATATACATGTTTAAATTTACAGCCTCTTCCTTAAAGGTGCTCTACATCTAGGGTCATTGGGGATTCCAGTGGAAGCCACAGACTATCTTTAGTTGTTACAAAAAGACATGAGTACATCACTGTATTCTGTGCTAATGGGAAAACTGACCTTCAGAGCTTTAAATTCCTCTAATGTTTACCCCTGTCTAGTTATAAACTTTGTAATCCCCATGTCACCCAACAACGTCCCATTCAAATACAGATGGCTCAAAAACAGAAGACATAATGTGTGAAGGTGTTTCAATGCTCATTGCCAGTAATTTTTTTCTACTGGGGGGGGGGTTGTGAATGTCCTTTAACATGCTGTAAAATGAGATGTGGACACTCAAGCTGTAGACATTCTTCATTAAATCCCAGACTATCCAACAGTGAAACCAGACTTGTAACATTTGTTAAGGTGCATCAGGATTTGTTTTATGATTAGAGGTTATGTAGGTTTCCCATTATTAAGTGTACAAAGCAGTACCTTTTTCACTATCTGTGATGCTTTAAGTAATTAATACTGTGCAATTTGTAAGCAATATTGCTTACTGTATGACTCAATGTAACTTTAATATTCATAGGATGTAAATTTAAATGTGTTTTGACTCAAATGCTTCCCTATTTTTATGAAGAAACTTTAACGAATGATTAAAATAAATGTGTAGTTTTAAACATGAAAAAATGAAAGGAATGGGAACTCCTCTTCAGTGTTATTTGCTTCATGATGTTATTGCATTTCCCCTTGCACAGAGAGCTGTATGCATGAATGCTTTATGGCCTTATGCACCAGAATGAGTTGAGCATAAGGCAGTGTTAGACACATCCTAGGTGCCTTGTGGATACCTACAGACACACAAACACATACAGGCAGCAGTGTATGCCTATTCACCCATGACTGGGCCATATACCATGCAGCTTCACATCCAGTTCTGGACAGGGAGCCACAGACGGGTTGCATCTGTATGCACCGCAATATGCCTATGCACTAAGACACATACGTGCTGTGTAGTTTGCTTATGTGAGCACAACAACTAAGTCAGGGAAAAGCAGTCATAAGTGTTGCTTATTTGCTTGGCCCTTTTTTAATCCCATCTAGGGTCTGTTTAGCATGATGAGCAATCACTGGCCATCTACAGCCCCCCTGGTCAGGGAAGGGCAGGACCCCCCTTGGCTTTGGCTACTACAGTGCTCCATTTTTAACCAGCCAACATGCTTTTTGGGGCAAAGGGCTGCCATAGCCTTTGATTTCTTGTTTCTGTGGAACATTGGATCCCCTGCAGACTCATTCTGGGCTTCCCATTGGATGCTTGATGTTTCTTTTTACTCTGTCCCAGTGTCAGCCCTTCACCTCCATGTTGTTTAATGCATGAGGGGAAGGGCTGCCAGAGGGTTGGGAATGCCTGACCCATGTATCCTGCTGGGCCAATTCCACTTCACGTAGCTGTATGGATCAATATACATCTTTACTGGTGCATACATCACATATTATTGTATAGAGCCCCTTGTCTGCACTGATTGCTTTTGAAAAGTTGACAGTTTACACCTCCATTTAGAGCTGGGAGGTTACATGACCCCTTACTAGAAAGACACACCAACCTTGTTTATCTGCAGAAGACTAGACTTTTCTAAGCACAGCAAAGAAAGAAAATAAATTAAAATTTATATATAGAAAAAAACTATTCCAAAAGTGTGAATAATGAGAAAGGAAAGACATTACATTTTATATTTCAGTGTGTGTACACAACTTAGTGATGAGTATATGCTTGTGTAACTTAGACTGAGAGTATCTAAATGTTTACATTGTTGACTTTGATAAATAGATACTTTGGCCTTTCACACTCTCTGTCCCATGGGGAACTACCATGCTGTCAGAGTACCATGAAGGCAAATAAACCCTCTTGAGGAGGGTTTTGCCCCTAGAGATGCTGCAGGAAGATAACTCCTTTAGGCTAAAGGTACCTTAGGAAGGAACCCCCATGGAGGGAGGGAGGCATGTCACTGGAGAAGGAGGAGGGAGGGGAGGATAGTGGGGCAAAGAAAGATTGCATCTGAATGAAACTACAAGAAGCTGACATAAATAGCTCAGGTAGGGGGTGTGGCTAGTTGCTCTCACCCATTGAACTGCAGTCATAGCTTTTGATTTCAAAGTGTGTATGCAACTTAGTGATAAGTATATGCTTAAGCAACTTCATTGATAGACTGATAGTATTTGAATGCTTATGTTGTTGACTGTGATAAATAGATACTTCGGCTTTTTGTACTGCCTGTCTCATGGGGAACTATCACCCTGTTGGGGTACCATGAAGGCAAAGGAACCCTCTTAGGGAGGGTTCCACCCCTAGAGGTGCAGTGGGAAGATAATTCATTCAGGCTAAAAGTACCTTAGGAAGGAGCACCCAAAAAACATTCGAGCAGCACATAGTGACTGCAGAAACTGGATGATCATGTACTAACAGAGTAGTGATAACATGTAACAGACATAGGAGGATTGTGCAATGACTAATGATTTTGATATTGATAACAGAAGGGGCATGATTTACATAAGGAAAGAGAGAGAATGGCAAAGTAGAAAGAAGGCCACCATCTAAACCCAACTCTACAGTGGAAACCTACCTGGGTCAAAATCTATGACTATAGCTCTTCTACTTGAGGGATTATCTAATCTTTATGACCTTTAGCATGCAGGAGAGGAAACCAATCTCATGATGCGGAACCTCTGGGGATCCAAGACCTTAGCTGTCTTCCCTCCAGGCTTGTGATAAATTAATGATGGCTCACCACTGCAATTCAGAGACACAATTCAGGTGAGATTTCTAGAGGAGGGGCTCTCACTCTATCCCTCTAATTGGAAAGCCATGGGGATGCTGTGAGTAGAGGCCTCTTGCAGCTAAAGGAGAACCTTGCTGGGTCCCCCCCAGAGAGAGGAGAAGAGCAGTGACCACTGAATAGCACTCACGTGGCCTCAGGTGAAGCCTATGGGAAGAAGCCAAACCCAGGAGGGGTAAGGCCAAGCCCTGGAAGGGTGAGATAGGAAGATTGAACAGCCTTCACCATTGAGGGGCAGAAAGGACAAGGGAGGGTATAGAATGGAAACCAGGTGAACTATAGGTGGCTGTATGAAGAATAGCTTGCAAAGGTGCTACCAGTGCTGCCAGTAGCTAAAGGAGCCTCCTGGCACTTTGAGGCCCCACCCTCCAGCAGCTGAAATCTTAAATGCTATATCAAGAGGTGCCACTGATGCTATTTGCATGGTTAAAGTTTTCCCTCAGAGCAGAAGACCTTCTCACATTAGTGGTAGAAGAGAAGAACCCCACCCCTGTGAGGGATCAACCCTCAAGATGCAGATTTCAAGGTGGCAGAACCATGCTACAGTAGGTAGAGAGAGGTAGGGATGTGATTGAGAGTCCAGGATTGGTAGTGTAATAGTAGAACTGAGAACAGCAATAGACAGCATGAGTGGGCGTGCAACAGTTAGCACTGAGTATATCAGGCTACATGAAGGGAAGTGCATCTGGTAGCACTGAGGAGAGGGAGACAGCATGGATTCATCAAGACAGCATGAGGCGAAATGCAATTGTAATTGTAAGACTGAGTAAGTCAAAGAGGCATGCTGAAGCAGTGGAAAACAACAGTTTAGTACTGACAGGAAATGCAGCATCATGGGGAATCAAACTTGTAAGCAGAGTAGTGCTGGAGTAAGTAATGAAACCATACAACCCAAAGGAAGTGGCTGCTAGGCTACTAGCCAGGTGTCAGCAATTAAGGAGTTGAGATGAACAGGAGACTGCAAGTGGTGCACACAACAGTGTAGGTAAGCAGGGGAGACTGCATTTGGTACAAAAAGACAGCAAACATGCGAGCTTGGAGGCGCACAAGGCAAATTAAATGAGCAAAGGCAAGGAAGTAGTAAGACTAGGAGTGCCCAAAAACACACAGAGCAGAGAAAAAACATTGAACCTGAAAACAGGAGGGTAGCACTAAACAACAGACAGAAAAGTATAAATTGCAGCTGGGAGGCAAGAGTAAAATACTAACCAAGGAAGAAGAAGGTGCAAACCAAGCAGAAATCCCAAAAGCACAAAGTGACGTAGTAGACAAACACGGGGGGGGGGGCACAGAGCTCCAGCAGAGCCTCCAGCTTCAAAGAAAGACTCCACCTGAATGAGACTGCAAGAAGCTGACTTAAATTGCTCAGGCAGGAGGTGTGGCTAGTTGCTCCCACCCACTGAACTGCAATCATAGCTTTTGATAAATGAATAGCGGGAAAGTAGAAACACTATGGATCCAACTACAGATTAAAAGGGAGATGAAGATCGGACTGGGGTGGTCTACAGATCACTAACCAGGATGAAGAACAGGACAGGGAACTATTTTTGAAGATGATGAAAGCGAAGGAAAAGGGAAAGTGGAAGTGGTGGGGGACTTTAATCTGCCCAAGGTGGACTGGGCTATATTGGCCATTTCCTGCGACATAAGTCAAGAGATACTAAATGCATAAAAAGAGGGTTCATGATCAAGGGTGTTACTGAACCCACTAGGGAGGGGGCAATCCTTGATATAGTGCTCACCAGTGGGGAGCACATACAAGAGATAGAGGTCAAGGAATTTCTGGGTGATATTGACCATAGTACAGTGTGGTTCAGTTTGTATATGGGCAGGGATTACATCCCCAAAATGACTAAAGCACTTGATTTCAGGATGGCTAATTTCAAGATGATGGGACAGGTGCTAAGGTCACACCTAGTGAGCATTAAAGAGGACATGGAGCATGACCAAGCATGGGCTATCATCAGAAAGGCAATTCTAGCAGCAACAGTGGATTGCATGAGGTTTAAAGGGAAAAAATTGGGGGCCAAATCACCCATCTGGTTTAACTACAAGGTAGCCAGTGGTGAAGGAAAAGAGGGTGGCCTACAGACAAATCAGGAGCACCCCAAGGGAAGAAGATAAGGAAGTGTGCCTGAGGTTGGCTAAAGTGACAACAAGGGTGGTGCAGCATGCTAAGGTGCAAAAGGAGCTTCAAATAGCTGAAGGGATCAAGAAGAGGAAGGAGGCCGTCTTTAGTGAAAATGGAACAAAAAGGATGGAATAGTCTGGCTAAGGAAGGGGGGTGGATTGGTATATGAAGTGAGGAAAGCAGAAGTATGGAATGAATACTTCTGCACTGTCTTTACAAGGGAAAAGGATGATTGTTGCCACTCAGGGGAGGAGGAGGAGGGAGGCTTGGGGGGACAGATATGGTAATAGAGGTTGAAAGACAGAGGGAGGCACTGCTGGCAGTGAGGGGAGAGATAAATCCCCTGGAGAATGGCACACGTGGTGCCTCTCCACAAGAGTGAACTCAATGATGATTCGTGGAACTATAGGCCAGTCAGTCTGACCTCGATAGTATGTAAACTCATGGAGACCGTACTTGAAGAAATGCTGGTAAGGTACAAAGACAAGAATGGTCTTTAGGA
Source organism: Neoceratodus forsteri (assembly GCA_016271365.2). Classification (NCBI taxonomy): domain Eukaryota; kingdom Metazoa; phylum Chordata; order Ceratodontiformes; family Ceratodontidae; genus Neoceratodus; species Neoceratodus forsteri. The sequence continues at coordinate 410,424,981 of CM028133.1, read as the reverse complement.
CAAGACACAGCACAGGTTTGTGACTGGCAGATCATGTCAAATGAACCCGATCAAATTCTTTGATTGGGTCACTGGAGTGGTGGAAAGAGGCCAGGCAATGGACATCATATACCTGGACTTTAGCAAGGCCTTTGATTCTGTAGCATATAGGAGGCCAATCAGGAAACTGGTGGGTCTAGGGGTGGAGGAGAAAATGGTAAATTGGGTAGGCAGCTGGCTGAGAGACAGAACCCAGAGAGTGGTGGTGAGGGGAGAGTTATCCAGCACCAAGGAGGTCACCAATGGGGTCTCACAGGGGTTGGTACTGGGGCCAGTGTTGTTCAATGTCTTCATAAGCAACATTGGGGTAGGCATTAAGGGCAAGATATCTTGTTTGTGGATGACATCAAACTCTGTGGGAGGGTGGACACAAAGGAAGGGATACAAAACCTGTGAGAGGACCATGGAAAACTTGAGAGATGGTTGGTAATCTGACAACTTGGCTCCAATGCCAAAAAATGCAAAGTTATGCATAATGGGGTCAGGAATCCTAGGATGGGGTATTACCTGGTGAGGGGGGATTAGCTGCTTCAGAGGAAGAAAATGATCTGGATGTGGTGATTACTACAGACCTGAAACACTCCACACAATGCAGGAAGGCAGATGCAAAGGTAAACAGGATGTTGGGAGCATATAGCCAGAGGATTCAGTAGTAGGTGGAGTGAGGCCATTTTGTACTGGTGAATGGTAAGACCACATTTACAATATGAGGTAAGGTGTTGGCATCCATATCACAAGAGAGATATCAGCTTACTGGAGAGAGTCCAAAGGAGAACAACCAAGATGATCGTGGGTCAGCAAAATTGGTCCTATGAAGAGAGGCTGGGAGCCCTAAGGATGTACTCCTTGGAAGAGAGGAGAGAGAGATGGGATATGATAGATATTGTCAAATACTTAAAGGGGATTAAGAGAGTGGAAAAGGAAGGTATCTTTAACTTGAGTGACAACAGAACCATGAGGGGGCACAGCTTGAAGTTGTTGGAGTGGTTTACGAGGGATGTTGGGAAGCATTTATTTTACAGAGAAGGTGGTGACCACATGGAATGTGCTGCCAAGTGGGGGCCTTTAAGAGGGCCTGGGACAAGCACAAAGGGAACCCATAGGACCATTGAGGGGTTGTGGGAAGAAAGGGATGGCAAGAAGGGGGGGGAGAGTCACTGGCATAAGCTATGGACCATGCATCATTTATTGAGCTGACTCAAAAGTCCAAATGACCTTCTTCTGTAGGCTTTTTTTTATTTCAGTTTTTTGGCCCTTCTGTTGCTACTTCCCTCCTGCTTAGCAACGGGGGCACATGGTGGCACTGGCAGGCAGCTCTGGTCTCTCCCTCAAAGGGACTTGGTCTCAGGATCCCATCTTCTCGATCCTGGCCCACCCAGCAATCCCCCACAGGTTACCCACCCTGTGGTAGGGCCAAGGTTGAAGGGCGTCTACTTTTCTTTCCCTCGGAGACCAACATCTAGACTCTAGGGAGCCAGTGCAGTAGCTGTGGAGTCTATCATGGAGTCTGCCAGCTCTGATATTTTTACTGTTTTTTCTCCCTGCACCTCACTGCAGCAGCCTGCATGTGTGTGGAGCCACATTCACACAGCGACAATGCAGCACCGTCCCTCTTTAAGTTGTTGCACAACTGCACTACCTCTGGGCCTCCATCCAGAGGCAGTTCTGCAGCGGGAGCAGTGAGGTCCCCACCTGGGTGTGGAGAACTGCCTGACATCCTCTTGATCCATCTCTCAGCCTCCACCACCCCCTCTGCTGACCCCCGATGGCCTGTTCTCATTCCTGAACTCAGGTTTCCAGTGTAGCGTGAGGTGTGGCGTACAGCACCTCAACCGTCAGCACCACTTGGCCAACCCTTCTGTTGCCTTTTTTGTGTGTTTGTATGTTCATAAAACACTACCCCAAAAGTGTACAGAACAAGCTAGTTCTCACACTAAGTAGGCACTGTGATGTCATAGAACACAAAAGTGAAGCTTGAGTATTCCTGTTACATCACTGTGCCTACAAGGTTTAGAACCAACCTTGTTCTTCACAGCTTTTTTTTTATTTTTATGATACAAACTGAACACCTTTTTCAAATTGATAATCAAAAATCTACCAGATTGTTGTAATTAGGCTATTTAAGGAAGAAGATGAGCTATTGAAAATTCCAAAGGAGAAGTCCAGACTGTTAAATTAAAAAAATAAAACAAAAGTCCATATCAGCAAATATCCTTAACTTAAAAAATGAACCAGAAATGTCCTGATGCACTGATTTGGTATGTTCCTGACATAGATACGGACCTTCTGATGGCTTGTTTAATTTGTTTGTGACAGCTGTGGAGGGGTTGCGTTCAGAGTCTGAAACATATCTAGAGTGAATATTAATATCTGCTGTAGACAGGTTATTGGTTTCTTTTTCTGTTTTTAAATTAGCAATGAGTCTGCAGTCTAAGCATGAATGCTGCCGATTAATGCCCACAGCTGCATTCTTGATTGTTGTGGTGTACCTTCTAGAAAGTTGTTCTCATTGTTCTAGTGTTGAGAATAATTTTTATTAAGAAACACCAAAATAAAATGCATGGAATGCATTATATATAGAATACATGGATAGGTGTGGATCGTGAGAATTTTACACAGCCCAAGGGTGTGATGCTTCATAAACTCCAAGAGTGAAGCTAGAGGTGTTTATAATTGCATTACACCCATCTACCCATATATTGTTTTATATAATTGCTGTTACTGTTTTCTCACCAAAACAACATCACTATTATGTGGGCTGAAATACGGTTTGAACTTTTACTTTCTATTTTAATATTCACGATCCTGATTTGATGGTAGTTGCAAGTCCTACTTACTCCTCCCCCACACACACACAGACTTTGATGGGTAGTTACAGGTTGCAGACTCCTCCTAGAATACCCCCCCGGTACATACTGGAGCAGCAGCAGCAGGGATGGAATTCCATCCTGCAGTGTTGATTGCCACCTGTCCCTGGTCACTCTGTTCTCACTCTGGGAAGAATAAAGGGGGTTCTTATCATCCTGAGCCACAACACCCAGTGAGGATCTATGCCACCTGCCTCCACTCCAACTCCTGATCTAACCTGACCAAACATATAACAAATCCTTGCTTGAGCTCCATGTTGCATGGCATAGGTGGTGTGGAGTCAGTTCCTCTGGCAGCAGTATGGCCAGGCAAATTATAACTGGGGTTTTCTATTGGAGAAAACACTCTCCAATTTCTATAATACTTTTCATGCTTACTGCAGTCCACAGTACTTTACAAGCTACAAGAAAATGGATTTACCATTACATTAGGTAAGCACAGGGAGGATAAAAGAAAAAGAGGGATGAAGGTTATGAAAAGCTCTGACAAGTTAAGCAGAGAGATAGTGATAGGAAGTACAATAATTCAAGTTTAAGTAACTTCTGCAATGTCACCTATTAAATGACAAAGAAGCAGTTACCTCATTTACTCCAAAGCAATTACTTCATTGTAGAGAAAGCACTCTGGAGTCAGATAGAAAACTTCTTGTCTTTCTTTTATTGGTCATTTCTCCACAAATGAGAATTAGAGGTATACCTTAACAAAAATGTTTAAGTATAAAGTAGCTGCTCAGGCAGCAGTCAGTACAAAACCTTTCCCAACTGCAGCATTAAAACTCTGAGACTCGTTCATTGAGGGATGGTATTTGATGACTACCACTTGAGTGGTGCTACCCAATTTTAATCATAAATAGTGTATCTTTAATTTTGGCTTGCAGATAAAGTGACCTACATAAAGGATTCCTATGTGTTTTCTATCAGGCTTTTATGTGCTATGTCTGCCAGGGGGTCACCGTTACACTGTATATGAATTAAGGTGTTCTTCATGGTTTAGCCAAATTTCCTTTCATAGCACTATTTCAATGTTTGTTTGGATTTGGTGTGTATAACCACACTGTTAGATAAATCTGAGTTACAAATTGTAACTGCTGATACTTTGTAGAAATGAATGTATTATTTCTAGGTTGTGATATGGGAAACAACTCCTTAAATGGTATGCTGTTGTTAACTCTCCACTACACTCAATCCCACCACTATACTCAACCCCACTACCACTATGCTTCCACCCTACCCCACTACAAAAATCCCCTTCTCTCTGTTAGTCATTACTTTTGTATTGTAACAAAATTACATCCATAATGTTGCTGTGGTTGTCTAATCAGTCACAAGATAATAGGACAGTGAATACACAAGATAAGTTACAGCATGGCATGATAGCCAGACAAAACTAGATTATGTTTTAATGTCCTTGCTCTTCACAGCAGAACTGACTGAGTATAATATTAAACTCTATATCATGAAGAAACAGAAATATAAGCAGTGGGACTCTTTGGCAGTTTAGAGACTGATCATTAAATTCCTCCATATATTGTTGCAATATAAGCTTGGCAGTTATTACACAAAGAGAACACAACATTCTAACATTTCTAGATACCAAATATCTATTTTTAAACTCATGATTGGTATATCCTTTTACATTCAATTGTTCACTGACAGATGGCAAGATACTAGCTGTCTGTCTCATATTTTGATCTGGTTTGTGTTACTATTATTGCTCTAGAAACCAATCAGCAGTAATACAGTATCAATTATAACAAGGGGGAAGGATTCACGATAAATATATTATGACTAAGAAAGAAGACACATTCCAGATTGTAATGTCTAAAGGCCCTATAAAGAAAATGAGATTAGTGCAAGGACTGAATCACGGTACTCACCTGCTTATCTCCACATCAGATTTGAAGTGCTAGCCATGAATCTATCCAGAAATCTTATCTGGCTTTGCCAAGAATCTGGAGAATGCCCCAAAGGACAGAGACTTAGGTGGGGCAGGGGATAGTTAATTTATGCACTAGGGCTTCCATAAGAAACCTCCAGTGTTGACCCAGTGCCATCTGAAATGCAGCACAGTGAAACACTGTCCCTGTTTTAGTAATGAACAATGAAACCTTGAGAGAATAGTATCTTCCAATAACTATTGAGATATTGTCCATTGTGTCAGAGAAAATAAATGGTCTCAGCACCAAAACCAACAATTATAGGTTAGAAGGGATATAAGAGTAGGTAAATGTTTTTCTTATCACTACATAAACTTACTGGATAAAGCATTTGGGGCTAAATATATAAAGTTTTAGTGCTGTGTTAAAAAATTTTGAGAAATGCAAACTGAGATTTGTTCCTTAAAGAGACATTGTCAACCCATTTTGCATCCTATTATTTCCAGTTGAAAACCTACATTTCATGATTGCTTACCTTCTTTAAAATGCACTGATGTTGCCATTTGGCTCATCTGCTTTCTTTCTAAGTGGTACTAAAATGCACGCTAATTATGTAATTGTACCCAATCTTGTTTTTTAAGTCTTTTATCTATTTCATTGCATACATCCTGAACATCAGAAACAGCCCCAAGCAGTGCAGCCAATCATGATGTAATAGAGTCCCATCCTCCCGATGTATCATGAGTGGCTAGACTGTGTTGTGGGTGTTTCCAAACCAGGAAAGATGCATTAATATTCTAAACAAATACAATTCCTTGTCTACCAATTTTAAGCTATGTTAGCAGTGACATTTGTTTACTTAAAAATGTTACAGCTTTAATTCTACAATAGGGTGGCACGGACACAAAGTGTTCATTTTTGTACCCCATCTCATAAGATACTGCACTGTTCTACCAGCTGCTGCAGCCAACAAAACAGTGCAATTGATTTTTAGAAGTAAGTTGTGTTACTGGAATAGGTAGCATGCTTAAAACATTAATGTGGGTGTTGTGTAATTTATTTTTTATTTCAATTAGAAAAAAATCACGTGCTGCAAAAACAGTTGATGTAGTTTAAAAATATATTTAAAACATTAAAAATGTCCATATTTAAAGCATTAATATATTATATGTCAATTGGTACAACTAACATAACTGAATTATATTAACAATATATTTCAGATATGTTCTAATTTAAAAAGTGCCAATTTTAATATATCAATAACATTACATAAATATGCTAAAATACAATAAATATATAATTTCACATATGATGAATATATAACTTCTTTCATATAGATAACAAGGCCATGGACAGTTAGTTACAAATATTCAAGTTACTCACTCTGACAAAGGAACATTCCAGTGAGAACATGCATAAAATATCTTTATCACAACTGGACCAAAGCAACTCTTAAGGCAAAATGACAAGAAAATAAAAACTGTCTTGTTTCTCATTGACTAGACCTTCCAAGCCTGTCAATAAATGTTTATTAACTCTGGTTTGTAAAACCTAATGTATAATGCCTTTTTGGCCCTTCTTTGCCTTACAGTACATAGGAAAACCAACATCTTTACATGCCCCTTAGGGTGCAAGAGGCCAACTAGGTTAATTCTTTAATCAATATGTACTGGGTCACACTTGTTACTCCATATGTCCTTATGACAAGTATATCAGTATTTAATTGAGCATTTATACATTAAATATTAAATTGTATATATTGTATCTCTCTTGAAAAATATATTCTTTGACTTACAGTATGGTGCATTATCCAATTGGAATCCTACATCTTGGTAAAACAGATCTGCTTTCTTAATTATCTTAGAATGAAAAATATTAATGCACAGTAGTTTAGTGGTGTGCGCTCTTACACACAGCCATATTCAAGCAACTACAGTTCATACAACCAACCCAAGTCTTCTGTTTGGAATGATTTCAGGCCTTAGTTCTGGGCTGGATTCCTGCCCAAATGTGCATTAAGATGAGAACATTAATTTTCCAAGGTTTTTTGTCTGCCTGTTGACTGCAATTCCATGCAGCCCTTAAAGTTTCCTTGCTTAGTCAGGGCTTTGGAGGTCTCTCCTTTAAACTTTAAATACACTTCCAAGTAATAAATATCTTTGCCTCAAGATGCAGTTTTGAATGCAGTCAGCTGCTTCATGTTCGTGTAATGTATGTCAGGTATTGGATAATACTTTCTGTGCATTAACCTTCCCATAAAAAGTCAAATAGGCTGCTTTCTGTGTGCTAACCTTCCCAGAAAAAGTCAAAAATGTGCTGAGATAAGAATGCTCTGTATTTGCAAGCTAATAATATTATTTAGAATATCTTAGTCAGTTAGTATGTCTGAAGTTTAACCTTTCACACCATGGCCCAACTGATGTGAAATGAAGTTTAATTTCATTTGTGGATGCACTGTTACAAACCTTAGAACTGGGTGGCTGTAATGGCTTACAACTCATTTGAATTTCTCCAGATAAAACCATTTAATGGTACTATTCACCAACCAGTTATTTCCTCTTTTATGAGCATAATGTGATCAGATAATAATACAGAAAAAAGCATGTGAGGAATGCATACAGTAAAAGGCTGATGAAGAGTGCCCTTAATTGATGGAAGTCACCAGACCTGTCCCCATTCCAGTCAGTGATACTTCAATCTATTATTTGTGTGGAAGGCACTTTCCACTGTGAAAAGTGTTCTGGCTGCTTCATATCCATTTCACAGCTCAAAAGTCAATCAGCTCTTTCATTTTTTCATACAGAAATTAGTTTCTGAAAAGACATCTATTGCATAGTTTCACTACAATGTGACTACAATAAACTAATAGTATTACTGGGTAAGAAAGAAACATGGATTTTAGCAGAAAATCAGTGCTAAAAGATAAATGGAAAATTGTTGATGGATTTTGAGCTGTCAAGACTTATTTTGGTGTTTTTAATAAATGTTACTTTAATAAATATGTTGGTTAAGTGTTAAGTTTAATATTATACTGGTTCATTACAATCAATATGACATCTGTTTTAGATGGTGTTTTTTTTCTAAATGAGTAAAGGGACCCAAGTAAAGTCTTAGCAGCAAATGTATCATAACAAAAAAAAATGCCCCATTTAGAGCAAATCTGTTTTGAATCCATGCCCAGACAAATAATAAAAATGATGTTTAATCCTTCATGTTCATAGTTCTCAGAGTTAAGAACTGACATTTTGATGTCATAGTTTGTTTTTCAGTTGCCTTACTCCTTTTATTTTTTAAATATTCTGATTTAATATTGCAAACAACGTCACAACATACAAAATGAATTATTTTATCCAGAACATGTCAATGATTTTTTTAAACTAATGGGAATAAAAAAATAAACAGTAAAGCTTTGACAACAGCACCTTGACATTGTTTTAATTCCAACGCTATCGGTAGAAGTTAAAAGCAGATAACAGAGATAATACTAACAGGAATAAAGACCACGTACTGTCTAAAATGTAAACGGAATGTTTTGGTTCAATTTGATTAAAAGTGGACAGTTTCTCATCAATTCACAATTGAAGCAGCATGCACTTTTTAACTCCTTAGGTTTTTCAAATTCTTGGCAACGGCAACAAAACACAATGTCATTGAGGAATGTAATGCAGACTTATTTCAAAGTTGTGCTCAGATGACTATTTCTTTCCTTTAGGTCATGTATATGTTCAATAAATAGACTTTAGAACCACTTTACTGTATAAACTTCATTTATACATGCAGTCCATAAATTTCTTTGACGGAATAATTTACCCTGTTATGTATATATACAAATAGATATTTTTTCTCAATAAAATCTATACAACATAAATTCACTATCTCCCCCTTTTAATGGTCAATGTACATACACAGGAAGTGTCTATTCTTATAAATCGCCAACCAACTTTTCTTTTGCTATCCATGGTTAGGGCTCGCACATAAGACTGGGTAGTTCGGCACTGGGAGTTCCAGTGCCTTTTGTCTATGCCCCGGCAACCCTCTTTGGTGTAACCCATGGGGTTGCATTTGGTCTCATAAAAGTATTGCTTCAGTTGGCCATTGGGTACTGGGACTTTTTCTAGGACTGTGACCGTCTGACCTGACATGTCAACTGCAGTCTTTTTATCTGTTGCTGTCACCCACTGGCTAATACTGTCACACACGCTCAGTTCTCCACGACGTGCAGGATCTGAGTGACGCCGAACCCTCATTGACATGTTTGCTGCATCCAAGTAGTTTTTGTACTCCTCAAGAAGGAAGAGCAGAGGTGGTTCCAAAGGCACTTGGCTACTTAGCATAACTCTAGATGAATACAAGTCTGCATCCTTGCCACCCTCATTCGGCTTGATGCTCTGCTCCCCTTCTAGCAGTTCCTCTATGACATGTTCTACAGTGTCTGCTAAAGATGACAGTCCTCTTGAAACAGCTTTGGGTCCACCTATGCTCTCCAGAGTCCCATGGGTTCGGAGACCCGGGTATGCTGAGCTGCCATGTCCTCTAGTGTTGGCTTCTTTCATGGGGGCAGCTTTCATGCAACTGAAGTATGAAATAACCATTGTAAGGAAAAGGATGGTCATCACTCTTCTCACCTGGTGGAACTGTCAACAAAGGAAAGAGAGGTGTTAGTTCATATGGCTTCATAGAGTGGTTGTCTGTATACCACTATGAACAAGTTATTTTATTGCAATAAATTCCATACAATTATTTAATCTTGTTCCAATATACAATTTTAATCCCTAACAAACATGCACAAATCGTCTCTTTACCATGTTGTAATTGTAGTACCAATGTAGTAATTGAACTGCTACCAAATCACAGTAGTAATACCATTGCAATAGAAGTCTTCAGGAAGTCTGTATCCTCTTTGTCATGAGAAACCATAATAGGGAATTTGCATTTATAAGTTGCCTTTTCCTTACAGCTACTGTTTAAACACATAATACAGTAGCTACATTACAGTATAACTAGGAGTTGGTGGCAAATACTGTGCCTAACAAAAACTTCACAGCATAAATACAGACTAAAAACATAGCATATTTTAATCAGATGTGGTAATGCTTGGTGTTAGTTTGAAAGGATATTATTTAAGCAACAATCACCCTTATGTTGAACTTTACAGCCAGGCAGGGGACTACAGGGATTGTATATTCTGAAAGAAAGGTAATGATGCATAATATACTGTATATTTTGATGTACAGTGCATAAATATTCTAATAGATGTTAGTGGAGCCTGATCAAATTAGGGATATTGCAATTAGAAATGTTAAATTTGTATTAGATACCAAAAATATGAACAGCAGAAAATGATACTTTTGATGAAAGGGAGGTTAATTCTATTACTTGTGAAACTATACCTATAGCCACTGAATTGTCTGGCTATTCTTGATATGTCTGCTTCAGTATTCACTTGAGAAATGTTCTGCCAGCCCACAGTACCAGTGTAGGGCCAGAACAGAGATTTATTTTTGAAATATCATGACATATCTGGTAATAGCCAGACAACTTGATGACTACAACTGTACTTGTTTCAGATGTTGGTGTCCTAGTGGGCTTTTGTGATGATGCATTGTACACTGAACAACTAATCTAGCTGGGTAGTTTTGAGCATTAGTTTCAAACCTCCATCTTTCCCCTAAACATGCAAAAGCAATACATTGAACATAGTAAATAACTCTAGTGTTAGGATGGTTGGGTACGTAAGTTTTAGCATATATTTAAAAGGATAATTGTGCCATTATGGATTCTTGCCAAATAATAAAATATCTGAAATTGTAAAACTGGACAACAAAATCCAGTCTTCTGATTGACTGGAGTCCATGTGAATGATACACTGTATTCACATGCATCTCATACCCTACCACTATGTTGTAAAGGGCAATCATGTACAAGATAATTATCCCCATTCTCTATTAGGGATATTCTGGGTTGTATCTTACAATACCAAAAAAGTAAACAATTATATAATATTTAAATTAGATCTTCATTAGTAAAGACTCCACCTGATTCCTTTTTGAAATTTTTATTAACAATATGCAACAGCACACTAAAGCCATAAACACAAAATAAAATAAAATAAAACACATTTTAAACACAGTTACTATTTTAAAAACATTGCAGGCCATTTTGGTTACTTTCTGAAATATGCTTGCTCATTTTAAGGTGCAGCAATACTGTTGCTAGGCATTTGATTAATTTCAATTTTAATTGTAGATATGCTTTGCTATTACCACTGTCTCACAATGCAGTTCCTTAGTAGTCCCTTGAAAGTATATGTCCAGACTAGATTTTAGAATGCCCCTTAAGAATCCATAGCAGAACTCTGAAATCCTGCATTCCTTTAGTAACATGTATCATTTACATGCTTGCCAGCTGTAGCTGTTTTACATAAAGACCTTTCATGATAGCTGTTTTTCAGGTTTGGCTGAGATCGAATATTCTTACGTTCAATTGTATTCTAAAGAGTTGACAAAAATGAGTGTGTTAGAGGACCATTGTCCCTATGTATCCCCTTTTGGGAAGAAGCACTACCAGGGTGTTTCAATTGTTCACACAGGATTATTTTCATTGGTCATCCATTTGAGTGACTCTGTGCAAAGAGGTTCTATGAATATCAACTTCAAACAATTCTGATAGAAAACTGTAGAAACTGCAGTAAAGATGGCTCAGGGATCTACAGACAGAGCCAACAAAAAATCATTCAACAGGTACTACAGTGGAGCCCACATAACTGCACATCAGATAAGTGCACATCCCACTTAAATGCATATTTTTTCCATATCCAGATTTTTATCCAGTTCATCCGATGTTAAATGTACCTCTTAAGTGCACTACATGTAAGTGCTATTAAATGCATGTTTTATTTTACTTTTCCTATTGATTTTCATTCCAACCCAGCTTTTAAGTGCACAATTTATACAGTACCACCTTAACTAGTCCACCTTAACATCTTAACTGTAGCCATGGTACTGTCTAGCATGGCCATAGTAAGAACATTAATTTTTTCAAAAGAAAAGACTGACTTTAGCCTTCTGTTTAATTTTGAATCCTACACTGAAACACACAAAACAAAAAAAAATTATTGATTTAGATAGTGCTGTGTTGTGGGACAGTGCATTAATGTCATTTTAACTTGAGCACCTGGTATTTAATAAAGCACATTACAGAAACAGTGAAATGTACCTGGAAGTGATTTTCTACTTAAATGCACAGCCCACTTAAGTGCACTAAAAACTTTTATCCTGAGGGTATGCACTTAAGAGGGCTCCACTGTAGCAGTAAAAAGCTGGGATCAACATACTGAGAATGAAATTAATATCCAAAAATATTGGACAGGTTAAAACACATCACTATGCAAAACAACAAACAGTGGTAGCATCCCTCTGTGGCGCTAGTGTTTAGTGTCACTACTTTGTGCTTTCTCAAGGCATCAAAAAGCACAAAGCACAAGCAATAATGCAAAATGTCAGATTCATTTGCTGACTATTGTTTCTCCTGAGTGTGATACACTAAGGTCACCAGCAGGGAAATGTACTTTGTGTCTAAGTACCTGTTAATGCCTTAGTTTGTATTGCTCTACAGTAGCTTCCAGAACCATGGTTTGTGAACTTAAACTTTGATCTAAGCTGTTTCCAAATATCATGCATTGTGCTTCCCCTTAATAAGTGCTTAGGGAATGGACTTTGCAAGGAACAAACTTCAACTTTTAAAAATCCTGCACCTTGTCAATAATTTGTAATCATTTCTTAAATTGTCTCACAGATGATTTTATACATATTTTTACAAACTGTCTTCTGAATATTTACAAATCATTACCCCTTGATTTGCTGGGCTTTCCACACATGGCAGGAGGTCCGCATAGGTCTTATATGGACCCATTTGCACTCAGATTGATTTTTTTTCTGCATCTGAGTTATACTGATTTGCACTAAATATGCCATAAATGCATGAGTACTTTAAAAAGCTTTTTGCATGTGTGCTACTTTCTGTGATTTCTCTGACCTATTTGTATTCAGCATTTATGGGGCCCTATTGACTTTTGATCTGGCACACGACAGGTGGGAATTAAGTTTATAAGGGGCCATACAATTGAATAGCATATTTTCTTTTCTACAGTTGAAGTCCATTATTCCCAAAAAGGAAAAGACAGAAAGACATAGTGCCCTCCCACCTAGGGAGCAGTGTTTCAGACAAGCTTAGGGAAACAGTAGGAACACACAATAGGACAACTATGTCAGTAGTGTCCTGTGGTCAGCAGTAGGTCAGGGATCAGCAGATAAATCTTGTAAAGGGACACAATGGGACAATGGGGGAGAGAGACAAACACAAGAGTGCATTCCAAGAGTGGTAAGGCTTCCTAGAGAAATTCTATCTGGGGTAACTTGATAAATGGGTCCCAGACAAGAGAACATTCTCATAAAAATAGTAAAGTACTATAATGGGAGAACTACATCATAAGGGTAACAAAGAAGTATAAGTGAAAGCATTAAAGTAGTGTATGGACAGCTGAGGGAAAACAGGGTAGGAAGGGAGGAAAGGGTCTGATAGGGTGCAACACCTATGGGGAAGTCATCACAGGGGAAGCCATCTGAAGGCAAAAAGGTTGCCCAATGTGCCACAGATCTCAGCACTCACTGCTGAGCTCTCTGTGGTAAAGGCTGAAATATGCCTTCTCCTGACCAGACTCCAGTAGCCACTGGTGCAGTCAGGTACAATTTCAATTCCCCAGTGGACACATAGGGCCCAGACTATTGGTGGATTTTAGTTGGTAACTCAACTAGGGAAAATCAGGGACCATGTGGGGACATCCTAAGTTATAAACAGTAAATGGATATGCACCCTTGGCAATTCAGTTTCTCCAGCCTCCCCAGTGCAAACCCAGTAGACCAGGTAAGTCCACAAAGACATCTGACATACAATTTGTATCCAAGGGAAAGGAGATTGCTCGGTAAGAACTTGTGAGAGGGGACTCCAGCAGAAGAGGGGCAGAAGAGGTAGTGGAGACAGGAGAACAGAGACCATGATACAGTAGTTATGTGCATGCAAAGAGCTTCAGTTGGAAGGGATATAAATGAAAATGATAGAAGAGTATGGAAAGGGAGTGGTCTTAATGTAATTTTTCATTTAAGGACTAAAGATCTGACTTTTGGACTCCTGGGAAGTATTGCCTGTTTGGGTAGTGGAGAAGAAAGAAATCATCTGATTAACTGTCTCAACACATGGCTGAAGGAGTGGTGCATGGAGAAGGGATGATGTACCTTGGGAGTGGGGCCACTCTTTGAGGGATAGAAGTCTATTTAAGTGGGATGGCCTTCAGCTTTCTGAGCAGAGCACCAGTAGGATGGAACATAGGTTTAAAGAGCATACCAGTGGGCTATTAAACTAGCAGTTAGTAGATCAGGGGTGGATAAGGCCACCTATTCAATACAGGGAGGCCTATAAGACCTCCCTCATGCTAAAAATCAAGGAAGGAGAAGCAAAGACAAGGGAAATAGGTGGAAGCTTGAAAATGTGCAGAGGAGAGACTGCAGGGGATCCAGATAAAAGGCTGGGAAAGAGAGACAGGAGAATTTTGGATTGGAGGTCAGGGGATAGGTAATGGGTCATGACCAGATGGGGAAGCAGGTAAATTGGAGAACTTTGTGCATGAGTACCAGGAGCTTTGGTAACAGGTTAGTGATCAGGAAGCAGTTGGGGCTGAAGTATGCTTGAATGATGATCAAAGAAACATGGGTAAGCTAGTACCATCACTGAGATATGACCATTCCAGGGTATGCTGCATTCAATGATAAGGTGGAAAGAAGGGTGAGGGGGTTATTACATGTGCAGAAGTTCTAATGGTTGCAGAGATAGAAGATCTGGGGAGTAGCAAACACACAGAGACAATATGTGTGTGTAGGTAGTATATATAGATCACCATCTTAAAATGAGACAGCTGACAGCAAATTTGAGGGGGATATAAAAAGGGCAACAAAGCAAGGGGAGGTACAATCAGTGATGGAACTAGGGATGCAGTTACTTGGAAAAAGGAGAAATGATATACCAAAGTGATCAACCCTGATAAAAATCCCTTCTCACTGTCACCAAAACGTCCATCCACATGATATTATTGGATAGATGGCAGCTGTCCAAGTCTTTATCTAAGAAAAAGGGAGTTGTTCATAGAACCAGAATCTCAGAAGGCAGAAAAGAAGAGGAGTGGGATCACCTTTCCATGTTTAGGTGGTATTACCCTTTTAACTAAAAACTGAAGGGTCATAGTGGGTGAAAGGCTGACACTGAATGTTCACATGGTGGTGGCTTTCCATCTGACAAATACTACCAGTTTGAAACACTATCTTCAATAAGAAAACCTAGGGACTGTGGCACATGACTTCAATACTTCCTGCTTTGACTAGTCCAATGTTTTCTATCTTGAGCTCTCAGGAGGGTTTGTGCACATCCCCCCAGCTTTTACAGAATGCTGAGGCCAGGCTGATATCTACTACTGGCACTTTCAACCATATTGTATCTGTGATGCATGCACCACACCGGTTTCCAGTTAGGTGATATACCAACTTTAGGATCTGTTTGATGGGTTTCAAGGTTCTGTAATGGGATGGTCCAGGCTACATTGAAGATCTCATCTGCCCATATGCTCCAATTCACCATCTCCACTACACAAGAGGGATGTTCCATGGGCCTGTCTGAAATCATTGGCGGTCTGAGCATTTATGATGTCTGCCACTGGTTGTGGAACTCTCTCCCTCACCAACTGGAATATATCTTCTCAACAGGGACCTTTAAATAAAACTAAATGATTACATATAGAATAATACATGGGGCAGTGTGTTTAACGAGATTCTACACACAGCCGAGGTGTTAGATGCTACATAAACCCTGAGAGTGCAGTTTGAGGGGTTTATTTAAGCATTCAACACCAAGGGTGTGTGTAAAATCTTAAGTCAAACACATCACCCCATATTTTATTTTATATAATTGCTGGGGAATGTTTTCTCACCACAGCAACTATATAAACTAAAAAAAACAGCCATGTTCCAGTCGGGATGAAGAGATTTTGCAGTCTGCAGCTGAGTGGGTTTAACAGAGGATTACATGTTACTCAAAGATGGAAACTAAACTGCTGAGAGGCAAGATTTTTTTTTTTAATTCACTTACCACTGAATGATAGTGGTGGCCAGGTGACCAGTAGTGTAAGGGGAGAGTGGTGGCAGGCACATGTATGGAGTGAGGGAAACACGGTGTGTGTTCACCATTATAACTCACAAGTTATAACAGTGAATTACCGTATAACCGGGTTTCCCTATGGGAGAAAACAATTCCCAGCTATTATATAGTCTTTGAAAGGGCTCTGAAAACTCCCTTGTTCTCTCTGGCTTTTTATGAAACACAGTAAACTGTAGTTTTTTGTAATTTAATTATTTTATATTGAATCTGTGATTGTTATTGGTAACTGCAATTTGCATTGTTTGTGTACAGGCTTTGAGCCCTTTGAGATAAGGCACTTCATAAAATAAAAATGTTTTGCTGATGGTATTACGCATGCACTTTTTATCCAGTCCAAGCTTTTTGTTAAGCTTCAGCTTTAAATCCAACCCATGTTTTTCTTAAGCACACATTTTGAAATCCTGCTTCAAATTTTTTTCTAGCAAAAGCTTAGTAACCAGACTTAGCTTTTATTTCAAGTACAAGCTTTGTAACAAGCATATGTTTTTATCAAGCATGAGCTTTATGTCAAGCAAAAACTTGGTGTCACCACAAACCTTGAATTAAGTATGAACTTTGTAACAAGCACAAGCTTTGCATCTTGCACAAGTTTTGTATCAAATACAGTCTTTGTGTTAACCATGAGCTTTGAATCAAGCATGAGCTTTGTGATAAGAATGACCTTTGGTTCTAGTCTGATCTTTTTGACAAGCATGAACTTTGTGTTGGGCATGAGATTTGTAGTAAGCATGAGCTACACTATGTATCAAGCTCAAGTTTTGTGTCAAGCACAAGATTTTGATCAAGCAAGATTGAGCTATGTGTCAAGCACGAGGTTTACATCAAGCACACATTTTGCATCATGCACAAGCTTTTTAGCAAGCACAAGCTTTGTGTCAAGCAAGAGCTTTGTATCAAGCATAAGCTCTGTGTTACACAAGAGCTTTGTATCGAGCGCAAGCTTTGTGTCAGGCAAAAGCTTTGTATCAAGCATAAGCTCTGTGTTACACAAGAGCTTTGTATCAAGCGCAAGCTTTGTGTCAAGCAAGAGCTCTGTATCAAGCATAAGCTCTGTGTTACGCAAGAGCTTTGTATCAAGCACAAGCTTTGTGTCAAGCAAGAGCTCTGTATCAAGCATAAACTCTGTGTTATGCAAGAGCTTTGTATCAAGCAGAAGCTTTGTGTCAAGCAAGAGCTTTGTATCAAGCATAAGCTTTGTGTTAAGCATGAGCTTTATATCAAAGCTTGAGCATTGTATTAAGCCAAGTTTTGTGTAAAACACAAACTTTGTATCAGTCATGACTGAGGTTTGTGTCAAGCATGATTCAGCTTTTTGTCAAGCATGAGCTTTGCATCAAGTACAAGTGCTAGCTTTGCCTCACACATGATCTTTATGTTAAGCATGAGCTTTGTATCAAACATGATCTTTTCAATTAACTACAAGGTTTGTGTAAAACATGAGCTTTGAATCAAGCATGCTCAAGCACTGTATCAAAACAGAAGCATTTTATCAAGCACAAGTTTCATAACAAGCACTGATAGTGTGTTTCTGGCTTATTGTCTCATCCTTTTACCACCACAAATGTCCACATTAAAGATTAAATGTTACCATGGGTGTAGACTTGTTTTGTCCAATTATATGAGTTTGGGCCTGTATCTCTCTCTCTCTCTTTTTTTATTTGAATATAAGGTTGGGAGTTTTCTGTTTGGACATGTCAGCTATTGTGAAAGATGTCTAACAAGGGTGAAAAAAAAATTATCAAATAGCATGTCCATCTCAAAACTGATTCTCTGGGGAAATAATAAAGATGATGAAACATAAGTAATTTACACAAGTTCAGTTTTAACCCAACAACTCCAAATGATGTGGTGTTGGTTTTTGCAAACTCAGAAAGTTTGCAGCCACTAAAAATGAGCTTTAGGAGTCTTTTTCTTGAAAAGGATTTGGTAGTTCATCATATTTGTTTTGGTATGAAGTCTGCTTTGATTCTTAAGACTAACTGGAATGGTTTGGTTGTTGATATAATGCAAGGGACACCAATCCCTTCTGTTGAGCAAAGTTTTCTCAGGAAAGTTTTTTCCTCATAAAGGGCTATCACTATTGTCAGTTCTATCTTTCACATTTGTCACGACAAGATGCTCTCCAGGGTTTCCATTACATAACAATAACAAACCTACTTTCATACCCCACAGGAGGTTGAGTGCAACTTCTGCAGATTGTACTATCAACACCTCTCCTGTAAAGGAGACAGAAGGGACCACATGTATAGGCCTGTAAGACCCATTTTCAGGACTGTATCCAGACAGGTTGTGACACTGTGAGGCAGATCTGATGGCCTTAGGGTGAACATCAGGGAAGGCTGGGTTTAAATTCATGGACTGGTTTTCCATCTGGTACAGGAGGGAGGACATACAACCTTCTTGTCTAAACTGTCTCATTCAGGCTACTGACTTTCTGCCACTGGGATTGTCTCCAAAAAATGAGTTTTGTATTTTATCAAGTCATGGGTGAGTGATCTGTTTTCTTACCCACAGTTACTAGCAGTAGCTTTTGTTTAGAATTTGATCTCTGGAACCCTTGATTCTGAGATTCCTACTGACAGTTTATTGTTCTTTGTTTAGTTCCTGGTCACCGGAGTTGTCCACCTTTGCCTGGTGATTACCCAGTCTATTCCAACTCCCTCTCTGTCACTTAGCTGTCCTCATGGGGTGCAAGAGGCATTCCATACCATAATGAATTCTATGGGGTGTTTGGCAAGTATGCAACTTTCTCCAGTCCACAAGTGCAGAGGACAGAGGGTAGTCAGAGTGGTGCGGCCTGAATGTGATGTTATCATGTTGCTGCACCCCAGGGTTTCCCAAGTTTCATTTCTTCCAGACTCAAGGATACAGCTGGTGAGGGTTCCATGGTGCTCATGCATGTGCAATTGTGTGGCTACACTTTCAGAGCCAGACTACATCCTCCCTCTCTCAAGCTCCTTTGTTGGCACCATCACCTGTGGTCACCAAAGTGGCAGTATTGCCCTCTCTACCAGAGAAGTAAAGCATTCTGTTGGATATCAAATCTTCCTCCGGCAGTCAGCCCCTGATATCCCGTCTCATTTTTGAGCATGGGTCACAAGCATCATGAGTGATACGTCCATAACCCTACCACTGTGCAGATAGGCCAGCTCACTGGAATTACTGATTCTTAACTGGTTGGGGAAAATTCTTGTAGTTTCTCTTCAGAACCAGAGGATTTAGATTTTGACTAGGTACAGTTTCTTTTTTTCTCTCCCCATTTGGAGACAATCCTGACCTTTGATAAGGGTATCCTATTTTGGGAATCTTTCGTATACCTTTTGTTTTGCTTTGAGTTAATAGTCAGCTGGGTGGGTCAAGTGCATCTTATTATCACCTTTATGAAGGGTTGCCTTGGGCTTTACCAGCATTCTAAATGAGGAGTACAGTTCATTACATACATCTTTTTAAATCTAGATTTTTTTTATCAGAATCTACTTTTTTCTTTCAGAAAACTACATTTGATTCATTGTTCTATAAAAATCATCAGTATTCTGGTTCACTTTACCAGTCTGGTTAAAATGTATAAAGGGGCTGGAGTAGTGAATGAAATTCTCATTTAAGGAAAAGGGGAAATCATTC
The DNA here is from genome assembly GCA_016271365.2 of Neoceratodus forsteri. Classification (NCBI taxonomy): domain Eukaryota; kingdom Metazoa; phylum Chordata; order Ceratodontiformes; family Ceratodontidae; genus Neoceratodus; species Neoceratodus forsteri. The sequence continues at coordinate 410,405,318 of CM028133.1, read as the reverse complement.
AACCAGGAAAGGCACACGAAGCCGAAGCTTGTTTCCAGGTGTAGCCTGGGAGTACAAGGAAGCTAAGTGACTTGCTCAGGGTCATACAGTATGCAAGTGGGACTGAGGGGATTTAAACCCAGGTCTCCAGGTTTGTAGTGCAGTGTACTTAGCCACTTCACTATACTGCCTCCTTTTTAAATTTAAAATTTAAAGCAGCAGTGTGATGAAAAATGTTTTCCCCAGAAAGCTAGTAACAGCTATAATTATTAAAACTATTAGCATCCATCTCAAGTCTACTTTCTAGGTACATCCTATGCTGTATGCCATGAGGTTTGTTTATTTTCTTGATCCTAACCCTTGCCAGGTCCATAATCTTATTTCTAAGTCAAAATGTGACATCCTTGTTTCTTAAGAAAAAAATGTAATTAAAGCATACTCAAATTTTGGTGGAAACAGAAAATGTTATCATCAAATAAAATTGGAAGATGTATGGAATCTTTTATATTGAAAAAGAGAGGGTAATTTTTTTTTACCAGTTTCATTGCATTGCTGCTTTAATCAAGCAATAACACACAATGAAGTGTAGGTTATATCCTGATAAGAGCATGCACACATGTGTTATGAGGCACAAGGCACTTGTGATAAGTGCCTTATGCACCTGCACGTGCTCTTATCAGGACATAACCCACAACTCATAGTGTGTTATTGTGCTTATAAAATTGGCCCCCAGTAAAGAAGTTAATTTAAAAAAATGCAAATAAAAATGTACATAAAATGAGTAAAAATATGATTATATCAGTAGAAAAAAAGAAAAAAGTAGTCCCTGTGTTGGAATGCAGCTCTTTAATTAAAAGTCACTACACAAGGTGAATGCCTCTCTGTGGCTGCAGTACCCACCTAGTGACTATGTCTGCACTACCCTCCCACACAAACACTCAAAATCATGTTTTTTATGTTTACTTTTCTTACACAGTTTGACTTACAGCCAGAGGGAGTGAATGTTTAACAGTTGGGCTAACATATTTACTGTCCTTTTTGTTGCCACCTCTGAAGATGCAGAAAGCATGTTTTCTCTGTGCTTTTATTTATTTCAACCTTCGTTTTCTTAAATTATTTTTTCTGGATTGATTTAAGTTAAATGGCTGGCTGACTGGGAGCAAGCATGTCTGTCAGCAGCCACATAGATGGTTGTTTCCTGATTTGTGTTTGTGAAACTGAAACAAGTATTTTTATTTAAAAAAGGAATCTGTGTTCAGTTTACTTCTTGCAATGATGCACTGAATGTTTGTGAAGATTCAAACTCTGTCTGTATCATAGTTTTGGTGATGGTCACAGTTGGGGGGGGGGTCATGCCAAGGAAAATGTCATCCTTATCCCAAAAGGTGGGGACTGTAGACAAGGTACTGCCATGAATATATGTGACAGAGCTGCAGATAGCAGGTGTCAGAGAAACTTGTGTCAAGTAAAACTACAACAATTTAGGTCAGATAGCCAGTTTTTATGCAGTGCTTAGGAGTCTTTGCTTTGTGGGAAAACAATGGAACTCAAGCGATTTTTACTTTTGTGTGCCAGTGCCACCGCTCTCCTGGTTCTCTCGGATACTAGGTGAGGAGCTGCAGCAGGAGAATGGTGGCATGGATTGATTTTTTTTTTTACATTGTTTAACCAGGAGTGGCACACTAAGCTGAAAATTGCTTACAGGTGCAACCTGGGAGAACACAAAGTTAAATGACTTGTCCAATTTTGGTATACAAGTGGGGCTGTGGGATTCAAACCCAGGTCTCCAGATTTGCAGCTCAGAGCCTTAAACCACTGCGCTATACTTCCTGTGATATTTCTCTCTGTAGAGTGTTCAGGTTGCCACAAGTAGTGCCTGTTGAAACATTATCTACAGATGAGATCACGTGATGACCCTGTAGTGGAGACAGCACTGCTGATCATCTCCCTCCCTGAACGTCGACTTATCTAATAAAATTAGAGGTAATTCTCTAAAAATTAAAGCAAAGTCAGGGTCTACAATTGCTCTACAGCCCTACCATTAGTCTGGAGTGGAGTTTACTTGAAATTGGTCGTATTTGAATTGATACCTGAAGTGCGAGCTCCGGGCCTACTGTCAACATGGAGGCCGAAATGAGACAGGTGCCTCCAACCCATACCCCACCCGCTAACTCCAGAAAAAGGGCCAAAAAGACTGAAAGCCCAATCCAATGCTCCTCTCTCCAAGAAAAAATTAATGGAAGAGGTTTTACCTTTTAAATCTGCCCTACAAGAGCTGACCTCAGAGTTAAAATCTCTTAGAGGAGACCTGGCCGAAACTAATAGAGCTATCTCTGACACCACAGCAAGAGTTTCTTCACTAGAAGGTTGGAAACAATCCACGGATGCGGAGGTGACAGCCTTAAGACAAAGGCAGCATAAGATGGAATCTAAACTAGAAGATTTAGAAGGTCGAAGTAGGTGAAACAACATACTCATATTTGGTCTCCCTGAAGAGACTGATGGATCGATGCCAATTACCTTCTTGCAAAAGCTATTGGTAAAAATAGCAGGGCCATCTCCTAACAATACTACATATATCATTGAAAGAGCTCATCACTCTTTACGACCAAAACCAGGAGCTGGGAAGCCACCTCACCCACTTATTGTGAAATTCCTGAATTATCAAGACAAAATTCATGTGTTGGGGCAAGCGAGAGATGCACATCAGGTTCTATGGGAAGGCCAGCAACTCCGGTTCACTCAAGACCTGCCTGCCTCTATTAGACAATGGCGTGCCGAATATCACCCTATGGTTACAAAGCTGATGGCTGCAGGAGTAAGATATAGGGTTCAATACCCTTCATGTTTTTCAGCCCTTATTGCTGGATCTTGGCACAGCTTTGAGTCAGCCCAACAAGCGCTGCCAGCCCTCCAAACCTTACTTCCAGATCTGTTTACAGTTCGTTGAGGGCTTACCTCATTTATGAAGATGTACCTGATTCTTCCTGGGAAGTGCAGCAAAAATGTGTGAAGGATAACTTAGACTGCTGGAACAATACTCTGAAGGGTCACAAGAGGACGACAAAGTCAGATGAAAATCTGCTTTATTCAGTAGGACATTTTCGGTTAAAAGGTTGTTATCCTTTTTTTTTTTTTTGGTAAATAGATAATCGCCAGTCTCTTAATAGAGGAGTCTCCAAGATTATGTTCAGTTAAATACACTTCAAGTGTAATGGTAGCAAATTATATGGTTTCAAAAGTGACTGGCTGACCAAACAAGAAAACACTCTGGCTTTTTTCTGAGGAATCCTCGTTCCCATTTTCTCTCCTTTTTTCCTTGGGGTTTGGCAATCTCAAAACATATAATCTCTCAATATGGAAGAGTGGGTTGTTCGGGGGGGATTTTAGCGGTGAGATTAACCAACAGGGCATTATGTGCCACAGAGATGGATGGGGCATAGCCACAGCAGCATATAGCCAATATTTGATGATAGTCCTAATGGTATTGCATATGATTACATGTCGATGTGATGTATCTATTGCATTTAAGTTGTTTAGCATTGCAAGGGCTGTGGTGAGTGGGGGTAGGTACTTACTTAGGGACAAATGTATGTACAGTTACATATTAATGGATACTAAGTTCTGGTCAAGGTTAAATCGTATAGGGATGGGATATTGTGGTTATTGGGAAAGTGTGGATAATGGGGGGAGGGGTTGGGGACTTGGGTTATGAGATCGTCTGTCACCAAGAAAGCAAGGGCAAAAATGAATCTGGTTATTTGTTCATGGTTGCGTGTTTACAATGGTTATGTCTTTCTTTCACACCCTATTAGGGTTTATGATGGGGCTTAAATATTGCTCTTGGAACATAAAAGGGGTGCAAACCCCAGTTAAGAAGACCAAAATTTTAATTAATCTCAAAAATCTGCAAATCGATGTAGCCTTTTTACAGGAGACACACCTTAAGACTACACGTATCCATTATTTCCGTAGAAATTGGGTGGGTCAGGTATATGGGGTCGGTAAGGACTCCAAGAGGAGAGGTGTAGTTATTTTAATTACTCGGAAAGTCCCATTCAGGCTTTCACAAATAATTGAAGATCCTGAAGGTAGATATACTATTATAAGAGGTTTGTTGTTTCATACGGAAGTCGTTCTAGGGTTGGTCTATGGACCCAATTCAGATGACCCTGAATTCTTTGTCTCTTTAATGACGATACTTGCCCCCTGGTCTAAGTTGCCAATATTGCTCAGTGGAGACTGGAATCTTGTGCTTTCAAATGCACTGGATAGATCGGGTAGATCCAGATTAAGGCTCTCTTCTGGCCAAAAAGCCATACATGAGCTAATGTCTTCCTTGGGCCTTGTAGACCCTTGGAGGCTTGCACATCCTGAAGACAAGGAATACTCATTTCATTCCCTCCCGCATAATATCTTCTCCCACATAGATTTTTTTCTTTTGTCAGCAGATCATATTTCAGGGATCTCCATAGTATATTATTCATCTAATGCTATTTCGGACCATCGGATGGTCAATCTCCAGCTAAATCTTTCACCTAACGTACATAGGGACAGAATTTGGAAATTGAATAATCAGCTTCTAAATTCAGAAGAATGTGTTCGTTTAATTCAAGAATTTATTAAAACTTATATGGAGCACAATGCCCCATCAATGTCCAAAAAAGATGTCCTGTGGGGATCCCTGAAATGTGCACTAAGGGGAGAATTAATTTGCTTGGTGACCAAATGTAAGAAACAAAAATGTACCGCTCTCTCCTCAAAATTAAATCAAATAGCAGAGCTAGAGTTCTCTCTCTCTCCTTCCTCCTCAGTGGAGGATTGGTCCAAACTTGAATCCCTCCGGGCTCAGTATAATAAACTATTAGCTGAAAAAGCAGAATTCCTGCTACTTTGTTCCAAAATTTCTTATTTTGATCAAGGTGAGAGGGCCGGGAAGTTACTAGCCTTACGATTGCGTACCCAAGTAGCTGAGAGAATAATTCCATCTGTTTATTCTTCTTCAGGTGAACTTCTTAGTTCCCCCTCAGATATTGTGAATGCCTTTCGGGAGTTTTATCAGCAATTATATTCTGCCCTAGTAAATTATCATATTTCCCAACAATTGGAGCTGTTTCTCCAAGGCATAAAGCTCCCAGTATTGGCTGAATACCAGATTGATAAACTAAAAAGTCCCATTACTCTATCAGAGATTTATGAAGCTATTGATTCTCTAGCTGCAGATAAGTCTCCTGGGCCTGATGGTTTTACAACTAATTTTTATAAGGCCTTAAAGGAAACCATAGCCCCTATACTACTGGAAACATTTTATTATTTATTTGAGAATGGGCTATCAGACACTTCCCTGTCTCTTGCCACTATTGTGGTACTCCCAAAACCTAATAAAGATCCATTATGTATAAGCAACTATAGGCCCATTTCTCTCATTAATGTTGATCTTAAAATCCATGCAAAAGTTCTTTCTTCCAGATTTGATCAAGTATGGGAGCATCTTATTAGTACAGAACAAGTTGGATTTATCAAAAACAGACATTCTTCGGACCATCTCAGGAAACTAGCCTATCTTTTTTCTGCATCCGGGGACTCAGACATACCTGCTGCTCTGGTGTCCCTGGATGCAGAAAAAGCTTTTGATAGGGTGTCATGGGAATATCTTTTTTTGTTACTTTCTAAATATCATATACCCCAGGAATTTATACAATGGGTTAAAATATTATATACCGTACCATCTGCCCAAATTCAATGCAACAATGTTTTGTCCACTCCTTTTACCCTGTCACAGGGCATGCGTCAGGGTTTTCCTCTTTCTCCTTATCTGTTCATTCTTTATTTAGAATCCCTTATTAGGAAAATTAACCTTTCCCCACTTGTAAGGGGCATACAGATAGGGCGACAGGAATATAAGACATCTGCGTATGCAGATGATTTATTGCTACATATTGCTAATCCTGCCCAATCCCTCCCAATGGTATTCCAAATCATAGCTCAATTTGAATACTTTTCAAATTATAAATTAGATTTGATGAAAACAGAATTTCTCCCCCTTAATAAATATACTATGAAAACCGATGTTGCACATATGGGGATACAACGGAATCCCAAGAGACAGAAGTATGAAGCAACTTAACTTAGAGGATCTCATTAATACTTTAACAGAAGATCTTAAGCGTTGGTCAAAGTTACCTCTAACTTTATGGGGGCGTATGAGCATCATTAAAATGAATGTATTACCGTGTCTGCTATACCCATTACAAATGCTTAACCAGGCTCTCCCGTATTCATGGTTTTCCCAGGTCCATGGCATTCGCAGTAATTTTATATGGTGGGGTAAAAAAGTTAGAAGAAGTTATTTAAAACTAACCAGATGTAAATCTGTTGGAGGACTCCAAGCTCCAAACTTCTATATATATTATTTAGCAATCCACTTGACCAGAATTCGTTTTTGGTTGCAGCCTAAACAATGTGCTGGTTATTTACCTCCTTGGGTTAGGATTGAGCATAATCTATGTGAAGAGCATGGCTTAGACCCAAAGGCCTTACTTTTTATCCCACTAAAAAAGCTTCCAAAACCCCTATATACTCCTTTAAACTCTTTAATTCAGGTACAACAGCAACTAAGTGTTCTTCTCAAAATAGATAGGTACAGGGATATAGCACAACCTCTGTTTTGTAATCCTAATTTGTTAATTGCTGGCAAGTCAATTAAGACTCAGCTTTTCTGGCCACAAATAGGTATACAGAGGGTGGAGCAATTAGTGAGGGATCAAAAAATGATTTCTTTCAAGGAAGGTTGCTCCCTCTTTAATTGGGAGAAATCTTCAATTTTTAAATACCTTCAATTATCTCATATGTTGATGCAGTATTTTGGGACAGGAATTTGGCTTAGTCCTCTTCTCACTGTACTACATCCATATCTGGAGGCCATACTGTCTTCCCATTTAATATCTTACATTTACAATTTTATTCTTATGACAATGACCCTTCCAGACAGCCAAAGATTTTATCAATGGGATACGTTTACCCAGACACTCTCTAACTCTAGAGACTGGTCTTTAATTTGGGCACATCTATACAAATATATCAAGTGGGACAAATATAGATACTGTATATGCAGTTTTGTATAATACATAATCTATATTATACCCCCTCCAAATTACACCAAATAGGTTTCCTGTCTACTAGCCAATGTTCTAAATGTCATCAAGCTGCTGCAGATTGAACTCATATGTTATGGTCCTGCGAAAAGATTGTTCCCTTCTGGTGTAACATTGAAGAAAGATTGAATCCATTACTAGCTTTGTCAGGAAGTTTTAATATGGAAATCTGTCTTATTGGCGACTACACATCAATATCAGGGGGCAACCAGAGAGCTCATATGGCATTGATTTCAGTATGTGCCAAAAAAGTCATACTAAGACATTGGTTAGACTTATCTACTCCAAGCTATCTGGAATGGTTTAATGAAATGTTGTTTGCCTTACCGGCTGAATTTACAATAGCAAAGTTGTCAAAGAGTATGAACAAATACAAAAAAAGATGGGAACCCCTTTATACTCTTCTTACAATCAGCTAGTCTTAGATTCCTTATTTAATTTTTCTGGCCCACAGGTAAATTAATTTTAGTTGATGTTGTTGCTTTACTCGGTAACTCTCTATTGGTATTTTTCTGTTCGATGTGGACAATATAAAAGCAATCACAACCCGGAGTAAAGGTGATTGGCGGCAGACCTGGGAGGGAGTAGGTGGGGTTGGTGGGAGGGACATTAAGTAAGCAACAAATAGTTGTAGTTTGCCTCTCTTATTGTAAATGTCTCTCATATTCTGATTTGTTTCGATGTCTCTGCTGTCAACTGCTTGCTTACTAAAAATCAATAAAATATATTAAATAAAAAAAAGAAACATTATCTACAGATAAGGATACAACTGGAGAGAGCATCCAGCCAATCAGCAATATAAATTTTTTGCCCTTATTATAATCCTAGATAACATTTTTCACATTCTGACATCAGTGCAAACCAAATATCACAAAATAATTTATTTTCTTTCCAGTGTTAAGTCCAAGAAGCCCCTAATCCCTCCTAAAATTGTTTAGCTCATCCGTCAATTCTGGGTGATCTCTTAGAGACAAATGACAAAGGGATGCCAATCGGGCCTACATAAACCAAATTGCCTTAATATCTTGTTTCTCTTGTACTTATAAGAAGTATTGACAGATGTTTTGACTTACCCCACTCAATTATTTGATTTATTGTACAAATCAGTGGTCTCTGTGAATGATGTCACTGGTCTTTGGTGGCTAATTGTTGAACTCTTGCATTTTTCTAGTTCATCGCATGCCCCTAACAGCACTTTACAGTCAGCATGATCTTCTAATTCTCTTTCTTGAACTATTTCAGCAATTCACTATTAGGGTATCCAGCTTTATCCTGTGACTCATCAATTTCATTTTTATCAGGCCCAATTTGTAAAGACAATTTCCCATCTTTTTTTCTGTTCTACTATCCTTTTGGATGTGCTCAGTATTTTGTTCAATACACAATTTAGTGTTGTTTTGTTAAAGAGTTGTTTTTTTAACAGAAAACCTTAAATATTTAAAAAGGGAGTTTTGATACATTTAAATCCAGATCTGCTAATCTCCCTTTTGTAACTATTTGTAAATTGTTTTACAATGTAATACATCAGTTTACTGTGCCACATCTCTATTAAGGAGAGAGAATTTCTTTATTGTGTCTTTTTCTGTCATTTATGCTGGACAGAATTTTAAACAGCAGTTTGTCCTGTTTATATATGTGTGGATGTACATTCTGGTCAGTCAGTTTGCAGTCTCAGTGAATTCTTGCATTCTGAAAAACTCCCTTTTGGTATGTTAACTTATTTTAGTGCACTCTCTTTGTACCATAAATTATACTATACAATGATATATAAACCAGGGTTCTCAAAATTATACATTTCCACAACAAATCACTTAATACTTTCAGAAAATATGTATTCACCCTGCTAATGGCATAATTTGTATTATGATAAATATTCTTTTATTGTAACCCCTTATATATTAACCTTACTGCTTGATTGTGCCATAAACATTAGCTCTGGCTTAATAAATAACTATTTCAGCCCAGACAGAGATACCATTGTCATGTAAAAGCAATTATGGACTTTTACCCTCTTTTTCCTTTATGGATCATTTCTACTATATCTTAAATTACCAAGAACAGAACCCATCTTATAATGGTTCTGTTAGAAAGTAATGGCTAAAGACTCCACCTTACTGTCTATTGAACTTTTTTTTCCTTATAAGAAATAAGCACAAAATACAGTAAAACACATTTTAAACAAAGGGGCCTGATTTTCAAAAGGGACCATCAATGATCCTGCTACCACTATTTTGAAATGTGTCCAAACTATTTGACTATTTATTAAATGGTCAAAGGGCATCTGAATTTTGTGGCAAGAAAAAGGGATGCAATAACATATTTGCACCTTTTATTTTTACCTCAAATTGTGACTTTTTGTCAGAAACAGATGCATTTTTTTTAAATAGTAGCAGAGCATTCCAGATGCATTTGGGTGAACACAGACACAGGTGAAGCATGGATCTGCATCCTGGTAAAAGTCTTTTGAAAATCCTGCTCCAGATGTCTTATTGTTATAGGTCTGTATATCATTATTTGAGCACACCCCCACAGTGAATCCGTAACAATGACACAATCCAGTCAACATCCACAGTGCTGAATGGGTTGTCAGAGCACTGTATGGATACAGTGACTCCTGGTGTTGGGCACTCTCCCAATTTATCTGCCACCCCCCCCCCAGAGTTGATTATCTTTATGTCTGGGGGTGTGGGGGTGAAACCCCATGCAAACAGTCTAAATGTGCCCTGGACCATGGCGGTTGGTCAACACATTTGTTGGTGATGTGATCGCCATCGGCAAATTAGCGTTGCTATAAAGTCCATTGAAAACTTTATTGTCGACAAGACTTGGTGGAACCTATAGGTCAGTATTAGAGTCCCATCTTTCTCTACTAACATAAGCATCTTTACATTCAATCTAGCAATGAGAGCAGCAAGCAATAATATTGTTCATTACATAATAGTGTCTTACTGAAAACTTAGATCACTTGCAGTAGACCACAGGTAAACTCAAATAAAATTCTTAAGCTGTTCTTAGGACATTCTGCTTAGTCATTTATTTTTTTAAGAACATCAGTTATACTAAATAATTATTTACTTCACCATCACATAACTCAGAGGTATTTAACAGTCTTTTTGACAACAAATGGAAAAATCTCAGTTACATATCTGAGACTCTGTCCTCTGCTTTTGAACAGTTTCCAAATACTCTACCAAATTCCTTAAAACTTTCTCTCATTTTATCTTCCTCCAAATCACCTGGACAACAGCAAGATCCTTGGCTCTCGTGGACAATGGGTTTACTAGTTTCAAGGTAGCAAGAAAAAGGGTGACCATCATTAGGGTGCCAGCACAATGCCAATGGTGAACATTGTGCCCAGCCATTGTGCCACCAAACCCCCAGTGCACCAAATTCCTTGGGGCACATCGAGGCTGCTAGTGGAGGGCTGTGTTCCCAGCACCCCTATACTTTATTATAATCACCTCCATGTCAGAGGTGTATGGGGCAAGAGGCACAATACCTCTCTGGTGCTGTCCCTGCCACGTACTGTGAAATCCAGTTCACCAGCATGACAGGTGAACTGGTTGTGGTGCCCTAATGGGGGTACCCAATTGAAGTGGCTTGTCTAATAGTATACCAAAGAATAACACAGATCTTTTCTTCCTCTCAGGAAAGGAAGGAATGAAAAGTTTTATTCTCTGGATTCAAGCAGTTTTTAGGTATTCAGAAGCAAAAATTGTTTATAGATGCTTGACATGTCAGTCCTCAGGTTAGGGCAAACAATTCTAGGTTTTGATACAGTAGCAAATGAGATACTGAAAAGGTAACAGCAGTTAGCTAGTGCATGCCCAGAGCTTCAAGTATGGGTATTTTGTAGCTTATTGGGGTTGTATATTATTTCCCCTCCAAAACTTCTGGCTGCTGCTGTTTCTATTTGCACAAGAATCTCAGGTGCTTCAATTGCTATTTACTTAGCAAAATTTGCTTGTTTTTTTCTTGGGCACAAAGAATCTGTTGCTAGGCAGCTGGTTAATTATAACTATTGATTATCTACATGCTTTGCTATTACCACACTCTCAAAAGGCATCTCATCAACAGTCTCTTAAAAATATATGTCCAGAGGCCACCTCATGGCCAAGTAGGTAGCAGGTTATGCTATTTTTCTGGCAACCTGAGTTGAAGAATTAGCCCGAGATGCTACAAATTATTGGCCATTGATAGAGGAGTGCTTCCAGTGGCCACACATCTTTGATTAGGAGGGTCAGCATTTGATTTCACAGCATCATCAATCCCTGTGTTAGTGCCCTGGCAGTAAAAGCCCTATGATGGTAAGGTTTCCAGTTGCTTCAGCATATGCCATGCAGTGGTGGGAGACCAGCACTCTAGAGTAGAGTAGAGTAGAGTAGAGAACAGCCAGGCTCCATAAAAAAATGGCTATATCTAGTATCTTGGGTCCCACTCCATGAAGCCTACTGCCTGCCATTTATCCTAATTAAGTCATAAGGGGTAGGATTCCCACAAGGATCCCTGCAGTGGAGGTAATAAGCCTTGGAAAAGGCTGAAGCAGTTCAGTTAGTGTTATATGGGGCTAGAAGGTTGCCAGAGAACTGGTAGAAGAGTGGCATTGCCTGGTTAGAAAAAGAAAATCTGATAAAAAAATAACCACATATCCAGACTAGTTTGTAAAATTTTCCTTCAGAATTCATATCTGATCTTTGGCATCCTACAGGCCATTAGTGATACATAGCATTACCATGCTGACAAGCTGCAACAAAAGGTTGTTGTCTCTTACAGCATTCTTGCACGATGGTGGTTTTCCAGGTCAAGCTGAAAATGAGTATTCTTACATCTTTGGAATTCCAAAGCCTGGGAAATTATTTGTCATAGGGTTATTGTTCCTACAATATGATGCAAGAGTACACATACATGAGCCAACTGCAATTTTTGACTTACATTTTAAATTTGAAAATGCTACCAAAATGCCCAACCATGTTTCATAATAGTGATGATGCAACACTAGGAGATGGGTTACTCATCGATAAACTCATCCTTATGGTGAACCATCTTCCATGGATGGAGAATCTGATTACCTCACAGTAACCAAACCCTAGTAATGCCTTACTGCTTAAATGACTTCTGCAGCCACTTTCTCTCTACAAGGAAGAGATTAGATAAGTTCATATAGCATACTGCTTATTCCATTGACTATCTACTAAATAATGTTACAATTCAAATCAGGTATGTTACCATTAAAAAAATTGTACCAAATAAATAGCTATTCAGTGTAAATTATCTGCTGAGTATTGTCTCTGTTTAGCTCAGATAATCCTTGCCAATATAGGCAAAACTATTCAGATAATACTATCTGACCAAATAAAGATGAAATTGGGGATTTCCTTTGTCCTATTAATATTATATAACCTTCTCTATAGGGAAGCAAAGGCAGGAAAGGAATTCAGTTTCTTATGGCACTTCATAGGCACTATATCCCAAACTGCTCTACAAGCCATGAACAGTTGCATCAGCCTTTAAGTGTGCATATTACAAAGAAGGTCAGACATGTGGCAGTTAAGGGAAGCTCTTCTACAAGCAGAGAGTGACAGACAGACAGACAGATGTAAAGACATAGAGTATGTTAAGCACAGACATTGAGTGACTTGATCAATGTCACAGTGTAATTGGTGGTTGTGATGGTCTTAAAATCTGGATTAGAAGGTTCACAGTTCTAAGCTATAACTACAAGGCTACATTACCTAGATTCATTATGTGATGTAATGAAAAAAAAGAGTTTCTTTTTTGTACCATTAACTTTTATTCCTCTTATCTTTTTTCCAGATACCTGTTTCTCTGGGTCACCTGGGTCCTTGAAGTGAGAAAAGCCAGACTGGCTGGCTACCACATTTACTGGGGCATCACGTTAAGTAACTCATATGGTGGCACACAGTTCTGGGCTGAATTTAAATAATCTAGGTCATACTTTATATATCTTATAGAATATACTTCTTGCAATATTAGTATTGGAGGATTAAGCAGGTTTTTTTTAGCATCAGATGTTGTATAACAGTACAGTGCATACTACAACTTACAACATGATTTAAAATATTATGCACTGTGGCTGCCCACTGGTGCAGCGATAGCACTACCACTTGTAATGCTGATGGTCCAGGTTCATGAGTGAATCCAGTCTGTAGGAGGGTCAGCTGGTGGGGAGGGAGGATTGAGTGTCTGCAGGACTGCTCTCCTCCTCTTGGGGGGAGGGTGGGTAGAGTCCACAGCTCATCTGGTCCCTGGAAGAAGTTGGAGAAAAAGCAGCTGGGTGCCATGACAGATCAGGGGATGTGGCAGACATTGGTGCACATCAAGTGGGAGCATGTGACATAAACCATGATGTCATTGTGTGTCATGTCTCTGGGGCAAAAACCAGAGGAGAAAATGTCAGCTGCAGGATGATGAGGAGTGCCTGCAGGTCCTGCACCTGACAACTGGGCATGCTGCCAGAACCAGATCCATTCTTTGGTTGGGCTTTGGGGACCCTACTGACCTTGCCAGGGGGAAAGCCCTGGGGTAAGGCAGTGGCAGGTATGTCCTGGCAGATGATGGGGTGATGGGGATGGGATGCTCCTCAGAAGGAGGGATGACTGGGTGAGAAGAGAAAAAAAATATTATGCACTGTGCCTTTGAGTGGTTAAATGGGTATTACTACTTGTTGCTCAGTGTTGGGTTTTTTTGCTTTGCTGATTTTTTTTCTTACCAGGCATGAGCAGTCTGAGTTGAGCTGCATGTTTGGCTACTTGGACCACCAAGATGGATGCATAGATGACTTGATGACAGATAAAGACAATTGTCCATCCCACCTGACCAATTTTTCCTACCTAGGCTTATTTAATCAAGTCAAAGCTACTGGGTTTCTTTCAACCTTCTGCATTTTCTAATTACCCCTGCAGCTATCCTATTCAGCTTTCTACCCCTAATATTTACTGGAATTGGTTTCATCTTTAGGTAGCTTGTTCTATTTCTCCAAATCCCTTTGTGTAAAGAAGTACCATACTTCATAAAATTCTTCTTGAAATCCTCCTCTCCCCATTTAAAGTTGGGACCCTGGATGGTTGTATGTCCTTTTATCTGAAATGGATCCATGGTGTCTACTTGTTAGGAAGGTAAGCTATGCTTTCTACAGAAAGTTTCATTTTTTCTTATTGGCATTAAGAAGAGAATTGCAGGATTGCATTAAAGTGTAGTAATTTTATAACCAGAGGGGGTGAAATACAACTGAAGTTGCTTGATTCCTGTGCTCGATACCTAGGATTTGGAAGGATATTTGTGCAACATTTTAGAAGTGTCCTGCTGGCTGAGCAGTGAGTTCATTTTTATCCATGGACTCAATAGAGTAGTTTGTGTAGTAGTAGTGGTCTAGTAAATTGTGGCGTTGGTTGACTTACTATAAAGGGCAGTACTCACCAGGGTGGTGGAGCAGTGGTGTATTTGATTGTTTCTAACAGTCACCAGTGGTTGTGGCCTGCCACCCACCCTTCCCTCACCCCACCCACCCCAGGCATGGCATTTCCTTTATAGCCAAGGTTCTGACATCACTTCCTCAACAGGTCTTGGGGCAGAACTGTCATATTCTTAATAACCCAGCACAGTGCATAAAGGGTAAGTACACACCAAAAAAAAAAATGTTTATATATTACTCATTGTATATTATAAGGAAGAGGGACATGTGGGAAGTGGTGCAATGCACTGGCAGTGGGGCAGCAGTTTTCTGGGAGACATTCTGGAACCTGCATTGCTGCCCTATTTGTAGGCAACTGTCAGCTCTGAGGGAGGAGGTTGCCCACCTCTAGGCTAAACTGGCAAGGACTAAGGAGGCCTCCCCCACCCAAAGAGCACCAGTTCCACAACCACTGCCTCAGAGGTTGCCATGTGTGAAGAGCAGATGTACCACAGTAGGTTCTGGGAGGGTGAGGGTGGTGGAACAGAGGTGTAGCCCCCAAGTTGTACCTCTACACAAATCATATGTCAGTCTGGCAAATCAAGGTTCCTCTATGATGACACCCTCAGTGGAGACCAAGAAGAATGCTGGGGACATCCACAAGGGAGACCCAAAAAAGAGTGGCAAAGGACACCACAGGGGAAAGAAACAGCTTCTGATAGGGGACTCAATTGTTAGGAGTGTAGACCTGGGGAAGGTAGAGGAGAGGGAAGTAAGGTGCCTGCCTGGTGCCATGGCTTGAAGGGACAGGAAGCAAATCCTCAGGATTGAAGAAGAAGCATCACAGGAGAGGGAACCAGATATCATTGTCCACCTCAGGACAAATGACCTAGCTAGGCATGAGATCAGTGCAGTGCAGGATGAATTTGTGGAGTTGGGGAGCGGCCTCAGACAGGTTGCAAGCACGGTAACCTTCTCAGAGGTGTTGCCAGTCTATGGCAAGGGTGAGGCTAGGCTACTGCACACCATGCAGTTCAATGAGTGGTTGCAAAACTGGTGCAGAGCACAGGGCTTTGGCTTCATTGAGGACTGGGGGTCCACCTGGAGAGATGAAGGTCTATACTGGCATGATGGTATGCATCTGTCCAGGAAGGGAAACAAGCTCATAGGTGACAGGTTTAAAGGCTTCCTTGGCAAGCTTTTAAACTAGCCAAGGGGGGAGGTGCTGATAGGAAACAGGAAAGTTCAAGCGTCCCCCGACAAAACATGGCAGGTAGTAGGGTAAACACTGAGGTACAGAGCTTGACAGAGGGCAGGACAGGGGTAAATTGAAAAATAGACAAGAGCAATAAGAGCAGGGATGGGGTAAAAAAGGATAAAGCCAACATTAAATGGTGGGCAATGAGTACCAATGCCCGTAGTCTGGGAAACAAGCTTCCAGAGCTAGTAGCCCTGATGGAAAAGGAACACTTGGATATTGTAGCAGTCACAGAAACATGGTACATGGAGAACCATGACTGGGATGTCAACATACCAGGGTACACAATCTACAGAAGGGACAGGGAGGGTAAAGAGGAGGTGGAGTAGCTCTCTACATAAGGAAGGATCAAAGCTACAGAACTAAAAAGTAAAGGGGAGGACAAGAGGCACTCTGGGTCACCTTGGAGACAGGGAATGGCATCACAATCCACACAGGGGTTGTATAGAGACCCCCATCTCAAGGGGAGGAAATGGACAAGAAAATGATAGAGGGCATTCTCAAATGGTTGAAAAAGGGGAGACTGTTGATGGGGGACCTGAATATGCCAGATGTTAACTGGATGACATGGACTGCAGCCACATCCAAGAGCAGGGTCATTCTCGATGCCCTACAGGGGCATGCCTTAGACAGCTAGTGGTGGAACCCACTGGAGGGAGCAATATTAGACCTGGTACCTCAAATGGAGAGGATCACAAATTTAGAAGTCAGTAGACATCTGGGAACAAGCGACCACTGCACAGTGTGCTTCACAATAAACACAACCATGGAGACAAGCCATACAAAGACAAGGATACTGGACTTTAGAAGGGCTGACTTAGGCATAATGAGTGAATACCTGAGGAATGCATTAGCAAATGGCCAGAAAGTAGGGGTGGAAGAACAATGGAGAAAAATCAAAACTGCCATCATGGAGGCAACAAGCCTTTGTGTGAAACAAATAAAGAAAACAAAGCGGAATAAAAACCACTATGATTCTCAAAAGAGGTGTCAGGGAAGGTTAAGGAGAAAAAGGCTGCATTCAAAAAATATAAGGAATCACAGAAGAAGCATGACAGGGAACTGTATCAATTAAAGCAGAAAGAAGTGGGGAAGCCAGTTAGAAAAGCAAAGGCCCAAACCGAGGAAAAATAGCCAACTCAGTTAAGAAGGGGGATAAAACCTTTTATAGGTACATTAGGGAGCATAGAAAGGTTAAGGGAGGGATAGTGAAGATTAATAAAGAAGAGGGGAGGTGGGCAGAGGGAGACAGTGAAAAGGCAGAGATACTGAATGAATACTTTTGCTCAGTATTCACAAAAGAAGAAGAGGAGGAGTTACCTAAACCAAACAATAGAAGCACTCTGGGTAGTGGGGTTGATGCCAGTCCATTTACAGAAGAAAGAGTCCTGAAAGAACTCCTAAAACTCAAGGTGGACAAAGCAATGGGGCCTGATGGGATTCACCCTAGAATCCTAAAAGAACTAAGGGAGGACCTAGTGACACCACTGACCACACTTTTTAACAAATCCTGGGAGGATGGGGTGGTACTTGAGGACTGGAGGAGGGCAGATGTGATTCCCCTTCACAAAAGTGGGAGCAAGGCAGAAGCAGAAAACTACAGACCTGTTAGTTTGACCTCAGTGGTGGGGAAAATGATGGAATCACTTCTGAAAGAAAGAATTGTTCAGTACCTAGAGGCCAGCAGGGCACAGGACCCAAAGCAGCATGGATTCACAGAAGGAAGGTCATGTCAGACAAATCTAACCGATTTCTTTGACTGGGTGACCAAAGTAATAGACCAGGGAGGGGCTGTGGATATGGCCTACCTAGACTTTAGCAAGGCATTTGACACAGTCCCACAAAAAGATTAATAATCAAGTTAGCCAGCCTGGGAGTGGGTCCCAGGGTGGTAGCCTGGGTAGCAAACTGGCTGCACAACAGGACACAGAAGGTAATAGTGAGTGGAACACATTCTGAAGAAAGGGGGATTACTAGTGGAGTACCTCAGGGCTCAGTACTGGGTCCAGTCCTCTTTAACATCTTTATAGATGACACTGCAGAGGGTCTGGAAGAAAAGGTATGTCTCTTTGCAGATGACACAAAGATCTGTAACAGAGTTGATGCACGGGGGGTAGAAAGGATGAGAATGGACTTGGCAAGGTTGAAGGAATGGTCAGACATATGGCAACTTAGATTCAATATCAAAGAAGTGCAAAGTAAAGCACCTGGGAAATAAAAATCCAGGAGAAGAGTACACAATAGCAGGGGAGGTACTAACAACAACAATAATGGAAAGGGATCTGGGTGTAGTCATATCAGATGACCTAAAGGTGGGTAAGCAATGTGAGAAGTCAGTAAGGAGAGCCAAGGGGATACTGGGATGTATAGAAAGGGGCATCACAAGTAGAAAAAGGGAAGTGGTTATCCCTCTGTATAGACAGTTGGTGAGACCTCATCTGGAGTACTGCGTGCAGTTTTGGAGACCTCATCTACGCAAGGACATAGACGGGATGGAAGCAGTCCAGAGGAGGGCAACTAAAATGGTGCAGGGTCAACATCAGAAACCATATGAAGAGAGACTGAGATAGCTTAATATGTATACCCTTGATGAAAGTAGGGATGGGGGGACATGAAAGAAACTTTTAAGTACCTCAAGGGAATCAACAAAGTCCAGAAGGGTAGCATCTTTCAGAAAAAGAGATGTGTAAGAACAAGGGGGCACAATTTAAAGTTGGGGGGATGGCTCAGGGGTAATGTGAGGAAATTATTTTTCATGGAGAGAGTGGTGGACGCATGGAACCGCCTTCCTGGAGAGGTTGTGGGGTCTAAAACAGTGGGGGAATTCAAACATGCATGGTACAGACATAAGGCAATTATAGTGGGGGCTTGCAGGAAGTAGGCTGCTGGTTAACTAGAATCTGCAGCTTATCCAATAGGTAGGGAAATGGGCAAACTGGGTGGGCCAAGTGGTCCTCATCTGCCATCAAAGTCTATGTTTCTATGTTTCTACCTTGTTATACTCTTGCAATTATTTGTATGTTTCTGTAATGCCCTCTACCTTTTATCCTCTGAGGGGTACCTATTCATGTTTAGGCTCTACAGATATCTCTTTCCTACTGACCAAAAATGTTTCCATTGGACATTTTCTATCCTCTATCCATCCTCTCAGATGAGTGTTAATTAATTAATAAAGTATACATCTAGGACTGTAGTTCTCACACTTTGTGATAGTGAGCCTCCCCAAAGCCATGAAAAAGATTTTGAGCCTCCCTCAAATTTGGAAAAAATCTTGGCCCTCCCCACAGAAAAAAATAAATCCTACTTTGCACAGTACACCAGGAATAAAGTGAAACTAATAAAGCTGACTGAGTATATTCTCTTTTTATTCAACTTATTGCTCCACACCCCTGACCCGGCACCCCAGGTTATACTTGTCGATCCTTTTTTCTGACTCTTGGGCCCTTGTTACTCTGTTTCCTCTCTGTCTGGAACAATTAACCTCGCCACTTCATCTCTCCCCCTCTTACGCTGCAGTTAAGTAACTTCCTGTACCCTTATCTCAGGTCACACCTGAAGACATGCATCAGATCACTGTGCCTTTCCCAGTTACTAATTTACATATAAATGCCTACTATAGAAATGAGCCTTGACTCTCTGTGCTTTTCCAAGTCACTAATTTGCATATAAATACCTAGTGTAGAAACAAACCTTGACACAGCATGCTTCCCCCAGGCATTAATTTACATATAAATACACACCTATAAACATGTTTTGGCTCAATGGGGACTTCCTGGTCACAAATATATGCATAAGTAAAGAATCTCACCTGCAATTATCCATATTTAATTTGTTTTATCCTTTCACACAAAACAGCCAAAACTTAAAATTTAAATACTGTATATTCTCAGACTTGGTTGGGCCTCCCCTGGAACAAGCTCACCATTTGAGAACCACTGATCTAGGATAAGGTACATAATTTGCATAATTTTCTACAAATACATTGTTTACAGATGATTAACATTTTGTGAATGACAGTGATTGCCAAGTTGCCCCCTTTTTATGTTGATTGCGCGCATGTGCAAGAAACATATTGCAGCAGCTTTCTACAGAAGCAGATTGTGGAGGCATTTCACTGCTGTGGCTAAAGCCCCCACAGCCTTTAAAGGCTTGGCCCACTTCCCCCAATGCTGTGGCACGCTGCTGCTGACACTAGTTCAGCCAGCGTGCCACCAACTTGTAAAATTTTAGCCGCTGTAATCAGGTGCCGCCTCATCATTGCAGCGTCAACCATTCGCTACAATGAGGGAGCGACCCGTGATTGCATGGCGGAACCTTGAAACACTGATATTATTTGTGAACATGGCAGTGACTTGCTGCCATGTTCACAAAAAATATTAACCCCCCGCCAACGGGGTGCCCAATCCCCCTCGGCAACATGTGCCCCCCACCATGTTTGTTTGCCAAAGGGGGTCCCAATCCCAATTGGCTTCAGTGCCCCAAGGTTTATGTTGTTGATGGGGGAGCTCACTCCCTGTCAGCATTATGTAACCCCCCCGCTTTTGTAGTCTGCCGATGGGGTGCCTAATCCCTGTCGGCATAATGTCACCCCCTCTTCTGTTGTGTGCTGATGGGGGTGCCCAATCCCCATCAGCATAATGTAACACCCTCCCCTTTTTGTTGTGTGCTGACGTGGGTGCCCAATCCCCTGTTGGCTACAGCTGCCCCCCCCAAAAAAGACTCTGCTGGCATGCTGGGAGCCCACCCCAGCATGCCACATGACCCTGTAAAATCAAAAATGGTCCCACAATGTCTTTTTTTCTTAACCTGTAAAAAAGGAAACGGTCCTTTGGCAGTCTCCCTGCCCCCATCCTACAACCCACACCCACCCAATGTTCACCCTGCCTCCCCACATCCCCCCTCACCCCATACTTACCTCCGGAGTCCTGCGCGATGATCTTCAGTGAACTGGGAACATGTCTGCACTCTTCAAAGCCGACCGAGAACTGAGGAAATGCCGGTAAGCTGTATAATGGAATAAACAGGGTTTTTTCAATATTGATGCATATCTCAGGCATTTTTTGGAATTTTTTGGAATTTTGCCACCAAATTTTCAACATGGGGGTTTTGGGGACCCTCCTCATGAATTGTGGCACTGTCATGGCATTATTCGGGCCTGAAAGGTGATTTCACAGTCACTGTATGGAATCCCCTTTCGGGACTGATTAATGAAATTACAGTGCCAGTGTTCATGAGGTGGGCTCTCAAAAAGCCTATACTATAAATTTGGTGGGAAAAATCCAAAAAAATTACTATTTTACAAGCGTGCATTGTGCAGTTCCTGCGCTCGCTCGTAACTTTGTGAATCTGCAATATTTTCACGCCGGATTTTCAACATTGGCATTTTTTCAGACCTCCTTGTGAACATTACAGCTGTCATTTTCCACATCCTGGCTGAAATGTGCTTTCACACTTCCGGTGCAGAATAGCATGGTAGCTATGGGAAATCAGTGTTCTGGACAGATTAAGAAAATGACAGTGGCACTGTTCATGAGCAGAGGTCCTAAAATGCCTATGTTGAAAATTTGGTGATGATACTCTATAAAATGATTGTGTTACGAGCGTGTGTTGCGCAGTTTGCACACACACTCGTAACTTCATGAATTAATATTTTCACTCCAGATTTTCAACATTGCCGTTCTTCTTCACCTCCTTATGAACAGTACAGCTATCATTTTTCACATCCTGGACGAAATGTGTTTTCGCAGTTCCGGCGCAGAATAGCATGGTCGCTGAGGGAAATCCATGTTTGGGACACATTATGAAAATGACAGTGACACTATTCATTAGCAGAGGTCCTAAAATGCCTATGTTGAAAATTTGGTGACGAAAGTCCTTAAAATGAGTGTGTTATGAATGTGCATTGTGCAGGTTCCATGTACTTTCATACTTTCGCAACTTTGCAATATTTTCGCTCCAGATTTTCAGCATTGCCATTTTGCCACACCTCCTTATGAACAGTGCAGCTGTCATTTTCCACATCCTGGCTGAAATGTGTTTTCGCTCTTCCAGCACACAATAGCATTGTCGTTGTGGGAAATCAGTGTTCAGGACATATTATGAAAATCACACTGACACTGTTCATGAGCAGAGATCCTAAAATGCCTATGTTGAAAATTTTGTGATGAAACTCCATAAAATGACAGTGTTATGAGCGTGTGCTGTGTAGTTTCCAAGCACCCTTGTAAGTTTGCAAATTAGTAATATTTTCACGCCAGATTTTCAGCACTGGCATTTGTTCACACCTCCTTATGAACAGTACAGCTGTCATTTTTCACATACTGGCCAAAATGTGTTTCCGCACTTCCGGCGCACAATAGCGCAGTCACTGTCAGAAATCAGTGTTTAGGACAGATTATGATAGAGCGACTGGGGGGGAGTGACTGAGCTCAACTGAGCTCTGTCAGGACTGCTGCAGATATCTTTGTGGGCAGGAAAAGGTGACAACACAGGCAGGAGCCCAGTACAAAGGGGTAGCCTGCAGTGCCGGGAAACAGAATGAGTGAGTAAGGGAGGGGGAGTGAGTGAGTGAGCTTAACAGAGCTATGTTGGGACTGCTGCAGATTTCTTTGTGGGCAGGAAAAGGCAGCAATGCATGCAGGGGCTGAGTACAAAAGGGCAGCCTGCAGCGGTGAGAGAAACAGAATAAGCAAGTGAGAGAGGGGGAGTGAGAGAGCTGAACAGAGCTATAGTGTGACTGCTGCAGATTTCTTTGTGGGCAGAAAAGGGTGGCAAAGCAGGCAGGAGCCCAGTACAGAAGGGCAGCCTCCAGCACTGGCAGAAACGGAATGAGCAGGTGAGATGGGGGGGTGAGTGAGGCCAACGGAGCTCTGTCGGGACTGCTGCAGATTTCTTTGTGGGAAGAAAAAGATGTCAACAGATGCAGGAGCCCAGTACAAAAAGGCAGTCTGCAGTGCCAGGAGAAACAGAATGAGCAAGTGAGACAGGGGATGAATGACCTCAAAGGAGCTCTGTCGGGACAGTTGTATATTTCTTTGTGGGCAGAAAAAGGTGCCAAGGCAGGCAGGAACCCAGTACAAAAGACCAGCCTGCAGCCCCGGCAGAAACGGAACAAGCCAGTGATAGAGGGGGAGTGAGCGAGCTCAATGGAGCTGTGTTTGGACTGCTGCAGATGTCTTTGTGGGGAGAAAAAGCCGCCAACTCAGGCAAGAACCCAGTACAAAGGGCTGCCTGCAGCAGCGGGAGACACAGAACGAGTGAGTGAGAAAGGGGGAGTATATGATCTTAATGGAGCTCTATCGTGACTGCTGCAGATTTCTTTGTGGGCAGAAAAGGGCGGCAATGCAGGAAGGAGCCCAATACAAAATGGCAGCCGGCAGTGCTGGCAGAAACGGAATGAGACAGTGAGACAGGGGAAGAGAGTGAGGCCAATGGGGCTCTATCGGGACAGCTGCAGATTTCTTTGTGGGCAGGTAAAGGTGCCAACACAGGCAGGAGCCCAGTACAAAAGGGCAGCCTGCAGCACTGGGAGAAACAGAATGAATGAGTGAGAGAGGAAGTGAGTGAGCAAGCTCAACTGTGGTCTATCGTGACTGCTGCAGATTTCTTTGTGGGCAGGAAAAGGCGGCAATGTAGGCAGGAGCTCAGTATAAAAGGCCACCCTGCAGCGCCAGCAGAAACGGAACAAGCGAGTGAGAGAGGGGGAGTGAGCGACCTCAACAGAGCTGTATCGGGACAGCTGCACATATCTTTGTGGGCAAACAAAACTGGCAACGCAGGCAGGGACCCAGTACAAAAGGGGAGCCAGCAGCAGAAGGAGACACAAAACGAGCAAGTGAGGGAGGGGAAGTGAGTGAGTGAGCTCAACGGAGCTCTGTTGGGACTGCTGCAGATTTATTTGTGGGCAGAAAAAGGCAGCAATGCACGCAGGAGCCCAGTACAAAAGGGCAGCCTGCAGCAGTGGGAGAAACAGAACGAATGAGTGAGAGAGGGGGAGTGAGCGAGTGAGTGAGCTCAATGGAGCTCTGTCAGGACTGCTGCAGATTTCTTTGTGGGCAGAAAAAGGCGCCAACAGAGGCAGGAGACCACTACAGCCTGCAGTGCCAGGAGTAACAGAATGAGCGAGTGAGACAGGCGGAGTGAGCGACCTCAACAGAGCTCTGTTGGGACAGTTCCAATTTTCTTTGTGGACAGAAAAAGGTGCCAATGCAGGCAGAAGCCCAGTACAAAAGGGCAGCCTGCAGGGCAGGGAGAAACACAATGAACAAGTGAGAGAGGTGGAGTGAGCGAGCTCAACAGAGCTCTATCATGACTGCTGTGGATTTCTTTGTGGGCAGAAAAAGGCAGCAATGCAGGCAGAAGCCCAGTACAAAAGGCCAGCCTGTAGTGCCGGCAGAAACAAAATGAGCGAGTGGGAGGGGGGGAGTGAGCTAGCTCACTGGACCTGTGTCAGGACTGCTGCAGATTTCTTTGTGGACAGAAAAAGCCACCAACAGAGGCAGGAACCCAGTACAAAAGACCAGCCTGCAGCGCCGGCAGAATCGGAACAAGCCAGTGATAGAGGGGGAGTGAGCGAGCTCAATGGAGATGTGTTTGGACTGCTGCAGATGTCTTTGTGGGGAGAAAAAGCCGCCAACTCAGGCAAGAACCCAGTACAAAAGGACTGCCTGCAGCAGCGGGAGACACAGAATGAGTGAGTGAGAAAGGGGGAGTATATGATCTTAACGGAGCTCTATCGTGACCGTTGCAGAGATTTTGTGGGCAGTAAAGGGTGGCAATGCAGGAAGGAGCCCAACACAAAATGGCAGCCGGCAGTGCTGGCAGAAATGGAATGAGACAGTGAGACAGGGGAAGAGAGTGAGGCCAATGGAGCTTATCGGGACAGCTGCAGATTTCTTTGTGGGCAGGTAAAGGTGCCAACACAGGCAGGAGCCCAGTACAAAAGGGCAGCCTGCAGCACTGGGAGAAACAGAACAAATGAGTGAGAGAGGAAGTGAGTGAGCAAGCTCAACTGTGGTCTATCGTGACTGCTGCAGATTTCTTTGTGGGCAGGAAAAGGCGGCAATGTAGGCAGGAGCTCAGTATAAAAGGCCACCCTGCAGCGCCAGCAGAAACGGAACAAGCGAGTGAGAGAGGGGGAGTGAGCGACCTCAACAGAGCTGTATCGGGACAGTTGCACATATCTTTGTGGGCAAACAAAACTGGCAACGCAGGCAGGGACCCAGTACAAAAGGGGAGCCAGCAGCAGCAGGAGACACAAAATGAGCAAGTGAGGGAGGGGAAGTGAGTGAGTGAGCTCAACGGAGCTCTGTTGGGACTGCTGCAGATTTCTTTGTGGGCAGAAAAAGGCAGCAATGCACGCAGGAGCCCAGTACAAAAGGGCAGCCTGCAGCAGTGGGAGAAACGGAACGAACGAGTGAGAGAGGGGGAGTGAGTGAGTGAGCTCACTGGAGCTCTGTCAGGACTGCTGTAGATTTCTTTGTGGGCAGAAAAAGGTGCCAACAGAGGCAGGAGACCACTACAGCCTGCAGTGCCAGGAGTAACAGAATGAGCGAGTGAGACAGGCGGATTGAACGACCTCAACAGAGCTCTGTTGGGACAGTTCCAATTTTCTTTGTGGACAGAAAAAGGTGCCAATGCAGGCAGAAGCCCAGTACAAAAGGGCAGCCTGCAGGGCAGGGAGAAACACAATGAGCAAGTGAGAGAGGTGGAGTGAGCGAGCTCAACAGAGCTCTATCATGACTGCTTTGGATTTCTTTGTGGGCAGAAAAAGGCAGCAATGCAGGCAGAAACCCAGTACAAAAGGCCAGCCTGTAGTGCTGGCAGAAACAAAATGAGCGAGTGGAAGGGGGGGAGTGAGCTAGCTCACCGGACCTGTGTCAGGACTGTTGCAGATTTCTTTGTGGACAGAAAAAGCCACCAACAGAGGCAGGAGCCCAGTACAAAAGGGCAGCCCGGAGCGCCAGCAGAAACAGAATGGGCAAGTGAGAGAGGAGGAGTAACCCACCTCAACGGAGCTCTGTTGAGAAAGCTGCAGATTTCTTCATGGGCAGCAAAATGTGCCAATGCAGGCAGAAGTCCAGTACAAAAGAGCAGCCTGCAGCACTGGGAGAAACAGAACGAGCGAGTGACATGGGTGTCAGTGAACTAGCTCAACGGATCAAGGCAATCAACATTCGGCATTAACAAATGCTTTTTTTCAATGAGATAGATTGTTTCATTAAAGAATAATCTAATTTTGAAAAAAGGGAAACATAATGGAACCAACAGTGCTGCTACATCTTTTTGTGGTATATTTTTAGATCCCACATGGCTTTACTGATCAACAAAAAATGCATTTGTCAAGAGTTAAGTAAACTAACACTGTTTGTATGAACCCTGCCCCTGTTCAGTGTATTAGTATTATACATGTCTCAACAGGAATACCCAGATATTAAATATGTAGCCACTAACTCCAAGGATTCCAGGTGGAAAAAAGGTAATAGGTAGAAATCATGTTAACTTGATGGATATTCTACCTGAAGAACACTTTACATGGAAACTCTGGTATTCCTTTGCACTGATAAAAAAATATCTACTATCTTCACAACAACTTTCTTTGCAAGAAGCCTTAAAAGTCATATATGGCTACTTTGATTCTGGATAAAATATTGAGTTAATAAGTTTTGCAGCTTACAATATAATCTTAATATGGAGCACATTCACCAATGCTTTTGAGCATTTGGGAAATGCCATTATTGAAAAATGTATGTCCGTCATAATGGGGCCACAGAAAAAAAAGTATTCAAACAGAGTCATTCCTTTACTGTTTGTAAATAGATTGTTAAAATATCTAGGCTTTAATGCAGTTAGTTAAACAAAACAGTTATTCAAAATGGAAGCATTATGTCAGTTTAAGCACGTTCAACCTTAGGCATCAGGGACAAGAAGAGGATTGAAACTTATACTTCTTCTTCAACTGGTTCACTCATAAAAGAGCTGTTTAATATCCTGCTAGGGCAACAAGGGGTCACTACACAGAACTATTAAAGATTATTGTGAAGTTTTGTTTTTGGTTTTTATCTATCCACTCTAGTATTTCATTACTCTGTGAAAAAACCTTATCTAATACCAATTTGTGATCCAGTTTACCTAAATAATTATACTTCACACAGCTGTAGTTTTACTTACAGCAGCAATCAAAAATAAACTTAAAACATCACAAGTCACAAATTACAAAGTGCATAAAGTTTTATGAAAATGTATTTCAAAAATTAATTTGAAAGTCTAAACTGTATCCTTTTCCTTTGCCAGTAATGAAAGGTAATACCTACAATAAGAACACCAACTTATGAAAAGAAATATCTTTTTAAGATACATAGCTACTTGACTTAAAAAGTATTATGTCTAGATGTAATATTTTCAGATGATATTTCTTTGGGTTTGAACATGAGTGAATTCATGTTAGTGACTGTGATAGATGAGGTATGCATGGCACTGAAATTGAAAATCTTGTTTTTACCGACAGTTCATGCACAATGTAGGTTTTCTCACACTGCAGTCCTGATGGATATCAACACTAACCACTAACCATGGAGAACTCCTCTTATAAAAAAAATGGTATTTAGTCTACATGCTGAAATAGTGTAACATTCACTCATAACCTGGGCATTTTACCACACTTGTACATCAAATTTTCAGCATAGCCTTCTTAGTACCCTACCTAATGAACCTGGTAGGTGAAGATTTTCAAATCTCTGCCAAAACGTTATTTTGCACCACCAAAATGTCATTTTGTGCCACAGGTATGAAAACACATTTTAGCCAGGATTTGAAAAATGACAGCAATCACATTCATGAAGTGCTATGAAGAAAATGCTATATTGAAAGTCTGGGGTCAAAATATTGCAAATTACCAAATGTATAAGCCTGCATTAGTAAATTTCAACATAGACCCATAACTTTGTTGTTTAACATTTTTGCCCCAATTTTTTAACATAGCATTCTTATGACCTGACCTCATGAACAAGTGCAGAGAAAATTTTCAACTCCTGCCTAAAAGGTGATTTCACACAGCATCTGCAAAATCAACTTTCGGGATGTGAACACACACTTTGGGGAGGACTTGAAAAACGGCAGCCTTCACATCCATGAGGTGTTGTGAAGAAATGGCTATGTTGAAGATTTGGGGTCAAAATATAGAAAATTATGAACGTTATGAACCTGTGTTTGCAAACTTCAACGTAGGCTCATACCTTTGTTGGTTGTTAATATTTTTATGCTTAATTTTCAGCATAGCATTCTTATGACCCCACCTCATGAGCAATGCTGGAAAAAACTTTTCAACTTCTGCCTGAAAGTTGATTTCATACAGTGACCGCAAAATCACCTTTCAGGACAAGTTTGCTTACTGTCACTTGCATTGTTCATGAAGTGGGGTCCCAAAAAAGGCATATTGAATATTTGGGGGAAAATACTAAAAAATGTCCAAGTTATGACTCTAAATTCAAAACCCTATTGAAATAAATTGAACTGCATACCTGATTTCCTCACTTCGCAGTCTGGCGTTGAAGAGTGAAGATGTGTCTGCAATCCAGAGATGATTATGGCATTGGACTCCCAATGGGTAAGGGCTTGGGTGAGGGGGTTTTGGGCACTGAGTGGGTGGGTTGGTGGATGGCATAATGACACAGCAGACATCAATGGACTGTGTTCTTTTTTTACAGGTTTAACTTTTTTTTTAAATAACAATGGATGGTTTTCTTTGTAATGGGTAGTGACACTGGGGGATTGGGCACCCCTGTGTCACTGTTCTACTAGGCAGCACCAGGGGTTAGCTTCCCAGTGCCATGTAACTAAATTGGGCAGGGTGGGGGTAGCAGCTGGCACAGGGGATTGGGCATACCCATGCTGTTATGATAACATGGGTTGGGCTGGGGGGTGGGCAGTTACAGGGGTGGCTGCAAAAGACATTGATGGTCATTTTTTTTGTTACAGGCTGACAGGCTCCTGACATGGAAAGCCACTCAGCTGTTTGCTGACTGGCTTCCTGCAGATCAAAGGATCAAAGCCATCTCTGATTAGAGTGGCTCAGTCCTTTGAAGTGCAAGACATTTCCATCTAGCAAACAGCAAGTGGTGTCACTACCACACTGCCTGGTCATTAGTGTAGACTGCAGAGACCCTGCTATTTTGAACTACAACGGACTTGGCAGCAACACCCCTGAAATCCCTTTTCACTGGTAACAAAATGTTTGGTGTGCAGGGGCATTAAACATAAAAAATGTCCTGGAATGGTCCATGAGCCCATATCCCCTCAAAAGGAACTGTTGTGTTTGTATGTGGCTGCTACATATGTTAACAACCCTCGTCAGGCCACACTCATACAAAGAAAAGTCACCCTCTACCCACTCCAGAGAATGCCAGGTTACATAAGCTTTAGAACTTCCAAAGATGAAACTTGACCCAATGTGTCTTTAAAAGAGTAAGGGACTGACAGTATCACTGTCTGCCTAACATAACAGAGTAGTCATAGAATCTTATCAGTGAAACATAAGGCAGCAAGCAATATCGGCACCAGGTCAATCTGTCGAGAGAAGAACCGCGCAGAATAAACTGCGTGGTTCAAACAGCTAAAGAAATAATAGCTACAGGGACAGTGTAGTGAAGGTAAATTACCACTATCCCTGTAGCTATATTGCCTTTTTGGGAGACGTGAAAGGCTCTGACTGGCACTGTGCTGGCCCAGCAGCTGCCATGGCTCAGTGGATAGAGTCACAGGCAGTGGAGGGTGGTGGAGAGGTGATGGACTGGGGCTCAATTCCTGGTCTTGGGGTGATTTTATTTTTGGTTGTTGTTTGTTTTGTCTTCCCTCAGGTTTTCTCCCTTTCCCTGAGTTTAGTATCCCCCCCGAATTAGTTATATAAAGATGGTGGGGGTTCAGAGGCACAGCTTTAATGGGGAGTGGGGGTGGCAGAGCCCCCCACAAACATGTCATTTTTGTACTTTTGTTTGTGGACAGTAGCACTCGCTGTTTTGCAGAGTGCTACCTCCATTTTTGCCAATATGCCTGCATGGTTGTTTACTGTGCTGTTATTTTCCATGACATGTTGACCCTGTGCCACAATTTCACTACTGAAACTGAGTGGTGTTTTCATTTTATATAGTACCTATTATTTAAGAAAAGGGGGTCATTTATCTATCTGGTTTGTATCTGAAGCAAAATGCTTTTAAATCAGCTGAGCTCAATGGAGAGTCCTAAAATGCATAAAAATCAGATGCATGGTCATATCAGTACAGAAGTCAATACTATCTAATAGCTGCACTAGAAAGGGATTTTTTTGTTACTTGTGTTCTGAAAGCCATTTCAGCTAATGTTGAAGGAAGTGATTTAGAAAGACTTAGCCTTTGGTAGTCACTGCTCTGTCAAGTAACCAAGTGGTAAATCAAAATTCATTAGTTATCTCAGATCCTCTTACTGCTTTCCTATCAGTTATTTATCAAGTTGCCATAATAATGTACAGCATATGTGGTGTGACCACCTCCTTCCTGAAAACCATTCAGGAAAGCACACAAGGCTGTGTTCATATTACCTTACCAAATACAATTCAGTTTTCATATACCAATTGCTTCCTTAAAAATGTGATTAAGGAAGCAGTAATGGCACCCCAAATCCTGACAGTCTATTGCTACTCTCAATATCAGTTTGTTTATTTTGGCAGTTAGTCACAACTATATAAGATACCTATTTTTACTAATTTAATTGAACACTGAAATCTGAGGCTCAATACTTCACTATTGATCAGATGTACAGAATTTTAAAAGGTTTTTTCCAAAATTATTTTAATGTTGTTTATCAAAACAGTAGCAAAAATTCACTACTAGTTCCTTGCATTTCTTTGTCTTATATATTTATAAAAACTAAGAACTTGTTGCTGAAATAGCTTTCTTTTATATAAAGAGATAATGTGACTTTTCCAGCATAGGCTTCTGTACCTTCCAGATGGCAGTGACATATTTCTTAAAGATAATTATTGCTTTCATTTTTCTCTACGGCCTCTAATTATAGATATATAGCATTTAACACAGTTATAGTGGAAACAAAATGAGTATATAAGAGTACTCTTCAGCAGAAATATTTTCAGGGAATCCTTTTAAAAAGGACTGGCAGGCCCTAGTCACTAAACACTGCCACTTCAGCAGGAACCATACCACTGCTATAAAAAATAATACTTATAACTGTAAGCTGGGTGTTAGGAAATGAACCTAGAAAGATGCTGGGCTTGTAATCCATTAAACTCTAGGGGTTGCATTGTGGATATGTAGTGTAGTGAACTCCCATCTGTAGTGCTAATCGGTGCTTCTGTGCAGGTTAAATATAGGGCAGGCTTGCAGAAGCCTGGGAGGGGTGGTCTCCAGCCCTCTTTCATTTCCATATGGCATACAAATATATCTGTCAGATATCCAAATTTACGTTGGTTGACATGATTAAGCTGACTGTGTATAAGTTTGCAGAAGGTATACTTAAACCCCTCCTGGGAGACGTCTTATATTAATCAGTCTTTCCATGTCACCTAGACATACATTACTGTACCTAAAACTTGAAAGATCCTTGCTTTTATTTTCTTAAAGTGTATGTACCTCTAGTTCTACTACTAGGGCAATCTGAAAGAAATAAAATAAACCTTGCAGGCTAACCAATGTTGAAAATGTTAAAGGGAATGGGTTCCACTATTTTTCTTCTCTGAAGATCAGAGTTCAATACAGGTTTCACAATGTGTAAAAGGATTTGCTATTTACTCTTAATTATGTATACTTAAAAAAATTTAACTTGCATGAAAATTACCAAAACAATATAATGATTCATAATTAAAAAATGGATGTTTAGTCAAAGGATGATGATCATTGAATGGAACCCCACTAAATGCAATGTAATACAAATGCCCAATTAAAAACACTGTGTACTGTATGTGCACAAACAACTAAAACCTTGCCATGCTAAACATTGTGAATAAATATTTTGAACTTGCATGCTTTCTTCACTCAAATAGTGTGAATTTTCATTACCCCTCTCTCTTCATTTTCACACTCTCTATTCTCACTCACAGTTTGCCAAGCTGTTCCTGTAAATGAATGGCAACTCAAAATCTGTTTTTGGAATTGAAATAAATAACACAGAAATGCAAATATGTGAATAGTCTAAACAAATAGAAGGTACGCAAATGCACAGCAGAGGGAAATTGCATGTTTAACTCTGTTTCTGCCATGCAGCAACACTAATTTAAAGAAGCTCTTGCTGATTATCTGCAAAGAAACTCATCAAAAGAATAGGCCCAGAGATGATCCCGACCTGGATTAGAGGATGGGCATGTAGGGGTATTAATCAACAGTTGTTGAGTTCTACCTTGTTATTTCTGTTAAGCAAGTGGAATCTGCACATGCTGATGTGAACGGTGGTAAAAAAACATCAACATCTAGAGTTCTTCTGGGATGCAGTACAGTCTGAAGAAACACTGAATTTGACTATCTGCAAGTAAATGTGCACCAGAATTATCCCAGCTGTGACTAGTAAATCCTGTGTCATTTTATGCAGCTATACAGTACAGCTGTAACTGGTAATGTCCTGTAGTGCCCCAAGATGGCGCCATTAATTTACTTATGAAAGGCTGCAGGCCTGCAGTGAATAATCTTCAAAGGATGAGACCTATTCCCAGTTCTGTGGTTGGCATTTCAGCCAAAATATTATTCATCGGTTACATCTTAAAAGTTCCAGCATCATACACAGGCCATAATTAATGAGCAAACTTATTTTTGCAGTTTAGCTTAGTCTCTGTGAGTTCCCAATAAAATAACAACAGTAAACCAGAGAGAAATTAGATCATGTAAATGTATTTGAAATTAAAATAAAATGGAATATAGCTGTTGAACACTACAACTATAGTTGAGTCTCCATAATTATTGCAAAACAATTCTAGTAGGGGAGATAAACACACTAACTAATAGCAACTGGTCCACAGTGTTACTGAGTGGTCAGTTAAATGAGACCATAATACTTTTAACAATATATAAAACAAACAAAAGCAAACATGCAGTTACCATCAATTAGTTCAACTGCAGTCAAACATTTTGTGGGGCACTATCCTGCTAAGAGTATTTCCATTCTTTGCCCATTGGCAAATGCCCTTTGTAAATAGGGTTCCTGGTGTTTTGTGCCTCGGCTGCCAATGAAAAACCTGCATGGATATTAATAGTCTTATAACAATGAGTACAAGAGAGTTGACTTTTAAGAACTGGCTACCAGCTAAATACAAATTGATTGATTTTATTTATTTTTTTAAACAGGAGGTGGGCTTTGCTGAAAACTGCGTTTTCAGGCACTCATGACATTCAGCATACAAACAGATTATACTGTGTATACTTTTTGCAATAGTTATGTGTTTTATATAAAAGATTTGCATTCTGTGCAATTAGCACTTATTTTATCTTTTTTTAAATAGGGAGGAGAGAAGTCAGGGCTAGTATTAAAAATATAAATATTGCATTTTATATTATGTCTGTTGCATGGACTCTATCGTCACCTATGCAATGTAGTGGAAGAACCCTATACTACTCTCTGGAGACCCATGTTTATGAATGAGCTTGACAGTCCCACTCTGGGTCCAACAGGGGGCCAAGCACACTACAGATGTGATGCACTTTGTTGCCAGGGAGGAAGGGGTGGACATCCTGGCACCTGTGCACCCAAGAAGCCAAGTACTGAGTGGTACGGGTGACAAGTGCCCTGGCAGCCACTTACCCACTTTCCTGATCAGATGACAATGTGTAACTGTGGAGAACCCAACATAATTGTGTGGAATAGGGAAAGAAAATTAGTCTTCAGCCCACCAAAAAATAAATAAATAAATAAAAACAAAACCAGCTTTTATAACTTGTTTCCTCTACTGTTCATATTATATTGCTTCTTTACCTCACTTCTGATTCATTGCTAGGATTGCCATTATATGTGTCTATCCAAAAATGGTGGTGCAGCAAGAAAGATCCACAACTACCCGAAATGCTCATAGTGCGGCCTGTGTGGAGTTAGATTTCAACCAGTTGGGAAAGTAGTAGGGCAGTGAAAAATTAACAAGGCAGGATGTGACTGTGATTTCTTCTAGAGAAAATGTCAGTTTAAAACATTTTATAGAACTTATAATGCTGGAAATGGAAGAGCTTCCAAGTAGCTGAATCTGATAGATGTCTAGGAGCTTTTTTGGTGCAAATTTAGGATGCTGTATAGCAGCTATACACAACAAGCCTATGTCTGCTTGAAATGTTTCTATGGCAATGAAGAACCACAAGAGTGAAGTTTTAGAGGTTCAGTGGTTGCCATAGAAAATTTGCATTGAAGATGCAAGTGTGTCTACATATGGATGCCCATACATTATCTTTTATAGTGAATGGGCATCCATGCCCACTTCAGACACTCCACTTCCTTTCAGTGAACTGGGGGTTGGGGTGGAGGCACTTGAAAGTTACTGGCAGGCTGAAATTACGGATTCAGTGTACTGCAGCTTTTTCTGTAAGTTCAAATAAAAAAAGAACACTGCTTCCATCTGGATTAGATAAAGAAAAGCAGCTATGTAGCAGCATTCTGTGTTGTTGTGCTGCAGTAGCGACATCATTACCGTAGCACAACATAATCATGTCACTACTGCAATGCAATACATATTTCAGTCATGGAATTCCATGTATAACAGAGTTCCACCATACATAATACACCAGGAAGGTCCAGTTTGGTGACACTACAGTTTGTTGCAGTTCAACAATATTGCAATTGTTTGTCATAATGAGCTTTACCACAACATATTGAATGGGTGAGAGTGAATATGCATCATACGCTCATGCAGAAGAAAGGCACGTACTTTTGCAGCACAGTTAGTCATGCAAAGAGAAAACTGGTATTAGGAAATGCAATACCCCACCTGAACAATTTAATTCCATTTAGACAACTTTGGTAGAATGCTCTGAGTTCCATTGGCTTCATAGGCATAGACATGGCAGTAGACTAGAGAGCAAGGAACATCCCAGATCCATCAAACCCCACCCTGGTAGTCTAGTGGCTGAGTACTGCATAGCTCAATTAGTGCCTTATGTTTGTTCTATCTCCAGTATATGCACTTATTTTTGTTCAGAAAATTACAGTAATACTCAGATACACATAATACAGTTAATGACGTGAAGAAAGGCTATTATCTACCATACACAGTAAGGACATTCTCACCAATGCAAGGAAAAGTAGTACGGAACTGTACTGTTCCACTGGACCAACAACTAGCAGAATTCCAGCTACTCCACTAATTAGTCATCCACTTTGAGCAAACAGGTGTCTACTTCAGCTTATAAACTATCACTCCATATCACTATAAAAAGTTTTTTTCACATTTGTGTAAAAAAAAATTACTTGTAGTCAAGGTGCATCATCTTGTGTCCATCAAAATATTGCCTTCACCACAAATCCTTCCAATGGTCACCAGATTCTTCTAAATGTGATGTTACATGGTGTTCAACATACTTAAAGCAGCAGTGCGTGTCACAGTAAAAACAAATTTGACTTACACATGTTTATTGCATTTAAGATTGCCATTTTTCTCTCATCTTGTATGATACCTTTCTTTTCCATTTTGAGTTGGCCTTGACATTTTTTTGATGTTTGAAATAATTAAATGGAATGCTCCATTTAATATGCCTATCTGACAGGATTTATTTATTTATTTATTTAGCTTTTGTTTACCGGGTAGGTACACTAGACAAGTAATATGCCTATTTTTAGGAACGACCCAGGAGAGCACAAACATACAGAATACATACAAGGCAACTTTGGAGGAACAGCGTATTACAGGAAATAATGACAATTGTAGAAAAGCAGATGCACAATCAACAATTACACAACTTATTAAGAGAACATAGATAGACATTAGTGATTGCAGAATTCATCTGGATTCATTTCATTACAGAGGCTTGGAACAGTCACACACTGATGATTTTTTTAAGTGGGACCACAGGGAGGTGTGAAAGGTCCCATGGGAGGGAGCCGAGCGGACATGATCAGGGAGAGAGTTCCAGAGTCTGGGCACATATGCAGCAAAGTCACGGTCCCCCATAAGGGTCCGTTGGGGGGGACTTTAAGCAACACAGAAGTCTGGAACCTAAGCTGGTAGGGGATGGTGTCCATTTTTGGGAGGAGATGCGCCAGTCCCAATGGGGTGCCAGCAGCAAGCACTTTCTTGGAGAAACTTCCAACTCCAAAACCCAAGTATTCAGCTGGGGGGAGCCAGCAGAGTTTGTCATAGAGCTCTCAGCGATGGGTGAGTTTGGGGGCAGCTAATGCAAACTGACAGATATCATTATATGCCGTGTTCCACCGAACAAGATGAGTTTGGGGTGACCAGGCAAATAGGTGGAATCCATAGCTGAGGGAGGGAAGAAGCACTCCTCTTGCAAGTGCAAGTCTAGCCCCCGGGGTTAGGTTGTATTTGGCCCTGTAGGCCAGGCCAAGCTTGCACTTTGTAGCTCTACAGATGTTGAGGATATGACTCCCCATGTCAAGTTGGGGGTCAAGAGTAACCGCCAGATATTTGATTGTGCTCACTGTTGGCAACGGGGGGCCATCATCACAAGTTATGTTGAGCAAAGCTGATGAGGCTTTGATCTTGGCTGTGGAACCAAAGAGCATGGCCTGTGTTTTATTTAGGTTCAACACCAGTCTGTGGTTGGTAATCCAGGCCAAGATTCTGCTGAAATCTTCAGACAGGCTCTGGTTAAGGGCTGCAGCATCATGAGAATGGGCCACTAGCACCAGGTCATCTTCATATAGAGTGACTTGGCAATGAGAGGCCACCAGTGGCAGTTGATTAATAAAAAGCGAGAATAGGAGAGGATCTGGTACCGATCCCTGGGGGACTCCCATAGTCACTGCCCTGGGCTCCGAGAGGGCCTTGTTGAAGCAGGTACACTGCTTTCTGCCCTTCAGGTAGCCCATCAACCAGCTCATGGCATGGGGAGAGAGCCCAAGGGCCCATAGCTGCTCCCCCAGTAGGTCATGATTGACAAGGTCAAAAGCTGTTGAGAAGTCTATAAATATAGCACCTGACAGTTTTCCCTGGTCCATGGCAGATCTAATGCTTGAGGTTACTGTAATCAGGGCAGTTGTGGTACTATGTCCCTTTCATAAGCCATGCTGGGCCCTGGAAAGCAGTTTGTGAGTGTGCAAATACTCCAAGAGTTGCTTGGCCACCACCTTTTCCAGAAGTTTGCCAAGGGATGGGAGAATAGTAATAGGGCGATAGTTGTCAGGAAGTTTGGTATTGCCCTGCTTCAGAACAGGGACTATCCTTGCCTCCTTCCAGATATCAGGGATTATCCCCCGATCTGAGGGATAGATTAAAGATGTGGGCAACTGGAGGGGCAATGAAAGCTGCTCCTAGCTTGAGAAGCCTGGGTTCTAGGTTGTCGAGACCTGGACTGGAGTGCTGGGAGATGGCAGTAAGGCAGTTCTGAACATCCAGGACTGATATTGCACTGAAATTAAACACTCTCTGAAGAGGATGTTCACCCTGACTTGAAGGGGAAGGGATAATGAACGAGCTCCCCCATCAGTCATGAAACGAGAGGTGAGGGCCGAGAGGTCAGAGAAGTGAAGATTGAGATAGTTAGCTATAGTGTGGGGGATTATCACATGAGACTCCATCTATAACCATATCCGTGACACCCATGTGGGAGGGCCCACTGATGAGGGATTTGATATTCCTCCAAAACCTTCTAGGGTCTCTGGCAGAGCTAAGTAGCACAGACTTACAGAAGTCACTTTTGGCTACCCTAATAGCCTTTTTACACTGGTTCCTGAGGTGCCGGTATCTCAGGAGATTAGAAGGATCACTGGATCCCCTGGTACGGGCCCAGCATTTGTTTCTCTCATGCATCTGGGCTAGAATATTACCATTCAGCCAGATGGTAGCAGTTCCCCTCACCCTCTGAGTGACCCTAGGGGCATGTCTGTCCTGGAGATCACCAAAGGTATCAATGAAGCAGGAGGTTGCCACTGAGGGGTCAGAGGCTTCAACCACCATGGTCCAGTCAGTACATCTTAAGTCATCCAGGAACCCCTCTGAGTCAAACCTGGAGTAGTTTCTGACTTGTATGATTTTATGTGGGATTCTGGGGAAGGGAACTTTCCAGACACAGTACACCGGGGAGTGGTTTCACCATTATTCTTGGCTATTTCTGAATGTCCATTGTTTAATATCACTTTTCTTGTGATGAGGCTGAACTAAGATGTGGCACCCCACTCTATTTGTCATCTCCCCCACCTTTCTTGATGAGGTACCTTTGTAAACGAGTCTTTGACTCAAAGGTCGTAAAACTGATCTTTACAATAAATAAATAAACAGTGCCTCCCAATACCACGGGGCCAAAAATGCTGAAAACAGTGGAGAATAATGTTAAAAAATCCAGGAATAGCCATACTAAAAGACATGCTCCTTTTATCATTTCAATAGGAAAAAAAGTCCTCAAGCAGACTCAAAACAATTATAGACTTATAGGTCTAAATGTTCAGTATACCATGCACTGCTGCAGTAACAGAAATATCTACATGTTTTTAAAAGTCACGTTAAAATAATTCCCTTATATGGCACTAGAGTAAGGATGCTTCCAGTAACTGAAGGATACTTAATGATGAATAACTATGTTTAAAAGAAATTCAAAACCACATATACCCCAATAATGCAGAGCATTATGTGATGTATATGCAAACAGCAAGAAAATAATGTATACAGGCTCTGCTTTAAGCAGAGTGTATGGGTCCACTTGGTCTCTCCAACACACTTCAAAGGCTGAAAACAGAAAACTTAAACATGTGTTTCATCCTTCTCAGGACTCATCAGTGTGCCTCATCTATATCTCAACCCAGATGAAAGATAAACCAACCCGTGTGATGCACTTGTGAGTTTGGGTCATGAAGAGCTCAAAATAGGAATGCATTCTAAAACAAACCTCAGCATGTAAGCAATAACGCAAGGGCTACCCAGAAAGGGCATATCTATGCTTTGCACCATTATTTGCTTTCACTGTTACTGTCATAGAATTACTGGTTAGGTCGATTACAACCTGAAACAGTACATGAAAGCACTGCACATGCTGCATTACACACAAGTATGTACAGTATCATGGAGAATTACCTCAGTCTTGCACACATTCCTGAGTATGAAATACAACAGCAGGAGCCAAAATGAACCTTTGTTTTCAGTCCACACTTCACCTACCTGCTGATTGAAGTGCTTTTAACAAGTAATTATACAATATTTTTATTTTTGTATTTATTTATAGTATATATCAGATAACCTTTGAGCTCAAGTGCTCATTTAAAAAGGTATCACGTCAGATTGTACAGGTACAAAATAGACAATACAAGTACTGTAGACAATTTCAGTTGAATGTAGTTGGATCAGGCACATATTAAACATAACAGGAACAAAACTATATACAGAAATGTGCAAATAAAGGTAGATCATTGTGCAAAAAGGTCACAGGATAAGTACAAAGGAAAACTGAGTTCAAGAGATTAGTGGTTGCAGCTGTATTGGACTGCAAGGGCATACCTCTGAGATCTCAAAAACTGGTTACTCTTTGGCAGATTCAATAGGGTATCAGGCAGTTCATCTAGCCAGTTTGAGGCCCTAACAGCAATGAACCACTTGCCCAGCTGTGTACATTAGAAGGAAGTTATTGGGCAGACCTTGCCATGCTCCTGGTTATGTAACAGTTGGAAATGGTATATAAGCAGTTAGTTAAGGCAGGGGGTGTGTGACCCAGAAGTGCCTTTTAACTAGCAGACAAGTCTGTAGTTTTACTCTGCTGTGTACTTGAAGTCATTTAGTTAGTGTGCAACTGTGGGTGCAGATATCTGCACCAAGTACAAAGTGGCATGCCTTGTTACAGATCAGCTGAACTCTATTTAGCAGCATGTCACAGGCAGCTGCACATACAGGGAGGCCAAAATCTACAAGTGACAGGATGGAACTGGCCACTCTAAGGTGTCTGGTTTCCACAGTTACATTATACCAGTTTTGATACTGAATACTCCATCTTCTGTTGACTATGGCTACTAGATTGTCTACATGGCGGGAAAATAATAGGGTGTCATCCAGTATTACAGCGAGGTATTCAAAGGTCTCCACCTGTTCACGATTTTGTCCCAGACCATTCTGGATGACAATGGGTGGAGCTTTCCTTTTCTTTTGGAGACTAGAGAATGACATGGTCTTTGTTTTTTGTAGTTTAGGACCAGTTTGTTGTTGGAGAACCAACTTTTCAAGGTTTTGAAGTTACTTTGGAGGGTGCTAGTGAGGTAAACAAGGTCAGGGTTTTTGGTATAAATGACAGCATCATCAGTGTAGAGGAGAGTGCTACCTGTCTGACATGCAGCAGGTAATTTGTTTATGAAAAGGCCAACTATGAGTGGGCTCTGGATGGAGCCCTGGGGGACAC
This sequence comes from Neoceratodus forsteri, assembly GCA_016271365.2. NCBI lineage: Eukaryota > Metazoa > Chordata > Ceratodontiformes > Ceratodontidae > Neoceratodus > Neoceratodus forsteri. The sequence goes on along the minus strand of CM028133.1, from coordinate 410,365,013 downwards.
CAATAGCTACTCCCTTAATCTCAAACAAGGAACCTTGAACTTCATACACTGAGTGCAGTTCATGAGGTAACTGTGGTACCAGCTCACTGTATCCTGGGACACACTCAGGGCACTTAGTATATTGAGGAAGACCCTGTGGTTGACCAGGTCAAAAGTTTTTGTAAGGTCAATGCACATAGCTAAGACCAAGTAATCACTGTGAATTGCCTAGTGCACATAACTGGTGTATTCCAGCAGTGCCACATTGGTGCTGTGGAGCTTCCTAAAGCCATGCTGCTGGACACACTGGATGCTGTATTTTTCAAGATATGTGACTAGTTGGTCTAAGACTATTCTCTCCAGGACCTTTGATGGGGGAGAGAATAGAAATTGGTCTGTAATTAGTGAGACTAGAGTGTCTGCTGTTTTTGAATACTAATGTATCCAGAGTGGATTTCCACATCTCAGGGAACTGCAAGTAATGCAGGGAAAAGTTAAAAATTCTAGAGATGCAATGTGAGATTTCCTCCACTGTCAAGGTAGTAATTTCTTGTTGAATGAGTCATTCTCAGCCCTGAGTTTCACAGCCATCCTACTGATATATTTTGAGGTGAGATTGACTGACATAGTTTTAACATAGAATTTGGGGTAACTAGGTTTGGGGCCCAGCATCTGAGAGACTTCGAGACTAGATCCCCACAGGAGATCTAGGCAAGCTTAGCAAGGATAGTAGAATATAGGTCAGTGAGGGATGAATTGAAGTTTTTTTTAATTTCGATAGGGTCAATGATCTCTTGGCCTTCAACTGAAAGCATCTTAGGTGAACATAAAGTAAGGATAACAGTTAACACTCATTTGTACACACCTTTGGCATATGATATCTAAATAAACCATTTACCTTTGATCCAGTCATTTATATAGCATTTTTGAATCCCACCACTATTTTTGCCCCCCACCATGACTGCTGGAAGACTAGTCCAGGTATCCATCACTCTCACTCTCTCAGTGAAGAAGTCCTTCCTCACATCACTCTTGAATTTACCATCTTCCAAATTCGTTGCATGTCCCCTTGTTCTCATGCATCTTTTCCTCTGAAAAATAATCCCCTCTTAAAACCTATGAGGTATTTATAGGTCTCTGTCATATCCCCTCAGGGTGTACATATCGAGGCGTACTCACAGAAAACGCTTGGCTACCCAGTTCAGACAGTAAAACTGGACACTGCAGTCATGCCGGGATGAAAAATGTCATTGGTAAATATAGCAGTGAGCTAGTGACACTCCCCCATACACCATCAAAAGTTTTTGTACTTCACATATTTTTTCAAGAATGTTGACAAAGCATGTGTGGCACAAAAACATTTGACTGTGTGTGGGAGTGTCACTAGCTCACTGGTATTTTTATCAATAGAAGTTTTTATCCTGCAACACAACTGCAGTGTCCAATTTTGCTGTCTGGACTAGATAGCCGAGCTTCTTCTGTCGGTACACCTTGGGGTGATATGAAAGAGACCTATAAATATCTCATAGGATACAAGAGGGAATAATTTTTCAGAGGAAAAAGATGCATGAGAACAAAGGGACATGCAATGAAGCTGGAAGAAGGTAAGTTCAAGAGAGATGTGAGGAAGGACTTAATTGAAAGAGTGATGGATACCTGGAACAGTCTTCTAGCATACATGGTGGGGATAAAACAATTGCGCGATTCAAAAATACATGTGACAGGCATAAGGGAATCTTAGTGGAAGATGAGGGGAGGGAGCGGAAGATCAAGTAGAGTCAGTGGTGACAGTATAGGCAGGGAAAAAATGGTCAGACTGTGTGGGCCAAGTGTCCCTTATCTTTCATCATATTCTATGTTTCTATGTTTTACAAGCATGTCATAACAGCTTTCTGCAGTGTATCTCTGCAGTCTCATGAGCACAAAAGTATGGCCTTAATCTTTATCTTACCCTTTCCTCCACAGATGTATCAATTAGAGCCATGTAGGATATCCTTTTTTTTTTTGTCCACAGTGGCTCTTACCACCTGTGTATCATTGCCCTAATTCAAACCAATCTGAAGACGTCCAACCTGGAAACACTAGTTCATATCCTTTTTTTTTATTATTGTTGTTGCTCCTCCTGGACCCCTAGACCACCACTTCTTCAGGCTCCATACACTTGTCCCCTCTGCTCACCAGACTCAACCCCCTGCCATCACCTACCTCCAGGCTTCCTGAAATCCCCCAACACCCTTTGTGTTCCAGCTTATCCCTGCCAGAGGCACCCACTGTTACCACCACCAAGGAAGTGCCTTGTACATTGAAAGTGTCAGTCGGAGGTGTTGGGGCAGTGTGCTGGGCAGTCAGGCAGCATTGGATGACTCACAGTTTGCTGTCATCTGGTACTGCTATGGTGGACCATTTTCCATTTCCACCCTTCTCTCCACCCCTCATCTCATGTCATCAATGCATGTCACAGCACTCCTGTAAGGATGCATGACAGCACGTAGTCACCCATGCCACCAAGTGTGCCTCTGCTGCCTCACCATGAGGAGCCACTAAAGGAGTTGTGCAGGTCATACCATCTCTCCCAGGGGGGAGGAGAACATCTGCATGAATGTTCCTCACCCTTCCCACTGGTCTCTGCTCCAGGCACTATGAATGAGGGCTATGAACCCAGGTCAACAGCATGCCAAATTGGAGTCTCACCACTCAGCCCTATAGAACTTTCTATGTCATTTAGTAAAATACATTTTACTATGGATTTTAGTTGATGTGAAAGGTTACAGATTAACATCTCTAGATTAATTCATCCATGTATCTACTTGATAGATCCAGAATGGGTGGTCACAGTGCAAACTGCCCCACAATGAATGCCAATGGTCCTTAATTCTGTTATCACAGAACCACTGCTAGTGAGTAAGCAGGCGATTCAGACACCGAGCATATGCATTACTGTCCACTCATGTGAAACTCCAAACACGGATGCTACATAGTACAACTTCTGGTGGTAGGTTTGAGCTCTGGAGTCCATACCACTAGGAATGGGACTGAGATGACTGCAACCGATTTCACACAGGGATGTTTGGTTACCTAATATGATAACAACTTTCAGTCACTGTTGAACTTGTCTGATTCAAACTGGGGACCCTGAGGAAAAGGGCACCATAAATCGCTACCAAATGCAGCCTACTCAGTCATCCAGACCCCCAGCCCACACAAGGCAAGAAATGACTCAGATATAAATGCAGCTGGCTGAGTCAACAAAACAAGTTACTCTCCCATTACCATGATACAATGCTGTGGAAATGGTGTGTAAAAGTACTGCTGGATAACATCCCTAACCATTCATTGTGTGTGTGTGTGTGCGTGTGTGTGTGTGTGTGTGTGTTGGGGGGGTAATAAAATTTTTAAATGTAAAAAGGGTAGATTGTACAGAAATTAAGTGTATTTGTTCAGTTGCCACTGCTTGGAAGTAAAACAGTGCACCAATAATTTAAGAGAGTTCCTGTATGTTGTAAGAAGAGCACAGCATGAGAACTAGTGTGAGTTGAGCAGGCATTCAAATCATGCTTAGTTTAAAAGGGCCATAATAGGGAAAATGTGTCCCTTTAATAGCACACAGCAAGACAAACAATCTTTATTAAGACATCAGTATATTTCACAATTATGAATAGTCTTGTACAGTACATTTCACATCTGCATTTGTAGCAAGAAACTACTCTGCTTCTTTCTACTCTACTATTGATTATACCCCCTCACACCACCTAGCATGTTAAGACTGTGTTTAGTATGTCAGGATATTCTGAAACATTTGAAAGCTGATACCACATACTGCAGTGGCCTATAGCTCCTGTGTTTGCTGTGGGTATCTGATATCATTTATGCCTAGGAGATCAGATAGCATCACCATAGTGTTACCATGTGCCAAAGACACTGCTGTTTATGTAAGCCCTTATGCATATATTAAAGTGAAAACTTTTAATACAATATGCCTTTTCTTACTTAATACTTTACAGGCCTATCTGGTCTAATCAGCAGTTTTGAACAAACAGAACTCCAGTGTATTGCTTCCATATATAAAGGCATCTCTCTCCTCTCTCCCATCTACGTTTTAACAAGCAACAAGTTTCATGTCAGTTGTAGATTTGGCTACTGTTGTAGAACATGGCTACAGAATGGACTAATTGTAAACAATGTCAATTGGAAAAGCTTGCATTAGATCAAAATAGCTCTTGTTAGGCCTTAGGTGCTTAAAATAATGTTATGCATCATCCTAGTTAAACGACTTGACTCTGCAGGGATACTGTCCCTTTAATATTTGTTTCTGCACCTCTGATAGTATACCGAAGTCCCCTGACTGGTTTGAAAGGGAGGAAATATCTAAAAGCTTTTCTTGGATCCACCATTGTACTGAAACTGCAGCTCTCTGCTTGATATCAGGAAAACTGTCAGCCTGTGAATTGCTCTATGAGACGACTGAGAGGCTTGCAATTAAGCAGCAATTTTGCAATTAGAGAGAATTGAGTGCTCATAACAGGCATTTGAAAACAAGACCAGACAAGTTAGTAATTACAATATTAAAAGGCCTCTCCACTCACGCAGCCACCAAGCCTTTAACCAGGCAGTGAGCTCCTGAGTGCATATTGGAGAAGGAGGTAGGCTGAAGTAGCAGTTGAGGCATTTTCAATAAATCAATAGAGGAGACATATTTAGTTTGTTAAGAGCCATCTCAATCTGTACTGCTTTTGGAAATGTGCAGTCTCTGTCATCTTGCTTATTAAATGTTTACATGTTTAAAAATGAATTACATGTTTGCATGCATTCATTGAGGACTGCGAAGCTCTCCACCACATATATGATACACATCTCTTAAAGGTGCGACCTGATATAGTTCTGAAACTGCCATAAAACCTGGCTATTAACAAGCAATTTATTTAGGCTCCCTATCCTGCCTATTTTCAAACTGCCTAACTTGTTTTGATACAATGTGCACGCAACTATTGTAAAACAAAACACAAATAAAATAGAAACTAATTTTAATCAAGAGATGGTACTGAGGCTTCTTACGTTAAAGTACTGTATTCCATTCACACTGGTATTTACAACATACAGTTGGAAGGCTATACAATCAAGCACAGACTCGATTGGCGGTTGCCTGTTCTGAATAATGATCTTCTGAATACTGTATATGTAAATGGGCTAATTAAAAATTACCAATTGATTCCAGACAATAGGAAAGTAAATATCCACTTTTTCTGATATTTGATCGTATGTTCTTTTCTAAGGCAGTTCACTAAGCGGGTTTTAAGTGTACCCGGCCGATTCCCTGCACCAGAATAAAGGGGCTGCAGCTAAAACCTCGTCTTTTTATTAACCAGCCCGGTTGTGCCACGGCAAAGTGATTTCAGTGCCATTGAACAGAAACATGGAATTCACTATGCCCCGTTTGCTCTTCCTGGTAGCATTTCCAAGAAGCTAGAAGGTAAGGAATGCAACAAACCTAACTTGCCTTAGGAGTTGCTGTCCCCGACTTGGAATATTACATTTCCCTGCTCCGCAAATGGTGCCCTCAGCAAGTGATTTGCCACGATCTTCCTGCTCCGTCCCTAAGGACACCCTCAACTTATGTTTCACCGCACAACGCCGTACATACTTTCAGTCGGAGCTTCACCGCTCCTCTTCCCACTGCGTGTGCCAAGCGCCGCCTCTAAGCAGCGTTTTGCTCTGTTCTCCACGAGAAAGGAATGGCGGCTCTGGACCTGCTTCGCGGCTCCCCCAACTCTGTCCACCATGGGCACACTTACACCACTTCGACAGTCTCCCTACTCTGCTTGAAAGGGGTAGGGGGCAGTCAGCGTTCCCTGATTTGCTTACCGGGGGCACCCTCAGTTCGCAATTCATCATTCCCTTCATCACTCTACCCACCAGGGTGCACCCTAAGCCAGTGTTTTTCTGCTCCCCGGCATCAAGATAGTAATCTGCAGAACGAACTGCAGGCAACCCCTTCGCTTGACAGTCATCGTTTTACTAATCAGTTTGCCAAGTGCAGTCTGCGAATCATCCTCCTCGTTCCAAAATGCAATTTATACTTTCAAGCAATCTGTTACACTTCAAGAAATACCGCCCCCCCCCCCCCACTCCGACTACAAACATCTGGAATTTTTAGACTGCCAAACTTAAAAACGCAAACACAATAAACTACCCTTCATCGAACGGAGAACCACCCTACTCTACAACTCACGTGTGTGTTTTCTCAAAACAGAAAGTAGTTTGCTGTCCTAGGATGAGATCTTGAATCTTCAGACCACCTGGACTGATCATTCAGAGATAGAACTCTCATTGAATGATGTTTTACTGTACGCCTATGTATGGAAACAAGGAGATAAGTATGCATGCGAGTGAAAGGATAGGGGCAAATGAAATATGGCATCTCTGCTGCTGTATTGATTGGCCAGTTGGACATTTCAGAGGCACCCTGGTCAGACAGTGACTCCCCAAAAAAAAAAAATAGGCATGGTGTCTGCCTTATATAACTCACATACACCATTTACCCAGTCTTTATACGGTACATCTCACATACCAGTGCTTCCTTTAAACGGGCAGTGTTTCGGTTTTATAACACATTTAAACTGACCGTTTAACTGTCTGAGATAGATATATACACATACATACACACACACACCTTTTTAACACGATGCAGATCTACGGTATACTTCACAAGCCGTTAACTTTTTTCAGTATAAAATGTACACACATTTAAACACGCAGTGTACTGTTTCTGGCGTAAAACACCCCGCCCAGTTAAACAGGCAGTATACACTCTGTTCCATAACACCCCTTCCCCCCACCCCAATCCCATTTATACTGGCTGTGTTATTGATATAGCCACTTTAATCCCCTGTATACATTATCTACAATAGACACTCCGCCAAAGGTAGTACACTTGCTGGCTATCCCATTGAATCAGGAAGTGTTTAGCCTGTTTTATACCCTCAACAATCCGTACAGAGGGCTGTCAGTTACCTTCCCCACCAATGCTTAACATAGAGCAATAATGAATAGCTTTTAAAGGGCAAAACTGACATAGGGCTGTGCTCGGGCGACCCACCTGAGAGGAGCTAGCGTCAATTATACGGCAGATACTGTCTGTCAAAATACGCTAGGGTGAAATATACAGGAGATTCACCGGCTGTAGTGAGAATGGGATTTACAGTATATTGCAGACCCATTGTTTGTTGCAGGAGCTGAACAGCAGTTACAGACCCACTGCCTATTAGGTGTGCTCCTACTGGATGGGTCTGCTGCTGCTATTTAGCTCCCCCCCCCCCCCAAGACAAGTGGGTCTGCAGTATAAATTCAGTTCTCCCAACAGCCTGGGAATCTACTGTATATTTAAATCCCTTCCTTCCTACATTAACACTGTAAGTACCTGATGTATATCTCTTACACACATATACACACCTTAAAGACAAAGAACCTCAGTGCGCAAACACTGAGGTAATGGTTACTCCAAAGGGCATTGGCCGGGGGACCATATACACACCTTTACAGACAGTAAGTGCGTTGTGTACACACACACACACACACACACACACACACACACACACACACACACACACGAGTTAGTGGCTGTATCTCCTACCAAACTCCTACATATCTTGAAGTAACTCAGTATTGAGAAACCCCTGTCAGATCAAGCATGGGCACTACACTATAAATCACCCCACACGTATACACACAATCTCTCAAACTTCTGAGGACCCAGATCACCAGCACCCGCAGAGCTGGCAACCCAGCCTACCTCTCGCCTTCTGTAACGGGGGTCAACACAAAGCTCACATTCGCTTCCTCCTCTCTCTCCAGCTCTGTTCCTCCTCAGTCACCCGGCCAACGACTTATTGACATGGAAAAAAAACACACACACTTGAATCGCACAAGTCTAGGCCAGGCAGAAACTGAACTTCACATTCTGAACTTTTTCGTATTTTAGTTTTTAGGAAGGAGATTTGGGGTCAGTCCGAACGGAACGATCCCAGCAAAGGTCTCCAGTTTCTTGAGAAATCTTCACGAGAATAAGCTCAAACTCTCTCTCTCCGTTTCCCTTCACCGTCCCGCTTGTTGTTGTGAGAGCAGCAGTGAGCCTCAGACATGTACTTGTTGGCCTTTGTCAGCTACAAATTATTTAGACCCTGCTTGACGTTTCCATTGGCCGCAGAGCCTCGATACTTCGTGAGGCTCGCAACTCCCAGGGGCTGCTTAAAGCGATATCCCCCCGCATTTCCAGAAGAAAGCAAAGAAGACGAGCATTACGACCATAAGACGACGCAGCACATCTCAGTTTATCACAGCTTGACAACTTGCTCCTTGTCCTACGATCCAACGGTCTAACCTTTATTTATCTCATATAGGTTCCTATACATGCCACTCCCTGTTGTATGATATTTTCGGTGAGAATAATTTCTCTCTTTTCTTCTCTTTCTCTCTCGCTCTATATATAATAGATATTGTATGTCTATATATGTATATAGATGCGTTGGACAGGTGTGTCTTAACCTGCAGGCAGCACTGCTCCCTGTCATAAAGCTAATCTTAGTTACGACGTATTACTGCATCGTAGGCTATAAACTGAAGATTGAGTATAGATACATTTACTCTCCTGGGGTTCACCTCCAGCAATTGAAACAGTATTATCTGATTGGAGTGAAAAAGTGCCTTCCAAATATTAAAACTAAACATACAATTCTACAAACAAAATTCACGCCTCAAAATAAAAGTTATTTAGCACCGGATTCTGTAGGAATAAAGAATCACTATATGTTGGTTTATTCGTTCAAATGCAACTTTACCGACTAAATACAATCCACCTAAGTAAAGTGTTTTTCTCCATAGAAATTTACCGACTAAATACAATCCACCTAAGTAAAGTATATCTCTCCATAGAGACCCCCTCCCACATAGTTCGTCTATTAAGAATTCAATCAAGATAATAACAATATATTTTATTAATGACCACTCCAGCTCAGGTTACAACGGTCCCTTTCGGAGGAGAGACGTGCAGGGAGTATATTGGCAGAATCGTTTACCACTTGATTACTTTTGCAGACTTCTCCCCAAAGCTACTACTACTGTACTATGAACAAAACTAACCCACCTTTTAGTGTCTAGTTGGAAAAGAAAACATCAACAGAAGAACACTTTCATTTGTTATCTTCCAGTCAGTTCCCTAACCTTTCCTCTCCGAGTTGGGCTGCAAAGTTCTCCCTGGGTTCTTGAAGCGAATGGATTAAATTATTGATGGTGGAAATTGCATGGCGAAGGTAATGGCATCCCCTGATTGAGTGGCTGCTGCTCCATTTGATCTCGGTGGAGAAGACGCAGAGAAGGCATGCTCCCTCGATCACACACTCACAAGACACACACACACTACAGTTGACTGAGAGGAGCTGGAGCTGTCTGTAACCTCTCGAGCTGTGAATGGGAATGTGGGAGGGAATCCTCACTACTGCTGCTAAACTACAAACGGTGACGTCGACGTCAGCTGATCCTTCTGCTGCTGCCGCCACAGCCTCAAAATAGATACCACATTGCAACAGCAAGTGCAAAAGTCGTGCTTTCGGCACATCCCTTTTTCAGAACTGTGAATTCCATGAATGGACTGAAAATATACATTTTTTTGTAGTGCACTTATTATATTGTGCCATTTAAACAACTCTGGCGTCCCACTCCTCTTACTATCTAAACTACATGAATATCGATAGGACAAGCATTTACTGTATAGTCTTACTATCCTTGAAAAAGAGGAAGTTGCAAAGCAAAACTCTCACACACTAAACGCTTCAGTTGACTGTGTTGCCTATGTTTCTACTTCAGTCTTCTTTCTGGTCGCAGTTTTCATTTTCACGTCAAGCAAGCGCGAAACCTTCTGGTCTTTCTGATATATGGTACAGTACTAGATGATCCCAGACTACCCCAAGTCTTCAACAAAGCACATAAATCTTGCCATTTCTCGGGTAAAATAAATTTGATGAATAGAAACATAGAATTTGACAGCAGATAAGGACTTGGACCACCCAGTCTGCCCATTTCCCCACCAAATGGATAAGCTGCAGATCCTAGTTAACCAACAGCCTACTTCTTCCTACCCCAGCCCCAGCCTTATGACTGTCCCATGCATTCTTGAATTCCACCACTGTTTTTGACTCCACAACCTCCTCAAGAAGGCTGTTCCATGCATCCACAACCCTCTTCGTGAAAAAAAAAATACTTCCTCAGATTACCTCTGAGCCGTCCCCCCTCTATCTTCAAATTGTGCCCCCTTGTTCTTGCAGACCTCTTTTTCTGAAAGATGCTACCCTCTTGGAATGCTGATTGAACCAGTGCAGTCTGGTATTTTCGGCCATTTATTCTAAACCATTATTGTTTAATCATGTGTTAACCAGATGAAAGCACTGGTCCAAGGGCCTTTATAGACTCGATCCCGGCCATAAGAGTGGCAGCAAAATGTGAGGAGATCAAGTATAGAGAAAATTGTTTGAACAAGTTCAGTTACAACTGTTTAAATCATTCCTAAATCCAATACCCCAAACAACTGCATTTTCCAGATAGGGTAACAGCACTGCGGGTGAGGGGGTTGCAGTGGGGGATCGTTTCTCAGGCACTCTGGCTATGTTACTATGTCAGAACTCCTATAGAATTTGCCCCCATACCCAAGACCAGTTTATCCTGACACTGTGATCACCCACTGATGCCTACATTTGGAAAACAAACACACACACACACACACACACACACACACACACACACACACACTCACACACACACTATCTATCTATCTGTACACACACACTCACACAATTATGGGATATGCAATATGCAGTTTGTCTTCAAGTATGTTGAGGGAGTTAAATTGCCCATTTTGAGTTAAGCTAGTGTATATTTGATATATAGAACAGTAGTTTACAGGTTACAGCCTTTAAATCTGCAGTTTGCTTAAGTATTTTGTTGTTTTTTTTCTTTGATTTTAACTGCTGGCTTCAGTACTGCTCTAGTAATTGTGATGTCATCAGCATTATGGAAGCTATTATCTGATTGGCTCAGTATTCCACTGTGATGACAGTACCTTAAAAATATCCATTGTGGCAACAATAACAACAACATATTTTGACATGCCGCTGTTACAGATCCCACTAAGGTATCTTTTTTATCTAGTAATTTTGACCCCACTCCTATTGTGTCTGTCTGTCATGCCTACCTATCTGTCTGTTGGTCCACCCATCCCTCTATCTATCCCTTTAGCTACCTGTCTATCTATCTTACAAGGAAAAAGTGCAATTGAGCAGCCCTTATTTACTAGGTGGTCCTGGTTAGGACAGATAACATACAACTGGTAACAAGGCAAAGTCCCATAATTCAGGAAATGATTTATCTTCTTTGAAGGCAACTCTTCAACAGGTCACATCTCAGGACCTATTGCCACCAGGCACCGGGGCCACACAGACACAGTTTTACAAGCAATCTCTCTAAGGCTTTACATGGTGATGTCACCACATTGACAACCCCGTATTTAGCTCTGGGTGGTCCCACACCCTCGTCAATTCTTCTCTCGCTGTCAACCATCACATCGGAATCCATGGAGCCCCTTACTTCAGTTGACCACCATTTTCTAGAAATGACTGTCCCATTTGTTTTTTTCTCACCCTAGTGCTGTTCAAGCTTCAGATGGAGGGCACCATCTGATTCTAGTAGCTCCCAACTGGCCTTGGCAGATTTGGTTTCCATGTTGCAACAGTTAACAGTGGAGCCTCCAGTGCCCCTTCCCCTGTGCTGAGGCTTGCTGTCACGGGAATGAGGGACCCTTCTCCATCTGAACATCTGGTCTCTTCACCCACATGCTTGGCTCCTGGAGATGTAACCATTACCAGGTTTGGGGTTTCCCCTAAAGTAGCCAACATCCTGGTGGCAGCCCAGAAGCCTTCCACCAGGGTGAGTTATTCCATGAAGTGGAAGAGCTTTGCTTTGTGGGCTGCTTCCCATCATATGGATCACTTCACCTGCCTGATGAACCAGATTTGCCTGCCATTTCAGCCTTCCATATGCCCATTGATGGTCATACGGTAGCCCAGTTGAACGTGGCCTATGCCAGTCTGAGAAGCATCCTGCACTTAAAGCCTCTCATCCATAATCTTATCCTGGCCTGGGCCACAAATTTTGTTTTGGAGAAACTTACCTTGGCTCCATTTTAGCCTGCTGTGTCTTCTCAGCTATGGCTTCTGTGGTGAAAGGTGTTATTTTTAGTTGCTATTACCTCTGCTCATAGGATTTCCAAGCTTCTTGAGCTCATGTGTGAGCAGCCCTATTTGATTTTCCATAAAGACAATGTGTCTTTGTGTACTAACTGTAAGTGTTTGCTAAAAGTGGATTCTGGGTTTACTCTAAATCAGATCATACACCTCCCTGTTTATTATCCTGAGCATGACAATCCAAGGGAAATATTGCTCCATACTTTGGATGTACTGTACATAGAATACTCAGATATTATGTCCGTCACTAGAAGCACTACAGAAAGTCATCGCATCTGTGTTTCTTTTGCCTCTGGGAAAGAGGGCATACCAGTTTCAAAACAGTGTCTGTCCACATGGTTAGCCAACTGCATAATTTTCTGTTACAGGAAGCACAGTAAGGAACATCCTTGGGCTATCAGGGGCCACTCTACCTGAGACATGCCACTTCTGTTGCCTGTTTCAGAGGTGTCTCAGCAGTGGAGATCTGTGCTGCTGCCACTTGGAGTACTGTTCATACTTTCACAAAGCACAACAGTCAGTACATCGCCTCTAGAAGGCAGGCAAATTTCCACCTGACAGTGTTACAAGGCCTCCTCTCCTAGGTGCCTGCCTTCCACCCTCCCATACTGGTCTTCTCTGTAGTATTCCTTGGGACTTGCTCTTGAGGTTTGACCTGCTGCAAGAGAGATCTTCAAATAAGATAGAACAATTATGTAAAAACTTACCATAACAGCAGATTTTAGAATCTCTTGCAGCAGGTCATGCTGTCCCTCCCTCCTTCTCACATAACTCAAAGTTCTCCTCTCCTGATTTTCTCTGCAAGATGGTAATCATTCTGTTGCCCATACTCCTTTTGTTGGGTCTTTCTGGCTCTCCCTGGGTAGCCTTGGGAGCCTGTCCTCATTGGATGGTTTCTGGTGGGGAACTGAGGAGGGTGTGGGCCCACCCTTGGCTATATAAGGTGACATCATGTACGCAGATGACACTGCCCTATTTGTCTCTGGTTCTTCATCAGATGAGCTAGTATCCAAACTCCAACCTGATTTTGACTCAGTCCAGAAATGGTTTCTGTCAAATCAGTTATCTCTAAATGCCAAAAAAGATGGTCTCTGTGTGCTTTGGTACTAGACCAAGGCTCCCTAAATTCCCATCCCTCCCTCCCTTCCTTCCACACTCTAGATGGTATCCCAATTAATGACGTGCCTGCTTTCAAATGCCTTGGCATCTGGCTTGACTGTCACCTCCATTTCTTCCAGGACATAGACACCATTCATAAAAAGCTCCACCCTAAACTGAGTGCCCTCTTTAGGTATAACAGCTGTATCCCCTTCCCTGCTTACTGAGACATCCTTACCAAGATGATTCTCCACATCTTTGACTGCAGCAATATTGTCTATAGTGTTGCCCCTAAATCAACACTGGCCAAACTGGATCCCCTCTTCCACTCCTTCTGCTGCTTTGCTGTCAACTGTCCTACCGGCACCCACCACTGTACTCTCTACTCTACTCTTTCCATCCCTTCCCTGAAGGATCACCATCTGTCCCACTGTGCCTCCTTTACTTCCAAACTCTGGCTATCCACCCTACCCCCATATCTCTACTCACTACTCTCTCCATCCACCCCCTCCTTCTACTCCCTCCAAAACTCTGGGTATCACTCCCTCAAGCTCACTTCCTGTAAAACTCTCACTGGTCAATTAGCCTTCTCTTTCCACTCTCCTAAACTTTGGAATTCTTTCCCCTTAAACATTCGCTAAGCCTCTTCAAAACCCTCATTAATCTCTCATCTCTGCTCCCACACCTCTCCCTCCTGCCACTGTCCTTAAGTCTATGCTGACCCTCCCTCCATTCCCCTGGGTCCAAACTGCAGTGACTGTATTTTGCACTTATTGTATTTACCTACTTGAACATTGTATGAACTCAGGTTACCTAACTGTTGCCACTGTATATTGCACTTATTGTATATACCTATATATTTCTGTTACATTCTGTATTTTGAATCCACCTCTGTACTCATATTTCTCTGTATGTCAGCCTGGGGAATTATATAGATCTGTTTAGAATGTTCTTATGCTTTCCCTGTCCCCTTTCCTCCAGGACACATCTGACAATGAGCTATTTTGTGCTCAGTATGTTTTTTCCCTGTTGAAATGCTTTAATAAATAAATAAACATCAATCTGGTGATGTTGCCTTGGTCGGTCCCAAATAGACTGCTTGCAAAAATGTGTACATGTGGTCCTGGTGCCTGGCAACAATAGTTCCTAAGGTGTGATCTACTGCAATGGATTCTCACAAAGATCTACTGCTACAGTAAGTTCTTACATAACTGTTCTTTAAACACATGCCAACAGATGGAAACTAATACAAAGACAAAAAGAGCAACAGAATTAATAAATAAGAGATAATAGCAGAGTTGATATGAACAGAAGCTATTAACAGGTGTATATATATATATATATATATATATATATATGTGTGTGTGTGTATACACATATATAGTCATTCAAAAAAAACTTTCTTAATGCATCAGTTAAGGTTGATAGCACAGTAACAAGAGTATGGAATGATGTTACCACCACCCCAATACCTTTTCTCACCCCTCCATCTAACATCAGACATCAGAGTGTGCCATGGGGTCATCACACCCAACTGTTACCCCATTCCATGTGTAAACAAGCTGACATGCTACAGTATAGGAGAATGGGGTAAGAGTTAGGCCTGACAACCCCATGGCACACCCCAATGTCTGTTGTTGGGTGGTGGGGGTGGGGTGGAATGGTAGGGGTGGTAACCCTAACATCATATTTCCATACTTTTGTCACTGTGCTATCAACCCTAACTGATGCATTAACAAAGTTTTTTGCAATGAATGTCCCTTCTTTTTGAGAAAGTGTAATGTAACAGGTAACTGGCATGTATTTGTGGGAGAGTGGGGCCCTCTGGGCCCTGTGCTCCCTTCATGTTGCCCATTTTTTACGTAATGGTGTGCATATGTGGGAGTGCAGGCCTTCTGGGCCCTGTGCTCCCACTTACACATAAATACAGAGCCATAAAGTAGCTCCATAGTACTAAAAAGAAACAGTTGTGACTCTTATTTGGCAATATCTCAGTAACCGCAGCAACTATGGAAAAAATTCTGCTGCAGTTGCACTCATGACTTTGAAACCTCCACACACGTTTAAAGGCAGACTAAGCTGCAGGCAGCAAAAAATCCATATCTTGAATCGTTTTCAAGATACGGGTGCCGAAAGGTGCTGTGGGTGCTGTAATATTATCCTATGGGAAATTTCTCAACTTCGGAATACTGTAGCTATGGACCCATTGAATATTTTGGGACCAAACCACCAAAAGGCACATCTGTGGGACCAGGGCTTGCCATCCTGCAGATTTCAGCCCAAAAGCACAATCCACCTTGGCACAATGAAGTGACAAAGAAAACAACACATGGGAAATGTTTTCGAACATTGTTTTTTTGAAAACAAAAATGTTTTCACGACACCCCTATACCTTATAATGAAATCTTTTCATGTTATATCAAGCCACCTTTTATTTTGTGCTCAGCTATTATCACGCACACAAAAAATATTTTCACGAAAACAAAACGGCAAAATAGAAACATTTTGAAAAACATATTTCCAGGCTACCTGCACAAAAACTAATGCTAGGGTCATGTTCCAAAGGGCCAGATTGAGTAAAAACAAGTGTTGGTGTTTACCAAGGGTCAATATTTTCGATTTACAATGTTTTTTTTTGTCGCTCACTAACTGAAAACAAGATGGTAGTAGCATAAAACCAAAAATACAAAGCATGAAAACAAAAATCTTTCACAAAAGTTTTCACAGAGCACATATAAATTTTCCCATAGGCTAAAATGGGACATGGAACACTTGCATAACTTTTGAATGGATTAATATTTTTTCACCAAATCTTCAAAAGGCACCAACCTGATGCAGGCCACATATACCCATGCACATTTGAACCCAAAGAGACACATAATTCTATCTGTTAAGCCTGAAGAAAAAATGCACAAAAGTTGAGGATTTTTCACATTTTTGACACTTTGCAGTTCTGCAACCGTACATTGAACCGACATGAAACTTTCCAGATCCAGAGAGCTGTGGTTGGATGCTATGCATGCAAAATTGGACAAACAGTTGCAAAGTTATTAATGTGAAAACTTTTGGGTTTAACATAGAAGTGGCCTGCCAACCCTAACTATAGTGGCACTACCATGCCACTATAATATATATGCAGTGGTGTCCCCCAGGATGAAACCCGATTCTGCAGCATTTAGCAGCACTCTACAGAATGCTGCAGCAGACCTACTGAATAAAGAGATGTAATTTCAATGGCAATTAGTCACTTTTGTCATTCAGGAAAATGTGACACTGCCAGTATGAAGTGAATGCCACAGTTTTCTGCATGGCAAAATGGACTAATTGCCATTTAAATTACATTGCTTTATTCAGTAGGTCTGCTGCAACTATACTACAGAGATAGCTTTAAAAATAGTTTCAACCTGGGATGCCACTATATATGTGTGTGTGTGTGTATATATATATATATATATATATATATATATATATATATCTATATATATATATATATATATATATATATATATATATATAGATATATATATAGATATATATATATAGATATATATATATATACACATATACACACACACACACACACATATACATACATATGGATAGGACCTTTTCCCTTAGAAGCCAATTATAGTGTATTTCTCCTTATACCTCACCAATTAAACCTACATTCCAAACAACTAAAGCTGCATATCTCCCAATAAAGTTGCATACCTGTGCACGAAACCTGCATACAATGGGGAAAAACTCCCATAGACCAACATTATGACCACCAAAAACAAGCAACTTAATGACCAATTAAATCAATAAACACATCAATGAACACACCAGCAGAACCAGTTAAGAAATGTCTATGCTTATTAGCACACCTAATAAGCCCCCTGACAGAAACATGATCCATGACAGCACAGTGACAACTTTGTTCTGATGCAACACTACAGTGATGTATTTATGTTGACCACAAGTTGTGATCAGCATAAATCCATTGTGAAATTGTAAACTGTCTGTTTTTTGGGGGACCTTCCCCCCCGAACCCTCCATGTGGGGGGAACTCTGCTCTCACACTCCCCATAACTGAGGATTGTCAACTCCGAGTCGGAGTTGATTCAGAGAGGGGGGTAAACCCCAGAGAAAGCAGTGCCAGGGTCCTGCGGGTACATTATAGTGGCAACAAAGACTTGCTGCTGTAATGTACTTCGTTATCGAAATGTCGCTGCGGTGTCAGCATATAATAGAAACACAGCCTTATCTAATAAGCTCCCTGACAAAAACACAGCCTTATCTTATAAGCTCCCTGACAAAAACACAGCCTTACCTAATAAGCCTCCTGACAAAAACACAGCCTTCAGTTAAAAAAAAACGGCACCATCCCCATGTATTACATAAAATAAATGTTAGGCAACTGTGGAATATAAGGATTCATACCTATCTGAGGTGCTAATTAGGGCAATAATGTCACTTGCCCTTCAAGCTTGTAGATTATAGCCCCAATTAGCCCCCTCGGTAGGTACTGTATATATCCTAGTATATCACAGGTGTCTAGCATTTATTTTATATGTACAGTACATATGTATACACACAGTTACATATTTATTTAACATTTTGGTGACTGGGAGAGGGACACAGAGCCAAAGCTCATTTCCAGGTGAGACACAGGGTAAGGGGTAAGGGAGTAGTGTGAAAATACAATTAAGTACAGTTTCAAAAAGAAGCATATGGGTGGTAAAAACATAAGATCCATGAAAATACTATGAATGTGTAAGTGCAAAAATACAACTGAAGTAATGCATGCAGGGATATAGATATAGATATAGATATAGATATAGATATAGATATAGATATAGATATTATAAGGGCATGGTACACCCCTATATTTAGGGCTGAGCAGGGATTTCAGTGTTAGACCTCAAATTTTGATCTTTAATATCTTCACAACTGTTCAATGGATTTGAAAAAAATTGTGCATGTGCAGTTTCATGGAGAAGGTCTCTTGAAGTGCTAAGTTTTGTTTTGGTTGGATGTGTAGATTCTGAGATGCAGATAGTGCAAAAACTCAAATAGTCCCTGCTTTTTGCTGTTTTTTTTGTCATCACCTTGTGCCAGACAGTTTGGAATTTTAGTCTGAGATTTTCAGAGTAGAAAGGGCTTGACACACAGATGTACTTTTCACTGGTTTGATGAAAAAATATGAATCCATTCCAAAGTTACTAAATTTTAAAATTTTGGTTTTTGAGCATGCTCAGTACAGTCTTTTGGGTTTGGATTGAAAAATGAATTTGGTCCATAAGAAAAAGGATCCTTGTTCATTTGGGGCCAGTCCTTTTTCATTTGGAAAAATTCTTTTTTCATTTGCCGCCATCTTGTTTTCTATTTTCTGTGAAAAAAAAAATAACCTCCTAAAAAAATGACATCCTGTAGAGAGTCCAAGGCATGTATCTTGCTCATCGGGACTCTTTTAGGTGGATTCTGCAGTTAACTTTTGTAAAAGTGACCCAAAAATGTGCTTTTTTCTTTGAAAATCCTTTTCATGACTCGTTTCCCACTTTTCCATATGAGCTTTTTTGTTCAGACAAAAAAGGATCCCATGATGCAGAAAAAGATTTTTGACCTAGTTTTTTTTTGTTTTGCTCTTTTTTCATTTGTCCTTTTTCATTTGAATGAAAAAAGATCCCTTCATTTGGAAAGAGATTGTGGACCTTTTTCCCACTTATTCCATATGACCATTTATGTTCAAATGAAAAAGGATCCATTCAAATGGAATAAAGAATTTAGACTTAGTTTTTTTTGTGTGTGTGTGCTATTTTTTTTCATTTGAAGGAATCTTTTTTTTCATTTGAAATGGTAAAGGATTCCTGCAAATGAATGAAGGATTTTTCAAGCAATCCTCATAGATATGCCCTAATAATTTAAATTGTCCCTGGTGTCTAGTGGTACCCCCTACTCTGTGATCACCGTCCCCATAATTTTGTTTCCAATAAGCAAACTACATGTGTTGGTCACTCTCCAGAATGTCATTTTTGTGATTTTTCCAATCTGAATGTTTAGGGAAAAATGGAAAACAAGACGGTGGCAAATGCAAAATAATTTTTCTCTCACAAAAAGAGGATGATTTCAAAATGAATGATTCTTTTTTTCATTTTATACAGCTATTTTGAAGTGCTTACTGAGCATGCTCAGAACTAATTTTTGAAAATGTTCAGATTGAATAACTTTGGAACAGATTAATATTTTTTCACCCAAGAAGCAAAAAGCACGTCTGTGGGCCAGCCCCTTTCTACCCTGAACATTTCAAACCAAAATTATAAACCATCTGATTGGAATAGGAAACTTATGGACAACTTGCTGAAAACACTTGGAATAGGGAAACAATCAGTTTGTTGCTGTATTCCCATCTGAAACTTACCCCTGGGTTTTATTGCTGGCCTAAGGAGTAGCCTGGAAGCTCCGGTGGTGGTAAAGTGGAGTCACCATTCAATGACCAGCTGAGGTGTTCAGTTGAAGACAGACTATTGGAGGTTGAACGGTGCTGGAAGGAGTTGAAGAGAGTGGGAGAAAGCAGTGGAACAAATGGAGATGTTTGGTGGAGTCCATTGGTGTGAGAGACCAATAGACAGTCCCCAAAAAAGCATCAATCCGGTGTTGAAATCGGACCGGGAAGGTGAGGTGTTGCTCTGCTGCTGTGTTGGTGTGCAGCCCTACATAAGGAGCAGACTTTCTGTTCAGGGGCAGACCTGAATGGTGTGTGCAGCCAGACTGGTTTCATAGGCCTGACCAGGAGGATAAGTGTTGGGTCCACTGAAGGGTGTTCCTGTGTGCCAGTTCTCCAAGGAGTGCAAAGGTGTGACCTGGAGTTTTGCAGTTGCACTGCTGCTGGATTCAGTTTGGGGAATGGGAGAGCATGAGGGAGGGAGGGAGGCCCCTGACGGAGGTGGAGGAAGAGGATTGATTGGAATTTATTTGGAGGAGATTCTGGAGGTGATCGAAATGATTCTGGACTGCTGGACTTGATTGTTGACATATCCACTCAAAAATCTTTTCTTTAAATTTGCATAAAATCTTAGGTGGTGACTACTGCTGGAACTTGGATGTAAACAGTATTACTGTGTATAAAGTTATTGGCTGGTGTTCTGATTCATGCTTGGGTGAGAGCCGAGCCCATTAAAGAAACTTTCTGGACAAAAATCGTAGAGGTGGTAACACTGTAATACTAGACTCACTTCTGGAATTGTGTTTTATAGACTACTACAGCTGCAAATTCATGAATTCTGTTGTTTTTTGACCTGGACAATTTTGCTGTGGTGCAGCTGTATACTTGTCTATTTTCTCTCTTGCTGGGTTGGGTGATGGTTTGGGGTATTTTAGGATTTTTAGGGTTGTAGGATTTTGGTTTTATAGGAGGGGGTTGGGGTAGTATTTTATCCAGTTTAATATTTGTTTTGGGGTGTATGATTAGGGCAAACTGTTGTGCTACTGTGTGAGTGGAGCTAGGTGAGTGTGCCAGGGCTTTGTTGGGCATGATGTGTCAGGGCTGTCCAGGGGGTTGGGGGGCCAGGGTGATGTATGGGGCATCTCAGCTGCATGACCTATGGCCCTTTATCTGCCTCCCAGTTTCTAACACTACAGCAAGATGCTGTTGGGAAGTAGGGATTTGGAGGTGCCATGGTGATTTTGGGAAGTAGGTGCCCTGTGCTAGGTGGGCTGTGGTAGGATAGAGATTGTCAGGATCAGAAAGTGCCTTAGATTATAACGGGCACAAGAGAGAGAGGCCAGATGTGTTTAGTGCCCATCCCCAGACAGTCCACGAGATCAAGTGACCAAGTAACCTGAGGGCTGCTTTGTCCGCCATTCCCCTGTGGGTGGTTCTTTGCAATGCCAGAATGATCAGAAACAAGACTGCCATTATTGCAGACTTGATTTCCTTGGTTGATCTGGCTTGCATCATGGAAACCTGGGTTGGGAATGATGCTGGCCCAGTCTTTGAGGCTGCCATCCCATCTGGATATACCATTGTGCACTGCCCCAGAAAGGAACGTTGGGATGGTGGAGGTAGCCATCTACTTTAGATCTGACTTGGGATTCACTGTGCACCCAGTGACAGCACAATGTTCCTTTGAATGTGTGGCTGTCTGTGGGAGTCTGGGTGCAGGCTGCAGGATTCTCTTGATTTACCACCCACCCGGGGTGGTGGCAGATTTCCTGCAGGAGGTGGCCAGATTCATTGTCGGTGAAACATTGGAAGCCCCCAGATTTATTGTCATGGGGAATTTCAATGTTTGGATTGATGATGATTCATCTTGGCTTGGTTATTACCTCCTTCAGATCATGTAATCGCTGGGCCTGTCACAAGTTGTTTCCTCCATGACCCACCAGGGCAGGCACCCTCTTGGATCTGGTTTTCTCACTGGGGCTTGAGATAAATAATCTCAAGATTGATTGAGTGGCATGTTCCGATCACTGCACAGTGTTGTTCATGTTCAGGGCACCCAACAGATGCCCTCCCCCTACCGAGATGATGAGCTACCACCCTTTGTGGGGATTGACCCTGAAGGTCTTTTTGGTGGTAACCAATCTATCTAGTGTGGGCAATGCATGTGTTGGAAGCATTGGCGATGCAGTTGGCACCTATAAGGTGCTATCGGATGCCATTGACTCCCTCGCACCTCTCCGTGTGCAACTTCAATCTTCCTGCTTGAGATCCCCATGATTTGACAGGGAGCTCAAGGAGTTGAAGAGGATGGGTCAGAGGTTGGAGCAATGCTGGAGGAAGATCGGGCTGCAGGAGGACAAACTGGTCCTGTGTGCACATTATAATGCATACCGGGGGCAATCAACCATAAGAAGGCAGAATTTCTAGTCAGGGAGATTGCTGCTGGGAAGAACCAACCATCTGCACTTTTTGGACTGTGGACAGGCTACTTCATCCAGCCTGTCTACAGCCAAAGAAGGCCTTTTCTAATGCTGAATGCGAAGAGTTTGCTCGGTTCTTCTCAGACAGGGTGTCCTGTATCCAGCAGGGAATTCCCTCAGTCAGCCAATCCAGAGCTGCCAGTAGTCTCCCGAAGTGTCCTGAGTGTGCTTCATCTGGTTGGGGATAGTTTAGACCAGTGGAGGTAAATGAGGTCATTGAGGTGGCGAACAATCTGAAGTGCACTTTTTGTGAACTGGACCCGATGCCAACGTGTTTCTTAATGAGATTCATCAATGCTGTTGGCCCAATGTTTGCCTTGATTATCTAGTGCTCCCTGTCAGAGGGGGTCTTCCCCAATGCCTTGAAGGAGGCATTGGTGAGACCGCTCCTCAAGAGAGCATCTTTGGACCCAGAGGTCAAGACAAATTTCTGTCCCCTCTCCAACCTCCCATTTTTGGCAAAGATTGTGGAGAAGGCAGTGGCGCTTCAGTTGGAGTAGCACCTTGTGACCCGTGAGTTATGTGAACCCCTCCAGTCATAGTTTTGGGTGAGGCATAGCACAGGAATTGTGCTTGTTGGGGTGCAGAATGATATCCTCAGGGCTAGAGATCAAGGGGAAAGGCCAATTATTGTTCTCCTCAATCTCTTCTCAGCATTTGACAGTGTGTACCATTGTGTGCTGCTTGACTGCCTTAGAGAGTTCTGTGGACTCACCGGCACCGTCATTTGCTGGTTTAAGTCATTTTTAACCAACAGGAGGCAAATGGTCATGATGGGGAATTTCTCCTCCATCTCTAGTCTCCAGTTGTGTGGAGTTCCCCAGGGTTTAATCTTGTACCCAATGTTGCTCACAGTGTACATGCTGCCTTTGCTGAGATCAATGACTGGATGGCCTCCAGCTGGTTGCGCCTTAACACATATGAGATGGAGGTATTGGTGGTGGAGTCAAACAGAGTGCAGGTTAGGATGGCCTCTGGTGCAGAGACTGGACTTGTTCTGGGATCTGTCCCACTGAAGGCCTCCTCTGAGGTGCAGAATCTTGGTGTCATTCTGGACAGGGGTTTGACAATAGAGATGCAGGTGTCTTCCACTGTCTGCTCCTGTTTTTTCCATCTCAGGAATGTTGCCAGGATAAAGCCCCTTGTGCCACCTGTGGACCTCCCTTTGTTGATACATGCCTTGGTGACATCAAGGCTTGACTACTGCAATGCGCTCTACCTCTGGGGCACAGGAGGATCTCTCCACAGACTGCAGCTGGTGCAGAATGCATCTGCCAGGTTACTTATGAGGCAGCCTAAATATGGCACATTACACCTGTACTGTGTGAGCTGCACTGGCTTCCAGTCAGGTGGAGGATCCTCTTTAAGGTGGGTCTTCTCACCTATAAGGCCTTACATGGCCAGGGCCCTGATTACCTGATAGACCTTCTTACACCGGCTGTCTCTGTCCGTCCCCTCCACTCCTCCTGTAAGGGCCTCCTGCTGATTCTCAGGACAAGGTTAAAAATGGCCGGCGACAGGGCTTTTTTGTCGCCAGCCCCATCCTGTGGAATTCGCTACCTCTCGGGATTAGGGAGGTCCCATCATTGGAGGTATTCAAGGCCTCCTTAAGGCCCTTCTGTTCACCCAGGCCTTGTCTGACCTAGTCTTTTAATGAGATAATTATGCTATGGTCTCGATCTTAGTCCCAGGCCACCCTGTTCTGTTATCTTATAGATAATTTCATCTTATTTTATTACTTATGGATTTCTATGTTAAAATGTTGCTTATTTTGAGTTTAGCTGCGTATATTTATTTGTCTATTTTATTTTGTATGGTGCCCCTAGCCTCAGGGATTGGGCATCTTTTTAAATAATAATTGGCTTGCCTAGCCAAATATAAAGAAAAACCCATTTAAACCAATGGGAAAAAAGTGTGAAAAATTAACTTTTGCACTATATAGAACTCAGAATACACCCATCCAACTGGAATGAAACTTGGTACATCCAGAGATCTACCCCACAAGACTGTGCATGCACTATTTCCTGCAACTCCATTGATCAGTTGCAATGTTATTAAAGTGTACAAATTGGGGTTTAACATTAAAGTGCTTACTCAACTCTAAATGTATATCTGTATCTGTCTGTCTGTTTCTCTCTCTCTCTCTCTCTCTCTATATATATATATATATATATATATATATAGTATTTGCAAAAAAAAAAATCTTTGTTAGTTCACCAGTTAGGGTAACTTAAGACCACAAAAGTAGGGACATATGGCCTTAGAGTTTCCAACCCTAACTCCACACGTCAAGCCTATTTTAAATTTACCATGCCCAAGGAGAGGGGTGGCTTATGACTCCCCAATTTCTTTTATATTACTGTGCCTTGCACTGCAGCAAGCTTTTTCAATGGAGCCACTGTTCTTCCACCTCTTCATGCTTGGACTATTGTCCCTTATGACTCTCCATAGAAAGACAACTTTGTAAACAAGTTGGCTTCCATATTGGTAGCTTATTGTATATAAAACCTTCCCTGTTACCCCCTCAGCTTTATGGGACACCTTTGATGTGGCTGTTTAAAACTCTCTGACAACTATGTATTTACATGGGGTTTGATTGTACTAAAGATTTGTCACAGTCTATATTTGGTAATCCAAATTTTAAGATTGCCACAACCTATATTTGGTAATCCAAATTTTAAGATTGCCAACTGTCTGATCCCTCTTTGATTTTGTCCATCTCTCAGGGATGCTGCTCTGTCATCTCTGATAGACAGTAACTTTGTTTCAGCCATGGCATTACAGGAATGTTTTTCCATTCCCTGTTATCATCCTTTCAAACATTTATAATTTTCCAGAGCAGTGTCTGTTTGGCAGGGCCCTCCATCCTGGCATCTCCAGAGAAATGCAAAGCTACAAAACCTCTTGTCCTTGTCACTACAACCTCATGCTGTTTCCAAATTGTATGGTTATCTTCAGGAACATGATCCAAATAATTTAAAGGGGGTATGTTTTTATTGGCACCAGGCTTTGGATTTTCATACTGAGATTAAGGGCTGGCAATAAATTTGAATGGATATTAATAAATTTGTTATACAGGACCATTATCATCTATTGCAATTTCATATTTTACATAACTTATATTATACCCACCTTAGATTATTTAAGATGGGTAAGAGTGCCTCTTCAACCTGCTCTCACTGTGGCCTCACTGAGGGACACCGAAAACATATCATTTGGGATTGTGTGAGGGTGTTACCCTTTTGGAACACTGTTCAAGATTCACTTGACTCTTTTTTGGGTCTGGGGTCTTTTTTACTCCTCAGATCTGTCTGGTTGGCTACCGCTTGGTTGAGTTGTTTGGCCCTCATAGATCTTACATGTCTTTAATCTCAACTGTATCCAAGCTGGTAATCTGCCGTCACTGGCTAGATGATTCCATCCCCTTTTATAGGGAATGGAATCAAGAGAATTTGTTGACTCTGGAGATTGAAAAGCAAATCGCTCTCCACCAGGATAGGTATGAGGGCTTTAGAGCTCATTGGGAACCATTATATGCCTTATTACCTGATAGGTGAGTTCACAAGCTAATGATGGTTGAGTGACAGTCTTTTATTTGTGAGTCTGTGCACTGGACACTGGAATGAGTACTTTTTTATTTTCACTGCTGTATGCTGGCTTGAGGTGTACTCTGAGTGGGAGAGTGGAAGGGTTTGAATTTTGAGGGGAGGGGTGTTTTGATTTTTCTTGTGGGTGTATACTGTGTGCTTATTTTTATTGTTGTTCATTACTGTTTCGATGATGTACTTGATGGCTTGTAATGTCTCTTTCTCATGTTGGAAAAAGTGAATCACGTTTATTAAACTGGTATAAAAAACCCTAACTCCCAACCACCCCCACCCCAGCAGAAAAAGAAAAAAATATATGATTTTGTGTCTCCAGAGTCTTGGCAAATCAATGGTGGGGTCTTGGGGTCTTTCTTGGGGTTGTCAACCCCAATGTTTACCCCTCCCCCTGCCAATAGGCCCTAGTCCATAGCGCAAGGTGCGCCTCCCAGCCAATGTCTCATAGTGATGCACTCTTCAAAGATAGAGAAGTATTCTCTCCACATGTTGGCAACACAGTTTGTTGTAGCTTTCCTTACACAGGGCCCTGCATGAAGAAAGGAGATCATGTGTGACATTGTTTGCTCAGGCAATAGGGTGGGCATTATTGTTGACAATCCTAAAAAAGACCCTAATGCTGATTTGCCAAGACTCTGGAGGCCCCAAACCCTAATTTTTTTTCCTTTTGTTACTTGGGGTCTTGGCATGGTGAGTTAGGGTTGGAAACCCTAACACCGCATGTCCACAATTTTGTGGCATTAAGTAACTCTAATGTGTGCATTAACAACATTTGTTTGCAAAGAATTTTCTTTCTTTGTGAGATAGTGGAGCCATATCCTCATACCTGTGTGAACAGGTGCAGATGTGCAGGGTCCTTTGGGCCATGCACCATGGGAAGACTCTGTCTGCCTGCAGAAGTGCAGGGCCTAGCACATTCAAACTTTACACATTTAGTTTTAGACATTCACTCTTTACATATTCAGTCTTTATACATTCAGTCTTCTCACATTCACTCTTTTATTAATTTAATTTGTTCCCTGAGTTTTCAAGATAGTTATTTATAACTGCCTTTGTAAACATGACATGTAGCATTTATAGTAAATTAGACAAGATGTCTTTTTACACCAGAAGTGAGAAAAGATATCTCATCAAGGATTTAAAAAATGACACCTGTCTTGTTCATGAGGTGGTGTGAAAAAATGGCTATGTTGAAAGCTTGGAGTCAAAATATTGAAAATTATCAGACTTTTAAGTGAATGTTGAAATACTGCCACATTCAGTCATAACCTGGGCATTTTGCCATATTTGTACACCAAATTTTCAGGATAGCCTTCTCATTACCCCACCTCATGAACCAGGTAGGTGGAAATTTTCAAATCCCCATCGAAACATCATTGAGCACCACTGAAATGCCATTCCACACTACAGGTGCAAAAACACATTTTGGCCAGGATTTGAAAAAATGACAGCTGTCATGTTTATGGGGTGGTGTGAAAAAAATGGCTATGTTGAAAATTTGGTGTCAAAATATTTAAATTACTGAAGTTATGAGAGAGCATAGAAACATTTTGATGTACACTCATTGCTTTGTCATTGTTACTTATTTGATCCCACGTTTTTAACATAGCCTTCTTATGATCTCACCTCATGAACAACAGCAGTGAAAGGTGATTTTGTTAATCAACCACAAAATCATCTTTTGGGCCTTATTTGCCTAATTTCACCACAGTTGGTCATGAGTGAGGTACCAAAAAGGCCATGTTGAAAATTTGGAGTGCAAAATATGAAAATTACGGAGTTATGCATCAGATTTCAAAACTCCATTGAAATGCATTGAACCACACTTACCTTAGTTGCTTATATCACAGTTGCCAGTTCCAGCAGCAAGATGTGTCTTCAGTTGGTGAGTGGATGTACACCATGGGACATGTGCAGATGAATGAGGATGTGTGGGGGTGGGGTGGGGTGGGGTGATGAGTGCTGACTGGGAGGTGGTAGTCATGGGGTCAGATCAGCAAGGGACCATTTTCTTTTTCAAAGGTTTAAAAGGAGAAAAAAATATTTTTTACAGCTGAGATTCTGACACTGGGGATTGAGCACCACAGTGCCAAGCTACACTTCAGGGAATGGGGTGGTTGATCTGGTGGGGAGGAGGTGCAAAGAAGCAGTACCTGGGGTGGGCACCCAAGTATGCTTATATATTACAAAAATAAACATTCAAAATAGTGGATGACCTGGTGGGGAGGTGGTACATGGAAGCAGCATCAGGGTTTGGCACCCCAGTCCACTTATGTATTACAAAAATAAACATTCAATATGGTGGTTGGGGGACCCAGAAGGGAGGAAGGACAAAGAAGTAGCACCGGGGGAGGACTCCCTGGTCTGCTTAATAAAAAAATGAATACATATGTATATGTATATGTATATGTATATGTATATGTATATGTATATGTATATGTGTGTGTGTGTATATCTATCTATCTAGATATATATATATATATATATATATCTAGATAGATATCTACACACACACACTACACTCACACACACACATACAGACAGACAGAGAAAGTGTGTGTGAGAGAGAGAGAGACAGACAGACAGATAGAACCAGGGATTGTCAGCCGACTGCTCTCACAGCTGCCTGCAGCATGGCTTCCAGCAGCAACAACAGAACTCAAGACCATCCCACTATTCTCATACAGAGAACACAGGTGAATGACTCCTCTCACTAAGCTGGACACCCTGGATTATGTGGTGCCCAGAAAAGGTATTTCTGGCAAGTTAACAAAAAAAACTGCAAAATTTAGTTAGGTTCAGGTATTTCTTTTTAAAAAGATAATTTTAGTGTGTTTTTAGGAAAATTGTTTTTTTTTAATGTTTTTTGTAATCGCTTATAGCCCTGATGGTTTGGAATTTTTGAATGAAATGTTCAGTGTAGAAAGAGCTTGCCCCCAGAATGGTGCCTTTCATTAGTTTGGTGACAAAATATTAATCCATTACCAAACAACTATCTGAAAGACCCTACTGAGCATGCTCAGAACTGAAATTTCAAATCCTTATAACTTGGGAACAAATTAATATTTTATCAAAACCAATGAAGACACCATTCTGGGGCAAGCCCTTTCTGCACAGAATTTTTCAGACCAAAATTTCAAACCATCTGGATGCTAGGTGATGACAAAAGAAAAAAAAAAGAACAGCAAGAAACCCAGATTTTTTTCTGATAACACACTATACAGGTCTCAAAATCTGCTCATCTGAATGGGACAAACAATGGTGCATCAAAATACTTTGTACCCCAGACTGAGCATGCCAAATTTGTGCATAGCCATTGAAAGGGGGCAAAGCTATTTAAGTGCGCAGTTAGGGGGTTAACATTAAACAGCCTACTCTTCCCTAACTATAGTGGTGCTACTGTGCCACTGTAATATATATTCTTTGCAAAAAACTTTGTTAATGCACCAGTTAGGGTAACTTAATGCCACAAAGAATGTGGCATTAGGGTTTCCTTAACTTCCACCCCATTCCCTAAGTAGCAAAGAGAAAAAACATTAGTGTTTTGGGTCTTTGGAGTCTTGGCAAATCAGTGGTGGGGTCTTCCTTGGGGGTGTTCCAGCCCATAGCCTCCTGTCCAAAGCACAAGGTACAGTTCCAAGCCAGTGCCTCATAGTGATATACTCTTCAAAGGTACAGAATTATGTTTTGCCCCATGTTGCCAACTCTTCACATGGGGCCCAGAGATCATGTGTGATGTTGTTTGCTCTGGGAATGGGCTGGGCATTAGGGCTGACAACCCCAAGGAAGACTCCACCACTGATTCACTGATTTGCCAAGACTTCAGAGACACAGAATCCTAATTTTTTTTTCCATTTGCTACCTGAGGTTGAGGTGGGGAGTTAGGGTTTGGAAACCCTAACACCACATTTCCCTACTTTTGTGGTGTAAAATTACCCTAACTGGTGCATTAACAAAGTTTTTTGTAAAGAATTTCCTTTCTTTCTGAGATAGTGGAATTGTATCAAATCGTGGGCCTTGCAGTTCAGTGCAACAGATGTTAAGAATTCATAGTGCTGTGGAAATGCATGGCTATGTGGTCCCTGCACTTCTATGTGGCCACAGCTACAGATGCAGAGGGCAAAGAGCGCATCTGTCAGCCAATGCACAGGGCCCTCTGCCACCTAAGGGAGAGACATTTAAGGCCCTGTGCCACGTGGACATTGTCTTCACTATATGCTAGTGTGGCCTGCACAGACAACCCTGCATCTTTTATTCTCTGCCTGGAGAGATGTCTCATAACAGTGCCATCTCCCACCCACACCCCATCCAACTGGGTCAATGATCTCACCATCAAACTTAGCTCACCAGCATGGGATCACAAACCATACCTGCTGGAGTCAAGACTGGCATGACACACAAAGTTTGTTAACAATCACTTTAACATTTTTACCCCAAATTTTCAAGATACTCATTTTATGATTCACCTGATAAACATGACATGTACCATTTATAGTATATTGGAGGAAATGTCATTGTGCATTAGAAGACCAAAAACACATCATGTCCAGTATTTAAAAAATGACACATTATGTTTATGTGATGGTGTGGGAAAATGGCTATGTTGAAAGTTTGGAGTCAAAGGGCAGGATTTTCAAAGACATTAGAGTGGTGCAAGATGCTTGCATCCAGCATGTTGGATGCAGCAAACACCTTGCTCCAATGGTAAGTCCATGAGCTATTTTATAAAGCAGACTGCATCAATCAGCAGGCTGCTTGCACCAAGTGTGCTAGTGCCAGCCTTGTACCACAAAAGTGGCTGCAGCATGGAGTTAGGAGTCTTGCAGTGGTCCCTGGTGCCACAACCATGAATTTGCAATTTTCAAAGCTCTCCCCAGGGACAAAGAGCTAAGTACCATTAGACCAGCCGAGGTCTGATCTAATAGTACTTGGAAATCCCTTGGGAGAGATGTCCAATGTGTGCCAGCCTGTCCTGACCTGCCCCTACACAACACATGAGAACTGCACACTTGTATTGAAGCTATCCCCAGTGATCTAGTGGCCCCCATTCCCACCCCGATCTACCCTGACAGTGGTATTGTAATAAAATAATTCTCCCTGGTGATCTAGTGTCTCCCTCCCCCACCTGGGCAATTAGTGCCCACCACCCTGCTCCCCCCATCCTAGGCCATTATCCAGTGACTGGCACAGCCTTCTGCACACCACCACCATGGCTGACCACCAAATGAACTGTCAGAGTGTGTACTGTATACAGTATGCGCTCTGCCAGTTAATTCAGTGGTTGGCTGTGGTGGTGTGTGGAGGGATATGCCGGTCACCAAATCTGGGATGGGGATGGGGTGGGGGTGGGTACTACCTGCTAGGGTGGGGAGTGGGGCAACTAGGGAGTGCATTCACCTCACATGTCAATAAAAGGGTAGATTGGGGAGGGCATTAGGGGTACTCCTGCAATACCGGGTTCCCTACTGGCAGATCTGGGCATGATGGTGGTGGTGGGGGGTGAGCCATTCCAATGCCCCCATCCAAGGGCACAGATCTCACCCCAGCTGCCCCACAGCTGCTGTGGCATTCCAAGTGGGTGCACCATATCTTTGGTGCACTGTCACTATTGCTGAAAGCCGAGGGACTTAGGCACTGGACCCTGTCCATTGGAAGATCAGGCATAGGGTCCCAGATGCACCAGCACTCTATGTAAGCTGCCATTGTCGCAGTTTGCATTGGGGCTTTCAAAATCCTGCCCAAAATATTTAAAATTAGTGAAATTATGAGTGAACATTGACATACTGCAACATTCACTCATAACCTGGTAATTTTACCACATTCATGCACCAAATTTTCAACATAGCCTTCTCATCACCCCACCTCATGAACCTAGTATGTGAAATTTTTGAAATCTCTGCCGAAACATATTTCTGCTCCACCAAAACTTCATTCCATGCCACAGGTGTGGAAAAAAAAAATTGGCCAGGATTTGAAAAATTACAGCTGTCACACAGAAACATAGAAGTTGTCAGCAGATAAGGACCACTTGTCCCACCTAGTCTGCCCTAAATTCCTACCTATAGTGCCACTGAAGACACTACTTGGACACTGGCTTACAGCCCCCTCTTGCTTCTAAGATTCCTTTGTGTCTAACCCATGTATTTTTTAAATTCTGTGACCATTCTAGCCCTTCCACATCCTCTGGGAGGCTGTTTCAAGTGTCCACCACCCTCTCTGTGAATAAGTACTTCTTCACGTTTCCTCTCAGCCCCACCCCAGCTTCATATTTGTCACATATCCCCGGGTCGTGCCTGAAAATAGGCAGGATTTGTCTAGTGCACCTACCCAGTCAACAAAAGCTAAAATAAAAAAAATAAATAAATAAAAAATATTGTGACTCCTTGTCCTTGAGCATCTTTTCCTTTGGAAAATGTTCCCTTCCTGTACATTGTTTATTCCTATGAGGTACTTGAATGTCTCTATCATATTCCCCTGTTCCCTGTCATCTTCTAGGGTGTACATATTTAAATCCTTAAGCCTTTCTTCATAGAGCTTCTGATGCAGGTCCTGTACCATTTTGGTTGCCTTCCTTTGCACAACCTCCAACCTATCTATGTATTTTCAGAGATGGGGTCTCTAAAGCTGTACACAGTACTCAAGTTGGGGTCTCACCAGTGATCTATATAGGGGTATTATTATCTCCCTCCTTCTGATGGTGATACCCCTCCCTATGTCCCCGAGTATTCTGCTAGCCATTCCATCTGCCTTGTCACACTATTTAGCTACCTTCAGATCACAAGAAATGATAACCTCCCGGTCTCTTTCCTGTTTTATGACCGTTAATACTTCCCCCCTGAGTTAGTACATTCCCCTGGGTTTTTGTGCCCTAAGTGCATGATTCTGCACTTTTTGCATTTAATCTTAGCTGCCAAACTCCTGACCATTCTTTTAATTTCCTTAGATCCTTCCTCATTCCTTCAACCCCCCCCCACTATGTGTACTCTGTTGCAGATTTTTGTGTTATCCAGGAATAGGCACACAATCCCCTCCAGTCCTTCTGCAATCTCACTGATAAAGACATTGAAGAGGACCAGACCTAATACAGACCCCTGTTGTACCCCACTAGTCACCTTGCCCTCCCCAGAGTGTACCCCATTTACAACCACTGTTTGTCTCCTATCACTAAGCCGACTCTCCACCCATTTTACTATTTTAGGACCTATCCCAGGCTACTCTGTTTGTTTAACAGCATTCTATGTGGAATGGAGTTGAAGGCCTTACTAAAATCCAGATAGGCCATGTCAGATGCCCCTGCCTGGTCCACTTCCTTTGTAGCCCAGTCAAAAAACTTGATTAGGTTTTTTCTGGTAGGATCTCCCCTCAGTGAATCCATGTTGCCTCAGATCTTGTAGATCTCTGCTAACAAGGTACTCTCCAATCCTTTCCTTCAGTAGTGATTCCAATACTTTGCCCACTACCAAAGTCAGGCTGACTGGCCTGTAATTTCCTGCCTCCTCCTCCCTATATCCATTTTTGTGGAATGGGACTACATCTGCCCTCCTCCAGTCCCCCAGCACCACCCTTGTTTCTTGTGACCAGTTTAACAGGGCTGTCAGAGGTGCAGCCAACTCCTCCCTGAGTTCCCTCAGCAACCTGAGGTGCACCGCATCTGGACCCATTGCCTTGTCTACATTTAACTTTGACAACTCCGGTAGGACATTTTCTAGTGTGAAAGGGCTAGTGTCCACCTCCTGACCATTTATGCACTTGTGTTGTAACAAAGGCCTGTATCATATCCCCTCCTCCATGAATACTGAACAGAAGTATTTGTTAAATATGTCCACTTTTTGGTGGTCCTCTTCTACTGAATCCCCCTTCCACTTTCAGTCTTACTATCCCACCCTTGGACTTCCTCTTTTTGCTAATGTATCTAAACAATGTTTTATCCCCCTTCTCTTACTGATTTGGCTATAATTTCTTGTTTTCACTTTTGCACTCCTAACTGCCTTCCCTGCCTCCCTTTGTTTCTCCTGGTAACTCTCTCTATCCTCCTCCTTCTGTGTTCTTTTTTAGTTTCTGAAGACTAGTTTTTTTTGCTTTTTCTTCTTCCACTACCACTGTGAAAAACCATAGTGATCTCTTTTTTCTCTTCCCTTTGCTGACCTGCCTGACACAGAGTTTAATAGATTTTTCAATTCCTTGTCTCATTGTAGCCTGCTGTTCTTCTTTTGCCCCTAGTTTCCCTATTGCTACCAGGGCATCACTGAGGAATTCTCCCAGTTTCTTAAAATCAGCCCTCCTAAAGTCCAGGACCCTCATCCTCATGTGGCTTGATTCTGGCCCTGTTCTTATGTTAAACCACACTGGCTGGTGATCACTGGTCCCCAAGTGATTCCCTCTGTGACATCAGCAATGCTGTCCTCATATGTTAGTACTAGGTTCAGCAATGACCCCTCACATTAATGAAGTGGTATGAAAGAAATGGCTGTGTTGAAAATTTGTGGTCAAGATATTTAAAATTACCAAAGTTACGAGCGAGCATCAAAAATTTCAAGGTATGCATATCACTGCCAGTTTTACATATTTTTACCCCAAATTTTCAATGTAGCCTTCTTATGGCAACACCTTATGAACAAGAGTGGTGACAATTTTCAAATCCTGCCTGAAAGGTGATTTCACCAAGTGACCATGAAATCACCTTTCAGGCCTGATTTACATAATTCCACCTCCAATGGTCATGAGGTGGGATCCTAAAGAGGCCACGCTGAAATGTTGGGTCAAAATATGCAAAAATGGCAAAGTTATACATCAAAGTTAAAAACCAGTTGGAATATATTGAACTGCTCTTACTTTTGTTTCTCATATTGTAGTTGGTGGTTCCAGATGCTAGATGAGTCTTTGATTGGAGAGTGGATCTTCACCCTGGGACATGTTCAGGTGAGTGAGAGTGTGTGGGGGGTGTTGGTTGTTGTGGGGTGGTGGGTGCTCAGTGGGAGGTTGGGGTGGGAGGTTGGATCAGCAAGGGATTGTTTCATTTTTACAGGTGTAAAAAACATCGAGGGAAGATTTTTATTATTATATGTAACTTGAATGTGGAGACAGTGATCAGAAGGTAGTGGGTCCCACTAGATACCAGGGTAAAAATCATACATAAGGAGATGACAATCAGAGGGTCAGAGGTGCCACTAGACACAAGGGAAAAAAACATATGTAAGGGGACAGTGATCAGAGGGTGGTGGGGTGACACTAGACATGAGGGGAAAAATACATAAAGGAACAATGATTGGAGGCTGGGGGCACTACTAGACATAAGGGAAACATTACATAAATATGAGGCTGGCAATCGGAGGGTGAGGGGAACCTCTAGACACCAGGGAAATATTATATAAATATAGGGCTGGCAATCAGAGGGTGGGGGGAGCCACTAGACACCAGGGAAACATTATGTAAATATGGGAACAGCAACTGGAGGGTGGGGATGCCACTGGACACCAAGGAAAGATCATTTAAATATAAGGGATGGCAATCAGAGGGTGGGAGGGCACTAGACACCTGGGAAACATTGTTTAAATATGAGTACAGCAATCAGAGGATGGGGGTGCCACTAGACACCAGAGAAACCTAATGTACATAATGGGACAGTGATTGGAGGGTTGGGGCACCACTAGACACCGGAGAAACATTATTTAAATATGGGATGGCAGTTGGAGTGTGGGGGGTGCCACTAAACACCAGGGAAACCTATTGTACATAATAGGACAGCGATCAAAGGGTGGGGGAGCCACTAGACACCTGAGAAAGAGTGTCTCACTGCTCTCAGTGCAGCCATGGCATGAGTTCCAGCTGTGGCTGCAGAACTCAAGAAACCCCCCATGGTTCTCATACAGAGAACCCTAGTGAATGGCTCCTCTTGCTAAACTGGCACTCTGGATTCTGGGTGCCCAGGAAATGTATTTCTGGCAACTTTAAAAAAAGCAAAACACCAGAATTCAGCTAAACGGGTCCCATTTAGCTTGGTTCAGGTGTTAAAAAATAATACATATATATATATATTATTTTTTTATATTTTAAATGTTTGTAAGTTTAAACAGTAATAAGAAAATGGCGACCATCTGTACTGTTATTTCCCCCACAACAAGTAAACCATGCAAATAACCATTTTCAATATATTTTTTACCTTTCTTGATAGGTTTGTTGAAAATTTGGGGTGAAACTATCCAAAAATGGCAAATGTATACATCAAAGTTAAAAGCCCCATTGAAATACATTGAACTGCACTTACCTTAGTTTCTCATATTGCAGTTGACGGTTATAGCAGAAAGACATGTCTTCAATCTGAGAGTGGATCTTCACCCCGGGACATGTTCAGGTTAGTGAGGGTGTGTGGGGGATGGGGGGTGCAGAGTGTTGGGTACTCAGTGTGAGGTTGGGGTGGGGAGGTTGGATGAGTGAGGGACTGCTTTCTTTTTCACAGGTGTAAAAAAAACATCTAGGGATGATTTTCTCTATTACAGGTAACTTTAATGTGGGGACTGTGATCAGAGAGTGGAGGGTCCCACTAGACACCAGGGAAAAAAATCATACATAAGTAGATGGTGATTGGAGGGTGGGGGTGCATCTAGACACCAGGGGGAAAAACATGCATAAGGGGATGGTGATCGGTGGGTAGGGGCTGCTTGTAGACACCAGGCGGAAAACAAATATATAAAGAGACAGTGATCAGAAGGTGGGGTGCACCACTAGACACCAGGGAAACTTGCTATACATAAGTGGATGGTGATAAGAAGGGGGTGCCATTAGACACCAGGTAAACATGCCATACATAAGGGAACAGTGATCAGAGGGTGGGGCACAACTAGACACCAAGGAAACATTATATAAATATGGGGAGGGTTACTGGAGGGTGAGGAGACCTACTAGACACCAGAGAAACATTATGTAAAAATGGGGATGGCAATCCAAGGGTGATGGGTGCCACTAGACACCAGGGAAACATCATTTAAATATGAGGATGGCAACTGGAGAGAGCGGGATGCCACTAGACACCAGGGAAACATTATTCAAGTATGGGAATGGCATTCAGAGGGTGGGGTGTGCCACTAGACACCAAGGTAACCTAACATACATAATGAGACAGTTATCAGAGGGTGGGGGGTGCCACTAAATATCAGGGAAACATTGTCACTTGTAGCTGCAAAATTCTGCTTTACGCTGATGATGCAGTTCTATTCTCCAATAACCCAGACCCTTCTACCCTGGAGCACTCATTACAGGATAGCTTTAATTCAGCTGAGAGATGGTTCAAGGATCACAAACTTGTAATGAACTATAAAAGAACTAAGGTTATGATGTTCTCTAGTCCACAGAACAGGCACCTAACTTACCCCCTCACCATTGAGAATGTAGATGGTGTGCCACTGGACCATGTACAGCAATTTAAATACCTGCGGGTTACAATTGACAGCTCCTTGTCTTTCATCAACCACATTGGTAATATTGTAAAGGCCCTTAATATACGTGCCTTCTTTATACATATATGCATAGTCTTACCCCTGAAGCTCTCAACCTGGCCATCAGCAGCTCTGTTGTCTCCCTTCTTGAATATGGAGTTGTAATCAATGTAATCAATGGACTCTGCCCTTAAACACATTAAAGTTGCCTTAAATAAGGCTTGCCACCTCTCCACCGGTTCTGAGCGATTTACTTACATCTGTAACCTGTACGCCTGTGCCAATTGGCTTCAATTCAAGGACAGACATAAGTTCCAGACCTGCATGCTATCCAAAAAAGCAAGCTTAGGTATGCTACCCACTGGTGTCCAGAAGCTCCT
Organism: Neoceratodus forsteri; assembly: GCA_016271365.2. Taxonomy (NCBI): domain Eukaryota; kingdom Metazoa; phylum Chordata; order Ceratodontiformes; family Ceratodontidae; genus Neoceratodus; species Neoceratodus forsteri. The sequence goes on along the minus strand of CM028133.1, from coordinate 410,327,334 downwards.
CAACCAATATGAAAGTGCTTGTCCCACAAGAAGCTCCAAGAGTACAGTCTTCAAGGTCCCCAGATGCCGTACCTCTCTAGGACAGAGAGCTTTTGCCCACTGAGCACCCAAATGGATGAACAACCTGCCGACAAGCATCACTACTAAATCAAAGTTAGGCCCCTTCAAATGGGAGCTAAGAACTCACCTGGCTATTAATGCTCTTTGCAGCTGTTTCCAATAAGGACCTAGACTGCCTGCCTCCAGCCTAACCACACATCATCCTCTGCCCCTCCCCACTCTTTTACTCTTTCCCCATCCCTGCCTTAATCATGCTACATCCCTCTTTATTTTCCCATCCTTTCCAAACATTCTACCTCCCCCACCTCCTACCACCTCCATTCCCCCCTTTAGAACACCACACCAGGACACACTGTCAGCTCTAATCCCCTACCCCTGAACTCTTACTAGCCACCTTACTCTTGAACTTCCCTTCCCCTAACTAACTGCACCTCTAGGTTATCTCCTACCTTCAAATTAGCTTTGGCCTATCCCCCTCCACAACCATGATTCTCTAGCTATTCTGGACATTACACATGATGAGGCCCACTCCTGGGCTGATTCTAGTAGCATACCTTCTCCAGCAGCTTGTTCTCTCTCTGCTGTCTCTGTGTCAGTGCTAACCTCTCACCCATCCTCTGTTCCTTTAACCTTGGTCTGTTTTTTAGTATTTTATGATGTATCCTATTTGCTTTACTGTGCTGCCCTTCTTCTATTTATTTATTTAATAAATGCCCACGCATTGTTGGCATTCTTTATTCATATGGTTTAACTGTTACTATGTAAATCTTTGGTAATTTTGTTGTTATGTCTCGTGGTGTTTTACCTTGATGTGGAACCTATGTAATGAGCCTGTTCACAAAGGTTTTAATCCTAGATCTTCAATAAATAATAAAAAAACAATTTAAATATGGGGACAGCAATTGGAGGGTGGGGGTACCAATATACACCAGGGATACCCAATATGCATACTAGGACAGTGATCGTAGGGTGGATGCACCACTACATACCAGGGAAAGAGCATCTCACTGCTCTTAGAGCAGCTCACAGCATGTGTTCCAGCTGCAGCTGCAGAACTCAAGAAAGTTCCACTGGCTGGGCACCCTAAATTTTGAGTGCCCAGAAAATTTATTTCTGGCAACTTTTTAAGAAAACAAACACCAGAATCCAGTTAAACTGGTCCCATTTAGCTATGTTCTGGTGTTTATTTTTTAACAAATACATTATTTTTATGTACTTTAAATGTTCATGGGTTTAAACTAAAGAGAAAATGGCAGCCATCTTGACTGTTTTCCCCCATGACAAGTAAATCATGCAAATAACCACTCGCAATAATTTTTTTTTTTTTGACATTTTGCAACAGGCTTTTTTACCTTTTGCAATAGGTTTTCTTTTACCAGTAGCACTGAAACATTAACTCAAAAATCATTGTAACTTTTAAACAGTATAATATTTTTGCACGAAACCTTCCAAAGATACATCCTTGGTACGGACCCCTTTAACCCTAAAAATTCATGAAAACAATTCCACACAGTCTAGGCTGTAGGTGAGAGCAAATCATACCCAGTATTAAGTATTGAGAAACCAAACATAGGTTTTTCCCCCCATTTTTGGGTGCTCTGTATCTCAAAAACTGAACAAGATCCATCATAAAACTTTCCACATCTCGAGAATCTGTCAGCCTGACCCTGCACATGCCAAATCTTGGGCTATTTCATCATATTACTCTAATGTTATTAAGATGCAATTTTGGGGTTAAACATTAAACAGCCTACTCAACCCTAACTATAGAGGCACTACAGCACCCCTATAATAAGACCATATGGTTTGGAATTGTGGTCTGAAGTTTTCAGGGTAGAAATGGTTTGCCCAAGAATGGTGCCTTTCTTCAGTATGGTAAAAAAAAAAAATATTAATCCATTCCTAAGTGATAAGGATTTGAAATTTCAGTTCTAAGTATGTTCAGTAGGGTGTCAAACTTCTGTCCAAAAGACCATACTGGGCATGCTCAGAACCAACATTTTGAATCCTTGTAACTTGGGAATGGATTTATTTTCACCAAATCAACAAAAGGCACCATTCTGGGGCAAGCCCTTTATACTCTGAATATTTCAGACCAAAATTCAAAACCATCTGGGCACTAAGTGATAACAAAATAATGGCAAAATCACAGATTTGTCCTAAAATGCACTATTCAGATCTTGGAATCCACACATCTAACCAGAACAAAACTTGGCACATCACAAAAATGTCCCCCAGACTGTGCATACAGTATTTTGTGCAAATCTGTTGAATGGGGGAGAAGCTATTAAAGTTCAAAGTTAGGGGTTTAATATTAAACAGCCTACCCAACCCTAACTATAGCGATGTTACTGTGCCACTATAATACACACACATATATACTGTATGTATATATATATATATTTACTCATTTTTGTTAACCAAGTAAGTGCATTAGACAGGAACTGTCTTTTTTCAGGCACAACCTAGGAAATCCCAAAAGAATGGGATGAGCACATGCATCACAGAATTCTCAGAAATACAATGCTTCCTGTAGTAAAAATTACAACAATTAGGACAAAGCATCCTCAAACAAGGAATACTGCAATGAAGAGATGAGTCACATATTATAAGAGTCACTACATAGAAACAGGATTAAGTCCACAATCATCAGCTTACAACTTGGAAAGGTAATTGTATGTGTAAGTACATAGCAGATTGTTATGAAATGCACTTCAATAGCCCCAAGGAGTTGCACATCTTTGAATCTCAGGGGGGATGTTGTTCCATGTCCAAGGGGCAAAGTTCAGAAATGCAGCCGCCCCAAGATTAGTCCTTAATTTGGGAATGACAAGCAAGTCAAGATCCATAGACCTTAAGGGATAAGGATTATTCAGCATGTGAAGCAAGTCAGCCAGATATTGAGGCCATCGACTTTTCAGAATGTTATAGACAGCACCTCCAGCAGCTAAATCATGCATTTCTCTGGGAGGAAGCCACTCCAGTCTCTCATACTGGATACAGTGATGGTTAAGCCTATTTGTTGTAAGTGCAAAATGCCATATATTGTTATAGGTGAAGTCCCATTTCCTTAATGCCAACTTTGAAGCCAAAGATCATAAATAGCTACATTGTACATTAACTTAGGAAGTAGTATACCCCTCATAACAGATAAACAGGTTTGTGAGGTGAGATTATATCTGATTCTATAGGTCAAGCCAAGCCTAGAATTTGAAGATGTACAAGTCTTTGATACAGGGGAAAGTCAAGGGAGGGATCAAGGGTAACACCTAAATAATTAAAGGACTGCACAACTTCAAGTGATGTACCAACATTACAGGTAACATGAACTGAAGTCTGACAATTTCATAGTTTAGGAGGGGAGTCAAAAAGCATAGCTTGTGTTTTAAATACATTTAAGAGCAGTTTGTTTTGAAGTAACCAGTTTTGCACTGCCTGTAGGTCATGAGATAGCATAGTTTATTTTGCAGACGTCATTAAAACTAATAACAAATACAGAGTCATTTGCATATAGTACTGGCATGCTGTACTTCAGGTATTCATGCAGTTTGCTAATATGTGTTGAGAAAAGAAGTAGCCCCAGAATTGAGCATTGGTGAACCCCAACAGTGGATGATAGGGGCTGAGAGAAGGACATGCCAAATTTGACCGACTACTGTCTATACTGGAGATAAATATTAAACCAATTAAGGGCAGAAAGTGGCAGACCAAAATATTTAAGCTTGATATTATGCAAGGAGTGCTCAACAATGTCAAAAGCCTTTGTTAGGTCTATTAACTCTGTACCAGAGTAATCACCTCTATCCGTAGCAATAGTTATATGGTAAGTACGCATTAGTAATACAGTGGAGGTGGTATGACCATGCTAAAGCCATGTTGATGTGGAGATAAAATATGATTTCTCAAGTAGTGAGCTGAGTGGCAACCACTTTTCTGAGGATTTTATTCAGGACAGGTAGGATGGAAACTGGCCTGTAGTTGTTAAGTTTTTTGGATCCCCCTTCTTGAATACAGCAATAATATGGAACAGCTTTCAGGCAGAAAGAATAACACCTTTCATTAAAGACAAACTAAAGCTGATTACCACAGTGTGATTTTTACTGCAGCAAGCCAGAGAAGTTTAGGCTCAAGCCCATCTGATCCTGCAGATTTAGATACAGGAATTCTTTTGAGTAAGTTACATACTTCAGCCACCTTGAGCACTCTAAGACAGAAGGGAGTGAGGCCATCTTGCTTATCCACCAGATAGGCAGCAGCTTTACCAAAGTAGGATTTCATTAAAGGAAAGGAACCCATGTACAGAGAAAGATCACTAAACTGCACATTGAGTGTATTGGCTATAGCAGAAGGATTATTACAATTTATACCATTTATGACCATATCAGGAGGCACAGGGTTATTGTTCTGGCCCAAAATTTATTGTATATGTTTCCAGTAATATCAAGGGGTACTCATGATGGCAGAAGGGATATTTTTAAGGTAGGTGCACTTATTATGCTTAATTGCTTTCTGACACTGGGGTTGAAGTTATCTGTATTATTCCCAGTCTGAGACACCTCCAGATGCCTTAAAAATGCCCTGGTATTTATCTGACTTTTAATAATGCCTGAAACTTTTTGTTAAGCCACTTGTTAGCAAAGCCCCTCATTCTTCTAGTAGTGATGGGTACATGTTTATCCTGTAGGGCCTTATAAACCTTATTAAAATATGAGATGGCACAGTTAACATTATCAGTAGCCCAGAAATAAGACCAGTCCATATCTGCAAGGTTAGCCTTAAAGGCTATGTGGTCAAATTTGGAGAAGTCTCATAAACAAATCACTTTTGGTGGGGGAGTCAATGTTTTAGCCTTCCTCAGACAATAGGTGGGGGAATGGTCACTAATCAAATCGGGGCAATGCCAGAAAGGCAGATTCTGTCCATCCTGGATGTTAGGATCCAATCCAACTGAGTAGCTCTTCCCCCAGCCATTACTGGCCTAGTAGGTTCCATTATGATCTGTGTGACATTCAGCTTACTTAAATAGCGATTAATAGTGGTCCTATATCTTTATCTGTATCCATATCTATGGATGGATGGATAGATAGAACAATAGATAGATAGACAGATGGATAGATAGATAGATAGATAGATAGATAGATAGATAGATAGATAGATATAGATATAGATATAGATATAGATATAGATACATGTAGAGGTACAAGTACAGATATAGATATACTGTAGATATAGATATAGATATATATATATATAGATATAGATATAGATTATAGTAGCATGGTCACTCCACTATATTCAGGATTGAGTAGGGTGTTTAATGTTAAACCCCACTTTTTGCAGTTTAATAACTTTGCACCTGTTCAAGAGATTTGCATGCAAAATTGCATGCACAGTATAATGGGGTAGGGATTTTGCCATGCCAAGTTTCATTCCAGTAGGATGTGCTGATTTCAAGATCCAGATAGTGAAAAAAGTGACTTTTTTGGGTTTCTTGCTGTTTTTCTGTCAGCACATAACACCCAGACGGCTTGGAATTTTGGTCTGAAATTTTCAGGATAGAAAGGGCTTGGCCCACAGTAGTGCCTTTCTCTGGTTTGGTGAAAAAAATGCTAACCCTTTCTAGAGTTATATATATATCTTTTTTTTATTTTGGTTCTGAGCATGCTCAGTAAGTACTTCATGATAGATGTTTGGAATGAAAAAATAATTTGTCCATACGAAAAAGGATTCTGTTTCAATTGGGGGCCAATCCTCTTTTGTTTGCAAAAAATAATTTTTCATTTGCCATCATCTTGTCTCTGTTGTTTTTTCTAAAAAAAGAAATGTCAAGCCCCCACCCCCACCCCACTGAATGACATCCTCTACAAAGACCAACATATGTATCTTGCTCACTGGGACCCATTAGGTGGATTTTGCACTGAAATGTTGTATAAATCATCACCAAATGTTTTTTTTTCATTTATATCTTCTTTTTCATGACTTACTTCTGCATTTTTCCGATGGCCAAATGAAAAAGGAATTCAGTCATATGAAAATGGATCCCTTCAAATAAAGATATATTGGACTAAGTTTTGTTTTTTATTCTTTTTTTGTTTGAAGGGATCCCTCTTTTTAACTGGTGTCTAGTGGTACCACGACCCTCTGATTGCTGTCCCCATAATCATTACTATTTCCATGGTGTCTGGTGGCACCTGCACCCTCCAATTGCTTTCCCCACTTTTTAAATGGTTCCTTGGAGTCTAGTGGCCCCCATCCCTCCAATCACTATCCCCATAATCATTACTGTTTTCCTGGTGTCAAGTGGCTCTCACCACACTGTGATTGCTGTCCCCCTACTTTTTCATGTTCCCTGGTATCTAGTTTCACACCCACCCACCCTCCGTTTGCCATCCATATATTTTTCTAATGTTTCCCATATATCTAGTGGCACCCCCACACCTCCATTCCCAGTCCCTGTTTTTTTATTGTTTCCCTCGTGTCTAGTTACACCCCCTCTCTGATTGCCATGCCCATATTTCACTAGGCTGTAATAAAGAAAATTGTTCCTTTCTTTCATTTGAAGATCCTTTTTCATATACTTTTTTCATTTAAACAATAAAGGATCCCTTCTTATGAAGAAACATTTTGGACTTAGTTTTTTTTTTTTTTTGCCATTCACTTTTCATTAGAAGGGTCATTTTTCATTTCCTTTTTTTATTTCAAATGAAAAAGGATTCCTACAAATTAAAAATGATTTTGTACTTCATGATCCTATACATTTCTCAAAATGTTGCATTAAGGGACAATGTATATATACAACAAACAGTTTTAATCAGTACTGCTAAAATAACACATACACTATGCAAAACATGTAAGGGCTACTAAGGACCATACTACTAAAGAGTTCAAGGAGCTAGGAGGCTTGGATGCCCATGAGTGCTCCTTATATTAATAATAGTTAATTTTAGCACCTAAGTGAATACATTTGTCCAGTCTGCATTTGAATATTGATTTTGAATTACTAGCAATTACCTCAATAGGGACAGCATTCTAGGGATTAATGGTTCTAATGGTATAGAAGTATTTTCGTACTGTTAAGTTTAATTTTCTACCCTATAATTGTAAAGGATGGCCTCTAGTGTTGTAAGTGTTGTTTCTAAATTCGAATCCTAATACATTTAGTAAATGTGGGTCCTGCATAATGTCGTACTTGAATAGGAGGTCACCCCTGAGAAACCGGGTAGTTAGTGACATTAAATTCAAAAATTCGATTCCAGATTCATATGGGACATTATTTGTTTAGTTTTTGTTGACTGGGTAAGTGCACTAGACAAATTCTGTCTATTTTCAGGCACAACCCGGGGGAGGGCGATACAGATGAATGCCAGCTGACCTTGAACCAGATTAAGCTGTTGGTGGTATTGTTTAGTGAATAATGACCTGTAATGAGTTTAGTGAATTTCCTTTGTACTTTTCCCCAGTTGTATAATGTCTGATTTCCTGAATGGGCACCATAATTGTGAAGCATAATCTAGATGTGGACAGACATATGCTCTGTATAATGGCATCATCACTTTACTATCTCTGAATTTGATATTTATTTTATTTGACCAGATTACTCTGTTAGCTTTTAGAATAGTCTCATTAATCTGAGAGGCCAGAAGAAAATCCTTTGATATATAGACCCCTAGATCTTTTTCATTAGATGTTGCTATTAGTGTCATGGGTAATTTGTGCCCAGGTGCATGACTTTGCATTAGTTGGAATTTAATTGCATATCTCACTTAGTAACCCACTGTGTAATGTAATCAAGATCTTTCTGAATAGACGCTATTTGCTCAGGGTTGGAACAGGGCCCTCTGATTTTCACATCGTCAGCATATTTGGTGGTGGTAGAATAAAACTTATGTGCTAGGATTGCTATAAAAGCTTGAAATAGACAAGGGCCTAACATGGAGCCTTGTGGAACCCTGCTAGTGACCAAACCAATGTCAGAAAGCTGACCAGTGAGTTGTACTCTTTGTGTCCTATCTGTTAGCCAATTGGAGATCCACTTAATAATATGGTTAATATTTAAGTTGTTTATTTTTTGTACTAAGGCCCAGTGAGGCATTGAATCAAATGCCTTGCTAAAATCGATGAAAATAATATCATACAATGTTTTATTGTCGAGCTGGTGGCTAACCTCTTCATAGAAGCATAATAGGTTAGTTATGCAGCTACAACCTTTTTTGAACCCATGCTGGTCACTATCCAGATTGTCTAGAGCTGTGGAAATTAAGTCCTTTATTATGTTTTCCAGTACTTTACTCAGGGGATATGTTAAACTTATAGGTCTATAATTTTCCCAGTTGTTCTGCGGCCCCTTTTTATGTAAAGGAATGACATAGGCTGTTTTCCATATATCAGGAATGTAATTTAGATTAATACATTTTATAAAGAATGTCTTAAAGGGATGTGCCAGACAATCATCAAGCAAATATAAGAGGTGGCCAGATATTTGATTGGGTGAAGTACTGGTTTTATCTTTAAGAGAGGTTAATTTCTTAAAAACACACACCTTAGATATAGTAATAGATTCCACCTGAGAATTTATTTTTTTATCTATGTTCCATGATGCCTGGAATATTTCACATTTTGTATTGAAGATATTTGCCATATCATAGGGATTGTGAATTGTTTTATCATTAATCTGCAGGGGGCCTACCTGGCATATATACTGGGCTATATAGAAAATTAAAAAATTAAAATCTTCAAATCCCCATTGGATTACATGGGGGCCATGACTCCATCTTTTTAACTGGTGCCTAGTGGTAACCCTACCCTTCAATTGCTGTTCCCATATTTTTAAATGTTTCCCTGGTGTCTAGTGGCACCCCCACCCCTCTGATTGCTGTCCCCATAATCATTACTGTTTTCCTGGTGTGTAGTGGCACCCCCACCCTCAAATTGCTGTCCCCCTATTTTGTAATGTTTCTCTGGTGTCTAGTGGCACCCCCACCCCTCCGATTGCTGTCCTCATAATCATTACTGTTTTCCTGGTGTGCAGTGGCACCCCATCCTCAAATTGCTGTCCCCCTATTTTGTAATGTTTCCCTTGTGTCTAGTGGCAACCCCCACCCTCTGATTGCCATCCCCATATTTGTAAATGTTTCTTTGGTGTCTAGTGGCCCTCCACCCCTCTGATCACCATCCCCATAATCATTACTGTTTACCTGGTGTCAAGTGGCACCCACCACCCTGCGATTGCTGTCCCCCTATTTTTTCATGTTTCCTGGTATCTAGTTTCACCCCCAGCCTCCAGTTGCCATTCACATATTTTGCCAATGTTTTCCTGGTGTCTAGTGGCATCCCCCACCCTCTGATTGACATCCACATATTTTTCCAATGTTTCCCAGGTGTCTAGTGGCACCCCCACACCTCCATTTGCTGTCCCTGATTTTTAATTGTTTCCATGGTGTCTAGTGGCACCCCCTCTCTGATTGCCATCCCCATATTTCACTAAGCTGTAATAAGGAAAACTGTTCCTTGATGTTTTTTTAAAGCTGTAAAAAAGAAAATGGTCTCTCTTGCTGATCCATCACCACAATCCCCCTCTCACTGTGCATCCACCACCCCACACCCACACCCCACACATTCTCACTCACCTAAACAGGGTGAAGATCCACTCACCCATTGATGACATGTCTTGCTGCTGGAACCACAGGCTGAAATATGAGAAACTATTGTAAGTGTGGTTCAATGTAATTTAAATGGGGTTTTTAACTTTGATGCATAGGTTTGGCATGTTTGGATATTTTTACCCAAAACTTTCAACATGGCCTTTTTGGGACCCCGTCTCATGACCAGTGGGGTTGGAAATTCACAAATCAAGCCTAAAAGGTGATTTTATGGAAGCTTGGGGAAATCACCTTTCTGGCAGGATTTAAACATTTTCACCATCCTTTCTCATGAAGTGGATCATAAGAAGGCTATGTTGAAAATGTGGGGTCAAAATATGTGAAAATGGGAAATTTATAGCCATTGAAATCTGCTATGCTCTCTTGTATCTTTCATCATTTTAAATATGTTTGACCCCAAATTTTCAACATAGCCATTTTTTTATACTACCTCATTACTGTGACAGTTGTCATTTTTCAAATCCTGGCAAAACTGTGATTTCACACTTGTGGTGTGGAATGACGTTGCAGTGGGGCAGAATAATGTTTCGCCATGGATTTGAACATTTTCAGTACCAGGTTCATGAAATGGGGTAATGAGAAGGATATGCTGACAATTTGGTTGCTATTTTGCTAGAAATGCAAAGGCAGGGCCCAGAGGGTCATGTGCTTCCACAGAAACATACATGTACACAACTATGGAGGGATGGGAGCACGAGGCCCAGAGGTCCCTGTGCTCCCACAAGCAAATAAGGATATGATTATACTATCACGAAAAGTAAGGAAATTCTTTGCAAAAAAACTGCGTTAATGCAACATTTAGGGATCAGCCTAAAGTGACAAAAGTAGGGAATGGTGATTTTAGGGTTTCCAACCCTAAAACCTCACCCTCACCCCTAAAGCAAATCAGTGGTGCAGTCTTCCTTGAGGTTGTCAGCCCTAAAGATCAATCGACTGCGGTAGCAAGAAAGTTCAGATGTGATGGACACAGATGTGTGCATTTCAGGATGGTATGGAATGGGGTGAGCATTAGGGTTGACAACCCCAAGGAAGACTGCACCCTTGATTTGCTTCAGGGTTGGGGTTAAAACCAAATTTACCTACTTTTGTTGCTTTAGGCTGAACCCTAAATATTGCATTAACACAGTTTTTGGCAAAGAGTATATTACATGGTTTGGCCCTTGTCCCTAAAGAAAAAGCCATTATATATTTCCCTATATACAGTATGGTGGAACCCAATTAGCTATTATGATATCAGTTATCTGATTACAGTGTATTAATGTGTTATTAGCAAATCAATACCTAACAAACACTATGTATGTACTATTTGTATATACATAATACTGCCACTATATTAACATGTTATTAGTATAACAAATTACTACCCAACACACTACAGTCAACCCCAATAACACATGTGACAAGGCTCTAGTAACACAAGTAACAAGACCTTTAACAACAGATGTGACAAACCTCTTAGCACAAATAACAAGCCCCTTAACAACACAAGTGACAAGTCTGTTTACAACGCATGTAACAGCCACCCTGCCCCCCCAACACAATGGCAAAATGTTGGACACAGCAAATGTGTCCTACCTAATGCATTATAAATAATAAAAGATGGCAAAGTCCAGCATACTGCTGAAATAATACTATCTTGGGATCGAACAAGTTCATAAAGGCCACTCGCCCTTCGGGCTTGTGACTTTATTGTTTGTTGGACCCCTGGATGGTATTATTTCCTTCTATACTACACTTAACCATCATTTGCTCCCTTTCTCTCTCTCTCTCTCTCTTCTCTCTCTGCATATATATATATATATATATATATATATATATATATATAATTTAATGTCCATACTTTCTGAGACCAGCTGTGTTACCATTTTAGTATATCATATAAGCCTCCATAATCAAATGTTGCAGCCAGTGGACTACAAACAAATCCATCCAATCTGGTGTAGTTTGACAGCACTGCAACTCACCTGTGGATTCCAGGTCTTTGCTAATAAACACTGATGTACCAGTCCATCTCAACATTACACATTGGCAACATAATGTATTGTTCTGTAGTACTTACTTTTCATGTGCACATGAACTACAGTAGTTTCCAATGTGTCCCACTTATTATCGAGGGTCAGGTTCCAATATTTTTCTGTATTTTTATGTTGGTTTGCCTATGCACAAGCAGCATCTTGTGGTAGTAGCACATTTCAGAGGTGTGTCAGTGTTGTGGCCAATGCAGGGGATGATTAGTGGGTGCATCCCTCAGCTGCCAATCAGTGAGCATGCTGGCAATGACAGCAGCTTCAAAGAGAGTTAAAACCTTGAAAGAAATCTTCCTCTCCAATGAGATGCAGTTTCTTCATTGCAGTGGCAGATGACAGGACTCCAGCCATGCGTATTACAGTGCACAGTAATGCGCATGTCAAGAGTTACCAGCAGAGTTTCAGTGTGCCTCTTCTGGTGAAACATTTCGATAAGTAAAATAGCCATGGCATGGCTTTCTACAATGATGACTCCTGCCACCTGATACACACTCCTTGGAAAGCCAACATCGCAGTGCCCAATCCCTGTGTTGGCATGTCTTCCCCATTATGTGGCACACTGGGAGCCCACCTCAGTGTGCCAAAACATGACAGCTCTTTCTATACAGTCCCACAAAGCTGACATCGGGGGTGTCAAATCCCTGTGTTGGAATGTATCCCCCCCATTAATGTGGCACACTGGGAGCCCATCCCAATGTGGCAAAATAATTGTTTCTGACACCTGTATGCCCACTCCTGGTGTCAGATGCACCCCCCAACCCATCCATGTTCTTTGCCAACAATGGGGTGCCGAATCCCCGAGTTGGCAATGGCATGCACAACCCCACACACTATTGTGGTACACTGGAGCCCACCTCAGTGTGCCTACATTTTTTTAATTTTTTTTTTCCCTGTAAAATAGAAAAACCATTCCCAAGTCTTTTTATTTTATTTAATCTGTAAAACAGAAGACGGTCCCTTGTGGTCTCTCCCATCCCCCTCCCCCAACCGCAAACTGAAGAAATGATGGTAAGCTTTATAATGGGAGTCAATGGGGAGGTTTCAGCGTAGGCTGATATCTCAGCCATTTTTTGGAATTGTGGCCCCAAATTTTCAACATGGGGTTCTTGGGACCCCACCTTATGAGCATGTCACTGTCATTTCATTACTCAGTCCTGAAAGGTGATTTTTGCAGTCACTGAGCAGAATCACCTTTTGGACCAGTTAATGAAATGACAGTGCCACTGTTCATGAGGGGAGGTCCCAAAAAGCTCATGTTGCAAATTTGGTGAAAGAATCCCAAACAATGACTGTGCTGCAAGCATGCATTGCACAGTTTCTACACACACTCATAACTTCACCAATGTTTTACATTTTCACTCCATATTTCAACATTGACAGTTTTTCATACCTCCGTATATACAGTACAGCTGTTATTTTTCACATCCTGCCCAAAACTTGTTTTTACGCCTGTGGTGCAGAATAGTGCGGTCGCTGTGGGAAATCAACTTTTGGGACAGATTAACAAAATCACAGTGTCACTGTTCATGAGGAGAGGTTGAAAAATGGCCATAGTGGAGGTCGCGAGGGCAGGAGTCCCCACAGCCCTCCCCACAGCTGCCGGATAGGCGATTTTCTGAACCCCCCCGGACCACGCCGCAACAGGTAGCCCGAGGTGTCTTCTCTTGCAGCTGCTCCCAGTGCCTGGAGGAGCTCTGCCACGCCGCTTGTTTGTTGCTTTTGGCACCTTTTTGATTTGAAATTCCAACTGTACATTTAAGTGGCTGGCGTGCACCGAGCGTACCATAGCTCTCTGCCTCCAATCTACAGAACAGAACTTATTGTGTTACTGCATAGCGTAGACGGGAAAAACAAACCAAAAACAAACTGGACTGCTGAATTCTAAATGTTAATGCTGTATGGTAGAATCTGTAGACCTGCATATCTGTCTGTATTTTTTTTTAAAAGGCACTAGCAAGTTTTGGAGTACAGGGATAGCTGCAGTGAAATTCCTTCTCCTCATAATTGCCCCAAAAGAAAAAAACACAAAATTAGCATCTGAATTAACACGCCCCTCCTCCATTTTCTCCCACCTGTATTTATTCATTTGCTTCTCTTTCCTTTCTGCAGACGTGGAGGTCGCGAGGGCAGGAGTCCCCACAGCCCTCCCCACAGCCACCGGATAGGCAATTTTCGGAAACCCCCCGGACCACACTGCAACAGGTAGCCCGAGGTCTCTTCTCTTGCAGCTGCTCCCAGTGCCTGGAGGAGCTCTAGCCCCACCGCCCCCACCACCACCCTTGGTCGGCTTCTCTTTATATAGTGGTGTCCAAACCTCGTGAACCAATAAGCCCACTTTACCATTAGTCCCTTATACTGCTCCACCACTAGCGGCCACTGCTGAGCAGTCTGTGTCTTCCCTCCTGCACACAAGAAATCCCATTGGTACTGAAAGCAAAAAAAAAAAAAATGCAGTTCCTCACTGCTACTATTACTTTGCTCTGCATAGCCCAATCCTCCCTCCCTACCTCAATCAACCCTACCCTACCAGACCCTGTGCCACTGCCTGCCTCTCTCTCAAACCTACCCCCACCTCCTCTGCTCCACCTAAGCACTACCTTCACCTGGGGCAAAACTGGACACTTGGGGCCTCTATCCTCCCCCCCTCTTTCCATGGTACTGCACCTACCCTATATCCCTCAATCCTCCAAGCCCCAAAGACAAACTTAACACCCGCATCTCAAAACTCCCGAAGGGGCGCACCATTAAAGATCAAGCGCCAGTTAAGAAACGCCCTGGTATTCCTGCTACTCTTAGCAGGGGATGTCGAATGGAACCCAGAGCCACAGGCACCCATGGCTCCCACACCACCAGCTCAAACCACACCCCTCCAAAAAGGTCTCAAAATCGTGCACCTAAATATATGCAGCATCCTAAATAAAATTGCTCCTACAAACAACTGTTCTTACCCTGCACCCAGACATCATAATCATCACAGAGTCATGGCTAAAGCCCCATCACCGGGACGAGGAATTCTCTATTCCCGGTTTCTCGCTAATCCGCCAAGACAGGCAGGGAAAAAAAAAGGGCGGCGGCGCCATGTCGTCGCCTCAAATCTCCAGTTTACAGTAATCTCCTCACCTACGCCCTCAATAAACATTGAGTCCCTCCTGATCAAAATCCCCCTGCCCCATTCTATCCCAGTCCACGTAGCTGGGTCATACTGCCCACCAGACACACCGCTAATCTCCATCCTTTAATACCTAGGCAACTTGAGGACCCTCACTGAAGGCGGTGAACTCCACATCCTCGGGGATTTCAATCTTAACTGGTTGGGATGTGCTGCATCCAAGGCTCGCTGCCAGATAAGTGCACTAAATTTACACCAGCAAATAGGGGAACCCACCCGCCTAAACCACAAATCTAAGAAACACACACTACTGGACTGGGCACTCACTACCCACCCACACAGGATGCTCAAAGCAGGCCTCCTACTGGACTCCCTTAGCGACCACCACATGATCTACTTAGTGCATAAAATCTTCCATCCCCGCCCCCCCCCCCGTCTACTGCACTGCAGAGCCTACAAATCTTTGGATCTGCCAGCACTTCTAAACACACTCTCCACCATAGACTGGTCTCCTATCCCTAGCGCCACCTCCTTGGACAAGGCCCTGGGCTACTTCTCTACAAAATTCCTCGCTATCTGGGACATATATGCCCCACTAAAGAGATCCAGAGTCAGGGGCTCCCACTTACCCTGGGTAACCTCAAAACTCATGGAACAACTCCATGCCAGAGACTGGGCCTGGAAACTTTTCAAGACAACTGGTTCACACTTGGCACAACAACAATACCGGTCCCTTCGAAATGCCTGCACTCGTCTCATACGGCAGTCCAAATCAAACTACTTCACAGTGCCGTTTAGCAAAAACCACACCCAACCATCTCAATTCTGGAAATCCATAAAATTCCTCCTCACTCCACCAACCCAACCCCCACCCCACTCTCAACCTAGCAGGCAGAATCGTAAATGACCCTCGCCAGGTTGCATCAGGGTTTAATGCCCACTTCTCCACCGCTACTGCCTCACTTCTCTCCCCCCCTCACCTACCTCCAAAGGACCCCTCCACTCTCCCTAACACACCTCCCCAGGCCTCCTTCTCGCTCCACCCAGTCACCCCTGACCAGGTGTTAAAATCCTGCACTCTCTAAACAACCAAAGGTAAATGCCCATCAGGATTAGACTCAAAATGCTCCAACTCTTTGCCCCAGTCATAGCCTACCCCCTAACCATGCTCTATAATCTGTCATTTAAACTTGGAGCGGTCCCTACACAATGGAAACAGGCCACGGTCATTCATCTCCCTAAGGAAGGGGACCCCTCCTCCCCTTCAAACTATCGGCCTATATCTCTGCTCCCCATCCTTGTGAAAATCCAAGAGCACCTTGTTCTATCTCAGCTACACAACTATCTTGATTCAATCTCCTTTTACACCCCCTTTCAAGCTGGTTTCAGAAAAAAACACTCCACCACCACATCCCTCCTTCACCTCACCAACGCCATCCTTACAGGCATTGACAACGGGGACATTACCGCAGCTATTTTTATAGACCTAGCAAAAGCCTTCGACACAGTATCTCACCCCCTCTTGATTGCTAAACTTGCACAAACTGGTCTGATGTCGACTGCACTCAGTTGGTTCCAGTCATACCTGTCCGACAGAACTCAAACAGTCCACATCGGCACAGCTCTATCCTCCCCCCTCCCTGTCACCAGTGGTGTACCTCAAGGGTCTGTACTTGGCCCGCTGCTCTTCTGAATTTTCCTTAATGACCTGCCTACGGTCTGCACACAATCTAGTATCCATACGTATGCAGACGATACGGTGCTATTCACCTCTGGCCCATCTGGAACCACTGTAGCATCTCACCTACAGCAGGATTTTGATGCCATCCAACACTGGTTCATTAAGAACCAACTATTCCTAAACTCAAAAAAAACTGTCTCCCTCACCTTCGGCTCCCGTGCCAAGCTAACCCGGCTAAAAGATGCGCCCACCTTCTTTACCTTGGATAGGACCCCTCTTGAGATCACCTCCTCATATCATTATCTTGGCATCTGGCTGGATCAGCACCTCGATTTCTCTACTCATGTTGACGCTCTGCAAAAAAAATTACATCCTATGCTGGGAGCTTTCTATCGGAACAAGTTCTGCATCCCTACACTAACCAGGCAAGAAATGATCCTTCCAATTTTTGACTACGGCGATGTCATTTACGGGGCCACCCCCAAACATCCTTAGCCAGGCTCGACCCTATTTACAACTCCTTCTGCCGGTTCACTTTGGATTGTTCACCGAACACCCACCACTGTGACCTCTACAAATCCCTTGACCTCCCATCTCTCCAAAATCGACGATTGCTGCACTGCACTAAAATCACTGCTAAATTCTGGTGGCATACGCTGCCCTCCTACCTATCGACATCCCTAACCACCACCACCCCACCTACCTACGATCTCAGGAACTCTGACTCCAGACTTCTCCACATTCCCCACAGATCCACCCGATCAGGTCAGGTTGCTTTCAGTTTCAGACTCCCCAAATTATGGAACTCCCTAGCAGCCGACATCAGACACACCAACAGTACCCCACATCGGAATGCCCTCCTCAAAACGCATTTCGACACCAACTGCTTATACCTTCCCCATCGCTGAACTCACTGCCAAATTTCCTATTAGCTATCCTGGGCCCCATTCTTTCTTTTCTAAATTAGTACCATATGTCATCTGGTATTTTGACCCTCCTCTGTTACTGTCTGATATTCTCACCTAAATCCATCTAGTAGGTTAATCTAATCTCACTATGTAAATTGCTGTCATTTTTGCTACTGATCACCGACTGTAAATACTGCTACTGTACTCACTGCCTGCAAAAAAAAAAACTGCCTGTACTGCTCTACTCTGTGTACAACTCCATATGCACCTCAGTTACCTCACCCATTCCCTTGGGCCTTGCTGATACCAACAATTTATGTATGTTCTATCGTGCTTATGTATTATGTACTACATCCTTGTAATCCCCTACCCCCAGGGTGCATCTGGAATCGAGCAGTACCCTGCTCAGCATGCCTTTCCTGGTAAATCTCTTAAATAAATAAATAAATAAATAAATGTTGAAAACTTGGTGAAAGAAATCTGAAAAATGATTGCGTTACAAGTGTGCATTGTGCAGTTTCTACGCACACTCATAACTTCACCAATGTTTCAGATTTTCACTCCAGATTTTCAACATTGCCATATTTTCACACCACCTCATGAACAGTACAGCTGTCATTTTTCACATCCTGCCTGAAATGTGTTTTTGCACCTGTAGCACCAAATGATGCAGCGGCTATGCAAAATCACCTTTCGGTAATGAACTGATAGTGCCACTGTTCATGAGGTGGGTCTGAAAATTTGGAGTGAAAATATCAATAAATGCCAGGGGCATTAGGGTTTCCAACTGTAATGCCCCACCTTATAGAGACTGACAGGCATCGGGGGGGTGACTTGGGATCATCAGCCGTAATGCTCATGTCATTCCACTGCCACCCCCACTCTGCAGCCAGTGACAGGCATCAAGGTGTGCCTTGGTGTCTTTGGCCCCAAAGTTCATCCCATTCTCCTATACTGCAACCATCTCAGCATATTTCCTTATGGAATGCGGTGAGTGTAAGGCCTGAAGACCCCAAGGCACACCGAGACAGCTGTCGGTGTCTGCAGGGTAGGGTGAGATGAAATGACATGAGGCTTATGGCCAATGACCCAAAGGCACACCCCCAATGCCTGTCAGTCTCTGCAGGGTGGGGGTGGTGTGGGGTTGGCGTCAGTTCAGTAATTCACTGCCATTCCTATTATGCATCTCTCTAACATCTGCACTACCAATGCCAATGTCAGCAATTAGTATTCAGAATATTAGTGACAAAAGGCTGAGGCATGTCATTGTTTTGAGCCATTTCAAGACTTTTGAAAAAGTTCAACATTAAACTTGCTTCATAAAAAAAAGGTCTCTAACTAAATGATGCCCATTATTATGTGCTACCTTGTTCTTCTTTCTTGTTTGTTAATTAGAAAAGTGTTAAATATCATAACCCTTTATATCCACATTTAAAGGATCAGTGCCATTTTAGTACTGAAAAACTGAGAGGTAGGTATGTAAAATACCTACCTTTTGGACACTTACAGTCACACAGTTTCAAAGTAGCAGAAAATAACCAGGTAACTATGTTTATATAGTACTTAAAGTATCATTAATGTATCATTCAACACTATTGATTACTATATTTCCAAGAAAAGAAGACACCAGGTCTACCATAAGTCTGAATTAATGTTCTGGTCTCTCATTACTGAAGTAATTTGATCTCCAAACCCCAGAGCACAGTTTTGCATTCTGCTTATCCAGTCAAAATGCACTGCTGGGTCAGTGGTGTCCCAATGTACTGTGCAGCTATATGTACAGACTGTACCCTTCAGCATCATTCTTGCAATGGGATAAGAAGCAATGCCATTCACTCACCAGTCATGATCCCTTAACTCATTACCAGAACTACTGTAGATATAAATGTAGACAATACATTTTATCATTTGATTATCCACAAGCAGAGCACATCTTTCTGAGCCATTCTCGGGATTTATAAACCAAGAGAGCTGGCAAACATTCAATATCTGCACCACTAAACAGCAGTGGGGAAACAAAACAGTAGTATTTCTCAGTTTCAAGCATGCACTGAAAGATTATATACTGGGCAATAGAAGTGGCTTTGATTTTACCACCATCATCGTGGAACTGCACAGTTTTTATTTAAGAAAAAAAAATAATGTTCAGTAATAACCACTGGGTTGTGCTTTAGCACCTTTTTTCACTGTTGCCCCATCCCTGATTGCTCAGGTCCATGACATTGTGCTGCTGATGCCATTTTAGTCACCAGTATCCAATTACTTGTACTTTCCCAGCACCTTATGAAAAGCCATTATTTAAGAAAAAGAAGGCATCTGGTAGAAACGTACTGATAGCTTTCATTTTCTGTATTCCAAAGGGGTTCAATATGTTTCTTCAACAGGCAGAAAACTGTGCTGTGACTAAAACAACATTATGCTGCCTTCCACAGAATGTTGTGACTTCTCAGACTATGAGGTAGAGAATGCAGTGACAGAATCATAATGTTGTGTTATACTCTACCATAATAAATAGTGGTTTGTTACCAGTACACTTTGAAAGTGAAAATAAAATACATTTTCTGTTGCCACACATTTGTAAGAATGACTAAGGCATTCTACAAACAGGAGTTTGAATATTATTGTTCTTTTCATTTCAAGGCAGCATTGCCCAGTGGTTAAAGCACATAACTGCACATATAGAGACCCAAGTTCAAATCCCACCAGAGCAACTTGCAGTAGCATTTCCTTTTGTCACTTGACAATTACACTGCACATTATAAAACATTGACTGGAAATGGAACATTCTGATTGGCATATAGCATTCTACAAGTGCTATTTAAATGGCTGGAAGCCTTCATGTATACATACAGTAGAATCTTAAGAATTTTAGCTATAAAATATTCATTTAAAAAATATAAAAACAACTGAATGTCATAATAGCATAGGAGCATTTCAGGAGTTAGATTACATTTGTTAATCTAACACAATAGGTATAAGCTACTCAGCTTTGCCTCATATATCGTGGTTTCCCTAGCCAGTAATCCAACTCGGAGCCCTAGCTACAGTACTGCATATAACCACATTTCTTTTATTGCTGTCCCCTTTTTAACCTTTGCTCATTTTTACCACCAGTCTGGTTTTGGAGTGGATGATCAAGTTTTGCTTTTTATGTGTCTTGTCTGGTCCTTCAGTTATTCAAAGGGGTATTCTGGTTTTAAGTTGAATTTGGAGTGGCAATCTTTAAGAGGTGCTATCAACTCATTTATTATTTCAGCTGCATGAGGTTGCACACAAATATCTGAAGTGATAACAGACATTCGCTTCTAAAATCAGCCAATATTGGACGTATAGTATAAAGTATGGTTGTTTCTTATCTAGACTCACTCAGAACATTCAGTACTATCATTTAGTAGTCCATGAATGCCTTTTCTTGGTTTTGGAGGAAGTATAACTTATGAGCTGCAAAAAAAGGCAGGGCTGAGGTAGGATTTGTGGTGACACGTTGTCTGTTTTTGCCTCATGCAAAGCTGGTAGTCCTTTTTCTTCTGTTCCCTACCTGGCATATGGATCCATTATGGTCACACACCTTATCTTCCAGCCAGGAGGGAAGACAAGTAGGTACTTTCACAACTGACCCCAATTCCACTCCAAGATACACCAGTAGGAAGGTGAAGTACACAATGCTCATGCAGTATTCCAGTCTACCTGGTCACCTGCAGCATGTGGAGATAGTTGATGCAAGCTAGAGGAGCAGTTCTGGTGGCTGAAGTACACTGAGAAGAAAAATCAGAAACTAAACTCTGAGAAATTTCTAAAAATTAAAAAATGTTTCTTTTCATAATTATTTTTCTTGCCACTTATAACTCAAGCCAACATTTTATGTCTGGGATGCCACTTTTTCCCAGGCATACAGTGGTTTTCTATATGTTATACTTAATTTTCTGGACTGCTGCATCTGTGGACTTAAGGTATTCCAACAGTACAAGCACGCGCTCATTAATTGACAGCTCAGTGGGTGGCAAGAGGAGGACTTTGCCAATCACCCGCTGGGGTTCGGGATCGGGGAGTGGAGGTGGTGGAACACTATTTGCTGTGGTGGTATGGTGAAGGTGCACTAAACCACCAGGGATTTAACATTTTAATTCACACACTGGGGATCTTGGAATAGGGAGGGGGGTTCACTAGATCACCAGGGAAAAAATGTTTATAATTCAATATGGGGATATGGATGGGGAGGTTACACTGACTGGATATGTCAGATGGGTGGTTGGGTGGAGGAAGGAACCACTAGCCACAGGGCTTTTTTAATTACAGGATAGGTGGGTGATCGGGTGGGGGAGGGCCCACCAGCCACCAGGGCTTTTCCAGTTACAGGTTGGGTGGGTAATCAGGTGGGGGGAGGGATTGCTAGCCACCAGGGCTTTTTGAATTACAGGTCAGGTGGGTGATAGGGTGGGGGGAGAGACCACTAGCAACCAGGGCATTTTTCGGACAATCAGGTGGGGATCGCAGGCAGAATTTCTGCAAAAGTTCAGAAATGGATTTTAGAACTTTTTCAGAAGTGAAAGTGAGCTATTCACTTGAATGCCACCTGAGGAATGTTTTTTTTTCACACACCTCTAACTGTCTCCATGAAAAAGTACTTTTTGATATTCCTTTTGAACTTTCTGCAGACAACTTCAGTGGATTACTCATTGTGCTTGTATTTGCAGAAAGGGTTAAGTACTCATTTCAGTTTACCCTGTTTATCACATGGAGATATTTAAACCTTTCTAATATGTCTGCCTCTTTCTTCAAGCATGGCAGGGTGTGGCTCATTTTGGGATTTCCATATGCCTTGTGTGGTGTGGCACAATATGGAAGGGGTCTGCATTGAGAGTAGCAAAGTAGAAAAATTCCAGTGATACAAGTGAAAGCAGAGATTGGAAGTCCCCAACATCTTGCAACCAAAGTGCTACTTCATGAGGAGGAGAGCAAAAGAAGCAACACATTAGTTAATAGAAAAAAATGATTGTATATGCATATCTTAGCAGTTAATGTAATTGATATACTTGTATTCTTAATCATGTTTGTCTCTTGATCATTGTATTTGTTGTCCTATGTTTTCTGTGTTAACTTGTCGCTGGTGAAAAGGGGCAGAATTGTTCATCTGGCTTACAAGTATAAAAAATAACAATGAAAAAATGAAAAAAAAAGTTCCATGAAATCAACTATTTGCCAAAGAAAACCTGCAACTTTGAAACGTCTGGCAACTCTGGTAAATGATTTGAGTCTGGTGGCATTTTTAGCGGTCATTGAAAATCTGTACAGTAGTATTACTTCCAAGGTAAACCATCTTAAAGTTTAGCAAACATCAACAATACCAAAAAAAAAAGAATATTCCCAGGGTCCACTAAGAATGACAACAAACTGTATGTGCGTAAGAACACAAAATGAAAGATCACTGTGAAACAAATACACTTTTTTGGACTGAGAAACAGAAACATAGAATTTGATGGCAAATAAGTACTGCTTGGCCCATCCAGTCTGCCCATTTCTCCCTACCTACCTACACTATTAAATGAGACCATGCCCAATCTACAGCTCTTTCTCCATCCCCCTTCCTTTCCATTATGATTCCTTTGTGCTTATCCCACATTTTTGAACCCCACCAGTGTTTTTGCCCCCACCACCTCTGCTGGAAGGCTGTTCCTGGAATCCACCACTCTTTCTGTGAAGAAGTACTTCCTCACATCTCTCTTGAATCTACCCCCTCTAGCTTCATAGCATGTCCCCTTGTTCTTTAGCATCATTTCTTCTGAAAATACTCCCTCCTGTACCTTATTTATCCCTGTGAGGTATTTAAGAGTCTCTGTCATATCTCCACTCTCCCTCCTCTGTTCCAGGGTGTACATATTGAAGTCCTTTAGTATCTCATCAGGAATCTGATGCAGACCATACACCATTTTACTTGCCCTCCTTTGAATCACCTGCACTCTGTCTATGTCCTTCCAGATATGTGGTCTCCACAACTGGACACAATACTCTAGGTGGGGTCCTACCAGTGATCTATGCAAAGACAACACCACCTCTCTCTTTCTGCTGGTGATACCCCTCCCTATGCGCACCAGCTTCCCACATGCCCTCCTTACTGCCTTGTCACACTGCCTGGCCATCTTTATGTGATCAGTTATGATTACCTATGATTACTCCCTTTCCTACTTGGTGGTCATCAGTACCACTCCACCCATTGTGTACTCTGCCCCTAGGTTGCTGTGCCCTAACTACATTATTTTGCACTTTTTCACATTCAAACCCAGCTGCCGTAACCTTGACCACTCCTCTAGTTGTCTCAGCTCTCTGTTCATCCTTTCCATCACCCCTGAAGTGTCCATCCCTTAGCAGATTTTGGTGTCATCTGCAAAGAGGCAGGCATTTCCTTCTAACTCTTCTGCAATGCCACTTATAAAAATATTAAAGAAGACTGTCCCGGCACTGATTCCTGAGGCACCCCACTGGTCACCTTCCCTTCCCTTCCTTGGAGTGAACTCTATTTACCACCAACCTCTGTCACTTATCCCCTAACCAATTTCTTATCCATATTATTACCTTTGGACCCACTCCTAAGCTAGCCAGCTTGCATACTAGTCTACTATGAGAGACGGTGTCTAAATGACTTATTGAAATCTAGGTAGGCCATGTTGGCTGCTCCACCATGATCTGGTTCCTTGGCTGCCCGGTCAAAGAAATTTATCAGTTTCTTTTGACATGACCTCTCCCTTGTGAAACCATGCTGCCTTGGATCTTGTGCCACACTGGATTCAAGATATTCCACAATCCTTTCCTTCAGCAGTGATTACATTAACTTTCCCACCACCGATGTCAGGCTGACTGGCCTATAGAGCTTGGCAAAAGTTGGAAATTCTGTTTTAGTGGAAATTCCATGATGTTTCAGAACTTTCATGAATGTTTTCGAACTTCTGCCCATTGTGAATCAAAAATCTTCAGAATGGGTTTGGCAAAATTTCACCCTGTTCCACTAATCCACTCAGATAGAATAGCAAAAAAAAAAAAAAAGAAAGCTCTGCCTGAAATACAAATAAAATTCTCTTGTGGTTAGTGGTCCCTCCCCCCACCTGATCACCCACCTGATGTGGACATCATATGCCCTGGTGCCCAGTGTAACCCCCTCATCTCAATCCCCCTGAATAGTCGAAGCATTTCCCTGGTGGTCTATTGAACCCTCCTCCCTATCCCTGATCCCCAGTACATGAATTCACTGCTATTCCCTGGTGGTCTGGTGCACCCCTCACCCTGTCCACCTCAGCAGGTAGTGTCCCACCACCCTGCTTCCCCCATCTCAAACCCAAGTGGATGACCTGCACAGTCCTCCAATCTCCTCCACAGCTGGCCACCCACTGAGCTATCAATAAATGAGCAAATACTTGTACAAGCATGCTCTCATTCACTGACAGGCCAGCTCTTGCTCACTCAGTAACAACTGAATGAATGAGCATGAGCTGGCAATAAATGAGCATGCGGTTGTACACGTATGTGTTCATTCATTGATAGCTCAGTGGGTGGATGTCTATGGTGGAGAGCAGAGGGCTGTGCCAGTTGCCTGCTTGGGTTTGGTATGTGGGGAGCTGGGTGGTGGTACACTATCTGCCAGGGTAGGGGGCAGGGGGTGCACTAGACCACTAAGGAGTAGCGGTGAATTCATGTACTGGGGACTGAGGATTGGGAGGAGTGGTTCACTAGATCACCATGGAAATGTTTTGACTATATGGCGGATCAGGATGGGGGGGTTACACTGGACACCAAGGCATGTGATGTCCATGTTGGGTGGGTGATTGGGTGGGGGGAGGGACCACTAGCCACCAGGGAAGTATTTTTTTATATATGTGGTGAGTGATCTGGTGGGGGGGGGGAGAGACTGCTAGCCACCAGGGAATTTTATTTCTTTTTTGAGCAGGGCTTTGGGGGGAGGGCACAGGATACCAGGCAAATCTTATATGTTTGATATTGGGTGGTGATCGGTGACCAGTAGGGGGATGCCACAAGACACCAAGAAAATATTAAATGGGAGGGTGCTGGCAAAAAGTCAATTTCCATGAAAGCTGCTAATTTGATTTCTAAACTTTCACAGAAGCAAAAGTCTGACTTTTGCAGAAATTCTGCAAGCAGAAGGGTAGAAGACTTGATTTGCTGGCCAAGGCACCTAGCTTCACCTGAGCTCTTTCCTTCTAAGACTGCTTGAAAGGCAGAATAGAGAAACTTACCAGAGCAAGGGAGAAGGATTAAGACTTAGTTTGACTAAGCAGATTTACTGTGTGGTGGTGTTTTTATTTTCTACTCACAGGGATTGCTACTGTTTGTTGCTAACATTTAATTGCTTTATTTTTCTCTGATTCAAATTGTTGTTGCTGGTATACCTTCTTCTGCATTATTACAAGGTGTGCCTACAGGTTGTGCTAACAGATTACTGCTGTAATCTTCTGATTCAAATTGTCTTTTGCAAGGTATATCTTCTGTTACTGCTTGATTTTCTCTGGAGCAAAGTGTTTCTTACAGGGTATATCTTCTCTGAAATTATTACAGGTGGTGCTTTACAGGTTTTACAGTTTTATCTAACATTAGGATAAGCTTTCAGGGTTACTGCATTTGTTGTTGACTGATTGTTTCTGCTCTTACCTCCTTGTTCTTTTCGTCCGTGGTTCTTCTTTTAGGCAGGGAAGGCCCAGCCACCCACCCCATCCCCAACCACCCCACACTACACTCCTTTTATAGGGTACCACAGTTGTGACATTTCCTGTGGCAGAGCAGGAAGGGGGATCAGTGGGCCTCCACAAGGTGATCTCATTTACAGGGGCACTAGTAATTTAACTTGTTATAACAAGTTAAACAAAGCACAATTAAACCATTACTTGCATTTTTTTTCCTTTTTTTTTCCTTCTAATTACTCTGACTAGGTTAAAAACCCAGTAACTTATTTGGAATGGATTTCATTAACTGCAGGTACTGTGGAACAATTTTCAGAAGGGTAGTCTTACAGGATTTAGGACACTGTCCTACATGCTGGGCCTTTGGAGATCTTAGGGCTCAGCTCCGGGCAACATGGGCAGAGATTGCATGCCTCAAATTTCATATTGAAGAGGAAATACATTATAAGAACCACCCACCATTTCCCCAGCATCCAACAGAAAAACCTCAACCGCAGAGGGTAGTTGGTCCAGGAGGTTGGCAGGTGGTTAGGAGGAGCAAATCAGGTGCCCCATCACTCTCTGATCTCCATCACATTGCCTCCAAAAACCATATAAACACTACAAACAGGTATCTGCCTCTATATCTGAAATCAAATAAAGAGGCAGAAGACACTGCAGAGCAGTACACTGCGCACAGGAGCTAGCACAACAAAACTCACCCAAATCAGGAACCAAAACTAAACAAGCACAAAGGAAATCCAAAAAACTTCTGATCATAGGAGACTCATGATTCAGGGAGTTGATACCATCTCCAGCCAGGGAGATGGTCAGATGTCTCCAGGTACATCAGCATGGAGAGACACTGACCACATTGCTAAAATTGTTCACAAAGCAGGAGAAAACATTGATGTCCTAGTACACATAGGGACTAATGATCTCGCCAGCCGGTCAGTTGTGGAGACCAAGGAACACCTGACTAGGCTGGGTGACAAACTATCATCTATTTCGTCCGGCATCTCCTTCTCTGAGATCCTGCCAGTCTGGGAGAGGGGAGCAGATGGACGGAAGGTCAGAGAAGGGGAGATAGGGGAGCTAAACACGTGGCTCAAGGACTGGTACCAGGAAAAAGGACACAGATTTGTAGGGAACTGGCAACAGTTCTGGGAGCGAAAGTTCTTTAAATTTGATGGACTGCATCTGACTAAAGAGGGAGTCAGTGCATTGGGGCAGAAGTTTGACGTCTTTGCAGAATATTTAAACTAGCAAATGGGGAGAGGTGCAGCACCCAATACGTCGAATGGGAAGAACACCCTCCCCCAGCTAGTGGTCAAACAGGAATTCAGCGTGTTTGCCGCTCATTTGCATCACCAGGTAAGAAAAAGGTTTGTCTCCCCATACGATGCACAGGGGTAATGTCAAACTTCACCCAACAACTAACACACCAAAATCTGGCCAATGGAAAATCATGTACACAAATGCTCACAGCCTGGGAAATAAGATCCCAGACCTGCAGGCAATAATGTCAGAGGCTAAACTGGCCATAGTAGCAATTAGTGAGACGTGGTTTACCAGTAACCACACTTGGGAGACTTCAGTACCTGGCTATGTAATGTTCAGAAGAGACCGAGGTGCAAAAGGGGGAGGTGGCCCTGTATGTTAATGAAAATATCAAAGCTACAGAAATTCAGAATACACATAAGGAGCCAGAAGAACTGTGGGTCACCCTGAAACAGGAAATGGGACAGCCATAAGAACTGGGGTCTACAGGCCCCCAGACCAGAGGAGGACATAGACACATTACTGTTAGAAGATATACAAAACATGACAGCTAAAGGGAGGTTCTGATAATGGAGACTTCAACATGCCAGATACAGATTGGTCAATACCAGCAGGAACATCTGCCAGAACTAGACTCATAGTGGATTCCTGCAGGGGAGGGCCTCAAACAACTGGTACAGCAAACCCACAAGAGACAGGGCTATCCTAGATCTAGTACTGACTAACAAAGAAGGGATCACAGATCTCCAGGTAGAAGGTCACCTGGGGCCAGTGACCATCACATGGTATGGTTCAATTTGACTACATCTAAATCATCCCATTCCAAGGCAAAAATATGGGACTTCAGAGGAGCTGACTTTGATAAGATGGCCAACAGAGTTAAGATAGCCCTGGCAAAAAGAAACACAGGTGAGGGGGTACAGGCAAAGTGGGCAAGCATTACAGATGCAATACTTGAAGCAACATCCCATTGTGTTAGACAGAAAAGGAAGTGCAAAAGAAGAAGGAAACCACTTTGGTTCTCAAATACAGTAGCAGAAAAGGTCAGAGCCAAAAGGCTGGCCTTCAGGAATTCTAAGGGAACACAGCGGGATGAAGATAGGGAGGCATACCAAACTGCCCTAAGGGAAGCAGGTAAGGCAGTAAGGCAGGCAAAGTCCCAAACTGAGGAAACACTAGCACGAACAGTAAAAGAAGGTGACAAGACTTCTATAGATACATTAGTGAAAGGAGAAAGTCCAGAGGGGTATTGCTAAGCTTAATGGAGAAAAGGGATCATGTGAGGAGGAGGACCCTGTAAAGGCATCTATCCTAAATAGATACTTTGCTCAGTATTTACTGAAAAAGAAGGTAGGGCAGGGCCCACAGCTCAGCATCATGGACACAGGGGAGGGAGGTGAGCACTACTCCTTCACAAAAGAAATGGTCCTACAAGACTTGCTAAGCTCAGAGTGGATAAGGCAATGGGACCTGATGGCATACATCCCAGGGTACTTAAGGGAGTTAAAGGAGGAACTAGCAGAGCCATTAGCAGAATTGTTTAGTGAGTCTCTGAGCACAGAAGAGGTCCCAGAAGACTGGAGAAGGGCTCATGTGATCCCACTTCACAAGAGTGGTAGCAGGGAGGAGGCGGGAACTACAGACCGGTCAGTCTTAATTCAGTAGTGGGCAAGATTATGGAGGCACTCCTTAAGGAAAGGATAGTGCAACACCTGGAACCATAGGGGCACAGGATCCAAGACAGCATGGGTTTACAAAGGAAGGTCCTGTCAAACTAATCTCATAGATTTCTTTGACTGGGCAACCAGAGTGGTGGACCAAGGGGAGCAGTTGATGTCGCCTACCTTGACTTCAGCAAAGCTTTTGACACTGTTCCACATAGAAGATTGATAAATAAGCTGGTAGGCTCGGTGGTTGTGAAGTTGGTCAACTGGGTGGCACACTGGTTGACTGGCAGAAAACAGAGAGTGGTGGTAAATGGTATACAGTCAGAAGAGATGCAAGTCACAAGTGGGGTACCTCAGGATCAGTCCTGGGGCCAGTCCTATTCAACATCTTCATTAGTGACCTTGCAGATGGACTAGAGGGTAAGGTTTGTCTGTTTGCAGATGACACCAAGATCTGCAACAGAGTAGATGAGCCAGATGGGTGGGCAGAATGAGAAGAGATCTGATAAACTAGCAGAATGGTCGGAAGAGTGGCAACTGGATTTAATGCAAAGAAGTGCAAAATCATGCACATAGGGAAGAGAAACCCGAAGCCACTTATAGGCTGGGAGGAGTTGCTAGCAGTCACAAAGGAAGAAAGAGATTGGGCATCATCATCACTGATGACCTAAAATCTACCAAGCAGACCTCTAAAGCAGTAGGTAAGGCTGGGGGGTAGGGTGTATTAGTAGGGTATCACAAGTCGAAGAGGGAGGTAATAATCCTCTGTACAAGACATTGGTTAGGTCCCATCTGGAGTACTGCGCAGTATTGGAGGCCACACCTTCACAAGGACATTAACCAAATTGAGGCAGTCCAGAGAAGGGCAACCAAAATGGTGCAGGGACTGCATCAGAAGACATATGAGGACAGATTAACGGAGTTCAATATGTATACCCTTGAGCAAAGGAGGAGAGAGGTGATATGATCGAGGCATTCAAACACCTTAAGGGCATAAACAAGGTGAAAGAGTCTAACATGTTTAAATATAAGAAAAATAGCAGGACAAGAGGACACAGCATGAGATTAGAGGGAGGCCGAATAAGGGGAATGTAGGAAATTCTTTTTCACAGAAAGGGTGGTGGATGCATGGAATGGCTTACCACAAGAAGTGGTGGCTATGAATACAGTGCAGGCTTCAAATAGGCATGGGATAGGCATAAGGGAGCAATACAAATGACTATGAATAGATAGGTCACTGACAGAGCAAAGGCCGATGGCACATTTATAAGGTAGAAAAAGAAATGGGCAGACTGGATGGGCCTTGTGGTCCTTATCTGCCGTCAACTTCTATGTTTCTATGTTTCTATGTTTTTTTTGCACAGCTCTATTGGACTATAATTTCCAGTGTCTTCCCTGCTACCACTTTTGTGTAGTGCGTCTACATCAGCCCTCCTCCAGTCAAAAGGAGTGGCCATAGTCATTAGACTCCTAAGAAACCTCTGCAGGAAACAACTAGTCATAGTCAACTCATTTCCTGAAGTACAGTATGTTTTTTTTCACTTAATTCTTTGGTAACCGGGTAAGGCCCACTAGTCCCAATGCATGTTTTCAAAGGCAAAGTGGGTGCATTGGGGAGGTTAAGTGACTTGCTCAGGGTCACACAATATACAAGTGTAAGTTGTGGAAATCAAACCCAAGCCTGCTGGATGTACTATGCTCATTCACAGCTCATTAACCTAACCTCTCGGCCATACTGACATAAATGTATACTGTCATGTTTAACCTCCTCCACCTGCCCATTCCTCTAACTACATCAGAGTACGTTTGTTTGTTTTGTTGTTGAATTTTGTTGACCCGGTAAGCCCACTGGGCCTAGAAGTCCCTTTTTCAGGGGCGACCGGGGTACAGATGGTAAGCAATTGAATTTGAACCAGATTAAGCTGTTGGTGGTATTTGAACCTTACATTATGCATTTATTCAAATAAAAGGAAGAAACTTTATTTTTAATCAAAAGCCAATAAAGTAATATATAAAGCACTAACTAACTCAAGGAGGCAGTTTGGCCTAGTGGTTAAGGCACAAAGTAGTGACCCTGAAGTTCCAGGCTTGACTGACACAACTGCCACTTACTCCCTGTGTCACCCTTAGTAAACCACTAACCTTCTGCTTAACATCTCCTAATTTCTCTGAAAAATAACTGCATGCTTTCTGACCCTACCTGTGTGCAGAAAATGACAGCAACATTTTTCTCTCTCTCCCTTAGATAATAGAGAACACTGTGATGTACTTCATATCAAATTCACCATATAAAATTAAATGCCTCTCCTTCCTCTCCTTTGTATGTCCTGTAAATACTGTAAACACAACTGCAGAGAGAAAAAGTTGTTTTGACATTACTCTGGATGGTGTGGTAAGTTATAGGACACTGCATTCCCATCCTTTGAGATATATTATTCTTTTTGTATCTATCTTCTTATTAACAACACACAGTTTCTATTATTTGTACCTGTATGTGTCTTGAAATTATTGACAGAAAAAATGCAAATCTTTAAATCGAAAAAAAAAATTCTAATTTGTAGTGAAAAATAATACCGAAACTGTTCTTTGAAAAATGACACACTCCATACATATAATAAACTTTTCTTTATTTGAAATATGTTATGACAGAAGGTCTTTTTTTTCCAATTGTTAAACCAGGAGTGGCACACTAAGCTGAAAGCTTGTTTACACATGCAACCTGGGATCACAGGGAAGTTAAGTGACTTGCTCAGGGTCACACAGTATATGCAAATGGGGGCTGTGGGATTGAAACCCAGTTCTCCAGACTTGCAACTTAGAGCCTTAAAACCACTGTGCTATACTGCCTCCCATAATTGTCTTCATAACACTCCTTTCTGGAAAGTAAAATATTTTAAGGCATAAAGTAAAACATTTTTAGGATTAGTTCACTATTTAAACTACAACATTTGCATCATGATTTTTAAGCACTGTGGTGAACTGTGTTGAAACTAAATATTTGTTTTTTGTATATGCTATATTTTAAATAATGGTCCCCATTCTGTTTAACCTTTACTGGCCATTTAGTAAACACAGTGGGTGTTTCTTATTTGCACCCTAGTGGTCAGTACCATTTTAGAACTGCATGATCTAATTTATGCCCCTTCAGTCACAACATTTTTAACTATATCTTAAAAGTGTTGTGCCAACAAAGGAAGAGCTGAGCAACATTACAAACAACATCATACAGTTTTAAAATGGTACCTAACAGGAGTGTGTAAATCAAAACCTCCCACAGTGTTTCTAAAAGACCAGAAAAGATGGTACAATAATACATTGTGGATCAGTATTTGAAAATTATTTTCTACAGAAAACTCAGGCTTGCAGATAAAATGCAGTTTTCCTTTAAGAATTCAATTGTAAATGAAGGGACCAGGGCTTGAAAATGCATGAAGCATCCTAACAAATCTTGAACGAAGGGTTTCAAGTTATTCCAAGCTTATTCTCCCATACTTTATAAGGCATTTAGCAACACTCTTTTTTTATATCTCTAATTGTCTCTTCTACCTTGCTTAGGTTGGTTCCATTTGTTCTAAGCAACTGCTCAGCCCCAGCACCCCAGCCAGCAACACCCATTTGGAAACAGAGGTGGTCCCCTCCCTAGAGCACCAATGAATCTGATGGCAATAGGAGGCTGCACAGGGCCCAAAGTATATGTGGCATCCTCTGGCCAGCAGCTCAATGGTTTCTCAACAACAACAGCATGTAAACCTGTTGTGAAGGAAAAGGGCATGTGCTTGCATAAAAATGATCAAAAAGCAGTCCATACCAACAAAATGAAAGTTGAAGAAACAGTCCACCAAAGCCTAAAACAATGGCAGCAGCATTTTGTAGCCTAATCTGCTGCTTCTTCAGCCATCTCCCTCATGATGCAGCAGTTTGGTTGCAAGATGTTGGGGACTTCTATCCTCTGCTCTCACTTATATCAATGAAATCTGTTGAAAATACAACCATGTTGGAGCAATTTGGCTATTGTTTAGTCCTTGCTATACTACTGTAGCTCCAGATTGTTAGTGTTCATTATTTTTTTTATTTTTGGTTGGGGTTTTTCTGTTTTTTTTCTCCCTCCCATCCCACAGGATGTAGCGTTTAGTGTTTCAGTCATAACCATAGAGGCAACTGGATGATGGTACACAGTGACAGCCAATGTGTTTTCCTTCCACACTACATGCTATGAGCTTTTCCTCTACCTTTGGGTACTCAAGCAGTGGTAAAGTAATGGAGACCAGATGGCCTATCATCATCAAGAAGGGAATGAGTGCCTGCTAGGAGGTTTAGTACTCCTTCCACCAGCTGGCCCTCTGACACCCCAAGCTCATTCCCAAAGCTGGGTCACCAGGGTTGCAAGTGCCAAGTCTGCTGCTACACAGACACGCCTGTTTGAACTATCCACTTTTCACCTTAGGACTCTGCTGCAATATCCTGATTGGGAATTTGCATGCTGCCTTTCAGAATAGTTTGTCAGCTGCTGGTCTGGAGTTAAACAAATATACTATGCCATGTTGATATTTGGAACTGAGGTACTGAAGTACAATGCAGTTCTTGAAACTGTGTGTTATACAAGCAAACAACACTCCAGATATTACGTATTCAGTTTTCACCACATTAATTATGAATAGTGCAGACCCATGTACAAGATAAGAGCTGGATAAGCTGAATGCACTCCATTATATAGGTGTACACTAGTAGGAGTGCAACACAAGTAATGTTCATACTAGAGGATAGCCAGTAATGATATGTACTACTGTATATATCTAGCTATAATGGGAAATATTATAGGAAATCAAATTGAAATGAATTTGGATTTCCTCTGATGTATAATAATGGATATATATATATATATATATATATATATATATATTTATAGTCTACAACATGTCACTGGCTACCGCTGTAGGTTAAGAAGTGCAGTTTGTACTGTGTATGACTGCTGACACCAATCTATATCTTTCCTCTATCCAGGTTGGCTTAACTCTAGCCAATTACAGTATTACCTCCTGCTTAATTGGCTGGGGTCAGTCATTTACTGCATGGTCCCTCACATCCCACAGAGGCTGAACACAGTACCTCCATACTGCTTCCAGCCACCACAAGTAACATAGTGACATACAGTTGCAGAAAGTCACAAGCAGTACCACATGTCCAGATATACAGTGGAGACAGTCACAATTCAATGCAGTGACCTGCAGTAAGTGAAATGTCGCAAAATATTGCATGACAAAAGGGCTTGACTGCCACTGAATTACACTGTTCCTTGCAGTATACTGCAGCATTACTGCATTGCTGTATCTAGCTATTTCAAAGGAAACCCCATAGAAATGAATAAAGATTTTTCATGAAATATTTAGCACTATCTGTATATACCACTACTAATCCATGACTGCTACTGTAGTACCATTCAATTGTAGTGTTGGAATGGACATGTGGTTGAGTTTCTCCACATCCCATGCCCAACAGAAATAACTTCAGTATACCTAAATTTAGTATGGACACACATCCAAACGTATTCATTTTAATATGGACATACATCCAAACTTATCAATCTATATGCAACTCCGACAAATGTTTTATAACCCTCAATGTCATCCTTCTTCACAAATCATTCAACCTGGATCTGGTAATGGATTTTCAGGTTGGCAGTGCCACTGTGAAGCAAGACTGGCAAATAATTTATTCATAATTGATAATGTTTTAATTAAACTAGTAAAACTGTATCTATAATAAACAATCCCCATGTTTTGTTATATATGAACATTTTCTCACCGGTGGTATTAAGTGTTGGATCCCATTACAAATAATTAAATATTCTCTCTCTCTCTTGTTTCCTCTCTCTCTTCCTGTCTCTCTTTCTCTCTCATACACTTTCTGTCTCACATTCTCTAAAACTCTGCCTGTATCTTCCCTTCTCACTCTATCTCTGCATCTTGGTTTCTATGATCTGTAATCTGTTATCTATATAGTATGTGTGTGATAGAGAGGGAGAGATAGAAAGTATGATCAATTATGTGTTAATACCACCTTTTAGAAAAACCTTAGTATAGTAAAAGTGGTCTTACAAGCATTCTTTGGGTTCAAGAACTGCAAACCAGAGGTTAGGGGTTCTGATACCCTAAGAATGCAAGTGAGTGATTATTTTGCTGGCAACCTGAGTGTCTCTTTAAACTTTGTCAGGATGCAATATTTCTTTTTCTTTCTTATTGGAATTATAGAATAAATGCTGATGCTGTAATCAAATCTAATTTTTTGGTAGATAACCAAAAGACAGATTATATAAAGTATTCATAAAAGCATTAGGGAAATCCATTACTGTAATTGGAGCAAACAGATCACATGACTATGTTATATGTGATGCTATGTACATGGTTGTAAACATATTTCTATTTTTGACTTTTATCTCATCACACACCTATTTTACAACTGTGTTGATAACACTTCAAATATATATATAGTGTATAGCGGGTCCTTGATCAGCATGATTTTCTAATCTTGCTAAAATGTTGTTTTACCACATTTCAAAAGTCATAGAATGTGGCTGTACCCTTCTGTGGTACAACATATCATCAGAAATAGGTGGCTACCTGCGCTCAGAACCATGAGTGTTATTGTTTGTTTTTTTAAACCATACTGTCCAGCCACCAGGTGCAAGTGACTGTGAAACTGAAAGCAGAGCCACCCCCAGACTCACACCCAGTGGCTCGACAATTTTGCTTAAAAAAAAACAACACACACACACACAAAAACCTATACCCTAGAAAAAATACTGATTAGGTAAGCACATACCCAAACCACCTGTGCTGCCACCTTAGGCTTCTGATTGCATCAGACCTCTTGAGTTTCACTCACGAGGCCTGATGTAATCAGACCCCTCTGTGGCAGCACAGGCAGGTTGTGCATGGTTGCCCAACCAGTTTTCTCTATATATTTATACTCGGCAACATGCACAACTTGTGGGGTAATAAAGCTCTCAGCAATACTTTGTGATAAACAGCCATCCTCTTTGTATATCTTATAGAGTAAATACCATATGTTACCATGTGTTATCATTTACTCCTCACATATCCCCCAGAACAATATATTGTTGCAGCAGGTGGAGAAAGAGATATTGAAAACAAAAGTAGGTACTATATGCAGACTTGTATTTAATGCCATTTTGGATTTTTCAAGACATTTTAGTATCTGTCTAGGTCAAAACACTGATTGTTGAGAAACCTTTTCAATCTGCACAGCAGATAAACTGATTAAGATTAAGTTTCAGCTTGTTTATTTAAGGTCAATGGCATACATATACAGAACGAGAAGAATCTTGCCATTTCTTCTATATGTACAGTATGTCATCAATTTACCAATGAAAGACTAACTTTGACAGTGCTTAATGATATCACAAAGGTCCTGTACTGTTTTCAAACTTTTCTGCTCCATTCAGGCAGAAACAGCTTAATCTGAATGAAAGAGTTTATTAAATTGTATACAGTTCCTTTGTAAATATTATTGTATAAACAGTGTATGTAATGGGCTGCATTATGATAGTCAAAATCATTCCCATTAGCAAGGATAAGAAAGGAATAAGACATGCCAAAGGGAGACACACACACAATTAACATCTTAAATTGCAGATTTATTCCCTCATCCTTTGGATTTTGGATTCATTTATTTAAAAATTCCCCAACAAGGATAACCAAATAAAATACAGCACCTGAATGTCATGGGAGTTCCAGGGAAGGGAACAGCAGACAGCAGTATAATTTAGCACAGAAGAAAAGCAGTTACATACAATAAGGTAGAAATACAAAGCAAAAATGAAATAGGATGTTTGAGCTTCAGTTTATTTGATGTCTATGTCTCCTGTCCTCAACAGCTTTTTTTGTAAGATTAGTAGTTCTACTTGCTTTAATGTGCCTTTGCTTTTGTTGGCCAGAGATGAGATTAATCCGGGAACCTCTTCTTCTACATCTAAAAGTGTTCCTAACTTGAATATGTCTAATGGGTTAACATTTCCACATTTAACCCTTAGGCTGCTGACAGAATTAGAACGAATAGGAATTCTGGACTGATATATCAGTCCACGGCACAGAAGGGTTAAATGCCAGAAGTCTTTATCCTAAAGTTGCTGAACTTTAGGTGAATGTTGATGATTATGCAATGGCAAGAAAAATTTTAGCAACCTGATTGGCTGCTGACCCCTAGACACAGTGATGTTACTAGACAATAACATCACTGTGTCAAGGGCAGGCACAGAGATGGCTGCAATACACTAAAGAATATTCCTCCCTACTGGACTACCCCAAAGCTGACAAAGCTTTACATTCCCCCCACTACCTCTACAAATGTGGAAACTGCCATTTCCACTATTTCCAAACCCACACATAGAGCAGCATAACTATCACAGTCTGTTTTATTAATGTCACCAACATAATTCAAAACAACATTTACAAGAAAGTAAAAATAAAGCCATAACTAAAAATGGCATTCTTGCCACTCACCACCTTGAACAACCCAGTGCATGTGCACAACAGCACCACACTCCACTCGCTGACCAACTCAGTGGCCATTACAAGTGGCAGTACTGCTTAGTGTGTTAATTTTAAAACATACAGCATGCTGACTTGTAACAGCAGCCTGGCAAGGAGGATATTACCTTTTCTGATCCCAATGGGTATAAAAATCTAGCACTTAATCAGACCACCACTGCCAGTGACATCAGCCACACAACATCCTCCTACTCTAATCAGTGCTTCCCTGATCAACAGCCTACCAAATAGCTTCAGAGCATGCTGACCTATCAACTGGCACCAGTTCCAAAAAGTAATCATGGTTGTGAACCGAGAAACAAAGGGGTGACAACAAAGATATGTATACAGATACAAAAAAACATAAAGAGGTTTCCATTTCTCTGCAGGGGGACACACAAGATGAAGAAAGAGAGAGGCGGGGAAGTGAGTAAACATAGAGGGAAACATGGAACACCACCTACTGGCCAGCAATAGCAACAAGGGATTTTTTTATAGATATGTAAACCTACCCTGTCCCCCCCCCCAAAAAAGCTGAAAATGCATTTAAAAACAGTTTTTTCCCTCCTTTTATTTATTTTTTAAAAAGTGAGCCATTGTGTAATAGCAATAAGACATTCCAGGGTGTGGGTTACTGTGTAATAACATCACTTTTTGTGTGCTCCAACTACCAGAGGCATGATGTTATTGCACAATAGCCAACACCTTGTCCTGCCTTATTGATTAAATATCACCCTGACTTTATTTGGATATTTGAGACCTGGTTAAAGCCAGTAGTCTCAGACAAAATGTGTTTTTTATCTAGTTATAACATCGCCTGCTTGATAGAGTGGGAAAGAAAATGGGTAGAGAGCGTGCTATTTATTTTAAGAATCATTTCAATGTTGGTGTGGTAGCAAGTACTGTAGTCATCTAGGTAATTGTATTAACAAATGGATTTTGCTACATCTAGTATTGGGGGATGCAAACAGGTTTTTATAAGTTGTCTTTATAGTACCACGCAAAGTGGTTTAGATGACCTTTTTATTATCTTAGTTACATGAAGCCTCTTATTAAAAACTGCAATTTTATTGCTAGGGGTCATATAAATTTAAATTGGTAACAAGACCGTGGAATTAATTATGCGGCATTTTTATCATTGTTTTATTTGTCGTAGTTAATGAATTCACTTACACGTTTACATATGTCTAGTGGAAACCCTTCTCTTTTGGATTGTTTTTGCTTTACAAATAGGGCAGATAGGATCACTTCCTCCAGAACCTTAGAGAAGCCTCTAAGTGTCCATCTTCACATTTTTTAGCTTTTACTTTTAAACCCACGTAAAGAGCTGCCCCATATTATTTTAACTCAGATTTTGGAGGAATTGATTCTGACATAGTGCAGAAGCAGGTTAGTATTATTGTCTGGTCTTATGTACATGCAAACTCACTTTTTACCATGCTTTGTTTTTTTTTTGTCTTTATGCCCAGTTGTTCCCCCTACAGGACTACTAATAATAAATGGTTCCCCCCAAGATTAATGAAATTATTAAGAAATGAATGGTAGCCTGTTTGCAATATAAAAACATCTTAACAAATGCATCACTAACTGAAAGCCATCATATAAGAAAAGACTTGTAGGTATTTGATTAGGCCTACTAAATCTAAATGTTATAAAAAGCAAATCAGTGATGGTTGAGCAGATCTGAAGCATTTCTGGACTAATGTTAGGTCTCTGACTAGATCTGAATCTAACAGTAATATAAGAAAATTGATAATTGATGACTCCAGTCTAACCGACCCTAATGAGACGGCAGTATTCCTAAATTTAAAGTATACTGATCATTCTGCTTTTGATTTTTCAAATAGAAATATTTCTTAATGTGATCCTAATTTTGTTGGTGCAGATGGATTTGTTACTTCTTGTCCTCCACAATGGCCACGATTCACGATGGTGTGGTTTCATGTGCAAAACATTTGTAAACTGACCAAGCAGCTCTGCACCCTCTAACAGGTGTGCCCTGGCCAGATGTCACCATTGCTGGCCACTCATCCGTTGCCCTGCCCTCCTGGCATGCAGGTGAATGGTGGGTGGACATAGGTAGAGCAGTGGACCCAGGCAGGCATCCAATTAGATGCCTGTCCTGGGTCCCAGAGTGGATCCCCGTGCCATGGCATGGGTCCAGGGAGGTGAATGGCACATGTGGGCATCTGCCTTGTGTACAGTACCATCAAAGGTGCCACCACATTGATGCCTTGTATGTTGGCACCCAGTGGATGCACCATAGGTTCCTGGTGGCTAGTGAACCCTTCCCCATCCAATCTGGTGCACCATGCAATGCCTTGTGCACAGCTGCCCCTCCACAGCAGAACCCCTCCCCCAGTCCTGTTCAACTGAGACTTCTCCCCCAAACTGAAGCCCTGACCCAGCAGCCCCCTGTCTCATAAGTCACTGAAGTATACTGGAATGATGTGACATGGCTCCTAAGGTAACTAGGTAAAGCCCACTTAGGCACAGGTGACCATTGTCAGGGGCAACATAGGAGCACTGGGGTGGTTATGTGACATGTCAGAGTCACACAGTAGACCAGTGGAAGTAGTCCCTCTGCCCCAGTACTGTATGTCAATCCCCCCCTGCCTGCACAGTGGTGGGTAGTGGCCCCCCTCCTTCCAACAGCACTGACATCCCACCCCCACATCCCCTGTACTTGTATGTCAGGGCTGCCGTCACCAGATGGTGAGTGACACTTCCCACCACACATTCCACCTCATCCAGCCACCGTCTGATGGATGCTGGGAGCATGCAGCCTAGTTATACAGCAATATGCTCAATAAATAAGCAGTGCACTCCCAGCATCATTCAGATGATGGGTGGCTGAGGTGGAATGTCTGGTGGGAAGAGTTGCTTGCTATCCGGCGACCGCGGCACCGACATATAGGTATGGGGGACATGGGGGTAGGATGTTGGTAACATGGGAGGGAGGAGGGCCACTAACCATCACTGAGCAGGCCTAGGGGGATGGGAATCTGTGAAGTATAGGACAGGGGCTACTGGGCTATGCTGCGGGTGTGGGGTACAATCTCTGAGATTTGGGACCAGGCCAGGGTCCAGGAAGGGGGGGAAGTACTCTGCATTTGGGACTGGGTCTGGGCTGTGGTTGGGGAGGCAAGCAGTGGCCAAAAGGCTGCACCCAGCTGTCCTCATCTGCCCAGTGTACTGGACAGCACAGAGAGGTGACTTTCAGCTCTGCTGTTGACTTGTGAGGGGGTGCATATTGAGGTATGCCAGGTTCCCCCTGTGTACATGCTGCAGCCCTGGAACAGCACTCAGTGCCATTGTGCCTGGATGCAGCGTGGTGCACACCCCCTGGCACACCCCTAGCCTGCCCTTGGTACATAGCTGCTAGGGCAGTCTGATGATCCAGCACACAGGGTGCTAGCAGACCTGTGGTGAATGCTGAGGGAGTCCACTGCATGGCTTTCCCACACAGGTTGCCTGCACCTCTGCTACATGTTGCGTAGGCAATTCACACTTTAATGAATTGTGGCCAATGTCATTTTATTTTAGGAAGCTTTTGTCCAGGAAAGTATTTAAACTTATTGTCTTTATTCTTATAAGAACTGGTGGTAATAGCAATGGCATTGGTGTAAGATTTTTGAAAATGATTGATTTTCAGATATTATATCCACTCAGTGTAATTTTCAATTAGTCCTCTGTGACCCAGGAATTTCTGACTATTTGGAAATGTGGGTAGGTGGATCATATGCCTAATGTCCCTGATTCTTCCTCCTGTAACACCTAGGTGGTGCTATCCCAAGGGCTACTACTCCTGCCTGTGGGCCTAGGCACAGGTTGAGGGGCCTGAGCTCTGTGAACGGGTGCCTCCACCTGGAGGTATGGTTTTTGGGTAGTGTAACTGCTGTGAGCATAGTCCTCTGGACACTATAACCCCCCCAATCCTTCTAGCAGCATAAACAGGTCAGCAGATAAACAATCACATATGACATATGAGGACAGTACTGAACCCAGACTCTGTACACTTACCACCAGGGCTGGATCAGCTGCAAAGACCCTGGAGACCCCCCTGTAGAACAAGACCTGCAATATAACAGTTCAATGACAATACAATATCCCCTCCACAAAGGTACACACTAGCCAAGTTAATTGCAGAAAGAACAGAATCTGATTTATTCAGAGGGATTGAACAAGGGTGTGGCAGCAATCTAGCAGGTGATTTTAGATCAGATTTGTTCAGGCTGAACATGCATACACTAAGAGTCCCTCTGTCACAGTCACACACTCTGGGTACCCAGTTGTTGCACAGGCTAGCCTGAAGTATTGCCCAGGTAGGCCAGCACTGCAGCTGTTGTTGGGGCCCTTAGGAAAAAAAACAATTAACATGCACTTCAACCCAGAATTTGCATTCCAGAGCTGGATGGCTCAGTTCATTGTGATAAACCCAAACAATTAAATCAGATGACACAAGATGATTGCAGCTCTGTTGCAGGGAGCTACCCTATTTAATACTCATGCTAGCTAGACCAGGAGGCAGGACTGATGAGATGAAGACCCCTGGATGTTGTTCTGGCTTGCCAGGGGAAGCAGGGCCCTCACGACTCATCGTGGTGGTCAATGCCTGTTCGATGGTGTTGAGCAGGGAGCCGAATCCCTGAGCGGGTCTTTTGTCAGATAAGTCTCTGTGGTGGGAGCGGCAGTCTAAGCTGAGATGGTAGTGCCTAGATTGGAGCAGACAGTTCAGATTTAGTCCGTATGAGTGCTAGAGCAGCTTACA
The DNA here is from genome assembly GCA_016271365.2 of Neoceratodus forsteri. Classification (NCBI taxonomy): domain Eukaryota; kingdom Metazoa; phylum Chordata; order Ceratodontiformes; family Ceratodontidae; genus Neoceratodus; species Neoceratodus forsteri. Next base: position 410,284,962 of record CM028133.1, on the reverse strand, counting down.
GCTAGCATAACACATTTGAAGGTGAGGAACCAAATCGCGACCCACACAACACATTCAGCACACTTATAAGCAACACAACAATACACCTCAAATCAGATGACGTCCATTTGCAATTTAGCAGGGTTTCTGTGCAAACCTCTTGTTCTTAAGCTCTCTCCGGTACCTGACAGGCCAATCACTTCTGGAGCAAGCCTTCGGTCCACACTCAGGCAAAATTCACTCTTTTCCAATTCAGGATTCAGGTCTCAAGAAAGATATTCGGATGCAGTCCGATTTTATTTGCACAAACTTCTTTACACTGGAAGATGGTAGCAGGCAGGCCAGACACAGCCTTCCTGCCGAACCCCAGTGTACCACGCAGAAGCAGCTGCTTGAATGGCTCGAGCTGTTCACTCTCCAAACCCCAACTCTCAACTGACAAACTGCTGCAGGCAGTTCTGGGATTTCCCAGTGATCAAAAAGGTTTGGTTGGCTGATGAATCTGTCTGTCACAGAAAGTACTCCCCCTCCAGGTCATTTAGGTGCCAAGCAATAAAAATATAATTCCTGCTGAAATTCAGTCACACAAGACCTTTGGGGACAGTCTCCATTTTAAGTCCCCTGAGGTTCCGATTGATCCAATTCTGTCAGTCTAGAACCAAAATGGTGGCTCTAAGCAAAACAAATCCATGCTGCAAAGGAAGGCAGGTTAGACAAGCTTCTATATTATTATTATTATTATTATGATTAAAGCAGATAAACAGCAAACAATCACAAGCCCTATAAGGGCTCCCTCTGTGAATATAATGACAGCAGAATGGAGCAGCAATACTATACCCTGGGCACGATTTGAGCGTTAAACCACTCAGCCCCAATCCAGATTAATTATGTCCTACAAAAATAGATAGTTCTTAAATAGACAGGCACAGAGGCCATGCAGACAATTAAACTACTGAAGACACAGGACACCATCCTGGTAGTGGGCATTAGGCAAGCCCAGGAAGACATTTTAGGAACCCCCATTTATAGGGGCGTTACACTCACTTAATGGCTTTGGCCCTATTTCTATTCTAAATCCTATAAGGAAAATCTTTGAGAAGATTGTCTCTGGCAAGCGTAATTCTTACTTGGAGAGGTATGTTCAATTCTGTGCTCAAAAACATGGCTTTTAGGAGGGCTGTGGGACTGCCTTGGTCAGGTTTCCAGAATCAATCCACTGTTGTATTTAAGCTGGTCTTCTCACTGGGGCAGTGTTCATAGTCCTGACCAAGATATTCAGCTTGATTGAGCATAAGCTGCTTTGTAAAAAGCTAAAGAGAGTTTTGGTTTATCAGCAAATGCTATTTTTGGGGTGAAAAATGTGCCCAACTGGGCGTTCTCAGATTCTTTAGTTGATTCTTTTTCTTTATCTTGCTTGGTTGACAGAGGGTTACCTCAGGGGTCCATTCTTGTACCACTGATGTTTACTCACTTGTCAGTTCCATTTCAAATATCTGTAAAAACAGCAATACTCTGCTTTATGCAGATGTCTTAAGAGCAGACTGTAGTTAGATGGATGTTGATGGGATTTTTTGTCATTTGATAAAGGATTTTCATGTTGTATGTAACTAGTTTAGTAATAATTATTTGGTTTGTAATGTGAAAAAATAAACCCTATGCTTTTTGAGTCTAAAACATTTGTGAATGGTATAATCAATCACTTCAACTACATGATACTCTAGGAAAAATCATGGAGTAAGTTCTGCAGTTTAAATGTTTGAGTATTTTGATAGATTCTGTATTGTCTTTCTCAAATCGAAGTAAATTGGTTTGCAAAACTATAAACCAAAAATTTGGTGTTTATAAACTGAAATCCACTTTTTCTTTTCAAATGCATAAATCTATAGCAATTTGGCATTTTGGGTAAGGGGTGTCCCTGCATGAACTTCACTGGATTTTTAACAATAAATGCTTAACCAGAATGCAGCTTATGTGACTTCTGTCTTGTGGTGAAGGTGAAGCTGAATTCTGCAGCATTTCAGTGAGTACACTTGTTCTTTGGCTCCCTTCCAAACAGTATTTAGTTGCCCATTCATTTGTTATTTGTAGTTTGGTGATTGTTGCCTCTTTTTGATTATGTCTCACACCTATTTTTGTGATCTTAATTTGAAAGAGCTTCAGCATTTAAAAGTTGATTATCATAACATCTGCCATTTTCTTTTGCTTGTTCTGACTCATACTCAGCATTGTTCCCTCTATGCTGATTTTGGTACTCATTCTCCATTTGCTTGATTGAACATTTTTTGGGGTGTAATATTTGTAAAGCAATTTTTAAATTAAATATTTTCCTATATATGATTTGGTAATTTTAAAGGATTCTAAAAATCTACGTTCATCTAAGGCAATGTCTTTGCAGGCTTTATTTTGTAATACTAGAATAGGATCTTATGCCTTCTCTATGGCTGCTCTAACTCGTTGGAACAAACTACCTGAAACCATTCATAACTCATGTCCTTATGATGTGTTTGAAAACTGCTTGCATCAATATTTGATGTCTCAAAATGTTTGTAATTGTATATGACATGTATTGTATTGTATTGTATTTATTGAAATTGTACGTATTTTATGCTTGCCATGTTTTTGGCCTGGGTCGAGCCTGAAAAGGGCCTTTGGTTCAGTAACTCCTATCCGGTAATCAGATTTCAAATAACTAACTAACTAAGAAGATAAGATATAAAACATCATTCATTACAGTACGACATAGATGGAATTGCTGTAGTATGGCCAATTGGGCCTGAAATGTATTATGTACTGTGATTGGGTGTGGGCAACACTGGACTAAAACAGTTACAAGAGGTTCTCAACTGGTGGACAGGCTGGTTTTAAATGAATGTAGACTGGAGCATTCCAGATATGAGGAGGACCATATTCGAGGAATCTGTGGCAGAACATACAAATGCCTTTTGACAAGAACAATGCTCCATTGAAAGAGTTGAAAAGTTGGACACTGCATACGAGTGGAACAAGGTTTACACAATAACATAGAATTTAATTTACTGGCAGATAAGAACTACTTGGTCCAATGAGTTTGCCCCTCATTTCCCCTGGCTATTCTGCCATCAAAGACCCTACCTGATCTCTGGCCACCCCTCCACCACCACTATCTTGGTACTAGTTTTCCTTTTCACCTAGCTCATGCATGCTTGAAGCCTACCTCCATTTTCACCCCCACCACCCTCCCCCTGGAAGATTAGTTTTGGGCATCCACCACCTTCTCAGTGAAGAAATTCTTCCTCACATCCCTCCTCAGTGTCCCCCCTTAAGTATCATTGCATGCTTCCTAGTTCTTGTACATCACCCTTTCTTAAAAAAAATGCTCCCTTCTCATACCTTTTTCACCCTGTGAAATATTTAAAGATCTCTAGCATGTCCAGCTCTCCCTCTACTCTTCCAGGGTATACAGGTTTAGATCCCTCAATTTCTTCTCATACGATATTTGGTGAAGCTCTTGTACCATTTTTGTTGCCATTCTTTTGATGGTCTCTACACTGTCTATGTTCTCCCTGAGATGTGGTCTCCAGAACAGGACACAGTACTACAGGTGTAGTCTCATCAATGACAGATACAGTGGCAACACCATCTCCCTTCTTGTGCTGGTGATACTCCTCACTATGTACTCCAGAATCCCTCTGGATTTTCCCTGCTCCTTTGTCACATTGCCTTGTCATCTTAAGGTCATCGGTTCTGATTATTTCTATGTACCTTTTAGTGTCTGTCGATACTCCCACCCCATTCTGTACTATGCCTCTGGAATTCTGCACCCAAAATGCATGATTTTGTACTTTTTTGCATTGAATCCCAACTGCCATACCCTTGACCATTCTTCAAACTTTCTCAGGACTCTATTCACTCTCTCCAGCCCCTCTGGGGTGTCTACCCTATTGCAGAGCTTGGTGTCATCTGCAAAGTGGCACACCTTCCCTTCCCTTCCAGTTCTTCTGCATGCTCCCTTATAAAGGCATTAGTGAGGACTGGAGCCAGTACTGAGCCGTGAGAAACCCTGCTGGTCACAATCCCATCCCCTGAGTAAGTGCTGTTAACCATCACCCTCTGTTGCCTATCCATCAGGCAGTTATATACCTAGTGTACCACCATGGTTCCCACCCACCCCCAGGTTTACTGACCATAAAGAAATAGAGCAAGGTCTACTAACCATAAAGATGTTTCTGGAGTACATCCACACTATGGGGTATCTTATTACACTAATATAATGGTTTTAGTCATACATAAATGAGAGTGTGTCTCTCTTTTTTTTTTGAACATATTCTGTCCCCCTGGGCACAGGCTGAGACCTCCTTCCACCAGAGTCAAGCTCTGTTCCTGCTTATTGAGGCTCCACCACTAACCTGTTCAGGACCACAAGGCCCACCTGTGACACATTGCTGTGTTGCCACCTGGTTTACCCCCCACACCCAAGGCTGAGTATGCATTCAGTCACTTCAGCATCTCTTCTCTTCCGTCAGTCTGTCCACCCACAGTGGGGTGGTCCATAGATGGTGGTGATGGGAGCCCAACATTAAGTGTGGTTGGCAGGTACAGATTTTATCTACCCAGTCCTGCCCCATTTTCCCCCCTTAAATCCTGCTCTCCCCTAAAGTGTCCTGTGTCACTAGGTATTGGCACACCATTACACCCTCCTGATGACAGCCCTCATGTCAACTTCCCTGTTTGAGCACTGTACCCTACACCACCACCTTTGGTCACCCAGGTGGTGATAGAACAGCAGTCCTGAGAGTCCCTGTGCCTCAGAGAAGGAGGAGAGCTTCTATTGGGATATTCAAGCTTCCTCCTGAAACCGGTCCTCCAATGGCCCTGGCTCATTCCTGAACCCAGGTCATCAGTGTTTCAAGCAGTAGCACTTCCTCTGTGCCTGTGGGTCGGCTTTGAGGGTGTTTTCATAGAATATTTTCAGTCAGGTCATAAGATGTTTAGAGTTGTAATTTTACTTTAGGATAAGATAAGTTTAGAAACTGTGGGAGACATTTTCAAAAGGATTGGATGCAGACTCAAATTTATGCTGCATCTGTGTCCATCCACTTTGTTTCCTGGCAGCTCTGCTGCTGTTGTCAAATGTTCCATCAGTTTATGACAGAAAGTTCAAAATGCGTGACAGAAAATTGATGCAATTGCATCTACCTTGGATGCAAGTCACAATTGCATCCATTTTGGATGCAATTCTGTCAATTTTTTGCTACAAACATTGGACTCTGTTAAGCCATCAATTCTACTTAGAAAATAAGGGTAGACACACCTTGAGCAGATCCTCTTGAAAATTCTTTACAGTAAGTTTTGTTTGCATTCAAAGGTATAGAAAGTCATTTAGCAAAAGCTAGTTTTCAATGATGCCCTGCTATGCTAAATAATACAATAATAGCACAATTGTTTTGAAATACTTCAACTGAAGAGATTTGCACATGTGTTATATAAGAGCTGTTGTATTAGTGTGAGTGGCTGGATCTGATAAAAGCAGGGATGACAACCACAGCCTCCATTTTGTAAAAACGTTTGTTCTTGGTAGCAGGTTAATTGTGAAAGCCATACAAAGGCACATTTATTTGGATGTGCTGTACATGTTAACTAATGATAAAGGTGACGACATACACATATAGCACCAATGTTAAACATAAAATATAAGGCTCCATAGGGGCTGAACACTGAAGACAATATGTCTTACCAAGATGACATCATTGATGCAGGTTCCCAGCAGCCTCAGCCTCCGATCAGAGCGATGCTTGGAAAATGTTTCCTGGTTTCGGCAAAAGTAAAAAAGTCTCCAAACAGCTATTAGACACCTGATTTTATGGTACTTAGTTCTATTATTCAAAACCTCTCCCTGTCTGTTCTATTTCCACAGAAGGAATTTCTGAACAGTAAGCCCCATAAAAACATGTTTAGATGGCCTTTAAGGGGTATAATAAGGGGGAAGATCAAAAAGCAGTATTTCAAACAGAGCAGGAGAAATAAGTGAAATGCAGTATGCAGAGGAAGTAATGGATAACCACTGTAGAAGCTACTAAAGATGGACTTACTAGGTTTATGCCATTAAGGGCTATGCACCTTACGGTGCTGACAGGAGACCCTACATGCTGCATTTAAAATGGTTCAGTTGCATGCCACGGAGGAACAAGCTGGTTATTGGTGTTGGATTCCTAAAAGTTTCAGACTCTGGCAGTCGTTTTCCTCCTTTAATGAAAAGAAAAACATATTTTTTATATTTTTTGCTGAAAGCATAATCTATGTGCTGGTATAAAATGGGTAAGGAAAACCCAGGATCCTAATTGGCTGAGACAGGCTGTTACCAGGACATTTATCTCAGTGTAATGACCAGGCATGAAAATGTACTGGTATAAATCTGCTGCATGACAATGAATAACGCTGTGCCAATTTAGAGCTTTGAATTTTAAATGAACACAATTTTTTCTAGGGCATCTACCCACCCCTATGCTCCACAGCTCACCTAGGAGCCTAGTCTCTGCTTCATTTTTTGGTATTGCACTCAGATTTTCCATTTATTTTTTAACATCCTTTTGCAGTCATTGTTAACCTCCAGTAGACTGTGTCCCCCTCACCAGCCCAGCTGATCCTGGCAGTGACTAAAGTGATATCTCAGAATCGGCACAGTCTACTGTCCTTGTCCTCTGAGCAGGCAGTGAGGACCAGGAAACAGAGCTCTTAATGCTAAAAGCTGCTCACTTCTGGTCCACAGAGCAGGTACCAAGGACCAGGAAATGCTAAGTGACAACTGCCAGAAGCCACAATAAGGGATAAACTGACTGAAGTTATTAAACAAAATAAAACAATGCTTAGTCACTGCCCCAGTCCTCACAGAAGACAGAGAGGACAGGGAAGTGGCAGAAAATGTCTAGAAGCCACACAATTGAAAAACTGTAACAAAGAGGAACAGAAAAGAAAAAGAAACAATCAAGGTCTGCTACCTTATCCCAGTCCACAGAGCAGGCAGCAAGGGCCAGGACAGAGCAGAAGGCACATGAATGAAAAAAGTTTCCAACTCTCCCTAGTGAAGGCTAGTGTAGGAACTATTTTACCTTTAAAAAGTAAACTTTTAAAAAATGTTTTCAAATTTTTTTTTAAATTTTCTTATTCTTTTAATTCATTAAAATACTACCTAATACCCATTTTATAAGTGCAACAAGAAACTCCTGGGTGGGCCTTTTGCTGAAATAACTTCAGGTAGTTGGTCATGAGACTGAAGGCTCAGTGTGTCAAGCACCCAAGAAGTGATGTTATCCTCCAACACCTATGCTGGAGTGCACTATTGCTATTTTAGAAAATGGCAATGGAAATTCTAGCATTCTGATGGGGTTGGAGGATTCCATTGCTGTGCATCTATTTTTCAATAGAACCCTGTAAATAACTAGTTCCAGCTGTTGTGAGGCAGGTGCCACATCACCCAATAGTATCAAGGTACCACCTGACACAGCTCTCAACAGCAGTCCAAAGTTTGCACAGCAGCCTGACAGAAAGTAACATCAATGTCATACTTCCCGCCTATACAATTTAACATACTCACTGAAAGAGAGATAAATGTCATGTTCCACAAAAATGATCAACATGAAGAAGAATGACAACCACCCAGAAAAAGAACAAAAAGGAGAAAAATATAAGTACTGACAACTGCCAGCTGTCCCTCACAGCTGACAAACTCTGTAGAATAGAAACAGATAAGGAGGAATCAAACTCTAAGAAAAACACTCTATGGGCAATCTCAGTCATACAAGATTGGGAAAAACAATAAAACATGACAATAAACTGGCAGTCTGACTCCCCACAATCTCTAAATGAAATACTTAGAAAATTCTATGCTGAAGTCTGCAGCGGTAGTGGTGGCGAATATTCAGTTTCTGGCTACTGTGTTTTAAGAGGTGGCATTAACAGATTCAGAAATGGCCCTGACATTGCCAGAAACTTGAACATTATAATTCACCCAGCATTTAGAGGCATGAACAACGTATTCAAAAGCATACTCAAACAGTTTTGCAAAGGAAATAAAGACACCACCTGCCATCATCTGCCTGTAATGGCAGCCGATTTAAACAAGATCTGGAACACACCCACACTGTCCCCCAAAACTGCACCTGGCTTAGTCCAACGTGTATGGTTTGAGATACAAATTCATGTGGCAAGGCACAGCAGAGAAGGACTCAGAGAGTTCACACCTTCATCATTCACAGTGAAAAAAGATGAAAATGGACAAGACTACCTTACACTGACACACAACCCCACCACTAAGAATCATAAGGACCCACTAGAAATAACTAAAGAAATTCAATGGGGTTGCATGTATTTGCAGCCAGGAAACCCTCTATGTCCTGTTGCTGCATTAAAAAATGTTTAAGCAAAATACCGCCATGAGCACCCGTGCTGTATCTACCTCTGAGGCACCTAACACAGTCTTATCCTGACAATGAACAAGTGTGGTACATGAATGAGCCAATGGGCAAAAATTATCTAGGCTAACTTGTGAAAAGACTCAGTGTAGAAGCTAAGATTAGTCAATTGTATACCAATCACATATAAGAAGTACCTGTGTTCAAGTTCTTTCCAACTCTGGATTAGAAGCCTATCAAATAATGACAGTCACTGGACACAGATGTAAATCCAGCCTTCAGACCTACTGGTGCTAATAACAAAGCGAACAAAAATTATGGAGCAACCTCTTAGCAGGAAACACTAACGAACCAACATGACAGACAAGATCTCAACCCACTATAAACAACACCTCAGCAGAAAACAGAGAAGAAACTGTTTCCCTACCACCTACAGGAACCTCAGGAAAAAGTCAGAAAAGCTAATTTAACTTCATGAACTGCACTTTCATGGGTCCAGTAAATTTCATAGAATACAAGAAATAATGGGCTGCATTTTTTCTTATTTTGCCCATACCCAAATAACAGTATAAATCTGTGTTCAGTTCTGTTTGTTATTTTGCCCACCTCCTCCCAAAAAGGGAATATTTAATCTCCCTAACTATTAAATTGTTCTAATAAATATTAAAATAGTTAAACAAAGAACTTTCTGACCCTTTTTTTAACAAATTAACCATTTTCTAAGTGCAATAATATGTTCTAGGGTGGGCGGTATTGGGAAATGGCAGACCTTCCAGGGGCTATAAGGCCCTTCACGTGTGGTGTTAGGCCTCTTCATGCCCCTGGGTGGTCCAATATTCTCCAATACCACCCACCCTGTTGGGTATTATTGCTTACATAAAATGTTTCTTTTGTGTCTGCCAAAAAAATACATTTTTAAAAATGTTTTAATGAGTATGTGCATTAGAGAAACCATTGTTGCCATTGTCTAGTAGAGGGTGCTGCTACATATTGAGTTGCTCTGTCTCCTCACTCTCACTCCCTCACTTAGTCTCACCCCCCTGCATACACACAACTATCCAGTTATTAGTTTTGCTGTATCTCTGCAGTGTTCATCTCCCCCAAGAAAGCTATGGGGATGAAGAAAGTTTAAGGTGGTCCTTAGAGCAGGGAAGGGGAGTGAGTGATGCACACATGTTTAATTGTGGTAAGATCCAGAGTCCCTGCAAGTACTCGTGCTTGTTTCAAGTTCAGTGGCAATTGCTGTTAGTTTGAAATAATAGCCTAAGACAAAGCATCTGCTACAGGAACTGACATTTTGGAAAAGCAGATACAATTTCAATAGGTGTCAACATGAAGTGAGGGCAACAAGCAGCTTTTTTACAATATTTAGTTGATTTGCAGTGGCAACTGGTGGGCAGGGGTGTTTTTTTATTGATTGGAAGTATACTGACAAAGTTCAGGTCACCCATTACAACCGAAGGCAAGATCAGTTTGACAGTGGTATGATTTTTCCGTGTCTATGTGCCTAAGTTTCATAAAGTGATGTTAGGCTGGGATAATATGAGTGTTGAAAGTGGGCACTGACCAATCAAAACCCAGGATTTTTCTTACCATTTTATAATTATACTTAGGGAATAGTGACTAAAATGAGGCATCTGGAATGGAAAAGATGGACCCAACATTCCTTCTGTTCTTTATTTACTATTGTACTTTTGGGACCCAATGACTCAGATCTCTATTATTCAATTGAAAGTATAGCACTCACTCTACATAGTACATTAAAATAGCTGCTTTCAGAACAAGTCTGGGCAAATGTTTGGGCAAGAATTCCATTCAGGGGAACAACAATTGGTAACAACTGTATGCTAAAAATAGGTTATGATAGCTTATCTAACCTGTAACATCCTATGATTCTTATAAACTGTCAAAATGCTTATCAGAAGTTGAATATAATGAATGATACAGGGCAAACTCCTCCTGTTAACCAGGGGGCAATGTGCATCTGAAGATGTGCCAATGAAGGATCCTATACAGACAGATTATTTTGTAATTAGCAATTATATATTACTGCTTAACTCCTCTCTTTAAATGTATATTTTCAGCATTTAGTTTTGCATTGAATTTTTTATTCTATATGTTAATCTTTTGAAGGTTCAGAGAATTTGAACAAGTGGCAAGTCCAAACTCATGACTGATAACTATTGAAGGGCTGATTGTATAATAGATGTAATGAACTTACCACCACAGGAGAAAATAAAACATACAGTGATTGGAAACAATTGCCATATGGCTGAGGAGTAGATACTGTTTTGGTTGCAAGAGCTACCGTTTTCCTGCCCTACCAGCAGGAGAAAAGGTGCTCCCATCATGGCACCCATAAGGGCAGTCCAAAATTGGGAAAATAGGGACATAGGCAAATTTAAATTCAGAAAGACAGTTTAGGCAAAACAGGTAAAGTGAAAATTCACACACAGTTAAAGAACTTACTAGTATGTATTATCTATTTTGCAAACATAGGAAGACAGAATGCCTAGTCATGTCAACTGAACAGATTGATTCCAAGGAACATTCTTCGCTAGGTAAACAGTCCAGTCTGTTATGACCTTAACTGGGTAAGCGCTCATAAGGTATCTACAGTTTAGAGACAGGAATACAACTACTGCATCTGCTTAGTTAAGATGCAGAATATCTGCAAAAGGCTGAGGATTGCTCATGTTACTATTACTGAAAATAAAATGTATATTAATTCAAAATATTAGCCAACTTTTCACAGTATTTATTTATTTAATTTTAGTTTACTGGGCAAGCACAGCATGCAAATAAATGCATATTTTCAGGTATTACCTGGCAGAGTACTAAAGAACAGCACTGAAATACAGTCAGGGGTTTGAGTTAAGGTAAATCAGAAATAAATTAGATGTGTGGTACCACATTATAAAAAATACATGCACAGTAGTACACTATACAGATACAAGTTACTGCATATATTAATAATAAATACACCACAATAGGGGTTCCATGTCATAACAGCGATCACTGTTACAGGGAGTGTTCATCACGTAAAAGCAAACTGGTGATGTACACTTGTGGGTGACAAGACATCCGGCAACTTAAAATAGTATCCACCCCCGTACCCCCCTGACTAAATATAACCAACTCCAGGGGGTTGCATGTCGGGAAGGGGGAGACAGTCTGACAAAATACAAAACAATGGCAGTAGTAAATCTTTCCCCAGCCCTAAACGCAGTACCTGCTGCACTGAAGCTAGCCACTCTCACCACCACACCACTCGGCTAGCTCGGTGGCAGCATGGCACACTACCCCACACAAATCCTCTTCCCTATCCCTCCCCTTCTCTTCCCAATCCCTCCCCTTCTGGTCACCCTCCCTCGCTCATCCCTACTGTCACTCTTATATTCCATTGCAATCCTTACAGGGTAGCCCAAAAGGATAGTGCTGTGAATGAGTCACTGTTTTGACAGTTGCTCATTTACAGTCATTATCATCACTGGATACCCACAATAGGCATTCACCAAAACTGGTAGTCACAAACTGTAATTCTCTCTCTCTCTCTTAGAGGAGAAAAAAATATGACACTAGGCTAACAGGATTGGCAGGAATTAACACTTTGTAAGCCTACAGTAGTAGGGAATATTGCAATAACAGTGCCAGCATGATTTTCAGGTACAGTTGCAAACAAAAGAGGCCTTTATTTTCTTAAGGCTCTTTTGATGAGGAGGTGGGATGGAGTATTCTGGAGGACACCAGGAGGGACTTCCAGAACTTAGGATGAAATGAGGAGAAGACATGTTCATCCATCCTGGTGGTACACTTTGGAACATGGAGAATGACTTATCAGAGGACCGGATAGTGTAGCCTGATAGGACTCTGAAGAAGTGAAATGATGGGGGCAGCAAAGGATGGTCTTAGCAGCTTTACTAGAAAGCAATCAAAAGAGCAGGAGCATTCAGCTGAAAACCATCCCAGGGCAGAGCTGCTGTACTGCATGGCGCAACACAGCAGCCGCCAGCCATGGGTTGCCACCCACCAACCCAGTACACTGTGCAGATGTACCCATATCCTCACTGGTGGTCTAGTGGACCTCCTCCCTCCCTCCCTGTAGCCTGATTGCTGCACAATAATACTTCCATTATTCCCTGGTAGTCTAGTGATCCCCTCACCCTGCCAGTAGCTGCGATGCCCATAAAATAATATTTAATATTCCCTGGTAGTCTAGTTGCACCCCTCACCCCTTCCGATGCTCCAATCCCCATAAATGTACACGTCTGTAATTCCCTGGTAGTCTAGTGGTCTGCCCACCCAACACATAGCTGCAATCCTCATAAAATAATATTTAATATCCCCTGGTAGTCTAGTGGTAATCCTCACCCTGCCTGTATCCCCGATCACCCGTAAGAGCAATGTAAATATTTCCCTGGTGGTCCAGTGGCACCCCGCCCACACAGGACCCACCCGCCCACCCAACCTCCATTGTCGGTCAGCACGGAACCACCCACATACCTCTGCAGCTGCCTGCCGAATGACAGCTTACAGTATCAGCTATAAGCCCATTGGTCCACACCGTGAATAGTGACACAGGCTCTATATAATAGTGGTCTAAATATGTGAATGGTGCATTCATTCACATATTTGAATATTACAGTATGCACTGTAAGCAAATAGTCTACAGTGTGGACCAATGGGCTACAGCAAATACTGTAATCATTAACGAGCAACCACAGAAAAATATGCAGTGGGATTACTATCCCGATGATAGAGAAACTGGGGAGCAGGGGCCCCTGTGTGTGGGCAGGGGGAATTCTGCCTGGACCACAGAAAGAAAATATTTACATTGCGCTATAGGTAATCGAGATATAGGCAGGTTAAGCTACCACTAAGACCTCAGCAATATTAAATATTTCTTATGGACATCGTGGCTATGGGAGGGGTGGGGGTTTCACTAGACTGCCAGGAATATTAAATATTATTTTATGGGCATCACAGCTATGGGAGGGGTGGGGTGTGTCACTAGACTACCAGGGAATTACACAGCTGTACATTTATGGGGATCGGAGCAATGGGAGGGGTGGGGGGTGCTACTAGACTACCAGGGAATCTTTCAAAAGGTATTTTATGGTGATCGGGCTATTGGGAGGAAGGGGGTGCCACTAACTACCAGGGAATATTTCAAAAGCTATTTTATGGTGATCAGGCTACGGGGTGCCACTAGACCCCTGCTGGCAGCACCACATGCTGGACAGGGCGCCATACACATTTCACTGGCCTGCCCTGCACAACACATGCAAATGGGGTCATAATTACATGCAAATGGCTCTATTTGCACCTTGCATACATTATGACCCCATTTGCATACTGCTGGCTGAATATCAGGGATTTGCGCACAGCGTAACTCTGTTGCGCTGGCGCAGTTCCCATTCCTGGTATTCAGCCCTGTCTGGGGGGGGACGCAGCAGCAGATTGTATTTGCACAATGCACATTACCTGATATATTCAGAGGAGCTGCGCCAATTGCTCATCTCTTTTGAATATATCCCTAAGTTTCACCAATGCACCATTGCCGGGTACAATTCTGAATATCGGGGCCTAAAGCTACAAATGTAATCAATTCTAAATTACAAAGCTTTAACAAGAGATGCAACTAATTTAAACTGTGTCGTCGATGTTCCAGTGAAGTTGGAAACTTTTCACTTCATGAACTTTTGTAAAGTTTTCTGATTGTCGGCCCACTTTTTGAAGTGAACTTCATCAAGAACTTAACAAAGTAAATTTGCCATTGAAGATTACTTTGTGAAGTGGAAGACTCTGTCCTAGAGGAGGCTGCCTGCCACAATAAATCAGTGGCCCCATACACAAAGGCAAAGCACTGGCACAAAGTGGTTGCAATACTCAAAGGTGTCACATGTCTTTCTCTATGCTGGCACAGTATCCATTGTACTGGAACAGGAATAGAGGCAGGAGCCAGCATGCTCATGAATCACTGTTATTTTTGATGCTCCTGTGCTCATGGCTGCATGCTGCAGAGTGCAGCCCCTTGGTGGATCTACTTTCCATAGTTTCTCAAGCTTGCCACAGTCATTAAACCAACAGAGAAGAACCACCAAGGTGGTGTAGAGGGACCAAAATTGGTGAAGAACCAAAAAAAAAAATCACACAGTGGAACTGGAATAAGACAGGGAATACATTGGTTTCCGGGGTAAAGAAATGTTTTGGGGAACATTAGATCTCCAGGGAGGACCTGATGTGAGGGATGGCAAAACCAAAAATGAAAACAGCCCAGAAGTGAGCTACAAGGTATAAGCCAGGGGGAGACTGGGACATATTTCATTGCTAAGCCATGAGTCCAGGACATAGCCCATGGCATGGTACCATTTGCCTGGTGCCATGCTGTGGCCTGACCCATGCAGCTGGTACAAAGTCAGTCCCTTAGTGGTCACACACATATGATGACCTGCCTCATACTGACAGTGACACCATTTTTGGAATGCCAGTTTGTGGTGGTGTTTGAATGGGGCATCAGGGTGTGTCGCAGTCTTTCACTATTTTCAGGTGTTGGTGGCTGTGGAGAAGATGACGATAATAATAATGGTGATGGTAGTGGACCTGGTGGTGCTGGTTGTAAGATGGGGGCAAACCACCAAGTTCTGCCAGTATCTTGTCAGATTTGCCAAGGTAGCTCTGAGTTCTTGTTCAGCCACCTGTCCCCTATGAGAAAATGAATACATTTTTCTCTCCAGCCTACCATTTTTTTTCCCTGACTGTGAGGGCATAAGAATTTTTCTTCCACCATCACCACATGGGAAGGATTCCTCCTCCTCCTCCTCCTCCTCATGTGTCATTATCCAGGTACTTTTATGCCCTTTGGCAATTATTGCTCCTAACCCACTACCATCACCAGTTACATTACCTGAAGCTGCTGTTTTTATCTGGCATTCTTCCCAGCCTGATGAGTGTTTGCCCTTTAAGTGGGTACTATATGTTGGCCACCAGAACCCATGTGGCTTACATTCTTTCCACACCTCACTGTGGTGTCACACAGCTTACAGGCTTACACATGGCCACACAGCTGCCAACTATACACTTGGGGCCTTCAAAAAGCTAAGACCAAATATATAGAAATACACACAAACTCATAGAACACCAAAGGCCACATATTCAAAACTTCGCCCAATAAGCAAAGTGATTGCACCTAGTTTACCTGAGCTTTGCTGCTGAGTACAATATTCAAAGGGGGCTGTGGTGTCTGCTAAAATGGTTAGCGCACATGCAAAAGAATTCATGCATGCAGTCGGCAAAGAGTGGGGTGGGGAAATGAATTCTGGCACAGTGTGATATGCAGCACATCAGTGCTGTGCAAATGGAATATGCAGACCACTTTTCACTGCACAATTACTACTGAGAAGAAGCTCTATTTACTCCAGGCAACCCTAGTGGCCAGGGGAGCCATTGCAGTCAACAACCATGTTGGCAGGTAGGGGAGCACACCTGATCCCTTGTGGCTAGTGGCACCTTCCTCTTTCTTTGATCCCTGTCCCCATTAAAGCTACATTCTGCCCTAGTTTCCAGTAGTCCCCTATCCTCCAATCACCAACCTCAGTATAAGACAATGAGTCCCTGGTGCCTAGTGTTCCCGACCACCCTCTGTTCATTAGCTCCATGTCAAAGAAAATAAATCCCTGGTGCCTAGTTGTCCCTCCACCCCCAATCATCAGTCCCATGTCAAGAGAATAAATCCCCAGTGCCTTGTGGTCCCCAATCCACTGATCACCACCTCTGTGCCATGAAGATAAAGTCCCTGGTGTCTAGTTGTTCCTCCATCCTCTCATCATCAGCCCCATGTTAAGAAAATGAAGTCCATGGTACCTGATGGTCACCCTGCTCTCCAGTCACCAGCCCCATAGGAATAAATGAAATCCTGGGGCTCAATTCTCAAAAGTACTGGAATGCCACAAGTCCCAGGGCCACCATACAGATAGCACCTGGCGCTTGCTGCATTCCCTGGCTAACAATCAGGATTCTCGATCCCATGTGCCACATGCTGCAAGTTAGATCAGCTTGCTGCTGGTCTAACTTTGAATCAATCAAAGGACCTTTTTACAGGGTTTGCACCAAATATGTGGTATAAGCCACTGTAAAGGGAATAAAGTGTTGCAAATGCTCACGACCTTTGAGAATTGGGCACAAGGTGCATCAATGAGTTTGGTGCTGCACTGGGTTTAAAGCAGGGCTTGTTGCAAGCCTTTGTCAACCTATGAGGATTGAATGCTTGGTGTCCAGTAGTTCCCCCTGCCCTCTGATCGCTGGCCCCATATTATAACACTTATCCCCTGGCATCTAGTGGCAACAAAGGTTTTATTCAAATCCAATAGCCATAAAACAGCTCAGGTGATGAACACCTCGACAGATTTCACTGGTTTCACAGCATCATCAGGAAGTCAAGGTGTTCATCACCTGAACTATTTTATGGCCATTGGATTTGAATAAAGTCTTTTATGCACTTGGGATGGTCAGTGCCAGTGTTTAACTGTTTCCTACTTGTTCCTTTATGCAAGCCGTATCTCTTATGGTCTGGAGCTGAATTGCTGTTGCAGTGTGGCAACCCCTACTCACTGATCCTTGTCCCTGTAGTAGCATAAGCATTCCCTGGCATGTAGTAGCCACCCCCCACACACCATAGGCACTGGCCAACCTACCCTGCCACCTCTCCACCTTAATAGTGTTGGTACCCGAAACCATACAGTGACTGGCATAGCCCTCCTCTCACCACCTCAGCCAGCTGCCATATGTGAAGACAAGAAGTGCGTGTCCCCTGTACTGTAAAGGGAGCACATGTACTGTCTACAGTAGACAGTACTTATGCTCCTTTTACAGTATAGGGGATGCAAGCTCCCTGTTATTAGAAACAGTGGCCAGCCCAGGTGGTGGGAGGAGAGCTGCGCAGTTGCCATATGATGTCCCACAGCATCAGCAACACCTGTAAGGTGGCGGGAGTGGCAGGGTGGGTTGGCTGGTGCCCATGGTGTGGGGGTCCTCTAGACTTCAGGGAATGCTTATGCTAATACAGGGATCAGGATTGGTTGGTGAGCGGTGCCACTAGACCCCAGCAAATAAATGTTATAATTCCTGGCCAATGATCAGAGGGTGGGGAGGACCACTGGACAACAGGGACATCATTTATTCAAATAGGGCTGCTGACCAGAGGGTGGGAGGACCACTAGGCAACAGGGACTTCATTGTCTTGACATGGTGCTGTTGACTGGAGGGTGGTGGGACCACTAGGCACCAGAGATTTATTTTCCTGACACTGGGCTGGTGATTGGAGGGTGGGGGAACCACTGGGCACCAGAGATTTATTGTCTTATACCAGGGCCAGTGACTGGAGGGCCAGGGGGACTACTGGAAAATAGAGACTCCATTTTTTACAACAGGACCAGTGATCAGAGGGTTGGGGGACCACTAGACACCAGGGCAGGGTGTATGTTTAATTTGGATGGGGTTCAGAGGGTCGGGGGTGCCACTAGACACCAGGGAATATGTCCACTTTTACAGGACTGGCCTATCAGGGTGGGGGTGGAGCTGGTCACAGTGGTACAAACATGCCACTGCTTGCCATGTAAATGTGCCCATAATGGGCATGTAAATTTCCCCTTATTCTCTTGCATGCCAAATAGGCTCATTTGCATGATGTCATCTGAATAGCATGCCAGAAGCTCCAGCACTATCAGGCCTGAGGGTGCTGTTCCCTGCACTTCCAGGATCCATGTCAGGGCAGTGCTACTTGGCTTAGCACTTAATTGATATGCCTCTATATTCAGTGAGATAGCACTGGTGCACTATTCAACTGAATATAGCATCCTCAGTGTCATGCGCAATGAGCAAGCACAGTGCAAAACTTTGCACTCTTTTTGCATATGTGGCCTTAAGTGTTTGTGTATTTATTTACTTCAGGAGTTTTACCAAGAGAGACATACTGAGCTGATAACAGCTCATTTCCAGATACATTCTGGGGGAAGGGATAGGGGAGCAAGCAATACAGGATGTGCAAGTGAAAATAACAAAATGTAGGTGCAGTGGTAATAAAAATGAAATACGATCGATAAAGCACATTGTGAAAAATGGAAGTAAAAAATGCATTAATGTTTTGCAGACACAATAGAGACAGATAATCATGGCAACACAAAATAAATACATATAAGAGTGCAACTCAAGGTACTAGTGCAACAGAGTTCTTGGTGCAACCCAGAAAAGGGGTAAGTTGTTACCAAACAGACTGCAAAGAGAATTAACCATGCCAGCACAGTAGAGTAGGTACAGGTGCAGAAACAGTTCCAGATGTGACAACTGCTAGGGAGCAGTTTTGCCAAATGAAGGATGGAAAATTATTTAATGGGAATACAGCATCAAAATATGAAAGATATATATATATATATATATATATATATTAGAGCAAAAACTCCATTTAATGCATCAGTTAGGGTTGTTCCACAGTGACAAAAGCAGGAAATTCAATGTTAGGGTTGAAACCACCCTTGCACCCTCCATCCCCCCAACCTGCATCGAGTGCGCTTTGAGGTCATCGGCCCCTAACTCTCACCCCATCATATGTGGAAAGAAGCTGAGGAATAGGAGAATGGGGTGAGAGTTGGACCGACAACACCACGTAACCCGATGCCAGTTGGGGGTAGGCTGGAGGGGTGCAAGGAGGGTTTCAACCCTAACATCAAATTTTCTCACTTTTGTTGCTGTGGAACAACCCTAACTGATGCATTAAACTGAGTTTTTTGCTTCTAATTTCCCTTCTTTTTGAGAATGATAATGAGAAATAGCGAATGTAATGCGGCGGCGGGAGCTCAGGGCCCTTAGGGCCCCGTGCTCCCACCAAGTGATGTCTTGTCACATAGTAACGCGGTGCCCGCAAATGCAAATGGTAATGTGCATGGTGACGCAAAGCGAAACAGAAAGAGAAACAGTACTGTAGACACAAATGGTAAAAATAATGCAAACTCAAGTGCAAATGAAAATGCAAAGGGTAACACACATGGTGGCGTAGATAGGAACGGTAAGTCAAATGGGTACGGAACCAGAACCGGAAGCATTAAGGGTAACAGTAATGTAAGTGCACAGGCTGGTTTTCCCCAAAAGCTGCTTAGAGAAAGACAGTGAGCAAAAAGAATGTATGCATAATAATGGGTCTCGGAGCAGAAAATAAGGAGTTGGAATACTAAATTGCTAATATCTCAGGAACCGTTCGACGTAGAAAAAAAATGTAAAAGTCATATGATTTATGACTTTCCTGGCTAGTTTTATACTTAGCTCCCAGCAGGGGAATAAGCATTTTTCTGACGAAAAGTCTGTATCTCGCACCGTTTCCGAGATACGCGCCCTGAAAGGTGCGGTGAATGTTGTAATGTTATCCTATGGGGGAAAAAAGAGAAGTTCAGAGTACCATAACTTTGCCGCCATGTAATATGTTTTCACCAAACCACTAAAAAGCACATCTGTGGGATGTTGGCTTTCTTCCTTCCAAATTTCAGTGTAAAAGACCAAACCATTATTTTGCAGCAGGGTGGTAAAGAATTCCTGTTATTTTGGGCATAGTGTCGCAAAGTAGTGTCATGATTTGCGACACTTTTGTGAGTGCGACACTACTTTGCAACACTACTGTTTCCAGAAATTGGAAAAACATATTTGTAGGGTCTTTAACCTCAAAATAAAGACATGCCTAGCATCCTCAGGGTCCGACTAGGTAAACAGAAAAAGAATTGTGTTGCTAGTGGGTCCCACATTTAAATGCCAAGAATTTTTCTGATCACCAACTGAAAACAAAATGGCAGATTTGCGACATTACTAGGGCCATTTGCGGCACTAAAAAGTACATTTGCAACACTGTCAAACTTAACTTTTCCCATTGACTTATAATGGGAAATTGTTTTTTGAATAACTTTTGAACCATTTAATATTTTTCACGAAATCTTCAACAAGCACATCGGGCACCCCAGCTGCACGTTCCCTGAAGTTCTCGGACTGGTTGCGCAAACCGTGCGACCTGTAGGGATGAGTAAAGAATTCAAAAAAGTGTAAACATGCATACAGATCATGCTTAATAACTCCACAGCCATATATCCAAACATTACAAAAGTTAGCAGATCCCAAGATGTATGGCTCTTGATTGTGTATTCCAAATTTCAGGCAAATCCGTTGAATTGTTGCAAAGTTATTAAGGTGCAAAAGTTTAGGTTTAACATGTAAATGGCTTCTCAACCCTAACTATGGTAGCACTACCATGCTACCATTATATAAAAAAAACCCGTGTCTATGTCTTCTGTTAGCACCCTTTGCAAACTGTGTGAGAGGCCTTTCGGCACCATGCAATTCTGCTTAAAGTTGGACCAGCATAACATTCTGTGGTGATTTGCATATGCAGCCCATGGTGCTTTGCATTGTGGGGGCATGTGTGATTTTGTATTTTCTTGAAACTTGGCTTCCCAGCCAAATGCCCTTGGGGTAACCCTTGCCTCAGTGTTTATGCACAGAGGTTCTTTGTCTTTACCATGTATATAAATATATATATATATATATATATATATATATATATATATATAGCATTGTGAATGTTAGACAATATAGTAGGCCATGGAAAAAGATGACAGGGGTGCTGAAATGCTCATGAACTTTTTCCTACCCAACTTAATCACTGTGAGCAGAAATAGTACACAGCACTGTCAAGACTCAGCAAAACCTACCTCTACTCTGCCCCCCTCCCAGAGATATGCACTGCTGCTGGCTGGCTGATCATAAACAAGAAATAAAGAAGACTTTTTAAGAACAAAAATAGCTGAATAAAAAATACCACGCTGCACCAGAAACAGTGTGTGTGTGTGTGTGTGTGTGTGTGAGAGAGAGAAAAATGCTACCAGCAAACTATGAAACCACACTGCTTTATAAAAACATTTCAGTGCCTTTTGAGAGAGAGAGAGAGAGAAAGACAGAGACAGTGAGAAGAATTAGCTAACCACCGCACTCTGCTGTCTAGAACTCCACTGAAACAGAACTTACACTGTGTGTAAATGGTGTTCTTATAATATGTAATCTATGGGGAATGCCACCTCTACAGTCGCATGATATATTGCTTACCACTAGCCTCCATTTAGAGATCACTGTTTCAGTTTCAGCTTAACTTCACAGAAGTTGCCACTGTGCATAGTGACGTGATAACTTTACTGGTGAAGGTCCTGCAAAGAGGGTCATTTTGCTCTTCATGAAGTGCAAGTTCACATGGCAGAGCACTTCATAAAGTGTGGCAACTTTGTGAAACACTTCAATCAAGGTTTTGTAACTTTACCCACTATATATTGTTACCATGTAGAAGCTGTATGGAACCAATCAAGCAATCAATCAATACATCAATCATCTTTATTTTACCAGGTGAGACACTGTTGAGACAAGCTCATTTACAAGGTGGACCTGGGACGGTAAACAGGACAAATACAAACACACAAAATAATTGCATAGAGATGAATATAGCACAAATAAAATAACAGGATGAACAAATATAGTAATCATTGATAAATACAATATGAGCATAAAATCGAATAACAGTATGTGCAAGATCAAAAATCATTGGTAAAAACAAATAAAGTAACAATACATTAGCACAGTGAACAAAAACTTGGGCATCTACTTAATCATGACAGTGTGCACAGGGAAGAGTAGCAAGTCAGTATAAGTCAGAAGTAAGTGCAAGTCCCATATTATACACTGGATGCACAGTAAGAAATAGGGAAGAGAGTGGTAGGAAGTGATAAGGAATTAGGGAATGCAGGGGAAGAGACCTAGGGTGCCATGATAAGAAGGGTAGGGGAGGGTAGAGTCCTAGGCCAAGGGATGGGTATGAGAGGGGGTAGCCAGAAAGAACTCTAGAAAGGAAGGAAGAAAAAGCTGTGGAGTGAAGGAACACCTCTACGCAGTACTACTGGTTTGCCAGGATTCAGGATGGCTTGCACTTAAATTAGGCATTCACATGTTTCAGAGAGATTACACTGGAGCAATATCTTGAATAGCATCATGCTGATCAGTGATGCAAGTTTTATCATCTTTTGAATGTTATTCCAGATTACAGGGAGAGAATGATTTACCACAACAGCCCCCAGGCATGTCCTGACCTTTGGGATTACCAAGGAAATGTAGGACAGACTCCACAGTACATAGCTGACAACACTGAAGAGGAATGATTTTCATTGGTTTATGTTGCATATTAAGGAAAATATGGTGTTTTGAACATCCTTTAAATATACATCAGAGCCAGCAACAATGCAACACAGTAACTTAAATTACATGTCAAAAAAAACTGCAGTAAAAAGGGCTTAACTGCAATTGAATTACACTGTCCCTGCAGCATACTGCAGCATTTTGTTATACATACTGAAGCATTACTGTGTTCCATCCTGGCTAGTGCCACTGTAAGTAGCTTTGGAACTCAGTGAGTAGGTATGAGTTTCTAACTCATATTATAATACCAAGCTGAAAAGTGTATTGATTCCAACATGTGATGTTAAATTTATTACTATGATGGATTTCAAAACAAAAGTTTCTCATCCAAGAACCCTTTGAAAATATTTAAGATATCACATCTTTAAAAAGTCAATAATCAACTCATCAAAGGACAATCATGTCCGATGTGGGTGTTTGCAATAGTTGTTTTTGAACTTATGCAATAACCTGACTGATCTGTGAATAGTGTTCAGGTTTTCTACACCCACATTTTTTCTTAATTATCTCTACAAGGCTGAGGTAGTTAAGGCCAGATCTATAACATTTTATAGATGTCAGAATGCCCACACACCATCTGTAATCCTTGGGCTACTAGTGCCCTTTCATGCCCATCTTAACTGGTCCACCTAATTATTCATAAATGCAATTATATAGTGCACTATTTATTAAGCATTTATAGGCATTATATCATTCATTTGGAAATGTAATTAGGATAGTTGAAGTATAGAACAAATATTCTAATAATGGATACACGTCATCAGGATAAAACTGAACCATGGGCAAATAGGCACAATGAAGAACCATATTTCCACAGAAAAATAAATGTCTGCAACATACCTGTGAATGTTCTTGTTAATCCTATGAGCTTATATGTTTCTTTGAATCTTCTATCATATTAAAACAATGAATTGTGCAATTTCAAATGGTTGCATCTTGCAGCATGGCAAACTAAGCCTTAAAAAAATCTAAGTGTCTATTGTCATAAATATTAACCAGTAAGTAAATTTACTTAAAATAATAATGCCCTGATGCATGTAGCAACACATACAGTTAATATTTGTTCGACAGTATAGAGTACAGTTGACGGGCAACCACACACAACCAGCCTGTGCTACTACAGAGGGGTTCTGATTACCTCTGGCATTGAGGGTGAAGTTCAAGATGACTGAGGTAATCAGAACCACAAGGTAGCAACATAGGCTGGTTGGGCCTGTCATTGCCCCTATCCATCATTTTTATAGGGTACATACATTTTTGTTTTTTTATATTGGGGGAAATTATTGCTGCTGCACACACCTTCTCACTCCCCACTACCATCATACTACATCACTCTGCTCATTCATCCCTCCCTCAAAACAATGTACCACATCAGTACTATCTTTTGAGTAATTGGGTTGTTCTTTGAGATTAATAAACTTAGCGTGGTCATTTAGAATGTTAAAAAAATGCCACAGCCATCACAGAAGTTCTCTTTCATTTTCAGAGACTTGAAGGGTGTGCAGCAGTTCTTTCCATTTAAAATGAAACTCATGCAGTCTCTAGAGGGTTTCAGACTGCTGTTGTACCACAGAAGGGTGTAGTCACATTCCATAACATTTGACCTGTGATGCTACAACATTTTGAAATGATTGGAAAGCCATACACAGCCACACTCTACTATACACTATATAGAGAATACTGGATGGGCAACTATGCACAACCAGTGTGTTCTGCTACAGAGGGGTTCTGATTCCCTCTGACCTCGAGAACGAAGCTCGAGAAGTCCATGGGAATCAGAACCCCGAGGTGACAGAACACACAGGTTGTGCATAAAGTTGCTCATCCTGTATTTTTTATAGTGTATAGTAGTACTATGTGAAATGTGTGCTTTGTGGTTTTTTCTCTTTTTCATAATGAAACTGACTTGAAAAGACTCCAGAGGTTCTAGAAGACCGTCACCACAGAATTAAATAGAAGAAAGCAACAATGTGCCAGGATTCCAAGTGGTTCTGCTGCAGTAGTGACATCACTACTACAGTAAAACAACATAATGACATCACTACTGCAGCAGAACAAGCATTTTCCAGGCATGGAATTTCATGCATAACAGCATTCCACTATTCACTATATAAGGAATAATGTATGGGTGACCATGCACAACAAGCCTGTGTTTCCATTGAGAGGTAGAGAGAAAAGCATATGGACCTTGAGGGCTAAGCTCAAGAGGTCCATGCTGTTATTTTGATCCTGAGATGGAAACGCAAGGCATTTTGAGTATAGACACCCATATATTTTCTTTTATAGTATATGGTTTTGTTGAGGGTAGAATCAAATGGGAGCTGTAAGTGGCACTGAGCATCAGTACAGAGACGGAGTGAGAGAGAGAAAGATATCGCTCTGTGAAAATGAAAGTGGGCTGCCAGGTGGGAGTCGGTATGAGCAGGGAATGCTCAGTGAAAATGAAAGCAGGCTGGCAGTTGGGACATAGGCTAGCAGGGACACAGGTGCACTTGATGATAGAACTTGCACAGTATCATTAGAATGTGCAGAACAACTTTTTGAGAGCCACTGAATTCCACATACAATAAGCCCTAACCATATAACATAACAGCATGTTTACGTGGCTACTTTATTGCACATTTTAAGATAATACCCTCTGAACTACAGTATTTATGTGTTTAACTATGAAATATGTTGTCTAGTGGCAGGAACAACTGTTCATTATACATATCAAAGTAGAAGTGTGTGTGTTCAATGCAATCACTATATGTATTATTGCATTATTTATTTGCAGTTTTTAACCAAGAACAATCTACTAAACTGTGATATCTTGTTTCCAGGTACCTTGGGGCTGCTAAACCTGCTTTAATGAGGGAGAATGTTGGCCATGACACTGGGGAAACTCACCTACACTTCAACAGTGGGTACTGTCATACACGTCCTCTGTGGTGTTATCACAGCGAGATCCAACTTCTGAAATGAAGGTACCTCCACAGACACCCAGATGTCAAAGAAAAGGAAAACAAAGTAAAACAGGAAGCACTGGGAGAAAACCATAATGGGATGGATTTTTTTTCTTTTCTTTTGATGTCTAGTTCTCTTTCCTTTATAACAGCTAATGCTAATAGTATCATGAACTGAAGGAAAAGAATCACAGCATTCTTAATCCTGCAGGGATCAAGAAGGGATGTGATGTTCCCTCAAGACACAAGATTACATTCCATAACAGAGATATCATTGGCGCAAAAGGAGTGGAGAGTGGGTCCCTCCTTTTGGTCTATTGGGGAGGATATGTGCACAGGTGTATGCATCCTCCTCACTTCATCAGAGATGAAAGTCACCCAACTAGCTGATGTCTTTCCATGGAGAATTTTACTTTTGGATATAGAATACCAGAGTTTGACATTTAGACTGATTAATGTGTATTCAACTTAGTTAAAATCAAACAGAATTGATATTTTTAAATTAATTCTGCGATTTCTTTACATGTCTTGGAGAGTCCTGATGGTTGGGTTTTTTAACTGTGGCCTGTCAGCTGTGGACTAGGGCAGGAGGACTGATAAGGTATTTTGTGACACAGATTTCTTGAAAGACAAGTGCCAAAAGGTGGGTTTATCATGGGCATATATACAAGAAGGGAAAAAGGTGAACATATTTTTAAAGGGTCAGTATCCTCATGCACTGATTTCTGGTTTATTTCCCCTAATTTGAATGTAAGGTAGGTAGCTGCACTACCTCTTGAAACTTCTGGT
The DNA here is from genome assembly GCA_016271365.2 of Neoceratodus forsteri. Classification (NCBI taxonomy): domain Eukaryota; kingdom Metazoa; phylum Chordata; order Ceratodontiformes; family Ceratodontidae; genus Neoceratodus; species Neoceratodus forsteri. Next base: position 410,258,594 of record CM028133.1, on the reverse strand, counting down.
CACAGAATGATTTTGTTAGAAATAGGTAACAAACAAAAACTGTCTACAGTTTCAGGGTTTTGGAGAATTAATCCATCTAGTTCGAAGGATTTAGATCTTATAGCATAGCTAACTGATCTTCTTTCTGCTGGTAAATCAGTATTTTGTATGTATGAAGACTCCTTAGAATGGTGGGAAGATACCAAGACAGAAATTAGACAACATCTACAACCCTTTTCTACCACGACAGAATGGAAGAAATACTTTACTTATCTTTCTCTTAGAGCACAACTGTTAAAACTATTGACATTGTGAATGAAGCTAAAACAGACTCTTCCTACCAGATTTCAAAGATTAAACAAAAAATGAATCAATCTTAGTATGATAGAGCCAAGTCCCTTTATATAGAACAGAAGTAAAGCACACAGGGAACTAAACCTCAAATAAATCCATATGACAGTTGTTCAGATAGGGAAAAAAACAGGTTGTTTAAACCCTTAGTAGATGAATCTCACATCCTGAGATCAGACACCAAAGGTATACAACAGGTAGTGGAGTTAGATGGCAAGAAAAAATAGGAAAACTGGAAGAGTATATGAAGGGGTGTGAAACTTTCTGGAGCATCTAATGTTGCCTCAGCTAATAGAAGAAGATAAACAGATGTTTACTTCAGATATTACCAGTACAGAAGTACAATAGGCTATTAAGTCCCTGGGCTCGGTTTTCAAAGGCTGATGCAGGGCTTGCATTAAGCCTTGCATCAGCCCCATTCTTTAGCACAACTGCTCCTGATTTTAGTACACTGGACACAGTTGCAACACTTTCTACAGTTTATGGTGGCATGTACCAAATATTTGGTGCAACCCCGAAAAAAGGTCAACAACATGCCGCAAGTTAGACAGGGGGGGAGCTGGTCTAACTTGCGATATTTGGCACACGGGAATGAAAATCCCAGTTGGTGCCATGGGAATGCCACAAGCTCCATGTGCCATATGATTGATGCACTGGGGGCTGGCGACATTCTTGGGTGTTTGAAAATTGAGCCCTCTGTATTTAAATGCTGATCTGGCACAGATGGCCTATCAAATGAATTGTATAAGAAATTAGTACTGTCTTTTTTCTCCTATGCTTATGATTTTGTTTAACCACATAATGGATACTAGTTCACTCTGCTTGAGTAACATACTAACATGCTAATTGCCAGCAGATTAGGCCTTATGGTCTATCAAGTCTGCTCAAACCTCAGATCCCCTGATGGGAATCGAGGCCCCCCCCTTGTGTTCTGATACCCCTTTCTGTATCTGTCCCACCCTCTCTTGAAGCCCTCCACATTGGAAATCTGGACCAGCTCGCCAGGCAGTGCATTCCAAAGATCCACCACCCTCTCCGTGAAAAACCTCCTCCTCTTTTCCCCCCGATCCTTCCTCCTTCCAACTTCAAACCAGGCCCTCTGGTGATACCTCCCTCCTTTAATCTAAAGATCCCCTCTGTGTTTACCCTATTTATTCCCTTGAGGTACTTCAAGACCTCGATCATGTCCCCCCCGTCTCTCCTCTCCTCCAAAGTATACAGGCCAAGCGCCTTAAGTCTGTCCTCGTACGTCAACTCCCCCAGTCCTCAAATCATCCTGGTAGCCCTCCTCTGTACCCTCTCCATGAGCTATATGTCCCTGTTTATGTGCGGTCTCCAGTACTGTACACAGTACTCAAGGTGTGGCCTCACCAGCCCATTGTACAGTGGCAGAATTACTTCCCTACTCCTAGAGGTGATCCCACTTACAATGCATCCCAACATCCTGTTTGCTTTCCTAGCCACTCTCCTCCACTGCTCAGAGTTATTCATACACGCATCCACCATGACCCATAGGTCTTTTTCCCCAGACGAGGCCTCCAGCATCACCACCATCCTCCAGGGTGTATCTGTGTTTGGGGCTCCCCCCCCCAAGATGTAACACCTTGCACTTGGTTGTATTGAAATTTAACTTCCATGCGAGATCCCAACTTTCCAAGGTGTCCAGGTCCCCTTGCAGGGCCAACCTCCCCTTTTCCCCCTCAACTACTGCTCCTACCTTGGAATCATCAGCAAAGAGACTCATCTGACACCCTATACCCACCCTGATGTCAGATATGTATGCATTAAACAGGATCGACTCCAGGACTGAGCCTTGTGGAATTCCACTACTGACCTCTCTAGGGTTCAAGAACTCCCCACTGATCACCACTCTTTGTGTACGTCCAGCTAGCCAGTTTCCTATCCATCTGACCATCGAAGGGCACACTCCCAATCCTGTCAGTTTTTCCACCAGGCCATTGTGAGGGACCGAGTCAAATGCCTTGCTGAAGTCCAATAATATTACATCCACAGGATTCCCCCTGTCCAGTTCCGATGTTACCCATTTGTAGAACTCCACAAGGTTGGTTTAACATGATCTACCTGGCACAAACCAATGTTGTCTACTGTCCAGCCCTCCCTCCTCCCCCAGGAACACCCCTAGTCATTCCTTCAGTATACTATCCATTACTTTTCCCACCACTGAGGTCAAACTGATGGGTCTATAGTTACCTGGTACTTATCTCGACCCCCCTTTATGGATTGGCACCACATGCTCCTCACACCAATCCCTAGGTACCGTCCCTGTCTCAAGTGACCTGTTGAAGAGCTCCACCAGGGGTGCAGCAAATATGTCCGCCAACTCCTAGAGTACCCTTGGATGAATGCCATCTGGCCCAGGAGATTTATCTTTCTTCAGGGCCTTCAGGACTTGCCACACCCATTCGGTGGAGATAACTTTGTCCGCCCCCCTCCTTGCTGACATTTCTATCCTTGTCCTGATGTGAAACCCCAGGGGTGACTCTACCTCCCTTATGCTCCCTTTCTGTTACTCCCCCAATCCCACTCAATTTTGCTTCTATCCCCTTTGTGCCTTGCTTAGCAAATATCCCATCCCCCTCCCTCGTGAACACCAAGCTGAAGTGCTCATTTAATACCTCTGCCTGCTCCCTCGCCTCTTCCACCCACCCACCATCTGATCTCAGTCTGCCAAGCTTGCCCTTAGTTTTTCTCTGCTCCCCGATGTACTGGAAAAAACCTTTTCCCTCCCAAAATCCCCTGTGCCAGCCACGGCTCTTTACTGGACTTTGCCCCCCGCACCATCTGGGTGACTTTTCTAGATGCAAGATGGTATGTTTCCCCTTTCCTTTTCTCTCTCAATGTTTTGTATTTTTTGGAGGCAGCCTTCTTCTCCCTGACCACTCCCTGAGCTTCACTGGTCCACCAGCATGGTTTATGTGACCTTGCTCCCTTGTGCTTCACCTTAGCACAGGTCCTGACTGCCTCATGAAGTCCCCATTTTATGAATTCACATCTCTTTTCCATGTCCTTCATTGTTGTAATCCCTCTCATGTGATCCTTTAGAATATTTCCCATGCCCATAAAGTCTGCTCCCCTGAAATCCACTGCCAGCATCCTAGATCTCTCCCCCTTCCCCCCATGTTAATTTGAAGCCAGACAGTGTCATGGTCGCTCTCAGTCAGGGGATCCTCTACAACCAGGTCCCTTACCAGATCCCTATCCTCCAAAACCACATCCAGAACATGGCCTTCCCTCATGGGCTCCCTCACATGCTGTGTTAAGAACACATCCTGGAAACCGTCTTGCAGCCTCTGCTCCTAGGTCACCTTAGAGGACATGGTTCCCCAGTTTGTCCCTGGCATATTAAGATCCCCATCAACACCACTCTCTCTCTCCTTTTGGTCCATACTGGGCAATAATGTTGTCCAGCAAACCATTCTCCAGAACATCACCCATCCCAGGGGGCCTATATACTACAAGCAGCTTGACCTTACCTCCTGTTGGGGTACGTAAGGTGGCCCATAAGGCCTCCCTGTTTCCCTCTGCCTGTTCTACCCTAGCAATTTCTATGCCTTCTCTAATGTACATAGTCACTCTTCCCCCTCTGCCCTCATTTCTATCCTTCCTAAGCAAAAAGTATCCCTTCATGTTTAGGTCCCAGTCATGGTTGTTGTTGGCCTATGTTTCCATGACCGCTGCCACATCCACCCCCTCCCCCTTAACAGCATGGCCTGGAACTCTGGTAATTTGTTACCCAAGCTCCTGGCATTTAGTAATGCAACCCCCCACTCCTTGTTCCTGATTCCCTTTGTCGAACCACACCCGGGTTACTTGTGCCTCCTGCCATCATCTGCTCCCCCTGGAACCTCCTCCCCTTGATTATTTTCCCCCTCCTCCCCTTGGGTTTGATGACTATTCCCCTCATCTGGAGGAGGAAGCTTCAGGCCAGCCCCTCCCATGTCCCTCCCCCCTCACAAGTTTAAACACCACATTTCTTGAATATAGTTTGCCACCCCCTGTTTAAGGATTTCCTTCCCTAACGCGGTAAGGTGAAGCCTGTCCTTGGCATACAGTCTCTTATCCTCCCAATCCCCCTCCCAGTCATCTAACACCCCTGACCCCCTTTCTTACCCCCACTTTCTGAACCAGTCATTTACCTCTGTGATCTTCCTTTTGTTCTCCACTGAGGCCCTAGGTACCGGCAATATTTCCAAAAAGGAATTGTTGTATCCATTTCCTGATAGACTCTAGCAACTTCTTGGGACCTTGCTTGGATTTCCAAGACACTGTGCCCCTCTATATCATTAGTCCCCAAGTGCACCAGGAAATCTGATTTTCCTCTCCAATCCCTTACCAGCTCGTACACCATGAACTTAGCTCTGTGCACCGTCAGCCCAGAGATACTCACTACCTTCATCCAGTTCTGGCATCCCACCCCCTGTCCCTCCCATTGGATACCCATTATCATTGAGTCACCCAGTAACAGAACCTTAACACCTCCATCATCCTTATGGTTACTTCCACTACCTCTCTGCGCTCTCAACTCCCTTCCCCCCTTTATCCAAGATCCCAATGTTGTGGGAGTCTTCCTGCCTTATTATGAGAGACTCCCTTGCCACCATCCCCTTTTTGTCTCCCTTAACATTTTGCCCACTTGGCTCAGACCCCCCATATAGGTGTCCCCTTAATCCCACTCATTTCTGGGCCATTTATCCTGGCCTTGATCATATCCCTTTCCCATACACTGTCATCCTCACCCCTTATAATGGTACCCCTGCCTCCAGAGGTCCCCTGCGGGACCTGTTCACCTAGGTCCCTATCCTTGGGACAGGCCCCCCTCATGAGGGTGGTCCCTCCCCCTCCTCCTTGTCTTCTAGATTCTCTCCAGTCCTGCTTTCCTCCCTTGTTTCTGCTATATATTGCATCTCCCCTCTCTGCTTCACATTGAGGTTTCCTTTTCTCCCCTTGGGACTATTTCTATCCTTTCCTTTTCTGACCTGTGATGCCCTATGGGAATCCAACTCCCTCCCCATGGCCTTTGTCCAAGTTTACTCATTTCCACTAACCCTTACCTCCCCCAATAGGTTACTAAGCAGCTCAAATTAATTGTGACACTCTATGCCAGCCTCTATTACTTGACCTGAGTGTCCCCCGACTGGCCCTCTAAGCCACCCCTGTTTCTCCCCTCTTGCCCTATCCACCTTCGGAACTTCCATCCCACTGTCTGCTCTTCTAGTCTTCCCCACAACAGCCTCTTCTGACTCTTCCCCCTCCACTCTCTTTTTTTTTTTGGAGTGTTCACTCCATAGGTTTTCCCCTTCACCTCAACATCCCTATCAATGGGTCCTCTATCCCTGATATCCCCCCTTACTTGCTGTAGTGTGTCCTACTCTTGGTTCTGGACATTACCCCCACCTCCCCTAATCTCCACCCCTCTGCCACCCATACCCCCACCCTTTGTCTCTGGTCACCCCCCCACCAAGTCTCCCAGCTTACTCCTTAACCAACAAACTTCACTCCTAATCGGAGATAGCTGGCTACAGAGTATGTCTCAAGTAGTCATATTTTTTATATATAAAAAAAGGGGAAAGTCACTCATTAATCATTGGCAGACTCTTAGTCTTTTAAATTCAGATTTTAAAATTCTGGCAAAGATTGTAAGCAAAAGACTGGAGTCGGCAGCCAGCAGCTGATAATCCCATCGCAGGCTGGCTCCATACTGGAGATGAATATTCATAATAACCTTCTTTCACAAGGGAGGTGGTAGACCAGGGTACTTGAGGTGAGCTGGAAGGTTATATTGTTTCTTTGGATCAACAACAAGCCTTTGATTCCATATTACATGATTACTTATAGAAAATTCTTGAATGCTATGCTTTACCTCACCCCTTCATTCATATGGTAAAGGTCTTATATCAAGATGTGGTAATTATACCTTTAATTACTGGTTGAGTTGGGAACCCAAGCCCACTAAAGGAGGGTGGGAGACAGACAAGAGTACTCCCTGAGCCCAATCCTATATGTTTTAGTATTGATCCAAATCTAAGATACTCTGAGTCACTGCAAGACATAGATGCTATTAAAACTAAAATGGGTGAGGATATTATTAAAACTTGGGATTACGCTTATGATGTGCTTCTGATGGTACAGGACCTTGATTCTGGGAACAAGACAGTGAAAAAGATATCTGCTCTTTCTGAGATCACAGGGATTATTATCAATAAAGATAAAAGTATTGCTTTATGGTTGGGGGACTCAGCAGAGTCTGCATTAGAAGGTATTCTGACTACTAAGGAGCAGATACAAGTTCTAGTTTTCAGATTTTGATACAGAGAAATGGCTTAGAAAACTTGAAAAGAAAATTAAATACAGCAGATAGGAAAGTAAACAGATGGAAGTCATAGCCAATGACAAGGTGAAAACTTTTTTTTAATAAAAACTTTTATTGTCCCCATTTTTTAGTATATTTCTTATGTTTTTCCCCCATCCTACAGTATGTTAATACAGGAACAACTTTACAGTGTTTCCTTTCAGATTATTATGGGGAATCAGGCTGAATCCTATTCAGCAATGCCATGCTTATAGGCCTTATTAAGGAAGGAGGCCTGGGGATGGTGAATCCACTCTTTTTTTGTATATTCTTTAAATTTAATTTAACCTTGATCTTACAAAATAAAAACTCTTCGTGCTTAACCCTGTTTTTGGAATGGTGTAGCCCTTCAATCCCTTTATGGGAAAGGGGAAAATTAAATTTTCTAAACATTATCCCTCCCATCTAGGTTGAAACAAAGGAAGACCACAATAGAACAGATTGAATCCTTGTCTAGAAAACAGGTGTACTCCCACATTATCAGTACTTTCTTTTTGGAAGACTTGGTTTTCAGAGTGCTACCAGGGTACCTAGTGAAACCATCATACAGGCCACAATTGAGTCCTGCATTCAAGCAAAAATGTGGGACACAATATGGCTTTGTAATCATGAAAAACTGAATGTATGAAATAAACACTAAACTGTGATGGAAACAGTATGCCCTAGACCAACATGTATAAGAATTTTACGAACAATACAGCACTTATTTTGTAAATGTTCTTTTATAAGGCAGTTTTGGTCTCTTTTAGCATCCCACCATGGGGTCATTATGTCATTGCAAAAACAACATGGGAAGAAATGTTGCAGTCAAAATATCATCTGCAGCAAACAGAGTCAGTGAAAACACCAACCAGAACAAAAATGGTGCATACCATACAAGTCAATGTGAAAATTGATATTTTTGTTTTTCGCGGGGCACATCACCCCTCTTGACATGGGGGCTTTACCCATACCTCCGGAAATAAAATAACTAACTCCAAGGGGTGTGGACTGAGGGATAAGGGGAAACTCGAGAGACGGGACTCTTAGTTTCCTCCAGCAACTAAATTTAAAAAAAAACTATCATTCAATGGGGAATCAAAACCTGATCCTCAGGTCTGCACTGCCTCGGGTGCTTATGCCTTAACCACTTCACCACGGGAGTGGCTTGACCAGCAACAACACCTAAGGCTTTTTCAGCCCTTCCTCCAGTCCATGGCCAGTGACAGGGGTAGCAGTAGTTCATTACAGCTATTATACCCCTGTCGGTCTAAATGTTTCCATGCTTTCCACCACGCGGTTCTTCCTGTACTGTTTCAGCAGTACTATAGTGACCCGGCACCTAGCATCCCACTGGAAAGAACCTTGGATTGAAAGTATTTCTTATGATATGCTTATTCTAGGCTATCTCAGTGACACATGGCAGAAATGGAACTTTGGGACTCTTTATGTTATTTTTGCATCTCTGAAATAGACAGTTTGGCAAGTAAGGTGCCAGTGGCCACTGCAACAAAAAAACCAACTAGGTTAGACTTACTTCATAGAGTGAAACAAGAGCTACCCATGTTTTATTAAAATTAATTTGTCTGTTTCAATCACACACCATTTAAAGCTTTATAGGAGTAAGTACCATGGGTTAACTAATTTGGCTCAAGCTTAACTTTGGCACTTTGTGGGGTTTTGTTTTTTAGAAGTTGATGATTTAATATGAGTGGTGGGGTAAATAGAAGATTATATGCATTGATATTTGTGTAATTTCTATGTTTGTTTATTTTTTGTTTCTAAACAAAATTCCCCATTCTTCTTTGATATGTTCAATGGGATCTATAATTTCCACCTGGACAGATACCAGACATAGGCAGAAAAGATCTCAGTTTAGTGTCTCATCCATAGGATGGTACCTCAATAGCACAGAACTACCATAATGCATTACAATAGCAGTTATGGGTATTATGTCCAGTACCTGAAGTGAGTCTATAACCCATTACTTTCGGATCATCCAGCACCAAATGTAAGCATGTTTCTTACTGAGCCAGTGGCACTGAAAGTAATGTATGAATACAGCTACTGTAAATAGAAGCTATAATTTAAATACTTGAACATTTTTGTTTATTAAGCCCTATACCATCAATTAATGAAATGCTAGTGTAGTTATGCAACTTTGTACAGGATACATAAAGCCTTTAAAATCTCCCATATTACTCATTATGTGCCTTTACATTTTTAAGGTGATATTATTAGAAATGCATGGTCTATCGATACCTTGAATATAATTTAAAGTGTGAAGCACACATTTATATGGGTTCAGACATTCCCTGGGTATTCCAGACTAGTTGTGTAAGAGGTGCTAGCTGCACATTTGAGCAGACTTGATCTGCTGGCAAATTTCATATGTTCATATGTTCATATGTTTGATTTTTATGGATAACATATTTTCTGTAACTCAGAGGGTAGTGGCAATTGAAAAAAGGACATACTTCCCAGAGTACATCCAGTGCAGTATGTATATATATATACTTTACTTTATAAGAAGATAAAAGAGAAAAGTAGGTGTACTGTTGTCTCTCATAAAAAGTCGGTGTACTATGCATGCCCTATTATATCTTTCACAACACCGCTTCTGTACAGTACAGTAACTGCATTAAATATCTAATTTGGCTTGCAGTTTGAATCAGAATTCCAGTCTTTTGCTTAGCTGCCATTCTTGTTCATTAATACTAAGTTACATATTAAACCCCCTTTGTTATGCGTGTCTTTAAATACACATTACAAGTGATGCTTTCAAACTGCACTGCATGTGGTCAGCAGGAGACCACAAAAAGGCTCATGCCTACAGCATTTTCATGAGCACAACTATACCTTCAGTGATAAAACCACTTTATTTTGCTTTTTCTAGCCCAATTCAGCAATCTGACTTGTTGTTCAATGGCATGCTGCATCAGACAAGTGATAGCAAAGTAAAGTGGTGTTAACACTGGAGGTTGTGCTCATGAATATATTCTATAATATTTAGAGTCCCTTCCCCCACAGGAATAAATACAGATAAAAGATGCAGTTAATAATTCACTTTATATGTCTGACCTATAAATAGAAACACAGAAAACAAAAATGGCAGAAGGAGAGCAAGGGTCTGTCTAGTCTGCCCATGTGTTCCCTGGACCTTCTCAGATCCCAGGACCTAACCCCCTTCTGCCGAATGCCTCCTACTGATCCTGTTAATTTTGCTTGCCCTTTAACCTTATCCCGCCCCAGCTTGAATGATGCCATGGACTTTACTTCTACTACCTCAGCTGTCAGTTTATTTCATGGCTCCACGACTTTCTGTAAAACAGTGTTTTCTAAGCTCCCTCTTGAAGCTCCCCCCCCAACTTCCATTTGTACCCTCTAGTGTTAGAGTTGGAGACTCAATTGAACAGGTATGAGAATGGCAGCCTATTTATTCCTCTCAGGAACTTGTATGTTTCAACCATATCTCCCCTCTACCTCCTTGTCTCCAGTAAGAAGATACAGTATTAAATGTTTCCAGATGCTCCTCGTACGAGTGCCTTTAATGGTCCTGTATCATTTTGGTCACTCTTCTCTGAACAGTCTCCAACCTATTTATATGCTTTTTCAGATGTGGACTCCAAAACCGGACACAGTGCTCAAGATGGGGTCCTACCAAGGACCTGTAGAGTTGCAGTATTATCTCCTTCCTCCTGCTATTGAATCCTGTCCCTATGCACCCCAGCATTTTGTTGGCCTTGCCATAAGCTTTGTTGCATTGGTTCGTCTGTTTAAGGGTGCTGCTTATTATGACACCTAGGTCCCATTCTTCCTGTGAGGCACTGAGCTGGACTCCGTTGAGGTGATACTCAGTCCTTGGGTTTCCTTTAACCAAATGCATCACCGTACATTTTTTTTGCATTGAACTTCAGCTGCCAGTCATTGGACCATCTTTCCAGCCTCTGTAGGTCTTTTTGTAGGTCCCTAACTACCTTAACTAGCATTCCATTTCTGCAATCCTCATAAATGTAACAATACATGGGGTCACATGATTTTGCTATATCTTTGTACACCTACTGTGTGTAACTAATATATGTTAATATAGTGCAACACTTGAGCGTAGCTCATACTACTTTTTTATTTAGTTTTTGTTAACCAGGTAAGGACACTAGACAAAACAGATGCCTATTTTCAGGTGCGATCCAGGAGATTACAAGGAAAATATAGAGACATATTCAAATAGAGTAACACATTGCATTAGGTAAACAAAACATACATTTCAGGGTAGTAAGGATTATACATAAGTTCAGTATAATAAAAGGGAGTTAAAATAGACAAATTATGAAATAGGATTCAGGAGGAAAGATGGCAGAACAAGTTGTAAAATAGCTCTAAAGAATGAAAGAGGGCATTAAACTTAAATTCCAGAAAGTAGTTGGATAAATCCTAACATGAGACAGCTCATTTTGTGGCATTGTGGTAACAGTCAAGTCATAGTTTATCAGATGATGGTCGTACCTAATCACTTTTTAAATAATCATCACAACAAAAGTTTAAAACTGTATATGAGAGATGGCAAATAAGAAACACAAAGCCCTAGTTAGTAAGAAAAGTATGTTCTTAATCCAAAATAATGTCCAGTTGTCTGTGATGGCATGCAAACATGAATGATTTAATATAAAAAAAAATGACTGCATATTATATGACAGGTATCTGGTCTCAGTCAATCAGAAAACAGCACAGCTGTCAGTTATTCTCTCACAAACTTCAAACCAAACTCCCCAGAGTCATTTATTCAATCAAACCCCACCCACAATCGGTTAATGAAACAGTAACCCCACCCACAGTCATTTAATGAACCTTAATCATGCCCACAGTCGTTTAATGGGACCTATGCCAAGCCCACACTCAACACACTTTCAGGATTCAGAACAAAGTTAAACTCTGTGCAATACAAACTCATATTGTAAAATGTAAATCTACTGTTAAATGTATTCTCCAGTAATTTTCATTTCTCATAGTCATCACAACCATATTTTGAGTTCACCATTGGAAAGCTCACTGCCTCGTGTTCACACACTGCAGCAGGCTGAGATGAGGGAAAACTCATTCCTAAACGAGTTACACATTTTTCATAAAATACAATTGCCCCATTGTTTTTGGTGCAGCTCACAACACAGAATAGCACAAATGTACTCATACCCTAAAATGAGCACTGTAAACTGATGTAGATGCGCTAAGTGATCATTCACCCACCTTCTGCATATGGAAAAACTGGCCTCCCAATGCCCCGCCCAAGATCATAGTGGCCAGGGACTTCTCTGGATTCTTACTGGAGGCACTCCAGAGGTCCCTAAGAAACACAGACTGGTCCCCAGTAAGATACCTAGGGAGCATGGATGATGCAGCACAGTTTTTCCAGTGCATGTTCTCTGCCATGGCTAACATCCATGCCCCAATTAGGACCAGATGAGCCAAGAGCCAGTGCCACAAGTGGATATCACGTGAACTGAAGGCACTGATGATAGCCTGAGACAAAGCCTGGAAAAGAGCAAGGAGATCCACCACCCCTGCTGACTACTCTGCCTACAGATCCCTGCGGAATCAGTGCCAAAGAAGTTCCAAGAATGCCAAAAGAGACTACTTAAAGTCCCTGTAGTGGCAAACACTAACTGACCCTATGTCCTTCTGGACAAGCATCAACTCCCTGATAAAAGGCAATAAACTGCACCAGCAGGGTAACATAACATTCAACGGCTCTCCTCTCAGTGATGGAAAGGAGGTCGTTACAGCCTTCAATCACTTCTTTACCAACCTGGGGGCCCTCAGACCCAACCCCACTCGCAGCTCTCAGAACCCAACAGTCACTGAAACTAAGGACCCTACGATCACTAACTTCCATCTAAGGTTAGTGCATACCAAAGATGTGCTGACCCTCCTTCAATCCTTAAAACCCAGTGGAACTCTGGGACCTGACGGGCTGGACCCTAGGCTGCTCAGGGCTGCTGCCCCAGCTATTGCACTGCCTGTCACACAATTAATAAACAGATCCCTACAGGAAGGTGCAGTCCCTCTAACATGGAAAAGGGCTCATGTAGTCCCAGTCCACAAGGGCAGAGCCAGGGAACCCTTAGGAAACTATAGGCCAATCTCCATCCTTTGCCACTTGGCTAAGATTCAGGAGTGGCTGCTTTACAGCCAACTCAGAGACTACCTGGAAGCCAACAGGTTACTGGCAAAAGAACTCCTAAAACTCAAGGTGGACAAAGCAATGGGGCCTGATGGGATTCACCCCAGAATCCTAAAAGAACTAAGGGAGGACCTAGTTACACCACTGACCACACTTTTTAACAAATCATGGGAGGATGGGGTGGTACCTGAGGACTGGAGGAGGGCAGATGTGATCCCCTTCACAAAAGTGGGAGCAAGGCAGAAGCAGGAAACTACAGACCTGTAAGTTTGACCTCAGTGGTAGGGAAAATGATGGAATCACTTCTGAAAGAAAGAATTGTTGAGTACCTAGAGGCCAGCGGGGCACAGGACCCAAAGCAGCATGGATTTACAGCAGGAAGGTCATGTCAGATGAATCTAATAGATTTCTTTGAGTGGGTGACCAAAGTAATAGACCAGGGAGGGGCTGTGGATATGGCCTACCTAGACTTTAGCAAGGCATTTGACACAGTCCCGCACAAAAGATTAATAATCAAGTTAGCCAGCCTGGGAGTGGGACCCAGGGTGGTAGCCTGAGTTGCAAACTGGCTGCACAACAGGACCCAGAAGGTAATAGTGAGTGGAACACATTCCGAAGAAAGGGGGGTCACTAGTGGAGTACCTCAGGGCTAAGTACTGGGTCCAGTCCTCTTTAACATCTTTATAGGTGACATTGCAGAGGGTCTGGAGGGAAAGGTATGCCTCTTTGCATATGATACAAAGATCTGTAACAGAGTTGATACACAAGGGGGGGGGGTAGAAAGGATGAGAAGGGACTTGGCAAGGTTGGAGGAATGGTCAGACATATGGCAACTTAGATTCAAAGCAAAGAAGTGCAAAGTAATGCACCTGGGAAACAAAAACCCAGGAGAAGAGTACACAGTAGCAGGGGAGGTAATAACAACAACAACAAAAATGGAACAGGAATTGGGGGTAGTCATATCAGATGATCTAAAGGTTGGTAAGCAATGTGAGAAGTCAGTAAGGAGAGCCAGGGGGATACTGGGATGCATAGGAAGGGGCATCACAAGTAGAAAAAGGTAAGTGGTTATCCCTCTGTACAGACAGTTGGTGAGACCCCATCTGGAGTACTGTGTGCAGTTTTTGGAGACCTCATCTATGCAAGGACATAGACAGGATGGAAGCAGTCCAGAGGAGGGCAACTAAAATGGTTCAGGGTCTACATCATAAATTATATGAAGAGAGACTGAGAGAGCTTAATATGTATACCCTTGATGAAAGGAGGGATGGGGGGACATGATAGAAACATTCAAGTACCTCAAGGGAATCAACAAAGTCCAGGAGGGTAGCATCTTTCAGAAAAAGAGATCTGTAAAAACAAGGGGACACAATTTGAAGATAGAGGGGGGGACGGCTCAGGGGTAATGTGAGGAAATCTTTTTTCACAGAGAGAGTGGTGGATGCATGGAACAGCCTTCCTGGGGAGGTTGTTGGGGCTAAAACAGTGGGGGAATTCAAACATGCATGGGACAGACACAAGGCAATTGTAGTGGGGGGTGGCAGGAAGTAGGCTGTTGGTTAACTAGAATCTGCAGCTTATCCAGTAGGTAGGGAAATGGGAAGACTGGATGGGCCAAGTGGTCCTTATCTGCCATCAAAGTCTATGTTTCTGTGTTTCTATGGCACCCACACAACATGGCTTTAGACAAAAGCATGGGACCAATACTGCCTTCATCAAATTCACCTCTGATGTCCTGACAGCCTGGTTCAAGGGGACCCCAACTGGGGCGGTGTTCATGGATCTCTCAAAGGCCTTCGACCTGGTGGATCACTCACTCTTGCTAACTAAGCTTAGCCAACTAGGGTTGGATCAAAACTCCCTCAATTGGTTCTGTAATCACCTCATGGACCGCACTCAACAGGTCAAGTGGAAAGAGGTCACATCATAACCCCCTACCCCTAACCGAAGGAGTCCCTCAGGGCTCAATCCTAGGTCCGCTTATGTTCTGTCAATTCACAAATGACCTCCATGGGCATTGCGGGGGAAGCTCCTTAGTACAGTATGTGGACGATGAAGCACTGTACAGAATGGGGGATCACCCCCCCGATCTAGGACCTCTGCTCCAAAACGACTTCACCAAGGCCGAGACCTGGCTAATTGAGAACCGCCTTGTCCTCAACCCCACAAAGACCAAAGCCATGCTGTTCAGGCCAAAATCCCTGGGCCTCTCCAGGGACCATCTCCTGCCACTCACTACCATGGCAGGCTCCAATATTGAGGTGGTACAATCAGTCAAATACCTTGGTCTCATACTAGACCAGGGCCTCACCCTTAAGCCCCAAGTGGATGCTGTAACAAAAAACATCCATCAAAAACTGTGCCTTCTCTATTGCTTAAGCCACAATATGATTCCAGAGACTAGACTGGCTATCTCACAATCCATCCTTCTCCCGACCTTAACCTATGCAGCCCCCGTCGTACTCGGCACCACCAAAACGGATCACAGCAGACTCATGATCCTATATCACAAAATAGCTCACTTTGCTACTAAATCCTACCCGAGGACCCACCACTGTGATGCCCTCACTGCCCTCAATTGGCCATCCCTGGACAATAGGCTCCAGTATCCCCTACTAAACTGGACCTATAAGCTCCTGGATGCCCATCCTCCAGCAGGCCTGAATGGACTACTTGCCCCAAAGCTGCTCAGATGACCACACTGCTCCTCGAATAAAAAACTCCTGGAGACCCCCTGGACCTGCACGGCAGCAAGGAGAAAATCCTTTACTCACCTAGCTCTGGAGTCATGGAACAATCTCCCCAGCCATCTTCAGGAGGCTCCGACACTAGCCCTCTTTCAAAGGGGACTGTGTGCTCACCTTAACAAACCAAGTCCCTGCCTCTGCACCCATAGCTAAGACAATCATACCTAATGTCAACCCATACTGACTAGACACTCCTCCCCTACAAGGGTATTGACTAATGTCTGCTTGTGCTGGCTCACTACCCTGTGCGAACCTCCCATAGATATTAAAAGCACTTATCACCTCACTCCACCTGTCATGGCTGTACTTCATACTATAAAGTATCTGTTGCCCGTTTCTACAGAAACTGTATGGTGTACTCATAACTCCATATTAATTGTACTGAACGCATCAGCGGACCTTACATGAACTGATCTGTATTGCTGTATCTTGTATCCTGTGCACTGCACTGTACTATGGCTGTTACCAACTAATAACATGCATCTCCTGCCCTCTTTGCACAAAAACTGGAAAATTGTATGCTGTCTTAGTTACCCTGTATGATCTGTATGACATTGTGATACCTGTCTGTATGTTCAAACCTTATGTAAGAATCCCCGGGTCGCCCCTGAAAAAGGGACCTTCGGGGCCCAGCAGGCATACCCGGTTAACAAAATTTAATAAATAAATAAATAAATGTAGTTTCTGTCCAAAAATGAAAGTGGGATTCTAGCCATGCAAATTAACACCTTCAGTAATGTGCATGCCTGGAATCCTGCTACAGTTTTTTACACACAAACTACATAACTTTACAGCGCTCGTTTCAGGCTGCGAGAAACTTTATGCTGCTCTGTGCTCCCACCTGAATCAAAAACAATGCTTTTCTTGTACTTTACAAAAAATGTCTAACTTGTTTACAATTAGTTTTCCCTTGACTCCGTGCTGCTTCACTGACTGAACGCTTAACACTGAGCTTTCCGACAATAGACCCAAAACCATCTTTGTGCTTCTATTTTACCAAATATATACGTCACTCCAAGTCGTATAATAGTAATAACATTCAGTTGCTTGGAGTATACTTGCAATAACTGGCTTCTATGAATGATTAAATGCCTTGGCTTCGCCTTGGCATTTAATCATCCACAGAAGCCGGTTATTGCTTCGTATACTCCAAGCAACTGATTGTTATCACTTAAATATATGCTTTTAACTTTAAATGATTACAATGGCAGTTGGTTGGTTAAGTAGAACATATGAGAGAGAGAGAGAGAGAGAAGGAGAGGGACAGAGAGAGAGAGACCCCCAACAGACAGGCTGACAAACAGATATTTTACACTGGGGGGAACAACAAAATGATTGTGAAGAATTATATTGATGTCACTTGTACTGCCTCAGCATTACACAATGTATGCCATTCAACATTAATTTAAGAAGCATCCAACTGAAGTTGGAAAAACTAAATGCAGTGCACATTTATCAACTGTCCAATCCTTTTTAACTGTAAATAGTGGAAGAGTAACAGCATACAAGCCAAGAGTCAGTGCCTGGCCAGTACTTGCCATATCATGATATATTGTTGATTATTAGTGAGTTTAAAGTGGAACAGTCACCATCAAGGGCCCCATACTCAAGTGTGGGTCTGGTCCCAATGCACACTTTGTGTGCAAATATATTTTGATTTACTGTTTACTGTGATATAGTAGATTATATCAGACTGCTTGCTTAGTTCTAGGCTGACATCTTCTGTTATTACAAATCCCAGAATCCCCTGCAGCTGACATCAAAGCAGTAGGCAGCATTGAGCAATTCAATTGTCTGTACTGTTAAAGTATGCATAAGCTCAAATCTTTTGTTTGCTAGTACTGCTGTCCTCCCTGCACTATTTACAGTCACAGAGAAATGTACCAAGTCCCTGGAGAAAAGCAAACCCAAAAGTCATCTGCTCCAATACTATGGAAAGCAATAATATGCACTACAGATAATTGAATCTCCCACTGCAGCCTAGTGCTCTGATGTCAACTGCAGGGGATTCTGGGATTTGTAGTAAAAGAAGATGCCAGTCTAGAACTAAGGAGAAGTTGTCTGATACAATCCACTATGGTATAGTAAACAGTACTTAAACCAAAATGTTTTTGTACACAAAGTACGTATTGGGACCAGCCCCACACTTGGGTGTGGGGCCCTTTATGCTGACTGTTCCTCTTTAAGCAAACATAATGTGTCTCTTTTTCATTTTGGTACAGGGCTACAGTTCAGGTATCCTTACAGAAAGGCAGTGCCACTGATGATATTTCTTCTAGGAAATGTATTTAGAATGAAGATATGTTTAGTCCTAAAATCAGTGCTGGTTTGCAACTTGTTGATCACTGAACTTCATCTAGAGGTACTTTCTCACTCAGGCTCAGACCAGTTATCAAGCAAATTAATGAATCAACAGTGTTTAACCAGTATCTCCTTTAATACAGTATGTAGCAGTCTGGCAAAATGATTTTAACAGTTTGAAAGCAAATTTAACATGCTGTTTTATATTACTGATACCTTGTGGTTTGCAGAAAAAATACAGGGGCGGTGGCAGTCACGATTAAGTGCATTGTTCTCTAATTCTGTGTTTATATTGTTTAAATGGCAGGTTCTCCCAAAAGAGGTCACATGGACTGGGTTACATAGCTGAAAGGAATGTGTTTTTTCATAATACAGCCAAAGACATAAAAAGCTCCATTTATTTAAAATTGAGGATTCAGTATTAAGAAGGGGAAACATGCCATCAATAATTAATGTCGAACTTGCATTTCTAATTAAAAAAACTGACGCAGTGCCTTTAATTGTTGTGTATTAATAAATCTTACGGTTTAACCCTTAAGTCCTCTAGATTCCTGGTTAAAACAGCACTATCTTGGAAGGTAGGTGGTGGTGCCCTGGAGTTTCTTTGCAGCATGCTTGGAATTTTATCATACTGATTTAAGATACCTCTCATCAGCTGAGGAAAAGAAGAAAGATTCCATAACAATTTGTGCTCTGACTTCTTCAATCCACTAAAGTATATACTTATGGGCAAGTCTAAAGCGTCAGGATGGTCTGTGTTTTGTTTGTTTGTTTACTGATCATTTGATCGCCTCCAGCGGTCTATTCGTCTCTGGCTACCTAGTCGAGAATTCTCTCTAGCTACATTGTCTTTATCTGTTCGTCTCAAGGCATCTGCATACATTAGCTCTGTTGTGCTTTGAAATTGGAGAGCAATCTGAAGACAGAAATGGATCAACTACTAGACATGGTAGGTTTAGATCATGAACAGAAAAAAAATGATAACCCGTAGACATGGAGGCAGATCACATTTAAGTATAGAACGCCGCCAAGTATAGAACGCAGCTCACAAACAAAGGAATGAAGATCGGAGCAGATAGAATATTGATTGACAAGTACAGTATACTAATCATGATTGTAGCAAGTAACCGAACGATGTGTAGTGTAGCAAAGCAACTATCACGTCCACTGAATGACGTAGATGCAGTATTCGCAAAATAAAATAAGCACAACCTCTGAGACAGTTAAGATACCCTGCCTTAAGAGAGGGAGCAAAGGGACGGTGTATTTCACACTACAGGGTACTGGTAATCCGCCAACACAGAATGAGCTATAAACGTCCTTAGGAAGGATTTACGTGCTCATGGCTTACAAATGTAATAGAACACCTTGCGCTTTCTTTTGTCTTAGTCACCGTGGGCAGAAGTGTCTCGCAACTGAGCTGTGCTATCAAATAATTCATTTTAGTCCAGCACGCATAGTCGTACAGTACCTCTGTACTTCAATGCTTGCCTCAGTGGCGCAAAGAAATGCAAATCATGTATAGTCAGATTTCCTTAATGCAGAACCTAGATAGCGAGTACACACACACACACACACACACACACACACACACACACACACACACACACATATGGCGCCTTAATTTTAAAACGCGGTAACTCAAGAGTGCCAGTGTTACTGCTTCAAACATACGCCCTTGGTCCACTGGAGGATACATGTTTTCTAGTCCTATAGCCTGACTTACAAGCCACTAATAAACGCAGAAAGATGTATTGGGTTGGCAGAGTGGTGCCCAAGTAGGTTTCAACATTCACTTTTAGATCAAAGAATGTATGTACTAGCATCGTGTTTAGGTTAAGGTTAGCGTAATTTACAATACTTTACCCATGGACGTTAACTCACATATCTAGTTATATCAGTGGGGTACATTCATTAATGTTGGCTGTAAAGCCACAATACAGCCGATTCCGTCAGCAGTCAATAACAGTACGCAGCAGTACTTGTGGGTTGCCATGCAGGTTTAACACTTAGACTGATGCTAAATACTATGCATTTAATAAACTTCAAAATGCTGTATAACATATCAGTCTGTCTATGCTAGCCATAGGAGAATGATGTTAGATGCAACTTTCTATGATGTACCATCTTTAAAGTTTCATCGACGTTTTATTACCTACCAGAACAAAGCTATTTTAAGGAATTGTCAAAATGTGTTCAGCTGTTAATAAAATATTCTCCACAAGTGCACAATAATGCCACGACTATGTTGTGATGACACACACACACACACACATCTATATATATATATGTATATATACACACACACACACACGCACATACATTCACACAAACACATACAAATATCTTCCAGTACTGTGAGCCACCCTTCCAGTTTATGTTAAGGCAATCATAGCAGCTCTAATTTTCCTTACAGCGTACATTTGCACCTCACGATTCTACAAGATATCTCACGCAAAAAAAGCAAAGCCCAGCAAATAGGAAGAGCACTGTACCGCTATTTACTCTGCGTTTTTACCTTACCACAAAGAGTGGTTAGTTTTTCAACACTCACATTTGCCAAAGTTAACACTACACACAGAGTAGTCTGCAAGAGCATATACACTACACTGCACCACTCAGAATTTAAATTAATCAAGCTCTAAGTGGCGACAAAACTCCAATTGCTAAACGATCAACCTTCACATGTTTGGCTAGTATGAGTGCTAAATATTACAACAGCTTCAGAACGCCGATTTTAAAGCCACAGTGCTGAGCAATCAAATACAGTCTGAGTCCAGTACCATTATGTATTGTCCCTCCCCAATGCATTGCCTCTGTCCAAAGTGCTGAAAGACCGCTAACACTACTAACACAACAGAAACCAAAATGCAAAATCTATACTTTAGACACTTGATATGGCTGTACTCTATTGCTTCCCCACGCTTTGTCACGTGAATATGTTCTTACCAAGCCCGTCCCGTTAATAGATGATCACATGCTGACCAAACCTTTTACTTAACAAAGAATCTCGCATTTCAGTTTGGACTATATTCTTCCGTATCGGACTTACATAAAGCAGCCCTGCCTCCAAGAGGTATGAATGAATCCGACTTGTTACGCACTGCATGATAAATCATTCCATAAAAATAAGATGGCTTCTCCTACAAGCATATTAATGGCAAGTGTATGCCCACATACTCCACACATGAAGATATGCCCACATTTAAACGCAATATGACATTTTGTCTCTCATTAAATTATTTCAGATACTAGCTGCTTTAAACAGATATTACCCCCAGTATCTGACTTAAGTTTTAATGTATGTTGTCTTTAATAAGAGATTTGAATCAAAGTTGCATAAACATGCTACCTGTGGCTCTAGTGCTTCGTTAATTTATCAAAACTAGTGACAAAAACAGTATGTGGTATTAAATATTGTTTTATGTAAAAGTAGAAATATTTTGCAATTGCTGCCATAAAACTGTTTTGTTACTCACCATTGTTTCTTTGCTGTCCTGGAGACAGAAGTGTCTTAAAATCCAGTCTCTCCAACAGATGCTGGAAGGTAATGTGTCTTGTTTGAAGTCATCATGTGAGAACTTCTGCTTTGCTCAGTGGATCGCCCACCACTTGGTGTGACTTATGAATCTAATAACCCTTTGCAATATCCGCAAGCTTAAACTCCCCACCACCTTGGTGACTACAGAAGACAGAAAGCAACTGACTGCGATTTTTAAAATCCTATATATTTACGCAGTGCCTTAGCTCACAGACACGTTTCTTTGGTTGTTACGTGAGCTTAATGAATGGAAGAAATCAAGTTTGAGAGATTGCCAGTGATGACGATCATATAAAACATGACTCCTTGGGATGCCGAATACTGCTAAAACTGATACTAAATGAAAAGTTATCTGGAAATGATTGCATGACACTCTAACAAATTAAAAGTGAAGCTTAGTTTTATGCAACTTCTTCACTCACACCTGGTGTTTTGCAAGCTAAACTCAAGTGCTGAAATTTGCATGCTGGCAGGTAAGGAAGAGTTGTTTTTTTTAACGTCACGTTCAATCTAGCCGAACCCAATCAAGTACACAAGGAACGTGTATTTTAGCTTCTCTGGTGCAGCAAATGAATCACTGTTACAAAAATTGCAACATCGCTGTCTCTGTTAGGAACTGTGCGTAATTTAAAAGGGTGTATGACAACACACTTTTAGAGCACAAAGGAAGAATCAGGCAATTAGAACATGTTATATTTGGGACTAATACTAACTGCACCGAATAAGAGTATGCACAGGAAGTACTGGACTTTTTTTTAGTTATAGTGAATGCTGTATGAGACTCCCGATGTATGCTTAAACTTCGGCAGCCAATCCGTACAGTACTTTTAAATGTCTTGGAAACATGAACAGTGAAGATCCACTAGCTCATCCTAGCAGTCTATGCTAGATGATACTAGCGTTGGGTCTAAGCTGAAAGACATTTTGGATTTGTGTTGCACGTACTGCAAGATGAAAACATGAGATTTACATTTTATTGATTATGTTACATAGGAATATTTCACTAGAAATATAGAAAATACCAATAAGAGCAAAAGTGGTGCCTATTAAATATGTTTGAATGTTAGCTTAAGATGTCCCACAACACTTTGGTATGGTGTGTGTGTGTGTGACTGTTGTGTGGTTACCATCTCTGCAGTACCAGAAGATATGAGTGTGGTTACTATCTTTACAGTACCTGAAGATATTAGATTATGGATTTGCTCAGCCAGACCTGTTGCAGTAACAAGAGGAACCTATAGACCAGCAGAAGAATATAGCTAGGTAGCCACACCTAAGCACTGCAGTTGACGAAGTATTAAGAAAGAAGACATGCATGTGGGCGGACAAGTGTGACCGAGAGAATTATGAGCGGGAATAAACAAACAGAGACGTGGATGGGGGCTGTACTGACTGGGTCACCTATAACCTATTCAGTGATGTTTTTGTCAAATGTTATGCAGAACAAAAATAAAAGTAAGGTATGAAATAGAGACCAAACTGACTTATGATTAAAATGATTACTTTATAGAAGAACAAACGTCAGTCTGCACGATTGCAAATATTACACAACAGTGCAACAATGTTAATACAGTAAATAGTTCCGCAATGATGTCTGGGTGAGTAATATTACATGTAATCATTCAACCTGTTGACTGCCTTTTGTCCCTTTCCATCGCCCACACAGTGCACCACCCCCTTCCAGCTTATCGACTAACCCCGACGCTTGCTGCAAATGATTGCACCGGAATTACGAAGAAAGTTTGAAGTTCAGCTGTCTGCGTAGTGACTAGCCGGTAATTGGATACAGGAGAGGTGAATTGAGCTCCCTACTTGCAAACCCGCTCTATGGTTTAGTTGAATAAACATATTTTCACGCGTTAATTCTGATTGAATACCTGCCGCATTTAAAGTCTTCAGATCTGAGAATGCAAAGCAAGTAGTTTAAATTCTCAAACACTCTGTTGCACCACATATAATAGTGTTGTTTATCAGTGGGGTAAACTACCGTGTTCTTTCCTTTTTTTAATTTTAGCCTTGTTTTCTCTATTTCCTTCATGTTTCTCCCTTTTTGTTTCTGCTTTGCCTTTCTTTACAGCTTTTTTTTCTTTTGTACTCGTCTTCTCTTTAGCCTCTACATAAATGACTTCACATTATTTAAAGAAGGAAGGAGAGTCATTTTCTTGACTTGGCTACTTCATATCCTGCCTTTTCTTTTGATATTTATGACCAACATTGTCTGTTTCCCCTTTCTGGACACTTGACTGGCTTGAAACTTACCTTGAGGACCACTTTTTGGAGAAAGCATAAGTACTGTATATCACACAGCATTACATTCTGCGCAGGCTTAGTACCTTTAAATGATAAAAATATTCTGAAGCGCCCACCTTTTAATTCGGTTGCTCATAAATACTGTAGTTCCAATCCATGGTGACCTTTTTACTTTTCAAATCAACGTAACATTAAAACGATGGTCATCGCACATTCAATGTTGATTCCATAAAGGTAGAATCAATAATTGTTCACTACTATTAATGGGTATCTGTTACTTTTTTCTGTTCTCATGGGATTAGCAAATAACTAGAAAAGGGACGCAGTAAAATAAGCTACCGTATTCGCCATCAGTTTGGTTGATTACTAGCTTATCCTGCACAATAACTTCTCAGAATGCTCTATCTAAATCTATGTACTTTGTTGTTTTCCTCAGATATCCTTGACCTACCCAATGCAGCGTCTTGCAATATTGGCATACATACAGTATGGTATTTGCCAGGCTCAAACTATTCTTGATATTTCAGATATTATATTTGGGGCTCATCTGCATTAAACTGGAAAAATAGTCATGGTGTGAGTAATTTGCGATGGAATCAATCTCTTTTAAAGAATGGCATGGTTCCTATACTCGAGCCGTGTAAACCAAGATCACCATGTCCGAACATACCCTTTTCTATTATTGAAGTCTACCATCTGCAGACTGGCCCATGGAAAATGTTCTGGATACAAAAAGAAAATATATAATCTTAGACAAGAAGTGGATTTAAACCTGGAGTAGCATAGGATCACAGACAGTTAAGCACAATAGGCCATTGAGTCGTTTATGGCTTATCAAAGAAGATTCCTCTGAGAGATAGTTTACATGAATTCCATTTTTAACTTCTCTTTCCACCTCAGTTTGTATTGGTTTTTATCAAGTGCATTATGGATACTTTAATCAGCTTGCCATCTGTATACCGCATTCTTGTGGCAAACTATGCCAGCCATAACCCAATGACTCTCTAGGTGAAATGTTTCTTCCAATGTCCCTGTAGGTGCAGGACATCAAGAGATTATGTTCCCTTGTTTTTGATTCACCTAGAAGTTGAAATAATCTACATTTACTTTCTATCCTCACTTTAGCATTTTGAGTAAGTCTTACCCCCCCCCCCAGTTTAATATTCAGAGTGAGCAGGGGGCACCCTGTGGATTTGCTCTACTTCAGCTTCAGCAAGGCTTTTGAATGGGTGCCTCACTGCACTTGTTGAAGAAGATGGGTCATAAGCTAAGGTCATAGTAAACTGGGTAGGTAACTAACTAAAGGGGAGGAAACAGAGGGTTGTGGTCAACTGGGTCAAATCAGAAGAGAGGGAGGTCACAAGTCGAGTACCACAAGGATCTGTCTTGTGTCTGGTCCTCTTCAATATGATCATCAGCTACACTGGTGAAAGAATCTGGGGCAGGTTGTGTCGTTTTATGGATGACACTAAGCTCTGTGGGAGGCTGGATAGCGATGAGGGAATCAGGAAAATGCTAGGGACTTACAAAAACTATAGGGGTTGTCTAAGGCTTGGCAGTTGAAATTCAACATGAAGAAGTACAAGGTAATGAACCTAGGGAACAAGAATCCCAGTACAGAGTACTGGATTGGTGAGGTAAGACTTTGCACTATGGCTAAGGAACAGCACTTTGGTGTTATCATCAGTTGCTTCCTAAAACAATAGAGTCAGTGCAACAAGGCATATAGCAAATCAAGTCGGATGCATGGTTGTATCAGGAGGGTTACTGACAGCTGAGGTAAAGAGGTAATACTTCAGTGAGGTAACACCTGGAGTACTGTGCCCATTCTGGAACCCTCACCTCAGGAAAGAAAGGGGTAGACCATAAATGGTGCAGCACAGGGTAACAAAAATGATTCAGGGCCAACAGGGTTGGTCTGGTGAGGAGCACCTCAAGGCATCGAATACTGGTTAGAAACCAGAAGAGAGAGGGGAGATAGGAATTTATTTATTTGTTTGTTTGTTTGTTTGTTTGCTACACACAAGACCCTTTAGGCCGAGCCTATTTTCAAAGGGTCTAGAGTCAAGGTGCAAAAGTGTTATGAAGGAGTGACAACAGAAGTACATTTTACAATTAAAGTATACACCGTACAATATGAGATACATATAGAGAAATTAAGTATATATATTCTGTAAATTAAGCAAGAGGACAGTGAACACTACTAAGGTGAGCTAAAGAGCAAGGAGGCTGGAGCCCATAATGCTCTTATACTAAGCCAATGAGTGATAAGAAATATTGTAACCTACTTGGATTAATTTATCAAGTCGATATTTGAAGATACTCTTAGTCTCACTAATAATTACTTCCAGAGGTAATCTGTTCCAAGGATCCACAGTTCTAATGGTAAAAAAGTTATTTACGACTGGTGAGATTAAATGGTTTCCTTATTAATTGTAATGGATGACCTCTACTATCATGGAATTAATTCTTAAAGCCAACCCCTAATTCGAACATAAGGTAAGGGTCCTGGACAATGTCATAAAGAAACATGAAACCTCTAAGACGACGGGTGGAGAATGACATCAGATTTAAAGTTTTCAGTCTGTTTTCATATGTTTCAGCTTTGAGCACTGAAATATGTTTTGTAAACCTTCTCTGAACTTTTTCAAGTGAGTTCCCATCTGATTTTTTTGTAGGGGCACCATAGCTGGAAGGCATATTCTAGGTGCAGCCTAGTGTATGACCTGAATAGAGGTATCAACACCTCAGGATCCCTTGAAGTCCATCTTCTTCCAAGTTGTGTACTGGGTGTGCGTTGAAACAACTGAGAAGCTGCGTGGGATATACTATATTGGACTAAATATCTGTAACTAATCTCTCTCTCTCGCTTACATCTGAGAGAAGTTTTCCTCACTTTTAAAGTGGTATTGCTTTGTGTTTCATTATTTTAGTTTTTAATTCAGGAAGGGTGTTTTCAAAACTGCTTATCTTGTCAGCATCTTCAGAAGGGCTGAAATAACTGCATATTTGATTTTCCTTTGTGGCTAACTGGACTGATTACTAGAATTCTGTGACAATCTGCATCAATATATTTTGCAACTTATGGTGGGGTCGTGTGATTTTAAAATAGCAGAGGCTGCAGTTTGTAATTGGATGCCAGACATAGCCTGAGGTGGGGGAAATTGTCTTCACAAGTCAGAGGCCTGCATCACAGCCAATTGTCTAGCTTGACTATTTCAGCATTGTTCTATTACTATAAACTACTGGTAGGATCCTGTTTGAGACAGAAGTCCATCTTCTTCCAAGTTGTGTACTGGGTGTGCATTGAAACAACTGAGAAGCTGCATGGGATATACTATATTGGACTAAATATCTGTAACTAATCTCTCTCTCTCTTGCTTACATCTGAGAGAAGTTTTCCTCACTTTTAAAGTGGTATTGCTTTGTGTTTAATAATTTTAGTTTTTAATTCAGGAAGGGGGTTTTCAAAACTGCTTATCTTGTCAGCATCTTCAGAAGGGCTGAAATAACTGCATATTTGATTTTCCTTTGTGGCTAACAAACCACCAGGCTGTTTTGGGGCTGGAGAGGTTTACCTATGTCTGACTTGGATGTCTGGATTTTTCTCTGTTTGATTAGCAGGGTACTTTCTCTGTCAAATTGTTGTGTAGGGTATCTTGCTGACAGGAAGGCACTCATTGCAGCGGTGGGTGAGAGCTTTTAGCTGATTGTTTTGTGAGGGCACAGTTTAGGCCCAACCCCTTCCCACCCCTCACCCCACCCACCCCTGGAAATAGTTCCTTTATACCTGAGGTTCTGACATCATTTCCTCAAGAGTGCAAGGTGCATTTAACTGTCATATCCCCTCTAGCATGCTGCACTGACAATATAAGCATACACATTGTATAATATATATATATTTCTGTATAACCAATCACACACGTGCATGCACACACACACACACACAAAAAAGTAGATAAACATGTGGGGAGTAGTGCAATGTAATGCTGTGGGGCAGCAGTCTTCTGGGAGTCTTTCTGGAGGCTGAGATGCTGCCCTATTTGCAAACAACTATCTGCCCTGAGGGAGGAAGTTGCCCGTCTTCAGGCCGCACTGGACAGTAGTAAGGAAACCTTCCCCCAGGCCACACTGGACAGTAGGAAGGGAACCTCCCCCATCCAGGGAGCACTAGTGCCACCACCACTACCTCAGAGGTTGTGAAGAAAGCACAGCAGTTGGACCACAGTGGGCTCAGGGAGGGTGAGGATGGTGGAACAGAGGCACACCCAGTCAATTGTTCCACTCCACAATCCATACACTATTCTGGGGGAGCATAGCTCCCCTATGGATGCACCTGCAGAGAAGACTGATGCCAACTGTCACAAGGGAGGCCCACAGGAAGGAGGCAGAGGACACCACAGGGAAAGGAAGCAGCTCCTGGTGGGGGACTCAATTATTAGGGGTATAGAACTGGGGGGGCTGGGAAAACTGAAGTAAGGTGCCTGCCTGGTGCCATGGCTTGGAGGGACAGGAAGTGCATCCTTAGGATCACGAGAACAGCTGCAAGGAGTCTGAGCTGGACATAATTGTCCACCTAGGGACAAATGACTTGGCTCTACTAAGATTAGAGCAGTGCAGGAGGACATTGCAGAGTTGGGGAGGGCCTAAGACAAGTAGCACACACAGTATCCTTCTCAGAGGTGCTGCCTGTCAAAGGCATGGGGAGGTGAGGTAATTAGCACCATGCAGTTTAATGAATGGTTGAAAAATGGTGCAGAGCACAGGGTTTGGCTTCATTGGGGACTGGGGTCTCACCTGAGGACACCAGCCTATACTGGCAGGATGGTCTGTATCTGTCCAGGAAGGGAACAAGTCTTTTGAGCAATCGGTTTAAATGCTTCATTTGCAAGCTTTTAAACTAGTCAAAGGGGGAGGCACTGACAAGCAGCAGGAAAATCCCAGCCTGTCCCTACAAAACAGGGTACTAAAGGAGAAAAAGACTGAGGTAGAACGGTCAGTGGGGGATGCTGCAACAGAAGGTAAAGCCATCAAAAAATGGAGAGCAATGAGTACCAATGCCCGTAGTCTGGGTAACAAGCTTCCTGAATTAGTGGCCTTGATGGAGGAGGAACAACTGGATATCGTGGCAGTCACAGAAACATGGTACACACAAAACCATGACTGGGACATAAACATACCAGGATACACTATCTACAGGAGGGACAGGGAGGGTAAAAGAGGAGGAGGAGTAGTTCTTTACATAAGGGAAGGAATAAAAGCAACAGACCAAAAGGGTAAACAGGGAAGAGAAGAAGCACTGTGGGTAAATTTGAAGACAGGCAATGGCACCACAATCCGCACAGGGGTTGTATACAGACCCCCTTCTCAGGGGGAGGAAATGGACAAGGAAATGATAGAAAGTATACTTAGAATGGCAGAAAAAGGGGAGATATTGCTGATGGGTGATCTGAATATGCCAGATGTTAACTGGAGTGCAGTTGCAGCTGCCACTTCGAAGAGTGCAGTTATTCTAGATACCCTACAGGGGGCATGCCTTAGACAACTAGTACTGGAGCCCAGTCGAGAGGGAGCAATATTAGACTTGATTCTCTCAAATGGATATGGAGAGAGGATCACAGATGTAGAAGTGGGTAGCCATCTGGGAACTAGTGACCATCGAACAGTATGGTTCACAATAAACACAGCAATAGAGTCAAGCCATACAAAGACAAAAGTACTGACTTAGGAGGGCTGACTTTACTAAAATGGGTGAGTGCCTAAGGAATGCACTAGCAAATGGGCAGGAAGGAGGGGTGGAAGAACAATGGGAATAATAAAACTGCCATCACAGAGGTAACAAGCCTTTGTGTGAAGCAATAAACAAAACAAATGATGTAAGAAACCAGTATGGTTCTCAAAGGAAGTGGCAGTAAGGTTCAAGAGAAAAGAAAGCATTCAGGAAGTACAAGGAATCGCAGAAGGAGCAGGACAGAGAACTGTATCAGTTAAAGCAAAGGAGGCTGGGAAGGCAAAGAACAGAAAGGCCCAAACCGAGGAAAAGATAGCCAACTCAGTTAAGAAGGGGATAAAACCTTTATAGGTACATCAGGAGTGAAGGAAGACCAAGGGAGGGATAGTGAGGCTTAAAAAGGGGAGAGAGGGTGGGCAGAGGGAGACTGTGAAAAGGCAGAGATACTAAACAAATATTTTTGCTCAGTATTTACAAATGAAGAGGGGGAGGTACATAAAACAAACAGTAGAAACACTCTGGATACAGAAGTTGATACCAGCCCATTTACAGAAGAAAGGGTTCTGAAAGAACTCTTAAAACCGAAGGTGGACAAAGCAATGGGGCCTGATGGGATTCATCCCAGAATTCTAAAAGAGCTAAGGGTAGAACTAGTGACACCACTGACTACCCTTTTAACAAGTCATGGAGGATGGGGTGGTACCTGAGGACTGGAGGAGGCAGATGTGATTCCCTTCACAAAAGCGGGAGCAAGGCAGAAGCAGGAAACTACAGACCTGTTAGTTTAACCTCAGTGATAGGGAAATGATGAATCACTTCTGAAGGAAAGAATTGTTGAGTATCTAGAGGCCAGAGGCACAGGACCCTAGGCAGCATGGAGTCACAGTGGAAGGTCATGCCAGACGAATCTGATAGATTTCTTTGACTGGGTGACCAAAGTAGTAGATCAGGGAGGCTGTACATGGCCTACTTAGACTTTAGCAAGGCATTTGACACAGTCCCACACAAAAGATTAATATACAAGTTAGCCAGCCTGGGAGTGGGTCCCAAAATGACAGCCTGGGTAAAAGAATTGGCTGGAGAATAGGACACAGAGAGAGATAGTAAATGGAGTCCACCCAGAAGAAAGGAGGGTTACTAGTGGGTACCTAGGGTTCAGATAGGACCAGTCCTCTTCAATGTCTTTATGAGCAACATTGCAGAAGGACTGGGAGGAAAAGTATGTCTCTTTGCAGATGACACAAAGATCTGCAACACAGTTGATGCACCGGGTGGGGTGGAAAGGATGATAAGGGACTTGGCAAGGTTAGAGGAATGGTCAAATGTGTGGCAGCTTAGATTCAATGCTAAGAAGTGCAAGGTAATGCACCTGGGAAACAAAAACCCAGGGGAAGAGTACACAATGGGGGGTGAGATACTAACAACAACAAAAATGGAAAGGGACCTGGGGGTAGTCATATCAGATGACCTAAAGGTGGGCAAGCAATGTGAGAGGGCAGCAAGGAGGGCTGGGGGGATACTGGGATGCATAGGGAGAGGGTTCACCAGTAGAAAACAGGAAGTTATTATCCCTCTGTACAGACAGCTGGTGAGACCCCATCTGGAGTACTGTGTGCAGTTCTGGAGACCCAATCTCCACAAAGACATAGACAGGATGGAAGCTGTCCAGAGGAGGAACTAAAATGGTGCAGGGTCTGCACCGAAGACATATGAAGAGCGACTTAAGGAGCTTAATATGTATAGCCTCGAGGAAAGGAGGGAGAGGGAGGACATGATAGAAACGCTCAAGTACCCTCAAGGAATCAACAAAGTCCAAGATGGTAGCATCTTTCAAAAAAAGAGGTGTGCAAGAACAAGAGGGGACAATTTGAAGATGGGGGGGCGGTCAGAGGTAATTTAAGGAAGTATTTTTTCACAGAGAGGGTTGTGGATGCATGGAACGGTCTTCCGGAGGAGGTTGTGGAGTCAAAAACAGTGGTGGAATTCAAGCATGCATGGGACAGTCATAAGGCAATTCTAGGGGGTGGCGGTAGGAAGAAGTAGGCTGCTGGTTAACTAGGATCTGCAGCTTATCCAGTAGGTAGGGAAATGGGCAGACTGGGTGGGCCAAGCGGTCCTTATCTGCCATCAAATTCTATGTTTCTATGTTTATCTGATATTTTTCAAAATAGACCAGACAACCCTATTAGATTTATTGATGACTCCCTGTATGTGTTTATTGTGGGTCATATCTGTACAGATAAAGCATAAGGGAAGAGGAAATCAGGGGAACAGATGAACAGCAGGATGAGGAACTGAGCTTAGAGGCTCAGACATCAGATTGGGCATAGAAGAAAGGGCTGAGGAGTTAAGTATTGCAAACACAGGGGTCAGGGGCAGTGAGCTAGGAAAGTAGAAAGGTTTTAAAGATAGGAAGGGAGTCAATGACTCTGAGGGATGGGGCAAGGGAGTTCCATCATTTTGAGAATCTAAATGCACAGCTGGTTTGATCCAGGGTAGTTTTCCTAAAGGAAGGAACAGAGAGTTTTGTTCTCGGCCCCTAGTAGGATATGTGGGGGCCAAATGGGTCATCATAGCCTGGACTCTGGGGGATAACATTCTTGGAAGGGCCTTTTTGCCAGTGACAAGTGTGTTGTATTGGAATCAGGAGTCAAGGTTTAACCAACCTAGGCTATTATATCACGTGCATGTGTGGGACACAGATCTTGCATTGAGTGTAAAATGGCAAGCTCTGATT
Organism: Neoceratodus forsteri; assembly: GCA_016271365.2. NCBI lineage: Eukaryota > Metazoa > Chordata > Ceratodontiformes > Ceratodontidae > Neoceratodus > Neoceratodus forsteri. Next base: position 410,226,433 of record CM028133.1, on the reverse strand, counting down.
ATCAAGCATCTAACCCTATCTAGGAGTCTATCACATGATGTGCCATATGCCACAATGCCATAATATAACAGGCACCTCCCTCACACTTAATCTCAGCTTGTCCTACTCTCTATTTTTTCCTCCTAGGAACCTCTTCCCCCTTCCTCCCTCTCCTCCATCCCACTAGGCAATTTTGCTGGTTTATTTATATATTTATTGGCTTTTGCTAACCGGGTAAGTCCATTATGCAAAAATCCTGCCTATTTTCAAGCATGACCCGGGAGGTCACAGTTTACAAAGCAGTGGACTCATTAAAAAAACAGGTACATACAGTTTCCAATTACTGGCAAGCAAAATACAGGGTGAATACAATTGTACATGAAATCACAGAGTAGTAATGTAAACACAGACTTAACAGAGATGACCCCTGGGGAGAGTGTCATTTGCAACAGCAATGCTAGAGACAGGAGGCAGAGTCACCAAAGTAGAGAGAAATCTAGGTAGAGCAAGGGTAAAGATAAGCAGGACACAATGTTAGAGAAGAATTAGGTTGAGACGCAGGAATCAAGTGCATGGAGGTGGGAGAAAAGTACAGATTTAAAGACTGAGTGAGATGTGGAGCCCCGCAAGTTGGCAGGTAGGGAGTTCCAGCATTTAGGGGTGAAATGGATGAAAGCGAGCTGCCCCATTTGAGTCAAGCAGAGAGGGACAGTGAACAGGGGCAATTTAGAGGACCTCAAGGCTCAGGAATGGGTCATGGGGGTGAGCATGGCTGCAATATTGTCAGGGCGGGGGACCCAATTCATGGAGTCAATAAAACACCCCAGAGAGAAAGAGTGCTGCTATTTGGGGGACAGCCAGTGTACAGTGGAGTATAGGGGACATTGGTGGGTAAGGCAAGGGACAGAGAAGGTGAATCTACAGTTGTTATTATAAGAGGTGTCCCACTTATGAAGGATACCTGCTTTGGCATGCGAGAGAGTGGGGAGAGCATATAGGAGCCTAGGAAGCAGTATACCATGTGCTACAGAGATTCTGGCAGCAGGGGTAAGGGCATGATGCACACAGTAGGCAATGCCTAACTTGGCATTAACAGACCTGCATACCTTGTTTATATGCACAGAGAAATCGAGTACAGGCTCATGGGTCATGCCAAAACATTTGAAGGCATCAGTGGGCGTGACTATCGACCCATCAATGCTAATCACATGAAGCTTAGATGACTCTGCACTAACTTTCCTGGCAGATCCAAACAGCATGGCCTGAGTCTTAGGCAAGTTGAGTATCAATGAGTTAGAGGTGAGCCAGTATTGGATCTTATTGAAAGCAGAGGAGAGGTGGGTGTTAATCTCCAAGACTGAGCAAGAGGTGACATAGAGCACCAGGTCATCTGCATACATGGTAGAGTGACAGTGTGGAAGAGAGGAGGGAGCATTATTGGTAAAGATTGAGAAGAGAAGAGGTCCTAGGATGGAGCCCTGGGGGACGCCAGAAGAGATTGGTGCAGGTGAAGAGAGAACTTTGCCAAAGGAGGTGGATTGGTATCAGTTGGAGAGGTAGCTAGTGAACCAGAACAGAGTAGATTCTGTGGCCCCTAGTGAGTGGAGTTTGTACAGGAACAGTGGATGATTAACCATGTCAAATGCCTTAGTGAGGTCTATAAAGACAGCACCTATGAAAAGACCTCTGTCCATGTTGGACTTACTATCACTGGTGAGAAGCGTGAGAGCAGTGGTGGTGCTATGTCCAGCCCTGAAGCTATGTTGAGCAGGTGAATGAATATTAAAATCCAGTAGGTGAGTAGAGATCTGGTGATGGATAAGTTTTTTCTAAGATCTTACTAAGGGTAGGTAGTAAGGCTATGGGCCGATAGTTCACTAGGACTTTGGGGATCACCTTTCTTGAATACAGGGATGACCTTAGCAGCTTTCCAAGCTGTAGGCACTGTAGAGGTGCAGATAGACAGATTAAACAGCCTAGTGATTGGGGTGGCGAGGAGGTGAGCACCAAGACTAATAATCCTAGGTTCAATACCATCAAGCTCAGGGCTACCTCGAGGGGGGGATGGACTGAAGTAACCTGAGAACATCCTACCGAGAAATGTTAGAGAGAATAAGCAGCAGAGGAGCATAAGATGGGAGGGTGGGGTCACAGGATGATGAGGGGGCAATTTTAGGAGCCTCCATAAAAAGGGAGTTAAAAGCATTGGCTATAGTATGGGAGTTATTGAACAGCGTATCGTTAATTAGCATATCCTTAGGAGCCAGAGGCCTAGTGTTCTCCATTATCTCGTTGATCTGGCTCCAGTACTTCTTAGGGTCAGAGGCTGAGGACTGTAGGAGTTTTCGGTAGTGGTTACTCTTTGCAGCTCGGACCTCTTTCTTGCAGGCGTTGTGTAGTAAACGATAGGAATCAAAGTCTGTTTGAGAAGAAGAGGATTTCCATTTTTTCCAAAGTTTATCTCATTCCTTGAATAGTTCCAGGAGAGGCTGCTTCAACCATTTGGTGGCCTGCCCTCTAACCCTCCGTGTTGAGACAGGGATATGTTTAGTCTGTAAGGTTAGCAGAGTGGTAATGAAGTAGTCAGTAGCCCGGTTAATCCCTGTTGTTCGAAATAGGGGGGACCAGTCAGCTTGTTTTAAGTCAAGTAGGAAAGCTGCAGGATCAAAATTAGAAAAATTGGAAAAGGACAGAACTTTCAGAGGCTGAGAGTCAACAGGAACATCCCTAACACAGAAGACAGGGCAGTGGTCGCTAATAGTGTCAGGTAGAACCCCAGTTGAGGAGTAGCAGTCCTTGTGGTTGGTAAGGATCCAGTCGATCATTGAGCGACAGAGGTTATTCTGAGTTATCCAAGTGTGGGAAGAGATGCGTTGCTCAAAGTTAGCCATGCTAATTGTTGAAGCTAGTGAGGAGGAGTTTGAACCCAGCAAGTCCAGGTTAAAATCTCCTGAACATATCACTTCGTTGTTCTTAATTAGGGCAGGAATCACACTGGTTAGTTCTTCAAGACCAAGTTTACTATTTCGGGGGGATGGTTAATAATGTTATTACTCCTTTGTTGGCCTTCACTATCTGTATCTCTGTATTACCACATTTTATTTTTACCTGTATTCTTTATATTCCCTGTATAATTCTACTCCTATTATTGTACTCTGTATTGCTAGCTCAACTTATGTATTGTAAACTTCCAACTCCCCTTTCCCTCGGGTCAGACCTGGAAATGAGCCTTGACTCAGTGTGCTTCTCCCAGTCAACAACTTTAAATAAATAAATAACTAAATAATCAATGAGGCTGAGGATGTAGCTCCTCACCATCAGTTTCTTAACCTCAGGGAGGAAGGCACTCCTGTGCCTGTATAGCAGGCCAAGTCTGGAGTTGGCAGCCTTCATTAAAGTGTCTACATGTGTTGCATATGTTAAGTCAGTGTTAATGGTTAGTCCTAGGTATTTGAAGGAGCAAACCTGCTCAATAGGGGTCCGAGAGGTGGTCATATTGTTCAGCGAGGGCTGAGAAGGGACTTTGCTCTGAGTGTGAAAAATCATTGTTTTTGTCTTTATGGAGTTTAAGACAAGGAGGATTATTACTTGGTATTACTTGGTATGAAAGAACAGAAGAAGGCCAGAGCCCATGCAGACTGTTCCCCACATTATGTGGGGCATTATTTATCTATTAACCCTCAACCAAACATCTAATTTGTTTTTAAAGACAGTGGCACTAGCTGCCTCTACCAATTCTTGTGGCAAGGTGTTCCATACAATGGATGCTCTTACTGGAAAAAAGTTTCCCCTTTTGTGCTGGTTTTATAAGTTTTTACTTCAAGCTGTTTATTATGCAGTCTTGGAACATGTCTCCTTTTGGAGAGTGTTAGACCACATTTTTCCATTGGATCTGGTGAATTTATTAAATTAAAAACCATAAGCATATCACCTCTTAATCTTCTAGTCTGAAGAGAGAAGAGACCAGTAGCTTTTAATCTGTTCTCATAATCCAAGTTTGTTAATCTTGGAATCATTCTAGTTACTCTCCTTTGAACCTGTTCAAGAATTGCTATGTCTTTTTTTTGGTTTGGATTCCAGAAAGGGGGAGCCATAGTCTAGATACGGTCTAATGAATGCCCTATACAATGGAATAAGGCATTGTTCAGTGCAATTAACAAAACTGCGTTTTATTTGCCTCAAAAGTCTGTTTGTCATGCAAGCAGTTCTAACACAGTGATCATTTGATGTAAGATTATTATTAACATATATCCCTAAATCTTTTTCACAATTTGATGAGTGAAGTGGTAGTCCGTTTATATGATATATCGTGTTTGGATTATTTACACCAAAATGCACTACTAAACATTTGTCTTGGTTAAACTGCATATGATTTTCATTTGCCCAAAGTGTTAATTTTTCCAAATCCTTCTTTAATTCAGAAATATTTTCTTGATTATTAACCTTGCTCCCCAATTTAGTATCATCTGCAAATTTAACTATGAAGTTATTTGGCCCTGTTTGTAAATCACTGATAAAGAGGTTAAATAATGTTGGTCCCAAGACCAACCCGTGTGGTACACCACTTGTCACACTACCCGAATCAGACAAGATATCATTAATTCTGACTCTCTGAGAACGATTTGTCAACCAGTTTAAAGTCCAGTTGACAATATCAGGTGACAAACCTAGACTGTGCATTTTAGTAATGAGTTTTTCATGTGAGACTTTATTGAAAGCTCTACTAAAGTCCAAAATAATTACATCAGTAGGGATACCCACATCTAGTAGAGTACTTATATTATTGTAAAAAGATATCAGATTGGTGGTGCAGGAATACTTGGGAGTAAACCCATGCTGATTTGAATCATACATTCCTAATTTTTTACAATCTTGATCTATTAGAGACTTCATTACTTGTTCCATTAATTTACCAGCCACTGAGGTCAGGCTAATTGGATGATAATTTTGCACAGAACCTCTATTGCCTTTTTTTTAAATATGGGAGTAACTATTGCTGAACGCCAATCATTTGGTACAATGCTTTCTTGTAAGGATTTATTGAAAATAATTGACAAAGGTATAGAAATATTTATAGAGGTTTCGATCAGAAACCATGGATGAATACCATTATGAACCAGTCCTGGATTGCAGATAAATCATTTTGGAGGTTGTGTTGAAGCATGTCTGGGCTGCAGTTTGTCTATGTGATAACTGCATCATCTTCATAAAGAAGGAGTTTGGTTCTATTACAGTCAGGATGGTCATTGATGACTAGGCTAGGCAGAAAGGGGCCAAGGATTGATTCTTGGGGGACACCCAGAGAGACTGACCGATAGTAATCTCCACAGCACCTTCCAATCACAATTCTCCACTGCCTGCTCTCTCTCAGTCCTTCTTTTCACACTCACTCCCACAGCCTTTTGTCCCACCCCAGACACGCCCTCTGATTCCCTTGCTGAACAATTCTAAGTGCTATTTCTTTGATCCCATCTCTTGTATTCCTCTCTAGGAAGCATGCCCCTGATGGGTGCCCCACAGCTTGTGGCACTGGCCCTGGACCCAAGCCGGCCACATCTCACCCTCCTGCTGCCTTTGAGAACTAGGTATGCTGTTACAGTTACCAGGAAGCCACAGCTCTTGAATAGGGACTCTGGATTGGCTGCTCTGCCTGGACCTGGCGCCTCATTGGCTGACTCGGCTGCAGTCCTCTCCTGATTGAACCTACTCCCTCAGCCCTGCTTTCAGCTTTTTGGCTCTATTTTCTTTATTTTTAAACTGCTGAAGTTGCTCTGTAGACCGTATTTTGTCCCACCCACCCTTCCTGGCCCTGACCTCTATTAAATACTTGTTTCTCCACTTGCACTGCCTCCCTTCTCTCTCCCTCTTTCAGTGCACACCTTAGTTAATCCTCCTCTTAAAGTGACATGCATTGCACAGTTGTCACCCCTCATTAGTGTATCTCTGCTGTGGTTCCAATTACCTAATATTTCAGCACATATAGGCTAAACAACAGCCACCATATTCCTCACTAGTTTATCTCCCCTGTGGTTCCTATTGCCAAATATCTGGCAACATATAGGTGGTACTACAATCGCAGATTCTCTCTTTCTAACACTCCCCCTCTATCTCTATTAAGCAATTCCTTACTTGCTACCTCAGCTTATGATCTAATTCTGTAGCGGCCCTGTCCACTAGTTAGCCACCCACTGCCCTAAAATCCTGGGAACGTTCCTTCCCTGTGTGTCCCAGAACACATTCTTGCCACTATGAAGCCCTTATTCACTTTGTCTGTAGTTGCCCTCCTGACTAGCACCCTTCTGCTTTTTGACTTCTCTACTTACACGCTATCCCTTGACCAGGTCAACCTCCTCCACTTTAAAGACAACACTTATCCTTCCTCTCACACCCTCCTTCTTATTAGGTGAGACTTAGCCCCTCTTGGCACTCTCACACTTAGCTTCCTAACTAACCATGAGTGACACCTACTAGGCTTCTCCATCAGTTACAACCAATCCTTCCCTTCTCCTCTCCTCCATCTGCTGTGCCCCTACCACCTCCTGCTCTCCCTGCTTTTACTGGCTGGGGATATTGAATCCGACCCTGGGCCTGACTCCCTGGCCTCTAACCATCCCTCCACTAGCGGATTGGGCATCTACCACCTAAATGCAAGAAGCCTTCTAGCCAAGCTTGATCACATCAAGGCGTGGATATCCCAATGCTCCCCCAATATCCTCTGTATCTCAGAGACTTGGCTATCCACTAAAGTCCTTGACTTCCTCAGTCAACATTCCTGGGTACTCTGTTTTTTGACAAGATAGGGTAAGCGTGGTGGCTATGTTGTTATTTACATCCATGAGTCCCTGTGTGCCTCAACAGTCTCCCAGAAGCTGCCCCAAAATCATGCCAAGTCCTTCTTACTAAGCTGGTCTTCCCTTCCTCATTGCCCTTTTTGATTGCTGTCTGCTGCTTCTCTCCCAGCACCTCTCCTTCCTCTCTGGTCTCCAACCTTGCCACCCTGACTTCTTCACCTGCCTTAGGGGAGCTCTTATTCCTGGATGATTTCAACATTAATTGGCTCTCTCAGCATTCCAAGGCCATCACCCTAGAGACTGAGGCCCTCAACCTCATGCAACTGATCACTGACCCCATTAGACTCAAACCCTACTCTGCTAACCACTCACTGTTAGACTGGATTCTAACCCTCCACCCTCAAAAACGCTCCTTAGCTGGCACCCTCCCCAATGCTCTCAGTGTCCATTGTATTACCTTCTGCTGCAGGAAACACTGTCCCCCCTCCGCTCATCAAAGTATATGCTGTTCTGGCCCCTAAGGTCCCTCAACCAGCAGGCACTACTAGCCAACCTCTACCTGACTGACTGGTCTGGGGTCTTTACTGCCCCAAACATTGAATCTGTCTTGGTGGCTTTCAACACCATTTTCCAAGATATTTGGAATTTGCACTCCCTCCTAAAAAAGCTGTGTTTCCAGCGTAGACACCTTCCTTGGATCTCCAGCCACCTGGTGAAACTTTTCAAAGCTAGAGACAAAGCATGGAAAGTGTTCAAAGCCAGTGATAATTACTCTGATCTCCTTACATACAGATTGCTAAGGAATGCATGCACAAAGGCTGTGTGCTCCACTAAAGCTGGCTTCTTTAAGTCTCAGCTTGAGGATTGTCACCCCACACCGGCTCCCTTCTGGAAAACTCTCCATTCCCTACTTAGCTCTGCTCAACATGCTCCTTCTCCCAGCACAGACCCGACTGAAAACAGCTCCAAAGCCACTGCATCTTCCATTAATGACTTCTTCACAACCTGTGCCCTACCTCAAGGGCAATCACCCATCCCTCTCTCCCTTCCCTGCTGTCACCTGCATGTCCCTTCCCCTCCCAAGATCAGTTGGACTTCAGATCACCTCTCCTCCCCGCCTCCCTTCCCCTGCCCTGGTGCCCACACCTTCAACTCCCCAACCCACTCACACCTTCCCCCATCACCCCCTCAGAGGTGCATCATGCCCTCAAGTCCTTAAACTCCGCAAAACAAAGCCCGGATGGGATTAACCCCATCCTCCTAAAAATCTCCATTCCCACCATAGTCCATCCAATTACTCACATTTTTAACCTCTCCCTCACCACTTGCTCCTTGACGAAGGCCTGGAAGTTAGTCAACGTCATCCCCCTACACAAACAGGGTGACCCCTCCTTCCCTGTCAATTACAGACCTATCTCTCTCCTTCCCTTCCTCTCCAAAATTCTGGAATCCCTGATCTCAAAAAGACTAAACCAGTTCCTTGCCTCCAGTGTCATCTTGTCTCCATTCCAATCTGGTTTCCATCACCTCCACTCCACTTTCTCCTCCCTTCTTTGTCTCACCAACCATATCCACTCAGCCATGGATAAGGGTCATCTGACGCTTGCCATATTTATAGATCTGGCCATTGCATTTGATTCTGTGGCTCACAAACTAGTCCTTGAAGATCTCTTAGCTATTGGACTATCCCCAACCTCTACTGAATGGTTCAAGGTCTATTTAACTGATAGGTGTCAGTTTGTCCAGCTAGGGGATACCAAATCTGCCCCCTCTACCCATCTTGGCTGGCGTTAATCAGGGGTCGATCCTTGGACCTACCTTATTGTCAATCTTCTTAAACAATCTCCCCTCTGCTTGTTCAGTTTCACAAATTCAAATGTATGCCAACAACACCGTTATCTTCACTTTCAGCCCCTCCCTGGCCCAGGTTGAACCCATCCTCCAAGCTGACTTCATGAACACCCTAAACTGGCTGGAAGACAGATAGCTTAAATGCAACACTAAGAAAATGGTTACCGTAGTTTTTTGCTCCGCTCAGAAACTAGCAAAAATAACAACTCTTCCCACCTTATACAGCCTCAATGGCTCCAAAATTACAGTAGTTGAATCATATAAATGCCTAAGAGTTTGGCTGGACCCCAAATTAGATTTCTCCCTTCACCTGGACAATATACACAGCAAACTATGTCCAAAATTAGGAATACTCTATACGCACAAGGACAGTCTCTCCCTCCCTATCAGGAGGGAAATAGTCTCTAAACTTATCCTCCACTCATTTGATTATGCTGATGTGGTCTATAGCTCAGCCACAATCCTCCCTTGCCAAATTAGACCCACTATTTCACACCTTTTGCTGATTTGCCCCAAACCTCCTGTACTGCACTTACCACTGTCTCCTTTGCCAATTCACCTCTTTACCGTCTCTTAATGACCGCCACTTGGCACATTGTGCTACCTTCATCACCAAGTACTGGTTCAATACCCTTTCCTCCTACCTCTCCTCCTTACTAACTCCAGCTCCTAGCACAGACTACTCCCTGCCCTCCCGTGACCACAACTCCTTTGCCTTGATCACACCCCACTCACACAACAGTACACTAGCCTTTACCCTTTGGTTCCCTCCCCTATGGAACTCTCTTCCCCTTTACTGTACCCGGCTTACCCACTGTGCTATCCATCAAAAAGTATTTCAAGTGTCTCCCCCTCCCCCTTACCACTGTTTCCACCCTTCTTGAATGCTGTACACTAACATCCATTCTGACCTGTTTCCCTATTTTTCCCTGCTGCTCCTGCTCAACTCATATAATTGCCACACAATAGCTGTGGTCTCGCATCTGCTTCAGGGCACCAAGCCAGTTTTGCTAACCTATGTATTGTTTTTCCAAGTTTTCAATTAATCGCTGGCAGATATATTGTTAGGCCCTACTTCTGTGCATGTTACTTATTCACTGTACATTTTTTATGTACTGTTGCTTATCTCATGAATGTATATAAATGTATAGTATATTTTGTGTACATTGTACCCTTTTCCCCTTCCCCGGGCCACACCTGGAAATAAGCTTTGGCTCAGTGTGTCTTTCCCAGTTACCAATCTTTAAATAAATATATAGTCTGTTTGTGAGTCTCTACATTTGACAGCTTGTGATCTGCCTGTTAGATAGCATGATATCCACAGAGTGGCATCCTCTGAAAAAACAAGTTTAACTAATTTTTGGCATATCAGGGCATGGTTGACAAGGCCAAATGCCTTAGTCAGGTTGATAAAAATGGAACCAGCAAGCTCCTCCCATCCAATGCACAATGAAGATACTCAGTGTATTCAACCAGGATTGTTATGCTGCTGTGTTTTTTTGTGAATGCCATGCTGTTCACACGACAGTAAGTAATATTGATTCAGGTGATGAGTAAGTTGGTCACTAACAATTTTCTCAAGTGTTTTAGAGAAGGAGAGCAGGATGGAGATGGGGCAGTAGTTGAAAGGGAGGTCAGGGGCACCACCTATAAAGATGGGTAACACAGGCAGTTTTCCAGATCTTAGGCACATGCCCACTTGAGAGTGATAAGTTGAATATTTGTTGGAGTGGATGTGTGACTTTCCTTCAGGCATATCTTAAAAGTTTGATATCAAGGGTATCAGGCCCACTTCTAGTTGATATTTTAGTTTGGGATACATATTTGTAGGTTTCAACCCAAGTTAGCCATTTAAGGTAGAATCTAGGATGTGAGGGGCTGGAGGGTGTTTTCAGGGAATCAGCTGGGCGGGTGGAGGGATATAAGCAGACAGGTCACTGAAAGTTTTGTTAAATGTATTGGCAATGTCCACATCTCTCTCAGCGGTGCCCCCCCAAATGGGTGGAAAGAGGAAGTGGCTTTTCATTGTGGCTGAGGATGTCACGAATATCATTCCAGAGGAGTTTAGGGTGGCTGAGGAGGGCAGCTTGTTTGCTTTTATGATAATGGGCCTTAGCAGTTTTGACCTGAATTTGGACACCATTTATTTATTTTTTGAGGGCCAGGTTTATTTATTTATTTCAAGATTCAGATTAATAACTTTTAGCTGTATGGCTATTTTATGAAGTTTCCAAGTCATTTGTAACACAGTACAAGACATATGGCACAGAGAGGTACACAAGACACAACATAATTTTCACAGTAGTACATTGTGTTGGTACAATATCTGTGTCTCAAGGAATAAGGAGAAACAGTAAGTACTTTACACAAATTATAAATATGACATGAATAGTTGGTTACTAAGTGCAAGGTGGCATGGGAATGATCAGTCTAATTAGACTTTGTCAGAAAGGGAGGGGGAAGGAGCAGTGGGGAGGATGGCAGGCTATTACAAGGGGTGATTCAAGTCAGGTGATAGACATGGGTTACCTTGTCTATTCTATTTTGGGCAGTCACAGTGATTTGCCTGAGACAAGAGGAGGTGAAGCTCCTTTTTGTTTTTTGGTTTTTTTTTATCATCAAATAGTTTATTTTCCAGCATAACAATGCAAATAATACAATGCATATATTTGGAGTATGAAAACTTAGACACATACATCAGTACTGTGTCAATAGCAAGTCTGCAGAATATCAGATTGCTCACATAAATCCTCATCCTATGAAACTGTAAGAGGAGTATATCACCTCACATACCAAAACTCCTGATTGTGTATTCAGGCTAAATGCAACGAACAATCCATGCAGAACAAACTGTATCTCTTTCTCTAATAGAAGTGTCCTTAAGGGGCCATCAGCACTTGGTTACTTCATTACTGAGTACACATACCAGTACAGTCAAAAAGTACCTTTGAAGAGGGACAGTGGAACAGGAAGGTGCCAAAGCATTTGAATTGGGGGGTTGCCAGGTGGCGTAGGAGGCATCGAGCATAAATGAGAGTGAAGGTATGCATCCCATCTGTGATAATATTTAGACCCCCTATGAAGACTGTAGTAAGAGAGATGTTCAAAGATAGCTAACTGAGCCACTGCTGCATGCCATGCCACTAGGGACAGTGGACCAGGTTGTCTCCACTTCATGAGAATGGCTCATTTGGCCTCCATCAGGACTGACATTATCCATTGTTTTGGGGGGGGGGAGTGGGTCCGTGTCAAGGTGTTCCCTAGTAGCAAAAGGGGGATGTCTGAGGGATTATACGGCCCACTACTTTGGAGCAATCCTCCAAAATTGCTGCCCAATAATGAAATATTTTTGGGCACTGCCACAAAACATGAAACAGGTGAGCTGGGCTTTGCTGACATCTCCTGCACTGAGCACTGGGGATAAGGCCCATCCTATGTAGCTGTGCAGGGATCTGGTACCAACGAAGAAGTATTTTTAGTTGTAGCATTTGGCTTCTGTAGTTTCTATATCCTAGGTGAGCTTGTTTCAAGCAGTGAGCCCAGAGCCTAGGGGATAATGTAATTTACATTTCTTGCTGCAAGTGAGTCCTGCAAGTTTCCAGGTTTGGTGGACATGAGTTCTGCAGCACCTTATAGACTTTTCCTGTGATTCCCTTCTGTCTCCCAGGTTTATGTAAATCACCTAGCCAATCCCACAGCAGTGTTTTGCCAGGGAGTTCTGGAGAGGTTTTAGAGCTTCCCTGAGCTCTGGGTACCTTCAAAAATCCTGCTTGGGGAGGGAGTACCTTTCCTGGTTTTGTTGGAAATATATCAGTGCCTCCATAGTGGGTACACAGAGGTCCCCTATCACCTGTATGCCTCTAGCCTCCCATGAGGACCAACGTATTGGTGTCTTTCTGATTAAAAGGGTGGAGTTGTCCCATATTCTGGAAAATTTGAAAGGGGGATATCATGTCTCTTTAGGAGTTTGGGATAATGAAAGACCCACATGCCATGCTCTCCAGGTCTCAGCCACAATGGGGCCACACATTGCCTTTGAAAGTTTCTTGGCCTGTAGCAGGGCCCCCAGCCAGTGTCCACCTGTTGTAGCAGTTTCTAGAGATACCCATAGAGGTGTATTTACCATGGGTGTTAGAAACCATTTCATGGCCTGAGCCATCCTATATGCCAGTGAGTATCCCAGTAGCCATGGTAGGCCCAGACCTCCCCTTGTCCAGTGCGCTCTAAGTTTGGTCTTACCAAACAGGAGGCTTTCCTCACAAAGCAGCGCAGCTATGGTTGTCCAGTGATGTAAATACTTTAGGAGGTATTCTTACCAAGCGATTTAGGAACAGGTTAGCTACCTTAGGGAGAGTGAACATTCTAATAGCTTCAACCTTTTCTTTCAGAGACAATTTAAGCCACTTCCACTGTTGCATCTCGGCGTTGATGGTGATTAGTAACGGGTTGAAATTTACTTCCACCAGGCCCTTCCATAAGGCTGAAATCATTATCCCTAAGTACCAGAACCTGTGAGGTGCCCATACCAAGTCTGTGCCATTCAGGCAGTCCCTGGCACAGGAGAGATTGAGAGGGGACAGGGTGGTCTTCTTCCAGTTGATTTGAAGGCCGGAAAAGACTGCAAATTCTATAAGGGTGGCCAGGATCGGAGGTAGGGATTGTGCTGGGTTGGTAATAGTAAGGAATAGGTCATCTGCATACGCACTAACCAGGTAAGATGTTTTACAGATCTCGATGCCCTGTATCTCCAGAGAGGCCATCAGCCATCTCGTCAGATGGTCCAGTGCAAGTAGGAAGAGCAGAGGCAATAAGGAACACCCCTGGTGGGTACCTCACTGCAGCTTGAATGCTGGGGAGAGTTGTTTATTTGTGAGTATCCTAGCTGTGAGTATTGTATCTAATGTTTTTATCCATCTGCAGAAAAACTTCCCGAAACCATAGACTTACAAAACGTAATGCAGATAGCTCCATTCTATGGAGTCGAATGCTTTCAAGAAGTCTACCACCAATGCAGCCACGGGTGTATGTGATTGATCGGCATGTCATTTCAGGTTGAGTACCATCTGAAGAATGTCTGCCTCACATTTGCCCCTGCTAAAGACAGCTTGCGAAGGGTGGACAATTGAGGGCAGCACCCTCTCAAGCCTGTTGGCCAATATTTTTGCCATGATCTTGGTGACCAAGATTAGTGAAATAGGGAGGAAATTGGCACAGTCTAAAGGGTCTGTGGATTTTTTCAGAAGGAGAGTGATGATTGCATCCCTCATAATTAAGGACAGTGCCTTCCTGTGGTGTACCTCTTGAAGGGCTTCCAAAAGGGGGAAGGAGATCTCTTCTTGTAGCACCCAATAGAAATCAACAGTCATGCTGTTTAGATCAGGTGCCTTTCCCTTTGCCATCTGTGAAAGAGCTGTTTTAAGTTCTGGAAGAGAGATGAGTGTCTCTAGAAGATCCCTGTCCTCTGGTGACAGCTGTGGGATGGCAGTGAAACCCCAGAAACTTTGTATATTCTGGGTCAATTCATTCTCCCCCTTTGGAAGCCTGGAGATATACAGCTTCTGGTAAAATTCCCTCATTGTGTCATTGATGAGTCTGGGGTCATTAACTGTTTGCCGTGTACTATTCCAAAGGGCATATCTTTGGGAGGAGGCCTGTTGCTTTCTAAGATGGCAGACAAGGAGTTTGCCCCGTTTATCCTCTCCCTCCCAAAACTTATGTTTAGTGTGCAGTAGCTTCCATTCATCCTCCTGTTGAAGGATTGTATTGATCTTGTATTTCAACCCAGTGATGGAGGGTATTAGGTGGGGGGTGGGGAATTCTTCTATTGGTCCTCCAATACCTTAAGTTCTTGTTGGAGTTGATCCACCTCTTTCTGTCATTTCCTATTCTATGCAGTGATGTAGGCTGTAATACGATGACACAGTACTGCCTTAAAGGCTTCCCATACAGTACCCAGGCCAACCTCTCCATTGGATTTGTTCTTAAGGTAGACTTTGGCCTCCTCCAACATTTGGGTACAGAAGTCTTTGTTCCTGAATAAGAGTGGGTTGCATCAGTACCAGGGGAAGGTAGATTGGTTCCAGGGGGCAGATAGCATATGGTGATGGGAGCATGGTCTGAAATTATGATGTTCTCGATGGTGACACTATGGATCACCTGGGCAGCTGATCTGTCTGCTAGCCAGAAGTCAATGCTGCTGTATGTACCATGCACCAGGGATAAAAAAGTGTAATCCCTCCCTGAGTGGTTGTCCCTGTGCCAGGGGCTGCACAGGCCCCATTCATCCTGCATTTTCAAAAGGGCAGCCTTAGCCTTGGGGTGTGCTTTGGGAGTGGGCTGAGTCTCATCTAAGAAGATGTCCACCACTAGGTTAAAATCACCCCCTAGCATAACTGGCATGGTCTCCTTATCTTTTTTTTAATCTCAGCTATGGCATGGCTGATCTTGGGGAAAAACTCTTCCGAGTCTTGGTTGGGGGCATATATGTTCCCCACCACTAGCTTTCCTCCAGGGAAGGCAAATCAGGGAACCACCCAGCATCCCTGCTTGTCTGTCTCATAAAACTCCACCCATGGTCAAGCTTTATTGATCAAGATAGCTACGCCCCTCGACTTGGATGAGGCGGAGCTATGCACAATGTGCCCCACCAATTGCTTCTTGAGCCATCCCACTGTACTGGCTGTAGGATGTATCTTGTGAAGCAGAGCTATATCTGTATGGAAAGACTTGAGGTGCTGAAGCACCTTTGTCCTCTTCACAGGCTGGTTATGGCCAGTTCTATGTGAAAACAGTGATCACGGAAGGGCAATCGCTGTTTGGCTGAGTGTACATCGCTAACAATGAATTATAGCAATGTAAACTCACAGTGAATAGGAAACTGGTGACTGGTTTTCTATGTTATGCAGTAGGCTGTGCCCACCCCCTCAGGGGGCTTCACCACCTGCATCCCCCTACTTAAGGATTCTCAACTCCGGGGGGGGTGTATGTAGGGGTGTGTAAAACTTAAAAAAAAAATGAAAACCTCGATCGACACAAAAAGTGATCACACCCTAGAACCAAATCCGGCACCCTTCCAACCCTAGACCACCACCTACCCACCACGCCATGCCACACTGCCAGCTTGGCAGCCAACCACCACATTACACCCCACATACCCTCTCTCCCCTTCCACCCATCACACGGCATGGTCCCTCCCCCCCATATGCATATATAGTGACATCCCATTGCTGTAGTTGTCTACCCCCATATCCGGTAACTACCCTGGCAGGTGGCCCAGAACACAGGTGCCATGATTGAGTCACCCTTTTTGTAAGCACTCAGTCGCACTTGCCTTGTTCATTGGATACCGTTAAGGCGTTTGACATTCCAGGAGACACAGCTCCTCCCTGATGCATGGTGTTAGTTATATTATCCAACTATTCGCAACTGCTTCCACTTACCTTAAATAATGTCAAACCTCTAGTCTAGCAGGTATGGCCAGATGAGGGAACAGGTGCTGTGTCCAGTGGGGAACCAGTTTGAGCCCTGGTCCTGTACTGAAGCAAGGTGCACCAAGAAGTTATCAGGAGCTGGCATTCTATAACTAAGAAACAGAAAAGAGAAGGAAGCTTTAATCAAAAAACAAACTGCAATACTAAATCAGTCCAATACAGATGTGCTAACTTCAACAGTAAACAGGTAAAACTATACAAAATATTCAGTAAGTCTTGAGAGAACCAAGATCTAAGAAATGTGAGGGAAAAGACCCTCCTACCCCACCCCAGCAGTGATGGGGGGGGATTTACGTCTAGTAGTTTTGTCAATCTAACTTATGAGTAAAGAAAAAATAGGGGGCAGACTTGTCTCCTCAGTATATCGTAATACACTAAGTGTAGTACAGTACAGCACAGTATTACTGTGAATACACAGAAGGTACTAGGGGTGTACGCGAAGTGAAGACTTGGTCTGAGCCTGCAGGTTTCTGCTATGCTATCTTAGTGCCCAGTGGAGAGGGTGAGTGCCTTGCTCAATAACGGTACCCATCCTACCCTGGACTTGATTTAAAAGAAAACTGTGATCCCAACATCAGGCAGGTAGGTATTAGAGATCAGAGATGGGGGAGGTGAAAGGTAGTCCCCCTCATGGGTACACCAAATCTGGAAGTGTAAAGTATAGAGGTCAGGATGTAGCATGAAATTATCCATGACAGAGAGTTTGTAGAAACCATATCTCAGGATATTGGCTGTCTGGAGAGAAGCAGTCCATTGGCTGTGGCCAGTATATTGCACTTGGCATTAAACAAGGGATAGCACCTTGGGGGGGCTCCCACATCCCTGCAGCCGCTGGAGACTGCCTCCAGACTGTGTGAGAATAGAAGTAAAAAAGAGGGGGAGGAGCAGACCAGTATTGAGGAAGTGAAAAGTGAAGTATATACCCCCTGTAAAGCCCCATAACTGTACTGTAAATCTCACAAAGATCAGTATTCTGTGGTCATGGTTCCTCGGGGGGGGGGGATCTGGGAAACAGGAAAAAGACTGCCCTAATTGAGTTGTGAAACCCTCCCCTTGTCCGATGCTGCAGGATATCCATCAGCTGTTCGGCCCCAACATCACAACAAAGAGTTGGGACGGGGGTTGTAGGGTAGTTGTGCCACTGCCATGGGAACATACCTCCTCCATAAATTACAACAGAGTTACACCCCTTTATATGCAGGTATTTTGCAGTGTTATCTTAAAGCAGAGCATAAAATAAGTGTAGGATACCAATCTGTTTAGTTCAGACATCTGGAAGAGGCAATCTTTGAGTGTACTGTTCAGTCCATCAGCCCTCAGGTGTATCAGATTTGGGCAGCTGCTTGGTACTGGACAATCCCGGATAAGCAGCAGCCACTTCTGCAAAGGATCTCAGTCTTGGTTTAATGTAGCCCATCAGTTGTGCTAGCCTCTCAGCATCTGCAGTCTCCTTCGAGGTATTTTCTACTGTCTGCCCAACTAGCCAGGGTGGAAGTGTCCATCATGTTGTCCTGAGGGGTGACCAAGATATCCTCTTAGTCTTCCTCACAGGCAGAGTCTTCTTTTGGTAGCTTGGCTAGTGGAGATGCTGGAACTGCATTGGTTCCATTATGCCCACAATTGCTGTATCTGGACCTGTGTTATGCCCTTTCTAGTTGGCCCAGCAGGGAATGCTTCAGTTCTAAACTCCCTCTCCCCGGTCCTGGGGGGAGAGGCTACTTGCCTCTCAGCTGGCCACAGATCCGAAGAGCCTCCATTTACTGTAGGGCTGCTAGGGAATTTATTGGATGGACCAGAGTTGCCCTGATTGTGGTGCCCTGGAGAATGCTTCCCAGCACTATCGGTCCTCTGAGATGCATTGGGGCCTCCAGGCATCCAAAGGCTCCTGGGAGGTGTAGTCCTCAGACTGATGAATGGACAGTGCTGCTTGGCCCAAATTTCTATGTCTTGTGGTGAGTTTGCTAAAAGTTCTTTGCCATCTTTGGCCACTTGCAGACTAGCCAAGTCCCTGAAGTGGTAGCGAAATCCCAGTCTCTGAGTTTCCCTTTGATGGGAGTGAATGTTTTGTGCTTGGTGGCCACCTCATTTAAGAAGTCTCTATAGAAAGATATGTGGATCCCTCTCCACTGAAGATCCTCATGTTCTCTGTCAATGTGTAGAATCTGTTATTTGACTGAATAGCCGAGCAGATAGGCTATTATGGGCTGAGGCAGGGAGCCTGGGGCAGCAGTTCTGCCTCTTGTTCTGTGTGCCTTTTCAACTTCAATGGACCCTCTCCATTTATCCCCCAGAAGCCTGGGGATGAAGTCCATATGAAACCTTTCCATGTTGTTGCCCTCTAGTCCTTCAGGGACTCCCAGAATCCTAATATTATTTCTTTGTCCCCTGTTTTCTTGGTCCTCTGCCCTCTCCCATATTTTCTGAATTTTTATATCTTGCTTCTGAATTCGGTGTAACAGTTTCTGCTGCTGGCACTCTAGATCCTCCATGCACTGTTCTGAGACTTGCATGCGGTCCTCAAGTACTCATACATCCACCATGTTCCTGATTAGAGTGGAGCTAATTCCATTTTCATGCATCAGCAAAACTTCTGGCATTTTGATAATATAATTTAGAGTCAGCAACAGGAGCCTATGCTCCTTCAACTGGTGGGGCCACTGATCCCCTGCTGACAGAGCCTTGTGGTCTGCAGGAACTACAGCTGTAGCCACTGTCTGTAGTTAGGCCCCTCAGCTGTCCCAAGAAAGGATTTCTGGTCAGGCAGTGTCAGCAGGAGAAAAACGGATGCACCTTCAGTTAGGCAGGAGCAAACTGATTGATATATCTGCCTTAGAAGTCTGGTTTAGTACAGGGGCCACTCAGAAGTATAGGAAAGGCAGGTCCACTCATAGATGGGTATATTTACAAATGAGCTGCTAGTGAGAAGACTGTACTACAGCTTGCAGATCCCTCCAAGCCCTTGTGTTTGGTCTGAGTTCACTGCTGGTAAACTGTCGGCTCTGGTGAAGTCAACTTAGTCCCGTGCATGTTTTAATTGAGATATTCCTTCCAGATCTGTGGGTCCTCTCACTCCATCCCTCATTATTTAGTGAAAGCATGTGCTCAGGATCCACTCATTTCATCAGAAATGGGACCCAGGTAAAATGGAGCAATCGGACTAAGCTGCCATCTGGCTTGGTAGCTCAACAGCACCCCCCCCCATTGACACTATTTCTAAGTTCTTATTATTTATGAGGAGGGCTAGATGGCCAGGTGCTTGGTACTGTGCCCAGGTTCTGTCACACTCTCTTATGAGCGACATACAATTTGGGGTGAACCAAGGCTGGGATGTGCCCTTATTGACAAGGGTCTTGAATGGGGCAACCAGATCACATAATGTGTTAAATTGCTTTATGAAATAACTCAGGTCAGCGCCCATATCCTGAGTTTGCCACAGGAAGGACCTGTCTACTTTGCCACAGCAGCGCACAAAACTGAGGGACTCTGCACATATGGAACACCCTGGCCCATGAGCAGAGGGGTTCAGCAGAGGGTGTTCTTGCTAACAATTTGCAAGTAACTGGGGGGTGGTCACTCAGTGAGTTAGGTAGAACATCAGAGCAGTGGGAGCACGACAATACGCTCCCAACAATTCGCTCCATGACATTTCGCTCCCGACAGTTCATCCCCAAGTCAATTCACTCCATTAGCAACCCGCTTCTGTCAAATATGCTCCCTGTTGTGTGTACAACAAAACAAAGCAGTAAACTAAACGAAACGAACGAAAATAAAACGAACGAAACAAAATGTATTATTAGAAGCAGCTCACTTCTAACCAGCAGCAGTAAATTAAACGAAATAAAACAAATCTACAACAAAGCTTAGACTAGTGCAAGGTGTGCTTTGCTTGCTCAGATCTTAGCATTCAAGCTTTGTGGAGCAGAGACAACTCTTCATGCGTCTGCAAATCAAAAGACTTTCAAATCCAGAATAAAATGAAAATTTTAAGAAAAACTCAAGAAGCACACAAAAAGAGGCTAAGATGAGCAAGCATAAGTGCACAAAGCAACATCAGATCCCCCTCTCAAAAATCGGCAGCACCTTTATTATTCGGCTACTAACCACTAACCACTGAACAATTTATCTACATTTTTAAAAATATCGCAAAATGTATAGCCAGCACATATAAACATAGATAAAATAAAAATAGTACGACCAATGAACATAAAAAAATTAATATGAGAGAACGCTTCACAATGAGGTCTCTTTCTCTCACAACCAACAGTTACAATAGTAATATAATAAATTTCAGTCTCTCTATGGTCTCTGTAGTCTCTTAACAACGGTTTGCTGCAAATCTCTGTAGGTTAATGGGTTGATGTACCCTCAGGTCTCCCCACTATTTCCAGGCCACAAAGCTCCCACGGGTTCCATTGGGTCCTGCTAATTCACAGTCGAGTGGCTCCTCACAACGCTAGGACTCCCCACATTAAGAATGGCAATAATTCATTTGCTGAAACAGTACAAGTCCTACTGGACATTTGCCTAGTATAAAGCTGCATTGAGGAGCTCTACAAAATGATGCAAAAATTAATAACTGACTCTGCTGCTAGTATAATGTGAAATACAATCGCTCCAGGCTTCTCTGCATTTTTATCCTGCCTGTGAAATGTAAATGTTTACTACAAACTTTTCTGCCATGAACAGGAATTCCCAAGCTGTGTTTGGTATCAAGGCACCTTCCTTCATAGGGTTTAGACCTTGAGGTGTGAACACTTGATCCTAAAAGACTCTGAGCAAACTGTTCTGTCAACATGATGCAGGTACAGTGGCCAATTTGCAAAACCTCCCTGATTCCTTCCTTCCTCCTGCAATTGCACTGGCATACTTGTTACTGTACTGGCTCTGTTGCAGTCATGGTTCCATTGCTTAAAGGCAAAAAGCAAAAAATACATTAAAGCCTCAGTTAGGCACCGAGAGGCTGCATGTAATGCATGGACTGTCACAGCGGGAGGGAGCGGGAGTGAATTGGTGAAGGAATGAGTTAGAACGGGTGCGAGTTTAATGGGAGCGAGTTGTCGGGACCGAATCTGGAGGGAGTGAATTGACGGGAGCGAGTTGTCATGTACACCAGAGCAGAGAATCCTATTTGGATGGCCAACCAATATGATAGAGATCTTCAAGTTCATAAAAGGAATTAAAAAGATGAACTATGGGAACTATTTAACTTGAACACTAGGTCATAGTCACATGGACAAGAGTGGAAACTAATAGGAGGGATGTTCAAAAGGATTATGAGGAAGTATTATTTTGCTGAAAGGGTAGTGGAGCTGTTAAACAGTCTACAGCTGAAGTGGTAAGTACAAAAACAATTGGTGGTTTCCAGCTCAGTTGGGACTAAAGGAAGGGTATAGTGCTTGCTCAGGACAGCAGAAACAGAACTGAGAATGGGGGAGGTTGGTTGAGAGCTAGAACCATGGAAAGACAGTAGGTCCCATGGCTAAATAAGGATGTCAGACAGACTAGATGGATCATGGGTCTTTTTCTGCTGTAATTTTCTATGTTTCTGTCTTTCTATGTTCTCAGACCTTGTATCTTTTGGAGCCTAAAACTGCTGCTTATGTTTTATGCAAAGTTATCTTAAACACTTTGCTTTTGTGTTCAGTGTTTCTTGATATAAATTGTATTGTATGCATGTTCCTGTACAGTTCTTTTCTAAAACTTCCCCTGGAGTGCTAAACACAGCTCAATAGCCCATGCATGAAAATGGAAAGGGATCTCCTGGAAGCTGTTCAGAGGAGGGCCACATGAATGATTCATGGGAAGCAGGGGAAGTTGTATGGGGGACTCTCAATATGTACACACTGGTTTCCAGGAGGGGGCCATGATAGACATATTTAAGTTTCTAAGGGGTATTAATAAAGTGGACAACAGTGTCCTATTCACAAGAAGGGAGGTCAAGGTACAAGAGACCATGGATGGAGACTGGTGGGTGGAAGCTGTAGGAGGGATCTAAAGAAGTTCTTTTTTACAGACAGGGTTGTAAAGAAATGGAATGTGTTGCTATAGGAAGTGATCAACAACAGAGTCCATCATCAGCTTCAAACACAAGTGGGATAGGCACAGGAGAACAGTCTAGGCAAGATGAGAAAGTAAAGAAAGGTGGACGACTGGCCACTAGGGATACTAAATAGGATGGAAGCTTAAAGATCAGCTCCACAACCCAGAGGGAAATATCCTTTAAAATCCTTTTTCTACCAGCTGGTATTATATCCTCACTCTACTGTAACTTGTGGGGTAATACTCAAGCTACTCTAATTTAGCTTCATTGATACAAAAAGCCTTAATTTGCTGTGTGGAAATTGCTATTTTACTAAAGAGCCTCCTGGACGAGGTAGGCCTGAAAATATGGCTGAAGGCCACTTGCAACAAATCTGGGAGCAGCCACCAGTTGAGGCGATGTTAGGCCAACTTATGGCCCAGATGGCACAAGTCACTGTGGCAACTAATCGAAACACCCAAGTGGTTCAAAATTTAGAAGCCAGGATGCTGCATACTGAACAGTGGGTCTCGGCGACGGAGGGGCATGTTCAGGACTTAAGGGCAGAATTAAGAGATCAACAATGAACCATACAGATGCTGTGCAGTAAGATGGATGACCTTGAGAATCGAGGTCACCATAATAATCTTTGCTTCCTGGGCTTCCCTGAGCATGTAGAAGGCAAAGATACCGAGGAATTTCTACAGTTAGCCATCACTGAAATGCTGCAATTGGACCCATTGATACCGCTCCAGGTGGAACGTGCACATCATACGTTAGCCTCCATGTCTCAGGCTCAGGACAGACCACGACCTATCATAGCCCGATTTATCGATTTTAGGGTCAAAGAGAAGGTCCTAACTAGAGCTCGTGAGTTACAGCATGTAGTGTGGAGATTGAATAGGATCCACATCTTTCAGGACTTCTCTAAGGATCTGTCGAACAAACGCCGAGCATATTCTGAGGCAAGGCATAAAATGCACAGTATTGGACTGTCCTTTTCCTTGCATTACCCAGCCACGATGCGGGTTATGCATAATGGGGTCCCGAACAGTTTTGAATCTCCTGATGCACTCATGGATTTTCTATGGTGCAACTGGCCACAAAAATTCACCACCACTACCCCTGGAGCCCCTTCGGCAAAAACTGCTACCGACGGGTTGGATTGCCACTCCTCTCCATCAGTGAGCAGGTCTGCAGTTTGGCAAGACCTCAGGGAGCAACACTGGGAACTCCCCCCAGAAACACACCGAAAGAGGCAATCATCAAAGAAACACGGCCACTGGGAGCATCCTTCGGAGAGAGGGCAAGACGACACAGAGGAGGCCACAAGCATGGACACTGTTGCTCCAGATCCGTTACAGGCCTACCACGCCTCTAATCGATATGAAGCTTTATGCCCCAGCTCTCTGGATCAACCCCCAGGCATTGTGGATTCAACTGTGGAAAGCAGGCCTACTCCTATGTTGCAGCTCAGCTACCTGTCCCCATCAGCAACTCCTCACCAGCCACAGAATGGAGCTACAGATGGTGGAGGGCAGCATCCACCAAAGGCTACGAGGGAGGCCTCCTGTACCAGAGGAGATCTCATCTTCAGTGTTGACCATCCTGAGCGCTCTACATCTCCAGGGCAATTGATCACAGAAAACCCACCGGCGTGGTCAGATAAGTAGTCATCCTTCTATTTTCTTTCTGTTCCTGTTCTTTTATTCCCCTGGGGAGTTGTAGGTATGGGGTGAGTTTGGGGTGTCTAAATTGATCATCAGTGGACAATCTTCTTGGCTGATCCATTTGCTACCCTTTCTCCACTTTGCCCATGTAAGGGAACTTTTGAGCCCCTTTTCACCCAAACCTTGACCCCTGACTTGCACTGCCATGTGGCAGAGAAGATGCCTCACTCCTATACCAGGAGGGATTCAATGAGGCCTACCAATAAGCTCTCAGTGGACATCCTGATCAAAGGTCCAGACACGTCTAGATGGCAAAGAAGGCCTTTTTTCTACCATCTGATTAAACAGCAAAACTTTTGTGGGTTCTACCTCACTTACTTGTGTGTGGGGGGGTTGAGGTCCGCTGGGATGCTGTGTCATATAATATGAAAGTATTTGTCGGCATGCGTAAACTGTTGTGCTGAATGGGTAGCCAGGATATATTTTACGTGAGGCCCTAAGTGTGAATGGCACAGGCCTGTGCCCCTCTGGTATGTTTTTTTTTATTATTATTATTTTATATCAAGGGAAGATCGCCCAGCCCCTGCATTGGGTGGCTTACAGTACACTCTTCATAGGTGTGACGAGCCTGACCTCACCAGGATTTTTGTTGTGAGAGCATGTTGGCACCCATCAGCAATAACCCTAGACTTGCCAAAATAGTGGGCAGTCCTCCCCCACTTTCTTTCCTGCAAACCCCCACCTCATTAGAAGCATTGTGTAGTCCCACTTTAACTACCCCTGCTTCTGAGCTACACCACTGGAGCAGCTCTCTCAACCCTCTGGGGTTGCAATGAGTCATGTGGTCCAACCTTCCTATTGGGTTGCTCAATTCTCTAGGGGGAACCTCCCCCCCCTGCACTCACCATAGTGCTAAGAAAGGATGGCTACCACTTGATAATGCCCTGGGAATAGGGGCTGGACTACAGCAGGGCTCTGCAGCTGAAGAGATGCCTCTATATCCCCAAATTGCATGGTACACTGTGCACAATGTATATAGTTTGTTAATGTGTTTATGTATGTTTGTTTCACAAGAGACACACACAGATGTTTTGTTATTTGTTAATATAAGGTCATCTGGTAGGGGCAGGGTATATGGGCTTTACCCACTCTCTCCATATCTGATGGCGCTCTATAGAAATTTACCTCTTCTGGTTGGGCTGCCCTCGCCCCCTATCTGCTGGTTGTTCTTGATATATCTCTTAATTAAATATTTGCTCCCTATTACTAAAAGGTGATATCACTTGTCTGACATGGAGTGTCAGAAGGCTTAACACCACAAACATGAGGAAGCAAGTTTTGGGCCACCTTAAGACACTGGGAGCGAGGGTCACCTTCCTGCAGGAGACCAAACTTACTGGGGGGGATCCTGAGAGACTGAAGAGGGAGTGGGTAGGTCAGGTCATTCATGCCTCAGCCTCCTCTAGAAAGAGAGGGGTGGCGATTCTGCTTCACAAGCAACTACAATGGAAATTGCAGAGACAAGTGAGAGACCCTGAGGGTAGATGGGTGGTGGTACTCATGGATACTGGGGAGGGCCCTCTGATCCTGGGTAACATATATGCTCCGAATGAGGACTTGCCCTCCTTCTTTCACAAGTTGGCCCAGGTGCTGGGATCCACAGCTCCAGAAGACACCCCATTTTATTAGGGAGTGATTTTAATCTTACTCTGGACCCTTTCCTGGATAGATCCTCCTCCAATACTGAGCCCCACTCCAGGGCTGTAATGGCAGTTGCTCAATTACAACAAGATCTGACCCTTATGGACATCTGGAGAATATTTCACCCCTCCCAGCGGGACTACACCTTTCGTTCCCCAGTACATAGTTCTCTTAGCAGAATAGACTTCTGGCTCACCTCTCCTACTATTACTAGTAACACTGTTAATACCCTTATTCATCTCTTAGTTATCTCAGATCATGCCCCTGTTCATCTTGCCTTCACATGGGGTCTCCCTCTCCCTAAGTCTTTGGCATGGAGGCTGGACCCATTGCTACTTCTTGACCCAGGCTTTCCCCCTTGGCTTCAAAAAGAAGCAACAGAATTTTTTTGGCATAACCTCATAGCAGATACCTCTGTGGGTACCACATGGGAGGCATTCAAAGTTACTCTAAGAGGGGCGATAATAGGGTATGTGAGCCAGCACCGAAAGAGGAGGGAACAACATTTGAGGGGGCTTGAACGACAACTCTGAGAAGCAGAGCTTGCTTTTAAGGTCCTTTGTGTCCCTTCCCTTAGGTCAGAGGCAGGTCACAAGGTCACCTCTCTGAAGATGCAAGTGAACAAGCTGGTCTCTAGAAAGGCAGAGATTTCAATCATTAGACTCAAGCATAAATATTGGGAAGGGGAGAAAAGGGGGGTAAGCTGCTGTCATACCGTCTCAAAAAGCAGCAAGCCAAAGGCATATAGCAGCTTTAGAGGATGTAAAGGGTAGGACCCAGACCTCAGCGCAAGGTATTAATCAAATAATGATGGATTTTACTCTCATTATATAAACTGCAGAGCCCCAGACTTCTAGGGGTCCGGCTCCATTTCAGGAGTCCCATCTCCCAAAATCCTCAGCGCCATGCTAATGCCCAAGATGCCTCGATCTCAACCCAGGAGGTGGCAGACACTATCCTTTCCCTTAAAAAGGGAAATGCCTCAGGAGGGGACGGTTTCCCTATTGAAGTGTGGCAGCTGTTGCATCCCATAATCTCTCCAGTATTGCAACAAGTATTTACTGAGTCATTGCAAATAAGGTCTCTCCTTTCATCCCTTAGGGAGGCAACTATTACTATCCTACCAAAAAAAAGGTAAAGACCCTCTTAATGCGTCCAGCTACTGCCCTATTTCATTATGCAATGCTGATAGCAAGGTGCTAGCTAAGATACTAGCTAATAGACTTAATCCTTTCCTTCCCAGTTTGATTCACCCATCCCAAGTAGGCTTTGTTAAGGGACACTTTAGCTCGGACCATATTAGATCGTTGGTAAATTTAATCCATAAGGCCCAAACATTATCTTCCCACGCTGCTGCCATTGCAATTAATTTTGAAAAGGCCTTTGATTCCTTGGAGTGGGACTATGTCCAACAAGTACTTTGCACTATGGGCTTGGGGGTGGGGTTTCGGGCCTGGATTGGGGCAATATATTCACCCCCAGCTGCACGGACACTCACCAACACAATGCTGTTTCCCCCATTCATACTGGATAGAGATACCTGTCAGGGCTGCCCACTTTCCCCACTACTTTTTGCATTGGCAGTAGAATCCCTGGCAGCTGCTATTAGGCAAAATCCTCTAATTTCTGGGGTCCAGGTGGGAACAAGGGAATACCCTGCTCTTATGTATGCAGATGACCTGTTGCTCCCTATAGCCAATATCATCACCTCCCTTTCTCCCTCCTTCCCCTACTGTCCACCTTGTCAGATTTCTCTACATTTTCAGGGATCAAGGTTAACCAAGCCAA
The DNA here is from genome assembly GCA_016271365.2 of Neoceratodus forsteri. NCBI lineage: Eukaryota > Metazoa > Chordata > Ceratodontiformes > Ceratodontidae > Neoceratodus > Neoceratodus forsteri. Next base: position 410,199,144 of record CM028133.1, on the reverse strand, counting down.
GATGGAGGTCCTACCGTTAAACTCTAGGTGTACCTCTCAAATGGTTACTCAGTATGGGCTCCGATGGGCACCAGAGGGGATTACCTACTTGGGCATTACTATCTCTCCTAATCTGAATAAAATCTGGGACCTGAATATGAAACCACTTTTTGTGTCCATTTGTACAGAACTGGACAGATGGAAATCTCTTTGACTGTCACTTGTAGGTAAAATATCCACAAATAAAATGGTCACAGCATCAAAAATTATATATCTTCTCTCCCACATCCCTTTGAAAATACCTCATTATTGGTTTACTAAGTTAGACTCCCTATTGGGATCCTTTTTGTGGGAGGGTAAGAAACCTAGGTACAGTAGAAATAAGCTCAGAGCTCATTGGTGGGAAGGAGGCTGGGGTCTTCCAAGGTTAGAGGGGCATAAATGGGTCTTTCAGCTGGCTCAGACATTAAAATGGTTCCTTGTCCCTGAACACAACACGCCCCAGTGGCTGGATATGGAGAGAGAGATATGTCAGTGTACTCACTTGGTACTATTGTTATTAACCATCCCACTAAGGGCACTCGCTCCCTCCTACTATAGGTCCCTCTCTGGAATATTGGGCCAAGGTGCATAAGACGTTGGGCACCTCCCCATCTCCCCCTAAGACTTACCCCACTATGGGGCAATAATGAGATTACCATCAATAAACAACCAATTGCATGGCCCTCATGGGAACATGGTGGTATCTCATTGCTTCGAGATATGCTCATTCCTGGTACAGATACCCTTAACTCCTTTGAGGGCCTGCAGAGCTCTTATGGGATCTCTCCCAAAGACTTCTGGTGATTCCTTCAAATAAGAAGCGCCATCCTTATGTACAGGCATAAGCAGCACCAAGAGCAATACATCTCCCAGGTAGAGTCATGGCTGGCCCTAGAAAGAGGACGGTCAAGCCAGGTATATGCAGCCATTCGGAGCACTATCCCGTCCCAAGCAGAGGAATCCAAGCATAAATGGGAGAAAGCACTGCATGCCCCTATTACGAACTGGAGTGGAAGGCTTGTCTAAAATTAGCTCACAGGGCATATCCTGACACCAGTAGTCAATTAATACAGAGCAAGATAATTCACTCCTGGTACAGGACTCCTGTAGTCCTCGCCAAGGCAAAGCTGGCTCAGTCTGACCTGTGTTAGAAGTGTCAGGAACTCCAAGGTGACCTGTTCCATATACTTTGGTTCTGCAGGCTGTTCCAGCCCCTATGGCAGGCTACCTGTGAGATGGGGTCCAAAATACTTAGGAAGCCTGTGCCTCAGTCCCCTGAGTTGATGTTATTAGGACTCCGGATCACGGCCCCTCTCCTTCGTCTCTCCGAGTTGAAACTACCACTGACACTCAGTATGCAGGTTAAAAGACTCCTACTGTGTAAATGGTGGTCCCAGATAATCCCCTCCCTGGGGGAGATACTTACCTCCATGGCTCAAGTTGCCAACTGGGCCATAATATCACGTACTGTGACCAATACCCTCTATAAATATACTGCCCTCCAGACTCCCTTCCTTCTGTTTTTGAAATCTAGGGAGGGAATCGGCTGAATAGGCACAACCATGCTACTATAATGGTCTCCTCTCATGGTGCATTTATTTATTTTATTTATTTTTTTATTTAGCTTTTATTGACCGGGTAAGTGCACTAGACAAATCCTGCCTATTTTCAGGCACGACCGGGAAAGGGATACAGATGAATGCCAACTGACCTTGAACCAGATTAAGCTGTTGGTGGTATTTTAGTGAATGAGGGAAATTTGGCCAGGACACCGGGGAAATTCCCCTACTCTTATCGATAAGTGCCATGGGATCGTTAACATCCACCTGAACTACCACCAATCCAGGCAGATGGGACCTCGGTTTAACGTCTCATCCGAAAGACAGACCATTTAGGCATTTAGGGGCAAGTGCTGGAGAGATTGTTACTGAGTTATAGGGGACCCTGCTCTATGGATGACATGGTATAATATCAGTAAAGGATAGTATCTTCTCTGACAGTGAAGACCTATTTGCTTTGTGTGTGTGATCTCTTGTATTTTGTAGGTGTAAAGTAGAGGACAGTGGCCCTGGACCTCTCATAATTTCTGATGCTTTGTCAAACACTGCAGAAATTAGCAGGATGGGGCCAGGTAAGATATGTTTCTATGAGTTAGCCATAATGCAATGCACCAACTGCTAATACTTTCAAAGTTAATCTCCAACTGGATAGGTGTTGTACATCTAGGCACAGAGTATTATCCTACTGCTTACCTGGCTAGTATATTCAGTTTATTACTATTTGGCCAGCATGTTCCGTTCTCTGCTTCTACAGACATATGTAACAGTCTGGAAGACCTTTGCAATGTATCCAACTGTTTTAATGTTTGTATCATCTTAATAAGTCAAATCAATAAAATTTATTAACCACAAAAAAAAAGAAAGGTGGACAGTCAAGGGAAGGGGATTAGTGGACTAGGGAGAGGGGGGTAAACATGCAGTAATAAATATCAGTAGACTAGCTCCAGTCCAGCATTAGCTTGGCCATGGATGCAGGTAGGTAATGAGCAGACTTGATGGGCCATTGGGAATTTTTCAGCTATCATCATCTACAGTATGCTTCAATGTTTCCAAAAAATTGCATATCTCATTAGCATTTTTGTAATATTACTTTATGAATTTTCTGGACTCAGTACAAAAGGACCGAGACACTTGTGGTTGTCTGGCCTAGTGAAGCATTATATTTTTAGTCTAGCAGCCAATTTTCAAAAATGCCTTATTTTAGGTTTTTATTGTATTCTTCTGTTAGAGAAGGTTTGTCTTGTTCATGAGTTAGATATGACCTTGAGCTTTTCTGGAAAAGTATGTTGTGGTGTTTGGTCAATGGCAGGTACCGAGATACAAGCCTATCTTTGTTGAGCCCCTACCCCATGAAAGTGACATCTAGCACCGCCAATGAGATTGGCTTAACTGGCACTCAGGGGTCAAGATCTCAAAAAGGCTTAAAGATATGTGTTGTTGGTGGTGGAAACTTAATAATGTATTTTCCTTTTTCAGTTTATTGCATGTTTAATATAAATATTTTCTGTTTAATTGCTGGAAATGGCAAGTAAACAAGGTATTGGGCTTGTACCATCTCCAGCAAAAATGTTTCATAGATCACAACAAGACTATGCAACTATTAATATTATTTGCCAAGACAGAGATGCTTCACAAAATTTTGTTGTAGCCAAAGCCAGAGGTTAAGAAACTCTGTCCAGATGTATGAGAGAAGAAGATGATGAATCGTATAGAAGTGCTAAAACATCAGGGGTGCTAGACAAGACAGGATTCAGTGTTGTCATTCATTATGATCACTGGTGCTATAAGAATTACATCAGCGAAGAAAGCCTTTCACACAAACACAATCCACAAACAGGTCATCTAAACTCAGGCAGCCTGGAACAAGCAGCCAGGAGCCGGCTATGAGAACAAGAAAGCATTTGCAGCTAACAAATGCATCATCTGCAATTGTGTGAAGAAACATGGTGAGTCACATCTTTTCCAAGTGAGAACATTTCAAATACAAAGCAACATTCAGTCAGCAGCTATTTCTGTTAGTTATACAGATCTATTGACTAAGGTACAAAGCCAAGATCTCATAGCCTTGGAGGCTAAGTACCACAACAGCTGTCTAGCTCAGCTACTGATAAGGGCTGAATGAGCCAGTGAAACTCGCATGGAACAGACAGAGAAGAGCATTGATGTCTTAACAAGATCATTTGACATGCTTGTAAACCACATTCAGGATGACAACACAAGGTAGGGCATTTGTTATGACATTCCAGTTGACAAAATACAGAGGATATTTGGACATATGTGGTTATGCTGAATCAGGGACATACCATGCTGAAAAGTTGAAGAAACATCTTGTTAGACACTAGGTTCAATTACATTCCATCAGCTTCATTTAGCAAACAAACCAGAGCTGGTGTATAGTAACAAAATACATTTGAAAGAAGCAGTCAACAAAATTGATAAGTTTCAAAGAAAGGTCCAGGAAGAAGCCCAATAAGAAGAAATTGAGGAAGACCTGGAGCTTCTTGACAATGAGTATGAGCATCTCGACATTTTTCATGTACAGCAACACTTCATGCATCTGCCAGAAAAGCATTGGTGATTTTCACCAATCCATGCATTGACTGTAGAGAGATTTGTTTTGAAAGAGCAGAGTCCTTAGTGTCTGCTGATCTGTACCAGTTTCTCAGTCTGCTCATGATGGGTAAACCAGCAGAACATATCTGAAACACTCCTGATGCACACAGAAGAGTCTTAGCAGTAGCCCAAGATATAATCTACAGTGCTTCAAATTTTCACTGTAAAACAGTGAAGTATATGAAACTAGCCATATCAGTCCACCATTTGGCTAGGAGTCACTAATTGTTGGATATGTTACACAGTCAAGGGCATTCCCTGAGTTATGATGATGTCTGCAGAATTGAGACATCCACAGCATGTGCCGTCATGTCATCAGTTACACAACAAGGTGGAACATTTCTTCCAACAAACATCATGCCTCAAATATTTGCACATGCTGCAATGGATAACATAGACATAAATGAAAAAATCTGGAGTGGTCAAGGAACAACTCATGTTCTGGTCAGTTTGCTGTATTGGGACAATTTGGGGTTCAATGTGTCTGTTAGATCGAGACCTAAAGTAGTTGACATTAGGGGAAAAGCTGTGAGCAAACTTACATGCCTTGGTGTTCTACAGTGTCCTAACCAATTGAAGAGGAAGGGTCCACTCAGTCACCTGTCTGGTGAAATTGATGTGATGTCTTAGTTTTTAGCAAACCAATCCGCATCTTTGACATTTAACAGAGACTGGGTATTTGCTCATTTATGCCCCACAAAGATCTTCAGTCTTGAGTTTGAGCCCCTACAACCAGAGGATCAAAGTGTACCATGTTGGGGCAGGTTTCATACAGTCCTTCACTACAACTTAAAAGAGGAAAGATTCAAGACCACAATTGGTTACAACCCTGTAGTACCAAGCCTTCCCAACTAAAGACCTGATACAGACCACTGTATATCATAGCTGAGAACATTGTCAGCTCAATATGCAAGTTATTGCCATTCCACACCCTTATAGGCTGTGACAGCACCAGCTGTTTCAAGGGCAAAGGCAAAAAGAAATCCTTGCAAATGCTAAGAATGAACCATGAAAACTTGCAAAGGTTGGCTGAACTTGAAGACTCTTTTGAAGTCATAAATGATGTCACTGATGTCTCTCACAAGTTTGTATGCTGACTGTACCAACCAACTGGATGTATTAGTTCCGATATCAACTTATTAAGGTACAAACAGTTTTGCAAGCAAGCAAAGCAGAATGAAAACTTTCCACCATGTATGGACAGCCTGGTACAGCACATAAAGAGAGCTAATTACCACTGTGCTGTTTGGAAAGCCGCACTAGTGGCTAAGCTGTTTATTGCATCACCTGATGGACATGACTGGACACAGACAGTGAATGGTCTTAAGCCTCATCTAATGATGCAAAATCAGGTCCAAAAGACTTCATAGAATTTACCATATGCCAGTGCACAAAGTCTAAATGCTCCTCAAAGAAGTGCAGGTGTGTGATGATAGAACTAAAATGCACACCAAGTTGTGGGTGTGAAGAACACCCAAACTCATGTGGCAATACACATGAAACAGGTGAAGACAATATCAGTTATGAAAATGGTGATTTGTAATGAGATTATGACACTGACAATGATGGCTCTGAGTAAACAAGTTAAATGGGCCTCCGAATTAAGAATACATGCTATAGTGAAAAGTTGCATGATGATAAATATGGTCAGAAGGTTTCATTAAAATGTCATCTCAAACAATAATATATTTGCTGCATTAGACTTAATAGTTTAATTTGTCCTCAGGATGGACCTTATTACGATAACATCTTGCAGTAAAAATTGTGTGTGTCATTTTTTGGCTGAAAAAGACATTTGCTATTCCATGGGTGCCATAATTATTCAAAAGTAAATTTTTTCACTCTTTCTATTCAGCCCGGAAATAAACTAATTGTTTGAAAATTTGTTCTTTCCCCTCTACATGTGTACAGTGTCTGCCTTCAAGATTGAGATTTGGTTATAGGAACGCATTCTTGGCCAGCAACCTTAGTGTGTACAAATCAATTATTACAATGAAATTGTGGTATAATTTCTGAGCAAATGGAAGAAAAGTGTGAGTAATAAAGAACATAATTAGTTAAGATGCTATAAGACATGATTACCAGACATATGGCACTACAAATTGGTTTTGGATGTTATGTGTTACTTATATTTAGGGCTAATTTATGGGCATTTAGGTTAACTTTATTCAAATTTATTTTAGCAATTTACAACAATTTGAAACTAATACCCAAACTATTTTCTGTTCAAAATTCAATATTATTGACCATGTAATTCACACCACAACATACATTTTCTGAAAGCTGATAAGTAGAGCTATCGTATGCAACCATCAAACTTTCTCAAATGGGGAAGGGGGGCGTGCAACAGGATGAATATTTTGAAAATTGGCTGCTAGGCTATTTAGTTGATTTAGGTTAAGACAAATTGTACAGACATGAGATGGATTATATATATGCAAAATGATTTTGTTAAAAGTCATCTGGTATCTTATTATAATAATAATAATAAACTTTATTTAATATAGCATTTCAAATATCAAGACACTGCACAAATAAGTAAAATTCATAAAATTCAATAAATACCAGTAAAATCAGAGAAATTCTGGATAGGCTTTACCCCATAAAAAAGTCTTCAGTGCCTGCTTAAAGCACCCCACTGTCCTGCACTCCCATAGCTGATGGGGCAGAGAATTCCAGAGGGTAGGGGCAACAAACCCCAAAGTTCAGGCCCCAGATGACTTTAAACTAACCCTCAGAATCTGCAGCAACCCCTTGTCAGCTGAGCAGAGCTGTCACAAAGGGGTATAAGGAACCAGGAGCTCTTTCAAGTAGTCAGGACCTTGTCCGTGTAGGGCTTTGTAGGTTAATAAACCTACCTTAAAGGTGATCCGCCACTGAACAGGCAGCCAGTGCAGATCGGGCAGCACTGAGGTAATGTGAGATCTCTTAGATGCCCCAGTCAATAAACATGCAGCAGCGTTCTGCACTAGTTGCAAGCAGCAGATGCCAACCCCAGGAAGTCCTAGGTAAAGGGAGTTACAGTAGTCAAGTAGCGAGGTCAAAAAGGCGTGGACCAAAACAGACAGGTCACTGGACGGAACGAGATGCTTGATCCTAGCAATGTTCCTAAGATGGTAAAAGGCTATCTTGATGACTGCTGACACCTGATGATGAAGGGTCAGCCCATTGTTAATCATCACTCCCAGGTCATGCACCCACTCAGAGGTAAGGATCTGAGCCCACCCAGGACTAAACCAGAGGGAAGATCAGTCCTCAACTCCTGTGTCCTGTGACCTGGGTCCACCACCAAAATCTCAGTATTTCCTGCATTGAACTTTAACCTGCTAGAACTCATCCAGTCTTGGATTTCAATGAGGCAGCAGTTAAATACTGAGATAGCACTAACCTGGTCAGTGGCAAAAGACAGGTAGAGCTGGGTATCATCAGCATAGCAGTGAAACCTTAGCCCATACTGTCTTACAATGTCTCCAAGGGGCAGCATGTACACTGTAAATAACATGGGAGACAGCACCGAGCCCTGGGGCACCCTGCAGGGCAGAGAGAAAGACACGGAAGAAAATAATCCTGAGACAACTCTCTGAGTTCTACCTGTGAGGAAAGATGAAAGCCATCTGAGTACTGTCCCAGACAGCCTATAGAGGGACCTCAGGTGCTAGAGTAGAACCCCCATGATCCACAGTGTCAAAAGCTGAAGACAAATCAAGGAGTACTAAGATGGAGCAGTTTCCCCAATCTCTCACCATCAGGAGATCATTGAGCACCTGAACCAGAGCAGTCTCAGTACTATGCCTCTTATGAAAACCTGATTGGAGAGGTTCGTATAAATTATGGATGGTTAAGTGGCTCTCCAGTTGAGATGCCACAACTTTCTCGATAACCTTTCCCACAAAAGGAAGGTTAGAGATAGGTCTGTAGTTCGCTAGAGTCTCCAGGTCCAAAGAAGCTTTCTTCAGGATGGGTGTCACCACCACCTCCTTCAGGGAGCTAGGAAAATCACCCAATTCCAAGAAGCACTGGACAATCTGAGCTAAGACCAGGCTGATAATGTCACTACAACCCAAAATCAGAGAAGTAGGGCCTGGATCTAAGCTACAGCATGTGGGATGCATCCCCTGGACAATCCTCATAATGTCAATGAACTCCTGCAGATCAAAGTTACTCCAGGAAACTCCGGGCTCGGTGACCAAGCACCGACCAACAGCATCCCCCATAGGGTGAGGCTGACATAACTCCTGCCTGATCTCAGTCACCTTATTCGCAAAGAATTGAGTGATCTCATCACACTGTATTTGTGAAAAAACTCGACGGAGCTGCAGACAGGCTGGGTTGCACAACCTGTCCACAGTTTGGAAGAGTTGAGCCAGTCGGTTCCATGCAACAGCGATTTCCTTGTACAGGAATTCTGCCTTCTTATGAGAAATCTCTGATTGATAGAGTTTATAATGCTGTAACAAAATAAGGTGGTCGGCATCTAAGGCAGACCTCCACCAATGACACTCTTACCTATGCCTCAACCTCCGCGACTCCCTCAGTGACCCATCAAACCATGGGACAGGAGCTGTCAGTGTGAATTTGCCAAACTGGGTAGGTGGTATAGGATGGACTGCCCTGCAGGTGTTGCTAGGTACTTCACAAAAGGCAGCTAGTTAGCTTGATTCATTAGGGTTATGTTTCTAGACTGTGCCACTACCTTTCCAGAGATTTATGACTTTAAAATTATGTAGCTAAATTTCCAGTGTCCAACCAGGATTATGTACCTTGGTGGTTGTGCATAAAATATTGAACATATATGTTGCCTTTTTATTACCAATTCATGAAGGATATATGCCCAAAATGGGATGTTTAAACAGCCATGGGTAGGACAGAGAATCTCCAAAATTTGCCCAATGGCTACTGAGGCTTCAGTCCACAATTGTCCCAATGTGTGGCAATCTCATAAAATCTGCACATTGTGTGTTCTTTTCCCACATTGCCTCCAGTTTGCCTCTGAACAATTATTCACAAAGTATTTTGTAATTAGAGGGGTTCCAAACAGACTAATTAATACTTTCTACCAATGTACTTTCCAAAGAGTGGAGGCATTGATCTGAAGCACCTGGCGCCAGATAGCTTTCCATTCTCCATTTGAAACAAAGATACTCAATTCCAACTTCCACTTCATTTGTGTTGTAAAATGATAATTATCTGTTGGATTTAGAATACTGTGACATAATCTTATTTATTTAAAATTGGTTACTGAAGGAAGCACACTGAGCTGAAGCTCATTTCCAGTTGCAACCAGGGGAAGGGGGAAGGGAAGAACACACTTACACATATTACAGTAAGTCAGCTGACATGGTTACAGTGATAAAGTGCAATAGCAGAGTGCAGAACAAAAAAGAAAGCAAGATTGTTGCATAGAACAGAGGACAAATAAATTAGCATACAAATAAGCTGTGCAATTGGACATTGTCAAAACATGCCTAGACTAAAGTGACTGAGACTAAATGACTAAGTGTCATTTTTTGCATAGTAGGATACTAACAAGAATGTATTGGAAAGGGTCAATCACTTATAGTAAGTGGGCTTCTTGTGGTTACATATTCATATAATTTTGTATTTGTAAAAGTCACTTTGTGGAAGGACAAATTCTTTCTGAAAGTTGGAGAAAGATTTAATACCACACTCATCAGATAACTTTCCTAGCATATCCAAATCATTTCACTCCCAATGACATAAGATGGGGTAGGGTTTCCCATGGAAAGAAATTCCTAAATAAGTTAATAGCAGTAAGGAAACAACAACCGTCATGTCCATTTAGTTGTTTTGTTACTTTTGTCCAATTTTGGATGGTATGAAGTGTCCAAGTTTTTTTGTAATTTGAGTGCTGGTTACATTTACCTGATTAAACATAATTCCCTGTACCTCTCTCTCTGATGGCTGAATTTTCTCTAAAAATCAAGAACTTGGGACAGCTTCCTCCTTCAAATGGGCTATTCCATATTAGAATTGACATGCTTTGAAGTAACTCTTAATGTGAGGTACCCCTAAACATCCTTTGTCTCTGTCTGCCACCACCCTATTCCACTAAAATATGGACCATTTGCCATCCCCTAAAATATATGAACAGATGGGGCCCAATTTCCAAAAGTCTTGCGAATGCTACAAGCCCCTAGTGTGCCAATCATATAGCCATAGAAGGCTTGCAGCATTCTCTTGGCACCAATCAGGATTTTCATCCCTGTGCACCAAATGCCAGAAGTTAGACCAGCTCCCCCCAGGTCTAACTTGTACCACATGGGGATCCTTTTTTACGGGGTTTGTGCCAAATATTTAATTCAAGCTGCTGTAAAGTGAAAACTGTTACAACTGTGTCCTATGTACTAAAATTGGATGCAGTTGCATGAATGGAGTTTGGCACAGTTGTGCCAAACAATGAGGTTGATACAGGGCTTGATGCAAGCCCTGAATCAACCTATGAACATATCAGGCCCATTGTCTTTATTGTTTACAAGTAGCATTTTCAATTTCTGTTGGTGCATAGATACATAGACATATACACATTTTGTTTTTTTGACACAGGACAACTTTGAAAATAGGTCTATGACCTAAAGTTTGCTATCCTGTTTAAAAATAAACATTTTTACTAGTACTACTTACTACTACATTGGTGGCAAATAAAGGCCTCCCAGGCAACCAGTCTTCCCAACCTAGCTTACCTCTCTGGTCTGTAGCAAAAGGTTGTACCAACCACCCTTTAGTTTATGCTCCCCATGTAAAAGTTCATATGCCCGTTCCACCCACTCCAGTGAAACAGCGCATTAATTTAACCATTATCACTTCTTCTGGTAGCTTGTTCCACTTGTCCATCACTTTTTCCAAGAAAACGTGTTTACAGACATCTTTCTTGAATCATCATTCTTTTTGTTTGCAATTTATTAAACTTTATTGAAATACTGTAATGAATCATCATTCTGAAATCTGAGTGAATTTCCCCCTCATATCTGCTTTGGAACTCAAGGAAAATAAGTGCTTGATGTCAACCCTGTTTTTTAGTGCAAGTACTTGTACATTTCTATCACTTCAGCCCTTTTCCTTCTATTTTCAAGCATGTACTTCTCTATCTTTGCTGCCCTGTGCTGTACTGTTTCCACCTTATCAAAGTTTTTCCTTATGTGTGGACTCTAGTACCTTGTGCAGTTCTACAGATGGGATCTCACCAACAACCTGTACAGTGGGAAGATTAACTCCCAGCTTTTTCCTAATGATCCCAAACCCCATGCACCACAACATCATGTTCACCTTCAAAATCAAATCAAATCAAATCTTTATTTATCCAGGCGATCATCATTGAGCAAGCTCATTTACAAGATGGACCTGCTGTTGTCCAAGACAGTTATACATACATAGATTGAGAATACAGAGTACAACATGTGCAAAGAGTTACAAACAAATTTACAGAAAAGTGGTAGGTGCACGATATACATTCCAAGCGTTCTTGTAGGAACATAACATGCATCACTCAACTTTGCAAACATAGACAATTCTTTGCATTTCAGCCCTCAGTGACCATTTACCATACTTGGGTGAGGGTCCTGGGCTGCATAGGGACCCCTAATGAGGTCTGTATGTTCTGCTTAAATGGTGAGAGGAGAGTAATATGGGAGAAGTGGTGCCTTGGGTGCCAAGGGCCACTATGGCAGCGGACTAGTGGACTTGATTAGGATAGGGAGGGGAAGAACTAGGTTTGTGGCTGGATGTGGTAAGGATATGGAGTAAACCGTCAGCAGGACAGCTAGGAACTATGGAAACACTTACAGATTTCAGCGAACGTTTTGTCATAAATGATCCTAAACAGGGCAAAATTGACAGAAGAGCTGAGTCTCAAGGATCTTTGTACCCTGTTCCAGAGCATAGGCAAAGTGTGGCTTATGGCAGCCCTGCCAAAGTGAGTACTGATCCTGGGGATTTTCAGAGAAATTAGCGAGTGGCTTCTTGGTGCATAGCTACTGACTGGGCTCAGGGGGAGGCAGGCAACAATGTAATCTGGGAGTTTGTTGGTAAGGGCTCGGAATGTCGAGAGTGCTGCATTACCTTACCCACAGCTCTGTTATGGTTTGCTGTGAAGTTTAGGTTTTCTGATATTATGACCCCAGGTCCTTTTCCTCTGTTGTATATTCCAGAATCACCCCTTAATTTCATTCTGCACCCTTGGGTGTCTTCCCAATGCTCTTTACTTTGCATTTGTTAGTGTTGAAGCATAGTTGTCAGATGTTTGATCAGTTCTTCAGTCTGCTCAGTTCCTACCTATTTTCCCTTATCCCCACATCTTTATCAACCCTTGCACAAATATTCATGTCATCTGTGAAAAGCCAGCCCTTGTTTATTTATTGTTTTATTTTATTTAAATATTTGGTTACTGGGAAAAGCACACCGAGCTGGGGCTCATTTCCAGGTGCAACCCTGGGGGAGGAAAAATAGGTATGCATACATTTTGAGAGACAGATAGCTTGCAAGTGCTTTACATACAGATTAGTTTAGGTAATACACAGTATTGGTACAGTGATATTGAGTAAAGTACAATAGTAATGGGTATTTACAACTGAATTGCTTTCACGAGTAAAGTACAATAGTAATGGGTATTTACAATGGCAGAGACATTTGGCATTAGTTATACAACAATATGTACATCAGTATTTACATAATTTACACAACTATAGACACATCTATAATAAGTGGAACAACAGTCATGGCACTCCCACTCATAGCAAAAGTAAAAAGCTGAAGCAAAAATTGCAGTTAAAAAAGCTTTAATCTCACCAATCGAGATTTTACTGAACAGGACAAAAATGCAGTGCAATGTAGCTTCTAACGTTTCACAATATCTATTGCTTTCATCTTTGTGAAAGCAATTCAGTTGGTTGTTCCTGAATTGGCACTGAATGTTATTGTTATCATTCTGGTGGGTGACTCGGACATCAAGTATGGCAGGACCAGAGGTGAAAAGAATAGTGTCATCTGCATACATGTGTATACAGGAGTTAGTACAGGCAGAGAAAAGGTCATTTATGAATAATGAAAACAGGATGGAGCCGAGAACTGATCCTTGAGGCACTTCTGTGAGAACTGGGAGTGGGGGGATGTGGAGTCAGCTGTTCTGTTTCTGACTGATTGGAGCTTGTTGTTTAGATAGGATTGGAACGGAACTAATGGACTGTGAGGGGGGCTAGTCCTGCTGACACAAGTTTTGCCAGTAGAAGGGGTGGGAGACAGAGTTGAAGGCCCTTGCCAGATCTACAAATACAGCACCTGTTAGTTGGCCTTGGTCAGATGCAGTGTGGATGTGATTGGTGATACACAGCAGTGAGAATATTGTGGAGTGTTGTTTTCTGAATCCTGATTAGTAGGGGAAAAGGAGTTTGGTAGTTGAGAGATACTCTGTAAGCCTGGTTTGGGTAAAAGATTCTTATACTTTTGCGAGGGTTGGGAGGAAAGAGATTGACCTGTAATTACCTGGTACCGAGGGGTCACCATCTTTGTGAAGGGGGATTACACAAGCCAGTTTCCAGGCTTGCAGAACAGAGCCAGAAATGAATGAAAGATTTAGGAGGTGGGTTAGTGGCTTGGCAATTGTTGGGGCTGATATGAGCAGGAGCTTTGGGTGGATCCAGTTGGGACTGGACTTGGAGGTATTCAGTGAGTGAAGGGCATTAAGGACCCCTTGTTCAGAGATGGGAGCAAAAAGAAAGGAGTTGTTGCAGGTGTGTTGGGGGGGGGGTTCCTGAGGTGGGTGGAGGATGGTCATCTGGTAGGGCACAGGAGGTAAAAAAACATATTTAGGGTGTCAGCAATGCTGATAGGGTCTATGATTGGTTGGCCATTTTGTTTAAAAGCTGAGTTATTGGCTTGGGCAGGGGGGATCAATAAGGGAGTGCACTGCTTTCCAGAAGTTGGAAGGTTGTGCATGGAGTAGTTGGGATCTGAAATAATCAGCTTTTGCTTGTCTTACGGTCTTGGTGCAGGCATTGTGGAAGGAGTTATAGACTTTATTGTAAAAAGAAAATCCTTGGGCACTCAATGGACTGCAGAGACGGCTGCTGCACAAAGACCATACTAAAATATTATTAGTCAGTCTTTTTACTCCCATTTCTTTCCAAACTCTCAGCAGTTGATTGCCCGGTAACTATTAAACTTCTACTCTTTGCACTGTTTCTGTTCTGATTACCAGTCTGGGTTTTGAGCATTGGACTCTATATCTCTTCTCTCCTCAGATTCACTGATTTTATCTACCCTAGCATGCACAATGGATTGTCTGCTGGTGCCATATTCTTTCAACTGGCTAAAGCTTTTGACAAAGTAGACCACACTCTTCTCCTAGCTAAATTCACTGCTTGGCCTCATCTACTGCTCTTTCTCTCCTGGTTCTCCTCCTACCTCTCTGGTTTCACCTACTGTGTCTCTACTGATTTCAAACTCTCAGACCGCAGGCAAGTCAGTATGGTGGTCCCTCAAGGCACTGTTCTAGGAAATCTCCTTTTGATTATTGTTGTTAATGACTTCCCACATGCTGTAAATTTCTACATTATCCACATGAATGCAAATGACACCATTCTGTTTATCACTGGTCCTAGCACTGCTAACTTCTCAGATACTCTGCAGTTTAAGTTCAGCAACCTCTACAATTGGTTTAGATGAAATTATTAAGCTCTGAACTACTCCAAAAATGTGTTGATCCTTTTTGGCTCTAAAAAAAAGTCAGTTGGGCTGCCCTAAGCTAGACAGAAAAATCCTGGAAGGTACCACCCTGAAATCAGTATCAGAATATAAGTACCTTAGAGTGGAGGGGGTCCAGAGGAGGAGAACAGAAATGGTGCTGCGCCTCAGTCACTTGGCATATGAGGAGAGGCTGAAGGATCTTAACATGTACACCTTGGAGGAAAGGAGGGAAAGGGAAACATGATAGAGACGTTCAAGTACCAAAAGGGTATTAACAGGGTGCCATATAGCAGTATTTTCCAGAATAAAAGACACTCAAACATGAGGGGTCATAACATGAAGCTGAAAGGGGACAGATTTAAGGGAAACATTAGAAAACACTATTTCAGAGAAAGGGTGGCAGATGGTTGGATTGCACTCCCTGAGAAGGTGGTGGAAGCTAAGAATGAAATGGGATTCAAGGCTGCATGGGATAGGCATAAGAGAATAACAGAATTGCGGAAGGGGGGGAATTACTAGGGACACCTAGGTCCTTGGTTAACATGTAGGTAGTATGCATTAGCCGACTGGGTGGGCCTGGAGGTCCTTATCTGCCATCAATGTCTATGTTTTATTTATTTATTTATTTTTTATTTTAGTCTTTGGTAACTGGGTAAGGCCTACTAGGCACAAGTGCCTGTTTTCAGGGGTGATCTGGGAGCACTGGGTGGTTAAGTGACTTGTTCAGAGTCACACAGCATGCAAGTGGAGGTTGTGAGCATCAAACCCAGGTCTGGTCTGCTGGATGTACCAAGCACGTTCACAGCTCATTAATCTACCCTCTAGGCCATAGTGCCAGCCCTAACTTGGCATTCTTCAAAATCAATCCCTGGATGATTCACCTCATGTACAGGAACTGATGTAAAAGTCTATAGGAATCTTTTAACTCAGTGTATAATGGATGACTGTATCTCCCAAAGTTTGAGACAGTGCTTGTTTGAATGCATGATCCTGCTGATAAATGATTTTGGTTATGTGGTTTTTGACTTTGACCCAAATGTCATTCATTTTAATTCCTCATCAAATGCTCTCTGTAGGTTCATTCTTTGCTGCCCCATCCAAATCAAGCATTGCACACTTTATGAGCATCTAAACTGGGACTCACTAAAGGCTAGGTGCGTGCAACACATAACCTTTTATGGGCTCATGTACTGGTTAAGAAACATAGAAGGTGATGGCTGATAAGGGCCGCTGGGCCACTGGGCCCACCCAGTCTGCCAATTTTTGTTAACCTTCATTTTTTGTGCTGCAGACCCTACTTGATATAAGTGCAATATCTTCCCTTCCCACAAAATCCCTATGATTCCCTTCTGCATGTCCCAGGCATTTCTGAATCTCATCATTGTTTTTGCCCCAACTACATCCATTAGAAGACTGTTCCAGGTATTCACCACCCTTTCTGAGAAGAAGTACTTCCTCACCTTCCTCCTAAAGTTTCCCACCTCCAGCTTCATATCATGCTCCCTTGTTCTAAAGAACCTTTTTTCTCAGACAAATATCCCCTCCAGTACCTTATTTACCCATCAGATATTTAAAGGTCTCTTTCATATCATCGTCTCTTTCCCCTATCCTCCAGGAAGTACATATTTAGCTCCTTTAGCATCTCCTCATAGAGCTTTTGATGCAGACCCTACACCATTTTGGTAGTCCTCCATTTGGACCTCCTCCACTCTGTCTATGTCCTTCCAGAGATGCAGTCTCCAGAACTGGAGACAGTATTCAAGGTGGGGTATTACCAGCGAT
The DNA here is from genome assembly GCA_016271365.2 of Neoceratodus forsteri. Lineage (NCBI taxonomy): Eukaryota > Metazoa > Chordata > Ceratodontiformes > Ceratodontidae > Neoceratodus > Neoceratodus forsteri. The sequence goes on along the minus strand of CM028133.1, from coordinate 410,182,471 downwards.
CTATAGAGGGGCAGTACCATGTCCATCTTCTTGCCAGTGATACCCATTCCTATGTAGTCCAGCATCCCTCTAGCCCTTCTGACTGCCTTGTCACACTATCTAGTCATCTATAGGTCAACTAGTATGAATACCTATAGGTCGCTTTCCTGCTTAGTCTTTGTCAGTATCACTCCACCCATATTGTACTTGGTTCTCAGGTTTCTATGGCCCAAGTGCATTATTTTGCACTTTTTGCATTAAAACCCAAGTACCATGCCCTTGACCACTCTTCCAGTCTTTTTAGATCCCTGCCCATCCTTTCCATCTCCCCAGAGTGTCCAATTCGTTGGAGATCTTAGTGTCATCTGCAAAGAGGCAGATCTTTGCTGCCAGTTCCTCCACTATGTCACTTATAAAGACATTGAAGAAGATCAGTCCCAGCACTGATCCCCAAGATGCCCCACTGGTCACCCTCCATTCCTTGGAGCAAACTCCATTTGCCACTAACCTCTATGTCCTGTCCCCTAACTAGTTTCTTACCCAGGCTACCACCTTGCTATCCACTCCCAAGTTACCCAGCTTACTTACGAGTCTCCTATGTGGGACGGGTCGAAAGCCTGCTGAATTCCAAGTAGGATATGTCTGCTGCTCCTCCCTGATCCAACTCCTTGGTAATCCAGTCATAGAAATCTATCAGATTTTTCTGGCATGACCTTCTCTCTGTGAAACTATGCTGCCTTTGGTCCTGCAATTGGCTGGATGCAAGATATTCCATAATCCTTTCCTTCAGTAATGTTTCCATTAACTTAGCCACCACCAATGTCAGGGTGACAGGCCTATAATTGCCTGCCTCTTTCTTGCTACTACTTTTGTGAAGTAGGATGACATATGCCCTTCTCCAGTCCTCCAGGATCATGCCAGTCTCCAGTGATCTGTTATGTTAGTCTGTCAGAGGAGCAGCTAGTACTGCCCTGATCTCCCCAGCACCCTTTGGTGTACCCAATCTGGTCCTATAGCCTTGACCACCTTCAGGTTAGCAAGTGCCTTCTGGACTCTCTCCTCAGGAAATGGACTAATGTCCATTACCCTCCCAGCAAAGTTCCTGGCACCTTTGTGTGGTCCCTCTCCTGCCCTTTCAACTGTAACACTAAGCAGATGTATTTGTTTAAGATATTTGCTTTTTCTTGATTCCCTCCATATAGCCACCCCTTCCCTTTTTAACTGTACAGTCCTTCCCTTTATTTATCTTTTTCTGCTAATATACCTAAAAAAGTCTCATCCCCTTTTGATACTCAATGCGCTATTCTTTCCTCAGTTTGTACCTTTGCATACTTGACTGCTTTCCTTGCCTCCCTCTGTTTTCCCAGTTAAACTTCCCGATCTTCCTCTCTATGGGTCTCCTTATACCTTCTAAATGCTACTTGCCTAGCCTTCATGTTTTCTACTACCTCATAGAATCATAGAATCATAGAATCATAGAAGATTGATGGCAGAAAAGGACCATACCGGCCCATCTAGCCTGCCCTTTTTTTCCCCTTTCATCTCCCCCTCCCTTCCCTGCCAGCCCCCACACTCCCACCGATACTCAGCCCCATATGCTTGTCCCATGAACCTCTTGAATTCTTCCACTGATTTAGACCCCACCACTCTGTCTGGTAGTCTGCTCCAGGGCTCCACCACCTTCTCTATGACGAAATGCCCTCTCACATTGCCCCTGTATCTTTTTCCTTGCAGTCTGAGACTGTGCCCTCTAGTTTTGACCCCTCTTTCTCTTAAGTAAACCCTCTTCTCCCACTTTCTTGAGCCTCTTTACATATTTAAAAGTTTCAATCATGTCTCTCCTTTCCCTCCTTGTCTCCAGCTTGTATAAATCCAGCTCCTTACACCTCTGCTCATATGACATTCCCTGCATACCCTATACCATCTTAGTTGCACTTCTCTGAACCCTCTCCAGTGCATCTATATCCTTGTGGAGATGTGGCCTCTAGAACTGAACCCCATACTCCTGGTGCGGTCTCACCATGGCTTTGTAAAGCGGCATTATTGCCTCCCTCTTTCTGCTAGTAATGCCCCTTCCTATGCATGCCAACATTCCATTGGCCTTTCCTGCTGCCTTGCTACCTTGGAGTCCTACTTTAACGTTCGAGGAGACTATGATCCCCAGATCCCTCTCCTGTTCTATTACTTTAATTTCCTCCCCACCTAGTGTATACCCTGCTCTTCTGTTCCTACTCCACAAGTGCATCACAGCACACTTCTTGGCATTACATTTCAGCTGCCACATCCCTGACCATTTTTTAAGCATCTTTAAGTCCTCCCTCATGTCCTCCACCCCCCGGGGTGTCCACCCTATTGCACATTTTTGTATCATCAGCAAATATGCACATCCTCCCCCCAAACCCTCAGCAGTATCACTAATGTAGATACTGTAGAGAACTGGACCCAAAACTGACCCCTGTGGCACTCCACTCTTCACTCTTGCTGTCCAGGAGTACACCCCATTTAGCACCACCCTCTGAGTTCTTCCTGACAGCCAGACCTCCACCCAGCTTGTTATTTTCCCACCCAACCCCAGGCTTTCCATCTTGCTCACCAGCCTCCTATAGGAGATGATGTCAAAGGCCTTACTGAAGTGCAGATAGGCCATGTTCACGGCCCCCCCCCCGGTCAATCACCTCAGTCACCCAGTCAATGAACTGAATTAGGTTTGTCTGGCAAGACTTCCATTTCATGAAGCCACGCTGTCTGCTGTCTTGCAAGCCACTCTCCTCCAAGTAATCCACCATCCTCTCCTTGATTAATGCCTCCATTACCTTCCCCACCACTGACATGAGGCTGACAGGATGATAGTTCCTCTTCACCTCCTTACTATCTCCCTTGTGTAAAGGCACTATGTCTGCCATTTTCCAGTCCTCCAGCACTCTCCCTGTATCCAGGGACAAGTTGAAGAACCTTGTCAAGGGTGCAGCCAACTCCTCCTTCAATTTCCTGATCACCCTGGGGTGTAATCCATCAGACTCCATTGCCTTGTCCTCCCTCAATCTATGTAGCTTTGCACTAATCCTATATACAGTGAATGGGCTCAGATTCACTCCTTTGTCCTCCTTCCCATTTGACTTTAGCAGAGGTCCCCGACCATCCTCTCCTCTCCTCTCCTCTCCTCTCCTCTCCTCTGTAAATACTGAGCTCAATTATTTATTTAATAACTCTGCTTTTTCACAGTCCCTTTCCAGTTTTATTTCTCCCTCCCCCCTCAGCCTAGTAATCCCCTGCCTTGCCCGTCTTGTCTCCCTCACATATCTGAAAAAATGTTTTATTCTCCCTTTTGGCCTTTTTTGCTATTTTCTCCTTGCTATCTGCTTTTGCCTTTCTGATCTTCTTCCCTTCCATACTCCTCTTTTCCCTATACTCTTCCTTATCTTCCTCACTGAGTGTCCTCTTAAATTTTTTGAAAACCCTCCTCCTTTCCCTGACTGCTTCCACAACTACCTTTGTAAACCAAAGTGGAGTGGTCTCCTCCCCCTTTTGCTCTTCCTAAACTTTTTTATGCACATTTCTGCAGCACTCAGTACCCCTCCCTTGATAGCATGCCATAACTCCTCCACTGCCCCTATATTCTCTGTACCCTCCATTGTCTCTCTTACTATCCTTCTCATCTTGTCAAAGTCTGTGCGTCTGAAGTCCATGACTGTAGTACTGGTTTTAGTTGTCTCCCTTCCTGCCCTGACCCTGAACATTACTGTGCTGTGGTCGCAGTTGCCCAAGGCTTCTCACACCTACACCTCCTCCACACTCTCCCCATTTGTCAGGATCACATCCAGCAGTTTGTTGCCTCTTGTTGGCTCCCTGACTAGCTAGTGAAGGAATACCCCCTGAAGTGCAGCTAGTATCTCCCTGCTCCTTGCCGATGCTGCATCCGGGATTTTCCAGTCTATATCTGGGAGGTTTAGGTCCCCTACCAGCAGTAGGTCTCCATTTAGGGCCAGCCTTGTGACTGCCTGAATTAACTGTCAGATCACCTCCTCCACTTGTATAGGTGGCCTGTATACCACCCCCCATCGCAAGGATTCTCCGGTCCTCCTGCCTAGCGTTACCCACAGTAGCTCAGTCTCCCCATCCTCCTCTTGTCCTTCAGTTACACTTAGCCTTCCCTGATGTATAAAGCAACTCCTTCCCCCTTCCTACCCTCCCTAACCTTTCTGAACAATTGTAACCTGAGATAGTCATTTGCCAGATGTGCAGCTCTGTCCACTGGGTCTTGCTTATAGCTACTATATCTAGTTCTTTGTTACCCATGATGGCCTTCAAGTCCACCATCTTATTTGCTAAGCTCCTGGCATTGGCTGCTTAGCCCTTCCATCAGGTTCCATTACCTTCCCCCCCTTCTCTATTCTCCCTCATGCCCAGTATTTTGGCACTATCCGGGGGGGGGAGGCTGGTAACCCTCCATTTCTCCTGCCTTGTGGTGCAGATTTTCCCTCCCTCCCTCCCTCCCCAAATCTAGTTTATATTGTAAGTTTCTTCTATGAACTCTCCTAATTTGCTTTTTAGCACTGCCACACCCTCCCTATTCAGGTGCAGTCTGTTTGGAGCAAATAGACTCTCATCCCCTCATGTGGATCCCCAGCCCACTGCTAACCTGTATCCCATTTGCTTGCACCACCCCACCAGCCACTCATTGAACTCCTTAATCCTCAGCCTCCTATCAGTACTTGCCTTTGATACTGGCAACACCTCAGAGAAAGCTACTAATTTGAACCCCAGACTGTTGCAGTATCTGGCAAGTACTCACAATTTTGCCTGCACCTCCAACAGGCTTTTTCCCACCAGGTCATTTGTTCTCAGGTGGAACATCAGTTGTGTTTTCTCATCCTGCTGTTTCCCCCTTGAGGGGATATAGCAAATGACCTCTGCCACCATCATGCCTGGCAGACACTTAACCCATACTGCACTACTCTTGCCCCCCCTGCCCCCCATCTAATTCCTTTTATTACAGAGTCCCTAACAAGTAAGACCCTGTTCTCAATCACCTTCTGTCTGCATTTCCCTGCTATCCTTCTCCCAACCCCTTCCATTTAATTTCCCACCCTATTCTCATTATCCCATTTGCACATTTAATCTCCCAGTGTACTGTCTTCCCCTTGCACTCCCCTAACTCCATGCTCTCTACAGGCATTTACTGCTAGGCTGCCTGTCTCTGCCCCACCATCTGCAAGCTTTTTTCCTTCCCCTTTGATTTGCCCCTAGCAGTGCCTTGCTTGAATTCCCCAAAGAACTTTCCCCTTTCCCAGCCCTGTCTAGCCTAGCCTTTTTGAACCTGAGCTCCCTGTCTCCTCCTCCTTTTGGGTTTACCCTTCCTGGGGTGTGTCCACCCCTGCACCCATATCCCTATGTTTACTACCCCCTTGTTCCTTCCCAAAAGGGTGTCCCCCTTTTCCAATTTTCTTTCATCTTCCTTTGTGCTTGCTTCTCCTATGTCCCCTGGATACTCTGAACTCCACTTTCCTGATTTTCTCCCCCATTTAGTGCCCCTAGTGGAGCATATCTGTTTTTCTGTTCCAAGTCCACTGCCTGTATCCCCCTGGCTGGGGCTCCACCCCTTGCTTCCTCCTCCCTTGCCCTCTGTGAAGGCTTTGGAACTTTATACTTAACCTCCTGACATTCCCTCTGGTTTCCCTTGTGTCCCTTGCAGCCTCTATCTGGGATTCCTGTAGCCCCACTATGGCCAACCCCCAGCCCTTCTACCCTGCTTCCATACTCTCTTGTTTTCCTCCACTCCCCATGGTATCCTTCCCTGCCTATTGTTTGTATTTGCTCCTTGTCCCTTATACTGTAGCTCCCATTTTAACTGTTCCTTCCCCCCCAGCTCCCCTTCTAATCTCTGTTGTTCCCTCAGTGGAGCCCTCTTGCCCTCCATTATACTTCTCTCCCTTTTCCTTTCCCAGTTTAGCATCAGTCTCAGCCATCTCACCTACTCCCTCAGCTGCACAAGCTGCCTACATACTATGCAACCCCTCATTTTCCAAACTATATCCAGAACCATGGCAGACCCACGACCAGTGCACCCCACCATCCTCAAAAAGATGCCCCTAGCCATTTTAGCCTGGGGACCATGCCTTGTACCTGCCCTAACCCTGTTCCACTGACCCCTCCAATTTTTACACCCCTCCAATTTCCCTATGGCTTATCACAAGCTTTAGTTTCCAGGCCCTAGTGTGAAAAAACCTCCCCCTCGAAATTCAGTATCCAGCCCCTGTGACTTTAAATTTCAGACAATGAAACTCCTGCAGCTAGGATTTCAGGCCCTGAAGCAACTTCCAAGTTCTATGTACTACAGAACCAAATAAACAGTACCCTAAAAACTCATTGCTTTGAGCTTTTAAGATCCCAGATCCAGAGATACACTTATAAACAATGCCCTAAAAACACAGTATTTGAGCTTTAGAGTTAAGAAATTCCCACAATTTTCCCCTGATTTCTCAGAACCATTTATAACCATTGAAGCCCCATAAATGTCACAGGACCTTTGTTTTTTAGGATTATGAGCACCAAAGAAGTCCCAGTTACACCACAGTACCCCAGTTCTGCTCCAAGAATGCCACAGAACCATAGTTCTGAAGTTTTGAGCAGTCTCACAAAATATGCCCAATACCTTAGCACAGCAGAAATCTAGCTATGGAAAGAAAAATATGCCACAGTATCTTTGCACAGAAGAAATTTAGCTCTTTAAGAAATACAAAGTGTCACAGCTCCTTTGCAGATGTTTCCATGACACCTTCCCAGACCCCTTGTCTGCCCCTTTTTGTTTCTTTCCTTCTTATTTACTGTTAACTTTATAGTTCTGTACTGTCAATAAACTTTAGTGATATAATGTGTCAAGATTTACATCAGGGTGTGGTATGTGGCCATGTTATGTACAGAAATATGATGGTTAACAGTATCATATGAAGTTAGCTGGTACCGTATGATGTCACAGACTATGGGTATAAGTTACCTCCTTTGAGAACCATAGTAATGTCCTCTTCCTTTTACTTTTGCTTATCTGCTCAACACAGAAGTTTGTTGCCTTCACTATGTCCTCTTTTACTTTGGCCCACTTTTCCTCCACCCCCAAGGCCATTTCCCCCTGCCAGGTCATTCCTGAAGCATTCACCCATCTTAGTTAATTCAGCCCTTCTGATTTCTAGGACTCTTGCCTTAGTGTGGTGGGATTCTATGAATGTTCTTATGTTGACCCACACTGTACAATGATCACTGGTCCCCTGATGGCTCCCCACCTTGATGTCTGCAACACTGTCTCTGTTAGTAAGTACCAGGAGTAGTATTGCCCTATCCTGACTGGGTTCACTGACTAGTTGCCTGAGGAATGCCCACTGCAGTGAGTCCAGGATGTCACTGCTTCTAGCTGAAACTGCAGCATGGAGGCCCCAGTCTATGAAATTAACTTTTGGAGATGCTGGGGATTGAACCCAGAGCCTCGTATAGTACATGCAAAGCATTCGCTCTGCACTGAGTTACATGCCCCCCACTCAAACTCCCCAACTACCTGTGAACCCTGCCTACCTCTGCTGCTCCTTCCAGCCATTACCTTCACTCTCACTTGGGAAATAAATATCTTGTCCTAAGTTGTAAACAAAATTTTGGCCAACTGGCTTTCAGTCATAACTTCCTGGAGGACTGGAACAATCTCACCTTATGAAACAGCCCACTCAGCAGCATCACCACAGCCAAGAAGCACATCAAATCTTATTTGTATCTTACTGTAATTTCACCTTATGATGTACTATGCTTTCATAGTTTACAGACTGTCCTTGCTTGCCTCTCTAATTTAATTATGTATACCTTGTACATTATTGTGAATTTCTGTATACAGCTATTGTATGTGCCTATTATGTTTTATTTTTATTTTACTCTTATTTTAGCCTTCTGTAGCCACTGACCTGCCAATCTCCAGCCACTGCTCCACCTCCACCACTGACCCCAGAGAGGGTCTCGTGCCCAGCTGGCATATGCAGCTGTACCCTCAAAGGGGACCTCCCCATGTCCCTGTGCCAGGCCAGGATCCAATACCAGCATGCGACAGATCCAGGCATTGTTGGCTGGTGAAGTAACGGATATCAAGCTGCACGAACAGTGCTGCCATTTTCCTCCATTTTTTTCACCCCTCAGAGTGCAGGCATGCAATGACATCAGGCACTATGTGCTGACATCTGCCTCACTCTGCCCCTTTCTGGCACCACTCTGACAGTACCCGCTGCAGAGTGGTGGCACCCTGGAACCCTCCCTGGGTAGGAGAGCAGTCCTCCAGATGCTGAATCCTATCGTTCCCCTGCCGACCCCTGACAGCCCAGGCTTGTGTCCGAACCTGCGTTGCCAGCATGGTGCGAGAGGTGTGGCATCCAGTGCCTCAACCCTCAGTGCCACCAGGCCGACCCATTATGTTTTATTCTTATTTTTGCTCCCCCTACCCCCAAATTGCATTGGTGTAAAGATTATTTTGTATCTCTGTATGTTTACCTGGTGAATTGTCAAGGTCTGTTGCCATATGAACATCCAGATGTTTAAAACCTTTACTTGCCCACTTACATGGGCAAACTAATTTTAATACTGGAGCAACTTGAAATAACTTAACCACTCTAGAGCACAGTCTTCCGTTTATCAATGTTGAAGTTTCAACAGGGGCCTCTACTGCAATTCTCCAATAATGAATTAAGGAATGGGAGTGTTACCATCAGGTCACTCAAAAATAATAAGGTACCATGTGCATAGAGAGATAAATATAACTCCTCACTTTAGTTCTGTTACCTATGATGCCATAGTGAGTTATATTAGCTTAACCAATGGCTCAGCACTAAGGGTGAAGAGGAGGGATGATAACCAGGGGCACTGGAAAATTGCACCCACAATTATTTTGTGGAATCCACAATTTTCACCATTCTCCATAAAAACTGACATGTTCCGCAATCTCTTGCAATTTTTGAGATTTTGCTTTGAATGGTGCAAAAAGTATTAACATTTTTAATAAAATACTCTCAAATATATTGACAGTTTTGCATGCAGCCTTGGATTTGGCTGAAACAATGCAGTGCAAGGTGGGGAAGGGTTTCTTGTGACACTGCTTTCTTTTGAATCCTAGTCTTGTTTGGTTTCAAAATCAGAAAACCGCAGCACTCAACAGAAAGAAATAGTGGCACACATTAGTATGGTGCAAAATGCAGTGCAAAATTAATTTCAGTATGCCTGAGCTGTACAATGAAGCCACAGCACTTCGGTGTTCAAACCTTCCTTCCACTCAATCCAACTATGCTGCTCCTCACTACCACTGTACCCCACAGATTCCTGACTGCCTTTCTGTTTTTTTTTTACATTTGCTGACATTAACATAGAAATATTCAGCTCATTTTTTTATTGTTAGTAAAAAGCTTACCTAATCAGTCTCATGATGTTCAACTGTCAGTAGGTGCGTGCACGTTCAAAGGCAGAGAAAACTGTTGCAGTATTCAGCGGATGTCAGAACAACACTACAACAACTTTTTATGACCTTTGAATTGTCATACAACAGCTTTTTTAAAACCACTGAACTCTATCTACAATCAAGGGCAAACATATATTGTAAAGGTGTTGGCAAATCCATTTGGTATTCATGATGGCTGTTGGTGCAAGGTGTAATGCTCTGAATCAAGTGCCAGATTTTTCCACAGAGTTGAATGTAAAGAGTGACTCTCAGACCCCCACCCCCGATCAAGGGGTCAAATGCCTTTTCATCATTGAATGTGATGACCAAATCTTACCCATCTGCTGTCAGGCCCCTGCTATAATATTAAAAAGGCAGCACACATTATCAAGGTTCCAAGTCATAGCACTGACTGCTGAAAGGCCATTGCTGTTAAGGTGAAGTCACATCGCTGAAAATAAATTTTGGTGATGTGACTCCTCAGTGCACAGCAAAATGGCATCGGGGACTTTCAATTAACTGAACCCACCCACCATACCATGGGACCAGCTCAGCAGCTCACCATGGCACCACCACTCAAAAATCCTCCCTCCCCTCCTACCTCTCACTGAGTGTGCTTGCTCCCCCCCGTGCACATGTACATGTAGCGACATCCTGTCATTATATGTGTGAACCCACCCCCATCCTGTCACCCTACCTTATCCATAGCCTCCATGACATGCGTTGCGATTGAGTTGCCATTTTTGTTTGTGCTCAATCGTGGTCGCCCATGCTGCCAGGCTACCCATTATCATGGATGTGATCAAGGAATGAATTCTGCTTGATATGGGTGCACAAGGTGGTAGATCACCTGTTGAAGCCTCTATTCAGTCACCATTGTAAAAATCTTCACATACTGATTCCAAAGTTAGATCAGGTGGTATGCACGGCAGATTGTGGAGTCTTTCCCTGGTTTTGGTAGTATGGTAATGGTGGCCTCCTGTCATACATCAGGGATTTCATCAAGCTTTTCCACTACATTACACACTTTGGTCAAACTGGAGGTCTGGTCCTTCTTGAATGTTTAAAATAAAAATCATCCACAAATCCATGTTTGCTGGGTGCCTTGTTATTGGGCAATTTTCAAATGACCCAGGCAATTCTGCCTTGAGTTACAGACTCATTTAAATGTTCTGTTTTTTGGGGGGTAAGATTTGGGAGATTTAAAAGAGGAACAGGTCACCTCCAGCCCAATACCAGGTTATTTTCTATTTAGTGAGTCATTAAAATCCTCTAAATTGTTTGCATTTCCATTGACTTGATAATCCACCCCTGATTTTGTATATTAATTCAAATTTTCAGTATATCGTGCTCCACCACGTGTTTTTTTGTTTTGTTTTGTTTGTTTGTTTGTTTTTTTACCATATGCCAGTAGGTAGCTTGACTTATTTCCATTCTCAGAGTATTTCTGGCTTATGGAAACTTAAATGTGTTTTCACCTTTCTCAATTTGTCAGTCAGTTCATACCTAGCTCACTTCGGGTATTGTAGTTTATCATACCCTATGGATTTATGTACATTTCCAATCACTGCACATCCTTCTCTAGTTGTTCATGTATATAATAGTCCAGTTTTCAGTATGAAGCATAGAAGACAATGTGACCTGTTAACACAACCATCCATTAGGACATCCTATGTGTATTCCTGTCATGATTATGGGTCAAGTTCTCTTTAATGGCATCTTTAGTTCTGAAGTCGAAAATCTGATAATTTAGAAGACTGGGATTAAGTCTACATTGCCTTTTATTGAGTGCCAAAATCCATCAACAATTTCAGTGGTGAATGGTCTGACACTGTAATAGCCAATGTTTCACAGCTTGCTATGATATAATCCCAATTCTGATGGGTATTAAATCATGCTAGTCTGTCATAACTGTAATTAGGGTTGGAATCAGAGGCATCCTTCCTTATTTGAGATGGAGTTAGTGACTTTTAAGGGAAGACCCTTTTTTATTAAGCAGGCAATTCCTGTCTTTTTTGCTTTGGGTTAGTATGCTGCAAATGCAAAGACAAATGCAGAACCCACCCAGCCATGTCTAAGGTGTAAATATTCCTGGTGGGTGAGGTGAGTTTCTTGTAAGAAACATATGCCACGCTGTAGTCTGTGTAAGTCTCTAATGGATTGTGTCCCTCTTAATTGCCATGTTAAAGGATAGTACACATGTACAAATAAAACTGACAATGTTGTTGCCAAGGGAAATCTATTCCAAATATAATATTGACCAAACATGCAAGTTTCTTAGAGCCAGAAAAATAACACATTTGTGTTCCCCTCCGTTACTGCTGCAGGCACTCATTTTCTAAATCAATAGCACTGGAAATTACATCACAGAAGGGGAATATAAAGATAAAACACAGAAGACTGCCAGTGTCATTTTAAATAATGTGCTCATGGAATTTTCAGGCAGCAGCACAAGCGTGATCTTGTAGATTTGTAAAGCACTGATTTATCTAAATAAAGTTTGCATCATTTGTAGAAATATTTGAAAGTGCCAGTGCCACTAAATTCTAAAACTTTTGAGGTTTAACTGCTTTGCATAATGTGTTATGACATCTACATTCAGTGAACAGCATTGTGTTTGTGACTTTTGTAAAATCTACTTTTGCTGTTATTAGTCTAAACCAATGTTTTTTCAAATGAGGCCACAGTGGCCACATATGGACACCAACGCTATTATCTGTGGCCACTGAGCTCTTTAGATCTTCGAGTACAAAGGTAATGGAATGAGCAATTTCTTAACTTTAGAGAAACATGGGAGATACATTTCAAGTAACAATACTTAATGAACTTGATGGTTATTGTATACTGTGTGAAATTAAAATGCATTATTCAGGGGTATTGGGGTATAGCATGGTATTTGAAGTGAACAAAATAAAGAGGTGAGGCCATCGGCAAGTTCTGGTGGAAGCAATTGAAGCTCTTTGAGGCCATCAAAATTAGAGGCTTGAGAACCACTGATCTAAATCATTGTGGCAGTGCCATTTTACATATTTGTTTGCATTGCTTTTGCATAATTTGTTGTGCAGGCATAATTTTGTGTAACTTGAGGCAGTGTGGTCCAGTGGTTAGAGTACTGAATTGTGAACTGGGAGATCACAGGTTCAAACCTCAACAGTACCCAATACTGACTATGAGACTTTGAACATGTCACATAACCTCTCAGTGCTCTAGTCAATCCAGCTGAGGAAATGGGTAGATGTAGCATTGGAACGGAGAGATTATATCTTAGCTGGACAAGTCTGGTTTAATAAGTTATACACTAAAATAACATTTGTTATGATGTGTGGTAGGGTACATGGCTGGTATAAAGAATTCTGGGAACACTTGAAACAGGACCCTTTTCAAGGTTAAAAAATAAAAAGCTTTTATTTTGATGTGACTTTAAGATAAAAATTAGGCTGTCTAAGTTAACTAAACAAAACAGCATGATTAGGTTCCAGTTGTAATGTATTATTATCTTTTTTTTCTAGCAGACCCTTTCGGTCTGTCTTTCCAGCATAAAATGTATAGCAGCCGCTGACCCCATCTCCTTGAGGCATGATCTGTGAAATTCCCTGGCCTTCCCATGTATAATCATTAACTTATTAGGTGACTGGCTGGTTCTGATCAGCTTAGCAACTGGCCTAACCCCTTAAGAGAGTCTTTCCAAATGGACATCTCCAGTGATAAGGGAACAATAAAAAAGTTTATTTTCAATTTTTGTGTTCATATCCTGCACTGGATTTTCAGCCCATACAGGGACTAAGTCCTGCTCAGCAATGACCACTGTGGACCAAAATCTCTGCACCTGCAGATTCCCATTTTTTTAGCCAGTCCAGCTGTGGAGATATTATGCCAGGTCCCACCAGGCATAATATTTCCCAACAACTGCACCGAAAAGTCGGCTGCAAGCTGCCGTAAATGAGGAAGTCAGTTGTAAACTGGCTTCTCCTTTGAAAATACCATAGCTGCAGGAAAAACTGTTGCTCTACAAGTGGAGACCCACTTGTGCCAGTTTTCTGCGTTAGCCACTGGTGGCAGAAATGACATGGGCTTTGAAACTCCAGCCCCCTATCTGTAAGATGCTTGTTATGCTGATTCACACTGTTTGCAGGGGTTCTCCCTGATAGGACTGATAGCACTAATGAGCCATGTTTCTGTTGTAAGGTCCGTTGTCTGTCCTACTGCCAGCCTAGCTAAGACACACCAGTGTATAGGATATTTGCTAAACTGGGTGTAGGGAATGTACACCCCACTACATGGAGCAATTTTGATTGGCATAATTATTTGCATTAGTACTATTTTTCATTGTTTTAGTATCTATCACAACAGCAAATGTACATGATATGTCACCACCAGACAGAAAGTATGCAAAACAGAATTGCTGTAATGATATATACAAAATAACAAGGGAAAAAGTATGCAAGATATTGCATACTGCATATATATATAGTACACATAATTGCACCTGTACAACAATTATGCATAATGACACTGGTGCAAAAATTATTTAGACTAGTACTTGCAGAAAGAAAGTTTGAAGTCCACACAGGCACAAAACAGTTCACTAACTCAGCAGAAATTATAAAAAAATACCATTAAGAGCTGTTGGGATCTGAAAATCTTCATGAGGAATTACTGGCAACCCTGTGTTTAACCTCAGTATTCTCCTGTAATATAATTTCCTGTACCAGTTATTTAGAAAATGGACACCTATAGCTGTAAAGGGAGGGAAAGCTAAATGTGTTATATTTATGGTCCTAAAAATGTTGCAGGTTTGGTCAACAGCATATTTTGAGTAGATTCCCTTGGCAATAATATTGTCACATTTTTGTGCCTGACTGACCCCCTTTGAACCTTGCGTGAAACAATGCTTAGACTACCCATTGTATAGGCATAGTAACCAAGTTAAATAAATATTAACAAATCTTTATTTAATAAAATTCACCATATTTTTGAGGTACTGACATAACAATATGATATCCATCTTAAGCATGTCACACTTCTCTATGTATGACTTAAAATAGTGTAAAATGAAATTATGGAAGAGCTATCAAAAATCTGTACTAAAAAAATAGCATGTATTTATTATAACAACAAGCACTGAAAATAAATTAATCCCTCTCTCTCTCCACTCTTCCAGGGTGTATATATTGAAGGTCCTTTGTCTCTCCTCATAAGGCATCTAATGTAGCCCGTGCACCATTTTAGTACTCTCCTCTGTACACCCCTGCTCTGTCTATGTCCTTCTGGAGATATGGTCTCCAAAACTGAACACAGTACTCCAGGTGGTGTCTCACCAATGATCTATACAGGGGCAACACCACCTCTCTACTTCTGCTGGTGATACACCTCCCTATGCACCCCAACATCACCCTGGTCCTACCCAATGCTTTATCACACTGCCTGGCCATCTTGAGGTCATCCGATATGATTGCCCACAGGATCTTTTCCTGTTTAGTGACCAATACCTATTCTCCTATTTTATACTCTGGCACTGGGTTTCTGTGCCCTAAGAGCAAGGTTTTGCTCTTTTTCTCATTGAAACCCAGCTGCCATGCCCTTGAGTATTCTCAGGTCTCTGCATAGTTTTCCACCTCCCTATGGAGTGTCTACTGTATTGTATATTTTGGTGTTATCTGCAAAAAGGCAGATCTTCCCTTCCAGATCATCTGCAATGTCACTTAAAAAGACATTAAAGAGGACCAGTCCCAGTACTGAACCCAGGGGTATCCTGGTACTCACCCTCCCTTTTCTGGAGTGAACTCCATTAACCACCATCCTCTATCCCTTATCCCATAAACAGTTTCCTAGCCAGTGTGCCACCATAGGACCCACCCTTAAACCGCACAGTTTCCTTATAAGCCTCCTATGTAGAATGGTGTTAAATGCCTTACTGAAATTTAGATAGGCTGCGTCCTCCACCCCACCCTGACCTATTTCCCTGATCACCCAGTCAAAAAAATCTATCATATTTGTCTGACATGACTTCCCTTCAATGAATCCATTCTGCCTAAGTTCTTATAACCTGCTGGATTCAAGATACACCATGACTGTTTTCTTTAGCAGTATCTGCATTAACTTTCCCACCACTCATGTCAGGATGACTGACCTATAGTTGTCAGACTCCTCCCTGCTACCACTTTTGAGAAGAGGGATTACATCTGCCCTCCTCCAGTGCTCCAGAAGCACTCATGTGTCCAATGAGTTGTTAAAGAGGACCATTAAAGGTGCAGCCAGTACCTTCCTGAGCTCCTTCAAACGCTTTGGATGTACTCTGTCTGACCCCATAGCTTTTTCCTCTTTCAGATATTGTGATTCCCTTCCATACCCTCTCCTCTGTAAAAGGACTAGTGACTACCTCTCTCTCTCCAGTGTTTCTCTTGCTTTTATGTGACCCCCCATCTTCCCCTTCCTCTGTGCAGTCTGAACAAAAGTATATGCTCAGGATATCTGCCTTTTCCTGATCCTCCTCTACACAGTCCCCATGCCCTTTCTAACCTAACAATCCCCCCCAATCTTCCTCTTTTTACTTATGTACCTAAACTATATCTTGTCCCCTTTCATTATCCCATGGGCTATTCATTCCTCAGATTGCACCTTTGAGCTCCTTACTGCATTCCCTGCCTCCCTCTGTTTCTCATGATACACCTCCCTGTCCTCTTCCCTCTGTATCTTTTTATACTTCCTGAATGCTACCCTTTTGGCCCTTACCTTTTAGACCACATCCATTGAGAAGCATTGCCATCTCTTTTTCCTCTTGTTTTGCTCACTTACTTTGTGCAGAGGTTTGTTGCCTTCACTATGCCTTCAGCTAGCTTCACCCACTGTTTCTCCATTCACCCAGGTTATTACCCACTGCTAGGTCATCTCTGAGGAATTCATCCATTTTTAAAACTTCCCCTCACAGAGTCTAAAACCCTCATCCTTGTGTGGTTTGCTTCCTCTGCCATCCTTATGTTGAACCACATTGTATGGTGATCACTGGCCCCCTGTTTGCCTGCCACCTTGATATCTGCAAAACTTTTCCTATTAGTGAGCACCAGATCCAGTATTGTAGAAGTCGACTCCTGGACTGGTTGCCTCAGAAATGTCAACTGCAGGGAGTCCAGGATGTCCCTGCTTCTAACTGAAGCTGTAGCTGGGAGGCATCAATCTACAGCTGGCAGATTGAAGTTCCCCACCAGCAGTGCTTCCCCTTTTTCTGCCATTGTGCCAATGACTTTCACCAGTGCCTCATGTAATTTCGCCCACTGTGTTGGTGATCTGTAGCTCACACCACTGTGAATTGTGGCTCTGCTTTCCATCTCCTGAGTGACCCACAGTACCTCCAATCCCTCCATTTCCCCTGGATTCCATGTATCTCTGTCACTTTGATACCCTCCCATACATGCATCACCACCCCTCCTCCCTTCCTTCCTTCCTTCCAAGCATGTCTTTCCTGAACTGAGTATAGTCTTGTATGGCCATGTCCCAGTCATAGTTTCTTGTAGACAACAACTCAATAATGAGCACAGTATTCAGTTTGCTTCCACCATGATGGCCTCTAGGTCCAGAATTTTATTTCCTAGCCTTCTTGTTTTGGCACACATGGCCTTCCCTATCTTGTTACCACTCTTCCTGCAGCCCTGTTATTTTCTTTTTGCCCTGCCTCATTCCTCTTGTCTTTTTAGAGCTCATATTCCTGTCTCCTTTCCTTTCATTTTTTTCTTTATTCTGCATCCTGGGGGATTTACCTCCTCTCAAGAGTTCCCTTTCTTCTGCTTCAGTCTGTGGGGGCAGTTTATGCCTGTGCGATTTCTTCCATCAACCCCCTCAGCTTGTTTAAATGTTCATCAAAGTAACATTTAAACCAGTTACTGAGGACTATGATTCAATTCCTAGACAGATGCAGGCCATCACCCTTGTATAGGTCCTTATCCCTCCATGTTGATCCAGTCACCACTTTATCTGAACTCTCTTCTCTACACCATTCCTTCAAACATGAGATGAGGCTCCTGGTGTGGAGAACCATAACCTTCCCACAGTGATAAACAGGGAGCACCTCAGCGACAGCCTCTGAGCAGGCTACCTGCCTAAGATCCCTCCCCACTCACCAAAATTTCATTGTACACTCTGATATATTTAACATTAACCATTCAGGTGTCACCCTCTGCCTTTATACAAAATTGCACTTTCTGATACAAATATTTCCCAGTGTGCAAACCCGGTAGTAAACCTGAACAGTCACAATTTGTACAAAGTACTCAGTTTTATAATGGTAAGTAATATGCCTCATGCACTTCAAACTAGTGGGCCTCCAAAAAATAGGTAAGAAGAAAGCCTTCAGAAAAAAATTGTCTAGGTGACCCTATTTTCTATTCTAGTCAATTAGTTAGTTCATTTTTGTTTCTTTTTCCTTCATTGAGACAACCTCTGTGAAGAATGTGAGCCTTGAGCTAACTATGTTTGACTCTGTAATGGTTTTTGATAATTTCTGGCTTGGGACTCAGTGATGAACCTGTGCCATGTGGTCAGCAGCCATTACTAAGTTTAATACGCTCTCAAAATGTTATCAGTTATAGGACTAAAATATAGTGTGTTGGTGACCTGGAAAATATTTCTCCACAAGATGCAGACTCACTGTGCTGGCTGGCCACAGAACTTGTCAAGTGTGCAGTGTTTAATCTCCCTTCGGAGAGGGCATTTAAGGGGTAACAGTGTAAACAGTCATTGAAAGATCAGTGCATACCTGTGTCCAACAAAAAGAGTGCTGCAGATAGACCAACCTACAAGTTTCAGAGTGGTGTACCTCCAGATCCAAAACCTTGTTATGTTATTTCAGGTCTTCTCAAAAATGATGTGGTGAATCTATTCCCAGGCTGGGGATGGTCCAGGTCCCATTCATATGTCTCTGTGTAAAGCCTGAATATTATTATTTCAGATTTGTGGAGTACCTTAGTAACTGCTAAGAGTGTTTCAAAAGTTTTTCCCCCAATTTGAGGTGGATCCTGAGTTTGGTAGGAAAGTAGAGTTGACTCAGTAATCTTTCTCTTTTAGGGCCTTTACTACCCTTTGCTTTTGTTTGTATTTGTGTAGGAGCCCTGGTGGGCTGTCCTGGTCAAGGTATATTTTTATCCCCTCAAACAGAATGTGCTTTTTGTTTGTGTATTTGTTTCTGATAAATGTTATCATGATCAAATATGGTGGTTCATCTTCAGGCAGCTGTGGTCCTAGGGCTCTGTGCACCCCTCAATTTCAGCATTAATAAATCAGGAAGATCCAGGATATTGGAAGAAATTAAAGTAAAAAATACATTCACTTCCACCTTTTTGGAGCCCTTGTGGACCCCAAATATTCTCAAGTTCTTCCTTTACCCTCTTGCATAGACTTCTCAGCCCTGGTCATTAATTCTCTTTCATGCTGGCACAGATATAGAAGGGTGCATTCTACATAGCTAATTTTATCTCTTAAATTTCCAAGCACATTCTCAAATGGCAGCCATCCTTTTTTCTAGTTCTTTTTATGTTCTGTTTCATATAATATCAATAACTTTATTCATGAGAAACAAACACTCCATAGAGTTAAAGAGCAGCCAATGCCTTCAGGAGAACTTAAACAAAACATAATATCTAGACACCGTTCAGCTTGTATTTCATTTTAGTTCTGTATTTCTCCTCCCAGTTATTTATTACTGAGGTAATTTGCATGAAAAACAGGGTCTTTGCTCCTAAAGAGTTCAACCATTCATGTTGCTTTCTCCTTGTCTGAGGTTATAATGCACTGCTTGTTACATCACAGTTACTACCATGGCAATAAACTGTGATGTCACAACAGAGTACTATGACTTGATGTAGAGAGTCAGCTATAGAGGCAGGTGAACTCTAAGGGATAAAGATCAGGGCCTCGATTCTAGTACAGTTACGCCTGGTGTAACAGCACTTGTGAAAAGTAGAATGGTGCATGTAGCAACTTATGCCAGCAGTTGTGACATGCACAATTCTGCAATGTGGTCTGCGACATGGCATAGGCCACTTGCGCTGAACAGCTGTTATGCCAGCAGTTGCACCATAAACCCCCTGCGACATGGAGCTAGGGAGTTTACAGCAGCAGTTGCACCCCATTCCAGAAGGGCAGCAACAAAGTCCCCAATGTCAAGATTCAACAAGAACCCCAGAGGAGAACCAGCAATGTAAGTTACACAAGCATTTAGCTGGCTATAACTAGGATGCCCCAGAGTCTTAGACCTGCAGCAGTCCAGCAGTCATTCACAGTAGCCCCCATGCCCAGCATATCAGTGGCTTGCCCACAGGGCTGCCCACAACCCCTGCCTCCAACGTGACATTGACTTTCCCAGGCTGCCCACACCAACTGCCCCTAGGCATCCACTAAGTGCCCTGCAGGTGCCCACACTTCCTTTCCCTTGAATCCACCATTGATATGCCCTGCAGGGGAGTGCAGTCAACTCCCCCACCCATGCCCTGACCCTGAGTCACCACCACAAATGCAGCATATACCCAGTCTAGCCCTGGTAGTCTAGTTGCCAGTGGACTGGCATGGCTGGGTGGGGGGCCACTAGACTACCAGAGCTGGGCTGGGTATGTGCTGCATTTGTGGCAATGACTTGGAGTCAGGGCACAGCTGGGGAGGTTGACTGTGCTGCCCTGCAGGGCATATCAATGGTGGATTTGGGGGACAGGAGGTGTGGGCAGCCCTGTGGGGCACATAATGGATGCTTGGGGGCAGTTGGTGTGGGCAGCCCTGTGGGACATATCAATGGTGGAATCGGGGGACAGGAGGTGTGGGCAGCCCTGCAGGGCACTTAACATACACTTCAGGAGCAGGGGGTGTGGGCAGCCCTGCGGGGCACCTAATGTGGCTTGCTGGGCATGGGGGGGCACTTGCAACCTGCGGTGTACCTGTTGTGGCTTGCGACAGGCTCACCAGGTGCACCCTCTGTTCAGCATACCTGGCCACATGTCGCAAGTCGCAGGACTTAGATGAGGAGACCCTGCCCCTTCTAGAATAGGGTGCATGGGCAATACCACATTTGTGATTGGTGCAAGTTTAGTTTGGCGACAACTTGCACCAACCTTCTAGAATCGGCCCCAGGTATTCATGAAAATGTCCTCTGTGATAAATAACAGGGATGAGAAAGAAACAGAATATATATGGAGTACAAACTGAATTGTACCTAAATTTAATGTTTTTCTAAGTTTTCTTTGTGGTGTCAGCAGCTCTTTAAAGACTTGTTTACAGTAGTTTCCAACTGCAGCAGGATCTGGTTACTGCTTGGAGAATGTACAGTTAATACATTATAGCTTGGGTAAAAACATAGATTTCCCATATAATTATAAAAATATTTAACATTGGATGTATTCCTCATATGGGGAATGGCACTCAGAACCCAGCTGCTATACAGCAACAGATTACAGTTACTCTCCATGTATGTCTCTCATGAAGAGATGAAACCCCATCATATTAGCATAAAACTTAGGTCATTATGGTGTGCAGTCCCCCATACTATGGGGTGCACATGCTTGCTTAGGTACAGCAGTGCCTAAACTGAGATTACAGCAGAATACACCATCATTGTATTCAGCCAAATGTGGAGGGTGGCATGGACCAGGCGCAGGCCAGTAGGCAGGTTGTTTCAAGCCAGAGGGATGACATTTCAGTGGCATTTCCATTGATCCTCCTCAGCATAGTAGAATGTTGCCATACTGGATTTACTCATTCTTTTAGAGCTAATCGATGAGGAAACATCCTCATCTTCTCCTTCTGTGCCTGCCATATCATCCAACATCTGAAAAGGAGAACAAATTAGGCTGCATCCCTGATATGATTTTGTTGTGCCATCTTTTCGATCATTGTCTTGCCACATTGTTCTGCAGCCCACTTGGAAGACAGTTGGGTCACAATGGCAGGCTGGCTACAATGCTTCTTGTAGATGTTAGGCAGATATATGCCATTGGATTGTTGATAGGTGGTGAGGGAGCTGTGGATAAAGCTGCCATTTCAATTGTTGCTGTCGCCAGAAATGTATGACCTTTGCACCTGGGCTTCTGTGTCTTTGGGTTATCAAACTATCCACCCAGATCTCTTTTTTTTCCTGCACTTACCATTTAAATAAAAATTCAATTCCATATTTTTTACAAACTATGTAATATTTCTTTGTAAACTGCAAGTGCCACTCATCTGCCCACTCTTCATGACTGTTAATATCCTTCTGCAGTTTCTCGTCATCTTTCTGACTGATTGCCACTACTTCCAACTTAGTAATATTAGTTAACATTTTTATGACCTTTTTGGTTGGGCTTCTGCTTCTAGGAATTATCCATCTGCCCACCTAGATCTCTTTTCTCCTCCACTTAAAATTTAAAGTAAAATTACATTACATATTTTAACAAAATACTGTATATATTATTTCTATGTTAAATTGCCACTCATCTGCCCAGTCTTCATGATTGTCCTACAGTTTCTTGTTCTCTTGTTTACTTTTTGCCACTCTCTCCAATTTGGTATCATTACCAACCTTTAATACTCTTGTGCATATTAAAAAGGATTATAGTTAATTATTTACACTTTATTTCTGTAAAGGACCTGTTCCAGAAGTTCAGGTGTTTCATAATGCTTCTATGAAATTATACCAATCACATACTCCCCATTTCATTTACTAAAACCATTGGTATGATGCAGCTATTTGTGGTAATGAAAATATTGCCACAGTATGTGCATACATATATATATTCATACATACATACAGTACAAGGAATCTTCAAAGGTTAGCTGTGGTGGTACTGTGAAAATCAGGAGTTCTGTGGAAATGGTAACCATATAATAAAGATAGTGTCACATGGATATGAACATTCTTCACATTATTTTTATCTTTGTATTCAACATACTGTAACTCGTGTTTATTACAGCTGTGTCAAAACTGGTAATGCTAAAGATACTTTCAGACATGATGAATTGGTAGATTGTCATTTCAGTTTTGCAGTTTTGGTGTTTTTCCTGTTTGTTCACTTGTTATACAAGTCTCCCAGTAACTGGTGTTTTGTGCAAGCTTTACTGCATGTGCACTGAGCTCAAGTTGTGTCTAATGGAACTCCACAGGTTTTGAAGTCCCACTGTGCATATGTGTCCCTCAGGAAATTTTTATGGCACATTATATTTTATCCTTCTCTTTAACCTGTCAATCAGTAAAAAAATAGGGGGGGGAGGGGTTACAGCACAACAGTGCTATAGTCTAGTATCAAATTCAACAACTGCCATAGCTAATGTAAAATAAAAGTGTAATCATAAAGTGTAATTGTAAAACTCATCCCTGGTAGTCTAGTGGCCTCTCCCTAACCTAGTGCCTGGTATCTAGTCAGAAATGTCTTCCTGGTAGCCAAGTGCCCCCTTTTCAATGCGGTACTCTGTAACACCTTTCTCATTCAACCTGGCTCCAAGAAAGTGACTGGCACTCATAGAAACATAGAAACATAGACTTTGACAGCAGATAAGGATCACTTGGCCCACCCAGTCTGCCCATTTCCCTACCTATTAGATAAGCTGCAGATTCTAGTTAACCAACAGCCTACTTCCTGCAACCCCCCACTACAATTGCATTATGTCTGTCCCATGCATGTTTGAATTCCTCCACTGTTTTAGACCCAACAACCTCCCCAGGAAGGCAGTTCCATGCATCCACCACTCTCTCCATGAAAAAAAAATGTCCTCACATTACCTGAGCCATCCCTCCTCTATCTTTAAATTGTGCCCCCTTGTTGTTACACATCTCTTTTTCTGAAAGATGCTACCCTCCTGGACTTTGTTGATTCCCTTGAGGTACTTGAACGTTTCTATCATGTCCCCCCGTCCCTCCTTTCATCAGGGGTATACATATTAAGCTCTCTCAGTCTCTCTTCATATGGTTTCTGATGCAGACCCTGCACCATTTTAGTTGCCCTCCTCTGGACTGCTTCCATCCTGTCTATGTCATTTCGCAGATGGGGTCTCTAAAACTGCACACAGTATTCCAGATGGGGTCTCACCAACTGTCTGTACAGAGGGATAACCACTTCCCTTTTTCTACTTGTGATGCCCCTTTCTATGCATCCCAGTATCCCCCTGGCTCTCCTTACTGACTTCTCACATTGCTTACCCACCTTTAGGTCATCTGATATGACTACCCCCAAGTCCCTTTCCATGTTTGTTGTTGTTAGTACCTCCCCTGCTATTGAGTACTGTTCTCCTGGGTTTTTGTTTCGCAGGTGCATTACTTTGCACTTCTTTCATTGAATCTAAGTTGTCATATGTCTGACCATTCCTCCAACCTTGCCAAGTCCCTTTTCATCCTTTCTAAACACCCTTGTGTATCAACTCTGTTACAGATCTTTGTGTCATCTACAAAGAGGCATAGCTTTCCCTCCAGACCCTCTGCAATGTTACCTATAAAGATGTTAACTCTCCTTCTGTTCACCTCTGCTGCCTGTGGCCAACTGTGTCCCACAAATGCTGTTTACTTGGGTATCCAGTCACATTATTGTGACTGGGTCGCACTTGGAAATGAACCCTGGCTTAGTATGCTTTTCCCATTTACCAACTTTTAAATAAATAAATACTTTTGGTATTATATTTGTGCATGTACCATAACAATAGTGTGACATGATACCTGAACCATCTGCACTTGCACAATGCAGATTATGGATGAGACTGGTGGTGAGCAAAAGGTGAGTGCCAGTCACTATCTTTGGTTTGGGGAACAGTTATGGAGTACTGACTGAATTGGGAGGCAGTGGGCCACCAGACAACCAGGCGGACATTGTTAATTGGATACCAGGCAGCAGGTTAGGTAGGGGGGCTGTAGATTATATGAGGGTGTAGTTCTCCCTTTACATTGGCGACTGCATAAGAGATGAGGAATTAGACCACCAGAGAGCAGTTGAACAATTAAACTTGGTTCTGAGTTGGGAAAGGCAATATTACTGGACCACCAAGGAGAGAATTTTTTATAAATACTGGGTACTGGATTACAGAAGGGACATTAGACTACCTAGGAAGGAGTTGTACAATTATATTGGATTCTGAATTAGGGAGGGAGGCATTAGACTACAAGAGAAGTGTTGTAAGATTAAATGGGGTTAGGCAAGGGAGACAAACTCAGTCCACAATTCCAAAGACCTTTAAAGATACCAGTGTACCTTGTATGCATGGAGGAACCCCATATTTTCATGGGCACATTGGTGTATTTAACACTAATGAACTAATGGCTTAGTGGCATGTTACGTTTGTGACTTAAAATAGCATTGACCATGCTAACAGTCTGTCAGCCATGATAGTAACAGTAAGTCACTAAGCTTGTTAGCAATGCACTAAAGTGTTAAAAATAGGACCATAAACCATGTAACTAAATACAGTTATACACACTGTATTGCAGTGCTGCTTTAAATTCATGAAATTGCTCTCTTGTCCAGACCAAGTTGTGAAAACTGATTAGGTACTCAATGCAGGCTGCATCATTAATATCCATATGAATGGGATGGGGAAAGGGTCTGAGTTACACCTACTGATGTGTTTATGTTAGGTGAACTGTTATGTTATGCATATGACATGGTGCTGCTGTCCCAAATGCCACTGGGATTTAAAAGGGCTTTGTTGGCAGTAGATAGTTATTTACCTAAGCTAAAATGAACAATTAATGAAAACAAGTCTAAAATAATGATCTTTGGAAGCCACAGGAAAAAAAATGACTACTAGCAGGTGGGCAACCTAAAATTAGAGGAAGCTGATATAGGTATATTGGCATCACTTTAGATAATCTTAATACACAGAAACTGCATACTGGGGATATAAAATAGAAAGTCATATAATCAACAAGAGGGCATCAATGCATTTTGTGACTCAATGTACTTGCTTTACTTGTTGATATGTTCTGATGTATCTGTATTACTTGTTGTACTCTCCCAGGTCATTCCCGAAAATAGGCATACAACTCGTCTAGTGTACCTACCCAGTAAACAAAAGCTAAATAAATAAAGAAAGAAACTAAGATTTGGAAGAGAATTTGCAGGCAACTCATATACTTCACTTAGATAAAAACCTTTACTATGAAAATAAACAGTCAGATGCTCTATGGGGCTGAAATATGGGTGATACTATATAGTGAAAGTGAGTTAAAGAATCTTAAAACAGTGCAAAAGTGTTTTTCTAAGAAACACGGTACACTGAACTTGTCTTGTGATACACCATCACTACTACTTTACACAGAGACAAATATAATTTCACTTGAAGTTAGGTCCATTATCACAGCAGTAAGATGGCAGAAGACAGTTGTATCTGCACAGGCAGATTCCTTGATTGGGGTAATTTGGAATCAATTAAATGAATTTAAGGAGAGTAACAATGTATTTATTTATTTACTGAATTTTTTGATCAGGTAGGCCGACTGAGACTAGAAGTCCCTTTTCAGGGGTGACCCAGGCAGAAGGGATACAGATGGTAACCAACTGAAATTGAACCAGATTAAGCTGTTGATGGTATTTTTAGTGAATGGGGGAAATTTGGCCAGGAAACCATGGAAATTCCCCTACTCTTCCTGCAGGGGGCCTTGCTTCCTGTGAGCAGAGGGGACACCTTTGTCTGCTGTACCAAACTGGTGGATGACAGGTTGGTAGGTGGTGGTGTTGCTGGTGATTTGCCTAAGGAATCAACTTCTGCTATGGAGAGGGCACTGGGAAGTGAATTTCAGATGGAGGAGCCCAGTTCGATCCCCACAAAGGATGACAGAGGTGGTGTGGAGAGGGCCTCTCCTCATCCACCTGGCTTGACATCTCAAAGTAGTAAATCATTGGGAAGTATATCTACAAAGGAAGTACCTGTTGTTTCAGTTGTTCAATCCATGCAGTTGGCAGTGGATCCAAAAATGTTGGAAATTTCCCTGCAAAGACAGCAGGCAACCTTGAAAGCACAACTAAACACAATAGAGGAACAACTAGTGACTGTACAGAAATCTACAGAGGAGGAGAAGAAAAGGAAGCATATGGATAATTCTCCAACAATCCAGTGGAATCCAGGACCAGCGAAGCTCTTTGTGTTTGGTGTCAGGCAAGGTATCCCGGATAATGCCACAAAACACTGCACCCAACTCAAACCAGATAAAGGCTGGCAATACAGAATGGACACCGGAGCTGGGACTCCAAAAAGCAGGCTGGGTTTTGGGCACTACAGGTATCTGGGTGCCGGATCCTAGTGTCCTCCTGCAGGGAAGTAATCCTGGAACTCTCTTGGATAATGAACAAGAACAAGAATTTTTCATAGAGGCTCCAGAAACACGGGAATAGACTGAGGGTCCACTTTCAGGTAAAGAGCAGACCGACGCAGCAGGTAAATCTAAAAATAAGACTGTATTTGATCCTAAAGAGGGGACTTCCAAACCTGGGTTAGATATCCAGGATGGGCAAAATATGGAGAATATGGACATGGAGAAGGGAAACACTAAAGAAGTACCCAACCCAAGAACAGATCATGGAAACAAGGAGACAGGGGGTCCCCACTTTAGTCAAAGTAATACAGAGCCCAACCCTGGGCAGCAACCAGGCCTTTCAGACCAAATGAACAGGACACACACACAAAATGACCCTGATGCTAATCCTACCTATGTTGGGCTATTTCACAGACAAGCAGACCTGGCCAAATGCCATAATGCTGTTCAGCTAAGGTTCCTGGGGCCTAAAGAAGAAACACCTGATAGGTTTTTCCCAGGCAAAATTCTGATCAAACAATCTTTAGGATTTTCTCCATCAGAGATAAATGCACTGATTCATGCCCCAGGAGAGGTGACCTATGATATAAGTTTCAGGACCCCAGAAGAACTTGAAAGTTTTTGGTGCAAATATTCTTTGTTGAAAACAACCTGTTGTGGGTACCTTTTTCAGTGATTCCCCTTACCAAGCAGGCTTTCAGGGTAATAACAATACTTTTTTAGAAATGAAGTGGTCAATATTACGGACATCCTGTTTTGGCTGGAGAAAAAAATGTACGGTGCAGGGCAATCCTGAATCCATCATTGAAAAGGAAGGGTTTTGGAATGAATGTTGGAAGGTGAAAGTTAGACTACAAAAAAAACACTAAATGATGTAATTTATCTCCCAAACTGATTTTTGTAGGTCGGGATAAAGGTTTTCTTTTCTACCCAGGATAGCCAAGGGTGTGTTTCAAATGTGGGTCTAAGAGGCACATTAGTACAAACTGTGAAATGTTTAAATGTGCTTATTGTGGGGACCTAGATCATGTAAGTGCTCACGGCTTCAAAACTCCCAGATGTAGTCTATGTGAGAAAGAAGGCCATGCCTTTATAGATTGTCCATGGGCTTCAAAAAATAATGATAACACAGTCTATGGGATCCAGGATTTCTATAGCCATAAGGCATTTAAAAGACCCCAAGGACACCAGAGGGAAACACAAAGCCCAAGAAACCAAGATCCACTAACTAAGTGTGGACCAGACCCCCTCCTCCTTCTCTACCCAGGCAGGAACCACAAGCCATGGGTGGACAGAATATTCCATCAAACACCACAATGGATATGCCACCACCTCCCCCAGTACCTGACCCAGAATTTACTGAGGTGGTATCAAAGAAAGGTGGTGGAGCAAAAAAAAGCTTGCAAAACCTGCACAAGTAACTGATCCAGAACCTCCTTTAGAGCAAAACAGGTTTTCAGCATTTCCGTGGGGGGACACGCCAATTGAGGGTGACATAGACTCGGTATCAGAATCCTCAACTCAAATGGAAACAAATTCAGATACTAAACTACCCCCTGAAAAATAGACCAGAGCCCAGAGGAGAAGGGTGGGGGCAAGAGCAGCTGGCAAAAAAACACTTTGAACTTTGTCTCTTTGTTACCTGCACTATACAGTTACCGAGTGGCATAATTGAATGTCATCAGTTTGCAATCAGAAAGAAAGAGACTGTGTACTTCTAATAATTTTCACAATTCTGATTTGGATGTGTGTGTTTTTTTAGGATGTATGGCTGCATACAGCAATGGATAGGGAAAACGTCATCAGAGGGTGGATCTGGGGTCCTAGATTTTTGTCTATGGGGGAGGAAATGTGCACAGGGGTAGATTTCTGTTTTTTTTTTTTCACAAACACAAGTGCAGCACATAGTAGATATTGATCCTGGTAGAGCTTTTTTAATAGATATAAAGCAGCAAGGGATGGAGTTTAGACTGATAAATGTATATGCCCCTCAAGGGAAATATGAAAGGGTCCAGTGGTTTAAAAAAATTAAACCCTTCTTATTTACGGTGAAAAATATTATCCTTGGAGGGGATTTCAATTGCAGCATTAGTGTATGGGATTGAGGCCTACAAACATCTAAACTATACTGTGATGCAGATTATCTGAATGAATTAATTAAGCAAGCAGATTTAAAATATGTCTTTCAGGAACTATATTCTAATCCCCCTGAACCTATCTTTGTGGTACTGGATCAACAAGGATTTACTATATTTGTACTTCATTGAATTTACAGTTAGCAGATGCACAAGCCAAAATAGTAGCCACTTCCGACCACAGTATGCTGGAAATTAGGATTCAGGAAGGCCCAGGACAAAGAAGAGGGCCAGGAATATGGACATTGAATACTAGTTTGTTAGAGAATCAGGAAAGGTTTCTCATATACTGTATTTTAAGACTCCCAAAATCCACCTTTTTCCTTTATGATGACAAAAATTCCTGTTGGGAAGACACAAAACAAGACAATTCTGATTATTTTAAAACAATGGGTAGAATAAATGGGAGGGTAAAGACTGATAGATATAAGGAATTAAGGGATCAGTTGCTCACAAAATCAGCATGGCAAAAAGAGGGGCTAGGAAATTTTATAGCAGAGATACAAGAGACCAAAATAGAAATGATAAAGGTCCACTATGACTGACAAAAAACTTTAGAAAAAGAACAGCAATTTGGCAACAAAGGGAAGGCTGCACTGACTAGCTCATTTGATCATTGTATTCATACTTGGGGAAAATAAAAATATCTCCTAGCTTATTAATGAAGAGGGGAATAAATAAAACAATATATCTAAAATTATTAAAGAAATTGAAAAAATCATTATAAATAAATTTACAGGGCACAAATTAGATAGACAGTCAATAAAAAAATGGTTGGAAACTTGTAAACATCCTTATGTTCCTATAGCCCTCCATAAAGCCTTAATTCAACCAATTACAGAACCAGAATTATAAGCTATAGTTAAAACCTTAAAACCAGTAATAGCTCCAGGTGAAGATGGCTCACCTAGCAAAATATATGAGTATATTATCCAAAGCTTAGGGGCTGAAATCACTATTATTTACAATGAAACATTAAAAAAGGATGTGTTACCAGATAGTATGTACAAAGGTATATTACAGCTGCTATATAAATCTGGACAATGAGGAGAGCTATCAAATTGGAGACCATTTAAGCTTCTGAATACAGACTGTAAACTTTTGACTCAAATACTGTGCTCTAGGATATCCTTAGTTTTGGATAATATTGTGCATCAATCCCAACTTTGTAGGGTCCCATCTAGAAGTATTTCAGATGGCCTGATTTTACTCAGAGAAATCTTTTACAAGGGAAAAGGCCTGCACCTCTAGTGCCACCATGAACCTAACCTATCTCAATTTGCCTATCCCCTGCATCTAACCCCTTTTTGCACTTACTTGTTCTGTTCCCCTGCCCTCTGCATCAGTACATTTTTGCCTACTTACCCTCGCAAGGTATATCCTCTCTTGCCTTGTTCCCCTGCCTCGCTCACTACTTGCCTGGCTCCTATCTCTGAAACTTACCCTACTCCAAACATGAATATCCTCCTTTTTCCTATCCTCGCATCTAACCCCATGGCACTTATTTGTTTTGTTTCCCATATTTCCCTTGTCTGTAGAAAATTGTTTTTCCTCCAGGGTCACAGCTACTGTATGTCTATTTTTTTCTTTGAATTTGTGATATGCATCTCTGAGTTATCCCTTGTATTTTGTAACAATAAAATTTTTACTCTACTGCCAATTTACCTTATCCCAATGCTATAACTGTAAATATATGCCCTGTAACCTACTCTCAATACCTTGTATCTTATTTATGTTGCA
Source organism: Neoceratodus forsteri (assembly GCA_016271365.2). Lineage (NCBI taxonomy): Eukaryota > Metazoa > Chordata > Ceratodontiformes > Ceratodontidae > Neoceratodus > Neoceratodus forsteri. Next base: position 410,151,918 of record CM028133.1, on the reverse strand, counting down.
TAACCTGCTGTAGAATACCACTGTGTATAACTTGCTGTATCTACCTTCTGTTATATTCTCTGTAATGTTACCCTGTTGTATTCTCTGTGATGTCACCCTGTAACCTCCTGGGTCGTGCCTGAAAATAGTCACCTCTATGGCTAGCGCACCTACCCGCTAAACAAAAACTAAATAAATAAAGAAGGGGAACTAATGGGCAGGGCCACTGGAAAATTGTGCCCACAATTGTTTTGCAGAATCTGCAATTTTCACCATTCTCCACAAAAACTGACATGTTCTGCAATTTTTGAGCTTTTATATTGAACTGTGTAAAAAGTATTAACATTTTTGATAAAATACTCTCAATACAATTTTATGTACAAATTTGGGTTTGGCTGAAACAATGTAGTGCAAGGTAGGGCAAGAGTTTTATGTGACACTGATTTCTTTTGAATCCTTGTCTAGTTTGGTTTCAAAATCCACTGGCCAAGCATAAGTACACTTAACATTTGTTTTGTGTTGAAGCAGTCTATAAGAAAACCTTTTGTTGTCATACAGACTGAAACAAAAGATGGGAGAAAAGGTGCAAATTATCCCATTCACTTAAATGGGGTGCTAACTATGAAGCCTTTTTGTAAGTGGCAGGGTAAGTTTTTCCTTGTTAGCATACTTTCATTCAGACTAGTTTTGATTCAAATAGCTGAGGATTTTTGGATGGCCCTGACAGTTTTAAACTTGAATAAGCTAGTTGCTAACAGTGATCTCACTCTTAGCAACTACTCCCTAGATGCTCACTTGCAAATACTACAATAAAAACCTGACTAAAGTCTAAAAACAAGCTTATAAAACACAAACTGTATCTGAACATTTATCTTTAACTGAACAAAAATTATTGCAGCTAGAGTAAAACAAAGATAAATTACAGGGTACCCTGACTATTGTATGATGCAGTTAAAATGTATTGATATGTTTTTTACATTTTTTGGTAACTGCATAAGGCAAACTAGGCACACATGTCTGTTTTTCAGATACAACACAGGAGCACTGAGGAGGTCAAGTGACTTGCTCAGAATTGCACAGTATGCAAGTGGAAGTTGTAGGAATCAAACCCAGCTCTGCTAGATGTTGTCAGCTCATTCATAGTTTGTTACTCTAACCTCTAGATTATACTGCCAGCCCCAATAACCCCCAGATTTAATATTTTAATATGTGATTTCAAAAATAGTGTACAATACCTAGAGTACAAATTATGACCATTAAACACTTTAACAACATTTTACTTAAACTCAATTATTCACCACTCTGCTTATTTTTTCTTGTACCAAAGTGGGAGAATAGCTGGCAGAGCACTGCAAACAGCTGTTGATTAGGCTTCATTATTTTAGAGCCAGAAACAAAAAAAATATTTCTGGATTTATTTAATATTGATTTGCTGTGACTCAATTTCTAGAATCTATTTAGCACTGTATGAGGCAGATGCTTTTAAATTTTAGAAGATAGGCAATGCTTACGATAGCTTATCGGTTTAGTATTCTTTTTAGGAACATAAACTTTTCTTTATGTTTTAAACATACTCAGGTAGCAGTATATTAATTTAGCAATTTATACTAACTAATATATGCTGCAGGAAACATTAAAAGATTTATTGTGAAGCACTCAGGGTCTCTAGTAGAACCCCTGCAATTTTTGCAAAACACTCCGCAATTTTGGGTAACCTTCTCAGCAATTTTCCAGTGGCCCTGCTAATGGGGTACCTATTAAGCCTTGACCAAAATAAAGCATTCAACAGGGTAGAGAATGATTACCTGTAGGAGGTTTTGGCAGCCTATAGGTTTCCTAAAACAATTATAAAATGGATACAAATATACTATTCAAAAGCCTCCTTAGCACCTCACATGAATGGATGGTTAGGGGAACAATGTACAATTGCCAGAGGGGTAAGGCAGGGTGCCCCTTGTGCCCCTTCCTTTACATCTTAACAACAGACCCATTACTGCATAAATTAAATCATGCAGACCTGTTAATAGGACTATCTCTGAACAGTGAAGATTTTCCAGTTTATACGGTGGCATATGCAGATAGCTTATGTCTAACTATTTCTAATTATGCATCCAGTATAGCTGCAAACACAGTATTGACAGAGTACACAAGTATTTCTGGGTCCTCAGTTAATTATTCAAAGAGTTGCTGTCTTCCAATTGGACAACCAGGGACAACATATACTAAAGTAATGGGTATCCCTCTCATGACGGTGACCATAAAATATTAGGGATTTTTTTTGGACCTGGGCAGTTGTGTAAGTACAATTGGGGCATGAAATTACAAGAAGCATCAGTAAAAGTTCACCTATGAAACAAATTTATTTATTTAGTTTTTGTTGACCGGGTGGGTGCGCTAGCCATAGGAATTACTATTTTCAGGCATGACCCAGGAGATTACAGGGTAACATTACAGAGAATACAATAGGGTAACATTATAGACGAATGCAATAGGGTAACATTACAGAGAATAAGAAGTAGGTAGGTACAGTAAGGTCTACACAGTGATATTCTCTAGTGGGTTAATCAGCATACAAGATTCAAGATATTGAGAGCTGGTAACATGACATATTAATACAGTCATAACATTGGTATGAGGTGTATTGGCAGTACAGTAAAAACTGTATCATTATATAATACATAGTACAAGGGATAACTCAGAGATACAAGGTTACACATTCAAGAAAACATAGACATATAGCAGCTGTGACCCTGAGGGAAAGACAATTTTCAAACAGGCAAGTGAATTATGGGAAACAATAACAAAGGGCAAAAAACAAAAGCAAAAACAAAAAAATCAAAAATCCAAAAACAAAAACAAAAACCAAAAAAACAATCATGAAGCATGCCTATATGCTGATGTCTGAAAAAACAAAAAATAAAAAAAAAATAGATAAGTGCCAAGTGGAAAAGGGGGTGATTCAGAGTTTGGAGTGGGGTAAGTTAGACGATAGGAGTCAGGCAGGTAGAGGGTGAGGCAGTGGAAATAAAGCAAGAGAGAATATACCTCACAAGGAAGAGTGGTCAAACATGTACTGCTGCAGAGGGATGGGAACAGAACAAGTAAGTGCAAAAGGGGGTTTGAAGCAAGGGATAGGCAAGCAGAGCTAGGTAGGTTAGGTACAGGGTGGCAATAGGGATACAGGCCTGTAGGATAGGGGATGCAGCTGGGGAAGGGTGAGAGAGATGGTAATTTGGTGGGAGCAGGTTAAGAACTGAGGTCAGGGATGGGGACAGGGAGCTAAGGTGGATTAAAGCAGGAGCATTGGTTAGATGAGATAAGGTGGTGACGGAAAGCTTTTTTAAAGGTGTCATGAGTGTGTGCTAGGCGGACATCTAGAGGGAGGGAGTTCCATAGCTAGGGAGCATAGTGGGCGAAAGCACTAGAGCCTTTGGTGGTAGAGTATTTCAGCACACTTAAGACGAATTTATCAGTAGAGCACAAGCCATAATTGGAGGTCTGTGGCACAAGCAGAGCTGCCAGAGAATTAAGAGTTTGGGACCTCATAATACTGTCTATAGTGGAACCAAGAGAGTAGAGCCTGGAAGCATTAGGAGATGACCAGCTAAGATCAGAGTAGAGGAGGCAGTGGTGTTTCCGCCTATGGGATGAGGCTGCATACCGACATATATTATTGTAGGTGACGTCCCTAATAGAAGATATCCAAAAAAAAAAGAATCTTTATGATCAAGACTTTTTTAGTCCCTACATTTTTGAACATAAGAAACATATTCCCCCTCCTAAATAAATTGTTACTGCCTTACTAAATATATTTTTCCAAAGCCTATGGGGTAGGAGGCTTAATCCACTCAAAAGAGGTATCACATACCAGCCACTTGAAAAAGCAGAGCTAAGAATGATTAATCCCCTTGTTTTTTTTTAATTGCATATTTTTATATATGAACATAGTTCTCCTTATTAAACAAACAAATACAATCTGGGCTATTTGGATGTTAGACATGCTACATCCAGTATTAAAGAGTTGGGAAGTACACCTGTCCATTCCTAAACAGACCACAATGGAAGGGCTACCTGATAGTTTACATAGCTCCATTAGTAAATTAAAATTCTGGAAAACAACAAAACAACAGTTAAAAACATTAAATAGAAAAGCATTTTATGGTCACATAATGACACAATTCTGTATAGAAGAACCCTCCTTTAGTAAAAAAACCAAAAAAACAAAAGTAAGCCAGATATATAAAATGGTTCTGAGCAGAAGAGTTCCAGACTACATATGGGATCATCTATGGTTCGGTGTGCATGGGAGGTTGAGAGTTAGAGGGAATATGAAGCATAAGAGCATAGCAGACAGATGTTGCCCAAGGGGTAGTTCTTGTTCAAACATTACTGAAACAATGGAACATTTACATTTCCAGTGCCCCTATGCCATTTCATTCTGGAATTATTTGAACAAATTATGGGTTGTATCACCCCTTCAAGAGATTACGGGGGAAATTTTCTTTTTAGGAATATTACCACATACTTGAGATAAATACCACACAGAGACAATTGGTGCTACTATTTATTAAATTCCAAATATGGCAAGCCAGTTGAGCACTTAATGTAGTCTAAGACAACAATTGACTAGAGTTGAGCAAGTAGTTTATTTCAGTAAGACAGGATATCAAGAGGTTACAAATTATGGACAAATAGAGAGCTTCAGCATTACAATATAACTTATGGTGGACACATATGGATTGGCTAGATACAGGCTGCGAAAAATTAAATTGGTATAATCAGGAGGAGATGGTGCTTTACCCACACTTGACTTATTTTACTTTGTAGTCTGGGGTTCTTTTTTCCTGAATAGAATGAGTGTAAGGTAATATGTTTGTTTGAAGTTTAAATAAAAATTCCTTCTCGGGGGTCTATATTCAGTATTTATTACTTAATTTGGGAGCTATAAACATGCAGTTTTGTTTTGAGATATGCTGAAATACTTATTTATGTTTCCTTCTCTTTCATTATAATTTTGTGTGAAGAAACACTATTGTGTTTGTATTTGCTTTTAAGTTACAAGAAATGATTCCCCTACTCTTTTAGGGGAAGGAGAATGGTATTTACATAATTTTTCTTAGCATGTTAAATATTTATTTTGGAAAGTAATCTGAGAGGAGTATGACTGAAATATTTATGTTTCTCATTTATGAATTATGAAAGGGGACAAGAATGAATTAATACTTTTTCTGTCATTTAGTTCCTTTTATTTTCAACACAGTTTGTAAATTCTGCTTCAGTTGGAATAGTATGATTGCAATAATTTTTTGATTTATTCCTTTAATATGTATTATTTGATGTGAATAAACATTGTTTATTATTATTTGTTTTGAAGCTGTAAATAAAAAATTCCCCTCCTCTTTTCGACAAGTGCCATGGGATCTTTAACGTCCACCTGAACAACCACCAGAACAGTCAGATGGGACCTCGATTTAACATCTCATCCAAAATATGGCACCTTAGAAGTGCAGCACACCCCTCATGCCACACTACAGTGTCAGTACTGGAATTTAACCCAAGTGCCTGGTGTGGGGAAAGAACCCATAGCCTTCTGATCTTCTGGCCTCAGAGGTAAGTATGCAACCTGCTGAGCCACTGACACTGCTACAACTGGTTTTCAAACAGTAATGAAATTGTACCTAAGCATGGTATGTCAAGCATATAGGATGATTTTACAGCATCTTATAAAGAAACAGATGATAGCACAGTTATTACTCTGTATTACTTGGTATTCAAGATGGACAGAGGCACTAGGTCCATCATGACTGTCTCCCACTCCTAGTGGGGATAAGAAGGGATTAACCCACAACATGGTATGGGTTTACTAAGCATTAATCCACTCCTGGCAGGGGGCTGGAGTCACGAGGCAAAGCCGAATGACTTCAACCACCCAGGCATGGATTAATGCTCAGTAAACTGATACCCTGGAGTAGGTTAATCCTCTTATAACATGGGCAATGTTATGTTAGAGTTTTACCTAAAGAAATAGTAAAATAAAGCCCTGTGAACATGCATCTGTGGGTATATCAGGGATTAATCAATGGTCAGGTGACGTGTTGGACGAATCAGAAGAGAGTATTTTCAGAACCCATGTTATAAAGCCCATTGATCTTAAACAGATAGTTATCCAACTCAGTCTTAAATTTATCAAAGCAGAATAGTCAACCAAGTACTGTAGTAGATTGTTCCAAATTTTGGTTGCTCGTATTGTAAAATAGTTGCCCCTCTTATTTGTAAATACCCTGGGAATTCTTAATTGCATATAGTGAGATCTTACATATGTTTAGCTACAGGAAAGATGTCACATTCAGTAGTAAGTTACTTGTCATTCAGAATTTTAAAGAGCAGCAAGATAGCACCTCTAATCCTTCTAGCTTTGAGATTAAATATATTCAGTTCAGCCAGTCTTTCGGGGTATTCTTCCAATCAATGGGCATCATTCCCTGCTCATATGATTCGTTAAACAACAATGTGAGTGGAATGGACAAAGGATCAGCTAGTTCCTTTATGACTTTCAGATTCCACTATGTGTTTTTCAGAACACTTATGCAAGGCCGATAGGTGTTGCTGGCCTGAGTCTGTAGAGAAAATATAAATTATTCTACAAGAAAGAAGTTTATCTGAGTTTTTGTGAAAATGTAAAGAAAAGAACAGTGCTGTGCAGATTCAGACTTAGTATATTGGAACCTAGCAAAGTCTTTTATGGTATGGAAAAATCAATTAGAGAAATCTCAGAATGTAATTGTGAGACAAGATTAATAATAAGGCAGCAATCTACTGGATAAAGAGATAGGAGGATATGGTTACAACTACTTGGATTAAAAATGATAAAAGCAGAGAAAGGAACAGCATTGTAGGATCATTATTATTCTCGGAAAGTAAAAAATAGACATATGCCATTGCTATACTTGCACATAAAGCATTCTGTAAACTGACACAATATGTATTTATACTGAAAGTGATGCAGTTTGAGCAAAGCGTTTACATTAGTACGTATGTATTTGTAATGTGATTGATAATTAGTATTTATTTTTATTCATGTCTGTATGTTATTATATTTCAATTTATGCATACTTTTATTAAATAAATCTTGAAACTTGAAACTCTTTTCAGGAACAAGTTGTGAAAACTGAGTTAGGTACATAATGCCTCATTAATATCCATATGCATGGAGTGGGAAAGGGTGATGCGTTAATGTTTAGTGAAGGGAGAAGATTTTTAAAACCTTGCTTTCAGGTGTATTTACACTACCAGATCTGCACTGTTGCCAGTAATAGAGATGACTTGCACCAGTGAAAATCCAGCAGTGTAAACAGCTGCTAGAGTGTTGCAAGCCACTCTGTTGTGGTGTGGAGCGTTCCTTCTTTTGGCGGAATTGCACACTGGTAGAGGCATTTTTTTGCAAGCTTGTAAACACACTGCTTGTCTGCACTGGTGTAGCCCCTTGGTACCATGCAAAACTCCTGCTGCCTCCACCTCATCAAGCTGAGTGCTTGTCTGGTGTTATTTCTCTGTACCAGCGTTTGTGACTTTTATGGGTGTTAATAATAACAGGACATTTATAAATGAAGCAAATGGATATTGATTAAAGATGAGTGAACAATGCATTACCCACTCTGTGGTGCAATTGTGGATATGGCAACAATTCATATCAAGCTGGATTACAAATATTTTAACTGGATAGTCCAGATATCGCAGATATTTGACATAATAATAGGGTGAATGGTGTTGTGGACCCTGGGTCCCAGAGCAGCCCCATCCCTTCTGTAAGGCCTTGAAATCAGCTCCACTACTAGGAGGAGGACTGACTGAATGAATATGCATGTGCTTGTACAAGCACGTGCTCATTCATTCAGAATGACAACACATGTCAGTGGGGCTGCCAGCCATGGAGGTGAGTGGAGGTGTGTGCGGTGGCCCTTATGGTCGGGGGACAGGGTGGGGGCCGGGGTGAGTGGTGGCTTGGGGTTGGTGGGCACTACCTGATGGGGTGGGTGGATAGGGGTTCCGAGACATCAGGGATTTATTTGCTATTTTAAAATTAAAAGTGCTGCATCTGAGCATGGGGGGTCCACTAGACACCAGGGTAGTTTTTGATTATTAGAGCCAGTGATTGTCGGTGTGGGGGGTTCCATTAGACACCAGGGATTGTTTTGGGGTGGTGGATTGGCAGGATAGGGGTCCACTAGACACCAAGGATTTTGGCCTTGTGATTGTTGGGGTGGGGGGTTCCACCAGAAACCAGGAGATATATATATATACAGTATATATATATAAAATCAATGCTCAATGAACTCCCCAAGGACCTGACAGCATCTAATAAGGCTAGTCAATTCAAATCAGGACTCAGACCCCACTTAGCCCTTGAGAATGTCTGTGATTGCTTCTGCTAACCCATATTATCTAACCTCTGCTTACCACCCCCTGGACACTAGTTAAACTGCCTCGTTGCTTTCCTTCCCCTGCCATCACTGCCCAGCCACCATTTATCTCATCTTGCATCTCCCCTCACCCATGACCTACCCCTATGCCACCCCCTCCTCCTCCCATGACCTGCCTACTTCCCCCATTTGCCACCTCTGTCCCTGTCCCCTACCCTCCAGGGACAATTCTCCCTTCCAATTCATCCCTTCTCCTCTCCTCTCCTCTCCTCCCTCTGCCCACTCCTACCATGTTGCTACTCCCCACCACTCTCCTCCTCCATAGTCAAGTGCTGACAACGTCTTCTCTGGCTGCTTTCTTACAGAGCAATGATATGGATCCTTAGTCCTCTTGCTTTACTCTGAACTTACCTTGTTACTGCCTTAACAAACAATCTGTTCTTGTTCAGGATAGTTTCCATTATCCTGCACTTGATTCTAATCTAGTCCTAGCTTGACAGACTCTCTAACTGTCTATGCAACCAATGTATATATGTACACCTTTTGTAACCTGCAATGTAAACTCACTATTGAATCTGTGGAACCTTATGTAATCTAAGTGTTCTTCATTTATCTTATGTATCTGTATGACTTGGAACCTTCGTAAAGGAGTCTCTCACTCAAAGGTATTAACCCCAATCTGAAAAAAAAAAATAACTAAAATAAAATAAAATGAATATATACTTATTTTTAAAACTGGGAGGACTGGTGATTGGCGGTGGGGACCACTAGACACCAGGGATAGATCAGGGGTGCTGTTGGGGGATTCACAGTTTGTAACCTCTACTTGTTTTGATGTTTTGTTTTTTTTTTGCTCCCCTGCCCCCGGGCCGGCCACTCCTTTGGGCCTCCTAGGTCCCCCACCTGACACCCTACCCCCCTGCCCCCAGCTCACATTTGCAGCCTACACCCCAGGGTAACCCGGCGTAACCCTTCGCTGGATGGGTCACTCTCCTCCAAGGGGGAAGGCACTGGTGGGGCAGCCAGCACACTCTTCAATTGGCTCTGGGTGCCACTGCTGAGGTGGGCATGGCTGACTACAGGGCTTCTGTGTTGACAGGGGCTGGCAGATGTCATCTGGTCAACCCAGGAGCTGCTTTTCCTCCCTGTTTTCCCCGGGGACATGGTGTGCCAGAAACCTCTAGGTGCATGCAGATGTACGCCATGCCCCCAAGTCAACACAGCCCAGTGCACTACTGTGCCCCTGGCCTCTGCAGGCACCTGGCTGTATCACTGCCCTCCCCCCAGGAGAAGGTGAGCAGTCTCCAATGCTTGAGACTTCTCCACCTGGCTGGCCCTCGGCATCCTGGGTTCATTCCCATTCATCTTTTAAATTTATCTTATAAAATGGCAAAATTGCTTTAAAGGGGATGAAAGTGTATTTTTGTGGTAGTGCTCTGATATAAACATGGTCATGTGAAGAAAATGGCATTTAAATGCATAACATCAAACTGTACTGTACAGGCCCAATTTTCAAAGAGCTTGCAACAACGCAAAGGATTTGTGCGAAAGTTTGATGAATACCTCTCAACCTTTCTTTGCCAAAATGTGTGACAGGATGTGGGGACGAATGACCAAAATGTGTGACGCGATCTTCAAACTTGGCACTGCAAGTTCAGAACACTATTGCTATCAGTGCACTAATGCTCTTAATGTTTGCTGATAACTGAAATAATAGAGTATTATTAATTTCTGCTTTAAAGTCCTGGTGGGAAATGTGGAATATCACCTTCCCCATGTGGGACAAAAGAATTTCTGAGGGAAAATGAGTGACGTACCTCGAATGTGTGACAGTTGAGACGTATGGTTTGATGAATGGGGTGACTTGCATCAAAACTGTGTCAATTGCAATTTTCTAATGCAACCTGTGTCAAACCCAGACACAGCTGTGCCAAAGTCCTTTGCATCAGAAGTTGCATCAAAATCCTTTGCTCCATGGTGCAAATACAGTTTGTGTCAAAAAATCTGCCATATCCGTTTTATGGAATTTTAGAAGGTGGTGCTCCCACAATTCACGTCAATGATTTCTCACACCTGTTAGACCAGGGTGGAGTTGGTCTAAAGCAGAAAGCATACAAAAAGGGCCATGCTAGGCAACTGGAATGTGAGTCACTACTGGGGAGCTACTGAAGCAGCACAAGCACCAGAGGGATGACAACTGAGAATGCCAGAACTAGCAGCCCTGCTAGCCATTAGGCTGGCTATGCATAGGCAGCATTTGCCTTTCTGCTGGCAGTCTCTCTGGGCAGAGGATGATGCCCCTGTGGAGAGGGAGGGTAGTGGGTGGTGTATGGACCCTGTAATGGTATACAGAAGGTGGATATCATTCTGGGACCTCTCAGAGGAGCAGTGTTTGGCTTGTTACCACCTTTTTCTCAATACTATACAGGAGCTATGGGATGAGTTCAGGGGAATCTGCAGATCCGAACACGAAGGAGGCATCCAATTCCAGTTGAAGAGAAGGTGTCTGCAGCATTATGCTTACTGACAATGGAACATTCCATACCCTGACAGGCAACACTATGGGCATCTCTCAGTCTGCAGTGTCCAAATGTTTGAAGCAGTTTCTTGAGGCCCTGCTGCATAGGATTAACAAATAATCTCTTTCCCACAGGAGGCACAGCAGCAACTTTCTGTAAAGTAGGGCTTCTGTGGAATTGCACAGTTCCCCCATGTACTGGGTGCCTTGGACTGCGTGCATGTGGCAATATGTGCACCGACCATGGATGCAGTTGTGTATGTCAACAGAAAGGGGTCCTATTCAATGAACATCCAGGTCATGTGCGACAGCCAGTGCCACATCCTTGATGTGGTCACCCAGTTTTCTGGCTCCTGCCATGATGCATACTTCATGAGACAGAGTGGGCTGTATGAGGCATTCGCATGTGGGGATATACATAGAGGATGGCTAATAGGTAAGTGCGTGAGCAGGTATGCAAGCAAGGTGCAATGGGCAGTGGAATAGCATGTGAAACTGTGATGTGTGCTGCTGGATCACCAGTGCAGTGGACACAGTTGGACATGGCACATGTGACCCAGACAGAGTGAGACCTGACTTGCCATGAAGGACATGTGGTGTCTTGACTGCCTGTAATGTGAATGGAATTATACATGGGTGATGTGTGTGGTGACGTGACTCATGGGCTGGGGAGAGGCAGAGGGGCCAGTGGTATGGGGGATCAGCATCTAGGTTGGGGGCACAGCAGGACAAATGGTGGTGTGACAATGTGGCTAACCATGCCATTCCATCCCCACAGGTGGTAGTGGCTACCCCAGCAGCCATGGCTGATGACCCCGGTGAGGCACCCTGAAACAGAGGCACAGCTAAGATAGAACAAGGCACATGCGCCACCAGGTCCATCACTGAGCACATCTTCAGTGTTCCTAAGATGTGATTTCACTGCCTAGATCTTTCAGGACAGGCCTTACAGTATACACCACAGATGGCATGCCAGATATTCATCAAGTGCTGCATCATCCACAGCATTGCACTGTCACACCACATTGTCATGCAAGGCATGGTGGGGCACTCCAAACAGAAGGAAGAGGAGGATGAAGTGGAATAGCCAGGGGACAAAAGGACTGGCAAGGTGAAGGGAAGAGGGAGCACAGCAGCAGCAGGTCATCATGTTAGAGTGGATGTAATCAGAAGCCACTTTGCATGACTATAAACATATCGTACAGGACAACAGCCAGTCCACAGACTGTGCACTAAGATGACATCAAGCTCACTACGTGTGCCCAGATGGTGTACCAGAGAAATATTCCACTGCCTGGGGCAGGCATCTGGGAGTGGTGGCATGTCACATGTCAATATGCCCACTGCCAGGTGGTTGCCCCTGGTGAGGGTAGATCAGCATCATTTTCCAGTGCCAGCCACCTGGGGACACTAGAGTCTGGTGATGTGCTAGCCAGGTGAGACATGGGGAAGCAGGTGTGAGTGCTCACACACAAATAGGGGAGACAGGAAGGAAAGTCACTGTGCAGGGTGGAGAGGACCACAGTGGGGAACTGTTGGCATATATGGCCCAGGGCACAGAATAGGACAGTGCCATGGCAGCAAGCGGAAAGGGTCACAAGTACCAAGGAGCATGGGACAACATATAGTAAGTAGGGTCAGGTGGGCTGGTGGGCTTCCATCCAATGGCAGGAATTGGTGAGACCCATGTTACATGGGGAACATGAGTGCTCCCTGGGATTGGAGGGAAAGTGTGCATGCACATAACCATGGAGGATGATGGTAGAACAGTGGCTTATGTGTGTAGGTTGTGCAGAATGTGGTGGTCAGGTGTGAGTGACCTGTATTCTGGGAACAGACTGCCAGTGAGTACTACTGACATTATGCGGGGGCTTTTCAGGCAGCAGGTACACTGGACAGGATGGTGAGGGGTGAGAGCAACATCTCAAGTGCTGTTATGTCTGTTGGAGGCATGGGCAGGGGCCATAGATATATCATAACAGAACAGGGCAGTACATGGAGTAGCAAGTGGGCCCTGCTGGAAGTTACTGGTTGGAACCCGTGTGTGTCATGCAGTATGTCGGGAAAGAAATACACTGATAGTGTGTGTTGGAGTCACCCAATGTCACCCTGTGTCAGGGGCTGCATGTGTGAGGGCGGGTGGCACAGCAGGGTCCTAGAAGGCATCTAGTGGTCCCATGATATGAAGTCGGCAGCTGTTTGGGGTTGTGAGCAAGAGGGTGTGGGTGAGAAAAGCAAGCTATGGTGCATGAGGGGCACACAAGAGGGAGACTCAGTGGACCCTGGGATATGTGGGACTGAGGGGGTCCACTGGGGGCTCAGCCAGAGTCACTGATGCAAAATGGGCCTCTCCAGAAGGACAGGGAATACTTGTTGCATATTCATACCATTTTGATGGTATACCGTCACTACAGTGACAACTTTACAGTGACGTGGTTGATACTGACAACATCACCATGTTGCTGTAAAGTCCACCTGGGACCCCTGCACCCTTTCCCAAGGTCCTGCACCCTTACCTGAGTCAGCTCCATCTCAGAGTTGAGAATCCTGAAGGGGGTTGATGCAATATGTATGATTATTGTGGTGAATACTGCCACAATTTGTGTCAAGGTAAAAATGCCACAAATTGTGTAGTATGCACACACTGAATGTAGAATGCAGAAGTAAACATACCAAACATGGGGCACCTCTTAGTGTGCAGTGTGTGAACTTGAAGAAGGCCTGGGGAGATTACAGTGCACTCTGCATAACCAGAACCACTGTATAACAAACAGTTATTAAAATGAAGTTTATTTGCTAAAATGGCTGCAGCATGGGGTAGGGCCCCTAATTTCATGGAGGAGGAGACAGTCCACCTGGTAAGTTCAGTAGGGAAATGGGCCTGAGTGTTTCTGCCACCAGGAAGCAATCACCACATCCCACTTGAGCAGGAAAGGGTGTGGCACATCATAGCTGGGAAGCTACGTCACTTGTCTGGGGTCAGGAGGACCACCAGACAAATAAAGCATCAGTGGGATGACTTGTCCCTCAGGACTCCCACCTGTCTGAGAAGGCTACAGGAAATCTCTTGGGAGGTAGATATCACCATGAAGGGAGGACACAGGTGTGAATGAGTTAAGTGCATATTACATTAACACTTGAGCCTTGTGATCCTCCCCCCTCCAACAATGCATATACAGTGATGTTCTGTTCCTGCTTGTGTCTCCTGCACTGACATTCCTGCTACCCAGGAGGGGGAGGAGGAGGAGGCCTCTGGGTCAGCACCAGTGGCAGCGGAGGAGGAAGGTGGACAAGTCAGCAGGCAAGGTAGGCAATATGTGTGGTATATGTCCATTGTATCAGCACTATCACATGCATAACAGGGACAGTGACAAAGCATCACGTGACTTGTTCTTGTACATCAGGTCTACCATGTTGGAACACGCCATTCCGGGAACTGTGATGGGCACAAGGTGCACCGCGGCTACCTTGAAAGGCAAAAAGTGGTTGTGCAGCATAGTACATAACCAGTCCCTACCACAACCAACATGGCAATGGGTAAGGTAACCATCTGTCCTGAGCACCAGTGTGGTGGGAACATGGGGCTATTGCCAGGAACAGTGAGCCATAATGTGTATGTATGGCCAAAAGCAAGTGACAAGTTAACAGCACGTAGAGTGTGCAACAATGTGGCCAACAGTGCTGCAGAGTGTATGGAACCAGAACAACATATGCCATGATGTGTGCAGTACCATGGCACAATGTTGGCTTCTTTGGAGTTTCTGCCGCACCATCCCTGGGCATATTAGTGAAATGTCAGAGGTCAGCAACACATGGGCTGAGACATTCCTTCCCATGTGCCATAAGGTGCCATAACAGGGCCCCTAATGGATGGCTGGGATAGTGCCTGCTCCTGGACATGTCAGAAGAGGGTGGGAAAATGTGCACAGGAGTGCTGTGTGTCAAGCAGTACTGCGTGTTTCACTTGGCACATGTATCCTGCCTTGTTAAGGTGGGGGTGTCATAAGGAATGGAGGGGGGAAGACAGGCACAGCACACAGGCCATCCCACATGATGGGTGCATTAGGGGCAGTTGCCCATTCATACATGATTGCCTTGTCATGTGCAGTCCCTCCTACAGGCTCATAAACATATTAAGGGGCCCCAGCACAGCGGCACAAGGGACTGTGCATACTATGCCTGTTGGGAGTATACAGGTGACAGCAGTGGTGACCAACCATGGAACACAGTAGTGGCTATGGTGGTGACATGGATGGTACACAATGCCAGTGCAGGTGCAAAACAGAATGCAGCACAGCACATGAAGTGCATGAATGCCAAGTGCACTGCACCCTATCGTCATGTGGCAGATGCAGACCACCTGAAAGTGGTCAGGGCATGGCATTCGCTATGGATTCAGGTGTTGTGGCTGATGCTTCACCATGAAGCCTGGGTGTCATTGGTGGTCCACCAAAAGCACCCCCTGTGAGGTATATGCTGGAGTTCATTGTGGTGAAGGGGGTGGGTTGACGTGTGCACCATCATGTGTGCAGGATGCACAGGAGAAACAAGTTGAGGCCACCCTGCAGTGGAGTCATGAGAGGTATGGGGTGGATCATTGTGTGGGTCACACATGGGGTGCACAGCTACATAGGGAGCCAATGGCATGGCAGTCATGACCATCATGGGAAGGGCCAGAAGGGTGACGCAGGAGAGCATGGAGGCAGGTACCGTGCATGTCCTGTAGCCTGTTGTGCAACACCTGGGTAACTTGCTGGCCACCTGGCCTGTCCCCCAGGTGGCAGCTTCATGATGTGCCAGTTGGCCACAGGCCACATGTGCACCAACGTGAACACAATTTGTTTGGGAATAAGACTGGACTGCCATGGTGATGTCTGTATGTAGTGTATGGCATGTTACAGTGTTTCCCATAGCCTGTGGTTAATTGTACATAGGGACAGGTGTCCACACACAGTTGGACACCATTATACTAATGAGAGGGATGGGAAGGTATGTGTACTCACAGCACAGTCTGTGCCCATGGTATGGTGTAACCACTAACTTGTGTGCCCGCAAGGGGGGGGGGCATTGAGACTTCCACAGCAGGGTATGTCTGGGTGGTGTGCACTGCTGTCTGCCACTATGTTGTGGGGGAGGGGACAAGGGATGCTAACACAACCCAGGTAACAGTACAAAAAGGATCCTGTGGCATGATGCAAACCTAAGGTATTCCACACTACAGTACCATAGTACAGCTACACAGTTGGACCCTGTGGAGGATGGCAATAAGCCTAATCTGAAGTTCCATTGATGTTCTACATATGTGAGCTACAAATGATGAGCATGTGTGGAATGTTGACCTGGGGTGGGTGATATTGCCACGGCTACAGGCTGTCTTGATGTGGAGAATGTGTCATAGATGCAGAGGTACATGGATGACAGTGCCAGCCCTGGTCCACAGACACATGCCCCCGTGGTTCTGATAGTCAGGGGCAGACACCACATAGGTCTTGCATTACAGAAGACCCATGGGACCCTGAATATGCCTGTGGTTGGTTGAGGACAAGCATGGAGACCACGGGACCTGCATTGCATGTTGTCGTACTATGCACACATGATAAATGCATGCCATTCCCCTGTGCACATCTCTCCACCCCTTCCAATGGTGTGCCTCCCACTTAGGTTCACATCATGCTTTCCTATCAGCATGGCACCCCTCTACAGTATGACTGTATCCATGGTGAACATGTGCAACTAGGGTGGTCCAGCATCGGTACGTGGTTATCATTAGTGTCACCCACCACAGTGGTAGAACCCTGTCATGCAGTGTCCCAGGTAGGTAGGCCAATAATGGTGATGTGGCCATGGGCACGGCATCCCCACTCACAACCATGCCATATCCCTATACATCCCTTTTCCTCTGGAGTTCCACAAACAGTGTCCACCAAGACCATTCCACCATGGGTGTGCTGCCATGTCTATGGTGGTGGCTGGACATATGCTAGTAGGTACATGCAGTCACATGAATCTTACAGAGGTGTTGGACACATGCTGACTCCCAGCAGGGCATGTGGATGGCACACATGCCTGGGCTGTGGACAGCACCAATAAACCTGTCGACATGTGTTCCACCTGACATGACTCCCCAGGCTGGTGAGTACAGGCTGTATATGTTGCATGGTGGCATGTCCCAGAGTACGTGCCTCTTCACTGGGGCACCTCCTGAACATGTGCCTATGCTCAGATGTGGGCCAGCATTGCCCACATACCATAGCATGGTGCATTAACACCAACACTCATCTCCACCTACAGATGCTGCAGTAAGATAGCCAACACTGCACTGCTATGCCATACATTTACATGCAGGACAACACATGTCAGGAGGGTCAGTCCTTGCTGCTCACCCTCACCCTGACACATGCCTTTGCATTGTGGGCCATGGTCACACTGTCACTCACAACATGGTGGGATACAGTCGTTCAGCGTGGGGCCCTCACCATACCTCCCATGATCTGCATGGTAGCAGAGGGAGATGACACCTGATGTTCTGGAGCCATCCCTGGGAAACCTACCACCGGAGGTGGATGAACCTCTGCAGGGCAGACATAACCACTTTGTAGACATCATTACAGATGGACTGCAAGAACTTTCATCTGACCTTCACAGGATGCAGGGTACAATGGAAAAGTCATGAGGGCCATTAGGAAGTTTCGACAGTAAGGAATGAGAGAGCTGCAGGCCACATCCCTGCAGTGCAGGCCTCAGTTGTAAATAGTTTATATATCTCACTTTACTTTTTCACATCTTGTGTTTGTAATGTTTCACTGTGTTCTTTGACATTTAGTCCCATTTTATGAGCCCCCCATATACCTAAATCCTGTTGTTTGTTAATGTTTCTACTGTTCTGCACACTCTTGTTTGTTTCTTGATTTATTGTTACTGTTGTTAAGCCTATTGTCCCTTTGCACCTCCCTTCCTATGTTGAAATTTTACAGTTTGTTAATCTATGGTCTGTGTGGTTCATTTTACTGAGTAAAGGTCCATGACTGATGGTGGGTATGGGACCTGTAGGTTAGTTGGCCATGGGCACATCATGGCATGTGCTGGATGGTACCGCACAGCAACTCATATCTCCTGCCATTGGTATGCTGAACCACCTCTGGTACATCTGTAACACCAGCCCACAATCCCTCCACCAACATTATACTCGATCCCAGCTGGGTCACAGATCTTTTGCCCCATGGCAGGCCAGTGTTGTGTGAGGTGATCTCAACAGGGCACCATTCAAGGCTCTGTTACCACTCGGGCCCTTGATGTCCATTCACCTTACCTGCCACTGTGGACCCCATACTGTCTGGTCAAGGCACATCCTGTGTGCTTCTAAGCCATTACACAGCATCGTGCTGCTGTACACCACAGTGTCCCATGTGTGATCCCCCCACAAGCAGTTCCTGTGGTGATTGCTGCCAAGGTAGTGCAGTGTAGGCCTACAGGGACTTCCACTGGTGTGTGTAACATAAGGGTTTGTCCTGACAACTGCAGGCAAATGGTTCAGGCCATCCTCTGGCAGCACTGTCTACATGTGGATGTGTCACACAGCACTCCTTATGCCAGTTTCACCACATCCTGTCCTGACTGCTGGGCCTACTCATCATGGCGACATTTATTTATTTATTTAGTTTTTGTTGACTGCTAAGTGCACTAGACAAATCCTGCCTATTTTCAGGCACACCTGGGAAGGGGATACAGATGAATGCCAACTGACCTTGAACCAGATTAAGCTGTTTGTGGTATTTTTAGTGAATGAGGGAAATTTGGCCAGGACATCGGGGAAATTCCCCATTCTTTTCGATAAGTGCCATGGGATCTTTAACATCCACCTGAACTACCACCAATCCAGGCAGATGGGACCTCAGTTTAATGTCTCATCCGAAAGACAGCACCTCAGAAGTGCAGCACCCCTCTCATGCTGCACTACAGTGTCAGTACTGGGATATTAACCCAAGTGCCAGATGTGGGAACTGAACCCACCGCCCTCTGATCTCCCAGCCTCAGAGGCGAGTGTGCTACCTACTGAGCCACTGACACTGATTCATTGGGACTGGGCCCGTGCCTTGCCTAGCCACATGGCTACCACCCATGTTGACAGGCAACCAAAGTGCAGGACATCTGTGGAGCTGTGTGGCCTGCCAACAGTGTGGTAGGAATATTTCTGTGATGCCATAAAAGGAGGGCACACAAGGTATTAGGCAATTACAACTTTATTGACATGATAGCTGGTGAGATTAACACTCTCATATGTAAGTGGTCATAGGTAAATACTTGAAGACAAACCTCCCCAACAAGCTCCACAACCATCCCACACTCCCCCCAAAAACCCAAACTGTTACACACCCTCCCACAAATCCCCAACATTCTCCCCACATGCCCCACAACCGATCATCCCCACATGCACCCCCACCATGCCCCCCACCAAATTCTCCCATACTTCCCTAACCCCCCAGTTGTCATGGTCACCCCTCTAGCCACGTCCACTGCCACTGTCTAGCTGCCTCTGCTTCCCACTTCTGCCTGCTTGTCTTCCATCAGCATTCCCTGTGGTTACATGTGGCATGCGAGTTCCATGGTCTCCGTGGGTGATTAGAGACTGCCTTTCCACTGTATTGCCTGACCCTCCTCAGGGCCAAAATATTACTCTGCATAGTATTGTCTCTGTACCCTGTTCTAACCCCTGTGCACTCAGGCCTCCATCCTCTCTTTTCGGGTGGTCCCTGTGTGGACATCTCATGGTCCACAGCCAACTGATATTTGCCTGCTGTCCCAGAGGTTACACCATTGGTTCCACTCACTGTGGTTGGGGCAGGCACATGCACGTCACCCCTACAATTCCCCACAGGGCTCTCAGATGACTGCTGTTGTGTCTCTGTAGGGGGTGCAAGGATGGTGCATTGTGATGTCAGCGGTGTGCTGGTGACCCCTATGGAAACCACACCCCAGTCCACAGTGCTGCATGGCATACCATCACAGTGTGGGGATATGATGTGTGGGGGAGGGGTTCCAACCTGTACTGCCACACTGTCGGTGCTGCCTCCACTGCCTTCTAACTTGTCCCTCCACACTGGCTGGAGACATCATTTGTGACCCGGGGGGGGCACACAACCTGCTGAGCTCCAGTACCACAGGTGCAGTTGCATCCATCAGCATAGCCACATGGGCCCATGATGGTATGGATACCTCAGGCTCAGGAGTTGCAGGGGTTCACTATTGTGTGCTCTCTCACTGCCAGTACTCCCTTTGTTGGACCTGGGTGTCGCTGCTAGTTCCACTTACAACACGGTTTACGTTGGGGTGCATCAGACTATGTCCTTGGCTGAGTCATGGTGCAAGGGCATACCCTGGCATTTCTGAGCCATAGCCCTGCCCACTACAGGTTGTACTACCTCCAATGCCTGGCCCGGTATTGCCATTGGTGTGTGCACCTCTGCCACTCTGGCTGGCATCTCCCCATGTGTGCAGTGCATGTACATACCCCAACGGTGTATTGGAATCATTGTAGGGCAGCTTTGGAGCTAGCGCCCTGCTGCATCTCATGCATGGTGATGAGGATACAGTCCTTATTGCTGGCAGTGTGGTAGAAGTCCTCATCCAGGGTGCCCTGATGCTGCCACCTCATGTCCCATGTAATGCCAGGCAGTGCCATCAACAGAATTTGGCCAACGTTCTCCTGCAGGGCCACCACACAGTCAAGCTCAAGCAACACATGGTCAAGTATGACTGTTTGACACTTGGCCACTGCTTGCATCCCCTGCAGGACAGCTGTCTGCTGTGCCTTGTGGGTAGATACACGCTGCAGGCCACAGGTGATGGTGTCCCTCACACTATTAATTTCACCCTCCACACACTGATGTGTTGCCTTGCAGTACTGTGATATTGCTCAATGGCCACCCAGATGGCACTTAGTTCTCTGCCTAACTCTACCTATGGGTCAAGCATACTTTGGCAGAACTGGTCCACCTCATCCACATCCATTTCCAAATAAGGGAAGCCAGGTGCTTCTCCTGCCACTGTCCCTCCCTGGATAGATGTTGTTGGGGACAGGTCCGTGCCACATTGTACTGGATCATGTCTGCTTGACTGGTGCCACTGCTATTGTGATCCAGTTGTTGTCCTACTAATAACTCTGCCCATTCCTCACTGTCTTCTACCAGCTCTGGATGGTCTTGGTACTCAGTGTTCTCTCAGGATGTGTGTCTTCACTTGAGGTGTCTCACCTCCACGCACTGAAGGGATTTCACTCTTGGAATCTGTTTTCACACCACCCTGTGCTGTGCATTCACTGGGCCCTGCTGTGACTGTGCCAAACATGCTGTTGTTACCTGGAATGAGAGTGGCACATGTTCATTTTATTTGGTCCAGGGACAGAGTCTGAACACGTATTGCTCAATCCCCCATTGCCAATACTGTACATGCTGAGCCTCTGTCAGCCCCAAAAATTGCCTGCATGCACCTTGTGGTGCATGGGCTTACTGAGTTCATACCCCAAACAACACACAAATGTACAGGCGACAGAATTTGCTAATGCCCCCAGATCATGGCACCTGCTCCATGATATCACACACTGGCTTCTTTCAGGGTGCCTCACAGTATCTCACCCATGGCTGCGCAGCTGTGTACTACACACCACTTGCCTGGCCATGGTGACACATTCCAGTTGTGCAGTGCAACCCAGCGTATTTCTCCAGGCCTCCCCTGTGGCACAGCAGTCATTCGTCATCCCACTCTTGAGACTCTTTGCTGTATATGTTAAGCAGCATGGTACCCTCCTGAGGCCCTCCCCATGCATAGGGTCCCAGGTGACTCTTCATTGGACTGTCACTGATACCGCAGGAACATCCTGTCACATCTGGCCTGGATGGGACCCACTGACCACCTGGCTTCCTCCCCCTACACAGACCTCTTTGTTCTCTGTGTTACCAGCACCCCCTTTCTGCCATACAGAGCACCAACAGACACATCCCTGATCCCCAGCAGGCCACCTGCACCAGCCAGTACCAGTGTACTTCACTCTCACAAACACAACTGACACGCCCCCCCGACCCAGAACCCACCCCACACATCTCCCTCACCAAAGTCCTCAACATCCTTTCTCCTCCCACCCACAGTCCACTACTGTCTCCCTATGCAAGTCACTGCACTGGGGCTTCTGATGGCATATCCGGACCATCTGCAACACACAACTGCAGCCACATGCACAACCATAGACTGCTGGCTGCTGCTTAACATATAGCAGTTGTGCTAGTGCCATCACACCACCTCACCCTCTGCCTCATACCTTCATGTGTGCATCTGTGTCCAGCAAGTGCCAGTCCACCAGTCCTCCACAGCTGTGGCCCAGCACCCATGTTCACCACCATGGATAACTGGCCAGAACACACACACTACACCCATCTGCACCCAGCATTCAACTGTGTGTTGCACCCTCTGCCTATTTTTCCCCTACCCTGCACATATTTGTGCATTTCATATGTCCTGTCATCTAGGGCCTCCTGCACTGGCACCCAGCAGTTCCTTGGCACTCTGGTGACACACCTGCAGTGGGTCCCTGGCACCTGACCAAACCATCAGGGTGTCATCACTGTCACTTGAAACAGCAGCATTGCTGCAGCCCCATGGTGCCATGTGCATGTCACCCTGGCATACTTTCCATCCATGCCTGTCACCACCTCCTACCCCACATGCCCTGGACACAGCATTACCATTCCACACACCACTTCATCATCATCATCACCATATCACATCTGTCTGTCTTGTACTGACACCACAGACTGTCTTGTGCAGTGCCCTGCTTACCTGTGTGCTCTGCAGTTTCTGTGTGTCTATATTACTGTCCCCTCAATGGTCCTCATGCTGCTGAGGAGGGTGGCCACATGCTCCTCCTAGCTGCTCAGCTGGACTACCTCATGTATTCCTCCTCCAGTGGCCTGGCAGTCTGCCTGATTCTTGTCATCTTTTCTTTGGAACAGAGCCTAGTGTTACGATACTATTTTAAAGCTCACACACCAACCTTTTCATGGAGACCACAGCATACACACATGAGGAAACCTGTTCCAGGCCTTTCTCCATGGTATCTCACCTACTTGTCCCCACCTCTGTGGAGAGATCCACCTGTGCATCCAGCTCCTCTATGAGCACTTCTGTCTCCTCTTGAGAAGTTTTCTTCCTTGCCTGCTTGCCTCCCTGGCCTCAGGCATCTCTTTCTAGTCTCCATTTTCTCTTGCAATCTGCACTGCAATACACCTTGTGTCAAACCCACTCCTTAGCCCTTTTTATAGATGGAGTTTTGAATTGCATCAAATGGTACCAGGTGATTATAAGCGCGGACAAAATCGCGCATGAAATAATGAGCTTTAGGAAGCACAAATGGCTCTACAGTGACAGAGGTTGTTTCAACTTGTGATAAGAGCCACTACCCCTGTCACTGTAGGCTCCATGACACAACATAAAGGATGCTGCCAGGGTGGTGCTTGGCCAGAGCTGCTCCCATGGTGGGGTGGCTACAGCTGCCTCGGGCATCGTTAGAGACCTTGGGGCTGCGGTTTAGTTCTCCCAGGTCCCACTGTAATCACGGGTTTTTTGTGAAAAAACATTTTCCCTGCTCCGAGGTTTCTTCTTTCCCAAAGTCCATGACCCTGGTGTTGATTACTATAAGTCCAGGTGATGTGAGGGCAAAGCCCCTCAAAAGAAAGATAGTTGCTGTATTCACATGGCATGTGCTCTTGTTGTTTCATTCTGGATTTTGTCCGACACTGTTAGAGCACATGCCGTTGTGTCTGCGCCATTAATGTGCATGGTTTTCTCCACTACATCATGACCCCATGGTGCATCAAATCCAGTTAGACTGATGCAATTCATGAGGCTTCTGTAATATGGTGCACTGTGTTTGACATAATCTCTAATTTTGATGCAAATTGCATTGATCTAGGCATGCTCTGAAAATCATGCCCTACGTGTTCTGAACATACAATACATGTACAGTCATTCCATCAAGTTGTCTGGATATTTCCAGATATTATGAGAAAGAAAACCTTTCTGGTGACCCACCAGTGATACTGCAGTCAGTCAGAAATTTCTCTAGAGATATAACAAAATTTCAGGAACTACTGTATCTGGACATGCCAGTTTCTACAGCTGTACTGAACAGTATTTTTGGAATTTCAGACATGAGGCTCAGAAGAGAGGAAATGCTATCTGTGGTGCAAACCATTGAGAAGTCAAGCCTCTTGATTCACCTGTTCCATCCAAGTGTGCTGTTCAGTATTTGACTGGAATGGTGTGTGTTCCTTCTACAAGCTGTGTGAGGCCTAAGGTACAATGTTGGAGCCTTTCTAGTTGTGTTGCATACATTTTAATAAAGCTTTACATACATACTGTAAAGAATGTGAACACATTTAAAAATTATTATCCTCTTACAGCTCAATATTCAAGGCAATCACATAACATTTATCCTGCCCTCCCTGTATCTCAGCATTCATTCTACCCACATGGTGGAGGCCCTTAGGATACTATAAAAAACTATTTATTTGAAACTGCTTGCTGTTTTAGTTAGTGTATTATATTTTTATTCAGATTTATTGCCTATTTACCTTTTAGTGTTGTATGTCAATATATTGTTTCCATTCCCCTTTACAGTGCCCTGAACCTGTTGAAAAGGGCACCAGAGAAATAAACATTGCCTTCCCTCACCTTAATATACAGTACTGTTGTGCATTACATTCAAATTGTATGCTATGCTTTGTCTATGCTTTGTCGATAGAAACTGGAAATACTTTTTGCAAATGTCCAAAATATTTCATGCACTGCATATGTGTTAGTGTCTTTCAAAACTATTTTATTACACCAGTACTCTCCTGCTTTGTTCTGGGCATAGTCTTTTAAAAAATATATGTTTTTACAGTGAGTTCCAAACAATCTTGAGCAAGTCCATATCTGGAGACTGGGAAGTTGTTTGAACCAGTGTATACCAGTGTATATCATACTAAGCATGCAGCAGAGTAAGATAAAGCAGTGTGCTTTGGATCATTGTCGGGGGGTTAGTGGGGATGATAGCCAGCAGGAATCTTTGTTCTTTCAAATTGTATTGCTGCTTTTGCTATAATTTGGTTTGTGAAACATTCATTGTGTGATTTTTAACATTTTTTTGATTTATTACATGAAATTGCCTACAAGCAGACATTCTTAAATGCATGGCTTTAAACAAACCAGTTACAGCATTTTAACAGTAGTGGATATTAGTTCAATGCACCCGTGTATTTTGGTATATCACTTGGAGAGGGGCGTATTTTTACAACAATTGAAACTAACAAAGTTACCTCTAAATGAGCACAAAACTAAATAGCTATGTCTATTGTTTGCAAAACCAAACATTACAGCCATGAACAGAGATACCTAAAATGATTAAACAAACAGCATTCACCCTAAACACAGGGTTAACTAACCACAATATCAAACATCGATGGTAAAGAATATATGGCATTCTGTACTTGTGCCACACAACAAAAGTTGTACTGAAGGTAAGAACATTTTCAAACTACACTTAAAAGTCTGTATAGAAGTTTGGCAGCCAATGAGCTCTCTGCATATACCAATACCTGTAAAATAAAGACAAAAAGACAAACCCAACTTACTGTTAAAAAACAGATAATTTGTATATAACATTCAGTTCAAAAGAGTCCAGCCATAGCTGAACCTTTACTATAATGTCCATCATGTCACAAGATGGGTTTAGTGTGAAACAAGAGTTCAAGATGGAAAATGTAGGGAAGAGGAAGGGCTCCACAAGAGGCAGTATCAATGGTGTCAATCTGCACCATTTTAGAAAGCCATAATATTTATTTAATGTCCCAAAATAAAATATAATCATTCAGCTAAGAATAAGGAGCTATATCTCTGTATTTTCAGGGACAATAATATCAGTTGTAACCATCATATTGCCTCATCCCACCACAGTATCTGCCATTAATACTGTATAGTCATTTTAAACCTCCTCTTGCCATTTCAGCTGGAATCCTCACCTTGCCAAAAATGTTTTTAGTTTTGGGCAGAAGCTTGGCAGCCTTGGCTGCATCTGAAAACTAAACACCTTACCTCCATAGATCACCCTCAAGCTGGCAGGTATCAGAAGGATGTGATGCACCTCCAAAGTACTAAGATGAGCCCTGACACCATCAACACTCTTTCTCTGCATTTGGGTAGTGCAACCCAGGTTGGGGACAAATTAATTCTAGCATTACTCCACTGTAAGGGACTTTGATTTTTTGCATTCTTAAGTAATATATTTCTCTCTATTGAGGTACAGAGCTAAAACAGAAGAGTTCTTGGAGGGGATTCTCCCATAGTGGTGCAATCTCTACTGCCACTTGGTGAGATTCTGTATATTTTAAAAAGCAAAGTCCTCCTCCAGATTCAAAGTTCTTTTAGCCAGTCTCACAAGAATGTTAAGTGGGTCTCACCTTCTACCACTCTGGCAAACCTAACAGAGTGAACATAAGTAGCTTGGGTGGTATTTTCAATATTTCTAGCTGTTTCCATAGCTGGCCATTAGACTTGCTGCCACCTCTAGATCTTTGTCAGCAGTTTTATTTGCTCCCTTTGTGTCGTCAGTTAGCATCCACATTAGCATCTAGCAGCTTCAGCTGCATGGAAAAATCTTCATTTTCTGATCCAATCCCTGGATCACTTTGAGCAATGCTGCATTTGAGGGCTAGGTGAGTCTTTATCTCTGGCTCCAGTCTACGAATCTGTGCTAGTGCCTAGATTCAACTTCCTTGGTTGGGCACCCTCTGCACTGACTTCTGCCTTGTTCTCTCTCACGTTTTTGGATCTGGTTGCACAATAATCCCAGACTATTCAGTATTTTTAGATAGCTATTGGGGAGATCTGTTTAGTGGAGTAGTTTTTTTTTAGTAGAAGTTTCAGCAAATTAAAATGGTTTTGTTCAGAAATCTGATGTAAGATGCAGAAATGCTGTTCACAGCTTGCCTGTTGGTCATGCCAGCTCTTCAATGTCCTTCATTCCCAGACAAAGAAGCGAATATATATATATATATATATTTAGTGGATCTCAACTAAATTTGTAAAGTAGTCTGTACGTAACTTTAATTTTGCATAGTACATACCTGCCCTCCGACTGTTATACTACCCATCTGGAATACACATACCAAAAATATATATTTGGACCTTGGCTCCACTTTGAAATTACACCACAGATGTACATCTTGACATGATTGGTTTTATACAGTACTGTGCCTTTTCATAACTGTCATAGATGTGAGTGTACCCCTGCTAATCCATTATTTGGATTATTTCAATCACTTCTCCTTGTTCACATCCTGGGTCAGTGACAAATGATGAAATTATGAACACTGGAGAACAAATGTAGTATAATAAACACCCAAAAGCCAGCTCCTGCCTACTGTAAAATATATATAATTTGGACCAGTATGTTGGTGCAATTGTACAGGTAACACTCCCAATGCCAGTGAACCATGTTCAGGAATGATCCCGTGTCCCTAAGGGATGGTAAGTGGGAGGAGGACAAGTGTCCCAAAAGATGCTGCCCTTTGAGGATGGAGGGTTGTTGCCTCCACTGCAATGCTACCACCTAGGTGACCACAGATGATAGTGCAGCAGAGGTACTGCAGAAGGGAGCTGAGGACACTAGCCAGAATCTGCACTGTCATGCACAGAATGCAGTACAGTTGGATTGCTAAACATGCCAATATCCTCAGGTGCTGGGAGCACAAAAAAAAGTAAAAATGCTTGCATGATGCAAGATGAAGGACACTTGGGTTCTGGTGAAGCTGACCAGCCACACTACGCTGGAAGTGCACAAATAGAGGGCTGACACCTTGATTGGAGTGACCAGCCAAATAATCCCCATCTCTGGTAGTAAACCATGGGGTTCAAAAGCATATGAACTGGAGAAGGTTGGGTAAGAGGATGGGTGGTGGCCACCAGAATGGGCACCACCTGAGTAAAGGGGCATGAGCAAGAAATTTTAAAAACATACACATTTTTTCCAAAGTCATATACTCTACTATGCTTTCCCATAGATCCAACGCAGGCTCTGCAACCATTTTGCACTACTGATTTAGAAGCTGAGACCCCATATTTTGTGTTCAACAGTTCAAGACTTCCACATGATGCATTTTCATCATTATCAGAAACCAAACCACAAAAATCATGTTGTCACTGTACATAATGCAGAAAACATTATTTAAAGCAGCAGTGCTATAAGTAGGGAACATTAGATTTTACCTTTTCTCAGTGTAAATGATTCTGGACATCTTTCAGTTTTATTTGATGTTAAAACTTTCTAGTTCCACCAAATTTGAATATTTTGTAAATGTTTTATTTAGTTCTTTCTCATGAAATCAAGATGGCCACCACATTTGTCTTAGAAATAGCATTATACTGTAGATCTGCAAGGAATGCCTCAAGAAAATAAAGAAAACACTCTTGGTGCACAGCATAGGTGGTTTATAGAAATGTAGATTGGATGACTATGCTAATATTTTTATTAAATCTAGTGAAAACTAGCTTTTTGGCAATATATATTTTGTTACACTGGTGCTTTAATTCACTGTCCATTATTTTGGCCTGCTGTAACATTAACATACTGTCCCTTCAGTTAATTTACCAAGTACACAGTGTTAGTGGCACATATGGATTACGTTTGTGTGGGCCACAGATACGATGATAACTAACCCCATACAGTGAAATACTTGTCCTGCTATTTTCAAGGAATGTGTGGGTCTGTTTATAAGTGGCACCAGCCATCTTCATTTTCCTGATGGACTGATTCATCTCCGCATTGATTTTCTTCCCTATTTTTCTCCAACAAAGAGAACTGAATAGAAATAAAACCACAATGGCAAAATACAGTAATTAAAAAGGGCACATGTCATATTTCCTAGAAGTTTATCATAACAAGATTCAGAAAACATAACCTATGCCACTCTGTTTTTCCTGAATACAGATGAACATCAAACTCAAATGGAGGGGCTTACATATAATACAGTATTTACCTATCAACTTTAATGAATACTGGGTCATCAAGTTAACTTTTGAATCACACTGTAACCCTTGCCGTGGCTCTATGTCATTTATACGTACAGTATGTCATCACTGACCTGTGCCCACCTGCTGAAACCACATCTTAAAAAATAAAGTTTTGATCATTCATAATGGAAAAGCAAGGGAAAATACCTAATCCAATCAATAGAAGCACTCTGGATAGGGGGGTTGATATTAGTCCTTTCACAGAAGAAAGGGTTCTGAAAGAACTCTTAAAACTGAAGGTGGAAAAGCAATGGAACCTGAAGGGATTCACCCCAGGATTTTAAAAGAACTAAGGGAAGAACTAGTAGCACAACTGACTACCCTTTTTAATAAATCATGGGAGGATGGGGTGGTACCTGAGGACTGGAGGAGGGCAGATGTGATTCCCCTTCACAAAAGTGGGAGCAAGACAGAGGCAGGAAACTATAGACCTGTCAATTTGACCTCAGTGGTAGGGAAAATGATGGAATCACTTCTGAAGGAAAGAACTGTTGAGTACCTAGAGGCCAGTGGGGCACAAGACCCAAGGCAGCATGGATTCACAGCAGGAAGGTCATGTCAGACAAATCTAATTGACTTCTTTGACTGGGTGACCAAAGCAGTAGACCAGGGAGGGGCTGTGGACATGGCCTACCTAGACTTTAGCAAGGCATTTGACACAGTCCCACACAAAAGATTAATAAACAAATTAGCCAGCCTGGGAGTGGGTCCTAGGGTGGTAGGCTGGGTAAAACACTGGCTGAACAACAGGGCACAGAAGGTAATTGTAAATGGAGTCCACTCTGAAGAAAGAGGACACAGCAGGTAATAGTAAATGGAGTCCACAGTGAAGAAAGGAGGGTTACTAGTGGGGTACCGCAGGGTTCAGTACTGGGGCTGGTCCTTTTTAATGTCTTTATAAGTGACATTGCAGAGGGACTGGAAGGGAAAGTATGTCTCTTTGCAGATGACACAAAGATCTGCAACAGGGCTGACACACAAGGTGGGGTGGAAAGGATGAAAAGGGACTTGGCAAGGTTGAAGGAATGGTCAAATGTATGGCAGCTTAGATTCAATGCAAAGAAGTGCAAAGTAATGCACCTGGGAAACAAAAACCCAGGGGAAGAGTACACGATGAGGGGTGAGATACTGACAACAACAAAAATGGAAAGGGATCTGGAGATAGTCATATGATATCAGATGACCTAAAGGTGGGCCAGCAATGTGAGAAGGCAGTAAGGAGGGCTGGGGGGATACTGGGATGCATAGGGAGAGGCATCACCAGTAGAAAACAGGAAGTTGTTGGCCCTCTGTACAGACAGTTGATAAGACCACATCTGAGTACTGTGTACAGTTCTGGAGTCCCGTCTCCACAAAGACATAGACAGGGTGGGGCTGTCCAGAGAGGGCACCAAAATGATGCAGGGTCTGCATCAGAAGACATATGAAGAAGGACTAAAGGAACTAAAGGTGTATAGCCTTGAGGAAAGGAGGAGAGGGGGACATGATAGAAACTTTCAAATTCCTCAAAGGAATCAACAAAGTCCAAGAGGGTAGCATCTTTCAGAAAAGAGATGTGCAAAAACAAGGGGCACAATTTGAAGATAGAGGGATGGCTCAGAGATAATGTGAGGAAGTATTTCTTCACAGAGAGGTTGTGGATACATGGAACAGCCTTCCTGAGAGGTCATAGAGTCAAAAATAGTGGAATTCAAGAATGCATGGGACAGACATAAGGCAATTCTAGTGGGGGGTAGGAGGAAGTAGGTTTTTGGTTAACTAGGATCTGCAGCTTATCCGTTATGTAGGGAAATGGGCAGACTGGGGGGCAAGCGGTCCTTATCTGCTGTCAAATTCTATGTTTCTATGTTTTTCATACCTCTTCAGCCTCTCTTCTCCTCGATTTGCATCCACATTCTGATTTATATGGATTACATAATTTTTTATTTTATTATCCCAATGAATATTAACAGCTGCTGCTGTACAGTACAGAACATATTGGCAGAAACATATGTAGCAACAGGCAGATAGGAGGGCATGCTGCGATCACAGGGTGTCTCCCATCATCAAACCTTAAGTGGCTCAAGCTACAGTACATGCTCAAAACCCATGGTAAAGTGATATATTGTGTATTGTATTTTATGGGATGCATGTTAATTTTCATATAGTTTTGTTCTTTTTTTTTTAATTCAATATACTTTATTCATTTTTAAGTTGTACATGGTAGTTATCGGGCATACAAGATATCACAGATAAATCAGTACATGATATTATCCTTGTGGTTACATCGGCTCTATAATAACTAATACTATACTAATACTATTAAATCTACAACTACATTTATCTCCTTGCAACCTCCACCTCCACCTTTTATCTCACTGAGTCTTCTTTTTCTCTCTTTCTGTCTATATACAGGGTCATTAAATACTGTTTGGGTTGGGAGCTTGTTGGTGTTTGAGAAAACTAACATGGGTTCTTTTATAAGTTTAAACATCAAACTCTTCATTACATGTTGAAACTTCCAGGATCCTTTATGGAGATTCATCATCTA
This sequence comes from Neoceratodus forsteri, assembly GCA_016271365.2. NCBI lineage: Eukaryota > Metazoa > Chordata > Ceratodontiformes > Ceratodontidae > Neoceratodus > Neoceratodus forsteri. The sequence goes on along the minus strand of CM028133.1, from coordinate 410,120,372 downwards.
TATCATTCCCTGTTATTGAGTAATCAAAATTAGTGTGTATAGTTTGCCCCATTTCTTGTCAAAATTAGTGGAGGAATGTCTAAGGCTTGCAATCATCTTCTCTATTCTTAGGTTAAAGAGAAGCTCATTTAGCCATTCTGAATAAGAAATTAGTTGGGAATCTTTCCAGTGCTTCAGTACTAATCTTTTCACTGAGTGGGAGATTAGTGGCATAGCATATCTCCTCTTTAGTACTGGAACTTAGGAATAATCACCCAAAATACAGATTTCAGGTTTAAAAGTTGTTCAAGCCAAGTAGAGGATCAAGCTTGTTTTGATTGTTTGCCATAGTGGTTTGATTGAAGGCAATCCCAGAGAACTTGAAGAATAGTGCCTTCATTTAAAGCCACACCTGGTGCACTTTAGGTCTTGCAGTTTGCCATAGCTGCCAAGCTTAGTTGGGGTGTAATAGATGTTATGTAATATATAAAATTGCACAAGAGCAAAGTTTGTCATTGAAGTGTAGGAATATACTGCTTGCCATATCTATCCCAGCAAAATTTTGTATCCAGAAATTAGGATTCCTAATATGGAGACGCCCCTTGGATATCCTGGTAAATGGCTGGATATAATATTGCTGTTATTTTTGAAACAGCATGTGGGCTTCATGCCAAGGTGCAAAGCTTATTAAGAAAGTCTGTTTGGTCAATATTCCAGGTTTCTGATTTGAATTTGCTGACTAATAAGTGTCTTATTTGGTAGCCTTTGAATATCTAGCTAGGAGAGAGGTGTAGAGAAAGCAACAATGCTGGGGTAGGTTTAATTTTATCATGTTCTAATAAATCTGAAACCCTTATTACCCTTCCGGGGATCTTTTTAGGTTTTAAACATTTACCCTCTAGCATGAAGTTCAGATTTGAATATAGGGTTGAGATATATCTTACCATTGTTGTATTTAAGGGCTTTGCACAGTTGGGCATGCACTTTCAGTGACATATGGATCAGTTCATTCTTCAGAATAGTCGACCCTAATTTAGGGGAAATATAAAGTAGGCTAGCTAGGGATATGCCACTTTGCTTAATTACTTGGTGTTTAATTTGTAACCATAATGATACGTAATTCTGGTGTGCTGTAATGGGATTAGGTGAATGCCAAAGGAGATATTTCACCATATGACTTGCTAAATAATAATGAAAAATATGTGGAAGCCTAAGACCTCCTCTCTGTTTAGTTGCTCCTAACTTAATATATGATCTCTGTGGTGGTTTTGTCATCCAGAGAAATTTGGAAATACTTTGTTGTAATCTTTGAAACCACGTTTGTGGAAGATAAAAGTTGAGTATGTGGAAGACAAAAGTTGAGCATGTTCAGGGGGTAAAATAATCTGGGGAGAACATTAATTTTAATTATATTACTTCTTCCTTGCAGGGAAAGATATATGGGGGACCATATGTCTAAGTCCTGTTGTATAGTTCTAACAATACATCAAGTTTAACTTTTCATTTGTGACAGGTTTGGTGTAATTGAGGCCTAGATATTTAAGTTTGGATGACCAGTTTAGTTGCAGGCCTACCATCTGCGAATGATAGGTGTGGCAATTTAATGGCATTATTGTTGATTTTTCTATATTCAGTTTATAATTACAGAGATTCCCATATGCTTGTATTATGGAAATTACTGCTTGGAGAGAAATTGAGGGATCAGTAATATGTAGCAATATGTCGTCGGCATATACCGATAGATGCAAATCCCATTCTCCAACCTGAATACCTTTAATTAAAGGGGAGTGTTTTAGGTGATATAAAAGTGGTTCCAGGTATAAATTAAAGAGTAGTGGTGAGAGGGCATCCTTAGCGTGTTCCAAGTATAAAGGAAATAGCTCTGAGAAGACACCGTCGAAATAAACTTTTGCTGTAGGATTGGTGTATAGAATTTGTATCCACCTGACGAATGCTTGGGGAAAACCAAATTTCTTTAAGACTTCAAATAAGAATGTCCAGCTAACCCAATCAAATGCCTTCTCTGCATTCAGGGACACCATAGCCATCGGGTAAGGTGCAATCCTGGATACAGAGAAGACATGAAACAGTTTCCTGATGTGATCCACAGAGGAACGTCCTGCAACAAATCCTACTTGTTCTGGACTAAGTAGTGGTGTCCATACCTTTGTTAGTCTGTTGACCAAAATGTTAGCAAAAAGTTTGGTATCATAATTCATAAGAGAGATTGGACGATAGTTGGATACTAGTTGTGAGGATTTATTCAGTTTGGAAGTATGATTATTAGACCTTCTAGGAGAGAGGTCAGATCATCCAAATTCACACAAGTAATTAAACATTTTTAGTAATATAGGTGAAAGATGGTCCTTGAATACTTTATAGAAGCGGGGTAGAAAACCATCTGGTCTGGGGGATTTGTCTTCTGGTAATAGACTAATGGCCTCTATTAGTTGCTGTTGGGTTATTGGGTTTATAAGGATATCCACCTTTAACTGCACAAGAGAAGGAAGTGGTAGGTTATTTAAATATGTCTGTATTTCTGCTATTTGGGGATAGGCATTTAAGAATATAGGGACCTGTAATAGTTCTGAAATTCATGCACAATTTCCTTTGGAGTGGTAAGGACGGAGCTATCTTTGAGGAGTTAAGTGCCACTACTATTCTGGATTCTTCTTGTTTCCTTAGTCTAAGGGCAAGCAAGTGGCTGGTTTTGTCTCCCTGCTCTATATATTTAGCATGGGTCTTGATTAGGGCATATTGGGCTTGCTCGCTCAGGGATTCAGAATATTGGTGTTTTAATTTGGTTAATTATTCTAATATATCTTCATTATGAAAATATAATAATTGGTCTTCTAGGGGTTTGATTTGGGGAAAGGAGGAGGATGAGAATGTCTCTCTTTTTTCCGAATAGAAGAAAGTTGAATACCTTCTCCTCAGACCACACATTTCAAGGCACATCATAATTTATCAATTTGGTTTATAGTACCCTGGTTATGTAAAGAAATTGGTCAATAGTTTCTTTGAGAACAAATAATGACTGTTAGGCTTGGAGAAGCTGCACATTCAGCTTCCATACAGTACTAACTTTATTGACTGAAACAGTTCTTCCATCCGTATGGGTGCATGGTCTGAGATAGTTCTCGGGCCATGTCACTACCTATTAGGCCTTCTAAAATTATATTATTTACTAGAAATAGTCAATACTGGATAACGTACTATGTACTGTGGAATAAAATGTATATCCCTAGTATTTAGGTTTAGTAATCTCCATGGATCACTGGGGCTTTCATTTGCCATAAATTCTCTCAGGGCTCTTTGTGTGGAGGAAAGATTAGGATTTTTATAATTTGACTTATCTAGCTCTGGTGAGTGAACTAGATTCTAGTCCCCTGCAATAATAGTAGGTAACCGGGGAAAGAAGCTAAAGTAGTTGTAAGTGTTACAAAAATTTTGGGTGACTCTATATTAGGCCCATATACTGATCCCAAAATCACTTCTACATGGTCTAGTAGACCTTTTATAAATATAAATCTACCTTGTGCATCAGCATGGCATGTTTGTAGCCTGAATTGAGTTCCCCTAGTTATAAGGATTGCCACCCCCCGTTGAGCTGCTGCATTCCCTACTGCATATACCTGACCCATTTGTCTTCTCCTAAAAAGATTTCCTTCTTTCTGTAATATGTGTGTTTCTTGAAGAAATGCTACATTACAATGCAAGGCTTCTAAGTGTTTAAGGATTTGATATCTCTTGACTCGGTTCCGAGCTCCTTTAATATTCCAGGATATAAATCTTACTGCCATCTGGGATTGCCCTTATAGTTTTGATAAGGAAATCCGTCCCTGGATATGGGTAACTATCAAATCCAGGGTTAAAGAGGCTTAGACATTCCATAAGTACCAGAGGACTATGCTTGGTTAAAGTTTGATTGGAATCCCAACTTGCTCTCTTATTAAAGACACCTGTTTCAACAATATCTTCCTGGTAATCAGATTCTAATACTAAATAGGTGCAATAACCCAAAATCAAAAACATTCCTATCCCAACTAAGAAAACAAAATCCCCAGTCCTATTGACTGCACTCCTTTTGTTTGTATGGTTGTAATCATTCTCAACCACCAGACAGCCCTCTATCCCCTCCCCCCGCTTCCAAACATTTCTACAATAGTCATTTGAAACTCCTATTTCTGTTTCCTTCCTATCATCCTAATATTTAAACATTGGTATAGACTTTGGCAATAAAAGATGATTATCAGTAAAATTCAACATGCTTATACTGTTTCCCAACAGCATTGTGGCCATGTTAACAGAACAAAAAATGAATGAAAACAGGAAAAGGAAGATAAAAAACCAAAATAAATTGTAGATCCACTGCTACCTATGCAGTCTCGCTAACATACCAGTTTATGTACTTGGTTTACATCAATATTATGACTGTATTTACAAGTCATCCTAAGTCCAGCTATTATTCATTGCATCTCCTTGAAGCAATTCTTTTGTGGACATACTTGAGGTACTGGTTTTCCAATACAATCCCTTGTTCACTTAAAGAGGTCTGGAATAACTTCTTAAGTTCGGTGGTAGAGAACCGAAAGTGTCAAATGAGATCCAGTGTCCTTATTTATTGATCTGCAGAGTAGCTGGATATCGCATACAAATTTAATCCCACGGCTATAAACTTACCAACTAGTGGGTGCATTTTCATACGTTTCTGCTGCATTGATAATGGGATATCTTGTGCCACTCAAATTTTTTGTTGTCCCATTGGACTTCTTTGGTTTCTCTCAGCTTGTCCAGAATTACCTGTTTATCTAGGTAATTTAGTAAGCGAAATATCAGGGGTTGAGGAGGAAATACAGTTGGAGGTGTGGGCCATAAAGCCCGATGTGCTCATTCTATGATGTATGCTGGGCCATTGGAGAAGACCCAGCTATTTTGGCACAAAATCTTTGCACAAAAGAGATGGGTTTACCCCTCTTCCCCTTCTGGGACCCCAGTATGACTAAGTTATCGCTACCTTGATCATCCTTCTAGGTCTTCTAGTTTGTCCTCGGTCTTACAGAGTTGTTGCCATAAGATACAATCTCAGGATCAAGTTGGGCCCTCAGTCATCTAGAGAGGAGATTCAAGCTTCATTCTGCTCATTCAGATTTTTAGCTGTGCCATTGAAGAGTTTAGTGTTTGGAGATCTCCTACTACTGCTTGAAGGGATTCTTTTATAGGTGCCAGTCCCTCAAAAAAGATTGCTTCAATTAGCAGGGTGGGGGATAGGGGATCCTCAGAGCCACCCGCTTTGGTGCACTTCGCTGAATTGTCTTTCTCAGGCGATGACGGTGACATGTGTTTGGGCTACTGAGGCTTCATTTCTGTCTCCATACATTAAACAGCCCGACAATTCGACGATTTCGGTAGTGCAACGTGTAGCAGGTTGTTAGCTGTTGTTCCATTTCCAAGAGGATAGGATTGGTGCTAAATCAGGTTGTTTTGTAGCGGGGGGTTGGCAGACTGATGTAGAGTGTGACTAGCTGGTGGCCATCACAACTGGAAGTTCTCCATTTAGTTTTATTCTTACAAATAGTGTATACTCCTGCTTCTGAAGGGGTGGGTGGCCATGAGCCTCCTTTAATGAAAGTACTATGCAAGTACATGTAAAAATAAATGTTAGATTAAAACTGAACTATATCACTCATCACACGTATTTTATTCATTTAGTGCAAGTTGCTGGAGGTATCCCATGATATGGATGAGTCAAACTGAGCAACTCAATTGACCACCTGTGAAGACAGTGAGGATGGATGGATAGTGAATGTTAGAAGAGCGAGTGCCAGGGAACAATAACCGAGATGGAAGTATAGAGTGATGGTAGGAAGGAGCTCACATAAATAAGGATATGCGAGGTAGTTTGGCCAGGCGGTTTTAAGCTGGCTGTCTGGTCTTGTGGAGGTAGTGCATGTCTGCACTGCAAGAGGTCCCGGTTTCTGAGCTGGTTAGGGGTGGGTATATAATTTTTAGTTTTTGTGTGTTTGAGACTTAACTTTTTTTTGGTCTCCATTCCCGATCCCGTTTGTGCTCCACAGGTCTTCCATCCCCTGTTCTGATGTCTTGGCTCCTCCCTGAATAGCCTTCTCCTGAGGTGTCTCTGTACCCAGTGTCAAGCCCCCTCAGGTTGATTATAATAATAAAGTGGGGTGCAGGGAGCATAGCCCTCCTCATAAAAATGCATGGTACATATTGGGTCCCAGAAGTGTGTTGGGACTGTTACTGATAGTGGGTTTGGTGTAGTGCAGAGTCATATCTGTTTTCAGTGATGTGCACTCGCTGAGATGTCTGGTGTGATTTTAGTTCACTGTTATGACATAGAACCAGCTGGACAATGAAAAATTCTACATGGATTAAGAAGTGGGTTCTTAGGAAATTAGAACACTCTCACTGTTGTCATCACTGCCACCTCAAACTCATCTAGCAACACTGCTCCCAAGCTCATCTTACTAAGCTTTAGATCATGCAGCACCAGAGCACCCAGCAGAGGGTAAGTAAGACTCTAACCACATCTGAAGTGGCAGCAGCAAGAGATCATCAGTTCAGCAAGTCAAACTGTGCAGAAGATTTGAATAGATATGAATCAGCTCCATGATGGTGTCCATGTCTGGAAATACAATAGACACAAAAGAATGCAGGACCCAGACTAGAAACATAGAATTTGATGGCAGATAAGGGCTGCTTGGGCCACCTAGTCTGCCCATTTTCCTACCTAACAGATAAGCTGCAGATCCAAGATAACCAGCAGCTTACTTCCTCCTACCCCTACTAGGACTGCCTTATGTCTGTCCCATGCATTCTTGAATTCCACCACTGTTCTTGACTCCATGACCTCCTCAGGGAGGCTGTTCCATGCATCCTCAACCCTCTCCATGAAAAAATACTTCCTCACATTACCTCTGAGCTGTCCCCTCTCTATCTTCAAATTGTGCCCCCTTGTTCTTGCACATCTCTTTTTCTGAAAGATGCTACCCTCTTGGACTTTGTTGATTCTTTTGAGGTACTTGAAAGTTTCTATCAAGTCCCCTCTCTCCCTTCTTTCCTCAAGGGTATACATATTAAGCTCCTTTAGTCTTTCTTTGTATGTCTTCTGGTGCAGACCATGCACCATTTTGGTTGCCCTCCTCTGGACAGCCTCCACTCTGTCTATGTCTTTGTGGAGATGGGGTCTCCAGAACTGCACACTGTACTCCAGATGGGGTCTCACCAACTGTCTGTACAGAGGGATAACAACTTCCTGTTTTCTACTGTTGATGCCTCTCCCTATGCATCCCATTATCCCCCCAGCCTTCCTTACTGCCTTCTCACATTGCTTGCCCACCTTTAGGTCATCTGATATAATTATCCCCAGGTCCCTTTCCATTTTTACTGTTGTCAGTATCTCATCCCCATTGTGTACTCTTCCCTGGGTTTTGTTTCCCAGGTGCATTACCTTGCACTTCTTTGCATTGAATCTGAGCTGCCATACATTTGACCATTCCTCCAACCTTGCCAAGTCCTTCTCATCCTTTCCACTCCATCTTGTGTATCAACCCTGTTGCAGATCTTTGTGTCATCTGCAAAGAGGCATACTTTTCCTTCCAGTTTCTCTGCAATGTCACTTATAAAGACATTAAAAAGGACTGGTCCCAGTACTGAACCCTGCAGTACCCCACTAGTAACCCTCCTCTCTTCACTGTGGACTCCATTTACTACTACCCTTTGCATCCTGTTGTCTAGCCAATTTTTTATCTAGGCTACCACCTTGGGACCCACTCCAAGGCTGGCTAACTTGTGTATTAATCTTTTGTGTGGGACTGTAGCAAATGCCTTGCTAAAATCTAGGTAGGCCATGTCCACAGCCCCTCCCTGGTCTACTACTTTGGTCACCCAGTCAATTAAATCTATTAGATTCATCTAACATGACCTTCCCATCATGAATCCATGCTGCTTTGGGTCCTGTTCCCCACTGGCCTCTAGGTACTCAACAATTCTTTCCTTCAGAAGTGATTCCATTATTTTCCCTACCACTGAGGTCAAACTAACTAGTCTGTAGTTTCCTGCCACTGTCCTGCTCCCTCTTTTCTGAAGAGGAATCACATCTGCCCTCCTCTGGTCCTCAGGTACCATGCCATCCTCCCATGATTTGTTAAACAGAGTACTCAGCGTTGTCACTAGTTCTACCCTTAGTTCTTTTAGAATTCTTGGGTGAATCCCATCAGGCCCCATTGCTTTGTCCACCTTCAATTTTATTGCTCTTTCAGAACCCTTTCTTCTGTAAATGGACTTTGTATCGACCCCTGTCTTCAGAGTGTTTCTCTTGTTTGGTTTGGTACCTCCCCTTCTCTTCCTTTGTGAATACTGAGCAGAAATATTCATTTCAGTATCCCTGCTTTTTCACTGTTTCCCTCTGCCCACATTCCCTCCTCTTTATTAAGCCTCAGTATCCCTCCTTTGGTCTTTCTTCACTCCCTAATGTACCTATAAAAGGTCTTATTTATTTATTCATTTTATTTAGTAAACTCTAGGATTACAAGTACCTTTGAGCAGGGACTGCTCATTTACAAAGTTCCACATCAAAGGAAGTAGGGTAACTACAATACTAGGAAACAATAGATACATGTATTACATTCAAGGTTGACTAAGCATGTTGTATACAGTGGTTTGCAGAGATTTGGCAATTGCGGCATGAGTATGGTTTGAAGGAGAACAGCAAATGGAGAGGAGGGTGAGGGCAGTGAGCAGGCAATGGCCATTGTCAGTTAGTAGGGTGGGTGGCATGAGATTGGTGATGGTGGCTCGGGCCTATTGTCAGCTGCGAGGGAGGGGTGGGTAAAGGGAGGGTGTGAGAGGTGAGTAAAAAGAGGAACAAGGCAGGAATCCAGAGCACCATTGTCACCAATACAAGTGAAGACCAGTGTTTAGGAGTGGCAGTCACACTGCGTGGTTGAGGCAATGGAGCATCTTATCCCCTTCTTAACAGAGTTGGCTATCCTTTCCTCAGTTTGGGCCTTTGCTATTCTGACTGCCTTCCCTGCCTCTTTCTGCTTTAACTGATAAGTTATCTGTCCTGCTCCTTCTGTGTTTCCTTATAGTTCCTGAATGCTGTCCTTTTCTCCTTAACCTTCCCTGCCACCTGTTTTGAGAACCATAGCGTTTTTTCCTTCATTGTGTTTTGTTGATTTGCTTTACACAAAGGCTTGTTGCCTGTGTGATGGCTGTTGCTAGTGCTTTTCTGAGGCACTCTCATTTTCCAAAGTCAGCCCTCCTAAAGTCCAATACTCTTGCTTTTGTATGACTTGATTGTATGGCTGTGTTTATCGTGAACCACACTGTTTGGTGGTTGCTTGTTCCCAGATGGCTACCCACTTCTAAATCTAAGATTCTTTCTCTGTCCCCATTTGAGAGTATCAGGTCTAAGACTGCTCCCTCCCGAGTGGGTTCCAATACTAGCTGTCTGAGGCATGCCTTGTAGGGCATAAAGACTACATCTTGCCTAAAGATTTCAGATCAAACAGACAAATTGTGCTGACTGTGGGGGAGAGCAAAAAATGCACAAAAAGTCCCTTCTTTTGCTTTTTTTGGTGTTCTGCAGCTCCACAACCATACATCCAACCATAATGCAACTTGCCAGATCCAGAGATCTATAGTATCAGACCATGCATGCAAACTTTCAGGCAAATCCGTCATATGGTGGCAAAGTTATTAAGGTGCACAGTTTGAGGTTTAACATTAAAGTGCTTACTCAACCCTAACTATCGTGCCACTACCTAAGTAGCAAAAACAAATTTGGAAATCATAGATTACACCTGCAGTGGAATTTTTTTTCTAGGTTGTATGGTTACTGAGATATTGGCAAATTAGTGTTACAAGGGTTCCTTTTGAGGCATATTGGGCTACTGTATGGCTCCATAGTTATGTGTAAGTTTTGTTAAAAAATATTAATCCACTCCAAAGTTGTTTAATTTTTAATTTTTGGGTTCTGAGCATGCTCAGTTCACACCAAGATTCATATGTATGTTTTGTAAAAGAGGATTGGGCTCGCAGTCAAGGATTTTGTCAGCTCACAAAAGGGGATATAAAAAATCCCCATCCGTCAGACAAAATTCCATGTTTGCCAGCCGCCATATATATAGTGCCATGGTAGTGGTCTACCTATATATATTGTAAAAACAAAACAAGGTGTTGGGTCAGCATGTGGTCTAAAAAGCAAAACAAAATGGTTATATTAAATGCATGCTGAAAATAGAAAATAGAGTTAAAAATCTATGTTTGACCTTAGGTCTTCTTCAGGAAATTTCATTTTCACCATAAGTATCCATTTCGTCTCCTTCCACACATTTGTCACCTTTCAGCCTTCTTACTAGGCCCTGTTAATTAGTCCCCACCTGGGAACTTCCCCAGCTCTTTCACTCCCATTATGCTTTATCTTTCCCATCATCACCTTTTTGTTTCACAGATTCTCTCTTAATCTTACCATTTATCAGTTCTTCTCCTTGGCCTCCCCTTTCTTCTTTCTCCACATATGTATCTCTCTCATTTTACCTCTCCTCCACACTAACTTGTTTTTTTCTCTTTTAGATATTTCCTGAAGAAGACCTAAGGTCAAAACGTAGATTTTTAACTCTATTTTCTATTTTCAGCGTGCATTTAATATAACCATTTTGTTTTACCTATATATATACATACTTGTGTTTTTTTTTTTAATCTTCACCTATACTGTATATGTGACATGACTAAATCAGTGGCACATCCAGTCTCTGTAAAATAGTTTGTTGAATTGTTGAAGGAAGACTCTCATTTTCAATAAACTCTCTCTTTTTAAGCTGTATGCATTCTAAATTCGTTTTCCATCATGTTCCAAGATGCTCAGGATATTGGCAACAACCTATCTACTTGTCTGGTCTCAACCAATCATTTAGATTTGTAACACTGTCCACAGTCAAGTTAATATAGGTATTTTGCAACATTAGATGTTGATTCATTGTACAAAGTAGTCCCACATGAAGGTGGTCTGATATTCATGGGGCACTATTTAGATCAGTGCACAGAAGAGGCACTAGTAAATATGTTAACCTGGTACATATTGGCATTAGCAAAAACGGTGTTAACAAAAAATATGTTCTTGTGTGAACAGTGTTATTTTCAGCATATAAGGGGCACGGCGATAGGGACAACAATGGCTCCCAGCTATGCAGGACTGTATGTGGGACAGTGGGAAGAAATGTATCTGTATAGCACCACCACAAATCCTTATTTTCAGTTTTTTGATTTGTGGCGGCGCTATATAGATGATGTGCTTACAATAAGACAAAGCAGATTAGAGCAGTTTAGAGAATTTATGCTATGACTGGAAAGCACAAGTGACTGTTTAAAATTTAAACATACTATTCATCCTGAAGAAGTAGTGTTCCTGGATCTTTGGATATACAGGAACTCAGGAGGAAATCTATAGCACACTTTTCCAAATGAAAACAGACGAAATAGTCTTTGATGTTTAATAGTTGGCACTCACCATGTGTCACTCATAACATCCCAAGGGGACAGTTAGTTAGAACCCTGAGAAACTGCGCTGAAGTACAAGAATTTGAAGAAAAGAAAGTTGAACAGGTACAAAGGTTTAAGCAAAGGGAGTACAGTGATCATACTATTGTGGATGTCTTAACCTCCTTTTTAAGTTTGGTTAGAGAACAAACTTTAGTCCCCAGAGTTAAAACTGCTGCCAAAACAAAATAGTGCCCCTTTGTATAAGTTTTCCACTAGGTCAGGGGAGATTTTGTTTATTTATTTAGCCTATGTTGACTGGGAAAGGAGGACTAGACAATTCTGCCTACTTTCAACCTCATCCCGGGGGAGAGGAATCCAGATGGATGCCAACTGACATCGAACCAGGTTAAACTGTTGTTGGTACTTTTAGTGAATGGGGTTAGAATATTGGAATATTGTCCATTGGAATTGGAATATTTTAAGTTATAACCAAGCTGAATCAGGTAGTTGGAAGCAGAACCAACAGTTTCTTATAGAAGACCAAAAAATGTTATGGTTTCATCCAGCATGTTACCATGAGAAAAGAAAGATGTACAAACTTGGCTTCCCCATCCTCTAAAAGGAAATTTTACACATGGAAAATACATTTACCATAGATATGGGCTGTCAATTGGCTGGCAGTATAGCCTAAAGGTTAGTAATGAGCTGTGAATGAGATTGGTATATCCAGCACATCTGGGTTTAAGTCCCACAACTTCCACTTGCATACTGCATGACTCTGAGCAAGTCACTTAACCACCCACTGCTCCCAGGTCAGTCCTGAAAACAGGCACTTGTGCCAAGTGGGCCCTCACCCAGTTACCAAAGAATAAAATAAATATATAAACAAAAACAATGTAAATCTTTTGTTTATCCATTACTGGAGCCTCATATGGAAATTGAACATTTTATCACATGTAGCACGGAGGGTAGTATACCTTTTAAACTGTAGTTGCAGCCACTATTATGTATGCAGGATAACTAGGCAGTTTAAGGTTAGAATAGGTGAACATGTTCATGCTATACAACATGGTAATGAAAATAATGCTGTTATAGTGTATGGGAGAGGGCTGTTATGTATGAAAATCGATGGAAACACAGTGCTGTTGTACCATCGCTGTGACATCAACATGTTGTACCATCCTGAGTATGTCATTTCAATGGTACAACAGCAGTGGTCATCATTGCGTATGCACATAACTTAATGCACTGGACCCGGGGAAATGGTTGTCTGCATAAATGCTGGCATCAAGCCAGAGCCACGCGGAGTAAGTCCCTCAAAGTAAGGATGCTGCCACAATTTATTTGTTACAAAATGGTTATGCTAGAGTGAGGGTTCATGTGTTATTTAAAAAAAAGGTTATGTGAGGGATGGAGTTTGGGACAGAGTTGAGCTTGTTCTCGGAGTCGGGGTGGGTGAGTGACAAGGCAGAAAATCACGGTGCAAAGTTGCTTTTAGTGTCTAAAGTTGGTCTTGCTTTTACTGTTGCCCCATGCACTATACAAGATAATGGGTGGGCAACAGTAAACAGCAAAATGTTTACTTCTTGAGGTTATTATGGCGACCGAAAATCTCTTGAGCTTTGCTCTCGAGGTTTACATGGTTGTCATAACAACCTCTCGAAGTGAACAACATTGTTGTTGTTCACTGTTGCCCATGCATTATCCTGTATGTTAAACATATTAAAAACAGCCCTCATATGGTACATAACATACAGTTTGTGGGGACTGACAAAGTAATTTTGGGTCCGAGGAGGGGATGATTTAAAAAAAAGCTAGGTCAGCTTGAAAGGTTTTGGATTTATTTTTTGGGAGCTAGAACTGATTTGGGATTAATTGACAATATTGACTTGTCTGCATTATTGCATAAATTGTGAAGTGGGATGACAACATAATTATTACATCCTGAAATACAATTAGTGGGCTTAGATTTATTCCTACATTTAATTGGCTTATACTCTATTCTTTGATTGTGACTTGTAACTACAAACACCGTCATTTTTTCTGGGTAAATTTCATTTACCATTTGCCAGTTCCATAGGCTGTTACATTAAAAAAGCTGGTTATAGCATTCCATGCCCACCTTCTACTTCGGGCAGATTAGCTGCTAGTTAGTGTCAATTCACACTTAGGTATTCAGTTTGTGGAGCTTGCCAAAGTGTGAACTGGCACTAATTAGCAGCTAATCTGCCTGAAATAGGGCATAGAATGCTATAACCTGTCACAGCCATGGAGACTGGGTTGGGGCTCAGCTACTCTCCCAGATGACTGTCTGATCACACTCTCCTGCTGCCATGTACAGTGGAAGCCATCACAGGAAACGGCACCTAAAAAAAAATTCACCAGATGTTCCAGTTCTCCTCTTCACAGCAGCTACAACCAAGTCTCAGGCAGCTACAATCACACTTGCCACTGCAAGGAAAAACAAATGCCAGTGCAATCACAGAAGGAACAAAGGAATTGGGTGAGATTTGGGATTGGAAAAGGAGGGGGAAATGAAGTACCTGTAAAGCATGTTTACACAGTTTGTTTGACAGAACCTCCTTTAACCTGCAATCCTGTACTGTATGTAGAAGATCTGGGTCTAGACAAACCCTCTCAGCCTGTGACGCCCCAACAAACTGAGATGCTACCTAAACAATATGACTTAGGTAGAGTCCCTCTGCGCTTATACACCTCCTGTAGTCACAGGTTACTAGAAAAATCGACCACTTAGGCCCACCTGCCCAACAGGGTGAGCATTATTACTGTGCACTCCCTTATCTTGCTCGGGGCCCACTCTATCCCAATGTGACTCCTCTTTGCCTACCTGCAAGCCTTACAACATTGCTGCCTGGAACGATGAAACCATACTGTACTTCTTCCTACTGCCTGCAACGTAAATCCCTGTTGGTACTGTTACTTGTATTGTCCCTGTGTGCTAATTCTCCTTACTGTAATCCTTCACTTGTTTTTGCCTGGTGTTCATGTATGTACCTTGTAATCTCCCGGGTCGCACCTGAACATAGGCATTTGGCTGTCTAGTGTGCTTACCCGGTTAACAAAAGCAAATAAATAAATACCAGCATGTTGTTTTACTTAAAAACAAAATTGCCTTTGGTTACAGTGCCCATTCGCTGTACCAGGCAAAATTTGCTTACACAGAAGCATCCGTTGTAAGTGGCTTACACTGTCTTTCAGTGTATGTGCCTGGTGATTACAATTTCATGCCATACATTACCTGATTTTAAGTAATTTAAATGTGTGACAGAGCAATGAATGTTATACAGTACACAATATACAACAGGGGTGAGAACAATATCAGTATGACAAACTTGGTTATTTCCACTGCAGTGTGATAAATGGTGATGACATCACTAATGTGATTATAAATGCTATTTATGCATACTGTGCTGGTGTCACCACTCAATCACTAACTACAGCCTGCATTCTAAATTGAACTGCTTCACAAATCTCTTTCTCACTGCAACTTGCAAGTAACTCAATTAACATTGCAAGGACAATCACCTGTTTCCCATAGTGTTTCAACAACTCATTGCCCATTACTATACCACTCTCAAATTCAGAAAGACTGCATTCTAAATTACAAGGCTGCACCATATAGTTTCCGTTTCTCACTGATAGTTGAAACTAATTCAATTAGCATTGCCAGACAGATTCAACTGTTTCCCATAGTGTTTCTAACACTCCAAGCCCATTCAGAAACACTCACACACACTCAGAACATACATAAACAGTGCTGTCAGTATAGCCTACAGGTTAGAGTAATGAACTTTGAACAACTTTGATACATCCAGCACAACAGACCTAGGTTTGAATATCACCACCTCCACTTCCATGCTCGTGACTCTGAACAAGTTGCTTAACACCCAGTGCTCCCAAGTCACCCCATAAAGCGTGCCAGTTACCAAACCTAAAATAAAGGAGCAAACAGGAAAACATAACTATACTTCTGAAGCTCTCACCCCATTGTATAAATAGCACACATGATGTGCATATTGTGTGCTATGGAAAATATTCTCCTCCTGCATCATGAGTTCTGGATAATTTCACTCATGAGATATCAGAGTGCACACTGCAGGAGTGAGAATATTCCCTCCTCCTATCATATGTATATGTGTGTGTGTGTATATATATATATATATATATATATATATATATATATATATATATATAATAGTTAGGGCTGAGTAGGCAGTTCAAGGTTAAACTGAAAACTTAGCACACTGTTCAATGGATTTGCATGAAATTTGGTATGCGCCTTCCTATGGGGTAGATCTCTTGGTGTAGCAAGTTTCATTCTGGTTCACTGTGCAGTTTCTGAGTTACAGAGAAGTGAAGAAAAAATGTTTTCACTTATTGACTTTGTTGGGATTTTTCCTTTAACTTGCCTGCAGCCCAGATGTTTTGTGTTTTTGGTCTGAAATTTTCAGGGCAGAAAGAGACTACCTCACAGATGTGTCTTTTGTTAATCTAGTAAAAAAATAATAAGCCATTTTTAGTTAATTGCAATTTAAGAATTTGAAAAAATCATTTCTGAGCGTGCTCAGTAAGCACTAAAATATAGCTGTATGAAACAAAATAGGAATCCTGCATTGTAGGAGAAAATTCCTCCTTCATATGGCTGCCATCTTGCTTTCAGTTTGCCTGAAAATTCAAATCTGAAAACCCTCAAAATGATGATCTGCAGAGGAACCAACACATGTAGCTTGCTTATTGGGACCCGTTAGGTGGATTCTGCACTTTACTACATGAAAAATGCCTTTAAAATGTGCCTTATTTCACATTTAAATTCTTCTTTCATATTGGTGTAATACGAAGTAGAATCTTACTTCATATGATGAGATACGAAGTAATATCCTACTTTGTGAGCCAAAAACCTGGAATATTTATTGAAAAATAAATGTTTCTGCTGACAACGGGGTGTCCAATCCATGTGTCGGCACTAATTGCCTAACCCCTGCCAGTGTGGGACAATGGGGAGTCCACTCCCAGTGTCCTGAACAGAAGAAAACTGTCTCCCACATATCTGACAATGGGGTGTTCAATCCCTGTGTCAGCAGTCACACTCACAAGGTAAGGGATATTGGGGAGCCCACTCCCAGTGTCCCCAGTTATATCATACCCCCACCACCTCCAGTACTGTGGGACTCTGGGTAACCCACTCCCAGTGTCCTGAAATGTTTGTTTCTACAAAGTAGACCTGAAAAAAAGAAAACATTCCTCCAACATTTTGTAATTTTTTTTAAATCTTGTAAAAAAGAAAATGGTCCCTCGTCGTTTCTCATGTCCCCGTCCCCCATCCCGACCTTCCCACTGAGAAAACCACCACCCCACACCCCCTTACCTTATACTTACCACTGGAGATCATCTTCCACTATTTCCTGTGGACTGGGACATGTCTGCAATCTTCAAAGTCGAACCACAAACTGAAGAATCAAGGTAAGTGCTGTATAATAGCTATCAATGGCATTTTGAACTTATGTTGATATCTCAGCCATTTTTTGGTATTTTCTCACCAAATTTTTGACATGAGCATTTTGGGACCCCACTTCTTGAACATTGGCACTGTCATTTCATTTCATTACTCAGTCCAGAAAGGTGATGTCAGGGTCACTGCATATACTCACTTTTCAGGACCAAGTAATAAAATGACAGTGCCAGTGTTCATGAGGTGGGGTCCAAAAAGCCCATGTTGAAAATTTGGTACAAAAATATCAAAAAATACCCAGGTTACATGCAGTCATTGAAATATTTCTCTGCACTCTTATAACTTTTCCAATTTTGTATATTTTCATTCCAAATTTTCAATATTGCCATTTTTTCACACCACCTCATGAACAGTACAGCTTTCATTTTTCACATCCTGCCTGAAATATGTTTTTGTACCTGTGGTGCAGAATGGCATGTTTGCTGCAATATCACCTTTCAGGAATGATTAACAAAATGACAGTGCCACTGTTCATGAGGTGGGGCCTCAAAAGGCCATATTGAAACTTTGGTGAAAAAAATCCAAAAGTTCCCGAGTTATGTGCATCCGTTGAATTTATTCTATGCATGAGCATAACTTTGGTACTTTTTAATATTTTGCCACCAAATTTTCAACAGACACTTTTCCACATTGCCTCATGAACAGTACAGCTGTAATTTTTCAGCCTGAAATGTGTTTTTGCACCTGTGGCACACAATGGCTTTGCAGTTGTGCATAATTGCATTTTGCCCTGCATGTCACAATTTATCTATACTAGAGTACATGACGTGGGGCACTAAGATGGCTATGCTGACAATTTGGGCACTGTTGTTTGCCACATGGAAGTTCAGGGCCCAGTGGGCCCTGCAGTTCCTCACCTAAATACATATGTGCATCTATGGAGGGTTCAGACCCTGCACTTCCACAGTAAAATAAGGATACTATTATATTATCTCAAACAGTAGGAAATTCATTGCAAAAAACTCCATTAATGCATCAGTTAAGGTTGATATTACAGCAGCAAAAGTCAGGAAATTTAGTGTTAGGATTCTGAACCCTACCACCCAAGCCAACCCAACCCTCTCCACCCTCCACATACCAACAGGTACTGGGGTGTGCCTTGGGGTCATCGGGCCTAACTCTCTACCCATTCTCCTATACTGTACCATTTCTGCTTCCTTACACATGGAATGTGGTGAGAACTAGGGCCGACAACTCCAAGACACACTCTGACACCTGTTGGTATGTGGAGGGTGGGGGGCATGGAGTGGTAGGTTTGGAAACCACAACACTGAATTTTCTGACTGATGCTGCTGTAATATCAACAGTAATTGATGTATTAATGGAGTTTTTTGCAAATAATATATTTATATACTGTATATATGTGTGTGTGTGTGTGTATATATATTATAGTGGTGCGGTCGTGCCACTATAGTTAGGGTTCAGTTGTCACTTGCATACTAAAGTCAAAAGTTTGGGCATTAATAACATTGGACCCATTCAACGGATCATCCTGAAATTTGGTATGCACAGTGGGGCATGGTAGATCTCTTGATCTGCCAAATTTCATTTTAGTCAGACTTTCGGTCTTTGCATATGAAAACTCTGAAAGATGCAAAATTATCCATTTTGGAGGCAGCTTTTGGGATTTTGGATGTGGCTCTGCAAGTCTGTTGTGTGGTGTGCCACTCTGTGAGATAGCTTGTTTGAAAGAACTTTGGTGGCTGAACATGCCGCTTTTGTTTTGTGAAAAATGTTAAGGCATTCAAAATGTATGCCACTTTTAATTTCCCATTATAAGTCAATGGGAAAATTTATATGTATGTTTTGTGAACAAAAAATGGGGTTCTGGCCATCTCGTCCCACCTGGTGATCGAAGAATTTGCAGCCTCACGGTTCAAGAGTCTTTGTCCCCGATGATTTTTAAAATGCTTTGATCGTCAGGTCCTCCATCTTGTTTTGCAATTTACGATCAGAAAAACACAAATATCTCAGTTCAGGGGTCACCTCTGAAGTAAAACTTGGATTGGTTTTACTCAGGGACTCTGAGCTATCAAGCCATGGCTCTGTTTCAATCCAAATCGGTCAAAAGTAGAGTTTTGAGCATTTAAAATCTTCATTCATGCTTGCTAACAATCTTTGATTACGAGCCTGCAAATTCTTTGATAGTGAGATTCTTTGATCGCGATATGCATTAAATGACGGCGACAAGATAGCTCAGATTTTAAAATGCATTTTCTCAGCCCAGGGTACCCTACGAAGTAAAATGAGGGTGCATTTTGCTCAGGACTTCATTCTGCCCCATCTGAATACAATACATCATGTTTACAATGTCCTTGGTAGTCTAGCGGTCCCCTGATCATGATCAAATACATAACAATCTCTAATTCCCTGGTAGTCTAGTGGCTACCCAATATATATTCATTACTATTGTTTTTATATCCCTGGTAGTCTAGCAGCCACCCCATCATAATGAAACAGATAAGGATCTGCAATTTCCTGGTTGTCTAGTGGCCCCCAATGTGTATTTCATTAAATATTGCTTATTTATATCCCTGGTAGTCTAGTGGCACCCACGATTTGTATGAAATTATTATTATTGTTCCTTATCCTGGTATTCTACCCCCCTATCATAATGAAATAGATAAGGATGTACAATTTCCTGGTAGTCTAGTGGCCCCCACCCAGCCGTTCCAGCCGCCCAGCACCCCCACCCTTCCCCAGCTGGCGACTGGCACAGCCCACCTCTCACCTCCATGGCCAGCCGCTGACTGCTTGTATTAGCAGTGCTAATCCAAAGAGGCACTGAAAAATTATTTCTGAGCACCTCTTTGCATTAGCTACTAATACACACAGTTGTGGTTGGCTGTGGAGGATGAGGAGGTGGCCATTCGCCAGCTGGGAAAGGGGTGGGGGGTCTGGGTGGCTGGCATGGCTGGGTGGGGCCACTAGACTACCAGGAAATTGTAAACCTTATGTGTTTAATTATGATGGAGGGGGCCGCTAGACTACCAGAGATATGAACAATATAAAATTCTATACAGATCGAGGATGCCACTAGTCTACTAGGGAGATCAAAAGCAATATTTAATGAAATACATATTGAGGGGCCACTAGACTACCAGGAAATTGCAGATCCTTATATATTTCATTATGATGGAGGGGGCCACTAGACTACCAGAGATAGGGAACAATAATAATAATTTTGTACAGATCAGGGGGCCACTAGGACTACCAGGGATATAAAAACTAATATTTATGAAATACACATTGGGGCCACTACACTACCAGGGAATTAGAGATCATTATGTATTTGATCATGATCGGGAGGGGCTGCTAGACTACCAGGGATATTGAAAATATGATTTTTCTTTATTCAAATGGGGCAGATCGAAGCCCCCTGAGCAAAACCCAGCCTCATTTAACTCTCTAGGGCACCCCTGGGTTCAGAAAATAGATTTTTAAATCTTGCCATCTCGTCCCTCACTCTTTGTTCGCCAGCGAGCAATTTCTTTGATCGCGAGCCTGCAAATTCTTTGATCACGAGATTCTTTGATTGTGTTTGTGCACCGCGAGTGAGGGACGATATGGCCAGATTAAAAAATCTATTTTCTCAGCCCAAGGGTGTCCTAGGAAGTCAAATGAGGGTACGTGTTACTCAGGGGGCTTCATTCTGATGAACCATGGTGGTGGTTTACTGCAATTCTTTGAATTTTGTAAATTTGAACAGTTTTTATTCTTTGGTCATGACCCTGAAAATTCTTTGATCGCAAGCCTGCAAATTCTTTGATCTTGAGATTCTTTGATCGTGATCATGCATCGTGAGTGAGGGACGAGATGGCCAGATTAAACAATCTATTTTCTCAGCCCAGGGGTGCCCTAGGAAGTCAAATGAGGGTGGGTTTTGCTCAGGGGTTCGCTCTGTTGAACCATAGCAGTGGTTTACTGCAATGACTTCAATTTTTGATTTATATAATTTTTTATTATTTGTTAGTGAGCCTGCAAATTCTTTGATTGTAAGATTCTTTGATCACCGTGTTTGATCACGAGGAGGGGGACAAGATGGCCAGATTTTCTATAATGGAATAGATAAGGAAATTTGACCAATTTTTAACATTGAATATCTCAGAAATGGTTTGGTCTTTTTACTTGAATTTTGAAGGGTATTTACGGCATGTCCTGTAGATGTGAATTATGATGTTTACATGTTGGAGACTTTTTTTGTGTGGAGATATTGCATGACGCACTTTACATGTTGTGGACAGTGTTTTGCAAATATATTCTTTATTAAAAATGTTCCCAATTTCACAGTCACAGTTACATTCATTAATTTCTTTACAGTAAAAAGGAAAATTGACAGAGTTTCAATTCATATATGTTATACACAACTTACATTTGTGGTATAATGCATTTTAGCCAGGTAACTTCACCTTTTCTCTTAGTTAAGCTCTCCTTTTTTCCCTTTTTTTTATGAATTTCGCCTCTTCTTGCCCCCCCTGGTTCCCTTGGTTCTACCTGGTTACTCTCCTTGCTTGAATTTATTTATTCCTTGGAATACCCCGCCATAGCCAAATCACCTCCCAACAGCCCCCCTCTCCCACTGTGTGAGTCACCCATCCAATTACAACCCCCTGTTCTCATACTGAGTGGTAGCTTTTCCTGGATTGGTGAATCTGTCTGACCTCTACAGCATCTCCAGTTGTTATGGAACAAAATATGGGTATTTGGTCATATATGCATGATCCATCTTCTCCATTTTGTGGAGCATAGCTCTGCATTATCATTCAAATTATATGTAATTCTCTGATCTATATACATGGTTGACTATCTCCTCCATACTGATACTGTCGGTATCATTGTTGTGAGCCAACGCTTTGTGATAGCATTCTTTGCAGCTAGTAAAAGGACACCTAGGAGATACTGGCAGTGAGGGTCCCTCAATTCGTAGGGAGAACATGTCAGAGGAAGAACTCCCTTGTTAATCTGATTCTTTCCCCAAATATCTCCTTGAATTCATCCTGTAATCCCCACAAAAAAGGTTTCAGTCTTGTACAGGAATACAGGATATGGGTGTGATGAGCATTGGTCTCCCCGCATTGGTGCCAGCATGCAGTTGAGCTGGCGTCATAGTAATGCAAGGTTATTGCTGGGGTGCGGAGGAATCTCATCAACAACTGCCAGGAGAACAGTCTCCAAGCATGGGAATAAGTAATTTTTGATAGTGTGTGACATATTATATCCCACTGCTGTGGGGATATTTGGGAACCTAATTCGGCATTCCATTTCTCCCTTATCGCCCCTGTATTTCCTCCCACTGTTTCCATCAGTGATTTATAAAGGGCTGATATGGCATGCGGTAGAGTCCAGGTTTGCAATACTTGTTGTAATAGGTTAACTACATGGGGATGAATCACAGGGGATCAGACCGTCAGGAGAAGAGCCTCATAATAGTGTCAAAGTAGTAAGTATCGATAAAAATCCAATTGGTGCAATTGAAACTCCTTCTGTACTTCCCTAAAGGTCTTAAAAAGGGGACCCACGAGGAACTTTGTAAGTTTTGTAAGGTGGGCATGCCTCCAATTACGGAATGTATGGTCACTTAATGCTGGGGTAAAATTCTCCAATAGTTCTATCGGGCATATCAGCACCAGATAAGGAGTAAGTTTAAGGGACCTACATAACACATGCCAGGCCCTGACTTGATGTTCAATCCAGGGGTTCGGACCAGGGACCTACCTTGGGAGGCTTTTTATAGATAATAAGCATTTGAAAATCTGGCTGGGGAGTGCACCTTCCTCTATTTCCTCCATCGGCCTGGGTCTCACCAATCAAGCTGAACTATGAAGAACAAGTGGGAAGCCCAATAGTACACTTTAAGATTAGGAGTGCTAGTCCCCTGTGTCTTAGGAAGGAAGAAAGTTTTAGTTTGATTCTGGGCCTTCATCCAGCCCAGACAAACCCAGAAATTAACTTGTTCCATACCCAGAACAGCCTGTTCGGAAGGCTAAGTGGGATATTCTGAAAAGATAGAGAGTCCTTGGAAGAAGAACCATCCTTACCACATCACCCTTTGTATCAAATTCAGCGGGAGGATACTCCACCTTCTAAAATTCTGTTTCATCTGTGCAGTGAAAGGTAGATAATTATTTATAGCATCCTCTGTCTTATGGGAGAGATAAATGCCTAAGTATTTCATCTTAGAGAGCCCCCATTGGAATGGGTATCTCTCCTTGAATGTCTCTGGTGGGGTGTAATGGAATGAGAAGGAGTCTGTCTTGCTGGTATTAAGCCAGTACCCTGAAAGTACACCAAATTCCTCCAGGATTTGGAAGACCGCTGGTATAGATTGTGGGGGATTTGTGAGGAATAGTAAAACATCATCTGCATAAAGTGCTATGAGGTGTTCAGTATCCTCTACCCTCACACCCAATATCTCAGGTGATTGCCTGACTGCTTGGGCCAGTGGTTCAATGAAAATGGCAAATAGGCTGGGGGACATAGGACAGCCCTGTTGTGTTCCTCTAAAGAGGGGGAAATAATCCAAATGGTGACCTGAGATTTTTACACATGCCTGGGGGGAGGAGTATAACACCTGGAGGATTGCTATGAAGGACGCTGGGAACCCCATTTTAACCATTGTCGAGAAAAGGAAGGACCAGGAGACATGATCAAAGGCCTTCTCAGCATCCAGGCTGAGAAGGACCAAATGATCTTTTCGGGATTGCATCTCATGCACTAGGTGTAAAGCCCTATGCGTGTTATCTATAGTTAATCTAGTGGTTACAAAGCCTGTTTGATCTAAATTTATCAGTGTCAGGAGGAGCTCATCCACCCTGTGAGCCAAGATGGGCATAAAAAGTTTATAGTCTGTATTGAGTACTGAGATCGGTCTATATGAGCCGCAATGCAAGGGGTCTTTATCAGGCTTGGGAATAAGAGAGATTGTTGCATACGGCCAGCTGGTGGGGGAATCATCTCCCTGGAGGACTTCATTATAGGCGCATATCATAAATCGGTTTATTGACTGTGTCATAGCTTTATAACATTCCACCCTGTATCCATCGGGACCTGGTGCCTTCTGTGTTTTGGATCTGGAGATAGCCAGTGCCAGTTCTTCATGGCTAATTGGCTTCATCAAGTCGTTTTGTTGGTCAGGGCTTAGTCTAGGTAAGTCCAGTGTGGACAAGAAGGTGTTGGTAAGGGTTGGGTCCATCTGGTAGTCTGTGGTATAGAGGGTTCTGTAAAATTGGCAGAAGGCTTAGGTTATGTTTTTAAGTTTGATGAGATAGGCACCTGTAATTGTCCCTTATTGCCACTAAGGTGGACAATTTGCACTGCTGGCGTAGGTGGTACGCAAGTAGGCGTGAGACCCGGGGGCCAATCTCATCATATCACTGTAGCAGATATGCCAATGCCACTTCTGCCTGTTGGAGACACAGAGCATCTAAGTCCCTTTTGGTCTGTTTGATCTGTACTAGCACTAATGTGTCCCCCTGTTGATATGCTAGTTGAAGGAACTGCAGTGTTTGTTCTAGCTGTGTTTGCCTATCTTTCCATGCCTTAGCCAACTTTGCTGTATGTTTAATCAAGTGGTCCCTCAGAACTGCTTTCAGCGTGTCCCATTGAATTCATGGATGGAATTTCTGGAGCAGAACTGTCTTGATAAATTTCCTGATTCTCTTTGAGAAAATCCCCAAATTGTTCACTTTTCATGGTGCTGGATTAAATCTCCACCCAGTGGTGCATCTGTCCATGTCTAATCTCCACAGAGTTACCAGTGGTGCATGATCTGAGTGTGCTATTGGACCCAGTGTGCACTGACCAACAAGTCCAGACTCTCTGTCTGCATGTAGCAATGATCTATTCTTGAGTAGGTCCCATGGACCGCAGAATAGTATGAGTACCCCCTATCCCTTGGATGCAAGGCATGCCACGAATCTAGCCATCCCACCTCCCTGATGAATTGTTTAAAGAATTTATGTGGGGATGGTTGCCTACCCACCGAAGTACTGGTTGAATCCATGGACACTTTCCGGGTGATATTAAAACCCCCTGTGAGGATCAGAGTCCCCCTGGTCAGCTCAACTACTGTATCAAGCAGAAATCGAATTGCTGGCGAGTTTGAAGCTGGTGGAAGGTAGATGTTAGCCAAAGTCACTTCCTGCTTCTGAATGGTCCCCTGGACTATTACTAACTGGCCCTCCAGATCAACCCACTCCTTAATCAATCTGAAGGGGGTTTGACCCGAAACTAATATGGCGACCCCTCTTTTCTTACCCCCCTGGCATTTCAGTTGAAAAAATGCATATATCCCCTGCCCTTTAGCTTCCTGTGCTCAATATAAGGTGAGTTACCTGCAGGCAAACAATATCGACTGCAAACTCTTACAACAGTAATAATTCGGACCTCTTTATTGGAGTACTCAGACGTTTACATTTAATGAGTACACCTTCAGATGTTTACCCCACATTTTATATTATATTAATACAGGTTTAGATTAACTTTCTATCACTTATCTTCATTG
This sequence comes from Neoceratodus forsteri, assembly GCA_016271365.2. NCBI lineage: Eukaryota > Metazoa > Chordata > Ceratodontiformes > Ceratodontidae > Neoceratodus > Neoceratodus forsteri. The sequence continues at coordinate 410,094,855 of CM028133.1, read as the reverse complement.
ATGATACCTCTGTTAGGTTTAACAAAATCTGTGACTGTATCCTAACACCGCATAATAGGCTTCTTCTGATGAGGATTATTAAACAGTCCCTCAAACCGGGGCTTATGATTAAGAACATTAAAACTAACATACTAACCCTTCGAACATTAACTATAACTTCATTCAGCTGGGTAACTACTGAACACAAACTTTTGGTTTCCATATGCCCTGGCATGTGTAGGGGACACATAGGACATCTGGGCTACAAAGGTGAACCTGAGACACCAACAAACTGCAGAACTTCCATCTGCACTGTCATATCCCCATGACCTAAAGAAGGTTTTAGACCTTCCTGGTGTATCCCCGTATAGCCCAGGTGGTCTTGTGACACTAATAGCAATCAAGGGAAGGAAAAGGGATAAGGAATGGGTGGGGTTTTGGGGATGACTACAGCTTCCATATTCACCCATTTAGTCATGCCATTAGTTAACAAGAGGAAGAGGAAGCTGATATTACAGAGCTTAAAATAATGATCAGCCCATTATATATGGGGGGTCTCATAAAGGACCAGGGGTTACAACCCATCGCCCCAATGGAGAGGGGCAGCATGCCCCCACCCACCCCAAAGTGTAAAGCATGGGGAGAAAGGGCAGGGACGACCCCTAGCCCCACACAGAAGTACATCATAAGTATTAATGCCTCACAGAGCATCATGAAGTCCTCCCCATCCCCTGGAGGGTTACCCACCCTCCTGTTAGATATTTAGTAGCCGCAGGTGGTGTCAAGCAGACAGATGTTGCCCAAGGGTAGTTCTTGTTCAAACATTACTGAAACAATGGAACATTTACATTTCCAGTGCCCCTATGCCATTTCATTCTGGAATTATTTGAACAAATTATGGGTTGTATCACCCCTTCAAGAGATTACGGGGGAAATTTTCTTTTTAGGAATATTACCACATACTTGAGATAAATACCACACAGAGACAATTGGTGCTACTATTTATTAAATTCCAAATATGGCAAGCCAGTTGAGCACTTAATGTAGTCTAAGACAACAATTGACTAGAGTTGAGCAAGTAGTTTATTTCAGTAAGACAGGATATCAAGAGGTTACAAATTATGGACAAATAGAGAGCTTCAGCATTACAATATAACTTATGGTGGACACATATGGATTGGCTAGATACAGGCTGTGAAAATTAAATTGGTATAATCAGGAGGAGATGGTGCTTTACCCACACTTGACTTATTTTACTTTGTAGTCTGGGGTTCTTTTTTCCTGAATAGAATGAGTGTAAGGTAATATGTTTGTTTGAAGTTTAAATAAAAATTCCTTCTCGGGGGGGGGGTCTATATTCAGTATTTATTACTTAATTTGGGAGCTATAAACATGCAGTTTTGTTTTGAGATATGCTGAAATACTTATTTATGTTTCCCTTCTCTTTCATTATAATTTTGTGTGAAGAAACACTATTGTGTTTGTATTTGCTTTTAAGTTACAAGAAATGATTCCCCTACTCTTTTAGGGGGGAAGGGAGAATTGGGTATTTACATAATTTTTCTTAGCATGTTAAATATTTATTTTGGAAAGTAATCTGAGAGGAGTATGACTGAAATATTTATGTTTCTCATTTATGAATTATGAAAGGGGACAAGAATGAATTAATACTTTTTCTGTCATTTAGTTCCTTTTATTTTCAACACAGTTTGTAAATTCTGCTTCAGTTGGAATAGTATGATTGCAATAATTTTTTGATTTATTCCTTTAATATGTATTATTTGATGTGAATAAACATTGTTTATTATTATTTGTTTTGAAGCTGTAAATAAAAAATCCCTCCTTTCTCGACAAGTGCCATGGGATCTTTAACGTCCACCTGAACAACCACCAGAACAGTCAGATGGGACCTCGATTTAACATCTCATCCAAAATATGGCACCTTAGAAGTGCAGCACACCCTCATGCCACACTACAGTGTCAGTACTGGAATTTAACCCAAGTGCCTGGTGTGGGAAAGAACCCATAGCCTTCTGATCTTCTGGCCTCAGAGGTAAGTATGCAACCTGCTGAGCCACTGACACTGCTACAACTGGTTTTCAAACAGTAATGAAATTGTACCTAAGCATGGTATGTCAAGCATATAGGATGATTTTACAGCATCTTATAAAGAAACAGATGATAGCACAGTTATTACTCTGTATTACTTGGTATTCAAGATGGACAGAGGCACTAGGTCCATCATGACTGTCTCCCACTCCTAGTGGGGATAAGAAGGGATTAACCCACAACATGGTATGGGTTTACTAAGCATTAATCCACTCCTGGCAGGGGGCTGGAGTCACGAGGCAAAGCCGAATGACTTCAACCACCCAGGCATGGATTAATGCTCAGTAAACTGATACCCTGGAGTAGGTTAATCCTCTTATAACATGGGCAATGTTATGTTAGAGTTTTACCTAAAGAAATAGTAAAATAAAGCCCTGTGAACATGCATCTGTGGGTATATCAGGGATTAATCAATGGTCAGGTGACGTGTTGGACGAATCAGAAGAGAGTATTTTCAGAACCCATGTTATAAAGCCCATTGATCTTAAACAGATAGTTATCCAACTCAGTCTTAAATTTATCAAAGCAGAATAGTCAACAAGTACTGTAGTAGATTGTTCCAAATTTTGTTGCTCGGATTGTAAAATAGTTGCCCTCTTATTTGTAAATACCCTGGGAATTTTAATTGCATATAGTGAGATCTTACATATGTTTAGCTACAGGAAAGATGTCACATTCAGTAGTAAGTTACTTGTCATTCAGAATTTTAAAGAGCAGCAAGATAGCACCTCTAATCCTTCTAGCTTTGAGATTAAATATATTCAGTTCAGCCAGTCTTTCGGGGTATTCTTCCAATCAATGGGCATCATTCCCTGCTCATATGATTCGTTAAACAACAATGTGAGTGGAATGGACAAAGGATCAGCTAGTTCCTTTATGACTTTCAGATTCCACTATGTGTTTTTCAGAACACTTATGCAAGGCCGATAGGTGTTGCTGGCCTGAGTCTGTAGAGAAAATATAAATTATTCTACAAGAAAGAAGTTTATCTGAGTTTTTGTGAAAATGTAAAGAAAAGAACAGTGCTGTGCAGATTCAGACTTAGTATATTGGAACCTAGCAAAGTCTTTTATGGTATGGAAAAAATCAATTAGAGAAATCTCGAATGTAATTGTGAGACAAGATTAATAATAAGGCAGCCAATCTACTGGATAAAGAGATAGGAGGATATGGTTACAACTACTTGGATTAAAAATGATAAAAGCAGAGAAAGGAACAGCATTGTAGGATCATTATTATTCTCGGAAAGTAAAAAATAGACATATGCCATTGCTATACTTGCACATAAAGCATTCTGTAAACTGACACAATATGTATTTATACTGAAAGTGATGCAGTTTGAGCAAAGCGTTTACATTAGTACGTATGTATTTGTAATGTGATTGATAATTAGTATTTATTTTTATTCATGTCTGTATGTTATTATATTTCAATTTATGCATACTTTTATTAAATAAATCTTGAAACTTGAAACTCTTTTCAGGAACAAGTTGTGAAAACTGGTTAGGTACATAATGCCTCATTAATATCCATATGCATGGAGTGGGGAAAGGGTGATGCGTTAATGTTTAGTGAAGGGAGAAGATTTTTAAAACCTTGCTTTCAGGTGTATTTACACTACCAGATCTGCACTGTTGCCAGTAATAGAGATGACTTGCACCAGTGAAAATCCAGCAGTGTAAACAGCTGCTAGAGTGTTGCAAGCCACTCTGTTGTGGTGTGGAGCGTTCCTTCTTTTGGCGGAATTGCACACTGGTAGAGGCATTTTTTTGCAAGCTTGTAAACACACTGCTTGTCTGCACTGGTGTAGCCCCTTGGTACCATGCAAAACTCCTGCTGCCTCCACCTCATCAAGCTGAGTGCTTGTCTGGTGTTATTTCTCTGTACCAGCGTTTGTGACTTTTATGGGTGTTAATAATAACAGGACATTTATAAATGAAGCAAATGGATATTGATTAAAGATGAGTGAACAATGCATTACCCACTCTGTGGTGCAATTGTGGATATGGCAACAATTCATATCAAGCTGGATTACAAATATTTTAACTGGATAGTCCAGATATCGCAGATATTTGACATAATAATAGGGGTGAATGGTGTTGTGGACCCTGGGTCCCAGAGCAGCCCCCATCCCTTCTGTAAGGCCTTGAAATCAGCTCCACTACTAGGAGGAGGAGATGACTGACTGAATGAATGTGCATGTGCTTGTACAAGCACGTGCTCATTCATTCAGAATGACAGCACATGTCAGTGGGGCTGCCAGCCATGGAGGTGAGTGGAGGGTTGTGCGGTGGCTTTGCGGTCGGGGACAGGGTGGGGGCGGGGGTGAGTGGTGGCTTGGGGTTGGTGGGCACTACCTGATGGGGTGGGTGGATAGGGGGTTCAGAGACATCAGGGATTTATTTGCTATTTTAAAAATTAAAAGTGCTGCATCTGAGCATGGGGGGTCCACTAGACACCAGGGTAGTTTTTGATTATTAGAGCCAGTGATTGTCGGTGTGGGGGGTTCCATTAGACACCAGGGATTGTTTTGGGGTGGTGGATTGGCAGGATAGGGGTCCACTAGACACCAAGGATTTTGGCCTTGTGATTGTTGGGGTGGGGGTTCCACCAGAAACTAGGGAGATATATATATATACAGTATATATATATAAAATCAATGCTCAATGAACTCCCCAAGGACCTGACAGCATCTAATAAGGCTAGTCAATTCAAATCAGGACTCAGACCCCACTTAGCCCTTGAGAATGTCTGTGATTGCTTCTGCTAACCCCATATTATCTAACCTCTGCTTACCACCCCCCTGGACACTAGTTAAACTGCCTCGTTGCTTTCCCTTCCCCCCTGCCATCACTGCCCAGCCACCATTTATCTCATCTTGCATCTCCCCTCACCCATGACCTACCCCTATGCCACCCCTCCTCCTCCCATGACCTGCCTACTTCCCCATTTGCCACCTCTGTCCCTGTCCCCACCCTCCAGGGACAATTCTCCCTCCAATTCATCCCTTCTCCTCTCCTCTCCTCTCCTCCCTCTGCCCACTCCTACCATGTTGCTACTCCCACCACTCTCCTCCTCCATAGTCAAGTGCTGACAACGTCTCTCTGGCTGCTTTCTTACAGAGCAATGATATGGATCCTTAGTCCTCTTGCTTTACTCTGAACTTACCTTGTTACTGCCTTAACAAACAATCTGTTCTTGTTCAGGATAGTTTCCATTATCCTGCACTTGATTCTAATCTAGTCCTAGCTTGACAGACTCTCTAACTGTCTATGCAACCAATGTATATATGTACACCTTTTGTAACCTGCAATGTAAACTCACTATTGAATCTGTGGAACCTTATGTAATCTAAGTGTTCTTCATTTATCTTATGTATCTGTATGACTTGGAACCTTCGTAAAGGAGTCTCTCACTCAAAGGTATTAACCCCAATCTGAAAAAAAAAAATAACTAAAATAAAATAAAATGAATATATACTTATTTTTAAAACTGGGAGGGGACTGGTGATTGGCGGTGGGGGACCACTAGACACCAGGGATAGATCAGGGGTGCTGTTGGGGGATTCACAGTTTGTAACCTCTACTTGTTTTGATGTTTTGTTTTTTTTTTGCTCCCCTGCCCCCGGGCCGGCCACTCCTTTGGGCCTCCTAGGTCCCCCACCTGACACCCTACCCCCCTGCCCCCAGCTCACATTTGCAGCCTACACCCCAGGGTAACCCGCGTAACCCTCTCGCTGGATGGGTCACTCTCCTCCAAGGGGAAGGCACTGGTGGGGCAGCCAGCACACTCTTCAATTGGCTCTGGGTGCCACTGCTGAGGTGGGCATGGCTGGACTACAGGGCTTCTGTGTTGACAGGGGCTGGCAGATGTCATCTGGTCAACCCAGGAGCTGCTTTTCCTCCCTGTTTTCCCTGGGAAAAAGGAAACCCTAGGTGCATGCAGATGTACGCCCATGCCCCCAAGTCAACACAGCCCAGTGCACTACTGTGCCCCTGGCCTCTGCAGGCACCTGGCTGTATCACTGCCCTCCCCCCAGGAGAAGGTGAGCAGTCTCCAATGCTTGAGACTTCTCCACCTGGCTGGCCCTCGGGCATCCTGGGTTCATTCCCATTCATCTTTTAAATTTATCTTATAAAATGGCAAAATTGCTTTAAAGGGGGATGAAAGTGTATTTTTGTGGTAGTGCTCTGATATAAACATGGTCATGTGAAGAAAATGGCATTTAAATGCATAACATCAAACTGTACTGTACAGGCCCAATTTTCAAAGAGCTTGCAACAACGCAAAGGATTTGTGCCGAAAGAGTTTGATGAATACCTCTCAACCTTTCTTTGCCAAAATGTGTGACAGGATGTGTGACGAATGACCAAAATGTGTGACGTATCTTCAAACTTGGCACTGCAAGTTCAGAACACTATTGCTATCAGTGCACTAATGCTCTTAATGTTTGCTGATAACTGAAATAATAGAGTATTATTAATTTCTGCTTTAAAGTCCTGGTGGGAAATGTGGAATATCACCTTCCCCATGTGGGACAAAGAATTTCTGAGGGGAAAATGAGTGACGTACCTCGTAATGTGTGACAGTTGAGACGTATGGTTTGATGAATGGGGTGACTTGCATCAAAAACTGTGTCAATTGCAATTTTCTAATGCAACCTGTGTCAAACCCAGACACAGCTGTGCCAAAGTCCTTTGCATCAGAAGTTGCATCAAAAATCCTTTGCTCCATGGTGCAAATACAGTTTGTGTCAAAAAAAATCTGCCATATCCCGTTTTATGGAATTTTAGAAGGTGGTGCTCCCACAATTACGTCAATGATTTCTCACACCTGTTAGACCAGGGTGGAGTTGGTCTAAAGCAGAAAGCATACAAAAAGGGCCATGCTAGGCAACTGGAATGTGAGTCACTACTGGGGAGCTACTGAAGCAGCACAAGCACCAGAGGGATGACAACTGAGAATGCCAGAACTAGCAGCCCTGCTAGCCATTAGGCTGGCTATGCATAGGCAGCATTTGCCTTTCTGCTGGCAGTCTCTGGCAGAGGATGATGCCCCTGTGGAGAGGGAGGGTAGTGGGTGGTGTATGGACCCTGTAATGGTATACAGAAGGTGGATATCATTCTGGGACCTCTCAGAGGAGCAGTGTTTGGCTTGTTACCACCTTTTTCTCAATACTATACAGGAGCTATGGGATGAGTTCAGGGGAATCTGCAGATCCGAACACGAAGGAGGCATCCAATTCCAGTTGAAGAGAAGGTGTCTGCAGCATTATGCTTACTGACAATGGAACATTCCATACCCTGACAGGCAACACTATGGGCATCTCTCAGTCTGCAGTGTCCAAATGTTTGAAGCAGTTTCTTGAGGCCCTGCTGCATAGGATTAACAAATAATCTCTTTCCCACAGGAGGCACAGCAGCAACTTTCTGTAAAGTAGGGCTTCTGTGGATTGCACAGTTCCCCATGTACTGGGTGCCTTGGACTGCGTGCATGTGGCAATATGTGCACCGACCATGGATGCAGTTGTGTATGTCAACAGAAAGGGGTCCTATTCAATGAACATCCAGGTCATGTGCGACAGCCAGTGCCACATCCTTGATGTGGTCACCCAGTTTTCTGGCTCCTGCCATGATGCATACTTCATGAGACAGAGTGGGCTGTATGAGGCATTCGCATGTGGGGATATACATAGAGGATGGCTAATAGGTAAGTGCGTGAGCAGGTATGCAAGCAAGGTGCAATGGGCAGTGGAATAGCATGTGTGAAACTGTGATGTGTGCTGCTGGATCACCAGTGCAGTGGACACAGTTGGACATGGCACATGTGACCCAGACAGAGTGAGACCTGACTTGCCATGAAGGACATGTGGTGTCTTGACTGCCTGTAATGTGAATGGAATTATACATGGGTGATGTGTGTGAGTGACGTGACTCATGGGCTGGGGGGAGGGCAGAGGGGCCAGTGGTATGGGGGATCAGCATCTAGGTTGGGGGCATAGCAGGACAAATGGTGGTGTGACAATGTGGCTAACCATGCCATTCCATCCCCACAGGTGGTAGTGGCTACCCCCAGCAGCCATGGCTGATGACCCCGGTGAGGCACCCTGAAACAGAGGCACAGCTAAGATAGAACAAGGCACATGCTGCCACCAGGTCCATCACTGAGCACATCTTCAGTGTTCCTAAGATGTGATTTCACTGCCTAGATCTTTCAGGACAGGCCTTACAGTATACACCACAGATGGCATGCCAGATATTCATCAAGTGCTGCATCATCCACAGCATTGCACTGTCACACCACATTGTCATGCAAGGCATGGTGGGGCACTCAAACAGAAGGAAGAGGAGGATGAAGTGGAATAGCCAGGGGACAAAAGGACTGGCAAGGTGAAGGGAAGAGGAGCACAGGCAGCAGGTCATCATGTTAGAGTGGATGTAATCAGAAGCCACTTTGCATGACTATAAACATATCGTGACAGGACAACAGCCAGTCCACAGACTGTGCACTAAGATGACATCAAGCTCACCACGTGGCCCAGATGGTGTACCAGAGAAATATTCCACTGCCTGGGGCAGGCATCTGGGAGTGGTGGCATGTCACATGTCAATATGCCCACTGCCAGGTGGTTGCCCCTGTGAGGGTAGATCAGCATCATTTTCCAGTGCCAGCCACCTGGGGACACTAGAGTCTGGTGATGTGCTAGCCAGGTGAGACATGGGGAAGCAGGTGTGAGTGCTCACACACAAATAGGGGAGACAGGAAGGAAAGTCACTGTGCAGGGTGGAGAGGACCACAGTGGGGAACTGTTGGCATATATGGCCCAGGGCACAGAATAGGACAGTGCCATGGCAACAGGCGGAAAGGGTCACAAGTACCAAGAGCATGCGGGACAACATATAGTAAGTAGGGTCAGGTGGGCTGGTGGGCTTCCATCCAATGGCAGGAATTGGTGAGACCCATGTTACATGGGGAACATGAGTGCTCCCTGGGATTGGAGGGAAAGTGTGCATGCACATAACCATGGAGGATGATGGTAGAACAGTGGCTTATGTGTGTAGGTTGTGCAGAATGTGGTGGTCAGGTGTGAGTGACCTGTATTCTGGGAACAGACTGCCAGTGAGTACTACTGACATTATGCGGGGCTTTTCAGGCACAGGTACACTGGACAGGATGGTGAGGGGTGAGAGCAACATCTCAAGTGCTGTTATGTCTGTTGGAGGCATGGGCAGGGGCCATAGATATATCATAACAGAACAGGGCAGTACATGGAGTAGCAAGTGGGCCCTGCTGGAAGTTACTGGTTGGAACCCGTGTGTGTCATGCAGTATGCTGGGAAAGAAATACACTGATAGTGTGTGTTTGGAGTCACCCAATGTCACCCTGTGTCAGGGGCTGCATGTGTGAGGGCGGGTGGCACAGCAGGGTCCTAGAAGGCATCTAGTGGTCCCATGATATGAAGTCGGCAGCTGTTTGGGGTTGTGAGCAAGAGGGTGTGGGTGAGAAAAGCAAGCTATGGTGCATGAGGGGCACACAAGAGGGAGACTCAGTGGACCCTGGGATATGTGGGACTGAGGGGGTCCACTGGGGGCTCAGCCAGAGTCACTGATGCAAAATGGGCCTCTCCAGAAGGACAGGGAATACTTGTTGCATATTCATACCATTTTGATGGTATACCGTCACTACAGTGACAACTTTACAGTGACGTGGTTGATACTGACAACATCACCATGTTGCTGTAAAGTCCACCTGGGACCCCTGCACCCTTTCCCAAGGTCCTGCACCCCTTACCTGAGTCAGCTCCATCTCAGAGTTGAGAATCCTGAAGAGGGGGTTGATGCAATATGTGTAGATTATTGTGGTGAATACTGCCACAATTTGTGTCAAGGTAAAAAATGCCACAAATTGTGTGATGCACACACACTGAATGTAGAATGCAGAAGTAAACATACCAAACATGGGGCACCTCTTAGTGTGCAGTGTGTGAACTTGAAGAAGGCCTGGGGGAGATTACAGTGCACTCTGCATAACCAGAACCACTGTATAACAAACAGTTATTAAAATGAAGTTTATTTGCTAAAATGGCTGCAGCATGGGGTAGGGCCCCTAATTTCATGGAGGAGGAGACAGTCCACCTGGTAAGTTCAGTAGGGAAATGGGCCTGAGTGTTTCTGCCACCAGGAAGCAATCACCACATCCCACTTGAGCAGGAAAGGGTGTGGCACATCATAGCTGGGAAGCTTGCCACTTGTCTGGGGTCAGGAGGACCACCAGACAAATAAAGCATCAGTGGGATGACTTGTCCTCAGGACTCCCACCTGTCTGAGAAGGCTACAGGAAATCTCTTGGGAGGTAGATATCACCATGAAGGGAGGACACAGGTGTGAATGAGTTAAGTGCATATTACATTAACACTTGAGCCTTGTGATCCTCCCCCCTCCAACAATGCATATACAGTGATGTTCTGTTCCTGCTTGTGTCTCCTGCACTGACATTCCTGCTACCCAGGAGGGGGAGGAGGAGGAGGCCTCTGGGTCAGCACCAGTGGCAGCGGAGGAGGAAGGTGGACAAGTCAGCAGGCAAGGTAGGCAATATGTGTGGTATATGTCCATTGTATCAGCACTATCACATGCATAACAGGGACAGTGACAAAGCATCACGTGACTTGTTCTTGTACATCAGGTCTACCATGTTGGAACACGCTCATTCCGGGAACTGTGATGGGCACGAGTGCACTGCGGCTACCTTGGAAGGCAAAAAGTGGTTGTGCAGCATAGTACATAACCAGTCCCTACCACAACCAACATGGCAATGGGTAAGGTAACCATCTGTCCTGAGCACCAGTGTGGGTGGGAACATGGGGCTATTGCCAGGAACAGTGAGCCATAATGTGTATGTATGGCCAAAAGCAAGTGACAAGTTAACAGCACGTAGAGTGTGCAACAATGTGGCCAACAGTGCTGCAGAGTGTATGGAAGCAGAACAACATATGCCATGATGTGTGCAGTACCATGGCACAATGTTGGCTTCTTTGGAGTTTCTGCCGCACCATCCCTGGGCATATTAGTGAAATGTCAGAGGTCAGCAACACATGGGCTGAGACATTCCTTCCCATGTGCCATAAGGTGCCATAACAGGGCCCCTATGGATGGCTGGGATAGTGCCTGCTCTGGACATGTCAGAAGAGGGTGGGAAAATGTGCACAGGAGTGCTGTGTGTCAAGCAGTACTGCGTGTTTCACTTGGCACATGTATCCTGCCTTGTTAAGGTGGGGTGTCATAAGGAATGGAGGGGGAAGACAGGCACAGCACACAGGCCATCCCACATGATGGGTGCATTAGGGGCAGTTGCCCATTCATACATGATTGCCTTGTCATGTGCAGTCCCTCCTACAGGCTCATAAACATATTAAGGGGCCCCAGCACAGCGGCACAAGGGACTGTGCATACTATGCCTGTTGGGAGTATACAGGTGACAGCAGTGGTGACCAACCATGGAACACAGTAGTGGCTATGGTGGTGACATGGATGGTACACAATGCCAGTGCAGGTGCAAAAACAGAATGCAGCACAGCACATGAAGTGCATGAATGCCAAGTGCACTGCACCCTATACGTCATGTGGCAGATGCAGACCACCTGAAAGTGGTCAGGGCATGGCATTCGCTATGGATTCAGGTGTTGTGGCTGATGCTTCACCATGAAGCCTGGGTGTCATTGGTGGTCCACCAAAAGCACCCCCTGTGAGGTATATGCTGGAGTTCATTGTGGTGAAGGGGGTGGGTTGACGTGTGCACCATCATGTGTGCAGGATGCACAGGAGAAACAAGTTGAGGCCACCCTGCAGTGGAGTCATGAGAGGTATGGGGTGGATCATTGTGTGGGTCACACATGGGGTGCACAGCTACATAGGGAGCCAATGGCATGGCAGTCATGACCATCATGGGAAGGGCCAGAAGGGTGACGCAGGAGAGCATGGAGGCAGGTACCGTGCATGTCCTGTAGCCTGTTGTGCAACACCTGGGTAACTTGCTGGCCACCTGGCCTGTCCCCCAGGTGGCAGCTTCATGATGTGCCAGTTGGCCACAGGCCACATGTGCACCAACGTGAACACAATTTGTTTGGGAATAAGACTGGACTGCCATGGTGATGTCTGTATGTAGTGTATGGCATGTTACAGTGTTTCCCATAGCCTGTGGTTAATTGTACATAGGGACAGGTGTCCACACACAGTTGGACACCATTATACCTTGTGAGAGGGATGGGAAGGTATGTGTACTCACAGCACAGTCTGTGCCCATGGTATGGTGTAACCACTAACTTGTGTGCCCGCAAGGGGGGGGGGCATTGAGACTTCCACAGCAGGGTATGTCTGGGTGGTGTGCACTGCTGTCTGCCACTATGTTGTGGGGGAGGGGACAAGGGATGCTAACACAACCCAGGTAACAGTACAAAAAGGATCCTGTGGCATGATGCAAACCTAAGGTATTCCACACTACAGTACCATAGTACAGCTACACAGTTGGACCCTGTGGAGGATGGCAATAAGCCTAATCTGAAGTTCCATTGATGTTCTACATATGTGAGCTACAAATGATGAGCATGTGTGGAATGTTGACCTGGGGTGGGTGATATTGCCACGGCTACAGGCTGTCTTGATGTGGAGAATGTGTCATAGATGCAGAGGTACATGGATGACAGTGCCAGCCCTGGTCCACAGACACATGCCCCCGTGGTTCTGATAGTCAGGGGCAGACACCACATAGGTCTTGCATTACAGAAGACCCATGGGACCCTGAATATGCCTGTGGTTGGTTGAGGACAAGCATGGGAGACCACGGGGACCTGCATTGCATGTTGTCGTACTATGCACACATGATAAATGCATGCCATTCCCCTGTGCACATCTCTCCACCCCTTCCAATGGTGTGCCTCCCACTTAGGTTCACATCATGCTTTCCTATCAGCATGGCACCCTCTACAGTATGACTGTATCCATGGTGAACATGTGCAACTAGGGTGGTCCAGCATCACGTGGTTATCATTAGTGTCACCCACCACAGTGGTAGAACCCTGTCATGCAGTGTCCCAGGTAGGTAGGCCAATAATGGTGATGTGGCCATGGGCACGGCATCCCCACTCACAACCATGCCATATCCCTATACATCCCTTTTCCTCTGGAGTTCCACAAACAGTGTCCACCAAGACCATTCCACCATGGGTGTGCTGCCATGTCTATGGTGGTGGCTGGACATATGCTAGTAGGTACATGCAGTCACATGAATCTTACAGAGGTGTTGGACACATGCTGACTCCCAGCAGGGCATGTGGATGGCACACATGCCTGGGCTGTGGACAGCACCAATAAACCTGTCGACATGTGTTCCACACCTGACATGACTCCCCAGGCTGGTGAGTACAGGCTGTATATGTTGACATGGTGGCATGTCCCAGAGTACGTGCCCTTCACTGGGGCACCTCCTGAACATGTGCCTATGCTCAGATGTGGGCCAGCATTGCCCACATACCATAGCATGGTGCATTAACACCAACACTCATCTCCACCTACAGATGCTGCAGTAAGATAGCCAACACTGCACTGCTATGCCATACATTTACATGCAGGACAACACATGTCAGGAGGGTCAGTCCTTGCTGCTCACCCTCACCCTGACACATGCCTTTTGCATTGTGGGCCATGGTCACACTGTCACTCACAACATGGTGGGATACAGTCGTTCAGCGTGGGGGCCCTCACCATACCTCCCATGATCTGCATGGTAGCAGAGGGAGATGACACCTGATGTTCTGGAGCCATCCCCTGGGGAAACCTACCACCGGAGGTGGATGAACCTCTGCAGGGCAGACATAACCACTTTGTAGACATCATTACAGATGGACTGCAAGAACTTTCATCTGACCTTCACAGGATGCAGGGTACAATGGAAAAGTCATGAGGGCCATTAGGAAGTTTCGACAGTAAGGGAATGAGAGAGCTGCAGGCCACATCCCTGCAGTGCAGGCCTCAGTTGTAAATAGTTTATATATCTCACTTTACTTTTTTCACATCTTGTGTTTGTAATGTTTCACTGTGTTCTTTGACATTTAGTCCCAATTTTATGAGCCCCCATATACCTAAATCCTGTTGTTTGTTAATGTTTCTACTGTTCTGCACACTCTTGTTTGTTTCTTGATTTATTGTTACTGTTGTTAAGCCTATTGTCCCTTTTGCACCTCCCCTTCCTATGTTGAAATTTTACAGTTTGTTAATCTATGGTCTGTGTGGTTCATTTTACTGAGTAAAGGTCCCATGACTGATGGTGGGTATGGGACCTGTAGGTTAGTTGGCCATGGGCACATCATGGCATGTGCTGGATGGTACCGCACAGCAACTCATATCTCCTGCCATTGGTATGCTGAACCACCTCTGGTACATCTGTAACACCAGCCCACAATCCCTCCACCAACATTATACTCGATCCCAGCTGGGTCACAGATCTTTGCCCATGGCAGGCCAGTGTTGTGAGGTGATCTCAACAGGGCACCATTCAAGGCTCTGTTACCACTCGGGCCCTTGATGTCCATTCACCTTACCTGCCACTGTGGACCCCATACTGTCTGGTCAAGGCACATCCTGTGTGCTTCTAAGCCATTACACAGCATCGTGCTGCTGTACACCACAGTGTCCCATGTGTGATCCCCCCACAAGCAGTTCCTGTGGTGATTGCTGCCAAGGTAGTGCAGTGTAGGCCTACAGGGACTTCCACTGGTGTGTGTAACATAAGGGTTTGTCCTGACAACTGCAGGCAAATGGTTCAGGCCATCCTCTGGCAGCACTGTCTACATGTGGATGTGTCACACAGCACTCCTTATGCCAGTTTCACCACATCCTGTCCTGACTGCTGGGCCTACTCATCATGGCGACATTTATTTATTTATTTAGTTTTTGTTGACTGGGTAAGTGCACTAGACAAATCCTGCCTATTTTCAGGCACAACCTGGGGAAGGGGGATACAGATGAATGCCAACTGACCTTGAACCAGATTAAGCTGTTTGTGGTATTTTTAGTGAATGAGGGAAATTTGGCCAGGACATCGGGGAAATTCCCCCATTCTTTTCGATAAGTGCCATGGGATCTTTAACATCCACCTGAACTACCACCAATCCAGGCAGATGGGACCTCAGTTTAATGTCTCATCCGAAAGACAGCACCTCAGAAGTGCAGCACCCCTCTCATGCTGCACTACAGTGTCAGTACTGGGATACTAACCCAAGTGCCAGATGTGGGAACTGAACCCACCGCCCTCTGATCTCCCAGCCTCAGAGGCGAGTGTGCTACCTACTGAGCCACTGACACTGATTCATTGGGACTGGGCCTGTGCCTTGCCTAGCCACATGGCTACCACCCATGTTGACAGGCAACCAAAGTGCAGGACATCTGTGGAGCTGTGTGGCCTGCCAACAGTGTGGTAGGAATATTTCTGTGATGCCATAAAAGGAGGGCACACAAGGTATTAGGCAATTACAACTTTATTGACATGATAGCTGGTGAGATTAACACTCTCATATGTAAGTGGTCATAGGTAAATACTTGAAGACAAACCTCCCAACAAGCTCCACAACCATCCCACACTCCCCAAAACCCAAACTGTTACACACCCTCCACAAATCCCCAACATTCTCCCCACATGCCCCACAACCGATCATCCCACAGCACCCCACCATGCCCCCACCAAATTCTCCCATACTTCCCTAACCCCCCAGTTGTCATGGTCACCCCTCTAGCCACGTCCACTGCCACTGTCTAGCTGCCTCTGCTTCCCACTTCTGCCTGCTTGTCTTCCATCAGCATTCCCTGTGGTTACATGTGGCATGCGAGTTCCATGGTCTCCGTGGGTGATTAGAGACTGCCTTTCCACTGTATTGCCTGACCCTCCTCAGGGCCAAAATATTACTCTGCATAGTATTGTCTCTGTACCCTGTTCTAACCCCTGTGCACTCAGGCCTCCATCCTCTCTTTTCGGGTGGTCCCTGTGTGGACATCTCATGGTCCACAGCCAACTGATATTTGCCTGCTGTCCCAGAGGTTACACCATTGGTTCCACTCACTGTGGTTGGGGCAGCACATGCACGTCACCCCTACAATTCCCCACAGGGCTCTCAGATGACTGCTGTTGTGTCTCTGTAGGGGGTGCAAGGATGGTGCATTGTGATGTCAGCGGTGTGCTGGTGACCCCTATGGAAACCACACCCCAGTCCACAGTGCTGCATGGCATACCATCACAGTGTGGGGATATGATGTGTGGGGGAGGGGTTCCAACCTGTACTGCCACACTGTCGGTGCTGCCTCCACTGCCTTCTAACTTGTCCCTCCACACTGGCTGGAGACATCATTTGTGACCCGGGGGGGGCACACAACCTGCTGAGCTCCAGTACCACAGGTGCAGTTGCATCCATCAGCATAGCCACATGGGCCCATGATGGTATGGATACCTCAGGCTCAGGAGTTGCAGGGGTTCACTATTGTGTGCTCTCTCACTGCCAGTACTCCCTTTGTTGGACCTGGGTGTCGCTGCTAGTTCCACTTACAACACGGTTTACGTTGGGGTGCATCAGACTATGTCCTTGGCTGAGTCATGGTGCAAGGGCATACCCTGGCATTTCTGAGCCATAGCCCTGCCCACTACAGGTTGTACTACCTCCAATGCCTGGCCCGGTATTGCCATTGGTGTGTGCACCTCTGCCACTCTGGCTGGCATCTCCCCATGTGTGCAGTGCATGTACATACCCCAACGGTGTATTGGAATCATTGTAGGGCAGCTTTGGAGCTAGCGCCCTGCTGCATCTCATGCATGGTGATGAGGATACAGTCCTTATTGCTGGCAGTGTGGTAGAAGTCCTCATCCAGGGTGCCCTGATGCTGCCACCTCATGTCCCATGTAATGCCAGGCAGTGCCATCAACAGAATTTGGCCAACGTTCTCCTGCAGGGCCACCACACAGTCAAGCTCAAGCAACACATGGTCAAGTATGACTGTTTGACACTTGGCCACTGCTTGCATCCCCTGCAGGACAGCTGTCTGCTGTGCCTTGTGGGTAGATACACGCTGCAGGCCACAGGTGATGGTGTCCCTCACACTATTAATTTCACCCTCCACACACACTGATGATGTTGCCTTGCAGTACTGTGATATTGCTCAATGGCCACCCAGATGGCACTTAGTTCTCTGCCTAACTCTACCTATGGGTCAAGCATACTTTGGCAGAACTGGTCCACCTCATCCACATCCATTTCCAAATAAGGGAAGCCAGGTGCTTCTCCTGCCACTGTCCCCTCCCCCCTGGATAGATGTTGTTGGGGACAGGTCCTGTGCCACATTGTACTGGATCATGTCTGCTTGACTGGTGCCACTGCTATTGTGATCCAGTTGTTGTCCTACCAATAACTCTGCCCATTCCTCACTGTCTTCTACCAGCTCTGGATGGTCTTGGTACTCAGTGTTCTCTCCAGGATGTGTGTCTTCACTTGAGGGTGTCTCACCTCCACGCACTGAAGGGATTTCACTCTTGGAATCTGTTTTCACACCACCCTGTGCTGTGCATTCACTGGGCCCTGCTGTGACTGTGCCAAACATGCTGTTGTTACCTGGAATGAGAGTGGCACATGTTCATTTTGTTACGGTCCAGGGACAGAGTCACAGACACGTATTGCTCAATCCCCCCATTGCCAATACTGTACATGCTGAGCCTCTGTCAGCCCCAAAAATTGCCTGCATGACACCCCTTGTGGTGCACATGGGCTTACACTGGGTTCATACCCCAAACAACACACAAATGTTACAGACGACAGAATTTGCTAATGCCCCCCCCCCCCAGATCATGGCACCTGCTCCGCAGTATCACACACTGGCTTCTTTCAGGGTACTTCACAGTATCTCACCCATGGCTGCGCAGCTGTGTACTACCACCACTTGCCTGGCCATGGTGACACATTCCAGTTGTGCAGTGCAACCCAGCGTATTTCTCCAGGCCTCCCCTGTGGCACAGCAGTCATTCGTCATCCCACTCTTGAGACTCTTTGCTGTATATGTTAAGCAGCATGGTACCCTCCTGAGGCCCTCCCCCATGCATAGGGTCCCAGGTGACTCTTCATTGGACTGTCACTGATACCATGAGGAACATCCTGTCACATCTGGCCTGGATGGGACCCACTGAGCCACCTGGCTTCCTCCCCCTACACAGACCTCTTTGTTCTCTGTGTTACCAGCACCCCCCCTTTCTGCCATACAGAGCACCAACAGACACATCCCCTGATCCCCCAGCAGGCCACCTGCACCAGCCAGTACCAGTGTACTTCACTCTCACAAACACAACTGACACGCCCCCCCGACCCAGAACCCACCCTACACATCTCCCTCACCAAAGTCCTCAACATCCTTTCTCCTCCCACCCACAGTCCACTACTGTCTCCCTATGCAAGTCACTGCACTGGGGCTTCTGATGGCATATCCGGACCATCTGCAACACACAACTGCAGCCACATGCACAACCATAGACTGCTGGCTGCTGCTTAACATATAGCAATTGTGCTAGTGGCCATCACACCACCTCACCCTCTGCCTCATACCTTCATGTGTGCATCTGTGTCAGCAAGTGCCAGTCCACCAGTCCTCCACAGCTATGTGGCCCAGCACCCATGTTCACCACCATGGATAACTGGCCAGGAACACACACACTACACCCACATCTGCACCACAGCATTCAACTGTGTGTTGCACCCTCTGCCCTGTTTTCCCCCCTACCCTGCACATATTTGTGCATTTCATGTGTCCTGTCATCTGAGGCCTCCTGCACTGGCACCCAACAGTTCCTTGGCACTCTGGTGACACACCTTGCAGTGGGTCCCTGGCACCTGGACCAAACCATCAGGGTGTCATCACTGTCACTTGAAACAGCAGCATTGCTGCAGCCCCCCATGGGTGCCATGTGCATGTCACCCTGGCATACTTTCCATCCATGCCTGTCACCACCTCCTACCCCACATGCCCTGGACACAGCATTACCATTCCACACACCACTTCACATCATCATCATCACCATATCACATCTGTCTGTCTTGTACTGACACCACAGACTGTACTTGTGCAGTGCCCTGCTTACCTGCTGTGCTCTGCAGTTTCTATGTGTCTATATTACTGTCCCCCTCAATGGTCCTCATGCTGAGGAGGGTGGCCACATGCTCCTCCTAGCTGCTCAGCTGGACTACCTCATGTATTCCTCCTCCAGTGGCCATGGCAGTCTGCCTGATTCTTGTCATCTTTTCTTTGGAACAGAGCCTAGTGTTACGATACTATTTTTAAAGCTCACACACCAACCTTTTCATGGAGACCACAGCATACACACATGAGGAAACCTGTTCCCAGGCCTTTCTCCCATGGTATCTCACCTACTTGTCCCCACCTCTGTGGAGGAGATCCACCTGTGCATCCAGCTCCTCTATGAGCACTTCTGTCTCCTCTTGTGAGAAGTTTTTCTTCCTTGCCTGCTTGCCTCCCCTGGCCTCAGGCATCTCTTCTGGTCTCCATTTTCTCTTGCAATCTGCACTGCAATACACCTTGTGTCAAACCCACTCACTTCGCCCCTTTTTATGATGGAGTTTTTGAATTGCATCAAATGGTACCAGGTGATTATAGCGCGGACAAAATCGCGCATGAAATAATGAGCTTTAGGAAGCACAAATGGCTCTACAGTGACAGAGGTTGTTTCAACTTGTGATAAGAGCCACTACCCCTGTCACTGTAGGCTCCCATGACACAACATAAAGGATGCTGCCAGGGTGGTGCTTGGCCAAGCTGCTCCCATGGTGGGGTGGCTACAGCTGCCTCGGGCATCGTTAGAGACCTGGGGCTGCGGTTTAGTTCTCCCCAGGTCCCACTGTAATGCGGGTTTTTTTGTGAAAAAAACATTTTTCCCTGCTCCGAGGTTTCTTCTTTCCCCAAAGTCCATGACCCCCTGGTGTTGATTACTATAAGTCCAGGTGATGTGGGGAGCAAAGCCCCCCTCAAAAAGAAAGATAGTTGCTGTATTCACAACGGCATGTGCTCTTGTTGTTTCATTCTGGATTTTGTCCCGACACTGTTAGAGCACATGCCGTTGTGTCTGCGCCATTGTGTGCATGGTTTTCTCCACTACATCATGACCCCATGGTGCATCAAATCCAGTTAGACTGATGCAATTCATGACATTTCTGTAATATGGTGCACTGTGTTTGACACAATCTCTAATTTTGATGCAAATTGCATTGATCTAGGCATGCTCTGAAAATCATGCCCTACGTGTTTCTGAACATACAATACATGTACAGTCATTCCATCAAGTTGTCTGGATATTTCCAGATATTATGAGGAAAGAAAACCTTTCTGGTGACCCACCAGTGATACTGCAGTCAGTCAGGAAATTTCTCTAGAGATATAACAAAAATTTCAGGAACTACTGTATCTGGACATGCCAGTTTCTACAGCTGTACTGAACAGTATTTTTTGGAATTTCAGACATAGGCTCAGAAGAGAGGAAATGCTATCTGTGGTGCAAACCATTGAGAAGTCAAGCCTCTTGATTCACCTGTTCCATCCAAGTGTGCTGTTCAGTATTTGACTGGAATGGTGTGTGTTCCTTCTACAAGCTGTGTGAGGCCTAAGGTACAATGTTGGAGCCTTTCTAGTTGTGTTGCATACATTTTAATAAAGCTTTACATACATGTAAAGAATGTGAACACATTTAAAATTATTATCCTCTTACAGCTCAATATTCAAGGCAATCACATAACATTTATCCTGCCCTCCTGTATCTCAGCATTCATTCTACCCACATGGTGGAGGCCCTTAGGATACTATAAAAATCTATTTATTTGAAACTGTCTTGCTGTTTTAGTTAGTGTATTATATTTTTATTCAGATTTATTGCCTATTTACCTTTTAGTGTTGTATGTCAATATATTGTTTCCATTCCCTTTACAGTGCCCTGAACCTGTTGAAAAGGGCACCAGAGAAATAAACATTGCCTTCCCTCACCTTAATATACAGTACTGTTGTGCATTACATTCAAATTGTATGCTATGCTTTGTCTATGCTTTGTCGATAGAAACTGGAAATACTTTTGCAAATGTCCAAAATATTTCATGCACTGCATATGTGTTAGTGTCTTTCAAAACTATTTTATTACACAGTACTCTCCTGCTTTGTTCTGGCATAGTCTTTTAAAAATATATGTTTTACAGTGAGTTCCAAACAATCTTGAGCAAGTCCATATCTGGAGACTGGAAGTTGTTTGAACCAGTGTATACCAGTGTATATCATACTAAGCATGCAACGAGTAAGATAAAGCAGTGTGCTTTGGATCATTGTCGGGGGGGGGGGGTTAGTGGGGATGATAGCCAGCAGGAATCTTTGTTCTTTCAAATTGTATTGCTGCTTTTGCTATAATTTGGTTTGTGAAACATTCATTGTGCTTGATTTTTAACATTTTTTTTGAATTTATTACATGAAATTGCCTACAAGCAGACATTCTTAAATGCATGGCTTTAAACAAGCCAGTTACAGCATTTTAACAGTAGTGGATATTAGTTCAATGCACCCGTGTATTTTGGTATATCACTTGGAGAGGGGCGTATTTTTACAACAATTGAAACTAACAAAGTTACCTCTAAATGAGCACAAAACTAAATAGCTATGTCTATTGTTTGCAAAACCAAACATTACAGCCATGAACAGAGATACCTAAAATGATTAAACAAACAGCATTCACCCTAAACACAGGGTTAACTAACCACAATATCAAACATCGATGGTAAAGAATATATGGCATTCTGTACTTGTGCCACACAACAAAGGATTGTACTGAAGGTAAGAACATTTTTCAAACTACACTTAAAAAGTCTGTATAGAAGTTTGGCAGCCAATGAGCTCTCTGCATATACCAATACCTGTAAAATAAAGACAAAAAAGACAAACCCAACTTACTGTTAAAGAAACAGATAATTTGTATATAACATTCAGTTCAAAAGAGTCCAGCCATAGCTGAACCTTTACTATAAATGTCCATCATGTCACAAGATGGAGTTTTAGTGTGAAACAAGAGTTCAAGATGGAAAATGTAGGGGAAGAGGAAGGGAGCTCCACAAGAGGCAGTATCAATGGTGTCAATCTGCACCATTTTAGAAAGCCGTAATATTTATTTTAATGTCCCAAAATAAAATATAATCATTCAGCTAAGAATAAGGAGCTATATCTCTGTATTTTCAGGGACAATAATATCAGTTGTAACCATCATATTGCCTCATCCCACCACAGTATCTGCCATTAATACTGTATAGTCATTTTAAACCTCCTCTTTGCCATTTCAGCTGGAATCCTCACCCCTTGCCAAAAAATGTTTTTTAGTTTTGGGCAGAAGCTTGGCAGCCTTGGCTGCATCTGAAAACTGAAACACCTTACCTCCATAGATCACCCTCAAGCTGGCAGGTATCAGAAGGATGTGATGCACCTCCAAAGTACTAAGATGAGCCCTGACACCATCAACACTCTTTCTCTGCATTTGGGTAGTGCAACCCAGGTTGGGGACAAATTAATTCTAGCATTACTCCACTGTAAGGGACTTTGATTTTTTGCATTCTTAAGTAATATATTTCTCTCTATTGAGGTACAGAGCTAAAACAGAAGAGTTCTTGGAGGGGATTCTCCCATAGTGGTGCAATCTCTACTGCCACTTGGTGAGATTCTGTATATTTTTAAAAAAGCAAAGTCCTCCTCCAGATTCAAAAGTTCTTTTAGCCAGTCTCACAAGAATGTTAAGTGGGTCTCACCTTCTACCCACTCTGGCAAACCTAACAGGTGAACATAAGTAGCTTGGGTGGTATTTTCAATATTTTCTAGCTGTTTCCATAGCTGGCCATTAGACTTGCTGCCACCTCTAGATCTTTGTCAGCAGTTTTATTTGCTCCCTTTGTGTCGTCAGTTAGCGATCCCACCTTAGCATCTAGCAGCTTCAGCTGCATGGAAAAATCCTTCATTTTCTGATCCAATCCCTGGATCACTTTGAGCAATGCTGCATTTGAGGGCTGAGGTGAGTCTTTATCTCTGGCTCCAGTCTACGAATCTGTGCTAGTGCCTAGATTCAACTTCCTTGGTTGGGCACCCTCTGCACTGACTTCTGCCTTGTTCTCTCTCACCGTTTTTGGATCTGGTTGCACAATAATCCCAGACTATTCAGTATTTTTAGATAGCTATTGGGGAGATCTGTTTAGTGGAGTAGTTTTCTTTTTTAGTAGAAGTTTCAGCAAATTAAAATGGTTTTGTTCAGAAATCTGATGTAAGATGCAGAAATGCTGTTCACAGCTTGCCTGTTGGTCATGCCCCGCTCTTCAATGTCCTTCATTCCCAGACAAGGTAATCGAATATATATATATATATATTTAGTGGATCTCAACTAAATTTGTAAAGTAGTCTATCACGTAACTTTAATTTTGCATAGTACATACCTGCCCTCCGACTGTTATACTACCCATCTGGAATACACATACCAAAAATATATGTTGGACCTTGGCTCCACTTTGAAATTACACCACAGATGTACATCTTGACATGATTGGTTTTATACAGTACTGTGCCTTTTTCATAACTGTCATAGATGTGAAGTGTACCCCTGCTAATCCATTATTTGGATTATTTCAATCACTTCTCCTTGTTCACATCCTGGGTCAGTGACAAATGATGAAATTATGAACACTGGAGAACAAATGTAGTATAATAAACACCCCAAAAGCCAGCTCCTGCCTACTGTAAAATATATATAATTTGGACCAGTATGTTGGTGCAATTGTACAGGTAACACTCCCAATGCCAGTGAACCATGTTCAGGAATGATCCCGTGTCCCTAAGGGATGGTAAGTGGGAGGAGGACAAGTGTCCCAAAAGATGCTGCCCTTTGAGGATGGAGGGTTGTTGCCTCCACTGCAATGCTACCACCTAGGTGACCACAGATGATAGTGCAGCAGAGGTACTGCAGAAGGGAGCTGAGGACACTAGCCAGAATCTGCACTGTCATGCACAGAATGCAGTACAGTTGGATTGCTAAACATGCCAATATCCTCAGGTGCTGGGAGCACAAAAAAAAGTAAAAATGCTTGCATGATGCAAGATGAAGGACACTTGGGTTCTGGTGAAGCTGACCAGCCACACTACGCTGGAAGTGCACAAATAGAGGGCTGACACCTTGATTGGAGTGACCAGCCAAATAATCCCCATCTCTGGTAGTAAACCATGGGGTTCAAAAGCATATGAACTGGAGAAGGTTGGGTAAGAGGATGGGTGGTGGCCACCAGAATGGGCACCACCTGAGTAAAGGGGCATGAGCAAGAAATTTTAAAAACATACACATTTTTTCCAAAGTCATATACTCTACTATGCTTTCCCATAGATCCAACGCAGGCTCTGCAACCATTTTGCACTACTGATTTAGAAGCTGAGACCCCATATTTTGTGTTCAACAGTTCAAAGACTTCCCACATGATGCATTTTCATCATTATGCAGAAACCAAACCACAAAAATCATGTTGTCACTGTACATAATGCAGAAAACATTATTTAAAGCAGCAGTGCTATGAAAGTAGGGAACATTAGATTTTACCTTTTCTCAGTGTAAATGATTCTGGACATCTTTCAGTTTTATTTGATGTTAAAACTTTCTAGTTCCACCCAAATTTGAATATTTTGTAAATGTTTTTATTTAGTTCTTTCTCATGAAATCAAGATGGCCACCACATTTGTCTTAGAAATAGCATTATACTGTAGATCTGCCAAGGGAATGCCTCAAGAAAATAAAGAAAACACTCTTGGTGCACAGCATAGGTGGCACATAGAAATGTAGATTGGATGACTATGCTAATATTTTTATTAAATCTAGTGAAAACTAGCTTTTTGGCAATATATATTTTGTTACACTGGTGCTTTAATTCACTGTCCATTATTTTGGCCTGCTGTAACATTAACATACTGTCCCTTCAGTTAATTTACCAAGTACACAGTGTTAGTGGCACATATGGATTACGTTGTGTGGGCCACAGATACGATGATAACTAACCCCATACAGTGAAATACTTGTCCTGCTATTTTCAAGGAATGTGTGGGTCTGTTTATAAGTGGCACCAGCCATCTTCATTTCCTGATGGACTGATTCATCTCCGATTGATTTTCTTCCTATTTTTCTCCAACAAAGAGAACTGAATAGAAATAAAACCACAATGGCAAAATACAGTAATTAAAAAGGGCACATGTCATATTTCCTAGAAGTTTATCATAACAAGATTCAGAAAACATAACCTATGCCACTCTGTTTTTCCTGAATACAGATGAACATCAAACTCAAATGGAGGGGCTTACATATAATACAGTATTTACCTATCAACTTTAATGAATACTGGGTCATCAAGTTAACTTTTGAATCACACTGTAACCCTTGCCGTGGCTCTATGTCATTTATACGTACAGTATGTCATCACTGACCTGTGCCCACCTGCTGAAACCACATCTTAAAAAATAAAGTTTTGATCATTCATAATGGAAAAGCAAGGGAAAATACCTAATCCAATCAATAGAAGCACTCTGGATAGGGGGGTTGATATTAGTCCTTTCACAGAAGAAAGGGTTCTGAAAGAACTCTTAAAACTGAAGGTGGAAAAGCAATGGAACCTGAAGGGATTCACCCCAGGATTTTAAAAGAACTAAGGGAAGAACTAGTAGCACAACTGACTACCCTTTTTAATAAATCATGGGAGGATGGGGTGGTACCTGAGGACTGGAGGAGGGCAGATGTGATTCCCTTCACAAAGTGGGAGCAAGACAGAGGCAGGAAACTATAGACCTGTCAATTTGACCTCAGTGGTAGGGAAAATGATGGAATCACTTCTGAAGGAAAGAATTGTTGAGTACCTAGAGGCCAGTGGGGCACAGGACCCAAGGCAGCATGGATTCACAGCAGGAAGGTCATGTCAGACAAATCTAATTGACTTCTTTGACTGGTGACCAAAGCAGTAGACCAGGGAGGGGCTGTGGACATGGCCTACCTAGACTTTAGCAAGGCATTTGACACAGTCCCACACAAAAGATTAATAAACAAATTAGCCAGCCTGGGAGTGGGTCCTAGGGTGGTAGGCTGAGTAAAACACTAGGCTGAACAACAGGGCACAGAAGGTAATTGTAAATGGAGTCCACTCTGAAGAAAGAGGACACAGCAGGTAATAGTAAATGGAGTCACAGTGAAGAAAGGAGGGTTACTAGTGGGGTACCGCAGGGTTCAGTACTGGGGCTGGTCCTTTTTAATGTCTTTATAAGTGACATTGCAGAGGGACTGGAAGGGAAAGTATGTCTCTTTGCAGATGACACAAAGATCTGCAACAGGGCTGACACACAAGGTGGGGTGGAAAGGATGAAAAGGGACTTGGCAAGGTTGAAGGAATGGTCAAATGTATGGCAGCTTAGATTCAATGCAAAGAAGTGCAAAGTAATGCACCTGGGAAACAAAAACCCAGGGGAAGAGTACACGATGAGGGGTGAGATACTGACAACAACAAAAATGGAAAGGGATCTGGAGATAGTCATATGATATCAGATGACCTAAAGGTGGGCCAGCAATGTGAGAAGGCAGTAAGGAGGGCTGGGGGGATACTGGGATGCATAGGGAGAGGCATCACCAGTAGAAAACAGGAAGTTGTTGGCCCTCTGTACAGACAGTTGATAAGACCACATCTGGAGTACTGTGTACAGTTCTGGAGTCCCCGTCTCCACAAAGACATAGACAGGGTGGGGCTGTCCAGAGGAGGGCAACCAAAATGATGCAGGGTCTGCATCAGAAGACATATGAAGAAGGACTAAAGGAACTAAAGGTGTATAGCCTTGAGGAAAGGAGGGAGAGGGGGGACATGATAGAAACTTTCAAATTCCTCAAGGGAATCAACAAAGTCCAAGAGGGTAGCATCTTTCAGAAAAAGAGATGTGCAAAAACAAGGGGGCACAATTTGAAGATAGAGGGGGGATGGCTCAGAGATAATGTGAGGAAGTATTTCTTCACAGAGAGGGTTGTGGATACATGGAACAGCCTTCCTGAGGAGGTCATAGAGTCAAAAATAGTGGGGGAATTCAAGAATGCATGGGACAGACATAAGGCAATTCTAGTGGGGGGTAGGAGGAAGTAGGTTTTTGGTTAACTAGGATCTGCAGCTTATCCGTTATGTAGGGAAATGGGCAGACTGGGGGGCAAGCGGTCCTTATCTGCTGTCAAATTCTATGTTTCTATGTTTTTCATACCTCTTCAGCCTCTCTTCTCCTCGATTTGCATCCACATTCTGATTTATATGGATTACATAATTTTTTATTTTATTATCCCAATGAATATTAACAGCTGCTGCTGTACAGTACAGAACATATTGGCAGAGAACATATGTAGCAACAGGCAGATAGGAGAACTGTGCGATCACAGGGTGTCTCCCATCATCAAACCTTAAGTGGCTCAAGCTACAGTACACATGCTCCAAAACCCATGGTAAAGTGATATATTGTGTATTGTATTTTTATGGGATGCATGTTAATTTTCATATAGTTTTGTTCTTTTTTTTTTAATTCAATATACTTTATTCATTTTTAAGTTGTACATGGTAGTTATCGGGCATACAAGATATCACAGATAAATCAGTACATGATATTATCCTTGTGGTTACATCGGCTCTATAATAACTAATACTATACTAATACTATTAAATCTACAACTACATTTATCTCCTTGCAACCACTCCACCTCCACCTTTTATCTCACTGAGTCTTCATTTTTCTCTCTCTTTCTGTCTATATACAGGGTCATTAAATACTGTTTGGAGTTGGGAGCTTGTTGGTGTTTGAGAAAACTAACATGGGTTCTTTTATAAGTTTAAACATCAAACTCTTCATTACATGTTGAAACTTCCAGGATCCTTTATGGAGATTCATCATCTATATCATTCCCTGTTATTGAGTAATCAAAATTAGTGTGTATAGTTTGCCCCATTTCTTGTCAAAATTAGTGGAGGAATGTCTAAGGCTTGCAATCATCTTCTCTATTCTTAGGTTAAAGAGAAGCTCATTTAGCCATTCTGAATAAGAAATTAGTTGGGAATCTTTCCAGTGCTTCAGTACTAATCTTTTCACTGAGTGGGAGATTAGTGGCATAGCATATCTCCTCTTTAGTACTGGAACTTGGGAATAATCACCCAAAATACAGATTTCAGGTTTAAAAAGTTGTTCCAAGCCAAGTAGAGGATCAAGCTTGTTTTTGATTGTTTGCCATAGTGGTTTGATTGAAGGGCAATCCCAGAGAACTTGAAGAATAGTGCCTTCATTTAAGCCACACCTGGTGCACTTTGGGTCTTGCAGTTTGCCCATAGCTGCCAGCTTAGTTGGGGTGTAATAGATGTTATGTAATATATAAAATTGCACAAGGCAAAGTTTGTCATTGGAAGTGTAGGAATATACTGCTTGCCATATCTATCCCAGCAAAATTTTGTATCCAGAAATTGGGATTCCTAATATGGAGACGCCCCTTGGATATCCTGGTAAATGGCTGGATATAATATTGCTGTTATTTTTGAAACAGCATGTGGGCTTCATGCCAAGGTGCAAAGCTTATTAAGAAAGTCTGTTTGGTCAATATTCCAGGTTTCTGATTTGAATTTGCTGACTAATAAGTGTCTTATTTGGTAGCCTTTGAATATCTAGCTAGGAGAGAGGTGTAGAGAAAGCAACAATGCTGGGGTAGGTTTAATTTTATCATGTTCTAATAAATCTGAAACCCTTATTACCCTTCCCGGGGATCTTTTTTTAGGTTTTAAACATTTACCCTCTAGCATGAAGTTCAGATTTGAATATAAGGGTTGAGATATATCTCTACCATTGTTGTATTTAAGGGCTTTGCACAGTTGGGCATGCACTTTCAGTGACATATGGATCAGTTCATTCTTCAGAATAGTCGACCCTAATTTGGGAAATATAAAGTAGGCTAGCTAGGGATATGCCACTTTGCTTAATTACTAGTGTTTAATTTGTAACCATAATGATACGTAATTCTGGTGTGCTGTAATGGGATTAGGTGAATGCCAAGGAGATATTTCACCATATGACTTGCTAAATAATAATGAAAATATATGGAAGCCTAAGACCTCCTCTCTGTTTAGTTGCTCCTAACTTAATATATGATCTCTGTGGTGGTTTTGTCATCAGAGAAATTTGGAAATACTTTGTTGTAATCTTTGAAACCACGTTTGTGGAAGATAAAAGTTGAGTATGTGGAAGACAAAAGTTGAGCATGTTCAGGGGGTAAAATAATCTGGGGAGAACATTAATTTTAATTATATTACTTCTTCCTTGCAGGGAAAGATATATGGGGGACCATATGTCTAAGTCCTGTTGTATAGTTCCTAACAATACATCAGGATTTAACTTTTTCATTTGTGACAGGTTTGGTGTAATTGTGAGGCCTAGATATTTAAGTTTGGATGACCAGTTTAGTTGCAGGCCTACCATCTGCGAATGATAGGTGTGGCAATTTAATGGCATTATTGTTGATTTTCTATATTCAGTTTATAATTACAGAGATTCCCATATGCTTGTATTATGAAATTACTGCTTGAGAGAAATTGAGGATCAATATGTATGTAGCAATATGTCGTCGGCATATACCGATAGATGCAAATCCCATTCTCCAACCTGAATACCTTTAATTAAAGGGGAGTGTTTTAGGTGATATAAAAGTGGTTCCAGGTATAAATTAAAGAGTAGTGGTGAGAGAGGGCATCCTTAGCGTGTTCCAGAGTATAAAGGAAATAGCTCTGAGAAGACACCGTCGAAATAAACTTTTGCTGTAGGATTGGTGTATAGAATTTGTATCCACCTGACGAATGCTTGGGGAAAACCAAATTTCTTTAAGACTTCAAATAAGAATGTCCAGCTAACCCAATCAAATGCCTTCTCTGCATTCAGGGACACCATAGCCATCGGGTAAGGTGCAATCCTGGATACAGAGAAGACATGAAACAGTTTCCTGATGTGATCCACAGAGGAACGTCCTGCAACAAATCCTACTTGTTCTGGACTAAGTAGTGGTGTCCATACCTTTGTTAGTCTGTTGACCAAAATGTTAGCAAAAAGTTTGGTATCATAATTCATAAGAGAGATTGGACGATAGTTGGATACTAGTTGTGGGGATTTATTCAGTTTTGGAAGTATGATTATTAGACCTTCTAGGAGAGAGGGGTCAGATCATCCAAATTCACACAAGTAATTAAACATTTTTAGTAATATAGGTGAAAGATGGTCCTTGAATACTTTATAGAAGCGGGGTAGAAAACCATCTGGTCTGGGGGATTTGTCTTCTGGTAATAGACTAATGGCCTCTATTAGTTGCTGTTGGGTTATTGGGTTTATAAGGATATCCACCTTTAACTGCACAAGAGAAGGAAGTGGTAGGTTATTTAAATATGTCTGTATTTCTGCTATTTGGGGGATAGGCATTTAAGAAGAATATAGGGACCTGTAATAGTTCTGAAATTCATGCACAATTTCCTTTGGAGTGGTAAGGACGGAGCTATCTTTGAGGGAGTTAAGTGCCACTACTATTCTGGATTCTTCTTGTTTCCTTAGTCTAAGGGCAAGCAAGTGGCTGGTTTTGTCTCCCTGCTCTATATATTTAGCATGGGTCTTGATTAGGGCATATTGGGCTTGCTCGCTCAGGGATTCAGAATATTGGTGTTTTAATTTGGTTAATTATTCTAATATATCTTCATTATGAAAATATAATAATTGGTCTTCTAGGGGTTTTGATTTGGGAAAGGAGGGAGGATGAGAATGTCTCTCTCTTTTTTTTCCGAATAGAAGAAAGTTGAATACCTTCTCCTCAGACCACACATTTCAAGGCACATCATAATTTATCAATTTGGTTTATAGTACCCTGGTTATGTAAAAGAAATTGGTCAATAGTTTCTTTGAGAACAAATAATGACTGTTCGGCTTGGAGAAGCTGCACATTCAGCTTCCATACAGTACTTTTAACTTTATTGACTGAAACAGTTCCTTCCATCCGTATGGGTGCATGGTCTGAGATAGTTCTCGGGCCATGTCACTACCTATTAGGCCTTCTAAAATTATATTATTTACTAGGAAATAGTCAATACTGGATAACGTACTATGTACTGTGGAATAAAATGTATATCCCCTGGTATTTAGGTTTAGTAATCTCCATGGATCACTGAGGCTTTCATTTGCCATAAATTCTCTCAGGGCTCTTTGTG
Source organism: Neoceratodus forsteri (assembly GCA_016271365.2). Taxonomy (NCBI): domain Eukaryota; kingdom Metazoa; phylum Chordata; order Ceratodontiformes; family Ceratodontidae; genus Neoceratodus; species Neoceratodus forsteri. The sequence goes on along the minus strand of CM028133.1, from coordinate 410,063,405 downwards.
TGGAGGAAAGATTAGGATTTTTATAATTTGACTTATCTAGCTCTGGTGAGTGAACTAGATTCTAGTCCCCTGCAATAATAGTAGGTAACCGGGAAAGAAGCTAAAGTAGTTGTAAGTGTTACAAAAATTTTGGGTGACTCTATATTAGGCCCATATACTGATCCCAAAATCACTTCTACATGGTCTAGTAGACCTTTTATAAATATAAATCTACCTTGTGCATCAGCATAGCATGTTTGTAGCCTGAATTAGGTTCCCCTAGTTATAAGGATTGCCACCCCCGTTAAACACTGCATTCCTACTGCATATACCTGACCCATTTGTCTTCTCCTAAAAAGATTTCCTTCTTTCTGTAATATGTGTGTTTCTTGAAGAAATGCTACATTACAATGCAAGGCTTCTAAGTGTTTAAGGATTTGATATCTCTTGACTCGGTTCCGAGCTCCTTTAATATTCCAGGATATAAATCTTACTGCCATCTGGGATTGCCCTTATAGTTTTTGATAAGGGAAATCCGTCCCTTGGATATGGGGTAACTATCAAATCCAGGGTTAAAGGGCCTTAGACATTCCATAAGTACCAGAGGACTATGCTTGGTTAAAGTTTGATTGGAATCCCAACTTGCTCTCTTATTAAAGACACCTGTTTCAACAATATCTTCCTGGTAATCAGATTCTAATACTAAATAGGTGCAATAACCCAAAATCAAAAACATTCCTATCCCAACTAAGAAAACAAAATCCCCAGTCCTATTGACTGCACTCCTTTTGTTTGTATGGTTGTAATCATTCTCAACCACCAGACAGCCCTCTATCCCTCCCCCGCTTCCAAACATTTCTACAATAGTCATTTGAAACTCCTATTTCTGTTTCCTTCCTATCATCCTAATATTTAAACATTGGTATAGACTTTGGCAATAAAAGATGATTATCAGTAAAATTCAACATGCTTATACTGTTTCCCAACAGCATTGTGGCCATGTTAACAGAACAAAAATGAATGAAAACAGGAAAAGGAAGATAAAAAACCAAAATAAATTGTAGATCCACTGCTACCTATGCAGTCTCGCTAACATACCAGTTTATGTACTTGGTTTACATCAATATTATGACTGTATTTACAAGTCATCCTAAGTCCAGCTATTATTCATTGCATCTCCTTGAAGCAATTCTTTTGTGGACATACTTGAGGTACTGGTTTTCCAATACAATCCCCTTGTTCACTTAAAGAGGTCTGGGAATAACTTCTTAAGTTCGGTGGTAGCAGAACCGAAAGTGTCAAATGAGATCCAGTGTCCTTATTTATTGATCTGCAGAGTAGCTGGATATCGCATACAGAATTTAATCCCCACGGCTATAAGCTTACCAACTAGTGGGTGCATTTTCATACGTTTCTGCTGCATTGATAATGGGATATCTTGTGCCACTCAAATTTTTTTGTTGTCCCATTGGACTTCTTTGGTTTCTCTCAGCTTGTCCAGAATTACCTGTTTATCTAGGTAATTTAGTAAACGAAATATCAGGGGTTGAGGAGGAAATACAGTTGGAGGTGTGGGCCATAAAGCCCGATGTGCTCATTCTATGATGTATGCTGGGCCATTAGGAGAAGACCCAGCTATTTTGGCACAAAATCTTTGCACAAAAGAGATGGGGTTTACCCCCTCTTCCCCTTCTGGGACCCCCAGTATGACTAAGTTATCGCACCTTGATCATCCTTCTAGGTCTTCTAGTTTGTCCTCGGTCTTACAGAGTTGTTGCCATAAAGATACAATCTCAGGATCAAGTTGGGCCCTCCAGTCATCTAGAGAGGAGATTCAAGCTTCATTCTCGCTCATTCAGATTTTTAGCTGTGCCATTGAAGAGTTTAGTGTTTGGAGATCTCCTACTACTGCTTGAAGGGATTCTTTTATAGGTGCCAGTCCCTCAAAAAAGATTGCTTCAATTAGCAGGGTGGGGGATAGGGGATCCTCAGAGCCACCCGCTTTGGTGCACTTCGCTGAATTGTCTTTCTCAGGCGATAGCGGTGACATGTGTTTGGGCTACTGAGGCTTCATTTCTGTCTCCATACATTAAACAGCCCGACAATTGGACATTTCTGGTAGTCAACGTGTAGCAGGTTGTTAGCTGTTGTTCCATTTCAAGAGGATAGGATTGGTGCTAAATCAGGTTGTTTTGTAGCGGGGTTGGCAGACTGATGTAGAGTGTGACTAGCTGGTGGCCATCACAACTGGAAGTTCTCCATTTAGTTTTATTCTTACAAATAGTGTATACTCCTGCTTCTGAAGGGGTGGGTGGCCATGAGCCTCCTTTAATGAAAGTACTATGCAAGTACATGTAAAAATAAATGTTAGATTAAAACTGAACTATATCACTCATCACACGTATTTTATTCATTTAGTGCAAGTTGCTGGAGGTATCCCATGATATGGATGAGTCAAACTGAGCAACTCAATTGACCACCTGTGAAGACAGTGAGGATGGATGGATAGTGAATGTTAGAAGAGGTGCCAGGGAACAATAACCGAGATGGAAGTATAGAGTGATGGTAGGAAGGAGCTCACATAAATAAGGATATGCGAGAGTAGTTTGGCCAGGCGGTTTAAGCTGGCTGTCTGGTCTTGTGGAGGTAGTGCATGTCTGCACAGCAAGAGGTCCCGGTTTCTGAGCTGGTTAGGGGTGGGTATATAATTTTTAGTTTTTGTGTGTTTGAGACTTAACTTTTTTTTGGTCTCCCATTCCCCGATCCCCCGGATTTGTGCTCCACGGGTCTTCCATCCCCCTGTTCTGATGTCTTGGCTCCTCCCCTGAATAGCCTTCTCCTGAGGTGTCTCCTGTACCCAGTGTCAAGCCCCCCCTCGGAGTTGATTATAATAATAAAGTGGGGTGCAGGGAGCATAGCCCTCCTCATAAAAAATGCATGGTACATATTGGGTCCCAGAGAGTGTGTTGGGACCGTTACTGATGTGGGTTTTGGTGTAGTGCAGAGTCATCGTATCTGTTTTCAGTGATGTGCACTCGCTGAGATGTCTGGTGTGATTTTTAGTTCACTGTTATGACATAGAACCAGCTGGACAATGAAAAATTCTACATGGATTAAGAAGTGGGTTCTTAGGAAATTAGAACACTCTCACTGTTGTCATCACTGCCACCTCAAACTCATCTAGCAACACTGCTCCCAAGCTCATCTTACTAAGCTTTAGATCATGCAGCACCAGAGCACCCAGCAGAGGGTAAGTAAGACTCTAACCACATCTGAAGTGGCAGCAGCAAGAGATCATCAGTTCAGCAAGTCAAACTGTGCAGAAGATTTGAATAGATATGAATCAGCTCCATGATGGTGTCCATGTCTGGAAATACAATAGACACAAAAGAATGCAGGACCCAGACTAGAAACATAGAATTTGATGGCAGATAAGGGCTGCTTGGGCCACCTAGTCTGCCCATTTTCCTACCTAACAGATAAGCTGCAGATCCAAGATAACCAGCAGCTTACTTCCTCCTACCCCCTACTAGGACTGCCTTATGTCTGTCCTATGCATTCTCGAATTCCACCACTGTTCTTGACTCCATGACCTCCTCAGAGAGGCTGTTTCATGCATCCTCAACCCTCTCCATGAAAAAATACTTCCTCACATTACCTCTGAGCTGTCCCCTCTCTATCTTCAAATTGTGCCCTCTTGTTCTTGCACATCTCTTTTTCTGAAAGATGCTACCCTCTTGGACTTTGTTGATTCTTTTGAGGTACTTGAAAGTTTCTATCAAGTCCCCTCTCTCCCTTCTTTCCTCAAGGGTATACATATTAAGCTCCTTTAGTCTTTCTTTGTATGTCTTCTGGTGCAGACCATGCACCATTTGTTGTTGCCCTCCTCTGGACAGCCTCCACTCTGTCTATGTCTTTGTGGAGATGGGGTCTCCAGAACTGCACACTGTACTCCAGATGGGGTCTCACCAACTGTCTGTACAGAGGGATAACAACTTCCTGTTTTCTACTGTTGATGCCTCTCCCTATGCATCCCATTATCCCCCCAGCCTTCCTTACTGCCTTCTCACATTGCTTGCCCACCTTTAGGTCATCTGATATAATTATCCCCAGGTCCTTTTCCATTTTTACTGTTGTCAGTATCTCATCCCCCATTGTGTACTCTTCCCCTGGGTTTTTGTTTCCCAAGTGCATTACCTTGCACTTCTTTGCATTGAATCTGAGCTGCCATACATTTGACCATTCCTCCAACCTTGCCAAGTCCCTTCTCATCCTTTCCACTCCATCTTGTGTATCAACCCTGTTGCAGATCTTTGTGTCATCTGCAAAGAGGCATACTTTTCCTTCCAGTTTCTCTGCAATGTCACTTATAAAGACATTAAAAAGGACTGGTCCCAGTACTGAACCCTGCAGTACCCCACTAGTAACCCTCCTCTCTTCACTGTGGACTCCATTTACTACTACCCTTTGCATCCTGTTGTCTAGCCAATTTTTTATCTAGGCTACCACCTTGGGACCCACTCCAAGGCTGGCTAACTTGTGTATTAATCTTTTGTGTGGGACTGTAGCAAATGCCTTGCTAAAATCTAGGTAGGCCATGTCCACAGCCCCTCCCTGGTCTACTACTTTGGTCACCCAGTCAATTAAATCTATTAGATTCATCTAACATGACCTTCCCATCATGAATCCATGCTGCTTTGGGTCCTTTCCCCACTGGCCTCTAGGTACTCAACAATTCTTTCCTTCAGATGATTCCATTATTTTCCTACCACTGAGGTCAAACTAACTAGTCTGTAGTTTCCTGCCACTGTCCTGCTCCCTCTTTTCTGAAGAGGAATCACATCTGCCCTCCTCTGGTCCTCAGGTACCATGCCATCCTCCCATGATTTGTTAAACAGAGTACTCAGCGTTGTCACTAGTTCTACCCTTAGTTCTTTTAGAATTCTTGGGTGAATCCCATCAGGCCCCATTGCTTTGTCCACCTTCAATTTTATTAGCTCTTTCAGAACCCTTTCTTCTGTAAATGGACTTTGTATCGACCCCTGTCTTCAGAGTGTTTCTCTTGTTTGGTTTAGGTACCTCCCCCTTCTCTTCCTTTGTGAATACTGAGCAGAAATATTCATTCAGTATCCCTGCTTTTTCACTGTTTCCCTCTGCCCACATTCCCTCCTCTTTATTAAGCCTCAGTATCCCTCCTTTGGTCTTTCTTCACTCCCTAATGTACCTATAAAAGGTCTTATTTATTTATTCATTTTATTTAGTAAACTCTAGGATTACAAGTACCTTTGAGCAGGGACTGCTCATTTACAAAGGTTCCACATCAAAGGAAGTAGGGTAACTACAATACAAAGGAAACAATAGATACATGTATTACATTCAAGGTTGACTAAGCATGTTGTATACAGTGGTTTGCAGAGAGATTTGGCAATTGCCGGCATGAGTATGGTTTGAAGGAGAACAGCAAATGGAGAGGAGAGAGGTAGAGACGAGTGAGCAGGCAATGGCCATTGTCAGTTAGTAGGGGTGGGTGGCATGAGATTGGTGATGGTGGCTCGGGCCTATTGTCAGCTGCGAGGGGAGGGGTGGGTAAAGGGAGGAGTGTGGGGGGGTGAGCAAAAGAGGAACAAGGAGGCAGGAATCCAGAGCACCATTGTCACCAATACAAGGTGAAGACCAGTGTTTAGGAGTGGCAGTCACACTGCGTGGTTGAGGCAATGGAGCATCTTATCCCCCTTCTTAACAGAGTTGGCTATCCTTTCCTCAGTTTGGGCCTTTGCTATTCTGACTGCCTTCCCTGCCTCTTTCTGCTTTAACTGATAAAGTTATCTGTCCTGCTCCTTCTGTGTTTCCTTATAGTTCCTGAATGCTGTCCTTTTCTCCTTAACCTTCCCTGCCACCTGTTTTGAGAACCATAGCGTTTTTTTCCTTCATTGTGTTTTGTTGATTTGCTTTACACAAAGGCTTGTTGCCTGTGTGATGGCTGTTTGCTAGTGCTTTTCTGAGGCACTCTCTCATTTTCCCAAAGTCAGCCCTCCTAAAAGTCAATACTCTTGCTTTTGTATGACTTGATTGTATGGCTGTGTTTATCGTGAACCACACTGTTTGGTGGTTGCTTGTTCCCAGATGGCTACCCACTTCTAAATCTAAGATTCTTTCTCTGTCCCCATTTGAGAGTATCAGGTCTAAGACTGCTCCCTCCCGAGTGGGTTCCAATACTAGCTGTCTGAGGCATGCCCCTTGTAGGGCATAAAGACTACATCTTGCCTAAAGATTTCAGATCAAACAGACAAATTGTGCTGACTGTGGGGGAGAGCAAAAAATGCACAAAAAGTCCCTTCTTTTGCTTTTTGGTGTTCTGCAACTCCACAACCATACATCCAACCATAATGCAACTTGCCAGATCCAGAGATCTATAGTATCAGACCATGCATGCAAACTTTCAGGCAAATCAGTCATATGGTGGCAAAGTTATTAAGGTGCACAGTTTGAGGTTTAACATTAAAGTGCTTACTCAACCCTAACTATCGTGCCACTACCTAAGTAGCAAAAACAAATTTGGAAATCATAGATTACACCTGCAGTGGAATTTTTTTTCTAGGTTGTATGGTTACTGAGATATTGGCAAATTAGTGTTACAAGGGTTCCTTTTGAGGCATATTGGGCTACTGTATGGCTCCATAGTTATGTGTAAGTTTTGTTAAAAAATATTAATCCACTCCAAAGTTGTTTAATTTTTAATTTTTGGGTTCTGAGCATGCTCAGTTCACACCAAGATTCATATGTATGTTTTGTAAAAGAGGATTGGGCTCGCAGTCAAGGATTTTGTCAGCTCACAAAAGGGGATATAAAAAATCCCCATCCGTCAGACAAAATTCCATGTTTGCCAGCCGCCATATATTATAGTGCCATGGTAGTGGTCTACCTATATATATTGTAAAAAAACAAAAACAAGGTGCTGGGTCAGCATGTGGTCTAAAAGCAAAACAAAATGGTTATATTAAATGCATGCTGAAAATAGAAAATAGAGTTAAAAATCTATGTTTGACCTTAGGTCTTCTTCAGGAAATTTCATTTTCACCATAAGTATCCATTTCTGTCTCCTTCCCACACATTTGTCACCTTTCAGCCTTCTTACTAGGCCCTGTTAATTAGTCCCCACCTGGGAACTTCCCCAGCTCTTTCACTCCCATTATGCTTTATCTTTCCCATCATCACCTTTTTGTTTCACAGATTCTCTCTTAATCTTACCATTTATCAGTTCTTCTCCCTGAGCCTCCCCTTTCTTCTTTCTCCACATATGTATCTCTCTCATTTTACCTCTCCTCTACACTAACTTGTTTTTTTCTCTTTTAGATATTTCCTGAAGAAGACCTAAGGTCAAAACGTAGATTTTAACTCTATTTTCTATTTTCAGCGTGCATTTAATATAACCATTTTGTTTTACCTATATATATACATACTTGTGTTTTTTTAATCTTCACCTATACTGTATATGTGACATGACTAAATCAGTGGCACATCCAGTCTCTGTAAAATAGTTTGTTGAATTGTTGAAGGAAGACTCTCATTTTCAATAAACTCTCTCTTTTTAAGCTGTATGCATTCTAAATTCGTTTTCCATCATGTTCCAAGATGCTCAGGATATTGGCAACAACCTATCTACTTGTCTGGTCTCAACCAATCATTTAGATTTGTAACACTGTCCACAGTCAAGTTAATATAGGTATTTTGCAACATTAGATGTTGATTCATTGTACAAAGTAGTCCCACATGAAGGTGGTCTGATATTCATGGGGCACTATTTAGATCAGTGGAAGAGGCACTAGTAAATATGTTAACCTGGTACATATTGGCATTAGCAAAAGCAGTGTTAACAAAAATATGTTCTTGTGTGAACAGTGTTATTTTCAGCATATAAGGAGCACGCGATAGGGACAACAATGGCTCCCAGCTATGCAGGACTGTATGTGGGACAGTGGGAAGAAATGTATCTGTATAGCACCACCACAAATCCTTATTTTCAGTTTTTTGATTTGTGGCGGCGCTATATAGATGATGTGCTTACAATAAGACAAAGCAGATTAGAGCAGTTTAGAGAATTTATGCTATGACTGGAAAGCACAAGTGACTGTTTAAAATTTAAACATACTATTCATCCTGAAGAAGTAGTGTTCCTGGATCTTTGGATATACAGGAACTCGGAAGGGGAAATCTATAGCACACTTTTCCAAATGAAAACAGACAGAAATAGTCTTTGATGTTTAATAGTTGGCACTCACCATGTGTCACTCATAACATCCCAAGGGGACAGTTAGTTAGAACCCTGAGAAACTGCGCTGAAGTACAAGAATTTGAAGAAAAGAAAGTTGAACAGGTACAAAGGTTTAAGCAAAGGGGGTACAGTGATCATACTATTGTGGATGTCTTAACCTCCTTTTTAAGTTTGGTTAGAGAACAAACTTTAGTCCCCAGAGTTAAAACTGCTGCCAAAACAAAATAGTGCCCCTTTGTATAAGTTTTCCACTAGGTCAGGGGAGATTTTGTTTATTTATTTAGCCTATGTTGACTGGGAAAGGAGGACTAGACAATTCTGCCTACTTTCAACCTCATCCCGGGGGAGAGGAATCCAGATGGATGCCAACTGACATCGAACCAGGTTAAACTGTTGTTGGTACTTTTAGTGAATGGGGTTAGGAATATTGGAATATTGTCCATTGGAATTGGAATATTTTTAAGTTATAACCCAAGCTGAATCAGGTAGTTGGAAGCAGAACCAACAGTTTCTTATAGAAGACCAAAAAATGTTATGGTTTCATCCAGCATGTTACCATGAGAAAAGAAAGATGTACAAACTTGGCTTCCCCATCCTCTAAAAGGAAATTTTACACATGGAAAATACATTTACCATAGATATGGGCTGTCAATTGGCTGGCAGTATAGCCTAAAGGTTAGTAATGAGCTGTGAATGAGATTGGTATATCCAGCACATCTGGGTTTAAGTCCCACAACTTCCACTTGCATACTGCATGACTCTGAGCAAGTCACTTAACCACCCACTGCTCCCAGGTCAGTCCTGAAAACAGGCACTTGTGCCAAGTGGGCCTCACCCAGTTACCAAAGAATAAAATAAATATATAAACAAAAAACAATGTAAATCTTTTGTTTATCCCATTACTGGGCCTCATATGGAAATTGAACATTTTATCACATGTAGCACGGAGGGGGTAGTATACCTTTTAAACTGTAGTTGCAGCCACTATTATGTATGCAGGATAACTAGGCAGTTTAAGGTTAGAATAGGTGAACATGTTCATGCTATACAACATGGTAATGAAAATAATGCTGTTATAGTGTATGGGAGAGGGCTGTTATGTATGAAAATCGATGGAAACACAGTGCTGTTGTACCATCGCTGTGACATCAACATGTTGTACCATCCTGAGTATGTCATTTCAATGGTACAACAGCAGTGGTCATCATTGCGTATACATAACTTAATACACTGGACCCGGGAAATGGTTGTCTGCATAAATGCTGGCATCAAGCCAGAGCCACGCGGAGTAAGTCCCTCAAAGTAAGGATGCTGCCACAATTTATTTGTTACAAAATGGTTATGCTAGAGTGAGGGTTCATGTGTTATTTAAAAAAAAGGTTATGTGAGGGATGGAGTTTGGGACAGAGTTGAGCTTGTTCTCGGGTGCGGGGTGGGTGAGTGACAAAGGCAGAAAATCACGGTGCAAAGTTGCTTTTAGTGTCTAAAAGTTGGTCTTGCTTTTACTGTTGCCCCATGCACTATACAAGATAATGGGTGGGCAACAGTAAACAGCAAAATGTTTACTTCTTGAGGTTATTATGCCAACCGAAAATCTCTTGAGCTTTGCTCTCGAGGTTTACATGGTTGTCATAACAACCTCTCGAAGTGAACAACATTATTGTTGTTCACTGTTGCCCATGCATTATCCTGTATGTTAAACATATTAAAAACAGCCCTCATATGGTACATAACATACAGTTTGTGGGGACTGACAAAGTAATTTTGGGTCCGAGGAGGGGATGATTTAAAAAAAAGCTAGGTCAGCTTGAAAGGTTTTGGATTTATTTTTGGGAGCTAGAACTGATTTGGGATTAATTGACAATATTGACTTGTCTGCATTATTGCATAAATTGTGAAGTGGGATGACAACATAATTATTACATCCTGAAATACAATTAGTGGGCTTAGATTTATTCCTACATTTAATTGGCTTATACTCTATTCTTTGATTGTGACTTGTAACTACAAACACCGTCATTTTTTCTGGGTAAATTTCATTTACCATTTGCCAGTTCCATAGGCTGTTACATTAAAAAAGCTGGTTATAGCATTCCATGCCCACCTTCTACTTCGGGCAGATTAGCTGCTGGTTAGTGTCAATTCACACTTGGGTATTCAGTTTGTGGAGCTTGCCAAAGTGTGAACTGGCACTAATTAGCAGCTAATCTGCCTGAAATAGGGCATAGAATGCTATAACCTGTCACAGCCATGGAGACTGGGTTGGGGCTCAGCTACTCTCCCAGATGACTGTCTGATCACACTCTCCTGCTGCCATGTACAGTGGAAGCCATCACAGGAAACGGCACTCAAAAAAAAAAATTCACCAGATGTTCCAGTTCTCCCTCTTCACAGCAGCTACAACCAAGTCTCAGGCAGCTACAATCACACTTGCCACTGCAAGGAAAAAACAAATGCCAGTGCAATCACAGAAGGAACAAAGGAATTGGGTGAGATTTGGGATTGGAAAAGGAGGGGGAAATGAAGTACCTGTAAAGCATGTTTACACAGTTTGTTTGACAGAACCTCCTTTAACCTGCAATCCTGTACTGTATGTAGAAGATCTGGGTCTAGACAAACCCTCTCAGCCTGTGACGCCCAACAAACTGAGATGCTACCTAAACAATATGACTTAGGTAGAGTCCTCTCGCTTATACACCTCCTGTAGTCACAGGTTACTAGAAAATCGACCACTTAGGCCCACCTGCCCAACAGGTGAGCATTATTACTGTGCACTCCTTATCTTGCTCAGGGCCCTCTATCCCAATGTGACTCTCCTTTGCCTACCTGCAAGCCTTACAACATTGCTGCCTGAAACGATGAAACCATACTGTACTCTTCTTCCTACTGCCTGCAACGTAAATCCCTGTTGGTACTGTTACTTGTATTGTCCCTGTGTGCTAATTCTCCTTACTGTAATCCTTCACTTGTTTTTGCCTGGTGTTCATGTATGTACCTTGTAATCTCCCCGGTCCGCACCTGAACATAGGCATTTGGCTGTCTAGTGTGCTTACCCGGTTAACAAAAGCAAATAAATAAATACCAGCATGTTGTTTTACTTAAAACAAAATTGCCTTTGGTTACAGTGCCCATTCGCTGTACCAGGCAAAATTTGCTTACAGAAGCATCCGTTGTAAGTGGCTTACACTGTCTTTCAGTGTATGTGCCTGGTGATTACAATTTCATGCCATACATTACCTGATTTTAAGTAATTTAAATGTGTGACAGAGCAATGAATGTTATACAGTACACAATATACAACAGGGGTGAGAACAATATCAGTATGACAAACTTGGTTATTTCCACTGCAGTGTGATAAATGGTGATGACATCACTAATGTGATTATAAATGCTATTTATGCATACTGTGCTGGTGTCACCACTCAATCACTAACTACAGCCTGCATTCTAAATTGAACTGCTTCACAAATCTCTTTCTCACTGCAACTTGCAAGTAACTCAATTAACATTGCAAAGGACAATCACCTGTTTCCCATAGTGTTTCAACAACTCATTGCCCATTACTATGCCACTCTCAAATTCAAGAAAGACTGCATTCTAAATTACAAGGCTGCACCATATAGTTTCCGTTTCTCACTGATAGTTGAAACTAATTCAATTAGCATTGCCAGACAGATTCAACTGTTTCCCATAGTGTTTCTAACACTCCAAGCCCATTCAGAAACACTCACACACACTCAGAACATACATAAACAGTGCTGTCAGTATAGCCTACAGGTTAGAGTAATGAACTTTGAACAACTTTGATACATCCAGCACAACAGACCTAGGTTTGAATATCACCACCTCCACTTCCATGCTGCGTGACTCTGAACAAGTTACTTAACTACCCAGTGCTCCCAAGTCACCCCATAAAACGTACCCAGTTACCAAACCTAAAATAAAGGAGCAAACAGGAAAACATAACTATACTTCTGAAGCTCTCACCCCCATTGTATAAATAGCACACATGATGTGCATATTGTGTGCTATGGAAAATATTCTCACTCCTGCATCATGAGTTCTGGATAATTTCACTCATGAGATATCCAGAGTGCACACTGCAGGAGTGAGAATATTTTCCATATCACACTCCTGCCTATCATATGTATGTATGTGTGTGTGTGTATATATATATATATATATATATATATATATATATATATATATATATAATAGTTAGGGCTGAGTAGGCAGTTCAAGGTTAAACTGAAAGTTTTGCACTTTAATAACTTGCAACTGTTCAATGGATTTGCATGAAATTTGGTATGCGCCTTCCTATGGGGTAGATCTCTTGGTGTAGCAAGTTTCATTCTGGTTCACTGTGCAGTTTCTGAGTTACAGAGAAGTGAAGAAAAAATGTTTTCACTTATTGACTTTGTTGGGATTTTTCCTTTAACTTGCCTGCAGCCCAGATGTTTTGTGTTTTTGGTCTGAAATTTTCAGGGCAGAAAGAGACTACCTCACAGATGTGTCTTTTGTTAATCTAGTAAAAAAATAATAAGCCATTTTTAGTTAATTGCAATTTAAGAATTTGAAAAAATCATTTCTGAGCGTGCTCAGTAAGCACTAAAATATAGCTGTATGAAACAAAATAGGAATCCTGCATTGTAGGAGAAAATTCCTCCTTCATATGGCTGCCATCTTGCTTTCAGTTTTGCCTGAAAAATTCAAATCTGAAAACCCTCAAAATGATGATCTGCAGAGGAACCAACACATGTAGCTTGCTTATTGGGACCCGTTAGGTGGATTCTGCACTTTACTACATGAAAAATGCCTTTAAAATGTGCCTTATTTCACATTTAAATTCTTCTTTCATATTGGTGTAATACGAAGTAGAATCTTACTTCATATGATGAGATACGAGTAATATCCTACTTTGTGAGCCAAAAACCTGGAATATTTATTGAAAAATAAATGTTTCTGCTGACAACAGGGTCAATCCATGTGCCGGCACTAATTGCCTAACCCTGCCAGTGTGGGACAATGGGAGTCACTCCCAGTGTCCTGAACAGAAAACTGTCTCCCACATATCTGACAATGGGTGTTCAATCCCTGTGTCAGCAGTCACACTCACAAGGTAAGGGATATTGGGAGCCCACCCCAGTGTCCCCAGTTATATCATACCCCACCACCTCCAGTACTGTGGGACTCTGGGTAACCCACTCCCAGTGTCCTGAAATGTTTGTTTCTACAAAGTAGACCTGAAAAAAAGAAAACATTCCTCCAACATTTTGTAATTTTTTTTAAATCTTGTAAAAAAGAAAATGGTCCTCAGTCGTTTCTCATGTCCCCGTCCCCATCCCGACCTTCCCACTGAGAAAACCACCACCCCACACCCCCTTACCTTATACTTACCACTGGAGATCATCTTCCACTATTTCCTGTGGACTGGGACATGTCTGCAATCTTCAAAGTCGAACCACAAACTGAAGAATCAAGGTAAGTGCTGTATAATAGCTATCAATGGCATTTTGAACTTATGTTGATATCTCAGCCATTTTTTGGTATTTTCTCACCAAATTTTTGACATGAGCATTTTGGGACCCCACTTCTTGAACATTGGCACTGTCATTTCATTTCATTACTCAGTCCAGAAAGGTGATGTCAGGGTCACTGCATATCTCACTTTTCAGGACCAAGTAATAAAATGACAGTGCCGGTGTTCATGGGTGGGGTGCAAAAACCCCTGTTGAAAATTCAGTACAAATATCAAAAATACCCAAGTTACATGCAGTCATTGAAATATTTCTCTGCACTCTTATAACTTTTCCAATTTTGTATATTTTCATTCCAAATTTTCAATATTGCCATTTTTTCACACCACCTCATGAACAGTACAGCTTTCATTTTTCACATCCTGCCTGAAATATGTTTTTGTACCTGTGGTGCAGAATGGCATGTTTGCTGCTCAATATCACCTTTCAGGAATGATTAACAAAATGACAGTGCCACTGTTCATGAGGTGGGGCCTCAAAAAGGCCATATTGAAACTTTGGTGAAAAAAAATCCTAAAAGTTCCCGAGTTATGTGCATCCGTTGAATTTATTCTATGCATGAGCATAACTTTGGTACTTTTTAATATTTTGCCACCAAATTTTCAACAGACACTTTTCCACATTGCCTCATGAACAGTACAGCTGTAATTTTTCAGCCTGAAATGTGTTTTTGCACCTGTGGCACACAATGGCTTTGCAGTTGTGCATAATTGCATTTTGCCCTGCATGTCACAATTTATCTATACTAGAGTACATGACGGGGCACTAAGATGGCTATGCTGACAATTTGGGCACTGTTGTTTGCCACATGGAAGTTCAGGGCCCAGTGGGCCCTGCAGTTCCTCACCTAAATACATATATGTGCATCTATGGAGGTTCAGACCCTGCACTTCCACAGTAAAATAAGGATACTATTATATTATCTCAAACAGTAGGAAATTCATTGCAAAAACTCCATTAATGCATCAGTTAAGGTTGATATTACAGCAGCAAAGTCAGGAAATTTAGTGTTAGGATTCTAGACCCCTACCACCCAAGCCAACCCAATCTTCTTCACCTCTTCACATACCAACAGGTACTGGGGTGTGCCTCAAATGGGCCTAACCTCACCCATTCTCCCATACTGTACCATTTCTGCTTCCTTACACATGGAATGTGTGAGAACTAGGCCGACAACCCAAGACACACACTCTGACACCTGTTGGTATGTGGAGGGTGGGGGCATGGAGTGGTAGGTTTGGAAACCACAACACTGAATTTTCTGACTGATGCTGCTGTAATATCAACAGTAATTGATGTATTAATGGAGTTTTTGCAAATAATATATTTATATACTGTATATATGTGTGTGTGTGTGTGTATATATATTATAGTAGGTGCGGTCGTGCCACTATAGTTAGGGTTCAGTTGTCACTTGCATACTAAAGTCAAAAGTTTGGGCATTAATAACATTGGACCCATTCAACGGATCATCCTGAAATTTGGTATGCACAGTGGGGCATGGTAGATCTCTTGATCTGCCAAATTTCATTTTGGTCAGACTTTCGGTCTTTGCATATGAAAACTCTGAAAGATGCAAAATTATCCATTTTTGGAGGCAGCTTTTGGGATTTTGGATGTGGCTCTGCAAGTCTGTTGTGTGGTGTGCCACTCTGTGAGATGGCTTGTTTGAAAGAACTTTGGTGGCTGAACATGCCGCTTTTTGTTTTGTGAAAAAATGTTAAGGCATTCAAAATGTATGCCACTTTTAATTTCCCATTATAAGTCAATGGGAAAATTTATATGTATGTTTTACGAACAAAAAATGGGGTTCTGGCCATCTCGTCCCACCTGGTGATCGAAGAATTTGCAGCCTCACGGTTCAAGAGTCTTTGTCCCCGATGATTTTTAAAATGCTTTGATCGTCAGGTCCTCCATCTTGTTTTGCAATTTACGATCAGAAAAACACAAATATCTCAGTTCAGGGGTCACCTCTGAAGTAAAACTTGGATTGGTTTTACTCAGGGGACTCTGAGCTATCAAGCCATGGCTCTGTTTCAATCCAAATCGGTCAAAAAGTAGAGTTTTGAGCATTTAAAATCTTCATTCATGGCTTGCTAACAATCTTTGATTGCGAGCCTGCAAATTCTTTGATAGTGAGATTCTTTGATCGCGATCGTGCATTGCGAGCGAGCGACAAGATGGCCAGATTTTAAAATGCATTTTCTCAGCCCAGGGGTACCCTACGAAGTAAAATGAGGGTGCATTTTGCTCAGGGACTTCATTCTGCCCCATCTGAATACAATACATCATGTTTACAATGTCCTTGGTAGTCTAGCGGTCCCCCTGATCATGATCAAATACATAACAATCTCTAATTCCCTGGTAGTCTAGTGGCTACCCCAATATGTATTTCATTACTATTGTTTTTTTATATCCCTGGTAGTCTAGCAGCCACCCCATCATAATGAAACAGATAAGGATCTGCAATTTCCTGGTTGTCTAGTGGCCCCCCCCAATGTGTATTTCATTAAATATTGCTTATTTATATCCCTGGTAGTCTAGTGGCACCCACGATTTGTATGAAATTATTATTATTGTTCCTTATCCTGGTATTCTGCCCCCCCTATCATAATGAAATAGATAAGGATGTACAATTTCCTGGTAGTCTAGTGGCCCCCACCCAGCCGTTCCAGCCGCAGCACCCCACCCTTCCCAGCTGGCGACTGGCACAGCCCACCTCTCACCTCCATGGCCAGCCGCTGACTGCTTGTATTAGCAGTGCTAATCCAAGAGGCACTGAAAAATTATTTCTGAGCACCTCTTTGCATTAAGCTACTAATACACACAGTTGTGGTTGGCTGTGGAGGTGAGAGGTGGCTGTGCCATTCGCCAGCTGGGAAAGGGTGGGGGTCTGGGTGGGCTGGCATGGCTGGGTGGGGGGCCACTAGACTACCAGGAAATTATAAATCCTTATGTGTTTAATTATGATGGAGGGGGGCCGCTAGACTACCAGAGATATGAACAATAATAATAATTTCATACAGATCGAGGATGCCACTAGTCTACTAGGGAGATCAAAAAGCAATATTTAATGAAATACATATTGAGGGGGCCACTAGACTACCAGGAAATTGCAGATCCTTATATATTTCATTATGATGGAGGGGGGCCACTAGACTACCAGAGATAGGAACAATAATAATAATTTTGTACAGATCAGGGGGCCACTAGACTACCAGGGATATAAAAAACTAATATTTATGAAATACACATTGGGGGGGCCACTACACTACCAGGGAATTAGAGATCATTATGTATTTGATCATGATCGGGAGGGGCTGCTAGACTACCAGGGATATTGAAAATATGATTTTTCTTTATTCAAATGGGGCAGATCGAAGCCCCCTGAGCAAAACCCAGCCTCATTTAACTCTCTAGGGCACCCCTGGGTTCAGAAAATAGATTTTTAAATCTTGCCATCTCGTCCCTCACTCTTTGTTCGCCAGCGAGCAATTTCTTTGATCGCGAGCCTGCAAATTCTTTGATCACGAGATTCTTTGATTGTGTTTGTGCACCGCGAGTGAGGGACGATATGGCCAGATTAAAAAATCTATTTTCTCAGCCCAAGGGTGTCCTAGGAAGTCAAATGAGGGTACGTGTTACTCAGGGGGCTTCATTCTGATGAACCATGGTGGTGGTTTACTGCAATTCTTTGAATTTTGTAAATTTGAACAGTTTTTATTCTTTGGTCATGACCCTGAAAATTCTTTGATCGCAAGCCTGCAAATTCTTTGATCTTGAGATTCTTTGATCGTGATCATGCATCGTGAGTGAGGGACGAGATGGCCAGATTAAACAATCTATTTTCTCAGCCCAGGGGTGCCCTAGGAAGTCAAATGAGGGTGGGTTTTGCTCAGGGGGCTTCGTTCTGTCGAACCATAGCAGTGGTTTACTGCAATGACTTCAATTTTTTTGATTTATATAATTTTTTATTATTTGTTAGTGAGCCTGCAAATTCTTTGATTGTAAGATTCTTTGATCACCGTGTTTGATCACGAGGAGGGGGACAAGATGGCCAGATTTTCTATAATGGAATAGATAAGGAAATTTGACCAATTTTTAACATTGAATATCTCAGAAATGGTTTGGTCTTTTTACTTGAATTTTGAAGGGTATTTACGGCATGTCCTGTAGATGTGAATTATGATGTTTACATGTTGGAGACTTTTTTTGTGTGGAGATATTGCATGACGCACTTTACATGTTGTGGACAGTGTTTTGCAAATATATTCTTTATTAAAAAATGTTCCCAATTTCACAGTCACAGTTACATTCATTAATTTCTTTACAGTAAAAAGGAAAATTGACAGAGTTTCAATTCATATATGTTATACACAACTTACATTTGTGGTATAATGCATTTTAGCCAGGTAACTTCACCTTTTCTCTTAGTTAAGCTCTCCTTTTTCCCCTTTTTTTTATGAATTTCCCTCTTCTTGCCCCTGGTCCCCTTGGTTCTACCTGGTTACTCTCCTTGCTTGAATTTATTTATTCCTGAATACCCGCCATAGCCAAATCACCTCCCAACAGCCCCTCTCCACTGTGTGAGTCACCCATCCAATTACAACCCCCTGTTCTCATACTGAGTGGTAGCTTTTCCTGGATTGGTGAATCTGTCTGACCTCTACAGCATCTCCAGTTGTTATGGAACAAAATATGGGTATTTGGTCATAATATGCATGATCCATCTTCTCCATTTTGTGGAGCATAGCTCTGCATTATCATTCAAATTATATGTAATTCTCTCTGATCTATATACATGGTTGACTATCTCCCTCCATACTGATACTGTCGGTATCATTGTTGTGAGCCAACGTTTTGTGATAGCATTCTTTGCAGCTAGTAAAAGGACACCTAGGAGGTACTGGCAGTGAGGGTCCCTCAATTCGCATGGGAGAACATGTCAGAGGAAGAACTCCCTTGTTAATCTGATTCTTTCCCCAAATATCTCCTTGAATTCATCCTGTAATCCCCACAAAAAAGGTTTCAGTCTTGTACAGGAATACAGGATATGGGTGTGATGAGCATTGGTCTCCCCGCATTGGTGCCAGCATGCAGTTGAGCTGGCGTCATTGTAATGCAAGGTTATTGCTGGGGTGCGGAGGAATCTCATCAACAACTGCCAGGAGAACAGTCTCCAAGCATGGGAATAAGTAATTTTTGATAGTGTGTGACATATTATATCCCACTGCTGTGGGGATATTTGGGAACCTAATTCGGCATTCCATTTCTCCCTTATCGCCCCTGTATTTCCTCCCACTGTTTCCATCAGTGATTTATAAAGGGCTGATATGGCATGCGGTAGAGTCCAGGTTTGCAATACTTGTTGTAATAGGTTAACTACATGGGGATGAATCACAGGGG
Organism: Neoceratodus forsteri; assembly: GCA_016271365.2. Classification (NCBI taxonomy): domain Eukaryota; kingdom Metazoa; phylum Chordata; order Ceratodontiformes; family Ceratodontidae; genus Neoceratodus; species Neoceratodus forsteri. The sequence goes on along the minus strand of CM028133.1, from coordinate 410,044,211 downwards.
ATCAGACGGTCAGGAGAAGAGCCTCATAATAGTGTCAAAGTAGTAAGTATCGATAAAAATCCAATTGGTGCAATTGAAACTCCTTCTGTACTTCCTCAAAGGTCTAAAAAGGGGACCCACGAGGAACTTTGTAAGTTTTGTAAGGTGGGCATGCCTCACTCACGGAATGTATGGTCACTTAATGCTGGGGTAAAATTCTCCAATAGTTCTATCGGGCATATCAGCACCAGATAAGGAGTAAGTTTAAGGGACCTACATAACACATGCCAGGCCCTGACTTGATGTTCAATCCAGGGGTTCCGGACCAGGGGACCTACCTTGGGAGGCTTTTTATAGATAATAAGCATTTGAAAATCTGGCTGGGGGAGTGCACCTTCCTCTATTTCCCTCCATCGGGCCTGGGTCTCACCAATCAAGCGCTGAACTATGAAGAACAAGTGGGAAGCCCAATAGTACACTTTAAGATTAGGGAGTGCTAGTCCCCCCTGTGTCTTAGGAAGGAAGAAAGTTTTTAGTTTGATTCTGGGCCTTCATCCAGCCCAGACAAACCCAGAAATTAACTTGTTCCATACCCAGAACAGCCTGTTCGGAAGGCTAAGTGGGATATTCTGAAAAAGATAGAGAGTCCTTGGAAGAAGAACCATCCTTACCACATCGACCCTTTGTATCAAATTCAGCGGGAGGATACTCCACCTTCTAAAATTCTGTTTCATCTGTGCAGTGAAAGGTAGATAATTATTTATAGCATCCTCTGTCTTATGGGAGAGATAAATGCCTAAGTATTTCATCTTAGAGAGCCCCCATTGGAATGGGTATCTCTCCTTGAATGTCTCTGGTGGGGTGTAATGGAATGAGAAGGAGTCTGTCTTGCTGGTATTAAGCCAGTACCTGAAAGTACACCAAATTCCTCCAGGATTTGGAAGACCGCTGGTATAGATTGTGGGGATTTGTGAGGAATAGTAAACATCATCTGCATAAAGTGCTATGAGGTGTTCAGTATCCTCTACCCTCACACCCAATATCTCAGGTGATTGCCTGACTGCTTGGGCCAGTGGTTCAATGAAAATGGCAAATAGGCTGGGGACATAGACAGCCCTGTTGTGTTCCTCTAAAGAGGGGAAATAATCCAAATGGTGACCTGAGTTTTTACACATGCCTGGGGAGGAGTATAACACCTGGAGGATTGCTATGAAGGACGCTGGGAACCCCATTTTAACCATTGTCGAGAAAAGGAAGGACCAGGAGACATGATCAAAGGCCTTCTCAGCATCCAGGCTGAGAAGGACCAAATGATCTTTTCGGATTGCATCTCATGCACTAGGTGTAAAGCCCTATGCGTGTTATCTATAGTTAATCTAGTGGTTACAAAGCCTGTTTGATCTAAATTTATCAGTGTCAGGAGGAGCTCATCCACCCTGTGAGCCAAGATGGGCATAAAAGTTTATAGTCTGTATTGAGTACTGAGATCGGTCTATATGAGCCGCAATGCAAGGGGTCTTTATCAGGCTTGGGAATAAGAGAGATTGTTGCATACGGCCAGCTGGTGGGGGAATCATCTCCCTGGAGGACTTCATTATAGGCGCATATCATAAATCGGTTTATTGACTGTGTCATAGCTTTATAACATTCCACCCTGTATCCATCGGGACCTGGTGCCTTCTGTGTTTTGGATCTGGAGATAGCCAGTGCCAGTTCTTCATGGCTAATTGGCTTCATCAAGTCGTTTTGTTGGTCAGGGCTTAGTCTAGGTAAGTCCAGTGTGGACAAGAAGGTGTTGGTAAGGGTTGGGTCCATCTGGTAGTCTGTGGTATAGAGGGTTCTGTAAAATTGGCAGAAGGCTTAGGTTATGTTTTTAAGTTTGATGAGATAGGCACCTGTAATTGGGTCCCTTATTGCCACTAAGGTGGACAATTTGCACTGCTGGCGTAGGTGGTACGCAAGTAGGCGTGAGACCCGGGGGCCAATCTCATCATATCACTGTAGCAGATATGCCAATGCCACTTCTGCCTGTTGGAGACACAGAGCATCTAAGTCCCTTTTGGTCTGTTTGATCTGTACTAGCACTAATGTGTCCCCCTGTTGATATGCTAGTTGGAGGAACTGCAGTGTTTGTTCTAGCTGTGTTTGCCTATCTTTCCATGCCTTAGCCAACTTTGCTGTATGTTTAATCAAGTGGCCCCTCAGAACTGCTTTCAGCGTGTCCCATTGAATTGCGGATGGAATTTCTGGAGCAGAACTGTCTTGATAATTTCCCTGATTCTCTCTTTGAGAAAATCCCCAAATTGTTCACTTTTCATGTGTGCTGGATTAAATCTCCACCTAGTGGTGCATCTGTCCATGTCTAATCTCCACAGAGTTACCAGTGGTGCATGATCTGAGTGTGCTATTGGACCCAGTGTGGCACTGACCAACAAGTCCAGACTCTCTGTCTGCATGTAGCAATGATCTATTCTTGAGTAGGTCCCATGGACCGCAGAATAGTATGAGTACCCCCTATCCCTTGGATGCAAGGCATGCCACGAATCTAGCCATCCCACCTCCCTGATGAATTGTTTAAAGAATTTATGTGGGGATGGTTGCCTACCCACCGAAGTACTGGTTGAATCCATGGACACTTTCCGGGTGATATTAAACCCTGTGAGGATCAGAGTCCCCTGGTCAGCTCAACTACTGTATCAAGCAGAAATCGAATTGCTGGCGAGTTTGAAGCTGGTGGAAGGTAGATGTTAGCCAAAGTCACTTCCTGCTTCTGAATGGTCCCCTGGACTATTACTAACTGGCCCTCCAGATCAACCCACTCCTTAATCAATCTGAAGGGGGTTTGACCCGAAACTAATATGGCGACCCCTCTTTTCTTACCCCCCTGGCATTTCAGTTGAAAAAAAATGTATATATCCCCTGCCCTTTAGCTTCCTGTGCTCAATGAGGGTCAGGTGAGTTTCCTGCAGGCAAACAATATCGACTGCGGAATTCTTTACAACAGTAATAATTCTGGACCTCTTTATTGGAGTACTCGGGCCGTTTACATTTAATGAGTACACCTTCAGATGTTTACCTGCCATTTATAATACATATTAATACAGGTTAGATTAAACTTTCTATCACTTATCTTCATTGATGATACCTCTGTTGGGTTTAACAAAATCTTGTGACTGTATCCTAACACCCTATAATAGGGCTTCTTCTGATGAGGATTATTAAACAGTCCCTCAAACCGGGGGCTTATGATTAAGAACATTAAAACTAACATACTAACCCTTCGAACATTAACTATAACTTCATTCAGCTGGGTAACTACTGAACACAAACTTTTGGTTTCCCATATGCCCTGGCATGTGTAGGGGAGCCATAGGGCCATCTGGGCTACCAAGGTGAACCTGAGACACCAACAAACTGCAGAACTTCCATCTGCACTGTCATATCCCATGACCTAAAGAAGGTTTTAGACCTTCCTGGTGTATCCCCCCGTATAGCCCGGTGGTCTTGTGACACTAATAGCATCAAGGGGAAGGGAAAAGGGGATAAGGAAATGGGTGGGGTTTTGGGGATGACTACAGCTTCCATATTCACCCATTTAGTCATGCATTAGTTAACAAGAGGAAGGAAGCTGATATTACAGAGCTTAAAATAATGATCAGCCCATTATATAATGGGGTGTCCCCCACTAGGGACCAGGGGTTGGCAACCCATCGCCCCAATGGAGAGGGGGCAGCATGCTCCCCACCCACCCCCAAAGTGTAAAGCATGGGGGAGAAGGGGCAGGGACGGACCCCTAGCCCCACACAGAAGTACATCATAAGTATATTAATGCCTCACAGAGCATCCGTGAAGTCCTCCCATCCTTCCCCCCTGGAGGGTTACCCACCCTCCGTTAGATATTTAGTAGCCGCAGGTGGTAGTGTGAAGAGGTAAGTAATACGGGGGGGGGAAGGCGGGAGGGTGAAGATACTAGGGGATGGTAGGCAAGGGAAGCATCCCAGTCTGACAGGAAAGATAAGTCGAAGATTCCACTCCTCTTTGGGATTCCGAGGCATCAATAATCAAACTCTCTGAATACATCTGGATTCTGATGCATGAAAAGAGTAGAGTAGAGCCCCCTGTAATAGGAGGGAAAAGTTAAGTTATATGGAAAGGGTCATATCCCGTGGGTTAGTAAAGCTCAAAGGTGCAGATGGAATAATGTTATAGCGGGGAAGGGGGGAGGCAGCACCTGTTATTAAAGGGTGGAGCTGTTAAAAGTGAGAAAAAAAGAAAAGGTAAGTATTAATTTAGACTGGGGCTTATCTGAAACAGCAACCAGTTTTAGTCCTTCTGTAGTAGTTTTCGGGAGAAGTCTTCAAGGAGGAAAGATAAAAGTTTTCAGGTGGTTCAGTCTAGGCCATATTCCCTTCCGTGAGACCCTCTGCGATGCGTTGCGCAAGTCTTAATTAAATCCATGTGCCAGCCACCTATTGAGCCAGTAAGGATCAACGAGGGGGTCTAGGGCTTGACCCGATTGATGAGCCTGTCTCAGGATTTGAATGCTGTCCTTTGCCCTGCAAAGCATTTGCTATCTGCTGAATTGACTCTCTTCCCTGTTTCTTACGTGAGTCCAGCTGTCCGTTATTCCAAACCTGCTGCGCCAACTTTGAGGAGATTGTTAGTTTCTGGGCATTCATGCTCTGGGACACCTCAATGTTCCACTTTTTTAACTCTACGGTTGCCTCCTCTGTGCTGTTAAATGACTGGGGCCCTTCTGGAAAATGCATGGTTAGTTTTGCAGGGTAGGGGGTTCTTAATTGAACCCCTACCATTTTCAGGGCTTTCAGGACTGGGATGGGTAGTTTGCATCTAAGCATGATCTCCAGGGCATAATCATTTTCCAAGTATAGCCTGCTGGTGTGGTATAAGACTGTTCCTTGTTTCCATGCTGTGTGCCGGACTGTTTCCTTCTCTTGGAATCTAAGAAATCGCACAAGGATCACTCAAGGGCATGCTCCTGGGGGTGGTCTTGGGCTTAGGGTATGATGTGCCCTTTCTATTTCCATTTTGAGGGTCTCTGGCAGATCAATTGCTTCCTTTAAAAGCATTTGTATGAAGAGGAGCATGTCGGACCCTTCCGCCCCTTCAGGAACACCCGAGATCCGGATAGTATTACGCCAATTACAGCTTCCGGCATCTTCCACCCTTGCCTGCAGGCCCTGGATGTTCTGATGGAGATGCACTATGGCCTGCTCAGCGCTGTCTACACGGTGGTCTACCTCAGTAGCCTGAAGCTCCAGATCCTCCTGCTGTTTCTCCAGCTTTGTGATATCGGTGCACAGCGCCGCGACAGTCGATTTCATTTCTTTTCTGAAGTCGCGTATCTCATTTAGTACCAGGGACATCTGGTGTTGTATAATATCCAGGAAGGGCTGCTTTGTCTGTGATCTGCCTCGGCATGACGAAATTGAGGCCTGTGCACCCTCGCTTCCCGATTCCCCTTCCAATAATTCACATTCATCTCTTTCGGTTGAAGGCTGATTTCTGGTTTGTTCACTTTTCCTCGGCATTATTGTGAGCCTCCGTATCTTGAGTTGACTATTGCTCATTTTGCTGGGTTAAATTAGGAGGTTTATTCAGGGTGAAGCTGGAGCTCGATCATCTATGCTGCCATTGGAAGCGTGACGTCACCAGAAGTCCCTGTGGACAGTGTTTGGATTGTGTTGGTTGCTTGAAATTGATAGGGTGCCTAGCCTTAGGATCATGTATGTAGTTTTCAGTCACTGTGTGTGTTAAATGTCAACAGGTGTGGAACTGTGCCACTCTGACGAATGAAAATTTCAAAATTTGACATGTTATATATCGGACATGATTTGGTCTTTTTACTTGAAATTTGGAGGGTGTTGACGGCATGTCCTGTAGATGTTAATAGTGGTGTTTACATGTCAGACAATATATTTTTTGTAGAGATATTGTGTGGCACATTTTGCATTTTTTGGACAGCATTTTCTATTGTTCTACAAGATTAACATTTGTTTGGTGTCTGACCTTGCTGTTGTCAATGTACTTTTTAGTCATTGGGTATGTAATGTGGTTCAACACTTACAAGTTGGTGGGGGCCCCATGCTCCCACCAACTTGCGCAACTTTCTACTTTTCTATTCTTTCTTAAAAAATAAGAAAATTGTATGCAAAAAACTTTGTGAATGCATCAGTTAGGGTTCTTCTACAGCGAAAAAAGTGAGGAAATTCGATTTTAGGGTTCCTACCCCTTGCATCCCACACCACCCCCCACCCCACCCTGACCAACAGGCATCGGGGTGTGCCTTGGGGTCATAGGCCCTAACTCTCACCCCATTCTCCTACACTGTACCACCTCAGCTTGTTTACACATGAGATGGGGTGAGAGTTAGGGCCGATGACCCTAATGCACACCCCGATGCTGTTGGTGGGGTGCAAGGGTGGGAACCATAAAATTAATTTCCTCGCTTTTTCGCTGTAGAAGAACCTAACTGATGCATTAACAAATTTTGGCATAGTATATATATATATATATATATAATATCTATATAAAACCACACAGTCCCCTGGGGTTACTAGAATCCCTTCAGTATCAGTGCTAAGCAGGGAGAGACAGCTGGTGATTAACTCGTTAAATGGGTTTTTCACCTGCTCACTCTTTTGTTTATTTGGCTTCAGCTGAGATGAGATAGATGAGCTCATTTGGAATTCTTGCAGCAGCATAAGCCACAGCAGCTGTGAGGAGGGAGTTTAGAATCTTGAGAGGATAGTCAGTGAGAGGAGTGAGTGTGTGTCAGCAGTTAGAAGTGTGACAGCTGTTCAACTGAGTGCTCTGAGGAGGGCCCAGCTTTCTCACCCTAGTTCTGATATTCTCCAGTTTGCCAAGAGAAGTGGTGGAAACTGTTGTCTTCAGCAGGATCTCCTGATTTTTATCCCTGGATGGATGAAAAGGACTGCTAGTGGATGGATCCAAGGGGCTATCCCCTTTCAGTTACATGATGTTTTGAAGCTGCTTGTAATGTCTAACAGTGAGTAGGATCTGACTTTTTGCTGCAGAAAGCAAGTACATGTGCTGTTGTATTCTCTGGCTAAGAGGGAAATGCACAACTTTTCTGTTCAGAAGTATGAGACTGTTCTCATTTAAAGTTGGCTAAAATGTGTGATGTCCAGAGGTATACCTATATGACATTGTGTGGTACTTTAGTCCCTCCACTACCAGTGTAGTGTTTTAGATGCTGGATGCAAAAAATAATTCAATTAAGCATTTTTCAGAGTGTGTTCAAGATGTTTAAGATGTAACTCTGAAGAATGGCTGGATATGGATTTGGGAGCAAAGGGTGGGCAGACCCCCATCTGGAGTAACCAGTTCAGGAGTACAGGTTCAGTAAGGGTGCCTGGTTACTTTAGACATACCCTCTGAAGTGAGTGGTGCTAGTTATTAGCCAAATGTATGTTCAGTTGTGGCCAGTGCACATAGAAACAAAGTTCAGTTGTGGCCAGTGCCACTGAAAGAAATGTTAAATGTCCTGTGAAATACGGGAATACAAGTACAAGATGTTCAAAGTCCTACAGTGTGGAAATACGAAGATTTTTCTGTCAGATACAGTTGTTTTGTTGTTCCGCAAGTTTCTAGTGCCACAATGTGTAAACCTTGGGGGTCCACCCTTGCTTTAGAGAACATCTTTTGGAATAAAGTCACACTCTAGAACCCCAACCATGGTTTGGACAGTTACGTTATTGCTTCCTGTGTGTGTGGATTTACTGGGTACCCCTCCAGAAGTATAGATCTAGCATAACCCTGGCAAAAAGTTCACTCCCTAAGACCTGGTTTTGTAGATACTTTATAGGTCATATTGCTTTTGTACACCCCACCCCTTTTGTAATGAGCCAGGTATACATTCACAAAGCTAGGGATGGTATCAATTGTCTAAATGTTCCTGTAGTCTGTGCCCAGTAAAGGGTGCCAGGGGTAGCTAATTGTGTAAAGTGGGGGGTGGTTACAAACTATGGGAGCTCATCTGGTGATGTTTAATTTGGGGAGAGAACCAGAGATTTTTTGATGAGTGTATGTCTAGCATCTTTGTGTCTGGTAGCAGTGTAGCCCAAACAGAAAGGAAGCTTTGGACAAGAGGATTTTTGCCCAGAAAAATGCCATCCAAATATGCTGTTTTGTGCCTTCCAGTACAATAAATAAACAGAGTGCTGCTTGTGTGTTTTCATCTTTGATAATGGACAGTAAAGCATTGAAGTGTGTGTCCTAATCTGCATCAGAAAGTGCTTAAAGAACTTTTAGAATGCAATTTTCAAGTGCCAAAAATAGTGTGAACTTTAAGGAACAGACTCAAATATGTGCACTGAAAGTTTTGTGTGCTTTGTATGCAAATTGGGGGAGTTACGAGAGAAATTGTCCAGAAACTGTAGTAAAGATGGTCAAAATGGCTCTCCCACTGCTGAAATTGCAATTCTGCTTAAAGTTGGACCAGCATAACATTCTGTGGTGATTTGCATATGCAGCCCATGATGCTTTGCATTGTGGGGGCATGTGTGATTTTGTATTTTCTTGAAACTTGGCTTCCCAGCCAAATGCCCTTTGGGGTAACCCTTGCCTCAGTGTTTACGCACAGAGGTTCTTTGTCTTTTAAATAGTTTTTTATTTTAATGGGTTCACCACAATATATCCCAGGCACACCGCGTTAGGGTTAGCTGGTCCATCCCACTGGGGTGTCAAACAGACGAGGCATACTGATGAGTCCTGGTAGAATGAAACACGTGTCTATGTCTTCTGTTAGCACCCTTTGCAAACTGTGTGAGAGGCCTTTTGGCACCATGCAATTCTGCTTAAAGTTGGACCAGCATAACATTCTGTGGTGATTTGCATATGCAGCTCATGATGCTTTGCATTGTGGGGGCATGTGTGATTTTATATATATATATGTGTGTATATATATTTTTTATATATATATATAATTATATAAGATGTTCAGTGGTATGTATATATATATATTGTGGTAGCACAGTAGTGCTACCATAGTTAGGGTTGAGGAGCCATTTCCATGTTAAACCCAAATTTTCACCTTAATAACTTTGCAACCATTCAATGTATTTGCCTGAAATTTGGAATGTATGATCAAGACTCATAGGCCTTGGGATCTACCAATTTTGTACTAATCGGATATACGGTTGCGGAGTTATTAAGTGTGATCTGTGCGCGAGTTTACGCTTTTCTGGAATTCTGTGGTCGCGCCTACAGGTCGTATGGTTTGCGTGACCGGCCCAAAATCTTCAGGGAATGTGCAGCCGGGGTTCCCGATGTGGCCTTTGAAGCTTTCATGAAAAAATATTAACGGTTCAAAAGTTATTCAAAAACAGTTTCCATTATAAGTCAATGGGAAAAGTTAACAAAAGTTCAACACTTTGCAAATGCATTTTACTTTACAAATGGGCCTGTTACTTTCGTGTCGCCATTTTGTTTTCAGTTGGTGATCAGAAAAATGGTTGGTATTTAAATTTGGGACCCTCTAGCAACCTCATTTTTTGTATTCACCTAGTCGGGCCCTGAGGATGCTTGCCATGTCTTTATTTTGTGGTAAAACACTCCAGAAATATGTTTTTCAAATTTCTGGAAAAAGTACTTTAACCAAATTACTTTCGTGCTCACGAAAGTATATATTTTGTAAGCTTTATGAAGTGCGACAGTAATTTTCTAGTCTGTGGGAAAATTACAGCAATTCTTTGGCACTGCGCTGCAAAAGAACCGTTGGGAGTTTTGAGCTGAAATTTGGAGAAACGGAGCCGACATCTCACAGATGTGCCTTTCAGTGTTGTATTGAAAAAATATTACACAGCGGCAAAGTTACAGCACTCCAAAGTTGACATTTTTTCCCATAGGATAACATTACGGTGCCCAACGCATAACAAAATCCTTTGGATCCCTGCTGCAAAATAACGGTTTGGTCTTTTTTCCTGAAATTTGGCGGGAAGACAGCCAACAGCCCACAGATGTGCCTTTCAGTGGTTTGGTGAAAAAACATTACAGGGAGGCAAAGTTATGGTGCTCTGAACTTTTCTTTTTTTCCCATAGGATAACATTACGGCGTTCACCGCACCTTTCAGGGCCCGTATCTCGGAAACGGTGTGAGATACGGACTTTTCGTCGGAAAATTTCAAATTAGCCAGGACAGTTGTAAATAATATGACTTTTAAATTTTTTTCCTACGTCGTACGGTTCCTGAGATATAATGTATTTAGTATTCCAAGATCTCATTTTCTGCGCCGATACTCATTATTTTGCGTACATTATTTGTACTCACTGTCTTTCTCAATGCAGATTTTGGGGAAAACCAGCCTGTGCGCTTACATTACTGTTACTGTTGCCCTTTCCGCTTGTGGTTCCGTACCCGTTTCACTTACCGTTGACGTCTGCGCCACCATGTGCGTTATCCTTTGCGTTTTCATTTGCGCTTGCGTTTCTGTTATTTTTTGCCATTTTCTGTCTACACTACTGTTTATCTTTCTGTTTCACTTTACATCACCATGCCCATTGACATTTCTGTTTGCAGGCACCTTGTTACTATGTGACAACACGTCACGTGGCAGACCATTCCCGTCTACGCCACCATGTGCGTTACCTTTTCTGTTCTCATTCGTGCTTGTGTTACCATGTGCGCCACTGTTAGCATTTCTGTTTGCGTTGCTGTCCCTGTTAGTATGCCACAAGACATCATGTGGCGGGGCCCGTTCACCCGCCACCGCATTATGCGGTGGGAGTGTGGGGCCCAGAGGGCACCGCGCTCCCGCTGCTGCATTACATTCACTATTTCTTGTTATCATTCTCAAAAAGAAGGGAAATTAGAGGCAAAAAACTCAGTTTAATGCATTAGTTAGAGTTGTTCCACAGTGACAAAAGTGAGGAAATTCGCTGTTAGGGTTGAAAAACCCTTGCACCCACCCACCCCCAACCGGCATTGGGGTGTGCATTGGGATCATGAGTCCTAACTCTCACCCCATTCTCCTATACTTCTGCTGCTTTACACAGGTTATGGGGTGAGGTTAGAGGCTGATGATCCCAATGCACACCCCAATGCCACCGTCGTCATCCTTTGCATTTTCATTTGCTTGCATTTCTGTTACTTTTTGCCATTTGTGTGTACCACTGTTTCTCTTTCTGTTTCACTTTGTGTCACCATGCCCATTTTATTTCCATTATAGGCACCATGTTACTATGTGACCAGACATCACGTGGCACACCGTTCCGTCTACGCCACCGTGTGCGTTACCCTTTCTGTTATCATTCGCGCTTGTGTTACCATGTGTGCCACTGTTAGCATTTCTGTTTGCATTGCTGCTCCTGTTACTATGCCACAAGACATCATGTGGCGGGAGCACAGGGCCCTTTGGGCCCCGCGCCCGCCACCACATTACATTCACTATTTCTCAATATCATTCTCAAAAAAAGGGAAATTAGAGGCAAAAAACTCCGTTTAATGCATTAGTTAGGGTTGTTCCACAGCGACAAAAGTGAGGAAATTCGCTGTTAGGGTTGAAAACCCTAACTCCGAATTCACCCCAGCACCACACACACACACATTCAAGTATGGGGGAGGACCAAGTCAACACAACCAATGACAGACATCCAGCAGCAGGTGACAGAAATAACAAACAATTGTCTAAATGTACTACGAGACATTCCCACCCACCTGACCAGGTACTGCATGCTCAGTGGAGATCAACAGCAAAACTGAGGCCATGTCACCAAGCGTACACATCCCTGATTGCAGCTGCACAGCGTACCACACTTAGTAGTTGCATGGCCTTACCTACGATGCCCACACCACACACAACTGGTACTGTGCCGTTATTCAATATAAATGCTGAAGGTGCATGATGACAGTTGTAGAAAGGTTTAACACTACTGAGTATACATTAATTAAGAGAAGCACATAAATTAACTACAAGACACTAGCATGCTCAAGATAAAAGTAGTGATACATTTAGTAGGTGATTTACATAGTAGTACATTTACTGCAATGGTTTACTCAACATAGAGAGGCTGATGTAAGCGTATGGAAAAGCATTGCCTGTTCACACGCTGTGAAATTGGGTACTGCCAGTATCACATGCATTCTTACTGATGAAGGTGTACTGCTGATGTACATACATAGACCTTCAGTGTGTTTCAATATTAAAGATGCAGTAAGTATTCTTTGTAAGAAAGATTGTAATTGCATGGATCAGGCCAAGCAACTTCTAAATATCATAGCACTACTGAGCCAACAATGATGTACCTGTATCGGACGTGTATATATAGGACAGATTTTCCTGTAGGCACTTACTGAGTATGTTGTACCTGATAAAGACAATCTCATTGCATCTGTGATGACTAACTTCTTCAAATAGTAATACATTTGCTATTGTTGCAATGAGTGATCTATGCCACTTATGGACACAGTGTGATTTTTTTAACAGTTGTTTCATACTTAGGCTGTATGCCTACTGTTTGGGTTTGCCACACTTCTGTCACTGATGCTATCAAAGTGATAACTATGTTAATTCTGCTACAACAGGAATCAAGTAGGTATGGTGTACATATAAACAGAATGTCTTTTAGTATTGATTTAACTCATAATGGGGTAAATGTGCTAGGACAGCAGGGGTTATCCTCTATCACTGAGTCTGTCAGTTATAATCACACTAGGGTTTCAATGACTGTAATGATCAAGTTACACTGTTCATCTTCATGAGTTCATATTCACAGCCATTCTCCAGCAACTAGACAGTGTATGGTGTAACTGGGTGGGACACTGTGTTACAAAGCTGCTGCAGTGCCTAGCAGAGGAGAGTATCTACTCAAAATACAATTAAGCTATAAGGCATGACCAGCAGTTATGTTAAATGGTTAATCACCTGTAGGGGTTTAATGTTGAATGAGGCATATCCAGGTGCCACATGTTGCTAGACAGTGATAAACTGACCATTAACATAATACCTGGGAGTAGCTTATTGCTATCATAATAAAACTGTTTTTAAACAACATTAAACCATGTTCATCATATGGTTAGGCTCTACATGTATGTTAATAAAAACTAAACATAAGGCTGTTACAATGTTTACAGTCAATTAAAGCTGCATTTCTCAAACCCTTGTTAAATCAGAGATATTATACCTGTACAACTCCTTGGTTTTGCTTAACTCTATTGCTCAGGTGGCCCACCACAAGTGGTGTGGTGTAATTATTAGGGCATCGGTAGGTAAGGCCATGCAACTACTAAAGTGTAGTACGTTGTGTGCAGCTGCAATCAGGGATGTGTCGTTTGGTGTACATGGCCTCAGTTTTGCTGTTGATCTCCACTGAGCATGCAGTACCTGGTCAGGTGGGTGGGGATGTCTCGTAGTACATTTAGACAATTGTTTGTTATTTCTGTCACCTGCTGCTTGATGTCTGTCATTGGTTGTGTTGACTTGGTCCTCCCCCATACTTGAATGTGTGTGTGTGTCTGTGTGTGTGTGTGGTGCTGGGGGGTGAATTCGGAGTTAGGGTTTTCAACCCTAACAGCGAATTTCCTCACTTTTGACGCTGTGGAACAACCTTAACTAATGCATTAAATGGAGTTTTTTGCCTCTAATATATATATATATACATTAATGCTCCAGCTAGGGTTAAAGAGACAAAAGTTGCGAAATGAGGCATTAGGGTTTCCTTCCCTGACACCCCACCCTCCCCAACCAGGCAGGAGAGCAGGTATGGGGTATGCCTTGGTCTTCTCAAGCCTAACACTCACTCCATTCCATCTGTAAATAAGGTCAGATGTGTAGACTTTATGAGAATGGGGTGAGCGTTAGGCATGAGAAGCCCAAGCGTACCTCACCTCTCCTACCTAATTTGAGATAGTAAGGAGTGTTTGGGTTAGAAACACATTGGGGTGCTCATTCCCCATGTCATTGTGTAACCTCCCAGTATTGTGGCACACTTGGAGCCCACCCCAGTGTGCCCAGATGAATGTTTTTTTTCTTTTTTGTGAAAAAAACCTTTCCGACACCAGGATGCCCACTACCGGTATTGGATGCATCCCTAGCCCATCACTTCAATTGCTGATGGGGGTGCCCAATACCCTTGTCAGCATCATGATCCTCCCCAACATTTGTGGGACACTGGGAGCCCACCCCAGTGTGCCCAATTATTTTTTTTATTTCAACCTGTAAAAAAAAGAAAACTGTGCTTCATCGCCTCCCCATCCCCACCCTTCCTCTGTGTACCCAACTCCCTGCACCCCCCTCACCCATATTTACCCTCCGGAGGTCAGGATTGGCAGTCTTCTCTGACCCAGAGACATGTCTGCACTCTTCAAAGCTGAATTACAATCTGAGGAATCAAGGTAAGCTGTATAATGGGAGTCAGTGGGGGGGGGTAAACTTATACTGATATCTCTGCCAATTTTAGGAATTTTGGCCATAGATTTTCAACATGGGATTCTTGGAACCCCACCTCATGAACACCGACACTGTCATGTTGTTTCCCAGTCCCAAAAGGTGATTTTGTGGTTGCTGTGTGGAATCACCCACCTTTCAGGACCAATTCACAAAACGACAGTGCCACTGTTCATGAGGTGGGGTCCCAAAAAACCAATGTTGCAAATTTGGTGCCATTGGGTCATCAGGACTAACTCTTACCCCATTGTCCTATACTGTAGCGTGTAAGCTTGTTTACATGTGGAATGGGGTGACAGTTGGGCCCTGATGACCCAATAACAACTAACGCCTGTTGGTGTGTAGAGGTGGGAGGATGGGGATGGGGTGGAAGGGTGGGAACCCTGGGGTGGGGCGTTAGGGTTGGAAACCTAATGCCTCATTCCTACTTTTGTTGCTGTTGTATTCACCTAACTGATTCATTAACAGAGTGTTTTGCAAAGAATATATATATATATATATATATATATATATATATATGTGTGTGTGTGTGTATGTATATATATATATATATATATATATATATATATATATATATATATATATATATATATATATATATATATACACACACACACATATACACTAAAATCTTCATCTGTACTGTATATGCAGGACTCAATCAGTGGCACATCCAGTCTCTGTAAAAATAGTTTGTTGAATTGTTAAAGGAAGACTCCCATTTTTCAATAAACTCTCTCTTTTTAACCTGTATGCATTCTAAATTCATTTTTCATCATGTTCCAAAATGCTCAGGATATAGGCAACACATCTATCTACTTGCCTGGTCTCATGCAATCATTTAGATTTGTAACAATGTCCACAGTGTGGTTAGCATAGGCCCCAGTTACTCACTGTTGTTTGTTTATTTTATTTATTTAGTTTTGGATTACCGGGGAAGTGCTCTAGACAAAGAAATTGTCTATTTTTAGTCACAACCCGGGAGACTCACAGACATCGGTAAAAGCACATCACATCATAGTGGTTACTCTTACATAATACCAATTTATGTCAAACACATTACAGTATAGACAGGCATGGTGATACCTACTGTACAGGAGAAATTAGACATTACACTAGGCTATCCCTAGATACAGGGGACTACACAATACTGTTTCAAGGAGATAGACCATATGCAAGGCCCCTGGAATTTTGCGGTTCTGCGGTTGCAGAATTTGCCACAGAATTTGCATCATGCCACAGAATATATATAGTGCCGCAGAATTCATTGTTTTTGGTGAATTTTCATATAAATATACTGTTTTTCCATAGTGTCGGGCTTTCTTTCCCACCTCATTTATCCTGAAGACCCTCCTCTATGCTCAGCATATGATGTCATCGATGACATCACATCATATTTTGCCAATGACAGGACTGTGTTCTGCCAGAGAAATGAATAAATCATGCCGCAGAAATCAGAAAATGCTGCCACAGAACACCAGGGGCCCTGACCATATGGTATAAGTAAACAGGGAAGCTATTCCAGACAGTCTTGTGGTGTGATACCTCACAGCCTGTCCTTGCCTGCTATTTAAAAGTGGGCAAGAGTGGTAAGTGCCTAAATATGTGCTGTAGGGACATGCAAAGGAAGCCTAACTAGGTGTCCTCCCCAGGGGTTAAGTCACAAGTGTATCTGTCAGAGGCCAGGAGGTAGGCATGGAGCTCATTTTTAAAGGTCAGGGTCTGGATTCACAAAGCTTTCAGAAGGTGCAAAACCTTCCCTAAGTCCCCAAAACTGCCGTAGCTATGGAAAGAAAGGGGAGCTTGCTCTAAGTGCTATTCACAAAAACCTGTGCAGCTGTAGAAAAAAAACATTACGGACTGTGGAAAAAAGTGCAGCTGCAGAAGTCCCTGAGGAAAAAAGGTGTGAGATAAGTAAGGTACAGTTCCTGCAAGGCTATTCTCAGCCAGTGTTTTTCCACAGTTGCGGAAAAAATGTTATTCACAGTGGAATGAGGTGTAACTCTTCCGTCAGCAAACTGTAGTCATGCCCCAACAATTGGAATCAATTAAGGTGGAGGTGATCCACAGGTAATAGCATCTCAGATAGTATAGCAGTAGCTGACGTTACAGCAACAAAAGCACACATTGCAATGATACAGTATGGCAACAGGCAACAACCACAAGACCCAGTGCAGCCCATGATGGAGCCCCACAGGCAGTAGAGCCTGACCAGCCTGCAGCAAGTGCCACCTCCACAGGCAGCAGGATCACCCCAGGGAGGGACGACCAGCAGTGACTGTCGGCCACTGTGGTGCCATGGTATTGATAGTACCTGTGGTGCTGCAGTGGTCCTAGTTGAGGGCCTGGTTGCAGGTATCCTTGTGGGTGTTGTCAGCCTCATACAATGGCAGCAATGTTAATGTCTGCTGCTTCAGCTACATGGATTTACTGTACTATTGCTGTGCCTCCTCAGCCATTTCCACAGCTATGGATCTGCAGCTGTGGATTCGCAGCACTTGTGGGATTTCCGTAGCTGCTGGAATTCTACAGCTGCTGGACTTTTTGTGGATTTCCCTTAGCTGTGAGATTTTCTTTAAGAATATCGTGCAACTGTGTTTCTGCAGTGCTGCAAGTCTTTTTCCCGCAGCTGCGGGATATTTGCTGTTCTTTGAGAATCCTGCCCCAGGTGTGTAATGGTGTGCCTCACAGTTGAAGGCAGGGAGTTCCATAGCTTTGATTCTGACACTGCAAATGCCTGCTCACCCATCCTAGTGGTGCATTTCGGTGTATTAAGGAGTGACTTTTTGGTAGATCTTAGCAGGTAAGTTTGATGGGCCGAGTTCATCAAGCATACAAGGAACATCGGTGTTCCAGTTCAGATGATACTGTCAATTGTGCATCCTGTGGTATAGATTCGATAAGAGGTGGGAGAGAGCCAGCCCAGACTGGAGTAAAGTATACAATGCTGGGTGTGCCTAGGTACTGACAGTGCAAAGTGACAGATACTATTATAACAGGTGTCCCACTTCTGCAATAGTCCCTTGTTAGTGTCTTTATAGGAAGTAGTAATTCCATAAGTCAGACTGGGTCACAGTAACCACTGCGCGATGGCTAATTTTGCCTTTCAGTTTAAGGGTGCTTTGACTTTGTAGGCCAGCCCCAGCTATTTAGATAAAGAAAATAACATTTTGATCACGGACAGTGGGAAATGGAATAAGTTAACTTGAGTCTCTCTTAATCATCTCAAATACAAGCTTGAGAAAGAAAAACATTGATTTTTAGAGAACGGGCGCTCCTTTAGTTTAGTGTTCTAATGATAATAATGCTTAGGAATATTTATAATAATTATTGATAATTTTTTATATTCTGTAAAGATGTATGTATATATATATGATTGTGTGTGTGTAATTGTTGTAAAGTTCACAGTGTTTGTCCATTGTGATCGAACAATAAACATTTTGATGATGATGATGATGATATTGGCTGCCTTACAAGTGTTAGTGATATGGAGGTTGAAACCCAATGAAGGGTCAAGGGTTATACTCAGGAATCTGAAAGAGTCAACCAAATCCAGGAGTGATCCGTTTGAGCCATCTATGGCCAGTGTTGCAGAACTGGCTTTGACCCTTGGTGCTGATCCAAACAGCATTGCAACAAGTTTTTTGGTATTCTGAAGAAGTTTGTTTTGAACTAGCCACTGACATAGACAGGCAAAGTCTGACTGAAGTGTGGTATTAATGGAGGCAATGTCCTTGGCCCTGGTGTATAACACCATATCATCCACATATAAGATGGCAGAGGTAGTGCTCGACATTTGAGGCAGCCTATTCACAAACATTGAGAAAGTGATCCGAGAACTGAACCTTATGGTACACTGATGCTGGTAGGCTAGACTATGCAGGGAGCCTTTGCTCATTTATGTATTTTTCAGCTGATTTGGGAGTTTCCAACTGACTTGCTTTCTGTGCACATTCCAAGAATAGTACAGTTGTGGCAAGAACCTTCATGGAACAGTTAAACAATAGCCGAGACAATTGTATTGACTGGGGTTGCTACGCTGTGGTTATGTGAGATGAGAGAAACTGCACCACTGTCTTTGAGACGGAAGGCTGAGAGGAACTGCACACTGTGGGGTAGAGGAGAAGCAACATAGCAGGGTGTACAATTAAGCGTGAAGTTTCTTTTTAAAAGGTATGCCACTGCGAGCATAATTGTACTCCTTACCAGATTATCTTGTGTTCCTTTTTGGTTGGCGAAGCCTTTCAGGTGGTTTCTTGTTCACCTGTAGGATGAAAGCCTTGGTGGTGGCTGGATTCAGAGGTCAAGGGGGCCCTTCGTAAAGGCCTGAAGCCTGATAGGCAAGCTGCAGGAGAAAGAAAGATAAACTCAGGGAACACCTTATTTTAAAAAATTTGTGAAGATGCTGTAAAGCTTGTTTAGTTGCTCTGTTATTTATTGCTGGTTGGGCAGGCAGTCGGATGATGGCAGACGGCAGTTTTCTGTTTTTGCCACTTATCGGCTTTTACTTGTGAAAACCTGGGAGTTACGGACTAAGTAACTAACTAGCTAATTGCTAACTGCTATTGAAAGAAATGTTGGAGAAAGCTGCAGAATGAAGCTAACTTTGTTGCTAAGAGCATTGAAATCGGGAGAATCTGAAGCTTTCCCTTATCCGACACTGTCTTTCTGCTATTTGCTACTGGTGTGCCAAGAGGAGGTCGACCAGGATGTAAATAGCCTGATGGTAAACAATCCTGTACATTGACATTTGGTGGACATTTTATAAACATTCAAAATTTTAATGCATGAAAACTATGTGGAAATTTTAATTTATGTATGGGCTGCTGCTGCTATATAGAATCTTAGATATTTAGGAATTCTGGTATCAAATGCCGAGTTTTGGCTAGTAGGCGATTTTATATCAAGTTCTACTACCTTTGTTTTTTTGGCAAATATAAAGGGTTTTGTAAATGCTGGGAATCCTTCTGCTTCCATTTTAAACTATCACCTGTGTTTGTTTCTATCCAGTTTGTTTGGAGGGATTGTAGTGAGAATATTTAAACCTTTAATTGATATTGTTGAATATAGGAAGATTCTATGGTTTTTATAGTTCATATTTCTTTTTTTTCTGTCAGTATTTTTGTATTTCTTGTATTGAGATCGATTTTTGCATGACTAGCTGTTGCTAGCTTAGGATTGGTGGACAGAATCACGTGATTAGGTAGATAAAAAGCATGTGTGTTAGTGAGGGCATCAGATTCACTTAGATACTCCTTGGGGGAAGATGTGTCTGTGCGCTATGTGCTCTTGCAGTGCTGTATGCTCCTAAGCTGCTGCTGTGTGATTCTGAGGTGAGGAAAGGTAAACTATTTGCCATTTTTATGATGCGCTTTGTTTAGCTGATTCTTGATTCTTAAAGTATTGTTATTATTATTTTGTAACATTGACACTATTTTTATTTGGAGAACATCCCAATTGGCTGAGTGAACTACGGTTTGTTTGGTGTACTCACTGCTATTGTGAAAACTGGCTTCTGAATGGCATCTACTATTGTACTAATGGCAAAGTAAGTATTATGAATTGAGAGCTGGTTATCTCATTGGACAATTTAATTATTATTGTTAGACAGCTTATGAGCAGTTAACCTTTTCTTAAAGGTTTAGTGTGTTTAAACTGTTTTTTTTTTAACTTATTTCAGAGTGGTCAACATTTGGTTTTATTTTGATGGTTTTATAAAGAGCTTAGCAACTGAAAAGCTGCTGAAAGTGATAAAGAAGTGCCTTTCAGAATACACAGAAATAAGAAGAAAATATATATACAGGAAAGGTGGAATCTTGAACCCATTGAAGAAGCAAGCATCCTTTGCATTGGTTAATTTTTTACAGGTGGGTGTTCTATTATTTTTTTGTGTTGTTGAGTTATAGAAGTGATAATGCAATATAAGAGATTAAGAACATATTGTCATAAAATGTCTAAGGTCAAAGGAAATAATGGCTTTATTAAAATTCTTGAACCTCATACTAATCAAAAAATAACTCAGTTTTTAAGCTCTAAATGTAACCAAATTGAGTTAAGAGGTAATAAAAAGATTACTAAAGTGTTTAATCCAACATTAGCATTGTCTCCTGCTAAGTCATCTGAAGAGTATAGTATGATATTGGAGAAATCTCGTCCATTATTGAAGGCAATCAGAAGGCTGGAGGATAATTTGCAAAGTCATATTGTAAGGAATGTAACTGCTAAAACAGTTTCAGTTTTAAATAGATCTGACTTAAATTCTGATTAACATCTAGAAAGGAGATATTGTAAAAAAATCTCCTCCTCCCTCTTAAAGCCTTACAATAAGGACTTAATTGACAATACCTCTAGTTTGTCCATGTTGGAGGATGATAATCCAACAGAGACTAGTAATAGATCTGATCAAGGACATAATGAGAACAGGGCTAGTCTAGACTTAAGACAAGAGAGTGCCCTTAAACAGACATAGAGACTGTTAAGTTTGTAAATCAGATAGATTTACAGATTAGTCAACACCTTAGTAAAAATGAATCATTTTTACAAAAATTTGAGTCTTTTTTGACACCTTATATTACCCCAAAGGTGAAACAGGATCAACTAGTAAAAAGTTTGGATGTTACAGGAGTACTATCTCCCTGTGACCCAAGGGTAGAAAAAGTTGATCTCACAAAGAAATGTAAAGAGATGAAATGGGGACTGATGTTAATGACTGAACTAGAGGAGGTCAAAAAGGAGATTGCATTTGATAATACACAGTTACTGGAATTAATTACTCTTTTTCTCTTATTTATTGATTTTTATTCTTGTAATCACCTGCAAACTAGGGAGGTAATGAGTGAGAAAAAAAGGATGGCTGATAATGAGCCAAGGAGGAAGATTAGTGGCCCAATGAAGCAGGGTGTGGCTAAGAGTAAACTACAAAGCTGCTATATGATAGAAGGAGAAAAGGCATCAAATAATACCTTAGCTACAGAAGGAAAAGGTCACAATCAGGAAAAAGATGACATAATCAAGGTTGAGGTAAAAAAAATCTAAAGCAAAATCTATCCAGAAGATAACTGAGGAAATTGGCAATAGAGAAAGAAGGGAAATAGATCTGTTAATTGGTGAACTAGAGCAAAGGAAAATAGAGTTAGATCAAAATAGAGTAAATTCAAACACTAAGATTCCTAATCAACCAAAAAGAGACCTACAGAAAGGTCAAAAAAACAAGGACAATAAAAAGAGGATTGTTGTATTAGATAGTACTGAGAGAAAGCAGAAAGGATCGATAAAACAGCAGGTTAAAAATAGGATAGATACTAAAGGTTTATTACAGACAAGTGAGATAGAAAAAGAAGAGTTAATTTTAGCAGGGGAACTGTTGCCTACAATTTTTATAAATGGATTGCCAAAGCAAAAAAATGAGAATGCCTATACAGCTAAATTAGTAACTTATAATCTTCTTAAGGGACTTTTGGGGAAAAAATCAACTGGCAGGATATTAGATCTGTTTATAGGTATCAAGTTAGACCACACAAAGGATGGTTCTGTGTTGTATTAAGGAATGCAGATAAGCGAAGGGAAATATTGAAGGAAAAAGATAAGGTTTCTGATTTAGGGATAATTCTTAACTCAACAATTATACCATTTCTGGATGACTTAGATGATTTAAAAAACAAATATGTAATAAGAGCAGAGGTTAATAAGAAAAATAGCACTATAACTAAATAACCTAGAATTATAGCCTTCATGAAAATGATTGAGACAATTCATACACTGAAAGGAGAGACAACAGAGTGTGCCAGGAGAAGAGGAAGGAAACAACTTGGAGTGCGTATTAACTCCTCTGTGATCCTGGATTCAGATCAAAGCAGTAACAGTGATATCGAAGGGGACTGGCCCCTGTCTGAGGTTAGTGATAATAGGTCCTATAGTTTAGTGGGGTTAACTGATAATGAGGTTGATGATGATGATGATGTTGTGGTAACTTTAGAATCTACAAATTGACAGAAGAGTAGAGATAAAGGTATAGAGTTAATCTCATGGAATGTTGCTGGTTTGAAAGAGAAAATTGAGGATAAAACTTATTTGGATTGGATTTCTAAATTCTCAGTATTGCTCTTTCAAGAAACCTGGATGGGTAAAAGAGACGAGATAGGGTTGATTGGTTTTACAACTTGGTCTTCGCCAGCTTATAAATCTTCAAAATATGGTAGAGCTAAAGGTGGTCTTGCAATTTGTATTAGTGTCTCCCTTGAGTTAATGAATCCTGAAGTTAGTTCATATAATGAGTTTTATATGTATATTGTTATTATGGGTCAAAAAGAATGTATTGCTTTTTTCAATATTTACATTCCCCCAGTTGTTAAAGCTAAAGAACTGATAGGTATTCTTAACTGTATAGGCCATGACATAGAATCTTTGAAAGCTAAGTTTCCAGGGATTGTGATATATTTATTCTGTGATTTTAATATATGGGTAGGCAATGGTATTGAACATCTGGCCCCTGCATGGGGAATAGACGATTGTTTAAACATCCTGCTCCACAAGTCAAAACATGGGATATTGTGCCCAAAAGCTAAGGTATTGTTTCCATTTTTGGATAAATTCAATTTAAGTATCTTAAATGGTAGAACAAGCGGTAATTATATAGAGGGAGATATCATTCCCGACATCCAATGGGGGCAGTGTTTTGGATCTAGGAATTGTAGAAGCAGTAGTATATGACAGAATAAAGTATTTTAGGATTATTAAAACAGGGGAGAGTGACTTTTTTCCTGTGGTGTGCTCTATCCTATTAAATATTAATCAAAAATCAAAAAATTATAAGGGAGAGAAGGAAGCAGATACTAACTAATATGTGTATTAAATATGGAAAGAAACTCATATGAATACACAAAAGACTGCATTGATAAGTTAATTCAAGATCATAATAGGATAGAGCATCCAGTGGAGAGGATGATAGCGGAAGGGGCAATAAAACAAATTGAATATTTTGAGTTGTACATACAGCAGTTATTTCAACTGCTGAGTCTCAGAAAAAGAAATAAGAAAAAAACTAATATTAACAGCTCCCGACCTTGGTTCAATCATGAATGTTTGTGTCTAAGAAATGAGATTAAAAAATTGAGTAAGCTTAGACTACGAAATCCCTCTTATGCCACACTAAAGGCCTTCAGAAATCTAAAAGTAGAATACAGATCTTTGATCCTTAAAAAGAAGAGATCCCAAAATGTAGTATTATGGGATAAATGAGAAGAATCAATTAAAAAAAAAGATAAACATTTTGGTCACTTGTGGCTTTTGGAAGCAGTGAGAGTAATATGCAATTCAATACATTAGGGATGATATCTGAGGAACAATGGGTGAATTATTTTAGTAAACTTTATGCTAATGATCATCATGATCTATTTCATAGTGGAATTATTGAGGGCATAGTAATTAAGGACCCGCTTGCATTTTCCCCATTGGAAGTAAGGGAAGCAATACAAGCACAAAAAAGAAATAAGGCCCCTGGGATCGATGGTATCCCAGTTGAAGTCTTTTTACATAAAGTTGACCACTGGGCAGAATTTGTGACACAGTTGTTTGCAGCTATCCTTCATTCCCTTGTTTTGCCTTCATATTGGAATAAAGGGGTGATTATTCCTCTTTTCAAGAAAGGATCTAAATATGACCCTATGTGCTATTGACCAATAACTCTATTGCCAATTTCTCAAAAGATTTTTTCATGCTTACTATTGCAAAGGTTATCTCTCTGGATTGAAGAAAACACATGGGTTTCTAAGTTCCAATGTGGTTTTAAGAAAAATTGTAATACCCTATGTTTGGTTTTCACATTGAATTTTTTGCTGGAACTTTATGTAATCAGGAAGAAATGTCTATTATGTGTTTGTTTTGTTGATATACATACTACTTTTGACTCTGTAGACAGGAACAAATTGTGGGATATTTTGGTAATGTTAAACAAAGATGAAAATTTACTACAGATACTGCAGAGATTACATTATAATACCAGTGTGGTGGTTTGGAATTCAAGAGATGGTGCACTTTCTAGAGAAATAAAAGTGGAAAAGGGGGGTTAAGCAGGGTTGTCTGCTAGCCCCTCTATTATTCAATTTACATATTGAAACAGTAGTTAGGAACATTGCCAAAATTGACACATTTGCTCCTTCAATAAATAAGGAAAAAATCCAAATTCTATTATACGCAGATGATGCATTAGTAATTTCTCAGACTCCACTTGGCTTAAAGAGAGTAATTTTAAACTTAATGGACTCACTCTCTGAATTGAAATTAGAGTTGAATATAGAGAAAACAAAGATTATATCTTTTGGTAAAGGCTGTTGGGAAATTAATCATAAAAAGATAGAAGAAGTGCAATCCTTTAGATATTTGGGTATTATATTTGAAAAGAATTTGGGCTGGAATAAACATCTGAGTGAAATAAAAAGCAAATCATATAGTTCAATGTCTGCTGTGGGTGCATTTGCAAACCACTTTGCGAACAATTCTTTTTTGGCTCTGAATAGGGCCTTTGAAGCTAAAAGTATTGCCCAGACATTATATGGATGTGAACTTTGGGGCCTTCTGGCTGGGGACTCGAAGATAGAACCTATTCAGAATACTTTTTTAAGAAACATACTTGAGCTCCCCAGGGACTGTCCAACAGCTTTTATGAGGCTGGAAGCAGGCGTGTTCCCTTTAAATGTTAAAATTAAAATCAGATTGATTAAATATTGGGAAAAGTTGATAACGATGTCTGCAGAGAGACTCTCTAACTTATGCTGGGTTGACTATCTGGTAAGATTACAAGAAGGTCACTGTGTAAGTGGGTGGTTCCAAAGTCTCAGTTGTTTAATACTTTATTCTGGGCTGTAAGATATTTGGTCGGTTAAAGCCCTGGTGAACTCAAACATGTTTGCAAAAGTTGCTACCCAAAGATTTATTGATATGTCAATCCACCTTGATTTTGCAAAAGTACACTACTTAGACAGATATGGATTCTATACTAAGATAAAAACTGATTGGAGTACAGAGACATACTTGTTAAACTGTGAAAATAAGAGGCATAGGAATAATCTTTGTAATATGAGGCTCGAAGGTTCAGATATTGTAAATCTCCATTATAATAAATGGCGGGGACAGTTTAGAAATGGTAAAAAATGTAATTGTATCAACAGAAATATAGAAAGTTTATATCATAAATTGTTGGATTGTGAGGATTTAAAGAAAGAAAAAGATAAATGGATTATACAGTACCTTTACTTACAGTGGAAAACTTGATAGATAAGGACAACTGTGCAATACGTTTACTCAGTTTGAGAAATGTTAAAACAATGTATGGGATCGCAAATTTTATTAATATTATGAAAAAATTATTTTGAATAGTTTTTATAATCCTCCTACATTGTACAGTACTTGAAAAATGTTATATTTATATGTACCTTGATGTGATATGATCAAATGTACCGTTTTTATACATCTATGTTGTAATAAATTTGAAACTATTCACAAACATTGAGAAGGTGATTCAAGAATTGAGCCTTGTTGTACACTGATGCTGGTAGGAAAGAAATCAGATTTGCAGTTGTCAATCTGAACAAATTGTGTCCACCCAGATAGGTAACTGCTGAACCATGTTGAGGAGCCTTGGAAGAATCCATGTGTGGCCAGCATATCTAGTAGCAACATATGATTCACCAGGTTGAATGCTTTAGTTAAATCCATGAAAATCGTTCCAGTGTATAACCCTTTATCCTTCGATAGCTTGATGTCATTAGTGAGTTTGATAAGAGCTGTGGCTGTACTGTGCCCCTACCTGAAGCCATATTGGGTAGGGGTGAGAAGGTTGTTTTGGTGAATGTAGTCCGTGAATCGGTTGGGTACTAGTTTTTCAAGAATTTTGTTCAGCGCTGACAATATTGCAATTGGGTAATAGTTGTTCATGTCTTTTGTGTCTCCATTCTTATGGATGAGGACAACTCATGCTATCTTCCAGAGAGACAGTACTTCCCGTGTACTGATGGAAAGGTTGTAGATCCTGGCAACTGGTGCTGCTATCACAGGGGCCACTAGTTTAAGGAATCTTGGTAGTAGGCCATCTGATCCCACTGATCCATGCTCATGTAGTGTCCTCAAAAGTCTCATAACCTCAAGCGTGGTGATCTGCTTAAAACTAAGTGAAGTGGAGGCCTGGGCTAGGGACACAGTTGGAGAGACAGAGAGCTGACTGGTCAGCCTCTCATAGTCCAAGAGGTTGGAGGAGTAGATGTTTAGGGCATTCAGAGTGGTATAGGTGTTGTTGAAGTTGACACCATTAACTTTCATATCAGTGATCACCACGCTTCCACCTTGTCTCAAAAGTCTTAATATGGAAGTCTTAGTCTTAATAGTCTTAATAAAAGAAAGTTTTAATATGGTTCCAGAAACCTCGCGCATTGTTGGCCGATTTCTATAGTAGCTAAAGAAAGTAAGCCCTTTTTGCTGCCCAAATTTCTCTCTTGCATGTGTTCCTATGCCTATGCTATTCATCCCAATCAGCTTGTTGGCTACTTTTCTTTGCAGCAACCCATGTCTTGTCCCTACTCCTCATGCTGGTCAGGATCTCACTATTCACCTATCTTGTTGCTGTACCTTGGACCCTCCTCTTTTTATGAGAAGGTGCTTATTTTGAGATTCCTGTAGGGTGGTGACAATGTAGGATAGAGCAATGTCGACATCATCTGTCTGGTAAATTGGGGACCAGCTGGTGTGGAGGAGATCTGCATGTAGCTTGCAGATATTAATTTTGGAAAAGTCTCGAAAGTGTATTCCTTTGGGGGGAGGCTTAAGGATGTGTGAACTCCATATACAATAAACTGAGGTATGATCACTAATAACATTGGGCAGAGTGCCCGAGCTTTGAAAATGGTCAGCTCTGTCTGTGGCAATCAAGTCCAGGAGGGAGTTGTGGCCTCCCCATTGTGATGGCCTCGTTGGACATTTTATTAGCTGAGTCAGGTGCAACTTGCTGAGCATGGCATCATGCAATCCTGAGTATTTCCCAGTCCAGTCCAGGTAGAAATCCCTCATGAGGAGGAGTACTTCTTTTACCTTATGTGATGCCAGGTGATCCATAAGATTAGTTAAGCCAGTGATGCCGCTTTTTGGTGGGTTGTAGACACATATCAGATTTATTTTTCTGATGTTTCTAAGAGTCAGAACCACATGAAGGGCCTCCAAAGAACCAGTTATGTCCATACACTGGGGAGTTATCATTAAGTGATCCTTGGCATATAGGGTGACCCAACCCCCCCTTGGAAGAGTAGGAATCTCTATGGAGAAGTTTATAGCCATCTATTGTGCATACGGCATCCAGAATATTTGGCTTCAACCATGTCTCCATTAACCCAAGTATGTCAGGGGAATATTGTGTCACCCATGCTTCCAGTTCCACAAAATTAACCATAAGACTCCAGATGTTCATATGTGCCATCCTCATTCCCTTGGCCATGTTCCACTGAGGAGTGATGGACAGATTCATACTCAGATTAGGTCCAGGGTTACTTTCAACATTGCCCAACCTTGCAAGTCTAAGTAAGTGTAGTCATTACTCAAGCACTTCATACTTTAGCCAGTACATGTGTCTCTTGGTTCCATGGAAAGATTGGAAACATAGGTAGTACCCTAGCCTTGCAGTCCATAAAAGCTTCCAAAACCAAAGTCCAGGGCTGATTCACTCAGAGATAAGCAGGAGGTTGGAGTATTTGAAGGATGTCCCATCATAGAGCCTATCCTCCCATCTAGGTTCCTCAGTGAGATATTTGCCACAAGGAATAGCATCAATAGCAGGCCCACTCCTGCAGAAAAGCCCCTAAAAGTATAGACACTCATTTTCTGTAAAAAACATAAGATACAGTGCTAGCCACTGACCGGGTTCTGCTGCCACCTTGGCACCAGCCTAGATACCTGCTGGCTGCATCTGACTGCTCCCTGGACCACCCGCAAGCCCTGAAGGATCCCCAGGTATGGAACTTTTCTATGCCATCATTGTAAGGTGCACCTCCTACTGGACAATCAGCAGCCGGGTCTTTTCAGCCACTGGGGGATTCATTTATCTGCTGGCTGCTGATAGACTGGGTCTTTCTTGGTGCCTGTTTTAAAAAATTATATCTATCTTTCCCTTTAGCCTTCTAGGTAGCTGGGAGCAAAGATTTTCTCCTACCCACCCTCCCCCACACCCGGCACTCTTTAAATCCACTTTCCCCCTCTAAATCACTGCCCACTTTCACTCTTGCTCCTTAAGCACACTCTCATTCTTAAGTGTAAATGTGCATGTAAATCCTAGCCTGCTTCTCACTCGTTCTAAGAGCAAGTGCACCTTTGAAGCCTATAGGTTGAGGAATGGCTGGACATCAAGGCCTCCTTCTCCTTACACTCCTAGCTGCCCTGACAGTTGAGAACAATGGAAAGTCCCCTACAGAATCACAGGCTCACACAACTCCCAGTCATATCTCCCACCCTCAAGGAGAAACCAGGTGCATTGATGACACAATTAAGGCCAATCCAGCATGCAAGCAGCTGCCACAAGATCATTGCCTAAGCACCGCTGCCCTTGCAACTATTGCTGAGCTCACAAAAAAATGGTACTGGACTGTGTCCACTCAGCAACATAAACTTCCCAGATGAATCCACTTACGTAAGATCAAGATGTACTGGAAACATCTTCTCAGATGGTTCATTATGATCCTTTTGCTACTCTCAGGCAATGTGCGCCCTAACCCTGGTCCACCTAGAACAGTGACAAAGGAGGCACATGGCAATATTAAAATTGCATCACTACATATTGGAAGCCTAATGCCTAAACTACCCCAGTTTCAGGCTTGGGTAATGCAGCACAACCTGGATATTATCTCAATCATGGAATCTTGGCTATTGCCGAAGGTACCAGATTCCTTGGTATCTCTGGATGACTATCTTTCAGATGGATAGGCTGACTAAACATAGGGGTGGATGTCTTGCATTCTTGTGCTCTGAACTCAAGGGCCAGGTAATGCCAAATAGCATGTCCACTAAAGAAGAGCCCAGATTTTCTCACTGAAGCTCACGATTGAGCGGTACTCGAAAAATCTTCTATTTACAACTGTCTATCTAACACCTAGAGGTCAGGGAAAAGGTATAGCATAATTCAGTGATTTCTTTAAGCAATGCCGTTACAACTGGGAACATATAGTCATTGGGGATTTTAACTCTAACTGGCTTGCTCAAGGAACTGCTACTACTAGAGACCTTATTGCCAGTCTATACCTAACACAGTTGGTAAATGAATCAACAAGGAGAAACTACCACATTGGAACCTCAGCACTCATCAACTGGGTACTCACCGACGGAGCTAGCCAGCCAAGATGGAAGGTGTATAGCTAATCTGCTGCAGTTCCAGCTTCATCCATCCTATCACATCCGGAATTCCAGCACTTATTTCCACAGGATATTTCTTCAGATTTGCATTCTGCACATCGAGCTGAAGCCTAAAACCTCTATAGTGAACAAATCGAACAAGGGATTGCAATTATATTGGACTTTGAAGTTTCCACCTCATTGCCACTTCAGACCTGTAAGACACTCACAGGCCTCCAGGGTCTAGCTGTTAAGCACCCTTGCAGACTAAAGATGGCTTATTCCAATGATCCTCAGATCCCCCTTACTCAAACAGTGGAACAACAACTGGGCAACATTACTTCCATGCTAAACAAAGTGTTACTTGATACGGCTACTCTTATTTCTACTACATCTACCATCAAAAAGGATGTGGAAAAACTCACTTCCAGAGTGAGGATACTGAACTTTAAATCAAGCAGCAGGATCAGATTTTACACGATCAATTTCTACAAGTTTGGGACCATCATAGCCAAATACAGTACTTACTGACCTTGAATATCGAGGGAGAAGGAAGAACATTCAGATTGTGGGACTACCAGAGGGGGCTGAGGACCCCAATATGATTTCCTTTTTACAAAAAGCCCTTCCACTTATGCTCAAGTTGGATCATCTTTCTCCCTTGGAGCTGGAAAGGGCCCATAGCTCACTAGCCCCAAAACCCCAGCCTGGAGATAGACCCCGGCCAATACTCTGTAAATTCTTAAGGTATCCGATTAAAGAACAGTGCCTGAAGGCTGCACAGGACATTAGAATGCTCAGATGGGATTGGGCATCCGTTCAGATTTTCCAGGATTATTCTTTTGATTTGTCCCAGAGACGGAGAGCCTATGGGCCGGTAAAGCAGTCCCTTTACAAACTCAACCTACCTACGTCTCTAAGATATCCCTCACAGCTCCGAGTATTATACAAAGGAGAATATTTTACCTTCAACTCCCCTGCTGAGGTGGAACTTTTCTTGGAGGATATTGGAGGTGATTCTAGGCCGCACCAAGACCTTTCTCCACATCCTGGTGGTGAAACTGTGCCACCCATGGATACTTCAATTCCACCGAACTGCTCTCCTGGCCGTGTTTGTATGCCGCCCCCAGCACCAGCCAAAAGGGCTGAATGGCAGTTGCACCATAAGAACAGACAATGGAAGAAAATGCCCAGTAAATCAAGAAGGTCCATTCCACTGGTGGCAGAGAAGCTGCAGAGAAGCCGCTCAAGGAGCCGGCAATGGGTTCAACAGTTCTCAGGAAGTGACAGCTCCTCCGCTTACTCTATGCCTATTAAATTGTCCAATTGCTATGAGCCACTTGGGGAGCTGATACTAGGAGCCCTGGCCTTGTCCAAGAATAGCAGTAGACACGAAGAAGCCATTTTCCCAGTCCAAGTGAATGTGGTGACCTACTGGGCTCCCTTTGACAAGGACTGGTCAGCTGAACCACAGAGCCTTCATGAAGACAAAAGTGCCAGGAGCATGTTGCCTACTGCTTCAGAAGGGTAAAAGACCTGGGACTAAAATACACACATGGTCTGCTGAAATAAGTGGTGTGGTTGAAATCTCTAAGCCTTCCCCGCTTATACTGATTGGGATCTATTTAGTTTAGCTTTCCCTGTGCGAGGTGCCTCTTTACCAACTGTGAGGCCAAGTGACCGCTGTGGCGAATACTCACTGAGCTTTCCTGCCTTCTGTCAGGGTTGAGCTCACCCTGATTCTTCAGGATGCCTCAGTCGCACGGCTTGCTCAGTATTGACTAATAATACAGTCCAGGACCCAGGGAATCTGTGCTGGTTTGTTTTTCTTTTTCTTTTGGGCAGTTCAGTCTCTGCAATTGTTAATGTGTTAATGTCTTTAATTCCCCTCTGGTGAGGGGATGTTATCGTTAACAGGGACAAGCGAGAAAGTGGTATGGCTGCATTACTTTAGAACTTACCTGCTTGCCCCCCCCGTTAGGATTTTGTATCTAAACCTCGTAACCTTAAATGTCTGAATGAGGGGTTATATTTCAGGTTCGAGATTTATCAGCCCCAGACACAATACCTTGACCCAGCTTGTTTGTTGGTACCTGACGTCATGTCAGTAATTTGGGGCTGCTGCCTTGTACAAACAAGGTGTCTGGGCAACTAGGGGATAGCTCCTATGGTTGGTATTGAAATAAGGCCCGAGAAGGCAGATTTGTAGGCAGATTTCTACCTCTGGGGATAAGGTTATTTCATATTAAGCTGTTGTTTAGCTGGGTATATTAAGTGTTTAATACGCTACAGTTTTGGTTACAATAATGATTATGGACACACTATACATAATCATAGTTAATGGTGTTTAGTTTCTATTCACAGTGCTCCTAGCCTTTGATGTCTAGCAATGTTCACGCATGCCATCAGACTCACCTAGGGGCGCTGATTTAAGAGGGTTAGCACTATAATGCCTGACACAGGGAAAATGAGCAACTATAGGCGACTCTTAGTTTCACCTATTAGGTACAGGTATAATCCTTTATGATATAGTGAAGGAACTTTGTCACATTTCACTTAATGCCAACTGCATTCTGGCCCCCCTTTTTAGAGTACCTCTACGGGCATAGGCCAGCCTAGGATGATTATGGGTGCCTTTATTTCAGGATATGGATAGCTGGTGACCTCCATACAACGTTTTCGATGGTCAGTGTTGCATGTAACATGCTGACCAAGATGTGGGGCTTGGTACCCACACTGTATTCACAATCCCCCCACCCCCAGGGAGAGTTTTGGGCTGTTGGGAGGTGCTGGACTTCTTTTCCCTTCCCTGGCCGATAATAGACTACAACCACTGTGAGAATCTGAGAGAGACCTCTCAACATTTCTTTGGAGTAGCCCAAGTAGTTATTCCAACGTCTTGCCTTTCAGTTGAGGTTTTCCTCTCCACCTTACATATCTTAACCCCTTGGGGTAAGATTTCATTCTGGACACATCTGGCCTATACCAAGGTGGTATATCAGTTTCCTTGTTCCTTCGGCATCTTACTAGAGAAAACATCAGCTTTAAAAATGATTTCAGGAGTTGCTAAGACTTATGTTGGGCATTTTGTGGCCATATTCATGGCTGCTACACTACTTATTCTAGGGTGGGGACCCTTAGTTATAGATAGGAGTATATATGCTAAAATTCAACTATCTCTTAGGATGGTTTCAGTGTTTGTTTATAATTGTTGGCATGCAAAATGGATCCATCGTGATAATGGCTAACTTTATGAATATCGCAACCACTACTTGGAATGTTAGGGGTTTGAACTCTCCCATAAAAAGGAAATTGGTTCTGGTTGGGCTGAAGAAGCTGGGTACCCAAGTCGCCTTTTCACAGGAGACTAAATTAAGTTCCAAAGAAGCTTTGAAACTGGTGAGGGATTGGGTGGGCACCGAAGTACACGGTATGGCCAAATCAGCCAAATGGGGTGTATCCATTTTGTTGCATAAATCGCTGCAATGGCAATCTAAAGAGGTTTATGGGGGGGTGATGGTAGGTGGATCATCATGAAGGTTGCTACTCCCTCCTGTCCCCTGATCCTGGTAAATATATATGACCCCAATGAGGATTCTCCATAATTTTTGCATGCCATTTCTCAAAAACTCATGGACATTTCTTATGGCAATTCAGATTTGCTATTAGGAGGGGACTTTAATCGGGTGTTGAGTAGCCTTCTGGACAGATCCAGTGCCAGACCGGAGCCCCATTGTAGAGTTCTGCAGGCACTGCAGGAGCTTATGTATCTATACCAACTGTCAGACGTGTGGCAGGTTTTGAATCCCTCAGCAAAGGACTTCACCTTTTTCTCTGCTCCATGCCAAATGGCAAGTAGGTTAGATTTTTGGTTCACTTCCCCTAATCTATCTACAGCTACCTGTGAGGTAGAGATCATCCAAGTCTATATTTCTGATCATGCCCCTGTCTCCCTTACCCTCTTACCTGCCATCCGAACCTCCAAATCATTATTATGGAGGCTCAACTCCCTCCTATTGTTGGACAAAGACTTCGCTTAGTGGCTTTGAACAGCCACAGATGAATTCTTTCAGCACAATTCCCCTTTCTCTGCCTCTGCAGCAAGCATATGGGAGGCCTACAAGGCCACCATTAGGGGAGGAATTATTAGCTTCACCTCACACAGATGGAAGATGAGGGACCAGGAACTTTCAGCAGTTAGAGAACACTTTAAAAAGTATGGAGGCTAAATACAAAGAGAAGCCCTCATTGCTTCAGTCACCATCGGCTATATCCACCCTGTCTTCCATATGAATAAGAATTAACACGCTAGTAAGTAGGAAGGCTGAGCTCTATATTCAAAGAGCCCAGACCGATATCAGGCTGAGGGTGAAAAGGCTAGCAAGTTGTTGGCTTTTCAGTTAAAACAAAGACAAGCTGAAAGAACAATTATCAACCTACGGGACCAGTCAGGGAAGCTCTCCTTAAACCCCTCTTCAATTGAAAATATTATGACCAACTTCTATAAAACACTTTACTCCTCACATGGGTGCTGGAACGAAAACTCTTACGCTCAATTTATCGAGCCCTTACTCATCCCTTAGCTCTCTGCTTCGCAGAGAGATATACTGGTCCAACCCATCACGGAGGAGGAAATCTGAAGAGCCATTAATAAGATGGCTCCCCACAAACCCCTGGGGAGGATGGTTTTTTGGTAGACTTTTACAAACTGATTCAGCCCTTGATTATAACCCCTCTGGCGAAAATGTTGAACAAAGCGTACTCCTGTGGGCAACTTTCTCCCATCCTATCTGAGGCCTTAATTACCGTACTTCTGAAAGAGGGTAAAGATCTCTCCCTTCCGGCTAGCTATAAGCCCATTTCATTAATTAATGCTGATGCGAAAATTCTAGCCAAAGTCCTCGCTACCAGGCTGGAGGAATTTCTTCCAGAGATTATTCACTCATCACAGGTGGGTTTTGTTAAGGGCAGAATCAGTTCAGACCATATTTGGGCCCTAGTATCATTAATACAGGTGGCGGCTTCACTTCCTACCCCAGCAGCAGCAATTACCATTGATTTTGAGAAGGCATTTGATTCGGTCAGCTGGGAATATTTACATGCTGTCCTGAACACTCTTAATAGTGGCCCTTATTTTTCCCACTTGGAGAAAGATACTCTATGTGTGCCCTCCCACCAGGGTTCTTACTAACAATGCCATATCTGATCCATTTCACCTGCACAAAGGCACCAGACAAGGCTGTCCACTGTCCCCTTTACTTTTTGTGATTGCTACTGAACCTCTTGCAGCTGCCCTAAGGAATCATCCACACATTTGTGGTATTCCGGTTAAAGACAAATGCTACACCACCAAGTTGTATGCCGACGATTGTCTGATCCTGACCCGTGACCTACTACACAGCCTCCCACACATCCTGTCTGCACTAAAAACTTTCAGTGAACTCTCTGGCTTACACATTAATGTGGCAAAGTCAGAAATCCTTCCTCTTAAAGATTTTTCCTCGTCGGTTAGTGTGGTAACTCAGGGATTAGCCTGGGCTAAATCGGACATAAAATATTTGAGCATCTGGCTTACTTCCAAAGTCTCAACCCTAATGGACATTAATTTAAAACCTCTTCTGGCCAAACTTTGAATTGCCATGAACATCTGCATCTTTCTATGGCAGGAAAGATCGCCACGATTAAAATGCTGCTTGCCCCTAGAGTATATCACTCAATATCTCACATTCCATTCCTTTTGCCTGATATATGAAGCTAAAAGCTAAACATGCTGATTAGTTCCTTTCTTTGGGGTTCTACCAGGCCCAGATATAGTAGGGCCAAGCTAAGGGGTCAAAATCTAAGAGGGGGGGTGGAATTTAGCAGATTTCTATCAGTACTCCATTGCATTTATCATAGCAAAGACATTACGAGATGAAAGCTTCCAATACACCGACCACCCTCCAGCCTGGATCCAAATAGAAAAAGACCTTATGAAGGGCCCCTCAGTGTCCGCTCTTGTGCCATATCCCCTACCCAAACAACATAAGAGTTGGCTTTCCATCCAACAGGCTCATCTGGCATGGCAAAAACTGGGGCTTAGATCCTCCCACTGTCTTGATTTGGGGAACTACATTCCACTCTGGCAGAATCCCTACCTCTGTATTAACAACTCCCCCTTGAACTGGATA
This sequence comes from Neoceratodus forsteri, assembly GCA_016271365.2. NCBI lineage: Eukaryota > Metazoa > Chordata > Ceratodontiformes > Ceratodontidae > Neoceratodus > Neoceratodus forsteri. Next base: position 410,008,276 of record CM028133.1, on the reverse strand, counting down.
GGATGCGCTTCTAAATGGATAAGGAATATTTGGGATCTAGAATCCCCGGGACTCTCCGATATGGACTCATTCCAAAGTTTACAAGTCAGGTACGACTTGCCCCATAATGACTTTTGGAAATACCTTCAAATGAAGAGCCTCTACCAATCTTGGGTTAGGAGGAGATGCACCTGTGTTTCTTGTAAAAAATGCAAAATGACTAAATCCCCCCCCCCCACTTCATCTTACAAAATGGCTTACGCATTCCAAAGGTAGGGCTGGTCTTATACAGAAGTTCCTACAGAGCTAGTGCTCCTAATCCCGCTCTGCCGGCCAAGGTCAAGTGGGCTACCGCATTGGACACTACCATTACAGATTTACAATGGCGACAGTGCTGGCTGAGAATTGACCAGGCCTGCTGCATCCCCCAAAGCCTCCTTCTACAGAACAAAATACTACACCTCTGTCCCAACTAAAAAGGTTGGGTCTTCTTTCCAGTGACTATTGCTGGAGGTGTGAGGCCCCAGAGGCAGATCTGCTCCACATCCTGTGGTCATGTACACCCCTGAAGCCCTATTGGGAGGCAGTAATACAACACTGCTCTACCATCCTAATGACGACCCTCCCAGCAGATCCGGGTCTATGGGTACTGGGCCTAGCCCCTGAAACTCTTACCCTGCCCAAAGCTTCTTTATTATGGCTCATACAGGCCTTGATAGAAGGTAAATGACTTATTATATGACGATGGAGAACTGCAGAGGTCCCCTCCATTTCAGAATGGCTTAGTGCTTTGGAAAGGATGGCCATTTTGACTAGGATATCATGCTATAGAAACCAGTGTCTAAAGAAATTTGCTGAGATATTAGCCCCCTACACAATGTATATTGACTCTAATAAGCGAGCTTTGCCCTCCAGATAGTTGAAGGACAAACTGAAACCCCCCTGACTTCCTAATAAAATGGTTGCTTGGTTATTAAACAATTTTATTGCTTCTCTTTATATAGCTATCATAAGTGCTCCATTTCTGGATGATCAATCTGTGGTTCCCCCCACTATTGGTTTCTCACTGTATGGGAAGAAGTTCAACTACTATTGTTTCCATCCTTTTGAACAATGATTATGTAATTGTCTCTTATGTTGCCTCTTATTATCTCCGTTGTACAATTAACTAGGTGTATAGTCATCCTGTAGAAGATATTTGAATAACTAGATGTATTATCTATAGACATGCCTGTCCTGTGATGTAGTCCTGGAGTTTCAGCTGTGTGTAGTGAGTGGTAATGTTGTAAACCACTTTGGCAGCTATTTGATTTAATGGTTAAAGTTCTGAAGCAAAGTCTGAAATCTTCCAGTAAAAAGACTAACTGCAAAAAATAAAACTGTGTACTCACCACCGGCTCGAAGCACATAACCAACATCTCTGTCCTCCAGGATACCCTAAGTGATCACTCCCCTGTGTCTTTCACTTGGTCTAACAAGTTCCAGAAAAGCCTGGCCCTGCAAACAACACAAAGGGCTCTAAAAAAGGGCAGCTAATTAATTTTAAACAATTCCTAAAAATGACAGACTGGTCGCCATTAGATACTTTCACAGATGCCAACAAGGCCCTTGATTACTTCACAACTGTCTTCAACATAACATGTGACATATTTGCCCCCTTTAAGGCCTCAAAACTAAAAGGTACTTTTAATCCATTGTTATCTGGTCCTATCATTGACCAACTCAAGCACCGAGACAACCTTTGGCACAAGGCCCAGGCAACTGGAAGTATGGCTGACTTTACCACTTATTAAGCAGCAAAGAATAATTGTACCAGTCTGATCAGAAAAGCAAAGGCAGACTATTACAAAGAAGAACTTAGCAGGACCTGGGGTAATGGTAAATTGTTTTGGAATAACCTAAAAACCCTTACCAGTAAGGATTCCAAGGTACTTCCCGACCTGATCATTACTGACTCTGCCACCTTACAGGAGCCAAAGGACTTGGCAAATGCATTGAACATGGCATTTATGGATCTTGGTTCTGTTTTACCCCATCAGTGTTTGACAAACCCTCCACTACCAAAGCTCAATAGGAGTGACCCCCACCCAGCCACTGACAAGGGAAAACCTCTGTTTTACTTCAAACACATTTCCACTACAAAAGCCCTAAAATACATTTAAAAAGTGCTGGGAAAACACAGGATGGCCAGTGACATGCTGGACATGAAGCTTATCACTTACAAACTTGATGAGATAGCCTCACCCATTACAAAACTATTTAACACTTACATGAGAAAAAAATAAGGATGATTTTGCTTCTTCTTGACAATGCTCCAAAACATATTGTGGCAAAATCATTTGGAAATGTCAAAATCCATTTCCTCCCACCAACCACCACAAGCCACCTTCAGCTACTAGATGCAGGCATTATTCAATCTTTTAAAGATCATTATAGAAGGCAGCACCTTCAGCATTTAATCAAATGCATAGACACTGGGAAACAACAGGCACTGTTCCTTAGTGATGCCATTAGATTCATCAAAGTGGCATGGGATTGTATTACAGAAGAGAAAGTAAAAAATTGCAGGTTTTACACTGGCATCATACCTCGACCACTGTCTGTGGCAAGAGTGCTTCCTGAACTTCCTGAAAATGATGGCACTGAATTGAATGACCTTATAAGAACTGTATCTGGTGCCATGGCTATGCAATCCGAAATGAGAATTTCAGCTACTGACTAGTTATCATTTGAAAATGACTGTGATGTTTATGAAAGTGTCACTGATGATGACATTGTTAGAATGGTAGCAAATTTAAAAGTTCCTGATGATTTCATAGAGCCCCAAGATTCCCAAAAGGAAGACGATGATAGCCAAGATAGCCAAGAACAAGAGATAAAACCTCCTTCTGTCCTTGAGGCTAAGGAGGCAATAAACACAGTGCTTAGATTTTTTGAATCGGGTCAATATCTTTTCACTTCCGTCAATACACACCGTGACAATTCGCTCCTAACAACTCGAACCTGAGACAATTGGCTCCTGGACTACCTGCTCTGCATTTTTTCACTCTCAGTGGCCAATTCGCTTCATAACAGAGGTGTACAGATCATATCCCCTTGCCACACGCATAATAACTGAGCACTGAACAGTATTATCAGAATGTGAGAATTAAATCCATGTCTCGGTCCTGCATTCCCCTTGCCACACATATAATAGAAGCACACTGAGCGTTGCAAAGCACTAGCAAAATTTTTGATTTTAATCCATGTCTCAGTCCTGCATTCCTGGCCTCTGTCTCGGTCCATAAACCATGGAAAAATGAATTGCTGCTGTCAATTGCTGCTGTCTGTCACTATCAATTAGCAATTAGCAGCATTTAGAAAAAATGATCTCTGCAGCACATACTCAATGCCGACAGTTCAAAGTGGAAGGGAAGTTCATCTTGTCTGAGAGCAACAAACGAAAGCTAGTTAATGCACAGAACTTTATATGCACACACCACAAATGTGGTTACAATGGAAAATCGATTTGGCAGTGTGAACTTGCAGTAAAAAAAGATAAGCAATGCAACGCAAGGGTACACACTGTAAGCTATGACAACCCTGCCATAATTGTCACCTTCAGCCAGCACTTCCATGCTCCTGACCCAGCTGCAGTCAAGCAAGCAGAGGCAGTAAATGTCAGGAATTAAAGAAATGAGCAAAAAGACAGTACGAGGACAGTGCTGTCAGGTTGGGAAAGGTGCTGCAGAAAAGCGAAGAGCACTCGACAGAGGAGTTCCTCAGAGGAGTGGCACACTACTTCCAGTATTAGCACTAAACTGTGAATAAATAAAGATTTCATTTTTAACTGCTTCGCAACATCTACTTAAAACATTGACCTTGTTAACCTTTTTAACCTTTCTTGGATTAAATAAAATTTTGTTTTTAAACTGCATCGCAACATCTGAACTGAACAACGGGATTGTATCCATGGTTAGGAGACTGAGACCAAGACAGAGTGGAAGTGGAACAGGTAAATAAAGTAAATTCTAATAAAATGTAACTGCTGCTTCTGCTTAATATGCAATGAGTGATACTAAAATGTAACTGTTGCTTCTGTGGGAGTGGGAGCAAAACGACATGGAGCATAAAGTAGTAGGGAGTGAAATGACAGGAGTGTACTGTCGGGAGCTGATTGTCAGGGCGCGAATAGTCAGGAGCGAATTGATGCTCTCTTTTGAATCATATGAGTTCACAGATGAGTCAGATATTCAGAAGTGCCTTGCCCTTCATTGCAAGATAAAACAACTTGTTTCCATTACAGCCAAGCAAATATCTGTTACAGATTATGTTAACCTTACATGAACAGTACTGAACAACATGCTGCTCTGCTTTGCTATGCTGCTATGCTTGTTTCACTGAGATGCACTTTAATGCAGTTTATTAGTTTACAATATTTATTAGACTGTACTATAGTACTGAACTGTATTTTGTTGTTTACAGCACTAATTTATTGTAGTCCATTTAAAAAATTGTGTCCACTGTTTTTAACCGTACTTCCAACAAAATAAAAGATTATATACTATACTGAAATATTAAAAAATGTGTCCATTTTACATTCTACGTCCACACCAGCAGTATCCAGATACAAGGTTAACATTTAACATTTTTCATTTTCAGGTACTCTCTATTATCCACCACCCTCTCTTATCCACACAAAACACTGGCCCCAAGTTGGGTGGATAATACAGGGAGCACTGTATTACTAAATTACAAAAAAATCAAAAACTATGCACTTCACCCTTCCACACAGCAAGAGGAAAGCCAGCTCATTACACATAGCAGGTAGAGTGGGTACTGCCCAAGAACAAGTCTGCTTTTTCAAGTACCTGGGTATTTACCTAGATGACTCCCTCTCCTTCGCTGGTCACATAGACCATGTTATCTAAACAGCAAACACCAAACTCTGCATTCTATACAGACATAGGCAATCCTTGACCCCAGAGACTCTGAGCCTTGCAACAAGGAGCTGTATCTTGGCCACAATCAATTATGGGCTTGTCATCTGTAGTGTGGCAACCGACACAGCCCTAAAAAGAATCAAGACCTACTCAACAAGGCTGACAGGCATGCACTGGGGGCTGATTGCTATGTGCATACCTACCAGCTCTACAAGGAGACTGATTGGTTCTCACTAATGCAAAGAGTCAAGTACCAGGCATGCCTTTTGAGGAAGAAATCCATGCTTGGACTAACACCTTCCTCCATGGCAAACCTCTTCAGCATGACAAATCCACCAAAACAACCAGAAAATCTACAAAGGGGGCTCTTCCGGTACCTTTTAGGTATACTTTATTTGCCCAACGTGCCCTCTCAGTTAGGGGACCTCAGTGGTTCAATGGCCTCCTGGTTCCCCAGATTGAGATTGTGAAAACTGGCCCAATCAAAAAAGAACTACGCCTCCTACTGGAACTGGAATGCACATGTGACTGCACATCCTGATGTTTACACTGTCGTTGAGTAGACCTGGACTGGTATTCCCCTCTCTTTACTCTCCCCACATACCCCTCGACCTACAACTTTCACCTCCCCATCTTCCCTTACTCTTTTTTGACCCCACCCCACCCCACTAGTGTTTCACCCCCAAGTACTCTCATCCATTCCCTCTAGCTCCCCCCAATCCTTTCAAGGCACCCCTTGGTTGCCTCTTAGACACAGGCCTGCCTACCCACTGATCATTGTCTTGCTATTCTTCTCTCCATCCCAAATTTCCAGCCCATTAATCACCCATCCTTCTCCCCTCTCCACTGCTTTTAACTCAGACAAAGTCTGTTCTTTGGCTGCTCCTTTCTCATCCCATTTTCAAGACACAACTTGATCTGGCTGCTCCGTAATACATTCATTTGCACTTTACACGATTTCACCTTTGCCTTTGTATAGATTGTTATTACATTATATTATGCAATATTGAGCCATTGCAATGTCCTTTGTGTATTGTACTACTCAGAAACTGTGTGGTCAAATTATTGTCCCACCTGTTTCATTTGTTTGCTGATGATTTGCCATCTGTATTTCTGTACTACCCTGACCTGGAACCTTTGTAAAAGAGCCCCAGTGCTCAAAGGTATTAATCCAAAATAAAAAAGTAAATAAACAAGACAGCCCCTTCAATTCTTAATATAAAATCCCCTCATGTCAGACAGTGAACTGACACACACACCCTAATGTGCATCAGGCTATAGCCTGGTAGCGAACAGGGGAGTTTTGTTTTGCTTTGAATGGCTTCCAAAAAGTTGATTTAAAATGAAAATGCTGATGCGTGGTGGTGATCTTTTGTAGATATTCCTAAAGGTGATGATCTGTGGCCTGGACTTATACAGGATGTGGAAACCTTTTGTCTGTATCTTTCCTTTGTTCTTCAAAGTGGTTGCTAAATAGCCCTCAGAGCCAAGCACAGATTCTTTAGGAGCAGGTCAGATGAAAATGTGGATTCAGTGTAGGACCAGCATCAAAGAGTTTGTCAGGCTTAGTCGCTAGTCTTAGTTTTCCTTGTATGGCTTCTAAACAGTTAATTTAAAATTAAAATACTGATACCTGCTGGTGATGTTTTGCAGAAATTCAGTCCAGGAGACTTTCACAGATGTTATGTGCAAGAATGGTACAGTTTCTCCAACCAGAAAAACATGAAAATCCACAAAAACTGATCTACAGACACAGAAAACACAAACTGCCACCCACTCAGATTTAATGGGCTTGATACAGGGAACATATCACTGATGGTGTCACAGTGGTGATGGCACACCACTGTTTAGTAGGTACCATCCAGTTTCTTCACCTGTGCTCAGCAGTGTGACTTTCCTGCACAGAGGTGGCCACATATGATTCAGGGTGGTGGTCTGAGTGTGCTTATGTTAGCTTGACCACTGGTAATATTAGTATATGGATCATATCCACTGTTTGTGGAAAAGTGGCATGCAGTCAGGGCTGGTAGGCAGTCTGGGGATGGACACTGAATCATTTTCTTTCCTGCTTAGCCCACCCCCACCAAAAATACCCTCAAGTATAATTAACCCAATGACAATGGTGTAGGGAACCAAATGAAGCAATGCCTAATAGTGCTGTGGGTAAAGTCCCCACAGTTGTTCCATTGTTGTACTCCCAGCCACAATGTTTAGTGATACCATCTGCATACCTGTCTATGTTCACCTTGCAAGCTAATGCAATTGCCCTCAACCAACATTAGTGTTGTGCAGTCACTATGCATTGTACAGTCTTTAGATGGGTGTAGCCATGGCATGCCATATCCACCACACTGAGAGTGTCAGTATGGGTGGTTTCATAATACTGTATGTAGGATCTTACATAAGCATGAGCAGCCACCATCATAGGTGTACAGCAGCCAGGATTGTAGTTTTGATGGTAGTATGACATCCATTCCTGAATCCAGCCCATTGTTTTTGTCACCCAGTTGTAGAATATAGTTTCTTTATCTGGAATCTCCAACAGGAGTTCAACTTTAAAATGTATAAATACATTGAAAGGTTGCATCCAACAAAACTCTATAATTACAGTAGTGGTTGAGGTGGAGAAGGCATAGCTAGACCAGGATGGTAGTTAAAGTAAGTTGGTTTGCCTGTTTTGAGCATGGGTTGAATAAGTGCTAATCAGGATCCAGCAACACAGCTGAGTGGAGGAGCAGACTGCCATAATCCATGTTGGCACCAACAACATATCGGACACAAAGCCCAAGGACATGAGGCAGTTATTCATGGAAATAAGGATGTTACTGAAGGGGAAAGTATCTAGAATGAGGTAATCCAAAATTGTCCTAGCCATGGAGGCTAGTGAAGAGTCACAGCAGATCATTATGCAGGCAAACACTTTGCTTAGCATCTGGTACAAGTAGTAGTATTTTTGTTTGGCCAGTTGGAGGGCCTTCTGGGTAAATGAATGCCTGCAGCCTTAGAATGGGCTTTATCTGCACATGGAATAGCGAGGTTATTGGCCAGGACAATAGACAGGACAGTAATTGGGATTTAAACTAGATCACAGGTGGAGGGTGCTAGTGTAGAGGATCACCAAGGAATGGAAAAAGATGCTGCAGATCACCGAGATAAGGACAACCCATAAGGTGAGTAATAGGAGTGGAGAGTTCCATGAGGCTTAGAAAGTGTAGAGGGGCAACTATCTTCCTTTGCATGCAGGCTAGAATCAGGAGTGCACCCAGCAAAATAGGTGACCTTGAGAGCCTTACATACTTTGAAGCCAAGAACTTAGTGTCCCTTTCAGAAATGTAGCGGAGAAAGAAAAAATTGTGACATGAGGATAAGGGGTAAAAGAGATATACAGTATTCTAAAAGGTTAGCTCTGGCAGGAAAGGGTGGTGTGGCTCTATCTGTAAGGAGGGAAGTCACTGTGTGGGACAAGGAGGAGATAAAGGAAAACAATACCACAAAGCCAAACTGTTTCAAGCTAGGGGAAAGGCAAGATAAAACAGTCACCCTGGAGGAGTTCTACAAGCCGACAAAAAGCTCTGTGGAATATAATGCCCATCTGGTAGAGGAAATTACATGACCAGGCACAAAAGAGGAAGGGGTAATCCTGGAAGATGTCAATCTCCTGGGCATAATCTGGCATCTTGTGTATGTTAATACCACTGCTGAGACCACTGTTATGGTTAAGCGTGGTTTTACATGTATTAGTAGGTTCTGGGTTATGAGAATCATGATCCTAAAGTAAGCAGTTCTGATACCCTAAGGGTCTAAGCAAACCCACTCTTACAACCGTTAGAGTGATCTCAACAGTAGTATTAAAATATTATTGATCGAAATTAAAATAAAATAAATTCTGTGAATGTGCCTATTTCCAGGGCAGATGCACATGAGACACTCTTCATAGAATAAGAATGTCTCCCACACAGAGAAAAGGAGCACTCCAAGTCACTGGGAGTGCTTCCTCAATCTATAAAGAGGTTTACACAGTAGCTGCATATGGAAGTGCTGAGACCAAGTTCCAGTCTGTTTTCAAAGACTGCTTTCTAGACCAACATGACCAATAGGTGACTGGGTTTGAGGCCACCTTTACCCTTGTTCTCAGCAGTGGGAATGGGGTCATCTTCAGTATGAAGGTCAAGGAACTGCTAGGAGGCAATGGTCACCACTAGGTGACCTTCTCCTTGGTTAATGGGACAACGTGCCAGACTTGGGCCACCATGATGTAGAAATTCAGAAATGCAGACTTGGCTATTATAAAGGACCTGGTGCCCAAGAGTCTAAAGCAGCTGCAGCTGTAGACATCTGCATCCCTGAAAGCAACAAGTAAAAAGGGTCAGAATGTACCCACCAGTCTAACAGGTACTTATGGCAACTGATCCATAAGAAAAACAAATTATGACCATTGGTAAAAGAAGGGTTGACTCCAGTCTAAAGAGGATTACAGAGTAGTACTGCAGGACTGCAATATTAAAATTAAAGAAGTCAAAGAAGGGCTGGAAGCTAGAATATCAGCAGTTTCTGCAGACAACACCAACACCTTCTCTTATAATAATCTTTGATAAGCTTTCCCAGACCTGTGTGTTCCCAAAGAACTCAAAAATGATACGTTGCAAGCCTGGCCCTGGCAATTCCAGGCCAGTCAATCTGAAATCTGTTCTGAATAATGTGCTGCAGTACACTGTCAAAGAACAATGGAGCACATGGTTGATGCCAAATTTCTTGCCCCTTCTCAGAACAGCTTTATTAGTGGCATATTATACCAAACCAAACTGAACATCTTTGTGAGGGGACAGTGGCATGGCTATAGATGTAGTCTATCTGGACTTTAGCAAGGCCTTTAAAACTGGGCTGCATGACAAGCTTCTGGGCAAAGTACACCACTGTGAAATGTATTAGGCATACACAAGGTGGACTGATAATAGGCTTGGGGACAGGGATCAGATAGTTATGGTGGACTGGCATGACTCTGAATGGAGAGGTGTACTCAGTGGTCTACATCATTGATAAGTACTGGGTCCATTGCTTTTCAAATTTTTCATCGGTGATCCGGCAACTGGAGTCCCCAGTGGGCTTCTAAAGCTTGCTGATGGTATTAAGCATTCTAGAGTAGTAGACTGCCTTGAGATTGGGAAAAGAAATCAGGTGGACCAGAGCAAGCGTGGTTATTGTCTGAGCTTCAGGAGCCTCAGATTCAATGTAGTCACATACAAAGTATGATATTCAGGAGGAAAAACAGAGGTAAGATGTATACAGACTGTATTGGGCTCTCCTTGGTTCAGTGGAGGAAGAAAAGGATGCGGGGGTCATAATAGAGAAGGGGCAGAAGCTAGGCAAGTAGTTCATGGCTACTGTCAAATGCAACAAGAGTAAGCTGGGATTCATCAAAAGAGGAGTGAACAAATAGCAACGAAAATTATCCTGCCACTACACAAGGCCCTGGTCTGACCCTAAATGGAGAACTGCATGAAACTGTAGGTTCCTTAATACAAATGGAAAATTGAATCAGTCAAGAAGGTGAAATGCACCACCACCAAATGATCAGAGATGTGGGGAACAAAGGCAATGAGCAGATGCTTGTAACCATAAACATGTTCAGTACAGGCATTCGAGGTAAGCTCCAGTTAATTTTTGCTTTGTGCTTTAGAGGTGAATGACTGAGTACCATAAGCAGCAGAGGGTAGGGAATGCATAAAAATTGATATGTGTTTTCACAGCATACTTAGTAGTTCCTGCTTAAGAATTGAGGACGTGGCAAAACATGAAGGAATTAGAGTCCTTCCAACCTTGAATTATTATGCTGCAGTCCTGTTACAACTGGAGCTGGAACTATCCACTGTAATTGTCTTTATTCTGACAAAGATCTTGAAATGTTGGACTTACATAGCAATACAGCTGTCGGTATGTTAGGAATACAGTACAATATTATTCAAGGATAATATACAACTCCAAACACTTTCTGTTACCCCAAGCAGAAGTTTCATTCTATTAATCCTGGTTTTCTGTTTATCATTTTCTTCTATTCAGGCACTGCATTTTTTTGTCTTTTCTGGAAAACTGCAATTCTCTGAACATTGCAGTGCTGTTTTCCTTTCAAGAACCATTTACAAATTTCAGTTGCTATTTATAAATATGTTTACATTTGCTTATGGTTACTTGGGTAGTTTTTAAAATTGTTTTACGCGGAGCCACAGTTGTGGTTGCCATGTGATGAAGCTAACTTTGAAGGTGCCTTTTATTTAACTGATTGAAGAATAGTGAGTCTACTTGGTATTTTGTATCATTATACTAGTACTGAGAAAAGGAAAATGATAAAAATATTTGTTTTAACTTCCAGGAGAACAAACTTTTAAGTTTTACACTTTTTCCCAGTTTTGTATGTACTTCAATTTTAGCTCATTATGTCAGTTTCATTTAAGGTTTATGGTGTCTGGTGACATCATTATTCCTATATGCTATACCCAGAGGAAAGATAATACACTACTTAAAAGTTGCTCAATATATCCCCATTTTGTCAGTTTTATTTAAGGTTTAGGGTATCTTTGGTGACATCATTGTTGCCGAATGCTATATCCAAAGAAAAGATGATGCACTACTCAAAAGTTACTACTTTAGCCAGCAACCATAGTAATATGAAGATCATTACAACCACAAAATCCCGCACTCTCCAACCCACAAATAAAAATTTACTCACCGGAGTTTCCAAATAAAGTGCTTAATTTTGTTACAGGTGCCATGTGCAAGGCCCTGTTGCATTTTGGAACCACATTCCTTCTTCAAAGGGTTTAATACGTAAAGATGCAAGCACCTCTTTATATTAATGAGGTGATGACCTCATCAAACAATGTCAGATAAGTGCAGATAGTGCAAAATAGTGGTAAAAACAGTATAACACTTGATTATTATGTACAAATATGCAATAGATCATTCAAACCGAACTTAAAAACATTAGTAAAAGATTTGCCTGTATAGCAGAAAAAACAAATGAAGTGTCAAGACTATTGTCCCAGTATGCACCACAGATTCCAATGCCAATAGGTAAAATCTAAAAATGAGAATAATAAAACAATTATTAATATAGTGCATTGATTCATTTCATATACAGTACAATATCATAGACCCATAGTGGGTATTATTACAAAACAGGCAGAAGAGAAGGGAAGAAGACATGGAGAGGAAGCACAGGGGGAGAGGAAGATGTAGGATGGACAGTCAATGTAAAACAGGAACAACAACAAGAGGGACAACACCAGGACTACAACAACTACAGTACCAAACAACACAATTTGATGCATCACCCACACTCCCACATCCACCCTCACCCCCAGCAACCACACCAGGGGCAGCAACACAATTATTACAACACCAGATGGAACTTTCATCCCCCACAGCAGATCATGGAGGAACTTCAGAAATTAATTAACCAGGGTTTTAAATAATTGATTAGCAGTTTTTTCTTGGGACAATGCTAACTGTACAGAAAGTATTTATATAGGTTTTCTAGAAGTGTTATATTTGTTAAACACAGTGAGGCAAGTGCTATTCATTTTCACAATGTTTTAGCACTTTAATGAGCAAAACGCTAATCAATTTTTGGAGTTAAATAAAACCTTGTTATTCTTTCTATTAGACCACTTACAGACACTGAGGAGAGAGTCTTAAACAACAGTTTGTATTTTGCACCTACAATAAATTCGGGGAAATTTCTGGACCTACAGAAATTCTGTCATAATCTAAGTTTAAAATCATTTTTTGAAAAGCAACAGGAACAGTATGCTTCTTCTGGTACTGAGGTTTCTGACATAATGAATTTGGCATCAGGTATGACTCCAGTTACTAGTTCTGTTGCTGGGGACACTGATTATGCAACAAAAAAAATTAGAGGTCAGTCTGTCTTTTATCCCCCAACTAGTTCAGCTATTTTGACTTTTTAGAAAGTCTGTGAAAATGAGTTTGAACACTTTTTATGAATCTGCCTAGGATTAATTATGATTGATAACTTATCCAGGCTTGAGAGACAGGCTCTAAACAATTTGAATAAAGATCAGACCATTGTTTTTAAACAAGAAGATAAAGATGGTGCTGTAGTAATACAGAATAAAACAGATTATATTTTTGAGGTCAACAGACAGTTATCGCATGCTGCATTTTATAAAAAACTTGAGTCTGACCCTACTATATTTTTTAAACATTGTATAGATTAATTTATTGTAGAGGCTTCCAATGTGCAGAAATTTCTTACTGTTGATTGTCCAGTCAGAGCCACTATCTACACCTTACCCAAGGTACATAAAGAATTTGTAACCCCACCAGGTAGGCCAATTGTAAGTGGCATGGGATCTCTCATGGAACCACTCTCACAATATGTGGATTATTTTTGAGACCATTTGTAGCTAATCTGGGTTCATATATAAAGAATACAGGGGATATTTTGAGAACCTTGGCAGATATAGAGGTAGATGCAAGTGCTTACTTAATAACAATAGATGTAGAGTCTCTTTACTCCAATATCCCCCAGGATGATGCTCTGGATAGTCTGGCCCACTATTTGAACTCCAGACCTACAGGATGCAGAACCATGTATAGAGTTATTACTCAAATTGTAAGTGTTTTTTTGAAGTTTAATGCTTTCTCATTTCTGAACAAGTATTATTTACAGATAAAGGTGACAGCGATGGGGGTCACTTTTGCACCCAGCTTAGCTAATCTGTACATGGGCAAATGGGAGGACACTTATATAAGGGACCTTGACAATAACCCATTATTTTGAAAACTTAATTTATATCATTGCTTTATTGATGATATATGTATTATTTGGGATGAAGATCTTAATGACTGACACTTTTGTGTCTACCCTGCATGAATTAACCTCAATCTTCATTTTACTTATGAAGCTAGCAGAGAAAGCATTCATTTCCTGGATTTGGAGATTAGAAAGGGCCAAGATGGTTCACTGCACACTGCCATTTGTAGGAAACCTTGTGAGAGGAATATTTTGCTCCTTTCTTCTAGTTGTCATCCACAACATACTGTAAAAAATATACCGAAGGGACAGTTCCTCAGGATGAGGAGGAACTGCAGTGATGACACTAGGTTTTGAGAAAGCAGCTATGGATTTGGAAAATAAATTTATTGAAAGGGGATATCAGAGTACAACATTAAAATGGTGCATGAGGAAGTCACGAATATCCCTAGGGAAACAACACTGACTAGTAGACCTCACAATAGTATAGCACATAACAATCTTAATGTTGTCACCGCCTACTTCGTTCATTCATCTAAGATAGCTGATTTCATTTCATCGAACTGGGACATTTTGAACGGGGATCCAAATCTTAGTGTTTACCATGACAGACCTCCATGAATGTCCTACAGAAGAGCAACTACATTACAGGACCATTTGTTACACAGTAGGCAAAACTTACCTGTTACCCAAACATGGTTGAAACCTAGTGTGGGTTGCTTTAAGTGTCATAAATGTATGTATTGTACTAACATACAAACTGGGAAAGAATTTACATGTTCTAATGTTAACAAACAATATGAGATTCAGGAACTGATTACATGTGATACAAGTGGAGTGATTTACCTTGCCACTTACACCTGTCAAGCATTCCATGTAGGAAAAAGAAAGAGGCAATTGAAACAGAGGGTGGCTGAGCATGTGAGGGCCATTAAACAAAGTGAAGAGACCTATGCTACAGCACTGCATAGTATGCAAGCTGGAGATGGGAACACACACACTTTTGTATTCCAGGGTATTGAGAAAGTATTCAGAAACCCAAGGGGTGGAGACTATGACAATTTTATCTTAGAAAGGGAGGATTTTTGGATGTATACCCTAGAAGCATATAGGGCCCCAGGACTTAATGAGAGGTACAATGTGACTCCTTATTTAAAGAAAAGGAGATAGATACATGCATATTTTATTTTAAGAATATTCTGTGAGTCATCACAGGTTCTCGTAGTTCCTTAGATTTTAGAACAGAACAAATAATACTAACGTATTACAAGGTGGAAGCCTGTTTTTGTAATAATACCCACTATGGGTCTTCTATATTGTAATATATATTAAGTGAATCAATGCACTATATTAATATATTTTTTTATTATTCTGTTTTTTAGATTCTACCTATTGGCATTGGAATCTGTGAAACATACTGGGCCAATAGTCTTGACACTTCATTTGTTTTTTCTGCTATACAGGCAAATCTTTTACTAATGTTTTTAAGTTTGGTTTGAATGATCTATTGCATATTTGTACATAATAAAGTGTTATACTGTTTAATCCACTATGTTGCACTATGTGCACTGCGATTTCCTTGTTCATTATTGCACTTATCTGACACTGTTTGATGAGGTCATCACCTCATTGGTATAAACAGGCACTTGTATCTTTATGTATTAGACCCTTTGAAGAAGGAACATGGTTCCGAAATGCATCAGGGCCTTGCACACGGCACTTGTAATAAAATGAAGCACTTTATTTGGAAACTCTGGTGAGCAAGTTTTATTTGTGGGTTGGAGAGTGTGGGATTTTTTGGTTGTAATAATCGTTGTCCTTATCCCAGAACCTCCTTCCATGTGCAGACTCTTTCCTGATTGTTTACATAGTAAAGTGAAGCTTTACAGCTATGAAAAAATAACATGGTGGACTACACAGAGTGACTCTACGGTGGTGCTGCCAAGGAAAGAACACAAAGCTAAACCCAGCATTGCTATGAAGGACACAATGGTTCAGGATCATCAGATCTGTGGATAATTTACACCGTACAGGATAGTTTGTCAAAAACATTTTCTGAAACCTGATGTCCCAGTCAAAAAGATTTTCAAAAGGATCTGTCTGAGTTCTGCCCACCACTATTTTCCAGAGGCAAATCTGTCAAAACAGTTAGACCATCTACTAGATGGTCTAACAGCAAAAGAATGCTGAGGCAAAAGAGACACGATTGCAGGAACAAATACTACAAATCTCATTTGCCTAATTTGCTTTACTGCAAATCATGACTGTTACATTGATGATAATAGTTCCAAACTTGAGTACAATAATCCAGATTTGGTCTTACATATACATAAATGTAAAATGAAGAACCACACTGTTAATAAATGCTCTTTTAATACAGACCAATGTTCTGTTAGCACTTTTACCCATGTCTCACCGTAAATGTAGCATAAAATCTTTATTATCACACCCAAGACTTTTTATGAAGACACTGCACTAATTAGGTGACCATTTAAGTTAGTAGGGGAATTAAATAATAAAGTACGTAATGACATGTAAATGTGGATTTAGAGCACTAACTGTGAAATGAGCTCATTTGCATACACTGTTTGAATACTGCGTGTTTGCACCTAGCACTATCAAATATTTGTGCAGTGCTAGGGCTATGGTCACCATGGCACAGGCATGACCTCACACATCATTTGCCGACATACTTGAGCTGCACAGGCATGTGTGCTATGATGTTGTACCATGACATTGCACATGTGCAGCAGTGCTGCTCATGCACATCATCTGCCTGGGAATCATATTGAAAACTGCATTCTGACAAAAATCCTCCATCTGGAAACATGCATAATGCTGCACAAATTCACATTAGCACATTGTAAGTGCCAAATGTACAGTACTAACAGCATGTCTACTCAGTAGAGACAAGGTAGTCAATGGAACACCTGGATGTGAGGGGATGTTGCCAGGAGGAGTAGTTTGACTCTGAAAAGAGCAAGACAGCATGTCATGTAAGTTCAGCAGAATCATAGGGGGATGACCATGAGAAGCTGCTGCTGGATTGGGGGGAGGCATCAGACAGACCCAGGTGCAAGTTCTGGAAATCTGTGGAATGTCACCTGGCACAGGATAGGCATTGCCCTTACTCGTGATCAGTAGCACCACAGGTATACTGACCTGTCCTGGAGGGAACCATAATACCTACAACAGCAGAGGGCAATGGGGGACTCTTGGCACTATGTCACACCCAGGTGAGTACAGCAAGCTGTATTTACTGTATGGTTGCTGTGGTGTGTGATGTGCAGTACTGCTTTAGTGTTCAAAGACTGCTTTGTTGCTTTGTCTGAGATTCAAGGGTAATGTACCTGTGTTTACCTTTTGAGTACGCTATTTCCAATTGAAACTGATTTGCTGTATTGTCATATATATTCAATAGAGGTCTGAGGGACCACTGTTCCAGTAGATGTCCTCATTGCCCAATATAATACAAGAATCACTGTGTCTGGGAGCCAAGCTACCTGTCTAAGACCCCTCCCCAGCTCCCTAAACTCCCTCTACACTCTCCCAGCCCTGTCCCTTGCCAGGTCATTAGTACCTATGTGGACAATGGCATCTAGCTTTCTCTTACATCCTGTTGCCTTAGCGATCCTCAGGATCTGCTTCCCATCACTCCAGACCATAGCACCAGGTACGCACCAAACCTGCCTCTCCTATTCCCAAATCTGTCAAGACCCCCACCAGAAGTTGCTTCTTCCTCCCTTGGGGGTCCTCTGCAACCCCCCTTGGGATCTCCACTATGGAGACCCCCCACATGCTCCCTGGCCAGTACTATGGGTGCCTCTTCCTGGCAGTCCAGCCCCACCAGATTGGCATAGGAATGATATACTAGTACCAGATGAGGAATGTGCCTCTCTCCCACCATCCCCACCTTTCCAGAGCCCACCATAGTCCAGCCATTCCTCCTCTCTGGCATCATTTGAGGTAACGGTGGCAGACTTTGTGGCCTCTGGGTGGGGGACGAGGTCCCCAAAATCCTAGCCAATTCAGCCTGGAGTCTATTGACATCCCCCCTCAACCCAGAGAGATGTGTGCAGATGGGGAAGCACTGCAATCTCCAGAAGGTCTTTTTGAAAACTGCCACCCCACAGCCGCTGCACCACACCACTCCCAGCATTCTCAACTTCTGTTATCCCTCTGTTACCTGGAAATACTTTTGTATGCATATCTCTAATAGGGTGTTTCTAGTTGTCCACTTATTTGTTTGTTTCTATTAGTGTTCCCTCATGCCTTGTTTAAATCTTTCTATATCCATACTCTTAGATTGATGTTACTCCTATTCCCAGTTTTGGCCTACCTTTGACCTTTTGCCCTTCCCAGCAGTGACAGTTACACAGTAGTGAACAAGTGCCTTTCCTTAATCGACTGGCAGTGTCCCATGCTTCTCCTATCCTTTTGCTGATGCCTACAAATCCACCTGTTCCACTCCTTTGCTGTTCCACTCATTCCCTGGAACACGAGCATGTGGGACACATTGGCAGTAGCTGCTTTTATGCAGAACCTGCTCCCTTTCTGGTTGCACACCATTGATTGTGGGAAGTCAGTTACCAACTAGCTGAGGCCCCAGGCCAGACAATTAGCACCCCTCCCCCAAACTATAGGGCTAGACACAGTTCTTACAATATGGCTCCTAAGTGTGGGATACTCTGGCTGGTCTCAGATTTACCCTTCACTCAATAATAAATACACCAATTCAATCAAGTTTCACCACAACATACCCCACCTATGTTGTCTCCAAAAAGCACAAGCCTTTTTTTCCCACTGTGGCAAATGCAGGCAGACTCTGCTTAAGGCTCATGCACACTGTCCATGCTATGTAGCATGGGTGCAGGTATGCATATGCCATATAATGCATGGTTTAGAATTGTGTTGGCATGGGTGTGCCAGTCAAGGACTTGTCATTGTGTTTGGTTACACCTACAGTATGATGTACATCCCTAGTGTTGCAATGTTGTGATCATTGTGCCCCTGTTGAATGCATCCTTAGCTTATATGCATCATACTAAGTAATATGATGTGTGCATGGCATGTAGCTGACATGTATTGGCATGTTGGAAAGGGATGGCAAGAAAAGTGGTACAGGGGCATCACATAGGCCTTGGATACACAGTGCTAGGTCCTAGCTACAACACTGATATGAAATGTGGAGGCTGTTCCCAGTTCATGATCTTACTTGTGTTCTGCAGCATGGCTGGACACACTGGTATGACTTGTTTTTGCACGGTTCTGTCCATTACCACCATGCACATGTGGCTGCATTGGTATATAGGCAGAAATACTGTTTAGGGTGCATGTTAATGTCCCATATGTTCCACTGCATGCTGTTGATCACATGTCACCTTTGTCACCCTCCACAGACAACAGGCCCAAGCCAGGGCTACCCAGGGCATAACATGTGGAGTGAGGCCAGCAGGAAGCAAGATGGTGGGAGAGGGTACTTAACCATGATGTGGCAACAAATGAGTCCAGGGTGGGTGGACAGTCCTTTGCCATGCATCCACATAAGCACCCTGCATTGTATGTTTCACAGTCTGGGTTGGGTGTTCATGCTATTCCACATATTTCTGCTGTTGGAGGGGGATGTCCATGCATGTGTCTCACCAGGTTACATGCATGCCTGTGGGGGCAGGGCCATCACTTGACCCTAGCAGCATTTCCCCACCATAGACAGTGATGAGGCAGGGGCTGTGCCATCTGCTGGTTTTAGCGTCATTGCTACAGGTATGCTGCCATGTGTGTACTGTGCCTTGGAATGCATTACATTATTTAGTGGTATGTCCCCTGTGCCACATCCTTGGTACACCAGACCATTGACAGTAATACTCACTGCCCTAGGTGGTACATCTGTTGTTGATTGTCAGATCCGGTGTTCCACACAGTGAGGCCTAGGAATGTGTTACTTGTCTGGTGGTTGTAGACAGTTGCTGTTGTTGTACTGGTAGACCTCTGTGACATGCCATGTGTGGCATATGGCACTAGTCACAATCTGCTCACATCAGTTGCTATATTCAGTGCCATATGCACTGGGTGCCACACCATTGCATCTCACCAGAACTGGCCTTATGTGACATGGGTCAATGGCACTGGTAGACATTGAGGGGCCTTGAATGTGTCTTACCATGTATTTGTTCCATGTTGAAATCTAGATTTAGTAGTTGCCGTATTGGTCCTTGCAAGAACAGATCCAGAAGCAAATAATTTGATACCTTTTAATGGACCAACATAGATGAAACAACAAGAACAAAGTGCTCTAGCTTTTGGACCAACCAGTCCTTCGTCAGAAACCTAATGGCAGTTGTTTAGAAAAAAAAATTATTTTAACAGCTAGATCATGCAGAAAAAACAGAAAAAATCCCCATTGGTTTAAAATACTCATTTAAAAAATACAGAAAATGATGTTAGAGTAATTTAATAGCACCATACTACCTTCAGCCAGGAGTGTCCTAGGGTCAAAGGTGCTTGGTGGAACACACATATAAAGAATCCTACTGCATATACATTTAATTGACATAAGATAACATTGCTGGAGCAGATGACTCCTAAATCAAGCTATGAGTGTCACAGCATGTATACGGATGTGATTACTCTCCCAGATTAAAGACATAACGAGAGTCTTAGATCGAAGTTTCAATGCATGAGATAGACAAGAACATTGTTAGTTGCTTAAATATCAGCGTGACACTCTATAATGCAAAATGTAGCACAGGTCAAGTTAAGTTTCACATCATAGAGTGTGCACTGATGTTTTTAAGACAACTTTACTGGTAATTTCTTGTCTATAAAACATACATTGAAACTTCTGAGAGTCCTAAGACAATTTCAGTATGTCTTTAATCTGGGTGGGGGGTTGCATTTCAGTAATCACATCCTTATACATGCTGTGACACTCATAGCTTGATTTAGGTGTCATCTGCTCCAGCAGTGTTATCTTATGTCAATTAAATATATATGTAGTAGGATTCTTTGTATGTGTCTTCCACCAAGCACCGTTGACCCTGGGACACTCCTGGCTGAAGGTAGTATAATGCTGTTAAATTACTCTGACATCATTTTCTGTATTTTTTAAATGAGTATTTTAAACCAATGGGGATTTTTTCTGTTTTTTCTGCATGATCTAGCTTTAAAAGTATTGTTTTTTCAAAACAACTGCCATTAGGCTTCTGACAAAGGACTGGTTGGTCCAAAAGCTAGAGCACTTTGTTCTTGTTGTTACATCTATGTTGGTCCATTAAAAGGTATCAGATCATTTGCTTCTGGATCATGTATTTGTTCAGCATTCTGATATACAGCTTGTAGTATCTACTAAACGCAATGATGTCCACAGTGTGCTTATTCCATGCTACAGAGGCAGTGCCTTATATACACTGAAACACCACTGGGTCATGGCAGAACCAATGACCTGCACAGAGTCTGTATGGGGGGCTCCTATCATTAGGATGGGACCAGTATCATCTGCAATGGAGGGTGCCTCTTGGCAGCTCTGAATCTCACATCAGTCTTATGTGACTGCAGCACGGGGTGTCAGGAGCTCACATAGATAAGAGGACTGCCTATAGAATGTTCAGGAGGACTCAGAGGGAGGAGGACAGGGAAAACTATCAAAGGAAGGGTAGTGATGCAGAAAAGGTAGTCCAGCAGATTAACACTCAGAAACAACTGCAGCTAGCTGAAAGGATTAAAAAAAGACAAAAAGCCTTCGTAAGTACATTAGTGAGAAAAGGGATAAAAAGATGGAATCGTTCAGCTCAGGAGGATGAAGTGTGGGTGGAAGTGAATGAAGACAAGGCAGAAGTACTGAATGCATACTTCTGTTCAGTTTATACAAAGAAGAGGGATGGCCCAGTGCCATGAGGGGGAAGGAGGGGAGAAGGGTGGAGGGCATCATGGATGGAACAATAGAGGTCAATTAAGTGATAAAAAGTTTGTTAGCCCTGAGGGTGAATGAACCCCTGGATCTTGACAACAATAACAGGGACTGCTGAGGTGCCTAACAGATGAACTTGCTGGCACTCTGGCTGACCCATTCAATAGTTTGCTTGAGTCATGGTGGTACCTCAAGACTGGAGAATGACACACATAGTGTTGCACCATAAGAGTTGACCCATGGATGACTCAGACAACTACAGATTGTTCAGCCTGACCTCAATCATGTGCAAGCTATGAAGGTTATAGTTAAGTAGTGGCTTGTAGGATACCTGGAAGAGAATGACCACCAGGATGAAAGGCAACATGGATTTATAGGGTAGCCTGTGATGAGGCAACCATGATTGAGTGCTTTGAAAAAGATGACTCAATCACGGTGTCTATGCTCAGGGCTACTGGATAGGGAGGGCGATCTGATGGGGGGGTCATCGAATATAGTGACAGGATGTCACTATATGTACACACACCTGGGGAGGACCACACCATGCGACAGGTGGAAGGGGAGAGAGGGTTTGTGAGGTGTAGCACGGTGGTGGGCTGCCGAGATGGCCATGTGGCATGGTGGGTTGGTGGCAGGCTAGGGTTGGGAGAGTGCCAGGTTTGATTCTGGGTGCATTCTTTTTTTTTCGCCGGTCAGGAATTAAATGTTTTTTTTGTTCTGCACCCCCCCCCACCCAACATGCACCCCCTTAGAGTTGAGAATCCTTTAGTAGGAGGGTGTGGGGGGCACAGTCCCCTGCATAAACAAAAATATCTATGCCTCTGGCACCCTTTTGCTGTGCATCGCAAGTGTACATTGCTGAAACAGATTCTCGGTGATGTACACTCTCCCTAATGGCAATCACATTTCCGCGGTCACCATTATGACATGGAACCATTTATAGCTGGCGATCAAGACTGACTTCTTTGACTGGGTCACTAAAACAGTGCACAAGGGCCAACCAGTGGATATCTTGTACCTGGACTTCAGCAAGACCTTTGGTTCTGTGACCCACAAGAGATTGATCAAAAAGCTGGATCATCTGAGGATAAGAGAAAAACGACTAGATTGGTAGGTAGCTGGCTTAAAATTAGTATGCAGGGTGTAGTGGTGGCAGGGAGCTCTCAGGTAATAGGGATGTCACCAGCAGGGTCCCACAGAGTTCACTTCTTGGTCCGGTGCTTTTTGATGTATTCTTCAATGACACTGGAGAAGGCAACAAAAGCAAGATTTGCTTATTCATGGACAACACCAAGCACTGTGTCAGGGTGGATCCAGAAGATGTGATACAGGACCTAAAAGATCTGTCAAAGCTCAAGAGGTGATCCAGAATTTGGCAACTTGACTTTAATGCAAAAAATGTAAAGTTATGCACATTGGAGGCAAGAACCCAAAGATGCAATACAGTATAGCCTAGGAGGGTCCTGGTAACCATGTCACAGGAGTAATAAGACATGTGGGTGGTGATCACTAGTAACCTGAAACACTCCACACAACCCAGAAAGGCAGCAGCAAAGACCAATAGAATGTAGGGCTGCATGTAAGACAGATTAGCAGCAGGTGGAGGTAATGCTGCTATTGTACATTCCACTAGTGTGGTCACACTTGGAGTAGAGTGTGCAGCACTCACATCCTTACCTAAACAAGAATATAAACCTGCTGTAGTTGTACCAAAGGAGAGCACCAAAGAGAGTTAAAGGTCAGCATGGCAAGACATATGAGGAGAGGGTTGAGGGCACCTGAACATGTACTCCCTGGGAGAGAAGAGGGAGAGAGGAGACATGATTGAGACATTTAAATATTGGAAAGGTATAAACAGCATGGACAAGGAGTGTCTCTTAAGGTTCAGTTGAAAAAAAAAACACAAAGGGGCCTTGTCTTAAATTGGGGAGGGTAGGTTCAGGATGTAGACCAGGAGGTATTTCTTAATGGAGAGGGTGGTGGCGAAGTGGAATGGACTCCATAAAGTAGTGGTATCATTGGAAACAGTGTATGGCCTCAAAAGAGGTTGGTAAAGGGGAAAGTCAGAGTCAGAAGGGGTGCATTGGGAAAGGAGGGGGTATCATTTTGTCTAGGTGGGCTGAGAACTTAGCTTATGTTGCAGAATGTACAACATGAGCAGACTTGATAGATCCCAACACCTTTTTCTGCTGGCACCTTTGTACGTTTGTATGTTCATATGTTTACTCACCTGCCACACCACTGCAATAGCATTTTATCCTGCCTGCTGCACACAGCTCTATCCATATATAGCTGTGCGGTGTATACCACTGGTGTGTGTGTGCTTGGGCCCTGCCGATGCTGCTTAACAGGTGGCTCATGAATGTCCATTGTCCTGCACACGTGTGTGGGCCTGTGTGTTGGATGCCTGTTCTGCAGTGACTGGGTGTGAGGGTGCAACTCATAGCCACTTAAGCCATTACACTGCCTATTGGACTCTGCATTGTCTGTACTGTGGCATGTGCTGCATTTTCACATCTGGCATGTTTGCTAGTGTTGTGTGTCCCTTACATGGCTTAGTCTGGCTCTGTTGCAGCATACCATGCTCGTGTTATGTGCAGTCCTCTACTGTTTGTATACACAATGCTATCTCTGTTATGCCCTACACATTGCATTGCAGTTGTGTGACTCTGTCCACCTGTGTGTGGCATGTTGGCCCATGTGTCATTTTTCATTTTTCATTTTTAATTTTTTATTTTTCATACTTGTTAGCAAGATGGGCAAACTGCCCGTTTTCACAAGTGACAAGTTTTACATAAAAGGACAAACTCAATCTGGTTGTACATCTGTTATGCATGTTCTGCCACTCTTGTGTCCCTCATCCTATGTGCAAAGCTGGCTGAGTTCAGTGTATTTTCTTCCACAGGTGACCAGAGGAATGCAGGAGGCAGAAGGGATGAAGTGCTGAGAGAGGACCTGGACAACTGGCTGCGCAAGCAGATCCACCTGCAGCACACCCTGATTCGGTAGGTGGAGGAGAATATATTAGCCATACAGGACCTGGCTGCAGTGCTTCAGCAGCAGCTGTCACCACCACCACCTGCTGTAGCCCCTGTGGACTTAATTATGATGGGCGGTAGCCCCATTTGCTTTTTGTTCTCTTCCCCTTTTTATGGGTGGTTGCCCCATTTCTTTTAGTTATCCCTTTTCATGGGCGGTTGCCCAATTTGTTTTTGATCCTCCCTTTGTATAGGCACTTGCCCTTATTTTTCTGATGTTTCTGTTGTTGGTATTTTTATTGTTGTTTTTGTTAATGTGCTGTTGCCCAATTCTGTTTATTAAATTATTATTTTTTTTTTATCACTACATTATTTCTTACTCCCGCAACTCGGTCTGCCTGTCATCTGGCCACCATCCCCTCTCTCCATTCAACTCACCGGCTCACTCGCACCTGGCTAGCATGCACAGTACCTGCAGAGTGGTCCCCACTCTCCTGGACAGGCCCAGATCTAATACTGGAGTGTGATTCCAGACAAATCCCCTGGGTGAAAAGAGGCATGGCCATCAAGCCGCCACGACCGACAGCCATTTTTCTTCAAGCTTTTTTCCCCAAAGTACTGGCGTGCAACAACATCCAGACACTGCGTGCCGACATCCACCGTACTTCCCCCTTGATCACAGCACACCTGCAATGTCCCCGACTTCCATCGGGGGCCACTACAGAGTGATATATGTCCTGAACCCACCCCAGGGAGAGGAGAGTAGTCCATCGGATGCTCAATCCTCTCCCTATCTGGCTGACCCCCGATGGTCTGGGCACATTACCAAACCATGGTCGCCGGTGTAGTGTGAGGTGTGGCATCCAGTGCCTCAACCCTCAGCGCCACCGGGCTGGCCTATTAAATTGTTTTTAACACCTATGCTGCTGTGTAGTGTGTCTTTCATTGGAGCCTGCATCTCTCATCCCCTGCTCTCATACCCCTTGCACTATTCTCTGCACTACTTGCACTGCACTGTGTCATACTTAGTGCTGCGCTTGCCACCCTGTGCTGTGCTATTGCCCTGCACTAGCACTGCACTACGCTGTTGTGGTGCATATACGCACTGTGCTGTGGATTGGTACTTCGAGGCTTTAGTGTGGGTGTGCTACTTCTATCTCTATTGGCATGTGCAGTTGCTAGTGCAAATGCAGCACTAGCATTGCTGGCTAAACATGGGAGCTCTTGTGAAATAAAAACAGTGCAAAAGTAATTAAGAAAGTTCACAAGGGCCAGAATTTCAAGGCCCCTGAGACTGCAGCTTGCCACTGGTGAGCCGATCATATGGCGCATGAGGCTTGCAGCATCTCCTGGCTAGCAATCAGGATTTCCACTCTTGTGTGCCAAATGCTGTAAGATAGATCAGCTCCTCCCCCTGGTTTAACTTCTGGTATTCAGGGGACCAGTTTTATGTGGCTTACGCCAAATATTTGTCACAATCTGCCATAAAGTGAGGATGGTGTTGCAACTGCACCTGAGAATATAAAATTGGGTGCAGCTGCACCAAAAAATATGGGTTTGATGCAGGGCTTGATGCAAGCCCTGTGTCACCCTTTGCAAATTCTGCCCCATGTCCCCCTGGCCCTGGACTATATTTGTTTGAGGCTATTAATATAACCAAAGAAGCTTTTTTGGTCATCTTTACTCTGCAAGCCTAAATTCCGGGTTATCACTTTCAGTCCTATTTGTTTTTAACAGATCTTAAGAGCCCTTTTGTAATTGTTTTTGAGTATGTAATTGATTTTAAATCATACTTACAACATACTCATGTTCTGGAACATACTTGGATTCAAGCTCCAAAAGCTCAGTTTTGAGTATACTCCACTTCTCCTCTGCGTTTTCCAAATAATTTGATTTCCCAGTTATCAGTTATCCCTGATAATTCAGAAAAAATGTTTCTACTCTTTTCCCATTGAGTTTATACACCATCTATTGTGCTGTCACTGTTTTTTTTTTTGCTGTAGCAGGTAACCTGTAAACCAAGATGGTCTCTGAGCAACAGTCAAAGGGTCAATATGGAGTGTCAACAGGAAATCAGAAACAACAGTCAATTACTTGTTCTAATTTTCCAGATATATACAGCACCTACTAATTAAAAAGAAACTCACAGAATTAAAAATCAGCAAATACTAACGATCATACTGAGGAACTTGTAGTGCATGCTGGGCATTAGCCCTTGTTTGTTCTGTCAGTTGGAGTACCTTAATTGACCACCATCAAGTAGATATTTATCAAGCCTGTCTTTGAATTCCTTTATTGATTTTCTGATTATTATTTCTAGAGGTAGGGAATTCCACGGTTTGACTATCCATTGAGTGAAATAGTACATTCTTTTTGTTGTATTAAATTTATTTCCTATGATTTATAGCGGGTGACCTCCTGTAGTCATCTGGATTTGTTTGTAATTTAAGTCGAGTTCTACAAATAAATAAGAGCCAGTTACAATATTAAACATCATTGAAAGATCTCCCCTTTGGTAGTACATTTCCAATGGTGTTAGGTTCAGCTGTTTTAATCTTCCATCATAAGGTAGCTCCTTTAGGCCTGAAATACATTATGTGAGTTTTTTTTGTATTGATATATATATT
Source organism: Neoceratodus forsteri (assembly GCA_016271365.2). Taxonomy (NCBI): domain Eukaryota; kingdom Metazoa; phylum Chordata; order Ceratodontiformes; family Ceratodontidae; genus Neoceratodus; species Neoceratodus forsteri. Next base: position 409,981,091 of record CM028133.1, on the reverse strand, counting down.
TTTTTTGTAGGGACACCTGAAACAAGAGGAGTAATCCAAGTGAAGTTTGATATAGGTTCTACAGAAGAGGAGATTTACTGATTTGTTCCAGGATTTGATACTTATTTAAATTGACCAGATGATCTCTTATTTGCTTTGGAAACAACCTCATTACTTCTGACTGTCTATTCTAGATTGTTGAAGATGTGTATTGGCCCAGATCCCTTTCAAGAACAGTAGTTTGCAGTTTGTGACTGTAAGGTGTGTATTCATATAATGGATTATTGGTACCAAGGTACATTACTTTGTACTTGTCATGGTTACATTTTATTTTTCATTTAATTTTCATTTAATTCCTCAGGATGGCATCGTGCCAAGATCTTTCTGTATGTTTAAACATTGATCTAATGTGGCACATGGACTGCCCAGTTCTGCGTCATCTGCATGCTTTGTTGACCAGTTAGTTATGTTCTTAGTCAGGTCTGCTATAAATTACAAATATTTGAAATCTGTTTTTCTTTTTTTTTGCTCTTCCCATGTCCTTCCTGGCCAGCCGCTACTGCAGGCCACCTGGGAACCATGGGTACCCTCCTCCACCAGCTGCCATCCTGCTGCTGCCCATGACCACCAATGGATCCCCTGGGTGATCTGATGTAACCATTCATCAGATTGGTCCCCCCTCCAGGGGAGAAGTGCCGATAGGCAAAACCAGTTAGCCCTGGAATTGGTGGTGGGGTGGACAGCACAGGGTTATCTCAGCTTTGTGACATGCCTGGGACCATTGGCCATCATATGGTTGGCCAGGGGGCATTTTTGCATTTTGTTGCCCTGCCCACTGAACTCCTGATTGGGCCTTGCAGGAGCAGTGACCTGTGGCTTGGATGTGCAGGGGGTGTGTCAAGGCTGCACGTCCCCCAAGCCCGTTGCCAATCCACCGGCAGGTGCCATGGTCCTACCCACCCACCCTTGGAGGGAAGTGTCCAACGGATGCTCTAGAACCCCTCCCTGCCAGTCTCCGCTCCTGGTACCTGGGCTCGGGGCATGAACCTGGGTCACTAGAGTGCCGAGTGAACCCCTTCACTTGGTGCCACACAGCTGGCAATATTTGAAATATTAATTGGCCAAGGACTGAGTCCTGTGGAACACCACTATTTACGATGCTGATATTGGATTTGAAACCATTGATTACCACTTTTTGTGTGCAGTTTGAAAGCCAGTTCGATGTCGATTTTACTAGTTTTTTGTCAATTCAATTTTTTATTCTTTCAATTATTGCCCAACGAGGCCTAAATCAAAGGCCTTACTGAAGTCCAAATGTCGGCAGTGTTTATCCAAACTGTTACTGATGTATTTGTAAAAACGTAGCAGGTTTGCAGAGCATGATCTGCTGTAGTGAAACTATGTTAGCTGGGATCTGTGTATTTTAGTGTTGTAGTTAGGTCATGGAGGTGAGCAGTGGGCTGAGCCAGTCTCTGGTTTAGTTACTGGATGAGCACTGTGGGATGGGGAGTCCACTAGACCACCACATATTCAGGAGTTGCATTTTATAGGGGATGGAGGATGGAGCAGTTACTAGACCAGCAGGAATATTTCATAACTTATTATGGGAGATCGGGGCTTGGGGGGGCACTAGACAACCAGGGATAAGGTATTTTTATGTATTTCAACAGGGATCAGGCAGGGGAGCACGATACCACCATGAGGGGGGTCATGTTATTTATTAATTAATACGGGCTGCATCAGGGATAGAGGAGGGGGAGCATATTATTAATTAAAGACTACAGCTGCATCAGGGACTGGGGAGGAGAGGCATTTTATAATTTAAATACCGGAGCAACTTCATGGATCGAGAGGGGGAATTGTTTATTAATTACATATCGCGGGTGCATCAGGGATAGAGGAGGGGGAGCATATTATTAATTAAAGACTACAGCTGCATCAGGGATTGGGGAGGAGGGGCATTTTATAATTTAAATACATGGGAAGCTTCAGTGATTGAGAGGGGGAACTGTTTATTAATTACATATCATGACTGCATCGGGGATTGGGAGGGGGGACATTTTATTAATTATATAACACAGCAGCATCAGGGATTGGGGAGGGGGGCACTATACCACCAGAGATGGAACTTGCTTTATTTTAACAGGGGATCAGTGAGGTGAGACCACAGCACATTGCCACACACTGTACAACTGTCCGAGAAGGACATATTCTAACTACCCTTGGACCAGCCCTGGCCGGTGGAAGGATACTTAGAAATTCTCCCCCGGGACAGTTTTGAGAATTACATTATAGGGAATGTGGCATCTTGCATCTGCCACATGCCCCTTGTGCAATGCCGCAGCCAGTTCAGTGGTGCAAGGCTGGTACAAGCCCCCCTTGATGCAAGCAGCCTGTGTTTGATGCAGGCAGCTTTACAGAATAGCTCATGGCACAATGTTTGAAGCAAGGTTCCACTTGCACCATACATCGTCTGACGCAGGCACCTTGCATCCCTTTTAGGGTTTTGAGACTCAGGCCCTATATCTCCTAAATTTAGGTCACCTAAAAATATAATTTTCCCCTGCTCATTGGCTGTTTCTATTTCATGACAAGTATCTGTAGTGGTTTCTAAAGTTGAGTCAGGTGACCTGAAGTAGATGGCTGTAATAGTGGCTTTGCTATGGTTACTTGTAATTTTAATCCATAACATTGCAGTAGCTTGTTTTTGTTTCTTCATTTTAGATGTTATATTGTATGACCTTAGTTCTTGCCTAACATTGAGCGATATTCCACCACCTTTTCTCTTCCCCTATCCCTGTAGAAAAGACTGCACTCTTAGATATTTCTACCCCAGTTGTTATGCTCCCTTCACCAAGTTTTGGAGATTGCAGTGATGGCAAAGTTACAATATAGTCTTGGATTAAGGCATGCATTTCATCCATCTTGTTTTGAAGGCTTCTAACATTTAACAAGATGCATTTTAGTTTTTTCAGCTTTCTATTTTTTTGTATTGGCTTGATTGGGAATGTTTTTCAGTCCTGTAATTTGGGGTCATGGATGATGGTGTCATGTTTCCCCCTTTGTATTTAGAATAAATCCATATTATTCATGATTTCATTTATTTTGTTCCCCAATGTACTGGCCACCCATTTATTTAGGTGCAAACTGTCCTTGGAAAATAAGGCCTTATTTTTAGGGAAGGTGTCCTAATGATTTAAAAAGGTAATATTTTTCTTGATGTACCAATTTATTTATGTATTTACTTATCTGAAAAGTTTCACCAGGAAAGGCACACTGAGCTAGAATAGTTCATTTCCAGGTGTGTCCTGGGTAGTGGTGGGTGAAGTGGCCCCACCCGCTTCCATGAAGTGATTTGCTGAGGCGGATCCGCTGGCAGTACTCCACAAGCGGTTGGAGTAATTTCGTACAATGAGGAACACAAAGTCCATTGAAAGCAATGACTTCACGTTATTCTGCCTTCCCCAAACCACTACTCCACTAATTTTAAGGTGAAATACATAAAAATCAATGTACTTCGCATAACTTCACCTTGTTGGAGAGCTCCAAAGGTAAATTTTGCAGTGATTCATGGGATTGCAGGTCACATGGGCTCTAGATTGTTCTGCACAGCCTCAGTTCAGGGAAGTGTGTGTAGGTAGCTGTAGGAGATAGTTTGCTCTGAGAGCTCTCTGTGATTCAAACCCTCTAAAATCTGTTAAAAAAGCCTTTTTGAGTATTTTTTTTCTCAAACTTGAGTGCATCAATTGTAGGAAACCCACCTGTGCTCATATCATTAAGTGTTTACTTTTTGTGTGTAGATTTTGAATGTTAATGTACAACATTCAGTCTGTGTACTGACAGACAGTGGAAGTGTGCTTTGGGGGTGGGGCATATCTGTGGTGCAGGTAGATTTAAGTTGGAGAAATAGGGAGTTCTTGGTTTTTTGGTTATGTTTTTCATGTATAACTGTGTTACTATACACACAGTAATATTTTCAGTAACTGTTGACATGTTTTTGCTGATTGTGTTGTGGACCTGCTGCAGCAGTGCATAATTTCAGGTTGTTTAAAATATGTGGTATATTACTGAAGTTTTCAATTTGCTTAGAGAAAGCGTGTGTGTGTGAGTGAGTATGTGTGTGCGGTACGTGACATCAAATAATACACTTTTTATTTTGCCACAGTGTAATTGCAGCAGTGTGAACCTGCTATCCACTGCACCTGCGTGATTTTGGACTGCCATTGTGGTACCTTGGTTTTGCACTGTTACTGTAATCTGCAGTCATGGTGCTCCCCCCCAACCAGGAAAAGGTATTCTTTTCCAGATTGGATTGTAACTTGAGCACCACTGGTTAGTTAAGGTGTTGTTGAACTTCTTGTGACTTTGCATCTGTATCTCTTGTTGAAACCACAGTTGTTTTTTTCTGACTTCACATCCAGTGGCCCAGAGTGAACGTTCAAAAACCTAAATTTGTTTAGAATATTCTTGTTGATCCCCCAAATTGCCCGCAAAGAGACATGCAAGCAAAGCTGTTTCTCACCAAGGCACTGCTGCCAGTGGTAAGATTGTCTGTGGACGTGGTAGTATGCAGTCGCAGAATTGCATTGCTGATGTGAGGAAAGGTATTTCTCCTTCAATATTTTTTACAGTGCAATCGGTAGCTTCACTCATAGTTGGAGGAGATTATGTTGTCCTAGCTGGTGGTGTTAGTGCAGTTGCTGGTGATATGAGTATTGCTGCCTCAATTTTCACTTCTGACCAGTTGACCGTGTCCAAAAATATAGTTGAGTGTAAAGAGTGCCAGTGAGTGACAGTGTAAAAGATGTCATACTCCCCAGTAACATCCCAATGCCATTGGTAACTGAACATGAGGATTCTGATCACCATGGCAATGACAACACACAATGTCACATTTCTTCCACTGCTGTTCAGGTCATGCATTTGTAATGCAATGATTCACAGTGTGGTGAAAAAATATCGGGTGATGGTGTTGATGATGAATCTGATGATGCTAATGTTGCTGTGGTTGCAACATGCAGTCCACATGCCAACAGCATCCAAGCAGAAGATGTGGATGTGGATGATGTTGATGTGGATGATATTGATGTCAATGACCCCTGCTGGGAACCGGAGAAAAAGAAATTCAAGGTGGCTGTGTCTGGGTCTGTTTGTATTAACCCCCCCCCCAAAAGAAGTTTGGATTTACCACCAGTTTCAGTTGATGATGATGATCCAGTAATAATGTTAGGTAGTCATGGTGGTCAGTTGCAGTCCAAGTGTGTCAGGACCGAAAAATCATGTAGCACACCCCCCACTTCAGGGCTTAAAAAATGGAGTCCAATAAGCAGCATCAGGGACACGTTAAAAGTAGGGGATCACAATCCCTTGTTTGGGATTTTTTTGTGCAAGATGCAAATGATGAGTCAGTTGCAATCAGCCAAGTTTGCCATGTGCATATGAGACGAGGCAAAAGGGGGAGCCATCAGGACACAGGGGAACAGCATACACATCTCATGAACAGGCACATGGTTCTGTGGACCCCTAGTGGGGCGTTCACCCTCTTCACCAACCATAATGAGCATGTTATCCCTTCCCATGATCGTAAGAGAATATAGGAAATTAAATGTGTGCAGTAGAGATGAAATAACAGCAGAGGGTTACTACAGGCATGATGAGGTGGAGGAGCACAATGATTTTAAAATCTTGTCCAGTGGTGGTGAGAGTAGCAGTGGTGGTGGTGATCAAGGCAGTATGTCTAGTGCAAGTGGTACATCAACCCCTGTTTGTAAATCTGTGAAAATAACTTCATTTGTGGATTTTTCATCACCTGTGCAACTGTCTTCATGACACGTCCACACTCCATCCCCTGCCAATGCCATTTGCAGGGCAGAACCATCTGTCATCACACCCCATGTAAAATGTTTACGTCAGACCATGTTACAGAGTGTTTTTGCGCATAAGCTGAAGTACCCACCCAATCATACAGTGTCATATGAACTTAATGCTGCTGTAGCTGAAATGCTGGCAATTGATCTTTTGCCTTTCTCCTTCATGGAGAATGCTGGGTTCCGGCAGTTTGCAGCATGTGCCTGTCCAAAATGGAAAGTCCCATCCAGGACATACTTTTCCACCCGTGCAGTCTCTGAGTTGTACCATACTGTGTCTGACTCTGTAAGACATGCCCTTTAACATTCCTCCTCTCCATTCATCCATTTAAGCATGGATATGCGGACAAGTGGCAAAACAGTGGGGAGTTCATATTTGTGTATAACTGCACATTGGGCGCAGGTGCCGGGTGTTGTTTGTGCTGTTGGTAGTGTGAATAATCAGTGTAGTTTTGTGGTATCAATCTTTCAGGAATTCGACAGCATGCAATGATTGCTATGCACAATGTGACCTGTTCACACACTGGTGAAAACATGCTGGACTTGGTGCTGACTAAAATTGACAAGTGGCTGAACCCCTGTCTCCAAGAGCTGGGTTCATAGCAAGTGACAATGGGTCAAATATGGTTAAATGCATCACCAATGGTGGCTTTGTTCTGGTTCCATGCATTGCCCACCGTTTAAATCTTGTGTTGCAGGAGTTTCTGCATCATCCTGATATAAAGGAAATGCTGATAGTTGCCACCATATCTGTTCTCACTTTTCACTCTCTGCAAAGGCCCGTGACCAACTTCGGAAGTTGCAGATCTGAAACTGCCTCCAGCAGGACCGCTTGAAGCTGGAAGTTGTCACCTGGTGGAACTCTACTTTATACATGGCAGAGAAGTTGTATGAATGATACAAAGCCATCTCAGAATATCTTGTCATGTACACTAGCCGTGACAGTTCCGGGGCCTCCATGTCTATAACAACTGAACAGTGGCCCCTCATGGACTCTGTAATAACAATTTTGAGAACTTATGAACATGCCACACAGGCAGTGAGTGGCAAGTCTGCATCCATTAGCCAATCAAATTCCACTGCTGTGGGTGCTAAGGCAGACATTGGTGAATGTACAGCATAACCCTGATGTTGCTGAAGACAGTGCTAGCAGTGTGTTGCTGAAACGCATGCTGACAGTATTCAACCAGAATCATCACATCTTGAGCATTCAGTGTAGTGACAATTTTGCAACAGCAATAATGCTGGACCCACAATACAAATGTGGAATTGCCTCAGTACTGGAGGGCAGGCATGAACAGGTTAAAAATGTCAGTGGGCAACTGGTGCACTTGGTTCATGGGGCACAGAAGTCACGTGCCAAGGTCAGAAAACCTCAACAGCATAATCAGGCTGAAGGTGAACCTGGAGTTGTATCAAGCATATCCTACTGTAAGGGGAAGGGAACTGCAGTTCCAGGTGGTCTGTCATCAAAACTGGTTGGCATTAACTCACTTTGGGAGGCTTTGCCCCAAGTTGGAATTTGTGACATAAATGATTCTGGAGAACAGGATGATGCATCAACCGCTGGACTTAGTACAGCACAGCGAATGGTTGAGTCATAGCTGTCTGAAAAGCATCTGTCAATAACTGATGATCCTCTTTTATACTGGAGTGGAAAGGTCAGTGAATGACCATAGCTGACTGCAGTGGCACTGAAGTACCTGACATGCCCATCCTCCAGTGTAAGTGTTGAGAGGGTATTCAGCTCAGCAGGTGCAATAGTTTGGGATCGTCATACAAACCTCTCTCCTGCAAATGTCAGTTTGCTGACATTCATAAAAATGAATGAGAGGCAAATACCAGCTCAGACTGCAACCTCACTATTCATTCCCTGGCCTAGTCATGGTTGTGCTGATGTAGAAATGGACCATCCTGGTGGCACTGGCAGTGGCAGCATGAAACAGCCTACCACTGACATAAATGATGACACAATGGAGAAAGAATTTCCCAGTGGTCAGAATTCAGACATAGATGACTGTGAGGGCAGCTTTCTTTATGAGGATGATGATGAAGTTAATTTTGGAAGATTTTAACTTAAGTGGTTAAAAGGCTGTCACATTTGTTGTATCATGATACATGTTTCCTTTTTGATAACGTTAAATCAGTGTCCCACTCAGACTGACTCAAATTCCATATGTCACTGTCATGCCACATTTGTAATAACAGAGCACAATATATCCTGGCCCCTGTACCACCACCATAAGACTACTGTTAGCCACTGCCATCATAGCGAATGTCACTGTGTGTCCCCTTGGACCACCACCATGAAAACACTGTTAGCCTCTGCCACCATAGGGAATGTCATCATGTGGCCCTCTGAACCACCACCAAGAAACCGCTGTTAGCCACTGCCACCATAGGGAATGTCACTGTGTGCCATCTGGACCACCACCATAAGACTGCTGTTAGCCATTGCAACCACCACCAGATGCAGGAAGATGTGAGAGGAAATGTCATCATGTGCCTAAGCTATGACCACCACCACCCACCACCAGAATTCTGACAATGTTTGCCATTACATGTTTTGACCATGGCAAGGCAGAGGGAGTCAAACAGGAGACCACATCCATCAGCCACAGACACAAGGCTTCTTACTATGAATACTATAGTGAGTATGTGTACTAATGTTTTTCATGCTATTTAACTTCCTATAGCTGTGTGATTTGTTTCTTGCTGCTTTTCTGAGCTGCAATGGTCAAACAAATATGGTCAACTTATTTTGTTTTTTTCATAGGTTAACACATTACTCTTCTTCACTGATGGTCTGTATCAATGGTACAGCATTACTGTGTACAGCAACCTATGGGATATCCATTTCCATAATGGTTAGTATATCAATTTTATTTAACCTGTTCCTTTTTTTTTGTCATAAGAGTGCAAAAACTCTGATTGATGATTCGTAAAGTAGGTGACATGTACGTCACAAAATATTTGTCCAACACATCATGATTCATGCACTGTATTCCAAGTTTGCAGCTGCAGCCATGCCAGTGTTGGAAAAAAGTTTGACCCAGGTCATGTGACTTGACAAGATGTGGTTTTAAAATGTTACTTGAGTTAAGATGCAGGGACACTGACACAGTGTATTTCTTACAGCCTGGTACTAAATTTAATTGTGATCTGATGATTTGGTGTTCTTGTGGCTTCACAGCTTGCTATCTGTGTTAATCCATATACCCATGGTGGAACAGCCACGGCTTAATCATAATGTGTTACTGCTGCAATCAAGTTGTAATAAGTCTTTCATTTCTTTTTATTAGGAAACTTCCATATGCTTTGTTGTGTCATAGTTGCCTTATCCAAAGAACTTCAACATCATATCCCCCCGGGCTGGCTGGCAGACATGCAACAAGTAGAAGTCATATGAATTGATGATGACCATGACCATCATTGCTGGACTGGAGAAGGATGCAGATAAAATCTGTGAAGAAGTAATCAATCAATAAACCATTAATGAGACTTACTTGCAAATATGATAATCCCCCCCCAAAAATATACTTACCTTTATTGGCTTGAGAGTATTCCATTTCCAATTCCAACGCCACAATTTCTCAAGCACCGGAATGTGCACACCATCAGTATGTGACCTGTGAAAGTAAACAATACAATGAGTACATGTATATTTATGTCACCCCCCCCCAAGGAAATACATCTATGTATATATGTATATATCAACTCACCAAGGCTACTATTGGTGTGCACACAAAAGGTGCCCTTCCTGTTGAGGTGATCGCAGCACACTTTGGGAAACCAACAGTTCTCTCAATGCCATCATTTGTGACGGACCCGATACACTGAATGGTCATTCATGTTATACCTCCTTCATATGGTTTGGCAAGACCCTGGACATCATCACATTCACATCATCATCACAGTCAGGTCAATACACAGCAGCATGTAATTACAACAGAAGCAGCATTTCTTGTAATGCTCCCATTTCACTTCATCAGCACTGGGGAATTTTCTGGACACAAGAGAGTTGCATTTTGGGGATGAACAAAACTTCTGGGGACTGTGTGTGAGCACTGTGCACATGACTGAGTATGCCATTAATTCTGGGACACTTTGGATTTGGTGTTATGCTACCATTTCACTTCATCAGCACTGGGGACTTTGAGTTTTGGGGATGCAAAAAACTTCTGGGGACTGTGGTTGAGTGCTGCGTGCATGACTGAGTGCACCATTAATTCTGGGACACTTTGCATTTGGTGTAATGCTCCCATTCACTTTGTCAGCACTGGGGAATTTTCTGGACACAAGCCAGTTGCATTTTGGGGATGCACAAGTCTTCGTGGGACTGTCTGTGAGCACTGCACACATGATTAAGTGCACCATTAATTCTGGTGTGTCAGCACTGCGCACTTGACTGACTGTGCCATTAATTCTAGGACACTTTGCATTTGGTGTAATGCTCCCATTTCACTTCATCAGCACTGGGGAATTTTCAGGACACATGGCAGTTGCATTTTGGGGTGCACAAAACTATTGGTGACTGTGTGTGAGCACATAATGTCATAAATTATTAATTTTTGGAGCCTCAGAAATGTTTACTTTCTGTCATGAAGTGTTTGTCCAAAAGCAGGAGTGAGCAGTACAAGTATACTGTGCTAAACTGCATGTTTGCAGTCAGTGTTCTTTCCTGTGTGTGCAGACCAGACACTGTCCAGCTTCATGCACTTATATACATGGTGTGACTTGTTGCAGTCTGTAAAGAATAAAGATAAGAATATATAACATATATTTTATTGGTACCACCATCAGCAGCAGTGGAGTAAGTGATATGATTTTTTTCAGAGGTCTCGGGCCACTGTGCATCTCAGTCACTCACAGTGCACACAAGACTTTGTGGAGATAATAGCACACAAAAATAATGCTTTTCAACAAACCATACCCAACAGACATTAAATATTGCTGAGGCACCCAAAATATGTTATGGTGTACAGACATATTAAAGTCAGAATATATAACAGGTCCTGCAGTCCACTGCCACCACACTGTGCAACCACTGGCATGATGTCATGTTATGGTGTACATCAACTTGCTAAAAAAACTGACACTGCCACTCTAAACTAGAAAGACATAACTTATTCCAGAACAAAACATGAATAGAAGAACTGTGGTAGCACAGTGTGTTGGCATTTGGCAGTGAGTGAACTGGATCTTATATATTTTCTGACTTCATATTGTCTGTATACTGTCCGTCAAATATTTTGGTGCCCCACCATCACCAATATTTCATGTCTGTTGGGTATGGTTTGTTGAAAAGCAGGATTTTTAGTTGTTATATGATCTCCTAAAAGTCATGTGTGCACTGTCTGAGTGTGACTAATGTGCATTCTGTCCAGAGACCTCTGAAAAAATATTGTATCACTTAGTCTGCTGCTGATGATGGTACCAATAAAATATATGTTATATATTATCTTTATTCTTTACACACTGCAACAAGTTACACCATATACTGTATATGTTTGCATGAAGCTGGACAGTGTCTGGTCTGCACACAAAGGAAAGAACACTGACTGCACGGTGCACACATGCAATTTAGCACATTATATTTGCACTGCTCAGTCCTGCTTCAACAACTCCACAACAGAAAGTAAACATTATTGAGGTACCAGAAATATGTCAGGGAGGGTGCACATTCTTAACTTGGATTATAAGTATAACACAGCAAGGGGGGTCTTGAAAAAACAGCTAATGTGGGATTCCCTGATGGTCCAGCAGCAGATGGAGCATTGATACAATCTGCAGTTGGTGTCACTTTAGTGCTCCAACTGCTGCTGGACAGCATTCACCCTCTCATAGTTTTCTTCCACCACAGACCACAACACAGCAAGGTCAGCATGAGTAACAGGCACTGTGGGGTCCACTGGTGGTGGTACAGCTAGTGGTGGTATTGGTGGGGGTGGTGCTGGAGCAGCTGCTGCTGTGGCCCTCCTCTTGCTGCTGCAGCAATGCATATCAGCACCCTCTGCAACTGCCACAGAAAGGCCAGCAGATGGAGGCTTGGCCCATTCTGTGGCAGGCTGCCACACCACCTTGTGGTGATTTATCATGTGGGCGCGCTGGTCCCCAGTCTCTAGGTGTGTCCCCCAGGGGCCACGGTGCACCTCTACATCACACATGCGACAATGTTCCAGGTTGTTGTCCCCCCTGACACAATCAAAAAACTCCCAAACTGTGGAGCTGTGGGGGGGGACCAAGCATGGGAGGGCCAAATGCACTAGCAGGCTGTACATGGTGGTGATCAACTTCCAGCACATCCTTCTGTGGAGGCAGTGCTGCTGGAGCTGCTGCTGCTGCTGGTGGACTTTTTGGTGGTGGTACTACTGCTGCGGGGGAGGACTCAAGATTTTAGAATGGTCCAAAAGCACCCGGCCATGCCCCCCGCCATGGTGTGCACTCCTCCCCTGCCAAGCATGCTGCCACACAGACGCGGTTCCACTGCCCCCTGTCACAGTCCCAGACATTCCCTCCCTCCTTCCCTCAGTCCGCACAATGACAACGAGTCAAGACAGTCAACAAAACACTCACACACACAACACAGGTGCACACACAGTCAGACACACACACAGACAAACAAAAACTTATAAAAGTAAAAATCAAAGAAATCACAGAAAGAAAAAATTAACTGTGTACAAGAAGAGTACAAAAAACACTAAACAGTCAACAAAATAACTTTCAAAAAAGCTGTTGGGGTTTTACTTTTATAATAAAATTATCTCTCTCTGCTCCCTGTAAGACAAACTGCCTCCTCTCTCTCTCTGCATAGGAGAAAGTGAAAGTATCTGCTTCCATTAGTCACTTCCTTTCTGCCTGGCTAAAGCATGTGACTTACAGTACTGTAAGCCATGCGATGTGTGGGGGTCTGCCTAGCTGTATTGTTGTCACTTCACCTTACTTCGCGTTAAGGTGGAATGACAACACAAAGTCATAATTACAAGGTGAAGTGAGCCTTTCAGACTGGCCACTCCATGTAACGGGATGACAACGCAAAGTGCCCTCTTCATGGGCACTTCGTTGGTGAAATTTAAATTTGCTACATCTCTAGACCTGGCAGGAAGTGGAAGTGGGTAAGTACATCAGGTTTAAATAACAAATATAGTACAATATATGGGGTTACATAAGAGTACAGCGATTCAAGGTCATACTGAGCATATATATGCAGTTTGAGATTGAGCATGTGACCAACACAAATGACTTAAATAATGATATCCAAAGATTAAATATATACAACAATACAGAGTTAGGCGTGAGAGGCTATTTACTTGGAGCAGAGTGGTAGTAGCTGAGAAAGCTGTGGGAGAGGCTAGGTGTGACGAAGAGGAGAGGGGAGAGGAAGAGGCATGTCATTTACCCATAGGGATGATAACCCCACAGGGGCCAGATATGCAAGGGTAGAAACCGGAGCTGTGTACTGCTTACCTACCTACAGTATGAGAGTGAGAGAGAGAGAGAGAGAGAGAGAGAAAGAGAAGGTGGGGTAGGGTAGAGGCAGAACATGTTCCCTTTGAGGTGAAAATCCGACAACAGCCTGTGACAGCTGGATGAATACCCAGTCCATGTACTAGTTTACAAGTCAGCCAAGTGGCAGCAGCAGTGGAGGTGGGGCTGAAGTAGAAGTGTCAGGAGGGAGAAAAGGTAGTTAAAGGACAGTGAGGGTAGGATTTGAAGCATAGATGGGAGGAGAAAGGGTAGGAGTTGAGAGAGTGGTTAGGTAGGCAGTAATACCTGACAGGGTGGGCAGTATTGTGCTATACCATATCGCCCAGGGGTGTAATGAGGCCTGTCGCTGTAGGTAGAGGGCCTTATAGCCCCTTGAAGATCTGGTATAGCACAAGAGCATCCACACTGAAGGGTATTATTGTGCTTAGAAAATGGGTAATAGGTAACATTTTTAATAAAATAAAATCCAAGAGTAAAACAAAATAAATCAAATGTTAAACAGTAATAAAAATACACTCTGATGTAAAGTAGTCCTTCTAATGGGTCCCTCTAATGGTATACTTGCCAGTAGAGGGCATTGCTGCTTTGGAGGACCTGTTCCAGTCACTCGTATTTTCTGCTCTGCAGACTAACTTCTTTCCTAGTGCCTGAATTGTTGCCCCACCCCACATTGTATGCATGATGGAATACAATTGAAAATGGGCTGTGAAATCAGATTTGTTTTGTTTGTTCCCCCAAAGTCCCAAACCCTAATAGGAGAGTAGCTGTTCATTTTGTTTTTGTTTTTTTAAAGGGAGGAGAGAGAGGGAGAGGAAGAGAGAGAGAGCTAGATCAGAGAGCTGCATTAGCACTGAAGGGGATAATGCTAATGAATTAACAGTGGGAGAGCTACAGCGGCACAGAGGAGTTTGGTGAGTGTGGTTGCCACACCAGCTGACAGGGAGTTTGCGTACTGCAGTGTGCATGGTTGGCAGAATGCTGTGAGTGTGAGGAGACATGCACCGGGATAGCGCACTCAGTTAGAACAAGAAACGGGTGATTTCAATTTCTTTTAGACTGTATTTGGTATGTTCTCTTTTACTTATCTAGTGTCAGTTTAATTTTTACTTGGCTGGGAGTAGCAGAGATCGGGATTATGTGGCACAGTGGCAGCGGACTAGAGGGTCCTGGTGGGGTAAAAGCATGATGCCGCTGATGTTTTATTTCATTTGGGCAAGCTGCACAAAGGTTTCAGTTACCAAAAAAAAAGGTTGTATTTGTGTGCCATATGCCCTAACCGACACAGGAAGGGGGTATAATCTGTTGCAAACCTAGCAAACAACATGGTGGCAGTTCAAAAGTGAAAATTCCATTGCCACAAGGATCTGGAGCATAATCTGGTAGCAGAGATGGACTCATTAGTTCCCGGTCTCTGTTGCCTGATACCGGACTGGCTGGTTGGTAACCTTGGCCAATCAGCATTTCTAAGGGGAATATAAGGGGAGAGGGGTTAGGAGGAGGACTAGGGAAGGGGGACGAGAGCAATTGGCTAATATGATGTTGATTCTATGAATGGTTTGGTTATTTTCTGGATGTGCTCTGGGAATAGGATATTGCTCCCCCTTGTTTGTGACATTTTCAGCTAGTTCAGTGAGTTCATGACAAATATATTACTCATGTACTGTAGTTTACTTACAGCATTGCTGCTCATGTGGATAATTGCTGTTTTTTAACTGGATGTGATTGGTTTATTGATTCTTTATGTCAGCGATTCTTTTCCCTGTTGCTTAGAGTAATAAGTTCTGGAGGATTAGACATGGCCCTTCTGAAATTTTAAGTTGTTTTGTTACACTCACAGTACACCAGGTGTTGTCGTCTTTATATTCTCTCCCTCTTTTGTGGAGATTTTCTAATGAGGTGGGGCTGTTAGTCTCATCAAAGTCTTCCCTTCCCCTTTTCTTGGTTTTTCCTTTATGATGATCAAAATTTAAAGTTTTTTTTTTGCTCTAATGGTTTGTACTAAATTTTCATTTTGGTTAATGTTATGCATCTTCTGTAACTCACATTTAGCCATGTCTGATTCTGATTTCAGGGACTAAAGGGTTATACATTTGTCACAATTGAAAGTCTTGTGCAGAATTTGTTTAGTTTTAACTGTGTACATATGTCACTGACAGCACTTTACAACACAGCACTCCTTGCATCTCTAGAATGTCATCTGTTGGGTACATGAATGGAAGAGACAAGGTGTAAGAGAGAAGGCTCTACGCACGTATGCTGACATTTAGGTGTAAGCCTTTCTCAAAGCTGAGGAAGGCTTAAGCTGAAATGTCAGCGTACATACATATACCTTCTGATATGCATGCTGCACTTTTGGCCGCCTGGCTTAAATTGAATTCAGGAGCATGTATTATGTGCTGACGAATACGTTTTACACATTTATTGATTGTGATACTGTCACTGCACTCGGAAATCCTCTGTCATTTTTAGCTACGAGTTTTATTTGCATGATTTAATACAATAAATCCTTTCTATCTTCACAACTTGTGAGGTACAGTAAGCCTGCTCTTTTGTATTATTTAAAAGGCTGTAGCTAGAGGTTTCTAGTGTTTATGCAGTTTGTGCTACTTTTTGTTTGGGACCAGCTATGTCCTAACTGTTCTGCCCTTCATAGTTGTATCTCTGTAGTGAGCACCATCTTGTTCTAGCTACACTAGAGTGAGCCCTCCATCCCCCTTTTTTTCTGTAAATGGCTCCAGAGCCAACCACACCAAAACTACACATTTTAATAAAAAATAACCCTGTGCCTCATTTGCAGCCCAATGGTTCAGTCTGCCTAACTAACAGTGTATCAGGATATGACAGTATCAAGTCCAGATGGCTCACCACACCACAGAGCAAGTGTTGGAACAGCAATAAGTGCATCCAATCCCAGCAAGACTGCAGGCCCCAAAGCAACACAAGGTAGAATCCCTGCTGAAAACCCAACCAGAGCAGTTCAGCAACCCAGCTCTCATGGAACAGTTCCTAGTGGAGCTAATCACTATCAAAATAATAATGATTGAAACCACTGGGGAATTTAAAAACAATCACATTACTGGAGACCCTCTCCAGGTGTGAGGGAGATGTTGAGAATGAAGTTAGCTTGGGAGAATGTAAAATTCATACTGACAAGAAATAACTAGTCGCTCATCAATGGAGAATCTCTAGACTTGAGGAAAAGATGGATTATTGGGAGAATAGGAGCAGGTGTAATAACCTGCTCCTTGTTGGAATACCAGAACTAGCTGTGAGAAAGGACACAATAACCTTAGTCAACTAATTATTTCCCAGAGCTGCAGGACCCCCAGAAAATAGCTCTTCTTGCACATTAAAAGAGCACACATGGCTTTGAGGCCAATGCCCCAAAAAGGAGAAAGACCAAGGGAAATAATTTGCAAACTCCTGAACTTTCAAGATTAACTACACCTACAACAAGCAGCCCATGTTCTGCCTGCCCTACACTAGAAATAAGTCTCTTACTGCATTTTTAATGACCTTAGACAAGCCGTGCATGAAAAAGAGAAGACATACAAGGAAATCAAACACAAACTCCATGCAGGTGCAGTAAAATTCCCAAAGATTTTCCCAGCGAAGCTAGTCCAGCAACTTCTCCATGGAACACAGAGCTTTAATTCAGCAGCAGCCCTGACACAACTTCCTATTGTCTTGCCCACTCTACTCAAACCTAGAGCCTCTCAACCACAAGACACTGAAATGGAGCACTAAGTGCTTATGATGACCACCTCCCAGAAAAGCTCCCACAATGCAAGTAAATTATCTTTCTGTTGGTAAAGCAAATTACTACACAGTTAAGTTCTTGTTAATGTTTGAACTGATGCTATATATGAGACTATTTGACATTTGCCTGGGTCAGATGTATGTACCAGGAGCAGGTGAGAACAACAGTGAAGAGATCAGAACATGAGAATAAAATCAGTGACTGAGTGGTGAGAGACATTGCCAATTGTGTAACAGCTCATGAAGATAGCAACTGAACTGCTCAACACTTGCCACCAACAGCAGTATGTCCCAGCCCTGCACCTCCCAAAAACTATCAGACCACCTCACATGTTCGCAAAGCTTCCTCCTCTGTGAACATTTGAGAGGGCTAGAAAAATTCTGTGATGGTTCAGGAGCACCGGAATGTGGGACACAGAAGCAGGTTATTGTAGCAAATGAGCTGCACAACAGACTGATCAACTGCCTGACAATGGAAATGAGCTGGATGAACCCTGATCCCATCAAGGAAACATTACAGTGACAGCAGAGATTCATATGGATTACAAGACGAACTTCCAGAGTTAACTTATTTAATCCATCCCCTTATTTAGAATGTTCAGTTTCATTGTCTAAAACAGCTTGCTGTTAATGTTTCTTTCCCCCTGAAATATAGAAACTGAACCAGCTAAGGTGGACTGGGTTGGGGAAGAGCACAAGGTTTTAACACAATTGGTGTGGCTGGCCTGGATCCTGAGGCACTTACTGCTCCCAGACATTTACCCTAGGAAGAGGTGAATGGGGAAGCAGACACTTCAGTCTGCAGTGAAATCACAGCACAACTCAGAAGCAAGCGGGGGATGTGAGGATCAACATGGGCTGAGCCCAACAGAACCGTGGGCTGACAGGGTCAAAAGCTACTGAGGGGTTGCACTGTTTGCAGGAATGGAGGATTATTTTTTTTATGTCTTGTTTGCAATGCTTGTGTTTTTGCCGGGGGAAGGGGGTGGTGGCAACTCAGAAGTGATCCCAAGAATTGTTTGGCTACATTTTCCTATTCACAGGCACATGAGGAATAGCATTGATGAGTTAGGCAGACAAGACAAAAATACATGACTCTGCAGGGTCCTCAACACCAGACATGTCTAATAGTCACACCATAATGATCATCTGGAACACCAAAGCAGCTATCTCCCCACAGAAGAGGTTTCATATTCTCAATCACTTAAAATGATACCACTCCTAGTCATATTTTCAAACTGATTCTACCTGTGATTCTTTTTTGGACATGTACCTCTCCTACCTCTCCTCTGGGGTCAAGCAGGAGCTGAACTGTCATTTTGAGGCTCTCCCTCATCCCTCCTGCAAGCCTCCAGCCTATCCACCTTGTCAAACTACCCTTCCTGCTGAATTCACTCTGCTGCTGAGCTCCACTAATTGGGTGGTTTATGGGCAGGACCTCAATGAAATTGGCACTATTTTCAAAAGCACTTGGCTGCTGATTTCTCCCATATACTGCCTGTAATTCTTGTTTGGACCTGTACCTCACCGGAGGGATCCATCAGGAGCCAAATCATCATCCTGTAACTCTCCCTTTCCCCTCTTACAAGTCTCCATCCCAGCCAGCTCCTTAAATTACCCTTGCTACTGAATTCACTCTACAACATAGCTCTACCAACCAGGTGGTTTGTGGGTGGGACCTTGATGGATTCAGTGCAATTTTCAAAAGCCGTCAGCCGCCACTTGATTTTGCATTCTGCTTGTGATTCTTTTTTGGACCTGTACCTCACCTCAGGGGTTGAGCAAGAATCAAATCACCATCTGGAGACTCTCCCTTGCCCCTTCTGCAAACCTCCAACCCAGACAGCTCCTCAGATGACTCTTCCTGCTGAATTCACTCTGCAACTCAGCTCCACCAATTGGCTGATTTGTTGGTGGGACATCTTTCCCCTTCTTCTGTAGTTTATGATTAGTGGCCTTCCACGTTAAGGATAGAGCATGAAGAACATTATCTCTGAGGAATCTGCCTGGAGTCAGCTATTTGGCTGGCCAATCTGTTCCTCCTGTTTGCTTCCTCTATCCTCTGTTGCTATATTGTCCCTGTAGGAGCTTTTGCCCTGTAGGGATACTACACTATGGCCTTGTTGCCTATACCTACTGGACTGATTTCCCTATGTCAAGCCTGTCAGGCTTACTTTGTTGCCAGCTAGCTAGTTCATTCATTCTGATTAACCTGCCTTCTGGCTATTTAAAATGTCATTATCTGTGTAACTGCTTGCTATACTCCACCTGGGTATACCAGTTTCTTTGCACTCTATGTTTGCTTTATTTGTAGACCATAATGCACTCATCTAATGTTGTGAATTCAGCCATGAACTGTGTTATTAATCCTAACTGTAACAACCTTCAGTGTTACACTGCCTAGTCTTACAGTTTGTTTATTGCTAGTTGGCTAGTTAGTTCTCAATTTTGTGGCATGCTGCCATAGTTCAACTTAGCTGTTCTTAATGAGACCTAGATAAACTCTATCTGGGTGCACTCACTTTTTGCATTGTCAATTTTAACAATTTTCCATTCTTTGGTTAAGCAATTGTCTATGTTACGCATATCCTTCAGTGCTTCTGCCAGCTAGTTGCACTTGTTCAGCTTAGCCAGTAATTGTTTGGTACATCTATTTGCTGCTGTCATCTGCCCATTGTTCTCCCATATATTAGTTATAGTGAAGGACTGCTACTAGGTGGCTGCAATGCTTGTGTTTTTCACCTAACGTTCATTCATAATCTCAGCTTCCGTAGTCACCTCCTGATCGCAATGTACCTTGCCTTCCGCTACCTTATCCCCTCCACTTCCCTACTCCACCACCCTCCCCTTCCCTCCCCATCCCATCTATCTCCCCTCCATGTCCCTCTCCCTCCACCCATCCAATCCTCACTCCTGCTCTTTACCTTCCCCCTTCCTTTCCACTCTGGTATCCTTTCTTCCCCATCCTTTAATCTGCGGTTGTGCTACTGCGCCCTCCTTTAATTCCCCCCCTTCATGCCCTCCACCTTGCTCTAATGGGTGGAAATCCTACTCCATCCTCTTGTTCCTATTCCCATTCCTTCTCCTGTCTGGTGATATGGAGTCCAAACCTGGACCCTCACCTCACTCCTTTTCCACCTCCCAGCTGCCAAATATCTTACCATATTTTATTTTATTGCTCAGAGTTTATTTCCAAAACTCGACCTTCTGTCTGTCTGGACTTCACAACCCTCTCCTGACATACTCTATAACTTGGAATCCTGGCTGTCTTCCAGGATCCAAGACTCAAGCCTGTCTTTCCTGACTAGCATTTCTTCTGGCAGGACAAGGGAAAATGTAGAAGGTGGTGTTGCCATCTATGGCCATTAGAGCCTCACTTGCACCATGATTATCAGAGAGGTCATATCTTCCTCCAAAGAACTTCTCCTTATCAGGCTACCACTCCCTATCTCTGTGCCCATCTTCACTGGGGTCTTTTATGCCTCACCAAGAATCTCTTCCTCCTTCATGGTTTATTCACTCTTTACCATCACTTCTCATTACTCTGCTGGTGAACTCATCCTACTAGGAGACTTTAATGTCAGTTGGCTCTCCTAGGCCTCCAGAAAAAACATCCACATAGCTGAGTCCCTTAATCTCAATCAAATTATCACTGAACCACCTCAGCTCAACCATCAGTCTAGCAATCATTCCTACCTGGTGTGGGTTCTCTCCTCCCACCCCTACCGTATTGTTGCAGCAGTTATCTTGCTGGACAGTTTCAGTGACCACTGCATGATGATCTGCATCAGGTAGACCCAGCATCTAGCCTCCTCCTCTCCTAAAGACGTATGGACTAGATCCCTCCAGTCACTCAACACTCCTCCTTTCTTGAGTGACCTTGTTGCTGCAGATTGGACAGCCATTCTCTCTGCCACTGATATTAATGCTGCCCTCTCTCTGTTTCACTCTAAATTCTCCTCTGCCTGGAACAAGCATGCCTACTCTGAAAATACAGGGTCAAAACTCACCTCCGCCCATAGATTACACCTGATGTCATCGATCAGTGTAAGTCCAGAGATCAAGCATGGGTACTTTACAAATCATCTCACTCTCTTCCTGACCTTCTGTTATACAGGACTATCAGAAACGCCTGCAGAAAGGCTGTATGAACTGTGAAATCACAATACATCAAGGTTACCCTTCAGAACAACTTTAATGCCCCCTCAAAGTTCTGGAAGGTATATCACTCCTTCTTTGACCATTGCACCAAGTCTGCTCCTCCAGTCTTTCTGGTAGATGGGTCATCAGTGTCTGATATCTCCTGTGTTGCTGCTCACTTCAAAAACTTTTATACCACTTATGCTATCCTTTCTGCTCACCCTCCAGCCTCTTGCACTCCTCCTCATGCTCCGTCTCTCCTCTCTCTTCTCTCCACTACCCTCCTATGGTTTGCTTTCTCCTCCATTACTACCCAGGAAACCCTGACTGCCCTTCACTCCCTCAACCTGTGCAAATCCAGCCCTATCAATCTGGATCCTAAACTACTCCATATCTCCACTCCTGCCATAGCATCTCCTCTGACTCACATACTTAGTCTCTCCTTCTCCCTAAGTGTTGTCCCTCAGTCCAGGAAGCTGTCTAAAGATCTTCCACTCCTCAAAGGGGGATCCTTTCTTCCCAGAAAATTCTGTCCCATCTCCCTCCTCCCTTCTCTTGTCAATCTGCAAGAGAAGCTTGTCTACATCAGACTCTCTGAATTCCTATCCTTCACTAATTTCCTTTTCCAATTCCAGTCCGTGTTCTGGAAGCATCACTCCACCATCTCCTTCCTGTTGCATATAAATGATTCTGTCTTCTTAGGGATGGATCAAGGGCGCATCACAGCTGCCATTTTCATTGATCTGGCAAAGGCCTTTGACTGAGTGTTTCACGCACTTCCCTGGATAAGTTGAGTTCTGCTGGCCTCTCAGCTTTTGCAGTTTACAGGCTCTGTTCTTACCTCACAGGCTATCTACAGTCAGTACAGGTTGGTAGCGTCCTGTCTCCTTATCTTCCCATCCAGGCAGGAGTCCCAAAGAGCTTCATCCAGTGTCCCATTCTCATCTCTATTTTCCTTAACTTAATGGCCTCCCCTTGGCCTGTGGCAGCTTCAATATTCATATGTATGTTGATGACACAGTCATCTTCACTTCTGGTTCCTCCACCTCAGCCATGGAAGGTCTGCTGCAGCAAGACTTCCACAACAGCTTGCACTGGTTCCAATCAAACCAACTCTGGGCCAATGCAAACAAAATGTTTTCATGATTTTTGGCAACAGCCAGTAATTGACCAGACCCCCATTTCTGCCCATTTTCTCCACCTTGGATGGCAACCCTCTGGAAGTGGTCCAATCCTTCAAGTACCTTAGCGTAGGGCTAGATAGCAAGTGTGACTTCTCTGCCCACATTGACACCATCCTTGCAAAGCTCCACCCTAGATTTGGTGCCTTGTACTGCAACAAAGATAGTTTGTCTCCACAGGTCCATCATAAGCTTGTCACCAGAAAGGTGCTCCTGGTCTTTGATGATGTGAATGTGGTCTATGACACTACCCCCTCCACTTCCCTGGCCAGACTGGGTACCCTCTGCAATTTTTTCTGCCAATTTCCTATATGCTCCCCTCTTTGTACTCATCATTGCTCACTATACTCCTCTTTATCCATTTCTTATTCTACCTTCACATTGCCAAAGCCACTGTGCATTATTTATTTCCAGTTACTGGCTTGGATCCATTCCCTCCTACCTCTCATACCTTCTCTCCCTTATCCCCTCTGCCTCTTGCTCCCTTCACTCCAGGGATCCTGCACCTTTGCCATTCCTCATCCCTGCTGGGCAATCAGCCTTTTCTTATCATCTCCCATCACTTTGGAACCATCTCCATCTTCTCTCCACTTCACTGCCTCCCCTTGCTCCTTAGGTACCAGCTGAAAATTCTTCCCTCCCCTGCACTCTTGTTATCTCTCCCTCTCTCTCTCTCTGTTCCCCTTGCAATTGCCTCATACTTTGGTGTAAGTGTTGCTGAAACACTTAATGTCTTGCTCATACCTTGTTGCTTATTTTGCACTTACTCCTGTATTAACCATATTTCCAAGTGCACTTTATTGTAACTGCAAACAGTGTCTGTATTATGTATTTTGTATCACCCAGTCCCTTCCCTGGGTCACCTCAGCTCAGTGTGCCTTTCCCAGTAACTAATTTTAAAATAATTAAATAGATACATAAATAAATAAATATATTTACATGAAATCATTATTGTGAACCACATGTCACACTGCTTTTATTATATTTTATTTAATTTATGCTAGCTGTTTTGATAGCCTGACTGTGTTAATATTCAGATTCATGAGTTTTTGAGGTTGTATATTTCATTGTGTTCTTATGTATATTGTACAGCTCTCAGGGCCCAAGAGAATGAGAGCTTTATAAAAAAAAGTTTTGCTGGCTTGCTTGCTTAGGAGACCCTGAGCTTACCAAGTATTCAGAGTGGGCACAGATTCCAAGCAAGCTGGAGTTGTGATTTTAATCTTCCAAACTACTGCCTTCAAATGCACACCACCATTCCTAACCCTTTACAGTGATACATTATAGTAAAGGGCTTATGTGACAAGTCTGAGGTTGCACTAGCTAATGTGTATGGCCTGAACTATGACAACTCTGCAATCTTCACCACCATTATGGCACAAATAGTAGCCTAGCCAGAGCTACCAGCTATCATGGCAGGGGACTGGAACATTGTTATGGGCAACACAATAGATCATGCAGAGACAAGGGGCCTATCCCCTGCACAGAGGGCACTTACAGAACTATAGGATTCCCTTAACTCATTCTATCTTGTATGCAGAAATGCAGTGAAATAAAATTCTGCATGCGAAGTGGCTGTGAAGTGGACACTTTGAGTTACCATGCCGCTATGCGAAGTGCCCATTTTAAAGCCTCACTTCGCCACTTTGCATTGCAATTATAACTTTGTGTTGTTCACTCGGCCTTAATTCACTTTTAGATGGAGGGAGAAGTCATTGGCAGCCCACACACATCACATGGCTTACACAGTGTAAGTCACATGCTTTAGGCAGGCAGGCAGGAAGTGACTCATGCTTGGAAGAGAGTTTCACTTTTGCATTGCATTAGGAGAAAGAGATTGTGTTGGAGTGAGAGAGAAGAAAATCTGTTTAAAAAACACTTTAAATCTTTTAGGTTTGTTTTGGTTCTTGGTGCTTTTGTTTGAGTATTTGTTGTCTGGATTTGTGTTTATGCAGTATTTTTGTTTAGTATTTGTTTATTGTTAAGTGTGTGTGTGTGTGTGTGTGTGTGTGTGTGTGTTTATGGAGAGTTAGAGAAATCCCACAATGGAGGGTGAGATACCTGGGGAGTTTAGTCAATGTGGCAGCGATTAGGTGGGCATGTGCATGCATGGTGGCAGGCTTCATCTGGACTGGAGCACTATCTTGAGGGTCTCCCCCTGAAGCAAGAGATACTGGAGTTGGTGCTGCAATGGAACAACCACCTTCTGTGGCACTGACCAGTTCCCCCCCCAGTGCCAGCAGCACCTATGTCCCCTGTTCCAGCAGCTCAGCAGCAGGAAGTGAGGGGGGAGGAGGAAGAGGAACCACAGCAGCAGTTGCAGCAGGTTTCTGTACCACCAGCCGCAAATGTAGAGCCACAGCCCCTGGCTCCCACACCATCTGAGCCCCCTCCAGCCTGTGCCTGGTCCTCCCGCACCTCCTTAGTGTGGGATTTTTTGACTCCACTGTTGGGGGACAGCAGTGTAGTAAGGTGTGAGTTATGCAGTGTCGAGGTGTGCCATGGCCCCCGAGGAAGTAATTTTGTCACAGGGGGTCAGCGCACCCATATGTATAATCACCATCACCTAGAGTGGCAGGCTAAAGTCGCTGAACAGGCCAACAATGAACTTGCTGGCCCTGCTAGGGAAGAGGGGGCAGAATGGCGTATGTTTGCGCGTGGTGTGAAGTGGGGAGGGCCATGGCAGAACCTGCTGCTCCACCCCCACCACAACCTGCAGCACCTACTGCTGAGGGTGGCAACACTCTCGAACTTCCTGACACACAGGCTGATTTGGGCCTGCTGTGGAGTGAAATGGATGCTGCAAACCACCAGCTCGACAATGTTAAGCAGCAGTTAGAACGTATCAAGGGGCACCAACTTCAGATCATGGGGATGCTTCCACTGCTGCTGTCCCATCACAACACTGAATATTAGTTTTTTAGTTTGTCCTTGCACCCACCACCACCCACTGTCTGAAAAAATATCCCAATGTTTCCCCTGATCTTTCTGCCCTCTGTCTTGAAATTGTGGTCCCTTCCTCATGCAAATCCTTTGTTCTGGATGTGGTTACCCTGTTGTTGAGTCCATTTCTGTACTTTATAGTTTCTATCATGCCCCCCCCCTTTCCTTGTGTTTGCATGTAAAGTCCTTTATTGTATCTTCACCTGGCTTCATTCTGGTGTATACCCTTCAGCATTTTAGTTCCCCTTCTTTGTACAGCCCTTTTTTGACTTTATTTTGATATTATGGCTCCCAATACATCCCAGTATACCCTGTCCCCCATCCCTCCCTAGTTCCTTCTGGCATTTTTCTTGCATACCTTTAGGTGATCCGGCACAGGTTACTTGCTATCCATTTTTGTTGTTGTTTGTCTCCCCTCACCATTGTGCACCATTATGTGTATAAAAATGTTGAGTGTGTTTTCCGTTTTTGTTTTGTGTAACCTTGTTTAACTCCCAAAAATGGTGATAACCATGCTCAAAAACAGCTGAAGTAAAATTAAGTAAAAAAGGGTTGTCCTGGCCCTCATTATATTGCAACTTAACAAAACCAGAAAGCCATAACTCCACACAAATTAATGCCAATAAATATTTTCACTGATAGTGCAAATGTATTTATGGTAAAACAAGGCATACAGTAATGACCATTGTGCTGTGGTGGTTAGGCCTTCATTAGTGTTCTCCCTAATGAAGGCCTAAACACCAATGCGCAGTGGGTATTTGTGTGTGCCTTGTTTTGCCATCAATAAAGTTGCAGTATCATTGAACAGTTTTTCTTGGCATGTATTCATATAGAGTGGTGGCTTTGTGGTTTTGCCTTGCAATTTTGGAGCCAGTTTCTGTACCAACAGCCATCCACATAGTGCAGCATTCTTTTTGTGGTCCTGATATATTCCTACTTAACAATGTCTGTTTACCCTGAAATATTTTTGGTGCCTCAGTAATGTTTCCTTTCTGTCATGGAGGTTTTTTTTGTTAAAAAGCATGATTGAGCAGTGCAATAATAATGTGCTAAACAGCATGTGTGCAGTGCACTTTCACGTGCACACACTGTCCAGCTCTATGAAAACATATATGAGGACTTGTTCCACTGTTGATGATATAAAGAATAAAGACAAGAATATATAACGTGTATTTTATTTGTACCATCATCAACAGTGAATCAAGTCATATAATATGTTTTCAGAGGGCTCGATGGGCAGTGTGCACCTCACAGTGCACACATGCTGTTTAGAAGATCATTGCACTGCTCACTCCTGCTTTTCAATAAACCATGACAGAAATGAAACATTGCTGAGGCACCTAAAATATTTCATGGTGAACAGACATTATTAAGTAGGAATATAACAGGTCCAGTCCAGTAGCACACAGCACTAACACTGGGGCTAGGTGCTGGTGGAGAGCAGCTAACTGCAAAACTGCCACTGCCAGACTAAACCAGAAAGCCAGCACTCAGACAACAATGCAAACAAAAATGTTCACAGTCTGCTAGTGCAAATATACTGATGGCAAAACAAAGCACAGTAATGACCCTTTCATTTTGGTGGTTAGGCCTTCTTATGGTGGCTCCACAATGAAGGCCAAAGTGTTGAAGTGCAGGGGTCATTTTTTGTGTGTCTTGTTTTTCCATCAAGAAATTTGCGGTAGCAGTGAACCTTTTTTGTTTGCATTTATTCGTCTGGAGTGCAGGCTTTCTGGTTCAGTCTGGTTGTGGCTTTGGTATATTCTCCACATAGTACAAAGCTAGATAGATTAGAATTGGTATTGAATATGGTACCAGATTGCGTGAGAGACAAACTGGTGTTTATGTTTGGTGATTTTAATTGTGATTGGTTCAAACCATGAGGTAGGAAATTAAAAGACATGTTAGCACCCATGGGAGTTCAACAATTCATAAAACAACCCACGAAGTATACAAATCTGATGACGAAGGGGTCCATTTTGAACCTTTTCTTTGCCTCAACCCAGGTTCAAGTAAGTAATATAGGGATTTTACCGCCGCATCTTGGGGACCATAACACTATAAAAAGAGAAGTCCTCTGTTAAAAACCAAACTAAGTCTAAGTCTATATTAGGAACAATCAGAGATAAGAGACATTTTTTATCTGATACATTTTTTGCAGATGTGCAAAAAGAGCAATGGTAAAGATGCTATTTAATACCTGATTTGGATTTAACAGTACAATATTTTACCCAGACATTTTTGTCCATATGTGACAAACATGCACCTATGCGTAAGACCAAAAGGAACATGGCTACATTCCCTTGGATCACAGATAAATTATTAAAGATGGTCAGGATTAAAAACAGATTGTGGAAATTAGCTAAGAAATTTAAATTAGAATCAGATTGGAAAAAGTATAAGGAGAGCAGAAATGCATGTAGAAATCTCATAAAAAGGGCAAAATATAATTATTTTAATGCCAAAATAGAGGGGAATAAGGACCACAAAAATGTTTGGCATACAGTGAAACAGATAATTAACCCAGGGAAAGCAGAGCAGAATCAAATAAAACAAATTGAGTATTGAGGCAGTCGGGTTGAGAAGGGTAAAGATATATCTGATACACTTAATGATTACTTTGTGAACCTCCCGGATCTGGAGATGGATCAAATAGGGAATCTAGAAAGAGAGATAGGGAACATACAGATCTATAAGTATTCACCCTTTCAATTTAAGAAAATAAAAACATCAGAAGTTAGGAAAGGTTTGTCCAAGATTAGCCTCCATAAATCATTAGGATTGGATGCTTTAAAATGTGGGTGTTTGCAGTTGGCTTCACAGTATATTGCACCTGTAATAACTTACATATTTAATTGGAGCCTATGCTCAGGTACTTTTCCTACTACTTGGAAACAGAGTAAAGAAATCTCTACCCATAAAGAAGCAAACAAAGTGACCCAGGACAATATCATCCTATAGCCCTGCTACCAATATTATCAAAATGTTTGGAGAAACTTGTCCATATACAGCTTATGGAATATTTAGAAAAATATAATATCCTTTCATCTTTCCAATCAGGTTTTAGAAGTGGGCACTCTACAAATTCAGCATTAATGGAGATTAATGATATAATTGCCACATCAATAGACGCAGGTTTAGAAACTGCAGTATTATTTAAAGACTTGTCAAAGGCCTTCGACCTGGTGGACCATCCCCTCTTATTATACTGGCTTGGAGAAATTGGTATTAAAGATGGCCCTGGGAATTGGTTTGTGTCTTACCTAATGGATCGTACTCAGAGGGTAGCTGTAACTGGGGTTTTATCCTCCAGCAAGCAGGTATATTGTGAAGTCCCACAAGGCTCTATATTGGGACACTTATTATTTTTGATATATATTAATAATATTCCATTTGATGTGAAACATTCAAGTATAAAATTATATGCTGATGACACAGCCATAATTACATCAGCAGAGATCCAGGACGAACTCAGGGAAAAGCTACAACAGGATTTTGACAACGTGGGGGGATGGTTCACCAGGTCAAGGCTTTTGGTAAATACTAAAAAAAACTAAGGTGCTGCAGTTTGGAGCAAGAGATGGAATGGAGTTGGAAATATTCATTCCTGATAAAATAAAGCTTGAGCAAGTAAATAAGTATCGCTTCTTGGGAATTACATTTGGTAGTAAACTAAACTTCTCTAAGCATGTCACATATGTGTTGAACAATACGCATACAATACTAGGGGCTTGAAGATGAACTTAAAAAAATGTAAAACTACAAACTAAAAAGAGACTGGTAGAACAGATGATACAGTATTACCAGCCTTGGAATATGGCAGTATAATTTATAGAACTGCAAACAAACAGATTCTAATTAAATTGGATAAGGTATATAATAGATTGGCTAAGTTCATATTGGGTTACAGTTTCAACACACATCATTGTGACATGCTTAGATAGTTGGATTGGCATACTCTAAAAAATAGGAACTGAGTAGGCTGGCTACATTTTGTGCATAAATATCTGGTAAAATATCCAGTACATTATATTACAACTACAATACTAGGTAAACAAATTAAGAAAGAATGAAAATCTACTAGAGCTGTACTAGAAAATAAGGTTGTACCAATGTTAGCTATAATTAAGTTTGGGGTAAAAAGGTTAAACTATCAGGCATCACTATATTGGAATGTACTACTATAAAAAATGTGAACTACGCTTTCTAATACAGAATTCAATTCAAATTTGAAAGCCACTCTGTCTACAGAATGTCATTGCTAACCTATGAATGTGTATTTATTGTTGTGAGTATATGTCATTATTGCATTTTATGACAGATTTTGCAATTTTGTATGTTGCAACATCTTTTACAGGACTGTCTTATAAATAGGGTTAACACCCTTATGACATGAAATGTCAAGATGTATTTTACATTTTGTACTTCTCTCCTGTATAAAAATACATTTTTCAAACATTCGCATGTTTTCAGTGAGCTGGACAATGCGTGCACATGACAGTGCACTGCACACATGCTGTTTAGCAGATTATTACATTGCTCACGCCTGCTTTTCCATACACACACACAGCAAGACAGAAATAAAACATCACTGAGACCACTAAAATAATTTATTGTTGGAAAGAGACATTATTAAGTTGGAATATAACAAGGAAGGGAATTAATTAATGGCGCACTCAGTCATGTGTGCAGTGCTGCCACACAGTCCCCAGAATTAATGTGCACCCCCAAAATGCTGCTGTCTTGTGTCAACAAAATTCCCCACTCCAGACGAAGTGAAATGAGATCATAACATGAAATGATGAAAAGTCTCCATTAATTAATGGCACATTCAGTCATGCGTGCACACACTCCAATAAGAACTAAGTGTCCTGCTGCTGCTGTTGGAATTTCATGTAATGCTGCTGTTGACCTGACTGGGCTGATGCACAGTGTCTTACCAAACAGTGTGCTAGAAGGATGACCCAACCATTGAGTTAACCATCCAAGATGATGTGACTGATAACACTGTTGGTCGCCCCCCAAAGTGTGTTGCACTGACTACAACAGGAAGGATGCCCTTTGTGTGTACACTAATACAACCCTTGGTAAGTTAATTAATGTACCTGCCTGGCACCATCATTGTTTTCCACAGAACCTGACCTTAAATGTTATATATATATATATATATATATATATATATTATGGTAACACGTGTAGTGCTACCATGAATTAGGGTTGAGAAGCCATTTCTATGTTAAACCCCAAAACTTTGCACCTTAATAACTTTGCAACTGTTTGATGGATTTGCCTGAAATTTGGAATTTATAATCAAGAACCATAGGCCTTGGGATCTGCCAAGTTTCGTACTGGTCGGATATACGACTGTGGAGTTATTAAGTGTGATCTGTGCGCGCGTTTAAGCTTTTCTGGAATTCTGTGGTCGCGCCTACAGGTCGTACGGTTTGTGTGACTGGCCCAAAATCTTCAGGGAACGTGCAGCCGGGGTCCCTGATGTGCCTTTCAAAGATTTCATGAAAAAATATTAAACGGTTCAAAAGTTATTCAAAAAACAGTTTCCTATTATAAGTCAATGGGAAAAGTTAACAAAAAGTTCAACACTTTCGCAAATGCATTTTTACTTTCGAAAATGGGCCTGTTACTTTCGCAAATCGGCCATTTTGTTTTCAGTTGGTGATCAGAAAAATGGTTGGCATTTAAATTTGGGACCCTCCAGCAACCTAATTTTTTTTGTATTCACCTAGTCGGGCCCTGAGGATGCTTGCCATGTCTTTATTTTGTGGTAAAACACCCTAGAAATATGTTTTTCAAATTTCTGGAAAAGTACTTTTCACAAATTACTTTCGTGCTCACGAAAGTGTCTCAAATTTTTGCGAAAGCTTTCGCAAATTGCGACAGTAATTTTCTAGTCTGTGGGAAAATGACAGCAATTCTTTGGCACTGCACTGCAAAATAACCGTTGGGAGTTTTGGGCTGAAATTTGGAGGCAACGCAGCCGACATCTCACAGATGTGCCTTTCAGTGCTGTAGTGAAAAAATATTACACGGCGGCAAAGTTATGGCACTCCAAAGTTGACAGTTTTTCCCATAGGATAACATTACGGAGCCCGAAGCATTACAGGAATCCTTTGGCACCCTGCTGCAAAATAACAGTTTGGTCTTATTTCCTGAAATTTGGAGGGAAGACAGCCAACAGTACACAGATGTGCCTTTCAGTAGTTTGGTGAAAAAATATCACATGGCGGCAAAGTTACGGCACTCCAAAATTGATGGTTTTTCCCATAGGATAACATTACGGCGCCCGACACTTAACATAAATCATTTGGAGCCCTGCTGCAAAATAACGGTTTGGTCTTTTTTCCTGAAATTTGAAGGGAAGACAGCCAACAGCCCACAGATGTGCCTTTCAGTAGTTTGGTGAAAAAACATTACAGGGAGGCAAAGTTATGGTGCTCTGAACTTTTCTTTTTTTCCCATAGGATAACATTACGGCGTTCGCCGCGCCTTTCAGGGCCCGTATCTCGGAAACGGTGCGAGATACGGACTTTTCGTCGGAAAATTTCTTAGCTTCTTCATGGGGCTAAGATTCAAATTAGCCAGGACAGTTGTAAATGATATGACTTTTAAATATTTTTCTACGTCGTACGGTTCCTGAGATATAATGTATTTAGTATTCCAAGATCTCATTTTCTGCGCCGATACTCATTATTTTGCATACATTATTTGTACTCACTGTCTTTCTCAATGCAGGTTTTGGGGAAAACCAGCCTGTGCAATTACATTAATGTTACTGTTGCCCTTTCCGCCTGAGGATCCGTACCCGTTTCACTTACCATTGGCGTCTGTGCCACCATGTGCGTTATCCTTGCGTTTTCATTTGCGCTATGCTTCTGTTATTTTGCCATTCCTGTCTACAGTACTGTTTATCTTACTGTTTCACTTTACATCACCATGCCCATTGACATTTCTGTTTGCAGGCACCATGTTACTATGTGACAACACATCACGTGGCAGACCATTCCGCTCACGCCACCATGTGCTAGCCTTTCTGTTCTCATTCGTGCTTGTGTTACCATGTGCACCACTGTTAGCATTTCTGTTTGCGTTGCTGTCCCTGTTAGTACAGCACACGGCTCCCGCCAACGATTATGCAGCGGGAGCTGGGGCCGATTCACTATTCTGCTATCATTCTCAAAAGAAGGGAATTAGAGGTAAAATCTTCATCGCTTAGCAGCGCACAGCGACAGTGAAAATTGTTGACAGCTGACAACCCCCATCCTCACCGGGAGCGCAGGCGATTGATCGAGGTCCCAACTCACCCCATTCTCCTATACTTCTGCTGCTTTACACATGTCATGTGGGTGAGAGTTAGGGCTGATTTATCCCAATGCGCACTCCCAATGCCGGGTTGGGTGGGTGGGCGGGGGTCCAAGGGGTTTTCAACCCTAATAGCTTAATTTCCTCACTTTTGTCGCTGTGGAACTAACCCTAACTAATGCATTAAATGGAGTTTTTGCTTCTAATATATATATATATATATATATATATATATATCTTTATAAAATGGGTTAGGAAACAGAAGCACTGCAAGTGGTGAAAGACCATCAGGTGACCGTGCGTATATCAGAGCATGACCACACACCTGCACTTTTACTCCCCTCCATAACAATTTTGCCAGTTTATAAGATAGGTACCCCACTCTAGGGTGTGCTGTCATGCTCTGATATATGGACGCCTTGTGTGCATATATCAGAGCGTTACTGCACACCTAAGAGTGGGTTATCTATTACATATATATATAATTTGTTTTTGATATATTTATATATATAAAAATTTGTTTCCATATATATCTATATATATATATATAGATATATATATAAATATGTATATTATGGTAGCACGGTAGTGCTACCATAGTTAGGGTTCAGGAGCCATTTCCATGTTAAACCCAAAATTTTGCACCTTAATAACTTTGCAACTGTTTGATGGATTTGCCTGAAATTTGGAATGTATGATCAAGACCCATAGGCCTTGGGATCTGCCAAGATTCGTACTGATCAGATATACGGTTGTGGAGTTATTAGCATGATCTGTGCGTCGCTTACGCTTTTCTGGAATTCTATGGTCGCCATATAGGTCGCGTGGTTTGCGTGACTGGCCCAAAATCTTCAGGAAACATGCAGGCGGGGTCCCCGATGTGCCTTTCAAAGATTTGGTGAAAAAATATTAAACGGTTCAAAAGTTATTCAAAAAACAGTTTCCCATTATAAGTCAATGGGAAAAAGTTAACAAAAAGTTCAACGGTGTCACAAATGCATTTTTACTTTCACAAATGGGCCTGTTACTTTCGAAAATTGGCCATTTTGTTTTCAGTTGGTGATCAGAAAAATGGTTGGCATTTAAATTTGAGACCCTCTAGCAATTTAATTTTGTATTCAGCTATTCGGCCCTGGAGGATGCTTGCCATGTCTTTATTTTGTGGTAAAACACCCTAGAAATATGTTTTTCAAATTTCTGAAAAAGTATTTCAAGAAATTACTTTCGTTGCTCACGAAGTGTCGAACTTTTTAAAGCTTTAAATTGCGTATAGTAATTTTCTAGTCTGTGGAAAATGACAGCAATTTTTGCACTGCACTGCAAAATACCCGTTGGGAGTTTTGGGCTGAAATTTGAGGCAACGTTTGACATCTCACAGATGTGCCTTTCAGTGCTGTATTAAAAATATTACACGGTGGCAAAGTTATGGCACTCCAGTTGACAGTTTTTCCCATAGGATAACATTACGGAGCCCGAAGATTACAGGGAATCCTTTTGGCACCCTGCTGCAAAATAACAGTTTGGTCTTATTTCGAAATTTGAGTGGAAGACAGCCAAAGTACACAGATGTGCTCTTTCAGTAGTTTGGTGAAAAATATCACATGGCGCAAAGTTACTGCACTCCAAAATTGATGGTTTTTCCATAGATAACATTACGGCGCCCGACACTTAACATAAATCATTTGGAGCCCTGCTGCAAAATAACGGTTTGGTCTTTTTCCTGAAATTTGAGGGAAGACAGCCAACAGCCCACAGATGTGCTCTTTTCAGTAGTTTGGTGAAAAACATTACAGGGAGTCAAAGTTATGGTGCTCTGAACTTTTCTTTTTTCCCATAGGATAACATTACGGCGGTTCGCCCGCTTTTCCAGGGCCTTCAGTTCTCGGAAACGGTAAAGAGATACGACTTTTGGTCGGAAAATTTCTAGCTTCTTCATGGGGCTAAGATTCAAATTAGCCATGACAGTTGTAAATGATATGACTTTAAATATTTTTCAACGTCGTACGGTTCCTGAGATATAATGTATTTAGTATTCCAAGATCTCATTTTCTCTCGATACTCATTATTTTGCATACATTATTTGTACTCACTGTCTTTTCTCAATGCAGTTTTTGGGGAAAACCAGCCTGTGCACTTACATTAATGTTACTGTTGCCCTTTCCGCTGAGGATCCGCACCGCTTTCACTCTACCATTGACGCCTGTGCCACCATGTGCGTATCCTTTGCGCTTTTCATTTGCGCTATGCTTTTGTATATTTTTGCCATTCCTGTCTACAGTACTGTTTATCTTACTGTTTCACTTTACATCACCATGCCCATTGACATTTCTGTTTGCAGGCACCATGTTATTATGTGACAACACATCACGAAAGCAGACCATTCCCTGCTTCACGCCACCATGTGCGCATCTTTCTGTTCTCATTCGTGCTTGTGTTACCATGTGCACCACTGTTAGCATTTCTGTTTGGCGTGCTGTCCCTGTTAGTAGCAAGACACCGCGCTCCCGCCAACGCATTATGCAGCGGGAGCGCGGCCCGATCTACTATTTCTCGTTATCATTCTCAAAAGAATAGAGGTAACTTATTTAATGCATGCCAGGGTGAGGGGCTCAAGTTGGGGCTGAAACTCATTTCTTCACTCACTGCATAGTGCGCATTGGGATCGGGTCCCAACTCCACCCCATTCTCCTTTACTTCGCTGCTTTACATGTCATGGGGTGATAGCTGATGATCCCAATGCGCACCCCAATGCCGGTTGGGTGGTGGCTGGGGTCCAAGGGGGTTTTCAACCCTAATATCGAATTTCTCACTTTTGTCGGCCAGGAACAACCCTAACTAATGCATTAAATGGAGTTTTTTGTCTCTAATATATATATATATATATATATCTTATAAAATGGGTTAGGAAACAGAAGCACTGCAAGTGAAAGACTATCAGGTGACTGTATATATCAGAGCATGACCACACACCTGCACTTTTACTCCCCTCCATAACAATTTTGCCAGTTTATAAGATAGGTACCCCACTCTAGGGTGTGCTGTCATGCTCTGATATATGGACGCCTTGTGTGCATATATCAGAGCGTTACTGCACACCTAAGAGTGGGTTATCTATTACATATATATATAATTTGTTTTTGATAAATTTATATATATAAAAATTTGTTTCCATATATATCTATATATATATATGTAGATATATATATAATATATATTATGGTAGCACGGTAGTGCTACTCAGTTAGGGTTCAGGAGCCATTTCCATGTTAAACCCAAAATTTTGCACCCTTAATAACTTTGCAACTGTTTGATGGATTTGCCTGAAATTTGAATGTATGATCAAGACCTATAGGCCTTGGGATCTGCCAAGATTCGTACTGATCAGATATACTGGTTGTGGAGTTATTAAGCATGATCTGTGCACACGCTTACGCTTTTCTGGAATTCTATGGTCGCGCTGCAGGTCACGTGATTGTTTCTGTGACTGGCCCAAAATCTTCAGGGAACGTGCAGCCGTGGGGTCCCTGATGTGCCTTTCAAAGATTTCATGAAAAATATTAAACGGTTCAAAAGTTATTCAAAACAGTTTCTCTATTATAAGTCAATGGGAAAGTTAACAATAAGTTCAACACTTTCGCAAATGCATTTTTACTTTCTAAATGGGCCTGTTACTTTTCGCAAATCGGCCATTTTGTTTTCAGTTGGTGATCAGAAAAATGGTTGGCATTTAAATTTGGGACTCTAGCAACCTAATTTTTTTGTATTCACCTAGTCGGGCCCTGAGGATGCTTGCCATGTCTCTTATTTTGTGGTAAAACACCCTAGAAATATGTTTTTCAAATTTCTGGAAAAGTATTTCACAAATTACTTTTGTGCTCACGATAGTGTCTAAATTTTATGAAAGCTTCAAATTAAGCATAGTAATTTTCTAGTCTGTGGGAAAATGACAGCAATTCTTTGGCACTGCACTGCAAAATAACCGTTGGGAGTTTTGGGCTGAAATTTGAGGCAACGAGATTTACTATCTCACAGATGTGCCTTTCAGTGCTGTATTGAAAAATATTACACGGCGGCAAAGTTATGGCACCCAAAGTTGACAGTTTTTCCATAGGATAACATTACGGAGCCCAAGCATTATAGGAATCTTTGGCACCTGCTGCAAAATAACAGTTTGGTCTTATTTCCTGAAATTTGGAGGGAAGACAGCCAACAGTACACAGATGTGCTTTCAGTAGTTTGGTGAAAAATATCACATGTGCGCAGTGTTGGCTGCACTCCAAAATTGATGGTTTTTCCCATAGGATAACATTACGGCGCCTCGACACTTAACATAAATCATTTGGAGCCCTGCTGCAAAATAACGGTTTGGTCTTTTTCCTGAAATTTGAGGGAAGACAGCCAACAGCCCACAGATGTGCTTCAGTAGTTTGGTGAAAAACTTTACAGGGAGGCAAAGTTATGTTCAACTTTCTTTTTTCCCATAGGATAACATTACGTGCGTCTCGGCTCTTTAGGGCCCGTGATCTCGAAACGGTGCGTAGATACGTGACTTTTCTTATGAAAATTTCTTAGCTCTTCATGGGGCTAAGATTCAAATTAGCCAGGACAGTTGTAAAATGATATGACTTTTTAAATATTTTTCTACCGTCAGACGGTTCCTGAGAGATATAATGTATTTAGTATTCCAAGATCTCATTTTCATGCTGATACTCATTATTTTGCATACATTATTTGTACTCACTGTCTTTCCTAATGCAGGTTTTGGGAAACCAGCCTGTGCAATTACATTAATGTTACTGTTGCCCTTTCCGCTTGAGGATCCGTGATTGCTTTCACCTCCTACCATTGACGCCTGTGCCACCATGTGCTATCCTTTGCTTTCATTTGCGCTATGCTTTCAGCTATTTTTGCCATTCCTGGTCTACAGTACTGTTTATCTTACTGTTTCACTTTTACATCACCATGCCCATTGAAATTTCTGTTTGCAGGCACCATGTTATTATGTGACAACACATCACGCAGGCAGACCATTCCCGCCTACGCCACCATGTGCTGCTCATTCTTCTGTTCTCATTCGTGTTGTGTTACCATGTGCACCACTGTTAGCATTTGTTTGGTGCGTTGTTGTCCCTGTTAGAGAAGACCACACATCGGCGGTGGCCGCCAGAGAGTTATGCACGCGGTATGCGTGATTCCGATTCACTATTTCTCGTTATCATTCTCAAAAGAAGGAATTAGAGGCAAAACTCATTTCATGCATTAGTTAGGGTTGTTCCAGAGTAAATAGTGATGTCTAGGGTTAAAATCCCATTGGACCCTCGCCACTTCTCTAACCGCATTGGGGTGCGATTGGGATCGTGGGTCCTAACTCTCACCCCATTCTCCTATACTTCTGCTGCTTTACACATGTCATGGGGTGAGTGTTAGGGCTGATGATCCCAATGCGCACCCCAATGCCGGTTGCGGTGGGGTGGGTCCAAGGGGGTTTTCAACCCTAACAGCGAATTTCCTCACTTTTGTCGCTGTGGAACAACCCTAACTAATGCATTAAATGGAGTTTTTTGCCTCTAATATATATATATATCTTTATAAAATGGGTTAGGAAACAGAAGCACTGCAAGTGGTGAAAGACCATCAGGTGACCGTGCGTATATCAGAGCATGACCACGCACCTGCACTTTTACTCCCCTCCATAACAATTTTGCCAGTTTATAAGATAGGTACCCCACTCTAGGGTGTGCTGTCATGCTCTGATATATGGACGCCTTGTGTGCATATATCAGAGCGTTACTGCACACCTAAGAGTGGGTTATCTATTACATATATATATAATTTGTTTTTGATAAATTTATATATATAAAAATTTGTTTCCATATATATCTATATATATATATATAGATATATATATAAATATGTATATTATGGTAGCACGGTAGTGCTACCTTAGTTAGGGTTCAGGAGCCATTTCCATGTTAAACCCAAAATTTTGCACCTTAATAACTTTGCAACTGTTTGATGGATTTGCCTGAAATTTGGAATGTATGATCAAGACCCATAGGCCTTGGGATCTGCCAAGATTCGTACTGATCGGATATCGGTTGTGGAGTTATTAGCATGATCTGTGCGCACGCTACGCTTTTCTGAATTCTATGGTTGCCGCGCAGGTCACGTGATTGTTTCTGTGACTGGCCCAAATCTTCAGGAACGTGCAGGCGGGTTCCCTGATGTGCCTTTCAAAGATTTGGTGAAAAAATATTAAACGGTTCAAAAGTTATTCAAAAAACAGTTTCCCATTATAAGTCAATGGGAAAAAGTTAACAAAAAGTTCAACAGTGTCACAAATGCATTTTTACTTTCACAAATGGGCCTGTTACTTTCGAAAATTGGCCATTTTGTTTTCAGTTGGTGATCAGAAAAATGGTTGGCATTTAAATTTGAGACCCTCTAGCAACGTAATTCTTTTTGTATTCAGCTATTCGGCCCTGAGGATGCTTGCCATGTCTTTATTTTGTGGTAAAACACCTAGAAATATGTTTTTCAAATTTCTGGAAAAGTATTTTCTACAAATTACTTTCGTGCTCACTAAGTGTTCTGACGTCTTATAAAGCTTAAATTAAGTATAGTAATTTTCTAGTCTGTGGAAAATGACAGCAATTCTTTGGCACTGCACTGCAAAATACCCGTTGGGAGTTTTGGGCTGAAATTTGGAGGGGACGCAGCCGACATCTCACAGATGTACCTTTCAGTGTTGTATTGAAAAAATATTACACGGCGGCAAAGTTATGGCACTCCAAAGTTGACAGTTTTTCCCATAGGATAACATTACGGAGCCCGAAGCATTACAGGAATCCTTTGACACCCTGCTGCAAAATAACGGTTTGGTCTTTTTTCCTGAAATTTGAAGGGAAGAAAGCCAACAGTACACAGATGTGCCTTTTAGTAGTTTGGTGAAAAAATATCACATGGCGGCAAAGTTACAGCACTCCAAAATTGACGGATTTTCCCATAGAATAACATTACGGCGCCTGACACTTAACATAAATCATTTGGAGCCCTGCTGCAAAATAACGGTTTGGTCTTTTTCCTGAAATTTGAGGAAGACAGCCAACAGCCCACAGATGCTTTCAGTAGTTTGGTGAAAAACATTACAGGGAGGCAAAGTTATGGCGTCGAACTTTTCTTTTTTCCCATAGATAACATTACGGGCGTTCGCCGCTTTTTCAGGGCCTGTATCTGGAAACGGTGCGAGATACGGACTTTTCTGTCGAAAATTTCTTAGCCTCTCATGGGGCTAAGATTCAAATTAGCCAGGACAGTTGTAAATAATATGACTTTAAATTTTTTTCTACATCGTATAGTTCCTGAGATATAATGTATTTAGTATTCCAAGATCTCATTTTCCTCGCCATACTCATTATTTTGCATACATTATTTGTACTCACTGTCTTTCTCAATGCAGGTTTTGGGGAAACCAGCCTGTGCGCTTACATTACTGTTACTGTTGCCCTTTCC
The DNA here is from genome assembly GCA_016271365.2 of Neoceratodus forsteri. Lineage (NCBI taxonomy): Eukaryota > Metazoa > Chordata > Ceratodontiformes > Ceratodontidae > Neoceratodus > Neoceratodus forsteri. Next base: position 409,940,905 of record CM028133.1, on the reverse strand, counting down.
GCTTATGGATCCTTACCCGCTTCACTTACCATTGACGCTCTGCGCCACCATGTGTGCTATCCTTTGCGCTTTCATTTGCGCTATGCTTCTGTTATTTTTTGCCATTTCTGTCTACAGTACTATTTATCTTACTGTTTCACTTTACATCACCATGCCCATTGACATTTCTGTTTGCAGGCACCATGTTACTATGTGACAACACATCACGTGGGAGACCATTCCCCGCTCACGCCACCATGTACGAGCATTCTTTCTGTTCTCATTCGTGCTTGTGTTACCATGTGCACCACTGTTAGCATTTCTGTTGCATTGCTGTCCCTGTTAGTATGCCACAACACATGATGGGGGGAGCCCAGGGCTCAAAGGGCCTCAGCGCTCCACTAGCATATTCATTCACTATTTCGTTATCATTCTCAAAAGAAGGATTAGAGGCAAAAACTCTGTTTAATGCATTAGTTAGTTGTTCACAGCTGACAGTGAAATTGCTGTTGTGTTGAAACCCCCATTGAGCCCCCGCCCACCCCCAACCAGCATTGGGGCGCGATTGGGATCGTGGGTTCCAACTCTCACCCCATTCTCCATACTCTGCTGCTTTACACATGTCATGGGTGAGAGTTAGAGCTGATTTATCCCAATGCGCACCCCAATGCGTTGGGGAGGTGGGCTGGGGTCCAATGGGGTTTTCAACCCAACAGCTTAATTTCTCACTTTTGTCGCTGTGGAACAACCCTAACTAATGCATTAAACAGAGTTTTTGCCTCTAATATATATATATATATATATATATATATATATATATCTATCTATATATAGATAACCCACTCTTAGGTGTGTGGTCGCACAGCCTAGAGTGGGTTATCTATCTTATAAAATGGTAAAATAGTTTTTTAGGGTGGTAAAAGTGCAGGTGTGCAGTCGCGCTCTGATATACGCACGGTCATGTGATGTATTTTATACAATCAGAACACTGGATTTGGAGGAGGATGTCCTCCTCCTTTTATAAATACATATATGTACACATGTAATCATTGTTTTGTTTTGTATCATAGGTTATATAGTCGCAGTTGGTGTGTGCATTTCTGTGCTTGATGAGGAATTTTGGCTTTGCAATACTGTCAAGCTAGTGAAGGTAAGTATATTTTGGGGGCATTTACAAGCACGTTTCATTAATGGTTTATTGTTTGGTTAATTCTTCACAGATTTTATCTGTATCCTCCAGTCCAGTAATGATGGTCATGGATTCATACTACTTGTTGCGTGTCTCCCAGCCCGGGGTATGATGTTGAACTTGGTATTTGGAGAAAACAATGATGACAGCACAAAGCATCAGAACGTTTCCTGCTAAAAGAGATGAAGGAGTTATTAGTACTTGATTGCAGCAACACATTATGTTTAAGGTGTGGCTGTTCCATCCTGTCATATATGCTGAGCAACAGATAGCAAGCAGTCTCACTAAGCCACATGAAGACCAAATCATCACAAATCACAATCACAAATTTAGTACCGGTAACCCGTACATTGTGTCACTGTCCCTATGTCTTAACTCAAGTTACATTGTAAAACACATCTTGTCAAGTCATGACCTGGATCAAACTTTGTTCAACACTGGCACGACTGCTGCAGCAATACAGTGTGTGATGTGCATGAGGGACAAATATATTATAAGGTAGTAAGGACAGCTGGGGGGATACTGGGATGCATAGGGAGAGGCATCAACAGTAGAAAACAGGAAGTTGTTAGCCCTCTATACAGACAGTTGGTGAGACCCCATCTGGAGTACTGTGTGCAGTTCTGGAGACCCCACCTCCACAAAGACATGGACAAAGTGGAGGCTGTTCAGAGGAGGGCAACCAAAATGGTGCAGGGTCTACACCAGAAGATGTATAAAGAGAGACTAAAGCAGCTTAATATCTATACCCTTGGGGTGGGCATGATAAAAACTTTCAAGTACATCAAGGGAATTAACAAAGTCCAAGAAGGTAGCATCTTTCAGAAAAAAAAGAGATATACAAGAACAAGGGGGCACAATTTGAAGATAGAGGGGGAATGGCTAAGAGGTAATTTTAGAAAGTATTTTTTCGTGGAGAGTGTTGTGGACGCATGGAACAGCCTTCCTGAGGAGGTTGTGGAGTCAAGAACAGTGGTAGAATTCAAACATGCATGGGACAGGCATAAAGCAATTTTAGAGGGGGGTAGGAGGAAGTAAGCTGTTGGTTAACTAGAATCTGCAGCTTATCCATCAGGAATGGAAATGGGCAGACTAGGTGGACCAAGAGGTCCTTATCTGCCATCATATTCTATGTTTCTATGTGACGTACATGTCAACTGCTTTATATGATTTGCACTTTTTTTTCAAAAAATGAGCAACAAAGAGAACTGATGAAATAAAACAGATATACTTACCGGAAATGGATATCCTGTAGGTGGTTGTAGACAGTACTGCAGTACCATAGTCCTCCAGGGAAGGACAGTGCTTGAAATTGTGAGCCTGTAAAAAAAGAAAATAAGTTGACCTTATATGTTTTACCACTGCATCTCAGAAAAGCAACAGGACACATAACACAGCTCAAGGAAGTTCCATAGTATGAAACTTTACTACACATACTCACTTTAAAGTATTGCTAGTAAGAAGCCTTGTGGCTGAGGCTGATGGATGTGATCTCCTCTCCGATTCCATCTGCCGTGGCATGTGCAGGACACAGGATGGCAAACATCAGCATACTGATGGTGGTCATGTGCACATGATGACATTCCCTCTCAGTATCTGGTGGCTTTGGGTAACAGCAGTTTTCAGGTGGTGGCCGTGGAGGCACATGATGACATTCCCTCTCATTATCTGGTGGCTTTGGCTAACAGTGATTTTCTGGTGGTAATCATGGGAACAGCTGCAGCCTGCAACACATTCACTATCACTATCAGACACACACGGGTGGGTGTCGGGTGGGATATAGAGTGCACTGTGTTACAATATGACATATGGAATTTGAGTCATTCTGAGTGGGACACTGATTTAACTTTATGAAAAACAAAACATGTACCATAGAAAAAATGTGACAGCCTTTTAACCACTTCACTTAAAACCTACCAACATCAACCTCATCAGCATCATCATACAGAAAGCTGCCCTCGCAGTCATCAATGTCTGAATTGTGCCAACTAGGGAATTCTTTCTCCATCATGTCATCATCTACCTCAGTGGTAGACTGTTTCATGCTGCCAATGCCACCAGGATGGTCCGTTTCTCCAACATCAGCACAACCATGACCATGCCAGGGACTGGGTATGAATACAGAGGTTGCAGTTCGAGCTGGCATGTGCTCCTCATTCATTTTTATGAATGGTCAGCAAGCTGACATTTGAAGGAGAGAGGTCTGTACTATGATCCTGAACTATTGCACCCACTGAACTGAATACCCTCTCAACACTTACACTGGAGGGTGGGCATGTCAGGTACTTCAGTGCTACTGAGGTCAGCTCTGGCCATTCATTGACCTTTCCACTCCAGTATGAAAAAGGATCATCAGTTACTGACAGATACCTGTTTTCAGCCAAATATGAATCAACCATTCGCTGTGCTGCACGAAGTCAGTTGGTTGACGAATCATCCTTTTCTCCAGATTCATTTATGTCACAAATCCTGACTTGGGACAAAGCACCCAAAAGTGGGATGCTGACAACCGGTTTTGATGACAGACCACCTGGAACTGCAGCCACCTCACAGGATGTGCTTGATACTCCAAACTGACCTTCAGCCTGATTATGCTGCTGAGGTTTGCTAACCTTGGCATGTAACTTCTTTGCTCCATGAACCAAGCACACCAGTTGCCCACTGACAATTTCTACCTATTCAGGCCCTCCCTCCAGTAGGGAGGCAATTCCATGTTTGTATCATGTGTCCAGCATTGTTTCTATCGCAAAGTTATCACTCTGCTGAATGCTCAAGATGTGTCAATTGTGGTTGAATAGTGTCAGCATGTGTTTCAGCAACACACTGCTAGTACAGTCTCCAGAACCATCAAGGCTATGCTGTTGATTCAGCAATGTCTGCCTCAGCACCCACAGCAGTGGAATTGATTGGCTAATGGAGGCAGACTTGCCACTCACTACCTATGTGATGTGTTCAAAAGGCCTCAAAATTGTGATTACAGAGTCCATGAGGTGCCCCTGTTCAGTCGTGAGAGACATGGAGGCCCCGGAAGTGTTACGGCTAGTGTGCATGATGAGATATTCTGAGATGGCTTTGTATTGTTCATACAACCTTTCTGACGTGTATAAAGTGGAGTTCCACTGGGTGACAACTTCCAGCTAGAAGTGGTGCTGCAGGAGGCTGATTTGGATCCGCAACTTCAGAAGTTAGTCACGGGCCTTTGCAGAGCATGAAAAGTGAGAACAGATACGGCATGCAACTGTCAACATTTCCTTTATATCAGGGTGATGCAGAAACTCCTGCACCACAAGATTTAAACAGTGGGCAATGCATGGAACACGAACAAAGCCACCATTCATGCTGCATGTAACCACATTTGACCCATTGTCACTTGCTATAAACCCAGCTCTCAGGGCAGGGGGTTCAGCCACTCATCAATTTTGGTCAGTAGCAAGTCCAACATGTTTTCACCAGTCTGTGAGCAGGTCACACTGCGCATAGTAAGGGCTGCATGCTATTGAATTCCTGGAAGATTGCTACCATGACAGTCTGCCTTACTACACTGATTATTCACACTACCACCAGCACAAACAGTCCCCGGCACCTGCTCCCAATGTGCAGTTATACACAAATATGAATTCTCCGCTGTTTTGCCACTTGTCCACATTGGCATACTTAGATGGATGAATGGAGAGGAGGAATGTTGAAAGGCATGTCTTACAGTTAGCCACAGTATGGTATAACTCAGGGACAGCATGGATGGAAAAGTATGTCCTGAATGATACTTTCCATTTTGGACAGGCGAGTGCTGCAAACCACTGAAATCCTGAATTCTCCATGAAGGAGAAGGGAAAAATATCAATTGCCAGCATTTCAGCTACAGCAGCATTAAGTTAACGTGACACTGCATGATTGGGTGGGTACTTCAGGTTACGGGCAAAAACACTCTCCAACGTGGGCTGACTTACACGTATTGCATGGGGTGTGACAAATGGCTGTGCACTGTAAATTTCCAGGGGTGAGGTGTGGATGTGTGATGAAGATGGCTACACAGGTGACAGTCCACAAATAAAGTTATTTTCCCAGATTTACGTACAGGGGTTGATGTACCACTTGCACTAGATGTACTGCATTGACCACCTCTACCAACACTGCTACTTTCACCACCACTTGACAAGATTTCAAAATCATTATCCTCCCCCTCATCATGCCTGTAATAATCCTCTGCTGTTATTTCATCACTACTGCAGACATTCCTACTTGATCTTACACTCATGGAAGGGGATAACATGCTTATTAAGGCTGATGATGAGGGTAAATACCACTATGGCATTAGCTGCCATCTGGTGCCAGGTCCACAGTGCCTTGTGCCTATTCTTAAGATGGGTATGATGGCCTCCCATGCCCAGATGACTCCCCTTTTTACCTCGACTCAGGTATGCATGGCAAAGCTGGCAGATTGCAACTGACTCATTATTTGTATCTTGCACAAAAATATCCCAAACAAGGGATTGTGATCTCCTACTTTTAACATGTCCCTGATGCTGCTAATTGGACTCCATTTTTTTAACACCTGAAATGGGGGGTGTGCTACATAATTTTTCATGCTGGACACACTTGGACTCCAACTGACCACCACAATTACCTATGATTATTACTGGGTCACCATCACCATCATCATCATTAACATCAACTGGAACTGCTAAATCACAACTTTTTTTTGGGGGGGGGGATTTAACGCCAACAGACCTAGACACAGCCACCTTGACTTTCTTTTTCTCTGGTTCCCAACAGGGTCTACTGACATCATTATCATATTCATCAACATCATCACGATTCACATTTTCTGCTTGGATGGTGTCATGTGGACTACATGTTGCAACATCATCATCATCATCATCACCCAATATTTTTGCACCACATTATGAATCATTGGATGGCAAAGGCATGACCTCAGCCACGGTGGAAGAAATGTGGCATTGTGAGTTATCGTCACCATGATCAGAATCATGTTCAACTACCATGGGAATGTTACTGGGGAGTATGACATCATCTACACTGTCAGTCACAGCTTTAGACTCAACTATATTTTTTGAAATGGTTAACTGGTCAGAAGTGGAACTTGAGGCAGCAATACTCATGCCAGCAGAAACAGCACTAACACCACCAGTTGGGACAACATCATCGCCTCCAACTATGAGTGAAGCTACAGATTGAGCTGCAAAAATCACTGATGGAAAAAAATCTTTACTCACATCAGCTATGCACTTCTGCGTACCACCATGCCCACAGACAATCTTGCCACTGGCAGTAGTGCCATGGTCAGAAACAGCTTTGCTTGCACATCTCTTTGCAGGCATTTTGGGGGGATCACCAAGAAAATTGTAAACAAATTGAGATTTCAGAACTTTCAGTCTGGCCCGGTGGATGCGAAGCCCAAAAAAACAACTGTGGCTTGCAAATGGAGATTGAGCACTAAACAGATGCAAAGGCACAGACAGATTAGACTGCACTGCACAATCAAGAAGAGATGCAGATGCAAGTCACAACAACACCTTAACCACTGCTGCTCACAAGTCACAATCCAATATGGAAAAGAATACCTTTTGCCAGTTGGAGGGATGGGGGGGGGACAGTGCACTGCAGTAACAGTCCAAAACCAAGATACCACAATCAACAAAGCAGTACAAAATCACTCAGCTGCAGTCGATAGCAGGTTCACACTGCTGCAACTACTCCGTGGCACAATAAAAGTTGTTTGTGATTTGATAGCACACGTCGCACACACACACACTACAAGTAATGTGTGGCAAATTGAAAACTTCAGCAGTATAACCACATTTCTTCAACAAACTGAAATTATGCACTGCTGCACCACAGAAATCAGCAAAAAAAGTCAAGAATTACTGAAAATATTACTGTGTGCATTAACACAGTTATACAACAAAAATATAACCAAAGCAGTTAGAAAGACTGCCTTTCTCCCAGTTAATCTACCTCCACTACAGATACACCCCTTCCCCAAGTGCACTTCAAGTGTCTGTCAGTACACAGACTGAATGTTCTAAATTAACATTCAAAATCCACACACAAACAATAAACACTCGATGATATGATCACAGGAGGGTTTCCTACAATCGATGTACTATGTTTTGAGCAAAAAAAATGGCTCAAAAAGGCTTTTTTAACAGCTTTTCTAGAGTTTGAATCACAGAGCTCTGACAACAAACTGTCTCCAGCTACCACTATACACACCCTGCATAGAACTGAGGCTGTGCAGAACAGTGTAGAGCCCATGTGACCTGCAATCCCATGAATCTCAGGAAAATTCACCTTTGAGCTCAATAACAAGGTGAAGTGATGTGAACTACATTGATTTCCATGTACTTTGCATTAAAACTGGCACAGAAGTGGTTGGGGGAAGGCGGAGTAACGCAAAGTTCATTAAAATCAATAACTTTGCGTTCCTCATTATGGCGCGAAGTACTCCACTTCGTGTTGCAGAGTACTTTGCGGATTCACTACTATTCAACGAATTGCTTAGTGGAGCAAATTTCGGCCACTTCGCCCACCCCTATTTATATGGCCATTTTGGGTTGGGTTAAGCAATGGATGGTTCTGATGCCATATGGTGCTACTGGTAAGAATTGCATGTATCCCTGGAGGCTCTCCACCCCTTTTTCTCCCCATCCCCATAATGCAAGCTCAAGTTTGGATTACTATCTCATCAGCCACTAGCTCATCACAGGACTTTACACCACAGAAATCCTATCTTTAGTAATTTCAGACCACACACCAGTACTACTTAGCCTCAGGTTGGATATCCAAGCAGAGACAGGCTGAACCTGGAGGTTAAATAGCAATCTACTTAAAGATAACAGGTTTATAAGCCATCTCAAAATGTTCACAGAGAGTTTTTTTTTCCAGGAAAACACTGCTCCTGTCTCCCAAACAAATGTAGTCTGAAATGCTTACAAATGTGCCCTAAGGGGGTAGAAAACTAGACTATTCACTAACTAGAAAAAGTAAAAACAGGCCAAACCCTCCAAACTCTTGGGACAGATCAATGACAAAGAAAAAACATTATCTACCAACACCTCAGAAACTACAGAAACAGAATTACCTTCCCAGAGAGAACAGTACCAGGAACTAAACAGTGAACAAGTGGAACTTGGTCTCTTCAGAGCAAAAAAAAAACACATATGTACAGATGGGGAAAAGGCATGGAAATTACTTGTCCTTCACCTTAGACAGTAAGAGGCCTCAGATGATTACGACTGTTAATGACCCAATCACACAGATCTTACTGATCTCCCCAAGGGACATAACACTTGCCTTCCAAACCTGCTACTCCAAACTGTACAACCTGGAAGGACTGAAAAGTTCAGAACAGCAAATTGCACAATCCCACTTTCCAAACTAACAAAGGCGCAGCAGTCTCTACTGAAGCAATCCCTCTTCCCTACAGAGATAAGCCAAGCCATTAAATTGTTCTCACTTGAAAAGTCTCCAGACCCAGATAGCCTAACTGCAAACTTTTACAAGGCCCTCCTAATGGAGATTGTTACACCACTGAAAGTGGTATACATTATTCATTAATTTGAATTTTGGTGACCGGGTAAGCCCACTGAGATGAGATGTCCCTTTTTCAGGGGTGACCCAGAGTTAGTTACATACATTTAATAACAGAGGAATTATACATAGATGTTTGTACATGCACAAACCATTGACATTCCAACAAGGGTTTAGTTATAGGCAATAGAATTGAACAAGAACATTCATAAGTGTTGTACTGATGGAGAATACATACAAGTACATATAGACAATAGACTTGACTAAAAGTACATTAACAGAGAAACTTGGAGCAGGCCATAATCTATGTCATACTTAAAGCAAGACCGGAGCCTAATCTGTCCAGAACAACAGACCAATCTTCCTTCTTAATATTGACCTCAAAGTGTTAGCCAAGGTAATAGCATCTAGATGTCATGGAGTTTGTGTGTCATTGCCAGCTCTGGAACAAGTGGGATTTGGGGTGGGGTGGGGGGAGTATCTTCTGACCACCTATGAAAACTCTTTCACACCATTTCTGCATCCAGGGGGGGCAAACACCCCTGTGGTTCTCACCTCCCTTGACACAGAAAAAGCATTTGATAGAGAGCCATGGTGGTACCTTGTCCAGGTTGTAAAACACTGTGGTATACATAAAGTACCTTAAATTACCATATTCTCACCCTTCAGCCAAGGTATGTTGTAACAGGGTCCTGTTGTCCGGCTTACCAGACAGTGTTGCATTTTCCCTTCCACTTCAACCTCTAGTTTGAACCTGTCTGGCCTGGTGGCCCTGAGGGTTAAGGCACTGGATGTCACACCTTGCACCATGCTGGTGACCCAGATTCGGAGGCAAGCTTGGGCCACCGGGGGTCAGCCAGGTGGGGAGGGCATGGATTTGGATTGATCCACTGGCAAGCAGCTCTCCTCTCCTTTCCTAGTGGAGAGTCAGATGCACAGCGCAGCTTCTGCGGCTCCCAGTGGTGACTGAGAGCATCACAGCTGATGCAGTGCATGCTACAGAACTATGGGGGTGGTGGCAGACACCCTGAGGATGGGTGCGGGAATGTGCCTGTGACACGCTGGACATCATGGCACATCCATACCCCTGGGACCACAGAAGAAAATGGGAAAATGGACCCTGGCACCCAGACAGGCAAAGTTGGGTCCAGAGGATGACTCCCATACCCCTTGCTGGATCCATCCTGGCTGGCTTCGGTGTCTCCTCCTCTCGCCAGCCACTCCCCTAGATTCTAGATAGAGCACCTGAGGAGTTAGGGCAGTCCCACCCTAGGGGCTCAGAGCCATATGGTGGGGTGGTTGGTGGAGCTAGAGGAGCAACCCCAGGAACAGAAGTCCAGATCATGGAGGATCTCAGGCTGGGCGGGACAAGGTTGGACCACGTGACCACACCGGAGTGAGGTCTAAGGGCCAGTGAAGTAGGATAATAAATAAAGTTGAAAAGAAAAAAAAAACTTTACCTTAAACTTCAGCAATTAAGCTAAACCACAACCAGTTGATAAGGAATTCTTTTGGAGAAAAACAATACAAACTGTCCCTCTATGTAGATGACATCCTACTACATGTCCTACACTCTGCCACTTCCATCCTGGAAGTACTGCTGGAAATGGAACAATTTGCAAAATTCCCCTATACAAATTTAATGTCTTGAAAGCCATTATCCCACCCCTGAACTATAAAGTTGGACAGCAGGACCTTGCCCAACTTGGAATACAGTGATCTAATGAATTACTGTCATATCTTAGGCTTAAGGTTTCCACCTATTAGAAGCTAGTGATACAAGATAACCTAACTTTTGCCTGGTAACCATCAAACAGGACCTATAAATGTGAGCAACTCTCCCCTTTTTGTTAGGGGAGAAAATAAACTCAATCAAAATGAACATTTCACCCTTATCCTTTACACTTCAAGTATGCTGCCAGTGAAACTACCACTTAAATGGTTTCAGGAAGTGCATTACCTAATCTCCACCTTTCTTTGACAAGGAAAAAAAACAGAAGGGCTTACACCAAGCTCGCTGCTGCACAAAAATGTGAGTGAGTTAAACATACCAGATTTTCTTCTATATTATCACACAGCAAAAGAGCTAAATATCTAAGACAGGAAGCATAAAACACTGAGGAGACCATAACCTATGTCCCACAGTGGCTGGAAACAGAAAACCTGTTATGTAGAAAACATGGAATTGACCCCCAAATACTGTTTCACACTTGGCCAACTCAGCTCCCAAAGACAATGAAACAGATTCCTATAGCCACCCCTATACATCTATACTCAATTTAACAGGCCAAAACCCAGGTTAGCCCAATAATGCAGCAGCAGTATTTATGGAACAACTTCAATTTTAAAATATCAGTGAAGGCCTTCATTATGAGTGACTGGAAAGATAGAGGCATAATGTCACCTTGCAGCTTAATCCTAGATGGAAAATTGGTAAGTTTTGCCCAAAAGGTGAAAGTAAGCAGCAAAGACATTTTTTCCTTTCTTTACTCAGGCATGTTGTGATATCAAAATACATTCCAAGACTAGCACACTTTAACCGTTGTTAAAATTACATTTCTGCTAAGTGGTACTACTGGTTTTGTGGCATGTAACAAACAAACAGAGTCCAGTGGACAAGAACCCCCCCCCCCCACATATGGAGAATCTGAAAAGTAAAACATTTTTACTGCCTAAATTGGTTATTTTGGTATCCAGTGAGTATAGTGACTGACTATGAGTGTCAAAATGGCAACTCATATTTAATGCTATCCCTATGGGCTACCCTGCAAGGGTAGTGACCCTATGTGAATGCAAGCATGGGAAAGGGTGACCGGAAGGAGGGGTAGCAAGAGGAAGGGAAGGGATAGGGAAGGGATTTGTAGGGGAGTCGTGAGCCTGCTGCAGCCAAGCTAGCCATATGGTGTGGTGGAGATGGTGGTTAACTCTGGTGCAGCAGGTACTGGGTTTGGGGCTGGGAACTGGGAAACACTATTTTGCCACTGCCTGTAGCTGCCTTATTTTTTTGTGCCACAATGGGAGTGTCACCCCCTCCCCGAAATGCACACCCCTGGAGTTAGTAATCTATAGTCGGGGGGGTGCAGGGAGCACAGCTCCCCCACAGAATCACTTAGTGTTGTTGCCAGATGTCTTCTTGCCATCATGTATATATCGCCAATTTGCTTTTCAGCAATATACACTCGCCATAATAGTGATCGCTGTTTTGTGATCACTATTATGACATGGAACCGGCTATTTTCTTGCTTTTACCTCCATAGAAAAGGGGTTCTCTTCATTTTCAGATTGGAATTCCAAGGCAAATAAGCCAAACCACCAGATGCCAAGGTGGAACCCCATGGTTTGGTCCTAACTATGAACTGCCTTCAGTAGCTGTTCTTAAATAGAGTGCATTTCCTAAACCGGCTCCTTTAAAGTAACATGCTTTCCACCTAGGCAAACAGGAGTACCACAAGCTCAAAAACTCAAAGCAAATTCCAGAACTATCATGCTCTAACCTCTGCATTATTCTCAAAGTTAAAATCACATTTCTACTGAGGGGTGTTACTGGTTTTGTGGCATGTAACAAACAAACAAACAAACAAGCACACAAACAAACAAAGTCCAGTGCACAACCCCACCACACACATACAGTACAAACATAGAAACATAGAAACTGACAGTAAATGAGGAGGGCCATGGGGCCCACCCAGTCTGCCTATTTTTATTATCTTTATTTTTGCTGCAGACCATACTTGATCCATGGCACTGTCTCTTCCCTCCTACCTCATGTCAATGATTCCCTTGTGCCAATCCCAGGCATGTTTGAACCCATCCATTGTTTTTGTACCCACTACATCCATTGGAAGGTTGTTCCAGGAATCTACCACTGTTTCTATGAAGAAGAACTTCCTCACATTTCTGCTGACTCTACATCCCTCCAGCTTCATAGTATGTCCTCTTGCTCTAGAATACCTTTTCCTCCAAACAGTACCCCCCTAACTATACCTTATTAACCCCCATGAGATATTTAAATGTATCTATCATATCCCGCCTCTCCCTCCTCTCCTTCAGGGTGTACATATTGAGCTCCTTTAGCTTGTCCTTGTAGGGCATATGATGCAGAGCGTGCACTATTTTGGTAGCCCTCTTCGGGACTGCCTCCATTCTATGCCTTTCCAGAAATGTGGTCTCCAGAACTGTACACATTACTCAAGAGGGGGTCTTACCAGTGATCTACATGGGGGCAACACCACCTCCCTCTTACTGCTGATGATACCCCTCCCTATACAACCAGGCATCCCATTAGCCCTCCTAAATGTCTTGTCACACTGCCTGGCCAGCATTAGGTCATCTGATATGATTACCCCAGGTCTCTTTCCTGCTTGGTCACTGTCAGTATCACTTCCCCATTTTATACTCCATCCCCAGGTTTCTATGCCCTAAGTGCAGTATTTTGCACTTTTTTGCATTAAAACCTAGCTGCCATACCCTTGGCCACTCCTCCAGTTTTTTAGATCCCTGTCCATCCTTTCTCCTCCAAGAGTGTCCACTCTGTTGCAGATCTTGGTGTCATCCACAAAGAGACAGACCTCCCCTTCCTGCTCCTCTGTTATGTCACACAGAGTGAGGAGGCAGATGAAATACTGGTGAAGCCATGCACAAAATTTCATCCAAAGACAAACTACTGAAGCTAGGTGATTTCAATCTGTCAGATATAGATTGGAGAACCCAGACTGCAAGCATATCCGAAAGCAAGAACATCCTGACTGCCCTTCAGGGGGCATGCCTCAGGCAGCTTGTGGCTGAGCCAACCTGAAAGGGGGCTATACCGATCCTGGTGCTCACAAATGGAGACAGGGTCACTGATGTTAAGGTGGGTAGCCACATAGGATCTAGTGACCATAAAACAATCTGGTTTAATGTGACCACAGCAGAGGAGGCAAACTAAACAAAAATAAAGGACCTAGACTTCAGACAGGCCAACTTTCTCAAAATGAAGGAATGTCTTAAGGGAGGCCTGACAACAGAGGGCAAAGGGGAGCTCATGGAACAACAGTAAGCTTTTATCAAGGGGGACATAACAGAAACAACAAACAGATGCATAAAACTACAAAGAAAGAACAAGAGAAAGAAGAGACTGCTGTGGTTCTCAAGGGAAGTAGCTGGGAAATGTTAAGGCAAAACAAATAGCCGTCAAGAAATACAAGGAAATGCAAAGGGGGGAGGACAGGCAAAAGTACTTGGAGAAGCAGAGGGAGGCGGGGGGAGCAGTCAGGTGTGCCAAGATGCAGAATGAGGAAAAAAATAGTCCAGGATATAAAGAGAGGAGACAAACCTTCTTCAGATGCATTTGGGAGAGAAGAAAGAGTAGGAACAGGGTTGTCAGAATAAAAAAGGAGGGTAGAGGGTGTGCGGAAGAGGATGCAGAAAAATCAGAAATACTGAACAAATACTTATGCTCAGTATTCACTGAAGAAGGGGAAGGTGAGATTCCACAATTCAGAAGTAAAGGCATCAATGGAAGAGTGAGGGGCAGCAGTCCTTTCACAGTGGAAAGAGTGCAAGAGGAACTCAGGAAACTGAAAACAGACAAAGCATTGGGATCAGATGGCATTCACCCCAGAATATTAAAGGAGCTCGAAGAGGTGCTGGTGGAACCACTAACCGCCCGACTCAACATATCATTGGAGACAGGAGAGGTCCCAGAGGACTGGAGGAGGGAAAATGTGGTCCTTTTCCACAAACATGGGAGCAGAGAGGAGGCAGGCAACTACAGACCAGTCAGCCTGACCTCGGTGTTAAGAAAACTAATGCAGTCACTCCTAAAAGAAAGGATTATGTTATCTCTGGAACCTAGTGGAGTACAGGATCCAAGACAGCATGGGTTCACAACAGGAAGGTCTTGTCAGACAAATCTAATCAATTTCTTTGACTGGGTCACTCATGGAGGTAGATCAGGGTGGGGTGGTGGATGTGGCCTACCTGGATTTCCGCAAGAGCTTCGACACCACCCCACATAAAAAGTTGTTACACAGGCTGGATAGTCTGGGACTGGGCACATAAATGGCAAACTGGATCAGAAATTGGTTGAGTGGCATGACAGAGAGTGATGGCAAATGATTCTCAATCTGAGGAGAGGGAAATGACCAGTGGGGTGCCACGGGGGTTGATACTGGGGCCAACTCTCTTTAATGTCTTCATAAGTGACATTGCAGAGGGGTTGGAAGAGAAGGCATGCTTCTTTATGGATTACACAAACATCTACAACATGGTAGACACTCCAGAGGAGGTGAACAAAATGAGAAAGGACATTAGCAGGCTGGAGGAGTGGTCAAGGGTGTAGCAGCTTGTATTCAACCCAAAGAAGTGTAAAATCATGTGCTTTGGGCACAGAAATCCAGGGAAGGAGTACAGGATGCGGTGGGAGGTTCTGGTGTCTTCAAAGCAAGAATGGGACTTGGGGGTAATCATATTGGATGACCTACTGTAAAAGCAACCTAGCAATGTGAAAATGCCTTGGGAAAGGCCAGCGGGATGTTGGGGTGCATAGGGAGTGGTATCACTAGAAGAAAGAAGGAGGTGGTTATGCCACTGTACAGATCACTGCTGAGACCTCAGCTGGAATACTGTGTCCAGTTATGGAGACCACATCTCCAGAAGAACATAGACAGGATGGAGGCAGTCCAGAGGAGGGCTACAAAGATGGTAAAGGGGCTGTATGGAGAAGCCATATGAGGAGAGGATGAGGGAACTAAATATGTACTCCCTGGAGGACAGGAGAGAGAGAGAGAGAGAGGGGAGATATGATTGAAACATTCAAGTACCTCTAGGGTATATACAAGACAAGTGAGTGTAGCATCTTTCAGAAAAAGAGATGTAGAAGAACAAGGGGCCATGACATGAAGCTAGAGGGAGGTAGGCTTAGAGGTACAGTAACTTGAGAAAGTATTTTTTCAGAGAAAGAGTTGTGGACTCATGGAACTGCCTCCCAATGGAAGTCGTGGAAGATAAAAATCAAGGTAGGGAATTCAAAAATGCATGGGATAGGCATAAAGGTACCTTAGCAAAAGAAAGGAAAGGACAAATAATGGATCATTTAGGTTGCTTAGTTTTGTAAAAAGATAGGGAAATGAGCAGACTGGATAGTCCAAACAGTCCTTATCTGCCATCAACTTCTATGTTTCTATGTGTGTTTCAATGTCCCTTATAAAGTCATTAAAGAAGACCGGTTCCAGCACTGACCCCTGAGGTACACCACTGGTCATCTTCCCTTCCTTGGAGTGAACTCCATTTACCACTACACTCTGTCACCTATCCCATTACCAGGTAACCACCTTATTGCCTATTCCCAAGCAATCCAACTTGCTTATCAGTCTTTTATGTGGAATGGAGTCAAAAGCATAGCTGAAATCCAGGTAGGCCATGCCCACCACTTCTCCTTGATCTAGCTCCATGGTCCCAAAGTCAAAGAAATCTATCACATTTGATTGGCATGACCTACCTTTGTGAATCCGTGATGCCTTGGATCCTGTAACCTGTTGGATTCCAGATATTCCCCAATCCTTTCCTTTAGTAGTGTTTCCATTAATGTATCCACCACTGAGATCAAGCTGAAAGGCCTATAACTGCCTGCCTCTTCCTTGCCACCTCTTTTGTGAATTGAGACTACTTCTGCCCTTCTCTAGTCCACTGGGATCACTCCAGTCTCCAGTGAACTGTTAAATAGGTCTGTCAGAGGTGTAGCTAGTACCTTTCTGAGCTCCCTCAGCACCCTTGGATGCACCAAGTCTATCCCTACAGCGTTGTCCACCTTCAGGTTGGTGAGTGTTTTCCTCACTCTCTCCACAGAAAAAGGACTAGTGTCCATTTCCCTCCCATCAAAGCTCCTGGTACCTTTGTGTGGTCACTCCCCATCCCCTTCTACTGTGAACACTGAGTAGAAATATTTATTCAAGATGTCTGCCTTTTCTTGATCCCTTTCCGTACAGTCTCCCTCCCTTTTTAACTGTACAATCCCACCTTTTGTCTTCCTTTTTTCATTCACATACTTCAAAAAGTATCTTGTCCAGCTTTGACTTTGCCTGAGCTATTCTTTCCTCAGTCAGTTCCTTTGTGTTCCTTACTGCTTTCTCTGACTCCATCTGCCCTTCCTGATATACTTCCCTATCTTCCCATTTCTGTCTCCTTATATCTTCTGAATGCCACTCTTTTAGCTTTATCTTTTCTGCCACCTCTTTTGAGAACCATAGAGGTCTCTTCTTCCTTTTGCTATTGCTTACCTGCATGACATAGACATCTGTTGCCTTCACTATGCCTTCTTTGGATCTATGATGCCAGGTCAACAAAACTTTTGTTGACCAACGTTACAGTGAAACCTTTCTGTAGATCGCATTTGCTGTCAGCGTAAAGGTGGTCACTGTCTACCATGTTTTCTTTGGGGAGCGAAGCCCCCTGAACTGCCCAAGCAGGGGGCTGTGCTATCCGCACCCCCCAATTAAAATAATTAACTCCAAGTTGGAGCTGATTAGGGAAGGGGGTGCAAGACCTCCAAAAAACAGTATCAGGGTCCAGCGCCGACACTAGAGTGACCTGGCGCTATTGTAGCTGTAGTGTCAGTCGCTGTCAACATGTCGCTGTCGGGGCTGTATGTACCTTCTTTTAGTCTGGCCCTCTGTTCCTCATCCCCCACCACCAGGTCATTCCAGAGGCATTCAGCTATCTTTATGAAATGATCCCTTTTGATGTCCAAGACTCTTGCCATTCAGTCGTTGGATTCCACAGCTATTCTTATCTTTAACCACACTGTACAATGATCAGTGGTCCCCAGATGGCTTCCAACCTTGATGTCTGTATTACTGTCCCTGCTAGTAAGCACCAGGTCTGATATTGCTCCATCACATGTGAGTTCACTGACTAGTCACCTGAAGAATGCCCCCTTAAGATAATCCAGGATGTCCCTGCTTCTAGCTGAAGTCGCAGCTTGGAGGCTCCAGTCTATATCCATCAAACTGAAGTCCCTCACCAGCAGCACTTCCCCTTTTCAGCCATTTTTCCAAATGTCTCAAGCATTTCCTTATCTAAGTCCTTTCCTTGTGCCAGAGGCCTGTAGATCACACCTGTCTGAATAGTGGCTCCATTTTCTGACTTGAGGGTGACCCACAGCACCTCTGTCTCCCCTGAATTCCCAGTATTTCTGTTGCTTTTATGCTTTCCTTCAAAAAAAGCACCACACCCCCACCCTATCCTTTCTGAGCATTGTGTAACCTGGTATCACCATGTCCCAGTCATGGTTGTCAGTGAACTATGACTCAGTTATGGACACTATATGCAGGTCAGCCTCTGCTATGATGGCCTGAAGGTCTGGGATCTTATTTCCCAGACTTCTAGCATTAGCACATGTGGCCTTCCAGATTTTGTTAGCTCTTTGTTTGTCATTATCTGTTTTTCCTTTTGTTCCCCTCATCCTTTTTCTTCTCTTCTGGCTGCATCTTTTCCACCTTCCTCCTTTGCTAACCCCCTGCTTCCTTAACTAACTTGCACCGTGGTAAGACTCTTGCCCCTCAGGATCTCACTACTCTCTGTCTTAGCCTGTGAGGGGCAGTTTCTGCCTCCCGTTTTTCTTCTACCACCCCCTTGGTTAGTTTAAATATTCATTGAAGTAACATTTACACCATCCACTGAAAACTGTGGTTCCCCTCCCAAATAGAAGAAGGCCACCATCTCTGTATGGGCTGTCATCCTTCCAGGTGATCCTCCAGTCTCCAGTGTAGCTGTGCTACTCCCCTCTGCACCATTCCTTCAATCATAGTTGAAGGCCTTGTTGCAGCAGTCCCTCTCCTTCCCCCTATTGTAGACAGGCAGCACCTCTGCAAAAGTTAAAGAACATGCTACCTAAGTCCTTTCCCCAGTTCCCTTAACTCCCACTGTACTGTTCCTGCTCTGTACCTAGCCAGATTATTTGTCCCCAAGTGGACAATGACATCCAGCTCCCCTGCCCTTCCTACAGCCCTAGCAATCTGTAAGATATGCTTCCCATCCCTCCATGCCCTGGTGCCACTTAGGCACCTGACCTCCCTCTCTGCCCCCTTTCCTATTCCCAACTCTATCACCCTGATAATTGAGTCCCCCACCAAAAGTTCCTTCCTCCTTCTTCCTCCTTCTCAGGGTCCTCTTCAACCATCCTTGATGCCTTCACTTGGGAGGGCCCCTTCACTCTTCCTGGCCACTTGCATTGGTGCCTCCTCTTAGCAGCCCTGCTTCACCAGAGAATCATAGAAATTTTGTAGTGGTACCAGTTGCAGTTAAGGAGTGTGCCTGCAGCCCTCCATCCTTCTGAATCTTACCACCCCCACCCTCCTCAAGCCCACTGTAGTTTAGTCACTCCTCCTATCTGGCCTCCTATGAGGTAATGGTGTCAGATTCAGTGGCCCCTGGGTGGGAGAAAAGGGAACCAACTTCATGTCAACACAGCCCTGAGTCTAGTGGCCTCCTCCTGTCTCATAAACATTGCAGCCTCAAGTCTAGAGACCTTTTCTTGCAACCCAGAGAGGTGTATGCAGATGGGGCATCACTGCAGTCTCCAGTAAGTCTCCCTGAAGAATGTTGCCCCACAACCACTGCACTACACCACTGCCCACATTCCCTATTTCTGCACTTCCAGCACTTCCTGTCTCTCTTTCCCAAAACCCAGTAAGGCTAAGCTGTACACAGTCTAAATTACCAATGTACAATGCACAACCCTGTAATTACATTTGCCTAGGTGTGTCACAAATACAGGTATGCTACAGACAACAATCACTACACAGATACATTTGTGCTATAAACAACACTTTTTTAATATACAGATAAGGTAGGCTGGCTCTGTGGAGCCAAGCGAAGGGGTTCTCTTGGTATGCTGGTGACCTGGGTTTGTGCCCTGAGCCTGGGTACCAGGAGCAGAGACCAGCAGTGATGGAGTACAAAGGTGTATACTGGACGTTTCCCTCCCGGGTTGGGGGTGGGCAGAGACTTGGCACCTGATGGTGGATTGGACAACGAAGTTTGGGAGTGTGAGGCCTCAACACGCCCCCCCATTCATCTCTGCCTCAGGTCACCACCACCCTAGGCCAAATAGGGTGGAGAGAGTGAAGGGTAGAAAACCAGAAAAAGTGCCCCCTAAGCAACCAGATGATGACCTCTGATCCCCTAATACCATGAAGCCCTGGAAAGTGTCTATGACCACACAGCATCTGGGATACAAAGTTGCACCTGGAAGGTGCTTCCCCCAGAAGGGAGGAACCCTCCTGACAAAGGCAGACATTAGGTTATCTGCATTGCGGGGGTGGTGGTTGGCTGGAAGGGGACAAGTGGTGCCAGAAGTGCACCTTGGAGGCTCACAGGAGTGGCCACTCAGGGATGCCTGGGAAGGAGCATAAAAAAATACAGATAAGACAGTAACACCCCCCCACCTAGATATCAGCCTAGCAGCAAGCTCCACAAAACTCAAAATGTACAGTTTGGATACATGCAACCCTCAACCTCAATCCTGTCAACAGACTTCCAAACAAAACAGGTGTACCTGGGTTTCGACAGGCAGGGTTCCTGGCTGTTATCTGTGAATTACCTTGGTGGAAAGCACTTTACTTAAGAGGAGCCAGTTTCGACAATGCACTCTATTTAAGATTAACCACTGCAGGTAGTTCATAGTTAGGACCAAACTGTGGAGTTCCAACTTGGCATCTGGTTGTTTGGCTTATTTACATTGGAATTCCAATCTGAAAACTAAGAGAATCCCTTTTACAGAGATTAAAGTAAGAAAATAGTCAATTTAGACATTAAAAATGTTTTACTTTTAAGATTTATCATGTGTGTGTATCATTATGTTGTAATTTCTGCCTTAGGACTAGAGATGCAGTGAAGTTTAACTCATCTAGTGAAGTAGCGGCGGAGTGGCCCACTCCACCTCGCTTTGTAGCTACGCGAAGTGCTCATTAAAATGCACAGCTTCACCCACTTCACAGAATGATGACTTTTCGTTACTTACTCCACTTTAATTTTCTTTTGAAGGCAGAGTGAGAGAGCATTAAAACAGCCCACATATCACAGGGCTCACAGTCTGCAGGTCATACGCTTCAGGCAGGAAGTTAATCATGCAGACAGTGAAAGACTTTCACTTTCATCTTACCTTGTGTGGGAGAAAGAGCTGTGTTTGAGAGGAGACTCAGGAGAGAGAGATAACAAAAAATCCTATAATCCTTTTGAATTTGTTTCATAATTAGCTGATTTTTTTTTTGTAGTTTAATAGCCTATTTGTTGTCTTGAGTTGTGTTTGTGCACCTACTTCAGTCTAGTATTTGTTGTTTTTTTTTTTTGTGTGTATATGAGAGAGAGAGAGAGAAAGAGAGAGACAGACAGACAGACAAGAATGGAGAGAGGTGGTTTTTGTCCACGGAACGGAGATTGTGTAAATGTACGCACACGTGGTGGCACCCCCTGTGTCTGAACTGGAGCACCTTCCATGCTAGTGGTTCCCTCCCTGAAGCAGGAGGTAGTGATGCCATGGAGCACCACCTGCGGTGGCACCTACCAGCACCCCCCCAACCAGTGCCACCACATTCCATGGCCCCTGTACCAGCAGCTCAGCAGAAAATGAAAGAGGAACCGCAGTAGCCGCAGCTGCAGCAGCAGGTTCCCTCACCCCCAACTGAGCACCAGCGGCAGCTGCCAACAACATCTGCCCCCCCCGCCTGTGCTCGGTCCTCCCTGCAACTCATTAATGTGATAGTTCTGTACTACTCTGCCTGCGGACACCAATGTAGTGAAGTGCAATCTGTGTGGTGTGGTGGTGCGCCATGGCCCCAAGGTAAGTCATCTGGGCACAGGTGATCAGTGCACCCACCTATACAACTACCACTGTGCAGAGTGGCAGGCCAAGCTTGCTGAACAGGGCAGGAATGTGCCTGCTGGGCAACATTTGGGAGCACAGCCTCCACTAGCATGTGGTGTCAAGCGGGGGCAGGCCATGGAGCAAGCAGCTGCTCCACAACCTGCAGGTGATGGTGGCAACCCTGCACGAATACCTGTCACACATGCCGATTTGGGCATGATGTGGAGTGAGTTGGGCCATGTGAACCACTGGACTGACAATGTGGAGCAGCGGTTAGAGCGCATGGAGGTGCACCAACTCCAAATTATGGCCATGCTTCAATTGCTGCTCTCACATCATAACATTGATCATTAGTTTTTGCTTGTCCTTGTACCCACCACCATCTCCATGAAAAAATAGTTCCTGTCATTGCCCCTGATCTGTCCCCCCTCTATCTTCAAATTTTGCCCACTTGTTCGTGCACATCTCTTTTTCTGAGAGATGCTGCCCTGTTGTACGTTGTTGATTCCCTTTCGGTACTTGATAGTATCTATCATGCCCCCCTTCCTTTCCTTGTGATTATACATATTAAGCACCTTTAGTCTCTCTTCATCTGGCTTATGGTACAGCCCATCAAAATAATTTTAGTTGCTCTCCTTTGCACAGCCTCCATCCTGTCTATGTCCTTGCAGAGATATGCTCTCCAGAACTGCACGCTGTACTCCAGATGATGTCTGGCAGCTGTCAAAGTGTCTTAAAAATGCCAGACTCCAGATCAAGAGAAGTAACATGATAAAATGTGCTGACAAGTCTCAATTATTTCCTGACACACTGCTTTGTGCACCCACTTAGCATAAGTGTGCCCCCAAAAATGGCTGCTGTCAAAGTGTCCTGAAAATGCCAGACTCCAGATCAAGAGAAGTAACATGATAAAATGTGCTGAAAAGTCTGAATTATTTTCTGAGATACTGCTTTATGCATGTACCCACTAACACAAGAACTATGGCACCTGCTGCTGCTCCTGTACTGCTGTCTTCTGCTGCCTGCGCTGACTGGGCTCATGCACAGTGTCTTGCCAAATGATGATCGCCACAGATGACCGTTGTGTGAACAGTGATGTGATGATGCTATGGTGGACCGAAAGTCTGCTGCGCTGGCTGTGACATGTTGCCCTACGTCTGTGTGTACTCATACTGCCATTGGTAAGTTACTGTACCTTTCATGCTCATGTTTTTTCACAGAAGCAGACATTTAAATTTTATATATATATATATATATATATATATATATATATACACACATATATTACAAAAGAACCCTGAGCAAAAGCCCTGAGGCATGGGTTATCCCGGAGGATATTGGCCTTACAACCAAATCTTAAAGAAAACACACTGCACATATCCCAATAATGCAGAGCATCATGGGAAACATATGCAAATCTCCATGAGCGAATCCATGTATATGTGTGTGTGTGTATATCTATTATATATATATATATATATATATATATATATATATATATATGTGTATATATATATATATATATATATATGGACTCATTGTTTTTTTTTTGTCTCACAGGTCATCCAGTTATATTTCAGTTGCACACTTTTTGGCTTGCTGAGGAATTTTGCTGTAGAAAAACTGTCAAGCCAGGAGAGGTAATTTTTTTTTGTGGTGGGGTAGGGTTGGGCTATCATTGAAAGCAGTTTCATTAATGATTTTGTTTTGACTTCCTTACAGGTTTTCTGTGTATCCTCCCAATTCATACAAGTTGCATCTGTTCTTATTTGAAGAAAGCACTGATGGCAGCACACAGCACTGAAATGTTACCTGCAAACAGGGGAAGTAGAAATAATTCATACTTCATTGCACTAACACATTCTGTTCTAAGTGTGGCTGCTACTGTCTTGTATATCCTGCTTAACAGATACCAAACTATTAGTAGGCCACACCAAGACCAACTAACAAGTTTAGTACATGTGGCATGCACTGGCCCATAGTCTTAAGTTACTTTACAAGACTTCTTGTCACGACCCGGATAAAACTTTGTTCAGCCCCACAGCCTGCTGAAGTAAGCCAGTGACTGATGTGCATGAAAAATATATTATCTGCAGTCCATGTCACCTACTTTGTATGATTTACACTGGCTTGAAAAAGTGAAATACCTAAAAGAAATGATGAAATAAGATTGATATACTTACCTGAAACTGCTATCCTATAGGAGGTTGTAGACAGTACTGCAGTGCTCCTGTCCTCCGGTCCTGTTAAACTGTTTGAAACTGGAAGCCTGTGAAAAAGGAAAAAAAAGTTGACTGTATATGTTTCTCAAGTGCATCTCTAAAACTGTAAAGGAAACATTCACACAGTTCAAGGAAATACCATAGTATGACAAATTAATACATACTCACTGTAAACTACTGATAATAAGAAGTGTGGTGGCTGTGGCTGAATGCAGGCTCCTGGCAGGGCATGGGCATAGGAACACAATCCCTCTCACTGTCATACAGACTGGTGGCTTTGGCTGGCTGTGGGTTACTTCTGGTCATGGGCACAGGATCACATTCCCTCTCACTGATGTACAGACTAGTGGCTTTGGCTGGCTGCAGGTTACTTCCATTATTCTGCTCAGGAATACATTCCCTCTCACTGTCATACAGACTGGTGGCTTTGGCTGGCTGCATGTTACTTCTGGTCAGGTCATGGGCACAGGAATGCATTCCCCTCTCACTGTCATATAGATTGGTGACTTTGACTGGCTGCAGTTTACTTCTGGTCATGGGCACAGGAGCACATTTTCGCTCATTGTCAGACAGATGGCCGGGTTGCTGGATATGGTGTGTTACACTCTTTTCAGTCTCACTCAGCAGGGAGATATCTTTAAATGTTGGGATTTAAGTGGCTGCCACCTACTATAAATGGACAGTTGTGTTTAAGAGGCTGACTGTGTTTACTAATGACAGCACACATTCTGTTAAAGAGCAGGTACCCACTGTCAGGTGTCCAGACCCCCTCAAACATATATAATAGCTGAACTGCTCCACTGTTGAGGGGTATTACAAATTCCATGCACTTCCCTCCAGTTAAAAAGTTATAGCACCCCGAATTTGCACCCCCATAAAAACAGAGCCATGTCTGTCACACCTCCAGGCAGGTACCCCTAGCCCCCTTTTGTGATGTCAGAAAATGAATACTGAATGTGCTTTCCATTAACCTGTATGTATGTGATATTGCTATGGCTGTTAGTACTATTTAGAGGTGCCATGTAGAAAAATCAAAGCAGCTGCTGGAGTAACAGTCCCTGTTTATTGGAGTGGTCACTTTCATTTTTCCAAGTGGCAACTCTAAATAGTACTAAAAGTCATTGAACAGTGGCACCAATACAGGTCTATGGAGCACTCACAAAGCCTTCATTTTCTGACATCACAGAAGGGGGCTAGGGCTACCTCCCTGGGGGCATGTCAGGCAGGGCTCAGTTTTTATGGGGTGAATATTCAGGGTGCCATAACCTTTTAACTGGAGGGAAGCGCATGGAATTTTTAATACCCCTCAATAGTGGAGCAGGTCGGCTATTATATATGTGTGAGGGGGGCTGGGTTCCTGACAGTGGGTACCTGCTCTTTAAGTGTAATCAGAAAATATACCTAGGGGAAGGTAAAATAGAATGATTGTGATGGATCATTATTTGTTCAAATCTGAATTATGGAATGAGACTGAGTCAAGAACACTGGTTTTATTTTCTGAAAAATAAAAAATGTAACATTAATAAAATGTGACAGCTTTTCAACCCATTAACTTAAATACCAGCAACATCCACCTCATCCTCGTCAAACAGGAAGCTTCCCTTGCAGTCATCAAGGTTGGAATTGTGCCCACTAGGGAATTCTTTGTCCATGACTGCATCATCAATCTCAATGGTAGGCCATTTGATGCTGCCATCAGGATGGTCTGCTTCTCCCACATCATCAGCGCAACCATCGTCGTGACAGGGTACAAACACAGATGTGGTAATTCAATTAGGTATGTGACCTTCATTCATTTTTATGAACATCAGCATGCTGGCATTTGTCAGCGAGAGGTTGGTACGATGGTCACATACTATTGCCCTCACAGAACTGAATACCCTCTCCACACTTACACTGTAGGGTGGTCTGGTCAGGTACTTCAGTGCCACTGAAGTCAGCTCTGGCCATTCACTCACCTTTCTACTCCAGTACAGCAGAGGATCATCAGTTACTGACAGATGCCTGTTTTCAGCCAAATACGAGTTAACCATTCTCTGTGCTGCACACAGTACTGTTGTTCACTCATCCACCTGTTCACCGGATTCATCGATGTCACAGATTCCCACTTGGGATAAGGCACCCCAAAGTGGGTTAATGGCAACCAGTTTTGCTGACACCCCTGCTAGACCCACAGCCGCCTTACTGGATGTGCTTACTAGTCCACAGTGACCTTCAGTCTTTTTATGCTGTGGTTTGCTGAACTTGGCAAGTGACTTTTGTGCCCCATGAATCAATTGCACTAGTTGTCCACTGAGATTTTTAACCTGTTCAGGCCTTCCTTCCAGTAAGGATGCAATTCCACGTTTGTATCTTGGGTCCAACATTGTTGCTATTCCAAATTCGGCACTTTGCAGAATACTTGTGATGTGGTGATTGCAGCTGAATACTGTCAGCATGTGTTTAACTAACACACTGCTTGAACAATCTCTGGACACATCAGGGCTATGCTGAAGATACAAAAAAGTCTGCCTCAGCACCTGCAGGAGTGGAATGGCTTGGTTTATGCAGGCAGTGTTGCCACTCACTGCCTATGTGGCATGCTCAAATGGCCTCAAAATTGATATCACCATGTCCATGAGACACCACTGTTCTGTTGTCATAGACATCAAGGCCCCAGAAGTGTTACTGCTAGTGTGTATGACTAGGTATTTTGAGATGGCATTGTACTGTTCATACAACCACTCTGCCATGTAAAGAGCTGAGTTCTAGCACGTGACAAGTTCCAGCTTGAGGCGGTGCTGAGGGAGGCTGTTTTGAGTTTGCAGCTGCCAAAGTTGATCACAGGCTTTTTCAGAGCATGAAAAGTGTGCACAGATGTGGTGTGCAACTGTCAACATTTACTTGATGTCAGGGTGTTGCAGAAACTCCTGGACCATGAGATTTAAACAGTGGGCCTTGCATGGAACCCGAACAAAGCCACCATCAATGATACATTTCACAACGTTTGAGCCATTGTCACTGGCTATAAAGCCAGATTTGAGGGCCGGGGGTTCAGCCACTCATCAATTTCAGTCAGTAGCAAGTCAAGCATGTTTTCACTAGTGTGGGAACTGGCCACACTGCTCATTGCAAGCATTGCATGCTCTCGAATTCCGATGGCTGCTATCATCACAGTCTGCCTTACTACACTGATTTCCAATACTGCCAGCACAGACAACCCCAGGTATCCATGCCCAATGTGCAGTAATACACAAATATGAACTGCCTGCCATTTTGCCACTTGTCCACATATCCATACTTAAGTGGATGAATGGTGAGGAGGAATGTTAAAGGGCATGTCTTATAGACTCTGCCACAGACCGGTATAACTCCGAGACAGCACGGGTGGACAAGTATGTCCTGGATGGGACTTTCCATTTGGGACAGGCACGTGCCGCAAAATGCTGGAATCTGGAATTCTCCACAAAGGCTAAGGGCAAAAGGTCAATTACCAGCATTTCCACTACAGCAGCATTCAGTTCATGTGACACCGCATGATTGTGTGGGTATTTCATGTTCCGGGCAAAAAGACTCTGCAATGTGGGCTGAGTTGTTACCCATTTTGCACGTGGTGTGCCAAATGACTCTGCTCTTCAAATGGCCATGGGTGGGGTGCTTTTGCTGTGTGATGAAGAGGTGCTCAAGTGACACTAACAAGTCCACAAATTATGTTGTTTTCCCCTTTTTAAGTACAGGAGTTGATGTTGGACTACAAATACTGCTGCATTGACTACCACCACTGCTGCTGCTCTGACCACCACTTGACAACAATTCAAAATCCTCCTCCTTCTCATGCCTGTAGTTATCCTCAGCTGTTATTTCACCACTACTACAGACATGGCTACTTGGGCTACTTACAGTCATGGAAGGGGATACCATGTTTACTAAGGTGGATGAGGGTGAACACCCCACTATGGCATTAGCTCCCCTCTGGTGCCGAGTCCACAGTGCCATGTGCCTGTTCTTCAAATGTGTATGCTGGCCCCCGGTGCCCAGATGACTACCCTTTTTACCATATCTGACACACACTTGGCAAAGCTGGCAGCTTGCCACTGTTCATCACTTGGATCTTGTACAAAAAGTCCCAAAATGAGGGATTTTGATCCTTACTTTAGTTTTCACAGGTCCCTGAGGCTGCATATTGGACTACAGTTTTTTAAACAATGATGTTGGGGTGTACTACCTGATTTCTGTTGCTGGCTACACTTGGGCTATTCCTGCCTATCACTATCTATGACGACTACTACTGGTTCTTCATCATCAACAGAAACCGCCACATCACAGCTTTGATGAGGGGGTGATTTAACACCAACGGACTGAGACAGTTTACACATAGCCACCTTTAATTTCTTTTTCTCCAGTTCCCAACTGGAGTCACGGAAATCATCATCATATTCCTCATCCACATCCACAATTTCAGCTTGGATGCTGTCCTGTGAGAACATGTAGCAACACCAGCATCATTATGATCATACATTATTTTTTCTCCAACATTTGAAGGGTTGGATGGCACAGGCATGACCTCATCAACAACGCTGGAAACATGAGATTGCAATGAGTCATGATCAGCATCAGAATCATGTTCAACCAATGTGGGGACAGGGATGGAGATGTCAGGGAGTGTGAGATCTACTACACTATGACTCATAGTCACAGCTTTAGACGCCACAATATTTTGGAAACCAGTTAACCTGTTGTCATGGGTGGAACTTGGGGCAATACTCATGCCATCTGCAACTTCACTACCACCAGCAGGGACAACAGCATCTCCAACCATGATTGAAGCTACTGATAGTGCTGTAAAAAACATAATGGGAGAACTCCCTTTACTGGCATCAACTATACACTTCTGCTGTGTACTACCACACCCATGGCCACTCTTGGCACTGGCAGCAGTGCCACAGCCAGAGACATCTTTGCAGGCATTTTTTTGGGATTACTAGGATTGATACACAGGTTTTAATGGGATGGATAGAATTTTAAGTTTGTTTATGATGAATTGCTGCTTATATGTGTTATTGTTGCTGATTTTGTACTGTACAGTGCCCAGAATCTATGGAATTGTACGCTTTATAAATAAAATATCTATCTATCTGTCTATCTATCTATCTATCTATCTATCTATCTATCTATCTATCTATCTATCTATCTATCTATCTGTCTATTTATCTATCTATCTATCTATCTATCTATCTATCTATCTGTCTGTCTGTCTGTCTGTCTGTCTGTCTATCTATCTATCTATCTATTTATAATTCACAACAAATTGAGATTTCTGAACTTTAAGGTGGATGGGAAGCCAAAAAAACAACTGTTACTTACAGATGCAGATTGGACCCTAAACAGATGCAAACACACAGATGGAGATTGCACACTATAAAGAGATGCAGCCACACAGGCACAAAAACACCTTAACCAGTGGTCACACAAATCCAAAACTGGAAAAATAAATTATACCTTTTGCAGGTTGGGAGGGCACTGTAGTAGCAGTCCACTAGCTACATCGAAGAAAGCAGTAAAAAAATATTGCAGATGGATAACCGACTCAGAGTGCTGTGATTACTGTGTGGCACTGGCATGATAAAATATGTCTGACTTGATGGTACACATACACACTCACACACTGCTACAGGTAATGTGCAGAAAATTTTACAGTTCAGTACACTATATAACCAAATCTTTTAAACTTACTGAAAATATGCACTGCACTACAAAGGCAAAAAATTATCAAAAATTAATACAAGTATTACTGTGTGTACATGAACACACGAATACTAACACACTACTACTACCCAACAGTTAGAAAGACTGCCTTTCTCACTGTGAATCTGCCTCCACCACAGATACATCCCTCCCATGAAGCACACTGTCAGTATACAGACTGAATGTTCTAAATTAATATTCAAAATGCACACAGAAAAATCAACACTCAAAGATATAAGCGCGGGAAGGTTTTCTACAATCTATGTACTAAATTTTGACCAAAATAATTGGATTAAAAGTGACTTTTTTAAAGTTTTTTTCAATGGTTTCATTCTCAGAGCTCTGAGAGCAAACTGTCTCCAGCTTTCCACTATACACACTACGCAGAACTGAGGCTGTGCAAGACAATATAGAACCCATGTGACCTGCCATCCCATGAATCACTGCAAAATTCATCTTAAAGAGCAATAAAAAGGTGAAGTAACGCGAACTCCACTCAAATCAATGACACTTCACATTCAAATTAAGGGGAAGGCAGTAAAACAAAGTAAATCAATGCAAAGTCCATTGCAGTCAATGTACTCCGCATTAAAATTAGAAGGTGGAGTAATACACTTTGCATTGCAAGGCACTATGCAAATTCGGTGCTAATATGCGATGTGCTCCACATAGCGAAGTTTGGGAACTTCACCCACCTCTACTTAGGACAATCACAACAACCATGTCAACCACCAGCGCTCACACACTTGAAACAAATAGCTCTGATTCCACACCTATCTCACATCTCTGTAGTCTTACCAGATCCTGAATGCCCCAAAAGTTTGGGTCCCTGACCCCATGTTAGCAAAGAGCCCTGTCCTGGGATAACTCAGAAGTAAAATGGGAAAGAAATATGGAAAAAGGCCCACAAGTTTGTAAAAGTTGATCATTACACACTAATTAAGCAATAATGCATGACATGGTGTGCATTGTGGTGGGATAACAGAACACCTCTGGTGTGTTGTAAGGCACAAGGCATGGCCGAATGCCTTCAACTACCAGAGAAGTGCCGTTATCCTACCAAAGCACACCATGCAGTGTCTCATTTTGATTATAAAATGGGTCCAAGATTTTTATTTGGGGTGTGTGTGTAAAAAAATGCACAAAAATAAAAAGAAACATTGTTATAACTCTCTTAAAAAAAGTAAATCCACCCCAGCAAAATAGTGTCAGCACATTGCAGTACTAGCATGCCATCTCAGGCTGAAATATGATGCACAGCAAAATATATTTATTTTTTATAAGTCCTTAAACCCTCTATTTTCCTCAAACTACCCACATATGCTCACTTCCTCACCTTTCTGTTTTCACTTTTATATTATTCTCTCCCTTTTCCAGACCTTGTTTTTTTCTGTCTTTCCTACTTTGAGCAGATGGAATGTTTAGTGTGGGTGGAATACAATAATTCAAATCTCTTTTCTTCTACTTGCAGAACGTTTACCCCCACATTCACACAACAGAAAGCCTCAGATGCAACTAGGGCTTTTGTTTTATCTGTGGCAGGTTAAACAGCAGAAATTTCCCTGGTGAGCAGATGAGGATAATAGGGGGATTTTTCATGATCAGCAAAGAAACACCAGAAACTAAAATTGTAGGTACTGTATTACTTCATTTGAAACAAGCATTGGTCAATGCCGAATGTTTGCTTGCTGGTATTAGCACTGGAAATGCAGGAGTTAGAAAGATACAGAATAGGAATGGCAATGAAGTATTGAACTTCATGCCAACCCCACCTCCATCCTGTAGAGATAGACAGGTATTGGAGTATGTGTTTGGGTCATCACCCATGACATTCATGCCATGTCTCCTTGCCCTATCCTGCAGACACGGACACATGTTGAGATGTGCCTTGGGGTGTTCGGCTTTACAGTCACCCAATTCCATAAGGACATATGCTGAAATGGGTGCAGTATAGGAGAATGGAGTGAACTCTGGGGCCAAAGAGTCCAAGGTGTACCTCGATGCCTGTCACTGGCTGGGGGTGGGTAAGATGGTATGAGCATTACAGTCGGCAATCCAAAGGCACACCCCGATGCCTGTCAGTCTGTACAGGGTGAGACGTTATGGTTAGAAACCGTAACACACTGGGGTTTGTTGGTATTTGCACTACAAATTTTCAACATGCCCTTTTTGTGTCCCCACCTCATGAAAGCATTTGGAACCTCTTCTCATGAAGAGTGGCAGTGTGATTTTGTTAATGTGTCTCGAACTTTGAGTTCCAACAGTGACCGTACCTTTCTGCACCAGATGTATGAAAACACAGATTGGGCAGGATGTGAAGAATGATAGCTGTACCATCCATAGGGAGGTGTGAAGAGATGGCAATGTTGAAAATCTGTAGTGGGAATATTAAAAATGCTTGCACTTCCAAGAATATGTGGAAACTGCGCAATGCATGCGTGTAACACAGTTATTTTATGGACTTTCATCACCAAATTTTCAACACAGGCATTTTAGGACCTCTGCTTATTAGCAGTGTCACTGTGATTTTCTTAATGTGTTCCAAACACTGATTTCCCACAGTGACCATGTTATTCTGCGCCAGAAGTGCAAAAACACATTTTGGCCAGGATGTGAAAAATGACTGCTGTACTGTTCATAAGGAGGTGTGGAAAAATGGCAATGTTGAAAATCTGGAGTGAAAATATAACAAATTCATGAAGTTATGAGCGTGCATGGAAACTGCACAATGCATGCTCGTAACACAGTCATTTTATGGACTTTCATCACCAAATTTTCAACATAGGCATTTTAGGACTTCTGCTCATGAACAGTGTCACTGTGATTTTCTTAATTTGTTCGGAACACTGATTTCCCATAGCGACTGCACTATTCTGCACCAGAAGTGTGAAAACACATTTCGGTCAGGATATGAAACATGACAGTTGTACTGTTCATAAGGAGGTGTGGAAAATGCCAATGTTGAAAATCTGAAGTGAAAATATTAAAAATTAGCAAAGTTACGAGCATGTGTGGAAACTGCGAAACTCATGCTCATAAAACAGTCATTTTTGGATTTTTTTCACCAAATTTGCAACATAGGCTTTTTGAGAGCCCACTTCATTAACACTGGCACTGTCATTTTGTTAATTGGTCTCAAAAGGTGATTCCACCCAGTGACCACAAAATCACTTTTCAGGACCAAATAACGCCATGACAGTGGCTGAATTCATGAGGAGGGGTCCCAATAACCCCATGTTGAAAATCTGGTACCAAAATTCCCAAACATGCCTGAGATATGCACCAAAGTTGAAAAAATCCTATTTATGCCATTATAGAGCTTACTAGCATGTCTTCAGTTTGCGGTCAGCTTTGAAGAGTGCAGACAACATCAAATTAGGAGCCACTTCTCTGACCCACAGCTCTCACAGTTAGAACATCAAAATGAATGACAAGATTGCTCTTTCTAACTGTCCCACTTAAGTTAAGGAGGCAGTATAGTACAGTGGTTTAAGGTGCTGAGCTGCAAACCTGGAGACCTGGGTTTGAATCCCACAGCCCCTACTTGCATAATGTGTGACCCTGAGCAAGTCACTTAAACTTTCTTGTGCTCCCAATTTGCACCCGTAAACAATATTCAGCATAGTGTGTCTTTCCTGGTTAAAAAATAAATAAAATAAAAATAAAGATGTTGATCATCAGGAGGATTGTAAGACCAAGATAAAATAAAAAAACTGTGATACCCATTAAAGTGCATGTCAATTGAGTGAGACCTTTGTTCTAATATAGAGAATACTGGATGGGCAACTATGCACAACCAGTGTGTTCTGCTACAGAGGGGTTCTGATTCCTTCTGACCTCGAGAGTGAAGTTTGAGAGGCCTGTGGGAATCCAGACCCCAAGGAGGCAGAACACACTTCGCATAAAGTTGCTCATCCTGCAGTTTTTACAGTGTATAGTATTATGTGAAATGTGTGCATTTTGCATTTTTCTCTTCGTAGTGAAACTAGCTTGTGCAGTCTCTACAGGTTCTAGAATGCTGTTCTACCACAGAATGGTACAATCACATTCCATGACCTTTGAACTGTGGTGCGCAACATCATTTTGAAAATAATTAATTTCTATGTATAGTACAATGCTCCACTATACACTATACTTGTGTCTCACTCCAAAAGAGAGACTGAACAGCAGTGGTATCCGAAGACCTGGCCTAAGCACTGCTGCTGTCCTCCAGTTCTGAAAGAGTTAAAGAGCTTCAACCTCTACCTGTAGCCCCTTGTGCAATAGTCACCCAGCAGCCAACACCTTCCTGAAACTGTACAGTCTCACTGTCACTGCACAAGGCCAACAAACTCTTAGTCATACAAACTCAGATAAGTACAAGCAATACCTCAATGAATAGGCAAAAAGGTGGGTTAATGGAGTTTGCCCTGTAAGGGGCAGACCAAGTTGTCCTGGTGCACCCCTCCTCTTTACCTGAGATGGTGTGCTCAGAGTGGAAGGGGGGAAGGGAAAGAGAGGGACGGGGAGACAGAACAATAGGCAGGAAACAGGAAGGGGAGGGGCTAAAGGAGGCACATAATTTATTTATTTATTTATTTATTTAAGAGATTTACCAGAAAGGCATGCTGAGCAGAGTACCGCTCAATTCCAGATGCGCCCTGGGGTTACAAATGGTACAGAAATACAGAAGAAAAACATACATAAATATGTTTGGTACAAAACAATGGATGAGATAGTCATAATACAATTTGAAGGTACATTTTCAGTAACATTTCAATAAACATTTGGTGCTGTCAGCATAACAAAATACCGAAAATGGAGTAACCAGACTGGTGTTAACAGCTGGTAGTTAGGTAGTGAGGGATTCAATGGGGGAAACAGGAGCAGTTCATAGAGAAGTGCGTTTTAAGAAGGGCATTCTGGTGTGGAGTACTTGTGGCGTGTCTAATATCAGCTGCCAGGGAGTTCCATAACTTGGGCAACCTGAAGCTGAAGGCAGCCTGGCCGGACTGGGTGGATCTGTGCAGAATGTGCAGGAGCCGAGAGTCTATGTTCCTGAGAGCGTAGGCCGGTGAGGGGAGGGCAGTTAGGGAGGATGACAGGTAGGAGGGGAGTGTCTGTGACCAGAATTTAGCAGTGGTTCTGGCACAGTGTAGCAATCACCTGTTATGTAGAGAAGGGAGGTCCAAGGACTGGTAGAGGTCATAGTGATGAGTATTAGGAGGACGGTCCACGGAGAACCGGCAGAAGGAGTTGAAGAGGGGATCAAGCCTAGATAAGGAAGTTTGGGGGCAGCACAGTAGACAACATCACCGTAATCCATAATCGGGAGGATCATTTTTTGGACTATTGCTAGTCTGGTTGGTAGAGGGATGCAATTTTTGTTCCGGTAGAGAGCTCCCAGCATGGGGTGTAGTTTTTTGTGTAGAGCATCTATATGCGCAGAAAAGTCAAGGTACTGATATAACCAGACCCCAAGATATCTATATGAGGTGCAGGTCTCTAGTGGGGAGCTATCCAGAGTTTAGAACTTGGGGGGGGGGCAGGAAGGCGGGTTAGTTTGGCCCGAGAGCTGAAGGTGAGGGAGACTGTTTTTTTTTGAGTTTAAGAATAGTTGATTTGAGAGGAACCAACGTTGGATGGAGTCGAAGTCCTTCTGTAGACAGCCTGTCATGACAATAGGGGATGGGCCAGAGGCAAACAGCACCGTGTCGTCTGCATACATATGGATAGCAGTATGTGGGCAGGCAACAGGCAGGTCATTGAGAAAGATAGAGAACAGTAGAGGGCCGAGTACAGACCCTTGGGGGACTCCTCTGGTGACAAGGAGTGAAGTGGATCTAGCTGAGCCAATACGGACTGATTGGGACCTACCTGCCAGATATGAGTGGAACCAGTTATTTGCATTCACAGACAGTCCAGCTTGGGCTAGTTTAGCCAACAACAGGGGATGTGAGACCGTGTCAAAGGCTTTAGCCAGGTCGATAAATATATCTGCAGTTATTTCCCCTTTGTCCATACCCATAAGGATGGTGTTAGTGAGGCAAAGAAGAGAGGTGGTGGTGGAGTGATTTTTTCTAAAACCGGCCTGGAAGGGGGTGAAGAATGATATGGTATCTAGATAGTGGTGGAGCTGGGAAAGTACAAGGCGCTCTTGAATTTTGGCTAGAATGGGGATTAGTGATATGGGCCGGTAGTTGGATGGGGAGGAAAGGTCATCTCCTTTAGCTAGGGGAATGACTGTGGCTTGTTTCCATATTGTAGGGACTGACCTGAGTCTACAAGACAGGTTATAGAGCGAGGTTAGATGGTTGGCTATGGCAGGTGCAGAAAGCAGGAGCATTTTGGAATCAAGGCCAGATGGGCATTTACCTTTGGATGGGTTGAGTGACTGCAGTATTTTTAGCACCTGGCCAGGTAAGACTGGGCAGAGAGAGAAGGAGGCCGGAGAAGATACTGCAGGGGGAACAAAGGCAGGGGATGGGGATGGGAGGATAGTAGAGAAGATGTAGTGGTGGAGAAATATGAATTAAACTCAGTGGCAACCAAGCTAGGATCCACAATGATTCTTCCTCCTAAGTTGAGAGTGGGAGTGGGGGGTTGGGCCGGTGGGGAAAGAAGGGATTTTATTGACTTCCAGAATTGTGTAGGGTGTGCAAAGTTATTGCTGAACACAGATTTAAAGTAATTAGATTTGGCCTGATGTATGAGTCTTGTGCAGGCATTTCTTAGTGACCGGTAGTGTTGCAGAGCCGTTTGAGCACCTGTAGCCTTGAAGGATTTCCAG
The DNA here is from genome assembly GCA_016271365.2 of Neoceratodus forsteri. Classification (NCBI taxonomy): domain Eukaryota; kingdom Metazoa; phylum Chordata; order Ceratodontiformes; family Ceratodontidae; genus Neoceratodus; species Neoceratodus forsteri. The sequence goes on along the minus strand of CM028133.1, from coordinate 409,904,627 downwards.
GCTCGATCTCTGGCTCAATCTCTGGCTCGTAGTTGTTCCATGAGGTTAGTTGTTACCCATGGTAAGTGGGCTCCTCTTACTCTGGATCTCCTGAGAGGAGCGTGGAGATCCCAGGTGGCTAGGAAGTTGGTAGAGAAAAATTTCAGGGCCTTGTCTATGGAGGTGGCCCTAGGGATGAATGACCAGTCAATGCTGGTGAGGTCGTTTAGGAGAGCAGTCAGATCAAGAGATTTGTAAACTCTGTTGTAAAGCGTGCGGAGGGAAGGGGCCTTAAGACAGAAGATTTTACGCACCATATAAATCATATGGTGGTCACTAAGGGAGTCTGGTAGAAGGCCAGCTTTAACTATCCGATGGGGGTGGGTGGTGAGGGCCCAATCCAGTAGCGTGTGTTTCTTGGATTTATGATTTAGGTGAGTGGGTTCTCCTATTTGCTGGGACAGGTTTAGAGCATTTATTTGGCAGTGCATTTTTGGAGGCTACGCTGCCTAGCCAGTTCTGGTTCAAATCTCCAAGGATATGGAGTTCGCCGCCTGCCATAAGGGACCTCAGGTTGCCAAGGTGGTCAAGGATGCTACCCAGAGGTGTGTCTGGTGGGCAGTATGACCCTGTTATGTATACAGAGATAGAGTGCGGCAGGGGGATTTTGATTAGAAGGGAATCTATAGATTGTATGGGTACTGTAGGTTTGATTTTTGGAGAACTGGAGTTTAGAGGAGATATACATGGCAGTGCCGCCCCCCCTTCTTTCTGCCCTGTCTGTCTTGGCGGATTAAGAAGAACCCGGGTATTGAGAATTCCGCGTCCAGGTTATGTGGCTTCAGCCAAGATTCAGTAATGATTACAATATCAGGGCGAAGGGATAGGACAGTAGTTTGTAGGGCTGCTATTTTGTTTAGGATGCTGCATATGTTTAGGTGGACTATTTTAAGACATCTTGGGAGGTGAGTAGCTGGTGCGGGGGGTTGCCCAGCTATGGGGGATGGAGGGCCTGGGTTATGTTCTACGTCCCCGGCTATAAGGAGAAGGAGAAGGAGAGCCAGTATGTGCCTTACTAGGCGCATGGTCTTTAGTGAGGACCAGCATCAAGGGGGACGGCTGGGAGTTAGTGAGGTAGGCTTAGGGTCTAAGTATAAGGGGATAAATAGGGCTGGTAGCTCTGCATGGAAAGAGGGAGGGAGGATAGAGGGCCCCCAGGTACCAGTTATGCCAGTGGTACCAATTGTGGTCCACTAGTGCAGAGGAGGAGTGGAGGGGTGGCTTTGTAATGAAGGGAGAAGTGGCAGAGAGCCAGGTAGAATAGGGTGGGATGAGGGTGGAAGGGAAGGGAAGGTTAGGCATAGCATAGTAATTGCTATTGTGAGATACTGCATTTTTTTTTTCAGTAGTAGATATGAAAGCTGCTGTGAGGTGGCCACTAGTGGCTGAATAATATAAGGAGCTAATGGGAAAGTGGGCTGATTGGTTTATGCGCTCACGACGTCAGCACTATATAAGGAGGTGCTCACCAAGGGTGGAGGTGGGGGCGGTGGGGAGCCTGCGCGTAGCACAGGCAGGGCTAGAACTGTGGTGCAGCTCTCTCAAGCAGCTGCAAGCATGGGATTGCTACCTGAGCACTCTGGGGCTGCTCCGTTGTCTGCAGGGGGATTCAGTGGCTGTGGGGAGGGCTGAACAGCTTGCCCTCGCGACTGCACTGCTGAAAGGGACACAAAAAGGCAGCTATAAGTAGAGGTAGGTATGGAGGAAGAGCTAGTTACAGCTACGTGGTTTAAACTTGCAGCAGACTTATAATTATGCAGCTTTAAATTGATTTTAGGTAGAATTTCAAGGCAGTAAGGTTACAGAATAAATATGTGGCATCAGGCTCGGTTTAAAAGCAGTCTAAAAGTAGTCTAGTGAGCAGAATGAATCACTGTGTCCCTTTTAGCTTTACTGGGTAAAATCTTTTAAAGCACTGATTCTGTTCCCCTTAAAAGTACATTGAAGAACTGTTCAGTTCCCCTTAAACTATTGTTCCCTTGGGTGCAAATCCAATGTCGGTTGGGAGGCAGTGTGATGTGATAAAAACTATCTGCACTGCTCCACCGACACAAAACCGAAAGGCAACAGTCAGTCTGTGATATGAAAAAAGGCGCCAAGTTCAAAATCTGTGGTGCAGCTCTCTCAAGCAGCTGCAAGCATGGGATCGTTATCTGGGTGCTCTGGTGCTGCTCCGTTGTCCGCAGGGGGATTCGGTGGCTGTGGGGAGGGCTGAACAGCTTGCCCTCGCGACCGCACTAATGGTCAGCACAGTGGTGGTTCAGCCACTTTTGCTGAAGTTTTGATCCCTCCCACCAACCCTTAAACTATAGAGCATGAGGGGAAGACAGTCAAAAGTGGGACTGTAGCTCTGGTCTGTCAAAGGTGGATGACAGAACAGTCCGGTTGGACGGTTAATGGACTGCCAAAGGTGGATGGCAGAGATGGTGGAGAAAAAAGGGGGGGGAGGGAGGTGGGAGGGAAAAAGGAATAGGATAAAAGATGAAGAAGCTGAAGGAGAAAAAGCGGTCTCGGTTCTCACCATTACCTAACAGGAAAGAAGAAGAAGAAAGCACCCAGGTTTTCACCTGGGGGAGCGAGAAGAGGAAGAAAGATGGATGATCAGAGATTGATAGATAGATGCAATAAAATACAATTGTGAAAGAGACAATAATAAATGATGAAGGAATTGTAAATGGAATTATGATATATAATAAATTAATTGTCAATCTGAGCACAACAACATACAATGGCTTTGTCTTTTGTGGTGGAAAAGGGGGGAATCCGGGACAATGATGTGTTCGATAAGCAAGGCATTAGCTTGAGAAAATTAAACAGATTCACAAAATACCCTCAACTGAATGATCAATCCCTACAATGATTGGTCCAATTTACAAGCTGCGATAACTCTGACCTGAAAAAAAAACTGCCACATCGAAGCAGATTCCACGCTTCCCCAATACAGCCATAATGCATAGCCTTCAACTTTTTTGCTTTTCCCAAGTGTTTTTCCTGTGTTCCTCCTAGTCTGATGTAAGGACCTCGCTCAGTCCCATCATATGTTGCACTCATTCCGAAAGCAAGTGTAGAGGGTACTTGTGCATCGGATACAAAAACCAGAGGGGAGAGGAGAGAACACTGCTGTAAAAACAGCAGATTAGAAACTAAGTCAGTGTTTGAGGAATTGAACCCAGATCTCCTGGTTCACAGACCTGTGCAAATCAATAGCAGGGGATCATGGAGAATAATATGCTCTTTAAAAAATAATTAATATTTTTGGTAAAGTTGGACAGGATTGCAAGTTTTTGGCAACTCCAGAAAACAGTAAGGAGTGCTCAGTGTAGTACGGGGGAATTGGGGACAGCAATGGAGGGGTGGGGGTGGTACAGCGCACAATGGGTGGTAGTGGGGTTCCTTTGTAGTGCAGAGAATCGGAGACAGCAACGGGAGGGTGGGGGAAGTACAGTGCACAGTGGGTGGTACCGGAAAAATAGGAGCCGGGTTTGTAAAATGTTTGGTGGTGCCCAGGGGTCTGGGGCCAGAGCTCTCAGTCGGGGTATATGGATGCAGAGACACATATATTTAGGAGTCTGGGATATTCTGTGTATGAACGTTACCATGTAAAACTATATTCTGTTGTGGGTTTAAACCGGTATTAGCAATACAATAAATTGCACTGTACTGTACTTATTTCATGTTGAACCCCGAAGTGAGCTACACTAACCAAGGAAGAATAAGACTGTTGATTCATACAGTAATTCTAGAAGATTAAAAACAAAAAGCTACTGGTTGAAGAAACAATATGGAGTAAAAACTGATAGTCTTTCAGTCTGTGTACTATACGTACTTCAGTCTCTGTACTATACAAACTGTGCTCCCAGTCTCTGTACTATGCCTACTGTGCTCCCACCCAGTGGCTCCCTTGATCACTGCTCCTAGGTGAGAATTCCTCTTGAACAGTTACTTGTTCTTGTAGTAAATCCCATCTAGACCAACCACTATGTAGCTGAATTCTAGATGCAGGTACAGATCCCACAGCAGCGGGCCCTAAACATGCCACAACATGCAAAGAGGGCTCATACCCCAAATACTATATAGTAATTAAAGCTGAGGTGGTGCTAAATTGCAAACAGCAAAACATGTATTAAACAGCCATTACAAGTAGTGCCCCTGCTGGGGTCACAGGATCATATGATGTGTGAATGAAAGATCCAACCAAATAAAGTGCCAACACTGTCAAACAAGGTACAAAAAATAGCAAAGAAAAAACAATTGATATAAAATGGTACACACAGATCTACAGTACCTGTCACCCTAACTGGAAGATTATCAGTTTGTACTGAAAGCAGCAGTACTACGAAAAAAAAAATTGAGTTTTTTTGACAGTTCATTCCCTGTGCTCTGCTGATCATATACCTGGTACTCTTTCCTGCCGGCATTGTACTATCACTGAATAATTTGTTCAGTTATCCTCTGCTTTTGTTTGCATTTCTGCCACCAAGCATGTTGCACTGGAACCCCCTCTGCTGCCAACTGCACATGTGTATGTCTTGCAGGGACATCGAGAATGGTCAGCAGAGGGTCCCACTGCTGTAGTCAAAAGATGTGATGCAACCTGAAGGAAACGCACAGCTGAAAATTAGTCAGCTGGTATATTTATTGTGGCACCACAACAATTCAAATAAATTGCGAATATCTAAAAAACTAAAGATGACTTGAAAAAAATATTTACAGGTATGGAAACTGGAACTTTGGCCACATGCTTACAGCCAAAAAGCAGAATTTTGATAGATCACTTCCTGATTTGGTAGTACTGCTGCTTTAACATTATTATGATATTATATGAGGCTATGACCCTTGCTAGGGCATTAGCAATGGCTGTTAAACTTTGTGCTATTTGCAACTCAACACTGCCTCTGCTTTAAAGAGCTGCTGACACCACAAAGAGAACTTTGAAAAATTTAATATTTGAATATAATTCAGCTTGCATTCCATATGTAGTCAATAAACTTCTCCTCCCCATTATTTATTACTGAGAAATGTGCATTGAAACATGCTCTGTATCCCTTACAGTTCATCTGCCTCTTTTGCTTACACCGTACTTCATGTCATAGTCTTCTATTGTGACATCACAATCTATTGCCATGGGAGTAATTTTGACATCACAAGTAGAGCATTATGACCTCAGGCAGGGAGAAAGCAATAGAAATAGATGAACTTTTCAGGAACAATGATCCCATTTTCATGCAAATGGCCTCAGTAATAAATCATGGGGGATGAGAAATACAGGACTAATGTGAAATGCAAGGTGAGCTGTGTGTAAATAATATGTTTCGTGAAAGTTGTCCTAATGGCATCAGCTGCTCTTTAATTATTATGTAGTAGTTGGAGTGTGAAACCTCTTTACATTCTTTTAGATTTACAACTACACCACCACTCCACTGTGTATCACCATTCATGGGATGTTTGACAGTAGCAAAATATTAGCATGTTTTGGGATTCAAACCCTGATCCTCCTGGTTACCAGTGCAGTGCCCAAATCCTTAGTATGGAGCAACTGCTGTGCTGAGTAGCTTAGTTTCAAGATGACTCTTCATATAAAAGTACTGCCCTGGAAGTAGCAAATGTGTGTACTGTCCCAGGGCAGTCACACGGGTACACTGTTGAGGTGAGGTGAGGGGGGTTGGGCAGAGCTGGGGGGAGGGGATTACTCTGTTATGACTGTTTGACACTTAATAGCAGTCTCATCTTTAAGGTTTCACATTTATGCATTACAACTACAAAAATTATATAAATTCAATGTATGTATGCCCAGCTATGATTAACAGTGCCATGCACTATATCTGCACTATGCACTATTTCTGCACTGTGTGCAGTAGATTGTAATGGAAATTAAAGCAACAAATAGCTAGCTAGAGCTTTACTGGTCTGTGGTATTAAACTAAAACCCAGTGGCTGCCATAAGTTTATATTAACCTGAACAAGAACAGCTCATGAACATACAATATAGCAATGCTACCTAAAGTGATAGGCAACCTAGTAGTTGTAATTTATTACAGAATGTGCTTGTCTGAACTAAGGCAGTGACTAGCTAAAAACAGTAGAAGCTAGTTTACCCATTTCATTCACAGAACTAATGAGAAGCAGGGCTCATGTCAGATATTTGTCTATGCAGGACACAGACCCACTGGGTATGAAAAGTAAGGGTCAAATGAAAACAATAATGGGTCACATTGCTAAACCGAGCCCATATTCATAAAACAGCAGTTTAAAGCCTCTATAACAGAGAGCAAGTTGTCCACAAGGGAGAAGAATAGGAGGTTCAAAATTAAAAATGGGGTGCTAGTTGTCCAACTCCCCCACCCAAAAATGAACCTTGGACAAGTTAGAGGAGTTCCAGTGATCTGTCACAATAAATAACACCTGTTCCAACAGATCTGAACTGCATTTCAGTCATTGTACATCAATGCACAATCATGCTTCACATAAAGTCATTATCACAGAATCTGAAGGATATCTCTTAATCATGAAAAGGAGACAATTGGATCTTCCTAACTTGAAAACAAACCAACAAGAACTTGCTAGTATTTCACAGTAGTTAGTTGTTCAATTAATTAAATCAGAGGACTGCTGAAATAGATAGCATACAACCTGACAGAACAAGTGTAACAAACCATTATTCCAGCCTTGGATTTTCTTTTATGATAGACATCTTGCCTGATGCCTCAGCACCTACCGAGTCATAATGTCACACGCTTAATAGCGTGCAACATTATGGCTAAGTTGCAACAGCGCTGAATGTTACAGCTAGTGGTGCAATACCACGAATACTGCTGTACATGGTATTGCACCACTCGAAACATCCCAGGCAGAGGATAGGACCTCTGCTGGGATGGGATTCCACTGAGCAGCTGCCAAAGCTCAATGGACTGAGCCACTGCAATGAGGAACCCAGGCGCTGCATCTGGGACTGGGTGTGATTCCCGGTCCCAGAAACTTTTATTTATTTATTTTTTTACACTTTGCACAATCCTGAGTTAACCCCACCCCCAGAGTTGAGAATCTTTATGGGGCGTTAGTGCAGCCCATAACAGCGGGGCAGGGGTGGGGCCACTCACAAAAAAAAAAGAGTTATGCCACATGACAGAAATCGCACTGTATTTGCAGCACTATTTAACCATGCAGCATAATGTCTTGCAACATTATGACCCCATGTCGACTGAGCAGGGATTAAATTGGGCAGGAGCTCAGAGGAACTCAGTTCCACCACATCTTAAAAAAACTGTGAAATGACAGGTCAACCACTTCTGCCACCTCTCACTATTGATCACTACAGGAGAGCTTACTTTCACTTCCTAGAAATGACTGGTTCGCCACTTAGAAATCTAGATGTGAGAGTTCCTCTTACTAAATATTTCCAATTTAACCACTGAACCTGAGTGTAACACATTTTAGTATTTGCATTCGGTCAAGTAATTGACTGAAACATCCTTACACAAGAGGTGGTGGGGAAAGTTAAGGAGAAAAGGGTAGCATTCAGGAAGTATAAGGAAACACAGAAGGAGCAGGACAGAGAACTGTACCAGTTAAAGCAGAAGGAAGCAGGAAAGGCAGTCAGAATAGCAAAGGCCCAAACCGAGGAAAAAATAGCCAACTCAGTTAAGAAAGGGGAAAAAACCTTTTATATGTACATTAGGGAGCAAAGAAAGACCAAGGGAGGGACAGTGAGGCTTAATAAAGGGAAGACAGTGTGGGCTGAGGGTGACAGTGAAAAGCAGTGATACTGAACAAATACTTCTGCTCAGTATTCACAAAAGAAGAGGAGGGGAGGTACGTAATTCAAAGAATAGAAGCACTCTGGATAGGGAGGTCGATAACAGTCCATTCACAGAAGAAAAGGTTCTGAAGGAACTCTTAAAACTGAAGGTGGACAAAGCAATGGGGCCTGATGGGATTCACCCAATAATTCTAAAAGAACTAAGGGTAGAACTCATGACACCACTGACTATCCTTTTTAACAAATCATTGGAGGATGGTGTAGTACCTGAGGACTGGAGGAGGGTGGATGTGATTCCCCTTCACAAAAGTGGAGCAAGATAGAGGCAGGAAACTACAGGCCTGTTAGTTTGACCTCAGTGGTAGGGAATATGATGGAATCACTTCTGAAAGAAAGAATTGTTGAATTTCTAGAGGCCAGTGGGACACAGGACCCTAGGCAGCATGGATTCACAGCAGGAAGGTCTCATCAGACAAATCTAATAGATTTCTTTGCCTGGGTGACCAATGTAGTAGATCAGGGAGGGGCTGTGGACATGGCCTACCTAGACTTTAGCAAGGCATTTGACACAGTCCTACACAAAAGATTGATGTACAAGTTAGCCAGCCTTAGAGTGGGCCCCAAGGTGGTAGCCTGGGTAAAAAACTGGCTGGAAAACAGAACGTAGAGGGTAATAGCAAACAGAGTCCATGCTGAAGAAAGGGGGGTTACTAACAGGGTACCACAGGGTTCAGTACTGGGACCGGTCCTCTTTAATGTCTTTATAAGTAACATTGCAGATGGACTGGAAGGAAAAGTATGTCTCTTTGCAGATGACACAAAGATCTGCAACAGGGTCAATACAGAAGGTGGGGTGGAAAGGATGTGAAGGGACTTGGCAAGGTTGGAAGAATGGTCAAATGTATGGCAGCTTAGAATCAAAACAAAGAAGTGCAAAGTAATGCACCTGGGAAACAAAAGCCCAGGGGAAGAGAACACAGTGGGGGGTGAGACACAACAATAACAATGGAAAGGGACCTGGGGGTAGTCATATCAGATTACCTTAAGCTGGGCAAGCAATGTGAGAAGGCAGTAGGGAGGACTGTTGGGATACTGGGATGCATAGGGAGAGGCATCACCAGTAGAAAACAAGAAGTTGTTATCACTCTGTACAGACAGTTGGTGAGACCCCATCTGGAGTACTGTGTGCAGTTCTGGAGACCCCATCTCCGCAAGGACATAGACAGGATGCAGTCTGTCCAGAGGAGGGCAACTAAAATGGTGCAGTGTCTACACGAGAAGACATATGAAGAGAGATTAAAGGAGCTTAATAAGTATACCCTTGGGGGGGGGAGGGACATGATAGAAACTTTCAAGTACCTCAAGGGAATTAACAAAGTCCAAGAGGGTAGCATCTTTCAGAAAAGGAGATGTGCAAGAACAGGAGGACACAATTTGAAGAGAGAGGGGGGGACAGCTCAGAGGTAATGTGGGGAAGTATTTTTTCATGGAGAGGGTTGTGGAATACATGGAACAGCTGTCCTGAGGAGGCAGTGGAGTCAAAAACAGTGGGGGAATTCAAGAATGCATGGGACAGACATAAGGCAATTCTAGTGTGGGGGTAGGAAGAAATAGGCTGTTGGTTAACTAAGATCTGCAGCTTATCCATTAGGTAGGAAAAAGGGCAGACTAGGTAGGCCAAGTGGTCCTTATCTGCCGTCAGATTCTATGTTTTGATATTTCTACTGTAACATGTAATCTCTTGTATAAGCCATGTCAGAGCAAACTGCTACTAATAGTATTATTCTGTTTATTTCGCTTTGTGTTTATTATGTACTTGTTCACCTACTTGTTTTGTCTTTTGATATGGAACCTCTTTAAACGAGCCCCTGGCTCAAAGGTCTGTCCAATTACCTCAAAGATCCAGAAGCAAATGATTTGGTCCATTAAAAGGTATCAAATCATTTGCTTCTGGATCTATTCTTGCAAGGACCAATACGGCAACTACTAAATCTACAGTTCAATTACCTCAAATAAATAAATAAATAAAATAATTTATTATTCTTTCCTTCTACACAGATTTAAAAAAAAAACAGGTATTGACCTCAAAACCATTTACATCATAGCAACCTGTCGAATAGATAGTAGTAATCTCGTGTATATTTATTTAATAGTAGTAATCTCGTGTATATTTATTTATGTTATTTATTTCAAAAGTTTTACCAGGAAAGGCATACTGGGCTAGGAATCAGCTTGTTTCTTTTGTATCAGTAGGACATATTTCTGGCCAAGTGACTGGGTAGTAGGATAAAAGAGCTGCAGTGTTTAAGACACTGTTTCGTGGACAAACATCAGGATTTTCCCTGTCTTGGTAATAAAACAGGTGGAACATCAGTACAGAAGTGATATTTGCTCTCTTGACAAAATACTTAGCACATGCACCTCTTGGCATTCAATTCACTTGGGCCACACAGTATCTGACCTTAAAAGAAGTCCCTCACCCATACCCCTTACAACCAGAGGGTTGTGTTCAGTGGTGCAGACAAAGTATTTCAGGTTTTTTTTGGACGACAGATGGGGAAAAAAATATGAAGCTCCCCAGTCAGAGTAAAAAAATAGTGCCCCTAGTTCAACTGCATGGCAAAAAGCTGCATCATATCTGCTGCCAGAAGTCAACATTTCTGACAATTGAGTAGTGACACTTTGTACTAAAATTACCACATGTTGCAATCATATTGCTGGTATCACCTCTTTTTTTCCAGCTGATTGTCCTTTGCTTGAGCATGCAGGCACAGATTATGGGTACCACTTAGCTGGATACTACTCACACTGCTTTAAAGACCTTTGAACTTAAAAACCTCTATTCCCAGTAAACAAGACTAAAATTTACTTTTTGTAATTAGTTTTACTACTGACCTGAACAATGATGACCATTTATTTTGGTTGTGGGGTCCTTGAAGATTTAGTCATACACCTCCCCACCCACCCATTTAGAGCCATTTCCTCTGAATGGGAGCAGATTTTTTATATTTTTTTTAATGACACAGCTTTTGGCCAGGACAGGCTCATTGAGACAAAACTCATTTTTGTGCACATCCTGGGAGCAGAGAGAGGTTAAGTAACTTTTTGCATATGACACAGTATGCAAGTGGAAGTTGTGGGAATCAACCCCAGGTTTGCTGGATATACCAAGCTTGTTCACAGTTTGTTTCTCAACTCTAGGCTATACTACCAGCCCCCTCATAGCAAGTTGCAACCTAATGGCATTATGGTGACATTAGAGTAAGGATTTAATTATGCTGTTTTTTCCCCCCCCATTTGGACCCTTGGACCCAGACCCCCATTCACTCATCCATCCTCCACTGTAGTGCTGGGGTGGCAAAGATGGTACTTTTCCCACAGCTAAGAGAGCAGTTGTCTTCAAAGTCAATGTCAATGCCACTTCTTGGTTGTCAAGCAAGGCGTACAAGAAATGCACATAATGCAGTTTTGCCTGGCCTTTGCAGTTTGAGCATTGAGTGACTCCCAGGTCTTGAGGTCTGCAGAATTATGAATTCTCCAATCTTGTATTTAACTGGCAGCAACAAATGGGGGTCCACAAATAATGTTCCATTGTCCACAAACTTAAAATTCAACCAAGTGCTTAGCAATTAGCAGTTTTTATCTCTGCCTTTCCCCCCATCCATTTATTAAAATGTACCTGCACTGGTCTGGTCCCAGCTTCTACTCTGCACAGTGCAAACTGGCTCTCCTTATCATTGGTGCGATGCAACCACTATACAAGCTTACACCATCCATTCCACTCAAGTCATGGCCTGCTTAGGAGCACCCACACTGGTCTGTGACTGTCTGCCACTCAATCTTGCCGGCTCCCATCCCTGGTGATTTCTCGCTCCCTCCCCAATGCACCGACCACGACTGACTATCTTAATTCTCACCATCCCCAATCCACCACTCTAACTCACACACTGCTGGGCTAGGGTAAAGGATGCAAATAATGCTGCCAGCCTGCCACATTGAGTCCTGTGTCCTGCCCCTTGACAGGTTTGCTGTACCCGGCTCAAATCCTTGGTGCGAATTCACCCATACATTCTCTATGTACATGTGCAGTACATTCCATCTCAGGAAAAAACAATGCCTCCAATAGGAATGGCGAAGGAATTGGGGACAGCAATGGAGGGGTGGAGGTGGTACAGTGCACAGTGGCTGGTAGTGGGAGGGGTTCCATTGTAGTAGGGGAATCGGGGACAGCAACGGTGTCCCAATAATTAAAACCATTCGGTTTCACACTATTTAATTTATAGATTCATTTAATCACTTTTTATAACAATAAATTGTCTCTGTCACCACCCATTTTAATCAGTGGTACCCATTCAAGTCCTATAAATCTAAAGTCATGTAAACTGGAATTATGGGCATCAAAAAAGTGCAAACCAACAGAAGTGTCCATTTTAGAATTTATAACAGTCCTGACATGCTCCTAGATGCATTCTTTTAAAGAATGTATAGACTTACCCACATAAATTAATCCACAGTTACACCACAAAACATAAATAACATATTTTGTGTCAGAAGTAATCAGTTCTTTTACTTTTACCCTCAACTCAGGTGATTTGGGATGTACAAAAGTAGCATTTGGTTGTGCATATTTGCAAATCGTTACATCTAGAGCATCGATGAAAGCCCTTTGCTCATAGGGGTAACCAAGTCTGTATCTGTTTACAAGTTGGTTTACATCTACTATGCACCAAATTGTCTTTCAGGCTATTAGCCTTAGTAAAAGTAACCCTGGGTTTTTCTCCCACTGCAACGCCAACACTAGCATCACTAAATAAAATTGACCAATTTTTGTGAATAATATTCCCCACACTTCCTGATAAATAATTATATTCAGTGATAAATGTACATGGGGCCACTTCTGGCATTATTCTATCTTTCTTAGATCTAAATTTCATTAATGAACTCCTAGGAATGTTTTAACTTTATCATATGTTCTGACCAATAATTTCCAATCATAACCCCTCTCCCTGAATCTCGACAGTAAATCACTAGCTTGTTCGTCAAAGACTTCATCGCTACTACGATTACGGTGAAGATTCAAAAGCTGGCCATATGGAATAGAACTTTTTAAACTTGGGGGATGTGCACTAGTGACATATAATAGTGAATTAATTGCTGTGGGTTTTCTATAACATTCTGATTTGATGACATGCTGCCCATCTCAAACCATCAATGTAAGATCCAAGAAATTAATTGTTTTCTTATCAGTACAATATATATAAATTTTAGATTGAAATCATTAATATTAATCCAGGCAATGAAATCTGGTATAAGTTCCACATTGCCTTTCCAGATGCACAGCATATCGCCAATAAAACAAAACCAATGACAAACATTTTCAAAAAAGGGATTAACCCTATAATCATAAAGAAAACCTTTGTCCCCACTGTTACATAAATACATTTGCATAACTGGGGGCCATAGCTACCCCCATTGTGGTGCCACATTGTTGTAAATATAACTGTCCCTCAAATTCAAAAAAGTTGTGTATTAAAATGTACTTTAAACCATCCAGAATAAACTGTTTTGGTACATCATACCTTGCTTCTAAGTTTGTTAATGTTATATCAACTGCTTCTAAACCCTTAGAATGTTCAATTGAAGTGTTTAATGTGTCTACATCTATAGAAAGCCATGCATAATCTGGTTCCCATGTGAGATCCATCAATTTATGTAACAAATCAGTACCATCTCTGATGTAGAAAGGTAACTCAATTACATTTTGTTGTAAAAAGAAATCGATAAACCTGTCTAAGTTCTCTGTCATAGTTCCACATCCCAAAACAATTGACTGACCTGGTGGCTCTGATCTATTTTTGTGGATTTTTGACAATATATGAAACCCAGCAGTAACTGGAAAATCCACCCAAATATATTGATACTCATTTTCACTGATGTCCCATCTGTTCATGGCATCATTAAGAAGGGAAAATAATTCCCTCCTGAATGGTGTCGTGGGGTCTGTCGATACAACCTGATAATTCTTTCGATCACTAAGAAGCCCTGAGACAATATTTTTATATTGTGCAGTGTCAAAGATTACAACATTACCACCTTTGTCGGCTGGTTTAATGATGATTGATGTATTTCTAGTTAATTGTTCCAGAGCATGCTGTTCACCCACTGTTAAGTTTTTATTCCTAGGGTTCTGTGAACCAGTGTTCAGTAATTCCTGTACCTGCCTACATACTGTTTTCTCAAATGTACTAATGGCATTATTATACACCCTAGGGAAAAAGGAAGATTTAACTTTGAATAACTTTTTCCTTAATTCCTTTAATTTATTACCACCATATAATATATCGGTAGCTACTGCTGTAGATTCTTGTGCATTTTCAAACAAAAAATCCTGTAAAATATTTAAATCACAGTCATACGAATCTTCAACAGAAATATCAGGCATATCAAAAGGAGAATCTGTGCATATAGTTTGTAAATTTCCCACAATGTTACCATCTACATCCAGTGAAGCAGAAGACACTGCAACAATTAAGTAACCAAGTCCTCAACCTCAGAGGGATCTGGTATAAAGCCTCTCATGTATGTAGTTCCACTACTACTTAATTGTTCTTGAAAGTGCACTTTCAGTTTAAACTTTATAAAGAATTTATGCAAGTCTACAAATACATTAAAGTCATTAACAGGGGAGTAGGAATAAATGTCAAACCCCTTTTAAGTACATTTACCTGATTTTTCTTCAGTTCAATTGAATATAAATTAACTATTTGTAGCTCACAGGCTTGTTCTTTAGATTAAGTGTTCATTCATTGCTCCTCCCTGCATTTATTTCCTTGATGTCCTCGTCTTGTCTTACGATTTCGTTTTCTTTTTCTGTGTTCTGTACTGATGTTTGTCCTAAAAATGTACATCTCCTATTCTGAATATTCCTGTTCTGATGACCACATCCTGGCACACTTTGTTGTCTGTGGTTATTATTTCTACTCCCAGACCAACCTTGAAAATGAATCCTCAATCTCCCTCTACTGACCGATCATTGTCTTGACCATTGGAGGATTTCTCCCCTCTCGTAATCACCTTTATCTCTCAGAAATTTTTGGTTTTTTTCTTTCAATGATCTCTCCTTCCTATTTAGCAAGTCTATTTTGTAATTTGCTGTCAAGATCAGTGAATAAAGAATGAGACTTAAATCCCAAGGCTTTTTCTTTTAAAGTCTTAAGTTCAACTGAGAGTTTATTATAGTTGTCCAAATTACTTTTAATAATCAATTCAATGAAAATCTTCAAGCAAGCACAAGCTGCTTTGAGCCATTCCTCTTGATACACAAATTCCTTCAGACCACTAGATGGTACAGTAGTAATTCAGAGACCATACAGAGCATGTTCCCTCTCAAGATATTCTTCAAATGTGGATATATCGAAAGTCAAGTCCATTTCTTTCTTTAACAGTTTTTCTAGCTCAAAGAAAACATCTTTGATAGAGCTAGCACCTTCATTAATACCTGTTCCATTTGAATGAACTCCACTGCCCTGTAGTTTGTCTCGTGCTTGTTGCCTACTTGCCTCAAATCCATTTGATGTTTCCCTCCTATAGCTTGTTCCTTGTACTGCAGCTGCTTTGGTCGACCCTTGGTGACTCATAGTAAGTCCCAAAGACAAGCAAATTCACAGATTTCTTTGAATAATTCAAAATGAAAGGAAATATGAGCAAATTTGAGCTGATACCTCTCTCTTAGAGTATAATGCTGTCATTAATTGCTTGGTAAAAAATGAAAAATGTTTTACTTGCCGACTGCACAGCACAAAAAGGCTCTTAAATACCATTCAAAAAGGTGAAATACTGGTGCCCAGGCAAATCAAGCCAGTTCTCTTCACAAGGGGATGGCTACTCCCATAACAAGCATAAACCAAAAGAAGTGAAGGCACACAAGCTGCAGATTTGCAAGTACTTTTTATCGATGTAAATGAACACCACAAACAGTACAATATATGTGATGGTAGATATAAACTTTACTACCACTGATTACAAACTTTAAATAAAGTAAATGATGCAACTCAATGACAATAATTCAGAGAGGAGTAAAGACCCAGCACTTTGACTCTTAACCAGAGTCTTCCTAAAGGGTGTAGGAAACAGAAACAAATGACCCTTAAATACCAAGATTAATTAATCAAAGGGGTAAGGCCCCTATAGCAAACAGGTGAACAAACAATAAACAATAATTACAAAACCAGTTAAAACACTTCAGTTTATCAGTATTAGAGAATTGGTTCATAAAGAACAAATCATTCCTTTATTTACAAAAGTCTAGAAAGTCTTACAAAAATATTTTCTTATAATCTAACTAATCCAATATGTTACAAAAAGCAGTATTCTAGAATATCAAAGCCTAAAAGATCTGTAAATAGCACATATCTAGAACCCCCCAGTAAATCAATCTCATGGAAATCCATTGTAATTCTGGGGTATATAAACAATGTATAGGTTAGGTCCATGATGCACAAAAATATTACTGAAACATTCCCAGTAACCCAGAACATGAAATTAACTGATAAATCTAATAATTGAGATATAAAAAAAACTGTGTGAGAACACACTGTATATCCATTATCATACCGACCTAATGGGTTATGAAAAATGTTACAAGGCCTGGAAATTCAAGAAAAGCAACAAAGCAGTGAAACACTGTGCCTTGCTATGATTCATTGGGGATGAGTTTGTGGGGTATCCCTTAATCCCAATCAGCTTTTTGCTGAATAAAAGGATACAAGACTTGAAGGACAACAGTGGTGCTGCTGGGGAGCTTTTGCTGAGCACTGAAGTATTTATGTTTATGATTAAGGGGCTACTGGTGTGCATTTGTGGACACAGCACGTTCATGACAGAGGGAATAGTATTTATTTCTTTATGTAAATGTTTCACCAGCAAAGGCACATTGAGCAGCTATTGCTCATTTCCAGGTGTGTTGTGGGGAAAGGGGAAGGGGGAAAAAACAGAATGATCAGACGGATTAAAGAGCTGGTGACATGATTCAGGCAGGCAACTCATTCAGATGTTGCCTGCCCGATTAGCTAAATAAACTTGTGCTGCAATTTTTTTTCAGGAAAAATACTTACATTTTAACTTACAATGCCTGGCCCATACCTTCTGTATTCGAGCTGAGTGGCCATCTCACTGCTACAGCCCTGCCCCAAAAATCAGCCTTTCGATGACTTTAGGAATGGACCGGGGCTGCAGGCACTCTATATAGTAAGTAATTGGATGGGGATAGGATTGGGGAGGGGGCTGTCTAAATGTACTAATGTTATTTATGCTGGTGGTTATACATGCATGGGGAAATGACAGATCACCCCATATATGTATAATGGGCAGCAAATATAACGTTAGTACATTTAGATAGCCCCCTTCCCCGATCCTATCCCTGTCCAGTTACTTACTATATAGAGCACCTGCAGCCCTGGCCCATACCTAATGTCATCTAAAGGCTGATTTTCAGGGCTGGGCTGCTGCACTGAGATGGTCGCTCGACTCATTCATGGAAGGTACGGGCCAGGCATTATAAGTTAAAATGTAAGTATTTTTCCTGAAAAAAAATTCCAGCGCATGCTTATTTAACTAATTGGGCAGGCAACTTCTGAATGAGTTGCCTGCCTGAATAATTTCACCAGCTCTTTAAGCCAACAGCTAGTTTCACATGTAGCAGAATAGGAAGAGCTTACAGTTTGTAAGTGCTTAACCCATTTTACAGTTATATGCACAAGTAACATATTGCAGTCAGGGAAAGCAAAAATATGGTAGTGTGTATGAAAACAGGAACTGTAACAATCACAATTGCCTCTACAAATTGAATGGAGAGAGAAGTCAATAACACAGTCAGGGAATCAACTAGCAACAGGAAGAGAATTACAGCAGTACACCGAATACACATTTAAACATATTGCAGTTCCACATACAATAGTGATAAGTGCATATTGATTAGTAGTTACAGTCCTATTAGGGTACTGGCATATAGATAAGGTAGGGACTGCCCTACTGGTGCAGAAAGTGAGATCAGTGCACTGTGACCATGTATGACAGCACCAGAGTTGACAGCATAATCATGGATGGATCTTGGGTGGAAGGTATCAGTCAGAGGGAGAGGGGGTATACAGCAGGGAGGGTCGAAGTGGAGAGGGAATAAGGGAAGGGGGTGGGTAATTAGGAACAATTGCAAGTAGGGGAAAGAAGCTGTGCAGAAGGGAAGAGATAGCAAATGGGGAGGAGGCATGGCTGATGGGAAGGGGAAGGGAGTATAAAGAGGTTCTAGTGCTCAGTGAAAGTATTGTCTGCCTATAGCCCATATTTTCTCCTGCTTAGAACATGTGGGAGTTGCCAAACCAGAGATAGGCTACTCCAGAGTTGCTACTGGCCCACAATTGACAGGGATGTGTCCAATTACTTTAGAGCATGACCCATTTGCCAAGAGATAGAGAAGTGTAGTAACAAGGTTACTATGGCTTCTAGGCCCAAAGTACTGGGGGGCCCAAACTGATGGGGCCAGACCATAATCAAGACAGTGCACTTTGGGGGTAATATGCTAACTTATTTAGGAGGGGGGTATTAGAGACTGCCTTCCTGACCTCGTACAAGTGTAGGGAACTAGGTCTGGTATTGCTGACATAGAGCAGTTTATGCAACTGTCTGTCAAACTGAGGTCCAGAATGGACAGGATATTAAAAGCTGTATTGTCCATAGCAAGAGGCTGCAGAAATTGACAACTTCAATTCAGCTATGATTCAGACCCCCTGTCTTCAGTCTGACTTTAACATTTTGGCAAAGGAAACTTCAAGTTCTTTTTATGGGGACAAGCTAACAATAAGGGTATATGGCAATCCTCCCACACCCCTCTACCACACCAGCCAATCACAACCTCTCCCACCATCCCCTGTTCCTCTAGTCAGTTTTGTAAAAATAACTCACTTTTTCAGTTTTTAAGATCTCAGGAGAGAGGGGAAGAGGAAATTGACTGAGGTGGGAAAGGGATGGCCACTGGGCTAGTCTAGTAAAGGACAAAGTATTTTTTTTAATTACTTGGCCAAAGGTAAAATTGATTTGAAGTAGCCCAAAAGCTCAATTGTGCTGAATCACATGTGAAAGTACTGAATTTTGGAAAATGTTTTGCAATTCAAATTCATCATTGGTTCATCCTTAGTCCATATTCACCTTTAACCCAAAGAAATGGTAAAATGCATTTGTCAATGTTGCATGTTTGCTTGCTGATATTAGCACTGGACATGCAGGATTTAGACAGATGCAGAATAGGAGTGGCAGTGAAGTATTGAACTTACGCCAACCCCACCTCTACCTTGCAGAGATGGACAGGCATTGGGGTGTGCCTCTGCGATGTTGCCCATAATGCTCATGGCATTTTACCTCACCCTATCCTGTAGACACCGACAAGTGTTGAGTTGTGCATTGGGGTGTTCAGCTTCACAGTCACACTATTTCATAAGGACATACAATGAAATGGGTGCAGTATAGGAGAATGAGGTGAAGTTTGGGGCCGAAGAGTCCAAGGCACACCCGATGCCTGTCACTAGCTTCGGGGTGGGGGTGGTGGTGGGGGTGGAATGGCATGAGCATTACAACCGGTGATCCAAAGGCACACCCCAGATGCCTGTCTGTCTGTACAGGGTGGGACGTTATGGTTAGAAACCCTAATGCACCAGGCGTTTGTTAGTATTTGCACTACAAATTTTCAACATGTCATTTTTGTGACCCCCACCTCATGAAAGCATTTGGGACCTCTTCTCATGAACAGTGGCTCTGTGATTTTGTTAATGTATCCTGAACTTTGAGTTCCCACAACAACTGTCCCATTCTGCACCAGATGTGCAAAAACACAGATTGGGCAGGATGTGAAGAATGACAGCTGCACCATTCATAGGGTGGTGTGAAGGGATGGCAGTGTTGGAAATCTGTGGTGGAAATATTAAAAATGCTTGAAGTTCCGAGCATATGTGGAAACTGTGCAACACATGCTTGTACCGTAGTCATTTAGTGGAATTATTTCACCAAATTTTCAACATAGGCATTTTGTGACCTTTGCTCATGAACACTGTCACTATGATTTTCTTAATCTGTCCAAAACATTGATTTCCCACAGCGACCACGCCACTGTGTGCCAGATGTGCAAATGCATTATTTGGGCAGGATATGAAAAATGACAGTTGTACTGCTCATAAGGAGGTGTGAAAAAATGGCAGTGGTGAAAATCTGGAGTGAAAATATTACAAATTTGCGAAGTTACAAGGGTGCATAGAAACTGCACAATGCACACTTGTAACACAGTCATTTTATGGACTTTTGTCACCAAATTTTCAACACAGGCATTTTTGGACCTCTGCTCATGAACAGTGTCTCTGTGATTTCCTTAATCTGTCCTGAACACTGATTTCCCACAGGTGATAACGCTATTCTGTGCTGGGAGTGCGAAAACACTTTTTGACCAGGATGTGAAAAATGACAGCTGTACTGTTCATACAGAGGTGTGGAAAATGGCAATCTTGAAAATCTGGAGTGAAAATATTACAAATTCACGAAGCTACGAGCATGTGTAGAAACTGCGCAACACATGCTGGTAACGCAGTCATTTTTTTGGAATTTTTTAACAAAATTTGCAACATAGGCTTTTTGAGAGCCTACCTCATGAACAGTGAGACTGTCGTTTTGTTAAATGGTCCGGAAAGGTGATTCTGCACAGTGACCGCAAAATCACTTTTTGGGACTGAATAATGAGATGACAGTGACTGAATTCATGAGGTGGGGTCCCAAGAACCCCATGTTGAAAATGTGGTGCCAAAATTCAAAAAAATGGCTGAGATATGCACCAAAGTTGATAAAAACCCATGTATGCCATTATACAACTTACCGGCATTTCTTCAGTTCACAGTTGACTTTGAAGAGTGCAGAAGTGTCTTGGTCCATCGAAGATCATCACGCCAGGCTCTGGAGGTAAGTATGGGGGTGAGGGGAGTGTGGGGAGGTAGATTATGCACTGGGTGGGAGCGGGGTTGTTGGGGGGGGCATGGGGCTCAATGAAGGACCATTTCCTTTTTTACAGGATTTAAAATTAAAGACTAAAGACATCACTGGACACTTTTGGCACACTGGGGTGGGCTCCCAGCATGCCACCTGGCCAGGTGTTTGTTAGGGAGGTGGCTACTGGAGCTGACAGGGATTGGGCACCCCCTTGGCACTTAACAAATGGGGGTGCATCACGCCAACGGGGATTGGGCTACCCATCGGCAAATAAACTGGGGATGGGGACATGCCAACAGGGGGATTGGGAACCCCCAAGTCAGCTTTCACTGGAACTCTGAGGTGGGTGACGAGAGTCGCCACCAAACCAGCCATGTTTTAAGAAATTTTACACCAGGCAAGGGACAGCCCTGCAACGACGGGTCGCTCCCTCATTGCAGCAGCGGATTCCTTTCAAGGTGGTGGCATGCTGGCTGAACTAGTGTCAGCAGCAGCATGCCACTGCATTTGGGAAAGCGGGACAAGCCTCAAAGGCACTGGGGGCATTGGAAGCTACAGTGCTGCACCTCCAAAACCCCGCTTCTCTCCTAAGCTGTCACGAAATGTTTCTTGCTCATGCACATAAGCAAACCAAAAAAAGTATGTATGTGTGTGTAACAAGGGAATTATAAGGGCAAATAACATTTAATTATCATTTTTTAAATGTAAGGCAGTTTTAATTTTAGGGCGTAGTTGAAGGTTTTTAGTGATTATAGGTGGCAGACATGTTTGAGATGCCAATCAAGGATGTGTGGTTAGCATTGATTTTAGTGTGATGAGGCTGCTGGATCTTCATCTGGTGCTGTTTTGCTGAAATAACAGCACTGATAAAGATAGCCCTCAGCCAATCAAGTTTCATGACTTAAAAAAAAATTTCATAATACAAGTTAAAATCCTACAGAATATGTATTGCACCCTGGTCAAACTACATGAGGTAGCATGGAAGATGGCATAGTAAAACATATTCTATGAGACTGTACTAAAGCACAGCCCGTATGAAAACAAGTGCAAAAATCTTTGGATCCCATGCTAGGGCTAGAGGATACTTTCACAACAGAGCAGTGCCTAATAGGACTGGGGGAGGAATCCCTTATGGGACAAAGAAAATAGCACTTCATCATCATGACAATGGCAGTGAACAAAATTATTCTGTGTCATTAGCTAGACAAGGAAATCCCAACACCAACACTAACAGAATGGCACCAACAGGTTCTATAATCCCTAAGAGTGGAGAGAATGTTGCTTTCCGTATGACATCAGTACAAGGGTTTCCTGAAAAAATGGGAATGTTTGTATGCCTTGCAAGTTATTGCAGAGATTTAAAGTAAATCTTTCCTGTAACAGGATGGGCCACAGCAATTCATTTATGCCACTTTCTAGGACAGAACTTAATTATTCCTAATGGTTTTTAAACTTTTGCAGAATTCAATACCTGATTTAATGCTAATTCTTCTTGATAATGAGTTGCCAGAGGGATGAAGGGATTGACTGTACTACAAAGTGTTGCTATGTGTTTACTGTCTGTACTGTGCACAGTGTCCTGTATGTTTAATATATATTGAACATTTTCAATAAAGTTCAATTAAGTAAAAGAAAAACAAATAACCACTTTTTCCATTTCACTCTCAAGAGTTTTATTTGAAGATCAGATATCTTATCTGCAGTATAAATTACTGCATTATCTGCACAGAACAACATTGTTGCTGTATTATACTGCAGATGTGCAGCAGCCCATTACTAAACAGGCAAAATAACAGAGGTCCTAATATGGACAACTGTGGCATGGGGAAGGGGTGGAGGTATGGCCTCTACCCCTTGCTGCTCAAGCTCGCAGCCCCTGTCATCTCCTAACCTCTGACTTTCATTTTTAACCTCACTTTTGCCTCAGCTACCATGCCTGCCACCTGGAAGGTTGCTAAAGTCATCCCTAATTTTTTTTTTCAAATAAAAGTTCATTGAGTTTTTAACAATACTGAGAACAGAACCAAGGGAAGAAAATACATTAGACATTATACCGTGAAATACACCATACATTAGAACTGTTCCCACCCTCCCTCCCCTCCCCTTCTCCCACTACCCTGAAAACCCCCACCCCCAAGACCATGCGGTGCCCCAACTCCGCATTCAGCACAGTCAGTTCACCAGAATAAGTGGGTCAAAAAATTAAAATTAATCACAGAGGGCTGAGGATCAATTAAAGAGAAAACAAGGTATACAGGGGTTCCCATATCTTCCTGTATCTCTCACATCTATTATTAAGACTTGTTATCATCGTTTCTGTCCTGATGTTAACAAGGAGCTCTTTGAGCCATTCAGAGTAACAAATATCATCATTATCCTTCCTGTGATGTACTATAACTTTTTTAACAGACATGGCGATAAGGGCCATATGATATCGTTTGAGGGGTACTGAAATTTCAGTATAATCACCTAAAAGACAAACTTCTGGGGTAAATAAATCAGTCAGCCCCAGTAAAGGGTCTAATTTTTGCTGGATACTGGTCCAAAGTGCTATTGCTGTAGGACGGGTCTAGAAAATATGATACAGAGACCCTTCCACTTGCTGACAACGAGAACAGATGAGTGAAGCAAGAAGACCAAACTTGAATAATTTTTGTGAGGTGAAATATAAGTTGTGCAGTATGTGAAATTGGGTTCATTGGAGCCTGTCTTGGGTAATATATTTATGAGAATTACACCATAAGGCAGTCCAGTCTAACTCCTGGTTGGCGAAAAAGAGGGTCCAATAATTTGCAGGAGCAAAACACTCCGGATAGGCCTGATTGTATAATCTCTTATAAATAATGGATACGGAATGTTGTGATTTGTCTAGGAGTGACAGTTTGCTAAAAAAGGTTTTAGTTCCCTGCTAGGGAGGAACTATTCTGAACACTTTTAGGACAAGGTGTCTTAATTGAAAAACTTTAAAAATAAGTTTAATTGAAATATGGAGATTTTTAAATCTCAGTAGAGGAATACCACAAATTCTTAGTTGTAATGAAATGGGAAAGACGCACATCGGCCAATTGGGAAAGCCAGCTGATTGAGATTAGTTTATTATCTATCTTTAAATTTGGGTTGCCCCATATAGGTTGTGTCAAATCTTGGGTGTAATTGTACCTAAGGAAGGTACACAATTGAGTGTAAATTCTAATGGAAGTTGCAGTAGAGGTTGATTTTAAATTGAGGGGAAGAGCACAGGCTTTTATATGAAAAAGTGCACTCGGAGTTAAACCATTGGCTTGAATAAGAGAAAATTAAATGTTGAGCCATTTAAGAACAAGAGAAGAAGCAGATGCCTCTTCCAAGTTCCCCATCCATCGAGCATATTTGGCAACATGACTCGACCAGTGATAAAATGTCAAATGAGGAAGGCATAAGCCTCCCTTCTCTTTGGGGGCAGCCAGTTTGTGCTAAGCAATCCTGGGTTGATTATTAGCCCAGATGAATTTTGTAATCAAACCATGGACTTTACTGAACCAGGTGAAAGGTAGCCAAATATTGAGTAGATGAAGAGGGTAAAAAAGTCTGGAGAAAATGTTCATTTTGATTAAATTGACTCTGCCCCATAGGGAGATAGGTAGTTTGGACCATCTGTGTAGATCCAAGCCAATGGTATTCACCAGGGCGTCCAGATTTAATTTCTGAATTAGAGCCGAACTTTTGGCAATTACAATACATAAGTATCTTAGGGAGTCCTGCTTTCAAGACAGGCCCAAAGCTGTGATGGAACTTTTGATGACCTTATTTAAGAGGGACTACAACAGTTTTATCCATGTTCAATTTATAATTAGATATTTCTACTACTACTAAAGGGAAATTATATGCATTTAGAGCACAAAACAAAAAATTCCAATCTGTTCTGTCGAAAGCCTTCAAGGCATCCAGAGAGACCAAAGCTGCAGGATAAGGAGTATCTCTGGATGCCGAGAGAACATGCGAGAGTATACGGA
The DNA here is from genome assembly GCA_016271365.2 of Neoceratodus forsteri. Taxonomy (NCBI): domain Eukaryota; kingdom Metazoa; phylum Chordata; order Ceratodontiformes; family Ceratodontidae; genus Neoceratodus; species Neoceratodus forsteri. The sequence goes on along the minus strand of CM028133.1, from coordinate 409,879,823 downwards.
GGTGGTCAGTCGAAGAACATCCTTTCATGACTCCGACTTGGTCGGGTCCAATGAGGACCAGGAGGACCAGATTAATTCGATCAACTAGTAATTTAGTTAAAATCTTGCCATCTTAATTCAATAGGGATATTGGATGATAGCTGGTAGTCAATTCCAGATTTTTATCCGGCTTATGTAAAAGAACTATGAGGGCTTCTGAGAATGTGGGATCTGTTGGTGCACCTGATAAAACCTACTGGAGTAAAAGAACTAGTAGGGGCATTAATTGCCTTTGAAATTTTTTATAAAAGTTAGACGAGAAGCCATCCAGTCCCGGGGATTTGTCAGAAGGTAAATTTTGGATGACTCCAACAATTTCACTAGGAGAGATCGGGGTTATAAGCAGGCTTTGCTGCGATGCAGAGAGCTTAGACAAATCTGAAGTGGACAGATAGGCATCCAGCATTTGTTCTGAGGGTGGGTCTAACATAGCACTATATAACTGAGTATAATACCTACTAAATTCCTCTACTATATCTGAAGGGGACATCAATAAGGTGCCATCTGTATGAGAGCGGATAGAAGGAATATACCTGGAAGATTCCTGTAATTTAATTCGAAGTGCTAGTAAGTGACCCGCCTTTTCACCTTGATCTGAATAAGATGCCTTTGTTCTCAAAATAGCTAGTTCTGCCTTCTCCCTTAAAAGGTCTAAATAAGCATCTTTAAGTTTGACTAGGTCCGGCTGAAGTGTCAGAAAAGTTAAGTGAGAGGTTTGCTTCAACTGAACGGATTTGAGAAAGGAGATTATTTAGTTCCTGATCTTTTGTCTTTTTTCTATGGGAAGCTAGGCTAATTAGTATAGTAATAGATAAATTCTTTACAAGCACACCATAGAAAATCTGGTCGAGAAATGGAATGGAGATTAATATCAATGAACTGCTCAGTATGTTTGGTAGGAGTAGAAACCACAACAGGATCCTCCAACAGCTGGTTGTTAATTTTCCATTGGGAATTTCTTTTTGGGAGAGTTGAGAAAGTAAGGTGACAAGTTACCAGAGAATGATCAGAGGGAGGGCCAGGTTATATGGACATGTCTAGGACACCTGGTAACAAAACATGGGATAAAAAAAGATAATCAATACGCAAAGCTGACTTATGAACAGGAGATAAAAAGGTATAGCCCTTCTCCGAGGGGTGTAAAACTCGCCAAACATCTCAAAGACCATAATGGTCAATAAGATCCTGAAAAGCCCTTTTCACGAACGCGAGGAATGAGCCAATTTGGTATCGATGAAAGTGTTCATGTCTCTACCAAGGATAATTGGCAGAGACAAAAATGGAAATAGGAGATCATTCAGCTGTGTGAAGAAGCCTGGAGAGTCTTAAAGTCATCCCTAACTTTAAATCAGTGGACTCCCCCCTCTCTTCTGACAATTACCAACTGGTCTCCATTCTCTCCCACCTTTGCAAGCTTCTAGAAAAGTTTGTCCACCGTCAACTCTCTGACCACATTGACAAATATAACCTCTTGTGCAATTTGCAACATGGGTTCAGAAAGAACCACAGCACCACCTCTGCCCTTGCCCTCTTTACTGATCATGTCCTCGGGAACATGGATTGGGGTAAAGTCACTGGGGTGGTGTTTGTGGATTTGACAAAGGCTTTTGACCTGGTCAACCACCCCCTGCTCCTTACTAAGCTCCTCCAGCTCAGCTGCTCCCTTGAGATTTGGCAATGGTTCCTGAGTTACCTGGCTGACCACTCCCAATCTAACTGTGGGTGCCACCACCTGTCTCAAACTGTCCATCACTACAGGTGTCCCCTGGGGCTCCATGTTGGGACCCTTACTATTCTCCCTTTTCACTAACTCCCTCCCTGCTGACAGCCTTAACTGCCCTGCCCTGCTGTATGCAGACAATTTAGTCCTCTACCACAGTAATAAATCCATCCAGAATATATCCTTTGTCCTTACCCAAAATTATGGCCATGCCCATAATTGGTTCTTATCGAATGTGCTCCTGGTTAATGAGAAGAAAACCAAAGCTACGCTCCTTGGTTCCAAGCCCTACCTGGCTAATGCCACTAAATCTAATTCCTCTCTCCTGGTGTTCTCCCCATCTGGACCTCCCCTGCAGTTAGTCTCTGAGTTCAAATATCTGTGTGTAACCCTTGACCCACCCCTTTCCTTTACCATGCTCATAAACCCTGTCATACACAGAATCAGTCAACAACTCAGCACTGCTTAGCGCACAATAAACTATCTTACTCCCACTGCCCAACTAGCCATTGCCCGTGGGAACCTGCTCCCTATTTTTGACTATTGCTCTCCAGTTTACTCCTCCTCTCTGTCCTCTACTCTTTGCCACAGACTCAACTCAGTTTATAACAGTGTTTGCCACTTCATGCTAATGGTTCCCTTCTCCACCCACCATTGCGACTTATATCAGTCTCTTGGTTGGCCTTCACTAAAGTGTCACTTTTACTATGCACTTGGTAGTATCATTGATGGCACAATGTGTGGGGGTATCAAGTCCCTGTATGCTTCCCTCCTCAAGGCATGTACTGTCCCCAGGTTTCTGCATGATACATCGGTCCCCCCACTGAAGGTCCCCAGAGTCTCCACTGTAAAACTCTGTCCATAGCTGCACCTTCTCTGTGGAACAGCTTCCCGGAAGCTATCTCTAGAGCTGCCTCACAAGACTCCTTCTAATCCCAACTCAGATCCTGGCTACTCCTGGAATCCACCTGCTCCTGCTCTCCAGTTTAAACCATCCCCCTCTGGGGTGTTGGTACTTATATCCTGTTTTCCCTCACTCCTGCCCCCTTTTTTCTTGTCCCCCCCTCACCCTTATGTGCTCTCTCTCTCTCTATCCTCCCTCTCCCGATCCCTACCCCTACTAGTTACCTTGTTTTCCCGTGTCTTCACCTCCTCCTCTCCCTAGATCTTTCCCTATTTGTCTTACCCTTGTACCCCTGCTCTTCTTTCCCTCCTCCTTACACTAGTACATATTAACCTTCATGTGAGCCTCCAAATCACCACTGTCACTTAGTTCCTCTGCTTTTCTCCATTTCCCCTTTAGCACCATTGGTGTGTGCATCTATTTACCACCACCAGCACCTAACTTCCCTGCTTCCTCCCTATTCATCTCCACCTAGATATTATTGCTTGTTGAACTGCTTATCTCCTAGGTTACTGTGTTGCAGTCTGTTTACTCTATTTCAAATTAGTATTACTACATGTAACTGATTTTTTCCACTACCCTGTGTCAATCTATTTTTGTACAGCTAGTTATCTGCTTTCATCTGGCTTGCAGCTGTTCAGTTACTTCTCTGTACCATTGTTTATTATGCTACGTATGTTTCCATTGGGACTTGTGTCTGTACAGCTTGAAAATTGCTACTCTTATTGGATTGTAAATTATTTTAACTGTTTGATTCTGTGCCATTGTTTGTGGCCTGGTTCATGTCTGAAAACGGTCCTTGGATCAGCACACTTACCTGGTAAACAAAGACTTGAATAAATAAATAAATAAATACATCATGGAAAAGAACACTTGTATTAGATTTAACTCATATTTTTACAAGTTGTTGGCACCCATATAAATAACTAGAAAATCATTTCAAAGCTGCTGGTATACCTAGACCAGTTTGCTTCAGTCTTGTCTTCAGGAGGAAGTGGTCCACTAAACTGAAGGCCTTGCTCAGGTCTATGACAACCTCACCAGTGAGCAAACTACATTCCATGTTAATGTGCAGGTAATTCATGAACCTAACCAAGGCCATTGCGGCACTTAGTACCTCCTGAAGCCATGCTGAGCAGCTGGCAGTACTTCATATGAGAAAAATAGGCAATCAGTTGGTCATGCACAGTCTTTTCCAGAATCCTGATGAGCAGTGATGGGGGGTAAATTGGCCTAGAGTTTCCCAGGTAATCTGATGCCCTTCCTATTATGCAGCTGCACTACATTTTTGTCTCCCAAATCTCAGATACCTTCTGGCAGCAAAAGGAAAGGTTGTACATTTAGACCATGGGTCTTGCTAACTCTTCTGCAGCTGACCAAAGGTATCTGGCATCAACCTCATCATAGAAACATAGAAACATAGATTTTGATGGCAGATAAGGACCGCTTGGCCCATCTAGTCTGCCCATTTCCCTACCTAGAGGATAGGCCACAGATCCTAGTTAACCAACAGCCTATTTCTTCCTACCCCCTACAAGAATTGCCTTATGTCTGTCCCATGCATTCTTGAATTCTCCCACAGTTTTAGACCCCACAACCTCCTCAGAAAGGCTGTTCCGTGCATCACTACCCTCTCTGTGAAATAATACTTCCTCACATTGCTCCTGGACTGCCCCCCCCATCTTTAAATTGTGTCCCCTTCTTCTTGCACATCTCTTTTTCTGAAAGATGCTACCCTCTTGGACTTTGTTGATTCCATCAAAACCTGGCCCTTTTTTGGCATCCATTTGTGTTAATAATTTGAAAGCGTCTCTAGGTTTAACAGCTTTCAAATAAAAATGTGGATGCTCCAATCACACAAAAGCATCATTCATTATTCCCTGATGTCTAACAGGACCAGGAAATTATATTGTGTATTTACTTACGTTAAGCAAATTATATTATCTGTAATATTTCACCATTCATTTCAGTAGGCTGCAAATTAAACTAATCCCTTGAGTTGGGAAAATTGTTCCACAATATTCTTGAATTTCCAATTTTCTTGTTGTTGATTTTTATAGAAATTTACTTTTGCCAATTTAATTTCCTTCTTACCTAAATGTCATAATCTCCTGTGCTTATTCTGTACGCCTAAATCATGAATCTGTTTATAAGCTTGCCATGCCTTATCTCTTTGCCTTATTTTATGTGAGATAGTAGTGTTCACCCATTCACTTTTAATGCAACAAATCCTCTTTTTAGTTTGTGTCAAAGAAAACTTTTAGAAAAAAAAATCAAGGGTTTGATTCAGGTACTTAAACAGATGTAGTTTTTTACCAATCCATATTTGACAAATTTTGTTTGAAATTAAAAGCAGCATCATCAGGAAAGTTCCTATAACTAACAGCTCAGGGAGAAGGGGCTTTAGGTCTTTTGTTACTTAAAGAGAAACTAACATGAATTATAAAATGTATCAGTATTTTTACCAGTGGAAATCTGCTTTACATAAGCTATTGGCTGAACCTGTAACATTTTTAGGGTCAGAATTGTAATCCATTTACTTGCACCTCCCTTTATAGCTGCAGGCATTCATCTTCTAAATCACAGGCTCAAAAAATGACATCACATCAGGGGAAAACAGAGGGAAAATGCAGTGCTGTCAGTAATTTACAATTAATAGTTTTTGATCCCCTCAACTCTTAGTGACATTTGCGGTAAATTGTGATGATGGAATTTTCAGGTGCCAGTATCTCTACCATCTTACAAATTTGTAAAGCCACTGTGTCATGGTGCTACAAGTATATTGCCCTGTTGTAAAAAAAGTTGTGTGCTGCCAGTGCCAATAGTTTAGAGCTCCTTTGGGGTTCTGTTGATTTGTACGATGTTTTGTGACATTTCAATTGAACTAAATGTTTTGCACCTTTGTGGTTGCAAAGTGTCCTACTAGTATCACTCTGAACAATGTTTGCACCGGTGCTGTTTTACATTTCTTTGTAGTGAAGCAGTTGTGTATAATTGTTGTTTGGCTAACATCATTTTGTGTAATAAGAGGCAGTGTGGTCTATTGGTTTGAACATCAGATTTGTACCTGGGAGGTTACAGATTCAAACCTCAGAAGAGGCAAATACTAACAGTGTGACCTTCAGCAAGTGACTTGAACCCCTGAGCTCCATTCCACTCAGCTGTACAAATGGGTAGAGGGGTACAGAAAAAAGAAGCAACAGGCCCCATTTCTCAAAACAACTGATCTTGATGCTGGTGCCCCCAGGAGGAACAGGGATGAATTACATTGTTCAGTTCCTTAATCATGGTACCAACAATGGAGGGAAGGAGGCGTCATGGACAAACTATTGATGCTCAGCAGGACTGCTTCAAAAGAACATATATGATAAATATTTTTTATGTGCTAATGGGGATTTTGACTTACAGGTGGAGAGGTATGGCCCCACACAATATTTTGCAGGGAGGCCCTTTACAGTTGTTGGCACAGCCCTGTATAAGTGACACTGAGAATACTCAAAAGAGGACCCTTTTAAGGATTCAAAAATTAAAAGTATTTATTTGAACACTATAGAAATAGGATTTCTTTTATCAAAATAAAAAAAATGTTTATTTTCTTTATAACTGCAGCTTTTTCACTCTGTCTTGCATTTCCAACATGAAATATACAGCAGCTCTTCATCTCATTGAGGCATGACTGTTTCAGTTCCCTGACCTCCCAACTGCAATCAGTAAATTAGAGACTAGCTGAGAGCAGCTCACCAATAGGCATGCAGTACTGCAGCAGGTGCTGCTTGCAGTAAGTTTTCTGTGCTAATCCTACACATCCATGCTGCCTCTCATCTTGCAGACCATTGTCTTCCATGTACCTTACCAGCCTCTCCTTAAGTGTGGTTTCCATGAGTTTTTACATGATTGAGATCATACTGATCAGCCTATAGTTTCAGATGGGTCGACCCTTGTGGAGAGGCCCTACATGTGCCATTCTCCAGTCCTGTGGCACCACACCTGACTACTGGGAACTATTGAAGTGGTGCAGCAACAGCCCCACAAGCTCCTCTGCCAGCTCTCTGAGCACCCTTGGGTGCATGCCATCAAGTCCTGGGGACTTGTCAACCTTCAGTGCCAGCAACCCCTCCTTCACCCTATCCACTTCTATCACTATGTCTGTGGTCCCTTCCCCCCTCACCTTCTTCCCCCAGATGGCACTAACCGTTATTTTTCTGTAGTGAAGACTGAGCAGAAGTACACATTCAATACTTCATTCTTGCTCCCTTCTTCCTCCAATCCTTCATCCCCCTTTCTAAGCTTAACTGTCCTATCTTTCTTGTCCCATTTCTTGCTTATATCACAAAAGAAGGCCTTCTCCCACCTCTTAATCCCTTCAGCTGTTTGTAGTTCCTTCTGTGCCTTAGCTTGCTGCACTACCTTGCCTGACATTTTAGTCAACTGCAGGTAGTATTCCTAATATGTCTCACTTGCAGTCCTCCTGTATTTCCTGTAGGCTGTCCTCTTGTGGCTCATCACCTTGGCAACCTCGGAGTTGAACCAGATGGGTGATTTGGCCCATGATTTCTTCCCCCAAGCCTTACACACACTGCTGTGGCAGTCAGTTTTGCCTCCTTGATGATGGTCCATCTTTGGTCCACCCCATGTCCACTCTGACACTGTCTAGGTGCAGCCTTAGTGCATCTCCCATCTTCCTGACATCCACCCTCCTGAAATCCAGAATTTTGATCTTGGTGGAGATGCTTTCCCTGCCCATGTCCAACTTGAACCACACTGTGCTATGGTTGTTACATCTTAGGGGTTCCTTGACCTTTATCACTTGTATATGCTCCCCATTTGTGAGCACTAGATCAATGATTGCTCCCTACCTGGTGGTGTCAGTGACACCTTGAGTCAAAAGTCCACCCTGTATCACATCCAGGATCACTTGACTCCTGGCACAGGGTGTGACTGGTATACCCCAGTCCACCTTGGGCAGATTAATGTTTCCCACCACTGTCACCTCCCTTTTTCTTGCAGCTTTCAGCAATTGTGAACTCAGCTCCCTGTCTCTTTCCTCCTCCTAGTTGGGCAGTCTGTTGACCACCCCCAACCTCACCTTTCTCCTTCTTTTGGTCAGAAGCTGAATCCACAGTGTTTCCACACTCTTCCCTTTTCATTCTCCTTCCTTGTGCATGTTATCCCCTCCCTGATGCAAACTGATGCCCCCCCATTGCCTAACACCCTGTCTCTTCTATATTACTTGAAATGTGAGATCAAGAGATCCCAGTCATAATGTGGTATAGCCCAGGTCTCAGAAATTGCTGCTATTTCTACCTTCCTCTCCACTAAAAGGGGCCTGCATGTCTGCCATCTTGTTACCGAGACTATGAGCACTGAGTGACACCACTCTCCACCTCAACCTTGATCTTCACCTAAACATTAACTTCAGGGTTGTCCCTCATATAGAAAAGCCCCCCTCCCTTATCAGACTATATCTTTCCTTATGACCCCGTAACTTGTAATGTAAATAGTTATGTTCTCAGTTAGCAAAGTTCCACAAAGTACCAAAATGTCATGGGCGTAAGTTAGAAACCATGCCTCCAGCTCATGGTTTTTGATAGGAAACTGCAAGTGCTCATGTGATTTATTGGCATGCCTTTACTGTTAAACCAATTTATGAACAAATCACTGGAATTAACATTTCTAGAGCTGGTTGGTCCAGGGTTTCTTTCCACATCCCCTGTATGCAGTATTAAGGGTCCAGTTTAACTAGGTAAAAAATTATTTTTAGTTATACGATAAAAAAAATTACCTAAGTATAAAACATATTTTCTTTAAATCTCCCAGTACATTAAGAAATACGTTGCAACAAAAGGTATAACTATTTCTGAACTACTTAATGAAGTAGACTAGGACTAACATTATAATACTAGTATATGGGCTCATAATCCACAAAAAAGAAAGTTTGAAATTTGGTCTATTAAAATGACTGGAACAGTGTACTTTGTGTTCAGCTTCAACTCTATTTGCCATTAAGATCCTAATGGTTTTGTGTGAGAACATCTGCATTTTGAATTTCTAAGTAGTTTATGGTTATATAGCCTATGTTGTCATTTAATTTGTATTAGTAGGTTAGTTCAGCTGTTTTATGTTAACTCATATTTTTAGCCTTAATAATATGGCCATCTCTGGGTAGAAGAAACTGAAATTTAGCATGCATATTCTGGGTCCCAGGTTATATTGATCCTAAAAATGTGTTAACGACTGGTCCAGTGGTTTAAAAGTTCTAGAAGGTTTTTGTTGGCTCAACTATTGATCAAAAATGGCTAACAGTTGAAATGTCAAACTTTCAAGTTTCTTACATTTTGGCCCAAGAAGGTGCCTTTGGTAGGCAGTTACCCTAAAACATTTTTATTTTTTAAAATATTATTTTCTATTCACAATGTGATTCTCATAACAATGACATATATCACTGTTGTCACTCAAAAACTTGACATGAGCCATTTTAATTATTCTAAATAGCTCACATCAACAGTCTTGAGCCCCCTCCCACTTCACCAAGCAATATGTTTCAGTGAGTGGTGATGGTCCCTCAGTTCTGCCAACAGTTGCCCCAACCTTTCAATTACTTGTTTTTTTTTAATATTCTACACTGGTGGCAGGTGCCCAACCTTGCCGCTTGTACTCCCCTCCTGCCCAGCTCAGCAGTTTGGTACTTTGAATGTCAGTGGGGGCCCAATCTCACTACTAGTATCCCTCTCCCACCTGACCCAGCTGTATATTTTAATACCAGCAGTAGGTGCCCTACCAGACCACCAGTCCTACCTCCCTTCTGATCTCTTGATTTGTACTATTTTGCAAATGTGGTGGATGCCCAACTCCACCACTAGCATATCCTCCCTTTGAGCTGCCTAATGAAACTCCCACATTGTGTATCCTCATCCCACACACAGGTGGGCATCGCTGGACCATCATCATGGATCCTCAATGTCCCTTGACACAGTTCCTCAGTGTCCCATGACATGCTCCTATACCTGCAAAAAGAAAACAAATGTGTTTAAAAACATCCAACGATGCATGGATTGCACATGAACCTAGATTTACAGATGCATATTTACTGTAGTTTGTTTTGGCATGGGGTCAACATACTGAATGATACAGTAGCACGGTCAAATACCATTCATACAAAACAGCGAAGGGAAAAAATGTGGTGAATTATAGTACTTGGAAAACAGCAAGCCCTGCCAGCAATGAAACATAAAAAAACCCCAAAACTGACCCCCCAAATTAAAATAACTACCTCTTGGAGGGCAACTCATGGATGAGCAGAAACCTTGGGGAGGTGAACTGTTTGGGAGGGATGGGGAACCAGGGACCAAAAAAAAAGACTGAAAAAAGAACAGTAATGAGTTCCAAGGCCAGGAAACAAAACCAGTCCACTGACACAGTGCTGCCTTCTACTGCCCGTGGCTCTACCTGCTGAACCATGGCAGCTGCTCGGCAGAGTGCCCCCCAGCAGGGCTTTTATACTCTGCTTACAGTTTTTTTTTACCATGCTATTCTTACCGTGCGGTCATAGCTACAGGGATAGCATTAAATCATACCTTAGCTATAGTATCCCTGTAGCTGTTTTTCGCCACGCTATTTTTACGGTGCAGTTTTTGCTGCGCTATTCTTACCACACTATGTTGACCCAGTATGGTTTGTTTCCACTGTTCTTTCTTTTGGCCATTTCCTGGTCATTTCAGCCATTTCAATCCCAGATTTTAAGAGTGGCCAAGTCACCACTACTCCTCACAACCAAATAAGTGTTATCTTGTTAATCTGGCCTAGAATGTGTTTCAGGAGGGTGTTTCTACAAAGCACATTTTGGGTTGGATTTACAATGTGCCATTCAATTGGTCATTAGGTTGGTGGTAGTGGGGGAACCTCACTACTCTGAAAATGTGAGATGAGAATGACAAATAGTAATTAAGTTACCAAGTAAGTTACTAAGTGACCAAAACAAAAAATAATGGAAAATTAAAAAAAAGTCCATGTGCATGTGCAGTAAGCATATTTTGGGGCTTGTGTTTTTTCTACCTTTTTAATCTAGTATATATTATTTTTATTGAAGGCAGAGGAGCACACCAATGGGCAATGAGGAATCCAGTTGAGGGACACTGAGGATTTACAATGATTGACTGGAGATAGGCATTAGTTGGGGGAAGAGGGTGGGATGGGTACTAGAGATAGTAGGGTTTCAAATTAGATTGGGTGCATGGGAGGGGGATACTGTTGGCATGATTGGGCACCTACCAAATGCAACTTTAATAATTAGGTAGTAAGAGGGATGCCAGCACACCCACTGCCTGTCATTTATGGGTCAGAAGGGAAGGATACCTGTGAAAGGATTGGGCACCCATCACAGTAGGATTTCTGTAATGGACAGGTCAAGCAGAAGGGATTATATTGACATCAGGGTTGTGCACCTGCTGTCCATGTGGAATGAGGGGGCATACCAGTGAATGGGCTAGGCACTCACTGGCAGTGTTTTTCTGTCATAGATGGGTCAAAGTGGGAGGAGGATACTGGCAACAGATTTGCACACCTGCCGCCGCTGCTTTTCTTCCTTGGATGGGTCAGGCAGGAGAGAGGCTACCGACAGCAGAGTTGTGCACCTGCTGCCTGTATTTTTTGGTCATAGAGAGGTCAGGTGAGACATGGATATTGGTCTTGAGGCCATGCACCTGCTGCCAATGTCTTTCTATCATGGATGAGTTAGGTAGCTGGTGAGGCATTGCTGGATGGTTGGGCACCTGCCACCAGTGTTTTTCCATCATGAATGGTTCATGTAGGAGAGGGGATATATGCAGTGGAGTTTGGCACCTTCACAGAAACATACATAGAAACATGGACTTTGATGGCATATGAGGACCACTTGGCCCACCCGGTCTGGCCATTTCCCTAACTATTGAATAAGCTCCAGATCCTAGTTTTACCAACAGCTTACTTCCTCCTACCTCCCACTAGAATTGCCTTGTGTCTGGCCCATGCATTCTTAAATTTCCCCACTGTTTTTGATCCCAGGACCTCCTCAGGAAGGCCATTTCATGCATCCACCACCCTTGCCATGAAAAAATAATTCCTCACATTGCCCCTGAGTCATCCCCCCTCTACCTTCAAAGTATGCCACCTTGTTCTTCCACATCTCTTTTTCTGAAAGATGCTACCCTCTTAGACTTTGTTGATTCCCTTGAGGTACTTGAAAGTTTCTATCATGTCCCCCTCTCCCTCCTTTTCTTGAGGGTATACGTATTAAGCTCTTTTAGTTTCTCTTTGTATGGCTTCTGGTGCAGACTCTGCACCATTTTAGTTACCCTCCTCTGGACTACCTCTATCCTGTCTATGTCCTTGTGGAGCTGGTGTCTCCAGAACTGCATGCAGTACTCCTGATAGGGTCTCACCAACTGTCTGTACAGAAGGATAACAACTTCCTGTTTTTTACTGGAGATGCCTCTCCCTATGCATCCCAGTATCCCCACAGCTCTCCTTAGTGCCTTCTCACATTGCTTGCTTACCTTTAGGTCATCTGATATGACTACACACAGGTCCCTTTCCATTTTTGTTGTCGTTATTACCACCCCCCATTGTGTACTCTTCCCTTGGGTTTTTGTTTCCTATGTGCATTACTTTGCACTTCTTTGCACTGAATCTAAGCTGCCATACTTTTGACCATTCCTCAAACCTTGCCAAGTCCCTTCTCATCCTCTACACACACTCCCCTTGTGTATCAACCCTGTTGCAGATCTTTATGTCATCTGCAAAGAGACATACTTTTCCTTCCAGTCCTACAGCCTGTATTTTTTTGTATTATGGGTTCTATTATTATATTAGTTGAGAAGGGAAAATTACTGTCAGGGCTGTACACCTGCTGCTAATATTTTCCTAACATGGATGAGTCAGGTGAGAGTAGAGATAACAGAGGTAGGATTGAGCACCTGCCAACAGTGTTTTCTACCATGGGCTAGTCTGGTGGTAAGGAAGATACCAGCAGCAGGGTTGGGCACTTTCCAATTGTTTTTTGCACTGTAGACAGGTCAACTGAGAAAGTAGACAGACCAAGCAGGAAAGGGGATTTCATCAACAGGGTTAGACACCCAACATGTGTTCTTCTATCATGGACAAGTTAGGCAGGAGATGGGGATAGTGGAATAAGGGCTGAATACCCACTGCTGGTGTTCTTCTATCATGGATGACTCAGACTGAGGGGGATGCCAGTGGTGGTGTTGGGAACCTACCACTTTGTTTCATGAATGTATGCACTGGCAGGGAATACTGGTAATTAGCTCTCATCACCAATGATTTTCCATAATCCTTGTGTCACACAGGAGGCAGTCACCATCAGCAGGTGTGGGCAGCTCCTGCCAGTGACTTCAGAGCTGTGGCGGATAGGAGGAGTGATACCATTAGTGGAGTTATGCATTGCCACTGGTTTCTTTTCAATGGGAGGGCCTTACTATTTTCATGACTCATAACTAGTTTCATTTCACATAACTGATGTATGTCAGTTTCACAACAATTCAGTTATCCTTAGATTGATCAAAAAACATTCAGCAGTATAAAAATGCAGTTATTTCTGAATAATTGAAAAATTCCACATTTTTCCTGCATAACCACCTATTAAAACATCACCCTTGAGCCAAACTTTAATGAATGTGAAAGTTTTAGTGTCAACTCATAACCGTTTTTGTGCTGTCAGTGAGCACGCAACATGTCTCAGTCTCTATATTTTTATGTTTTTCAGCCTTCTAGAACTATTTAACTGCTGATACAACCATTACCAAATTTTAAGGATCTTGATAGCCGAGCACCAACTCAGCACTTATCAAATTTTAGGCTATTTGGACCAGGGAGAGCCATGTTATTGTGGTGCACAAATTAGGGTTTCACATTATAAAGCCTATTCTACCCTAATATAAAGGCACTACTATGTTTGTATAATATACAGTATATATCTCTATAATACTAGTGTGCTGGTGCCAGTGTATTAGGGTTGAGTTAGTGTTTCCTGTCAACACTGGGGAATTTAACAACTTATATCTCACCTTTCCTGGACCCTAGGACTGTGACATTTGATGTGCACCTTCCCAGTTCTAGTGGCTATATTCTGGTAAATTTCATGTGAATCAGTTTGGTGGTTTGGAAGTTAATTATTGAAATTAAATAAAATTCCCAATATCATGGCCTGTTTTTGTTTTGTTTTTTCCTCACTGCTATAAGAAAAGTACACCAATTTCAACTGTGAACTTTTCGGGTTTGTTAGAGTTCATTCCAAGGGAGTGGCTTTGGGTTTTTGAAGACACACCTTTTTCATTTCCAAGGTAGTTACATTTTAACGTTATATATTTCTAGTATGTCTGTATGACAAATGATTTCAGAAAACAGTTTAGATCATATAATGCTGGTAATCCTTGCTCCTTCAGGAAAGTGGTCCAAAAACTGAAGGGCCAGAATTCCAATGAATTACCAGTCTCCTTTAAGACTGATGGAGAACCACTCTCAATTTCTAATTGGGTAGTAGACAGATTTAACTTTGTGTTTATTAATATGGGTACATCTGTTACAAATAACGTAAGTCCACTGACTGGAATCCGGAAGGCAGAACTAGCTAATGTCCAGGTGAGGACAGGAACACCTAAATTCTCATTTGATTCCCTTACTCCAAGATAGCAATTAATGGGACTGGAAGAAAGCAATGGGTTTAGATGGTACACCATCCTATTTGCTTAAATTGACCTCTTCTGTAATTGCCCTCTTTTTAGCTGAAATTGCAGATCTATCTTTGAGCACAGGTTCTTACCCCCAAGCATGGAAACAGGCCAATTTTATTCCTGTATAAAAGAAAGGTCCAAAAGAGGATATTGGTAATTGTCAATTTACACCCCCTACTATCATAGTATCAAATGTATATAGGAAATTATTGCCAATCAGGTGGAAATCTTCTTAGAAAATCAAAATGTATGCAATTGGTATCAATCAGGCCTTCGTGCAAAACACAGTATATCCTCTGCACTAATACAAGTGACAGTAAACATCCAGCTGGCCATGGACAGATGCCTCCTGGTTGGGAGCATGTTTATTGATTTGCATAAAGCATTTGATGCTCTGGATCACACTATATTGCTAAGAAAATTAAAGCAGATTAGCCTACACTAGGAGGCACTGTACTGGATTGATGGTTCTCTACTAAAAAGGAGGCAGATGGTAACTTTTGGAGACTTCAGATCACAGTTTGATTACATTAAACTGAGTGCCCCTCAGGGGCTGATGTTAGGACAGATCCTGTCCAACTTGTATATGAATAATATTGGACCTCTTTGATGTAGGTTCAACACTATTTGTACGACGATGTCCCAGTTCTGTATGTAAAAGGGAAATCAACAACAGAGATTCAGGCTAGACTACAAAAGGACTTTGAAGGGTAACAAGACTATTTTAATGGACACAGACTAGGACTAAATGGCAACAAATCAGAGGTTATGCTTTTTGGTAATAAGCAATACTAAACAAGAGTTAAAAATATCAACTAAAGATGACTGCACACAGAAGCAAGTAGACTCATGTAAATACCTGGGAGTCTGGTTGGATGCCCAGTCTAAATGGGATGTGCACATAGATTGTCTAACAAGGAAACTAAATATGAGACTAGTATTATATAGGCATAGGAAATACATTCCTATGGAGGTCAGAAAAAAGATTGTTAACACAATGGTGGTCCATGTCTTTCATTTTGGAGATCTGACATATTGGTGTGGGGGGGGGGTCCTAAAGGGAACTGGATAAACTGGATGTAATATACAGTACAACAAGCTTCTCCAGTTTATCCTGGACCCCCCAAACTCCCTATTGTTCCCCAAAAAGGTCCCTGGGATTGTCAGGTTTATCTGAATGTAGAGGTACATATTCTACATTTGATTTACCAATGTCTCTCTCTCTCAAAAAAATACCTTATTAATTAAACTTGTTTTAAAGAAGAACAGTAAAAAGTGATCTATGGGCAGCTGGTAATATTGAACTAAAATTCCAGTTTTGAAAACTGCTAGAGGAACTTTAACCTGCTATTGCCAGTGCCCAAAGGTCCGGAATTATTTGCCTCCATTTTTATGAACAATGTTAAATGGGAAAGTTTCATGGCATGCATGATTTGTGCATAACACCACTTTGCCAAAGAGGTATTGTAATCCTGTGGAGATGGCTAAGATGCCTAAAACTGTATATAGTTGTGTTTTATTTAAATCCCATTGATGTCCTTAGGAAATAGTGACTAAGTAAATTGAAATTTGGAGTTACTACCAATTGAACAAAACTTTGTATAGTTTTGGTTATTTATTATAGTTGTCAAAAGAATGTTTTAGTGAACTATGTATAACTTACGCAACCTGTTTATTTTGTACTACACTTGATTGCACGCTCCTATATCTCATAGTTTATATTATTCTATGTATTTTTAATTTTATTATTTTATACTGTAACTGAGTGTATGACTAGTGGTCCCCATTGTAAATGATCCTTGGCTCAACTGTGCAATCCTAGTCTTGATTTCAAGAATGAACTAGTTACTACTACTACTGCTGAAGTCTGCACATGTTTGGTTATGGCAAATGAGTGGCAAAAAAAAAACAGCTGGAAAATGCAAAGGTTTTTTTTAAGTTAAAGTTGATCACAAAGAAAACTTTAAAACAAGAAAAATGAACAAAATACTTATTTGCAAGCACTGACAATTGTATGCTTCATGACAGGACACTCCAATGAGATGCCTGAGACTAGTTTTGAAACAAAAGAATGAATAATTACAGTTATTTTTTTAATTAAAAAAATATTGTGATTAGAACACAAAGACTGTCATGACACAATATGGTACCCTACTCCAACTGACTGGAAATGGCAGCCTGATTTGTATATCTTAACACCAGAGGCTGGTGCTTAATCCAGCTGCCAGTTTCCCCCTCCCTCCCAGCAACCCAGTCTGTACTTTAACACTGGTGGTGGGTGCTCAGTCATTCTGCTGATTCCTCTCTCCTGCCGGCCAGTCTGATCTATATTTGGTACAGCCAGTGGTACATACTCAATCCTGCCAACAGTCTGCCCCACTGGGAAGTCCAATTAGCATGTTAACACTGGCAGTGAGTGCTCAGTCCCATCACTGGTTTCCTATCACTCCCTGAAGCTTTATCTTATCTTAATACTTTTGGTTGGTGTTCAATCTGGCTGCTGGTTCCACCTTCCTCCCAGTAGCCTAGTTTGAAGGTTTTTTACCAGTGACAGGTGCCCAGTCCCACAGTCGGTGCCCCCCCAAACTCTAATCTATATGGTTCAGGTTTCATGGTTAGCAACTGGCACAGCCTGCCCCCCAACATTTCTGGTAGCAGACTTCCCATTGTTTCCAGTTATTGCTACCTGCAAAAAAAAAAAAATGAAGCCCCCAACCTTATCCATTCTCTGGCAACCAGGCCATGCTCCGTTCCACCACACCACCAGGCAAGCCTATAATCACATTTTGTCCCATGGCTGGTGACCAGAAAGCTCTCCTTCTACTGGATATTGCTCAATTCCTGTCATCTCTGGTGTCACACCCTAATCTATACCTATAAAAAACAAGCATTGGCCAATGCTAAATGTTCACATGCTTGTATTTACTCTGTAGGTGTTGGGCATAGATAACGCACCACTTAAAATTAACAAATTAATTAGATGAGTTATAATAGTGAAATTGCCATGACTGGGGAGTTAAGAAAGATACTCACACATAACACTGTTTTCTTAGATTGTGACCCTAAATTGTGAGATAGTATTTTATTATTCCAATACATGAACGTGATTGGTGTCATTTATTAAATGCCACCAGGAACATGATTTTGTTGAACCGTTCACTGTGAAAGCAAGAGTGAGATAAACTGTTCTTTGCAGACTGCTTCGGCTGGCCAGTCTTTTTACTGACAAAATTAAATGTCCTGATCATTGTGATGCTTTGTGGTGAAGTTCATATACAATATTAATGTAATGGATCTGGTGCTATATTTATTTAGTAGACCTCAACTAAAACACTTTTGTCACTTTCTTTACACCAGCAACTAGTCCTTTCCACCATTAAGACCACTGCTCTCAGCCAGCCCGGTGGCACTGAGGGTTGAGGTGCTGGATGCCACACCTCGTGCTACGCCGGCGACCTGGGTTCGGGAACGAGCTTGGGTCATCAGGGGTTGGCAGGGGAGGGAAGAGATTGAGCATCTGGAGGACTGCTCTCTCTTCCCAAAGAGGGCTCTAGAGGCTGCGTTGCACAGGGGCAAACTCTGGTGGAGACCAGGGGATAGCTGAGTTTGCGTCGCTATGCATTGCGAGGGGCGGTGTTGTGGCAAGCATAGTCATTAGCGCCACTGATGCCATTGCACAACCAAGCAGCAGGGGGAAATGGAAAAATGGAACCCCCCCTCCAGAGGATAGGCGAAGGCACTGCCACCAGCTCCACACTCCCAACGCTGGACTCCTCACTCTCCCTTGTCTTCCACTCTGACAGGGCTCACTAAACTATAGATAGAGTGCTCTGAGAGGATAGGGCAGCCCTTCCCCATGGGGTCTTAGATCTGGGGGTGCAGTCTGGTTGGAGTGAGGGAGTAGTTGTGGTTGCCACAGCAGGAGGTAGACAGTGGGTTAGGCAGATGCTGGAGGGAGAGTTCCTCGGGTAAGAGGGAGAAGAAATAAAGTGTGGAAAAAAAAAAGACCACTGCTGTCAAGAGCAGGGGTCTAAAGAGTTGCAGTAATGTTGCGAACAAGAAGCAGCACTGACAGTCTAAGACAGTGTATTTTTTACTTTATTATAACTTTGTATATGAATTCCTCCACAAAGTAGCACAGTGATCAGGACACTAAATTTTGCCAGGAAAAAAATGGTCACTGTGAGTAGTCTGCTAAGAACAGTTTACCTCACTTGCACTGCCACACTGAACATCACTCATTGCCTGACATAAATGGCAGATCCAAATGGAGCAGGTAGGGCTAAAATTGAATATGTGGCGATCAGTACAGATAGTGTCAAAGGATGCTTGTATAACTCTGTAGAAAGTAAACAGATGAAATTAGACTTATCCATTTGAAAACATATGAACATTTTAATTAACATGAACATGTAATAAATGAAAACTGTGCACATCAATTAACAGTATTGCAACTCATCTAGTGCCATTTTTTGTTTTGCAGAATAACTTTGCATAGTTCATTGTTAATTGTTTTTGGTTGTATAAATTTCTTAAGTTTAGGTGTACTGAAGTGCATTCCATTTTTCTGGGAAAGTAAATGTATGGACAATAGAGGTGGGTGAATGAAGCGCTTCCACTTCTCTATGAGGAGCACTTCGCATATTGTTCCTCAATCCACGTACTGTTCCACAACATGAAGTGAATTACTCCACCTTCATAATGAGGAATGCAAAGTGCATTGTTTCAATGGACTATGTGCTACTTCACCTTGTTTTATAGCCTTCCCTTACTCTTAACACAAAGTGCCATTGATTTGAATGGACTTCACTTTGCTTTACCTGTTTCTTGCTACGTAAGGTGAATTTTGCATTGACTCATGGGATGGCAGGTCACATGGGCTCTATGTTGTCTTGCACAGCATCAGTTCGGTGTAGTGTGTGTAGTGGAAAGCTGGAGACAGTTTGCTCTCAGAGCTCTGAGAATCAAACCATTGAAAAAGCTTTAAAAAATCACTTTTGATCCAATTATTTTGGTCCAAATTTAGTACATCGACTGTAGGAAATCCTCCTGTGCTTAGATCATCAAATGTTGATTGTTTTTGTGTGCAGTTTGAAAGTTAATTTATAACGTTCAGCCAGTGTACTGACATACACTGTTGAAGTGTACTTCGGGGAAGGGGCATTTCTGGGGTGGAGGGAGATTCACAGTGAGAAAGGCAGTCTTTCTAATTGTTGGGTAGTAGTGTGTGTTAGTATTTTTGTGGTCATGTACACACAGTAATACTTGAAGTAATTTTTAGTATTTTTTTCTGTTTGTTGTGGTGCAGTACATATTTTACCATTCTGTTTAAAAGATTTGGTTATATAGTGTACTGAACCATTACATTTTCTGTGCATTACCTGTAGTGTGTGAGTGTGTGTGTGTGTGTGTGTGTGTGTGTGTGTGTGTGTGCCATCAAATCAGACACATTTTATTGTGCCACAGAGTAATCAAAGGACTCTGAATCTGTTATCTGTCTGTGATATATTTTACTGCTTTGTGCTATCTAGGTAGTGGACTGGTACTGCAGCACCCCTCCAACCCTAAAAAGGTATTACTTTTCCAGTTTTTGGATTTGTGTGCCCACTGGTTAAGGCAGTGTTGTGGCTGTGCGGCAGCATCTCTTTAGTGTGCAACTTCCATCTGTCTGTGCCACTGCATCTCTTTAGGGCCCAGCCCTTATCTATAATTCACACTTGTTGTTGTTTTGGCTTTCGATCCTTTCAAAAGTGCTTAAATCTAAATTTGTTGTTAATTGTCTGTGTAATCCCCAAAAAATGCCCACGAAGAGATGTGCATGCAAAGATGTTTCTGGCCATAGCACTGCTGTTAGTGCCAAGACTGGCTGTGGCCATGGTAGTATGCAGTAGAAGAGAATAGTTGATGCAGGTAAAGGGATTTCTCTAACTATGTTTTTCACAGTGCAATCAGTCACTTCAACAATGGTTGGAGATGCGGTTGTCCCTGCTGGTGTTGGTAGTGGTGGTATTGAAGTTAGTGACAACATGAGTATTGCTCCAAGCTCAGCCGTGCAAACTTATGTTGTGGAGTCCGAAGACATGATTCAGAGTGTAGTTGATGTCACACACATTCCCCATCCCCATCCCAACAGTAGTTAAACATGATTCTGATCATGAGTCTGACAATGACTCAAATTGATCTCATTTTTCCAGCGATGTTGAGGTTATGCCTGATGTGCTATCCAAAGATTTATATGTTGATGAAAAAATTGTGGCTGATTATACTGCAGCCATGGTTGGAAGGAACATGTTCACCACAGGACAGCATCCAAACTTAATTTGTGGATGCAGATAATGATTATGATGATGATGATATAGTGACCCCAGTTGTGAACAGAAAATCTGGAAAGAAGACAAAAACATTAATTAAACTTTTTTTGAACTGATGACCCCCTTCCCATCCCCCCCCACACAAAAATACTTACCTTACATGGCTTGATCATTTAGCAAGTAGCTATCTAGTAGTGAGCTGACACACTACATCAGCAGCAGCAGCAGCAGTAAACAAAAGGATAACAGCAACAGCAGCAGGTGCCAGCATGTCATTTTCTCACTTGGGACACTTATGGAGAGTTGAGGCTGTGGGTGCATGCTTGAATCAGTGCATCCTGAAATACTTGTGACTTTTATGAACAGTTTCCCTTCTGATTATTCTTCCTCTGGACTGGAGTCGTGACTTTCCATGACATTTAAACAGCAGACGTTTTCTCTCTCAGAATATTCTGGAATTCTCTTCTTACTTGCACACCCATGCAGCAGCAGCTTTACTTCACAGCATGTAAGCATTTCTGTAATGGGGCCACTACTTGGCATTAGTGGCTAGCAGGAGGAGACATCAGCATGAACAGACTTATGTTTCAATGCTCATGCAAAAGATATTCATTTCTATTATTCTGGAATTCTCTTTTTACTTGCACACCACTAGTGCATCAGCACAGCAGCAGCAGTATGAGTGGCATGTAAGCCTTTCTATAATGGGACCAATACTTGACATTTGTGGATAGAAGAAGGAAACGTCAATACGAACAGACTTATGTTTCAATGCTCACACAAAAGATGCACATTTTTTATTATTCTGGAATTCTCTTCTTACTTGCACACCACTAGTGCATCAGCACAGCAGCAGCAGTATGAGTGGCATGTAAGCCTTTCTATAATGGGACCAATACTTGACATTTGTGGATAGAAGAAGGAAAGTAGGAAAATGAGCATACAGCAGGAGAAACAGATAAGGTGAGGAAAACTTAAGAAAGGATAACATAGATTTTTTTGTATCATTTTTATATACTTTTGTATATTTTTTTGTGTTTGTTGGGGGCATAGGTGTTAAAGAAAGACAAACTGAAAGGAAAGAAGATAACTGGGTACAGATACAAAACAGAGTATAAAGTTTGAACTGTGCACCATATTTACTTAGTGGCACCTCTATCACCATCACCATCACCATCACCATCACCATCACCATCACCATCACCATCACCTCTATCACCATCACCATCACCATCACCATCACCATCACCATCACCATCACCATCACCATCACCACCACAAAGATGGTCCCGGCTCACTGTCAAAATTGCAGTCTCACAGTCTTGATTGTCATGGACCTGAGCAATAGTCTACTGGAGCTCCATCACCATACCTCCTGCTGCTCAGTGCCTGCTGCAAATGGTGCTGCTGCTTCTGCTACTGGTGGTGGTGCAGTTGAAGCAAGTACTGATGGTGGTATTTGTACAGCAGGAGGGAGGGTAACTGCAGATTGTAGTTTATGTTTTATGCCTGATGCTGCTGTTTTTGCCTCCCATCATTCTGCATGGTGGTGCCGGGTTAGGTGTGTCCACTGCCCCCCGTTGCCAATACACCTGTTACCACACCCCTACAGACACCTGGTGGCATATAGTGCGCTTAGCCATACTTTGATCATTAGGGTCACAATGAAAATAAACCCACATAGGGGAGGTCTTCTTCCCAGGGCCCCAAGGCAGGCATTGCTTTCACACAACTGGTGGTGTCTCTTCTGCAACTTGTTTTGCTGGAGAAGACAGATTGTACTCTGGGTTTGAAACCACAGGACAGGGCTCCTGTATGCTGCTGCTCCTGCTGTTGCTGCTCCACTGGCTGCAGTTGCTCCTGTCCATCTTCCTGCTGCACCTCCACCTCCTTTGGTTGCTGGTGGACCTGCACCCCAAAAACTGCCCTATTCAGGATTACCACGCGTGAACCACCAAGTGTCCTTTGGCCACAACATCCAGCCAGATGGTCCATAACAGCCAGAGAAGAGAGGATCTGACTGACAAAGAAAAAAAAAGAATGAGAGAGACAGTGTGAGAGAGAAAGAGTAAAGTATACAAGTTTAACCAGAAACAGAAGTAGTACAGTTAGCAAAATACAGTAGGAAAAAGTAAGATAGATTGGTACTAAAAAGCATGAAACTATGAGAACTATTCAATGAATTATATCTGTATTAACTGCTTGCAGTCCTCCACACACCACAACCTGACTCAGACTGACTCAACAAGTGGAAACAATCAATTCCTGTAGAGGAAAGTGGTCATGTGACCTGCAGAGAGGCACACATGTAACCAAACTGTTGGTTTCCTGGTGACTTTGCCTTGTGCACAATGTAAGGCAAAGTGAGCACGCGAAGTCAAGGTGAAGTCGCATCTCAAGCAGAAAAATTACACAAAGTGCATACTGACACAGAGTGGATGACTTTGTGTGCACTTCACGTTCAAATTTAAACTTCACTGCATCTCTAAAGGACAATGCAAGCATGTCAGGGAGAAGAAACTGGGAATAGAGGAATAAAAAGCAAATATGGGAGAGCAGATGATGTGAATGATGATGAATGGCAGTGCTTTGGAAGAACAGAGATCAGAGAGGGCTAAAGAAAGCAAATGGCAAAGAGCTTCAAAGATAAATTGGAAAGGTGAGGAGTGTTGAGGAGTAGTAAAGGGGTGGAAGAAAGGTGTACAGCAAGTGCTGAGAGGAATCCATGTATAGTGATAATAGCAGCATTTTAGGGCTGAAGGTAGAGAAGAAGGAGAAGAGAAGAGAAGAGAAGAGAAGAGAAGAGAAGAGAGAAGAGAAGAGAAAAAGTGGAACACAGATGGTAATGTGAAGTAGTGTTGAACGAGGTGGGGGCACAAATGTTTGGGGAGAACAGATGTCACATAAAGTCGGTATTGTAAAGTATAGAAAATAGCAGGAGATATGGAAGACATCAGGGAGGGATGGAGAGAGTAACTACTGGAGAGCATGTGATGTTTATGGAGAACGGCAGTATGTTGGGGGGGTTAAAGTGGGAAATAATTGGGGAGTGGGAAGGGAGGCAATACCATAGAGTGGTTCAAGTATATGGAGAATTGCAATAATTTTGGGGGGAGCATTGATTAGTGAAGGGAAGGATAGAAATCCTGTTGTGTGTGGAGCATGGCTTGGACATATAACAAGATGACAGCTTGATCTGCTAGCTTTCTCCCTCTTTGGCCTGAATCCAGCATTATCTTTAGTGAAACACTGCCATTCACCCCATAATCGACCCTTACATGTTAGACATGGTCTTCTGGTCTCTGTTGTTTTGCTTTTTGTCCCAATTGATCCCCATCCTGTGCTGCTGCACTTTGCTAAAGTTCACCCCTTGTCCTGTGGCATCCAGCAGGAACATGGCACTCCCCTAGAAAAGCTGCTCCAACAGCTCATATAGACTTAACAGAGATTAAAATAATGTTTACCAAGATTTTACTTGATATCAAGGATGGGTGGGAGGGGAAATCCATACTGTCTGCTCAACTTCTAAGAGAGAGGCATTGATCCTTTGGCGCAAAACTCTGAAGTGGCTCCTGGTGGCCACACTGGCAGATACCGAGGGGCAGTGGTTGCCAGCAAGTTCTCTAATCCCCAGGGTCCCATTATTCTGATTAATTCCTATATCGCTAATGAGAATACCCCATCTTTTTTTACTCAAATTTATCATCTTCTGGTGGGATGGGGAGCCTTGGCAACTCCGGTCCTATGGAGTGGATTTTAATCTCACTCTAAATCTGGCAGTTGATAGATCAGCATCAGTGTCAGTGGCTCAGTAGGTAGCACACTCTCCTCTGAGGCTGGGAGATCAGAGGGCTGTGTGTTCAGTTCCCACATCTGGCACTTGGGTTACTATCCCAATACTGACACTGTAGTGCAGTATGAGGGGGTGCTGCACTTCTGAAGTGCCGTCTTTCAGGTGAGAGATTAAACCAATGTACCATCTCCCTGAATTGATGGTAGTTCAGGTGGATGTTAAAGACACCATGGCACTTATCAAAAAGAGTAGGGGAAAATGTTATTAAATACAAAATCGTGAAACATACAACCAGTCAGTATTTACATAAGTCCCATAAATCACCCCCCCATCATTATTCAACAGAAAATTCAAACATAAATATTCAAAACAATAAACTCTTTCTCCATAAAATCCCCTTCTTATGTGTTCCACCCCCTCCAAACAAAAGAAGTAATTAACCTACACCTACAGAATCTATATGTGTAACCCAGGGCATATTTTTCCATAAATCTGCTATCTCTGCCTGTGGGAACTGCGCACATTCTACAGAGTACACATGTTGTAAATCATTTACAATATTATTACTTAATTCAATATAAGAACAGTCCTTCTGCTGAACAATAAATATGCATCTGGCCATCCATATATTCCATTTAACCACAGTGAGCAGCAGATAGAGTGAACTTTGATTCCACTTCTTCCAGCCTGTAGAGATATGTCCATACATAATATTTTCATACGTTATAGTGATCAGTATTGGTTCTTCCCAAAAGTTTGTGAGATATGTCCAAAATCCTTTAATAAAAGAACACTGAAAGAACAAATGTGTAATTGTCTCTTCTGTATTAATACAACCTAACCTACTACATATATGTTCTTCCCTTTGCTTATGTTTTTGGTTACTTTTTACATTTATCCTCTCATGACATGACAACCAATGAAAATCCCACATATGGGCCAGAATCCTAGAGGTATTTAAAATATTTTTTAGGGATGGTAAGTAATGAATTGGACATTTCTCAAAAGGTATTGTCATACCACATAGGGTGGTTATTAAATTAATATACAGGCTTTTATGAGTGGAGGCCTGTATAATTTGCGAGGGTGTTACTTGCCATTGTTTTAGTCAAAGAAAAGTTTCTCTGAGGTATTGCAAACATTTTGAACCTTGTTGACCTTGGGGTAGATGCTGTTCCCAATGGTGGAACCAGGTTTTGCAATTCTGGTACAGCCAGGGTTCCCACCCCTTTCCAGTATTAATTAGTAGTGGCTTTAAATTTGCCATCATGAAAATACCATTGAAAAATATGACGGGGTTCACCATATCCAGTCCCCCTTCCCTGATGGATAAATATAAAATGTTGCTTGTTATGGTATTAAGCCGACTGTCCCAGATTGTTTGAAAAAAGGTGCTCAAGAGGGGAGTTTCCACTTTCTTAGGGGGTGGAAACACATAGCTTAAATATAAAAATATCGAAACTAAAAAAGTTTTCAGTAAGAATACCCTTTTCTTTTTCCCTATTTTACTTTTATTCCGTTGTTCCACCTTTTTCTTTCCAATCTCTAACTTTTCCTCCTAATTTACCAAATCTTCATCTGGGGGCCCAAATTTGACCCACAGAATTGAAATAAGATTTGAAGTAAGTTGTAGGCATCCAATGGAGTTTACCTCCTCTGCAGGGGTTCCTAGCACCCTCCCGCAGCACTTCTCTAGATTTAGAGAAGCACCTGAGACCGCACCAAAAGAGGAACATACCAAGATGGCTGAGGTTACTGAATGTGTGTCTGCGGCCATCAAACACAGGTCATCAGCGAATGCTAATGCTTTTACTGGGCTCTGTACGTTATGACCAATTATAGGTTTAATAGCCTGCATGCTATTTATTTTCCATAACAATGGATCAACAAAAAAGATATACAGCAAGGAGCTCATTGGACAGCCCTGTCTAACTCCCCATTTAATTGGTACCATGGGCCCAATACTTCCATTTATCACTGGTATTACTGTGGCAGTTTTATATAGGGCTTTTACCCAGTCAATCACCCCTAATGGGACCTTATACTGATGGAGCACTTCCCACAAAAAATTGTGACAGACTGAATCAAATGCCTTCTTTTGGTCTAAAGAGACCACATAGCCTGGACAGGTGTTTGATTCCCCCTGTGAAAAAAGTTCTCTTAATAGGATCAGATCATCTCGTCTGGACCTTTGTGGTATGGCACAAGGCTGATTGGATGAAATGACTTGTTTTGCTATCGGAGTTAGCGTTTTTGTTAATATCTTAGTTAGTAATTTACAATTTGCATTTAACATGCAGATGGGCCTCCAGTTGTTTAGATCCTGTCTGTCCCCCTTTTTTTATGTAGAAAAATCAGTGTTCCTTTATTATTAAAATTTAATGGAATATTTTCTGATTCCAGCATGCTATTGCATACACTCATTAGTTCCTCACTAAGATATTCCCCCAAAACTTTATATAACCCATTAGAAAGTCCATCTGGACCTGGGGAAATATTGTTTCTTAACCTCAGAATACCTTCAGTAACTTCACTCTGAGTGATTGGTAGACCCACCTCATCCAGGACCTGGGGGATTTGGATGTCTTTTAAATAATTATGAATCTCCTGGGTGTTAAAAGGGATTTCTGAGGATAGTTCCCTTAGAGAAGTCAGTCATGATCTGTAGTATTTTCCCCATAACACTATGTACTACCCCAGAGCTATCTGCTAAGCTAGACATCAGTTCCTTCTCTAGCTGGCTTGC
The DNA here is from genome assembly GCA_016271365.2 of Neoceratodus forsteri. Taxonomy (NCBI): domain Eukaryota; kingdom Metazoa; phylum Chordata; order Ceratodontiformes; family Ceratodontidae; genus Neoceratodus; species Neoceratodus forsteri. The sequence goes on along the minus strand of CM028133.1, from coordinate 409,852,587 downwards.
ATTGTGGCTAAAAGGGCAAACGTCTTGAGTTGAGCCTTGAGTCTGGAATTTATGTTGATTATATAGCTGGATGGATTTTTGTTTTAAAAAATTCTTCATTTCATTTTGAATTATCTGGACTTGGGAGCTAAGGTCCTCGCCTGTTGTATACATAACAAAGAATAGGTTTTGCAGATGATGGTGCTGCTGCAAATAGGCTAGATACCACTGTTGCTCTTGTTTTTACTATATTGTTTGAGTCGCAAGGTTAAATTGGCCTTTGTATCTTCACACCATGCTATACTATTTTCATAGCAGATAAATACTGATTTCCTAGCAGTCAGGAACTGGCCAAGTGTATTTAATAATTCCTGATCTGAAAGTATGGAGGTATTAAACTTCCACAGTCCTGGACCACTTGCAAGGGGGGGGGGGCTCCTGCCCAAGGAGATTGAAACTCTTTTGTGGTCTGAAAACTCCAGAGGACTAACCTCTGCTGTTGTAATTTGAATATTTTTGGATACAAAAACATAATCTATACGAGTTGCTAATACCCTTTCTGAAAAGTAGGGGAGTGTTTTTTTGTAATTTCTAAGTATGCATCTCGAAGTTGTGCCATGCCTATGATTTTATTTAAAGACTGAGAGTCACAATACACTTTCCTAGATGTGGCATGAGTGCTTTTATCTTGTAGGCTTAGCCCACAATTAAAGTCCCCTGCAAAGATAATTAACTTTGATGTATGCAAATAAGGTTGTATTAAAGATAAAATCTCTATCCTTCCTGTCTTAGATTGGGGTGCATATATATTAATCAAATAATAAGGTTTTTGGAAGATTAAAGCATCTAGTATTGATACGCGACCTGGAACTATGTCATAGAGTTTTAACAGCTTAAAATCAATTCCATCCACTGAGATACCAACTCCCGAACAGGGTTCATAGCCTGTCGACCAAAAGGATACTCCACAGAGCCAGTACCTCTGTGCTTGTTTGATTTCAGATCCCGTATGAAATCTTACATCTTGTAGAAATATAAGCCCAATTCTCAAGGATGTAAGAAAAGTCAATACCAGATTTCTTTTCTCAATTCTCTTCACACTATTGACATTTATAGTGTGGCAGTCAAAGGAAGGATTTACCACAAAATAATTGATGTGAATAGGCTACTTCTTGTATAATGGCAAGGATTTTATTTTTTCTTCCCCACCCCTAACGTCCCTTTTGTTTTTGTCTTGGCCTTTCATTTTTGTGCTTCTCTGCCCTTGGTACAGACTTCTGTGTCTGTTATACCCTCAGGGTGAGAGGAGGGAATCGGGGAGAAATCAGACTTTCCCTCAGATTCCCCCGATGAAGCCTGCAGAATTTCATAGGTATTAGAAGTTGGTATTGTGGAAGTCCTAACTGCTTTTGGAGGGGGTGCTACTTCAATCTTGTAGAACATCTATACCTCATTTACCTGGGTTTGGGGGGGGCATTTCCACATCCACTTGAATGCTAGTTACAGGGCTTACCTGTCTCTCAATTGGAGCTTGCATCGGAGCACGGGGGATGCAAGGGCACCCTCCTCTTGATCCCTAACTGGTCCTTTGGGTAAGGAACCTGATGTAGAGTGTTCAGACACACTTGAATCTATCTGAAGTGGATGCCCTCTTTCTGTAATCCTAGCTTTTTGGGCTTGGGAGATGATGAAATATTGGTCAGCCCCTCCATCATGGTGTTCTTGATTGTGGGCAGCCCATATGCAATTTTGAAATGTGTGCCCTAATTCATCACACAAATTATATTTACTTTCATCAAGACAATTAATACTAATATGGCCTAGCTCTCCACACAGATTACATTTGACTGTATCACACACACACACTGCTTAAGTGTGTAGGGTCCTCACACCTGTAACAGGCCTTGGGTTGGCCCAGGTAGACTAACACTCCCCTAACCCACCCCAAAAAGAAGGAATTCGGAAGGTGCATGATAACATTATTGTCAGATTTCAACAACACTTTTACTTTCCATTCCCCCATCCAAATGTTCTCAGAATCTAGGATAGCTTCTGGATCACCAATTACAGTACAGCACATTTTCAACCAGTACAGCATGTCCGAGAGGTCTACCCTCCATTCCTGAATAACATAGATATTGTTTTATAAGCTGGTTTGGTTAATGGTATAGTCAAAAATGTGGTCCAGAGTGTTGTTTTCTTTAGGGAATGATACTTGGACCAAAGCCTTTCCAATCCTTTGGAGGTTTTAAAACTAATGTCAAAGGTGGTCTCACCAAAGATGTGAATTAATGCATACAGTTCATGTGAAAAGAACTTCATAGCATCCTTGAGCAAGTTCCTTGCAACACAGACTTGGTCTGGAGGCTCTGATAGCCCCCCCCCCACATATGAAAGTCTGACAGCATTATGCCATTTTGCTGGTAGAATAGGTAGACAGAATAAGGATGAAAAAGTTTACTTCTGCCTGTCAGGTTTTTTATTTAGTGGCGCTTCAATCTGGAATTCTTCAGTAATATTCTGTCCTGTAGTTTGTTCAACAGCAGGAATATTCAGTATGGGATTATGTGTCAGGGCAAGACCTTCAGGAATGGAGACAGGGTCATTATTTAAACTTTGTCCCATACTATCAGTTGGTTGCAACTCTGAGGAACACAAGTTTGTAAAATCTTCTGACATGGGCATTCTTATAGAGGAATTGACTGAGATCCATTGTGCAGAGTCAACTGTTTGCTCCCATCCAGCACCTTGAAGGGCTTTCTCAACAGTCCAAGGCACCGTCCAAGGAGTAGCACTCCCCTGAAGGTCTTTACACTGTTCATGAATTACATTTCTATCAGAGGTATTTATGCATGTACTCACAGGTTTTTCGAACGGAGCTCCTGTCACAGAAACACTAGCAGAATTTCTCCTTTCCTTCATAGATGGCAGGTCTTTTGAAGTTACCACCATGTTATCCAGCTGTTGTGGTTTGACAGTGTCACTCGATCTGTCAGTTTGTAGCCTCGATATTTTCTGCATAAGGGTCATCTTCTTTGCTAAAAACTTTTGCACCTCAATTTCTAGCATATTCTGCAAGTCTTGTGTCTCTGTTGCATTAATAGCGCTTTCATTCTCCAATACCTGTTCTTCTGTACATTCAGAACTTGAATCCATCATTACACCTTCTTTAGAGGACATATAAATATCCTCACTCAATACTGTTTGCCCCTGTGGTAAATCCATCTGATTTCTTCCATTGCTGCTTGTTGCCTATTGCAAGACAAGGCCAGGGGAGAAAGCCATCTCCCCTGCCACATCAGCACTTCCTCCTCCTCCTTGGTCTGGTTTCCAACTTGGCTCCTCCATTCCTGCTCACAGGAAGAATGGCCCCCTGCTGGAGTAGGGGAATTTCTCCAATGTCCTGGCCAAATTTCCCTCGTTCACTAAAAATACCATCAGCAGCTTAATCTGGTTCAATCTCAGTTGCTTACCATCTGTTCCCCCACCCGGTTGCCCCTGAAAAAGGGACTTCTAGGTCCAGTGGGCTTACTGGGTCAACAAAATTTAAAACAAAAACAAATCTGGGTGGAAGCAGAGCCTCCCCAATGCTGTCAGACAGTTTTATTACAGGCTATGCAGGAGATTGGCTCTAACTGACATTTGGTGGTTGGTAAATCCAAGAATGAGGGACTACTCATATTACTGCACAGTCCACCAATGCTTCAGTGGATTGGATCTCTGGCTATCCTCCACACAGATCACTCAATTGGTGGTAGACTCCACTATTAATCCAGTTGGGATCTATGACCATGCCTCCTTCTTTCAACATTCTTTGGTGGTCCTCACCACCTAAGTTGGCCAGCTGGTCACTGAACTCTCTACTCTTTGAGGATCCTAAATTTATCCCTTGGGTCAAGAGTGAATTGCAAGACTTCCCCACTCCATATTGATAATGGAGCAGTTATACATGCCACCCTATGGGACACCTGTATGGCCTTCTTGAGTGTGATAAGGTATGTAGCCCACAGAAGGAAACTCATGGAGGCAGAAACTAAGGAATGGAAGGGAAACTGTGGGATGCTGAAGCAAAGTGGAATGTAGATCCCTCCTCTTGCCCCATACTGTACTCCAGCTGTTGGACCAGTTTAACCAACTGTGCTCATGAAAGGCAGAGCTAGCCTTACTCAGGTCACACCACAGATTCTAGGAAGGAGAGAAAGATCAAGCAAAATACTTTCATATAGGCTCTACAACATGCAGCCTAAGTGGCACATCTCAGGACTCAGAGTCTTCTCTGGCACACTGCACATGAGGGCCTCTGCACTGAGCAAGGTCATAAGAGACTTTTCTGCCTCCCAATATGCTTCCCCTAAGCCACCAACTGTTGACATGAATAATGAGTTCCTACAGAGGCTGACCATACTGTCAGTGTCACCAAATCATTTGGTTAATTTAGAGACCCCTATCATACAAAGGAAGGTCAAGACTGTGATCCTCTCTATGAACAAGAACAAATCTCCAGGTGATAATGGGCTACAAATAGATCTGTACCAGTATCTGGTGGAAGAATTTAGTCTGCTCCTCATTAAAATCTTTCAAGAGACACTCTTGCAGGGGCATCCTCTCCCATCAATGTGTGTGTGATGGTCATTACGGTGCTCCCCCCAAAAGGAAAGGACCCAGTGCTCCCTGGCAGCTATTACCACATATCCTTACTTAATGCTGGCTATGTATTAGCATGGAGACTTGAATCTATTTTACCCTTAGAATACAACCTTCTCAAGTTGGTTTTGTGAAGGTGAGGAAGGCAACTGACCACCTTAGGGCCATTCTCAACCTACATTACCTGGATATTTCCCTATGGTCCCCTGCTGCATCCCTCACAATTGAATTTTAGAAGGCATTCAACCCAGCTAAGTGGGGATACCTTTTCAAGTTCATGAAGCAGATGGGGTTTGACCCTTTCTTATTGAAAGCTGTTAGCTTGCTGTACCAGTGGTCTACAGCCAACATTCTTACTAACAATGTCCTCTCTGACTCCTTCCCTCTCCAAAGATGTACCTGTCATGGCTGCCCATGTTTGCCTCTTCTTTTCTTGCTAGCGATTGAACCCTTGGCAGTGGCCTTCTGATCTCATCCCATTTATTAAGGATTGAGGGGATGCAGAACACTGGTCATTACTGTACGCTGATGACATCATGAGTTTCCTGGCTGATGTCCCCTCTGCTATCACCACTCTGCAGTGCCTCCTGGAATTCTTAAACCTCTGTGTCAGGGCTGTGTATCAATCACTCCAAATCAAAAATCTTTACTCTGAATTCCAACTGCAGACAACAAACCCTAGTGGGGGCACCTTGGACAAGGAAGGAGTCTTGTGTCACCTATCTTGGGGTGAAACTTATAGCTAGGCTAGAAGACATGTTCAAAGCAAATTTCTTCCCTATTCTGGAAGGACTGAAGAGTGTCCTGGACTGGTCAAAGCTACTTAATTTGTCTCTGACAGGGAAAATTGTGGCCATTAAAATGGTGCTTGCCCCTAAGATATTCCAGCTTTTTAGTGTAGTTTCCCATAGTAATTCCAAATAGATGCCAAGTTCAGTCCACTAATAGGATCCTTCCTATGGGAGGGTATACAGCCCAGACTTAGCAGGCCAAATTCAGACAACACTGGACCAAAGGGAGTGGGGATTTCACAACTTTACTCATCATCATATGTTCTTTGTCCTTGCCCAAAAGTCCAGAGATTTCTACCCCAGTCAGTCCATTCTCCACTATAGGTAGCTTTACAGGGGCATGAGCAGGCTTCCTGGTCCTTCAGGGTGACCCCAATACAACAAGACAAAGTTGAAATTTGCAAAACCCCACTATTTCTACCTCATGAAGGAACTGAGCCCAGGTCTCCCACACACTTCATCTCTCTGCTCACCCCATTACTTATGCCTCTTTATGGGACAACAGTTTTCTTCAGATGGTAGGGTTTTATATCCCAGAAGGGATATGGCAGTGGGAGGAGGTGCTGTTTGTTCAAGATCTTTGCTGGCAGGGGCAGCTGTATATGTACTTCTTTGTGCACCTGAGGGCCCTATTCCATATTCCATGGAAAGATTTTTGGTTATATCTTCAACTCCAGTTCTTTCTGACTTGTCACCTAAAGACCCTTATTGAGGGTGGGGGTGGGGAGGCCAGGCATCTTTTGGATAGGTGGCTTCTAATGCCCAAAGGTGTGGTGGGAGACATCTATAAAGCCCTGAGAGAGGCAGTCAGTCCCAAAAGCTATTGACAGACTAAGACACAAGTGGCATGATGAACTAAGGGTGGCTATTTTGGAACACAAATAGTGGTTCTCACCATGGCACAGGGCTCACACCTGCTGCTGGGATATGAGAGCTCAGCTCATTGAAGTAATATACTGCATAGGTGGTACAGGACTCCCAGTGTCCTGAAATCCATTGACCTTCTCCACACTGATGCCTGCTAGTGGTGCCACTCCCAACTTGGGGCTCTGTCACATATTCTTTGGTTTTGTTCAGCCATTGCACAATTTTGAATGGCTGGACTGCAATTCTGCAAGTTGATCTGCCACCCTGCCATCATTTTTGACCCTCCATTTATCCTACTGTGGGTGGTTCAGAAAAAAAAATGCCCAAGTTACTTCCTTTACTGAAGTGGGCAGTAGCTGTCACTGTCATAGCCACACACCTCCTCATGAGAAGGTGGAGATCACTAGATGTCTCCACTTATCAAGAATGACTTATTGCAATGGGACATGCCTCCACCTTGGAGAGTGTCTCACATGAAGTGCTAGGCAAACTAGAGGCCTGCAACATGGTCTGGTCACATTTCTTGCACTTCAGGCCCCACCTACCCTCTGTCCTGAGCCACATTAGAAGTTGTCTACCATCCTTAGTGCAGATAGGACCCTGTGTCCCATTCTGTAGAGCCTGGTACTCAGCATGTGGTAGTCCAGCTAATGGGGTTCCTAAATCAAATTGTCTTCCTTTGTTACAGATAGACTACAAAATATTTGTGTGATTTGTTTAAAGCTGACAAGTAACTGCACAGTCAACTGGATTAACTGTTACTTTCTCTGACACAGTATTTATGTTACTAATTCTACTGTGTCCTGTGATGTATATAGTTATTCTGGTTGTGTTTATTGTAATCATGTACTGTTTTGTGTTTGAAAATTTTCAATTCAAAGTTTAACATTAAAAAAAGAAATCCTGTGACAAATAGCAGATAATATGAATCTGGAGCATATGTATGATGAAGTAATAAAAACAAAGTAAAAATGTAATTTGTGAGAATGCCAGTAGCATTCAAACAATCACAAACTCAGTCAGAATGTATATGGTGGTGGTGGACAAGATAGTTTAAAAGCAGAATGATGCATTTTAAAGGCCATTCAATTGACATAGCCATTATTTTAAAATAATCAGACTGTGTCCTGTAAGAGCTATGGTGTGGTATTATTAGTAAAATGGTGTACTTAGAGGATTTTACAGTACATGCCATCATACAGGACATGTAAATTATGAGAAGTAATGTAAAAATAGTGGTGGTTGTATGCTGACTGCTCAGTAACAAACATGGCAAGAATGAAATTAGTTGCATTGGGGTTGAATCCCTGAAATAATGCAAAGTTTATGAAAATGCATACTTGTGTGTGTTAAATTTATTCTGGACTACTTTTATGCAAGTTCACAAACAACTTTGTTATGAAGAAGTGTTGGGAAAATAAAACAAAGGTAGGAAGAGATGTGGAGTAGTTGAGATGTGTGGTGGACAATATACTAGGTAAAAACAGAGAAATCTGAATAGTGCAGTGAAAATCATGCTGTCAAAATAGTTCAAATGAAAACAGCTGCAGGGATAATATAGTGTAGGTAAGGTTAGCACCATCCTTGTAGCTGCTTGTCATCCAGAGAAACAGGATAAAGGATGTGTCAGATGGTGTGCCACTGAGCAGCTGTCATGCTGCATAGGGTAGTGCCACAGGCAGTGCAGGCAGTAGAATGCTGGTGGCCTGGGGTTTGATTCCCAGTCCCAACTTACGCTTGTTTCTTTTTTTTCTCTCCTGGGACTTTTTTTGAGGGGGTTCTCTCCCCTTATGACTTATGTGGGTACTGTGTCACCCCAGCCCCCCAGTTGTCCTCCACCTATTTTCCTTCCCCTCCTCAACAATTCCCCCACCCGTGGTTTCTCCTCTTCACAAAGTTGCCTCAACCCAGAGGTGATTATATATAGATGGGGGGTTCAGGAGGTGAAGCCCCCCATAATGGGGGGGTGCAGGAGCAGAGCCTTCCATGAACATACAATCTAGGCAGTTCACTTTGTGTGGTGCTATGGTGGCACTTGGTGTTTTTGCCAAGCACTATCATGACTTTTGCTATTTTGGTTGCACGGTTGTTGACCACTCTCTTATGGTTTTCTCTATTCTGACCTAGTGCCGGTGGACAGAACTAACATTTGAAATACATGCACTTCTTATTGATTTTTTTCTTCATTTATGGAAATTTATTGAGGAAGGGATCAGGTTTCAGGTGGCATAATGAGCAAGATTATTTTAGCTTTCATAGTAGGATAAAAGACATTTAGGGTATGCACATTGTCCCATAAACAGAAAAAGAACAGTTAAATAGAATAAATGAAGACAGTTTGAAATGGAAGTGTACCAAATGAAAATAAATTAATTGGGACAACATGAGAAATGTAGATAGAAATGAAAGGAGGTTTAATTAAAAACAAGTATGTGGTGGTGCTATATTGGGAAGACTACGGAAAAAAAGAAATGTAAGCAGTAGAAATGTGTTATAAACATTACAAACAACAGCAACAAGCAACAGAAAGTAACAGCTAATGTATATGGACAATGGCAGCATGGGGGACAAAGACTGGGGAGGAATGTGATAAAGACCAAGAGCTGAAGAGTAGCTAATGTGAATTTTCCTAAATTGGTGCATATTTGTGGGAGAAGAAAGACGGGTGAGAAAGAGAAAGTCTCTGAGACTTGGGGGGGGGAATGCTGCAGAGCAGCTAATGTAGAAGGAGAATGATGGCATGTTGAGGGGAAAGAGATTGGGGAAAGGATGGATAGAGAGCTAGTGTTGCAGAGTGGCTATTATGAATCACAGTGAATAGCAGCATTTTGGGGAGCAGAGCTCAAAGAGAAGGAAGAAGTGCTGAAGAGCACCTAATGTTTAGGGACAATGTCAGTATGTTGGAGGAGGCAAAAATATGGGAGGGGAGGGACAGAGACCAAGACAGACAGAACAGCTATTGTGAATGATGGCAGGTTTAGGGAGGGGGCAGAGATCAGGGAAGAGAAAGATCCAGTGCCACAAAGCGGTAATGGGAATAAGGATGAATGGCAGCACACTAGGGGTAGAGATCAGCGATAGGGGAGAGCAAGTGCCAAAGAACAGGTAATATGTAGGGACAATGCCATCATGTTGGAGGGCAGAAAATTGGAAGGGGAGAAATAGAGACCATGTGCATCAGAGTGGCTAACGTGAATGACAGTGAATGTTGGCAGGTTTAGGAAGAGGGCAGAGATCAAGGAGAAAAAAGACCAAGTGCCTAAGAGCAGCTAATGTGTAGGGATGATTCCAGCATTTTGTAGGGCAGAAAGTGGGGAGGCGGGAGAGTGCAAGTACCACAGAGCTGCAAATGTATATGATGTATATGAAGAATAGTGTCTTTTTCAAGGGGGTCAAAGATGGGGTAGAGCAGGTATACAGCTGGAGGGTGTCATGTATATGAAGACTGTTGGTATGCTGGGGGAGATCAGGGAAGGGAGGAATAGTGAACAAATGGCACACAGCAGATAATATCAAGTACCGGAAGTGGTGAGACATTTAAGGGTGGGTGGGAGAGAACAAAGACACTAATGTATAGAGACAATGCTGGCATTTTAGGGGGGAGATACAGTGGAGAGAGAAATAGGGAGCAAGTGCTGAAAAGCTGCTAATGTGAGTGGCACTAAATGGCAGCATTTTATGGGGCAAAGTTTGAGGAGGGGGAAGAGCAAGTGCTGCAGATCTGTTAATATATAGAGAAAATGTTGGCATGTTGTCAGGGGCAATACTTGGGGAGTGAATGGATATAAAGCAAGTGGCACAATGCACCTACTTTGAATTATGGTGAATGGCATCAGTTTTTAGGGGCAGATATCAAAGAGGGGCAGGAGCAAGTGTTACAGAGTAAGTAATGTAAATGACGGGGAATGTGGGCATGTTGGGGGACAGAAATTGAGGTCAGGAGAGAGCAAGTGCAAAAGATCAGCAATTGTATATAGAGAATGGCAGCATGCTAGGGGGTCAGAGATGGGGCACAGCAGGGATAGAACTGGAGAGGATATCATGTATGTAACCTCCCCCAACTACTTTACACAGCTATCCCTTGGTACCCCTGACTGGGCAAAAACTACTTAGGAAATGTTACTATCCCTAGCTTTGGGAATGTATACCAGGCTCATTACTTCTAGAGGTTAGAAACAGGGGTGGGATGTACAAAAATAATACATTTGTGACCAATTAAGGTATCTAAAAAACCCAGGTGCTGAGGAGAGAACTTTTTGCTAGGACTATGCTAGACCTATACTTCTGGAGGGGTATCCAGTAACTCCACACAGGAAGCAGAAACATAAATCTCCAAACCTGATTTGGGGTTCTAGAGTGTGACATTATTCCAAAAGATGTTCCCTAAAGTAAGAGTGGACCCCCAAGGTGTACACATTGTGGCACAAGACATTTGCAAAACAACAAAATGACTGTGTCTAACAGAAACTCTGCGTATTCCCATATTTCATAGGGCATTGAATTCTGTTCAGTGGCAATGGCCTCAATTGAACACACATTTGTTCTAGTAGCACTGGCCACAACTGAGCACACACATTTCCAGTATGGCACAGAACTTTAGAACATCTGCAAGTGGCAACTGGCCACAACTGAACCATTTCTTCTAGTAGCACTAGCCACAGCAGAGCACACAGGGGCTCATTACTAACACAACCCACACCAGGGGGTAAACTTCTCTTCAGACATTGGCCACCATGTCTTGAATAACTAGTTGCCCTTACAGAACCTGAAGTGCTGAACTGGTTACTCCAGATGGGGGCTGCCAACCCTTTGCTTCCATGTCCATATCCAGCCATTCTTTCAGAGTTACACTTTAAAACTTCTTGAAAAAACACTTAGGAAAATGTATCTTTGAATGAACTTTTGCATCCAGCATTAGGAAACACTACTCTGGAAGTGTAGAAAATTAAAGTCCTGAACAATGTGCATTAGTCTACCTCTGGACCAGACAATTGTCAGCCAACTTTAAACTGAGAAAAGTCTCAAACCTAGAACAGAACTGGTGTACCTTTCTCTCTGTCAGAGAAACACCGAAGTGCAGGTACTTTCTTCAGGAAGCCCAAAGTCAAATCTATTCACAGTTATAACAGTACAGGCAGCTTAAACTTGTCCTGGATCAAATAGGGGATTGCCCCTAGGATCCAATTCCTAGCAGTCTTTTTCATCCCTCCAGGGATGAACACCAGGAGATCCTGCTGTAGACAAGTTTCCACCACTTCTCTTGGCAGGCTGGCGACTTTTAGGATGAGGGTGGGAAAATAGGCTCTCCTCTCAGAGCCCACAGCAGCTCTCGCTCCTCACACTTCAACTGCTGACCCAGAACTACTACAAAATGAGCTCAAGATTCTAAAACTCCCCACTCACAGCCAGCTGCCATGGCTCATGCTGCTGCTAGAGTTCTAAATGACCTCATCTCTCTCATCTCAGCTGAGACCAAGTAAACAAAAGAGTGAGTAGGTGAAAACCCCATTTAACTAGTTATTCACCAGCTATCTTCCCTACCTAGCACTGACACTGATGGGATTCTAGTAACCCCAGGGGGCTGGGTGGTTACATGTATATAGAGAATAATGGCATTTTTTTGTATGGAGAGGGATTGGAGAAGGGTGGAATAGACAACAAGTGCCACAGAGCATCTTATGTGTAGGGACAATGCCAACATTTTGTGAAGGAAACAGATATTGGGGAGGGAAGAAATAAACAGCAAGTGACACAGATTTGGTATTGTGAATGACAGTGAATAGTAAAATTTTGGGGGGCAGAGATCAGGGAGGGGGCAGAGAGCAAGTGCTATAGTGTAGATAATGTGAATTATGGAGAAAAGGGTCAGGGGGAACAGATCAGGGAAAGTGAGAGAGCAAGTGCCACAGTGCAGCAAATGTATCCAGAAAAAGACAGCATGTTGAGAAGGGGGTCAGAGATAGGGAAAATCAGAGGTAGAATTGTAGAGTATGTCATCTAGATAGAGAATAGTGGCATTTTGAGGGGAAGAAAGATCAGGGAGGGGAGGAATAACGAACAAATGGCACATAGTGGGTAATATGAAGTGCTGGGAGTGGTGAGATGGTTGAGTGTGGGTGAGACACAGTGCATGCCACAAAGGGACTAATGTGTAAAGACAAGGCTGGAATTTTTTTGAGGGGGGTGGTAGATATCAGGGAGGGGAAAAATAGAGAGAAAGTGCTGTAGAGCATCTAATGTGTAGTGAATGGCAGCATTTTGGGGGGTAGAGATCTAGGAGGTGGTAAGAGCAAGTGCTGCAGAGTGGCTAATGTAAAAGGAAAACGCTGGCATATTGTGGGGAAATAAATACCGATTGGTAGACAATGAAGCTTGCTTACCCAGTATATAATGTAAAAAGAATATTTTTATTTTATTTCTTCTTATTCTTGTTATACTTTGTATGTTTTTCTTTTCATTCAAAAAATACATTGTGCAGTGCACCAAATCAATTCAAACGTTTCAAGCAACAGCTCTTCATCAGTGAAGTACACTGAGTCTGTACCAAAACATAAACATAAATAAGAAAATTAATTTATTATATAGTAACTGAAAGTCTAGTATATCAGAATTAAAATGACACATTGTCTCACCTATTACCCATCTTGTCTAGTGTCTCCTACATATCATTTCTCCAAAAAACGCATGTGTGGGTGAGGCGTGCAGCATCGATGAGGAGTCTGCATGCCTTATTTAGTGCAATGGATATTCTATGGAGTGAAGAAGTAGTAGCGGCACCATAGATAACCAAGTTATAGTCGACAATAGATAAGACAGAGCTGATAATTGAAGTTTTCAGGGCTTTGGGTGTCAAGTAGGGTTCATGTCTGTAGAGCAGACCAATCTTGATGTTGACAGCCCGGGCAATGTTGTCAATGTGCTGAGCATAAGAAAGTGAGCTGTCCAGGGTTACTCCTTGATACTTAAAGTGCAGGATTTGTTCCAGAGGTACTCCCATGCAGTTTTGGATTGTAAGTGCTTGAGATTTGTGCTTGATACGGGTGCCACTGAACAGCATAACTTTAGCTTTTTGTAGTTCAGGATCAATTTGTGTGCACTGAACCAGTCCTCAGCTTCTACAAAACTATGCTATAGTTGACGTTCCAGTTGTTGTGGGTCAGGGTTACTAGTAAAGATGACAGCATCATCCTCATACAGTAGCATTTGTTGGTGGCAGGCCTGCAGTAGGTTGTTCAGAAAGATGCTGAAAAGTAAAGGCCCTAAAATAGAGCCCTGTGGTACACCTGAGCAGATGGGCAGTTTGACAGAGCTAACATTTGCAATTTTCACCTGTTGGGATTGACCATCCAGGTAACTCTTGAATCAATCTAATGTATCAGAGGAGAGACCTATGGAGGTTAGTTGCTGAAGAAGGGTGTGGTGAACAGTGTAAAAGGCCTTTGTAAGGTCTATGAAGGCTGCTCCCACTAAATTGCCTTTGTTGAGAGATTGATGGATGTAGCCAGTGAATTCCAATAGTGCCATTGTGGTGCTATGACCTTTTCAGAATCCATGTCGCTACAGGCATTGGACTGAGTATTTTTCAAGGTAATCCATTAATTGGTCTGCAACTATGTGATCGAGCACCTTGGATAATGGCAGGAGTATAGATATGGACCTATAATTTGCATGTAGGGCCCGGTGTCCGCTCTTGTGTATGGGTGTCACTAGGGCAGACTTCCATATTTTGGGGTATTTGGGCAAGCTTTAGTGAAAGGTTAAGAATCTTAGTTAAGGGATTTAGTAGCTCATCTAGTGTGAGGGCAAAGATTATAAGATTCAGTGAATCTCCACTGAATCTAGACTTCCCAAGCATTTTGCACAGGTATTTCTTGGCTGTTAACAAAGAAACCTTCCTAAAGTAAAAGGGGGGAGAAATTACTGTTCTCTCCTTTGTACTGTGTTTAGGCGGAGGGGTAGAATCTTCAAAAGAATCCAGGGGGAGGATGCTGCTCAGGTCACTGAAAGTGTTGTTAAAAGTATTTGCTATGGTAAGTGGGTCCAAAGTAGGGGTACCATCAATGTTTAGCATTGAGGGTGAGATTTGTGATACTTTGCCGGTGACATCTTTAATATTGTTCCAGAAATTCTTACTGCCCCCCCCCCAGGAATTTATAAGTGCTTCCCGTTGGAATTTGGCTTTCATGTGGCGGATTGCCCTTGTACATTCATTCCTGACTTTTTTTATATTCCTGCATGTCTACCTGTCTGTCCATTTCTCTTGCACAGTGCCAGAAGTGATCCCTGTTTCATCCTGGACATAAACTCAGGGGGTTATCCAGGAGTTTGAGGTGCCACAAACTTTCATCTTTTTGTAGGGAGCATGTATGTCACAGGCAGTATTGAAATGCATAATGAGATGGTCCAAGGCTAGTTTGATATCTTTAGTAGTGTCCAGTAATGACCAGTCTATATTACTCGGGTGCAGTTTGAAGGGCTCAAGGTTCCCATGTTTCAGCACCCTGCAATATATTGTCTGAGGGGTGGCTTCTGGAATTTGTTTGTCCAGCTACAGGTAATGGGGGAGTGATCGATTAGTGTATCTGGATGCACTGTCACATCTGAAATATGGACTGGTTGGTTAGAGAGGATCCAGTCAAGGAGGGTACTTATTCCCATTCTGTAATTTGTCCTGGTGGGTGAGGGAACAAGCTTTGAAAAATGAAGTGCAAGAGTTCTTGAAAGTGCCATTGTCAGGTGAGAGCCAATTGACATTGACATCACTGAAAACTATGATTTCAGAGTGTGGTTTTAGGTTACAGATGTAGTCCATGAAGCTGTGAAAGCCAGTCAAGTGTTCTTTGGGAGGGACATAGACGGATAAGATCATGAGGGCTTTATTATGGGCACCAAGGAGAACTTTAATTTCAAGTGCCTGGGTGGAGCATCCAAGGCTGGTCATGGGTAAGTTAAAGCCCTTAAGTGTCTCTTTGAGATATATGGCACAGCCACCATCGTGCTAAGTTAGCCTGTCCTGTCAGAAAATGGTGTATCATGGTATGGTGACTGTAGTGTCAGGAATCTTTAGGGAGAGCCATGTCTCCACCATTGATAATATATCAGGGCTGTGCTGATTGATCAAGACTTTGAGGCAGTCTGGTTTACTTAACAGGCTGCAGATATTGACAGATGTCATCTTGATGGATCCCGTCTTTGCTTGGCCCATGGGTTGGGCAATGCTTCCTGGGTCAGGACTGGGGTGAATATTGTCGTATATTAGTAGTAGGATGAGAATGATTCTGTATAGGTAACCTTTCAGGAGTCAGTGATTCACTTTGGTTGACTGTTTTTGGTTGGAGTATCTCCTCAGGCTGAAATGCATCATTCTAAGGCAGATGGAGAGAGCTTGGTGAGGGTATGAGACAAGGACCCCTGGTGATTGCCAGGGAAATGGATGCAGTAGGAGTCAGTGCTGTGACCAGTGGCCATTTGTTAATGTGAAGAAGTTTCCTGTATGCATGCCTGGGTCATGGTTAAAATTATAATTGAAATCAAGTTTAGATGTGGGATGCTGTTTGCCTCCAGTTAAGTCACCAAGACAAAGAAAGGCAAAAAGAAGAGGTAGTAGGATGGTGGTATGTGATTTGCCCATCTTGGTAAGAACAGAGTCAAAATTAGGAGAAGGATTAGGGTCATGAGAAAAAGTGCTGTGAGAAAGTTAACAATGAAAGATGAATGAAAGAAAAAAAAGACTAAGGTCCCTCTAGTGGCAGATCTTTATAATCTGCTAATGGAAAACTGGACACAATCAAAATCAAAATGACAGACTGCAATAGACTGTTGAATGGAGGTGCCTTCCAAGTGTTATGAGCAGGAAACAGGAGATATTGAATGTGCTGTCTAGATACAAACAAAAAAAAAAGGTTCTTCTTGCTAAGCTGGGTACCCAGGATTTTGGGGTGCCCAGAAAGGTATTTGTAACCCTAATTAAAAATAAATAAATAACAGAATCTAGCTAAATGGGTCCTGTTATCATATTTAGGTATTTTCCATATCTGTTAGTTGGGAAAAAACAATCAAACAAGATAACAGCCATCACAACCCTTAAAACATTTTTTTTCGGTTTGTGACAACTAAGTTATGCAAACTGAAAAAGATCTTATGACCAAAACATTATCAGTTCTTTGTTACCTCAAAACCCTACTGAGCATGCTCACAAAGAAACTTAAAATCCTTAACACCAAAACCAAATAGTACTTTTCACAAAATCTTTGAAAGACACCACCCTGGCACAGACTACTTCTATCCCAAAAGTTCTGGAAAAAGTTCTGTATCATCTAGGCTGTATATAACAGCCAAAAAAAAAAAAAAAAGAAAGAAGTATAAGAAAAAAGTTCCCTTTCATTAAAAATCAGCATTCCATATCTCATACTCTACACAAGATGATGTCACAAAACTTTTCATGTCTTATTTTCCTGTCAGCCAGACCATGCATACCGGGCTATTTCATCAAACACCACCAAAATCATTTAGGTGTAAAAACTGGGTTTTAATGTTAAACACATTTCTCAAACCTATCTAGACTGGTGGTACTACACCAGTAGAATAAATATGTTCTTTTGCAAAAAAAAAAAAAAATGACTGCATTAATGCACCAGTTTAGGTTCATGTTAATGCAACAAAAGTAAAGAAATGTGATGTTAGGGTTTCCAACCCTAATTCCCCACCCACCTCCAAAGCAGCAAAAAGACAACACCACACAAGCAACCACAGCCAGTAATTACCAGGTATAACAAGCATACAACTGTTTCCATATAACACAACTGTAGTAAAACTGATGTGCTATCTTTGTGGATTTGTATCTGTGGCATGCACACCACAAAACATACACACTCATTTGTCACTGCAGACACAAATCCACAATATGCAAATCACAACAATATACAGAAATGCAGGCCCCTGGAGCCACAGATACAAATCCATGATACCCAAATTACCAGAATTATTTTGTCTGCAGAAGAGCAACCTCCTATGGGCTCTTGTGCTTCTGTAGCCTCAGGTACTCATGTACGCTGTAAGACATACATACATACACATGACAGGCCTGCACTTCTGTAACCACAGGGGTAAGAGATACACACAGACCTCTCGCTGCAGAAGTGCAGGTGCCACAAAATCCATGATACCAAAATTGAAACACTACTTCTGTTTGCAGAAGTGCAAGCCCCTGAAGGGCCTGTGTGTCTTCAGCCACAGATGTAAGACATATACACCAACTTCAGGCTTCAGAAGGGCAGGCCCCTATTGGACCATCAGTTATGCAGATGGAAATACTGTCAAAATCTGGGTATAAGGGTTTCAGCAGTGGATCTAGAAATTGTTTAAGGGGGTAGCAAATTTTCAGTTACACAGATGCATATAGAAAAGCATACACTAACAGATCTTGCTATCTAGTGAGGTACCTCATACAGCATGCATGAGTGCAAAGGAGCAAGCCACAATACAACTCAATAATGTTTAGTAAATGATGTCACAAAATACTGCAGTAAAAATGTGCTTTATTGCCATTGAATTGCATTGTTCCCTACAGCTTACTGCCGCATTTTTGTGATGCATTGCAGCATTACTGCATTGCATTCTGGCTGGCACTACTGTACCTCCAGCTTCAAAGGTGAAGGGCAAACTCCCATGGGGTCTGTACTTCTGCAGCCACACATACTCATGCAAGCAGTATCTCACACACACACACACACACACACACACACACACACACACACACACACACTTGGCTCCATAAGCACAGGCCTCTAAGGAGCCTGTGCTTATGCAGCCACAGATACAAATCCAGGAAGGTAGCACATCAGTTGTACTGTATTTGTGCCATCTGGAGATAATTGTATGTTTGTCTTATCTGATGATGACAGTCTATGGTGCTTGAGTGGTCTTGTGCATGGGGAGTTAGGGTTGGAAATCCTAATGCCAAATTTCCCCACTTTTCTTGTGTTAAGTTGAACTCTACCTGGTGCACAAATGTAGTCTTTTTACAAAGAATTTCCTTTTTTTAAGACAGTGGAATCGTATCCTCATTAATGTACAGTAAGTCCCAAAGGGACCTGCATCAACAGATGCAGATGTGCAGTGGGTCACATTATTCCTTTCTCACTACAACTTATGATCTAAAATGCTTAGCAGTGGCTAAATACTGTACCAAAAATATCTAATGGACATGTCAATTGTTTGTTTCTAGTTGCAGAATTTGCAATACACAAGAAGGGAAGTGTGTCCAGAAAGAGTCTGGCCAACCATGTGAGCCCATAGCTCAATGGTAGAGCACCAGGATGGTATTATGGTGGCCTAGTTTCAATTCCCAGTGGGTCACATTATTTCTTTTTCACTGCAATTTGTGAGGTAAAAATATTGAAACTCACCAATATTATGAATGAGCATAGGCAAATTTCAACATGCACTCATAACTTTGCAAGTTTTTAATATTTGACCACCAATTTTTAACATAGCCTACCTATGACCCCACCTCAATAACTCAGTTGGTGAAAATTGTCAAATCCTACCCAAAAGGTGATTTCTCACAGCAGGCAGGAAACTACCTTTCAGGCTGGATTTGAAAAATTCCACCACCCTTGTTCATGAGGTGGGGTTTCCAAAAAAAAGCCACGTTGAAAAATTGGTGTAAAATATTAAACAAACTATAAAGTCATGAATACAATTTGAAATCCCATTGAAATACATTAAACCCTGACTTACCTTATTTTCTTAAATTGCAGTCACCATTTCCAGCAGAAAGATGTGTATTTGACTGGAGAGTGGATCTATAACATGGGACATGTTCAGGTGCGTGAATGTTTTTGGGGTGGTTAGTGCTGATTAGAGGGTCATGTTGGGGTGGGTGGGGGTCTAGGGGATCAGATAGGCAAGGGACCATTTCTGTTTTTTTACAGGTTTAGCAAAAAAAAGACAAATAAAAATCAATGAGGCACAGATATCTTTATTTCAAGTGGTCAAAAGTCAACAATGGGGACTGGGCAAGGGATTGGGCAACCCAGTGCTGGGATGATCTTTGGTGAGTCCGGGGGTGGGCACCCCAGTGCTACCAATCATACATTACAGAAGTTGGATGGCAACCTGAAGGGAAGGGGGCAAATAAGCAGTACCAGAGGTGGGCACCATGCTCTGCTTATTATTAGATAGACAGACAGCTTCTGCAAAGATAGATATATAATTACAGTACTAGTTAAGCAGCTTATCAACTGGGTTATCATTACTTTTAAACCACATAATACACAGCTTTCATCATAATAAACAGTCTTCTTATGACCCCATGTCATGTACCTGGTAGTTAAAATAAATTTTCAGATGCTGCCCTAAGCTTGGTCCACCCTTTGAAAGTCCCTAGAATCTCCACTGTTCTGGGAAGCAAAGCCCTGTCCTTCATGGCCCCCATTCTGTGAAACAAACTTCTTGCCTTGCTCCGCTCACTTGACTCATACCCTACCTTTAAAACTCACTTCAAAGCATGGCTACAATCTGAAGTCAAATGTTCCTGTTTCTCCCGGTAACTTATTTTGGAGAGCACTCCATTATTAATGAATGTCAACTGTCTTCTCCCTAGGCAGTGTGAGTCACTAGTCAGCTCTCACCCTCCTCTCTCTGTCTTTGCACTTACTCCCTACTTGTTATGGCATTGCACTTGTTTTATTGCACCACATTCACTGACTGGTAGATATTATATCTCATGTGTACTCCTTTAATTCACAATGTACAGTGTACCTTCTTGTTAGTGTAATGTTCCATGCATTTTATTGTATTTTCTATTTTCTCTATGGCTGCTATGTATTGACACCTACCTTCTTTATATCATGTAAATTGTATTGTACTCTCATGTGCCATCTCCATGGCCTGGGTCATGTCTGAAAATGGTCCTCTGGATTAGTGCATTCACCCAGTAAACAAACAAACAAATAAATAAACAAATAAAAAAGGTGATTTCATGGAGTGACTGTGCAATCACCATTTGGCATGGATTTGAAAAATGTCACCTATGTTGTTCATGGGGTGGTGTCCCAAAAAGGCCATGTTGAAAGTTTGGTGGGAAAATATTGCAAATTATCAAAGTTATAAGTGAATGCCGAAATATTTCAGTGTTCACGCATACTTAGTGATTAGACCATATTTTTCCACTACATTTTCAACATTCTTGTTATCACCCCACCACAGGATCTTAGTAGGTGAAAATCTTCGAATCCCACCTGAAAGGTGATTTTGTTGGGCAACTGCCAAATCACCTTTTAGGAAAAAATTTGAAATATTTTACGTAGCTTGTTCATGAGGTACAGTCCCAAAAAGGCCATATGGAATATCTGGTGGAAAAATAATTAATAGTGACAAAGCTTTTAGTAAAAGCAAAACGCACTGAAATATATTATCTGGACTTACTTGATTTCTTCATATTGCAGTCGAGGTTTATAGAGGAGGATGTCTTTCAGATCAGAGACTGGATCTACATCATGGGATTCTCTTTAGGTTAATGAGGGTGTGGGGGGTATGTGGTAGTCCAGTTGAGTGGTGGATGTTGGGGGCCAAGATCAATGAGGGATGATTTTCTTCTTTTCAGGTTTATATTAAAAAAAAAATGTGGGATGGTTTTATTTGTTTCAGGGGACTGGAGCAACACTGGGGAGTAGGTACTCCACTGTCAGCATAGTCTTTTTATGTCAGACTTTGGACTTGATTTTCAGAGCTCCAAGAATGCTGCAAGCCCCTGGTGCACTGATCGCTTGGCACATGGGGCTTGCAGCATTCTCCCGGCAGCCCATCGGGATTTTTAGTCCTGAGGGCCAAATGCCACTAGTTTGACCAGGTTTTCCCTAGTCTAATTGGCACCATTTGGAGGACAATTTCTACAGGGCTTGCACCAGATATTTGTCACAAGCTGCCGTAAAATGTGAAAACTGTCACAACTGCCCTAAGTACTAAAATCAGGTGCAGTTGTATCAAAGGAGTTTGACACAGCTGCACCTAAGAACAGGGTTGACACAGGGCTTGACACAAGCCATGCATCAACCTTTGAAAAGTGAGCCCTTTATGCATATAAGGAGGTGTCTGGATGGGCATTACATTTTTGGGGATACTCAGACTGACTTTTTTTGCCTCCACTTAGTGTGCTCGCATGCTGCCATCAATATGTTAGGAGTATAAGCTGAACATAGCTTTGTTTTAAAATATTTTAAAGTTTGGCTAATAATGTACTATAAGGTGACAGTATAATATATTTATAAAATCCATGTCAACACAAATCAAAATTACAGAGAAACAATTTTAAATGAAATCCGTATTTAATCAACAAGTATATAATTATTGCTGATTAATATGTTCTTTTAGATCTCTTTACCTTGTTCCGTATGCTGCAGGCTTTGACTTTGAATATGACACAGCACTGTATGGAATGCATCAATGGTAATGTCATTTAAAAGTTTCCCCCTAACTGATGCTCTCGAGCCTGAAAAATTTCATTGTGCTGAGTAGTGTTTATTCTGGCCCAGATATTCAAACTGCGCCATTCTGAGGCGCAAGCCCCTGCGCTGCTCAAAATAGTTGCGCAGGGGTGTGGCCGGGGTGATATTCAAAGGAGTTGCGCCAGCCACAGCACTTGCACATGGCACAGTGGAACTTGCGCCACCGCAAGTTGCCAGAGTTGAGCATTAAACTTGCGGTGGCGCAAGTACCATTGCACCATGCTCAAATTTCCGATATTCAAAAGGTGACATGCAAATGGGGCCATAATTTATGCAAGGCACGGGGGGCCCATTTGCATCTATTTATGGCCCCATTTGCATGCCATTAGCATGTAGGTGCGCCGATCCCTGAGGACTTGCGCCTGGCCACCCTGCCAGGCAGCAGCCGCCGGGGACCGATGCACCCTGCAGCCCGATCGTGGGCAGTATCTCTGTAAGTCTACATTCCCCCCCCCACACACACACACATCTCCCGAAGCCCGATCGCGGGCAATACAGTTATATGAACCCCCGCCCACACATCTCCCACAGCCCGATCACGGGCAGACCATGTATCATCCCCCAGTGCCCGATCAAGGGCAGAATGTAACCCCAACTCGAATATCTCCCTGGTGGTCAGTGGACGTAAAGCCCGATCATGGGCAAGATGTCAAATTAACCCCCAAGCATCTCCCTGGTGTCTGGTGTCCCCACCACCCACAGAAGCCCTTCCACCCGCTCCCCCCCGCAGCCGGCGGGCAGCAGCATCCCACCAGCCTGCCGCCCCACCGCCCGCCGACTGACTGTCCAGTAGGGCTGCACGCCCATTGGTGCAGAGCTACAGTCAATGGGCATGCAGCCCATACCGTACATGACAGTCCAGATTTGTGAATGATCATTGCTCTTTGCGCAACCTGTTGTCAGTGGCGCAACTGCCTCCTGCTGAATATCGCAGAATGGCGCAATGTAGGACTTGCACATGTGCAACCCTGTTGCGCATGGAGCAACCCTTTTGAATATCTGGGCCTCTATGTGCAAGTGAGACACAAATTGACTACAGGAGACAAATTTATATAATGTTTTTATGAACATGTCCACCATATCTGGCTGCTAACTTTGCTGCAGGTTTTCTCCCCCAAACCCCCTCCCCATCATCTTGCTCAGCTCCTCCTCCTCCTCCTTCTTACCTGTTATTAATCCCATTCCTCTAGTTTCTACAGCATTCCATGGCTGTCTCAGAGGGTGGTTGTGAGGGTCAATGCTGAAGGTGCCCTCCCCAGAGCTGCAGGGCATTTCTGCTCCCCCCACCCAAAATCAGGTATGCAACAAGGACTGTGTTCAGGCTAGAGGCATGAGTCATGACTGGAAAGTGGAATGCTCCTCCAACATTTCATGTCTGCTACCCCACCTCCCCCTCCACCACCCTTGGTGAACATTGCTTTATATAGTAAGGATCACGTGCCACCCGAACCCAATCAGTCTACTTTTCCATTTGCAGCTTATCTGCTCCTGCCATTAGTGGCCGCTACCATAGCACAAAACTGCATCTCCCAATCTGAAGCAATGCCACCATGCTGCCATTTTTAACAATAATCTCCCTTCTTGCTCCACTGGTGTCACTCCCACCATTCTCATACCCAGAATTGCAGGCATGCCTGCTGGCATCAATTACCCTTTCTACCCCATCACCTCCCTTTGCCACCTCCTTTGCAGGTCTACTACCTGTGTCACACCTTCACAATCATTTTGCAGGTCCAGCCATACTTCCGCCCTCCTTCCATGCTGGCCTGTTAGCTCTAAAATTCCCCACACAGGTAACCATGACACATACCGATCAGACACCTACTTCTCTCCACAAGCTTCTATGGGCCAAGTCTTTACCCAAACTTCTGATCAACCCCCTGCTTCTCTTATCTGGGAACATCGAGTCAGACCCCAGACCAATCACCCCCCCCCACAACTCCCTAAGGTCCTTAAACTAGTCCACCTAAATATCTGCAACTTCCTACACAAATTAACTCTGCTACAACCAATTGCCCTATCCCTACGTCCTGACATTTTGATTATCTCTGAAATCTGGCTGAAACCTCACATCAAGAATGCTGAAATCTCTATTCCTGGCTGCACTGTCATTCACCACTCTGATCCTGGAAACAAATGAGGATGCCTTCTGTTTATGATGCCCCTCCCTATGAATTCCAGAATGCCACTTGCTTTTAGTGCTGCCTTTTCACACTGTTTACTGACCTTGAGGTCATCTGATATGATCACCCCCAGGTCTTGCTCCTGCCTAGTAGCCATCAGCTGCTCTTCTCCCATTGAGTACAGTGGCCACTCCTCCAGTTTTTGGAGACTGGCTTCCATGCTATGCTGTCCAGACTAAGGCATGAACTAGTGTTGCCAGATTGGTCAGTTCAAGGTAGGGTTTAATCTGGGTGATATTGTGCAGATGATACAAGTGACTGCAGACATCAGCTGACACCTGATATTCCAAGCCAGTCGGCTTCGAGTCCACAGTGACTCCCAGATTTCTCACCCAGTCTGCAGCTCGGAGTGTCACACCATCCAGTGAAAGTAGAATGGTGCTACTAGTCATTACTGCTAAATCCAGCTGGTGTGGCTCCACCAATAACACCTTCATTTTAGAAGGGCTTCGTCTAAGTAAGTTGGCCACCATCCAGTCCTGGAGTTCCCTATGGCACTCACTCTGCTCAGAAACCACTGCAGTATCATCAGAGGCACAAGACAAAGATAGCTGGGTATCATTAGCATAAAAATGAAAACCCAAACCCTAGTGTCTAATCTCCCCGTGGCAAAATGTACACAGTAACAACATGAGCAATAAAATGGACCCCTGCAGCACACCACAACAGAATGTAGCACTGCTCAATGTAAAAGAGTCAAGTGTCACCTGCTACACACTGCCACTGCCAGACATATAGGATAACCACCTCAACACCATTCCTGATAGCCCTACCTGGTGCCTCTGATGAGCCAACAGCACCCCAGGATGCACTGTGTCAAAGGCCAAACAGAAGTCTAGTAGGACAAGAATCAAACATTGCCTGCTATTTCTTAGTAGAAGGAGATCATGGTGTACCCTGACTAGCATCGTCTTTGTACTGTGGTGAGGCTGGAAACTGGACTGAAAGAGCTCATAGATGTCATATTTTTCCAGGTGTTGTTCCAGCTGCACCACCACCACCACCTTGTCTGCCAACTTTTACAAAAAGGGAAGATTTGAGATGGGTCTTTAATCAGGGTCCAAAGATGGTTTCTTGAAGAGGGACCTCCCGCTTCCCATTCCTCCCCCTCCCTCCCCTCCAGGTCACCCATCCATTTACCTTAATATATGTGGTGGCACTCGGTTGCCAACCTGTGGTGCTGCCGAAGATCATCCTAACAGTGGGGTACCGAATCCCCAGTGTTGAATAGGGTCTTCCTAAAATAAAGAAAATCATCCCTCATAGATCTTTTTGGGGGGGGTCACCTGAGCACAAGAAAGTGGTCCATTGGCAATCTGACATCCCCCAGAACTCCACCCAACTCAACCTGACTCCCCACACAGCACCTACCACCCTACATCCCCACATACCCTCACTCACCAGAACATGTCCCATGAAGTACACCCACTCTCGGATTGAAGACACATCTTGCTGCTGGAGCTGGTGGCTACGATATGATAAAATGAGGTGAAATCAAGTTTAATGTATTTCAGTGGGGTATGAACTTTTAGTCATGATATTGCACATTTAGTATCTTTTACAACAAATTTTTAACATGGCATTTTTTGGACTGCATCTCATGAGCAAGGGTGGTGAAACTATTCAAATCCATTCCGAAAGATGATTTCACAGTCACTGCATGAGATTACCTTTCAGTTGGGATTTGAAAATGTTTCTCCACCCCTGGTCATGAGCTAGGGTCATAAGAAGGCTATGTTGAAAATATGGGGTAAAAATATTAAGAAACAATGAAGTTTTGAGCATACGTTGACTTTTTTCAATGTATACTCATAACTTTGGTAATTTTCACTGTTTTGACCCCAAATGTTCAACATAACCATTTTTAACACCACCCATGAATATGATAGCTGTCATTTTTCAAATCCTGGCTGAAACACGTTTTTGCACTTGTGGCACAAAATGACAATTTGGCCAGGATTTGAACATTTTCACCCACCAGGTGCATGAGGTGGATTCATAAGAAGGCTATGTTGAAAATTTAGGGTCAAAATATAAAGTTATGAAGGCACATTGACATTTTTCCATGCACGTTGATAACTTTGGTAATTGATATCTGTTGCTGCATGAAAAGTGCAGGACCATCAGGGCATTGTACTTCTATAGGCAGATGAAATCATCCCTTGGGACAGGACCCAGAGGGCCCTGTGCATCTGTATTTGTTCATGCAGGTCCCGTCAGGACCTGAATAAATCAGAATATGGATCCACTATCTCAAAAAGAAAGGAACTTCTTTGCCAGAAACTTCTTTAATGTACCAGTTAGGGTTCACCTTAATGGAAAAAAGTAGGAAAATGTGGCATTAGGGTTTCCAACCCTAACTCCATATACCCTCCCTGAAACAGAAGAATGAAAAGTATTAAGCTTTTTGTCTCCTGAGTCTTGGCAAATCAGTGGTGGGGTCTTCCTTGGGGTTGTCAACCCTAATGCTCACCACTCCGCCCAATCAGTAACCTGCTGTCTGAAGCATAAGGTATAGCTCCATGCCAATGCCTCATAGTTATACACTCTTCATAGGTGGAGAAGTAAGTCTCACCACATGTTGCCAACAAAATCTGTTGCAGCTTTCCATATGAAAGAAGAACATCATCTCATAAAAGAGTATTTTTTTCAATGTTTAAAAAACACATTTGGGGTTGTTTTCCAAAAAAAGTAATTCTAGAATCCAGCTAAATTGGTCTCATTTAATAAAATAAATGTGATGGTGTCTCTAAAAAAGTAATTTATATGGGTTTTTGAAAAAGATTTTCTGAAGCTGGCCTTCTGGTGTAGTGGTAGAGCCTTCACGTGAGGTGTTGATGCCCGAGGTTGGGAGCGAGTCAGAGGGTCAGCCGGGGGGTGGAGTTTCAAGTATCCCAAGGATCACTGTCCTTCCCCAGGGAGGGAGAGGATCAGTGGTTGGCATTAGCCTGGTCCCTAGGTGTGGCTGAGGGTTGGCATTCCAACACTACACAATGTGGAGGTGGAGGCGGGGCAGATGCCCGGTGTGCTGTGCATGGGAGCATGCATGACACTGCAATTGGAGCAACTACATGTCCCTTCCTCCACAAACGGGGGGGAAACAGAAAAACTGTCACGTCGTTAGGATGACACTGGTCTCCTGCAGGCCCCGCACCTGGCTATCTGAGGCATGTCCTGGCAGGTAAGTCTCAGAGGATGTAATGGTGATGGGGCTGAGGAGACTGGTGGATTGGGGCAGTCGACATGGGAGGCATTGAGAAATCAACAAAAACAATATTTTCTTTAAAAAACAAGAAACAACATGAACACCATGTGAAAGAGGAATTTTCTCTCATGAGAGATGATTACCCCCTCAGAAAAGAGAAATCCTCTTTCATATGACCTAATTCTTCTTTCTTATCAAACATCTATTCAAAAGACCCTACTGAACATGTTCAGAACCAACATTCCAAATCCCTATAACTTGTAATGGATTAATATGTGTTCACCAAACCAAAGAAAGGTGCTTTTCTGATGCAAGCTCTTTCTACTCTGAAAACGTCAGACCAAAATTCCAAACTGCCTGGGTGGTAGGCGATGACAAAAAAAAGTAGACTTTTCCTAAAAACGCACTATACAGATCTTGAAATCTGCACATATGACAGGAATGAAACTTGGCAAATCAAGAGACCATGCCCCCAGACCACAAATGCAAAATTTCATGCAATTCTGTTGAATGGGGGCAAAACTGTTAAGGTATAAATTTAAGGGTTTAACATTAAATGGCCTACTCAGCTCTAATTATAGAGGTGCCACTGCACCACTATAATATACAGAGTGTGAGAGTGTGTGTGTGTGTGTATATAATGGTAGCATGGTAGTGCTACCATAGTTAGGGTTGAGGAGCCATTTACATGTTAAACCTAAAAGTTTGCACCTTAATAACTTTGCAACCGTTCAACAGATTTGCGTGAAATTTGAAATATGTGCTCAAGAACCATAGATCTTGGGATCTGCCAACTTTCGTACTGTTCAGATTTATGGCTGCGGAGTTATTAAGTATGATCTGCTCGTGTGTTTATGCTTTTATGGAATTCTTTGGTTGCCTCTAGAGGTCGCACGGTTTACACGATCAGTCCAAAATCTTCAGGGAATGTGCGGCCAGGGTCCCTGATGTGCATATTGAAGATTTTGTGAAAAAATATTAAACGGTTCAAATGTTATTCAAAAAACAAGTTCCCATTATAAGTCAATGGGAAAAGTTAACAAAAAGTTCAACAAAATGCAGTTTTTACTTTCGCAAATGGCCCTTTTACTGTCACAAATCTGCCATTTTGTTTTCAGTTGGTAATCAGAAAAATGCTTGGCATTTAAATTTGGGACCCTCTAGCAACCAAATTCTTTTTGTGTTCACCTGGGGATGCTAGGCATGTCTTTATTTTGGGGTGAAACACCCCAGAAATATGTTTTTCAAATTTCTGGAAAAAGTACTTTCGCACTTGCTACAGTGTCGAATGAATCTACGAAAGCTTTTGCAAAGTTCGACAGTACTTTTCCAGGCTGTGTGAAAATGACAGCAATTCTTTGCCACCCTGCTGCGAAAGAACGGTTTGGTCTTTTGGGCTGAAATTTGGAGGGAACACAGCCAACATCTCTCAGATGTGCCTTTCAGTTTTTGGTCAAAAAATATTACAGGGAAGCAAAGTTATGGTACTCCAAAGTTGATGCTTTTTCCCATAGGATAACATCACAGCATCTGCCGTATTGCAGGAATCCTTTGCCGCCCTGCTGCAAAATAATGGTTTGGTTTTTGGGCTGAAATTTGGAGAGAAGAAAGCCAACATCCCACAGATGTTCCTTTTACTGGTTTGGAGAAAAAATATTACAGGGAGCCAAAGTTATGGCACTCTGAACTTCTCTTTTTTCCCCATAGGATAACATTACAACGTTCGCTGCGCCTTTCAGAGCCCGTATCTCAGAAACAGTGTGAGATATGGACTTTTGTCAGAAAAATGTTTGACCCCCTAGCGAAACTAAAGTAGAAAACTAGCCAGGAAGTCATAAATCATATGACTTTTACATTTTTTTTCTACGTTGTACGGTTCCTGAGATATAAGCAATTTACTATTCCAACTCCTCATTTTCTGCTCCGAGACCCATTATTATGCATACATTCTTTGTACTCACTGTCTTTCTCTATGCAGCTTTTGGGGAAAACTAGCCTGTGTGCTTACATTACTGTTACGTTTACTGCTTCTGCTTGCGGTTCCATAACCGTTTCACTTACTGTTCCCGTCTACGGCACCATGTGCATTACCCTTGGCATTTCCATTTGCGCTTGCATTTGCATTATTTTAACCATTTCTGTCTACAGTACTGTTTATCTTTCTGTTTCGCTTTGTGTCACCATGCACATTACCATTTGCATTTGCATGCACCGTGTTACTATGTGACAAGACATCACGTGGCCGGAGCGCGCATTACATTCACTATTTCTCATTATACTTCTCAAAGAAGGAAATTAGAGCAAAAAACTCCATTTAATGCATTAGTTAGGGTTGTTCCACAGTGACAAAAGCAAGGACATTTTGGTGTTAGGGTTGAAGCCCCCTTGGACCCCTGCCCACACCCCTAACCGGCATTGGGGTGCGTTGGGGTTGTCAATCTAACTCTCACCCCATTCTCCTATACCTCTGCTTTTCACACATCTGATGGGGTGAGAGTTAGGGCTGGCAACTCAATGCACCCCGATGCCGGTTGGGAGTGTGGGCGGAGGGGTCTAAGGGGGGATTTCAACCCTAACACTGAATTTCCTTGCCTTTGTCGCTGTGGAACAACCCTAACTAATGCATTAAATGGAGTTTTTTGCCATATATATATATATATATATATATATATAGAGTGTGTGTGTATATGTATATGTATATGTGTGTATATATATGTTTATACAATACGTGTTTTGGGATAAATGAGTGTATAAAAAGTAATATCTCTCATCCCCCTGTGAAGATAACATTGTTATCTCAATGTTCCTATACGTCATACATTTATCTTCACACTCCTATACGTCATCCCTAAGACAATCAGTATGGCAACAGCACCTTGCTCCTCATCTGAACACGTTACTTCATCAGTTTCACTTTTATATTTCGCTCATGCTCTAGCAACACTTGAACCCCCATACATCTTTTAACACTAAATTAAAGACTCCATCAGCAAACACACATTTGCACAGTCCAAAAACTTAAAAGCAATTACCATCTCATGTACTAGCTCCATAGTTTGTCTGAACACATTCCAATCCATTTTGAATGAAAATGCGAACACCAAACGGCACGAAAAAAAAACGATCACTTAAATCACAGCAAAATCAGTTCCTGTGTCATCTGACTACATTCTTTAAAAAGTGTACCCTACTGATTTTTCTGTCATGCTTCCTGATAAAGATCTACACACAAATTTTGTATTTCACTGGTGCACCCAAATCCTTCCTTATACTCGTAATCACCTTCCCCCCACCGTGACACTCACCACACATTAAAGAACCATCTCCATTCTTTAAGTTATCCCTCTCAGAGTTAGTCCACAAAAACTTCAGCATAACACTACTTTTTCCACAACTTAAAAAACAAATCCAGCAGTAGAAAAACATGTACTGTGGCTCGATTATCTGCAATCCTTTCACTGCACGGTTACTGGCAAATCCCGACGCAGAAACAGTTGCTAAGGCAACAAGCACAATTTCCCCTTACTCAAGCAATGTACTCTCACTTCCC
The DNA here is from genome assembly GCA_016271365.2 of Neoceratodus forsteri. NCBI lineage: Eukaryota > Metazoa > Chordata > Ceratodontiformes > Ceratodontidae > Neoceratodus > Neoceratodus forsteri. The sequence continues at coordinate 409,821,859 of CM028133.1, read as the reverse complement.
CAAACAGCAAATAAACAAAATACTTTCTCCACAACACACGACTTTCTCCCAACCCCTAAAAATACTACTGTTATGCAAAAATTAAAAAACACTCGCTTCCTGCTATCTACGCACCTCAACACCGCTCCCTACTTTAAACAGCTTCTCTGCAATAAATCTAACAATTACTACTGAAATACAAAATAAGTATAAAATTATGTTGCTGCTCTCTATTGTAAGACAGTTAACACATCTCAGATACTTTTATGTTTATCAACGTTCTAAAGTAAAAAAACTCTTTCACAAACCAAAACCATTCTACTTTTCTTTACATTATACACAGAACTATAATTATAATGCTTATCTTTGTAAACTACAAATGATCCCAAAACACACATAGTATAAACAGAACATGACATGGCCTGACTGAAGATATCATATTTATCTTCACTCGAGGCCAATGAAATCATGATATCTCACTTGTGGCTTCGCCACTCAAGAGATATCATGATATCATTGGCCTCTCGTGAAGATAAATATGATATCTTCAGTCAGGCCATGTCATATCCCCTATGTATATGTGTGTGTGTATATACATATTATAGTGGCACGGTAGTGCCACTATAGTTAGGGTTGAGGAGCCATTCCTATGTTAAACCCCAAAACTTTGCACCTTAATAACTTTGCAACTGTATGATAGATTTGGCTGAAATTTGGAATACATGATCAAGAATCATAGGCCTTGGGATCTGCCAAGTTTTGTAGTGGTCAGATATACAGCTGCAGAGTTATTAAGCATGATCTGTGTGCGTGTTTATGCTTTTTCTGGAATTCTATGGTCGCGCCTACAGGTCGTACGGTTTGCACGACTGGTCCGAAATCTTCAGGAAACGTGCAGCCGGGGTCCCCGATGTGCTTTTCAAAGATTTCATGAAAAAATATTAAACGGTTCAAAAGTTATTCAAAAAACAGTTTCCCATTATAAGTCAAAGGGAAAAGTTAACAAAAAGTTCAACACTTTCGCAAATGCATTTTTACTTTCTCAAATGGGCCTGTTACTTTCGCAAATTGGCCATTTTGTTTTCAGTTGGTGATCAGAAAAATGGTTGGCATTTAAATTTGGGACCCTCTAGCAACCTAATTATTTTGTATTCACCTAGTCGGACCCTGAGGATGCTTGCCATGTCTTTATTTTGTGGTAAAACACCCCAGAAATATGTTTTTAAAATTTCTGTAAAAAGTACTTTCAAAAATTATTTTCGTGCTCACGAAACTGTCAAACTTTTCTGCGAAAGCTTTCGCAAATTGCGACAGTAATTTTCCATCTGTGGGACAGTGACAGCGATTCTTTGGCACTGCGCTGCAAAAGAACTGTTGGGAGTTTTGGGCTAAAATTTGGAGGGAACGCAGCCGACATCTCACAGATGTGCCTTTCAGTGTTGTATTGAAAAAATATTACAAGGTGGCAAAGTTACAGCACTCCAAAGTTGACAGTTTTCCCATAGGATAACATTACGGACGACGCGTTACAGAAATCCTTTGGCACCCTGCTGCAAAATAACAGTTTGGTCTTTTTTCCTGAAATTTGGAGGGAAGACAGCCAACAGCCCGCAGATGTGCCTTTCAGTAGTTTGGTGAAAAAATATCACACGGCGGCAAAGTTACAGCACTCCAAAGTTGATGGTTTTTCCCATAGGATAACATTACGGCGCCCGACGCATTACAGAAATCCTTTGGATCCCTGCTGCAAAATAACGGTTTGGTCTTTTTCCTAAAATTTAGTGGAAGACAGCCAACAGCCCACAGATGTGCTTTTCAGTGGTTTGGTGAAAAACATTACAGGAGGCAAAGGTATGGCGCTCAAACTTTCTTTTTTCCATAGGATAACATTACGGCATTCGCCGCTTTTTTCAGGGCCCGGATTCAGAAACGGTATGATAATGGACTTTGTCAGAAAATTTCTTAGCCCTACAATAGGGCTAGATTCAAATTAGCCAGGACAGTTGTAAATAATATGACTTTTAAATTTTTTCTACGCAGTACGGTTCCTGAGATATAATGTATTTAGTATTCCAAGATCTAATTTTCTGCGCTGATACTCATTATTTTGCAAACATTATTTGTACTCACTGTCTTTCTCAATGCAGGTTTTAGGGAAAACCAGCCTGTGCGCTTACATTACTGTTACTGTTGCCCTTTCCGCTGGCGGTTCCGTACCCGTTTCACTTACCGTTGACGTCTGCGCCACCGTGTGCATTATCCTTTGCGTTTTCATTTGCGCTTGTGTTTCTGTTATTTTTTGCCATTTCTGTCTACAGTACTGTTTATCTTTCTGTTTCACTTTATGTCACCATGCCCATTGACATTTCTGTTTGCAGGCACCATGTTACTATGTGACAACACATCACGTGGCAGACCGTTCCCGTCTACGCCACCATGTGTGTTACTCTTTCTGTTCTCATTCATGCTTGTGTTACCATGTGCACCACTGTTAGCATTTCTGTTTGCGTTGCTGTCCCTGTTAGTATGCCACAAGACATCATGTGGCGGGCTGCATACATTCACTATTTCTCGTTATCATTCCCAAAAGAAGGGAAATTGGAGAAAAACTCCATTTAATGCATTAGTTAGGGTTGTTCCACAGTGACAAAAGTGAGGAAATTCGCTGTTAGGGTTGAAAATCCCTTGGACCCCCGCCCACCCCCAACCCGGCACTGGGGTGTGCATTGGGATCGTGTGTCCTAATTCTCACCCATTCTCCTATACTTCTGCTGCTTTACACATGTCATGGGGTGAGAGTTAGGGCTGACGATCCCAATGCACACCCCAATGCCACCACATGCGTTATCCTTTGCATTTTCATTTACACTTGCGTTTCTGTTACTTTTTTGCCATTTGTGTCTACTGTACTGTTTCTCTTTCTGTTTCACTTTGCGTCGCCATGCCCATTAACATTTCCATTTACAGGCACCATGTTACTATGTGACAAGACATCACGTGGCATACCATTCCCGTCTACGCCACCGTGTTCGTTACCCTTTCTGTTCTCATTCGCGCTTGCGTTACCTTGTGTGCCACTGTTAGCGCATCTGTTTGCATTGCTCTTCCTGTTACTATGCCACAAGACATCATGTGGTGGGAGTGAGGGGCCCTTTGGGCCCCATGTCCCGCTGCTGCATTACATGCCGGGAGCGTGGGGCCCTATGTGCGTTATCCTTTGCGTTTTCATTTGCACTTGCGTTTCTGTTACTTTTTTGCCATTTGTGTGTACCGTACTGTTTCTCTTTCTGTTTCACATTGCGTCACCATGCCCATTGACATTTCCATTTATAGGCACCATGTTACTATGTGACAAGACATCACATGGCACACCGTTCCCGTCTACGCCACCGTGTGCGTTACCCTTTCTGTTCTCATTCGCGCTTGAGTTACCATGTGTGCCACTGTTAGCATTTCTGTTTGCGTTGCTGCTCCTGTTACTATGCCACAAGACATCATGTGGCGGGGGCCCCACGCTTCCGCTGTAGCATTACATTCACTATTTCTCGTTATCATTCTCAAAAAGAAGGGAAATTAGAGGCAAAAATCTCGGTTTAATGCATTAGTTAGGGTTGTTCCACAGCGACAAAAGTGAGGAAATTCGCTGTTAGGGTTGAAAACCATAACTCTGAATTCACCCCCCCCAGCACCACACACACACAGACACACACACACATTCAAGTATGGGGGAGGACCAAGTCAACACAACCAATGACAGACATCCAGCAGCAGGTGACAGAAATAACAAACAATTGTCTAAATGTACTCGAGACATCCCACCCACCTGACCAGGTACTGCATGCTCAGTGGAGATCAACAGCAAAACTGAGGCCATTCCACCAAACGTACACATCCCTGATTGCAGCTGCACAGCGTACCACACTTAGTAGTTGCATGGCCTTACCTACCGATGCCTACACCACACCACAACTGGTAATGTGCCGTTATTCAATATAAATGCTGAAGGTGCATGATGACAGTTGTAGAAAGGTTTTAACACTAGTGAGTATACATTAATTAAGAAGCACATAAATTAACTACAAGACACTAGCATGCTCAAGATAAAAGTAGTGATACATTTAGTAGGTGATTTACATAGTAGTACATTTACGGCAATAGTTTACTCAACATGAGAGGCTGATGTAAGCGTATGGAAAAGCATTGCCTGTTCAACGCTGTGAAATTGGTACTGCCAGTATCACATGCATTCTTACTGATGAAGTGTACTGCTGATGTACATACATAGACCTTCAGTATGTTTCAATACTAAAGATGCAGTAAGTATTCTTTGTAAGAAACATTGTAATTGCATGGATCAGGCCAAGCAACTTCTAAATATCATAGCACTACTGAGCCAACAATGATGTACCTGTATCGGAGATGTATATAGGATAGATTTTCCTGTAGGCACTTACTGAGTATGTTGTACCTGATAAAGACAATCTCATTGCATCTGTGATGACTAACTTATTGAAATAGCAATACATTTACAATTGTTGCAATGAGTGATCTATGCCACTTATGGACACAGTGTGATTTTTTTTTAACAGTTGTTTCATACTCAGGCTGTATGCCTACTGTTTGGGTTTGCCACACTTCTGTTACTGATGCTATCAAAGTGATAACTATGTTAATTGTGCTACAACAGGAATCAAGTAGGTATGGTGTAGATATAAACAGAATGTCTTTTAGTATTGATTTAATTCACAATGGGGTAAGTGTACTAGGACAGCAGGGGTTATCCTCTATCACTGACTCTGTCAGTTATAATCACACTAGGGTTTCGATGACTGTAATGATCAAGTTACACTGCTTATCTTCATGAGTTCATATTCACAGCCATTCTCCAGTAACTAGACAGTGTATGGTGTAACTGGGTGGGACACTGTGTTGCAAAGCTGCTGCAGTGTCCTAGCAGAGGAAGAGTATCTACTCATAAAGACAATTATGCAATAAGGCATGACCAACAGTTATGTTAAATGGTCTGTTAATCACCCTGTAGGGGTTTAATGTTGAATGAGGCATAGCCGAGTGCCACATGTCGCTAGACAGTGATAAACTGACCATTAACATAAGAGTGGCTTATTGCTATCATAATAAAACTGTTTTTTAAACAACATTAAACCATGTTTGTCATATGGTTAGGCTCTACATGTATGTTAATAAAAACTAAACATAAGGCTGTTACAATGTTTACAGTCAATTAGAAAGCTGCATTTCTCAAACCCTTGTTATAATCAGAGATATTATACCTGTACAACTCCTTGGTTTTGCTGAACTCTATTGCTCAGGTGGCCCACCACAAGTGGTGTGGTCTGGTGTGGAGCATCGGTGGGTAAGGCCATGCAACTACTAAGTGTGGTGCGTTGTGTGCAGCTGCAATCAGGGATGTGTGCGTTTGGTGTACATGGCCTCAGTTTTGCTGTTGATCTCCACTGAGCATGCAGTACCTGGTCAGGTGGGTGGGATGTCTCATAGTACATTAGACAATTGTTTGTTATTTCTGTCACCTGCAGCTGGATGTCTGTCATTGGTTGTGTTGACTTGGTCCTCCCCATACTTGAATGTGTGTGTGTGTGTCTGTGTGTGTGTGGTGCTGGGGGGTGAATTGAGTTAGGGTTTTCAACCCAACAGCAAATTCCTCACTTTTAGCCAGCGTGGAACAACCCTAACTAATGCATTAAACGGAGTTTTTGCCTCTAATATATATATATATATATATATATATATATATATATATATATATTAGAGGCAAAAACTCCATTTATTAGTTAAAGGTATTCCTAGCGACATCGAAATAATCTGAGAGTTGAAACCCTGAACCCCCAACCGGCATTAGAGTGCGCGTTGGGATCGTCAGCCCTAACTCTCACCCATGACATGTGTAAAGCAGCAGAAGTATAGAGAATGGGGTGAGAGTTAAGACCCAAATCGTCCATACTACCCGATTGGGTGGGTGGAGGGGTCAAGGGTTTTCAACCCTAACAGCAATTTCTCACTTTTGTCGCTGTGGAACAACCTAACTAATGCATTAAACTGAGTTTTTGCCTCTAATTTCCCTTCTTTTTGAGAATGATAATGAGAAATAGTGAATGTAATGCAGCGGCGGGGGCCTTGGAGGCCCAAGAGCTCCAGCGCTCCCGCTCATGATGTGTGTGGCATACTAACAGGGACAGCAACGCAAACAGAAATACTAACAGTGGTGCACTATGGTAACACAAGCACGAATGAGAACAGAAAATGCTTGCACATGGTGGCATAGAGAGGAATGGTCTGCCACGTGATGTGTTGTCACATATAACATGGTGCCTGCAAACAGAAATGTCAATGGGCATGGTGATGTAAAGTGAAACAGTAAGATAAACAGTACTGTAGACTGAAATGGCAAAAAATAACAATATAGCGCAAGTAAGCTGAGATACTTGTACATGGTGGGCATGGCGTCAATGATAGAAATGAAGCAGTGCGGATCCATAGCAGGAAAGGCAACAGTAACAGTAATGTAAGCACACAGCTGGTTTTCCCAAAACCTGCATTGAGAAAGACAGTGAGTACAAATAATGTTTGCAAAATAATGAGTATCAGCGCAGAAAATGAGATCTTGGAATACTAAATACATTATATCTCAGGAACCGTCAGCGTGAAAAAAAATTTAAAAGTCATATTATTTACAACTGTCCTGGCTAATTTGGATCTTAGCCCCAATACGGGGCTAAGAATTTTTCCGACGAAAAGTCCGTATCTCGCACCGTTTCCGAGATACGGGCCCTGAAAAGTGCGGGGAACGCCGTAATGTTATCCTATGGGAAAAAAGAAAAGTTTGGAGCGCCATAACTTTGCCTCCCTGTAATGTTTTTTCACCAAACTACTGAAAGGCACATCTGTGAGCTTTTGGCTGTCTTCCTTCCAAATTTCAGGAAAAAAGACCAAACCGTTATTTTGCAGCAGGGCTCCAAATAATTTCTGTTAAATGTCGGGTGCCGTAATGTTATCCTATGGGAAAAACCGTCAATTTTGGAGTGCCATAACTTTTCCGCCATGTGATATTTTTTCACCAAACTACTGAAAGGCACATCTGTGTACTGTTGGCTGTCTTCCTTCCAAATTTCAGGAAAAAAGACCAAACTGTTATTTTGCAGCAGGGTGCCAAAGGATTCCTGTAATGCTTCTGGCTCCGTAATGTTATCCTATGGGAAAAACTGTCAACTTTGGAGTGCCATAACTTTGCCACAGTGTAATATTTTTTCAATACAACACTGAAAGGCACATCTGTGAGATGTCGGCTGCGTTCCCTCCAAATTTTAGCCCAAAACTCCCAACGGTTATTTTGTAGTGCAGTGCCAAAGAATTGCTGTAATTTTCCCACAGACTAGAAAATTACTGTCGCAATTTGCGAAAGCTTTCACAAAAATTTGTGACACTTTCGTGAGCACGAAAGTAATTTTCGAAAGTACTTTTTCCAGAAGTTTGAAAAACATATTTCTGGGGCGTTTTACCACAAAATAAAGACATGGCAAGCATCCTCAGGGCCCGACTAGGTGAATACAAAAAAAATTAGGTTGCTAGAGGGTCCCAAATTTAAATGCCAACCATTTTTCTGATCACCAACTGAAAACAAAATGGCCGTTCTTGAGTAACAGGCCCATTTGCAGTAAAAATGCATTTGCAGAAGTGTTGAACTTTTTGTTAACTTTTCCCATTGACTTATAATGGGAAACTGTTTTTTGAATAACTTTTGAACCGTTTAATATTTTTTCATGAAATCTTTGAAAGGCACATCGGGGACCCCGGCTGCACATTCCCTGAAGATTTCGGGCCGGTCACGCAACCCGTACGACCTGTAGGCGCGACCACAGAATTCCAGAAAAGTGTAAACTTGCGCACAGATCACACTTAATAACTCCGCAGCTGTATATATGACCAGTACAAAACTTGGCAGATCTCAAGGCCTATGGTTCTTGATCATAAATTCCAAATTTCAGGCAAATCCATCAAACAGTTGCAAAGTTATTAAGGTGCAAAGTTTTGGGGTTTAACATAGAAATGGCTCCTCAACCCTAACTATGGTAGCACTACTGTGCTAACATAATAAATATATATATATATAATATATATATATATATGTGTGTGTGTAAGTAATGTTTATTTGTTTAACTAAAAGTCATTTCGATACAAAGGAAATAAAAAAATTCTGCAATGTCAAAGAATTAAATATGCAAAATATACATAAATTCAATCAATAACCAATACGTAGCATCTGCATATCACACAATAATTAAGCAATAATGCCCAACAGGGTGTGTGTCATGCTGGGATAACATCACACCTCAGGTGGTTGGGCATGAGGCCACAGGCCGAGTGCGTCCAACAACTGAGTTATGATGTTATCCTAAATGACACACACCCTGGAGGGCATAATTGCTATTATACAATGGCTCATTAAATATAAAATAAAAAAAATAATTTTAAGGAATGTTTTTATTAGTGTGGAAAAATATTTTTCTTAAGAGGAGATGCAAAAAAAGAGCTCTAGGTCCAAAAAATCATCAAGAGGTTCACAGTGAGGCTGAGACTAGACCCATGATGTTGTACTGGGATAACATCACAGCTCCAGCCCAAGACTGACCAATCAGAGTCCAGGATTTTTTCTTGCCATTGTATAATGTCTGTTATGAACTGGGGATCATAAATGGACATCGCTGATTGGCCGAGATGTTTTTGAAGCCGTGATGATATCGAGCCACATCATCACGGCTTCAGAAAACCTCTGGCCACCAGCCTCCTCACCTGCAGCACCACATTTTGCTCTGCCAGTATTTCCACCTCACACCAAACTGTAGAAAGACACAACCATTGATGGAGACATGCTCCAAAAATCGAAATAAACGCCATCCCTCCTACAACCGCTGCTACTGCCAGTACTTTACAAAACCTGCCATACACTTTCTTACCTCAGCCAAACTCCTGAGGAATATGATGTTGACAGAGTGAGTAGCATCATTTCCACAGCATCACTAGTGCTTGACTGTCATGTTACAAAATCAAAAAAAAAGAAAATCACAATCATGGCACTGACAAGCTCTACCTAACTACCGAAAATAAACCACAAATTAAACATACATTCACTGTGTCCCAGACTAGGCAGCAGGACCACTTGAAACCCACGGAGAGCATACTTGAGAGGACCAGTCTTACCAAAGTTACACAGTGTTAGTTATAACAGTGCCACCTGCTGGCCGAGCCCTTCAGGACTATTTTGTCAAAACATACTCTTCCAACATGCTAAAAGAAGCAATTTCACAAGGTTTTAAAAATGTTTTTTTTCTTGAATAAAATGAATTCAATCCAGTTCATAATAGCAATAAGTCACTCCAGAGTGTGGTATATCATAGGATATCATCACTTCTCGGACAGTTGGACACACTCAGCCTGCAGCCTCGTGCTCAACCACACGAGGCGTGATGATATGCCATGATATACCACACCCTGTCGTGCCTTATTGCTTAACTGTAACAAGACAATATCTGCTGTACTTAACCTATGAATAAGAACTGATGACCTTGATTGGACACTTTCTAATAAGTGTTAAGTTAATTCAACATGGGATGTTTAGTGTCCATATTAATTTCTTTTTACAAATACAGTATTGGTAACAGTGCTTATAGTGTTTATCGCTCATTGTGTATTTCTGTCTATTACAAATTAATTTCATATAAGGCAACTTGCCCTGAAATGCACAAAACAAAGTATTATCCCTGATACAGGCCCTAAGCGAAAATACTGTCTTTTTACAACACACTACTTCATAGACGTATCGATTCTAAAATTTAACATAGCTTAATAGCTAAAAATAAGCAGCTGTCCAAATTTTTTTTAAATGATTCAATAAACCTGCCAGAGTCCGGTGCACAACACCATCTTAATGATGTGATTATAACTTGAAGCACACAAGTAAAATAATTCTACTTAAGACATATACCATGACAAAGAAGCACAAAATGTGTGCTAAAAATTAGAAACTGTTTGAAGCTTCTTCACTTACAGGAGTGGTTCGTCTTGCTAAGATTTTTCTAAAATATGCATTAAATGTTCCATCCAGTCTTTGCTCATATACATAAAATGTTGCATCCAGTCTTTGCTTTATGGGTGGTTAAAGTTTTTGTACTCTTGTATCCCTAGCAGTGGCTCCATTGCAAGGAGTTCCATACAAAACTCAATCAGTATATCCCAGAGCTAAGAAAAATGCATTTAGTGGCTCTGAATCATGATAAGGAGTCTCTAATAAAAGCTCTAAATGAAAGTGGCAGCTAGGATTTGTTTATATTGAAAAGCAACATTTTTAATAGCGAACAAATAAGGTAGATCTATTTTACAGCAGTCACTATAAATCCACCACATCTTTGCAGTCTCATAAAGCAACCAGGAATTCAAGCTCTGTATGTTATAGCATTCAAGATACTGAATGGTTTGGAGATGATAGATTTCATTTCCCCTCTGTGCTAAATTACAATAATGATTGCCATGGACCAAAAGTGAAACACTTTTTATGCAGAAATTCTAAACAAGGAAGTCTGTGATCTCCAAGAATCATTAATAAAAGAGAACGCTTCTGCACAAGATTTTCAACAGAGTCCATGGTCTCCTATAGTGATCTTTCTGTAAGGTTATCTTAAAATTAGCAAGTACTTGTCTCTGAAGCAGTGTCCTTTCAATGCAAGCAAGTATAAAAGTACCTTATTTCAATACGGGAGCAAGGACTCCTGTTTTCTGTATTTTAGGAATCCCCCCAGCTGAGAAAATCTCACTCCAAACCACTCCAAACCTTTACTTTGTAGGGCCCATTTCAGTTTAGGTTGTGGTAACTTTTTATACCATTCTCAGTTGGCTCTTTAGTCAACCACCATCGTTTCTTTTGTTACTGTACCATTATTAGGCTGCAGCTACCCAGGAAAAAAAAAGTGAAGTGCTCCTTTGAGCACAGTAAACTTTATACTTCAGTTGAGAAACAGAACTCTCAAGCCCTAGGCAAAGATACCATACCCCTTCAAGGCATTTTCAAACTTTTCAGCAGATATTGTGCTATTGTAGCACTCCACATCCCTGCGGGCCATCGTAGCTAGGAACCTCCTCCTAGAGAACCTTTTCAAACAGTTTTCCAGTGGTCACCAAGCGCTTTCTGAGCCCTGTCCAAAGCCTTTTCATCCACTAATGCACTCCAGTGGCTCACAAACAGCAGGGGCCAAGCCAACACAACACGAGCACCACGTTTAAATTTCAGCACTTCAAAATGCTAGGGAAACACCAGTTACTCTCATTATTGGGAGCACACTCTTTTTAAAATATAGAGCAATTAACAGCAATGTATCAGAGAAATGGGTCAAAATCAGTCCACATTTCATTCATCAAGTTGAGACCAAGCACACAAAAAAACCCAAAGTCAGCGATGAAATCATACAACCATCACTTCATGTTCAGGGCTGCGAGGAGCGGACCAGCATTGAGGCCATCTTGCCACTCCGCCCCCAATGTGTGTGTGTGTGTGTGTATATATGTGTGTGTGTGTGTGTGTGTGTGTGTATATGTGTGTGTGTGTGTGTGTGTGTGTGTGTGTGTGTGTGTGTGTATCACTACGCCCCTGACAGAAATCAGCAGCACTTACCTCAAATGGAAACAGAAGCAGCATCTTATCAGGTAAACTTCAACTTGGGCATTGAACACATCTTGACAAAATTACAAAAAAAAAAAAGAGTAAACCAACTGGTAAAAAGGATGTAAAACACCATATACAAGTTTCGGCTGAAAAATCAGACTCTATAGAAATGAGTAAAAATGAGCAGAATATCCAACGCCAAACCAAGTAGGCAGTGAATGTCTTTAAAGATTGGCTGACAGAAAAAAAAATAGAGATTGGCTTCTCAACAGTAACATCTGAATTTTTAAACAGATTGTTTCGTGAATTTTATGGCACTGTCAGAACAACAAATGGGGAACAATATGGTATAACTAGTTATAGTGGAATATGAGCTGGCCTTAACCATTTTTTAAGTGAACTGCCTCTCAACAGAAATTTGTGCTTAATGACTGACCCTTCCTTCACGACTTCAAACAATGTATTCATTGGAATGATAAAAAACATCAAGCATGAAGGAAAGGATATAACAAAACACCACCCAGCGTTATCTGAAAAGCTTCTACTTTTGATTAAAAATTCAGCAGCCCAAACACAGCACCAGGTTTATTATGAAAGGTTTGGCTAGATTTACAGCTTCATTTTGCTTGATGAGGAAAACAGGGAGTCTGACAGTTAAAACCAACTAGTTTTGTTTTCCTCAGCAATGAACAAGGATTGCGATATGTGTCCCTTGCATGTAATGAGTACACCAAAAATCAAAACAACCCATTAGAAAGAAATAAAGTACACGCGGCTTCATGTTTGAAAACCCCACTGACCCACTCTGCCCTGTCAGAAGCCTCAAACTGTACTTACAAAAGCTTCCACCAGATGCTCCTGCTCTATACTGCCATCCCAAATGACTGCCACAAAGCTCCCTAGACAAACACAGTATATGGTAATCTAAAGAACCCTTGGGTGTAAATTACCTTGCTTATATGCTCCCCAGATTCTGCAAAGAAATAAACCTTGACAAAATATACACTAATAGCAGCCTATGAAGCACCGCAGTTCAACTTCTCTCTAAAGCCGGACTAGAAACAAAAGAAATAATGTCCGTTACCGGGCACAAATCTGAAACATCAATACGTAGCTATTGGCAACCCTCTTTAATGGACAGAGAGCAGTGGAGCAAAATTCTAACTACAATGAATATCAATACTGAACTGACTGAAACATCTCATCAACCTGTAACCAAATTAGCCAGCATCCAAAGAGAGACTTCACCACTCACAATTCCACCTGAAGAAACACCAGTGCAAACCAAAAAATGTAACTCAACACAGCAACCGAGCCCATATACAAATGTAGATGACAACGACTTGGTAGATACATAACCTCCCCCCAAGTTCAGTATCATAACGTTTAACAAACTGTTTTCTTCTCCACAGATATCCATGGTCACAGAAGATGACAAAAACATGACTCCAACCCACATGGACTCACCATCACTTCTGGTAAGTCGAGTAAAATAACACCATTTCCCCAAAAAGTCTCACACAGCTACTAAGAAAACCAACAAGTACAGCAGCAGTTTTGAACTCGTGGCCCACAAACATTCACGTGATAATCCACCTCACAAAAGTTGCACAGAACTCTCTCCCTCACACCGCTTACCTTCCTGAAGTATGAGAAATGCAAAACACACTGCACCAAACACAATAATGATCCAGAATAACCAGCAACTTGTCCTCTCTCTTAAAAAAAAAAAAAAAAAAAAAGAATGCAACTGAACTACGGACTACAGCAATGTTTCTTCTGTTTTCTACAGTTCCACCAACAGCAAGAAGAGGATGTCTCTTCAGTGAGCTCAGCCAATCCATCTAGTGTACATCCAACAAAACTAAGCTGACTGGAAACCTTAACTGAAGATCTGTGCACACCATTCTCAAGCAAACAGTTTTTTCCGTACATCCAAGCAGGCACAATGTCTGGCAACGTCCAATTTAATGTTTACAATTATAAAGAACACAAAGAAAATGAAAAATAAAATAAATGTACCACTTTTACTGTTCATAACATACTGCTTTGGTATAAATCTTAGCACCAGTATTTCAAAAAAGAATTGTTTTTATCTTAAATCTTTAGATGTTATTATACTGCACAAAAGTTCCAAATAAATCACTTTTGTGTAAAATGTTTAGATGTTCCCTTGAAAAGTATTTAAAACATGTTCATGCTTACTTTAAGCTATCTTCAATAACAAAAAGAATACAGCAATAATCATTTTAGTTCAGCATTTCCATATTGTCTAAAAAAAGGGACTATTTTTTTGCCACCTTTAAAGCAAATATATTCAGACAAGAAATAAATATTTTAAAAATAAAAAATGACTGTTCTTTCAATTAACTATTTTCTCTTCACAGCCTAGTTCATAATAGCAATAATGCACTCCAGGGTGTGGTATATCATGAGATATCTTCACTTCTCGGGTGGTTGTATGCACTCTGCCTGCGGCCTTGTGCCTAACTACCCGAGGCATGATGACATCTCATGATATACCACACCCTGTCATGCATTATTGCTTAAATATAATATATATGTGTGTGTGTGTATATATATGTATATTATATATTTGTGTATATATATATATATATATATATATATATATATATATATACATACATATATATATATATATATATTTATATATTTTTCATTTCAAAAACTGTAATGCATCATTAGGGTTGCAACATCAAAAGTAAGGAAATTGACCTTAGGGTTCCCAAGCGTAAGACCACACCCCACTGTGCATGCAGGAACAGGCATGATGGATGTGTTTTGGCATTATGAATCCCAGTGCTCACCCCATTGTCCTATACTATGCCTGTCTTACCGCATGGAATGGGGTGAGCATTGGGGTTCAAAACATCAAAACACATCCATCATGCCTGTTTCTGCATGCACAGTGGGGGTGTGGTCTTATGCTTGGGAACCCTAATGTCGAATTTCCCTACTTTTGAGGTTGCAACCCTAATGATGCATTAACGCAGTCTTGTGCAATGAATTTTCCTTCTTTATGAGAAAGTTTAATGCGTTCCCCTCACACTGTCTATTTTTATGTTTGCTTGCGCAGAGGTGCAAGAAACATGATGTGACAGCTTAGGAGAGAAGCTGGTTAGGGAGGCGCGGCAGTGTAGCAGCCAAGGGAGTTACAGCATTTTGGGGCTTGGCCATGGTGCACCAATGAAGGCACAGTGTGCTGATGACACTGGCTTCCAGAAGGTGCACCAACTTGTAACGTTTTCACTGCAGCAATCAGGGGCCACCTCATCATTGCAGCATCAGTGATTCGCTGCAATGAGGAAGCGACCCGTCATTGCTGGGCAGAACATTGCTGCTGTAATATTGTTTGTGAACAGGGTGGCGAGCTGCCGCCCTGTTCACAAATGATATTACTGTGGCCCCAGTGGTTAGGGGTGCTCAATCCCCCTTGGCAGCATGTGCCCCCCCAAACAGACTTTGTCTGCCAATGGGGGAGCCCACTCCCCATTGGCATGCTGTAACCTCCCCCGTTTTCTTGTCTGCTGATGGGGGAGCCCAATCCCCATTGGCATGATGTCCCCCTGGTTTCCTTGTGTGCCAATGGGGGTGCCCAATCCCCTGTCGGCTACAGCTGACCCCCCAAAAAAGACTCCCTTGGTAAGCTGGGAGCCCACCCCAGCGTGCCAAATGCCTGTAAAGTAAAAACTGTCCAGCATTGTCTTTTTTTTCTGTACCTGAAAAGCAGAAAATGGTCCCTCACGGTCTCCGGGCAACCTCCCATAACCCGCACCCATCCTCTGCATATCCTGCCTCCACCCCTCACCCCCACTCCTCCGATGCGGCGCTGACGATCTTGAGTGGACTGGGAACCATCTGCACTCTTCAAAGCCAACTACGAACTGAGGAAATGCGGTAAGCTGTATAATGGGATAGGTAGGGTTTTTTCAACTTTGGTGCATATCTGGGATATTTTTTGGAATTTTGGCACCAAATTTTCAACATGGGGTTTTTGGGACCCCTTTTCATGATTTCTGTCACTGTCATGGCGATAATCAGGCCTGAAGGGTGATTTCTCAGTCACTGCACAGAATCAACTTTCAGGACTGAGTAACAAAATGACAGTGCCAGTGTTCATGAGGGGGGCTCTCAAAAAGCCTATGTTGCAAATTTGGTAAACAAATTGCTAAAAATGACTGTTTTTCGAGCATGCGTTGTGCAGTTCCTACTCAAGCTTGTAAGTTCACAAATTTGGAACACGTGCACTCCAGATTTTCAATATTGCCATTTTATCACACCTACTTATGAGCAATACAGCTGTCATTTTTTACATCTCGCCCAAAATGTGTTTCCATGCATGTAGCGCACAATGGTGCAGTCGGTGTGCGAAATTAGTGTTTGGGACAGATTAAGAAAATCAGTGACATTGTTCATGAGCAGAGGTCTTAAAATGGCTATGCTGAAAATTTGGTGAAAGAATTCCTAAAAATGACTGTTTTACGAGTATGCATTGCGCAGTTCCTACGCACACTCGTAAGTTTGCTAATTTGTAACATTTGCACTCCAGATTGTCAACATTGCCATTTTTCCACACCTCCTTATGAACAGTACAGCTGTCATTTTTCACATCCTGGCCAAAATGTGTTTTTGCACTTCCAGCACAGAATGGCGCTGTTGCTGTGGTACATCACTGTTTGGGACACATTACAAAAATCACAGTGACACTGTTCATTAGCAGAGGTCCTAAAATGCCTATGTTGAAAATTTTGTGATGAAAGTCCATAAAATGACTATTTTACGAGCGTGCATTGTACAGTTTCCACACACACTATAGCTTTGCACATTTGTAATATTTTCACTCCAGATTTTCAACATTGCCATTTTCCCACATCTCCTTATGAACAATACAGCTGTCATTTTTCACATCTTGGTCAAAATGTGTTTTTGAAGTTCCAGTGTAGAATACCGTGGTTGCTGTGGGAAATCAGTGTTCAGGACACAGTAACAAAATCACAGTGACACTGTTCATGACCACAGGTCGTTAAATGCCTATGTTGAAAATCTGGTGATGAAACTCCATAAAATGACTGTGTTATGCACATGTGTTGCGCAGTTTCCACAAATGCTCGGAAGTGCAAGCATTTTTAATATTCCTACTACACATTTTCAACATTGCCATCTCTTCATACCTCCCTATGGATGGTACAGCTGTCATTCTTCACATCCTGCCCGATCTGTGTTTTCGTACATGTGGTGCAGAATGCCACTGTCACTGTTGGAAGTCAGTTTTCAGGACACCTTGACAAAATCACACTGCCACTGTTCATGACAAGAGGTCCCAAATGCTTTCATGAGGTATGGTCACAAAAAGGCCATGTTCAAAATTTGTACTGTGAATATCAACAAACTCCTGAGGCATTACGGTTTCTAAGCATAATGTCCTAACCTGTACAGACAGACAGGCATTGGGATGTGCCTTTGGATTGCCAATGGTACTGCTCATGCCATCCCACCCCCACACCCCAGCCACTGACAGGCATCGAGGTGTACCTTGGACTCTTTGTCCCAAGACTTCACCCCATTCTCCTATGCTGCACCCATTTCAATGTATGTCCTTATGGAATTGGGTGACTGTAAAGCCAAACACGCTAAGGCACAGTTCAACATGTGTCAGTGTCTGCAGAATAGGGTGAGGTGACATGGCTTGACAGTCATGGGTGACACCCAAAAACTTACCCCAAATCCTGTCTGTCTCTACAGGATGGAGGTGGGCTTCATGTGAAGTTCTGTACTTCACTGCCATTCCTATTCTGCATCTGTCTAACTCCTGCATTTCTAATGCTAATACCAGCAAGCAAACATTCGGCATTGACAAATGCTTGTTGCTTACTGATATCCATATACAGCAGTGCAGGCTCTCCAGGCCCTGTGCTCCCACTTGGGACCTGTACTCCTCTCACACTACCCATTTGTGTCAGCGTTGCTCAGTTGGTAGCACATCCGCCTCTGCACCAGAAGGTCATGGATTCTCGTCCCACACCGGGATTGGACTTGAACCTAAAAATCACTGGCATACAAGTATTGGGGGATGCTATTCTGCTGGGGTGTGCCATCATTCAGATGAGACGTTAAACCGAGGTTATTTCTGCCCACCCTGGTGTTGTCTTGGTGGGTGTCAAGGTGGAAGTAAAAGAATCCAGGCCACTCTTTGCAAAGAGTAGGAAACATTCCTGGTGTCCTGGCCAAAGTTCCCCTTCCCATAAACTGGTTCATGCAATTATCCAGGCTGTGTGTGGGTGATGTGCAATATGGCTGCCACCACATATTCAGTCACTTCACTACCAGTCTAGCATTGCTTGTAAAGCACTTTGGATGTATGAAAAGTGCTATATAAATGCTGATTCTTCTTCTTCTTCTTCCATAATGATATTCATATGTGGAACCGTGGGCCCTCCAGGCCCTGCACTCCCATGTACACATACGTATGGAGACATACCACACCCCTATAGTCATGAAAAGGAATCCTTGCAACATTGATTTGGCAATATTTCATTGACCATAGCAACCAAGGAAAAATTCCCACGGCAGTTGTATTCATAGCTTCAGAACCTCCATGAGGGCTTAGTCCCTAAAGGTGTACTAAGGTCACCACAGCAAAAAATCCATATTTTGAATCATTTTTGAGATACAGGTGCCAAAAGGTGCAGTGGATGCTGCAGTGCTATCCTATGGTAAATTCGGCAACTTTGGAACACTGTAACTATGTAACCATCATCATTTTCAAACCACCAGGGCTTGCTACACTGCAAATTTCAGCCAAAAAAGCCCTAACCATTATTTTGCTCTGAAATGGGAAAGAAACTGGCTCATTTGGGGCTTTAATTTCACCAAATTCTGCAACTTTTGCAAACTCCCATAGGTCAACATAGGATACTTTTGCGAAACAAAAAAGTAGTGTCACAACACTACTGGTACTTTTGTGAAACTAAAGGTAGTGTCACAACAGTACTGGCACTTTTCTGACCCACTTTGTAGTGTAATGTAACTGGTATGTGATTGTGGGAGCGTGGGCCCTCCAGGCCCTGCACTCCCCTAACACTGAAATTTTTTGCTTAATAGTATGCAAATGTAGGAGTGCAGGCCCTCTGGGCCCTGCGCTCCCACTTACAAATAAGTATGGGAACATAACCCAGGCCTACAGACATGAAAATGAACCCTTGAAACACTAATTTGCTAATATCTCAGTAACCGTAGCAGCTATGAAAAGCATTACACTTTGGTGGTATTCATGACTCTGAAACCTCCCCTCGTGCTTAGTCCAGCTAAGGTGGACTAATCTATGGGTAATGAAAAATATGTATCTCAAACCGTTTTCGATATATGGTTGTTGAAAGGCGCCATGGGCGTCGTAATGTTATCCTATGGGGAATTTCATGACAAAGTGTGCATCGAACGCTCATAATGCAGTAATTTTTATTTGAATTTTTGAATCAGATTTTCAACATGGGCTTTTTGGACCTCCCTTCATGAACACTGTTGATGTGATTTCGTTAATCCATCCTGACCGTTGATTTTGCACAGCGCCTGCTCCATTCTGTGGCACAGGTGCGAAAACTTGTTTCAGGCAGGATGTGAAAAATGACAGCTGTAGTGTTCATAAGGAGGTGTAAAAAATGGCAATGTTATCTGGAGTGAAAATATTAAAAATTGACAAAGTTATGAGCATGTACATGAACAGCGCAATGCACGTTCGTAATGTGGTCATTGTTTGGAATTGTTTCACCAAAATTTCAACATGGGATTTTTGGGATCTCCCCTCATGAACAGTGGCACTGTGATTTTGTTAATTCATCCCGACAGTTGATTTTGCACATCAACTGTACCATTCTGTGCCACAGGTGTGAAAACACGTTTTGGGCAGGACATGAAAGATAACACCTCTACTGCTCATAAAGAGATGTAGAAAAAAATGGCAATGCTGAAAATCTGGAGTAAAAATATTAAAAACTGGTGAATGTTATGAGCGTGTGTAGAAACTGCACAATGCACATTCATAACACAGTCATTTTTGAATTTTTACACCAAATTTTGAACATGGGTTTTTGGGAACCCACCTCATGAACACCAGTACTGACATTTCATTAATCGGTCCCAAAAAGTTATTCCACGCAGCAACTGCAAAATCACCTTTCAGGACCGAGTAATGAAATGACAGTGACTGTGTTCACGAGGTGGGGTCCCAAGAACTCCAGGTTGAAAATATGGGGCCAAAATTCCTATCAACATAAGTTAACCCCCCCATTGACTCCCATTTTATGGGCTTACTTTTGATTCTTCAGTTTGCAGTTGCTCTTTAAAGAGTGTAGACATGTTCCCGGTCTGAAGAAGATGACAGCACTGACCTCCGGAGGTAAGTATAGGTTAAGGGGAGGGTGTCAGGAGGTGGTTGCTCAGTGGGATGGTAGGAATGGTGGAGGGGGCACTGGAAGATGATGAGGGACCATTTTCTTCTTTGCAGGGGAAAAAAAGACATTGTGGGACAGATTTCTTTATTTAAGAGGTACATAAATAAATGCATACTTTTTGGCACACTGGGGTGGGCTCCCAGTGTGCCACATGAGTTTTTTTAGGGTGATACATGCTGCCAACAGGGGATTAGGCACCCCATTGGCAAATAATGTGCACTTGGGGGACATTTGACACTAGGAGTGGGCATCCCAGTGTCAGAAACATAAAAATGAAATAATCTGGGCACACTGGGGTGGTATCCCAGTGTGCCACATGAGTGTGGGAGTGGAGGAGTGAGGCATACCAACATGGGGATTGGGCACTCATTGTTGGTGAGGGGTACACAAGTTCAATGCAGGCTCATGCATCAAAAACTTCAATGCAGGATCCTGCATCAAAGCTACAACTAGAGATGCAGTGAATTTAAATTTCACTGGTGGAGTGAATGTGAAGTGGGCACTTTGCATTCTCGTTACACTATGCGGAGCGGCCAGTGTGAAAGGCTCACTTCATGTTGTAATTATGACTTCACATTGTCATTCTGCCTTAACATGAAGTAAGGTGAAGTGACAACAATATAGGCAGCCCCCCCACATATCACATGGCTTACAGTACTGTAAGTCACATGCTTTAGCCAGGCAGGAAGGAAGTGACTCATGCAAGCATATACTTTCTCTTTCTCCTTTGCAGAGGTAGAGAGAGGAGGCAGTTTGTCTGTGTAGTAAAGAGGAGCAGAGAATCCAGATATCATATAAAACCCACCCAACAGCTTTTTACAAGCTACATTGTTTAGTGTTTTTGTACTCTTTTTGTAGTTCATTTTTTCTTTCTGTGATTGTGATTTCTTTGTTTTTTACTTTTATAAATTTTTGATTGTCGTTGTGTGTGTGTGTTTCATGTTGTTGTTGTTGACTGTCAACTCGTCGTTGTTCGGACAGAGGGAAGGAGGAAGGGTAGTCGAGTTTGAGTACTTAAGTTGCTGAAATAGACCAGAGACAGGGTGAAAGTCAGCGAATGTCTGGGACGGTGTCAGGGGGAAGTGGGACCACATGGCAGCATGATTGGCAGGGGTGGAGTGCGCACCCATGGGGGCGTGGCTGGGTGCTGTTGGTCAGGTCAAAACTCTTGGGTCCTTCACCCCCCCAGAAGCAACAGCACCACCACCACCATCACCAAGTCCACCACCACCAGCAGCAGTAGCTCCAATAGCACCACCTCCACAGCAGGATGTGCTGGAAGTTGAGCACTGCCATGACCAGGCTGCTGCCAGTGCATCTGGCCATCCTGTGCCTGGTCCCCTCTGCAGCTCCCCAGTTTAGGAGTTCTTTGACTGTGTCAGAGGGACAGCAGCCTGGTACAGTGCCACATCTGTGGTGTCAAGGTGCACCATGGACCCCGGGAGACACACCTGGGGACTGGGGGACAGTGCACTCACATGGTTAATCACCACAAGGTGGAGTGGCAGGCTGCCACAGAATTGGTCAGGCCCCCATCTGCTTGCCCTTCTGTGGCAGTGACAGAGGGTGCTGCTGTGCATTGCTGTAGTAAGAGGAGGGCCACAGCAGCAGCTGCTCCACCACCAACACCACCACCACCAGTGGACACCACACTGCCTGTAACTCAGGCTGACCTTGCTGTGTTGTGGGCTGCGGTAGAAGAAAACAATGAGAGGGTGAGTGCTG
This sequence comes from Neoceratodus forsteri, assembly GCA_016271365.2. NCBI lineage: Eukaryota > Metazoa > Chordata > Ceratodontiformes > Ceratodontidae > Neoceratodus > Neoceratodus forsteri. Next base: position 409,799,998 of record CM028133.1, on the reverse strand, counting down.
TCCAGCAGCAGTTGGAGCACATAGAGTGACACCAATTGCAGATTGTGTCACTACTCCACCTGCTGCTAGACCAGTAGGGGATCCCACATTATCTTTTTTTTCAACACCCCCCCCCGCTGTGTTATAATCCAAGTTAAGAATATGGACCCTGGCATATTTCCGGTTCCTCAGTAATGTTTACTTTCTGTTGTGGAGTGGTTGTGGAAAAGCAGGACTGATCAGTGCAAGTATAATGTGCTAAACTGCATGTGTGCAGTCAGTGTTCTTTCCTCTGTGTGGACTGCAGACATTGTCCAACTTCTTGCAAACATATATATGCTGACTTGCTGCAGTGTTTATGGTATAAAGAATAAAGATAAGAATATATAATGTATATTTTACTAGTACCATCATCATCAGTGGACTAAGTGATATATTTTTTCAGAGGTCTCTGGCCAGAGTGCACCTTAATCACACAGTGCACACATGACTTTTAGGAGATCATATAGCAACCAAAAATCCTGCTTTTCAACAGATATGAAGTATTGGTGATGGTGAGGCACCCAAGATATCTGACAGACAGTGTACAGACACTGTAAAGTCAGAAAATATGTAAGGTCCAGTTCACTTACTGTCAAATGCCAACACACTGTGCTACCACAGTTCTTCTTTTCATTTTTTGTTCTGGAATAAGGGATGTCTTTCTAGTTTAGACTGGCAGTGTCAGTTTTTTAGCAAGTTGATGCAGACCATAACACGACACGGTGCCAGTGGTTGCACAGTGTGGTGGCAGTGGACTGCAGGACCTGTTACATATTCTGACTTTAAAATGTCTGTACACCATAACATATTTTGGGTGCTTTAGCAATATTTAATGTCTGTTGAATATGTTTTTTTTGAAAAGCATAATTTTTTTGTGCAATTATCTCTGCAAAGTCATGTGTGCACTGTGAGTGACTGAGATGCACAGTGGCCCAAGACACCTCTGAAAACATATCATATCACTTATTCTGCTGCTGCTGATGGTACAAATAAAATATACATTATACATTCCTATCTTTATTCTTTACATACTGCAACAAGTCACATCATATATATGTTTGCACAAAGCTGGACAGTGTCTGCACACACAGGAAAAAACACTGACTCCATACATACAGTTTAGCACAGTATACTTGCACTGCTCAGTCCTGCTTTTGGACAAACACTTAATGACAGAAAGCAAACATTACTGAGGCTCCAAAAATTTATTTTTTGAAATAGACATTAATTTATAATTTATGACATTATGTGCTCACAACACAGTCACCAGAATTTTTGTGCATCCCCAAAATGCAACTGTCTTGTGTCCAGAAAATTCCTCAGTGCTGATGAAGTGAAATGGGAGCATTACACCAAATGCAAAGTGTCCCAAAATTAATGGCACACTCTGTCATGCGTGCAGTTCTGACACACAGTCACCAGAATTGTTGTACATCCCCAAAATGCAACTGTCATGTCCAGAAAATTCCCCAGTGCTGATAAAGTGAAATATGAGCATAACATGAAATGCTGCTGCTGTTGCAATTATATGTAATGCTGCTATATATTGACCTTACTGTGATGATGATGTGGTGATGCACAGGGTCTTGCAAAACCGTATGAAGGAGGAATAACATGAATGACCATTCAGTGTACCATCACAAATGATGGCACTGAGAGAACTGCTGGTTGCCCAAAGTGTGCTGTGATTACCTCAACATGAAGGGTGCCCTTTGTGTACACCAATAGTAGTCTTGGTGAGTTGATATATACATATAAGTGTTTTTTTTTTTGGGGGGGTGACATAAATATGCATGTACTCATTGTATTGTTTTATGTCACAGGTCTCATACTGTTGGTGTGTGCATTCCTGTGCTTGAGAAGTTGTGGAGGTGGAATTGGAAATGAAACTCTCTCAAGCCAATGAAGGTAAGTATTTTTTTTTTGGTGGGAGGATTATCATATACACAAGTAGGTCTCATTAATGGTTTATTGTTTAGTTACATCTTCACAGATTTTATCTGCATCCTTCTCCGGTCCAGTAATGATGGTCATGGTCATCATCGATTCATACGACTTATACTTGTTGCATGTCTGCCAGCCCGAGGGGGGTATGATGCTGAAGTTCATTCGATAAGACAATTATGACACAACAAAGCTTCTGGAAGTTTCCTAAAAAAAGTAATGATGGACTTATTACAACTTGATTGCAGCAGTAACACATTATGTTTACGCTGTGGCTGTTCCACCATGGGTATATGGATTAATACAGACAGAGCAGTCTGTGAAGCCACAAGAACACCAAATCATCAGGTCACAATTAAATTTAGTACCAGGCTGTAAGAAATACACTGTGTCAGTGTCCCTGCATCTTAACTCAAGTTACATTTTAAAACCACATCTTGTCAAGCCACATGACCTGGGTCAAACTTTTTTCAACATTGGCATGGCTGCAGCTGCAAATTTGGATTACAGTACATGATGCATTGGGCAAATAATTTGTGATGTACCTATCACCTACTTTTCGAATCATCAGTCAGATTTTTTGCACTCTTATGAAAAAAAAGGAACATATTAAATAAAATTGATATACTTACTAGTATGGAAATGGATATCTCATAGGTTGCTGTACACAGTAATGCTGTACCATTGATACAGACCTTCAGCGAAGGAGAGTCGTTTGTTAACCTGTAAAAAAACAAAATAAGTTGACCGTATTTATTTGACCATTGCATCTTGGAAAAGCAACAGGAAACAAAACACACAGCTAAAGGAAGTTGAATAGCATGAAAAACATTAGTACACATACTCACTTTATAGTATTCATAGTAAGAAGCCTTGTGCATATGGCTGATGGATGTGGTCTCCCATTCTACTTCCTCTGCCTTGGCATGGTCAAGGCGTGTAATGGAAAACATTGTCAGGATGGTAGAGTTGGGTAGTGGTGGTCATAGCTTAGGCACATAATGACATTCCCTCTCACATCTTCCTGCATCTGGTGGTGGTGGCAGTGGCTAACAGCAGTCTTATGGTGGTGGTCATGGGGGGCTCACAGTCATTCCCCCTGGTGGCAGTGGCTAACAGTGGTTTCATGGTGGTGGTCCAGGGGGCACACAGTGACATTCCCTATGGTGGCAGTGGCTAACAGCAGTCTTATGGTGTTGGTCCAGGGGGGCACACAAAGTCTTTCCCCCTGGTGGCAGTGGCTAACAGTGGTTTTATGGTGGTCCAAGGGGGCACACAGTAACATTCCCTATAGTGGCAGTGGCTAACTACAGTCTTATGGTGGTGGTACATGAGCCAGGATATATTGGGATCTGTGTTACAAATGTGATGTGACATAAGGAATTTGAGTCACTCTGAGTGGGACACTGATTTAACTTTATGAAAAAGAAAACATGTATCATACAACAAATGTGGTATCCTTTTAAGTTAAAACCTGCCAACATTACCTCATCATCCTCATAAAGAAAACTGCCCCCGTAGTCATTTATGTCTGAATTCTGACCACTGGGAAATTCTTTCTCCATTGTGCCATCTACATCAGTGCTAGGCTGTTTCATGCTGCCACTGCCAGTGCCACCAGGATGGTCTATTTCTACATCAGCAAAACCATGACTAGGCCGGGTTATGAATACTGAGGTTGCAGTCTGAGCTGGTATGTGCCTCTCATTCATTTTTAGGAATGTCAGCAAACTGGCATTTGCAGGAGAGAGGTTTGTATGATGATCCTGAACTATTGCACCTGCTGAGCTGAATACCCTCTTGACACTTACACTGGAGGGTGGGCATGTCAGGTAATTCAGTGCCACTGCGGTCAGCTCTGGCCATTCAATGACCTTTCCACTCCAATATAAAAGAGGATCATCAGCTATTGACTGTTGCCTGTTTTCAGACAAATATGACTCAACCATTCACTGTGCTGCACTAAGTCCAGTGGTTGATGCATCATCCTGTTCTCTGGAATCATTTATGTCACAAATCCCCACTTGGGTCAAAGCCTCACAAAGTTAGTTAACGCCAACCGGTTTTGATGACAGACCACCTGAAACTGTGGTCCCCTTCCCCCTACAGGATATGCTTGATACTACTCCAGGTTCACCATCAGCCTGATTATGCTGCTGAGGTTTGATGACCTTGGCACATGACTTCTGTGCCCCATGAACCAAGTGCACCAGTTGCCCACTGACATTTTTTTACCTGCTCAGTTCTGCCCTGCAGTACTGAAGCAATTCCAAGTTTGTATCATGGGTCCAGCATTGTTGCTATTGCAAAGTTGTCACGACGCTGAATGCTTAAGATGTGTCGATTCTGGTCGAATACTGTCAGCATGCGTTTCAGCAACACACTGCTAGCACTGTCTCCGGCAACATCAGGGCTATGCTGTACATTCACCAATGTCTGCCTCAGCACCCATAGCAGTGGAATTGATTGGTTAATGGAGGCAGACACCACTCACTGCCTGTGTGACGTGTTCAAAAGGCCTCAAAACTGTTATTACAGAGTCCATGAGGAGCCACTGTTCAGTCGTCATAGATCTGGAGGACCTGGAACTGTCATGGCTAGTGCACATGACATGATATTCTGAGATGGCTTTGTATTGTTCATAAAACCTTTCTGCCATGTATAAAGTGGAGTTCCACTGGGTGACAACTTCCAGCTTCTAGCAGTGCTGCAGGAGGCAGTTTCTGATCTGCAACTGCTGAAGTTGGTCACAGGCCTTTGCAGAGCGTGAAAAGTGAGAACAGATATGGCATGCAACCGTCCGCATTTCCTTTATATCAGGGTGCTACAGAAACTCCTGCATCACAAGATTTAAACAGTTGGCCATGCATGGAACCTGAACAAAGCCACCATTCGTGATGCATTTAACCACATTTGACCCATTGTCACGTGCTATAAACCCAGCTCTCGGAGACAGGGGTTCAGCCACTTGTCAATTTCAGTCAGTACGAAGTCCAACATGTCTTCACCAGTGTGTGAACAGGTCATGTTGTGCATAGCAATCACTGCATGCTGTCAAATTCCTGGAAGATTGCTACCATGACACTCCACCTTACTACACTGATTATTCACACTACCAACGGCACAAACAACACCCGGCACCTGCGCCCAATGTGCAGTTATACACAAATACGAACTCCCTGCTGTTTTGCCACTTGTCCCCATATCCATACTTAAATGGATGAATGGAGAGGAGGAATGTTGAAGGGCATGTCTTACAGAGTTGGACACAGTACGGTACAACTCAGGGACAGCATGGGTGGAAAAGTATGTCCTGGGTGGAACTTTCCATTTTGGACTGGCACATGCTGCAAACTGCTGGAACCCAGAATTCTCCATGAAGGAGAAGGGCAAAAGATCAATTGCCAGCATTTCAGCTACAGCAGCATTAAGTTTACGTGACACTGTATGATTGAGTGGGTACTTCAGCTTATGCTCAAAAACACTCTATAATGTGGGCTGACTTAAACATTTTACATGGGGTGTAATGACAAATGGTTCTGCTCTCCAAATGGCAGGGGGTGGAGTGTGAATGTGTGATGAAGATGGTTGCACAGGTGATAAAAAATCCACACGTAAAGTTATTTTCCCAGATTTATGAACAGGGGTTGATTTACCACTTGCGCTAAACATACTGCATTCACAACCACCAGCACCACCACCACCAAAACTGCTACTCTCACCACCACTGGATAAGATTTCAAAATCATTATGCTCCTCCACTTCATCATGCCTGTAGTAATCCTCTGCTGTTATTTCATCTCTACTGCACACATTTAATTTCCTACATGATCTTACAGACCTGGACGGGGATAACATGCTCATTATGGTTGATGACGAGGGTGAATGCCCCACTGTGGTATTAGCTGCCATCTTGTGCTGGGTCCACAGTGACATGTGCCTGTTCTTAAGGTGTGTGTATACTGTCCCCTTGTGCCCAGATGGCTCCCCTTTTTACCTCACCTCATACACGCATGGCAAACCTGGCAGACTACAACTGACTTATCATTTGCATCATACGCAAAAAAATCCCAAACAAGGGATTGTGATCCCCCACTTTTAACATGTCACTGATGCTGCTTATTAGACTGTTTTTTTAAGCTCTGAAGCGGGGGGGTGTGCTACATGATTTTTCAGGCAGGACGCACTTGGACTGCAACTGACTACCACGACTACCTATCATTATTACTGGGTCATCATCATCATCATTAACTGAAACTGGTAAATCACAACTTTTTACATGGGGGGGTTAATGCAAACAGACTCAGACACAGCCACCTTGAATTTCTTTTTCTCCGGTTCCCAACAGGGGTCACTATCATCATTATATTCATCAACATCATCCACATCCACATCTTCTGCTTGGATGTTGCTGGCATGTGGACTGCATGTTGCAACCACAGCAACATCAGCGTCATCAGAGTCATTATCAACACCATCAGCCGATATTTGTTCACCACACTGTGTATCATTGCATGACAAATGTGTGATCTCAACCACAGTGGAAAAAATGCAACATTGTGTGTTATCATTGCCATGATCAGAATTCTCATGTTCAGTTACCAATGGGATGTTACTGGGGTGTATGACATCATCTACACTGTCACTCTCTACTTTACACTGAACTATATTTTTGGACATGGTCAACTGATCAGAAGTGGAACTTGAGGCAACAATACTCATACTACCAGCAACTGCACTAACACCACCAGCTGGGACATCATCTCTGCCAACTATGAGTGAAGCTACTGATTGCACTGTAAAAAACATTGAAGCAGAAATACCTTTCCTCACATCAGCAATGCACTTCTGCAACTGCATGCTAACATGGCCATAGACAATCTTAACACTGGCAGCAGTGCCATGGTGAGAAACAACTTTTCTTGCACGTCTCTTTACGGGCATTTTGGAGGATCAACAAAAATAATCTAAACAAATTTAGATTTTGCAACATTCACTCTGGGCTGCTGCATGTGAAACCAAAAAAAAACACTGTGGCTTCAAGAGATACAGATGCAAAGTCACAATAAGTTCAACAACACCTTAACTAACCAGTGGTGCTCAAGTCACAATACAATCTGGGAAAGAATAGCGTTTGCTGGTTGGAGGAAGGGGCACTTTGATTGCAGATTACAGTAACAGTGCAAAACCAAGATACCACAATGGCAGTACAAAATCATACAGGTGCAGTGGATAGCAGATTCACACTGTCGCAATTACACTGTGGCACAATAAAGGAAGTATTATCTGATGTCACACACCGTGCGTGGACGTGTGCGTGTGCGCACACACGCACACACACACTTTGTCTAAGCAAATTAAAAACTTCAGTAATATACCATATATTTTAAACAACCTGAAATTATGCACTGCTGCACCAGGTCCACAACACAGTCAGCAAAAAAATGTCAACAATTACTGAAAATATTACTGTGTGTACATTAACATAGCTATACAAGAAAAATATAACCAAAAAACAAAGCTCCCTATTTCTCCAACTTAAATCTACCTACACCACAGATATGTCCCTCCCCCAAAGCACACTTCCACTGTCTGTCGGTCCACAAACTGAATGTTGTACATTAACATTCAAAATCCACACACAAACAATAAACACACAATGATATGAGCACTGGAAGGTTTCCTACAATCGATGCACCAAAGTTTTAGGAAAAAAAATTACTCAAAGGCTTTTTGAACAGATTTTAGAGGGTTTGAATCACAGAGAGCTCTTAGAGCAAACTGTCTCCTACAGCTACCTACACACACACTACCCAGAACCGAGGCTGTGCAGAACAATCTAGAGCCAATGTGACCTGCAATCCCATGAATCACTGCAAAATTTGCCTTTGGAGCTCACCAACAGGGCAAAGTAATGTGAAGTACATTGATTTCGATGTAATTCACCTTAAAATTAGTCGAATAGTGGTTTGGGAAAGGTGGAATAATGCAAAGTTATTGCTTTCAAAAGACTTTTCATTCCTCATTATGACACAAAGTACTCTGCTTCACATTGTGGAATACTTTGCAAATTCTGCATTACTCTGTGAATCGCTTCATGGAGTGAATTGGGGCCACTTTTCCCACCCCTAGCTACAACACATCGGGGAACAGTTTTCTTTATTTACTGCCTCTAGATAAACATTGTCCATTGTGTTTACCTAATCGGGGCCTGAGGAACACACTGGGGGCATCAGAGTTTCAATCTGACCCCAAGAAATGGCATTTTCAAATGAGTAGTGTCAGGAATTGCAGAAGAAGTGGTTGTGACACTTTTGCGAAAGTGTGACACTTTTGCAAAAGTCCCACATCTGTTTCTTCTGCAATTTCTGAGACTATGGGGTTCCCGATTCTGAAAATGACTTTTCTGGGGGTCATATCGAAAATCCAATGCCTCCAGTGTGTTCCTCAGCCCCCAATTAGGTACACATAGCTGATAGTGTTTACCTAGGGGCAATAATTATTAAATTTCGGCCATTTTTGTCTACCACTACCTGAAAACAAGATGGCAGCAACTCAAAACCAAAAAACAGAGATCAACAGCTTCTTTTGCTTTTGTGAAAGCTTTTAAAAGCTTTCAAGCTGCACATATAGTATCTTCCTTAGATTATAATGGGAAACTTTAAAGTTTAATAACTTTTGAATAGATAAATATTTTTTCACCAAATCTTCAAAAGGCACTTCCATGACCCAGTCCCCATATACCTGAAAATTTCAAACCAGTTGAACAAACCTTTCAGGCTGTACAGAAGAACAAATAATTCACAAAAGTTGAGAATTTTTCACATTTCTCAATGCTCTGCAGCTCTGCAACCAAAAATCTGACTGGAACAAACATTTCCAGATCTAGAGATCTACAATATGGTACCACACTGTGCATACAAAATTACAGGCAGCTCAGGCAAACAGTTGCAAAGTTTTTAAAGTACAAAATATTGGGTTTAACATAGAAGTGGCTGTGCAACCTTAATATAATGGCCCTATTGGGCCAGTATAATGTATCAATTGCAAAAACTGCATTGATGCATCAGTTAGGGTTTTTACTAAAGTATCCAACAGCTGGGAAATTCAATGTTAGTGTTACCAACCCAAGTACCCTCCAACCCCTCTCCACACACCAACAGGCATTGGGGTGTACCTTGAAGTCATTGGGCCTAATATGGTACTCACAGGAATGGTTACAGGATTCTTCCTACATAGCCCAGTGGGTAGAGACTGACTACTGGTTATGTGCCTCAAAGAAAATTGGCCCTAGTGAATGATTCTACATATCAAGGATCAAATTGCAATGAAGCCTCCAAAACACGTCCATTGGCACATCTGCATTAGTGCACATACAGCTATGCAGAGTCCTAACATTCTTACTCAGTCAAACTCCAGAACAACCTCTCTAGCTCAATCTGAATTTTAAAATTGGAGGTAAGACAATCCACAGTTAGAAGTGGAATGCCAAAGATATCTCCCAAGTAAAACATTTACTGCATGGTGGGAGGTGGGTTAGCTTTCAATTATTACAGCAAAGATACACTGTAGAAAACACTGAGGTTGTCACTTTTTTACAACTCCTACATATGCTAGCTGTAGCACTAGGTATGCCTACTATTGTTCCAGACCCACCCCTGACACGCACAGAACTGGGCAATCTAAGCCAACAAAGACATGCCATCTTGGGCATCTACCAAGCACTCGGGGATGCAATGCCTCACATATAAGGTGACATACCCAGCTACTGGCCTGAGGCTCTGCACTGAACACCTGGCCAGAAGCAATGTAAATTCATTTGGTCTAACACATAAATATTTGAAACTAGAGAACTATTGCCTCATGTGATACATGTACCACACTCATGTCAAACTTCATAAATGGTAACTATTATAATCTCCCTCATTCACTAAAAGTTGTACAAAAGAAGGTACCCTAATATATATCCTGTGACATTGTCTCAAGGAACAGTCCCTCTGCAAACAGCACAAGAGGGTATAGACACCATAGGACTAGAGGGCACTGTCTCAAGAGAGATGCATCCTAGGCTTAAACATCCAGAAGCTAGTGGGAAATAGATGGTATCACTTTACATTAAAGAAAAGCAGTCCAAATCTATAGTTTCTAACCCATCAAAGGCTTACCCCAACCCATTAAACTTTTTGCAAGGAAAAACCTTTGTTTTATAAGTTGGAACATACTTTATTTTATATTTGTACACTCTGGGAGTCCAAAACATGGTGGACACTGCGTGGCTTCATTAAATGTGAAAGTGCAGCGCCATATTGCTCATTTCAATACACACAATGCAAAGGCTTGGCCCACCCAATTCCTTCTTAGTAAGTTAACATGCTGTATTAGTGGGGAGGGGAGGGGTCTCCTCTAGAAAGACCAAAGAGAGAGTATTTTGTGGTGGGAAACTACAGATTTGGACTGCTTTCCTTTAATAGCAATGGTGATCAAAAAACTGATTCTAAGATACTGGTTGAACCAGGAGATTCCCACATTGATGGAATGGCACCATGAAATGTTACAGCTTTTATGACAGGAAATAATGTTGGCATCAATGCATAGATATAAAGCCTTCCAGAAAATTGGACTCATTGGATGCTCTGCTACTGTATGCACAATTACCAGTTACTGTATGTTACTAAATATTGTGTGACAATAAGTTTGCAGGGAATGCACCTCTGTACAGGGGGGAGGGTGACTGTCATCTGTTTCTTTATGTCTCATGAAAAGTTTGTGAAATGTATTGTGCTATATATTGTTATATGTCAATTGCTGAAAATAAATAAAGTGCATTTGTTTAATGAAAGATAGTCTTTATATGATTCCCCACATGATGAATGGCCATTATAGAGTAGTGGGTGAAATGTCATTTCACACCGGAAGTGCAAAAACTCATTTAGTCCAGGATTAGGAAAACAACAGTCTCAGTTATGAGGTGGTGTTAAAAAAATGGCTATGTTGAAGGTTTGGAGTCAAAATACTGGAAATTGCCACAGTTATGAGCAAGCATGGACAAATTCCAACATACATAAATAACTTTATTTTTATTTTTTTAATATTTTGACCCCTAGTTTTGAACAAAGTGTTCTTGTGACCCAAGGTCATGAACCATCTGTGTGAAATTCTCAAATCCTACCTGAAACTTAATTTCACAGAGTGACTGAGTCACCTTTCAACCCAGATTGGAAAAACTTCACCTGTCGTGTTGTTCAGATGAGTCCCAAAAAGGCCACGTTGAGTGTTTGGTGGAAACATTATAGAAATTAATGAAGTTATGAGTGAGCACTGAATTATTTCAAGGTTCACTCATAACATGGTCATTTTACCATATTTTTCCTCCAAATTTTCAACATAGTCTTAGGGGTGACTTTATGGAACAACTACAAAATAAGCTTTCAGGCATCTTTAAAACTTTTCACTTATCTCAACAGAACAAGAGGGCATGAAATGAGGCTACAAGGGAAGAAATTGAAAAGAGATGGGAGGAGATACAGTATTTTCTCACTGAAAGAGTGGAGGACACCTGAAACAACCTGTCACAAGATGTAGTACGGGCAAAAAATGTGGGGGTTTCAAACATGCATGGGATAGACATAGGGGTATACTAGTAAATAAAAAGGGGGAAAGGTTGCTGGAGACCAGTTATGGCCTGTTGGCACAGAACAGGCAGGGAAGAAAACTGGGCAGACTGAGTGGGCCAAGCGGTCCATTCTGTGCTGACAAATTTTATGTATCTACATATCTCAAAGGACTGTAACAGACTGGAACACTAGCTGACAAAGAAATAGCTATAGTTTCTTATCAAAATAAACTTTACAAAAGCATGTAGGATTGTCCAGTGCACAGCCTTTTCATTTCATCACACTCTGACCATGCCCTGTAAATGCTTTCTCTTATCTACTCCCTTCACAGCCTGACTTCCCTGCAAACATTGGGCTGGTTCATACTTTTTATACCCATGGATTTGATATTTGTATTTCCACCTGTGTCACTAACTAATGGATATCAATCCCCATAATGAAGTATCCCTCCAACCTCACCACATCCCATCAAATCATAACTTAAACCCCATTCTCCCCCCTTTTGCCCCAAACTCTATAAACCCAGTGCCATTATCAAACAGTAAAATACATCTGTATAAAATGAAATGGCCCTGCTTGGTGAAGAGACATTCTCTCTGATCAGTATCAGGTGAATGCCTGCAGTAAAACATGATGGGCTAAAGCCTCACCCAATCAGATTTTACTCTAGGCAAAAATATAATTCATTCATTTTCACATGATACTGATCAGATTCTCTGCAATGTGGGATAGTTATGTTTTTTAAAGGTGTATTTTAATGTTTGACAGTGGCACTGGGATTTGGGGACTTTGGAGGTGAGAACATCATTATTTTTAATAGATGGTGAAAAAAGGGATGGTACCAATTATGATTTGTTAGGACAGAGTGTGGGGAGGAGGGGGAAACTTCATTATGGGGAGAGATTAATATCCATAAATGCCTGAGCACAGAAGACTGCTTGCTCTAATGTGGGATTTTTTTTGTCATGTTTCAGTGATGTTTGTTACTGGGATTTGGGGCTCTGGGGAGAAGAGAGTGGGTGTACTCAACAGAGTGGAGAAGGGGGTTTCAGTTATAATTTGAGGGGTTAGGTGTGGGCACCTGGGGGGTACTGCATTATGCAGGAGAGCAACATCAAAAAATAAATGGCTGTGCAAAGAAGAGTGCTCACTCCAAAAGGGGATGTTTTCCACAAATGGCAAACAATTATACCTGGTTTCAGCCTCCTCCAGAAGGATAGGGAGGCCAAAAAGGGAGGAGGAGTGGCATTATATGTAAGGAAGGGGATCAATACCACAATGATTCAAAATACTCAGAAGGAGTCTGAGGCACTTTGGGTCACACTCAAGGCGGGGACTGGTGTGGTGACTAGGGTCAGCATGATCTACAAACCCCCAGTGCAGGAGGTGGAAGGTGAGAAAGGGCTCATAGAATCCATACACAAGATGGCAGACAAGGGTGAAGTAATACTGATGGGAGACTTCAACTTGCTGGACAGAAATTGGAGTTCCCACTCAGCAAACTCATCGAAGAGCAAAGCTTTTTCAAGGCTCTAGGTGGATCAGGATTATTGCAGACAGTCAAGGAGCCAACTAGAGGGGAAATGGTCCTGGTCCTGCTGCTCATGAATAGTGAAAACATCTCCGAAGTAACAGTCGGTAGTCATCTCAGGACTATTGATCACCGAATGGTGTGGCTCCAGGTGAATACAAGTAGGAAAACTAAACACTCCAAAACTAAAGTCCTGGACTTCAAGAGGGCATACTTTAATAAAATTAAGGAACATCTTAAACAGAACCTTCTAGGCACAGTGAGTGGGGGCAGGTGGGTACAGCAACACTGGATAAGGATCAAGATGGTTATAACTGAAGCCTCAAATCAGTGCCTAAAAAGAGTCAGCAAAATGAAAAGAACAAGAAAATCACTTTGATTTTCCAGGGAAGTGGCTGCCAAAATCTGAGGAAAAAAGGCAGCTTTTAAAAGGTACAAAGACACTAAAACTGATCAAGACAGGGATACATACAAGTAGAAGTTGAGGGAAGCAGGGGGGACAATCAGACTCAAAAAGGCATCAACAGAGGACAGGATAGCTAAAGGGGTAAAGAAGGGGGCAAAGCCTTCTGTAGATATATCAATGAAAGAAGAAGGCAGGGAGGTGGTATAGTCAGAATAGCAAAGGAAACATGGAACACATGGAGGATCACAGGAAAAAAGCAGAGTTACTGAATGACTACTTTTGTTCGGGTTTTTATTAAGGAAAGAAATGGTAGCAGACTCAAGCTATGGTGGAACAGCACCTCTGGTAAGGAGGTAGACTCGGGACCACCCACAAGGGAGATAGTCCTAGAAGAACTAGGGAAACTCAAGATAAACAAAGCAATGGAACCTGATGAAATACACCCCAGGATACTCGAGGAACTAAGGGAAAAGCTGTCAGAACCCCTGGTAGAACTTTTCAACCTATCTTTAGAACTGGGAGTTGTCCCCAAGGATTAGAAAAGAGCCACTGTGGTCCCTCTTCATAGGAGTGGGAGTAGGAAATTATGGGTAACTATAGACTGATAAGCCTCACATTGATTGTGGAAAAGATTATGGAAGCACTCCTCAAAGAAAGAATCATCTCCTATCTGGAGGAGAGAGCAACATTTGATCCAAGACAACATGGGTTTACAACGGAGAGATTGTGCCAAACAAACTTAATAGACTTCTTCAACTCGGTGTCCAAGATAGTGGACCAGGGCAGAGCACTGGATGTAATTTATCTAGATTTCAATAAAGCGTTTGACTCCGTTCCACACGGAAGACTGCTAAACAAGCTAGCCAACCTAGAAGTGAGTCAGAAAGTAGTAAACTGGGTGCAAAACTGGCTGAGTGGGAGAACCCAGAGGGTACTAGTAAACCGTACACTTTCGGAGGAAAAGGAGGTGACCACTGGGATGCCTCAGTGTTCAATATTAGGTCCTATCCTATTTAACATCTTCATTAGTGACATAGCTGAAGGTTTAGAGGGTAAAGTGTGTCTGTTCGCAGATGACACAAAGATCAGTAACAGGGTAGACACTCCTGGGGAGGGGGGGGTTGCAAAGGATGATGTCTGACCTAAAGAAACTGGAACGATGGTCTGGGACCTGGCAACTAAATTTCAATGTGAAAAAGTGCAAGGTCATGCACTTGGTGAAGGGAAACCCGGAGGAGGAATACTTCATGGAGGGAGTGAGACTAGACCCCACGAATCAGGAGAGAGACCTGGGGCTGATTATTACAGACAACCTAAAAACAAGCAAACAGTGTGAAAAGTCAGCTCTTGGGGAAAATAAGATGCTGGGTTGCATAAGTAGGGGAATCTCCATCAGAAAAAAGGGAGGTGGTGCTCCTGCTCTACAGATCTCTGGTGAGGCCACAACTGGAGTACTGTGTACAGTTCTGCTGACTATATCTCAAATAGGACAATTATAGATAGATAGATTAGAGAAGGTTCAGCGAAGGGCAACTAAAATGATACAATGGCTGTATGAGACACCATATGAAGACAGACTGAGAGAACTCAACATGTATTCTCTTGAACAGAGGAGGGATAGGGGTATTATGATAGAGACCTTCAAATACCTAAAAGGTATCAACAAAACTCAGGTACAACACCTGTTCCAGGGCAGGAGTTACAGAAAAATCAGAGCGCATGAAATGAAGATTGAGGGAGGGAAGATACAGGGTAACACAAGGAAGTTCTTCTTCACAAAGAGAGTTGTGGACCCATGGAACAGTCTCCCCCAGGAGGTGGTAGGGGTCAGGACAATGAGAATTTTCAAACACACATGGGATAAGTACAAAGGCATCATAGCACTCAACTGTAAATGGAGGAGGGGTAGTTACTGTAAGTTGGCAGACTAGATGGATCATAAGGTCCCCTTCTGCTGTCACTTTTCTATGTTTATGTTTTTAATGTTTTCAGTGTTTGTCACTGGGGTCTAGGGGCTTTGGTTGGGGAAGGGGTGGTTGAACATCAGCATCAATAATTATTAAAATGAGATTTCCCCAAACCCATCATCACACTCTTTCTGACCCAAACTTGCTACTGCTTGACAGATTTTTTTTGACCTTCCAACTCAGTCTGCAAAGCCTGTCCTCAGGGTTAATGACTCACTGCTTTCTGACCCTTCCTCTGTTGGTTCTCATGTCAATGAGTTTTCACCACTTTTGCCCTTCTCTCTCCCTCCAGTAATGTCACTATCCCTTCACCTTCTGAGCCCCACCCATCTCATTGCCAGTCATTTTTGGCTTTGTATTTCCCTCCCATTACACTCAGGAAACTCTGTTGGCCCTCTCCTCTATTAATCTGTCTAACCAGTCCAGATGGACTTGATCCCAAACTCTTTCACTTATCTACTCTGGCAATTGCAATCCCACTGGCTCAGCTGTTTAATTTCTCATTCTCTCTCTCTCTCTCTCTCTCTCTCTGCTCAGTCCCACAGGTGTGGAAAATTGCCAGAGTTCTTCCTCTCCACAAAGGTGGGAACCCCTCCTCTCCTGGTAACTACCACCCTATTTCCCTTCTTCCTTCCTTCGCTAAGTTACAAGAGAAACTAGTTTACTCTAGAATTCTTGACTATCTCACATCCTCCAACTCCCTCTCTTCCTTTTAGCTGGGCTTTTGGAAGAATCATTCCACCATATCTTTCTTTCTATGTGTCACTCACTCCATCCTTTCTGAGATGGATTAGGGGCATACCACTGCTGTCATTTTCATTGACCTGGCTAAAGACTTCAACTCTATGTTCCATTCACTTGTTCAGGAGAAACTGAGCTTAGCAGGTCTCTCTGCTCCTAGTAAGACTGACTCAGGTCTTACCTAACAGTTCAGCAGCAGTCTGCTCAGGTAGGAGGCATATTATCTCCCCCTCTCCCAAGTCAGTCTGGAGTCCCACAGGGCTCTAACCTAGGCCCCATTCTATTTTGTTAAATGATCTCCCCTCTACCTATGTCAACTTACACACACATGTATACAGAGGACAAAGTCATCTTCACTTCTGATCCTTCCATAGCCTCAGTGGAACTCCTGCTCCAATAGAATTTCAGTAATGTACTGCACTAGTTCCAGGTCAACAAGCTTAAGATCAACACTAAAAAGACAGTGTCTATGACCTACAGAACCAATCAAAAGTTGATCAGGCTCTTGAGACTCCCAGCCTTCATTATGCTGGTTGGTTCCCCTCTTGATGAGGTTCCATCATTTAAGACCTTTAGCGTGTAGCTGGATTTCAGGCTTGACTGCTCCACCCACATTGATGATATCCATACCAAACTCCACACAAAGCTTGGTGCGCTGTACCAAATAAAGACTGTCTTTCCTTCCTGGTCTGCCATGAGTCAATTACCAAAATTGTGCTCCCGAGCTTTGACTATGCCAATGTGATCTATGGGACAACTCTCTCTACTTCCCTTGCCCATCTGGAACCCTCTGTAATGCCTTTTGTTACTTTATGACTGACTCCCTTCTACATAAATACCACTGTTTTCTCTACTCCCCCCTCTCCTTCCTCCTACTAAAGTCACATTGCGAGCTACACAATACTATCCTATCCAACCTTTCTTCTTTCTCCTATCCCTCCAGCTCCACGATTCCTTCACTCAAGACACCAGCACACTTTCTACACTCCTCACCCATGTTCCTCAGCTGTACAATCTCCCTTTTCCTATCACCAGCCACTTCTCTGGAACCAGCTCCCTCATGCCACTTATCACTCCTCCTCCATAGGATGCCTCAGAGATCAGCTATGACTTCTTTATCATGTACACTGCACCTGTTTTGACTAACATGTTTAGTGTGCTGACAATCTCAAATCATACATGCTCTAGATTTTATGCACCTCATTGTTGCTTAGTACTTTATTCCTGCTGCCTGTTTTTCACCATTACTGTACTTTTATCAAGGTGGCTGTAGTTTTTCATCATTTTATCTATTATACTGTTGTGCTGTCTACCCATGTTACCCATCCCCCAGATCATACCTGGAAATGAGCATAGGCTGAGTGTGCCTTTCCCAGTTACTAATTTTCAAATAAATAAATATCAACAAGGCATATAGATCAGACAGACATACAGGTAGGTAGATAAATAGACAGAGAGACAGATTGATAGACAGATAGATGGGGAGAGAGAGAGATAAACAGAGTGGCTTTGGATTAAACTGAGTTGAGCAACACTGCTGGAGATTAAACATGTTTAAAAAAGAGTGTAAGTCAGGATGTTTGTTCTGCAATTTCCTAAGCATATAAAAGTTGAGTAAGAAAGATAATTACATCATTGGTAGCTTCACTTCTCCAAATCCTCATTTGTACACTTTATTTAGGATCAATTTCATGTATTGCGGTATTTAGGATGATGGGGTGGGCAACAACCCTGCATTGAAGACCATCCACATTTTATGATGAGGCAATATCACATGCAGTTATATTGTATATTTTATTGATTTTAAAATAATAGTGTTTTCACATACAAAGAGGCAACTGAATTAATATTAATATTTTAAAACTGAAACACAATTGCATGACAATATAAGAGTATCTAGCAAACAGAGTTAGAAATATTTCATGGAGTGGGCTCCAGTTTTAAATGTAGGATTGGGAATTTCTGATGGGTCTGGGGATTATGTTGCATGTTTCATGCTTTAGTTGGTCATTTTATGCATTTGCGGGTACGTTTTACAGAAGAATTATTTGTATTTTTTTTATTTTGCTTCTGAACTAAATCAGACTTTTAATTTCACTCCCAGAAACAAGTTCCTGCTTCTCCTTCCAATCTGTAGAAGATGGTCTGCTTGGTAAAAATGGTGCCTCTCTTGGAAATGGGTGCTGCCTCTATTCTTTTGTTGCTTAAATATTTTTCAGACAAATAATTCTCTAAATCAGGATTAAGTTGATTAAAGAATTACAATAAGGTGATAATGCTGTCAAGGGTTTCTTGAGCACTGGATGTGTATAAGATTAAGTTATTCCTGACTGATGCTGCTGGACATGACACTATAATTGTTTTATGATGCTGCACCTCAACACATATTTTTTTGAACTGTATTTATCATATATTCTTAATTTTTCTTCTAATATATTATTTTACTGTACAGTGCTCTGAGCTCCAAGGAATGGGCAGTTAATGTATGAAGCTTTACTTACTTACTTTACTATACAGTTATCAACATTTTAGTTTACTACATAAAAATGAGTTGCATTATAAACATTGTGAACCTGTCAAAATATATACAGTGAATGCCAAATTTTGTACAAACACAACAAAATGATTAAGGACAATCCTGTGTAGTGCCACAGTATTTTTGAAGGGCCTGTCATTAGTGTTGTGAGAAATGCAATATTTCACCCAAAAATGGCAAACTTTTGCCTGCAGAATGGTGAAACCTTTTTAAAAGGACTGCTTTAACTCGTGAGTAACCCCTACTATCCATGATATACTTTAAACAGACTTGATGCCTTTTTCTTTCTTCTCCCACTAGCATATTACCTTTCAATTGTGAACTTCATTTGGCTTTAATTCTTCTCCTATCAAAGTGCAGTACCCCCGATGTGCCAGAAGATGCAAAAGGAGACAAGATGTGTACCCAGTTGTCATGTGGGAAGATCAGCAGACACCAAAGATAACCTATGCTTCACACTTGCTGACTGGCTCCCACAGTGAAAGCATCTGAGAATGATCACATGACTAACACATGAGGACTAGCAGGATTGCTGACTGCTGTTAAAGTGACACTGTCAACCTCCAATATGTATAAATCTTTGTTGAAATTTTTACGCAATTCAAGAGCTAATCACATGTACAGTTTGTGTATAATTATTTTCATGAAATGAGCATCTGTTATCAGTTTTATTTAAGAAAAAAAAGCAGCCATAATACTTTTACCACATCAGGATTGCTGATTTGTTTACATTTCTGAGTGCTTCTAATCAATCACCTGTGTAACTGAAACTGTGTGCACTCACTCCTGATAGCACAGCCTCATCCAGCTGACTGCACTGTCATGTTTGTCTGCTCACTGTCTATTGTTTGGCTGTCCTATCCAAACTAGTACTATGTACTGAGATTCATGAGGTCAAAATTATACATTTTTTAACATGGCATGCATTATTCATAGTGGTCATGAATCATTTCTGATGTGTTTCTCTCTGTTTATAGTATTTACTGTAATCCTTTAGTTAGTTATCTCACCCGTTCCTCATATTAGGGTCTCTCTTGACACTAGCTACTGTCAGGTGCTGTAATGTCCTGAGATCTCTAATCTTGTCTTTTTATTGGGTGTTTTTTTCAGATATTCCTTTTCTACTAAATGTGCTGTCCTTGTAATTTGTTTACATTTCATAAAGTGGTTTGGGTATGATCTAAACCTCTCTTCAACACCTCCCCACACTTCTTACAAATCACATATATTTAACACAGAAAAGAGTTACTGAACAAGTCTGATTCATTGAGAATGGACAGACAGACTCTAGTTATACTTGCCATAGAAACAGTCAAATACAGATGCATATAGACACAAGATAACATAACAGAAGCACAAGACAGAATTATGGAGAAAAAAAAAACTGTTCAGTTATTTCTACAAGTGGCTGCAGTACATTACTTAAGCTCAGCAAACTTCAGACTCAGATTCCGAGTGGGTACAAGCTGCCATGCAGGATAAATTTAGATATAGATGTCCTAATTGCTGCATTACAAGGTGAAATTTTGCAGAATGGCAAAATTTCATGAAACACTTCACGCAACAAAATTGCAGATTTTGCAGCAATTTCACCGGTAACATTTTATTTTGCAGCATCTATACTTGTCATGAGGAAGTTGTGTTTCTCTTCATGCTGCTGATATAAATATATTTTTTATGGGAACATATATGCAGCGTTCCACCTATTGTCTTAAAATGCTATAAAAGCAAGCAGTTTCTAAGTTTTTAGCTTGGGTATGGACCTTTATGAATATTAGAAATACTACTTGAAACCATGTATTAGCCACAGCTACATGGCACGTAATGTGTATGACACATGAGGATCTGGGAACATGCATTTTTGTGCAGTGTAAGGGTAGTAGTGACTGCTTGTGTCTAGTAACTTTTCCTCACCATTTTATTTTGGTGCTTTCTGATGTTTCAGTTGAAGTCCCCATAGGCAGCGGAAATGTCCTGCCAGAAGCAATGGCTTCTCTTGGAACAGATCCTTATTAACAAGATAACTTTTTGGGGACCAGAATGGAGTCCAAACCACCATGAGAAAAGTAACTCCTACTATGCTATCTGGGAAAAAATACACCAAATTGTTATATAATTGCATATACTCTGGTATCTTAACAGATGGTGCACTTCAATGTATGGCATTCAGATGTTATACAGAAAAATACTTTTTTGCAGTACATATAAAACTTGAAGAATACTTCTTCAAAAGTATTTTTAGCAGCAAGTTAGACATGGATTTAAAGAAACTTGGTCCAACCACTAATGTGAATGCAGTAATTGCATTTGCAACACATGCTTCACTATCACACTTTTACCTGCTGCTACTGTTGCAGACATGGTATGATTAACATTATTGCAAATAATGACATGCTTGAGGCAAATGCAGTCAGTGTCTGTAAATGCCAATTTATTGTAAAGAAAGATTAAGAGGGCAGTAATTAGCGCTGAATGGGTGCACAACTAATTTTTCACAAACGAAAAGGTCTCCTAAAACTATACACTTGTACAATCTACACAAGATAGTCTGTTGTTTTATAAGTGCTTCAAATGAAAAAGGACAGTATAAATGATTCCATGAACAACTGGGGGTGTTTGATGAAAAGCCATTTATATTTGTTATTTAAATAGCAGTTAATTTCATTAGGATCCATGATGCTGTTGCGACAACAAAGTTGTCAACTGACATTACAGCAATGGATTTATGTCGACTGCAATTGAGGTTGGCATAAACCCATCCAAAGAAAGTTACTTTTATTTTGGGGGCACTTCACCCCAGACCCCCCATGTGGGGGCTCTGCCCTCCACACCCCTGTCATATAGATAATCAACTCTGAGTCAGTCCATTATGTGTTTATTTTACAGTGTGTTTGTGGGTGTGTGCCCCCCATCCTCACTCTCAACTCTGGTGAAACTGTCACAGTTTATCCAGGGAACCCTGCTCATCCATCAGAGCTAGTCCTTTACTCCTTTGATCATGGTGATTTTCTCCCATTGAATCTGCCATTTAAAAAAGGTTAAAAAATTTAAATATGTGCAAATCACCAAGTAATTACCAAGAGGATACATTAAGCCTGAATGTGCCTTAACAGGCGTGGTGAAAGGGGAGTGTGAATGAGACTGCCTCTGTTTTGAAATGTTTCTTGGTTCTACAGTGGACAGATATGGTACATCCACCCCCAAATCCTGATTCTACAACAGTTTCAGTGCTATCAAGGCAGTAGATACAAACCATTACATTACATTATGGTACTCCCTGGTAAATGGAAACTTTTTTTCTGCTGGCTCTTTAAGTTCCGCTGCTCTCATTTCATTGAAATGTTTCCGGTAAGTCAGACCTGGACAACATCTGATTCAATCATCTCATCAATATCTTTGTATTTTATTGCATATGTGAGGGGAGCTGAAAGTCTGTATGTCCAAGTGTGGCTTATTTTATTTCATGTATGTAGTTCTAAATACATGATCTTCTAACAGCTTGCAGCATGCTCCATTGATGGCTGCTCATGCATTTTTCTGTGTACTGTACTATACTATATGTTGTTCATAGGGGTGTGCAAAAAAAACTTTCACTGGTAGAACTGACACGAAAGTCAGACTTTTGCTTCTGCAAAAGTTCAGAAATCCTTTTACAAACTTTCACAGAAATTCTGCCTTCCCTATAATAAACAAAAAACAAAATAAACAAAAAACAAAAAAGCTTTCCTGGTAATCCCTGGAGGCTGGTGGGCCCTCCCACCACCTGATAACCCACCTGAAATTAATAGGAAATTACCCAAATCCCCGTAACCCCTGGTGGCTAGTAGTCCCTCCCCCCATCCATCACCTGCCCGATATTAAAAAAAAAAAAGCATCCCTGTAAGCACTGCTGGTTAGTAGTCCCTCCCCCCATCCGATAAACCACCTGAAATTAATAAAAAAGTTGCCAGAATCCCTCATAATCCCTTGTGGTTAGCAGTCCCTCTCATCATCCATCACTCACCCAAACTTTTTTAAAAAAAGTGCCCCTGTAAGCTGTGATGCCTAGTGGTCCCTCCTCCCACCCAATAACCCAATGAAAATTAATAAAAAAAATGCCCAAATCCCCCATACTCCCCAGGGATATGGACAATTTTTTAATTAATATCAGGTGGGCTATCAGGTGGCAGGAAGGGAGCACTAGCAACCAGGTATTTTTTTAAAATTTTTGGCAGGGCTGGGGGGCAACACTGGACAAGGGCACCACAGGACAGTCTGCTTTTTTCTTTCTTCCACACCTGCTGTCTAGGTGAGTGGAACCTCCATGAAATTTGCTCCAAATCTTTTGGAAGTTTTCTGCTCCAGCACTGGTGGAGGTTTGGAAACTTCTGTGAATGTTGCAAAATTTTGCGTTAGTTATGCTATAGCAGAAAAAACAACTTTCTCCCACCCCTAGTGGTTCACTTGTTCTGCACATATCAAGGTTGAATTTTTTTTTTGGTTTACAAATAAGTTGGAAATCCTCCATTTCCCTGTTTAGACACTGTTTCATAGTGTTATCCTTCAAGTCCCCCAAATCCTAGCTAAATTATATCATTCACTGCATAGAGGTCAAAAAGCTCTCAAAAGGCAACTTGAACTCCAAAGGTATGATGCAAGTGAGAAGCTTATATTAGTGTGAATGTATATGTGCCCCCCCCCATCCACACCTTCGGCTCTGGAGAAACTACCACAACTTATCCAGGAAATCTGCTCATCCAGCAGAGCCAGTCCTTTCCTCCATTGATCATGATGGTTTTCTCCCATTAAATTTGCCATTACAAAAAATGGTTAAACAAATGTAAATATATGCAAATGTTTAGTAATCACTGAGAGGATACATTAAGCTTGAAAGTACCTTAGCAGGTGTGAGGAAGGGGGAGTATGAAGGGGATTACTAGTGGGGTACTGTATGGGTTCAGTATTGGGTCCAGTCCTTTTTAATGTCTATATAAATGACATTGCCGAGGAACTGGAAGGAAAAGTATGCCTCTTTGCAGATGACACAAATATCTGCAACAGGGATGATACTCAAAGGGGTGTGGAAAGGATGAGAAGGGACTTGGCATGGTTGGAGGAATGGTCAGAAGTATGGCAGCTTGGACTCAATGCAAAGAAGTGCAAAATAATGCACCTGGGAAACAAAAACCCAAGGAAAGAGTACACAACAGGGGAGAGGTAGTAACAACAACAAAAATGGAAAGGGACCTGGGGTAATCATATCAGATTATATTAAGGTTGGCAAGCAATGTGAGAAGGCAGTAGAGAGGGCTGGGGGATACTGGAATGTATGGGGAGAGGCATCACCAGCAGAAAACAGGAAGTTGTTTTCCCTCTGTACAGACAGTTGGTGATACACCATCTGGAGTACTGTGCCAAATTCTGGAGACCCCATCTCTGCATGGACATAGACAGGATGGAGGCAGTCCAGAGGAGGGCAACTAAAGTGGTGCAGGGTCTGCAACAGAAGCCATATGAGGAGAGACTAAAGGAGCTTAATATGTATACCCTTGAGGAAAGGAGGGAGGGGGGGACATTATAGAAACTTTTAAATACCTCAGTGGAATCAACAAAGTCTAAGAGGGTAGCATATTTCAGAAAAAGATATGTGCAAAAACAAGGGGAAAGAAATAGGCTGTTGGTTAACTAGGATCTGCAACTTATCCTCTAGGTAGGGAAATCGGCAGACTAGGTGGGCCAAGTGGTCCTTATCTGCTGTCAAAGTCTATGTTCTATGTTTCTATGAGACTGCCTCTGTTTTGAAATGTTACTTGATTCTACAATGGCTAGATACTGTGCATGCACCCCATCCTGATCCTGCGACTGTGTCAGTGCTATCAATGCAGAAGATGCAAACCATTACATTATAATAATAATAAGCTTTATTTGTAAAGTGCAATTCTACAACCCAAAGCACTGTACATAGTTAAAAAATGAAAATATTAAAATAAATTAATAACAATCCATAAAATACTAACAATATAGAATATGAATAGATTAAATAATGTACTCACTAAAAGCTTGTTAAAATAGATGAGTTTTTAATGCTGCCTTAAAGCTCTCACAGTCCTGCACTTTCAAATCTGATGAGGTAGAGAGTTCCACAGGGTAGGGGTCCCATACATAAAAGCACGGATCCCAGATGTTTTCAGCCTCACCCTTGGAGCCTCTAACAACCCCTCATCATCTGAGTGGAGGGGATGGCTAGGGCTGTAGGAAGTCAGAAGTTCTTGCACATAGCTCAGACCAAGTCTGTGCAGGGCCTTGTAGGTCAGAAGCCTGATCTTATCTGCCACTGTATAGGCAGCCAGTGCAGTTCACGCAGCATGGGAGCAATATGACTCGAACGAGAAGTCCCAGTCAACAACTATGCCACAACATTCTGTACCAACTTCAAGTGATGGATATCAACCCCCTGAAGCCTCAGGTAGAGGGAGTTACAGTAGTCTAAGCATGAAGTCACAAAGGCGTGGATCAGTGTTCGCAGGTTGCCGGACGGAACAAGGTGCTTAATCCTGGTGATGTTCCTAAGATGGTAAAAGGAAGACTTGACAACTGCCAATACCTGTGATCACAGTGTCAGCCCCTTGTCAAGGACCACCCCCAGGTCTTGCACCTGTTTGGAGGAAGACAGCTGGCACCTCCGAGCCAAAGACCAGAAGGTAGTCTTGCCACTGACGTCTCTATCAGGTGACCCGGATACACCACCAACACCTCAGTCTTCTTGGAATTCAATTTCAGCCAGCTGCATTTCATCCAGTCATGGATTTCCACCAAGCAGCTGTTAAAGACCTAGACGACACTATCCTGGTCAGGCTCAAAAGACAGATAGAGCTGTGTATCATCTGCATAGCAGTTAAACATCAGCCCATATCATCTTAGAATGTCTCTGAGGAGCAGCATGTACAATGCAAACAATGTAGGGGACAGCACCGAGTCCTGGAGAACCACACACGGCAGACAGAATGGATCAGAGGTAAAAAAAAAACACCACCACCCTCTGAGACCTGCCAGAGAGGAAAGAATGAAACCATCTGAGGACTGGACCAGCCAGGCCACAGATGACCCTCAGGCATTCAAGCAGTGCATCATGGTCCACAGTGTCAAATGCTGAAGAGAGATCAAGAAGCACTAAGATGGAATAGCGCTTCTGGTCTCTTGCCATCAGGAGATCATTGAGCATCTGAACCAGAGTGGTCTCGGTACTATGTATCTTTTGTACACCAGACTGGAGGGAATTGTAGATATCATGGATGGTAATATGGTTCTCCAGTTGCAGCACAACTACTTTCTGAATCACCTTCCCAACAAAGGGAACATTAGACATAGGCCTGTAGTTGGCAAAGCAATTTGGGTCCAGAGCAGCTTTTGTAAGGAGCAGTGTCACCACCACCTCCTTCAGGGAGCTTGGAAACTCACCTTATTCTAAGGAGCACCAAACAATCTTTGCAAGGACAGGGCCGATGGACTCAATACACCCCATCAGTAGGTGTGTTGGACCCGGATTCAAAGTACAGCACATTGGCTGCATAGTCTGGACTGTCTGCACTATGTCAACAATCTCCGGTGAGTCAAGAGATATCCAGAAAAAACAAGGAGGAGTGACCAAACACTGACCACTGTCAACCCCCATAGACAGTGTTGGATGGATATCGGCCCTGGTGTTGGCCACCTAATCTGCAAAGAATTGAGCAAACTCATCACACTTAACTTGTGAAAACACCCTTCAAACCTGCAGACAGGTTAGGTTGCACAACCTGTCCACAGTTCAAAAGAGCTGAGCTGGTCAGTTCTGAGCAGCAGCACATTAAATTATGGTACACCTTGGTAAAGGAAATTTTCTTTTTAGAGGCAATGTTAGTTCCCCTGCTGCCACTTCTCTGAAATGTTTCTGGCCAGTCTGACCTAACTGCATCCAAATGGTATTCAGTGATGTGGGTGACTCATACTGAGCGACTTACTTTTGAATGACTCAGTTTGAATGCCTGTCAGGACAGCAGCCATTAGATAATAGTAATTGTAGAAATTAGTGAGGACAGAGCAACAGAATAGCAAATAAAGAGTGAGGCAGCATTAGGCAGCGTAAGGTACTGCAGATGATGTTATAAGCATTTGTTGGAGGGGCAGTGTCAAGCTGCTGATATGGCGTGGTGGCTTGAGCTCCAGTCTGTGATGCTGGTAGTTCTGGGTTTGGGTCTGGGCATGGGCTTATCTTTTTATAGTTTGTTTAGGGGGGTTGTAAGTTTTATTTTGTTGTGCCTGATGTTCCATTCCCCTGACATGATTCACCACCCCGCCAGGTTGATCCCCACTTTCTCCCCCTCCTCCCGATCTGTATCTCCCTCCCCATGTTGTGTCTCCCCTCGAGTTTCTCCCCTTCCCTGACATGCACCCTCCTGGAGTCATTTATAAAAAAATATAGAGGGTGTGGGGGGTACAGTCCCCCTTATGGAAAACTAGTAACTGTTGTTCCCCCATAATAAACTTGTATTTGTGGCTGTTGTAGTAGTCAGTGGAGTGTACATCACCATTTTTGATTTCCAGCAATGTAGACTCTCTGTAATGGAAGTTGCTGTTTTGTGGTTGCTTTATGACATAGGACCCATCTGAGTCAATCATCTCATTAATTATGTATATTGCATTGCATTTATGAGGGAAGTTAAAAGTCTGTATATCAAAGTGTGACTTATTTTATTTATTATGTGCAGTTGTAAGTATGTGATTTTTCTAACTGCTAGTAATATGCTCCATTGATGGCCCCTCGTACGTTTATCTGTGTACCATTCTAGTTGTATTACATTGTGTGTCATACTATATGTTTGTAACCACCCAGTCCCCTGGGGTTACTAGAATCCCTGCAGTGTCAGTGCTAGGCAGGGAGAGGCAGCTGGTGATTAACTGGTAACATGGGTTTTCCACCTACTCAATCTTTTGTTTTCTTGGCCTCAGCTGAGGTGAGGGAGATGAGCTCATTTGGAACTCTTGCAGCAGCATAAGCCACAGCAGCTGTGAAGAGGGAGTTTTGATTGTTGAGATGGCAATCAGTTGGAGTCAGTGTGTGTGTCAGCAGCTTGAAGTGTAAGGAGTGAGAACTGTTCAACTGAGGGCTCTGAGGAGGGCCCTGCATTCTCACCCTAGTCCTGATATTCTCCAGTTTGCCAAGAGAAGTGGTGGGAACCATTGTCTACAGCAGGATCTCCTGATTTTCATCCTTGGAGGGGTGAAAAGGACTGCTAGTGGATGGATCCAAGGTGCAATCCCCCTTTTGATCCAGGATGTTTTGAAGCTGCCTGTAATTTGTAACAGTGAGTAGGATCTGACTTTTGCTGCAGAAAACAAGTACCTGTGCTGTGCTGTGGTATGTCTCTGGCCAAGAGGGAAATGCACAATTGTTCTGTGAATTCAGAAGTTTGAGTTTGTTCTCAGTTTAAAGTTGGCTGACAAGTGTGATGTCCACCAGAGGTATGACTAATTCACATTGTTCGGGAATTTAGTTCTTCCACTACCACTAGTGTGTTAAATGCTGAATGCAAAAGTTCATTCAATTAAGCATTTTCCAACTGTAGTCAAGATGTTTAAGGTGTAACGCTGAAGAATGGCTGGGTATGGATTTGGGAGCAAAGGGCAGGCAGCCCCCCATTTGGAGTGACCAGTTCAGAACTACAGGTTCAGTAAGGGAGCATGGTTACTTTAGACATTGGGCCAATGTCTGAAGAGGATTGTACCCTCTGAAGTTGGTTGTGCTAGATAGTAGCCAAATGTATGTTCAGTTGTGGCCAGTGCCACTAGAAGTGGTTCCAGTTGTGGCCAGTGCCACTGGAAGAAATGTAAATGTCCTATTAAATATAGGAATACAAGGGGAAAGTGTTCTGTAATTTATTTTATTTATTTAAGTCATTGGTATCTGGGTACGGCCCACCAGGCACAAGTGCCTCTTTTCAGGGGTGATCTGAGAGCACTGGGGAGTTATGTGACTTGCTCAGAGTCACACAATATGCAAGTGGAGGTTGTGGGAATCAAAACCAGGTCTGCTGGATGTACCAAGCTCATTCACAGCTTGTTACTCTAACCTCTAATCTATACTGCCAGCCCCAGGTTAGTAAAAAGTATTTTCAGTTGTAGCCAGTACCACTAGAAGAAATGTAAATGTCCTATGAAGTATAGGAATCTAGGAATAGTAAGAGATTTCTGTCAGATGGTCATTTGATTGTTCTGCAAGTTCCTAGTGCCATGATGTGTAAACCTCGGGGGTCCACCCTTGCTTTTGAGAACATGTTTTGGAATAAAGTCACACTCTAGAACCCCACCTATGGTTTGGACAGTTATGTTATTGCTTCCTGTGTGGATTTACTGGGTATCCCTCCAGAAGCAGAGATATAGCATAGTCCTAGCAAAAGTTTTTTCCTCAGGACCTGTTTTTTGTAAATACCTTTTAGGTCATTTTTGCTTTTGTACACCCCCACCCCTTTGATCTCTAGAGTAATTAGCCTTGCATACATTCCCAAAGCTAGGGATGGTACCATAACTAAATGTGTTTCCTGAAGTCTGTGCCCAGTTAAAGTTGCCTGGGGTAGCTAACTGTGTAAAGTAGTGGGGGTGGGGGAGGTTACAAAAAATTGGGGCTTGTCTGGTGATGTTTAATTTGGGGAAAGAATCAGAAATTTTTTGCTAAGGGTATGTCTAGCATCTTTCTGTCTGGTAGTGATGTAGCCCAAACAGAAAGGAAGATTTGAAAAAGAGGATTTTTGCCTAGAAAAATTCCACCCAAATGTGCTGCTTGTGTGCCTTTCAGTACAGTAAAACAGAGTGCTGCTTGTGTGTTTCAACTTGTTAATGGACAGTAAAGCATTGAAACGTGTGTGCTAGGCTCTGTATCAGAAAGTGCTTACAGAACTTTTCAATTGCAATTTTCAAAAGGCAAAAAGTATTGTGGACTTTAAGGAACAGATTCAGATATGTGCCCAGAAAGTTTCATGTGCTTAGTGTGCAAATCGGGGGAGTCACTAGAGAAAGTATCAGAAATTGTGGTAAAAATGGTCAAAACGGTGCTTCTGCCGCTGAAATTACAGTTCCCCAAAAAATGTTACAGTTTGCAGTTTAAATTTGCTCCTGCTTGATGATCGCCATGAAGGAAGAGCAAGTGAGGAGAGAAAGAGGCTCATTTGCATGGTATCGAGTGATTGGTGTGACTGCATCCCATCCCCTCTCCAGGCCAGCATCTGTGCTGCAGAGTGTTTGAGGAGGAGAGAGACAGAGAGTGGCATGCGAGCTGATTAGACCAGGATCAACCATCGAGGGGCTTGTGGACATTCTAAACTTTAGTAAACAGACTAGTACTGTGTAATTTTGGGCTCAACCCATTGTCCCACTGACTGGAGAGTGATTGAGGCATTTGTGGCTACAATTGGCAGGACTGCCAGCCCATTTCACTTCAGAGGTCTTCCTAGAATTGGCAGCAAGCCAAAAATTTTCCATCGGAAGGAACCAGCTACTGACTTCAGTGAGTAAACCAGTTAACTGTGCAAACAGATTGTGTGTGATTATGAAGCCAGCTGAAGCTATGTGCAAGCAGTATGATTTTTGTGCAAAGAAGGACTGCAAGTTGTAGAAAGCAGGGCAACAAACCAAAATTCTGAGCATATACTGTGAACAGTAATAAAAGGTTTGCAACAGTAAATTTTTCTAAGCAGCAAGACTGTGAGTTGAATATGGAGGAAGCAGCAAACAGGCAAACCTGTGCAAAGAAAGACTGTTGGGCTTATAAGTGACTTTGAGCATGTGTAAATAGTTTTCCTGAATTAATGCTGATTGCAAAGTCAAGAAACCAGTTTAAAATCATATGAATGTGTTGAAATGTACCAGCAAAGCAATCTATTGTAGTTTAAAGTAAATTCAGTAGCCAGAAAGGTTGGAAACACAGTTTGAGCAAGTTGAACAGACTTTGATGCATGAGAACATTTACTGATGCCATTAAAGAGTGGGGTCAGCAATTTAAACACAGCAGCAGGGAGCTATTTTGTGAGACAATATGTGACTAGTAAGCAATTCAGTAACAACAAGTTTGTGTGTTTGCTTTCAGACATAGCTTTGGGAACTCCCCACAACTCAGATCATGCCAGAGCTATGATCACTGAGGAGGTGGCAGCACTAAAAGAGATAGAAAGAGCTTTCTATTGTGAAAGATTACCTATAGATGTAGCAACCACTAGCTATCCAGTGAGACTGTGCACTGTCTGTCTAAAGGCTGGAAGGGATGTGTTTCTGATACACCATTGCTCAGACTGCCTTGTGAAGTTTGGAATGAGCAGGGGTGCAGTGAAAGAGAGGGCAACATGAATTCGACTGGCTCCCATGTGGACTCAGGCAGGGGATTCTGCCAGCAGCAGCACGCAGTACCAGATTGAACCTGTTGGGGAAAGTTCTTCAGAGTGTGCTACAGAAAGAGCAAGTAAAATTGATGTTGATCTACTGCCAGGGCAGGAACAGAGAGAGATTTCCTTGCCTGTGTCCTAGATGGACTATGCAACAGAGGGATCAGTGGACCCATGGAATCAGGGTCTAAGTCCTAGCCTAGTGGGGGAGGATGAATTGCAAGAGACATTGAATTGGGAAGTGTCTACCTCTGAGCCCAGTGAGGAATGGAATGTCTCAGGAGTGTGGACATTTGCTCAGTCTTGGGCACAGACCACGAGTGAGGAAGAGGAGGATGAAGAAGGGTATCTTCATGTTGAGGGCCCAGTGAGTCACCTCAAGTTCTTGCCCCAGAGAAGCCAGAGACAGTTGGAGAAGGCTCTAGCAATGTATTCACAGAGATAGTGGGGGACAAGTTCTTTTGTTCTTTAAGTTAGAGACACTGGCTCGACCAGGACTGGCCACCCCCCAAGCCAGACCATGGGACGCAGACTAGTAAAGAGTAGTAAGGAGGAGAGACTGACATGTTGGAGGGCTAATGCCACATATGGGAAGTCCTTTCCTCACTGAATCTGGGAGGAAATTGAGCAGATCAGGCAATCCTGGATAATGGAAGAGGCAAGTAAGAATTTGTACCCTAGTGTGGCAGAATGTGTAAGGGGCAAAATCATAAATGACTACCTAAGATTCTGGAGACTGGGCAGGACTCTGTTTATGGACACTGTGAGAATTGCGGATGGGGCTGGGAATGAGACATTTCACAACATCAACTTTGAACACCAAGACGGAGTCATAGTCCTCTTCCCACACCCGGAGTGGTACTACCCTTAATGGTGCCACTCCTTGTGAATATTCCTGGCATGCCTAAAGGAAGCAAGCAGTGGCAGGCCAGAGTCTGTCATTTGAAGCAGCAGTATGTATGGAGGAAGATGTAGCTCTTCTGGTTTCCAGAATTTCTTCAGATGTATCTAGATTTGTCTGCCAAGCAGTTTTCCTCTTTCATCACCCCTGCAATTTTCCTGTGTCATTGTTTGTTTTGCAGAAAACACCACCCCAGCAGCATCTGAAGATGCCATCTGGTCTAAAGGGAGAAGGTCCTCAGCTCGTAGAAGTAAGGTGATCTTTTGTTTTCGTTCTTCAAGGAGCTGGTAAGACAACTTTTTATTTACATTAACTGACTTTGCACAACACATCCTACATTTGAAGACTATCCACAGAACTTTAATTTTCATCAAAGACTCTCCCATGGATTGCAGTGCTATACAGGCCCTGTCCTGTCCAAGAACTGTTCTTCAGCAGGCTTTGGACTAGCACAGACTCTTTAATTGACAATGCCTACAGGCAACAGTGATCTCACCAGTAGTTGGGGCAATTGTAAGGCCTCCTATCCTTGAATGTGTTCTATAAATATCTACTTTCCATTTTTCTACTTTTGTACTTCTATAGAAATAATATTTTTGGAGTTCTTTAGTGTTTAAGTGGAGGTTTAGGTACTGTTTTGGAATGCAGAATGTGTTTTTGTGTTTCTCTTCTGTTGCAGGTGTTCATGAGGAAGAAACAAAGAAAAGAGGATTTTGGAACTCATCTGAGTTCCCCTTTTCTTACTGTTTTTAGAATTGTTTATGGTTAACAGTGTGTTAACATGTTTTTCTTCACAGGTGTGAAATTGTGGGAAAATGTAATGCAATGTAGTGTATGTTTCCTTTGTTTTTCACAGGTACCCTGGGAAGTTGGGGGGGTAGGTTCCTCAGCAGGTAGTCTACATCAGATAGATTTTCCCTATAGGGCTAGGTGGATAGGCAGGCTGGTGGTCCTGAGCCAGATAGGAGTCACCAGTGCTGTCTATTAGGGCATGCTTCTAGCAGTTTTCTTGGAGCCACTAAGAATCCATAGATAGATTGTAGGATTGGGACTGAAGTTTCATCAGCTAGGCTCTGTTCCTTTAGTGTTACCAGCCTGTGCCTGGCACATGGTATGGGAGAACTTGTGCAACCTCCCTGTAGGTAACATGGAGGGTATGATAGCCTATGTCAGATGGAGATATGACTGTAAACAGTCATTCATCTGGTTGTGATGAGTGTAACCAGCCAGTCTCCTGGGGTTGCTACAATCCCCTCAATGTCAGTTCTAGGCAGGGAGAGGCAGCTGGTGATTAACTGGTTAAATGTTTTTTTCGCCTACTCACTCTTTTGTTTACTTGGTCTCAGCCGAAATGAGAGAGATGAGCTCATTTGGAACTCTTGCAGCATTGAAGCCACAGCAGCTGTGAGGATGGAGTTTAGAATCTTGAGATGGCAGTCAGCTGGAGTCAGTGTGGTGTCAGCAGCATAAAGTGTGAGGAGTGAGAACTGCTCAGCTGAGGACTCTGAGGAGGGCCCTACTTTCTCGTCCTAGTCCTGATATTCTCCAGTTTGCCAAGAGAAGTGGTGAAAACTGTTGTCTACAGCAGGATCTCCTGATTTTCATCCTTGGAGGGGTGAAAAGGGTTGTTAGTGGAGGGATCCAAGGGGCAATCCCCCTTTTGATCCAGGATGTTTTTAAGCTGCCTGTAATTTCTAACAATGAGTTGGATCTGACTTTTGCAGCAGAAAGCAAGTACCTGTGCTGTGGTGTTTCTCTGGCTAAGAGGGAAATGCACAACTTTTCTGTGAATTCAGAATTTTGGGACTGTTCTCAGTTTAAAATTGGTTGACAAGTGTGATGTCCAGAGGTATGACTAATTCACATTGTTTGGGACTTTAGCTCTTCCACTATCAGTGTAGTGTGTTAAACGCTGGATGCAAAAGTTCATTCAATTAAGCATTTTCTAAGTGTGTTCAAGGTGTTTAAGGTGTAACTCTGAAGAATGGCTGGGTATAGATTTGAGAACAAAGGGTGGGGAGCCCCCCCATCTGGAGTAACCAGTTCAGGACTACAGGTTCATTAAGTTCACCTGGTTACCAAAACATACAGTGGTTGTTATTGAGAAGTTGCTCGGTACCTTGGAATACCTCGTCAGCCGCGGTGTACCAAGCGTTATGCTGATTGGTACCACCTTAATTCAGTAGTTCAGTAGTGCAATATGCCAATGCAGTAAGCCATTAATTAATTAAATCCCCCTCACCATCTGTTGTATTGCATCAGGTGGCACTGTTCCTGGTTACATTTTACTTGTTTTTCAATTTTTTTCCCAGTAGGTGTCCCCACAGTCTACAGTTATGCTATACATGAGCACCTTTTTTAAAGCAACTTCAATAAATAAATGTTCCATTTTGCATTAACTATTCCTGAGTCCACTGCTTTCTGTAAAGTGAAAGTTTGTACCAAGCCTTTCTGTAGGTGCCGATCCCTTGTGATTGTCTATGTAGATGGAAAGTGTTACTATCAGTTTAGGACATCAGACGTATATTACAGTTCACTTGGTTTTGTGCAAAAGTCATACTTTTTTTCTAGTAACTAAATTTGTTGTGGATGACCGGCATATGAACAGTAAGTGAAAGTAGAGCTTGGAGTGTGACAGTGGATTTGAGCCACAGTAGTTTACAAGCATGCATAGAATACACTGTGGATGGTTCGGTAGATTTCATTGAGTCACAGATAGAACTGCACAAAGTATCATATCCAATCAGATGAATGGTGGCTGCACTTTTACTCAGTTACTGAATCAATATGTTTTTACTGACCTACTGTTTCAACTATCCGCAGACCCATGGTCAGAATTCCCCTGCAGGAGCAAACCCCAAAACCTGGTTAACATCTGTCCTCCCAAAAAAAATTTTCCTGGTTGACAAGCATCCCTGATCCCTGATCCTGATGCTGCCCCAAGTATAGTGTGTAATTATATAAAAATACTTTCCCTGTTAGTCTAGCAACCCCACCACCACCACCACTATCACTACCACCATACTGAGCCCACAAGATGCAGTATTAATAAAACTTTCCTCAGTAGACACGTGCTCCCTGATCCCTATGTGCAAAGGAAAACTGTCTACCAATGATAGTACCTTACCCAACACCAGCCTCCCACTGTGTACCCATCCTCTCTCCAATAAAAGAAATGTCTTGCATTAGTTATAGAAATTGTTGCTGCTTCAAGAAAAAATTAATGTACTGTAACTGCAGTACAATGTACTTCAATGGGCCTCTGGCTGCAGTTACACTTTAATACAGTAGCTTACATTTCTAAGAGTAAGAATTCAATTGACTTTGTCAGAGTGTAGATTTTTATTGCTGCCCTTGTTCTTGACTAAAGGTATTTGGTGGGGGGGTGGAATTAGGGATGGGGTTGGCATGTACACAGTAAGAGTTTTGGTGGTGGTGGTGTGAGCACATTCAGCTGTTTGACATCTTTTTTCCCAGTTTTGTAATAAAAAAATGCATGCAGGTCGCTGATTTGTTAACAAGTTAGTACTGGCATTGGTAGGGTGCTGGATATCATGGGACACCATGATCAGACTTGGAAGACCTTAAATCAAGGGATGCAGCATACAAACAAATGGGCAGCAATTGGGCATGTTAGTATGCAATTTATGTTTGAATTCTGGATCAAGTATCCTAGGTGTATTCAGACATTGATGAATGCTCATAAGTAAATTAACTCCTACCCTGCCTGTTCATAACGTTTGGGCATAACAGACTGTTGTTTGGAGCCCATTCATCATTTGATCCCTATAGCTTATATCACCATAGTTTTCTTCAGAGAAGTGCATACCAGCTTGGACTGTACAGTGATATAATAATGTGACACTATCTATGCATGTTGTTCCATTCAAATGTTTACTGGCTGTCTTGATTCAAAGTCATTTGGACTCTGCCCACTGGTATAATTGTGATTAAATATGGATGAAGATCGGTCGGTGGGGGGGGGTGCCACTTGGCACCAGGGATTAAATGGGGTGATGATCAGCACAGTATTCCTGCATTTGAAGTTTTCAATGTTTCCAGCAACAGTGAAGCATCAGAAATCACAGGGCTATAGACAGATATGCATGTTGCAGCATTTCCTACCCTCTCAAACAAATGGTGAGAAGCAACTGGACAGATTTTCCTTCAAGTTACCTGGATGTTGCAGGTTCAGCGCTGCTGCCCCTGGTGACAACCCATAGGAAACATATTCTTTTGAAGTGGTGCAGCTTGTCCAAAGAATGGGTTTTACTTGCAGCAGGTGAAAAAAAAAATTCTTGCTGCAGTGTTTCTTTTCCTTTATAACAGAATAATACTCCAGTACTAAACCTCAGTATTAATTGGGGTATTCAGCAAGTGAAAAAGAGCAAATCAGTAATTTCAAGCTATGCAAACTTTTTTTCTTTCTTGTTTCACACTCCACTGTGCTATGGAGTGCACAAATCACACACTTAAGGCATAAAGTGCATGAAGTCATAAGATGCAGCAAAAGTACACCACAAGCTTAAAAATACACATCACATTGCCTTATGCCTTCTTGGGCAAATGCAGGATTTATGCACTTCATGCACTTTCTGCTTTAATTATGTGATTTATGCACTGCATAACACATCGGAGTTTAATACTACAAGAAAATAAAGTTTGCATGGCTTAAAAATTACTGATTTGCTATTTTTCACTTGCCCCAGTTAGCACAGAGATTTAATATTGGAGTATCATATTAGAGGGAGGCTTAGCTGACCCATTTCTCTTGCACCATCCATGGGAATTTAAGTTTAGTTAGAGTGTTCACTCATTCTTCAGATTTCTTTAGAACTGAATGGCATGCTGCCTTGCAGTTACTGAGCATCCTGTGCATTACACTTTACTCACATATTTGGAGTATTTTTGGGAGCTGAACGACACACACTGACTAAATGATATGAATAAGAACATTATGTGTGAAACGTGCTACATGGCAGAACTTTGATCACACAGATAAAGCATTTAACAACATAACAATAGTGTTCAGCTGTCACAGACATTCAGCAAAAACCTCACAATCCATTAACTCTTTAAGACCAATGCCTTTTTCTATCCAGCTTTTTTTTAAATCGATCTTTTTTTTTTACTGCATTACAACATTATCACAAAAACATGGTCAAATTCAAAAATTGTCAAATATGTTTTAACCAAACCACCCAATCATTCACATATCTGGAATGTGTAGTATGGCATGGGCTGCACTCCCATTGGCTCATGCTGTGAACCAATGGGCATGCAGCCCTACTGGCCAGTGTCAGTCGACGGTAGCGGGTGGCAGGCGGGTGGGGTGCTGCTGCCTGCTGGCTGACCAGGGGGAGCAGAGCGGTGGGGCTCAGAGGGTGGGTGGGGAGGGGGATACCCCTAGACCACCGGTGATAGTGGACATATGTTTTTTCTAACAAATGCCCACGATCGGGCAGATAGCTGGTCCACTGGACCACCAGGGATATTGGAAGGGGACCTTTTCTTTTATACAAATGCCCACAATTGGGCAGATAGTTGGTCCACTGGACCACAAGGGATATTGGAAGCAATCTTTTTTTTTTAAACAAATGCCCGTGATCGGGCTGCAGGGGGCGTCGGTCCCCGACAAGTGCTGCCTGGCAGGGTGCCAGGTGCAAATCGTTGGGGATCGGCACACCTGCATGCAATGAACATAATGACATGCAAATGGCCCCATGTGTGCCTTGCATACATTATGGCCCCATCTGCATGTCAACTTTTGAATATCGCGGTTGCTGTGCATGGAGCAATGGAACTTGCGCTAACGCATCCCCATGTTGCACTCTGGCCACTTGCACTGGTGCAGTGCCCCTGTGCCATGTACATTGGGGTGGCCAGGGCGATATTCAACACTGTGCTGAGCCATGGCGCAGCTCAGTGAATATCACCCAGTCCACACCTCAGCGAAGCTGCTGAGCTGCGCTCAAGCTTGTGCCACAGCCAGGCACAGTTTGAATATCTGGGCCATAAGCTAAAAATTACACTGGCTGTAAAGCTGTATGTGAGAAATATTGAGACTATAAATATATATATATATATATATATATATATATATATATAGTCCTTGAACCCCACCCCACCAGAAATGAGCCACAAACACACCATTTTGAAATCTTTGGATGCTTGTTGGCAAACATATTTATTAATTAATATTGGCACAAACCATCCATCTACAGTTCAATTGTCATGTCCAATAACATACATTTATCATAACATAACTGAGTCTTCCACATTCTTCTCCTTCTGGCCTCATCTTCCTCCTGGTTATTATCTTTGTTCCGTTCTTCCAGGTCCAGACACTAAATCTGGCCTCCTCCTCCTTTAACAGAACAAGGCCAGTTCCCTGTTGGACCCAGGCCTCCCCTTCCAGGCCAGGAGACTCTGTATCCTGCACCCAGACCTATTCCCCCTCCCCCTTTTAATCCATGCCTGGGCTCCTTGCCCCCAGCCCGTGGTCCTACTCCCTTCCCCCCACCTCTAGCCTCTCCCCCCTTTTATTTCTTCTCCTCCTTTTATCTCTTCTCCTCCACTATCACCCTTCTCATGTGCTCCTTGTATACCTTTCATCCTTGGGCACACCGTGCCCACCCCAGTGGGGCTCCATCTAGCCCCCGCCCTCAGCTGCCTCTTCACAGTTCCATATGTATGACCCCCATGACCCAGGGGCCCTAGGGCATCAACCATTCTTGCCCACTCCAAACTATGTGCCAAAACCTGTCCCCCAATGCCCCTTCTTACAGGGTGGTGGGTGGGTGGAAAATCCCAGCAAAGAGGGATAGCTGCCTGTGAGCTGCCCTTAATAACCCATTAGGACCCCTATTGGCCCCTTTGCCTGGCCAATCCCCCAGGTCACTGGGCTCCTTGTCATATGATGCCCACCCTTGTCCCTGTCTCTGCCTTGTGATGTCACTGGCCCCTCCCCTTCCCCCCGGCCCAGGCTCCCTATCTTGATTTCTGGGAGAGGCCTGGGACAACCTAGCTTGCCCTTTAATTGGCAAGCTCAGTTGTCTCTTGAACCCCCTCAGAAATGAACCACAATCACACTATTTTGAAATCTTTGGATGCTCGTTGACAAGCATATTTATTAATTGCTATTTACACAATCTATCCATATATAGTTCAATTGTCATGTCCAATCACATACATTTATCATAACATAATTAGTTTTCAACATTCTTCTCCTTCTGGCCTCATCTTTCTCCTGGTTGTTATCTTCTTTCCATTTTTCTGGGTCCGGACACTGAATCTGGCCCCTTCCTCCATCACCAGAACCAGACCGGTTCCCTGTTGAACCTGGGCCTCCCCTTCCAGGTCTGGACACTCTGTATCAGGCACCCAGACCTATTCCCCCTCCCCCTTTTAATCCATGCCTGGGCTCCCTGCCCCAGCCCGTTGTCCTCCCCCTCACCCCACCTCTAGTGCCCTTCCCCCCTTTTATTTCTTCCACTGCCCTGCCTCCTGCTTACACTTGGATGACGGGGCTCCCCCCTTTGCAGGTTAAAATCTCAGGCCTCTTTGGGCTATCCTCCCTACTAGCCTACTAATCCTCCTTAGTAATAGACACATCCCAAACTCGGTCAGGTGCACCTCGTCTGATCTGTAGATCTCCACCTGCTCGTACGTTATGTTTCTGTGCTGGATGTGTATCCCCCATCTCTATGACCACTCTCACCCCCTTCTGTTGAGCCACTTCCTGACCTTTTCTATAAGCTTGATGTCCTTGGCTCCCCTCCATACCTACCGGTACGTGATCTCGGACCAGCCGAGGGTCACGCCCGGCCACCATCCTCAAATAGCTTCAAAAATTCCCCAACATTTTTTGCCCTAACTCCTCCCAGGGTATCCCTCCCAGGTTGTTGCCACCTAAATGCACTACTATGCAATCTGGCCTGCCCCATTGCCCCTTCACTTCCTGCAGGAGAGGCAACAGCTGAGCCCATTTCATGCCGCTGATGCCTTTCCATTGTATTCTGGTGCAAGTTGACTCTGGGTGCAGTTGGGTCCCTCTGCCCGTGGTGGCTGCAACCTGTTCTTCCCAGTACACAAATGAATGAAGAAGAAGAAAAAGAATCAGCATTTATATAGCGCTTCTCATACACAGTATCCCAAAGCGCTTTACAAGCAATGCTAGACTGGTAGTGAAGTGACTGAATGTGTGGTGGCAGCCATATCGCACATCATCACCCACACACAGCCTGGATAATTGCGTGAACCAGTTTATGGGAAGGGGAATGTTGGCCAGGGCACTGGGAATGTTCCCTGCCTTTGCAAAGTGTGCCCTGGGTTCTTTTACTTCCACCTGGACACCCACCAGGACAACACCAGAATGGGCAGAAGGGACCTCAGTTTAACATCTCATCTGAAGGATGGCACACCCCAGCAGTACAGCACCCCCCAATACTGCACTCAGATGCCAGCGATTTTTAGGTGCAAGTTCAATCCCAGTGTGGGAGGAGAACCCATGACCTTCTGGTCCAGAGGCAGATGTGCTACCAACTGAGCCACGCTGACACCATGATCCACACCTTGTATCTGGTACCTGCCATGGGAACAAAAGAAAATAGTGTGAGTCATCATTTATTAGCACCTAACATACTGTTTGTAACAGTCTGACTTCCAGCAGCCGATTCCCTTCAGTTCCTCCACTGTGTCCCCCCTTTTTGCCACCTCCGAGGCTGCCCCAATCCTGAAAGAGTGCAGGCCGAATTTGCCCTACTCTTCCCCTATAAAAGCTAGCGCCTTCCTCATTACTGCCCCCACCTGGAATACTGTGACTGGCATTCCATCCCATGCTGGAACATTGCCTCCAGCACTCCCCTGTGTTTCTCACTCCGTCCCATGCAGCCACTGCACAACCATGCGCCTAGGCTTGCGCAGGGTCACTGTGGTGCCTCGCCTCTCTAGTCCATTTTTTGACCTGGCTAACCTGATGGAGATGTTGTCCCCCCACCATACCCTTCATGTTATAACGAGAGTTTGGCACTTCTGGAAACCACGCACTTCCCCCACCCTGAACTCCCCAGCTGCCATTACCACGAACATTGCCTTGAAAAGGCAGGCATCCTGGGCAAAGCTAAACATGCTCCATGTGGTCCCCAACACCTTGTCCAACAGCTGGCCCCCAATCAGGTGCCT
Organism: Neoceratodus forsteri; assembly: GCA_016271365.2. Lineage (NCBI taxonomy): Eukaryota > Metazoa > Chordata > Ceratodontiformes > Ceratodontidae > Neoceratodus > Neoceratodus forsteri. Next base: position 409,758,765 of record CM028133.1, on the reverse strand, counting down.
GCCATCTTTCCTGCTCTCCTGTCCCCTCCACCATCCGGTGAGCATCATCTTGACCATCCTGTCTGCTGTGGCATCTGGCCACCCTCTGTCCAGGCATACCCAGTTCACTCTCACTAATTGAACCACTATCGTGGTGTGCACCATCCCTAATTCCCATTTTTCTACCGCACATCTCTTGACCTGTTCGTTCCAGACCGGTTTTGTCCTGTCCCACCCCTGTCTAGCTCTGAACTCCTGGAAGCTGGCCCAAGCCCCTTCATATGCCATCAGGGTCCTGGTTGCCCAGGAGCCTTGGTACAGCACCCTTGCTGTGGACCTCCAATCTCCCACATCTGGTTCAGGACCCTGATCTGGTGTGCCATTGCTTGTGGCGCCAGACTCCAGAATCTGTTGAGCTGTAAGTGGGAAAGACTGTCAGCCAATTTGTTCTTGATCCCTGGAATATGCTGCACCTTGAATTACACATTCAGCTTCAGCCCCAACAGTACCAACCTCCTCGTTACTCAGCCCACTGTCTCTGTGTTCCCGCCTGCCTGTTGATGACCTCCAACACCCTTTATTGTCACACCACAGCATAATCCATTTTCCCCTCATCTGCTCTCCCCAAAACTCCATAGCCACCCAAATTGGGAATATTTCCCAAAAAGTGATGTCTCTCAAGAGGCATTTCTTCCACCATTGGCTTGGCCAGGCCTCCACCATCCATTCCCCTTTAAAATATGCTCCTATCCTGAGCTCCTCTGAGGCATCGATGTATAGCTCTAGTTCCGTGTTGTGCTCCCATTCTACCTGCCAGTATATTACCCCATTGTACAGGTCTACTAATTCCTCCCAAACCTTGAGGTCCTTTCAAATTCCCTTTGAGATGTCCACCCAGTGGTGTGGCTTCTTTGCCTTCCCAGTCACCCTCCTGAGCCTTCTCGTAAATGCCCTCCCTGGGTTGATTGCCTTGCATACAAAATTAAGGTGCACCAGCAACTTCTGTACCTGTACCAGTGGCACCCTCTGCCTCCCTATTACTTGTGCCAGTAGCCCACGCACCATGGCTACTTGGTCACCTGGCAACCAGAAACAACCTTGTTCCATGTCCACTTTGATCCCTAGGAACTCCAGCTTACACACAGGCCCCTCAGTCTTCTCCTGTGCAATGGGATACCAAACCATTTGCACATCACCGTGAAGTCCCTCAACATGCCCTGCATCTCCACGTGGCACCCCCTAATTATCAGAAAGTCATCCAGGTAGTGCACGACCCTTTTGTGGCTGTATTTCTCTCTGAACACCCACTGGACCCATGAGTTGAAAGCCTCAAAAGTTGAGTAGGCTACCGAGCAGCTCACGGGTATAGCCTTGTCAATGTATAAGTCCCCCTCGAACTGGAACCCCAGCCAGTCCCAGTTGGCCCGGGCTGACTGGCAACAGCCGGAATGTGGACTCTATGTCTGTTTTCACCAACCAGGCCCCTTTATTGCCCTGACCAGTCCGTCCCACCTGATCTAAACGAGGCGAGGCTAATGTCGCAGGTGGTCTGAATGCTGATTACTACCAATTGCCTTCTGGTATGACAAATGGTGAATCAGCCTGTATTCACCTGCCTGCTTCTTGGGGACCAACCAAGGGGATACCCAGAATTTGGGGTATGGTGGCACTGCCAGTGGCCCTTTCACCCACCCTGCCCTTATCTCTTTTTCTATCTTTTCCCTGACCACCCCTTCCTTTCCTCTCACCGACTTCAGGTTCTTGGCCCACATCCCTTTTCATGGCCCATGGAAACCCAGTGGGAAACCTACCTTGAAACCCGCTTGGAGGCTCTTGCCTACCTCCCTGTCCAGGTACTCCCAGGTCCATGCCTCCACCACCTCCCATACTATGGGGGTATGGGTCAGTGCATACCTGCACCTCCCCCCTTCCTTCTCCTGTCTAATAACCATAGGTGGCCCTGAGGCCTGCCATGTTATGACCCCCCACCTCTGTTGATGCCTCCCTCATGCTTCTTTAAAATGGAAGGTCCTGTTGATGGCCGCTCCCCTGTCCTCCCCTCTCCCTCCCTTGCCTGCAGGTTGCCAACAGGTGCATTCCCCTGGATCTGGAGCAAACGTGCTTGAATTTACAGTGTGCCCTGTTGCAGGATGCCTCATTGAACCCCCAAAATGTTTTTGCACCTGTGGCCAGCATGTTCTGCCTTCCAGTGCCCCCCCAAGTTGGAGTCCCCTGGCCTGACATGGACATGGTCTTCACCCACAACTCAGAATGGGTACTGTCCCACCTCAAGTCTCCCCTTGCTGCCATGTGCCTCCAGAAGGCCTCATCATATTTGAGCCATCCAAAACTCAACTTGGCCTTGTATGCTTCCCTGATGGTCTCCATGTAGGTCAGTAACGGGATGGCCAGTTCCAACCTCTTTTTCAGGACTATGGTACTATATACCATGAACCCTGCTTACAAATTATCAAAGGTTTTCCCTTTCCATTTTGCCTCCTTTGCCTTGAGACCTACCACTGCGAGTGCCACGGCCATCTCAGACTTCCCACCTAATCCTTCTGCTCATACTTCTTGATGGCATCCTTGTCCATCAATCCGAATATGTCCATGAACTCCCCTTTCCATATCCACTCTTTCATTAAGGTTGACATGTGGTCACTCAAGATGAGTCCCAGGGGTCCATCATATTTTTGGCCCCTGACTTGTGCCTCCATCCTCCCGGCCCCTTCTTTCCTCATATGTCCTGGAGCGCTTTCTCCATTTTGTCTGTCCCTGCCTCCCCAACGTCCCCCGGCAGCCACTCCAAGTACTCCTTGAGGTTGCCATCCTTGGTGATATCCACCATGTCCTTATCCCCATCTGAGCTTCTGTTATCTGGCTCTGGCTGTGGAAACACCACTGGCTCATGTTTGGACCTCGGTCCTCGGAGCTTCTTGGCTGGTTGCCCTGTCCCTGCCTGTTCATCCCGCTCCTTCTGTTTCCACTGCACCTCCTCCTCCTCTTTCTGCTTTGCTGCCACCATGAGCTCTGACATCTGTCCCATCAGTTTAGTGGCCTAATCCATCATCCTCTTGCTGGTCATCTGTTTTTCCTTGGGTGCCATCTCTGTAAAATGACCATGGGTGGAAATAAGAGAACATGTCAAACCATGGTCCTACAGCTCCTCTCACTGCCAGCCCACCCAGGCATTATGCCTCTGGCCACAGACAGGCTCACTTCATGCTCTGGGTTGTCCACTACTTGCCCCGGTGCTATGCCTCTGGCCATAGCTGGGTTTGCTCCATGCTGGGGGTTGTCTGCAACTGATGATCAGTCCCCCCAAAGTTTGCCCCATGGCACACAGAGCCTAGGCCACCAGCTCAGGGCCTTTCCATGTGATCGGTGCTTAAAACCCATAGCCCAGGGGGACCAGAGCTTGCAAACTACCTTCATGTGACACAGATTTGACCTGAAGCCCCCATAGGCACTAGGATTTCTACCCTTGCACTGGCCTAATTAAAACTGGTACTAAAGCTCCTGACAGGCATGAGCAAGAGAGACCCATGGCCCCATCACCCCAGATGCTCATCTTCCAGTGGAACCACAGGCAGATAGAGAAATAACAAGAGGGAGCCACTACAAATTCCAAAATAAATCCTGTGACTGCTTTCAAAACATAAACTGGGCAAGACATGCATCACCGACTGTCCCCATACCAGCATCACCACACTAAAGTCCCGTCCTAAAACAGTATCAGCCTCTACAAACAATCCCACTGCTCAACTTTAATGCAAAAATGGCAAACAAATGCCTAGCATGAGTGCCTTTTTAAAGCGTAAATGCTACTAAAATGCCATTCTATTTGAAATGCTAGCATCCAGCATACCAAGAACACCTTTCCAAACTCTGCAAAAAAGGAATGCTCCATTTTTCAACCAGCAGTAACCAACTAATAAGTCACTACAAGCTTGAATATGCTTCCCCAGCCCCTAACTGCTCACCCTAAATACCCACAAGCTGCCCTTAAATAACCCATTAGGACCCCAGTCAGGACCCCTGTTTGCTCCACCACCTGGCCAATCCTCAGGCTCCTGTGCTCCTTGTCAAATGATACCCACCCTTGTCCCCACTCCACCTTGTGATGTCATTGGCTCCTCCCCTTCCCCCCTCTAGCCACAGGCTTCCTACCTTGATTTCTGGGAGGGGCCTGGGACAACCTGGCTTGCCCTTTAATTGACAAGATTAAGTCTAACAGCATGGGAGCCATTGCACTTGTCACAATGTGGGTGATTATTGTGACCCTGTTCAGTGAGCACTTAGAATAGGCAGGGTCTGGTAACATGGGTGTTGGGTAATCATACAGGGAGGAATAGGAGGGAGCTGAAGCCATAGCTAGAGTGTACTTGCAAAAAATCTGGGGCAGGTTGCAGCATCCAGCCATGGAGTGGGTAATTGGAGAGAAGGAATAGGACTTGTAGCATCTACTGGCAGCATGCTTGAAAAAGTAACATTTTTAACTGCACATATTGTTACCCACCTCCCAATGAAGACTGCTTGCTGCCTGCTACCTGCCGCCAAGCCATATTCCGCATGTGCAGCTTCCCACTGGTTTATCAATTACCCCCCCATTTCAAAAGATATTCTAATACATTTCTAAAAGTGTGATTACTCATATCATTGGAGTAAACATTTTCGTTTTCACCTGCAAGTGGTAAGAACTGCTCCCTCCCTTACCAAACCTTGTCCTTTACAATGGCAGCAGTAACAGCCTACTTGTCAGGTCATTGGTGGGGGCACCATGGGCACTTATTGCAAGATCTGCTCAGCTGGCACTTGGAAGGGACAGGGTCTGGTAATTGACAGTGGGGTGGGTAGTCACACAGGGGAGGAGCAGGGCATCTAGCATCAACCCATAGTGTGACAAAAAATGTAAACGTTTATAAAACAATTGAATACTGCTCTTGCAGTTACCGGCCTCCCACCAAGCCACATGCTTTCTGCAAACTGTATTGCTGCTATGTCAGCAACCATCCCACTATCAAAGGAGTAGACTTTTGGAAGTCTAAGACAATTTCAATTGCATATAAGCCATATTTCTAATAAAATACATTTACAGCAGCTATTGCTGTTTTCATCTGGATGTCATTTTGCCACCATCACTTCCTTGCTTACAAAACCCTGTCCTTTGCAATAACAATGATAACAATAATAATAATGTGTGTGCAAGGTGGGGAAACCAGACACCAGGGAAAGGACATCATCATTTTTTTTAATGCATCTGTTTTTTTTATAAAGCAATCTTTTTTTCTATCAATCAATGTGTTTTTTAGCAATTTGTCATATTTTTTTACCAGCCGCATTTTGACGTTATCACAAAAAAGGTTAAAATTCAACAAATGTCCAATATTTTTTAACCAAACCATCCAAAGGCACACTCATGGAATAGATGCCATCATCCCCGAAAAATTCATGGAAAAAGTCCATATTGTCTAGGCTGTAGGTGAGAGCAAAAAGTCCCCATATGAAGTATAGGGGAAAATAAGTGGGTTTTTTTTCACTTTTTTTAACCTCGATATCTTGAAAACCATACAAGATGTTCTCACCAAACTTTCCACATCTTGAGACTCTGACAGCCTGACCATAAATGTTAAATTTTGTGTAAATTCTTTAAACAGCACCAAAGATATTAAGGTGCAGAACATTAGATTTAACATTAAACAGCCTGCTCATCCATTTATGTAGTGGCACTATTGCACCACTATAATCTAGATCTAGATTGTCATTGCAAAAAACTTCATTAATGCCCCAGTTAGGGTTAAAGTGACAACCTAGCACCCCAAGCCCATCCTGCAGGCAGCAACAGGAAAAACCGTTACAGTTTCATCTCTCCTGAGTCTTCACAAATCGGCCATGGGATGTACCTTGGGATTTTCAGACCTAACACTCACCCCATTCCATCAGTAAATAAGCTGAGATGTGTAGAGTATATGAGAATGGGGGGAGCATTACGGTTGACAACCCCAAGGTTCACCCCATGCTTGATGTTTGAAGACTCAGGAGAGCTGAAACTGTTAAGGTTTTCCTGTTGGTGCCTGCAGGGTGGGGATGGTGTGTTAGGGTTGGAAACCCTAACACCACAGTTTCCTACTTTTGTCACTTTTACTGGTGCATTAATTAAGTTTTTTGCAATTAATTTCCTTACTTTTTTAGATAGTATAACCATATCCTCATTTGGACCTGTGTGAATCATATCATATCCATTTGCCTGTGGAAATGCAGGGCCCTCAGGGCCCTGCACTTCCATGTATGCATGTATGCAAACATTCCTCTGGGACCTGCACTTCCATTTTTGCCATAAAACTAATGTATTTGTTTAGCTGTATGGGTTGTTCAACTTCCAATGTTATTTTATAGGAATTGTCATGTTTTACATTTTTTATATGCCCCCTAAATTGTTGAGGGAAGGGGGTATTACGAGTCATTCTTGTAGTACTCATTAAGACCTTTCTTTTGATATATATAAATTGTCCCTTAACTCAGAATATTGAGAGAGTTATGGCTTGTTGAAGTTGAAATGTGGTAAAAAAAACTGTCCATAATCTTTTTTTGTATGAAGGGATCCTTTTTTGTATGAAACAAAAGACCCATACGAAAAAGGATGGCTTCACATGAAAAAAGAATCAGCACAAAAACTAAGACCAAAATCTTTTTTCATATGAAGGCAACCTTTTTCTTAGGAATGAAAACAACATACAGAAATGGACTCTTTCTCTTTTTTTAAACTTTCTGCTTAAGCCTCCTCATCAGCACAGCCAGCCTTTCCTTCTGAGCTCTTCTAAGGCATCCTATGACTCTGCCTGACTTTCAGGTACTGGTGCCCCAAACCGCCATAATGCCTTGGTTTTACTCCCCCTGGTAGGGAAGGAGGGGTCTGCTTATCTCCCCCCTTATGCTAGCCAAGTCAGGGTCCACAGGTCCTGGAGCAGGTCCTGGCTAAGGTGCCAGGGGCTCTTTATCTAGCCTAGCTATTGAGCCATTTTCTGTTTTCAACATCTCTTCACAATGTCAACCTGCAAGGAGCTCAAGGGAATGTTAGCACACAGTGGCACATCCAAACTCTTCTGGATCCCAACCATTGTCTTCCCCATTATGGCACCCCAAGCTGCACTTCCACCCATGGTCACCCAGATGGTGGTATAGCAGTGGGCTTAATGGTTCTTCCCCTCCTGAAGGAGGAGGAGAGCATCCCTTGGGATTACCAAGCCTCTTCCCCACCAATGACCCCAACAACCTTTTCATTTCATTTTTCATTTATTCTTTAGTAACCAGGTAAAGGCACTGGACGAAAGGTCCCTTTTCAGGCCAGGCTCGGACAAAAAAACATACAAAACCTAACAAATACAATCAACAGCAATACACAACCAAAAAATACAAATTACAAATTGCAGTTACAAACAGATTTATGTAATAAATAACTTTTTAACCTTTGTTTAAAAGTTAAAACAGAGGGAGCAATCCTAACATCAAGTGGGAATGAATTCCAATACAATGGTGCTGCTATTGAAAAGCTCTAGAGCTCAATCAAAGCCGAGACCTAGGGACAAAATATAGGGGTCTGTCAGCCGACCTCAGGCTGGGAAGCAATTCTCTCATTGCAGCAAGATCAGAAAGAGGAAAAAGGGAGTCAAAGTAAAAACATTTATACATCAGACAGCCAACAAACTATTCAATTCTGCAACTAGGGGAAAACCGCCCCAACCAAGAATAAAGATTACACCGATGTGTCCTATTCAGAGCTCCTAAAATAAATCTACAAATATTATTATAGGCCACAGTTAGTGCTTGCATTTCTTTTGTACCTATGTTATAATATAAACAAGAACTGTAATCAAAATATGGAAGAAAAGAACCAATAGCAATTGCTAATCTAGTTGCTTGTGAAAAGAATGACTTGAATTTGTATAACACCCCTATTCTTTGATTTACTTTCTTAACCATTGACTGAATCTGAGGTGAAAAGGTCAAACTGGGATCCAATAGTGTTCCCAAATACTTAAATTGAGACACTTGTTCAAGCAGACCATCCCGAAAATCAGGTATCCTCAGTTCCAGGGTGTCCACCAACATAAACTGTGTGCCAAATAACAAAACTTTTGGTTTAGCTGAGTTCAAAACCACAGCATTTAAAGTAAGCCAAGAACAGACAGCACCAAAATCCTTTTCTAGGGAACAAGAGAGTTCAGACACAGAATTTGACCTAGCACAAATTACAAAATCATCTGCATAAAGCAGTGATTCACTAGACTTACAAACTCCAGGAAGCTGATTAATAAAAATAGAAAATAACAGGGTCCCAAAATGGACCCCTGAGGCACACCACAACTAAATGGCAAGACAACAGAAACCACAGAACCTACTTGAACAAATTGACACCTGTTACTCAGATAATCATAGAACCAAGAAACAGCAACATCAGAAGACCCCAAATCTTTCAATTTTGTGCAGGCCAAACCATGATCAATCAAATCAAAAGCCTTGGTTAGGTCTACAAACACTGCCCCAGTCATCAAACCCTTCTCAAACCCATGTAGGATGGTGTTCGGGAGCCTAACCAAGGCCGTGCCTGTACCAAAATGCTTATGGAACCTATGTTGTTGCCTTGACAACAAATCATAGGTAACTAAATAGGCATCAATTTGCTTAGCCACTAAATGCTCAAGTAGTTTGCTAAGGGGATTCAGTGTTCATATTGGCCTATAATCATCCATGGAAGTAGCACAGCTCTTTTTTGGAATTGGAACTACCTTAGCTTTCTTCCAGGACAGGGGGGAAAACAGCTGTAGCCAATGACATACTAAAAATATAGCAAAGGGGATCCATAACAAAGGGGACAGCTCATTTTAAGAAGCGGGCATCCAACCCTTCCCCACAGTCAGTCCCTTTATTTAGGAGAGACTGCAGAAGATGAAAAACTTCATTTAATGTTACTTCCTTAAACAAAAACCTGGGTCCATCTACCAAAGGAACAGAGGAAAAGGATTTAGTATTACCAGCCTGAGGAAAAAAAGATCTAAACTTAGAAAGATCTGAAAATGTAGAATTCAACAAAATTAACAATTTTGAGCAAGTCACCAATTTCTTTGTTGTCAACATTTAATTTCTGCATGTTAGATTTTGATTTAGGAGAAAATAAAGAATTTACGTTATTCCAAAATTTCTTTGGATCTGCCCAGCTATCTTCAAAGTAATCCCTGAAATAAGTTTTTTTAGCATTTCTAACAGTTTGAGAGACTAAATTCCAAAGTCCATGGTAGAGATCCATTGAAACTCTACTGGGAGATAATTTAAATTTAGTCCAGGCACTATCCTGCTCCTTAATTAATTTCTTAATGCTTGAACCAAACCATCCAATAGGAGAACTTCTACACCTAATGGTCCACAAACAGAAAAGGGATTCCTGAATAGGAAGAAGTTAGTTTAAAAAAAACTAGTGCTGTGTCCACATCTGGAATACATTCAAGAAATGACCAATCAATTAACCTCAAAGAAGAATATAACAGGGAATAATCTATCCTTTTAAATGATCTAATCTGAAACACAGAAGGAGGGGGTTTAAGACAGCAAAAATCTAGGACACAAAGGGTGGACATGTGTTCTTTTATGGAATCTGCCAAGAAGCCAGATGCCCCTACCCTCTCCACTCTATTAGTCATGACCCAATCCAACAGAGAATTATTCTGTGAAATGGGATTGCGATGGGTAGGCACATTTATACACTAAGTCAGTCCTTAAGAGTGAAGAAGAGATTCGAGCCCCTGGTGTCATTAGCCCTCCAATTCAAATTCATATCTCCAACAGCAACATAATCACTCTGCTTTAAATAAACTTTGCAAACATCCAAGAAATGTCTAAGCCCTTGAAGACCACATTGAGGGGGATTATGCAAACAGCTCACATTTAACTTCTTCTTTCCTCCAAGAACAAATTACAAAACCACCCAATCAGTCTCACAATCCAAATCCTCACTAGACCTTAAAAAATAATTTCTAAATGATCCCTATAATAAATCAAGACCCCCACCACCCTTTTTTCAACCTTTGCAGTCTACCCTAAACATTTTATAACCTGAATCCATTCCTGAACCCAGGTTGCCAGTGTCAGAAGTAGTAGCTCTGAACCAGCTGAAAATGATTTTTTTCAAAGAAAATAGAATGGGAAAAAAAACTAGGTCAAAAATCTTTTTTCATATGAGAACATCCATTTTCATATAAAAAAAAATCCCAAAAAAGGATACCTTCATACGAAAAAGAATTTGGACTCAGGTTTTTTTCCAGTTCTTTATTTTTATGAAGGGATCCTTTTTTGTATGACTTTTTTGTTCATATTAAAAATGATGCCTTCATACCTAACAAAAAGAATTTAAAAAAATACTAAATTCAAATTATTTTTTTTGTATGAGGGAATCCTTTTTGTATGGCTAAATTCCTTTTCATATGGCCATATGAAAAAAGAAAATCAAGTCACGAAAAAGGATTTTAAAACAAAGCATATTCCAGGGTCATTTTTCAAAGACCTAGGTGCAGAATCCACCTAATGGGGGTCCTGATGAATGAGATACATGTGCTGGTGTTTGTATAGGATGTCATTTTTGTGGGATTAAAAAATGTTTTGTTTTTAAAATATGAACAAGATTGTGGCCATATAAAAAATAATTTTTTCTTGATGAAACAGGATTACCCCATATGAAAAAGGATTCTTTTGCATATGGACAAAACCTCTTTCTCATTCCAAGCAGTTAGCCAAAAGACCATACTGAGCATCATCAGAATCAAAATTTTAAACTGTAATAACTTTTGAACAGTTTCATATTTTTTTCACCAAACCAGCGAAAGGCAAAATTGTGCCCCAAGCCCTTTCAACCCTGTGAATTTCAGACCAAAATTCCAAACCATCAGGCTGCTAGGCAATGACAAAAAACAGCAAACCCCCCCCCCCAATTTTTTCACTTTTTTCACTATCAGCATCTTGGAATCTGCACAACCGACAGGAACAAAACTTGGCTCATCAAGCAATCTACTCTCTGAGACTATGCATGTACAATTTTGTGTAAAAACTTTGAACAGTTGCAAAGCTAATAAAGTGCAAACTTTGAGGATTAACATGGAAAACCCTGCTAAACACTAACAATAGTGGCACTACCATGCCACTATAATATATTCATGCAAAAGGGATAAACACTAATCAGTTCAGATATATAATTTATCTCACTGAAAAACAGTGCCCAGTGTGTTAAATGCATTTCTCTAAAGAGTTGCATTTGTCTCAGTAACTGCCACATCATCCGCCCACCTGCCAGCAATAAATCATTTATCTCACTGCAAGTCAGTGAGTAGTGAGTTAAATACATTTAACTGAAGAGATGCATTTATCTCAGTAGTTGCCACATCATCCACCCACCTACTTTCATAACCTCCCTTCTTTTAGCTCATAAACTACAGGCTGCTTTTCTTCCTCAGCAAAACTAAAATGCAGTACAGTACCATACCCAGACAGAGCATTCAAACCCATTCATCTCATGCTTGGTTCCCATTGTATTCACTCTTTCAGACCCCCAAAAATAAAAAATAAACACTGGCTTTTATTAATTTAATTTGTTTACTATGCCTCCTGAACTACAGTTTCATTTGCTCACACATATGCCAGTGCTGCTGTCTCTAACACACATCACACACTCCCTCATGTTTGCCATGGCAACAAACAGAAGAAGTTTTAATCAGTAAACATTTTCACTTGCAAATGTTTGGCACCAGCTACTATTACATGGAGCTGATTCTGACACCATATAGTACTGCTCCCTCCAGGCTCCTGTTTGTTGACAGCATCCACCATATTGATCTAAATATTTCTGAATTCCACTCTGTCAGTCAGTCACAAGCTAGATCTAAACATGATGTTGGCTGTCATGATGGTCAGATTCTTTGACAACCCCCTGCAACCTCTGCATGCAGCACAATCAAACACAGCATGGCAGCAAAATGTCAACTGTAATTCATATTTAACAAAAAATTAAAAACTCAAATTACCCTCCCCTAGCCTGAGCCTTCCCTATTGCATGAATGAAATATGTAATGGGGACCAGTGTGATATCTTATTTTTCTTCAGTCAAGCAGTTTGACCGTGGGCACTTCACTTGTGGCTTACACCACTTGTGAGGTTACCCAATGCTAAACTGCTTGAGTAAAGATAAATAAGGTATCACACTGGTCCTCTTTGCTAATCTGTCTGACTGTCTCTATTTATCGATGTTTCTATCTAGTGATATCGCTATATACAATAGTATTTGTGTAAGAATTACAAGATCAAAAAGACATCTAAACTAGTGACATCAGTAACAGCAACATATCTAAAATATGTTATTTTCACTGTTGTCACAATGGTTATTTTTCTGATTACTGTCATTAGAGTAGAATATTGAGCCAACCAGTGAGTGGCTTTCACAGTGCTGGTGACATTACAATGCCTAGTGCAGCACTGAAGCCAGCTATTAAAATCAAAGAAACATAGCAAAATCTTACAAACTGCAGATTTAAATCTATAATTTGAACACTACTGTTGGATATGTCAAATATACAATAGACTGACCCAAAATAGGCAATTTATCATCAGTTGTAGGTGGGCAGGACTTTCATAACTCACTTGTGGCTCTGCCATTCATGAACTATGGTCATGCCCACTTACATTTGAAGATACATTGCATATGCTGAGTCAGTGTATTGCATATCCCATGTATACAGTATATAGACAGAAAGAGAGAGAGAGAATATCAGATAGGTAAATGCCAGAAATGAAGAAATGTTGCCATCAAGGGGCCCAACAAGCCATAAAGCCTTGAGCCCAAAGGGTGAATGGCATTTTTGAGCTTGTTCAACCCTGAGACAGAGATATTTCATGAATATCTGAAAATTACTTATAAATTGTTTTATATATCACATTAGGGTGGTCTGTTTTGCTTTAAGATAAAGTGTACTTGTTTTTGTGCATTGCTTGTTCAGTGTATTTGCATATGTTAATGTGTTTCTGTAGTGTAGTGGTGTTCCTGCTATAGTGTGCCCCTAAGTGTATTTCTGTAATGTAGTGGCACCCTAAGAGATGCATATGTTTGGCCATTTCAGGTTTCCTTAATGTAGTGGCTTCCTAAAAAAGGAGGGGTGGTTTCTGTGTGTCTTCCTTAACCTTTTTTTTAGGATGGCAGAGTAAGAGCAGCATGGGAGGGAGCAAAAGTGGTTACTAAGTGATTTGGAGGGACTGACTTTATGAAGTGTAGCTCAAGGGCACTTTCTTTACACAGGTTAACATCTTTTTACAGGTGTGTGGCTATTTGTTTGGCAAGTGATATGAAGGCAGCAGCAAAAGTGATTAGTAGTGATTCAGAGGGTTGACTTTGTCAGCATAGCTTAGGAACACTTTCTTTACACAGGGTTAACATTAACTTTGTTTTACATGTGTGTGGCTGTTTGTTAGGCAAGTGATGGGGCTGATATTGTCCAGTTTGGGTTAAAGACACTTTCTTTTTATAAGTCTGTTTCTTTTTTTCCCAGGGGCTGTAGTTAGAGAGTCTTTTACGGCTTTAATGAGGGTGGCTTGTACATTTTTAATTGTGTAATTCAGGAGGTTGATACATGTGTTAATAGTGCTGTAATAACTATATATATATATATATATATATATATATATAGTGTCTATACTTATCATAGTTAGCATATAGGTTGCTCATTGTTATTTAATAAGCCATGTTGTTTCATAAGAGTGGTAACTGCTATCAGATATGAGAAGATATCTGATGATCTTTATAATGGCAAAAAGTCCAACCATATGGTATATTGTATCTGTATATTATGGTTGAGTAAGCACTTCTGCATTAAAGGAGATAGGAAATTATTTTTACATAGATAACTGCCCTTCCATCTGCCTTTCCATGCCACTTATGTATTCTGATATGCTTTGACCAATTTTTGGTAAATAAATGATTGAGTTTTTGGTGCCCTCAGATCCATATTAGAGTTTCACTACACTCATCAGCTACTATTCCTTCTTTTCATATTTCTAAGACATTCTATGACATCAATAACACCATTCCATTACATTTGTCTGAATGGGCTGGAATGGTGTTACTGATGTCATGGAATGTTGAAGTAGTATGAAAAGAGAGGAGAACAACTGCTGAGGAGAGAGGGGTTCAAGGAAGTTACACAGGCAACATAATTAGATAATTAATTTATCAAAAAGGTAACAAACATGCCAGAATATTGTATATACTCTAAAAGAGCATAAGGAGGGTATTTAGAGGTATACAACTACTTTCTGTCACCTTTAACCCTATTTTCACCTTAATAACTGTGCCCCATTCAGCTGATTTATTTGAAATTTGGCAGACACAGATTTGGTTCCAGGAGTGCATGATCAGGAAAATGTCCTGGAAATTGATTGACTGGGGTCAAAGGTACAGAGGTACAAAAAAGTATGTTGATTAAAATTAAGACCTTTTTTGCTCCCCTAACAGAGTTTGCCACAAGGTGTGTGCATATCTGCTTTTTTAGTCTCTATCTTGCCCTGTTTTTGAAAATTTTAAGAACAAATGCATGGATGCTCAGTTTAAAAATGGAACATTCTAAGGTTTTTATGACTGGAGTTCTTAATGTAATCCTTTGACAAAAATGCATGTATGTCTAAGAGGAGTGGGGCAATACCAATGTTGCAAACAGCATTTGTTTCTATTTACACAGTGTTTGTTCAGCAGGGGTAGGGTTACATGTCAATGTGTAGTTGCATCTCTGCTGAATGGAGCTGTGTGTGTTTTTTGTTGTAAAAGGTCTTTTGGCTGCCATTAACCATGCTGTGGAATGTGAAATGTAAACCAGACACTGTGGTACCCAGACCTTGCTGCCAGCAAATTAATTATTTTTTCCAACACTGGGGTGACCATCCCAGATGTTGGTTAAGTCTCCCCTTCCATTTTTGTTTTTAATCTGCCCAAACACTGGGGTACCCAATGATAGGAGTCAATTAAGCCCCAAACCCAATTAAGATGCTGACCCTGGCTGCTCCACCCCTGGTGTCAGATAGATAAACACCCCCCTCACCAGCTGTAAGTGTGTGACATCAGGGTGCCAACCCCGGTGCAGCTGCACACAAGACTGCTACAATCTCAGAGCTTGTGAATAAGAAGAAAAAACTGTCCCTCGTAGTCTTTTGTTTACCTAAAATAAAGAAAAATTTCCATTGATGTCTGTTGTGACTGACCCTCACCCTCACAGTCCCCCACCCTGACTCTGCACTTGGCACCCAGCACCCCACACCAACCCACACCTCTCACATACCTAAAATCTAGACACAATAATAGTCTCCAAGTTAAAAGATGTTCTCCTCCTGGAACCATGACTGGGAACTGAGTAAATAAGGTAAGAGCATATAATTCCAATGTGTTTTGAACTTTTATTCATAACTTTGCAATTTTTCCAATATTATTGTCCACATTTTCAACATGATCTTTTTGGGACCCCACCTTATGAACAATGTATGAAAAATTGTTCAAATCTTCCCCAAAAGTTGATTTTGCAGTTTTTCTGCAAAATCACCCTTCAGGTGGGATTTGAAAACTTTTGCCTACTGGGTTCATGATGTTAGGAGTCATAAGAAGACTATGTTGAACATTTGGAGGTATCTAAAGCTGCCTCAAGGCCTTCTTGTATAATCAGGCCTTCCTGGACTGTGTTTTATAGTCCCTACCTGTTTTTTAGAATTTTATGCCAAATTAGCCTTTGGCTATTTTAAGTTTAGTTGCTGCTGTTGAGGGTAGTATTTATATCAATTTTTGTCTTAATTGCTGGAATATTGTATATTTATGTTTAACAGTATGTTGTTTTGTATTTATTATGATTTTTGTATGAAGTTTTAATATGTTCAGCACCCAGAGCCTCAGAGATGGGTGTCTCTTAAATAAAATGTGCCTTGCCTTGTCTTGCCTATTTAAAACAAGCATTTGTCAATGCTGAATGTTGTCGCACTGGCATTGGCAGTGGAATTAGCGGAGCTAGAAATGCATAGTGCTGTGATTTTGTGAATGTGTCTCAAAGGTGATTTTGCAGAGCGAGCACGCCATTGTGCGCCACAGCTCCGCAAACATATTTTGGGCAGGCTGTGAAAAATGACAGCTGGACTGTTGATAAGAGATGTGCCCAAATGCCAGTGGTGAAAATGTAGCATGAAAATATTGCAGATTGACAAAGTTACAAGTGTGCTTGGAAACTACGCAATGCACATTTGCAACACAGTCATTGTATGGAGTTTTGGCACCAAATTTTCAACATAGGCATTTTAGGACCTCTGCTCATGAATAGTGTCACTGTCATTTCTTCAAACTGTCCCAAAAACAGATTTCACACAGCGGCCATGCAATTCTGTGCCAGATGTGCGAAAACATATTTCAGGCAGCTGCAGTGTTCATAAGGAGGTAAGGAAAAATGCCAATGATGAACAGCTGGAGTGAAAGTATTACAAATTCACAAAGTCATGAGCGTGCATGCAAACTGTGCAATGCATGCTCATAAAACACTCATTTTATTGACTTTCGTTCCCAAATTTTCAACATAGGCATTTTAGGGCATCTGCTAATGAACAGTGTCACTGTCATTTTCATCATGTGTCTCGAACATGGACTTTCCACAGCGACCATGCTATTCTGCGCTGGAACTATGAAAACAGATTTTGGTCAGGATGTGAAAAATGACAGCTGTACTGTTCATTAGGAGGTGCAGAATAATGCACTGTAGAACATCTGGAGTGAGAATATTAGAAGTTTGCGACTGTTCGAGTGTGCGTGCAAATTTGCAATGCACGCTCGTAACACAGTCATTTTATGGAGTATTGTCACCAAATTTTCAATACAAGCATTTTAGGACCTCTGCTCATGAACATTGTCACTGTCATTTTTGTAATGTGTCCCGAATGCTGATTTCACACAGCGAACGCGCTATTCTGTCCGAAAGTGCGAAAACACCTTTCGGCAAGGATGATCAAAAATGACAGCTGTACAGTTCACAAGAAGGTGTAGTAAAATGCCAATGTTGAGAATCTGGCATGAAAATATTGCAAATGCACTAACTTATGAGAATGCATTGCGCAGTTGCTATGCACCTCGTAAAACAGTCATTTTATGGAGTATTGTCACCATATTTTCAACACAGGCATTTTAGGACCTCTGCTTATGAACAGTAGCACTGTCATTTTTGTAATGTGTCCTGAACACTGATTTTACACAGTGACCATGCTATTCTCAGTGTCAGTGGCTCAGTATGTAGCACACTCACCTCTGAGGCTGGAAGATCAGAGGGCTGTGGGTTCAGTTCCCATATCTGGCACTTGGGTTAATATCCCAGTACTGACACTGTAGTGCAGCATGAGAGGGGGTACTGCACTTCTGAGGTGCCATCTTTCAAATGAGACGTTAAACTGAGGTCCCATCTGCCTGGACTGGTGGTAGTTCAGGTGGATGTTAAAGATCCCATAGCACTTATCAAAAAGAGGAGGGAATTTCCCCAGTGTCCTGGCCATATTTCCCTCATTTACTAAAAAAAAAATACACCAACAGCCTAATATGGTTCAAGGTCAGTTGGCATTCATCTGTATTCCCTCCCCCAGGTCGTGCCTGAAAATAAGCAGGATTTGTCTAGTGCACTTACCCAGTCAACAGAAAACTAAATAAAATAAATAAATAAATTCTGCGCCAGAAGTGTGAAAACACATTTTGGCCAGGATGTGAAAAATGACAGCTGTACAGTTCACAAGAAGGTGTGGTAAAATGGCATTGCTGAGAATCTGCCTTGAAAATAGTGCAAATGCACTAACGTACGAGCTTGCATTGTGCAGTTGCTATGCATGCTCGTAAAACAGTCATTTTATGGAGTATTGTCATCAAATTTTCAACACAGGCATTTTAGGACCTCTGCTCATGAATAGTATCACTGTCATTTTTGTAATATGTCCCGAACACTGATTTCGCACCACAACTGTGCTATTCTATGCTGGAAGTGCGAAAACACATTTCAGCCAGGATGTGAAAAATGACAACTGTACGGTACACAAGAAGGTGTGGTAAAATGCCAGTGTTGAGAATCTGGCATGAAAATATTGTGACTTTGCTAACTTACGAGCATGCATTGTGCAGTTACTATGCACACTCGTAAAACAGTCATGATTTGGATTTTTCCCACCAAATTTGCAACATAGGGTTTCTGAGAGCCCTCCTCATGAACACTGGCACTGTCATTTTGTTACATGGTCCTGAAAAGTGATTCCATGCAATGACTGCAAAATCACCTTTTGGGACTGAATAACGCCATGACAGTGCAAGAATTCATGAGAAGGGGTCCCAAAAATCCCATGTTGAAAATTTGGAGCCAAAATTCACAAAAATGCCTGAGATATGCAGCAAAGTTTAAAAAAACCTATTTATTCCATTATACAGCTTACTGGCATTTCCTCAGTTCATGGTCAGCTTTGAAGAGTGCAGATGTGTTCCCAGTCCACTGAAGATCGTTGCCCCAGACTCCGGAGGTAAGTATGGGGTGAGGGGGGTGTGAGGAAGCAGGGTGCACAGAGGGTGGGTGCTGGTGGGGGGAAGGGACATGGAGACTACAAGGGACCATTTTGTTTTACAGGTTAAAAAAAAAAAAAAAATCATGGGACAGTTTTTTTTGCAGGGCATTTGGCACACTGGGGTGGGCTCCCAGCGTGCCACCTAACTGTTTGGGGGGGTGTCTGTAACTGACAGGGGATTGGGCACCCTCATTGGCAAACAACATGGGGGGAATTTATGCCAACTGGGATTGGGCACCCTCGTCAGCACACAAGGAAAGGGAGGGTGGGGTAAGAGCCGAGGGAGATTGGGCACCTCCTGTGGCATATCACAAATGGGGGGATGCTTTATATCGATGGGGAGTGGGCTCCCCTGTTGGCACATTCACAGGGGGAAGGGGCAGCTGACAGGGGGATTGGGCACCCCCGAAGTTGGCAGTTTGATGGCCAGTGTGCGGCCATGTACATAATGATGGTGAGCACAGCAAGAAAAGGACTGTTGCATCTGATGAGCTTTGCTCAGATTGCAGTGGACCTTTTCTTAGACATGCTCACCACATTATATATGCATGGTATGGTGCCGGCATTCAGGCTGATTGGGGAATGCGGGACGCACCTACTGGTGCATGCCCTGCATTCGCCCAACAGCCACTGCACCTCCAAAGGTGCACTGTCCCATGATGTTGGCTGCACAAGCATGTCAACATAAAAAGGTTATGAAGGAATGTTGAACTATTTCAACACTTGCTCCTAACTTTGGTCATTTTCATTATTTTTACCCAAAAAAAAACAAACACCATATGACACTAGAAGGCACTGGTTGCAATTGAAGAGAGAATTATACAAAATAAACAAGAGGAGGCAATGCATAATACAAAGAGTTGCAGCTCTATGGAATGAACTTCCCAGTAAAATTGTATGTAGTGAGAGTATATAGACATATTTAAAAGTAATCTGGACAAATGTTACAGTAGTAGCAACAAACACGGATTTCCCCATTGAGAAACAGCAAGCCACTGTGGTCAAATTGGCATACTGGCTTGAATGCACATATGCAATTATCAGCATAGACATTTTTTTTCACACCACCGCATGAATGTGATAGGTGTAATTTTTTCAAATCCTTACAAATATGTGTTTTCTTGCATGTGGCATGAAATGATGTTTTTGCCAGTATTTTATAAGTGACATTTGTCATGTTTATGGGGGGGGGGTCATTAAATGACTACAATGAAAAAGTGGAATCAAAATGTCACTCCAAAAACTTATGAAGTAATGTCATTTGCAGGGATGGATGTTGGCCCCAAAGGGGACCACATTGCCCTCACATGCTGGTAACGTAAGTTTGGGTGTGATCCTAGTGAGTTCTAAGTTCTCAACCAGAAGGTTCAGATGCCACTTTGACCCATTTGCCTATAACAATGAGCTAAAATCGTCTGTACACTGGCAGAACTTTTACCTAGCCAAATCGGTCAGTATGGTATATGACATTTTTCATGAAATAGTGTCTTGTGCCATAAATAATCATGCTCCCTTGGTAAAAGTCCACGTAAAGACCAGAAGTTGCTGTTGGTTCTCTGTTGAACTCAATGCTGCATTACTAGTGAGAGATAAACTCTGGAAAAAAGCCCGCAAATCAAAAACTGCAGAGGATTGGTGCCACTTCAGGAAAGCTAGAAACTCCTGCACCAAATTGGTTAGAGAGGCTAAGGTCAACTTCTACCATTCTGAGCTTGACTCTGCCTCAAGATGCCCAGCTAAATTTGGTCCACAATCAAAGAGCTGTCTGGTCATGCAGCTGGAAATATACTTCCCTCGAAAATCATCTCTGACAATGTTACTATCAACAATAGCAAGGAGATTCTCCAGGCCTTCAACAACCACTTTGCTATGGCAGGCCTAGGATTCAACAATTCACCAACATCCGTGTTATGTTCTCAGATTAGTGCACAGATTCCTGAACCTAGCACCACTAATGCGGTCTTCTCATTCATTCATTCCTGCTTCATTGAAAGAGGTCGAAGACCTCCTTGTACAGTTGGACACCAAGAAAAGCACTGGTGCTGACTCTCTTGACCCCTTCTTCTTAAAGATTGCATACCACATCCTAGCTGTACCAATCACACACCTTTTGAACTTGTCCTTGTCCCAGGAGACTCTTCCACACCTATGGAAAATTGCCCATGTCATTCCTCTGTTTAAATCAGGGGATCCCTGCGACCTAAATAATTACAGGCCGATATCTCTCCTACCAGTATTGTCTAAACTGCTGGAAAAAACTGTGACTGCTCAGTTGAGAACCTACCTAGATAACAAGAACCTTCTAAACCCTGTGCAGTCTGGTTTCAGAGCCAAGCACAGTACCATTTCGGCTCTGGCCAAAGTGACTGATGACTGGCAACGAGAGCTGGAAAACAAAATATTTGTATGTGTCATGTTCCTGGACCTTAGCAAAGCATTCAGCACTGTTGACCACTGCCTGCTTCTTTCCACCCAAAAAGAGATAGGTCTGGACCTGACCTCTCAGTGCTGGTTCAATAATTACCTTACAGATAGGCTTCAGCAGGTCAAGGCCGAAGGGTAGTTTTCTCCACTCAAACCACTAAAAAGAGGCATTCCACAGGGAATCCATCCTGTGGCCTGTATTGTTTGCCATTTATATAAACAATATTGATGTTGGCATCAAGGAGGCCAATATTCACCTTTTCGCTGATGATACGGTGGTGTACCTAAGCTGTCCAATTCCGGAAGCCACCTGTGGAGATTTACAAACAGAATTCAACTTGTTGCAGAATCAGCTCCTAAATAAAAAACTCTTACTCAATGCCAAAAACACAAAAGTGATGCTGTTCTCTCTGGCTATTCATTTGGCAAACAATGCTATCTCTGGCTCCTTACCTCCCATAAAGACTTTACTAGGAGAAAGGTTGGAATTTGTTACGAAATTTAAGTAGCTAGGGGTCTGGCTAGACCACAGACTCTCCTTCGTGGAGCATGTTGAGGATCTGCTGAAAAAGCTGAGGCAGAGGCTTGGTCTCTTCTTTAGAATAAACTGCCTCCTGACCAAAGATGCCAAGATGCAGTTAGTTCAATCCACGTTTTTATCCCTAATTGATTACTCTGATTTCACTTATAGTTAGTGTAATGCCTCCTGTCTTACTGAACTGGACACCTTATACCACAGAGCCTTGAGGTTCATAACTGGCCTACCTATCACCACCTACCACTGCTCCTTATATGCAGCTGTGGGGTGGACCTCCCTTCAGTACAGAAGGAATAGAAATGCATCTCTCTGGACTTACAGAGCTATCATCAGCAAATTACCCCAATACATTTCTGACTGTTTGCCATTATACGTGGTAGGCAACTACACACTGAGAAGCTATTCTCTGCTTCTACTGAAGGTACCTAGGGCCAATACATGCTTTGGGAGAGTGGCCATAGGCTTTGTGTTGCCCTCACTCTGGAACAAACTACAGAAATCTATGAAAATGGATCTCCCTGTTAGTCTTACCACTTTCAAGACCTTATATGCCAAGGCTGTTAAGGAGCTATGCAGCTGTTTCCAGCACTCTTAGCATGCTAGGGTGCCTACTGCTTACCTGCCCACCAATCCACTACCTTTCTTACACTCAGACTCCTAACATATATGTCCACAGCCCATCTACTGTATCACCCCTCCTAGAACAGCTGCAGTCCTGTACCCCTCCCCTCCATATCTGCCCCATAAGTTTGTATATGCAGTGCTGTTTGAAAATGTTTTAATATGCTGGCTGTTTCAGAATGTTTTTAATTCCCCTTCTCATACCATTCTCCCTAACCTTGTTAACCCTATACCTGAAATACTTGTTATTGCTCTGTGTATTTTTTTCTATTTCTCTATAATTATGTCTATTTATTATCTGTACATAAAAGTGTTATTCTTGACCTTGTGTAATGCAGGTCCACCCTGTAAATGAGCCTGCTCAATGGTGTTCACCTGGAGAAATAAAGACTTGATTGATTGATTGAGGTGGCTGAATGAGCATAAGGTGGTGGAAGGTGTTGTGGCATGCAACAACAGCCCCGGCCTGGGTAGGAACAAAACAGTGTTCTGTTTCACAGACACCACCTTGTGGTGAACCAGGAAGCCTTCCCTTGAAAGGGGTTGATGTGCCTGTTGAGGCCTGATGGGCCCATGCACTGCACCAGGACAAATGGGCTGTCAAGAAAAATGGGGAAAATGGTACCTGGCAGAATGAAGGTTGGGTCACTGTAGGCCCCACACCACTGACACATCCCCTACTACTGTCAGTCACCCAACCCTGTCAAACTCAGTCTCAGGAACTTACTCAGTACCTTTGTACCCCCTCTACAGCTTCCCTCATGATGGGGGTAGCAGTGGGAGGATGTCCATCCCCCTTGACTGGCAGCCAGTTCTTCACAATGTCAGTGTTGAATGTCATGCAAAAGGTGATGGCTTCTTCCTACTTTAGTTACAGATGATGAGCAAAGCAACTTGCCCACTCCAAGAGAAGAGTAGGACCAGGGATACTTAATCCTGTCCACATCCTCCATGCTGGCCTCCATGAGTGACATAAGTCCATTCATAAGCCTGGGTTGCTGCCATGGTACCAGAGTCTGGCCTTCCAACCAACCCACTTTAAACTCCCCCCCAAAAACTACAGTCCCCATCCATCTGACACAGCTGATCAGTATTTTTATTAATCATGCAAACCCATTTCTCACTTTATATCTACATGTTCAGTGGAATGATGAAGACAAGACAACAGTACAGGCACTGGAGGACATTGACCATGTGTATCAGGTAAGTATTGTTTTATGTTTAGAGTACCTTGTTTGTCTTACCTAGTTTCGAAAGAGCTGTAGATCCTTTGTCACCCTGTTACTGTTCTTATTTTACAGGTGCAACTGGATGTTCCCTCAAGCTGCCCAACTCCCATCCTAAAATTCCAAGGACCTAAGTAAGAAATCTTTGTTATTAGTAGTATATCTATGCTAAGATGGTACAGGGTAATGGTGCAACTACAAGCGTAAGAGCCGGTTGCCTTTCACTTGTTAGTTGGTTTGTGAAGCAGGGCTAGATATGTCTCCACTATTCTGTTTATTTCATGTTGTGCTGGTCCTGAATGAGGATTCCTCTCTGAGTGATAGTAATTACACTAGGAATTGTGCAGCAAAGGGTGATTGTGTGACCAGTTCTAGGGTTATTCTGCATTTTACTCTGTCATTGCTGAAATATATCACTGGCAGCCATTTCTGCAAGTATTATATTTATTTTTTCTGAGATTTTGAAAAACGGATTTATTAAATACAATGAATTAACTGTTATAGCTGTTGCAGGTGCCCTTTCTAGGTATATATATATACACATATACAGTGGGACACTTTCTTATGAATTTTACAGGTTATACAAATTTTGTTTTGTTTAATCTATTTTTCCGCCCCCGTGCTCGCTGATCCACCACTCCTTTGGGCTCTACCACGTTCCCCCCCCCCTACTGTCCTTTCCCAACCCTCCTCTGATCCTTGCATTGCAGCCGACCCCCAGAATATCCCAGCATATCCCTTCACCAGGTGGGTCCCCCTTCTCCGAGGAGGAAGGCACAGGGGGGAGAGGCATAACCCCAGCACATACTCTCTAGGGCCTAGGGATGCTGCTGAGGAACAGGAGGCCCTGGGAAGGGTGCTGGAGGCCCTCAGGGAACAGAGATCCATCATCTGGAGGCCAGTGAGCAATTTTCCTGGCTTTCTTAAGGTGCATGGCATCCGGACGTCAAGGCAAGAGCCGACGTCTATCACGCACCACCCCAAATGACCCTGACATGTTGCTCTACCCCTGGCCTCCACCAGTAGTTGCTTCAACACCGGGCTGCAGCCCCTTCCATCTTTAAAGGCAGCAAGCAGTCGTGGGATGCTCAAGCTGCCTCCCCCATGGCTGGCCCTCCAGTGATCCGAGCTCATTCTCAAACCCGGGTCACTGGCGTCGCCAGCGGAAATCCAACCACTGCGCTGACGGGCCGGAATAGTTTATACAAGTTTGATGTTGTTGTCACTTGGTATTATATTGGTCAGGTTGAATTTATGTTTCACTATGTACAGATGTGACAACCAGGATGCAACACAGAAATGCTGCAGAATATCACAGAATGCTTCAGTTTACTACAGGGGCCATTGTAAGTCAATAGCAATTAAGCTTTTTTGTCATGCCGGATTTTGTGACATGTCATTACTGCAAGTTATTGCCCTTCATTGTGGCTGACTCCACTGTACCTATTTAAACCATGCCACTGTTTCCTAGTTACACACCCTGATGAAGGATCAGTGGAGCCAAAGCTCCAGGGCATATTGGTTACTGCTCTGGCTTTATGTGTCGACTTGTGATTTCCACATTGGTGTTTGTTACTTTGTATTACATTTGCTGACAGTTACTAGTTAGCTGGGTGCACTGATAAAGCCCTAATGATTCAGCACACCTAGAGCTGACTATATCTCTTCTCTAACGCATTTAAATTCTTATCACAAAAAGAAGGGAGATTCATTTAAAAAATATGTTAATACAGACATTAGGGTTGAAGAATTCAAAGTACACAAAGTAGTGAAATGAAAAAAACATTAGGGTTCTGGGTCTCCATAGCTTTGGGGAATCAGTGGTGGAGTGTTTCTTGGAGTTGTCAGCCCTAATATCCATCTCCTCCCCTGACAAAAGATTTTGTTAGCAACATGTGGTGAGCCACATTTCTCAACCTCTGAAGAGTGTATCACTATGAGACACTTTCTTGGAGCTGTATCTTGAACTTTAGACAGAAGGCTACAAGCTGATTGGGTGGGGTGAACAAGGAACACCCAACCACTGATTCACCAACAGTAGTATTTTTTTGCAATGAATCTATGTGTGTGTGTGTGTGTATGTGTGTGTATATATATATATATATATATTATGGTAGCATGGTAGTGCTACCATAGTTAGGGTTGAGGAGCCATTTCTATATGTTAAACCCCAAAACTTTGCACCTTAATAACTTTGCAACCATTTGATGGATTTGCCTGAAATTTGGAATACATGATCAAGAACCATAGGCCTTGGGATCTGCCAAGTTTTGTACCAGTCAGATATACAGCTGTGGAGTTATTAAGTGTGATCTGTGCGCACGTTTACACTTTTTCTGGAATTCTATGGTTGCGCCTACAGGTTGTACAGTTTGCGCGACTGGCCAAAAATCTTCAGGGAATGTGTGGCCAGGGTCCCTGATGTGCCTTTTGAAGATTTGGTGAAAAAATATTAAATGGTTCAAAAGTTATTCAAAAAACAGTTTCCCATTATAAGTCAATGGGAAAAGTTAACAAAAATTTCGACAGTGTCGCAAATGCATTTTTACTTTCGCAAATAGGCCTGTTACTTTCGCAAATTGGCCAATTTGTTTTCAGTTGGTGATCAGAAAAATGGTTGGCATTTAAATTTGAGACCCTCTAGCAACCTAATTCTTTTTGTATTCACCTAGTCAGGCCCTGAGGATGCTTGCCATGTCTTTATTTTGTGGTAAAACACCCCAGAAATATGTTTTTCAAATTTCTGGAAAAAGTACTTTTGCAAATTACTTTCATGCTCACGAAAGTGTCGAACTTTTTTGCAAAAGCTTTCGTAAATTGCGACAGTAGTTTTCCATCTGTGGGACAGTGACAGCGATTCTTTGGCACTGCACTGCAAAAGAACCGTTGGGAGTTTTGGGCTGAAATTTGGAGGGAACGGAGCCGACATCTCACAGATGTGCCTTTCAGTGTTGTATTAAAAAAATATTACATGGCGGCTAAGTTACAGCACTCCAAAGTTGACAGTTTTTCCCATAGGATAACACTACGGCACCCGACGCATTACAGAAATCCTTTGGCACCCTGCTGCAAAATAATGGTTTGGTCTTTTTTCCTGAAATTTTGAGGGAAGACAGCCAACAGCCCACAGATGTGCCTTTTAGTAGTTTGGTGAAAAAATATCACACAGCGGCAAAGTTACGGCACTCCAAAGTTGACAGTTTTTCCCATAGGATAACATTACGGTGCCCGACGCATAGCAGAAATCCTTTGGATCCCTGCTGCAAAATAACCGTTTGATCTTTTTTCCTGAAATTTGGAGGGAAGACAGCCAACAGCCCACAGATGTGCCTTTCAGTTGTTTGGTGAAAAAACATTACAGAGAGGCAAAGTTATGGCGCTCCAAACTTTTCTTTTTTTCCCATAGGATAACATTATGGCGTTTGCCGCGCCTTTCAGGGCCCGTATCTCGGAAACGGTGTGAGATACGGACTTTTCGTCGGAAAACCTCTTAGCCCCCATATTGGGCTAAGATCCAAATTAGCCAGGACAGTTGTAAATAATATGACTTTTAAACTTTTTTCCTACGTCGTACGGTTCCTGAGATATAATGTATTTAGTATTCCAAGATCTCATTTTCTGCGCCGATACTCATTATTTTGCATACAATATTTGTACTCACTGTCTTTCTCTATGCAGGTTTTGGGGAAAACCAGCCTGTGCGCTTACATTACTGTTACTGTTGCCCTTTCCGCTTGTGGTTCCGTACCTGTTTCACTTACTGTTGACGTCTGCGCCACCATGTGCGTTATCCTTTGCGTTTTCATTTGCGCTTGCATTTCTGTTATTTTTTGCCATTTCTGTCTACAGTACTGTTTATCTTTCTGTTTCACTTTACATCACCATGCCCACTGACATTTCTGTTTGCAGGCACCATGTCACTATGTGACAACACATCACGTGGCAGACCATTCTCGTATACGCCACCATGTGCGTTACCCTTTCTGTTCTCATTTGTGCTTTTGTTAGCATGTCCGCCACTGTTAGCATTTCTGTTTGCGTTGCTGTCCCTGTTAGTATGCCACAAGACATCATGTGGCGGGAGTGCGGGGCCCTTTGGGCCCCACTCTCCCGCCGCTGCATTACAGTCACTATTTCTTGTTATCATTCTCAAAAAGAAGGGAAATTAGAGGCAAAAAATTCAGTTTAATGCATTAGTTAGGGTTGTTCCACAGCGACAAAAGTGAGGAAATTCGCTGTTAGGGTTGAAAACCCTAACTCGATTCACCCCCAGCACCACACACACACAGACAGACACACATATTCAAGTATGGGGGAGGACCAAGTCAACACAACCAATGACAGACATCCAGCAGCAGGTGACAGAAATAACAAACAATTGTCTAAATGTACTACGAGACATCCCCACCCACCTGACCAGGTACTGCATGCTCAGTGGAGATCAACAGCAAAACTGAGCCCATGTACATCAAACGTACACATCCCTGAATGCAGCTGCACACAGCGTACCACACTTAGTAGTTGCATGGCCTTACCTACCGATGCCCCACACCACACCACAACTGGTACTGTGCCGTTATTCAATATAAATGCTGAAGGTGCGTGATGACAGTTGTAGAAAGGTTTTAACACTACTGAGTATACATTAATTAAGAGAAGCACATAAATTAACTACAAGACACTAGCATGCTCAAGATAAAAGTAGTGATACATTTAGTAGGTGATTTACATAGTAGTACATTTACTGCAATGGTTTACTCAACATAGAGGCTGATGTAAACGTATGGAAAAGCATTGCCTGTTCAACCTGTGAAATTGGTACTG
The DNA here is from genome assembly GCA_016271365.2 of Neoceratodus forsteri. Classification (NCBI taxonomy): domain Eukaryota; kingdom Metazoa; phylum Chordata; order Ceratodontiformes; family Ceratodontidae; genus Neoceratodus; species Neoceratodus forsteri. Next base: position 409,730,517 of record CM028133.1, on the reverse strand, counting down.
CCAGTATCACATGCATTCTTACTGATGAAGGTGTACTGCTGATGTACATACACAGACCTTCAGTGTGTTTCAATATTAAAGATGCAGTAAGTATTCTTTGTAAGAAACATTGTAATTGCATGGATCAGGCCAAGCAACTTCTAAATATCATAGCACTACTGAGCCAACAATGATGTACCTGTATTGGACATGTATATAGGATAGATTTTCCTGTAGGCACTTACTGAGTATGTTTACACCTGATAAAGACAATCTCATTGCATCTGTGATGACTAACTTATTCAAATAGTAATACATTTACTATTGTTGCAATGAGTGATCTATGCAACTTATGGACACAGTGTGATTTTTTTAACAGTTGTTTCATACTCAGGCTGTATGTCTACTGTTTGGGTTTGCCACACTTCTGTCACTGATGCTATCAAAGTGATAACTATGTTAATTGTGCTACAACAGGAATCAAGTAGGTATGGTGTAGATATAAACAGAATGTCTTTTAGTATTGATTTAACTCATAATGGGGTAAGTGTACTAGGACAGCAGGGGTTATCCTCTATCACTGAGTCTGTCAGTTATAATCACACTAGGGTTTCGATGACTGTAATGATCAAGTTACACTGTTCATCTTCATGAGTTCATATTCACAGCCATTCTCCAGTAACTAGACAGTGTATGGTGTAACTGGGTGGGACACTGTGTTACAAAGCTGCTGCAGTGCCTAGCAGAGGACAGTATCTACTCATAAAGACAATTAAGCAATAAGGCATGACCAACAGTTATGTTAAATGGTCTGTTAATCACCCTGTAGGGGTTTAATGTTGAATGAGGCATAGCGAGTGCCACATGTCGCTAGACAGTGATAAACTGACCATTAACATAATACCTGGGAGTGGCTTATTGCTATCATAATAAAACTGTTTTTAAACAACATTAAACCATGTTCATCATATGGTTAGGCTCTACATGTATGTTAATAAAACGAAACATAAGGCTGTTACAATGTTTACAGTCAATTAGAAAACTGCATTTCTCAAACCCTTGTTATAATCAGAGATATTATACCTGTACAACTCCTTGGTTTTGCTTAACTCTATTGCTCAGGTGGCCCACCACAAGTGGTGTGGTCTGGTGTGGGGCATTGGTAGGTAAGGCCATGCAACTACTAAGTGTGGTACGTTGTGTGCAGCTGCAATCAGGGATGTGTACATTTGGTGTACATGGCCTCAGTTTTGCTGTTGATCTCCACTGAGCATGCAGTACCTGGTCAGGTGGGTAGGGATGTCTCGTAGTACATTTAGACAATTGTTTATTTCTGTCACCTGCTGCTGGATGTCTGTCATTGGTTGTGTTGACTTGATCCTCCACCATACTTGAATGTGTGTGTGTGTCTGTGTGTGTGTGGTGCTGGGGGGGTGAATTCGGAGTTAGGGTTTTCATCCTTAACAGCAAATTTCCTCACTTTTGTCACTGTGGAACAACCCTAACTAATGCATTAAACTGAGTTTTTTGCCTCTAATATATAGTTGCACTCCTATATTTAAGGTTATAAAGGCACTTCTATATTAAACTTGAAATTTTGCATGTTCATAACTTTGGACCTGTTCAACAGATTTGCATGAAATTTGGAATGCACAGTGGGGCATGTAGATCTCTTGATTTGCCAAATTTTGTTTTGGTCGGACTTACAGTTTTTGCACACCAAAACACTGAAAAATGCACTTTTCACCAGTTTTGTGGGCAGTTTTTTGGATTTTGTCTGTGGTGCTGCATGGCCGTTGTGTGGCTTGCCAGTCTGCAACTTAGCACGTTGAAAGACCTTGGGTCAAGGAACATACCACTTTTTGTTTGGTGAAAAAATACTAATCCATTAAAAGTTATTAAACTTTTAGGTTCCCATTATAAGTCTATGGGAAAATTTATATGGTTATTTTGCCAAAGAAGAATGGGGTTTTGGCCATCTGGTCCCTCCTCATGATCAAAGAATGTGCAGGCTCATGATCAAAGAATCTTTGATCGTCAGGAATTCTTTGATCGTGATGGCCACCATCTTGTTTTCATTTTGCGGTCAGAAAAAATACAAATATCTCAGCTCAGAGGTGACTTCTGAAGTAAAACTATGATTGGTTTTGCTCAGGGATCTTCCCTCTATTGAGCCATGGCTGTGGTTTCTTGTAATTATGTCAAAAAATTGAGTTTTAAAGTTTTAAATTCTTTGATTGTGGCTCGCTAATGATCTTTGATTGCAATCCTGCAAATTCTTTGATCGCGAGATTCTTCGATCGCAATCTTTGAGAGATGAACTAGATGGCCAGATTTAAAAATCAAATATCTCAGCTCAGGGATGACTTATGAAGTAAAACTAGGATAGGTTTTACTCAGGGGGCTTCGTTCTATCAAGTCATGCCTGTGGTTTAATGTATTTCTCTAAAAAAATTTAGTTTTAACATTTTTTATTCTTTGATCGTGAGCCTGCAAATTCTTTGATCGCCTGATTCTTTGACCACGATCTTTGATTGCAAAGGAGGGACTAGATGGGCAGATTTAAAAATCAAATATCTCAGCCCAGGGGTGACTTATGAAGTCAAACTAGGATGGGTTTTGTTCAGGGGGCTTCGGTCTATCGAGTCATGCCTGTGGTTTAATGTATTTCTCTCAAAAGATTGAGTTTTTAACATTTTTTTTATTTTATGATTGCGAGCCTGCAAATTCTTTGATCACAAACTTGCAAATTCTTTGATCATGAGAGTCTTTGATCACGATCTTTGTTCATGAGGGAGGGACTAGATGACCAGATTTGGAGGAACCAGATAGCCTTTTTTTTATAACTTTTAAAATGAAATATTTCAGAAACGGTTTGGTATTTTAACTTAAAATTTGGAGGGTGTTGAGGGGATGTCCTGTAGATGTGAATTATGGTGTCAGAAAATACATATGTTGTGGAGATATTGCATGGTGCAGTTTATGTTTTGCAGAGAGCGTTTTGGGTAATAGTTTTCTGGATTTCTAGTTTCTTTTAATCTTTTATGTATTTGCATGACTAAAACTTGTTGCATAGCAGTTGGAGTAGTTTCATACAAAAGTGTTTCCTATATTAACTTTAAAATCGAAGGAGCCAGTATCTCTATAAAATAAATAACAAAGTTCATGTATAGTCTATCACAACCATGTGACATACCCCTAGGTATTCCTCTGGTTATATTAGCTATGTCCTCAATTTCAAAATATTTGTAGATTATTATTGTTATTAGGGTACAAAAGGGAGCCATGCAGATTGTTTGTGGTGCAACTGGTAACACAGAAGTAAACAAAAATGATAAAACTAGTGCAGCACACACGTCAGTTATACCCAAGAGGCAATTTGAGATAACTTCCAAAAAACAGCCTTATTCAAATGATATACACAGCAAAAAGCAGATGCAGTGGAGTACAGGTTTGTACAAAACCTCATTTCATGTGCATGCTCTTTTTCAAGAGGACAATGTTTCAAATCACTTATGCCTATCTATATCAGACCTTAATAAGTTAATGACACCCAAATAATGTGCACATAAATAATTAAAACAGTCAAAGAATACAATAGCTTGCACACAAGCTGATTGATAATGCAGTTGTGGCAAATGACTAGAATTATTTTAAGTGCTAGTAGATGCTGTCAAAATGCCATTAAGTGTCTGTAGCTGCAAACTGTTGGAAACCATGGTGAATCTCAATACAGTGATCACTAATTGTTATTCAAAATACAAGTGTGGCAACTGAGCATTACATTAGTAGATTTCCGAGACACATGATCATATTACAGCTTTAGAGATAGGGCACTGGTTAACATCACCACTGGAGTTCCATGCACATGTGTGTGTTGTCGTGCATATGCAGTGAATGCCAGCAGCTATGCTGGACATGCTGTACAGCACCATGTTCCACCGGTGGACAAAATAGTGCAGTGGATGTGCAGTGATTGTCATCCACTTCCACTATTTAAAAGTCTGTCTGGTATATGGTAAGCTCCCTTTTACTCTGTTGTGCTCATATGATGTCTGCAGGGCTATGCCCAATGCATCAGTAAAAAGAGCAACTGGAAAAGGTTAGACAATAACTAGAGGAAGATACTCCAGTAAATTCACAAGAACTTTGTGACCCTGAGGGAGAAGGAGCCCTGGGACCACCCCTCCCTGCTAATAATCCAGCCGTACTGATGTCAGAGGTTGAAAGTGCTATGCAGCAGGAATGCCACTTCACCACAAAGAGCTGCATGATCCAGCAGCAGTTGAGCTCACATTAGGAAATTGTCTATATTGCTGTGACATGTGCCATGAAGCATGGTATGTGGCATTGTAACAAGGAGTGCACTTGTTACAAGAACAGACCACTACATATGTTTGTGAGTGGTTCTGCTGGGACAGCCAAGAGTTTCCTTATTGAAGCCATTAGTGCAGAAATACAGAAACATATTGGACTACCAACATCTGTCATTGTGACAGCTCCAACTGGGCCCAGCAGCATACAACATAGGTGTAGAAGCACTGCACAGTCTTTTTGTGCTACCTGTTGAATTTGGCAAGACAGGTAAGTACAGCAAATTGTCATTAGAAATCATAAGTGAGTTATGGACCATGTTTAACAATATGGAGCTGTTGATTATTGATGAGCTCAGCATGGTTTCCAATGTTCTTCTTGCCTTCATTCACGTATGTCTGCAGAGATTTTTGGCACAGATGATGACGTTCCCTTCGGGGGAAAATATTGCTATTTTTGTAGATCTATTTCAACTAGCACCTGTGAACAGTTAACATGTCTTGTCTACACTTTCTGTCAAGGACACTAAAAGGACTATTGGGCACACTGATGGAATAAACCTGTTGGAGTTTTTCACCTATATCAAACTGTTTCAGAATATGAGACAGTGCTGATCTTCAATGTAAAGCTGTACTTGATGAGGATCACATAAAGGGTTGCCAATAAAAGACAACCCACATTGCCAGGTTGAACCTGCAGGAAATGTCATTGGGGGAGCTGGGGGGGTCCTTGGGTAAGGGCAGGGGCATAGTGAGATCACAGGCATCATCACCAGGTGTCAGATGATGCAGGTGGACATAGGAAGGTGATTGTTTAGGGGGAGTGGTTAATTGGGGTCTTCATCTGGGGTCCTAGTGAGCTTTATGAGGGGGAGGCAGAGAGGTTCTTCCTCCTTGCTGAGATTTTGGTGATCCTAGCACTTCAGCTTGGCAACATAGTTCATTTTGATATCTGGAGGTAAGGTACAGGTTACCCATGAGGGGCCAGGCAGGCTGGTTGAGCCGGAACCGTTTTTTTGTGGTGGCCTGCATAGAATCTCTCATAGATTGTAAGTAAAATTAGTCATATTATGGTAGATGCTTGCTTTGTGGTTAGCTAGCAAATAAAAAGAAAAAAAACTTTCAATTTCAACTAATACAGTATGAAGGTTTTTGTATCAGACGGTCTGTCTTGGTGAAGGTTTCTTGGTTTTGTGAGTAGTTAGTGAGGAGAATGCTGGATTGTTAGAGTTGAAGCAGGAGAGTTTGGCATGGGCAGGCCTCATTGGGAAGCATTATGTCATTGTGTTTTGTGCCAGTTTTCATTAGCAAATTGGAAAATTTAAGGTTGCAGGCCTGCAGTGGGCCTTGGCGCCTACCTAGGGGCAGCATCAATGTTTTCAGTGCCACATGATGCGACATAGATGACTTCAGGTGGCAGCAGCTGCTGCGTGGATGCGTGGATGTCAAGCACTAGTTTTTCTTTGTTTGTTTAAGGTGTGAGCTGCAGGAGCAGGAGGCAGGCACCAGCCAGAGGACAACAGGATGGCCAGCACCCAGCCAGATGGAGGGGCAGTAAGATCAATGGCTAGCATCAGGCCAGAGGGGTCAAGTGGTCAAGTGTTGAGCTGGTTTTCCCTGGAATGGCCACAATTTACTGGTGCCATACCAGGAAAGTGGGGGTTTCAAGTCAGGGAAAGAAAGTTGCAGCAACAAACAGACTTATGTGTAGCAACCCCTTGATCTGTTTTCTTGTTGGGGAGTGGGGGAAGTGGACACACAAGTTTTCATCTTTTTTCGGCCCTGACCCAATCAAGTTCTTAGCATGTGGCTGAATTAATGAAGGGGTCTGGAGTGCAGGTGGCAGCACAGATTGGCACATGGCAGCGTGTGGACAAGTAAAGAAAAGAGGGCAGGAGGGACCATTTGTTTTGGCCCCAGATTCTCGGTCTAGTCTGGAAGGATTTGTCCAAATACGGACAGCGGGGGGCCTAAACCAGGCCACATGGTATGCCATATTGAAAGGGAGGTGTGGGCCAAGGGAGCAAGTGTAAGGCCACCATCTTGTGGTGAGGTGGCCACAGTTATGGGGCTTTGCAGGAGGGGTGCAGATACAATATTGTGAATGTGAACTCGAGCTTGCATGCAGGTATGGTATGCAGTAAGGGGTCCCACTTACAACTGGGAAGTCTAAATGATTCAGAACTGACCAGGAGGTAAATCTTAAAGGGCCAGGAGGTTTCTAGTTGTGATGGAAGTTTATCAAGATCCCCAGGGTGGGGACCCCAAACCAAATGCTTATCCTGTTGTTTCCTCTCTATTATCTTCTCACATCAGGAAAGTGGAAGGAATAGTTATCCTACATGTGGTCACATTTTTTAATCAGTGCTCTTGGTCTCCTATTTTCACCGATGCATTGATATTGCAGCATTTTTGCTATGTATAGGGCTTTCAAGCTGCACTTTGGATGTTACAGGGGTGGAGGTTGGGGGGCTCTAAAAAAAAGAAAATAGTGAAATAAAATATATACTGCATATACTATATATTATTAAAGAGAGTGGGTGCAGTGCAGGGTATAGCAAGGGGCAGGGTCAACCCTTTGATTTGAGTTGTTTACTATGGGGGTTGGGGGCCACAAAGGGCTGTATATAAAAAAAGAGAGGAAAGGAGGAGGGGGGGAAACAACAGAGTTGGTGGTGAATGGCGGTTGTCACATGTTCTCCATTTGTTTTAAGCAGGATGGCAACAGCCAGAACCCCATCTACCTCTTTCAGTGCCCACCTGAGGGAAGAGGCCACAAAGTTAATGGATAAAATGACAGTGCTGAATGAAGTGGCTCAGCTGTGGGAAATGGAAGAGGAGGTCACCAAGCAGAGGAAGGTGGCAGAGGAGCTGAAGGCTAAGGGCAGGTGGTAGGTGACCCCGGGGAGGCTGCCCTGGATCCAGTGCCAGCACCCCAGCCCAAACCCATTCCTTGTCTGGATGAACCAGATAATGGTAATGGTAAGGATAAGGTAGATTGATCAGATGAGGGCAGCCTCAAGGATTACTTGGAAGGGATCATATGTGATATGGGAAAGAAGGGCTTGGCGAGGATGGAGAAGGTTTTTGCAGACCTGAATAAAGGAGATAAGAATGGACTGGAGGATGGTATAGGTGGAAAAGGGGGACACAAATTGTACTATGGACCACCAGGCTACTCATTAAGTGATCATGTCCCTGTCTCTATTTAACAGAAAATTTGGTAAGGGAAATATGTGGATCTAGTTGGGCTAGTAGACGAGGATGCAGTAAAGAAGTATGAACAAAAAGAGTCCATGGGGAAATCGGAGATGGTGGTGGTGTTAGCAGTGGTGGGCCATAAGGAGGAGGAAGCAAAGTACAAGGTCAAGAACATTGACACTTGGCAGGCAGGTTTTCTGATTCATAGTACACTAGTGTTGGAGAAGCAGCCAGAGCTGGCTATTCCACTGTTGACCTACACAGCAATAATAAGGGATGCATATAAGTTGAAACTGGGATATGGGTGGCTTAAATATAATAAGGCATTTAGTAAAAGGATGGCAGCAAAAGGGGATTTGAGATGGGACTGCACATACCCCGAGCTGTGGGTGAAGACCCTGTCTGGAGGTATGGCAGGGGGTGGACTGCCTAGCCACAAGAGCACAGCTAGCCTGGGGGTGAAGACTTTCTGGGGTTTTAATAGGGCGTCCTGCACATGGCTAAGATGTAAATTCAGGCATGTGTTTTTTAGATGTCCTGGGATGCTTCCGGTCTCCAACTGCAGGGCAGAAGGGGAACAAGGGGGAACACAAGGGGGCCAGGGTGGTGAGCAGCCCTTTCGAGGGAGCTATGCAGAAGAACACAGAGGACACAGCGGTATGGTAAGGGACAGAGGAGGACATAGAGGGAGCTACAACTCCAACTATGGCTGGAATTGAGGGTGTCGGGGGGGCTTGAGATGGGGTTTTGTGCTGGTGAAGACACCCATTGCAGCAGGGATAATAGATGAGTGGACTAAGGAGCATCCAAATCCAGAAGGGGGGATGTTGCAGCAGAGTTTCAAAAGGGGTTTTGCTTTGGGTTTCACAGGGGCTAGGTGGAGTATGAAAGCTAAGAACCTGTGGTCGGTGAAGGGTAAAGAAGATATAGTTGGGAAGAAATTGCATAAGGAAATATGAGCAAGGAAAGTGGAAGGCCAATTTGAAGTACCACCTTGTACAGACTTTACAATATTGCCTTTAGGCATGGTCCCCGAGAAACAGCCAGGTGAATTTAGGCTGATCCACCATCTATCTTACCCAGTGGGCTCCTTGGTGAATGATGGGATTCCAGAGGGCTTACAGGGAGTGGCCTACTCCTCTTCGGATCAGGCAGTGGTGTTGATCAGGGCAGTAGAGGGGGCATGGCTGACCAAAATGGATATTGAATCAACTTTCTGCCTGTTGCCAGTAAGACTGGAGGACTGAGACCTGTTGGGTTTTAAGGTTGAAGGGGGGAATTTACTTTGATAAAACAATGCCTATGGGCTGTTCGGTGGCATGTTCCACCTTTGAGATGTTCAGCATCTGGATGAAGTGGGTGTTCAGGAGCAGATACGTGCACAGCAAGGTGGTACACTACCTGGATAACTTTCTGCTGGTGGGTAGGGGATGCTGGAAGGTGGAGTGCATGTTGAGTGTCTTTAAAGACATGTGCCAGAGGATCAGCATTCCCCTGGCAAGGGCAAAACAGAGGAACCAAAAAGGCTACTGGAATTTCTTGGAATAGTGGTGGACGTGTGAAAATAATGTTTCCAGCTGCCTGGGGACAAGGTGGGGAGGCTGAGGGGGTTGTTGGGGCAAATATTGGGTAGAAGGAGGGAGCTGCTAGTATTAGTGCAACAACTGCAGGGCATCTCAGCTTTGCCTGCAAAGCCATTAGCCCAAGGAAGGCATTCACATGCTGGTTAGGGTGGGCTGCAGGTAAGGCTAAACTGCCACACCACTGGGTGGATGTTAGCAAAGGGATAAAACAAAACCTGCAGGGTTGGTCTTATTTCCTGTCTTACTACAATGGTGTGACATTTTGGCAAAAGGAATGGGCATACAACAAGGATTTAGAACTGTACACAGATGCCTTGGGAGCATTAGGAATGGGGGGCATATTTCCAAGGATTTTGGATATCAGAGGCATGGGCAAAGGAGTGGGCAGACTGGGCCCTGTTAAAAGACATCACTTTTCTGGAAATTTTCCCCATATGGGTGACAATGGTGGTATGGGGTAACAGGATGAGGGAAAAACGTATTTTTTTTTGATAATAAAGGGGTGGTTAAGGTTCTCAACAGACAAGGGGGATACACGGACACAGTCAACAGGGTATTGCGGTAGTTAGTGCTACTGGGACTTCAGTTTAACCTGACATTTAAAGCTAGGCATATATGGGGTATGAAAAAAGGCATAGCTGATAGCCTTTCTCATCTCCAGTTGAGCAGGTTCGAGGCCTTGGCCCCTCAAGCACCCATCGGAGAACCAAGGTACCAGGCCAGCACTAGGAGACTGGGTGGAAAGAACCTGCATCCTTTACCAGAACTCCTGGGCTTCCAACACGCTAACAGCTTACAAGGGGGCATGGGAAGCTTTCCAGGAATTCAGGAGGTGGAAGGGGATGTGGGTAAGTATACCCCCCTCTGAGAAGCAAGTCAAGAAATATATGGTCAAGAGATGGGAGGAGGGGATGGCCCACACCACCATGGGGGTTCAGTTTGTGGGCATAGGTTGGGCCTGCAGCAACAAGGGTTGGCCATACCCAGAGGGGGGCAGGACAATCCGATGGATGCTCATCGGCTGGCAAGAAGGGCAAGGGGGACTAGCAGACAGCAGGTGGCCTGTTAAGGGCTGCCTCCTAGTGAGATTGCTGGGGGCATTGGGAAAGGTTTGTGCATTGGCCAAGGAAGCATGCCTCTTCAGGGCAGTTTTCATGGTCAGGGCCAGGGGGGCATTTCGAGTGAGCAAGGTCATAGCAGCCAGGAAAAGTGACACAAAAGGTGGCCTCCAGAGGGCGGCAGTAGAATTTTGGTTGGACTGCATAGTAATACAGCTGGTCAAGTCTAAAACAGACCAGCTGGGAAAAGGGGCAGAGGCAGTGATCACCAGGAGGGGGAGGCATGTTCTGTGAGAAAGATGGAAGTATTCAGGATCAGCAGGTGGGACTGGGCATGTGCATGGTTTAGGCACGGAGACAGGGTACCTGTGACTGGGTACCAGGTGGGTGGGGTGTTGAAAAAAGGTATGAGGTTCCTGGGGGAAGACCCAGAGCAATTTTCCCCACATTCATTTAAGATTGGGGCTGCATTGGAAGCATCAATGAAGGGGGGGCGATAGGTGGAGGAAGTTAAGAGGGTGGGGAGGTGGAGATGTAACTGTTATAAGAGATATATGAGGAAGTAAAACAACACATTTTTCATTTGTGCCGTGATAGGACCCCGGAGGTGGAGGATATGGATTGTGGAGCACTCTTTCATCTATTGGGCCAAGAAATACGTGGCAGACAGACCTGATGTGAAGCAGCTGAGTCAAAACATGAAGCACATGGAACTGAAATGGAAGGGGATTCATGGCATGTGGTGGGCACAGTTTATGCCAGTCTTGGGGTACCCCTGATATGGTGATTATTTATCTCAGTGGGAATGACCTATGGGAGACCCCGTGGGGGGGTTTTGTTCCAGTCAATCAGGGCAGATTTTGAAAGATTGAAGGGATGGTAGCCTTGAGTGGAACTGGTATGGTCCTAAATAACCTCTAGAAGGGTACTGAGACATGCCAGGGATGTAAAGGCAATGGAAAGGACAAGGATGAGGCTTAATAAGAGGGTGGCAAGTCTGGTAGGAGAGAGGAAGGGTTCTTATATTCCACACATAGAGATATCTTTTGAAGCCGGGGGAGTCTGCCGGTTGGATGAGGTCCACCTATTGGAAGTGGGCATGGGATTCTTTCTCTTGCCATTGGCAGAGGTAGTGGGGAAATAGGAAAAGGAAAGTTGAAAGGCTAGCCTGCAGGGCGTGAGCCCCATCTTCCAACACCAGCTGGAGATGGGGTAGTGGAAAAAGGAGAAGGAAAGAAGGGAAGGCAGGGGAAAAAGGGGAGGCAGAATTGGGGGTAGGGTAGGGCGCATGAGCTGGGGGATACAGCACCTGGCCATGAAATTAAAAGTCAGGGTTGGGGAGGAGGAAGGGAATAGCACTAGTGACTGGATCATGATGTCTGGCCCTACAAAGGTAGTATGGTTATGTAAGAAACATAGAAACATAGACTTTGACAGCAGATAAGGACTGCTTGGCCCACCTGGTCTGCCCATTTCCCTACCTATTAGCTGCAGATCCTAGTTAATCAGCAGCCTACTTCTTGCTACCCACCACCAGAATTGCCTTATGTCTATCCCATGCATTCTTGAATTTTCCCACTGTTTTTAACCCCATGACCCACTCAGGCAGGCCATTTCATGTGTCCATCACGCACTCTGTGAAAAAATACTTACTCATATTGCTCCTGAGCGTCCCCCTTCTAGCTTCAAATTGTGTCCCCTTGTTCTTGCACATGTCTTTTTCTGAAAAATGCTACCCTCTTGGACTTTGTTGATTCCTTTGAGGTACTTGAAAGTTTCTATCATGTCCCCCCCCTTTCCTCAAGGATATACATATTAAGTTCCTTTAGTTTCTCTTCTTATGGTTTCTGTTGCAGACCCTGCACCATTTCAGTTGCCCTCCTCTGGACTGCATCCATTCTGTTTATGTCCTTGCAGAGATGGGGTCTTCTGAACTGCATGCAGTACTCCAGATGGGGTATCACCAACTGTCTGTACAGAGGGATAATGACTTCCTGTTTTCTACTGGTGATGCCTCTCCCTATACATCCCAGTATCCCCAGCCCTCCTTACTGTCTTCTCACATTGCTTGCTTAACTTTAGTTCATCTGATATGACTACCCCCAGGTCCCTTTCCATTTTTGTGTTGTTAATACCTACCCCCCATTGTGTACTCTCCCCCTGGGTTTTTGTTTCCCAGGTGCATTACCTTGCACTACTTTGCATCGAATCTAAGCTGCCATATTTTTGATCATTCCTCCAAACTTGCCAAGTCCCTTCTCATCCTTTCCACCTCCCCTGTGTATCAACCCTATTGCAGATCTTTGTGTTGTCTGCAAAAAGGCATACTTTTCCTTCCAGTCCCTCTGCAATGTCACTTATAAAGACATTAAAAATGACTGAACCCACTACTGAACCCTATGGTATCCCGCTAGTAACCCCCCACCTTCTTTGGAGTGAACTCTGTTTACTATTACCCTCTGTGTCCAGTTGTCCAGCCAATTTTGTACCCAGGATACCACCCTGGGACCCACTCCCAGGCTGGCTAATTTGTTTATTAATCTTTTTTATTAATCTTTTGTGTGGGACTGTGTCACATTCCTTGCTAAAGTCTAGGTAGGCCATGTGCACAGCCCCTCCCTGGTCTACTACTTTGATCACCCAGTCAAAGAAATGTATTAGATTCATCTGACATGACCTTCCCACTGTGAATCTATGCTGCCTTGGGTCCTGTGCCCCGCTGGCCTATAGGTACTCAACAATTCTTTCTTTCAGAAGTGATTCCATCATTTTCCCTACCACTGAGGTCAAGCTAACAGATCTGTAGTTCCTGCCTCTGCTTTGCTCACACTTTTGTAAAGGGGAATCACATCCTCCCTCCTCCAGTCCTAAGGTACCACAACATCCTCCCATGATTTGTTAAAAAGGATAGTCAGTGGTGCCACTAGTTCTCCCCTTAGTTCTTTTAGAATTCTGGGGTGAATCCCATCAGGCCCCATTGCTTTGCCCACCTTCAGTTTTAGGAGTTATTTCAGAACCCTTTCTTCGGTGAAAGGACTGGTATCAACCCCCTATCCAGAGTGCTTCTATTGATTGGATTAGGTCATCCCTCCTCTTCTTTTTTGAATACTGAGCAGAAGTATTTGTTCAGTATCCCTGTTTTTCACTGTCCCTCTCTGCCCACCCACCTCCCTTTATTAAGCCTCACTATCCCTCCCTTGGTCTTTTTCTTTGCTCCCTAATGTACCTATTAAAGTTTTATCCCCTTCTGCCTGAGTTGGCTATCTTTTCCTCAGTTTGGGCCTTTGCTATTCTGACTGCCTTCCTGATTCCTTCTGCTTTAACTGTCTTTTCTCCCTAACCTTCCCCACCACCTCTTTTGAGAACCATAGTGTTTTTTTTTCTTTTAATTTGATTTATTTACTTCACACAAAGGCTTGTTGCCTCTGTGATGGCAGTTTTGATGTTTCCCCATTGTTCCTCAACCCCTCCTTCTCATCTGTTTGCTAGTGCTTTTCTAAGGCACTCTCCCATTTTGACAAAGTCAGCCCTCCTAAAGTCCATTAGCCTCACTTTTGTATGGCTTGACTTTACGGCTGTGTTTATTGTGAACCACACTGGTGGTCACTTGCTCCCAGATGGCTACCCACTTCTAGTTCTGAGATCCTCTCTCTGTCCCCGTTTGAGAGTACCAGGTTTAAGACTGCTCCCTCCCAAGTGGGTTCCAACACTAGCTGTCTAAGGCATGCCCCCTGTAGGGCATTAAGAATGACCCTGCTCTTGGATGTGGCTGCAGCAAAGGTGCTCCAGTTAACATCTGGCATATTCAGGTCCCCCATCAACAATATGTCCCCTTTTTCTGCCATCCTAAGGATGCCTTCTATCATTTCCTTGTCCATTTCGGCAGATTGTGGTGCCATTTCTGGTGTCCAGGGTCACCCACACTGCCTCCTCTCCTCCTGGTTTACCTTTCAGTTCCATTGCTTTGATCCCTTCTCTTACAAAAAGAGTACTCCTCCTCCTCCTCTTTTACCCTCCCTGTCCCTCCTGTGGATTGTGTACCCTGGTATGTTGACATCCCAATCATGGTTCTCTGTGTACCATGTTTCTGTAACTGCCATGATGTCCAGGGATTCCTCTTCCATCAAGGCCACCAGTTCAGAGAGCTTGTTACCTAGACTACAGGCATTGGTACTCATTACCCTCCATTTTTTGATGGCCTTACCCCTCTTTGCCTCACCCCTCTCATTACTGCCATTGCCTTTTTCTTCATTTACCCCAGTCCTTCTCCCTATCGACTAAGAGGTTATGTATGAAGGCAGGGTGTGGTGCAGGGGGTTGGATAAGGTGTCTGAACCCTGAGATGAAACATCCAAGGAATGAAGAGGAAGACAAGATGGTCAGGAAATGGCAGCATGCTGAAAATGCAGAATGAATCATAACTGTGCAGATGACTTAGTGTTTTAATGAATGTGGATTTGTAAATATTATCAGTATCAAATAAATGTTGTCTGGTTGAGAATCCACACCTGGGTAGTGTCAATCATTTCCTTAGGGGTCTAAGATGACAATGGAAACTTGTCACCTTCCAATATAACACTGTTGAAGACACATGTCACAGCCAAAAGGCATACTTCATGCTTGATGCATGTCATCTATTTTCAGAGCTATGCACTGATGGAAAACACATTGTCTGTTTGATTTCAAGACTTTAGCAGTGTGTAGAACGCAACAAAATTATACTGGAAAGACAGCAGGAAAGAGTTCTGATGCTATCGTACTTGATTCAATCAATGGTGTCTGCATATTTCCCAAGATGGTATTAAAGATGGCTGAATGTGCGAAAGACACATGATGGTATTAGAGCTGTGTGGAATATAAAATTCTGCCCATGGAATTCCCATGGAATGACCATTCTGATTCTGTGGAATTCCATGGCATTCTCATGAAAATTCAGAGGAATTTAGTAAAATTTTCATCTTCAGTTATTTCACTATAATTTTAAATGTTTGCATCCAAATAAAACCAAATGTGGAATGTAAGCAGTACCCTATGGCTTACAAATAGGTGTGAAATATTGGAGTTGTACTGTACATTGAAAGGGGGCAGAGTTATGGGTTGCCAAACATTTAATTAAAATTTAATTTCAAGTTATTTTGATATAATTTTAAAATTTATTCTCCAAATTTCTCTACAATATCAGGATTTAGAGAAGCACATAGAATGCATATGTGCACAATGTTTTAAGTCTCACGCTTTAATGAGAGCTGAGTTATAGGTAGTCAAACATTTTGCCAAAATTTTGATTTCTGTAATTTTAGTATAACTTTGATAGTATTTATTGAAATATTACAAAAAGTGACAGATACACAGTTTAGTAATATATTTGTATACGCCTATAATTTCAGATTCCTAGATTTAAATGGGACTGCATTATAGCCTGCCAAACATGTTACCAAAATTTAAATTCCGGTTAGTTCCCTCTTATTTTAAAACTACATATCCAAATTTAACTAGAGCTGAAACATTTAAATTACTATACCACATGGTCATTTCTGAAAAAGTTCATATTTGCAGCTTTATATGGGATTAAATGGAACGTAGTCAAACTTTCACAACATTTAAAAGTTTAATTTTGCAGGAATGTAAACTACAAATTTATAAACCCCTGAAACTTTTAAACTAGAGCATGCAATACCATTACATTTGGTAGGTTCTTAGACCTTATAAGGGGACTGTGTGTGTCAATTTTATTAATTGCTTGCTGTGAGAAACTGAAAAATAACATCTCTACTTAAAGTCAAATCCCATGAGTCTTTGTGAAAATTGCAGTATTACTTGAAAAATTTCATAAAAGTGGATTTTTCTAATTTCACTCAGCCTCATCTGGGGGGCTCTAATTAAAGGATAGTTGTACACGCAAGCAATAAAGTATGACAGGGTGGGCAGTATTGAGCTATACCGGACCACCCAGGGGCATGATGAGGCCAGAGACAGAGGGCCTTATAACCACTAAAAAGTCCAGTGTAGCCCATACCACCCACCCTGGAGGGTATTACTGCGCTTAGAAAATGGGCAGCTGTATCACATATGTTTGAAAAAATATATATTTTTTATGTTTAAATGTTAAAACTCCTAAGTGTTTCATTTATTCTGTAGTAAAATAGTTCCTCCGCCTGCATTACAATGCTGTTTTTTGAGCTAGAACTATTAGTGATAGTCTCCTCCCACCCCCCACACACAGTGTTTCCTTGAGACAAGAATGATTAACATTTGCAAAGTCAGTTATTTGTAGAATTACACTTGCTCTGCTAATCAGAATTCTCACAATCATTAGTGATTACTATCTGCTTCAGCATCATGATTGCGTTAAATGAGGTGCTTTCAGTAAAGTCACCGTACAGTCCTGACCGCAGTCTAGCCTAGAAGTCACATATCATAAGTGGTACACATTAAAATAATAAAATAAAATAACATTTTATTGGTTTGGGGCAGTTTCAGATTGTTTCCTTATGTTTTTAAAACATAGTGAGAAGTGGACAGTTGGGTTGGAGACTAGTAGATGCAGTCTGGAAACTGCTGCTGTTTGTGATGCTCAGAAGACAGACCGGGCTGGTAGCAGGGACATGGGCGGCTATTGGACTTGCTCTGCTGGCAAACAAGCCTTCTGTGCTAAGGGCTGAAGAAACTGCAAGTTAAGACTGCACAGAATAGGTCCTAGGACTTAAAAAACAAATCATTACACTACTAATTTGCAAGTAACTATGAAGTCAACTGTAACTCTTTTTCTCAGCTAGAACAGGTTAGGCTGAATTGAAGAAGTATTTGCAGACTATTTAGGATCATTGGGAGTGGGTACTGTGATTTTTTTTCTGTTGTACATCATGATCATTCATCAGGAGAAAGACGTGCTAACTTGACAAAAAGCTGAGTGAGACAATAAGAGAGTGCTATGTTCAGTAGTGCTACAGTGTATGACAGGAGTGGTACATTCTTAGTTTTCTGTACCACAGATGGACATCCACCTGCAATATGGAAAAGGAAGAAAATACTGGTGCTCTCATACACAGTAGTGCTACCAGACATAACGCTTTCTCTCTCTCACTGCTGCACAAAGAGAATCAGATTGTTCTGATTGGACTGGATTTTTTCATTTTGTTTTCTTTGTGTGCCTACATATATACGCCAGACTTGGGAAGGTAGGGGTTTGGTGGTCACCAACTCGCTCAGTAAGCGAGAGGGAAAAATGGCAGCAGATTAAAAATTCAAACTGGCCCCTTGATTGCTGTTATGCGGTTGGTTGGCACTGGAACTTGTTGTAACCTGGGCTCTGTTGTCTGATACATGCCCAGCTTGCTAAGTGTATCAGCCAATCAGAGTCCAGGGATTTTTAAGCCCATTTTCTAAGAAGCAGGTAGCAGTGGGGCTACTAGGTTCAGGAGTGAGATGCACAGTTTCATGAAGAAATGGACAGCTGAACTGGGTAGCACAACAGTGGTAGACCACCAAGTTGGAGAAAGAAAGCATAGAGCGTCAACAATTCCAACCTGAATGCAGGATATTTAAGGATCACATCCAGTAAATTTATGATCCAGGGAGTCTGGTGTACATGCAATTCTAGGACTTAGAGGTATTCAAAAACATGTAGTAGGGGAAAGCAATGTATTGAGCAGCAGGAAGAAAGAATTCTGGCTATTTCAACAGGGTAGGTTGATAGGAAAGTGAGTAGGTGACTCACGTTTTAAGTAAGTTTGTCACTGTAAAGAACAAAGTGGATATCAGTGGGATCAGTGGTTCTACTGAGTCAATCTGGCTATGCCAAAAGAGAAGGGGAGAGGGAATAGTCACCCAGTGAGGAACAGCAGGACTGCAAAAAGCTCAGCCCAGCTTATCAAATGAAGTAGTGATATGTGCATTGTTAATGTTAAATTCCACAAAAAAAAAAAAATTCTGGATGCTTCATCTACAGAATATGCTATCATAAATATGTGAGAACATTTTACTAATTTTTTTTTTCTGCAAAATTAAAACTGCTTAACCAATTTATCCAGTTGTGTTAGACACCAGAATACACAGACTATGGATATGTATGTCAAATGTTAACTCTGTGCATGTAAGAGCAGAGAAGTTACAAACATTCACATTTTTGATAATTTTCTGAAAGGTTCGCAAATATTTAAATAGCAAAGTTTTGAACCCCTGTAACTTAACAATCTCTTATCTAATTCACTCTGTATTTGTAAAATTATATAAGCATTACAAAAAGGTTATCCATTCTAATTTAAAACATGTCTACTGTAGCTCCAAAGGTGCCTGAGTTATATGTAGATGAAATTTGTTCATGGAATTTTCTGGAAAAAAAAATGACAGATTTTGAGCACGTATAATTTTGATACGATGCATCATGAAATCTGGCACATTTTTAGAAAACCTATCATCAAGAAATCATGCCAAATTTAAGATCCCTGATCCAATAGATGGTTAAGGTATATGCAGATAAAAAAATTTCATGAAATTTCGCACAAACAATAAAATGACAACATTCAAGCCTCTATAATTTTGAGACTATCCAACCAAATTACATGATATTTGGCACATTTGTGGCCATTGCCCAAATGGTGCACATTCCAGTTTTCAGACATCTAGCTTGAATGGTTATTGAGTTATAACCAAATTACTAAAATTTTTAAATTCCACAAAATGTCAATGAACCACCGCAGAATTTCATGGAATTTTGCACAATTTTGCTGACATTCTGCAGATTTGGAATTTTCCCATTTCACACAGCTCTAGATGATATCAAAGATGGTTGACTGTATGAAAGAATCTACCTCAGATGTGTCTCAAATGGTTGCTTTGGAGGCAGCTCTGACAGTGTATAAGAATGCATGTGTCATGCTACATCATAATCTTGATGTGGATTGTGGACTTGTCAGTGGTGCAATGGAGCACCTAGTTGACTGCCAAAATAAAATTCAGAGAACATTTACTGAGATGATTGTTGTGAAATATTACAACCTTGATTTCCCACAAAACACTGAGAGATGATTGATAAAATTCCAACTTTTGAGACATTTATGTAACAAGAAAGTAATTTCCACTCTGTGTTGCATATGCTTTCTCAATTCACAAGTCTCAAGGTTTGAGTTTGGATGCAGCAATGGTTGACAATGGAAAAGGTATCTACAAAGATGGTATGAGATGTATCACCTTTTCTTGTGTCTGAAGTCTGGCCAGACTGTACTTCATATGCCAGAGTTTCTTGACATAATTAGTGCTTCTGAATTTACAATTTTGTCTGATTCACTGAAGCAAGTTTTACATGCCAGTCAACAGCAAGTTACCAGCTTGCAGACACTAAGACCACTGCGTGTAGCTCTGGCAGTTTGTTGTAGACATATGCCATTAGCTGATAACACTCAGGAAGAGATTACAGAGTTTATAATGGTTATTACTAATACTTTGGAGGATGAACACATTCTAGTAAGGCAGTACTTCACAGTTAGCTATGTGCCTAAGCATAGATGCCAGTTCTTTGGTAAGATACAGAGAGAAGTGACAGATGACATTCTGTAAATTTATGTGTATATCCCAGATGACCCATCTGTGACATTCCAAAAGTTGTTTAGCTGTGCCAGATCTGGGTGTGAGTATCAAAGGTGTGGCAGAAACATGACATGGTCTCTGAGAGTGACACATTTTGAAAACTATCTCATGATTGTACTGCAACAATGTGACTCTCAGTGAACCAAAGTTGAGACACCAATAACAGATTTTACTGCAGGTAGAGTCATGTTTGGACACACACATTTTGACACTCATGCAATAATTTTCCACCATGGACCATCTGTGCAATCTAGTCATTATATGGCTTGGTACAGATACAGTGGTGGGTGAACAGAGTGTAATGATGCACCTTCAAAGAAAGACTACCAAAGAATCTCAAAGATGCATATGTCCTGGTTCTCAAAAATATGGAGTTTATACAAGCTGCAGATCATTAACTCCTTACAGTATGCCTCTGAGTTATGTATACTGGAAATACACAGTTCTATTGATCACATATCCATGACACTTGCATAGTATCCATCCATAAGGACAGTGAAAAGTATTTTTTGTTGCTGTTTCTTCCTACATGTAATGCCTCTATTGCTCTACTGATTAAAATGAACTGGTTACAGTTTGAGTGGACTGAGTTGTATATACAATCAGCGAGTGTCATATCTATTGGCCTATATAGATCTTTGTCATGGCTCGTGGCACAGTCATTCCAAAAAAATGCAACAGCATCTTGCCATAGCAGCAGTGAAAAGCATTATTTCTTTTGCTATTTCTTTCCACATTTAATGCCTTGAATGTTCTGCTGATTAAAATGAACTGGTTAAAGTGTGAGTGGGCTCTTATAAGAGTGTTAGGCTGTATGTACAGTCAGTGAACATAACATATCTTGTCCCATGTAGACCTTAGTGATGGCATACTCATCTGAAAAAAATGACATAGAATCTTGCCATAAGTACAGTGAAAAGTATTATTTATTTTGCTGTTTCTTCCTACATATAATGCCTTGATTGCTCTACTGATTAAAATGGACTGTTCACAGTTTGAGTGTGCTCTTACGAGGTTGCCAGTTAGAGATGCAGAGAATTTAAATTTCACCAGCAAAGTGTCCGTGAAGTGGGCACTTCACATTGCCATTCCGCTATGTGGAGTGGCCAATATGAAAGACTCACTTCACCTTGTAATTATTACTTCTCATTGTCATTCTGCCTTAATGTGAAGTAAGGCAAAGTGATAACTATACTGGCAGCACCCCACATACACAGTCACCAGAATTAATGTGCATCCCCAAAATGCTACTGTCTCATGTCCAGAAACTTCCCCAGTGCTGACAAAGTGAAATGAGGACACAACAAGAAATGCAAAGTCTCCCAGAATTAATGGAGCACTCAGTCATGCGTGCAGTAGTCACACACAGTTACCAGAATTAATATGCATCCCCAAAATGCTACTGTCTTGTGTTCAGAAAATTTCCCAGTGCTGATGAAGTGAAATGAGAGAGTAACAAGAAATGCAAAGTCTCCCAGAATTAATGGCACACTTAGTCATGTACACAGTGGTCACACACAGTCCCCAGAATTAATGTGCATACCCAAAATGCTACTGTCTTTTGTCCAGAAAATTCCTGACTCCAGACAAAGGGAAATGAGAGCATAAAATGGAAAGAAAATTCTCCATTTAATTCATGCCACACTCAGTCTTGCATGCACACACTCCAATAAGAACTACACTATGTCCCCTGCTGCTGCTTTTGGAATTTCATGTAATGCTTCTTGACCTGACTGGGCTGATGCACAGTGTCTTGCCAAATGATGTGCTAGAAGGATGACCCAACCATTGAGTTAACCGTCCATGATGATGTGATAGTGCTGTTGGTTGTCCAATATCTGCTGCACTGACCCACAACAGGAAGGATGCCCTCTGTATGTACTCTAATACTGCCCTTGGTAAGTTAATGTACCTGGCACCATCATGGTTTTCCACAGAACCTGAGTTGACCTTAAATGTTTACTTCCATTATATATCTATATATATGTGTGTGTGTATATATATATATATATATATATATATATATATGGGCAAAAAACTCAATTAATGCATCAGTTAGGGTTGTTCCACAGTGACAAAAGTGAGGAAATTTGGTGTTAGGGTTGAAAACCCCTCTGGACCCCAGCCCACCCCCAACTGGCATTGGGTTGCACATTGGGGTTGTCAGCCCTAACTCTCACCCCATCACATGTGTAAAGCAGCAAAAGTGTAGGAGAATGGGGTGATAGTTGGGCCCAAACACCCCAATGCACACCCCAATGCCAGTTGGAGGGGTGGGCTGGGGTCCAAGGGGGGTTTTCAACCCTAATACCGAATTTCCTCACTTTTGTCACTGTGGAACAACCCTAACTGATGCATTAAACTGAGTTTTTTGCCTCTAATTTCGCTTTGGGCCCCGCGCTCCCGCCTAGTGATGTCTTGTGACATGGTAATAGGAACAGCATCGCAAACAGAAGCACTAACAGTGGCGCACATGGTAATGCAAGCATGAATGAGAACAGAAAGGGTAATACACACGGTGGCTTAGACGGGAACGGTCTGCCACGTGATGTCTTGTCACATAGTAACATGGTGCCTGCAAACAGAAATGTCAATGGGCATGGTGATGCAAAGCAAAACAGAAACAGTACTGTAGACACAAATGGCAAAAAATAACGGAAACACAAGTGCAAATGAAAAAGTAAAGGATAACGCACATGGTGGCGAAGATGTGAACGGTAAGTGAAACGGGTACGGAACTGCAAGCGGAAAGGGCAATGGATATAGTAATGTAAGCACACAGGCTGGTTTTCCCCAAAAGCTGCATAGAGACAGACAGTGAGTACAAAGAATGTATGCATAATAATGGGTCTCGGAGCAGAAAATGAGGAGTTGGAATACTAAATAGCTTATATCTCAGGAACCGTACAATGTAGAAAATAAATTTAAAATTCATATGATTTATGACTTTCCTGACTAGTTTTGTACTTTCCCCACTTTAGGGGGCTAAGAATTTTTTGGACGAAAGTCTGTATCTTGCACCGTTTCTGAGATATGGGCCCTGAAAGGCAGGCTATGTCAGTAATGTTATCCTATTGGGGAAAAAAGAAGTTTGGAGTGCCATAACTATGGTTCCCTGTAATATTTTTTCACCAAACCACTAAAAGGCACATCTATGGGATGTTGGCTGTCTTACCTCCAAATTTCAGCCCAAAAGACCAAGCCATTATATTGCAGCAGGGAGCCAAAGGATTGCTGCAATGCGTCGGATGCCGTAATGTTATCTTATGGGAAAAAGTGTCAACTTTGGAGTGCCATAACTTTGCCGCCATGCAATATTTTTGCAACACAACACTGAAAGGCACATCTGTTAGATGTCGGCTGCATTCCCTCCAAATTTCAGGCCAAAGCACCAAACCGTTCTTTTGCAGCAGAGTGCCAAAGAATTGCAGTCATTTTCCCACAGCCTAGAACAGTACTGTTGCATTTTGCGAAAGCTTTCGCAAAAATTTGTGACACTTTCATGAGTGCGACACTACTTTGCAAAAGTACTTTTTCAAGAAATTTGAAAAACATATTTCTGGGGTGTTTTACCCCAAAATAAAGAAATGGCTAGCATCCTCAGGGCCTGACTAGGTGAACACAAAAAGAATTAGGTTGCTAGAGGGTCCCAAGTTTAAATGCCAAGAATTTTTCTGATCACTAACTGAAAACAAAATGGTGGATTTGCGACAGTAAAAAGGCCATTTGGGACAGTAGAAAGTGCATTTGCAACACTGTTGAACTTTTTGTTAACTTTTCCCATTGACTTATAATAGGAAATTGTTTTTTGAATAACTTTTGAACCGTTTAATATTTTTTCATGAAATCTTCAAAAGGCACATTGGGGACCCCGGCCACATGTTCCCTGAAGATTTCAGACTGGTCGTGCAAACCGTGCGACCTGTAGGTGCGACCATAGAATTCCAGAAAAAGCGTAAACACACGCGCAGATCACGCTTAATAACTCCACAGCCGTGTATCTGACCAGTACTAAACTTGGCAGATCCCAAGGTGTATGGGTCTTGATCAAGCTTTCCAAATTTCAGGTAAATCTGTAAAACAGTTGCAAAGTTATTAAGGTGCAAAATTTGGGGTTTGACATGTAAATGACTCCTCAACCCTAACTATGGTAGCACTACCGTGCTACCATAATATATATATATATATATACATGTAATCATTGCTTTTTGTTTTGTAACACAGGTCATATAGTCAAACCTTGGGTGTGCATTTCTTGGCTTGATGAGGAATTTTGGCTTTGGAACACTGTCAAGCCAGTGAAGGTAAGTATTTTTTGTTTTGGGAGGGCATTATTTAAAAGAAGTTAAAAAGATCCATCAATGTTTTTGTCATCTTTACAGGTCTTCAGAGTATTATCAGAACTGAAACAAAAAATGAACTGCTGTAATTCATGAAGAATGTGATTTGTCTCATGATGAGTGTCTGGTGTGACATGACCAATGTTAAAAACTGTACGGGAACGCAAATACCTATGACCGTACTTCCCTGACCTGTACCACACAAAACTATCTTTGAGTACAATGGTGACTGAAGCCAAGACCCAAGATACTATGAAACAGGAACTTACATGGAACTAACTACAAAAAAAAACCTAGTTTTGTGATTCATGAATCGTGTCCATGAAGGTGAAGAACGCAATTTGTATTGTGAGTGACTCGTGATGATCGCCCTGACTTAAAAATGCACATCAATGAGTACAATGTTCACACAGAGATAAGCACCACACCAGTACTCTGAAGGGAAGCCAAACAAACAACTGTGACTTAAGTTACAGATGGAGATTGGGCCCTAAGGAGGTGCAAACGCACAGACAGATTAAGATTGCACTGGGTACTCAAGAGATGCAGATGCAAAGGCACAACAACACCTAACCAGTGCTCACAAGTCACAAATCCAAATCTGGAAAAGAATACCTTTTACTGGTTGGGGGATAGTGCACGGCAGTAACAGTCCACTACCAGTAAAGATACCACAAAGCAGTACAAAAAATTCATGCAGGTGCAGTGGATAGCAGGCTCACACTGCTGCAATTACTTTGTGGCACAATAAAATGTGTCTGATTTGATGGCACGCATCACACACACACACACACTACACTACAAGTAATGCATAGCAAATTGAAAACTTCAGTAATATAACCAAATCTTTTAAACAAACTGAAATTATGTGCTGCTGCACCACAACAATCAGCAAAAAAAGTCAAGAATTACTGAAAATATCACTATGTGTACATTAACAGTTGTACAAGAAAAATATAACCAAAACTGAGACTGCCTTTTTCTCCCAGTTTTAACCTACACCACCACAGATAGACCCCCCCAAAGTACACTTTAAGTGTCTGTCAGTACACAGACTGAATGTTCTAAATTAACATTTGAAATCCACACACAAACAATAAACATTCGATGATATGAGCACAGGAGGGTTTCCTACAATTGAAGTACTAAATTTTGAGCAAAAAAGTGGCTCAAAAAGGCTTTTTTGACAGCTTTTAGAGGTTTTGAATTGCAGAGCTCTGAGAGAAAACTGTCTCCATCTTTCACTACACACAAACTACACATAACTGAAGCTGTACAGAACAATCTAGAGCCCATGTGACCTGCAATCCCATGAATTACTGCAAAATTCACCTTCGAGCTCAATAACAAGGCGAAGTGATGCAAAGTACTTTGATTTCAATGTACTTTGCCTTAAAATTGGTGGAGAAGTGGTTTGGGGACAGTGGAATAGTACAAAGTCATTGGTTTCAATGGACTTTGCGTTCCTCATTATAATGCGAAGCACTTCACTTCGCGTTGCAGATTGCTTTGTGGATTTTACATTACTCCATGAATCACTTCGTGGAGTGAATTTTGGCCACCTCGCTCACCACTATTGTTGAGCTGTATGGACAATTGGTGAGCATGAAATATTTTGGCCCATGTAGATGTTTGTCATGTCATACTCCTCTGGAAAAGTGGACAGTACTTTAAATTCAGATACATACCCAATATTAGAAGTTGATGCTACATGAGAAACCATGTCATTCAAACTGCACCATAACTGACTGACTTTATATCACCTACCAAATTATGACTCAGACTTGCAAATATGTATATATGGCTGAAATATATTTTTCTGTAAATATACCAAATTGCCATTGCTGTAATTATATATTTCAAAAAATAATGCAGTTGACATCTGTGTGCGCTGTTGTATTTATTAAATGTTTTATTTTTAGCACAAAGTACAGATTGTTAAACTGATAAATGTTTCAGCACTTAAGTTATGATATGTCACTTACATTTTTGAATTGGTTCAAAACATATACATCTTTTGAAAGTAACAAGCTGAAAGCTAAATTTTGTATTGTTTTTCATTGATGCACCTAATATACCACTCCTGATGTATTCTTGCTTTTTCATAGAATCACCTTCATTAAGGCATCAAGTGTGGAATTTTCCAAGTCCAGTTTTGTAAACAGTTTCTAAATACCATTGTGTATATATGTTGTTAAAAATCATCTATGATATAGAACTCTCAAATGACTCACATTTTAGTGGCATGAAATATTACTTTTTCTTTTTTAAAGTACTTGGTTTTTCGCCTTCTCCAGGAACACAACTATAGTTTGGTAATAACTGAATTGACATTTTTTTCAAACTTATACTCTGTGCTGTGTCTCTTTCTTCATAGATACTGATGAAATGTCCTGGGCTTGTATTACAATCAACTCAAATGCAATTAAGAAACACTTTCAAATATGAATATCAATTATATGTTAAATGGTTTAAAAACAGAAATTCACTTACTATCAGTAACATAAACAATTGAGTTCTTTATGGTTTCTTGCTGATGGCAACTCTCAAACTTGACATAATACATAGTAAGGATAGCACTTTATTTTATATGGAGCCCAATAGTCAAAACTGGGCAAAACAGAGTGCAAATATTTGTGCTGTGCCTTGCAGTTGCCTAGGTGTCCAAAAATGCTATATTTAGTGGAATAGCACACCCACACTATTTGACTGAATATAGGGCCATTGTGGTCCAGTGCTGAGCCACTTAGTGCCACAGACATGGCACCTGAAATAGGGCATCATAATAAGTTGTGCCTATGCTAAATTTCTGATATTCAAACAGACCCATGCAAATGAGATCATTTAGCATGCAAGGTGCGAAGGAGCCTTTTGCATGCATGTTATTGGCTTATTTGCATGGGTAGCCTGGCAATGTAGTGCAGTGCCACCCCCTATTTGCTTGGCCCCAGAGAGCTATCCCAGGTGCTAGGGGTCCCCCCACCAATTGCTGTCCTAATGTAATAAAATATTAATTCCCTGGTGCTAGTGGTCCCTCCTCACTGATCACTGGCCTGTTGTAAAATAATAATTTCCTGTGATAGTGGTCCCCCCCCCGACTGCCAGCCTGATGTATGAAAAAACAATTTCCCTGGTGCTGGTGGTCTCCCTGCCGATTGCTGGCCCTATGCATAAAATAAACCCTTCCCAGGTACTAGTGATCCCCATTCCCCACCAGTACACATCCTGATGTAAAACATAAATCTTTCCCTTGTGTCCAGTGGTCTCACTACCCACCCACAACCATGCCTGATGTGTAATTCTATATTCCCTGGTGTCTAGCAGTACTCCCTCCCAGCAGGTAGTTCTCCACCACCCTGCTCCATCCATCCCAACTCCAAGCTGGCAACTGGCACAGCCCTCTACTCTTCACCACAGCCGGCCACCAACTAAGCTGTCACTGAGCACATAATGCAATAGTACGCATTCATTAAGAGCTCAGTTGGTGGAGGGCCATTGTGGAGAGTGGAGGGCTGTGCCAGTTGCTGGCTCAGGGTCAGAACATGAGGGAGGAGGGTGATAGGCACTACCTGCAAATTGTGAGGGGGTCTCCTAGACACCAGAGAATACAGGATTACACACTGGGAGTGGGTGTGGGTGGGGAGAGGGACCTCTAGTTACCAGAGAATACTGTAGAATAGGAAATGTTCATGGTTCTTATTATATATTGCTATGTTTGCTGGAAGGTACTCTGTAAAATAAAGAGAACCGTGAACTATAATTGCTTTCCGTGTCTATTACTTTTGTAAACATTCACTAGCCTGCCTGCTCCTCTAACTGAATGTTACTCTAACAATGGTTGTAAGGTTCCTTCGAATGTATAGTAAATCAGACATTGTGTGATATCTTTTCACTTACAGCTGACCTTGATAGAGCTACTGACATCAACAAACATAGTGTGCCACTGTTCCCCTGCTTGACTCCTCTCTCTGACTGAAACTGCTGAAACATACTGCTGTCAGTCAAACAAAATACAGTATACAGTACCTTAGTTGTTACAGTAACAAAAAACCCCCCCAAAAAACAAGGGTTTGGTCAACCTTTAGTGCTGTTGCTAAGAGATCACTGGTTGTTATGATACTGCTAGCCATGCGGTGCAGTTACCTTACAGATGCTAGATAGAGAATACAAGACACTTTCTGAGCATTTTAACATTCCTTATTAAACAAGCAGCACAAACCAGCAAAAAACATAACTCCTAAAAGAAGAAAAATAAAATAAATTGTCTTCCTCTTGATACAGACACTCCTTTGAATAACCACGATCAAGGTACCTAAATAGAAAGAAAAGCTTGTTATTGTTTTAGATGTATTGTGTTAAAGGCAATTTAAACAAACATTTTGCAAAAAGGTAGTTGAGAACAGTGAATAGTCTAAAAGTCAGTAGTAAACTGCAAATTGTCATTCAGCATTTGGTGTGGGTTTCTGCAAAACCTGCCTGCTTGAACCCCTTCTGGCATTCCTCCATTTGCAAGGTAAAGTTGTTGAAAGCACTTACTAACCATTGTGCATGTAGAGACTTTATGTTACTCATTCGGAGGTCAACATTTACTGAACTGGAAGCAACACCTCTTGCTAGCTGTTCTGATATTGATCCAGAATACCATGATGTAAACTGTGCTTTCATTTCATCTTTAAACAGTTTATTCATAGTTAATTTGAAAGGTTGCAGTAGATCTGTGCAACTTGGGGGAACAAGATACATATTATAAACTCATCCTCTAACTTTGCAAGAACATCAGCAGTGCTGTGAGCCTTGAACAAATCAAGAATGAGCAGTGCTCTCTGTTCAGCTAGCAAATTATTTTCATGCTTCACTGACTCAATGTATGGTTTTAAAGCAGTGTCTACATATGAAATCATTGTTACCTAATTCGCTCATTGCTGCTTTGTGTGATGTGCCAGCCAGCAGGGAACCTGTAGACAGGGTGACAAGCTTGTCTTGTACCCTGCTAGATTACTTGTTGGGGGACCATTTTGCCAGCTAAGGTACACCCATGTTAAGGAACACATGCCTTTTGTCTCCCATTCCTGTAAACTTCCACTTGTTTGTACCCCATTTCTGCCATTGTCCATTGAAATCAGGGAAGCAGATTAATGCCTTCTCATCAATGTTGATCACAATCTCCTTTGGGATCATCTCATTAGCACAGGCAGTTTTTATTCTAGACAGAAATACATTCTTTAAATCTGGAACATCAGTGTGTGTTTTTCTGCCTGCCTTAGTGCCCTTCCTTCATCAGTACCCAATGCAGTTAAGGAATGTCCATGCCCACTGCTTACTAAGAACCATTGGCCTACCCGACTCTGCCAGTTGCTGAGGGCTGTTGCATTTCACTATCCCTCGAGCAACAGCAACAACACAAGTGTTGACAACTGCACCTTCACATCTTAGGCTAAGGATGATTTTTTTTTTTAAATTCAGCCTCAACATCACCGAGTAGCAGAGGTGGTCTACTGCATTGCTTTGTGGAGAGCTGTGGTGCCAAATCTATAGGGTAGGGGACAGCTTGCAGTTTGAACAAGTAGTCTGTCTTAAATTTCCTGATGGTGCCTTCATTAACTTCAATGCCATATTCAAGAGTTCAGAAAGCGAACTGCTTTCAAGGGGTGGGGGTCACTGGACACCACAGAAAGAGTTTTTTTGTCCGCCAGACCAGCGATCAGCAGGGCACCACTACACTCTGGTGACTTCCGTGATGGGGGTCACGGGGCTGCTGCATGTCCTCCACCAATCGCAAGGGTTGCGTGGGAGTAAATTGAGGTTTTCATCGGTGGTATGTGCACAGTGCAAGGAGACTGGGCAAAACAACCTTGCATGGCACACATACTCTGAATATTGGACTGTGCCAATATTCCAGTCCCTGCCCCTTCAATTGCACTGCAATCCCCTCTAAGTATTGTCAGGGTGCAAACCTTGTTTGCCCATAGTAAATGAGCTTTTGAATATGGGGATTCCAATCAAAGCCTGGTTTACATTGGCAAACTGAGATTTGCCCCCAGAAAAAGTTTTGGATATTGGGCCCCTGGTGAGGTACTGTGATAAGTAAGTATTAGACATGCTATGTACTAGTGGAATGGTTTGAAAAGGTATATAACAAACCAAAAAAATATGTCTGTGTTGCAAATACATACTCAAAAAGTAAGGAAATTTATTACAAAACAACTTTGCTAATGTATCAGTTAGGGTTCAGGTTAAAATGACAAAAGCTGGGAAATGTGGCATTAGGGTCTCCAACCCTCACTCCATATTCCCCCCCCCCCCAGAAAAGAGTGGAAAGGGCAAGGCAACCCAAGAAACTAGAGACAGCCATCATCAGGTAAGATAAACAACAGACAACTGTTTCCTGATAACACAAATGCAGTATCACTGATATGCTGCTTTGCAGCTTTCATGGATTTGTATCTGTGGCTGCATAAGTATAGACTTCACATGACCTGTGCTTATGCAGTCAAACTTCTGTGTGTATGTCCTACAGGGTGCATGAGTACCTGTGTCTGCAGAACAATTGTTGCAATGTGGGTATCATGGTTTCAGCAGTAGATCTAGACATTCTTCAACGGGTAGTAGTTTTGTTTAAGGGTAAGAGTTCCCTTAAAAAAGTAAAATGTTACCTTTGAAAGCTGAGATTAGGTTAAAACGTTATGTTTTGCTGCCTTAAGAGGGTAGTGAGTGTGGAAACAGTTGCATGTTGTTTGTCTGACTTGATGATGGCTGTCTGTGGTTACTTGTATGGTCCTGTCCTTTTCTTGCTTAAGGAGGTGGTGAGTTAGGGTGCCACCTTATCTCTTTCCTGAATCTACCCCTCACAAGCTTTAGGCTGTGCCTTCTAGTGGACTTGTTTACACTAAGGAAGGAGAGACTCTCAGTACTCACCCTGTTGATTCCTTTCTAATACTTGAAGTGTTAGATCATGCCACTCCCCCACTGTCCTCCAGGGTGTACATGTTGAGCTCTCTTAATCTCTCCTCATAAGTATTGCATTGATGGCCCTGGATAATTTTGGTTGCACTTTTCTGAACTATTTCCAGCAAGCTGACATCCTTCTTTAGGTAAAGGACACCAATATTGCACACTACTCCACATGAGGCATCAACAGTAATCTATACAGTGGCAGGATGAGCTCTGCCTTTTTGCTTGTTATCCCCCTGCTTATGTACCCGAGTATCACGTTTGCTTTGACTGCTGCTCTCTTGCAGCATGCCAATTGCTTTAGGTTGCTCTTAATGATTCTTCTCTGGTCTTACTCCTCTTCTGACCTGGTTACCTGCACACCACCAGACAATATTCATTCAGTGGGTCTTTGCCCCCAAGCCTGTTACCTTGCACTTTTTAGCATTGAACCAAGATCTCAAATGCCTGACCACTCCTCTAGCTTAGCCAGCTCTTCCCTGAGGTCCTGTCTCTCCTCTTCTTTGTCCTCCTTCCCAAAGAGCATAGTGTTGTCCATGAACAGGTAGATTTCACCTTTAATCGCATCTACAATATAACTGATGAAGATGTTAAACAACACGGGGCCAAGCAAGGAGCCCTGCAGGACACCCCTCATCACTGACCTTGCCTCAGAGAACCCCTCATGGACCACCACTCTTTGACATCTGTCCTGCAGCCAGTGTCTAACCCATCTAACAAGTTTACCACATACTCCCCTCATCTTCCAGCTTCCTGATCAATTTTCAATGAGGTAATGAGTCAGATGCCTTGCTGAAATCCAGATACAGGACATCATCTGCTTGGTCCTTGTCCACTGTCCAGTTACCCAGTCAAAGTCCACCAGGTTAGTCTGGCAGGACTTCCCTGACACAAATCCATGATGCCCCTTGTTCTGGAGCCCATTATCTTTCAGCATGGTATCCAACAGTTTTCCCACTCTTGAGGTCAGACTGACCAACCTGTAATTCTCAAGGTCATCCCTCTATTCACTTATACATGAGTACCTGTGGTTACAGAAGCTCTGGCCCCACAGGGGCCTGCTTCTACTGCCAGAAGTGGATGTATATGTCTTCCAGTCCACATGGGTGCATGTGTCCTCAGAAGTGCTGGCCACACAGTGACCTGCATTTCTGCAGTCAGAAGTAGTGTTGTAAGTTGGGTATCATGGATTACCATCTGCATTTGTAGAAATGTAGCAACAAGTGGGTGTGTATGTCTCATACTGTACACATTTATCTGTGACAGCAAAATCAGTTGGCCCAAAGGGGTCTGCTCTTCTACAGACAGAAGTGCTGTCATAAGTTAAGCACTGTGAATTTGTAGCTGTCGCTACAGGGGCCTGTTCTGCTGAAGATAGAAGTAGTGTTATAATTTGAGTATCCTGGATTTCTATCTGCAGCCAGAAGTTAGTGTATGTATGTATGTATTGCAGTGTGCATGCCACAGATACAAATCTGCTATGGTAGCACATTGGTGATACTGCATTTGTGTAATCTGGAAGTTGAACCCTACCTGGTAAATTAATACTGTTTTTTTTGTTTTGTTTTTTGCAATGAATATATACAGCAGTGCCAACCAGGGTGCAATGCAGTAATGTTTCTGTATATCACAACATTCTGCAGTATACTGCAGGGAGCAGTGTAATTCAATAGCAATAAGCCCTTCTGTCATGCAGTATTTTGTGACATGGAATTTATTGCACTTTTCTGTGTTACTTCGTATCTGGCTCCACTGTGTGTATGTGTATGTATATGTACATGTACATGTATATGTATATCTGTATATAAATATACACATACATACATATATACAGAGAGAGAGAGAGAGAGAGAGAGAGAGAGAGAGAGAGAGAGAGACTAAATGATGGTATAGTGTGGTATTTGAGAAAATAATACCATTGAGTGGTTCAATAACCCATAAATCTATGGACCAAAGTGTGAGTGGCCCTTATGAGCTTGTTCAACCCTGAGATGGTGTTATTGCCTTATACACCACACTTTGCCATCATTTGTTTTATATAACACATAGGTTGGACACTTTTTGCTCTATCATGTACTGGCAGCTAAGAGTTGTATTATACAGCATCTAAAAAATAGAGCGAAATGGCTGAAGCTGCCCCCTTCAGGACTGACCCTGTTCCTGGTATGCTCCTTTAAAAACTGAATACTTTTTACACAACTTAGCTCATAAATACATTCCTTAGTTATGATTTGTCTGAGAGTGTTCTTTCGAGAACTAACTGTGCTCATAGTCCGATCATCTTTCAGTTATTGTGTATTGTGGAAATTCTAAGTTCTCAGAGGAGGTAAAATGAGAGTTAGGTGCTTGTTTTTTATATTATAAAGTAGAAAGAATGCAGCAAAAAGGGCCTGTTAGGGTTCATACTAGTAAGCTTAAAATAAAAGTTTCTTTCTGAGGCACTCTTCTGTGAACTTGGTCGATTGTGTTTTCACTTCTAAGTCCATTAAATGGGCTATTAAGCATGTGCATAGATTTCACGTGATAAAGGCTTTGGTTGCTATAGTAACTTCTTTAGTATATAAAGCAGCAGTGGACAATGGGTGCTGCCTAGTTAACCTTAAGTATGTAAAGAAGCAGAGCTCCATGTTGACATTCTGTACTGCCTAGTTAACCTTAAGTATGTAAAGAAGCAGAGTTCCATGTGGACATTCTGTGCTGCCTAGTTCACCTTAAGTAAGTAAAGAAGCAGAGCTCCGTGCGAACATTCTGAAATTTATAGGCAGCTGTCATCATTACAGAGGTTAGTAGGTATCTTTATTTTTGAAACATTGAAACATAGATTTTGATGGCCGATAAGGACTGCCTGGCCCACCTAGTCTACTCATTTCCCTACCTACTTAAACTCCAGATTCTAAATGATCAGCAGCTTACCCTCATTTTCCTATCACTAGGGTTGACTTCTGTCTATCCCAATGTATTCTTGAACTTGCCAATCATTTTAGCCTCTATGATCTCTGCTGGGAGGCTGTTCAATGCATCCACCACCCTTTCTGTGAAAAAAATACTTTCTCATGTTACCCCTGAGTCTTCCCCTCTCTAGCCTCATATTGTGACCCCTTGTTCTTGCACATCTCTCTTTTGAAAGATACTGCCCTCCTGGATCTTGTTGATTCCCTGAGGTACTTGACTGTCTCAATCATATCTCCCCTTTCCCTCCTTTCCTCCAGGGTACACATGTTGAGGTCTTTCAGTCTTTCCTAATGTTTTCTGGTGAATTCCTTTCATCCTTTTTGTTGCCCTTTTCTGGACCATAGATACATAGATACATAGACAGTGTCGGCAGATAAGGGCCTATGGCCCACCCAGTCTGCCCATTTGAGCTTGTAAGTTCAGTTTGTTTTCCTAGAAGTCTGTTGCCCCTTACCCCTGACCTCCAGAATTCCTTTATGTCTATCCCATGCATTCTTAAATCCCGTGATTGTTTCAGCCCCCACCACTTCCTCTGGCAGGGTGTTCCACTTGTCCACCACCCATTCTGTGAAGAAATTCTTTCTCATGTTTCCTCTGAATCGTCCTTCCTCCAACTTCATCCCATGCCCTCTAGTCCTGGAACATCTTTTTCGCTTAAAATAGTGTTTTCCTGCACCCTGTTCCTCCTGTAAGATACTTTATGTCTCTATCATATCCCTCTCTCCTCCTCTCCTCCAGGGAGTACATGTTCAGTTCCTTCAACCTGTCTTCATAGGACTTGTGATGCAATCCATGCACCATCTTTGTTGCCCTCCTCTGAACCTTCTCTACCCTGTCTATGTCCTTACGTAGGTATGGTCTCCAAAACTGTACACTGTACTCCAGGTGGGGCCTCACTAGTGTCTTGTATAGCGGAATTATGACCTCCCTTTTCCTGCTGGTGATGCCCCTGCCTATACATCCCAGCATCCTATTTGCTTTACCTGCTGCCTTGTCACACTGTTTCCCTACCTTGAGGTCATCAGAGATGACAACCCCAAGATCCCTTTCCTGCTTGGTGCATGCTATATCCTCACCCCCAACTGACATATTGTGCCAGGGTTTTTGTGCCCCATATGCATTATCTTGCACTTTTTGCATTGAATTTCAACTGCCAAACCCTGACCATTCTTCAAGTTTCTGCAGGTCACTTCTCATTCTGTCTACACCCTCTGGTGTGTCTACTCTGTTACAGAGCTTTGTGTCATCAGTGAACAGTGAAATTCTGCCTTCTAGGTCCTGCGAATGTCACTGATGAAGATGTTGAATAGGACCGGTCCCAGCACTGGATCCCTGTGGTACCCCACTGGTCACTCTTCCCTCTGTGGAGTGACAGCCATTTACCACCACCCTCTGTGTCCTGCCACCCAGCCAGTTACCTACCCACCACACTACTGTCCTGCCCACACCCATATTCCCCAGTTTGTGTAATAGTCTTCTATGTGGCACAGTGTCAAAGGCCTTGCTGAAGTCCAGATAGGCCATGTCCACTGCCCTCCCGATCCACCTCCTAGTCACCCAGTCAAAAATTCAATGAGGTTGGTCTGACATGACCTCCTCCTGGTGAAACCATGCTGCCTTGGGTCCTGTGGTCCATTGACAGCCAGATGTTCCACCAATCTCTCCTTCAGTAGTGCCTCCATGATCTTCCCACTACTGAGGTGAGGCTGACTGGTCTGTAGTTCCCTGCTTCCCTTTGTTCCCACTTTTGTATAAGGGGATTACATCTGCTGTCCTCCAGTCTTTGGGTACCTCCCTGTTTCCAGTGATCGGCTAAACAGGATAGCCAGAGGTTCCAGCCACCACCTCTCTTAGTTCTTTAAGGACCCTAGAATTGCACCCCATCTGGCCCCATTGCTTTATCAACTCTTATTACTTCCAGTTCCTTCAGGACCCTTTCTAGTAAAGGGACTTGTGTCCATTCTGCACCATTCTCACCCCTTGTACTCCTTCAGACCCATTACCCTCCTCTTCTCTCAGTAAAGACTGAGCAGAAATACCTGTTCAATATGTCAGCTTTACTGTTGTCATCCTCCACGCGGCCCCATCCTCCCCTTCAGTCTCACTATCCCTCCTTTGTCTTTCTTTTTCACTTATGTACCTGTAAAAGGTTTGTCCCTCTACCCACTGATTTTGGAATGTGTTCTTCTGTCTGAGCTTTGGCTTCCCTTACTGACCTCCTGTCTCCCTTGCTTCTCCTGGTACTTCTCCCTATCCCCTTCTGCCTGTGTCTTTTGTATTGCCTGAATGCAATCTTTTTGGCTTTCACTTTCTTTGCTACCTCTTTGGAAAACCATAATGGTCTCCTCTTCATTTTCCTCTTGTTAACCTGCTTAATGCATAATTCTGTTGTTCTTGTAATCCCCATTTTAAATACTGCTCACTGTTCCTCAACCCCTTATTCCTGTCCCATTCCCCTTAATGCCTCTTTCAAGTATCTCCCCATTTTCCCAAAGTCTGCCCCCTAAAATCCAGGATACGTGTTTTTGTGTGATTTGGTTCTGCTCTTTCTGTGATTTCAAACCACAATGACTGGTGGTCACTGTTTCCCAGGTGCTCCCCACTGTTACCCCCATCACACTGTCCCTGTTTGTGAGCACAAGGTCCAGTATTGCCTTCTGCTGAGTTTGTTCTATGACCAGTTGCTTGAGGAAGGCACCCTGAAGGGATTCCAGGATAAATCTGCTCCTAGTTGATGCTGCTGCTGGGAAGCTCCAGTCCACGTCTGGAATATTGAAGTCTCCAACCAGTACTACTACTCCTTGTCTGCCATCCTTGGATGGCTAGCATCAGCCTCATCTGTTTCTTCCTCCTGGCTAGTGGTATATAGACCACACCCAGCGGATGGCTGGCCCCATTTTCCTTTCCAGCTTAACCCACAGTATCTCTCCCATTTTGTTCCTCCAGGATCTTTGTGGCCCTTATGTCATTTTTCATACAGTGCCACTCCTCCTCCCTTCCTGCCTGCTCTGTCTCTTCTGAATATGTTGTAGCCAGGTATGGCCATCTCCAGTCGTGGTTATCATTACACCAGGTTTCAGTGATGGCCACAATGTCCAGGTCTGACTGTACCATGACAGCTCCAGATCTTCCATCTTGTTGCTAAGGCTCCTGGCATTTGCACACATGGCTTTCCATGATTTGACCTCCCTAGACTGTTTCACTGTTCTACTCCAGCCCCTTTCTTGGTTGTCATTTATCCCTGGTTCTCCTTGATGTCTGCCCTTCTGCTGAATTTTGCCCCTTTTCTGCTTATCCACCTCTTGGGCACTAATCTCCACCTCCATTCTGTCAATGTCCTTCCAGAGATGCAGTCTCCAGAACAGAACACAGTATTCCAGATGTGGCCTGACCAACTGTCTGTACAGTGGCATCACCACCTCCTGTTTTCTACTGCTAATCCACCACAGCATCCCTCAGGCCCTCCACACCACCTTTTCACATTGCTTGGCCACCTTCAGGTCATCCCTTATGTTTACCCCAAGTCCCTTTCCAGTTTTGTTATTGTTAGTATCCCCCCCCAATTTTGTATTCCTGTCCAGGATTCCTGTGTCCCAAGTACATGACTTTGTACTTTTTTGTATTGAATTTAATCTGCCATACTCTTGAACACTCCTTCAATTTGCATAGGTCTCGTTTCATTTTTCCATCCAGTCTGGAGTGTCTACCCTATTGCAGATCTTGGTGTCATCCGAAAGAGGCTTACCTTCCCTTCCCTTCCAGCCCTTCCACAATGTCACTAATGAAGACATTGAAGAGGACCATCCCCAGATCCAAGCCCTGTGGCACCCCACTTGTCCCCCCCATGACTGAACTCCATTTACCACCACCTTCTGTGTCCTGTTGCTCAGTCAATATCAGACCCAGTGTACCACTTTGGGACATACTCCCAGACTGTGCAACTTGTTTACAAGCCTACTGTGTGGGACAGTGTAAAATACCTAGCTAAAATCTAGGTAGGTCATGTCCACAACCCCTCACTGATCCACCGCCCTGGTTACCCAGTCAAAGAATTCTATCAGATTTGTTTGACAAGATCTCCCTTCTGTGAATCCATTCTGCCTTGGGTCTTGTGTCCCATTGGCCTACCTATATGCCACAATCTTTTCCTTTAACATGGAATCCATGATTTTCTGTTAAGTCAAACTAGAATTTTAAATGTTTTGACTGAGGCAACAGTGAGATATAAGTGTTTATCTGCTAGTGAGAGAAATCACATAGTAGTGGTGGTGTTCTTTAGGATAGTGTCAGGGAACAGTTGTGGAGCTACTAAATCATAAGGTGTTGGATGGTTTATAAGCCGATAGTGGATTTAAAACCATATATTTAAAATTTGTTTAGCAACTTTTTAGCTTGTTTTCATCTAAACAAGAAGCATGCCAGGGACAAATTGTATCCCAAAGGGGGAAGCTTTAGCCATTTTGTTGTGTTTTTTAGATGCTGTATAACACAACTTCTACCACATATGCACCACAAATTAATAAAGATGTAAAAACAGAAATTTATTAATGCATTTAGGATGATGTATAAATGTAGTTATTAACAACAAAAACATTATGGGCCCGATTCCAAGATGTGTTACACGTGGTGCAAGGTGATTTACGCCAAACCCCATGGTGTAAATTGCAACCTGCACCATGCGTTACATAATTCACTATTCCAAGTTGTGACCTGAGCCTTGTCATATGCGGGTTGCACCAAATGTGGGTTACACCACCCACTATGCCAGCAACCAGTAGCAGTATGGCACAAGGGTGGGTTATGGCAGCAACTGCACCCTATTCCAAAAGGGCTGCTACCCTAACCCACTTACGCTATTCCAAAAGCTGCAATGGCACAGCAGAGTTAGACCAGCAGGGAAATGATCTAAGAGGCATCCATCCATGGCAATTGATGGATGCCTACTCTGCAGTGCTGCAGCATGCACATTGCCAGACTCCCCATACCCCCCAAAACAGACATGCCCCCCCACCCTCGAATGTTGGGGACCACCGGGGCTCACTGCACAAAGTGCCCCCAAATGCCAGTGCCACCTGGACAGCCCACCCATGCCCCCCTGGTGCTTGTGGTGGTGTTCTGGGTGGGGGGCTCCGGGGTCAGTTCCCAGTGGGCTGTGACTTGTGGCACCCAGGTCCATTGTGTCATTCTTGTGGCACTAGCCTGTGGCTGCCGCAAGTCACAGGATGTAGGTGCCAGGGACCCTGCCTGTTTTGGAATACGGTGCAGAGTCCCCGGCATAGCATTGCATGGCACAACTCACATATGTCTGCGAGTTGTGCCATGCATTCTGGAATCAGGCCCCATATGTTTATTTTTTAGCCCCATCGATGTACAAGAGACTTAATTATTGGAGTTTTCAAGAAGTGAATTCTGTACCAATAAACAATGTGAGCATTTGTGCTGTGAAATTCACTGCAAAAATGTTTAACATAATACATAAGGTTGGACACTTTTTGTTGTGTCCTATATAGGCAGATAGTTAGGGTCATAATACCCTACTTGGCTACCATCATTTATGGGGGAATAAATGATGGCTTATTCAGTGAGGAAAAGGACCCAGCCATTAATTAAATACATTTTAGGGTCAAGGTTGTGCCCCTATAGTTAGGGTTAAAACTTCACTTCAATGTTAAACTCAATATTTTGCACTTTAATAACTTTGGAACCATTCTATTGATTCATATGATATTTTGCAGGCTTCATCAAGTACCTACGATTTCCTGATGAGCCAAGTTTTGTTCTGGTCAGACAAGTGGGTGCAGAGATACAGAGTGTCAAAAAATGTGAAAATTACAATTTTTTGTTCAATTTTTTGTCATGCCACTGCACAAACACAGATTTTGATTTTGGTCTGACATTTTCAGGGTACAAAGGTCTTGGGTCACAGATGTGCCTTTTGAAGATTTAATGAAAAATATTAATCCATGCAAAAATTATTAAATTAAAAATGTCCTATTATTTTCAATGGGAAAAGTTAGATGTGAGTCTCAAAATAGGATTCTGTGTCACAAAATGGCAAGCCTCTATTTCAAATGGGGAATTCTGTGTCACAAATGGGGAGTCTTTTTTCATGTTGCCACCTTCTTGTTTTTCAGTTAGTGAGGGAAACCAAGTTATATAACTCAAAAACATGATTTCTTTGATAGAAACCACCACATGTAGCTTGCTCATAGGGACTCCCTCAGCTCTATTCTGCACTTACATGTTATAGAAATGCCCTTGAATTTCTTTTTTAAAAACATTATAAATCATTTTTCATGACTCATGATATGAAAAAGATTTTTTTCAAATTACAACTCATAAAAAAGGATGAAAATCCTTTCCTTGGCGTCTAGTGGCACCCCCCCAACCTCCAATTGCTGTTGCTGTATTCTTCCTTGAGTCTAGTGGCACCCCCACCCTTCAATTGCTGGCACACTTGTTCCCCTTGTGTACTGGCAGTCCCCCATTCTCTGAATGCCATTTCCAGAGATTTTCTTCTGTCTAGTAGCACCCCCACTCTCCAATTTCTATCCCTCTTATTTGTTGCTCTCCTTGGTGTCTAGTAGCACCCCCGCCCTTTGATTGACATTCCTATTATTAGTTTTATGATCCTTGGTGTCTAGTGGCACCCTATGCCCTCCAACTGCCCTCCTGCTGTGCATTGCTATTCCCATTATCTGTTATTAGCCTTGGTGCCTAGTGGCACCCCCAACCCTCTGATTGCTATCCCCCTTTTGAGTATTTTCTTTTCCTGGTGTCTAGTGGCACCCTCACCCTCTGATTTATGCCCCCCATCCCTTTTCTTTTTTTCCCCTGGTGTCTAGTGGCACCTCCCCCACCTGCCAATTTATTTCATAGCCTGTAAAAAAGAAAATAGCCCTCAATGTTTTTCCTCCTAAAAAAAGAAAATGGTTCCTCACCGATCAGACATCCCCAACCCCCACTTCCCACTCAGCACCCACCACCTCACACCCCCCAGTACTCCACCACCACATCCTCACTCACCTGAACAGGTCAGAGGTTTGAGATCTAATCTCCCAATCGAAGATATATTTTGCTGCTTGAACCGTTGACTTCAATATGAGAAACTAAGGTAAATGAGTTCAATATATTTCAATGGGGTTTTCAACTTTAATTCATAACTTTGCCATTTTTGCATGTTTGGGACCCCAAATTTTCAGCATGGCCTTTTGGGGGCCCCACCTTATGGACAACATCACTGGAATGTCTCAAATCCTTCCTGAAAGATAATTTTGAGGTCAATTGGTGAAATCACCTTTCATGTGTGATTTGAAAATTTTCACTGACTTTGTTCATGAGGTGGGGTCATAAGAAGGCTATAATTAACATTTGGGGTCAAAGTATGAAAAATGGCAAAGCTATATGCATGTGTTTCAGTTTAACTACACTCACTTGTAACTTTGGTAATTTTAAATATTTTCACCCCTAACCGTCAACTTAGACATTTTTTTACATCACCTCATGATCATGACAGCTTTTCAAATCCTGGCCAAGATGTGTTTTCTCAAATGTGGCATGGAGTGATATTGCAGTGGCACGGAATGAAGTTTCAGCAGAGATCTGAAAATTCTCAGCAAAATGAGGATATAGTTATACTGTCTCAAAAAGTAATTCTTCGCAAAAAAAACTTCATTAATGCATTAGTTAGAGTTGGTTACAGTGACAAATGAAATGTGGCGTTAGAGTTTCAACCTCAACATTTCATCCCTGAGCCCCAGGCAGCAACAGGTGGGATGTTCTTGGGTTCTCAACACTACCACTCACCCCATTCTCATATACTATATCCATCTCAGCTTATTTACATATGGAATGGGTGAGGGTTAGGGTTGAGAACTCCAAGGCATACCCCACCCCTGCAGCTGCCTGCAGGGTGGGGATGGAGTGCTAGGACTGGAAAACCTACCAGCACATGTCCCTACTTTTGTCACCGTAACCAACCCTAATTAATGCATTAATTATTTTTTTTTGGCAAACACCAAATCTATAATATACAGGTACTGTATATATATATATATATATATATATATATATATAAAATACAGAGTGAAAGAGAGCGAAAGAGAGAAACCAAGAGAGAAAGAGAGAGATAGGTATACATATTTTTTTTTTTTATGTAAAACATCTTTATTCATTTTCAGTAAACAGACAAACAAACACATACCTGGCAAAGCCAGGGAACACAACCCCAAACTGGCTGTGCGAACTATATACATCCCCCTATGTACAAGCACATTAGAAAACCACCCCACATTGAAATCAAGCTCCAAGGTCAATAATGCCCTGATATAGTACGTTAACCGGTGTTAAAGTACTCCTTCCTTCACAACCAAAATCCTCCTTTATTTACCCGATTGTGAGCATATTTTAACTATGCCCCAAAAGGAGCTCTGACTTACCGGACGGTTTCCTAATGTGTCCCTGGAAGAGAGAGAGTCCCAACCCTTAAGCCCTGCAGACCATTACTAATCCCCTTGTCCTGGTAATGGGCCCAATACAACCCCAGTATTACCATCTAAAAATTATTAAAGCCTCAAGTAGTACCAAGAATAATAGGAATAATAGAGGGAAAACAAAAGGAAAATAGGCACAAAGGAATATAAACATTAAGCAGTCCGACATACTTTCTTGGTTAATTACAGTCTGACAGACAGGCCTGTATTCCAGTGTTCGTAACTTGCTGGGAATAGATCACATCTAATGTTGCCCATCTCTTTACATATAGCTCTTTTCTCCCCTCAGAGAATAGATGTCTCTTTATCTTGGCCAAAACCCCTAGCAGTTCTCTCACCCACTGATCATAGGCGTAGGCCTGATCATCCTTCCAATGCTTTACTAAAAATGCCTTAACTACCACCACCATTAAAGAAAGGTGGTATTTAGGTGCGATCCCTACAATTTGAGAGAAGTCACCTAGAACACATATTTCTGGTGTTATAAAATCTGTATAGTCCAGCATTGATCCATGCCCTGTTTAATCTCTCCTAAGGGTGAGATTTTGCTACATCCCACATTACATTCAACAAGTCACCCACCTCCTTCTCACATCTGAAACACAGGTCTGTCTGTTTCAACCTCTACCATATAGCTTCACAGGGTATAGTATATGTTAGAAACCACGAAAAATTGTATATTTCTATACTTGGGTATCATATTATATTTAGTACTTTTCCAAATACTCTCCCACCTAAGATTTCTGGGGTCATTACTTGTCCCAGTATGGGATTCAGATAGGGTATTCGGGCCCAGAAAGTCCAAAGAATTTTATAAATTGTGAGAGTGATTAGCTCTCTGGTTGATTTCCTTAAGTTCCCCATGAGAGGGAGTTGTCTATGGAGTCCCCATTCCCTTAAGAAACCCTGATAACATTTGTTTAAGTTGTATCCTTTGAAAGAAAACAGTCCATCACATTGTGGTGAAGGACTATATTATCTCCCTGCATCACATCCCTCAGTCTTAGGCCCCATAACTGGTTAGACCACCGGTGTCTAATTACCCGACCCCCTATTACCAAGTTAGGATTACCCAATATAGGCTGGTCTCTGGACTTCATTTGATACCGCTTTTGTACCGGAGTGAGAAAGGACCACCAGGCCTCCACGGTTTTTATAATTGGGTTCCCATACCCCATCCTGAAAAAACCTTTTCTTAGTTTAGCATACAGCAACGATTCCAGAGTGAGGCCAGAGCTTGTTAACAATTGTTTCTATTCGCACTCCAGGCTGGTATGTAATTTTCTCTCATCGCTTTCCGCCCATCGAACCATAAGGCCTAACTGGCCTGCCACATAGTGAACATGGAGGTCGGGCAACCTAATGCCACCCTCCACGTATAGAAGGTGCAAGACATTATGCTTTATCCTAGATGGTTTATCATTCCACAGGAATCCTGAAATTAGCCTCCTGATTATACTAAACCATTTAGTAGGGGCCCAATCGTGCCGTATAGTTCAAAGATAGCTTGTTCTATCTTAGTATATCCCCCTTGACAGCAGATATGACCCCCCCAGATTAACGTCAGCCCCCATCTCCAAATTTGCTGTAATCCAGATGCCTAGATACCTCATTTTATCAGTACTCCATTGCACTCCCAGGGATGAAAAATCTGCCCTAAAAACATATGGTGTCAAAGGTAGAATTTGTGTCTTTGTAAGATTCAACTTGTAATTGGAGACCTTAGAAAAATGACCTATTAATTCTCTTACTCTCTCAAAGCTGAATACTGAGTCTTGTAGATGAAGAAGTATATCATCTGTGAAGACTGAGAGTTTTAACTCCATTCCCCCAATCCTAATCCCCTGAACCTTTACATCCCTATTAATAGATCTCAGAAGGGGTTCTAAATAGATGTTGAACAGTATCGGTGAGAGAGGACATCCTTGACAAGTCCCATTGTTTAGTTGAAATTCCCACGAGATATAACCATTACATAATATTCTGGCCATTGGAGTGCATATAAATTCTTAATGCCTCTGAGGAGACCCTGGGAATCCCATTTTCTCCATTGTAGCAAAGAGAAAGGAATGTGAAACCCGATCAAAAGCTTTTTCAGCATCTAGGGAAATCAGGACTAGAGGTACTCAGAATCGGGGCAAAATTTAGAATATGATGAATTTTCCTAAGAGTATCTTGCGCCCCCTCCT
The DNA here is from genome assembly GCA_016271365.2 of Neoceratodus forsteri. Classification (NCBI taxonomy): domain Eukaryota; kingdom Metazoa; phylum Chordata; order Ceratodontiformes; family Ceratodontidae; genus Neoceratodus; species Neoceratodus forsteri. Next base: position 409,685,874 of record CM028133.1, on the reverse strand, counting down.
CATAAAATCCTACTTGTTCCTGACTGATCAAACGGGGGCAATACTCAAAATTCTATTTGCCAAAATTCTGGTGAGAATCTTAATATCTTGGTTTATTAACGCTATAGGCCTATAGCTACCTAGTGCATCCCTGCTTGTCTGGCTTAGGAATTAAGGTAATATATGCCTGATACAATGGAGGATGGTGAATCCTCCTGCATTATAGTGAGAAAAACTCTTGAGTATAGGAAGTATAGTCTGAATATGGGTCTGATAAAATTTAGCAGTAAGGCCATCAGGCCCCAGTGATTTACCAACAGGGAGAGACTGCACCACTTCGATAATTTTGGATGCTCTTATTGGAGCTTCTAATTCCCTGGCTTGGGCAGGATCCAAAATTGGTAAAGGGATTCCTTCTAAAAAATGCTTGGATTCCTCCTCCCCAACCAAATCTTTAGCTTGGTAAATTTCTGTAAAGTATGTCGCGAAAGCCTCGGCCATCTCTTGTGGGTCTATAATAAGCTTCCCTTCATACTGAACAGATATGATTGTTCTACTTGCTTCCCACTCTTTAATTCTAGCTGCCAAGAGATGCCCAGGGACGTCACCCTGCAGCAAGAATTTGGCGTTGATCTTATTCAACCAAAACTCTGTTTTCCCACAGGCAATATCCGACAATTCCCTTCTCAAGCTTTTGAGTTCCGCATCTATTTCCCCTGAGGACCCCTCCAGCTGTGAAAAGAATTGATCGCCCCAATCAAAAATTCCTCTTTAGCCCTTCTTAGCCTCTTATCCTTTGCAGCTAGACCCCAGCTGCCCCCGACATAGAAACTTACAGGTAGGCAAGCTAATCTTTTGTCTTGCAATGTGGGCACCTGGAATCTAATGATCTCCTGTAGGGCCCCTCCAATTTATCTCTTCTTGTGGGTTCTGTCAAGAGAATCATGAAGCCTCCATCGGTAAGGTCGAGGTGGTGTGGGTCTTGGTTCCCACTGCATCGGATAAGAGTGGGCTGAGAGGGTTCTACCCTCTGTCAGAACTTCCTTAATCTCTGTAAGTGCCTCTCTATTAACCAAAAAATCAATTCGAGTGGGACTTGTGGGCTGCCGAATAGAATGTCATGTCACTGCCCCTATTTGAGAGGGTCTTAATTGGGTCAACCAGTGCTGTAACCTCTAAAAACCTAGTCAGGGCTAGCTGAGCCTTGGTCAGTGGCCCACTGGATGGTGGTATCCTGTCTTCCTGGTTATCGAGATAGGTGTTCCAGTCACCCGCTAGGATAAGAGAGTGTGAAGGAAGATTAGCTATATCCCTTTCTATTGAGGCAAAAAATTTAGGGTCAGAGGGAGTTGGCCCATATATGGATGCAACCGAGACTGTTTTGCCAAGCAAAGTACCCGACAAATAAATCCCCCTACTATCTTGCCTTATTAGCACTTGCACCACTTCATACGAGCAAGTTCTCTTTATTAGAATCGCCACACTCCCGGAAGCCCTATCCTTTCCCACTCTGTATACTTGTCCCACCCATCGCTTCCTGATACCACCCAGCTCTTCTGTCAAAAGATGTGTCTCTTGTAGCGCTGCAATATGTCCCCTTCGTTGTTCAATGTATCGCAAAATGACAATTCTTTTATGTCTACCCCTGAGTCCTTTAACATTCCAGGAGGTTATTTTAAAACAAGACATCAATAAACATCAAAATTATTTCAAATAAGCCCAGATATTGTGCCCCTTCAGGGTCTGCATCCTTGCTGTTCTCACACTTGGAATCTCTCTCTTTCCATCCCTCCTCGTCCCTCCCCCCCTTTACTTCCCGATCCTTTGATCGACCACCTACCTGGGGTTGAGTCATGGATGAACCTGCTCCCGTGCTCCCCCAGCCCCAGCACCCTGACACTGGACCCCGATTCTGGCCCACGGCTCCCATAGAAACCTAAACATGGAAGCCCCATATTCCCTTCAGTCAATCACCCCCCTTTCCCACGGCTCCCCTCCTTTTATTTTCCAAAAAACAAAGGGAGGCAACCCCTCTCAAAGATCTCACTTATAAAATAAATATCGAGCCCACACTGCTCCTCTTTAAATTCTCTTGCATCCCGGGGTGATATCCCTCCAGTTACCAGTACTACTTAGACCTTAGTCCCTTTGGCCATTCCCCCTCTCAGTCCTTCCCCAGAACTGACATAAGGCCCCGTAAGTATGTGACAGTGCCCTCTGAGAGCTACAATACTAGCTGTTTACCCCCTTTGCAATAAGATTCCCTCACCACCCCCCTCTTACAGCTCCATCCAGTGTTCTGAACTCACGAGGATGTTTTTTGGCTCTAATAACACAAATAGTAAGTTTCAAGGGCTCAGTGCCCCCCTGACTAATACTTGATGTGTCAATTTCTTGTAATTCATCACCTCGTGGCCCTTCTATGATCCTATATACCCAGACCTAAGCCGGTCCCTTAAACCCACATGTTTAACAGTAAACGATAAAACAAACAGGCAATAACAACTTTAAATTCCTTTGCTTCTCTTCCATCACAGCCCATCAGGCAGACACGACCTTCTTCTTCTCAGAAAACAGTCATGTTGGGGGCTTGAATAAATCTGGGAGCTCAGCCCATAGTCCCTCCAACGCGTCTTTTGCTGTGAGGAACCTCTTCTCTCCAGCCTGAAGACGTACCACCAGGGTTGCAGGAAACTGCAGTCGAAATTTTATTCCTGCAAGATATAGCTTCTTCTTTATTTCTGCATACTCCTTTTGCTTTTCCCGAATCGCTGGCATTTGGTCTTGAAAAAACCAGAGAGAGGCACCATTCCATTGAGAGACTTCTTTTGTCTAGCAGTGAGCAGCACATGGGATTTTTCTTTGTAGTTGAGAAAGTGCATAATTGTCACCCGGGGCCTCGCCCCCGGTGGTGGCATCTCCCTTAATGCCCAATGAGCTCTTTCCAGGTTGTACGCATCCCCAAATGGTGTAGGGCCCAGCAACTTCAACAGGAGCTCCTGCAGAAAAGAGACACAATCTGAGCCTTCAGCCCACTCTGGGAGCCCTGCTAAAATCAAATTGTTTCTCCAGTTTCTTGATTCTTGATCCTCCATCCTCTCCTCTAATTTCTTAACCTTTTTTTGAATCAACACCACCTCCTGATCAATCACGGATATCTTCCTCTCCTGCGATGAAATCCGGGCCTCGGCATCGCCCATTCTTTGTGCCAGGGAGTGTAGTGCCGGCTTTACCGTGGTGAAATCAATCGCCAGCCCTTGCAGCATTGCCTTAATTTCCCGAATGTCCTCTGCATTCGAGCCTGAACCCCCCTCCTTCCCAGGTTCCTCCTCCTGTTCGGTCAAGGTAGGCGACTGAGGTTTGAGCCTCTTAGTAGCTGGAGCTCGCCCAGCCAGGGGTTCAGCAGATTCGGCTTCCATCGCTAGGCAATGACGTGGCCTGAGCTTGCCAATGTGCCCTCACTGTTTCTTTAGTCTCCTCGCTTCGTATCTTCACAGCCCTTAGCGATTCAGAAGGAAACACACCCACGCTGGCTCACGGGCTCTTGTTGGCTATTTTAAAGTATTTTCAGCCAGTCTCAGAGTAACTTATATGTTATTTTGTACTGTGGGGCCTCGGAGAAGCACGGGAGATGTCTATACCGAATCAGCTCATCACGTGACTCAGAGAGAGATAGCTATATAGACAGATAGATAGCTAGGTGGATAGGTAGATAGATATCTACAGATATAGATATAGATATAGATATAGATATAGATATAGATATAGATATAGATATAGATATAGATATAGATACAGATAAAGATATAGATATATTTATTGCAAAAATTGCATTAATGCACTAGTTAGGGTTAACCATAATGCGATAAAAGTATGGCAATGTGGCATTAGGGTTTTCAGCATTAAATCTGCACCCTCACTCCCCAAACAGCAAAAGGAAAAAGGGTTTGGGGTCTCCAGAGTTTTGACTAATTACTGATGGGGGTTTTCTTTGGAATTGTCATCCCTAAAACTCCCCCCTCCTCCCAAGCCCTTTACTTCTGTCAGAAGCACAATGTATAGCTCCAAATCAGTGCTTCATAGTTAGGCTTGGCAGATTAGATTTAAATTGGTAAATGTCAATAAATGTTGACTTCACTGAACACACACAAACCGACAAAAAAAATTTCCATCTATAATAATCTAAATTTACAGATAGGCAAAGTAGGTTCTATTGCTATTTTGACATGTAATGATAATTTGTGTTTTTATCACTTTGTAAATCCTCAGTGTTTACTGTCATGAACTGCAACTGTCAAAATTAAATCGATACAAATCAAAATAAATGCTTAAAACCCCATCATTTCAAGCAACTGTGAAAATCTAAATGGATAGAACTCAGGGGGAAAAAGGTTTAAAAATAAAAATCAATATTTTCCATAGAAATTATAAAAAAATAAAATTCGAATTCTGCCAACCCTACTCATAGTGATGCACTCTTCAAAAGTAGAAAAGCATGTCTCACCATGATATCCTATGAACACGGCGACCATGATTGAGCAACTGCAAAAAGGGTGACTCAATCATAGTGCCTGTGTTCTGGGCTACCTTGCAGAGTAGCAACAGGATGCCATGGTGAGCGAATATGGCAACAGGATGTATACACATGCATGGGGGAGGGACCATGCCACGTGAGGGGCAGAAGGGGAGGAAGGGTATATGGGCAGTAGTGTGGTGGTCGGCTGCCAAGCTGGCTGTGTGTTGTGGTGGGTAGGGTGAAACAATAAATAAGATGGAAAATACAATGTGAATGTACAAGGTTTTGACAGGAGTTAACTTGATAGAGTAAAAGTTTTCCCTAATCATATAAACAAGTAGTCAAAATCAATAGTGAATGGATGTTTAAAGGCTAGATCATTTGAACATGCACTCCTATCAGTAGGTAGTTTAAATTAAACCAATTAATGAGACAAAGTAGACCATGGAATAACTCTTAAAAAATAAAGTGTAATATGCTAACAGTTTGTATAAGCGAGCAGATGTTAAAGTATGTATTTGCACCAGTAGAGAGAAAGTAGTGCATGGAACAACTATACAAAGCGCAGTATGTTTAACAGCAGTATGTTTAACAGCCAATATAATGGATAATGAATGGAGTAAAGGCTATTTCATGCCAGAACAATTAAGTTAGAATTTAGTCCATGTAAAATATTTAATTAGTACCAGGAAGCACTTGTGGGCTAATTCCAAAAGGATTAATGAATAAGTTAATTGATGCTGGTATATTAAGCCACAAAGTTAATGCAATCTACATGGATTGAAAGCCAAAGTTAAAATCTAATTTAGAATTACAATCAAGTTATTAAATGATTGAAAAAGCTAGTAGATAGATGAATGAGAGTAACACTAGATGACAGTGTATTTTAAATGCCAAGAAACAGCTGTGAATCGACTTTTAAAAGGATTAAGTAATAAGCTCATCCATGCTGGTGATTTGTGTTACATACCCTTGAGTAATTTGAATGATTTGATAGTTGATGTTATTACAACATAATTTAGAATTAGAATAGTCATTAAAGGACTAGTAAAGCAAATAGACAGATGAATGAATGCTATGATAGATGACAGTGTTTTTTTGAATGTGTAAAAGAATCTGTGAGTACAAAGGACATTTCAAAGCATGGAAGATAAGTGTTGAATGTTCTACATTTATAATAATTGGTAACAAATGAAGCATTAAGTAACTGATGTTGTTTTAGTGCATTGTACAAGTTAATACACTCACATTAAGAGTTAGATACAGAAACTGATTTAAACTTTTACTGTTTATGAAGTGACCTTTTCTTCCTTGTTTACTATATTTTATTACATGCTTTTTGTATTTCACAGAAAAATATTATGAAAAAAGGCTTTAATTTATAAGAATAACAGAATAAGAGTTATGAAAGAGGTAAATTATAATATATTAAAAGGAATGAATCAATAGTAAGTGATTTAATGAATGTAAATTCATATTTTCTTTTTTTAATTTATTTTTATTTAAGTGAGCATCTGAGACGATTTCACCTCAGCAAGACATGGCAGTCGTTTTTTGGCCTCAGTTGGCAGTGTTATAAAGTAAGGAAAACATATCTACTTAAGCATAGGTGGTCCTATTTCATAGGAGCATCAGTAAATATATTAATTTATCTTGTGTGTAAAATATTTAAAAATGTTAAAAACGTGTAATATAAATAGGACAAACAAATATAAACTGCATATTATTAAATATAGGTGTTCAAACAAATGTGAATGGTTCATATAAAAATAAACAAGAAATTTGATTTAAAATATTTCATATGTTTTTACAGTTCCCCTGAAGAAGCCTAATTATCTAGGCGAAACGCTGGGATCTTCTAAAACCAAATAAAAATTTCCAAGACAAGAATCAATGGTGTAAGAGCATTTCTTGCTTATGAGCATGCCAATTATCTATGCTGTTCAGTAATTTACTGGAAATAGGCAAACTCCACCCAACAATAATGAGAATTATAATTTGAAGAAAAAAGAGGCGATTTCCCTGGATACTCTCTTCTCACGTGGTGGGTAGGGTGGCAGGCTGGGGTTGGAAGGATGCCAGGTTTGGTTCTGGTGTGGGTGTCTAGGCCATTTTGTTAAATTTTCATAAGTTTTACACATTCCCAACATGCACTCCCCTGGAGTAGAGAATCTTTAATTGGGGGATGCAGGGGATAAAGACCCCCATGGGGGTGTGGGGGGGCATAGCCCTCTGCATATCTTGTAATCCTGTCACCAGATAGGTAGTCTCCATGAGTGTACATCGCCGTTATTCATTTTTGGTACACTCGTTAGGCGATTGCCGTTATGTCATGGAACCCCCACCACATATTGCCAACATAATCTGTTGCAGCTTTCTTCATGCAGGGCCCTGCAGGTCCTGCATGAAAAAAAGAGATCGTGTCTGATCTTTTTTGCTCAGCAAAGTGGGTGGGAATTAGGGTTGATAGGTCCAAGGAAGATCCCACCACTAATTTTCCAAGACTCCAGAGACCCAAACCCTTAATCTTTCTTCCATTTGCTGCTTGGGGGTGGGAGTGAGGAGTTAGGGTTGGAAACCATAATGCCATATTACCCTACTTTTGTGGCATTAAGTTGAACCTTAACTGGTGCATTAACACAGGTTTTTTTTGCAATTAATTTCCTTTCTTTTTGAGATAGTGGAATTGTAATCACACAGATCCTTTTGGGACCTGTGAAGAACAGATGCAGATGTGCAGCCTGCACCACATGAACACTCCATCTGTCTGTGGAAGTTCAAGTCCCTGTGAGCCTTGCATTTCCATATGGCACACGCTGTCCATAATTTGTGGGGCTGTCTGGTGGTCTGTGGAGGCTCAAGGCCCTCTGGACCCTGCTCTTCCATGTGGCCACAGATGCAGATGCACAGGGCAAAGAATGCACCTGTTAGCCGATATAATAGTTTAGACCTACAACAGGGAAAAGTAAAACAAATAAATAAATAAAAATAACAACTAAGCAAACCCTGAAGTTAGAACATATTTGCTGTTCATCTAGTGGTTTTAATCTTTGTATTGTAGAAGAGAGTTGCTTATTAAACTTAGGATCTGTTTGCCATTTCTGGTGGTTGTTCAAGTGGATGTTAAAGATCCCATGACAGCTGTCTAGAAGCATTGGAGACTTTCTCCTGAGCCCTGGCCTAATTTCCCACTTACTAAAATGCTACCACTGGCTTAATCTGGATCAGTTTCAGTTGGTTCGCATATGTATTCCTCACCCCCCTGGGATGGAACTGAAAATATTATTACTATGAAGCCCTCCATTCACAGTCAACAAAAAAAATACCCAAGATGATAAACTCAAGGGGAGTTTTTCTTTTTGTTTGTTTGTTACTGCAGAATGGTAAGGCATGATGAAAATTGAGAATTAGGAGAAACTGGATTAAAATTCTGCTAGAGCCACAGTCTGTAATTTAGAGGGGTTTCAGGATAGATGTGTGTGTGGGGGGGAGGGGGGCTGGGCTATGCACAGTTTGGAATGGGAAAGATTAAAAAACTTCTTTTGGAATTTAGAAAAATGTGTTCTGATTCCAATCCTGCAAGAACCAAATTCTGATTAAGAAATCCTGCTCTTAAGTGACTTCCTTAAGGCAACAAAGCATACCTCTCAACTGCTATGAATTTTGCATAGCACTATGATTTTTACATTGAAATTTACCCTTGTACTACTAAGGGTTGCTGATGTCCTTAATAATGTTAGAGCTATTTCTGGACATATAAACTATTAAATCATTGAACTCATTTAATAAAGACATTCCTTAGCACTAAATATATGGGGCTCACTACGTGTAGGTATATTATTCTATAAAATAAGAAAGTGATACTCATTATGGCCATTTGCTCTGAATTTTGAATGTCAGTGCTATGATTTTTAATGCTGAGCGGTTGAGATGTGTGCCACAAAGTACTACAACATTTGGCTCTAGTAATATTTGAATTTTCTCCTTATTCCAAAGCTGACATTCTCGTCCCATTAAGTCTTCTCCACTTTGTTTTGTTGGGTGCCTTAACCAATTCCGCCCACCAGTGAAATCAGACATGATCCTGTCCATGGACTTTTATGTTTTTTTTCATTTTCCCAGTTTGTACTGAACAGCATCACCCCCTACCCACATATATCCTGAAATCCATCTGCAGTACAGACTGTGGCACTAGTAGGACTTTAATCCAGCTTTTCCTAGTTCTGAAATCAGTATTCCTTACAGTGCTCCACAAATTAAAAAAAAAAAAAAACTTCAGTTTTTCACGTTGGGTACAAGAACCAGAAGTAGAAAAACACAACCAGCAATCGAACCATATAAAGCAAGCATTTGTCAATGCTGAATGTTTGCTTGCTGGTATTAGCATTGGAAATGCGGGAGTTAGACAGATGCAAAATAGGAATGGCAGTGAAGTATTGAACTTCCCACCAACCCCATCTCCATCCTGTAGAAACAGACAGGCATTGAGGTAAATGTTTGGGTCATCACCCATGACAGTCATGCCATGTCACCTCACCCTATTCTGCAGACACCAACAAGTGTTGAGGTGTGCCTTGGGGTGTTTGTCTTTACAGTCACCCCCATTCCATAAGGACATACACTGAAATGGGTGCATCAAAGGACAATGGGGTGAAGTCTGGGGCCAAAGAGTCCAAAGTACACCTTGATGCCTGTCAGTGGCTGGGGGTTGGGGGTGGGATGGTATGAGCAGTACAGTGGGCATTCAAAAGGAACACCCCAATGTCTGTCAGTCTGTACAGGGTGGGACGTTATGGTTAGAAACCCTAATGCCCTGGGCGTTTGTTGGTATTTGCACTACAAATTTTCAACATGGCCTTTTTGTGACCCCACCTGATGAAAGCATTTAGGACCTCTTCTCATGAAAAGTGGCAGTGTGATTTTGTCAATGTGTCCCAAACTTTGAGTTCCAACAGCGATCGTGCCTTTCTGTGCCACATGTATGAAAACACAGATTGGGCAGGATGTGAAGAATGACAGCTGTACCATCCATAGGGAGGTGAGAAGAGATGGCAATGTTGAAAATCTGTAGTGGGAATATTAAAAATGCTCACAGTTCTGAGCATACATGGAAACTGTGCAGTGCATGTGCATAATACAGTCATGTTATGGCCTTTCATCACCAAATTGTCAATATAGGCATTCTAGGACCTCTGCTCATGAACAATGTCACTGTGATTTTCTTAATGTGTCCTGAACACTGATTTCCCACAGCAACCATGCTATTCTGCACCAGAAGTGCAAAAACACATTTCGGATAGGTTGCAAAAAAGGACAGCTGTACTGTTCATAAGGAGGTATGGGAAAATGGTAATGCTGAAAATCTGGAGTGAAAATATTACAAATTTACGAAGTTATGGGCATGCGTAGAAACTGCACAATGCACGCTAGTAACACAGTCATTTTATGGACTTTTGTCACAAAATTTTCAACATAGGTATTTTAGGACCTCTGCTCATGAACAGTGTCACTGTAATTGTCTTAATGTGTCCTGAACACTGATTTCCCACAATAGTGCATAGAAACTACACCGGAAGTGCAAAAACACATTTCAGGCAGGATGTGAAAAATGACAGCTGTACTGTTCATAAAGAAGTGCAGAAAATGGCAATGTTGAAAATCTGGAGTGAAAATATTGCAAATTTGTGAAGTTACGAGCATGAGTAGCAACTGCACAACACACCCTTGTAAACAGTCATTTCTTGAATTTTTTCTACCAAATTTGCAACATAGACATTTTGAGTGCCCACCTCATGAACACTGATGCTGTCATTTCGCTAATCAGTCCCAAAAGGTGATTCTGCACAGTGACTGTGAAATCACCTTCCGGGATGGAACAATGCCATGACAGTGGCTGAATTCATGAGGAGGGGGTCCCAATAACCCCATGTTGAAAATTTGGTGCAAAAAATCCAAAAAATGCCTGAGATATGCACCAAAGTTGAAAAACCCCTATTTATGCCATTATACGGCTTACTGGCATTTCCTCAGTTCACGGTCTGCTTTGAAGAGTGCAGACGTGTTCCCGGTCCACCAAAGATCATCGCGCTGGGCTCTGGAGGTAAGTATGGGTGAGGGGGTTGTGGGAGGCAGGGTGCACAGAGGGTGGGTACAGGTTCGGGGGTGGGTCCACTGAACTCAACGAGACCATTTTCTGATTTACAGGAGTAAAAAGAAAACATCGGCTGATGTTTTTCTTTACCAGAGACATTTGGCACGCTTGGGGTGGCTTCCAGCATGGCACTCAAGTCTTTTTGGGGGAGCTGTAGCCAACGGGGATTGGGCACTCCCATCTGCACATATGGGGGCAAGAACTGGGGAGATTGGGCACCCCTTGGCACAAAATCAATGCTTTGGGGGGGACATTATGCCAACAGGGAGTGGGCTCCCTCGACAGCAAATTACACTGGGAAGGGGGGGATGAAGCCAATGGGGATTGGGCTCCCCCGTCTGCAAACAAAAACTGTTTTGGGGTGGCACATGATGCCGAGGGGATTGGCACCCATTCGCACTGGGAGCTGTCTTAATATTGTTTATGAACATGGTGGCGGCTTGCTGCTGCACTCACAAACAATATTACACTAGGCACTGTTCTGCCCTGCAATGATGGGTTGCTTCCTCATTGCTGCAGTGAAAACGTTACAACTTGGTGGCACTTTTGGAAGCCAGTGTCATCAGCACACTGTGCCTCCATTGGTTCACCAGTGCCAAGCCCCCAAATTCAATGCCTTCATTGGCTGCCACAGTGCTATGCCTCCACAACCTGCTTGTCTCCTAAGCTGCCACATAATGTTTCTTGCACATGCGTGCAAGCAAACATAAAAATGTATATCTCCCCATTCAAAGAGTGCACAGACTGCATCACTCCCTACACACAACAAATGCAATAATTTCTGCCCTATCCTTTACTTTTTGTAGTTTCATTTATTAATATTTTTATAGTTGTATTTACAAGTTCACAGCTTCCAAAGGTTTCCTTTTCCATTATGCTATATAGTTTAGCTTAGTCAATTTTATATATTGACCTAGAAAGGAGGGGTCACTGAGCAATTTTGCCTATTTTCAGCTTCTCAGGGGTGGAGGAATGGAACCCAATTGAAATTGAACCATATTAAGCTTTTGGTGCAGTGGTATTTCAATTTTTAATGAATTAGTTAAATTAATTTATACAAAATAGTACATAATCAGTTTCCTACTCATTCATCATTATGCAACACACTGTATTGGGCTCAGATGTACTGTTACAGTCAACCCAGCAAGTATAAGTATAAAGTAAGTCTCTTATCTGGGTACTAGGGAACAGAGGTAGGGTTTTGAAGGGACTATGGGCAGGATTCACAAAGAAAGCCAAAAATCCCACAACTGCAGGAAAAAGGCCTGCAGCATTGCGGAAATGCAGTTGCATGATATTCATAAAGAAATTTTGAGCAGGTGCGGAATTTTGCAAAATCCCCACAGTTGCGGAAATTCAGCAGCTGCAGAAATTGCGCACATGCTGAAAATCCACAACTGCGGATCCACAGCTGCAGAAATAGCTTAGGAGGCACAGCAACAGTGAACTTAATTAGCTGGAACAGCAGACTTTAACAAGGCTGCCATAGAATGAAGCTGAAGCACCCACAAAGAGACCAGCAACCAGCTCCTCAACTGGGACCACTGCAGCACCACAGGTACCAGCAATGCCATAGCACCACAGTGGCCAACTGTCACTGCTGGTCCTCCCTCCCTCCCTGGGGTGTTCCTGTTGCCTGCAGGGGTAGCACTCACTGCAGGCTGGCCATGCTCTACTGCCTGTGGGGTTCCATCATAGGCTGCACTGTGTCTGGTGGTTGTTGCCTGTTGCCATATCATGGCAATGTGTGCTTTTGTTGCTGTTACAGCAGCCACTGTTATACTATCTGTGATGCTATTACCTATGCCTAATCTCCACCTTAATTTATTCCAATTGCTGGGACACTACTGCAGTTTGCTGAGGGAGAGTTACACCTCATTCCACTGTGTGTAACATTTTTTTCTGCAACTGCGGAAAAAAACTGGTTTTGAATAGCCTTTCAGGGGCTGTGCCTTACTTATCTCACACCTTTTGTCCCTCAGGGACTTCCGCAGCTGCACTTTTTTCCACAGTCTGTAGTGTTGTTTTCCACAGCTGCAGAGGGTTTTGTGAATAGCACTCAGTACAAATTCTCCTTTGTTTCCATAGCTATGGCAGTTTTGGGGACTTAGGGAAGGTTTTGCACTTTCAGGAAGCTTTGTGAATCCAGCCCTATGTCTATTGGACCTGTTAAAATAAAATATAGGAAAGAGGTCTGCAGTCCATAGGGAGTAAATAGGATGCACACGACAGGTTAGCCATAGTATAATACTCATCTGAAAAAGTAGAAATCAGCATCTTGTCAGACCTGTTAAAGTAAAAGGAAAAATAGGTGCATATGGAGGAAATACACTAGTGAGGGTAGTGACAAAGAACTGAGAGATACAAAAGAGGTATAGCACAGCATAGGAATACAGAGAAAGGGGTAATTAGTTAAAAAGTTAATGTTAAGGCAAAGTAGGAAGAAAGAAAATAAATTAAAACAAGCATTTGTCAATGCCGAATGTTTGCTTGCTGATATTAGCATTGGAAGTGCAGGAGTTACACAGATGCAGAATAGGAATGGCAGTGAAGCACTGAACTTCACACGAACCACACCTCCACCCTGCAGAGATGGACAGGTATTGAGGTGTGCCTTTGGGTCGTTGCACTAAACGCTCATGCCATTTCACCTCACACTATCCTGCAGACACTGACAAGTGTTAAGGTGTGCCTTGGGGTGTTCAGCTTTACAGTCACCCCATTCCATAAGAAAATATGCTGAAATGAGTGCAGTTTAGGAGAATGGGGGGAACTCTGAGGCCAAAGAGTCCAAGGCACACCTTGATGCCTGTCACTGGCAGCAGAATGGGGGTGGAATGGCATGAGCATTGCAGCAGGCAATCCAAAGGCACACCCCAGATGCCTCTCAGTCTATTCAGGGTGGGATGTTATGGTTAGAAACCATAACGCCCTTGGTGTTTGTTGGTATTTACACTGCAAATTTTCAGCATGGCCTTTTTGTGACCCCCCCACCTCATGAAGGCATTTGGTACCTCTGCTCATGAACAGTGGCACTGTGATTTTGCTAATCTGTCTCTAATGTTGAATAGCTACAGTGACCGTGCCATTCTGTGCAAGATGTGCAAAAACACAGTTTGGGCAGGATGTCAAAAATGACAGCTGTCCTGTTCATAAGGAGGTTTGAAAAAATGTCAATGTTGAAAATCTGGAGTGAAAATATTAAAAAGTCTCAAAGTTACGAGCATGCGTAGAAACTGCACAACGCACGCTCGTAATACAATCATTTTGTGAAATGTTCTCGCCAAATTTTTAGCATAGTCATTTTGGGATCTCCACTCATGAACAGTGTCACTGTGATTTTGTTAATCTGCCCCGAATGCTGATTTCTTACAGCAACCACGCCATTGTGCGCCACATGTGTGAAACCACATTTTGGGCTGGATGTCAAAAAATTACAGCTGTACTGTTCATAAGAAGGTGTGAAAAAATGGCAATGCTGAAATTCTGGAGTGAAAATATTAAAAATTCTTGGAATTATGAGCGTGCATACAAACTGTGCAACACATGCTCATAAGAGTCATTTTTTGTAATTTTTTCACCAAATTTGCAACATAGGCTTTTTGGGAACCCACCTCATGAACAGTAACACTGTTGTTTCATTACTTGGTCCCAAAAGGTGATTCCATGCAGTGACCACAAAATCACCTTTCTGGACTGAATAACGACATGACAGTGACTGAATTCATGAGGTGGGGTACCAAGAACCCCATGTTGAAATTTTGGTGCCAAAATTAGCAAAAATGGCCGAGATATCCACCTAAGTTGAAAAAAGAAAACATTTATGACATTATACAGCTTACCAGCATTTCTTCAGTTCGCGGTCGACTTTTGAAGAGTGCAGACATGTTTCCAGTCCACCAAAGATTGTGGTGCCAGCTCCGGTGGTAAGTATGGTGTGAGGGTGGTGTGGGGATATGGGGTGCACAGAGGGTGGGTGCGGGTTGTGGGAGAGGGCCTGAACACAATGAGGGACCATTTTCAACTTTTCAGGTTAAAAAAAAAATCATCATGGGAAGGTTTTCCTTTTTTGCAGGTAGATTTGGAATGCTGGGGTAGGCTCCCAGCATGCCACCTATGTGTTTTGGGGGTGAAGACTGGAGCCGATGGGGATTGGGTCCCCCATCTGCAAAGGAACAAGGATCTGTGTTTAGGGGGGAGGCATGATGCTGAGGGGGACTGGGCACCCCCTCGACAAACAAAATGTATGGGGGGGTATTATGCCAATTGGGAGTGAACTCCCACCTCAGCAAATGATCTGGGGAGAGGGCATGCCAACAGGGGGATTGGCTACCCCCATCGGCTTTAATGAGGACTCATGAGGTGGATGGCGACAGCCGCCGCCATGTAACCCAAAATGTTACACCAGGCAAGGCACCGACGGGTCACTCCCTCATTGCAGCAGTGAATTTGTTTCAACTTGGTGGCATGCTTGCTGAACTAGTGTCAGCAGCAGCGTGCCACTGCATTGGGGGAACATGGCCAGGCCTCTAATTGCAGTGGGGCCATTGACCGCCACAGTGCTGCGCCTCCAAAACCCCACTTCTTTCCTAAGCTGTCACATAATGTTTCTTGAGCATACATACAAGGCAACATAAAAAACAAAGGAAGAGAGAAGAGGAAGTGTTGTTTGGGGCAGGGGTCAGTTAAAACTCCCTTACTGCCCCTAGATGGCATAGTGATTAGTAATTTAATGTACTAGTCTGAGTGGTCTAGTGAAGGCCTTTTTGGACTAATGGGCACGGCAACATTTAAAAGGTGGTACTGTGATCCAGGGGCATAGAGATGCCCCAGAGAGAACAATAATTTAACATAGCAACCCTGGTGGGCTAGTGGGCTATTTACAACTTATTGTGTTGTGTTCTGGACATGACCTTAAATTACAGCCAGCTCCAGTAGTGAGAGGAGGGTCTGTGCTGTTTGCTACCCTTAGGAGCTACAAATAGATTTCATTTATTTTGTGAATCAAAGGGAGCCAGACTGCATAGGGGAGTTGAGGCTCAGTGTCATAGAGCACACTGCATATTGTTAAGTAGGTGGGCTGAGGAGTGAGACTGAATTGCATTTTGGGGAGGAGGGGCAATTCAATGCTTCAGAGCATGGCGGGATGCAGTCAATCCAGATTTCATGGAAGAGAGAATGTGAAACTTTTTCCAAATCAAGAAAAAATGAACAAGCAAGAATTGTTGAAGCAGTAACAACAGCCTCCACCCCCCACACACACACAAAGTCAGACTCCTATCAAGAAGCCCATACATTAACAGCAAGCACTCCCAGATAGTTGTGCTGTTTTTCCAAGCTGCTGGGAATCCAATCCAGATAAGGCATTGATTCAAACTGTGCACCAAAAACAGAGAGACAGAATCAGTTTATTTATTTTTTTTAATGAAAGGCACAACCTCCGGCATCAGCATGCAGAAGACAAATGTGCAAGAAATGTTCACACTCAAACCAGAAGAACTTAGGGCAAGAAATTACCACCAGCACTATTATGTGATAAGATCACTTTTATAAGTAGTCCAACATCCAGAGAGTTCATCAAAAAGAGTTTGCTCACAGACCTCACATGCAGACATTTTATGTTGTCTGTATGCCAGAATGAAAGTGAATTTTGGGGGAGGATAGATGGAGGAACATTGAAAAAATGTGGAGTTCAAGGGAAAGCAAAACACTCTGACAGGAGTAATTTCCCTCCAGCCTTCATGAGAGTCAAGCTTTTCAGGAAAGGAATGGATGAGTGACCAGAGTTGGGAAATAAGTTTGCAGCAAATGAAGGCTGAATGGATATAAACAGTTCTATGAGATAGCTTATTTTGTTTTGCTGTCCGACTTCAGATTTAATGTACTCTCCACTATCAATCCATTTTCTTTACAATGCGCTTGAGAAAATGTGATGCCATGGGAGGGCTGGATATAAACATTTCTGTCGAGATACCTTTTCCTTTCAGACTTCAAATATATTTAACAATTCAACTATCTAGGAAAAGATTTCTGTCATGAGGTGACAGGAAGGATAAATAAATCTGTATGACACCTGCTTTTCAATAGATGGCTGTACTTTGTTGGGGTGAGACAGCACATAATGTTGTATTGTACAGGCTGGTAGGGTTGTCTCTAAAGTGGGAGAAAAGTCAAAATAATGGAATTCTGACAGTACTCAACAACAGATGTAAAATACCAATATTTTCTCTTGGTTTGCATATTTTATGGTATGGGTTTATGGACACCTTGGCAGTTTTTTTCACCTAGTGAGTGGCTACGATACACAAAGAAAAACTGAGTTCACCTACCATCACTGTCATTGAATTTAGCATAAAATCTACTGCATACAGTACCTAGTATTTTAAATTTGTCACCAAGGGCCCAATATTCAAATGTTTGTGCAGGTGTTAACCAGTGTTTGCCTTACAAACCAGGTTTTGTGCTGGAGCCCAATATTGAAAAGGCTC
Organism: Neoceratodus forsteri; assembly: GCA_016271365.2. NCBI lineage: Eukaryota > Metazoa > Chordata > Ceratodontiformes > Ceratodontidae > Neoceratodus > Neoceratodus forsteri. The sequence goes on along the minus strand of CM028133.1, from coordinate 409,668,740 downwards.
TGTTGCACCAACAAACAGATGAAGTGCCCGTGCAAACCAAAAAAGGGGGGCATTAAAATGGTGGGGAAGGGACAGGAATATCAGCGCAAGCTGATATTTTGCAGATTTACATGGCGCAAAAGGGTTTTGCATGGTCGTTTTTGTGCCACACAAATACTGCCATAGGAAATATGCAACCCTAGTAGCTGTCAGAGGTAAAGCAACCAATCAGCCAGTTGGCCGCTGGGGGGATATCAGTCTCTGAACTCCATGCACCCCTCCGATCACCAGTCCCTAACTTAAAAGAACAAACCATGGTGCTAGTGGTCCTCTGTCCCTCCAGGTGCCAGCCCCTAATAATAGGGGCACAGTCACACTACTGTAGTTATGGTTCAACAGTCACTTTTATGTTAAACAAAACATTTCACACTTTAATAACTTCACAACTGTTTAAGTGATTTGCATGAAAGTCTGCAAGTACCATTAGGGAGCAAAGATATATCTATGTGGCAAGTTTCGTTCTGGTCAGATGTGTGGGTTCAGAGGTACAGAGTGTCAAAAAATTTGAAAATTATCACATTTTGTCAAATTCTTTGTCACGCCACTGTAAAGAAATGGTGTGAAATTTTGATCTGAAATTTTCAGGGTAAACATGCCTTGGTCATGGATGTACCTTTTGAAGATTTGGTGAAAAAATATGAATCCATTCAAAGGTTATTACATTTTGAAGATTCCCATTATTTTAAATGGGAACAGTTAGATGTGCTGTGCAAAAAAAGGATCCTTTATCGCAAATGGGTAATCCTTAATCACAAATAGGTAATCCTTTATTGTAAATGGGAAATCCTTTTACATGCAGCTGCAATTTTGTCTGACAGTTAACGAGGGAAACAAAATATAGTAACTCAAAATTCATGGCTTCATTTGAAACTGACGCGTGTAGCTTGCTTAGCAGAACACTCTCAGTTGGATTCTGCAGTTAACTGGTGGCAAATAGCTTTGAATGTTTTTTTAGACGTAATAAATGTTTTTTATTGTGACTCATAATATGAAAAAAAGATTATTTTTCATACCATGAGTCATGAGAAAGGATCCTTTTTTGTTATCTGAAAAGTGTTTCTCTGTTGCCTAGTGGCAATCCCACCTTTCACTTGCTATCTCTTCTTAGTATACTGGATCAGAAACTGTAAGTAACCTGTATATTGTTTCTCTTGTGTAGTGGCACCCCCTACCCTCTGATTGCTGTCCGTCTTTTGAGTAATTTCTTCCCCTGGTGTCTAGTGGCACCCCCATCCTCTGATTTATGCCCCAACTTTCCTTTTCTTTTTTTCCTGGTGTCTAGTGGCACTCCCCAACTGTAAATGTATTTCACAGTCTGTAAAAGAGAAAACAGTCCTCAATGTTTTGTTTTTTTCCCTAAAACAAGTAAACCATCTCTTGACGATCAGACACCCCCCCATCTCCCACTCAGCACCCAACATTTCACATCACCCAGTACACCCCCACACACCCTCACACACCTGACCAGGTCCCAGGATTGAGATCTACTCTCCCGATCGAAGGCACATCTTACCGCTGGAACCGCCAACGGCAATATGAGAAACTAAGGTAAATGCAGTTCAATGTATTTCAATGGGGTTTTCAACTCTGATGCATATCTTGGCCATTTTTGCATATTTTGACACAAAAGTTTCAACATGGCCTTTCAGGGACCCCACCTCATGGGCAATTCAGTGGAATTTCAGGACTCCATCCTGAAACCTAATTTTATAGTTGCTTGGTGAAATCACCTTTTGGGCATGATTTCAGAATTTTTACTGCCTTTGTTCTAGAAGTAGGGTGATAAGAAGGCAATGTTTGGGGTAAAAATATGTAAAAATGGTCAAGTTATTTACATGTGTTTACATTTAACTGCGCTTGCTCATAGCTATGGTAATTTTCCATATTTTCACCCTAAATTTTCAACATAGTCATTGTTTGCCATCACCTCATGAATGGCACAGCTGTCATGTTTGAAATCCTGGACAAAATGTATTTTCTCTCCTCTAGTGTGGCATGACATTGTGATGGTGAGGAATGATGCTTTGGCGGGGATTTGAAGATTTTCAGGCCAGCGTTCATGACGTAGCTCATAACAAGGCTATGCTGACAATTTGCTTTGCTGTTTTAGCTGCAGTGCATTCACAGCAACATGCACGTATGTATCTATGGAGGGATGGCATACACAAATAAGGATACGATTAGGGACATAAGGATATGATTACACTATCATACAAATTATGGCAAATAAGAATATGACTATACTATCTCAAAAAGTAAGGACATTCTTGGCAAAAAAATGTGTTAATGCATCAGCTAGGGTTTCAGCTACAAACATTTTGAAATGTGCTGTTAGGGTTTCCACCCCTAACACCCCACCCCCACTGTGCAAGAAGCAACAGGCTTGGGGGTGGGTGTCTTGGGATTGTCAACCCTAACACTCACCTCAATCTCCTTCAGACACAACATTTCAGTGCTGTTTTGAAAAAGGTCAACACTTTACACTGTGAAAAACAAGGTCAGCTCGGTCAATGGTTGTAAACAGTAATTCCAACTTTTATTGCACATAAAATGAACTGCATCAACATGTAAAAATTCTTACCCACTCTGCCTACTTCCTGGTCTAGAGGCATCCATTTGGATCTGTTACTTTTAAGTTTGCGATGGATGTTGCCGTTGTTTTATTACCATGGATATTTTTAGGCAAACAGGCAGTCTAAGATGTGTTACTGTGGGTAATATTTTTTACACATTGGTGCTGTTTGCTTTATGTGATATAAAAATTGGGATTACTTGGATAAGTGCTGACCTTTTTCAACATAGCATTGGAATTTTGTTTCTGAATTTATAAGTATCTCCTAGGTATGTGCACCTGGCATTTTTCTTTAGGTGTGAGCCCCCCAACAGTTGTAACTTTGTGAACTCACCCCATTCTCTTACATTGTAACTATCTCAGCTCACTTACACATGGAATAGGGTGAGTGTTAGGATTGACAACCCCAAGGCAAACCACCCATGCCTGTTGATGCCTGAATGGTGGGGGTGAAGTGTTAGGGTTGGAAACCCTAATAGCACATTTCCAAACTCTTGTAGCTGAAATCCTAACTGATGCATTAACAAATTCTTTTGCCAAGAATATACAACAAAATATCTTTGGTGGCAGTGGTTCCCCTCCCTCCAGTCACCAGCCCCTCATGGAAAAGATGAATCCCTGGTTCTAGTGGTCCCCCCATCCAATTGCCAGCCCCTACTGTTAACAAAGTGATTCCCTGGTGGTAGTGGTCCCCCCTCTGATCACAAGCCCCTCATTTAAAAGATGAATCCCTGGTGCTAGTGGTTCACTCCCCTCTGATTGCCAGCCCCTACTACTAACAAAATGATTCCCTGGAGCTAGTGGTTCCCCCCACCCTCTGATCACCAGCCCCTACTGTTAAAAAAGTGATTCCCTGGTGGTAGTGATTCCCATTCCCCCTCTGATTGCTAGCCCATCAATGACAAAAAGAATCCTGGGTGCCAGTGGTCCCCCCGCCACTGATCACCAACCAGGAAGCACAAATAAATCTACCTGGTGTCCAGTGGTACCCCACTGCAGCACCGGGCATACCCTTCCTCACCTTAGCATTATCTGTGGTGCCACAGGAGAATATGGTGATTGGCACAGCCCTCCTAACAGCACCTTACCCAGCTGCCATATGTTTAGGCAGGGAGCATGCCTCTTATTTATAGGACCAGGCATGTCATCCTGTCCTATAGATAAGAGGCATGCTCTGTGCTTGGACATATGGCCACTGAATAAACAGGTATAAGGAGGGCTGTGCCAGTCACTGTATGCTCCTGAGGTACCATGGATAATGCTAAGGTGAGTTATTGGGGTATGCCCGGTACTGCGGGGGGGGGGAACTGCTGGATGCCACAGAGTTGTTTTTTTGTACTTCTGGGCTGGTGATTGGTGGGATGGGGAACCACTGCATCTGGAATTCTTTTTGTCTTTGAGGGACTGGTTATCATAGGGAGGGGGGACCAATAAGACCAGGGATTTTGGTTTTCAGTAAGGGGCTAGCAGTAGGAGGGATAGGGGTCCACTACCACCAGAGCTTATTTCCTTATGTTGGGGGCTGGCAATCTGAAGAAGGGTGGGGAACCACCACCAACAGGGAATAATTGTGTTAATGGTAGGAGCTGGTGATTAGAGAGTGCAGGGAACCACTACCACCAAATAATTATTTTGTTAGCAGTAGGGGCTGGCGATCATGGGGGGGGGCCACTAGCACCAGAGATTGTTTTTTACATTGGGGGTTGGTGATCGTAGGGGAGGGGGAACAATAGCACCAGGGATTAGTATGTCATGTCACCATATGAACATATGAAAATGCCAGCAGAAACAAGCCTCATGGTCTATTGAGTTTGCTCGATTTTGCAGCTAGACCCTCAACTTGCAGCTGCCCCACCCTCCCCTCTTTATCATTACCCCCCTTCACCAGGGATTGGTATGTTACTTTGGAAGCTGGCAATTGGGGGGGGAACCACTAGCACCAGGGATTAGTGTATTACATTAGGGGCTGGTGATCAGGAAAGACAACTAACACCAGGGATGGCTGAAGATGCCATGGATGGCTGGGCGGGTGGCATCGCACTGCCTATCTCTGCTACCCATGCATATGGGCCCATAATGGGCATGCAAATGGCCCCTTAATGCCTTGCATGCCTAATGGACTCATTTGCATAGGTACCTTTGAAAGTTGCTGATAGTGTTCCAGCGTTATCAGCTCTTGAGACCCATTTCAGGAATCATGTCAGAGTGGTGCTACCTGACTTAGTTCTGTACCAACATGGCCCTATATTCAGTCAGGTAGCATTCAAATGAGTATATCATCCTGGAACCCCTGGGCAATTGCAAAGAGAAGGGCAAACATTTGCACTACACTTTGTGTCGCACTAAATATCAGGCCAAGGTGTCCAAAATAACAACAGATAAATAAGCAAAGACATTTCTAGAGTCAGCACTAGTCATAATAGGGTCAATAACCATGCAGAAATGTAAAGTAGCTCAGCCTAATGCATAGAAACATAGAAATTTAAGACAGATAAGGACTGCTGGGCCTACCCAGTCTGCCCATTTTTTTCTACCTACTGCAGAAACCACAGACCTGACTTGATCTCTGGCTTTGATCTCTTTCCTGTCAGTAGGGTTCCCCTATGCCTACCCCATGCATTTTTGAATTCCTCTCTTGAATTTACATCCCCCACCTCTGCTCATAGGCTGTTCCATGCATCCACCACCATTTCTATGAAGAAATACTTCCTCATGTTACCTTTTAGACTACCCCCTTCTAGAATCATGTCATGACCACTTGTTCAAGAACATCTCTTTTTCCGAAAGATGCTACCCACCTTTACCTTATTTATGCCCTTGAGATATTTGAAGGTCTCTATCATATCCCCCTTTCCTTCCTCTCCCCCCAGAATATACATATCGAGATCCTCCAGTCTCTCCTTATATGATGTATCGTGCAGGCCCTGCCTCATTTTTGTTGCCCTTCTCTGAACTGCCACTACCCTGTCTATATCCTTAAGGAGATGCTGCCTCCAGAACTGGACACAGTACTCCGGATGAAGTCTCACTAATGATTTCTACAGAGGCTTCACTGCCTCCTTCCTTCTGTTGGTGATACCTTTCCCTTTGCATCCCAGTACCCCTTTGGTTCTCCCCACTGTCATGGCACATTGTTTGGCCACCTTTAGATCATCTGATATGATTACCCCCAGATCCATTTCCAATTTGGTGGCCATCAGTGTCTCTGCCTCCATCACGCAAGTCTCCCCTGGGATCCTGTGCCCCAAATGCATGATTTTGCACTTTTTTGCATTGAATCTTAGCTGCCACACTCTTGACCATTGCTCTAGTTTACCTAGATCCCTCCTCATTTTTCCCACCCCTTCCAGAGTCTCTACCCTGTTCCCTGTTGCAGATCTTAGTGTCATCTGCAAAGAGATATGCCTTTCCTTCCAGCTCCTCTGCAATGTCACTTATGAAGACATTGAATATGACTGGCTCCAGGGACTTACAGTGACATCACAATGGGGTAGCTGCACAGTTCGGGTGCTCTGGGGGCCGCTCACAAATTAAGCTATAAAAACCAGTTAAACAGCTTTATTATCTGTACCAACAAAGCAAATGACCTTCCTGAAGATGACTATGAACAAAACGAGGAGGAAGCCCACTCATATGGGGCATATTAAAAACATGATGGACCGTGAAAGAAATCAAGGACCTCTCTCTGAATCTAGACTGAGATCCCCAGTCTCTGGTATTGCTGACTCCTCGGAAAACTTTGATCTTGGTGACCAACATATGATCATGACCAAACTAGACAGCATTATTAAGACCTTACATCGGGTGAAGTCTTCGGTAGCCAACATGAGAGCCGACATGAAAAAAGTTGAAACACGTACTACAGCAGCTGGAAATGCAATCAGGAACGTAGCCGACTCCACCAGTCAACATGATAGAGCCATTTTGTACCTTTTGGTGCGGGAGAGAGAAATGCAGAACAAAATAGATGATTAGGAGAACAGAACACGTAGTAACAACTTTAAAATTTATGGAGTCCCAGAGGACCTAGAAAATTCATTTAAGAATATGGAGGACTTTGTTACCCACATATTTTGAGATATTCTACTGATTCCAGAAAGCATCTCCCTCCCCATAGAGCAAGCACACCGTTCTTTGGCCCAGAAACTGAGGGATCAAGCAGCCTGACCCCATTCCATAGTGGTGCTGATGCTGAACTTCCAAGACCAGCAATTGATCCTACAAACAGCAAGGAAAATGACAGATTTGCACATAGATAACAAAAAATAATTTTTTGATCAAGACTTTTCAGACCTTTTAAATGATAAACAGAGACAAGTTTGAGAGGTTATTAAGCAAGCCAGGGAGAAGAGAGTGAAAATCCAGCTTTATTATCCAGCTCGGCTCAGGATACATATGGAGAAAGGCCTGCAGATGTTTGACTCTCTTAGAGAAGCAGTGCCAACCTTGCAGCAGCTAGGCCTACACTGCCCAGACCTATGCGTGGACATCCTGAAATTTGAAATATCACAAACGGCTTGATGCATGGCTGGGAAGCACAAGTGATTTCAGTCCACAGCAGTTTCCTGGCCATTGCACTTAGGTCGAGATCTATAGGAAATAATGGCAAGAGATGGTGTACTCATGCAGGAAGACATGGAGGTTCCCAGGGGCAGCCAAACCAGAAGATACAGTGTTTTGATCTGAAGAAGTTTGAGGAGAGAGATAATTCTCTTTTCCACCACAGATTGGTGGATGTGTTAACGCCTTAATTGGGTGAACCTTTAACATTTAATTGGCATTAGATGTGGCTAATTCCGGGGAATTGGCACAGGGCAGGATATTATCTACAGAGGCTACTGGGGCAGAAATATGAGTGGGGGGGATTAAGGGAAGTTGATTCTTACTTTCAGTGGGGAATGCAATGCTTAATTACAAGGTTCAAAGGGGAAGGCAAGGATTTGAGTGCTTAGTCAATTGAACTTCTGACAAAGGTAAAGCTGAGTTGGCCCATAGGTGGCTGAATGGAGGTTCAGAGGGAGGATATTTCCCTTCGATGCCCTCTTAAGTGACAGAGGATTTTCTTAATGGGTTCTTCCTTCCTTCTGGTTTACTTATTTTCTTTTTCCCCATCCCCTCATCACTAAGATTCCTGGTTAGAGACAGTTAACAAAGAGTTTGGGGCAGAGCTGCCCCCATCCCCCAAACCATTGGTTTCTGTATTCAGCACAACAACATATAGTTGCAGCTCAGAGTGACATCTAATATTTCACCTGATCCTTTTAGATCAGACCAGTGGTACCACAGGTATCATAGCGTAGGCTACATACCCCTACCCCTAGGTATGGTTCCATCAATAACACCTAGGAAGTACAAAAACTGTGTTTTATTAATTGTGTTTTTTTTTCCTGTTTCACAGTTCAGTGTTTGTTTTGCTATGGTTGCAAAAGTTTACATTTTAAAGTTATACGCAATGGTTGTGCGTAAACCTGTTACTACATGGCATGCTACAATAGTCAGTAAAGTCTGCTCACAGAACTGGATAAGGCATTCAGTGGAAAGTAAGGTTAATGGGAAAGGATGAAGGGCAATTTGGGTCATCGCAAAGGGACTATAGATGGGTTCAATAAAGATTACATCCCTAAATGTACAAGGGTTTAATTTGCCTATCAAGAGAACAAAAATCCTGCATTATTTAAACCAACTCCAAGCTGACATCTGTTTCCTACAGGAGATGAGATTATCAGACATAGAACATGCAAAACTCAGACGATATTGGGTTGGTAAGGTGATCTGCTCATCACGTATTTCTGGGAAGAAAACCAGGGTGGCGATATTGATCTGGAAAAATATTCCACTGGAAATAGTGAAAGTAGATACTTTAGAGCATGGGAGAGGAGTCTTATTAATGGGACAGTTATATTCCCAGACATTGCATTTGGTGAACATCTATGCACCTAACAGTGATGACCAAAGGTTCTACCAAACTCTTTTTAACAAAATTGTGGGTTTGGGAGAGGGTATGTTAATACTGGGTGGGGACTGGAACTGTGTTATCAATCACAGATTAGATTGTTCCTCACAAAATGCTAAAACAAACAAACAAATGAGTAAGGTGGTAAGGGGAGGGATGCAAAAGCTGGCATTGGTGGACATCTGGAGGGAGCTGAATCCTACATCCAGGGACTTCAACTATTACCTAACCCCCAATGACTCACATTCTTGCCTGGATTACTTTTTATGTGGCAATGGGGACATACACAGGGTGAGGGATTGTTTTATTCACTCAAGGGTGCTCTCAGACCACGTGGCAATTACTTTGAGTGTACAATTGGGGGATTGGGGTAGGTGGACCACTTGGAGAGTCAATTCTTCTCTCCTGGGAAGACAGGATTTTCAGGAGCAAATAAGAAATGGCTATACAGGAATATTAAAAACACAATAGGATGGAGAATCAGGGGCCAAAATGGTAATGGGATGGTCTTAAAGCAGTAATATGGAGAGAAGTAATATCATATGCTTCCAAACTAAAAAAAACAAAGAAAGGAGAAACAAATAGCTCTGGAATCTCAATTGGAACAATTAGAAAAAGGACATAAATAATATAGAACTAAAGAGATTCTACTTAAACTAAATAGTGTTAAGAGGGAAAATCAGAATCTCATTGATTCCCAAATAGAGGGCAAGTTGAGGTACTTAAACCAAAAGTATTATGAACATGGCAACAAAGCAGGCAGATTGCTTACCTTCCAGCTATGCAGGGACAAGGCAGATAGATTGATTACAAATGTTTTAACTACATTGCAGGGAGGAACAATTACCACTCATTTTACCCTTAAGAAAATCTCAGAAGCTTTTGAGAAGTTCTATTCAGACTTACATTCCAGGGCCCCAGAGGGACTGGATTCTCCACAAAGGATACAAACATATCTGAGTGAGATCCTGCTTCATAAATTAGACTAAGAGGCCAAATTAAAATTAGAGGTACCTATTACATCTCAGGAAGTTATTAGCACCATCGAGGATATGAAACTGGGTAAATCTCCAGGTCCAGATGGATTCAACATCGACTTTCACCAAGCATTTCGAATGGAGTTATCCCCTACTCTGCTTCACCTATTTAATTCTTGTGAAAGGGAAGATGATTTTCCCCATTCCGGGAGGCAAGCATTTATTTCAGTTATCCCCAAGGAGGGAAAAAACTCTGAATTGTGTTCATCATACTGACCTATATCCTTTCTTAATGTGGACTCAAAAATCTTTACAAAAATCTTGGCCAACAGAATAAATACTATATTGCCAGATTTGGTTCATTCAGATCAATCGGGATTTGTTCCCAATAGGCACCTTGGGGATAACATCTGAAGATGTCTTAATACTTTACATAGTGACAAACAATTTAAAGGACACTAAGTTGCTATTGCAATTGATGCAGAAAAAGTGTTTGATCGCCTAAGTTGGAATTATTTACATGGGGTTTTGGAGAAGTTTGGGTTTGGGGAACAGATAAGAACCTGGATTAAAGCCATTTATCATACCCCAATGGCTAATATAAGAGTGAATGCCCCATCCCCTATTTTGTTTGCTCTTTGCATGGAACTCCTTGCAGCAATTATCAGAACACATCTGGATTTAGAGGGTATTAGGGTGGGAGGGGTGGAGAATAGAATCTCACTTTATGCAGACGATATGATGCTGTATCTTAGGAACCCCGGTAGAACTTTTCCGGTATTATAACACATACTAATTATGTACGGGAATTTCTCTGTCTTTAAAATTAATAATGACAAAACAGAAGTCATGCTAGTGAGCGGTCCCTCCACTGCAGAATTAAAACAATTAATCCTCTTTCATTTGGGTTTCTAATAGCATAAAGATATCTAGGCATTTATATACCTCTTGATTTAAAGCAGCTTTATTTGGTTAACTATGGGAAGTTGATAAAGTCAGTGTTGCTGGATTTAAAACGTTGGGAGCTTCTCCTCGTATCTTTGATAGGGAGGGTTAATACTATTAGAATGAATGTTCTGCCACATTTTCTTTTTCTATTCAGTGCCCTTCCACTGTCCATTCCCAGTATGGAGTGGAAAAAAACAAAACAAAGCCCTCCATTATTTTGTATGGGCTGGCAAAAGAGCTAGGATAGCATGGAGTGTACTGATAAAAACCAAGGACCGGGGGGGGGTTGGGCTTACCAAATTTGAAAGACTACTACCTTATGGCTCAACCATGGGTGGCCCACTTGAAACAGGATCCTGATAATATATGGACTGAGAAGGAAACTGGGGATGACCCAGAGATATCCCCTATTTTGGATTTTTCAAGCCCACTGGAAAGGCTGAAGGGAATGAAAATTAATAACTCTTGGATAGCACAAACATACAAGAACTGGGCTGCAGTGAGGAGGATGGCTGGAATTGACACCTATCTTAATAATAGGGCAGCGATTGTACATTGCACACATTTTGCCCCACCCAGACTGGACCACGCCTTCAGGGGCTGGCAACGTAGGGGTCTGATTCAATTTGCCCATTTCTATAGCCAGGGCTAGATTAGGACCTTTGGCTCTCTTCAGCAGGAATATGCTATACTCCAAACACACCTTTTTAGATACCTACAAGCTGTCACATTTCTTCAGTCTGTCTCTAATGCCCTTGACATCCAAACAGGTCCTCACCCATTGGAACAGGTAATTTAATGATCAGTAGATAATGCAAATGAAACACATCTTATATCCCAGTTAATATCCATATATAGGTCTACAGTAGACGTGACTCCACTGATGGCTCAGAAGGCATGGGAGAGGGAAATGGGGCTGCAACTGGACACCTTAACCTGGAAGAGGATTTGGGAGGGTGGACTCCATACTTCAGCTGCAAACACCTGGTGGGAGTTCAGGTGGAAGGTACTGGTTCAGTTTTTTAATATGCTATCTAAGGTGAAACACTATAAAGTTGGGACAACAGAGTCTTGTTGGAGAGGGTGCAGAGGAGTTGGGACCCCATACCATGTTTTCTGGGATTGCCCCAAATTTATCCCCTTTTGGAGATAGGTAGGGGATCATTTTCTTGAAATGTCAGGAACAGATGCCCTGATTGATTTCTCAATGATGGTGTTGGGTTCCATCCCAAGGGGCAAGAGATCCAATGCTAAAGTATCATTTTTGGAAATACAATTAGCAGCTGCTCACAAAGCCATTACTAGAAGATGGTTAAATGTTGACCCTCTGGTACTGCAGGAATGACTGGATATAATAAAGGATATAGCACAGATGGAAAAAATTATGGCTGAACTTAGATTAAGAGGGGATAAATACACAATAGCATATGGCTACCCTTCATGTATGAAGCAGAAATGGTGGACAGGATCTCGGTTCTCTCGCAGCAGGCATTTCCTCAACAGTTCTTAATCCATTTGGTTCTAGGGATATTGGAGCTGAACCCTTTCTTAGATACATCCCACTGTATCTAATATCTGAAAGTCAGACTATAGATGTAGTACTTCAGTCATGTATATTAGTTGTTACAACATTATCTTTATTTTGTCATAACAATTTTTCTTTTTTACTGTATCATTTTTAAGATCAACATTAAGTCAAGAATGACAGGAGTTTTTCTCCAGAGTTTGTTTTTGCTTTTAAAAATGCAATCTCTTTTAAGTAAACAGTGGACACTGAAGTGTATTTCAGTACATAAAATTAGTTTGAAGTATTGGACAGTCCTGCAGGGAACTACATAGTATGCTGGACATTTTCAACTGGAAGCTGAACTGGACCCCATCATATAGCGTAGAACATATCTAAAACAAAAAGAGATGTTATGAACTAATGGACTTCCAGAGCAATTGTATACTTTACTATAATATGTATGATTTTATTATTGAGGACTATGTTACAGTCCTGAATATGATAACTGATGTGTCCTACATGAGTAAACTTGAAGTTTTAAAAAAGGACTGGCTCCAGAACTGATCCCTGTGGCACCCTGCTGGTCACCCTCCTTTCCTCGGACTGAGCTCCATTTACCACCACCTTCTGTGTTCTATCCCTCAACCAGTTCCTAACCCAGTTTACCACCTTGGGACCCATTTCAAGGCTGCCTATCTTGTTTGCAAGCCTCTTATGTGGAATGGTGTTGAAGGCCTTGCTGAAATCCAAGTAGGCCACATCCACCACTTCCCCCAATCCACTTCCTTGGTCACCAAGTCAAAGAAATCTATCAGATTTGTTTAACATGACCTTCCCACTTTGAATCCATGCTGCCTCAGATCCTGTGCTCTGTCGGATTCAAGATGTTCCACAGTCCTTTCTTTTAGCAGTCATTCCATTATTTTTCCCAGCACTGAGCTCAGACTGTCTGGTCTATAGTTTCAGGCCTCCTCCTTGGTCCCACTTTTGTGTAGAGGGACTACATCTTCTCTTCTCCAGTCCTATGGAACCACTCCAGTTTCCAGCGATTCATTGAACAGGGCTGCCAGTGCTGCTGCCAGCACCTCCCTAAGCTCCTTTAATATTCTAGGATGTATCCCAACTGGTCCCATTGTCTTGTCCACTTTTAGCTTTGTGAGATACTTTATAACGCTCTCCTAAGTAAATGGACTAGAGTACGCCTCCCTCCCCTTATTGTTCCTGCCACTTAATTGTGGTCCCTCACCTTCCCCCTTTATGTGAATACTGAACAAAAATATTTGTTCAGGATTGTTGCTTTTTCCATGTTCCCCTCTGCACACTCCTCTTCTTCACCCTTAAGCCTTAAAACACCACCCCTAGTCTTTAACTTTACTAGCGTACCTATAAAGTATTGTGTCCCCTTTTTTAACTTCCTGGGCTACTTTTTCCTTCATTGGCACCTTTGCTCTCCTGACTGCCTTCCCTGCCTCCCTCTGCTCATCATGATACACTACTCTGTCCTCCTCCTTCTGTGTTTCCTTGTACTTCCTGAAAGCCAACTTTTTCACTCTTACCTACTCAGCCACTTCCTTTGAGAACCACAGTGGTTTTCTTTTTCTCTTGTCTTTGTTTATTTGCCTAACATAAAGGTTTGTTGCCTCCGCTATGGCTCCTTTTAGATGGGCCCACTGTTCCCCAACTATGTACCACCCCATCCTCCCTCCCTCACTGCTAGGGCTTTCCTGAGACATACCCTCAACTTTGCAAAGTCTGCCCTCCTGAAGTCTAGGACCTTCGCTTTCATGTGGCTTGATTCTGCCACTGTTCTCATATTAAACCACACCGTGCAATGATTACTGAATCCCAGGTGTCAATCCACCAAGACATCTGCAATTCTGTCCCCATTTGTCAGTACCAGGTCCAAAATTGCATCCTCATGGGTGGGTTCTATCACTAGCTTTCTGAGGCATGCCTCTTGCAGGAAGTTCAGTATGTCCATGCACCTGGCTGAAGCTGTGGCTGAGATGCTCCAGTCAATATCTGGCAGACTGAAGTCACCTACCAGTAGTACTCTCCTTTTAGTCATCAGCTTATGGATGTCTTCCACTAAAAACTTGTCCAACTCTTCCCCTTGTGCTGGAGGTATATGGATCACGCCTATGCAAATAGCAGTGCCATTGTATATCTCTAGGGTGATGCACAGGGCCTCTTACCCCACAATCCCTGTATCTCAGTTGCTTTTATACCCTCCCTGATGCAAAGAGCTACCCTTTCTCCCTTTGTACCCTCTCAGTTTTTCCTGAATAGAGTATAACTTGGCATAGCTACATCCCAGTCATGGTTCCCATTATACCATGTCTCAGTAACAGCAACAATGTCCTAATCAGCCTCTGCCATCAAGGCCACCAGATACGGGATTTTATTTCCCATGCTGCAAGTGTTCACACACATTGCCTTCCATATTCTTTATGTCCACTTCTGTCATCCCCCATTTATCCTCATGCCTTCCCTCATTAACCTCCCCATGGCCTTTAATCCCCTTATTTCTTTTTTTCAGCATTCTACCTTTTCCTAATTTAGTTACCATTGGTGATTTCCTAATTTTAGGGTCCTTCCTGCTTACTACATTAACCTGTGGGGGTGGGCAGTTTGATTCTCCCTGCTTCCTTTTGCCACCCCTCCCTTGGCTAGTTTAAATGCTTGCCATTGAAACAATTAAACTGCTCACTAAGGACAACGGTCCCCTCCCTGGATCCATGGATGCTGGCCATTGCCCTTGTGCAGGCCCACATCCCCCCAGGTGGGTCCACAGTCCCCAGTGAAGCCAAAACCCTTCTCTCTGCACAAGTTTCTCAACTATGTGTTGAACTCCCTGGTGTGGAGGTTCCTAACCTCCCTCTTGTGGTGGACAGGCAGCACCTCTGAGAAGGCCACAGAATTTGCTTCCTGCCCAAGGCCCATCCCCAACTCCCCAAACTCCTCCTGCACTCTCCCTATCCCTGCCTCATCCCTAGCCAAGTCATTGTTCCCAGAAGGACAATGACATCCAACTCCCCCCTTTATTGTCACCCTAGTCATCCTCTGGATTCATTCTCCATCCTTCTAAGCTGTGCCTCCCAGCAGGCACTTAACCTCCCCCTCCACCCTGGTACCTGTCCCCAACTCTACTCCCCAGACTATAGAGTCCCCCATCAGGAGTTGCTTCCTCCTCCTGCTCTGGGGTCCTCTGCTACACCCCACCCCTGAGGTCTACACCCAGGAAGACCTCCACATCCATCCCCGCCACTACTTCTGGTGCCTCTGTGGAACTGTACTGCCCTGCTGGTGTGGTGTAACAGTTCTGTAGTTGTATGGAATTTTGGATATGCCTATGCTCCACCACCTTAACCCTCCCCAAGCCCACTGTTGTCCATCCCTTCCTCCTTCCTGGCATCCTCTGAGGAAGCAGAAGTGGACATGGTGGTCTATGAGTGGGGGAGCTGATCCTCCTGCCCAAGCCAACTCAGCCTTGAGTATGGCAACTTCCTTCCTAAGCCCAGAGAGGTGCCTGCAGATGGAGCATCACTGCAGTCTCCAGAAGGTCTCCCTAAAGATTACTGCCCCTCAGCTGCTACACAACACTGCACCACTCCCATCATGGCTACTCCTTACTTCTAGACCTTACAAGCTTTTTTACAGTATAACACATTTCACCTCAAAAAGATTTCCAAGACTTGCAGCAATTCTATGTATTCATGGGTTTCAAACCCTTTTCTAGCACTACAGTATATCAGCTAAAAAAAGTTCAGCATGTTACCACTGGCAGAAAGAGAGAGAGCCAACTGCACTCCCCTTCTGTAATGCCACTGAAATGACCCCATTCTTTCAGTGTCCTCAGAGCTAAGTATTGCCAGAGCACACAGTGTCATCATACAATTTGATACCAGCAATATCCTGAAAGTATCACTGTTGTCTTCCAAGACAACCACCTTTGATCCATTCAAGCTCCTCTCTGCAGCTACTTCTCTCCTCCTCAGACTTGCTGCTTGTTGCTCCCCAAATGGTCCAGCCACTTACTCCCTCTCACTCCCACTCCTGGGCACTGTGAGGCAACTGAACTATAGGCAACCTTACAGAGTCTAGCAAACAAGAGGTTGCTGTATAAGTGAAAGATAATGAGCATCCCTCCCTTACAGAAATAATTACATGAAATGTGTTCATGCTGCACACATAAAACTACCCATGTGATATGCATGATGCAAGCATGATTTAAATGTTAAATTGGAACTGACTGTACGCATGTGGCATGCATGCAGCAAGCAAGTGTGGAAAGCATGTTTTTTGTGTTAAATTGGAACAGATTGCATGCATGTGGCATGCGTGAAAAAAGCAAGTGGTCACTGATAACTGCACACACAAAAATTAAGTGACTTGCTTTGGATCACACAGTATACAAGTGTGGGTTGTTAGGATTTAAACCCAGGTCTTCAGGATTCAACATCTCCTGGTTTGCAGTTCAGTGCCATTAACCACTAAGAGATACTCCCTGCATACATACATTATGTCTCACTTGTACTTCAATACAAATCTGCATACAGTACAGCTGCACACATGCGGCATGCTTATAGCCACTGCTATACTTTTTAGATTTCTTGCCTCCATCTCAACTGTACAGCTGAACTGTAGTACACATACCAGTGGAAACACATGTGGTTCTTCCCACCCCAAAACACACACTTAACCACAAAACTACTTAATTACTTCTGTCTGGCCTGTACTTCTACTATTTTCTCTTCATAGCATTGAATACTTCCAAGCAAACAGTCTTTAAGGGGAAAACACTAAAGCAGCAATAACTCAACACCCACCCACACAGCCAGTCCCCCCCACACACTGTAGTGGGTGCAGCCACACTGCTACAGACAACCTACCAAGTATATATGTGTATATATATATATATATGTATATATATGTATATATATATATATATAGAGAGAGAGAGAGACAGAGTGTCTCTTACTTGAGTACTAGGGAGCCAGAAGCAGAAGTCTTTAAGAAATGATGTCCATCAGTCAGAGTGCTGGGGTGGGTGTCCCAGCTGCACAAAAAAACATCCACAGTGAAGACCATCACAGCAACACAAATTGACAGAAAGTGTCTGGTCGCTGTGATGGTCCCTGCTGACACTGGCACTGAATCTCCCTCTTTTTCATCCCTTCCCTGAGAAATAAATACCATGGGGTGTGGTGGGCATAGAAACCCACATGGGGGGTAAGAAAGGTGCAGCCCCCTGATGAAAACACACCAATATCCATGACAGTACAATGCTGACACTCAGCATTTTGTCTGTCGATATTGTAGATGTTGGTAATGTTGCTATTGTTGTGGTATAGATAAACTGCTCAGGTGTACCCCCTTGAAATGAATGGAGTTATTTTGTATTACTATTTTATACATTATGATGGTGAGTTGGAGAATAATGAAGGCCACTGTTCTACTAACAAAGCCTTTGTTAGTAGAGCAGTGGCCTACATCAATCTCCAACTCTCCATCAATAATGTATAAAATAGTCATAAAAAAAATACCCATATTCACTTCAATAAGGCACTCCCCTGCACTCTCCCTTGCCTTGTCTCATAATGTGCCTGAGTATGGGGATGCGGAGGTTGGATTCACTGGGGGGGACATAAGCCTGACTACAGTGGGGCTCCAATGGTCTGTGCATACCACACAGTAGCCTGTGACATGGGTATCAGTGATAGGGCACTTGAAATAACAGCGATTCAATCCTGGCACATGTCAATGGGGCTACCACTGAGGAATGGCAACTGGATGGGGGAGGTGGGCGCATATAGTGACAGGACATTGCTATATGTATACGCATGTGGGGGGAGTGAGAATGACAGAAGGGAGGGATGGTTGGCATGGTGCGGGGCTACCGAGCTGGCCCCATAGCATGATGGGTGGGTGGCAGCCTAATGCTGTGAGGGTTCCAAGTTCGGGTATTGTGGCACCTACATTTATGTGCACCTGGACCGAAATGTTTTTTTCTGCAGTTTTTGCACCCCCCTGCGTTGTGCCTGGGTTATGCCCCTATCATCCCACATATACCTCACATACACCTCACACTGTATTCCTGGTCTATTACACTGTAATACTGCTATTTTGAACTAACATATAGATATGGGCACCCATCATATAAGCATGAGTGCTAGGAATGTGCTTTGCTGCTAATATATACTAATGTTTATCATGCATGATTCATTATACCTTACTATAATACATTTATCTAGATTATGTTTGTCTTTCATATATATTCCATATATACTTTACCTAATCACTGATAAGATGATTCTGAGGGATCATCAGTGATTATTGTATACTTATATTCTTATATAATTAAATGTAGTGTGTGTTTTACACTCAGACAGATATGCCACATGTAATAGAGTCCTGTCAGTGCTTCTCTTTATCTAAGCAAGCTGACAGAGAGAAATCCTTTGTTGTGTCTTATATTATACATAAGAAAGAAATGCCACGTGTAGTTTGAACCCATCAGCATTTCTTTTGTCCAGTCTATAATGCTAATGGGAGCATATTCTGTTTCATATGATACTCATTAGTAATTCTGTCTCTTAAGTCATCATCCAATGGAGAATGACTTAGGACCAATACATATTGTTTCTCATATATGTAACTATGAGGTAATCTCTGTTACTATGCTGTTATCTGTATTATTTAGCCTTCTGCAACCCAGTAACACAGGAAGAGAGAGAGAATTAGATCTTGGTAAACCTGAGATCCTACAATCCTAGAGATTATGTACATTCTTCAGGAGAGTTGTGAGAAACCCTTCTCCCTTGTGATTTTCTCTGTCACATGCTTGGCTTAAGTGGTATAATAAACTTTATTAGTACTCCTTGCTTGTTTATGAATGTTTCTTGGCAGACTCCGAAGACACAAGAATCTGTATTATTAGTGTTATTATAATTTACTCTACTATCTGAGATTGTTTACGTCACACCTGGAATTAGAAATCCTTTAGTAGAGGGTGCATCAGGTGCAGCCGCTGCCTGTACATTCAAAATCTAAGTCCCTGGCACCGTTTTCTTGCGCACCAGGGGTGTACATTGCCGAAATTGATTTTCAGTGATGTACACTTGCCCTGCCACCGATTGCGATTGTGCTTTCAAGGTAATCACATAAATCCTACCACACTGCTCAACTGTCCCTGAATGTAAGGAACAGCCTTCATTTTGCCCTGGAAAACTGCGGTGCCCCTCATCCATCCCTTGTGCAAAGTGTGCTGCTCACACAAAGAATGTCCTGTAAATTTAGACTTTATGGTAGGGGCGCCATTTCAGATTTCAGCAGGGAGAAGCCAACAACCAGTGGAGGCCAGGTGCTAGTTAGCTTCTTGATAGCAAGCTCAGGAATGTCTGAAAAATCTCTAAAAGGTAAAGTGTATTTGTTGTGACTGAAAAATAATAAGCAAATCATGAGAAATTCAAATGTATAAGATTCCTCTGTCTATCCCCCAGAGTAGTGCATCAAATGTGGACTTAAACCTAGCCAGTTACTAGCTAAGGTTTTTTTCCTAGATGAAGTTCTGATCACCCCCACAACAAAAGTCCCAATTCTTTCCCCAACTCCATTCCATTCCATACTCATCCCATATGGGTCATGAAGCCACCCTAAGGTGCAGAAATGTGAGAAACACATCAATATTTCAGTCCTTTCTCCTTCCCCAATCCCCCTGTAGAAAAAGTTACTTACTTTTACTTAACAGGTCATCTGGCCAGAACCTAAGGCCTGGTCCAGTGTGTCATAAGCCCAGTTTTCAGTCTGCTCCTCCTCTGTTCTTCTGACAGAAGCTGGATGCTAGAACCAACCATCCCAGGTCCCCAACATGGGCCACAACTAAGTCACCTCACCAACTAAACCCACCCAACCAGTTTTGCTTGCTTCTTGCAGGTCATCTGGCCAGAATCTAAGGCCTGGTCCAGTGTGTCAAAAGCCCAGTTTTCAGTCTGCTCCTCCTCTGTCCTTCTGACAGAAGCTGGATGCTAGAACCAACCATCCCAGGTCCTCAACATGGGCCGCAACTAAGTCACCTCACCAACTAAACCCACCCAACCAGTTTTGCTTGCTTCTCGCTGTCATTCTGCCCCCTACACCACTGTCATCACTGCTGCTAGGCCTAGCTTGCTGCCACTGGGGGCTCTCACTGATTTTGTTTGTGTGAGGTGAGCCTAGTAGTGTAAGTAGGTAGCCTAGTCTCAAGTTAGCATGAGCTTCCACAGGCCAGGAGGGCACTCATTGTGCAAAAGATTAAACTAAATATAATGCCATTATTGCCACACCATAAGAACAACCTAGGCACAAATATAGTGGGAGGGAGTGTAAGTGACCCCCTCTGCCCTAACTAAATGGCACCCCTGCTTTGTGATAGAAATTCATTCTCATGTGCTAACATTGGTACACGTAAATATAATGGTTTCCATTGTGTTCCAAGGTACTGTATCTCCATGTTTCAAGATGTTTCCTGATCATTGTGATGGTTAGTGTCCCTCATTTTGAGTGTCTAAGTTCCTCATTTCTGTGACAAAATGTGAGGTATGCTGCATGCTTCCAAAACCCTACTCAGCACAAAGAGTAGTGAGCATGACCATAGTGCATATACATCATACAGAATGACAAAGGGAAAGTAAGTGAGCAGTAGCAGTCATGAAGAAACACATTTGTAGCACTAACTACATATCAGGATCTGCATGGCGCAAAACAAAATGGTCAGGCTTCACAACACAGAGGCCTTTCTTCGCTCATCTGGAATGGGGGATGTTGTCTGACTATATACTAGGCATTTAATGCAGCATGCAAACAATACTTTTCAAATTAATGGCAATTTAATGACAAAAATCAAAAGCTACTGAACAACTTGCAAAAGGATCAGAATTAATGAGTTTACCTAATCTTAATGGGAAATCAATGAAAATAGTATTTTAATGGCTCTAATTATTAGCAGTAGTATGAGAAATAGACACTGATGTATTTTTTAGATGAGATTTGCACCAAATTAGTTGCTGCATACATGGGAAGCATGCAGTATGTGAATCTGATGTGATTTTTAAATGATGTTCATACCAGCTTAACTGCTGTGCTCATGTCAAGTGTGTAACATGCGAACCTGATGTGATTTTTAGATGTTCACACCAACTTACCTGCTGCACCCACGTCAAGCTTGCAGCATGCAAACCTGATGTGGTTTTTGGACCTGGTTAATTTAGGTTCATTTTGTACTTTCTGCATGTATACTGCACTCTTATATTTCTGTAAGGGCTCTTGAGCTGGTACTGAGCACGGTAGGGGGAAACACAAGGGAGTGATGACTAAGCCGAGAGGTGGAGAGGAATTAAAATAATAAAATAGAGGGACAGTGATAGATAGATAGACAGACAGACAGGCAGACAGATTGATAGATTGATCTAGAGCTAGTGTGAGAGAGAGAGAGAGAGAGATATCAGTTGCTGGCTCACTGCTCAAACTGAAACTGGCAGCACAACTTCAGCTGTGCCTTCACAAGTCAAACAAACTCTGGTCAGAGCTGATACAGCTGCGGTGAGCTCTTACCTGTTCAGGTAGCAGAGCTGTGGCAGCACAGCTCTCAGAGCAATGGCAGTACTGGAGCAATGGCAGCACGGGTCATAGAGTGGTAGTGGTGACATCAGAGTACCAGTTTTGGAGTGGTGATGGTTTGCCACTCAAAAGATGGCAGCAGGGGAAAAACTGCCTATGCGCAATACTCACACATGAACAGTTGTACCAGAAGTGCACTCATAGAGTAGTGCACCTTGGCAAAGGGGGGTGACCATGCTGAGGAGGGGATCTCTGTCACAGAGGACAGCACCTATGGAATCCGCACTGTCATGACCCTGCCACATCACTGTAGGAGAACAGAGGGTCGTGTTCTGGAGGTGATTCGCAGTTCTCCTACAGTGATAGCCAAATGTCTGCAGAGCTCCACCCACGCAGCCATAAAAAGTCATTCAGTTCTTATACAAAGATGCAGATGAACAGCTTCTCTTGTTAAGCTAGGCACCCTGGATATTGGGGTGCCTAGAAAGGGTGTTTCTGGAGGTTTTTTTGGCTTAAAAAACACCAGATTCTAAATGGGTTCTGTTCAGCTAGGTTCTTGTATTTGCTTTTAAATGAACCATTTTTATGTATTTTCCATGTTTTTACTTCAGAGGGAAAACAAGATGATTGAAATTTGCACTGTAAGCAGTATGTGGTGAGAAATCAAGTCGATCACTGGTGTTACAAAACTGTTCATGTTTTATCAGAATGCCATACAAAAAAAGTCAAGCTTATAGACAGGCTTGAAACAGGTATAGTCAAGCCATCAGGAAAGCTAAGCAAGGTTATTTTAAAGACAAACTGGACGATAAGTGAAAGAGTAGTCCCAGATCCTCTTGGAGTATTAGAGCTGGACTGATGGGAGGAAATAAAACAAAGTATACAGGTAACTTCCAAATCAATGGTCAGCAGATTCCAGTGGGTACTGAGGTTGCAGATGCATTTAATGAATACTTCAGTGGAGTGTGGTCTGCTGGGATGGGATGTAATACCCAAGGTTCTGTGGGCACAGAACAAAATGTGACCCAGGGAGAGATCGACATGCTGAATGCTGGGCTGGCTAATGATTTCAAATTTGAAAACATCTCAGTGGCAGAAGTTAGAAAAGAATTGTTAAAACTTGATGTAACCAAAGCTGAAGGTCTTGATAGAACTCGATCAAGATTACTTATATATGCAGCCCCTTGCATTGCCTATCCTTTATCTCGTATCTTCAATTTTTCCCTCTCCAGTGGAGAATTTCCCACGCAATGGAAAACTGCTAATGTTATTTCTATCCATAAATCAGGTCAGAAATAAGATGTTTGCAATTATCATCCAATTTTGTTATTGCCCCAAATATCTAAGATTTTTGAGAGGCTGATATTACATCAACTTATAGCCTACTTGGAAGAGAAAGACAAACTGAGTAAATATGAATCTGGGTTTAGATCCCACCACAGCACCCAAACTGCCCTGATAAAGGTAGTGAGTGACCTCCAGATGAGCCTGGACAGGGAAATGATGACTGGTGATATTTTTATAGATCTGTCAAAAGCGTTTGACATGTAGAACCATCATGTTCTCCTCTCCAGGCTCGCTGGTCTTGGTCTTTCTAGTCTTGCACTGAAATGGTTCAGGTCATATTTGCAGGATTGAAGGCAACATGTACAGTTGGGACCATACTGCTCTTCCCCAGCTTATATGAATTTAGGAATGCCCCAGAGTTCTCTTGTGGGGCCCTTACTTTTTAACGTCTACATCAATGGACTTAGTTTCGATGACATGGATGTTGAATATCACTTATATGCAGATGATACAGTGATATACAGTATGCAGAGGGGAGATCTGTTGAGCATATACAAATTAAACTTCAGTCCACTTTTGACTATATTCAAAATTTTTCTAAGGTCCATCTTATGGAGCTTAATGTCAGGAAAACCCAAACTGTATTGTTTAATAGGGTCCCTAAAACAGATAGTGACCACACTTTCGAAATTGAGGCATTTGCCAGGAATGTAATTAAACAGATCTTACGTTAAAAGTACTGTATCTTGAAATGTGGCTGGACAGCTCACTAAATTGGGATAAACACATTAATATGATGTTAGGCAATACCAGAAAAAATTGGAGGCACTCTATTAGGTAAAACATCACATCTCACAGGATGTAAAATTAAGAATGGGAAACACTACAATAATTCTGGTTCTAGACTATTGGGACATATTGTATTTCAGGGCATCTAAAATGTGGCTTGGTAAAATAGATATACTGTATAACAGATTAGCTTGATATGTACTGGATGCCCCCTTTAGGGCACATCATTGCCATCTCTAGCATACCCTAAATTAGTCCGGACTTCAACTTAGGAGAGCTCTACATACTTCTTTATGCTTAATGATTTAAGGGTGATGTACCCAAATATATCCTGAACTTGTTTAACATTAGACCGGTCAAGCAGTGCCTGAGCTAGACTGGGGGTATAGAATTTCATGTTAATAAATGTAAGCTGGAAATTGGAAGGTCCTCAATTTTGTATGGAGGTGTTGTAATATGGAACTCAATTCCACTGGGTCTGTGGGGAGTAAACAATATGACCAAGAAAAGTCAGTTAATAAAATGGTACAGTGATTTGGGTATAAACCCTCTGCCTTGTTATCATACAGCAGTCACTTGAGTGTGATAATTGAGTCTTGCTGTCATTAGAATTATAAATGTTTCAATATTGCATATATTATGTCTATTAGTATCTCCCTTATATATAGGTCCTTAATTACTGTATGTGTGTATATTGTATGTTATTTGAGTAGCTAAGCTGTGAAGAATGGAAACTGAATGTATGTATGTATATAAGACCTTCTTGAAAATGTGCAATGCTCAATGGAGTAATTTCTCTTTCATGGTTTTGGAAAAAAATATACTACTACTACTGCTACTACTACTATTACTACTACTACTACTACTGAACATGATCAGAGCAGCAAGAAAAAAACTTTAAATCCTTATAACACTGGAACCATTTAAAATATTTTTTTCACAAAATCTTCCGAAGACACTACCTTCCATAGCACACCTCCACCCTGGAAGTTTTGGAAAAAAAATCCATTCCATTTAGTCTGTACCTGAGAGCAAAACCAAAAGCCAATGTTAAATATAGGAAACAATTAAACATCTATGGGAAAATGACATTTGAGACTCTCAGAAAAACAAGCTGCCATCACAAAACTTTCCATATAGTTAGAACTTGCTACCTAGACAATGTATGTCACATTTCAGGCAATTTGGATGAAGGATGCCAAAGCTATTAAAGATCAAAGTTAGGGGTTAAGATAGAACTTCTCGGTCACCCCTAACTATAATGATGCTACTGTACTAGTATAATACGTACATATCTATCTATCTATCTATCTATCTATCTATCTATCTATCTATCTATCTATCTATATGTCTGTCTATCCAAATAAACCTAAGTGAATGAGGACAGGATTCCAGTATCTCATAAAGAAAGTAAATTCTTTGCAAAAAACACCTTTTTAGGACAGAAGTCACATGGGTAATGCTCCAAAGCCCCAAACATAAGAAGCTCTGGATGGGGGTGGTGTACAGGCTACCCTCACAAAGCAAGGAGGTGGCTAGGGAGCTGGGGGAGCAAATCAGGAAGGTCAGTGGCAAAGGGAGTGCAGTTATAGTGGGAGACTTCAACCTACCAGTGGTTGACTGGTGGACAGTAACTACAGCAAACTCCAGTTAACAGGTACTGCTATAGGCTATCCAAGACAACTACCTGGTGCAAGGAGTGACAGAGCCTACCAGGGAGGGGAATATACTGGACATTGTGGTAACAAATGGTGACCAAGTCTAGGACGTGGTGGTACAGGACCCTCTAGCAGAAAGCGACCACCACTCAATGTGGTTTCTCCTCAAGACAGGGAGGAAGTTGGTTAAGACCAGGGCAAGAGTGTTAGACTTCAGGAAGGCAGATTTTGCCAGCATGGGCAGCATCCTAAAGGGGTACTTAGCTGGAATTAGTCTGGGGTGGATGCTGAACAGAAGTGGGCTACCATTAGGATGGGCCTGAATGAGGCCACAAACACATGTGCCAAGTCTCAGAGTAAGCAGTCCAGGTCAAAAAAGCCTAGCTGGCTCGGCAAGAAAGTGGAGGGGAAGGTGAGAGGAAAGAAGACTGGCCTTCATTAAGTTAAAAAAATCTGGGTGAGTGGAGGACAAAGAAGTGTTCACAAAGGCATCTACAGAGGTGAGCAGGGCAGTCAGGGCAGCCAAGGAACTGAAATTGGCTCAGGGGATCTGAGAGGGGGAAAAGAGGTTCTTTAAATACATAAGGGAGAAGAGAAGTTGTAGGGATGACATTGTTAGAATCAAAAGGAAAGGGGAGGCCGGCCAGGTGGATGTGAGGGTTGAGGCACTGGATGCCACACCTCGCGCTACGCTGGTGACCCAGGTTCAGGAACGGACTCGGATTGCTGGGGGTCGGTGGAGTGAGGGAGGATTGATCATCCCTGCGGATGCTCTCCTCCCTCTGGGGTGGGATACCAGGGGTGCTTCTAGCACCTGATACCCCTGAAGCCAGTGGAAGCATAGGCTTTCGGGGCACTGGTGGCTCTACTGGAGGGGGGATGCTGTTAAGCGCATGGCAGTCAGCATGTGTCAGCATGTCGTCAGCCTGGTCGTATGTCCTATGCTCAGGCATCCCGGGGGATGGTAGAAAAACAGGTGAAAGATGTAACACCCCTGGTCCTACGTGCATAAATGAAACTGGGGTTGGGATGCCTTGGAGATTGCCCTGGCGGACAGAGTAGGAGGAGGTACAATGTCTCCTCTGAAGCCGTGGGAGCCAGGCAAAACACACACTAAAAAAAAAGGGAGGGGGATGGGCAGAAAAAGGGGAAGACCAGGAAAAGGGGAAGACCAGGCAGAGGCACTGAATGAGTACTTCTGCTGGGTGTTCACGAAAGAAAGGGATGACCCAATACCACAAGAGAAAGGAGACAAGGGGGGAGGGGGCAGAAATAACAGATGGGGTCATTCAAGAGGATAGAGTTCTGAGGGGTCTTAACTCATTCAGGCCGAGAAACGTCTGTAGAGGGCGCTGAACTTATTGTGCCTCAGGTCAATAGCGACTCCAGACGTACTCCATTTATTGCCTCCCAGGCCTGAGCACGTCTGGAGACGTCGGCATTTTAATTATAAATATATACCCAGCCAATCATTGGAGGACTTATATAAGTATCTGTACATGTACTACACATGTAAGCCCTCTGTTGATTGGCTGGCAAACTGGTGGCTCCCATGTGAAAAAACGGAGAAAATCACGTTGGGAGCCTCCATTTGTAAGCGGCTACACACCCAGCGTTTGTCTGCTTGGCAGTTGGGGAACAAACAGCATTATCATCACTACGATCCAGGTAATAACTGACCAACCTAATTCGCAATGCAGCGCACACATTTCTTTATTTCTGTGCTGCTTTTTGTTTGCATTTTAAACTTTGTAAGGCATTTTGAATGGCGAGAGAGGACCGCGTCCCTGAGGAGTTTGTGACTGAGGAGGGTGGAGTGGAGGAAGTCCTCTCATCTCTGTCTCGCTTTCCCATTTCACTTTTTATTGCTCAGCCACACCTAATAGGGGCAGACTGGTTTTCGGGCCCCCCTGTACTTTATTGAAATGCTCATAATAACCACCGTGAAACTCACTGGCCTTCTTTCCAATCTCTGCGGGAAATCAGCACGGAGTCTTGGCTACTGGTACAGTTGTGTGTGTGTGTGTGGGGGGGGTAACGGATCCAGCATCGGTCACTGCACTGGGAACAAACAGCATTTTGTTTGCATTTTAAACTTTGTAACAAAGCTTTTGAATGGCGAGAGAGGACCGCATCCCCGAGGAGTTTGTGACTGAGGTGGGTGGAGTGAAGGAAGTCCTCTCATCTCTGTCTCACTTTCCCGTTTTGGTTTCACAGAGTCTTGGCTACTGGTACAGTTGTGTGTGTGTGGGGGGGAGATAAAAGATCCAGCATCGGTCACTGCACTGGGAACAAACAGCTTTTTGTTTGCATTTTAAACTGTGTAAGGCTCCAGCATCTGTCACTGCACTCACTTGGTCTCCACAAAAATCAGCTTGCTCACGCAGAGTGGTACAGTTTATCATTGAACTACAGCAGATTAGTGGGATGAGGGTACACTGAGGGTGAGGGTACACTGTCCATTTGCACCGCATTTGCACTGCAGCCTGTGCTTGGACTCTGATGTTTTAGCTCCGTTTCTGTGCACTAAATATTTTTTTTTCTTTTCAAGCAAGATTTGCTTGTTTTGCAAACTGGTCCCGAAAGTAGCCATTCTCAGGTCGACCGAGTGTCTCGAGTGCTTGGGGTCCAACAAGAGACCTTCAGGGATTAGCACGCAGTACAGATCTGCTGTTTTGGTGAGTAGTGAAGCTGAATATGGGGATAAAACTCCAAACTTCCCCTATCATGAGCAGTAGATGCTCAACCTTTTTAGAGAAGTTACGTGCTAGATTGAGATATATAATTAACAATGGAATAACTGTAAATTTTAATGTGAGGTAACACATTGCTACATTTTTACCTACATTTTGGCAGAATGTGGTTCTGGGTGCTAAATGGGTGCTAGCCTGAATCATGTCACCCTTCAATGAAAAATGGCATGTTAGGGAAATTCGTTTGGACTCTAAGCACTATATCTAGAAGGGAATTTATTGTAAATATTACTTAGGGAAATATAGTTTTTAATGTTTAATAGACATTGTTAGTAGTTATTATTGTTTGATATGAATGATACGTATTGGTATCTATTCTTTATTGATTTTTATGAATATCTGGCATATTTACTGTAGTTTTAAATGTATTCTATATGTATGAGTGCCGTGATGCTCACTCATCTTTTGCTGCTCGTAAGAATGCTGTAATTTCTTCAGTGCAGATCATTATGGTACGCCATCTGAAAAAAAAAATAGTGATGTTAGTAATGCTGTTGACCTTCTGTATTCTAAATGCTACAACTTGTGGCTGCAGTGCCAGAATGCCGTGGGTGCCACCATGCACATGCTTGTACATGTTGGTATGCTCACAAAGTGGGCAACAGTGCTCATTATCGATACAGGAGATTATTGCGTGACATTGTGCCGCAGTGCACCTGACCATATTTGTGCTGCTGCGGTGTTGCTATATATCAGAAGGATTGATATTTAGTACCAGATTAGTGTACTAAATGTGTTTTGGGGGTTAGGTCAGGATAGTGAAGTTTGTGTTGATATGCAGCCTTAGTTTTTTATGCAAAAGAACTTTTGAATATTGCAGATAGAATAGCAAACACATTGATTATAATTGGGTACATAGTACCATTAGAAATGTAATTTAGCGCTGGACTTTGGTATGTTGTTGATCAGGTACATATTTCCCACAAAAATGTTTTTGACCTGGCTTCGTTTACCTGAGAAAATAACCCTCGTTTGGAATGTCAACTACTATAAACAAAAAAAACGTAGGGAGTAGAGTTGACAGCATAGGACCGTTAGAAAGATAATTTACCACTGAACAAGTTTGACACTGACACTATGTGTGTATCACGTATACTTTAGGAATTATTTACATTTGTTTGTGGTATGGCCTGTACGCCTGACAACTCTGCATCAAGCCTCACCTAACCACCTGAAGAAAATGGGTAAAAAATCTATGTTGTATATAACAAAATTTGCTTTTGAGTACAAAATTACTCTGGTAACAATATATACTGTATGGATGTTTAATTTGGTGTTGATATGTCACATTAACACACTAAAAAATGGTTTAAATTGCCATTTTTATTTAGGAAAACAATGTTTCTGCTATTTCAAATGTTGTTAAAAAAACTGAATTGATTATAATTAAGTGCATAGTACCATTAGAACGGTGATTTAGTGCTGAACAATTTTGCCACTCATACTTTGTGTGTAGCACCTACGGTTCAAGAGCTATTCACATTTGTTTGTGGCGCTCATTTTGGCTTGATTTTGCTCTGAAAGCTCCAGGATGTGGTGTTAAAGGTATACAGGGCACAAGGGGTGGAACTCACAAACAGCTCCTGAGGACTGAATGAGTTAAAGCTTTGAGAATGGACAAGGCACCAGGACCAGATGGTGCACCCTCAAGGGTCCTGAAGGAACTGGCAGAGGTGTTGGCAGGCCTTCTGACAGACCTGTTCAACACCTTCTTGGAGACAGGGAATGTATCCAGGGACTGGAGGATGGCTCACATGGTGCCCATTCACAAGAATGGACCCAAGGACCAGCCAGGCAATTACAGCCAGGCAATTACAGACCAGTGAGCTTGACTTCTATAGTGTGAAAGTTGATGGAGACCATTCTGAAGGAGAGGTCGATTACCTTTCTACATAGTAATGGTCTACAGGACAAGAGACAGCATGGGTTTGTCTTGGGAAGATCATGCCAAACTAACCTAATCATACTAACATACTAAAATGCCAGCAGAATAGGCCTAACAGTCTTTTGTGTCTGCTCGTTTGGTCAGCCCCCACCCTGGGAGCTGACCTTGCTGCCCCCCTCGCCTTCACTGGCTTCTCCCTTCCCAGTTCCGGATATTCTCGCTGCACTGGATTTTACTTCCAGAACCCTTCCACTGTACCTGTCCCACCTCCTCTTGAACTCCTCCACCGTCTCTGCCTCCACCAACCTCCTGGGCAGTGCATTCCATGGCTCCACCACCCTCTCAGTAAAGTAGCACCTCCTCCTTTTTCCCCTGAATCTTCCCCCCCTCCAGCTTCCACCCATGCCCTCTAGTTGCCCCCTTCTCCTTCCTTCGAAGCACCCTGACTGGTCCTCCCCTATTTACTCCCTTCATGTACCTGAAGACCTCTATCATGTCCCCCTGGTCCCTTCTCTCTTCCAATGTGTACATATTTAGCTCTTCGAGCCTCTCCTCATAGGTCCTGTCCCCCAAGCCCCAAATCATTTTGGTTGCCCTCCTCTGGACCCTCTCCAGGAGTTTAATGTCCCTCTTTAAGTGTGGCCTCTAAAACTGCACACAGTACTCGAGGTGTGGCCTCACCAAGCAGTTATACAGAGGGAGTATCACTTCCCTCCTTCTGGAGGTGATCCCCCTAGTGACACATCCCAGCATCCTGTTGGCCTTGGCTGCTGCCCTCCTACAAGTCTCTGAGTTGTTCATCTTGACATCCACCACTACCCCCAGGTCCCTCTCAGCCATCGAGACATGTAGCATTCCCCCCATCATCTTATTTGACTGGGTCACTTGGGCAGTTGATGAAGGCCACGCTGCAGATGTCCTGTATCTGGACTTCAGAAAGGCTTTTGACTCAGTGCCACACGGGAGGTTACTGAGCAAGCTGAGGGACATGGGGGCAGAGGAGAAACTGGTGGGGTGTGTTGAGAGCTGGCTGCAGGCAGACAACAGAGGGTAGTTGTAAGGGAGGGAGACATCCAAGCCAAGGCCAGTAACCAGTGGGGTACCACAGGGTTCACTGCTGGGCCCTGTTTTGTTCAATGTCTTTATTGGAGACATTGCAGAGGAGGTCAAGAGTAAGAGCAGCCTGTTTTCTGATGATACTAAGATTTGTGCAAAACTGGACAGTGAGGAAGGGAGGTAGGCACTCAGGGAGGATCTAGCTAAACTTGAACACTGTTCTAAGGAGTGGCAGTTGGGGTTTAATGCTAAGAAGTGCAAGGTCATGCACCTGGGAGCCAGAAATCCCAGGACCAACTAGTGGCTGGGGGGAGTGCAGGTAACAGCTTTAGAGCAGGAAAGGGACCTGGGGTAATAGTCACAGGTTACATGATGGTATCAGCACAAAGTAGGATGGCGGCATCAAGGGTGAATCAGATGCTGGGGTGCATTGCCAGAGGGATCACCTCTAGAAAGTCACTAGGGGGCATAGACTGAAGTTGGAAGGGGGAAGGTTCAGGAGGGAGATGAGGAAGCACTGCTTCATGGAAAGAGTGGTGGCAGGATAGAACACATTGCCAGAGGAGCTAATTGAACTGAGGACAGTGGATAGTTTTAAGCGGGGTTGGGATAGACTCAGGGGCAGGGTTAGTACAGACAAGAACACAATGGGGGGAAGGACCAGAAAAGGGGATGGAGAGAGGGGTTTAGGTGGGGGTGGGGCAGCTGCAGTGGTATGAAACTGGGAGTTGCACAGTTGGGCAGACTTGTGAGCCTTTTTCTGCCAGCAATTCCATATGTTTGTATGTTCGTATTTGTTAATGAGCCAAGTAGAGTTCAACTAAATGCCACAACAGTAGGGAAATGTGGCAATAGGATTTCCAACCCGAACTTCTCACCCCAAGGAAATAAAATTAGGGCTTTTGGTCTCCAGAATCTAGACAAATCAGTTGTGGGGTTTTCCTTGGGGTTGTCAAGCATAATTCCCACCCTATACCCTGAGTAAAAAACATCAGAGATTATCTCCTTTCTTCGTGCAGGGTCCATAAGGCTCTACTTAAAGAAAGGTACAACATATTCTGTTGGCAACAGGAGGCGAGACATACTTCTGCACCTTTGAAGTATGTATCACGAAAAGAGTACACCAAAGCCAGACATCTACTTCACATGTTGAATGTCCTGTTCTCACTGAGATACCCAGGTACGATGAGGATCTTTGCAATGGGACCTATTAGTATTCAGCTCCCAAAAGGCTTTAATGGACTTTATCCATCAGAGCTTGCCTCAGGAAGCCCAATCCTCCATCCAACAGCTCCAGAAAAGTAAGGCTGAGAGGCATATGGACACCTTGAAGCAACCTGAACTAAATGGGGCCTCTCACCCTGACTCAAGCGATGTGCCCCCCCAGGACATGCAGCAAGATCTGTGGTCCTAACCTTCCCGCTTTTGCAAACAAACTCAGCACACCAAGCATTATATGTGGGACTGTCCAACAGATCGAGAGTGATCTAGGAATTGAAGCAGAGGCCCAGAGGCCAAAGAAGCTGAACCACAAATGCTCAGTCCTTATTTTTCAAGTAACAGATATACACCCTTAGTCTCTACTACATCAAAGAATGGCCTGACAATGGAACCCAGTGTAGGCACATCAACCCATCTGAGCTCTGGCATCACCAGAACCACTACTTTGCAATTGTGGGCCTCAATGGAGGCCAAAGAAGCTGAACCAGAAATCCTCAGCCCTTATTTTTCAAGTAACAGATATGCACCCTTAGCCTCTACCACATAGAGGAATGACCCGACAAAGGAACACAGTGCCAGCACATCAACCCATCCGAGCTCTGGCATTGCCAGCACCTCTACTCTGCAATTGTGGGCCTCGGTGGTGGAATAAGGCCACAGAATCCAGCCTGTATATTTCCCCAGGTGAACAGACCAAAAGGAAGCTGCCTAACAACTACCAAAAAAGCAGCCACCTGACACTGTTCAACAGAAACCTCCTTTAGTACCATTGTCTACTATGCCCTGCTGATCTGAAATGTATTTAGATAAGTGATGTTTTACTTTTGTTTGAAAGGAATGCTAAGTGGTGGGGGACCACCAGATGAGAATTGCCATGTGACTCCAACCTGCTGTAGACCATGAAATAGCAGATCGGGCCTTGCTGATCCCCTTGCCCACCCTGAGCACTTCTAAAATGAGCAGTGGTTACCTGCTCCCCCTTCACTTGACCTTGAACTGAGGGCACACATTTACTTGATCTGTTCACTTATGTACTTTGAGGCCCCATGGAACTTGACTACCAGTAACACATATATGTTCATCTGATGGCCTGCATGACTGAGCCACAAGGGTATGTTTAGTTTTCAATATCCATGGGT
Source organism: Neoceratodus forsteri (assembly GCA_016271365.2). Lineage (NCBI taxonomy): Eukaryota > Metazoa > Chordata > Ceratodontiformes > Ceratodontidae > Neoceratodus > Neoceratodus forsteri. The sequence continues at coordinate 409,635,359 of CM028133.1, read as the reverse complement.
CCACCTCTTACCATAACTGATCTCGGCAGTCACAAATGCCCCACTATTTAATGCCCTTGGGACCTCTCCAGGCCAGCCAGACAGTTGATCTGCCCATATGGTGAGACCTTCAGGTGGCCGCTACTTGCATAATCCCCCATACTGAATCCTGCATGTTACCTACTGTACAGCAGAGGCCTGCTGGCTGCCTCCAACAGAGACAGACACACTGACCCAAACTTCAGATTAGTAGCTGCTCTTTGCTGGTTTCTCTAAGCAGCACCTAACAGCTAACACAAGTTTTACCCAACCACTGAGGCACAAGGTCTTGACACTTCCCTCCCAGAGTCACAACTGTAGTGCAATAGTGAATCAGTAGTCAGATTCATGCAGGCCTCACTTTTCTGACACCACTCAGGGCCTAGCTGAGCTGCATAATACATAACAATTAACCCTGCAAGCTCAGGCTCCCCATGCTAATGTTATTCAGGTACCAGTATGTGTAAGCTCCAGGCAGCAGCAGCAACAGCTATAATGCTCTTTGTAACACAGTGGGGGTTTGGGTGGGGTAGAGGTCTCTGTCAATGAAGGAGCTGTGCTGCATTCTATCTAGCAGGTTCCTGCTGATGAGGAGAGGAGGATCAGAGACAAATGCAGGACACCAGGTTTGGGCTGTAATGTTGTAAATGCTGGTTTTATCATCACAAGTGTGATTATTGGGAAGAGGGTTTAAATGGGCTGAATGTTCTTTTCTGTTTGAAATTGCTGGTGGATTAGGGGGACTGAAGAACAGACCATGATATAGTGGCCAGATTGTTTTTTCTCGCAGGTAGCAGTTGATCCCAGCCTTCCCCCCAACCCCACCCTCCCTGTGCTATTCTGCCTTTATGACATGACCTATGGAGGACTGGGTAAGGCTTCCTGCTCAGGAGTGGCAATAAGTGAAGCAGCCACTACCACTACAGGTAGGGCCAAGGAACAGCTGATCAAAGTAAGTCAGACAGGAAAGGGGAAGTAAGGCTGAGGCGATCACCTATAGCAGCAGAGGATAGGGCATAGTTCCAAGCTAGGAATATTAATGGAAGTTTAGGGTACATATACATCTTAGTTGGGGTTCAATAGGAGGGAGGTAGGCTGTGAGGGAGGAATGGTAGGATAAGAAACAGGAACAGCAGTAGGACACACAGAGTTACAGCAGGGGAGGATAACAGGAGGAAAAGAAGGGATACCAAAGGCAGCATAATTTCAGAGGAGGATGTGGCACCCAATAGGTGTAGGGAAGCAGAATGGAGGATGGAAAGTGGGCTGGGTATAGTAGATAAGGCAGAGGGTAAATGGTAGGACAGTCAGATGTAATAGTTGTGGAGCAGCCATCTTTCTGGGAATAATGTGGAGGGAAGGGGGTTGTCTAGTCTATAAGCAACTTGGGCATCTTAGAGGAGAAATAGAGTGGCTTAGATGGGAACAGGGAAGGACGTGGAGAGGAAGGAGGGCAGTAAGGCAAGGGGGAGGGGACAGGGGACTGGCCCAAAAGGCAGGTCAGTGGGACAGTCAGGGCAGGAAGTTAGGAAAATATTTTAAGCACAAGGAACTCCAGGGCGGCAGAAACCAGAGGAGAATGAAGGGAGGATTTGGACGGTGAAAGGGGAAGGGGCAGAGGGCAAATGAAATCAGGCCAGAAAGGAGGGAAGAAGAAGCAGGGAATGGTGGCAGAAGGCAGGGCAGGCAAGTGGATAAAGACCTCAAACAGATTCTCAGATTTTGCAGGGTCTGGATGATCAAAGGGATGGAGGGGATCTCATGAAGAAGGGTGAAGCAGGGACAGAACAGAGTAAGGGGGGTCAAGGGAAAAGGGAGGGGTCACTGAGAGGAAAGGGAGGTGGGGAGAGGGGGATAGTGAAGATATGTGGGGGGCTGGTGATGACAGACATGGGGAAGGGGGATAATGAGGAGAGAGTCAGAGGCAAGGTAAGAATACCTAAGGGAGTGGAGTCCACAGGGGAGAAAAAAGACAGTCCAATGGCAGGGACATAGCAGGTGGAAACATGAGGCAAAGAGAGGATGGGAAACAGGTAAGGGGTGGTGCAATGGGAGGTGGCCAAAGCAGTGGGAAGCACATGAAGGAGGGCCAGCAGGGGAGGAACTAAGAAATGCATGAGGCAGGGAATGAAGGTGACAGTGGTAATAATAGGGGACTCTATCCTGAAGGGAGTAAGATGGGGTAGAAAGCAAATGGGGAAACACCAGGAGGGTGGATTGCATGCCAGACATGACACCAGAGAGGGACAATTGTACCAAAATGCGTGGGGCAGGGGAAGCCCCACAAAATTGTTCATCTGGGCATAAATGATCTGACAGGCTGTGAAGTAAAGGTGGTGCAAGAAAGGTTCACAGAGCTAGAGAAGATCTGCAGTGAAATGAGTAAATCTGTAGCATTCTCAGAGGTACTATCAGTCCCAAGGGCCAGCTCTGTGAGAAAGATGAGGATTGAGGAGTTCAGCTTATGGCTGGGGGAGTGGTGCAAATCCAGTGGGTATGGACTGGTGGGAGAGTGGGGAAAGATGTTGGAAGAAAAGGACCTATATGCACCGGACAGGTTGCATGTAAGCAGGGAGGGCACAAGGGTCCTGAAAGGCAAGCTGGAAATATTGATGGAGGAAAGGCTTGATTTAAACTGAAGAAGTGGGGCAGCAGAGGGCAAGGCCCTCAGCACCAGGTGAGGGGGCCTCCAGGCCTTCCGCCTTAGAGAGAAACAAAGAGGAAAGGGTGTTCAAGGGGACGGGGGTTAGGGATCAGGAAGAAGGTGAGGCACAAAATTAAGAGCAAAGAAGGTCAAGGGTCAAAGTGGAAAGTAATGTCCTGTTGAGAGGTCTAAACCTCACTTTCAGATTCTTGACGATATTGGGAATGCAAGTAATCACAGACACATTGCATTAGAGTAATAAGTTTATTACTATCAAGGGATAAATCACAGTTGCCCTAAGCAGTTCTTACCAATACGAACCAGAAGCCAGTGCTAAGCGTTCCCTACGCCTCGAGGTTTCTCTGTTGTCTCTTGGGGTCTCTCGGGTCTCTGAGGTGTAAAGCTTGTGCATTACATTATATACCTATGGTAATTACTATGGTTACCAAAAGATAGAAACATTTCTAGTTACAGAGATGAGCCCTATTGGCTAAATTAGAGGTGGCTCCATGGTCCAAGATAACATTATACAATTCTGTAAAGTCATCAGTTTGAGAACAAAAGAGTTCTTATACTGAGTCTTACATAACTCAGTGTAGTAGTACAAATCACCTAAAGATGGCAATGCCGTCTTACATATTATAATTACTTCAAGGACATAGGTGTCTTGGCATCTAACAAGTAAGAAATACACAGAAAATACATGGCAGAATAAATGAGTATAAACAAGCAAAGTGTATTACAACCATATGCATTCATATCCTGACATCTACTCTTATACGGTAGATGCCCTTAGCCCTAAATATTAGTATAACTTATACCTAAGTGTTAGCTGTCTACGGTGTACATCTGTGGGTACCAATTAGGGTGCAGGGACCTCGTGTAACATTCCCCCCCCTTGTTGCCTCCAAGGGTAACACAGGCAAATGTCTAGGGAAAGGACAGGAGCAGTGGTCGTTTACAATCCAGACGCATGAGCCTTGTAAAGGAACTCGAGCTGCTCACAGTGTTGGTGTAGTGTGCGCCATAGGCAGCAAACCATAATGATCAAAATAAAAATTAAAAATGCTTGTATAATAACAAAACCTTTAAAAGTAATCTCTAACCAGGTGTTAGTCAATGTGTTATTCATATCTCCATCATTAATCAAGGCAAAAACTGCTTCATTGGCTTTGATCATATTATTGCTGATGTGGATGAGGTGTGTGTCTTTCCTGTCTAAAAGTGATTTCAGTGTAAGTGTGAGTGGGTCTATGTGTACATTAAAGTATGGCAAGTATTCTGACAGTGTGAGAAGATAATGTGGGTTACCATCAATGATGTCTGCATCCAGCAGGGGGATGGGGGTTATAACAGTATGTCCAATAACAGTCTTCTGGTGGGGAACAAAACAGAAATTGGGGTAATCAATATCACAAGTAACAGAACCATATGTGTAGGATTTATAGTTCATAACTACACAGTACTCGCCATCGGAATTATACTATGAGAGCACAATAGGCAGTCTCCATTTCTGCAACTGGACAGGGCAGGTGTAGGTCATCTTCGAAATCCGTGTTGACAGACGATGAACCTCCTCATGATAGGATTGGTAGAGCTTATCTGGAGCCAAAGTTGAGTCGAAAGAGTTGGTGCCATTCACAGTGATGTCATCATCCATAGTGAAAGTCCAATCAATACTGTCTGGAGAGTAGCCACAAACAGGCTGGATAACATCAAACACATCACATCGGCACAAGTAAATATATTGCTTTTTCGCACAGCAGTCCATGTGCGGAGCCACCCATGCATCCAGGAAGGAATGGTAGACCAGTAGAGGTGGTAGATCCAGGCATTCTCTGTAGCTGTCTTCGTCCAAATGCCCAATGGAATGAACCAGTGCAAGCTTGTCAAAAAAATCTGTAGTGGGATCAAAGCGTGGTAAGGAGACAGTGGAAGAAACAAACATGGTATCTGTTATGGAACATTTCTTAGCAGTGAAACAAGGATCAGTATTAGGGTGTCTGGTCACAAACCCCAAATTCCTAGCTGTGCAGAGAGGGATAGCCAAAGTCTGTTGCATACACATAGAAACACAGCTAGTGGTTTTACACCTTGGACAATACCATTTGGAAATGCATCTATCATGTATAATGTCAGGGATTCTTCCAGATTCTAGATCACGGAAGAGGTTATTGATGGTAGTGATGATGTAAGAGCCATAAGCAGAACAGAGTATCTCTCTAACAATGTATTGTTTATCTGCTTCCTTATTGTTCTGTTGTATGAGTGCGTTGATCTTATCTTTAGAATCAGTGAATGCTTTAGCAATGTCGTGCATGTTGTATGCAGTGTATCTTTCTTCCTGACTAAGGCCATCCATACCATGCAATAATGGAGGTAAAATGTTATTGACCAGGCCAGTGGAGAACTTGGCAGAATGACTTTTGATAGCAGCAATGTCTGCTTAATTCCAGATAGACATAGCCGTACCAAAAAGACCTGTGACAGTACCTGTTGCACCTGTAACATCAGAACTGTCAACTTCACGTTTGTTATGTTTATGATTTAGATTATCAGGAGAGGGCTTCCTCCTGAAGTTGCCTCTATGTTCAGTAGAATGGACCCCGGCAATTGGATCTTGCGTTCGAATATGAAATGCAGCTAAACTATCAAGCAATAATGTACTATAAAATGCTGATGTATTAGTATTGTGACACATACCAAACTCTTTCATATTCCAGTAAGTAAGATTAAACAAGACAGGTATATGCATAAACTGTAAGTTATTAATCAAAGAGCCTGGGAGGGCAGTGGCTGTGAGACCACTACGGGGACCAGGGGTATGCTTTGGACATTCCAAAAGCTGCTTGTCAGTGGGTGGTAACACAGAGAGGTACATGGCAGCAGAAGCCATGTGGTGTTTAGCACAAAATCTATGAGCAGAATCTTTGGACAAAGAATTACAGTAAGAAGGGTCTATTAAGGCAGTTATGTTGTACAAACCAGAATGTCTTAATACAGTTTGTAACAAGGACAGTGAACCATTTGGGGATAATTTAGCATTGGGCCAACCCTGGAAAGTTCCTTTGGAGAGTTTGGCCACAGGGAGAATTTGTCCTTGTGATGTGGTTTGCCACTCAATTTGAAGGGTAGATTTGTTAGGAGCAACAACCAAGGCAGTGAGGTAAGCATCGGAAACTTTCTGGACAGTGATCATACTATCTGGTATATTGATGGATACTCCCTCTGGAGGAGGTGCTGGAGGATCGAGGTGTCGTAGGAGGTCTGGTACCGTGCCTTGGATGCAGGGGATAACTCCTGAGAGGAGGAGATAATAGAACAAGACAGCCATCTTGTCAATGAATCCGAAAAGAAAGATCAAAAATTAGTATGCTAGTACAATTCCGCCAATGGGGTGAGGAAAAGTAATTTAAGCTCCTTTATACAGTTTCAGCTGGTTTGCATGTAACCATTTGTCAGTCAACTTGTTGTGGAGGAGTCTAACTTGATAGACTGCTGGACTGAGCTTGTTGACAATAGGGTATGGGCCTTCCCACTTGTTGGAGAAGGAGTGGGTGGGATGTGCAAATCGAAGTACCATTACCTGATCTCCAACTTGCCAATCTACTTCGTGTGCATGCTTGTCAAACTGTATTGTTGCTGGGCCTTGCCCATGCAGTTGGCAACATGTAAGTATGTGTGTATGAGGTCTTTTCTGAGTTTTTCCACATACTGGTCTACAGACACATGGTCTGCAGTGGGGGTGTGCAGGTCAAACAACAGGTGTTCAGGTAATCTCATCTGTCTACCAGTCATCACCTCAAAGGGTGTGAACTGGGTGGTGGCTGAGGGTGTGCCCCTAATTGTCATAAGGAGTAAAGGCAATAGGGAATCCCAGGTTTTGGGATTGTCCTCAATGAATTTGGAAAGCATTTGCTTAATCCATCTGTTGGCTCTTTCTACTTGACCTGAGGATTGAGGGTGGTAAGGTATGTGGAACTTCTGCTGAATTCCGAGGAGTTCAAGTGATTCTTTCATCAACTCACCTGTAAAACTGGTTCCTTTGTCAGAATCTACCTTAAGAGGTAGACCCCACCTGGAGAAAATCTTTTCCACCAGGATTTTGACGGTAGTTTTCGCTGTACACGTCTTAGTGGGGAAAGCTTCTACCCACTTTGAGAAGAGGTCAGTTACCACAAAAGCATACTCATTATTTCTGCTGATGTTGGTCAGAGGGCCATTAAAATCAATTTGAATGGCATGCCAAGGGCCAGAATGTCTTTGTGGTAAAAGTCTGGCATTTCTTTTAGTAGGGATGGGATTGTTTTGCGCACAAACGAGACAATTGTCTATGTATTGTTTAACATCTTTGGTGATACCAGGCCACCAGGCGGTGATCTTGAGTCATTAGAGGGTATTCTCTGCTCCCTGGTGTCCACCAGTAGGAGTGTCATGCACTTGGTGCAAGAATTCAGATGTTAGGTGTCTGGGGACTGCCCACAACTTGGTGGTAGAGTCATCTGGTTGGAACCAAATGAGCTTGTCATCTGGTGACAAATGCAACTTACCTTCATGTCTTTGATAGGGGTTATGTGTGGGAAGTTTCTCTTCAGTACCTTTGTCAAGGAATCTAAACACCTCTTTGAGTTCAGTGTCCAGCTGCTGAGCTGTGGAGAGGTCCAAGGGGGAAAAAGGTTCAGGTTTCTTCTTAAGTGCTGCAATATGTACAGCTGCAGTAGCCTCTGGATGGTCCATCATCCAGACATCCCCCCCTCAGGCCCCTTCCTTAGCAAGGGTGTCTGCTGTGTCATTGAAGGCATGATAGGGGTCATGGAGAGAGTGGGCTTTAACCTTGTGTACATAGAGTTTGTGTGAAAATTTCTGTGCCAGTGAGTGTATGTATATTACCAATTCTTTGTACTTCACTGGGCTGCCATCAGAAGAGAGGAAGGAATTCTTCTGCCAGAAGGGAAGAAATTCTGTAAGAGAACAACAGACCCAGTTAGAGTCTATGAAAATGATGGTATCCTCGGTTCCATGCTGGATGAACTCGAGGGCACAGGCCACCGCTGCCATCTCTGCATACTGTGATGAAGCTACACTACAGCGCTTAGATATCTTGACAGTGTTCCCATAAGGGTAAATCACCAAAATACCCATCCCTGCAATTTGTTCTCCCTGATAGTAGGATGCTGAAGCATCAGTAAGGATACGGTACAAAGAGGTACTCTCGAGTATTTGTGGCGTGACAGGGAAGAAAGGACCTGGATCAGGAAGATCAGGTGACTGTAGTGTACAGTCATGGGGTTCTCCCTGGAAAAGGAGGCCATAAGCTAACATAGATGGGACTTTAGTCAGTTGTACCTGTATATCTCTGTCCTGGAGAAGAAATGACCAGTGCTTCAGTCTGGTGTTAGAGACTGACCCATCCTTCACTCTGTCTGAGAGCAGGAAGGTGGTTGGGGTGTGATTGGTGTTAATAATCAGTGGCGAGTACTCAATGATATACAGGAAGTGCTTGACATCCCAGTAGGTGTCCAGAAGGTTCCTTTCACAAAGGCCATACTTCTGTTCCACTGGGGTCAAGAGCTGTGAGGCATATGCAATGGGTCTCAAGGTGCCATGCACCTTCTGAGCCAGCACTGCTGACATAGCAATATCAGAGGTGGCACACTCCAGATGGAATGGTAGTGCTGGATTGGGTTCACCAGTGCTGGGGAGGAGGCCAAGGCCTGCTTCAGTGATGTCACAGCCTGGGTGTGAATAGGGTTCCAAGTCCATGGTACATCCTTTTTGAGTAATTCATACAGAGGAGCAGCTTTCTGAGCAAAATCACAAATGAAATCTCTCGATTAGTTTACCATACCTAGAAACCTTCGAAGAGTTGCCACACTGGTAGGTAATGGCAAGTCTTGCAATCCCTGTACCTTCTTCCAGGTAGGGCTTCGACCTTGGTCAGTTATCTTCAGACCCAGAAAAAGTACTTCTTTCTGACACAACTGTGCTTTTGCTGGGTTACATTTCAGGCCTACTTTCTGAATGAGAGTCAATAGTTCATCCAAGAGATCCAAATGTTGTTCCTGTGTGGCTGTTGCCAGCAACAGGTCGTCCACATATTGTAAGAGACTTTGGGGGGTAGAGTAACTCTCGAGGGCATCCATCATGTGGAGATGGAAGAGGGATGGACTGTTATGGAATCCTTGTGGCAAGCAAGTCCACGTGTACTGTCTTCCTTCAAAGGTGAAGGCAAATTTATATTGACTCTTAAGGGCCAATGGCAATGACCAAAAACCATTGGAAATGTCCAGGGCACTGAACCATTTCAAGTCAGGAGTCAGAAGTCGTAGCACATCTGGTGCTAATGCCACAGTTGGGGAACAACTGGGGGTGACCTGATTCAGTTTTCTGTAGTCAATAGTAACTCTGCAGGCCCCTGTGGGTTTCTTCACGGGCCATACTGGGGAGTTGGTGGTGGAAACACAAGTTCTGATTACTCCTTGCTTGAGGAGTGACTTGATCGTTTCTCTAAGGGAAGGCAAGGCCTCAGCTAGGAAAGGATATTGCCTTTGCCTCTCATGTGCTGGGCCTGGCACTTCAATGATGATTTGCATTCTACCACAGTCATGTTTGTTAACTGCAGACGCTTCCAAATGTTGTTGCAGAATAGGTAGGAGTTTTGGGAAAAGTTCATGATTCTTGAACAAATCTATGATGTCTTACTCTTTGTCATTGGCAGATATCGTTGCCACAACGTGTGAATCAGGAATCAAAATGGTATGATATTGACCCTGAATCTGTATCAATAGCATGTTAGCTAGGTCCACCACACAGCCGTGTGGTGCAAGGAAGATGATCCCTATAATACTAGGATGATCAAGCAGTACCATTAGTTGGAAAGTGTGCGAGGCCTTTAAGTGGCCTAGCTCTACCGATAAGGGTAGAGAACGGTATGCAGGTAGCCTAGTACCGTCGACTCCTGATATGTTGGTCCTTCGTCCGGTGGACCAAGGGGATGTGTCCGGGTGTTCATCATGTAGCACAGATACAGCTGCACCTGTATCTAGCAAACCTACTAGTAGGTGGCCCCCCGACTTCGGCCTCGGTGCAGGGCCTTCCGTTTGTATCCAAGACTAGCTTGTTTACAATACGGACTGGGGCCTGTAATTGTCAATCCGTACTACTGGAAGCATCCAGAGGTTGGGTCTGGCTCATGTGAATCACTTTGCCATGCTGTACTGATGCTATATAGGGAGGAGCTTCTGGGTTCAGACCTGTGTGGGCCTGAGGGCCTGTACCTCCGATGTCCCCATAGCCGGTTGGGGCCTGGGCTGCCGGCTGTACTGCCGCAAGGGCCTGTGCAGGAACAGCATCCACTACAGAGCACGCTAGTCCGAGGAGCTCTCAAAATTTCTGATTTTCTTCAGCTATCTCCCTATATGAAGGACCCATTCTCTGTTGTGGTTTACCTCTACCCTTATGCTTCCTGTTCTTATGCCAATTCCGGTTCCCACCCCATTGCTGTTGTTGATGGGCCTGTTGGGGGTGTTGATTATCAGCTGGAGGGGCCGGCTGATGTTGGGCCTGTTGGCGTTGATCCTGCCCTTCCACTGTGTAGTGTGTCGTGGCCTCCGAGACAGATTCCACGGCAGCTACCTTTTTGGAACTGGAGCCCAAATGACGGATATACAGTTGATACACTCTCTCAGTTTTCAGAAGGATATCGGCAAACCTATCCGTATTTGGGTAAGTGGTTGGATCTACCTTTTCTCTTACTGCTGGAATCATGTTCCTAAAGAACAGGGTCTTGTATTCAATAAGATCTACATCTGCAGCTTCTTGTGCCAGGTGCTTTCCTGCTCGGTAAGCCATCCAGAGCCGCTGGTGGTAAGTCGCTGGACTTTCTTTCGCATTCTGCTTCACAGGGTATGCAAGCATCACTCCTACTACACCTGGGCTGTGAGCAGAAATGAGCTCAGCTGCAACCTCGTCAAAGGTAGCATTCCCATCCTGGTGAACAGCATCGGGGAGTTTGGCCCATAAACCAGGATCGATGGTCTGGCGTAGTATTTGGACCTGATATTCTGCAGCGAGGCTAAGCATCTCGCATTTAGAACGCACCTTTTCCAAGTGACAGCTGAGGTTGTCGGACGGATTCATCCGACCGATGCTGTCAGCAATTTGCTGAACAGAGTAGGCCATTTGTAGGGGATTAGTGGGTCGATCAGGCAAAGGTAGATTGTCTCGAGCACCATCCAAGGCTGCGCGAGCTGCAGCTTCAGCCGCAGTGCGGACAATACCTTCCTGAGTGCCAGCCTCTTGGAAAAGCTGCCTAATCTGGGTTTTAATAGCCCTTTTACTCCTCTCAGGAAGAGGGATATTGCCTATTGCAGTTTCAATCATGGTCTCTATCTCTTGCCTGTCTTCCACATTAATAACGGCTACTGGAGGTGCCATCGGGACCAGGCTTGGGCTTGCTCCATCCCTATCATGGGGGCCACCATATTGGTGTCTCCCATGATTGAGTGTCTCAACGTCATCGACGTGTGACATGGGGAGTTGGGGGCGGGGACCCGCCATGCTGTGGATGGCTGGGTGTGGAGTCTGGGCCATAGTAGGGGCATGACTGGGCATTGTATTGTGAAATGTCATCATCAGATAATTCCCCTTCCGATGACGAATGAAAGGCAGGGGCTATGCCTCCCATTGCCTTAACATGTCCAGCCAGAACCTCTCACTGATGGCCCAGTGTTGCCATCTTAGTTCTACATTCATCGTGATTCAAACTTGCAACATCCATATCAACCTGATCTTGCTTTTGCTTTTGCAAAACCCTCTACATGGTGCTCAATTCGTGATTGTCCCTGTAAGCTACTTCTAAATCATTACCTACCTGGTTAATCTCATCCTGCAGCTCACCCATTTCGTCACTCAACTGAGCATTCGCAGCACTCAGCAAATCATTCATTTGCACAGCTTGACTCTTATCCTGTCTCAAACTTTCACACTCCTGCTTCAACATACATATTTCCTGTTCGCCAGCCTGGGCTGAATGATGCAATAGTGAATCCTTTTCATTCCGCAGAGTTTGGAGTTCAGACTCCAAGTTCTACTGCAGTCTAATGCATTCTGTTTCCTGCAAACCCATCTGTTGCTTAAGAGATGAAATCTGCAGATCAAGGGTTTGAAACCTCGCTTCGGAGGCTTCCAAAGCAGCATATACAGCTGCGACCATCAACCCTTTAGCATGATGCTTATTGGTTGATTGTCTTGTCTCTGTATACTGGGTTGAAATCCCCAGTATAGGGTTGTCAGATTGACTTGCGTCCCACGTGAAGTCAGCCCATCCTCCATGGGAGGCAAGGAAGTTTGAGACATTGAGTCTCAGTTCTGTGCAGATATCTGATACTGTGGCCATTGTGTGGGAGGGAACAAAAATTCAAACTGTGAAAAAGACAGCGTGCTGCATATCGATCCACAGCACGAGTACTTTAAACACAACTGGGCTACTGTATTAGTTGCAGGCTTGCAATTCAAAGCTGCTATGGAGTGGGTCGAGACGGCATCGACCACACCCGAAAAGTCAGCCAGACTTTGCAAGTGACTACAAACTGGTTTTAAAAATGGGAGAGGTGATACAGGAAAGTACACCTACTGTCCCCGTGGGAAAGGGAAAAAGTTTAAGCAACAAGTGAAAACTTACAAACAGCAAATATTGCCTGCGCACAGTCGCCAATTTGTTGAGAGGACTAAACCTCACTTTCAGTTTCTTGACGATATTGGGAATGCAAGTAATCACAGACACGTTGCATTACAGTAATAAACAAGCTTATTACTATCAAGGGATAACTCACAGTTGCCCTAAGCAGTTCTTACCAATATGAACCGGGAGCCAGTGCTAAGCGTTCCCTATACCTCGAGGTTTCTCTGTTGTCTCTTGGGGTCTCTCGGGTCTCCGAGGTGTAAAGCTTGTGCATTACATTATATACCTATGATAATTACTATGGTTACCAAAAGATAGAAACATTTCTAGTTACAGAGATGAGCCCTATTGGCTAAATTAGAGGTGGCTCCACGGTCCAAGATAACATTATACAATTCTGTAAAGTCATCAGTTTGAGAACAAGAGTTCTTATACTGAGTCTTACATAACTCAGTGTAGTAGTACAAATCACCAAAAGATGGCAATGCCATCTTACATATTATAATTACTTCAAGGACATAGGTGTCTTGGCATCTAACAAGTAAGAAATACACAGAAAATACATGGCAGAATATATGTGTATTAACAAGCAAAGTGTATTACAACAATATGCATTCATATCCTGACATCTACTCTTATACTGTAGATGCCCTTAGCCCTAAATATTAGTATAACTTATACCTAAGTGTTAGCTGTCTACGGTGTACCTCTGAGGGTACCAATTAGGGTGCAGGGACCTCGTGTAACAGTCCACTAAAGCAGTAGGTAAGGCTAGAGGGATGTTGGGGTGTATTAGTAGGGGTATCACAAGTCATAAGAGGGCGATAATAATCCTTCTTTACAAGACACTGGTTAGGTCCCATCTGGAGTACTGTGTGCAGTACTAGAGGCCACACCGGCACAAGAATATTAATAAAATGAAGGCAGTCCAGAGAAGGGTAACCAAAATGGTCCAGGGACTGCATCAGAAAACATATAAGGACATATTAACAGAGCTCAATATGTATACACTAGTGCAAAGGAGGGAGAGAGGTGATGTGATCGAAACATTCAAACATCTTAAGGGCATTAACAAGGTGAAAGAGTCTAACATGTTTCAATATAAGAAAAATAGCAGGACAAGAGGACACAGCATGAGATTAGAGAGAGGCCGATTAAGGGGTAATGTGAGGAAGTTCTTTTTCACAGAAAGGGTGGTGGATGCATGGAATGGCCTACCTCAGGAAGTGGTGGATATGAATATAGTGCAGGGCTTCAAACAGGCATGGGATAGGCATAAGGGAGCAATACAGATGAGTATGAATAGATAGGCCATTGACAGAGTACAGACCTATGGCACATTCATAAGGTAGAAAAAATGAGCAGACTAGATTGGCCTTGCAGTCCTTATCTGCCATCCACTTCTATGTTTCTATGTTTCTAAATCCTCAAAGGCAAGGATCCCAGTTAACAAATCAGCAGACCTGCAGGCTCTGATGGCTGAGGGGGACATAGACATAGCTGCCATTCCGGAGACATGGGCAACTCAGTACTATGACTGGGACCTCATCATACCCAGATACCAACTGCCTAAGAAGGCTATAGAAAAGGGAAGGGGTGGAGTGGCACTGTACATAAGAGACAGGATAATGTGCAACAGGGAGGAGGGGGTGGAGGGCAATACCGAAGACTTATGGGTGATACTCCAGAATACCACTTGAAAAAGGATCCATATGGGGTGGTGTACAGGCCACTTTTTCAGGGAATAACATTGGATAGGGAGCTGGGGGAGCAGATCAGGAGGGTGGGGGGAAAGGAAACACTATAATACTAGGGGACTTCAACCTACCTGGAGTAGAATGGAGCACTCCAGCTACCTCCTGTGGCAGAGAATAGATCCTCCTGGATGCTATCCAGGACTGTTTCCTGACACAGACAGTCATGGAGCTATCAAGGGAGGAAGTCATACTAGATCTAGTGCTTTCAAATGGGGAGCAGGTCAGGGATGTTAAAGTGAGGGAATCCCTTGCAGGCAATGATCACCATGCTGTGTGGTTTTCCATCTGCGTGGGGAAGGATGCACCCATGTCAAAAACTAAAGTGTTAGACTTTAGAAAGGTGGATTTCAATAGGATGGGAAGCATAGTACATTAGCAGCTGGCTAAGATCCATCCTGAGATGGATGTAGATCAGAAATGGACCATCATTAAGATGGAGATATTAGAGGGCACTGACTCATGCATTCGCACTCGTAAAAAGAATCCCAGAACCAGGCAGTCTAGCTGGTATAGCAGGAAGGTGGCCGAGAAGGTTAAAGAAAAGAGGGCAGCCTTTCTGAAGTACAAGTGTACCTTGAGAGAGGAGGACAGGGAAGCACACACTGAGAAATCCCAGGATGCTGGTACAGAGATCAGGGTGGTCAACGCAGAGAAAGAGCTTATACTGGTGAAGGGATTAAGGAAGGGCAAAAGTACTTCTTTGGTACATCACGGAGAGAAGAAGCAGAAGGGATGGGATAGTTAGGATTAAGAAGGAAGAAGGCTGGGCATAAAAGGGGGAAGGGCAAGCAGAGGCATTAAATGCGTAATTTTGCTCAGCCTTTACCAAAGAAGAGGAAGGCCTTATGCCACAGGGCATGAAATGTGGGAACCTAGCAGGGTGAAAGGAAGATGAGTGGGAGATTGAAGTAGACCAGGTCTTAAGAGGTCTAAGGGAATTGAGGGCAGACAAGGCACCTGGCCCAGATGTGGTGCACCCTTGGGCCATGAGGGAACTGGTGGGGGTATTAGCGGCCCCTTTGACATTCCTATTTAACACCTTGCTGGAGAAGAGGAGTGTGCCACAGGACTGGAGGACAGCTCATATGGTACCTCTCCAGAAAAGTGGACCCGGGGATGAACCAGGCAATTACAGGCCAGTTAGCCTAACTTTCATATTAGGTAAGTTAACAGAGACCTTACTAAAAGAAAAACTGGTGTCCTTCCTTGAAGAGAATGATCTCCAGGACAATAGGCAGCATGGGTTTGTCTGTGGGAGGTCTTGTCAAGCCAACATGATAGACTTCTTTGTTTGGGTTACCAGATCCCTGGACATGGGTCAAGCAGTGGACATACTGTACCTGGACTTCAGGAAGGCATTCAACTCAATACCACATGGAAGGCTAATCAGCAAACTGGGAGACCTGGGAGCAGGAGACAAAATGCTGGGGTGGGTCAGAATCTGGCTAAGGGACAGATCCAGAAAGTGGTGGTTGGGTAAGAATTCTCCAGACCTAAACCTGTAACCAGCAGGGTTCCACAGGGCTCAGTACTCGTACCTATGCTTTTCAACATATTCAACATGTTTTTGGTTGCCACGCCCACCTTGTGGAACTCTGCCTGAAAATTTGAAGAGGGCTCCCTCGGTGGAAGCATTTAAGAAGGGTCTCAAAACATATTTATTCCAACTGGCCTTTTATGACTAACTGCTGAATGGAATTGTTGAAACTGCTGTAATTTAATTTTAGTTGGTCTTATTAACTTGTTTATTTTATTGTTATGGTTTGTACAGCACCCAGAGTCTGTGGAAATGAGCGCTTAATAAATGATTTATCTATCTATCCATCTATCTATCTATCTATCTATCTATCTATCTATCTATCTCTATCTATCTATCAACATATTTATTGGTAACATTGCAGAGGGAGTCAGAAGGAAAATCTGCCTTTTTGCTGGTGATACTAAGCTCTGTGGGAGGAAGGATACAGAGGAGGGGAGACGGGACTTAAGGAAGGATCTGGCTAGGCTGGCAGGCATCTGGCAGCTGGGTTTTAATCAAAGAAATGTAAGGTAATGCACATGGGAGATAGACGCCCAAAGGCTGGATACTGGCTGTGGGAGAGAGTACAAGTGACAGTATCTGAGGAGGAAAAGGACCCGGGGGTAATAGCCAGGGGTGATATGAAACACACAGCACAGTGCCAAATGGCAGCAGCCAAAGCAGATAAAATGCTGGGCTGCATCGCAAGGGGAATCACCTCTAGAAGGGAGGAGGTTATACTGCCACTGTGCAGATCACTGGTGAGACCACACCTGGAATACTGTGCTCAGTTCTGGTGTCCTTACCTGAAGAAGAATATCAAACTACTTGAGGGGGTCCAGCGGAGGGCAACTAAGATGATCCAGGACATGGTGGCAGAACGTATGAGGAGAGGCTTAGGGAGCTGAACATGAACTCCAAGGAGGACAGAAGGGAGAGAAGGGATATGACTGAGACATTCAGTTACCTAAAGGACATAACAGAGTTGGTACTGAGGACATCTTTAAGTTAAGGAAGGAGAGTACAACAAGGGGACACAGCCTGAAACTGATGGGGGGTATATTCAGGAAGGAAATGAGGAGGCACTTTTTCACTGAAAAGGTGGTGAAGGGGTGGACTAAGTTGCAGGAGCAGCTGGTGGCAGAGAAGACAGTGGCCAGTTTCAAGGTGGTTGTGACAAGGTGAAGAAGAAGATTAGGATGGGGGAAGACTCCAGGGGGGAGTAGGGGAAGCTCCAGGTAAATAACTGAGCTGCACATTCAAGCAGACTAGATAGACCTTTATGACCTTTTTCTGCTGGCAAATTTATATGTTTGCATGTTTGTAATACTATCTGAAGATCTACTGTTACTGTAGCAGTGCCTTAGTCACCCCTCTCTGTGTATGCCACTACCCTACCTCAAGTGGCACTCACCCCATGACTGGTAGTCTTTACTTTATACCACACCCCCAGGGCAAGTCTGGCTAGCCATTAGTAGCAATATGCTGCCGGCTACAGTCCAGAGCAATGCCTCAAGATAGCTATTGGTTTGTTCCTGTGTAAATTGTTCTGTTTTTTTTCTTCTTAATTTCTTATTCTTGGGTTCGCTAATAACTGTCTGGCACTTGGTCATAAATACATGATTACAGAGAGAACACTGATCAGTAAAAATGTTTGATCCTTATAGTGAAGTGCCTGTGCAATTGACCCTACTGCCTGTCATCTGCTTACTATATGCAGCAGTGGTTTTCATAAACCTAATGGAATGCCACGAGATATCATCCACTAGGATGCTCACTGCCTCATGTGCATTTACTATCCCCCCTTCCATGATGGTGGTTGAAACAGTGTGCCACACTCGGAATGTCAGAGGACTCAACACCCCTGTCAAAAGAAAAAAAGATGCCCTCCCACTTGAAAAGGCTGAAATCTCAAGTGGCTTTCCAGCAGGAAATCAAATTAATGCAACAGGATCACTCCTTCTTAGTTAGAGACTGGGTGGGGCAGGAGGTGCATGCCATTGCACCCTCCAGAAAATGTGGGGTGGCTATACTCCACCACAAAGCCCTTAAATGGTCACTCATGATCTCTCTTGCTGACCCCTTAGGGAGATAGTGACGGCAGTCTTCTCCACCCCAATGGGTCCAATCCTGATATGTAACATTTATACCCCCACTCAAGATGACCCCCAGTACTTTCATGAAGTGGCAAGTGCCCTGAACTCCATCACTCCACCAGTTTGTCCCCTCCTGTTGAGTGGGGACTTCAATCTAACACTTGTACCTCTGATGGACGGGAGTGCCACGGGTGAAGAATTGCACATAAGGGGAAGACATGCCCTGTACCAATTGATAATTGACTGTGGGCTTACAGACGTATGGCATATGTTTCATCTCTGCAACCAGGACTATATCTTTTACTCAGAGGGACATAACTTATTCAGTAGACTTGACTTTTAGCTCATCTCATATCCACCAACCCATACTATCTTAGATGCAGATATTCTGCCTAGTCTAATCTCCTACCATGCCCTGGTACAGCTACTTTTTTCTTGGGACCCCACCCCACAACCCGCTTCCACCTGGAGACTTGAGACCTACTAAGAGACCCAGACTTCCTCCCCTGAGTGCAGGCTGAAACATTCCTCTTCATCCAGAATAACCCGGTCTCTGATACCTCAGCTGAAGTCACTTGGAAGGCATACAAAGCCACCATTAGAGGAAGGATTATAGGCTATGCCTCAAAAAGACAAAGAGAAAGGGAACACCGTCTTGCTGCACTGGAGGCCAAGTTACAATTGGTGGAAACAGCTTATAAAGCACAACACCCCCCCTCCCAACACTCCACCCTAGGACAGAAAGGTTTGGGCTTGCAGTTGGAAATCAACCAACTGTTATGCAGGAAAGCTGAAATAGTCATCCTGCAACTCCATCAAAAATACAGGGCAGGAGGGGATAAGCGAGGGAAGGTGCTGGCTTATCAGCTTCGTAAGCAAATATCCGACTGGCACATAGCAGGTTTGGCAAATCCCCAGGGTCAGGTACTATCCAGCTCACAGTACGTTAATAATTTTGTTATTTATTTAGTTCATTTTTGTTGCCCAGGTAAGTGCACTAGACAAATTCTGCCTATTTTCAGGCACGACCCGGAGGAGGGTGATACAGATGAATGCCAACTGACCTTGAACCAGATCAAGCTGTTGGTGGTATTTTTTTTGTGAATGGGAGGGGGGGAAATTTGGCTAGGGCACCAGGGAAATTCCCCTACTCATCTGTAGGGGGAACCTTTGGCCACTGCAATGGGCAGTCCTGACTTACCTGCAGAGAAGATGGACGTGCAAGAGGAGGGGGAGAAGGTTGTCTCCCGATCCGATAATGCTATTGAGTTTGATGCTTTAGTAGAAACATTGTTGCATTCTGAAGACGGGGGAGAAACCCAAGTGAAATTTTTCTTTACGGAAGATTTAACCAATACCAGAGAAACCGCAGCTGTTAAGCTGAATATTTCTGAAGATCCGGAATGGGTAATGCGACTTTTACTGAATGAAGAAGAGATTAGGCATGCTCAAGAGAAAATCTGGTTACAAGCTCAGCTGGCGGACTTGCGAGGTGAAATGCTGGATGACACAGCAGCAGCAAAGTCTGACAGGGATACCGCTGATGTGGAAGGATCAAATGCCCAGTCGGGGCCGGGTGAGTCACCAGTTAATCTTGCCTCAAACATTCATCAGAATGCAGAAATAGGGGAAAATAACCTGGCTGGCAGTCTCAGCGCAGATAGCAGCGCGTGCCTAAAGCCAAACTCTATGATTCCAAAACTTGTAACTACTGATTCTGACCATGGTTTCCCCATTAATTTTGATGAAAGTAACAGGGATGATTTGGGTATTGGTAACCCAGTTCCACACGTCACTAAAATGATACAAAATATAGTAAAACCCTTGTCCAAATTTCAGGGTTTGTATTGATTTCAGCTACTTCTGTTTCTGACACATCTAACGATTCTGGACAAGTTATTTATCAAACACATAAACCTGAGTCCCAGGCTACTGCCACTCAGTTCTCCTTTTCTGCTGGGGGAAAATAGTAAAACAGGGTCTAAAGAAGATAAAAAAGATTAAAGGCTAGCTATGGCTTTTGCAAAAAGACACATTGACATTGAAACCCCTGGGACTGGTTTAAAAAAGGTTGCTGAAAAAATGATTCCTGTGAAAGGATTATCAACTAAATTAGCCATACAGAAGGCCTTTTCCTTACGTTCAGGTCCTGCTCCCCCAGAAGAGGTAAGATCTCCTGATAAGGCTCTTAGTGGATCCAGATGGAAGCAAACCCCTGGGGGTATATGGCTTCAGACCCAGCATGGGATCCTAAAATACCTTTCTGTCCAAAATCTACTACCAGGGCTCCAGGGCCTCCCAATATTATCTCTTCAATTCAGTCTGATATTCCCTTGCAACATCAAAATGCCATATCTATAAAAGAGACATGAACTGGGGGTTTACCCAGTGCAGTATTGCCCCATAAAGAGGGGGTAGAACCTGTGGACCTCATTTTAAGCCATGATGATGTGAAGGAAGACCCCTTACAGGAGGGGGATACACCCCAGGACCAAACAAAATCTCAAAAGCCTTTATTATCTGAAATATTTTCTAACATTAAAAAGGAAGTGGCCCCTAGAAGAAATGCGGTTTGGATTAGGTACAAAGGGGGCATGGAAGAAAGATGTGATAGACATTTCATGGAAAAGAACTTGTTAAAGGATTCTCTGGAATTCTCTCCTAGAGAGGTGTTTGCATTCATAAACATTTCCAGAGAAGATAACTTCAACGTGAGCTTTCGTTCGGCTCATTTTTTGGATTTATTTTGAGAACGCTTCACCCAAGTGAAGTTTTTTCCCATATGGACTCCATTTGAGCTCATTCCATTATCAAATCCTTTAGTTACATTTGTATTTGTTATGTTCAAGAATGAGGGTGTTCATGTGGCTAATATTACTCATTGGTTGTCACAAAAATGTGACTTACTGGGGGATCCTGAGGCTATTCTTGATACAGAGATGTTTTGGACTGGGGGTGGAAATATAAGGTGAAATTATGGAGTACAGAGACTGGTATAACACATATTCTGAATTCTTTTATGTTGGGAAGAGGCTGGGGGTGTGTTTTTATGCAGAATAGCCCAGGGACTGCTATAAGTGTGGGACTAGAACCCATATTTCCAGTACTTGTGACAGACCCAGGTGTGAAAATTGTGGAGAAGTGGCCATGTTTCTTTTCAGTGTGCCTCTCATACAAAACATGACCTATGTGAGTATTTTGGTCATGCCTTTAAGGATTGTCCTTGGGCTGCCAAGAATACTGCCACATGCATGAGTCCAGAGTTACTCATTCAGCTCAGGACACAGCAGTGCAGCAGTATATACCTCTTCCAAAGGTTCCCGTACATAAGTCTTACTCTCCACAATGCACCGAAATAGAGGTTGTCGTGAGAAATGAGGAAGTGGACCTTTCAGATCCACAGGTCCCTTTATCTCTACCTGGGCAGGAGATTTTAAAACCAGTCTGTTATACTGACCCAGAGCAGACATATATACCTTCCCCTGTGCCTGATTCTGCTAAACAAAGATGCAAGTCTTCTAGGAATGTAAAACCAGTTCCCATCCCCCTCACCCCCCGGAGAAGTTGCAGCATCTCCAAATCCGTTTGCTGTTTTGGCCCCTGAATGGGGGGATTCTGAAATGGAACAAGATGAAGTTGATACTCAGCCTAGGAATCTGGAAGTGGAGATCCAGAACCCAGATTTTGTGGAGTATAGAGGGAAGAAGAAAAAGAGAAGAAGAAAAAAAAAAGTTAATTTCCTATAAATGAAGGGTGTATGATTAACGTCTGGATTTTCTAAAAGTAGGCACAATTAATGTACATAGCCTATTAAATGTTGGAAAACATCAGATGGTATTTGATTTTATATGCAACGCTGGTTTGGATATTTGTTTCTTTCAAGAAACTTGTTTTTTTTTTTCCTTTGATCAAGTTCGATATTTTAAGGGGGAATGGATATGGGGACCTTTCTATTGGTCCTTTGGTCAAGCAAGTGCTGATGGTTTGGGAATTTTATGTAACCTATTTTCTTTTATATTATTGAAACTGATAGATCTTGTACCTGGGAGGGTGTTGCTGTTGGATGGGATCTGGAATACAATGATCTGTCATTTAATTAATGTTTATGGACCTCAATCAAAAACAGATAGAGTGGCAGCATTTAAACTAGTGCAACCTTATTTGGTAACTTCATATAGTATTTTTCTATGTGGGGATTTTAATTGTGAGGTGAAATCTCAGGTGATAAATTCTAAAACACAGGGTAAAGTGTATTGTGATTCCAATACTGTGTCTGAAATGGTGGTTTCTGCAGATTTATTAAATTGTGCAGCTTTTCAGATAAAAGCTCTAAAATTCACATATAAGTTTAGTTTAGTTTATTGTTCTAGGAATTACTACCTTTGAGCCAGAGGCCCTTTTACAAAGGTTCCATGTCAATTAGGTACAGTACAAAAGGTTACATCGATAACACAACAATTTGTGTTGTGTCAAGAGCAAGAAAACATATACAAATACATATCAAATCACTTGTGCAAAAGGACATGAGATATCAATAATCACATTATTATTACAAGAAAGAGGTCATGCCAGATTAGGAGAAACAAATAGGGAAAAAGTCCAGAACAGAGAGGTTAAGTGAAAGGTGTGGGGAGCAGACAATAGCAGGAGAAAAGGTTTCCCAAACATGTCTTTGTCAAATAATGGAACAGGGTGGGTAGTGAGAAAATAGGAGGTTTAATCAGGGCGGTCACAGGAGCTGGAGGTGGCAAGGTGAGAGAAAAGCCTCGATTTGAAAATACCTAGAGAGGTGGAGGCAGTAATATGAGTGCTGAGGGCATTTAGCCAGCTGGGGGCATGATAGGCAAATGATCTTTGTCCCTGAGAAGTCCGGCATCGGGGGACTTGGAGAGGCTGGTGTTCTGATCTTCTGGTAAAATGGGTGCTAGCACTCGGGCATAACAGGTCTTGGATACGGGGTGGAGTGAGGCCCAGAGTGGATTTTTTCACCATCAGGCAGGTAAGGTACTTTATCCGGTTTCAGAGTTGCAACCAACCTGAGTCAGCATAGAGTTCACATGTGTGGGTACGTCAATGTGCACCAGTGAGCAGCCGACAGGCCTTATTTAGGGATGTTGTAATGCGACTAAGTGCTGTAGTGAGTGGCAGATCCGTATATAACTAAGCCATAGTCAACGACTGAGATGATAGAAGATTGGATGGCAATCCTCAGTGCAGAATGGGTAAGAAGCTGTCGGTTCCGATACAGAATCCCAATTCGCTGCTTAATAGTTTTTGCTGTACTATCAATGTGAGTTGGCAAGGTTAGGCCTTGATCAAAGTTGATTCCAAGATATTTGAAAATTGGCACTTGTTCAAGGGTATTTCCCAGGTATGTATTAATGGTGAGTGGGACTTGCCGTTTCTTGTTTTGTGGGTTAGAGAAGAGCATGGATTTAGTTTTTTTGTGGTTTAGAACCAGATTATGTTCAAGGAACCACATCTCAACTTTGGAAAAAGCATGCTGAAGGTTGAGGCGTAAGAGGTTCGGATCTTTATGAGTGGCAAGAATCACGGCATCATCGGCATAGAGGATTAATTGTTCAGGGCAGGATTTGGGGAGGGAGTTTAGGAAAAGGCTGAAAAGGAGGGGCCCAGGATGGATCCCTGGGGAACTCCTGAGCGAACCGGTTTTGAGTCTGAGAGAACTCCAGCTACTTTTACAGATTGAGGCGCTTGAGCAAGGTAATTTTTACCCAGTCACCAGGACCTCATGAGAGCCCTAGGGATAGAAGTTGTTTGATAAGTAGGCCATGGTGAATTGTATCAAATGCCTTGGTTAAGTCAATGTAGACTGCTCCAGTTAGGTTTCCTTTGTCCATGGCATTGTGGATTGCTCCTGAGAATTCAAGTAGGGCAGTCGATGTGCTGTGCCCTTTCCTAAATCCATGCTGCTGTGCATAGGATGTTGTGCTTTTCCAGGTAGTCTGAAAGTTGGTCCGCCACCAAGCGTTCAAGAGCCTTAGAGAGAGGTGGTAGTATTGATATCGGGTGATAGTTACGAGGCAGTGACTTATCACCACTTTTGTGCACCAGAGTGACAACTGCAGCCTTCCATTTCCTAGGGAGTTGGCTGTAGCAGAGGGAGAGATTGAAAATTTTTGTGAGGGGGAGCAGTACTTCCTCCAGAGTGAGGGACAGAAGTTTAAGGTCAATAGTGTCGCTGCTTGCTCGGGACTTAGAAATGGCCTTCTTTACATATTTATAGACTTCATGTGCCTTTACTAGTTTGAAATGGAAGGGTGGTTTGGTTGGAGAGGCAGTAGTAGAAGTAGAAATTGGAGGGTCAGCATCAGTAAAGATATCAGATGAGAGGACACCACTAAGGTCCGTGAAGGTATCATTTAGGGTGTTTGCAATGATCCCTGGGTCTAATGTAGTGGTTCCATCCACATTCATTATTGTAGGAGAGGATTGGACTGCTGACTCATGATATTCTTTATGTTGTCCCAGAAGGATTTCCCTTCGCCCCAGGAGTTGGAGAGGGCATTCTTGAAGTAGGAGCTCTTCATCAAGCGGATCTGTTTAGTACAGTGGTTGCGAGCCTGTTTATACTTTTGAATGTCCGACAGGTGCCAGTAGCTCTTGCAGTGGCCCAGAGGTGATCCCTACTTTTGAGTTGTGCCAATAGCTTTGCCGTGAGCCAGGGATTTGTGAGTGCTTTGATTTTGCGCTTTTTTACTGGTGCATAGGTGTCACAGGCAGTGTTGAAAGTAGTAAAAAGTAATCAAGGGCTAGGTCAACATCTTGAGTTTTGTAAATCAAGGACCAGTCTATCTGCCTAAGACAGGTCTTGAGATGAGTAAGGTTGCCATAAGGTAGGACTCTGCTATAGATGGTTTTTGGAGGCGGCTTACGAAACTTATTTGTCCAGGTACATATTATTGGGAGAGTGATCACTGAGCGAGTCAGGGAGAATACTTACATTGGTTATACGGGTAGGGTGGCTGGTAAGGATCCAGTCAATGAGGGTGCTGGTCCCTGATTTGTAGTTTTCCCTGGTAGGGGAGTTTACCACTTGTGTTAAATTTGCTGCTAGGATGGCATCTTTGTTTGACCCTGCATCAGGAGCGAGCCAATTTATATTAAAGTCCCCAAGGAGAAGGAGTTCGATGTCGAAGGTTGTGTACTTATGAACTCGAGACAGCCTGTAGGCCGGAATCAGGATCTTTGGTGGGATATAGACAGCAGCAATCGTGAGGACTTTGTTTTGGGCACCAAGTAGTATCTTGATAGGGAGGAGTTGCACTGGAGGTTTCTGTGGTGGGATAAGAACCAGGGAGACAGATGAGGTAGTCCTTTATGTAGATTGCACATCCACCACCCCTTTTTGAGGTCCTATCCAGCCTGAATATCTTGTAGCCTTGTATAGAGATGGCATGATCCGGAGTATTAGGTGTCAGCCAAGTTTCAATGATGGCAAGGATATCCGGGTTGTGTTGGCTGGCAAAGATTTGAAGGGAGGCCAGTTTAGGGAGGAGACTGCAGATGTTTAAGGTAGCAGTTTTGAGCCCCCCCTCCATTTTGGCAGGCTTTGTTGTACTGTAGAAGACAGGGCCAGGATTTGAGTGGACACTTCCTGATATCAAGAGGAGGAGGAGTAGGAGTTTAAGAGACAGTTGCTGTACTTTGTAGTCAATTGAATTACACTTCTGAGGCTTATGCGGCTTGGACCAGTGCAGGCGTCTAGGGACCCAGAGCAAGGAGATTGTTAGTAATAGAGGATGATATGCCCATTTATCCTTGTTGTAGCTTGTCAGTTGCACCCAGTCGCTTGCAGATAGGTACCCCAGGGAGTCGGCTGTAGAAGGAGGGCATGATGAGGGTGACTGAGGATAGGGAGTCAGTAATCAGTGGGAACAACCAGCACAATTACTAAGGGAGGGCAGGGAGAAAGTGACCAAAGAAACTGACCAGCGTGAGTGAAACTGACTTGCGGGGCAGGGGGCTGGGCTGAGCTGAGACAGAGAGGCATCAGCAGTGTCTCCCACGTTCCATCTCTCTGTGCAAGAGGCACTGCCGCTGAAGTGAAGTAAATATACCACCTCTATAGATCATGTTTTTTATTTCCAGAAACCTTCCTACAGCTTCACTTCAAGCATGTCCTATAGAATTTTCAGGTCATGTGGCTTTACTGGTTATATTTCAGGATAAACCAGGTTTGAGGCAGAAAGTATCTAGGTGGAAATTAAATACTACTGTTCTGGATGAAACCCAGGTCCAGCAAGGGATACGGGAAATTATAATTGCCAGAAGTTCAGTATGTTTTTTATATTCGGATATAGGTCAGTGGTGGCTGGATACTAAATCAGATTTTCAAGTTTGGCTAAGAAATTATGGGAAACGTGGAGAAAATTAGAACTTTTTGAAATATCTTTCCTTGAGATAGCAACTCTAAACTATTTTCATGGTCAGATATGACCCAATATGACTATTCAGCCCAAATCAAAAACATTAAACATCAGATGTTGATTTATCAATATGATCGAGTGCAAACCATGAAAGTCCTATTTCAAAATGGATTAAAAAAGACTCCAGTAGGAGACCCATAGTTGGCCTATAAACACTTAAAGGATACTACAGAAATAGATTATTTAGTGGATTCACAGGGGGTGACCTGTACTTCAGAACAGGATTTACATAAAGTTATAAAAGAACATGTATCTACCCTGGAGCAAGAGGTTGTCTCTACTGCTAAGGGTATTGATACATTTTTGAAAAAAATTAAACTTCCTGTTATTTCCTTGAACCCCTTAAAAAGGAATTGTCAGATTAGTAAAATTGATATAGAAACCGCTATTAAATCTATAGCATCAGGTAAATCTCCAGGATTAGATGGTTTGCCTGTAAAATTTTATAAAACTTTTGTTACAGAACTCTCAGACTGTCTAGAGATAGTGTATACATATTTTTATAATATGAATGCAATACCATCCTCATTTTTGGAAGGTATATTAATATATTTATATAACTCTGGGAATAGGCATTTAATTACAAAGTGGAGACCAATTACCATTTTAAATACAGAGGCCCAGATATCAAAAGAGTTGAGCCATGCGCAATAGGGTTGCGCCTGCGCAAGTCCGAAATTGCGCCATTCTGTGATATTCAGCAGGAGGCAGTTGCGCCCCTGAAATCATGCTGAGCAACAGCGCAGTGATAATGAAGGCATGCACAACTGAAGGGGGAAGAACCGTGCATAAATGGCACAGTGTGATATTCAAAGACTTGTGCCATGCGCAATAGGGGAGCAAGCGGAAGTTGCTCCATAGCGGAAATGATCCAAAGAAAAGGAGCAGGAGAGGCGCAAGAACTAAGCAGGGAAGCCACATGTGCTGTGAAGCAGAGGCAGACAGATAGGGCAGGAGCACAAACAGGGCAGGCCAGGGAAAGGTCAGTCTGAACAGCCAGGCACAGGGAAGGTGTGGGGAGCCACACAGCACAGAGGCCAGCACAGGCAGGTGTACCCAGTGCAGGGGAGGTAGCAGCCAGGACAGCAGGGAGAATACAGCAACAGCTGCCGGGGGGGGTGAACACAAGCCAGGGACATGGCCAGTGCCCCCTTCCACATGGAGGCCATAATGAGGGGGGTGAGAAGGCTGGCGGCAGGGGGGCATGGCCGTGGAAAGGCCTGTCGGCGGTATGCCCCCAACAGGCAGTACCGAGCCCACACCAGCTTTGAGCTGTACACTGATACTGAGATTGTGGGCCGGTACCACCTGAATAGGGCAATTCTGAGGTGGCTCTGTGAGCTGTGCAGTGATGTGCTGCAGGCACCCACACGAAGGAGCCATGCCCTGTCAGTGGAGACTAAGGTAACAGTCCGCATGTGCTTGCTCACCATGGGTACCTTCCAGAGACCAACTGGGGACACCACAGGCATAACCCAGTCAGCCACGTCATGCCACCTCACCCAATTCCTCAGCACACTGCTGCCACATGCTGTGGAGTACATCCATTTCCCCAGCACAGTGGTGGAGCGCACAGCAAACATACAGGAGTTCCACAGGGTAGCACGTATGCCTGGCATGCTAGGGGCAATAGACTGCACCCATGTGGCCATACGCACACCACCTGGCCCCGAGGGGTCACATACATAAATCGCAAGGGTTATGCCAGCATCAACTGCCAGGTGGTGTGCGATGCCAGGGGGCGCATCATCAATGTCTGTGCCATGCACCCTGGGGAGCACACAATTCTTTTATCTGGCACCAGTTGGCACTGTGTCACAGATTCGAGAGTGGGGACATCCCCACTGGACACCTAGTGGGTAAGTATGTAAACCACATGGACAATCACAGGGCCTGGGGGGGCATGGCCAGAGGTGGCATGGGTAGTGGCTTACATGGCCTGGGGCAGGGCGATGCTGATCACAAAACTAACCTCCGCCCTCTACACACAGGTGACAGTGGATACCCACTCCATCCCTGGCTGCTCACACCCTACCGGCAGCCCGCTACCCCATCACAGCAACTCTACAATGAGGCACACACCACCACACGTAATGTCATCGAGCTGGTGTTTGGGATGCTGAAGGCATGTTTCTGTTGCCTGGACACCTCTGGCAGTGCCCTACAGTACAGCCCCTCAAAGGTCTGTGGGCTATTCCTGGCCTGCTGCATCCTGCACAACATGGCCAATGAATGTGGGATAGCCGTACAGGTCAAAGAGGGGGACAGCGATGGGGACGATGGGGACGCCGGTGACGATGGTGATGGGCAGCTCCTCCTTGGTCGATGGGACCCTCGACTGCTCTGGCTGGCACAGCTGCACTGGGACACCATCACAGAGGAGCACTTCAGCCAACCCAGGTAAGTCATGGGGCCATGCGCAACCACCAGTGGCCAAGGCACAACCCACAAACATGCATGGACACACACCAGAGGTGCATGCCATCAAGGGAAGTGGCAGGGCACAGAAGCACACACACAACCAGGGTTGGGTGAGGATTAACATGCTATGCTGAAGGACACACACACATGCTCACACACAATGCAACAAACGTGCACAGAGGGCAGAAGGCACACCGACCCAGAACGCACACCCTAGCAACACACATGTCCACTGGACACCACGCCCACTGCCTGTCCATGTGCATGTGTCAGATGCTGAGCACCATTGCACATTGGTGTACAGCGCAATGCAGGCATCATTATACACATGCAACTGCGGACAGCAGCCGGGAGGGTGTGCAGGTGGACTGTGTATCCGCGTGCAGGGCCAGGTACCCATCTGTGCACTGCCCACTGAAACACACAATGCACACAGTGCAGCACCAGACAGTAGCCATGCTGGGAGACAGGTCAGTCACATGACACAGTGCCACGGCCACCATGGATGCATGGGCAGCCCCGCCAAGACCCACCAGCACTGGCAGGCAGACTACTGGCCTCATGGGGTGGCACCGATTGTCCCCCAAGGGTTCCACTGCATGAACGCGACCGTGCTCACGCAGGGGTCTGCAGCACACCGAACATGCCTGCACCAGGAGTGCTCGGGATGCCCACAGCTGAACCCAGCGTCGACAGGGTGGGAGTCGCACGATGCCGGGAATGGGGGGTGGATAGTGTACTGCGTGGTGTCTGCGATGCATGGGCACCTGACTGTATGCCCACTGTGGCCATGACAGCAATGAATGCCTGTGCATGTCTGTCAATGGCAGCGGTCACATCCTCCAGCAAATGGTCCATCCCTGCCAGGATCAGCGCGGTGTCCCTGCTGCGATGCTTCTCTGCCCACTCCAGAGCCACATGCAGTGCATCCATGGACATCACAAGCTGCATCTACTGCTGGACCGATGCTCACAGTAGGTGGGTGTGCTCATCCAAGAGGTCATCAACCTCCTTGGCATCCTGTCCCTCAGGGTGTGCAATGCCTTGATGTTCAGCATCCCTTGAGGGTGGGTGCTGTGCACCAGGACCAGATCTGGGCATGTCCACAGACGGTGCACAGATGCTGCCGCTGAACCCTGTACCCCCAAGCTCATTGGGCAACTGCTGATGCAGCCCCTCTGGCTGCCGCTCCCCAGGGCTCAGTGGTGCCGCCGCAGTGGCTGCAACAGTCCCACTGTTCTGAACAGACACCAGTGCTGCCCCACTGGTGCTGACAGGCACAGCCTGGGACTGTGCTGACATGCAGGCCTCCACGGCTGCACCACCCACAGCCATGGGCGTGAATTGCCTGCTGTGTGGCCATCCAGTGGCACACACGTGTTACTGCCCATGACGGTCGTGTCATCATCACTGGTGCCGGACTCTGCCCCGGCCACAGCCTCAGCCACAGCGTGCTGGCATCCATGGATGCCAGCATGCTGGGACACAGGGCTTCCTCCACACCTGTTACAACGACATCAGTGTGGACAGCCAGGCGGCCCCACTGTCGCAATGATCCACATATACCTGTGGAGGTGGATGGTCCCACCTCCGACTCCATCCGACTGTCCACAGTGGACAGACCCACCACAACTGACCCATGCAGATGCTCAGGATCTGTAAGGGAAAGCAAAGTCACTTTACTGCATGTGACCTACCCTGCCCTCCCATAGACAGACCATGACTTACCATGCAGTGACGGGCTGCCACCAGTCTGGAAGCCACCACCCGGAACACCCTCCATGGTACTGCGCTGCATGCTTCCAGCAAGCCTCTCCTCCGCTGGGGTCAGCTGTACCACCTCCAGCTGTCCCCCACCTGTTGCAGCACATGCTTCCCTGATGGCAGCCACCTTCTCCTTAACCCTCCTCCTGTCCATGTCCATCTTCTTCTTACACTCCTGCATGGAGCACTGGTGGCTGCCATGCAGGTTCACAGCATGTGCCACCTCCTCCCATGCAGCAGCATGGGCTTGAGGTGTTCCCTGCTGTCCACTGAGCAGTGGCTCCTGATCTAGGTAGGCCTCGAACAGGGCCTCGGTGTCAGCCTTTGTAAAGTTTGGCCTCCTCCTCCTCCCACCACTGATTTCCTCTTCTCCAACAACCTGCTTGGTCATTATGTAGCCTGTAAGAATGGGAGTTGCTACCTGTGACTGTGCAGTCCCATGCATGAGGTGAGGAGCAACTTTAAGTAGATGCAAATTGCAGTGCTGCTCCGTTGAATGGCTGATGAGATGATCTGCATATGACAGCTGAATATCACGCTGTTGCACTTTGGCAATTGTGTTGAATGTGCTGAGCCAATGGCGTAGTTCTGTGACATGCGTAGTACACCTCACTGCGCATGCCTGGGTTGCTGACGCAGGTGTCTGCTGCGCTGATGATGTGCTGTGCATGGTAGGCAATGCAGGGCATGGCCACCATTGTGCCAGTGGTGCTATAGTGATGGTCACTACATGGCACTGTGGCAATGGGCCATCATAGGCTCAATGGCCCAACTGCTCAGTAGTCCGCTATGGTGCTGGCTCACAGGCAGCCAATCGCACTGCACGCATTGTCTTCCAATGGCACTGTGCATGGCCATGCACCAGAGACCCTTGACCCTGTGCCTGACCTTTGCCCCCTAGGCACCATGCGTCAGGCATGGGTGCATCTCTATCACGCTGTTCGGTAACAGCGTGATAGGGAATGGCAGCGCTGTACCACGCATCATCTGCACGTAGGGAGCCATGCTGCAGAGTGCCATATTGCCTACTATAGCTGCAAGGATGTCACGCAGATGGGCAGTGCAGTGGACAGCAATTGAACTTGCAATTCTGGTGGCAATTGTTGAGCCACACCATGGGCCTCTCTTCGAGGAGGCTCCCCTGGACAGGGCCAGGACCCAGGTGTGGCAGGAGGTGGCCACTGCCCTGGAAGAGGCCACTGGATGGGGGAGGAGTGCAGAGCAGTGCAGGCACCACTATGGTGACCTGCGGAGGAAGAAGCCAGAGCTACTGGCATGACTGTGGGCACGTGCCAGGGGGGGCATGGTGCCACATCCAGGTAGGGGTTCCGTCAACACACTTTTATCATCCATATGGGTCACAGTGTCATATGTTTCCAGCACATAGGGGAGGGACCATATGAGGTTGGCTGTGGCGGTGTTCACAGGGTATGGGGTGGGTGGGTCTGGCTGGGTGGGAGGGCACACACCTTGGGGCAAGGGGACTTTGCTTCGGGAATGTACTGATGTTCTTCTCTCCTTTTTTTCCCCACAGGCCCGGATGAACTCCGCAGGTTGTGGGAAGAGCGGTGGAGGGAGGGGGACAGTGCAGCCAGGAGGAACCAGGGCCATCACCACCCACCTGACTGGCCTGATGAGGGTGAGTGCCATACATCCATGATTACTATTGCATGCTGTGTGACAGGGTGGGCAGTGGGGCATGGCCACCATTCATCGACACCACTGCCATGCACGCAACTTGTTACAGTCAACACTGTCCAGTGGCAATGCATGTCTGGGTGTGCATCAATGGTGGTTCATGCGTGCACCAGGTGCATGGCTGTGCCACTGCCTTTGCACTAGATAGCCATGTCACTAAACAGCCACGGTGGTGCTGTGCATGACTTGGCCGGTGGGTGTGTGCAGCGTTCCGCTTGGCTGTATGCACCTGGGTGGGCAGGTCCTGTGGATGTGATCACTGCGGGTGGTCACACACCATCACAGTGGTATGTCCCATGGCCGTATGCCATGCACAGTGGGCGGGCTGTATGGGGTTGTGCATTCACACCTATTGACTGTGCTCCCTTGTCCTAGGTACCCACCATCTCAGGGACATACGGGACGCCGTGCGGGAGATCCTACAGCTGGCCCAGGAATCCCTGGACATACTCAGGAGACTGGACACGACCGGGGTACTGAGGAGGCACAGAGGCCAGAGGTCACGAAGTCCTGAATGGCAGTCCCACTAGGAATCCCTCGGTCCCTGACTTCCCCCACCCCCCTGGATCCACCCTCACACCCCTTCTATCCCATTCCATCTGTCCACCCCTGCCCCTACCCACCCCCACCTTGTTTGTGGCCCCCCAAGTTTGTATATAGTTTTTATTCTTGTACATAGTTGACTGTTATATTTATTCAATACATTTGAGTTTGATATGAATACTGTGGTGGTCTCTGATATGCAGCGGGCTATAGGTGCTCAGCTGCAGTGGTATGCATGGCGTCAAGGGTGGTGCAGTCATGGGTATGTGTGCGTGTCCATGTGGAGCTGACTATGGTGTGGGTGTAGCTATCAGTCAGTGTCTGTGGTGTGTAGTGTTCCCTGTGCACTGGATGACTGTGTACAGTGGTCCATGGTGCATGCTCTGTGTCCATGGCACACCCATCAGCCCGTCCATGGCCTGTGCAGCTGACACACATGCATGTCTGTGACCTGCACAGTCCGCTGGCATATCAGTGGTGGCAGTCCCTGCAGGGCGGCCACTGTACCCGTCACTTTGCTGGGTTGCTCCTGTCACTGGTGTGGTGCATACCTGGCTCGGGTGGCACTGTGGGCACCACAGTCATTGTCCCACCTCCATGCTGTGCCTTGTGTGTGTTGCAGGGGATGTGCCCCACTGTCTGTGACTTGTGCTCCGGGCGGCTACTGGTGGTGTACGGGTCCACAGTGCCCGCACAGGGTGGCTGGCACTCCAGTGCCATGGGGGACTGTGGTTTGTGTGTACACAGCTTACATGGGCCCACAATGGGGGCTTGGTTGCCCCACCACTGCGTCCCTGTGTTGTTGTGCCCTTGGGTATGGGTGGGTGTCTGTCCATACACTGTGTGGCATCCGGTGTGGTGCATGCTTCTACGCACCACTGTGGGTGTCTGTGCTGGCTGTTGTGGCCAGTGGTGGGTCAGGGTGTGTCACTGGAATACTGTGCAGGGTGCTGTACCACTGGTGGTGGTGTCAAGGGCATGCCCTTTCCTGTGTGAGGTACCTCTTGTGTCGACGCATGGTTGGTCTCTCAGCAGTACCTCGGGGGGACTGTGCGTGGTGGCAACGTGTCTGCTGTTGTTGCATTGCCATGTGCTGCAACCCACTGATGGGTGCTCGTGGTGGGGCTGGCTTGCATGGTTCTGTGGTGCACAGGGTTGCATTGACACAGTGGGGGTGGTGGCATGCATGGGGCTTCCTGCAGTGGTGGTCACTGCTCATGGGGGGGTGTCTGGGGGTCATGGCACAGGGTGTGCTCTGCACTGGGGGGATGGTGTGGCATGGGGTGGTCTTCCCTCCTTGTGTACCAGTCACAGCTTGCTGGTAGGTGTGATGGGACACCATGGCCAGGCTGTGGGTTGGTTGCTGGTCTCCATGGGCCAGTGGTTATTCCAGCCCTCCCCCAGTTGTGCTGTGCTTGGGGTGTGGGGCGACGATGTCTGTTCTGCTGTGTGTTCCTGTGCCTATCTGTGGCATGGGTGGTGGGCCCCTACCTCCCTGATTGTGCTGTTACATTGCTCTGCAGCTGGGGGGCTCCCTGGTTGCACTACGGCGCCTCTGGACTGCTCAGCTGAACATCCCTTGTTGCTCTATGGCGCACGTGGTGCGATATTCAGTCGTCGGCTGTAGGCACAATTTGGCCTGCTCCATTTTTGAATATTGTGTCTCTTGCGCATGGGCGCAATAGACTTGCACTTGTTCCTGCTATTGTGCACTTTTTGGGCGCAGTTTGAATATCTGGGCCAGATTATAAAATCTTGCCTCATATTTTGAACAATAGGTTAAAAATTTTTGCCATGCGGGTTACTTCTCCATTACAATTCTGTGGACTTCCTTCCCAGAAAATCCAGCATATCCTAATGATTGTTATGGATGTAATAGATTATCTATCCCTTTCTGGGAAGCATGGCACTATCATTTCAGTTTATCAAGAGAAAGCATTTGATCGCGTTTCCCATACTTATTTATTCTCTGTATTACAATATTATGATATTCCGGATGTACTGTCAAAATTTATTCAATTATTATACTCTTCTATGATGGTTTATTCAGTTATTAGGAGATCTGTTACTATAGGATTTCAGACACAAGTAGGGGTAAGGCAGGGTTGTCCACTGAGCCCCCTCCTCTATGTATTTGCACTGGACCCCTTTTTACGAACTTTAACAGACAGACCTAGATGGAAAGGGATTACAGGAATTGGTATTCAAGAGACTTTATATCTTCAGGCCTATGCAAATGATATTTGTCTTTTTTTTTTAAGGACTATGCTCAGTTTCCCATTTTATTACAAATTATGTCCGATTTTGCCTATATTTCAAATTCTAGACTAAACAGAAAAAACAGTAGAGGACTTTTTATTGGTGTAGGACATCCTGAATCTCTTCAGATTTCAAATGAACCCCTTAAAATCCTTGGGATTACATTTGGACCCCAGAATATGGCTAACCAGAATTGGGAACAATCCTTGTCTAAAATAGAATTGAAGGTTAATCGATAGAAAAAATGGAGTATGTCAAAGTTGAAAAGAATTCAAATTATAAAGACAATTTCTGATTTCTGGTTTATTATATGTTGCTATGATTTTTCCTCTACCACAGACACTTGAAATGAAACTGAATAGCCTATTCTTCCAAATGCTGTGGGGGAGTAGGTTGAACCCCATAAGACGGTGTTTTACATGTCTCTGTATATCAAAGGGAGGCCTGGGCATGATAGATCCAGTGATATTTTTCCATACATTGTTTCTATCACAAACGGTGAAATGTGAGTTAGGGATGGAGGACGCCCCTCAAAACCACTGGTGTAGGTTGAATTTATCTAGATATTTTCATGCATGGGGGTGTGGTGCCTCCTAAACTGGGGAACTATTTGCATGTTTCAGATTTTTTTAAATCAGCAGTGTCCAAAATATGCAAGTGGGACTTAACGAAATAGCAATTATTGTCCCTTTCTAGAAATAGCTTATATCAGACAGTAATGGCACACTGCTTTCCTATTGAACCTCATTTCAAACACTGTTCACCGGATAAAATAAATTTGGTAACTGTACAGTTGAATAATCCTAGGATTCCTTCTCATATGTAGGAACACC
This sequence comes from Neoceratodus forsteri, assembly GCA_016271365.2. Lineage (NCBI taxonomy): Eukaryota > Metazoa > Chordata > Ceratodontiformes > Ceratodontidae > Neoceratodus > Neoceratodus forsteri. The sequence continues at coordinate 409,599,675 of CM028133.1, read as the reverse complement.
TTTAGCTTTCTGTATATGGTAGAGTCAATATTAGGGGAAATGCAAAGCATAACATTTTGGAAGAAAGGAATTGTCCCTATCCTAAATGTATCAACCAAGAGGAGACTATGGCTCGTTATTTATTTACATGCTCGTATTCCAGAAATTTGTGGATATTGTTAGCAGCAACATTGAATATGAAGTGGTTAATTAATATATCCTATGAATTTTTAATTTGGGGATAGTATTCCCTGGTGGGGCCCCGGTTTCATCATGACACATTAATGATTTTTCTTTGCTGTATAAAATTCTATTTATGGCAAGCTAGATGTAGGTGGGTGTTAAACCAAAATAGTATGTCATATGACCCAGTACAGGTTTTGGTGCACCAAGCTATAATGCTTGGTTATGAAGAAAATGTAGTTGTTTCTTCTCCTCAGAAGGTAAAATAATTGTGGAAAGGGTTTTCTTTTTTTATAAAATATAAATAATTTTTGAGTAGATAGGATATTTTTTACTAGAGCATGGGTTATGGGAAATTTGAGAATTACTAATATAATAAAATAGATTATGACAGTAAATATGGTATTGAAAATAGGGTGGATAAATTGGTTTGTTATGTTTAAAGAGTCCTCTTATATGAAGAGGAAGGGGAGGGAAAGGGAAGAGGAATTGATAACAGTTTATGTATGAGTATTTTTTGGGGGGCATTATTTGGATTATCTTAATTTGTTGATTTTGTTACATTTATGTATACAATGTTCTTGCAATAAAACTACCCCTACTCTTTTCGAGAAGTGCCATGGGATCTTTTACATCCACCCGAACTTCCACCAGAAGAGGCAGATGGGACCTCAGTTTAACATCTCATCCGAAAGACGGCACCTCAGGAATTCAGCACCCCCCCATGCTACACTACAGTGTCAGTATTGGGATATTAACCCAAGTGCCTGGTGTGGGGATAGAACCCACAGCCTTCTGATCTCCCAGCCTCAGAGGCAAGTGTGCTACCTGACATCCTTTTATTCAATCCTATACTCCTCCACCCATCAGTCTATCCCTGAAGGAATTCATCCTTTCCTTGACATTCTCTCCCTCCCTAAGATCACACCTCAGCGAGCCCAAACTCTGGACACCCCAATGACTATTAAAGAAGTGAAGCAAGCCCTGCTAGCACTTCAACCTAGCAAAGCCCCCCACGAATGGTTTCCTGGTAGATTCCTCCAACTCCTTGCTACCCAGATAGCCCCACTCCTATCTCAAGTATTCACTGAAGAGCAAAGCAGCCTACCTCCCACACTTAGGGAGGCAATCATTACTGTTGCACCCAAGAAAGGCAAGGACCCCCCTTGCTTCGAGCTATAGGCCAATTTCCCTCATCAACATTGATAGCAAGATCTACACCAAGGTACTTGTGAACAGACTAAGTCCAATCTTGGCTGCTCTATTCACCCTTCCCAGGTTGGCTTCATCTGTGAGAGGTACAGTGCAGATCATATTAGGTCCTGACTAAACCTTATGCACTCCACCAGAAATCTCCAAATCCTGGCAGTTGCACTTGCAGTGGATATTGAGAAGTCGTCTGACTCTTTGGAATGGGACTGTCTTCAAATGGGGCTTACCCAGCTGGGATTTGGAGAAACATAGAGACATAGAATTTGATGGCAGATAAGGACCACTTAGCCCACCTAGTCTGCCCATTTCCTTGCCTAATGGATAAGCTGCAGATCCTAGTTAACCAACAGCCTACTTCCTCCTACCCCCCCACTAGAATTGCCTTATGTCTGTCCCATGCATTCTTGAATTCCTCCACTGTTTTTGACTCTACAACCTCCTCAGGAAGGCTGTTCCATGCATCTATAACCCTCTCTGTGAAGAAATACTTCCTCACATTACCTCTGAGCCATCCCCCCCTCTATCTTCAAATTGTGCACCCTTGTTCTTGCACATCTTTTTCTGAAAGATTCTACCCTCTTGGACTTTGTTGATTCCCTTGAGGTATTTGAAAGTTTCTATCATGTCCCCCTTTTCCATCCTTTCCTTGAGGCTATACATCTTAAGCTCCTTTAGTCTTTCACCATATGTCTTCTGGTGCAGACCCTGCATCATTTTGGTTGCCCTCCTCTGGACAGCCTCCACCCTGTCTATGTCTTTGCAGAGATGGGGTCTCCAGAAAGATTTTGTACTTTGGTACAATCACTCTATTCTGCCCCAACAGCAAGACTAACCACAAATCATTTGTTATCTGCTCCCTTCTCCCTTGGATGAGGCATCCGTCAGTAGCTCAGATGACAATCTCTCATTTGTGATACATTGTCCACACACATACCCCCCGATGATGATGTCATCATTCATCAACAGGTACATTGAGCACTCAATTCATTTAAAAGACAAAGAACCTCTGTGCGCAAACACTGAGGCAAGGGTTACCCCAAAGGGCATTTGGCTGGGAAGCCAAGTTTCAAGAAAATACAAAATCACACATGCCCGCACAATGCAAAGCATCATGGGCTGCATATACAAATCACCACAGAATGTTATGCTGGTTCAACTTTAAGCAGAATTGCATGATGCCGAAAGGCCTCTCACACAGTTTGCAAAGGGTGCTAACAGATAACATAGACATGTGTTTCATCCTACCAGGACTCATCAGTATGTCTCGTCTGTTTGACACCCCAGTGGAATGAACCAGCTACCCTAAGGCGGTCTGTCTGGGATATGTTTTGGTGAACCCATTAAAATAAAAAACTATTTAAAGAACAAAGAACCTCTGTGCGCAAACACTGTGGCAAGGGTTATCCCAAAGGGCATTTGGCTGGAAACCAAGTTTCAAGAAAATACAAAATCACACACAATGCATTTAAAGTCCACTTCCCCAGCAAGGATCATACCCATTTTGCTCATTGTGGTACCTGAAGTGAATGATACAAGTGGGAATATTAAACCTGTACATAATAAACTGTGCTGGCTTACTAACACAGATGTCCAACATGTCCAGCCGAAGATGTGAGAAGCAATATTGATTTTCCCCTTCGCCTTTCTACATTTGTAGCCTTACTGTTGAGATTGAGCTTACTAGTCACCTAGGAGAGTCTGTAGGTCTGACGCTTATTTCAGTGTACCAGGCATTCTAATCTTAATAGACACACTTGTCCTATACCAAGTCCACATTACACATTCCCCCACCCTCACCCTCTCACTTAGTGTGTATTAAGCTGGAGAGACTGCTGTTCACTGAAATATATATCACATATAATGTACTCAAGTAATATAAGTGTTCTGTTTGTGCCCTTATGGAGCTATGTACCATGTTTCCATTTGTAATTGTTCACTCCCCAGGGCTACCCCAGGTGCTGTTCTTAGGGAACTCAAATGGGAGGTTGCTGAAGTCCAGTCCTGGTCTCACCCATCTTCTGCATGGCCTGCTGGGGCTCGCGGTCCTGCTGCTGATGTGTGTGAGATGTGCCCTTACTGTGCAGCAGAGCTTTTCGCTCTTCAACTGTCATTCTGGCTTTGTGTGCACTTGCTCTTTCAGCTGCAGTGCTTTCAGGATCGCCCCAGGAGTCAGCGCAGTTGGAGAAGCGCTCATCCTGGCTGCTACCAGAAAAAGTCCTGAGCAGAATGTACAAAAGTGTCTGGTTGAGCAGCAGGGTATTGCTTTGGAGGCAGCAGGGTTCAAGATAGAGAGGACTTACAGGACAGGCCCACAGCCCAAACCAGGGAAGTGGCCACAGCATTTTTTAATTAAATACCTGCAAGATCTAAGCTGCTCTCTGCTCGATAGTACAATTGTTGAGGAGGGTGGACCAGGTGCATGAATGGCTAGCCAGTGGGAGAATATAAGTATTGCCCAATCAGGGTGGAGAAATAGAGTGGCAGGAGCAGATGGGCAGGGGGCATCTCAGGAGGATGAGATTCACTAAATACATTAATATGGTATGCCAAGGGCACTTACAGTGATGATATGCACTGCAATATGATCCATATTGGCAGTGGGGTGGGGGTACTGTTGCTCTGGTGCCTAGATGTCACTGGGGGAAGATGAATAGAAACAGAATAAAAGAATGGTAGATGGAATCAGAGGGGTGTATCTGTAAGGTATTATATTTATACATAATTCTCCCATAGCAGGTTGTTATAGAATGTGGTACAAATCATAAGCTGGAAGAAGTCTGCACAAATAAGGATACTACCTTGTCTCAGACCAGTATGGACTGAAGAAGGCGTTTAGCATGTGATGAGATTATTGAAAGCTTACTGCAGTATAACTTTGAAGTAAGGTGCTGTTGCACCATACAACCTGTTCAATATTAGAGGGCCACTGGATTGAGTTCCTGTTGTCTCAATCTTGTAGACAGGGCACAGATTACAGAATTTACAGTACATGTTATGTGTTCTTGTTCCTGTTTATGTTGGGGGTTGCATTGGAGGGAGTGAGTGAGGACTGGTGGCAAGGTCGAATTTGTATATTTGCAGCTGATCTGTTCACCTACATTGGGTGATGATTTTAGAGTAAGGGTGAAGGGGAACCAGCCTCCATCGGCTGAGGTAGAGAAGGGTGTGGGATTTTTACAGACATTGAGGAAGTTATGTGGCTTCTAGGAGGAGGTGGGCAAGTTGAGGGTTTTAGGGAAAAATTGCAAGGTATTATTGTAATGTTAACATAGAAGAGTCTCATAGCTATAGGTTGCAAGTTATGCAAAGAGGTGTGTGTATCATGAACTGCATAAAATGCATGATGGCTAACAATTTAAACAGTATCACTGGAATGTCAATGGGCTGAGGCATGTAGTGAAGTGGAAAAGGGTGATGAGTCATGTTAAGAAACTCAAAAGTGATATTCTACTGCTTGAGGAAACCCACATGACTTCAGCAGAGGCAACATGTACCTGTGGTGGATGGAGGGGTACCTGGTTTACCTCCTGGTTCACTTCACAAGCTCAGGGTGTAGCTATCATGCTAAGACCTGCTTTCCCAGGTGCTGTGCTGAGCTCTTCACTGTATCCTCAGGGTAGATATGCTCTAATGCAGATTTCTATTAATGATGGGAACAACTTCTCCATGAGGGCAATATATGGCTTTAGTATAGAACACAGCACTTTCTTCCAGTCATAAACTTGTACTGGAGATGACATAGTTCCTGGGGCTGTGGGAGGTCATAGGAGAGATGAACTGTGTTTTGAACACCATACTTGATAGATCCAACCCAGGTACAGTTCCTAAAACCAAAAATGCAGAAGGAATAGAAGACCTCATGTGCATTTTCTCTTTGGTGGACATCTGCTGTCATAACAATCCAACAGGGAAGGAATACAGCTTTTTCCCCATTCCCATAGATCATATGCCAGACTGGACCTACTGCTATGTTCTTCAGTGCTACTCCCACAGGTGGTTACTGTGGTCTACCAGACAGCCCTTGAATCAGATCATTCCTCGCTACAAGCCAGAGTTTGCCTGTCTCACCTGAGTGCTCCACCTTGATCCTGGAGACATGATGCAGTGCTCCTCAAACACAAACAATATAGTATTTTAGGGGCCAATTCCTAGAATATGCCAAATATAAACAGAGAGAAAGAGACTTATGAACTTGAAAGACAGAGCTGAAAATCACAGAGGTTGAAAAGCTTCATATGGCTGATTCAACCCCACATCTTTTTAACCTGCTCGAAAAGCTTAAATGGAAATTCAATACTTTTCACACTGTTGTGATAGAAAGGGCATTCTTCTTAACAAGGCTGGCCAGTACTTTAACAGTAACAGGGGAGGAAGCTGCTTACATGGCAGCTTCAGCACAGGGAGAGTGAATGTACCATCACCCAGATCCACCACCCAGACCTGGGAGAGGTGACAAGGAGGTGGGTGAGGTCTTTAAAAAATTTCACAAATCTTTGTATACAGCAGATGCCCCATCCACATCCAAACAATATCAGAACTTCTTTAACAAGCACCAATTACTCCCTTGAAGGTCTCACAGATAGAGAACCTGGAACAACCACTCTCTAGGCAAGAGGTTTGCAATGCTATTATAACTCTGTAGGGAGGTCAATCTCTGGGACCAGACTGCTTGCCCATGGACTTTCTGAAGTGCCACATTGAACTTTTGGTTGAAATCCTGTCTTACATGATAGAGGATAGTTTCTCTAAAGGTGTGCTGCCTTCCTCCTACCGGGTAGCAACCATTACAGTACTACCCAAACCAGACAAGGACTCCACCAATTGCTCCTTACACTGGCCAATCTTCCTGCTGGCATCAGACCACAAAATAGCTGATAGAGTCATAACAACCAGACTAGAAGGGCACCTACCTTACTGCATTCACCCTGACCAAGCTGGATTTGTCAAAGGGAGACAGGGGAAGCATATCAGATGCACCCTTAACATCATTCATAAATGGGCAAAAAATCCTGATAAACATGGTGCAACAGTCCTTGCTCTGGATGTCAAAAAGACCTGTGACTGGGTGGAGTAGGGGTATAGACTTGAAACACTTAGGCAATTTGACATGAAAGAGAAGATAGTTGACTGGATAGAAGTCCTGTATAAGGACTCATCAGCTAAGATACAGAGAAATGGGGACTGACTGACGCCTTCATCTTCTCCAGGTGCACCAAGCAGGGGTGTCCTCTATCCCTGTTCTTATTTGTCTTATCATTTGAACCTTTGGCAACAGCAATAAGACTTGATCAGGGGATTGCTGGCTGCTGTTGGGGTTGGATGAGCACAAGATTGCTCTCTTTGTGGATGATCTCCTATTTTACCTGCAGTGATCTGCAGAAGGGCTCTCAGTCCTGCAATCCCTGCTCACCAAATATGGGACTCTATCAGGCCATACAATAAACTAGATTAAGAGTAAAATTCTTCCAATAGGTAGTTGGCAGAGAGGGAAAGTAGTGCACAATCTCATGGGGCTTCAGGTGGTGGCAACAATAAAGTGCCTTAGAGTGAAAATACCATCTCTTTTATTTCAGCTGTAGAAGTTAAACTTTCCTCCCCTGTTGGCTGGCATTAAGTCAGAATGCGAAAGGTGGGAGCCCTTACCAGTCTCGGTTATACTGTAGGTAGGATAAATGTTGTCAAAATGTGCACCTTGCCTAAATATCTATATTTGTTTCAATTACTTCCTGTCGCAATCCCACGAAGGTTCTTTTCCCAGTTGAAAACTGTTGTGCAAAAGTTCCTACAACATGGTAAACCAGCCAGGATAAAGAGAGCTATCCTGCAGCTTCCCATCTATGAAAGAGGGTGTGAATTGTCCAGCTTTAGGGATTATTACTGGGCCGCATAAGTCAGCTCTCTCCACACACAAATTGGTGTGGCTAGACATGGAGAAGGAGGAGGAGTTGGGGCCAGACATGAGGAGAGGCCTCGTGTCAGCAGCTCTGGAGCATAAGAAAGTACCCCAAATTTCAAATCCCTTTACCAGAACCTTGGTTAGAGTCTCGATTGCTGCACATAGGCTGCTGGTTTGAGTACAAGGCAACTCGGGGGAGACACTGATATGGGGTTGCCCTCAAGGAAAACCACGTTACAATGTCTGTCTGCACCAGATCCTCCAGAAGTAGGAGAAACTGAGCTTCTCCCATCTAAATCAACTGTTTGAGGTGGTCACCTTTGGAACCTTATTTCTATTTGGAAAGATTTCAGACTACAGCCAGAGGGCCTCTTTATATACTGTACTTAAGAGTAAGACACATGCTCACAGGACAGGAGGTTGACCAGCGGGGAATGTAAGGACACTGACCAAACTGGCTCCTGCATCCCCATTGAAAAAGGAATTATATATACCCCAACAGCTTCAAAAGCCTCTTTTTGTTTACTATGGTCTGCTTGAGGGTGCCCCTCCCCCATGTGCAACATCCACAAATGGTCGGAGGCAGACCTTGGTGTCCCAATCACCACCAAAACATGGAACAGGGCTGCAACCCACCTGGCCACATACTCCAGAAGCAGCACATTAAGGCATATTCAACTAAATTATCTCTATCAGTCTTACTTTACTCTTGTCAGGATGCATTGCAGGTGCCCTGACAAGTTCTTGAGATGTCCCAAATGTTTGATAGATGATACCACTTTCCTACATATGGCCCTCACCTGCCCTAAACAATATTTAAATTTTGGTATGCAGCTCATGGTATAATATAGCAAGTCATTGGCCTTAAACTCCATCAGTCTCCCTTTGAAGTATTATTAGTGGCAGACCTGAGAAAAAACTTGATGAGGAGTGCATCCTTGCTTTGGTCTATTGCATTGGTAAATGCCCAAAAAATAATAGCCCAATAGCAGATCTCTGAAACCCCACATACAGTGGCACAATGGACAATAAATGTGGGCAGCTGCTTTAGGCTAGAGAAGGCACAACTCTCAGCCACTGGCCACAAAGAACTCTTTCAAAAAATATAGGATCTATTGTTTGCAGCAATTGAACCTGGTGTATGGCCCTGCTGATTCGATATACTACTCCTTGTCCCACTGCGTGGAAATGCCTGACAGTCCAGCCATGTAGCAGTGTGATTATACTCTTTTACAACAATGTTCTGGGGCACTGTGGGACTGGTACACCTCATGCAGGTGTAAAATAAAAAACAAAGGACAACAAATGGTAACAGTTCATGATTGTCTAGCCCATCTGACTAGGTGTTAATTCTTTAACTCAGTATGTATAATCTAGGCCAGAATACATATGTTATTTTATTAGTAATGTGAGCCTAGAACTTGCTGTAACTCGAAATTCTGTTGTTTCAAACTGTATGTACATGTTGACAAGCCTGTAACTGCTGTGCAACTTTTATACCATGCTTATTAAAATATGTTACAAAAAAGATTGGAAGAGATGCTGGTCAAAATATGAACTAGTTTGGAAGGCCATCCCAGCTTTCTGAGACTCCCAACAAAGCACCCATTCCCGTGCATATCACTTGCAATAAGGGATGTACAGTACCAAGCCTCCACTGTGAGAAAATATCAAATAATCAGCACTAGCTGAACGATTAACAGTAACTGAGGACTAGAATAAGGGATTACACCATACTTGCTATGTCAACCCATAGTCCCTCCCCTTTATTAATTTTGCAACTGCTGAAAATTATTTAAACAAAAAAAAATATCAGTTTAATGGCTGAATAGCAAGGGTTAAACCTCCATGCATTCATTATAGTTTTAACTATTTTGAAGTAAAATGTTAGTGTTTTCAGATATTTGGAAGCTTTCTCTCTTTAATTTACCCCAAAATAATCCTCAGAGTGAATATTCTGAATATGTAATAAACATGATGGTGAAAGTAACAGTGTTGCCAACTGGGTTTAGTTTTCCATACAAGTGTCTCACAGTTCAGAATGCGTAATCATGCTTCGCTTTTCGGAGTACATATCAGCCTACCACTTGCTTCCTTAACATCCTGTAGTTAGATACATTTTAGGGAAAAAGATTGCAGGTTAAAGGAGAACAGTCTGTTCAAAGGACACCACACTCAAGTGTGGGGTTCGTCCTCATGTGTATTTTATGAGCAAAACATTTGGTTTACATACTGCTTACTGTAGTATAGTAGATTATATCACACTAATTTGCTTAGTTGTAGGCTGACATCTTCTTTTACTTCAATCCCAGAATCTTATGCAGCTGACATCTGAGCAGAAGGTAGCAGTGAGAGATTCAATAGCCTGCAGTGCATGTTCAAGCATTTTTAATCTCTAACCGGATGTTTTCTGGGACTGCTTATCTCCAGGGGCTAAGTACAGTCTGTGACTGCACATAGCCCATGGAGAACAGTGGGATCAGCAAACAAAAGATCTAAGGGCACAATATTCAAACATTTGTGTGGGTGCTAACCAGTGTTTGCCAATGTAAACCGGGTTTTGCACTAGAGCCCAATATAGAAACTGCTCTGTTGCACCAGCAAATTGGTGTAGCTCCCACACAAGCCTAAAAGGGGGGTATGCAAAGGGTGGGGCAGGGACAGAAATATCAGTGCAGGCTGATATTCTGCAGCTTTGTGTGGTGCAAAAGGTTTTGTGCAGTCCGTTTGTGTAATGAAAATACCACCAAAGAAAACTTCCTTTTTCTCTCTGCAACTCTAGTAGCTGCCTGAGGTAATGCAGCCAACCAGCCATCTGTGGTGATTTTTGGAGTGTGTTTCCATGGTTTCCTTATATTGGCTGCTTTAATGCCACTTTCAGGCAATGGTCCATTGTGTTCTTTAGTGAACACTAAGCAGAAGAACTTGTTGAGGACAATGGCTTTTTTGTCCATCATCCTCTAGGATTCTGCCTCCTTCTTTGAGTTTAACTATCCCATCCCTTTTCCTCCTTTTTCCCAGATGTATAGAAAGAATTGCTTGTTTCTCGATTTGATATCTGTAGCATTTATTTATTTATTTATGACTTTGATAACTGGGTGAGTGCACTGATCCCAGGGACCGTTTTCAGGCACGACCCCAGGCCATAACACATGGTGCAGAGTGACAGTGGAGTACAAGGTAACAGTAATACACATGAAACAGATTTGATACAAGCAACAATAGTAAGCACAAGATACAGGTTTGACACATAGGTCCATTGGAGAACAGTGAATACAAGGTTTCAATATCGGACATGAGGAGATTTGGTACAAAACAAACAAATCGTAGGCACAGTGTACAGTGTGTGACTGCATCGTCCAGTGAGCAAGTAATACACAGAATACTCAGTAAAAAATACATGTACAGGCAAGGAAGTCAAATATTACTGTGAAAAATACAATATAACAGTTGTAGGTAGGGGAGTCGGCTAGTGTGGGTAGGTGGGTAACCCCTGTGCTGGGAAGTTGACTAGTGTGGGTTGGTGTCAGACCCGTGGGAGTAGCGGCAAGATGAGTTTGCCAGGAACCAGACTTTAAGGTGGGACTTGAAACTGGAGTGTGTGTCAATGGAACGTAGTTCAGCCGGTAGTTTGTTCCACTGCAAAGGGGCAGCTGTAGACCAAGCTCTGCTATCCATGTTGGTGGATACCCTAGGAATAGCTAGATGGGGAGTATCATTAGAGCGGAAGTTGTGGAAGAGTGTTCGGGTTTTCAGAAGGGCAGTTAGGGGGGATTCTGGAGCCATGCGGATGACATTGTCCACCATGCAACAGAGGGCTAGGTCAAAGTGACCTTGCAGTGGTAGCCATCCAAGGGTATTATAGAGGGTACAGTAGTGGGTGGCGAATGGGGCCAATAAAGCAAAGCGACAGGCGCTGTTTTAGGCAGCAGAGAGTTTAGCCTTGGCAGTAGCTGAGGTCCTGGCATAAATAGGGGAGCAGTAGTCAAGAATAGGGAGAAGATTATCCTGGACAATGGCTAGTCTGGCTTCAGGGGTAAGGTATTGCCTGAATCTATAGGCAGCACCTAACTTCTAACTTTTGATGGAATCTTCTGACAAGGGAATTTGCATGCACAGTGAAGGTGAGGGAGGGGTCGAGCAGTACTCCTAAGTATTTCTAGGTGTTGACGTCCTCCAGGACTGGGCCGTCTGGGGTGAGAGTGTGTAAGGGGACATGGTTTTTAGTTTTGGCCAGGAAGAGCTTAGATCCGAACAGCATGGATTTAGTTTTTTTGGCATTTACTAAGAGGAGGTTTTTTGAGAACCAGCTGTATGCCGCAGCATAGTTATGTGAGAGACCTGAGGAGATTGCGGCTGTGGATTTGTCACTGTGGAAGAGGACAAGGTCATCGGCATACTGGAGAGAGTGACAGTTGAGGCAGTTGAAGGGAAGCGCATTAACGAATAAGGAGAAAAGGATGGGACCCAGGATTGAACATTGAGGAACCCCCACAGAGACAGGCAGGGTGGGGGAGCAGGTTTGACCAATACACACAAATTGTGAGCAGATCAGTGAGGTAGATAGTGAACCAACTTGTGATTTTCTGAGAACAACCAAGAAGGCTAAGCTTGGAGGTAAGGAGAGCATGGTTAACCATGTCAAAAGCCTTTGAGAGGTGGCTTTACCATTATCCATGTTAGAGAGGATGTGGTCAGTCAGAAGGGTGAGGGCAGTGGCGGTGGAATAATTCTTGCGAAAGCCATGCTGTTGGTTGCATAGGAGGGTGTATTTGCCTATGTACTCAGTGAACTGATTGTGGACTGCTCTCTTGAGTAGTTTACTGAGATGAGGGAGGGTGGATATCGGACAGTAATTGTCAGAGGATTTGGGGTCACCATATTTAAGAATGGGGATAACCTTAGCTATCTTCCATGGGTCAGGCATGGAGGAGGTGGAAAGGGCAAGGTTAAAGACAAAGGTGAGTGGCTTGGCAATCGCTGGAGAGATCAGCTTAAGGAAGACTGGAGATAGCCCATCAGATCCGGAGGAGCCGTGGTTAGGTATACTTTTGAGTGGCTTCACTGTGTCATGTATGGATAGGGCTTTAAGACAGAATGGTGGTATTTGTGGGTGAGTGGCAGAGCTGGAGGGGGATGGCATTGTGTCAGGTATTAGGGCTGAGCTTTGAGGTTGGGCAGTTGGCAGCTTATTTAGGTTCATCGATAAGTTGGTGAACTTACAGTTGAAGATACTGACCACATCATGAGGGTTGGTCAGCAGCCCGTCCTGGGAACTGAGATGTGGTGCAGTGTAGCTGGAACGGGGGTTTAGGAGAGAGCTGACTGAGTCCCAGAATTTTCTAGGGTCACCAAGGTTGGCCTTTTGCAGATTGTGGAAGTGGGTCTGTTTCAAAAATGTGGCCTGTTGTTTACATTTGTTCCTCATGTGCCTGTAAGCATCCCAGAGGGCAGGAGAGGGGGTTGCTTTGAAAGTGGACCAGGCATGGTCTCTGGCCTTCATAAAGGTTAGACGGTCTTTAGAGACCCAGTGCGAGCACCTTCCTCTGACCTGTCTGGTAGTGACAGGGAAAAAGCAGTCCTGGAGTGTTAGTAGAGTCTTGGTAAATGTGGAAACTGCTGTGGCTGCATTGGAAAGGGAAAAAAGGGTGGACCAGTCCAAGGACTGGGCCTCCTCGAGGAGACTTGTGGAGACTGGGAAGTTAAAATTTCTGAGAGATAGGTATTTGGGTGGGGGGGCACTTTAGTTTGGAAGACCAGAGGAGATAGGTCGGTGAGCGATCGCTTATAGAGTCAGCCATGGTGTCAGCGTGTAATGCCCGGTCCTCCCTGTTTATGAGGATCCAGTCTAGTAGAGTCTGCGTGGCCAAGTGTGGATTAAGTCTGGTGGGGAGAGTGATCGCCTGCACCAGGTTGTGCTGCTTTAACAGGGATACATAGTCAGGTTGCTGGCAGCTCAGCCAGTTTAGATTAAAGTCACTTAGAAGGATAGATACCCTATGGGGAGTTAGGGAGCTCAGGGCTTGGAGGAGGCTGGTGAGTCCAATGGTTCCAGTCACGGGGGGGGTTGTAGCAGCAGCCAAAACAGTTTCTTGCAGGATCTCATGGTCAATTCAAAGAGTAGCCATTCACTAGGTGAGGAAAGGTCAGAGTGTAGGACAATGCTAGCTGAGAGGGGTTCCCTTAGGAGCAGGGCCACACCGCCACCTTTTTTCCTGCCTGGCCTGTCGAGGTATAAGTAGGAGTAGCCAGGTATTTTGAAGGTGTTTTCAGTGTGGTGTGGCTTTAGTCATGTTTCAGTGAGTCCCAGAATATGGGGCTGGTGTAACTCAATCCAAGCCTCAAGGTCAGTGAATTTGGATGGAAGGCTGCAGACATTGATATGTGCAATTTTAAGACCAGGGGTGATTGTCCAGATGCTGGGGGAGGGGGTGATATGGGAGTTTGTTGGGCCAGGGTTGCACTCAATGTCCCCATCAAGGGAAAGTAGTGATAGTAGGAGAATGTATGGGCAGAAGGGAATAGTAGACCAGGAGAGGTTAGCCAGGTAGTGGCCAAGGAGGCAGCATTCTCCTTTAGTGAGTAGAACGAGAGAGATGTACCACAGGGTGGACTTATCCCTAGTAGTGAGTGAAGAGGGTTGAGACAGAGGAGGGGGGGAATTGAGAGGAAGGAGAGGCGCTGTCGATCGCAGGCCAACACTGCAGTTCATTTGCTGACTTTGCTAGTCTTACAGCCTTCTTGGCTTCCTTGCTTCTCTGAATGTGAATATCCCACTCACTGTCTTTCTGGTCCTTTTTATATTTGCAGAAAGCTACTCTTTTGGCTCTGATAGCTAACTTAACCAGTTCAGTGAACCAGCTGGGTCTTTTATACTTTTTTTCTTTTTGACACTGATCTAATGCACAGCTTTGTGGCCTCTAGGATGGCTTGCTTAATCTACCACAAAACTGCCTCTAGATCCAGTCTTTTGTGAACCCCTGTGAGGTTGTTTTTGATTATCAGTTTCATTTTTTTTGAAGTTGTCTCCCCTGAAGCTCAAGACTTCTGCCTGGGACTGAGATTTTACATCCCCTGGTGACAATGCAAATCAAACAGAGTTGTGGTCACTATTTGTCAGTAGTTCCCCAACTTTGACATCTTCAACCACCTCTGAGTTTGTGAGTACCCCATTAAGGATGGCTTCCAGCCTTGTCGGAGTGCTAACCATCTTGGTGAGAAGGCAGTCCAGAAGGGCAATTACCACATCCTGACTTTTCAATGATCTCACCACTAGGGTACCCCCAGTCAACATCTGGCATGTTTAGGTCATCAACCACCATGGTTTCCCCTTTCTGAGTTGCTCCTCTGATTTCCCCTAAGAGTTCCACATCACTCTGCTCTGCTTGTCCCAGCAGTCTGTATATCACCCCGAAGTATATCTTTTTCCCAGATGCTGGGTTGAGCTGAACCAACAGTGATTCTGGCCCCTACTTTTTGGTTAGCCTCAAATGCTGTGGCAGTTATTCCATCCCTAACATATAGTTTTACCCCACCTCCTCTTGCTCTCTTTCTATCTTGTCTATATAGAGAATAACCTGGAACTGAGAGGTCCCAGTCATTGTTTACTGTGGTACATGTTTCCGTGATGGCCACCAGGTCCACTTGGGTGTCTGCCATTATTGCCTACAGATCACAAATTGTGCTACCAAGGCTTCTGGCATTGTAGCACACCCCTTAACACAGACTTTCTGGAGTACGCTTCTTCCCCCTTTTCGGCTGCACCTGCTCCCTTGTGATTGTTTCACCCCCTTCACAGACCTTTTGCCTCTTCTTACAGTACATCCTATTTTCTTGCTTCCAGTTTGTGTCTGAGATTCCGATATCTGTGCAGGAGTGTTGGCTAAGTTTCCATCTTCCTTAATGATATCTATAATAGTTTCCTTAGCCTCAAGCTCCCCCTCTCCTAGCTTAAATACTCTACGAGAATGTCAAATCTTTGTCTGAGCACCCTTATCCCTTCTCTTTTCAGGCTTAATTTGTCAAATTTTAAGATGTGCATCTCCCAGAATTCCCCCTAATAATCAATGAACAGTTAACCTTTTTCTTGGCCCGTCCTTGCAGCATATGTTGAATTCCTTGGTCTCTTTAGTTCTGATTCTGCCACTACCTCCTCCTTTGTCTCACACTGGGAGGACTTCAGAGAAGCCTAGGGAGGTTGTGTGGGCTGCTAACCATTCTCTTAGCCAAATAAAGTTTTTTTTGGCTTTCTCTACCAACTATTTGGCTTGGTCATTAGTACCAAGATGCACCAGTACTTAAAGTCTATTTTCTGCTTTATCCACCACAATTTTCCCAATGCGTTCTACATCGCACTTTGCCGTGGCACCTGGGAGGAATTGGACCATCACTCTAGACTGTGCCTTGTTTCTCAGGTGGGGCTCAACTCCTCTGATCATTGAGTCCCCTATGAAAAGAATGTGCTTGCCTTTGATGCTTTAATTTTTTTTTCCTGCAGTCCTGTTTGTCATAACCCAGCTCTGTCTTGGCCCCTTGATGGACAAGGTGTCCCTCCCCCCATTGTGAGGGCAGGACTCTGTGCCCCTGCCAAGGGTGCAAAGTGGTTAGCTGGTGGGATTGCCTTGGGAGGAATAGGGTTTGCTTGGTGCATCCTAATGGCTCGACCCCCCCTTACCTACCACCTTCCATCTCCCGGGTCAGCAGGCCTCTGAGGGAGTGGGCATGTTGGGGTACAACACCAGTACAGTGGGTGTTGCAGTCAGGCTATTTCCTTCCTTGCTGCTTGCAACAGAGTTCTGAGTTCATACAGATTTCTACATGTGGGGCAGTGACCTAATCTTCAGATATGTCCCCTGGAGACTTGTGCCCTGCAGCTGTTGCCTCTAACCACATCCATTTTGTTGCCTTTGTAGTGCAGCTTAGTTTATATTATGTTGGATAGTTTCTGTAGGGCAAGCTGAAAGGACAGGAAGTTCCACCCCTTGACCAGAATGAACTGCAACCAGTCAAGCTTCTTTATGCCTCCTTGCCCCCGTGATCAGCTGCCATCCCTGTATGGCCTCACCAGAACCCTAGTTCCTGACAGGGAGTTGTTCATGTCACTCAAGCGCCCTACCATTCAGGAAGTTCCTTCCCCCAACAGGAAGTACCTTCGATGTCTATAAATTTAGAACAGGATCAGGGTGGGTGGCTGGAGGGGTGGGTGAATGGGTCTGTGGGAAGTGTAGTCCAGCTGCTGTGTATATACCCAAACACACTGTGAGCAACTGATGTTGCTTTTGTTTTGTTTTCCTACTTTGGTGTTCTCACCTTGACAAATCTGCACCATCAGGTGCTGTCTTCTGATGTGAAGCCACAACTGAGAAGAGTCACAATATGGCTGTGTGGCAGTTCTTAAGGCTTTTGGTGGCTTCCTGACCACTGGACAAAATAAATGCATAAATTCCTAAAATGCTGCACCTGAAATGCTATGCCTCAGGATGAAAGAAAAGATCCCAACTTCTGAAGAGCCACGGTTTTCTGGAGGAGCTATGCAGTGGGATATTTAAGGCACTGGGTGATTTTAGAAGTGGGTGCCAATGTGAATCTGCTCACTGTTTGGACAACTCCAGATGACGTCCCATCCAAAGAGTCTCCTCATCAGTCCAGTTGTTGTCTGTGTGCCCAAATACACTGCGAGAATCCAATGCTGGTTTTGTTTTCCTACTTTGGAGTTTTCACCCTAACAGCCCTGTAGTATCAGATGCTGTTCTCCAGCATGAAGCTGCAACTGAGGAGAGCCACAATGTGGCTGTGTGGCAGTTCGTAAAGATCTGGTGACATGTTCAGGAGTACTTTAACAAAACATAATATTTAGGCATTGTCCAACTTGTATTTCCCATTAGTTCAGTATTTCTCCTCCCCATTACTTGGTAGTGAGGTAATTTGCATGAAAACAGAATCTTTGCTGCTGAAAAGTTAATCTATTCCTGCTGCTATCTCCCTACCTGAAGTTATAGAGCACTGCTTGTGACCTCACAGTTACTCCCATGGCAACAGATTGTGATGTTACAACAGAGGATTATGCCTTGAAGTACGGCGTAAGCTATAGAGGCAGAAGAACTCAAAATGAACTCTAAGGGTTAAAGATGGCAAGGCAAGGCAAAATTTATTTAAAAGACGCCCAATCCCAGAGGCTCTGGGCACCATACAAAACATTAAAACAGGCATCTTAATATAATAAATATACATTTAGACAAATACAAATTATTACACACTAAACCTTAACTATACTAACTAAGATCTTAACTAATATAACTAATATACTTAACTAAGATCATATATTCGTACACATTTCTTTAGTAATAAATTATGGGGAGGAGAAATATATAAAATATAAATGGAATGCAAGCAGAATTGTACCTAATTATTATGTTTTTGAAAGTTTTCTTTGATGCATCAGTAGCTCTTTAAGGCTCCTGGTGGCTTCCTGAACTAACATACTAACATACTAAAATGCCAGCAGAATAGGTCTAATGGTCTCTTGAGTCTGTTCAATTTTCAGGACCGACACTGAGGGCTGATTTTGGTGTCCCCCCCTCCCCCTTGGGTTATACTGTCCCCAGTCCCTGATGTTCCACCTGTATTGGGCCTGGTCAGATTTACCCTCTCACTGTACCTGTCCCATCCCCTCTTAAACCCGTCCACAGTCTCCACCTCTACCAGCTTCCTGGGCAGTGCATTCTACGGCTCCAACATCCTTTCAGTGAAATAACATCTCCTCCTCTCCCCTCTGAGCTGGCCACCTTCCAGCTAACACCCATGACCTCTTGTTGCCCCACCCTCCTTTCTTTGGAGCACCCTGACTGGGCCTCCTTTATTGATCCCTTTCATGTACTTAAAGACTTCTATCATGTCCCCTCGTCCCTCCTCTCCTCCAGGGTGTTCATGTTGAGCTCCCTGAGCCTCTCCTCATAGATCCTCTCCCCCAGGCCTCAGATCATTTTGGTTGCCCTCCTTTGGACCATCTCTAGGAGTGTAACATCCTTCTTTAAATGTGGTTTCCAAAACTGTACACAATACTCGAGGTGTGGCCTAACCAAGCAGTTGTACAGTGGAAGGATCACTTCCACCTTTCTGGAGGTAATCCCCCTGGTGCTGCATCCTAGCACCCTATTTGCCCTTGCCACTGCCCTCCTACAGGTCTCTGAGTTGTTCATTTTGACATCTACCTCTACCCCCAGGTTCCTCTCACCCTCCGTGACTTGAACCATGTCTCCTCCCAGGGTATACCCCTGGCCTGGATTTCTGGCTCCTGGGTGCAGAACCTTGCACTTCCCCACATTGAATTTTAGTTTCCATTTTTCCGACCACCTTTCCAGAGCCTCCAGGTCCTCCTGCAAGGCCACCCGCCCCTCTTCCCCATCTCCCCATCCACCACTGCACCCAGCTTTGAGTCATCTGCAAAGAGACTCATCTCACTCCTGACCCCCTCTTGATTCTGAGATATAGGCATTGAACAGGAGTGCCTGCAGCACTGACCCTTGGGGAACCCCACTAGTAAGTCACCTTGGGGATGAGGCTAACCCTCCAACCACCACCTTCTGAGTATGCTCAGAGAGCCAATTTCCTATCCATCTTAACAACTGTCTCCCTACTCCCATTTCCTTCAGCTTAACCAGCAGGCCACTGTGGGCTACCGAATCAAATGCCTTGCTAAAGTCCAGAAAGAGGACATCCACTGGCCTACCCTGGTCCAGGGCCCTCATCACCCAGTCATAGAACTCTACAAGATTTGTCTGGCACAATCTTCCCATGACAAAGTCATGCTGCCTATTGTCCAAGTACCCAGTTTGCTGCAGTAACCCCCCCAGCCTTCTCGTGACAGTACCCTCCAGCACCTTGTTGACCGTGATGAACTGCTGCACCTCAGGATTAAATAAATGCCTAAATTCCTAAAATGCTGCACCTGAAATGTTGCGCCTCATGACAAAAGAAAAGATTCCAACACCTGAAGAGCCACAGTTTTCTGGAGGAGCTACATGGTGGGATATTTGAGGCACTGGAGGATTTTAAAACAATTCCACAGACACTGTTCATGAGGTGAGGTCCCAAAAAGGCCATGTTGAAAATCTGAGGCCAAATATGCAAAAATGGAAACGTTATGCCACAAAGTTGAAAACCCCATTGAAATACAATGAATTGCAGTTACCATACTCACCCATATAGCATTTGAAATTTCCAGCAGCAAGTTGTGTCTTCGATCAGAGAGTGGATTTTCACCCTGGAACCTGTTTAGGTGAGTCAGAGTGTGTTGGGAGTGTTACGGAATGTAGTGCGGTGGGTGCTCAGTGGGAAGCTGAGGTGGGGGGCTCAGATTAAAAAGGGATCTTTTTATTTTTTACAGGTGAAAATAAGACATGAGATGTCATTTTTTGTGTTACATGGAGGATGAGGGGTGCCACTAGGCACAAGGGATAAAATAAAGAGTATGGGGATGGTAATCAGTGGGTGGGGGCACCACAAGACACCAGGGAAATAATAAAAACTACAGGACAGTGATCAGTTGATGGGGGCACCACTACATGCAAGGCAAATAATAATGCATAATTCAGACATAAGACTCTGAACTTGTAAATATGAAACTGTTCAGTCCCAAAACAGCATGGTTTCTTGCACAGTTCAGTCAGTTTTGTTATGTATTACTTTAAACTCACATTTCAAAAGACCCATCATATAGAACTAGAAAATATATGGGTTGTGTACAAAAAAAGTAAAGTGCTTTCATGCAAAAAGTGCAGAAGAAATGTTCTGTGATAAAGTCACATGCTCTGTAAATATTATCCAGAAGAAGTGAGCAGAATAGTGTATCCAGCATCAGAGAAATCAATTGTATGTTTCAGTCATGAACAGATGTAATGAAGGGGTCGGAAAAAAGCACTCATAAGTGTGGGGAGGGTGAATGTTGAAAATCACCAGCTGGCAAAGATTCAAATGAGTTACACTTTTCTCGGTGTTAAGGCTCTTAAACAGCAAAGAGACACCCAGTTTTTCATTCATATGAAATGTTTCATAGGAACATCAAATGAAACAAGCAGAAGTGAATCATGAAAAAGGTTTAAAAAAACACTTTTGGGGGGCATGCCTCCAATAGTTAACTGCAGAATTCACCTAATGGACATCTGACGAGCAAGATACATGTGTTCGGGTCCCTGCAGGATGTCATTTCTGTGGGTTTTCAATTTTTGTTTTTTTACACAAAAATGGAAAAAAAGATGGCGGCAAATGAAACGATCATTTTCCTCTCATGAAAAGAGATTGCCCCATACAAGAAATATATATTTTTTTGTTTCATACAGCTGTTATGAAGTACTTACTGAGCATGCACAGAACCCATTTGTAAGTATTTCAAAATTAAATAACTTTGAAACAGATTTATATTTTTTCACCAAACAAGGAAAAGTTGCATCTGTGGGCCAGCCCCTTTCTACCATGAAAATGTCAGACCAAAGTTCCAAACTGTCTATTCAGTAGCCAAATTCAAAGAAAACCCCTTTCAAACTAATGGGAAAAAAGAGTGAAAATTCACTTTTTGAACTATCCAGAACTCAGAATCTGCCTATCCGACCAGGAAAAGACTTGGCACATCCAGAGATCTACCTCATAAGACCGTGCATGCAAACTGTGGTGTATATCAGTTGAACAGTTGCAAAGCTATTACAGTGCAAAAATTGGGGTTTAACATAAAACTGCCAGTGCACAATAACTATAGGGTACACCCTTATTAGATATATGTATGTGTTCATGTACCAGTTAGGGTAACTTAATGCCAGAAAAGTAGGGAAATGTTGTGTTAGGGTTTCCAACTCTAATGCCCCACCCCTATCTCCAAAGCAACAACAGCAAAACACATTAGGGTTTGGGGTTTCTGGAGTCTTGGCAAATCTGTGGTAGGTCTTCCTTGGGTTGTCAACCCTAGTACCCACCCCTTCCCCCAGCCCATAGCCTCCTGTCCAAAAAACAAGGTAAAGCACCAAGCCAGTGTCTTATAGTGATACACTCTTTGTAGGCACAGAAGAACGCCTCATCACCTGCTGCTAACAGAATCAGTTGTAGCTTTCTCCACATATGGCCCACAGGGCCCTGCATGAATAAAAGAGATCATGTCTGACCTTGTTTGCTCAGGGCAGAGAGTGGGCAGTATGGTTGACAACCCAAAATAAGACCCTACCACTGATTTGCCACAACTTCAGAGACCCCAAATCATAATTTTTGTCTCATTACCTTACTTTGTGTGCTCTGCATTCTTCAAAATCAAAAGGAGTGGCCAGCTACCTAAACACTGGTGTGGCATAAATAAACAAAATCTGGCCAGAGCCAATAGGGCTGCTGCTGAGGAATTTGGGGACAAAAATATTGAAAATTACCAAAGTTATGAGCCTGCATTAGCAAAATGTAATGTAGGCTCATAAATGTGTTGTTTAGTAGTATTTGTACACCAAATGTTCAACATAGCTGTGTTATGACCATGCCTCATGAAGAAGGGCAGAGCAAATGTTCAACTCCTGCCCGAAAGGTGATTTCATGTAGGGACTGCGAAATCAACTTTCAAAATGCAAAAACACATTTTGAGCAAGAGCTGAAAAATGACAGTTGTCACATTCATGAGGTGCTGTAAAGATGTGGCTATGTTGTACAGTTGAGTAAAAATATTGAACATTACCAAAGTTACAAGCCTACATTCACTAAATTCAAAGTAGGCTCATAACTCTGTTGTTTTTTTAATATTTTTACACCAAATTTAAAACGTAGCCTTCTTATGACCCCAACTCGTGAACAATGACAGAGAAAATGTTCAACTCCTGCACAAAAGGTGATTTCACGCAGGGACTGTAAAATCATCTTTCAGGACAGATTTACCTAACATCGCTTGTATTGTTCATGAGGAGGTGTCCCAAAAAAAGGTATGTTGAACATTTGGGGCAAAAAAATTGAAAAATGGCAAAGTTATGCTAATATGTGCAAAACCTGATTGAAATGCATACCTGGTTTCCTCAGTTTGTGGTCCAGCATTGAAGAGTGAAGACATGTCTGTGGTCCCAAGAGGATTATGGCATTAGACCCCCATGAGTAAGAAAGGGCTTGGGGAGTGAGGGATGGGGGATGCTGAGTGGAAGGGTCATGTGGGCGAACAGGAATGGCAGCAAAAGACATCAATAGACAGTTTTCTTTTTATAGGGTTTTAAAAATAAAAAAAACAAAACCTGAGGCTCTGGACCATGACACGGGGGGGGGTTGGGTACCCCCCAGTGTCATTCTTATGTTTCTTGGGAGGGCACTAAGAGGGAGAATCAGGTGGGGGAATGTTTAAGAAACACACAAGGGAGCCCTGATGGTGACACTGGGGGATTGGGCACCCCCAGTGTCACTCTTATATTTCTGGGGGGGTGCTAAGAGGGAGGTCGGGTGGATTGATATGTACAATTTAGAAGAAATAAATTGGCTGCATCTTGATCATGACATTAGGGGATTGGGTAGCCCTGGTGTCACACTTGTGTTTCTGGGGGGCAGTGAGTGCTGAGAGGGAGAGTTGGATGGAGGGAAAATCTATAATTTAAAAGAAAAGAAAATCAGCGGTCACAGCACACTCTGCTGTGTCAAAGATGGCTGATGCAGTCTTCTGTGCATGCGCTAGTAGTTATGCATGCACGGTAGCCTGTGGTGGCCATCTTTGACATGGCAGAGTGTGCCATGATCACTGATTTTTTTTTTTTATTAAATAAAAGGTAACCCCCACCTGACCCTTTCTCTCAACATACACCACTCCCCCTTCAGAAACATAAGAGTGACACTGGGGGTGCCCAATCCCCCAGTGTCATGATCAGGGTACTGCCTAGGTTTATAAAAATAATGCAGTGCCTCTGGAGACAAGGAGCAGAGTGCTCCAGGGATTCCACAGACACATGGGTGACTGTTCCATGTCCAACATGTTGTTTGGTTGGAAGGAATGTGCTGAGTCCTTTTTCATAGCAAAGAGGTCTGCAGGGTTATGTCCACTGCAGCCCTAAAAAAAAGACTGACTGTAGGATAACTTTTGCATTTTTTATTCGCAAGGTAGAATGTAGCACTCAACCCTACCCCATTTACCAAACATTTTCACACTCACTCATGCTTTCTAAAAGCAAAAAAGTTAATTCCTCTACATCTCATATTTGTCTACAGATTGTAAACCAGCACTCTAATGTGGGGTGGGGCCTCTAGTAGCCATTTGCAGGTGATGGCTTAGCTGCCCTACTAATGAGCATTTGAAACAGAAATCAGACATGTTTATTGTTGAGTTTCTGTGGTGTAAGCCTCAGCACCAAATGCTGCAATGTTAGTGGTATGGGTTTCTAGAAAATTTGGCCCATCACCATGTGTATTTCATCTCAGAAAGTGCCAGTTTGGGGCATGACTAAAAAATGTATGTGTAGTGTGCACTCTGGCTGCAGCCACACCAGTATGTGTCTGTGTGGGTAGAGCCAAAGTGTTTAGTGATGACTGAAGTCCTGAAAAACTGAGCCATCACCTTCCACCAATGCTTTCTCTACATAGAGGAGGAAAAGAACTTGGCTACAGCCCTCCATATTGCCTATCAATCATCATCCAGTAATTGTTGATCTGTTACCTTTCACCATTCTGATTGGCTAGACTGCCTACTCATAGCTCCTTTTGGGGTCAGGCTTTTGTATAAGTATGCTACCCAGTGACCTGCTCCTGGGGCCCCCTGATGTACCTCAAGAGTTTGTTGTAGGGGGGTCTAAAGATTTCTGAAGCTGCTGCTATTGGGGGTTATCCTGCAAAAAACTCTGTATCTGCAACAATAGAACTCTCTCTGTGGGAGGAGAAACTCTTGCTGCAGCAGTTGAAACAATTTGACCTTACCTTCATTAAGGAATCACCATAATCACTTCAGTCTAATATGTTCCCACCAGTAGAAAGTAGGATCTATCTTGCCTCACCTGACCCTGAGCATGCTGTGAGAGGGAATGGTGCTGAGATCTCCCCTCTTTCCAGACCTGAAATGTTACATTAGCCCAAAAATTAGGGCTAAGGATTAGGGTTGCTATATACAAATTTTAACATGTGTACCCATGAGTACTATACTATTGATCTATCACCTTGTACCTGTAAACTGTCATTGGGTCATGAGGGTAGGGGATATGGTGTTGTGGGTGGGAGTTAGACATAAGAACCCTAGTAGGACATTTCTAAAGTTCATGTGCATTCTGTATGTGACCCAAAAAGTTTATTTCCTATGTTTGTGCAGTTTGCATTTGGTGCAGCAGCAACCCTAATAAGCATTTACACAGTTTTTTCCCATAATTTCTTCATTTTCTGAGAAAGTTGAGTAGTAATATAATTTATTCATTCCTGTAATGTTTTTTTAAATATTCTGATTTTGATTAAACCACCCCTTTTTATAAATAATAAAGTATTATTTCAAAATCTTACAACATTGAATTGGTTGTCCTTTCAATTATTCAAACATTATACAACTTAAAAGTGAAATTCACACGTAAGTGTTAAGTTATAGCTGAAGACGTAGACCAAAATCATGTTTTCAAAAGATAAAGATAAAGTTTGCTAAAAGTATTTGCAAAACAGGAACATATGTCAATTAATACACAAATTACATACATTGTCTAAATTAATATGTAAAGCTCACATATGTAAACACAAAAAACCATCATGAAGCACAAATATATTTCACAATTTTTACTGCATGAAGCTTTATATAGTTTATATAGAGAATAATGGATAAGCAAGTGTGTGTTATGGATTTTTTACATGCCTGAGGTGTGTGATGACCCATAAACCTGAACGTGAAGCTCGAGAGGTTTATGAGTTCATCGCACACTGAGGGTGTGTAAAAAAAATCCTTAAACACACACTTGCCTATCTTTAATTTTTTTTTAATTGCTGGTACAGGGAGTGAATGCCAACAGCAATTATGTCATACTGCCAGAGACACAGACACTGTCTCAGACACACAGACACATATACATGCCCTGTCCAGTAAAGACATTTCTTCTTTTGTTTCTTTTTTATTTTTTCTTAAAACAAAATGCTACTACTGACACTGCTGACCAGGAGAAAACAGTCACATTTGAGATTGTGCTGGGTCGGACTGAAGCCCTGACTGAAGCACAACAACAGGATCAACCAGATAGCTTTTTTATCTTTTCCCCAAAAGGCAGGATCAACCAGATAGTTAAAAAAAATTAAGAACTTACTGCAGCTGGGCTATGATTATTTCCAGCAAGCAGCACTGGTCGTCACTAACAGAAAATTGTAGCCACCATGTTTCTTGATGTGTTCGGGCCCGCCCACACAGAGAGTAAGGGCCAATAACATGGTGCACTACAAATGATTAATGCTGCTAGTGAGAGAAAGTTTTAAGAAATGCTGTAATAATCTGATTGCGGGTTATTTTGGTGTTTGAAATATTCTGTAATCTGTTTGATAAATGGCGTCACCAGTAATTATAAATCTTTTCAAACTCTTTTTACTACATGAATGTTATATATTTTATAATTCATCACAAAGCATAAAAACTACAGTGCAGTACAAATATTATGAGAAACACTTCACAACTTCACAATCAGTCAGAAAATCTTCGCATAGCATAAAAAATTATGTTCAGCAAGAATATTTTAAAACCAGTTTCATTGTTCATGCTACATGTATTGCACATTTTACAAGGAAAAATAATATTCATGGAGGATTGCTTTACAATATCTCATTTTTTTATCAAAGATAATTGATCACTGTTAATTGTTTAAAAACACTCTTTTTGTACCTTACACTAACCCTCTCTCACAAACACTAGATGATCACTCTTAACTTTTACCAGTTTAAAATGTTATTGTACCTTAAACTTTTTCTATGTGTTGAACTTACTATGGAAAAATTCTACGTGCACTTCTAGCTATTTTTCTCGGTTAGTTTTTTTAATGCACATGTGTGAACAATTAATTGTAATTAACTTAAAAATAGTTTTTCTTGGCCACCCCCCCCCCCAAAGGACCTATTCCCATACAAAACCTGTAACTATAATACCTCAACTCTTTACCATTGTGTAGATATCTGAGCACAAAAACTGAGGTAGAAGATCAGGCAACAATACATCATTTTAGCCCTTAATATCTCAGAAACTACAAAACCAATCTTTATAACATGTAGGGTGCTCTGAAACCCAAGGACTAAGAATGTGCATACCTATTTTTTCAGTCCTAGGGTCTAAAACAGCTGAGATACCAGGCTCTGAAAAAGGCCATGTTTAAGGAAACCCCAACACAACAATAATACTGTACACAGGTGCTGTCACAGCTGTATAAGAGATATATAATATGTATCCTTAAGAAAAATCCTGGTCTCTGATCGGTCCAGAGATAGTCACATGGCTGCCACTTAAATTACTGTGAAAGTCAGAACTTTGCTTCTACAAAATTTCAGAATGCTCTTTGGCAGCTTTCACAAAATTCTGACTCAGAACAGTAGAATGAATTTCAGATTGATGTATTGCACTGTGGAAAGAAATTTGCAGAACTGATTACTGAACAGTGGAATGATTTTGTGTACTGCAGATTGATGTATTTAATAGCAAAATGGAATTGCACATAACTGTTGGTCTGCAGTTCTGAGTTTTATTCCACAATTCAGTCAAAACATTTTGCAGAATGTGGTGGTAATTCCCTAAGCACATCATAAAGATTTGAATTTCACCAGAGTTGCATTTTGGATAATTTCACAAAAATTATAAAATGTTGTTCAATTTTCACAAACTCTGAATTTGAAGTTTCTGCCCTGCTCCACTGGTAAGTAGTTCAGTTTGAAACCGATTAATAGTTCACGATACTGGGCAATACTCTTTAGAACTATGTCCAGTCAGTCTGTCAATTACTGTTCACCATGCCCCCCTGTTCAGTTCAAACTACAGCTTGGTGTCATTTTCTTCTGACTTTTAGGGCTGCAGTTGTTGGAGCCCTGCAAACCTCCTGCGATCAGAAAAGGAATTTTTTTTCTGACCAAACAATAGTGTGAGGTTGCATCACAGTCATCTCCACATCCATGAAGCACTCCACGTTTGTCCATTAGGAGTCACATAGCACTATTTTTCTGTAGCCGGAGATCAGGGCAGAACACGAAAAAGTCTGCTGTGTCCAAGTTGGCTGACAACCTGCATTGTGCATGCATGACTACTTTCGCATGAGCAGTAGAGGTAGTCAGCCATTTTGGTCAAGGTGGACTGTGCCATCTTCCACTGTGACCTTGCCAGCAAGACCGTGGGCTCTACAGTTTCTTTTTTTAATAATTGTTTTCCTCTTGCCCACCCGATCCTCCCTCTCAACACCCACCACCCTACCCCCCCAGAAATGTTACAATCACACTGGGGGTGCCCAATCTCCCAGTGCAGGAATTCTCCATTGGTTTCACTGGAGGTGCCCAATTCCCCAGTGCAGATATTCTTGGTCTTTTTTTTTCTATTTAATTTTTTTCCTCCCACCCACCTGACCCTCCCTCTTAGTACCCACCATCCCACTTCCCCCCAGAAACATTACAGTGACACTGGGAGTGTCCAATCCCAACATGCAGGAATCCTTGGTCATTTTATTTTATTTTACCCTGTAAAAAGAAAACCGTTCATTGATGTCTAGTTGTGCACCTTGGTCCAAACAACAACAAATATAGCTATTACTTAGGAAATAGAAAACTGTTATAAACAGTACTGGAAAAAGACCTTGGGGTACACATCACAGACAAATTAGACTTTATTAAACAAACTGAGACCATCAGTAAGGCAAATAAGATTATTTTGACCATAAAAAATAACATAAGGTCTGGTGATGAAAACGTACTCCTCCCACTATATAGATTGTATGCCTGGCCCACAAATTGACTGCTGCTCACAATTTTGGTCCCCACACAAAATGGAGGACATTAGACAGCTCTAGAGAATCTAGAGGAGATTCACAAAGAATATTAAGGATTTAAGAGTTGTGGACTTTAAGGATAGGCTATGTTCCCTGAACCTAATGTCTCTAAAGGCTAGGAGGTGCAGGGGCAATCTCCTCTTTGCTTGGAACATTTAAATGACAGCTTCTTATTTGCAGAAATGAGCTTTGATTATAAGCAGGATGTTATGGGAACTAGTGGACACCCCCTCCGATTATACTGCTTTAGATACAGAACTAATGCAAGAATTTTTTTTATTCACAGAGAGTGTTAAAGGATTGGAATAACCTGCCCCTGAATATTGTTATTAGTGAAAATAAATATATCTACAAATGCAGGTTGGACAACTGGCTCATGGCAAGGGAGGAATTTAGCAGTTAATGGTCCTGGGATGGGAGCTAATCATGGGCATCTTGTCTTCCATTCCCTATCCAGCCTCAGTATGAACCTCAATACATCTTTTGTGGCCATTACAGTACCCCCAACCTCCCACTCAGCACTCACCATCTCGCACTCTTCCAAGCCCTTACTTACCCATCAGGGTCCAAATCCATAATCCTCTCTGGATCACAGACATGTCTTCACTCTTCAAAGCCAGACTATTAACTGAACAAACAGGTATGCAGTTCAATGTATTTCAATGGTGTTGTGGACTTAGTGGCATAACTTGGCCATTTTTGCATATTTTTGGCCCACATTTTCAACATGCCTTTTTTAGGACCACACCTCAAGAACAATTACATTGACATTAGGCAAATCTGTCCTGAAAGGTGATTTCATGGTCCCTCCATGAAATCACCTTTTGGGCAGGAGCTGAACATTTTCTCTGCTCTTGTTCATGAGGTGGGGTCATACAAAGGCTATGTTGAAAATGATGTAAAAATATTAAAAAGAAAACAACAGTTATGAACCTACATTGAATTTTGCAAACACAGGCTTGTAACTTTGGTAATTTTCTATATTTTTACCCCAAATTTGCAACATTGCCATATCTGTACAGCAACTCATGAATGTGACAGCTGTCATTTTTCAAATCCTGGCCAAAATGTTTTTTTATATCCCAAAAGGTGATTTCACAGTCCCCACACAAAATCACATTTCAGACAGAAGTTGACATTTTTCTTTGTCCTTTTTCATGAAGTAGGGCCATAAGAAGTCTATGTTATAAATTTGGTATAAAAATATTTAAAAAAAAGTTATGAGGCTATGTTGAATTTTGCAAACGCAGGCTCATAAATTTGGTAATATTCAGTAATTTTACCCCAAATTTTCAACATAGCCATTTCTTTGCAGCAACTCATGAATGTGATGGCTGTCATTGTTCCACTCCTTCCCAAAATGGGTTTTTGTGTCCCAAAAGATGATTTCACAGTCCCTGCTGTAAATCACCTTTAGGCCAGGAGATGTGCATTTTCTCTGCCCTTCTTCATGAGGCAGGATCATAACAAGGCTATGTTGAAAGTTTGGTGTGAAAATATTGGAAAAACAACAAACTTATGAGCCTACATTATATTGTGCAAATGCAGGCATGTAATGGGTAATTTTCATTATTTTTACCTCAGTTTCCTTGACTGCAGCCCTATCAGCTCTGGCCAGAGCCTGCTTAATATTATATTTTCTTTTTCATTGAAAGTTACATTTCCCAGGAGGTGGGAGATGGGAATTAAAGTTGCTATTTACAAATTTAAATATGTTGGTTCTGTATGAGTTACCACACCATTGATGCATGGCCCCATACCTGTGGCTTGGCCATGGGTAAAAAGGAGACAATGTTCAAGTTAGGCTTCACAGCTCTAATAGCACACTTACACACTTTGTGGGCATTGGATTGAAAACCATAATAGCAGATTGTTTAACTTTTTTATTCTTTGGTAACTGGGCAAGGTACACTAGGCAAAAATGCTTGTGTTTAGGGGCACCCCAGGACCACTGGAAAGGTTAAATGACTTACCCAGAGTCACACAGTATGCAAGCGGAGGTTGTGGGAATCAAACTCAGGTCTGCTGTATGTACCAAGTGAATTCACAGCTCATTTCTCCAACCTCTTGTCTATACTGCCAGCCAACGTTGTGGGATTTAAGTTTTGTGCAGCTGCAATGTTAATCTGAATGAAGGTAGTTTTTTTTGCAATATTTTTCACTAGTTTTTTAGACAGTAGAGTGGCAACTTGCTCTGTACATGGCCCATAAGGGCCCCGTGCAAAGCTGGAGGTGACACACAACTTTTTTGCATCTCCTAACCTTCTTTGTGCAAGGCCTATTGGACCCTGAAGAAACATAATGTGCAGGGCACAATGGTCCCTGTGCATGAGTCCTAACTTTATTTGTTTAGCGTTCTGCAAGCCCTGCACAAAACATGAAATGAGGCATAACTTTCTCACTATTTTGTTTATGCATGACAGTAACTGTTGTACAAAATGCATGCAATTTGTTTTTAATTACTCATATTTTTGACCTTGTTTTGTGTATCAGCTTTAAACATTTTGTTTTTGTTGGACTTAAACATTTTTCATGTTGGTTATCTTTAAACTCTTAATGCAGCATGCACATTTCCACATTCTTCTGGAAGGATTCCTTCAAAAACATTTAGTGTTTAATTAAAAATATCTAATTGCAACACGTAGGTTTGAAAAACTGTCAGAGTGCAGATTCTCAAAACCTTCATGAAGGACTTCTTTGTAAACATTTTGTGAAAACTGTCATGCAGAATGTAATTTTTCAAACCATCAAACAGATAGCAGGTGGTCCTGTTATCTGTATGGGGAATCCTAAGCTGGTAAGGATATTGATTAATCAATGAGTGCCTACACTTTACAGTATGCACTCAGTGACAGTTCAGTTGGCAGATGGCCACGGAGGTGAGAGGATGAATGTGCCATTCACTGGCTCTATTTCAGGATGGGGGTGTGGTGTGGTGAGCACTACCTGCTGGGGTGGGGGACCACTAGACCCCAAGGGAAGGGGGCATTCTTATGTATTATTATCGGGGATCAGGAAAGGGGACCACTAGACCACCAAGAAGGGGTATATATTTATCTTTTACTACGGGGACATCAGAGATCAGGGAAGGGGGCCACTAGACCACCAGGTAATGATGTACTGACAAATTTTTCATATACTGGCATGTTGTGAGGGGGGACTGCTAGACCATCAGGGACTAGAGTGGCCTATGGCTTATAGAAAACCTTCCTGGTGCACCGTACATTTGGTGCCTGTCCATGTTTGCTGCAAGCTGGAGGACTTTGCCACTGGGACCCTGCCTGATAGAGAATTGGGTGAAGGGACCCCGACACAACAGGCATTGATGCAAGCTGTCTTTTGCTGCAGCTTGCATCAATCTAAGGTCCTTTTGAGAATTGAGCCCAGAGTATATTTGATTGAAAGAGGGTGTGCCTCTGGTGAGCAGTTGCCACCTACCCTAGACATGAAGCATACCCCTGGAGCTATAGAAACATAGAAACATAGAAGTTGACGGCAGATAAGGACCGCAAGGCCCATCCAGTCTGCCCATTCCTTTTTCTACCTTATAAATGTGCCATCGGCCTTTGCTCTGTCAGTGACCTATCTATTCATAGTCATTTGTATTGCTCCCTTATGCCTATCCCATGCCTGTTTGAAGCCCTGCACTGTATTCATAGCCACCACTTCTTGTGGTAAGCCATTCCATGCATCTACCACCCTTTCTGAGAAAAAGAATTCCTCACATTCCCCTTAATTGGCCTCCTCTAATCTCATGCTGTGTCCTCTTGTCCTGCTATTTTTCTTATATTTAAACATGTTAGACTCTTTCACCTTGTTTATGCCCTTAAGGTGTTTAAATGTCTCGATCATATCACTCTCTCCTCCTTTGCTCAAGGGTATACATATTGAGCTCTGTTAATCTGTCCTCATATGTCTTCTGATGCAGTCCCTGCACCATTTTGGTTGCTCTCTCTGGACTGCCTCAATTTGGTTAATGTCCTTGTGAAGGTGTGGCTCCAATACTGCACGCAGTACTCAGATGGGGCCTAACCAATGTCTTGTACAGAGGATTATTACCTCCTCTTACGACTTGTGATACCCCTACTAATACACCCTAACACCCCCTAGCCTTACCTACTGCTTTAGAGGTCTGCTTGGATGATTTTAGGTCATCAGTGATGATGATGCCCAAGTCTCTTTCTTCCTTTGTGACTGCTAGCAACTCCCTCCCAGCCTATAAGTGGCTTCAGGGTTTCTTCCCTATGTGCATGATTTTGCACTTCTTTGCATTAAATCCCAGTTGCCACTCTTCTGACCATTCTGCTAGTTTATCCAGATCTCTTCTCATTCTGCCCACCCCATCTGGATCATCTACTCTGTTGCAGATCTTGGTGTCATCTGCAAACAGACAAGCCTTACCCTCTAGTCCATCTGCGAGGTCACTAATGAAGATGTTGAATAGGACTGGCCCCAGGACTGATCCCTGAGGTACCCCACTTGTGACTTGCATCTCTTCTGACTGTATACCATTTACCACCACTCTCTGTTTTCTGCCAGTCAACCAGCTTGCCACCCAGTTGACCAACTTCTGACCCACCCCCGAGCCTACCTAGCTTATTTATCAATCTTCTATGTGGAACAGTGTCAAAAGCTTTGCTGAAGTCAAGGTAGGCGACATCAACTGCTCCCCCTTGGTCCACCACTCTGGTTACCCAGTCAAAGAAATCTATGAGATTAGTTTGACAGGACCTTCCTTTTGTAAACCCATGCTGTCTTGGATCCTGTGCCCTATGGATTCCAGGTGTTGCACTATCCTTCCTTAAGGAGTGCCTCCATAATCTTGCCCACTACTGAGGTAAGACTGACCGGTCTGTAGTTCCCCGCCTCCCTCTCTGCTACCACTCTTGTGGGTGGGATCACATGAGCCCTTCTCCAGTCTTCTGGGACCTCTCCTGTGCTCAGAGACTCACTAACAATTCTGCTAATGGCTCTGCTAGTTCCTCCTTTAGCTCCTTAAGTACCCTGGGATGTATGCCATCAGGTCCCATTGCCTTATCCACCCTGAGCTTAGCAAGCTCTTGTAGGACCCTTCTTTGTGAAGGGAGTAGTGCTCACCTCCTCCCCTGTGTCCATGATGTTGAGCTGTGGGCCCTGCCCTACCTTCTCTTCAGTAAATACTGAGCAAAGTATCTATTTAGGAAAGATGCCTTACAGGGTCCTCCTCCTCACATGCTCCTTTTCTCCATTGCTTAGCAATTTCTCTGGACTTTCTCCTTTCACTAATGTATCTATAGAAAGTCTTGTCACCTTCTTTTACTGTTCGTGCTAGTGTTTCCTCAGTTTGGGACTTTGCCTGCCTTACCTGCTTCCCTTAGGGCAGTTTGGTATGCCCCCTATCTTCATCCCGCTGTGTTCCCTTATATTTTCTGAAGGCCAGCCTTTTGGCTCTGACCTTTTCTGCTACTGTATTTGAGAACCATAGTGGTTTCTCTTTCTTTGCACTTCTTTTCTGTCTAACACAATGGGATGTTGCTTCAAGTATTGTATCCTTAATGCTTGCCCACTTGCCTGTACCTCCTCACCTGTGTTTCTTTTGCCAGGGCTAGCTTAACTCTGTTGGCCATCTTATCAAAGTCAGCTCCTCTGAAGTCCCATATTTTTGCCTTGGAATGGGATGATTTAGATGTAGTAGCCAAATTGAACCATACCATGTGATGGTCACTGGCCCCAGGTGACCTTCTACCTGGAGATCTGTGATCCCTTCTTTGTTAGTCAGTACTAGATCTAGGATAGCCCTGTCTCTTGTGGGTTGCTGTACCAGTTGTTTGAGACCCTCCCCCTGCAGGGAATCCACTATGAGTCTAGTTCTGGCAGATGTTCCTGCTGGTATTGACCAATCTGTACCTGGCATGTTGAAGTCTCCCATTATCAGAACCTCCCCTTTAGCTGTCATGTTTTGTATATCTTCTAACAGTAATGTGTCTATGTCCTCCCTCTGGTCTGGGGGCCTGTAGACAACCCCAGTTCTTATGGCTGTCCCATTTCCTGTTTCCAGGGTGACCCACAGTGCTTCTGGCTCCTTATGTGTATTCTGAATTTCTGTAGCTTTGATATTTTCATTAACATACAGGGCCACTCCTCCCCTTTGCACCTCGGTCTCTTCTGAACGATACATAGCCAGGTACTGAAGTCTCCCAAGTGTGGTTACTGGTAAACCACGTCTCACTAATTGCTACTATGTCCAGTTTAGCCTCTGACATTATTGCCTGCAGGTCTGGGATCTTATTTCCCAGGCTGTGAGCATTTGTGTACATGATTTTCCATTGGCCAGATTTTGGTGTGTTAGTTGTTGGGTGAAGTTTGGCATTACCCCTGTGCATCGTATGGGGAGATAAACCTTTTTTCTTACCTGGTGATGCAAATGAACGGCAAACACGCTGAATTCCTGTTTGACCACTAGCTGAGGGGAGAGGGGTGTTCTTCCCATTCGACGTATGGGGTGCTGCACCCCTCTCCCCATTTGCTAGTTTAAATATTCTGCAAAGACGTCAAACTTCTGCCCCAATGCACTGACTCCCTCTTTAGTCAGATGCAGTCCATCAAATTTAAAGAACTTTCGCCCCAGAACTGTTGCCAGTTCCTACAAATCTGTGTCCTTTTCCTGGCACCAGTCCTTGAGCCACGTGTTTTGCTCCCCTATCTCCCTTCTCTGACCTTCCGTCCATCTGCTCCCTTCTCCCAGACTGGCAGGATCTCAGAGAAGGAGATGCGATGAAATAGATGATAGTTTGTCACCCAGCCTAGTCAGGTGTTCCTTGGTCTCCACAACTGACCGGCTGGCGAGATCATTAGTCCCTATGTGTACTAGGACATCAATGTTTTCTCCTGCTTTGTGAACAATTTTAGCAATGCGGTCAGTGTCTCTCCATGCTGATGTACCTGGGAGACATCTGACCATCACCCCTGGCTGGAGATGGGTATCAACTCCCCGAATCATGGACACCTAGTTTCTGCTTGATACCAAGAGATTTATTAAATGGTATTAGGCCCCTGAAAAAACAGTGATAGCAGCACAGCTGAGTGGGATTCTTGGACTGCATCCCATCTAGTAAGTGAAGTGTGAGGACACAAGGGAGAGCCAGAGTAATAAATGGGGTTTTCACATACATTTTGAAAGCTGTCTTGCAGCAAATAGATTTTAAAAACTGTTGCAGTGTGTAGATTTTCAAAACCGTCAAGACAGACTTCTGTGTGAACATTTTGTGAAAACCATCAAGCAGCATGTAGATTTCTTAAACCATCATAGAGTACATAGATTTTGAAAACCATCATGCAGCATGTTGATTTCAAAAAACATTGTGCAGCATGTAGATTTTTGAAAACTGTCCAGCACAATGAGGATTTTAAAAACCATAATGTAGCTATTTAAAATATCCATGCAGCATGTAGATATTTTGAAAACTTATGAAGGATTTCTGTGTGACAGTTTTGATTTTTAATTAAAGATAAATTAATAGAAAAAAACACACATTGGCTCCCATTTTCATTAATGACCATTGGTGCCATGTCAAACCAATGCTGAACAATTTGAGGATGGGGGGGGATGGATCAGAGGTAATGTGAGGAAGTATTTTTTCACAAATAGGATTGTGGATGCACGAAACAGCCCTCCCGAGGAGGTCATGGAGTCAAGAACAGTGGGGGAATTCAAGAATGAATAGGACAGACATAAGGCAATTCTAGTGGGGGAAGGAGGAAGTATGCTGTTGGTT
This sequence comes from Neoceratodus forsteri, assembly GCA_016271365.2. Taxonomy (NCBI): domain Eukaryota; kingdom Metazoa; phylum Chordata; order Ceratodontiformes; family Ceratodontidae; genus Neoceratodus; species Neoceratodus forsteri. Next base: position 409,563,697 of record CM028133.1, on the reverse strand, counting down.
AACTAGGCTCTGCAGCTTATCCATCAGGTAGGGAAATGGGCAGACTAGGTGGGTCAAGCAGTCCTGATCTGCTGTCAAATTCTATGTTTCTGTATTTCTATGTTACACTAAAATTAGCACCAGCAGTCACTATCTTGGAGTGATTTTCAGATAGGCAGCATGCCTTGCCTGTCCTGCTTTGTGTGTCTTGATTTTGGGCTGTGTTTAGCAAGCAGGCACATTTTATTTGATATAGTACCTGATCCCAAGATCTTGAGATGCTGTACATGCAGTTTTATTTAACCAACTGAAAACATTTAAAACATTATTAAAAATCAAAGAACAAGCACTGTAGAATCTCTCCAATACATAATATATGTTAAATGGGTCTTCAAATGTCAGGGTAAACAGATGAGGGTTAAGAGACCTTTTGAAAATTTCAAAAGAACAGATCTGAGAAAGCTGATTTGGTAAGACATGACACATGTGAAGGGTGGCCACAGAAAAGTCATTTTTACTGAGAATTTCAAAAAGGCATGGGAAACCACTAACAGATTCTTCCCTGCCAAGCAAAGCAATCAAACTGGAGTACATGTATATAGGAGTAGGAGGTGTCTGATGTAGTTAAGACTGCTACAAGAGCCATGCATAGTGCTTATATGGGTACTCCATCAGGTGATCACAACCAGAATAGCACCACACTATACAGCACTAGTCTGATAAGCACTCACATGGACAGCAAGGGGAGATTTACAGCGCTTGCTGTAAGTGCTCCCCTGGTTGCTGTCCGGGGTGCTGAAAGAACATAAGAGCACTAGAAGGCAGGTGGCTGGCCAAGCTGCTCCTGTGGTGTGGAGGGCTGGGGCATCGAGTTACTCGTTCAACAGCAGTGGAGACTTGGGTACTAATCCTGGTCTCTGATCTTTTGGCATACCTCGGGACTTAATTTTTTTTTTTACATGGGGCTGTAACTGCTCCATGAATTTTAACTTTCCCCAGGATCTGCTCCTCCTCAGAGTGAGAATCTTATAGACAGGGGGTGCAGAGGCAGAGCCCCCCACATTGGGGTAAATGGCTCCATTTTTACTGCATGCCCCATGCTGACACTATTCTTGTCGGCACTGTTTGGACTCAGTGTCACTTATGTGTGTCATTGCCACAGCCTCCTGCTGACAGCAGGATCTCAAAAGCAAAGGGAGACAGGGCATCTGAAATGGGATTGTGTTGTCACTTTAGAGAGACATATTCAGCAGCCTGCATGCTAATTACCACATACTGTATGGCATATCTGGTGCTAAGGGACCATTTGCATGTTATTATGTGGCAATTAGCAGCTCTGCACAATATATCCATGCACAAATGTGGGGTGCATTGTGAAAAGCATTGGCGCACCCCCACATGGGAGGCCTAACCAACTGTGCCATCCCTGGAAGACTAGGAATCCCCCATCAAGATCTGGTGACTGTCAGCATTGTGGAACTGTGCTAAAGGCCTTTCCATGGCAGTCTAGTGGACATCCTACCTCACTTGATCCCTGTCAGTATTGTGGAACTGTATTAAATCCCTTCCCTGGCAGCCCAGTGGACTCTCTTCCTTATCTGATCTGGTGTGATGTTAATGTACTGATGTACATTCCCAGCAGCACTGTGTTACCCCTCAAATGATCACTGTTAAAACCCCCCTCCCCCTCCCATCCACTGAGCAACCACAACCCCATCCCCTATTGACTCCTAACTCACTCACAACAGGTAGAAGACTTGGTTTGCTGGCCAAGGCACCTAGCTTCACCTGAGCTCTTTCCTTCTAAGACTGCTTGAAAGGCAGAGTAGAGAAACTTACCAGAGCAAGGGAGAAGGATTAAGACTTAATTTGGCTAAGCAGATTTACTGTGTGGTGGTGTTTTTATTTTTTACTCACAGGGATTGCTACTGTTTGTTGCTAACATTTCATTGCTTTATTTTTTCTCTGATTCAAATTGTTGTTGCTGGTATACCTTCTTCTGCATTATTACAAGGTGTGCTCTACAGGTGGTGTGCTAACAGATTACTGCTGTAATCTCCTGATTCAAATTGTCTTTGCAAGGTATATCTTCTGTTGCTTTATTTTTCTTTGGAGCAAAGTGTTTTACAGGGTATATCTTCTGAAATTATTACAGGTGGTGCTTTTAGGTTTTACAGTTTTATCTAACATTAGGATAAGCTTTCAGGGTTACTGCATTTGTTGTTGACTGATTGTTTCTGCTCTACCTCCTTGTTCTTTGTCTGTGGTTCTTCTTTTTACAGGGAAGGGCCCAGCCACCCACCCCATCCCCAACCACCCCACGCTACACTCTTTTATAGGGTACCACAGTTGTGACATATCCTGTGGCAGAGCAGGAAGGGTGGATCAGTGGGCCTCCACAAGGTGATCTCATTTACAGGGCACTAGTAATTTAACTTGTTATAACAAGTTAAACAAAGCACAATTAAACCATTACTTGCATTTTTTTCCTTTTTTTTTTCTTCTAATTACTCTGACTAGGTTACAAACCCAGCAACTTATTTGGAATGGATTTCATTAACTGCAGGTACTGTGGAACAATTTTCAGAAGGACAGTCTTACAGGATTTAGGACACTGTCCCACATGCTGGGCCTTTGAGATCTTAGGCTCAGCCCGGGCAGCATGGGCAGAGATTGCACACCTCAAATTTCATATTGAAGAGGAATACATTATAAGAACCACCCGCCATTTCCCCAGCATCCAACAGAAAACCTCGACCGCAGAGGTGTAGTTGGTCCAGGAGGTTGGCAGGTGGTTAGGAGGAGCAAATCAGGTGCCCCATCACTCTCTGCTCTCCAACACATTACCTCCAAAACCATATAAACACTACAAACAGGTATCTGCCTCTATCTCTGAAATCAAATAAAGAGGCAGAAGACACTGCAGAGCAGGACACTGGCACAGGAGCTAGCACAACAAAACTCACCCAAATCAGGAACCAAAACTAAACAAGCACAAAGGAAATCCAAAAACCTTCTGATCATAGGAGACTCCATGATTCGGGGAGTTGATACCCATCTCCAGCCAGGGGTGATGGTCAGATGTCTTCCAGGGACATCAGCATGGAGAGACACTGACCGCATTGCTAAAATTGTTCACAAGGCAGGAGAAAACATTGATGTCCTAGTACACATAGGGACTAATGATCTTGCCAGCCGGTCAGTTGTGGAGACCAAGGTACACCTGACTAGGCTGGGTGACAAACTATCATCCATTTCATCCGGCATCTCCTTCTCTGAGATCCTGCCAGTCTGGGAGAGGGGAGCAGATGGAAAGAAGGTCAGAGAAGGGGAGATAGGGGAGCTAAACACGTGGCTCAAGGACTGGTGCCAGGAAAAAGGACACAGAATTGTAGGGAACTGGCAACAGTTCTGGGAGCGAAAGTTCTTTAAATTTGATGGACTGCATCTGACTAAAGAGGAGTCAGTGCATTGGGGCAGAAGTTTGACGTCTTTGCAGAATATTTAAACTAGCAAATGGGGAGAGGGGTGCAGCACCCCATACGTCGAATGGGAAGAACACCCTTCCCCCCTCAGCTAGTGGTCAAACAGGAATTCAGCATGTTTGCCATTCATTTGCATCACCAGGTAAGAAAAAAGGTTTGTCTCCCCATACGATGCACAGGGTATGCCAAACTTCACCCAACAACTAACCCACCAAAATCTGGCCAATGGAAAATCATGTACACAATGCTCACAGCCTGGGAAATAAGATCCCAGACCTGCAGGCAATAATGTCAGAGGCTAAACTGGACATAGTAGCAATTAGTGAGAAGTGGTTTACCAGTAACCACACTTGGGAGACTTCAGTACCTGGCTATGTATTGTCTAGAAGAGACCGAGGCAAAAGGGGGAGGAGGGCCCTGTATGTTAATGAAAATATCAAAGCTACAGAAATTCAGAATACACATAAGGAGCCAGAAGAACTGGGTCACCCTGAAACAGGAAATGGGACAGCCATAAGAACTGGGGTTGTCTACAGGCCCCCAGACCAGAGGGAGGACATAGACACATTACTGTTAGAAGATATACAAAACATGACAGCTAAAGGGAGGTTCTGATAATGGGAGACTTCAACATGCCAGGTACAGATTGGTCAATACCAGCAGGAACATCTGCCAGAACTAGACTCATAGTGGATTCCCTGCAGGGGAGGCCTCAAACAACTGGTACAGCAACCCACAAGAGACAGGGCTATCCTAGATCTAGTACTGACTAACAAAGAAGGGATCACAGATCTCCAGGTAGAAGGTCACCTGGGAGCCAGTGACCATCACATGGTATGGTTCAGTTTGGCATTACATCTAAATCATCCCATTCCAAGGCAAAAATATGGGACTTCAGAGGAGCTGACTTTGATAAGATGGCCTCAGAGTTAAGCTAGCCCTGGCAAAAGAAACACAGGTGAGGGAGTACAGGCAAAGTGGGCAAGCATTATGATGCAATACTTGAAGCAACATCCCATTGTGTTAGACAGAAAAGGAAGTGTAAAAGAAGAAGGAAACCACTTGGTTCTCAAATACAGTAGCAGAAAAGGTCAGAGCCAAAAGGCTGTCATTCAGGAAATATAAGGAACACAGCGGATGAAGATAGGAGGCATACCAAACTGCCCTAAGGGAAGCAGGTAAGGCAGTAAGGCAGGCAAAGTCCCAAACTGAGGAAACACTAGCACGAACAGTAAAAGAAGGTGACAAGACTTTCTATAGATACATTAGTGAAAGGAGAAAGTCCAGAGGTGGTATTGTTAAGATCAAAGGGAATAAGTGGGTGTGTGAGGAGGAGGACCATGTAAAAGTATTTATCCTAAATAGATACTTCTGCTCAGTATTTACTGAAGAGAAGGTAGGGCAGGGCCCACAGCTCAGCACCATGGACACAGGGGGGGGAGAGAGGTGTGCATTAGCCCTTTACAGAAGAAAGGGTCATACAAGAGCTCGATAAGCTCAGGGTGGACAAGGCAGTGGGACCTGAAGGCATACATCCCAGGGTACTAAAGGAGCTAAGGTTGGAACAAGCAGAGCCATTATCAGAACTGTTTAGTGAGTCTCTGAGCACTAGAGAGGTCCCAGAGGACTAGAGAAGGGCTCATGTGATCCCGCTCCACAAGAGTGGTAGCAGGGATGAGGCAGGGAACTACAGACCAGTCAGTCTTTCCTCAGTAGTAGGCAAGATTATGGAAGCACTCCTTAAGGAAAGGATAGTGCAACACCTGGGATCCATAGGAGCACAGGATCCAAGACAGCATGGGTTTACAACAGGAAGGTCCTGTCAAACTAATCTCATAGATTTCTTTGACTGGGTAACCAGAGTGGTGAACCAAGGGGGAGCAGTTGATGTCGCCTACCTTGACTTCAGCAAAGCTTTCGATACTGTTCCACATAGAAGATTGATTAATAAGCTGGGTAGGCTTGGGGTGGGTCAGAAGTTGGTCAACTGGGTGGCAAACTGGTTGACAGGCAGAAAACAGAGAGTGGTGGTAAATGGTATACAGTCAGAAGAAATGCAAGTCACAAGTGGGATACCTAAGGGATCAGTCCTGGGGCCAGTCCTCTTCAATATCTTCATCAGTGACATTGCAGATGGACTGGAGGGTAAGGTTTGTCTGTTTGCAGATGACACCAAGATCTGCAATAGAGTAGATGATCCAGATGGGGTGTGCAGAATGAGACGAGATCTGGATAAACTAGCAAATGATCAAAAGAGTGGCAACTGGGGTTTAACACAAAGAAGTCCAAGATCATGCACATAGGAAAGAGAAATCCTGAAGCCACCTATAGGATGGGAGGGTAGTTGCTGGTAGTCACAAGGGAAGAAAGAGATTTGGACATCATCATCACCAATGACTTAAAATCATCCAAACAGACCACTAAAGCAGTAGGTAAGGCAAGGGGGATGTTGGAGTGTATTAGTAGGGGTATCACAAGTTGGAAGAGGGAGGTAAGAATCCCTCTTTACAAGACACTGGTTAGGCCCCGTCTGGAGTACTGCGTGCAGTACTGGAGGACACACCTTCACAAGGACATTAACCAAATTGAGGCAGTCCAGAGAAGGGCAACCAAAATGGTGCAAGGACTGCATCAGAAAACATATGAGGACAGATTAACTGAGCTCAATATGTATGCCCTAGATCAAAGAAGGGAGAGAGGTGATATGATCGAAACATTCAAAGACCTTAAGGGCATTAACAAGGTGAAAGAGTCTAACATGTTTCAATATAAGAAAAATAGCAGAACAAGAGGACACAGCATGGGATTAGAGGGAGGGTAGGACAAGGGGTAATGTGAGGAAGTTCTTTTTCATAGAAGGGGTGGTGGATGCATGGAACGGCCTACCTCAGGAAGTGGTGAATATGAATACAGTGCAGGGCTTCAAACAGGGATGGAATAAGCATAAGGGAGCAATACAGATGAGTATGAATAGATAGGCCATTGATAGAACAAAGGCCAATGGCACATTCATAAGGTAGAAAAAGAAATGGGCAGACTGGATGGGACTTGCAGTCCTTATCTGCTGTCAACTTCTATGTTTTTATGAACATGTGCATACTGTAGAAGCAACTATTTCTACAGTATGCATGCCTTCACTCCTTGTCAGTCAGACGATAGCCACCCAAGTTAGTGAAATGAGGTTCTGTGAAAGTTGCCCTCTGTGTGCAGATGGAGGCTCAGCTGTGGATGGATGAGTCAAAAGGTGACTGGGATTTGGGGGTGTGGGTGCTCAGTTAGTAAGCCATGTAGGGGGGCTTTGACAGTGATCTGACAGGGGATAATACTGAACTGCCAGTGATGGGCCTCAGTACATTTCCACAAACTGGATTAGGTGGGAGAGGGGTTCCACAAGACTGCCAAGAAAAGGTTTTAGAATGGTTCCAAAATACTGACACGGATCAAGTGAGAGGGGGTTCACTAGGCTACCAGGGAAGGGCCTTAGTACAGTTCCATAATACTGACATGGTTCAATTAAGCGAGTGGGTCCACTGCATTGCTTGGCAAGAGCTTTAGAACAGTTTCACAATACTGTCAGGGATTGGATGAAGGGGATGTCTGCAAGACTGCCAGGGTTGTGATCTTGAATACTGCACAGTAAAATTATTGGACAGTACCAGCAACACTTGGGAGCACAGGACCACTAGATTTCCAATGTTAGGATCTGCACTACAACTCTGTACTAGCAGGGGTGTGGCAGGTGGAAGTAGGGTTCGTCTGCAGCAGTGCTGCTTGGGGAGCAGTGGTCACACACGCCATTGTACACATTCATAAAAGCAAGATTTCACAACCATTAATTAGTTCTTCCTCTGTAGCCTGTTAAGCTTTACAAAACTTGGGGATAGATTCACAAAACTTTGCGCCATCACAAATCCATTTTGTGACATGCAAACTTAGTTTTGCCCCAATATGGTATTCACAAAAGCCCAGTCAGCACCCGCAAACTTGGTTTGTGACACGGCAAATGTTTGAGGGGTCCACAGTACAAATGAGGGGGAGGGGACCTGCATATCCATGCAGTCCCCTGCACTAAACTTTTTCTCCACACAAGGGCTTATTGCGGAGATCCCTTGCATGGAGGAAATACCGCAGACTGAGACCTGGCAGTATTCTGCATAACCGTTGTGGCTGCTGGAGGTACTGCTGATCACCATCCCTGGAACAGCACAACAGAATACTGCCCTGGTGGTCCAGTGGTCCATCCCCCTCCCCCGTTGTCTGATCGCAGTCCCAAGTGAAAAATAAATGTCCCTGGTAGTCCAGTGATCCCTCCCCAATTGTCTGATCACCATCCTGTGTTAAAAATAAATGTCCCTGATAGTCTAGTGGTCCCTCCTCCCTCCCTCCCCCATTGTCCGATCACTATCCCAAGTTAAAAATAAATTTCCCTGATAGTCTAGTGGTCCCTCCTCCCAAAATAAACCATAAAATGTCCCTGGTGATCTAGTAGTCCCTCTTTGCCCCATTTGCTGATTGCCATGCCGATATTACAAAAACAAAGTATAGTAGTCCCTGATTTTAGTTGCTCCCCTCCCATGATGGCAGATCACTGGACTGATAGTCCAAAAAAGTAAAGTCTGCCTTGTGGTACTGTCCCCCCACCATGATCACCAATCACTGGTCCAATATGAAATGTTATGATTCCCTGGTGCTGTAGCATCTCACCTCCCCCCCCCGCCAATCACCATTTCGAGCACAATGACAGAATAATAGTACCCAACACCGGTGGCCAGTGATCCCATAACCCACCTGATCACCAACCCAAAATCCACATAATAGTCCCTGGTGTCCAGTGGAAACCATCCCAAATCACAATCCCCTCTATAGTTACAATAACATTTTCCCTGATATTTAGTGGCCCCCCTCCCATCCCCAGTTCCCTGTTCAAGAAAGGAAACTTTTCCCTGGCATCTAGTGGCTCCCCCACCACCCACACTGACAGGTGATGGCCCGCTACCCCACTCCTCCCAAACCTGACCCAAGCCAGCAACTGGCACAGCCCTCCTCCCACTGCCACAGCCAGACGTTGACTGAACTATGAATAAATGAGTATAGTATACACTACATGCTCATTGGTTGACACTGTTTGCCCTATTATTATTTTACTTATTATTATTAGTTACTTAGTTAACATTTATCATAGTATCATAGTAATGTGTCAGCAGAAAAGTACCATCTTTGTCCATCTAGTCTGCCCATTTCCCACCCTCGCCTACTTGTCTCCACTTCCCAGGGATATTTTCCTCTGTCCACCAGCCAACTACTTGTGTCTGTCCCATGCTCTCTTGAATTCCTTCACTGTTTCTGGACTAAACCACCAGATGGATGCATGGCTTCATAACTTCTAGCAAACCTGTAGGTTTCAAAACTTAACTCTACAGATTTGTTTCAGGTATTAGTTCAGTTCAAGTTTATTACAGTGTGTATTAAAAACACATGTTTTTACATACCAAAGTATATAAAAAGCAGGAAAACAGACATACAATACAGATACAGAATCTTTAAAAGTATTATAATTCAGGCATCCATATAAATCATAGTTTATAAAGTGTCATCAATGCTTGTGCAGCAAAATGTGCAGCAGTAAATATGTTTTTTTTTGTAATTTCTGTTTATCTCGCCCATCATCCCTACCAGCTCCACATCATCAGGAGCGCCAATGGAGTCCACCCCTGCTACCTGCCTTACCTGCTCTAGCCTGATCCCCCATCCCCCATCCTGCTGCAGTTTACTCCCCAGAGTGGGGATGAGGTGGGGCAGAAACACCCTGAACAATTCAATGTCTCATCGGGCTCAGGGCAGTCAGGCAGGTGAGAGCACATTGGGGCCATACTTGGCACTCCATCTCATCAGAGCCGGGGAGTATTTTTCCTTTTTCTTATGAACATCACATGCCCAGACATCAAGGCTCCTAGTGCCAATATCCATGATGCCCTCCCCTCTGTGTCTGCTCAGTGCTTGCTATGCCCCAGACTTTCACCTGGGGCTAGTCAAGCACCGAGTCACTACCCTCCTCCTTCCCTGGAGAAGACAAGCTGTCCCAGAGATGCTCAAACCTTCTCCCCTCGGTTGGCCCTCCAGTTCCCGGGCTCACTCCTGAACCCGGGTTACTGGCATTGCAAGCAGTAAATTTGTTTCTTGCTGTCACTAAACAGCAGAATCTCTAATATGTTCTTTTTATTTTACACATTGGGGCAAGTATTTTTACTCTCATTTTATGTATCAAAGGCAGTCAAAGAACATATGGGCTACAGTCACTCTTTCACTGTCATTACATTTTATGCAAAGCTATATGTACTCCCCATCTCCATGTGCCATAAATGTTATTAGGTTCTAACACTGCCAGTCTTATTCTGCATACTGTGTGCTCAATTTTCAAAGAACCGGTAGAGTGACACAAGTTGTGTTGCTCCAGGGCTGTGGCAAACTACGGGTGCACCAGGGACCCTGTACCAGATTTTATAAAAAGCAGGGTGCCAGGCCAAACTCCGTGGGTTTGCTGCAATTCAACTGCTGCACAAAACAGTTAGTGCACCTGCAGAAAATACAGCAGGGATCCAGCCTCCCCACCCAGTGCAACACTAGAGGGATGCGGATGGTGGGGGCATGAAGCTGCTGGACAGGAGGGGACTGGGTGCAAAAGGTGCATGGAAGGTAGCATGGGGGGATTGAGGGATAAACTGTGCATTACCAAGACTGATATGGTACTCAGCAGGGTGCTTTTGCATTGCACTGTATTGTAGTACAGTATACGTATCTTCCCTGGTGGTTTAGCGGTCCCTCCCCACCAATCATTCACCTGAGATATAAAACATATTTCCCTGGTGGCCAGCGGTCCCTCCCCCACCCAATCATCTACCCATGGATTAAAAATATTTCCCTGGTGGCTAGCAGTTCCCACCCTCACCCAGTCATCCAGCTGATGTATTAAAAGTATTTCCCTCGTGTCCAGTGGTCCATCTCCCCCCCACAATAACACCCACCTGACATTGATGTCATAGTCCCTGGCGTCCACTGTAACCCCCATTCCAATCTCCTGTACAGTAAATATAAACATTTCTCTGGTGTTTAGCAGACCCCTCTTCCTATCCTCAATCCCCTGTATAGTGCATGTAAACTGTTCCCTGGCAGTCTAGTGGACCCACCACCCTGGCAGGTAGTGCCCCTCCACCCCATTCCTCCCATCGCAAAACTGAGCCAGTGACCAGCACAGCCCTCCTCACTCCACCATGGTTGGCTGCCGACTGAGCTGTCTTTGAGCACATACTGTATATAGTACACACTCACTGAATGATAGGACACTCTGAGCTGTCAATTAATGTCACTGAGCACCAACAGTACTGTATACAGGGTTCTACAATGCTGGTTCAACACTTTTGTCGACCAGCATCACATTGACAGGGAGCAAGACTGTGCTCTCCTTTGAATGTTATTGCATTTTACTGAACATTGTTGCAGCTATTTATTTGCTGTGTTATTTGCTGAACTCGGAGCCCTGCCGACAAATTCAGGAAACAGGAAGAGGGGTTTGTAGTCTATTTCTCTGGTGGACTATAACCCATTTCTTTTTATTTGTTCTCTACAAATCTTAATCTGACCGCTTGCTCAGCATTGTGCCAGATCCACGTATGAGTGGATTTTGCCCATTTAAAACAATATTTTCATTTAAAAGTTTTAATTATTGTGGGCACTAAGGTTCTTGGTGTGACCCCTGGGATCATTACTTCTGGGTCACCCATGATATAAATATAGCACTACCGCGAGCAAGACGAGTGCACATTGCCACACACAATGACGTGTGAAAAGACATGCACTTTTGTGTGCATGTCTCATGTGTCTAGCATGGAAAGCAGAAGTATAACAAGAAGAAATAGCCACTAACCCAAGGTAATCAATTATTTACTCTGTATCTGCTGTCTCTAATGGTAGTTAACTGTAACTTCATCTTTCTGAGCTGTTCTATCTTAGCATTACCACTGAATAACACCATATATGAGTACTATTTACCTATGGTATCAATACTTGTGGCAGAGGTAACATAATACCAGTAACAAAAATGAAGGACACTATCATCACCACAAATTGGTACACTGGGATACTATGTGAATCCTGTTAGATGTATCTAATAACAGATTCGGTTCAAATAATTACCCCTTTTACATGCTATAAATGCAAGCAAAATCAGAACCTTACAATAGAAGTTAACTTATTCAACAGCACACGTATGGCTCTTGAGAACAGCCAAAAGGAAATATCACGGAAGTTAACTGGAAAATGTTGGGAAAATCAAAAGGAAACAAATGTTAGTTGCAGAACTAATGATAACAGAACTGCTAATAATAAAATAAACAATACTGGTGTGAGTTCAAAATGTCCCTCTGGGGCTGACCTATGCACTAACCATCCTCAACCTATCAAAAATAATAGAAAACGGATCAAAGAAGCTGAAACTCCAGAGGACAGAGACAAGGACTGGTACATAGCACAAACATCCAAGGTATCAAAAAGAGGGAGAAGAGCTAAACAGCATTATATTCCTTTGTTACACCATTTTGATCCTTTATTTACCCTCACAGATACAAGTACAAGAAGTCTGAGTAATGAATACCACAGCTCAAAACAGGTTTCCAATAACCCCCCTAATACAGGAGCAACCACTATAAACCCAATTTCTGAAACCATGACCCCCCACGAACAACCCTTTAGAAGCTGAAGAACCATTAATATCCCTAGATCTAGATGCTAATACAGTTAGCAGAGAGATGCAGATAGACTCCCCCACAGCTACTCGTCAAGTAATAGTACTGGGAGGCTCTATAATTAAACATCTTGATAGACTTATTTGTAACCCAGATAAATCTTCCAGGACCTTGTCCAGTTTCAGCAGGGCCAGAATTTTGGACATCACTAGAATATCGAATACCATATTACATAATGTAAATGAAATTCCCTTAGTTATTGTGCATGCCAGTGCAAACAACATATTTTCTGAACCCCTACATAAAATTAAAGAAGACTATGTAACTTTAACAAATAAAATATTGGAATTAGGCTGTGAGGTAGTAATATTGGAAACTCTTACAATACCAAGAGCATCAGTACTATAGCAAAACAAAATAAGGGATATCAATAACAGGTTAAGACAATGGTGCCTAACTCAGAACATTCAATGCATCACCCACTGGGAAGGATTCTATGGCAGATCTAAACTCTACTGTCAGGATGGTTTACATCTCAGCAGAAGAGGTTGTGGACTACCAGTGCACCCCTTCAGGTCGACACCCCGAAGGCGAAACACAAAAAAAGACCATTACAGCGGCATTCGCTGTAATGGTCCTTTTTTGGTGCTTCACTTTCTGCCAGTGTTCTGCCCCCCCGACCAACTCCGACCTGGAGTTGAGAATCCTAAAGTCCGGAGAATTAGAACTAACCCCACAGAAAACACTTGTTGCATGGGTGGCAACAACATCGATATTGTGTGGCCAAAGGCTACGGGGGAGGTCGGCATTACCTCGATCTCCCTTGGTGCTTCCTGTGGACTACTTGGTGAGCATATAGGAGCCTTTATTCAGAACTATTTAAACTGAAGCCCATAGGGGAGAGGTATTGACATAATACCCCTCTAGATAACAAAGACATAAATAATGTCACTAATAATAAACAAACAGTATGAGCTCAAAGTAAGAAACAAGTACAATCTACATCTAATACACTTCAATCTATTATATTACTACTTAATGCCCCGTGTCTCTGAACAAAAATTGATGAATTCACATAAATCTTGAACAAGCAGAATATATCTATATGTAGTGTTACTGAGACCTGGATGAAAGATGGTGATTGGAACACTGATATCCATGGATACTACAGATTTCACAAGAATAGGAATAATAAAAAGGGTGGAGGTATAGCTCTCTGCATTAAGGAAGGACTAACAGCCTATGAAATAAACCAAAATGTAACTACTAAAAATGAAACCATCTGGGTTCAAATCAAATTCCCATCCAGTTTACTCATCATAGGCCTAATCTATTGTTCACCAAGCTTAACATCAGATGAGAATGAAAAACTCTCTTTTGAAATAGGAAACACCATCATAGTTGGTGATTATATACTTATGGGGGATTTCAACCTCCCAACAGTTTAAATAAATTTCTGGATATTGTCACACTTTTAAATCTAGAACAGTTAATTACAAAATCCACAAGAGGTAAAAACATACTGGATATAATGCTAACAAATGTAGAGGAAAAAAATCCTTGACATCAGTATACTACCCCCACTTGGTGATAGCAATCACAACAGTGAGAAATTTGAATATAAATCTATACATAATCATACAAAAGGCAAAACTGTAATGAAAGATTATAATAAAGCTGATTATGGAAAAATAAGGGATTATTTGTCTAAATGGAACTGGCAGGATGAGCTAAAAAAACTAAACTTAACACAAATTTGGGATAAAATAAATCAACAGATAAACTTCTATATAGACACATGGGCTCCTGTAAGAGCCAAATACTGCAATAATCACTGTGTACTGCCTTGACGAATAACTAGATTAAAAGACAACTACAAAAAAAGAAAAAAAATATACAGAAAATACCGAAAGAACCCATCTTCTAGTGCATGGGCTAAATTTAAACACAGTGGCAAAATAAGCAAGAGTATGATAAGGAAATCAAAAGCTAGACTGAAATACAATCTATTCTCCAAAGAAAAAGATAATAAAAAATAATGTTATAATTATAGAAGGTCAGTGAAGGGTAAGCAGAAGACTATTGGGCCACTTATAACCAATAATGGGTTAATAACAGATGAATATGATGCTGACAGGGTAGTAAATGAGTACTTCCTAAATATCTTTAAGGAAAAGGAAAGCAATACGACACCCATAATGGTAAATACAAACAACTATCCAGTTTTTAACATTAATGAAGTTGAACAAATAATAAATTCACTTGAAAAAAAATAGTTCACCTGGACCAGATTTTTACAAGAATTAATCATGGAAATTTCAGGTCCACTAACTGTATTATTTAATACCTCCATCAGGGAAGGTAAAACTGTACAGGCCTGGAGAGAAGCCTCAGTTACTCCAACACACAAGGGAAGAAACAAAAACTACACAAATAACTATTGACCTGTAAGTCTCATATCAGTTATAGGTAAAATAATGGAGAGGCTCCTACAAACACATATAATAGAACATATCAACAACACAGGGTTAACTGACACTTCTCAAAACAATTCATTTCTCACAGATCGTGTTTAACTAATCTTATACATTTCTTTGAACCAGTTAGTGCTGTGTTAAACAAAGGAATCCCAGTGGATGTCATGTTTTCAGACTTCGCTAAGGCCTTTGATAAAGTCTCACACAAGATACTGCTTTCAGAATTAATAAAAACCAAACTACATCCAAATGTCATCAACTGGATACAATCATGGTTGGAAGATCGGAAACAGATGGTCTCTGTTAAGGGACATGCCTCTGACTGGGGACAGGTAATGAGTGGTGTACCACAGGGATCGGTATTGGGTCCCATCTTATTTAACATTATGATCCCCACTATGGTTGTAACAAGCAAGGCATGGATGTGCAAGTATGCAGACGACTGCAAGATAGCGGGGCTTGTTAGGACAACATCAGATGTAATGCAGTTACAAAACTAACTTGACCAACTAGCACACTGGGCAACAACCAATAAAATGAAATGTAACATAGGCAAATGCAAAGTTATGCATTTGGGGAAAAACAACCCACAAATGGAGTATAAATTAAATAATACCACCTTGCAAACTACTGTTGAAGAGAAAGAGCTGAGTGTAATAATATCTGACAATATGTCCTTTGACAAAAGCTGCTCTGCTATGGTCAAGAAATGTCATAAAATAATAGGATCAATACTTGGTAACATAAAAAGTAGAGGTAATTGTATCACTTTATACCAGCCTGGTATGCTCCCACCTGGAATATTGTTCCCAGTTTTGTGCACCACATACTATAAGAGGTAAAAAATTAATTGAAGGTGTGCAAAGAAAAATAAAAAAAATTAAAATTAAGCCACTTAAAACACCATAGTTACTCCCATAGACTTACTGAACTAAATTTATACTGTATGCAGTACATGTAAATTAGAGGTGACCTATGCCTGACATATAAAGCTTGGAAGGATGAACTTATAAAGGGAGACAATAGGACTATCTGGGTATGAAGGTCTAAAATCAACAAGAAGTAATGACTTAAAACTTTTAGGAGACTGGAATATTACAACTAAAAGGAGTACATTCTTTACTCAACAGGTGATCGCAATGTGGAATAAACTCCCTCAGCATGTTGTAGATAGTACCAATATAATGATCTTTAAACATAGATTAGACTTATATATGGGAAATAAAAAATATGATTTCCACCCATGAGACATAATGAGTGGCGAGTACAATAAAAGGCCTTATAGTCAACTGTATTCATATATTACCTATGATTGAACCTATGAACCTATGTCAACCACAAGTTGTGGTTGACATAAATCCTGTTTGTCTCCCGGTCCTGTGTTTTTATCGGGGGGCTTTGACCCCTGAACCCCCCATGCAAGGAGGCTCTGCCCCCGCACTCCTCATACTTTAGATTCTCAACTCCAGTAGGAGTTGTTTTGGGGAAGGGGTGCAGGGCTGGGAGACAGTGTGCCCCTGTTTCAGGCTCACCAACACAGTGATCTGTCAGCAAAGTGTCGATTTTGCTGACAGTGAGGTATGTCACTGTGTTGGTGTCACCATCAGAATGGCATACCCTGTATACAGAACTCGCTCATTGATAGCTCGGTCAGTGGCTAAACATGGTGGAGAAGGGAAGGCTGTACTGGTCACTGGCTTAGTTTTGGGATGGGGAGCAGGTGGAGGGTCACGACTTGCTGGAGTGGGTCCACTAGACCACCAGGGAATGGTATACATGCACTATACAGGGGATCAGGGTATGGAGGGAGGGCTGCTAGACACCAGGGAAAAATTTATATTTACTAAACAGTGGATTGGGATGAAGGTTACACTGGACACCAGGGGTTATGAAGTCAACATCAGGTGGGTGCTCAGGTGGTAGGAGGGACCTCTGGACACCAGGGAAATATTTTTAATATATCGTGGGGGTGATCAGGTGGTGGAAGGACTGCTATCCACCAGGGAAATATTTTTAATACATAGGATGGATGATCAGGTGGGGGGGAATGCTAGAGGTTCCATGTCATAACGGCGATCACAAAACAGCTATCACCATTACAGTGAGTGTGAATTACCAAAAAGCAAATTAGCAATGTACATTTATCAGCGACACCACATCTGGCAACCAAAAAAAGCATTTATGTGGGTGGCTGCACCCCCCGCACACCTCTGGTTATTGATTACCAACTTCAGGGGAGATGCATGATGGGAAGGGGAGACAGTCCCCAAAAATAAAAAAAAATCAACTGCAAGCTAAAAAAAATTACCCCGCCCCAGTCCCAAACTCTGTACCTGCTGCACCGAAGCTAGCCACCCTCACTACCACACCACATGGCTAGCTCGGCAGCAGTATGCTGCACTGCCCCAACACAAACTTCTTCCCTATCCCTCCCTTTCTGGTCACCATCATACACTACTGGTAACCCTTCCTAGCTCATCCCTACCCTCGCTATCTTTACAGGGTAGCTCAAATGTCAGGTGCTGCAAATGAGTCACTATTAATGCAGTCACTAATTTGCAGTCACCAGTATCACTGAATACACTGCCACCGCTAGCCACCAGGGAAATACATTTTATATCTCAGTCAGATGACCAGGTGGGGGGAGGGACCACTAGACCACCAGAGAAGATAAGTATGCTGTACTACAATACAGTACAATGCAAACACACCCTGTTGGGAGCCACGTCACTCCCAGGGATGCCCAGTTGTCCCTCAAACTCCCCCATGCCACCTCCTGTGCCACTTCTGCGCCCAACAGACCATTATCTGATCATCTCCCACTGGATCAAGTCAGTTCGACCACCTCCTGGCTGGTCTAAGTGGTGCCCTTTATTGCAACCATGGTGGGGCTTGTAAAATCCCAAAACAGCAGATGTTGCAGCCCCACCATGGTGCAAGCCCCTTTGTGACCTGGCACACCTGGCTATTTGCTGCAACCTTGGTGCAAGTAGGCATTGACACAGCAGCATCAGGATCTGATGCAGGCTGCTTTATAAAATTGCATTTGATGGAAGCCGTGATGCAAGACACCCCTTGCATCAAACTCTTTTGATGCAGACCCTTGCATCGATCTAACACCTTTGATAACCAGGCCTGTGTGTCTATGCTTGCTTTCTTACAAAATGTTAAGTTAAATGGGGTTTCACCAAGTCTAACATTGTGGGCCTGATTTCTGAAGAGACCCTAGAGTAATGCAAATTTTATTTCATTTATTTATTTGATTTACCAGGAAGGTGGACTGGCTTGAGAACCATTTTCATCCATGACTGGGGAAAAGGGATATAACAAAAGGGTTACATACACATTTCTAATACAATACAACAAATAATAAAATCACAATAAATAAACACTCATACAAATCTGGTCTCCTAACACTCAAACACAGTCATTTCCAACATGTGAGTATGTCCATTTGTACAGATTTGAGATGTTGTCTTACAGTAACAGCAGCAAACTAACTGGGCTTCAAAAAGTTTCTAACCACAATTTTAAAAATGTTTTTTTTTTCTTTTCATTTATGTCTACTCCAAATTATATCACTTCATTCAAAAGTTTTGGACTATAGTTTGTGATTGATTGTTCAGCTATTTTAATATTTATCATGGTTTCATGGAAAGGTTTTGTTGAAGTTATTCTAACAGTTTTTGATTTGTTCACCCTTCTAAATTTATTGTGTAATGTCTTTGGTATTTCCTGTTTCAGTGTTTTATGTGTAAACATCAGTGCTGAATATTGCATCTTCTGTTGAGGTGGCAGAGTTCCAAACTTTCTGTAATGATTGCAGTGATGCTCACATTTACTACTCCCAGTTACACATCTTAGGATGTTATTAAAGGTAACTGTGTATCTTTGTAACACTGTTTCTGACACATTTATTAACATTAATGAATTGTACTCCAGAGTTGGCATCAGCACTTGCTGTGCTATTGTTTTCTTTAACTTTTCAATGAAACTGTTTTTGTTTCTGTATAAGTAACCTAATTTACTAGTAACTTTATTTGTTACCTTGGTTACATGGTCATCAAAACATAATGTATTTCCCAATGTTACACCCACATATTCAAAACTCATTACTTCCTCCAACTGCACAACATTTTTTTCCTACAATTTTCATAGTGTAATTTTGTAGCCTTTGCTTGGTTCCAAAAGTCATGATCTTTTTTTTTTTCTCATTCAGTAATATTTTATTTTCCACAAACCATTACTGCAAGGTTCTAAAAACTGTTTGTAATTTCAGTTCTAGGTCTGCCCTTGTTTTACCTGTACAGTATAATACTGTGTTATCTGCATACATTATAGTTGACAAATTGTGTCACTCTAGGGCTGTGGCAAACTCTAGGTGTGTCAGTGACCCTGCACCCAATTATATAATGGAAAGGGGCAGTCACAGCACCAAAAACCCAGCAGTTGCCACAGCCGCAAGCTAGTGCCAAACATATGGTGCACTGTGAGAATTGCCACTTGGATTATGCCCCATTGCCTGATACAACACTAGAGGGACTGGGATAGTGCATGGGTGCAACTGTGCATGCCAGGAGGGGCTGGGAGCAGACAGAACACAGGTGGATACTCTAGGAGGCATGAGGGAGATGAAGAAAGTGCAGGGTGATGATTTGGCTCCCAGCTGGGTGCATTGTGCTATGCCAGGCAGTAGATTGACTGCCTTCCATAACACAATGAACCCTAGCTGGGTGCCACATCACCACCCTACACTTTCTCCATCTGTCACACACCCTAGGGCACCCCCGCCTGCCCCCAGCCACCTCTTGGCATGTTCCCCTCCCCAATCCAACATCATCCGGTAGTGGCACAGGGGTCTTAGACCACTTCCTGTCTGGTCTAACTCAAGCACCCTCTTGATTCCATGATGGGGCTTGCAAAATCCCAAAAAAGGGGATGGTGCATCCCCACCATGATACAAGATCATTGTGACTTGATGCAAGAGCATTTTTGCCACAAGGTTGGCTCAGGGTGGGTTGGGCACAAGGCATCCCAATTTCAACATAGCCTGCATTCAAAAATCAGGAATGCCACAAAGTTTGATGCAAGGTGCCACTTGCATCTTATCCATTTGGCACTGGCACCTTGAATCAAACTTCAGGGTTTGAAAATTGGGCCCTATGTCTATACAATTTATTACCTGCTACATTATGTCTTATAGTTTAGCCTATTCAGATTGCCAATGGGCATCTACTACACTTTGTTTTGCTTCATTGACAAAAGAATCCAAATTATGAAGTACATCAGGATTTCACAAATCTGTGGGTCCAATTTTCTTGAGATTCTTTTAGTTTTGTAAACCAAGACTCAATATATGGTTTGTTTATGTAGTCTAACCAAACACATTTTGGGAGCTTGTCTTGGTACATTTTTTACCTTTACCCTAACAAACCAAGGTATTTAATATTGCTGTAGCTTCAAAGAGCAAAATATTTGCCTCCAAGCACATATATGCTGTTGAAGCATCCCAGGGAAGGCCTCATATTTGGCAAAAAATTGTTGCTTGGAGTATGTCTTACATTGTTGTTCAATTCCCAAGTTTCACTAGCACATCATATATGAGCTTTAATTTTGGTTTCAAAGACTTTCTTTAATGCCACAAAGGAGTTATAGGCATATGTTTGTTTAAATTTGTGTATCCCTTTTATGGCTATCATAGCATTATCTTTAATACTAGCTATGTTATTCTTCCAGCCATTTTTCTCATGTATGAGGGTTCCCAAATATGTGTATGAGTTGACCATTTCTATTCTATTGTTTTCCATTGTCCAGTAGCTCTCTTTGTGTTTCTTACTTCCAGTGAACATGATCTTGCTTTCTTTAATATTGATTTTCAAGTTTAAATTGTTCATCTGGCTACCCATAATGTTTATTGTTCTTTTTAACCCCAAAGGTGTTTTTGAGTATAAGAAAGCATTGCCCACATAAAATAGAATCTAAAATTTCCTTCCAATTAATTGAGGTGCAAACGTGTCTACCTTTCCCATATCTGTGATTATAATATTGATATGAAAGGTAAAAAGTGACAGGGCCAGCAGACAACTCTGTTCAACTCCTCTTTGTAATCTTATTTTATCTGAAAGTTGCCCATCCCTCCTGATTCTCACACATGATGTAGTTTTAACATGTAGCATTGTCAGTATGTCTAGTAATATTTTTTCCGTTCTAAGCTCTAACAGTCTTGTCCATAAAATGTTTCTTTTTATATTACCAAGTGCACTGTGAATGTGTACAAAATCTGTGTATAATTATTTTTTTTTTGGCCCTCAAATATTTTTCTAGTAAAGCATTAAAGACAAAAATGTGATTTACAGTACTTCTACTGGAATGAAAGCCAGCTTGCTGTTCTGACAGTAGGTTATTTGTAGAAACTCATTGCTCTACTTAAGATCAGCCTGGAGAATACTTTTAGCCCCCCAGACAAAAATGTGATTGGCCTGTTGTTTTTAATATCATGCACATCACCCCTTTTGTGTAGAGGCTAAGTTCCTGTTTTCCAATCTGGGTAAGAGTTAAAGTTGTTAGCATATTAATAAATACTTCTTTAAAAATTCTTTCTCATCTTGTTGAATGCGCATGTAGTAGTTCACCATGGATCCCATCAATTCCTGCTGCTTTATTTTTCTTTTGCACATTTATGGCCACCACGATCTTGCTTTTTCTAGCAAAGTATTTTTCCCTTTCTAAGTTTTTGTAAGTGGCCTTATAATATCATTCCCTGTACTAGGATCCTTACTTGCTAATCTAAACTAGTTCTCCCATTGCATAAAGCTTATTGTCCCCAGAATGTCCCCAGAAGAAGCCAGAAGGAGAAGGAAACATATTAATTTCAGTGCTTTACAGTAACTGGTAATTACTATTTTTGTTATTAAACTTAGATTGTGGGCTTTTAGTGACACTGTAATTTCTTTGTTGTCTTTACATAGAATTGTTTTTGGGCTGTTGAAAATTTAAAATGTAGTGGTAGTGTATTTCTTTGCTGTCTTTAATTGCTGCAAATTTAGTCTTGGCTTGTCTGACTTGCCCTGTAGTCTGGGTGAGGGGTGCTAATTGTCTGGCCTCTGACTTCAGCTACGTGATAACTGGAGGTGTGGCTTAGTCAGAGTTGAGGTAGCAAGTGATTTGTTTTCTCAGAAGAAGCCAGAAGGAGAAGAAACATATTCATTTCAGTGCTTTACAGTAACTGGTAATTGCTATTTTTGTTATTAAACTTAGATTGTGGGCTTTTAGTGACACTGTAATTTCTTTGCTGTCTTTATTTAGAATTGTTTTTGGGCTGTTGAAAATTTAAAACATAGTGGTGGTGTATTTCTTTGCTGTCTTTAATTGTTGCAAATTTTGGCCCCCTCCCTCTCCTTCCCCAACTCTTAATTATATGCCCTGTTAAATCTGATTGATAGGAGCTAAACACAGGGGATAGTAGGGGGTGTGGAGTAGGAGGGGCATAAGGGGAAGAAGCCCACCCTCAGCACGACAAGTGTTTTGACTCATTTATTTATTTTCTTTTTTAAAAGAAAAGTATCTGAGGATCAGTGGCAGGATTTTTAGGACAGTAAATTAATAAAATGGGAACTAGGACAGCTTCAGTAACAGACAAGTAGTGGAATAGCAGTATAATTGCAGGATAATGTGGGGAGTGGTGCAATGCAGTAGCTGCAGGGCAGCCATATTCAAGCAGACCTTATAGACACTGAGGTGCTGCCCTATCTGCATGCATCTCTCTGGACTGCAGGATGAGGTAGCCAGACTCAAAGCGGAAGTAAACTGGGTCAGGAGTACCATCACCCCTATCCGGAGAAAACCCAGTCCAATGCTGCTGCCTCAAAGGATGCCGAGAATGAGGAGCACTTGGATGACAGTGGGCTAAGGGCAGGTTAAGACAGTCAGGCAGAGGCACATCCCAGATCCTATTCCACTCAAGAACTCATATGCCACACTGGCAAATGGGGGCAACCAAATAGAGGTACCCAGAGAAGTGGAAGGAAAGGATGTGGAGGTTAGCCAAGGAGGTGACCTCAGTGGGGAGAGCAGTGTATCCCAAAGGAGAAGGAAGTGAATCCTGGTGGAGGACTCCATCATAAGAGGGATCCAGCTAGGAACACAGGAGGGGGAGGGGTAGGACAGAGAGGTGAGGTGCCTACCAGGTGCAGTGGCATGGAGGGATGGAAGGAAGATCCTGTGGTGAGCTAGGAAGGCAAGACAAGGAGGGTGAGCTGGATGTCATTATTCACCTAGGTACTAATGACCTGGAAAATGGGGATCCAAAGGAGGTTCAGGAAGAGTTTAGGAAATTGGGAAGGGGTCTGAAGCAAGTAACTACTTCTGTCACCTTCTCAGAAGTACTACCTGTGAGAGGCATGGGAGAACATAGGGGTGCATGCACCAGGAACTTTAACTCATAGTTGAAGAACTGGTACTGCGAGGAAGGATTTGGATTCATTGGTGACTGGGGACCCATCTGGAGGGATGGAGGTTTGTTCAAGCCTGACGGCCTGCATCCATCCTGAAGGGAATCCAAGCACTCAATGATAAGTTTAAATGCTACATTGACAATTATTTAAACTAGCCAAGGGGGGGTGGCAGGCCAGCAAGAAGGGTACCTACTTGCTCACCCCCCACAGCTAGCAGTGGAACCAGTGAACTGGAAGAGTGGATATCTCAACAAAGCAGTGTGCAAAAGATGGAGATTAGCACCCAAGAGGTGGATAGGCAGAAAAGGTGCAAGAATCAGCAGAAGGGCAGACAGCAAGGAGAACCAGGGATAAAGGACAACCAGAGAAGGGGCTGGAGTAGAACAGCTAAACAGTCTAGGGAGGTCAAATCATGGAAAGCCATGTGTGCCAATGCCAGGAGCCTTAGCAACAAGATGGAAGATCTGGAGGCTGTCATGGTGCAGTCAGACCTGGACATTGTGGCCATCACAGAAACCTGGTGTAATGATAACCATGACTGGGAGATGGCCATTCCTGGCTACAACATATTCAGAAGAGACCGGCAGGTAGGAAGGGAGGAGGAGTGGCACTGTATGTGAAAATGACATAAGGGCCACAGAGATCCAAGAGGAACAAATGGGGAGAGATACTGTGGATAAGCTGAAAGGAAAATGGGCAAGCCATCCACACAGGTGTGGTCTATAGATCACCAGCCCAGGAGGAAGAAACAGATAGGGAGTTGATGCTAGCCATCCAAAGGATGGCAGACAAGGGGTGAGGTAGTACTGGTTGGAGACTTCAATATTCCAGATGTGGACTGGAGCATTCAGCAGCAGCATCAACTAGGAGCAGATTTATCCTGGACGCCTTTCAGGGTGCCTTCCTCAAGCAACTGGTCATGGAACCAACTCGGCAGAAGGCAATACTGGACTCTGTGCTCACAAACAGGGACAGCGTGATGGGGGTAACAGTGGGGGAGCACCTGGGGAACAGTGACCACCAGTCATTGTGGTTTGAAATCACAGAAGAAGCAGAACCAAACCACACAAAAACACGTATCCTGGATTTTAGGAGGGAAGACTTGGGGAAAATGGGGAGATACTTGAAAGAGGCATTAAGGGGGATGGGGCAGGAATCAGGGGTTGAGAAACAGTGGGCAGTATTTAAAATGGGGATTACAAGAGCAACAGAATTATGCATTAAGCAGGTTAGCAAGAGGAAAAGGAAGAGGAGGCCATTATGGTTTTCCAGAGAGGTAGCAAAGAAAGTGAAAGCCAAAAAGATTGCATTCAGGCAATACAAAAAGACACAGGCAGAAGGGGATAGGGAGAAGTACCAGGAGAAGCAAAGGGAGGCAGGGAGGACAGTAAGGGAAGCCAAAGCTCAGACAGAACAGTACATTGCAAAATCAGTGGGTAGAGGGGACAAAACCCTTACAGGTACATAAATGAAAAAAGAAAGGCAAAAAGAGGGATAATGAGACTGAAGGGGGAGGATGGGGCCGGTGGAGGATGACAACAATAAAGCTGACATACTGAATAGGTATTTCTGCTCAGTCTTTACTGAGGAAGAGGAGGGTAATGGGTCTGAAGGGAGTACAAGGGATGAGAATGGTGCAGAAATGGGCACAACTCTCTTTACACGAGAAAGGGTCCTGAAGGAACTGGAAGTAATGAGAGTTGATAAAGCAATGGAGCCAGATGGGGTGCACCCCAGGGTCCTTAAAGAACTCAGAGAGGTGGTGGCTGAACCTCTGGCTATCCTGTTTAGCTGATCACTGGAAACAGGGGAGGTACCCAAAGACTGGAGGACAGCAGATGTAGTCCCTTATACAAAAGTGGGAGCAAAGAGGAAGCGGGGAACTGCAGATCAGTCAGCCTCACCTCAGTAGTGGGGAAGATCATGGAAGCACTACTGAAGGAGAGATTGGGGGAAAATCTGGTTGTCAATGTACTGTAGGATCCAAGGCAGCATGGTTTCACCAGGGGGAGGTCATGTCAGTCCAACCTGTTTGAATTTTTTGACTGGGTGACTACAGAGGTGGATCAGGGGAGGGCAGAGGACATGGCCTATCTGGACTTCAGCCAGGCCTTTGTCACTGTGCCACATAGAAGACTATTACACAAACTAGGGAATATGGGTGTGGGCAGGACAGTAGTGTGGTGGGTGGGTAGGTAACTGGCTGGGTGGCAGGACACAGAGGGTGGTGGTAAATGGCTGTCACTCCACAGAGGGAAGAGTGACCAGTGGGGTACCACAGGGATCAGTGCTGGGACCGGTCCTATTCAACATCTTCATTAGTGATATTACGCAGGACCTAGAAGGCAGAATTTCACTGTTCGCTGATGACACAAAGCTCTGTAACAGAGTAGACACACCAGAGTGTGTAGACAGAATGAGAAGGGACCTGCAAAAACTTGAAGAATGGTCAGGGGTTTGGCAGTTGAAATTCAATGCAAAGAAGTGCATGATAATGCATATGGGGCACAAAAACCCGGCTGGCACAATATATCAGTTGGGGGGATCAGTATATAGCATGCACCAAGCAGGAAAGGGATATTGGGGTTTCATCTCTGATGACCTCAAGGTAGGAAACAGTGTGACAAGGCAGCAGGTAAAGCAAATAGGATGCTGGGATCAGGCAGGCATCACCAGCAGGAAAAGGGAGGTCATGATTCCACTATACAAGACACTAGTGAGGCCCCACCTGGAGTACAGTGTGCAGTTCTGGAGACCTTACCTACATAAGGACATAGACAGGGTAGAAAAGGTTCAGAGGAGGGCAACAAAGATGGTACATGGATTGCATCACAAGTCCTATGAGGACAGGTTGAAGGAATTGAATATGTACTCCCTGGAGGAGAGGAGGGAGAGATGGACATGATAGAGACATACAAGTATCTTACAGGGAGGAACAGGGTGCAAGAATAGACTATTTTTAAGCAAAAAAGATGTTCCAGGACTAGAGGGCATGGGATGAAGTTGGAGGGAGGATGATTCAGAGGAAATTTGAGAAAGAATTTCTTTACAGAACGGGTGGTGGACAAGTGGAACACCCTGCCTGAGGAAGTGTTGGGGGTTTGAAACAATGATGGGATTTAAGAATGCGTGGGATAGACATAAAGGAATTCTTGAGGTCAGGGGTAAGGGGCAACAGAGTTCTAGGAAAACATAAACTGAAGTTACAAACTCAAATGGGCAGACTAGGTGGGCCATAGGCCCTTATCTGTCGACACTGTCTATGTATCTATGTAATTGATGATTCCTTGTGCCATAGACAATTAAAGGTCAGAAATTGCTTACATCTTTTTCTATGATCATGGTCTATAGATGTTCCCATATGTGGTTTTTATACTCAGCTTTTTTATGAATAATTGTTTTTCTGTACTCCTTCCTAACCTCAAAGAAAGTTCTTCAATATTCTGTGTTACTGCTTTTTTTTTGTTTCCTACTGATTCTATGCATTACTTTTCTAAGACTATGGCACTCCCTGTCATACCATGGATTCTTGCTACACAGCTTCATATAATTATTCCTATCTTGTACAGTCAATGGGCTTGATTCTAGAAGGGCAGATATGCCAGACGTAAATAAAACAAATGCACAGAATATGCCAGAGCAATTGTGACATGCGACATACGCCTGATTCTAGAACATGTGAGACATGTGCTAGTCGCAAATGCACCTGTTGCGACTCGCAAAATATGCCATATAAAAGGGTGTAACACACAACACAGGTGGAAGATACGCCAGTGGAGAATGCAGCAGACATTCTTTAGCCTGGAGAAGAGGATAGCCACACACCTGAGGCAGCAGAGCATCAGCAGTGGCACAGACCTGGAAACCTACAGACAACAAACAGGCACAAGTAGGTACAACAGGTAGCAATGCATGTGATAGTCAGGACATGGCAAGTGCACTGCAACCACCTCCAGTGGTGGGGGGCATGGGCTAAGGGCATGTAGGCTGAATCTGCAGGGTGGTGGTGTGCATGTGCAATGACATGTGCCCACTGACAGCTGTGGGGTGTGCCTGGGGTACCCTTCCATGTCCATGGGCGGCCTGTGCAATGGTATGTGTCCTGCTGCACATGGGGGGCCTAGGGATAATCATTGTGTACTGCTGGGGGGGAGACTGTGCAATAGTAGTGTCCTGCTGCACATGGGGGCTAGGATACTCACTGTGTACTGTTGGTGGGGATGCTGTACAATGGTAAGTGTCCTGCTGCACATGGGGGCCTAGGGATAGTCACTGTGTACTGCTGGTGGGGGGTTGTGCAATGGTATGTGTCCTGCTGCACATGAGGAGGCCTAGGATAATCACTGTGTACTGCTGGTGGGGCTGTGCAATGGTATGTGTCCTGCTGCACATGGGGGGCCTAGGATAATCTCTGTGTACTCCTGAGATGGGCTGTTCAATGGTATGTGTCCTGCTGCACATGGGGAGGGCTTGGGATAATCTCTGTGTACTGCTGGTGGGGGCTGTGCAACAGTATGTGTCCTGCTGCACATGGGGGGCCTAGGGATAACCTCTGTGTACTGATGGTGGGGGTCTGTGCAAAGGTATGTGTCCTGCTGCACATGGGGAACCTGGGGATAAACACTGTGTATTGCTGGTGGGGGAGGGCTGTGCAATGGTATGTGTCCTACTGCACATTGGGAGGCCTAAGGATATTCACTGTGTACTGCTGGTGGGGGGTTGTGCAATGATATGTGTCCTACTGCTCATGGAGAGAGCCTGGGGATATTCACTATGTACTGCTGGTGGGGGAGGCTGTGCAATAGTATGTGTCCTGCTGCACATGGGGGGCCTAGAATAACCTCTGTGTGTACTGATGGTGTAGGGAGAGGTATGTGTCCTGCTGCACATGGAGAACCTGGGGATAAACACTGTGTATTGCTGGTGGGGGAGGCTGTGCAATGGTATGTGTCCTACTGCACATTGGGAGGGCCTAAGGATATTCACTGTGTACTGTTGGTGGGGGGTTTGTGCAATGATATGTGTCCTACTGCACATGGAGAGAGCCTGGGGATATTCACTATGTACTGCTGGTGGGGGAGGCTGTGCAATAGTATGTGTCCTGCTGCACATGGGGGGCCTAGGGATAATCTCTATGTACTGATGGTGGGGCTGTGCAATGGTATGTGTCCTGCTGCACATGTGGGGCCTAGGATATTCACTGTGTACTGCTGGTGGGGAGCTGTACAATGGTAAGTGTCCTGATGCACATGGGGGCCTGGGGATAGTCACTGTGTACTGCTGGTGGGGGTCTGTGACATGGTATGTGTTCTGCTGAACATGGGGGCCTAGGATAATCTCTGTGTACTACTGGTGGGGGTCTGTGCATGGTATGTGTCCTTCTGCACACGGGGAGGACCTAGGATAATCACTGTGTACTGCTGGTGGGGGGCGCTGTGCAATGGTACGTGTCCTGCTGCACATGAGGGGGCTAGGGATAATCACTGTGTACTGCTAGTGGGGGCTGTGCAATGGTATGTGTCCTCATGCACTTGGGGGGGGGGAGGCCATGGGGTAATGACACAGTACCCGCTGAGGTGGGTGAGGGCGTAACGGCATGTGCACGGATGGCAGGGTAAACACATGTGACCATAGGGTGGGTTGAACCCTACAGCACAGTGGGTCACAGGGCTGCATCAGGGCACAGTTGCACTGTGTAGGTGGGATAATAACAGGGCAGCAGTATGAGAGCTGGGACTGATGTACCATGGTGGTAATGAAATGATGAGCAGCTACTTTCTTGGGACAATACTAACTGTAAATGATGTATTTACATACTGTAGGTGTTCTACAAGTGTTATGTTTGATAAACAAGTGAGTCAAGTGCTATGCAATTCCACAATGTCCTAGCACACCTGTGAGGGAAACACTAAGTGACATAAAACCCTGTGTACACACACTGACATGTTGTCCATCCAACAGGTGCCATAGCCTCTGGTGACAGTAGGCCAAATGGAGCTGGACAACGTGAACAGCAGCGGCATGGCCAGGGATTTGCAGGCACAGCCCAGGACACTGGCACAGCAATGGGTGAAGGAAGCAGCACACCAACAAGTGGCAGTAGCCCAGTGAACAGCACACCATTGACCAACACACCAGACCCTGTAGTGGAGCCGGAAGAGATTGAGGACAGTGACAGTCCCATGGGCGAGGAGGTGGAAAGTAGTGTGGAGGATGCAGCAAGCCATCAAAGCCAGCAGCAGGGGACCAATGAGGATGCCAGCAGGGACACCACACTGGCAGACATTGCTAGGATGACCGGAGACAGTCTGCAGGTGTCTGAGCCAGTGCCGCCAGCAACACAGGGGACAATAACAGGGTCCATGACCCCCCCCCCCGAGTACCCGTGGACTGGAGAAGCAGCTGGATGAGGCCATCTGGGAATTGCAGGACCAGCTGTCCCCACCAGCCCACATGGGGAATACTGCCAGTCTGTGCTGCATTGGCAGGGGGATGTGAGGCAGGAGCTGGGAAACATCAGGCAGGCCATGCAGGACCAACACCACAGCCTTGAGACACACCTGTCCAACATTATCAGTAGTCTGCAGGCATATGCTAGGGAGACCACTGTGTGTATGGGCAGCATGAGGGATGGAATTCAGGGCATATATCTCTGTGCTGAATGCTAGGCGGCATTCATGGAACGATGCACAACAGCCATGGGCCACATGCTGGTACAACAACAGAGCCACTACACAGCCATGGCCACGGCCATGCAGGCCATAGTGTGCATACTGCAGCCATTGCAACAGCTGTAGAACATGGCCCTGAGCGTGGCATCCCCTACAGGTACACACGCATACTCACAGACGCAGCCACCAGTACCAATGCAACACCCTCCCCCTCCTACGACCCAAGCAGTGGCAGCACCAACTGATGCTACCATGCAGCCCAAGTCATATGGGCAGAAGTGCATGGCTGGCACAGACACAGCCCTAGGCCACCACTGCAGCGCACCAGCTGTGATGCATGTCAGTGTGACCCCCATCATTGGAATGGCACCACAGGCGCATGCCACAACCACACACACCGACATGCCCACCACCACTGTGACAGGTCCTGTGCCCACACAGCAAGGCGTGCATCCAGTGTCCACTGCAACACAGGCCACACAGTTGCTCAGATGGTCCACACTGGATGGGGGTACACACAGTGTAGTGACAGCACAGCCGACACCACCCATGGAAACAAGGCATGTTGGCTTGAGAGGGCAGAGGTGCAGCAGAGCCACTGTGGGGACACACACAGGCCCACAGGGTGCAATGCCAGGGGAAGTCCAGCAGAGCACTGCACAACCCACCAGCACAGCGGGTCCATCCACATCCCAACACCCATCCCCTGAGACATTAGTGCAACCATGGTATGGCCATGGTAGATGGCAGTAGGATGCCCAGCAGCGTGGTGCGAATGGAGGTTGGTTGGGTAGTGTAGCAAAGGTGGGGAGGGAGCAATGGCATGTCTGGGAAGTACCATGATTTAGGGTGGGCACTGTGCACTACACAGAGGTGTGAGTGTGTGGATGTGTGGATGTGTGGATGTGTGAATGCATGTATGGGTGACTGTGTGAGTGTGTGAGCATGTGTGTTGGGGTTCACATGATAGCACTGTGTCTAGTGCATCCAAAGCTGAATGTGCCCACCGTCAATAAAGTCTTTACCAATACACAGTGTAGTCATGTGTTGTTCTTCAGGTACCCTGTGAAGGCCAGCAGTGGTGGTCACAGCCCTGGATGGGCAAGCACTGTCTGGCTGGTAGGAGGGCACTGCAAATCATGGGGCAAAAGTCAATGGGACAGCTTTTCCCTGAAGAAGTGCGGTATTCCTGCAGCATGCACTGACCACAGGTGTTCACAGGCCAAATGTTGCCCATTGAGACTGGTATGTGGGGTACAAATGTACACCAGGATGGCACAGGCCATGGCATACATGGCCCATTGTGAGGAGTGATACAATGTCTGCTGTCAGCAGAGTTAACAGAGGCAGAGGCCTACACAGACTGGTGGGCCAGGCAGGCCACATGCCAATTGGACCTGTGCTGGCACATGCATGCACCACTGGCCATGGCAGCAGACTGTGGTGTGCATGGGTGGTTACCAGCAGGGGCATGGCATAGTGCAATAACTGCATACCGCATGTCCACTGGATGGGTAGGCAATGCACACATGTATGCACATAGACACAATGGCAGATGCAGTGCATGCTGATGTAGGTCACAGGGCACACACACCAGTGACAGTGGACAACAGTGCAGGTCTGCATGGCCCACAGGACTGCCACATGATGGCCATAGTACTGCAGAAGTCCTGGACCTGCAAACCCCATTCACACACACACACACACACACACACACACACACACACACACTGCACATGTAACAAGCGGTACAGTATCGGGCAGATGCCCTGGGGAATGAGTGTCCAGCACCAGACCATACATGCATGTCAGATGGCATGCAGAGGACAGTGGCACAAGACATGGATGTAAGATGCCATCAGGTGCCACACACTGGCCAGGGCCACCAGGTTGTGTGAACAGTAATACCACGGCAGGCGAGTAGCACTGGAAGGCACAGCTCCAGTACATGTCTGTGGCCTGGTTCCCCAGGCCCATGTGCCACTGGTGACACTGCCAGGGCCAGAGGTGCCCCAGGGTGGTGTGGTGCTAGACAGGACCACAGCCAGCACAGCTGATGGCTGTGCTGAGCGGAGTGGGGTCTGGGAATATAGCACAATGCTGTGCATTGCCAACACTGTTGTCATGTACCACATGTGCATGGCCCCTGTTTTGTGACAGCACTGGGCACTGTGCATCCCACGCAGCTGTGCCATGTGCCTGCAACAACACACATCGAATGACATCATGGGGAGGACAGAACTGCACTGCCATTGTCCACACAGAGAGGCTTACACACAACACACAGGTCCCATCACAGTGACTGCACACAGGGCCATGGTGTACGTCATCCAACAGCATTGTACAATGTAGCAACATGTGTCACACAGACACATACAACAATGTACAACATGACAGGAATGAACATTGCAATATAAAAATTGTACAGGCATGCAACCCACCCTTGCCATCCACACTAGCTGTGCACCCATGTGTTGTGCAGTCACACATGTAATGGTCCTCACTATCAGTAACCCCATATCACATTGCCATCTCCACCCCCAATACCCCTGCAGGGATGCAGCCCTGCAGCTGCCACAACAGGGTACCCCTGTGCATTGTCCTGGACAGCAGTGCACCATACATCTGCATGGTGTCACTCATTACCACATCTGTGAGCGGACATATATCAGATAGCAGCATGCACAATGCATTCCAACACTGCATACATACATACACGTAGGCTGCAATTGAGTGATGTCCAGTATGCAATTGTATAACATTGCAGGCTGTAAGGGCTGCTCACTGTGCATGCCTCCGTATCTGTAGGATGCAAGTGCAATTCACAGGTGCACACATCCATGCCACAGGCCGCAACTGTGCACTTGCAAACTGCAATACATGAGCAGTGTGTACATGAGCCACGTGAGCCTTTCAGCCATGTGGT
Organism: Neoceratodus forsteri; assembly: GCA_016271365.2. Taxonomy (NCBI): domain Eukaryota; kingdom Metazoa; phylum Chordata; order Ceratodontiformes; family Ceratodontidae; genus Neoceratodus; species Neoceratodus forsteri. The sequence goes on along the minus strand of CM028133.1, from coordinate 409,530,968 downwards.
GTAGCTAGGCCGCAGCACCATCTCACAGGTTACAGGTTGGACAGCTGGAAGCAGTGCAGAGGAACAGCAGTGCCCCAGGATAGGTGGAGCAGGAGTGTACCAGTCTGCAAACTGGCAAGCACTGGGACACAGCAGGCCATACCTCTCAACCCCCCCCCAATCACAGGACAGACTCCAACAGACATTACCAGACAGGTCTAACACAGAACATTGCCAGCTTACCACACATAGGAACACAGCTGTTGGCATGTCTGGATGTGTTCCACAGACTGTATACCACATCCTTCCCAGTATGCACGTCATGTCCACAATGGCAGCATGACTACTACTCCACCTGCTGGCATTACAAGCAGGGTCCCATCTCCACCTCTCAGTGATGGGTATGCCATGTCAGGGTGACATTTCTGGGGCATAGTCAGGGACATTTCTGTGAGTTGGAGACAGATGGGAGGTATGCAGCACCCACAGGCAGCAGGCCACAGTCACATTGTCAGCAGTGTACTAACCCATGTTCTATCACTCTGTAGCACCACAGCGGACACATCCAGGCCGTAGGTGAGTAGTAGTCAATGCACAGCATGCACTGTTCCAATGTGTGTACTACACTGTGTACCTAACATTGCTGTTCACTGCCCCTGTGTAGGATACAGCGCCACCACATGGGACCAGATATGGGGACACTGCCACACCACTGCAGCTGCTGTTGTCACTGTCTGTACCACTAGCTAATGATGACTTGCACATTCTCCATCCAGGTGTGCCACCAATGCCAGAAGTGCTACCCATGCCTGTATACACAGTGCACTGTCCAGGTAGGTGTCTGTCACATGTCAAAGTGTCAGCAGTGGTGGGCCATGGGACTGCAACCTGGGCACATGACAGGTTGAGCTGCATGCTGATTCACTTGATGGTGGATGTGCGGACTTGTGGCAGGGCTACATGCAGTGCTGCCTGACCACACCCACACTCTACAAGGTCAGGCTGCATCACGCCTCTGCAGCGGGCTGGTGGATTGGTGGTACACTGCTAATGCAGTTTGTGGCACTACATGCCTGTTCACATGCATGACTCTGCACAGACAGTCCATGCTTCCTGCAGTGCATGTCGTCGGTGGGCGGAGTGCCTCCGGTGGTGGGGGATTGCATTTGTGTGACGTGTGGCTCAGGCCCATTACCATGCACGCAGGCAGGTGTCACACTGGGTGGGTAGGGGTCATCAACACATCCGCAGCGGCATTGTGTATTGACCTGTCTGCTATTCCTTCCCCCCATGCAGATATCACAACACTCTCTGGACATGTCCTCTGGATCGGCCATCAGCCTGAGTGGGCAGTCACCCAACTTCACACCTATGGAGACTGCCATGCTAGTTAACTGCATGCAGCACTGGAGCAGGGCACTGCTACCACCAGGGTGCAGGAGGCACACCACCGTAGAGCGGGACCACGCATGGCATGCCATCAACACATGGATGGGGGAGAGCAGGGGCATACACTGGATGGTCCATCAGCTGACACACCGCTGGCAGGATCTGACATAGAGGGATCCAGGCATTCTGCAGCACATTATCAGCATGCAATGGTGCAGGGACACTGAGATGAGGTCTAGACAGGACACAGGTGCAAGTTTATATGCCTATGACCATACATCTGACAGTGTAGTGCTGGCATGTGGGCCATAGCATGTTTAGCTGCACACATCTCATCATTCTCAACATCCCCACAGGTTCATCAGGCACATCCCAGGCTGTGCAGTATGGCCGTGTCAGCAGCCTCTGGCTGGAGGCTCTACAGTGGAGGTCTGGTAAGTGCATGCAGTGGTCCCCATGCATTGTGGCCATGGTGGTCAGTCACATGGTGGCATACACTGCAACCATACATGTCCTGTGTTTGTGTGCCACATGGACAGGCCCCGCACTGACTGCATCCTTTGCATACCAACAGGTGGTCGTAGCCAACAGACACAGAGGCAGAGAGCACTGCTGAGGGCCATGGCAGAGCTGAAGGCATTAGACACCGAGGAGTACTGCCAGTGCATGCAGTGCAGGCAGCGGAGGGCACAGGTCCTTCCACCCACCTCATCCTCCTCCTCAGAGGAGGAGGAGCCTGTGGAGGTAGTGGAGGATGATGCACAAGAGGTGGATGTGCAGAACCCTACAGACATTGGACAGCAGGAGCCTGTTCCACAGCCAAATGCTGAGCTGGACGTGGTGAAGAGGTTACAGAGGAGGTTGACCTGGCCATGGCCACACCACCTACTGGGACCATGGTGGTGGATACAGCAGTACAGCTGACAAAGGAGGCACCGCCTACAGGCACTGTGCAGTGCGTTGATGCACCGGTGTTGGGGGACCCTGGGCCACAGTCAATGGATGTCATCCAGGAGCAGCAGCAGCAGGGGGAGGATGTGGACAGCATTGCTGGGGGGCCTGGGGATGTTCCCATGCAGGGGGGAGCTCTGGATCAACAGCACCTGGTGACCCTGGTGTTGGCTGTCTTGGACGATGTTAGACACCTGCATAGCTCTGTGGGTGCCATTTTGGACGAGTTATGCAGGATATAGCTGCTGTGCTGATGCACTGTATTTTTGGAAGTGGAAATGTGTATGTGGGTGGTATTGTATATGGGTGGGATAGTACATATGGGTGTGATTTATATATGGGTGAGATTGTTTATATGTTTGTGAATATCTATATGGGTGGGATTGTTTAGTTGTTGTGAGGACTTTTGGTAGTTTGTGGGTGCAGGTGGGCATTTGGGATTGTTGTTGGTTTCTGCTTGGGGTCTTGTGCCACATTGCTGTGTTTTGTTGTTGTGCCGTTTCTGGTTGTTCACACCTTTTCCCCATTTCTTGTTTCCGTGTGTCTCTGTAGTTCCATTCTTTGCATTAAACTGTTTTACTACATCACTGGTTCTGCGTGTCTGTCTCAGGTGTGCATGGTCATGTGTGTATATGTGTCACTGTGCATGTGGAGGCTCACCTGTGGCAGTGCCTGCTGTTCCCAGTGTATCCTCACTGTGCACCTGGTCTGTGTGCTGGCTGTGCAGCTCATGGCCCATGGAACTCCCTACTGGCCATGTCTGCATGGTGTCCTGTGTGCTGCAGCTCACTGTGCATGGTCTGGCACCCATGCCACCACACATAGCATATCCCGGCTGTGTGGTGGCCCTGTGCCTGCACAGCACCCTTCCACCCAGGAGATCTACTGTTCCCTGTGGGCAGCAACAGTGGCACAGGCATTGGTGTGTCACACTGCCATATGTCTACAGGTCTGTGCCACCCAGTGCTGTGTCCCTGTTGTAGTTGCACTGTTTACATATATCAGTGGCCATGGCAGGTGCATTGTGCCTGGTGGTGCCATCATCCCAGCAATGCGACTGTGGCCTCTGTGCACCCTTTGCCTCCTATGCCATACATGCCATTGGCAACTACATTGCTGCCCCTTTCAGTCTGTCCTGTCTCACATGGTGTGTTACGGTTTTCTGCATGAATGGCCCACTGCAAGACACTGTTTCCACCCTGTTTGTGTGTGTCAGTGTATACTGGATGTGCCGTATGTGTGTAGGCCTCAGAGGTGTGTGGGCCACACAGTGTGCAGCATACCTCTATGCATTAATGTACACTACTGTGTGCCATGTCGTGTGGTGCCAGGTGAGGTTCTGTACTGCCCAATGCATGGCCATTCTCCCCCCCCACACCAGCAGATTGTGCTGTTCCTGTTGCCTTTTACCAGTTGTGGTGGTCTAGTACCGAAGCTCCATACTATCTCTTGGTGCATCACACTGTACCATGTCAATGGCTGTGTGTGTGCCGCTCAATGTAGCCACATTGCACGGGCACTGTTGCCATCATCCAGTGTCACCAAGTCCTGTGCGCTTCACCAAGTGGCATGCCCATGTGATGGTGTGTTGGACATGTCTGCTTAGCTTATTGTGGATGTCATGGTAGTATCATGGCAGTCATTGGGTGAAGTGCCTCTCTATCAGGTCACGTCATACACTTTGGCCTGCCAGTGCCAGCGCTGCATCTATATGATGGTGTCTGTCATGTCTGTCTGCCAAGCCTATCTCATCCTGTTCATCCTCCTCCTCCTCTAGCTGGTCTGGTGGTGGCACATGGTTTTGCACTGCGATGTTGTGCAGTACACAGCAGACAAGGAAGATCTTGCAGGTTGTCTCTAGACTGTACTGTAGGTACCCTAATGGTCTATCAATGCACTTGAAACGTGCCTTCAGGACACCAAAGGTGTGCTTTATGACACACCAGGTATGGCTGTGTGCATCATTGTATCTTCTGTGTGCTGCTGTGCATGTGTGGTACAGTGGTGTCATCACCCAAGGCAGCTGTGGATACCCACTGTCTCCTGCTGGATAAATGGAATAGCATCGGTCTGTATGGTCTGTGTTACCTGTGTGTGCATGGTGTGCAGGTGTTCAGGTCTGTGGTTCTGTGTGCTGTGTTACATTACCTAGTAGTCATCCTCCTGTGAGGTGGTCCCTCTGGTAGGCCTCATGTAGGCCACTGTTGTGCAGGATGTAGGCATCATGCGTGGAACCAGGGTACTGGGCAACCACATTCAGTATGTGGCACTGACTGCCACACACTACCTGCATATTCATGTAGTGGTGCCCCTTTCGGTCGACATACACGTCCCCATTGACTGATGGTGCCCATATGGTGACATGGGTACAATCCATTGCACCCGTTACACATGGAAACTGAGCAATGGTGTAGAAACCCTGCATCACTGCCTGCAGCTATCCGGCTTCATGAGGGGAAGGTGATGAACTGAACCATGTGGGCCACCATTGCATTCAGGAACTGGTGTAGGCACGTAGGCACCTGGACATAACCAGCTGTGATATTCCAACAGTGTCGCCTGTTGGGGTCTGGAATGTCCCTGTTGCCAGAAAGCATAGTGCTGCTGTTACCTTCACCTCCACAGCGACTGGCTGCTCCCTGCGGGTGGCACTCCGCAGGTCTGCACGGAGGTCATTGCATAGCCCCTCGATGATGGTCTGGGGCAGTCAGTATGTGCAATGCACTGTCCCTGCATCAGGTCCTGGAATGTCTTCCTTGGCCTGTACACGCATGGTGCATGGTGTCTGGCAGGTCTGTGCCATCCTGGTTGCTGCCTGTTCCACTGGTTCTGGGCATTCTGTCATCTCCTGTGCCTGTCCCACCGGTCCAGTAGTAGCACTCCTAGCATTGCTGCTGGTCCTTCCATTGTCTCTCTCTCCTCTCTCTCACAGTGCTGTGTAACTGTCTCTCCAGCCTGCCTATCAGTGCTCCTTTATATACTGTGTAAGTTACACCTGCCCCCACCTGGTGTATGTTACACCATCAGGGCTTCGCGTAACTTGTCACACAGCAGCTTCTAGAATCCCTCATTGGTGTTTCTCTTTTATTTTCTTGATGTATGTTCATTTGCACATTGGCGTACCTGTGAGATTGTCACAACTGCGGTGTAAGTCACCTTTGACATATTTACTTACACTCTGGCGCATGTCGCTTTCTAGAATCACACTTGTCGCAACTGCTTGTCATATTTGCAGCTTGCAACATTTTCGCTGCTGCAACTGCATTATTCTGTGGTGTACTCTTTCTAGAATCGGGCCCAATATATTTAATAGTTGTTTGATTATAAATTCAAGCACTAAGGTTTATTTTAGCTATATTCCCATTAGGTATTATTAACTTTCCTCTGGGAGCTTAATTTCTATTTTTATTATCTGGAATATTATTTTTTTTTCTTTCATGAAGGGGTTACATGTTTTTATGATTACAAAATCTCATAGTTTCTGTTATTTCCTTTTCCATAACAAAATATTTTCTCTTTTCTCGTATATCTGGAACAAGAACGGATATAATTAATGGGAAATGGTCACTGTAGCATAACTCCTTTACTACCATTTTCTTTGGCTATATGGGAATATGTCCAGTAATACGAAGTCTAAAACATTCACTCCATTTTGGCAGGGAAGGTCAAATATCCATGTTGATCTCCTGTAATTCTAAAATTTTAAATTTGCATGGCTGTTTTTGCTGCCATTAGCATAAGCTCGATGCATCTGTTGTTTGGTTTTTATCTTCTGATTGATTTAGGGAAATAAGTAGCGTATCGTCAATGTTCCATTTCTGGGAATTTACTTTATTCAAAGTACCAATTTTTGCACTGAAGTCACCAGCAACTATTATGGTGGCTCCTAAAAACTCTAACCCTGCTCTCACTATAATATCTTCAAGACGTTTGTGTGCACTCCCCCCATATGGATCTTAATTACAGGAGGGACATATGCAATGATCACAATTATAGGTGTAGTATAGTTAAATAATATAATATAATATTACACACATAAAATGGATGCCCATATGGTAAAATGTGCACATTTTCAAAAACAGAGGCTGAAACCATTGAAATTAGTCTACCAACACTTGCACATATTTTATCACCCCTTGCAGACAGTTGAAAACTAAGGCAGCCTGCAATTAGGCATTCCTTTCCTTTCAACCAGGTTTCTTGCATAAGTAAAATGTCACGCTTGTTTAGTAAGTCAATCCTTTTTTTAATCATCTTTCTTATTCATAATTCCAGCTATGTTTCAGCTTATTAGTTGGATACGCTTATCAAAATTTGACTTAGCACGGAGTCAATCCAGTTCTATAACTGTATCCGTGCAAGTGCTGCTCTCTCTGTTCTAAGCTTCCCACTATGCTTATACCATCTGTTTCAGTGCAAGAAGAATCTGTATCTGATTCCTCTACACTACACCACTATTAATTTTCAGCTCTTGTTGTTTTTTATTCTACTAGAGCCGTTGCAAAGTTTTAATTTGCAGGCAAAGTTTAGGCAAAGTTGACAAATCCACTTCTATAGATAATGTCATGAAAATTTTGGGTTTAATAGGAAATTCATCATTGGGAACTTCACATGGCAACTTCAGCTATAATTTCTTCCTTGGGGTATGCCATGGTGATGTTGGGAAGCAACTGATACACATAGCTCTCAAAGTCAGCAGTCCCCTGTCCCCCCAATCTGTAGCGACCCGAAAAGCCTGCATCACTCCGCAGTTCTCGTAGCATCACCATCACAGGCTGTATCTATTCATCAATCCTAGGAGTAATTCTAACATTTTCTGACCTGTGTGTGATCCAGTTACATTCTTCACTGCCAATGTGACATGCTGGCATATACTCAGAGTGTTGCTACCAATACAATTGGGCTTAGTACAATTTTTCCCTGAGCCAGAGTCAAATACTACCCCAGGTACCTGTGCCCAGCATACTGTTATGCACAGAAATGAGCTACCAGCTCTTAGGCCACTGGTACATGTATCTATACTGGGGATGTATTATCCAGATCAGGTTCAGTGCCACCACCATCAGCAGCCAAGGGGCACCAGCAACCTCCTCCTTGACCACTGTTCCTAATTATGAGCCAGAGATTTTGCTACCTCTTAGACTGATCCTCATTTCACCATCTCTCCAGCACCCACCAGCATGGTTGCCACAGATGATTCAGGGAATAATTTGGCAACATGAGTGCCACCACCCCACTTCTACCAACTGCTGTTTGCTACTAATGCTACTGGCTCCAGACCAATGAATGGAGCTGCTGCAGAGGTAGTTTTTTTTTAGGTACAACAACGTGTTGCTCCACAGAACCAATGTACTTTTTGGCTGTCTTTCTAGCACCTCTCTCATTACTTGAGCATCGATTTCAAGTCATTTCATGTATTTTTGATTTTTAATACTGCAAGGAAAAAAACTAAACACAGCAGTAAAACTAAATAGCAGAAGTAGCAGACAACACCTCACCAGAGGGATTACCAGTCTTTTTTTCCTTCCCAGACTGCTCAGAAACTAGAGATTGTTATGTGGTGGTTGTTTCAAACTGTGTCACTGTATATGGCTCTCATCCACAATGCTGTTAACATGGTTTAAGGCAACTGTGTTGTTCAAGAACAATACTAAAACCCTGCTTTGAGCAGAGTTTAGGGAATCCAGGCAATCTGGAAAGCAATTTATCTGCCTCATTCTATTTTTTTTGTCAGGCTCACATCAAAGAAAAACTATATTAAATGTTCCTCTTTACTCCTGGGAATTGATATTTTATGGGCAAAAATGTGTTTTGGGATTTATAGGCATAACTCGGTCAATGTTTGTGAGATTTGCCTGAAACGGGTATATTTATAGTCCAGGAGAAACTACACATTTGTTACATTTTTGATTATCGTACTTAAATTATGGATTTGGCACCATGGTCAAACTGGAAGGTAATTTGGGGGTGCTGTGCATACCTCATGAATTTGTGCAGGGGTATTATGTCTTAGTCTTATAGTACTCTTTGAGACATTTAAGTATAGATTGCCCATTAACTCCAAAGACTGACAGAGTTATGAATTATTAATGTTGGAATGTTATTCTGAGGGAATTTTCATTTTTTAATTTTTATGTTTTTTTATATGTCTATTTGCAGTTGGTATTTCTTAGGGACTTATTCTTATACTACTCATTAAGACCTTTTTTTTATATAGATTGTCCCTTAACTCCAAAGATTGACAGAGTTCTGGTTAGTTAAAGTTGCAGTGTTATCCTAAGAGAATTTATTTATTTTTTTTTTATATTTTCATATGTCTGTTTTGGGTTGGTACTTCTTATAGACTTAGTCTTAGAGTACTCATTGAGACCTTTTTTTTTAATATATAGATTGTCCCTTAACTCCAAAGATTGACAGTTACGGCTTGTTACAGTCACAGTGTTATTCCATGGTAATTTAATATGTCTATTTTTGGTTGTTATTTCTTAGGAGTTTGTCTAGTAGTAGTCATTGAGATCTTACATATGTACACACACACACACACACACACACATATATATATATATATATATATATTCATTACCAAAACTGTGTTAATGCATCAGTTAGAGTTGAAGCAACAAAAAGTTGGGAAATGAGGTGTTATGGTTTAAACCCTAAAACCCACCCACCTACCATCCACCTCCCCACACTCCACACACTATTGGGCAGTAGGGTGTGCCTTGGAGATCATTGTCTCTAACTCTCACCCCATTCCATGTGTAAGGAAGCTGAGCTGGTACAGTATAGGAGAATGGGGGAGAGTTAGGCCGATGACCTCAAGCACACCCCGACACCTGTTGGTGTGTGGAGGTGGGGGACAGGTGGGGTAGGGGTGGGAGGTTTTTAGGGTTCGAAACCCTAATGCCTCATTTCCCTACTTTTGTTGCTGCAACCCAAACCAATGTATTAATGAAGTTTTTTGCAATGAATTTCCTTACTTTTTGAAAAATTGTAATCTTACCCTTATATGTTTGTTCCCATCAGTCTATAGTGTGTTGTAGTTGCATCTCCCTGTGGGCCCTGCACTCCCATCATGCTCCCATCACTCCGTAATTGTACCTATTGGTAGGAGTGCAGGGACCTATGGGCTCTGTGCTACCATCTATCCATAACTGTAGAGACAATGTAATGAACTGTCATCTCCCTGTGTTAGGACCCTGTGCTCCCTGTACTGCATAATGGAGGGCCCTGCACTCCCATTACTGCAAAATAGTATCTAATTGTGGGTGCACAGGGCCCTCTGGGCCCTGCGCTCCCACCTACCCATAAGTGTATAGACACAGTGCAGAGCTTGAGATATTCCAAGTAACCTTTGTGAAGCAAATGGTGTAATATCTCAGTAACCATAGCAACCTTGGAAAAAATTCCACTGCAGTTGTAATCATGTCCTGGCAACCTGCACATGTGCTTAGTACTAAGCTGCATTTAGTGGAAAAGGTACTGTGTCCAACACAATGTAATCCTGTGGGAAATTTCCATACTTCAGAATGTTATAACTATGGAAGCAATGTAAATGTTATCACCAAAACAGCAAAAGTCACATCTCTGGGGCAAGCCTTTTCTTCCCTGAAAATGTCATCCCAAAATTCCTAATTGTTTCTTTGCAGTTAAGTGGAAAAAGAAACAATAAACTTTAGAAATCCCTTTTCGTGAGCTGGCAAAACCTCTTTTCACAAGCCAAATCCCTTTTTACGAGATGTCAAATCCCTTTTTGTGATTGTGGGACCAGATGGCCCTGCCTGCAAAAAGGGATTTTGACAGCTCATGAAAAAAGATTTGGCTCACGAAAAGGAATTTTGACAGTTCATGAAAAGGGACTTGAAAAATTAATCCCTTTTCATGAAGTGTCAAAATCCCTTTTTGTGACTCGAATCCCTTTTTGTGAGGTGTCAAAATCCCTTTTTGTGATTGTGGGACCAGATGGCCATGCCAGCAATCCCTTTTTGCTATGCAAAATAGGGTTTTGACTGCTCATGAAAAGGGATACGGCTTGTGAAGAGGGACTTTGACAGCTCACGAAAAGAGATTTGAAAAATGAATCCCTTCTTGCATGGTGTCAAAATCCCTTTTTGCATAGTGAAAAGGGATTATCCACAGGGCCATCTGGTCTGACAACCATATCCCTTTTCATGACCTGTCAAAATCCCTTTTCACGCGGTGTCAAAATCCAAAGGGATTGGAAGCGAGTCATGAAAAGGGATTTTAAAAATCAAAAAAGAAATATTCTGGGGCCACAGTAAAGTAAACCAAAGGCAGAGAACTGTAAAGGATGTCCACATGAAGAAAATCCATGCTCCAATGTCTGCGGAAAACATCCCTGCGTAAAGTTACAACGTTTTGTTTGGGTAGAAAAAATAAAAGCAAGTTGGTGGATCGTGAAAAGGGAATATTTCTTATGAAGAGGGATTTAATGAATCCCTCTTTGTAAGTTGTCAAATTACCTTTTTGTGAGCCCTAAATCCCCTTTCACACTGTGCAGCTATCCAAAAGACTGAACTGAGCATGCTTATAACCTGAAATTTCAAAACTGAATAACTTTGGAATGGATTAATATTTGTTCACCAAACCAATGCTGGCTTGTTCTTTGGAGCAAGCTGTTTTGACCTCGAAAATGTCAGACCAAAATGCCAAATGGTGTGGCAGAAGTGCAATGAGGAAAAAACAGCCCCAAAAAAGTGACTTTTACAGTTTTTTCACCATGCGCAGCACGGAATCTGCAAATAGATAGATACTTAGATACATAAAAAAAAATATTTTATACAGGATATACTGTTAGGATTCTACTCCTGTTTTCAACAGTGTCCTGTTTGTTGTACAGAAAGGATAATAAAATACATTCAGTATTTACATACAGATACAAACTTCAAATACATAAAAACACTGTAACATTAAAAACAATAACTTACATACATACATACAAATGTAATCTGTTTCTAAAAACAAGTACACTTTTGAGAGAAGTAATGTTTCAGTTGAGTTTAGAATTTTTCTATTGACTGTATGAATCTCAAATCATCTGGTAGCAAATTCCAGTCTGATCAGAACAAAACTTGGTACGTCACATATCACATTTTGTGCAAATCTGTTGAATGGTTGCAAAGTTATTAAAGTACAAAATTTGAGGCTTAACATTAAACTGCCTACTCAACCCTAACCATAGTGGCGCTACTGCGACACTGTAATATATATATATATATATATATATATATATCTTGTCCTTTAACTCCAAAGACTGACAGACTTATGGCTTGCTAAATTTGCAATGTTATCCTATGGGAATTTTCAGCAGCAATTCATGAAGGTCAGCTTCACCTTGGGCATTGCCAAGGCATTGACATTTTTGGGGTTCTTGGACTGTTCCTGTCATTGTTGCATCCACTGGTGGCAGTGCCACTCCCACTAGCAGTGATGCCACAGAGATTGCTGAGAAAAAGGTGGCCACACTAATGCTCCCACTTGCATGAACTACTCCTTTGGAGTACTACCAGCAGTACTAGCCCCTGATGAATCTGCATCAGAAGTACTTGCAGTACCCTTCTGAACCATGGAAACTATGCTCTTCTCGATGGCATTGCTGCTGTGAGCAACTCCTATTTTAATGGCCCATCTCTTTATGGGCATTGTGTTATATGTGCACATTTAGGAACATGGCACAACACTTTACAAGACTTCACTGAGGTACAGAGACAGTAAATAGTAACATTTTTGTTTTCTTTTTTTAGTCAAACAATACATAACAGTAATTTCAAGGACTAAGATGACACACAAAAGATGCAACAGCTCAAGTAATTATAATGACATTACTGTGTACATGAAAACTCTAACTTCAATCAATAAACAAAAATGAAGTCAATATAGTCAAACCACACTGACAAAAATAATTCAGTAAAGCACATCTGTTACAGAACTAAAATTACAAACTACAGAAAACAGAAAAAATAATTCACACAAAACACTGACTACAACAGCACTAGTGCTGCTCAGATAGAAAATGCAGCCCTTTTCTTGCTGTTGCTAGCTACGAACACAGCTCACCTCCCCTGACAACAATGCCTTACTACACACAATACAGTAATGAAACTAAAACTTTGAAGTAACTAAATCAGAAAAAAATGCCACAAATAGTTGGTAATCTAGAGGTACAAGGCAGATTAGACACTTTAGGGAGTGATTCAGTTGAAAAAATGTATTTTAAATGCTTTTCAAAGATTTCTGGGTACAGGGATTCAGAGCAGGCTTAGTACCAACTATCTTTTCATAAGTTTGTGCTGAATTCAGCCTACACATGGCAATACAGCTCACTGCAGCTCCATGTGACCTTCAATCAAATGCATTATTGTAAACTTTGCCTTAAGGGCACAATCCACAGGTGAAGTTGCCAAATTCACTATTTGCAGACTTGTATCTGTAAAGCGAAGTTGAACCTCACTTAGCAGATTAAATTTATGAATTCTGCCAAATTAGTGAATTTCTCCCTGGACTGAAGTTCTCTGACTTCTCCCACTATTTTCAAGGCCATTGGTTTTTGCTTTTTACCAGAAAATCTTGTAAAAGTCCAGAATTCGGATTGCCTGCATAGTGATTAAAACAAAGAATTTCACAGAATTTGGCATTGTAGACCAGATCAGTAAATCTGCAGAACTTGCATTTTTCTTATAATTGCTTCCTGTACTATTTTCAGTTTGTTTCATTTAATGCTCTGTCTATTAAGCCTTCTTTTATTCAGATTATTTATGTTCATACTAAAAGAATGACAGTAAAATCACAGTAAAAACAGAAATTAAACTAATAAACATCTGTGCAATTCCCGGAATTTCAAGTCTTGAAAACAGAATGTCATTATTTTAATCACCCTTAAATCAATGGCATTGAGTCTATTTTCCACCTCTGGCCAACTTTTTCTCTTCCCAAGGTGTAACATCATCACCCCTTGTAAGCTAAGGGAAACTTCTGGTGTCCTAATATAGTCTGTTGTTTTTTTCTGGTTCTGATTTTCTAGGATATTTATCTTTACTTTTCATTTCCTGCCCCCAGAAATTATTTTTTTATCATGAAAAATTTTATTTTAGTTTTCAAAGGTAAAACATACCGGCAGAGAAATGGACTTACCCCATGTGGGGCAAGTAACAGTTGTATACTTAACTTTTGCTTAAAAGGTACTCAGTTTGCAAACACTGTCAGACATTAAGGGAATGCTAAAATAACTAGGTCTCTTTAGTGAAGTGCTTTGTCTCAACCTACCCTAACAACAGAGATTAAGGACATCAAACTAGGGTGTGAGACAGAGACCATTCCTTCTAATTCTGACAATGAGGGATAGTTAACAGCTCTGATACTAGTCTTTCTGGTAGTGGTGTTAACCACCCTTATTAGCCATCAAACAACAATAAACTGAGTAAGGTCTAGAATTCCCAGAAATTCTTTTTTGTCTTGCGCTGTGTCTTTCTTCTTTGTTACAAACTTAATTCAGATCACTTACAACTTTAATGCAAAGCATATGAAACTCACTTTCTGCCTGTAATAGCATCTGCCTGTTTGGGGCATGTTTGTCTCTAGGCAATCCAAACCCTCCATATTCTCTGTTAAATATCTCCTTTACATTGATTATAAACCATTATTTTAATAAACCCTGGTGAACTGTGATGTCTCAGTTCCTGTTTTCCGTGCTCTTTTCAGAAATATAGTTGGTAGCATGTGTCCATTTTCTATCTGTCTTTCTCTTTCTTGTTCTCTTTTAAAACAGTCATCGAGTTTGCTTCCTGTTTCCCTTCTGTTCTTAGTGTGTATTTTTTTACTGTAATCTTATTTCTTGACTGTAAAATTGTTGTTCCCCATATTGTGTGCCTTTATCTTGTTGTTTGCATCCCTTTCTTGTTTCTTGTATATGTTTTTTTCTTGTTCTTCTGGTTAGTTTCTAGGATCTTCACATGATTTTCTATTTCTGGTGCTTCTCTTTCTGCTATTTGTTCAGTTATAATTCTGACATGTTCTCTATTGCTAGTAGGTTTTTGTTGGTTATGAAACTGATTTTCACCCAGACTATTTGGCTCTTTTTCTACTATTGCTGTTAACAGCACAACCATTTGTGACATATATTCATTATTTTTTAACCATCTCCTTTTTAATTGGATGCAAACTGATTTGTACCAATTTCAATTCAGTGTCACAGTTTAAAGGTACATTTTCCTTGACTCATTTGTTCCTCTTCCTGAATTTCCATTCTGTATTAAGGTTTCATGGAGACCTCTATTTGTGGCCAAAGATGCGGTATATCAGGTGAGTACTTAGTTGGTGGCTCCATGCTAAATCTACATATGTATGGAGATAGAAACCATTCACATTTTTGGAGAAAAGATTTGGGGTTTAGTTTTGATGAGTTTCCTATAGTTCCTATGTCATTTAGTTCTAGCCTGTCAGTTGCATTATACTTATTTATTTATTTATTAGCTTTTGGTAACCGGGTAAGTGCTCTAGGCAACAATCCTGCCTATTTTCAGGCACAACCCAGGAGAGTACAAGACAGAAGACAGATAAGCACAATTGTACAAATTAATAAATAAGAACAACATAATAGTACATACAATATAATACAGGTTAGAATACATGTTAGGATAGATCAAGAAGATAAGTAATAAAGATACAATAATAGGCAAGGTAGGCTAGTGGACATGTTTGCACACTAACTGTCCTAGGCCCTTCTAGTAAATACATGACTAGCACACTTTGAAAAAATATACCAATAGGTCAAGTCCCAGCCAGGAGGCCTAGTGAAGTTTGGTCTAGGTGAATTTGCTGTTTCCCAGGGTGTAGAGGTGAGAGAGAACAGTGAGCTTTTAGAGACACAATGGGAGGTATAATTTTTAACCTGGAGGGGGAGCAAGTTCCAGAACTTAGGAGCAAAATTGAAGAACGCCTGTTTACCCATTTTTGTAGCACAAGGTTTGAGAGAGAGAGAGAGAGAGCATTGGGACTGAAGAGGACCTAAGGGTGCGGGATTGGGAAACTGGGACAAGCAAGTTAGCCAGTGAGTCTGGGTGAGGTGGTCTAGTGAGGGAGTCAATAAGACACCCAAGGGAGTAAGCCTGGAGATCCTTAGGTGATAGCCAGTTTAAGCCAGAGTAAAGGAGGCAATGATGAGTAGGCGAGGGGCAGATAAGGCGAACCTACAGATATTATTGTAGGAAGTGTCCCATTTGCAGACCACACTGGAATAGGCAGGGTAAAGAACTGGGAGAGCATAAAGGAGCTGAGGGAGAAGTAATTCTCTAGCTACAGATAGTCTGGCTGATGGAGTGAGGGAGTGGCACACACGGTAGGCAGCACCAATTTTTGCATTAACAGCACAACAGGCCTCATTGACAAGGGCTGAAAAATTGAGAGCAGAATCATGTGTATCCCCGAGGTATTTGAAGGAGGATGTGTCAGTGACCGAGGTTCCATCCTTGCAGTGGACTAGGAGCTTAAGAGCCACAGAGGGTACTTTTTTTGAGGAACCAAAAAGCATGGCCTATGTTTTACCTATGTTTAGAATTTGATGGTTGTTCGAGAGCCATAATTGAAGGGATTAAAAGTCATGTGAAAGTTTGTGGTTGATGTCGTCAATTGATTTAGATGTGGAATAAAGAACTAGGTTATCAGCATATGTAAGTATGCTACTGTGACAAGAAGGACTGGGAATATCATTTAAGAAATAGGGTAAAGAGGAGAGGACTGAGTATGGACCCCTGTGGAACACTACGTGTGATAGGTTTAGGGGAGGAGAGAGCCTTGTGGAAAGCTACAGCCTGAGTGCAGTTATCCAGGTAACTGCGGAACCAGGATAGAGTAGAGTCAGTGGCTCCAAGGGTTTGAAGCTTCATCAGCATAAGTGGGTGATGAACCATATCAAATGCTTTGGATAGGTCAATGAAAACAGCTCCTGTGAGTAGGCCCTTGTCCATATAACCTTTGACATCACTGGTAAGTTGTGTCAGAGCAGTAGTGGTACTGTACCCAGCCCTAAAGCCATGTTGACAAGGGGATTGAAGATTGAACTTGGTAAGGTGCTCCGAGAGCTGTTGATGGACTTCTTTCTCGAGAAGCTTGTTGAGAGTGGGGAGAACAGAGATGGGGCAGTAGTTGGACATTTGTTTATTATCACCCTTTTTAAAAATGGGAATTGTTCTAGTTGTTTTCCAGACAAGGGGGACTGAGGAAGTACTGATAGAAAGGTTGAAAAGTCTGGTGACGGGCTTAGCAAGCCAGATCGCAAACTGTCTAAGTATCCCAGGATGGATTCCATCAGGACCCGGGTGACCATAAGCTGGTAAGGTTTTGAGAAGTTTTAGTACTTCATGGCATGTGGTCAGAGCCAGCACCAGGATGGAGGGAGTGGGGATTTTGAAAGAAGCAGCAAGCCAGGCATCTTGGATCCTAGCAGGTGCTGGAGAAGGTAGTGAGGAAAAGAGGGAGTTAAAAGCATTGGCAATAGTGAGTGAATTGTTACAGTGTGTATCCTTTATATACATATCTGTAGGTGTCTGAGGCTTGTCATTACCAAGAATTTCCTTGATTTGGGACCAGTACCTTTTAGGGTTGGAGGCAGAGGATATAAGGAGATTCCTATAATAAGAACTTTTAGCCAGGCGTAATTCCTTTTTGCAGTTGTTCTGTGAGGGTCTCTAGGCTTCAAAGTCAGTACTTAGATGAGAGACTTTCCATGCAGACCACAGTTTATCCCTATGTTTCAGTAGTTGAAGAATGGAATGCGTGAGCCATTTGGTAACCTTCCCTTTCACCCTACGTGTGCTGACTGGGATGTGTTTGTTTTGCAGCGAGAGTAGTACAGAGTTGAAATATCCTGTGGCAAAGTTAATGTCCTCAGTAAAATAGAGAGACCAGTCAACTAGAACAAGATCTTGAGTGAAGGCATCCACATTAAGGTGGGAGAGGTTGGAGAAGTTTACAACTTTAGAGGGGAAGGAGGGGAGTGGAGGTGTCCCATACACCATAAACTGGATAATGATCACTAATGGTGTCTGGGAGTACTCCTGCTGAGGTGATGAATTCCTTTCTATTTATTAGGATCCAATCAAGTAGAGTGGCACAGGCACCCCCATGGGAGATCCAGGTGGGTTCCTGTATAAGCTGAGAGAGGTTGGCCTTGCTAACCAAGGAGGATAGGTGGGAGGAGCTATGTCCTGCCCAGTCTAGGTTGAAATCACCAAGACAGATTATGTCACTTTAACCTGTAACTGATAGCAAATATTCAATGAATTTACTAAGCCCCAGCTTGGAGTTCGTGGGAGGAATATATATGCAGAAAATATGGAGTTTTTTTACTCCCCCAAGCAGAAGGACCTCGCAATTGGACAGTGGGGGGGTCATGCATTAAGGTGATGTTCAGGTGAGATTTGTGGTAGAGTGCCAGGCCTCCACCTCTTTTTGCACCAGTGCGATCCACCCGAAGCATTTTGTAGCCATGAAAGGAGCACTGGGAATCACTAACTGAGGGCTTAAGCCATGTTTCAGAGATGGCTAAGATATCCAGGCTGTTTACCCTGATCCATGCCTCCAGGTCAGGGAGATTGGCAAGAAGGCTCCTAGTGTTTATGTGAGCAAAGGTGAGACCATCTATGTGTGGCAGACAGAGCACAGGGGGAGTCTGTGTATGATTAGATGCCTGAGCAGGACCAGGATTAGTCTCAACATCCCCTGCAAGCATAAGGGGTAGGATAAATATCCAGAGTGAGACAATAATGTAAGCGCTTGCTGAAAAACCAGAGGATATGTTGAACCTTAACTGGATGTGTCTAATTAATAAGCTCAGATGCTTGACGATAAGCCCAGATGGAGGAAAAGGAATAGGAAAGGTGTTGGCTAGTAGGTTGGAGAAACAAAAGTTACCAAGAAGTCATACATAGGAGGGTGTAATGATCGTGACTAGACAGGTGAGAACTGAGAGTGTCAGTAGCATAATAGCACCAGAGAGAAGGGTGAGTAAAGACGTGGAAGCCATAAGGTCAAAAGGAGTATGCAAGGGGAACCTAAAGAAAAAGAGTGAGGACACCAAGAACAAGGGGAACCTAGAAAAAAGAGTGAGGACAACCAGAAAAAGGGTCTCTCCTTGCCTTTTAACTTGCGTTTCATTGTCAGCTACTCGCTTTGTTGATTTCACTACATCTGCTTTAGTAGTTGATGTTGTAATAAGAGCAGCTGTGTCCAAGAGCACTTTATTTAGCAGAATCGTGATGTTGCCCAGTTGTTGTTCTACTGTCTGGGTGGTGGTTGTTTGGGGATCCTTGAGATGTTCCATCTCCAGAGATGGAAGTTGTACGCCAAACTGAGCCTGGTGGCTTGAAGATGTTGTACAGTCCGAGCAGCACAACATAGATATTGTTAGCTTCAGCTCACTTCCCTGGATAGATTCACATAGGAAAAAAACCTGCATCTGAGGTACTGAAATTCCAGATGTGTTGAGATAGGTGAAGCTGGTACTGCAGCAGATTAATTACACAGCTTCCATCTTGGCTGGCAAGCTCTGCCCCAAACCAGCCTAATGTAATCTAAAAAACATTAGGTCAGACCCAGATATTTGTGTAATATTATCATATCAGTCCCTCCTAACTTGTGGCTTTATGGCTTGTTTGACCCTCGATGGTGATATTTCCTCATATCTGACACCTATCTATCAGATATTCTCTCTAAGTGTGTGTGTGTGTGTGTGTGTGTGTGTGTAAGTGTATGAACTGTATATTGTGACTTACTTGTGATTATTTCTCTTTAAATGAAAATAGAACTTGCAACTGCAGATGAAAAAATTCTAGCGCTGACTTATATACTAGGCACTAGGGAGTATGTACAGGACATTTGTTAGGTGAATTTGCACATAAAATTCTAGGACCTCATACCGTACTATAATATATGCACAGCACTGAACTTTTTATTTTATAAATATTCAGTAAAAGCTAGTCTTACCAAAATGGTACCATGAATCTGCTTAGTGCTCTCCTGTAACCAGTTGACATGATTGAGTGGTAATACACCCCTCTGTCATGTAGAATTGCCTAAATATTCTTTAGAGATTAAGAAGTATTGCTTTGGGCAGAACCTTACACACTGGATTGCAAAATGGTAACATCATTAGCACAGTCCTTACTATGCTACAATACAGATCGATAAATATTGTCAGGTCAGTGATTCAGTGGCATTAGCATAGAAATGTTGACAGTGATGGCAGAAAAAGAGCAAAGGTCCATCAAGTCTCCCCATTGGGCCTTATATAATCCAGTGACCTAGGGTCGATACAGGGTTCTAACCATCATCATCAGTCTTCCTATTCCTTTCCAAAGTTTCATCTCTACAAATAAGCACTATTCCTTTTGCTCTGTCCCAAGACATTTTGAAGCTTTCCACAGTTTTAGTTCCTACCACTTCAGCCAGCAAGCTGTTCCATGATTCCTCCACCCTTTTAGTAAAATAATACTTTCTCACATCACTTCTGAACCATCCTCCCGTTAGCTTCAAGTTGTGCCTCATGTTGTTGACTGGTGTTCTTGCTAAATAATTCCTTGCAGTTCACTTTGTTTATTCCTTTCAAGAATTTGAAGATTTCAATCGTATCCCCCTCTCCCTTCTGGTCAGCAGCGAGTACATGTTTAATGCCTAAGAAGTTCCATGTCTGACTTCTGCTGGCCCTGTATCATCTTTGTCAACCTACACTGTACCACCTCTAGCCTATCCTTGCCCTTTCTAAGGTTAATGTTCTAGAACTGGGCACAGAACTGCAGGTGTGGCCTCACCAGGTATCAATAGAGGGGGAGTATCACTTCTTTCTTTCTGCTATCAAGACCTCTGCCAATACATGCCAGCATCTTGTTTGTCTTATTACAAACATGATGTATTGTTTAGCCTATTTAAGGGTGTCATTTATGATGACTCCTAGGTCCTGTTCCTCAGCTGTGGTGCTAAGTTTAACCAGTCCCATCCGGTATTCTGGCCTTAGGTTCTTTTCTCCTAGGTGCATCCCCTTGAACTTTTTTGGCATTGAATTTCAGCTGCCAAACATTTTTCCACCTCTCTATCCTTTTCAGGTCCCCTGTAATTCTTTCATTCCCTTGGCACTATCCAGCCTTCCACAGAGTATAGTGTCATCTGCAAAGAGTCATATCCTTCCCTGGATACCTTCTCCAATATCACTGATGAACATTTTAAAAAGGACCAGGCTCAGGACAGACCCCTATTGTATCCCACTTGTGCCCTCTAACTCCTCTGATTTAACACCATTTACCACAACTCACTGATGCCTCCCTTTTAGCTAGCTTTTTACCCATCTAACTATATCCCTAGCCACCCCAGGTCCCCAGTTTCCTCAGAAGTTGCCTGTGAGGTACAGAATTGAAAGCCTTGTTAAAGTCGAAGTAAAGTAGACCCATGACATGGCCTTTATCCAGTTCAATTGTCATCCACTTGAAGGAGAATATTAGGATAGTCTGACAGGACCTCCCTAATTCAAAGCCATGTTGTCAATTATCCAAGAGACCATTACCCTCCATATAGTCTATGAAGTCTGTTTTGAGCAGTAACTCCATCAGCTGACCCACAATAGAGGCAAGAATGACGGGTCTGTAGTTTCCTATTTGTTCCTTGCCCCCTCTTTCTTGAGTGGAACCACGTCTGCTACCCTCCAATCCCTTTGGACAACCCCCATCTGAAGGGAGCTTTTGAACTGGCCTGTCAGAGGCTCATATAGTTCATCTGCCAATTCCCTGAGCACCTTGGATGTATCCCATCTGGACCTGGGGCCTTGTCTGTCTTAAGGGCTGCCAGCCCTTTCCACACCCTATCCCTTTTAAATACTGATTTCTACATCTCCAGGATCTAGCTCATGCCCACTTTGATACCACTCTCAAGGAGGGGGCTGCTATCTTCCCTGATGAAGCTGGAGCAAAAGTAGTTCAAAGACTTCAGCCTTTTGCTTGTCATTCTCTACCACTCTGTCACATCTAATAACCTAACTATTCCCCCATCTCACTTTTTTTATTCACTGATATAGTGAAAAAACTTTTATCACTTTAGCACACAGGAGACCCAGGGTTCAAAGGGAAGGGCTAATTAGCCATTTTTCCTTTTGATCTGTGCAGTCTGTAGCCATCAAAAATCACTTGCTCTACTGGACCCTCCTAACTTCATTAGTGTATGCATTTAAATAACTGATTGACTCCATTGCAGAGGACATGACTTGGGGCTTCATGAGGTGTTGGTGGACTCCTCAGTGCCCATGTCTCCACACACACTGCCAAAAAAAGACATGGCATCCCACTGAACTCTTCTCACTCACCTCATCCCAAAGGAAAATGCATCACATATGTGTAGTGGCACTCTACTCTTCAACCCACCCTGTGCTATAAATGATCTCTGCTGTCTAGTGGCACCCCCCCTCACCTTGTGTCATTCCAAACTGGGTCCCTGGTGTCTAGGGGAACCCCCCCAACTAATCCCACACACCCTCAGATGTCAACTGGGCTGGCACAGTCTCCCACTCACCTACTTGGCTGTCTATTTTCTAACCTAAAATTATGCAAACCACTATATCTATATACAAGAATATATCAATAGTCTTATCTTAGAATCATGCAAACAGATATATTGATATACTATATGCATGCATCAGTGTACATTAGCAATTTATGGGATTTTGAGTTTGGTGTCATTTAAACCCTACTGGGTCATAATGTCACATGCTTAATAGCATACAACATTATGGCTAACCTGGTACAGTGCAGTACGCTACCGCTACTGGTGCAATACTGCATATACTGCTGTACGTGGTATTGCACCAGTAGCGCTTTCCCTGGAAGAAGATAAGATCTATGCTGGGAGTGGGTTTCTGATAAGCAGCTGCCATGGCTCACAGGACTGAGCCACAGCAGTAGGAACCCAGGTGCTGCATCTGGGACTGGGTTTGATTCCTGGTCCCAGAAACATTTTTTTTTCTGACTTGCTGACTTGTGCACTCCCCGAGTTGGATCCCCCCCCCCAGGAGTTGAGACTCTTTAGTGGGGGGGTCCAGGGTAGTCCCTGTAACAGGGGTGTGGGGGTGGAGCCCCCACACAGAAAAGACATGTTTCATGGCATAAATCGTGCTGTATTGGCAGCACAATTTTGCCATGTGGCATAATGTCTTGCGACATTATGACCCTGTGCCCATTCAAACAGCTTTCACGATATAGTCTTTTATAGTGATGTAATGGATTGTGTGATTTTAGACTAGACTGTGGCCAGCTAAATAAGTGAGTGGAGGCTATGCCATTTACCATCTGGGGAGATGGTAACAGGGTACTGGGTAGGTTGTCACACTTGACACTAGGGACAATTTGTGGCATGGTGGTGGATGGAGGGAGGTAATATTCACCAAGGATACATTTGGCACTGAATGGGGACAGATAGATGGGTAACACTAGACACCAAGTTTTCTTTTTTTCATGGGATGGCATGGGAAAGCAGGTGTCTCAAGAAACTAGTGACTCTTTTTGACATTGTATGTGGTAATGGAAAGTGTTATTCTGTACACAAGGGACACAATCACTGTCTAACATTATTGGTAGCATAGCACCATGGTTAGAGTTCAAAACCATGGGTAAGCATGACACACAATGTGAACAAAAGCATGTGTGATTATTTTATTAAATCAACTTCCAGCCATTTGAAAATTGTGGTACTCACTGACAATCTTAATCAGGGCTAAGAAAGTAGTGACAGTGTTTGCATAGATATAGAACCTTAATTTTAAAATGTGCCAGTTTTGGAAGGATGACATACTCGATAAAATATGCCTGAGTGTTCTGAGGTGGGTATCAATCCATGGTTTTCTCTCAGTATTTGTTTCCCATTAACAAGGCTTGAAATGAGATAGTACATGGAGTACATACTGTCACTTTCATTTTAAATTTCATAAGTTCTTTTCCCTCCTACAAATGACTATTATTTTGTGTCTAAGCATTCTGCAGTGTCTCCATGTTGTATGCCTTATATATATATGTTTTTTATGGACAAATGACTGTGTTTATATAATGTAGGAAGGATGAAAAGGTAAAGTCTGTGCTTTAAAGTACAAACTGATTTCAATGAAGGATTCCATACGTTTTTCCAAAAGCATGGGGCCTATAGACCCATCAGTTTTTATTTTATTTTCCCTGTTCACTGTAAACCTTGAGGAGACTAGAGTTTAGGCAGTTTATGGCAATCAGGAATTTTCTCTCAGGGTTGGAAGGGCTCAGGGGAGACACCACTGTGGGAATCATCAAAATTATGGAGACAAGGGGAGTCTGAGGACCTACAATGTAGAACAATATATACAATGTATAAAAAAGATGACTTAGTCATACTTGAAAAATATGATATTTGAAAAGAAAGTCTTAGTTCATCTATTTTATATACATACTATAAAATGAATTAAGATTTTCCTTTTAAATACTGTTTGTTTTTAAATATGACTATTGGCCATATTCTGCAAAGTTTAACATATTGTATAAACATTTATTAAACTGAATTCAAAAATGCCTCAGATCTTTCATTTTTACTATAAAGTACTTTCTGCTACACCTCATCATACCACACACATACATGATATTTTATATATAGAAATATAAACATACTTTAAGCATCTAGTGATTTAGACTCTGCACTATTTTGAAAACTGCTGCCAGTCAAGATTTGCAGTATCAGTAGTTTAATAGATATTTGGTATGACTTAGCTACAAATGGTTTTCATTATTTTAAGAAATTAAGCTGCCTGTGTATTGTTAATATTTATGTTTTCTTTAGAGAGTGAAGGAACCACATTTTGCAATTTTGAGTAAAGAGGTGGGTGGACATTTAAGCAATAAGCCCCATTCTAGTGGGCTTTGTAGCTAAATAATTTCTGCATGGAAGTTCAACTCCCAAACCACAGGTGAAACTGTTTAATGCCCTAGCATTATGTAAATGCGAAACTCCACTTGAAAAGAGGATTATTGCTTTTATTAACTGTCCAACAGCAGAAAAATAGCTGAATGCTGACTTGCTAAATCAGAATGATTTACACTCTTGCAAAGTCAACTAAGCAGTCTTATTGCTTCACCAAGATTATGGCTTGGTTCCTATTATTACTTTAAGCAGAGGCTCTGGTCACCAGCAAAACACATGACAAGACACAAAACAAATTACAATTGCAACTAGCATCAGAAGAAGT
Source organism: Neoceratodus forsteri (assembly GCA_016271365.2). NCBI lineage: Eukaryota > Metazoa > Chordata > Ceratodontiformes > Ceratodontidae > Neoceratodus > Neoceratodus forsteri. The sequence goes on along the minus strand of CM028133.1, from coordinate 409,506,397 downwards.
CAATCCCACAACATCCCAAGACTTTTTTATTTTATTTTAACCATGTCTTAAGTATTAAGCATTTATTACGAAGGACATTTACATAAAAAATGAGTTTTCACAGTTCAAGTCTATAGCTGATGGCAATTCATCAGCAGAAGCCATAATCCTCAGTTTGTGACCTTATAATTAATTCCACAGTAACTGATAGTGTTGTCACAAGCAAGAAATTGCCTCAGAGAATAATTATATTATTTAGTTATTTGAAAACTGATGACTGTGAGAGGCACACAGAGCCAAGGCTCGTTTTCAGGTGTGACCTGGGTGAGAAGGAAATGGGAGAAACAGTAATACAATACACAATAATATTACTTGATGCAAAAAAAAGTGCTATTATAGTACAAAATGGAACAAGTGCACACAAAAAGCAGCAGCAAGACACAATGTGCAAAAACAATTCTGCTTTAGATGGGAGACCTGTTTAGGCAGCTGGATGCTTACTCCATGGGGGAAGGGAGGAAGCACAGGGGTAGTGAATAGATGAAGCCAGGATGCAGCTCAAGGGAGACCCAGATGGTGGCCCAAACACAAATGGATGATTAGCAGGTGCAGGTGGAGTAGGAGGAATTTCAACTGGTACCTGAGGGAGCAAGGGGAAATGTAAGAGTGGAGGGAGGATGGTATCAGATTCCAGAGTGTGGAAAGTTGATAATGGAAGGTAGATTTCCCAGCAGAGGAGTTACAGTAGGGTGAGGAGTGGCAAAGGTTCTATGATCACTGGAGTGGAGGGAGCATGAGGCAGAGGGGATTGGAGAGAGAAGTGAGGAGAAATATGTGAGAAGGGACCCATACCAGTATTTCGATATGAAGGAGACACAGTGAGACTGGTAACATGAGGGTAGAGGGAGGATGGATAGAGATGAGTACAGACAGCAGTGGTGAGTATGGGACAGAGATGTAGTAAAGCAGCAAAAGGCATTACAGAGGGTTATCAGTCTGGCAAGGGAAGTGGAAGTGTAGTACTATAGACTACATCACATCTGCAGAGTCAAAGATCAGAAGCACCATTCTGGTAACAAGCTCCCTGCAGATCTATGGAGACGAGCAGTCTTTGTTGTAGTACCTCTTTTTACCATCTAAGGAATATCACCTGGATGAAGCACCTGGTCCCTACTGATGATCTTCCGACATTGGTCCACACCTTCATGACCTCAAGCATTGACTACTGCAATGCCCTTTACCTAGGGCTACCATGGGCTGATATCCACTGCCTGCAGCTGGTGCAGAATGCGTCTGCCAGGCTTGTGACTGGTACATCTAGGAACAGTCACATTATGCCTCTGCTCCATGGACTGCACTGGTTGTCAGTGCAGTGGTGTATCACCTTCAAGATCAATTTTCTGACCTATAAAGCCTTACATGATCAGGGACCCCACTACCTGTAAGATCTCCTGCATCCCTACTGCCCTTCCCAACTACTCTGATCCACCAACGAGGGATTGTGAGAGATTCCCAGGGTGTGATTGAAGACATCAGGGGCCAGTTCTTTTGCATTTGTGGCCCCTACCCTGTGGAATTCTCTACCTTATCGGGTAAGAGAGTGCCTGACCATCCAGAGCTTCAAAACAGAACTAAAAACCCATTTGTTTAGCCTGGCATTTCCAGATGAATTATAGATAATGAGATAATATTTTAAGTATACTACAGCTTTGTCTATCATTGTACTTGCTTTTATTTATTTTTAATTTTTTATGATTTTATGTACTGTATTTTAATTAGTGGAGATGCTTATTTATTCTTATGTACAGGCGCCTTGATCATTGGAAAGGCGCCTTTTTATAAATAAAAGTGATATAATATATATGATAGTAGAAAGCACCAAGTTTGGGCTGGAGCTTTGATTTGATAGCATCAATGTGGACTAAGAAGTCAAATTTGCTGACAAGCCACAGACCAAAGTACTTGAAGAAGTGCACCACTTCAAGAGGGGGTGTCATTCAATGTGGAGAAAAGAGGCAAAGTTGAGAGTCTGGACAGTTTCTGGCTGGTACCAAAGGTCATAAATGCTATTTTTTTTTTGGTGTTTACCCAGAGTTGGTTGCATTGGAACCAGTGTAGGATATTGTGGAAATCCTGCTGGAGAAGGTCTTCCTCAGCTGTGGTAGAGGGACCAGAAGTGAAGATGACTATGTTATCTGCATACATGTGTGTATGCAAGTTGGCACAGGCAGAGAGGAGGTCATTCAGAAAAATGAAGAAAAGGATGGGACCCAGGATGGAGCCTTGAGAGACCCCAGCCTGAATAGGTAGTGGAAGGGACAGGACACCTCCTACCTGTACCCACTGTTCACAGCCCGTGAGGTAGGAATGGAATTAGTCAACAGTGGGAGCTGAGAGGTCAGTAGAGCTCAGTTTATCCTGGAGGAGTGGATGGGATGCCAAATTGAAAGCTTTGACCAGTTCAATGACAATGACAGCTGTAATGTGCCCTGATTCTTACAAGAGAAAGTGGATTCAGTTTCATGCAGCAGGGAGCAGGCGGTGGAATGGTGCTTCCAGATGCCAGACTGGAGGGAACAGAACCCTAGGAGCAGAAAAAAATCTAAGAGACAGAGATCTTGTTTTCATGCAGATTTCCTTAATTATAAAAAGCCTGATCCACTGTGTCATATGGATCCCTAAGAGGCTGTGTACTGCTTCCATATGCCATGTTAGCCCCCCACACACAGACATTCAGGTGACTATGCCAAGTTCACAAAAGAATGTGACTGTTCCACACAAATCTGATTCTGTTATGGTGTGTGGAGCTGTGCACTGTTTGAAGTGGGTGTGGTGACATGTGGATCAGACCTGCACTATGTGTGATGCAGAAGTCTAACTAGGCAGTTACAAGGGTGTGTAGCCTCCACAACTTGCAGGCTACCATATCAGCTAGGCATCCCCAGACAAACAGTTATTTTGTGGCTGGTCTGGCCAACAGTCTCTAACTACCCCCTTGCCCCACAACTCCATATTGGGGGATGGGTGGCAACTGGGGAATGGGGGTAGTCTGCATCAATGAAATGTTCTTTTTGGCAATTTTTATGGCATATTGCACTGGACCCCCAACCAAACTGCCTAGCATGGGCTGGGGAATTCATTGGGCAGGGATGTGAGTATTCCATAGGATGTGTAGTCATTGGCTCAACTTCACCTTCCTGGTTACCATTTGCCCTGTCACAGAACTCCATGTCCACTGCAGGGAAGTGGGAAGTGGGAAGTGTGATCAGTAGCTGTTGGTACAACTAGACCTCTCTAATGTCATTAGTGCAGGCCATCGCAGGTGAGCTACTGTATGTGTGAAAGATGCCCTAGCTTGCCTAATATGTGGATCAAGCCCAAAGACTGGAATGACTTTCAATTCATTGTTTTCTTTGGATTGTTGGATCATTGAGATTTGCTGATGCCACTGTCCTTTACAACATGCAAAGATGATCTTAATCTTCTAGAGAGATCAAAGAACCCCCTCAAATTATCACCCAATTGAGTTTTTGTCCATTTTCTCTGACCACTTGCAACTTTATGATCATTTTGAAAAATATTCATCATTAACCCAGTACCAGTCTGGTTTTAGGAGAGGATTTTCCACAAGCACTGTACTCATCAACTTTTTAGACATTACTGCTTCCCTCATTGAGTGGGGAAGGTCAGTAGGTGCAGTGTTAATGGACCTCTCCAAGCATTTGACTTGTGGACCTTGAAATCTTATTAGATAGGCTGCATGGTATTGGGGTAGCTACCAAAGCATTTCAGATGTTTCAGATCTCATTTACATTGAAACATAGAAACATAGAATTTGTTGGCAGATAAGGAATGCTTGACACACCTAGTCTGCCCATTTCCCTACCTATTGGATAAGTTGCAGATCCTAGTTAACCAACAGCCTACTTCCTCTTACCACCCACTAGAATTGCCTTATGTCTGTCCCATGCATTCTTGAATTCCCCAACTGTTTTTGACTCCACAACCTTCTGAGGAAGGCCGTTTCATGCATCCACAGCCCTCTTCATGAAAAAATATTTGCTCATATTACCTCTGAGCCATCCCATCTCTATCTTCAAATTGTGCCCCCTTGTTCCTGCACATCTCTTTTTCTGAAATATGCTACTCTCTTGGACTTTGTTGATTCCTTTGAGGTACTTGAAAGTTTCTGTCATGTCCCCCCTCTCCCTCCTTTCCCAAGGATATATATATTAAGCTCCTTTAATCTATTTTCATATGGTTTCTGGTGCAGACCCTGTACCATTTTAGCTGCCCTCCTCTGGACAGCCTCCATCCTGTCTATGTCCTTGCAGAGATGGGGTCTCCAGAACTGTACACAGTACTCCAGATGAGACCTCACCAACTGTCTGCACAGAGGGTTAACAACTTCCTGTTTTCTACCTGTGATGCCTCTCCCTATGCATCCCAGTATCCCCCAACCCTCCTTACTGTCTTCTCACATTGATTGCCCACATTTAGGTCATCTGATATGACTACCCCCAGGTCCCTTTCCATTTTTGCTGTTGTTAGTATCTCACCCCCCATTGTGTACTCTTCCCCTGGGTTTTTGTTTCCAAGGTGCATTACTTTGCAGTTTTTTGCACTGAATCTAAGTTTTCATACATATGACCATTCCTCCAACCTTGTCAAGTCCCTTCTCATCCTTTCCACCCCAACTTGTGTATCAACCCTGTTGCAGAGCTTTGTGTCATCTGCAAAGAGACATACTTTTCCTTCCAGTCCCTCTGCAATGTCACTTATAAAGACATTAAAGAGGACTGGTCCAAGTACTGAACCCTGCAGTACCCAGCTAGTAACTCCCCTTTTTCAGAGTGGACTATGTTTACTATTATCCTCTGCATCCTGTTGTCCAGCCAATTTTTTACCCAGGCTACCACCATGGGACCCACTCCAAGACTGGCTAACTTGTATATTAATCTTTTGTGTGGGACTGTGTCAAATGCCATGCTAAAGTCAAGGTAGGCCATGTCCACAGCCCCTCCCAGGTCTACCACTTTGATCACCCAGTCAAAGACATCTATTAGATTCATCTGACATGACCTTCCCACTGTGAATCCATGTGGCCTTGGGTCCTGCACCCTGCTGGCCTCTAGGTACTCAACAATTCTTTCCTTCAAAAGTGATTCCATCATTTTACCTACCACTGAGGTCAAACTACTGAGTCTGTAGTTTCCTGCCTCTGCCTTGCTCCCACTTTTGTGAAATGGAATCACATCTGCCCTCCTTCAGTCCCCAGGTACCACCCCATCCTCCCATGATTTGTTAAAGAGGGTAGTCAGCGGTGTCACTAGTTCTCTCCTTCATTCTTTTAGAATTCTGGGGGTGAATCCTGTCAGGCCCCATTGCTTTGTCCACCTTCAGTTTTAAGAGTTTGTTCAATACCCTTTTTTCTGTGAATGGACTGGTATCAACCCCCCATCCAGAGTGTTTCTATTGTTTGGTTTAGGTACCTCCCTTTTCTCTTCTTTTGTGGATACTGAGCAGAAGTATTCATTCAGTATCCCTGTTTTTTCACTATCACCCTCTGCCCACATTCCTTCCCCTTTATTAAGCCTCAGTATCCCTCCCTTGGTCTTTCTTCACTCCCTAATGTACCTATGAAAGGTTTTATCCCTGTTCTTAACTGAGTTGGCTATCTTTTCCTCAGTTTGGACCTTTGTTATTCTGACTGCCTTCCCTGCCTCCTTCTGCTTTAACTGATATAGTTCTCTGTCCTGCTCCTTCTGTGTTTCCATATATTTCCTAAATGCTATCCTTTTCTCCTTAACCTTTCCTGACACCTCTTTTGAGAACCATAGTGACTTTTTCCTTCATTTTGTTTTGTTGATTTGTTTTACACAAAGTCTTGTTGCCTCTGTGATGGCAGTTTTGATTTTTCCCCATTGTTCTCCCACCCCTCCTTCTTGCCTGTTTATTTATTTATTTATTTAGTGATTCAGAAAATACCTTTGAGCTCAAGCTCTTTTACAAAGGTTCCACATCATAGATTGCAAAACAAAGTACAACAGGTGAAAGCAAAGGTATATCACAATGAATGATACAGCTTGGATTCAGAACTTACAGAATAACTCAAAACATAGGTACAAGTTAAAATAAAAAGAAAAACACTTTATGAGGATGGGGGAATATGCAGCCACAAAGTGCCTTGTCAGTAGTTCATAGGGATGGGGATAGCTAGTAGTGGGGTGAAGAAAGAAGGTATGAGAGAGAGGTAGGTACTGCAGTGGAGGTGAAGGATGGGGGAAGAAGGGCACTAAGGTATAGGGAGAAATAGGAGGGTGAGGAAAGGCTGAGCAGAGTAAATGGTGGGGTGCAAGTGGCATGGTCAGGTAGCTTGCATTAGTAGTGACTCTTAGGGAAACTCATGGGACTGGGAGTTGGGCAGGGGGGAAGGTGGGGTGGTGGGTGCCAAAGGAGCATGACACAAACTGATTGCTGAGGCAAGTCCTGAGAAGGGACAGTGGAAGGGGGTACCTGAGGCCTGCCTAGCCCTTGCTGGGGGCCAGAGAGAGCGGGTGTGGCTGGACTTAGGGGCAGGTGCATTTAGAGATTGTTATTAGGTGCTGTTTGATGTCAGTTTGGAATTGGACCAGACAATTAGTGGCCAAGAGGTGCCCAGGGAGTTCATTCATCCATAGGGGAGCCCGGTAGGCAAATGCACATTGCCCAAGTGAGGTGCGATGGAGGGGATAGCCAAGGCCCCCTAGTCCTCCCCTTGGTGACCTGTAATGAGTTGGAAGTCTTGATTAAATTGCCTAAATAAGGTGGTGTTTTACCCAAAAGAGACTTCTTACCTGGGATGCAAGTCTGGGAATTTGACCCTGTTTCTTAATGACAGCCAATTTGCGCGTTCATACAGAGTACAGGTGTGCTTGCCATAATCAGCATCCAGGGTGAGTCTGCAGGCTTTGTTGAGTGCAGTCTGAACCCTCTTGAGCACTGTATCCATTGCTGCCCCATAGACCACTAGTCCATAGTCAATAGTAGATATGATGGAGCTGTGGACTGAAAGGCAGAAGGCCACCAGAGAGAGGTATTGCCTGTGCCTGTAAAGGACACCAATCTTGGTATTGACTGTCTTGACCAGAGAGTCAATATGGTGTGCAAACCTGAAGGAATCCTCTATAATGACCCCCAGATACTTGAACAAGTGGACTTGTTCCAGCAGCTCACTGCATGAGTTGGAGATAATGAGGGGGTGGTGCTTATTTTTGTTGTGGGGCTGGATATAAGCATGGCCTTGGTCTTACTGTAGTTTAGTAGCAACTTATGACTACAGAACCAGTCCTCAAGTTTGGAGGAGTTCTGCAGCTCAGATTGTAGGGCAGTCTGAGATGTGCTGCTGCTCAGGAGCACAGCATCATCTGCATATAGTATGAGTTTGGTGTTGCAGGCTGTGAGAAGGTCATTTAAGAAGAGACTGAAGAGTAGGGGCCCAGTATTGATCCCTGGGGTACTCCTAATGATACCTCTCTTGTGCTGGATACTGTTTGCCCAATTTTGACAAATTGATTTCTCCATATCAAGTAGTCTTGGAACCAGCAAAGAGCACTTGGTGCCACACCCATGTTTTGCAGTTGGGTCAGTAACAGGGGTGATTGACTGTATCAAAGGCATTGGTGAGGTCAATAAAGACTGACCCCACTTGTTTGCCTTCATCCAGGGCCTTATGTGCATAGTTTGTGTAGTCCAGCAGGGCAGTGGTGCTACTGTGATTTTGTCTGAAGCCATGCTGGCTGGGGCATAGTAGATTATACTTATTGAGGTAGTTGATGAGTTGACCCACCACAATCTTTTCCAGTGCCTTGGACAGGTGGGAGGATCAAGATGAGTCTGTAGTTGGCTACCAGAGACTTGTCACCTCCTTTATGCACTGGTGTAACTAGGGCCTGCTTCCAAACCACCGAGAATTGGGCAAGGGCCAGGGACTTATTGTACAGCGTGGTAATGGGCACTATAAGAATGCCAGGGTGAGGGATAGAAGTTTTATGTCTATCTAGTCACTGCTCAGTCTGCTCTTACCTAGTACTTTCTTGACCATAGTTAGGGCCTCCTTCACCATCACCCTTTTAAAGTAGAAGGTCAGGTGAGAACGCTCGGTAGATACGTTGTTGGGATGGTTCAAACCAGGTTGAAAATAGGCAGGTGGTGCACTGGGGTAAGATTGCTGAAGGCCTTATTGAAGGCTTCTGCAATAGCTAGAGGGTCTGTAGTGGGGGTGTTACTGATATTGAACAGCTGAGGGTGCTTCTTGTCTTCCTTTCCAAGATTTCTTTTGATATTATTCCAGAATCTTTTCCCATAACCCCAAGAATTGCTAAGCTGGGCCTCATGATAGTTGGCTTTGGTGAGCCAGATTAGCTTGGTGCAGGAGTTCTTGGCTGTTCTGTAGCACTGGTAGTCATGCTTGTTACCTGTGTTTCTGGCCTTCTCCCAGAGTATGTCCCTTTCTTTCAGGTGGGAGAGGAGCTCCCCATCAATCCAGCCATTTGTCTGGCCCCAAAGATTTCTTTTCGTGAGAGGGGCATATATGCCACAGATGGAGCTAAAGCCCTTAATGAAGTAACTGAGGGCCTGATCAACAGTAGGCTCCAGATCGATAGGAGTCCAGTCATGTAGGGCAAGGACTGATTTGAGGGCTTCAAGTTTACCTTTCCTCAAGACCCTGCTTTCAATGAGGATGGGTGGGCTTTTGGTAAATGTATTAGATCACAGGAAGGTTATTAGGAAGTGGTCACTTAGAGTGTCTGGGAGAACCTTGATCTCAGAGATCTGTGATGGTGAGCTAGGAGGGTATTGTTTCCTGTATTATAGTTCTGCCTGGTGGGGCAGGTGACAAGTTGTGTCAGGTTTTAAGTGGTTATCAGATCCCTGAAAGGGGCAGCCTCCTTTCCATCCCAGTTTATGTTAATGTCCCAGGTAATGATGAGCTCTATCCCCTTTGGAAGGGTGCTGATAACATCCATAATTGTGGGAAGGCCTGCTGTGGCTTTCTTGGGGGGTAGGTAGATCATAGCAAGGATTCGAGTTTTGCCATTTTGACTGACCTGTGCCTTTATTACTACTATCTCATGGTCCTCAGTCACCCTTGTTTCAGGGAGGACGGAGCACTGCAGAGAGTCCCTGGCATAGATGAGGCATCCCACACCTCTCTTGCCTATTCTATCAATCTTTCATGCTTGGAAGCCTTTGAGGGCACCTTTGCTATCTTTAATCCTACTGGTCAACCAGGTCTCCATTAGGCAGAGGATGTCGGGGGTATGGAGGGCCATCCATGCCTGTAGTTAGCCAAATTTTGTGGTTAAATTGCAGATGTTCAGTGAGGCTATTTTTAGGCCTTTAACCTTATGAGCACCAGGGCCCATTGAAGTGAGTGGGCCTGGGTTTGAGTGAATGTTGCCAGAGAGAAGCAGGAGCATAAAGATGACATTTCTGGCAGAAAGGTTTATGCTAAATTCGGCTTGTACCTTCCGCTGCTGAGGTTTCAGGTGATTCAAGTGGTTGGACACCAGTTTCATTATTAGGGTATAGCTAACTGTTACTACCCCTATGCTAGGGGAGGGCATATGACCAGCCATGTTTGTAAGGTAAGGCTGGCAAGTCACTGCTCATTAGTCAAGGAGTTGCATTGCAGCCTTGCACTACCCAGTAGTGGTTCAAAGTGGGGGTAGCAATGGCCCAGCTAGGCATCTGGTGCTGGCTGTACCAAGCCAGGCAGCAATGAGCAGAAGGAGATAGTACCCCTTGATAGGGGACATGGCAGCTTGATTCAGTCGTCAAGCCTGACACACTGGTGCCAAAGTGAGGCTGTACAGTTAACCACTATACTTGGTGGGTAACGAACAGGCAGTACAGCTTTAAAAGCCATTGGCAGTTTGTAGCTGAAGTGGGTGGAATTAGCAAACGTGGGCATGGGCTTCTGTGTATTTAATAGAGGCCAGGGTCAGGATGGGCAGTGTGGGATAAAATTATATTTAGCTATAAAATTAAAATAGCAGGCTCTGGTTCCCAAGAAAAAAGTAATGAGAGAAAAAGCACCAGGGAGAGCAAAGCAGGGAAGCAGATCCGGAAAAAGAGGTCAGCAAAAGCACAGCACAATGAGCTGTATAGAGTAGGGGCAACTCAGACTCAAGAAGGAGAGAAAGGCAGGTGCGTCCTGAGTGATACAGCACCGGAAGGAAGTTGATGTTTAGTAGCTGCTTGCCTACAGGATAAGTTGAAGGAAGCCAATAAAAAAACAAAAGTAACACAAGAGAGTGGCCTATTGTGTATTTAATAGAGGCTGGGGAAGGGTGGTTGGGTGGAATGAAAAATACAGATGTCCACAAAAAGCCATAAAAGCTGGCAAGCAGAAAGCCAAGGAAGCCCAATATGCAGGTATATTAATGGTATTTTAGAAATTAGGCACCTGCTTGACACTAGTCAGGGAGAAAATGGAGGAGAGAGAGCAGAACTAGAGGGAGGAGGAATCCTAGCTGGGAGAATATGCTAGTCAGGAAATAGAGGAGCTGGAAACTTTGAGTTTGGGTGGCAGACAAGCAATGAGAAATAGGTGGACAGATCAATTCAGGGAAGCAGTACGAGATGGGAATGCACTTGGCAGGTGATAAGTGTAGCTGTCACTTTGATTTAGAGAAGCAGGGTGTCACAGGGTGCTCCTGTGAAGGGTTTAGGGTCCCTGAGTTAATATACATAAAATTGGGAGGGAACCTGAAAGCATTATTTATTTTTCTTTAGGTGCTGTCATGATGTTTTTTTGTTCCACTGTTCGGTTTGAGTGGGGGCTGTTTCAAAGTCCATTAAGGTAAAAGGCAGCCACTGTTTAATGATATTACTTTGAAGTATGGAATGAATAACATAGATAACAAATGAAAGGATAATTGTCTGATTAATGTTGAATATTTTGCATAGCAGTATTCCTGCATTTTCCCCTCCCTCTGGTAGCTGTAGAATATGGCTTCTACCTTTTCCTGAGTAAATGATTGCATAGACAAAGTTTAGATATAATATTTTCTGTTAATATTTAAATGTTTATTATTTTCCACTATATCAGGGGCATAGTAAGCCCTCCGTTAAGTAAAATGGAAAGACGTTATGTTATAATAGTACAAAGAAGCCTTGTAGTGCCCGTTGGTGTTTCAGTTGGTTTATTTTGGAAAAAGGCAGTGGGTAATCTTTTGGGCATCTCCTTGTCTATTTTGTGCCCTTTTCCCATTTTGAAAATGTCCTTTTGGAGCCGTTTTGTTAAAGGAATTAATTTGACTCTGTGAAGATGAAGACGCCGATATTGCATTTTCTCTTGTGGTTTGTACTGCATCAGGGTGTGTGGTAAACTGTGTAAGTAGGGCTTTTGCCTACCGTACTTCAGTTGTGCTGATTTTCTAAGTCCAGACTTCTGTCCCGAATTCCCTTTTCGATAGTGAGGAAGTAAAAGCTCTGTGAAGATGCACAGAGTTGCAGCGGTTTCAAACTACCGCTTAAGAAGCTGTATTGTGGTCGCCTAAGTTTGCAATTCTGTAGAGAGGAACATATTAGGATAGCATATGCAAACATGAGCCAATCCTCCTGTGCTTTTTGGTGAAACCATTTAAGTGTTTCCGTATGTCCTGATATGAGGTGTTCCCGGCTTTGTGTGGAATGTGGAACGGATGTCGGTTTTGTTGTGACCCCTAAGAAGGAGGAAAGCAAAGTAATGGTAATAAGAATCCTTTCTGATTCCTAAAAATCCCCTTTTGATTTGGCCTGGGTCTCTTGTACAGATTGTCTGTATGTAGATAGGATGGATGCCCTGAGCCGATTGCCGGCTTCCCCCTTTTTGTTGAAGGGTCGGCTTGCATTTTTGTAGAGGAATAACATTCGGTTGATGTTGTTGCCTGGTACTGTTTTTGGATAGTTTTGTTCCCTCCTTATGTTCCAATAAAAATCCTTGATTTTGTTTTAACATTGCGGCTTTGTCTTTTAGAGATAAGCTGCTGTGTTACTTTTCGATAGTGCGAACATTCACACTGTCGCAAAGTCAATTATTGTTAGATTTACAATTATAATGAACTCTAGCTGTTATAGTATTTGTATTTGGAATTCGACTAACCTTCTGAGGGTGAAGTGAGGAGGTTTGGAGTTGAGTCTGGGACTTCTTTGGGACGAGAATGTTTGTAGCATTTTGAGGTTCTGAGTTCGGTTCCTGCCGGCGTCTTTGTTCTTTTAGGAACCCGCTGGCCACAACTGCATTCTGTATATTAAGTATAGGAAGGGGAGGTGCTTTCAGTCACTAGAAATAATGTTTAAAAAACACCTAAAAAGAGTTTAATCTACTTGTATGCTTGTAAATATTTTTCTAACGTAATTAAAAGGGGCATTACGTTTATAAATAATATAAATACTTTGTAAATCAAAGATTTAAAGTATATAATTATATGCTGGGTGGAGTTAAATAATCACATGTTCCCTTTAGGGGATAAAAGCAGACTATTTGGGTTGAGAGGATCATTCTGTTTGCTGAGGGTCTGGAGGTATACTCTGAAGCTGCTGAAAGTGCTCTGTGGAGATTTTATGAACTGTGTTATTTGCTGCTCCGAATGGAACATTTATAAATGCCAGATTATTCTGTCTGCTGTGCTATCTACTGCCTCGAATGGAAGACTTATAAATACCAGATTATGCCGTCTGTTTTGATGTCTACTGTCCGAATGGAAGTGTAAGATGAAAAAAGTACTGTGCCATGCTGAAATAATCTTTGTTTGAAAAGAAAATTAATTAAAATCGAAAGTCTTACAAAGAATGGAGATGCATTTCTCTATATAACTGCCCACATACACTTGGCACCCTATCACATTTGGTGTCAAAAGTGGGATCAGTGTGGCCTGTGCAAAGGTCTGGTGGGCTTGTGCATTTGATGGGACATTACAACAGGTTTGTTCAGAAGAGCTGTTTCAGTGATGGAGTTTATGGAGGAAGAAACAAATGGTACAGCCATGTCTGTACAAGCTAAGCAGAACTGTAATCATCTGAGGGTGTTGAGATGGTTATATGAGCAATGGATGGAGGTGGAGAAATGCTGCAGAGGTGCTGAATTACATATCATAAACTTCTGGAACGTCTGATAGTATCTACTGAAGAGAGCACTGTTTTGGAACCTGTCGGAGAGGAGCTGGAGCCACTAATTCAAGAAGGTAATGAACTTCCTGATTTACCTGAGTTTGAGGGATTATACTGGTTAGAAGATGGAAGGCAAATCTTTAACAAGTCCCCTGGTGACACAGTTCAGGACATTGGGGTGAAGACAGAGAATTATTGTACTCCATGTTTTGAACATTCTGAATTGCCTGTTGCCAGGGAAAGGTGTCTTCCCAGTAAGACCCCAAACGAGACTGTTCAGGATTGTGGGGTGAAGTCAACAATTACATATGAAGAAACACACCTATTGGAGAGACTGTTAATATATTTTGTCATGTACCCAAAGATGATTTATGTGCCGTTAACTGGGATGTGTTACAGGCAGGGGATCCTGAAATTATACATCTCAGTAAATATGCCAAACCACAAAATGAAGATGTAGGTGTGGATGGGAGGAATGGGAAGTTATGGTGGTATGAGATGAAAAATGATATATTATATCACATGAAACCTAACCCCCGTACCAATCAGGTTGATTCCAGGGTGGTAATACCTTGTAAGTATAGGACATGGGTTCTCGAAGAAATTTGCAGAAAGAAAGGGTACTTAGATTGTGGAGAAGTATTAAAATGTCTGGTACCATATTTTCACTGGCCTGGTATGTATCGACAGGTGGCAGTGTTTTTATGGGAATGTAGGAGACATGTTGGAATATATGGGAAGGATGGATCCTGAAGGGCTGATAAGCACAACAGGTGGCTGCCCTGGAGAAAAGGGAATTCTTCCTATAAGAATAATGATGTTAGAAGTGTTAGGTGGTAGATTTTTAAAGAGGGTTGTACTGGGTTGGGGTGTCCTAATCTGAGCAGTACATGTTCTCTCTGTTGGGAATTAAAAAGTTTAAAGGGAGGTGGTTAGAGAATAGCCATGTGATGGAGTTCTGATAACTATAGGAGACAAGGTATTATTACTTCTTGGTTAAAGTAATTTTGTGGGGGCTGTTTCTGGGTTAGAATTATCTAATTAGTGGAATTGAATTGACGGGGGATATTAACTGTTTCTAATTGTGTTACTTCTGTGTAATTTCCATGTTATTCATTGGATAGTATGTCATAGATTTTGAAGTAGTGGCTCCGTAAAATGAAACCCCAGAGTATGAATGTGTCGAAATTTTCAAACGGGTTAGAGATTGCAGTATTAAGGGACCCTGGGGTGAAGCTTTAGGTGTGGGTGGGCTAGAGCTCCACCGGTTTGAATATAGTTTCTTTTCTCTATCAGGTGATGTTGATAGTGTAGGACAACCAAATTATTGGTTGCCCTCTTAGGCGGGGAGGAATGTCACAGGGTGCTCCTGTGAAGGGTTTAGGGTCCCCGAGTTAATATACATAAAAATGGGAGGGAACCTGAAAGCCCAGTGTTTATTTTTCTTTAGGTGCTGTCATGATGTTGTTTTGTTCCACTGTTCAGTTTGAGTGGGGGCTGTTTCAAAGTCTGTTAAGGTAAAAGACAGCTGCTGCTTAATGATATTATGTTGAAGTATGGAATGAATAACAGATAACAAATGAAAGGATAATTGTCTGATTAATGTTGAATATTTTGCATAGCAGTATTCCTGCATTTTCCCTTCCCTCTCGTAGCTGTAGAATATGGCTTCTACCTTTTTCCCGAGTAAATGATTGGATAGACAAAGTTTAGATATAATATTTTCTATTACTATCTAAATGTTTATTATTTTCCACTATATCAGGGGCATAGTAAGCCCTCCGTTAAGTAAAATGGAAAGACATTATGTTATAATAGTACAAAGAAGCCTTGTAGTGCCCGTTGGTGTTTCAGTTGGTTTATTTTGGAAAAAGGCAGTGGGGAATCTTTTGGGTGTCCCCTTGTTTATTTTGTGCCCTTTTCCCATTTCAAAAATGTCCTTTTGGAGCCGTTTTGTTAAAGGAATTAATTTGATTCTGTGAAGATGAAGACGCTGATATTGCATTTTCTCTTGTGGTTTGTACTGCATCAGGGTGTGTGGTAAACTGTGTAAGTAGGGCTTTTGCCTACCGTACTTCAGTTGTGCTGATTTTCTAAGTCCAGACTTCTGTCCCGAATTCCCTTCTCGATAGTGCGGAAGTAAAAGCTCTGTGAAGATGCACAGAGTTGCAGCAGTTTCAAACTACCGCTTAAGAAGCTGTATTGTGGTCGCCTAATTTTGCAATTCTGTAGAAAGGAACATATTAGGATAGCATATGCAAACATGAGCCAGCTGTGCTTTTTGGTGAAACCATTTAAGTGTTTCTGTATGTCCAGATATGAGGTGTTCTCGGCTTTGTGTGGAATGTGGAACGGATGTCGGTTTTGTTGTGACCCCTAAGAAGGAGGAAAGCAAAGTAATGGTAATAAGAATCCTTTCTGATTTCTAAAAATCCCCTTTTGATTTGGCCTGGGTCTCTTGTACAGATTGTCTGTATGTAGATTGGATGGATGCCCGGAGCCGATTGCCGGCTTCCCCCTTTTTGTTGAAGCGTCGGCTTGCATTTTTGTAGAGGAATGACATTCGGTTGATGTTGCTGCCTGGCACTGTTTTTGGATAGTTTTATTCCCTCCTTATGTGCCGATAAAAATCCTTGATTTTGTTTTAACATTGCGGCTTTGTCTTTTAGAGATAAGCCTCTGTGTTACTTTTCGATAGTGCGAACATTCGCACTGTCACAAAGTCAATTATTGTTAGATTTACAATTATAATGAACTCTAGCTGTTATAGTATTTGTATTTGGAATTTGATTAACCTTCCGAGGGTGAAGTGAGGAGGTTTGAAGTTGAGTCTGGGACTTCTTTGGGACGAGAATGTTTGTAGCATTTTGAGGTTCTGAGTTCGGTTCCTGCCGGCGTCTTTGTTCTTTTAGGAATCCACTGGCCACAACTGCATTCCTTATATTAAGTATAGGAAGGGGAGGTGCTTTCAGTCACTAGAAATAATGTTTAAAAAACACCTAAAAAGAGTTTAATCTACTTGTATGCTTGTAAATATTTTTCTAACGTAATTAAAAGGGGCATTACGTTTATAAATAAAATAAATACTTTGTAAATCAAGATTTAAAGTATATAATTATATGCTGGGTAGAGTTAAATAATCACATGTTCCCTTTAGGGGATAAAAGCAGACTATTTGGGTTGAGAGGTAGATCATTCTGTTTGCTGAGGGTCTGGAGGTATACTCTGGAAGCTGCTGAAAAGTGCTCTGTGGAGATTTTATGAACTGTGTTATTTGCTGCTCCAAATGGAACATTTATAAATGCCAGATTATTTTGTCTGCTGTGCTATCTACTGCCTCGAATGGAAGATTTATAAATATCAGATTATGCCGTCTGTTTTGATGTCTACTGTCCGAATGGAAGAGTAAAATGAAAAAAGTACTGTGCCATGCTGAAATAATCTTTGTTTGAAAAGAAAATTAATTAAAATTGAAAGTCTTACAAAGAATGGAGATGCATTTCTCTATATAACTGCCCACATACACTTGCACCCTATCACACAGAGCATCAGAGAAAGAGTGTGGAGAGATGAGAGAGCTAGAAGGAGGAGTTACACTAGATAGGGAACATGCTTTGCTAGAGACAATGTTGCTGTCACTTTAAGCTTGAGCAGCTGGCTGGCAGTAGCCTGTAGGAGTGAGTTAGTAAGCCAGGGCAGGGTTTAAGTGTATTTAAACAGGACTGGGGTTGGGGGTTTGCTAGTGCTTTTCTGTGGCACTCTTCCATTTTGCCAAATTCAGCCCTCCTAAAGTCCAACACACTTGCTTTTGTATGGCTTGACTCTACAGCTGTGTTTATTGTGAACCACACTGTTTGGTAGTCACTTTTTCTTAGATGGCTACCCACTTCTAAATCTGAGATCCTCTCTCCATCCCCATTTGAGAGTACCAGGTCTAAGCCTGTTCCCTCCAGAAACAATCAACTACAACTGTGACCCACCACCTAGGTGAGTGCCTTTTTACCTTTCGGACACCTATTTCACAGGGTTTAAGTAACAGGTCTTAAAGAATCAGAGTCAGAGAAAAGAGGTGGGAGGCCACCAGTCAAAAAATTTCAGCATAGCTAGAGGGGTCCCCAGGGCTCAGTATTGCATCCATTGCTATGTAAATGAGCAGTCAAATGCCGTAGCCAGAACCAGCATATGTCTCACTGCAGATAATATTGTTTTGATAGCTATAAGACAACATTTTAAAGATGTAGAAAGCAAGTTACAACAGGACTTGAGAAACATGCAGCGAAGGTCCCTTACCTATAAATTACTCTAGTTATGAACTGCAAGAAAACCTAGGTTGTGACCTTTCACCCTATCCCTCTAAAAGAAAAGAAAATGGGCCAATGATAAAATTAAAACACAAAGAGGGACTGACAATAACACAAGGCAAAGAATATATTGCAAGTGCAGTGAACCCTATGGAAATTTCATGGGAACTAAGTAAAAAACTTTCCACAGGTTTGGGCTGAAAATCCAGAAGACAGAAATTAGGGTCTACATACAGGAATTTACAACTCCAAGAGTTTATTGAAAATATTTATTTTGGGGTTCTTAAAAATACTGACACCTCAGGCAGAGTTTAAAAAATAGTTGGGGGGGGATTGAACTTGTAATTTACAGTATATAATTATACTATTTTTCCCAATCTCAGTCTTTAGTTTGAAGGGGATGCGGTCCCCATCTTCAAATGGTTGGCATGGCACTAACTGTGTTACTGCTGCACTAACCATGAATAGTGGTAGCAGTCGGACATAATCAGAGGCCTCCATTGTGCCACCCTATACTGACAGCATGACCATGTGGAATGTACCACTATCCTATAAATATTCTGGGCATCAGCCTTCTCAGTAAGTCTGGACACTTTCTCCATCACCACCCCATAACTTTCATTGCAACAAACTGCAGGGATAGGAGCTGGTGTCACCAATATCTTAAAAGCTTCCCACCCATGGTGCACTCAACTAGTATGAAAATAAATATGACCCAGATGCCATTATGTGGTGACTAGGAGTTTGGGCAAAATACAGTTTCAAAAATGAATTTGGATTGAAAGGAACATAATCTTGGAATCTATACATGGAAACATGGGGCCGAATTCTGAGGTACACAGACCAGTGCTGAGTGACAAAGGACACTAAGTGCATGATGGCACACTGCAATTCCATTGATTCATGCACAGCACAGGTGACATCTACTTTCTGTATGCCTATAAAGGTCAGTGGGGGTGTTGGAAAAGAGGCAAGAACTACCACAAAATTGACACAATGGCTTTTTACTTACACATAATGACCCTTGTAGAACTACAGTAGGTGCACACTACTCTGCCCTTCCCATGTAACAGAACTGGAGAGCTGTGCTCAGGTACAACTGGTGTCTGGTTAGCTAGAAGTCAAACCATATTGATGCAATGGCTAACAGACAAGCAGGTGGGAAGGGAGGGCATCTGAGGATCAGGCCTATGATCATTAGCTTTCACAATTAAACTACCTTTTCTTGCCATCAACTGAAGTGAAAAATCCTCTTCTTTTCATAGCATAAAATATCACTCTGGAAATGATGACCATAATGTTAGAAGTGAAAAAATTCAACTACATGTAGAAAGGTACAGAAACAGGGGCAGTTAAGGATGTTCCCTGGGACTTCAGATTTGCATAAAGTTTCTATGGCTTTTTACAGGAACATATACTTTTGTATATGTATGTTACCGTTATTTGTTTTGAAGGCTATAAGCCTGTGTTTCAATGGGAAAGTGGGGGACACACACCACACTCCCACAAAGTAGTACATAAATTGTGCATATCCAAGCACTTGTTGGCTGCTCATTTCATTGTTCCATCATCCTCCTTTCTTCCTCTGGTGGTCTCTTTCCTTATGGGAATCTTAGACCTGCTTCCATATGGTACTCTTGGTCTAAAGCTGTTTGTCTCTACAACACCTCAAAGGGTGATGACCCCAAGAGGGTTCACATGTTTTAATGCACCCCAAATGGGTGGTAGTCTCTATAACAGGGACAGATGGAGTGTTCTCCAAAGCTGCATTGCCCAAGCATTCAGACATGAATTTATACTCACACCTACCGTATATACTCGCTCATAAGTCCTTTTTTGGGGAGTTTTTATCAGCACTTACTTTAAGGGTCCCGACTTATGAGCGAGTCACTACAAATCACTAAAATTTTCATGAACCAAAGCCGTGAAAATATACGCTTTTCAGCAGGCTTAATTGCGTCCCGCAGTAAATGGCATCAAAGGTTTGAGGATGCATGTACTAACACATCGTTACATTGTGTCCTGTGGTGTGCTTAACAAGGCTCAGCTCAGCTGGTTTTAATTGACACTTTAGTATTTAGCATAATTTAACAGCATTTAGACTTAATTGCAGATAGTGAGCTGTTAAAAACCAACGCATACCTCCTGCTACCAATGAGCCTCTGAGATGCCCTAGTTTAAACAGAAACACTGCTCCTATACTGCAGACTTTAAATTAGTCATTGTTCAGCATGCAGAAAATCACAGTGCTCAGTTAACAAAAGCCAGTCCGAATTATGAACGGGTCAAAGAGAAGTGTGCTACCGCCCTCAGTTGAATCATAGCCCCCCTGACTTATGAGCAGACTGACTTATGTGTGAGTATAGATGGTACTGCAATATAATCCTGTTCAGTATTTTCATCAATCAGTCATCCTATCAATTATTCCTATTATGTTCCAACAATCATTCCATTTTGGTTGACTAAGGATTCCAACATAAGTTACCAAATGGACCAGTGAATTTGTTGTTTACCTTATTATGTCATGTCCTGCTATCAATTTAAAATAGATTACAGTAATGTAAAAAGCTCCCACATTGGCCGTTAGCATATTTTAACACATGCTATGTACGTGGCTGGGGTGGTTTACAGAGTATGATGCACCTTGATCCCAGTACGATTTGTGAATTATTTAAATGTGATGATGCAATTATGACCTGATGTTACTAGTGTGCTTAGATCAATGGATCATGTGATGAGCTAGCAGGAAGTAGACATCTTTAATAAGGCTCCCGAGTCCCAACGAAAAATAGTTATAAAATTTAACGTTTTGAAAACCCGCAGAACTGAAACAGTGAGGAGTCTCGATCGAGTAGAGGGTGTTGCATTGTGGAAGGCGATTTCAGGCTCTGTATGGTGGGCGAAGATAGTAGAACAGCACCAACGAGTGCAGAAAGGGAAATGGCCGAGATGGAGCAAGGAAGCCTCGAGCCTATGGCAATGAGAATGCCGGCGACTAAACGCTCAAAGCCCCACTCGCCGATCTCTGAAGAACCCGAGGACCGGAAGGCGGAGGGTCAGGAGGGGCAATCAACCTCCGAGGACATCACTGAAATAAAACAACTCCTGAAAGGGCTGGTAGCTGATTTTACAATTGTGAAGCCGGCTCTGCATGCTCTTACGCAGAGAGGGGGATGTAGAGGCTAGAGTTGCATGCAGGAGAGAAAAATGGGAACCATGGAACAGGACTTGATTAATCTGAAAAGGCAAGTGAAAAAAATAGAAAACCGTCTTGAGGATCAAGAAGCGAGGAGCCAGAGGAATAACTTAATAATGGCAGGAATGCCAGAGAAAACGGATGGCTCAGATTGTGTCGCCTTCACACAAGATCTTCTTCTGAAGCTATTTGGGCCCACGCCATTCGGCGACTCCTACAACCTCGAGAGGGCCCATCACAAGACTGAGAGAGACCCTCTCAATCGA
Organism: Neoceratodus forsteri; assembly: GCA_016271365.2. Lineage (NCBI taxonomy): Eukaryota > Metazoa > Chordata > Ceratodontiformes > Ceratodontidae > Neoceratodus > Neoceratodus forsteri. The sequence continues at coordinate 409,485,518 of CM028133.1, read as the reverse complement.
GCTGTCCTCGAGTTATCATAATGCGGTTCCTGAATTACAAGGAGAAAAATTCATGTTTTAAATAAAGCTAAGTTAATAGAAATTTACACTGGAATGGGGCTTCTCTCTGGCTGTTTCAAGACTTGGTTCCTTCGGTGAGAGAAAACAGAAGGAGTATACCGACATAAAAAGAAGCTGTATATGGCAGGGCTGAAATTTAGATTACAGTATCCAGCCACCTTGGTGTAAAGTTGTCAAAGGGGACAGAAGGTACCACAGCAGGAAGAAGCTTTGGAAAGCCTTATAGAGGGAGCTACTGATTTGTTCAAGTCGGGGACCTGAAGGGAAGAAAGGACTGGTGAAATGTAAACATAACAGTGGAATAGGGAACTAGCAGCATTGGGGAAAAGTGACATTAGTGGGTAGAATTATGTTATTGAGATGCTTTCCTTTTGTCTTTCCTCTCCATGAGTGGGGAGAGTAGGTTTGAGAGCTTTGTGAAGTGGCAAACAAAGCCCTTTTCTTTTGTTAGATTCAGTGGTTACCTTTGTTATTTAGGGTATATTTTAGGCTACTACAGCAGATCACCTAATGGAGTTAGTGGCTCAAGTTACTGAGAAGCAGGTTCCCTTCAATAATCTAAAGTTAAATGGATGGTAGGTTAGACTGAACCTGAAGCTGGGGGGGCAGAGGGATACCGCGGGTTCACATTGGGACTCGGGGGCATTGGAGACACCTTGAGAGCTGACTCATACACGTCCTGGAAAATTAGGAGGGCGATCGAGGATCGGGGTAGTATGAAGGGAGCTATGGGGAAAGGAGCGAGAGAGAAACCAAGACATGTGATGTAAGGAAAACAAAATGTATGAGAGTGAAGGTCAAGGGCGAGGCTGTAGTAGATGGGGTCACTTAGAATTCTATCATGGAATGTGAAAGGTCTCAGGGGGAGGAAGAAAAGACTGGTTATACTAAGATACATTAATCAGTTGGGGTACATATTGCTGCACTTCAGGAAACCCATTTATTGAATGACGAGTTGCATTTACTTAGGAAGGGATGGGTGGGCAAGGTAATTGGAACTGGATGTGCGAAAGCCTCGGGTGGGGTAGCGATATTAATTAGGAAAGATTGCCCATATATAATTGGGTGCACCCAATCGAGAGAGGATGGTAGGGGAACATACACGATGGGCTCATTTTTGGGACACCCATTGCTGTGTGCTTCAATTTATGGCCCCACTCCGGCTAAATCAGAATTTTTCACCTCATTGGAGGCTGATATTGTTGCACTCCCTCAGGGCTCATCTATGTTGGCAGGAGACTGGAATATATGTTTGGACAATAGGGTCGACAGGAGTCCCCCGTCCAATAAAGTACCCAGCTCTTCGCAAGCAGCACTATATGGATTTTTGGAAGTTACTGCATTAGTAGACCCATACAGGTTCTACAGAAAAGGGGAGACGGAGATGACCTTTTATTCAGGAGTACATAAGACATATACCAGGATCGACTTCTTTTTGGTTAATAGGGAAGTTTTAAGGGGGATTGCAGGTATGTATACTTTTGAAAGAACACTGTCCGACCATTCCCAAATTCAGCTGTTATGGAAGATAGACAACATTCCCCCTAAGCCATATCGATGGCATCTAGATGTAGGGGTGTTAACGGTGGACAATATGGTAACTAAATTGGAGGGTAAACTTAAGGAAATTATTCAGAACCAAATCCCAACTCTTGAGGATAAGAAATTAGCTTGGCCCGTCTGCAAAGTGCTGTATGGAGGATGGGCACAGGAATATACAGCTAGGCAGAACAAATTAAATAGGGCTCGGGAGGAATTCATATTGGGGGCCATTAAGTCTCTATCACCTATAGAAGGTTGCTCTAAGGAGATGGATAGGGAACTAAGAGAACTAAAAGAGGAATTTGGAGGTATACTGTACTATAGGGCAGACCGTTGGCTGGAAAGACTGAATGCTAAATATTTGCTACAGGGGGACATGCCAGGTCGATTATTGGCCCATAGGATTAAGGAGCGGGAGGCAGAAAGAACGATTGTGGCAGTGAAGTTTGGAGGAGAGTTTATCTCGGAACCTCAAGGAATGGCAGATGCCTTTGTGGATTACTATGCTGCAATATACCAGGAGGGGGCCCCTAGCTCAGTGACAGAAATTGGGGGGTTCCTGGATGAAATACCATTGCCTAGATTAGGCCCAGAGCAGGCCCAGGCCCTGGCTGCCCCAATATCAGAGCTGGAAATTATGGAGGTAATTAAAGACTTGCCAAATGGGAAGGCACCAGGACTTGATGGTCTGCCAGCCAAATTTGATAAAGTTCATGCAGCGACAATAATACCTTTATTGAAAGAACTCTTCTCAACCATTATGAATGGAGGGGTCCCCCACCCTCCACTATATCAGGCCTATATCACGCTGATTCCAAAACCAGATAAACCCAGACACCTACCAGGTAATTATAGGCCCATAGCTTTAATAAACCAAGATATTAAGATACTTACAAAAATTTTGGCTAATAGGGTCTTGAAAGTTGCTCCTTTATTGATCAGTCAAGAACAAGTCAGTTTTATGCCAGGGAGCGGGGCTTATGATGCATTAAGGAAACTCCATCCCATCTTAGAAAGAGCTGCCATTTCAAAATCCGCTATGGCTTTAATAGCATTAGATGCCGAGAAGGCGTTCGACCGGGTTTCCCATCAATTTTTATTTCTCACAATGGAGAAAATGGGGTTTCCAAGGGGGTTCCTAGGAGGCCTTAGAAATTTTTATGAAGCTCCTACAGCCAGAGTCCTATGCAACGGATATCTCTCTAAAGAGATTCTTCTTAGAAATGGAACTAGGCAGGGCTGTCCCTTGTCACCAATTTTATTTAATATATACCTGGAACCTCTGTTAAGATCCCTTGCTATGGAACCAAGGGTTCAGGGGATTGAAGTTTTGGGGATAGAGCTTAAATTATCGGTATTCGCCGATGACATCTTGCTGCACTTAAGTAATCCGTCTGTTAGCTTTCAAAGTGCACTGGAAATTATCGGGAAGTTTTCAAGGGTGTCTAATTATAAGTTAAATTTATCTAAAACCCAAGTTCTTCCACTTACCGTGCACACCCATAGGGCAGATTTTGAGCATCTCCAACTTAATTGGGCCCCGGAAAAAATTTAATACCTGGGAATCTGGATTTTGGCTAGATCAGAAGATGGGGTGGAGAAGAATGTGGGTAGCATTGTGGCTAAAATTAAACAGGATATTGAAAGGTGGAGGAGGCTTCCTCTAAACTTCACTGCCAGACTGGGACTAATTAAAATGAACCTTCTGCCTCGATTACTGTACCCGATTTGTCTTTCTCCCTATATTATCCCGAAGGGAAGGCTCAATAGTATTCAAAGGATTATTTCAGAATTCCTATGGGATTCTAAACCTCCAAGCAGGAAACATGCCGTTTTACGTCTCCCCCATCTGAAAGGAGGCATGAAGCTTCCAGACTTAATGTTATACTATGTAGCAGGGAAACTAGGGTATATAGAACATTGGGATAGGCATCAGGGAGACGAGGCATACACGTCAATGTGGCTTCGAATTGAACAACTTATCCTAGAAGACATAAAACTTTCCCCAACTGCATTATTATTTGTAGATCTGGAGACTTTGCCTGGCATAGGAAAGCACTCTCCGATATATAAATCAGTTAAAGCATGGTGGGAGTGGTTAACCCCACGGCAGAAGAGAGCACAAAGGGGGGCAAGGAACAGCCCATAGTGGGAAACCCTAATTTTCGCCTGGGAAACCGAATACTGAGAGGTCAGTGGACATCACTGCTGTCGGAATTCAAAGTGGCAGACTTTATAATTGCAGACAGGGTGCTTTTGCCAACTCAGACTAGGGACTGGGTTTTTTTAAAAAGATCCAGATTACCAAGCTGTTACAGAAGTTCATGTGAGATAATAAAGATGGGGGGAAAAATTTGTTTACGTGGGATCATTTAAGGAAGTTGGACCTTTTACAGCATCCCCTTTCAAAAGTATACAAGGTCCTGTTAGACTATGTTTGCACAGAACCCGAAAACCAGATAATATATTGGGAAAAAGCATTATCCCCTCTGAGGCCGGACTGGACAGAAGTTTGGAAACACATGAAAGCTTTGCCTATACCGAAGTATAATACTATGCAATTTTTTATCTGTTCAAATATCTACTACATCCCTGCCAAGTTGTGTTCTAGAAAACTCAGACAGACAGATCGGTGTTTTCGCTGTGGCATAGAACCAGGTGACCTATTACAAGTATTGTGGACGTGCTCTCGAATTCAGCCATTATGGGTTCAGATTGAAAAAGAAATGGATCCCATATTAAACTACTCGGAGTACATTAGCCCAGAGATATGTATATTAGAGACATGAGTAGGGTACTCACAGGCTCAGCTAAATATCATGTGTCCTCATGTCAGCTGTAGTTAAAGCATTTGTCCTAAAACACTGGAAGGAGGATAGAATTTATGGCTATGCTCAATGGGTTGGGGACCTCCTACAGGTCTTGAGAGACTTAACAGCATATGCTGGCGAAGGGAAAAGAAATTATATGACAGAAGGTGGGGACCTTAGAGGCAGTGTACTCAATACAGTTGAAAGGTCCTCGGCTCAGATCTGTCTGTCTGGAGAAGAGAAGCGGTTAAATTCTCTTATGAGAAAGTCTGAGGGTTTGAAAGTGAATGGAATTATATGACTGTTATTAGATAGGTTCTATATACTATAGTCATAACTCTCACATAAACTTGTTTGCCGAGGTCACAAGATATGCTTTTACTTGGTTGGGCACATGGGATTCTCTCTCCTTCCTAGGGACACAGTTATTCAAGGATAGTCCGGAATAGGTACACCTATGGATTGGAGTGACAACCCGATATAGTAAGTTGGACTATGGTTAAGGCTAGACAAATACCGAACTCGAGAAAATGGATTTGAAGGTTACTTTGAGAGGAATGGAGTAAACTGTTTGGGGATAATAAAATTTAACTGTGATTGTATATAGTTTGGGGGTTATATATAGTTTCCATATCCAGTTTAGGGATGTGGGCCTGGGTGTGTATCCTGGGATGTATGTATGTACGTTATTGTGTTGGAAACAATAAAACCTTAATAAAGAGGTTAAAAAAAAAACTAGTGTGCTTAGATCATGAACTGTTAGTTTTAACAATGCAGTGTTCTATTCCATTTCTACATGTGTAAAAATAGGATTTTCTTTTTTTGGTGGGGGTGAGGTAGTAAGGGTTTATTTATTTATTTATTTAAATGTTTCACCAGGAAGGCACACTGAGCAACAAGTTGTTCATCTCCTGGTGCGACCTGGGGGGAGGAGGAACAATGGAGATAGAGCAGTAATACAAACATACACTCAATACGTACATCTAAGTTGCATAAGTCAGCTTTACAAACATTAGCATAAGACAGGTGCATTGTACAGTGTAGCTACAGCACATTAAGGTGCATTGATGTGAGGTTATTTATATGACTTTGTTTAACTCTGTTTTGTTGATCTTCTCAGTTCTGTTTTATTTCTTATTCTGAATTCTATTATTTTCCCTTTTGTAGTATGGCCTTCAAAGGATCCCAAATAGTATGTATTGTTGTTTTGTTATTCATGTTATGTTCTAGATCATTTTTATTTATTTATTTTTATTTATTTAGTTGTTTAACCAGGTATAGCACACTAAGCTGAAAGCTTTTTGACAGGAGCGACCTGGGAGCACAAGGAGGTTAAGTGACTTGCTCAGGTTCACACAGTATGCAAGTGGAAGCTGTGGGATTCAAACCCAGGTCTGGTCTGCTGGATGTCACCAAATTTGCAGCTCAGAGCCTTAGACCACTGCGCTATACTGCCTCCTTAATGCCTTTTAATTTCTTCCTTGGTTTCCTTTTTTAAGTTGTTATCTTTAATTCATAGAAGATCCCATTGAGATGTGGCTTGGACACCAGCATTGCCACCTAACATAAGTGCTCCATCTCACGGCTTAATAAATCTAATGGCATCCAACCTCTGAATGCACCCTAACTCAGTAATTTAACCTGTCCTGCACTATCATTATCTGGAGCTTCCAGTAGTGCTTTTCTTTTCTTCTCACTCACAGTGCAGGTGAGTTGATGTGCCTGGTTTGTTGGGCCTCCTCAATGCATTGCCCCACCAGCCTAATAGTTCTCCCAAATGCTGGTTGAAACAGCAGAAATCCATTCAGCCTGCACTCACACTATGGCTAATGTCAATGACTTGACTGACAGAGTGACTGCCATGAAGGTTCAAGCCTACAAAAACAAGTGTAGAGTTGATGAGATGCATGCCCAGCTCTGTGACCAGAACCAGCTTCTTCATCAGCTCTGGAATGGGGTTAAAGATATGGTCAACAGACACCAATGAAACAACTTGCAGTTTATCCACTTTCTGAAGGGCAGTTAGTGCATGGACTGCACAGATTTTCTGCAGAGTCCTTCTTATACTACTACATTCCTAAAACTGAGAGCCATATGAAATTGACGGATCATAATAGTCATTGGCCCCACACCCCAGGGAAGAAGAGCAACCTCACCTGATTCTGGTGAGGTTTCAACACTATCCAATGAAGGAGAAAATCCTCAGGATGTCCTGCAAGCATGGGCCCCTAACTTTTAAGGGGTACTGCATTCAGATTTTCCAGGATTTCTCCCTGGAGTTGGCTAAACGTCTCCATGCCTTTACTGATGTTCAGAAGAAACTCTTCATGTGGAGCAGTCTATAGTCTATGCTACCCTGCCACACTCTGCGTAACTATAAATGTGTACACTGGGACTTCCATTCCCCACAGGCAGTGGATAGCTTCATCCACTGGCAGTGGCCTTCCTGCTTTCTGCCCCACCCTGCACAGAACTCCATCCAAGATCACCAAGACAGTGCCTGCCTCCTAATGGACTGCTCAGTTCCTCCTTTTTCTACTGAACCTAACACTGTGGATGACCAGAGTCCCCACCAACTTATTAAGAGTGCTTCAAAATGGTGGGCAAGAATTGGAGGATCAAGAAAAGCCTAAAGAACAAAGAAAGGCTCAATCTGGCAAGCTCCAGAGCCGTAGTTGCAGTTGCAACTTTCAGCTCTCCTCTGAAGACTCTCCACTGCTGTCCAATGCCAATAAGTTTGCCATCCTCAGTCAATCCTTCCGAGCAGGCTTGCTGATTTTCCACCACTCTCTCTGGTGATGGTCTTCCTGAAACATCAAGAGATTTCAACTGTATCCTGGGTCACTATAGTGGTGGCTGTTCCACTACCAAGCAACAACTCTTCAGAACCAGAGGATATAGCTACTACCACAGCAACACCAATCACCATCACCCAAACTAAAGCTGCTGAGGGCTGGTCTGTTTGCTATACAGTTGCACTGTAATTATACCAAGTCTCTGTCGGCTCTGCAACCCAAAATTTGATGTTATCTCTGAAGGTATTTTTTTGCCTTGTTGTGTTAACATGTGGGTTCCTCTCTGAATCACAGTTGTTTGCTTCCTCATTTCCTTTTCAGTAATATTTACTGTACCTCTAGGACTCAAGTGTGAACTGTACTGCAGGGCAGGGACACAGCTTGTGATGTTTTTCAGGTCAGTTACCTAATTAGGTCCCCAGATCAACAAGACATTATGCCATCTGCTTTGTGTGTTTTATTCCCACCCTGGGCTTTTAGAGGACAGCTAAGCTGTGGGGGGGCTTTAATTTGGACCTCAACTGTAGCTAGTGATGCCTCTGTCCTCCCAACAGTATGGGCCTCACTTGAGGAGGAGCCAGTTATTTCTTGCAGGCAATGACTTCCTGTATGGCAGAATTCCTGCCAGTCTGCTCCGTGGAGCTAACCACCACCTCAGCAGTTTGGCAGCAGAATGGACTCCCTTTTGCATGTTCATGTGACTTCTCGCACATGCAAGTTTTGTCACATGGCATCCAGCTTGCAGGTCTAACATGGCAATCTTACTCTCTCCCCTTGGTTCTACCCAAGATGGAACTGCCATACTGTTTCACGCACTAAATGTCTAAGATCCCGATCCATGATCCATCTCAAAAATGGATCCATTCAACAGCTGTAGACCACTTCTTCCCAGCAATGCACAGGACTTACAATATAGTCACATCAATTACTGGCTGCTCTACCCCTCACTAACCCAGTCCCTCTCTCATACCTTCATTGGGAATGTGGTACTCTCAGACCATGGCCTAGTGGTGGTCTCTTTGCAGCTGGTCCCCCCTCAACCCAATTACTCCAACTGGAGATTGGACCCCTTGCTTCTCTCTGGTCCTATCTTTGACCATCATGTTGCCAAAGAGTTAATAGTTTTCTGCAAAGAAAATGTCTCTGCTGAGGTCTCCCTGCCACTATCTGGGAGGTATACAAGGCATACTTATGGGGCTGCATTATTAGTTTCACCTCCCAGGCATAAAAAAATGGAGCAGAAAGACGGTTCTCTTATCCAGAGAATCTGAGTTGGCCTTGGTGCAGCTCAAACATAAGTACTGGAAAGGGGGTCAATGAGCCAACAACTGCTTGCTCTTTGACTACTAGTCCAAAAGTCAAGCAGACACATTGGTGCCCTGAAGGATGGGGGGGGGGGTTCTGCACCAAACTCCCTGGAAGATCAATGAGGACATGAAGGCCTTTTATGAAGACCTCAATAGCTCCACTAACCCCCCTGGATGAACAGCCTCATTTTTATCCCATCTGCAGCTTCCCCACCTTAGCAGTTCATAGAAGGGCTCCCTGGATCAACCATTCTCTGTATCAGAGGTGACCAGCACCATTAAACCTTTATCTTCCTTCAAAGCCCCTGGGGATGTTGGCATCCCTGTGCACTTATACTATCATATACCTGATCTTGTAGGCCCCGTGTGAGGCTATTTTTACCCATGGTCATGTAACAGGGGAACTACTCCCTTCTTTAGAGGGTATACCTTTACCATCACGCTGAAAAAGAACAAAGATCTTCTGTTCTATGCCAGTTATCATCCCATTTCAATTATAAATGTGAACTGCAAGATTCTAGCCAATGTCCTGGCTCACAACTGGAGCCCCTTGTCCTCAAACTAGTATATCTGGCACAAGCAGGCTTTGTTAAACGTAAGCTGGGATTTCACCATATAAGGTCTCTTCTCACCCTCATGACACAGGTCCAAGTAGAAAACACCTTGGCAGGGGCTGTATCAATAGAGTTTGAAAAGGCTTTCACTTTAGTCCACTGGCCATACCTGTCTATCCCACTTCTGCTTCAGAAAGGTACCCAACAGAAGTTCTCCACTTCCCCCCTCCTGTTCCTGCTGGTCATTGAGCCACTTGCAGTGACTATCAGAATTCAGAACTCACCTTGGCATACAGGATGTTGGCATCAGCTTAGAGGAATTCTCCACTCTGTTATATGTAGATGTTCTTTTGGTCTTATTATCCTCTCCTGACAGTTCAGTGCCTTCACTGATCAATTGCTAGAGTTTTTCTCTAGGATGTTTGGTCTGTAAATAAACAGGAACAAGACACATGTCCTTCCACTTATTCAGTCCTGCCCCTCTGTCCCATTCGCATAAGAAGACCTCTCATGGGTCTCAGAATGCATTCCTTTGTGAGTTAGAATTATAAACACTATCCCCTCCATCCTAAAAGTCAGCCAGCATCCATTACTTTAAGCCTTGCAATAGGAGTGTGACTGCTGGATGGTGCTGAAATTTTCACTGGCATACAAGATTAAATCAATCTGCATGGTAACTTCTGCTAAGCCACTGTATATCCTTAGTTATCCCCCCTCCCCAGCAATCCCCAGACAATGGCTCTCCAAAATGGGCAAAATGCTTGGCTTATTTCTCTGGGAAGGACACACACCCTGCTATAGTTATACTAAATTGAGGGCTCACTTTTCTGCAGGGGGGAGGGCCTATCCTTGTTCAAGGATTACCATTTGGCATTTTGAGGGGGCACAAACTGTCCACTGGCTTGAGGAGTTCACTGAGCCTTCTCCTCTATGGGACCATATGGAATGTTTGCTTCTCTCAAATTACTGTCAATGGGCCTGATTTTTAAAAGGCAATCTTTGACGTATTTTCCCTGTGCCAAATGGGTATGATGCAAGTGGCACCTTACATCAAAGTTTGTAGCAATCATAATATTCAAACTAAGCCACCCTGCACAACCCTTGCAGCAGAAGTGCCATTGCGCCAGGTCACAAGGGAGCTTGCACCATGGTGGAGATACACCATCCCCTTTTTTGAAATTTTGGAAGCCCCACTGTGGACATAACAGGGGGATCAGGTTAGACTAGTCATGATGTAGTCAAAGGGTAATGTGCCACTGCCAGATAATGTAGCAATTATGGGGAACTGCAATTAGGGGGCCTGGGGCAGAAGGAAAATGAGGGATGCCTAAGGGGGCATTTGGGATACAGTAGCAATGTCAGGATGGTGATGTAGCACCCAGAGGGAGCCATTCACAATGGTAGACAGCTGATCAGACAGCTTAATGGGAGGTTTGCAGGGATGGACCATGACTTGACCCCAGGTAGGCACAGCCCTGGCACCTGCACCATAGGTGTCAAATCCCCAGCACTGTAGGTGGGAAGCAGTGGTTGTCAATTGAGGGCTGCCAGTGATAGAGGGGAACATTCTACAGGCACTGCAACAGTCCTCTGGTACCCAGCACGCTTGTGTTGTGGTAGGATGCCTCACTCCTACAAGGTTGGGGATTGTGGCAGTTATGAGGCAGGTGCCAGGGCTGTGTCCACCTGGGGCCAGGTCATGGTCCATCCCTGCAAACCCCCTCTAAGCAGTGCCTCACACCCCCGAGGGCATCTCCCATGCTTCTTCTGCCCATAGTCCCCTCCTGGGAGGCATATTCACCCCCACAACTTTGCTGCCCCTCCAGTGTTGTGTCAGGTGGGGGAGATGGATCCCTGCATCAAACCCCGCAGGTGCACCAAATGTTTAGAACAAGCCTGCAGCTGCAGCAACTTCTGGGTCTCTGATGCAGGGACACCCTGTTTTATAAAATGTTGTGCAGGGTCCATAACACACCTGGAGTTTGCTGCAGCCCTAGAATGACGTAGCTTGTGTCACTCTAAGGCCAGTTTTAAAATCAGGCCTAATGTGTTCTAATGTATAACTCTTTATCAGACCCAGCTAAAAAAACTCTCAACAATGACAGCCTCTCATTGAACATGGCACTCCATGGGCAAGCACCAAAAACCCTCAAACGTACCATATTTCAACATCTTGAAGCTGTCCCTGTTTAGAAGTTGCCCCCAAATGAAATCCCCAGTAGAAATATAGTTTATTAATAGAAAATTAATCTGATTTGTAGCTATGGCTGGCTTCTAAATGGGATTGGCTTTAAAATAGTGAAATCAGCAGCCTAGTCAGTACAGCTCTTTGTTGCCTCCCCAGCCACTCAGATAACCCCTGACAAAGGAGAAAATAAAAGAGCACAGGTACTTGTACAGAACCAGGAACCCTTAAAAGTAGCTGACATGCTCCCCAGTTGGTTTTCTCCAGTCAGCGACAGGGTCACTCCTGAGCTGCATCTGAGCTCTCTTACAACTTCCCTGTTGGTGTTCCTGCTTGTCTGCACTTCTTATATGTAACATTATTTCAGCAGAGTTGTGGTAATGGGCAGCATTTCTTGACTTGATTATGAGAGCAGTGTGGCAGAGAGAAATGCTGTGTGCAGGTGGAGGAAGAGAGTAGTAGAGAGAACTGAGAAAGTGGGCATCTGGGATCTGGATCAGCATTGCTGTGTTACCTGTCTACCTGTCAAATGTAAGCATTAGTAGTGCGGCTATAAGCAATGACATTATTTGGGCAGAGCTATGATAAGGGGCAGCATTTCGAGACTTGATTGAAATGCCTGTCTGCTGGCAGGAAGAATCATGAGACAGAAAGAAGCCCTGTAAGTGGGCAGGAGGGTGACAGAAAGGCTTTGCGTGGCAAAAGCTGAATCTGTATTTTTATTCCTTATATGTGCTTGTTATGGGGTTTCTTCACCCCTCACCATTAATAGTTTGGCTGCCAAAAACGTAACTTGTTAAGTAAAGCTGCCCCATAATACAAGCTTCCCCCATGTAGAAGTCATGGCTGAAAACTAAAACATGAAATAGAAGACAAGGCTTCCAAATAGTGAAATATGGTATGCCTCTGTGAAATAAACCATGTCTCCAGATAGGCAATAAGCTAATTTTATTGGAATTCTGGAAACTCCAGGGCATCCTCTGTGTTGAGAACCTTCTGCATCCTCATACCATTCAACACATCCTTTGAATTTCTGTGCCACCATGAATGGCTTCCTTAACATTACCTTTGGAGTTTCTGTAATTCCTCAGTGCCCTCCAACATCTGCTGAGGCAGGTCCCCTCCAGGTATCCAGCCAGTGGCTTGTCCCTCCCATCATCCTGGCTTAGCCTTCAAAGAGGCAGGGCTGATGTGATATATCATACATTGCAGGACACACTCCTGGACCAGACTCAGGTGGCTAAGCATCACTGGAAACACAACCTATCCAAATCTATGTCACAGGAGGACTGGTCTCAGTGCTGGACTAGGGCTCATAGAGTCCATAGGAACTCTAGAAGCTGTCTGATATGAAACAAAGTACTACATTACAGGTATATAACCTCACAACTTTCACAGTAATTTGGTGCCCTTCCATCTGCCCAATTTTGGTAGTGATTGACCACTGATAGGTCCCTACTGCATGTCCTTTGGGCATGCCCTAGTATACAGAACTTGTGGAAAGGGGTGCATGCACCTGCCAGAGAGTAGTGAAGGTCCCTTTGCCTTTCTATCCTCTGTTGTACATCCTGGCTCTGGCCTCATCTGCCCCCCATCTTACCCAAAGTTAGTTTAGGTTTTTAACAGCCACAACTGGAGAGGCCAAATGCCTTCTTCTACAAAGATGGAGGACTATAAACACCCACTGGTTGGGTATGTGGAAAATGGTACTGGGGACCCTTGTCAACAATGAGTGCCTCAGTCATCTGGCTCTGTCAACATACCATGAAAAAAGTCATCAAATTTAGGGCCCCTTTATAACTTAACTTGGTGAGGCTGTCACTTGAACCCATAAACATTTAGCACTGCACAAGGTTACCCCCATTACTCCATATAGAAAAATAGGCTGTATTCTCTCCCAAGGTCTACTATTTGGTATCATTCTCTTATTATGTAACAATTGTCAGTAGATATTATAGCCAAAGCGTTTCCACTCTTCTACATCTTTGCCATAGGAATCCCTTCATCATATTTCTTGTTTTGGTTTACAGGTTGAGTAGTCAGTCACTAATGATAGTCAGATTACTGTTCCTGTCTGTGAATCTTCTGGCATGTATTCATATATAATATAAACAATGACAGCACATACTGTAGATTCCTGCATCACTATTAATGCATGTATCCCTGGTTAAAAGTAGCTGTTGTTATTATCTCTATCACCTTCTCCATATGATGTAGCCTGCAAATTCTTTGATCGTGAGATTCTTTGATTGTGATCTTGCATTGTGACCTAAAACACTAATATCTTGGCTCAGGGGTAGGCTAGGGACACAAATGAGGGCTTGTTTTGCTCAGGAGGGTCCGTTCTGTCAAACCATGGTGGTGGTGGTTTATTGCAATTCCTCAAATCTTTTTGATTTATTACATTTTTTATTCTTTGTTCGTGAGCTTGCAAATTCTTTGATCGTGAGGCTGCAAATTCTTTGATTGTGAGATTCTCTGACCGTGATCTTACATCGCGAGTGAGGGACAAGATGGCCCAATTTAAAATTCAATTTTCTTAGCCCAGGGGTGTCCTAGGAAGTCAAATGAGGATGGGTTTTACTCAGGGGGATTCGTCCTGTTGAGCCATGGCAGTGGTTTACTGCAATTGCTTCTATTTTTTGAATTATTAAATGTTTTATTCTTTGTTCATGAGCCTGCAAATTCTTTGATCGTGAGGCTGCAAATTCTTTGATCATGGGATTCTCTGATCGTGATCTTTGATCGCAAAATAGGGACAAGATGGCCAGATTTCTTATAATGACTTAGATAGGGAAATTTTGCCAATCTTTGACATTGAATATCTCAGAAATGGTTTGGTCTTTTTACTTTAAATTGTGAGGGAGGAAAGGCAACATTCCTCAGATGTGCCTTTTAGTGGATTGGTCAAAAAATATTACAGGGCGGCAAAGTTACAGCACTACGAAGTTGGCACTTTTCTCCATAGGATAACATTACGGCGTCCGCCATATTACAGGAATGCTTTGCCGCTCTGCTGGAAAATAACGGTTTGGTCTTTTAGGCTGAAATTTGGAGGGAAGAAAGCCAACATCCTACAAATGTGCCTTTTCATGGTTTGGGGACAAATATTACAGGGTGGCAAAGTGACAGCACTCTGAAATTGACAGTTTGTCCCATAGGATAACATTATGGTGTCCGTTGCGTCTTTCAGGGCCCATATCTCAGAAACGGTGTGAGATACAGACTTTTTGTTAAAAAAATGCTTAGCCCCCCCAGTTGAAAACTAGCCAGGAAAGTAATAATTCATACACAATTTTAATTTTTTCCTGCGTCATACGGTTCCTGAGATATAAGCAGTTTAGTATTCCAAGTAGTACTTTTCTGCTCTGAAGTCAATTATAATGCATACATTCTTTGTTTTCAATTAGTTTTTTCAATGCAGTTTTTGGAGAAAAGAAGGGTGTGCCCTTTTGTTACCATGACAGCTAGTGTTTCCAGTTGCACTTCTGTTACCATTCGAATCACCTCCCGTCTATGCCACCGTGTGTGTAACGGTTTGCGTTTTCATATGTGCTTGCATTTCTGTTTCTGTTGTCTTTACTGTTGCTATTACTGTTACCATTTACGTTTACTATTGCAGTACCATGACCTTATGTGTAATAGTTTGTGTTTTTGTATGCACTTGCGTTTCTGTTTTTATTGGCTTTATTGTTGCTGTTACCATAACCATTTGCATTTACAACTGTGGTTCCATGAGTGTGTGCATTACGGTTTGCGTTTTTGTACATGCTTGCATTTCTGTTTACTTGGGTGTTATTGTTGGTGTTACTGTTACCATTTGCATTTACAATTGTGATATCATGAATGTGTGTGTTACCAGTTGCATTCTGTATGCACTTCTGTTTGATGTCTCCATTTACATAACTGTTTGGTTCGGCGTCACTTTACGCTTGTGTTTCTATTAACGTTTGCTTTGCCATTTACGTTTGCTTTGCCATGTGCATTACTGTTGCCACTTGCATTTGCTTTGCAGTTCCTGTTACTGTGTAACAAGACATCACGTGGCGGGAGCGCTGGGCCCTTTGGGCCCTGCGCTTCCGCCACTGAATTCCTTTCATTATTTATCATCCTCTTTCTCAAAAAGAAGGGAAATTAGAGGCAAAAACTCTGTTTAATGCATCAGTTAGGGTTGTTCCACAGCAAAATAAAAGCTAGGAATTCTGGGCTGGGGTTGAAGCCCCCTTGGAACTAGCCACCCCAGACTGGCATCGGATTGTGCGTTGGGGTCATTGGTCCTAACTCTCCCCCATTCTCCTATACCTCAGCTTCTTTACACATGTGATGGGGTGAAAGTTAATGATGACCCCTAATGCACACCCCGATGCCGGTTGGGGGTGGGTTGGGGGTCCAAGGGGGGGGCTTTCAACCCTAACCCTGAATTTCCTAGCTTTTTTTGCTGTGGAACGACCCTAACTGATGCATTAAACAGAGTTTTTTGCCTCTAATTTAAAATATACACATTTTAGAGCATACTGTGTTAAGGAATTGGGCCCAAGACTACAGAAATCAAATCAAACAATAATTTAAAAGGTACAAACTGTGACAGGGAATAATAAAATAATCTCAACAGTTCATAACATGGGATCAACGAACATCAACATTGTGGAAGTTAACCTTCAGCTGGGAAAAGGATCATAAATGCACTTTTTTTCTATATATATTTTATGCTTTTTCCCCCATTTTCTCCCTGTATGTCCCTGGGTCCTGGTAAACACAGCAGTATGTGCACATGGAGGCACATATGCTCTCTTGGTGCTGCCTGAGCCCCTTCCACCCCACCCCTGGCTATCACCAGGCTCCCCCATGGCTGGAACTGCCATCTTTCCTCCACTGGCTGGCAGCCAAGGGCTGGGGAACCCCTCATCCTTTCCTGGGAGAGGAGAGCCACCTCACAGAAGCTCATTCCTGCTCTTTGCCCTCCCCCTTCCAATCCCCACCAACCCAGGCTCGTTCACAAACCCAGGTCACCGGCACAGCACAAAGTGTGGCTTCCAGTGCCTCAACCCTCAGCGCCACTGGGCCAGCTTCTTAAATGCACTTTTAAAAATGAAAATTGATGGACATATTTAAAGGCTTTAGAAAATCATGTAATTGTAGACTTAACCAGGTACAATTTAACATCTCCCACTGGATAAAGTATAGGTCATTCTTATTAAATCAAATGAATCAAAGCATATTATTAAGATATAATAGATGTGAAGCTAAAGCATGTTATCTGATACATGTAATAATGACATACAGTACAGATACACTATTTTGTTATGAATTGAAGTATTTGAAACAATCAAGCATATACCAAAGGTCAATATATGATATGAGCAAGAAATGTGCATGCTAGACATTAGTACAAATTCTCCAAACAGTGCAGCACTTGAGAAAACAACAAAAACGAGACCTTGCTCAAGAAAGTGGTTTTATTCATGCAGAGTAACTATACAATTAGAGCTTGAGCTGCTGCCAACTTTGACCTGCTACTTCTGCTATCCAGCCCTCCTTAGGGGACATGCTTCACCAGTAAACTATCAAAAAGAAATTAACACAGGAAGATACCTCAAATTTCAAACTTGTTCAGAATAAAATAAAATATTTGGAAATTTGTCTCACTCATTAAAACAAACCTTTACTTGAATACTTCTGTCCTTTGATCAAAACTATTGAAGAAGATTTGAACAAATGGATGGAGCTTCCCTTACTCTTAACAGGTAAAGTATACTGTAGGTAATCAAAATGAGTACTTTTCCAAGAATTCTATATGTCATCCAGCCTTATCCATAGACATCTGAAAGAATAGTTTAAGAAACTGGATATATTATTGAGATATTTATTTTGAAGAATAAGAAACCTAGGACAACTATGGAAGTTGCATTTAATAAAGCAGGCCTGAAACTTCCAAATGTTCTAAATTACCATCATGCAGTACTAATAAATCATACAAAGGAATTGAACAAACAAGAACTACTGTACCATAGTGGGTCTTTTTTTTAAAGAATTAATCTGGAGAAACCATGTCATAGTTTATTCACTAATTTGAAAAAATAACTGTGAGCCTGGCAACAATAACAGAAGAGAACTAAAGAAAATTTATGAATTAATATACACACACCAATGCATCAAAACATGAATCCTGCACCATCTAAAAATGTAGTTGATAAAACGTGGATTAAAGAAGGAATCAAATAAAGAGGGGACCTCTACAAAAATGACATATTCATGTCTTTTGAACAACTGAAAAGAAAATACGGAATTCCAAGCAAGGATTATTTAAAATATACACAGGTAAGAGCATACTGCATTAAAGAATCAGGCAAAAGACTACAAAAGCCAAATCAAATGATAATTCAAAGGTAAAAACTGTGACAGGGAATAATAAAATAATCTCAACAGTTTATAACATGGGATCAACAAACATTAATAATGGGGATGTTAAAATCTAGTTGGAAAAAATTCTTAAATGCACCTTTAAAGATAATAAATGGATGGAAATAATTAAGGGCATTAGAATATCATGTGATAATAGATCATCAGATAAAATGCAACATCTTCCACAGGATATACTATATGTTATGCTTTTAAAATAAAATTAATCAAAACATATTATCAAGAAGTAATAGATGTAAAAGCTAAAGAACGTTCCATGATACATGTGATAGTGATATGCACATACATTATTTTATTATGGACGAAAGCATTTGGAATAATCAGTCATATACAAGAGGTCAATATTAGCTATGAGGAAGAAATCTGCATGCTAGATACTAGTACAACACAGATTTTCGCACAAGGATATTTGAAGAAATTAATTCACCTAACATTAATCAATGTAAGAAGATGCATAGCTTAGTAATGGAAATGTACAGACCCATACACTTTAGAAATGTGAAGGAACCTATTTCTTGACTGTATGTCATCGGAGAAACTCTATTATTTGACTCAGGATGAAACACCACACACACACTATATATATATTCTTTGCAAAAAAAAAAAATTTGTTAATGCACCAGTAAAGGTAACTCAATGCCACAAAAGTGGGGAAATGTGTCTTTAGAGTTTCCAACCCTAACTCCCACCCCCACCCCCAAGCAGCAAAAGGAAAAAAAATAGGGTTTTGAGTTTCCAGAGTTTTGGCAAATCAGTGGTGGAGTCTTCCTTGGGGTTGTCAACCCTATTGCTTCCCTTTCCCTCCAGCCCATAGCCTTCAGTCTGAAGCACAAGATGCAGTTACAAGTCACTGCCTCATAGTGCTATGCTCTTCAAAGGTAGAGAAGTATGTTTTGCCACATGTTGCCAACACAATTTGTTGTAACTTTCTTCACGCAGGGCCTGCAGAATGGAGCTCATGTGTGATGCTGTTTGCTCAGGGAACAGGGTGGGTATTAGGGGTTGACAGCCTCAAGGAAGACCCCACCATATTGCAATTGCTGGTTCCAGCAACAAGATGTGTCTTCGATCAGAGAGTGAATGTTCACTGTGGGACATGTTCAGGTGAGAGAAGGTGTCTGCAGGTGTGGTGGTGGTATGGGATGTTGAGTGCTGAGTGGGAGGTTGGGGTGGCAGGGTCAGATCGGAGAGAGACTGTTTTCTTTTTTTACAGTTTTAAAAAGAAAAAACTTTGATGGACAGTTTTCTTTATTACAACTGAAAATCTATAACTGGAGATTGGGCACCCAGTGTCTTGCTACACATCCAGGAATGGGAGCAGGCAACTTGGAGAGAAGGGGTGCAGAGAAGTCATATGGGGGGATGGAAACCCACTTATATAATACAAAAATAAACATTTGGAATGGTAAGTGGGTGACATGGAGGGAAGGGGATGAGAAAGAAGTTGTACCAGGGTGGACACACCCATCCACTAGATAGATAGATAGATAGATAGATAGATAGATAGATAGATACAGAGATACAGAGAAAGATACACAGTTATACAGACAGCTAGAGAGAGAGAAAGAGAGAGAGACAGAGAAAGACAGAGAGAGAGACAGACAGGACAGGGTATAAGTGTCAAACTGCTCTCACTACAACTTGTAGCATGACTTCCAGCTGAAGCTGCAGAACTCAAGAATGTCTCACTGTTCTCATACAGAGAACACAGGTGAATGGCTCTTCTCACTAAGTTTGGCCCCCTGGACATTGGGGCATTCCAGAAAAAGGTAATTCTGTCAAGTTTAAAAAAATGAACAGCAGAAAATAGCTAAATGAGTCCTGTCTAGCTAGATTCAAATGTTTGTTTGTTTTTAAAAAATAGATAATTTTAATGTTTTTCTAGATACATCTGGTTTTTTTTTTTTTTTTTTTTTTTGCTGTCTTTTTGTCTTTACCTACAGCCCAGACAGTTAGAAATTCTAGTCTGAAATTTTCAGGGTAGAATGAGCTTGCCCCAGAATGGTGCTTTTCTTTGGTTTGGTGAAAAAGTAGTAATCCATTCCCAAGTTATAAGGATTTGGAATTTTGGTTCTGAGCACACTCAGTATTGTATCAAACATCTATCCAAAAGACCCTACTGAGCTTGCTCAGAAGAGAAATTTCAAATCCTTATAACATGGGAATGGATTTAAATTGTTTCACCAAAACAATGAAAGGCACCATTCTGGTCAAGCCCTTTCCATGCTGAAAATTTCAAACAAACATTCCAAACAATCTGGTTGCTAGGTGATGACAAAAAAAGGCAAAACACCCACTTTTTTCCCCTAAAAATGTACTACACGAACCTTGGGATGCACACATCTGACAGGAGTGAAATTTGGCACATCAAGAGGTTTTGCCCCCCCCAAACCACCCATGGAAACTTACTGTATGTGCAAATTTGTTGAACTATTAAAGTGCAAAAGGTTTAATGTTACCTAGCCTATTCTTTCCTAGCTATAGTGGCACAAGTGTGCCACTATAATGCATATTCTTTGCAAAAAACTGTGTTAATGCAACATTTAGGGTTCAGCCTACAGTGAGAAAAGTAGGGAAATGTGGTTTTAGAGTTTCAACCCTAAACCCCCTCCCCCACCCCTGAAGCAAATCAGGGGAGCAGTCTTCCTTGGGGTTGTTAACGCTAATGCTCACTGCATTCTATACAGTCCTGAAATATACACACCTGTGTCCATCACATCTGAGCTTTCTTACTACCACAGTGGGGTGAGCTTTAGGGTTGACATCCCCAATGATGACTGCACCCCTGATTTGCTTCAGGGGTAGGGTAGAGTTTTATAGCTGAAAATGCTAAAACCACATTTCACTACTTCTGTTGCTGTTAGCTAATCCCTAAATATTGCATTAATGCAGTTTTTTGCAAATAATCTCCTTACATTTTGAGATAGTATAATCGTATCCTTATTTGCCTATGGGAATGCAGGACCCTCCGAGATTATTCCTTACTGTTCTTGGCTTCAATTTGCTAGCTTAAGTAAAGCAGCAGTTCGTATCAGTCAAATTCTTACCCTTAACTTTTTATTTTATTTGAGAACACCTTTTCCACACTTTGGATTTGCTTTACCACTTTTCTTTACTGTTTGAACAATAAAAGGAACTCTCTTTTTAATATGGCTGGGACCAGATTTTCAACCCATTTTACATCACTTTTCTTGTTGCTATGATGAACAAGAATGAAGCATACACTAATCCCAGATCCTATGGGTCAACAAGTGTACAAAACCAGCTGAGAAATATGATAGAAAACCTGGGTGGAGTCATATGAAAGTCAAGCTCCTTTAATTATTTCAGCTAAAGCACACTCAAAATGAGGAAAGAAGGTTGTTGTACAAGTCAAGAGATAAGGGGCAATGTAAAATAAAATACAAAAGTTAAAAATTATACTGTAGGTCAACATTTTCAACATAATCACATACTGCTGTTGTCAGCTTATGTTGATTTGCCCCTATTTTAAACACACACACAATATAAATGTTGTTTTATGCACAAACTAACAATTAAAATAGAACTTAAAATCAATGAAGTGACACGTATATGCAGTTCTGAAATGAGATAAAATAAATTTTAGTTTAAAGCCCTACAGAATTGCCAAATTAATAAATATCTCATTATTAAACAGTTTCAAGCAAAACTAATTCTAAGCTATACAGTTATTACAATGCTCATAATGGACTCTGGTCAATTAATTCTATGGATCTCTATTATTGGATCTTGTTAGGAAGAAATAAACAGCAGAAATAAAAAACAATTGCTATTATAGTACCCCCAATCCAATGTGGGTGAACAACATCTGAGGACTTGTAGTTTGATTCATGCATTTAAATGGCAAAAAAACCCAGATATTTTGTCAGACAAATAGCATTCAGTATCCCATTACTCAATTATTGCAAGCCAGATGCCAGAGTGATTACTGAATCACTTTTTGATTCCAGTGCAACTTTTGAAATATAACCATCAAATTGAAAATATGTATGCATCATCTTATTTGCAATATGTTGGACAACAATTCTTTTATAATGGAATGGCACCTGAACTGGTGCTCCACTATAAATACACATACATTTTAGACCATTTAATGAACATCTATGTTGCAAACATCTAAACAGAGTAATTGGAAATATACAGCACTGCATGAAAAGATTTGAATCCTACCCTATATAGCTGCTGTATGGGTAATATCTCTGGGACACATGATATTCTCTGTATAGTATGTTCTGGTAGCCAAGTTGCAGGTGACCATTTAAACTTGCTGGCTAATAACCACATTTGAGGGGCAGTAGAAATGGAGGGCATTGAATCCTGCTGAAACACAGAGTCTGGGATTGGGGTCTGTTTATGGGGTGATGTGTAGTGTCTAGGTGGAACAGACTCAGGTTTAAGCATAAAAAAATTTACAGGTGCTTCAACTGACATTCAACCTCAATCAATGTTTCTGGGCTGATGCTGAGAATGAGGGGGTGGGCATCTATGGCTAGCAGATTGGTCTCCCTGTTTTTCTCTTTAATCATGGGTGGTGCTCTTATTGAAGGTTGCTCCTTTCCCTTATGCCAGTAGATTCTGTGGTATTTCAGCAATCCCATGATGGGAGGTAGAACAGGCACACATCAGTGGAGAGGAACCGAAGACTTCTGAAAGAAAAAGTTGGTGTGTTCGCACTGCTAAAAAAGCAGGGTTCAGTAGCAGGATTGGAACATGAAAGATATCAAACATGGGTGATAGACATTCAAAGTTATTCAAGTAGTAGTCTGCATATTTATTGTCAGAGCCTTGCATTTTACTTGGAATAGCTAAGCTTGGACTACAGCTGCCTAGTTCCAGTGTATGTTTTGCTTCAGTTTTGATGATTTTAGATCCTCCTTGCAGTATGTTCTCAGTGGCCTCCTGGGTCCAAAATGCTGTGGGGCTGGTGGAGATCTGGAACTTGTTGGCCCCAACTGATACCTTCTGTTGTGTGCTGAATGGGGTCATCAAGATCCCCCCCCCGGAGCCCCATTTCATTGTTAAATCAGGTATTGCTGGTAGGACCCTTTGCTTGATCGCACTCCCCAAAGGTCTCCAGGACAGATGTGGGCATTGTTTCACCACAGGTATCTTTTCCTTTATGCTCCAGCTCAACTTTGGCTTCCTGTTTATACATCTCTGCTATGGAAAGGTTCATGGAGTCTTTAACAGCTCTGAAGTGGTTGGGTTCCATGAGGAAAACCTCATTGTTTGTTGGTACTAGTTTATCACATTGTAGTTGATGGTTCCAGCAGCAAGACATGTCTTCAATCGGAGAGTGGATCTTCACCCTGCAACTTGCTCAGGTGAGTGAGGGTGTGTGTGTGGGAGTGGTGTGCTGGGTGGTGGGTGCTCAGTGGGAAGTTGAGTGTGGGGGGTCACATCAGTGATGGACCTTCTTTTCTACAGGTTTAAAAAGAAGAACATCAAGAGACAGTTTTCTGTATTATAAGGTACTGAAATACAGGAATGGCAATTGGAGGGAGTGCTACTAGACACCAGGGAAAGATGCAAACAAATACAAGAACAGCAATCAGAGAGTTGGGGGTGCCACTAGATGCCAGGGAAAGATGAAAACATATGGGGAAGGCAATCAGAGGATGGGGCACTAGACACCAGGAAGCTTGATTGGTGGATTCTTTTATGTATTAATGAAAAAGACCATACAAAAAGCAGAAGTGAGTCATGAAAAAGGATTAAAAATGTAAAAGAAAACACATTTGGAAGTCATTTTTCCCACAGTAAAGTGCAGAATCCACCTAGTGGAGGCCTGATGAGCCAAATAAATGTGTTAGTCTCTCTGCAGGATGTCAATTTTGTGGCTTTGGAAAATTTTTTTTTACAATAAAATGGAAAACAAGAGGGTCAAAAATGAAAAAGATTTTTTTTCCTTATGAAAAAGGATTGGCCCCAAACAAAAAAAGGATTCTTTTTTGTTGTTGTTGTTTTCAACAGCTATTCTGAAGTGATTATTGAGCATGCTCAGAACACACAATTTCAAAATGTAATAACTTTGGAATGGACTAATATTTTTTCACTAAACCAACAAAAGACACTTCTTTGGGCCAGGCCTTTTCTACCTTGAAAATTTAAGACAAAAATTCCAAACCATCTGGGTGCTATGGCTGTTGGAAAAAAACATCAAAAAATCCTGAAAAATTTACTTTTTTCATTATCTGAATCTCAGAATGTACACATCTGAATGGAATAAACTTGGAAAGTCAAGGGATCTATCCCATGAGACTGCACATGCAAAATTTTGTGCAAATGCATTGAACGTTTGCAAAGCTATTAAAGTGCAAAAATTATGATTTTAGCATTTCAGGGGTGCAGTCTTCCTTGGGCTGTCAACCCTAAAGCTCAACCCATTTGGTGTGTATGTTTCAGGATTATATAGGATTGGGTGACCTTTAGGGTTGACAACCCCAAGGAAGACTGCACCCCTAATCCATGCAACAATTGTGAAGTTATTAAAGTGCACAAATTGGGGTTTTAACATTTCAGGGGTGCCATCTTCCTTGGGTTGTCAACCCTAAAGCTCACCCCATTCAGTGTGCATGTTTCAGGAGTATATAGAATGGAGTGACCTTTAGGGTTGACAACCCCAAGAAAGACTGCACCTCTGATTTGTTTCAGGGTGGGTATTTAGGGTTAGAAACCATAAAGCCACATTTCCCTAATTTCATCACTTTAGCCTGAACCCAAGAGTTATATCACTGCAGTTTTTTTGCAAAGAATGTCCTTACTTTTTGAGAAAGTATAATTATATCCTCATTTGTCTGTGGGAGCACAGGATCCTCTGGGCCTTGCATTCCCATTTGTAGTAAAATGGGAACAAAATTGTGAGCATACCATTCTTATTAACCCACTGCATGAACCCTGTAATGAAAATTTTGAAATTCCTGCCAAAACATGATTCCATGCCACTGCAATGCCATTGCACTCCACCGATGCAAAAAACACATTTTGGACAGGGTTTGAACAATGACAACCTGTCATGTTCTTGAGGTGGTATAAAAAAAATGGGTATGTTGGAAATTTGGGGTCAACATTTTTTAAATTGCTAAAGTTATGGGCTAGCATAGCAAAATGTCAATGTATGTGCATAACTTTGCCATTTTTATATGTTTTGACCCCACATTTTCAGCATAGCTTTCTTATGACCCCACCTCATGAACAAGGGTGCTGGAAATGTTCAAATCCCATACAAAAGGTGATTTCATTAAGTGACCATGAAATCACTTTTTGGGCCACATTTGCATAATTCCACCACCATTGTTCATGAATTGGGGTCCCAAAAATGCCATGCTGAAAATTTGGGTCCAAAATATGAAAAAATATCAAAGCTATGCATCAAAGTTGAAAACCCCATGGAAATACATTGAACCGCACGTACTTTGGTTTTTCATATTACAGTTGGCAGTTGCAGCAGCAAGACATGTCTTCGATTGGAGAGTGTATCTACTCCATATAATCTGTTCAGGTGAGTGAGGGTGTGTGGGGGTGTACTGGGGGTGTGAGATGGTGGGTGTTGAGTTGGAGGTGGGGTGGAGGGGTCAGATCAGCAAGGGCCCATTTTCTTTTTTGCAGGTTTAAGAGGAAAAAAACATTGAGGGACTTTTTTTTCAATTTAGACAGGGACAGTGATTGGAGGGTGGTGGGTGCCACTAGACACCAAGAAAACATTAAATCACTATGGGGACAGTGATTGTAGTGGGGGGCACCACTAGACACCAAAGAAAAATCAAATAATTACAGTAATGGTGATCGGAGGGTAGGGGTGCTACTAGACACCAGGGAAAATGTAAAAAATACAGGGACAGCAATCAGAGGGTGGGGGTGCCACTAGACACCAGGGGAAATATTAAATCATTATGGAGAGGGGATCAGAGAGGGGGCATGACTAGACACCAGAGAAAAATAAAATAATTATGGGGACGGTGATCAAAGTGTGGAGTGTGCCACAAGACACTAAGGAAAAAGTAAAAAATATGAAGATGGCAATTGGAGGGTGGGGTGCCACTCAACACCAGGAAAACAATTAAACATACTGTGATGGCAATCAGAGGGTAGGGGGTGCTACTAGACAACAGGGAAGCATTACAAAAATAAGGGGGACAATGATCAGAGGGTGGGGGTACCACTAGACACTAGAGAAAAAGAGGGATTAATGGCTAAAATCCTTTTTTGTTTACAGGAATCATTTTTTGTATCAAATAAAAAATGGAAATGAAAAAGGATCCCTTTAAACAAAAAAAATCACAAAAAAATCTAATTCTAAAATAATTTTCCATATGGAGAGATCCTTTTTTGTTTAAACAAAAATAGCATATGAAAAAGGATCCTTGTTTTTTTGTTTGAAGGGATCCTTTTTCATTTAAATGAAAGAAGCATGTGAAAAAGTATCTCTTCAAATGAAAAAACAATCAGAAAAAAGTTTAATTCAGAAATCCTTTTTCATTTGAAGGGATCCTTTTTCATTCATACAAAAAAGCAGAAAAAAAAACTAAGTCCAAAATCCTTTTCCATGTAAAGACCCCATGCACCAATGGAGTGGATTGAATCGCACATGTACTCCTGAGTGCATATCAACATCCATTGTGCCCCCATGGGATGCACAAAGGGGGGCACACTGACAGGATGTACCCGATCCCCCAGGTCCATGGTCCACACCACACGTGGGTGTGCCAGCATTAAGTGCCATGCACAACAGTGCATAGTACTGGCCATGGGAGTGCATAGGGGGCACAGGGTATGCAAGGGAGAACCCTGCCATAAACCCCTATGTGCCCTGTGCACACCCTGAGACACACTGCAGGACAGGGCAAACAGCTCACTGACCCCCCAGGGCCATAGCAAAGGGCCACCTGGTTCCACCCACCTGCCCCAGCACACAGCAGTGTGTGCAGCCACCCCCAACCCAAACTCCTCTCGGGGCACTGGCACATGGATGCTGCCCCCCAATGGCACTGCATGTTCACCACCCTGGTTACTGGTGGTACTGTTCCCCCCTCTACCACCTGACATATCCCCATCCATCTACACCACTTCAATGCCATTGGAGGGCTGGCGGCATTGATCTCCTCCCACCCACCACAGCCACCAGCCCTCAGACATCCATGGGGCATGCTGCCAATGCTTGCCCAGTGCATAAGGGATCCACTGTTTGAACCATGATGGGCATCTGATTGGATGCCCAGCTGGGTCCATGACTCCGCCCTCACCCACCCTGCATGGACCTGCACACTGGAGGAGGTGTAGTGACAGACAGGTGGCCAGCAGTCATAAATGCCACCGGTGTGCACCTATCTGCAGGTGTGGAGCTCCACGGGTGGGTAACGTGCCTCAGGCGTGTATTACCTGACCATGGGTGCATAGGGGCCAATATGCTTACAAGAAACTCATTTAATTGATACAAAAATAATCAGAATGAGAACTAAAGGCATCAGCCATATATGTTTCAGCACAGGAACTAATAAGAGCCAAGGTGTGGCAATTTTAATTAAGAAATCCATCTTAGCTGAGATCATAAACCAATTTAAAGATAAAGATGGCAGAATTATAATTATTGAATGAAAATCAATAATTATTTCTTAATTTTAGGAACAATCTATGCTCCTTTTATTAATTACAACTGATTCTTAACTAAAATTTCAGGATGCCAAACTATGCAGGGTGATAAAATAACATTAGCAGGTGATTTTAATGCTCTGCTACACCCTTTGCGAGATAAAAGTTCTAAACCAACTTATAGAAATATCTAAATATCTAACAAACTTAATGATTTCATGCATTTGGAGCAACTGCTAGATAGTTGGAGTCATATTAATCCTTTGAATAAATAATTTACTAATTTTGATAAAAAGCATATATTTTCACAAATTGACTATATAATATCAAAAATCTTAGCAAAGTATATTATAGCTACTAATATAGACGCCATCTTTATTTCAGACCATGCTATGGTTATTGTAGAACTATATATTAACCCAGACAGAAAAATATCTCCACATTGGTACTTTAAAAAATGAATATTTAAAAGACACAGCTTTTATTTCTCTTATCCAACAAGCTACAGTATAAGGGAGTTTTGGTTTTATAACTACTCAGGACAAACTACCATAATTAACATCTGGTTTGCTTTTAAAGCTTCAGTTAGAGTGATTAGTATATCATATCAAATAAAAAGGAACAAAAAACTAAAGGAAAACTTTATGAAGGTAGAAAAAAGATTAAAAGAACTTGATAAATTAATATTTGTAGACTTTAATAAATATGCAAACTAATGGGAACAATATAAATAAAAAAGAATATATGACTAATACTCCAGGACAATAAGAGACTAGCTTTTACTTTAAAGTCAACATGATTCTATAACACTGATAAATCTGGTAAGTTACTGGCTAGCTTATTAAGGAAAGAAAACATGTAAAATATATTTTTTAAAAAATAAAAGACAAAGAAGGTAGCATAAAGGATGAGGAAATGGCACAAATGGTTATGGATTGCTATAAAACCATCTATTAAAACGATTCCATACCAAATGCTGAAACTTTAACAGAATTCTTTGATAAAGCAAATCTAAAACCTGCAGCATTCACATTTACTGTACCTAATTTAAGGAAAATGGCATCAAAGATGCCATTAATTCACTACCTAGGAATAAATCACCTGGACTGGATAGTCTGACAAATGAATTTTATCAAGTATTCAATAGAGCAACAGTTATGGCACTCCCACACATAACAAAAAATGAAAAGCTGAAGCAAAAAATGCAGTTCAAAAGTTTTAATTTCACCAATCAAGGTAATTCAGAACAGGAAAAAATCGCAGTCCAGTGCAGCTTCTAACATTTCACAATATCAGTTGCTTTCATGAAAACAGTGCCATCTAGTGTTAGTCTACTTTTATAGCCCGCAAGGGCTGTCATCACATATATTTAATTTAAAGTGCAAGTGGTGTAATAAATATATACAATTCACCATTATAAAAAATCTGTATAAATATATGTGCCATTATCAAAATAAAGTGCAAGTTATTAAACAATACAAAACAGGATTAAAAAAGCTCATATCCTTTCACATTTATTATGCATTCCTACAAAAATACTCCATATTTTTCTGTAGGTCACAACATTTTGATGTGTACAACTACACTTGTAAAATAGCTATTTCCTTACAATTTAAACAGGAATATAGGGTCACAAAGGGCATAACTCAGAAGTTCAAATAGAATCCTGTAGGGAGAGAGAAAGTGAGTTTGAGAAGATACAGTTTCTTGATGTTTACTAAAGGAGTAGCCATTTGATCAATTATTTAGTGATGAATTAATGCCATGGATAAAAAGAATGGTAGAATAACTGTTAGATCCAAATAATAATATTTCACCTTCTGTGCAGTTAGCAAAAATCATCCTTATACATAAAGAAGGCAAAGCAGAGGACCAACCCAAAAATTACAGACCTATAGCTATATTAAATTCAGACTATAAATTTATAGGTAAATTAATAAACAATAAAATCCAAATTCATTTAAACTCCCTTATACATCCAAATCAATATGGCTTTATTAAAGGGTATTGTATTCCCCAAGCAACTAGGAAAATTCAAACTATAATGCATCTTATTAATGACAGTCCTCTATATAAAAATATTTTTTTTTTTTTGCTATAGCATTAGATGCCAGTAAAACATTTGATTTAATAAATATAAATTTCCATGTATTGTCCTTTCCTCCTTTGCTCAATATGCACTAGACTAGCTGTTTTCTTCTTTGTTTGTTTAGGTGATGTCCTATGATATAATATTATCTTTTATTGGTTAATTACCGGGATAGCTGCCAGGGGTGGAGGGAAGGGGGGGTTTCTTTTATTCCTTATGGGGGGAGTTGGGTTTCTCTCTCCCTTTTTTTATGTTTTTTCTGTATTATTAATTTTATGGTTTGGGAATTGTATCTCCCTTTTGAGTTATTAATTATTTTGGTATGTAATTTGTGTTGGAAATTGTCCAATAAAGTACAGTTATTTGCAGAATAAATAGAAACTACATTTTTACATGCTTTAGAAACAGAGTCTCCCACAAGAACTGATTCTAGTAATAAAACAATTGTATAAAAATACTTAACACCTGAATATAAAATGCTTAACGGAGTCTGTCAAGGATGTCCGTTATCATTGATTATCTTCATATTAGGATTAGAAAATTTTTTACAGGTAATAAGAACTAATCACAATATGGAAGGTGTAAAATTAAACTATGAACATCTAAAATTAAGCATTTTCACTGATGCTATTTTAATAATTTTAAAACATATAAATACATCATTAGAAAAATTTCTTTATAATTTAAATTTTATTGATTTTACACGCCACCTCAGTCAATTTCACAACTACGCAAAAGTGGACCTCATAATAATTACTACCAAAAAGAGATTTCAACAGACATATGAGATAATACATAAGAGGCGTAATATATATAATAAAACTCCCCAACAAATAAGAAATATACAATCTATACCAATATACCCCACCCTCCCACCTCCCCCAAGGTTACAATAGGATACATAATGCGAAAGCAATCCAAGAGAAAAAAGAAAAAAGGACATTAGCCTACCGCACTCTACTCAGGCTTACAATTTCAAGTTTTCAACAATGAGTCTAAGCGACCCCTACAAACCACGAAAGGCATTAGTTTTGCCAGTATGTGAGCTATATAGCTTTTCCAACTGTAATGCTAGCACACTCGTGCCACTCCAAAAGAGAGGGGAACTCTCAGATGACCAGTGCCTTAAAATATTAACTTCATAACAGCAGCAATGAGTGACACATGAGCCCTCCAAAATTTAGAGGTCGCCTCAGGGAAAATTTGTAATAGACAAATTTCAGGAGTGTTCATACTATAAGAGCCAAGGATAGGGTGTACAAGCTTACTAATGGCGTCCCAAAGAGTACGAATTTTTGTACACCTCCAAAGCATATGTAATAGAGAGCCCTCCTCCAGCTTACAGCGCCAACATAATGGGGAACTGCGTGCCTTCCAGCAATAGAGATATGTGGGTGTTAAATAAAGATGATGCATGATATTAAATTGAACCAACCTGAGTCTGTCTTGCTTAACATATTTATAAATGGAATTCCATAGCTTCCTCCAGAACTCCGAAGAGTCTCTAATACCCAGTTCCCTACCAATAATAACAAACCCTGATGGGAGTTTACTATCCCATTCTTGAAGCTTTATAGACTTTGAGACGGCATGGGGCTGTATCGCAACCTTCAACAGACAATCCATATTTTCGGACCGACCGACTGAGTAGAAGGAGGAGCAGCCCCTGAAACACGGCCTTCTTAAGTTGCAACCATTTGAAAAACAATTATCTGTGATACCAAAGCATCTTTTCATATAATCAAAAGACCGTGGTTTATTCTGATCTAAAAGTCGCTACTGTTATATGGCTGATCTGAGGCCAGAAGGTTGGAGATATCGCCATCCCACCAATCTTAAAATGCACATTTTCAAAATAGGTTGGGCATCCGAGTCCACCACTTGAAACCTAGGTGTTGCTGCAACTGAGGAACGCTCTCAGTGACCACCCATGGGATTATTCTTTAGCAGCCTCGGATATTTGAAGGAGAGAGAAATAATAGGGCACGATGAACACTTTACCCTTTCGCTAGATCACTCTCTATATCGTACCAAAGAGGCCTGTATTCCAAGTGCTGATAATCCCTACTCCACCAACCCAATTTACAAACATGAGCCAGATAATATATAAACATGGAGGAGCAGCCAATCCTCCCCAATTTTGGGGCTGTCAAATTACTATAAGACCTACGGATACGCTGCCTTTGCCCTATAAAGGAATTAAACATTTTTGTAATCTGGTAAACCACTTTTCAGGAGATAAACCCAGAGCATCCCCAAAGGATACAAAAGTCTGGGCAAGACATTCATTTTCAAGAGGTTTATCTTACCCCACAGTGTCAAAGAGACTGACCTCCACCTAGTTAAATCATCTGATATAGACTGAATAAGAGTATTCAGATTCTCCTTAACCATCAATGAGAGATTTGTGTTGATGTTAATGCCCAAATATGGCAGAGATTTAGTTTTCCAACCCAATCCTAACGATTGCAACTCTGCCCTTATCACTCTATTATTTAAAGGGAAAATCTTGGTCTTAGAACGATTTAGTTTGTAACCCGATATCCTGGAAAAACAATCAATTTCTTCAAGTATCGCTACTAATGAAACATTTGGATGCACAACATGTAATAATACATCGTCTGCATAAGCTGAGCAAATATAGGCATTACTCCCTACTTTGATCCCTTTGATACGCGGGTTTCCCATTAACCTATGCAGGAATGGCTCAATATATGTATTAAATAATAATGGGGATAATGGACATCCCTGCCTGGTACCCCTTTCTAATCTAATAATCTGTGACAATACCCTATTATATTCCACTCTGGCAGAGGGTAAGGAGTATAGGATTTTGACCTATTTTATAAAGGCATCCGGCAAACCAAAAGCTGACATGGTAGAAAACAAATAATTCCAGGAAACTCTATCAAAGGCCTTTTCGGCATCAAGTGAAAGGAGCACCGCAGGAATATCCAACTCCCTAGCCTCTGCCATGAGATGTAATAATTTTCTAAGGTGGTCTTGGGGAACCCTCCCCTTCATAAAACCAACCTGTTCTCTGCAGATCAATTTGTCCATTACTTTAGACAATCTGTCTGCTAAAATCTTTGCTAAGATTTTAACATCCGTATTTAACAAAGATATCGGGCGATAACTATCAGGATCAGATGGGTCTTTACCAGGTTTCAGGATTAAAGAGATTGTTGCCTCGAAAAAGCTTGGGTCTGAGATACCATGATTATACCAGTGATAAAAGACCTCTAACAAAATTGGGGCTATTTGGGATGAAAAGGCTCTAAAAAAATTATTGGGATACCCGTCAGGTCCAGGGGACTTGTCCGGGGGCATCTGTTGGATAGCTTGGCATATCTCCGAAAGTGTTATGGGAGCACCTAAATTAGTGGCTTCATCTGCTGAGATTTTTGGGAGATATGCAGACTCTGAAAAGTATTGATTTCTGATTCTGAGGATCACACATAGTCTCATGAGTAAATTTTTTGAAAGAAGGCTCTAAAGGCTTCTGCCATATCAACCGAGTCCGTACAAATTTGGCCTCCCTGAGAAATACGAATTCCTGCAATATGATGCGCCAAGCCCAACTGCCTTATCCGCATAGCAAGGAGCCTTCCAGCCCTCTCCCCTGTATCTAAATATTGGAGTTTTGCACGCAGTAGTGCAAGCTCAGCTTTTTGTTGCACCAGCTCGGAATATTGTGTCTGCAACTTATGCAATCTAATCATCTCAGAATCAAATGAGTGTTGGGACAGACTAAACTCGGTTTGCTTAATCTGGGTCAGTAAGGAGTTCATCATATCTCTGAATATAGTTTTTCCTAGAAGAGATCTTAATTAATTCACCTCTTAAAGTACATTTTAAAGCGGCCCAGACCAAATCCTTCTGAGTCACTGAATATTGGTTAAACTGGAGAAACCACTCGATATGATCTCTAATTATTTTTAAATATGACTGCTCTTTCAATATTTGACAATTTAACCTCCATTGAGGTGATCGTTGGGAAATGAACGAGGGTCTATACAGTACACTCACCGGGGCATGGTCTGAGATGACTCTAGCTGAGATATCAGCCTGTACCATGTCAGGGATCAGTAGGGAACTAACTAATATATAGTCTATTCTCGAATAAGACTTATGTACCGGAGAGTAAAAAGAATATTGGCGTGACCCTGGGTTAAGTATACGCCAAATATCAGTTAGTGCTGTGCTCTCCATAAAACCCTTCAAGGCTCTCTGCACAGGGGATAGGCCCTTCCATCTGTTAAATGTCCTGTCTAGGTCATTTTGGAGTACAAGATTCCAGTCCCCTCCAATAATTGTCGGTTGGTGTGTGCCCGAAATTGCCCACCGTAATAGTTTTACAAAAAAGAGGGGCGAGTCAACATTGGGGCCATAAACCGACCCCTATAGTATTGGTTGCGAGGCTAATTGTGCACGTAAAAATATATACCGGCCCTCAGGATCCCAGTGTTCATTCAACAACTTATAAGGGACATTTTTGGCCACAAGTATGGCCACACCTGCCCTTTTAGTTGAGGCCCCGGCCCCAAATACCTGGGCAACCCACATCCTCCTAAAGTACTGTATATCACATTTTTAAGGTGTGTTTCTTGAGGAAGGCAATATGTGCTCCCAGGTGATACAAATGCCTTAATATTACTTGTGCCGCTTAGCCCTATCCTTATTCTTGACATTTCAGCTAATAAACTTAAATGTCTGGTTCATATATAAACATTGTGTAAATTCAGCATAGGCCTGAGACAGTACCTGAGAATCTTACCTCCTATGTAAGGTCCATTGTGAACACTAATGTATCCTTATACCAATCAGAGGAAAACTTTCCCAGTAGATTGTAACCTTGAGAACTATTAAAGCCCTTCCCACCCACTAAAAGCACCCTAAACCCAAACCTCCCCACCCTCACCACAACAGTATAACAGAATTGTAAATACACCTCCCCTTCCCCCCTAGTACCACCTCCCCAGTTCCACTGAACTGCTCTCCAAAATAACACCTGCCACATGATAATCATTCTATCAGCCCATAACATCCAGCCACCCCGCCTGGAGCCCCAGCCACCCACAACATTTAATAGTCATTCACTCATTCAACCCAAATGTGGCCTCTAAGATCTGGCATATTGCATAGTATTGGAACAAAAACATTTCTCTAAGAGAATATTAAAAACATATACTAAGTCCTGTTAATGACTGGTCAAGAGATCCACAATTGAGTGCGGATACATGTGCAGCATACCCTGTCCAGCCCAAGTCTATATAAAATTAAAGCCCAAATGCTTTCCATCTGCATCAGAAGGTAGACTGAAAATAAAACTGAGAGACAGTCCTTGCCCGGATTCATATTACATCCACGAGGTATTGTATTATAATGACTCAATAAGATGGCTCT
Organism: Neoceratodus forsteri; assembly: GCA_016271365.2. Classification (NCBI taxonomy): domain Eukaryota; kingdom Metazoa; phylum Chordata; order Ceratodontiformes; family Ceratodontidae; genus Neoceratodus; species Neoceratodus forsteri. The sequence continues at coordinate 409,450,741 of CM028133.1, read as the reverse complement.
ATCCTGTGGAGGAAAAAAAAAAAAAAAAAGGGAAAATTCAACTTCCAATGAAGTTTATGCCTTGGTCTTCATGAGTTCACCATGACCTTAAACAAGGCCACTTCCAACATTAGTCCAGTACATCCACACCGCACAGACTATGTCCATCCTCATGTCCCAGACCAATAAGAAAGTGTACTGAGGAAATGAGCTCCAACTCCAGTTCACCAAATAATACACGCAGGGAACCAAGTAGCCCTAAGCATCCTCATTTAAAAAGGTCAGGAAGGAGACGCTGCAGCTCCTGGTGCACCTCAGAATATGATTCAAAAGTAAGCCAGTTCCCTTCCAGTTTTACCATTAACACCGTAGGATACCTTACTCTGAAGGGTTTAGATGCAGCAATAAGCTTGGTCACAATTGGGTGTAACTCTCGCCTTCATCCTCACCGAGTGAGGAGATCTTCAATCGAATACGCTTGCCCTCCCAAAGTAGCTCTTTCATGCCTTTCACTTTATCCAGTACATGCTGTCTATCAAGATAATTGAGAAACTTTACAATAAATGGCCTGGGAGGCTGATCCGGTGTAGGAGGAGGCCGCAAGGCCCTGTGCGCTCTTTCAATGATATAATCCCCTCCACTTGGGGGAGAACCAGCAATCTTGGAGCAAAGCTTCTGGATAAATGAAATCGGAGCGCTCCCTTCCTCTTTTTCAGGAATTCCAATCACGACAACATTGTTACGCCTGCTGCGCCCCTCCAAATCCTCTAATTTGTCCTCCAACTTTTTAAATCTCCGTTTCACAAGCACTAACTCCGTTTCATGGTATATCTGCTTATTCTCCAGGGAAATTACTTTAGTTTCAGTGTCCCCAACCCTTTGTGACAATGCATCCATCGATCTCTTGATTGCCTGCATATCGTTAGCTACTGAAGCGATTGCCTTCTGTAAAGGCTGCATAAGCTCTAAGAACCTTGACTCCGATAACGGGACATCTGTTGTCGGGAGGCTTGATAGGCTAGCGGCCTGTTGTTTTTCCCTCTTCGCGGCTTTCTCCTTTTCAGGCGTCTGCGGGGGCGTATGCTTAGGCCTCGCTTTTTTAACGAAACCATCCATGCTGTTAGCCCACTCAACGGACTCTGGCAGATCTCATAAGCTCCTTAGAAGTGGTTTTAGACTGCTGGGTGTAAGCTTGAGCCGAAAAGATTTGTTTGTTTTTTTTGCCGGATGGTGGTGGAGCTCCCTGGGCGCGCTGCTTACACTCGGGCTGACATCACGTGACCATTAGAAGAATTTCTTAAAGAGGTAACATTTTTCTTCCAAAGCAGGTTACCAGATTAATAAAAGTAAGTCAATTATGATGAAAATTACCAAAAACAAAACTCAAAACCTACATAAATTTGAAAAAGAATTTAGTATTCAAAAATCTATAAAATATCTTGCTATACATTTGTCTGCTGACCAACAACAACATATTAAAGTTAATTATGACAACACTAAACAAAAATTAAAAAATCTATTAGAGAACTGGTCTGGATTATCATTATCACTCTGTGAATGTATCAACACAATAAAAATGATGGCCATGCCCCATTTCATATTTATATTACAAAAGTTAATAGGTGTCCCATCTGAAGCCTGGTACCTAGATATTAAAAGAATTTTCACCAAATTCTTATGGAGAGTGTGAAAACCGTGAATTGCATGAAACATTCTAATTTTACCAAGAAGCAAGGAGGGTATAAGTTGTCCAGATCCCAAGACATATATGAAGGCTCATATCCTATCAGTAGTGAATCAGTGGAGTTTCTTTCCAGATAGAGACACAGAATTGTTTCTCAGGATCATTAGCAAAACACAATAAAAGCCCCTTAACTTACAATTTCTTCCTGGAATATATTTCTAAAGAAAATAAAGTATTTTTTGCTCTTGGCTGACAATGATAAAAAAGAAACTCCAAACTGACATGGTTGGACAATATAAGGAAAATCCTACAAAATATTATGGAGGTGCATATCCCTCTAGATCAGAAAATGTTTCTTTTTAACTATTATAGTTCTATTTTCAGGACAAAATAAGATCTCAAATATTTGCATTTGCCACCATGGCATTAAAGAGACAAATCCTAGATCACTGGAAAGAAAAAAACTCTACCATCATTTGAGTTACATAAATGGTGGTATACAGTCAGAGAAACCCTTTTGATAGAAAAATGTATTTATGATATTGACAAAACAGTGGATGATATCTTGGGATCTCAGTGGAAGTTGATCAAGCATAATATGCCTCCTTTACTACAAATTGGTGGTATTTACTGTTAAGTCTACAAACAAGTTTGTGTGCTTTCCAAAAGAAGTGATTAATGTTAGACAAAAGTAAAGGAAGGAGACCACACTTGATATTAAACCTTAAAGAGGATGGGGGTAGGGATTATTGTATATATCATTTATATATTGATATGCATTTATTCTATCAACTGTAACTGATGTCTTAATTACTCTTTATGAATAAAATAAAGATCATTCTTTAAAAAAACATTTGTTTGCTGTTTTGGCTGAAATGCAAGTGCAGGGCTCAGGTGGCCAAGTGCTTCCATGGCAACATACATGTACACATCTATGGAGGGATGGGAGTGCATGGCCAGAGGCTCCCTAAGGGAAATTAGGATACAATTATAGAATCTCAAAAAATAAGGGAATTCTTTGCAAAAAAACTGTGTTAATAGTCTAGGGGCCAGATATTCAAGACTTTGCCCAGGGGCTAAATTAGCACTGCGCAGTGGGCAAACTTAGCCTCGAGCACAAAGCAAGCTATATTGAAAAGGAAATAGTCCAGTGCTAATCCTGCTGAATATAGCAGTCTAAGGAAGCCGGGCAGACTAGTCTGGGAGTGCAGGGCAAAAATAGCTAGGGAATAAGGCAGCACTGAATATAGCAACAGCGAAGTGCAAACTGCAACTGCAGCTCATTAGACTCTGTAGCAAGCCAGTGTTGCAGGTGGAGAACATTGTCTGTGATTGCACAGAGATGTCTCACATCTACTGCAAACACAATTCTCAACCTCCTGCCTCATAAATCAGGGACAAGGCTTAAACAATTCAGAGACAAAGGTTTACAATCAGGGACACATCTTAAAAATTGGTGATATCCACTCAGGAAGCTGGTAGAATAAGTGGTTTAGTGTAAAATGCATTTTCTAAGGAAGAACACATCTGTAACATTAATGTTTGACATTATTGTATGCTTACAACCTCCACTGTTTGGTCATGGAAACACAATTTTTAGGAGGGACAGAGTAAAGGTTTGAGGTAAAATCAGGGACATCCCTGAAAATCAAGGACAGTTGAGAGGTATGACTGCAAACAACAATGTGAGCCACACACTGCAGAACTGTGCTATGCTGAAGTAAGGTTTGCCCTGGGTTAACCAGATTGCACAGTGCTAACACATTAGTCTGGTGCAAATTGCTTAGCCCGGGGCAAACTGGAGCTATATTCAAAGCTCCCATGCAAATGAGCCTACTTAGGTAATCCATGGGCAAACAGGTATATTTGCATCTCATTAGGTGCTGCTTAGCATACATTACCATGCAGTTTGCCCGGTGCTACTGCATGGAGCACAAAGCTCCCCTTTTGGTTGAAATGAAAGTACAGGCTGGACGCTGCAGGCCAAGGCATGCCCACAGCATCCCCTGTTGGTCAAAACAGAAGTGCAGGCTGGAAGCAGCAGGAACTGTGTGGTGGCTGGCACAGTCAGAGCATACATACCTCACAACCCCTTGCCTCAAGAGAAGGGACAAGGCTTCAAAGGATAAGGGACAAAGGCCCATAATCAGGGACACAGTTTAAGAGGTATGCACTCAGAATGCTGATAGAATAAGGGGATTTGTGTTAAGAAGCAGTTTCAGAAGCAGCACCAGTCTGTAACAGTCATATATGGCATGAATGTGTGAGGTTAATCCCCATTGTTCTGTCACAGTAATACATATTCTGTGAGAGACAGAGGAACATTTGGAGGCTAAATCAGGGACCACCCTGAATAGTAGGGACAGTCAGGAGGTATGAGTGCATAAAATACACCCATGCATATGTGGGCTTGATACACACAAGTAACCCTGGTAATCTAGTGAACCCCCTGCCCCATGCATGACTCCTGACCCCCATAGCTGCTATAATTAAAGAATGTCCCTGGTGTTCTAGTGGTCCCCCAACCCCCCAACCACGATCCCCAACCCCCGTAGCCACAGTAATTAAAGAATTTCCCTGGTATTCTAGCAGTCTCCCCACCCCCAAGCATGATCTCTGACCTCATAGCCACAGTAATTATATGATTTCTGGTGTTCTAGTGGTCCCCCACCCCAAGCACAATCCCCAACTCATGTAGCTGTGGTGATTAAAGTATTTCCCTGGTGTTCTAGTGGTCCCCCACCCCCAAGTATGATCCTGACCCCCATAGCCATGGTAATTAAAGAATTTCCCTGGTGTTCTAGTGGTCCCTCCACCCCCCAAGCATGATCCCTGACCCCTGTAGCCACAGTAATTATATGATTTCCCTGGTGTTCTAGTGGTCTCCCAACCCCCCAAGTGCAATCCCTGACCCCTGTAGCCACGGTAATTAAAGTAATTCCCTGGTGTTCTGAGCAAGTACTGACAGTCCATTATAGAACAATCAGTCTGTATGAGGAGCCAGCCAGGCTTGGAAATAACATGCAGTGAAGAAAAGTTCATGTGTTGCTTGAAGATCTCACATGTGCCACTCTGCTGAAACCTGAAAACTTGTAAAACACTGGTTGAAAGAGAGTTTATGAAACACACATAGCTATTTAGATGGAAAAATGACAAGGTTATTAGCAATGTCTTTGATTATGGTGTGGTGTGAGATTTCCTAAGTTCCTGGCAATTGTAACAGAAAAAGTGGTGGCGTCAGCCATGCACTAGGAGGTGCAGGCCAAGGTCCAATAATGAGGGTAATATCATTTAGCCATCTGTGAGTCCATGGCAAAGTCAAGGATACACTCTGCTTCAAGGTCTTGGAAGAGGTTGTGACAGTGATTAAAACATAGTTTCCCTGCCTATGCAATGCTGTTTGGCCTAGTTTAGGCCTGTCTTATGAAATGAAAGTGCAATAGTATACGTATTATACACTGTGAACCTTTATCTTATGGCTAAACCATCAGTACTGTGTAGCATAGGTTTTAGAACATTTTTAGCTTATGAAAATAACTAATCTGTTTTCAAAGTTGCTGTGTACCCCCCATGTCATATTGACATTATTAACCCAAATAGGTCTAATACGCCCCCACCAGGCCTGTTACACCCAAATCCTGCTGACGGCATATACAGTGAAACATCACTGGATTTGGAGCAGTTTCTTGAACTTATGCTTGATAAGCTGCAACTATATGTAAAAACATAATCGCATGAAACCTAAACATATTTGCAATGGAACAATGACCATATTGGCATAGTGCACCACAATATATTTAAATTTACAGAGACATGACTGGAGTGAAAATTTTTAACCAGAGGCCCAGGAATGAAAATTACAGTCAGACCACTCGGTAGGCCCTGCTTTAAAGTAAGGCCTTGTGAAGGTTGTTGTTGAAAGGTGGTGGTATCAAAATGTGTGCAAACAGTTTGTTGGGCAGAGTGGTGGGATGGGTTGCAGAGGGTGGGTATACAATCAAGTATGTGGAACCACATACTGTTTACAAGAGTCCAAGTCCTTTGGTCTTGTTGTTGTATGTTTGTTTGTTTGCTTGTTTTTATTAAAAGAGAATCTTTTGAGTATGCCACAATTCTGTGTTGTAGATTTGAGAGAGACCTGGCTTGGCTATTTGTGTTGCCAGGCATTATGGTTAGGATGGGCATGGCCTTTTCAGGATACACCATTTGGAACCATGGATAAATTAAGTGGAGCTCATCTAGGCCTGGAATGGTGGATATTTTGGGCCCAGCTACTATTGGCCCTCTGTTTCCTTTTGGCCAGTCTAAGTATTCTGCATTGTCCTGAGAAGACAAGAAGGAACAGATGAAGGTACAGTACAACCGCCCCCAGCTCAGAGGATTACCCATTGGGGGTCCAGATCCCTTGCACTAGGCCAGTTCTAGTTGGGATTAAGCCACCTGTTAATAGGTTTTGTGCGGTTCGGCAATCACTCTTGACAAATAGAGGGACTGAGCTGGTTTACAATGTTAAAGTACACTGGGCCTTGTCCAAACTTTAAGCAACAAATTAGTACATTCCCACCAAATTTACCTGTAACAGTTTTGCATAGGTGTCAGATGACACTCTATTTACAGTAGGGCTGTGGACATTTAACCAAAAATGTTGTGGCAAAATTATGTGCTAACCAGTCATCACCATAAAAGGTGTATGCTGAATAGATACTGATGGGGTGACCCTAATTGCAATTAGGAGTAAGGGCAACAGAGTATCCCAATGTTTTTTTTTTCAGACTTTAACAACATTACATTGGAATCGGCCTACTATCTTTCTTTATACTTTACCAGAGGACTGGGAATGGTAGGTAGGCCCTTTGTCTCACCCCCCCGGAGCAGTAGGTCTTATTACTTCCTGTGATTCAGTCACTGACCAGAGGGACCATCTTCTTCCTGAGAGGGAAAGAAAAAAAAACACACAACACAAAGGACTGCCTTTTCAGACCATTCTCTTTCTGATAGGTTAGCATTGACCTTAAAAATGCAGCTGCATTACTTTTATACAGATGTATGCCTTTGGAAGTATTGTTTAACATCTGCTGCCACCCCTACCAAATGTGCCATAGGCAGGGTAGATGGTCCTGTGGCTTCCAGCCACACATTTCTTGATTCCTGAAAACCAAATAAAATTAAATTAAAACAAAGCGCAAAGACCTCCATTTTCTCTCGTTTTTAGGTTACAAAACAGTTTCAGCTGAGTCAGATAAAATCTGGATTAATGCCATATAGTTGTATTTCATAGCATTGTCTATGTACATTTTATTTACATGTTGAGTTAGTCACACCAAGCTGTGAACAAAAAAAAAACAGTTAACAAGTGCACCCACACTTATGCTTCTCTGGTAAACCATAGAACAGCCTTCTCTCAGGCTGTATTTGTGGGAGCTGTTGGCATTTGCTATTATTCCTATAATGTTATTTTTAGAACTAAGTAAAAATTATCTCATTTGTATACTTCTGAAATTGTTCATAGAAAAATCTCCCCAAAATTGTTTCATCTACCCCTGGTGGTGCTTCATGGGCACATTAGGTAATTTCTGAAAAACAAAAATAATTTATTTCCAGCAGAAAGACTGCTTTTAGCAGATGGGTTTGCTTCTGTCTTGCATTTGTAAGCTGCTAAAGTAAACAGCCTTTTATTTATTGATGTTATGTGACCATTTTCACAAATACTGGGGGTAGTGGAAGATGTGAGTATCTGCCCCCCCCACTCGATCACTTCACTTGGCAAGATGATTGAGGTGGCATTGTAGTGGGCAAAAGAAGCCAGAGTTAAAATGGATTGTAACATTTCATAGACAAAACCTTCATGAAGAGGTAGCTGTTCAGTCCCCATGATTGGGGTGTGGCTAAAGGATGCAAGCCATACTGAAAATGGTTCCCCCTCCCAGACATAGTACAACTACCAAGCATATGCTTTTTAAACAGTGACATTTTAAGAATTGCCACTTGATGTACAAGAATGTCAAGTGACTTGCCAAAGATCACACAGTATGCAAGTGGTAGTGGAGGGATTCAAACCCAAGTCTCTAGGTTTGTATCTGCAGTGCCCTTAAGCACTATGCTATACTAAGGTTTTATGGAAGGTCCATTCCTCCTTTGTGATAAAAGAAAAACAAAACAAGAAATTTGAGTCAGTGGTATTATTTTAACCACTACACATTTGCCATTTAAAATGCAGTATAATATGGAACAGCTTAGCTATGCTAGGAACTGTCGACATATTTCAATTTCTTTGAAACACAATGCCACACTTACACTGTGTCTGCACAAAACACTCAAGGAAAATCTTATGTATAATGACATTGTCAGAGGCTGAAATTTATTGTTTTGTAAACTTTCTGATTTTGGACAGGAAAGGGTGTTTTCAGAACAGAACTGTTATCATAGTTGATTATGCCTTGGGTTTGGCTGCTTTCCCAGCATGGTCATGTGGATGTAAGGTTGAAAGACATTTTTTTGTGAAAAATACTTTTTGAAAAGAAAGCTACTCTCTTTGTACTTGTCGAATTAAAACCATTAAGACATTTTGAACTGTCTGAATCTTGAAACAAATTACAGATTCATTGAACACTACACTTAAACCAAAAATCTCTCTCTTCACCAAATGCAAAACAATGAGGTATTCTAAGCTGTTTTTACTGTACTCTTAGATTGCAGTACACATTGCATTGAAATAAAACTTAAACAGTACTGCGTCACATCTTTCTTTCACCCCCCCCCTCCCGGGGACCATTGCTAACTCTATCACACACATTAAATCAACTACGTCATTCTGCAAATTTTCACAATGCATACATTTATAACTCTCTTTCAAACCCTTTGCAACATACCAAAATCATTTCATACCAAGTCTTTCCTGGTAAGCACAATTATTTCTGAAAGCATTTCAAAACCCATGTCGCAGAGAACTAGAAACTCATTCCTCTGCATTTTTTGTTTAGTCCAAGTTGTGACCTTGAACACATTCCAGACTTGTTCCATGAAGGGGAAAGAAAAACATCTGAAATTTGGATTTACAGCATGTACTTTCTTTTCAGTGTGCACTAAAGTAAGTAACAATTAGATGTGGTGTGTATGTGAGAAACAGAAACAATACCATGACATGTCAGGTCAGGTTTAGATATGATTTAAAGTTTCTAGAAAAGACAGAAAGTAGCAGGCCAGCTCTTTTAGACAAAGAAGTGAGCAGGACAACATGTTTTAACTTCACCTTAATTACCTGCTGAGAAGTGTCACTGTTTTTGGATAGGTTCAAAACCTTTTTCCAGGGTTACACAGAGTCCTCCTGGGTCCTGCAAATGTTTTTCCTCTCAGGCACATCTCAAGGCATGCTACCAGTCTTCCTCTCTTTGGCCAAGGACAGTAATTCTGAGACCTGGGCAGAGGGTTTAGTTTTCACACAACCCCTCAGGATAACATTTTCATGTTTCCTGGCTCCACACATGATCTCTGTGCACAATCTGCCCACATACTGCACCAGAAGAGCCTGCAGTTTTGCAGTCTATGTGAAATTCTCCCACCCTCCAAGGGGAGACAGGGATTTTAAGACATCTAGTAAGAGCTCTGTTCTGATTGACATTTTGACTGTCCTACCCCCTTCCTGTACAAGCCGAGAAGCCCAGAGTCGTCTGGAATAACCTCTACTTACCCTGCTAGACAGTTATGCTTTTGGAGTCACAGAGCCTTTCAGACAAAGCCTTAGGGTTGTTCAATGCAAATAAATGAATGGGAGGGCTCAAGGGTTTCAACACTCAATTACCAAAGGTGCAGCATTTAAAGCAGACGTGAGCAATTGCCAGTCTTCACAAAGTACACTTGCAAAAGAGGGGTTAAACCACCCTGTCTTGATTGTAGTCTGTCCCCTTATTGCAAGGAATTTCTGTGAGCTGCTGACAAAACTTTGAAGTAAAGCAGAAGTAAGCAACTGCCTGAACACTCCTCTGGTTGAGAAAATGTCACTGCCCCTGAAAACCTCTTTATATATGCTCCCAAAATTCACACACGCCTGTAAATTACTCAAGGGGATTTTGTTCTAACACACTTAGGTCTTACAACCCAGTCTCCACTAGTAAGATTCTGCAGGAGATAACCCAACGGTGAAACACTACAAACACAAATGTGCAGAAAATCACTTTATTTCTCCCTAGTAATAGTGCAACAGACAGAAGCATAAGTAAATCCTACCAGCTGAAACACAGAAATAGTCATACACCAGGTGTGGAAGCTGGGTGCTTCCGGTGATCTCAAGGGGTCTGGCCATGTACTAGGATTATATACTGCAGATAAGAATGTCTCATTGCTGGAATAACAAGCTCATAAACGACAGTGTGTTTCTGTACTTGGAGTTCCATTGGGCAACACATGGGCATCTCGCACTCAGGATGATATTTTTGTAGCATTCTTTAGCAATGTGCTGACTCACTAGTTATTAGAACAATAGGATTTTTCTCATGGAATCTGCTAAATAAGCATGCTGACTTCAGAACATAGGTGGTGCTGTAGACCACAAATGTGTACTTTTCCACTCAGTGATCACTTTGTCTGGAAAGGCATACTTTTGGTGACAGCATTTCATAGCAGAATTGCATCTAGACAAGCAAATAATAAGCATAAGCAGAAATATATATGGAAACATATCTAGTACATTCTACACTAATCCCTAACTGTGCATAAAATCACACCTAAGGTGCTCAACTATGACATCACATTAGTCTACATAAGGGACTGCAGGTCAGGCAGGTCTACATATGTACCATATGCTGACTAAGTATAGTATTATGGGGATGGCCTGGGCCAACACCTTATACTTTACCTGGCCTAAATCCAAGACTTTCAGAATGTAAGAAGAACATGGGTGAATTGTGTACCCTCAATATGTCATAATTCCTTACAGTGTATGGTAGAATGTTGTTATGGATATAAATCCATAACTAGAATGGAGCTTTTATGCTGCAGTAGCTATATCATCACAGCTGTTATGCTGCACTAGCTATGTCACTACTGCAGCATAACAACTTGGGAATGCTACCACATAGTTGCTTTCCTCAATCCAGTTAAGCTGGAAGTTGCTGTTTTTTTAAACTTGAACTTACGAGAAACATCTGCAGCACACTGTGTCAGTTAAAAAAAAAGAAAATGTCAAAATGTCTATTCTATGTTGTCTTCTCCAGCTGGTTTTGTGTGATTTTCTATGCCGTGACTGCCCATACACTATAAAAGATTGTGTATTAGCAGTCATATACAAACAAGGAAATTCATATATCTTGAGGCTCCCTTGGTAACAGAGTAACTCTTGAGCTGCGCTCTCGAGGTCGTCTGTTACCAAGGAAACCTCTCGATACAAGAATATCCTTGTTATGTATGACTGCTCATACACAATCCTCTATATGTATGTTCACCTTTGCTTTGAAATGAACATCATTTGCCCTGTTTGCTACTGTTGATGTAAACTGTAAAACATTCAATAAAAAGTTTAACCTAAAAAAATGATAACTTTGACATGGGTTGTTGAAAGGCTAGGGAAAACCCTCATTTTCTGATAAGCAAACATATTTTTCACAAATATTCCTAATAACAAATAATGAAAAAATAAATGCAAAACAAACTCCATGAACAGGTGGTATCAACTGATATTTTTACCACTTTTAAATTTAAGTTTAACAGGTATTTTAAAGAAACATGGGTCACAGGGTATATCTGCTGAGTTTGTGGAGTAAAGAACATAGATGGTCTAATAGGTTTCTTTTCTTTTCTTTCTAAAAATCTCAGAAAAGAAATGAAATATTATAATAAAATGTCATCTTGTTTAAGGTTTTCCCACTAACATCTGTAACTTATTAATCATCACAGTATTCTGTTTCATTTTTCTCCCATTGTAAAGCAGCAGTGCAACTAAATCAGGACAAAAATGTTGCCCTACACTGTTTTTAGTATAATAGATTCTCTGCATCTTGCAGTTTTATTTGGTGTTAACATTTTCTACTTCCACAAAAATGTAAGTATTTTATAAATGTTTTAATTTAGGTGTTTTTCTCAAGAAAAAAGATGACTGCTACATTTGGCTTAGAAATAGCATTGTAGACTTGGCAAGGGAAAAATAAAAATAAAACCCATGGTGCACAGCTTAGATGCCACCTTAAAGGTAGTTTGGCAGGTATTCTAGTATTTCTTTTTATTATATGTGGCTGAAACAAGCTTTTTTGAAAAAATAATTTTTATTGCATTGCTTTTTATGGGGGTTCATGTTTGATGAGTAGTCAGTAATGAACCATTGCAGAAGAAGTAATACAGTCACCGAATTACAGTGTTGTACAGCAATTAATGAAAGCAAGCAAAGATTTTGTGAACTGTCCAGTTTCTAAATATAAGATGTAACCTATTCACAATGTCCTAGCTAGCTAAATTAGTTGAGACATATTTTAGGGTGCTCCTGGGGACTTGATATTCAGAATCAACACACAAAGTCCAGTGGCACCCTTCCCCCTGATAATGCCTGAACTGGCCTGTATTTTAGTTTTCCTTTTTTTTTTATGTACTATATATACAGTAACGTATTACTTTTGCTTGTCATACTTCAAACAAGGATACTTAATTAACAAACCACAGCTGAGATTTGCAAAAGTCTGACCATCGCTTTACAGTCATTCTGTTTGGTCAGGTCTTAGAGTATTTCATATTAATTTCTATTTACCTTGCAGATACAAGTTGAAGTCCTGCTATATCATTCTCTGTTTATGCTGAGATCATACTCCAGCTTCCTTATTTTACAGTAATAAAGAGTAATCTGAAATTATGTTTGCAGGTGGTGGCTGGTATGTATGTTAAATTGGGGTGGCCACATCTCCCTCTAATCATTCACAAATACAAGATGTAACCTTCTCCACCCTGGCTAGTAAAATTAGTTTAGTCATATTTTAGGGTGTTCTTGGTGAGAGGCTAACCTGAATCAACAATGCCCAATGTTACTCCCCTGCTACTGACCCAACTGGCTTGTATCCAATATTTTTTTATATATTTTTATATTCATCTAACTTATTGATTCCTATTGACATACTTTAAAAAGGGTATTAGTTGACAAACGTCAGTGGAGAATTATGAAAGCTTGACAATCTCTTCAATATGATACCAAAAAAGGGGGAAATTATTTTTTCAATGCATTAGAGAGAAGAGGGACAAGAAAGACTGTATTGTTTAGCTAAGGGAAGGAGAGGGGTTGGTGGAAGACAGTGTTACAAGGCAGATGTATTGAATGAATACTTCTGCTCTGTCTTCACTAAGGAGAGGGAAGGGCCAGTAGAACTAGAGAGGAAGATGGGGAGAAGGGGTGCACAGACAAAAAGGTCAGTGAAGACAGAATAAAAAAAGGATTATTGACCCAATGTTGATCAATCCTCAGACCCAGATGGCATCCCTCCTAAGGTACTGAGTGGACTAATGGTGACACTAGCAGGTCCCCTGGCAGACCTGTTCAACAGTTCCATGAAATTGGGGGTTGTGCCACTGGACTGGAAAACAGCACATGTGGCATCACTCCATAAAAGTGGATAAAAGTGGACTCAGAGATGACCAGAGCAACTACTGACTGGTCAACCTGACCTCAGTCATGGTAAACTCATTGAGGCAATCCTTAAGGAAAGGTTGGTAGGTTTCCTAGAAGAAAATGTCTGTAGGACTAGAGACAGTAGAGGTTCATGGCTGGGAGGTCCTGACAAACAAACCGGATTGATTTCTTCCACTGGGTGACAAGAACAGTGGACAAGGGCCAGATGGTTGATGTCATTTACTTAAACTTCAATGAGGCTTTTGATGCTATGCCCTAAAAGAGGGGCAGACTCAGTGGTGCTGAGTGGCAGGGCATGCACTTGGCATACTGGCTACCTGAGTTCAAGCTCCAATCCCAGACATCAGTAGTGGAGGCCAGCATAGAGGGTGATAGAGCCTCCACATGGGTGTTCTCCTCCTGGGGATGGTGCTGTGGAGCACTGGTCAGAGAGTGACAGCTGGTGGTGTGCACAGCCTTGTTGGCATGGATGACCACATGCTGGTTTGCTCCACCTCCAGGGTGTCACCATGCTGAACACCATTGTGGTGTGGGGAGGGGTCCAGAAAAATGACATTTGCACCCATATCAGTTTGCCAGATGATGGCCGCCTAGTCTCCCATGCCACAGTCCCACAAAGCACTGCTCCTGCCTCCACCCAGACCTTCATACCTCAGAGGACCAACCAGGAATGCTACTCCCTTCCTCTTCTCCAAGCAGGGAAGCCTCTAGGCAGGGATAAGCTGGACCCTCCAAGGATGCTGGGAGAGCTGGGGGAGCCAGGTGGCAGGAAGCAGCAGTGAATGGTGAGACCTGCTGGGCAGACAAGATGAGCAGCTAGAAGGAGTGGGAGGTCAGAGGTGCAGGGGAAAGCACTGAAAAAGAAGACAACTGGAGGACCTGGGGATAGGAGAGAGACTCACTGGATTTTTGGCAGAATGGCTGAAGAACAAGACCCAGAGGGTGTTGGGAAGGGAGCTCTTGGCTTCTAGGGAAGTCACTAGTGGGGTCCCATAGGGCTCAGTTCTTGGTCTACTGTTGTTTAATGTGTTCATTAACACTGAAGATGGCATAAAAAACACTAAGCTCTGTGAGTGGGTAGATACTGCAGAAGGGATACGGAGCCTAAAGGAAAATCTGGCCAAACCTGAGAGGTTGTTGTGATTATGGCAACTCGGGTTCAGTGCAAAGAAGTGCAAAGTCATGCACATGGGAGCTAAGAACCCAGGTACAGAGTAAAGTCTGGGGTTGGGGGGGTCCTGGTAGACAAGTCTGACAAAGAAAAGGACCTGGGAGTAGCAATCACTAGTGACTTAAAGCACTCCTTACACTGCAGGAAGGCAGTGGTGCAAGACAATAAAATGCTGGGCTGCATTGCCAGAGAAATCAGTAGCAAGCAGGAGGATTTTATATTTCCACTGTACAGATCACTTGTGCAGCCACACCTAGAATATAGTATGCAGTACTGGTGTCCCTACCTGACAAAGGATATAAACCTGCTAAAGGTAGTCCAGAGGAGGGTGAAAAAAATGATTTAAGGTGAAAAGGGAAGGACATATGAGGAGAGGCTGAAAGACCTAAACAGTACTCCCTGGAGGAGAGAAGGGAAAGGAGGAGACATTACTGAGACCTTTAAGTACATGAAATGCATCAACAGAGTGGATAAAGATGGCCTCTTTAGTCTCAGTGGAAGCAAAACTATGAGGTGACATTGCTTTAAATTGAAGGGGGAAAGGTTCAAGAGAGAGAGTTCAGGAGGCATTTCTTCAGGGTGAGCATGGCTGCAAGATGGAATGAGTTTCCAGAGGAAGTGGTTTCCCTGGAGATGATGGAAGACTTCAAAAGAGGACAGGACAGAGTAATGGGGAGGTTAGGGTCAATGGCGGAAGGGCAAAAAGGGACAGTAGCAGATGGGGGGAAGAGGCAGAGTCCTTAGTTGCCACTAAGAACTCAGCGACAACAAGCAGACTAGAAAGACCTCTGGACCTTCTGCTGGTAACCTTCATATGTTCATAAGTTTGGCCAGGTCATACACTACAGCATTTCACAGCCATTGCTGTTTACCTTGCTAATATGAGCTAATGCACTACAATTTCATTCTCCTTCACTGTTTCTGAAATGCAAAATTGAGATGTAATTTCTTTTATGGCCTTGGGTTAGTTATTATATAATTCTGCATAAAAGAGTCAGCATTATTAATGTAATAAACAGCTTTACTATCAACATCAGTTTTATTTACAAATGTTTAGCATATTCATATATAGCAGTGTTAAGAATACACATTATTAATATCTGTAGGTTTTAGGCATTCCAAAATAACCGAGGTTTGCTTGAAGATGTGCGTGTATACTTCTAGAATAAATTATAGCCAAGTGTGATATGTGGGGAATTATATTATGAGGAAATACACCCATTAATGGGGCCAAATGTGATAATACAGTAATTCCATGTGCCTGCAGGGTGAGAAGCAATATTACCTCATTCAGTCCACAAGGTGATATATTCTCTATAGGACACTTACCAATATTTTATTTTATATAATAAATAAGGATGTCTGCTTTTACCTTTTGATTGCATTTGCAATCATTTCTGAGTTTGACATTTTGTTTTATGACCATGTATTTTACAGTGTGCTGGGATTTTTTGGTTTGTGCAGTGTTTTGCCCCTTAGTTTTCCCCATGTAGTGTCCCTCCAGTAAAAGGAACTGTGGCCCTAACAGTCAGTTGTTTAATTGCTGATAGAATGGCAGTGGTCGGTATGGTGTATGGCAGTGGCACGGTTTCTATGGTCAGAAATGTCTGGAGTTGAAAGTCAAGAGATGCATGTCAGCAGCATGGCTTCTACTGTCTGGAGAAGCTGGAGTCTGGTCAGGAGTGGTGTGTGTGCAGCTAGGTATGTATGGTGATTAGCATCAGGTTTCTGATGACCAGCAGCACCATGTTGGTCCCACTGTCCCAAGACTCTAAATAGCTTTGTAAGACATAGTAGCAACAGTATGGAATGACTGGTGTCTAGCTGGTTGGTTTCAAATACACTAATTGTTTTATTCATACTGTATATGGTGTTGAATGGCAAACCCACACCTGTGACCTTTATGCCTGTGCCAACTGGCTCCAGTTCAATAGCAGGCTTCAGTAACAGACCTGCCTGCTTGCCAAAAAAGCAAATCTAGGCATGCTGCCTCTAGGCATCCAGAAGCTCCTCACCCCCTATGAAAGCAGCCACACCACAAGAAGCTCTGGGAGCATGGTCTTCAAGGTTCCCAGATGTTGCACCTCTCTAGGACAAGAGCCTTTGCCCACCAGGCACCCAAATGAACTAACAACCTGCACACCAAGCCTTGCTGCTATATGAACACTAGGCCCTTTCAAACGTGGGCTACAATCTCATCTGGTTGCCAAAATAAGTTGCCACTGTTTCCATTAAAGCCTCCAGCCCCCTGGCTGTTCATCAACCTAAGCACCGCTGGGCACCATCTATACCCTTACTTCTTCCCTCCCTAAACTGTCCCACCCTCCTCCCATTCTCATCTACCTCAGCACCGACAAGCAGCCCTTCACACCCTACTTCTTCCCTCCCCAACTGATCCACCCTCCTCCCTTCCCCATCTACCCTACCTCCCCATCCTCTCTCCACCACTTCCCTTCTGCTCCCATTCCCTCTTCCCCTTCTTGTACTGACATCTTGTACTGATCCTGCTCTGCCCCCTCACCCAGCACCCTCTGTTTAACATTCACCTGCTACTGGTACTGCCAGGATGCTTAGAATAAGCATCCTTTTCACCCTTGATGAGGCCCACCATCTGGGCTAATTCCTGTATATTGTCTCTCTCCAGTTTGTCTTCTCCCTAGTGCCCCTCTCTTTCTGAGCCAACCCCTCCCCTTGTTCACTTTCCCTCCCTCCCTTTTCCTCTTTGTGTTGGCAAGTCCCATTGTATTTAGAGTATTGTTAGTTCAGTCACTGACATGTAACTTGTTGCTTAATTTGCCTTAATTGTTGTTGATCTTCTTATTGCCTATCTGTAAGCTGTTGTTTTTGTTTGTTACTGTAAGACCCTGATGTGGAACCTATGTAATGAGCCAGTACTCAAAGGTTTAACCCAAGATCTTAATAAATAATAAATAATAAAAATAATAAAAATATGGTATTTTTTTCATACACCCTAACTGGCTACAGTGGTATACAGGAAAATACATGACAGCATTTTCTATGAGGATGAGGACGAGGGCCCAAACATGTATGGTGTATATAAATTATAGTGGTGCAGTCATGCCACTATATTTAGGGTTGAGTAGGGTGTTTAACGTTAAACCCCATTTTTTGCACTTTAATATCATTACAAGCATTCAATGGATTTGCCAAAAAATTTGCATGCAAGGTCTCATGCGGTAGCTCTCTTGACTTGCTTAGTTTTGTTCCAGTCAGATGTGTAGATTCTGAGATGCAGATAGCAAAACAAATATAAAAAATCACTATTTTTTGCTGCCATTATTTATTTGTTTATCTTTTGTCCCTGCCTTGTGCCCACACAGTTTGGAATTTTGGTCTGAAACTTTTGGAGTAGAAAGGGCTTGATGCCTTTCACTGGTTTGGTGGAAAAATGTTAATCCTTTGCAAAGTTATTAACATTTTTAAAATTTCAATTTCTGAGCATGCTCAGTAAGGACAGATGTTTGGAAGGAAAAAATAATTTGGCCATCTGAAAAGGGATTCCTTTGCCGTATGGGCCAATCCTTTTTTGTGAGGAAAAAATATTTTTTCATTTGCCGCCATCTTGTTTCTGTTTTAAAAAATTCAAAACCCATGAAAATTACATTCTGCAAAGTGAACATCACATGTATCTTGCTCATCAGGACCCCATTTAGTGGATTCTGCACTTAACTGTTTGAAAAATGATCCCCAAATGTGTATTTTTTTTTTTTTTTTAATTTTTAGAGCCTATCTCAAGGCTTGCTTTTTATACGGTCATTTTCATTCATACAAAAAAGGATCCCTATATATGGAAAAAAGATTTTGGACTTCGTGTTTTTTCTTAGGTTTTTGTATGACCTTTTTTTGTTCATATGAAAAAGGATCCCTTCATACTAAAAAGGATTTTGGACTTAGTTTTTTCCCCGCATCTTTTCTTTTTTTTGTTTGTTTGAAGGGATCCTTTTTCATCTGATGTTTTCCTTCAAACAAAAAGGGATCCCTTCATATGGAAAAGGATTTTGTACTTTTTTTTCCCTATTCTTTTTTCATTTGAAGAGATCCTTTTTCATATGATATTTTCATTTAAATGAAAAAGGATCTGTTTATATGGAAAAAGATTTTGGAGTTAGTTTCTTTGCAATTCTTTTTTTGTTGGAAGGAATCCTTTTTCCTTTCCTTTTTATTTTTTGATAGGGAAAAGGATTCCTGTAAAGGAAGCATTGTCAGTGGCTCAGTAGGTTACACATTTACTTCTGAGGCCAGAAGATCAAAAGGTTGTGGGTTCTAGCTCCACAACAGCTACTTGGGGCAAATCCCAATACCGAACACTGTAGTGCATCAAGAGGGGGATGCTGCACTCCAGAAGAGCTATCTTTCAGATGAGACATTAAACTGAGGTCCTGTCTGCCTGTTCTGGTGGTTGTTCATATGGACATTAAAGATCCCATGGCACATCTCGAAAAGAGTAAGGTTATTTTTATTGTAAGTAGGGCTTCAATACAATATGTACAACAACATATTTACAAACATAGCAAAGATAATGTACAACATATATACAATGGTCAAAAACAGTGAAACATAACTGATTACAGTATAATGCTGGACTACTAGCATTTCTAACATTGTTCACAATGTACCCATAGTTGTTTGAGTTACTCACTTGAATATCATTTTGAATCGCTCTGGGAAATATTTTATAGAGCAAGGTTTATGTTTTATACAATTCAATATAAGTGATAGCCCTTTGTCGTGTCATGGAGATGAATCAGACCTGCCAGATGTAATACCTTATTACTGCAAAGACCACATACAGTACAGTGTTTTCAAGTGGCATTTACCCCAGCTGCTTGTCAAGTCACCATAAAATAAGCTAGAGTGTGACATGGATAAGAATAAGGGTTCTTCCAATTTTTCAGCCAAAGAATCCCTGAACGTTTTAGCATATGTACACTCCAAAAATATGTGTTCCTGGGTTTTCAACAATTGGACGCATATCTCTCTAGGGTAATATCTTTCTGCCAACTGCTTGTGCTTGCTGTTGTTTTTAATTCTTATCCTACCATAATTGCCTAACCACATCAAGTCGCAAACAAAGGCTGGTAGTTGTGGGTTCCTTAGTTGCTTTAATACAAAGGGCTGCCTGTTCGCAGGACAGTGTGGAAAAGCAGGATCTTTCTGTCTTTCTGCTTGAAGTATTCTATTGTAAACTGTTTTTCTAACTAATGACTTTATCTGAGAAGTGGTAAATCCCACCAAAAATATTTTTCAGTTGTTCTAACCCATATTTAGGGAGTGAGGGAACTCTATTAAATAATCTAGGTATTTACTAGACCAGGGGCCTATGCATGATGCTAGCCACACTAATAGGAATGGTTTCCACAGTTTGTTACCTGGTATCAATACTGTTCCAAAGTTATATGTAATGACAATGTTGCAGAATAACTTGTGTATAACAAATACAAGTATCAGCAGTGTTTTGAGTAATAATACCCTTTTTTCTTGAATATTTGCTGTCCTTTCCATGAGGACACTAGTCTGTCAGCTCTTTGTATACCTGTCTCCCAGTTTTTTTTTGCTATGTTACCTGATCCAAACTCTATTCCTAATATAGTCTTAGATTCTTGTGTTATTGTGATGTCTGCAAATTTCCTTCCAGCTCATAGGGGGGTGTTATCCAGGGCTCGGGGTCATTACAGCACACAACACTATGCTGTATGGCACAATTGCAATGCCAATACAGTGTAATTCTTGCTATGTGGCATATTTTTCTTTTCTGTGGGGAGCTCCACCCTCACACCCCCTGTTATGGGGGGTTGTATCCCCAAACCACCCCAATATAGATTCTCAACTAGGGGAAGGGGTTCAGGTCAGGGAGCACAAAGATGGAGAAAAAATAACATTTCTGAGACTGGGAATCAAACCCAGTCCCACAAGCACTGCCTGGGTTCCCTGCTGCTGTGGCTCAGTCCATTGAACCACAGCAGCTGGTCGGAGGAACCCACTCCCAGCAGAGGTATTATCCTCTGCCTGAAAAAGTGGGAATGGTGCAATGCCATGTACAGCAGTATACACGGTATTGCACCATTCGCTCACTAGTGCTGTACTGTACCGGGTTAGCCATAATGTCATACGCTATTAAGCGTGCAACATTATGACCCGGTAGGGTTACCCAGTGTTACTCCTTTGCTTTTGCTATAGTTAATCTGTGCCCCTGAAATTCTAGAGAATAGGCCTAATGTGTCCAATAGGGCTTGCTCACAAGTTGAAGGAGCTAGTGTCAGTATTGCATCATCTGCATTTGTGAGGATTGCCACCAGTGGTTGTCCTGGGGTCAGGAGAATGCCATGTATCCTATTGTTCTCTGCTATGTATCTTAAAAGAATATGTATGCCGAAGGTGTATAGTAACTGGCTGAGTGGGCAGCCCTGTCTTACACCTCTATGGACTGCAATTTGTTTTCCAACCCATCCGTTTACATTTGGAATCAAGATGGTATTGTCATACATGTTTTTTATCCAATTTATGAACAGTGCGGGGAGTCCATATGCTCGCAATACTGCAACTAAATAGTTATGTGCTAGATTATCAAAGGCTTTCTCCTGATCCTGCCCTAATACTACAGTAGCAGGCACAGACACTGCCAGATAGCTCCCAAAATTTCTATGATATTTCCAGAAATATCTCCTGCTTTCTGCATTTCCACAGTAGGGACAGCAGAGAGAAACTCTTCAGAAATTTTGTGAAATATTTGGAAATAGCTGGCAATGTCTCTGGTTACTACTGTAAACCCTGTACTTCATTGATGTTGCCTTTATGAAACATTGCTCTCAAAAGGATGAGATTGCCCTGCTGATATCTATTAGGGATTGAGCATGTCTGGTGTGGGCTGATCAGTTTGTCTGCTAGTCTTGTCAGTCATTTTAATAGTATTTTGCTTAATATTTTAAAATCTGTATTTAACAGAGATAAGGTCTCCAATTTTTCAGCTCATCACATGCACCGTTCTTGTATAAGAGAATTAGTATGGCCTAATACATAGAGTCTGACATTTTCCCAACTTGTAACATGTAGTTGTACAAAATTACTAATGCCAGGGAGAGTCCATCTATAAAGATTTTGTATAGTTCTGAGCTGATACCATCTGTTCCTGGGGTGGTTTCCTTTTTGAGTGTGCCAATTGCTAACCAAACCTCTTTTAATGTAATGTCTTTTATCAGTTCTTGTGACCCAATCTCAGACACCTGTGGGAGATTACATTTTTCAAAACAGTCAGGGTTCCCCTCTGTCTGTGGTATATCTCCAAAGAGAGCCTATACATGTCCCACTAATTGCAATATTCCTGCTGGGTGGTCATTAGCTGACCTGCTGCAGAGGTTACCTCAGTCAGGATCCTGTGCTCAACCTGTTTTTTGCTTATATGAAAGGGTCAAAGGAGCCCTTTTTACTGTTGGTCCCAAATCTAAGCTCCTGCTCTAGTGATTTAGCACGGTCATACTGTATTTCCACAATTTATTTTTTAAGTACTTTAATTTGAGAGCTGTATTCCGATTTAGTTAACTCTATCTGGGAAATCAGTTTTTGCAGCTAGCCTCTCAGGTGCAGATATTTTAAGTAGTCTCTGTTGGCTGGCTTTCTGGCCCTAGTCTGAACAAAGATTTGCCATGAATTTTTGTGTCTGCCCACCAAGTTACTAAATCATCATACAATTCCATTACTGATAACCTGGCCTGCCATTCCATTTTCCATGCTCTTTGGACTACCTCTTGATCTAATAAAGCCTTATTCAGTCTCCGGCTGTTTTTCTTGCATCTGGGTACATTTTCCAGTGTAATTTTACCATAATTGATCTATGGTCCATAAACTTCCATGAGTGCATGTGTACTTCCTGAGTATGCAGTGTAAGAGATCCAAAAACAAAATCAATCCTGGTGGGAATTGGTCCTTGGAAATAAGTACTCCCACCTGTTGGAAATTTGGATCTGTAAGTGTCTACTGATCCTGCTGTAGTTACTATGTCCTGTAAGCCTAATAAATCACAAAACAACTTGTCAGTTTTAAGCCCCCTATCTGTCTGTTGTAACCCACAGTTATAGTCATCTGCCCAGATGATCATGCATGAGGTGTGTAAATAGGGTTGTACCTCTTTAAACAGAGCCACTCTTTGTGACTTAGTTTGGGGTGCATAAATGGTCACTAAATGGAATCTTTCTTGAGAGGAATTGATATCTAATCATAATGCCCTGCCTGGATGAATGTCCACTAGTCTAGAAATGTTATAGCAGGGTTTGTGAAAAGAATGCCGACACCGTCTCACACTCACACATCTTCCCCTATGGATCAAAAAGAGGAGCGTCTGGTCCATAATTGGATGGCCTGTTGCAATTCTTGATTAGTTTTCAATCTTGTGTCCTGTAAATAGAAGATGTCACTAGTTTCCCCTTGTAGTGTATGTAGTGTCATCAGTCTTTTCTTAGAGCTTTTAATACTGTTTACATTGAGAGTAGTGATGGTTAGGAGCCCCATTTAAATTGCGGAAGGAGATAAAGGCATTTAGCTAAACTAAGCAGTCTGTGAGAGTTTTCTACACCATGTTCATTTTGCAATTGAGTTGTTCCTCCCTTCTTCCTCTCTGTCACAAGTGATATATATAGTGGTGAAGGCAATAGATGAGGTTTCTGATTCTTCCTCTTCTGAGTCCCCCCACTGACTTTCTTTGGTCAGGGCTGCATATTTATTACCTGACTTCCAGGAGGGTTTTTCTTTCTCTTTCCCTTTTTCATTGGTCCTAGCAGGGGGAGCTTGGGCTTTCCCTTATCTGATTCTTTCCTTTGGGCTGTCTACCTTAAAGGCCATGTCCTGTTTTTTGGGGGGAGGCGGTGGCATATCCTCTGTGCCAACTGGGTCATCTGCTAGGACAGGGCCATGTAAAATAGCAGTGACAGCACTTGTATTAGGAGCTGCATCAGGGGTGCTTTCCTTTATCTGGGTTGGAGTGTCTTGTTCTATCTCTACCTGCCTGGGAGGGGCTTCTGGTTCTTGTAGTGCACAAGATTCTGAGGGTGCTTGATGTGAGGGATAGTGGCTTTGTTCTGCCACTTTCTTGACCTAGATCAGCTGAGCTCTATTGATTAGCCCTTCATGTGAAGGGCAATCACCCAGGGGCATCTTCCATGTGCGTGACCTGTTTCCTCACATAGATTACATTTAAAAAGATTTTCACAATTGGCTGAAACATGGCCAAAATCTAGGCAATGGCTACACCTTGGTGTATCACATGTTGAGCTCAGATGGGTACAAGCCCCTCACTTAAAGCATGATCTGGGTTGTCCTGCATAAAAGAGCATTCCCCTGTCCTTTCATAAAACAAAACTGCTAGGAAGGTGTACCGCACCATTGTTGGTGGAAAACAATTACCCTGATCTTCCACCCTCCATTCCAGATTTGTTCATTGTCCAGGATGGAGAGGGCCTATCTAGTACCTCACATCTCTGTCTTAACTAGAAGAAGATGTCTTCCACATTTACCCCTTTTTTGTGGAACATGACAGTGATATTCTTGATTAAGGGTTTTGTGAGTGGGACCGCTAGGAAAGGGATCCATAAAGGGGTGTTTCTAAGAGCTTAGTATTGAGTCCAAAATCTGTCTAACCCAGTCACATTTTTAAAACTGACATCATAATTAGCATTGCCCAGATGTATGAGTGCAAACATTTCTGAAGAGAAAAATTCATGAACCCCTTCAATAACTGTTTAGCAATAAATCACCTGTCTGGGGGGTTTTCAAGGCCCCCTTTATATATTAGGTGGAGAGCGTTCTGTCGAGGGTTGGGGGGCTGGCTCTCCTCTGTTTTGAAATAAGTCTGAGAGTCTAAATATGGTTTAAGCTAGGCTTTTCTTGCAGGATCCTGCATTGTGGCAACTGAGGGCTCAAGACTTATAGGAGTGTGATCAGATGAGTTTACAGAAGGACTTTCAATATTAGGGCTGCAGTTGTGACAGAGGGAGTTCTCTGTTTTATATCCCAGCATTAGTTGTGTTAGGAATGGCAACAGAGGTATCAACAGAGTTTATATTGATATTTTCTTGTGAAACATGCACATCTGTATTCTCTTCAGGCTCTTGGACATCACTATTTAAATTCCTATCGTCATGATTTGTGCTGATGACTCTTGTTTGTAGTTCTGTGTTATACTGCAACATTTTAACATCTTCAGGGTTTGGGGTCCACTTACCATCCACAGTTTGGATCTACCCTGCGTCCTCTAGTGTGTACACTGGAGACTAATTGCCAGATCTGATTGCTGTGTTTTGAGGAGGTAAAAGGGATTTAGTTGCAGGTGAAGCAGTAGCTGAGTTATTTAGAGTTTCTTTGTCTTTGTGGCCTTTGGGTGCATTTGTGTCATTTCTAAGCCTTGTACTTCAGCATCCGTTTTGCTGTGATGATCGGTTTGCATCACTGGAGTAACATGAGCTGCACTAGTTGCAGTGGTGGCAGAAACCATGGTAACAATGGGGAGATGCTGTAGACCAAGCCATAACCGGCCCATATGTGCCTTTCTGACTGGAGCCCCTTGGTCTTTCTCTTGTAGCTCAGGACTTTTGGACACTGACTGATCTGGATTGTTGGCTGTGTTTAGGTCCGGAGAGACATTCAACGAATTGTTCAGACTCTTGACAGTTTTTGACAGTAGAAGGAGCAGGCGGGGTGGCTGCCTGCTTTGTTATTACTCCGTCAGTGTTGCACAGCTGATAAGGGATGTCAGAAACAGAATTTATGCATTTGACAGGTATTTGCTGTTCCTAAAGTTTGGAGAGTTCATTTTGCAAGGCTTGTTTTTTGGCTAAAATATGCTGTTCCTCTTCATTAAGCTGTGTTAGCAAAAATTCTTTCAGGATGTCTGTTTTCTCTTTTTGCAGGTTTACAGAAGTGTTAAGGTTTAATACCTGAGGTTTGTCTGGCAAGTCCATAGCTGTATTTTTTGTTAAATTCTCTATTGAAAAGTACAGCTCCTGTACCATTTCTTCATTCTGGAATTCTTGTATAGCAATAGCTTTTTCAATGGCTCAGTAGTAGTTAGAGCTGGGGAGAAGGCCAACACCCCTGCTCCTAGTGTGTCCATTCTCTCCTCAGGAATAGGCATCTTGGAAAGGTGGCTAAGGATTTCCCCTACTGATGAGTAGGGGAACATTTTATTAAAGATACATAACAAAATATTAAACAAAAAGAACAGCACAAATACATAAAATAATTTAACCAAAGAGACAACTGTACATATCTTTTATACTGTACATATTACTTTATCTACTGTAATTAGAAGCAAAAATAAATGATCCTATCTTATCTTTCATAAGAGGAACATTTTTCCATCTTGTAATCCATGCTGTATGGAACATTTTTTGTTTTTCATACCTACATTGTTTGCTAATTTCATTTTCAATAGTCTATAACGTATTCTGGATCCTGATATACTTGTTGTAAAACATATTTACATCTAACTTGCCATAATACAAATTTAATAAAGGCAAATATCAGTCTTATAACTCCAGTATTGAAATGCAACTGTCCTATTGAGAAACCCCCCACTAATTCCATGTCTATCACCTTCTCCCAGTATGGGTCTTTGTGCCAAATAAGACCATACCTCTTTCACATATGGGCACTGAACAAAAAAATGCATCATAGTTTCCTCCTGAGCAACACAAGTTTCTAGGACACATTCTTTCATCTTGACTTTTGTGCTTTGAGTTTCCTTTTACATTTAACCTACCATAGCTACTTAGTCATGCTACATCCCATATTCTTGGTGGGATCCATTTATCCTGTAATGTTGCCAAAACCTGGTCGTTATGATTTATTGAGATATTTTTTAATTCTAAACTGATAGAGAAAGTTTTTTCCTGCATAGCCGTATATATCAATTTACTAGTCTTGCTGTGTATACTATCCGTGGCTAATTTCCATTTTTTTATTTTTTTTATGGCTAGCTTAAAATAACCTGGACAAATATGGGTATTAAGAGATATCTCTCCCTGGGTAACCCATTTATTTACAAGGGGTCTCAGCCACTTCTCTGCAAATATTGTCCATACCGCTGTATTGGGTTTACTATAATCTACCAAATTTCTGTGCAAAAAGTTACTAAAGTAAAATGCTAATGGATTTATGAGATTTAATCCTCCTTTTGCTATTGAAAGATATCATATTTCCCTCTTTATTGGGTTTAACTGGCTCCCCCAAATTATCTGAAATACTAAACTCAGCAGTGTAGTTTCTAGTGCTTGTGGAATGGGGTAAACTATACGTAAGCGTAGAAAGATGGGGCACAAAAAGGATTTAACCACTGCAACTTTCTTTTTTTTTTTGATTGTTACAAAGTTTTCCATATGGCTACTTTTTGTTTTGCCTGTTCAATATGCTCAGTCCAATTCAACAGCCAATTGTCACCCCTCCCAAATTTAATTCCTAATATTTTAACAGGTTCTTTAGACACCATTGTTTCCTGCAGTTTTTCTAATTTTGGGGTAGCATCACTTACTGGATAAATTATACTTTTTTCTGGTTAACCTGTGCCCCTGCTATTTTTGAATATTGCTCTATTCTGTCCATAACTCTTTTACCTGAGTCTGAGTCTGTTAAAAATATGCAGATATCATCTGCATATGCTGCTGTTTTAACTTCTAGAGCCCCCTGTATTGGCTTAAGGCCATGTATTTGATCATCCTGTTCTATGAGACATAAAAGGGGTCCAGACAGAACACATATAACAGGGGACTTGATGGGTACCCCTGCCTTACTCCTCAGTTTATGTTAATATAAGATCCTAACTGTCCATTAATTAGTGGAATAGCTACTGCCTTATTATACACCAAAGAAATCCAAGAACAAAATGTGGCTGGAATACCATAAGACTTTAGAACTTGTAGTATAAAATGATAATAATAATAATAATATTTATTTATACCTCACCTTTCTAAAAATCAAGGTGCTTTAACAAAAATTCAAATAAACGGTATAATAACACACACATACAATAAACACTAGTTCATAAAAACAATAAAATAACATCAAATCATATACACTTGATACCACAAATGGGTCTTCAGGGCCTGTTTAAATTCCTCTATGGAAGCACACTCCCGAAGAGGATGGGATAGAGAATTCCAAAGGGTTGGGTCCATGTACATAAAAGCACAGGCCCCTGAAGATTTTAAAGAAACCCTTGGAATCTCTAGCAACTCATTGTCTGCTGAGCAGAGCGATTGCCTAGGGCAATAAGGTACCAGAAGATCTTTCAGGTAGTCCGGTCCAAGTCCATGTAGGGCTTTATATGTCAGAAGTCCAACTTTAAAGGTGATCTGCCACTGTACTGGCAGCCAGTGCAGTTTGCACAGCATGGGAGAATTATGACAGGTATGGAGAGTACCCATAAATAACCAGGCTACAGCATTCTGCACTAACTGCAAGCAGTGGATATCAACATCTGGTAGCCCTAGATAAAGGAAGTTGCAATAATCAAGGCGCAAGTTCAAAGTTGGCAGATCACCAGATGGAACAAGGTGCTTAATCCTGGAGATGTTTCTCAGATGGTAAAAGGAAGATTTGATGACTGCTGACACCTATGATCGCAGTGTCAGACCATTGTCAAAAATCACCCCCAGATTTCGCACCTGTTCAGAGGTGAGGAGGTGGGAGCCACCAAGAAAAAGTCCTGAAGATAAACCAGCTCCCCTCCCCTCTATCCAGTGACCCCAGTCCACAACCAACACCTCTGTCTTTTTCAAGTTCAACCTCAGCCAACTCGAATCCATCCAGTTCTGGATTTCAGTGAGACAGGTGTTAAATGTTGAGAGAGCTCTATCCTGGTTGGGTGCAAAAGATAGGTACAGCTGGGTACCATCAGCATAGCAGTGAAACCTTAGCCCATACCTTTTTACAATGTCTCCGAGGAGCAGCATATACACTGTGAACAACATGGGGGACAACACCAAACCCTGAGGTACCCCACATGACAGAGAGACTGGGCCAGAGGAATTAATCCCCAACACCACCCTCTGAGTTCTGCCAGTGAGAAAGGATCTAAACCACCCGAGGACTGTACTAGACAGGCTACCGATGAACTTCAGGCATTCAAGAAGAACCCCATGGTCTACAGTGCCAAATGCTGAAGAGAGATTGAGAAGAACCAAGATGGAATGGCTCTTCTGATCTCTCACCATCAGGAGATCATTGAGCACCTGAACCAGTGCAGTCTCGGTACTATGCCTCTTTCGAAAACCAGACTGGAATGGTTCATAGATGCCATGGATGGTCAAATGGTTCTCCAGCTGTATTGATTTTCCACTACTTTCTCAATCACCTTCCCCACAAAGGGAAGGTTAGAGATTGGTCTGTAGTTCATGTGGCAGTCTGGGTCCAAAGAAGCTTTCTTCAAGAGAGGCATCACCACCACCTCTTTTAGGGAGCTAGAAAACTCACCCATCTTGAAGGAGCACCAGACTATCTATGCTAGGACCAGGCCAATGGTATCCCAACAACCCTTAATCAGGGAGGTTGGGTCAGGATCCAAACTACAGCATGTTTGGCGCATACCCTGAACAATCTGCATGACATCAATGAGCTCCGGTAGGGCAAAGGAACTCCAGGAGAACTCGGGGTTAATGACCAAGTGCTGATCCATAGCTTCTCCCATAGAAGGTGCAGGTCGGAGTATTGCCCTGATGTCAGCCACCTTAGCCACAAAGAAGCGAACAAGCTTTTCATACTCTACTTGTGAAAAAGCTCTTCAAACCTGCAGGCATGCTGGGTTGCATAGTCTGTGATGTGGAACCCTGCCAAAGGCCTTTTCCTGGTCCAGTGACATAATGTACCAATTGAGCTCATCTTCTTTTCCCATTCTATAAGTCCCTTACTAATAACAATTTGTGTTCAATAGATCATCCTGTTAAAGAACATGTCTAGTTTACAGATATTAAATCGGGAGCCACCATAGCTAAGCTGTTTGTAAGGATTTTCATTAACATTTTGAAATCTATGTTCAGTAGACTTAGAGATCACCAATTATCTAGGTCTGTTTTGCCATTCTTTTTATATATCAAAATCTGTACTGCAATACACATATGGAAGTCTAAATCTTGGTTTAATAAAATCCAGTTATATACCATGACTAATATGTCTATGATAATGTCACTAAATTTTTTATAAAATTCCACAGTTAAACCATCTAGTCCAGGTGCAGTATCATTTTTTAATTTACTAATGTCTATTTCTATTTCCACTTTTGCAATTGGGACTATAAGTATTGGGACCACTTCTTCTGGAGTATCTGGCATTTGAAGTTTTCCAAAAAATTCCTCAGTTTCACTATCCTTTTTTTTGTGTGTGTGTGTGTTGTAACATACATTTCTCTCATATATTTTGTCAACACCTGCAAGATTTCTTATTTTTTATATCATTCTTATTTTTTATACATCGTCGTCCTGTCCACCACCCTTTTATTACAGTTTTTGAAAGCATCATCAAAGCTAATTTTACCCTGTGAACAAATACAATGCTCATTCAACATGGAAGCTGATCACGCGTATTGTAGAGCTTCCATCTCTTTTTTCACATTATTTGCTTGTGAAGTTAAATTTATATTCTGTGTGTTGATGGTAGAATAGATTTTTCCCAATTGCATCCTTAATTCTAAATTTTTTTTATATTTATTTGTTTGTAGTACTGAAGAGTAACTAGTTGTTACCATTTGTATCTCTCTTTTTGTTTCCACCCACCAGAGGCTTAAATCATCCATTAATCCTGCTATAGTTTTCCTTGCATTCAGAAGTTCTATTATTTGTTTTACCCATTCCTCATTATTTAAAAGTGTATTATTACATTTCCAATATCCTTTCACATATTGAGTTTGAGCTTGTATGCCTAAAACTGCTGTTAACATAACATGGCCTGAAGTTTCAATCGGGACTAAATTGGCCTGATATACAGTACATCAATTTGTTGTTTATTAAAAATAAAATCAATTCTGGTGGCTAACCTTCCTCAATGGCAAGTGAAACCTCCTTTAGTATGCAGTGTTCTATAGGTGTCTTGTAATTCACTTAAGTGGATTATATTTCTTAAACAGTTTGTATCACAAAAATATTTTGTGGTAACTGCCCCCCGTCTTGCTTAGTCAGAGCAGAATTAAAATCTCCACCCCAGATGACTTGTTTTGTGGTAAACAGAAATGGCTTTATTTGGTTGACTAAATCTATTCTATCCTTTTTTTTAAGGGGAGCATATATGTTTATAACTCTCCAAACCATGTTGTCAAAATTTGGATCGAGCAATATAGCTTTTCCTGGCTGAATTTCCACCAGTTTTGTTATTTTAAAACCATCTCCTTTAAATAACACCCCTACTCCATCACATCTATCCAAACCAAATGAAAAAAAGGATGGGCCACAACATAAGAGTTTTTTTGCAGCTTTTATATGGAATAGCATATTTGATCTGGTATCTTGTAGTAGACAAATATCAAATTTTAAATCTTTCAGAATGGAGAACGTTACTAAACGCCTCCTGGCATATTTAATACTGTTTGTGTTTAGGGTTGCTATATGAAGGGAAGTCATAGGAAATCAAAGAAAAAGGTAGACCCAAAATTCAGTTCACTGAGGGGGTGAAGTTCCTCACTCTCAGACTTCTTCTGCTATAAATCCTGAGTCTTTTTGGTCTCTTTTGGTTTGTGGCAGTGGGTTGAGAATCATACTCTGACTCCAATGATAGAAGAGCCTGAGAAGAGGTCTCCGAGTCTCCTCCATGCTCCAACTGATGAGAACTCTTTGCAAGAATTCCATATTTATTTTGAAGTAGAATACTAGGTCCAGGGGGAGAGGCTTTCACTAATTTAGGTTTTGGTCTTGATTGCCTCATGCTTCTTTTTTTTTTAGACTTTTTTCCCACTAGGAGGAGGTATTTCCACTATCACTTGCAGTGCTGTCACTATTGGAACTATTTCTGGGGGTCCCCTGTTTCTGCCTGTACCATTTCCATATCTTCCATGATCTCTTGGTTTGTGTCTGGTGCTACATTCACATCTACATTTTCTGTAGGGGGGGTTCAGCATTTACTGGTTCTGTATTTTCCTCTTGATCAGGAGGGGGGCTGCTGCCAGGTGGTCTGGAGTTTGTTTCTGAGCAGTGTATGTCTTTTTTCTGGGCTTCAATTAAAATATTTTCATCACTTGGGCAGTCTGCTCTATTATGAGTAGCCCAGGGGCACCCCCTATAGGCATGTCCTATTTCATCACTTAAGTTGCATTTCAAATCCTCCTGGCATTCAAAGCTAGCATGCCCAAAAGAAAGACATAAACTACATTTCAGCAGATCACATGCTGAGCTTAAGTGCATATATGACCCACACTTAAAACATGTTTTCAGTTGGCCGGCATAAAAACAATGCCCTCGTTCTCTCCCCAGAAACAAGCTGTTAGGCAAATGGATGGGGCCTAGGTTATTACTCTGTAATTGCACTTTGTATTTCCACTCCTCCCCTCATCCATAGGTGCTCTTCATCAAAAATCATTTGTGGGGGGGGGGCTCACACCTCATATCCTTGCTGCAGCCAATGTGAAATATCATGAACTGCTACTGTTTCATTCCTGAAAAATATGGTATTTATTTATTTATTTATTTATTTATTAGATCATCGGTTTACAGACCTTTGAGTCAAAGTCTCATTTACAAAGGCATCTCGTCAAGAGAGCAATACATCACAGCAAACAAAACAGTACAGTACATAATGCTTAGATTAAAAAAGCAACCAGTGTTACAGGCATTCACTGGTGGTACACGCTTGGTAATAGATCACAGTTGTCATAATATAGGTACTCGAGTACCACGTCAGGTAGCAACCAGAGATATTTTATTACATTAGTCAGCAGATGTTGCCTGAGACCACAGGTATATGCAGCAAAAGTAGACAGAGCAGACCCAGTCTAGGGGTGAGGGTAAGGGGCAGGTGGGGGATTATGTGCAGTCGCAGCAGCGAGTGCTTGTCAGATGGCTTCTGAGGGAGACCTTGAAAGGACCAAGCTTAGTGGAGCCAGCTATGTTGGCTGGGAGGGAACTGAACCAGGAGTGAGCCCAATAGCAAAAGGATCTCTGGGCCATAGAGGTCCTTACCCTGAGGACATAAAGGGAGGTTTTGACAGTGCTGTGGGTGGAGACTGAGAGGGAGGCATGCTGCAGGGAGGTGGCAACCCCAGGGGGGAGCTCTAGCAGGGTCTTTTTTATAAGAAGACAGATTTGGAAGCAGAGTCTTTCTTCAAGGTTGAGCAAGTTTGTGGTGGAGTAAAGCAGGCACATATGGGTGCCCCTAGGGGCTCCCAGCATTGGCCTGTAGGCCTTGTTTATAGAGAGCTGGATTCTTGCAAGTGCAGTGTTGTTGGCTACAGCATAGAAGGACAGCCTATAGTCGATTAGCGACAGGACAGAGGAGGTGGTTGCCAATCTAATGGCCTCTTATAGTAGGCAGTCCCTATGGTGGTATAGCAGTCCAATCCTGACATTGGTGGCAGCAAAAATGGCATTGATATAGGAATGGAAGGACAGTGCCAAATCAAAGGTAATGCCCAGATACTTGTAGGAGGAAACCTGCTCAATGGGGTTTA
This sequence comes from Neoceratodus forsteri, assembly GCA_016271365.2. Taxonomy (NCBI): domain Eukaryota; kingdom Metazoa; phylum Chordata; order Ceratodontiformes; family Ceratodontidae; genus Neoceratodus; species Neoceratodus forsteri. The sequence continues at coordinate 409,417,659 of CM028133.1, read as the reverse complement.
GTGTGCTAGGCAGTATCACGAGAGGGGCACCACTGGCTTTGCTTTGGCGATGTGAGAAGGGCACAGCTTTGGTCTTTTTTAGGTTCAGGACTAGCCTTCGTGATGTGAACCAATGCTCAGCTCTATCAAAAGCTTGTTGGAGGGTGGCCTGGAGTGTGTTAGGGTTGGGGTCAGTGGTGAAGAGCACAGTGTCATCCGCGTAGAGGAGGATCTTACTTAGGCAGGCCAAGGGGAGACAGTTGAGGTAGAGACTGAAGAGGAGAGGGCCTAAAATGGAGCCCTGGGGAACCCCAGAGTGGACAGGTCATGTGTCAGATAGGGTGCTATTGATTTTTACACATTGAGTTCGGGCAGAGAGGTAGCTGGTGAACCATGCAAGGGGGGCCAGGGGAGAAACCAAGGCACCTGAGGGAGTCAAGCAGAAGGGCATGGCAAACCATGTCAAAGGCCTTGGAGAGGTCAATGAACATGGCACCGGCAGGACTTCTAGCATCAAGAGCAGAGTGCAGGAAATTGGAGAATTCAAGTAGCACAGTTGTGGTGCTGTGACTTGCACAAAAGCCATGATGTTCAGGGCACAGGATATTGTGCATGGCCAGGTATTCAGCAAACTGGTTGGCAACTACTTTTTCAAGGGCCTTAGATAGTGGGGGGAGGATGGAGATAGGTAGATAGTTACCCGGGGTTGCTCAATTGCCACTTTTTAGGATGGCAGTGATGATGATGGTGGTTTTCCATGTGCTGGAGAACTGCCCCAGGCACAGAGAGTGGCTGAGCTTGCTTGGTATGTGGGACCAGGATAACATCCAATGTCAGACAAAGTAGCCTAGTGTCCAGTAGGTCAGTGCCTGAGTTGTTACTACTAACGGCTTTTTGCAGAAGGGGTCTAGCCTCCAATGTGGAGATGGTACGTAGGAAGAAAGGAGGTCTCTGGAGAGTGGGAAGGGGTGCTACTGGGATGGAGTCAAAGAAGTTACTGGGCAGCACTGAACTAAGGTCTGAGAAAGTGTGGCTTAGGCAGTCTGCAATGCCAAGGGGGTCAGAGCAGGCAGTTCCATTAAAGGAGAGTTGAGAGAGGGATGGGGAGCAGGATTTCCCATTCAGCTCCTTTACATTATCCCAAAAGTTTCTAGCCAACCCCCAGAAGGAGACAAGAGCAGATTGGTAGTACTGGGCTTTGGCCTGTCAAATGGCCCAAGTACACTTACCGCACTCAGTGTTGTTCGCTTGCCTATCAGCTGGCTTTCCAGATTCCACAGCAATGTGCCATAGCTTTTCTATCATTTTAAGTTTGTGAATGAGGGAGGGGCAACCCAGGGCATGCTTTGCTTTTTTGGTGCGATTTCTAGAGAAGAGGGCATAGAGGTCACAAGCAGTGTTAAAAGTGAGAGTGAAAAATATCCAATGCCTCATCTATGGATGGTGCAAGCCTGATTGGGGACCAATCCAGTTGTGAGAGGTACAGTTTAAGGCAATGCAGGCTGCCTGGGAGTAGGCGACATTGCTGTGTGGTTTGTGGTGCAGGTTTGCTGTTGGCAGTGGACCAAGAGAATACGACTGGGGAAAGGTCACTATGTGAGTTGGGAAGTACACTGATATTGAGCACCCCTTGGGGGCGGTTGGTAATGGTGATATCCAGAAGGGTGCTGGAGCCAGTAGAGGGGTTGAATCTAGTTGGAGTGGTGACAAGCTGAGACATGTCAATGGTGGCAAAGATATCTCTGGTTTGGGAGGCCATGGCAGGGAGCAAGTTGATATTCAGGATACCAACAATTATCTGGGCCATTTTGGGTGGTAGGCCAGAGAGGTAGTCAGCAAGTGACTGAATGGTGAGGTCTTGCTTTCTGGGGGAATATAGGCAACAGTGAGAAAGAGTGGGCCCTTACCAGGGTTGGGGAAGATTTTTAGGGTGAGGGATTGCACCCCGTTATCAAGCTTGGGTGGTGGAAGTGCATGTCCAAGGAGGGAGTCACATATGTAGACAGCACAACCATCTCCACGCTTACCAACCCAATCTTCCCAGAAAAGGGTGTAACCAGGGAGGGAGATGAAGGAGTCAGGGGTGAATCTGGATAACCAGGTTTCAATGAGTGTGACAATGTCCAGTTGCTGCTGAGAAACCCAGCATTGGAATGCAGCAGCCTTCTTAAAGAGGCTACAAATATTCATAGAAGCTATGCGGAGTTCTTGAGCCTGGGCAGGCTTGTTCATAAGGTCGGGCACAGGGCCAGGGTTTGGATGCATGTTACCTGATAGAAGCAACAGGAGGGTGAGTAGGCACAGCAAAATGTGGTAGTGATTGTGGCATCTCCCCTTGTGACTGGACATGGGGCCTAGTGCTGGGGTGTAAGGGGTGGGTAGAGTATGAAGGGTGGGAAAGGTGTTGAGGAGAAGAGACCAAGGTATGAATGGGAAGTAAGAGGTAGCAAGGGTGGAAGTGTGAGGGGGTCCCTAGGGGGGGAGGTGGTTGAGCATCGGGGGGTCTGGTAGAGGTGTTGTAAATAAGAGGAGGTTATTATGCACAGAGAGTGGTGGTCCTAAGTTAGGTGAGGCTGGTGTAGGAAGTAGGAGGAGGACCATAGTCAGTGTCAATGCACTTGATCCCAGATGCACTGAGGATGATAAGTTATTTGAGCATGAAAGAGGATCACCCCTTTAAAAAGTTACAGAAAGGAGAGCCCCTTTAAGGGGTTACTGTAATTGACTAGTGTGAGGCCTCAGGGGGTGGGGACCACTGTGGAAGTGTACTTAATAAAGGAGGGAGGAGGGGGTGGGGGAGTGGGTGAAAAAACTGTCCAGAGAGCAGTACAACAAGGCAGTGGCCGAGCTATGTTTTGAAAAAGGTGCCTTCTGTGCTTTCTTTCTCAATGGGGTTCTGCAGCATCCAATCAGGAAGCAGCCACAGTCCCCAGGAGCCAGTCCAATTACGGGGATTGAAGCCTGATAGCTCCAGGCTAGGAGCTGACCAAACATACCTGCTTTCCTTGGTCAGGGGTGGTGGGCTGGATGCAAAGGTCTGGCCACCAGCAAGTAGCAGTGCCAGGGCCACTTGACTGAAGTGGACAGCCTGGTTTGGGCTTGTGGCTAAAATGTAGCAGAAAAAAAGGTGGTCCGTTAGTTAAAAACTCAAAGACAAAGAGCAAGTAAATTGGTGGGAGGGCCATGGGCAATTTAGTGCTCAGGGCAGAAGTAGGTACAAATAGTGGGAGAGAAAAGGTACCTGCAGAGAGGTCTGGTCAAAGTGCCAGGTGGGAATTTAGCAATACAAAAGGCTGATTCAGTAGGTTGAGGGGGGAGGCCACTTGAATGAGACCAGGGAGAGCTGGGAAGGAGGTGTGTGGTGGAGAGGACTCAGGGTAGTCTGGAATGGGTAGAGAAGAGGGACCAAAATGACAGGCAATATATACAGAATGTGCTGGTTCAGGGGGTTGTCAGGAGAGGGAATCAGGGGTCCAGTAGATGGCACAGAAACATTTCGGGGAATAGAGAGAAAGAAATACAAAAGGGAAAAAAGCAAGAGAAAGAGGGAAGCAAAGAAGACACTCCAATGATGAATGAGAGGAACTGGGATGAGAAGAGTGTGGCAGAAAAAACAGCAGGCAGTAGTCAGTTCTAGCTATTCTACAATATTGGGCAATTAGCAGAAAAAATTCAGTAGTGCAACCAGTAAGCTATATAGATGTCAGGCAGTCAGGTAATGTTTGCTACAACTCTGCTATACTCTGCTAGGCAATTCCTATATATATATATATATACACATATATATATATACAGTGCAATAGTTTAAAGGTAAAATGTTTAAGCAGCAAAAATATTCAGCAGTGCAAACTATAAGCTATATAGAAGTCAGACCTAGCTAATACTTTATTTATTTATTTATTTAGTTTTTGTTGACCGGGTAAGTGCACTAGACAAATCCTGCCTATTTTCAGGCACGACCCGGGGGAGGGGGATACAGATGAATGCCAACTGACCTTGAACCAGATTAAGCTGTTGGTGGTATTTTTTAGTGAATGAGGGAAATTTGGCCAGGACACCGGGGAAATTCCCCTACTCTTTTCGATAAGTGCCATGGGATCTTTAACATCCACCTGAACTACCACCAATCCAGGCAGATGGGACCTCGGTTTAATGTCTCATCCGAAAGACAGCACCTCAGAAGTGCAGCACCCCTCTCATGCTGCACTACAGTGTCAGTACTGGGATATTAACCCAAGTGCCAGATGTGGGAACTGAACCCACAGCCCTCTGATCTCCCGGCCTCAAAGGCGAGTGTGCTACCTACTGAGCCACTGACACTGACAATACAGCAGGTGAAACAGCAGAAAATTCCAAGACAAGAGAAAACAAAGATTTCCACATGAGCAGTAAATTCAGCAGAAAAAAAAATGGCCAGAGAGCAGTACAGCAAGGCAGTGGCCGAGCTGTGTGTTTTGAAAAAGTTGCCTTCTGTGATTTCTTTCTCAATAGGGATCTGCAGCATCCAATATGGAAGCAGCCACAGTCCTCAGGAGCCAGTCCAATTACAGGGACTGAAGCCTGACAGCTCCGAGCTAGGAACTGACCAAACGTACCTGCATTCCTTGGTCAGGGGGTGCTGGGCTGGATGCAGAGGTCTGGCCGCCAGCAGGTAGCAGTGCCAGGGCCACTCGGCTGAAGTGTAGAGCCTGGTTTGGGCTTGTAGCTGCTTTCCTTGGTCAGAGGGTGGCAGGCTGAATGAAGAGGTCCAGCTGCCAGCAGGTAGCAGTGCCAGGGCCACTCGGCTGAAGTGTAGAGCCTGGTTTGGGCTTGTGGCTGCTTTCCTTGGTCAGGGGGTGGCGGGCTGGATGCAGAGGTCCAGCTGCCAGCAGGTAGCAGTGCCAGGGCCACTCGGCTGAAGTGTAGAGCCTGGTTTGGGCTTGTAGCTGCTTTCCTTGGTCAGGGGGTGGCAGGCTGGATGAAGAGGTCCAGCCGCCAGCAGGTAGCAGTGCCAGGGCCACTCAGCTGAAGTGGAGAGCCTGGTTTGGGCTTGTGGCTGCTTTCCTTGGTCAGGGGGTGGTGGGCTGGATGCAGAGGTCTGGCCACCAGCAGGTAGCAGTGCTAGGGCCACTTGACTGAAGTGGAGAGCCTGGTTTGGGCTTGTGGCTGCTTTCCTTGGTCAGGGAGTGGTGGGCAAAAAGCAAAGGTCTGGCTGCCAGCAGGTAGCAGCACCGAGGCCACTCGGCTGAAGTGGTAACATTTTCTACAGCTGGTTTGGTTAGTGGAATTGCCCTAAAAGGTAACCACATGGCTGAGTATCTTAATTTCTCATACTTTGACCAAAAACTATCCAACCCTTGCAGGGTTTTAAAACTAATATCATAAAGAGTGTTGCCTGACATGTGTATCATGGCGTAGATTTCATTAGTAAAATAAACCAAGGGACTCTTTAATTAATTTTTTACCCACATAAATTCTATCAGGATTTGCAGACAATCCCCCCGAAGTATTGTAGCCTGACCACGTTCCTCCTTTGCAAAGGAGGTGCATGCCCTGAAAAAGTGTCTTTCCTTCTGAATTCTTTCCATGTAGTTCTGGCTTTCTCTCTTAAGTTGGGGGGGGGGGTCCTGGTGAGCCCAGTTCAGTATCCATTTGGTCTCCCCAGTTTGTTGACTTTGTACTGGGGCCTTCATCCCTGATGTTGAACTTTCAGCTGCCAGTAGTTTTTCCAGTTCCTCACTGATATGCCCCCCCAACCCCACCTCCCCCTTGGCACCCACCACCCCCCTTACAGCACCCACACACCCAAACTTACCTGAATAGGTCACAGAACGAAGGACCACTGTCTTATCCAAGACATGTCTTACTGCTGACAGTCTTGGGTGAGTGCTGAGGGGGAGGTGGGGTTGGGGGGGCATATCAGTGAGGAACTGTTTTCCTTTTTGCAGTTAAAAAAAAGAAAAATATTGTGGGGTAGTTTTCTTTACTTCAGATGGGGACAGCAATCGGAGAGTGGTGGGTGCCACTAGACAGAGAAAGGATCTTGGATTTAGAAGTGGGTAGCCATCTGGAAACAAGCAACCACCAAACAGTTTGGTTCACAATAAACACAGCCACAGAGTCAAGCCACACAAAAGCAAGAGTATTGGACTTTGGGAGGGCTGACTTTGGGAAAATGAGAGAATGCCTCAGAAAAGCACTAGCAAATGGGCAAGAAGGAGGGGTGGATGAACAATGGGGAATATTAAAAACAGCCATCGCAGAGGCAACAAGCCTTTGTGTGAAGCAAATCAATAAAACAAAACAAAGGGAAAAACACTATGATTCTCAAAAGAGGTGGCAGGGAAGGTTAAGGAGAAAAGGATAGCATTCAGGAAATACAAGGAAACACAGAAGGAGCAGGACAGAGAACTTTATCAGTTAAAACACAAGGAGGCAGGGAAGGCAGTCAGAATAGCAAAGGCTCAAACTGAGGAAAAGATAGCCAATTCTGTTATGAAGGGGGATAAAACCTTTCATAGGTACATTAGGGAGTGAAGAAAGACCAAGGGAGGGATACAGAGACTTAATAAAGGGGAAGGAGTAGCTTGGCAGAAGACACCAGAGAAAGGACTGCTGTGTGACTGGACCTCTCTACTGGGACTAAAGAAGTAGAACTCTTGTACTTGGACCTTTAATTTAGGGTAAAAAAAAACTAACAAACAAAACAAAAAAAAATGTGCATTTGTCTGAGTTAACTGAACTGAATGGTTATCTGAACAGTTATCTAGGTGTAAATCTCAGGTGATTGAAAGGATTTGATAGCTGTGAGGTTTAAATTACTTGTAGAAAGGTCTAGTAAGTGGGGGAGTGGCTTAGCTAGAAGGAAGCTACATTTAAAGACTGCCTTAGAAAGATTCTGCCAGTAGCTTGGCAGAAGACACCAGGAGAAAGGACTGCTGTGTGACTGGACTTCTTTACTGGGACTAAAGAAGTAGAACTCTTGTACTTGGACCTTTAATTTAGGGTAAAAAAATACTAACAAACAAAACAAAAAAAGTGTGTGTTTGTCAGGGTCTGACTGGGAAGCAAAGGGCCCACCTGGAAATGGGTCGGGGGGGACTTGGTACTGGCCCCCGGGGGGCCCCCCACTACAAAGTCACAGGGAGGCCTTGGCACTGGTCCTGGGGAGGGGGGCACGCTACAAAGTCATGGGGGGACATTGGCACCAACCACACAATGACAGGCATGCCCTAGTGTATAAACTAGCCAAATATTTACAGACTGGTACGCCCCAACATGCATTAGCCAAGTATAAGATAAGCATGTATTACCATTTGTAAGAAAGCCATTTAATTACTGGTAAAGTGACTAACTATTTCGGAGGCTTTAGTCCCATTGATTTAAGAGGAACTCTGCTACCTTGCAAAAATGCTGCTGGCAACATTGTTTGATAACCTCATTGTCCTGTTGCATGGCTGCAGGTGAGCAGAGAGTTCCCTTTCAAACAAAATCAATGGTTAAGCTCAACGCCCCGGCAAGGCACCTCCGGAGGTTGAGGCCCTACCTTTCCCTACACTTTCCCTGTCTGAACAGTTTGTGAGGAAACTGGATGTAAAGAGGAAAAGATAGTGCAGTGCAATGAGTGCTGTGCTAAGATTTTGCGAAAAACAACCTATGTGCCCCCAACACAATGTTACAGTAGTATTGTTATCCCCAATTAACCAAAACGAGGATGTAACTTGCAATGCTCTGCCTTAAGACAGAAATGAGGTGGATCTCCTCTGAAGAGAGTGGGGTGTTTGCTTATTATATACAGAGTGAAAAATGTGTTTACCAAGGAGTTTTAAAAAAGTTTTAAAAAATTCATTTTGCTTTGGGTTGCCTTCAGATCTACATATATACATAGTTCCCTCATCAGCTACTGCATTCCGGTTCATATGTCTAAGACATTCTATGACCTCAATAACACCACTCCATGCTATGCGTCCCAATGGTCTGGGTTAGTGTTATTGATGTTACAGATTGTGAAGATATTGAAAGGAGCAGAACGTGCTGAGTAGAAGGGAATTCAGGTAGCTGGAAAGGCAGCATAATTAGATTTAACCAAAAATGTCTGAATCAATTAAAAGTTAACAATGCCATCTCGAGGTGTAAAAAAAATTACTTGACTGTGTTATACTAGTGATTTTAGTGCAGCAAAGTTGACTTTTATACTGCATTATTACACTGTCCTGCATTGTGTTTCATGAATTTAGTCATTTATAGTTGGTGAGAGGCACACTGGCTCATTTCAGGTACACCCAGGGTGAAATGGGAAAAGGAAAAGCAGTTACATACAACATATAGCTAGTCATGTGGTGTTACAGCAAGGGAGACAAAGCATAACTTTAGTGCACCACAAATAAAATGGACACATTTATATGTAACCAATGTGAATTGCTGCCCAAGAGTGAAGGGAGGCTGAGCTGGTGCTCAAGTTAGGGGTTAAAAACAGGGCCATACAGTTCAGTGTGGTTGTCTCAACTACAAAGCAGGGGAAAGCAGAGCGGTAAGGGGTGGTTAAAGGGTTGTCAAAGGTAAGGTAGGTGTTAAGAGAAACCATTTGCCTGGACACTCTTGAAAATGGGCCTTTGACTCAAGAGCCTTTGTTACACAGCCTCTGGTCCATCCTAATCTATCCCTACACTTTCCTTAGCTCTAAACACAATCTGGATTGTTGTAACATTTCTGATGTACATTTTTCATGACATTTAATCAGGTATACATTAAAGTTTGCCAACATAGTGTCTGGAGTGTCATTTAATAAACCGACCTGTGTTTGTGTGTATCTATGTCACATACAAGGTATGAAAAAAATAAAATTGAATAAGTTCTCAACACCACAGCCATTAACCAGAACATTGTATACTGTTTTATTTAGTCACTTCAATGATATGGTCTCAATAACACAAACATTATCCAAAACAGTGTATATAGTTTTAGGTCACTATAGACTCTACTGTCGTCTTAAGGGAGATCTGGCTGGGCAAGACACATGATCCCCTGTTACCCCCTTCGTATGCCAACACTTTCTCCAGGTTGCAAATGGACAGTGGGCTGCAAGCGTCAAACCGATGACTACTTCTGGACCCAGGCGTGTTTAGCCTAGCATGCGCTTCAGTCCTCTAACTGGACAGTATCCTTCTAGTGTCAAACTGACAGTACTCATTTGTATGCTTCAGATCTTTGAATTAGTTTCTGGATTACATCTTCTGCACGCACTCCATCAAGAAGGTCTCTCTCAATCGCCATAATCATGAATGCCTCTAGTTTTTCTTGTCCCAGCAATGAGCGCAGTCGAGTCTTTATTATCTTTAGCTTGCTGAAAGCTCTCTCGCAGGACACCTGGGTAAATTATAAAGTCAGCAGGTACTCATAGACAATGAACAAGGTCAAAAACACCGATGAGTGCATGTTGTATTGAGCCAAAATTTTACAACAGCATATTAGGCATTCTTTGCAGGACTTGCATTTATCTGGCAAATCATCTCTTCTCTTTCATTGCCCACTCTGGTCATTAATTTCACCTTCTTGAGCATCTTCAGAGTCTTCAGAGTCATGAAAGTAAACATCCTCCGTTAACCCATCTTCACTGTATTCTTCAGGAAGCGATCGTTGTAGTTGTCCGAATATTTTAGCAAAAGCCAACAACTCCAGTTTAAGTTTGCTACGGTCTACTTCTGCCAACGATGCCACTTTCTGCAGACTTTCATCTGGTATGCCATCTTGAATTATACTTTTGAAGCGACGTGGGTCCATGCAGCTGGTATCAATAATCAATTGCTTGTTGTTATCAAACCGATCACTTAAGCTCATCCGAACTTGATCCATAATGCAAGTGTACACATCACATTCAAATCGCTTCACGGGATCCACCACACGTTCGTCACTGCTATTTTCCCCGGGCATTTTCTTCTTCTTGGCTACTCTTTTATTTGGCAGATGATCCTCAATGTCAATATCAATGCCTAAATCATCAATTTCTTCTTGTGTTCTAGCAACAAAGTTAGATGCCTTCTGCTGGATGTTCATAAATTCAGACTGTTGCAACTCCATCTTAGCGTGATCCACCTTGCGCCATGCCGAAAGGTAGTCTAGTCCCTTAGTCTGCAGATACTTTGATACTGGTCCAATTACCGTAAAGATCTTCATAAACACAAAGGCTATCAAAATGATGTCAAACTTTTTCCATTTTCAAGCAGCGAATCTGCCTCACTGGCAGCTTTAGCATCAAACTTTCCTGAGGTACTAATAAAAGCAAGGTCTGGAGAAGTGACACATACAGATTCTTTTCTTGATTTTCATAAGCTCCGAATATGCATGCCAGTGCTCTTGGTTTTGCCCACCATCTAGTTTCACCAATCTTTTGAAGCCGTCTGAGTTTGTCTTGTCCCGTCCCATCAATGCTCGATTTCCATATAGTCATCCTTTTGTGAGATTCTCCAATGAAGACTGACGTCCTTTGTAGCAAACCAAATAGGGTCTTTGCTTCCACAACAGCTTCACTACAATCTGAGACACATAAATTGAGAACATGTGCATAACACCAGGTATACACACTGTTTGGGGAATCCTTTTTTATTAAAGCGTGCAACCCCACAAACTCGCTCCTCATGTTGGCTGCACCATCAAATGACTCTCCAATGATGTTCTTCATATCGAGTCCATGCGTTTCAAAATTCTCCTTTAAAACCTTGTGCATTCCTTGTCCAGAAGTATCCTGCACCTCAACCACAGCAAAGAGATGCTCATGAACTTTAAGGTCCTTCACATACCGTAGAATGATAGCCGCTTGGTCAGTCACACCGATGTCCTGTGTGGTATCCATCTGAATGCTTATCTTCTGGTCCATAGCATCTCTTACAATGCTGTCCCTGATTATCTGCAAAATAATCTCAACAATTTGATTTACGGTGGTCTTCGACAGCAGGGTAATCAGCCCTCCACGGCCACGAGCTTCAGAAGTGGCATTTTCTTTCTCCATTCTCTGCTTCCTTCTCTTGCTCTGTTCTACTGCTTTTTGGACATGTGTATTCAGAGAAACATCAAATTGGGACAACAGGAGAATCAACTCCAAGAAATTTCCATGGTTAAGTGATGGGTCCTGCAAGCTGTATAAAGTTTCTTCTTTTCCACGATATGGAAGGCACTGGCGTCCAATAAACTTGATAACTTCAATAATCCTCCGCATGACATCTATGTTCTGCTGGACTTGCTTCCTCCTACTTGCAACCATATCTTTGTTCACTAGGGTTTCAACATCTGCATCAACTAAGCATGCCAGATACACATCCACAGCTGCATTGTGAGCTCTGGAACTCTCATGTTCTATCATGCCCTGGTAGATGTGCTTAAAGTCTTGGTATCCTGTAACAAACCTTGTTTCCGCATCTGAAAATGCCATGCAGATACTGCAGTGGAGAGAATGCACCAAACAGTCAACCACCTGTACAGTGACCCAGTTCCTTGGTATAACTTTGTTGCTCCCAGGAAGACTCTGTGTGTAGATTTTTGATGGTTTGTATGGCAGACCTTTAACATCCACGTATCCGGGCTGAACTGGATGCCTTTGTACAAAGGCAACTTTTTCAGATTGCGAGGCAGTCCTTTTTGGGCATTGGAAATCAGGATTTTGATTTTTCACAGCATCAAGTTGCACAACTTCTGTTCCCCTTGCAGAGTCCACTGGCTGTATTTGTGGCCTAGTCAGATTCGGACTTGCAGTGCAGCTGGTCATACACTGAACTACAGTTTCTCCATGTTCTATTACAGCTGTGTCCTCAGGAGTAGTTTTGTTCTGTGGGGTAGTACCTTTGTTTTGTATGCCTGTAAACAGTGATAGCTTGCGTTGTTTTGGATCATTTGATGCTGCTAACAGTGCAGACAAGTTAGCCATTTTCCTTTTCTGGGCACCAGATTTGACTTTGCTCAGCTCAGACATAGTTACGACTTTTTAATGTGCACCATGCAATACGGCGATTCTCCAGACACACTGGTCCAATATTTTCTCAATGCTTACTACTGTTAGATCTTAAAGGCAAAAAACTGTACCAATAGCACAAACAGTGACAAACAACCAAATTCAACTAGTTTACCTTTGCTAGTTTAGCTCCTCTGGTCATGCCACACTGTCAGTGATGCTGTGCAGTTTCAAGCTCAGTCTCTGTCAGTATCCACAATGTCCACTCTGCTCCTGCTGCTTTTACCTGCCCATTACAGTAATCTGGAGTTGAATTATATGGCACAGACAATCAATCAACCAAATGAGTGGTTGACCAACACCACTAAACAGATTTCTTTTCTCTATACAGGAGAGAACCCCAAGAACTCCTCCGATAACTGAAGACTTGCAAATACCAACATGGCTGCACGATAGGAGCAGCACTGTGAACGGTTTCCCATGAAAAATTAAGACATAATTGAAATTATGTTTTAGATATCTGGTATAACATAACAAAATCACTATGCAAAACAGTAGCTAATGCTAACCATTTCCAAAGTTGTGTAGCAGTAGCCCACCAACCATTTTTTTCAGCAAATTAATGGCACAGTGGACAAAGATGGTACAGGGCCTGCACCAAAGTCATATACAAGGAGAGTGCTAGACCTTAGTATGTATACCCTGGATGAGAGCGAGAGACACATGCACACACGATATAGGATGGAGAGCCTTCAAATACTGTATCTCAAAGGAATAAACAGGGTACCGGAGGGTAGCATCTTTCAGAAGAGGAGATGCTGAGGAATGAGGGGGCATGACATGAGGCTGGAAAGAGTAGACTAAGGGGCAGCTTGAAGAAGAATTGCATCACTAAAAGGGTGGGGGATGCATAGAATAGAGTCTCTGTGGAGGTGATGGGGGAAAACACAGTGGGGTAAGTTAAAAAAATGCATAAGAGACAGGCACAGTGGAACCCTAGAGATAGGAATGAGAAGGTGACGCCACAGAACAAATAGGAACTCTTTCGCATGTACCATTACACAACCAGTCATACTGCACAAGCCTACAAAACGCAACTGATGCTATGACGAGACTCAAGGTGAAACAAGTTTTCATGACGTTCTATCTGGCCCTATGCTTTCAGCATGAAAAGTATCATACATGCAGAACTTTGAGATCTGAAGCAATTAAGCAAAGCACAACCTCTCAGCTGTACAGTAAACCAGCACTACAGGCAGAGACCACATGGTTAAAGAGCAAGAGCAAGTGCTTTAAAGTTTCTCCAACCCCAAACATACTGTACATGCAACTTATCAGAGGGCAACTGCAGTGGTCCCCAAAGTTTAACAGTCTTCCTCATATTACCTCACTAAGGCCTTAGGAGCTCAGTGCAACCTGAAGCCATATTTAGCATGCCACAAACAAATGAAAATACCTCATGAAGCATAAGTGTTACACACATAAAGTATGACTGGCAAAGTTGTGCAGCACAAATGTACCTTTACCACAGTGCTATGCAGTCACTCACTTTGGTTTGTGATACATTTCAGTTTTAAGCAGTGGAATCCTCAGAAGCCACAAACTGCAGGACATCTGAAGGCATTAAAGACCTCACAAATACCTTTTCTGTAAACACCTACAGGCATCTTAGGGCAGGACTCAATGAATTAAGGCTGCTAGTAAATGAGCCAACTTCCATAGGAGACACGACCGCACACAGGCATGAGTGGTGACTACAATGCATGATGAGTGCGTGGGCATGCTCCACTATCCATAACTGGGCAGTGTGTAATCCATTTGCTTGCCGATTTTGACAGAGGAATGCAGCATCGGGGCCATCGTGGGTCCTGCCAGGTCCCGGTATTTTTCCTCTAGTTTTCTCACGCATCCGCGCCCATGCAATGGGAGTAGCAGCAGCTGCCTCCACCTCCATGAAGGCAGCCAAGCACCTTGGGTGTGGGCCGAACTCCTCTTGTTGTGCTGACACACGCAGCACAAACCCCCCCACCTGAGGAAGGAGAGCAAGCCTCCAGATGCTCAAGCCTTGCCACCCCCAGCTGACCCCCAAGTGACCCGAGTCTGTTCCTTAACCCGGGTCACCAGCATGGCACGAGGTGTGGTGTCCAGCGCCTCAACCCTCAGCGCCACCGGGCTGGCATGGGAAATGGACTGCTTTGACAGCAGAAGTGACAGATGCAAAGTCTGCTACTGGCTTTAAATGGAAGTGGGGCAGGCACAGGGGAATGGTCAACAGAGAAGGAAAGGAGGAAGGGAGAGGGGGCAATTGAGAAAAGGGGATAAGTGGTCTAGGAAGGGGGTAATGAAATACAGTCTGACACTGGCAGACTATCTCCAGTCCAGCACTAGGTAGGTGCAAATGCAGGCAGGAATTCAGCAGAGTTGGTGTGCCATTGGCCCATTTTCTGCCATTAACATCTATGTATCATGTTTCTATAATATAATAATAATAATAAATAATAATAAACTTTGTTGTAAGCGCAATTCAAACAAGAACCAAAGTGCTTTTACAAAATACAATAAAACCATAAAAACTGTAAAAATTCCAAAAATTTAAAACCACTATAATAACAAAGATCCCACAATTAATATTTTGGATAGGCAAACGAAAACAAGAATGTTTTCTGTGCAGTTATAAACTCTCCACAGTCCGTCACCGCCTTATCGGATGAGGTAGAGAATTCCATAGGATAGGAGCCGCAAATGCAAACGTTCAGGCTCCAGAGGTCTTTAAGTGAACCCTGGAAATCTCCAGCAATCCCTCATTGGTGGAGTGGAGTGGTCAAAGGGGTCCGTGAGGATGAAGGAGCTCTTGCAGGTAACTTGGTTTCTGTCAGTGTAAGGCTTTGTAGGTCAGCAAGCCGACCGTGAAGGTGATCCATTACTGAATGGGCAGCCAGTGCAGTCCGTGCAGCACATGTGTGGTGTGGCTAGATCAAGACAGCCCCATCAGCAACCTGGCCACAGTGTTCTGTACCAGCTGCAAGCAGCTGATATCAATCCCCGGAAGCCCTAGGTACAGGGCGCTACAATAATCAAGGCAGGAGGTCACAAAGGAGTGGAATAAGGCGGAACCAGATGTTTAATCTGGGCAATATTCCTTTGATGGTAGAAATAGGTCTTGACAACGGATGACACCTGAGACTTCAGGGTCAATCCCTCATCAAAAACAAGCAATTAGTCAATGCCAAAAGTTTGCTTGATGGTATTGACATTGGTAGTGCAGGGGTTAGAGAGATGCATAATAGGAATGGCAGTGAAGTATTGAAGTAACGCCAAACACCACCCCCACCCTGCAGAGACTGACAGGCGTTGGGGGTGACTTGGGTCATCCGCCATAACACTCATGCCATTCCACCATCATCACTCTGCAGACACTGACAGGTGTCACAGTGTGTCTTGAGGTCTTTGGCCTTTATGCTCACCCCATTCCATAAGGAAATAAGCTGAGATGGGTGCGTACAGGAGAATGGGGTGAACGTTAGGACCAAAGACCCCAAGGCACACCTTTGGATACGTCAGTGGCTGCAGGGTGGTGGGGAAGGGTAGAATGGCATGAGCATTATGGCCGATGCCCCCAAGTCACACCCCCGATGTCTGTCAGTCTGTACAGGGTGGGCATTATGGTTGGAAACCCTAATGCCCCGGGCACCTGTTGGTATTTTTGCTCCAAATTTTCAACATGGGCTTTTTGGGACCCCACCTCATGAACAGTGGCAGTATCATTTTGTTACTCAATCCAAAAAGGTGATTTCCTTTTGTTGTCTTGCCTGACAGCCTGCCAATATACCTGTTAAATATAATAACTTTGTTTGGCATTGTTACAGTAACATTCTTTTAAATATCTGTGGTTTGTTTTAGTCTATGTTTCATTTTTGTTTATTATTATTAATATAAAATTAGTTGATAAAATACAGAATGGTATCAATGCAATATCTGCCAAAAGGCAGAGATTTAATAGAAATTAAATCACTATGAGGTACAACAGCCAGCCACAAGGTAGCAATTAAGTTATCAACGACTGGGGCTATAATCTCTCAGTGGTCTAATTGGATAAAACCACTCTCTGTTGGGACACATCTGAGACAGAATTCTGCAGCAGAACGCTTATACAGGGCCTGTTTCTAAAATGAGTTTATCCTGCTTTGTGCTTATTGCAAACTTCTTTGGAGAATACTGCCCTAAGTAAAGCCAATGTACAATCTGCACTCGTAAGAAAAGACCACATCCAATGTAAAGGGATGTAAAGCATAGAGGTTACACTTTTCCAAAAACTAATACAAGATATGGTACTATGACACTTGAGGCTCAGACTGCAAATATCTGGAATAATATTCCCCCTGAATTAAGGAAAGCAACTAAACTATCCCAGTTTAAATTAGGATTGAGCACTGTATTTTAAGATGAATGTACTTGTTTTTAAAATGTGGATAAATGTGTTAGTTGATGGTCTGATTGAGATTTTTGTCTTGTATAATGTCAAAAATTATTTATTAGTTGTTTTATGTAGTCTGAATTTTTATATGTTATATTGAATGTAATTTGTTCTTGACACAGGACAACTTTGAAAATAGGTCTATGACCTAAAGTTTGCTATCCTGTATAAAAATAAACATTTTTACTACTACTACTACTACTACTACTACTACTACTACTACTACTACATGTGCACTTGTGCACAAAGCCCTTGTACAACCACTCTCGTGTAAAAAGCTAACATATAACCAGCACTCATGTGAAAAACCCATGCAGAAACATAGAATTTGTTGGCAGAAATTCCGCTTGGCCCATACAGTCTGCCCAGATGGTCTCTGCTTAGTCTGCCTCCATAGACCCTAACTGGTGTCTGGTGTCCCTCCCTCCCTCCCTCCTCTCTGCCAATTTACTAATATTCCCATATGTTTATCCCATGCATGCTCCCTATTGCTATCTTATTGCTCCCTACTTTTTCTGCCTTCACCACTTCCATCAGCAGTCTGTTCCAGGAGCCTACAACTCTTCTAGTGAAGCAGTGCTTCCTCACATCCCTCTTAAACTCCCCCCGCCCCCTGGCTTCATCACATGCTCACTGGTCCTGTTGCAGTCTGTCATTTGAAGGACACTCCCCTCCTGCACCCTGTTTATCCCTGTGAGTAGAGATGTTACAAACTTTTAACCTGCCGGTGAAGTTGGTGCGAATCCTCAGAATTTGTGAATTCGCAAACAGATGTACCAAGTTTGCCAATGGATTTTAAACTTAAAAAAACTTCACCACCAACTGTGCTGCTGAAACTACCACTTCTCCCTCACCCTAGAACAGAAAAAATCATGATACCCCACCCCCACCCTTGCTGGCACCCTTCTCCCACCTCCCTCCCTCCCCGCCCTGGAGGATTGTATGCTGCTGCTATGGCTGTGGCTGCTACAAAACATAATCCCTTCCCCCACCACATACACACCAAACAAACTCTACACACCTTCCCCCACCTGAGTCCCAGTGTATTTATGAAGTGCATCCAGTTCCCCATTCAACCAGTCAGAGTTTACTGGCAGCAAAGATGTAACCATTCATTAATTTGTGCCAGTAAGCGACAGAACACTGAACAGAGCAAATGCTCTGCACTGGGGGACTGTTTTCTGCATTTGTAGGCTGATTTTGTGAGTGCTGGTGGGGGAGGGAGCTGGGAACTGGATGTACTTACAAAGACAGTGGGACTCAGGTAAGGGAGGTGGGTGGAGTGTGTTGGCAGGTGGGTGGGAGGAAGGGATTTTTTTGTAGCAGCCACAGCCAGAGCCACAGGCAGCAGCATGCAACCTACTGTGGCAGTGGGGAAAAGGGTGTGGGGGAGGGATATCATGATTCTATGTTTTTGGGTGGGGGAGGTGTGGATTGTAGCATGCAGGCAAATGCACCTTGGGATTTAACTCTGAATTGGCCATGCAAATGTAATCATTCTGCTTGCAGATAACAAAGTGGACTGCAATCCTTAACTCTGCAAATTTGCTGATATTGAGATTTATTTGTGAGAGCAAATTGTAGCAACTTTGCACACCTGTACCTGTGAGGTACTGTAGGTGTCTATCATGTCCCTTCTCACTGTCCTGTCTTCCAGGGTGTACATTATGTGATCCCTCAGTCTTTCCCTGTAGGACGTTTGCTGCAACCCCTGCACCATTTTCATTGCCCTCATCTCAATTACCTCCACACTATGTCCTTTCTGAGATACGGCCTCCAGAACTGAATACAATACTCCAGGAGGGGTCTAACCAGTGAATCATATAGTGGCCATACCACCTTCCTCCTCCTGCTGGACATACCTCTCCCTATGCATCCCAGCATCCCATTGGCCCTACCACTATATTTTCACACTGCCCTGACACTTTGAGGTCATAGGTATAATAACATGATCCCTTTCCTGCTTAAGGACTGTCAACGGAGTTTTAAACTACAGTCTTCACCTTTTGTGACTTTTTATGTGGGATGTGAAAGATCTCATAGAACTGACTGTAAAAGTAGGGAATTTTTGTTAAGGCAACCTCCCCTCCCCACTGGTCAATAGGGAATCAGGATTTAGCACCCTTCGATGCAGCACAGTGCCAGTCCCCTATGACTCCAGAAGTGGAAGGAGGCACTTCCACATCACATGCCCCACTCCACCTTGGTCACCAGTGGGCAGTCACATACTCAGAGTGATTACATCCTCTGTCTGGGGACCTATCCCTTATGCCAGGACTGTGCTAGACCACCACATCACTCCTCCACACCCAAAGAGGCTTGTGGAGCCCTGGAATCAAACCAGGATCCCTCATATAGCTAGCCTTAACCTTTGGTCATCAGGCCAGCTCAGACATTGATTGCCAGACTGTGTTGTATTTTTTTCCCCACAAACTGGGGATACATCTTGGTATAAAAATAAATCCTACAGAAATTAATTTGTATAGTAAACCAATGGTTACAAATAGAGCACTCTTATTGGCTGATGGCATTCTATAATGATTAGGTTAATGGCTGGAAACCTTTATGTACAGTACAACAATTAGAATCTGAACCATAAAACGTTCATTTTTTTAGTTTAATTATAGCATAAAAGTGCTCCAAGCGGTTAGGTTATCTTTGTTAATCTAGCCCTAGGGCACATGGCCCTCAGCTGTGCCTCACACCTCATGACCCCCTTGGGTTAGATTAACTGACAATAACCTAACCCATGGACATGCTTTACTGTTTAGAGTGGGCGAAGTACGTCAGCCTCCTGCTAAACTGTGATAGCTGCTTCTCTTCCAGCTCACCTGACAGAATACTGTACAATTGGCCCTGAGGTTCTGGGTTCTACGAAGTACAAAAGGGCGTTGTTGTAAAGCACCATGGAGCAAACAAACCTAGGGGTCCTGATATCAGAGAACCTAAAATCCACAGCACACTGTAACAGAGCCGTGGCTTGTGGGAATGGCAAACAGGATGTTGGTATCTCTAGGGAGGAGAATAAGCAGAAGTCAGCAGCTGATCCTCCCACTGTGTACAGATATCATTAAGTAAAGACCATATCTTGAGTATTGCACAAGGTACTGGAGACCACACCTGAGGAAGGACTTCAACTAAGTGGAAGCAGTCAGCACAGAGCAACCAAAATAGTCCAGGAACTAAGGGCATGTCATATGAGGAGGGATTCAGGATTTGGTCATGTGCACTCTCGAGAAGAGAAGGAAAAGGGTGACATGACAGAAACATACTGCATGGGATAATCAAGGTAGATGCCAAGGAGCTCTTCTCCTTGAGCTCAGATACAGGGATCAGAGGAAACTCACTGAAGCTGGCAGGGGGTAGAGATTCAAGAAACATCCACAGTCACTCTGTCAACTGTTGGATGGTATACAAAGACAAGTCACCCATCTGGCACCCAGACTAAGAGGAATGTCATATACACTTTACACAACCTTCAAAAAAGAAGAAAGATGGATATCTTCTAATGATGTTTAGCATCCTGCATGATGATGAACTTACAAACAAACTTACAAAGCAGTTTAATATAGCTCCAGTAGCTAGACCAACTAACCTGATATCCCATCAGCATGTATTAACTAATAGAAGGGAAGACTACTTCACTTTTTGAAGCTCTAAGTTATGGAATAGCCTGTCTCAGTATTTTTTGACATCTCAGAATTTAACAAATTTAAGTCAGAACAGGACTAATACACCCACATGGATCCCACCTGGAATACTACAGCTGAGGCTGTCAAGAGGGCACAACACTAGGCCACCACAATGATCAAGCATGTGGCAAACAAAAACTAGGGGGAAAAGCTGGTGACCCTTAATGTGTTCATGATGGAAAAAAGGAGGCTGAGAGGGGACAGGAGCTCGGTTTTTGGTTTATTCTAGGGTGCTGACAAGATCAAGTTGGAGAGCTATTCTGGTTTAATTGACCAACACGTGTTTTCTGTTCTGCTTTGGTTAACTTACCTACCTTATAACTCTCTTGAAGTATTTGGCTCGCTGGCCAGCTGGCTCGCACTCACACACTCCTCCAGTCACCACTCAAAATCACTGTTCACGATGAGTCGACCAACCGCTTTGCTGGACAAGACACACGGCACCAGCGACAAGTTGGATGGATTATTTTGAAATTTTTGCAGGCTCTGCAGTGCAAGAGGAAGAGAAGAGAAGACACCGAAGCTGCTGCACTGTGGCCCCTTTAAAGTGCCCGCACTGTCGCGCCGTGTGACGTCACGATGAGCGACAACCCAGCAGCCTGCGAACAATCTCTTTCTCTCCCCAACCAATCGGCTTGCTCTCCAGTCGACTCGCGAGTCGCGGAAGTTGCGGTACCCTTCCTGAGCTCCACCCCTTAGCTCGAAACTTGCCCAGCCAGTTCAGTTCAGCCACGGGGCCTGAAGGCAATGTTTGTTGATGCTGGCTGAGACAATTAAACTCCCTACCCCCCACATCCTGACTCCCAGCGCCGCCGCCACCTTGTACGCACATCAAAGGGGCCCTAATGAGGAGAGAATAGATCGAGAGAGATGACTGTCTACTGCCTGGCTGCTCAAAACAAAAACAACAAGGTACAAAACAAAGGCTTGGGTGGGCCAGACGAGTGTTGGGGTGTGTCGGGGCCTGGCGGGGGGTGGGAGGGAGGTCAGGAAGGCTCAGAGCAGTGAACTAAAAATTACTACCAGGAATGAAAGCAGCACTGTGACTAAGCGCATTTGTTACCCCCCACACACACAGCTGCTGTACACTGTATGTACTCACCGGGGGGGGCCCACCCGGAATTTTCCGGGTATCCAGGCAGGCCAGTCTGACCTTGGTGTTTGTCTGAGTTAACAGAACTGAATGGTTATCTGAACAGTTATCTAGGTGTAAATCTCAGGTGATTGAAAGGACTTGATAGCTGTGAGGTTTAAATTACTTGTAGAAAGATCTAGTAAGTAGGAGGAGTGGCTTAGCTAGAAGGAAGCTACATTTAAAGACTGCCTTAGAAAGATTCTGCCAGTAGCTTGGCAGAAGACACCAGGAGAAAGGACTGCTGTGTGATTGGACTTCTCTACTAGGACTATATTGCCCTCCTTCCTCCCTCCACCCTCCCACCCAAAGCTAGTTCTACTTTTATAGGCACAGGATTTGACTGACAACAGGAACTTCCTGTTTGGGAGCAGGAAGTGAGTGATCACAGAGCCACCAAGACCCACCATCCTAGAAGGGCAAGAGTAGCTCCAGCCCCTCTAGCTGCTGGAGGTCTGCCTCTGAGCAAGTAAGGGGTCTACTGAGAAATATAGGATATTCTTATCTCAGAACAGGATAATCAGGAGCTTAAAGGGCACACAGGCAGAAAGTAAGGAGAGAGAGAAAAAAACAGAGGAAAGA
Organism: Neoceratodus forsteri; assembly: GCA_016271365.2. Taxonomy (NCBI): domain Eukaryota; kingdom Metazoa; phylum Chordata; order Ceratodontiformes; family Ceratodontidae; genus Neoceratodus; species Neoceratodus forsteri. The sequence goes on along the minus strand of CM028133.1, from coordinate 409,395,880 downwards.
GTAAGGATTGCAAACAGTTAAGGGGCCAGAAATAAGATATGATGGGAGTGGTGCAGTGCAGTGGATGTGGAGCAGCAGTCTTCCGGGGGACGTTCTGGAGGATGCGGTATTGTCCCATCTGCAGGCATCTCTGTGGGCTGAGGGAGGAGGTTGCTCATCTCCAGGCTGAGTTGGCCAGGATTTGTGGGACCTCCTCTTCCATCCAGGGACCACCAGTGCCACTGCCGTTGCCTCAGAGGTTGCCAAGAAAGAGGAGCGGTTAGACCACAGTGGGCTCAGAGAGGGTGGGGGTGGTGGAACAGAGGTGCATCCCTCCAATTGTACCTCTCCACAATTCCTATGCCATTCTGGCAAAGTGTGGTTCCTCTATGGAGGCACCCGCAGTGGAGACCAAGGAGGATGCTGGGAACCTCCACAAAGGAGACCCACAGGAGGGTGGCAGGGGACCCCACAGGGGAAGGAAACAATTCCTGGTGGGGGACTCCATTGTTAGGAAGGTAGAACTGTGGGAGGAAGGGAAGAGGGAGGAAAGGTGCCTGCCTGGCACCATGGCTTGGAGGGACAGGGAGTGAATCCTCGGGATTGCCGGATCAGCTGCACAGGGGAGGGAGCTGGATGTCATTGTCCACCTAGGGACAAATGACCTGGCTAAGAAAGGGACTAGAGAAGTGCAGGAAGAGTTTGTGGAATTGGGAAGGGGTCTTAGACAAGTAGCATGCACGGTAACCTTCTCGGAGGTGCTGCCCATCTAAGACGTAGGAGAGGCTAGGGTGTTCCGCACCATGAGATTCAATCAGTGGTTGAAAAACTGGTGTGGAGCTCAGGGATTTGGCTTCATTGGGGACTGGGGGTCCACCTGGAGTGATGCAAGCCTATACTGGCATGATGGGCTGCATCTGTCCAGAAGAGGAACCAGGATCCTAGGTGATAGGTTTAAATGATTCATTGGCAAGTATTTAAACTAGCCAAGGGGGGAAGCACTGGAAAGGAGCGGGGAAATCCTAGCCCCCCCAAAAAATCACGGTAGTAAGTGCGGTAAACACCAACATAGAGGTGTCGATAGGGAGAAGGGCAGGGGTAAATGGAGAAAGTGACAAAGGCAAGAAGGACAGAGATGGGGCAAAATGGAGTAAGGCCATCAGGAAATGGAGGGTAATGAGTACCAATGCCCATAGTCTGGGCAACATGCTCTCTGAGCTGGTGGCCTTGATGGAAGAGGAATGCCTGGATATCATAGCAGTCACAGAAACATGGTACACAGAGAACCATGACTGGGATGTTAACATACCAGGGTACATAACCTACAGGAGAGACAGGCAGGGGAGAAGAGGGGGAGGAGTAGCTCTCTATGTAAAGGAAGGGATAAAAGCAACTGAACAAAAGAGTAAACAGGGAGGAGAAGAGGCACTGTGGGTCACCTTGGAGACTGGAAAGGGCACCACAATCCGTACAAGGGTTGTGTACAGACCCCCATGTCAGGGGGAGGGAATGGACAAGGATATGATAGAAGGCATTCTTAGAATGGCAGAGAAAGAGGAGATACTGTTGATGGGAGACCTGAATATGCCAGATGTTAACTGGAGCACATTTGTTGCAGCCACATCCAAGAACAGGGCCATTCTTGATGCCCTACAGGTGGCAGGCCTCAGACAGCTAGTTTCAGAACCCACTCATGAGGGAGCAATCTTAGACCTAGTACTCTCAAATGGGGGCAGTGAGAGTATCTGAGATCTAGAAGTTGGTTGCCATCTGGGAACAAGTGACCATCAAACAGTGTGGTTCACATTAAATTCAGCTACAGAGTCAAGCCATACAAAAGTGAGGGTACTAGACTCCAGGAGGGCAGACTTTGGCAAGATGGGAGAGTGCCTCAAAAAAGCACTAGCAAACAGGCTAGAAGGAGGTGTGAGGCAACAATGAGGAATCATCAAAACTGCCATCACAGAGGCAACAAGCCTTTGTGTGAAGCAAATAAACAAATCAAAATGAAAGAAAAAGCCACTATGGTTCTCAAAAGAGGTGGCTGTGAAAGTCAGGAAGAAAAAGATAGCATTCCGGAAGTATAAGGAAACACAGAAGGAGCAGTACAGAGAGCTGTACCAGTTAAGGCAGAAGAAAGCAGGGAGGGAAGTCAGAATAGCAAAGGCCCAAACTGAGGAAAAGATAGCCAACTCAGTTAAGAAGGGGATAAAACCTTTTATAGTACATCAGCGAGCGAGAAAGACAAAGGGAGGATGAGTGAGGCTGAATAGAATGAGCGGTGGGTGGGCAGAGGGGACAGTGAAAAAGCAGAGATACTGAATGAATATTTCTGCTCAATATTCACAAAAGAGGAGGGGGAAGTGCCTAATCCAACTAACAGAAGCACTCTTGATGGGGGGGAGTGATCCCAGTCCTTTCACAGAAGAAAGGGTTCTGCAAGAACTCCTAAAACTGAAGGTGGACAAAGCAATGGGGCCTGATGGAATTTGCCCCAGAATTCTAAAAGAATTAAGGGAGGAACTAGTGAAACCACTGGCTACTCTTTTTAATAAATCATGGGAGGATGGTGTGGTACCCAAGGACTGGAGAGAGGCTGATACATAGATACATAGATACATAGACAGTGTCGGCAGATAAGGGCCTATGGCCCACCTAGTCTGCCCATTTGAGCTTGTAAGTTCAGTTTGTTTTCCTAGAAGTCTGTTTCCCCTTACCCCTGCCCTCTAGAATTCCTTTATGTCTATCCCATGCATTCTTAAATCCTGTGATTGTTTCAGCCCCCACCACTTCCTCTGGCAGGGTGTTCCACTTGTCCACCACCGGTTCTGTGAAGAAATTCTTTCTCATGTTTCCTCTGAATCGTCCTCCCTCCAACTTCATCCCATGCTCTCTAGTCCTGAAACATCTTTTTCGCTTAAAAATAGTGTTTTCCTGCACCCTGTTCCTCCCTGTAAGATACTTGTATGTCTCTATCATATCCCTCTCTCCTCCTCTCCTCCAGGAGTACATGTTCAGTTCCTTCAACCTGTCTTCATAGGACTTGTGATGCAACCCATGCACCATCTTTGTTGCCTCCTCTGAACCTTCTCTACTCTGTCTATGTCCTTACGTAGGTATGGTCTCCAGAACTGTCACTGTACTCCAGGTGGGGCCTCACTAGTGTCTTGTATAGCGGAATTATGACCTCCCTTTTCCTGCTGGTGATGCCCTGCCTATACATCCCAGCATCCTATTTGCTTTACCTGATGCCTTGTCACACTGTTTCCCTACCTTGAGGTCATCAGAGATGACAACCCCAAGATCCCTTTCCTGCTTGTGCATGCTATATCCTCACCCCCAACTGATATATTGTGCCAGGGTTTTTGTGCCCCATATGCATTATCTTGCACTTCTTTGCATTGAATTTCAACTGCCAAACCCTTGACCATTCTTCAAGTTTCTGCAGGTCCCTTCTCATTCTGTCTACACCCTCTGGTGTGTCTACTCTGTTACAGAGCTTTGTGTCATCAGCAAACAGTGAAATTCTGCCTTCTAGATCTTGTGCAATGTCACTGATGAAGATGTTGAATAGGACCAGTCCCAGCACTGATCCCTGTGATACCCCACTGGTTACTCTTCCCTCTGTGGAGTGACAGCCATTTACCACCACCCTCTGTGTCCTGCCACCCAGCCAGTTACCTACCCACCACACTACTGTCCTGCCCACACCCATATTCCCCAGTTTGTGTAATAGTCTTCTATGTGGCACAGTGTCAAAGGCCTTGCTGAAGTCCAGATAGTCCATGTCCACTGCCCTCCCTGATCCACCTCCCTAGTCACCCAGTCAAAAAATTCAATGAGGTTGGTCTGACATGACCTCCCCTGGTGAAACCATGCTGCCTTGGGTCCTGTAGTCCATTGACAACCAGATGTTCCACCCTCTCCTTCAGTAGTGCTTCCATGATCTTTCTCACTACCGAGGTGAGGCTGACTGGTCTGTAGTTCCTGCTTCCTCTTTGTTCCCACTTTTGTATAAGGGACTACATCTGCTGTCCTCCAGTCTTTGGGTACCTCCCTGTTTCCAGTGATTGGCTGAACAGGATAGCCAGAGGTTCAGCCACCACCTCTCTTAGTTCTTTAGGACCCTAGGGTGCACCCCATCTGGCCCCATTGCTTTATCAGCTCTTATTACTTCCAGTTTCTTCAGGACCCTTTCTCGTGTAAAGGGACTTGTGTCCATTTCTGCACCATTCTCACCCCTTGTACTCCCTTCAGACCCATTACCCCCCTCTTCCTTAGTAAAGACTGAGCTGAAATACCTGTTCAATATGTCAGCTTTATTGTTGTCATCCTCCACGTGGCTCCCATCCTCCCCTTCAGTCTCACTATCCTCCCTTTGTCTTTCTTTTTCACTTATGTACCTGTAAAAGGTTTTGTCCCTTTACCCACTGATTTTGCAATGTGTTCTTCTGTCTGAGCTTTGGCTTCCCTTACTGACTTCCCTGCCTCCTTTGTTTCTCCTGGTACTTCTCCCTATCCCCTTCTGCCTGTGTCTTTTGTATTGCCCTGAATGCAATCTTTTGGCTTTCACTTTCTTTGCTACCTCTTTGGAAAACCATAATGGTCTCCTCTTCCTTTTCCTCTTGCTAACCTGCTTAATGCATAATTCTGTTGTTCTTATAATCCCCATTTTAAATACTGCCCACTGTTCCTCAACCCCTGATTCCTGTCCCATTCCCTTAATGCCTCTTTTCAAGTATCTCCCCATTTTCCCAAAGTCTGCCCCCTAAAATCCAGGATACGTGTTTTTGTGTGGTTTGGTTCTGCTCTTCTGTGATTTCAAACCACAATGACTGGTGGTCACTGTTACCCAGGTGCTCCCCACTGTTACCCCCATCACACTGTCCCTGTTTGTGAGCACAAGGTCCAGTATTGCCTTCTGCCGAGTTGGTTCCATGACCAGTTGCTTGAGGAAGGCACCTGAAGGAGTCCAGGATAAATCTGATCCTAGTTGATGCTGCTGCTGGGATGCTCCAGTCCATGTCTGGTATATTGAAGTCTCCAACCAGTACTACCTCACCCTTGTCTGCCATCCTTTGGATGGCTAGCATCAGCTCCCTATCTGTTTCTTCCTCCTGGGCTGGTGGTCTATAGACCACACCTGTGCGGATGGCTGGCCCCATTTTCCTTTCCAGCTTAACCCACAGTATCTCTCCCCCATTTTGTTCCTCCTGGATCTGTGTGGCCCTTATGTCATTTTTCACATACAGTGCCACCCTCCTCCCTTCCTGCCTGCTCTGTCTCTTCTGAATATGTTGTAGCCAGGTATGGCCATCTCCCAGTATGGTTATCATTACACCAGGTTTCAGTGATGGCCACAATGTCCAGGTCTGACTGTACCATGACAGCCTCCAGATCTTCCATCTTGTTGCTAAGGCTCCTGGCATTTACACACATGGCTTTCCATGATTTGACCTCCCTAGACTGCTTCACTGTTCTACTCCAGCCCTTCCTTGGTTGTCATTTATCCCTGGTTCTCCTTGCTGTTTGCCCTTCTGCTGAATTTTGCCCCTTTTCTGCTTATCCACCTTTTGGACACTAATCTCCATCTTTTGCACACTGCTTTGCAGAGATAGCCACTCCTCTGGTTCACTGGTTCCACTACTAGCTGTGGGGGGTGAGCAAGTAGGTACCATCCTTGCTGGCCTGCCACCCCCCTTTGCTAGTTTAAATGCTTGTCAATGTAGCATTTAAACTTATCATTGAGTGCTTGGATTCCCCTCCAGGATGGATGCAGGCCGTCAGGCTTGAACAAACCTCCATCCCTCCAGGTGGGTCCCCAGTCACCAATGAATCCAAACCCTTCCTCACAGCATCAGTTCTTCAACCATGAGTTAAAGTTCCTGGTGCATGCACTCCTATGCTCTCCTTGCCTCTCACAGGTAGTACTTGAGAAAGTGACAGAAGTAGCTACTTGCTTGAGACCCTCCCCAGTTTCCTAAACTCTTCCTGAACTTCCTTTGGCCCCATTTGCCAAGTCATTAGTACCTAGGTGGATAATGACATCCAGCTCACCCTCCGTCTTGCCTTCCAGTGATCCCCAGTATCTTCCTTCCATCCCTCCATGCTGTGGCACCTGGTAGGCACCTCACCTCCTGTCCTCCCTCCTGTGTTCCTAGCTGGATCCCTCTTACAATGGAGTCCCCACCAGGATTCACTTCCTCCTCCTCTGGGGTCCACTGCTTTCCCACTGAGGTCACCTGCTTGCCTAACCTCCACATCCTTTCCTTCCACTTCCCTGGGTACCTCTATTTGTTGTCCTCATTTGCCAGTGTGGCATATGAGTTCTTGAGAGGAATAGGATCTGGGATGTGCCTCTGCCTGACTGCTCCTAACCCTCCCTGAGCCCACTGTCATCCAAGTGCTCCTCGTTCTCGGCATCCTTTGAGGCAGCTGCATTGGACTGGGTGGTCGCTAGATAGGGTGATGGTACTCCTGACCAGTTTACTTCCACTCTGAGTCTGGCTACCTCATCCCACAGTCCAGAGAGATGCATGCAGATAGGGCAGCACCTCAGTGTCCAGAAGGTCTGCCTGAATATGGCTGCCCCACAGCCACTGCATTGCACCACTCCCCACATTATACTGCAATTCCACTACTTCTCTGCTACTGAAGCTCTCTTAGTTCTCTTTTTATTTATTTACAGTACTAAAAATCCTGTAACTGATCATCAGATATATATTTTTTTAAGGAAAAAGAAACCAATAAATAAATAAATGAGTCAAAACACTTGTCGTGCTGAGGGTGGTCTTCTTCCCCCTTATGCCCCTCCTACTTCACACCTCTTACTATACCCTGTGTTTAGCTCCTGTCAATCAGATTTATCAGGGCATATAATTAAGAGTTGGGGAAGGGTGGGAGGGAGCAAAATTTGCAGCAATTAAAGACAGCACAGAATTACACCACCACTATGTTTTAAATTTTCAACAGCCCAAAAACAATTATAAGTAAAGACAACACAGAAAGAAAGTATAGTGTCACTACAAGCCTACAATCTAAGTTTAAAGAAAATACAATTACCAGTTACTCTAAAGCACTGAATTGAATATGTTTCCTTCCTTCACCTTCTGGCTTCTTCTGAGAAGATGAACCTCTGTTTGCTGCTTTAACTGTGACTAAGCCCCACCTCCAGTTATCACGTAGCTGAGGTCAGAGGCCAGACAATTAACACCCTTCACCCAGCTACAGGACAGTTAGACAAGCCAAGATAAAATTTGCAGCAATTAAAGACAGCACAGAATTACACCACCACTATGTTTTAAATTTTCAACAGCCCAAAAAACAATTATAAGTAAAGACAACACAGAAAGAAAGTATAGTGTCACTACAAGCCTACAATCTAAGTTTAAAAGAAAAATACCAATTACCAGTTACTCTAAAGCACTGAATTGAATATGTTTCCTTCCTTCACCTTCTGGCTTCTGGCTTGTGATTCCCCTTCACAAAAGTGGGACCAGGACAGAGGCAGGAAACTACAGACCTGTCAGTTTGACCTCTGTGGTAGGGAAAGTGATGGAGTCACTTCTGAAGGAAAGAATAGTTGAGTACCTAGAGGCCAGTGGGGCACAGGACCCAAGGCAGCATGGGTTCACAACGGGAAGGTCATATCAGATGAATCTAATAGATTTCTTTGACTCAGTGACCAAAGTAGTAGACCAGGGAGGGGCTGTGGACATGGCCTACCTAGACTTTTGCAATTCATTTGACACAGTCCCACACAAATGATTAATAGCCAAATTAACCAGCCTGGGAGTGGGTCCCAGGGTGGTAGCCTGGGTAAAGCATTGGCTGGACAACAAGACACAGAAGGTAATTGTAAATGGAGTCCACTCTGAAGAAAGAGGGGTTACTAGTGGGGTACCGCAGGTTCAGTATTGGGTCCAGTCCTTTTTAATGTCTTCATAAGTGACATTGCAGAGGGACTGGAAGGAAAAGTATGTCTCTTTGCAGATGACACAAAGATCTGCAACAGGGTTGATACACAAGGAGGTGTGGAAAGGATGAGAAGGGACTTGGCAAGGTTGGAGGAATGGTCAGAAGTATAGCAGCTATGATTCAATGCAAAGAAGCGCAAAATAATGCACCTGGGAAACAAGAACCCAGGGGAAGAATACACAATGGGGGGGAGGTAGTAAGAACAACAACAAAGGAAAGGGACCTGGGGGTAATCATATCAGATGATCTTAAGGTTAGCAAGCAATGTGAGAAGGCAGTAGGGAGGGCTGGGGGTATACTGGGATGCATAGAGATAGGCATCAGCAGCAGAAAACAGGAAGTTGTTATCCCTCTGTACAGACAGTTGGTGAGACCCCATCTGGAGTACTGCGTCCAGTTCTGGAGACCCCATCTCCTCAAGGACATAGACAGGATAGAGGCAGTCCAGAGGAAGGCAACTAAAATGGTGCAGAGTCTGCAAGAGAAGCTGTATGAGGAGGAGACTAAAGGAGCTTAATATGTATACCCTTGAGGAAAGAAGGGAGAGTGGGGACATGATAGAAACTTTTAAGTACCTCAGTGGAATCAACAAAGTCCAAGAGGGTAGCATCTTTCAGAAAAAGAGACGTGCAAGAACAAGGGGACACAATTTAAAGATGGGGGTGGTTCTGGGGCAATGTGAGGAAGTATTATTTCACAGAGAGGGTAGTGGATGCATGGAACAGCCTTCCTGAGGAGGTTGTGGGGTCTAAATCTGTGGGAGAATTCAAGAATGCATGGGACTGACATAAGGCAATTCTTGTGGGGGTAGGAAGAAATAGGCTGTTGGTTAACTAGGATCTGCAGCCTATCCTGTAGGTAGGGAAATGGGCAGACTAGATGGGCCAAGCGGTCCTTATCTGCCGTCAAAGTCTATGTTTCTATGTTTCTATGAAGGAATGTGGGCGGAGGGTGACAGTGAAAAAGAAGGGATACTGAATGAATATTTCTGCTCATTATTCACAACAGAAGGGGATGGGGAGATGCCAAAACCAAACAAGAGAAAACTCAGGATGGGGGGGCCGATACCAATCCATTCACAGTGGGAAGGTTTTGAAAGAACTCTTGAAACTGAAGGAGGACAAAGCAATGGAGCCTGATGGGATTCACCCCAGAATTCTAAAGGAACTAAGGGTAGAACTAGTGACACCACTGACTACTCTCTTTAACAAATCATGGGAGGATGGAGTGGTACCTGTGGACTGGAGGAGGGTGGATGTGATTCCACTTCACAAAAGTGGGAGCAAGGCAGAGATAGAAAGCTACAGACCAGTTAGCTTGACCTCAGTGGTAGGGAAAATAATGGTATCACTTTTGAAGGAAAGAATTGTTGAGTACCTAAAGGCCAGTGGGGCAGAGGACCTAAGGCAGCATGGATTCACAGCAGGAAGGTTGTGTCAGATGAATATAATAGATTTCTTTGACTGGGTGACCAAAGTAGTAGACCAGGGAGGGGCTGTGGATATGGCCTACCTAGATTTTAGCAAGGCATTTACCACAGTCCCACATGAAAGATTAATATATAAGTCAGCCAACCCTGGAGTGGGTCCCAAGGTGTTAGCCTGGATAAAAAAAATTGGCTGGACAACAGGATGCAGAGGGTAAAAGTAAACGGAGTCCACAGTGAAGAAAGGAGGGTAACTAGTGGGGTATCGCAGGGTTCAGTACTGGGATCGGTCCTCTTAAATGTCTTTATAAGTGACACTGGATAACACCTGGAAGGAAAAATGTATCTCTTTGCAGATGACACAAAGATCTGCAACAGGGCTGATACACAAGGTGAGGTGGAAAAGATGAAAAGGGACTTGGCAAGGTTGGAGGAATAGTCAAATGTATGGCATCTCAGATTCAGTGCAAAGAAGTGCAAGGTAATGCACCTGGGAAACAAAAACCCAGGGGAAGAGTACACAATGGGGGGTGAGATACTAACAACAACAAAAATCGAAAGGCACCTGGGAGTATTTATATCAGATGACCTAAAGGTGAGCAAGCAATGTGAGAAGGCACTAACGATGGTTGTGGGAATACTGGGATGCATAGGGAGAGACATCAACAGTAGAAAACACAAAGTTGTTATCCCTCTGCACAGACAGTTGGTGAGACCTCATCTGGAGTATTGCATGCAGTTCTGGAGATCCCATCTCCACAAAGACATAGACAGAGTGGAAGCTGTTCAGAGGAGGGCAAACAAATTGGTGCAGGATCTACACTAGAAGACATATGAAGAGAGACTAAAGCAGCTTAATATGTAATACCCTCGAGGAAAGGAGGGAGAGGGGGGGACACAATAGAAGCTTTCAAGTACCTCAAGGGAATTAACAAAGTCCAAGAGGGTAGCATATTTCAGAAAAAGAGATGTGCAAGAACAAGAGGGCACAATTTGAAGATGGGGGGGCGGCTCAGAGGTAATGTTAGAAAGTATTTTTTCATGGAGAGGGTTGTGGATGCATGGAACAGCCTTCCTGAGGAGGTTGTGGAGTCAAGAACAATGGGAGAATTCAAGAATGTATGGGACAGACATAAAGCAATTCTAGCTGGGGGGTAGGAGGAAGTAAGCTGTTAGTTAACTAGAATCTGCAGCTGATCCATCAGGTAGGGGAAATGGGCAGACTAGGTGGGCCAAGCAGTCCTTATCTGCTGTCAAATTCTATGTTTTCTATGTTTCTATAAATCCTGGCCAAAGTGTGTTTTCACACCTGTGGCACAGAATGACATTTCAGTGATGCAGAATGATGTTTTGGCATCAATTTGAACATTTGCAGTACCTGGTTCATGAGATGGGGTAATAAAAAGGCTATGCTGAAAGTTTGGTTTCTGTTCTGCTATGAATGCAAGTGCATGGCCTGGAGGGTCCTGCACTTCCACAGCAACATACATGTATACATCTATGGAGGGATGGAAGTGCAGGGCCCTCCAGGCAAATAAGAATATGATTATATGATCTCAAAAAGTAAGGACATTCTTTGCAAACAAAAGTGCAGTAATGCACATTTAGGGTTCAGGCTAAAGCAAAAAAAGGGAAATGTGGTTTTAGGGTTTCCAACCCTAAAACCCTACCCCAACCCTAATGGAAATCGGGGTGCAGTGTTCCTTGGTGTTGTCAGCCCTAAAGCTCAACCCATTAGGTGTGCATGTTTCTGGAACATACAGAATGGGGTGAGTTTTAGGGTTCACATCACCAAGGAAGACTGCATCCCTGATTTCTTTAAGGGGTGGGGGGAGGTTTTGGGGTTGGAAACCCTAAAACCAGATTTTCCTACTTTTCCTAAACCCCATTACTGCATGTTTTTTTGCAAAGAATATATATATATATATATATAATATATATATATTTATATGTATATATATATATATATATGCTGTACATATATATATATATATATATTCATTGCAAAAAATTCATCAATGCATCAGTTAGGGCTGAAGTGACAGAAGTCAGGGAATGAGGTGTTAGGGTTGACACCTTAACATGCCCAAACCCTATCACCCCACCCCCACTCACCACAGACCAACAGATGACGGGGTGTGCATTGGGGTCATCAAACCTAACTCTCACCCCATTCCACGTGTAACAAACTTCACATGATACAGTATAGGAGAATGGAGTGAGAGTTAGGCCTGCTGATCCCAAGGCACATGCCGTCACCTGCTGGTCTGTAGTGGTTTGGGGTGGTAGCGTTTGGGGAGTGTTAAGGTGTCAACCCTAACACCTCATCTCCCCACTTTTGTCCCTTCAACCCTAACTGTTGCATTAACAAAATTTTTTGCAATGAATTTCCTTACTTTTTGAGAAAGTGTAATGTAACTAGTAACTGGTATGTGTTGGTGGAAGCGCGGGCCTTCTGGGCCCCATACTCCTTTCAAGCTGCCATTTTTGCATAATGATATGTGTATGTGGGAGCATGGACCCTCTGGGCCCTGCTCTCCCATGTACACATAACTACGAAACCATAGAGCAGTCCTATATGGCTGAAAAGGAACCCTTGTAATACTTATTTACCAATAGTTCAGTAAGTGTAGCAACTATGACAAAAATTCCAATGCAGTTGTATTCATGACTTTAAAACCTCTACGAGTGCTCACCTAAAGATGAAGTAAGCTGCTCAGAGTGAAAAATCCATATCTCGAATCGTTTCCAAGATACAGGCACTGACAGGCGCTGAGAGTGCCACAGTGTTATCCTATGGGGAATAACTCAACTTCGTAAAGGCATAGCTATGCAACTGAGAAAAATGTTTGCACCTAATCAGCATACTTCACATCTGTGGGATACCTCCTTTTCACTCTGCAAACTTCAAGCCAAAAGACCAAACCATTTATTGGCAGTGCACTGAGAAAGTTATAAAATTCCTTGTTCATGAGATGCCTAAATCTCCATTCGTGGGGTCAATCCCCATTCACGAGCCGTCAGAATCCCTGCTCATGAGAAATTCCTTGTTCATCAGATTTTAGCCTTCTGGTCCTGATCTCATGAACAAGGATTTTGTCAGCTCACAAATGGGGATTCGCTCACGCAAAGGGTTTTTGACAGCTCGTGAAAGGGGATTTTGACAGCTGGCGAAAGAGGATTTAAATAATGAATCTCCTTTCGCAAACTGTCAAAATCCCCTTTCATCACTTGATCCTTTTTTGTGAGGTGACAAAATCCCTGTTCACAAGCCAATCTTTGTTCACGAGATGAGCCCTCTGGTCTGAAAATCACGATCAAGGATTTTGTCACCTTGTGAAAGGGGATTTTGACAGCTCATGAAAGTGAATTTTGACAGCTCGCAAAAGGGGATTCAAAAAACCAATCCCCTTCTGCATGCTGTCAAAATTTCCTTTCATGGGCTGATCCCCTTTCGCAGCTAACAAAATCCCTGTTTGTGAGCCAATCCATGTTCACGAGATAGGGCCAACTGGTCTGGAAATTGCTAACAAGGATTTTGACAGCTCAAGAACAAGGATCAGCTCACGATCAAGGATTTTGTCACCTCGCAAACAAGGATCAAAAGTGAGTGATGAACAAGGATTTTTAAAATAAAAAATGGAAATTTTTTAAGAGAAACAAAGCGAACCAAAGCCATGGGTCTGTAGAGGGTGTTACCTTAAACAAAACCCATGCTACAGTTACCACACAACACATCTGTGGGGCAAGTTACAACATTTTGTTTGTGGGGAAAATGGAAAACATGATGGCAGCTCATGAAAAGGGATTTTTTTATCATGAAGATGGATTTAAAATCCCTTTTCACAATCTGTTTTTGAGTGCACAAATCCCTTTTCACCACTGTGAAGCTTTCCAAAAAACTGAACTGAGCATGTTCAGAACCCAAAATTTCAAAAGTGAATACCTTTGTAACAGATTAATATTTTTTCACCAAACCAATGTTGGCTTGTTTTGTGAGGCAAGCTCTTTCTAACCTGAAATTTTCAGAGTAAAATTCCAAATGGTGTTGAAGGGATGGAGGAGTAAGTAAGAAATTTAGTGTATTGGTGACCACCAGTGGTCAACCAGTATAACCTGCAGGTGAGAAAGTGAGCTGATAAAAAAGGGATTTGCACATTTTGGGACACTATATCTCCATGCCCTCATATGCAAGTGAAATGAAACTTACAACTTCATAAGATGTCTGTTTCATAATGAGGCATGGCAAATTCCATGCATATCACCGGAACCAAATTGTATGCAACTTGCAGGAGTAGCTGTGAAGTTATTAATGCACAAAGTGAAACAAAGCAAGAATTTGACAAAACATGGGGATGTACACATTTTGGGACTGTATATCTCAGGACATGCACTCCCACTCAAACTGAAGCTTGGCAGATCAAGTGACCATTAGTCTGTGAGGGCACATGCAAAATTTCATGTAAACTGCTCAAACTGCTACAAACTTATTAATGTACAAAGTGCAACATTAGAAGTAATAATTTGACAAAACATGCAGATGTGCACATTTTGGGACTGCAGATCTCCAGATGCGCACTCTCCCCAATCAAACTGAAACTTGGCAAGTGAAAAGAACAATTGCCTGTAAGGGCACATGCCAAATTTCATGGAAATTGCAGGAACAGCTGCAAAGTTATTATTGCACAAAGTGAATTAATGCACAAATCAAAACAATTTAAGCAAGAATGACAAAACATCCAGATGTACACATTTTGGGACTTTATATCTCCAGATATTCAAGCCTTGTCTTACTGAAACTTGTTATGTCAAAAGACTATTAGTCTGTAAGGGCATTTGCTAAATTTCAACTAAATTGCAGTAACAGCTGCAAAGTTATTAATGCACAAATTGAAAGAATCAAAGCAAAACTTTGACAAAACATGTGGATGTACACATTCTGAGACTGTATATCTCCAGCTGTGCACATCCAATATGAAAGAAACTCAGCAGATCAATAGAACTCTAGTTTATAAGGAAATGTGCCAAATGTCATGTAGATTGCATGAACAACTGCAAAGTTATGTATGCACAAAGTGAAACAATCAAAGCAAGAATTTGACAAAACATCTGGATGTACACATTGGGACTGAATATTTCCAGATATGCACTCCCACTTGACCTGAAACTTGACATGTCAAGAGACCAGTAGCCCTTGAGGTCACTTGGCCAAATTTCATGTAAATTGCATGAAACACTGTGAAGTTATTAGCGCACAAAGTGAACACAATCCCCATTCATGAGCTGTCAGAATCTCCGTTAGTGAGTCAAATCCTCTCACAAAATATAAATTTCAAAGACTGAACTGAGCATGCTCAGAACCAGAATTTCAAAACTGAATAACTTTGGAACAGATTGATATTTGTTCACCAAACCAACGCTGGCTTGTTCCTTGCTGCAACCTTTTTCTACCCTGACAATTTAAAGCCAAAATTCCAAATGGTGTGGCCATGGTGCGAGGGGCAAACATCATCAAAAAATTGCACAAAAAGCACACATCTGATCAAAATGAAATTTGACATGTCAGGAGATCTACCTGGTGGGACAGCACATGCCAAATTTCATGCAAATATGTTGAATGGTTACAAAGTTATTAAGGGGCACATTTGGGGTTTAACATTAAGCTTCCTACTCAACCCTAACTATAGGGGTGCGACTGCACCCCTATAATATATGCATATATATGTATATATAGATATATATATATATATATATATATATATATATATATATACACACATATACATATACATACACATCTATATATGTATTATTGAGGTGCGGTTGAGAGCCTAGAGTTAGGGTTAAACATTCATTTATATTAAACTTCAAATTTTGCACTTTAATAACTTCGCAATCATTCAGACAATTTGCTTGAAGTTATGCAAACGCCATCAGATTCAAAAGATCTCTTGATGTGGCAAGTTTCATTCCAGATGAATGTCTGGGTGTGGAGGTACGGAGTGTTAAAAATATTGACCATATCCTTTTTTTTGTAAAATTCTTTGTCACGCTGCTGCATTAAAATGATGTTGAATTTTGGTCTGACATTTTTTGGGTACAGAGGTTTTGGGTCACATAGTGTATGTGCCTTTTGAAGAAGTTATTGCATTTCAAAGTTTCCCATTATTTTCTATGGGACCAGTTAGATGCTTTGCTCAGAAAAGGATTCTTAATTGCAAATGCAGAATCCTTTTTTCGCAAATGCTGGATCTTTTGCCGTAAATGCAGAATCTTGTTCTGTGCTTCTGCCATCTTGTTTTCAGTTAGAGGTTGCAACAAAATTAAATAACTAAAAAAATACAGGGGTTTAGTACACACAAACAGTTGTGGTTACATAATAGGGACCCCTACAATCAAATTCTGGGGTTAATTTTGTGATAGCTTATTTATAAATGTGTTTTTTAACATGCCAAAATCCTTTATGCAAATTACAAAAGAAAAGAATAGCCAAACAGGGTCCATTTCGCAATTTGTGAACAAGGGGCTGGATTCTCGAAACACTCTGAAGGTGCAAAACCATCCGCAAGCCCCCAAAAGCTCTGCAGTTACAGAAAAAAAGGAGTAATTACGCTGAGTGGTATACTGTACACAAAATTTCCACAGCTGAGGAAAAAATACGCTGGGGACTGCAGAAAAAAAGTGCAGCTGCGGAAGTTCCTGAGGAAAAAAAGCCATTGAAAAGTATGCAATATCCCCTTAAAAGCTATTATTTGCCAGCGTTTTTTCTCAGTTGCGGAAAAAGTGTTGAACACATGCTGCACCACAGAGAGTGAGGTGTAACTCTCCCTGAGCAAAATGCAATGTACCAACAATTGGGATACAATTATAGTAGAGGTTCAGGCACCAAGCAACAGCAAACCAGTGGGTGTATAGTAGTGGCAGTTGCTACAACAAAAATAGCACACATTTTCATTGAAAGGCAACAAACAACAATCATTAGGACCAGTGCAGCCCGTAAAGGAGCCTCACAGGCAGTAGAGGTAGAGCTAGTAACAGCCTGCAATGAGTGCTACTGAGGCAATCAACATAAACACCCAAGGGGGAGACACAATCATCAGTTCCACCATCAGTTCCAGACAGCCACTGTGGTGCATGTTTCTGCTGGTACCAGTGGTGCTACAGTGGTCCCAGTTGAGGAGCTGGCTGCTCGTCTCTCTCTCTCTCTCTCTATGAGTACTTTCTGCTGCATCTATGGCAAGGCTGTCAAAGTCTGCTGCTCCAGTTAGTATATATTACCTGTTGTTGTGTCTGCTGAGCCTTTTCCTCAGCTGTGGATCTGCACTTGTGAATTTTCAGCAGCTGTGTAAAATATGTTGCATATTTTCAGCACTTGCGGGATTTCACAATTTGCTGGTTATGTGATTTTCCGCAACTGCTAAAATTTTCTTTGTGAATATGCAGCAACTAAATTTCTGCAGTGCTACAAGCCATTGTTCCACAACTACAGAATTTTTGGCTCTCTTGGAGAATCTAGCCCAATGATTTTTCTTTTAACACAAACTGGGAAAAAAGGAACCACAGAAAAGAATTCTTTTTTGCAATTTATGAAAAAGGAATTTTAAGAGAGCTGTTTCTTTGTCACTCCACAGTTACCAAACATTTTGTGATTTTGGTCTGAATTTTTCAGGGTGCAAAATGCTTGCACCACAGATGTGCCTTTTGCTGCTTAGGTGAAAATACATTACTTTGCTCTGGAGTTGTGTGGGTTTATATTTTGCTTCATTTCACATAGGATAACATTATAACGTGAGGTGTACAAGGTCGTTTCTTTGTCACTCCACTGTGAATAAAAAGTTTACAATTTTGCTCTTAAATTCTCAAGGTACAAAGGAGTTGCCCCACTGATGTGCCTTTTCCTGGTTTCTTGTAAATATATTAATCTGGTGTTGAGTTACACAGGTTTCAATTTTTGCTGTTTTCTCTAAGACAATATTGCAATAATATTGCAATGTGAGATATTTTTTTGGCTCTGCACACTACGGGATGGGAGCACTGGGTCAACAGGGAAATAGGGATATGATTACAATACCTCCAAAAGTATGGATGGATGGCACTGTGTGCTCATGCACACAAATACGAATACCATTATGGAGTGATTGGTGTGCAGGCCTTATGGATGGATGGCACAGCAAGGACTGGAAGGCACTGTGCTCTCACATGCAAATAGAAGAAATTAACTTCATACTTACCATAATTCTGTTAGCTACAACATTATCAATGGGTAATCATTACAACTGGGTATAGTGCACCCCTACCAGGGGAATGGCACAGGCCAAGCTTTAGAATGCAGGGCACCTGAGGATTCCTTACACTATCAACAGATCCCCAGTTATTGCTTACTATGCACTGCCATAAGAGCTAGACAGAAAACATAATAAAAAAATAATCACATATTTACAATAATAGAAAACTATCTTACCTTTCTATCCAGTGTTCAGGGAAGGGATACAGTTTTTGACCCACAAACGATGCCTGAAGTATTCAGCTCTTCTTTTTGAGACAGCATGCCACCTTAAGGTGATTCCCAGGTACCACATGTGTGACCAATGTCACTATCTGTGAAATGAAGCTAATATACAATGAGACATGTGCTCTTGTCAATTTTTTTAAAGGCAGAGGACTAAACTGCAACAGGAAACACACCTCAATTAACCAACGACACCTGTTAACCTGCGGTCACAGACAATTAATACATCAGCATCTAAATATACATAGAGTGCAGTGCAGCAAGATAGAGAGAGATCCACATAGAGGATTTTACTAAAAAACAGACCTGTCTCCTAGCATGCAGGATAAGATTCTCCTTCAGGAGCCAGGTTCATGGGAGGGTCCCATTGACAATGTTAGAGCTAACAGAAAAATAAATTATGGTAAATACGGAGTTAATTTCTTCATTCTGTAGCGCTCCACAGTGTCAATGGGTAATCATTACAACTGGGTTCTAAGAAGCTGTACCCAGACAAAAACAGGGAGGGGGGAGAATATTATCCCATATGCCTGATGCTTCAAAATTACTTGTGAACTGTTTTCTGCAACACTCAGTGACCTAAAGCTGCATCAGAAGAACTCTGAACATCCAGTTTATAATGTTTCCTGAATCTGTGGACTGAGGACCACATAGTTTCCTTGCATAGTTCTGAAACTGTAGCTTCGCCACTCGCCAGCCAGGAAGTTGCCATCGCCCTGGTGGAGAGAGCCTTGATAAGAGCCAGAGGCCTCTTCTTTTGCACCACATAGGCCTTAGCAACCAAGACCCCCACACACCATGCTAGGGTGGGTTTAGAGGCCTTTTGTCCTTGTTTGGCTGGCCCAAAATAAACAAACAGACCATCTGTCATATGAAATTAAGATGTACATTTAAGGTATATCATCATGGTGCAAGGTAATTCAAAACTTGTACAATTCCTTCCCTTGAAAAGAGCAGGCTGTAGACAGTCAGACAAATATGTGCCCTGGACTCCTGGAAGGCGATACACACCTGAAAGATGAATACCATTCTGATTGTCACCTATCCTTATGCCTAACAAGGTATGGCTCCTTAATAAGAAGCCTGAAAAAATAAACACCACATCTGGTAAAGTGGATGGGAGTGGTTCGGAAAACTCCTTGAAAGGAGCATTCAGAACCCTGAGATCCCACAGCAAGCCAGATCTGACAGCAGACTTGTCCAACAAATACGCATTTATGAGATCCTATGCCACCCCCATACTGCAAGCAAAACCTGGCCTTTCCACAAACTCAAGGCAACTCTCTCCGCCGTCTTAGAGAATAATGGAAACTTTTCAGAATAGGGCCATTGAAGAAGAAACCTTTCACAACTGGTCCAGGGGAAAGAGACAGGTGACCTCTATCACAGCCTAGGCTGCAGCCCACACTTAGGTCAGCACACCCAGCCAAAAAATCACCCATATGAAGGTTTGCAGTCTCCCTGCAAAATACCCTGATGTTGAAGCCTGGGTCTCCCTGTATAATCCCCATGTACTATGCATCACCAAAACCTGGCTGAAGCCACAGCATCCTGATTCCTGTTTCCAACTAGCAGAATACTTCCTATTGTGCAGAGATTGATCTGGTAAAAGAAAGGGAAGTGGAACTGCCATATATATCCATGAATCGCTCTTTGTCACGCTTACCCTGTGCTCCAACAACATATCGCCTAGTGAGAGGCTTATCACAGAAATTACTCTTGGCTCAACAGAAAAGCTATTCTTGGGATGCTGCTACAATCCTCCTGGTGGGGGAGTAGAGGGCATTCAAAACCTCCTTACTGGCTACGGAGCTCTCTCCCCCCAACAGGGACTCCTCCTATGTGATGACTACAACCTAAACTGGCTCAAGTCACATGAACCAGACTATACAAACCTTCTAAAACAACGCAATCTGGTGCAAGTCATCAATCTCCCTACATGTTGCTGCTGCAAGTAGTGACCCCTCTCTTGCCTCTTTTTCTTCACAGAGTACAGCCATCCATGGTCGTGAGGGCCAAGAGCTACATGCTGTCCCCTAGCTGCTGATCCCCGCCACCACAACAGGTATGGCTGTTGGAGCTAACCCATGGAGTCTGCTTGATTTACCCCACCACTGCTTTGCGGTGGCAACCCCACTACTCCCACCACCATCCTTGGCAATTGTCTTGTTTTATATGGTGTGTGGCATCACGTGACATTCCATAATTTACAAACAGCCAACATTTCCCTCTGTAGCTTATTACGCACCACCGCTAGATAATGCCCTTTCACAGATTTATTTTTCACAGCATCAGTGACCATCTGCACTCCAGTTACTCCCTCTGCCTCTTCCCACTTGCTCCATTTCCCTATGGTCACTAAGCCAGCTGCTCTCATCACTCTGCCACTACTAGTAGTAGTGTCTCATGGGTGACTGCTCTCCTGCTATTTACAGCCCTTTTTAAACACTGCTACCCCAATATACTACGTGGTGCACCTATCCTATCCCCACCTCACTGCCATGCTCCTCATCACCATCACCCTCCTTGCTGTCCTTGTTCCCTTGGCATCTCTGCCACCCTCCCTCCTCCCTGCACCACAGGCCTGTGACTCCCACCTCCCTTCTCTACATTCCCACTCCTCTTCTTTCATAACCACCACTCCCCCACAGATCCCCCTGCTGCCTCTATACACCTGTCCACCCGGTACTTCCATATTTCCCCTCAGCTTCCATGCTGGTCTCCTCACCCTTAAGTTCCCTACTGGAGCATCTCTGGCTCCTATGCATCCCCCTCCTCCCTCTCACTGCAAAACCTTGGCATCCCTGTCCAGGAATCTAGTAACGCTCCTCCTACTGATGGCAGGGGATATTAAATTCAACCCCAGACCCACCCACCCATCTCCCTCTATCTTCCAAAGGGCCTAAAGATTACAGACCTAAACATCAGGAGCCTTCTCCCCAAAATCTTGTTGCTGCAACCAATTGTCCTGTCCCTCCAGCCTGATGTACTGATCAGAACCTAGACTTGGTTAAAGCTTCATATCTATGATGTTTGTATCTCCATCCCAAGCTACTCCGTCACACTCAATGACCGCCCTGGAAATAAAAAATGTGGTGGTATTACCATGTATGTCTCATCAGCCCTCTAGCTGTCCCTTGTTCCTATATACCCCCACTGAATATTGAATCCTTGATGGTACAAATCTCCATCCCACACACCATACCCATCTTCATAGCTGGCTCATACTGCTGCCCCAGCTCCTCCATGCCCGCTATTACAAACTTCCTGGCTACCCTGCAATCATGCACAGCTGGCAGTAAACTCCATATCCTCCATATCCAAGGGGACTTCAATGTAAATTGGTTGTCCACCTCCCACACTAGAACTCATAATGACATTGCCTCTGTAAGCTTAGCCCAACTGATTAGCAAACCCTCATGGCTAAATACCAAAACTCAAAACCACACCCTATTAGATTGGGCCCTCAGCTCTCACCCACACCAAATAATCACTGTGGGTCTTCTACCTGACTCCGTAAGTGACCACCACCCAATCTATGTAGTCCAGAAAATCCCTAGACCCAAAGCCCCCCCCAAAACTCTGCTGGTCCAGTCCTACAAATCATTGGATCTTGCCCCCCTCCTAAATGACTTGGCTAACACCGACTGGTCCTACATATCCCACGTCACCTCAATCTACTCTGCCTTGGACTATTTCAAATTCAAGTTCCTCTTGGTATGAGATTCCTATGCCCCTCTCAGATGCATCCATGTGTGAGGCTCTCACCTGCTCTGGATCACCGCCGATCTCATGGACTGCCTTCAGGCAAGGGACCAAGCTTGAAAGTCTCACAAAATTACAAGCTCAACCACGGCTTACCAGAATTATCGCTGTCTTCATGATGCATGTACAAGAGCAATCTGGTGGACTATTTTAAATCCACCTTCCTTACAAATATAAGTCACCCCTCCAAATTCTGGAAGGTGGTGAATCCCTCTTCCACTCCCCATCCCAGCCACCCACCCCTCTCATTAAAGCTGATAATAACACCTTAACCAACCCACTTGCCGTGTCAACAGAGTTTAACGAATCCTTTGTCTTATGTACTTCTACACTGTGGTCCTCCCTACCCCCAGCCCCCCATGGGCAAGCCCCCACAGACCCTCCCCACCCTAGCCAGGCCCCAGACCCCTCCTTCTCCTTTCACTGCATTACCCCGGTGGAAGTCTTTAATGCCCTCCTTGTGCTAAACCCCTCAAGGGCAAATGCCCCTCTGATTTGGACTCCAAAATGCTAATATTGGCAGCCCCTGCCATAGTCACCCTTCTTGCCTCACTCCTCAACCTCTATTTCTCTCTTCCTACTATGCCAACAGAATGAAAACATTTTATTGATTTATTGAATTTTTGTTGACCCAGTAAGCCCACTGGGCCTAGAAGTCCCTTTTTCAGGGGTGACCGGGGGGGAGGGGGGATTCAGAAAGTAACTGAAATCAAACCAGATTAAGCTCTGGGTGGTATTTTTAGTGAATGGGAGAAATTTTGTCAGGACACCGGGGAATTCCCCTACTCTTTTTTGATAAGTGTCATGGGATCTTTAGCATCTACCTGAACTACCACCAATCCAGGCAGATGGGACTTCAGTTTAACATCTCATCTGAACGACAGCACCTCAGAAGTGTGGCACCCCACCCATATGCTGCACTACAGTGTCAGTATTGGGATATTAACCCAAGTGCCATATGTGGGAACTAAACCCACAGGCCTCTGATCTCCCCTGGCCTCAGAGGCGAGTGCTACCTCAGAGTGCTACCTACTGACACTGACAACACTGAAACATGCCATGTTATCCCCCTCCAGAAAGGTGGTGGCCCCTCCTCCTCTGGAAATTATAGACCTATCTCTCTACTCTTCAGTCTTGCAACACTTCAGAAATGCCTCGTCTCTCCCAGTTCTCCTCCTTCCTTGACTCCACCTCCTTCTTCACTTCTTACCAGTCTGGGTTTAGGAAATCCCACTCAACCACAGCCTCACTAATGAGGCTCACTGACTCCATTCTTACTGGCATGGACCAAGGCCTCATCACCTCTGTCATGTTCGTCGAGCTTGCAAAGGTTTTCTACACTGTCTCCCACCCTCTCCTCCAGTCCAAACTATCATTAGCAGGGCTCTCTAGCAAGGCCACCAGCTGGATCCACTCCTACCTTGTAGGTAGGACTCAATCTGTCAAGATTAGTGACTCTATCTCCTCCTCCCCATTCCCCATCACCACTGGTGTACCTCATGGCTCTGTCCTTGGCCCTCTGCTGTTCTCTGTCTTCCTCAATGACCTTCCCACTGTCTGCCCACACACATCCATCCCCATGTATGTGGACAACACTGCTCTGTATACATCAGGCCCCCTACCTCTGATGTTGCAACCAGACTACAGTGTGACTTCAAGAATGTCCAGCAATGGTTTTGCACAAATCAGCTCTTCCTGAATGCTAAGAAAACAGTCTCTATGTCCTTTGACACTAGGCAGAGACTCTTTCAGCTCCCCTCCCTGCCCACTTTCCACACCCAAGATGGCATGAAACTGGAGGGCTGCACTTCCTTTAGATACCTCAAGGTCTGGCTTGACAAGCACCTTGACTTTTCTGTACATATTGAGGCCATCCACAAGAAACTGCACCCCAAACTGGGTGTCCTGTATCACAACCGTGGGTACATCCCTCTGCCAGCTCACCATGCAATAGTACAGAAAATGATTTTTCCCATCTTCGACTATGAGGATGTAGTCTACAGTGTTGCTCCCAAAACTTCCTTAACCAGACTGGATACCCTCTTCCACTCCTTCTGTCATTTCGCCCTTGGCTGTCCTCACAGTACCCATCATTGTACCCTCTACCAAGCCCTATCCCTCCCATCCCTGCAGGACAGGAGGCTGGCACATTGTGCTAGACTTATGGCAATATTCTGATCACAGTCCCTGCCCTCTTATCTCTCTTCCACATTTGCCCCCTCCCTCTCCACTCCCTCAGACACTATGATCCCCTGTGCATTGACCATCCCACACATGTCCACCTCTGCTGGACAGTCTGCCTTCACTTACTGCTTGCCTAAACTGTGGAATTCTCTCCCCCCCCATCTTCTGCCATGTCCCTTCTCCCTGCTGCCTCAACACCCTCCTTGAAGCCCACTTCCGCTCCACTTGTTCCTACTCCTAATCAGCCTATTAACTGAATTATATCATGGCACTTGTCAGGAACGTAGGCTGGGCTGCCAAACCCCGGGTGCCACCTCAGCTGTTACCTGTGCATTATTACCTGTGTATCTTCTGTACATATTCTACTGTATTAAATTACTGGGTATTTGCTACCTCTGTTTACCTATTCTCTGTATTGTATAACTACCTGTTACATTGCTGCTCTGGTAATTATTATGTAAACATTTCTACTTTTGTATTTCCTATGTAAACATCTCCACTTTTTTAAACAAATGTACTGTCTCCCATGTACCCCTCACCCCAGAACACATCAGGAAATGAGCAGGAGTCTGCTCAGTATGCTTTCCTGGTGAACCTTTTAGATAAATAAACTTTAAATAAGTTTCAATCATTGCACCTCCACCAGCACTCTCTTTGACTGGGTGACCTCAAATAGTGGTGATATGATCACCCATGTTGGTACACTGTCAGACACCCTGAGTGACCACTCTCCCACATACGTCATCTGGTCCGCCAAGGCCTCCCACCTTCCCCCCAAATACCTATCTGTACACAATTTCAATCGCCCTGACACCTCCCTCCTCTCCGAGGACATTAGAGCCATAAATTGGGCAGACCAATGCCTCTAAGGCTACCACTCATCTCGCAAATGCCCTTCTGGCCATCCAGGACCACTACTTTCCTCTCACGACCCAGTGTGTCAGAGGTGGGTGCAAGTGCTGGTTAACCAAAGAGCTCCTGTCCCTCATGAGGTTGAGGGATAACAAATGGGCTGTGTACAAACAGGCCCCCTCTCTTGCCCTGTGGAATGATTACAGATATCTGCATAATAAATGCAAGCATGCCACAAGATCCTTGAAACGGGATTACTCCCTTAGATGTCAGAAACAAAATCTAGGTAACCTTAGACAATTCTGGGACACCATTGGCTCCCTCTGGAATCCCCAAGCACAGATTCATAACATACTTCTGACCTCTCCTTCTGGCCTGTTGACTGAGCCATCTGAGGTCACTGAAGCTCTTAACACCAAGTTCTCTGACCTATCAGCCCTCCTCTGCAAACTCTCTCCTTGTCTTCCCACACTGCAGGGCTCCTGCACTACCCCATCACCATCTCCATTCACATCTCCCACATCACTCTCTACTACTGGGGTAACCTCCATCTCGAGATCCTATACATCCTCCTCATCCTCGATCCCTTCCACCCTTGTCTCCCCCACCCCCTTTTTACTTTAAAACTATATCCCCTAAGAATATCTACAACCCCCTAAAGAGATTACTGAATGAGGGCAGCCCTGGCTTTGATGGCATCTCCCCATTTTTCCTAAAATGTATCTCCCCCCTAATATCCAAGCCACTCTCTTTTGTCTTCTACCTTGCCCTAACTACTTCCACCATGCCACACTCATGGAAGTCTGCTAGAGTGGTCTCATCTTTAAATCTGGTGAACCACACTCCTCCGATAACTACCAGCCAATATCTATTCTCCCTCACCTAACCAAACTCCTGGAAAGGGTCATATATAGCCAACTAATGGATTACTTCTCTAAACACAATCTATTAAGTAGTCAGCAGCATGGTTTCCACAATTTTCTTAGTACCTCCACTGCCCTTGCCCTTTTCACCGACCACATCCTCTTTGACATGGACCATGGGTGCACCACAGGTGCCATCTTTGTTGACTTATTGAAAGCCTTTGATATGGTCAATCAGTCCTCCCATATCTCCAAGCTATCAGTGCTTGGCTACTCCATTGAGACCACCAACTGGTTCCATTGTTACCTGTTCGGGTGCGCCCAATCTATGTGTTTAGATATCACTATTTCCCCTCCTCTACCTGTCACCACGGGTGTCCCCCAGGGCTCTATATTGAGCCCCTTGTTCTTCTCCATATTTATCAACTCTCTCCCTGCTGATAGCCTAACCTGTAGCTCAGTACTCTATGCCAATGATCTTGTCATCTTTCATAGTGACAACTCCCTCTCTCGCCTATCCTTCGTCTTATCCAAGAACTACTGTGCAGCATCAAACTGGTTCTCATCCAACCTTTTGCTGGTCAATGCTAAAAAAAACAAGGCCATGTTGTTTGGGTCAAAACCATACCTCACCAAGACTCTCCACACCAATGATACCCTTCTTGTATACTCCCCTGGTGGCCCTGCCCTGCAAAATGTCTCATCCTTCAAGTACCTGGGAGTGCTGCTTGACCCCTCCTTCAACTTTAATGACCACATCAACCACATAGCTCACGGGTTAAATCAGAAACTGGGAGTTGCCTATCGCCTCAAATCCTACCTCACTAAGGAGGTTCGACTTGTTATAGTCACAGGAAATTTGCTCCCCATTTTTGACTATTGCTCCCCTATCTACTCCAGGACCTCTACCACCCTTCAGTCTAGGCTCTCTGTAACTTGCCCTGTCAGCTCCCTACATGACTCACCACTGTGACCTCTACTGTTCCCTTGGTTGGCTCTTCTTGCCAGGATGCTTTGACTACACCTTTGGATGTCTTGTGGATACCACCCTTAGAAGCAGCAATATTTCTCGTCTCTCCTCCCTCTTCATTTTCAGAACCCCTACCAGGAACTTTTGATCCTCCACTACACCCTCCCTCCTGGTGCCTAAATCAATTACCAATATGAGTGGGAAAACTCTCGCTATTGTGACCCCCCATGTGGAATGGATTATCCACCCATCTTCGTTCCTCTGTATCCCATCTTACTTTCAAGCTCAACCTCAAATCATGGCTCCTTGCCAAACATAGCTGCAACTGTAATGCTAGCTAGTTTCTCTGTTCTGTAAGTAATTATGTAATCACTTTCCATGCTCTCTATTCCCCTGCCTCCCCCCCAGCATCACTCTATTTTAGTACCTACTCTCCTTTAACTATTTTTCCAAAGTATAGCTCCATTATTTTTATATTCCCATGAAAGTTGTACAATGCTCTAATTGTTTGTTACATCTCTTGTTATGTTTAATGTTGTATCGTTATTATTCCTGCCTGTATTTGTGATTTTTGTCTATATTTTGTGTGTGCCACCTGTTGGCCGGGTAGTGCCTGAAAACAGTCACTTGGATCAGTGCATTTACCTGGTTACCAAAGACTAAATAAATAAATAAATAATAAATAAAATAAATTTCTGGCAGCCATCATAGAGTCATGTGGTCAATTTTTATTTTTGATGGCCTCCTCCACTCACTAGCTAAGGCGTGAGCTCTATCATTCCTGGATTTTTTTGGGTTGAGAGAAAGAGACCCTGAACATGTCTCTGCACACCAGAAAGCTCAACAGTGCATGCTGAACAAGATCCTCTAAGTCTGAGAACTACAGTCTACTTGGCCACTCAGCAGGAAACAAGGAGCAGCTCCCACCACAGCATCCTCATTTCAATTGATTATCATCTCAGTTCTTTAAGAAAAGGTATCAATAGAGGGAAATACACTCTGCTGAAGGCTCATTCTTGAGGCAGAGTGACCACTGCCCTCGTCTGTGGTTACCAGTGAAACTAAAGAGCCTTCTCGGATCTGAGCCCTGTGACTGGAGGAACAGACTGATCTGAGGTCAACCAAACTGGTTGAAAAGGGGTCCAAAAATACCTCAGATCCATCTTCTACTGCATGAGATGAACAGACTACAACTTAAGCAGTATGCCTGAAGGTTTAACACCCCTGTCATGACACTGATGATAGTGTGGCAACCTCTTGAAACATCTCACATGCCCTAATAGTTATGTATGAGTGCCTGCCATGTGCAGCATCACAAATGTACACTAAAAATGAGCCAGGCAGGCAAAATCCATCTCCAGAATAGTGATGTGAAGATGCTCTTTGTAGGTTGGTCAGAATCCCTGAGTGGGGAAAAAGGCTCTGACCTGTCTCCCATCCAACTAGGCTGACATGTGTTGTGAGAAGATCTAGTGGAACTTGCTCAGATCTTGCACATACACTCACTATTTCAGGGAGTGAGGAAGCTAAATGGTAAAAGGAAAAAAATGGCTGATAATTCACAGAGGGACCCCAAGCCTACAATAAACCTATTAAATAGGTTGCATCTAGAAGTGGGCCCATGAGATTAAAACTGTCGGTGCCTATCCTGAGGTCTGACATCAGTGAGCCAGCCGACCACTGACAAAAGTCACTGCCCAGGAAAAAAGGATGAAAAAACCTTCTCTGACCTTGTGCTGAAAAATTATAACCAAGCATCCAAAGTCTAACATGATTTGGAAGAGATCTGCTTCTGGTTCACCCTTAGCCATGTGACTCTGGCATATCCAGAGTGCTGAATGCCAACCTCCTGCATGAATAAGCAGGTCATTCAATCATCATCGTCATCAATTTATTTTTAAAAAAGTGCCCTTTCCAGAGTGCAGGGCACCCTTACAATTAAAACACAACATACATATACACATAGAAATAGACGCATACTGTAACTTCAAACTCAGTTAAAATAATCATAAAATCATTACATACCATTATAACTCTTATTAGTGACTGTCTAGTAAAATACCTTCTTGTCATAGCCCAGAAAAGGCTTGATTAAATAGGTGTGTTTTTAGGGAAGCTTTAAAACCCTCCACAGTCAGGCTATCTCATATCTGATGAGATAGAGAATCCCACAGGGTCGGAACCATAAAAGCAAATGCTTTACCTTCAGATGTCTTCAAATGGACCCTGGGAATCTCTAGCAATCCCTCATCAGAGGATTGGCATGGGTGGGAGGGGCCATAAGGAATCAGGAGATCTTACACGTACTGTGGTCCCTGGTCATGTAGGGCTTTATAGGTCAATAATGCAAACTTGAAGGTTATCTGCCACTGTACTGACAGCCAGTGCAGTTCACACAGTACAGGTGTTATATGCCTGAATCTAGGGGCTCCAGTCAACAACCTGGCCATCATGTTCTGCACCAGCTGCAAGCAGAGGATGTCAACCCTCAGTAGTCCTAGGTAGAGGGCATTACAATAATCAAGATGGGTGGTGACAAAGGCATGGGCCAGTGTAGGAAGATCCTCAGCCAGAACCAGGTGTTTCACCCTGGCTATATTCTTAGGATGGTAAAAGGAAGATTTGACTATGCCCGACACCTGAAGCCTCAAAGTCAGGCCCTCATCAAAAATCACACCAAGGTTATGCACCTGGTCAGAGATGGTTAGCAGTATCCCTCTCAGCTCTAAACCAGAGGGCTGTCCCACCAACGTCCCTGCTGACCTACTATCTGGGTCCATGACCAATACCTCTGTTTTTTATGGGTTTAGCCTCAGCCAACTGGTACTCATCCAATCCTGAATCTTAGATAGGCAGCTGTTAAACACTGATACAGTAGTTTTCTCCTGGCCAGGCACAAAAGACATGTACAGCTGAGAATCATCTGCGTAGCAGAGAAAACTCAAATTATGCCATCTTATAATGTCTCCCAATGGTAGCATGTGTACTGCCAACAACATGGGGGACAACACTGAGCCCTACGACATCCCACAGTATAGCCCATTGGGGGGTTGAGGAATATATTCCCAACACCTCCCTCTGAGATCTACCCTCGAGGAATGATCGGAACCAACTGAGGACTGCCCCCCTTGTCCACAGAAAAACCACAGGCACTTGAGGAGTACCCCACGGTCCACAGTACCAAATGCTGCTGAGAGATCTGGGAGAACAAGAATGGTACGGGACCTCCAATCTCTGGTCATCAGGAGATCATTTAGTCCCCTGACCAGGGCTTTCTCAGTGCTCTGCCTTTTCTTGAAGTCCGACTGTAGACAGTCATAAATATCATGGCTTGTTAAATGATCCTCCAGCTGCAGAATGACTAACTTCTCAATAACTTTACCCATGAAAGGCAAGTTAGAGATTGGTCAGTAGTTGGTCAGGGAGTCAGGGTCTAAGGAGGGCTTTTTCAGGAGGGGTTGAACAGCCACCTCTTTTAAGGGATCTGGGAAGATCCCTCTCTCCAGTGAACTCCTGACTATTCCTGTCAGGACCGGGCCAATGACCTCAACACACCTTACAAGAAGGTGAGTTGGGCCCAGGTCCAGACTACAGCAGGTCGGTCGCAGAGTCTGGATGATCCTCACAATATCAGTGACTGCTAGTAGGCTGAAGATATACCAGGTCACCTAGGTAACTGCACTACTCAGTTGATCAAAGTAAGGACCAATGGGGAGGCACTGGGTAATCTCGCTCCTGATGGAGAACACCTTATCAGCAAAAAACTGAGCAAACTCATCACACTTTTCTTGTGACAAGGCTCCACCAGATTGCAGACAGACTGGATTGCACAGTCTATCTACAGTGCAGAAGAGCTGAACTGGCCTGTTTTTCACTGCAGCAATCTCCTTGGACAGGAACTCTGCCTTCTTATTGGAGATTGCTGATTGGTAGATTTTATAATGATCTAGCAATCTAAGCCTGTCCTCCTTCAGGTGGGTTTTCTGCTAGTGTCTCTTCAACCTTTGTCCCTGTCTCCTCAACTCCCTTAGGGACCCATTGTATCATGGGGCCCCAGGGAGAAGGATCAAGAGATGAACACAAACTAGGGTGATGACATCCAGGGCCCCTTCTACTGACCTGTTATAGGCACAAACAAGGAAGCCTGGGTCACAGCTATCTGTTGGAATTCCTGAAAGGTCCAGTACCACCATTAGGCCCTCTGAGATGATTCCTCTTAAAGGGCGGTACTGCACCATTTCCTTTGGGGCAGGCCTAATAAGGGGAGCTGCAAAACTGAACCTCAGGGTGTGATGGTCAGACCATCTGACAGGATCCACCACTATGTCAGTGATCTCTATCCCCAGGAGAAACACCAAGTCCAATGAGTGTCCCCTCCGTGGGTGGCAGCAGTAACCACCCGTGTTAAGCCCAGTGATTCCATCAGCTGGAGAAGGTTTTGACCAAAATATGAGCACTCATTGTCCACCCAGGCATTGAAGTCCCCAAGAATCAACCATCTTTGGAACTCCAAGACCAATCTTGCAACAAGCTCTGCTACCTCTTGCAGGAAAACCCTCTCATCACCTAGTGGACGGTAGATGAGAAGAATCCTGCAATCTGCACCTGCCTCCACAATACACTCAAAGAAACTGGTAGATCCCACTGAGATCTCTATGACATACAGTTCTGATCTAAAACAGACTGCAACTCCGCTGCCCTGATGGTCTACTCTCAGGTGGTGTAAAGCTGAAAACCCAGCCAGAATAGCAGATGACAAAATGGGTCCTGCATTTTCATCCCACCAGGTTTCGGTAATGCAAACCAGGTCTGCAGAGGCTACCAAATCAGCCACTAATGCAGTTTTATTTTTAATAGATCTGACACTGCACAACACTGCCCTAGAAGGACAAGAACCTGAGGATGATCGCATCACCTTCCTGCACAAGTCAGAGCCCTTGGGTATGGGTACAAGGCAGGGGGGACCCTGTCCTGTGCCCATTTCACCCCAGGGTGTCTTCTGGCCCCATTGTCTCTATCCACCCACTCCTCTCCCATCCCCTCACCAGCTGAGGGCCCCCCTCCTCTGCTTCTTCATAATACCTAATGCACAGCATCTTCTGTATACCTCTGAGGGGAGCAGAGGGTTATCAAATGGGCGGAGGTCCCTGAGTCTGGAGGGGGAGTACTGCCTGACCGTATTAGTTTTCTCCCAACACATATTAGCAACACCCACTTCCTCTTCACAATTTGTCACTCAGCTGCCCCCACTCTATTTCCAATTCCTATACCACCCTACTTCCTTATTACTAAGAAAAGTTTTAAACCAATACCAACCAATCATACCTCCACTCGCCTATATACATACACACACACATACACACTCCACACGCATGCTCAAAATCTATATTTGAAATAATCTCGCAGTTATCTCCCTCACAACTGTGACCAGTGACAACAAGAATATAAAGTGTAAAAAGCAGTTCTTAATAGTCCAATTGCAGAGCTTCCCCATCTGCACTTGAGCTTGTAAATACCAAGCAGATTCCTCTCACCAATTTGCCCTGGTTCACTGTTAAATAAATTAAAGCAGTTTGTAGTCCAGAACCCAGTTTCATACTTCCCAGTTTCTTCCCAGTTAACTTTCCAAGAATATCAAGAAATGAACTTAAGAGTACCTTCTTGCCATAGAAGATCAAGGACCACCAACCTTCTTTCCAATTTTCAGAATGCCTGCCCAGGGGCATGTTTCCTCCAACTCATAACTGGGAAAAACACTGAGCCTTCCCTTTTGAGGACCCAGACCACCTGTCCTCCAAATTGATCCTGACTCCTCTTTGAGGATCAAGGTAGACAGCCCCTCTACAAGAGCATGGGCCCCCACCCCTGGTCCAACTCAAGTTTTATCCCCAGGAGTGCTCTTCTTCAAGTGACCCCAACCTTCTCAGCAGTCAAGCGCTCCCTGCACCTACATTAATTGGTAAATTCTTTGCTTATCAGTCCCAGTTGTGGCTTCCTGGATCTCCCCAGGTGCCTGTCCTGACTGACCTCTCACCTCTGTAGAAAACAGCTCCCACAGGCAGCAGAGTTCCCTTGTGTGCTGTTCTTTGTCTTCTCTCCACTGGAACCAGTAATAGCTGGTGGATGCTGATTCCAAAACTCCTCCAGTTCCTCCAGTCCATGGCTGCTCACACAGCATCTCTGGCACTCACCGAGAAGTTAACCAGGCAGTTGACCAAGTATTAGAAACAGTTTCATATAGATCCAAAAGATACTCAGAGATACTCAGAAAGAAAAATATTCTATACCGTGCTCAGGCTCCCTAGACCTTTCTTCACCCACAATCTCACTGCATTCTAGGTGGTATCAGGTGCTGCCGAACATCCCAAGTGTACTCCTCAGGAGTGTTTGGGGAGAATCCTGAGAATGCATAGAATGCTATCTAACTCACTTATTTCCCTAACTAACTATGAATAGCTTTAAGAATAGCTCCCGCTTGTTCTCTGGATAACAAACCCCTCTTGCACTAACGTAAGCAATATAAAACAGCTAAAAAAAAGCTGCATAAAATTACACTAAAACAAAAACTGCTGCTGCTCAATCACACTGCTTATGGCTCGCTCAGCCTGGTGGCCATCTTGGTTGTCAAGAATGCACTTAGTCTAAAAGTCAGGAAGTAAGCCACTAGGACTACTAACATTCTCAAGGGACTCAGAAGCTGATGCTTGGGTGAAGACACACCCTATGCTGTAGGGTTGATCCAGTACCAAAACCTGAAATACTCTGATTAGGACTGACTCAGGGAGAGTGACTGCAGGCATTAGACAGAAGTACTGGGGCTTAAGAAAGACTCCCTTTCCCTGAGCAGCCCGGTGATTGATCTCCAGGGCTTCATCCAGAGGACAGTGGAGCACAAAAAGGTACAGGCTCTTGAATTAAGAAATCTGATAACTCCCAGACTTCTGGGGCCCATAAACTAACAGGAGCTCCAAGGTTATTGAATAGTGAGGCCTAGTCACTGGCTTGAAGAGAGCCGAGGAGCACTGAGGATATCTGGCCTTTCCATCACCCTTAAAAACTGGGGCAGAGAAGTGACCCCTAATAAGGCATCTGACATTATTCTGACCCATCTGAGAACAAACTCCTCCAATCTATCAATGAGGCACAAAGCTTGAGGTGCTGGGCCCTCCTGCACTGTGTCTGGCCAGTGCTCCTCTGATATTATAATGTGGTTACTGGAGTGGGTTCCTCCATTTCCAGGAACCAATTTCCAAGAGAACGGAACTCCCCTCGGAACTGTCTGTGTCGGCCATTACCATGATCCCATTGGGTTATGGTAATCTGTGCTCTTTAAATAGCCTCCAGGACAGAATCAAACCATTGGCCTCTTTCAAGGGGATGATCATCAGGTTAGCTATGAAGCCTAACCAGACCCATGACAAGCCACATGGCCCTCATGGTCAAAAACAATGAAAGAGGCTGAGCGATCTGGTTCAAGACTCTCCAATAAATAACCACCTGGAAGATGGAACCATGGCCATGAATTACAAAAAAAACTTGCCCTTTGGGGAAAAAGGTGGAACAAAACTGCCAGTGTAGAGACCCATATGTTGAAGACTCCGGCCCAGAAAATATTCACAAGACGCACCACTGTTGTGTGTTAATACAGGCTTAACCCCTTCCTATATGTGGGGTTCACCCGCTTAATAATAGAAAAACTGATAGGACCAGAGCTATCCATAGGCAGAGCAGCGTCTCCTCAGAAATACAAAATGGCTATGTCTTCCAGTGGAGGAACTTCTCACCCATGAAACATTTTCCCTAAAAGGAAAACCATGGCATGGATTAGAAGACACACTTTTTTTCTCCCTCTACACCTGCCCTGTGTTGCCCAAGGATTTTATTCACATAGTAGCCAGAGAAAATGCAGACAGAGATGGACTAACATCCACCATCTCCGCAGACTGATCTCCTGAGTTGAAAAGGACTACATGCCTCAACTTTTTCAAAAAAGGCAAGGGCTTATTATGAATCAGGAGAGGAAGAACATCCCTGATTCAGTCTTGTTTCTTTTAATTGTATTTAATTTAAGGTCAGAAACTTCCCCAAGATCCCCCTAATTATCATCCTGACCATTGACAGTCAGGATCGGGATCTGCCTGCTTATCAGTTATCGCAGCCTAAGCTCTTTATGCCACACCTGGATTTGCCTGTCAGTGGCCCCCCCAGACCTGAGGGGCATTATGGGGATGGGTGTGCCTGCAGAGATGTCTTGCAGAACATTGGGGATCAGGCTTATTCTGGAGTGGTAGTGCTACCATAGGGTTGAGTAGCACTTTTAAGGTTAAAGGGTGAAACTTTGCACCTTAATAACTTTGCCACTTTTCAACGGATTTGCCTGAAATTTGGTATGCATGATTGGGCATGGTAGATCTTGGGATCTGCCAACTTTTATACCAGTTAGATATACAGCTGTGGAGTTTTTAAGCAACAACCAAATGTGCAATTCTGTTTTTTTTTTCAAATTCTTTGCTCTCACCTACAGGTCGCATGGTTTACACAACTGGTCTGAAAACTTCAGGGAAAGTGTGGCCGGGGTCCCCGATGTCACTTTTGAAGATTTCATGAAAACATATTAAATGGTTCAAAAGTTATTCAAAAAATAAGTTCCCATTATAAGTCAATGAGAAAAGTTAACAAAAAGTTCGAAAATGCACTTTTTAGTGTCGCAAATTGCCCTAGTAGTGTCGCAAATCCACCATTTTGTTTGTTTGGCGTTTAAAAATTGGGACCCTGTAGGGACACAATTCTTTCTGTGTTCACCTAGTCGGACTCTGAGGATGT
Source organism: Neoceratodus forsteri (assembly GCA_016271365.2). Taxonomy (NCBI): domain Eukaryota; kingdom Metazoa; phylum Chordata; order Ceratodontiformes; family Ceratodontidae; genus Neoceratodus; species Neoceratodus forsteri. The sequence goes on along the minus strand of CM028133.1, from coordinate 409,360,532 downwards.
TAGCCATGTCTTTATTTTGGGTTAAATAACCCAGAAATATGTTTTTAAAATTTCTGGAAACAGTAGTGTCACACATGTGACACTTTCACAAATTTTTGTGAAAAGTGTCGCAATTTGCGACATTACTTTTCCAGACTAAGGCCAAAATGACAGGTGTTCTTTGCCACCCTGCTACAAAAGGACCATTTGGCCTTTTGGGCTGAAATTTGAAGGGACAGCAGCCAATATCACAAAGAAGTGCCTTTTGGTGGTGTGGTGAAAAAATATTGCACGGCTGCTGAGTTATGGTACTCTGAAGTTTGCATTTTTCCCATAGACTAACATGGTGGCACACACCACACCTTTCAGGGCTCGTACCTTGAAAATGGTCCGAGATACGGAATTTTCGTTGTGACAGTTTGTAGCCTATGGCTACACATTCAGAGAAAATGTAGCCAGGAAAATCATGAATCATGTGATTTTTTTCTTCCCTACGTCATACTGTTCCTGAGATATAAGCAATTTAGTATTCCAACAGCTCATTTTCTGCTCTGAGGCCCATTATTATGCATACATTCTTTGTGCACACTGTGTTTCTCTATGCAGCTGTTGGGCATAACCAGGGTGTATGCTTACGTTACTGTTACACTTAGCATTACCACTTGTGTTTTCCGTACATGGTTGCATTACTGTTCCCATGTACGCCACCGTGTGCATTAACCTTTGTGCTCTCGTATGCACACATGCTTGAATTTGTGTTTCTGTTTCTGTTCCCTTTGGTATTATTGTTACTGTTACCATTACCATTTGCATTTACAATTGCAGCACCATGACCGTGCACATAACGGGTTATGTTTCTGTACGTCCCTGCATTCACGTTTCTGTTTCTGTTTCCTTTGGGGCGTTATTTTACTTGTTACCATTACCATTTGCATTTGCAATTGCAGTACCATGACTGTGCACATTGCACTTTGCGTTTCCATATGCAATTATATTTGCCATTCTGTTTCTGTTCCATTTGGTGTTATTTCTGCTGTTACCATTACCATTTGCATTTGCAATTGTGGTACCGTGACCGTGCGCATTGCACTTTGCATTTTCATACGCGCCTCTGTTTGCCTTTCTGCTTCTGTTCTGTTTGCCATTATTTCTGCTGTTAACATTACCATTTGCATTTCTGATTGCAGTACTGTTACCGTGCGAATCACGGTTTGCGTTTCCTTATGCGCTTGCGTCTCCTTTTGCGTCAATGTTTGCTTTGGCGTCACTTTGTGCTTGCATTTCTAGTAATATTTGCTTTACTATTTACATTTCTGTCATCATGTGTGCAACTGTTAGTGGTTGTGTTTCCCTGGCACTTACCATTACCTTGTCTTCAGGCCCCCGCTCCCACCACCACATTCCATTCACTATTTCTACTGCAGATTCTCAAAAAGAAATGAAATCAGAGGCAAAAAACTCTGTTTAATGGATCAGTTAGGGTTGTTCCACAGTGACAAAAGTGAGGAAATTAGATGTTAGGGTTGAAACCCCCATTACATCCACCCCCACCCTTCCCCCAGCTGGCAAGGGGGTGTGTTTTGGGGTTGTCGCTCCTAACTCTCACCCCATTCTCCTATAGTTCACCACCTCAGCTTCTTTACACATGTGATTGGGTGAGAGTTAGGGCTGATGACCCCAACGCACACCTCAATGCCAGCTGGGGGGGCAGGATGGGGGTGGTGCAAGGGGGGTTTTCAACCCTAACATCGAATTTCCTCACTTTTGTCACTGTGGAACAACCCTAATTGATGCATTAAATGGGTTTTTTGCCTCTAATATATATATATATATATATATATTGCAATTCTGCTGCTACTGCCTTGAAAAACTGGCTGCTCCCCCTCCCCACACTGGAGAAGCTGGATGGGGGTTGTTGAGTAACACTATAAGGGCAAAAAGAACCCATGAGGGAAGGGCCTCATCACCCTTGGTGCAGGACTTACATTATTTCTTAATTTATTAATGGTCTCTGATAAGCCAAGGTGCCAAAGAAAATTGATAATTGTGCCAAATAACAGTTGTGAGGTTAGCAACAATACTCAGCCCCAAAAATGTTTCCAGGCTAAAAAATTATTTTACACAGTGTTGACTTAAAAAAACACCTTCTCAGTGTCACACATCATGCAAGTGAAGGTCATAGGAATCATACCCAGATCCTCTGAATGTAAAAAACATAATTATGTAATAATTATAATCCCTACACTAGAAGTGGATTGTGGGAAGCAAACCCAGGACTTCTGGATTTATATAAGCTGCAATAATATAATAATTATTAGACCCCTTGCTAGTTGAGTTAAAACCAGCAAGGCAAATGCAATCCTGTAAGAATCATCATACAATCACAGAGAAAATGTAAAAGAAAAAAAGGACTCAGATTTAGTAAATCAAGGGCAAACCAGTAGACACTATTGTTACTCAGTTTAGTGAAGTTCTCCTTTAAATAAGCTTGTCTGTCCAAGCCAACCTAATGCTCTCAGAAAACTGCCTGCAGTTGTAGATAACTGAACATTCTGAAGTGGCTTGTGGTGCTGCGAGAGTTCTAAATGACATCACAGGCTTAAGGCAGTCCTCTGCTTCTGACTACTTAAACAAAACAAAAAATAACTATTTAAGCTATTGTCTTAGTGATCTAAATCTCACAGAAAAGCACTAAAGCTACCAAAAACACACACTCACTGTAAAACAGTAAAAAAACACAACACCTGAAGCTTAGGGAGGGGGTGGGAAACAGGAACCGATGCTAGAGCTGAGGGACCCCCCAGAGACCCTACACTCCCAAAAAATAAAGTTGTACATACCTGTGGCACTTTGACTTTATTACATTTAAAAAAAACAGAAACCATAATAAAAAACACCCTAGCAAGGCATAGGTGGCTTCCAGACCACACAGGGATTGATAAAAAACAGGCAGGTTATTCAGTTTTAAAGCTGAAACTTAACAGGCACAATTTTAATTTAGGGGTGCTCCCTGTAAACAGGTGGCCTCAACCTGCAGAGCAGAATTGCAGCCCCAAACTTAAGTCATGAATCTTGAAAATTCTTCAGAGAAAGGAGAGTAGCTCTTTTCCCTTTGAATAACACAGTGAAACTGGGGATCTGTTGATAGTGCAAGGAATCCTCAGGTGTCCCAACATTCTAAAGCTTGGATTGTGCCATTCCCCTTGTAAGGGTGCACTATACCCAGTTGTAATGATTACTCATCGACAATGTGGAGTGCTACAGAAATTCATAGCATTATGGGGGCACAGTGACCTCACAGGGAAATAAGGATACCATTACAATCTCCCAAAAATTATGGATGGATGGGAGCACAGGGCTCAGAGGGCCCTGCACTCCCACACGCAAATATGACTATAATTATATTATCTCAAAAAGTAAGGAAATTAATTGCAAAAAAAAAAAACTTTGTTAATGCATCAGTTAGGGTTCTAGTGACAAAAGTTGGGAAATCTGATGCCAGGCTTTCTAACCCAAACACTCCACTCCTATCCTGCATGGAGTAATAGTTGTGGGGTGTGTGCCTTGGGGTAGTCAACCCAAATGTTCACCCCATTCTCCTATATTGTACCAGTCTTAGCTGTTAGAACTATACTACTCTGCTAGACTAAAGAACTAGATCTATATTACTGGTAACTTCAATTTAAAGTAAAAAACAAAAAAGAGTGTGTTTGTCTGAGTTGGGTAAATGAATTGCTATATGTGCAGTTAGCTAGGTGGTGAAGAAAAAATAACTGTGAAATAAAGTGAAGGGATTATTAACTGTGCGGTTAGCTAAGTGGTGAAGAAAAAAAACTGTGAATTAGGGTGAAGGAATTATTATCTGTGCAGTTAGCTAGGTGAAGAAACAAATTATTAATTGGGGGAGTGGCTTAGAGAGAAGAAAGCTAGGTGTTTGCATTTAAAAACTGACTTAGATAGCTTGTGGCAGAGAACAGCAAGAGGAAGGAAATGCTGTTAGAACTATACTACTCTACTTGACTAAAGAACTAGAACTCTATGACTGGGAACTTCAATTTAAGGTAAAAACAAAAAAAGTGTGTTTGTCTATGTTGGGTGAAGGAATTGTTATCTGTGCAGTTAGCTAGGTGGTGAAGAAAAAAACTGAATTAGGGTGAAGGAGTTATTATCTGTACAGTTAGCTAAGTGAAGAAACAAACTGTTAATTAGGGGGAGTGGCTTAGAGAGAAGGAAGCTAGTTGTTTGCATTTAAAAACTGGCCTAGACACCTTGTGGCAGAGAACAGCAAGAAGATGTGGTGGTGATGTTAGAACTACACTACTGTACTAGGACTATATTTCCTCCATCCCTCCCCTTCCCCACCCTTAGCTGGTTCTACTTCTATAGACACATGATTTGACTAACAACAGAAACTTCATGTTTTGGAGCAGGAAGGGAGTGATAACAGAAGCACAAAAGAATCACCATCTTAATAGGAAAAGAGTAGTTCTCCATCACCCTCTAGCTGCTGGAGGTCTGACTCTGAGCTAGTAAGAGGGAGACTACTGAGGAATATAGGAACTTACTGTCCCAGAACAAGAAGATCAGGAGATTTAAGGGCACAGAGGTAGTAGGAAAGAAGGGGGAAAAATACATATAAAAAAAATAAGTAAATAAAATAAACAGAGAGAAGAAAAAAGAAGTATACAAAACAACAGTTAAGGGACAACAAATAAAGACCTGATGGGAGTGGTGCAGTGCAGTAGCTGTGAAGCAGTCTTCCAGGAGACATTCTGGAGGATGCAGTGTTGTCTCATATGCAGGCACCTCTCTGGGCTGAGAGAAGAGGTTGCTCATCTACAGACTAAGTTGGTCAGGATTCAGGGGACCTCATTTCTCACCCAGGGACCACCAGGGCCACTGCCGCTGCCTCAGAGGTTGCCAAGAAAGAGGAGTGGTTGGACCACAGTGGGCTCAGGGAGGGTGAGGGTGGTGGAAAAGAGGTGCAACCCTCCAGTTGTACCTCTCCACATTTCAAATGCCATTCTGGCAGAGTGTGGTTCCTCTATGGAGGCACCCGCAGTGGAGAACAAGGAGGATGCTGGGAACCTCCACAAAGGAGACCCACAGGAGGGTGGCATGGGACCACACAGGGAAGGAAACAACTCCTGGTGGGGGACTCCATTTTGGGAGGGCAGAACTGAGGGAGGGAGGGAGGAGGGGAGAGGGAAGTAAGGTGCCTGCCTGGTGCCATGGCTTGGAGGGACAGGGAGAAAATCCTCAGGATCTCAGGAGCAGCTGCACGGGGAGGGAGCTGGGTGTCATTGTCCACCTATGGACAAATGACCTGGCTAAGAAAGGAATCAGAGCAGTGCAGGAGGTGTGTGTGGAGTTGGGAAGGGGCCTTAGACAAGTAGCATGCACAGTAACCTTCTCGAAGGTGCTGCCTGTCTATGGTATGGGTGAGGCTAGGATATTCCACAAAATGGGATTCAATCAGTGGTTGAAAAACTGGTGCAGAGTTCAGGGTTTCAGCTTCATTGGGGACTGGGACTCCACCTGGAGGGATACAGGCCTATGCTGGTACGATGGTCTGCACCTATCCAGGAGGGAATCCAGGATCCTAGGTGATAGGTTTAAATGCTTCATTGGCAAGCATTGAAACTAGCCAATGGGGGCAGGCACTGAAAAGGAGAAGGGAAATCCTATCCCCCCCAAAAAAAATCAGGGTAATTAGTGAGGCAAACACCAAGATAGAGCAGTTGATAGGGAGAAGGGCAGGAGTAAATGGAGAAAAAGACAAAGGCAGTAAGGACAGGGATGGAGCAAAAAGAAATAAGGCCATCAAAAAATGGAGGGTAATGAGTACAAATGACCATAGTCTAGGTAACAAGCTCCCTTAACTGGTGACCTTGATGGAAGAGGGATGCCTGGATATCATGGCAGTCACAGAAACATGGTACACAGAGAACCATGACTGGGATGTCAACATACCAGGGTACACGATCTACAGGAGGGACAGGGAGGGTAGAAAAAGAGGAGGAGGAGTACCTCTCTGTGTAAGAGAAGGGATCAAGGCAATGGAACTAAAGGGTAAACAGGGAAGAGAGGAGGCACTGTGGGTCATCCTGGAGACTGGAAATAGCACCACAATCCGCACAGGGGTTGTATACAGACCCCCATCTCAGTGGGAGGAAATGGACAAGGAAATGATAGAAGGCATCCTTAGGATGGCAGAGAAAGGGGAGATATTGCTGACAGAAGATCTGAATATTCCAGACATTAACTGGAGCACCTATGTTGCAGCCACATCTAAGAGCAGGGCCATTCTTGATGCCCTACAGGGGGCATGCCTCAGGCAGCTAGTTTTGGAACCCACTCGGGAGGGAGCAGTCTTAAAGCTGGTGCTCTCAGATAGGGACAGAGAGAGGATCTCAGCTCTAGAAGTGGGTAGCCATCTGGGAACAAGTGACCACCAAACAGTGTGGTTCACAATAAACTTAGCTGTAGAGTCAAGCCATACAAAAATGAAGGTACTGGACTTCAGAAGGGCTGATTTTGTCAAAATGGGAGAGTGCCTCAGAAAAGCACTAACAAACAGGCAAGAAACATCAAAACTACCATCACAGAGGCAACAAGCCTTTGTGTGAAGCAAATAAACAAATCAAAACAAAAGAAAAAAACACTATGGTTCTCAAAAGAAGTGGCAGGGAAGGTTTGGGAGAAAAATATAGCATTCAGGAAATATAAGGAAATACAAAAGGAGCAGGGCAAAGAACTGTGCCAGGTAAAGCAGAAGGAAGCGGGGAAAGCAGTCAGAATAGCAAAGGCCCAAACCAAGGAAAAGATAGCCAACTCAGTTAAGAAGGGGGATAAAACCTTTTATAGGCACATTAGGGAGCAAAGAAAGATGAAGGCAGGGATACAGAGGCTGAATAAGAGGAGGGTGGTTGGGCAGAGAGGGACAGTGAAAATGCAGGGATACTGAATGAATACTTCTGCTCAGTATTCACAAAGGAAGAGGAGGGGAAGGCACCTAATCCAGTCAGTAGAAGCACTCTAGATAGAGGGGTTGATATCAGTCCTTTCACAGAAGAAAGGGTTCTGAAAGAACTCTTAAAACTGAAGGTGGATAAAGCCATGGGGCCTGATGGGTTTCACCCCAGAATTCTAAAAGAACTAAGGGGAGAACTAGTAACACCACTGACTACCCTTTTTAAGAAATCATCAGAGAATGGCATGGTATCTGAGTACTGGAGGAGGATGGCTGTGATTCCCCTTCACAAACATGGGAGCAAGACAGAGCCAGGAAACTACAGACCTGTCAGTTTGACCTCAGTGGTAGGGAAAATGATAGAATCACTTCTGAAGGAAAGAATTGTTGAGTACCTAGAGGCCAGTGGGGCACAGGACCCAAGGCAGCATATATTCGCAGCAGGAAGGTCATGTCAGTCTAATCTAATCGATTTCTTTGACTGGGTGACCAAAGTAGTAGACCAGGGAGGGGCTGTGGACGTGGCCTACCTAGACTTTAGCAAGGCATTTGACACAGTCCCTCACAAAAGATTAATAAACAAATTAGCCAGCCTGGGAGTGGGTCCCAGGGTGGTAGCCTGGGTAAAATATTGGCTGGACAACAGGACACAGAGGGTTATGGTAAAAGGATTCCACAGTGAAGAAAGGGGGGTTATTAGTGGGCTACCGCAGGGCTCAGTACTGGGGTCAGTCCTTTTTAATGTTTTTAAAAGTGGCATTGCAGAGGGACTGGAAGGAAAAATATGTCTCTTTGCAGACAACACAAAGATCTGCAATAGGGTTGATACACAAGGTGGGGTAGAAAGGATCATAAGGGACTTGGCAAGGTTGGAGGAATGGTCAAATGTATGGCAGCTTAGATTCAACACAAAGAAGTGCAAAGTAATGCACCTGGGAAACAAAAACCCAGAGGAAGAATACACAATAGGGGGTGAGATACTGACAACAACAAAAATGGAAAGGGACCGGGGGGTAGTTATATCAGATGACCTAAAGGTGGGCAAGCAATGTGAGAAGGCAGTAAGGATGGCTGGGGGGATACTGGAATGCACTGGGAGAGGCATCACCAGTAGAAAACAAGAAGTTGTTAGCCCTCTGTACAGACAGATGGTAAGACCACATCTACAGTACTGCATGCAGTTCTGGAGACCTCATCTCCACAAAGTCATAGACAGGGTGGAGGTTGTCCAGAGGAAGGCAATCAAAATGGTGCAGGGTCTGCAACAGAAGACATATGAAGAAAGACTAATGGAGCTTAATATGTATAGCCTCGATGAAAGGAGGGAGGGGGGACATGATAGAAACGTTCAAGTACCTCAAGGGAATCAACAAAGTCCAAGATGGTAGCATCATCCAGAAAAAGAAATGTGCAAGAACAAGGGGGCACAATTTGAAGATGGGGGTGGGTCAGAGGTAATGTGAGGAAGTATTTCTTCATGGAGAGGGTTCTAGATGCATGGAACAGCTTCCTGAGGAGGTCATGGAGTCAAAAACAGTGGGGGAATTCAAGAATGCATGAGACAGGCATAAGGCAATTCTAATGGGGGGTAGGAGGAAGTTGGCTGTTGGTTAACTAGGATCTGCAGCTTATCCATTAGGTAGGGAAATAGGCAGACTAGATGGGCCAATCAGTCCTCATCTGCCACCAAATTCTATGTTTCTATGTTACCCATGGAATGGGATGAGTGTTAGGGCTGACAACCCCAAGGCATTACCCCAATGCCAGTTGATGCATGCAGGGTGGGGTTGGGATTTTAGGGTTGGAAACCCTAACACCACATTTCCTAACATTTGTCATTGGTTTAAGGTTCAAGGTTCATTTTCTTACACAGTATCAATAAAACATTAATATATACAAACAATATAAAAAAAATTCATTACAAATACATTTGTAACTCCCAGTCCCCTGGGGTTACTAGAATCCCATCAGTGTCATTGCTAGGTAGAAAAGGCAGCTAGTGAATAATTGGTTAAATGGTTTTCACCTCCTCCCTCTCTGTTTACTTGGTGTCAACTGAGTTGAAAGAGGTGATGTCATTTAGAACTCTCACAGCAGCATAAGCCACGGTAGCTAGCTGTGAGTGGGGAGCTTTAGAATTTTCAGTTAGTTGTGGAGTGGAGTTCATTGTGAGCAGTTGGAGGAGTGAGGAGCTGCAGTGTGGGATCTGAGGGGAGCCTACTTCTTCTCACCCTAGTGCTGAGAACCATCTGCCTGCAGTAGAAGTGGTGGAAACTGTCTAGCAGGAGTTCCTGATTTTCTCATCCCCTGTGAGATGAGAAGGACTGCAGAATGGATCTGAGGGACAATCCCCCGATTTGGTCTAGGACATTGAAGCTGCCTGTTTGTGTACAACTGTGAGTAATCTAACTTTGGGTATCCCAGAAGGAATGTACCTGTTTTTCTTTGGGGGTGCACTCAGACAAAGGGAAATATGCACCGAGTTCTGTTCTAGTTTAAGACTGTTCTCATCCTTTCTTAAAGTTGGTTGACAATCATGGAGTCCCCAGTGAGACCTGACACATTGTTCAGGACTTTAATTTACACTCAGAAGTAGTGTGTTTCTAATGCTGAATGTGACAGATGTTCCAGGATGCACAGTTTCTACTATTTTACTAAAGGTTTGAGCTGTAACTCTGAAAGAATGGCTGGATATGGGCATAGAAGCAAAAGGTTGGCAACCCCCCTCTGGAGTGACCAGTTCAGCACTACAGGTTCTGTAAGGGTGCCTGCTTATTCAGCACATGGTGGCCAATGCCTGCAGAGAATGTTTAACCCCTGCTGTGGGTTGTGCTAATTTTCAGCACCCATATGCTCAGTCATGGTCAGATGCCACATTGCCAAATGTTTAAATCCTATGCCATATGGGAAATGTTCTAAGTTGTGGCCAGTGCCACTAGAAGAAATGTGTTTCAGTTGAGGCTTTGCACTGAAGATAGTCCAAGGTCCTATGCAATATGGGATGTTTAGAGTTTCTGTCCACTACAGATGTTGTTGTTCTGCACTGCCTTGTGCCATGAAGTGTAAACCCTTGGGGGACCACATTTGCTTTAGTGTACCATCTTTGGAAAAAAGCCACACTCTAGAACCCCAATCTGGTTTGGACAGTCTTGTTACTGCTTCCTGTGTGGAATTACTGGGTACCCCTCCAGAAGTACAGACCTAGCATAGCTCTAAGCAAAAGTTCTCTCCTCAGGACCTGGGTATGATGATCATTTGTGTAGTATTTGCTTTTATATACCCCCACCTCTTTTCTGACCTCTAGAAGTAACAAGCCTGGTATACATTCCCAAAGCTAGCGATGGTACCAAAAAGTGTCCGAAGTAGTTGGGTGCCCAGTCGAGGGTGTACAATAGCAGGGGGGTACACATTGTTAACCAACTACACATAATTTAATTTAACATATCAAAGACACACACATCACATCTCAGAAAGATTTTTTACTTTCATATGGGAAGGATACTGTATTATAGCTACACCATATTTATTTAATTTGGTTAATTAATTTTCCTTATTACCAACTGTGCAAAATTACCTAAATCAAACAAAGCTGCATTTTCACTACTACTTAATAAGTTATTAGCTTTTTCATTAGTATGCTTCCCATGCATGAAAGGCAAAATCCATTTATCCCTGTCATTTGCAAATACAGCACAATCAACCAATACATGAGCAGCTGAATATTTAAAGAGTTACTGACGCCTCAAAGAAAACTTTAAAAAATGTAATAATTAAGTACAATTTTGCCTGCATTCCAATTTATTTGGTATATTTCTCATCCCTGTTATTTATTACTAAGGAAATTTGCATGAATATATTATCTATATCCCTTAGAGTTCCTTTAGAGTCTATCTGCCTCTATAGCTTACTCCCTACTTCAAGTCATAATCCTCTGTTGCAACATCACAATCTGTTGCTAAGGGAGTAACTGTGATATCACAAGCAGTGCTCTATGACTTCAGGTAGGGAGAAAGCAATAGGAATAGATAAACTCTTCAGGAGCAAAGATCCTGTTTTCATGCAAATGACCTCACTACTAAATAATGGGGAGGAGGAATACAGACTTAATGGGAAATACAAGCTAGACTGTGTCTAAGTATTAGGTTTTGTTAAAGTTCTCCTGAAAGTGTCACCAGCTCTTTAATGTTAGGATGACATACACACAGTAGATTTTGATGGATCTGGATAGGTTTCCAACCAGACCCACAAAGTTCTAGATGCAATCTATATATATATGTATATATATATATATACATATATATATATCCAATGGTTATAATATTCACAGAATAATAGATTTTGTTCCATCTTAAAATTACATTTTATCTCTGTCAGGAGGCAGAATTCATTTGATTCATGTATTATTGTTAAATAATTTTGTATTGCTATATCTGTAACTCTACAAATATTGTTATTTATGAGAGTATCCATGTTTCCTGTAACTATAGACATATATATATATATATATATATATATATATATATATATATATATATACATAAATATACTGTATATATATATATATATATATATATGTAAGAGATATGCAGGGGGCACCTGTGATATGTGATTTATGCACATGAGTGCTGTTTGACCTTAGGTAACCTCACGAGTGGCGTAAGCCATGAGTGTGGTGGTCAAGGGCAAACAGCACAAGTGTGCATAAATCATATATCACACAAGGTCCCTCCTGCATATTTCATTTATGCAGTAGGGAAGGAACTTGTGTATATGTGTAGTTTTTAAAGAATGTTTTTTTAATATAAAGAAATGTGGAAATGTGTGTGGGTTTATTTTGTGCTTTACCAGGTTGATGCACCATTGTCCATGGTCCATTACAGCTGATTCGCTGAAAGTGTGGTTTGAGAGTTTTTGAAAGAAAAAAATGGTGGCTGAGTTTAGTGAGCGCTGATGCAAAGAATACAGGAAAACATCGGGTGAGTTTAGCAAGTGCTCAGTGACAGAATTGTACTGGCTGTTATGAAGTGCTTTTTTTTCAGTTATTTTTGTATGAGAGCTGGAAATTCGGAGTGGAGCCAGTGGTATCATGGAGAAGAAGTGACCAAATTGAAGGACCTGTAGTGGCAATGTGAGTGAGTGTGTGGGTGAGAAAGAGAAAAAAAAACAGCAATTTTTGAGGGGAAGCATTTTATTTTCAGGTCAACAGTTCTGTTGTTTGTGGGTGTTGGATGCAGGGGAGAGATTTATTTTAAAAATATGTGCAGTTTGGTTGTTTGAAAGTTGTTTAGAAAGTCGGGGGCTGAGGCAGTGTGGGATGTGGTTGGGAAGGAGATAGCGACGAGAGGACTGCGAGTGAGACATGCTGCTTCATTGTGTGTGATTACACAGTGTTTTTTGGTGTGAGGAAGATGAATGATGCTGGGGAGAGATTTTAAAAAAAAGAACATAGATTTTTGAAGTGAATGCATTACTGTGGATGGGGCAAGATCTGCAGACAGCAGTAGAGAGTGTGTATGAGTGTCAGAAAGTGAAAGTGTGTTGAACGAGGAAGTAGTCCGGCACTGTATGTATAAATGGTCACTGTATGTATAAATTTATTTATACATACAGTGACTCAGATAAACACATATATTACACTGAATATCTGAATATATGTCACCCCATGCATATATATATATATATATATATATATATAAAATTATGTGTGTGTGTGGGATGCATGATGGTCAAGAGTGTGATATGGAAAATATTCTCACTCCTGCAGAGTGAGCTCTGGATATCTCACGAGTGCCAAAGGCATGAGTGAAATATCAGGAGCTCACAATGCAGGAGTGAGAATATTTTCCATAGCACATGATCTGCACATCATGTGTACAATTTATACAATAGGGGTGAGTGGTAAATGAGTGAGAGGATTTTATGTATTTAGTTTGTGGATGGGTTGTGGGGCTGTGAAGTTTTCTTTAGCTACTGGGGCTGGATGTATGTTTTCTACTCTTCTGAGTGGTTGATGTGTATGTTGCTGATGTGTGCTTGGCTACAAGTTGTCTATGTGTTATGTTTCATTGAATGTTGTGCCTTGGTGGGTGGGACTTAGGCTAGTGTCAGGAAATGAGGTTTCATCAAATATTCTTTTATTTTCTTAGATTTCTGTGTTTGTGAGTACTTTTTTTTAATTTGTTTCTTACAGTTTTAGTGTACTACTTGTGTGACTGTTTTAACCTATTTTGTCCTGCTCATGTCAGTTCCATTCAGCCAAATTGTGGATGTTTCACTTTCACGTTATAGAAGCAGTTCCACTTCTGCTGCTTACTGTGTTTTGCAACATGCAGTATAATATAAGTGGTTGATGTGTATGTTGCTGATGTGTGCTTGGCTACAAGTTGTCTATGTGTTATGTTTCATTGAATGTTGTGCCTTGGTGGGTGGGACTTAGGCTAGTGTCAGGAAATGAGGTTTCATCAAATATTCTTTTATTTTCTTAGATTTCTGTGTTTGTGAGTACTTTTTTTTAATTTGTTTCTTACAGTTTTAGTGTACTACTTGTGTGACTGTTTTAACCTATTTTGTCCTGCTCATGTCAGTTCCATTCAGCCAAATTGTGGGTGTTTCACTTTCATGTTATAGAAGCAGTTCCACTTCTGCTGCTTACTGTATTTTGCAACATACAGTATAATATAAGGTAACTAAAGTTATTTTTTAGTGGTTTTACAAGGTGAATTGTCATAAATTTTGCTCTTCACAATGATATGCTGCTAGTTTGATGTGCCTCAATTTACTCTGTGTTGGAGTCTGATTCAAGTACTCTGGCCCACTTTCTGTGCATTTGCTTGCAGTGAGGACCTGGAGGAAGAGAAACAACACAGTACAGTTATATTATCCTTTGTAACTTGTTATTTTGTGCCTATTTTGTGAAGGAGTCCTTGATGGAGAAACATGCTTTCTTAGGAGCAGCAGCTGTGTTTCAGGTGAAAGTATTGTACTTCTGTAGTTGTTTCAATGGTAACAGCACAGGTTTTTCTTGTAAGCTGAGGGAAAGCTGCCTAGAGTGATGATATCAGTGACCTTTGTGTGCACTGTGTGTGTAAGTGGCTGATATCATCACTGTAGAGTAGAGGGTAAAAATATCACACAGCTGTGGATGATACACTGTTTTATCTCACTCATTTACCACTCACCACTATTGTAGAAATATATATATATATATATATATATATATATATATATTTTATATATATATATCATATATATTTATATCTTCTACTGGCACAGTAGTGCCAGTATATTTAGGGTTGTACAGCCACTTCTATGTTAAACACCAAATTTTTCACTTTAATAAGTTTGCAACCTTATGACCAATGTAGCCAATTTTTTCATGTGTTGTATGATACCATAGATCTCTGGATCTGGCAAGTTTTGTTCTAGCTGGTGGTGTGATTGCGAAGCTGCAGAGTGAAAAAAATTGTAATTTGGGAAAGGGAACATTGTTTAACCAGGAGTAGCACACTAAGCTGAAGCTTGTTTCCAGATGCGACCAGGGAGCACAAGGAAGTTAAGTGACTTGCTTAGGATCACACAGTATTACCTAGGTGGCTGTGGGATTCAAACCCAGGTCTCCAGATCTGCAGCTTAGAGTCTTAACCCACTACACTATACTGCCTCCATATTTATTTACTATTTAGGTGCAAATGCTTTGCTCAGCTGCATCTCAGGAAGGGTTTAGGGGTCTGGTCTGAATTTGTAAGGGTATGTGTGGTCTGGGCTGACGATGTGCCTTTTGAAGGTTTGGTGAAAAATATTAATCTGCTCAAATGTTATAAAACTTGAAAGTTATTATTATAGCCTAAGGAGATATATATATATATATATATATATATATATATATATATATATATATATATATATATAAGACAAAGAACCTCTGTGCAAACACTGAGGCAAGGGTTACCCCAAGGGCATTTGGCTGGGCAGCCAAGCAGAAATATAAAATCATTACCACACGTAAAGATTATGTTGCATATGTATCAGGTGCTGGTCTGTCTTTGCAGACCAGATGAGGCCGAAGGCTCTTCACGTAAGCTTAATGGTGCACAGATTTATTATATTGCAGCCATCTCACGGATCATTGCATGTTTCATCTGTTTGACCTCAGTGGTGGGGTGTCAAACAGACGAGGCATACTGATGAGTCCTGGTAGACTAAACACATGTCTATGTCACCTGTTAGCACCCTTTGCAAACTGTGTGAGAGGCCTTTCGGCACCATGCAATTCTGCTTAAAGTTGACCAGCATAACATTCTGTGGTGATTTGCATATGCAGCCCATGATGCTTTGCATTGTGTGGGCATGTGTGATTTTGTATATATATATATATATATATATATATATATATATATATGTTTATTCATATATATATATTAATTTATTTATTTATTGAAATGTTTCACCAGGAAGACACTAAGAGCAAAAAGATATTCATCTCACGGTGCGACATAGGGGGTACAAGTGGAGATCATGTACACACAGGTACAATTATGAGATACATTTTACATGGTGTTGTAGCATAACAAGAGGTTACATTTAGTATGGATTACAACATAGATTGAGGTTAACATAATTGGGTTACAGTGGGTCAGCATAACATACATATATGTGGCACTGATGCAAACAGGACATAGATCAACAAGTGCAGGTGATACAAAGAATAAATGCAGTAGTTGGTACAATAAGCCACATGAAAGCAGTTTCTGCTTTCGCAAAAGTGCTTTTTAATGCCACAAATGGTTTCAATAGTGTCGTGCTGCTGCTATCTTGTTTTCAGTTAGCAGTAAGGAAAAAAAACTGTAATTCAAAAAATGTTGCCCTTTGGTAAACGCCAACAGTTGTGTTTATCTAATCGGTGCCTAAGGCACATGATTCTGGCCTCAGTTTTAGTAAATAGTGGCCAGAAATATGTTTCTTTCCACTTGGCTGTTGATAGTTTCACAAATTTGCTGCACTATTTTTGAGAAACTGCCACAATTGCAGCAGTTTTCATGTAACTAACAGCACTGTTGCATGCAAACTGCAACAAATTTGTAGCACTGTTTCATGAAAACTGCCACAAATTTGTGGCACTACTTGAATAAAAAAAAACATCGGACCCCTTAAATGGCCAAAATCTTTCCTGGTCATTTTTTTTTGCCAAAATAAGGCCAGAATTGCACTCCTCTGTCCCCATTTAGGTAAACACCTGTTGGTATTAGCCTAATAAAAGGATATTTAGTCCTTTTATTGCCTCCAAGGAGGCATGTTTTATAGAAAAAAAGTTTCTGCCAACATCGGGGTGCCCAATCCCCATGTCAGCAGTAGCAATTCACCCTCCACCAGTGTGAGACACTGGGGAGCCTACTCTCAGTGTCCCGAAATACATATTTTTTTAAAAGTTTCTGCTGACATCAGGGTGCCCAATCCCAAATTCAGCAGTAGAACTCTCCCCCCCACCAGTGTCAGATACTGTGAAGCTCACTCCCAGTTTCATGAAATATTTATTTTTTAAAAGACTTTTTTTCTGACATCAGGGTATCTAATCCCTGTGTTGGCACTACAACCCCCCACTTGACAGTGTGGGGCAATGTGGAGCCCATTCCCAGTGTCCCCAGTTATGTCCTCCCTCCAGTACTGTGGGACACTGGGAAGCCCCCCAGTGTCCCAAAATATTGCTTATATGTACCTGTAAAAAACAAATGCAGTCCCCCAACAACTTTTTTAAAAAGAACTAAAAAAAAGGTCCATCATCATCTCTCCGTCCTCCTCCCCATCCTGACCCTTTCACTGAGCAACACACCACCCCACCCCACCCTTCCCCTATACTTACAATCAGAGATCACCAGCTGTCATCTTCTGGGGGTCAGGACACATCTGCACTCTTCAAAGCCAAACTGCGATCTGAAGAATCAAGGTTCAGTAAGTGCTGTATAATTGCTGTCAATGGCATTTTGAACTTATGGTGATATCTTGGCCATTGTTTTGTATTTTTGCACCAAATTTTCAGCATGGCCTTTTTGGGACCTTATCTCATGAACACTGTCACTGTCATTTCATTAATTGGACCTGTAATGTGATTTCACAGTCCTTGCTTGAAATTAGCTTTTGGGACTGAGTAATGAAATGACAATACCATTGTTCATGAGGTGGGGTCCCAAACAGCCCATGTTGAAAATATGGTGCAAAAATTCCCCAAAATGGCTGAGTTATTTGCAGTCATTGAAATTTTTCTATGCATGTGCAGAACTTTGGCAGTTTGTAAAATTTTCACTTCAAATTGTCAGCATTGCCATTTTTTCATACCACCTCATGAATACAGTTGTCAGTTTTCACATCCTGCCCAAAACCTGTTTTCACACCTGTGGTGTAGAATGGTGTTTTGAAACAGATGTAAGAATTATCACCTATGGGGTTTATGAAGTGGTGTGATAAGAAGACTATGTTGAAAATTTGGGGTCAGAATATGAAAAAAAAAGAAAAAGTAATGATCATTCTTCACAATTTTGGTATGCCCATTCATAACTATGGTAATTTTCAATATTTTGATCCCAGATTTACAACATAGTCTTCTTATTACTCAGTTCCACCAAGTTGCATTGACAGGAATTCTGTTGAGCGCCATTACAGTGACGGCACAATGCCAACAGCCAGCATTGTGCCATCAGGGGACACAACTGTTTTTTACAGGGGGCTTTGCCCCCCACACCACCATGCAATAGATTGCTAACTCCGAGTCAGAGTTGTTTTGGAAAGGCGGGCAAACTCCCTGGAGGCAGTAACTTCAGACAAACAGCAGACCATTACAGCAAACAGCCGATTCTGTCTCTGTAATGGTCTTCACTGTTTTTCCATCGCTGCTTGAATGGTATACCTTATTATTCCACCTCATGTATGTCACAGCTGTAATTTTTCAAATCCTGCCCAAAATGTGTTTTTGCACCTGTGGTGTGGAATGGCATTGCAATTGCACAGAATTATGTTTTGGTGGGGCTTTGAAAATTCTCTGTACTGGGTACATGTCCTAGGGTAATCAGATGGTTATGGTGATAATTTGCTCATGCATCTATGGAAGGGTGGGTGCTTGGACCCTGCACTCCCATATTAAAATAAGGTAAATCTTGATGCATGGGACCCTGTGCTCCCATAAACAACTATGTCTATGGTGATACTTTCACAGAAAGGCAGGTGTTGGGGTATGTCTTGGGGTCAATGACCCTAAGGCACACCCCAACGCCTTTTGGTGTGTGAAGGGTAGGGGTGGGGTGGGAGGTGTTAGGGTTTGAAACCATAATGCCTCATTTCCTTACTTTTATTGCTTTAACCATAACTGATGCATTAACAAAGTGTTTTGCAATGAATGATATATATTTTTTAGTTTTTGTGCACAAGACAAATCCTGCCAATTGTCAGGCACAACCCAGGGAAGGGGGATACAGATGAATTTCAACTGACCTTGAACCAGATTAAGTTGTTGGTGTTATTGTTAGTTAATGGGGGGAAATTTATCTAGGGCACCAGGGAAATTCGCCTACTCTGCTGATGGTGGTACTGTACTGAGTCACAGAGGATTCAGCCATGCAGGAACCAGCACAGAAGCAGGTCATTCTGGATCTGCAGAACTCACCAACAACAGATGTGACAGATCCTACAGCACTAATGGAAAATATGATGACTTTGCCTGGAAATACAAACCCTCCTGAAGCAACTAATGATCAAGATGATGATGCTTCTCTTAGAGAATGACAAATATGGGAGAAAATAGACTTCTTAAAAAAACAAATATTGGCAGCAGAATTAGAATTGAAACAAACACAAGACAAGCTAGAGGAGGAAAAAAAGAGAAAAAGACTACAAAGCTCCTCACCAGACATCTCAGGGAAGAAAGCTGTTCAGTCAAATATTTTTCAGTTTGGAGCATCCTCTAGTTCCCAGGATCAGACTGCAGGTCAGTCACTAGAACCTGGAGAAGCTACCTCATCATCCAGATAGAGCTCAATGATTGCATTAGAAACTGTGGTTTGGAAATGAACTACACAAGGATCTTGGACACCAGACTCCAATATCACCTTACTGGGGACACCAGAAAGGAGACCGAAATTTCCTTTGGCAGGAGCTGCACATCAGGATACAGAAACATCTTGGCAGCAACTTCCAGCACAGAAGTGGGAACAGCAGTGGGCCTCGCAGATCCCTACAGGTATGCCAGATAATGTTGATCAAGTTATGGCAGTAGAGTTATTTTATGAAGCTTCCCCAGTATTAACTGTACCTAGTTCTGAAAATAATACTTCAGAACAAACCTGTGATATAGTACCAGTTAAAGCTTCTAATGATGTCCCTAATGATAATGCTGATAACACCACCCCAAATGATAATGCCAACAAGGAGCAAACAGAGCAACCAAGGGTCACATACTGTATGTGAGCTTGCTAGAAAAACTGGTAAAAAATGCTAAACTCCGACACACAGTACGATTGCAATATATGGGGGGTCTACCAACACCACCAGACAGATTTTTTTGATGGGAAAGAGATAGTAAAGATCAAAATGAGGTTCTCCCCTTCTGAAGTTTATGCCCTCATTCACGTTATGGGTGAGGAGACCTTTGACATTAGCTTTTGAAATGAAATGTTGCAAAATAGATTTTGGACTATCCATTCTTCCCAAAAACAAGACCCCATTTGGAAGTGTTTTCAGGCAAGTCCCCTTACCAAACCTCCCATAAAAATTGTGAGCATTCTATTCCATAATGAGGGGGTGAATCTAGCAGATATTTCATATTGGCTTGAGAAAAGATGTGAAATACAGGGCACACCAGAACCAATCATCAACCAGGAAGGTTTCTGGATGGGGGATGCAAATTTCAAGTTAAATTGCAACAAAACAAACAGGGTATCCAGCACCTCCCTAATTGCTTCTTCTTGGAGAGAGACAAGGGAATACTTTTTTATCAAGGCCAAATGAAAACTTGTTTCAAATGTGGATCTACCAGACATATTAGCATGAACTGTGAGAAATTAAAATGCTCTGTCTGTGGAGAACTGGAACATTTGGGGTATCATTGTACTGCCACCCTGAAGTGTAATCTTTGTGATGCAGAAGGTCATCTGTACACCACATGCCCCTGGGGAGCACAATATATGGAAGATGCAGATTATGCAGTGCAGGACTTTTACATTAATAAGGCAGCCAGAGCACAGTATCAAAACATTGCTCCAGAAGTTCAATCAGCTACAGAAATTGCAAATGGGAACACTGTTAATGACAAAGATCACAGGGACGTAAGAGAAAGGGAAGATGCTCATCAACCCCCCCCCGAACTTCTCATCAAACATCACCTACAAACAATATGAAGGAACAGAGCACATCACAAGAATCACAACCCTCCAGTTCTCATGATCAAATGCCTCCACCGCCAGCAGAGGGAGGTGATTTTCACACAGTACAAAGAGGAAAAGATCACCCCCACAAAATGTGTTACACAAAACTGATGAAATTCCACTTTCAAATAGTTATTCAGTATTACAAAGGGGAGACGCAGAAATGGAGGATGACTCAGACTCAGCATCAGTATCCTCTAAGACCTCATCTGAAGTGGAAATGCTTTCTGATGCCGAAGACATGACTATCTGTAAAAGCACAAAGCAAAAATCAACAAAAAAGTGATGGGGCACAAGATCTGGAGTCAAAAAAGTAACCTGATATCATTAACACTGTTATTTAAATGGAACTTTACTGCCTTACAGCAGCCTCTCTAAATACGAACAGTATTAAGTCTAACAGAAAGAGAGGTGATACATTTGCCTGTTTTGAACAGAACTACTTTGTTCTTGTATTCCTACAAGATACCAGACTCCATACAGATAATGATATCCAGACTGCAACCAAAGAATGGTTTTGGGGAACAAGTATCTGGACTATGGGAGAAGATAAGTGTTGTGGGTTAGGGATTGGTATTAATAATGAACACATTGCAATACAACAGTTAACTGATCTTTTTCCAGGTAGAGCTATGATATTGGATGTTTCCTTTGAGAAAAATGATTTCAGGGTAATTAATATTTATACCCCCCAGACAAAACATGACAGAGTGGAATTACTTAAACTTATTCAACCCTATCTTTTCACGGTTAGACAAACTATTATGGCAGGTGACTTTAATTGAGGAAGATTTAGGTCTGGTACAGGACAAAAAACAAATAAAATCTTCTGTGATACTATATTCTTGAATAAATTAATCTTACAAACAGGTTTGACAGGCAGTTTTGCCAAACTACTAAAATGTCCAGTCCATACATACCATCGAGGAAAGCTATCATCCAGAATTTTTTTTTCACATCTCCTTCCTTTCCCTTGATCTCTGCTCAGTCATGGCCTATGGCCATGTCAGTCCATGACCTCATAGGAATTGGAATAGCCAACTTTAAGGAAACAGCTTCAGAAAGAGGATATTGGAAATTGAATAACACATTACTCACACTACCAATAGTTTTACAAGGCCTTTAAAATATAATTGAGGCAAGAAAATCAGTACTATTTCTATACAAATCATCTGCATCTTGCTGGACAGATAGTAAAAAAGATTTTTCAGATTTTCTGAAATTAGCTGGACAACTACAAGGAGCATGTAATAAAGTACAATACAACATACTGAGGGAAAATTATATCATTTAATCACATTACAAAACACCATGGAAATAGATTATTCCATCCCAGTTTCTGAAATAAAGCAAAGCATGTCTGATTTCCATTATAATAGAATGAACTCAGTATTACATGAACAATGATTTGGCACACAGGGAAAATCTATCTATATAAATCCCTTTGAAAATTGCACTAATAGACAGAAAACTCAACAAATCATCAGTTTAATTTCAAATCAAGAGTGCCAGTTAATACTCAGTCTGGCATTCTATCAATAGCAGAATCAAATATTCAACAAACATTAGGACATCCTTCACCGCCAAGCACTAATATACAGTAATGGTTGTAACAGATACCACTACCCAGTATGCCCTATGATGTACAAAAAATATTGGTTCAACCGATTTCAAATCGAGAAATTACAGCCACAGTTCAACAAATGAAAACAGGAACTGTGCCCGGGATGGATCGCCTAACAGTCAAATTTCATAAATACATAGTTAAAGAACTGGCAACAGAATTTGTCTGGGTATTTAACTATAACCTAGGCACTGGTAAAATCCCAGGAGACATGCAGACTGACCTCTTTACATTTTTTTTTAAAGGGAGAAAAAACACAGCTAAAAAATTGAAGACCAATAACCCTTTTAAATTGTGATTTTAAACTCCTAACTAAAATATTAAGAAATAGATTATCTCTTGGTTTACCTTACTCAATCCAACTCCTCCCAAATGTGTTCCATACCAGGTAGGACGATGTCAGATATTTTGGTGTTAGTCAGGGAGATATTAACTAAGGAGACTGAGGAAGAGCTCACTGGATATATGCTATGTTTAGACCAGTGTAAAGCCTTTGACTGTATCCCACATATATCTTTGGGAGGTTTTGGCTTCTTATAAATTACCATCAGAATTTATACACTGGATACAAACTTACTACTATAAAACTACAGTGTCACTGTATATAAACAGATGTATATGGGAGAAATGTCTTATTAAACAAGGAGTTAGACAGAGGTGTCCATTAAGCCCACTATTATATATATATATATATATATATATATATATATATATATATATATATATATTATCCTCAATCCACTACTTAGACACATACACCACCAACAAGAAATCAATAGACTATCCGTATCTAACTCTGACCCAGAAATTTAGACATTGGAGTATGCTGATGACCTCATATTAATTCTAGCTGATAAACCCTCAGCACTATTAACAGAAAAAAAATGCATGAATATAAGGCCATCTCTGGCTCATCTATAAACTATACAAAAAGCACTGGAATTAGTATAGGGCTCCACCATCCAGCTGACGATGAATTGATTGGAATCAAGATTTCTTCTACTCAGGTATCTTCCATAATTTTTAAAAAAGAGATTCCAGCCATATTGGTCCTTGGAAAACAGGAAATGATTGAAGGTTTGATACCTTTTGGTGGACCCACAAGTGTCTTCTAAAAAGAAGAAATTGTACACAAGCTTTTGGGGCCTCACATGTTCCTTCATCAGGTGAATAGCACAACTGAGCAACATAAGCAGTATATATATCTACTGTGGATCAATTTAAAAAATAGCAGGAAGTGAAGTAGGAAAGAGATAAAAGGAGATCGAGATAAAAAGTCTATATAAGATGCAAAGTAAAGAAATGGGCGAGAGAAAATGAGGGGACTGGACCAGTCCCCCATCCCCATTTTCTTTCACCTATTTCTTTACTTTGCATCTTATATAAACTTTTTATCTCAAATCCCCTTTTATCTCTTTCCTACTTCACTTCCTGCTATTTTTTAAATTGTTCCACAGTATATATATATATATAGCTTATGTACTGCTTATGTTGCTCAGTTGTGCTATTCACCTGAAGAAGGGACATGTGAGGCCCTGAAAGCTTGTGTACAATTCCATCTTTGTACAAGACACTTGTTGGTCCAATAAAATATATCAAACCTTCCATCATTTTCTACTCAAGTAAAAATCCTTGGAGTTTTCTTTGGATCAGGAAACCTGGTCCTGATTAACTGTGAAATGATTTTAACTAAAGCCATGAATAGAGTTAAACTGTGGAACCAATGGTTTATGAGCAAAAAAAGAGGATCCATTTACTTAAAACATTTTTGATATCTATGTTTTTACATATAAGCCACATATACTCGCTTCCTTTAGAATTAGAAACCAAACTGAAAGGCTGTTTTATTTTCTTGTATTTATGGCAGTAGGCTCAATCCCATACCATGAAGCATCACACATTTGCCAATTTCAGAAGGAGGGATTAATATACTGAACCTGATAGTTTTTTTCGATAGCATTTTCATATTTACTAATATAAAACCTGTTATTCCACATCCTTTTAAGTGTTGGATACCCTGGGTACAGGACCATATATTACCCTTGATATCAACATGGGATTTGTACACTTGTATAGCTAAACAAAAACCCCTACAGCACTTACCATTATACTTACAGTATTGCTTTAAGAAACTCAAACAATGGAATATTGTTAAAAATGATATTTTCCAGCAGACTAGGAAATAATTCTATGATAAAACACAACACAATTTCTCAATAACTCCCCATTTTTCTCATAAGTCCCCAACTGAGAATAAACTTATTAGTCAGATGTTATTAGATCATAGAACACCAGAACAAATGTAGGATATCATATGGCTAAGTGCTCACAAAAAACTGAATGTAAAAACAACTTAAAACCTAAGGAACAAAAATACAGGTATTGTCCCAGAGACTGTTGCAACTCAATTTTAGAAACCATAGAACACCTATATTATGGATGTCTGTATATTATTGAATTCTGGCAAGTGGTTAAATGTAATTGGAGTCACTCCCCCTTTTACAATATACCCTAGATGTCTTATTTTTAGGGATTTTACCAAAAACACAGGCCTTCTTGCACCCCAGTACAGTATTGTCTTGTATAAAATATTGGATATGGATTACTAAATGCAGATTAACTTTGCAACAAGTAGAAATATCTCAAGAACAACTATATCACTGCATTGAAACAAATATTAAAGACATTAGAAAAGTTGAAGGAAAAGAACACCCAAGAGAAAAAATACTAGATTGGTGGGGAACATTACCACTTTTTTAATTAATCTCTCTAGATAATATATAGGAAGAAAGAAAGGTGATTGTTTTGAATAAAAAACTAATTACTACTATAGCATGAAGAAAAGTTTTGGATTGGTTTTAATTTATAAGAAATATGTGTTTACCTTTGTCCCTTTTAATTAGGAACAATGTAAGACATTTTTGTTTCATTTACATTGATTGTTACTTGCTTATAAATAGAAGAAAGAGGGGAAATGCTCCTGGAGGTTTCCTTTCAAGAAATACAAATTTCACAAAGAATTTAGTACCTTAAAACATTAGCAAGGTATTTATAAGTTTACCTAAGACTTAATATATAGCTCTGTAGTATATTAACCATATTGTAAATAAATCTAAAGTCTAAATTCCTCACAGTCATGACAGGGTGGTAATCTGGTTTGTGGGTGTTTATTGGGTCTTATGTTTAAGAATTTATTCTAAAAGGTATGAGTTAAATACCAATTGTTTTCCTCGTTATGGTTGATTTTTATTTTTGTTATGTGTGAATTAACACTGTTGTATAATTTTGAATTGATGCTCTAATAAAAATTCCCCTACTCTTGGAAGGGGGTGCTGTTGATCTGCTTCTGTGATGGAGGAGCCAGATGCTGCAGAGATGTTGGAGAAGTAGCAGCTGACAGTAACGGTGGGCTCCCCCACTACTTACGACTAAGAGAACATGGAATTGGATTTTGGGAAAAGTGCACCGGAAAAAGATGATTCAATCCACAGAGGGGATTTAACAGTACATTCAATATGGACTTACCCAAGGACTTCAGGCCCAAAGAGATGGAACTGCCAGTACCTCCTGATATGATGGAGGATCAAGCACTGAAGGAAAACATTTGCCTGTGGTGACAGCAGTTAGTTACGGATTTAGCGAGTGAGGAGGATGTCTCACTGCAGGAACAGATGAAACTACAACAGCAAGAATTAAAATGATGCAAAGTGGAGAAAAAGGTATACACGAAGGAGACTGGGCCGCATGGCCCATCTGGGTCTCACAACTCTGCTCATGCCTTGACTGTCCAAGATAGAATCAATGAAGCTTTTTTTCTCAACTCTCCTCATGAATCAGAGCTGGACTGGACCCTCGAAACGACATTGATGCGAGCTGGATGGCAGCAGCATGCAAACAGAATCTGGATCCCTGATGACTCAATGGATTTCATGGATGAGTCACCACAACTGGTCCACAGTGGTGCAACATCTGGCAGTAATACTTCTGAGCCTTTGCAGTTGGCTGCCAAAGTAGGCAGTAAGCAGGATCAGACTGGGGTAAGTGATGTTTTGATTGACCCAGGTGTATTGGTTGACTGCAATATTACTGAGATAGCCACCCCATAGGATATAAATGCACCCTTTATTTATATGGGCTCAGCTTCAGGCCCACAGGGATCAATGGACACGTCTGTTCCAGAGTGTGAGAGGGCACTCGAGCTGCAAATGCAGCAGCTACTGATAATTAATGATGCCCTGCATAAGAGGTACAGCTTACATTCTGAACCTGTGAGACAGAGGGAAGGGAATGATCATTAGGCAGTTCCTGAGGCTGAGTTCACTGTTGATCAAGAGCAGGAACAGTTCCATAGTCCAAATAGTACAAGTGCAGATGAGGAACAGGAGCAGAGGGCCGAGTCCCCCCCACCTCATAGGCCCCAATTTTTAGAACTGTTTAATAGAATAACACCCAAACCTAGGAGGAATGCAGTCCACCTACAGTACAGAGGAGGGCTTGACACTTTCCAGGACAGAGAATTTGTGGAGTGCACTTTTATTAAGGAGTCTCTAAACTTCTCCTTGGGGGATGTCGTTGCTTTTATCCATATCTCAGGGGAAGAACACTTCGACATCAGTTTTCATAATCAATGGGGCTGGAACATTTCTGGGAAAAATACAATCAGGTAAAACATTCCCCTGTGTGGACACCATTTATTGTAATTCCCTTAACTATGCCATTGACAAAGAAGATCACTGTTATGTTCTTGAATGAAGGGGTCAGTGTGAGTGACATACACCACTGGCTCCAGAAGAAATGCACTGTTCTTGGTCCCCCAGAACCGATTATTGATTCCAAGCAATTTTGGACAGGTGGTTGGCATTTTTGAGTCAGATTACACCAAACTGGTGAGGGCATACAGCACGTCCCTAACAGCTTCTTCATTGGGAAAGATCAAGGTGTTTGCTTTTATGCAGGCCAACCTAAAGCATGCCGTAAATGTGAGGTTCATTCACATCTTGCAAGTGCTTGTGACAAATTGAGGTGTATATTATGTGGAGAATTCAATCACATCAGCACAGCATGTATCAACATAGCAAAGTGAAACCTATGTGACTCTGTAGGGCATGTGTTTAAAAAATGCCCCAGGGCTTCCCATAACTGGACAGATGGTTTTGACCAGGATGTTTTTATTCATAATGCCAAGACCTCTGCGACACCACAAACACAAAATGATAGAGATTCTGGACCTGGACCTGCCCCACACAAGGAGGCTACTGAGCATCAACCTCATGAGGTACCCTGCCAGGAATAAGAAGGATGGACAGATTCAAGAGAATCCCCTCATATGACATCTATCTCCACCCCTCTCTCTAGTCCCTCTTCCCCTCCCACTCCCAATATACAGCATACCACAGTATCTGCAACCAATTTGCCCCAAGATATGCAGAATATGCCCACCCTTGACAGAATGGTCTAAACCAGCCAGAAGACATAATGCATAGATACATAGACAGTGTAGGCAGATAAGGGCCTATGGCCCACCTAGTCTGCCCATTTGAGCTTGTAAGTTCAGTTTGTTTTCCTAGAAGTCCGTTTCCCCTTACCCCTGCCCTCTAGAATTCCTTTATGTCTATCCCATGCATTCTTAAATCCCATGATTGTTTCAGCCCCCACCACTTCCTCTGGCAGGGTGTTCCACTTGTCCACCACCCGTTCTGTGAAGAAATTCTTTCCCATGTTTCCTCTGAATCATCCTCCCTCCAACTTCATCCCATGCCCTCTAGTCCTGAAACATCTTTTTCGCTTAAAAATAGTGTTTTCCTGCACCCTGTTCCTCCCTGTAAGATACTTGTATGTCTCTATCATATCCCCTCTCTCCCTCCTCTCCTCCAGGGAGTACATGTTCAGTTCCTTCAACCTGTCTTCATAGGACTTGTGATGCAACCCATGCACCATCTTTGTTGCCCTCCTCTGAACCTTCTTCTCTACTCTGTCTATGTCCTTACGTAGGTATGGTCTCCAGAACTGTACACTGTACTCCAGATGGGGCCTCACTAGTGTCTTGTATAGCGGAATTATGACCTCCCTTTTCCTGCTGGTAATGCCCCTGCCTATACATCCCAGCATCCTATTTGCTTTACCTGATGCCTTGTCACACTGTTTCCTTACCTTGAGGTCATCAGAGATGACAACCCCAAGATCCCTTTCCTGCTTGGTGCATGCTATATCCTCACCCCCAACTGATATATTGTGCCAGGGTTTTGTGCCCCATATGCATTATCTTGCACTTTTGCATTGAATTTCAACTGCCAAACCCTTGACCATTCTTCAAGTTTCTGCAGGTCCTTCTCATTCTGTCTACACCCTCTGGTGTGTCTACTCTGTTACAGAGCTTTGTGTCATCAGCGAACAGTGAAATTCTGCCTTCTAGATCCTGTGCAATGTCACTGATGAAGATGTTGAATAGGACCGGTCCCAGCACTGATACCTGTGGTACCCCACTGGTTACTCTTCCCTCTGTGGAGTGACAGCCATTTACCACCACCCTCTGTGTCCTGCCACCCAGCCAGTTACCTACCCACCACACTACAGTCCTGCCCACACCCATACTCCCCAGTTTGTGTAATAATCTTCTATGTGGCACAGTGTCAAAGGCCTTGCTGAAGTCCAGATAGTCCATGTCCACTGCCCTCCCCTGATCCATCTCCCTAGTCACCCAGTCAAAAAATTCAATGAGGTTGGTCTGACATGACCTCCCCCTGGTGAAACCATGCTGCCTTGGGTCCTGTAGTCCATGGACAACCAGATGTTCCACCAATCTCTCCTTCAGTAGTGATTCCATGATCTTTCCCACTACCGAGGTGAGGCTGACTGGTCTGTAGTTCCCTGCTTCCTCTTTGTTCCCACTTTTGTATAAGGGGACTACATCTGCTGCCCTCCAGTCTTTGGGTACCTCCCCTGTTTCCAGTGATTGGCTGAACAGGATAGCCAGAGGTTCAGCCACCACCTCTCTTAGTTCTTTAAGGACCCTGGGGTGCACCCCATCTGGCTCCATTGCTTTATCAGCTCTTATTACTTCCAGTTCCTTCAGGACCCTTTCTCGTGTAAAGGGACTTGTGTCCATTTCTGCACCATTCTCACCCCTTGTACTCCCTTCAGACCCATTACCCCCCTCTTCCTTAGTAAAGACTGAGCAGAAATACCTGTTCAATATGTCAGCTTTATTGTTGTCATCCTCCACGCGGCTCCCATCCTCCCCCTTCAGTCTCACTATCCCTCCCTTTGTCTTTCTTTTTTCACTTATGTACCTGTAAAAGGTTTTGTCCCCTTTACCCACTGATTTTGCAATGTGTTCTTCTGTCTGAGCTTTGGCTTCCCTTACTGACTTCCCTGCCTCCCTTTGTTTCTCCTGGTACTTCTCCCTATCCCCTTCTGCCTGTGTCTTTTTGTATTGCCTGAATGCAATCTTTTTGGCTTTCACTTTCTTTGCTACCTCTTTGGAAACCATAATGGTCTCCTCTTCCTTTTCCTCTTGCTAACCTGCTTAATTCATAATTCTGTTGTTCTTATAATCCCCATTTTAAATACTGCCCACTGTTCCTCAACCCCTGATTCCTGTCCCATTCCCCTTAATGCCTCTTTCAAGTATCTCCCCATTTTCCCAAAGTCTGCCCCCCTAAAATCCAGGATACGTGTTTTTGTGTGGTTTGGTTCTGCTCTTTCTGTGATTTCAAACCACAATGACTGGTGGTCACTGTTACCCAGGTGCTCCCCCACTGTTACCCCCATCACACTGTCCCTGTTTGTGAGCACACGGTCCAGTATTGCCTTCTGCTGAGTTGGTTCCATGACCAGTTGCTTAAGGAAGGCACCTGAAGGAGTCCAGGATAAATCTGCTCCTAGTTGATGCTGCTGCTGGGATGCTCCAGTCCACGTCTGGTATATTGAAGTCTCCAACCAGTACTACCTCACCTTGTCTGCCATCCTTTGGATGGCTAGCATCAACTCCTATCTGTTTCTTCCTCCTGGGCTGGTGGTCTATAGACCACACCTGTGCAGATGGCTGGCCCCATTTTCCTTTCCAGCTTAACCCACAGTATCTCTCCCCTATTTTGTTCCTCCTGGATCTGTGTGGCCTTATGTCATTTTTCACACAGTGCCACTCTCCTCCCTTCCTGCCTGCTCTGTCTCTTCTGAATATGTTGTAGCCAGGTATGGCCATCTCCCAGTCATGGTTATCATTACCAGGTTTCAGTGATGGCCACAATGCCCAGGTCTGACTGTACCATGACAGCCTCCAGATCTTCCATCTTGTTGCTAAGGCTCCTGGCATTTGCACACATGGCTTTCCATGATTTGACCTCCCTAGACTGCTTCACTGTTCTACTCCAGCCCCTTCCTTGGTTGTCATTTATCCCTGGTTCTCCTTGTTGTTTGCCCTTCTGCTGAATTTTTCCCCTTTTCTACTTATCCACCTTTTGGACACTAATCTCCATCTTTTGCACACTGCTTTGCAGAGATAGCCACTCCTCTGGTTCACTGGTTCCACTACTAGCTGTGGGGGGTAAGCAAGTAGGTACCATCCTTGCTGGCCTGCCGCCCCCCTTTGCTAGTTTAAATGCTTGTCAATGTAGCATTTAAACTTATCATTGAGTGCTTGGATTCCCCTCCAGGATGGATGCAGGCCGTCAGGCTTGAACAAACCTCCATCCCTCCAGGTGGGTCCCCAGTCACCAATGAATCCAAACCCTTCCTCACAGCACCAGTTCTTCAACCATGAGTTAAAGTTCCTGGTGCATGCACTCCTATGCTCTCCTTGCATCTCACAGGTAGTACTCTGAGAAAGTGACAGAAGTAGCTACTTGCTTGAGACCCTCCCCAGTTTCCTAAACTCTTCCTGAACTTCCTTTGGCTCCCCATTTGCCAAGTCATTAGTACCTAGGTGGATAATGACATCCAGCTCACCCTCCCGTCTTGCCTTCCCAGTGATCCCCAGTATCTTCCTTCCATCCCTCCATGCCGTGGCACCTGGTAGGCACCTCACCTCCCTGTCCTCCCCCTCCTGTGTTCCTAGCTGGATCCCTCTTACTATGGAGTCCCCACCAGGATTCGCTTCCTCCTCCTCTGGGGTCCACTGCTTTCCCCACTGAGATCACCTCCTTGCCTAACCTCCACATCCTTTCCTTCCACTTCCCTGGGTACCTCTATTTGGTTGTCCTCATTTGCCAGTGTGGCATATGAGTTCTTGAGAGGAATAGGATCTGGGACATAATGCGAGACTTCAAGCAGTTCAGGCCCCTGTGGTCCACACTGAAAATAAGTTTGATACCCTTTCAACACACAACAACTGGGGTAATACTGAATGTGAAGGGTTGTAATCTGACACTTCAATACACTCCTTACCCCTACCTAAAGAAAAGGATGAAGAAAAGAAAAAGAAAAAAAAAGAAACACGTGATTCATATGACCCTGGCTGTGAAGTAATGCATTTTCTGCATGAGTTCTGATTAACTTTGATGTCTCAATATTGAAGCCCTCCACTTCACATCTCTAAATGCTTGTAGCTTTAGAAACTCCCAGAAGAGGACTGCATTATTTTCAGCATTACACCTGGAGTGGGTGGATATTATTTTTCTGCAAGAAACCTTGATGCACCAAGCCAGAAATGCTTGGGTGTGGGGACCCTCCTATTGGTCGTTCGGACTCAACAAAGCTGATGGAGTAGGAATCTTATTTTGGGGGACTGGATTTAAGCTATAAAACCTGATTGATCTAATTCCTGGATGAATACTGATTTTGGATGGGTTGTGGGAATGGAGACATTTTTGATTTATAAATGTTTATGCTCCTCAAATTAAAACAGATAGACTTGATTTGATTGACAAAGTTCAACCTTATTTAGCTACTGCTAGAACTGTGATTTTTGAGGGTGATTTTAACTGTTCCATAGATTTTAAAGACAGGGTGAATTCAGGGAGAAAGGTGTACTGTGGCTCTAATGCCCTGCTTCAGTGTTTAGATAAGGCTGGACTAAAAGATGCTTATATAGTGATGGGCATGACTCCAATGAAAACTTATTTTAGAGGAGTCTTAGCAAGAAGGATTGATTTCTTTTTTTTATCCCCACTACTCGAATTAAAGAACTTAGCACACTTCCTTTTGAGTTGTCAGACCATTTATGGTTAAGTTTAAAAATATTTTTGACTTGCTACCCAGATACAGTATACGTAACAGCAGATGGAGGGCAAATCTGTCTCTTTTGTCAGACACAAAGATTTATGATGGTCTCTTAAGGGAATTATCAGCTAGGGCCACAGCTAGATGTTTATACAATTCATCTGGGGATTGGTGGGAGGACACAAAAAAAATTATCAGAACCTGGCTGCAAAGATAAGAAGTGCAAAAACAAAACGGGAATTTTCTGAAATATCTATCACTTAGGGGCCAACTGCAACATTTATTTTCATTGACGACCCTTACTGGGAATGATTATTACAATCAAATTATAATATCAAAACTCAGATGAAACTCTATCAGTGTAATAGAGCAGCCAGTCGTTCAGCAGAATTAAGTTTTGGAACTAAGAACACTCCCAACAGTGATCCTTGTGCGGTTTGCAAAGCCCAGGTAGATTCGGCTCAATTGACAGAACTGAAAAACAGTGAGGGCAAGGTATGTCATGACCGACATGAGTTAGAACACATTATACTGGATTATTTCACTAATCTGTCTGATGCTACAATAAGTAGCTTATAGGAGAGTTCTGAGTATCCCCCATTTCTGTTTCCTTGAGTGAAGAGGAAAAGACAGCATTAATAACACCCATTACTCTTGATGAAATTCTTTCTGTAATCTCAGGGATGAAAAAGAATAAATCACCGAGGGGGGGGCAGGTTTCCCACAGAATTTTATCAACTTTTTTAACATGAAATAGCTGGTATGTTATTACAGGTTTTTCAAGGAATCTCCTCGGAAGGTAGTATTCAGCCTATATTTGCTACTGGATTGTTAAGATTTTTATATAAATCAGGGGACAAGGCTCTTCTCCAGAACTGGAGACCTATAGTATTATTAAATACTGATTGGAAAATTCTTACCACAATTTTACATAAAAGGTTACAAATGTGTGTTATAAAATTGATTCACTCCTCACAAACCTGTTCAGTGCCAGTGAGAAAAATCCAGGACAACCTTTGGGCAATTAGGGATTGTTTAGTTTATTGCAACATGCACAACTTACAAGGTTTTTTGATTGCTATGGATTAAAGCAAAACTTTTGATAGGGTGTTACAGTTATTTTTATTTCAGGTACTGAAGAAATGTGGAATTCCCAGTAAGATAATTGAGTGGATAGCCACTCTGTATGCGGCTGCAACTATGGTACTCTTACTTAGAGAACATCTGGGAGGCAAAATTCCAATCAGATGTGGGGTACGACAGGGCTGCCCACTTAGTCCTTTATTATATGTTTTTTTAATCTGGATCCCTGTATAAGACATATTATTAACAATGGGGATAATATAGGCTTACCCAACCCCAGTGGTGGTCCTGCTCTTAAAGCTCTAGCCTACGCAGATGAACTTTTATTATTTTGTCATGAGGTTTCTAGTATCATACATGCAGTAGCTGATGTCACACACTTCTCCGTGACAGCAGGGGCAAAAATTAATCCAGAAAAAAGTCAGGGAGTCAGTTTAGGGGCTTATAGATGGATACAACAACAGCAGGGATTCATATACAATCTAAGCCCATAAAAATTCTGGGACTACACACAGGCAATGGGGATATGGCATATATGAATTGGCATGAGACACTTCACAAATGTGAACTCAGGGTTGCTAGAGGGAAAGGCTGGAGCCTCTCTAAGGTAAAAAGAATATTTATTATCAAACAATTTCTGATTCCTGTTTTATTGTACATGGCCTGGGTTTATCCTATTCCTTTTAAGCTTGAAACAAGAGTCTGCAATCTTTTTTTCCAGATGTTGTGCGGGAATCATCTCAACCCAATTAAGAGGGATTTCTCCTACCTAGGTAAAAAAAGGGCTGTTGGAATGATTCACCCATTGTTTTTTTTTTATATACTTTCTTTTGGTCTGGTACTTTTAAACTTGCAGTGCAAAGGGGATTTTCCTTTTGTAATGATCGGTTCCAAGGGATAGCACACAATTTCTTGGCTAAATGGGCAGAAGACCCTTTAAACATAATGCCCTCTCTTAATTTACCAGGTTACTTACAACCTTCATTCAAAAAGATGAGCCAGTGGAAGGTTTCTAAGTCTCAGATGATGACCTGCTCAAAGCTCCTATTATATGATGATATTTTGGCAAAGATAGGACCCGTGGAACCAGAGTTGAATGTTTGTTACC
Organism: Neoceratodus forsteri; assembly: GCA_016271365.2. NCBI lineage: Eukaryota > Metazoa > Chordata > Ceratodontiformes > Ceratodontidae > Neoceratodus > Neoceratodus forsteri. The sequence goes on along the minus strand of CM028133.1, from coordinate 409,326,201 downwards.
ATAACAAACTCCAAACTGCTGTGCATCAGCTAACTAATGTCAGGATTCCCTTATGAATGTGGAATAACCTTTGGTTGTGCACTTATGGGAAGGTTAATGTCCGAGGAAATTGGAAGCATAAGGCGCTTGATGAACGAACTTGCCCATATTATGAATGTTTAGCCCCAGTGGAAACCACAGAGCATTTTTTTCTTGACTGTACATACATGGTTCATTTATGGGGTTTTTTGGCAGATAGATGGAAGCTCCCATGGTTAACCTACTTAATTTATAATCAAATTATCCTGAGGGATTATTTTGGTAGACATGGGGTTTATGATAGAAGTACAGAAGAAGGTCCTTTTTGCTATATTAAAATTTTACCTATGGCAAGCTAGACGCAAGTTGTTTTGCAACAATTAAGGATGCCATACTTATTGGTGGGGAGGTTATGTGAAGTAGCTTGTCAGGAAATTTACCACAAAGATTTATGTCACCATAACTGGGCTAAAGTGCAGGGAATGTGGAAAGGTCTCCAGGAAGTATTAAAGTCTAAATGATTTTTTTATATGTCTTTCTTTCAGATTTTTTTCTGCTATTTGGTCAAGATTTCAATGGATTGACTGTTTTTACTGTCAGACAGTTTATGTTTTCTTTATATTTAACAGCAGGAATGGACTCTATCAAGTATCAGTTGCACCAGTTGTTATCGGCTTTCCTTTTATAAATATTAGATTTGTCACTGTATACCTTTTATTGAATTTTTTGTCAATAAAAAAACCCTACTTTTTTAAGAAGTGCCATGGGATCTTTAATATCCACCTGAACAGGCAGATAGGACCTCGGTTTAACATCTCATCTGAAAGACTGCACCTCAGGAGTGCAACACCCCCCTCAAGCTGCACTACAGTGTCAGTATTTGGATTTAACCCAAGTGCCTGGTGTGGGGTTAGAACCCACAGCCTTCTGATCTCCCGGCCTCAGAGGTGAGTGTGCTACCTGCTGAGCCACTGCTAGCCCATATTTATTTAGAGTTTGATTTAATCTGCCAAACCATGTGTCTGTGTTCTCTCTATACTTAGTTTCAGTCCAACAGTTATGTAGGAATGATTCTGGTGGATCCTATATTATTTTCTTCCAGAACTTTATACAGCTTTTCAGTGCTCTTCTTTCAAGGGCTAAAATCCCTGTTTCTGCCATAACCACCACACTAGGTATATATCTAGGGAGTCCTAATACAAGTTTTAAAAATAAGTTCTATGTGGTTTCCAAGTCTTTTATATTTGCTCCCAGACTCCAGTTCTCAGCACCATATAGTATCTGTATTTTTCATATAATAATTTTTAATTGTTTTTATGATTATGTTGCAATAATACGCACCATATGTACAAACACATACAAATAACAAAAATACTTAAATATATGTATACACACTAATAATGCATAATAGTTAATTAGCACCTAAGTAGTGCATACTTTAAACATAAAGATAGAGCAAGACCAATTCATGGAGAAAGGAGCGAGATAAACATACAATTTTTTAAGAAACCTAAATTCATGACAAAACAACCAGGAGGCATAGCTATAATAATTATTTACATCCCTTACTAAGTCTTCACAAATCTAAGATGCAAGCCCATCTACCCCCAGCAATATTGTACTATCTACCAAAAAATAAAACAAAAGAATCCAGCATATTGGCCCCCCACCAATTATTAAATAATAAATACAAGCCAAAAATTTAACTTTACACATCGATGCAGAATAATCAAACAAATCAGTATAGAAGAACTGGTTATAAGTTCATATTTTCCAAATTTTCCATCATCTCATGTTCTGAAGAAGTGGGAGACTCTACTGTCTCCTGAGAGGAATATTGTGCATGAAGTTATGCCATAAGTTGATCCACTTCAAAAAATATATACCTCCTACCGTTTTTAACTATTTTTATGTTTGCAGGGGGTAACAAGGAAAATTGTGTACCGTGTTCTAAAATCTCCTGGTGATATGCCAGAAATCTTCTTCTTCATTGCTGCGTAGCATAGCAAAAGTCTGGATATATGTAGTATCTTGATCCATTATATTCAAGAGTTCCTCTAAGTCTATCAAGCTTGAAGATAAAATCATGACCAGAATCGAAACAAAAAGTAGCAAATATTGTAGATTTTAATGTGCTTGTGGGTACATTGGTTGTAGCAGTAGTGGTTGCCAAGGTATTACTATGATTCCTGTCATACTTAATCACACAAAATGCCTTTGAAATCAAGGGGGGGGGGTTCTCTGCTGTTAATTTGAACGTTTTTATCAAAATATCTTTCACAAGATCTCTCATTGACTCAAAACTCATATCCAACTGGTTTGGCACCCCCAAAATATGTACATTTCTATAACGCAGCATGTTCTCAGCATTTTCTAGCTTCTTATTAATATTGCAGTTCTCTTTGATAAGATTTGCACAATTTGTCTCCATTGACACCATCTTCGCTGCATTTTTTTCAATTTCAACTGAGTTCTGCAATACAATCTGCTTTGTCCCCTCAGCTATGGTTTTTACTTCATTTATTTCAAACTGTAAAAGTTTATTCTTCTTTATTATGGCATCATACCTTTGGTCACTTCTTTCCATCCAAGCCAGTATCTTCTCTAAAGTGGCTCCCACCCTGCCCAATGTATAACTACCTCCCACAATAGGAGATGATTGTAATGGAACCTCACTCCATGTCTGAGAGTGACCTGGCAAAAGATTCTGCATTTGCTGAGCCTCTGGAGCTTCACTGGATATTTTCAATGGGGTACCGGGCTGCACCAATTTCATAGCCAGTGGGACAGATGGCAAGCTAACCACCGCACCACCGCTGCTCTCCGGGCTGGGTTTAACTGGGAGTGACCGCTGCCCCAGTGAGCCTGACCTCAGAGAGACAAACTCCAAGTTTGACCCTCCTTTGCTCCTCTGTGAATTCATCTGACCACAAACCCAAAGAATAAAGCAAAGTAGGTCAAAACGGCATTTTTCAAACTAACACCATCATGGAAAAACACCGCTAAATGCCGTCTCTTCACAGAGTCATATGGCGTGTTCAAATTAATTGCTATTGCCACTGGTCATCTTGCTTATAGTATCTGTAAATTTAACTTGGCTTCAATGCACCTTATTTGTGCTAGATATGAATGGGTACCAAAGGTATTTGCAAACCTATTTACTGCCAATATTGTTCTGGATGCTGTCTCCTTAGTATTTTTGATATGTTTTGTCCATCCCAAGTTTTTTTCAGTGTTACTCTTAAATAACAATAATTGTTTGCCAAATCTAGTTTCATCCCATCAACAATCCATTCAATGCAATCAGTTGTTTTGTTACCATTTCCGAATATCAAGATTTTAGTTTTTTGTTGGTTAAGTTCCAAATCTAGTTTTCTTAATGACTTATTTAGCTCTGTTGTATCGCTTCTTATACCAACTGGTGTTTGTGATATATTAATTGCATCATCTGCTTATAAAAGTACTTGAATGAGTTGAGTATTTATTTTTGGTGGATGTGTTTCTATCTTTTTTAAATCCTCAACTACAGTTTCTATATACAAGACAAAAAGTGCCAATGCTAAAAGACACCCTTGTTTTATACCTATTTTTATATGCATAGGCTCAGTTGAAGCACCATCCTTCCCAAATCTTATCATATAAGATACATCTGTGTGCAGTAGTTTAGTAAAGGCAAGCAGTTTTTGTTAATACATTTTCATTTCAGGGTGGCCCAAAGTATATTTTTAACACAAGAAACTGCAATGCACACGGGAAAAGGCTTCAAGAAAATTTATTTGTGATCAAGCAAGTGGCTTCCCAGTGCTTCGAGGATATCAGCCCTCTTCATTGGGGGGGGGTCAAAGAATACTGCTGTTGACATTATCAAATCTTTATATCAACAAAGACTGCAAAGATCTTAATTTCCATGATGGCAACATGTCTATCTAAAATGTATGTTAAAATAAAAATCTGATTTAGGATAGAGCACCCCTTTCTAAAACCTGCTTGAGCTGGGGAAATCATGTTATTTCCATCTGTCCATAGCTGTAGTCTAGCTAAAATTATTCTTGAAAACATCTTTAGTGAAATGCATAATAGTGTTATGGGTCTTTATAAAATTGGCACCATATTTCTTGAATCCTGATTGGTTCAAAGTCGTCTTTAGCCACGTCCTTATCAGGACATAACCTCACAATCAGCAGTAGTTGTGCCAGCCTGCCCCCACAACAGAAAGATATCCCTGTGCCCAATGTCCTAATTTTAAAGTAGAAGCTCCGTGGGCAAGTGAAGAACATTCCCCCCACTCCCCCACACACACAGCATTAGGTGATGAAAATCATCTCTTGGCAGAAGGTTTCGAAATAAAGCAGTAACCTGTACTGCTGCTGTAAAAAAGCAATTTCAAGAAAGAGAACAGATGCGAGTGCCACCAGTCTGATATCCTCAAAATAACAGTACAGACCCATTACTCCATTGCCTCTTTTATGTGCCAGTTAAAAAAAAAAAAACATTTATGTATAGGTTACAGCCAGGAGTTACAGGTTTTTCTCACTACAGCAGAGTGAATGGTTTTCAATTCTGTAACTACAGTGCCTGGAAATGGACACACTCACTCTTACTGGAACCATCTGCTCGCAGCAAATTAAATGGTCGATCTGCATGTTCCTTGCAACCAGAAGCACCCTTCATGAAAATGGGTGTGTGGTAGTAGAAAATCTATTTTAATACAGTATGTGGAGAGATGGAAGACAATCTCACCAGTATCTGTCTGTGTGTGTTGGCGGGGAGTGGGAAAGCACCCTGTACTGGCCATCATACAGTTCTTGTTGCCAAAGAAACTATTGCTCTCAGCATTCCTCTCTAGCAAAGACACTCTTTATGAAAATGGGTGTCTGCCACTGAAAAAATCTAATTTAATACAGTGTGTTGGAACAGTAAGAACAACCATAGCAGTATCAGTGTGTGTGTGTGGGAGGGGGCACCCTATACCGCCCATTAAACAGTTCAGAAACTACCTCAATGGGGGAACTATTTTACTCCTTCATGTATTAAAACCTCAGATTTTTAATTGTTTTGGCATGTCTTTTATTACTTTTTCCCTAAACAATTACTTGGGGGGCCCATTTTATAAGTGCAATAAGACATTCTGAGATGTGGGTTATGGCCTGATAAGAGCACTTCCCAGGTGCTAAATGCACTCGGCACAAGCACCTCATGCCTCATAACGCACCTGGGGTGTGCTCTTATCAGGCCATAATCCACACCTCATCGTGTCTTTTTACTGCATAGTTTGCAGGCTCTGACTTTGGACCCTTCTTGTGAATAGGAACTATAATCCCTATATGCCATGGCTTAGAAATCATTTCTGTATTTAGTATTAAATTATACCATGAGGTTAATAGTTTGGCCCACTATTGAAAATTTGACTGGTATATTTCTGTCAGTATATTATCATATCAGGGAGCTTTGTTCTATTTTTGGGTTTCAGTAGCATACCCAGCTTCTTGGGTTGTGATTTGGAGCCATTCATCATTTACCTCTACAGTTACCTCTACAGTTTCCTTGGACCTTTCACTACAAACTTTTGCTTGGTTTTCTGGTTCATCTATAGTTAGTTTAAATATTTTTTTAAATGGTTTATCCATGCTTCTAAAGGTATCTTTGCTTCAATATTACTCCTTATATTACCAGTACTATTAGATTCCAGAATGGCTTATTATCCCTACACTGTATAGCTTCTTGTAGGGAGGACCATAATCAATTCTTATATTTTTAGAGTCAATTAAGCTCCTTTATTCACTTCTAAGATTTATATGCGACTCTGCCTTCAATTTTTTTTTGTTTTTCCTCACTTTCTTAGCTTATTTGTTCACAATTTTTTTTCATGCATTGGCACTGCTTGTCAACCCATTTGTCTTTTTTCCTGATTTATCCATATTTCTTTCATTTCTCTGCACATTGTTCTTAATGTAATTTTCTATGCCATTTATTATATTTGTTATTTCAGTTACCTCAGTCCCTATAATTGAATGTTGCCTTTTTAGTATGTTCTCTAGTGTCATTCAGTCTATTGTATTTCCCTTTTCACTTTAAGCTCCTCTGATGTTAATAATGTTATAACCTTCTCTTGTATAAAAGGGGTCCATTTAATTATTTTCTGGTTTAAAATGCTCATATGTGTATCTGCTAATGTATACCTTACCAGAAAATTGTCACTAGTATTCCATTTCTTTTTTAATTCTAGTATAAAGGGAAAGGAATCACTTTCCCAGTTACCAAGAACAACCATATTATTAATGTTACTGACTACCCCTATTCTTTATTGAAAATGCCCCATTTCCATTGGGATCACTCTGAAATCTCCCATTTGTAATTCTTAAGTTGTGGTTCCTTAGGATTTCAAGTAATTGCAACCCTTGTTTATTCACCCTTTGGTCCACTGATACCCTTATTGGAATATCTAATGCATCATCGAAATTCCATGAATATCCAATTTCCTCTAGGCTATTTCCTACTCTAGAATTAAAGTTTCCCCCCACAATAATTGGAACTCCCTGATCTCTTAAATACAGACAAGAAAGCATTGCATCTAACTTGTTAAGAGCTTTCTCTATGGGAGATTTCATGGTGTCAGCTGGTATATACATATTAATTAAAATACAACAAATTACATTTTCATTTAACATTTCCAGACATAGATGTAACTGGTACCAGGTCAATACAGTGCTTGAAAAACAGCACTACAAAAACTGTGCTGTGCAAAGTGCAAAATCATTTAGAGAGACAGGGGTAGGGAATTACCGCTACCCCTGTTGCTGACCACAAAGTTGAGGAAGGGCTGAACAAGCCTGTGCTACTGTGCCTGGTTGAGCTGCTCCCATGGTGGAGTGGCTAAGGCACCAGCACACAGCAGTGAAGAAGACCTGGGATCACAGTTCAGTTCCCCCCAGGCCTCCTGGTGTTGCTATGTTTTTTTTTTAAATAAAAAATAATTTTCTCCCCTCCCGAGTTTTACCCCATCCCCAAGGTCCACACCCCCTCAGAGTTGGTTATTAAAAGTTTTCGAGGTGTGGGGGTGAAGCACCCCTGAAAAAAAAGCTAAAGTCCAATTAATTTTATTGGGGTGTGCTCATTTCTTGAATGGTCAGTGTTTTGACCGATGTTATTGCGGCACACGCTGTTTGGGTTGCGGCATTTTTTGCCATGCTGTTTTTTTCCTGCAACATCATGAGCCCATACCAATGTAACATGCTATCTTCCAATATTATTCATTTTGCTGTTATATTTAGTGCAATAGCTGTATCAATACAGGTCCCCATGCTGCATGTCCAAATTTTGTAGTTTTAAGTGCATATTTGTGCCAAGACTGGTATCCTTCAATTAAACATTTCTCTGTTGTCCTTTCTGTTACCCAAGATTCTTGCAGTAGTATAATAGGGAATTGTTTAAAAAATTATACATTTTCCTTATGCCTAATTTATCTAATACCCCAGCAATATTGCAGCTTAGTATCTTGATAGTCTTTTTTATTGCTTGTAACATTTTCTTTATGTCAATCTAATTCAATCACCAGTCTTGATGAAGTGTCTTGATCAATATTTTCCCCCTGTGTGCTTTCATACCCTTCCATACTAACATACTATTTGCCAGCAGATTAGGCCTTACAGTCTAACGAGTCTGCTCGAACCTTAGATCCTTAGTTGGGTGCCGAGGCCCTCCCATCCCTTGTGCTTCAGAAACCCCTATCATCCATCCCCACCCCCCTGGGACAGGCCATCATCTGATGCATCCACTTTCTGTTTCTGTCCCACCCTCTCTTGAAGCCCTCCACTGTGGATCTCTGAACCAGCTCGCCAGGCAGTGCATTCCAAGGGTCCACCACCCTCTCAGTGAAAAACCTCCTCCTCTTTCCCCCCTCACCCTTCCACCTTCCAACTTCAAACCATGCCCTCTGGTGATACCTCCCTGCTTTAGTCTAAAGATCCCCTCCATGTTTACCCTATTTATTCCCTTGAGGTACTTGAAGACCTCAATCATGTCCCCCCTGTCTCTCCTCTCCTCTCCTCCAATGAAAACAGGCAGAGCTCTTCAAGTCTGTCCTCATATGTCAAATCCCCTAGCCCTCATATCATCTTAGTTGCCCTCCTCTGTACCCTCTCCAGGAGCTGTATGTCCCTCTTCAAGTGTGGTCTCCAGTACTGTACACAGTACTCAAGGTGTGGTCTAACCAGTCCATTTTACAGTGACAGGATCACTTCCTTGCTCCTAGAGGTGATCCCCCTTACAATGCATCCCAACATCCTGTTTGCCTTGCTAGCCAATCTCCTGCACTGCTCAGAGTTATTCATACATGCATCCACCATGACCCCTAGGTCTTTTTCCCCTATTGAGGCCTCCAGCGCCTCCCCTCCCAGGGTGTACCTGTGTTTAGGGTTTCCCCGACCAAGATGCAACACCTTGCACTTGGTGATATTGAAATTTAATTTCCATGTGTAAGCCCAGTTTTCCAGGGTGTCCAGGTCCCCTTGCAGGGCCAACCTCCCCTCTTCTCCCTCAACTACTGCTCACATCTTGGAGTCATCTGTGAAGAGACTCATTTCACAGCCTGTACCCTCCCTGATGTCCGATATGTATGCATTAAACAGGATCAGACCCAGGACCGAGCCCTGCGGTACCCTACTACCAACCTCTCTAGGGTTCGAGAGCTCCCTACAGACCACTACTCTCTGGGTGCATCCAGCTAGCCAGTTTTCAATCCATCTGACCATCAGAGGGCCTACTCCTAACCCCATCAGTTTCTCCACTAGACCATGGTGGGGGACAGAGTCAAACACCTTGCTGAAGTCCAAATATAATACATCCACAGGCTTTCCCCTGTCCAGTTCTGATGTTACCCATTCGTAGAACTCCACAAGATTGGTTTGACATGATCTACCTGGCACAAACCCATGTTGCCGACTATCCAGACCTCCCACCTCCTCCAAGTACACCCCAATCGTTCCTTTAGTATACTCTCCATTAATTTTCCCACCACTGAGGTCAAACTGATGGGTCTATAGTTACCTGGTTACTTCCCTCGGCCCCTTTATGGTTTAACCACATGTGACCTCTACGCCAATCCCTAGGTACCCTCCCAGTTTCAAGTGACCTGTTGAAGAGCTCCGCCAGGGGTGCAGCCAGTATGTCCACCAATTCCCATAGTACTCTCAGATGAATGCCATCTGGCCCAGGAGATTTGTCTTTCTTCAGGGCCTTGAGGGCTAACCACACCCTTTTGGTGGAGATAGCATCATCCGTCCCCTCCACCTTACTGGCCTTTTTATCCTTATCCAGATGTGACACCCCTGGGGTACCTCTCCCTCCCTCTTGCTCCATTTCTGTTGCTCCCCTGATCCCACTCACTGCCGCTTCTATCCCCTTCATGCCTTGCTTTGTAGATATCCCATCCCCCTCCCTAGTGAACACAGAGGCAAAGTACTCGTTAAATACCTCTGCCTGGTCCCTCGCCTCTTCCACCCACCCTCCTTCTGATCTCAATCTGCTGAGATGGCCCTTAGTTTTTCTCGCTCCCCAATGTACCCAGAAGAACCCTTTTCCCTCCTTGTATTCCTGTGCCAGCCGCTGCTCTTTCTGGACTTTGCTCCTCACCATACGGGTGACTTTTCTAGATGCAAGATGGTACATTTCCTTGTCCCTATCCTCTTGTTGTTTTATATTTTTGTAGGCCGCTCTTTTCTCTGACTGCTACCTGTACCTCACTGGACCACCAGCATGGTTTATGTGACCTTGCTCCCTTACGTTTCAACTTAGCGAGATCCTGACTGCCTCATGAAGTCTCCGTTTATGATCTCCCATCTCCTTTCCACACTTGTCATTGATGTAATCCCTTCAAGTGGTCCTTGAGAATATTTCCCATGCCCACAAAGTCTGCCCCCTGAAGTCCACTGCCAGTGCCCTAGATCTCACCCCTCCCTCATGCTTATTTGAAACCAGACAGTATTGTGGTCACTCCCAGTCAGGGGTCCTGTACAACCAGGTCCCTTACCAGATCCCCATCTGCCAGAACCACGTCCAGGACATGCCCTCCCTTGTGGCTCCATCACATGCTGTGTTAAGAACACATCCTGGAAGCCATCCAGCAGCCTCTGCTCCTTGGCCACCTTAGAGGACATGGTTCCCCAGTTTGTACCTGGCATATTAGGTCCCCATCAACACCACTCCTTCCCTTTGGTCCACACTGGGCAATGATGTTGTCCAGCAAACCATCCTCTAGAACATCACTCATCCTGGGGGGCCTATATACTACACCCAGCTTGACCTTATCTCCTGCTGGGGATCGTAAGGTGACCCATAAGGCCTCCACGTTTCCCTCTGCCTCTTCTACCCTAGCAATTTCTATGTCATCTCTAATGAACATAGCCACTCCACCCCCTCTGCCCTCCTTTCTATCATTCCTAAGCATAGTGTACCCCCGTACGTTTAGGTCCCAGTCATGGTTTTTGTTGGCCCACGTCTCAGTGACCGCCGCCACATCCACCCCCCCCAAACAGCATGGCCTGGAACTCTGGCAACTTGTTTCCCAAGCTCCTGGCATTTACTAACACCAACTACCACCCCTTATCCCTGATCCTCTTTGTCGAACCCCACCCAGATTCCTTATACTTCCATCCTCCCTCTGCTCCTCCTGAAACCTCCACCCCCAGTCTGTTTCCCTCCCCTTGAGCTTGAAGGCTACTCCCTCATCTGGAGAAGAGGGCTTCTGGTCAGCCCTCCCTTATCCCTTCCCCTCACAAGTTTAAACCCCACCTTTCTTGAATGTAGTCAGCCATCCCTGTTTAAGGACTTCCTTCCTAATGGGCAAGATGAAGCCTGTCCTTGGCATCTAGTCCCTTATCCTCCCAAACTCCATTCCAGTTCCCTAACACCCCAACCCACTTCTTCACCCCACTTCCTGAGCCAGTCATTAACCTCTGTGAGCTTAATTTTTTTCTCCACTGAGGCCTTTGGTACTGGCAATATCTCCGAAAAGGAAATGTTGCATCCATTATCCTAACAGACTCTGGCAAGTTCTTGGAACCTTGCTTGGATTTCCAAAATGTTATTTCCCTCTAGATCGTTAGTTCCCAAATGCACCAGGAAATCCAGTTTCCCTCCACAATCCCTAACCATTTCACACACCATGAACTTTGCTCTGTGCACTGTCAGCCCAGAGATACTCACTACCTTCACCTGGCTATGGCATCCACCCCCCTGTCCCTCCCACTGGATACCCCTAATCATTGAGTCTCCCAATAACAGAACCTTAACACTGCCATCATCCTTATGGTTACCGCCACTATGCCCTCTCAACCCCCCTTCCCCCCCTTTATTCATGATCTCAATTCCATGGGAGTCTTCCTGCCTTATTAGAGACCCCCTTGTCACCCTCCCCTTTCTGCCTCCCTCATTATTTTGCCCACTTAACTCAAACCCCCTCTGAATAGGTGTCCCCTGTAACCCTCTCTTATCTGAACCATTTATGCTGGCCCTGATGGTTTCCCTTCCCCACACCACCATCCTCCCCCCTTGTAATAGTACGCCTGCCTTCAGAGACTCTCTGTGGGTCCTCTTTAGCTAGGGCCCCATCCTTGGTACTGACCCCCCTTCTGAAGGGGGGCTCTGCTCTCACCTCCTTGTCTCCCATTTTCTCCAATCATGCTCTCTCCTCTATGTCTGCAATATGTTGCATCTCCCCATTTGCTTAACATTTATATTTCCTTCTCCTCTGGGACTATTTCTATCCTTTCCATTGCCGGTCTGTGACGCCCTATGGGTATCCGACTCCCTCCCCCCGGCCTCTATATAAGTTTTCTCATTTCCACCAACCCCTTCCTCCCCCTCTAGGTTGCTTAGTAGCTCAAATTTATTGTGACACTCTATGTCAGCCTCCATCAAGTAACCCGAGTTTCCCCTGACTGCACCTCTAAACTGCCCCCTTTCTTCCCCTCTTGCTCTGTTCACCTTAGGAGCTCCCTTCCCACAGTCTGCTGTTTTAGGCTTCCACACAACAGCCCCTCCTGACTCTTCCCCCTCCACTCTCTTTGTATTCAGAATGTTCACCCTATACGCTTTCCCCTTAGCATCAACATCCCTATCTAAGGGTCCTCTGTCCCTAATATCCCCCCTCCTGCTTACTGTAACATAATGTCCTGTAATTTCAGAGCTATGCTCCAGCCTCCCCTCAGCCCCACCCTTCTGCTGCCCATATCCACACCCCTTATCCTTGGACACCCCCTCAGCTCCCCCAGCTTACTCCTTAACCAATATAACTCACTCCTGATACAAGATAGCTGTCTACAGAGTGGGCAGCCTCCCTCTCTCCAGGCCCAATTGAGAATTATTGCCATCCCACAGCCTGTGCAGCCTACAACCCTTCCAAAGATGCCTGCCATGGTGGAATATGGCCACCCTGTTTATCCCCCTCTGTTTATAATGGCACACCTCCTTTTCTCAGTCCCTTTCCCTTGGAATACAGTTTCTCGCTATACTGACTGCAGTTATTTACAAACCCAATTTCAACCCCACCAATAAAGTTCCCAGGTCTCACAAACACATACAGTCCAGTGTGTGTTCAGTCCCACTAACAGTGTGTGTATGCAGACATCAGGTACCGTATGATGTCACAGGCCCACCAGCTCCTGTTGCTTCGAATTTCAGTCCCAAACAGAACTACTCAGCCCTTCAATCCCAACCCCCAGTGGCTTTTCAGTATTTAAGAAAGCCTACAAAACAGGGTGGGTGTGAGGGCTCTTACCAACACCAGGCAAACAACACATTTAAATTTCACTCTAATTATCAATGCCAAACAACTGTTCCCAAGCCTCCAAAGTTACAATATCACAGCCCAAGTAACAGTTCTAACTCAAGGTAATAATTTTTAACACATAGAACTAATTTCACTTACAAAACTATTCAAATATTTCAGTTAAAACAGAATATAACCCCAGACCTCTGTCCTTACCAGCCTCCTGCTTATGTTCCCAAGTGAACAATCTAAACGTGGAATGACTGATTTTCAGTACTTCCAAAGCCCATCATTACCCTGACAGGCACTTGAACCCTGGACCCTCAGATTAAAAGTCAGATGTTCTACCGACTGAGCTATCAGGACCCTAACATGGGAATGCTAGCCTTGAACCCTGGATCCTAGGATGTCCTCTACCTGCTCTTTATCCTGTGTGCCACAGGAGAACACAACTGTCATTCATTATTTCTCTTGATATCTCTGGAACACTGTCTTGTAAAATGTGACTATTATTTATCTTAAATTCTCTTTACCTTCGGCCTCATATATCTGTTGTTGTCAATTCCATCATCTGGAACTAATTCATGTACAGTTTCTAATGGTGCCAGGTATTTAGTAATTCTCAGCTGTTTTTTTTTTTTGTTTGTTTGTCCAATCAGTTTTTTTTGCATTTCCCTGTTTCTCTTCAACCCAATCCAGTTTTTTTTTGTTCCAATACAGTATTCTCTCCATGTACCCCAATCATCTTAATTTCATATTTGTGTTTTAACATTAACTGCCTTGCTGACTTCGATTTGGTAACCAAACAAATCCAACCTTTTTCATTATTTGCTCTGTACCTGTATACTAATAAAATATTGAGCCAAGTAAATTCTGATCCTAGAACCCCCTTACAAATATTGTAAACTGCCACTTTTGGTGAGGAGACATTTTCATTTCCGGTTTTAGGTATTCCTTTAAAATATATGGCTGGGGCACATTGGCCCAATTCTATTTGCTCTTCTTTTGTTCTATTTCTTTTGTGGTTACTCTGCCTCCTGTTTGAACTAAAGAGGCAGTCCATTGTTTCACTTTGTCTCTCACTTACTGGTATTTCTTTAGCTTCTGGTCCTACTCCTAGGTCTCTAGTATTTTTTTTTTTTTTACTTTTGTCGTAGTACTTCTTTTCCCCTTGTCTCTATTTTCTGACAATTTCAGTTTGTTTACAAGCACTGACACTTCTTTTCTTTCTTTCTTTCTTCATCTATTATTTCTGTTGTTTCTTGATTGAATTTACTTGGTCACTTTCCTGATTATTTTCTTTCACTTTTGTTTTCTTACTCTTATTTTTATGTTTACCAAGGGTCCTTTCTGTATTTTTATGTTTTGCTTCTACTTAATATTTGTTCTAATAAACTTATCATTTTTTAACTAACAGGTTTTTCTTTTTTATTCCTTTTTTTAATTTGAGTTAACTCTGCAACAGTTCTTTTATTTTTGTGACCAGTTTTATTTTTCTTTTATTATTTTTTACTTCATTTCACTCTAATTTACTAGATGAACTCCACAGGTGCGAAATATCTGTAGCCATTGGGAGGGTGGATCCATGTTTCTTTTCTTTGGTTATGGGGTTAGAAAGTCATCAAACTCTTACAGAAATGAATTATTTTGTTCCCCTGTATATCTTTTAGATATTTCATTATTACTACTTATATGGATATTATCTAAAGTTTGGATTTGTACAACTACATCTTTAGATTTTACTGTCTCTTTTATACCTATGGTCTCTCTCTTTTCTACAATTAGTTGTCCTCTCTCTTTTTTTTATTATTTTGATGCTCATTAAATACTTCTTCTAAGACCTTAATCTCAGTCATTAGAGGATGTTCAATTGTACCAATTTTTGTAATTGCCCCCAGTGGTGAGGAAGGTATCATGGGAGATAAGCTAGAACTCTGAATATAGACAGTTTCCCTTATACCCACTAATTACATTTTTTATCTGGTTCCAATACATGTCTTGTAATTTTTTTTCCATTAGATTTAACTTGTTTATACTTTGTTTTTGTTTTTTTGTGTACTTATACATTTTATTTTGTTTTTAGTGGGGTTTTTGTTGATGCAAGATTTTTCTTTCATCTTGTCTCTATCGTGCCTATTCTAATACTCTAATAGGGTCAATACAATATATACACATACACATAACAAAAAGACAAAACAAAAAGAAACAATAGAAGTAAAACAAAACAAAAAAAATAAAGCAAGTCCTTTATCTTTACTTGTCTTTACTTGAGCATGACCGTATCTCCAGTAATCAGTCTATTTAATGTTGTAGAAACTGTAGGAACTGTAGTCATCTTTTCCTTTCTTTCACTTGATTTTATACAGCTGAAGAGTCTTTTTTTACTTGGTCCAGTTAACTGAAAACAAAATCTTCCATATGATATTTTCCCATTAAACAACCCCTGGTCAGCGCAGTTACGTTCCTTCTTTGGCACTAAAAATAGGATGCATATCTTTTTTTTAATTATATTTAAATATATTGGCCAAGATATTCAGAGCACTTGCGCATGGCACAACTAAGGTGCGCTAGCGTAAGTACAAAGATGCACCACCGAGCGATATTCAAAGGGAGCCATGGTGCAGCACAAATCCCATTGTGCCAATGCACAACTATAATATATGCAGTGCAAGTGCAGGGAGGCAGTCCCATGAATAAGTGGCACAATGGCATAGTCAACCGAAGAGCATGGCACAAGTCTGAAGCAAACCTCATGTTGTGCTGGGCAGACTTGAGCCTATAAATACAGGCTGAAACACACAGACAGCAGATGCTCAACATTATGCCCAGAGAGAGAGAGAGAAAGGGACTGAGAGAGTGTGAAAGAGAGAAGGAGAGAGACAGACAGAGAGGGAGAGAGACACACAGACAGATGGACGGACTGACAGAGTGTCATAGGCACCCAGGGAGACACCCATTGACTGAGTGATGGACCGTGGCCCATTAATAATGGATGCAGTAATGAGGGGTGTGAGGAGGCAGGAGGAATACCAGTGTCACCAACGAATGGCCCAGTGGCAGTATGCCCGACACAGGTGGTACCTTGCCAGGATAACATATGAGAACTACAGTGACACTGAGACAGTGGGCCAGTATCACCTGAACAAGGCAGTTCTGAGGCAGCTCTGTGAGCTGTGCAGTGATGAGATGCAGGCACCCACCAGACATAGTCATGCCATGGCAGTGGAGACCAAGGTGATAGCCATGATGTGCTTGCTCACCATGGGCACCTTCCAAAGACCAATGGGGAATACCATGGGAATCACCCAGTTGGCCACATCCTGCTTCCTCACGCAGTTCCTCAATGCTGTGCTGCCATATGCTTCAGAGTACATACATTTCCCCAGCACACAGGCAGAGCATACAGCAAACATGCAGAACTTCCACTGGGTGGCACGCATACCAGGCATGATTGGGGCAATAAACTGCACCCACATTGGCATCCACATACCACCTGGCCCAGAGGGCCCAGTGTGCATAAACCACAAGAGATACCCACCCATCAACTGCCAGGTGGTGTGCGATGCCATGGGGCGCATCATCAATGTCTGTCACACACCCTGGGAGTGCACATGATGCCTTCATATGGCACAGTTCTGCACTGTGCCATAGGTTAGAGTGGGGTGACATCTCCATGGGCCACCTTGACAGTGAGTAGGACATGCACCAGGGTGGCTAAGAGCCACAGCTCTAGGGGGGTGGGAGGGTGGTTGGGGGGTGTTGAGGTGTGTGTGGTGGTTGAGAAGGAGCAGGTGGCAGCACAGCACAGCACAGGGATAACCAAGTCTTCCTCCACACAGGCAGCAATGCATACCCCTAAGGCCATGGCTGCTCACCCCCTACCAGCGACCATCGTCCCCCGTGGAGGAAAGATACGAGGCACATGCCAGCACATGCAATATAATCGAGCATGTCTTTGGCATGCTAAAGATACAATTCCATTGCCTAGACAGGTCAGGCGGTGCCCTACAATACAGCCCATCAAAAGCCTGTGGCATATTCCTGGCCTGCTGCATCCTGCACAACATGACCATCAACCATGGAATAGTTGTCAAGGCTGATGAGGGTGACAGTAGAGGGGATGATGATGAAGGGCCAGAGGGTGGTGAGCAGCTGCCCCTTGGAAGGAGGGACCCTTGAGTGGTGCAGGAGGCAAGGCGGCACCATAACACCATCGCAAGAGAGCATTATGGACAACACAGGTGAGTGCACTGACTCACAATCATGGGCCCCACAGAACAAGCACACAACACAGTGGCAGGGATGTGCACAGCGGTATACATGCAGGGATGGGGTGCACAACACTCATGGCGGATCCACTGGCACACGGGCATGTACACACATACATATGCAGCAATGGCATGCACACACACACACACACACACACACACAGCCACCACACACTTGGTGAGGAACATGGCATGGATGAGAAGCATGACACTGGTGCATAGGCATGACCAGTGCTGAACTTCCCTCATTACATTCATGCCACATGTCCTAGCAGTATGGTCCACACACACAGGGGCATGCAGCACAATACATATGTGTGCCACCACATGCATGCCACACCACCACCACCCATGTGTGCATGTGGCAACAACGGCGGATGGCAGGTCAGGGCAGCAGACATGTCACTCCGACCACACAGTCCCATGACTGCCATGGACACGTGGGTGGCTGCGCTGGGGCTGACCGGCAGACACATGCTGCATATCAGCCATGGGGGGCATGTCAGATGCTCCCCAGGGGTTGATATGTGGGACCACGACTGAGTCCATGCAGGGGTGTCGAGGCAGCCAAAAAAACCTGGCCCCAGGGGTGTCTTGGATGCTGACATCTGATCCCAGCATCCTCTGTGCGGGGTCACCAGACACCAGGACTGTGGGGTGGGCAGTGCATGGCGGGGAATCCTCTGTACATAGCCAAGCCCAGAGGTTGCCACTGACACCAGCCCAATTGCAATGGTACCAGCCATGTGGTCCATTGCTGCCACAATGGCACCAGTCATTCAGTCCAATGCTGCAGTCATGGCCTCCTGCATCTGGGAGAGCCTGTCCATAAGCCTTGCATTGCCCCTGTCCTGCTGCTTAGTCATCTGGTGCACCTCTGCCCGTAGTGCATGAACCTCACTGGCAAGCCTGGTTGTCCACGGATGCCCACAGTAACCAGGTGTGCTCCGTCAGCCTCTCAGCATCCTGGGCCTCCTGGACAGGGCCCTGTGTTTTCTGCGATTCTGCAGTTGCAGCAGTGGTCGCAGAAATCAGGGCTGACCGCAGAAATCATTGCTTGCTACAGAAATCAGGAAAACCAGCCACTCAGCTGCAGAAATGTTAGCTACGCTATGCAATCACACAAGGCAAGGGCATCGCTATTGATGTGTTAAGTATGCCATGGCACACATGCTCATTAGAAGGGGCAGTAAACTGATGCTGTCCACTACAAAGCTGAAAAGCTAGTGGCTGCATGGCATCTTGACTCATGCTGGCTCTTGTTACATAACTTCTTCCAGCCAGTATTGTGTGTGTGTGGGGGGCGAGTGACGCAATAGTAGCAGAGCTTGATTAGGTCCACTGCAGTTATGATTTGCTGCTGTATAGGTGTGGGTAGCTCAGCCACATTAATTTTTCATTATGAGGCTGCTCATGGTGCATGCTGAATCCTCAGAAGATGAATTGGGAAGAAAGTACTTGAAAGCAAGCTGTAGTCAAGAAGTGAGAAGATTCAGTGGTGCCCATGGAGGTGGAACTGATCTCTAAGTGGTCACAGGTATCAGAGGAGGATCTGATTGCAGAAACATAGGGCTAGCAGCAGACTGAACAGAAGACTCAGTCCTCACTGGTGGACATCTATCACAGTTTTTATTTGTGGGCCGCAGCTCTGTACCTGCAAGTGTGAGAGTAATTTTTTTGGCAAATCTGAACCTGCAGCCTAAGTGGTGGCATAAAGCTCACTTCTTAAGGAGGGTCAAGTTGTCCACTTGCAGCAGAGTTGGGGACAAGGGTATACTAGAACTGGAGTGAGCAGGTATGGAAACAAAATTGGAATGGAGAGTTTGATTGCTGCTATACATAAGTGAAATGAGGTTCACTGACTGAAGAAAACCACCACCCCCTGAGTTGTGAGGAGAAGAGAACATGCTAACCAAGGTTACTCCAGCTTAATAAGAATTACTTGCTTGCATTTTTTAGTGTGTCCCCCAAAAGAAAAATCAGGAGTCAACAAATCCTACAGACACTGCAAGTTACACCCTCCTTCACTATTATAGGAAGACAATCCCCCCAAGACAGATTTGTACACTGCACTCAACATGTTTGTTGCAAGGCAGTTGGAGTACTCCTAGTTTACAAAAATAATAATTTAAAAGAACATTGATCAAAATCAGAAAAAAATGGCCTTCAGGTTGGAGTCTCTCTTTATATCTGCTAACTGTAAATATAAACCAGATGAAATCCAAGCAGGTTTTGCCTTCTGTGTAATTTTAGCTAAGTGTGTATGTTCTCCTCTGATTATAACCTAGGAGAACATCAAAAGCCACCAATTTCCAGAAGAACAGATGAGCCTTCAAATTCGGGGTGGGAGGGAAAATTAATTAAAAGAGAACACTGATGCCCATGTCTGTGCCAGGTTTCAGTTACTGCTGCTTAATATTTGTGATAAGAAGACTATATACTGTTAAATGACCTACAGTCAAAGGGTTAACTAAGACTTAATCCCTTTGAAGGTAAGCTGTTTAGCCACAATTTATCTGCTGCAGAATAGCCGCAGAATCAGCAGCTGTTCTGCCACAGAAAGTATGAGGTCCTGCCGTAGAATGTAGGTACACTTTTCCGCAGTAAACACGGGGCCCTGCTCCTGGCCTACCCCTCGAGCTGGGGGGGGTGACACAGCACGCTGCTGCACAGCCTTCCTCTCAGGTAGATGCTGCACAGTGGACCATACAGGGGGGTACGGTGCTGTCCAGTGCACTGGTGGTGGGCACTGTGGTACACTGCCCATTGTCATATGCATCCTGATGCCACTGCCCAACTGTCTTCTGGCAAGTGTCCTGCACTGCTGTGGCAACAACAGCACCACCACCACCCATGCCGGACGCAGCTGTGGTGCCACACACATCTGCACTGGCATTGATGGGGGGTGGCTTTGGAGATGTGGGCATGGCGATAGGCCCTGCTGGGGCCTGTGTAGCAGAAAGGGGCATGTTGGGCACCACCACCCCTACACTGACCAGTACCAGGGTACGGTCATCATCAGTGTCAGACAGCACCCCAAGCTGGGTCTCTACACACAGCACCTCCAGGCTGTAATCATGCAGGAACCCAGCCAGGGGGTCATCTGACCCCATGTCAAGCACAGATGCATGCCCAACAACACTGAGACATGGCCTGTCCCAGCTCTGGTTGCTTGTCGATGTTGAGGGTCTGGCATCTATGTCTGTGGCCACCTCCTCCTGTTCCTCTGCATGGAGGTATGCTGGTGCTGTAAGACAGACACAGAGGTTCAGTGGAGCAGCATAGCCCATGGCCACCCCAGCATGCCTCCATTGTCACCTGCCACCTTGCTGCATCATGTGTCCACATCCACATAAGCATGTGGCAGTGCGCATGGCCTCAGGCACACCTGCACATCATGCCTGCACCAGGCACACCTGGCAGCTGGTCTTACTCACCATGCAGTGAGGAGCTGTCACCCATCTGGAACCCACCAACAGGCACGCCCTCCACTACCATCCAGCTGATGGTGGATGCCACAAGCTCCTCTGTGGCCATCAGCAGTGGCACAGTTGCCGGCCCACCACCAGTCACCCTGCAGGATGCCCATATGGCCGCAACCTTATTCTTAATCCACCTTCTGTCCATGCCAACCTTCTTCTTGCACTCCTATGGGATGTGATGGTGGTGGTCCTGGGTGTTAATGTATCAGACCACTTCCTCTCAGCCTACAGCCTGCTTCTGCATCATGCCCGACCACTGAGAAGGCCCTCCCAGTCCATATAGGCCTCAAAGAGGGCATTGGTCTCAGCTGCTGTAAAGTTGGGCCTGCACTTGCGTGCAGGCACCTGACTCTCCTCTCCTTCAGTTCCCGAAATTCTGCCACCTGTGGACATGAACAGCAGAGTGGGGCAGTGTCAGCACATTGCAATGCAGCTCTCTGTTACAGTGTTGGATAAGGCCACTGTTCATCCATGTTGCCAGTCCCTTACCTGAATGTTTGCAATACCAGTCTATGGCCTGTGCTGTTCCATGGTGCTTATAAGATGCAACACATGCAAATGAGCCTGTGCACAATTGTAATGATATGCCTATGCTCCCCACTGCACCATGCATTTGCTAATGAGGTGATTTCCATGTGGCATCTCAATATTGTGTAATTGCACCATGTGCAATAGAGTTGCGCTGGAGCATCTCCATAGTGCAATACCTGTGCATGTGCAGTGCGCATGCCTACAGTGTGCATGTGTGCAGCAATGACCATATTGTTATCATGAGACATGCACAGCCTGCATGATGCCAAGGCATGGTGCATGCGGCACTGGTATGCCATCGCACATGTACTCACTGCCTCTATCGCACACCTGCGCACTGCACACAGGGTGATGACCTCTGACCCATAGGTTGTGTACATAACCCCATGACCCTGCTAGGTCTTGACATGCTGTGCATGCCCATGACTCTGCTATGGCCCCGCACTGCACACTGTGTCCGCGCATCCACGTGCTGCATAATTGCAGCCATGTGTTTCCTATCATGCATCCTGTGGCAGACATGTGTGCTGTTCCATGGCCATTTTCCTCTCCAAGTCGGCTGCTGACCATGGCACAGGGACAGAGCAGGAGGGAAGGAAACTGGATGGAGGTTGAGTTCATCAACCTGGTGGCTGTGGTTCAGTCCATTGAGGGGCAGCTGGTTGGCCAGTAGCCACTCTAGCAGGCCAGGGGGGAGGTGTGGCTCTGTGTCACAGAGAACCTGGAGCAGAGGACTGGTTTCGGTCACATGGCCGAGTGGTACAGGCACAGGTATGGAGACCTGAGGTGGGGGGCACCGCAAAACCTGCAATGCATGCAGGCCCATGTCCAGCGAGGATCTGTGCCACAGCCAGGTAGGTGTGCTTATGTTGCTGTTCCACCCAGGTGCAGTACTGTGGTGTTGGCATGGCTGTGTGGCATGGCCCACAGTGGGGGACCTGTGCATTGGGCTTGGCTGTTGCACAATTTGTAGCCGTGCTGGCATGTGGGCCTCAGGACTGACAGGTACATGCCCAGTGCACAGCAGGCTGTATGGTGGTGGGGGGCTCCACATGCATGACTGTGTACTGATGTCCATCTCTCTTCATTCCCTCCACAGGGTTGGAGGACCGTATATGGGCCAGAGCAGTGGCAGCCAGGGTGGCGCAGCCTAGTAGGCAGCAGGTGGCACCAGCTGCACAGCAAGGAGCAGGTAAGCATTGTCACATTCCATCTCAGTGTCACAGTAGGATAGCAGTGGTGTTAGGGTACAGCCATGGCCACCTCTGCCATGCACCTGGACAGCTGTGTGTATCACACAGTCTAGTGTGCATGCCACTGTGGGCCATCCCTTGGCCACCATGTACCGGCTGTTGGTGGGGTGGGCATGCACACAGCTTCCACCACTTGTGCTGTGGTGCTGCTGTTGCTGTATGCCACGTGGCCCTCACAGTGCAGACCTGTGACTGCCTCTGTGCACCACCGTGGTGTGTCATGTGGATGGCTGATATTGCCCTCCATGAGAGGGTCCTTTCTGGTCCCTCCACGGGTGTGTAGTCCCCCCCTGTCCAATGTGCACAGTGGGTAGGCAGGGGGTCCTTGGGGCATTGCACTGATTGCCTGTCCTATCCCCTAGGTGTCAGGCATAGGGCAGCGAAGAGAGGCCCAAGGGTGCAGGCAGAGAAACAGCATGAGATCCTGGTGGTGCTACAGTGGATCCTGTTGCTGGTCCAGTCCACACGACAGGTGACGATGGCCATGAAGAGGGAGCAGAGGTGCAGAGACACAGATGGCCATCCAGGCATGGATGCCGTTAGTCTGTCCCTGTATATAGCCCCCATTTCCCTTGCTATCCTTGTTCCCCCGCAGTCCCCCAGCATATTGAATAGCCCAGTTATCTGTCTCCATCCTACTTTCTACCTCCCCCCTCCCTGCCCTGTTACTTTGTTTATTATTTATTTAGTTGTTTAACCAGGTATAGCACACTAAGCTGAAAACTTTTTTACAGGAGCAACCTGGGAGCACAAGGAGGTTAAGTGACTTGCTCAGGGTCACACAGTATGCAAGTGGAAGCTGTGGGATTCAAACCCAGGTCAGGTCTGCTGGATGTCACCAAATTTGCAGCTCAGAGCCTTAGACCACTGCACTATACTGCCTCCTATGGTTATGGTGTGCTTCCTGTTATAAAGCATTGATTTTCCTACATGCCTGTGTCTGTGTCTGCTTTGCAGGTGGCATGTGTGGCCATGCTGCAGTGGTCAGGTGTTGGTCCACGGCATTGGCACAGGGGGGCATGTGTGGTTCCCTGCTGTGTCCAGTGGTGTATCAAGTTGTGGTGGGGGTTGTCTCCCAGGTTTGGTGGGTGTGTTGTGTGTCTTCAGAGTCACCATGGGGCTATGGTCAGGGGTGGGCAGGTGGTTGGGAGTGTGGTGGTTGTGCACAGGCCTAGTTGTCATGCTGGACCCTTCAGCTTGCTGAGGTGTGCCGTCTGCATCCACTGTTGTGCTCCCAGTCTTGTGTGGTCTGGCCACCTGCCTGGGTCCTGGCTCCTTCACTGCCTATCATTGGTGCTGCCTGTGGGCTTGTGTGGCATGGGTGTGCTTGGGTCAAGGGCCTTGTAGGAGCCACCCACTGTAGTGTGGCATTGACCATGGCCAGCTGGCTGGTAGCCATTGGGGGAGGGCATCATTGGTGGGCTCGCATTGGCCATTGTTCCCACCTGTCCCCTGATGGCCGGCTTACCATTGTGTTCTGTGGTGCTGTTCTGGTGCATGCTCCTGTTGCACGCCAGTGGAACGGCTCTGGTTGGTGCAGTGCACAGCGCCTCTGTTGGTGGCTGCACTCCATCCTGTTTTGCCCATTGTTCCCTCCTGCTCTGTGCCTGTGTGTGCACTGCTGTGCCCTGCTGGTGGGGTCCTGTGACCATTCTCACTGTGCTTCCTTGGCTGTGTCCCTGAGCCTCTTGCATTTGCACTGCCCCAGTGTTTGTGCACAGGTTTGCGCCATGCTTACATGGTTGCGCCAGTGCATCTCTGATTGCCCCATGGTGCATCTGTGCCATATTCAGTCAGCTTATGCTAGCACATTTGTGGTGGTGCAGCTTCTGAATATGGCACACAATTTGCCATAGCACATATGACTTGTGCTGTGCCAGACTTGTGCCGGCCTTTGGCACAATTCTGAATATCTCAGCCATTGTGTTTGTTTTGTCAAAAAAATGCTGTACTTTAAAATATATAATAACAAGCTCTGACTCAAGAGAGCTGTTGTGAGCCACTAATCATATACTGCTGCAAGACCCTACTAGATACAGTATGGCTAACTTTTTATTTAATAGACCGAAATCCATGGAGGGGATAGATTATCAGTAAATTAATCTCAAACCTGAATTTGTATTACATTAACTAAGTTAGTAAATTACAAACACAGGAATGATTTTTATAACTCTTACTTTGTAGCTCTTATTTCAGTTAGTTATAAAAAAAAGAACTTACTCTTCATGATATATCACTAGACAAAATGGCTTCCAGAATTGATCAGACCAGTTCATGATAACTTCAATCCTGTCGACTAGGTTTGATTTACCAGTTAATTGATTTCCTGTTCAATGGATCAAGAAAAGCAAAGAATATCTGAATAACAAGCTTTTTTTAGGTGATAGAGAGGAAAAAAGTATCCAAAGTGTGGATCTACCTTTCAGTATCACAGTTTACAAGGCAGGTGACGGATTAAAACTCTGGCTGAACACAGCGAAGTCTCATCTCAGAGAAATTTTCAGTTGAGCAGTTGAGCAATGTTGCTTCTCTTCCTTGTTATCTTGACCAAGGCTAGCAGGTTTCTGCTCCCCATGTTGCAAGCACCAGTGCTACATGTGAAATGGTCACGTGACCTACTTTAAGAAGTTTTTCTTTGCTCACCTGTTCACCAATTGTTCACCAATAAATCATGGATTATTAAAAGACTCTTACATACTAAAGGTTCTCCCAATTATTTCTATTTCCATTTTAATATTTTATTTCTTTTTTATTACAGACCCTGGGCCAGTTATTCAAAACTTTGCCCCGGGGCTAAATTAGCACTGCCCGGTGGGCAAACTTAGCCCAGAGCACAAAGCAAGCCATATTCAAAAGGAATAGCCCAGGGCAAACAGCTTCTGAATATAACATGGGAATGAGGCCAGGCAAACTGGGTAGGGAGTTCAGGGCAAACATAGCCCTGGAATAAGACAGCTCTGAATATGGCAACCAGGAAGTGCAAACCACAACAGCAACACAGTGCACAGCGATGTGAAGGTAGGTAGAGGTGAACTATATGGCCAATGTGTGTGCCAGCAAATGCGTGGACCCAGTACAGCTGCAGGCAGCAGCATATGTGAAAGTACAGTGTGCAAAACTGTAAAATATTCCCCAAACTGGCTATCATTTACTGATAATCTACCCCCTCCATGGATTTCGGTCTATTAACTATAAAGTTAGCCATACTGTACCTAGTAGCGTCTTGCAGCAGTATACGATTAGTGGCTCACAACAGCTTTCTTGAGTCAGAGCCTGTTATTATATATTTTAAAGTACAATGCACTGGAATAAGACAGCTCTGATTATGGCAACCAGGAAGTGCAAACCACAACAGCAACACAGTGCACAGCGATGTGAAGGAAGGTAGGTAGAGGTGAACTATGTGGCCAATGTGTGTGCCAGCAAATGCGTGGACCCAGTACAGCTGCAGGCAGCAGCGTATGTGAACGTACAGTGTGCAAAACTGTAAAATATTCCCCAAACTGTTTGCGCAGAACTAACAGGTTTGCGCGGGTTTAGCGCTGGGCTAAATCGTTAGCCTGGTGCAAACACGTTTGCCCAGCTCTAAACTTTGCCATATTCAAAAGTGACATGCAAATGAGCCTACTTTGGTAACCTCTGGGCAAACATCCAAATTAGCATCTCATTATGCCCTGATTTGCATGTAATTTGCACCGGGCCAACAGTTTAGCCTTGTGCTAAACCCGCGCAAACGTGTTAGCGCTGCACAGACAGTTTGGGGAATATTATACAGTTTTGAACACTGTACTTTCACATGTGCTGCTGCTGCCTGCAGCTGTACTGGGACAACATGGTATACGCACAGATGGTGGTGGTGCTGCATGCAACTGTCACACTGTAGGTCATGCTACAGTGCACAGCAGACACTACAGTAGCAAGGAGGCCAGTAGTGTGTGGACACAGCAATGCTTATGGTGTGTAGGGCAGTGATGATGACCGCACTATACACAGTGAGATGCCCAACCTGCAGGTGTTTACTGACAGTGGACATTACTGTTACGCTGCTGTGTGACCCACATATGCTGCACCTCTGGCATGGGATGCTCACATTGACATATACATGTCTGGTTTTGTGTGCTGTGGCAGTTGTACAGCTGTGTGGTATGTGGCTGGGGGGGCATATATTATCAGAAAGGAACACTGATGTTGGGGTATTCCCAGTACTGGCCCATGTGCACTGCATGATGTGTCCCAGCCTTGTGGCCACACCTGGTCTGTGGCACAGCCTGGCCACCCATGCACTCTCCCCTCAACATCCTCCATGCCCACAGTGCTGCATGTGTGTGCTGGCATCTGTTGGTGTCCACAGAAGAGTGGTCCACAGATGTGTGCTGTATGGCCATAATGCCATGCTGTCCACTGGCAGCAGGGTCACCACTTACTGCATGGCATGACTGGGACTGATGGCAGATGATGGCATCATTGTGATGCCATCAGTTAGCAGCATGTTTCCTCTATGTTTGGCTCTGTCTATGTGTCATATTTATTTGTTAGGGTCACAAAAAGTCGCACAAAAGCCATGCAAACACCATGCAAAGCTGATTGCCCAGGGTTAAGACAAGCTTTTCCTGGGTGGTGATGTGCATCACGCTAAGTGTCACGGTAAGTCACTCAAAACCACTTAGCACAGCGCTAATCACTGAATATAGCATTGTGCCTGTATTCATGTCAGTTTGCCCCTTGCATACATTATGATTTTGCCCAGCACTAATGCAGTTTGCCCACGCTATTTGGCCTTTTGAATATAGCAGACCTGCTCTAATCCCACGCTAAACCTGAACAAATGGTTTTTGGCCGGCGCAAAGTTTTGAATATCTGGCCCTCAGTCTCCTACAAATAAACACTACAAAATCATGTACCACACCAACAACTTATGTGCTAAAATGTGAAAGCAGTTATTATAAAATGCATAAAAATTTTAAAATCCAATGTCAGTACTGGATGTCAGAGACAAAAAACAACTAAGTGGTGCAGTGAAGAGCCACTACAAATATTTTTAGTCTGTTTGCAGATCTTCAGCATTGATTAAACTGTAATTTACTAAAATTCTTTCCGGTGTCCCAGTTGTTTGATCTCCACATTCAGCAACCAGTTTATGTTTTCTGATGATAGTCCTTTTTTCTGGATTTGATGTTTCAGGATGCCGAGTGGCCCCTCTCTGCTCTGACTTCTAAAACCTGGGACTCCTCCTGCCGACAAACCATCTGTAGGGCCTCCTGCTCCAGTCCTTTCAAGAAGGCCAACTTTACTCAAATGAGGGCTTCTATAAAACAAATACTTAGCAAGGAAACGGGGGCACAGTGGAACAGAGGTGGAAAGCCCTGAAGGAAAATTGGCTCACAGTAATTGCCCAGTGCAAGAAGCAGATCTCTAAGTCAATAAAAAGGAGGAAACCACTATGGTATACCAAGGATGTAGCAACAAAAATGAAGGATAAAAGGAAAGCGTTCAAGAGATTCAAGGTTACTAACAATGAGGCAGATATGGAAGTCTACAAAACCAAACTAAAAGAAGCAGGGAAGGCATTAAAGGGCAGTCAAAGCTCAGACAGAAGAGAAAATCAGAGATGGAGTGAAGAAGGGTGACAACACTTTTTATAGATACGTCAGAGAAAAAAGGAAAACAAAAGGAGGCACTATAAGACTAGCAACCAAGGACAGCAAACAGGCAGAAAATGATAATGAAAAAGCAGATTCTAAACAATTTCTTCTGCTCAGTCTTCACAAAAGAAGACTGACAATGGCAATGGTCCCAAAATGCAGAACACGGGCAGACTTATCATAGAAGCAGATGCTGGACCATTTATAAGAGGCAATGTCCTAGAAGAGCATCTCAAATTAAAACCAAATAAAGCAGTGGGCCCAGATGAAATCCACCCTAGAATTCTGAAGGAGCTGGCACAAGAAATTGCAGGCCCACTGGCAGAATTATTTACACAGTCTCTAGAGAGCAGGGGAAATACCTTAGGAATGGAGAAGGACCCCAGTGGTACCCCTGCACAAAAGTGGAAGCAGGGAGGAGGCTGGAAACTAATGACCAGGGAGCTTGACCTTGGTAGTGGGGAAGCTTATGGAGTCCCTACTTAAGGAAAGAATAGTGAAGTTCCTTATGGAAACAGAGCAGCTAGACACTAAACAGCATGGATTTACAGCAGGATGGTCATGTCAAACAAATGTGATCAAATTCTTTGACTGAGTCTGCAAAATAGTGGACCAGGGAGGGGCAGCAGACATAATCTATCTAGATTTCAGCAAGGCTTTTGAATCTGTCCCCACAGAAAATTAGTCAACAAGCTACAGCACTCTGGGTTAGGGCACAAAATAGTCAACTGGGTTCAAAACTGGCTCCACAATAGAATGCAGAGGGTCATAGTCAATGGAATACTGTCTAGTGAGGGAAGGGTGATCAGTGATGTGCCTCAAGGATCTGTCCTTGGCCCAGTCCTCTTCAATATATTCATCAGCGACATTGCTGATGGCCTGCAGCATAAGATATGCCTATTCGCACATGACACAAAGCTCTGCAACAGGGTAGATACAATTGAAGGAACGGCAGCAATTAAAGCAGATCTAAAGAGCCTAGAAGCATGGTCTAGGGACTGGCAGTTGAAATTCAATGTCAAAAAGTGCAAGGTTATGCGCCTAAGTAAAGGAAACCTAAGGAAAACATACACACTCAATGGTGAACAATTAACAGAAACAAAACTTGAACGGGATCTTGGAGTACTTATTTCTGATGATTTAAAGGTTTGTAGACAATGTGAAAAGGTGGCACAGAAAGCTAGTAGCATCCTCAGATGTATTGGCAGGGACATTACAAGTAGGAAGTGAGAGGTCATACTCTCCCTGTATAGGTTCTTGGTGAGGCCACATCTCAAGCACTACATACAGTTCTGAAGGCCACACCTAAAAAAGGACATAGATTGCTTGGAGGCTGCACAGGGGAGAGCTACTAAAATGGTACAGGAACTGCACTAGGAGCAATGTGAATCTAGACAACAGCAACTGCAAGTGTACTCCCTTGAGCAAAGCAGAAATGGGGAATATGATAGAAACCTTCAAATACATAAAGAGCATAAATAAGGTAATAGCAGAAAATCTCTTTCACAAAAACGAGACCACTTGAACAAGAAGGCACAGTTTGAGACTAACAAGGGGCAAGTTTAAAATCAGCATTCATAAGTTCTACTTCACAGAGAGGGTGGTGGGCCCTTGGAATAGCTTACCACCAGAGGTTGTGGAGGCCAAAACTGTCATTGCTTTTAAGCTAGCATGGGACAAGTACTGTGGTAATCTCAGAAGAAGAATAAAATAGGGGGGTAGGCAATCTGGGCAGAGTAGATGGATCACACAGTCCCCTTCTGCCGACACGTTCTTATGTTTTTATGTTCTTAATCCCACTGACATGAGCTCTTCCACCATCCAATTCCAAGCACCTGTGGAAAAATGAGCAGTTTCAGGTAAAACAATGCTACAAGTTAAACTGGAAAGGCTTTTGAAAACAGAATGTTCAGTACATTGCTCTAACCACCCAATGCAGTTATGGTCATACATCCAGTTACACACATAGGGCTGGATTCTAAGAAGCATGTCGCAACTTGCAGGTGTATGTGAGTTGCGACATTTGCTGCTATGCTGGGGACCCTGCGCCATATTCCAGAACAGGCAGGATCCCTGGCACTTATGCCCTGCGACTTGCTGCAGCTCTAGGGTTGCACTATAAGAAAGGTGCCCCCCAGGCCCCTAATATGCTTGCAAGCCTCCGTGAACCATGGGGGGTGTTGGCTGCATGGCATGGGCATGGGGTGGCAGGGCACGATGGACCCGCGTGCCAGTGGGTGGCACCCCAGTATTGCGGGGTTGCTCTGTGGTGGGGAGGTCTGTGGGGCATGGCCACATGTGGGGTTTGGCACTGCAGGGGGGGGCAACTGGTGGTTTGCCAGGACAGAAGCCCCTTAGACCAGCTAAAATCTGGTCTAACCCTTCAGTGCTGCAGTGGGTCATGGAATGGTGTAGTGGGGGTTACGGCAGCTGCCATTTTGGAACAGGGCACAGATGCTGCCATAACCCCTCCTTCTGCCATGCCACAGAGGCAGTGGGTGGCAGAAGCCCCCTTGGGCACAGCCTGCCCATGCCATGGCACAGGCCACCTCTTAGAATCCCAACTGCTGTAACGCATGTCGCAAGGTGCAACTTGCACCATTGGGTTTGGAGCAAGTTGCCTTGTGACATGTGTAACATGACTTAGAATCAGGCCCACAGTATCTACTGCATGCAGCATTCACAGATAGTCAATGCAACCCTGAATTCTACATCCAGGCAACAATGGCATATCTCTTGGCATTCTGAAAGCCTTCAAAGGCCCTGCTGAAACCGCTTATCTGCGGGTGTGTCAACATGCAGCCGTTACTTTCTCTCTGGGCTCCTATACTTAACCACTGTTTTGTCTTGGTTGTACTCCCAGGTGGCCAGACAAATGCAGACAGAAGGCAGCTCAGCAGTAATCCAGTGACAACAGCAGCTGGTTGCCACATATCCAGCCTTCATCACTGGAACCCTAACTGATGCATCAACAAAGTTTTTTTGCAATGAAAATATAAATATGTATATATATCTAGATATCTATCTATCTATCTATCTATCTATCTATCTATCTATCTATCTATCTATCTATATATATACAGTATATAGATTATATTGGCCATATAGATATAGATATAGATATAGATATAGATATAGATATAGATATAGATATAGATATAGATATAGATATATTATACTGGCCCGGTAGGGCCAGTATATTTATGGTTGCGTGGCCACATCTATGTTAAACCTCAAAGTTTGCACTTTAATAATTTTGCAACCATTTGTCCCATTTGCCTGAAATTTGGAATGCACAACCGCCTACTGTAGATCTCTGAATCTGGTAAATTTAGCTATGGTCGGATGTACAGTACAGTTACAGAACCGTGGGGTGCTCAAAAAATGAAGAATCACACCTTTTGAGCATTTTTTTGCAAGCCATATTGGAGAGAAGAATGCATTTCAGTGGCTTCAAATTTGTTTGTCTATATGTGGCCTGGGTTGAACTGGTGCCTTTTGAAGATCTGGTGAAAAAATATTGCTCCGTTCAAAAGTTATAAAAATTTTTCATGTCCCATTATAACCTATAGGAAAATTTATATGCGCACTGCGAAAACTTTCGTGATCATATTTTTGTTGTTGAGCTTCCTGAAATTGTTTTCGTGCTGCTGCCGTCTTGTTTTTCAGTTAGTGACAGAGAAAAAATGTTGTAACTCAAAAAATAATGCCCTTTAGTAAACACCAACAGTTGTGTTTACCTATTTGGGCCCTGAGGAACATGCCCCTGGCATTAGCTTTTTACTAGGTGGTCTGCAAATATGGTTTTTAAACTTCTGCCATTTTTTGATCGTGGCAACATTTTTTATTGCCGCGAAAACAATCACGCTCAGGAAAAAAAAAATGGCAACATTCTTGTGGGTGCAATAACATTCCCATTATAGAGACATAAGTGTCATGATAACATTAAAGTAAACATGGTAACACTGCACAAACACATTTTGCTATTTGTTGTTTTCTTTGTCACTTCATTGTGGCAAGGTGGAATTTGCTATTGGCCTGAAATTTTCATAGTTGCAAGCCCTAGTCCCACAGATGTGCCTTTCGGTGGCTTGGTATGAAAACATTGAACAGGCACATAGTTACAGCATTCTGAAGTTCAGACATTTTCCCATAGGATAACATTGCGGCACCCATTACCCCTTTCGGTTCACGTATCTCAAAAACGGTTTGAGATACTGATTTTTCATTGTGAAAATTCTTAGTCCCCCTATAGGGGCAATACATGCAGAAGTAGGTTGGAAAGCCATGAATAACATTAACTTTGAAGTTTTTTCCTACCTTTTACGGTTAATGAGATATTTGGGAATTAGTATTCCAATTGCTCATTTTCATGTATGTAGGCCACTATTACTCCCTCAGAGTTAGCAGTCATAGCGCTTTTTGGTGTTCATATCTCATAAATGATGCAAGATATGGATTAGGTTGACATTTATGTAATTATTACCTTAGTGTGGGCCCCTCACTCTCACTTACACATTTTTGGGTTTTGAGAGTATTTGTTTTGGGAGAGCTGCTTTGTTTGCCATGGGTATGTATGGTTATTGAGAAATGAGGAACATGGTGGGAGTGTGGGTCCCAAAGGGCCCCACACTTCCATTTATACATATTATTTTTTTGGGGGTGCATTGTTTGAAACAGAAGTGTATAATTATGGAGAAATTAGTACCTTGGTGGGACGTGAGGCCCAGAGGGCCCCATGCTTGCACTTAAAGGCACCATGCTCTCACTTGCACATTTTGGCTTTTGAGAGTATTAGTTTTGGGAGACCTGCTTTATTTGCAGTGGGTGTATGGTTATGGAGAAATGAGTAACTTGGTGAGAGCATGTGGACTGAAGTGCTGCTGTGTTTTATAGAAATGTGCATTATTATGCACAGGTTGGTAGCTTGGTGTGAGCCTGTGTAGCTCCATATACCCTCCCCAACACACACAGATAGGTACACTGTTCTTGGGTTAATGATACTACCAGTGCCTGATATGTCATCTGTTCACCCCACCCCCCTGGCTCTCTCCACCCTACAGTTGACTATAATTTTTATAACACACACAGACACAGAGACACAGATCTAATGGTTGCATGACAGTAACACTGTGTCTCTGCATATTGTATTGTCTCTTTCTGAACAATGCATGTCCTGTCTCTCCACAGACTACCACCACATGAATACCAGTGATGTGAACCTGCCCTTGTGATGCATTATATTGCCACTTACAAATATTTGTTGCTTGTGAAAATAGAAAGACAGAGAACAAATGATAGAAAGAAAAATATATATATTTTTTTATTGTATTACTCTAAATGCTTACATTTTCAAAATAATATTGATATAATAAAGATAAAAATAATTTAAAATATTTCTTTCCTTTCTGTAATATGAAAATATATTTATTCTAAATTAAATATTCTTTTCCCCTGTCACTTCTGGAGGGAATATATATATATATATATTTTTTTTAATAAAGAAAAACAGGCAAAAAAAAACACACAGATGTGTTGCTTCATGCCTATGCTGCTGGAGGCTTCATTAAGATGTGGAAGGGTGTGGCCAAGTAGGAGGATTCCGGGGAAAATGGAAGCTTCTGTGGCAGGGAAGGTGCAGAACAGTTGCAGAGGAGGGGACAGAAGTTCTTCTTACTGGAGACCAGGGTCGTGTTCTGTTACTGGTGTTGCTGGAGCCAGCACGATGATGGTACTTGTGAGCAACTGGACAGTCTGATTCAGGTATTGGATTTGTGTATTTGTGGATTTTATTCGATTTTCAATTTGCACTAATTTAAACTGGTTGTCAGAGAGGTATTTCTTGTTGGTTTCCATTAGTTGGATTAATTTGTCTAATTTGAGTTGTGTTGTCTGCTGTTCCCGAATCAGACTGTCCAGTCACTCACACACAGCTGTTGTATGTGACTGATGAGGTTCTGTAGGGGGAAAAAGAAAAGAAAAAAAAAGATAATCATATCTTGAGTTCTGCGTCTGTTAAATACTACTTACTGTGACTGTCAATCTATAGTGTTCAGTACCCTTGTTTGCTTGTTAACATTCTAATAAATAAACAGTACACTGAAACTTGTTTCTTTGCTAAAACTTGGATCCACGACTGGTTGTCGACAAAGATTTTGTCAAATGACCAGACAGCGAAACCAGCAGGTCTACCGCTTTTTGTGGTTGGCAGCCAGTTCCAAAGAAAACAGTGTTTTCTTCAGGGGGCTTCACCCCAAACCCCCCACACAGGTGGCTGTGCCCACCACACCACACCCCCCACTAAGGATTATCAACTCTGAGTCAGAGCTGATTTGGGGGTTGCAAGACCCCTGACAGACAGTGCCAGGATCCAGAGCGGACACCACAGTGACATCGCACTGTAGTCTCTGTAGTGTCATTCGCTGCACCGGTGTCACTGTCTGGGTGGTATACGCAAAGACTTTAAGCAGTGTATGGAATAACTATGATTTAGGATAGATTTTTAACTTATGTACTATTAAATACAAGTCTATGATGGTTGATTGTTGTCTACTGCTGTATATCTACCATGGTAAATATACTGGGTGACAGTTTGTTAAAGTTTTCACAGACACCTCAAGACCTATTTATGTTGATACTAGAACAGTACAATAACATACATTTTGCATAGTACTATACTATGTTGGCTGACTGCTGTTCGCTAAGTAAATCTACTTTCCAGGTAAGTGCTGCAGTGCTGAGCTACACAGTCTGCATGTTTTATTTACTCTGAGCTCATGGAAGGCTTACTACAAGTTGTAATCTAGTAGTACTTATACTTTGTACATATGCAGCCATAGGATTCTCAACTCCAGGGGGTTGCATGTCGGGGGGGGGGTGTGCAAACCATGAATAAAAACAAAATTTTGGGTCGGTGCAAGAAAAACCTACCTGTACCCAAACCCAGCACCCTGTCCACCGAAACCCTGAACCTGCCCACCATGCTACGGGGCCAGCCTGGCAGCTCACTGCAGCACCACCCTTCAAAAACCATCCCTACCCTCCTGCTCTTCGCTGCATGTGCTTACTCCCCCCTCCCCCGTGTGTACATGTACTGACATCCTGTCACTATATGAATGAACCCACCCCTGCCCAGTTGCTCTACCTCATTCCTAGCCCCCATGACATACACCGTGATTCATGCTGTCATTTTTGTCTGTGCTCAACTGCAGCCGTACATGTCTCGAGCTACCGTCATGCAGTATTGCATGATAAAACACATTGTTTCAGATACAGCTCACACCATCTAACAGTGGCAGGGTCATATCCATGGTGGTATGTACTCTTCCATCATTTGACAATGTTAACTACTTGTTATGCAACTGCTGTATATGTTTTAAGACATAGGTATTTACACACCATGCCCATACATCTCAGCTGTCCCTGATTTTCAGGGATATCCCTGAGTTTGCCTCAGAAATTTCTTCTGTCCCTCCTAAATTTGGCATTTCTGTCACTGAAGAGTAGGGATTAGAATCACAACATAATGCCAGCCATTGGTGTTACAGTCTAGTTCTCATTAATAGGTTATATTTATATGGGTTGATGTAACGCTGTGGTAACTATAACAGCCAATTAGATAACATTAATACTCAGAACCTTTTTATACTTGAGCTGTCAAGTAGTATAGCTGTACCCAAATAATAAAATTATAGGAAGACCATCCAAAAAATGTTCAGCAGATGACATGTTATATTGTACACTTCCAGAGACATTTGTTATAGCGTCATGAAGAGCTTCATCACAATGCCACATGGATTCTTTGTATTAGCATTCTATCCCCTAGCACTGTTGAATAACTTGAATCATACAACGGCAAGAAAGAATCCTGGACTCTGATTGGTCAGTGAGTGCCTGACACAGTGATGATATCTCACTATAACATCACTGTATACCTTTGCCAATTATTTGTTTGCTCTTCTGTTAAGAAACAAAGCTATACTGCCTCACTAAAAATGTACTCAAAACATGTTTACATTTTTTTCCTTTTGTATAACATGAAGCCATTGTATAATTGCAGTAAGGCACTCCAAAGTGTGTGTAATTGTGCAATAACATAACTCCTGCGGTGGTGGAATCACTTGGCATAGGCTTGTGCTTCAGTCCTCTCCAGGAGTGCGGTAATAATAAGAAAATACACACCTTTTCATGCCTTATTGCTTAATTGTGCATTCTGACTTTTGAACCTGCATTCTTTGAATGGTGGTGGAAGAAGTATTGTCTGTAAATAAGGACAGTGTTTTTGAAATACACGTGTTAGACTTTTGTTTAGTAATCATTTCTAAAAATACAAATAAGGCATGACCATAGGTTAGCTTAAGGGTGTGACATTGCACCCCTAAGGGATGAGTAAGAGCCTGTTAATGTAACCTGTTGCCATGCTTTATTTTGTTCTTAAACTGTGTCATGCTTTGTACATTTAATGTGTGGTGTACATATGGTCAGATGGTCCAGGCTGTGGCACTTGGTGTTGCTCTTCTTCTTGTTTGACTGTAAGTCTCCAGTGGTTCTGTTGAAGTACAATGACAAATAAAAGCATCTATTATTTTTTATGCAGCGTGACTTACTAAAGAATTGTGTAATGTTACTTCATTGTCATTGCTAATTTTTCACATTTGTTAGATGTACTTTGTAAATGTATTTTTATGTCATGCATAGTTCAAAGTTCAACATCAGGGGGTGCAGAATCCCACTGTTGCTATGGTAACTAAAGCTCCCCTCACACCAAAAAAAAACAAAAAACTGTGTGGTACATTGGGAGCATGCTAAGACAACAACACTGGCATGTTCTTGCTCTCGATGCATTCCCATTGTGTGCCACACTAGGTGCCCATTGCAGTGTGGACAACATCACTCACCATTACCAAACTGATGGGTTATGCTGGGAAGGTAAATGTCTGTGGTGATGTTCTTTTTTTTCCCCCCTGAAACAAGAAAATGGTACCTTGCTGTTGGGTCTCGTGTCCCAACCAGAACCCTGCCTCTGCACTCCCTACCTCCTCAATCCCCCCCCACCTCTCCCCCATTCTCACCCCATATTTAACTGTGTAGTACAGGACATTGATATCTGGTAAAGCATCAAGACGTTTGTACTCTTCAAAGCTGAACGTAAAGTGAAGAAATTATGCTAAGCTGCATAATGGCATAAATACTGGGGGGGGGTCAACTTAGGTGAATAACTGAGTAATTTTTTTAAATTTAGCCTAACATTTGGCAACATGGGGTGCTTTGGACTGTATCTCATTAACACATGCACTGTCATCTTGTTACTTGGTGCTAAAAGATACTGCGGTCAATGCATGGAATCACCTTTTGGGACAATTAACAAAATGATAGTGCAACTGTTCATGAGTTGGGTTATCCAAAAAACTATCTTGCTAAATTTGGTGGACAATTTTCTCAAAAATGACTGTTTCAATCTTGGGGCCCAGATGACAGTATTGACCTCATGAGTTTTGTTCTTCAGGTGTATATGGTGTCACATGACGACCTTAATGAAAATAGAACCTTGTTGTTTGTGGTTGCTCATTTATTACCCTGTGTATATTTATTGGTTAGTGGTTCAAAGTCAGTGGCAGTGAGTGCCAAATACCTCCATAAACCACATATGTGGTTTTATGCAGCTGTATGAGCCACATATGTGCTTTATGGAGCTACATAAACCATGGGCTGATCAGTACTGCACTACTGACAGTGAAACTGCTGAAGAAGCTGTCCTCGCAGTGGATGTTCACAAGTACTAGACAATTGGTTACTCAGTGCAAGACAAGATTGTTGGTGGTAATACTTACCCTTGCAAAGTTCAAAAAAGGCAATATAAACAAAAAAAAAACACCAAAAAAGAACAGTTATTATGCAAAATGAAACACAGAGAAATGTACTATATGGGAATTTTATGCAGTCCTTTTCTGTGTGAGGCCCATATAAACCTCTTGTACTTTTCGATTGTGGTTCATGGGTTGGCACATACCTCTGGGTACACAAAATCCCCATACACCATACTTGTCCATTCATTATTCTATATGTGATTGTTATGGAAAATGCTCATATGTATGAGACTGGAGCACTTTCATAATAAATATTATTATGGCAGTGGGACTCTTGTTTTATTGCCTCTGCACGTCTGTTGGTACTTACATTC
Source organism: Neoceratodus forsteri (assembly GCA_016271365.2). Taxonomy (NCBI): domain Eukaryota; kingdom Metazoa; phylum Chordata; order Ceratodontiformes; family Ceratodontidae; genus Neoceratodus; species Neoceratodus forsteri. Next base: position 409,288,061 of record CM028133.1, on the reverse strand, counting down.
TGATGTTACTATTATGATATTGTTATTTTCCTCCTGTTCTTGTACTTCTGTCCCCTTCTTTGCGGGGACTGGGGCTGGTACAGCTGGTGGTTGCTCACCTGTGACTTCAGCGGCTGTGAGAAATAACAATATGAAAAAAGAATTAAATACAAAATATAGTGATATAACATATTATGCCACTTGATCATATTATATCCATTTATGCACGTTTCTATTTGTTTTGTTTCTTTAAAAAAATGTCAGTAGTGGAGTTATTATGTCATATTATGAGCTGTGCATCATATTTTAACAGAACTCTTTCTACAACAGCTCTTTACTCCTTCAATTAAAGAAAAGAAAAGATGTTTATCTCATATATAAACGTTCATATTTTTGTGCCTGTGCCTGTTAGGGGCATCTGTTCATCATGAAGAAATGCTTGTTTTATGATATAAAATAGACAAAGAAATCCTGGTGTCCTGATTGGTTAGATTTAGTTTTAGCAAGTACAGTAAGGCAGAGCCACCACTGGGTAAAATAAGTGCCTGCCAACCATGGCAACTCACAGAATTCATAAGCTATCTATTTCCTAGTTTCCATCACAAACATGAGTACAGCCTTAAGTCATATATGAAAACATTAAATAGACCCTAAAATAAAAGCACATTAAATTAAGAATATAATTTGATGTTATTTACAGTCATGAGACTCCATCACAGACATGCAGAAATATAAAAAAGTCAAATACTATTCAGAGCTTACATTCCTGGTGTTTGTTTGATAACCATGAAAAATCCCTAGTGTATGCCTAACACTTTGCCACAGAACTCCCTGTTCCTTACCTTGCAACAAATACATTTGAGGCTCTGTCTCCACTGTTTGTGTGCCAATTGAACTCTGCAGAATGTTGCATTTATGTATTCCATGTTACCATTCTGTGTGTGTTTGTGGTAGGGGGGATAATGCTACTACTGGAATAATGGAGAGCTTTGAATAATCTATAAGACATGGCTTGGTGTTGCTAATACTGAGATACCCACCACACCAAGAGGCTGAAGGCACTTGACCTGTGGTCTGATGCCTAACTACGCATCTGGGTGTATGGGTATCTCAGTAACACCAACACTTAGCCATGTGTCATTGCTTGCACAATAAGGCTTGCAACTAAAAGGCAGGCCAGGTTGAAAAAAACTTCCACTTTCAGGCTGCCATCCTGCCCACAAGCTCCACTGTGCCATCACAGTGTGGTCTACCCACTCAGCCGGTAGCGCTGTTGCACTTCCCAAATCATCTGATGACCCCTGCCAGGAAGGAATAAGAGGGGGAGGGAAAGGTTAGGGAAGGGGAAGGGAGGGGGCTTAGTGGTGACCTCACAAGGCCAGGCAGAGGGTCATATGATAAGGCAAGGACAGAGCCCCAGGGATTGGCTAGGGGGGCAGAGCCACAGGAGTCCTGAGCAGGGGTCCTGAAGGGCTATATCAAGCCAGAACAACTTCAGGATGACCTCTTTTGCTGAGAAATTCAACTGAACTTGGAGCTCAGCACATCGTTGGCAATATACAGGTAAGGTACATGGGCAGCTGGGCCTAACAGGCCACATGGCCCAGCATGATCTAGCTGTTTTTTCCTTTGTTTGGTGGCTGGTGATAAATAAGAGGGTAAGAAGAACAGGAGAAGTGCAGCTAACTCATACAGAAATGAGATGAGGTTGGGGTTTTCAAAGAAATTGGAATTTTATTGGTGTTTTGCTTGGCTTGGCTTGGTTTTCTTTGTTTGGTTGGCTTGTGCTTAGGGAGCAGGTTACAAAGCCAGAGAAGTACAGCTAAGCTCAGGCAAAGGAACAAAGAGGAAGTGTATGTTTCACAAAAAGATTTGAAGGCTGGTAGGCATTTTTGCTGGTTCTGAGCTAGGGGCGAGAATGGTGTGGAAGCGGAGGTCCTGGCACTTAGATGTGAGGGATGGAGCAAAGAGGAGGTGTAGGGTTGCAAAAAAATCAAAGGTTGGTTGGCACTTTTTGCTCGTTCTGAGCCAGGAGCGAGAGCGATGTGGAAGCTGAGGTCCTGGCAGTTAGATACGAGGGCCATGAAGATGGCTTGGGCCAGTGCTGGCTGTGCTGGCTTTTCAAGCTGAGGGCTGTCACTAGATAAGTGCTCGCATGGTTGGTATGCTAGACTACCTTTGGAGCAAGTGCGATGCACCTGGAATGGCTAAAATACAAAAAAAAAGAGAGAACAAATGTGTTGCTGGAATGGAAGGGGGCTTGCCATCCGTGGTAGCACTTCGGCCTGGGCATCACTTGCGTGGGTGCATTCGGGGACAAATGGAGGCTACAAGGCCTGGTGGGTCCTGTTGCTGGGACATGATGCTGTGGTGCAGGGGACAAGAGCATGAACTGGGGCAGGCTGGCTGGTCCTGCAATTCGGGGACATCTGGCGTGGCCACGAGAAGGCAGCTATGAAATTACTGGTACATGTTATGGTGTTTCCCTACAAAACTCGGGGTGGTGCATGGAGTTACAGCATTATGGCACCACCTGCAAGTCAGGGGGGCTTGTGGAAAGGTGGCAGAGGGCCACTTGTAACCAGAGACGCCCATTTCTGGGGAGGGAGAAGGATGAATCTGGGGGCTCTGGTGATTGGTCCGCCATTTGGGAAGTGCAATAGAGCTGCCGGCTGAGCAGGTAGACTGGACCGTAGTGGCACCACAGAACTCGTGGGCAGCATGGCAGCCTGAAAGTGGAAATTTCTCGCAGACTGGCCTTGAGGCCGAGATGGCGTGTGACAGCACGTACATGCAGAGTTGTGGTTTCTCTTGGAGGAGGCCCCTCTCAATGGCTAAAAAGTTGCTGAACACTTGGCAGGCATTATGTTGTGGAAGGCATTGTATTACAGCATAGGCTATGAAGGGCCTGTTTTCATAGTGTTTGTTTTCTCCTGGCTGCAGGGGCTAAGAGTGTTTGCTGAGCCCACAATATGCATGATAGCATGGCATAGGGCACATGAGGGCACTGGAATCTGCAGCAGTTCACCAGGGATTGGCAGGACAAAATAAAGCTCTTTCTGGTGGATACTCATGAATTTAGTACACGGGGAACTTTTTTTTTCATTGGATGGGCACTGCATGTGAGACCGCTCCTGTAAGCACATGGGCAATCAGCCATATAGCAGTTCTAGTGGTGCAACATGGACCGGAATGGCCACGTGGGGTAGGCAAGCACCCTCATCAGCCTTTCAGTGGGTGGGGGCAGTGTTGGAGGGGCATCCATGTGGCATCACTGGGGAGGTGATGAACGGAGAGCATTAGCATCACATTCCCCCCGAAGGGCAGTTTGGGTTTACCATGCTCAAGCAGTTATTCACGGTGAGGGGGCATACTGTTACAAGGGAGTTGAGGTCCAGACAATGAGCATGAAGGCCACAGGAGACTGGGGGGAAGGGCATTATGTGGGGGGCAGGCAGGGAAGGCCCTCTCCCCATGAGAAGGGGGGCAGAAGAAGGGAAGAAGCCATCAAGCCGGCTGCGTGGTTATGTGGCTTTTGCAGGCCAGTATGTCCCTGGTGTAGCAGGGCTTGAGGTTGATCCTGGGTTTGTGTGCTGGGGTTTCAAAACAAGCCTTGTGGAAGGGGTCCCATTGGTGTGGCCTTTTTTGGTCTGGCTATTCAATGGCAGGAACGGTGCCTGGGAGACTAGGGCAGGCTCCAGGAAGGATGCTTCACAGAGTGTGGCCACTTATTTCTCATTTATAGGTAGCAGAGACCAGGAGCAGCAATGGCACCTAAGCACAATCTGATGTCCAGGAAAAGATGATGCAAGAGGCTGCAAAGTTGATGGGGCAGATGTCAGAGTTGGTGGCAGCGGCAAAGCAGAGGAAAGCAGAGGAGCAGGCTCAGAAAATGTGGAAGGAATGAGAGGAGCCCCCAAACAGGGGGGAAGAGACCCAGGAGGAAGTGCCACACCCCACACCCATCCCAGCACTGCTGCTGGCACCAGAGCTGGATGGGGAGAGCTTGTATGGGGATAAGAACGGAGTAGATATATCTGATGAAAATGGGTTGAAAGATTATTTGGAAGGGCTATTGGGTGACATGGGGGATGCAGGGATTGAAAAAATGGAATGGGATATGCAGGCCCTGAAAGGGAAAGGTGCGAGTAAAGGGGGACCAGGGACAGGCTAACAAACAGTAAGCTGTATGAAGGACCCCTGGGTTGCTCACTAGGTGACCATGTCCCAGCATCGATCAGAGAAAAGATTTGGAAGGGAGAGTATGTAGACATTTTTGGGCTGGTGAATGAAGACACAGTCATAAAATATGAGCAGAGGGGAAGTCGGAGATGGCAGTGGCTCTGGTGGTCATAGGTTACAAGGCTGAGGAGGCCAAGTACAAAGGGAAGACAATAGAGAATTGGCAAGGTGGGTTTACCATTTATAGTGCGCTGTTGCTGGAGAAGCAACCTGACCTAGCCATTCCACTGTTGACGTACAAGTCTATCATCAGGGATGCATACAAAGCAAAACTGGGGTATGGGTGGCTAAAATATGATGAGGCATTCTGAAAGAGAAAGGCAGCGAAGGGTGATCTGAGGCAGTATTGCACCCATTCTGAGATGTGGGTGAGGACCCTTTCAGATGAAGGGAGTGAGACTGGGGAGGAACAGGTGAAGAGGAGCCCACCGGCCTTGGGGACTAAGACCTGTTGGGGCTTTAACAAAGCCTCCTGCACCTGGAATAATTGCAAGTTCAGGCATGTGTGTTCCAAATGCGGAGGGGTAACACCCAGTCACCAACTGCAGGCAAGGGGGAGAGAAAGGGGGACACAACGGAGGCCAGTACCATGAACAGCCCTTTTGGGGGACCCAGGGGGAGGGCAGGTCAGGGGATGAGGGGGACACCGCAGAGGATAACATAACACCTCCTATGGCTGGAATTAGGAGGGAACAGGGTGCAGGACAGTGGGGTTATGCACTGGTGTGGATGACCATTTCCTTAGCAGTGGTGGAGGAGTGGACTGTGGAATACCCAAATAAGGGGGCAGCGGCACTGCTTAGGGAGGGCCTCCAGACAGGTTTCCCATTGGGTTTTCAAGGAGGGAGGGCAGAGATGAGGGCCAAAAACCTCGGGTCAGTGAGAGGAAAAGAAGGGGTGGTGTGGTCTAAGATTTCAAAGGAAATTGAAACAGGTTGGGTGGAGGGGCCATTGGAGGCCCCTCCATGCACCCACTTTCAGGAATCCCCTTTGGGCATAGTGCCAAAGAAGGCAGAAGGGAAAATCCAACTGATTCACCATTTGTCATACCCAGAAGGCTTGTCGGTGAATGAGGGCATACCAGACCACCTCTGGACAGTATCATATGCCTCCCTGGAGCAAGCCATAGTATTGATCAGGGTAGTCTATGGGGCATGGTTGGCAAAAATGGATACTGAGTCGGCATTTTGACTACTTCCAGTCAGTCCAGCAGATTTGGACCTCTTTGGCTTTCAATTCCAGGGGAGGCTCTACTTCGACATGCCCATGCCAATTGGATGCTTAGTGGCTTGTTCCACTTCCGAAGCATTCAGCACTTGGTTACAGTGAGTATTTGGAGCCAGGTATGGACACAGGAGGGTATTGCATTATCTGGATGACTTTCTCCTCATTGGGGAGACACGGGGGGAAGCACATAAGATATTAATGGACTTCAAGAGGATGTGCCAGCACATAGGGATACCATTGGCACAGGGCAAGACAGAGGACCCTGCCTGTAGGTTGAAATTCCTGGGCATAGAGATGGACATGGAGTGGGATGTTTTATGCTCCCTGGGCCAAAGCGGTGTGGTTAAAGGGGCTGTTGGCAGGGGTGACGGGGAGGAGGAGGGTGCTGCTGGTACAGGTACAGCAACCATTGGGGCACCTTAATTTTGCCTGTAAGGCAATTAGCCCGGGTAGGGCTTTTATGAGGAGATTGGGAAGGGCCACAGGGAAGGCTAATGGCTGCACCACTGGGTGGACATGTTTAAAGGGGTGCAGGAAGATTTTAAAGTATGGGAGGAATTCTTGGACAGCTATAATGGAATAACATTTTGGCAAGATGAGTGGGAACAGAGTACTGATCGAAAGTTGTTTACAGATGTTTCAGGCACCCAGGGGATGGGGGCATATTTCCAGGGAAAGTGGATGTTGGAGGCATGGCCAGAGCACTGGAGGGCAGGTGACCTGCTGAAGGACATCACATTTCTGGAGATATTTCCGATCTGGGCAGCGTTGGAAGTATGGGGTACCAGGATGAGGGGTAAGCACATCTTTTTCTGGTGCCACAATAAAGGGGTGGTGGAGATTATTAATAGACAAGGCGGGAAGACTGAGACAGTGGGCAGGATACTTAGGCATATGGTATTGCTGGGGCTGCAGCTGAATTTGTTTTTCAAAGCCCAGCATATTGAAGGAATTAAGAATGAGGTGGCTGACAGTCTTTTCCATTTACAGCTTGGAAGGTTTCGGGAGCTGAGGCCGCAGGCAGCGACACACAGGACCAGGATCCCGGAGGCTGGAGGGGTACAGCCAGAGCTCTGTACCATGGTTCCTGATTGACTAACACTTTAAGGGCCTATGAATGGGGGTGGGTGAGATTTCAAGAATTTAGGGGGGAGCACAGGTGGGGCAGGGACGAACCGGCCCAGAATGAACAGGTAAGAAGGTTCATAGTGGAAAAGTGGGAAGAAGGTCTGGCCCCCGCCACTGTGGTGGTACACTTGGTGGACATCAGTTGGGTATGCCAGGACAGGGGATGGCAGGATGTCGCAGCCAGCAGGGCAATAAAGAAGATGGTTGTGGGATAGCAGAGGGAGCAGGGCATATAGAGAGATTGAAGACACCCCATTAAGGGGCAGCTGCTGTGGGGGTATTAGGGGCAACATGACAGGTGTGCTCATCAGCCCACAAAGCAACCCTCTTCAGGGCTGTTTTTGCTGTCATGGCAGCAGTGGCCTCCCAGGTGGAGGAGGTGGTGGCCTCTCGTAAGGCAACTGAAGAGCAGGCGCTAGACGCTAACACATAAGAGACTTTCTTGGGGGCACGATAAAGTGGTCATTAGACTGGCCAGGTCCAAAACTGACCAAGGGGAAGAGGGACCACAGAGTCACTGGTACAGCAGTCGCAGTCCACCACCTGTGCAGTGGCTGCACTGGAGGCACATGAGAGCATCTGGGGGGTAGTGGGGGGGGGATTTTGTTCTGCCATGGGGCTGGTTCCCCAGTTACCAGATTCCAGGTGGGGGTAGTGCTTAGGAAGGCTCTGGCATTTGTGGGTGAGGACTCAAGAGAGTTTGCCCCTCACTCCTTTCGGATTGGGGCAGCTTCAGAAGTGGCAGAAAGAGGGGTGGCAGTAAAGGAGCTCCAGAGGTTTGGGTGCTGGAAGTCCACTTGCTACAAGAGGTATATCAGTGTTGATAACAGCAACTCACACTATTTCTCTTGTTCCCGTGGCAGGTTCCAAGAGGAAGGTCTGGATAGTGGGGAATTCCTTCATCTATAGGGCAGAAGGGTTTGCGGTCACCACATCTAAGGGCACAGAATTACGCTACAACATGAAGCACACCAAGGTGCTATAGAAAGGCATTAGGGGCATGAGGTGAGCCCAGCTACTACCACTGTTGGATGAACTGAGAGTCCAGTGGGGCAGGCCAGATTACATCATCATACACCTGGGAGGTAATGACTTAGGGGGTATTCCATGGGGAGTGCTGGGACAGAACATACTGGGGGAATTGGAGACGATTAAGGGGTGGTGGCCAAGGGTGACTATTGGCTGGTCTGACAGCACCTTAAGGAGGGTGTGGTCAAAAACGTCACATTGATTGAAGAGGTGAGGAAGCAGCTGAATAGGAGGGTAGTGAGGGATGCAATTGAAATGGAGGGGGTTGCACCAACAACATAAAGATATTTCTTTTAACCAAGCTGCAGTTTACAGGTCTGATGGGGTGCATTTGTCAGAATGCTGCATGTGTCTGTTTTTAATGCCTATTGGGAAGCTGGTTGGGGAGTTAGCTAAGAAAGGCCTGAGATAGTAGCCCATAGTGAGGGAGCCCCACCATCCATTGCAAGCTGAAGGTGGGGTAGTGGATGAAGGAAAAGAGGATTAGGGGAAGGGGCAGAAAGGGGAGGGGGAGGTGACACAGGCTGGGAACAAAGAACCCAGACACGGTGTTAAGGCAGGGAGGGGGGATAGGTCCAGGTACTGGATTCAGAAGTGTCTAGGCCTGGAGGGTGAAGGCCCGGGGTAGGTGGAACTGGGCTGGTTATGGTGATAAATGGTCTGGTTCTGGGGCCAAATGCATAGTGTCCGGACCCTGAAAATGCAAAATGAACAAGCAACCATAGGAAGGAAGTGGCCGGAACCAAGAATAATTTGTGGATTGAATTGTTTATAATGTACAGATTGAAAGATGACAGTGACAATGTAAATATCTTTGTGCCAAAATAAATATTGCCAACGAGCAACAAAAAAGTAACAAAGTTGTGGCGTTCTTCATTATTGGGAGGGGTTCAGGGAACAATGTGTTTGCACAGGGGAAAAACAAACTTGAGCTTTGGTATTTTGTGCTGTGCAAACAGGTAGTCATTAAAAGTTAAAAAACAAAACAGAAACAAAATGACATAGGTTCTACTCATCTTTAGCCCATGGACTATTGAGATGGGGTACATTATCATTTACTTTATCAGTACCTAGTCATGTGCTGTTGTATTTAAAACAAACATCTGTACTTACAGCGAAGGACTCGATCTCCAAAGTTCAGCTTCCTCACCTGAAACCACAGCTGGTACGCTGGCTCATACCAGTCCTGGTCCTTCTCAGGCACCTTCCCTGCGTCTTTCATTTTATAAAGTTTCTGCTGCAGAAGCTTCCATTTTCCCCTGCATTTCTTCCATTTTTTGTTTTCAAGCCCCTTTTCGTGGTGTAAGTACTTGGCCACACCCTTCCACATGTCTTCGAGGGGCATATTAGTGGCCCTCATAATAATACATGGGTCATATATTTTAGTAATTGCCTCCAACAGCATAAGTAATTGGTATGCTGTCCAGTATTTACTCATGGCTGTAAGAAAAGTACAGATAAGAACAATGAATGATTTATCATGGTAATATTTATTGTACCATAAAAATTCATGATAAGATATTATCTAGTTATATACAAATTAGAGATGCAGCCGTGTCTTGCCAACCTGTTCAGTCGCACAGACAAGTTAAGTTTTTTGCACACTCAAAATAATAAGTAATACAACACAATCTGCATGGGTGGGTAAGGATTTGAAGACATGAGCCTGGATATTCAAAAGAGTTGAGCCAAGCGCAATAGGGTTGCGCTCGCACAAGTCCGAAATTGCGCCATTCTGCGATATTCAGCAGGAGGCAGTTGCGCCACCGAAAACATGCTGAGCAACAGCGCAATGATAATGAAGGCATGCACAACCAAAGGGGAGGAACCATGCATAAAGGGCGCAGTGTGATGTTCAAAGACTTGCGCAATGCGCAACAGTGGAGCAAGTGGAAGTTGCGCCATAGCAGAAATGAGCCAAAATAAAAGGAGCAAGGAAGAGGCGCAAGAACGCTACAGGAAGCCACATGAGGCAGAGGGAGAGGCAGGGACAGGGAAAGTGTCAGAAAGAGGGCAGGCCAGGAAAACTAACAGCAGAAGAGAGGCACAGGGAAGGTGTGTGGAGCCACATTCAGAGGCCAAGCACAGACAGGTGTACCGGTGCAGGGAGGTAGCAGTCAGGACAGGCGGAAGCAAGCAACAGCTGCTGGAGGAGCATAAGCCAGGGATGTGGCCAGTGCCACCTTGCAGATGGAGGCCGTAATGAGGGGGGTGAGAAGGCAGGTGGCAGGGGGATGTGGCCGTGGAAGGGCCCGTCAGTGGTATACCCCCAACAGGCAGTACCGAGCCCGCACCAGCTTTGAGCTGTATACAGATACCGAGATTGTGGGCCAGTACCGCCTGAACAGGGCAATACTGAGGTGGCTCTGTGAGCTGTGCAGTGATGTGATGCAGGCACCCACACGACGGAGTCATGCCCTGTCAGTGGAGACAAAGGTAACAGCCTGCATGTGCTTGCTCACCACGGATACCTTTCAGAGACCAACTGGGGACACCACAGGCATAACCCAGTCGGCCACATCACGCAACCTCACCCAGTTCCTCAGCACACCACTGCCACATGCTGAGGAGTACATCCATTTCCCCAGCACTGTGGCGGAGTGCACAGCAAACATTCAGGAGTACTACAGGGTAGCACATATGCCTGGCGTGCTAGGAGCAATAGACTGCACCCATGTGACCATACGCACACCACCTGGTGAGGAGGGGACTGCATACATGAACCACAAGGGCTATTCCAGCATCAACTGCCAGGTGGTGTGCGATGCCAGTGGGCGCATCATCAATGTCTGTGCCACGCACCCTGGGGGAGCACATGATTCATACATCTGGCACCAGTCGGCACTGTGTCACCAATTTGAGAGTGGGAACATCCCCACAGGACACCTAGTGGGTGAGTATGCAAACCAAATGGACATATCCCAGGCCTGGGGGGACATGGCCAGAGGTGCCATGGGTGTGGCCTACAGGGCTTGGGGCAGGCCAAAGCTGAACATGAAACTAACCTCCACCCTCTGCACACAGGTGACAGTGGATACCCACTCCGTCCCTGGCTGCTTACACCCTACCGGCGGCACGCGATCCCATTGCAGCAACGCTACAATGAGGCACATGCCACCACACGCAATGTCATTGAGTGGGTGTTCAGGATGCTGTAGGCACGTTTCTGTTGCCTGGACACCTCTGGTGGTGCCCTACAGTACAGCCCCTCAAAGGCCTGTGGGATATTCCTGGCCTGTTGCATCCTGCACAACATGGCCAAAGAATGTGGGATAGCTGTACAGGTTGAAGAGGGGGACAGCAATGGGGACGATGGGGACGCTGGTGACGATGGTGATGGGCAGCCCCCCCTTGGCCGACGAGACCCCGACTGATCTGGCTGGCACAGCAGCACTCGGGACACCATCACAGAGGAGCACTTCAGCCAACCCAGGTAAGTCATGGTGCATGCACAACCACCAGTGGCTAAGGCACAACCCACAAACATGCATGGAAACACACCAGGGTGCATGCTGGCAAGGGATGTGGCAGGGACAGAAGCACACACACACAACCAGGGATGGGTGAACATCAACACGCCACATGGACGGACACACACACATGCACACACACAATGCACCAAACGTGCACAGAGGGCAGGAGGAACACCAAGCCAGAACGCCAACCCTAGCAACACACATGTCCACAGGCCACCACGTCCACTGTCTGTCCATGTGCGTGTGTCAGATGCTGGGCACCATCACACTTTGGTGTACAGAGCAATGCAGGCATCATCATGCACACGTACCTGTGGACAGCAGCTGGGAGGGTGTGCAGGTGGACCATGTGTCCGAATGCAGGGCCGGGCATCCACCTGTGCATTGCCCACTGAAACACACAATGCACACAGGGCAGCACCAGACAGTGCCCACACTGGGAGACAGGTCAGTCTCGCAGCACAGTGCCACGGCCACCTCAGATGTGTGGGCAGCCCCGCCGAGACCCGCCAGCACTGGCACACTGACCACAGGCCTCATGGGGTGGCATCGATGGTCCCCAAGGGGTTCCACTGCGCGAACGTGACCGTGCCAGCACAGGGGTCTGCAGCACACCAAACATGCCTGCACCAGGAGTGCTCGGGATGCCCACAGCTGAACCCAGCATCGACAGGGTGGGTGTCGCACATCGCTGGGAACAGGGAGTGGATAGCGCACTGTGTGGTGTGAGTGATGTATGGGAACCTGACTGTGTGCCCATTGTGGCCCTGACAGCAATGAATGCCTGTGCATGCCTGTCAATGACAGTGGTCACATCCTCCCACAAATGGTCCATCCGTGACAGGATCCTATCGGTGTCCCTGCTGTGATGCTCCTCTACCTGCTCCAGAGCCACACACAGTGCCTCCACGGACATTGCAAGCCGCATCTGCTGCTGGACCGATGCCCACAGTAGGCGGGTGTGCTCATCCAAGAGGTCGTCTGCCTCCTCGGCATCCTGTCCCTCAGGGTGTGCACGGGCCTGATGTTCAGCACCCCTTGAGGGTGGGTGCTGCACACCAGGACCAGGTATGGGCAAGTCCACAGGTGGTGCACAGACGCCGCCGCTGAACCCTGAACCCCCAGTCCTGGTGGGCGACTGCTGCTGCCGCCCCTCCGACTGCTGTGCCCAAGGGCTCAGTAGTGCCGCCGCAGTGGCCACAACAGTCCCACTGTCCTGACCACACACCGGTGCTGCCCCACTGGTGCTGACAGGCACAGCCTAGGACTGTGCTGACATGCTGGCCCACTCAGCAGCACCAGCCAGAGCCATGGGTGCAGCTGACCTGCTGTGTGTCCATTCCATGGCACACACGTGTCACTGCCCATGATGGTTGTGTCTTCATCACTGGTGCAGGTCTCTGCCCCAGCCAAAGATACAGCATGCTGGCATCCTTGGACGCCAGAATGCTGAGACACAGGAAGGGCTTCCCCACACCTGTCTCAACGACATCAGTGTGGACAGCCAGGCGGCCCCACTGTCATGCCGATCCACAGAAACCTGTGGAGGTGGATGGTCCAAACTCCGACTCTGGCCGACTGTCCTCAGTGGACAGGCTCACCAATGTTGACCCATGCAGATGATCAGGATCTGTAAGGGAAAGCAAAGTCATGTTACTGCGTGTTACCTACCCAGACCCCCCAAGGCAGACCATGGCTTACCATGCAGAGATGGGCCACCACCCATCTGGAAGCCACTGCCTGGAACTCTCTCTATGGCACTGCGGCACATGCTTGCAGCAAGCCTGTCCTCTGCTGGTGTGAGCTGCACCACCTCCGGCTGTCCCTCGCCTGTTGCAGCACGTGCCGCCCTGATGGCAGCCACCTTCTCCTTCACCCTCCTCCTGTCAGTACCCATCTTCTTCTTACACTCCTGCATGGAGCACTGGTGGCTGCCATGCAGGTTCACAGCACATGCCACCTCCTCCCATGCAGCAGTATGGGCTGGAGGGGTGCCCTGCCGTCCACTGAGCAGTGGCTCCTAATCCAGGTAGGCCTCGAAAAGTGCCTCGGTCTCAGCCGTCTTGAAATTGGGCCTCCTCCTCCGCCCACCACTGTTGTCCTCCTCACCCGGAACTTGCTCAGTCATTATTCAGCCTGTAAGGATGGTAGTGGTTACCTGTGACTGTGCAGTCCAAAGCATGTCCCTGAATCCACAGTCCACACTCCCACACAGCATGCAACTCACCAATAAACTGCAGTAACCGACTATGGCCACTGCAGCACTTTGTCGCACTTTTATAGTGCAATGCATGCAAATTAGGTGAGGAGCAACTTTAATTAGATGCAAATTGTGGTGCTGCGCCATTGAATGGCTGATTGGATGATTTGCATATAACGGCTGAATATCACGCTTTTGCGCTTTGGCCAATTGTGTTGAACGTGCTGAGCCAATGGCACAGTTCCGTGGCATGAATAGTACACCTCACTGCACATGCCCAGGCTGCTGACGCTGGCGTCTGCTGCACTGATGATGTGCTGTGTGCAATGGTCAATGCAGGGCACGGCCACCATTGTGCCAGTGTCGCTATAGTGAAGGTCACTACATGGCGCTGTGACAATGGGCCTCCATAGGTGCAATGGCACAACTGCCCGATAGTCCGCTGTGGCGCTGGCAAACAGGCAACCAATCATGCTATATGCATAGTTGTGCGATGGCGCTGTGCGTGGCCTTGTGCCAGAGACCCTTGACCCTGTGCCCAACCTTTGCCCCCTTGGCACCATGCGTCAGGCATGGGTGCACTTCTATCGTGCTGTTCGGTACCAGCGCAATAGGGAATGGCAGCGCTGTACCATGCAACATTTGCATGTGGGCTACCGCACTGCAGAGCGCCATATTGCCTACTATAGCCATTGAGATGGCACTCAGAAGAGCCCCACAGTGGACTGCCATAGAGTTGGCCAACCTTGTGGCTATTGTGGAGCCACACCATGGGCCTCTGTTTGGGGAGGAGCCACTGGACAGAACCAGGATTCAGGTCTGGCAGGGGGTGGCCACTGACCTGGAGGAGGCCACCAGATGGAGGAGAACCATGGAGCAGTGCAGGCACCACTATGGAGACCTCAGGAGGAGGGAGCCAGACCTACTAGCCCATCTGCGGTCGCGTGCCAGGAGGGGCACGGTGCCACGTCCAGGTGGGTGATCCGTCTATGCACTTGTATTGTCCATATGGGTAACAGTGTTGTATGTGTCCAGCACATAGGGGAGGGCTAGTCTAGGGTTGGCTGTGGAGGTGTTTACAGGGTGTGGGGTGGGTGGTCTGGCTGGGTGGGTGGGCACACACATTGGGGCAGGGGGACTTTGCTTCAGGATTGTACTGATGTTCTTCTCTCCTTGTTTCCCCCACAGGCATGGATGAGAGTTGCTGGATGAGGGAGGAGCGGTCGAGGGAGGAGGACAGAGCGTCCAGGTAGGACGTGGACCATCACCGCCGACCTGACCAGCCCGATGAGGGTGAGTGCCATAACTCCATGATTACTATTGCATGCTTTGTAACAGGGTGGGCAGCGGGCCATGGCCACCATCCATGGACACCACTGCCATGCACGCAACTTGTGACAGTCAGCACTGTCCAGTGGCACTGCATGTCTGGGAGTGCGTCAGTGGTGGTCCATGCGTTCACCATGCACATGGCTGTGGCACTGCCTTCACACCACATAGCCACGTTACTGTACAGCCATGGTGGTGCTGTGTAGGACATGGGTGATGGGTGTGTGCAGTGGTCCACATGGCTGTGGCTGTCTGGGTGGGCAGGTCTTGTGGACACAGTCACTGTGGGTGGTCGCACACCATCACAGGGGCGTGGCACATGGCTGTTTGCCATGCACAATGGGTGGGCTGCAGGGGGATGGACAGTCACACCTATTGACTCTGCTCCCTTGTCCTAGGTGACTGGAGGCTCCTGCAAATTCAGCAGTCCATTAATGAGCTGCTCCAGGTGGCCAGGGAGACTCTGCAGCTCCTCCATCAAATAAACTGCCATGGGGTCAGGAGGAGAAGGAGGAGCAAATATCAGTGCCAGGAGGAGGATGACCAGGGTGGCCGTTAATGTCCCCATGGCCCGACTACCACCTTCCCCCTTTGATCCACCCTCACACCCCTTCTTCCCTCTCCCATATGTTCACCTCTGCCTCTTACCCACCCCCACCTTGTTTATGCCCCCCACATTTGTACATAGTTCTGTATATAGCTATTTTTGATATGTTTCAATACAACTATTTTGATATGAATACTGTGGTGGTCTCTGATTTGCAGTGGGCTATAGGTGCTCAGCTGCAGTGGTGTGCATGGCGTCTGGGGTGGTGAAGTCATGAGTATGTGTGTATGTCCATGGGGAAGTGACTATGGTGTGGGAGTAGCTATCAGTCGGTGTCTGTGGTGTGTGTGTTGTTCCCTGTGCATTGGATTGCTGTGTGCAGTGGTTCATGGTGCATGCTCTGTGTCCATGGTGCCCCTGTCAACCCATCCATGGCCTGTGCAGCTGACACCCTTGCATGTCTGTGACCTGCAAGATCTGCTGCCATGTCACTGGTGGCTGTCCATGCAGGGCAGCCACTGTACCCGTCACAATGCTGAGTTGTCTCCCATCACTGGTGTGCTGCATGTTTGCCTCAGGTGACACTGTGGCCTCCACGGTTGTTGTCCCACCTCCATGCTGTGGCTTGTGTGTGTTGCAGGGGATGTGCACCACTGTCTGTGACTTATGCTCCAGGCATATGATGGTGGCGTACGGGTCCACAGTGCCTGCGCAGGGTGGCTGGCACTCCTGTGCCATGGAGGACTGCAGGCTGTGTGTACACAGTTTCCATGGGCCCACACTGGGGGCTTGGTTGCCATGCTACTGCATCCCTGTATTATTGTCCCCTTGGGTATGGGTGGGTGTTTGTCCCTGCACTGTGTTGCATCCGGTGTGGTGCATGCTTCCACACACCACTGTGGGTGTCTGTGCTGGCTGTTGTGGCCAGTGGTGGGTCGGGGTGTGTCACTGGACTACTGTGCAGGGTGCTGTATCACTGGTGGTGGTGTCAGGGGCATGCCCTGTCCTGTGTTGGGTACCTCTTGTGCCGACGCATGGTCGATCTCTCAGCTGTGCCTCGGGGTGATTGTGCATGTTGGCACTGTGTCTGCCGTTGTTGCATTGCCATGTGCTGCCACCCACTGCTGGGTGCTCATGGTGAGGTTGGCTTGTATGGTTCTGTGGTGCACGAGGTTGCAGTGTCACAGTGGGGGTGGTGGTATGCATGGGGTTTCCTGCAGTGGTCATCACTGATCATGGGGGGTGTCTGGGGGTCACGGTGCAGGGTGTGCTGTGCACTGGGGGGATGGTGTGGCACAGGGTGGTCTGCCCTCCTTGTGTGGCAGTCTCAGCTTGCCGGTGGGTGTGATGGGGCACCATGGCCCGGCTGTGGGTTGTTTGCTTGTATCCATGGGCTGGTGGTTTTTCCAGCCTTCCCCCAGTTGTGCTGTGCTTGAGGTGTGGGGGGACGATGTCAGTTCTGCTGTGTGTTCCTGTGCCCATCTGTGGCATGGGTGGTGGGCCCCTACCTCCCTGGTTGTACAGTTACATTGCTCTGCAGCTGGGGGGCTCCCTGCTTGTGCTATGGTACCTCTGGACTGCTCAGCTGGACATCCCTTGTTGTGCCATAGCATATCATATCTGCTCAGCTTCCCTTCCCTAGTTGTGCTATGGCGCAGGTTGTGCGATATTCAGATTTTGGCTGTAGGCGCAATTTGGCTTGCTCCTTTTTTGAGTAACGCGTCTGTTGTGCATGGGCGCAATAGACTTGTGCTTGCTCCTGCTATTGCACACTTTTTGGGTGCAGTTTGAATATCCAGGCCATGGTCTATGTCTGTGTAATTTATCATGTCGTGTGAAAAACAAATTTGAATGGCAGACAGAGATTCAGACATGCAAATATGAAAAAAAAAACAGAGAATGAGCTTGTAAAGAAAAATAATTTATCCCCCCCCACTTGCCACATACACACATGTAGACAGATGCAAATTTTAACTTATGTACCCTCAGATGATCAGGCAGCATGAGTGAGTGAGGTATTGCAGACATACAATGTGTCCTGCTGTGTGTTAAAGGTTTTAGTATGTGTTACTACCAGATGTACACCTGCCTCCATTCACACAGTTTGTCTCACACCTTTGCTGAGTTATCTGTTATGTGTAAGTGATGCTGTGTTGAGAAACAACAACTTGCAACATTAGTTCACAATTATACAATGTTGTATCAATAGGCACAGACACATGCCATGAACATGCTGCATTTTCTCCCTCCTCCGGCCCCTTCCTGCTATGTGGTCACAGTGTGTGGTTGAGGGACAGCAGACATACAATTAGCTGTATCATTTATAACAAATTACTGTAACTCCTACTTCTGAACATACAGTTTGTGTAGTCAGTGTAACTCCCCCCCTCCAGCATTACTATTGTTTAGTGAGATGACATGTACTTATAAGTGTCACTAATTCTATTTTTGACAAATACAGTTGGATCTTAAAAGAGCCTTTTGGTTGTTGCAACAGTTGCCAAAGACACACTTTTCTTCAGATCACAGACTGGATGCATGTCAGAGGTCTCCCAAAAATAAGCAATTGCCAGTGTCTGAGAAGTGCACACCATCTCTTAGGTACAGCCACTTTTTAAAATACTTGATTTCAGTGTGACGTATTGTGTGTGTGGCCAGATCATGTAGAAATCCAGAGATGTGAATGTTTACTTTTTTTCTTGCTCTGTCGAGCAGATACATATGTTGATCTGTACGCCAGACCATACACTCTATAATATCTGAATAGATTATTTTACAGGTGGGTAACATCTCAGTAAATGAAGCTAGTTCAAGTTTAGCTTCAGCAACTACATCTATCCACCTTTTATTGCCCAAATCATTACCTCCTTGATGGATCAGCAGTATGTCTGGCGCAGAGTGGTTGCTCAATAGGTTTTGCATGGTTGGCATGAGCTGCTCCCATCTCATTCCTCCCTTGCCAAACCAGTGAACCTTGCAATTAGTAAGGTTCAAGTCACTTCCAAAATGACTCCTATTGGCATATTCACCACCTCAAAAAATTTAACTGCTGCCTACCATCCACATACTGTAGTGATTCTCGAGTTTTCTGCCATGATCTAAGTTTCTTCAAAAACAGAGTGACAGAGAGCTCAATAAGACAGTTTGAATCTACTGCTGGCTACTGGCATCTGAATAACCGTGACAGCAAATTTCTAATAGCTTTCTTATTCTTCCTGAGAGAGATAGCAACAGTGCTAAACTAAATATGTATTAGCTGTTACTACTTCTATGGTGCCAATCAAAAAATTATACTTCATCTGTACTAGAGAATATTTTGTTATTTGCTGTGGCACAGACTAAACACAGTTTTGTTTTGATGGGAATGAATGGCTCTCTGATTGGATGCTTTGAAAGGAGACAGCAGAAGATGCATTCTGATTTGCTGCTAGCTAGTTTGATACACATGTGCTTGTTATGTGGGAGTCCCTTTTGAATTGACATTTGTGGTGGTGAGTACTGTTTCAAGGACTGTCAAACTGTTAAAATTTATAATGAAAAGAATAATTTAGCATTGAAAGACTTACTGTACTGAAGATAAATATTTGCTGCAAAATACAATTAGTTCAAACTGTTAATATCTGTTAGCCCACATTTATTTATAAATGTTTACATGATGAACTTACTGTCAATGCTGGTTCCTCATGTTGGTTTCAGAAAATGGTGGTAGTTCCTCCTTCTTCTTGAGTTTTATTACAGTATGATTGGCTGACTAAGACTGTTTCCTGTGGTATATATTTGTTTGTAAAAAAAATTTTTTTTTTGGATATATTAGTGGTGTGATATAATTTGCTATTATGGAGTGTCAATCTTGTCTCAGTGGCTTGTGATTTGTTAGATTTGGTATGTGGGTGTTTTTTCCAGAAAAAAAATATGGCCACTCTTACTGGAGCAAGTTCATAAATTGGTCTCATTCACACCAATTTAGTAATTAACATGATCCATTTGTGTGGTTTTAGCAGTATGTTAGAGTTGTGTTGCTTAAAAATCCCATTTTTGCACCATTTTGTGGTTTCTAGCATTTCTAGATACAAATTTTACCCACTTTCTGGTTTTAAAGCATCATGGGAGAGAAAGGTAGAAGGTCACACAAGTTTGATAACAAAATGTGTGCATGCTAACATTTTTTGATCACATGCATACTAGTGTGTTATGTATAGCAGAGCCTCATACTTTACAGTTTTAACCTTGAAAATGTTCACGGTTACATTTTTTTACTTTGCCAACATAATGTATTTCAATGGGACTCACTCATGAAGCTCAAAAACATTATGCATTTTGATAGAACTCACTCTTGCAGCTCAAATAAACTGTAAACTTCAACAATATTCTATGGTTCCATTTCAGTTATTTGCATGGCTAGAACATTTAAGAGATTATACATTCATGTATTAGCTGAAGATAGAGAGTGATATATTATTACAATGATATTTATTTTAAGTGTTTATTGCCAAATCTTTATGGTAACAAGTGACTTATACAAAAAAAAATATTTTATAGGTGTGTGATCCTGTATCATTAAATTTGCTGAAAGCTGTGTATTTTGAGTAGAGAAAAATGCCTACAAAATATAGACCTCAGAGAAAATGTAGAAGGGATAAATATAATACTGATGTTAAATTGATGAAGAGTACTGTGGGCAGAAAACATACTAGGAAAGTTAAGGACAGTGCAAGGTCTATCAACAGTAAAAGGTTGCCTGGTGATAATGACATGCCTGCCTCAATTTCTTCCTTAGAAAGAAATGTACAGTGCTTGCTCCCTCAACATCATGTTGTGATAGTGGAGCATAGCAGAACTCCATGGGTTGCAAATGTTTCTACTGCAACCCATAAACAAAAACACAGTTCTGCTATTTGTGTCAATCTTAGCAAGTTGACATTTTTCCAAAAGCTGTCTTCAAAGGCTAAGGTTGATTGGATTATTTCTACCATAATGAGACATCAAGGCAAATGACTGAAGAGTAAGTTGTCCTTAATGAAACTACAACTTAGAGTTTGTAGATCTGTGAATATGGCACTTGCTGTTCTTTCATGTTTGTGGAGCAAAATGATGAGAGGGATTGAACGCTTTACTGTAACAGTGCAGTCTGTTCACAGTAGACTGCAAAATGTTGAGAGTCTCAACAGACACAACTTTTGTGAAGTCTTCCAAGGCATATGGCTACATAAACAGCACCCGGAGGCTTTCTTTTGGCAGGAGTCTTACAAACCAGTTTCTAAGAAGCTTGTTATCTCTCTTGATGAGGTTGGTAAGGTTTATAAAGTCTTGAGTCTGACACGTACTGAAGAATCAAGTGTCTCAGATGATGAAACAGCCTCAGCAAGTGAGACACCAGCCACAAGTTATGCATCATGGAGATGGTCTGCATCTGTCCAGGGGGGGGAACCAGGATCCCAGGTGAGAGGTTTAAATGCTTCATTGGCAAGCATTTAAACTAGCCAAGGGGGGGAGGCACTGAAAAGGAGCAGGGAAATCCCAGCCTCCCCCCACAAAACATGGTAATTAGTGAGGTAAACACCAAGGTAGAGAAGTCATTAGGGAGAAGGACAGAGGTAAATGAAAAAAGACAAAGGCAGTAAGGACAGGAATGGGGCTAAATGGGGTAAGGCCATCAAAAAGTGGAGGGTGATGAGTACAATGCCCATAGTCTGTGTAACAAGCTCCCTGAACTAGTGGCCTTGATGGAAGAGGGTTGCCCGGATATTGTGGCAGTCACAGAAACATGGTACACAGAGAACCATGACTGGGATGTCAACATACCAGGATACACAATCTACAGGAGGGACAGGGAGGGTAAAAGAGGAGGAGGAGGAGTAGCTCTCTATGTAAAGGAAGGGATCAAAGCAACAGAACTAAAGAGTAAACAGGGAGCAGATGAGGCACTCTGGAGCACCCTGGAGACAGGAAATGGCACCACAATCCGCATGGGGGTTGAAAACAGACCCCCAACTCAGGGGGAGGGAATGGACAAAGAAATGATAGAAGGCTTCCTTAGAATGACAGAAAAAGGGGAGATATTGCTGATGGGGGACCTGAATATGCCAGTTGTTAACTGGAGCACCTTTGCTGCAGGCCCATCCAGGAGCATGATCATTCTTGATGCTCTACATGGGGCTTGCCTCAGACTGCTAGTATTGGAACCCACTTGGGAGGGAGCAATCTTAGACCTGGTACTCTCAAATGGGGATGGAGAAAGAATCTCAGATTTAGAAGTGGGTAGCCATCTGGGAACAAGCGACATTCACCATAAACACAGCCATACAATCAAGCCATACAAAGGCAAGAGTATTGGACTTTAGGAGGTCTGACTTTTGGAAAATGAGAGAGTGCCTCAGAAAAGCACTAGCAAACAGGCAAGAAAGAGGGGTGGAGGAACAATGGGGAGTAATCAAAACAGCCATCACAGAGGCAACAAGCCTTTGTGTAAAGCAAATCAACAAAACACAACGAAGGAAAAAAATGCTATGGTTCTTAAAAGAGGTGGCAGGGGAGGTTAAGGAGAAGAGGATAGCATTCAGGAAATATAAGGAAACACAGAAGGAGCAGGACAGAGAACTTTATCAGTTAAAGCAGAAAGAGGCTGGGAAGGCAGTCAGAATAGCAAAGGCCCAAACCTAGGAAAGGATAGCCAACTCTGTTAAGAAGGGGGATAAGACCTTTTATAGGTACATTTGGGAGTGGAGAAAGACCAAAGGAGGGATGCTGAGGCTTAATAAAGGGGATGGAATGTGGATAGAGGGTGACAGTGAAAAAGCAGGGATACTGAACGAATATTTCTGCTCAGTATTCACAAAGGAAGAAGAGGGAGAGCTACCTAAACCGAACAAGAGAAACACTCTGAAGACAGGGGTCTATACCAGTCCATTTATAGAAGCAAGGGTTCTGAAAGAACTAATAAAATTGAAGGTGGACAAAGCAATGGGGCCTGATGGGATTCACCCTAGAATTCTAAAAGAACTAAGGGTAGAACTAGTGACACCGCTGACTACTCTCTTTAACAAATCATGGGAAGATGGGGTGGTACCTGAGGACTGGAGGAGGGTGGATGTGATTCCTCTTCACAAAAGTGGGAGCAGGACAGAGGCAGGAAGCTACAGACCAGTTAGTTTGACCTCAGTGGTAGGGAAAATGATGGAATCACTTCTGAAGGAAAGAATTGTTGAGTACCTAGGGGCCAGTGGGGCACAGGACCCAAGGGAGCATGGATTCATGATGGGAAGGTTGTGTCAGATGAATCTAATAGATTTCTTTGACTGGGTGACCAAAGTAGTAGACCAGGGAAGGTCTGTGGACATGGCCTACCTAGATTTTAGCAAGGCATTTGATACAGTCGCACACAAAAGATTAATAGACAAGTTAGCCAGCCTTGGAGTGGGTCCCAAGGTGGTAGCCTGGATAAAAAATTGGCTAGACAACAGGATGCAAAAGGTAGTAGTAAATGGAGTCCACAGTGAAGAAAGGAGGGTTACTAGCGGGGTACTGCAGTGTTCAGTACTAGGACCGGTCCTTTTTAATGTCTTTATAAGTGACATTGCTGAGGAACTGGAAGGAAAAGTATGCCTCTTTGCAGACAACATAAAGATCTGCAGCAGGTTTGATACACAAGATGGAGTGGAAAGAATGAGAAGAGACTTGGCAAGGTTAGAGAAATGGTCAGATGTATGGCAGCTCAGATTCAGTGCAAAGAAGTGCAAGGTAATGCACGTTGGAAACAAAAACCCAGGGGAAGAGTACACAATGGGGGGTGAGATACTGACAACAGTAAAAATGGAAAGGGACCTGGGGATAATTATATCAGATGACTTAAAGGTGGGCAAGCAATGTGAGAAGGCAGTAAGGAAGGCTGGGGGGATACTGGGATGCATAGGGAGAGGCATCAATAGTAGAAAACAGGAAGTTGTTATCCCTCTGTACAGACAGTTGGTGAAACCCGATGTGGAGTACTGTGTGCAGTTCTGGAGACCCCATCTCCACAAAGACATAGACAGAGTGGAGGCTGTCCAGAGGAGGGCAACCAAAATGGTGCAAGGTCTGCACCAGAAGACATATGAAGAAAGACTAAAGGAGCTTAATATGTATACCCTTGAGGAAAGAAGGGAGAGAGGGGACATGTTAGAAACTTTCAGTACCTCAAGGAATCAACAAAGTCCAAGAGGGTAGCATCTTTCAGAAAAAGGATGTGCAAGAACAAGGGGCACAATTTGAAGATAGAGGGGGATGGCACAGAGGTAATGTGAGGAAGTGTTTTTTCACAGAGAGGGTTGTGGATGCATGGAACAGCCTCCCTGAGGAGGTCGTGGAGTCAAGAACAGTGAGGGAATTCAAGAATGCATGGGACAGACATAAGACAGTCCTAGTGGGGGGTAGGAGGCAGTAAGCTGTTGGTTAACTAGGATTTGCAGCTCATCTGTTAGGTAGGAGAATAGGCAGACTAGGTGGGCCAAGCGGTCCTTATCTGTCATCACATTCTATGTTTCTATGTTATGTGATGAGACTTGCACTCTGAGGCAAGCGTTGTTTGATGCTATTGCACAGTTTGTTAAGAACTTTCTTGCAAGTAAGAAGAAACAGAGATGCAACTTTTTACATAAGATTGATCTCTGTGAAATTCACAAGCATAAAGGGTTGTTGGGAAATTCCTTGGCTTGCTTAGATAACAGTGTCTGCAAGAGTATATTTCATCACATGCGTATGATTGCTGTACACAATCCTGCTATGCTAAACTTTGTGCGCAAAATATACCAGGTGAGAAAAGATGTGTCAGTATACAAACAGCTTGATGAGTCATTGGCAGCAGGAGACATGGAAGCTGCAAAACTTGTGATACAGGATGTGCAACTTAACAGTAAACATTATGATGCACCCTGTGACAACACGTTTGCCACTGTATCATGTAATCTCACTGTACGAGAATCTGAAATACTGAAAATATTCGGAAAACCCATTGCCAAGTTTGAAATGGCTAAGCGAAAGAAGTTTGACTCTGTGTGTTTCTCATGTCACAGACTACTTTACAGTTCTCAGTCTGTAACAGTTGATCTGGAAAAAATTAAATCTTTTAATGACATGTGGGCAAGATTGTTGGCCTATTTACTAGTAAAGATTGACTTTGACTTGGACCCAGTGGTCATAATGTGTCAGTACTGTTTGTCAAAGGTAAACATAACACTCTGCTACCAATATCTGTTTTAAACAATATGGAGGCAGAAGTGATACCTATTGAGATTGCTGCATTGAATATGTTTGAGTGGATACTGATACAAACCATGAAACCATTTCAGACAATTCTATGCTTGAATGCAAAGACACGCAAAGTACCCCAAAAAGAGCTTGTCAAGTCTCTGAAAGAGCTGTGATGTATTTACCATTTCCTCTGAAAGGGAACATGGAGATGATCTCAAAGAAAAACAGTATGGTTATACTAGTAAACAGCATGCCTACAAAGTCCAAGGTGATTTGGCAAGATGTTGTCAATGTTCAGAAAGTGAAAAGTGCTCTAGAGTATCTGAAGAGCAATAATGTATTCTATGATGATCTTGTTGTACATGAACTGTCAGATATGAGTGCTCAATTTTTATTTATTTTATTTATTTTTATTTTAGCCTTTGGTAACCAGGTAAGGCCCACTAGGCACAAGTGCCTGTTTTCAGGGATGACCTGGGAGCACTGGGTGGTTAAGTGACTTGCTCAGAGTCACACAGTATGCAAGTGGAGGTTCTGAGAATCAAACTCAGGTCTGGTGTGCTGGATGTGCCAAGCTCATTCAGAGTTCATTACTCTAACCTCTAGGCTATACTGCCAGCCCCAATTTGGACTAGTAGACACTAGAAATCCAACAATTGAGAAGGTCGATGTCGCAACTCATGAAGATGGGTATAAACAGTACACAATTCACCCTCTACATGGCAGAGATCCCATTGGTGATAACATTGACCTGTATCAGATGAAATAGGTTGAAGGTAACCCTGTCAGCATATGGGAGGAGCAACTTGAAGCACTATGTTTTCCAGATTTGTTCCCAAAAGGAACAGGAGGGCATCTGGATCAGCTTGAAGTTCATGTTCAAGGTGCTGAATACTGAACATCCAGAATGTTGAGCAAAGATGGCAAACTTCATAGGAACATATAGTTCTTGTTCCCCCTGTTGTGGGAGAGTGAACTTAGTGTACTCTCTGCGTCCATTGCACATACACTCCAATTGACTACCCCATTGAAAGATATGACAACTGCTGAGCTTCTGCAGTGGCTGACAGAAAAGGATGAAACACTACAGGTGAATTTGACGTCTATGCTGTTGAGTCTACATGGCACAAAAGAATACTGGTATCGTAGACACTTGGAGGTCATGACCATGTGGCGTGAGTATGGTGCAGCTTCTTAGTTCATAATGCTAACCTGTGCAGAGTACAGCTGGGATGAGTTAGTTGAACTGTTGAGGTGGGCCAATTCTGATGTAGATGGCATTTCATTAATGACACTTGGTGAGATGTGTTCACTTAATCCAGTTTCAGTATCACAGCATTTCCACCATCACTTCCATGAGATATTGACATTCATTTTGTCAAAGGACAATCCTTCTCTTGGGTTAGTAGAGCACTATTTTTGGAGGACAGAATATCAGGCAAGAGGTGCGCCACACATTCATATGCTGTTGTGGATTAAAGATGCTCCTCATATCGGTGACAATGAATCAGCTGAAGTGGTGAAGTTCGTTCAACATTATGTGACTTGTCACATTCCTGATAAGTACAACAGTCCAACACTCTGGAAACTGGTGAAAAAGTTTCAGCGGCATCTTTGTGGGAGGTACTGTCGCTTAACAGTCAAGAGTTGTAATGAGTGGTACATCAGGTGATGATTTGTTTTCCCCAGACATGTCTGCCAGCAGGGACATATGAATGACTTGTTCTCAGCCATGCATCACCATCTCAAGGCAAAGTGCACTAAGGGAGTCTATGAGTTACCCAGACAGGAGAATGAGGTGTTCATCAATTACTACAATCCTACTCTTCTCCTGATGTGCAGCCAAACATTGATGTGCAGTTTGTTGCAGATAACTCTCAGTCTCTTGTGCAGTACATCACATTGTACATCACAAAACATGAGGAGACAAGTTTGCTTGAGCTTTGGGAAGACATAGCAACTTCCATCTGGTCATTGAATTCACAACTCTGGTCATTGGGATTAAAGATGCCGTCTTACAGGGAGTGTGGATCATATGAGGCCAGTGATTGTTTGATTGGGACACACTTGTATGGCAAGTCTGATACTGTATGGTTTCTTAATGTCAGTTACAAAGAGAAATGAAAACATGTTTTGAAATCTCATGATGAGATTGAAGAACTGTCTGTAAACCGTCCCTCTTCAAGAAATATTTTGAAGAATAACCTGATCAATGCATACTACCCAACTCGGGCAAATGCTGTGGATGACATGTGGCTGTACCATGTTGCTCAGTGGTATGACTATAATACTGATGTAGCACCTGATGAGACTCGAGACATTTGCAAAGTCAGAGGCATTGATGGGTGCCTTGCTAAAAGGAAGAAGCTAAGGCTCATTGACCATTGTAAATTGAGTCTCTCTCTACCACTGACAGCAAGGAGCATTACTACTTTGCTCTGATGTTCTTTTTTAAGCCATGGAGAGATGAGAGCACTGAAAGGAGACTGTGACACATATGAAGCACAGTTCTACCTTACATATGAGACCTTCAAGAGTGAGCAGTCCAAAAGATACATTTGTAGACTGGAATTAGAGAAGGAGCAGATGGAACAAGCTAAGAAACAGCTTGAGGAAGATACCACAGGAAATTCTCAGGAAAACATGGATCCTCAAGAAGAGAGTACTCTTGGAGTTCCTCTACCAATGAATGATCTTGTGGTTCTCAAGAGTGAAGTCAAAAGTGCAATGCAACATTCTTCTTATGTGATAGAAAATCCTACTGTACTGATTGATTAGTTGAATACGCAGCAGTATGCTGCTTATGATGCTGTCACTGAAGCTGTCAGACATGGCATCCTTCATGTGAGGAAACAATGCACATGTGGAAAGTATGAGCAATTGCTAATGTTTGTTAGTGGTTCTGCTGGCACAGGCAAGAGTTTTGTTATCGAAGGTATCACAGTAGAGATAAGGAGACACACAGGAGAAGTGATGTCTGTAGCTGTGACTGCTCCTACTGGTTTGACAGCATACAGCATTGGTGATGTGACTTTACACCGGTTATTTATGCTACCTGTAGAGCATGGCAAAACAGTGGAGTACCAAAAACGTTCCCGTGAGGTGACATCTGAGCTGCAATCAGTGTTTCTTAAGATGAAACTTCTCATCATTGATGAGATTAGTATGGTCTCATATGTCATGTTTGCATGTATCCATCTGCATCTACAAGAGATACTTGGAACTGATGATGGTCAGCCATTTGGTGGTAAGAGTGTTGTTGTGTTTGGTGACCTTCTGCAACTTGCACCTGTGAACAGAGAGCATGTCTTTACAGCACTGACTGTGAAGCAAACAAAAAATACAATAGAGTGCATTGAAGGGATAAAACTTTGGGAGTTGTTCATTTGCATTGAGCTGTATGAAAACATGTGACAGAGCCATGACCTTGGGTACAAGATACTTTTGGATCAGGCTCACATTGGATCATTGTCACAACAGAATGTTTCTCTGTTGAACACATGGTGTATCAGCACTGAGTGCAGTTCTCTTACTGCTGCATGTGATATTTTCACTAGTGTTTACTCAGAATCTGCTTGAATCGTGTGTCTTATGCCTCGACCTATGTAAGCAGTGTGCTGAATTCAACAGCATTATGTTTCAGAAACAGGGTCAAGAAATCATTACTTTGCATGCTGTTGACACCATTGATGGTGCAGTCTCGAGCCAGAATCTGGTAGCAAAGCTGACTGAATGATTGTCTGAGCTAAAGTCAGATGTGTCTCTTACAGCAGGATTAGAAGCAGTTCTAACTGTGCATGAATGCATGCATCATGCTATGCTGGAATCTTGATGTTTAGAGTGATATGGTGAATGGTGCAATGGGACATATAGTTGACTTTCAGTACAATGTACAAAAGACATTCATAGAGATGCTCATTGTGAAGTTTGACAACAGTGAACAGTCTTTACCTATTTCTAGGATGACTGTAAAGTTTCAGCTCATGAAGACATAGATGTAATGAGGAAACCGTTTCCTGTGTGTGTTGCATATGCTGTGTCTATACACAAGTTGCAAGACCTAAGTTTGGACTCAGCAATGGTCGACATAGGCACTGGCATCTTCAAAGATGGTATGAGCTATGTTGCACTTTTACGTGTTCAGACTTTTCCTGGCTTGCATATCATCTCTATATAGCATCACATAAAATACATGCTGACAGATGATGTATTGGTGAGTACAACAGACTACGTACTCTGCATCAGCCGACATTGCCTCTTATACTGCTGCCCATGAATGTGGCAGACCACAATGCTACAGTGACAGTTTCTGGCAGGAAAAAGAGGTACCAGACAGATAGACCAATATTAAATACAGACAGCACAAAGAACGACTCCATAACTGGACAACAAACAAGATCTCCACCACATAAGAAGGTGCTTGGGATGGCTGTTGTCCAAGCATTTGACAATAGCACTGGAGTAAACTGCTGTGCAAACTCTGCAATGCAAGCATTTCTCCATATGTCTCACTTTGTTGCCACTATCAAATCTTCTCATGACACACCACTGTCTCAGTCACTAAAGAAGGTTGTGAATGATTGTGATAAGCATGACAATAGCATACAGACTCTGACACTCTTACAGATTGTCTTGGGTGGATATGATGGCAATCAAACATTCTCTAATAACATTCAGCAAGATGTGACTGAGTTTATGATGGCTATCATTAGCAGCTTGGAATTAGATGACATTTCAATGCAACAGTACTTTACTGTTACCCATGTGACAAAGTACATTTGCCTCTCTTGTCGACATTCACACAAAGAAGTAACAGAAAACATGCTGTGGATTTCATTGCATGTTCCAAAGGCATGTTCTTTTAAATTCAAACAACTGCTCAGGAACGCAGTATGGCTGGAGGTGTATCCAGTGTGGAGGACAGTGTGTTCAGTCCATGTGACTTAGAACCTCTTCTCTGTATCTTCTTTTAGTCTTACAGCAGTTTGGTGCAAATGCACTACAGTTTGACACACCAATCACTGATTTTGTAGATGATAGAGTACAATTCATGGGGGCATGTTTTGATACTCAGACTGTTATATTCCACCATGGGGCATCTGTCCATTCAGGACATTATGTTACATGGCTCAGGTACAGCAATGGGTGGATGGAATGCAATGACTAAATGAGTACTTTTAAACAGAGATTACCTTGTAATCTAAAAGATGCTTATGTCCTGGTTCATAAGAATTACAATGACCTTCATGTGGCAGAAGAATAGTGCATGAAAATTGTGTTGAGCTCTATTTGACACACTGTTGTAGTCATAAGAGTGTTATATGCAATCTTTACTGGACATGTGCGGCTATTTTCATATCAGTTTCTGAATATTTGCAGTGATTGAGTGTGCTGATGCAGGTATTTCGGATGCCAACAGTTAAAGTAGGTGTTGCTGTGATCTTAGCATCAATGCAGCTTAAGTGGGCCTTAATCAGTGTGGGCTGTCTGCTTGGTCACATTACATACAGCAATTGCTTTGACTGTGGAGCACTCTTACTACCTATACATCAATATTGCAGTACCATGCAATTGTGCTGTACTGATCTGTTAATTTCTGCATTGCTGCAGCATGTTACATAGAATATTGTTTTACAGCTGTCACACCATTGCATGGCAATACTGTGCATCTTGCATACATTTACAAATATGACTACACCTGTTGTTTGGAAATGTTCTGTGGTTATAGTGCACTATATATGTGTCTCACATCGCCTTGTGATGCAAGATGACAGATCGTGCAAAAAAGCTGACACTTCAACTGTGTATGTGTTTGCACACATACTGTTGTGCAATAGTTTCTCTAAGCACAGTAAGAAAATTGTGTAATATTCTATGTGAACAGCATGTCTTTCAGTGATACCTCTATAGTGTCCACTTCAGGTGGTATGCTTTCTGCCAATTTTACTTACTTGTGGGACCAATACACTGTAAATAAGAGTAAGATATAGATGTTTAGAGGAATACTTATTGTTAATATTGTTAATAGTGTTCATATATTGAAAGGTTTTAAAACTTGGAAGTATTATGTATATATATATGAACAGTTTTAGAACTATTTTTTTGTGCACCAACTGCCATATTAAAGTTTGTAAGAATGGCTAAAGTTACATAGTACTTCATATGAATGTTTTTTTCTACTCTGCATAGTTATACATTTACAGTTATTTACTTGTTATGAATGCAGTGTATGAGTGCTATATATTCAGATGTTTAATGTAAAGCTTAATTTGTTGAATACTTAGTAACTAACATTTTTATGACTACGTGACTTGTCACCATTTGATTAGTTTGATTTTCTTATTAACATTTACTATGCTACAGTTTTAATGATTACTTATTTTAAATGTTTCATTTAATAATAATATTATTGCTGCTAACATTATATGACTATATTAAAAATGTTTATTATGTGTAGTAAGGTATTAATTGTTTGTTGTTTACAGACTACTATTGTGAATCACACACTCTGCTCAATATCAGTTGAAGGTATGTTCCGAATGTTTTCTGATCACCTTTATTAAGGGGTCGGGTGAGGAATTTTTCGAGATGCACATAGTGTTAAAGTATTCTAACATAGTAGTGCACTACTACGTAATGTTATTACTTGCTGCTTTGGTGTTCATAGCTTTTTAAATTTTTATGCATTTGGTTTTTACCTACCCCAGGAACACTGACATGCTCAGTCTTATATGACTTTTTCCAGGCTTTTATATATACTTCTGTGATGCAATTACACAGTAGTGGTATGAGACTGAGCGAGTTGTACAATTTGGCATTCTTTAAAACACAATGGGCGCTTAATGATTAATAAATATTTGTATTAACTTATTTTCTGTGTATATTGTCTTTCTTGAAAACTGTATATAAACGCTATATGACCCAGCTTTGTAAATATGCATTAATCAATATACTGAAGATGTAAGTACGTAAAGATGTGCATACAAGATATAACTTGACCCATTAAAGAAAAGGGTTTCATGGTTGTTGTGTCTTGCTATGGCACATGTGTAGAATATGGTACAATATTATTGTGGATGATTCATACTCCCACAGAAAAAAATGATACTTTGACAGCTATGTATTTCTTACCTTTATTACAATGTCAAAAAAAGGAAGTAAATTCTTTGCAAAAAACCTCAGTTAATGCAACAGTTAGGGTTGTTGCTACATAGATAAAAGTGAGGAAATTCGATGTTAGGGTTTTCAACCCTAACTCCGAATTCCACCGCCCCACCACACACACACACACACACACACACACAACACACATACAAGTGGGGGACAGTGCAAGGCAACGCAACCAATCAGAAACAGACACCGCAAGGTAACAGAAAGAACATACAGCTTTGTAAACATACCACAACAGGAATCCATCATCATGTTTCACCAAATGTATCACTTATGCTGCCATCACAGTGTCTTGGGGGTACATCCACATGCTGTGCAAAGATATGGACTGGTGTTAAGAAGGCAATGATGAACATTTTAAATGACATATATTTAGAATCTGATGATTATGACTATTTCTTATTATGTTACTGAACATGCTCATTAGTTTATGAATTAAACTACAGGGCTACACTCTGCTGTATTTGCTCAAATACTTGTGTATGGCTATCTGAGGAGGGATAACAGTGAAGGGTGTAAAACACTGCTGTGTGTGACTGTGAGACATACAGACTTTCTTTGTATATGGTTAGAGATACATACCATCAGCATCTGAAGTATTATGCAGTGTTAATATCAGGTAATGTGTACTGTCATTCTATCTGTGTGTGGATGTGTCACAGATGATTGAATAATCCTACAATCTAAAGATCATATATGCAGATTGTTGTAGTATTTACATGAATGAATACTATTGTCAACATAACATTTAAATACTGCTGTATTCTTTGTGAATGTAGGGCTGGAAGTGCGCAATGTTTTGGAACATGTACTACCATCACACCATTCACATAGTATGTCTTAATTCATGGAGCACAATATTGTCATGCCATTCTGGCCTGTTGCCCATCTAGTACTAAAGACACATAGTGGAGTGGTACCTATGTGACATTTTCTTCATATATAACACTTAAAAGATAACATGCTTAGGCCCATGTACTGCAGTACTTGTACTGGGAGCTGGACAATACAATGCATCTGTCACAGTACCGACATCCTATGCTGTTCACATTGTGAGATATAGGTAGTGTGATTTATACATTGTATTGTGATATGTGAAAACAGGAATGAGAATACAGAAGAGAAACCACCCTGTACTGCCATTGTGACATATAGATTTCATTGTACTTATACCTTGATATGTGCATGTTACAACAGCATTTTAATAACCATTTTGTGACATGTGACATATGGATACTGTCATATAGACTCTGGTGTACTTTGGTAATACAGGTATGGTAGTGCACAGTATATAGTGGGATGGCATAGCAGTATAAGATATGCACAGTTTTGTTCTATCTAAATACAGGGATGAAATGATATGGGTAAACTCATCATCTGGTCATACAAGGAGTCATCTGTACTCTTGTACTATCTACATGTAGGTACACAGTTCATGCAATGACCATCTCACATGCTTGCGCAGCATGTGGGATTACCCCCTCAAGACACTGGGATGGCAGAGAAGTGATACAGTTGGTGAAACATGATGATGGATGCCTGTTGTGGTATGTTTACAAAGTTATGTATTATTTCTGTTACCTTATGGTGTCTGTTTCTGATTAGTTGCATTGCCTTGTACTGTCCCCCACTTGTATGTGGTGTGTGTGTGTGTGTGTGTGTGTTTGTGTGTGTGTGTGTGTGGTGGGGGGCAGAATTTGGAGTTACAGTTGAAAAACCTGACAGTGAATTTCCTCACTTTTGTCACTGTAGTAACAACCCTAACTGTTGCATTAATGGAATTTGTTTGCAAAGAATATATATATATATATATATATATATATATATATATATATATATAATGACACGGTAGTGCCACTGTAGTTAGGGTTGAGGAGCCATTTACATGTTAAACCCAACATTTTTAACCTTAATAACTTTGCAAGCATTTGACGGATTTGCCTGACATTTGGAATACATGCTCAAGACCCATATGCCTTGGGATCCACCAAGTTTCGTACCGGTCACATATACGGCTGCAGAGTTATGAAGCGTGATCTGTGCGCACGTTTACGCTTTTCTGGAATTTTACTGTCGTCTCTACAGGTCGCACAGTTTGCATGACCAGTTTGAAATCTTCAGGGAATGTGTGGCCGGGGTCCCCGATGTGCCTTTTGAAGATTTTGTGAAAAAATATTAAACAGTTCAAAAGTTATTCAAAAAACAAGTTCCCATTATAAGCCAATGGGAAAAGTTAACAAAAAGTTTCTACAGTGTCGCAAATACTGTCACAAATCCACCATTTTGTTTTCAGTTAGCGATCAGAAAAATGCTTGGCATTTAAAATTGGGACCATCTAGCAACCTAATTCTTTTGGGATTCACCTAGTCGGACCCTGAGGATGCTAGCCATGTCTTTATTTTGGGGTAAAACACCCCAGAAATATGTTTTTCAAATTTCTGGAAAAAGTACTTTTGAAAAGTACTGTCACACTTGTGACACTGTCAAATGAATTTGTGAAAACGTTCGCAAACTTCGACAGTACTTTTCTAGGCTGTGGGAAAATGACAGCAATTCTTCGGCACCCTGCTGCAAAAGAACGGTTTGGTGTTCTGGCCTGAAATTTGGAGGGAACACAGCTGACATCGCACAGACATGCCTCTCACTGTTTCATTGAAAAAATATTACATGGCAGCAATGTTACTGCACTCCAAAGTTGACACTTTTTCTCATAGGATAACATTACGGCGTCCGACACATTACAGGAATCCTTTGGTGCTCTGCTGCAAAATAACAGTTTAGTTTTTTGGGCTGAAATTTAGAGGGAAAACAGCCAACGTCCCACAGACGTGCCTTTTTGTGGTTTGGTGAAAAAATATTACAGGGAGCCAAAGTTATGGCACTCCAAACTTCTTTTTTTTCCCTTAGGATAACATAACGGTGTTCGCCGTGCCTTTCAGGGCCCATATCTTGGAAACTGTGCGAGATACGGACTTTTCATCAGAAAACTGAGGCTAAGTGCAAAACTAGCCAGGAAAGTCATATATCATATGACTTTTACATTTTTTTCTATGTCATACGGTTCCTGAGATATAAGCAATTTAGTATTCCAACTCCTCATTTTCTGCTCCGAGAACCATTATTATGCATACATTCTTTGTACTCACTGTCTTTCTTTATGCAGCTTTTGGGGAAAACCAGCCTGTGCACTTACATTACTGTTATCGTTACCGTTTTTGCTTGAGGTTCTGTTCCCGTTTCACTTACCGTTCACATCTACGCCACCATGTGCGTTACCCTTTGCATTTTCATTTGCACTTGCTTTTGTGTTGTTTTTAACATATCTGTCTACACTACTGTTTCTCTTTCTGTTTCACTTTGCGTCACCATGCGTATTACTATTCGTGTTTGTGGGCACAATGTTACTATGTGACAAGACATCATGTGGCAGAAGCGTGGGGCCCCCCGCCGCCGCATTACATTCACTATTTCTTATTATTATTCTCAAAAAGAAGGGAAATTAGAGGCAAAAAACTCCATGTAATGCATTAGTTAGGGTTGTTCCACACCGACAAAAGTGAGAAAATTTGGTGTTAGGGTTGAAAGCCCCCCTTGGCCCCCCTTACCCACACCCCCAACTGGCATTGGGGTGCGCATTAGGGTTGTCGGTCCTAACTCTCACCCCATTCTGCTACACCTCTGCTTCTTTAGACATGTGATGGGGTGAGAGTTATGGTTGACAACAATAATGCACACCCCGATGCTGGTTGGGGGTGTGGGCGGGGGGGCCAAGGGGGGATTTCAACCCTAACACCGAATTTCCTCACTTTTGTTGGTGTTGAACAACCCTAACTAATGCATTAAACAGAGTTTTTTGCCTCTAATATATAATATACATATAAATACAGTATATGGGCCCTATGCATGATGCCAATGAGCTGCATAAATGGGGCACATTATCAGCGGTATGTATGAATGCCATGGAGTGGTGCCCATGTGGCATTCACTAATGGAGCATGCAACAGATATGCACCCGATCCCCTGGCTGCCTGGACAGCAATGCCCCATGGATGGGCAGGAGCTTGCCAGGGGCATGCCAACACTATTCACCATGCACAAAGGCACAATGTGCTGCATGCAGGAGCACCGTAAGGTGCAGGCTTCAGTAGGGTCCACCTGCATGTCCCCATGATCATCACCCATCAGACACGGTGGGACCCAGAAATGACCCTCCTTGCTGCCCCAGCCCTGTAGCCACCTGGGGAGGGCTGGGGCAGCTTATTGGGTGAGTGCCTGAGCCAGAGACCCCCTTGGTCATATTGTGGTGGATCTGCATCCTTGCAGGGTGCCTGCCTGGCCAGTCCATACTGCCACACATACTCTCCCAAACACACACACACACACACAGAAGTTCTCCAGCCTGACATCCCCAACTCAGTACCCCAGCATTATCCCTGGTGGCCAGTGGACCCCCCACCAATCTGTCTCACTGACAACTCCCTCCCATGCAAGTCTGTTGGTGCCACAGCCCAGGAAGGCCAGCGGCACATCCCTCCTCACACCTCCTTGGCCACTGGCTGTCTGAGTGATTCAGGGAGGGCACTGCCATATTGGTGATGCATTCCCAGCATCAGTCAGATGGCCAGCAGCCAAGGAGGTGTGAGGAGGAATGTGCCACTAGTCATCCAAAGCCATGACACCGACAAACCTGCATGTGGTGGGGGTGTTGTCAGTGCTACTGTGGTGGGTGGGGCCACTGGTCAACAGGGATCATGCTGGGGTGCTGGCACCGGATCAGGGATGAACCACTGGCATGTGGCAATGGGAGGGTTGGAGGTGTATGTGGGGCACACTGTCTTGCCTACTGGGGCCATTGCTCTGTGGGGGGTTGATATGTGTATGTGGGGATGGGGGCTGCTGAGTGTCCAGGGGTGGAGGGGTTGCAGCTGAAGTGCAGATGGGATCAGGGCACTGCTGCCTGTGTGTGGGGGGTCTCTGGCATCCAGAAGAGGTGCTGGGGTGCTGCTGGTGGGATCCTTGAGTGGCAGGGGCCACCAGACAATGGGGCATGGCAGTGTGGGTCCAGGTACCTGAGGGCGCTATTCACACACCTGGACCCATGCCTCACTATGGCGAGTGATCCACTCCAGGTCCCAGGACAGGCATCTGATTGAACGCCCACCTGGGACTGCAACTCCACCCCAGGCCACCCTGTGGAGTCCTGCATGTCATGGGGGTGGAGCCACAGACAGTTAGCTACAGGTTGTGAATACCGATATGTGCGCACCCATCCACAGGTGTGGAGTTATGTGGGCACAGTACTTGCCTTTGGCTTGCACTTTTCACCTGATCATGCATAGCACCCTATATATGTAAAAGATATAAGTAAAATTTAGATAATAGAAATTACTTCATAAGCTGTACTTGACCTCTTGACCTCATGAGTGGTGAAGAGACAACTGAGGTCAGCAGAGGACAAGTATAGCAACTGAATATATTTCTACTCTCTCACATTCCCACCTATGTCATATTTGATTTATGCAATAGGTGTTTAGCTGGTTTTGTGATGGAAATGATAGAATATTAGAAAATGAAAAATTACAAAATGTTAACTTCCTTTCTGATGAATAGTTCAGCATAAGAGAACCAAATTAATACAATGCAAATAAATGCAAAGAATACAGTACAAATCAGTACAATCATTATAGATGGGAACTAGAAAACAGCTAAGTCTATAAAGCATCTCAGTCTGCTGGCTTCAGTGCTGCACATGGCTGTTGTGATGTCATCAGCATTGTTATAGCTGCTCTCTGACTGGTTTAGTATTTCATTGTGACATACCAAACTTTGCAAGATAGTAGTATTATCTTGCTCAAATGTGGGATGGTAGTATTATCTTACAAGTTGGTTTATACTTCAGTTGTAGGACAGTAGAAGGCCTTGGCCCATAAATACTGCCCCCACTACTCACTGATGGTAATCTGTGTTACGTTCATTAATGTAATTGTCCAGTTTTTTCTTAAAATTAGACAAGTTAGATGCTTGGACCATATCCCATGGTTGCTGATTCCAATGCCTTGTAGCTCTCAGTATGTAAGAGAATTTCCTATGGTCATTTGTGTTAGTAGTCATTTATGCCCTCTTAATTCATATTTAAGATACTTGTAAACTAGGCCCAGTTCTCTTTTTAGCAGGGGTTCATCCAAAATTATGTAAAAAAGCAACAGGTCACCCCTCATCCTTCTCATGGTCAGCGGCAAAAGGCCTAAGTCTTCCAAACTATCCTCATAAGGCTTGCTCCTACATCTCAGCTTTAGCTTGGTAAATCTCCTTTGGGGTCTCTCCATAATATTCATATCCTTTTTTAAATATGGATTTCAATGTTGTGAGCAACAATATGCATGCAGCCTAATGTAGGCATTATATAAAAGTAGGAGTACTGATTCAGATATAGAAAAAACTACCTACGTACACACTTAATTAAATAACTAGTTCATTGGCCACTTGGCTTCAGTGGGCACTGTTCTTAAGGTCATTACTGACAAGGATACCAAGGTCTTTTCTCTGTTGACAACATTCAGTTTGGTCCCATGGATAAAATATTCCTGTGCCCTATTGTTCCTGCCAAAGTGTAT
The DNA here is from genome assembly GCA_016271365.2 of Neoceratodus forsteri. Taxonomy (NCBI): domain Eukaryota; kingdom Metazoa; phylum Chordata; order Ceratodontiformes; family Ceratodontidae; genus Neoceratodus; species Neoceratodus forsteri. The sequence goes on along the minus strand of CM028133.1, from coordinate 409,249,895 downwards.
AACAACACATTTGTCAAGGGTAAATTGCATCTTATTGTTGTCAACTCAATTAACTACATCCTCAATATTATCGTTCATGCTCTTTATATTTAACTCTGTATCTACAATGCTTCCCAACTTTGTGTCATCTGCAAATTTTATAAATTTTTCATAGAATTAATGCAGAGATCACTAATAAAAATACTAAACAACAAGGGTCCCAAGACAGAACCTTGCGGCACTCTGCTAGTAACTCCACCCTCAGGTGACATACATCCATTTATTCTTACAGCCTGCTTTCTGTCGGCAAGCTAGTTTTGTATCCATTTTACCAGTAGGATGTCAAGGCCTAGGTGAAGAAGCTAGAACACCAAGATGTGCAACAGGATATCAAATGCCTTTCTAAAATCAAGAAGTATAACATCCACCTCTCTACCTTGGTCCAAACTGTGGCCAACAAAGTCATAAAAACTGATCAGTTTGGTAGTGCAAGACTTATTTTTAGTAACACCATGCTGGGTGGAATCAGCTTGACCTTTGTCACTCAGTATCCTATTCACTTTGTCTTTCATAATGTTTTCAATAATCTTATGTACAATAGACCTCAGACTAATAGCCCTCTAATTTGCAGGATTAGCCTTACTGCCTTTTTTGTGGCTAGGTAACACTATTGCTTTTTGCCAGTCATATGGGATAGAGGCTTCTAGTAAGGACCTATTATCTATCTCCATAATCATCAGTTCCAAGACACCAGCTAATTCTTTCAGAAGTTTTGGATGGGGTGCATCTGGCCCCGAAGATTTATTGACATTGAGTTCTGTCAGCTTCTTATAAAGTCAAGGAGAGTAACACAATGTTCAGGGGGATTAAATTCTGAACAAAAGTAATTACTGAATTCCCTTGCCATATCCTCTGGTGCATTGTAGGTTACTTTGTTCATGTACCTAGTGCCGAAGATCATTGAGACTGTCTTCCTGGCATTCAGGAATAGCTGATTTGAGTGAAACCAGTGCTGACTGTTAGCAAAATAAGCCTGAAGTCTAGATGTTAAATCAGCAGGGGAGGGTTCAGATGTATAGAAGACAGTATTGTCAGCATACATATGGATGGGGGTGGTAAGACAGGCAGAGGGAAGGTCATTTAAGAAGACAGAAAATAACAGCTAGGTGAGCACTGGGTCTTGGGGGACCCTTGTAGTTATGGGAAGTGGGGGAGATGTTTTGTCAGAGATCCAAACAGATTGTGTTCTTCCAACTAGGTAAGAACTGAACCAGCTGGTAGCAGTATTTGTGAGCCCAGCAGATAGGTAGGTAGGTAGGAGGGAATGGGAGACAGTGTCAAAAGCCTTAGCTATTGCGGAAGTGATAAGTCCCTGATCCATGCTGGTAAGTATGCAGTCAGTGAGTCTAAGGAGAGAGCAGGTGGTAGAGTGTCCTTTCCAAAAGCCAGACTGGTAAGGTGTGAAAAAGGAGGATTAGTCAAGGTAGGAGGAGAGCTGAGAAAGAACCATGCACTCTTGAAGCTCAGCAAGAATGGGTAGTAAAGAGATGGGCCAGTAGTTGCCAGGGGAGGTGGGATTACCACTTTTAGGCATCAGTATTACAGTGGCATGTTTCCAGATGGATGGTACAGAGCTAAATGAGAAGGAGAGGTTTAGCAGAGAGGCAAGTGGGGTTGTAATAACTGGAGCAGATAGATAGAGGATTTTAGAATCAAGACCAAGGGGGCATTTTCCTTTAGAAGAGTTAAGGGAAAGAAGTGTTTCAAGAGTGCTAGCAGGGGTGATAAGAGTGAAGGTGAAAGGGGGGGATAGATTGGTGATTTGGGAGGGGGTTTAGAGGGTGGTAAAGAAGAGGTAGGAGGTAGGCTAGAAAACAGGGAGGAGGTGAAGAAAGTGTTAAACTCAGAGGTGTCAGGGAGAGGGACAGAGAGAGAGAAATCAACTGATGCAGGAAGATACATGAGCTTAGATGATGCCTGTAACATTCTCTCTGCATTTATCACAGGACTATGGTGATGACAGGAATCAGGACTTGATTAGTTAAGGGGATGGAAGTTTTCTACCTTTAAAGTGATTTTGTAGACTTTCGGTATATGGTGCCTTATGTCCACGATAGTCCCTCTGTGTAATTTTTAATATACTATGTTCAACCTTTTTAAAGTGGTAAGGGATTGTATTTTAGCCCTGACAAGGTGGCCAGTCGATCCCTTCCACTCCTTACTCAACTACATGTCCCCACGCTGTCCCTTGCTTGACATCATTATGTGCCTGAGCATGGGGGTGAGCCCCATTGAGATGAATGGGATTGATCTTTCATTACATTTTAATACACTGTGATGGAGACCTGGAGATTAATAAGGGCCACTGATTGACTAATAAGGGCCTTGTTGTGGATCAGTGGGCTTTATTAATCTCCAAGCACCATCACAATGTATTAAAACTTAAGGAAAAATGAGTCCCATTCATTTCATTGGGGCTTACCACTGTGCTCAAGCACCTAGTGATGTTGAGCAGGGTACAGTGCAGGGACGTGTAGTTGAATCAGAAAGTGGAAGGGTTGGTTGACCACCCTGTCAGTGCCAAAATATGATCCTCTACCACTTTAAAAATGCTCAATGTAATATATTAAAAATTACACAGAGGGGCCTGGATATTCTAAGAGGTTGTGCCTGGTGCAACAGAGTTGCACCAGTGCAACCCCACATTGCACCCCAGTGGGATATTGAGAAGGCTGCCCGGCACAGTGCAAATCCTGATGTGCCAGGGCGCAATGCAATTGTATGCAGCGCAGATGCAGGGGGCATGCCCATGCATATGTGACGCATCCTGATATTCAGCCCGGGATGTGCAGCGCATATGCTGGTGCAACCCTGCAGTGCGTCACATAGAAGTGCTCAAAGTTGAGCCCTTGAGGAGGGGGAATAAATCCCTGCCATCCACAGGCAGGCTGCTGTTTTGCAGGGCACAACATAGCAGTTTCCAGCTGTGGGTGGCCACCCGCCAACCCAGAACACCGTCCTTAAGCACACACATCACCCTGGTAGTCTAGTGGTACCCCCTCCCTCCTGAATCCCCGATCATGGTAACTGTATATTAAGCCATTCCCTGGTAATCTAGTGGCCCCCCCAGTCCCCGATTCCTTGATAACTGGGATAAAATACCTTCCTTGGTAGTCTAGTGGTACCCTCTCCAATTCACAGATTTAGGACTGTCTAATACAGTATGGCCTGCAAGTCCATTGGTCCACACTGGGGAACAATGGGCTTACAGCCCATACTGTACTTGTCATTCAGTGGGCAGCTGGGTGGTATGCAGGTGGGTTGGTGCTGCCTGCCAATGATGGGTGTGGGCGCGGGGTGGGCAAGGGGTTCTGTGTGGGTGGGAGGGGTTGGAGGTGCTACTAAATCACCAGGGATATTTCTGATGGTGATGTACCACGATCACGGAAACGGGTGGTGTGGGTTCCACTATACGCCCAGGATGGTCTTTTAAGACATATCTTGGGGAATCAGGTGGGAGGGTGGACCACTAGACTACCAGGGAAGGTCTTGTATACCAGTTATCAGGGAATCAGGAACTGGGGGGGCCACTAGACTACCAAGGATTTTTTGTTATACATATACCTCGATTGCGGTACCAGCGGGGATGCCCTGGGATCCCCACTGCAAACAACATGCTGTGCAGGGCACCAGGCACAAGTCACCAGGCTGCCCTGAGCAAGGCATGAAAATGACATGCAAATGGCCCCATTTGTGCCTTGCATATTTTATGGCCTCATTTGCATGCCGCCTGCTGAATATCGCGGGTGATGCACCTAGTGCAACTGCACTTGCACTGGTGCATCCCCATGCTCCCTATCTGTGGCTTGCGCTGGCACAGTGCCACTGCACCATACGCACTGTGTGCACTGACCTTGCCATATTCAATGGTGCTGTGCCATGGTGCATCACCATTGAATATCACCTGACCCTGGCACTGGTGCATCCCAGTTGCGCTGCACTCAGGCTTGCACTGCTGCTTGGTGCAGTCTGACTATCTCGGCCTGGGATTGTTCCAGACCTAAGGTACCACATCCCAAAAATGGTACCTTATGTAATAAAAGTATACTAAATCACTTGAAGTTTAGAATGTGCAGGTATGGAGTTCCATACCTGGGGAATCACGGAACAAAAGAAATGTGTAGCCCTAATGGTGTTGGTCCTTGGAACCACAAAGTGCAAAATGTCTGCATTTCTTAGGTACTTATATATTTCTCTAAGAACAAATCACTCCAGTCAATAGTCTGGGACATCTCCTCACATACTTTTCAAGGAAAACAGGATTTTATGCTGTTTACATCTGTCAGCCAGAGTTGTCCAGCTTAGCTGATTATACAGCTGACATCCGTGTGCATCATAGGGGCTATTCAAAATAATTTGGGCCATACTGTTATTCAACATATCAAGTTTTAATAACTTGCCCTTTGTGCTAGAATAATACACTATGTCGACATAGTCTACACTTAGGAATATCTGGGTTTGTATAATTACCGAACACCCTCTATGCCATAAAAATAACCTAGACACTTTCCAGTTCTATTTATAAGTTTGTTTACATGCATGTTTCCTGATCCAGAAGGGTCCATCCAAAATCCCACGTATTTGTAGCCCCCTACCTGTTGTATCTTGTTTCCATCCATAGTATGGATGGTCAGTTGATTTTTAGCTCCATCATTTAACTTGTTTGTTGTTCCAGACATCATCACATTTGTTTTGGTTGTATTAAATTTTAAGAAGGATAATGTAAAGAAAAATTGGAAGCCTTGAAAGACTCATTGTAACTGTGATTTAAATATTTGTACTGAAGCATCGGGGTAATGACAAATATCTATTTTGAGTCAGACTATTGTATATTTGATATATTTGATATATTTAACAGTAGTTTACACATTGTAGCTTTTAACTGTGTAGTTTGTTTGAAGCTTTTGCTGCTTTTTTCTTTGGTTTAAATAGCTGGCTTCAGTTCTGCACTAGGCATTGTGGTGTCATCAGCATTATGAAAGTTGCTCTCTGGTTCAGTACTCCACTGTGATGACAGTAACCTTGAAAATATACATACCAGTGAAGCCCACTAGGATCAAGTGCAGTGGCACAGTTTCCCTGCATGACAAAAGGGATTAACTCCCATTGAAACAGCATTGTTCCCTGCAGTAACTGCATTGCAAAATTCTGCAGAGTTAGGCTTGATCTTGACGAGCTTCACTGTACACAGAGCAGTTGAGCTGAGTGAGATGGGACCACAGAAAACTCAGTGGGCAAGCCTGCCAGTACAGCCATAGTACTACCTACCGCTCATGACACCGATGACCCGGGTTCAGGAACAAGAAGATGGGCTGGAGAAGGTGAGCTGAGCATCCCAGAGGATGCTCACCATCTTGGGGAGGAAGGATTGATGGACTCCACTCTACTACTACCACCTGGGTGATCCCAGGTGGCAATGCAAGTGAAGCCATGGAAAGTGGGGGAAGGCTGATGTGCTACAATGTGCAGTGTGCACCCATGCATGCACACACATTGAGGGCTCCCTCAGCATCACATAGGGGTCCAGGAAAGTGGAAAAAGACTGACAAGCATGGAGGATGTCCATTCTGCCCTGCAGGCTCCCCCACTGCTGACCAAGGCACTCCTCTCTCACCACAGCAACTGAAACTCCATTGGGGGGACAGTGCTCCCTCAACATGGCCCCACCCTGGGGAGTAAGCCAGGGTGTTTGTACAAGATGAACATGAGTTCTGTGGAAGGTGGGTGAAGGGGTTGGGTGTGTGGGTAGGACCAATGAGGGTCACCTTATCTAAGGGGACAAAGTACAGTAAACAAAAAAAAGTATAACTCCAGAAACATAACTCTCACACTACCATAAAAATAATTGAACACAAAAGGCTTTCAGTACAGAAATGTATTATACAACTCATCTTCATGGAGGTACCTACAGACAGCAGTTTCAGGTGAAACAAAACAGGCAAATGCTCTGGCATGGATTGACACTTGATCATGGACTTAATATCCATTTTGACATCAGTAACAACAACATATTTTTGATATGTTACTGATGTCACTAGCCAAGATATTTTTTTACCTCATCAGCTTTACCCCTACTCCTGTTTTATATATGTATAGGCACATAAACACCACACCAGTGGTGAATAAATATTGCTGTTTTGGGCTAAATATTTATTTTCACATAGAACACAAAATAATTTATTAAGAATTTATGTTATTTTGCTTAGAACATGTTATTTCCACTCTAAGTCTTGGAACAGAACATAGGAAAGAATGGGTAGATAAAGAGTTTACAATGGAAAGACAGGTTTAAGCTAAACAAGGTAAAATACTAATAAACACATCATGAATAATGTAGTATATATCAAATACATAATGGGCTGCTCTGTAGAATAACACATTAGTCTCCTCACAAGATTAGTAAAACCTTCATAACAAACTTTTTTCTTCACCACTTGTGAGTTTTGGGTCTTTCAATTCATTAGTGAAGATAAATGTGTTATTCACCACAACTCATTATGTATTCCAAGCATTTATTAATATATATGTGTGTGTGTGTGTATGTGTGTGTGTGTTATATATATATATATATATATATATATATATATATATATACAGATAGATAGATAGATAGATAGATATATTGAGAGTGAGTGAGTCAGTAAGACACTGAGCAGTAACACCTCTTTTTAAGAAGTTGTATATCTCAGTTAATAGGAAATATTTAGGACTTTTTAAACAGTAATTTAATCTTTTTTTCTTACATTTACTAAAACACTGCTTCAAAAACCCAGTCAGCAGAACTTCTTTAGACTAGAGATGTGCAAGTAGCAAAGTGTCCTTCGAACTGAACTGTTCATGGATAATGGAAATTACCTGCTTCTCACAGATATTCAGTCATCTTATTATCTGAAAGAAAGCACTGGGATTAGATATTTTCTATTCAGATGTGTTGCTGTGTGCCATAGAGATCTTTCTGACAGAGTTTTATGTGAAATCAGCAGCAAATGAGTTGAAGAACACTTACCGAATATAAAACTTTAAAACAGCATTTTAAAGTGTTTGACGATATAAATTCCAGCATTCAAGTGTGTGATTGCTGCAGGATAGCTGACTAAGGAATAGGAAGAGCTCCCCCCCCCATTCAGCTTCAGTAATGCAATTCAGTATACACTGATGATAGGTTGCATATACCCTGTACAGCTCGCATTTATATATTTATTTACCAGATACAGAATGTTGTTCTACCCAGAATTGTAATTTCCGTTCAGTCAGTAATCCACTACTCCAAGTCATTAGCAATGCCATGCTTCATTTCATCCTCTAAAACTGTGTATTTTGCCAATTATACCATGCCTACCTTCTCCTTTTCAAGTAAGTTAAACTATCTTTCCTTGCAACACCATCTTGTGTATCATGCAAGCATTCAACCATTCTGAAACAGGATTCCCTCTTTGTAGATATTGCTTCCACATATGCAGTACAAGATCCCTTTTCCTTAATCTGCTTAGGCATGGATTTTCCCTTCTCTGGTAGCAGTAATGGACTAGATACAGTATTTTGAATATTAGTAATACTTATGCCTAGAGATGTGAGCCGCTGAGAAAAGTTCACTTCAACAGAACTCAGTGAAATTGACAAACTTTGCAAAGTTCACAGTGCCAACTTTGCAATACTTTTGGCCAGGTGAAGTAGCTCTTTTTTCCATGAAGTGACCCAACTTCACTTGCAAAGTTGTCACTTTCATGGAAAAAAGGTGCCACTTTGCCTGAAAATAACATTGCAAAGTCAACAAAGTTGAAACTGATGATACCAATAGGAACTTTGAGAAGCTTTGCAAAGTTAAAGTTTCTCAACTTTGCAGCAACATCGCCAAATCTGTACTTATGCCACTGCAATGACCCTTTCCTTTTTTATTCTCAGATTGTACCTTTTCCAGAATATGATCAGAATCCTTAACATGCCAGGAACAGACTGGGAGACTATGATATCCTCGGTGGCCAGGGAACAGAGGTTGTTGGATGTCTTTCAAGACGCGTTCCTAACTCAGCAGGTGGGGGAACCGACCAGGGAGGCGTGGGTACTGGATGTGGTCCTGGCAGACAGTGACCAGATTGGGGGCCTGGAGGTAAGGGACCCCTTGGCAGGGAATGACCATGCCACGGTCTGGTTCTGCCTGGACCCAGAGGGGTAGAAGACTGCACAAAGATGGAGGTAACTGACTTCAGGGGACTGCCTAGGAGGCAGTATAGTGCAGTGGTTTAAGGCTCTGAGCTGCAAATCTGGTGACATTCAGCAGACCAGACCTGGGTTTGAATCCCACAGCTTCCACTTGCATACTGTGTGACCCTGAGCAAGTCACTTAACTTCCCTGTGCTCCCAGGTTGCACCTGTAAAAAAGCTTTCAGCTTAGCGTGTCTCACCTGGTTAAACAACTAAATAAATAAATAAAAAAGATTTTAAGGAAATGGGAAGGATCCTTAAGGAACATTTGGATTGGATTGGGTCAGGCATGGATGCTGATAGTAGGTGGTAAATCATCAGGAGAGGGGTGCTGGATGCTACCAGCACCTGTGCAAGAGTAAGACAAAAATGCGGTAGGGCCCGAAACTCTGCTGGTGGAACAGGGAGGTCCAGGAGGTGGTGCGGGGAGAGAAGGCAGCCTATAGGCAATTCAAAAGTGCTCAAGGAGTGAAAGGGATTGAGGGGAGTACGAGCTGATGGCTAGAAGGGCCACTAGGGTGGTGAGGGTGGCTAAGGCAAGGAAGGAGCAGAACCTGGCCAGGGAAATTAGGAGAGGGAACAAGGGCTTCTTTAGATACACTGGGGAAAAATGATGGGTGAAGGGGCCGATTAGCAGGATTAAAACAGGAGAGAGATGGGCACAAGACCTGGGGGAGCTGGCTGAGGTACTAAATGAGTACTTCACCTCAGTTTTCACCAAGGAAAATGGAGGTGCTGCATTATACTTGGGAGGAGACAGTGATACTGAGGAGGGGGGGGACCCTTACCGATCAGCGGGTCTGGGGAGAGGGGGAGGAATCACTGGCAAGAGGGGGGGAAGGCTAAGCAGGGAGAAGAGGTAGCAGAAGTGGAAATCACAGCAGAGAGAGTGAGGGAAGCCCTCAGGTCCCTTAAGATGGAGAAAGCACCGGGCCGGATAAATTACATCCCAGGCTGAAGGAACTTCTGGATGTCCTGGCGAAACCCCTGGCGGAGCTTTTCACCATCTCTCTGAGGACAGGCTGGGTGCCCCAGGACTGGAAGGTGGCACATATAGTGCCTATCCACAAGGGGGAGATCAAGGGAAGTGGCAGGGAACTACAGGCCTGTCAGCCTGACATCGGTGGTGGGCAAAGTGATGGAGGGCATTGTCAAGGAGAGGCTGGGGGGACCTGGAAAAGTCAGGGTGCCTGGACAATAGACAGCATGGATTTGTCCCGGGGAAATCGTGTCAGACAAACCTTGTGGAGTTCTATGACTGGGTGACGAGTGCCTTGGACCTAGGTAGACCAGTGGACGTCCTCTTTCTAGACTTCAGCAAGGCATTTGACTCTGTTCCTCATGTGGGCCTGTTGGATAAGCTGGGAGAAATAGGGGTGGGGAACCAGAAGATGATCAGATGGATAGGCAATTGGCTCCAGGACTGGACCCAGAGGGTCATAGTTGGCAGGATAGTCTCATCCCCAAGGAGGGTCATTAGTGGGGTCCCACAGGGATCAGTCCTTGGGCCCCTCCTGTTCAACTCCTACGTCTCTGACATAAGGGCAGGTATCAGGAGTAAGATGAGTCTCTTTGCAGGTGACTCAAAACTGGGGGCAGAGGTGGATGGGGAGGAGGGGAGAGTGGCCCTACAAAGGGACCTGGAGGCTCTGGAAAGATGGTCTAGAAAGTGGAAGCTGAGGTTCAATGCAGGGAAATGCAAGGTACTGCACCTGGGGGCCAGAAACCCGGGCCAAGTGTACACCCTGGGGGGGGGGAAATGCTACAAGTCTCGATGGCTGAGAGGGACCTGGGGGTGGTGGTGGATGTCAAGATGAACAACTCAGAGACTTGTAGGAGGGCAGCAGCCAAGGCCAACAGGATGCTGGGATTGATTACTAGGGGGATCACCTCCTGAAGGAGGGAAGTGATACTCCCTCTGTATAACTGCTTGGTGAGGCCGCACCTCGAGTACTGCATGCAGTTTTGGAGGCCACACTTAAAGAGGGACATTAAACTCCTGGAGAGGGTCCAGAGGAGGGCAACCAAAATGATTTGGGGCTTGGGGGACAGGACCTATGAGGAGAGGCTCGAAGAGCTAAATATGTACACATTGGAAGAGAGAAGGGACCGGGGGACATGATAGAGGTCTTCAGGTACATGAAGGGGGTAAATAGGGGAGGAACAGTCAGGGTGCTTCGAAGGAAGGAAGGAGGAGGAGGCCACTAGAGGGCATGGGTGGAAGCTGGAGGGGAGAAGATTCAGGGGAGAAAGGAGGAGGCGCTACTTCACTGAGAGGGTGGTGGAGCCATGGAATGCGATGCCTAGGGGGCTGGTAGAGGCAGAGACGGTGGAGGGGTTCAAGAGGGGGTGGTACAGGGGAAGGGTTCTGGAAGCAAAATCCAATACAGCAAGAATATCCGGAACTGGGAAGGGAGAAGCCAGAGAAGGCGAGGGGGGCAGCAAGGTCAGCTCCCAGGGTGGGGACTGACCAAACGAGCAGAAGCAAAAGACCGTTAGGCCTATTCTGCTGGCATGTTAGTATGTTAGTATTAAAGTCTACTCATCCGATTTACTGTGCTTAGTAGCCTGTTCACTGGAGAGGAGGAAGAGGAAGAGGAAGGCATGATCATTGGCATTGTTTTTTGTGAAACTGTTGACAGTGATTAATGTTAAAATCTGATGAAGGGTAGTTTTAGTCTTCCAGTTACAATAAGCATCAGGTAATGACTGCTAAGCATGCATGAATACCTTACATCAAATATTCCGGATTAAAAAAAAAAAGAAAAGCCCTCCGCCCACCTACCCAGCAGAAATCCTTAAATTTAAGCCCCATCTCCCACCCACTGTTAAAAACCCAATCCCACCCTCCTCCCATCAAACACCTACATCTCGATATTTACTGAGAAACACGGAATTTGTTGGCAGAAAAGGACCACTTGGACTGCCTAGTCTGCCCCACTTTTCCCTGCCTATTCTGTCACCACAGACTTTGCTTTGTTCCAGCCACCTCCACCCCCCCACTTGGAAAACAGTTTTCCTTTATATCTATCCCTTGCATGATTGAGGCTGACCGTTTTCACCCCCAACCCCTGCTGGAAGATTGTTCCAGGCAATCATCACCCTCTCACTGAAGAAATACTTTCTCACACCCCTGTTAAATGTACCCACTACAGTCTCATTGCATGCCTCCTAGTTCTTGTACACCTTATTTTCTGCCAAAAGTTCTCCCTTTCTTTAAGTAGTTAAAACTGTCACAGTGGTGACTGACTCAATCGACCCATCTCCATGGCTGTCCACCAACGAATCGCTCTTTCTACTAAAAGAAAAGTAATTCCCCCCCACCCTTGCAGCACTCTCTCCACCCTTATGTAATCAGCTGGTTTTATTACAGAGTGAGCATGTGTGGGAGTGCTTTCATTCTACAGAAGGCAACCAGCTGAGGAGGAGGGCAGGTTTTCGAAATTCGCATTCCACTAATTCAAGAATTAGTTGCGGGGGGGGAGGAAGCTGGTTGGAGGGTGCTGCAAGGGTGGGAGTGATTTATTTTTCTTTAGTGTAAATGGGCACTTAGATGGTGGTCAGCCATGGAGGCAAGTGGGTTGGGCCAGTCACCCATCATGGGGGTGGGATTGAGTTTCTAACAGAGGGTGGGGGGGAATGAAGGGCTTCACTTTAAGGATATGTGTTGAGGAGGTGGGTGGGGACTGTTTCTTTTTTTAAACGATTTTATTAGATAGTATTTCCCATATAGAAATAGACATGAATAGTATCACTATTCCTTATTCGTATCCGAATACCAATAGCACATAATTCATGGTATTCAGGAAATACTATTTGTTATTCACACACCCCTAATGACTACAACACGCACTCTGTTCCATTAAATACCTTTTATTCCACTATTGAATTCATTTAGAGTTCCAGTTTTATCTTTATGGTGTCTACAATCTTTTAAAATATTTGTTCACAGTCACCACCACCCCCAGACAGCTGTGAAGTTACTTTACTTGTGTTCCGACACAGCTTAACGATATCTTGTCCCTAATAACATCCCAGGTAGTACTCTAAAATTGCCGCAGAGTAATACAAACACCTTTCAGGCAGTGCACACACTAGCCTGCATTACTTGCCCTGAAAATCGGGGTGGGCATGGCTCAATGTATTTCCCATGTCTAGGTGTGTCATTGCTCCCTGGGAGCTCCATTGCACTAAGATATTGTTGCTCTCTTGAGCTTGAAGGATTTTGGGTCACTTTTGAGATCCTGTCAAGTTGTAGTAAAATAAACACATACATTTTCAAATCTCCAAGTGCTTGACATTTACTCTTAGGTTCTGATAATCTTCAGTTGTACAAGTAATCATAAATCCAGAGAATTTAGTTAATTGGCTCTCAAATCATAGTCATATCAGTCCCAGATTCATCTCTTAAAGTTACAGGTAGCCTCCTGACTCCACTTCTTGGCTGCCATAGGTAAACTGCTTCTCTTCAAAGTCACCAACTTTAATGAATATTAACTCTGTCACAACCAGCAGCATCCAATTTCTTGCATTTCTGCCATACTAATGACAATTTCTGCCCCTTCCTTATGTGTAGCTTGTGTTTCATGCATGGTCTCTCTGTGTCCACCCAAGCATGGCTCTGCCAGGGAATCTCTATTACCCCACCCACTATTATGACTGAGCAAATTCACATTAGAATCCTTTAAAATAGGGACTCTTCTCTAAGGTTCATTTAGGCTTGGACAGCACACTGGAAGGTCATTCATTTTTCTGAATGTGTGCTCCTCTGATCCCATGATAACAAAGGGGTTGGCAATTCTCATGCCAATAACACACTGACTCTTTCACTATGCAGTATCAAGTGAGGCTCACTGGATCTCATGATGCCTGGTGAACTCTTGATCTGCCTGCTTTGTACCATTCAATGACAGGTCAGACTGGGTACCACACTGTAAGGAATTCAGCCATATTACGTTTTATCACCCTTGTCACTTTCAACCTAGGTTTGGAAACGAGCCTGAGGCATCGGAGAGCCAGCTGGGGAGGATGTAGGTGTATCTGTGGTACAGCTCTTGTCCTCTGGGAGGGGAGCATGGGGTAGGGCTTGCTGCTTGCCTGGCCTCTAGCAAAAGCTGGAGGTAAGACAAGCCTAAATTCAGACCAAGGAGGGAGGCATGACAGATGTTGGTGTATGTGCCTTAACATCAAGTGCAGTCACGCCTCAGGGAAGAAAACTGAAACAAATGGCCCCTGATCTCCTGGATGATGGAGGGGCCAAGCACCACTCTGGATCTCTTCTACCCCATCCCACAGCCCTGGCCTCCCAATGAAGTGACATAAATTCAAGGAAGGAGCTTCCTCGTCCCCACCTGGGGGGTAAACCACAGCTACTTGGGGGGGGCTGGCAACACCGATTCACAGGCATGGCGGGATGCTAGCTTCTGGGATGCCTTGGCGACTCCTGAAGGAGATGGAGTCCAAATGGCCGGGGAGGGATACAACATGCAATAAAAGAAAAGTGGGCAGCAGATATGGTTGAACAGGGAACTATCGAGCAGGACTTAACCCAAAGTATAGTGACTGCCTTGCCTTTACAATCTGACCCTTTTGAAAATATGGTCCTAGGTGTGAGAGCACTATGCAGTGAGTGTTCATTTACTCTGTATGGATACACTGCATCTTGAAGACACAAAAACACAACTCATTTAACTTCAAAATAGATTTATTAGATAATAAAACACAAATAAAATAGCACTGCCATCTTAATTTATTTCCCTCCTTTGTTCTTCTTGTCCACTACTCCAACAGTCAAGTTTGCCTTACAAAATAATCCCACTTGCATTCCTCCTTCTGCCAATTCACAGCTTTTTTGCCCACAGACACACAGTCCTTGCTCTGTACCTGAACTTGAACAGCAAGACAACAGATTTGCCCATGCTTTTTATCACAGAAACCGCTCTCTTAAGTCTTCCCAGTCTCTTCAGCTGTGAGGGATGTGTATCTTTCAACTGTGTTTGTGGACAAGGGGGAGCCATTTTATTGTTTAAGTCCCAACATTATCGAATCTTCCTGGTTGCCACCCTCTCCCTGTGTCAGAGGAGCATGAAATACATCTCTTTTGGTTATGAACCTCTCAAAGTCACGAAGACAAAATGTGTATACATGCTTGTAAGCCTGTAGGAGGCTAAAAAGTTATGGAGCTGATGCTATGACATTTGATTGCATTGGTGAGGTATGGGGTATTGCCAGTCTAACTTGAGTCAGCAGTCACAGCCTTGTCTGGTGAAACAGTCGCCAGCTGGTGCCAAAACCTGAAGGAGTGACACTGAGGAAAAGATATGCTACACTTTGCTCTACTTATTTATAGTTTAGAGGCATGATTCTCAAAGCTCCTGGGATGGCACAAGGGGCTTGTGCCACAAGGAATGGTGCAAAGTGCCCCTTGCACCAAACAATTCACTGGGAGTGATTCTCAAAGGCAGCCTGTGACAACCACAGGATGCCTTCCCCAAACAGTGCTTGCATCACCCATGTGCCCAGAAATGGGCTGCGACATGGTGCTAGGGGGCATGTGGCAGATGCAGGCTGCCACATCCCGGAAATTGGGATTCACAGAACTCTCCCAGAGGGAGAACTTCTAATTACCCTTAGACCAGCCAGGGCTGGTCTATGGGTACTTAGAACAGTCCATGCTGGGAGAGTTAACCTGAAGGCACTGTGCTGCCACCCCACTCCACATTCCCTGATATTGCCCATAGTAATATTTAATAAAGTATCCCCTGCCCTGGTGGACTAGTGGCCCCCTCCCCATTCCCTGATGTTGTACATAGTCATAATTTATGACATGACCCATGCCCCCCTCCCTGATCCCCACTGGTGCAGGTTCCAATAGAATGTACAATATTCCCATGCCCCCATTCCTGATCTCCGCCTGTGCCAGTTACAGTAGAATGCACTATTCCCCATACCCCCCTCCTGAACCCCGCTGGTGCCAGTACATTTATTGAATAATACTGCTCCTGCCCTGGTGGTATAGTACCCCCACCCAAGCAAGTAGTACTCCCCACCCTGCTCCCCCATCCCAAATCAGAGCGGCAGCCAGCACAGCCCTCCTCACACCTCCCATACAGTGGCCAGCTGCAGGGGGGTGCCAGGAGCGCATGCACTGCGCTGCTTCAGAGATGGGGGAAGCAGGTGGTAGGCACCACCTGCTGGGGTGGGGCGTCTATACCACCATGGCAGTGGTGGTATTTTTAATAATTGTACTGGCTTCTGCAGGTTGGGAGAGGGGGGGTATGGGGAATATTGTACAATCTCTACTGAACTAGCACCAGAGGGATCAGGAGGGGGCATGGGGAATATTGTACATCTCTCCTGGAACTGGCACAAGTGGGGATCGGGGAAGGGGGCATGGGAAATATTGTGCATTCTACTGGAACCATCACCAGTGGGGCTCTGGGAGGGGGGGCTGCTAGTTCACCAGGGTCTAGAGTGGTGCTGGGTGGCCTTGTGGCTTGTGGCAAATACTCCTGGTGCACTGTCTGTTTGGCACCAAGCCACAGCTGGTGCAAACCGCAGGACTTTGCCACCAGGACCCTGCTCAATAGAGAATTAGGCACAGGGTCCTTGGTGCACCGGGCTTCAGTGCAAGCTGCTGTTTGCCACAGCTTGCACCAATCCAAGCCTGGTTTGAGAACTGAGTCCTATATCTCCATCACTTTTTTCTATCTCCTGCTTTTCTTTTAATATTTTCACTTTCTCTCTCTCTCTCTCTCTCTATCTCTCTTCTTTGAAATGTGCCGTTTCCTTTGTTATACCTTTTACCTAACTTCTACACATATCCTGTACCATTTCTATGCTTCTGCTACTCTGTCCCTACTCTACTAGCCTATTTTTCCTTTTATTTTTACAGGTCTGACAGGATGATTACCCCCAGCCTATCAGATAAGCATTGTTGTATGGTTGGCTTCTGCATCTATCCTAAATCCTCCCTAAAGAACTCCAGATCCTTTTTGACACTTTTTCTACATTCGCCTTTCAGGTGTGACAGATCTTATCCCATTAAGAGTCCTTACCACAGGCCACCAAGTACTCAGGTAAGAGATTCCTCTCCACCTATGCAATGTGGGTTAGCTACAATGGTGTAGCCACACCAGTTACATGTTGTTAGGCATTTTCTATGTCCAGTTCTCCAAGAACCCAAACACTGGCAGCATGGAGAATATTTAGGTTGCTGTGTAACACTTTCTCTACTGCCCTTCCAGCTCTGAACACTCACAGCAGAGATAAAAGTTTAAGCCACTGTGTGGCACTTTCTAATGCTTCACCTCCCAGCCACCAAACACCAGCAGAGACAGTAAAATATTATAATCTTTCTCCTGCTACCCAATCCCAGCCACCCAAACAACATCAGCACAAGGAAATGTTTAAGTCATTGTGTGGCACTTTCTTTGTCCTTTCCCCCCATTTCCCAAACAGCAACAGTGCAATAAAAATTTTAAGTCACCGCATTTATTTATTTATTTAGTTTTTGTTGACCAGGTAAGTGCACTAGACAAATCCTGCCTATTTTTAGGCACAACCCGGGGGAGGGGGATTCAGATGAATGCCAACTGACCTTGAACCAGATTAAGCTGTTGGTGGCATTTTTAGTGAATGAGGGAAATTTGGCCAGGACACCGGGGAAATTCCCCTACTCTGCGTAGGTGGAGCCTTGCTGCTGGTCACACGATGGCCAGTCTGCTCAATCCCTCGGATGAGATGGACGTCGGTAGCTCTGGGGAGTGGGCCTCCACCCCAGTGCTCACTTCCTTAGAGGCCAACGAAGAACGTTTAGCGGTAGCACAGGACTACGCTGATACTGTACTAGAAACGGAGACGGAAGAAAGGAATAAGCTCACCCCAGTAAGGTCGGAACTTCTTGAGCAACGCTCAGCTCTTGCCCTTCGGTTACATTCCATCGACTCGCAGCTTGCAGATCTCAGCCAGTCAACTCTCGAACAGCCAAAAGATGTCGCAACGCCGGCTAGGACCCCTGCAAACGTCACTGCTGCAACGGAATTCAGTGAGCCTCCAGGACAAGCGTCTCCAGACAAACTGGCTGGCAGTTTTTCGAGGATTCCCTCGTCGTGCCAAAAGTCAGACTCCGCTTTACAGTCTGCAGGTCCACCGGATTGGAATCGTCTCACTGACACTGTAAGTCCTGCTCTCTCTCCTCCAACATTACAGTTTTGTTCAAAGACTTCCTCTACAGCCGAAGTGTTTCTTTTTTCGGCAGACAAAAAACCTGGCTGGTCTAAACGCGGGGGGTACTTTATTTAATCCTCCAGGAAAAACCCCCTTATCTAAGAATGTTGCTCCCCAGGATACTTGGTCCCTGAAATAGCCCTTAAAACGCTGGCTGGGAGAAAGGGGACGGAGGACTTAGTCTCCAGACTCCCAGGATCCTGTTTACATCAATATGCTGCAGTCTGTTTCAAAGAGCTCCAACGAACCCGGGGTGAACACCATTCACCTTCTCATATTGGACTGTATTTTCAACATGAGACTGTTAATTCTAGTATTTCTGATAATGCTGTTGTTTATTCTGATAAGGTTAATAATGCTTCTGGCACTGTTCTTTTCAGTCCTACTGCTTTTACTCCCTTATTGGCCACTGACAAAGATTCCTTTCAGGCCGAGCCGGCGCGTTTCAAACCGGCTGACCTATTTCACTCTAAAGGTGAACCTGCTCCACGGAGGAATGCAGTCCGCTTACTATACAAGGGTGGACTGGATGTGCCTCCTGATAGGGTTTACATTGCCAGGACTTTATTAAAGGGGTCTATGAAATTTTTTGCATCCAAAATTTTTGCTTTAATACATCTAGGGAACTCTAATTTTGATGTTAGTTTTAAACAAATCTCAGGTCTGGATAGATTCTGGGCTCAATATGACAAATTACAGTCTTTACCTATTTGGTCCTCTTTTCAAGCTATCCCCCTTACTAAACCTGCAATTAGAACTGTTACTATAGTTTTCAAAAATGAGGGGTCAATATTGAAGACATTCTCTTTTGGCTAATAAACGATGTGAAGTTTTAAATCGACCTCATACATTAGATAGCGAACAGATTTGGGATGGCAGTTGGAAGGTTGGGTTAAATTATTCCCCACTAATACTGGGCGAGACATTTGCCTAACTTTTCTTTTTGGGGAAAGACAAAGGTTTTGTTTTCTACGCTGGCCAACCTAAATCTTGTTTCAAATGCGGTTCTAGAACACATCTTAGTTCCGGCTTGTGATATTTTAAAATGTAGTCACTGTTTTGAATATGGACATAATTCCTCCACATGCTCTAACTCCTTTAAATGTAACTTATGCGAAGAAGTCGGCCATTCATATGGTCGCTGTCCTTGGGCATCTCATAACAGGGAAGACTGCCCCCCGCATGATGGGTTAATTACAATTGCCCAACAGTTACAGACACAAAAGTCTACCTTCCGTGATGACCCTCCTACCGTGCCTATTTCTGAAGCTACAGATTCTACCTCACACTCTACTTCCGACCAACATATTCAGGAGGTAGCTGTTGTCTCTTCCGAAACTAATGACCTTCCTAAGGAAAATAATGCTAAGCCACCTGATGCTATAATGCCTCCTCCCCCTCCTCCCCCCACCTTCTATTCCTGACTCTGATTTTGTTCCTGTTACCCATAAAAGGACTAGGAAAGGTCAGGCCGTGATTTGTCGACCTAAAGAAAATATAGGCCCTACCTGGCAATCCAATAATAAATTCACTGTTTTATCTATGGACCTTTCTGATAAAGATTCCAGGGGACGACACGGACACTTCTTCCATTCGTTCTTTCCAGATTTGGAAGGAGGCACTGACACCGACCCCATCGCCAAACGACACGACAATCTCAGAGGGGTAAATCTCCAAACGGCTCATAAATGGCTTCCCTATCCATTTGTTCCTTAAACGTAAACAGTATTAAAGGCAAGAGAAAGCTAGGAGGTGTGTTTTTGACCCTTAAAGATCTTAAAAATGATATTTATTGTTTGGTTGACACTAGATTGAAAACCCATGCTGAACTTCGTCAAGTTTCTCATGCCTGGTCTAAAGGCCCTTCTTTTTGGTCTACTGGCCTGGATACCTGTGATGGCATTGGCATTCTGTTTTCTAGCACTGCATTTCAAGTTTCTAGACTAGTAGATATTGTACCTGGTAGAGCTTTACTATTGGATTTTCTTATAGACAAAACGATTTCAATAATTGGTATTTATGCTCCACAAACTAAAGCACAAAGAGTGACCCTTTTTCATACCATGAGGCCCTTTTTACACACTTCTAGATTACTCTTATGGGTCGGTGACTTTAATTGTAGTTTACATCAGTCGGATAGAGGTTTACAAACCTCAAAGCTTTTTTGTGATTCCGTTGCCCTACGGGACATCACATCCACAGCCCTTTTAGTTGATGCCTATAGGTATTGTCATAAAACTGGAGGTTTCACCTTTTTTAAAGGTCCCTTACGGACCAGAATTGATTTTATTTTTTTGTCTCAGGTCTTGTCAATTCTTTCAAGTCAGACAGTAGGTTGTGAATTTTCTGATCATGTGGCTCTTCAAGTCACATTTACTTGGGGTTCTGCCCCACGCTGTAAAAAAAATATGTGGCGTTTAAATGACTCTTTACTAAAAATCCCTTCTTTTTTACACTCTTGGCGTAAAGAATTCCAGGCTCGCATATCAGTCTCTGACATGTATGACTCTATTATTGATTGGTGGGAAGACTCTAAGTTAAGTTGGAAATTGGCTTTTAAAAAAAAGGCTGCAGTTATACAAAATAATAAATACCTGACTTATTTGTCTCTTCGACAACAGTTGCAGCACTTGATTTCCTTGGCTGATTCTAATCATCTAGATTATAGTAAACAAATTGAAAATATTTGCACCCATATGAGACAATTTCAATATGACAGAGCCAGTTCTTTGGATCAAGAAGCTCATTTTGGTTCCCATTCTAACAAATGTTCCTTGGACCCTTTTAAAACCTGTAAAGGTAGGGTGGATTCTAAACTAATTCCATCTCTAAAATCACCAACGGGTGAACTTATGACTTCCCCTGAAGCCTTGGTCACAATAGTTGAACAACATGTTTCTGCCGTTTTTGGTTGTTCATCAGTTTATAAGGATGCTGATCCTTTTCTAAATTCATTAAACTTGCCACAGCTCTCGAATTTTGAAAGGGAAATATTGTCTGCAGACATTTCTGAAAGGGAAGTACAACAGGCCATTGATTCTTTATGTTCAACCTCAGCTCCTGGCTCTGATGGCCTTACAGCAAAATTTTATAAAACTTTCTCTGCGGAATTGACCCCTACTTTAATGCTACTATTTCGGGAATTGTTATTTTCGGGAACCCTATCTAAATCTATGTATGAGGCCATTTTAATTTTTCTGTACAAAAAAAAAGGTGATTCCACTGATATTTCTAATTGGAGACCTATTAGTCTCCTAAATGTTGATTACAAAATCCTGGCTAAGATTTTATTAGCCAGAACCCTCAAAGTTGCTAAATATATTAGCCCTGTTCAAACATGTGGCATACCAGACGGCGTCAGCAGGATAATCTTATTCTTTTAAGAGTTATTTGTTTTAGGAGAGAAAAACGATTTCTGGTTGGATATTAGGTTTAGATCAAAGAAAGCTTTTGATAAAGTCTCTCATGATTTCCTGTTCCGTGTTTAAAAGCCTATGGCTTTCCAGATCTTTTTTATTTGGATTTTTCTTTATACAAACATGCTCTTATACTTCCCAATGTTAATGGATGGATAGGTAAATCTATTCCATTATCTCGAGGTGTCGGCAAGGATGCCCTTAAGTCTGTTACTATATAATTTTATATTGACACCTTAATAAGAGCCATTTTACTTTCTCCTCAAATTATTGGTATGTCATGTTCTCCTTCCTCTCCACCTATCAAATTATTAGCCTATGCTGATGACTTGGTTTTAACATTAGATAAGAAAACGAAACAGGAAGATCTTATCCAGTTATTAAGTTCATTTTCAACAGTATCTGGCTCAATCATTAATTTCAGTAAAAGTACAGGGATTCCGATTGGCCATGACTCTCTTCCGGAAAAAGGGGTTTATGCAGGGATTCCGGTTACATTGGATGCCTTTAAATATCTAGGAATTCATTTTGGATGTCCAAATATGGCTTACTATAATTGGGCCGCTGTTTTCAATAAAACCGACAGATTAATACATAAGTTGAAATCCACCCTTATTGGTAAAAAAGAGCTGTTTTACTAAAAACTTTGGTTATTCCTTTATTTTATATCTTAGCTATGTATTTCCACCTCCTGTTTCTCTTTTACTAAATTGTTTGGGTGTTTCTTTAAAGGTTTTTGGGGATCTAGGCTTAACCCTATAAAACGCAACATTACATATAGACCTATTAGTGAAGGAGGTATCAATATGATACACCCTGTTGCTTTTTTCTATAGTTTGTTTTTTCATTATAATTTTGGTTATGCTCTTAAGCCTGGGGATTTAATTTGGAGACCATATTTTATGGACTGGTTTTCCCTGTGTATTAGTACATGGAATCTTACTGGGAAGAACATACTCTCTCGTTCTCTAGCAATACCCTCGTATGGCAAAGAAAGTTTTAAATTGGCCCTATCTTGGAATCTTTTTCCTTCCGATTTTTGTACTTTATCTAGGCGGTCTTTATATGAAAGAATCTGGAGATTAGAGGCCCAAGAAGAAGTGCTATTTCCCTTTTGTCCTATTAGTCAGCACTCTTGGGTTCTTTTACAACTACGAAACCCTCGCATACCCCCCTGCATTTGGGATATGGTTTGGTTAAGTAATTATGATAGATTGGGAGTTAAACATAATCATAAACATAAAGCTTTAAATTTACGTTATTGCCCTAGAACTGACTGTCCTGATGTTCCTGAAACACAACAACACTTATTTCTTGAGTGTCCATTTTCCCTGGATATTTGGTTTACTTTAGCTCAAACATGGTCAGAACCTTCTTTCTTCATTTGTCTTATGAACATATTATGTTTTGTACAAATGTTTGTTTAAATACCAAATATCATTTAGAAACGTTATATGTAATCTTTGCCTTAATTAAGTATTACTTATGGCAAGCTAGGTGTATGCTTGTTCTTCATCAAAAAATCATACATAAACAGGAAGTTATTAACAATATATATAAAGCTGTATGTTCCATTAAAAAACAGGATTATCATGTTTATAACAAACACCAAGTTGACTTGATGTGGCGCAACTGTGACTTACTCTTTCACAATTGTTCATCTTGATTGTATTTTTTGTATTATGGATTATTGTTTGTTTCTTGTAAAGACGTCCACTTTTCAATAAAATTCCCCTACTCTTTTCGATAAGTGCAATGGGATCTTTAACATCCACCTGAACTACCACCAATCCAGGCAGATGGGACCTCGGTTTAACATCTCATCCGAAAGACAGCACCTCAGAAGTGCAGCACCCCTCTCAAGCTGCACTACAGTGTCATTACTGGGATATTAATCCAAGTGCCAGATGTGGGAACTGAACCCACAGCCCTCTGATCTCCCGGCCTCAGAGGTGAGTGTGCTATCTACTGAGCCACTGACACCGCAATATATAGTTAGGGCTTATTGTGTATGGAAAATGGTGGTTTTCCAAATCTTGTTGTAGGATAGTTCAAAGGTCTAAAAAGTTGTTGTACTATCATTTTGACATATCAATAGTACAACAAGGGAGGCAGTATAGTGCAGTGGTTTAAGGCTCTGAGCTGCAAATCTGGTGACATCAAGCAGACCAGACCTGGGTTTGAATCCCATAGCTTCCACTTGCATACTGTGTGACTCTGAGCAAGTCACTTAACTTCCCTGTGCTCTCAGGTTGCACCTGCAAAAAAGCTTTCAGCTTAGTGTGCTACTCCTGGTTAAACACCTAACAACGTTTCAGCCTTTGGCTGTTACCTGATTTGCTGAAACAGTGCTGTTCCTGAAAAAAAAAAAAATTGAAATGGAGGCACCGGTTAGCGAGCGGATGGGTGATCGGTTGGCTAAAATAGTTTGACACTGAATACCATATTCAGTAATGTGTGTCCAAACTACCAGTTTGCCAATTTTCTTTCTTTTTTTTCATCACTGGCACTGTAAATCATTGGGGTCATGAGCAGAGTGGGACTGAAGCATGGACTGGAGCTGGGAGCAGAGCGAGACTGCATCGAGGAACAGTAGCGTAAGCACAAGGTATGAATCCTTGTGAAATTAAAGTTGATACATTTTGGGGAAACCATACATTAAATAAGCCCTAACCATATACTATATAAAACAGTGTATGGCTGCCCATACACAACAAGGCAATGTTGTCATCTTGGGGATGTGATGCCATCATAAGGACCTCTCAAGCTTCTCTCTTGAGGTCTGTATGATGTCATTACATCCCCTTGATGGCAACATAGCCCTGTTGTGTATGCACAGCCATACACTATTCTATAGGTGTAAAATTTTCTCTCTCCTACTTCCTCCAGTCATTGAACACCAGCATTGCCAATTAAAGTTTAGGCCACTGTGCATCACTTTCTCTCTCCTAAAACCAACCCCCAAACACCAGCAGCACAGGTAAAAGTTTAAGCTACTATGGAACACTTTTTCTCCCACTTCTAAGAACCCTAATATAGGCAGCAGAGCCAAAAGATTAAGCCTCTGCAACATACTCTGTTGCTCTCCATTGCATCACCTGAACACCATCACACCATTAAAAGGTTAAGCTGCTGTGTGGTATTTTCACTCTCCTACTCTCCTGCCCTTAAACACCAGCAGTGCAAAAAATGTTTAAGCCACAGTGAAACACTCTCCCCATGTCACTGTCCCCAACTTCCCTCCCTTGGCTACCCTGATGATCCACTTAATCCAAATCAGTTCTGACCAGTTGCCCAGTCTTGCCACTCTAGTAATGATGCCGTATTATGATTCCTAGGGCTAGTTGTGCAGTCCAGCAATACAGCTTCCTTAGTTACAAATTCAGCTTCATGCCTCCAAGTCCAACCATGCAGTCCCTCTTGGTGTTGTGCATGAGGATGGGGGGAGGTGGGGCCAAGAGGCACACCTTGTGCCACTGCCTTTGCCAGACACAGTACTAGTAGCATCAACTATGGCTGTGGCCCAAGGCTATGTTTCAGTTGGCTCCTCTCCTCCTCTTCATACACAGTACTGAGAGGGACTGTGCAGCCACACTCAGTTTGGCAGGGCATGACACAGACTTGTATCTAAGGGAGCTCTACTGTTGAAATGGGCAACTTGTTGACATCCTGTGGCATTGCCAGCACTGTTGTTGTGGCACGACTGGACAACTGGCCCACATGGATTAGGAAATTAAGTCATCCCGGAGAGGCCCAGAGAGAAAACAGTAATATGGGGAGGGTGGGGTATCATCTTGTAAGTGATACTTTGCAGAAGGGTGCTTTGTAAAGTTATTTAACTTATAAATAGGTTTCTTCCCCTGTTACAAGTTGTCTTGGTATAATTGAAGAAGATGGTGAATGTGGCATGATAGACGGATGGCATAGATGTACAACAGTAGCGGGAATAAGAACTAAGAAAGAAGCAAGGTAAGTTTACATGGGAATGGTGGCTGACTGCTGAGGGAGGTACTATTTTCTTTGGATATTCCTATCAGATATGGATTCATAATCAGATTTGAATCTGGTCCCTTTTCTGGATTTAGGGTTTTTGGCCACCAAATCCCAAAATTCTAAACCTGAAAAATCCTTTGGAATCCTAGGTATGTGAATTTGCTATCAGGAATCTGATCAGCTAGATTCATTAAGATTAGGCCTCACCTCCATGGTGCCAGATTGTACAAGAACTTTAGTCACACACACAGCATTTAATTGCCAGTTAATGACATGATAAAAGGCAAGCAAGAATATAGTGAGTGAGGCATTTTTCCAAAATACCATTAGACATATTTGTTACCCGAAAGTATGTCGGAGGAAAGGGCATCACCACCATATTTTCTGGGTCTGCACAGCATTACATCCCTTCTGAATGGATGAAGTTCAATCATGCTCAGATATTCTCAAAACTAATATCCCACTTCAGTTTGAATATGTTTTACTAGGTCTCCTGCTGCAGGGAGCATGTTTCCTGCCAAATAAACACTTATATCAAATTGCTCTAGTGGCAGCCCTGAAAAAAACAACTAGACATTGGCTAGCACTCATTGTAGTTAAAAAAGTGGAATGGGCTGCTCTAATGAAGGGTACTATGTGATTTATTAAGTGAAGTAGCCCAAAACAGCGCAACTTTTGGGTGAGTACAAATACAGCAACAATTGTTTCTGTTGGGGAGGCTCGGTCCCCCCTCCCTTACTAAATTAACCAACTCTGAGGTCTTAGCAGCTCAGGGAGGGGGAAATCTTTGTCGCCATTTTTGACTTTGCCCAAAAGCTGTCTCTGTTTTTGGGCTCGCTGTTTTTCACTTGCCCAAATCATGTCTTACCAATGAAAGAAATAAGAGTAATGGAGGACATGATGGCCTAGATACATTTTAAGTATCAAGGCAACAACTTGAATGTCCTGACCAAATGGCAGAAATGGGATGACATGCCTGATGATTCTGTCTGGATAGATAACCACAGGTATGCAGTAGGTCACCCACCAACACATAGTACAGAATATTATTGAAATTAATATTTTTCTCATTTTTATTCCCTGCTGTTCAATATATGTATTTATTTATTTTAGTCTTTGGTAACCAGGTAATGCCCACTAAGCACACATGCCTGTTTTCAGGGGTGACCTGGGAGCACTGGGCGGTTAAGTGACTTGTTTAGAATCACATAGTATGCAAGTGGAGGTTGTAAGAATCAAACCAAGGTCTGGTCTGCTGGATGTACCAAGCTCATTCACAGCTCATTATTCTA
The DNA here is from genome assembly GCA_016271365.2 of Neoceratodus forsteri. Classification (NCBI taxonomy): domain Eukaryota; kingdom Metazoa; phylum Chordata; order Ceratodontiformes; family Ceratodontidae; genus Neoceratodus; species Neoceratodus forsteri. The sequence goes on along the minus strand of CM028133.1, from coordinate 409,223,725 downwards.
ACCTCTAGGCTATACTGCCTGTATATGAGTGTATCTGCTAGCCACATATTTTTGTCTGACACTGTTGGGTGGTTGTTATATAAATTCTAGACCATGTTCTTTTTCTTCTGTCTTGTGTATGCTAGACAATGCAATTGCAATCAATTAGCTGCAATCTGTAAAGTTTACTTGTTGAAAATACTGAAAATATGAGTGTAAAAAAGACATGTGGGGTTGGAGTTGGGGGGTTGTACAGTGATTTCCTTTTACAAATTGGAAGCATGACTTGAGAACTCTCTACAGTATATGTAATATATTAGATATGTATCAATGTTCAGTTTCATTCTTTGATCATAATGGCAGTAATATGAAAGAATACGTTATTACAGTCAAAAGTTACAACATAGGTTACATGATCCATCAACTGTTAGCATTCATTAAAATAATGATTGGCTTGCAGCACAAATGGTACATAGTCTATTAGAAACAGGTCTGGTCCTAGGGCATGCGACATCCCTTGGTGAACCTGTATATTATGCCCCCACGAGCAAAACATTTTCAAACCAATCCCTCCACATGTGCAGAATTTGCACTCCGAATGGCAAAATATATTAAGAAATACCCACAAAAAATGAATTTCAGTGTACAGTAATGCATTTGCAGACAATGGCATAACTCACGGTCCCATCTACCTACTGATTTAATTAGCAGCAGCTGCAGCACAGAAGATTCCTGAGACTGTGCTATGGTGCCAGTTCTGAGTGTCAGCAGATGATGCTAAGAAATTCCCCCCAAAATGAATTTCAGTATGCACTAATGGATGGACATTCAATTGCATCACTCATAATCCAGTTCACCTACTGATGTAACTAGCAGCAGCTGCTGCACAGCAGATTATTGCAACTGTGCTATGGTGCCAGTTCTGAGTGACATCAGTTGATACTGGGTGGGTGCCTCATGGACCATGTGTGGCTTGGACATAGCCTGGCATATTGCTATCTCGTCCTTCCTCTCCCTGGCAGGCTTCCTTGGCTTAGTTGTACCCATACTGTCCAGGGTTATTCTCATCTGTCCTGTTCCAGTCTTCACTGGCAACTTTGGTAAGATTACCAACAGTGACTGGGTCTCCAGGACCTGTGAGGCTGTCAGTGTCCTCCTATCTGCTGGAATCCACTCTCTTGCACACTCAAAACAGCACCACCAGTATGATGATGACAAGGTCAGTGACTCAGGGACTGCAGCAGTCTCCAATTAAACAACAACTTTTAATGCCAAAACAAAGGCCCCTCCACCACCCCCCATCACCCCAACAGTGACCAGATGGGGTAGCAGCTAGATTCCATATTGTGCTTGAGTTTTGATGGGTTTGTCACTGGGACATGTTTATCTGAAGAGCATACACCTACTGTAGATAGCAAACACTGAGTATAACATCAACCCTAACAAAATGTATGAGAATGCACTGTACATTTCTCACCTCATTAGAAGGTTGACAGTTATTTCAAATCTCATGTTGTACATTAAATTCATAATCATGATGTACATTTCTTTTATTGAACATTTCATAATGTTTATAATAAAGAAAATTCTGAAACAAAAATGAAGATACATGGAAAGAAGAATGTTTGTTTTGGGGAAACTAATATTTCAACACTGGATATTATTTTAAAAAATAAATGTTTGTTGTTTTGTGATGGCAGCTTGTGCAGTTTCTGAGATCTGCATATGTAATTTTTCTGTAGAGAGCTAGCTGTTTTCCTATACTTAATATGATTTTTTTTTCTTTTTTGCTGTCTCCCACAGCCTACATGGAATGGAGTGGTTTCCCCAAACTTGCAGGGGACATGTGTCATGTCCTAAGGTAGTGCCTTGATAGGTCTGGTGAAAAAAACATTAAACAGTTCCAGAGCTATCAGGCTTTAAAGTTTTGTGTTTTCCATTCTGAGCATGTGCAGTAGATTTTTCAAGTTAATGTTCTGGTACAAAATGAAAAAATTGGATGTCACAGGACCCTTTTTTGGATTCTCACCACTTGCTTGGCATGGCACCAAACATTTTTTGTGCTGTGACAACCACCATTTTATTGATTTCTTCCACGAACTAACAAGCTTGAAAAATACATAAATATGCTATCATTTTTAAAAACAAACACCACAAACTAGCTAAATGAGCCTGATTTAGTTAGATTCTGATTTTGATTCTTAAAATGAGAGGCAGAAATACCTTTTCTGAGCATCCAAAATATTAGGTGCTCTGCTTTGCAAGAGGAACCATTCACCCACATTCTCTGTGTGAGAACAGCAGGACATTCTTAAGTTCTGCAGCTGCAGCTAGAACTCATGCTGTGGGCTGCAGTGAGAGCAGTGAGCTGCCATTTCATTGGTGTCTAGTGGCACTCCACAACCTCAGATGACCAGCCCTGTAATAAGATTAACATTCCCTGATGTCTGGTTGTACCCCACCCTTTCTGATTGCCATCCAAGTAACAAGATAATCTTTCTCTGGTGTCAAGTGGTACCCCCCCACCCGCCGATCCCCATAACAAAATAATATTTTCCTGGTGGCTGGTGGCACCCCCACCCACCTATCACCATCTCTGTAATAAAATAATATTTTCCTGGTGTCTAGTGGCACCCCTCTCACCCACTGATCACTGTCCTCATAATAAAATAATATTTCCCTGTTGTCTAGTGGCAACGCCCTCCTGTTAATCATTATCCCCATAATAAAATAATATTTTCCTGGTGTTTACTTGTACCCCCCACCTGCTGATCACTGTCCCTGCCTGAAATAAAAAAAACAGTCCCTCCTTTTTTGCCTAGAAAAAAGAAAATGGTCCCTCACTGATCTGATCCCCCAACCCCACCTCCCACTCAGCACCCACCACCCTACACACCCAGTACACCCCCACACACCCTCACCAACCTGAACAGGTCACAGGGTAAAGATCCACTCTCTAATACAAGACACATCTTGTTGCTAGAACCACCGGATGCAATATGAGAAACTAAGGTAAATGGGGTTCAATGTATTTTAATGGGGTTTTCAACTTTGTAGCATAACCTTTCTATTTCTGCATATTTTGAGCCCAAATTTTCAACACAGACTTTTTGGGACCCCATCTCATAAACAATAATGGTGGGATTATGCAAATCCAGCCCAAAAGGTGATTTTGCTGTTACTTGTTGAAATAACCTTTTGGGCATGATTTGAAAATTTTCACCACCCTTGTTCATGAGGTGGGGTCATCAAAAGGCTATGTTGAAAATTTGGTGTCAAAATATGTTAAATTCGCAAGGTTACATGCATATGTTGAAAGTTTACTACACTCACTCATAATTTTGGTAACTGTAAATATTTTAAAACCAGATTTTCAACATAGACATTTTTTTACAACACTTCATTAACATGACAGCTGTCATTTTTCAGATCCTGGCCAAAATGTGTTTTTGCACCCATGGTGTGGAATGACATTTTGGTGGCACAGAATTACATTTCAGAAGGGATTTGAAAATTTTAACTACTGAGCTCGTGAGGTGCGGTAATAAGAAGGCTATGCTGACAATTCAGTTGCTGTTTTGCTACAAATGCAAGCACAGGACCCAGAGGGCCCTGTGCTTCCACAGCAACTTACATGTACTTATCTATGGAGGGATGGGAGTGTAGGGCCTGGTGGGCGTTGAGCTTCCACAGGCAAATGAGGATTTGATTATACTATTTAAAAAAGTAAGGAAATTCATTACAAAAAACCTTTGTTAATGCACCAGTTAGGATGACTCAACACCACAAAAGTAGAAAAATCTGGATTTCCAACCCTAATGCCTCACCCCTACCCCCCCAACAGAAAAAGGAAAAGAAACTTAGGTTTTGGGTTCTCTGAAGTCTTTTCAAATCAGTGGTGGGATTTTCCTTAGGGGTTGTCATCCCTAATAATAATAATAATAATAATTTTATTTATATAGCACCTTTCAATATATCAAGGCACTGAATAAATTAGTCATAAATTCAAATTTCAATACAAAACCATCAAACACTAAAAACATTATAAAAATGCATCATAAAAACATGATAAATGATGCCTCCCCCCCCCCCCATGGGCCCTATGTGAAGAAAGGAGATCAAGTGTGATTTTGTTTACTCATGGAATGGGGTGGTCATTATGGTTGACAACCCCCTGAGGAAGATCCCACCACTCATTTGCAAGACTCCAGAGACCCAAAAACTGAATGTTTTCTCCTTTTGCTGCTTGGGGGGTGGATGTGGGACATTATGATTGGAAACCATAACACCACATTTCCCTACTTTTGTGGCATTGAGTTACTCTAACTGGTGCATTAACAACACACACAAAATATATAACATACAACAAAATACATTTAGTTTCTTCCTTGGTACTTTGAGATCCTTTGGTCATCAGCACAATTCCTCTCCTATCCTCCTTCTGAAAGGTCAGACACTGGTCCAGACTTCCCAACATCTTTCAGCTCCTTCTCCTCTCCCTTCCCCCCCACACACACACTTACAATACCTACTCTGCAAAGGCCTTCCCTTTAGCTCTGTGTGGAGGGAATCAAATTCTCTATTAAACAAAGTAGGATGATGCCTCAATGTTGAGATTAATTGTGTACATAGGTATCCTCTGCTGAGGCTATTACACTTTTTGATTGTTATTGTTTCCCTCCTCCACTTCTAGTTTGCGGTGGATTATGAAGCAGATGAAATCTGTGCTGCAGACTCTATTAACCTGTTCCCTGAGTACCATCTGCTTATGCTTCCATTCCCTTTGGCCAACAACAGACAGTGAAGTAGCAGGGAATCTTACTGTCCCCTCTTTCACTGTAGCCCAATACTGAGTTGCAATAATAGTTAATAATCATTGCTGATCACAAGGCTTATATCATCCTTTAGTCTGTGCTTTACCTCCATGCCAATTACTATATTCTCTCTAGCCCCATAGATTCTAAATAATTGATATAATAATACACCCACCCAAAAAAGTATGCATCATAAACGTAACATGAAAATACATTAAATTTAGGGCATTATATTGCCCTTCACAATATTTTATTATCCATATGTTGAGACATTTTTTCCTCCTGTTTGTGTATTTCTTTTTTTTTTGGTTTAATGTTGTTTATATCAGTTGAACTTTGTTTGATCTGTGGTTGCCAACTGGCAGGGAACTTTAACTTGTAGTCAGTTGACTAGATGAGGTCAGACTGGAGAACCTTGATTCATTGCATGGCCAGTCACCCTTTCCATTGTTATCCCATTGATGGTGGGTGTGCTGAGATGACAGGTCTTAAATAATTGATAATGACTCTGTGATTGACACATATGATTCTATTGAACTTGTTGATTTCTATCTGAACATTGTTGTAGTGTCATCAGGAGGAGGACTTGTGGAGCTGGTGTGCATCCATGTAGTCCTTGGACTGCTGTTGCTGCTGTTTCTGCTGCTGCTAGGAGTGATGAACTAGACTGCAGTGAGAGTAGCAGCGTGAGTCTGAAGAAACTTAACACTAGAATGTGTAAGAGTGGGAATAGTAGTAAATGCAGCTTATTGTTAAGGCTGTATTAGTTTCACAGGATGCACAGAATTCACGATTTCCATAAAAAATATACTTTGCCATGAATTCCACAAGTTCAGTGTACAAGCAGTGATTTTAACCACTTTGTTAATTTTTTTTACATGCATGGAAGCAAGAGAAATTCACTGACTGTCCCCGTTAACAATATAAATAAATCCTCAGTCAGTTGTTATGTGCTTCTAGTATTAGCAGCAGAAGTTCTCAATTAAATCAACATAAATTAGCTTGTGATGATCTCTGGATCTTGCATTCACCAAAGGTAATCAGCATTTAATCATTAAACGATTAAAGCATTAAACCAGTAAATCAGTTCTGCATTCATTAGGTCCGTTACTCATCAAACAATTAAAAAAACATAAAAAAAAAACCTGCCCAGACTTAGTTGAGCAGGCAAAAGATGTAATCAAGTACTGGCTGGACTGTAGCAACATGTTTCCTAACCTCTCAAGCATTGTACTCAGTTGTTTGAGTGTTCCGGTACAAAGTGCAATTGTGGAGAGCTCTTTCTCTCGATACGGTGTCATGCTGACAGACACAAGATGGAGCATAAAAATGGACAGTTTAAAAGTATATTCAATGATGCAGCTAAATTGTTTAGACTTTTTCTTGCACATTAATTGCACTTTATATTGTTTTGACTAATACTCATATTTATATATACTTGCTTATTTTAAAAATGATGCTTTTAATGAATTAAAGCATAGCAAAACTCAAAGTTTAATTAAATACTTTGCAATAGTGTTTTCTGTGAAAAAACATCATTTTAGCCGTGTGGGAGCTATGAAAAATGGCCATTAATACCATTAAAATAATATAGCCTTACTTATTATACATGTGAACAATAAAATGGATAATTTTAAATTGAAATGTGGTAGTCAACATTTGAGAAAGGCTAAGAATTTAAGATTCTTTGGAGCTAGCCTTGAACAATATTGGCTAATCAGAGAACAAAGTGTAATATCTGCTCATCTCAAATCTTGAATACAGCTGTACTCTCATAAAGACCTTAGACTGTTCTATCCTTCACTGTTGAATGAAGTACTTGAATGAACTGACAAATTATCTGAAATAAAGAATTATCTAGCACATGTTTGCTTAGCCAGAAACATCTGGCTGTGCTTTGCAGTTCAAATGTTTTAAACTTACATGAAATGGCAATTTTGTACCATAAGAGAAACAACTCAGGGTCCATATTGACTTGAAGGGGGTCTTATAATATCAGAAGCATGTGCTCTGAATATGGACAACCAGATACAGAAATACTAGAGTTGCTTGGTCTGACATCATTTGTTCATCAAATACATCATATTCATGCATTATTAACTGCCCAGTGCTCCCAGGTCGCCCCTGAAAGCAGGCACTTGTGCCTAATGGGCCTTGCCCAGCTACCAAAGACTAAAATAAAACAAAAATGCTAGTGCAAGACACTGGTGAGAAGTATTAGCCTATGTGCTTAAAAAGAAAGTCAAGATTTAATGATATGCAGTTTCACCAAAGAAATATTTTTGGTCATGGGGTAAATGATGACAGAACAATAGAGCTGCAGGCTAGATAGCACAGATTTCAATGATACACTTCATCACTGCCATACAGTACTGAAGCACTGTATCAGTATGTGCTGCTTTGTGCTACTTTGTTAGTTGTACTTTATTGCATTTTTTGCTAAATACAAACAAACAAACACAGCATGCAATTCCATGAAGCTGTCATAATCAACAGAGTTCATAGCCCAATGTTGTTTAAGTTGGTTGATTCCCTTAGTATATATGCAGCTCCAGTGCCATAGAAATGATAGAAATACACAGGTTTACACTCATCTATGATATCTATTGACTCATCAGAATTGTTCTTCAGTTTCCTTTTTTTAAGATCGAGCAACAGACAGGAATCAGGTGTTACTTTAGTTTAACACTTAAATGAAAAATACACTGATCCTGCAAGTCATTGTCCTCATAGAAGTTCTTAAGAACTAGTTCCAATTCTGTTATTGTTTCACCATACAGTCCATTCAGAAACCATAGTGGACATTTAAGCAATAAGCCATGAGGGGGTGTGGTTTATTGGGGGATTTACCACAGCTGGAGTGGTTTGCCCATGAGGCACAGCTGAGTGGGTAAATCCTCACCAGCCATGGTAAATCCCCCTATAACCCATATCCTCCGAGTGACTTATTGCGATTATGCCAAAGTTAATTTTTTTTATTATAATAAAATACAACTTTTAAAGAGGTTGCTGTGTGTTTTTATTTTTATTGTATTTATTCCTGTGCTGCAGATGGCCATTTGCGCTATTATTGATGGGCAGACTAGATGGGCCATGTGGTCCTTATCTGACATCAAATTCTATGTTTCTATGTTTATTTGCTCATCAGCCAGTGATTATCCGAGGATTTACATGGTGGTAAACTGCCAGTCTGACCATTTCATTGGCTGTTCACTTATGTCCATGGTATAATTCAGATTTACACTCTGGTGGTAAGTACCATTTTAGAATTTTGAGATGTAGTTTATGTCCCTTCCAGCCACAGAGTTCTATAACAGAACATGGAGGCAATGTGCCTACAATTAAAGAGCAGAGCAAGTACATAATCTACATCATACAGTTCTAAAATTGCCCTTACTAGCTGTGTGTAAATCAGAGAAACCCACTGGGTTAACTAAACAGCTTACATAGATTAACCAGTAACAGAATTTGAACCAGTATTTAAAATCAGCTTCTAGAGAGAAAAAACGACATGCAGATTCAGTGTATTTCTCCTTTAAGTATGTGCCCAGTGTTATGCTGCACATTAACTGTTGTTTATACACTCTATCATAGAGCTACACCCTTACAGAACAAAGCCCAGATCATTTTCCATAAAGTAATGTATCCAGGAAACCTACCTCCACTGGAACTTGTTGCATTTTATTTTTCAGAGCATATGTAATTATTTTCCATCTTGTATATTTGTTTCACAATTCCTTGCCACTTAATTATTGCTGGAGGAGAATTTGTTAGCCATTGAACTGTAATACATTTTCAGGAGCTAACAAGTAGTAACAGGATTGTCAAGGGTCCCAGCCATTTAAATAAAATGTGTTCCGGGATGGCGTATGTATGTAGATTTGAATGCAACCTGAGCAGGCAGCTCTTAGCAGACTTCATTATTGAACTGCATGCAATCTGTGTAGAGTGAGAGGGGACGGAATCTCAACTGAGAACTCATAGGTTGAGAACACAAACAAAAGCTGGATATACTATATACCTGCAGCTTGAACAAGCTCACAAAACAATAAAAGAACATACAAATCATCTGTCAGTGCTATACAAGCACAATCTGTGAGGAAACAATCAACCTGGTAACAGACTGAGAAGAAAAGCTTGCGCATTGCATGTAAGCCATCTTTCATTTTTTCTTTAAACAAAATGCCAATTTTATTCAACAATTCAGGAAACTTAAAATGTAAAAACTTCTTAAACAGTAGAACTACTGTACTTTAATAAGTGGATGTACTTGAGTCAATTTTTTAGGCTTTCTGCAGTTACAAAATGATACATGTATTGAAATGGAATTACCCAGGAGGTCCAGGGGTACACCCTGCCCGCCACAATTCTTGTTGTAAAATTAACGCATACTGGTTGTCCAGCAGTACCTCTTTTCCAACCCAATCCCCGCTGTAGAGCAATGTCCCCCCTGCATGATTTTTCCTAGCCAGCTGCTGTTGTGAATGACTGGGACCAAGCACATATGTACTGTAGAAACACAGTACACATGCGCTGGGTCCCATTTATTCAAGCAGACAGCCAAGGTTGTGAGAGGAGAGTCTGTGCTGGTCACCATTCATTGTTCTGTCCATCATGTCCACAGACTTGTTAGGGTAAATCAGGTGCTGGATGAGGGTTTTATGGATGGAGGGTAATGAGTGGATGGATTGGGCCAGTGAGGTGGTGGTGTCATTTAACAGCAGGGATTGGGGTAGGAGGCAGGATATCATTGAACTCCCTGGGTACTTTCTCTTCACAGTGGAGCATCAGGGTGAGAGGTGATATCACTGGACTACAAGGGCAATTTCTTTTCACAATGGGGATTGAAGTGGGAGGTGGTTACCAAGGGACTACCAAAGTCATTTCATTTCACAATGTGGATTGGGGTAAGTGGTGGTACTACTGGACTTCCAAAGTAATTTATTTTCAAAATGGGGATCTGGGGGTGTGGGTACTACTAGACTCCAAGGAATTTATATTTTAAAGTATATAGATCAGATGAGGGCAGGAACAATGGCTGAAGCTCTGCACACTGCCTCTTAGTATATATATTCATGGAGACCTTGCACAGAGCTGCTAATAGCTACATAGTAACATGAAGATGATCCATTAGCAGCATACATGCCATATGTAGTCATTAGCATGCAGACTTCTGTATGTGGCACCCAGGAGCAAAGGTACTGACCCATTTGGGATGTGCTATCCCTTTTGCTCATGTTTGTCTGTTGGTAGCAGGGGGCTGTTGTGCACAACACATATGCAGTCTGTGCAGTGCTATCACAGTAAAATGTTCATGCAGACAGCACGTGCTTGAAGGAATGTGTTTCCTTATAAATCTACCTCCCTGACTTTGGCACCACCCAGTTTCATTGGTACTTTCAATACCTGCTGCTGTCATTATGGCCAACAGATTCTTTGTGTCGGCATCTCAGCATCCAACCAGGAATAAAAGCAGTAGGTACAGTGGGAGGGTAAACTGCACCCATTACTTGAGGACCTCTTCTTTCTCTGCTTTTGGTGTCTGAAAAAATAGCTACAAAACTGGGCATGATGATATTATGGTATCCAGTGATTAGGGCTACTGAGGGAGGGCTAAAAGGAGAAGGGCGACTACATATTGATGACTGCAAGAATGTCTAATATCCGCTAACAGCGAGCGTCAAAATTGCAAATTTGCAAGAGGGCGACTATCAATACAGTGATCCACAAAGAGGCCAAAGGAGGAAAAAAGGCAACTCTCCAAAACAGCGATTCCCAAAATCATGTGCATGCGTGCGACTGTAAGGTATGCATTTCACTGCAGAGATGACAGCAGTTAGAAGTAAGGGCTGTGATTTGTCTTAATGTTATACTGGGGTTCTTAAAAATGCAGTACACTTTTCTATATAAATTACCTGCATAAATGAAAAGAAGAGGCTTTCTTTAGTGAGTCACTGGCATTATATCAGCAATCTTACTTAATTTGGAGCCTTGTTTCTTCTTCCCATTTCTGCTTAATGTATAAGGTAGAATTTGCATGAGTTGTCTGGGACACAGGAAAAAGAAAGGCCCAAGATCACCTTGTTGTTATTGCCACTCCAGATTGGTGGTAACATGGTGCTAATTATTGGGATACATTTTGGACATTCTGGATTTATAGGTCTATAGCCTGTAGATACTTCCTTCATGGTTCTGTCTCCTGAACCTCCTGTGTAGACTCTCTTATACCAGAAGACACCCCTCAGATGCCCTATTAACAAATAGTATGAAATCATCCTTCTGAGTCCAAAGGGACACTAAAGGCATGTATGGTTCAAGACAGCAGTTCATCTTTACCCTCTCCCAAGCTTGTATAGTTTTGAAAATATAGGAAGTAATGGTTTCTTTTATCCTTTCTTGTGACTTGGATGAAAATAAGTACTTCTCTATTCTACCCTCTCCTGTGTATTCTGTTGAACCAGTGTGCTTGTATGCCTGGGAATGACCAGAGAAGCAGTTGGTGCAGCTCTGCTGCTTCATAATATAATTTCAAATTAGAGAGTGCAAAGTCTTCTTTCTTTTTTAGGGTGAAGTAAAGCAGTACATCTGATTCTAGAAGGCATATTGGTCCCTGTGTAATGATACATATTTCTACAAGTAAGCCCAATCCAGAGTACTCACACTTAGTGGTAATGTTTGGAAGTAATACATACATTTTTGATAAAGTGGTTGTCCTAATAGAGTCACTTCTCCTTTCTGAACAAAGTGGCAGTCGGGACCAGCAGTTGAAATACTGCATTATCTAGTTTGTTAAGAGGCCATAGTTAATCGGGGAAAGGTGCAGTAAACTCCTGACAGGTTGTAACCCCAGATAATTTACTACACTTATCTACCATCTAAAGGAATATGTTTGCTGTATACAGAATGTTGGGGGCCAGTGTATAACAAGCATTTGTCAATGCTGAATGTTGATTGCTTGTATGTGCTGTTTAGGTATTTGGAAGTGAAAGTACCATGCCTAAGAACTGTCATGTGCCCTTCCCCCCCAAGACATCCACTATGTCTTTCTGTTCAGTATTCAGAGAAGAGGGGGTGGGACAAGGGCCACAGGAGTTGCAAAGTTGTTAAGAGGGGGTCAATAGTCCATTCACAGGCAGAAGAATCCTGCAGAAGGTGAGTAAATTAATGGTGGACAAAGCGAGGGGACCAGATGGCATACACCCAAGGATATTAAAAGAACTGTGAAGGGAGATAGCAGTACCTCTGGCAGCCATGTTCAGTGAGTCATTCAACATAGGGGTGGTACCAGAGAAATGGAGGAGGGCACATGTGGTATCTCTATAGAAATCCAGCAGTAGGGAGGAGGAGGGGAACTATAGGCTGGTCAGTCTCACTTCAGTAGTGGGGAAGATCATGGAGCCATTGGTTAAAGAAAGGATAGTGGGGCATCTAGAAGGCATTGGAGGCCAGGACTGTAGGCAACATGGATTCACAGTGGGGAGGTCTTGTCAGACAAATCTGGTTGATCTCTTTGACTGGGTGACAAAGGAAGTAAATCAGGGTGGAGCAGTGGACAATACTTACCTTGATGTAAGCAAAGCCTTTGACACCGTCCCACGTAGGAGGCTGATAAACTAGCTGAGTAGGCTGGGCATGGGGGAAAGGGTGGTAAAGTGGGTTAGAAACTGGGTAAGAGACAGGAGGCAGAGAGTGGTGGTAAATGGGGCACAGTCTGGGGAGAGGGGGTGACCAGTGGGGTGCCGAAGGGATTGGTCATGGGGCCAGTCCTGTTCAATGTCTTCATTAGTGACATTGCAGAAGGGCTGAAGGGAAACATCTGCCTGTTCTCAGATTACACCAAGATCTGTAATACAGTGGATACCCCAGTGGGGCTGGAGAAAATGAGGAGGTACCTGGGGAAGGTTGAGAAATGGTCTGACGACTGGCAACTGAAGTTTAATACAAAAAAGTGCAAAATTATGTACCTGGGACACAGAAACCCTGGGGAAAGGTACAGGATGGGGGGAGGGAGTTGCTGACAGTCACAAAGAAGGAAAGGGACCTGGGGGTTCTTATTTCAGATGACCTGAAAATGTCAAAGTGGTAAAGCAGGTGAGAAGGCCAGTGACATTCTGGGATGCATAGGCAGGGGTATCACCAGCATAAGGATGGAGGTAGTGATGCCATTATATAAAACCATGGTCAGGCTTCACATGGAGTACTGTGTGCAGTTCTGGAGGGCGCACCTTCGTATGGATACTAACAGGCTGGAGATGGTCTAAAGAAGGGCAAATGAGAGGGTACAGAGCTTGCAGCACAAGACTTATGAGGAGAAATTAAGGGACCTCAATATGTACTCAGTGGAAGAGAGGAAGAAAAGAGGGGATATGATAGAAACATTCAAGTACCTCAAGGGTATAAATATAAGTACTGAGAAGCAGGAGACAGCTGCTATAGGCATATGTGCCAGCTTCTGGGTAATATTCTTTTGTTCTTATAAATCTGTAATCTCCAGTATTTCAGTAACTACATGAACACACTGCTTCTTTAGGCAATTTTATGTTAGCTGATGCCTGGTGTCAGATGACAGACAGAGGGCTCACCAGCTTGTGTTACCATTTGAAAAACTTCATAGAGTGTTCTTTTACTGATAAGTATTTTGGAAAGCTGGTGAAGGTCTCACAATTTTTATTATGATTTTATTTCCTTAGGTCTGTCGCTTTTGGTCCCCCCATTCCCACACCCCAACAGTCATCAGTGGCCACAGCAGCAGCCTTCTTCTTGCCAAGGTGGTGGGTGAGAAACATAGAAACATAGAATTTGAAGGCAGATAAGGACTGCTTGGCCCACCTAGTCTACCCATTTCCCTACCTGATGGATAAGCTGCAGATTCTAGTTAATCAACAGCTTACTTCTTCCTAACTCCCAGTAGAATTGCCTTATGTCTATCTGTGAGCAGCTGCCTTCACAGTCTATGAAGTCTGACGTCTTTCAGTGCCACTTATTGGTCATCTTCCAACACAGGCAAGGCACTGCCAGCCCAAAACTAACTCAGGACAAGCAGTTTTCAAAGTGGGGAAGAAATGGAGTGAGGAAGAATCAAGTACTCATTCAGATGCGGTGCCGATTTTAAGATCAACATACTGGTGTGGACACTGCAAATCGAACCCCAACTCTTTAAGCTGCCTTATGAAGAATAAAGGCTTCTTGAAGCACTTGGGTTCTGTTTATTGTACTGTAATTGGGCTGCATCTAATTTGTTAATTTACTGTACCTTACATCCGAATGTATGGTAGGCCCAACTTTGAATAAACACTGCACCTGAAATAACACATGATGCCATAGAAACATAGAATTTGTCAGCAGAAAAGGACCGCTCAGCCCACCCAGGCTGCCCCAGTGTTCTCTACCTACTAGTAATTCCTGCCTGTATATGTTACTGAATATCTTATTCTGCCTGTGTCCATCAGGACCTCCGTGTGAATGAGCTTGCTTAATAGATTTTTCCTGCAATTAACTTGAACCTACTCCACTTCCATAGCCCTATTGATCTCCATTGACCCCCTCTTTCCCCTTTTTCTAATATACCCCTATGTTTATCCCATGCATGCTTCATGCTCCTACCATTTTCACTTCCACCACTTCTCCTGGCGGTCTGTTGAAGTCTTCTATCACCCTTACAGTAAAGAAATATTTCTTCACATCTATCCTGAATGCCCCCACCCCTTCATTGTATGTCCCTTGGTTTGGGTGCTCATCCTTTTTGAAGAAAACTCCCCAACTGTACCCTCTTTACCCCTGTGAGGTATTTTGTAGGTCTTGATCATGTCACCTCTCACCCTCCTCTCTTCCAGAGTGTACATGTTGAGATTCTTCAGCCTGTCCTTGTAGGGATTCCTGTGAAAATTCTGAACTATTTTAGTTGCCCTCCTCTGGGAAACCTCCACTTTATGTCTTTTCTGAAGAGTGGACTCTAAAAATGGACACAGTACTACAACTGGGGGTATACCAGGGAGTGATACAATGGTAGCACAACATCACTTCTCCTCCTCCTACTGGAGATGCCACTCCTTATGCACCCCAGAATTCAATTTGCCCTGCCCATAGCCTTGTCACACTGTACTGCCATCTTGATGTCCTCTGATATAATAACCTCAAGGACCTTTTCATGTCTAGTGAGTATCAGTACCTCCCCCCATCCTATATCCAGCATCAGGGTTCCTATGCCCTAGGTACATGATTTTACATTTGTTGGCATTGAACCCCAATTAAGTAAGAAAATGGAACTGATTTGAATGAATTGCAGGCTTTTAAGCAGCTTTTTTGGGGAGTGTATATATGTGCGTGTGTGTGTGTGTGTGTGTGTGTGTGTGTGAGGGGAGCTCTGCTACTATAACTATCTGCTTTTGATTTGGTATAATGTGCGAACAGACTAACCCTGCTCCCCACTCTGTGTGCTATATTGGAGATAAAAGAGCCCAAATAGCATTGGGCAAAGCACTGAGCCCTGTGGCACCCTGCTTGTCTCTTGTGTGGGTGCCGAGAGCTACCCCACCACCACCACCACCCTCTGCACCCTCCCTTGTTACCAGTTCTCTATTCATGTAGTCAGATCTCCTTCCACCTGTACCCCTTGTTCTCCTCACTCTTCTCCTCCTTGGCCTGTGTCTGTGCTCCCAGTAGTCCGCACCCTTTCTCCTCCTTATTCTTACTGGGTGGTGGTGCCTTCTGTATTACACTCAGACCACTCTGCCTGCCCCCTTCCAGGGTTACTACGCCTCTGCCTTTACCTATATCTAGGGCAGTGAGCTCATCAGGCTCCCCTGTCTGGACCTTTCTATCAACTTCAATCTTTTGGCCACCCCACTCCCTGCCATTTGTTCACATCCATTTTAGTAGCGATACACCCTTCTAATCCTGTCTTTTTTTTTTTTTTACATTATTTTCTCACTGGGCTATGGTCTGCTTGGTAATCCTGATCGACCCCCCCAGCCCTGCCCTCGACATCAGGCTGACCTGCTCACCTCCACGGATTACCCCCGTGGTGGGGTGATGAAGAGCTTCCCAGATCGACCGACCGGAGCAGGAGCCTGTTAAGGAGGCACCATTTGGGGTGGGCAGGAGGGAGGTCAGAAGCTCATGCTGCCTGACCATAGAACGTTTTCCACTTTTCTCCCTTTTGCAGAGTGCAGCCATGCAATGATGCTTAGGCATAACGTGCCGACGTCTGCCACTGCCCACCACCCTTTACTACACCATTGTAGTAGCACCAGCGGACATCACCAGGGTCCGCTACAGAGCAGTGGGTCCCTGGATCCTGCCCCAGGATTGGAGAGCAGTTCTCCGGACACTCAATCCTATCCCTCCCTTGGCCAGGCTTGTGTCTGAACCCAGGTCACCAGCGTGGTGCGAGGTGTGGTGTCCAGCGCCTCAACCCTCTGCGCCAGTGGCCTGGCAGCAATGCTGCCTTTTATATGCCCCTCCTCTTCCTGCTCCAGTGTACCATCTCCCCTGTGTACAAGTCACTATTTCTCCCCTGACCATACCCCAGTTAGTCACTAACCCATAATGTTTCATGTGGCACCAATCCCTCAGCCACTCGAACTCCTCAAGCCTACCCTTCCTCTCCATGCTTGCATATGGTACAAGCAGTAACTCCAAGAATGCCACTGACTTCTCCACCCCCTCACACTGCCTGCCCAAGTACTCAAACCTCCCCTTCACTACTTCCACAGTGTCCCCCGCCAAGTCGTTTGTACTCACATGCAACAGTAAATGAGGTTTCTTCCTCCCCCTCTGTGCACGCTTGAGCAGTGCCTGCCCTGCCCCTCCTGCAGTAAACCTGGGGACAGCTTCAACCCAAATATGGCTGTGCCTTTCCCCTTTCCATCCCATCTCACCCATTTCAGTATAGAATCCCCCAGGATGAGTACCCCCGAGCCCCTTACCCCCTTTCCCTTCTAATGCCCCTTCCACCACCCCAGTATTCATTCTTCCCTGTCCCTTACCCCCGTCAACTGCACCCTCTGTGACTTCTTTATCTGTACCCCCTACTTCTGCCTCACCCCTTTTCTCTGTCTTATTCCTCCCATCCCCACATGAACCCCTTCTTAGCCTGACTACTTCCTACTGGGCTTCCCATGTCAACCTCCCCTCCTCCCCTGCTGATTTCCAACCCCTCTCCTATCCCCACTGTTGTCAATTTAGAGCCTGCATTCCCTTCTACCCTGATAGTGATGCCCCTCCCATCCTTCCCCTTCCCGTAGCCTTCTCTCCTTCAGTCACCACCCCTCCTTCCTTACTAGCCCCTTCTACCCTTTTGTCCTTGCTATCTCTTCCTCTACCTGTTGCCATCCCTCTCATGCGTGCTTGTCCTCCCCCCTTCAGTATGTTCCTGCTCCCCCTCTCTGTCCCATAGTAGAGATTCAAATCTATTTGTAGTCGATATCAGTCTTACATCTCTTCCCCGTATCAGTTCCCCCCTCCTACGTGTTCCCCTCTGTGCCACCCCTGGTCCCTCCCTACCCACAGCCATCTGGTCTCTCCCCTGGTTCTCCCCTCGTACTCCTCATCGTCTCTTCCTCCCCCATCAGGTGGCCCCCTGCCCTCACCTCAGGCACCTCCTCCCTTCTCCTCTCTTTTCTGCTAGTGCCTCTGATACTGGGGTCAGTTTCAGTCCCTAGTTATTCTTCCTCCGTCCTCCTTTGCCATCCTGTATTCCACCCCTCAGGATGCCTACCATACTCATCTGCCCTGCCACTTACACTCCTCCCTAACCTCCACAGTTCCTCCCTCAAACTAGCCAGTCATCTACAGACCATATCCCACCCATCCTCCAAGCCCAGTCCAGTATCATGGCACATCCACACCCTGTACATCCCTCCACCCTTCCAAAGATACCCACCCTATTGACATCTGGCACCTGCCCCATTTTGGCCCCCATCTTATGTTACGGGCTGTTACTCCCAGGTTCTGTACCCTACTACAACTGTTAGGCCCCTATTTAGTCAAATTTCTGTCCCCCCCCACACTAGTCCCCCTACTGACCCCTTGCCAACCAGGGTAATTCAGTCTAAAATCTCATCCGTTAGATACTGTATTAGTGTAGCAATCCTAAAGCCTCCTTGTCTGTTTTTCACTACTTAGCTACCATACTTTTTGTTCTCGGTTCTCATATAGTTTCACTTAGCCCAGTTAGAAATCCTATTGCACTCCAAGTATTACTCAGCTCAGTTAGAGAAATAAACAGAACAAATAAATACGTATTATTTCAGCAATTCTAAAGTATCGAATCATTGCATTGTCTTGTCTCCAGAGACCCTGCTGTAATATAGGACCCCAGAGGACCTGGGTGGGAGGGTGAGCAATTGTAAAGTCCTGGCAGAGCTCCATTGAGCTCGCTCACTCCCACTCTCACTCACTCATTCTATTTCCCGACACTGCAGGCTGCCCTTTTGTACTGGGCTGCTGCTTGCATTGCACCTTTTCTGCCCACAAAGAAATCCTAACAGTCCTCGACAGCTCCATTGAGGTTTCCTCCCCTCTCACTCACTCATTCTGTTTCTCCCACGCTGCATGCCCTTTTGTACTGGGCTCCTGCCTGCGTTGGCACCTTTTCTGCCCAGAAAGAAATCTGCAGTAGTCCTGACAGGTCCATTGAGCTTGCTCCTCCTCCTCTCTCACTCGCTCGTTCTGTTTCTTCTGGCGCTGCAGGCTGTCCTTTTGTTCTGGGCTCCAGCCTGCATTGGCGCCTTTTTCTGCCCACAAAGAAGTTCACAGCTGTCCCAACAGAGCTTTGTTGAGGCTGCTTTCTCCCCTCCTCACTCGCTCATTCTGTTTCTCCTGGCACTGCAGGTTGCCCTTTTATACTAAGCTTCTGCCTCCGTTGGCACCTCTTTCTGCCCACAAAGAAATCTGCAGCAGTCCCAACAGAGCTCTGTTGAGCTTGCTCACTCCCCCTCTCTCACTTGCTCGTTCTGTTTGTCCCACCACTGCAGGCTGCCCTTTTGTACTGGGCCCCTGCCTGCATTGACACCTTTTTCTTCCCACAGAGAAATCTGCAGCAGTCCCGACAGAGCTCCGTTGAGCTCGCTCACTCCCCCTACCTCACTAGCTCTCTCATTCTGCTTCTCCCAGCACTGCAGGCTGCCCTTTTCTACTGGGCTCCTGCCTGCATTGCAGTCTTTTTCTTCCCACAGAGATATCTGCAGCAGTCCTGACAGAGCTCGGTTCAGCTCAGCCATTCCCCCCTCTCACTCACTCGATCCTAATCTGTCCCAAACACTGATTTCCCACAGTGACCATGCTGTTCTGCGCCAGAAGTGCAAAAACCCATTTTGGCCAGGATGTAAAAAATGGCAGCTGTACTGTTCATAAGGAAGTGTGAAAAAATGCCAGTGTTGAAAATATGGCATGAAAATATTCCAAATTTGTGAAGTTACAAGGGTGTGTGGAAACAGATCAATACACCCTTGTAACACAGTCATTTTATGGACTTCCGTCACCAAATTTTCAACATAGGGATTTTAGGACTTCTGCTCATAAACAGTGTCACTGTTATTTCCTTAATCTGTCCCGAACACTGATTTCCCACAGCGACTACGCTATTCTGCACCGGAAGTGCGAAAACACATTTCGGTCAGGATGTGAAAAATGACAGCTGTACTGTTCATAAGGAGGTATGAAAAAATGCCAGTGTTGAAAATCTGGCATGACAATATTACAAATCTGCGAAGTTACAAGGGTGCATGGGAAATGCGCAATGCACACTTGTAACACAGTCATTTGATGGACTATCATCACTAAATTTTCAACATAGGCATTTTAGATCATCTGCTCATGAATGGTATCACTGTCATTTTCTTAATCTGTCCAGAACACTGATTTCCCACAGCAACTGCGCTATTCTGATGGTGTTGGCAGCATCAGAGAGGTAATGCAAGGCAGAGCGAGTGTTGCTCTAGCAACAGTTGCTAAAGGAACACTCGATCTGCCCTGCGTTACCTCTCTGGCGCTGCCGACATCCTCGCTCTGTGCTAGCTCTCCACTTGCTTCAGGCGACAGCTTTTTTACGGGATTCTAAATTAAAATAACCTGAAGTGCACAGTTTGTTTGCTGTTCTAGTACAGACAGTGACTTAGTTTCACTGTTTTGCTGCATATTATTTATCACTTTTGACCACGCTTGGTCACGCTATGTCAGTAATAAAAGTGAAAGTGCTGTCTATTCGTTCTTCACTCGCTACAGCAGGCATCTTGCTTTAGAGCATTCTAAATAAAAATAACATAAAATACACAATTACTTTGTGTTTTTAACAGCAAGGGACTTCTTTCAGTGTCTGCCTGCATATTGCTTACCATTACTGATCACACTCAGTCACGGTACGTATCACTGATAAAAATGAAAGTGCTCCCCACTCATTCTCCTCCCTGTAAAGAGGACAACTTTATTCTAAAAGTAGTAAAGGAAAATAAATAGAAATATAAACCTCTTTTTGTTTTAATTCTTCAAGACAGTCAGTCTTGGGGGGATCACGTGATGAGCCTGGTGTGAGAGGACATCTTCTGTGCTGCTCCTAGGCCCAGTCTATCTAAATTTGCTTTTTCTTTCATCAAGACCCTTCACCCAGAAAGCTTAATACCTTTCTCTGGTTTGTGAGGTGCACTCGAGAAGTTTTCAGTCCTGAAAAGCAGCGAGTAGAGCCGGTGTAACCAGCGGGTGTTGTCCTGACATTGCATTTTCGGCTGCAGTAACATGTCGAACACTGGCAGTGAAATGGATGTGGAAGCTTTAGAGCCCTTGGCAGCATGCATGCCAGCAGTAAAGCATCTAAAACCCCTATCACCAGTGCCAAATGAACACACAGATCAGGATGATGTGGAAGGGTGTGCTACAAAGACCATGGAGGATATTTTGGAAATCAAACAAATGCTGTAGGGGCTGGTTGTGGATTTTGCAACTGTGAAACCAGCTCTGCATTCACTGACTCAGAGGATGGGGGACGTGGAAGCCAGAGTCTCCTCACAGGAACGGAAAGTCTCTACCATGGATCAAGAGTTGATCGCAGTGCACAGACAAGTTATAAAACTAGAAGAGCAGATGGAGGATCAGGAATCCTGATGTAGGAGAAACAATTTGATATTAGCAGGGCTGCTGGAGATGTCAGAAGGGGCTGACTGGCTTTTCTTTATGAAAGATCTTCTGCTCAAGCTTTTGGGCCCCACGCCATTTGGTGATGCTTACAATCTGGAAAGGGCTCATAGAGCTTTATGAGAGATGCCCACATCAGGGGCAAGGCTAAGGGTCATCATAATGTGATTCCTGAACTATAAAGAAAAATCCCACGTGCTCTTTAACGCTAAAAAAAAGAAATCTCTGCAATGGAATGGTGCATCCCTTTGGCTGTTCCAGGATCAAACACCATCGGTCAGGGAGAAGCAAACAGAATATTTGGAAATCAAAAAAAAGCTTTACTTAACCAGAATTAAGTTTCGACTGCAATATCCTGCGACGCTGATGGTTCGACTCCAATCAGGTGAAAAGAAGTACCTCACTGCGGGAGATGCCATGGAAGGGCTGAGTGTGGAGCTCCCAGAGCTATTTAAATCGATGACTTGAGCTCCTGTTGGTGAACTGTTAACCAATATGAGCTACACAGTTGGGACTTTGGCAATGGAAAGGAGAAGCTTTATTTGTTTCTGACTTTTTGAAATTGAAGGGGAATGGACTATGAGTGAGTGTGATGTTATGATGTTTTGATTAATACTGTGGGATTTGAATGGTATTATTGGGGGTTGTCTACCATTATAATATAGTGGGTTGTGAAATGGGGCCTGGTGATGTTTGGGAGGACAGGGGAGCTCTGCTTATATAGGCGAGGGGGGGAATTCTGCAGTCTATGGAGGGGGAAATGGTTCCCTGGGTATGGTGTTCTTGAGTTTGAGCTATGAGGTGGGATGGATAAGTTGGGCTCTAGCATGGATGGAAGCTGAGGGCTATCCTTTAATTTCTTTTAGGGGTGTTTCTATTAGAGTAGGTGAAGAGGAGTGTTTTGGGGTTCTGAGACTTAAAAGAAAGTTGGGGGTCAAGACTAAGGGAGCATTTTTGCTGCAGTAATATTTGTTTCTGTGAGGGGTGTGGACCTGAGAAAAGCCCAGTCAATTTGAAGGGCCAGGGAGGAGCACACAGAAAGAGGCTCATCCATGTATCGATGACTGATGGGAGGTCAATCCAAGGATTGGGGGTTGGAGGGTTTACAGGGGGTTGGAAGGAGAGAGAGTCTACAGTGGTGTATGTGCAAGATGCAGACTTGTCAAGGGCAAAGTGTGATGATTTCATACTAATCCTTTTTTAATTTTTTCAATGTCGTGTATTAATATTACCTCATGGAATGTTAAAGGTCTCAGGGTAGATGGAAAAGAATTCTAATTTTGAGGCATATTGGACAGATGGGGGCCCACATTGCTGCGATACAGGAGACCCATCTTCTGACAGAGGAGCTGAGCTTCCTAAAGAGGCTGTGGGTGGCTCAGGTTTATGGGGTGGGTAAAGATAAAGCCTCAAGGGGTGTGGTGATCTTAATAGTGAAAACCTGCCCATATACTATAGTGCAGGTGACTATCAGGGATGATAGTAGAGAGATCTATCTCACGGGCACCCTAGGGGTAGAGAGCTCACAGTCGCTTCTATTTATGGTCCCACCCCCCTCTAATCCTGAGTTTTTTGCTTCAATAGAGTTGGATACCCCAGCATTCTCTCCGCACTCTCTTATTTTGGCAGGGGACTGGAATCTATGTTTTAGCAATAGGGAGGACAGGATACCTCCATCTGGTGGTCCTTTGTCCATAGCTCCGAAATCTCTGAACAGATTTTTGGAAGTTACTGGTCTGGTGGATCCACTCCAAATTTATTCTAAAGGGGGCAATACCATGATCTTCTATTTGGCAGCCCACAAATCTCAATCTAGAATAGACGTTTTTTGGTTAACAGGGTGGCACGGTGTGAGGTTAGGGAGTTAGTAACCCTGGGTAGAATTTTCTCAGATCATGCTCCAATTCAGTTGACTGGGGAGCTTAGAGCTGCTTCCCCCAGACTGCATAGATGGAGGTTGTAAAATACACTTCTGATGGATCCTACAGCCCAGGGTAAACTAGAGGATACCCTCCTGGAGATTATAAAGAAGCAGTTGCCCACACTGCAGAATGCACAATTAGCATGGCCGACCTGTAACGTGTTATATGCAGGTGAAGCCCAGGGTCTTTCCGCATGAAGAAATAAAGTGAGACGTGCCAAAGAGGAGTTTATCCTGGGGGCTATAGAATTACTGGCTCCTCAGGAGGGATCATCCATAGATATAGATGTGAAGCTCCAAAGCCTGCGATGAGAACTGCCAGATGTTGTGTATGGTAAAGTAGAATTTTGGTTGGAAAAGATTCAAGCTAAATATTTATTGAAGGGAGATGTACCTGGTCGCCTTTTCACAGCCAGAGATAAGGAATGAGAAGCGGCTCGGACAGTTGAGTCCATACAGTATTCAGGGAAACACTGAACAGACCCTCAGCAAATGGTGGCTGTGTTTGCCTCTTACTATAAGGACATATACCGGGCAGAGCACCTTGCTGGGGAGATGGCAATTAGGTCCTTTTTGAAGGGAATACCCTTACTGGTTTTAGATGCCGCGCAGGTTGGAGAACTGGAAGCCCCCATAAGAGAATCTGAGATTATAAATGCGATCCATTACTTTGCCATCTGGTAAAACTCTGGGGCCTGACGGGTTAACAGCTAAGTTTTATCAGACTCATCTATCTACTATACTCCCCTTGCTCAAATATTTTTTTACCCAAGTCATGCGGGGGTGTCACCCTCCCTCTACCAGGCATATATCTCCCTGGTGCCAAAACCAGGCAAACCTTTGGATCTGCCAGCAGCTACTGGCCTATAGCTTTGATGAATCAAGACATTAAGATACTTATGAGGATTATAGCTAATAGAATATTGAATATTGCCCCAACCTTAATTAGCCATGAGCAGGTAGGATTTATGCCTGGTAGAGGAGCACAGGATGCTCTCAGGAAGCTCCACCATATACTTGGTCAGGCGTCGGATTCCCAACTTTCCTTAGCTTTAATATCTTTAGATGCTGAGACGACCTTTGACAGGGTCTCTCACCCATTTCTATTTGCTACAATGGAGAGGATGGGTTTTCCAAAGAGCCTTCATAGAGGTATCAAAAATTTGTACGCGGCCCATACGGCTAGAGTGTTGTGTAATGGGTATCTCTCACAGGAACTTAGGTTGGAAAATGGGACCAGACAAGTGTGCCCCCTTTCTCCAATATTGTTTAATATTTATTTGGAACCACTCCTGCGGGCAATCAACAATGATACCAGCATCAAAGGGTTCATGTTTGCAGGGCGGGACTTAAAATTTTTGGTTTTTGCTGATGATATTTAGTTGCATTGAAAGACCCGGCCTCCAGTTTTAAGAGGACAGTTGAAATTATTAAACAATATTCTGGGGTCTCGAATTATAAGTTAAACTTGAGCAAGACGCAAATTGTCCCCTTGACACCACATGTCAATAGTGCAGATTTTGAACTTTTACATTTACATTGGGTGCCTGATAAGCTTAAATATTTAGGTATATGGATCACAGCTAATATGGCAGATGGTGCAACAATAAATATGGATGGGATCCTGATGGCGATTAAAGGGGGACGTACTCAAATGGACCAAGCTTCTTTTGAACTTTGCAGCTAGACTGGGTTTAATTAAAATTAACTTTCTACTCAGGTTACTATACCCAGTACATTTAGCTCCATATTACCTTCCTAAAATCTGGTTTGTTAAAATTAGGAAACTGCATCGGACTTCTTATGGAATTCCAGGCCTCCTAGGAGAAAGCATAGTGTCCTGTACCTACCATTTAATAGGGGAGGGATTAAGTTGCCTGATCTTCATCTAAATTATGTGGTGGGACAATTGGGTCTTATGAGTCGGAAGGGTTAGGCATGTAGAGGGAGAGTCATATATTCTGATATGACTTCTAATTGAGAAGCACATTTTTCAGGATCTAGGCCTCTCTCCAGAGGCATTTCTCTTCACTAACCCAGAGAAATACCTGAAACAAGCATCATTGGCTCCAACTGTTAAATCAGCTATGGTCTGGTGGTCATTTCTAACCCCTAGTCAAAGGATAGATCAAGGGAAGACCCAAAAACAACCGCTGTTGGGTAACCCTCCTTTTTTAATAGGGGGTAAGATCCTTACTCACCGTTGGGCAGCTCAGCTCCAGGGCCTCCAACTTAGGGATGTTGTGCAGGACAACAAGGTGATTCTGCCAAGTAAATATGATACAATGCCCTTTTTCAAAAGGTTACAGTTTACTAAAATGTTGGAGGGGATTTGGAGAAGATTAGAAAGACCACAGGAATATTCTTTCACATGGGACAATCTCAAGGAGGTGGATTCTACTTCTCACCCTTTGCCTAAAGTTTATAAAGTGCTTCTGGAATATGTCAACCTGAACTCTACCATAAAGATACCTTACTGGGATAGAACATTGGCCTCCCAGAGACTTAACTGGGATAATATCTGGAGGACTTACAAATATATATCTGTACCCAAGTATAGGATTATGCAATTTTTTATTATTTCTAATATGGACTTTACCACTGTGAAACTATGTGATAGACACCTTGGACAGACAGACCTGTGTTTAGGTGTCGAGTGGGTTCTGGGATATACTACACGTGCTGAGGGAATGCAGCAAGATAGCACCCCTATGGGCTGAAATTAAACAGCAAATGGACCCGCTATTGGATTACTCAGAATTTATATTACCAGAAATATGCATTTTAGGCGATATGTCGCAGGTATCAGGGATTATACCTAAATACCATTTATCTTTGATGGCTGCGATAGTTAAATCTGCTACATTGAAACATTGGAAAGATGATTATATTTATACTTACAAGCATTGGGCAAGGGACCTGATTTGCACCCTAGGGAGAATAAAGAGGTATTTGCTCATGGAGAGAAGGAAAGGATTGTATAATAAAAGATGGTCGGCATTGGAGGCAATTTACTCTCTGAAGGTTTAAATATCTAAACACAGGCCTGTCTGTCAGATTTTGATTAGTGTTAGATTATTCCTTATGAGAAATGTATAGTTTGTTTTAGATTCTTTCTGTTTTAAATGGATTTATTTTGTTAGTCACACTTGTCTTTGGGTTGTGCTGATACTGGTAAAAAGGCAACAAAATATAGGATTGGTCTGCTTAAGGACTAGGGTGGGTTGGACTCTCTCTTTTTCCAGGAAACACGGCAGGGGGCTACCTTCTGGATGCAATGTCATCTAGGTTAGGGCCCAGTTGTTTTACCACTAGTGGGACGTAATGCTTGGTTTCAGGGAATTTTTTAATTTTTTTATTTTATTTTCCCACGATTAAGACTAGTTGTTGAAAGGGTTTCTCTAACTGGAATGCTACAAGAATCAGTTATTAATACAGGGGTTAGCCCCACTTGCTGTGTATGTAAATAGTTGGGGATGTACATAGTTTCACAATCAGTTGTTGGATTGTGACTCCTGGCTGTGTTCAGGATACTTGTCTTGTATGTCTGATAATACACAAAAATTTAATAAAGATTTATTCAAAAAAAAAGACAGTCAGTCTAACCTTGAACTTTTGGCAGCAATTAATTTATTCATGCCAGACAGGGACTACTTTTTTGCTCTCCCCCAAAAATACTTATTTCCATTTTATAAGATAGATAATCCACTCTAGGGTGTGCGGTCACGCTCTGATATACGCACGCCTTGGGTGGTTGAATGCAAGCCAAGACGCATGATTTCAGAGCGACCACACACCCCTAGAGTGGATTATCTATTACATACAGATATATATATATATATATATATATATATATAATAAAGGATGTGGAAGTGTGTGATACAAAATTGAATGCACACCTGAGGGTGGGTGCTACATAAACTCCGAGCGAAGCCTGAGGGGTTTATTAAAGCATCCCATCTCGAAGGTGTGCATTAAATTCAAGTGTCACACACTTCCCCATTCTTTTATTTTACATAATATCTGGACAGCAATTTTTTCTTTGTGCCTGACTCCTGTCTGTGAGACAGACAGACACACACACACACACACACACACACACACACACACACACACACACACTGCTGCTGCTTGCTTTGTAGCAGTGTGCTTATGCCTGCTGTGTGGCTCTACCTGTTATTTTTCTGCCAGGATTTCATTTTAATTTTTAGTTTATCTTCCCCCCAATGATGTTGCATTAAGTGATCCTGCTCACCTTCATCTGTGAACAGTAAGCCCAGCTGCTGCTCCATTTTGCCAAGTCTGGCGATGAGCAAGACCAATCAGATAGGGTTTTATCTGAGATGAGATGAAGGAGATATTTCATTTAGAAAAAAAACAAAGCTGACAACACGACTCTTGCTCTGGCAACTCCTCGGTTCATCGCTACTGGGATATAGAGCTGCCATGTTTGTGGAACTGCTCCACTCACCCACAAGAAGTCGGAGAGCTAACGAAGGAGCTCCTGCCTTTGAGTGACAGTGTGCATGCTTGCTAAGGGGAATATAAACTGGCTCAGCACAAAGAAAAAATTGCTGGCCAGTTATTATATAAAAAATAACGCATAGTTGACTGTGTAATATGAAGTTTTTTTACACATCCTAGCTGTGTGGTAACCCATAAACCTCAACAGTGAAGCTTGAGAGGATTATGAGGTCATCACACACTGAGGGTATGTAAAAAAGCTTCATAAGCATACAGTCATTTATGTTTTATTTTTTATAATTACTGGTGTAAGGAATCTGTGACAGAGAAAGTCACTGACCACTGAAGTTCAAAGCTGTATTTCATATTTCTTTTAATAAAATACCAAAATCTGACAAATGAAATTCATGAAATAATGAAAATGAGAAATTCTCAAATACACTTAAAATGCAAGATGCCATGTACGAGACTACTAGGTCCAATGTGACGGCATGAGTGAAAGTGAAAAAACACATAAGCTGTGTTTG
The DNA here is from genome assembly GCA_016271365.2 of Neoceratodus forsteri. Taxonomy (NCBI): domain Eukaryota; kingdom Metazoa; phylum Chordata; order Ceratodontiformes; family Ceratodontidae; genus Neoceratodus; species Neoceratodus forsteri. The sequence goes on along the minus strand of CM028133.1, from coordinate 409,195,892 downwards.
TTCAGAGTGAGTGTTTCCCTGAGCATCTGCTGTAGTGAGCAGCTTTTGCTTAAGGTTTTTTTTTTTTGTTAACTAAGAAAACTGTTTTGGGTGACTTCTGCAGTGTGAATGGTTTCCCCCAAGCCAGACATGTAAACTTAATTGTAGCAAGCTGATGAGTGTGAGTGAGCATTAGAGTCTTGATACAGGCACTCCCACTCGAAGACACAGGTGAACAGAAAGTGATCTCAACATGCCATAATAACTGAGTAACCCAGTTATTATGGCATTTGAAACACAGATTGAGTCAGTGTATTAAAGATGGTCACCAGTAATCATGTTGTTATATTGTATATATGATTACTAAATTAATGCTGTGATTAATGTTCTGCTACCATTTTCACCGACTCTCCTTTCCCTGCCTCTACCATTGTTCCTTCCACTAGGTTGCATCTGTAAATGTGACTTGTATGGTTCTCTGTGTTGCTTACTTGTTTAAATGACATATATATATATATATATATATATATATATATATATATATATATATAATACTTTAGTGATCAAAGTTATGAAATGAGTAGGAAAATCAAATCTTGTTAACACACAGAAACTTCCATGAGTCCCTATGAAGTGCCTTCTCAGCAATACTTAGAATGAGAGAATGGGGTTTTGTCTGTTGTATGGACTGAGGAGATAAACATATTTATACAGCATGTGTGGGTCTCTTTTCATGAAGATAAAAGAGATATCTCATTGACCACATGTGAGATATTTATATCTTCACAGCTGGGTAAGTCGCAATGGGTATCTTGGCCAGTTGGGTATGTCACAAAAGGTTTGGAACTCATTTAGAATGTTCGTCCTCAGTAACAGTACTAACCGTATTCAAATGTAAATAACATTAAAATGAAAAATGATAGCATTGTACTGTAAGCATGAAAGTTGTTCAGCACAAAAAGACCTAAACAATGAGTGGTGTTTTATTTATAGCTACCTTTTAGTTTTTTTTATAATTAACAAAAAAAAAATAGAAAATTTATTTTCTTTTCACATTTTCGACAAACAAATGTGAATAACTTTAAAACTAAAAATGATAGCATGGTACTGTGAGCACAAAAGTTGTTCAGCATAAAACGATCTACAAAATGAGTGGTGTTTCATTGACAGATACCGTTTAGTTTTTTTATTACTGGCAAAAAACAGCACAAAATCTAATTTTTTTTACTTTTTGCAACAAACAAATGTAAATAACTTTAAAACTGGAAGAAGAGAGACCCACAATTGCTGTATAAATCGAATATGACATGGGTAGCAGTGAGATAGTAAAAATATCTCCACTTGCTGTCATTGAACGCTAGGCATCCCACTCGTGGCTTTGCCAGTCATGGGATATCAAGAGTTCAATGGCAACTTGAGATATTTCTGCTATCTCACTCTCACCCATGTCATATCCCATATCTATCTATCTATCTATCTATCTATCTATCTATCTATCTATCTATCTATCTATCTGTCTGTCTGTCTGTCTATCTATATGTATTTTTTTTACATTCTCCATGGTGTGACAGGTCCATATGAACATCATTTAATGTAGTTGTATTAGAAGTGGTAACATTTTATCTAACTTGCTAACAAAGATTGCCACAAAGATGTTGTAATATGCACTGAGAAAAGAGCAGGGTAATATTAATCACAAATTGTCAGGTGTCTGCCAGATATGGGGGTGATGTATATGATACAGTTGAAGCCACAATACTCCCATAATGCAAAGCACCATGAGGTATAAATGCAAATCACTATGGACATTTAGGCTGAGTCTGCTTTAAGCATGATTGTATGTTGCTAAAAGACCACTCATAGAATTTTAAAGCAGAATTAGTCTAAGTTTTCATGGTGACTTGCATATATATCCCATGATGTTTTGCATCATGGTGGTATGTGTGATTTTGTGTTTCTCAGAAAACCTGGCTTTGTTGCCAATGCCCTTTTTGGGTACCCTTGCCTCAATGCTTTTGTGCTGAGGTTCTTTGTCTTTTTAACTTGATACCATAATTCTATGTATGTGGAATTAGCTCATCCTACATTACTGCACGAAATATTTTCAACAGATGGAAGGGAAAGGGAACATTGTTTAACCAGGAGTAGCACACTAAGCTGAAGCTCGTTTCCAGATGTGACCTGGGAGCACAAGGAAGTTAAATGACTTGCTCAGGATCACACAGTATGCACCTGGGCAGCCGTGGGATTCAAACCCAGGTCTCCAGATCTGCAGCTCGGACACTTAACTCACTGCACTATATTGCCACCTATGGATCATCAGTGGTTCCTGAAAATTCTTTTTAAAAAATAAATTACATATCATTCTCAGCCCAGTGATTCCTGTCTTGTCAATTTACTAAGTACCAGAATGATATCTTTCTGTATAATAGTTTGTGTTAAAGTTTGATGGTGCTGCATTTATAAACTGAGAAGTTGTAACCTTTGAAGAAAGACATCCATAGCTGTGTTCCCTGACTGGTCTGATTGGTCATACAAGTTTTGATAATCTCCAAAAGCTTGTATCATTTCAGATATTTTGGCCAATTTATGATGTTGGTAGGGTGAACAGTTTTCAAGGTAGTGGTCTTAGCTCTTTGATTCCAATGTCAATATCCCAATAGCTTGGATACTCTGGCCCCTTTCTTATAATATTTTGCTGTAAACAGCAGAATGCAATCTCGCTTTGTTGTAAATAAAGCTCCTCATGCTCATTTTTAACCTTATTCAAGTGGGGAGAATGTTATCAATTATTGTATAAACAGGGTGCACCACTGAGAAATTAGTATAATTATTTGACCATGGATGCATTTGTCACCATTTATCTACCCAGTCCAAATGTTAAGAATTTTCCTCTATCTTTCATGTACTGTGGATTGTTTTCTGGGTGATGCATTAGATCCATCCTATTTACTGAACATTAACATATTAAAATCTTCCACCAAGAGGAGTACCCTATTCATGTGAACCAGCAACAATTCAATCAGTTTTATTATGAATCATGAATCTACCTCTGGTGGGATATATAAATTGTCCAAAGTTACTGCCTTACATCGACATAGAAACATAGAAACATAGACTTTGACGGCAGATAAGGACCACCTGGCCCACCGAGTCTGCCCATTTCCCTACCTACTAGATAAGCTGCAGATCCTAGTTAACCAACAACCTATTTCTTCCCACCCCACACGAATTGCCTTATGTCTGTCCCATGCATTCTTGAATTCTCTCACAGTTTTAGACCACACAACCTTCTTAGGAAGGCTGTTCCATGCATTAACCACCCTCTCTGTGAAAAAATACTTCCTCACATTGCCACCATTGATTTTGCCCTACACTATTACAGAACACCCTAATTTATTTGTAAAAACACATGTTTCCTGAACGTCCACATACTTCAGCATTAACACTGTAATGATCCTTGGTTTCTCCTTTTGTTAACAACACAAATCACATTTGTCCACTTTATGGGGTTATTTAATCCATTGGTATTTAATGACTATAAATTAAACAGAGAATTAGTCATCACAGATTCTATCATATGACATATTGACACCCATGTCCTGGCATAGGAGCCTTGCATTCACTGAATCATTCTAACCTCAGTGCCATCTTTTATTAATAAAACTCCCTTTTCCCAGATTTATTTATTTAATTAAAATGTTTTACCAGGAAGGACATACAGAGCTGGTAGCAGTGCATTTCCAGGTGTATCCTGGGGACAAGACAGCAGGGGAAAAAAGAGTAAACTAGTAATCTGGCAATATGGATCATCCATAATTGAAACATAATTAAAACATAAATTTACCTAAGGTAGAGGAACTAAGTAATAAGTGTAAGAGATGATGAAATTGCATCTTTTTTTCTGGAGGGGTATGTTATAATAGTTTGCAGACTCAAACATTGACATTTAATGGAATTCTATAAAATTGCTGAATACTGTGTATCAGCAAGTTAGCATTACCTTTTGCCAATATGCGGTGCTATGCAATGAGCAAACTTTCAAACCTGCTTACTATGCGAACAAGCAATGAATTGCCAGTACAAAATTAGTAGGCTCTTACAACAAGAAAGCCCAGTAATCAAATAAATTGCCAAGTTTATATGGAACCCAAAAACAGAAACTGCGTAACTATTTATTTATTTAAAAGTTTAACCAGAAAGCTGAAAACAGCTAGTTTCCAGATGTGTCCTGGGGGAGAGAGGAGAGGGAGATAATGAAACAATAAAACTGCTAAAAATAAGAAGTGAAATACAATCATATAGTAATAAGTAGAGATGTGCAAAGTCAACAAACATCAGTCCATGAAATATTTCATGAATTGCACTCAATAAGCGAAACACAATTTGTGAAATTTGCCAATTTGTGTAGTGCCGGATCGAATGTGAAGTGTGGAATTTCCCAGGTGAAATTCCACACTTCTCACATAAGGTTTGGCCACAGTGTTAAAAAAGTATATAAATCCCTGGTGTCTAGTGGTCCCCACACTCCACTGATTGCTGGACAAAGTTTGAATAACTACAATAGTGACCCCCGGTCCCAACACACACCCTTGCTGATCGCTGACCAGTCAGCCACAATGTAAATATATATATATAAAACTTTTTTTAAATTAATCCCTCATTCCCTGGTGTCTAATGGATCCTCCAGCCCCCCACACTGTCAGGGAGTGCCACCAACCAGTGCCACACCACCCCACTACTCCCTCATCCTGAGTCTACAATGAGCAGGCCACCAGCACAGCCTTCCACTAACCTCCATAGCAGACAGCCTGACTGAGTTCTTAATGAATGAGTGTGTGCTTGTACAAGCATGTGCTCATTCATCAACAACTCACACACTCATTCCTTGACAGCTCACATCCATTTTAGGCAGTTTTTCAGGGGTGCAGAGAATGAAAGGGGGCAGCTCTGGTCACTGGTAGGGGGACAGGATGGGGGAACACTGTTGTGGACCCCTCTGGGTTCCACAACTCCATTCCTCCATCCCACCCCCCCATCAGTGACTGGAGCATCCCCCTCCAAATCTTGAGTACCCCCACCCTGAAAAACTGACTAAAATGGCTGTGAGCTGTCAAGGAATAAGTGTGTGATTGTACAATCACATGTTCATTCATTAAGAGCTCAGTCAGACTGCTGACCATGGATGTGAGTGGTGGGCTGTGCTGGTGGCCCACTCAGGGTGCACTCAGGATGGGGGAGGAGTGGAGTGAGGTCGCACTGGTGGGGAGCACTACCTGATGGGATGGAAGGGTGGAGGTCCACTAAATACCAGGGAATGGGGGATTTAATTTAAAAAGTTATATTTTTACATTGTGACTGACTGGCTGGTGATTGGTGGGCAGGGAGTATGGGGGCCAGGGGTGATTGCTGTAATTATTCAATGTGTCCAGTGATCAGCAGGAGGGTGGGGTCCACTAGACACCAGGGAATGGGGAATTTCATTTAAAAAAGTTAAATATATTTTTACATTGTGGCCAACTGGCCAGTGATCAGTGGGGTGTGCTGGGGCCTGGGATGATTGCTGTAATTATTTAAACTGTGTTCGGTGATCAGTGGGGGGCTGGGGGTGTCCACTAGACACCATGGAATGGGGGATTTAGTTTGAAAAACGTTATATATATATAGTTTTACATTGTGGCCTACTGGCCAGCAATCAGCAGGGGGAGGTGGGGGCCAGGGATGATTGTAAATTATTCAATGTGTGCCTGGCGATCAGCAGGTGGGGACCACTAGACACCAGGGATTTGAACATGTGTAACTTCTTCTAGCTTTGGAGTTTTTTTTAAGTATAATTTGCACTTAAAAACCCACAAGCAAGGTGATGTTATAAATGGTGAATTTTCAGCTGATGACCACAATTTTTCGAATTGTTTCACGGATGCGAATTTTGTGACTTTGCTGAAAATTCAAACACGTAGCAAAACTTCACTGCAGCTCTAGTAATAAGTGAAATATAGCCATTAAATTAGTAGCAAATAGCAAATGAATATAGGTAAAAACACATTCTTATATATAAGGAGGGGAAAACTGTAGAAAAGCATAAAACATGTCAAAAGTAGTGAAAGGGAGAAAGAAGAGAAAAGGGTTAAAGACAGTTGAAGATAGGATAACACAAGTCATAAAGAAGAGACTTTAGGGAGGAAGGGAAAGAGGCAGATTGAATTGAAAGGGTGAGGGAAGACTGAAGTTCAGGAATTCGGTAAGAAAAAAACAGATTGACAAACAGTAGATTTTCTAGAAGGCATAGAAAGAGAATGGGAAATATTATTTCAGAGAGTGTAGGAGGAAGAAGGAGGAGGAGAGGATAGAAGGGAATTGAGATACGAGGGAAGGGTGCCAAGCCAGAATTTAGATATAAAAGACACACCATGGAAAAGGCGCCTAGCATCAAGGGAGGGAAGAGAAAGGGCTGAATAAAGAGAACAGTGATGAGTATGAGGTGGACAATCTAGAGGAAAATGGCAGAAAGAATGAAAAAGGGGGTCCAGTCTGGCAAGGACGGATTTAGGGGCTCCACTGTAGACTAAATCACTGTAGTCAAAGATAGGAAGAATCATTTTTAATACAGTTTCTCAGCAGGCAGAAAGTGGAATACATGCTTTATTTCTATACAATGCTCCTATCTTAGGGTGTAACTTTAGGTGCATAGCATCAATATTCACTGAGAAATCAAGATACTGGTCAATGTAAGCTGTGAGGTACTTAAAGGAGAGAATATCTTCAATCTTAGTACCATCAAGGGTATTAAATAGTGAGAAAGAAGTAAGTCTGGCTAGCCTCTGACAGGTGTCAAAAGTCATGGGGACTATTTTTTTGTCACTGAGGGACAGTGTTTTAGACTTGAACCAGTGTTGAATGTTGTCAAAACCCAACTGCAACTGGGAGAATAGTCATAGGTAGAGGAGTCAAACGCAAAAAAAAAAAAATCTGTCTCATCAGTGTGCATACAGATGAACTCAAAGGAACAGACAGTTGGTAAGTCATTTAAAAAAAAGAGAAAAGACAATAGGACCCAGGACAGACCCTTGAGGGACACTTGAGCTAATGGGAAGTGGAGGTGAAATGGATTTTCCTACCTGGACAGCCTGAGACCTTCCTTCAGTGTATGAATAGAACCAACTGACCAAAGAGTCAGATAGGCCTGCTGCTTTATGTTTGTTGAGAAGGAGGGGATGTGCCAGTGTCAAACACTTTAGCAAGATCAACAAAAATGGCAAAAGTAATCAGTTTTTGATACATATCTGAGAGTATGGAGTCAGTGAGCTGAGGGATGGAGGTGGAAGTGGAGTGGGATTTCCTAAAACCAAACTGGAAAAGTGAGAAAAATGATGAGTTGTCAAGAAAGGAAGAGAGTTGAAAGAGAACAATGTGTTGCTGTAACTTTGCTAAGGCAGGGAAGAGAGGTATTGGATGGAAGTTACCAGGAGAGGTAGGATCACCACCTTTGTGAAGAGATATGACAGTAGCCTGTTTCCAAATATCAGGAACAGTAACAGAGAAAAAGGAAAGAATAAGGAAAAGAGTAATGGGCAGAGCAATTGCAGGAGCTTACAGAAGGAGATGCTTAGGGTCATGGCCATCTGGGCTACATCCCTTTAGAGTATTAAAGGCAAGCACAGCCTTAAGGGAAATAGGGGAGAGATAGGAGAGAAGAAAAAAGAAGAAGGAGGGGAAGGCAGAAAGAGAGAAGGGAGGAAAGGAGGAAGGGACTAGAGAGAGAGAGTGCACAGGTAGTAAAGTAGGTGTTAAAAGACATACAGTAGTAGTCACAGACATGGTCAGATATTTCCAGCTATTTCATGAAATTTCCAAAGATTTTCTTTCAGCTGTCCCTACTGTGGAAATGCAGAAAGCAGGAGATGTCTCTAGAAATATCACAGAAGTTTCAGGAAATATATGACCATGTCTTTGGCTGTGAATGTAGCAACAGCAGAAGCATCAGAGATAAGGGAATCATCAACCTTGATAATAGGAGAGGGAGACTGGGTCTGAGGGTTAAAATGGGAATGGATTATATTCCAGAACATGGAGGGATTATTAATATTGTTTTGGAGTGTGGAAGCAAAATGCTCAGACTTTGCAAGTCTGTTGATCTTGGTACAGGCATTGCAAAGGTGTCTATAGTAGGCCAATGAAGACTGGGAGCCAGTGATTTTAAAAGGATGCCAGGTAAGGTCTCTGTTGCAGAGGTAAGTAAGTACCTCAGCCAATATCCAGGGAAGATGTGAACCACACAGTCTTGATTTTCACAGTGGTGCATGACGATCCCATACAGCCAAAAATTTAGACTGAAAATAATGTAGGTTCAATGTGCTTATGCAGCTTGGTATGATGTATGCTTGTGTAACTTAGATACATTGTGGCTGTTCACCTCTCTATCCATGGGATATACCACCCTATGGGGGTACAATGGTGAGGAACCCAGAGGAGGGTTCCAACCCTATAGGTGCTGCAGGAATGATTCCCTTGGCTAAAGATAGCTTAGGAAGAAGCCCACAGGAAAGAGAGAAGTGCCGCTGGAGGAGGAGGGGAGGATGGTGGAGCAACGAAGAAGCAAATCCTGGAACTAGCCAGGAGGAGCAGCCTTTAAAGGCCTGATAGAGGAGTAGTTTGCTGATCCACCCATTGAACTACAGGTGTAGCCTGTGCAATTCAATGTGCTTACACAACTTTGTATAATATATACGTGCGTAACTTAAATACATTGTGGCTGTTTGCCTCTCTATCCATGGGATATACCACCCTATGGGGGTACAACAGTGAGGAACCCCAGAGGAGGGTTCCTTCACTATAGGTGCCACAGGAATGATTCCCTTGGCTAAAGGTAGCTTAGGAAAAGCCCAAAAAGAATACCCAAAAGTTTGTCAAGCATCGAGGGAGGTGAAAAGTCAGAAGATATCAAGGATGGAAATGGAGGTCGATTAATTAAATGAGAAGGACAGGACAGGAATGAGAGAGGATGAGGACAATAACAAAATGAAAGTGGACAAGATGCAAAATGATGGACGTCCTAAGGAGAGAGGGAACAGCCGGGGCCACCATCCAACTCCATCCAACAGAGGAACCTAACTACGGAACATATGAAAACACAAACCCTGCTTAAAATTATGACCATCAGCATGGAGGAGAGGAAAAAAACCCTTTGAAGAGGAAACCTCTGGGGATCCAAGGCCTAGGTTGCCTTCTCTCCAGGCTAAAGAATGTGTTGATTAGTGATGGCTCAGCTACTGTAATTTAGAGTTGAGATCGAGGGAAGAGGAAAAGAATCCAATTTTGAAAGAAGATCTCATGCTGTCCTTCTAATAGGAATGCTGTTTAGGGTTGCGAGTGATGTCTTTGAACTAGATGCCCAAAAGCAAAAGAGGAGAGAAATGACCGTTAAGGCACTCAGCCAGCCTACACAAGCCTACGAAACAGACCAGGTGAACCAGAGGCAGTCAGATGGAAAATGGTGTAGAAGGTGCCTCCGAACCCGCTCAGGCAGCTGAAGGGGCCCTGATGATGAGAGCCCTACCCCTCACAGCTGGAAATCATAAATTCAGCATCCAGAGGTGTTGCCAAAAAGAGGGATGACTGAAGGTCCACCCGGAGCATAGACATTCTCACTATGGGCCAGGAAGAAGGACCCCGCTCTGAGATTTGCATGCTCTAGATGCAGACATTGTGGGTGCAGAATGAGACTGTCAGCTACAGGCTAGCCCTGAGCCATGGAACAATGGACGCAGAAGGCATGTCTCTGAGTGGAGAGCAGGTCAAGTTGAGGTAGCATGATACCCATATGAGGGGTACCATAGGACCTATGCTCGATTAGTTGATGTGAAAGAGTAGACTTACAGAGAAGTCAGACTGAGTGAAGGAGACCCCGACATAGATCCAGAGGAGGCAGGTCACAGTAGCAACCACAGGAGTGGATGCCAACTGGGTCCATAGAGAAGCCAAATCAGGAGGTGCGCAAACTTCATGAGGTAGGAACAAGAACAGCTGGGCAAAGCCAGCAGTTGATGGGGGAGGTACTAAGTACCAGGAGTAGTGAGGTTGGAGCTATGAAATTGAAAGGGATGAATGGAGGTGTGAGGTGGATAAACAAGGTAAGTTGATAGAAGGAAGCCTGAAGGTTGGCAAGGACTGCAGAATGAGAATGAACAGTATGAAGGGAAATAGACAAAGATGGCCAAGTAAAGCCCACAACCTACAATGATTTGAGAAATTGATGTGAGAGGAAAGGATGGTCAAGAATGATTGAACAATAGATGAAGGCAGATTGAAAGCCTTGAGGGCTGGAATGGTAAGGTGAAGTATGAAATGGATAATGTACAATAATGAAAAGAAGCCTGGAAGGCCAGAACGGTGAAGTTGAGATATGAAATAGACGATGTGTGACAATGGAGTGAAGCTTTGAAGGCCGGTACAGGTAAGGTGAGGTATGAAGGGGATGATGTATGATGGTGGAGTGGAGGCCTTGAAGGACGGTACGGTTAAGGGTAGGTAAGATGTCAAGTAGGGTATGGAAAGGATGAAGTTTGGTAATGATGGAGGCTTGCCATGGAGTGGAGGATATTCGAGTGGAGGTGATAAGAACATAGGACTAGGGTATGAGGAGGATACAAATAGGTATGGTGATGGCAGAATAGGGAAATACCAACAGCGAAGACGGTATGTGAAGAGGTGGTGGGTAGGAATGGAAAGGTGAAAGGAGTGGCAGATAGACTGTGTAGAGCCCAAAAGAAAGAACAATGACAGCGAGCCAGAAGAAGTGAGAAGGTTCAAGAATGAAAAACACGATATGACGGAGGTATGGCGCAGAAGGTTTGTACCAAACTTATGAAATTAATGATGCATGATGATGGGGTGAAAGCCGTGAAGGCCGATACAAGTAAGCTTTAAGTAGGATGGCCAGCAGAGTATAGCAGGGATGAGGTTCAATAATGAATGGAGGCTGATGTGAGTAGAGGGAGCTACAAGGTAAGTGGTCCAAAATGTAGGACTAGGGGGAAAGAAGAGAAAAATAGGTACGATGGTGGTGGGGTAGGGAAATACCTCCAAAAGAAAAGATGAGACGAGAAAGGAGAGGAGGTGAGGAACCACCAGCACTGAGTACCAGCAAAGCTGAGGCAGTATAAAATATGCTAAAAAAATATGCAGCAAGCAGTGTAAAGGCACCTGGACAAGAAACACATCGAGGTAGAAAGCCTGGGCAATTTACCTCTAAGGGATCTACCCCAGATAGGGTCCCGACTTAATGCCCCAGGCTGACACTACAGCACCTAAGAGCCTTCCCCAATCAGCAGCCCCTGACAAGTGAGGCACGAGCAAGCATGGTGCAGTAGCTGTGCAATGGGACCAATGTTTGGGATCCGGGACAGATCGGGTGTGATTGGAGGGCAGGTTGCAGGGTTTGAGGTTGGTGGGCAGAAAATTGAATGATGCGCAGTTGGAGCAGGTTGGGGTCACTGCAGAACCCAGCTCCAGGTACGGGGGGAGGAAGAAGTGAGAGCAGAGGAATTGGGAGGCATGGCATAACATGCAATAGATGCTGACACCCAGGGAGGAGAAGCAGAAACAAGTGACCAGCCATGGAAAAGGAGCCAGAAAGGTGAGCTGGTACATTGGGATAACATCACACTCCAAAAGGAGGGGAGGTTGCCCTGGTGAGAGCTTCAAGGAAGAGCCAGGATTGATGCAGGCAGAGGAATGAGGAAGAAGGGGAGCCATACAGAAAACCCCCAGTGAGACCAAGGAGGAACAAGCCACATGAGCAGCGAGGTACGGGGCAGAAGGAGGTGAGAACAAGGAGTTGGAAGGTTGCAAAGAAGCGGCACAACAGAACAGCAGTGGAAGCAGTGGAACATAGGAAGAAGCGAACCAGTGGCCAAAGGCAACTGCAGAACGAGGACAAAGAACTGGTGCAGGAAACCCGATTGAGAAGGGGGCGAAGAGCAGCACAACAAAGAAATTAATCATGGAACTAGCCAGGAGAAGCCACCTTTAAAGGCCTGTTGGGAGAGTGGTTTGTTGCTCCGCCCATTGAACTACAGGTGTAGACTGTGCAATTAATGGCTGCAGAGATAGGGGACAATCAATGGACCAAAGATTAGTTAGGAGAGAAGCCAAGTCAAGTGATTTAAAAGACCTTAGATATATGAATTTTGGGGGGCTTTAGGACAATGTAATTTATGCACACAGTAAACCATGTGATGATCACTGAGGGCATCATTAAGGATACCTGCAGTGACTACACGGTGTGGATGAGAAGTGAGGACCCAGTCTAACAGAGAGTCATTTAAGGATTTAAAAATTAGTTGAGTGGGTTTAGAAATTAATTGGGTCAGCTGCAGTGACTTTACATTTTGTGAGAATTTGTTTGCATTATGGGCGAGTCAATATAAATAAAAGTCATCAAGTATAAGTAACTCACCACTTGAGGAGTTAGAACAGATAGAAAAGAGAAGCTCAGTAACTAAAGCAGGGAATGTACTAGGGCTGCAGTAAACACCAGCAATAAAGATGGGAATAGAGAAGAGAAAGGAAAGTTTAATGAGGAGCAACTCATGGGAAGAGCGGGAGGAGATAGTAACAACAGTCGTAAATTGGAACCTGGTGGATATATATAGACTGCAACATTGCTGCCACTTTTAGAGTGATCTTGCCTAATTAAGATGTAGCCAGGTATTGTTACATCAGAATTCTGTACTATAGAGGAGAGCCAGGTTTCAAATAAAACTAGTACACCCAGCCGAAGGTTAAGTATAATAGGTATTAACTGGTCAATTTTAGAGAGAAGGCTTCAGATGTTTAATTGAGCCATCTTCAAATCTTTAGGAAGTTGCAAAGGTGAAGGTGCACTGGGGCCAGTACTAATTTAAATGTTGCCTGCTAACAGAAGTAGAAGACTGACAATGAGTTTTAAAGCACAATTTTGCTGCCTGGGAGAGAGAAAATGAAGAGGAGAAATAGGAGAAAAGGGACAGAAGGTGCCAAAGAGTATCATGGTGAAACCAAGGAGCAGGAAGAAATTTAGAAAGAGGTCACCAAGGGAAGTGGATGAGAGCAGGGATTGAGGAGGAGGGGAGAGTAAGTGAAGAGGAATGGGAAAAAGTAAGAGAGAAGATAGAGGAAGAAACTGCAGGATGTGGAAGGGCAAAGAGAGAAAAATAGGGAAACAGAAAAACTAGAAGGGTAGAGCAGAATTCTCTGCCACAGGAGGTAGCGGGGGCAAGCACAGTGGAGGGATGTAAGCATGCCTAGGACAGGCACAAGGGAAGCTTGAGAGGGGAAGGAGTGATGAAAAGCCATTGATAACATAGGGTCAGTGGCCACATACACTGTATAGGGCCTAGGGCAGACTGTATGGGTCCTTATCTGTCAACAATTTCTATGTTTCTATGTTAACAGTGTAAGAGAAATCAGATGGAGGCAGTAAAATAGATGTTTAGGGAAGTGAGGTCCTAACAGGAATAGTGGGTGATGACTGAGGTATGATAGGCCCAGATAGGAAGGCAATAGTGAGGCAGCAAAGAATATAAACAAAGCAGAGTACTTATACACTGAACATTCCTTAATTCAAGTAGAACACAACACTCAAATAAAATTACCCTTCCCACAAATGGAATATACTTCAGGCTAATACAGCAGATACTGACAGGAAGCAGACCCACACAATGCAGTGGACCAGATACACATAAATTGAGCAGTTTGGCTCAACACTTGAGAACAGCACCTAGTACTATACAGCATAGAATTAGGTAAACTATATTAGAATTCAATATGGAAATGGACTAGCAAGCAGTAAATGCAGGATTAGGTAATTGTAGGGAACAATGCATTCTACTGTACATGACAGTGACACAAACCTGAGAATATGCTTGCCTTGCTAACTATTGTCTTACTGTTGGTACAGAGCCTCATGCCAACTGCCCCACCTTGTTGATGCCCACAGAATGATTCCCTTGTGCTCTGGCCCTTTGACTTCAGACCACATCAGAAGACCGCTTGGGAAGGAGCTTAAATATCAAGAAAGGAGATGAAAAATATACCCCCATCAGTAGAATTCATCTCCGGACTGGAGCAGTGGATGTCAGTCCCACATAACAGCGCCGATAGCAGTGCAGCTACACAAACAGCGAGTAGCCAGAAATGGTGGCAGTCCATGTCAAGAAGGGGGGCCAGCTGGCCGGACAGTCTACTCCCCACAGAGTTCAACAGCTCACAGCACATTGAACGCTCCATGAGCACTGTTTGAAAAGTGCTCTGATGTAGCAGCCACACTCCCTTTATTTATTTTACTTATTTGAAAATTGGTAACTGGGAAAAGCACACTGAGTCAAGGCTCATTTACAAGTGCAACCCAAGGGGAAAGGGAATATAATAATAATGCATACACAGTATCAATGAAACGGTACTTAGTAAAGTGCAACAGTGTACAATTTAACACACAGAAATGGCGGAGCTTGGCTGCACAGTCACAAAATTTACCTTATTTGAAAAATAATAAAAGCCCGAGAGCCAGGCAAAAACATTTGACTGCACTTGGGAGGGTGCGCTTGGTAACATACTGCTGCTATTTTTATTATTTTTTTAGTAAAGTAAGTTTTATCCCATAACACATTGTGTGTGTTCTCTGCAGTGGAGACTGTGCAGCCAAGCTCCATGATTTCTGTACATACGATTGTACTTTGGGCTCCAGTCCTAGCTGTTTGCAGCTGCCTGATGTGAGATACAATTTAACATGGTGCCAGTGCAATAACAAAAAGAAGCCAAGCGAAGGTACTATGAACAGCTTGGATGTACAAATACAGTGGCCAGAGCAGGTGGACAAATGGCAGGGTAGTTGTAGTTGGGAAGAGACAGATGGAGGCAAAGGTAGAACCCAGGAGGAGGCCCAACAACAGGGGAGGTAGGTGCTCAAACAGGGGAGGGTTTGGTAGAGGACTGACAGGAGCAGGTGGGCAGAGAGCAGTTTTTAGCTGGTATATAAGAGAAATGGAGAGGGGAGGTGACAGAGGGAGGAAGGAACAGGTTGGAGAGGGAAGGTAGGTGATAGGGGAAGGTTGACTGCCCTACATAGGAGTGCAAGTGGAGAAGGGAGGAGGTGTGAGGATATCTGGAGTAGAGTGAATAAAAGTGTAAAGGAAAGGGAGAGATGAGTGAGGATAGGTAAGAGTGTAAGGACATAAACCAGTATTTGGAGATGATGGAGGTGCAGTGGGACAGGCAATGTGAAGGTAGGGGGAGGATGGATAGGGAAGGGTAGAGGGATAATGGGTGAATTCAAAGGAGGAGTTCATAGCAAAGCATCAAAAGGCATTACAGAGGGTGTCCAGACCAGTGAGGGAACAGGAGGGGGTGGTGCCATAGACTAGATCTGCATAGTAGAAGACAAGGAAAATCATTTTAATAACCAGCTTCTGGCAAACCTAGGGAGACAAGCAGTCTTTGTTGTGGTACAAGGCACCTAGTTTGTGGCAAAATTTGGAATGGATGGCATTAATGTGGGCAGAAAAGTCAAGCCTACTATGTAGCCACATACCAAGATGCTTGAAGGAAGAAACCACTTCAAGAGGGGTACCATCCAGGGTGGAGAAGACGGGGGTGGTGGGGGAATCCTGGCCAGATTCTGGCTGGTGCCAAAGACCATGGTCACTGTTTGTTAGTGTTGACCTGGAGTTGATTGGAGTGCAACCAACACAGGAGAACCAGCACAGGACTTTGTGGAAGTCTTACTAGAGCAAGCCTTCCAATGCTATGGTTGAGAGATAATAGGTGTAGATAACTGGGTCATCTACATACATATGAATATATGAGTTGGCAGAGAGGAGGTCCATTCTGGAAAATGGAGAAGAGGATAGGACCAAGGATGGAGCCCTGTTGGACCCCAGCTTTAATAAGTAGGGGAGAAGACAGGACACCTCCTTCCTGTACCAACTGTTGCTGGCCCATGAGGTAGGAATTTAATCAGTCAATGGGGGAGCTGAGAGGCCAGCAGTTCCCAGTTTGTCTAGTAGGAGTCTATGGGCCACCAAATAGAAAGCTTTGGCCAGATCAATGAAAATAGCCACTGTGATGTGCCCCTGATCTATCCCAGTGAAGATGGAGTCAGTGACCCACAACAGGAAGAAGTGGATCTTCTGAAAACAAGACTGAAAAGCAGAGAGGAAACTGAGACAGTAGAGGAATCCAGCAAGCCTGAAGTAGATAAGTTTCTCTTGCAGCTTTGCAAGAAAAGGGAGGCGGGGATAGGACATAAGTTGTCAGTAGAGATGGGGCTCACCCCCGTTATGAAGAGGGAGAACTTAGTCAATCTTCCATGACTGAGGAACAGTGCAGAAGGAGTAGGAGAGGTTAAGGAGGTGAGAAGGGGGGGGGGATGGCAGCAGCTGAAAGATGGAGAAGTTTAGTGTCCAGGTGTCCAGTCCATCAGGGTATATTTGGACAGGTTGCGAGAGGAAAGGGTAAGTAAAAATTCCTGACTAGTAATAGGGGTAAATAAACCCCAGGGATGGGTGGGGCAGAGAGGATGGTGGGAAAGGGGGGAAGGAGAGGAGCTGTGGAGCACAAGTAATGAGGAACTCATTAAAGTGAACTGCTACAGAGGAAAGGTCAAAGACAGATGAACCATTATCCAAGAGGACTGTGGGAGTGAACTGGGCAGGGGGGTCAAAAAGGGAGTCAATCACCTTCCAGAAATTGGCTGGGAGTTAAGATTGTTTGAGGTTGGTCTTAAAACTGTGGGATTTAACAGCATGGACAGCTTTTGTGCATGTATTTCTAAGTGTCCTGTTGGAGAGGAGGCCCAGCAGGAAGCAGGATGATGTGATATGGGCCCATGCATGATCAAGGGACTGATCAATGAGTCTGGGCGTAATCCAGGAGTGATGGGAAAATTTAACCCTGGACTTTATGATGACGCCATGCTTGTCCCAGATGAGAGAAAAATTTGGATGGAAATAAGGAGAGGGCCACATCAATGTTAGGGGCTGAGAGGATGGGGGAGCAGTTAGTTACAGCAGTGTCACTTAGGACAGCATTTATATTAAGTGACCAGAGGGACCTAGACTAGATGTACTTGAGAGAAGAGGGAGGGCATATTACTTTCCTGACATAGAAAGTCACGCATTGATTGCTGAAGGCATCCAGCAGAATACCTGCTGCAACAACGCAATGGGGGTGGGAGTAAAGAAACCAGTCCAGAAGTTTGTGAATAGGGGAGTTGGGATTGAGTTGGGTAGGTTCAGTAATGGGCTAGGAAAGATTCAGGGACTCAGTCCTGTGTGAGGTCAGCCTCAACCTGGAGGTTGGTGAAGCCCAATTAATACTCTAGTAGCAAAGGAAGATGAGTCTACTAGAGGTGGAGTGTCAGGTGATGGCAGAGAGAAAGAGTCAACCAGTGAGGAGGGGGTTATTTCAGGTCAAGCATAAAAGCACCAATGAAGATGAGTAAGGTGGATGAATAGGAAAGCTTAGCAAGAAGAAATGATTTGGAAGAGGGCACAGATTCCCTGAGAGCAATGGTGCAGGAGAGGCTCTGGTGGACAAAGATGGCAACACCACTTCCAATTTTGTCATGTCCTGCCTGATGAGGAGGTAGTCAGAGAGGGCCAGGCTAGATCCAGGAATTCTGGAGGAGAGACAGGATTCAGAAATGCACAGGAGGTCAGGACAGTGTTAAGAAACTCAGACATTAAGGAGGTAGAGTTTCCTAGTAATGAGGAGAAAAATGCCAAGGCCTTTGGAAGTTGAGGAGGAAAGGGTGGAGGAGGAGGAGAGGTAGCAGGGTTAGTTTCTATGTCACCAGAAAGGAGGATGAGCAGGATAAGGATACAGAGGAGGGAGTGAGACTTATGTCCCCTAGACCAGGGGTGCACAGGGAAGGAACAGGATAGCTCAGTAGAAGAACTCTAGGTTCAGGAAGGGGGAGGAAAGGAGACCAGGGTAAATAGGGAGGGGGTGGTGAGAAGGGGACAGTGGAAGACAAGTGAATGGAGGAGGAGGGATATAAAAGGGAGGATGAGTGAGGGGTTGGAAGACAGTGGAAATAGGGGTAGAATGGAGAGAAGGAGAAGGCAGGGAACAAGGGGAAGAAGCATATTTTTCACGTATGAGGGATGAAAATTACCAGCCATTAGCCCAGCAACAATGGTAGGGACTGACTAGAAAAACTTAGCTAACAAGGCTACGTAAAACAACACAAGCTGGACTAAGGCAGCTTAACAAAAATTGTGGATTGGACACTATAATAATAAAGAAGCCCAAGATGAGAGCCCCAGAGAAGCAGGACAGTCTTCCTTAAAAATAAACTGTATACCAACGCTACCACGACAATTTTACATTGCCCAACACATAACGACAACAGTACCAGGTCACTGTAGTATCAGCATGGGACCCCATGCACTGCTTTTTGGGGGTATTGTACCTCCTCCCTGAAACAACTCCAACTCAGAGTTGATTATTTTAGTAGTGGGGGGGGGTATGGGGGCCAGATTGGGATTGGGAGGCAAAGCCTCCCAAGGAAAACAATGTGTCCTCTAACTCCCTTCATGCCAACCACAAATGCAGTCAACATAAAGGAGTTGCTGTATCATCGGTCAGAAACTAAACTGTTGACTGACTGTCCTGGATCCAAAATAAACAGCACCCAATTACAAGCATACAATGGGGAAAAACAATGGATACAACTACAAATTGCAAATATTAGGTGAGGAAACTAGATATACTGTAAGAGTATACCCAGATGGGGTGTAGCCAGCATGCCTCATAATTAAGCAATTTAGCAAATGACTAGGATATTAGCCAGGTAAACAAAGTTATGTTGTAGCAGTCCAACAGTCACATTAGTAGGCAGATAAGTCCCTGGAGCTCAGAGGCTAGTGCAATAAGAAGAGAGCAAGACTTGTAGTTGCTGGAGAAGACCAGAGGGAGGCTTGCGGATGGAAGACTTGGAGGGCAGCATGACCATCCATTGGCTAGTCCACACTGCAGCACTGAGGACTGCTTGGTCTGCCACTGATTGCAAGAAATAGTCCACCCAGTGGCAGCTGTAGAAAGCTCCTGAGTGCCTAGTGAGAGGGGAGTAGGGGTAGGGGGAATTACCCAAAACAGTTGTTTTTCTTCCAGGGTAGGGGACAGAATAAAATCAAACACCTAAAATGCTACAAGCTATGTGAGATGATACGAGTGTGCATTTTGTTGGGGAGGACGTCCCTGTTTCCTTTTTACAGAAGGATTTTCATAGCACCAAAGAGCACTATCAAGACTGGGAATTAGAGGGAGTAACATGGGAAGGTAATTTACTTCATGTCACTGTGCAGCTACTGCACTTTGATGTTTGTTCTGCTTCACTACTTACCTAAAGAGTATGGAACATACTAAGGTGAATGCTATTGGCAAATGTCATAGTAACATTTGTAAAATAGAGGATTCAGTGACCCTGTCCCACATCCTCACCCCCCCTTTGGAGATGATAATGCCAATAATGAGAGCATTTACCAAAACATTTGCTACATTAAACAGAACAGCTTGTAAGTTCTAGAACAATGGAGGAAGAGCGAGAGAGAAGAAAAAAGATTAAGCAGGTCTGAAAATGATGAGCTTTGCTTTGCCAATAGTATATAAGAGCTAGGTCTATCAGATAATACCCATCATCAGCACATCCCCCAACAACCACTCCCCTTGTACTACCCCAACTAAAGATGGTGCAAGGATCCCATGGATGCACCAACACTGACCAGGTTATTCAATTCCTACTTGATGTGCCTTCCTGCTATGATACAATTCTCACTGTCCCTGGTTCACTGCTGCCACTAATCCTATTTAGCAAGAAGAGAACCCACCTTAAGTTGTAAATGTCCTATCATCCAAAGCTCTACAATGCAGATGCTGAGAGTGACTTCTCATTGTCCTGAGTATTACTGCCATTATAGTGGTTTAATAATGTCTTGTGCCTCCAATTCACCTGTAATAGCTTTCTAATGGGGCAGTAGTTAACATAAAACTGAGATTTACCCCACTCCTTTACAGTGGTAGAGATATAGATATGATAATTATGCTAGCCTGTAAAAGGTCATAGCACTTTGCATGGAATCTATACTACTAATACCAGGTGTGCAACCAAGAACCCCCCACAACCACCACACACACACACACACACACACACACACACACACACAGACACACATACTTATACCCAGGAAGCAGAAAATAGGAGAGAAGAGAGTGAAATTGAAGGGAGAGTACCAAAACATGAGCAAAACTCTAACCTGCAATCCTCATGCCCTGATAAAAGTTAAATGTTGCCCTTTGTCACAGCAATCCCAGAGTTTATGTAGTGTGCAGTTCTGTTTTGGATGTGGATGATGAAGAGGCTGTTGGCTACTAGAGGGTGTGAAGATGCTAAATTATCTGCTGTGCAGTAGTTGTTGATTACTGTTGTTGAAAACACATTTTTAGAAGCCTCTTCTGCCATAATGTCAGCTGCAATGCTTTGAGACCCTACTTAGACCTTACCAGCTGAAGGAGAGTGTGTACTCTGTATACTTCAAGTTTACAGCTGCTGTCTCATTGCTTCAGCTGTTTTGAAGGTATGCTGCTCATTTAGAAATCAAACTACAAACTTTTCTTTGAAGAATATCTGAACTTTGATTTGCTGAGCTCTGAGGGCCTTGAGGAGTGGGATATTAAACCTGCAACAGTTATACTAATGATGGCAGTGGTGGTGGCTGGGGTGATCTTGTGGAAGAACAGATGCACGCCATTATATTTTACTTCTCATTTCTGCCATGCATTTGCTAACAGGTCCTGTTTAGCAGATTATTTCAAAATTAGATGATTACTATGATTTCATGGATCAAGCTCCAGGTTTAGGACGTAAAGCACAGTGGCTCACTTAATCTTTAGTTTGTAACCCTGGTCCAGATCAATACACAAGAGGTCTGTCAGTAAGGAGACAAGATGTGGGCCCTCAGGGCCCTCTGGAGGTCTGCATATGGCACGAATTCTTCCTTCTGGCTCTGGTCTCTGCATTCTCCATTTTCTCTTCAATTTCCTGCTGAATTGTAGGTAGCAGTAAAATTAATGCATTCAAACTATCCAAATGATGTCCAGAAGTAGAAAGCTGCTCTTCAGCTGTGTTGATTCATTTTTCCAGCTTATTTACCGCTGCCCTAAGTGCATGGCTTGACAATAGCATTTCTTTGTGGAAGTCACAGTTCAGTTATGATTAGGTCCAGGTTTTTCTCCTTTTGGTGTCACACAGTGCCATGGTGGAAGACTGCGACAGTGTTATGCTGAAGGCCTGGAATCCTTTGCTCTCCAACCACTCATCCTCAAATTTGCCAACATCTTCTAATGTAAGTCCTGGCTTTCATTTCCCCTGGCTTCACCATTTCTCTGAATAATCTCTAAATACACAAAGATTCTTTTTACAACTGAAAATGGTAAATTATGAGGTTATTTGAGATTGTGGTGGAGATCTTCAGCAGTGTTTCTGTCTCAAGTTTGTGTTACTTTAATACTGGCACATGCCTTGCATGTTCATTGGATTTCAGCCTCCATATCACTAACACTTGTAAGGTGGTCAATATCAAGCTTAGGCTGGCCTACAAAGTCAGAGCATCCTTAAACTCTAAGGCAAAATTAGCCATCACGCAGGGGGTACTGTGACTCAGCCTGACTTATGGAATCACTTCCTATAAAGAAGCAAACAAGGGACTATTACAGAAGTGAGACACCAGTTATAATAGTATCTGTCACTTTGCACTATCAGTACCTAGGCGCATCCACCATTGCGTACTTTACTCCAGTCTGAACTGTCTCTCTCCCGCCATTTACCGAGTCTATATCACAGGATGCACAATTCACATTATCATCCAAACTGGAACACCAATGTCCCTTGCATGCTTGATGAACCTGGCCCTTCAGTCTTACCTGCTGAAATCTATTGAAAAGTCACTTCTTAATATACCCAAATGCTCCACTAGGATGGGTGAGCAGGCATTTGCGGTGTCTGCCCCAAAACTATGGAACTCTCTGCCTTCAACTGTGAGGTACTCCACTACACACCTGGACCCCGATTCTAGAAATGTTATGCCTGTCATAACAGCACTTGCGTCAAGTAGAATGGTGCAAGTAGCAAATTACGCCAGCAGTTGCGGCTTGCGCGATTCTATAAAGTGGCCTGCGACATGTCGGAGGCCACTTGCACCAAACAGCTATTACACCGGCAGTTGCACCATTAACCCCCTGTGACATGGTGCTAGTGGGTTTATGGCAGCAGTTGTGCCCCATTCCAGAAGGTGCAGCAACAAAGATCCCAATGTCGTGATTCTACAAGAAGCCCCGGAGGAGAACTGGCAACGTAAGTTACACCTGCATTTAGCTAGTGTAACTTACATACGTCCTCCGAGGGTCCTGTAGAACCTGGTCCATGTGCCCCTCCATGCCCAGACCACCCCCATTGTTGCCCCAATGGGCATCACACATGATCCCGCCCCATCCCCATACTGTACATGCCCCCTATATAGCAATCGCCCCGCAGGGCTGCCCATACCAACTGCCCCCCCAAGCATATGATATGTGCCACGCGAGGGCTGCCTACACCCCAGCCCCCCAACATGTTCTTAAAGAGCCCTGCAGGACTGTCATACCCCGCTCCCCCAAATCCACCCTTGTGAAATGCCCTGCAGGGTGGCGGTGTCATCTCCCCACCCGTGCCCAAGCCCCGAGTCACAACCACAAATGCAGCAAAAACCCTGCCCTGGTAGTCTAGTGGCCCCCCAACCAGCCATTCCAGCTCACCCAGCACCCCCCTACCCATCCCCATTAATTTATGAGCATGTCTTTTCTGTACGTGCTCCTACTGAACTCAGTCAGTGGCTGGCCATGGAGGTGAGAGGTGGACTGTGCCAGTCGCTGGCTGGAGATGGGTGGGGGTGCTAGGTGGGCTGGCACAACTGGGTGAGGGGCCACTAGACTACCAGGGCAGGGTATTTGCCACCATTGCAGTTGTGACTGGGGTTGGGGCATGGGTGGGGGGGATGACGCGCCCGCACTGCAGGGCATTTCATCAAGGTTGGATTCAGGGTGCTGCGGTGTGGACTAGCCTCACGGGCTGTTCAAGAACATGTCAGGGGCTGGGAGGTGGGCAGGCTGGGGCTCTTCATGACCACTTCAGGGGGCTGGGGGGTGTGGGCAGCCCTGTAGGGTTCTTCAAGAACACTTCTGGGGCAGTTGGTTTGGGTGGCCTTGTGGGCACCAATGTGGCTTTCTGGGCATGGGGGACTTGAGATGTGCGGTGTGCCAGTTGTGGCTTGCAGGCACTGCTGCCAGGTGTGCCCTCTGTTTGGCGTGCCTGGCACATGTCTGCAAAGTCCTGAGACTGATTGGCGTGACCCTGCCCCTTCTAGACAGGGTGCAGCATCAATGTCACAGTTTCGGTTGGTGCAAGTTGCATTTGGTGGCAACTTGCGCCAACCTTCTAGAATCGGGCACCTGATCTTTAAAAATGAGCTCTGTGCCTACCTCCTGGCCTCTGACAGATGCATTTGCAACTTAACCCCTGTGGAGGACACCTAGTTAACCATCCTTTGCATGTACCCTCAGCACATATTCAGGCACTTATCACTCTCACCCACTTTTAAAAAGCAGGCAAAGGCAGGCTGTGAGGTCTCCCACGATGAGACTGGAATAGTTTCTCTATTTACTTATACCATATGGTTTATTTCCTTGAAACTGTATTGTGTATTCCCCTGTATCTCTCTGTTAAGACAGGGGAGAAGACCTTTTATAGGTACATTAGGGAGTGAAGAAAGACCAAAGGAGGGATACTGAGGCTTAATAAAGGGGAGGGAATGTGGGCAGAGAGTGACAGTGAAAAAGCAGAGATACTGAATAAATATTTCTGCTCAGTTTTCACAAAGGAAGAGGAGGGGGAGGTACCTAAACCAAATAAGAGAAACACTCTGAAGACGGGGGTCGATATCTGTCCATTTACAGAAGAAAGGGTTCTGAAAGAACTAATAAAATTGAAGGTGGACAAAGCAATGGGGCCTGATGGGATTCACCCTAGAATTCTAAAAGAACTAAGGGTAGAACTAGTGACACCGCTGACTACTCTCTTTAACAAATCATGGGAAGATGGGGTGGTACCTGAGGACTGGAGGAGGGTGGATGTGATTCCTCTTCACAAAAGTGGGAGCAGGACAGAGGCAGGAAACTACAGACCAGTTAGTTTGACCTCAAGGGTAGGGAAAATGATGGAATCACTTCTGAAGGAAAGAATTGTTGAGTATCTAGAGGCCAGTGGGGCACAGGACCCAAGGCAGCATGGATTCACGATGGAAAGGTCTTGTCAGATGAATCTAATAGATCTCTTTGACTGGGTGACCAAAGTAGTAGACCAGGGAGGGGCTGTGGACATGGCCTACCTAGATCATAGCAAGGCATTTGATACAGTCCCACACAAAAAATTAATATACAAGTTAGCCAGCCTTGGAGTGGGTCCCAAGGTGGTAGCCTGGATAAAAAATTGGCTAGACAACAGGATGCAAAGGGTAGTAGTAAACAAAGTCCACAGTGAAGAAAGAAGGGTTACTAGCGGGCTACCGCAGGGTTCAGTACTGGGACCGGTCCTTTTTAATGTCTTCATAAGTGACATTGCAGAGGAACTGGAAGAAAATGTATGTCTCTTTGCAGATGACACAAAGATCTGCAACAGGGTTGATACACAAGATGGAGTGGAAAGGATGAGAAGGGACTTGGCAAGGTTGGAGGAATGGTCAAATGTATGGCAGCTCAGATTCAATGCAAAGAAGTGCAAGGTAATGCACCTGGGAAACAAAAACCCAGGGGAAGAGTACACAATGGGGGGGGGGGTGAGATACTGACAACAGTAAAAATGGAAAGGGACCTGAAGATAATTATATCAGATGACCTTAAGGTGGGCAAGCAATGTGAGAAGACAGTAAGGAAGGCTGGGGGGATACTGGGATGCATAGGGAGAGGCATCAATAGTAGAAAACAGGAAGTTGTTATCCCTCTGTACAGACAGTTGGTGAGACCCCATCTGGAGTACTGTGTGCAGTTCTGGAGACCCCATCTCCGCAAAGACATAGACAGAGTGGAGGCTGTCCAAAGGAGGGCAACCAAACTGGTGCAAGGTCTGCACCAGAAGACATACGAAGAAAGACAAAAGGAGCTTAATATGTATACCTTTGAGGAAAGAAGAGAGAGAGGGAAACATGATAGAAACTTTCACGTACCTCAAGGGAATCAACAAAGTCCAAGAGGGTAGCATCTTTCAGAAAAAGAGATGTGCAAGAACAAGGGGGCACAGTTTGAAGATAGAGGGGGGATGATTCAGAGGTAATGTGAGGAAGTATTTTTTCACGGAGAGGGTTGTGGATGCAAGGAACAGCCTCCCTGAGGAGGTCGTGGAGTCAAGAACAGTGAGGGAATTCAAGAATGCATGGGACAGACATAAGGCAGTCCTAGTGGGGGGTAGGAGGAAATAAGCTGTTGGTTAACAAGGATCTGCAGCTTATCTGGTTAGGTAAGATAATGGGCAGACTAGGTGGGCCAACCGGTCCTTATCTGCCATCAAATTCTATGTTTCTATGTTTCTATGTATCTATGGATAGCCTAGTGTAATGTTTAATTTCTCCTGTACAGTAGGTATCACCGTGTCTGTCTATACTGTAATGTGTTTGACCCAAGTCTGTATTATGTAATAGTAACCACTGTGCTGTGATGCGCTTTTACCTATGTCTGTAACTCTTCCCGGTTGTGACTAAAAATTGGCCATTTCTTTGTCTAGAGCACTTACCCAGTAATCAAAAACTACTAAATAAATAAATAAATATCCAGGCAAAGCTTAGTGAATTGGTAATGAAGGGCTACTGCTGAGTGACCAAGACCTGTGTTTCATTGCCTTCACTGGTGGCACCAAAATGAATGAATGGTCTGCTTGGGGTGATTAAGTCTGGGCTATGATATATATATATATATATAGATAGATAGATAGATAGATAGATAGATAGATAGATAGATAGATAGATATACACACATACACACACACACATATATACTGTATATATATATATATATATATATATATATATATATATATATATATATATATATATACTGTATAGACACACACATGGATTAAGGCATGCACCTTCTTTAAAGTGCTCAGAGTAACAAACATGTCCTGATGTATTTTGGATGGATTCCTTTATCAAAGGACATGTAAAAGACAAACAACCACTTCCTTATATACTAATCAGTGACATCATCAGAATTGGACACTAAAATGGTGATGTCACAAAATTACAAAAACACTTATCACAGGTAAAACAGCACAATAAATGCATATACTATCAATCAAAAACACCAAAATATCTAAGCATAAACTAAATGCATGCATATATACATATTAGTGCATGGAAAGTGAACAATAATTAAAAAGGTGGATTCAAGTTCTGCAGCCAAGGCCTCCTGTGCAAAGAAACTCTCTTTCCCATGCTGGTTAAAAATTCAGACTTTCCTACAAGAGAACATATGAAAAACTACTAAGAATGCAGATTGCAAAGGGACAGTGAAGCACTATATATATATATGTCAACGAAATATAACTATCTCTTATATATTATCCCAATCTCATACGTACTTAATCTCTAGGAGGTCTCACACATGTAATCCCTAACCTGCCTATAGTTATTGACCCAACTGGTACATATCTTATATATCATTATTATTTGTAATAGCAGTAAATAGTCAAATTCATAAATGCAGTATAACT
The DNA here is from genome assembly GCA_016271365.2 of Neoceratodus forsteri. Lineage (NCBI taxonomy): Eukaryota > Metazoa > Chordata > Ceratodontiformes > Ceratodontidae > Neoceratodus > Neoceratodus forsteri. The sequence continues at coordinate 409,169,080 of CM028133.1, read as the reverse complement.
CTAATACATTCAAATATTTATTTACTTCTTGAGTTATGGTGTAACATTGAATTTATCATTGAGTTCTGGATGTGAATAGGCTTTTAGAGTGAAAATCCAAAAGCATTATCTCTGCAAAATGACGTTATTGAAGTCTCCCCCCTTGGTTTGGGGTAAATCTTCTCTATTGCTCTAAAGGTGAAGCTGTGTTCTTTCTGATCCCTAGTCTGTAAAATGTGTAAGGCTGTTGTATAGGTGGGGTCCTTGTTTTTGATGGCCCTGTAGTGTTACCCTACTTATAATTTGAATGTTTTCTTTGTCTTGCCTATATAAAAGACATCGCAGCTGCATTTGGCCATGTAGATAACCCCAGTGGTGTTACATATAATTAGTTGTCTAATAGTAAATGTTCTACTGATATGTGCACTAGAAAATTCCTTACCTGTGGAGATTGCATTGCAGTATATACACATCTGGCATTTGTAACATCCTTCATACTTATTTGTGAGCCATTCCTTGAGCTGTTGCTAGTCTGCCTGCTGTGTACTAATTGGTCCCTCAAGGTGGTAGCTTTCTTGTATGACATCCTGGGAGGATTTGCATGGTATGTTAGGAGGCCTCTATCTCCTTTCAGTATGTTCCAGTTCCTGTTTAGGATCTCTGATACAATACTTTGTGACCATGTACTGAGTCTATTGTGACAAAATTGAACCTTTCTTGAACATTCCTCCTCTGTTGTCTACTTTCTAATGTCTGATCTCTAGTCATGTTTCTTACCTTTTGAACTTTAGCATGCCCTAATATGTATATATGCATGTATTTAGTCTATGCTTAGATATTTTGGTGTTTTTGATTGGTAGTATATGTATTTATTGTGTTTTTTATCTGTGATGTGTTTTTGTAATTGTGAGAGATCACAATTTTAGTGTTCATTTCTGATTATGTCACTGACTAGTATATAAGAAAGTGGTTGTTTGTCTTTTATATGTCCTTTGACAAAGGAATCCATCTGAAATGTATTAGGATGTGTTTGTTACTCAGAGGACTTTAATAAAGGAGTTGAACACCTTAATCCACGTATGCACAGCAGTCATCGTGGTGGTGAGTGCTGGACTTTATCTGAGTTTGCTATTACATGATTTGTCTTAGCACCACCAGCTCTGTGCACCTTCTACAAGGAACATAAATGTGTGTATATGTATATATATATTTACATATATATTATACCTCTTACGTTGGGAAACTTCTGTACATGGTTTTGCCCACAGCTAACTGTGTGCTGAATTTTGTCTATATGCATGTTTCTCTCTCAACAATACCTCCTCCCCCACTCTACCTGCTGATGCCATGTGACAAGAGTGTGATAGCTTGACCCTTCTGTGATTTAAGATATAAAACAACAGATGAGATCCAGGGTATCTCTAAAGCACTGACAATATATTCAGACAAAGTGGGAATCAGAATTGTTACAGCCTGAACTGGAAAAATTCAGATTAAATTGTACTGATTACCTGACACTTTGCCAAAAGCTGAGAAAACTCACACATTTGACTGGGAGGGAGGCATACCTATGTAATACACATAAAAGGCTACTGGTGATAGTATTTTCTGACAGCAATAAGAATTTTTCAGAGACCTGGCATTTCAGAAAATCAGACTATCCTAGAGTTGAGGAGGAGGAGGGCCATTGCTGGAGTGCAGCATCAAAGTCAGTAGGAAAACAAAAACTTTAGTGGGAACCATCACTAAAGACAGGGTGCACAAGTGATTAAGAGGGTTAAACATAAGAACATCTTTGAGACTGAGGGCTGCACCAAAGGATGCTCAGTGAGTTGGGGTAGGTTCTGGCAGCCCCCCCCCCGTAGACCTGGTCAACTGTTAGATCGAGCCAGGCATTGTCCCCATGGATTCAAGGATGGTGGATATCATGCCTCTACACAAAAGTGTGGACAGGACAGATCTAGGGAACTACAGACAGTCAGGCTGACCTCAATTGTAGGGAAGCTGCTTGATACTGTAATCACAGTGCATCTGGTTGACTTCCTCCAGGATAGGAAACAGCATGATCTTGTGAATGGAGGATCTTGTCACACGAGCCTCATATAGTTCTTCGATACTGTGTCTCAGGCAGTGGACAAGGGCCAAGTGCTATATGTCCTGTATGTAGACTTCAGCAAGGTCTTTGACTCAGTGTCCCACAGATGACTTGTAAAGAAGTCAGTGGACTTAGGGGTGGGGAATAATGTCACAAGGTGGGTAGAAAACTGGGTGTGTGGAGAACCTAAAGGGTAGTACTAAATGGAACATATTCCAAGGTTAGAAATGTGACTAGTGGGGTGTCTCAGGAGCCTGTAAAAAGTCTAATTACCTGCAGCAGTGTAGAAGGGGTCAAACGCAAGATATTTCTATTTTCAAATAACATTAAGATATGTGGCAGGGTGGATAGTGTGAAGCACATAATGGAACTAAAAGGAGAACTTGAGAAACTGGAAATGCAGTCCAAGAATTGGCAACTTTAATGTAATACCAAAAAGTACAAGGTTATGCACTTGGAGAAAAGGAACCAAAAACTAAGGGCAGAATTCACAAAGCCAGTGAATGTCCCACAGCTGCGGGAAAAGCAACAGCACAAGAGGGTTGCCACTTGCAGATCCGCAGGTTACCTGCAGCGGTGGGTATTCACAAAGGTGGAGCTGGATTACAATCAGCTCCACGGATTACAGCAGCAGTTGGATGCTGTTGCCAGGGATTTCCCTGCAGCTGGGGGACAATGCTACGGCCAGTGAGACCAACCGTAACACCCTCTGCAACTGCTGTGGCTGTGGATCGCATGCTCCACAGCTGCGGGGATTTCAGACCACCACTGGGGTTGCAGTGTGGGACTTAGTCCCAAAACGGTTCGTGAATTCTGCCCTAAATATTTGATTGGAGATTAGATTAGACCAATCTTCAGAGGTATGGGAACTGGTAATTACAGGAAACAACATCCTCAGGACTGTGGCCCAATGCAGCAAGGCATATGGGAAACCTAGGAGAAGGCTGGGGTGCATAAGCAGGGCCTTTTCAAGTGGAAGGAGGGTTGTTATCTAACCCCTCGACATGCCCTCGGTGAAACCGTACCTACAGTACTATGCACGGTTCAAAAGCACTCACCAAGAAAGGAAAATGACTGCCTAGAATTGATCCAGAGGAAAGCAACCAAAATTATACATGGGTAGTAGTAGGAAGACCTATGAGAAAGGATTAGCTAACCTCAATATTCACTCCCTGGTGACTGGGGGGTGGGGCATGACTGAAACTTTCAAGTATCTTATGGGAATAAGCAGGGTGGACTGCCAGCAACTGTCAAGATACAATGAGAGATACATCGTAAGCGTCCATAACTATAAATTGGCCGAGGGGGTATTTACAAAGGACATGGGGAAGTACTTCTTCAGAAAAGGATTGTGGAGAATTGGAACCATTTGCCACCCCCCCCGATTTCCCATGTAAATTTCCTTTGGCCAATACCTACACTCCCTCATGAGACAGGTGGAGGCTATCCTGTGCATGTAGTCATCTTGTGCCCTAGATGGCCCTCCTGTTGGGCTGAAAAAGAAGACTCTTCCTCTTGCGTCAGACTTTTAACCAAGTAATAGCGTGCCAAATGGTCCATTGATGCTTCTCACTACTCAGCAGTAGGAAGAAATATGCTGTTGGTTAACTAGGATCTGCAGCTTATCCTCTAGGTAGGGAAATAGGCAGACTAGGTGGGCCAAGCGGTCCTTATCTGCCGTCAAAGTCTATGTTTCTATGTTACTACCCAACAGAACAAGAAGGATATCAGAAAAGACCCCCTTGGATACCTTTCCCTTCAAGAACCTCCTTTGTTCTGAGAATGCCCTCCTCATGCCTTTTGGACTTTTGTTCCCAATGTTTCCATGCCATCCTGACCAGTGATGGTCTGCTCCTCTCCACAGTTAAATTTTTTGGGCTCTGGCTAGCAAAGCAAACCCACTAACTTAAAATAGCATACTTGTCTAGCAATACCTCACCGAAGGCCCTAAATATGGAATCCCCAATGACTACTGCCTTTCTGCCCCTCCACTCAGCTTGCCTTTCCTCTTCCTTGGCAGGTCAGGTATCCTGGTACCTGCACTACCTCCACCGGTCCTATTCACATTTTGACCCTTCAAGCTGGACAGCCCAATGCTGGCACAGTATATATTCCTGGTTCCCACAGATGGCAATGGCACTCCCTGATGTCAATGCCTGTTCTACCGTATCTGTTTTACACTTAGATAATCTCTCCATCCTTACCACTAGAGAAAACAGTCCCTGTTATTCTCCTTCCTACTCTGTCTCTCTCTGTCAACCACCATCTACACCTAATGCCAAAGTCTAGTCTTCTCTTCCTCATCCTCCTCAACTACCTCCTCATTTTCCTGAACTCAGTGTGTCTCTAACTGCGACTTAAATCTGGCAATGAACCTCTTGAAAACACCTGCAAGGCACAGTGGCTGAAGATGTACCCTCCATAGCATGAAAGCCTTAATTGCAAAGCCCTTGCAGTGCACCTGGTATGCTTCCCTAACAAAATCTTATATTATAGTCTTCCCACCCACCCAATTAAAGTCTTCATCACCAGTTAAGAAACATATCAACATAGAATGTGATGGCAGAAAAAGATCAGGGGTCCATCGAGTCTGCCCAAAGTTTCCCAGGACCTTGTGTTACTCCAGGGCCTACCCTCTCCCCTTCAGCTCATCTTCCCCAACCCTTTACTGGGGAGCATAGCTCACTTTTTGTGCCCTTACTTTCTCCCACCCATGTTTGAAACCCTCCACGGCCTTTGTGTCTACCACCTCAGCAGGCAGACTGTTGCATGGCTCAACTAGCCTTTCAGTAAAGTAGTACTTCCTCACATCCCTCCTCAAGCCCCCCCTCACAGTTTCCATTCATGCCCATGTGTCAATGAGCTGGTGCTCCTATTGAATAGTTCTGTATGGAGCACTCTATTTATGCCCTTCAGGAACTTAAAAGTTTCAATTATATTCTCCGTCTCTCTTCTGGCCTCTAGTGAATACATATTTAGCGCTCTCAGTCGATCCTGGTAGGAGAGCCCCTGGAGGCCCTGTATCATCTTTGTTGCCCTTTTCTGCACAGCCTCTAGCCTATCCCTGTCCTTTCTTTGGTGAGGGCTCCAGAACTGGACCCAGTATTCCAGGTGTGGCCTCACCAAGGATCGATAAAGGAGGAGGATTACCTCAAGGCAGTTGCCAACCCTGTACCCCCAGGGAGCAGCCAGTTGTCGTTCAAGTCTGTCAACATGCTTCTTTAGAGCAACAATCAGCTCACAGTAACTGTAACTGTAACCCCTATACTGTTTCATATCTTTCTTTTGGGTGAGATGTTAAACTGAGGTCCCTTCTGCCTGTTCTGGTGGTTGTTCAGGTGGACAGTAGGGGACATTTGTATTGCAATATATAGAACAGAAAACACAGTCACATAATACCCATACTGGGCTACATATTTCTTACAATACAATCCTTTACACAAAGTCATCAGACCTGCCTTCATAATATTAACAAGTATGCCAAGTTAACAGATGAAATCATATTCACATATTCTAGCAGAACTATTACACTATATATAAGAGTGGTAGGGCAAAAATGTGTCCTTTAAAACTGTAGGAGCGCACACTCTGGCATGCCATAGAACAGGTCCTTAAAAGATGGGGACTATACACTGATAAAAAAAAATACTGGTCTGCAAGCTAAACATGTTGACTTTAGGAAGCTGGTGGCATCATATCCATACAGTGCTTCCATCTACGCTTCCAGACTGGTTCTGGAAGGGTGGAGCAATCATATGCACTTTGCTTTCGAATTTCATTTTCTATTTGAAAGACAATAGCTAAAGGGGTCATAGTGAGTTGCTGTAGCACAAATTTACATCTACCTTGCCAAAAGAAAACCTTAATACAGGTAAATAGAAGATGTAATGTTCCCTCATCCAACATACTCAGGGCCGGTGCATATCCAGTGATTACATGTTCATATGTTGGAGCATGCCAACCCTGAAGTCTCCATCATGTGGCCAGCAAATTCCAAAAGGAGGATGTACAGGGACAATCTATCAGGAAGTGATGTAATGTTTCTACCTGTATTTGACATACATCCTGGTCTGGGGCAGTTTCTATCTTCTATCGAATTATGTTTGTGGTTATCCTTCACTTCTAATCTCCCATTTATACAAAGCCAAACTATATCCCACCTTCTAGGTGGTGTTCTTTTATCCATCAGGTACTGTTCTATCCATGGGATAACCTCATGCCCTAAATCTTTATATTCTATGCAGCTGATGTACGCTTGAGATTGGATCATACGATATACGTGTAGTCTGGTTAACACTTGGATCTGGGATTTCTCCAGTTTCCATTGTTTTATCTTTCTTTTTTTTTATACTTTCTTTTTATTGCACAGAGAGAGAAAAAAGATTCACATCAGGTATACAATGGTTAAAATTTGTCTTGAAATTTCAAAATCAAACTAAAGTAACAAACTCAAAAGTATGTTTTTTTTTAATTTTCTGGGGGATAAGAATAATCTTATAAGAGAAAAAAAAAATTGAGAGCATAAAATATCTCCTTTACTTTATTGTTTATCTCCCCTGCATGCTTCAAACTTTAAACATCCCATTAAGGAAAAATCACTATAAGAAATATCCTCTCAGGTTAATTATTAATTATATCCAGTTGGAGCAATCTCAAAATAACTGTCCAAAATTAAGAGTCCTTAAATCTACATTGGCATATACTGAATGTTGTCAGCCGTTTCTTCCTCCAAATCGGAATCCAAGTCTGCGGGTAAAGAAACATTTTTCTCATAAAGAGCTCGAGCCATTTCTACATCGACACAATAATATTCCTTATTTTGAAAGACCACTTTCAGTTTAGCATTGCAGCACAGCCGTAACTCCTGCCTGTAGAAATTCAGCTCTTACTGAAAAAAAAAAGCTTTCTACACCTTTGCGTTGCCAAGCAGAAATCCGGATACAAATGAAACTTTGTGCCTTCATATGTAAAACCTTTCTTCATTCATGCCACTTGAAATATTTAATTTCTTTGCACTAAAGAGGGAAAGGTACAAATCACATACCTTACCCCAACTCCAGGTGCAGTCTGCTATTTCTGTCTTGAGTGAGATCTAAACACAGATTCTAGGGTTATTGGCTGTTTTATCTTTCTAATACATGTATTAATATACTGTGGGTACTGAGGGGATTTCTTAAGCCTGACATATGAAAGAGACTAGAGTTCTAATAATGGTTCCAGCCATCACCTTGCAAGATCTTTCCAGGATTGGGGTACAGGAATAAAGAAGGCTGATAAAGTAGTAAACATAAAAAGGCTAAAAACATAGCTGATGGGGTTTATTAAATTCAACCCTCCATCTTTGTAAGATCTATATAGTACTTCTCTTTTTATGAGGTTCAACTGACTCCACCTTACCATTTTAAAGACTAAACTTTAGATACGAACATCAAGATTTTCTAGGGGGGTGGCATATCATACCTAAAAAAGGCAAATTGAGGCAATAAAAATATTTTGACAAGTGATACCTTTTTATGTTTTATTTGCTGCCATAGTTTCCAGATTTGCGCCTTTTCATCACACTGGCTAATTTTGGTATCCCAGTTCCATTTACTAATATCCCCTCTGCCAAATGTAATCCCTAATATTTTGATATCGTCAGATGACATCCATATATTCTTAATAAGGGGACGAGTAGCTGTACTGTGACTTATCACATGCCCCTTACTTCCATAGCAACTTCTACAGTCTCAACAGTTGGTAAAAGTAAACAAATGTCATCCACATAGGCAATGATTTTTGGAATGGGCAGTACATGGTTCAGACATACTGTATGTTCTGATTAGTCCTGGTTTGGTGTACTATATGAAGTATCGGATCTATACAAAAGATATACAGTAGTGAGCTCATTGGGCACCCCTGTCTAATGCCGCTATTCAGCTTCACCTGGGGCCTCATGTGTCCATTAATCATCAGTTTAGTTGCTGCAATGCCATAAATAGTTGTAAGCCACTGCACAAATTTTGTGGGGATGCCATATGCTAAGAGGGCTTTATACATATATGTATGTGCTATTGAGTTGAAGGCCTGTTCTTGATCCAGGCTCACTATAAAGCCATTTATCCCATTGGATTCCCCCAATGCCACAACCTCTCTGAGTAGTAATAACAGATTCTCTTGGATATGTCATCTTTTTACTGAAGAAGTTTGTCCAATGTCAATAAGATTCGGTGCTAGCTGGTCCAGTCTAACAGTTAGTAATTTCAACAAAATTTTTTCAAGTCAGTCTTAAGAATACTCAAGGGTCTCCAGTTACATAAGTCTTTCCTATCCAGTTTTTTATAAATTAATATTTGGATTGAAAGGCCTAGCTGGGGTGCAATGTTCTATCCCTGGAGCATACTATTGTAGACATCCCTTAGGGTGTTCAATAGATCCAGTTCCATGGTTTTGTAGAATTCCACTGGAAGACCATCAGAGCCAGGGTTTGTGTTATTCTTCAGAGACCATATGTCCTTCAAAATTTCAGAGGTAGTAATGGGCCTAATAAGGTGTTGTGCTTGTATCATGGTAATTTTTAGAATATTGATTCCATGGAGAAACCTGTCCATCAGTGTATCATTCAAGGGTGGTGCTGTATAAAGGGTGTGGAGATACTGTACCTCTGCATCCATTATTTCTTTGTTGGAAGTCACTATAGTATGCTAAGTTCACGTCTGGTCTTGCAAGAGTCATACATATTCCCTACTCCTGATTTACCCTAGGTAGCTATTTTATGTTCGTATTACAGCGAAGAGCTCTATCAAATTGTAATTGCTCCATCTCTGATTTTAATATGTGGACTTGGGGTTCATATTCCTTATAACCCTCATTTACCCTACTTAAGATCCTCTAAAATTGTGTTCTTAAGTTCAAATATTTCTTGTATGTGTCTAGTGACTGTGATGTGGCTAGTCATTGCAACAAGATCCTAAGATCATTTTTTGTCTCCACCCATCCCCTGCTAATGTTATCTTCCATGCAGGCTACAGTGGATCTGGTTAACATTAAGTGCCCAAGGTTAGTAACAACATCCTGCGAGTGCAAGTGGGTGGTATGCAACTTCCAGTAGCCCTTCCCAAATTGGAGATTGGATTTATGGTTGACAGTAATAGTGACCATCAGGTGGTCCGAATTAGCCACCGGTATGACGTTTGCCAGACAAACTTGTAAAGATGTAGAGATAAATAAATAATCAATTCTAGCAGCAACATTTTTCCTGTAAAATATATAACCACCGGTCACATGTACAGTTCTATATGCATCAGCCAGGTCACAGTCTACTGGAATTTTCTGTGAAGCATGTGTGTGTCACAATACATTTTCTTTTCCCTGCAAACATCTGATACCACACAGTTAAAATCCCCCACCCATAACAACTTTCTAGAAGTAATCAGATATGGCTTGAAGAAGTGAAACTGGGTAAGTCTATCTTTTTTTGTTTGGGGTTCCTATATAGTGACAATCCTCCAAACCTGGTAATTATATATAAAATCCAAAAGCAGCACTCTCCCAGGTAAGAGATCCATCAGTTTAGTTACCTTATAAGCATAACTGCCAAACAGGATTCCTACTTCATTACACTATTCCCTTCCCATAGAAAAAAAAGATGGGCCCCACACCCATGCCCTTTGTGCTACGTTAACCTCTGAGTTAGTATATAACCTAGTATCCTGTATACAACAGAGATCTAGCTTCAGATCCTTAATAAGAGAAAATAAAACTGTTCTCCTCCTGCCATTATATGCTGTTAGCATTAACTGTAGAAATTTTAAAATAAAAGGGTCAATCATTTCATACAGTAAAGCAGAGAGAGAAGAAAATAACACAAAAGAAAAACACATTCGGAATCAAAGTCTGAGGTCTCATCATCCAACATCACCAGCTTTAGACAAACAGGTACTCCTTCTGATGCTATATCCCAATGTTCTGGCGGGGTGTTTAGTCACTTTTGGTAAAGTAATCTCAGGCCCTGCATCCAAATCAGAGGAGGGGCCCTGCAAGGAGCACCTGGTGGTAGAGTGTTCAGAGTCAGTGTCTGGCTCATGGTACCATAGTTGCGTGACCACAGACTTTGGCAGTTTGGCCCATTGTTGTGAATGTTTGCTAAAGGGTCTTTTCTTAGTCACCACTTTAAACTGGATTATGGGTGGCATCTCTCCCACCTCGTCCAATACTACTGCTATCTGGTGTTTATCCAGGTGGGTTTGTGGTTGGGAGTCAGATATGTCTGGTAATGTCTCAATTTCCATATCCTGTGCTCCTTCCTGTGTAGGCAATTCAGACTGAGAGTCCCGTGGTGCATTTTGTGGTAATGTGTCAGGTTGTTGTGGCAGGGGTTCTGCACCCTCCTCCTCCTGCCCCTTCTGGTTATCCTGGAGTCTACTCTCCTGTGCCTGTCTTGTAATCCTCTGCATGTTAATTCTGTGCTTTTGTGCATTTGCCAAAATTACTTCCTGGTCAGGCCCGTCCTGTTGATTATGCATCGCCCAAGGGCATTGGACATATGTATGACCAATGTCTTCACATAGGTTACATTTAACATTATTAGTACAGATCAAACTGTGGTGCCCATATTCCAAGCATAGATTGCATTCTATGCTGTCACAAGCATTACTAAGGTGCAGTAAAGAGCTGCATTTAAAGCAAGTTGGGGGCTGGCCCAGGTAAAAACAATGTCCCCCGTCCCTGCCGAGGAAGAGGGAGCTTGGTAGGTGTTGTACTCCCTGTGGAGTCATTTTAAGTTTGATCTTATATTTCCATCCTCCTGTCCAAATGTGCTCTTCATCATGGATTGGATGGGAATGTCCCAAAATGTCACATTTTGTACTTAACCAGTGAGAAAATCATGAACATTCACCCCTTCATTTTGAAACAGAATAGTAATGTTTTTTATAGCAGGCTTCATGAGGGGAATATTCAAAAATGTTATAAAAAAGTAAGATATAATCCAAAGTCCATCAAAACTCATATATTTATTAAACTTTTTTTCTTCACACCCATATACATGAGGCAATAGTTTTGTGGCTTAACATCACTTCCTCAGGCCAATCATATATGAACAGTGCTGACACTAAATTAGAAACAAATAAATCCATTCAGATATACAGTTTTTAAATTTCTGCTCCTTTTACATTAATATGTCACATTGGTATATACTGCCAATAGTTCTTTATAACAACATATTGAATTAAGTCAAATATTCAATTAAAATTTCATTTAGAAACTAATTATAAAACATCTTCTCTTTCTTAGTTAAATCCCAATCCATTTTACATTATTATCCTCATATTAAAGTCAAATTTTAGTTCAATGTAGTATAAACTTTGTATTATTTTCAAATATGCAAAAAAAAACCCTTAATTTTCATTTATTTGAACTCCACTGATCTGGAAGTCCTGATATATTACTCTCAAAACGAGTACCATGCACAGTGTTAGAAATTATTTTTTATGTTTGTTTCCTTCCTCATAGCCACTTTCAATTCATGAGGACAATTGCCAAAGATACATTAGATGTGGTTTTCCTAGCAAGATTACTATTAAGTGGATGAAAATTTTGAGAAGTGAACTGGCCCATTTTAGAGTGTGACCAGGTGACTGGCAATATGATGTTTAAATAATAACTATACAAGATTTAAAGATATTAACATTTGAAATAAATATATGTTTTTTCTAATAGATGGTAATAGGAACAGGGAGGCATGGTGCTCATTTTGAGAGTAATATATCAGGACTTCCAGATCAGTGGAGTTCAAATAAATGAAAATTAAGGTATTTTTTTGCATATTTGAAAATAATACAAAGTTTATACTACATTGAACTAAAATTTGACTTTAATATGTGGACAATAATATAAAATGGATTGGGATTTAACTAAGAAAGAGAAGATGTTTTATAATTAGTTTCTAAATGAAATTTTAATTGCAAATTTGACTTAATTCAATATGTTATTATAAAGAACTATTGGCAATATATGCCAATGTGACATATTAATGTAAGAGGAGCAGAAATTTAAAAACAGTGTATCTGAGTGGATTTATTTGTTTCTAATTTAGTGTCAACACTGTTCATATACGATTGGCCTGAGGAAGTGATGTTAAGCCACGAAACTGTTGCCTCATGTATATGGGTGTGAAGAAAAAGAGTTTAATAAATATATGAGTTTTGATAGACTTTGGATTATATCTCACTTTTTTATAACATTTTTGAACATTGAAGCCTATAAGTAAGATTGTCCAGAATTACACTATATGTAAGGGCATCCTGTATCAACACCAGTAGTAATTCTTGAGGGGAATAGCCTTGAAGGGAAGCCACAAAGCAGCATATTTTTTCTTCTCATAAGCACTCCTAAATCTATTTAGACCCATCAGTGTTTGAAAACTAACATCAAAATTGCAATCCCCCGCCACATAGATGAGGGCATATATTTCATTGGGAAAAAATCTAAGGGATTCTTTAATTAATATTTTACCCATGTAGATCCTGTCCAGGGGGGGTGGGGTTTAGGCCTCCCTGATAGTGGAGGTGAACCACATTTTTCCTTTGAGCCAGTAATGCAGTAGAATTGGGGCAGTCTGCTGTTTGAAAGGCAGCCCAGACTCTAGAAGAGTGTCTCACATTTGTAGCCCCAGGTACTTGAGAGTGCTCCACCATGTCCCCACAAGTGGGCAACATAACTTGGGTAGGAGCCTGAGGTCTGCGGGGGGGTCATGTATTACATCATCAGCTCTTAAACTGAAATCAATGCCATCCGGAGGGTCAGGATTCTGGATAGTAGTGCCGCTGGGCCCTGGAGGCAGCCCTGGAATAGGTAAAATAGAGTCATCTGCCTCCCAGAACCCTTCCTTTGAATGTTTCCAGCCTGCAGTGAACAGAGCTTTAGTTACAGTCCAAGGAGTGGGCTGAGGATTAAATTTATGGTATTCTGGGATATTTTGCCTCCCTGAACAAAGTGTCAGAAGATCAGGAGGAGCATCATAATTACTAGGGCATTGCATGTGTGCTTTAGCTTGAACATTGTTAATTTCACTTACCACATCCAGCGGTTTCTGAGGCACTGTATTGGAGCCTTTGTCATCATACAGTAGTTCTGTTGTAGTCTGTGCAGTTAGTGGTACTATAGTTTCATTATCTGTATGCTCCAAAATAACAGTCATGGGTTCTACAGGTGTATGAAAGACTGTAGGTGTACAAGGTGCCTCAGCAGGTAATTCTCGCCATTCAGCTCCTTCATCTTGTGCACCTTGTTTACTTAAAACCAGCCATAAATGTTTTTTCTGGGTTCTAGTGAGTTGCAATAGAAATGCCTCTTCATCACAAAATTCATCAGGATCGGATGCATTTCGCAATTCTTCTCCACATACTGGCCTTTCCATAACATTCATCAATGCAGTAGCTTCTGAGTGCAAGATCTCCATTGCTGGACCTGCACAGGAGGAGATCAAAGCCCCTGCAGGTACACTAGCCTCCATTCCATTGTCAGTTCAGTCCGCCATCTTGGATTAGGAAGTCACCCTACAGGCGAGTAGGGGTATTTTATTGGAATATAAATCAGACAATGTATATTACATAAGTAAAAAAAATAGAAAAAGTGCAAAACTTACACAAATTAAAGTAGAAAAGAAAATTACAATCAACTATGTTATTGGAACATCAGTATTTGTGACCCATGGTAAATTCCACCAGTATGCTTCCAAAACTTGTTTCGGTATTTTGCTAGCTTCTCCTTTGTAAACACTCCATTTTTCTTCTGTAATTTGGTAAATTAATTGTAAAAGTGGGGTGTCTGTCTGTTGTAAACAAAAAACACATCTCACATTCCATATATACCATTTTACTACTGTAAAAATATCATTTAAGGTACTTTCATGATAGTTTTTACAAGCTGTGGGATAGAAACCATACATAGGTATTTCATATGTCATTTTAGTAAGAAGAGGCATAGACCAGTGTTTGGATAACATATTCCAAAACATTTATTTTTTTTATTAAATATATTTTATTAAGTTTTTCTCAACAATGTTTACAGGTGTCTGACATACATCATATTCTGTTTTCATTGCAAGCATTTACACAGAAGAAGAATTTACCTCTTTTAAAATATAGCTAGCTGTATAAGGAATAACAAGATAAGCAGATGTCTGTATCTCACCCCCTCCCCAACCCACCCTGACTGCCAATAGGTAATATTGCTGTTTATACATTATGTATAACACCTTAAGATCTTTTAAAATGTCACGGGATACAAAGGGGCTCTAATGTTAAATTTGCCCTGTTCAGGCCGAATCAGCAACAAGCTTAGCCAAAACATAATTATATAGGAACATGTGAAAAACAAATGTGCAATTGTTTCTTCCTGTTGTGTACATGTGGATCTTGAACATACTCTTTCCAACAGCTGTTTGTGTTTTTGATGGCCCTTAATATTAATTTTTTCATGGCAACTTAGCCAATGTAAATCCCACATCTTTACTGGTATTCCAGATTCCCTTAACAACTGTAGTAAAAAGATTGCAGTGTTACTGGACAATTTGGGAAGGTAACTGACTCTGTAAAATGAGAATCTATGATATGTGTATACATTTGTTTTTTATTGCTTGTGATTATCAACTGGCTACTTAGTCCCCATATTGTAAATTTCACAAATAACTCCCCATAGGGAGATTTGGTACTTGTTTTATGACTAAAATGGCAGCTATATCCCACTTAGGAAACCATGTTTTTATAGATTGATAAAGGAAAGGAAGCCATTCATTATCTTGGCTTACTAGTAAAGGTTCTACATTAACAAAAATAAATATATTAAAAAGAAAAACAACAGGGTTAACCATCGTAAACCCACCTTTATCATATGGTAGATAAGTGATGTTTCACTTTAAAGGGTTGAGTCTACTTCCCCAAACTGCCTGGAAAATGATGCTGTACAAAGTAACTTCTAGCTGTCTGGGTACAGTAGAAATCATGCTAATAAACATATATTGTGCTAATAAAAAAGTTTTAATAAGTACTATGTGTTTCTTTTTACTTAACTGCCATTTATTCCATTTAGCCACCATGGATTTTCCAACTTCTATCTTTGGACCCCAAATCAATAAATATAAAACCCCATACCCAAAAATTATACCTAAAATCTTTATTGGAGACTGTGAAATCGGAATATTTCCTACTTTATTAAGGAAGGGGCACATAGGACCTAACTGTGGGCATTTACATTTATCCAGGTTAAGAATTGCTTCAGAAGCTATAGAATACTGTGTACATATCTGAATAGACAATATTATTGATGGTTCATCCTCCAATAAGAGGCATAGATCATCTGCATAAGCTATGCAGTTATGTGGTATAATATCTTGTACTGTTCTTAAAGGCCTCATAATAGGATTATGGTTTATTAGACACAAGATCAATACAAAAGATGTATACTAGTGAGCTGAGTGGACAGCCCTGTCATGCCCCTCTTTTAATTGGAACTAATGGTCCACAATTTCCATTAATATATGGTGTTACTGTACCAGCATGATATACATTCTGTAACCATTTAATAAAAAGCCTGGGTACCTCATACTTATCTAACACGTCCTATAAAGATGTATGGCTGATGGAGCAAAAAGCTTTCTATTGATCCAAAGAGACCACAAATCCAGAAATGTGATTATTATTCCCTCTATATACTATTTATCTTAATAGTTTTAAATGATCAGAAATATTTTGCCCTTGTACAGCATAGGCCTGGGCCTGATGGATTACATAAGGGGCCATAGTTCATAACTGTGTTGTAAGAATTTTGGTTAAAATGTTAAAATCTGTGTTTAGTAAGGAAATAGGCCTCCAGTTTGTTATTTTAGATTTTTCCCTGGACTTGTATAGCTAGATTAACAATCCTTTAGTCATTTTTAAAGGAAATGAAGTGTTTAATAATATATTAAATACATCAGCCAATTCTTCTGCTAAGTGGTTTGAGAAACATTTATATAGTTCTCCAGTTAACCCATCCCTTCCAGGAGATTTATTATTGGAGAGAGCTTTAATAGCAGTTTTCATGTTCTCAGGTTTGAAATTTGCTATAACTCCTTGCACAATATGAAATGAACACTGTGACATCGGGATTGTTTTCAAAAAATCTTTTATATAAAGCAAACCTAAAGGAATATCAGAAAAGGAGTTCATACTAAAATCTGTCATTGTACTATTTATATTATTCTGGTCCTTATAAATAATACCATCAGTATTCTGTAAGCTATGCATCTGTTTGTGTTGCGTCCTTACTTTACAAGTGTCATAAGGACACAACGTAGAAGAGTTACCATATAATCCAAACGTTTGTTGAAATTTAAGTGTTTCTGCTTTTTTATTATGAAATAGAACCATTTATTTTTTAATTTGCTGGATCGTGTGGTATAACTATGTGTAGATTTATAAGAAAGTGTAACCAGTCTCTGTAACTGTTTTCTGTTTTGTAAATATGAAAAATATGCTTCCTGTCTAGTATTTTTACTAAGCAATTTTAATAAAATAATTAACTCATGTTTTGTATCTTCCCACCATAAAGCTAGTGAGTCATACATGCAAGCAATTGATTTCTTGGCCTGTAAAAAATACAGTATTTGGGATTTACATTGTTCCTGCTATAAAAGAGAAGAATTCAATTTCCAAATATTGTGTCTTCTTAACTGTGAAATTCCAATATGTAAGGCTAACATAGAGTGATTCATATATTCTACTGCCTCAGATGTCCTTTTGGCAATTTTCAAGGATCTGGAGATAAAAAAATCTATTTTGGTAGACTGAATCCCTTTATGGAAGGTAGGGACAACTTTCCCCATATATTGAAGAGAAGCATCTACCAAATCTGCTGCATGTATAATATTTGACAAGCTTTTCATATCACTGAATATTTTCATGGTGGTGGTTAAAGGCCCTCTGTCTTGCTTTGTTAACCCACAGTTAAAGTCCCCCCTCAAAAAATATTATGGGATGCACAGCATGTAAATATGGTTGAATATCCTTAAATAATTGTACTTACTCTGCTTTCACTTGCATAGCATAGATGTTAATTAAACAAATTAAAAGAACCTGATCTATAATATGTAATTACAATACTCGACCTGAAAATAAATCCAGTAACCTAACTTTCTGAATTTCAATAGAATGAAAAAGAATCCCAAGTCCAGAACACTGGCCTATGCCAATGGACCAATAAGATGGTCCTACAAACCATGTAGAAGTTGCATGCTGAATTTCTCCCATAGTATGGAGCCGGGTGTCCTGTTAAAATATATTCCAGGAGGACCTATTAGTAAGGCAGAAAACAATGCATCATGTTTCCTAGAAAAACAGTGTAAATAAATAAACATGAGAAATAGCAATAGAATATAGACACTCATTTTTGATTGGTAGATTTCCTGGCACCAACTTTAGGATTCAACTTAATTTTTGGTTTCTGCCTCAACTCCCTTTTCCCTACTGTACTTGCAGTGGCATCCCCCTCAGGCTCGGAAACCTCATTACAAAGAGAAGAGAAGAGATAATGGAAGATGAGTCTGTATCAGAATCAATGCCGTCTTGTGATAGAGGGCTATATCTGTTTGAGGTTGGGATGGTCAGGGTTTTTGCCAATTTTGAAGCTGAAATATTTGTGTCTGGCCTTTTACGTGTTAATATGCCTTTTCTATCTAATGGGGGGAGCATATCAACCAACGTACTTGGGACAGGAGCCATCTCGACTTCAGGTGTTAGGGGTTGATTTACATTGGTGTCTGGTGCTAAAATTGAGGAAGGGTCTGGAACCAGGGGAGGGGCTGTTGGGGGGATGGGGATCTAAGTTTGGATCAGGAGTGCTTGGTGGGAGTAGAACTGAGGAATTGCCTGGAGGGGGGAACATTGTTTTTTCTCTGCTGTCATTGTGCCATGGCAATTAATAAATGTTGTCCTCACTATCAGCCTGCTGATTTTTATTGTGTGCTGCCCAAAGACAGCTCTGATATGAATGACCTTTTTCCTCACATAGGCTGTACACCATTTCATTTAGACACTGACTACTAGAATGACCAAGTTCTGTGCAAAAGGAACATCTGATCTTATCACAAATAGTACTAATGTGACCTTCTGATCTGCATTTGTAGCTGGCCTTAGGTTGGCCTGCGTAGAGAAGAACACCCATATCACTTCCCAAGAAAAAGGAGTTCGGCAGATGTTGTAGGCCTTCATCTGTTGATTTCAGTGATATTTTGTACTTCCAACCTCCTGTCCAGTAACGTTCGCTGTCGAAAATTGCTGTAGGGCCTTCTAAAATGTTGCACCGCTGTTTTAACCAGTGTGCCAAATCCAAAACACTAACTCCTTCATTATGAAATAACACCATGATGTTCTTTATGGCAGGTTTTGTAAGAGGGATAGCCTCAAAGGAAGCCAGAGTGGTGTATTTTTTACTTCAGAATATTTTTCCCAAAATCATTTCAATCCTCCTGCTACTTTAAAGCTGACATAATAAGTATGCTCCCCTGACAGATGGATGAGAGCATATACTTTGGTAGCAAAAAATTTTAGAGAATCTTTAAGTAAGGTTTTCCCCACATAAGTACGATCTGTCACATTGTCCAGGCCTGCTTTATATAATAACCTAACAGCATTATGGCGTTTTGCATGAGCAATAGGTAAATGAAATTAAAGATGCATAAGGTCTCTGAGAATTTGTAGGCTTAACATTTAAAGGAGCTGCTGGTTGCTGACTGACATTTCCATTACCCAATTGAACATGATTCAGTGTTGGGTGCTCAGTAAGACACAAATCTTGTGTTAAATGCAGCAGTGAAGAAACTCTTTCATTATCTGGTAATGAAGGGATTTTAATAGGAGA
The DNA here is from genome assembly GCA_016271365.2 of Neoceratodus forsteri. Taxonomy (NCBI): domain Eukaryota; kingdom Metazoa; phylum Chordata; order Ceratodontiformes; family Ceratodontidae; genus Neoceratodus; species Neoceratodus forsteri. The sequence continues at coordinate 409,150,128 of CM028133.1, read as the reverse complement.
AGCTCCTGAGACCCAACGTGAACCATCTGGTGTTTTTTCCCACCCAGCCTCCTGAAGGGCCATTTCTACCAACCAGTCTGTAATCTGTATATCAGGTAAAACATTTTCATCCTGTAAATTTTCTAACTGGAACATTGAATTGACTGAACCAGTATTAGTAACAGAGACCTTGGAGGATTTAGTGTTGGTATTAGTAATGTTGCCGTCTACTTGCCTGTTTGTGGTTTGTATCCATGTTCCTGAATCACTATTCTGTGAAATTTCAGGCCATGTAACCAAGGACTCGCGTGGATCTAGGCACACAGTGCTTGTTCTGTTTTCACTGCCAGCCACAGAAGGATTTAGTGGAGTCTCGGCATGCAAGATAGCTTGAGAATGTTTCTCTGGCAGCTCTGCTACAGCTATCTCTGCATCATTGTTTCTCAACTAATTGTCAGTTATAGCTGAAGCAGTTGTCAAACTCTTTTTTCCCCCTTCTGTTCAACTGCCAAAAGTTTCACCTGTATTAATGCTTTTTTCTCCTGAAGATGCAATTCTTCTTGCATGATAATTTGCTGCAATTGCTCAATCTCTTCAACAGAAACAGATACTATTGGAATATTGTTCCCAGGGAATGCTGAAGAAGAATCTTTTACAGGCAAGATCACCTTTTCCTCCATAGGGATCTCCAAACTAGATACTGCTGATACATCAGCTTGATTTTTGGCCCCTAGATTAGGTAAGACATGGGATGAGGCCTGTTCCCCTGCCTCTGTGACATCTATCCTCTCTCCTGGCTCCTGCATGGCAGCCATCTTAGTCTGTGGAACAAGGGGTCCCTCTACTGCAGAGTAGGGGAATTTCCTTGGTGTCTTAGCCAAATTTCCCCCATTTACTTAAAACACCAATAGCTTAATCTGGTTCAGTGTGTCAGTCTGCATCTGTTTCACCTCTCTCCCTTGAGGATGAGGATGAAAATAGGCAGAATGGCCTAACACTCCTTTCCCAATAAAAAAAACCCTGACATAAATAAATAAAATACTCTCTGCAGACAGAATGACATATATCACATAGTCATGGCATTACTGTAAGTGTTCTTGTATTCTCCTTGGTACTCTAACTTAACTAGAGGCACTACCATTGCTATTAATTTGAGGCATTCCTTGCTCAGGCTTGATATGTTTCTATACATGGTATAAGTAGCATTCAAATAGATAAGGTTTATGAACCATTTAAACTAATAACCCACTCATCTAATAAATAATTTTTAATTGTAGATATATTGCATAAACATTATATTTTTTATATTTCCAAATGATTTTTGTTAGGCAATAACCACCATTCACTGGTGGGTGATGTCTGTTGGGAACAGTTCTGAAATATTTAAATAAATACTTTTATACACCATGGCCCAGATATTCAAACTGCCCCCAAAAAGTGCTCAACAGCAGGAGCAAGCGCAAGTCTACTGCACCCATGCACAAGAAGCGCAATATTCAAAAACTGCGCAGCCCAAGATGCGCCTACGGCCGACAACTGAATATCACACCACCTGTGCCATAGCTCAACTAGGGAGGTGAAGCTGAGCATATCTGATGCACCATAGCGCAACAAGGGATGTGTAGCTAAGCAGTCCAGATGCACCATAGCGCTACCAGGGACAGCTCCAGCAGCAGGGCAGCAATGGAACAGCACAACCAGGGATGCAGGGGCCCACCACCCATGCCACAGGTGGGCAGAGGAACACACAGCAGAACAGACATCGTCCCCCCACACCCCATGCACTGCACAAATGGGGGAGATCTGGAATTACCACCGGCCCATGGATACCAGCAACCAACCCACAGCCAGGCCATGGTGCCCCATCACACCCCCTGGCAAGCTGTGACTGGCACACAAGGATGGCCGACCACCCCATACCACATCATCCCACCAATGCTGAGCACACTCTGCACCATGATACCCATACACCCTGCCAGGAGTAGCACCCAACAGTGCAGGATACCCCATGCATGGCACCACTCCCACTGTGATAATGCAACCCTGTGCACCATGGAGCCATGCAAGGCAGCCCAACCATGGACACCCTGCAGCAGGCGGCAGCAGACAGTGATGCAACAGATGCATACACAGTGCCACCCTGCACATCCCCCCGAGGTACAGCTGAGAGACCAACCATGCGTCAGCACACGAGGTACCCCACGTGCAACAGGGTATTCCCCAGACCCCACCTCCAGTGGTACAGCACCCTGCACACCCTCCCAAGGACACATCCCATCCCAGCAATGGCCAAAACAGCCAGCACAGACACACACAGTGTATGCACCACACAGGATGCAACACAGTGCATGGACAAACACCCACCCATACCCAAGGGTACAGCAACACAGGGACACAGTAGCGGGTCAACCAAGCCACTGGCGTGTGGCCACGGCTGATGTGTACACATGGCCAGCACCCCTACATTGCACAGGTGTGCCAGCCACCCTGCGCAGACACCATGAAGTTGTATGCCACCAGCATGCTGCCAGAGCACAAGTGACAGACACTGGAGCACATTCCCTGCAACAGACACAAGTGATAGCATGGATGGGGGACAACAACAGCAGAGGCCACAGTGCCACCGGAGGCAGACGTGCACCATACTGGTGATGGCGGTCAACCTGGCATTGTGCCAGGTACAGTTGTTATCCAGCATGGACAGACACCACTGACATGCCAGCAGACTGTGCATATCACAGACATGCAAGGGTGTCAGATGCACAGGCCATGGACAGTCTGACAGGGGTGCCATGCACGCAGTGCAGGCCCTGTGGACCACTGCACACAGGCATCCAGTGCACAGAGTGCAACACACAAACCACAGACACTGACTGATCCCCCTGTCCACACCATAGGTGGTTCACCTCTGCACACACACAGACACACACACACACACACACATATGCCCATGTGTGCACCACCCCTGATGCCATGCACACCACTGCAGCTGATCACCTGTAGCCCACTGCAAATCAGAGACCACCACAGTTGTTATAACAAAATGTATATATTAAAACTATGTACAGTAAAACCATATACAAAACTATATACAATAGTGGGGGAAGGGCTACATAACAGGTTGGGGTGGGTAAGGGGCAGGGGTGAACATATGGGAGAGGGAAGAAGGGGTGCAAGGGTGGGTTAAGGGGGAAGGTGGTATTTGGGGCATGGGGATGTCACTGGCCACTCTGGTCTTCTTCCTCCTGGCACTGATGTGATCTCCGCCTCCTCCTCCTCACCCCATGGTGGTAGATGTGCCTCAGGAGCTCCAAAGTTTCCCTCCCAACCCACAGCAGCTCCTGGATGTCCCTCTGGATCTGCCAGAGAGTCCAGCCACCTAGGACGAGGAAGCAGAGTCAATAGGTATGACTGTCCATCCCCTTGCAGCTCACCCATTGTGCATGGCACACAGCCATGTAACACACCCCTGTGATGGTGTGTGACCACCCACAGTGACTGTGTCCACAAGACCTGCCCACCCAGGCAGCCACAGCCATGTGGACCACTGCACACACCCACCGCCCATGTCCTGCACAGCAACACCATGGCCGTACAGTGACTTGGCTATGCGGTGTGAAGGCAGTGCCACAGTCATGTGTTCAGTGCACGCATGGACCACCATTGACGCACTCCCAGATATGCAGTGCCACTGGACAGTGCTGACTGTAACAAGTTGCGTGCATGGCAGTGGTGTTACTGGATGGTGGCCATGCTCTGCTGCCTGCCCAATTATACAGCATGCAGTAGTATTCATGAATGTAAGGCACTCACCATCATCAGGGTGGTCCATGCGCCGCTGACCATGATTACCCCTCCTGGCTTGCTGCTCCTCCAGGCGGTGCCTCTGGTCTCTGGCTTGCTGGCATTCTGCAGGCACTAAGGTGTAAAACATGGAGGGAGGAACATCAGTACAATCCTGTAGCAATTTCCCCCGGCCCCCATGTGTATGCAATCCCACACAGCCAGACCCACCCACCTCATACCCCAATAACACCACCACGGCCAACACCGGATGCCCCCCCATGTGCTGGACACATGCAACCATGATACCTGTATGGATGATAAAAGTGTATGGATGTTGCACCTACCTGGCTGTGGCACCGTGCGCCTCCTGGCATGTGCCCGCAGGTGGGCAAGCTGGTCTGGGTCCCTCCGCCTCAGGTCCCCATATTGGTGGCGGCACTGCTCTGCCATCTGCCCCATACCGGTGGCCTCCTCCAGGGTGTCGGCCACCTCCTGCCACACCTGACTCCTGACCCTGTCCAGGGGGTGCCTCCCCAAATAAAGGCCCAATATGTGGCTCCACAATGGCAACAAGGTTTGCCAGCTCCACCTGGCTCCACTGCACAGCATGCCTCCGCGCCATCTCTGCGCTCAGTTCAGTCAAAATGGCACTCTGCAGCGCGGTTCTGCCACGTGCAGATGCTGCATGGTACAGCGCTGCCATTCCCTATCACGCTGTCACCGAACAGCGCGATAGTGGTGCACCCATGCCTGATGCATGGCACCTAGGGGGCAAAGGTCGGGCACAGGGTCAAGGGTCTCTGGACCACAGGCAGCCAATAGCACGATTGGAACCCAATGCATGTAGTGTGATTGGTGCCTGTGTGCCACCTCCTGTAGCGGCCTACGTGCTGTTGCCCCAGTGCGCCTATGACACCCCAGTGCCACAGTGCCATATAGGTGAACAGCGCTGTAGCGCCACTGGCACAATGGTGACCGTGCCCTGCATTGCCTCCCATGCATAGCACATCAGCAGTGTGGCAGGCGCCTGCGTCATCAACCCAGGCATGCGCAGTTAGGTGTGTACTGCGCATGTCACAGAACTGCACCCTTGGCTCAGCATGTTCAACACAACTGCGCAATGCGCAACAGTGCGATATTCAGCTGGCATATGCAAATCAGCTAATCAGCCATTCAATGGTGCAGTCACTGCATTAGCATCCACTTAAAGATGCGCCTCACCTCATTTGCATGGGTTGCACTATAAAAGTGCGACATTGGGCTGCACTGGCCATAGTCGGTTACTGCAGTCTATTGTGATGAGTTGCATGCTGTTTGGGAGTGTGGACTGTGGATTTTAGGACATGCATGGGACTGCACAGTCACAGGTAACACCTGTCGTTCTCACAGGCTGAATCATGACCGAGCGTGTTGTGGAGGAAGAGGAACAGAGTCATGGGAGGAAGAGGAGGCTGAATTTCACTAAGGCCGAGACAGATGCCCTGTTCGAGGCCTACCTAGACCAGGAGCTGCTTCTCAGTGGATGCCAGGGAACACCACAGGCCTGTGCTGCTGCATGGGAGGAGGTGGTGCGTGCTGAAAACCTGCATGGCAGCTACAAGCGCTCTGTGCAGGAGTGCAAGAAGAAGATGGGCACAGACAGGTGGAGGATTAAGGAGAAGGTGGCTGCCATCAGGGCAGCATGGTCTGCGACAGGTGGGGGACAGCCGGAGGTGCTACACCTGACCCCACAGGAGGAGTGGGTTGCTGGCAGCATGCAGTGTTGCACCATTGAGGGTGTTTCGGGTGGTGGATTCCAGACGGGTGGTAGCCCGTCACTGCATGGTAGGTCATGGTCTATCTATTGGGGGGGTGGACAGGGTAGGTCACATGCAGTAACATGACTTTGTTTTCCCTTACAGCTCCTGAGCATCTGCATGGGTCAGTGGTGGTGGTGGTGGGCTTCTCCACTGAGGCCGGTCACATGGAGATGCAGGAGGACCCATCCACCTCCACAGGAATTCATGGGTCAGGGCTACAGTGGGCCCACCTGGACATCCAGACTGATGTTGGTGGAGCAGGTGCAGAGGAGGCCCTGCCCATGTCCCAGCGTGCCAGCATCCATGGATACCAGCATGCTGAGACTCAGGCTGGTGCCAGATCCATCACCGATGATGATGTCGCTAATGTCATGGGCAGTGACACGTGTGTGCCACAGGATGGCCACACAGCAGGTTACATCGCAGCCATGGCTGTGGGTGGTGCCGCCGTGGAGGCCTGCATGTCATCACAGTCCCAGCCTGTGCCTGTCAGCACCAGTGGGGAAGCAATGGTGTGTGTACAGGACAGTGGGACTGTTGCGGCTACTGCAGCGGCACCATTCAGCCCTGGGGAGCGGCAGCTGGAGGGGCAGCATCAGCAGTTGGCCAATGGGCATGGGGGTACAGTGTCAGGGAGTGGCGTCCGTGCACCTCCTGTGAACATGCCCAGACCTGGCTCTGGTATGCAGCACCCACCCTCAAGGGGTGATGAACATCAAGGCCGCAAACACCCTGAGGGACAGCATGCCGATCAGGCAGATGACCTCTCGGATGAGCACACCTGCATACTGCAAGCATCAGTCAATCAGCAGATGCGGCTTGTGATGGTGGGGGATGCACTGAGTGTGGCTCTGTGCCAGGCAGAGGAGCATCGCAGCAGAAACACTGCTCTGCTCCTGGCAGGGATAGACCAGTTGCGGGAGGATGTGACCGCTGCCATTGACAGGCAGACACAGGCATTCACTGCTGTCATGGCTACAATGGGCACACAGTTATGTGCCCATGCGTCGCAGACACCACGCAGTGCACTGTCCACCCCCCATTCCCGGCATCGTGCGACACCATCTTTGTCAACACCGGGTTCAGCTGTGAGCATCCTGAGCATGCCTGGCGCAGGCATGTTTGATGTGCTGCAGACCACTGCTCGGGCATGGTCACGTTCATGCAGTGGAACCCTTGGGGGACCAACAGTGCCACCCCATGAGGCCGGTGGTCAGCCGGCCACTGCTGGCGGGTCTCGGCGGGGCCACCCACGCATCCGTGGCAGCTGTGGCGCTGTGGCGCGTGACTGACCTGTCTCCCAGTGTGGCTACTGTCTGATGCTGCTCTGTGTGCATTGTGTCATTCAGCGGGCAATGCACAGGTGGGTGCCCGGCCCTGCTCACACACACACACACACAGTCCATCTGCACACCCTCCTGGCTGCTGTCCACAGTTGCGTGTGCATGATGATGCCTGCATTGCACTGTACGCCACTGTGCAATGGTGCCCAGCGTCTGACATATGCACAATGACAGGCAGTGGGTGTGGTGGTCTGTGGACATGTGTGTGGCTAGGGGTGGCATTCTGGGTCGGCGAGCCTCCTACCCTTTCTGCGTGTCTGGTGAGTTTTGTGTGTGTGTGTGTGTGTGTCTGACCGCGTGCCATGTTAGACCTCGCCCATCCCTGGAAGTGTGTGTGGTTCCATGCCTGGCCACTTCCCTTGATGGCATGCACCCCTGGTGTGTGTCCATGTGTGTTTGTGGGTTGTGCCTTTGCCACTGGTGGTTGCACATGGCCCCATGACTTACCTGGGTTGGCAGAAGTGCTCCTCCATGATGGTGTCCCAGTGCAGCTGTGCCAGCCGGAGCAGTCGGGGGTCCCGTCGCCCAAGGGGGGGCTGCCCATCACCATTGTCACTGGTGTCCTCATCGTCCCCATCGCTGTCCCCCTCTTTGACCTGTACAGCTATCCCACATTCGTTGGCCATGTTGTGCAGGATGCAACAGGCCAGGAATAGCCCGCAGGCCTTTGAGGGGCTGTATTGTAGGGCACCGCTGGAGGTGTCCAGGCAACGGAAATGTGCCTTCAGCATACCGAATGCCCACTCAATGACATTACATGTGGTGGCATGTGCTTCATTGTAGCATTGCTGAGATGGAGTCACGGGCCACCGGTATGGTGTAAGCAGCCAGGGTCGGAGTGGGTATCCACTGTCACCTGTGTGTAGAGGGTGGAGGTTAGTTTGGTGATCAGCATCGCCCTGCCCTGGACCATGTAGGCCACTACCCATGTCACCTCTGACCATGCCTCTCCCAAGCCCTATGTTTGCTCGTGTGGTTTGCATACTCACCCACTAAGTGGCCAGTGGGGATGTCCCCACTCTCAAATCTGTGGCACAGTGCCGACTGGTGCCAGATGAAGGCATTGTGTGCTCCCCCAGTGTGCGTGGCACAGACATTGATCATGCGCCCCCTGGCATCGCACACCACCTGGCAGTTGATGCTAGCAGAGCATAGCCCTTCTGATTAATATATGCAGCCCCTCGGGGCCAGGTGGTATGTGGATGGCCACATTGGTGCAGTCTATTGCCCCTAGCATGCCAGGCATATGTGTTACCCTGTGGAACGCCTGTATGTTTGCTGTGTGCTCTGCCAGTATGCTGGGTAAATGGATGTACTCCACAGCATGTGGCAGCAGTGCGCTGAGGAACTGGGTGAGGTGGTGTGATGTGGCTGACTGGGTTATGCCTGTGGTGTCCCCTGTTGGTCTCTGGAAGGTACCCGTGGTGAGCAAGCACATGCAAGCTGTCACTTTAGTCTCCACTGACAGGGCATGGCTCCGTCATGTGGGTGCCTGCATCACATCACTGCACAGCTCACAAAGCTGTCTTAGAATTGCCTGATTCAGGTGGTACCAGCCCACGATCTCAGTAACGCTGTACAGCTCGAAGCTGGTGCAGGCTCAGTACTGTCTGTTGAGGGCATACCGCCGATGGGCCCTTCCACGGCTGTGCCCCCCTGCTGCCCACCTTCTCACCCCCCTCATTACTGCCTCCATCTGGATGGTGACACTGGCCATGTCCCTGGTTTGTGTTCACCCCCTGGCAGCTGTCTCTGTGTTCCCCCCGCTGTCCTGGCTGCTACTTCCCCTGCACCAGGAACCCCTAAATGTGGTGGCCTCTGTGCTGTGTGGCACTTCCCCCTTCTGCACTGGCTCTGTCTCTCCACACCTTCCCTGTGCCCTTTCTGTTCAGGGTGCCCTTTTCCTGGCCTGCCCTGTGTGTCCCTCCTGCCCTCTTTGTGCAGCTATGGTTCAGCCTCATGTGCCTCTCCTGTAGCATTCTTGCACCTCTCCCTTGTTCCTTTTTATTTTGGCTCATTTCTGCTATCGCGCAACTTCCGCTTGCTCCCCTATTGTGCATGGCGCATGTTGTTGAATATCGCACTGCACCATTTATGCATGGTCCCTCCCCCTTCAGTTGTGCATACATTCATTATCATTGCACTATTGCTCAGTGTGATTTGGGGGGTGCATCTGCCTCCCGCTGAATATCGCAGAATGGTGCATTTTTGGACTTGCACTGGAGCAACCCTATTGCGCATAGCGCAACCCTTTTGAATATCTAGGCCCATATCTAAATTCCAAGATTATTCACTGGATGTGTGGTTCATCAATAGTTTTCAACGCTTATGAACTTTGTCAATTGGATAGCAGTGGAACAGATTCTTCCCTACATTGTCTCTTCATATTATGTATTTTGAAAAGGAGGTCTACACCAGGATTTCCTTTTTTAAGTTGCCACCTCAAATGGTTTCACAATTGAGCACCCATGCTGTATCAGAAAAAAGTATTCAGCATGTCATGCAATGTCATTAGGTATCATCTGTTTTCTGCCCATCATCATAGCTAGGTGGATAAGTGAGCCTTCATATAAGCCTGGAATATTAATAGTATCGGGTATTACCAATAAAATTCCACCTGGGTTAAATGGGAATTCTACTCCCAAGGTTTTACTTATGGCTTTGTGAATCCTTTTCCAAAATGCAGTTAAAAAAGTGCACCCTACAAATATATGATTCAGTGAGCCAATTTTGATCAAACATCTTGGGCAATATTCAGACACCATTTCACTAAATATATGTATCCTAGAAGAGGTGTAATAAATTATATGCAACAGATTTAACTGTATCTGTTTAAATCTAAAGGATTTTGATACTATGATTGCATATAATGGCCCAGATATTCAAAAGTGCTCCCAAAACATGTTCAATGGAATGCACAGCACAATGCAGTTGCACCATAGAAAACTGACGCCAAATTCAAAAGATGTGCCATAAACATGTGCAGGCGCAAACCACACTGAATATAGCAAACATGCACCATTACACAACCAGACATGTGCCAGAGTAACCAGGATTGCACAGGAGCAGGACAGTAAGCAGCAAGAAGCATGCTGAGCAAGCATCACAGTCAAAGGGGCACACACTGGCAGGGCAGCACTAGAGCAGAGTGCCACGCCAGCCCTGGCAGACTCAAACCACAAGGGGATCATGATCATGGTGCATAGCACAGGCACACAGCCATGGGGCTACAGTGACAGTAGGCCACACAACAGAAACACACAGGCCACCAAACACATCCAGCGAACCCACCCAGATGAAAGGAAAACCAGCAGACCCATGGCACTGCACCACCACAACCCTGACAGGCAACACTGCACTGGAAAATGCCACAGGCTCGCTGGGAGGGTACCAGGCATGTAGATTGCACAGAGGTACAAGAGTCGCACCTGCACTGGTGAACAGGGCATAAAAGCCATGCCAACAAGTAGGGACACAGGGCCCAGCACCACACCGCATAGCTGCACCATCAAGGGCAACACTGCAGGTGGAAGGCATGACAGCACAGGCAAACAGAGACATGAGGCAGTGGACCACACACAGGCCAGGTGCATAGCCACAGCCCAAGGGCCTGTACCACACAGGTACATGGCACACAGCAGCCACTACACGTTGGAGCACACCGCAAAGGGCACAGCAGTGTTACAGAACGGTCACCCCCAAGTGAAGCACAGAACAACATAAGCACATTGCAGCACTGTGCAGGCAAAGGAGATGTAGACACAGAGGTGCATGAACAGAAAGCTTTACTAAACAACAAAACCATGAACAGTGGTATGCCAACAGGGCATACAACAGCAACAGTGGAAAGGGAATGGGAAGGAGGTGCGAAGCAGCCAACAAGGGGAATGTGAGCAGGAGCAAAGACACAGGAACATACAGAATAGTAGAAATCAGGAGGGAAGGGGACATCCAGGGCACAGTGGTGAGAGGGGACAGGATCAGTGATGCAGACACTGCTGCGAGTCCCTCTGCAGGTGCACCTCCTGAATGAGCACCCGTATAGCACCAAGATGGTGCCTGCAGATATGAATCAAGACATTTGTCCTCACAATATGCATCTGCACCAGTCCATGGAGATGATGGAGCCAGCCCCTCAAGGCCTGTGGGCATCATCTGACCCAAGGCCTGGTCTTTTCTACAAGAGGGGAAACAAGACAACCAATGAGTGATAGACCACAAGGAGCCCAAGCCCCCCCATGTGTGTGCATGAGACAGCTGCCACACCACCAGGTGGACAGAACCAGTACTAGTATATGCACAGTGGACAGCAGCAGCCGACACAGCCATGACCCATGGGCAGACTGCATGGTTGCCTGTGACAGCCATGCCCCCCCACCCTTGCAGTGGACCATACAGTACTCCCTGGTACAGGGCCCCCCAGGCAGTACAGTAGTCCCTCTGCAGCAGTCATGCACCATAGGACTTGTACACACACCCACCCTACCGAGAATGGTGATGGGCCACCACCACGCACGGGCCACGTGCAAGGCCTACTCCCTTGCACAACATGGCAAGGGCAGTAGGGCCAGGAACTACCAATGTAGTGGCCATGCTTGGCAGCACTGCCCGTTGCCATACCACACAGCAAAACCCAGTGCAAGCAATGACCCACACAGCATGCCACACACACTCAACTGCTTGTTCAGGTACTGATGCAGCCACGGCACCCCCATCACTGTGGTGTATGTCCCTGTCTGCGGTCACCCTGGCCCTCCTGAGCCCCTCCGGTCCTGTGAATGGAACAGAGAGAGTCAGCGACAATGGACATGAATGGCATGCTATGCACAGACACACCCAGCACAGTCACAGTGACCAGTGTTGGCACAGCATGGGCAGGTGCACAGGCCATGTGTGAGGCATGATGTATGGCCCAATGTCAATGTGCACAGCACCAGCATACAGTGTAGCAATGGATGGCCCAGCATCCATTTCTGACAGGTTCTATGCCTAGCGTATCTGCTGTGTGTGTTTGAGCCTCCTTTTATGGGCTCAAGTCTGTGTGGACCATTCTGTGGGTTGCTCCTGACTTGTGCCGTGCCGTTCAGCTGAATATGCCATTGTGCAGCTTATTCATGGGAACTCCCCCTTCTACTTGCACTGCATACATTACTGTTGTGCAGCTGTGAAATGTGTTTTGCACAGTGCGTTCACGTTGGTTGAATATGGCTCTATGGCGCATGTCTGTGGTTGTGCATTGCGCATCTCCTCTGAATATCTGCCCCATGATGTCCATTTAATTGGCTCAATCTCCATACCCATCTCCCGCTCCCAAGAGCCCTTCAAAGTTATAGGGGAGACTGGTGGTTTCTCTTCTATAGTGTCATGCATTTTCCCTGTCATTTATTTTTTAATAATTGTTATCATTTTTAAAAGAAGAAAAATCTTCAAAGTGGGACAATGGTATTCAATCTTTCAAGTTCCTATTACTTCTAATATACTCTCTTATCTGTAAACAGGGCAAGTAATCACTATTAGCTAAGTTAAATTTTTTTTCTCTTCTTCAAAACTCATCATAACTTCACTTCTGTATAAATCTCCTAATTTCTGCAGCCCTTTAAGGTGCCATGACTTTCCATACATGGTTTTAATTTAATTTTTATAAGTGTGAATTATTATGAATGACATATATTTAGAGATAGTAAATGTGTGACCTAGAGTTTTATTCACTTCTTCCCAAGTTTTGTTAGATTTGTTTAGAAATATCGAAGAATCATAACATTATATGTCAGCACAGTCATAACTGCACTTGCATTCAAAAATGGAGTGATGTTTAACTTAGTTTCCATCCATTGCATTATAGGAGTTTCATTAATGAAATATGTCAAATAATCCTTCAGTCTACACTGCCATTAGGTACCATCTAAAGTTTGTATGATTGATTCCAGCTAAATTCTCTGAAGGATACATTTTCTTTATTTTTTTATGTTTTATTTTATTTTGCAATAGGAAAGGAACATTTGTGTTTTCCTTTCAAATTCCAGAAAAAAAAGATCCAGAGATGCTGCTGGGAAGCGTCTGAAACAAAAATAAAACCCTAGGTAAGACAGTCATTTTTATTACATTTGCCTTTCCCATCAGTGTCAGCGGCAGATATGTCTAGCAGTTTAGATCAGGTACAATATATTTCATTAATGGTCCATAATTCTCTTCAAATATTTTACTAATATTTTTGTTGATATTTATTCCAAAATATCAGAAGGATTTCCTGAGGTTCCACTACAAAATTGTAGTCATCTGTTTAGTAACATAACTTCTGTTTTGTGCCAGTTTGGCTTATATTTAGCTTCTCTAGCAAAATCATCCACCAGCTCTAAGTCGTTTTTACATGAGGTGGCAAAATTGTCTAAATATATTAGCGCATCATCTGCGTACAATGTTATACTATATTTTTTGCCTCCAGTTTCAATTCTCTCTGGACTTTGCCTTATATATTGTGCAAATTGTTCCATATGTGGGACAAATAGAGCTGGTAATAGTGTACAGCCCTGCTGTATTCCTATATGTAAACTGAATTATTCTGATAATCTTGAGTTGGTGCATAATTTAGCCTGAGGTGATCTATAAATCACTCTTACCTGTGCCAGAATGTTGATGCCTGTTCAGGCCATTGGCAGGGGAGGACTCCTAAAAGTTCCAGTCCACCCTGTTGAAGGCCTTCTCTGCATCTAAAACAACCAGGGCAGCATCAGGCCTCTTAGCCTATTCTATTGTAGTTAAAGTTTTCATAACCACATGTGTGTTAACCGTCTTCCTTCTACAAATCCTATCTGATCATTATTTACTAACAATGGGCACTATGTACAAAGGGTGCGGAGATATGCAGAAAATGCGCATACCCCGCACGCGCCCCTGCACACCTGCAGACAGATGTGCACCGGCAGTATGCACAACTGCCGGCCACCTGTCCGCGGCCCCGCCCCCCCAGTCGAGGGTCAGGCCGGGTACCCAATCAGATGCCCAGACCGGGACCTGCACTGGATCCCTTTCATGGAGGGGTGCACATTTACAGCGCACCCTGCGGAACAATGACAGCTGGCAGCAGTGGCAGGTGAAGGTGGGCAACACCGCCAGCCCCGGTCGGTGCAGTGGGACTAGTGGGGAGCATGCCTGTGGGCAGAGGGTGGGCCAGGGTGACAACACTGCTCAAAGGGGAGTATCAGTGTGGTGCAGGGAGGGCAGCAGCCCTGTGCCAGTGCCCATGCCTCAGTGTGGGGGTACATGCGATATGGGTTTGAGGGTCACCAAATGCACCCCTGTGTGCTGGATTGGATGGGTGGCATCTGGCCTCCCAGTCCTGCAACCCTGGGAATGGATGGGTTGTTCACCCTGTCCAATGGGGTGTGTGTGGGTGCATAGGGGGTTTACAGCAGGGTCTTTCCTGGCATATCCTGCACTGCCCTATGCACCCCCGTGTCCAGCACTAGCAGGGTGGTGAATCCAGTGTAGTGCTGGTATGCCCCCAGAATGCCCCCTGCGTGGAGCTATCCGTGGATGGGGGGATTAGGTGTAGTGGGTCTGTGTGCCCATTTTCTGAATGCCGTGTGGGGGGCACAGTGGGTGCATAGTGCCTATGCACCCCAGATACATGCGTGTAGCAATGCCGCACCTTTCGTGCATAGCGTCCAATGGGACTATTTTATTGAGATGTGTTGCTAATATTTTTGAAAAGGTTTTATAATCTCCATTTAATAAAGAGTTTGGTCTATACAAAGCAGGTTTTTATGGAGGTTTATTAGGTTTTAAGATTAGTATTATGTATGTCTCATCAAAAGAAGGAGGCATTATCTGTGTATTATTTATCCTACTGAATAGTTTTGCCAATTTATCTAATGCACGGGGTCATAATATAGCCAATACAGTGCGATTTTACCATACGGCATAAGTCTTTTTTCTTTGGGGGCTCTACCTCCCACACCCCCGTTCAGTCCAGTGAGCCATGGCAGCTGCTCGGTGGAACCCAATCCCAGCAGAGGTCTTATCCTCTGCCTGGGTCTGTGTGAATGGCGCAATACCACGTACAGCAGTACATGCAGTATTGCACCATTCACTGTCATGGACAGTGCTGTTTCAGGTTAGCTATAATGTCGTACACTATTAAGCATACAGCATTATGACCTGGTAGGTTTACGGGCTAGGTTTGCTGGCAAAAAGCACCTATCTTCACCTGAGCTTTGTTTTTTTCTAGGTTTGCTTGAAATGACAGAGCAAGGAGCCACATTAACAGAGCAAGAAGAAACATTAAGGCATCTTTTGGCTAATCAGAGTTACTGTCTTGTTACTATTTTGTTGTGTGCTTACATATTTTGTTACTGTTTTGTGCTTACAGGTTTTATAGTTTACTGCTTTATTTTTCTCTGATTGAAATTATTTTTGGCAGGGTATATTTTCCATTAAATTGTTGCAGGTTGTGCTTACAGGTTTTGTTACTGGTTTGTGCTTACAGGCTTTACAGTTTACTGCTTTATTTTTCTCTGATTTAAATTGTTTTTGGCAGGGTATATTTTCTGTTAAATTGTTGTGCAGGTTGTTTTTGTGAAAGGAAATAAAACATGCTCTGGGGTTGTGGGTGAGAGCTATAGCTAATTGTTTCTAGAGGGCACAGGCTGGGTCCTGCCCACCCAACCCCTCACCCAACCCACTTAAAGTGCATAATTTCCTTTATACCAGGGGTTCTGACATCACTTCCCCAAAAAGGGCAAAGGGCATACACCTGTCATAACCTTAACAGCCCAGAACACTGCATAGGGGGTAAGGGCATGCACACTAGCAAAAAAAAAACAAAATTAAACAGCAAGACAGAGAGAGAGAGACATGTGAGGAGTGGTGCAATGCAGTGGCTGTGGGGCAGCAGGCTTCCAGGAGACATTCTAGAGGCTGCAATGCTGCTCTTTTTGCAGGCACCTCTTTGGTCTGAGGGAAGAGGTTGCCCGTCTCTAGGCAGACCTCGCTAGAATTCGGGAAACCACCTCCCCACCCAGGGACCACTAGGACCACTGCCTCAGAGGTTGCCAAATAAGAGGAGTGATTGGACCATGGTGGGCTCAGGGATGGTGAGGGTGGTGGAACAGAGGTGCATCCCTCCAGTTGTACCTCTCCACAATGCAGATGCCATTCTGGCCGAGCATGGTTCCTCTATGGAGGCACCCGCAGTGGTGACCAGGGAGGATACTGGGAACCTCCACAAAAGAGACCCACAGGAAGGTGGTGCATGACTCCACAGGGAAAGGAAACAACTCCTGGTGGGGGACTCAGTCATTAGGGGAGTAGAACTGGGGGAGGGATAGTAGAGGGAGGTAAGGTGCCTGCCTGGCACAATAGCTTGGAGGAACTGGAAGCACATCCTCAGGATTGCAGGAGCAGCTACATGGGAGAGGGAGCTTGAAATCATTGTCCACCTAGTGTTAAATGATCTGGATGGGAATGGGATCAGAGCAGTGCAGGAGGAGTTTGTGGAATTGGGGAGGGGCCTTAGACAAGTAGCATGCATGGTAACCTTCTCGGAGGTGCTGCCTGTCTATGGCATGGTTGATGCTACAGTACTCTCACCATGGGATTCAATGAATGGTTGAAAAACAGGTGCAGAGCTCAGGGATTTGATTTCATTGGGGACTGGCAGTCCATTGGAGGGATACAGGCCTATACTGGTGCGATGGTCTGCATCTGTCCGGGAGGGGAACCAGGATCCAAGGTGATGGGTTTAAATGCTTCATTGGCAAGCATTTAAACTAGCCAAGGGAATGATGCACTGAAAAGGAGCAAGGAAATCCTCCCCGACCCATAAAACAGGGTAGTTAGTGAGGTAAACACCAAGGTAGAGAAGTCGATGGGGGGCAGTCAGGGGTAAATAGAGAAAAAGGCAAAGGCAGTAAGGACACGGAGGGGGATAAAAGGGCTAAAGCCATCAAAGAAATGCAGGTTGATGAGCACCAATGCCCATAGTCTGGGTAACAAGCTCTCTGAACTATTGGCCTTGATGGAAGAGGGATGCCTGGATAGCTTGGCAGTCACAGAAACATGGTACACAGAGAACCATGACTGGGACGTCAATGTACCAGGGTACGCAATCTACAGGAGGGACTGGAAGGGTAAAGGAGGAGGAGGAGAAGTAGCTTTCTACATAAGGGAAGGGATCAAAGCAGTGGAACTAAAGGTTAAACAGGGACGAGATGTAGCACTTTTGGTCACCATGGAGACAGGAAATGGCACCACAATCTGCACTGGGGTTGTATTCAGACCCCCATCTCAGGGGGAGGAAATGGAAAAGGAAATGATGGAAGTCATCCTTAGAATGGCAGAAAAATGGAATATATTGTTGATGGGGGACCTGAATATGCCAGATGTTAACTGGAGCACCTTTGCTGCAGCCACATCCAAGAGCAGGGTTATTCATGATGCCCTACCGGGGCCAAGCATCAGACAACTAGTGCTGAAACTGACTCGGGAGTGTGACAGGGAGCTCCTGCCACTCTTGAGGACTGACCTTTTCTTAAATCTGTTGCAACAGTTCTTCTATTTCTTAGCCTAATCTATCCTTTACAATTTCTAGTCCATAAGGCCGGGCACTCCCTTCCCTTTCTTGACTATGCTATAGTGTCCTTTTTAATTTTCCATTTCCCTCTCAGGTCCTTGTACAGGGAGGTTATTGTTGTGACTTCCGAGTTAATATAAAACAGGCTGCATTCCTCGTTGTTGGATTTAGTATGCAATGGCACTATGTCATAAAATACTTTAATGTATACATCTTATGTGTATAAAACCTATGAATGTTGAAAATGCCATGGCACTAGGTGTTTTTGATGAAGGTAAAAAGTACTAGGTGAGTGTATAGTATAGAAATTAAGTTAGCTGAGCTATTTAAAATGCATGTAAATTGTTGTAAGTTGAACAAGTCTGAAATGTCATGGTGATTTACATATATCAAATGATGCTTTGCATTATGGAAGTATGTGTAATGTGTGTCTTTGAAACTTGGCTTACTGTCAATGCCTTTGGGGTAACCCATGTTTTAGTGCTTCAGTGAAATGGGCAGACTAATGGGCATAGCGGTCCTTATCTGCCATCAAAGTCTATGTTTCTATGTTTCTGTACTGAGGGTATTTGTCTTTAGCTTGCTTTTTTTATTTATTTGAGCCCCCACCACCCAAGCAAACAACTCCTGCATAGGGGTGGAGGCTGAATCTCAACTGATAAGTTAGATCAGTGATCAGTGAGTCAGTAGGTGCTGGCTAAGTGCAGAGAAAGGACATACATAGTCTGTTGCTGCAAACTGATAAACTGAAGAAGGGATATGCCATTGCTTAAGGTTATCTTTTGCATTTTGAATAAACATCACACACAGAGATTGCATGTTGAACTTGAAGTTCAGTTTCTGGTCCATCTGTTGTCCCACAATTCCTCCACAGGGAGGAAGCAATCTTAGACTATGTACTCTCAAACAGGAATTGAGAGATTATCTCAGATTTAGAAGTGGGTAGCCATCTGGGAACAAGTGACCACCAAAGAGTGTGGTTCATGATAAACACAGTCGTAGAGTCAAGCCATACAAAAGCAAAGGTATTGGACTTTAGGAGGGCTGACTTTGGCAAAATTGGAGAGTGCCTTAGAAAAGCACTAGCAAATGGGCAAGAAGGATGGGGGGAGGAACAATGGGGAAAAATCAAAACTGCCATCACAGAGGCAACAAGCCTTTGTGTGAAGCAAGTAAACAGAACAAAATGAAGGAATAAAACACTATGGTTCTCAAAAGAGGTGACAGAGAAGGTTAGGGAGAAAAACATAGCATTCAGAAAGTATAAGGAAACACAGGAGGAACAGGACAGAGAATTGTATCAGTTAAAGCTGAAGGAAGCATGAAATACAGTTAGAATAGCAAAGGCCTAAACCGAGGAAAAGATAGCCAGCTTGGTTAAGAAGGGGAATAAAACCTTTTACAGGTACATCAGGGAGTGTAGAATGACCAACGGAGGAAAAGTGAGACTCAATAAAGGGGAGGGGGTGGGCAGAGGTTGACTGTGAAAAAGAAGAGATACTGAATGAATACTTCTGCTCAGTATTCACAAAAGAAGAGGAGCGGGAGGTACCTAAACCAATCAATAAAAACACTTTGGATATGGGGGTCGATACTAATCCATTCACAGAAGAAAGGGTCCAGAAAGAACTCCTGAAACTGAAAGTGAACAAAGCAATGGGGCCTGATAGGATTCACCCTAGAATTCTAAAAGAACTAAGGGGAGAACTAGTGGCACCACTGACTACCCTTTCTAACAAATCATGGGAGGATAGTGTGGTACCTGAGGACTGGAGGAGGGCAGATGTGATTCCCCTTCACAAAAGTGGGAGATAGGCAGAGGCAGGAAACTATAGACCTGTTAGTTTGACCTCAGTGGTAGGGAAAATGATGGAATCACTTCTGAAAGAAAGAACTGTTGAGTACCTAGAGACAAGCAGGGCACAGGGCCCAAGGCAGCATGGATTCACAGCAGGAAGTCATGTCAGATGAATCTAACAGATTTCTTTGACTGGATGACCAAAGTAACAGATCAGGAAGGGGCGTTGGATGTGATCTATCTAGACTTTAGCAAGGGATTTGACACAGTCCCACACAAGAGATTAATAAACAAGTTAGCCAGCCTTGGAATGGGTGACTCGGTGGTAACCTGGGTAAAAAATTGGCTGGACAACAGGACACAGAGGATAATAGTAAACAGAGTCCACTCCAAAGAAACGGGGGTTACTAGCAGGGTACTGCAAGGTTCAATACTGGGACCAGTCCTTTTTAATGTCTTTATAGGTGAGATTGCAGAGAAACTGGAAGGAAAAGTATGCCTCTTTGTAGATGACAAAAAGATCTGCAACAGGGTTGATACACAAGGGAGGGTAGAAAGGATGAGAAGTGATTTGACAAGGTTGGAGGAATGGTCAAAGGTATGGCAGCTTAGATTCAATGCAAAGAAATGCAAAGTAATGCACCTGGGAAAGAAAAACCCAATGTAAGAGTACTCAGTTGGTGGGGAAGGTGTTAACAACAACAAAAATGGAAAGGGACCTGGGAGTAATCATATCAGATGACCTAAAGGTAGGCAAGCAATGTGAGGAGGCAGTAAAGAGGGCTGGCGGGATTCTGGGATGCATAGGGAGAGGCATCAGTAGTATAAAACAGGAAGTTGTAATCCCTCTGTACAGACAGTTGGTGAGACCCCATCTGGAGTACTGCATGAAGTTCTGGAGATCCCATCTCAGCAAGGACATAGATAGGATGGAGGCAATCAAGAGGAGGGCTACTAAAATGGTGCAGGGTCTGCACTAGAAGCCATATGAAGAGAGAGACTTAAAGAGCTTAATATGTATACCTTCGAGGAAAGGAAGAAATGGGGGGACATGATAGAAACTTTCAAGTACCTCAAAGGAATCAACAAAATCCAAGAGGGTAGCATATCTCTGAAAAAGAGATGTTCAAGAATAAGGGAGCACAATATGAAGATGGGGGGGGGACTGCTCGGGGGCAAAGTGAGGAAGTATTTGTTCATGGAGAGGGTGTGGATGCATAGAACACCCTTCTTGAGGAGGTTGTTGGTTCAAAAACAATGGGGAAGTTTAAGAATGCATAGAACAGACATAAGGCAGTTCTAGTGGGGGTAGGAAGAAGTAAGCTGTTGGTTAACTAGGATCTGCAGCCTATCCAATAGGTAGGGAAATGGGCAGACAAGGTGGACCAAGCGGTCCTTATCTGTCATCAGATTCTACTTTTCTGTGTTTCTATAATATTTCTTCATACTTTTTATAGAATTTTAATCATAATGCCATCCACGCCTGGAGATTTACTGGTTGGAAGATTTCTTATTGAATTGAATATTTCTTCTTGAGTAATTTCCCCTTCCAGATTTTGTTTTTGCAATTCTGATAGTGATGGGAGGTTGACCTTATCTAAGAATTGTGTTATCTGTTCCTGTGTAGATCTATATTCAAAGACAGAAATACTGCTACACATATGAATGCAAAATAACAAGGTCTAAACAACACAGAAAGGTGCAGGTTTTCAATTTTGGTTTACCAAAATGGTACCAAAAACCAGGGTACTACAGGTTTACATACAAAGTGCCTGTCACACTGTGGAGACTGCTCCAGTGCTTCACCTTACCAGGCTTTGTCAGAGGTAGTGGAGGCAAGTTTGACTGGCAGTACTTAGTCACATACTGACGTCAAAATATATCACATTTCAATAAAACACCGTTATTGGTCAATTTCAAAAATACCAGTGAACATGTTCATGAACACAAATGCAGCCATTAATCCAAAAGCTTAATTGAAATACAAAACCTGTACATGGCATCCTAACAGTCATTGAGAAATTGTCTAGTGACCAGCTCAACCATCAATATTAATTCCAACATAGGACCCCAGATCATTAAGTTAAGGTCAGTGGTTACAGTCTAATAGATAGAAAAATCATGCCACTGCCCATGTCCAAAACTGTCCCATGATCTCCCTTCTTGTGATTTCCAGGATATCCCTGTCAGATCTGTAGGATCAGTCCATGCTGGGAAGATGTGGTAAACAGACAGAAAGGTAGAAGAGTTTAGGTTGCAAGATCTAGAAGAGAGAGAAAACAAGACAGATGGTTAAGATACATAATAGAATTAACATACAGTTATAACAATAGTCACATTACAGCAGGAAACAAGACAGCACTCTTTGCATATCTCACACTATTTGAAATTTCTGGGGGGTAAAAGGGGAAGAGGTTTGACAGTAATCTTTGTGGCTTTCTTGTTTATTTCTTGCCTTTTAATTAACCCCTTGTTTCAAATCAGATATAGAAAGCAAAATCATAACTTGGTACCGTATACATTGCTCAAGATTGGTTTCAAATCCAATTTTTTAGTCAGGTCATTTACATCCACCAGGTTGAGTTGGTAGTCAAGGTGGTAACTGGCTCGACCTTTTATGGAGAAGAAAATGTCTTTGGATTTATAAACTAAAGATGATTAATCCAGGTGGCATGCATGAAAACTGGGATTTGAAACCATTTTGAGCAATGTATAAGTTACTATCAAATGGTTTTGCTTTCTACATCTGTCTTAAAACAAGGGGTCTGATTCTAAAAGCCATTAGAATGATGCAAGGTGCATGTGTCAAACATATGACACAAGTGGCACCCTGCATCAAAAATTGTACCCTAAGCGATTCTAAAAATCAACCTGCATCAAATGAAGTCTGCATGCACCAGCTTTGTGCCATTGAATGGTCTGCTGCATGGTGCTAGGGGGGCTTGCGACAGACACAGGCTGTCATATCCCCTAAGTTGGTATTTTAAAACCACACCCAGAGGGCAATGGTCCAAGTACCATTAGACCAGCCAAATGCTGGTCTAAGGATACTTAGAAATCCTCTTGGTGAGTGTGCCAATGTGCTTCACTCCCCCCCCAGCTCTGATCCCTGTATAAATAACATTAATAATGTCCCTGGTAGTCTGGCAGCCTTCCCCCAGCCCCAATTCCAGTTAAGACATTAAAAATAAAATACCTGGTGGTCTAGCAGACCCCCAATCAGCCTTGATCACAGTCAGCACTAATAAACATAATCCCTGGTGTTCTAGCAGTCCTCCCTCCAAGCTCCGATCCCCCAGTATGTATACTCCAACAGCTCTGGTGATCTAGTGGCCCCCACCCCAGCAGGCAGTGTCACACCACCCCACTCCCCCATACCTGAAATAGAGCTGGTGACTGACACAAACCTCCTCACACCACTGCATCCCACTGCCAACTGAGCTGTCAATAAGGAGCACATTGTGTATGCAGTACATGTTCCTTATTGATCGCTCAGTCAGTGGCTGGATGTGGTGGTGTGAGAAGGTCTGTGCAGGTACAGAGCTTTGTTTTGGATTGGGGGGGATTGGGGTGGTGGGACACTGCCTGCCAGGGTGGGGGGCACTATATCACTAATGCTGTTGAAGTATACATACATACCAGGGGATCAGGGCTAAGGCGGTCCACTAGACCACCAGGGAATATGTTTTATTAGTACCAACTGAGATCAGGGCAAATCAGGGGTCCACTAGACTACCAGAGATTATATTTTTAATATCTTAACTGGGATCAGGGCTGGAGGGGCCACTAGACTACCAAGGACATTATTACTTTTATTTATATAGGGATTGGGACTGATTGGGGGTCCACTAGACTGCCAGGGATTTTTTTTAATATCTTAACTGGTATTGGGGCTGGAGGAGCTACTAGACTACCAAGGACATTATTACTTTTATTTATATAGGGATAGGGACTGAATGGGGGACTGCTAGACTTCCAGGAATTTTTTTTAAATATCTTAACTAGGGTCAGGGCTGGAGGGGTGTACACTACCAGGGACATTATTACTTTTAGCTATATAGGAATCTGGGCTGACTGGGATTCCACTAGACCACCAGGAATTGTTTCTTTAGTACCTTCACTGGGGTCTGGGCTGGGAGGGGGGATGATAGCCAACAGGGACTGCTCACTGTGGTGCTATTGCCACATGGCTGCCCCACAGCTTGCGGCACACCTTCACGATGAGCCATCTGTTTGGTGAATTGCCGAGGTTATCACAAGCCACTGGACTTAACCGCTGGGACCCTACCTAACAGCGATTGGTCACAGGGTCCCTGGTGCATCGACAATCAGCTCAAGATACCTTTTGAGACTCAAGCCTAAGGTGTTATTTAAAAAGCAAGAGATATAAAAAATGATTATTATCAAACCCCCTTCCTTTTCATCCCCCGGGGGGGGGTCTCAAATAATATGAAATATACAAAGAGTGCTATCTTGTTTCCTGCTGTAAAGTGACTATTGTTATAATTTCATATGTTAGTTCTATTAGGTATCTTTATTTATTTTATTTATTTATTTCGTTTTTGTTGACCGGGTAAGTGCACTAGACAAATCCTGCTTATTTTCAGGCACGACCCGATGGAGGGGGATACAGATGAATGCCAACTGACCTTGAACCAGATTAAGCTGTTGGTGGTATTTTTAGTGAATGAGGGAAATTTGGCCAGGACACTGGGGAAATTCCCCTACTCGACAGAGGGGAGTACTCTGTCCAAGATGGCGGAACCTCCTTTGCCTGCTGCAGAGGTGGCTGGAGAGACAGGGGACTTGGTCTCAGCTCCCGTCTCTGGCTGTTTGGAGACCACGACAGAAAATGTCAAGGTTGTGCAGGATTCTGTTTTGTCTGACAGTACCTTCCTGGCTGTACCTACTGCTAAGACTGCATCTCTTCCAGACCTTACTAAAATGGATTGTTCTACCTCCCTTGATGTTTCTTTAGCGGATGAAATGTTTGTGGATCTCGATACTACAGCAATACAGGAACGCGACATTGGAGAGCGCTTGGCTGAGGCAGAACGTCATTTAGCGCTAACCAAACTGACATTGCACAAGAAGTTGATGAGGGTTCGTAGTGCTGCGAATGGTAGAGGTTGCTCCTCTGCCCCTCCTGTTGGAACCAAGGGACTACCTGAGATGCCTACAGCTATACATTCTAAACCGGCGAGTTCAATACTGTTACCCACGACTACTGAGGCTCAGCCTCTTTCACAGTTGCCGACAGAAATTCGCACTGTTACACCAACTACGATCCCTGAGCCACCCCCTGATGTATGATCTTCCTCACAATTGCCTCCACAAAATGAAAACCCTCTCACGGAGCCTACCTGGTCGGTAGAAACGGCGTTACGTGGTGCTGGGTGGATTCAGGAACCCGAACTTGGACAGTGGGTCTCCGGTCCATCCCCTATTTGGTCCCCTGTCCTGAGAACTTCCTGGATGCATGACAGAGGCTGACAGATACGCAGGGCTCTCCTGACCCCTTGAGCATACCGATAGAATTGAATCTCACACAGAACCCTGTTTTAGCCCTCCTGCAGGAGTCTGCTTCGGGAACCTTCCCTCTTTCTGACAGTAAGGAAATGACAGTCTCTGATTCTGCTGTTACGGGTAAGCCACCCCCTAAACAGGTGGGACACACTCGTTCTTTTTCCTCTCTATTTCAACATCCAGTTCTAGCTGCAAAAAGGCATAACGCTGTAAGGCTAGTTTATAGGGGTGGACTACCTGACCCTCCTGACCGTGTGTTCATGCCAGAACTCTGCTGAAGGACTCTTTAAAATTTTTTGCCCATGAGATCTATGCTCTAATTCATGTATCAGGCGAATCCACATTTGATGTGCGTTTTCAGACGTCTCGTGGACCAGATCGTTTTTGGACTAGATACTATGATTTGAGAAACACTGCTCTGTGGACTGCTTTTCAAGCTGTCCCCCTCTCAAAACCTGCCTTTAAGACCATTATAGTGATGTTTTGAAATGAGGGTGTGGATGTGTCTGATATTGTCTATTGGTTGAAACAACGCTGTAAGGTACAGGGTCAACCTGAAGCTATTCTGGACACGGAAAATATCTGGACAGGAGGCTGGAAGTTTAAGGTTATGTTACATACAAATGACTCTGGCCCAGTCCACTTACCTAACTCCTTTTTCTTAGTCGAGATAGGGGGTCCTGTTTTACCGGGACAGCCTAAGGCCTGTTACAGTGTGGGATCCCTTGCACCTGAGTAATGTATGTGATAAAATGAGATGTAATAACTGTGGTGAGTTGGGACATGTGGGGATTCATTGCCAGAATATTAGCAGAAGTAACCTTAGAAGAGATAGGTCATACGTTTCAAACTTGTCACTGGTCTGCACATGCTCAGGCGAATCATGATGGAGGGGTTGATCAACGATTTAGTAATTACACAGGCACAAAGGCTCAGCTTCATACCACTGCAGCTGCCATCTACAGGCTACGGGGACTCCTGCTCTGAAGGCCCCCTGCCTGTGTCTCCTCAGGTTATTACTCCCCAACAGTTGCTAATGTCGAACCCCTGTTAGTAGTGGAACCCCACACTACCACATGTCCCATCTGCCTGCGCCAAAACTTGAATCACATCCCAGGCCCAAGTACTATGCCACCTCCCAGTGAGCCTCTTACTGTCATACGATTTAATGGGAGGAATGTCCTCGCACTGCCTCCCTATGACACTCCAAGTACCCCAACCCAGCCCTGTCTAATACCTTCGAGGTACTTCAGTAGACTTCTGATGACGCAGGCGGTGAGTCTGACTCTTCCTCTGTTGCGTCCTCTCTCCCTGATGGCACTACTGATTCGGAACTCCAGCTTGGTTCGGGTCTCTCACAAAAATGTAAGGTTAAAGTTAGGCTTAAAGAAAAGAATGTGGCTGGGAAGAGAAAGTCTTGATGTTGCGTAACACCTAATATTTTGTAACATGGCATCCTTTGTTTGCCACACTATTAATGTTAATAGTATGAAACGAATGGAGAAATGAAGAATAGTGTTCTACTTTTTAAGACTTTTGCCGTTGGGTATCTTCTTATTGCAGGATACTAGACTCCACACAGTGCAGGAGATTAGACAAGCAAAACAAGGCTGGCTTTTAGGCCCATCGTTTTGGTCTATAGGCCAGGACCCCTGTTCAGGTCTGGGCATATTACTTAATGTTCTGGACTTCTGTTTACAAAAATTATTTGATTTAGCTCCTGGTAGACCCTTAGTTTTGGATTTTGTTATAGAAAACTGCCTGTACCAAGTCATAAACATTTACGCCCTCCAAATTAAGATGGCTCGCATAGCCTTGCTCTCTTTGATTCGCCCCTATTTACATACTTCCTTCCAAGTAATTTTTTCTGGTGATTTTACTGTGGCCTCAGACTACTAGATAAAAGTTTATTTGCCACCACCAAAAAAATTTTTTGTGATTCACATGAATTGGATAAACTAATTCGTACTGCACACTTGACTGATGCTTACCTTTCTTTCACAAATCAACATACTCCCACATTTCAAAAAGGAAAATTGGCAACACGAATTGATTTTGTTTTTTTATCTCATACATTACCGATCGGCTCAGCTCAGGTACAGGCAGTAGCCTTTTCTGATCACAAATTACTGTCAGTTGGTATAGGTTCAGTCGCCCTTTTTAGTAAAGGGCCGGGATTTTGGAAATTTAACACATCCCTGTTGCAAGACATGATATTTCAAAGATTTCTCCTATCATTCATTTTTGCTCGTAAATCCATGTTTATTTGTTATGATGACCCGATACGTTGGTGGTTAGATATAAAACACGCTTTAATTATTACTTTGAAAAGTTACAGTAGACAAAAAAGCAGGAGGGATTATTTGGATTATTTACAGAAAAGAGCTCATCTACAGTTGCTGCTTTCCATAGCACATATGACGGGACAAAACCTGTCTCTTCAAATACAATCAATACGGAAAGATATGTTGTGTTTTCAGTCCAGACAGTCACAACAATTGTACCACCAACACAAATTCCATGTGTCTGGGCTACGGGACGTAGTGTGCCCTCTTTTGAGTCTAATGCACGACAAGTTACCCTGAAAACTATGCTGTGTCTTGCCAATTCTGAGGGAACGTTATGTTCTACAAGCTCTGATATTCAGCAGATTATGACAGAACACATGACTGCTTTATTCTCCCCCCTCTCAGCTGCAGTGGATGACCCCACAACTCTGTACATGGATCTTGATATTCCACTCCCTTCGAAACAGAGTGTAGATATGGCTTGTGCCTCCTTGACAGAGCAAGAGCTGTCTTCGGCAATTTCTTCATTGCCCTTGCGAAAAACTCCAGGTCCGGATGGTCTCCCCGGCTGCTTTGTATAAAGTGCTAAATGACCACTTAACCACTGAACTGACCTCTGTATTTAATGCCCTGCTAAGTAGTGAGACTATTCCATTGGACTTTACAAAAGGTACTTTAATATATGTTTATAAACAGAAAGGCGACATTCACCTTCTTGAGAATTGGCGCCCTCTCTGCATGTTAAATACTGACTTTAAATTATTAATGAAAATTATTGCAAAATGCCTGACAGGAATTGCGGAAATGGTTCTGCATCCAGCCCAGTCCTGCTCAATACCTACCAGGCAAATTTCGGAACACCTGATTCTCCTTTGGGAATTGTTTTCCCATGGCTTTGTGGGCAAGGCCTCTGGCATTGTAGTTTCAGTTGATCAGAAAGTGGCATTTGATTCGGTTAACCACGATTTTTTGTGGAATGCATTACATCTTTTACATATACCGGACACCATGATCCGATGGCTTGAAAAGTTCTACAGGACGGCCACGGTGGTTCCTGTTGTAAATGGTTGGGTAGGACCAATGATCCCTGTTAAAAGGGTGTCCGTCAAGGTTGTCCTGTGAGTCCTCTGTTATATATCCTATTTTTAGATGTACTGCTCCGACGTCTGAATGTTCATCCTCAGATCCATGCCATTTCATGTTCTGCTATGCTTGCACCATATAAAGCTATTGCATTCGCAGATGATATCTGTCTCCTAGTGGCCAATATGTCCTCGGTGGAAGCTTCCCTACAAGAATGTTCCTTGTTTGGAAATTTTTCAGGGGCCTGTTTGAACTTTGGAAAGAGTATGGGTATCTGGTTGGGATCCATTGCAGGCCCCGTTGCAACATTTGGCTCACTGTGTCTGGTGGAGGGTTCCATTCGTATCCTAGGAGTTTATTTTGGAACCAGTGACTCAGATTTTTTTAACTGGGATATTAAACTATGACAGGGTAGAATAAAAGTAGCCTCTTGGAATAGAGGATCAATTGGGAAAAAGAAGAAGGTATATTTGATAAAGACTTTTTTGATACCACTGTTTCTTTATTTAAGTTATGTATTTCCTATCCCGAAACAAATGGAAATGGTGGTTTTCAGCTTGTTCTTTCAGGTGTTATGGGGGAGCAGGCTGAACCCGATCAAACGGAATATTACTTAACTGCCTGTTACCGAGGGTGGTGTAGGTATGATTAATCCTTTGCTGTTTTTTTCTAGTATTTTTCTCACAGCTAATTTGCGGCCACTTCTGATTAACACTCAGAGGGGATGGGAAATGTGGTTTCATGATTCCTGTGGAGTTTGGTTCCACCAGTGGGAACACAACTCCTTACGTGTGCTACGTCTTTCCGGCGGCACGCCCTTGTATGTGAAACATATGTTTCAGCGCATAAAACAATGGAAAGTATCACCCCAGATGCTTCTTGCTCATTCGCATAAGACTCTTTATAAGTCGCTTCTTTCCTCTGTATGTATGATGCAGTCCCCTTTTGATAAATGTCCGGTTCAACATCTTTCTTCCCTTTTATCCTTGTTACGGTGTAAAAGAATACCTGCACACATGTGGAACTTTCATTGGCTATCGTGCCATGAAAGGATAAATGTTAAAGCCAACCACAAACATAAACACCTTCAGGATAGATTGTGTTCTAGACCATTATGAAATGCTGCACTGGAGACGATATCTCATTTATTTTTTGAATGTATATTTATTTGACAATGGTGGGATTTTTTGGCACAAAAGTGGGCTACTCCGATATTCCAGTCTGTATCCTTTAAGACGGTTATGTAGGTGTTTTCTCCCCTCAATGGTCCTCTTGGCATACAGACACTTTAAATCTTATTCTAGTTGTGATTAAGTGGAATATTTGGATGGCAAGATGTCAGTTTACCCTACAGCAAAAAGACTGTACATATTTGGAACTTGAACAGAAAATTGTGAAGGACTTAAAAGCCATATATGCACACTAACAGACAATGCACTCAGAGTCAAGACTGCTTGCCTTATGGACTGCACTTCCTTGGATAACTGATTCAGACTCAGCTGTGTCTTGATGGATATTTCTTTGTTGCACTTTCATATTGTTTTTCTTTTCAGTTTGAAATTTGCTATAAAATGTATTACCTTAGTGTTTTTTTTCTTCCCTGTTGTATGATTTTTTGTTAGTACTGTTATACTGTATTTCACATGATTTTTTGTTCCAATAAAACTTTCCCCTACTCTTTTCGATAAGTGCCATGGGATTTTTAACATCCACCTGAACTACCACCAATCCAGGCAGATGTGACCTCGGTTTAACATCTCATCCAAAAGACGGCACCTCAGTAGTGCAGCACCCCTCTCATGCTGCATTACAGTGTCAGTACTGGGCTATTAACCCAAATGTCAGATGTGGGAACTGAATCCACAGCCCTCTGATCTCCCAGCCTCAGAGATGAGTGTGCTTCCTACTGAGCCACTGACACTTTCTTAACAATCTGTCCTGAAAAATGAAGAAGGTGGACTACTTGGAGAATTCTTTTCCCCTTCCCCTCGTTCACCCCTCCCATCATTAACTTACATTCTCCTTCCCAACTGAAAGTTCCCAACAATAACTACTGTATAAAAGAAAAAGAGAAGCATGTTGAGATATAAATAACCAATATCATGTTTCTTCCTTTCCCTTCCCTTCTCTCCCCCCCCCCCATACTTTCTTAATTTCACATCTACCCCATTACTCTCAAGACAGAAGCATGGGCACATAAGTGCCTTCTAAATGAGCATCCAAAAGCTGCTCTGTCTCTGTCTACTGAAAAATATACTGCAGTTGCTAACTCCACTTTTTTATTTCTTCCCCCTTCTGTCTCACCATTTACCTTTCTTCTTTTCTCATTACTTCTTTCCTCTTCACCTATTCTCCATTCACCTGTATTTACCGTTTTCTCTTCCCCTTCTTTCCTGCATTTCTTTCTTTCTTCACTTCTCGCCATTTGGAGCATACTCTACACGACAATTTAATCAAGACGTCTTTAAATTCAATCTTCTTTATTGTCTCTGTTGTCTTTGCTTTCTTCTTGTGCTTTATTTTTGTGATTCCATATTGTCTTGTTTTTCAGATGTTTGTCATCAATCATCTATGTTGTTTTTGTTGCATTCATATTGTCAAAGTCTTGATTAGGGCCTGTTTCTGGAGGTGAAGAAGGTGGACTGTTTTTCTGGTTTGTATTTTCTTTCATTGAATGGTTCATGTTGTCTGGTTTAAACTGTCTGTAAGCATCTTTTTCTTCTTAATGTAAAGCTGTTTTCATCATGGATTTGCCTTCTGCAGGTGAAGTAAAAACCCTAGTTCTGCCATGCAATGATAGTTTATGTTCGGCTGAGAACGACATTGTGAATTTTAAATTTTTTTCTCCATAACAGATTGTTGTTTTCATTTTGGAAGGCCTTTTGTTTTTCTCTAACTTTTGGCAGTAAATCTGGGAATATTTGAATATTCATATTTCTGACATGCAGTCCCTTTTCTATTCTTGCCTTTTGTAACAGTTCTTCTTTGTCTTAATATTTCAGTGGTTTTACAAAAACAAACCATGGGAAATTTCTTTTTTAGTTAGCACTTCTAAAACCTCAATAGGCTCTATCTAGTATCACTGCATTAGCCATATAGTCTATCACCAGTGCTTCTGTCAATAATGATTTTAAATATGTTATTAGGTTTCTGCCTTCTGCACCTTCTGGGAATCCCCCAGGTTTTATATTACATCTGTGTGATCTTGTTTCCAACTCTTCTATTTTGTCCTGTGGAACTCTCAGTTATTTCCTATGTTCTTGTATAGATATTTGAAATGGTGCTTTCTCCCTATTTCTTACTTACTCTGACCTCTAATTCATTTGTTCTTGTGTGCAGTTATTCTAGTTGTTTTGCTAAAACTGGAACTTGTTCAGTTAGGCTGCCAAACATGTTCTTCATTGTGTCAAATCTCAAATCTGCCTTCATTTCTTTTAGTAAAATATTATTATGGTGTTCCTTGATTCCCTGATCTTCATTTTTGCTATCATCTCTCCCACCAGGGCTAATGTCTGGTCTTTCTTCTTTCCCCCCTTTTACTTTTTATTACATTTTTATGTTTCTTGCATGCATGTGCAAGAAACATAGTGCCATCATCCGAGTTTTCGGAGGTGTGGCACCCATCTTCCAATTCAGTCACTGTGTTTGCAGGCAGGGCCCCAGTTCCCCAATCACTGATGCAGCTGTCTATGACAGCAGTTGAAAATGCATTGGTTGTACAGTTGAAAGGGAGAGCTCTGCTTCAGTGAGCAAAGCTCCCCCCTCCACACACACACACACACACACACACACACACACATGCAGGCATGCATACTGTGTGCTCATGCACTTTCCCCCTCCCCCCATGCACATGCTGTACGGCCAATGGGGGTGCCCAATCCCCTGTTGGCTCCATGCCCCCCCAAAGCTTCCAGGTGCCATGCTGGGAGCCCATCCCAGTGTGGTAAATTTGTTATGGCTGACGGGGGGTGCCCAATCCCCCATCGGCTCCACACCCTCCCCAAAGCATCCAGGTGCCATGCTGGAAGCCCACCCCAGTGTGGCAAAATATGTTATGGCCAACAGGGGTACCCAATCTCCTGTCAGCACCACACACCCCCAAAGCATCCAGGTGCCACCGTGTATGGTCGATTGGTCCCCAGACAAAATGTTGCGGTCAAAATAATGCTGACATTTCATCACGGGGACAAATAAAAGTCGTTCATTTGGTTGTGGTCGTAACTCATAGATATGTAGTTAGGTCACAATGAAAAAAAGGAACTTGGACAAATAGTCGCAGCATCAAAACCTGCTGGGCCAGCTGGTGGCAAAAAAGCTGGCTGGTCAAACTCCTTTTTCTTGCTTGACTCTGGCACACTTTTCTTGCATGTTGCAAGAGTGAGAGTTCTGCAAATACAAGCTCTGTGCTGCTCCTTGATGATCCCGCTCCATTTTGCCTCTTTCCATTGACCTTATAACTGACCTCACCAAGCCAACCTAATAGATCAAATAGCAGCTTCGGTGGAAAACATCAGAACCACCGTTCTGAAACCCAAGTGAGTTTAGCCAGCTTTATGGACCGGGTGAGCAAAGTGGAGACAACTGTCTTGGATGTGGTGGAAACTGGCATAGCCCGGAATCAATACTTGCAACTTGCCAAAACGTAATAAAATATAATGTAAAAAATAAAGAAAAAAAAAGACCTATCCGTTATCTCAGAGATTAGGGCTCTCATAGATGGAATTTAGGCCCAGACTACCCACAGTCTAAAAGCAGCTGGAGCAGCTTCTGCCAGCTTGTCTCTGAAGCTCTATGGATCATCAACAGTAAGCATATTGTCGCCGTACATCAGCAGACAGAATGTTGCAGGTATCTGGTTGCGGTCACTACATTCTGCCCTCTACCTGTTGTACCGGTGACAATATTACATTTCGATGAGATCGACGCTACCATTGGACCGCGACTAATTCGACCGCAACGAATCGACCGTATGCCGGTGCCATGCTGGAAGCCCACCCCAGCATGGCAAAATGTGTTATGGCCGATGGGGGTGCCCAATCCCCCGTCGGCTCCACGCCCCCACAAAACCATCCAGCTGCCACACTGGGAGCCCACCCCAGCGTGGCAAATGTCCCTCATCGTCTTATTAAAAAAAAAACTGTAAATGCAAAAACTGTCCCTCGGCACTTCTCCCTGCCCCCCTGCCACAACCTGCACCCACCCACTGCGCAGCCTGCATCCCCACACACCTCCTCACCCCATACTTACCTCCGGACCTCAGTGCGATGATCTTTGGTGGACCGGGAACACGTCTGCACTCTTCAAAGCCGACCGTGAACTGAGGAAATGCCAGTAAGCTGTATAATGGGATAGATTGGGTTTTTTCAACTTTGCTGCATATCTCAGGCATTTTTTGGAATTTTGGCACCAAATTTTCAACATGGGGTTTTTGGGACCCCTCCTCATGAATTCTGTTACTGTCATGGCATTAATCGGTCCCAAAGGGTGATTTTGCGGTCACTGTGCAAAATCACCTTTCGGGACTGATTAATGAACCGACAGTGCCAGTGTTCATAAGGTGGGCTCCCAAAAAGCCTATGTTGAAAATTTGGTGAAAAAATTCCTATAAATGACTGTTTTACGAGTGTGCATTGCGCAGTTCCTACCCACGCTCATAAGTTCATGAATTTTTAATATTTGCACTCCAGATTTTCAACATTGCCATTTTACCACACCTCCTTATGAGCAGTACAGCTGTCATTTTTCACATTCACCCAAAATGTGTTTCCGCACATGTAGCGTACAATGGCACAGTCGGTGTGCAAAATCAATGTATGGGACACATTAAGAAAATCACAGTGACACTGTTCATGAGCAGTGGTCTTAAAATGGCTATGTTGAAAATTTGGTGAAAAAATTCCTAAAAATGACTGTTTTACGAGCATGCGTTGTGCAGTTCCTATGCACGCTCATAAGTTCGCTAATTTTTAATATTTTCACTCCAAATTTTCAGCATTGCCATTTTACTACACCTCCTTATGAGAAGTACAGCTGTCATTTTTCACATTCACCCAAAATGTGTTTGCATGCATGTAGCGCACAATGGCGCAGTCGGTGTGCGAAATCAATGTTTGGGACAGATTAAGAAAATCACAGTGACACTGTTCATCAGCAGAGGTCTTAAAATGACTATGTTGAAAACTGGGTGAAAAAATTCCCAAAAATGACTTTTATGAGCATTTGTTGCTCTGATCCTACGCACGCTTGTAAGTTCATGAATTTTCAATATTTTCACTCCAGATTTTCAACATTGCCATTTTACCACACCTCTGTATAGGCAGTATAGCTGTCATTTTTCACATCTTGCCAGAAACATGTTTTCGCCCATATAGCGCACAATGGCGCAGTCAGTGTGCGAAATCATTGTATGGGACACATTAAGAAAATCACAGTAACACTGTTCATGAGCAGAGGTCTAAAAATGTCTAGTTTGAAAATTTGGTGAAAAAATTCCTACAAATGACTGTTTTACGAGTGTGCATTGCGCAGTTCCTACGCACATTTGTAAGTTCGCACATTTTTAATATTTGCATTCCAGATTTTCAACATTGCCATTTTACCACACCTCCTTATGAGCAGTACAGCTGTCATTTTTCACATGTCGCCCAAAATGTGTTTCCGCATGAGCATAATGGCGCAGTCGGTGTGCGTGGTCAATGTTTGGGACAGATTAAGAAAATCACAGGTGACACTGTTCATGAGCAGAGGTCTTAAAATGGCTATGTTGAAAATTTGATGAAAAGACCCCCTTCAGACATTCTGCAATGTTACTAATGAAGACATTGAACAGGACTGGCCCCAGGACCGATCCCCGCAGCACCCCGCTGGTGACCCCCTCTCCCTAGACTGCACACCATTTACCACCACTCTCTACCTCCTGTCTGTTAGCCAGTTTCTAACCCAGTTTACCACTCTTTACCCCATGCCCAGCCTACCCAGCTATTTTATCAGCCTCCTATATGGGATGGTGTCAAAGGCTTTGCTGAAATCAAGGTAAGCATTGTCCACTGCCCCACCCTGATTCACTTCCTTTATCACCCAGTCAAAGAAATCAACCAGATTTGTCTAACATGATGTCCCCACTGTGAATCCATGGTGTCTATGGTCCAGTCCTGGGCTCCAATGGCTTCTAGATGCCCCACTATCCTTTCTTTAAGCAATGTCTACATGATCTTCCCCACTACTGAGGTGAGGCTGAACGGCCTATTGTTCCCTGCCTCCTCCCTGCTGCCGGACTTGTGTAGAGGGACCGCATGTGCCCTCCTCCCATTCACTCATGTTGAATGACTCAGTGAACATGGCTGCCAGAGGTACTGCTGTCTCCCTTCACAGTTCTCTTAATATCCTTGGCGTATGCCATCTGGTTCCATCGCTTTGTCCACTTTCAATTTAGTGAGCTCCTGCAGGACTCTTTTGCCTTTGAATGGGCTATTGTCCACCTCTTCAACCCCTTGGCAACTGCTGTACTACTGTGCCCCTTGCTCCTCCCACTCTTCTGTGAATACTGAATGGAAAGGCACAGTGCACGTCTTTGGAGGAAGGCATGGAACTATCACTTCCAAATACCTAAACAGCACATACAAGCAAGCAACTTTCGGCATTGACAAATGCTTGTTTGTATTGGAATTTGCTTTATTTCTTTTCTGACCAATTATCTTTTTTCCACATTTGCCATATTTTTCTTCAGAATCTGTGCTTTCTGCAATTGCTGTTGAATATCTGTACAGTTTCTCAATGTGTAGTTTGTAATTTATTTTTGTTTTTAGACTCAGTATTTTTTCTTTTTTGTTGCAAGTCCATTTCTATATATCATTAACTATTTCTTTTTAGTTTGTTCTACTTTCACATTCTAGTTTACTTGGTTTTCCTGATTTTATCTAAGCTGCTAATTCTTTTGTAAGATGACATTTTGTTGACATTACGCTCTCTCTTCTGTGCCTTAAGTTTTGTCAGGCTATTGTTCTAAACTAGGTTGTGGTTAACAGCTTTTTGCCACAAGATAAATAAAATAAGGTACAATGTAAAATTGTGTTGTGATCTATTGTGGGGAGTTTAAATATATGTGGACCATATAGAGTTATTACATTTGTTATCTTTCTATCCTTTGTTCCTTACCCTTACCACTTTTTCAAGTTGTGTAGGCAGTTATTTCCCTTTTTGCTGAAACATGATCTTCAGAAGTCGTCCTCTTCAACAGACTTTCAATATCTTGTATAGCATAAAAGGGGGGGGTTATCAGGAATACAAAAAAACATAGAGCAAAGTCAATTTCATGAACAAAGGACTTATTTCTTAAGTTGCTTAGCTCTAAGCCACTTAGCTCTACCCAGTTTAATGTGATTCAACCAATTTCTATCTCCATCTGCTTCTAAAGGATTTGCCTTTGTTCTGTGGTGAAGATATTTATTTTACAAAGCTAAGCACAAGGTGTGTTATGCTGCAGCAGACACAAGTCTCACACATTTCTTTTACAGTCAGTTTTGTTCATCTGAGCTTGCTGTTCCCCTGGCTCTATATTTTCCGATGATACAGGTTTTGTTCAAATTATTTATCTTTGAGTAAGTTCCAAACTGTAGTAGCAATAATAACTCCTGAAGTACACCAAAAGTCAGAAAGTCATCAAAAGGAAAACACATACAATTAAGTTGTCAGCTATAATTATTCAGATAGTTATAATGAAGGAGTTCTGACCCACTTGAATGGAGTTCCGTGCAACAACTTGCAGCATCAAGTTTCACTTCAGCCTATTGGCTCTACCATCGATTACAAGTCATAGGTCAGTTACGAAACCAATAATACCTAACAGGGTGGGTGGTATTGGGCTATAATGGACTGCTCAGTGGCGTAATGAGGCCCAATGTTGCAGATGGAGGGCCTTATAGCCCCTGGAAGGTCTGGTATAGCTCATACTGCCCACCCTGGAGGGTAGTAGTAGTATTTTTGGTTTTTTGTGAACTCTCTTTGTGCTCCTTCACTGGCCCCTTAGGACTCTCACCAGCAGGACACAGGGACATCAGCCTTGCTCTGTTCACCTGAAACCCCTCCCAGACTGAACCTCTGTTCCCAGGGTGTTATCCTACCTCACTCCCAACTTGCCATTCCTCTGTTTCTGAAACCCCTGAGGTGGGGCCACCAACTCCTAACCAGTGCTCTATCTACAATCTAGAGTGCAGTCAGAGGGAGGAGGACAACCAGAGGTTGGCTGAGATTGGTCTGGCACTGAGATTGGGGTCTGGTTCACAGGACCTGCCTTTGTCTTCCCAGGTGCCAGGGTGTTTCCTTTTTTCTTTGGTCCTGGAGGTAGGGACTTGCAATGATGTCCAGTGCATGATGGACGCATGCCCACACCCTTCCACAGGACATCTACCATCACCTCCATACCCCTTAATGTAACCCCACTAGCTGCGATGCTCGCAGTCTCCACTGGGAGCCACCAGAACTGCAAGAATCACAACCCACACTCACCAGAAGAGGAGAGCAGTCCATTGGATGCTCTATCCTCCCCTCCCCTGCTGACCCCTGGTGGCCCAAGTCCCTTCCCAAACCAGGGTCACCAGTGTGGCGTGAAGTGTGGCATCCAGTGCCTCCACCCTCAGCACCACTGGGCTGCCTGGAGGACATTGTTGTGCTTAGAAAATGGGTTTTATGCTAAACAATAGAAAATAAAAATTAAAAATATAAAATAAACACTTAATTTTAGTGAATAAAAAATGTGAAGTAAAATAGTCCCTGCACTTATTTTATCATTGGCAGTACAGGGCACTGCTTCATTTTTTGCTATGCCAGTTTAGTGAAGGTCCTGTTTTCCCCCCAACAGGAGAGTCCACCTATCATTTTTGTCATACCAAATGCTGCTTTGTTTTCATGTTCTTTGTGTGTGTGTGTGTGTGTGTGTGTGTGTATGTGTGTTTGTTTTGTTTTCTAGTTACGATTTAAAATGAGCAGTAGAATTTTCTGTTTATCATTCAATCCTCCCCGGTTAAGTTTCTGTCCCCCCACCCCACATGTAGTGTGACTCTCACACCTGCAGTTCAGGTAAGAGAGACAGAGCTATCAGAATTGATAGTAATAGCTTGCCTCTACTACACAGAAAAAAAAATCAAAGACAAAAAAGTGTTTAGAGAGCACACAGATGTTCGTTGTTTTTCCAAGTGTTTTAGTCAACTTTGTTTTTTTTTTTCTGTTGGTAATTCTTCAGGGTACACGGGGCAGGTCATCCAAGTCGGTAGGCAGTAAGCATCTGTAACAAGAACAAAGAAGCAACAAGAACAATTAGTTTAAATCTACAGTGTACCTCTTTCATTAATTATGTCTGTGTACTTTGGTCCACTTGCTCCAAAGGGAATAAGGGATGATGGTGTCTTCTGTTTTGTGCCAGTGAGTAACAAATGAGGAGCACTAAGCATGATGGCTGGTAGTATAGCCTAGAGGTTAGAGGAATGAGGTGTGAACAAGCTTGATACATCCAGCAGACCAGACCTGAGTTTGATTCTCACAACCTCTACTTGTATACTGTGTGACTCTAAGCAAGTCACCTAACCATCCAGTGCTCCCAGGTCGCCCATGAAAACAGGCACTTCTGCCTAGTGGGCCTTACCGGTTACCAAAGACTACAATAAAAAAAATTATTACTAGTTTCTCACTGAAGTCAGCATTAGGACTGTAGTGTAATTGGGTAGTGCAGCTGATGGAGACTGAATAAATCTAAGTCCATAGATGCGTGGTTGAAAAGAGCTGCTGGACAACCCTAATGTAATTTTTCCTATAAAATAAAGTCCTACTTCATTTACTTTTTGACTTAGTGGTGGTGTTAGTCAGGTGGGAGCAATTAAGTAACAAGAAAGACATCCCCGAGTGTGTAGCACTCAAAGCAGGTCTCTGATAGTACTACAAATTAGGGAAAAACAAACTATAAAAAAAATTTTTTTTAATGTATTGGGGGGGTCGAGAATTTAAATAAAAGTGCTTCTTCAGTGCAGAGACTGCACTGTGTGTGTGTGGGGGGGTCAGTTATTTGTTTAGAAAAACATGGCTGCAATTTCGAAATGAACCTTCTGTTAGCACAAGGATTTGGAACCTAATCAGACAGCAAAGACAAGGACTCGTTATTTTCTGATCTCTGTTGCCTGATACTGGACAGGCTGGTTGGTGGGCTTAGCCAATCAGCTTAAAGGATTTCCCCAGCCCGTTTTCTAAAGAAGAATATAAGGCAGAGCTAACATTGAGCTTGCTATCTTGGACAAAAAAAGACAAAAGAGGATAGAAACATGACAAGGAAAATAAGTGACTCAAGGCATAAAAGTTATGTTAAGCTTCATGCTGCTTTCCATCCAAGGACCAAGGACCTTAATCATAGATGACTTCTAGCACCATATTAAATCTGAGTAGGCATGGGAAAGTTCTTTCTGCATCTCACATACTCAGTGAACAATAGGCAGACAAAGTGCAGACAATGAGACAGTGGAAACAATTAAGCAAATAATGCAGTGACTCTGTGGCAATCTCCCCTTTTTTAGTTTTTCCTCCTCTTCCTTTCTCCCTTGTTTAGTCACAGTGCCACTATTATTTTTGAATTTGCTTTCAGTTCCAGTTAGGTAACCTTCTTAGGGAGGAAAGAGTTAGTTCATATTCTAATTCCCATTTTATTCAAGTTGTATGATATTCCTATACAAGACCATACTGGCTTTTCCCCAAATCCACACCTATACACTTATGCAGGTGGAATGGTCAAGGGTCTTGTGACATCTGTACACAGCTATGTAGTCAAAACAGTTCACAGTAAGCTGAAGAGATAATAATAGAAAAGCTTAACTCTAATCATATGTAGAATGAAGGAAAAGAAAAAAGAGAGGCGGGAAGCACCTTTTGCCAATGGGAAACAGAAAAAAAGAAGCACACCTATGTATACGAAAAGTTATTCAGTTACACAGCCACTCTTCATGCTCAGTCCTCCTGCATCATTTTCACAGTTTATTGGCAAATACAAAAAAGCATGAGGTTGAAATAGTTCAGGGATCATACCTGCAGAATGACTATAAACTTACATGGCACTACAAGCAGCATCTATTTCTGTCATTATATTTTCTGTGCGTTCTTGTGCTTGCTAGCATTAGTATTAACTTACCTGTTGTGTCCTTTTTCAGCATCCAACATCCTCTCATCACAGTTGAAATTAAAGGTGAGAAAGAAGAATAGTGAAGTGAAATGCAAATGTAGCATTTAACAAATGAAACATCGGGTTAGCATTGTGTACTGCTGTACTTCAAAGAGCAGCAGATGAGCCTCCTCTCAATCAAGCAATGCAGCTACCATCTTGAACCATCTCAGAATAGGTTTTAGTTTTTAAATTAGGCTTCAAAAGATAGGTGTGCCTTTTGGCCAGCATCCTATAAGCTATTTGTGCCCCCAGTGTACTCACTGACATTTAGGCCAAACCTGGGTCTGATTCTTGAACTTTTGCTCTATTCACTTTTGAGATTGTGTTTGACCACATGAGAAGTTTCTGAGGCTGCAGCATGTGTGCTTGGGATGCTCTACTCCAATTAAGGACTTCCTTTTGCTACCCTGTTTGCTCTCGGGGTAACGGCATTTTGGTCCCGGTCTCGGTTCTGACAATGGTTGGAGAAAAGACAGGCGGACAATCTGTGGAGCCAAGGTATGTTTGTGAAAGAAGATTGTTAAGCTGAGTGGTGATCATGGAAGAGGAGTGTCAAGTTTTCATCTGCCTGTTTGCCACCAAAATATGATTCAATGGTGTTGAATGTCTCTAGTTTACTAGATTATTTCATCATAAATCTGGGTGGGGCTGAATTTCAGTCTGTTGAAATGGCCTGTATGGTGAGAGAGATGGCTTCTGTTTCTGAGTCCTTCATCCTGTGAGTAACAGCTTTCTCTATTGAGTGTATCCTTAGTGAGTCATGCTTTGAGAGAGTGTGACCTGAAATTGGCTTTGTGGCCTTACTTTCTGTAGATGTGACCAAAATTTGTCTCCCAAAATTGTGTTCTCCACCCTTGATGCATCAGCTTTTGTGATTCTGTTTAACCATTTTTTGACAGTTTCCTCTTGGTGGCAGTGAGTGAGGCTTGATTTGATCCATCAGATTTACTGACCTTGGTTTCTATTTTTGTATTCTTACAATTGTAAAAGGTTATTAATTGCATATTTGCACCCTTTGTCTCTTGGTTGTGTTATTGCTCTGTTTCTTATTGTATTTAGTTGGAGTGCATGGGGGTAGTGTATCTGATTTGTAGTTGTTTGAATAGGTGATTGAATGTTGGTGTGACTTTGGGTTAGGCTGGGGGCTTACGTTCTTGGGTCTATCTCTGTTATTAGCTGTACTTATTGTTTTATATACATTGGTAGTTGATGGGTTTGGCATTATGTGGAAGGAAGAAGGCATGGTAAGGCTCAGCTATTCCTCAGACTACCAACGTCTCTTCCATCCATTCGAGGGAGACCCAAAAGTCCTGTTGTCAGTGGTCATCAGCCACCACACAAGGCTGGGGATCCTCCCAGGATACAACAGTGGCCATGGGAAAGGCTCTGAGTTGGCTGATGGGGGAAAGGAAATAAGGTTCGTAAGAACACAGAGGTGCCCAGGAAGGAACTGGAATAATGACAGGGGTCATCCTTCATCTTGTTACCTTC
This sequence comes from Neoceratodus forsteri, assembly GCA_016271365.2. Lineage (NCBI taxonomy): Eukaryota > Metazoa > Chordata > Ceratodontiformes > Ceratodontidae > Neoceratodus > Neoceratodus forsteri. The sequence goes on along the minus strand of CM028133.1, from coordinate 409,108,269 downwards.
CCTAGGCTTCTACCTAATACTAGCGGGCAATAACAACTAAGGGATAGAAGCTGGAGCATTAATGACAGAGGTTCCACTCCATGGGAAATAAATTGGCTCTGCAAACTCACAATGGTTAATATTAGAGTGTAATCACCTGAAAAAGACAGAGTTCCTATCAAGAATGACTGCTGTAAGCAAGAATCGCCTGGCTCAGCTTTTTCATACTGTAAACAGCTTGATAAATCCATTCTGTCTGTGGCCTGATCAAGTTTTTTCAGCAGACAAGAGAGAAGATCTTAGTCTTCCATTCACACCGGGATTACCTCAAGTGACTTGTCATGGGCCAGTGATGTCCAGCGAAAGAGAGAGATAATGTCAATCTGCCATCCTGGGCTGAGTTTCAAGATTCAAGATTTATTTTTTAAAACAGGAAAGATGGTATAAACCAATTGAGCTTATGCTAATTTGCAAAGGCTTCCTGAAGTGAATTGATACGAACAATTGTTTCCTCCATATGAAGACATTACTAGACAAAATATACAAAATAGCTATAAAAGACAAATGTTCAAACTACACTGGTGAATGTAATAACAGGCAATAATTTACACAGAAATTAAAAAACATAATGGTGCAGATAAGTTAAATATCTATAAACAAGACTCACAGCAGACCAATTAATTAGCTTTTAACAAATAATGGTTTCAATTGGTTATAGAAGAGAAGGTGATTCAGGTGATCTTGTATTGGCATCCAACTTACTGTACACTGGATCCTGGGCCTACCTGGCTGCTTGTCAGCAGCCTTGCCTCCCTCAGGCCAGTATATACTGACATTGCTGGATGTTTCTTGAGCGAAAGTGTCTTCCAATCAGTCTTGAAAAAGGGTGGTGGTGAAGTCCCTGCTGAAAAAACACCTTAGAAAGTCTGGAAAATATATGTCTGTCTCAAACCTTCCCATTTTGGAAAAGGTGATTAAGAAGGTTGTTGCAGTGCTCCTTAAGGCTTACCTGGAATTATTTAACATCTACAGGCCTCTTAAACATGTGCCTATCTAACAAAGACAAGGGATAGAGTACAAACACTGGACCCTAAGCATGAAGAGTATGCTGGCCGTACAGGTGCATGTAGGCCACCCACGGAGAGCAATATGCACAAAACAGATGCAACACATGGCCAGGCAACATGCACAAACCACACCTAGTGATGCGTGTATGCCCTACATGGACTGCTATGCATGCGGCACATGTAACATGCATGCGGCAGTGTGGCCGCGTAGAGGGGTGCATAGTGGAGTGCCACATGGATGCACAAAGCAAGTTGTGACATGCAGATATGCACCCCCAGGGTGGACATCTATGGCAGGGTGAGGGCTGCCATCATGCACTGTGCAGCGGCAGGATGGAGAGTGTGATGGCCAACGCTGGACAGGCCTGCACACATGTGCAGGGCGACCCGCAGCAGTGAAGGCTGATGAGGATGACACACACACACAGGCTGGCTGCATGCTTGGAGTGCCCACAGTGCACTCAGCACCCCCACTGCATGCAGTGGTAGAGTGCCAGCATGGCACAGCAGCAGTGGTGGTCACACAGGGCTCCAAGGTGGGCGTAAAGACAGGAAGGCATCCCAGAGCTGCACACAGACACCAGCAGCACATGTGATGCAGGCAAACCCAGCTGCCAACCTTACCACGGGCAACATCCGGGTGTCAAGCAATGGCGGACCATGCCATCCACCACCACCCATACCTCACAACTGTCTCTGAATCACAGGGATGCCCCTGAAGCTACCTCTCAAGTCCACCCTGCCCCACCCAAAGTTCATGTCCCTGTGACAAATATATGGAGAATGGAAGCACAAAGCAATAACAAATATGAAACCTATAGACCTGTTCCATCCTAGCAAATGCAGCATGCCCTAAGCCACCCATGCCACTAGCCTCCTGAGTGTAGATACACTAATACTGTGGGTTGGACCCTGATATTGCTACTGTGCTCATTAGCCTGACGAGTCATGTCTTTTATTGCTGTGGCAGGCAGTTGAGAGGTATGCCACCCCTTCCCAACTGGTAAGCCCCCCTCGAAGACAAGAAACCAAATATGAATATGATGAAAACATTTATTACACAATCTGAAATAGACTGCTGACCACATGGATGTAACATAACTGTGGGGAAACAGAGGGGGCTAATGGGGGATATGACCTACAGGGAAGGGTGGGACCATACAAACAGGGGACAGATATTTCCAACTACAGGTGGCATGGATGGGACCCAAGGTGGACATAGGGTGTGATGGGAAGCAGATCCAGTGGGGAGTGGGTGTCCAAGAGCAGTGATCCTCAGTGGGCCTCACTTCCACAGTCACCTCCACCACCGCCAATGGAGCCTGCCTCCATGTCCACCTCCAGCGGTGAGTCATCCTCCTCCATGGACAGCATATCAACAGGGATGAGCACAAATTGCCTCACATGGCCCCAGTATCTCTGCAAGGGAAACGGGAGATGTGAGCTGCTGCAATGAGGACCCCACAGGTGGGGTGTGCCCAGACATGGCAACTGCGGGCCTGCGCCCCAGAACCCACACTCCAATGGACACTGCCCCACACACAACAGCAGGCACATGCACACCTGCCTGGGAACACACACACTCACACACAGGTGCTGATGCACACGCCCACAAAGGCCCACCTGGGATGGCACAACCACCATGGACCATGCCTGTGAAGACTCTCCTAGAGAGGTACTCAGGCCCCTTCATGCTCCAGCGCCTTGGACCTCAGCCTCACCTAGCAGACACCACAATGCCTGGGCACTATCCGGCTGCTCCAACCTGTTGAACACTAGCCTGTGGGGATAGCTCCTGTAGTCCTGTGGGGAAAGCCATTGAGAGCTCATTAAGTACATGGCACAGCAACAGCACACACAACGCAGTGGATACGCAATAGCAGACATGGCACTGACCCACTCAAACACCACTATCATCCACCATTTTCTGCCCGTGTGGAGGTCCATGTAGGTGTCCTTTGCCACCTGGTACAAGCGCCATGGGTAGGACGCGACACAGCAAGCTGCCATCATTACCAGCACTGACACAAGGTATGCTGTGTGGTGTGGCACAGGGGCACTGTCACGCATGAGCTGCGCCCTGAACGTGGCATGCAGACGCATGAGGGCTGCAGCCGCATGCCGACTGCCATGCCCCCTTAAAGGTGCACCACCATCCAGTGGAGATTGGGGGGCATATCAGGAGCTGCACAGGGCAGCATTCACTGACCAGAACATTGGGGTGGAATGCAGGATGTGTCCCGGACTGCTTATGCATATGCACTTCATGGATGCAGAGGAGATGCGGCATCTGCATTGCGGCCTACATCCGTGGATGTTCCACAACTGACGCCATGCTACCACACTGTGTGACTCCCACTGCATCAAACAGTTCGGAGTGCCATGGAGCAAGGTAAGAGACCTGTGTGACATGTTGTCCAACAATGAGGTGCCACGGACAAAGAGGTCCAAGGCTATGTTCATGAAGACAAAGGTGCTGTGTACCACGAGGTCATTCCAGAAAGTCACAGACAATGTGGTGGGTGTCTGCCAGTCCTCCGTGTTCTGGGCTGTGTGGCAGGTGACCTATGCACTGGTCACCCACAGGAAGGACCATATCACATTCCCCAAGGACATGGTCACCATACAGGCTATCGAATGGGCATTCCATGCCATGCATGGCATGCCCAACATGTGTGATGTCATTGATGGAATGCACATCTCGGTGCCGTTGCCAGCTGTTGAAGAGGAGGTCTACCGGAATGGGAAGGGGTCCCACAGCATGAAGTGCCAGGAGGTGTGTGATGTGGCAGGGATATTTACCAATGTCTCTGCCAAGTTTCCTGGGTCCATGCATGATGCCTACATCCTGGGCTCATCTGGCCTTGGGGCACACCTGTGTATCAGGGGGCTTGATGGGTGGTTTCTGGGTGAGTATGAGGCCCTTTAGTATTCTGCATGTGGCATGTGCATGGCACTGCAGGGTGAATAACACACTGTCCTCTCCTCCCCAACAGAGGTGACAGCAGATATCCTCTGAGGTGATACCTCTTGACCCCAATACCCACACCACAGAGCACTGCTGAGGATGCCTACAAACGTGCACACAGGAGGATGCAGAATGTCATGGAGCATGCAACTGAGATAATGAATATGAAGTTCTGCTATCTGGACCACACCAGTGGCAACATCATGCTGTCCCCTGGCCATGTGTGCTGGGTTTTCACCATCTGTGCTATGCTGCACAACATGGCTGTGCATGGGAATGTACCAGTGCCACCCCACCCACCACTGGCACCACCACTGGACAATGATGACAGACCATCACCATGGTGGGAGGTCATGACTGCCGATGGCCATGCCGCATGTGCTGTACTGGTGGCAGGGTCATTCTGCACCTGTTCCTATGTGCCACCCACATTCAGTGCAGCTGCTGTCATGTAGACATGCACCCATAGGCCCACCATGCTACTGCCACCAGTGGGGTGCACAATGATGATCCCCAGCCTAAGTGCACCCATTGTGGGGGGCTGGCGGGTGTGTGACCACCCATCTGGTAGCTGCATGCATGGTGATCAGTGAACCAAAGGTGGGCATGTGCTATGTGTACATACAAGCCAAGGGCCTGGTGTGTCATAGCCAGCACAACACAGTGTGTGGTGGGTGCCAAGTGTCCCCACCCATGGCTGTATGCCACATGTCCTTCTGGACATGTTGCCATCTATTTCCAGACACGTCTGGCCTGGGGGTGGTGTGTGTCTACATGGGGTGTGTGGGCACCCAGGTCAAGGGTGTGGGGCCAGTCCCATGCACTCTCTGCCTTGGCGTCACTACTACTTGTCCCAGCCATCCTCCTGCAACACCTGGAGGAGCTGTGAGTACAGCGTTCCCATCCATCTGCTGGGCAAGGGCTGGTGTGGTGGTCCACGGTCACGATGCTGTGTCACCGTGGTGCTTGTCTGCTGCTGAAGCATGTGTGGAGCACCACCAAACCCTAAGCCTTCATCATCTTTGGGACCCCCGGCCTGTTGCTGTACGTCCATGTGCTGTAGGGCTGTGTGCTGTGTGCTGGCATGTTGCCCTGACGACTGCGCATGTACTGGCACCGACTGTTGACTACCATCCAGAGACTTGCACACTGAGGGCCAACATCACCATGTGCCTATTGTGCATGGTGACACCTGGGTGCCCACTCTGGCTGCCTGTGGTAGTGGATTTCTGGACCATGCACGGGGCCACACGTCATGTGATCTCAGGTGCTTGATGAGGTCAGCATGTTTATCTGCCAGCCTGTTCAGCCCTTGAAGGATGCCTCTGACCTCTGCAGTTAGTGCCTTCACTGCAACTGCAGTGGCCCTCTGTGCAGTTAGCCTGTCCAGCTCCAGCAGGTGGAGTTCCCTATAGTGGGCATCCATTTAGGCCTGACCATGGGGCAGCCTTGTGCTTGGGAGCAGTCGTGTGGAGGGGCCTTCATCACCACTATCCTTGAGGCTGTGCATACACATGATGGTGGCCAATGTGCAGGCCGCTTGGGCACTGGCAGCTGTGTGGGTGGCCATGAGGCTGGTCTGTGCTGCCAGGAGTTGTGGCATGGGTGGCCCAGTGACCATGATGATCTGCCCTCTCTTGCATCATTCTGATATTTGCCCACCTGTACACTGGCTCCTGTTCTCCAGCAGTGCTGCCATAGACTCTGTCTCAGTCTGCATGTCAGCCTGGGTCTCGGCACCATGGTCCATGCCTGTGGGGTGATGCACTGTGGATAAAATGCTGTGGGTTCACATCAAGGTTGTCCATGCCCTGGTTCCCCATTGGCCATGGCACTTACCTGTCATGTCATCCTCCATCGCCATCTGGTCCCCCTGTTCCCATGGCTGTGGCATATCCCTCTCCACAGGTGTTGTCTGAGACCTCACATGCTCCAAGGGTGCTGCATCTGTTGGTGATAGGCATGGTGGTTAGTCGTATACCTACCTGTGGCTCCTGCTGCAACATCACCTCACATGGCAGGCCTACCTCCCATTGTCTCCATGCCCTCCTGCATGCCCTGGACACCAGTGTCTGTCAGTGTCTCCACCACTATCCTCTCCAGTGGTGTCAGTGTTGTACACCCTCCACGCCCACTAGAGCCCCTGGACTGGCTTACCAGTGTGGCAGCCACCACCCTTTTCTTGACTGAGGCCCGCATGTCATGCCAATTGTGCTTTATGGTGCTCGGAGTGTGGGCCTCCAGTCCACCCACTTTCACAGTGGCCTGTATGTTCAGCAGGAGCCTGCCCTTTACCTCCAGTGAGGTGGACAGAGAGAGGGCACCATAAAGTCAGCTATGGTGCTGCCTGATGTCACACACCATGACTGCTACTGGGCTGCTGGTGAAGTTCGGCACCCATGGGTGTTCGCCGCCCCATGCCCAGCCCTTGGCATGACCGTCCTCCTCCTCCATGTCTTCACACCGTTTGTCCTCACTTTAGTGCAGAGGCTGCCCCTCCACATTTGCTCTTGTCACCACCATGGTGTGCATTACAGGTTCCTGCATGGTATTCACTTCTGTGGCATGCCTGACTGCATTGGGTATACACTTATATGGTGAGGTCAAGGGGTGGGGATGCATATGAAGGGCCCTCACCAGCATTCTGTGTGCAGCGCTGCGTGTCCCCTGACATCATGCCCCTTGGGGTCACGCACCATGCTCACATGTTTGTGAATGCCACATAGGGTGCATGTTGGCACAGCACATAGCTGCACATTGTGGATACGATGCATTCGTGCGTGACTTCTGCAACTTTCATTCATAGGGGCCCTAGAATATTTATGTTAAAATCACAATATCCCATGTGACTTAATTGAACTGTCAGGACATTTTTTTTTTTTACCAGTATGTCACTTTAAGTCAAAGCACTGCAGGATCTGCCACTGGATCTGATGGCCATAACAGAATTAAAATGCAAAGACAGCCACAACTGGGATGAGGCCATTCCAGGTTACACCATGTTCCAGAAAGACAGAAAAGAGAGGAAATAGGAGAGTTGTTTTATATGTGAGAGACAGTACAAAGGCCACTGAAATACAGGGACAACAGAAGGAGAAGAAAGGGCTGGAGGTTCATTGTGTCAACTTAGAGATATTGTCCAGGGCCTTTTTCCACATGGGTGTGGTGTACTGACCACCAACAAAGATAGAGGAGTTAGACACGTTCTTGGGGGAGACCATTTGTCAGAATGGCAAGCAAAGGGGAGGTATTTATTATGGGGGACTTTAATATGCCATATGTAGACTGGAGCATTCTGGCTGCAGCTACAAGAAGAAGAAGGGACATCATCGACTGCCTTCAGGGGGAATTTCATAGGCAACTAGTTATGGAATCCAACAGAGATATGCAATACTGGACCTGGTGCTAATAAACAGGGACAGCATTGCATACATTTCAGTTGGTATCCCATGGGTAGAAGCAATCACTGCATGGTGTGGTTAGGCATATTTATTTATTTATTCATGATTTGGATACAACCTTTGAGTACAAGACTCTTTTGCAAAGGATCCACATGAAGGAATACAGGGAAGACAGGGAAGACAGCAATTATTGCAAAAAATTAAGGGTTAAGAAGCAAAATGTGCAAGGTTATGCAATTCTACCAAATAACAGTTGATACATGTACCAATGTAGACTACTATACAGTTCCATTGTAGTGCAGCACTATGGTTTTGTTAAGGTGGTGTCAAGGACAGCAGCCCTGGGGCCTTGTCAGTGTAGAGAGGGAAGGGGAGGGGAGGTGTAAAGAAGCCTGATATAGCTTGGTCAGGGGTAGCGTGAAGGGACTAAAATAGGAGCAGCTGTAGAGTGTAGGAGTTGGGATTAGTTAAGGGAGGGTAGATGCGAGGCATTTTAGTAAAGGTGGTGTAAGTAGAGGAGACCACCGTTTGGGGTTTTGGAGGTAAAGGGGTGGGTAGGATGGAGGAGGTGAATAGAATGTAAGTTCAGATGTGCCCAGCCTAGGTGAATTGATGGGAGATATTCGCATATGGCCTGAACAAGAGAAAATTCACACTAGGACTACTGCCTTGTACTTCAAGAGGGCAGATTTCAAATAAATGGATGACTGCCTCAGTAAATGCCATGAAGTGGGCATAGCTGGGAGGAATGAAGGCACAATGGAGGCACAATGGAAAAAGATCAAGGAGGGAATAACTAAGGCAACAGCAAACTGTTTGAAGAAAGTAAGCAGGGGGAGGAGGAGGAAAGGGCCTCTATGATTCTCAAAGGAGATGGCGAAGGTAGAAAGGCAGAAAAAACTGTTTTAAGGAAGTACAAGAAGACCCAGACAGAGGGGGACAGGGAGGTATATCTAGGTAAACAAAAGGAAACAGGAAGGAGGGTGAGGCAGCTAAGGCACAAACAGAGGAGTGAACCGCCAAACCAAAGAGGTCAAAAAGGAGGACAAAACTTTCCTCAATTATGTGAGTCAAAAGAGGAAAGCAAGGGATGGGATAGTGAGGATAAGGAGAGCAGGAGGGGGGACTGTGCAGAAGAAGATCAAGAATAAGCTAACATTTTAAATGAGTACTTCGGCTCGATATTCGCAGGAGAGGGGAAGGGGATGGACCAACATGTATCAGTGTGCAAAGGGGGAATCGGGGAAGTTGACACAAGTCCATTCTTGGAGGAGAGAGTCCAAAGGGGATTGGAAGCCATTTGGAAGCCATAAAGGAAAACGAGGCACTGAAACCAGGTGGGACTCACTCAAGGGTACTAATGTACTAAAAGAATTGAGCATGGCGCTAGCTGCCCCCTGGCAACACTGTTCAGAACCTCACTGGAGACAGAAGTAGTTCCAGTGGACTGGAGGAGGGCTGATGTGGTCCCTCTGCAAGATAGCAGCAGCAGGGAGGAGACTAGCAGCTATTACAGACCAGTCAGTCTCACATCAGTGGTGTGGAAATTAATGTAAACCCTGCTGAAGGAGAGATTAATGAAAACCTGGAGGCAAATGGGCTGCAGGACCAGCAGCAACAGTTTCACAGGGAGAGATCATGTCAAACAAATCATAGATTTTCTTGACTGGGTGACTAGGGAGGTGGATCATGAAAAGGTAATGTATATGGTCTAATGTATCTGGACTTTAGTAAGACATCTGACACTGTGCCACACAGAAGGCTTACAAAGAAACGTAGCAACCTGGGGGTTGGGGAGAAGGTGGTAAGTTGGGTATCAAACTGGCTGTAGGATAGAAGACAAAGAGTAATGCTAAACAGAAGTTACTTGGGGCATGGGAGAGTGACCAGTGGAGTGCTACAGGGGTTGGTACTGGGTCCTGTCCTCTTCAATGTCCTCATAGGTGACATTGATGTGGAACTGGAGAGGAAGGTGGATCTCTTTGCAGATAAAACAAAAATCTGCAACATGGTGGATACCCAAGAAGGGGTGGAAAGAATTCAAAGGAATCTGGAGAACTAGGGGAGTGATCTAGGGTATGGCAGCTAGGTTTCAATGATAAAAAGTGCAAAGTCATGCATGTGAGATGGGGCAACTTGAGGGCTGACAATAAGATTGGGGGAGGTACTTACAGTAACTAAGCAAGGAGAGATCTTGGGGTAATCATATCTCATGATCTTAAGGTGGCAGAGCAGTGCAACAAGGCAGTAAGCAAGGCTACTTGGATGCTGAGGTGCATGGGGAGGGGCATTTCTAGCAGGAGAAGGGAGATGATATTGCATTGTGTCACTTACTAGTGAGACCCCACCAAGTGTATTGTGTCCAGTTCTGGACTAATGATAAACAGAAGTTACTCAGGACATGGGAAGGTGACCAGTAGAGTGCCACAAGAATCAGTACTGGATCCTGTCCTCTTCCAGCCAGGAAGAGAAGACTAGAGGAATTTAATGACTGGCTGAGGAAACTGTGCAGGCAGGATGGTTTGTCTGTATTAGGGACTTTGTGAAGACCAGGTCAAACAAAGCACTCTTGTCACAGGACAGACTACACCTCAGTAGAGAGTGTTTGAGGGTACTCAGGGATACACTGGGGGGATACATAACCACTACACTTAATGTAAACTACTGGGGGGAGTAGCAGGCCCAAAGACTTCAGGAGAGGAGGTCAACAGACCCCCTCCTCATTGGTAGAAGAGCTCTGGAGGGAGGAGGTGGAGGGAGTGAGGAAAAGTTAGCGGGGGGGTGGGGGACCACATAAATGGAAGAACTGTGAAAAAAGAAGGAAGGGAAGGTAGGTCAGATTCTAGGTGGAGGGTGATGTCTCTGACTATGTGGCATCTTGGACACAAGATGGATGACATTTAGGTGCTATTAGAAGAGGGGAGGGTGGACATAATGGCAGTAATGGAGACTTGGGCCACATCACACCATGACTGGGACCTCGCGATCCCTGAATATAAACCATACAGGAGGGACAGGGCAGTAGGGAAGTGGGGGAAGTGACAGTTTACATCAGGGAGGGAATAACTTTCACAAGGGAGGAGTCAGAGGAGGGGAAGGTGGAGGCATTGTGGGTTCAGTTACAGCTCATTAGAGGGAGAAAGGTGAGGTTGGAAAAGGTTTACAGACCACCCAACCAGGATGAGGAGAAGGACACGAAACCGACCTCACAAATTCTGGAGGCTACAGGGAAAGGGTAGATGGTAATAGAGGAGGACTTCAACCTGCCCAGGGTAGACTGGAGCATACCATCCACAACATGTGCCAGGAGTCAGTGATCCTGGAATGGTTGTAGAGTGGGTTCCTGACTCAGAGCATCACAGAACCAACCAAGGGGGAGACAGTCCTTAATCTGGTGCTCACAAATGGGGAGCACATATAGGGTCTAACTGTCAGAGACCCACTGGGTTGGAGTGACCATTTGGCTCCAGGTGGATATGGGCAGGGAAAGCACCCCGGCTAAGCCCAAAATCTTAGATTTAAGGAGGGAAGACTTCACAAAGATCGATAATGTACTAAGGAGGCACCCAGCGAGCATTAGGGCACATATGGGGGTGGACCAAAGGTGATCCATCACTAGTGAAGGAATAATGGTTGCTACAGAGGAGTGCATTAGGCTCAGGTGGAAGAACTTGAGGGCCAAAGCACCCAGCTGGTTCAGTTCTGCGGTCACCCAGGCAGTATGGGAAAAGAAGTTAGCCTATTAGAAATTCAGGAAGACCAAGAGAGAGGTGGAAAGGGAGAAATACCTAAGATTGGCTAGGTTGGCAAGTAATGAAATCTGATGGTCTAAGCCACAGAAGGAGTTGCAGATAGCTGAGGGAATTAAGAAGGGGGAGAAGTCCTTTGTTCACTATGTAAGCAAGAAAAGGGACAAGAATGATGGAATTGTTAGGCTTAAGAAAAGAGAGGAGTAGGTGGAGGAGAACATGGGAAAAGTGAAGATATTAAATGAATGCAGTATCTCTGCTCCTTTTTCACCAGGGAGGATGACAGACCAGTGCTTTTAGGAGGAAGAACAGGAGCTAGGGAGAGGCAAGCATGGTCACAGTGATTGAGGAGGACAGAGTGAGTGAGAGTCTGCTAGGACTGAAGGTGGACAAATCGCCAGGCCTGGACAGAGTACATGCAAGGGTACTAAGGGAACTGGCAAATGAACTAGCAGGACCACAGGCAGGCCTGTTTAATTGTTCACTGGAGATGGGTGTGATGCCACTGGACCAGAGAATGGCACGTGTGGTACCCCTCCACAAGAGCAGCCCCAAGAATGACACAGGGAATTACAAACCAGTCAGTATGACCTCAATCATGTGCAAGCTCATGGAAACCATACTTAAGGAAAGGTTGGAAGAATATCTAGAGGTGCATGGTCTCCAGGATGCAAGGCAGCATGGGTTCATAGGGGAAAATCATATCAAATGAATCTGATCGACTTCTTTGACTGGGTCACTAAGACAGTAGACAGGGTTCAAGTGGTAGACATCCTCTATCTGGATTTCAGCAAGGCCTTTCACTCTGTAACCCCCAAAAGAGGTGGACTACGAAGTTGTCGGATCTCAGGGTTGAGGAGAAGATGACCAGGTGGGTGGGAAACTGGCTGAGTGATAGAACCCAGAAGGTGGTAGTGGGGGAGAGTTATCTAACACCAGAGAGGTCACTAGTGGGGTTCCGCAGGGCTCAGTGCTGGGACCGGTGTTGTTCAATGTTTTCATCAATGACACTGGGGATGGCATTAAGGGCAAACTGTGCCTATTCATGTATGACACCAAGCTCTGTGGGAGGGTGGACATAGCCGAAGAAATACAAGACCTATAGTGTGATCTGAAAAAGCTTGAGATCTGGCAGCTTGACTTCAATGCCTAGAAATGTAAAGTTATGCACATTGGAGCAAAGAATCCCAGGATGAAGTACTATATGAGAGGGGTCAGGGTATCTCCAATGGAGCAGGAGAAGGACCTAAGAGTGATGATCACTAGCGACCTGAAGCCCTGAATACAGTGCAAGAAAGCAGCAGCAAGGGCAAACAAGATGTTGGGATGCGTAGCTAGAGGGATCAGCAATAGGAAAGAGGAGGTTATACCACCCTCATACATTGTCACTGGTGAGGCCACATCTAGAGTATGGAGTTCAGTACTGGTGCCCACACCTCAAAAAGAACATTAAACTGCTGGAGACGGTCCAGAGGAGGACTGCAAAGAAGATTGTGGGTAAGTAGGATATGGCATACGAGGAGAGGTTGAGGGCATTGAATATGTACTTCCTTGAGGACAGGAAGGAGAGGGGGACATGACTGAGATCTTCAGGTACTTGAAAGAGATAAATAAGGTGGAGAAGGAGGGTCTCTAAAAAGTACATGGTAGCCATAACATAAGGGGACACAGTCCTAAGCTAGAGGGGGGGAGGTTTAGGAGGGAGGTCAGCAAGCATTTCTTCACAGAGAGGACGGTGGGCAGTTACAGTGTGCTGCCTAAAGAGGTGTTCTCATTGAAGATGGAGGACAGCTTCAAGAGAGGCTGGGATAGACATAGGGAAGGTAAGGGTCAAGGGTGGAGAGGAAAGGATGGGAGGAATGGGGAGGGAGGCAGGGTCAGTAGCTCAGGCTTTGCACCCTGCAAAATCAGCAGACAAGATAGACCAACTGGCCTTCTTCTTCTGGATTCTTCATATGTTTGTATGTTCTCATGGAGGCTGCACCTCTGCAAGGTAATTGGCAGGTTGGTAGCAGTCCAGGGGAGGGCTACCAAAATAATGTGGGGGTTGCATGAGGAGAGGCAACATTAGCTCAACATATACTCCCTGGAAGAAAGGAGTGTGAAATAGGGTCGCCAACACTGCATTTTAAAAATAAGGGCCCCCCCAAAGAAATGAAGCAGGTGGAGCCCCCCCCGCAGAAGAAGTGAAGCAGGTGGTGTGGATTTTATGCATCATTCTGCTGGCTGCATGATCCATCCAGTTCCCCAAGGTGTGTGTACAGGATACCGTGTAAAGCAGAAGTACAGCTGAATTATTATTTTAAAGCATGGCATTTCAATCAAAAAGTCAGCTGACCTGTTAAGTAAGCTTTTGTAAGGGCTTTCTATGCTATGCAGTGTATAGTATTTTTACTTTACTTTCTGTTTTGATCTTACTCCTTTTCAACTCTGTGGTGGCAGCACTTCAGTACTGGGATCTCCGTGCAGGACTGGGCTGATTATGGCAACAATGCGTGGAGTACAGTACATGGAAACTCATGTGGAACTTACCAAGAGGGTTGCAGGACAGAGTAAGATAAACAAGGCAGAGACTAGGGCTGTCCTGTTCTATTTTCTGAATATGTGGTGTACAGTCAGGATTAAGGACAGTCCACTGCCCCACTGCCCTGCTGCCCCACTGCCCCGCTGCCCCACTGCCCCTGCCCCACCAGCTGCACCATGGTCCATCTGGCCTATAATGAAGAAAACTTGCAGCTTGCACTCTCTGACACCATCCTTGCTTGACCCCAGCTGGCGTCCTCTCCTAGTCTTCCCTGCTCCTTCCCTTCCTTCTCCGACCTTCCCTATCCTGATCCCCTCCCTTCTCCAGACAGCAACATCTCCTCCAGTCCAGGCACAGGCAAGCTCCCATCTTGGTCTATGCAATACACCACTTAATTTTTGCTAAAGCTGCAGCAGTCTCCCCTCCTCTATCCAAGTCAGATTTCAGGCCAGGGCAGTTCAGTCTTCAGTTCAGCATTCAGCATGCAGCCTGCCAGATCTGATGACAGCAATCAGCACTCTTCACAAGTCCAGTCAGACACACATGGATGGTCCACAGTAGACATGGACAGAACATGGAATGGAATCAGGGACACTCTCATCTCACTTGCCTACCATGCATGCACACAACCAGGAGTCAACGATGCACATTAACAGATTTCCCAGGCTTCCCACTCTCAATTTATGTCCCTAAAATCCCGACATGAGTACTGTGCTGGTGCAGCTGCTACCAGCTGCTGGGAAAACTGGGAAACTGAGTCTTTTGGTTAGCCCAACCCGAAATAGGAGATAAAAGGTGTCCCATAGTGCATATGGTAACCTTCTCAGAGGTGCTGCCTGTCTATGGCAAGGGTGATGCTAGGGCACTCCTCACCAGGGGATTCAATGAGTGGTTGAAAAACTGGTGTGGAGCTCAGGGTTTTGGCTTCATTGGGGTCTGGGGAGCCACCTGGAGGGATGCAGACCTATACTGGTGCGATGATCTGCATCTGTCCAGGGGAGAACCAGGATCCTAGGTGAGAGGTTTAAATGCTTCATTGGCAAGCATTTAAACTAGCCAAGGGGGGAGGCACTGACAAGAAGCAGGGAAATCCCAGCCTCCCCCCACAAAACATGGTAATTATTGAGGTAAACACCAAGGTAGAGAAGTTATTAGGGAGCAGAACAGAGGTAAATGTAAAAAAAGGCTAAGGCAGTAAGGACAGGAATGGGGCTAAAAGGGTAAGGCTATCAAGAAGTGGAGGTGATGAGTACCAATGCCTGTAGTCTGTGTAACAAGCTCCCCTGAACTAGTGGCCTTGATGGAAGAGGTTGCCTGGATATTGGGCAGTCACAGAAACATGGTACACAGAGAACCATGACTGGGATGTCAACATACCAGGATACACAATCTACAGGAGGGACAGGGAGGGTAAAAGAGGAGGAGGAGAAGCTCTCTACGTAAAGGAAGGGATCAAAGCAACAGAACTAAAGAGTAAACAGGGAGCAGATGAGGCACTCTGGGTCACCCTGGAGACAGGAAATGGCACCACAATCTGCATGGGGGTTGTATACTGACCCCCATCTCAGGGGGAGAGAATGAACAAGGAAATTGATAGAAGGCTTCCTTAGAATGGCAGAAAAGAGGGAGATATTGTTGATGGGGAACCTGAATATGCCAGATGTTCACTGGAGCACCTTTGCTGCAGGCACATCCAAGAGCAGGGTCATTCTTGATGCCCTTCAGGGGGCATGCCTCAGACAGCTAGTACTGGAACCCACTCGCGAGGGAGCAATCTTAGACCTGGTACTCTCAAATGGGGATGGAGAAAGAATCTCAGATTTAGAAGTGGGTAGCCATCTTGGAACAAGCGACCACCAAACAGTGTGGTTCACGATAAACACAGCCATACAATCAAGCCACACAAAGGCAAGAGTATTGGACTTTAGGAGGGCTGACTTTGGGAAAATGAGAGAGTGCCTCAGAAAAGCACTAGCAAACAGGCAAGAAGGAGGGGTGGAGGAACAATGGGGAGTAATCAAAACAGCCATCACAGAGGCAACAAGCCTTTGTGTAAAGTAAATCAATAAAACACAACGAAGGAAAAAACCGCTATGGTTCTCAAAAGAGGTGGCAGGGAAGGTTAAGGAGAAAAGGATAGCATTCAGGAAATATAAGGAAACACAGAAGGAGCAGGACAGAGAGCTTTATCAGTTAAAGCAGAAAGAGACTGGGAAGGCAGTCAGAATAGCAAAGGCCCAAACCAAGGAAAGGATAGCCAATTCTGTTAAGAAGGGGGATAAGACTTTTTATAGGTACATTATGGAGCGAAGAAAGACCAAAGGAGGGATACTGATGCTTAATAAAGGGGGAGGGAATGTGGGTAGAGGGTGACAGTGAAAAAGCAGGGATACTGAATGAATATTTCTGCTCAGTATTCACAAAGGAAGAGGAGGGGAGGTACCTAAACCAAACAAGAGAAACACTCTGAAGATGGGGGTCGATACCAGTCCATTTACAGAAGAAAGGGTTCTGAAAGAACTAATAAAATTGAAGGTGGACAAAGCAATGGGGCCTGATGGGATTCACCCAAGAATTCTAAAAGAACTAAGGGTAGAACTAGTGACACCGCTGACTACTCT
The DNA here is from genome assembly GCA_016271365.2 of Neoceratodus forsteri. Taxonomy (NCBI): domain Eukaryota; kingdom Metazoa; phylum Chordata; order Ceratodontiformes; family Ceratodontidae; genus Neoceratodus; species Neoceratodus forsteri. The sequence continues at coordinate 409,091,960 of CM028133.1, read as the reverse complement.
CTTTAACAAATCATGGGAGGATGGGGTGGTACCCAAGGACTGGAGGAGGGCAGATGTGATTCCTCTTCACAAAAGTGGGAGCAGGACAGAGGCAGGAAACTACAGACCAGTTAGTTTGACCTCAGTGGTAGGGAAATGATGGAATCACTTCTGAAGGAAAGAATTGTTGAGTACCTAGAGGCCAGTCGGGCACAGGACCCAAGGCAACATGGATTCACGATGGAAGGTCATGTCAGATGAATCTAATAGATTTCTTTGACTGGGTGACCAAAGCAGTAGACCAGGAGGGCTGTGGACATGGCCTACCTAGATTTTAGCAAGGCATTTGATACAGTCCCACACAAAAGATTAATACACAAGTTAGCCAGCCTTGGAGTGGGTCCCAAGGTGGTAGCCTGGATAAAAAATTAGCTAGACAACAGGATGCAAAGGGTAGTAGTAAATGGAGCACACAGTGAAGAAAAGAGTGTTACTAGCGGGGTACCGCAAGGTTCAGTACTGGGACCTGTCCTTTTTAATGTCTTTATAAGTGACATTGCAGAGGAACTGGAAGGAAAAGTATGTCTCTTTGCAGACGACACAAAGATCTGCAACAGGGTTGATACACAAGATGGAGTGGAAAGGATGAGAAGGGACTTGGCAAGGTTGGAGGAATGGTCAAATGTATGGCAGCTCAGATTCAATGCAAAGAAGTGCATGTAATGCACATGGGGAACAAAAACCCAGGGGAAGCGTACACAATGGGGGTGAGATACTGACAACAGTAAAATGGAAAGGGACCTGGGGTAATTATATCAGATGACCTAAAGGTGGGCAAGCAATGTGAGAAGGCAGTAAGGAAGGCTGGGGGATACTGGGATGCATAGGAAGAGGCATCAATAGTAGAAAACAAGAAGTTGTTATCCCTCTGTACAGACAGTTGGTGAGACCCCATCTGAGTACTGTGTGCAGTTCTGAGACCCCATCTCCAGAAAGACATAGACAGAGTGGAGGCTGTCCAGAGGAGGGGAATCAAAATGGTGCAGGGTCTGCACCAGAAGACATATGAAGAAAGACTAAAGGAGCTTATATATACCCTTGAGGAAAGAAGGGAGAGGGACATGATAGAAACTTTCAAGTACCTCAAGGGAATCAACAAAGTCCAAGAGGGCAGCATCTTTCAGAAAGAGATGTACAAGAACAAGGGGGCACAATTTGAAGATAGAGGGGGAATGGCTCAGAGGTAATGTGAGGAAGTATTTTTTTTCACAGAGAGGGTTGTGGATGCATGGAACAGCCTCCCTGAGGAGGTCGTGGAATCAAGAACAGTGGAGGAATTCAAGAATGCATGGGACAGACATAAGGCAGTCCTAGTGGTGGGTAGGAGGAAGTAAGCTATTGGTTAACTAGGATCTGCAACTTATCTGTTAGGTAGGAAAATGGGCAGACTAGGTGGGCCAAGCGGTCCTTATCTGCCGTCAAATTCTGTGTTTCTATGTTTCCATATTGATTTAATATGGGATAGGAAATTTTGCCATTAAATATGGGACGTCCCTTAAAATACAAGACTGTTGGCAACCCTAGGACAGGTTCAAAGTTTCTGTGTTCCTATGTAAGTTTATAGTGGTGTGCTTCTGATACATGTAAATATTGTTTGGCTTGATTACTTAGTGTCTAGAGGCTGTGCTGTTTCCCTTCTGTTTCTTTTCGCAGGTGTGACTACAAATGGAAAGGGCTGTACATATGAAATTAGACTACACATTTTATTTTGGATCCATAATCTGAAACATTGAAAATCATGGCTCTATGAAACTGACTGAAGACATCAATATGCCAGACTTTTGTATTTATGTGATTCCTGGACAACTTTTTCATGGAATATGATCAGTTGTTCAGCTGCTTCTTAAAAATGTGTAGTTTAAATATTTAGCTAACTCTTTAGGGGACATAATTTTTCTTTGATGAGCATTACTGATTATTTGTATTATATAGATATTTTATAAAAAAAAACTGTTAGTTGTTGTATTGGTCGTTGTACAACAAGATGCACAAAATAGGTGATGTGATACCTTTTATTAGACCAACAAAGATTTACAGAAAATCCTATGCTTTCAAACCTACTTGGTTCCTCTTCATAACTATTATTATTTATTTATGTATTTATCATTTATTTATTTATTTATTAGAATTTTGGATAAATACATTTGAGCCAATGGCTCTTTTACAAAGTTCCGTGTCAGTATACAAAGAATAGAAGTACAGTTTGTGTGAGATTAGCAGGCAAGCAGTCTGAATACAAAATTCAGTACAGGGTATACATGGTCTAAAGCTACAGGTGATATAAATAACAATTAGAACAACACAATCAGGCATACATTTAAGAATGATGAGTCACAACAAATAATATTTACTTGAATTAAAGCTGCCGGAAGGGCACTGTCAAAGGGAAAAGAAGAGTGGAAAAACTGATTTGCTGCCAATTGTGCCATGTAGCGTAGGAAAGTGGAAGAGGGAGTGGGTGTAGAGGGGTAACTGGGAGGGAGGTAGAAGGAGAGGTGGGTGGGAGGCAAGGATCAGGGAACAAGTGCAACATTGGGTGGGGTGAGCAGATTAGAAAAGGGAGAGAGGAAGGGAGTTGAAGAAGGGTAAGAGAGGAAGGTGGTGGACCTGGGCTAGGGAGAGAGGCAGAGGTAGATATGGGGAGGGTGGAGGCAGACAGAGGTGGTGATAGTAGAGAGGTGTGAAGAACAGAAGTGACTACCTGGGAGGTTAGGAGAAACAGCCACAGGTGACTCTGGACACAAGCATTTGATGTAGCTTGTGTTTGAATGAGCAGAGTGTGCCTAAGTTGATGAGTTCGCTGACCAGGGAGTTAAATATCTTAGGGGCTCTACCTGCAAAAGGCTGCTGGCCTTGGGCAGTCCGACATGGGGGTACAGCCAGAGAATAGTTGTCAAGCTTCTTGTGTAATGGGGGTGATTGGCTGGGCTTAAGAGAAACTGAACCCCAGGGGGCATGAGTCCCATTAATGACTTTTTTGCTAGTAGGCAGGTTTGGAAAGTAATCCTTATCTGAAGTTGTTGCCAGTTTGACTTTTCATAGAGGTCATTGGTATGCGTGCGGTGGGCAGCACCAGTAAGCAGTCTGCAGGCCCTATTCAGTGCTGTAAGAATTCACCGTAGTGCTATAGCTGTGGCTGCTCCGTAGATAACAAGCCCATAATCAATGATGGAGACAATAGAGCTGTGTATTGCTAGCTTAAGGGCATCCAGTGTCAGGCAGAGTTTATGTTTTATAAAGAAGGTCTATACGGATATTTACAGATTCTGCTACTGAATCGATATGGCTGGAGAAGGACAGAGTAGGGTCCATGGTTATACCAAGGTATTTGAAAGTCTGCATCTGGTCTGGGGTCACACCCGAGCTGTTTTTGATTGCCAGCTATTGGTGTTTATGTTTGCTATGTGTGCATAACAGAATAGTCTTTGTTTTCTTGTAATTTAGCACTAGTTTCTGTGAGACATACCAGGCCTCAACTTGCTTGAAACTTTCCTGCAGTTGTTTCTCCAAGAGGGAGGGGTCAGAATTCTTAGAGAAAATCACTGCATTATCAGCATACAGAATAATGTTTTCATCACAAGCAGAAGGGAAATTGTTCAGGAAGATGCTGAAAAGAAGGGGTCCCAATATTGACCCTTGGGGAACACCAGCCAGGATAGTTAGTTTGGAGGAAAGGGAGTCACCAATCTTAACTTGTTGTGGCCGGTTGGAGAGATAACTGTTGAACCATTGGAAAGTGTCATGAGAAAGCCCTAAGTTACCAAGTTGTTCCAGTAATAATGGATGATTGACTGTATCAAAGGCCTTCGAGAGGTCTATAAAGGTGGCACCAGCAAGTTGTCCTTGTTCTAGTGCTAGATGAATGTGACTTGTAAATTCAAGGAGGGCAGAGGTGGTATTATGCCCTTTGTGAAAGTCGTGTTGCTTTAGGCATTGCAAGTTGTATTTCTCCAAGTACTGCACCAATTGGTCTGCGACGATTCTTTCAAGAGCTTTGGATAAAGGGGGTAGGATGGAGATGGGCCATGCAGAGACTACAATATCATGCGGTCATCCTTTCACTGCTCCCTCAATGAAACATGGCTTGGAAACCATGTTTAATGCTGCTAGTTTGCATTTCAAGTTTGGGCAAGATTTGTAACCGTGGTAAAACACGGCCGGACCGGTGTGGACACACAAGCATGGTACGTTTTTAAAACGTTTTAAAAATGCTGTGGCTGAACTGTGTTCAGTGTGGACAGGGCATTAAAGTATTGATTAGACTATTGCACCAGTAATACATTTTTCAAAAATACCAAAAGTCAGTCAGAAGATAGTGCATAGTACTAATAGGGGTTGTATAGCCATGTAGCCATACACCCCTGATGAAGAGTCAGAACGACTCAAAGCACCAGGGCTACTAGCCATTTTTTATCAGCACTGCTTGCTACATTTGCACTTAGGACTTGGTGCACTTTAATGTTAAAATAAAGTTTATTGAAAAGCTAAAGTGTGCACTCTTGTTTGTGCTACAATGACCCTGACAGTCTGGCAAATTAAAGGCCTGTCTAAAACCTTTCTTTTGTGGGAAAATGTGATCGAGAAGGTAGTTGTGGTGCAGCTTGAGGCTCATCCGGCATTATTTATCTACAATCCTCATCCTCTCAAGTTGGGATTTGGGCCTCTCCACAGTACTGATACTGCAATGGTCAAAGTTCTCCATCATCTACTTATGGAACAGGATCAGGGACTTTGTTCCATTTTGGTCATTTTAGATCTCTCATCAGCATTTGACATGGTGGATTATGGTGCCTTGTTGGATCACCTGAGGAACTACAGATATGTGGGACTTACTGGTACTGTTTTGTGCTGGTTTGAGTCGTACATTATTGGGAGGTTGCAGTAGGTGTCTCTAGGTAATTTCATCTCTAGAGCAGCTGTGATTACCTGTGGGGTTCCTCAAGGTTTGATCATGGCACCTGTGTTGTTCGCCAGGTATATTTTTCTATTGGGTAAAATCATCAGACAGCATGGGGTTGAGTTTCACTGCTATGCAGATGATATTCAGCTCTGCCTGTCTTACACTCCTGATGGGTTTAATGTAGTTTCAGTGCTGGGATTGCGCCTACAAGAAACAATCAACTGGATGGCCTCTAATTGGTTTGTCTCAATCCAGGTAAGACAGAGGTTATGATTATTGATCTAGGCTGACATGGGTTGGCAATGACGAGTGGTGACCTCCCTTTGTCATTGGTGAATGGTCATACACACGTGGCTGTGGATGTGGTGAAGCATCGGGGCGTCATTCTGGACTGCAGGATAACACCAGAGCAGCAGATGTCAGCAGTAGTCAGGAATGACTTTTACCATCTTCATAATATTTTCCAGATCAAACCACATCTAGCACAAGTGAAACTGGAGACAGTAGTACATGCCTTTGTCATCTCCAGACTAGATTACTATAATATTCTTTACATAGGTTATCTGGAAGTCTGATGCACCATCTGAAACTGGTACAGAATGCTACAGCCTAGCTGGTGGTAGGAACTTCTCAGAGGAACCACATCATGCCAGTGCTATGCAGTCTACACTGGCTGCCAGTTTGGTGGCATATAACTTGCATGATATATTTGTTAATATTTGAGGCACTGAATGGTTTGGGCTCAAGCTACAGTACCTGAAATATTTCCTGATGTTCAACACATATACTCATCCCCTATGCTCCATGGATGTATGCTAGTTACAGGTCACTTGTTCCCACTTGAAGCAATCTGGGGACAAGGCATTCAGGGGTGCTGCTCCTTTACTCTGGAGCTCCCTGCCAGAGGTTGTTGAATCCACTGTACTGCAGGGGCCGTTCAAAATCAAAGATCTACAGTAATAATTTTCCCAGTCCTGCACAGATTAGTCTAGTGACATTTTTTAATTAATTTCTACTTTGTACATTACCTTTGTTCAGTTTTTTATGCTGTTATATGCTTTTTTTATTGTTGCAACATAGTCTAAGCCACTTGGAAAGGGTGCCAAACAAATACAATTCCTCCATGCCTTGCCATGCCTAATATAAAGGCAAGTGGTACTGTGTTTCAGATTTACCTATCACTACATACCTTAAACAGTGATTGAAGATGGCTAAGATGTTTCTTGCTTGCATATTGTTGACTACTGAAGTAGTTTCTGGTTATCTTTCAGAAAACCTCATACAGTATGTTAATACCACCACCGAGACCACTCTTACAGTTGTAAGAGTGGTCTCATGTACATTTGTAGGGTATAAGAACCACAAACCAACATTCTGATACCCTAAAATGTGAGATGACTCTTCAGATTAGGGTTGCCAACACTGTATTTCAAAAATAAGGGACAAACCACCCCCTTGGAGAAGTGAAGCAGGTGGTGTGCCCCGGGAGAAGTGAAGTGGGCAGTGTGGATTTTGTGCATCATTCTAACTGGCTGCATATCCATTTAATTCCCCAAGGTGTGTGTACAGGACACTGTGTAAAGCAGAAGTTCAGCTGAATTATTATTTTAAAGCAAGGCACTTAGATGAAAAAGTCAGCTGACCTGTTAAGTAAGCTTTTGTAAGGGCTTTCTATGCTATACAGTATATTTTTACTTTACTTTCTGCTTTGATCTTACTCCTTTCCAACTCTGTGGTGGGAGAGCTTCAGTACTGGGATGTTTGTATCCATGCAGCACTGGGCTGATTACTGTAACAATCTCCTCCATTGCAACTCCTGGTGAACTCTTCATTCTAGGAGACTTTAACCGAAATTGGCTGTCCAGCATGCACTCTAAAATCTGCAACCTTGTCTCCTCCCTAAACTTAAAACAACTTATTTCTGACCCAATGTGTCTAAATTACAAATCAGGGAACCATACCCTAATTGACTGGGTGCTGACCTCTCACCACCACCGTGTCATAAACTCTGGTATTCTCCCTGACGCACTCAGCGATCATCATATGGTCTACTGTGTGCATAAAATTCACCGTCCAAAGTCCCCTCCAGTCATTATCAATTTCTGCTCCTTTCACTCCCTAAATCTATCCTCACCACAATATGATCTATCCAACATCAACTGGACACCAATTACCTCTGCCCCCTCTATCAACTCAGCCTTGTCCTTCTTTAGCTAGCAATTCCTGAATGTATGGGATCGACATGCACCTTTTAGAAACGCAAAGGTACGTGGTAATCACCTTTCTTAGAGCTCATAGCATGGCAATGTGCAAGAGACCAAGCCTGGGCTGTGTATAAACCTTCTAATACCCCCCTTGATCTTCAATGCTACCGCACATTTCCCAACGCTTGCACCAAGGCTATTCGCCTCGCCAAGGCAGAGCACTTCCAATCCTCCTTCCAGGAAAACTTCAATAATCCATCCAAATTCTGGAAAGTTATCCAGGCTCTGTTCTCCCCTCCTACCCATTCATCATCTCCTATTCTAAAAATCGGCACACAGAAAATTAACAACTCCCCCTTGGCCACAGAATTCAGCAATTATTTCACTACCTGTGCCACTTACCTTCTTGCATCTCTTTCCTGCCCTGACTTGGGTGATTTTACTGTTCCCTCCTTTGCCTCCTCCTCCCTTCCCAAGTCACCTTCTGTGCCACAGTTTTCTTTCAAGCCTGTTCTCCTAGATGACACCCTGCATGAATTACTTGCCCTACATCCTGTCAAGGGCAAAAGCCCTGACAGTCTCGATCCCAAGCTACTTCAACTTTCTGCTTACTCTATAGCTTATCCTCTAACTAATCTTCCGAAACTCTCCTTTCTACATGCTACAGTTCCTGATGCTTGGAAGACTGCCACCATGATCCTTCTCCCTAAAGGTGGGGACACCTCCAACCCCTACAACTTCCACCCCATCTCTCGCTTCTCCCCACTCTGGCTAAACTTCAGGACCATCTGACCCTTGATCAACTCTGCTCCTTCCTCAACTCCTCCTCCTTTTTCACCCCTTTCCAGTCTGGATTCCACAAAGACCACTCTACCACCACCTGGCTCTTAAGGGTCACTGACTCCATTCTCTCAGGCATGGATCAGGGACGCATCACCTCTGCCATTTTTGTCAACTTGGCCAAAGCCTTTGACATGGTCTCCCACTCCCTTCTCCTCAACAAGCTGACTGTGGCTGGCCTCTCTGATTCAGCCACCAGCTGGTTCTGATTCTACCTCATAGGCTAGTCTCAGTCCGTCAAAGCAGGCAACTCCCTTTCCCCTCCACTCCAAGTCAACACAGGTGTCCCCCAAGGCTCAGTACTTGATCCTAAATTATTTTCTATCTTCCTAAACAACCTGCCCAATGCCTGCACATCCTCATGTATCCACATGTATACAGATGACACTGTGTTGTTTTCTTCTGGGAACTCCCCTCAGAGGTGGCCACCAGCCTTCAGCTGGACTTTAACAATGTCCAGTGTTGGTTTAATGCAAACCAACTCATGAACGGCAAAAAAACAGTTTATATGACCATTGGCTCCAGACAAAAACTGGCCAGGCTCGATTCCACCCCCAAATTCCACACCCTCTCTGACTCAACACTGGATGATGTAGCCACATTTAAGTACCTAAGCCTATGGCTAAACAAGCACTTAGACTTTGGGGTACACATTGACACCATCCTTAAAAAATTACTCCCTAGACTCCGTGCTCTGTACAGACACTGCAGCTGCCTGCCACAGCAAGCCAGGAGAGAAATCGTCTAAAAGATGATTCTCCCAGTCCTTGACTTTGGGGACATTGTCAACAACTATGTCCCCAAAAATGTCTTATCCAGACTGGACACTCTCTTCAATTCCTTCTGCCATTTCATACTTGGCTACCCCCCACATACTCATCACTGTGACCTTTATTCCTTACTCTTCTTCCCCTCACTCCATGCCAGATGTCTGTCACACATAACTAATCTAGTTGGGAAGTTCTGGCATGGTTCTCTACCACCGTATTTGTCCTCCCTCCTATCGTCCCCTCTCCTCTCCTGTTACACCCTCCGCACCTCCACACATAGAACTCTTGCCCTCCCTCCAAGGCACACTTCCTCTGGCTGCACCACCTTCTCATATAAGTTTCCTGATATCTGGAACTCCCTTTCACTGGAAATTTGCTGTGCTCAATCCCGCCAGTCACTCTCACTCCTCCTCCATACTGTTCATCACTGTAACTGCACCTAATACCTTACTATGCCTAATAATTTCCCATTGCTACTCTCCTTCCCCCATGCCTTCCTTCTCCAGTACTAGGCTACCTCTAGCAGGTGCTCCATCACACTGTCTCCCTCCTCCCCTCCTGCCCTTCCCCCCATTTCCCCTTTTGTCCCTCCTTCTATCTATAGAGTCCTGTCCTCTTGCAGGGTTCTCAGCATCCTGAAGGGGTATAGTGCTTGGCTTGCCTCTCTTCCTCCATCCTACCCTCTCCCCTGCCCTGTCTTTCCACCCTCTACTCCCACCCCCTCCATCACTTTCTAATTTGCTGGTCCTCTCCCCTTGCAAGAGTTCTTAACATTCTGTGGGGGGGGGATCCAGTCATAATAGCGCAGCCGAAATAGCGTGAGCAATAACAGCGCATACATAATAGCGCTGCAACACTATATCACGTTACCAATATAACGTGAATGAAATAGCATGAATTCACTCTGAATAAGTACTCTGATGGCATGCAGTTCAAACAAAATATAGCGCTAATGAAATAGTGTGAATTCACTTTGAATAAGCACTCTGATGGCATGCAGTTCGGAAAAACAGACGTACAGCAGTGCACATCAGCAGTGTGTGTCAGTAGTGTGTGTGGAAGGGTTTGTGGGAGTACAGGTAAAATGAAATAGCATGAATTCACTTTGAATAAGCACTCTGATGGCAGTTCCGAACAACACACATACCCACATCAGCAGTGTGTGTCAGCAGTGAACAGAACCCCCCCCCACAGTATTTCATCTGGCTGATCCAGCTTTTGAATTAAGATGGTTGATCATGTGTGATTATGCAGCTGCTACTCAGAGTGTCTAAATCATTATTCAAATTTGTGTCTGTTTAATGGGTGACAAGTGAGGGCACACTCAAATTTGTTCATCATGTCTCAGCAGGTGAGATTCATCCACAGCCAAAAGGGCAGTGAGCTTGCAGTCCTAAATGGATTCCTATTTCGCAGAGAGCGTGTAACAGCAGATAAAGCTTACTACAAAATGTTTGCAATATGATAAAGGGCACTGCTGTGCTCGATTGCATTTGAAAGGAGATGCTGTGCTAAAAGAACTGGGAGAGCACAACCATGTACCTGACCCAGCTGAACTTGCTGTGAAGCAGGCAATAGCCAACATGAAAGAACGAGCTGAAACTACCTGTGAGTCCACTCATCAAATCGTGGCATCTGGCGTGTCTGAACTCTGTCCATCAATCTCCTCTCAACTTCCCTCAATGTCGCTATTAAAGCGTACGGTCCGAAGAAACAGAATGGCCACTGCCTGCCCTCCTCCAGAACCAGAGAATGCTACAGCTCTCATTATACCAGAGGAGTTCATTGTTACATCTAATAATGAGAAATTTTTATTATATGACTGGTCCCAGCAGTGATAGAATTCTGATATTCACCACTTATCAAGACCTCGAAATATTGAAGGCAAGTGCCCATTGGTTCGCAGACGGAACTTTTAAATGCTGCCCAACTATTTTTCATCAACTGTACATGATACATGTTGTGAAATACAAAACAGTGGTCCCTCTGGTATATATCTTGATGGCAAATTGTACAGCTGCTACATACACAAAGGTTTTTGTTGCCTTGAAAACTTTATGTGGTGACCTTCAACCAGAATCTATTCTCATTGATTTTGAATCTGCAGCACTTAAAGCTTTCAAGCAAGCATACCCCACTGCTACATTAAGAGGTTGTTTTTTCCATCTATGCCAAGCAATTTGACGCAAAGTACAAGAAATTCAGGGTGTGTGTGCACAATATACCTCAGACCCAAACTATGCCATGCATATTCATTTATTGACTTCACTCGCCTATGTTCCAGTGCCAGATGTTCTAACCACTTTTGAAGAGCTAATGCAGACAGAGTTCTATCAAAGCAATGCTGAGTCCTTAACCTGTCTTATTGACTATTTCAAGGATACATGGTTGGGCATACCCCTTGCCAGAGGAGGTAGAAGATGGCCAATGTTTGAAATAGCTTTGTGGAACTGCTACAATGCAGTGCAGTATGACCTGCCTCGCACCATTAACTCAGTGGAAGCCTGGCATCGTAAATTTAATCATTTTATTGGTGCGCACCACCCAACCATCTGGTGTTTCATAGAGTTCTTGAAAACAGAGCAACATTACAACAGAATTGTCATGGAACAGCTGATTGCAGAAAGTACAGTGCCGGATTGTAAAAAAAAAAATACAAAGACTGCAAAATGCATAACAAGCATCGTATCACAGTATACTGAACACACCAGAAACCAATACCTTAGAAGGATAGCCTATAACTTTCAGCTATAGGCATAAATGGACACATATACATAAGCACTCTGTAAAGCATTGATCGCACTCAGTAAAGCTTCAAGCACTAGAAATGTGACAGCTCTACAGTTTTAAATACTTTTTCTTTTGCTTTTTTTTTTTGATGTTGAAATAAAGATGAATTATATTGACTGTACCTAGAAAGATTTGCAGAGTTTCCGTGCTTGCTGATTATCCAGATAGGAACATGAAGTTCAGGAGGGGAAAGGGGGTGACACATTGTGGTGCACTGCAAACTAGGGTCCTAGCAAACATTACTGGAATTAGCTAACAGGAACATAGATTGGGAAGAAAAGAGGAAAGCTATAGCATGAGCAACAAGCATCGATCAGTAAGCTGCAATTTCATTAAAGCACTATTAAATAACACGCTATAATTTCAATAAGCTATTATGCTGTAGCGCTAAAATGTATGCACTGTAATAACACGCGCGATATTGCATGCGCGATTTTGACAGTGATCCCTGTAGGGGCTAATTCCTGGCCTGCTTCTCTTCTTCCCCCCTCTGCTCACCCCTACTAGGTCCTGTCTCCCTGCAGGGTTCCCAGCATCCTGAAGGGGTACAGTCCCTGGCTTGCCTCTCTTCTCCTCTCCTTCCCTCTCGCCCCTGCCCTGTCATCCACCCCTATCACCACATTGTGTTATAGCTGCCTTTCTCTTAGACCTAAACTAGCACTTAGCAACCTCAGCCTGCCACTTCTAGCACGTCTAGGTTTACTCCATTTTCTGCCTATTCCTTTACCGGGCTGCCTGTTCTTGGTTTTATCATAATGTATGTCTATTCTACCTATAGTTTTTGCTTGTATCTTAGTTATTCTACCACACTTTTTACATGGTACTGTCTGTTCTTGATCGAAATGTATTGTATTTGTACTACACTTCGTGTTTTGAATGGTGCTGTATGTATTTTTACTTTTATGTTTTTGCCTGCCCTGCACTTTATATATCTGTATTGTACCTGAATTTTGTCTGAACTGCACTGTTATGTATTTTATATTGTTATATTTTTGCCTGCTAACTCCATTTTTTGTAACCCCCTCCCCAGGACGCTTCTGGAAAAGAACTGTTTTCAGCTCTTGTTGTCTTTCCTGGTGAAACCTTTTCAAATAAATAAATGGAAAGTGATGTGGAACCTAACAAGAGGACAGGATAAGATAAACAAGGCTGAGACTGGGAGCTGTGCTGTTCTGTTTTCTGAATATGTGGTGTACAGTCCAGATTAAAGACAGCCCACTGCCCCACCATCCCCAGCCTGCTAGCTGCACTGTGGCCTTACTGGCCCCTGATGAAGAGCCATTACCGTTTCCCTTCTCTGACACCATCCTTGCTTGACCCTGGCTTGCCTCATCTCCTAGTCCTCCCTGATCCCTCCCTCCTCTGACCCTCCCTGCCCTGATCCTCTCCCTCCTCCAGACAGCAGTGGCTCCTCCAGTCAAGGCCAGGCAACTTCCCATCCCAGTCATCGCAGAATACCAGTTACTTTTTGCTACAGCAGCAGCAGTCTCCCGAGTCTGACTTCAGGCCAGGGCAGTAACAGTCTTCAGCTCAGCACTCAGCATGCAGCCTGCCCAATTAGATGACAGTTATTAGCACTCTCCATGAGTCTAAGATCAGACACACATGGACAGCCATGGTCAGCACGGACGGACCATGGAATGGAGTCAGGGACACTCTCAGCTCACTTGCCTACCACACATGCAGAAGACGAGGAGTTGACAATGCATACTGACAGATTCCTCATGCTTTCTGCTTTCAACTTACACCCCCGACATCCTGACATGCGTAATGCGGTGGTGTGACTGCTGCCAGATGCCAGGAAAACTGGGAAACTGAGTCTTTTACTTAGCCCAACCCAAAATACGGGATGAAAGATGTCCTGTATTGATTTAATATGGGACAGGCAATTATTCCATTAAATATGGGAATTCCCTTAAAATGCAGGACTATTGGCAACCCTACAACCATATGAGTGGTCTCAGTGGTGGAATTAATACATTATAGGTTGAGATTGACCAATAATATATTAAAATTAAAAAAACTACCAAAATGTGCCTGTGTTCAAGGCAGCTGTCTGTTAGACATTCTTCACAGAATAAGAGTGGCTCATGCACAGAGCACAGGAGCACTCTAATTAGGCTGGAGCACTCACTCAATCTATGAAATCCAATTTAAGTTGAGTTGGCCTAAAGATATGCTGGTAGCATCTCACTCTACCACCAGGGTGACTGAGGTTCATGTGTGAGCTTCCTAATCCAATTTATTTTGATTAATTTTAATTTTAGTTTAGTTTTTATTGACCGGGAAAGGAGGACTGGGCTAAGCAATTCTGGCTATTTTCAGCTTCGATGGGGGATAAAAATGCAGACTGACATACTGAATCAGGTTCAACTCTCCATGGTATTTTTAGTAAATGGGGAAAATTTGGCCAGGACACTCAGGCAATTCCTTTACTTTTTTCAAGAAGTGCTAAGGGATCTTTAACAAGCACCTGTGCAACCACCAGAACAGGAACACTGGGCATTCATTTAGTATCTCATCTGAAAGATGGCAACTCAGGAGTGCAGCACCCCTGTCATGCTGCAGTACAGTGTCAGTATTGGGATTTACCCCAAAATCCAGTTGTAGTGATAGAATCCACAACTTCCTGGTCTTCCAACCTCAGAGGTGAGTGTGCAACCTGCTGAGCCACCAACACTGCCAAGGCTATATTGATGCCAGGCATATCACAGAAGGAGGTACTTATTTCCCACGGGAAAATGCTGAGCATGGGCTTGTGACAGAAAAGGGGACCAGAACCATGCATTTGTTTGATTGTTATTCTTTTTGAATATGCATCTTCTTCAGACAAGTTGGTTGCCGGATCACATGAGCAAGTATATATGGTAAAGTTAAAGTACAGGTCTGATGCTTCTCATGAGAAAATTAACAGGAAAAGCCATGCAGGAGGCAGTAAAGCAATAAACCCATAAACTCAGTGGGGTATTCTTCCAGGAGATATTCCTATGTTGACCAAAAGGAACCAGGTGGACATCATTATGGTAGCAAGGAAGTGCAGAAGGGTGGGGGGACACACATACACATACACACTGTCAAAGAGGGATGGGCAACATGGGTCTGCCACTCAGAGTGAGTAGGACCCTCCCCACTTGGAGCAAGGCAATATATTGAGAGGCTTATATCCAGCTCACTCTCTTGGACTGAAAAATGTAAAGACCAGAGCCCCTGCCATTACAAAGATTAGCTACGGTAAGACGACACAGTGAGGGAAAAGTGCTTCTTTAGCTAAGGCAGGTGAAGCTTTCCTAGGGGAGGATAGCTTACACTTTTGCTTAACAATACCTATCTGTTTAATGTGATTTTATTTTCTGCTTCTTAGTAAATGTGCAGCCCTTTTGTTTCCTGTAAATACCTCCTGTTGTAAGTACTTACAGTAGTTTAGTAAACAGTCTATTTTTATAGAATCAGTGACTGCTTGAGTGTTATTTAAAAGGGTAATTCTATTTCTGCTGGACTCCGTTGCAGTCCGTCTCTGAGAAAGCACTCTACCCACAGTTATTGTGTTGACCTTCCTGTTCTTATGCAAAGGGGGAAGTCAGAAACAGGCTTCCTGGGCCCTGTTGGTAAAAACACTCAGGTGGTAGCAGTGAACTGGAAGTCCCTAGTGAGGAATTTCTGTCACAACTGGTGGCAGACTGGTGGGATCCTTGTGGCAACTGGTACCAGGCCAGTTTAGAGCAGCGGACAGAGTGCTCTCCTCTGAAGCAGGAACTCAGAGAGAGAGAGAGAAAGCACTCCGGTGCTGGAGTGTTAGCAGAAATATACCTTTTAACAGTAAAACAGGATCTCAAAAGGCTGCACTTTTTTACTACTCTTTTATTTATTTCTAGACAGTTAAGTGCAGTGTAGCTAGAGAAGATGAGCTCCTCGAGCTACAGTATGTAAAATTTCATGTACAGCAGCTTCACGAGCTGGGCACAGGAAGGGGAATTGCCTATGAGGGCATGATAAAGAATGCACTCATAGAAGCCCTGGTGGCACAGGACCAGCTGCAGGAGGAGCAGACAGTCTCAGACAAGCAGGGCACATTACCTGATCAGCAGGCAGTCGCAGAGGAAAGTGACTCAGGTAATCAAGACTTAGGTCACAGTGGCTGAGCAAGGTGGGCACCTTGTGGCACAAGCTACAGGAGCTGTGCAGCCCACACAGCCTTGGCTGGAGATCCTGAAGGCAGAACTTGCTCTGAGGGAGGCTGAAAGGGAGAGAGCAAGGTTGGAGGCTGAGGACAGAGAGAGAGAGAGACCCTGACAGCATGAAATCCGGATGCTGGAGGAGAGAGGAAGGCTGGGGGCAGAGGAAAAAATAGAGGATTCGCCAGCATGAGATACTGATGCGAGAGGAAAAGAAGAATCACCAACACGAGACCCTGATGTGAGCAGAGCACGAGAAAGAATGACAGCATGAGATCAAATTGGAGAAACTGCACCAGCAACAGCGCAACAAAACTTAAGTAATGGCAAGGGTGGTTCAAGCCACAAAGACCCAATTAATTCTAAAATGTTTCTGCAATACCAAGAGGGAGATGATCTTGATTTGTTTCTAAAATCATTTGAAAGGGTCTGTGGGCAATTTAAATTAAATAAAGCGTTGTGGATGAACCATCTCACCCCATTACTTACTGGTCATGCCTTGCAAGCATTTGCTCGAATGGATGACAATGATTGCATGGGTTATGTTAAAGTTAAAAGAATATTATTAAAACATTTTGAATTGACTCCTGAGGCTTATAGATGGAAATCTGGAGAGTTAAGAAAAGGCCCCATAAACAACTATGTAGAACTGCATGTCCAAATGTGTGCTTATTTAGACCACTGGGTGGATGGGGCTAAGGCAAGGACAGTAGAGCAGGTTAAAGATTTAATTGTAAGGGAACAGTTTCTTAAAATTGTACCTGTAGACCTGCATATATGGCTGCTGGACCAGGCATGCAACTCCACAAAGGAGGCAGCAGAAATTGTTGATATGTATATGGCCAGCAGACCACATTGGCAGCTCAAGAACTATGGGGGTGGGGCAGCACCTGGTTTTAAGGGGACCCAGGGAGGACAGCCTAAAGGAAACCAGCCTGCACCCAAGCCCAAAACAGAACCCAATGGTTCAAAGGGAAACAAGGAGCTGGGGGCAAAGGCATACTGGATTTGCCAGAAAGTGGGTCATTTATGTACTCTGCAGTTGGTAAACTGTGAACACACTGTAGTGCCACCAAACTCCACCAAGCATATGCACCCTATTCTAGTCAATAGCACAGTATATAGAAACATAGACTTTGACGGCAGATAAGGACTGCTTGGCCCACCTAGTCTGCCCATTTCCCTACCTAGAGGATAAGCTGCGGATCCTATTTAATGAACAGCCTATTTCTTCCTACCCCCACCCACAAAAACTGCTTTATGTCTGTCCCATGCATTCTTGAATTCCCCCACAGTTTTAGACCCCTTAACCTCCTCAGGAAGGCTGTTCCATGCATCCACCACCCTCTCTATAAAAAAATACTTCCTCACATTGCCCCTGAGCTGTCCCCCCTCTATCTTCAAATTGAGTGCCCTTGTTCTTGCACATCTCTTTTTCTGAACTATGCTACATTCTTGGACTTTGTTGATTCCACTTAGAGATTAAACATTTCTATCATGCCCCCTCATTTCCTCAAGAGTATACATATTAAGCTCCTTTAGTCTCTCCTCGTATGGCTTCTCTTGCAGACCCTGCACCATTTTAGTTGCCCTCCTCTGAACTGCCTCCATCCTGTCTATGTCCTTGTGGAGATGGGGTCTCCAGAACTGGATGCAGTACTCCAGATGGGGTCTCACCAACTGTCTGTACAGAGGGATAACAACTTCCTGTTTTCTGCTGGTGATACCACTCCCTATACATCTCAGTATCCCCCCAGTCCTCCCTACCACCTTTTCACATTGCTTGCCAACCTTAAGGTCATCTGATATGATTACCCCCAGGTCCCTTTCCATTTTTGTTGTTGTTACTCACCCCCCATAGTGTAATCTTCCCCTGGGTATTTGTTTCCCAGGTGCATTATTTTGCACTTCTTTGCATTGAATCCAAGCTACCATACTTCTGACCAATCCTCCAACCTTGCCAAGCCCCTTCTCATCCTTTCCATGCCTCCTTGTGTATCAACCCTGTTGCAGATCTTTGTGTCATCTGTAAAGAGGCATACTTTGCCTTCCAGTCCCTCTGCAATGTCACTTATAAAGACATTGAAAAGGACTGGACCCAGTACTGAACCCTGTGGTACCCCACTAGTAACCCCTCTTTCTTCAGAGTGGACTCCATTTACAATTACCTTCTGTGTCCTGTTGTCCAGCCAATATTTTACCCAGACTACCACCCTGGGACCCACTCCCAGGCTGGTTAATTTGACTATTAATATTTTGTGTGGGACTGTGTCAAATGCCTTGGTAAAGTCTAGGTAGATCATA
The DNA here is from genome assembly GCA_016271365.2 of Neoceratodus forsteri. Classification (NCBI taxonomy): domain Eukaryota; kingdom Metazoa; phylum Chordata; order Ceratodontiformes; family Ceratodontidae; genus Neoceratodus; species Neoceratodus forsteri. Next base: position 409,073,941 of record CM028133.1, on the reverse strand, counting down.
TCCACAGCCCCTCCCTGGTCTACTACTTTGGTCACCCAGTCAAAGAAATCAATTAGATTCGTCAAGCATGACCTTTCCGCTGTGAATCCATGCTGCCTTGGGTCCTGTGCCCCACTGGCCTCTAGGTACTCAACAATTCTTTCCTTCAGAAGTGACTCCATCACTTTCCTTACCACACAGGTGAAACTGACAGGTCTGTAGTTTTATGCCTCTATCTTGGTCCCACTTTTGTGAAGAGGAATCACATCTGCCTTTCTCCAGTCCTCAGGTACCACACCATCCTCCCATGATTTATTAAAAAGGGTAGTCAGTGGTGTCACTAGTTCTCTGCTTAATTCTTTTAGAATTCTGGAGTGAATTCCATCTGGCCCCATTGCTTTGTCCACCTTCAGTTTTAGGAGTTCTTTCAGAACCCTTTCTTCTGTGAAAGGACTGGGATTGACCCCCCTATCCAAAGTGCTTCAGTTAATTGGATTATGCACCTCCCCCACCTCCTCTTTTGTGAATATTGAACAGTAGTATTCATTCAGTATCCCTGCTTTTTCACTGTCCCTCGCCACCCTCCCACTGTCCATTCTATTCAGCCTCACTATCCCTCCCTTTGTCTTTCTATGCTCCCTGACATACCTATAAAAGGTTTTATCCCCCTTCTTAACCGAGTTGGCTATCTTTTCCTCAGTTTGGGCCTTTGCTATTTTGACTACCCTCACTGCTTCCTTCTGCCTTAACTGATACAGTTCTCTGTCCTGCTCCTTCTGTGTTTACTAATACTCCCTAAATGCTATCTTTTTATCCCTAACCATCACCGCCACCTCTTTTGAAAACCATAGTGGCTTTTTCTTTCATTTGGATTTGTGTTTTTGCATCACACAAAGGCTTGTTGCCTCTGTGATGGCAGTTTTGATATTTCCCCATTGCTGCTCCACCCCTCCTTCTAGCCTGTTTGCTAGTGCTTCTCTAAGGCACTCTCCCATCTTGCCAAAGTTAGCCCTCCTGAAGTCCAGAATCCTCACTTTTGTATGGCTTGACTCTGTAGCTGGGTTTATCGTGAACCACACTGTTTGGTGGTCACTTGTTCCCAAATGGTTACCCACTTCTAGATCTGAAATCCTCTCACTGTCCTCATTTGAGAGTACGAGGTCTAAGATTGCTCCCTCACAAGTAGATTCCAAATCTAGCTATTTGAGGCATGCCACCTGAAGGGCATCGAGAATGGCCCTGCTTTTGGATGTATCTGCAGCAAAGGTGCTCCAGTTGACATCCAGCATATTAAGGTCCCCCATCAACAGTATCTCCCCTTTCTCTGCCATCTTAAGTATGCCTTCTATCATATCCTTGTCCATTTCCTGCCTCTGGCATGGGGGTCTATATACAACCCCTGTGCGGATAGTGGTGTCATTTCCAGTCTCTGAGGTGACCCACAGTGCCTCCTCTCCTCCCTGCTTACTCTTTTGTTCAGTTGCTTTTATCCCTTCCCTTACATAAAGAGCTACTCCACCCCCTCTTCTCCTCTCTCTGTCTCTCCTGTAGGTTGTGTGCACTGGTATGTTAACATCCCAGTCATGGTTATCTGTGTACCATGTTTCTGTGACTGCTATGATATCCAGGCATCCCTCTTCCATCAAGGCCACCAGTTCAGGAAGCTTGTTGCCTAGACTATGAGCATTGGTACTCATTACCCTCCATTTCTTGATGATCTTACCCCTTTTTGCCCCATCCCAGTCCTTATTGTGTGTGTCACTTTCTCCATTTACCCCTGAGCTTCTCCCTATTGACATCTCTATGTTGGTGTCTACCTCACTTAGTACCCTGATTTTTGGGGGCTAGGATTTCCCTGCTTCTCTCCAGTGTCTCCCCCATTGGCTAGATTAAATGCTTGCCAATGAAGAATTTAAACCTCTCATCTAGGATCCTGGTTCCCCTCCTGGACAGATGCAGACCATCACACCAGTATAGGCCTGCATCCCTCCAGGTGGACCCCAGTCCCCAATGAAGCCAAATCCCTGAGCTCTGCACCAGTTTTTCAACCACTGATTGAATCCCATGTTGTGGAGCACCCTAGCCTCACCCATGCCATAGCCAGACAGCACCTCCGAGAAGGTTACCGTGTGTGCTATTTGTCTAAGGCCCCTCCCCATCTCCACAAATGCTTCTTGCACTGCTCTGATCCCTTTCTTAGCCAGGTCATTTGTCCCTAGGTGGACAATGACCTCCAGCTCCTTCCTCTGTGCAGCTGCTGCTACGATCCTAAGGATTCGCTCCCTGCCCCTCCAAGCCATGGCACCAGGCAGGCACCTTACCTCCCTCTCCCCTTCCTCCCCCAGTTCTACCTTCCTAACAATGGAGTCCACCACCAGGAGTTGTTTCCTTCCCCTGTGGGGTCCCATGCCACCCTCCTATGGGTCTCCTTTGTGGAGATTCCCAGCATCCTCCTTGATCTCCACTGTGGGTGCCTCCATAGAGGAACCACACTTTTCCAGAATGGCATAGAAATTGTGGAGAGGTACAACTGGAGGGATGCACCTCTGTTTTACCACCCTCACCCTCCCTGAGCCCATTGTGGTCCAACCGCTCCTCTTTCTTGGCAACCTCTGAGGCAATGGAAGTGACCCTGGTGGTCCCTGGGTGGGAGAGGAGGTCCCACAAATCCTGGCCAACTCAGTCTGGAGATGAGCAACCTCCTCCCTCAGCCCAGAGAGGTACCTGCAGATGGGACAACACCGCATCCTCCAGAATGTGTCCCGGAAGATTGCTGCGCCACAGTCACTGCACTGCACCACTACCATCATGTCTTATTTCTGGCCCCCTAATTGTTGTTTTGAATACTTACTTTTTCATCTGTTTGTTTATTTCTTTTTTTTCTGTCCCTACTTACGTACTGCATCTGTGTCCTTTTAGCTCCAGATCTTCCTGTTCTGAGACAACAAGTTCCTATATTTCTCAGTAGTTAGAGTCAGACCTCCAGCAGCTAGGGGGAATGGAGAGCTACTCTTGCCCTTTTAGGATGGTGAGACTTTGGTGGCTCTGTGATCACTCGCTTCCTGCTCCCAAACAGGAAGTTCCTCTTGACAGTTAAGTCATGTGCCTATAAAAGTAGAACTGCCTTTGAGTGCGGGGTGGAGGGTAGGGAAGGAGGGCAATATAGTCCCAGTAGAGAAGTTTAGTTATACTAGCAGCTCCTTCATCCTGATGCTCTGCTTGTTTTCTGGCAGAAGTTATCTAGAGCAGTGTTTAACTCTGTTTTAACCTGGCTCCTTCTAGCTAAGCCACTCCCTCTACTTTGCAAATCTTTCTACACGTAGTTAATTTCACAGATAATTTCCTTTGGCAACCTGTGACAAGCACCTAGATAACTACACAAATAACACAGATAACAGATAACAATTCACTTCAACTAACTCTGACAAACACACTTTTTTTTAACTGAAATTGAAGGTCCCAGTACAAGAGTTCTAGTTCTTAGTCCCAGTAGATAAGCTTAGTTATATCAGTAGCTCCTTCCTCCTGGTGCTCTGCTTGTTCTCTGGCAGAAGTTATCTAGGGCAGTGCTTAACTCTGGTTTTAACCTGGCTCCTTCTAGCTAAGCCACTCCCCCTACTTCGCAAATCTTTCTACACTTAGTTAATTTCACAGATAATTCCCTTCAGCCTCCTGTGACAAGCACCTAGATAACTACACAGATAACACATATAACAGATAATTCACTTCAACTAACTCTGACAAACACATTAACTTTTTTTTACCCTAAATTGAAGGTCCCAGTACAAGAGTTCTAGTTCTTAGTCCCAGTAGATAAGTTTAGTTATACCAGCAGTTCCTTCCTCCTGGTGCTCTGCTTGTAACACATGGATTGAGGGACTCTGGTGCCTCCATCTCCATGGTAAGACAGGAGCTGATCCAGGTGGAGCAGATTCTGCCTGGGCAGTTCTCCAAAATTTGGGAGGGTCACGGATCCAGTGGTCCAAGTGTCAATGGCCCAGGTCTTCCTAAGCTGGGAGGGTGGCTATGGGGCACAGGAGGTGAGAGTGGTACCTGATCTCCTTGTGGATGTGATCATGGGGAATGATTCTGACCACAGGGAAAACCTATTATGTGTTACTATCCATAGCCAGGCAAAGGGCTAGCTTCTGAGGGTAAGGAGGGGGTGACACAGCCCATGCAGACCAATGCCTCAGCAGCTGAGGAAGTGGCTAGTATGGGGGAAGAGCTAGCTAGTAGCAGCATCTCTGAGCCCCAGCTGCAAATGGAGGAGGTTGCCACCAGAAGCAGCTTTCCTTCTGAAAGGAAACTAGGGAAGGTCAGACATGAGGAGTTGGGCAGGGCACAGTGAGCTGGTCCTACCCTTCAAAACCTGAGAGAGATAGCAGATGGTACTGAGGCCTCTCAAGGGTGTAAAAAGTCAGTTTATTGGGAAAATGGGCTGTTGTACAGGGAGTGTACACCACAGAGAGGTACTCCAGTAGCTGGTAGTCCCCCAGGACTACCGAAAGCAGCTTCTGACCCTGGACCATGACATTCCTCTTTCAGACCTCCTGGGTATTACCTGCACAAAAAAGTTGCTTGCCAACAACTTCTTTTGGCCAAGCCTGTACACAGATGTGGCAAATTTCTGTTGGATTTGTGCACAGTGCCAGTGGGTTGGGAAGGTTGGGGACAAAGTTAAGGCAGCTTTGGTGCCCTTGCCTATTATCGATGAGCCTTTCAAGAGGGTAGCCATGGACATAGTGGGGCCTCTAAGTACTCCAAGTTGCACAGGCAAATGATTCATACTAGTTGTGGTGGATTATACAACCAGGTACCCTGAGGCAGTGGCAATGTCCTTCATTGAGGCAGAAAAGGTAGCTGATGAGTTCCTGAGAATCTTTAACTGAGTGAGATTTCCCCAGGAGATTTTGTCAGATCAGGGGATGAATTTCATGCTGTTCTTAATGACCCATTTGTAGGAAAAGTGCAGGGTGAAACAGCTCTGAGCTTCACTCTATCATCCCTAGACAAATGGCATGGTTGAGCAGTTCAATGGGACCTTTAAAACTATGCTTAGGGCATTTGCAGACCAGCACAAAAGGGAGCTGGGAAAATATTTGCCCCATCTTCTCTTTGCATACAAGGAAGTTCCACTGGAGTCCACAGGGTCTTCACTCTTCAAGCTCCTCTTTGGTCACAGGGTGAGGGGCCCCTAGATTTAGTCAGGGATGAATGGGAAGGTAACCATGCCACCCAAAGGGAGTCTGTTTTGGAGTATGTCCTAAATTTCAGGGCCAGGCTTAAGGAGCTCATGGGGCTTGCCCAGGAGCACTTAGCCACTGCACAATAGCAACAGAAAGCCTGGTATGACCGTGGGGCCAGAACCGGAGATTACAAAGTTGGGCAGCGAGTGATGGTACTCATACCAGTCTAACACAATAAACTGCAGGCAGCATGGGAGGGTCCATTTTCCATAATCTGGAAGCTGAACAATGCTAACTATGTAGTAGGGCTGCATAACAGAAGGCGCAGGCAGAGGGTATATCATGTGAACATGATGAAGCCCTACTACGATAGGGAGGAAATGATTCTCGCTGTCTGCAGCACGCCATAAAGAGGGGAAGGAGGCTGATCTCCTGGTGGACCTCCTTGGTGAAGCCCAGGAGGGATCTTCCATGAATAATCTCACCCTCTCAGAGCAGCTGACACTGGCTCAAGCTGATGAGATGAGGGGTGTACTGCATGACTTTGGGGACATGTTCACTGGGCATCCTGGTTACACCACAATGACTGAACACCATGTGGACACTGGGGCCTAAGTTCTGCTGAGGCAGTCCCCCTACAGGGTACCCGAGGGGGTTAAGAAGACCATGCTGGAGGAACTTATTGAGATGCTGGCCTTGGGAGTGATACAGGAGTCCAATAGCCCTTGGGCTTTACCTGTGATCCTGATCCCCAAGAAGGATGGTACCACATGGTTTTGTGTCAACTATCAGAGGCTCAACAGCTGTATGGAGTCTGATGCCTACCCATGCCCAAAACAGATGAAACCTTGGAACAGCTGGCGGAGCACAGTTCCTGACCACAATAGACCTGACGAAGGGCTACTGGCAGGTGCCATTCACTCCCGCAGCCAGGGAGAGGGCTGCTTTCATTACCCCATATGGCTTATTTGAATTCAGAGTAATTCCATTTAGGATGAAGAATGCACCCTCAGCCGTTCAGATGCTAGTGGATTGCATCCTGGCAGGGGCAGGTGAATACGCACTGGCTTACATGGATGACATCGCCATTTATAGCCAGACATGGGAGGATCACATCAGGCATGTGAGGGAGGTGTTCCGCAGATGTAAGGCTGCAGGGCTGACAGTTAAGGCAGAAAAGTGCCAAGTGGGCTTGGCTGAAGTGTTCTATCTTGGGCAGTGGACAAATCTGTCCAGAGCCAGCAAACATTGATGCCATCCAGGCCTGGCCCACCCAAGCCACAAAGAAACAGGTGAGGGCATTTCTGGGAACAACGAGGTACTACAGGAGGTTTGTCCCTCACTACAGCGATGAGGCCAAACCCCTGACAGACCTGACAAAAAAGAGAATGCCTGAGAAAAAAGTTCTCTGGACAGAGGACTGTGAGTCCACTTTCCAACGGTTGAAGGAGGCATTATCTGGGTTACCTGTGCTGCCTAGCCCCAATTATGACCTAAAGTTTTATAGGACATGTGGATGCCTCAGACCATAGGCTGGGTGCCGTCCTGAGCCAGGTTACACCACAGGGAGAGGAGCACCGCAAAGTGTACCTGAGTTGGAAGCTCTAGCCCAGGGAGAAGTCATATGCCACAGTGGAGAGGGAATGTCTGGGGATAGTATGGGCCCTTCAGAAGCTGCAGCCATACCTGTATGGGAGGGAGTTCACTGTGGTCATTGATCACAACCTCTTGACATGGCTCTATAGGACTAGTGGGCAAAACACAAAGTTATTGCGCTGGAATTTGGTACTGCAGTCATACAATATGATCATTCAGCACCGAAGTGGGGCAAAGAATGCCAATGCAGATGGACTGTCGAGGTAGGGCAAAGAGCATGGCATGTTCCATTAAGCACTCCCCAAGTCTTACATGAACTGCAGTGTCTCTTGGGGGTTGCTTGAAAGAGACATGCCTTCATTTCTGAAAGGGGGGAGATGTGACAGAAAAGGGGACCAGAACCATGTATTTGTTTGTTTGTTATTCTTTTTGAATATGCATCTTCTTTGGACAAGATGGTTGCCAGATCACATGAGCAAGTGTATATGGAAAAGTTAAATTACAGGACTGATGGTTCACATGAGAAAATTAACAGGAAAAGCCATGCAGGAGGCAGTAAAGCAATAAACCCATAAACTCAGTGAGTAATGCTTCCGGGAGATATTCCCATATTGAACAAAAGGAACCAGGTGGACATAATTATGGTAGCAAGGAGGTGCAGAAGGGTGGGGGGACACACATGCACACACACACTCTCAAAGAGGGCTGGGCAACATGGGCCTGTCACTCAGAGTGAGTAGGACCCTCCCCACTTGGAGCAAGGCAATATATTGAGAGGCTTATATCCAGCTCACTCTCTTGGACTGAAACACCTAAAGACTAGAGTCCCTGCCATTACAAAGACTAGCTAAGGTAAGATAGCACAGTGAGGGAAAAGTGCTTCTTTAGCTAGGGCAGGCGAAGCTTTCCTAGGGGAGAATAGCTTAGACTTTTGCTGTACAATACCTGTCTGTTTAATGTGATTTTATTTTCTGCTTCTTAGTAAATGTGCAACCCTTTTGTTTCCTGTAAATACATCCTGTTGTAAATACTTGTAGTATTTTAGTAAACAGTCTATTTTTATAGAATCAGTGACTGCTTGTGTGTTATTTAAAAGAGTAATTCTATTTCTGCTGGACCCTGTTGCAGTCCGTCTCTAAGACAGCGCTCTACCCACAGTTATTGTGTTGACCTTCCTGACCTTGTGCAAAGGGGGAAGTCAGAAACAGGCTTCCTGGGCCCTGTTGGTAAAAAACCCAGGTGGTGCCAGTGAACTGGAAGCTCCTAGTGAGGTATTTCTGTCACAGGGCTGTTCAGCATTTACATAACCCCTCTCTTCTATCCAAGGAGCGGTATTGGAATGAGATGTGCAGGCAGCTGCATACCCACCATCCAAGTTCTAGGGAAGGTGTAGCCATGATAATCCTGATCATTGTAATGGGAGATTTGGGACAAATAGGGAAAGTGGGAGAAACAAACTAATAAAAAAGCCAAGTAGTGGTAACCAAGGAATACAGGAAAACCCTATCTTGGTCCATCATAGTGCAGTGTCTGGCCCATTGCTAAACATAAACACTGCTTCTAGTTGCAGTGAAGAGAAATACATTGGGATTTTTGATTTGACTCCCTTACAATATTTAAGTATTATGAGTCTTACCAAATAAAAAGAGACAAGGTGATTGTGTGTGTGTGTCTCTCTCTCGAGGAGGGGGGCTTTCCAGTAAACAGTGGCAGTCATGTTATTCACCGACTGTGCTCTAATGTCATTTCTCTTGATATTCAAGGCAGCAATTACCTCAGTGTCAGGAGGCAAACATAATGGACCTTTTGTCTATGTCCCACTGTTTTCTTGAATTACTCAACTGTGTGAAACTCTTCCCATATTTAGTACATTCATACAGACTCACACAAATTTGCTGGCATTTTCTAAGCCTTCTAGTCTGACTAACATCCTCCTCCTACTCCCTCCTCCTCAATACCTCTCTCTTGAAGTAATGTCTTGAAATGTATGGTTTTAGCTAATGATGTGACAGAAGTGACCCTTTTTCTTGAGTCAAGGCATTTTCTTTATTTACATTCTTTCCCACTTCACTGGCTAGGCCCTCTTTCATACCGGCTTCCCTAGCCCTGTCACTCGCCTTCTCACGGGCTTACCTTCCAACTCCATCCTCCACTTGTTTCACCCTTTCAGCAAAGAGTGGTTGATTAGGCTTCTGGTGGCATGGATCAGGTCTCAGATAGGAGGACAGCCATATCGCCAGTGCAGGCCCTGGGGGGGGAGTCGGATTTCATCCTGCCTTGATGGGACTTTCCACTTTTTCTGGTCTCATCCCTTGAGATGCAGGCAGCACAGGTGCATATATACAAGCACGACTGTATTTAGTGCAACACCAACCAGCATCCTCTCTCCCCATGCAACTCCAACTGCACTGCCACCTGTGGTCACCAAGCTGGCAGTAGAACAGCAGAGCTGGCAACCCTTCCTCCCCGGTAGAGGAGACCATCCTCTGGGAAGCTCGATCCTCATCCCCCCAGCTTTCCCCTTAAGACCCACACTCATTCCCAAATGTGGGTCTCTTCCTCATCCCCCCAACTTGCCCCTTAACACCCACGCTCATTCCTAAATGCGGGTCTCTGGCATCATGAGCATTTTATTTACATTTCTCTTAGGATAAAGTTTACAGATTTAGTCTGTTGCTGATGAAATGATAGAAATGAACCTCATCATTGAGCAAGGCTGTATTCAACACTGTGTTAGTCTCTCATATTTGCTGCAAAAGCTTATATAAAACTAATCAACATTCCTTAAATTGTGTATTTTTACAATTCAGTGTATCACCGTTATAAGTAGGATAGTTAGGTGTGCCTGGCATGTCTTTTCATCAGTTGCACCAAGGACCACTGGGACTAGCTCTGTGTTTTCATCCACATATTCCTTATCTCTGATTCATCTCTTGTTGTTTAATACATTTTGGCCCCGCTATGTGCACCATATTATTCTCACTAGGGACTTACACTTTGATTAGAAAGGTTGTTATTGGGTGTTTTTGTATGACTAGCATCTAACTTTAATCTACTGAGGTATCATTACCATTTCTAGGTTCTCTGCAATATTATCAAGTGTGTGATGCCAGTCTTTTCTTTAATGTAGGGATATGACAGTGTTCATATTATTCACTGGATTCAACTATCCATGTTAGTCTATCCATATTACTGTGTTCTTCTGTGAACAGAACATCTGCAATGCCTGCGTCACAGCCAGACACAGATTAAAAATGCTCTATAAATCTACATCTGCATCTATAAATCTAAAGCTACAGAATCTGCATTTGTAAGTTTTACAACTGTTTTGCCATTGTTGTTTCATTGTCAAAGCTAAGTTTGCCTCTCCTTCATTATATACATCTGTTCTTGGTCAACATAAGACTGTTGCAATACAGTCTTGTATTTTCAAATATAACTGTACTCCATCCAGTTGTCTTGCTGTCTTTTATGTTGGAATAGACCTTTGAAAAGTCTATTCTGCTTCTTATACCATAATGTCCTTTGCAACCTAGACTTCTGCCTAGGGTCCCCATTGAAAATGAGCTCAATTGGGGTCTGATCATGTTCACATCATATGACAATAATTGTGAATAAAAGCTTACTTATTTACTTACTTTGGAAGTTCTGTGTGTAGTGTGAAATGCCTGCCCTGGTATGATTATGAATGTAGACAGGCTTGTTAGTTTAATCATGTAGGACCTTAAGGATATCAGGATCCTGTCATGTAATTTAGTAAGACTGTAAGTTTGTAAATACAGACCTGTATGTGTAGTCCATCTTTTCGAGACCCATGCCTCCTTCAGATCTTAGGATTTCCAGTCTTGGGATCCACTGGGTCTGTTTGCAAATTAATTGGCAGAAGTGAAGGAGTTTTCTTGTTATTACATATAGCTGGTTAAGGGCTCTCTAAGGCCAGTTGGCATATGGTTTGTACATCATTGCCTGTTGTCAAAAGCATATTATGAGTTTTTGTTTCCTAAGATATACCTTGCTGATCTTTTTCCATCCAGTTGTGACAGACTATTGCTCTTTTGTCCAGCCACCCAAAATATGTTCATACTTTGTAATGTTGAAGCTATTATATGTTGAAGCTATTATATGTTGCAGCTCTTACTCTAAGTCCACTCTAGCCAGACTGGATCCACTCTACCACTTCTTCTGCCACTTTACCCTGAACTGCCCACCCCATACCCCCCACTGCTCCCTTTACACCTCCATCTCCCTTCACTCCCTTAAAGCCAGATGCTTTGCTCATTGCTCCTCTTTTTTGCTAAAGACTGGCTAGGATCCCTCCCCTCTTACCTCTCCTCCCTCTCTCCCCCTTCCTTCCTTACTCCTACACACTTCGCAGCTCTTGCTTTCACTCCCTAGCACTCTGTTCTAGGTCATGTTCGGCTGGACAGGCTGCTTTCTTCTTCCCCTTTCCTAAACTATGGAATTATCTCACACTTTCCATCTGCTCTGCACTGCACCTTCCTTTCATACAGTACTCTCTCCTCTCTTCTATGAGACTTCATGTTGCCTTCCAGCAAATGCTCCCGATTCTCCACCTCTACACCTCCACTAAACTACTCCCCCCACCATCTCCTCCTGTCTCCTGTTTCCCCCATAACCTGCCCTGGCACCCTGCTTACCCCCACCCAGTAAGCTACTGTACCTACACCTATAGCTTTCTGTACCTACACCTGCAGAGTTCTGGTTGCGCTTATGTCATAGCCTCTGCTATATCCAGGTCTAACATAAGTTGCAAATTGTGTTCTCTTCCTGCCTTGTAAATAATGCTTTGATTTGTAAAGCTTTGCCTCCCATACCCCTTACCCCCAGAATGCATTTGGAAAGGCGTTGCTACTCAGCTCAGCATGCTTTTCTCGGTGAAAGTTAGAAAATAAATGAATAAATTATCCAACTCAATATTCTTACTTACTAATGTCACCAAATGTGTATTTTATTGCTAATACTATGACAAGAATTAAATCCTTATCCTTAACCTAGATTATGCTCAAAATCAGTAATGTTTTGGTAAACAGAAAGGTAGAGAGAACTTTATTTATATAGTGCATTTCTGCAGCCCAAAGCACTTCACATACATTTTTAAATTCAGACAGGCTATATACTTATTGCAAAAATTTGAACAGGTAAAGTTAAAATATTATGTCTACTCAGATTATGGCAGTCACCCCAAAAAAAACTAATTCAGAAAAAGCCTTTGCATTAGTTTTAATTTAAATATTTCCAGTAAGGAAGCAGTACGGTTAGATCTTAGGACAGCATTACAAAGCAATTGAGTGGCACAGAAAATGCCTGGTCCCCTTTGATTTTGGTCTTAAAGAAGGGACCATCAAATGTCCCTTGGTGACTGAATTAATCATTCTCTTAACTCCAACATCTTCATGCAGGTTGCAAGTAAATCCCAAATGTAGTGAGGGCCTAGTCCACTTATGGCCTTATAAACCAGAGATAGTATTTTAATATCAGCTTGCGACTTCACTAGCAGCTAGTGTAAACCACACAGAGCAGGTCTCATATGTTCAAATTTTAACATGCCAGTCAATGATTTGGGAATGAGGGAGGCAGTATAGCGCAGTTTTTTAAAGTTCTAAGCTGCAAATCTGGTGACATCCAGCAAACCAGACCTGGGTTTGAATCCCACAGCTTCCACTTGCATACTGTGTGACCCTGAGCAAGTTACTTAACTTCCCTGTGCTCCTAGGTCGCACCTGTAAAAAAGCTTTCTGCTTAGTGTGCTACTCCTGGTTAAAACAGCTAAATAAAATAAAAAAGAATTGATATGAAGGTAGTGGAATGGTATGTTATGTTTGCAGGACTCACTCTACTTTTCTGGCACTAGTAGTGCCCAAATATCTTATTTGCCAGGATAGGGGTGGAGGATGGTAAATTGTGTGCTGCTATGGGAAGGGGTACAGAGGGGCTTTCAATGACCAGGTATGATGGAAGGAAAGTGGGAAAATGTGCTACATGGGTGGGATGGTTTTAATGCTGTTTTTTTTTTCCCTTAAAGTAAATCTTAAGGTAATGGCATATCACTAGAGATGGGTGAAGTCATCAAAATTTGCTTCAGGACTTAATTTGTGAATTTTGCACAATTTGCAAAGTGTAATTCATGGAATTCACGGATTGTAAAGTGTGGAATTTTTGCCCCCAAAGTGTGGAATTTCGACTGTGAAATTCCACACTTAGCAGCAAAAACTTCACAATTCGGGCAAAGTCAAAGTTTCTGAAGTCTGGGGAAACTTTGCAAAGCTCTGCAAAATGTGAATTATTGGCACTTTGCGTGAACTACGCCGGTGAAATTTTACTTCACCAAATCTCTACACATTATCTTCACTGGTGCTGGCAAAGTGCAGCAGAAACTTACAGTTAAAATTCTGCTCAAATTATGTCACTAAGTTTGGAAACTGATAATTAATTGAAAAATAAATAGTAGACAGAAAACAGGCAACATTAACAAGGGACTCTAAATAAAGAAAAAAAGACTTTAAAAACACACACAAAGTAATACACTGGGGGTGTTAAACAGACTTTACACATAACCCAATTTCTAACTATTCATAGAATGAAAAGTATGAGGTTTATATTCCCCTTATGGAAGGAAGAAAGTCTAGGTCCATTATATAAGTAACAGACCCCAACAGTTTATAAACAAGAATGAATAACTGTGCTCTGTATGAGTAATAATTTATAGGGATTCCTGAACTGCTTAACTCATTGAGCCCTGGTGGCCATTTTGGGTCAGATTAATACCCAGGGTACCCTGTGATCCCCTTGGCAAACAGACATTTGCCCAGGGTTACCTTAAAGAGCCCCTAGCGCAGTTGAGACAATTTTGGAAAAATACAATACTGAGACATACACGTAGGTTATTTTTCATTTTTTACTCTATAATTATCATGTTTACTTCCTTTTTACTAAGGGTATTTGCATGAAAATAGTATTCATGCTTCATCAACACACTTAAAATTAAACCAAAAGTTTCAAAGAGGGACATCACCACTGTCCCGATGTAAAGAAAGTACCAGAAAATTATCTTACCAGACCTTCTTTGCAGTGCAAAAGATTTATTAAACCCCAATGACAGAACTTAGAGAGGTAGCTACAGATAGATCTTACCACAGGTAAATTGAAACTGAACAGCCACCACTCACATATCCTGACTGTAGCTGGGGAGAGAAGGCAGAAAATATTTTTTGAAATGGCATCAGCTGGCTTCCATGGGATATTACAATTCACATTGGCTGTCAAATGAACATGTGGTGCATCAGAAGTAAATACTTTTGAGTATACCGGTGAAACGGCAAATAAATTACGTAGAGCGGGCTCCTGGTGTTGTCATCAGCTGCATGGCAACTTAACTTGAGAACTTCCAGCTAATGTTCCAGAATCTGTCTTCAGTCCAGCACTGCAATTAACCTAGATGTTGGCCTACGGGGAAGGGGGGGAAGTCGACACCCCTCATCCTTGGCCCTGTTGGGGGGACCCATGGGGGATTACTGGGTGGGTCAGGTGTGGGATTGTCAGGGACAAAGAGCAGACCTCTCTGAGGGAGGGGCCAAGTCGCCTGCCAGCTCCAGGACAGGGGAAAAAAAACACATGATAACAGACTTCATAATGACTATCAGGAACTAGCCGAATGAAACTATCCAGGGGACACCACAAAAAGGTCCAAAAGTCCAGCGGGTGTTAGCACTCCAGGCCACAGCTCAATCCCTAACCTCCATGCCACCTGCCTCCCCACCTGCCAGTGATTCAGAGCAACAGACATAGTAATCACAGCTAAGGAGCTCTTCCAGGCACTCCACCAAATGAATGCCACTTTGCAACGTCTTGAGACAAAAGATTCTGAGGAGTGCAGAGATTTAAACATTTTGGAGCAGCAGACTGGTGCCATTGAGTCCCACCTAACAGAATATTCTGACATGGTGGACGTTCACAACAGAGCCCTACTGGAACTCCACAGATAGGAACTGGAGATGTAACAAACAATATAAGAGCTATAAAACAAAAATAGGCACAACAACATTCATATACATGGCGTGCCTGAAAGGACAGAACAGAGACATGCATACTTTCATTGGTTCCTTTATTAAAGAACTCTTGTACTTGCCAGCTGATAAAAACCTGAATATCAGTTATACTCATTGGGCTCTAGTGCCTTCTGCCAAAGAAACCAGTGCAACACCTCATTTCATTATCCTTGCTTTTCTGGACTTCAGGGTAAAGAAGGAAATTTTACATACAGCCTAGGCTAAAAAAGATGTGATCTTTGGAGATGTAAAGAATCTTTTTTGAACACAATTATACCCCCCAAATAGTGCCACACTGGAGAAAGTATTGGCAGTTCAGAAAGCTCTAAAACAAAAAGGTCTCAGCCCCACTCAGATTGATGACAGACTCAGGGGTTAAACATTTTTCAGAGCTCTCTGAATCCAAATCCTGTCTGACTGACCTGACTATTAATCTTGAGGAGCTCTCTATACCTACTAAATTCAAGGCAGTGGCACAGAAATCAGGGCATCAACAAGGGGATTCTGATTCTGCTGGACAGTGGGAGAAAGCTACAAAATAACTTTGGGCATCCATAGCCACACAGCATGTTTCTACCCAGGCAAAAGGACAGACTAATCCAGGACAGCAGTGGAAACAAAGTGCAGAAGTTCCGTGATCCTTACTACCATTTACTTGTAAGGCCAAATGAGATGCTGGCTTATAGACTAATTTCCGTTACTTTCCTCCTAGAGGACAAGCAGTCATTTCCTTTGCAGAACTGTGACTTAGGACTTTTTCCTTTTAAATTGCTGAACTGGATATATGCTAGAATACCATTTACTATTCACCAACCCCGGCTTGGTCATGCAAGGTAAGTTGAGCCAGCAAAGGGGGGGGGGGCACCTGATGATAATTTTTGCTGTGGTGTTTGTGACAGGCTGGGGGTCGGGTACCTGCCCCTGGGGGTGGGATTACCTTCTTGGTTGGGGTCCAGCTTGGGCACACTGGTTTGTGGGACCTTTACTGAGTAGCTCTTGGACAGAAAAGTTAATTGATTTTGCTGGCCAGGGTGGTTCTATTTCTGGTGACTCTATCACCTAGAAAGGTCCGATAGTCCCCTCTTAGCTGACAGTTTTCTTATACCTGTTGAGGTACCTATTGAGTGCCATACTTCACTTTCAGGTCTAGCACAGGCCATATGGATGTAAAACATTGACAGGAACCTCAGCAATTGACAGGGGAGGCCACGCACCTCTCCATGGTCGACAGAAGGTATCCCTATAGTTGTGTATTTCCTTTTTGACCTGAATAGGGTTAGTGTTAAAGGGCTTCCACTACCAATGCTTTTTGCTTGGGTGATCAATTGCATTTGTAACTCAGACAGGGTGATGACTCACTGGGTGGGGAGGGAGGCCAAAGAGTACCAGGCAGAAACAGTTGGCACATCATTCTGTTTTTCTCCTCTTCTTATCTATACATAGCAGTTCAGTTTTCTGGTGTAAAATGAGGGCTAAATGCTCCTGGGGATGTCCCCAAAGTCCTGGGGGGGGCGGGTGCTGGGTCTGGTTCTCTGATAAGGTCTGGCTGCAAAACAGCAAGTTAATCTTGTACATTTTTGAGGTGTGCATGGGTGTGGTTGCCCTCTTTCTCCTTGCTAGCTTAGCTTTTAAGGTTTATAAAAAGTAAGGAGGAATCGTGTCTACACCAATGGATTTCTGGTGCAGCTGGGTAGGTGTTGGTGGACTCTTTCCACAGGTTCCTGTGTAGATCCTCTACCATGTCTCGCTACCTGCAGCAGCTCTTTATTAAATATTGGGAGCTTGCATAGCCTCTTAGATTGCCCACTTTTTGAGGGCAATCTGAGCTAAAGAACCTATGCTCTAAGGGTTCTTTTGAACTCCCAACTTAACCAAACATTAGTGGGAGTGGACTGGGTATAGTTACCTTGAAGCTAAGGTTGTGTGATATCAGAATATTTCTTGTTTATGCAATGCTGTTTTTAGTGTTACTCTTGTTACCCAGCATTTCTGAGAAGTTTTTGATACCGGTTACCTTATATGAATGTACTGTAACATTTTTTTATTCCTGCGCTGCTATGTAAATTTACCCTTGCTATAGTAGGATGGCAGATCTAGGTGTTGTTACCTATAATGTCTGAGGTTTAAACAACCCAGTAAAGAGGGCAAAGATCTTGTAGGATTTACAGTGGAAAAATTCCGAGTTGGCATTCCTACAGGAAACACACCTGACAGAAGCTGACCATCAAAAGCTTTGTAGAAATTGGGTGAGGGGTGTGTATGCCTCCCATTTTGAGGCCCACACCCATCGGAAAGGGGTGGCCATCCTAGTCCACAAAAATACACCTTCGGTAGTGCACACTGTGGACAAGAACCTGGAAGGCAGAATTGTTCAGGTCAGAGGAGAATACCGGGTCCAGGCCTGCATTCTCATGAATGTATTTGCTCCAAATGGGGTGCAGGAGTGGCAGCCATTTATCCCAAAAATACTGGGGGATATTGTTATCGACTCCCATAGTCTATTCATATTGAGTGGGAGTATAATGCTGTGCCGAACCCCTCTCTGGAGAGATTGGAATGTACTGATTGCTACACTGCCTGACAGGTAAATTGTTATAATAATAAAAATAAACTTTATTTGTATGGTGCCTTTCAAAAACTAAGGCGCCTAACAAGTTACAATCACAAAATCACAAAGTTTCACATCCTGGCTAAGTTCTGAAATGGGTCTCACAGAGGCCTGGTGCTTCCTCTCTCCCACGATAAATGATTATGCCAATTATTTCCAGAAATACAATGTTTATTCCCTGATAGAGTATATTTCGGTATCTTCCTCCTGATTGCATGAGATTGTATCTTGTCATATCGGCTCTGTTATGGCCTCTAACCATGCACCAGCTGAACTGCATCTGTTCACTACTCCTCTCCTCAAAAAAGCAGTATGACATACAGTATGAATGTTAGTGTTTTAAATACAGAAGAATGTCAAGCTGTGGTTCAAAGTCATATAACGGAGTGCTTGCGGCTAAATGACTCATCAGATGCCACTGAGTGTGCATTGGGATGCCTTTAAATGCACTCTGCATGGCAAGATCGTTAAGTATTCTTGCTGGGTTAAAAAGGAAAAGATTACCATGGATTAGATTTGGAGCAAGCTATTGCAGACCTGGAGTTCCAACACAAAATTATGTTAAACGAGAAGGTCAAGTGATCTCTACAAGAGAAACATAGGACAACCATCCCTCCTGTTAGATCAACACTACATCCAAACATTGAAACACAAAAGTTATCATCAGCAACTCCCTAAAGCAATCAAGTCAGTGCAACAAGGCTTATAGCAAGGCAAATGGGATGCTTGGATGTATTGGGAGGGGTATTAATAGCAGAAAAGGGGGGTAATACTTCTTCTGTATAGACACTGGTAAAGCCATACATGGAGAACTGAGCCCAGTTCTAGAGTCCTCACCTAAGGAAGGATAGGGATAGGCTTGAGACGGTGCACTGCAGGGTAACAAAAAATGATTCAGAGCCAGCAGGGCATGTCCTTTGAGGATCATCTTAAAGTACTGAACATGTACTCACAGGAGACCAGAAGGAAGAGGGGAGATATGACAGAGACCTTCAAATTCTTAAAAGAACTGCGGGGAACAACCTAACTTGAATACCAGCTCACAGTCATATGGTCATGAATGGAGGCTAACAGAAGGGAGGTTCAGGAGGGACATGAGGAAATATTATTTTATAGAAAGAGTGGTGGAGCCATGGAACAGCCTGCCAGCTGAGGTGGTGGGTGCAAAAACTGTTAGTGTTTTTAAGCATGGCTGGAACAGAATGAAGGGTATAATGGGTGCTCTGGATGTCAGAACTGGGGAGGAAAATGGAAGGGGGGAGGGCTATCACCTGACAGAACAGTAGGCCCCAGGGTTAAATAAGGAACTCAGGCAGATTGCATGGACCTTTGGTCTTTTTCCACCATCACTGTATATGTTTCTATGTAACATACTGAGGGACAGCTGAGGTATTCCCAACAAAAATACTTCAAATAGGGCAAAATCACAGCTAAACTGCTCACTTGGCAGCTTTGAAAGGAGGCTGTTAACAAAGCAGTCCCAAGATTAAACACCCCTACATCTGGGTTTATGGTATTCGTCCATAAGGAATCTATGAAGCCTTTACACAATTTTATTGAGATCTATATACAACGTAATGAGGGCCTGACCATGACTTAAGATAGAGCAGTATTTGCATGGTTTACATTTACCCCAATTGCCCCCAGAAGAAAAGGCCCTCCTGGAAGCTCTGCTTCTAAAAGTGGCAAATCACTGGGGAACAATGGTTGCCTTGTGGAATTTCTTAAGTCCTTTGCGCCCCCCCCACCACCATGACTGCTCTTTTAGCTGAAATCTTCAACCATATTTTGGAGGAGGAGGGGCATAACCCGGAACCATGGTACCAGGCAAAGATGTTAGCCCTTTTAAAACTGGATAAGGACCCTGAGTCCTGTGGTTCTTACAGGCTGATTTCATTATTGCCAGTAGATTTAAAGACCTTTACAGGAGTATTGGCTAATAGACTTCAAGCTCACATAAGTTTCTTAATACATCATCACCAAACTGGTTTTGTAGTGTGGAAGCTGTTCGAGACAACACAAGACATTTTCTAAATGTTATCATTGCCCAGAAGGGGAAGGAGGCCTTCCAGCTGATCATAGTATTGATCCTTAAAAGGCCTTTGACAGAGTGGACTGGCTCTTTATAGCAGCCGCTTCGCGAAGGTTCTCATTAGGCCAGAATTTTATAACTGCTGTTACTATACATTCCTCTATGAAGACACTGAAGCTGTGGTTAGAATAAATGGATATATTTTATATAGATTACAGATGCACAGCGGGATGAGGCAGGGGTGCCCACTATCCCCCCTTCTTTTTTTATTACGCCTGGAACCTTCAGCTGTAGCATTAAGAAGTAATATAGCTCTTAAAGGAGTCTCACGGCTGATGGGAGGAAACAGAAAGTGGCATTATATTCTGATTATTCTCTATTCTTTTGAAGGGATCCAGCAAACTGCTTGCTTCACCTGATTAAAATTGTATCTGATTTTAGAGACCTTGAAGGATATAAAATTTACCACTTCAAGTCTGAAGCCATGATTCTGAGTGGTACACCACTTGCAGACTTGCAGACAAGCTTTCCATTTATGTGGGTGAAACATACTACATTTCAATACCTGGAGGTTCAGAGTTCAGCTGATACCTGTTTACTTTTTAAGAATATATATGAACTCTACATAGATACATAGATATTGTCGGCAGATAAGAGCCACCAGGCCCATCCAGTCTGCCCATTTATGCTACCTAATGAAGCAGCCAGTGACCCTATCTGGTCACTGGATTTAGCTTTTGTGCCACATCCCTAATATTCCTTTATCCCTGTCCTATGCATGTTTGAAGCCTGCCACCGTATGGGTGGCCACCATTTCCTGGGGCAGGCTATTCCATGTATCTACCATCCTTTCAGTAAAAAAGAACTTCCTGACATTACCCTACTACACATTAAATTACTCTATGAAATGATATAATGCTTTACAGGCTAACATGGTTTGCAGTCCCTTGTCACTCCTAATGTTATATGGTAGAAGACAGGTGTTAAAGTTAAATGTCCTTCTCCATGTACTGTGCCTTTTTTCAGACACTACCCATCCCTATTCCACTTAAATTCTGGAACATGGTGCACAAAGATTTCAAATGATTTGTTTGAGGGGAGTACCCTATCACAGCAGAAAAGGCACTTCCATAATCACTTGACTGGGGGGGGGATGAGCCTCCCATGCCTCAGATAATATTACCTAGCAGCCCAGGGTGCATTCCTTTTAACTTGGGGCTAAACAGAGGACTCAATGCAGTTGGTATCTTACTACTGAAAACTCCTTGCCAGGCAGGGCACTGTGAACCCTTACCAGAGTGGGAATTCCACCCCAGATCTGGCCTACCATATATAACCCTTGGATAAAACACACCTTATGGCTTTTAGTTAGACTTAGGAACCTAACTGGTGCTCTCAACAGTATGCCACCCCCCAAATAAGGCATGAAGAAACATTGTTTCTGCCTGCATTGGATGGCAGTTATGTATACTGGGAGGGTCAAGGTCTCACAAGATTTTCCCATTGTTTATCTTTGCAACAATGTGTCTCCTTTAAGCAGCTCAAGACACAGTTTGGAATGAGGAGGGAAGACCACTCTAGATAACTGCAGGTAAGACATTTTATTCTCTCCACTGCAGTGCAACAGCACCTTGTCCAACCCCTTATGAACCTAGAACAATTATTTCTGATGTGTTTGTTCTTGCTGCTGGGATAAGAGATGTTTCATCATTGTATTGTGTGTTGATAATAGATACCTCCCTTCCCCTCCCTTTAGAAGGGCTGTGATTAACCTGAGAATGGGAGGCTGAAATAGATACTCCACAGAAGCAGTGGGGCCACACTACTGCAGAGTTGGTAGGTAACATCTTTACCTACCTGGAAAGAATATATAATTGAGAGTATTGATTAGATTTTTTCACACACCGGTCATTACCAAACATTCTTGAACCACCAATACAGATACCTACCGGTGCTAGTGCGGAGAGGGGTGATACAGACTCATGTACATATTTTTGGGGCTTGCCCAAAATGTTTCATGTTCTGAGAAGAGGTGCATAAAGCCATTCAACATATCTTGAGAAAGCAATTCCAAAAACCTTTTTGGACCTGGTCCTGGGTTTCCCTTGCCTATTACAGGGATCCAGCATAGCACTTCTCAAAAATTGGAGCAAATGTTGAGAGTAGCTGCTTTGAAATGTACTACCACTAAACAGCTTTCACTAGCACCGCCATGAATAGAGCAACAGAAACAAAAAGTTTATGACATTGATTGTATGGATCGTATCACCAGTACGCTTGTACAGTATAGGGATATAGTGTCTGATGAGAGACTGTGCATAGAAATTTGACTCTTTCAAAATGTCATTGTAGCACAGTTCAAAAGGTCATGGAACATGATCATATGTTATTGTGGTACAACACCATTTTGAAAACCTCTAGAGGTTCCACACGCCACAGAAACAGCCTGATCAACCAGATAAACACTTGAGGCAGCGGTGGCAGGAACACCTGAACCAGCGATTCAGGATCAACTATATACAAGAAATAAAGGCAGGATCAACCAGATATGTGTAGACATATTAAAAATAAAAGGCAGGATCAACCAGATATTTAAAATAACAAGTGGTAATGAGCAACACGAGAGGTAGTAACACACTAGATCTGATAGTTACCACCTCACCAGAGAACATAGAAGATTTAACAATACTGTGGCCCTTATCAGGCTGTGATCTTGACATTATAATGTTCAATTTAAAATATCAATGGGATACAGTAAAAGGAGTAACAGAATTCAAATGTTACCATAAGGCAGACTTTGATGCAATAAGAAAAAAATCTCAGCGAGTAGGTCTGGGAATATGAATTAAGAGACAAAGGAATGCAACAGACCTGAGACATCATAAAACAGAAATCACATTATTGTATTCAAAAACATATACCAGTAATAAAAAATACACAAGATAAGGTAGGATACCAGTTTGGTTTGGAAAAGAAATAAGGAAAAACATTAGGAAGAATAAACAACTGTATAAAAGATATAGAAACAATCCCACAGAGGCTAACAAGAAATATTATAAGAAACAGCTAACAAATGTAAAAACCTGATAAGGAAATCTAAATGTGAGCTTGAAATCAAACTTGCTACTAATATAAAAGATAACAAAAATGTTCTTTAGTTATATTGGTTTAATGAGGGGACATCAGCATAGGATAGGTCTTTTAAAAATAGGAGACAGGATTACTACTGAAGAGCCAGAATTGGTCAATGAATTGGCTAATTCTGGTTCTTCCGCTGGTCTCTCTGCCTTGGACAATTCCTAACATGCTGGAAATCAGCTGTCATCACCCCAATCCTTAAAGATGGGGACTGTACTTAACCTGGTAACTACCACCCCATCTCAATCCCCCCTCCCATCTCCAAGGGTTTAGAAAAAATAGTGTCAGACCAACTCACTGACTATCTCACCAAATATGACCTGCTCTGTCCTGAACAACATGGCTTCAGGAGGAGACACACTACTACTGCCCTTCTTGAATACACCACCTTCATCAACAAAGCCCTTGACCTAGGACATTTGGTTGGCTCTACCTATATTGATTTAACCAAGGCTTTCGACTCTGTCAGCCACACACTTCTCCTACAATCCCTGTCCCTCTTGTAGTTATCTCTAGAAGCCACTGCCTGGTTTAAAAGCCATTTGAGTGATAGAACCTAGAGAGTCAAATTAAACACCACACTCTTGCTCAATAAACCGGTTCTGTCTGGGTTCCCCCAAGGCTCTCTATAGGCCCCTCCTGTTTAGCATGTTCTGAACACCCTCCCCAAGTCCTACTCAGGTTGGCTGCTTCTCTACGCCAATGATGCGGTCATATTTGACAGTCACTCTGACCCTCTTGTCTTCAAGCCTCCCTGCAGAACTCCTTCACTAAGGCTGAATCCTGGTTCTTGGATCACCGCCTTGTCATGAACTACAAAAAGACCAAGACCATGCTCTTCACACACAGAAAAAACAAACATATAATCTTTCCCCTCACCATCCTCAACTCCAAGGGCTCCTCACTTGACCTGGTACCCACCTTTAAATACCTAGTCATCACCCTTGACTCCTTTCTCACTTTCCATGAACACATCAATTTCCTCTGCTCCGCTGTCAATGCTAGAACAGGGTTCTTGTATAGGCATAGGGGCTGCCTGCCCCCCAAACGCCCTAAACCTTGCTGTGACATCTTTGATGGTCTCACTTATTGACTATGGGACTGACATCTATGGCTCCACTGACCCCACCACCCTAAGCCGTATTAAGGCCTCCATAAATAAAGCCTGCAGACTTGTCACAGGATGTGACCAGTGGACCCATACCTGTGAGCTCTACCGTCACACCAACTGGCTTAACTTCAACGGACGGCTCAGATACCAGTCCTGTCTCCTTGCCAGAAAGCTCCCACTGTAATCCTCCTCCCCTGGCACTTCGCCATCTTGTGCAGCACTCCACCCAACCCCATTCAACTCGAAGCTCTCTGTCTGCCCCTTTCTTAGTACCCTGTTGCAGGACTTCCTTGGGCCAATGGTCCTTTTTCCACAGGGCCCCAACTCTGGTTTAATGAACTACCTCCTGCTGTCTCTCTGGAGCAGTGTCTAGGCCCATTTAAATCACAACACCACCACTCAGAAATTATTTTCCACTCCTGCTGTGACTGTGTCTAGTACCTATCTGCAATGCGCATGTAAGTCACCCACCACTCTCCCCCACTTCCCCTTTGACCTGGGGTCTGCCCCCTACCACTTGACAGTGCAGAAACTGTAACCAGACTATAGTTTATTGATCGCTGTCTTTTGATACTGTAACTATTGTTGTTTACTGCTCACTGTCTGACTTGGGCTGGATCTCTCCGCCCTTGAATTTTGCTACTTGTCCTCTTTTTAACATTGTAATATTGTTCCGTTCTTGGCTTTCTTCTACCCTGTTATGTTATTTCATTTTTAAATGTGGAGCCTTTGCAAAGGAGTCCTTGGCTCAAAGGTTGTAATTCCAATTCTTTCAATAAATAAATAAATAAAATACTTTTTAAGTACATATTTATTTATTTCAATCTAGGATTACAATACCTTTGAGTCAAGGCTCTTTTACAAAGGTTCCACATCAGCGTGTGCAACAGTCATAATTTTTTTCTGTTATAAACATATAGTCATTGACTTACAGACATGTAATAACCAGTACAAAGACTTGAGCTATGAGCAAGACAAGGGAAGAAGGAGGGTTGGGTGGATGGGGAAGTGAGGGTAGGAGATCGAGGGGGGTAAGGAGGTGCAGGGGGTAAGGGGGAGTACGGGAGGTGATTGGCGTGTAGGCAGGAGTGGAGATATGGGGGAGGTGGGCGAGGGCAGGAGACAGTGCAGCCAGGAGGCCTTGTTGAGGGAATATGACAGGTAAGGTGCTAGGGGTGCAAAGACTAATTGTAAGTGTTGGGTGCTGGGGCATGTTCCTCAACCCAAGGATCACTTAACGAACAGTAGTTCACGAACACAGCAAAATAACACAAAGATTATGATTACAAAGCAGGAAGTTATGAATACAATTAGAAAACTAAAACCTAACAAGTCAGCAGGTCCTGATGGGATTCATTCAAAACTTCTTATAGAACTATCAGAAGAGCTTGTAGACCCCAATTACTAAACTGCTTTTGGTCTCTATTAATGAAGGAAACATACGAGCTGAGTGGAGAGAGAAGCCACAATCACTCCCATTTTTAAAAAGGGGAACAGGCAGGAGGTTCAAAACTCTCACCCATTAAGTTTAACCTCCATCCTTGTTGAGCTGTTGGAAGGTATACTACAAGACTACATAACTAACCATATTAGGAAACATGGCAGAGGGTACATCGCACAACATGGCTTTACACAGGGGCGCTCATGTTTAACGACCCAGCTGCATTTCTAAGAATTCATAAGTGAAGCAATTGACAAAGGCCTTCCAATTGATATCATATTTCTTGATTACTCAAAAGCCTTTGATTCTGTATGTCATCGTACTTTGATAGCAAAACTTAGGGAAATTCACTTACATCCAAATTTAGTTTTATGAGTTGAATCATGATTAAATAAAAGGAGGCAGAGAGCCAGCATTACAGGTCACTGCTCAGAATGGGGAGAGGTGACAAGTGGGGTCCCACAAGGGTTAGTGTTGGGACCAGTACTGTTTAATATATTCAATATATCCAAGCAGAGTTCAAAAAATTCCTGGTTATGTAAATATGCGGACAATAGCAAAATAGGGACAATATAGGGGCAATAGTGAACAATGATACAGCAACGAAAAAGCTCCAAAATGACCTGAATCAACTGGAATTATGGGCAGAAACTCACAAACTGAGATTTAATGAAACAAAGTACAAGGTTATGCATCTTGGTAAGAACAACCCAAGGAATCACTATCAGCTTAATAAAATTACATTACAAGAAACAACTAATGAGAAGGACCTGGGCATCAGTACAACCAAGGATCTATCATTACAGACACACACACACACACACACACACACACACACCCACAAACACACCAGAAATATGGTTAAAAAATGTAACAGACTACAAGCAAACATACTTAAAAGCATAATAAGTACAGATTCTAGAGTGATAATACCATTGTACTTGCCCCTTGTGAGACCCTATCTGAAATATTGCTCTGCCTTCTGTGCCTCACAAAGCATTATGGGACAAAAACTAATTGAAGGGGTTCAAAGAAGAATTACAAAAAGGGTAAAAACACTGAAACACAAGACTTATGGAGAAAGGCTAAAAGAACTGGGCCTATATTCTATACATAATAGAAGGATAAAAGGGACTCTGTGTCAAGGTTCTGTCTTCCCAGCCCCACTGCAGTGACACTGTAGGTGTTAGAGATGGCCGCCAGGCTGGGCCCACCGCTGGCTGCTCCAGCAGCTAGTTCATAAAATTTCATTTGATTCTTACTTGATTTCTGCCCAAAGTTTACTTTGTTTTACTCTCCCTACCGTTTACTTTGTTTGACTCTCCTAGCCGTTTTCTGGTTTAAGTTTAGTACATTTTGTTAGCCCTGTTAGAGTTGAAAGTTGGTCAGTAGAGTGGCTCCAACCACGATACGGGTGACAGAACATCTCCTCAGTGTGCACTGGGGCCGTTTCATTTCAGTCCTGTTACTGCTCATAACATCTGTTTTTGCGTTGGGCCTACTGATCTTACTTTCCCTATCAGGATTTATTTGGATTTTCATTGTACTTTTTGGAGGTTCTCACATTTCCTATCTGGATTTACCCTGGACTTAGTGTAGAACCTTCTGGAGGTGTTTTTATTTGTTACATTTCTTATGTTATCTAGTCTTGTTAAGGCTAACTGACCAGGATTCCAGAGTCGAGCTCTGTGAGGGGAAAGGTTGTGGAAATGAGGTGAACTGTTGGGGAATTGACTGGCTGCTACCCGCAGAGAGAAAGTGAAGACCACCTGGATTTTACTTGGCATGTGGAAGAACTTACTAGTGGATGAAGTGATCTGTGGAAGTCTAAGGCTTCATGACAACTTGTTGGTAGGCATAGAAGGAATGGTGCAATGCGATGCAGTTGAGCTGGTAGTCCCAACCCTGTGAGGTGTCTGTCTGCTGAGACGCGTGGCTGCATGGAGCACTGGGCTCTAAACTAGCCAGGTAGCTGACAGACCAGGCCAGTAGTCCTTTAGGTTTCTCCAGTGGGCAAACTGGTGGGTGAGCCCCGGAAGAGATCTGCTCCTGCACCATCTTGACATCCAAGAAGAGGATTCCTATCTCTATCTTTCCTGCCTGTTTACCTGCTTTAATTTACTTTTACTCAATTAGGAAGGCAGTGAGAGTACTTACTTTCTGTTCAGTCTCCCTTGCAGTGAGAGTGCTTGGGGGCTGAAAAATCATTCTGGACACATTTTACTTATTTGTTGTCACTCTCCCTTGCAGTGAGAGTGCTCGGGGGCTGGAAAAATTATCTGGCACATATTTACTTCTTATTTTGTTCAGGGAGTGAGAGTTCCTGGATTTATTTGGCCTCCTTAGGTTGTGAGAGGGTCCCAGGGGTCTGAAGAATTTATCTCTTCTGTTTGACTCATTTCACATTTTTGGACCTAAGTTGCTGTTACAATATTAAGGAATTTAGTATTTACGTTACATAGGTTTTTTAGCTGACCATTTTGCTCCCTTGGACTCTAAGACAGATATACTTATATTTTATTTGCATTTTAAAGATTTGTTTTATTATATTTGATGCTACTGGGGGTGGGTAATTGAGGGTATTTATTTACTTCCTGATTATATATTTGAAGTTTTTAGTTCTGGTTGTTTAATTTGTTTCTGTGGGTTTTTCATGTGGGCTTGATATGGCTTTCTCTGACTGAGCTTACTATGTGTTGGAGGCCTGCCCCACAATTGTGCCCTATTCATCCTCTACCCTTCGTGCCCTCCACCCTTTTATCTCCCCCATTGCAGTTTCTAACTCATCAGCACTGTACAGCACTGGGTATTGCTCGCCAAGGTGGGCGAGGGGTGAGAGCAGGTGCAGGATGAATGAGTGGGGCCATCGTATCAGGGTTGCTAAACCCAGAAGACACACTGGGGTGAAATGGAACCTGGATCGTGGTCCACCATGCCTGGTCTCCATGCCCAAGGGCACCACCAATATTGATGGTCCGGTAGCTCCGGCGGCCCTGGAAGCCCATCCAACTTGAGCGGTGTTATGCAATGCCAGATCCATTAAAAACAAGACTTCAGTTATTGCAGATATTGTTGAGACAGCAGATCTGGCATGCATCACTGAGACCTGGCTGGATGAGAATGCTGGCTCCACATTGGAGGCAGCAATTCCAGCCGGGTACTCAGTGTTACAGCACCCGAGATGGATCACAAGGGGGGGTTGTGATCTGTTTCAAGACTGAACTGGGCCTCACAAATGTACCAGTCAAGGAGGCTAGGTCATTTGAATGTACTGTAGTAGCAGGTGTAGGTTGTACGATTGCCCTTATCTACCGTCCACCCAGGTATGAGAAGTGTTTCCTTCAGGAAGTAGCAGACTTCATGATCGACATGGCATTTGAGTTGCCCAGGCTGATGGTCCTGGGCAACCTCAACGCCTAAGTCAATGATGAACTCTTGCAATTTGGACAACACTTCCTCCAGTTAATGATATCTCTGGGCCTTACAAAGATTGTTACCTCTGCTACTCACAAACACGGTCACTCTCTTGACCTAGTCTTCCTCCTGGGGATCGAAGCCTTTGATTTTGGAGTGGAACCTGTTGGATGGTCCGATCATTACATCATGGGGTTCAGTTTCTTTGCCCCCCTTCATTGGCCTACCCCTGTGGAGATGGTCAGGTACCGCCCTTTACAAGATATAAACTCTGAAGGCCTGGTGGCGGTGTTTGACCTATCATCACTTCCTGGGGCAAGCAGCAATCCAGAGGCTCTGGTTTTGGCCTATAACAAGGCTATTTCTACAGCTTTGGATGCTATTACTCCTGTCCATGTTCACCCTCTCTCCCTTTGCCCTTGATCCCCCTGGTTTGACGGGACTTTGAGGGAGATGCAGTGACTAGGATGAATGTTAGAGCACTGCTTGCGGAAATCCTCCCTGGAGGCCAACCACCTCAGATTGATGGAACATCATCAAGTCTATCAATCGGCAATCACCCGTAAGAAGGCAGAGTTCCTGTCCGGGGAGATTGTGGCTGCTCAGAACCAACCAGCTCAGCTCTTTCGAACTGTAGACAGACTGTACAACCCAGCCTGCCTGCAGATTCGAAGAGCTTTTTCACAAGTGGAGAGTGATGAGCTTGGTCAATTTTTTGCAACTAAGGTGGCTGACATCAGGGCGTGGCTCCAACCAGCACACTCTATGGGAGATGCTACTGATCAGGGCTTGGGCACTTTCACTCAATTTTCCTGGAGTACCTTCGACCGGCTGGAGTTCATCAATATCATGCAGATTGTCCAGGGTATGTGCCCTACATGCCATAGTTTGGATTCAGGCTAAACCACCCTGATTATGGGTTGTTGTGATATCATTGGCCCACTCCTCGCATGAATTTTCTGGTGCTCCCTTGAGTCGGGTGAGTTTCCTAGCTCCCTGAAGAAGGTGGTGGTGACAACCCTCCTGAAGAAAGCTTCTCTGGACCCAGACTGCCATGCCAACTACAGACCAATCTCTAACCTTCCCTTTGTGGGTAAGGTGATTGAGAAAGTAGTGGCCCTACAACTGGAGAACCATTTGATCATCCATGACATGTATGAACCTCTACAATCTGGTTTTCAAAAGAGGCATAGCACCGAGACTGCGCTGGTTCGGGTGCTCAATGATCTCTTGATTGCAAGAGATTGGAAAAAACGTTCCATCTTGGTTCTTCTGGATCTCTCATCAGCGTTTGACACTGTGGACCATGGGGTTCTGCTTGAATGCCTGAGATTCATCTGTGGCCTGTGTGGTACAGTCCTCAGGTGGTTTAAATCCTTCCTCACTGGCAGAATTCAGAGGGTGGTGTTGGGGATTCATTCCTCTGACCCAGTCTCTCTGTTATGTGGGGTTCCTCAGGGTTCGGTGTTGCCCCCCATGTTGTTTGCAGTGTACATGCTACCCCTCAGAGACATTGTAAGATGGTATGGGCTGAGGTTTCACTGTTATGCTGATGATACCCAGCTCTACCTGTCTTTTACACCTGACCAGGATAGAGCTCTCTCGGTTTTTAATAACTGCCTCACTGAAATCCAGGGTTGGATGAATTCGAGCTGGCTGAAGTTGAACTTGGAAAAGACTGAGGTGATGGTCATGGACCCGGGTTGCCAGATAGAGAGGTTGGGAGCAGATTTGTCTTCGGGATTGTTCCTTGGAGGCTCCCAGTTCCTCACCTCTGAATGGGTGCTAAACCTGGGGGTGATTTTTGACAATGGGCTGACATGCGATCACAAGTGTCAACAGTTGTCAAATCCTCTTTCTATAATCTGAGGAACATCTCCAGGGTTAAGCACCTTATTTCATCTGTTGATCTCCCTACGCTGGTCCAAGCCTTTGTGACCTCGCACCTTGATTACTGCAACTCCCTTTATCTAGGGCTACCCGGAGTTGATATCTGCCACTTGCAGCAGGTGCAGAACACTGCAGGATGGTTGTTGACGGGAACTCCCCGGACTTGTCACATCTCTCCGGTGCTGCGTGAACTGCACTGGCTGCCGGTACAGTGGCGGATCACCTTTAAAGTCAGACTTCTGACTTATAAAGCCCTATATGGACAGGGGCCCGGACTACCTGAAAGAGCTTCTGGTTCCTTACTGCCCCAGACAATTGCTCCACTCGGCTGATGAGGGGTTGCTAGAGATTCCAAGGGTGTCTTTAAAATCTTCGGGGGCCCGTGCATTCATGTACATGGCCCCAGCCCTTTGGAATTCTCTACCCCACTTGCTTCAGGAGTGCGTGACCATGGAAGATTTACACAGGCACTAAAAAGCCACTTGTGGCAACTAGCCTACCCTGTTTGATTTTATCGGTCTGAAGTTTATGTGATTCTGTATTTAATTGGGTTTTATATTAATTTTGTTTTATCTTACTGTTAAGGCACCTTGGTTTCTGAAGGCATGATATAAATAGAGCATTATTATTATTATTTTATTAAGTATATAGAGCCTTTAATAATGTCTTGCTCTGGGAGAGTATGGGTTTACACAGGAAAACAACAACCAGAATACCGAGGTCACATCACCTACATTTTACAACTACAAAAAGGAGGTAGCCAACACTACCAGGAGACTGAAATGATTTACACATACAGTAGTCCCTATGTGGAGCTCTTTGCCAGAACAGGTAGTTACATGTAGCACCATGGAAGCCTTTAAACAAGTGTTGGATATGCACATGGGCCAGGCAAAATGCAGGTACCACCACTAAACAGTGGTGAGTTATTATAGGTCTATGCTCTCCTAACTCATAACACACCTATGAACCTATGAATAACTCACAAAATAAAGAACAAAGGTTACACAGTACACCTCTTGCTAAGCAAGTGATACGGACGTCATTTTTATTTATTTTTAAAATCCCTCCCACACCCGATTGGCAATCAATCAAAGGCTGCATTACAGATGTTAATCTCACCCTACAGTAACCAGACCTAAACATTAGCAATGAACAAGTTATGTTTTTCATTTTAAAAATAAAAAGTCTTAAAACTGTATTTTATTTACTTAGGAGGGGACCAGACACTATAAGAAATAGTGGATGGGCAAATCTGTGCCCAAACAGTGTGTTGTGCCACTTTGGGGTTTGGTAGCATGATATAATTGCAGTAGGTATTGGGTACCTACAATAACGGTGACCCTCTCCCCAGTGCATGTGTTGAAGGCTACTATAGGATGGAGTAGGTGGATGGGGGGTGGCGAATATAGCAACAAGATGTTGCTATATGTACACACGCGGGGGGGGAACAAGCACGCAGAGCGAGGGGTGAGAGGGAATGTGAGGGGTGGTGCCATGGTGACTTGTTGAGTTGCTGAGCTGACCCCTTGGCATGGTAGGTGGGTCAGTGGCATTGGTCGACAGGGTACTGGGTTCAGGTCTGGGCACTTGTGCATTTTTGTTGCGCCGGCCTGAACCATTTTTTTTTATGTTTTCACCCACCCCCCGACATGCACCCACCCTGGAGTTGAGAATCCTTAAGTGGGGAGGGTGCAGGGGTGAAGCCCCCTCAGGGGGTGCAGGGGCACAGCCCCCCCCATAAAACATTAAAAACATAAGTCCTCAGCACCGTTTTACTGTGCGCTGGGGTCTCAGAGTGCCAAAATAAATTTTTGGCACTCTTGACTTCTGGATAACGGTGATTGCCTTTAGGCTTACACCATTATCACATAGATCCTGGGGTTCTGATTCTCATGGACCTATCAAGCTTCATTCTCGAGGTCACAGGGAATCAGAACCCCTCAGTGGCATAACACACTAGTTGTGCATAGTTGCCCATTCACTATTCCATATGTGTTTTTAGAACTCTGGCACCCCTGGCTTAAGTTTCTTCTCTCTTGGAGAAGTTGGGGAAGAAGTCTACTTGACCTGATATTTGGACATGTTATCATTTTGGCCGCATTCCCTTTGTTCCTATTTCCAGAAATGTGATGCTTTCTTTTACATATACATGGACACTGATGAACTTCATTACCTCAGCTTTTCTTAGAGGAGGTAATAAGGTTGGTATGGACATTTACTCTACTAAGCAACTCTGTGAACTTTTATTTTCATGGATCTGGTGATGTTATTTGAGTTTAACATGGAATAAAAAGAGGGGGATATGCTAGCTGCATATTGTTTTATGTTATAGAATCAGTTTATATTTTTACTTTTATGTTAGTGTCATCTATTAGTCTTTACATACTGTTGTTACACCTGTATATGTTTGGAGCACTGTATAACCATGGTCCACAATTATGTTTGAATTGTAATTGGATTTTGGTCCTCTTTTCAATAAATGTAATTGATGTTAAAAAAAAAAACTATGCCGAGCACAGCAAACCCATTTAAGTGGTGCATTCTCAACACTTGAATACGTTGGTCAGGTGGAGATGGTTTCAGCAAGCTTATGTATCAATGTCCATGATGTCTTCCTCAAAGAAACTGCAGAGCAGCAGCAGTATTTATTAGTTGGGGAAAAAATTCATTATATAGTTTTTTTTTTTAGCAAAAATGCATTTCTGATAACCTAAGATTCATGCTCAGTATATTTTTTGTTTTCTCAGATGTTGTTAAAACATTTTTTACATCTGATTATGTAATTAATGACTCACGTCATTAAAGATGGCCACCATTTGCCATGTTTAAAAATGTCTTCCCCTGGTGTTAGTTGTTGAATGTACATGCTAGATTCATGCTGTAGTTGTATAAGGATGGTTCTTCCCTATGTTTCTTATAGTAAACAGCACAACATATTTAATTTTTTGCATGGTGGGCGTGGCATGGTCTTGGCAAGGGCGTGGGATCTTTTAAAACTTCAAGACCCCATATCTTTTTTCAGGAATGACAGAAAATGAAAAGAAAAATGTGTATCTTGATATTTTTGCCAGACAAACCTTATTATTGAAAAATGTGTATGCTTACTAACAAATACTGCTACAGTTTTTTAGAGAGACAACTGAAATATATAAAGAAACAGTGATCACCAGTGGAGAAAATCTAATTACAGAAATGAAAATGACAATTATTACATAGCATATTACATAATAACTACAATGAATAAAAGTCTGAAGCATGGCTAGACACAAATCATATCATATCTAAGAGCAGTTGTAGACATAACACTGAAGTGCCAGAAATTAATCCAAAAAGACATTCAAAGACAACTCCTCATCAATTCCCAGTGGGCTCACTGTATGGAAAGTGAAAATCTAAAATACTTCCCTCTGGTATAGTTTTTTCAGAATGTCTCCTACTTTAAAACAATGCCAATTTTCACAATCAGGAGACATTTTACTGTAGCACAGATGTGTGGCCAGCTCTCTGTAATAATGAGCCATAGCATATTCTTGATTCTCTGTGCTAATTGCTTGTGCTCACCAATATGTAGCTTTAGTTGCCTTATGGTCTTTTCAACATAGACAAGACCACACAGTTTTTTTCATTGGTTTAGATCATCCAATGAGGTCCTTTGGGGGCCTTATGTCCCACACTGGGTAGATATAGAATGTTCTCTTTGTTCGAGTACAGATCTGGACATCCGATCACTTCTATACCTTTCCTGGAAGAAGCTCCCCCGATGATTGCGGACCACCCCATTGGAAGCATCCCTCCAAATTCACTCACATTTCCTAAAAGTTCAGCCTTACAAAGATGTATCTCAACCTTTGTTCAGAAACCCCAATTTCCAAATAGCTGGATGGATGCTTTTTGAACTGTTCTGGCCCAACATGGGTGTTGATACAATAGTAGATCTGGTGTGTTCTCAAAAATTACTTTCATTTCAAGAAGCCAGTCAGTTGCACCACTGGCCATCATCCTATAGCTTCCGTTACTTTCAGGTGTTATATATGCTCTTCAGTTTTTTGGTACTGGTCCCTGGTGCAGCCCCTGAGAGACATTGTTTCTCCTTTGGTCACTGCATCCCTCATTTCCCACTATATTTTATATTACTACCATTCTCTGAGGGATTACTCGATTAACCCTGAGTACCCTAGGTTCTACTACTGGGACCAAGCACTTCCAGCCATTAATACATCACGGAGCTGGTTTGAGATATGGAAGCACGTATACAAGTACATAAAGTGGGATAAGTATCATTTTATACTGTTCCAGATTTTACATAATTTGTATTATACTCCAGTTAAACTGCATAAGATGAGCAAATTGCCCACAGATACTTGCTCCAGATGTGGCAAAGAACCTGGCTCCCTACTTCACATCCTCTGGTCTTGTGAAACAGTAATTCCCTTTTGGTAGTCAATAAAAGCCCATTTGAACCCCCTGCTTGGGCTGTCTGAAGTATTTCTTCCAGAGATCTGCCCACTTGGAGAGTACGCCAGTACACTGATCGGTAACCAGAGATCACATATGGCCCTGATTGTGGCATGTACCAAAAAGGTCATCCTTTGTCATTGGCTTGACCAGAGTCCAACCCAAACTCATTGAATGGTATAGAGAGGTATTATTTGCCCTTCAAACTTAGTGCCTCATAGTTAACATGACAGTTAAAGTTCACAAATATAAAAATGTTTTGGAACCTTTGTATGTTTTACTAACTATATGACTGTGGAATCCTTTTTCCTGATGGATCCTTAAAGCGGATTGTGTTCCCTGATTGTCATGAGTCTACTTTTCATAATTCTATGGGGGGAATAATATGGCATAGTTATGGTGGCAAGGGGAGGGGGGATTAGGGACTGGATAGACTTACGGGGGCTGGGGAGTTATAGTTATAGTTATATAAATAGAATAATAGATAGAAAAGTATCTATAACTAGGCAA
This sequence comes from Neoceratodus forsteri, assembly GCA_016271365.2. Lineage (NCBI taxonomy): Eukaryota > Metazoa > Chordata > Ceratodontiformes > Ceratodontidae > Neoceratodus > Neoceratodus forsteri. Next base: position 409,038,509 of record CM028133.1, on the reverse strand, counting down.
TAAGACCATCAAGAGGTTTTGGGGGCTTGGAACCTTTAAAGTGAAGCTCGAGAGGTTCCCAAAGTCCCCAAAACCTTGAGATGGACTTACTGCCATGAAATAGATACTTTACTATTTGTTATTTTTTGTAATATATGGATGTAGCCTTTGTTTACAGTGTGTGAGCTGCGAAGCCAGTCTCAGCACTGAAGACATGCTAGCAGTCGGCTGACCGTCACACTGGAGACAGCCTCACTTGGCCACATCCACGCTCCTAACCGCCACTCTGTCGGTGTGTGTTTGTATTTTGTGAAGTCCCACCTTTTCATTTCTGATCCTGCAGATAATGCAGGATCAACCAGATAATCCAATTACAGAAAAGAAAACCGAAGAAATGAAGCGGACACATTTGGCTCGGTAAGCAACAGTAATGAGCCGCCATGTTTTCAGAATGAGTGTGCCCGCCCACAGAGGAACAGTGAACAATTAGAATGCACAGCATGACTTCGGAGGTGCAAGAAGGGATGTGGCTCCATGGCAACTGGGTTTCTTGCCAGGCAGAGTTGCACATGCGCTGTGGCATTTTGATGATAATACTATCGTTTCTTGCAATGATAGTATTATTGGCAGTGAAGTGTGGTATTATTGGGAGTGGAGTGTTCTGTGGTATGAATTACAAGGATTTTGTTGTATAGTTTTCAGTACTATTATTTTGATTATCCATATATTACAAAATGCTTTGTTTATTGGAAATTGTTATTTTTCACATTCTGGATTTGTACTACAGACTAATGGAACCTGTTTAGTTATGATTCTTCTTAATAAAGTTTATTCAATTAAAAAAAAGACAAGACCACATGGGCACATCAGGATATAAATCACACCAGTAGAAGTACAAGCAATAAACTGCTTGAACTGGTATTTTTTACCTGTCCATGAATGGTCAAGCATTTTGTTGTTCATCATATTTGCACAATTGCAGCTGCCACATTTGAAGTAGCCAACTTGCTGTTTTCATAGCCAGTTTTCAGATGCTATTGTCATTGGTAGTACAGCATGTACCAGCGTATTCTTAATACTTGTGCCTTTTTAAAAGCTTATTCTAGGTGGCAGGTCTGCCAGTGCACTGCAATAGTGCTACCACTTGTGGTGCTGACAGTCAGGGTTCAGAAGCAAATTTGGGGGATCAGAGGGACAGCCAGGGGGAGGAAGACTGAGTATCCAGAGGACAGCTCTCTTCCTCAAGGGAGGGGGCTTACAGAGCCCGATAATTGCCTGGCACATTATGAAAAACAGAGGAATGGCACACAGGATGGCGTAGAAAGCAAAGGGAGCTTGGCAGACTCCAACATGTGGTGCACAGGAGCATGTGGCACACATCATGGCATTCTTTATACCTATCCCATGCCTGCCCAAAGGCCACCACTATTTTGTCCCCAACCCCCATTAGATTGTTCCAGGAATCCACAATACTGTCAGTGAATAAATACTTTCTCACATCCCTACTAAACTTCCACCACAGCTTCATTGCATGCCCCTGAGTTATTGTATGCTTTCTTTTCTGAAAAATGCTCCCTTCCTGTACCTTATTTATTTATTTAGTTATTTATTTGAAAATTGGTGACCAGGAAAGGCACACTGAGCCAAGGCTCATTTCCAGATGTGAGCAGGGGAAAGGGAACAGCAGATGCAAAATACATAGTAGTGATACAGTTCAGTTACAATAAAGTGCAATCAGAGAAAATGATTAAAAAATTGGAGTAAGTACAAAAATGAGCTAGCAACAAAATTAGACATTTCAACACTACATACAATGGTGTAGGAGACAAATGCAATTGAAACAGTCAGGTAGGTGGCAAACCGGAGCAGGAGGAGTGAAGGAGTTTCAGCTGGTACCTAAGGGAGACAGAGGAGGGACTGAAGTGGAGGCAGGAGGGGAGTTGGTTTCAGACTGAAGGGAGATGATAAGAAAAGACTGATTTCACAGCAGAGAAGTGGGGATGAGCAATGGCAAAAGTGTGAGGATACCTCGAGTGGAGGGAGCAGGAGGCAGAGGAGGTAGGGGAAAGGAGGAAGGAGAGGTAATTGTGAGGGGACCCATACCAGTATTTGGATATGAATGAGGCACAGTGGCTCTGGCACTGTGAGAGTAGGAGAAGAATGGTTAAAGTGTAGCAGAGTGAGAAATGGTGAGTACGAGAGTGGGAGTTGGTAGCAAAGCAGCAGACGGAGTTGCAGAGGGTGTATAGTCTAGCCAGGGAGGTGGAAGGAGCAGTACCATAGACAAAATTCACATGGTCAAGATTGGAGCTTATGACATACCTGCAGAGTCAGACAGTTTTAATTCCTGTACAAGGCACCACATGTATGACAGAGTTTGGTGTAGATGGCAGAGAAGTCAAGTTTGTTGTTCAGCCACACACCAAGGTATCTGAAGGATTGAACCACTTCTAGAACAGTGTCACCAAGGTGGAGAATATAGAAAGAGTTTATTCACCCCCTTGACATATTAAAAGGTCTCTATGATGTCCCTCCTCTCCTTTCCCTCCTCTCTTCCAGGATGTACATGTTTAGATCCCTCAATCTCTTCTCATAGGACATTTGGTGCAGATCCTCCACCATTTTTGTTGGCCTTCTTTGGATGGCCTCTATGTCCTTTATGAGGTGTGATCTCCAGAACTGGACACAGTACTCCAGGTGTGGTTTCATCAATGATTGATACAGTCTCAACACCATCTCCCACATCCTGCTTGTGATACAGTAACCCTCCCTATGCACCCCAGCATCCCACTGATTTTCCCTACAGATTTGTCACATTGCTTTGCCACCTTAAAGCCATCTTCTATGATCACCCCTAGGTCCTTTTCCTCTTTTGTAACCATCAATACCTCCCCCCATTCTATACTCGGTGACTATCTGTATACCAAACTAAGATGCCAAAGTCTCTGATCTCACCTCTTTAAGAACTGGTATCCTGAATAAAAGCTGGCAATCCAGGGACCAATGCCTAAATGTAAAAATCCACAAATTTTGAAATTGTTTTGTATATAGATCCAATTGAGAGAACTATTGGTCAACCTGGTTGAGATCTAAAATTGGGAAGGAGGTACAGGCTTTCTAGAATGTTTTGATGGCCAATGTGAATTGTGATAGCCTGTAGAAGCCAGCTGATGCCCTTTCAAAAAAGATTTTCTGCCCTCACTGTCCAACTGAAGTCAGGATATGTGAATTGTGACTGCTCAGTTCCAGTTTACTTGTCATAAGATCTACCAGTATCTACCTGTATAAGTGCTGTCATTGGGGTTTAACAAATCTTTTCACTGCAAAGAAGGTCTGATAAGAACATTTTCGGTTGCTTTCTCTACACCATGACAGTGGTGCTGATCCACTCTGATGGTTTAATTTTATTTGTGTTGATGTTCAGTTACTGCACTCCTGGGTGTTGTGCACTTAATCTATCAATAATAGCTACAGTATATATGAACTTTTACAGTGAGTGCCTTTCATTTACTATGTGAATTGCAGGACAATTCACATTAAACTGTTCCTCCAATGAGTTGCTTTAGCATTTCTGACTGAGTTGCATAAGTGTTTCTTAATCCAGTACAAAGCCCTGCACAAACTGTTTTTTAAGAGATGAAACTCAGTTTTGCATTGCACTGTGACCTGACTTAAGATACACTGCAAGTGAGTTGCAAAAGCATTTAATAAATGTTGCTCTTGAGCTGGTTAAGCATTGAAAAACAACATAATACTAGTTGCCAGTGCATTGCCAACTGTAAAAAACAATGCTGAACCAACTCATTGGAGGAACAGTTCAATGTGACTTGTACTGTACAGAATCTCTGTCCTTTCAGCTCTGGCTGCGCTTGTGCACCTGACATCTTTTAATTATGTTTATGATATCACAATCTTTTGATGTGATAATTATGATGTCATAAAGAGGGGACTGTGATGCTAGGTGTAGCCAAGCAGCCAAAGCAGATAAAGTCTAAGAAACAGTGATCTTGATTTCATGCTACCATTCTCAGTAGTAAAGAAAATGGGGAATTAATTACTGAAAATACATGAAGTAATTAAGAAAATGGGATGGAGCTGAATATAAATCTTACATTTTTTAAAGCTTTCCTAATGCTGTCCGAGGCTCTTTAAAAGTCTGTATTGTCTTCATGTGCATTGGCTTTGTTCTCAGACTGTTCCACAGGTTCCCTTCCCTGTGGGAGACAAAGTGTCTCCTAATGTTATCCTTGAATTTGCCACCTCTGAGTTTCAGGGCATGTCTCCATGTCTGGGATGAAACATCCTTGTTAAACTTTGCTGATACCCTTGAGTGTGCAAAACATTGAGCTTATGTCTACCCTCAGCCTCCTGTTATAAAAAGTGAACATGTTAAGGACCACCAAACTCCGTTTTTCACGTGCCCCTGATAATTTTGGTGTCTCTGTGTTACATCAGCTCAATAGCCTCAATGTTCTTTTTGGTATTGAGGAGCTCAGAACTGCATGTCTTACATCAATTGGGCCATGGCTGAGGTCATGCAATGTGACAGAATTACTTCCCTTTCCCTGCTAGTCACCTCTTCTCCCACAGATGCACGTACATACGCACATGCCTGTTAATGATCCCCAGCCTTTTCCCACCCACTTTGACAGTGACTATGCACTGTTTGTCATGCTTTAGCCCCTTGTCTTCAATTTACCCATGTCCTATTCCTCCTTTCCTGCTACATGACAATTCTCTCACAGTGTGCAGGTTTTACCTCTGTTGCTTTTCTCCTACCCAGTTGTTGCACCTTGTATTTAGCTACACTAAATTTAAAACTCCTGGATCTGACCAATCACCCAGGTTGTTCAAGTCTTCCTAAACAATGTCTCCACCCCCACTGAGTCCACCACACTGGTCAGCTTCCTGTCATCAGCAAACATTAACAGCTTGCTGGATACCCCAGTTTACAGATTATTGATGAAAATGTTGAATGCTAGTGTTCCAGCAACTGTCCCTAAGAGATGACACTGAGTACCCCTCTCTACTCTGAGTAGTGCTCTGCATAAAAGTTTGCTATGTCCTGCCCCCAAGCCAGTTAGCAATTGAGCTTGAATATACATTGTGTATATCACAATGGTATACTTAGGTCAGAAGTCTGTCATACTCCACATTGCTGAAAGCCATGCTGAAGGTCAAATAGATTACGTATATGGCCCTACCATGTCCACTTCCCTGGTAACCCACTCAAAGAAGGTGATTAGGTTAATTTGGCATGATTTGCCTCTCATAAAGCTATGTTGAGAGGGGGTAAACAGCAGGGGTTTAACCAAGTGCTCCATTATACTGGTATTGATAACGACTTACAGTACTTTGCCCAGTACTAATGCCAAACTGACCAGCTTATAGTTGCTCATATCTGACCTTGCCTTTTTCTTGAAGGCTGGGAATGCAATGGCCACTTTCCAGTCCTGTGGCAGTACACCTGTCCAGACATACTCATGAAACAGTATTGCATGCTGTCCAAGTAATTTTTTTGCTCCATTATGACCCTGAGGTGTATCCTGTCTGACCCTTGGGACTTACCTGGTTTGATCTTTACAGGTAGTAAGCTTCTAGGATGTGTGTAACCTGTGCAGCCTACATCATGGCTCTGCAAGCATTGATATGTGAGAATGTTTCTGTGCCTGATAAGACAGTGCCAAAGATAGGGCAATGCCAATGCAGTATCACACAGTTGTTCAATCACGAGTAGATGCTGAGTGAAGGGAAACAAATATTGTAAATACAAGGTACAAAAGGTGCAAACATTATACAAATAGAACAATTATATACAACAATACAAAAGGTGCAAATATTTAAGGAGTAATATAACAGGAAATACAAATTTAAGGGTGTAAGAAAGAGCGTTTAGTGAAAAAAGGAAAAAAATTGCACACTGACAAAATAATATACATGTACAAAGAAGAATGTGCAAGAAAGTAAAAAGTGATAAAAATGTACAAACTATACTGTAATATAAAACAGTGGAATTTGATGGCAGAAAAGGATCGCTTGGCCCACCTAGTTTGCCCAGATATTCCCTTCCTAATCTGTCTACACAGACCCTGTCTGTCTCTGGCAACCCTTCCGCCTAGCTGCCTCTTTTGTAATATACCGCTATGTCTAGCCTACACATACAATATCAGCAGTAACGATCATGCAGAAAATCAAGAGGCCTAAAATAGAAATCCAAAATATATGGTAGCATGAAATTAGTGCAGATAGCAAAGGTTGTGAGGGGGATAGAGAGGGGGTGTATAGAGGGAGGGAGGGAGACCTAGTGGAGGTCTGATTCAAGAACAGGCATTAATGAGGAAATATGAGGGCTTTAATTAATCTAGTCTTAGACAAGCCCTTAAGCACCACTAGAGAAGATATGAAATTAGCCATTATTCTAACTAATTTTTTGAGTGATCATGGTTTACTAGATATTTGGAATTTTCTCATTGCACTGCTAGGGCCAAAACATTTTCCAGAATTGTCTGTGTTTTTCTTTCTCAAGACACAATGGCTTATTTAATGCAGACAAAACTAATTCCCACCATTGTGCCATATTATGCAATGATCAAAATTATTTGTATGCCTTTTGACAGAAAAAGAAATAAAATACATGACATATGGATAATGAATTGTTAAAGGTCTAATCTGTTATTGAGAAAATACAAAGGCTATTAAAGAATGTTGGTATTACAACTATAATAACTAAAGACCTTTACTAGCTGAGTTCTTATCTGTAATTCAAGTTCCTATTATTTACATACATACAAACATACAAAGAAGCCAGCAGAAGAAGGTCATTTGGTCTATCAAGTCTGCTTGTATTGCAAGGTCCACAGCTTGAGTTAATGTCCCTGCCCTCCATCCCCACTCCTCCCATCCTCTCTACCCATGAGCCTTACCTTCCCCCTATGCCTATCCCAGCCTCTCTTAAAGCTACCCATTGTCTTCAATGAGATGACCTTTTCCAGCAGCACATTCCAAGTGTCCACCACCCAATCTGTAAAGAAGTGCTTCCTGACCTCCATCTTAAACCTCCCACCCTCCAGCTTAAAACTGTGCCCCCTCGTGTTATGGTTGCCACTCAGTTTAAAGAGACTCTCCTTATCAACCTTATTTATCCCTTTCAAGTACTTGAAGGTCCCAATCATGTCCCCTCTCTCTCTCCTGTCTTCCAAGGAGTACATGTTCAGTGCCCTCAATCTCTCCTCATATGCCTTACCCTGCTGACCAGCTATCATCTTTGTGGCTCTCCTCTGGACCTTCACCAGCAGGTTAATGTCCTTTTTGAGGTGTGGCACCAGTACTGAAATCCATACTCTAGATGCTGCCTTACCAGTGACCTGTACAAGAGCATTATAACCTCCTCTCTCCTACTACTGTGCCCCCTAGATATGCATCCCATCATCTTGTTTGCCTTAGCTGCTGCTTTCTTGTACTGCATGGAGTGCTTCAGGTCACTAGTGATCATCACTCCCAGGTCCTTCTCCTCCTCTGATGCAGATACTCTGACTCCACCCAGGTAGTACTCTGCCCTGGGATTATTGGCTCCTATATGCTTAACTTTGCATTTCTTGGCATTGAAGCCAAGCTGCCAGATCCAGGACCACCTCCCCAGCTTTTCCAGATCTTCTTTTGGGTCCTGTATGCCTTCAGCTGTGTCCACTCTCCCACAGAGCTTGGTGTCATCTGTGAATAGGCACATTTTGCCCTTAATGCCATCTCCAATGTTCATTGATGATGACATTGAACAACACTGGTCCCAGCACCGAGCCCTATGGGACCCCACTGGTTACCTCTCTGGTGCCAGATAACTCTCCTCCCACAACCACCAATTGGGGTCTGCCCCTCAGCCAGTTTTCCACTCATCTGGCCATCTTTTCTCCAACCACAAGATCCACCAACTTCCCAATCAACCTTTGTGGGGCACAGAGTCAAAGGCCTTGCTGAAATCAAGATCGAGGATGTATACCACTTGGCCCCTGTCTACTGTCTTAGTGACACAGTCAAAGAAGTTAATCAGATTTGTTTGACACGATCCCCCCATGAACCCATGCTGTCTCTCATCCTGGAGACCATGCTCTTCTAGATATTCCATTAATCTTTCCTTTAGTATGGTCTCCATGAGCTTGCCCAAAATGGAGGTCAGACTGACTGGTCTGTAATTCCCTGGGTCATCACTGGGACTGCTTTTGTGGAGGGGTACTACATGTGCTGTTCTCCAGTCCTGCGGTACAATGCCTGACTCTAGTGAACTATTAATTAGGTCTGCCAGTGGCCCTGGTAGCTCCTCAGTCAGTTTCTTTAGTACCCTTGGATGTACTCTGTCCAGGTCTGATGATTTGTCCGCCTTCAATGCCAGCGGCCCCTCCCTCACTCTATCCTCCTCTATCATTACATCTGTGTTCCTCTTCTCTCCTGTTCCTCTTTTCCCTCCTGAATGCACTGGTCCATCCTTCTCCCTGGTGGAGATGGAACAGAAGTATTCATTTAGTATCTCTGCTTTTCCCCCATTATCCTCCACCCACTCCACCCCTTTCTTAAGCCTAACAATCCCTTTCTTTTACAAGTTGGAGAAAAGAGATAGAAATAATGATTGATAAGCAAGTTAAGGAATAAGATAAGTAGTACCCCCCACACCAAAAAAAAAAACACTCAGTGTTTTAAGAATGAGTCTCTAAGCATTCAGAAAAAAAGAAATGCCAAAAAAGGAGATAGAAAGAAATATGTTGCAAGTTAGGAATAGCCACTATTTTCAGGGGGATAAAAGGGGGAACCATTTAGTGTTCACCCTATAAAAAATAAGAGAGGAGCCACAAAAACATGTTACATAATGAAAACCAAGAAATAATATGGGACCAGAAAGGTAGATCAAAGAGATTAAACAGCGGAAGAGGGTAAACCTTTACAATACTTGGCTTTGATTGAGTTGATAAAACAGAACACGATAAAGGCTCTTGTTTAATGCCAAATACTGAAAAGGCTATAATGGAGGTTGCAAGAAGTAAATGCCCTGGTCTAGAACATACAAATATAGAATGTGTCAGCAGAAAAACACCCAAAGGTTCATCAGTTATGACCATGTACTGTATCTTCCTGGCTCTATGCTGAGCCTAACACTGGGCAGAATAATTGATTTCTCACAAGACCTTGTATGTCAGAATCAAATCCCTCTTTTCATCCTGGTCACCAATATATACATATTATGATCTGTCAACCTTTCCTTGTATTACCTTCCCTATTGCCCTTCAATCATCCTAGTGAATCTCCTTAGTATGGTCTCTGTGCAGTCCCTGTCTTTCCTTAGGTGTGGCCTCACCAGCAACCAGTACAGAGACAGTATTATTTCCTTTCTCCTGCTATCAAATCTCCTTCCAACCCAGCAGAAAAGATGATGGTTTAAATAATTATATACCATGGATGATCACTATATCTTATGTTCAGAGACCTGAGAAATCTCAAAGAGTGATTAATGGTTTGACAGCTTGATTTTGATGCAAAAAAAAGGGCAAAATCATGCACATACAGTAGAAACCAAGCGGCAGAGTATAAAATAGTGGAACAGGTGATATTGATGGTCACAAAACAGGAATAGGACTTTGGAGTAATCATGTCAAATGACAACAAGGTGATGAGGCATGTGACTAGGCAGTAGGTGGGGCCAACAAGATATTGTGGTGCATAGGGAGGGGTGTCACTAGCAGGAAGAGGGAGCTGGTGAAATAACTATACAGATCACTGATGAGACCCCACCTGAAGTACAGTGTCCAATTCTGGACAGCAAATCTCAGGAAGTACATAAACAGGGTAGAGGCTGTCCAAAAGTGGGCACAAGCAACTAGATAGTAGAGGTGCTGCATCAGAAGCCCAATGAGGAGAGACTGCAGGATCTTACTATTTACACCCTGCAAGGAAGGAGTGAGGGAGGCATAATAGAGATGTATAAATTCCTCATGGAGCGAATAAGATACAGGAGAGGAGTATTTTCCTCCTGTCTCAAAATCTTTCTTTCCCCTCCTCCTTTTTCCTCTTACTGTTTCCATAACAGTACTTTCTATTCTCTTAATATCCCTCCTAGAATGTCTGTTGCTGGCCAGTCTGCTTGTTCTTACTACTTTCCTAAACTTTGGTCCCCCCTTCCCCTTTTGTTCGTTCTGCTTCCTCTACTTCCTACCTAAAGTTTCTTCTTTCTGACTTTTGTTATCCTAACTGCAACCATCTTTGAGCCTTCCTCTTTTTCTCTAATCTCTATTCTCTAGTCCTGTCCTCCTCTTGCTCTTGCCATGATTGTTTTCTATCTGTATGCATGTGAGAGTGTTTTTTATTTTCTAGTTGCTTTAATTTACTATTTTGCCTTTAATATTTATTATTCTGCTTGCATTACTATAGTTTTGCAATTTACCTTGATATTAAATTGTTAGCTATCTCCTTCTCCCCACCCCCCAGGACACATCTGGAAATGAGCTTTTGTTAGTTCAATATGTACTTCCTGGATAAACTTTTCAATAAATAAATTTTTCAGAGGAGAAGGTGCACAAGAAAAAGGGGACATACAATGAAGCTGGAAGGGGGAAATTTAGGAGGGATATGAAGAAGAGATAGCAGAGATAGTGACAGGGAAAACAGTGGTGGGCTTCAAGCATGCATAGGATAGGCACAGGGAAATATTGGTAAGCAGCAGGGGAAAGGGAGATAGCCAGAGATCAGTTAGGGTCTATGGTGCCAGTACTGGCAGGGAGAAATGGGTAGACTATGAAGGCCAAGTTTTTTTTATCTTTTATCTGTCAACAAATTCAATGTTTCTATTCACATTCTCATATTAGTAACAAATCAAACTTTGTAAAATATTACTCATGTGACTTACAATCTTACAATACAGAACTAATAAAATAATCAATGATCATCAGTTATCATCACTTGATAATTCACATTCATCAACAGATGATCAAAAGCCATTATGCTAATTTAAACTAGCAAAAATAATCTATTATTATCAGCTGGTGATTGCAAAGTTACAGTCTGATGATGAAAGCATGATCTAGCTGATGATCTTAGATGATGATCTACTTGATGACTATATGGTAACATTTGATGAGTAACATGGATCAACCATGGCTAACCTTCAAAATATCATGACTGATAAATTTACTGACTTGCCTGGGTATACATCCCGCATCCTGTTCACCTTACCATATGTTTTTTTGCACTAAGGTGTAGATTTAGGATTGCCACTGATGGTGGCCCCCAGTATCCCTCTTTTCAGTTGTCTTTACCACCCTTACTTCTCACATCCACTAGTCCCTTCTGGGGTTCTCTCTGCCGATGTGCATCACTCAGCTCCTCTTTGAGTTAAGCTTTAGCTGTCATATTCTGAACAACCTTTCAAATTTTTCCAGGCCTCTTTTCATTATTCCTCAGTGTCCACAATCTTGTGGATCTTGGTGTAATCTTCAAGGAGACACATCTTATTTTGCATTCCATCTCCTATATCACAGATGAAGATTTTGATGAGCACAGGTTCTAGACCTGATTCCTGCCATACCCCACTTGTGACAGCCTTTTATTTATTTATTTATTTATTTATTTATTTATTTATTTATTTAAGTTTTGGATTACACCTTTGAGCCAACAAGGCTCTTTTACAAAGGTTATATGTCATGAAAACAGAACAAGTTACAACAAGGAAGATGAAAGAAAAAAATATTAGTAACAGGAGGCAAAATACAGCATACGATAAAAACAGAAAACAATTGGTAGCATAGTAGTATTACAGGAAGGTAGCAGTACATGAGCAACCAGAGGCTTTGTCAGGAAACAACTGAGATAGTCAGCATTGGATGCAGCAGAAATACATACATTGTGCACAAGAGAAACATTGGAGAGTTTAAGGAAGTGGATAAGAGCTAACAGAGTGAGAAGAGAAACAGAGGTAGGTTAAAGAGGGGTCTCAGAGGTAGGAGCGAGGGCAGAGTACAGAAGAAGGGAGGAGGGAGAGGGGTGGGTGGATGAGGAAAGAGATCTTGGTATGCAGGGAGTGGAGGGGGCAGATAGTGAACAAATTCAGGGGCCCCCTAGGGTCTAGCCTGGGAAATTTATAGGGAGCATGACTAACCTTCAAAATACCATGACTGATAAATTTATGACAGTCTCAAGTCTATTCATTAGTGGAAGAAAACATACGGTAAGGTGAACAGGATGCGGGGTGTATACCCAGGCAAGTAAGTAAATTCATCAGTCATGGTATTTTGAACGTTAGTCATGGTTGATCCTTGCTAATCATCAAATGTTACCATATAGTCATCAAGGGAGCCTTGGCTTCTGAGAGTGCCCCATTGATAACTACCCTCTATGTCCTGATCTCAGCCAGTTCCCTATCCATCTAGTCAGCTTGTATCCTATTCCCATGTCCTCTAACATTATTATAAATTTTCTTTGATGTACGAAACTGAAGGTCTTGCTAATGTTGAGGTACATGACATCCACCATTTGGATGTTGATCATCACCCTTGTGACCCAGTCAAAAAGGATGATCAGGTTAGTCTGGCAAGATAACTCAGCTACAAACCCATTCTGTGTCCTGTCCCACAAGTAGGGCTGTGAGGACTGCTGAATTCCACCACCAAAACTTGTGCAGTATGTCAGTTCTTCTTCTAAAATACTCTTTGAAATGTCATTTTAAGTTCTGTGGAATTCTGAAAAGCATTTCTGTGTAAACTGTGGAATCATTTTCCGTGAATCACTTAAACCAGGGAATATTATTCTACCAACTGTGGAGAAAGGATCTGAAGTTTATGCAAATTGTCAGTTATTAATCAGTCAAAACCATTTAGCATGTACAATGTCAGAATTCTGCAGAATTTTCTGGAATTCCATTTCATCAGAATTTAGGCATTCTGCACAGCCCAACCTGCAACCTATTTGTCTCCGTGAGTTCCATTCTTTGCTCCTTACAGATGGTTTCCAGCAGTTTACCTATGACTAATGTCTGACTGACTGGTCCATAACTTCCTGGGTGACTTCTGACTCTGGCCTTGTGGATGTGCACTACATTAGGCTCCCTTTCATTCTTCTGGAACCACCCCCCATCTCCAGGGAACAGTTGAACAGATCTGCTACTGGAACTGCCACTATCTGCTCAACCTTCTTTAGCACTCAAGGATTAAACCCATCTGACTATGCACTTTGTCTCCCTTCAGGGTTCTGAGACACCTGAGCACCCTCTCTTCCTTGACTGGTCTTAACTCCAGTCCTTTCACTCTTCCTTTTGGCCTGCATCCTACTCTGGTTGTGGCTACCCTTTCATACTGTGTACACTGAACAAAAATGTGAATTCAATATTTCAGCCTTTTTTGAATCCTTTTCCACCAATATCCCTTTCTTCTTTAATCTTATCATACATTCCTTATTTTCTCTTTTTCCCGAAGGTGCATAAAGAAGGGTTTCTCTCCTTACTTGACCTCATCTTCTATTTACAGTTCTGTCATTGCTTTAGTCTTCTTTACCATTTTTCTGGCCTCTTTCATTTTTCCCAAATAATCTTCCCAGTTGGTCTGACTCTATTCCCCCTTGTGTGTTTGAATTGATGCCCCTTTTCCTTGCTTCCTTTCCCACACCTTTAGAAAAAAAGATTGACTTTTTGTGTTTTTGCTCTTCCCAATCTATATCATGCAGGAGTTTTGTCACCTCTCTTATACCCTTCTTGATAGTCGCCAATTTGGCATCTGTACCTACCTTATCTGAGACCCTTACCAGCTTTGCTTTGAGCATTTCCAACAGCTTGCTAAAGTTCCACTCTTCTGATGTACAGGACAACAGTCTTTGAGCTGCAGTGTTGAAGTCCTGTGGCAATGCAGAACAAAACTGTGCTGTGGTCACTGGACCCCAGTGGTTCTTTTACCTTTATCTCTTCAGGAATATCAACATTTGAAAGAGCCAGCATCTAGGATCACTGCACCAGAAATCACTGCACTGGAAAACTATCCTGTATTGCGCCAACCGGTGACATCATTCCTTACACTTCTGGCTGCCAGGACTTCCCATTCTGCAGCTGATGAATATAGATAAGCCACCAGCATGTCTGTCCTTGGGCTGATGTCTTTCTGATCTCTTTCCCTACTTTTCTATCCTTTCCTCCTTCTGTTTTGGTAACACAGAATAACACAGAAACATATGGACATTGAAACAGAATTTTTGGGCAGAAAATAACTGTTTGGCCCACCAAGTCTGCCCAGATGTTCCCTGCCTAATCTGTATCCACAGACCCTAACTGATGACCCTCTAGCTTGTCTGCCTGTTTTCTAATAAATCCCTATGTCTATCCTAAACATGCATGAATCCCCTCCCACTGCTCTTTTCCTTCACCACTTCTCTTGGCAGTTGTATGTTCCTGGGATCTACCACCCTTTCAGTGAAGAAATATTACTTTGCATCTCTCTTAAACTTCTTCCCCTCCAGCTTCATCACATGGCCTCTGGTCCTGGTACTCTTCCTGATTTGAAAGACTTACTTCCTGTACCCTGTTCTCCACTATGAAGTACTAGTAGGTCTTTAGTATGTCACCTTTCCTCTCTGCTCTTCCAGGGTGTGCATGTTGAGCTCTCTCAGTCTCTCCTCATATGGCTTCCCATGCAATCTCAGCATCATTTTGGCTGCTCTTTTGTGGACTGCCTCCAGCTGTTTAAGTACTTTTTAAGGTGTTGCCTCCAGAACTGGACATAGTACTCTAGGTGGGGTTTCACCAGCAAGCAATACAATAGCCACAGCACCTCCCTCCTCCTGCTAAATGTATCCCTTCCTATTCACCCCAGCATCCCATTAACCCTGCTCACTGTTTTGTCACAATGCCCTACCATCTTAAGATCATTGGATATAACCCCAAGGTCCTTTTCCTGTTTAGTGACTGTCAGTACCTTGCCCCAATCCTATATTCAGTGCCTGCTTTCCTCTGCTGTAGGTACATTGTTTTGCACTTTTTGGCATTGAACCGAAACAGCCATGTTTTAGACCATTCCTAAAGCTTTCTTAGATCCCTGCTAATTCTCTCCACCAACTCCTGAATGTTCACCACATTGCAGATGTTGGTATCATCTCCAAAAAGACATACCTTCACTTACAGTTTCTAAGCAATATAACTTATAAAGGCATTGAAGAGGACCAGTCCCAGTACTGAGCCCTGTGGGTCCTCATTGGTCATTCCTCCATCTTTAAATGAATGCCATATACCACTACCATCGGTCGCCTATCTGTTAACCAGTTTCTAACCCAATGTATCCCTTTAATCTCACCATAGGCTACTCAGTTTCTTTATCAGCTGCATGAGTAGCATTGTGTTGAAGGTCTTGCTGAAGTCTAGATAGACCACGTCCACTGCCTTTGCCTGGTCTATTTCCCTGGCTACCCAGTCAAAAAAATGTATTAGATTATTTTTGCATTAGCTCCCTCTCCCCACCATCTTAATTCCATGCTGCCAATGGTCTTGCAATCCATTAGATTCAAGATACTCAACCAGTCTTTTATTTAGCAGACTTTACAATAATTTCCCAACCACTGAAGTAAGACTGAATGGCCTATAGTTGCTAGCCTCCTCCCTGTTGTCACTGTTTTGTAGTGGGATCACATCTGCACTTTTCCAGTCATTCAGAACCAAGACCCTTTCTAGTAATGTGTTGAACAAGGCTGTCAGTGGGGCTGCCAACACCTCCCTAAGTTTCTATATAACCCTTAGATTTATCCCATCTGATCCCACAGCTGTGTCCACCTTCAGAGCTGCAAGTTCCTTGAGGACTCTTTCTTCTGAAAATGGACTTGTCCCCATCCCCCATTCCTGCTAGTCTCTGGTGTAATGCCCCAAAGTAAGGGGTTAAAAGTCTGGGGGCATCACAGAAATACCTTGGGGTTTGCATTGCCCCAGGGGCCCCTGTGTTGTGCTGTGGCTTCAGAGTGAGGGTCCCTATAGTGCCCCTAGACAAGCGCTAGGCAGAGCTGCTAGAAAAAAAAAGAAAACTTTTTTTTCCTCTCCCTGCTGCCTGCCTGCTCCATTCTACCCCCACCCAGAGCAGGCAGCAGGAGAGTGGGCACCCATGTGCTAGAACTGCTGTCCCTGGAAAGTGCGTGGTACCCTGTAAAGCCCCTGGACGTGTGTGTAGTGCAAGCTCAGGGTTCCAGAATCAGAGCCCTGAGCGCTTTTTCAAATGGGTGTTTAGCTGTTTCAGAGGGGTGTCGTGCTGAGCTGTGGAACGATAGGACCTTCGGAGTACAACGGAGACTGGGCTTACCTTAGTCTGGTTGAAGCCATCCCGTTGACTCTGCCTGGTGCCTCCTCCAGCCAGTGAAGATCCCTGCTGCTGCTCCTGGTGCTCCAGTTGGTGCTGTGCAGTCGAGTCCGACAGTCCTCCCCGAATAAAAAAAGGAAGATTTTGGCCATTTGCTGCAGTTTGGGCTTGTGAGCCCCACCGTTTCATTATTTTGGACCCCCCCTGTGTAATTTTAAAGTTAATTTTGGTCCCTCATCGGCGGCTGTTCCCAGAGCCACATCGCCAGTCATTCTGTTGGCCATCTGAGGCCCCCTGATGTCCTCCCTACTGCCTGAGTTCTCCCTTCCTCTGCCAGCTAGACCTCCCACCTCTTGTCTGTTTCTTCTGGTCCCAGTGGTATGCGATGAGTCGGACAGCAGCACAAGGAAGCATGCTGTCCATCCATCCATTGAGGAGAGACTGTGTTTTTATTTTTTTTTTTTGCAAATAACTATACTTTATTTCAATAATAACAAACATTACACATCATCACCCAACCCAATACATCTCTTACATTGGTAGTTTTTTTTTTTTATTAATTTGTTAGTGCTGTAGGCTCTGAGGAAAGTGGCTGAGTGCTGCGGGTCGGGAAGAAAGGACCCAAAATGAAAATTCATTAGGGGGCAGGCTAGCGACACCCATGGGGAGGGGCCAGAAAGCGAGGCCATATAGGAGACTTGTTTAATATTTATTAAAAGGGCCGGCGACTAGGGTCTAAGTGACAGCAGGCACTCAGAGAGCCTGAGCAGATTAAAGTGGTACTGTCACTTCTGGCCACAAAAAAAAGATTAAAGGGGCGCCAGGCCAGAGGTAAAAAGGGCACCAGGCCCACAGTTAAAAGGGCAGTAGGCCCATATTAAAGGGAGGGCTACCAGGCCCAGAATCAAGCAGGGCACCAGGCCCATTTTGGAGGGTGCCAGGCCTGAGGTAAAAAGGGCACCAGGACCACAGTTAAAAGGGCACCAGGCCCACTGTCCAAAGGGCACCAGACCCATTTCAGAGGGCACCAGGCCCACAGAATTTCAGGGCACCAGACCCGTAGTAATAAAGAGCCCCAGCCTAGTGAGTTAGGGCAAGCCAGCCCAGTGGTAGTAAGGGCAGCCCAGGCCTAGCCAGTGAAGGCAAGACAGCCTAGTAGTAAGTAGGGCATACAGGCCACATAGCAAGTAAGGCAGTTAGGCCTCCAGTGTTGAGGGCAACTGGTATAGTGGCAAGTGGTACACCCTAGTATAGTAATTGGGGCATTCATAGCCAAGGTTTAGCGGGTGGCCAGATCCTATCCAGGGAGGCTCTAAAGTCAAAAAAGGGCCCATCGAGGGTATTTAGCTCACAAATACTGCAAAGTAACTGTAACAACTGTACTATTTATGCAACTGTTTATTGCTAAAGCATCTGAAAGACTGTGTAATTGCTAAAAGCACTCAGACGGCATTGCGACATTATGATTGTGGTCATTTGCCCCTGGTATCTGAACAATTGCCCTTGGCATCTGAACAATTGCCCCTGGCATCTGGACAATTGCCCTGTGTATCTGAATGATTGCCCCTGGTATCTGAACAATTGCCCTATGCATCTGAATGATTGCCCCGTCATCTGAATGATTGCCCGTGCATCTGAACAATTACTCCGTGCATCTGAACACTTGCCCCATGAATCTGAACAATTGCCCCACCAGTAAATAATTTCCCCAAAAGTTATAATTTTCCCCTTCTCCTGGCAAATTATCTGGTCACCACACAGTTCTCTTGGTATGGTGGTAATGTGTGTCTAATAGTTACATTGTGTCCAGCGTATGGGGACAGTCTCAATCTTCTACCACATTAATGTTCCATGGTGTGGTCTGCTGTTCTACGTGTCCAGAGTCAGTCTCTCTACCTGGAGGAAGACGTCTTCATCATCATTCTTCACCAGAAAGTGTCCTACCACCAGATCATCTGCTCTGTCAGTGTCATTCGCCACAGTTTAGTTCATCGCCGTTCGTACAAGTCACACCTGCCATTTCTTCTGTTCTACAATTTTAAGTTATGTTCGCTGAAGTTCAAGAGCATCACGACCGCCGTGCCAGTGTCATTTCATTTGGTTCCTGATCTGGATGTCCCGAAGTTGGCTGCCCTCCAAAGAAGAGTGTGCACATCCTGGAAGAACTTGGTCTATGCCCCTGGTCGTTCGTCGCAAGTAGAGTCTGTCGAAGCCCAGTGCGGGACACATTCGCCATTTCCTTGTTTTGTTCTGGTTACTTGTGACAAGACTACAGAATCAACCATCTTCACTTCAGATCCTTCTGGTTCCTGGTTGCATCGGAGACCATCTTCACCTCAGATCCTTTGAAGTCTTGCTGGCCCTTGGAGTGCTGCAGCATCGTCCAGGTGTGGTAGTCCTCCAGTGGATTCATCACCACGCATCTCCTGGTTTCTCTTTTTCCTTGGCAGCCCTGGAAGTGGGTTTTGGCTGAGGAATCCTTTGCATCCAGTGTTGAATCCAACAGCCCGTAAGTGGGTTCATTCCAGGAACCAGCTTCTCTGGTTCTTTCCTTCCAGCAGCCTTGGAGAGAGTGGGTTTTGCCGAGAAACCTATGGTCTGTTTACAAAACCTCTCACCACCCCAGTGGCCTTAGCTAGGTCCATGCTGGGAATTGTGTCTAAGTGTTCTTCAGTTCTGTTTCACTTCTCTTGTAGCTACCAATGGAGAATGATGGTGTGCATGAAGACTTCAGACAATTGGACTTTGTGATGATTCTGTGGTCATTGTAAAACCAGATACTGTGGGTAGCAAATAGAACCTGATTTCCATCTAAGCATTAGTTTTACATACAGGTTACTGCTAAGAAATTTTAGAGTATAGTGGCAATAGGCCTAGGTGCACCACAAAATACTTTTGATAATTATTTTAGAAGTGTTAGGTAAAAGTAATTCTGTTCTCTCTAGTGCCCTGTGATTGTGGTGCCTACCTCTCTTTTGACTGTGTGTCTCTCTACCCACTAGCACTGAATAAATGCCCTGCAGGCATTTAATCTCTTGGACGACTCCTGCCTCTCCTTGTCTGGGTAACTTTTATCTTATCCACATTAATTCAGACCTTGGTGTTCCAATCACTCATTCCACCCTCTTCAGAGCAGAGCACCACACACGGGAAAAATTTTTAGCGTAGTCAGCAGGATTAGATAATCATTTACCCCAGGTGTCCAAAGTTGGAGTTGACTTAGGGGAAGTGCAAATGGAGCCAGGTTGTAGAAGTGGATCGTCTGGTGGAGATAGCGAGTTAGTTGGAAGAGACCGAGATGGACCCCAAGGAGGTATTCCGCCATCACCATTAATGATGCCATATTACTTTGGAGTGCCATGGCTTCCACAATTTTCCATAGGGAGTGATGGAAGCAGAACCAGCAACATAGGGGAGTTTTGCTCAAAGATGCAGGCTATGTTCAGGTTGTACCAGGTCCCAGAGCAACAGAAGGTTGAAATTCTGATTGGGCAACCAAAAGGAGCTGCTCACAGAGAGGTACAGTTCTGGCCGAGTGGAGCAAAAATTATGGCTGAACAGATTCTACAGAGGCTGCAGCAAATATTTGATGCCTGAATCGTGTCTGACTTAAAGATGACATTTTTCTCTCACACTCAGAAGCCCCAAGAGACCCTGCGTGAGTTCGCATTCAGTCTGCAAGAGCTATTGTGAGCTATAGAGAGGGTAGATGCTGAGGAGGTCCGAGATTCAGACCGAATGTTGGTAGAGAAGTTTGTTGAAAGGGTTCATAGTGAAGCCCTGAGGAGAGAGTTCTGCTTGCTACATTTGCAGAACCCCGAGGCTGATTTCCTAGATTTTAAGGAAAAATCAATTAAGCTATTCAGTTCTGGACACTCCTGAGAATAAGCTCTGGCCTATCTGCAGATGGCAGCCTCCATGGGAACCGTGTGGCCTAGGTATCCTAAAGAAGGGCGGATGGATGAAATCACCTGAAAAAAGGGACTTCAACCCAAGGAACTGCCCCTACAGAGATCAGAATTTGGAAGAGAACCTGTTGCATATCCAAGCTGGTATTTGGAGCATAGACAGGCATGTGGTCCGATGATGCAGACACCGATCTGCTCTGTGCAGGCCAGTGCTAATCAACACTCCGAGCTGACTGAGCAGATTGCCACCCTGACCCACCAGATGGCAGAGATGTGCAAAGAGATGCAAGGCCTAAAAGAAGGGTAGAAAAATTAAACATCCCTTAATCAATCTGTGCAGGAAAGAACAGGGAAGGATCACATAGATCATCCAAGGAGGGGTGAAGGAAGGCACCCCACGGATCTATTTGATAACCAGGGAAGGCCCATTTGTCATCGGTGCGGTATCAGTGACCATGTGGATCGACGATGCAGTCAGCCAGTGGATGCCACCTTAACTTTAAACAGAAATTCTTCGGGAATGAGGACTGACCCTCGAAGAGCAGACAACCAGGTCCAGTGACCCCACTAGATCAGTCTTATTTCATTGGCAAAAGTCCGATGGTACCAGTAAAGGTGGACAGCATTGAACTTATGGCTTTGTTGGATACAGGATCGCTGATCAGTACGATGCAGGGATGAGATTTCTGGAAATATTGGACATCCGATGATCTTAAGCCACCTCCCAGATCTTGGGTGAAGCTAATAGTGAGTAATGGAAATGAAGTACCGTATTCAGGCTATCTGGAAGCTAATATTCAGTTGGGAAGGAACACTCAAAGCAAACAAGGCATCATTATCAGTGACATGGAAAGTGATCATTTGCCACCATTAATCTTGGAAATGAATGTCTTACAAAATTGTTTCGATGGACTGGCACAGATACTTCAACAGAAAGCCAAGCACGTACCTCAAGTGGATAGGCATGCTTTACAGCAAACTATTAATCATCTGCAATGCCACCAACAGTTTGCCAGTGCTGACAGGGAGATTGGTAAAGTTCGAGTGATGGATACCAGGCCAGTGACATAAAAGCCAGGCACAGAAACCACCCTATGGTGTAAGGCAAAGGTAGGCCCAAGGGGTCAAGATTATGATGCTTTGGTGGAACCATTTCCTATTAAAAAAGAGGAGCCCGTAATAGTGGCCTGGAGTATAGCTACTGTGACCAGAGGTCGGATTCCTGTTAGAGTGTTAAATTATGGGACTCATGACGTGCAACTTTACTGTAATCAGCCTGTTGCTCAAATCCACACCGTGTGCTCACAGAACATTATTGAGGCTGAGGAAGAAGCCAGGCAGAGTCAAGAGACAAAGGTGGTGCCTGGAAAAGGAATGAAAAATGATAGCATACCAAAATGGGCTAAAGAGATTAATTTGGGCAATCCCAAGACCTCTGCGGAACAGAGAGCTGATATACTAAAAGTGGTTTTACCCCATGAAGAAGTTTTTAGCCAGCACCCATTGGACTTTGGCCTAGCTTGCGGTGTACAACATCACATCTGTACCAATAGATATCCGCTCATTAGAGAGCGTTTCCAACCAATCCCACCAGCAATGTACCAACAAGTAAAGGAAATGATCAGAGAGATGAAAGTGATTAAAGAAAGTCATAGCTCGTGGGCAGCTCCAATTGTTTTGGTTAAGAAAAAAGATGATAAAATTTGATTCTGTGTCAATTACCGCCAGTTAAATGTCATCACCCATAAAGGTGCAAATCCTTTGCCCCGGATAGAAGATTCTCTTGTGGCTCTCCAATCTGCTACCGTGTTCTCCACTCTAGACTTAACCAACAGATACTGGCAAGTTCCTATGGCACCCAAAGATCAGGAAAAAAACAGCTTTCATCACCTCCGTGGGTCTATTTGAAATCACAAGGATGCCTTTTGGACTTTGTAATGCCCTGGGAACTTTTCAGAGACTTGCTGAACATTGCACTAGGAAGTCAAAATTTTGATATCCTATTGCTATATCTGGACGATATCATTGTTTACTCAAAGACTCATGAGGATCATTTATTGCACTTGGGGGAGGTATTTCAAAGACTAATTCAATACGGTCTTAAGATAAAGCCTTCCAAATGCCATCTATTACAATCCAAAGTAAGTTATCTGGGACATATAGTTTCCTCTGAGGGAGTGTCACCAGACCCAGCAAAGATAGAGGTGGTAAGAGACTGGCCTGTTCCTACTACTGTCAGAGATGTCTGAAAGTTTCTAGGTTTCATGGGGTATTACCGAAGATTCATCAAGGACTTTTCCTAAATTGCTGCCCCTTTGCATGAACTTCTAAGAGGATCAACAGAGGGTCGAGTCCCGAAACATCATCCTGTTGTATGTGCAGCTGAGCAACAGAGAGTGTTTGATAAGTCGAAGAAGGTACTAACTGAGGCTCCTATACTAGCTTATCCTGATTACGCAAAGTCTTTTCTTTTATATACAAATGCCAGCAACAAGGGATTGGGTGCAGTACTTGCACAAGAACAAGATGGCATGGAATGAGTTATAGCTTATGCAAGCTGGGGACTAAGAGGCTTAGAGCAGAATGATGCCCACTACAGGTCTTTCAAACTCGAGTTCCTAGCATTGGTGTGGGTCATTACCGAAAAGTTCTGTCAGTATTTGACTGCTACCACTTTTACGGTCTTCACAGATAACAACCCATTGGCACACTTAAATACCACAAGGCTTGAAGCAGTAGAACAGAGATGGACCTCCAGATTTGCGAATGATCAGTTTTCACTAAAATACCGCTCTGGTAATGCGAATGCAGATGCATTGTCTTGGATGCCTGGACAAGAGGAAAGAGAAGCAGATGGCACCTCTCTGGAGAACATAGAGATGCCACCTTTTCTCAAAGTACCGGCAGAAATTGTACAAGCTTGCTGTCAGGTTGTTCCAGAGCCAGAAATAGAAGACTGACCTGAAGTGGATGATACAACTGCTGACCAAAAACGCTTATAAGTGTAATTGCAGGATCAGGATCCTATTGTTAAACAAGTTAAAGCTCTAGTCTCAGCACAGAAACATCTGATCCAGAGAGAATGGAAAAAGCTCAATCCAGAAGTAATGAAACTATGGAGGCATAGAACCCATCTGACTATGGAAGACTGTCGCCTAGTTAAAAAAAGTAGAGACCCTACTACACATACGGAATTGACCCAGATAATAGTTCCAAGAACCAGCGCATCAGTGGTATTGGAAGCATACCATGATCACTTAGGACATTTTGGACACAAGAAGGCAGAAGCTGTTATTAGAAGAAGATTTTACTGGATAGGAATGCATAGTGATATAGCAAAGTGGTGTGCAGAATGCCCAGCCTGTACTTTGAAACGCAAAGAAAAAAGTAACAAGAAAGCTCATCTTCACCCTGTAGTCAGTAATTCACCATTAGAACTAGTTGCTGTAGATCACTTAAAGTTGGAACCAAGCACCAGTGGGCACATATATGTTCTCTCTATGGTGGATCACTTCTCAGAATTTGTGGTTGCCAGTCCAGTTAAAGACCTATCCCCTCAAACTACAGCTGAAACCTTTCTAAGAAGTTTTGTGCAACCCTTTGGTTATCCGACCAAAATCCTTACAGACCAAGGAACCTCTTTTGAATCTAAGCTTTTTCATGAACTCTGTACCCTTTAGGGAAGCCATCAAATAAAAACTACTGCCTACCATCCCCAAAGTAATGGACTCTGTGGAAGAACAAATCAGACTCTACCAGAAATGCTGCAATCCTTACCAGAGTATAAACATCCCTACTGGCCAACTCTCCTTCCTGAACTCACGTATTTATATAAAAACACTATACACTGTTCTACTGGTTATACACCTAATTATTTAATGTTCGGATGCCACGGAAGACTTCCAATTGACTTAGTATTAGAAGTATGTGAAAAAGGACATAAAGGCCACAGAGATCCAGGAGGAACAAAATGGGGAAGAGATACTGTGGGTTAAGCTAGAAAGGAAAATGGGGCCAGCCATTCACACAGGTGTGGTCTATAGACCACCAGCCCAGGAGGAAGAAACAGATAGGGAGCTTATGCTAGCCATCCAAAGGATGGCAGACAACGGTGAGGTAGTGCTGGTTGGAGACCTCAGTATTCCAGATGTGGACTGGAGCATCCTAGCAGCAGCATCAACTAGGAGCAGATTTGTCCTGGACTCCCTTCAGAGTGCCTTCCTCAAGCAACTGGTCATAGAACCAACTCGGCAGAAGGCAATACTGGACCTTGTGCTCACAAACAGGGACAGTATGATGGGGGTAACAGTGGGGAGCACCTGGGGAACAGTGACCACCAGTCATTGTGGTTTGAAATCACAGAAGGAGCAGAACCAAACCACACAAAAACACATATCCTGGATTTTAGGGGGACAGACTTTGGGAAAATGGGGAGATGCTTGAAAGAGGCATTAAGGGGAATGGGGCAGGAATCAGGGGTTGAGGAACAGTGGGCAGTATTTAAAATGGGGATTACAAGAACAACAGAATTATGCATTAAGCAGGATGGCAAGGGGAAAAGGAAGAGGAGGCCATTGTGGTTTCCCCAAGGAGGTAGCAGAGAAAGTAAAAGCCAAAAAGATTACATTCAGGCAATACAAAAATACACAGGCAGAAGAGGATAGGGAGAAATACCAGGAGAAGCAAAGGGAGGCAGGGAGATCAGTAAGGGAAGCCAAAGCTCAGACAGAACAGCACATTGCAAAATCAGTGGATAGAGGGCACAAAACATTTTACAGGTACTTAAGTATAAAAAGAAAGGCAAAGGAAGGGATATTGAGACTGAAGGGGGAGGATAGAGGCCACGTGGAGGATGACAACAGTAAAGCTGACATAATGAACAGGTATTTCTGCTCAGTCTTTACTGAGGAAGAGGAGGGTAATGGGTCTGAAGGGAGTACAAGGGGTGGGAATGGTGCAGAAATGGACACAAGTCCCTTTACATGAGAAAGTGTCCTGAAGGAACTGGAAGTAGTAAGAGTTGATAAAGCAATGGGGCCAGATGGGATGCACCCCAGGATCCTTAAAGAACTAAGAGAGGTGGTGGCTGAACCTCTGACAATCCTGTTTAGCCGATCACTGGAAACAGGGGAGCTACCCAAAGACTGGAGGACAGCAGATGTAGTCCCCTTATACAAAAGTGGGAACAAAGTGGAAGCGGAGAACTACAGACCAGTCAGCCTCACCTTGGTAGTGGGGAAGATCATGGAAGCACTACTAAAGGAGAGAGATTGGTGGAACATCTGGTTGTCAGTGGACTACAGGACCCAAGGCAGCATGGCTTCATCAGGGGGCGGTCATGTCAGACCAACCTTGTTGAATTTTTTGACAGGGGGACTAGGGAGGTGGATCAGGGGAGGGCAGTAGACATGGCCTATCTGGACTTCAGCAAGGCCTTTGACACTGTGCCACATAGAAGACTATTACACAAACTGGGGAATATGGGTGTGGGCAGGACAGTAGTGCAGTGGGTAGGTAACTGGGTGGGCGGCAGGACACCGAGGGTGGTGAAAAGTGGCTTTCACTCCACTGAGGGAAGAGTGACCAGTGGGGTACCACAGCGATCAGTGCTGGCACCAGTCCTATTCAACATCTTCATCAGTGACATTATGCAGGACCTAGAAAGCAGAATTTCCCTGTTTGCTGATGACACAAAGCTCTGTAACAGAGTAGACACACCAGAGGGTGCAGACAGAATGAGAACGGACGTGCAGAAACTTGAAGAATGGTCAGGAGTTTGGCAATTGAAATTCAATGCAAAGAAGTGCAAGATAATCCATATGGGGCACAAAAACCCTGGTACAATATATCAGTTGGGGGGTGAGGATATAGCATGCACCAAGCAGGAAAGGGATCTTGGGGTTATCATCTCTGATGACATCAAAGTAGGGAAACAGTGTGACAGGGCAGCAGGTAAAGCAAATAGAATGCTGGGATGCATAGGCAGGGGCATCACCAGCAGGAAAAGGGAGATCATAATTGCACTGCACAAGACACTAGTGAGGCCCCACCTGGAGTACAGTGTACAGTTCTGGAGACCTTACTTACATAAGGACATAGACAGGGTAGAGAAGGTTCAGAGGAGGGCAACAAAGATGGTACATGGATTGCATCACAAGTCCTATGAGGACAGGTTGAAGGAATTGAATATGTACTCCCTGGAGGAGAGGAGGGAGAGAGAGGGGATATGATAGAGACATACAAGTATCTTACAGGGAGGAACAGGGTTCAGGAATACACTATTTTTAAGCAAAAAATATGTTCTAGGACTAGAGGGCATGGGATGGAGTTGGAGGGAGGACGATTCAGAGGAAACATGAGGAAGAATTTCTTCACAGAACGGGTGATGGACAAGTGGAACACCCTGCCAGAGGAAGTGGTGGGGCTAAAACAATCATGGGATTTAAGAATGCATGGGATAGACATAAAGGAATTCTGGAGGTCAAAGTTAAGGGGCAACAGACTTCTAGGAAAACATAAAGTAAACTTACAAGCTCAAATGGGCATACTGGGTGAGCCATAGGCCCTTATCTGCCGACACTGTCTATGTATCTATGTAAGTACCGCTGGATGAAACCAAAGTAAAAAAGCCAGTTACAAACTGCGTGCAAGAACATAACCAACGTCTGCAAAAAGCTGAACAAATTGTAGGCAAACACATGGAGCAAGTGCATCAAAGACAAAAAGCAAATCATGATACCAAGGCTAATGTTACACCCTTACTTATTGGAGAAAGAGTAATGCTGAAGAAAAGTCAAAAATGCAGCAAGTTAGCTTCAAAATGGGAACTTGAACCTTACCGCATTATTGAAATCCCCTGTCCAGAATTACCAGTGTATAAGATCCAGCAAGAATTGGGAAACAATACAAAGATTGTTCACCAGAATCTCTTAAAAGCCTCTACTTTTAGAGATGCTGTTCTAGCAAAAGATAAGGACAGCTCTACACCAAAGGAGAGGCAGGAGTCCATAAAGGACAGAATGTTGGGAATGGGATCGCCAACCAGTTGGTGCAAAGGGCCTTGGATTCACACTTCCAATATAAATTCCTTTGACCATCCAAATGTTGTACCAGTAATAAATCCGGAAATGCCAGATTTTCTGGAACCAGAATGCAATGTCCCAGAACCTGTAGGTTTCCAACCTGGTAAATCCCAAAGATCTAATGCCGGTGTTCCCCCTAGAAGGTACATAATGGAAGCCTCTCAACTTGTCTCATTGTACCATATGTAAATCTATTCAGAGTAATTCCTCAGACAGTCACTTTAGTCTAGTAAATTTAAAGTTGTTACAGTAGTTGTAGATATTTTAAGAATGTTTTATCAAAGTAAAATATTAGCACGTTAAGAAAGTGTTTTATAAAGTGCTTAAGGGAATACATGGGGCATGTATTTTTAGGCGGGCCTGAATCTGTAATGCCCCGAAGTAAGGGGTTAGAAGTCTGGGGGCATCACAGAAATAGTTTGGGGTTTGTATTACCCCAGTGGTCCCTGTGTTGTGCTGTGCCTTCAGGGCTTCAGGGTGAGGGTCCCTGTAGTGCCCCAAGACAAGCGTTAGGCTGTTAGAAAAAAAGAAAACTTTTTTTTCTCTCCCTGCTGCCTGCTTGCTCCATTCCACCCCACCCAGAACAGGCAGCAGGAGAGTGGGCACCCACACAATAGAACCGCTGTCCCTGGCCAGTGCGTGGTGCCCTGTAAAGCCCCTGGATGTTTGTGTGGCGTGAGCTTGGGGTTCCAGAATCAGAACCCCGAGTGCTTTTTCAAATGGGCTTTTAGCCATTTTAGAGGGGTGTTGTGCTGGGCTGTGGAGTGGTAGGACCTGTGGAGTGCAACAGAGACTGGGCTTACCTGAGTTTGGTTGAAGCCATCCCGTTGACTCTGCCTGGTGCCTCCTCCAGCCAGTGAAGATCCCTGTTGCTGCTGCTCCTGGTGCTCCAGCTGGTGCTGTGTGGTCAAGTTCGGTGGTCCTCCCTGAAGGAAAAAAAAGATTTCAGCCAGTTTCTGCAGTTTGTGCTTGTGAGCCCCATTGTTTGATTATTTTGGCCACCCCAAGTAATTGGAAAGTTCATTTTGGTCCCTCATCGGCAGCTGTTCCCAGAGCCACATCACCATCATCCTGTCGGCCATCTGAGGCCCCCTGATGTCCTCCCTACTGCCTGAGTTCTCCCTTCCTCTGCCAGCTAGACCTCCCACCTCCCATCTGTTTCCTCTGGTCCCAGTGATGTGTGATGAGTCAGATGACAGCACAAGGAAGCGTGCTGTCCGTCCATCCATTGAGGAGAGACTGTGTTTATTTTTTTAATTAATTTGTTAGTGCTGTAGACTCTGGGGAAAGTGGCCGAGCGCTGTTGGTTGGGGAGAAAGGACCCAAAATGAATATTCATTGGGGGGAGGCTAGCGAAGCCCACGAGGAGGGGCCAGAAAGTGAGGCAGTATAGGAGGCCTGTTTAATATTTATTAAAAGGGGCAGCGACCTGGGTCTAAGTGACAGTAGGCTTTCAGAAAGCCTGAGCAGATTAAAGGGGTACGGCTACTATTGGCCACAAAAAAAAAAAGATTAAAGGGACACCAGGCCCAAGGTAAACAGGGCACCAGGCCCACAGTTAAAAGGGCACCAGGCCCACTGTCCAAAGGCACCAGGCCCAGAGTATTTCAGGGCACCAGACCCGTAGTAATAAATAATAAACAGCCCCAGCCTAGTGAGTTAGGGCAAGCCAGCCCAGTGGTAGTAAGGGCAACCCCGGCCTAGTGAGTGAGGGCAAGCCAGTCCAGTGGTAGTAAGGGCAGCCCAGGCCTAGCTAGTGAAGGCATGCCAGCCTAGTAGTAAGTAGGGCATAAAGGCCCCATAGCAAGTAAGGCAGTTAGGCCTCCAGTGTTGAGGGCAACTGGTATAGTGACAAGTAGTACACCCTAATATAGTAAATAGGGCATTCGTAGCCAAGGTTCGGGGGTAGCAAGATCCTATCCAGGGAGGCCCTAAAGTCAAAAAAGGGTCCCATCGAGGGTACTTAGCTCACAAATACTGCAAAGTAACTGTAACAACTGTATTGTTTATGCAACGGTTTATTGCTAAAGCATCTGAAAAACTGTGTAATCGCTAAAAGCACCCAGACTGCATTGTGCCATAAGGATTGTGGTTATTTGTCCCTGGAATCTGAACAATTGCCCCTGGCATCTGAAAAATTGCCCCTGGCATCTGGACAATTGCCCTGTGCATCTGAACAATTGCCCCTGGTATCCGAATAATTGCCCTATGCATCTGAACAATTGCCCCTGGCATCTGTACAAATACCCTGTGTATCTAAACAATTGCCCTATGCATCTGAACGATTGCCCCTGGCATCTGAACAATTGCCCTGTGCATCTGAACAATTGCCCTGTGCATCTGAATAATTGCCCTGTGCATCTGAACAATTTCCCCACCAGTAAATATTTGGCCCAAAAGTTATAATTTGCCCCTTTTCCTGTCAAATTATCTGGTCACCATGCAGTTCTCTTGGTATGGTGGGAATGTGTATCTAATAGTTTCACTGTGTCCAGCGTATGGGGACAGTCTCAATCTTCTACCACATTGATGTTCTATGGTGTGGTCTGCTGTTCTCTGTGTCCAGAATCAGTCTCTATCTGGAGGAAGACGTCTTCATCAACATTCTTTACCAGAAAGTGTCCGACCATGAGATCATCTGCTCCATCCGTGCCATTTGCCGAAGTTGAGATCATCGCCATTCATACAAGTTGCACCCGCCGTTTCTTGTGTTCTACAGTTGGAAGTAATGTTCCCCAAAGTTCAAGTGCATCACGACCACCGTGCCAGTGTCATTTCCTTTGGTTCCTGATCCGGATGTCCGGAAGTTGGTCGCCCTCCGCAGAAGAGTGTGCACATCCTGGAAGAACCTGGTCTTCGCTCCCTGGTCATTCACTGCAAGTCGAATCCGTCGAAGCCCAGAGCGGGATGCATCCACCATTTCCTTATTTTGTTCTGGTTCCTTATGACAAGACTACAGAATCAACTATCTTCACTTCAGATCCTTCTGGTTCCTGGTTGCATCAGACATCATCTTCACCTCAGATCCTTTGAAGTCTTGCTGGCCCTTGGAGTGCTGCAGCATCGTCCAGGTAGTGGTAGTCCTCCAGTGGATTCGTCGCCACACATCTCCTGGTTTCTCTTCTTCCTTGGCAGCCCTGGAAGTGGGTTTTGGCTGAGAAATCCTTTGCATCCAGTGTTGAATCCGACAGCCCATAAGTGGGTTCATTCCAGGAACCAGCTTCTCTGGTTCTTTCCTTCCGGCAGCCTTGGTGAGAGTGGGTTTTGCCATGAAATCTATGGTCTGTTTACAAAACCTCTCACCACCCCAGTGACCTTATCAAGGTCCATGCTGGGAATTGTGTCTAAGTGTTCTTCAGTTCTGTTTCACTTCTCTTGTAGCTACCAAAGGGGAATGACAGTGCGCACGAAGACTTCAGACATTTGGACTTTGTGATGATTCTGTGGTCATTGTAAAACCAAATACTGTGGGTAGTAAATAGAACCTGATTTCCATCTAAGCATTAGTTTTACATACAGGTTGCTGCCAAGAAATTTTAGAGTACAGAAGCAATAGGCCTAGGTGCACCTCAAAATACTTTTGGTAATTATTTAAGAAGTGTTAGGTAAAAGTAATTCTGTTCTCTCTATTGCCCTATTGTTGTGGTGCCTACCTCCCTTGTGACTGTGTCTCTCTACCCACTAGTACTGAATAAATTCCCTGCTGGCATTGAATCTCTTGGATGACTCCTGCCTCTCCTTGTCTGGGTAACTTTTATCTTAGCCACAATAATTCGGACCTTGGTGTTCCAATCACTCATTCCACCCTCTTCAGAGCAGATCACCTCACTGGTGGTCTGTTCTACTTCCCTCAACTGTTAAGACTGAGAAGAAGAACCTGTTTGGGAAGTCTGCTTTTTCTTGGTCCTGTTCTGCACAGTCATTCCTTACTGCTCTTTTAATCCTCACTATCCCTCCCGCTCTTCTCATTTAAGCATCTGAAGAAAGTTATATCCCCCTTAGTAACTTTCTTGGCAAGTCTTTACTCTGTCTGTGCCTTCGCTGCCCTTACCACCTTGCCTACTTCCCTCTGCTTTACTAGCTATAGCTTCCTGTTCTCCTCTCCTCTCCCAGTGTTTCCCTATACCTTCTGAATGCCCCTGCTTTTTCCTTCACTACCTTTGCCACTTCCTTAGAGAACAATAATTGTCTCATTTTCCTTCTGCTTTTTACTTATTTCCTTAACCCAGGGGTTAGCTGTTTTAGTTATAGCCTCACTTACTTTTGACCACTGTACCCCAACCCCTCTCTGGTTATTTCCCATTCAAGGCATTTACTGATGGAGCACCCCTCTCCCGTCCATTTCTTTAAGATCCACTCTCTCAAAGTCCAGGACCGTAGTCCTCATGTGGTTAGCCTTTGTTCTGTCATAATGTTAAATCACACTGTACAGTGATCACTGCTACCCAGGTGACTGCCCACTGTGCTGTCTGCTGTAATGTCCCTGTGTAAGCACCAGGTCTAGCACTGCCCCATCTCTAGTTGGTTCTTTGATTTGCTACCTGAGAAAAGACCCTTGTAGGGAATCAAGGATAGTCCTACTCCTTGTGGATGCTGCAGCTGGAAGGCTCTACACATCTAACAGACTAAAGTCAACAACTAGCAGCACCTCCCCTTTACTCAACAGTCTGATGATGATGACTTCCCCAAGTACAGTATCCAACTGCTCTCCATGTGCTGGGGGTCTGTACAATACACCTTTAGGAACAGTAGTCCTGGAGCCTGTCTCCAAGGTCAGCCACAGCACTTCCAGCTCTTCTTTTTCCTTCTGGTGCCCCTCAACCTCCATTTCTTTGACTACCCCCAAACATATAAAATAACCCCTTCTTCCTTCCCCCTGCTTCATCTCTTCTGAGCATAGAGTAGAATGGTAATACCATGCCCCACTCATGGTGCTCAGTGCAC
The DNA here is from genome assembly GCA_016271365.2 of Neoceratodus forsteri. NCBI lineage: Eukaryota > Metazoa > Chordata > Ceratodontiformes > Ceratodontidae > Neoceratodus > Neoceratodus forsteri. The sequence goes on along the minus strand of CM028133.1, from coordinate 409,006,304 downwards.
CATAGCTCCATAATGGACACTAAATTCAGATCAACCTCTGCCATAACAGCTTTCAGGTTTGACAGTTTGTTCCCAAAACTCCTTGCATCGGTTCATATGGCTCTGTACACTTTCCTTCCCTCCCTGTCCATTGCCCTACCCCCCCCATTCTTGATTGTGTTTTTTTTTACTGAAGCTCCCCCTGACTTACTTCTACCTTTCTAATTCTCTCATTCCTTATCATATTCAATCCTCTACCCTTGTTAACCTGATTTTTACACTCACCCTTCTTCTGTCTTGTCTCCTTCCCTGCCTTTCTGTACCCCTGCCCTGAAGGAATTTTTTCCTTGGTCCATCCCACACTATTGCTTCATTATCCAGGGCCATTTTTGCCTCCTTTGTTTTACCATCTCCCCCTGGCTAGTTTAAATGCACATCCAGGTTGCATATCAGCCTCCAACCAAGGACTGCAGTCCCCTTCCCAAAGGGATGCAGGCCATCTCCCTTATTCTGGTCCTCACTGTCCGAGGCTGGCCCCAAGTCCCCAATGCAAAAAAAGCCCTTCTCCATGCTCTGTGTCTTCAAACCATCATTAAATGCTCTGGTTCAGAATATCCTTACTTTTCCCTGACCACAAACAGGGAACACCTTGGAAAAAGCCACCACACATGTTACCTACTTAAGACCCTTACCCAACTCCCTGAATTTAATCTACATTACCCCTACCCTGTGTCTAGCCAGGTCATTTGTCCCCAGGTGGACAATGACATCTAGCTTCTTCTCTTCTCCTGCCACCCTAGTGGTTCTCTGGATTGTCTGTATACCACCTTGAATCTGAACATTATACCCCCTTATAAAATGGGCAAAAAATATAAAGCCACTGATTGGCTATTTCACCCTCTTAGCCATGTCCTTAATCCCTGATATTTTACCCAACCGGCACTAACGCCTGCCAGTCTGCCCCTTCACAATAGCGAATCATTGAGCTGTGCCAAGCCAAAAGAAAAAGACAGCCTGGCACAGCTGAGCGAGCGGCAGCGGGAAATCAGTAGTCTGAAGTGACAGGAAACATAGCCGGCAACATCCCGAGTAGATGAGCATAGCATAACAGATACAAACTAGCGGCACTACCAAAATCATCTGAAACTACAGTAGTTTCACAACACAACACATTTAAAAAATAACCACACACTACTCCGTCCTGTCCACAAAATGAACGAGCCCCAAAAACCCAAATACCTTTCAACTGTACCTCTCTCTCCCGCTGCTGTGCAGTTCGCTTACGGTGAGGTAACAGAGAACATTACAGGTACCGTGACTCTACATTTTCGTCTATCATCTCCACTCTCTGAACTCCACCTTGCCATATCTCTGTCCAACAGCCCATAAAAATACAAAATTCCCGAGCTCTAATGGCACCACAGAAAAGAAACCCTCGCACTTTGAAATTCACGAACTGAAAAGTGCTCTATAGGCAGCCATCAAGGGACATGCTCGCTCACACTTAACCTGTACCCGAGGAAAAAAAAAAGATTAAATAAATGAAAGTAAAATAACGAAAAGAAATTAAACAAGTGCTGTGGGAAAATACCAGAGAAAGTAGGACAGACAGACACCACAACAGAAATTGCTCTTTAGGGCACCGCTAAGAGCACATGGTGGATCACAGTCAAGGTATCAGATAATTACAATGGAGGTAAGATTAAAAAACAACAATGTGTTTCTCTTATACCAGATACAGACTTCAGTCAACAGAAACACCAATGCCCATGAATTTAAAATCATTTACTTTTTGTTCTTGACCTTGTAAGGGTGGGGGCAGCATGAATTTACTAAGTACTGTGGGTCCATTAGATTACATTACATGGAGGGACTACTTTATCACTCTTACTAAAAAACATTTCTTATATTTTTCAGTTTCAACACTTTTTCTTTTCTTTTAAATTCAGCCTGTGGTTGTGAGCCCATTTTATAAGCGCAATAACACACTCCGAGGTGTGGTTTATCGCCTGATAAGAGCACGCCCAGTGGCATAAGGCACTCGGCGCAAGCACCTCATGCCTTAATACACCCCTGGGCATGCTCTTATCAGGCGATAAACCACACCTCGTCGTATGTTATTGCTTGCTTCACTTACCTAGAAGGTTTTAAACCTGAATTTTATATTTCTTTTAATGAGATTTAAGCTCCAAATATAACACAAAATGTACAGGAGACATGGATGACAGCGGACATATTCCATATACAGTGTGGACTGCATTAGTAGTATTAATACTAAAAGAAGATAAAAATGTAAATAAATTGGATAATTAGCAGTCAATAGCAATGTTTAATACTGATTTTAAAAACAGTTCCCAAAATGATTGTGATTAAAATTGTGGAACAGATCTCCAAAACCATCCACTCAAACCAATCAGGATTTGTCAAAGAGCAAACAATAATTGAAGGGATATGGAAAATATAACATGAAACAGAGGCTTTCATGTATGCCTCGCAACTGCATGTGGGGGAAGTGGCCACACACACTGGTTGACATAAAACATCAACTGGTACCATGATTAGCAGGGAAGGAATATTTTTGTATATTTTGTCAGCCAGTTTGACATTACCTTGTGCGAGCATGAAAGCTGTTATAAACTAGGTTACAGAGGCTTTCATGATATGATGGCATGGTGAGGGGGGGAAGTACTCCCCCAAGGGAACGTGGAATCCCTGGGTAGAGACCAGGGCCTAGTTAGTACTACTGATAGACTGATTAATGCTGATGATCCTAAAGGAAAAGCAGTGCTGCAGTCCCCAAGACCAGAGGCTATACCAGATATGTGTTCACCGAAAATAGTGGAACATGGCAGAAGCAAGAGGAGCATTTTAGTATTGAAATACTCTATCAGAGGTACAGTGAGGTTGACATGTGTTACTAAATTGGAGGAAAGAACTGTCCACTGTTTTCCATAGACAATAGTTAGGGTGGTCCTTCGCCGAGAGAAGTACATCAAGGTAGAGGATGGGAGGACAGATGGGGTAATTCATGTCTGCACATAGCACCGTAGGTGGCGTGAAAGACAGCTTCTGCGACCTAAGCAGAAAGTTGAGAAAATGTGGGAACACATTAAGGGTAGTCTGATGGATGTTGCTAAAATCTGTCTGAAGCATGAAAGTAACAAAAAAAAAAGACACTGTTTTTCAGGGGAAGTGAAAGTTGTTGTTCTGGTAAAGAGTGCGGTATTCACAAAGAAAAAGGGGGCATTCTGACAGCAATAGAAAGGCATACTTACTGAAAATGATGGAAGCCAGAAGATTCATTAGGAGGGCAAAGGCAGAGACAAAACTGAGGATAGCTGAGCGGGTAAAGGAAAATGAAAAGGCCTTCTTTATTTATTTTATTTATTTAGCTTTTGTTAACCGGGTAAGTGCACTAGCCATAAAATGACTATTTTCAGGCACGACCCGGGAGAGTACAGACATGCAGAAACTTAACAGGATAACAAATTATAAGTGCTTTACATACAATGAGTTAAAGTGGATACAATATATCAGAGACATACAGAGTAGACCATTCATAAGTTCATAGGTGCCTACCTATGCAATGAATAGAGGACCTTGGACAATAAATTATCAGGTGACATATCATATGAACAGAACAAGGTACACAAAACAAAAAACAGGTAATACAAAGGAAGAAATAACCACTGAGAGCAGGGGGTGTCATTAAGGAAAAGGTTGGTAAGTGAGGAAGAGGGAAGCAAGCCATGAAATTAGATTATATGAGTGTATGTAAGTGTAAGGGAGATGCCTGCAGTGCAAGATTGTATATGGGCAGGGTAAGGGAGCTGGGACAGGCTGAGGCAGTAAGAGAGTTATATAGAGGTGAGGAAATACTATTGTATGGCCAGAGACATCACTCATTAGGTAGGGTGAAAGCAGGAACAGGTATCAGCAATCAGCAGATTCGTGCGCTGTTTTCTCTTAAAGCATGTGTGGGAGCTAGAAAGTCTAATGTCAAGGGGAAGGGAATTCCACAGCTGTGGAGCCGCATGCTCAAATGCAACAGTTCCTTTCCTAGTGTGGCACCTCAGCAAATTCAGAAAGGATTTATCAGCTGATCATAGACCATGGACTGTGCCCTGAGGAACAAGCATAGCTGCAAGACACCTAGGGGTTTGATTTTGAATTATCAAATCAATAAGAGAGCCAAGGTAGTATTTCCTACTAGCTAATGGAGAGAGCCAATCAAGATCATTATAAAGCTGACGGTGTTTAAGCCGAGGAGCAGAAGAGGCATAGCGACATATGTTGTTATACGTAATATCCCATCTGAGTAGGTCAGTTTTATGAGCAGCCCCAAATAAGGGAGCCCCATAGGTTAGGGTGGGGAGCAGAATCCCCCTCACAATGGCCATTTTAGCTGATGGCATGAGCATATGACTAGTCTTATATGCAGCGAGCTGTATCCAGCCTTGTGGTCTCGGGCATCGGCTTCTGCACTTCTCAAGATATAACACATGGAAGAGGAATATCAATAGGGGTATTGCGAGTCTAAAATCAGAAAACATACATATAGAGGCAGACAGGAAGAAGGCTCACATCCTCAGTAAGTATTTTTGCTCAGTATTCATTGTAGAAGGTGTGGGGGGGGAGCTCACTCCACAATAGTGATGGACAGGCTATAGTGAGAGGTGGAGGGAACTGAGCATGGGGCTGATGTTGTTAGGGGACTGAGAAATTAACAGGGCATACTGGCCAATCATATTGTACATTTTACTATGCAGTGTTGAGGCAGGGAAGAAGCTAATGTGTTACTGTCATCAACATGCCGAAGTGATGCATGGCAAGAAAAGCATGATTCATGATGGAAGGAGTACAAGAATAATGACAAGCAAACATGTTTTCTGAATGAAAACATGATGAGCTATGAAGATTATATTAAAAACATTGTCTAAAGACGCCACTCATCAGACAGGTAATTGTCAATTGCCGTGGTACACAAGTGGTTGTGGTAGCACTGACCAATCATATTGCACCATTTGCTATTTAGTGTGCAGGCAGGTAAGAAGGTGGTTTCACTCACATGGGCCTGTGACATGTGATAAGGAAAATGTGATTCAACACTGGGGAAGGAGAGGATGTTGATGGTGATAATGAAGAGCTAATGTAGTTTTCAGAAGCCAGAGTCCTTCTGTGTTTTTTTATGCAATTATTATTCATTATTGTTATACTTAAATTGTGCTTATTTATATGATGGCAATCGATTGAAGCTGCCGGAGGACCCGAGGGGAGAGGCGACTTTGGATTCCCTCTTCCCCTCACTTGAGAAGCATAGCAGTGGAGCAGACTGGAATGGCAGCCCAGCCAGCAGATCCATTGGCATGCACCCCAGTAAGCCATTCCAGAGGGCAGCAAGTGGCATCCACAACTGCAAAAGAGGTGTCTGCAGTGACCAATCAGCTGCAGAAGAAGGAGATTGGTGGCACCTATTGGCCGCAGACAAGAGCCAAGAAGAGGCCAATCAAGGCAGCCCGTGGCTAGCACAAAAGTCCGGCAGCCCTTTAAAAAAGTGCGACCTCTGCTTGATTCAAGTCAAGCAGCCAGAGGATCAGAGGGGAGAGGCAACTTGGGACTCCCTCTTCCCCTCGCTTGAGAAGTGGAGCAGTGGAGTAGACCAGAGCAGTAGCCCAGCCAGCAGATCCATTGGCTTAATATGGCCCACCCTCCTACCACCACCACCTTGGCTTTTTAGAAGCTTGGGGAACTGCACAAGGATTAGACAACTATAGAAGTGGAGAAGCACTGAGACAAGGACTGAAAAAGGGACTTCATCTGAAAGGGACTGATCATTAAAACAAAACTTTCTTCAGGCAAGTGAACTCCAAAGGGACAACAAATTTGTAGAGTGACTTTAGCTTGAAGGAGCTGATCACTACAGCAGGCAAGTGATCGCTAATGGGACAAATAAATTACATGCTTTAAATGATGGTGGAGGAAACTGAAATTGTAAAAGGAGGGTACAGCGCTTGCTAAAATTGTAAAACAGGGGGAATGATGGCAGCTAACTTAAAAGTTGTAAAAGGAGGGTGCAGTGCTTGCTGAAATGGTAATGCATGGGAAATGATAGCAGCTAAATTTGGTGAGGATTAATAAAGAAAAGCATTAAGCCAGATGGCCTGCTGGTGCAGGGGCAGGTTGCCTACCTGCGATGTTGACAACCCAGGTTCGAGAATGGACCAGGATGCCAGAGGATCAGCCTGGGGAGAAGGATCAAGCATCTGATGACTATTCTCCTTCTCCAGGGGGAGGGGGGTGGAGTGCTCAGCATGATATGGACACCTGGTGAAGGCTGGGTGTACCACTCACACCAACACCAATGTAGCTCAGGGGGTGGGACAGATGCTGAATGTCATTGCATGTCCCCACCCCCACATACCAGGGGAAAAGATGCTGCTGGACACCCTAAATGAAGCCGACCTCAGATTCACTCAGCTCCCAGGCTGGCCCCTCGGCCTATCCTGTCATCTGTGGCACTGTAGGTGTCTGGTGCCACAACCTCACCATGGGGGAGAAGCCAGAGGATATTGAGAGGTCAAGGCCAATATGGGAGTGGAAGCGGGGGTCCATGACTGGGTGGAGGCACCGGGTGGCTGGCAGCGGCAAAAAGCATAATAAATAAATAATAAAAAAAAAGAGCATTAAGAAAGGGGATCGTGGATGAATAGTAGCTATTTGTGTAGGAGCATTTTAAATTGGTGAGGGGACATTGTGTTACTTAAGGTTAAAGAAAAGTTTTTTTTTTTTAGTTGTTTAACCAGGAGTAGCACACTAAGCTGAAAGCTTTTTTACAAGTGCGATCTGGGAGCACAGGGAAGTTAAGTGACTTGCTCAGGGTCACACAGTATGCAAGTGGAAGCTGTGGGATTCAAACCCAGGTCTGGTCTGCTAGATATCACCAGATTTGCAGCTGAGAGCCTTAAACCACTGTGCTATACTGCCTCCATGTTGATGTCTAGAAGATAGGGTACAGCACATGCTGAGACTGTAGTATGTGCTAATATTGCAATTGAAGGGTACAGTGTAATACAGAAATTATACCAGGGATAAGGGTACAGTGCAATACTGAAATTATACCAGAGATGTACAGCTGAAATTATACCAGGGATATACAGCCCATAGGTATCACTGCAGGAGACTAAAAAGTATGGTGTAATAGATGGAAGGGAAATTTGCAGCTCTAGGGAGACTAGAAATTATGGTGTAATAATAATACAGAAATTATACCAGGGAGACGGGTACAGTGTAATACTGAAATTATACCTAGGATAAACAGCTCATAAGTATCAATGCAGTGAAGGTAAATTTGCTGGACAGAAATATTGCAACTCAAAGGAGACTAGAAATGATGGTGTAATACTGGCCAGAAATATTGCAGTTCTAAGGAGACTAGAAATGATGGTGTAATAGTTTGAAGCTCCAAGGATTCCAGGGTGCTAGACTGAAGTATAAGATACAAAGTATTAGGGTGAAATACAGGAAAGAAGGTTATACTGGAAGTTTAACTACAAGAAAGAAGGTTATACTGGAAGTTTAACTAAAATTACAATAGGAATAAGGTGAACATGTGGGGGTACAAGAATAGAAACAAGAAACTATATAGGAGAGAGGAAGGGGAGTGGCTGTCCAAACATGACAGCAGGGGAAGGATAGTGGGATATAACATATGTGGAGCTGCAGTGTTCATAGAGATACTATGGAAACTAGGAGGATGCCCAGTGTGCAGGGGTTATGACATTTTAAGGAATAAAATAAGATGGTTTACTGGGTTGCTAGAAGGCATGTAGAAACTATGATGGTGCAAACCTATATGATGAGAGAGCAGCTGAAATGCCACTTAGATTTCAAGAATGGGGGTATGCTGAAAATGACATAACAGTAGCTAGAACTTGGGCTGCGACACAGGACAGAACCATTCTGTTGGCCCCTAGAGAAGGGATAGAGAGTACTGAAAATTCAGACAGGTTGAAGACATCACCATTTATAATAAGAGGTCTAAAGAGGTACAAAGCGCCATTTTAAAACATTGGCATATCTTATAAGTAGATTCTTTATGCGCTCAGTTTACTGAAGATCCCCCTATGTTTGTTTATAAAAAAGCTAGAAATTTGTGGGATATGTTAACACATGCATTACGATCGGTAAGGAGAAATGAACCTGAAAACGTGGCTATTGTTGGATGTGGACTTTGTGGGAAGTACAAATTTTGTGTATATATAAATAAATGTAAGGTATTTAAAAACTACACCACAGGGAAGTAATATAAGATACACCAACTAATTACTTGTGACACCAGTGGTGTAGCATATTGCGAAGAATGCAGATGTGGTGCTAACTATGTAGGAAAGACTACTAGCACCCTGAAACTACACATAGGGGAACACATAAGGGACATAGAAAATGACCAAATGAAAATGTGTTAGCTGCACATATGAATTTGAGTACCAATAAAGAAGCGCATAAGTGGTGTTTCTATGGCCTGGAACGGGTGACTCTGGGAGTTAGAGGTGAAAATATTGATGCAATCTTAATAAGAAAGGAGGAACAGTGGATATTTTATTTAGACAGTTTAAAAATTCCAGGTCTGAATGAATGTTTTGAATGAAGTCCTGGGGCAGGATTCACAAAGAAGGCCAAAAATTGCCCAGCTGAGGGGAAAAAAAAGCCTGCAGCACTGCAGAAATGCAGTTGCATGATATTCTGAAAGAAAACTTGCGCAGGTGCGGAATTCCGTAAAAATCCCTGCAGTTGCAGAAATTTAGCAGCTGTGGAAATTGAGCAAGTGCTGAAAATCCACAACTGCGGATCCGCAGCTGAGTAAATGGCTTCGAAGGCACAGTAACAGTGAACCTAATTAGCAGGAGCAGCAGACTTTAACATTTCTACCATAGAATAAAGCTGACAGCACCCACAGGAGACCAGCAACCAGTCGCTCAAATGGTACCACTGCAGCACCACAGGTAACAGCAATACCATGGCACCACAGTGGCTGTCTGTCACTGCTGGTTGTCCCTCCCTGAAGTGTTGCAGTTGCCTGCAGGAGTAACACTCATTGCAGGCTGTTCAGGCTGTACTGCCTGTGTGGCTCCATCATCCATCACTGAGTCTGGTGGTGGTCGTTTGTTGCCATTCATGGCAATGTGTGCTAATGTTGCTGTATCATCATCCACTGATATACCCACTGGGATGCTATTACGTGTACCTGACCTCCACTTTAATTGTATTTCAATTGTTGAGGCACTACTGCAGTTTACTGAGGGAGTGTTATGCCTCACTCCAATGTTTGTAACATTTTTTCTACAACTGTGGAAAAAACCTGGCTGAGAATAGCCTTTGAGGGTCTGTGCCATACTTATCAATTACCTTTTTTCCTCAGGAACTTCCTCAGCTGCACTTTTTTCCACAGTCCGTAGTGTATTTTTTCTGCAGCTGTGGAGGTTTTTGTGAATAGCACTCAAAGCAATTTCCCCTTTTTTCCATAGCTAGGTAAGGTTTAGGGACTTAGGGAAGGTTTTGCACCTTCAGAAAGCTTTGTGAATCCTGCCCCTTATCTGTAAGTGCATCAGCAAAGTTCTGTTGGTTATGCTGTTTGTGTTACCACTTGTAACATTTATTTAAATGAATTATGAAAGGAAAATTGTATAATACGTATAATCTGTTTCATGGTTATAATGGTGTCATTATTCCTTGTTTTTAGATACTGGTTTTCTAAAATTTTGTATCCTGTGGGACCTGTGATGACTCAAGCAATCAAACACTGCACCAGAAAGCTAAAGTAAGTAAGTAAGTAAACTTTATTTATACAAGGCGCCCTTCCATAGCTCAGGGCGCCCTTACACCATACTCACACAAAATACAAATATAAAACACATTAAAATTATACAACTAAATTCAGCTTAAAAATCAACATGTAAAATCGTAAAATGTTAAGTTCCTTCAAAGGCATTTCGAAAAAGATATGTCTTCAGTGAGTTTTTAAACCCTTCTACTGTTAGGCTCTCTCGTATCTGATGAGGTAGAGAATTGCACAGGGTAGGGGCCATAAAGGCAAAAGATCTTCCCCCAAATGTTTTCCAAACTTACCCTGGGAACTTCTAACAATCCCTCATCAAAGGATCGGAGTGAGGGGGAGGGTCCATAGGGATAAAGGAGGTCTTGCAGGTATTGGGGTCCCAGATCATGTAGGGCTCTATAGGTCAGCAATGTGACCTTGAAAGTGATTTGCCTCTGTACAGGCAGCCAATGCAGTTCGTGCAGCACAGATGTTATGTGACTGGATCTAGGGGTTCCAGTTAACAGCCTGGTCATCATGTTCTGCACCAGCTGCAAGCAGCGAATATCCACTCCCGGTAGCCCTAGGTAGAGGGTGTTGCAGTAGTCAAGATGGGTGGTGACAAAGGTGTGGACCAATGTAGAAAGATCCTTGGATGGAACCAAGTGCTTCACCCTGTTGATGTTTCTTAGATGATAAAAGGCGGATTCGACTACGTCCAACACATGAGCCTTCAGGGTCAGGCATTCATCAAACACCACCCCAAGGTTCTGCACCTGGATCAAAGCATCGAGTAAGTTCCCTCCAAGTTGTAAACTGAAGGGTTTTCCTTCCCATGCTCTACCCATCCTAAGATCAGGGTCCACAACCAACACCTCCATTTTTTCTGGGTTTAATCTCAGCCAACTGGCACTCATCCAGTTCTATATCTCCAGTAGGCAGTTGTTGAACATCGAGACTGTATCAAACTCCTGGCCAGGCAAAAATGACATGTACAGCTGAGAATTATCTGCAAAACAGTGAAAACTCAACCCATTCTGCTTTATAATGTCCCCTAGCGGCAGCATATACACTGCAAACAACATGAGGAAAGCACCGAACCTTGTGGTACCCCACAGGGCAGACCCTGAGGGGACGAGGAATAAATTCCTGACACCACCCTCTGTGACCTGCCCTTGAGGAATGATTGAAACCAATTGAGGACTACCCCCTCCAGTCCACAAAAGAACCACAGGCATTCAAGCAACACCCCACGGTCCACAGTGTCAAATGCTGCTGAGAGATCTAGGAGAACCAAGATGGAATGGGCTCTCCAATCTCTCGCCACCAAGAGGTCATTAAGTACTCAAACCAGGGCAGTCTTGATGCTATGCCTTTTCCTGAAGCCAGACTGGAGAGGGTCATAGACATTGTGGATGGATAAATGATTCTCCAGCTGCAGAGTGACCACTTTCTCAATAACCTTCCCTGTAAAAGGTAGGCTAGAGACTGATCTGTAGTTGGCAGGGCAGTCTGGGTTAAGGGAGGGCTTTTTCTAACCACCACCTCCTTTAAGGGATCTGGGAAGATCCCTCTCTCCACTGAAGCCCAGACTATCCAAGCTAGGTTCGGGCCGATGACCTCAATTTACTCTGCAAGAAGGTGCATTGGGCACTGATCCAAAATACAGTACATTGGCCACAAAGTCTGGATGATCCTCACTACATCCATGACTACCGGCTGGCTGAAGGTAGATCAGGTCATCTGGGCATTAGTACCACTCGGCTGACCACTGTAAGGACCAATGGGGAGGCATTGACTGATCTCTGTCCTAATGGTGGACACCTTATCAGTGAAGAACTGAGCAAACTTCTCACATTTTTCTTGTGACAATGCTCCTTCAGACCACAGTCAGGAAGTGCTGGACTGGTCTGTTCCTCGCTGCAGCAATTTCCCTGGACAGGAATTCTGCCATCTTATGGGAAATTGCTGATTGGTAGACCTTGTAATGGTTCAACAACCTAAGTTTGTCCCCCTCCAGATGAGTTTTCCACCAGAGTCTCTCCAACCTTCACCCCTGCTTCTTCAATTCCCTTAGTGTCCCATCAAACCATGGGGCACCTGAGCGAGAGGAAAGGGGGTGAAACAGACATCTTTGCTGTCGTAGAAACCTGGCTGACAACTAAAGTTCCTGACTGGGCTTTAACCATACAGGGATACAACATACACAGGCTGGACCGGGTTGCAAAAAAATGATGTGGATGTGCCATCTACATCAAGAACTCTCTCACGTGGCACTCTTTTGACACTGTCTCACCTGCTACTTCGGCCCAGATACTACCAATCAAAATACTAATAAGTTCAAATCATAAAGCCCTCACCATCATCACTGTCTACATTCCTCCCAGAAACCAAAGATCTGGGCTACAGGATGTTATAAGTTTCATAAACTCTCTCCCCCGATTCTGAACTTATTCTACTCAGAGACTTCAATATCAACTGGCTGTCGCCAGATGCAAGTGCCCTCAAAGACACCACCTCTGCTGCCAACCTCTCGCAGATGGTTACCTCCTCTACCAGGACTAACTACAAAACAGGGACCAGTACCCTACTTGACTGGGTTCTCACGAACCACCCTGCCAGAATCCATTGCACCACAGTTCTGTCAGACTCTCTCAGTGACCATTCACTTGTCATCTGTGAATGGACCAACAACTTTTTAAAGCCTCTTCCAAAAATCATCTCCAGTAGAGTGCTCCCATGTGGCAACCTTACCCCTCTTATACAATACCTGGTGCTTCAAGATTGGTCACCTATATTCGATACAACAGATGTTAACCTGGCTCTTGACCATTTCCTCCTGACCTTTACACAGCACGTGACCTCTTTGCCCCAGTAAAAAAGCATAAGACTAAAACTATCTGCAACCCCTGGATCACTGCGAGCCTCCTTGCACAGTTGAAATGGAGAAACCACCTCTGGGCAGTAGCTAAATTAACCAGAAAGCAACCAGACATTCAATCATATAAACAAGCCCGAAATGCCTGCACTAAAGCCATACTGCTAACGAAAACCTCCTACAACAAAGATGCGTTCACTAACACCTGGGGCAAGGGACGAGCTTTCTGGGAGACTATGAAGGACATAACAGAGAAGTGGCCTGAAACCTCCCCGACCATGCTTGTAGTCGATGGATTTGCTACTCTTGACCCTATGGTCATTGCCAACAACTTTAATATGGCATTTACTGACCTCAGTGCAGTCCTCTCTTCAGACTACTTTGATCAATGCACCTCTTCCCTCGGCCCCCATCATACTCAATCTCACCCACCCTTCTTCTACTTCAGAAAGGTCAGATCGTATGTTACATGTCACTACATTGCCACAGCCATCTCAAAATCCAGAACTAGTGGTGATACTTTGGACCTTAAGCTATTATCCCTCACCCTTGATGAGCTTCTTCTCCCCTTAATAAAAATTCTTAGTCTCCCTCTCTAGTAGTATATTCCTGGACAGATGGAAAACTGCGATTGTGACCCCTGTCCTCAAAAGTGGGGATAAGACTAATCACTCTAACTATCGCCCTATCTCAATTCTTCTTCCACTCTCTAAAGCCCTTGAGCGGATTGTGGCAGATCAACTCACTGACCATCTGGAGAAATACAACATCCTAACCACAAAACAACATGGTTTCCGGAAAGGTCACAGCACCACCACTGCCCTCCTTGAGCTCACTGGAGCAGTTCACAAATCACTTGACAATGAACAGTTCACTGGGGCAGTTTTCTTTGACCTATCCAAGGCCTTTGATACTGTCCATCATGGACTCCTTATTGATCAACTGCAAACCGCTGTCCTGTCACCTGACTCCACACAGTGGTTCAACAGTTACCTGGGTCACCGGAGCCAAAGAGTAAAAATTGCCTCTGCTTTCTCCAACACCCTGACTGTCCGCTCTGGGGTACCACAGGGCTCCATCCTGAGACCCTCCTTTTCAGCCTCTTTTTGAACTCATTACCACAATCGTGCTTGGAGCCCATTATATTGTATGCTGATGATGCTGTAGTCTTCTCGTCTCATAAAGACCCCTCGTCTCTACAACGTTCTCTCCAACTTGGTTTCAGCTCCATTGAGTCCTGGTTCCAAAAGCATAAGCTGCTGCTTAACCACAAGAAAACTAAATCCATGCTTTTTCACAGTGCAAAAAACCTGCATAAGCAGCACCAGCTAGTTATTTCCACTGCAAATGATAACACCCTTGATAATGTCCAGTCTTTTAAGTATCTTGGGATCTTACTGGATCCATGCCTCACATATGTTGCCCACGTTGACGATGTCACCAGAACTGCTAACATATGCCTTGGTCTACTTTACAAACACAGACAACACCTTACCCCTGAGGCACTGAAGATAGCCGTACAGAGCTCTGTGGTCTCGGTCATCGACTATAGACTCATCATCTACAGCTCTGCCACAATGACAACTCTCAAGCAGATATCAGTTGCTTTAAATAAGACCTGCCATCTCATCACTGGTGCCCACCGTCTTACCCACACCTGTGACCTGTATTCTCAGACCGGTTGGCTCCAACTGTCGAACCGCACCAAATACCTCACTTGTACTATGGTGAAGAAAATCCATCTCAGTCTGCACCCCCTGGCATCCTAGTCCTACTGTCTGCAAGTACCAGTCAACGGAGCTCCAGGAGATCTAAATGTCAGATTCTGAAAGTCCTCTGCTGCCATTCTAGCCTGGGCCAATGTTCCTTTGCCTACAAAGCATCACTCTGGCTAAATGACCTCAGCCACTCTATCTCCTCTGCCAATACCATTGGAATATTCTAAACCAGCCTTTGACTACATTTCACAAACTCCAGCTCTTGCGATTGCTTCTCCTAAGTTGTGGAACCACATTCTGAGCAGATTGTGGCACCCCATACCAATCAAATCTGCCTCACTCCGCATTCATATACCCAACTTGCACTTTTCCCCACTTTCTCTCCTTGCCTACCATCCTCTATTTACTCCTTCTTTAATCCCTTCAATGTATTGTCTACTCTCCCCTCTTTAACTCCTCCTCTTGCTCCACCCTCTAAGGATATAGCACTTACTGGTTTATCTAGCCCGACAAATGCCACTGGCTGCTTCACTGTCTCTCCCCCTTTTGTTAAAGCTTATGGTCCTAATAACCGTTACAAAATGTATTACTCTGTGAAATGTCTAGTCTCCTTGTAATGTTACTCTTTCACTATTTCTGTATTTTCCTGACGTGGAACCTTTGTAAAAGAGCCTGGTGCAAAGGTATTTTGTAATCCTAGATCTTAATAAACAATAATAAACCTGAACTGGAGCAATGACATCCAGGGTCTCAACTATGACCCTATTATAGGTCAGCCCAAGTGGCCCTGGGGAACCACTATCTAATAGAATTCTTGAAAGGTCTAATACCATCATAAGGCCTTCAGGTGTTACCTGTCTTAAAGGATGGTACTGTACCATTTCCTTAGGGACAGGCCCATTTCGAAGGGTCACAAAACTAAACTTCAAGGTGTGATTGTCCAACCATCCAATAGGATCCACCTCCTTACCGGAGATTTCCATTCCCAGGTGGAACACCAAGCACATCGAGTGTTCCCCTCATGTGTTGCAGTGGTAATAATCTGTGTCAGGCCCAATGATTCCATCAATAGGAGGAGGTCTTGCCCAAAACACAAGAGTTCATCGTCAACCCAGGCATTGAAGTCCCACAGAATTAACCATCTTGGGCCTCCAATACCATCTCAGTGATGAAGTCTGCTGCCTCCTTCAGGAATGTCCTCCCATCCCCGGGTGGATGGTAGATGAGAAAGATCCTGAAGCCTGCACCCACAGCTTCCATGCACTCGAATGAGTTGGTAGTCCCCACTGGCAACTCCTTAAAGTCCAATTACTGTCAAAAACAGACTGTGACCCCTGTGCCCCTGTGGTCCACTCTCGGGTGGTGAATTACCAAGAACCCAGCTGGAAGCGCAGCTGGTAAAATGGGCCCTGCATTTTCATCCAGCCAAGTCTCAGTGATGCAAGCCAGATCTGCAGAAGCTACTAAATCAGCAACCATTGTGGTCTTATTTTTAATAGTCCTGGCATTGCATAACACTGCCCAGGAGGGATGATATTCTGCTGATGACCGCAGTACCTGCCTGAGTCCCTCAGAGCCCTTGGGTATGAGCACAAGGCAAGGAGGCCCTCACTCTTGGTCCCATTTCACCACAGGTTGCCTCCTAGTCCCCACCGTCTCTATCCACCCACCCTTCTCCCATCCCCCTCTAGATCTCCAGGACCCACCAACCCTCCGCCTCCTAATTATACCTAGCCCACTACATCTATAATATACCTGTGGTGGAAGTGGAGGGCAATCAAAATGTCACAGATCCCTCAATCTCAAGGGAGAGTACTGCCTGACCATAGTAATCACCCTGGACACATTTCTAACTATTTACTTTACACCCTCAGTCACGCTTACAGACTCACCCACTCACACCTTACCAAACACAACAATATCCAATTCCCCTTCACATTATCTCATAGATACCTTCAATCCATCCACTAGGGAACTCATAACTTCTTTTAATAATAAAACAATAAATAACCCCGCTAATCACCCCCCTCAAATATTGTAACCCAGTCCACTGAGCAGAGCATATAATAATTATTACATCACATTAAGGAGCAAAAACGATTCCAAAATGTAGTTCAATTTTGTCTTGTCTATTGCACTCTCACCACAGCAGACCCAAATCAAACAACTCTATAGTCCCCTCTCACAGGCTATAATAATGTTTCCAGAGTCACTTAAGTGTTCCAAATGGATTAAATGTTCCAGTTTTAGTTTCAGAACCAAAATCCTCATAACAGGCTCTAAAATAGGATCTAAAAATAATAAAGTATTTTGCTTCACCGTTTAGCCAAATTGTGGGTTTTACTTGATTTCTCCTGGTCATGCCATCACTGAGCTACTGGATTAAGCTCGATGTTACAATCCTCCTTCACACTCCTTTCTTCTTTCTTGGACCCCAGAATTAAGAAGAAGACCTCAGGACCTTCTCTTTCAGGGCCCAGGAGGGTCCTCCCTCCAGATAACCCCCTGTTCTACCTTAGGAAGCAGAAAGTCACTCCACCCTCCGGCGATAGTGGCGTCCGCTCCCCCATCCAGGTCTGAGGGATCCCTTCTCACCTTACTCCTTTTGGAGGCCCTCCTCTCGACCATCTGTTTCCTGCAGTATGAAGAAGCACTCCACACCTCTTTCCAACAATAGTACTACCCTCAAACAAGTTGTGGTATTCCTGCATCTGGTCTGGCTGGGCTCTCACCCCAAACTGCAACCACCAGGAAAAAAATGTTCTGATACAGATATTCCACCACTCACTCAACGCTCATTCTCACCAGGATCCTTCTTCTTCCACAATACCACCAAATATTATGGTGAAGTTCCAAAATAGAGGTAGATTAAAATGCTAAACCCCTCTTTCTCCTCATACAGGGCTAGATTCAATATTGTAAAGGGGTAACAGTGTTCAGGCTCCCCTAGTGCCCTACAGTTTGAATGTTCTCAGGGAAAGTTTACAACCCTTGTGCACACTCAGGTGTATTAGTCTGGCCTGACAGCGCTCAAAAATCTCCCTTTCTCACTGCTTGCCCTCTCTACCCTAAAAGTCTAACTAAAACCAGCTTTCCTTAGTCCATGGAACTTTAAATAAAAATGAATTAATAACTCTCTACTCTGGTCTCTGCTTCTGCTTAGCCACCCAGCATGGCAGCCATCTTGTCATCTTGGTGCATTCAGCCTCTCCTCTTCTCTGGCACTACTAGTTTTATAAATGTTGCTTTGCCAAAAGAAAAAAAAACACAGACCAAGCCAAAGATGAGAGCAAGAGCTGATTAACCCATTAGATTATTGGGACTGAAATCTATTATTATATGCATCATAAAACAATGCTTAATGAATGTGGCTTTTGACATTGGTTGCAGTTAATTGATAATATTTATTAGGTCCTTTATTGCTGCACCTTAATGATGTTTAAAGATAGTTCAATCTTTTAAATGTGGTGGGTCTTTGATTGATTTATTTAATTATATAATTCACCTGGTATGACATAATCAATTTATATGTATTTAAGCAACAACTTATGTGCATTTCACCCTTGACAAAGTGCCATTGTAGGTATGAAATGCCATCAGATCATTAAGTCGGGCTGTGGGAGTGCCTTGTTCTCTGCCTTTAGACTTTTATGGTGAGCAAATAAATATATTTTTCTATAAGCAATTACTGTGGCCATGGTGCTTTTTTGCACTTACAGTGCGAGTCTTCATTTGGGGTTCTATGTTAGGAGCAAGTAGACAGGATTATAAGAGGATTCCAGAGGAAGGATTAGAGGCAGAAAGAAGCAACATAGTGAGGTGTGGGGAGGGGGAAAAAAGGGACATACACAGGGACCAAGTAAAAACCTGCAAAGCAACATTTATAAAACTAGTAGAGTCAGAGAAGAGGAGTGGTGAATGGCAGGAAGGATGGGGCACAGAAGCATCAACGTAAGAAAAATATGGGAGTGCAAAGTAGCTAGCTTTTCCAGGTACCTACTTCTAATCTGTACAAGGTGCTGGCAGAAGGGAGGCAAGTGGTGGGAATAACACAGGAAGCTAGGGTGGAGAAGGGAGAGGTGGAAGAGGATGAACACATGGTAACTGGAGTCAACCAGGAGGCAGAAACCAAGGATAATGGGGAGAGTAAAGAAGGGGGTGCAAGGAAGACAAATGGGAGGAAGAACCAGGAGGAAGGCCTGATTTACAAAGGAGTACCTACCAGTAAGGAGGTAAAAAGCAAAATAGAAGTGAGGAACACGGGTGGGGGGAGACCATGAGGGGTTAGGGATACAGGAACAGGGAGGGGCACCGAAATATGCATAACAACTGAGG
Source organism: Neoceratodus forsteri (assembly GCA_016271365.2). Taxonomy (NCBI): domain Eukaryota; kingdom Metazoa; phylum Chordata; order Ceratodontiformes; family Ceratodontidae; genus Neoceratodus; species Neoceratodus forsteri. Next base: position 408,987,580 of record CM028133.1, on the reverse strand, counting down.
TAAAGGAACAAGATGAAATAAAGGCAAGTAGTAGGAACATCAGAAGGGAGGATAAGGGAATGGGGAATGAGCACCCTAGGAGCACAAAAATAATAGTATTCGGAGACTCAGTTACTAAAGGCATAAAGTGGGGAAGAAGGGAGAACCCACACAATCGGACAATAGTAGCCAGCAGGCCAGGAATGAAGGCAAGGAGACTACCACTCAGTGTCAAGGAGCTGTTAATTGAAGATCCAGACCTGGTGTTGAGCATTGGTACCAATGACTTAGTTGGGGAAGAGGTGGAGGTGGTTCAGGAGAGATTTAGGGACGTAGCAAGGTTGTGTGGGGAGTCAGTAAACACGTTGGCATTTTTTGAAATAATCCCAGTCCCCAGGGCCAGCACAACAAAAAATAGGAGAATCACTGAATTCAACAAATGGCTTAAGGGTTGGTGCAAAGAAGAGGGGTACGGCTTTATAGGGAAAGGGGGTGAAGCTTGGTCAAACAAGGGGCTATACAGCCATGACAGACTTCACCTTAACTGGGAAGGGAAGAGAACACTAAAGGATAGGCTGGAAGAATACATGGCAGGAGAACTGGGTTTAAACTGCTAAGAGGAGACAGAAAAGGGGAGGCCAAAAAGCCTTCCCTCCATGATGGCAGGAATAGCAGAAGAGGAGAGGAAAAAGGTAAAAAAAACTAAAAAAAAGAGGATGGGGAGGACAGACAAGGATAACTCAAAGAAACAAGAAAAGAGGATACTGCTGGGACAAGATGGATGGTGGCATCATTGAATGCATGCAGTATAAGAAAAAATATGGCAGATTTGCACGTCCTCTTAACCGAATGTAAAGAGGTCATTGCAGCCATTACTGAAATTTGAGCCACAGCACATCAGGATTGGGACCTTCGACCCCAGGATATAAGCTATACAGATGAGACAGAGAGGCAGAAAAGGGGGTCGTGGGTTGTGGCATACATCAGGGAGGATATAGTGTCCACAATGAGGGAGAAGATGGAAAAGGGGAACAGTGAAGCATTATGGCGCAGCTCCAGAGCAATACCAATAGGAATATTAGGCTAGGGGTCATTTATAGACCACCCAACCAAGGCGAAGAGATGGACAAGATGCTGTGTTCACAGTTCACAGATGTAGCAGGGAGGGGGGGGATGTAGTGGTGACAGGGGACTTTAACCTGGCCAAAATAGACTGGGACACTCCTGCCACATCCTGTGCCAGAAGTCAAGTAATCCTTAATGAAATACAGTATGGATACATGGCACAGTGGGTAACAAGTCCAAGCAGAGTGGAAGCAATCCTGGACCTGGTGCTTACTAATGGGGAGCATGTTCAGGAAATTGACATCAGAGAACCCCTAGGTGGAAGTGACCACAGCTCAGTGTAGTTCAAGATGGACATGGGCAAGGAGGCTATCCCAACAAGGACTAGGGCACTGGACTTCAGAACAGTGAACTTTAACAAAATTAGGGAAATGATTTGGGACCAACTGGGGAACATAGATGAGGGAATGGAGGTGGAAACGCTATGGAAAACCATTAAGGGAGCCATTCAGAATGCTACAAGCAGTTGCATAAAAATGAGGGGAAAGAAAAAGGGGGCAAGAAGGCCTAACTGGTACAGCATGGAGGTTGCTAGAACAAGTGAGAAAAGGGCAGTGTACAGGAAAAGTAGAAGAACAGTTAAGGTACAGGATGAAGAGGAATTCCAAAGGCTGGCCAAGCTAGCAGAAAAAGGAGGCACCACAGGCCAAGGCACAGAAAGAGCTCCAGATAGTGTAAGGGATAAAGAGGGGAGAAAAGGCCTTCTTTAGCTACATAAAATGAAAAAGGGACGAGAAGGGTGGTATTGTCAAACTAAAGAAAGGGGGACGAATGAGTAGTAGAAGACAGGCCAAAAGCTGAAGTATTAAATGAATACTTCTGCTCTGTCTTTATGAAAGAAAAGGATTGACCAATGCCACAGGCAGGGTAAGAAAGGAGTGAACTGGGGCAGATACAATAGGAGTCATTGGGATAGAAAGAGTGAGGGAAAGACTGAGGGCACTGAGGGTGAATACATCCCCAGGGCCGGATGAGTTACACCCTAGGGTACTCAGGGAAATGGCCGAGGAACTGTCAGATCCGATGACAACTCTATTTAATAGTTCACTGAATTCAGGAGTAGTGCCAGATGAATGGAGAACAGCAAATGTGGTGCCACTCCTCAAAAATGGTCACAAGGAGGATTTGGACAACTACAGGCCAGTCAGCCTGACCTCGATAGTTATGCAAACTCATGGAGACCATACTGAAGGAGGAGCTGGTGAGGCACAAAGAGGAGAATGGTCTGCAGGATAGAGAGCAACATGGGTTTGTGGCAGACAAATCATGTCAAGCAAATTTAATAAAGTTCTTTAACTGTGTCATGAAGACAGTGGACATGGGTCAGACAACAGACGTCATTTACCTGCGCTTTAGTAACGCTTTTGATTCTATGCCACATAGGAAGCTGATAGCAAAACTGAGGGGGCTAGGAGTGGGGGAGAAATTAATAAGATGAGTTGAAAACTGTTTGGGGAGCAGGACACAGAGGGTAGTGGTGGAGGGGTAGCCTCCAGTACAAAGGAGGTCACAAGTGGAGTTCCACAGGGGTCGGTGTTGGGCCTGGTACTGTTTAATATATTTATATGCGACATTGGGAGGGCATTCAAGGCAAAATGTGCCTTTTCGCTGATGACACCAAACTCTGTGGGAGGGTGGACACCCAAGAGAGGATACAAGAGTTAAGGGAGGACCCAGCCAGACTGGAGAAATGGTTAGGGATTTGGCAACTGGTGTTTAATGCCAAAAAGTGCAAGATGATGCATATCGGAGCAAAAAACCCAAGAGCAGAGTACTACATAAGAAAGGTACAGGTAGCTGCATTTGAAGAGGAAAAAGACCGAGGGGTAGTAATTATTAACAGTTTGAATTAATCCACTCAATGCAAAAAGGCAGTGGCGAAAGCCAACAGGATGCTGGAATGCATTGCAAAGGTTTTCAGTAGCAGGCACAGCGAGGTTATTTTACTATTATATAGATCACTGGTAAGGCCTCACTTGGAGTATGGAGTGAGGTATTGGCACCTGTACCTAAAAAGGACATCAAATTGCAAGAAGGGGTGCATAGGAGGGCAACGGAAATGTTCAGAGGACAGCAGGACAAGTCATACGAGGAGAGGCTTGAAGCCCTGAGGATGTACTCCTTGGAGGAGAGAAGGCAAAGGGGGAACATGATAGAGACCTTTACGTACCTGAAGGGAGTAAACAAAGTAGAGTGTGGGGGTCTCTTCAGCAAGAGAGAGAGAGAGAGAACACCACCACCAGAGGACACAGCCTAAAGCTGGTGAGGGGAAGATACAGGAGTGAGGTGAGGAAACATTTCTTCACAGAAAGGGTAGTGTCGGCCTGGAATGAGCTATCAGAGGAGGTGGTAGCAGCTAGGACAGTGGGATAATTCAAAAGATCCTGGGACAAACACAGTGGCGATGTCGTGGAACCAAGGAAGGGGAAGGGGAAAGGAAGGGGGGGGCAGGGACACAGGTGTAGGGGTAAAATACAAAACCCTACAACAAATCGAGCAGACTAGATATACCTGTAGTAGGAAGTCTGCTTCTGCTGGCAACTTTCTTAAGTTCTTATGAAGACAGAACATTTATAACTTATAAAGTGTTTTAAGAACCTTTTTCCAATGAACACTTATTAAGATTTATTTTGTGCACTATCATTTACTAAAAGGTAAATTTGTACAATGAGATTACAGTCAGTGGTATGCTGAAAAATAATTGTACCTAAAAATGACCTAAGAGTAGCCTCAAATACAAAGTAGAAAATGGAAGGAGGTTTAAACAGGCATTGCAGCCAATACAGGAACATTTTGAAAAATGCCAATAAATTTCATGTAGCAGCCAAATAAAAATTAATCTAATTTAAGATTTTGGTTCAGGCCTACCAAGAATTTACATGGTCATTTAAGATAAAAACAAATATTTCTTGCAGAAAAAATCACCTTAGCCAGGCACGTCTGCCCAGTCCTACAATATCTATCTTATGTGGAATGTAAACGATCTAGTGGTTCTTCAATCCTCCTCCTTCCACTTTGCAAAGGCCATGTATCTGCCCCGGTCATGTTTGAATCTCCCCACTGTTTTGCACAGACCACCTCTTTAGGTAGCTTATTCCACCCCTTCGCCACCCATTCCATGAAAAATATTTTCCTGTATCCCTCGTAAATTCATCCGCCCCTCCAGCTTCATGGAGTTACTTCTGGTACTTGTGTTCCCACTCAGTTTGAGCAATTTTCTGCTATTCACTCTGTAGAAATATATGTATACAATAACTGGTGAGCAATTTTTTCAGTGTGCTCCTCCAGTTGATATTAAATGTAGTAACCCACAGGTTATTCGAGAGAATACGCGCTCTATCACTCTAACTAGAGCACTCTGCCATTGGCACTGCTCTTGTGTGTGGGCAGGCTGAACAGTTCTTAAATCATGGCTGCTCTATATCTCCCCTTTAGCGAGGAGCTGCCACACGGTCTCACAACTGTACAATCTTCCATCTGGTTGATCCTGCCTTTACATTAAAAAAAATCATTATCTGGTTGATCCTGCTGTTTGTTGCCTTAGGTGACACTGCGAGCAGAAATTGTTCTGTCTGACTGCCTATTCAACTAGGATCGAAATCATGATCCCAAATACCTCAATATACTAAGAAAAAAAAATCCTCATCAGGGAGACAAGGTGTGTGTGTGTGTGTATGTGTGTCATAGTGTCACAGTGTCTGTGCCACAGTGTCACAGCACCAGGGCTGAAAAAATTGCTCACCAGTATATTATATAAAATAAAAGATGAGGAAGTGTGCATATGAGAATTTAATGCACACCCTCAGTGTGGGATACTTTGATAAACACCTCGGGCTTCACCCTTGGAGTTTATGTGACAACCCACACCATGGGTGTGCATCAAATTCTCATATCACACACTTCCCCATCCTTTATTCTATATATCTCAAATGGTCATGTCCCTTCTTGTCCTTCTTGCTTCTAGCTTGTTCATGTTTCAGCCTTTCAAACTCTCCACATCAGTCCAATCCTGCTGTCCCTAGATTATCTTGATTAACCTCCTCTGTGCCACCTCTATTCTGTTCCTGTCCTTCTTCAAATGCAGTTTCCAAAGCTGTACATAGTATCCTAGGTGAGAAGAACCAATCACTCATACCGTGGTGGAAACACCTCTCTTCTCCCACTCCTGATCACTCTCCCTGTGCATCCCAGCATCCTAATTATCTTCAAACTATCCAAAAGTATTACCCCCAAAAATCTATCCTTAGTTCTGCTTTTCATTTCTACCTCATCCATTCTGCATTCATTTTTCAGATGTGTTATTCCTATGTGCATAACCTTGCACTTCTTGGTGTTAAAGTTTGCCTGCTATACATGTGACCACTTACATAATCAACCCAGGTCCTCTTTCATGATTCTGACCTCATCCTCAATATCCACCATGTCATAGATCTTAGCATCATCAGTGAAGAGGCATATCTTTCACTGCATATCTACTCAAATATCATAGAAAAAGATGTTGAAGAGAACCAGTACCAGGACCAATCCCTGTAGCACACCACTTGTGACCGCTCTGACCCCCAAGAATTCCTGATTAATTATCATCCTCTGGGTTCTGCCACTCAAGCAATTTACTTCCCATCTTGTGACTATGTTCCATACCATCATGTCATGCATTTTCTTTCCCAAATGCTATGTGGGAAGAATTGAAAGCTTTACTGAAGTCAAACGTCTCTCTTCTCCAGTTGCTGATCCCTCTGCCTATGTCTATTGCCTGTTCAGTGTGCACCAGCTTCATGACCCAATCAAAGAAATTGTTCAGGTTTAGCTGACAAGACTACCCCTCCCAATGAATGCATGTTGTCTTTTATCCTAAAGCATATTTGCTTCCAGAAAACTTACAGCCTCTCTCTTATTATGGTCTCTATCAACTTACACATTATACACATTATAAAGTAGTGGGATTGCCTCAGCCACTGAAAGCACAGCATGTACCTTGTATTGAGTATACAAATGCTGCCTCGCACTGCTCATCACATCTGATTCCCACTGTAGTGACTTTCATTTGTGACACTGTTCCTGTCAGAGTCACTGCAGTGGAATTACCTGTGAGAGGCTTCTACCTTGACAGAAAAATCTGTGTTTTGAAGATCAAATGTTCCTGACGAACTACTACCACAGTATTAGAAATGAGCAGTCCTTCACACAGATGAGTTATCTGGAACGAAACAAAAAAATCAGTGGAGTTAGTGAAAAAGTTCCCGAGAAAGTTGGACAATAGATCATAAAGCGATCAGTCCTTCAGCCACAAAAACTGTTCTGTGAATTGCACTATTCACAAATGTTAAAGTAATACACCCAGAATTTGTAAAACCATATGTTTGTGCAAAGTGTTTTGATTTGTGCGTGAAGTCCTAGTGTATCCTTCCCTCTGTCTGCTAGTAGGAGTTTTTCCAAAATTAGCCTGCTAGCTTTATGGTAGTTTTATGACCCATGGGGATCTCCATCTCAGCAAAGTTTATTGCGTTTCTTGTACCTACAATGCATCCTGTCTTTTGCGACAGTGATGTAGTCAGGACCATAAATTTAGTAGCTAGCACTGCGTCAGAATCAGTTCACAACAGCAGAGATGGCTATATTTAAAAAAATATGCATGTCTGCTAGAGTGTTCACTCAGAGAGAAAAAATGCATTGGCTGTTTGCAAGTGCATCTGCACACATGCCAAACAAATCTAAATATTTTGAAAACTATTCAAGCTGCACAAAAACAACAAGCAACAAGGTTGTTCAGGACAAAAATATTTTAACAGTGAGGGTAGTCACTAAGCGGAACTCTTTACAGCTTTTAAAATATTTGCCAACCGAAGTAGGAAATTTGGTAAAAAACATGGAAATTTGGCTAATTAGATGGCTATATTTTGAAAACTATACAGAGTTCAGCTTAGTGCCTACCCTCATTGTAAAGGTATTTTTGTCTTGAACAACTTTGCTGCTTGTTGTTTTTGTATAGCTTGTATAGTTTTCAAAATATTTTGATTTTGTTTGGTATATGTGCAGATACGCTTGCAAACAGCAGATTTATTTTTCTCTCTAAGTGAACACTCTAGAAGATATCAATCAATCAATCAGTCAATCAAAATCTTTATTTATCCAGGCAAACATCATTGAGCAGAGCTCATTTGCAAGATGGACCTGGTTATGATAAAATCTCAGACAAAATACAAAAGATGAGGGATACATATCTAATGACAATGGGACAATTTGATACATACAGTATAGGTCACAGCATACAAGACATCAGTCAATAGCATAGAACAAACAATGCTGCAGCAGTACAGTATCATCTGCAAGTGACAACTTGTGGATATCTCAGATTTAAGTGATGGTATACTAATTTGGGTTAAATGGGTAACAGTAGAGGAGGGGACTAGGGTAGAAGTAGAAGTAAGAAGCCAGGTGGTAGGGGAACGTATCATCATAAGGCATAGCCAGAAAAAAACATAATTATTAATAGGTAGTTTAGAGGGAGATAGGATAAGTAAATCAACAGAGGACAGTGAAAAGCAGCAGACAGAGGATAGAGCATGAAAAAAGGAAGGATTAAGGGAAATGTATGTAAAACAGGACAGTTAAAGACAGCCAGTATGATGATATTGAGGTTATTGGTTCCAATCAATGGCAAGAAAAGCACTTGCATAATTCCTTAATAAGATGAGAGTACAAGGTCTTGAATGAACCGGTGCTGATGAATGTATTCAGTTTTATGGTTTTTTGTAAATTGTTCCACAGGGAGGGCAGCACAAAGCTGATGGCTGTTCTGCCTTGGCGAGAGTAGACTTTGGGAATTTTTAATAAGATGTAAGAGTGACTTCTCAGGACATAGGTGCTTACTGAGTTTAGTGGGAGGCAGTCCGAGATGTATTGTGGAAGTTGTTTTGAGATAGCTCTGTTGGTCCATAAAGTGATATTTTTTTTCTGCCTAAACTAGAGGGTGGCCCATCCTACAGTTGCATATGATAAACAGTGGTGCATACTGAAGGGGAGACCTGTAATAAATCTAAGAGCTCTACAGTAGAGTGTATCCAGTTTTGTTAGGTAAGAGGTAGGACAGTGGCTGTAAAGAAAGTCTGCGTTATCTACTAGTGAGAGAAATGTAGCTTGCACCAGCCTCATCTTCACATCGCTTGTGAGTAGGTAACTGATCCTAAAGTAGAGACCAAGTCTCTGGCAAAGTCTTTTCAGCAAATCCTTGATATGCTCAGTGAAGTATAGTTTATGGTCTAGCCAGACTCCTAGGTAATTGAACTTCATAATGAAGTCTAGGTTTTCCCTTAAAATTGTAGAGATATGTGGTACTGTTCCTGTAGTTGTTGGGATAGCTGCATGTATACAAGGACAGAGGAGCATGGCTTTAGTTTTCTTTGCATTAAGTAAGAGCTTTTTGGTTAAGGGCTGTTTTTGAAGTAGGTTAAATTCAGATTGAACACACCAAACAAATGTAAATATCTTGAAAACCATACAAGTTACACATACACAACCAGTGTCACAATTGTTCACAATAAAAAGACCTTTACAATGAGGGTAGTCACCAATCTGAACTTTGCATAGTTTTTAAAATATAGCCATCTTTGCTGTTGTAAACTGATTTTAAAGCAGTGCTTGCTACTGAATCTATGGCCCCAGCTACATCACTGTCACATGAGACAGGATGCATTGTAGGAACAAGAAAAACAATAAACTTTGCTGAGATGGAGATCCCAAGGGGTCTTAAAACTACCATAAAGCTAGCAGGCTAATTTAGGAAAAACTCTGAATAGCAGACAGAAGGAAGGATACACTTGGACATCATACACAAATCAAAACACTCTGCACAACATATGTTTTTACAAATTCTGGATGTACTACCCCTTTATGTGACATTGTCACTCATTGTAACAAACGATGGGGGGATTCACAAAGAGATGTTGCCCCAGCATAAATGAGATGTGCCAAGCCCAAACTGTGGTATTCACAGATGATGCGCTGGAAGATACTCCTGGAGCATCCCTCTGTGAATACTACAGCTGTGCTCAACCTGAGATGCACTGGCACATCCCCCTGGTTGGGCTGAGAAACTTATGGGGCAGCACATCTCCAGATTCACTGCACCCAAGGTTGGTATTCATAGACCCAGGCATGCAAATGGGGCCATTAAGCACGCAAGGTGCAATGGAGCCATTTGCATGTCATTATTGCCCCATTTGCATGATGCTTGTGGGAATGAACCTGGCAAAATGTGATGGGTACCCTGGAAGTACAGTAGTGCTTGAGGACAGGAACAACCACCCCAGTGGTCTAGTGGTCCCCCAACCCCGATTCCCTATATCGCCATTGTGATAAGTAATACAACCTGATCTGGTAGTCTAGTGGTACCACCCAACCTGCCTGAATCTCCATAATGTAACATTTAGTCCAAACTCCCTGGTACTCTAGTGGTCCCCCCTCCTTGCCTGTAGCCCCGTAAACTGGAAATCCGGTCTGATAATTCCTGGTAGTCCAGCAGCCCCCCACCTGACCCTGAAAGGCCCCACCCCACCCCGCCATGTATGGTCCACCAGCCAGTGGGCAGCAAAACCACCCACATGCCACAGCTGCCCACCAAGCTGACCTGTCAGTGAATGACAGCTTATTGTACATGTGGAAGCCCGTGGTATCCCTGCCGATAATGAGCACGTCTAATACAATAAGCTGTCATTCCAACTCGCGAATGACACGCAGTCATTCAGAAAGTTGTAAATGATAGCTTACTGTACACACTGCAAGCCCATTGGTTGACAGGGCTACCAATGGGCTTCCATGTGTATAGTACACTGTCATTCACTGACAGCTCAGTCAGTGGGCAGCCATGGTGTATGCAGGTGAATTTTGCTGCCCGCCAGCTTTTGGCCCATACATGGATGGGGGAATGGGGTGGGAGTCCTTCAGTGGGTGGGGAGCCACTGGACTAGCAGGGACTTATCTGGGGTCATATTTCAGCACATTGTAGGTTCAGGTATGGGAGAGGGGATGACTGGACTGCAGGTTTTATGGAGGGTAATATCTAACATTGATCAGGTATACAAGCAGGGAGGGAGGACCACTAGACTACCAGTGATCTGGAGAGCGTGGTTGCATTTTAAAAGGGACATGGGCAGGAAAGAAGGGCCACTAGACTACCACGGAATGTTTGGATCATGTTTTATTATGTACGGGGATACAGATGGGGGGAACACAGGACTGCCAGGGTAGACTGGCTGCCATGTAGCTGTCTTCAGTAATGCAGCCTGCCTGTGGGTGGACACCCACTAACTGTAATTCTATTGTTTGTAGACTTAACTTTAGGGGGTGCATCTTCAGACTTGCTCCAAAGATACACCTCCAAGGTGGGTTGTGAATAGGGATGTGCCCCATATGCATGGGCATGTCCCCCCCAGATGCTCTGAATACCATTATAGGTGGTGTTTGATACATCTGAGATATGCTGGCACATCACTGCCCTTTCAGAATCACGATTGGGCATAAGTCAGAGATGCACCAGTGCATTTCAGATGCACTGGGTGCATCTCTTTTGTGAATCCCCCCATCAGTTTAGCCAGAAAACAGCAGTGACATTAGCAAGACAACTTTGTTTTCTGGCTGGCAAATATGTTGAAATTGCCCATAGTAATCAAAAAAAGGCCCCAAACCAGCAAAGGCATATTATGATCATGGGGTAAAATAAAATGTTTTTGAGTCAAGTGAAAGGCTTTATTGCTGTTACCCACTACATAATAAATGTTAATGAAGTGGCAAGGGCCTCATAAAGTGCTTAAATGTACTGGCACAGTTAACTAGGAGATTGAGACCCCGATAGGAAAAATCCTACCAAGATGTACCATGCTAACCTCCTGAAGAAATGGGTTAAAACAAACACCAAAAGCTGCTTTGTTAGTTTTACCAGAAACTTCTACAGAAGATTTTGACACAGCTTATGACAGACTAGAACAAATTGCAACTGCTGATGCTGTAAAGGTGAATGTTTCCTTAACTCTAAATGAACTGCAGAAATTCATAACTTACAAAAGACTTTTAAGAGTACTTTTACCACAGTGCCAGGCTGAGAAAAAGGGGTTGAGCATGTAATAGCGACAATGAATTAGACAAAAGGCATACAGATTGCCAGAGCAAGTAAGAGCAGATGTGGTTAAGGAAATATAAAACATGAAATAATTTGTTAGCATAGAAGAGTTGAGAAGTGCTTAGTCATCACCAATGGTGATTGTAAATAAAAAAGAAGGGGGTGTAAGAATGTGCCTTGATTTTAAGAAACTTAATCAAGTGTCCTAATTTGATAGTTATCCTATGCCCAGGAAAGGAGAGTTGGTGAAGAGATTGCTTAGTGTCAAGTACCTCAATCTCACCAAAGGTTACTGGCAAATTCCCCTAGCTAAAGAATGGCATGGGGTCATAATGTTGCTCACAATGACAGCACGACAATAAATGCCACAAGCAAAACAGCATCATCCAAAATAAGGTCAGGTAAAACACTGACCACACAAAAACAGTGGAACACCATAGGAAGTAATGGGACATTTTCTGTTTTACGGGGGGGGGGAGGCTTCACCTCCCATACCCCCAGACTTAAAATAATCAACTCCAAGGTGGTGTGAACTTTGGGGATGGGGAGAAACTCAGGAGGGGGACATTTTTTTTTACCATAAAAAAAGCTGCAACACCAGGAGACCTGGTGGAAATCAAACCATGGTTGCAGGTCTCCAACCTGCTGTGTGCCAGTGCCTTAGCCACTCCACCACAGAAGCGGCTCGAGCAAGCACCATGCATGTGGTAACTTCAGCCCTTCCTAGTGTAAGTGCAGAGTGATGGGATAGTGGTAATTCCCTACCACTATTAAACCCCTGTCACTCTAAATCCTGTAGCACTTTACACAGTGCTGTTATTACCATGCTGTTTTTGAACCATTGTATTGACCTGGTACCCTAAAGAATCAAGAGACAAAACTGCATTTGCCACTCCTATTAGATTTTAGCAGTTCACTACCATGCCGTTTGGTTTACATGGTGCACCGCTACATTCTAGTGGTACATAGATGTAAGTTTAGCTACTCACTCTGGTTATTTTGCTGCTTACTTGAATGATGTCCTGATGTACGGTCCAGACTGAAAAAGCCACTTGGAACACCTACAAGCAGTAATCCAATCTAGCAAAAAGGCAGGTCTGACAATTAATCCAGAAAATGTGCATTGGGCATACAGGAAACCAGATATTTTGGTTATGTTTTGGGAAATGGAGAAGTAAAGCCAGAGATTTCTAAGATAGAAGTGATAGCTAACAGTCCTAACCCCAAAACAAAATAACATGTCAGGTCATTTTTAGGGTTGGCTGGTTACTATCAGAGATTTGTTCCCAAATGTGCCCACTTTGCTACAGTACTCCTCTCACTGAACTCATGAAAAAACAGTACCCAAATAATGTGAAATGGACCCTAGAGTGTGATGAAGCTTTTCAGGACATCAAGGCTGCATCATGTTCAGCCCCTGCTTTAATTCTATTTATTTTATTTTACCAGGAATAGCACCATTGAGCAAGCTCATTTTCAAAGTGGTCCTTGGTTTTAACAAGCCCAGAGTTTGAGGAACAATTTTTGTTACAGACAGATGCATCAGAGGTAGACCTAGGTGCAGTCATTAGTCAGAATATAGATGGGAGGAACATATCATTCTATATATCATTTGTAAATTGCATGACAGAGAGAAAAGATACTCCACCATTGAAAAGGAATGCCTTGTGGTAAAGTGGGCCATGGAGTCCCTTAAGTTTTATTTGCTAGGTGCTGAATTTGTACTTATAACCAGTCATGACTCTCTCTCTGTTGGCTTAACCAAATGAAGGATAAAAATTCCAGAATCACAAGGTAGTACCTGGTGCCATAGCCATTTAAATTCAAAGTGATGCACAAATCTGGAAAAGAAAATGTCAGTGCTGATTTTCTGTCAAGATACAGTTCAAGAATTGAGAATTCTGATGTTTGAAAAAAACATTGTATGTGTACACTGAATTGCTTGCTGTAAAATGGAGCATAGAGAAAAGGATACTACAAATGCACAGAACTGTAAAGCTGATAAGCTTATGTTTAAAGAGAATTAAAATAAAGTTTTGGAAACCTATTTTTTAAAACAGGTTCTATCTTAAAGAGGGGTGGAGTATGTGACAGGGTTAATAAGACCATGTCCCAGTGGCTGTGTATAGAGCATTAAAAGTAAGAATCTTTTCTGTCCTCTCTTTTTCTCTCTTCTGCCTATCTGATTGTGCATTGAAATTTTCATGAGAAATCTAGGCTTGATCATTGCAACGGTTTCACATCCCCCCCACTATCCCCCTGCCTCTGTTTCTTGCTGTTTCTACCTTGCTTATGTATGGTTATAAAAATATGTGTAGATCTTTATATGATGCTGCATTCCTTGGGTTTGCAAACATATAGTTATCATTTCTGAAAATGAATGCAAAAAGACTGTGGGTTTCTTCAAGGGAATGGCAAGTTATAACAAAGTTTGACCTTTTTGACCTCAGGCTTTTGCAAACTGTCAGCAGGGAGCCAGCTTGGTTCACAATGTGCTTTTTTGCAGGAAGGAAACTAACAAATTCTGCACATGCAAGAGACACCTTGTCTTCAGCAGGAAGTAGCAATTAACATGTTAAAAAAAGATCTTATAAAAGAAGAGAAAGAGATGGATAGTTTAGTTTTTAGTTTGATTTAGTTTTGAGCTTAAAAGAAAAGGATTTATGTTTGACACCATTCAATACATTTTTTATTATTATTGTATTGTTATTGAGAATAATAAAATTATACTTGTGAATTTTATCACTGCTCCTGGTTTTCCTATGCTTCCTGACCTATGCCTCAATGACAGTGTTTATCTTTTCTCATCAATTATACCCAGCTTTCAGTAAATGGGGTTTTGTGCAAGTTTTGCTGTTCATGTGTTGAGGGGGTTGCTCTCCTGACCAGATCAAGATATAAAATAATACAGATTTAGTGCACAACAATCTGCTCACCACAGCAAGCTGCCAAACCAAGAAGCATAGACATTGTCAGCAGAAACAGAACATGCAGCGCATCCAGTCTGCTCTGCCCTATCTATTGTTGTTTATGAGATCCCTAGTGGCCCTTCACTCCTCTTTCCCCTTCCCCATTTGCTGGTGTCCCTGTCAACCATTTGCCTGTCCCGCCTATGTTTGAACTCAACATTGCTATTGCACACATAACATCCCTTGGTAGTCTCTTCAAAAGTTTCATTTGAACAATAAGCTCCTACTTTGTTCGGGGCTTTATCTTTTGATGAATATGCTTTTACTGTGCCCTCAAAGCCATCTCTATGGAGCTCATATCTGGAGACACTGAAGGGGTTCTGACCAACTTTAAACCTAACTTGGTGTGAATGTTAATGAAGCAGTATGCTTGGGACAGCTGTCTTGAAAAAAAAATGATGGCTATAGGAAACATAGTTCTTATAAACTTTGCAGCAGCTTAAGCCATAATTTGATCTCTGAATAACTCATTGTCCATGGTTCTTACAAGAAAAAAACATGCATTGATAAAATATTGTGTTGAAATGTAATGCAACTTTCAGTTTCTTATACACATGCCTATGCACAATCTGCATGGGGATACTCACTCTCAAAAATATAAGCAGACCCATAGCACCACATTTTATTTATGCCCTAGATGAGCACCCTAAGAGAATGTTTGTAGCATGGTTTCATAAATCACAAACCCCTTTTCCTAAAAGCCATTGATGCAAAGTATTTGAGTATAATCATCATTTTGTCAGTAAATATGACATCATCAAATAACTTACCTGCACCAACCAATTCTCTGGCTTACTGCAGTTAATTTTGCTTGTCCATGCCATGCATGAGTGGGGATGGCTATATGAAAGCAGAGAACAATTACAGTCTATTAACCTACAGTATTCACTGTAATCAGATTGTATATATACAGCACATCATTAATATATTAGTACAGTTTACCATTCTTTGTCATGTGTCAATCCTAGAATCTGGCACCTTTTTTTCACAGCAGATAAAGAAGCTGAAATCCCATGTTTTGTATTAAGCAACTCAAAGACTTCTCACACTGTATTTATGCTCCTGATTCAGTATCTGGTCAAGAATAATTGCATTATTACTGCACATAAAGCACAAAACATTGAGAAATGTCATGTACTCTTCATCATGTTTTAATGCCTTAAGATTGGTGCAACACAGTATATTGTGCTTGCAGTCACCTCTGTATCTGGTGCATAGAGCTGAAGGTGCATCCAGTTTTGGATCAGACAGGCCAAGGTTAAGATGTGATATAAGCCACCAAGCATGATACAGATCCTGCTATTCTCAAAGACTATGTGGCTCTGTTTATTCCTTGTACCACCAGCCCTCATTTTCTGGATGGCTTGGCTCATTTTATCATTGATTTTCATCACCATTTTGAATAAAGAAAGTTTTGGAAATATCACTTAATGAATGCCCCCTGTCCTCAGTCACAATTTGGGGGGGTGGGACTTGGATTACAAGCAGAATTAACCTGATCTGTGCATTTCAAAGAGTGCTAATCATAATTGTGTCATCATTTTGTGGAGGTCAACTGAGGAGGTGTGGAGGTCAACTGAGGAGGTGACCTTGTTGGGGGGGAACTGTGGACCCCAGAGGAGGAGGAAACAAATTCTGGTGGGGGACTCTATCATAAGGGGGGTTAAGCTAGGAACATGTGAAGAGGAGAACAGGGAAGTGAGGTGCCTACCAGGTGCCACGGCATGGAGGGATGGGAGGAAGATCCTGAGGAATGCCAGAAAAGCAAGAAGGAAGGGAGAGCTGGATGTCATTATCCACCTAGGAACTAATGACCTGGCAAACAGGAAGCCTAAGGAAGTTCAGGAAAAGTTTAGAAAATTGGGGTGGGGTCTCAAGCAAGTAGCTACATCTGTCACCTTCTCGGAAGTACTACCCATAAGAGGAATGGGAGAGTGTAGGGGTGCAAGCACCAGGAATTGTAACACATGGTTGAAGAACTGGTGCTGCGAGGATGGGTTCAGATTCGTTGGTGACTGAGGACCCACCTGGAGGGATATGCTCTTGTTCAAGCCTGATGACCTGCATCCATTCTGAAGGGGAATCCAAGCACTCAATGAAGTTTAAATGCTATTTGGACAAGCATTTAAACTAGCCAAGGGGGGGGGAGGCAGGTCAGCAAGGAGGGTAACTAATTGCCCATTGCCATAGCGAGCAGTGGAACCAGAGAACAGGAGGAGGTGATATCACTACAAAGCAGTGTCCAAAAGATAGAGATAGGCAGCCAAGGGGTAGATAGGGAGAAAAAGGACAAAATACAACAGAAGTGCAGTTTTGCAGGGAGAACCAGGGATAAAGGACAACCAGGGAGGGGACTGGAGTAGAATAGAAAAACAGACCAGGGAGGTCACATCATGGAAAGCTATGTGTGCCAATGTCAGGAGCCTTAGCAACAAGATGGAGGATCTGGAGGCTGCCATGGTGCAGTCAGACCTGGTTATTATGGTCATCACAGAAACCTGGTGTAATGATAATCATGACTGGGAGATGGCCATACCCGGCTACAACATATGCAGAAGAGACAGGGCAGGAAGGGAGGAGGAGGAGTGTCACTTAATGTGAAAGATGGTATAAAGGCCACAGAGATCCAGGAGGAACAAAATGGGGGGGAGGTATTGTGGGTTAAGTTGGAAAGGAAAACGGGGTCCGCCATCTACACAGGGTGATCTACAGACCACCAGCCCAGGAGGAAGAGAACGATAAGGAGTTAATGATAGCCATCCAAAGGATGGCAGACAAGGGGAAGGTGGTGCTGGTTGGAGACTTCAATATTCCAGATGGGGACTGGAGCATCCCAGCAGCAACATCAACTAGGAGCAGATTTATCCTGGACTCCCTTCAGGGTGCCTTCCTTAAGCAAGTGTCATGGAACCATCTCGGCAGAAGGTAATACTGGACCTCGTGCTCACAAACAGGAACAGTGTGATAGGGGTAACAGTGGGGCAGCACCTGGTGAACAGTGACCACCAGTCACTGTGGTTTGAAATCACAGAAGGAGCAGAACCAAGCCACACAAAAACACGTATCCTGGATTTTAGAAGGGCAGATTTTGGGAAAATGGGGACATGCTTGAAGGAGGCACTAACAGAAATGGGGTGGGAATCGGGGGTGGAGGAACAGTGGGCAATATTTAAAACAGGGATTACAAGAGCAACACATTTATGCACAGGTTAGTAAGGGGAAAAGAAAGAGGAGGCCATTATGGTTTTCCAAGAAGGTAGTGGAGAAAGTGAAAGCCACAAAATCGCATTCAGGCAATACAAAAAGACACAGGCAGAAGGGGATGGAGAGAAGTACCAGGAGAAGCAAAGGGAGGCAGGGAGATCTGTAAGGGAAGCCGAAGCTCAGACAAAAGAGCACATCACAGAATCAATGGTTAGGGGGGGGAAAAAACCTTTTACAGGTAAATAAGTGAAAAAAGAAGGGTGAAGAGAGGGATAGTGAGACTGAAGGGGGAGGATAGGGGTGGCATGGAGGATGACAACAGTAAAGCTGATATAGGTTTCTTAGGTTTGTACAGAGCTCTCAGAAGACCAGTGTCCATTATGGCTTGCCAAGCTGATTTAGCTATACCCAAGCATTTTAATTATCGACCAGGTGTTTATCCAGTTTGCTCTTAAAATCTACTATATCTCTACCGGTGACTACCTCAACTGTAAGTTCATTCTACACCTTCACTGATCTTAAACTGAACCAGTGTTTCTTTTTGTTAGCATGGTATCTTTCTCTGGTTAGCTGTAATGGATGGGCTCTTGTACATTATTTCTGTTCCCTAAAACCCAGGCCGAGTTGTTCCCATAACCCTGCGTCTGATAAGGCCTTAAACATTAGACACGTCACCCCTTAACCTATGGAACTCCAGGGAGTACATCCCCAGTACCCCCAGTCTTTCATTATATTCTTTACCCCTGATATACTGAATAGATATTTCTGCTCAGTATTTACTGAGGAAGGGGAAGGTAACAGGCCTGAAGGGAGTACAAGAGTGGGAAGGGCAAGGAAATAGACACAAGTCCCTTTACATGGGAAAAGATCCTAAAGGAATTGGAAGGAATAAGAGTCAATAAAACAATGGGGCTGGATAGTGTGCACCCCAGGGTCATAAAGGAATGAAAAGAGGTGGTGGCTGAACCTCTGGCAATCCTGTTTAGCTAATCACTGGAAATAAGGGAGGTACCCAAAGACTGGAAGACAGCAGATTAAGTCCCCTTAACAAAAGTTGGAACAAAGAGGAAATGGGGAACTACTGACCAGTCAGCCTGTCCTCAATAGTGGGGAAGATCATGGAAGCACCTACTGAAGGAGAGATTGGTGGAACATCTGGTTGCTAATGGACTACAGGAGCCAAGGCAGCATGATTTCACTGGGAAGAGGTCATGCCAGTCCACCCTCATTGAATTTTTCAACTGGTTGACAAGGGAGGTGGATCAGGGGAGGGCAGTGAACATGGTCTCTCTGGACTTCAGCAAGGTCTTTGACACTGTGCCATATAGAAGATGTTAAATAAACTGGGGAATATGGGAGAGGGCAGGGCAGTAGTGCAGTGGTTGGGTAATTGGCTAGGTGGCAGGACACAGAGGGTGGTGGTAAATGGCTGTCACTCCACAGACATAACAGTGACCAGTGGGGTGTCACAGGGATCAGTGCTGGGATTGGTCCTATTCAGCATTTTCATTGGTGACATTGTGTAGGATCTAGAAGGAAAAATTTCCATGTTCGCTGATGACACAAAGCTCTGTAACAGAGTGGACATGCCAGAGGGTATAGACAGAATGAGGAGGGACATGCAGAAGCTTGAAGAATGGTCAAGGGTTTGACAGTTGAAATGTAACACAAAAAAAGTGCAAAATAATGCAAATGGGGCACAAAAACGTATCAGTTGTGGGTGAGGATACAGCATGCAAGAAGCAGGAAAGGGTCCTTGGGACCATCATCTCTGATAACCTCAAAGTAGGGAAACAGTGTGACAAGATGGCAGGTAAAGCAAATAGGATGCTGGGATGCATAGGCAGGGGCATCACCAGCAGGAAAAGGGAAGTCATAATTCCACTATACAAGGCACTAGTGAGGCCCCACATGGATTGCAGTGTCCAGTTCTAGAGACCTTACCTATGTAATGACATAGACAGGATGGAGAAGGTTCAGAGGAGGGCAACAAAGATGGTACAGGGATTACATCACAAGTCCTATAAGGACAGGCTGAAGGACTTGAATATGTACTCCCTGGAGGAGAGACGGGAGACAGGGGATATGACAGACACATACAAGTACCATACAGAGAGGAAGGGTGCAGGGAAACACTATTTTCCAGCAAAACAGATGTTCTAGGTCTAGATGACATGGGATGAAGTTGGAGGGAGGGCGATTCAGAGGAAATCTGAGAAAGAATTTCTTCACAGAAAGGGTGGTGGACAAGTGGAACACCCTGTCTGAGGAGGTGGTGGGGGCTGAAACAATCATGGGATTTAAGAATGCATGGGACAGACATAACAGAATGCTGGAGATCAGGGATAAGGGGCAACAGACTTCTAGAAAAACTTAAAGTGATCTTATGTGCTCAAATGGGCAGATTGGATGGGCCATTGGCAGGGCCCCTAATGTTCTGCAGCAGAATTTTCTAATTTCTGCAGCAGGGCTCCTTGGCTTCTGTGGCATGATTTATTCAGTTCTCTGGCAGAACGCAGTCCTGTCATTGGATAAACATGTTGTGATGTCATCTGTGACATCATATGCTGAGCACAGAGGAGGCGCTTCAGGGTAAACGAGATGAGAAAGAAAGCCCGACAATATGGAAAAACAGTATGTTTGAATGAAAATTTACCAAAAACAATGAATTCTGCAGCACTATGTATATTCTGTGGCATGATGCAAATTCTGCAGAAAATTCTGCAACCGCAGAATTGCAGAATTCCAGGGGCATTGGCCATTGGCCCTTATCTGCTGACAGTATCTATGTATCTATTTATATATGTAATGAATGTGCATTCTTCACTGTAATTGGGCATCACTGCAACCTGGATTATCACATCCATGCCAACCTACTGCGAATGGATCTTAAAAAGCATCTTCACCCATTTTTGTTTCTGATTTCTAGTCAAATCTTAGCAACATGGATAAGTAAATGTTCTATGGATACAGCCAAACACTCACAGCAGATGATGCACTTAACAAATTACCTGCTCAGAGAACCTGTGCTACAACAGCAACAGCAGAAAACATGAACTGAGCAATTTAAGCTTGAGTGACCACAGTTAGAAGGCACCTGATGTCTCCTGTATTGAAACCCAACAAAGTCTGAAAACCAAAGCCTATGTTACTACATGTTACTTTTTAATGTTGTGAAAGAGTGGGGTGGACAAGGAATGCTGAACAGTTTGGCAGACATTCAACATATTGCTCCTGAAACTGAATCAGATTTTGAATTTTTAATGAGACTTTTTAATTTCACTTCCCCATTTCCTTTTCTGAAAGTTTAGTACCTTTCTGTGTTATTATACACAATAACCATATAACTATATATTCAATGGCCTACGTAGCCAGTATAGTGTTATGCTTGTGCAACTGTGTTAGTTTGGTTTTGGCCGTTTGCATTCTCTATTCCAGAGGAATTACCACCCTGTAGGGGTACCAAAGGCAAGGAACCCTCAAAGCAGATTCCACCCCTAGAGGTGGCATGGGAAGATTCCCGTGGCTAAAGGTACCTTAGGAAGGATTCTAATGAGAGAAGTGCTGCTGCTGGAGGAGGAGGGGAGGATGGTGGGGCAAAGAAAAAAGTGCTTCACAAGGAGGCTAAGAGGAACTGCTTATAGTTCAGGAACTGGGAGTGGCTGGCTGCTTGTCCATTGAACTCCAGGCAAAGCCTTCCAATTCATGGCCTACGCAGCCAGTATAGAGTTATGTTTGTGCAACTGTGTTAGTTTGGTTTTGGCTGTTTGCACTCTCTATTACAGAGGAATTACCATCCTGTAGGGCTACCAAAGACAAGGAACCCTCAAGTGCCGGGCGATTCGGCTAAAGTCTGTAGGAAGGATCCCAAAAGAATGAAATGAAGCATATAAGCAAGCAGTAACTGTGATGTAGTAGTAGATAAGCATAGACAGTTTGATAACATAATGAGATGCTCAATTTGATAACATAATGAAATGCCAAGGTTTGTGTGGCATGACTCTGATGGTCTGTGTTGAAGATGAGGGGATCCTCTAAGGAGAGAGGAAATGGCAGGGACACCATCCACCTCCATCCAACAGTGGAACCTACCTAAAGAATCTCGGGGACACTACTATGCTAACAGTTATAACCTGAGGCAAGGAAGGAGAGAAAAAAACCCTATGAGGAGGAAATCTCTGGGGATCCAAGGCCTAGGTAGCGTTCCCTCCAGGGATATTTTATTTAGTGACGGCTCTGCAACTGCAATTTGGAAAACCCAATTAAAAGGAGGTGGAAAATATTTTAATTTGGAGGAGGCTGTCACTCAATCCCTGTAGCGGGAAATGTCGTGGAAGGATGCAAGAGAACTCTCCAGCAATATGTGCAACCAAGGTGGGAGGAGGAGAGAAATGACTGCTGAGGCACTCACCTGGCCTACTCACCCTAAACTCAAACCAGGTGAACCAGAGGCAGTTGTAGGGAGAATGCAGTGAAGGTGCCTTGCTAGTGAAACCACTAAAGCCAATAGATAACCATTATAGTGGAACACTAGAGCCAAAGGAGGTAACTTTTTCCACCCTTCACAGCTAGTCTTAAATTCTACACCAGGAGCTGCTGTCATATAGTGAACAGCTAAAGCCAATCCTGGAGTGAGGACATTCCCAGCTATGGGCCAGGTGAGAAGGACCCCACCCCAAGTCGGGCATGCTCAAGATGCGGACTAAATGCAGAGTGAGACCATCAGCTACAGGGAACCAGAATGGTATGGCTGGCATGCCCCCAAACTGATAGAGAGCTGAAAAGCTGGTGAGCAGCTGAGCACTGGTATCCTGAAACATAATGAGCAATGAGTGCTGATACCTTGCAAGGTTGAAAGTAGATTGAGTGCAGCAGACATCCCAGGTTGAAACCGAGGGGATGTGGTAGGTATGATCAACGATTGCGTAAGCAGAGTGGACCTGCACTTAGGTCAGTAAACAGAGTAGTAGTAATAGGTGGACATGCATGTAGGTCTGCATAACATAGTAGCAATGATCATCACTGAATAGTGGGGCAAGCCAGCCAAGCATCCAAAAAACCAATAGAGGTGACCCATACTCAGAGGATTTGTCGGTGGCGGAGACAGGATTTAAAAGAATTAGCCACACAGGGCCACGACTCCCCAAACACCTCCAAGTCCCCACCATAGGAAAAACAAGAAAGTGATGGAAGGACTGATACCCACATGCAGGTATTGAAACTAAGTAGCAGCCTCAGCCGTAGCTTTATCTGACCTCTGAGTATAACATGGTGTATGAACATAGAAGCAAAATCTGTATTGAGTACACTGAGTTATAAAGCTGCAATAAACATAAATAAAAGAGATGCAATTCACTGAAAGCAGGTGTAACCAGGCAGTGCAATGAAGCTGCTGCAATAAGGTAAGTAGAATGAGACAGCATGACTGAGCTAGGTTCAGAGTAAGCCTGAGTCAGGTGAAAACAATTGATTATGCAACATGGAAGCAGCTATGGTTGAGCTGAAACACATAGATAATGATTGCAGTTGCATTGCAGTAATTTGAGAGTTGTGAGCAACTGAGGAAATAGTAGGAGCTCTGCAGCAATATGCTAGAAGCTTAGAAACAAAGCCCCCCCCCAAAAAAAAACAAAAAAAAAACCAAAGACACACAAATACAGAAAACAAGGAACAAGACAGAAGAAAGCACACACAGACGAAGGCAGGAACAGTTGGGGGGGGGGGGACCAGCTGAGAGGACAGACCGACAGAGCTTTCGGCTGCAAATAAAAAAGTGCTTCACAAGGAGGCTGAGAGGAACTGCTTCTACAGCTCAGAAAGTAGGAGAGGCTGGCTGCTTGTCCATCGAACTCCAGGCAAAGCCTTCCAATTAAAAATAAAAAAAAACAGTAACTATTATTGAAACAGAAAAATAGACAATGATAGCAGAAAAAGATCCATGGTCCATCCAGTCTGCCCAAGTTCCCTATTTAACCATGAGACCTACTATCCCTTTAGGGTCCTAGTCCTCCTGAACCTCCCCACACCACTTTTTCTCCTAGCTTCTGCCACCTTGAGCAAGCACTATAATAGAAATATAGACAATGACATCGTAGACATAATACAAATAACATGAACTGTGGCACTCATTACATAGGCTTTATTTGTTTGATGCAAGCTGCTGGATATCAGAGAATTCTACCTGAATGAGGAGGAGAACGAGGGTGAGGAGGAAGAAACTGGAACCAATGGCTCCACCACCACAAGCTCATCAAGAAGCACCTCTCCTAGTGACAACTCATCTAGTTGCAGCTTAAAGTTGTAGAGACAATTAATGGTACAAGCACTGGATCAAATAGTGAACAAGAACCACATGGGCATGTACTATATCTGTCAGCAGTACCATGACCAGCAATTAAAACATACTGAACATGGCATGAAGTGGGAACAGCAGCATGCCAAACTGGACCAGCATAGTGCCAGGCTGGTCCTGGTACTATACTTCGTGAACTTAGTCTCACTTACTGGGTCAGAACCAAGCACAACTACCAGATTACTCATGTAGCTTCTGTTTACTGATACTGAGACAGACAATAGTATATTTTAGCGAAATAACAAGAATGAACCCCAGCAAGTGGCAATGAAATACAGAGTAATGGCAATCAATGGCTAGAAATCTTTGCTTACTACTGTCTTACTACATCTTGTTCCACTCCTGCCACCTCAGTTGTATATGATACAATATCACTTTCTACACACACTGTTTATTTCTCACCAGTGACACCAAAAGTTTCTAACTCTGCTGCTAATCCCCTGCTGGCAAGGTTAAGCGCACTACTCTCAGGGGTTGGTTTCAAGAGGCCACAGCTGTTGGTCACTTGTGAAGTGAGTTCCTTAAACCCAAACTAAAAATTTACTGTTTGCTGTTTTAAATGAGTTCTAGATATGTTGGAATTAAGAAAGGACACAAGTAAAGTAATAGATTCTACAGACTCATCCACATCCAAACTCTAAAAAAGAGAGGAAACATTTAGAAGAAAGAGAACAAGCACAAAAATACAAGAATGCTGGATTTTCAACAACTAACTTGGATAACCCTGATTAAAAGTACAACAGGATGTTGATCAAGAGATATCTTTTCACAGACCCTGTGGGTAGCTCTGGGGCCTTGATATGTAGTGTGTCTGATACTAGAGGTTCAGATCCTGCTAAGAAGAGAAATTCAGACTGGGGAAATGGCTGAGCACTTCACTGAATCAACAAGTTTGAATATGAAGCTTAGAAGCTTCGAATATGTTGATCTCTCATTCCAGACAGTGGTAAAAGTGTTAACTGGCTTTGAGAGACAACTGGGTTTTTTTGTAAAAAAGAATGAGAAGACAGAGTTTGTGTGAAAGAAATTGGAAAAGAACTTGAGGCTTTAATAAACAAAACCCAGATTATGGGTTAGGCCATGGAAACATGAAACACAGGCCTGGTGGTGCTGAGGTTTGAGGCACTGGACATCACACCTCGAGCAACACCAGTGACCTGGGTTCGGGTATGGGCCTGGGTCATTTGGGGTTGGCGGGAGGAGGGAGGAGCAGGATTGATCTACCGTTGGGCAGCTTTCCTCTCCTGGGGAGGGTTAGGCACCGTCCCAACTAGCAGGCGGTGTTGGAAGGGAGGACTCTGTCAGGCTCTTGGTGGAAGCCAAGTCTTCACACAGGTCCCTGCCTGGACTTCAGTCCTTCATGCCAGCATCCTCAGAGTGGGGTTGAGGGATTTACTCAGTCACTACTGCAACTATGCAAAAAATCCCAACCCCACAGCCATGCAGTGTGATTCCCTGAATGGGCATTATGAATAGGCGGTACGCCACCACCAAGCCAGGGCTGGCCACTGGGGAAAATTATATATAAAAAAAACATGAAACATAAAAGACCACATTGGCCTCATTGCTTTGAAACAATCTCTGACAGGTAAAAAAGATAGAAAGTGTGGAGAGCATTGCAAAGAGGAAATCCCTCTGCTTTACTGGCATTCCCAGTTGGAAGTAAAGGATAAAGGTAATACCTGGGATATAACTAAATAAATTCTGAAGCAAAAATTCAGTCTAACTCCAAGACTTGTCAAAAACTTCTGGATACCAACAAAAGATGAAGTATTGAAGCAGATGGCAGATAAAATGCAAAACTACAAAACTACTTTTCTGGGGTTCACCCCTATTGGCACTGCAGTCATTTTGTTGACACCGATAGGGGAGCAATCAATACGGCACCTGGCTCTGGAGCACCAGGCATTGCAGCTCCCTGGAGCCAAAGCACCAAAGCACTGTGGAGAAAAGATCACTGTTTTGCAGGGGCCTTCGCCCCCCGCACTCCCAAAAGAAAATATAACTAACTCCAGGGAGGGCATGCTCCAAAACAGAAAGAGAAAGAAACTTTTGAGGCACAAAACACAATGAGAGTGCTGGGAGATAAAAAATCAAGAGCGGCCCAGTCACTCTCGCCATTTTTACAGTACCCTAATTGCTGTGACAAAATGAAGTCACTGCTATAATGGTATACCCTTTTCTGATCTCTTTCACTCTGGAATTGGACAAAGAGATAGTTATAAATCAAGTGAGACAAAAAAGACTCATTACAGTTTAGTAAGTCAAAAACATTTTATTTACCTCAATATTGCTCTCCAAACACATAGCCAGAAGGAGGAAATTTCTGCAATATAAAAATGTTACAGACCTGGGTGGTAAACCTACTGTGCTATACCGCTGTAAAGTCTGACTATAAATTTGGGAAGTTACACATATCTCTTATATGTATCGAGTGAATGAGTTTATAAAAATCAGCAAAGGAAAGTCTCTGCCAGTAGATCATCCAAGCTATCAGGTTCTTATTTGGAAGTATATGTTGTGACTACAATTTTGACTGCTGCAGAGAATTCAGAAGCAATTCCAGTTACAATGTTTCCTTCTTTTGATGGTAATATCTGAAAACAGCAAATCAACCTTATCAACTGAAAAACTGACTTTATCGCTCACTCAGAAAACAGAATCAGCAATGCAGCTCATGTAAAACTCTAAATCGACATCTCTCTCAGAAGCTGAAAAATGATGCCAGTTTGGTCATCTCTCCCTTGATATCAGAATAACATTGATCACTTGGCACAATGTGCAAAAGTAAAAAAAAAAAGAATTCCAATGAGAAAAAATGTAAAGTAATGCATTTGGGACAAAAAAAATCCTAAGATAACATACAAACTCAACAACTCAATTCTTCAAACAACCACTGAGGAAAAAGACCTAGAAGTATTAATCACAGATGTCTTCTCATTTGACAGGCATACTAAAGTCACTGTTAAAAAATGTTATAGAATATTAGGCTGCATCTTGAGTAACATTAAGAGCAGAGAATCAAATGTTATTACTCCACTGTAAACCAGTTTGGTTAGAATACATTTTGAATACTATTCACAATTCTGTGTACCTAATAAATACCATAAGAGGCAAAAAACTAGTAGAAGGAGTACAGCGAAAGACGACCAAGAAAATCAAAAACATAAAAAACCTAAACAGACTAGAATTCTAGGATTATACTCCATGAAATATAGACAAATCTGAGTTGATCTTTATTATAACATACAAAGCCATCCAGGATAAATCTGTCATGGCAACAACAGGACTAATGGAGCAGAAAGCTAATAAAACAAGCATTTGTCAATGCCGAATGTTTGCTTGCTGGTATTAGCATTGGAAATGCAGGAGTTATACAGATGCAGAATATTAATGGCAGTGAAGTATTGAACTTCACACCAACCCCATCTCCATCCTGTAGAGATGGACAAGCATTGGGGTAAGTGTTTGGGTTGTCTCCCATGATGGTCATGCCATATCACCTCACTCTATTTTGCAGACACCGACACGTGTTGAGGTGTGCCTTGGGATGTTTGGCTTTACAGTCGCCCCATTCCATAAGGACATATGCTGAAATGGGTGCACCATAGGAGAATGGAGTGAAGTCTGGTGCTGAAGAGTCCAAGGTACACCTCGATGCCTATCAGTGGCTGCGGGGGTGGGATGGCATGAGTAGTACAGTTGGCAATCCAGAGGCGCACCCAGATGCCTGTCAGTCTGTACAGGGTGGGATGTTATGGTTAGAAACCCTAATGCCCTTGGCATTTGTTGGTGTTTGCACTACAAATTTTCAACATGGCCTTTTTCTGACCCCACCTCATGATAGCATGTGGGACCTCTTCTCATGAAGATTGGCAGTGTGATTTTGTCAATGTGTCCTGAACTTTGAGTTCCCACAGTGACCATGCCATTCTGCACCACTTGTATGAAAACACAGATCGGGCAGGATGTGAAGAATGACAGCTGTACCATCCATACAGAGGTGTGAAGAGATGGCAATGTTGGAAATATGTAGTGGGAATATTAAAAATGCTCTCCCTTCCGAGCATACGTGGAAACTGTGCAACGCAACACAGCCATTTTATGGACTTCCGTCACCAAATTTTCAACATAGGCATTTTAGGACTTCTGTTCATGAATAGTGTCACTGTGATTTTCTTAATGTGTTCCAAACACTAATTTCCCACAGAGACCACGCTATTCTGTACTGGAAGTGCGAAAACACATTTCAGCCAGGATGTGAACAATGACAGCTGTACTGTTCATAAGGAGGTGTGGGAAAGTGACAATGTTGAAAATCTGGAGTGAAAATATTACAAATTTGCAAAGTTATGAGAATGCATGGAAACTGCACAATGCACGCTCATAACACAATATATGGACTTTCATCACAAAATTTTCTAAATAGGCATTTTAGGACCTCTGCTTATGAACAGTGTCGCTGTGATTTTCTTAATGTGTCCCAAACACTGACTTCCCACAGCAACTGCGCTATTCTGTGCCAGAAGTGCAAAAACACATTTCAGCCAGGCTGTGAAAAATGGCAGCTGTACTGTTCATAAGGAGGCACTGCAAAATGGCAATGTTGAAAATCTTGAGTGAAAATATTGCAGATTCGCAAAGTTACGAGCTTGCATAGCAACTGCACTACACACACTCTTAAAACAGTCATTTCTTCGATTCTTTCCACCAAATTTGCAACATAGACTTTTTGAGAGCCCACCTCATGAACACTGGCACTGTCATTTTGTTAATCAGTCCTGAAAGGTGATTCCATGCAGTGACCATGAAATCACCTTATGGGAACGAATAACACCATGACAGTGCCTGAATTCATGAGGAATGGTCCCAATAACCCCATGTTGAAAATATGATGGCAAAATTCCCAAAAATGCCTGAGATATGCACCAAATTTGAAAAAAAAACTATTTATGCTATTATACAGCTTACCGGCATTTCTTCAGTTCGCAGTCAGCTTTGAAGAGTGCAGATGTGTTCCCAGTCCACTGAAGATCATTGTGCCTTGCTCCGGAGGTAAGTATGGGGTGAAGGGGGGTGTGAGGAGGCAGGGTGTGTAGAGGGTGGGCATGGGTTGGGGGGCAGGGCCACTGGACTCGACGAGGGACTGTTTTCTGGTTTGCAGGTAAAAAAAAACAAAAAAAAAACATTGCAGGACTTTTATTGTTTTCACAGGGGCATTTGGCATGCTGGGTTGGGCTCCCAGCATGCCACCTAACTATTTTGTTTAGGGGCGGGCTATAGCTGACTGGGGATTGGGCGCCCCCGTCGGCACATACCGAGGGGGGGCACAAGAGCTGAGAGGGATTGGGCACCGCCCTCGGCAGAAAGCAACTGTTTTTTTTTGGGGGGGGTCCCCCATCAGCAAATTAAACTGGGCAGGAAGGGGACTGAAGCTGACAGGGACCCCCGTTGGCAAACAAGGACAGTTTTTGGGGGGCACATCATGCCGAGGGGAATTTGACACCCCCTCGGCATTGGGGGCTGTGCAGTATTGTTCATGAACATGGCAGTGGCTTGCTGCCATGTTCACAAACAATATTACACTAGGCAACGTTCCACCCTGCAATGATGGGGCAGCCCCTGATTTGCTGCGGCAAAAATGTTACAAGTTGGTGGCACTTTTGGAAGCCAGTGTCATCAGCACGCTATGCATCCATTGGTGCACCACTGGAGTGTGTTACCAAGCCCCCAAATGCTGTGCCTCTGCTGGCTGCCACAGTGCTGTGCCTCCACAACCCACTTCTCTCCTAAGCTGACACATAACGTTTCTTGTGTATGCGTGCAAGCAAACATAAAAACTAGGTCTCATGAACATAAACTAATGGGAGAAATAAATGTAACAAATAATAAAAGAAGCAAATTCTACACTCAGAGAATAATTAATATTTGCAATACTTTGCCACATGACATAGACGAGAGTGACAATATGTTAACATTCAAAAATAGACTAGATAACTATATGGGAGATATAAAACAGGTCTACCACCTTTAAGAGCAAAAGGTGGTGAGTTCATTAAAAGGCTTTGGCCTACTGAACTTGTACTCAACTATGAACCTATGAACCTACAATTAATTTTTTTCAAACAGCTTTTAGCTCTTTACTTCCCCTTTGTCCCACTCTTTCTTTTTTCCCTCCCCCACTTTTTGTCTTGTTACTTTCATTGTGCCCCTTTACCCACCCTCTCCTTCTTTAACCCCCACACACTTTTTTCCTTCCCGCATGTCTTTTACTTTCTGACTTTTTCTGAGTCAGTTGTGGAAGTTTAATATAAATAATCAGTATTTACTTAGAATTTTTGGCATAGGACTCTTGACCCAATTTGTCAGTGCCTGCTTTACAGCCTCCCATTAGCCCATTGTAATAAAAGTTTGAGTAATTGAACTGCAAATTGGAATTTAACATATTTAATGTTTTCATAAATGATTTTGACTGGGCTTTGTGTTATTGGGATGCTTTATATCAGCTGTACATTCTCTCTCATAGACCTGTAAATTGTTGTATTTTGTTTGATTTTAGACACCATGGGCCAGATATTCAAACTGCTCCCAAAAAGTGCACAACAGCAGGAGCAAGTGCAAGTCCACTGTGCCCATGCGCTAGAAGCGCGATATTCAAAAACTGCGCAGGCCAAGATGCACCTACGGCCGACGACTGAATATCGCACCACCTGCACCATAGCGCAACTAGGGATGTAAAACTGAGCATATCTGATGCACCATAGCACAACAAGGGATGCTCAGTGGAGCAGTCCAGATGTGCCATAGTGCAACAAGGGATGCCCCCTGCAGCAGGGCAGCAGTGCGCAATGCAACAGCACAACCAGGGATACAGGGGCCCACCACCCATGCCACAGATGGGCAGAGGAGCACACAGCAGAACAGACATCATCCCCCACACCCTATGCACTGCACAACCGGGTGAGAGCTGGAATAACCACTGGCCCATGGATACCAGCAACCAACCCACAGCCGGGCCATGGTGCCCCAGTGAACCCCCTGGCAAGCTGTGACCGGCACACAAGGAGGGCCGACCACCCCATGCCACACCATCCCACCAATGCAGAGCACACCCTGCACCACAATTACCATACACCCTTCCCAGGAGTAGTGCCCAACAGTGCAGGACACATTATGCATGCCACCAACCCCACTGTGACAATGCAACCCTGTGCACCATGGAGCCATGCAAGGCATCCCCACCATATGCACCCTGCTGCAGGTGGCAGCAGACAGCAGTGCAATGACAGCATACACAGTGCCACCCTGCACATCCCCCCAAGGTACAGCTAAGAGACCAACCATGCGTTGCCACACGAGGTATCCCACATGCAACAGGGCATGTCCCGGACCCCACCTCCAGCGGTACAGCACCCTGCGAACCCTCCCAAGGACACATCCCATCCCAGCACTGGCTACAACAGCCAGCACAGACACACACAGTGTAGCATGGAAGCATGCACCACACAGGATGCAACACAGTGCATGGACAAACACCCACCCATACCCAAGGGCACACCAACACAGGGACACAGTAGCAGGTCAACCAAGCCACTGGCGTGTGGCCACAGCTGACGTGTACACATGGCCAGCACCCCAACATTGCACAGGTGTGCCAGCCACCCTGCGCAGGCACCATGAAGCTGTATGCCACCAGCATGCCGCCAGAGCACAGGTGACTGACTGGAGCACAT
The DNA here is from genome assembly GCA_016271365.2 of Neoceratodus forsteri. Lineage (NCBI taxonomy): Eukaryota > Metazoa > Chordata > Ceratodontiformes > Ceratodontidae > Neoceratodus > Neoceratodus forsteri. Next base: position 408,956,104 of record CM028133.1, on the reverse strand, counting down.
CCCCTGTAACAGACAGAAGCGACAGCATGGAGGGGGGACAACAACAGTGGAGGCCACAGTGCCACTGGAGGCAGAAGTGCACCATACTGGTGATGGAAGGCAACCTGGCATTGTACCGGGTACAGTTGTTATCCAGCAAGGACAGCCACCACTGACACATCAGCAGACAATGCATATCACAGTCATGCAAGGGTGTCAGCTGCATAGGCCATGGACGGTCTGACAGCGGTGTCATGCACACAGTGCAGGCCCCATTGACCACTGCACACAGGCATCCAGTGTACAGAGTACAACACACAAACCACAGACATTGACTGAGCCCCCTGCCCACAACATAGGCGGTTCACCTCTGCACACACACACACACACGCCCATGCGTGCACCACCCCTGACGCCATGCACACCACTGCAGCTGAGCACCTGTAGCCCGCTGCAAATAAGAGACCACCACAGTTGTCATAACAAAATGCTTATATTTAAAAGAAGTAACAAAACATACATACAACTATTTACAAGAGGGTGGAAAGGCCACATAACAGGTGGGGGTGGGTAAGGGGCAGGGGTGAACAAATGGGAGAGGAAAGAAGGGGTGTGAGGGTGGGTCAAAGGGGGGAAGGTGGTAGTAGGGGTATGGAGACATTATTGTGCACCCCAGTCCTCCTCCACATGGTGCTGATGTCTACCGCTCCTCCTCCTCCTCACCCCATGGCTGTAGATCCTCTGTAGCAGCCCCAGTGTCTCCCTCACCACCTGGAGCAGTTAATGAACACCCCTCTCTAGTGCCTGGAGTCGCCGTCCACCTAGGACAAGGGAGCAGATTCAATAAGTGTGACTATCCAGGCCCCTGCAGCCCACCCATTGTGCATGGCATACAGCTATGTGCCACGCCCCTGTGATGGTGTGCGACCACCCACAGTGACCGTGTCCACAAGACCTGCCTACCCAGGCAGCCACAGCCATGTGGACCACTGCACACACCCACCACCCATGTCCTGCACAGCACCACCATGGCCGTACAATGACTTGGCTATGCGGTGTGAAGGCAGTGCCACAGCCCGGTGCACGCATGGACCACCATTGATGCACTCCCAGACATGCAGTGCCACTGGACAGTGCTGACTGTAACAAGTTGCTTGCATGGCAGTGGTGTCAATGGATGGTGGCCATGCCCCACTGCCCTCCCTGTTATACAGCATGCAATAGTAATCATGGATATAAGGCACTCACCATCATCAGACTGGTCCACGCGCCGCTGACCACCATTATCCCTCCTGCCCTCCTGTTCTTCCAGGTGGCACCTCCGGTCTCTGACCTGCCGGTGTTCTTCAGGCCCTAAGGTGCAAACATGGAGAGAGGAACATCAGTACAATCTGGTAGCAAAGTCCCCCAACCCCCATGTGTGTGCAGTCCCACACAGCCATACCCATCCACCCCACACCCCGATACCACCACCAGGGCCAACACCGGATCCCCCCCATGTGCTGGACACATACAACCGTGATACCAGTATGGATGATAATAGTGTATGGATGTGGCACCTTCCTGGCCGTGGCACCGTGCCCCTCCTGGTACATGCCCACAGGTGGGTAAGCAGGTCCAGGTCCCCGTAATGATGGCGACACTGCTCCGCTGTGTGCCCCATACCTGTGGCCTCCTCCAGGGCGTCGGCCATCTCCTGCCATACCTCACTCCTGACCCTGTCCAGGGGTGCCTCTCCATACAAAGCCCCAGCATGGGGCTCAACTCTTGCCACCAAGTTGGCTAGCTCAACCTGGCTCCACATTACCACATGCCTCCACGCTATCTCTTCAGTGTGGTTGAATCAAAATGGTGCTCGGCAGCGCGGTCCTACCACGTGCAGATGCTGTGTGGTACAGTGCTGCCATTCCATATCGCGCTGTCACCGAACAGCATGATAGTGGTGCACCCATGCCTGACACATGGCGCCTAGGGGGAAAAGGTCAGGCACAGGGTCAAGGGTCTCTGGCACACGGACAGCCACAGCGCAATTGGAACCCAATGCATGTAGGCTGATTGGGTGCCTGTGTACCACCTCCTGTAGTGGCCTACAGCGCTGTTGCCCCAGTGCACCTATGACGCCCCAGTGCCACAGTGCCATATATGTGAACAGCGCCGTAGCACCACTAGCACAATAGTGGCCGTGCCCTGTATTGCCTCCCATGCACAGCACGTCAGCAGCGCGGCAGGCGCCAGCGTCATCAACCCGGGCATGCACAGTTAGGTGTGTACTGCGCATGTCACAGAACTGCGCCCTTGGCTCAGCACCTTCAACACAATTGCACAAAGCGCAACAGCACGATATTCAGCCGGCATATGCAAATCATCTAATCAGCCATTCAATGGCGCAGTCACTGCATTTGCATCCACTTAAATATGTGTCTCGCCTCATTTGCATGGGTTGCGCTATAAAAATGCGACATTGGGCTGCACTGGCCATGGTCGGTTACTGCAGTCTATTGCGGTGAGTTGCATGCTGTTTGGGAATGTGGACTGTGGTGTTTGGGACATGCATGGGACTGCACAGTCACAGGTAACACCTGTCATTCTCACAGGATGAATTATGACCGAGCGTGAGGTGAAGGAAGAGGAACAGAGACGTGGGAGGAAGAGGAGGCCAAACTTCACAAAGGCAGAGACAGATGCCCTGTTTGAGGCCTACCTTAACCAGGAGCCGCTGCTCAGCAGATGCCAGGGAACACCACAGGCCTGTGCTGCTGCATGGGAGGAAGTGGCACGTGCTGTCAACCTGCATGGCAACCACCAGTGCTCCGTGCAGGAATGCAAAAAGAAGATGGGCATGGACAGGCGGAGAATTAAAGAGCAGGTGGCTGCCATCAGGGTAGCACGGTCTGCGACCGGTGGGGGACAGCCGGAGGTGCAACGCCTGACCCCACAGGAAGAGTGGGTTGCTGGCAGCATGCAGCATTTTGCCATTGAGGGTGTTCCGGGTGGTGGATTCCAGATGGGTGGTAGCCCGTCACTGCATGGTAGGTCATGGTCTGTCGATTGGGGGGGACGGGGTAGGTCACATGCAGTAATGCTACTGTTTTTCCCTTACAGCTCCTGAGCATCTACATGGGTCAGCGGTGGTGGGCTTCTCCACTGAGGGCAGTATCATGGAGATGGAGGAGGGCCCATCCACCTCCACAGGCATATGGGAGTCAGGGCAACAGTGGGCCCACCTGGATGTCCAGACTCATGTTGGTGGAGCAGGTGCGGAGGAGGTCCTGCCTGTGTCCCAGTGTGCCAGCGTCCATGGATGCCAGCATGCTGAGACTCGGGCTGGTTCTGGATCCATCACCGATGATGATGGAGCTAACGTCATGGGCAGTGAGGCATGTGGGCCACAGGATGGCCAGACAGCAGGTGACATCGCGGCCATGGCTGTGGGTGGTGCCGCCATGGAGGTCTGTGTGACATCACAGTCCCAGCCTGTGCCTGTCTGCACCAGTGGGGCAGCACTGGTGTGTGTCCAGGATGGTGGGACTGTTGTGGCCAACTGCGGCAGCACCATTGAGCCCTGGAGAGCGGCAGTCGGGGGGCAGTATCAGCAGTCGACCAATGGCCATGGGGGTACAGTGTCAGGGGATGGTGGCAGTGCACTGCCTGTGGACATGCCCAGGCCTGGCCCTGGTGTGCAGCGCCCACCCTCAAGGGTTGATGACCATCAGGGCTGCGAACACCATGAGGGACAGCATGCCGATCAGGCAGATGACCTCTTAGATGAGCACACCCGCATACTGCAAGCATCAGTCAATCAGCAGATGTGGCTTGTGACGGCGGTGGATGCACTGAGTGCAGCTCTGCACCAGGCAGAGGGGAGTGGCACAGCAGAGACACCGCTCTGCTCTTGGCAGGGATGGACCGGTTGCGGGAGGATGTGACCACTGCCATTGACAGGCAGACACAGGCATTCACAGCTGTCATGGCCACAATGGGCACACAGTTATTTGCCCATGCATCGCAGACACCGTGCAGTGCAATGTCTACCCCCTGTTCCCAGCGTCATGCGACACCATCCTTGTCGACACTGGGTTCAGCTGTAGGCATCCTGAGCATGCCTGGTGCAGGCATGTTCAGTATGCTGCAGACCCCTGCATGAGCATGGTCACGTTCATGCAGTGGAACCCCTGGGTGACCGTCGGTGCCACCTCATGAGGCCAGTGGTCAGCCTGTCACTGCTGGCGGGTCTCGGCAGGGCCGCCCACACATCCGTGGTGGCTGTGGCATTGTGGCACATGACTGACCTGTCTCCCAGCATGGCTACTGTCTGATGCTGCCCTGTGTGCATTGTGTCATTCAGCGGGCAATGCATGGGTGGGGTACCCAGCCCTGCATGCACACATATGTTCCATCTGCACACCTTCCCAGCTGCTGTCCACTGTGACGTGTGCATGATGATGCCTGCGTTGCGCTGTACACCACTGTGCAATGGTGCCCAGCGTCTGACATACACACAAGGACAGGCAGTGGGCATGGTGATCTGTGGATGTGTGTGTGGCTAGGGGTGGTTGTCTGGGTCGACGTGCCTCCTACCCTTTGTGCATGTCTTGTGAGGTGTGTGTGAGTGTGTGTATGACCGCGTGCCATATTAGACCTTGCCCATCCCCGGGGGTGTGTGCAGTTCCATGCTCGGCCACTTCCCTTGACAGCATGCACCCCTGGTGTGTGTCCATGCATGTTTGTGGGTTGTGCCTTTGCCACTGGTGGTTGCACATGGCCCAGTGACCTACCTGGGTTGGCTGAAGTGCTCCTCTGTGACGGTGTCCCGGTGCAGCTGTGCCAGCCGGAGCAGTCGGGGGTCCCGTCGCCCAAGGGGGGGCTGCCCATCACCACCTTCACCAGAGTCCTCATCATCCCCATCACTGTCCCCCTCTCCAACCTGTATGGCTATCCCACAGTTGTTGGCCATGTTGTGCAGGATGCAACAGGCCAGACTTAGCCTGCAGGCCTTTGAGGGGCTGTACTGTAAGGCACTGCCAGATGTGTCCAGGCAACAGAAACGTGCCTTCAGCATCTCGAACACCCGCTCGATGATATTGCATGTGGTGGCATGTGCCTCATTGTAGTGTTGCTGCGATGGGGTCGCAGGCTGCCGGTATGGTGTGAGCAGCCAGGGACGGAGTGGGTATCCACTGTCACCTGTGTGTAGAGCGTGGAGGTTAGTTTGGTGATCAGCATCACCCTGCCTTGGGCCATCTAGGCCAATACCCATGTTACCTCTGACCATACCCCTCCCAAGCTCTATGTTTTTCCATGTGGTTTACATACTCACCCCCTAAGTGGCCACTGGGGATGTCCCCACTCTTGAATCTGTGGCACAGTGCCAACTGGTGACAGATGAAGGCATCATGTGCTCCCTCAGGGTGCGTGGCACAGACATTGATTATGCACCCCCTGGCATCACACACCACCTGGCAGTTGATGCTTGCATAGTCCTTCTGATTGATATATGCGGCCCCTTTGGGGCCAGGTGGTTTGCAGATGGCCACATGGGTGCAGTCTATTGCCCCTAGCATACCAGGCATACGTGCTACCCTGTGGAACTCTTGTATGTTTGCTGTGCGCTCCACCGGTATGCTGGGGAAATGGATGTTTTCCGCAGCATGTGGCAGAAGTGCACTGAGGAATTGGGTGAGGTGGCATGATGTGGCTGACTGGGTTATGCCTGTGGTGTCCCCTGTTGGTCTCTGGAAGGTACCCATGGTGAGCAGGCACATGTAAGCTGTCACTTTTGTCTCCACTGACAGAGCATGGCTCCATCGTGAGGGTGCCTGCATCACATCACTGCACAGCTCACAGAGCCACCTCAGAATTGCATGATTCAGGTGGTACTGGCCCACGATCTCGGTATCGCTGTACAGCTCGAAGCTGGTGTGGGCTTGGTACTGCCTGTTGGGGGCATACCACCAACGGGCCCTTCCAAGGCCGCGCCCCCCTGCTGCCTGCCTTCTCACCCTCTCATTACTGCCTCCATCTGGATGGTGGCACTGGCCATGTCCCTGGCTTGTGTTCCCCCCCCGGCAGCTGTTTCTGTGTTCCCCCTGCTGTCCTGGCTGCTACTTCCCCTGCACTGGGAACACCTTTCTCTGGTGGCCGCAGTGCTGTGTGGCACTTCCCCCTTCTGCACTGTGTTTGGCTGTGGCTCCCCACACCTTCCCTGTGCCTGTGGGTTCAGGGTGCCATTTTCCTATCCTGCCCTGTGTGTCTGTCCTGCCCTCTCTGTCTGCCTAGAGGTCAGCCACATGTGCCTTCCCTGTAGTGTTCTTGCACCTCTCCCTTGTTCCTTTTTATTTTGGCTCATTTCCGCTATCGCGCAACTTCCGCTTGCTCCCCTATTGCGCATGGAGCATGTTGTTGAATATCACACTGCACCATTTATGCATGGTTCCTCCCCCTTCAGTTGTGCATGCATTCATTGTCATTGCGCTCTTGTTCAGCGTGATTTGGGGGGTGAATCTGCCTCCTGCTGAATATCGCAGAATGGCACATTTTTGGACATGCGCTGGAGCAACCCTATTGCGCATGGCACAACCCTTTTGAATATCTGGGCCAACAGGTATACTCTGTAATTTGATTTACATAGCACTTTAATTACATGATTTAAATCTGAAGGTCTGAAGCACCATTCTGACACACCCCCGATGAAGAGTAACAGTCGAAGTGCTAGGGCTGCCTATTGGTATTTCCTTTGTGGACTCTGCAATAAATGTGAATTTCTCACTGCAGGTTTGGGCTCCTAGTTACTTCACTCAAGTGCACTATCATTTGTTGCTTTACTTGTATTTGGCTAGTTGCCAGTTGGTGCACTGACGGCCCTTGTCTAGAGAACAGTTATCTTACCTTAGAAGAATGTAATGGTTGCATGCATGGAGGGAGGGAAACTAGGCAAATGTTCACCATTACAACCAGCTAGTTATAATGATGAATTATGTAAGTAATAATACCCAACAGGGTGGGCGTTATTGGGATATAACGGACCACCCAGGGGCATAATGAGGCCAGATGCCACAGGCAGCGGGTCTTATAGCCCTTGGAAGGTCCGTTATATCCCATAACGCCCACCCTGGACTGTATTATTACACTTAGATAATGGGTCAGAGATGCCAGTTTTGGAAAGAATGAAAACAAATGTAGATATAAAAAAATAAGTAAAAAATAACTAAAAAATAATGTTTGTTGTAAAGTAGTCCCTAGTGTGAAGTGCTGCAATGACCACTAGAGGTCGCCGATGTGTGTTTTTTGATGCAGTTTCTGATTTAGGTTGTGCTCTTGTTTCATCTTTGTGTGACACACAGACGCACCGACTGAACAACGCTGTGCGAGAATAGGAGAAATGGACCTAGTAATATTTAGAGACAGGTACTTGCACTCCAATGTTGGATGGCACGAGTGTGAAGTTGGGCATGAAAGCAAGGATAAGCCTTACAGAAAAAGCGAGTAAATTCAGTGATCGAAAATGGAACACGGAAGGTCAGAAGGTCAAGTGTGCGCACAACCTGTTTACAAATAGCTGTTGTTTTTTTTTTCCGAGGAGGAACACAGGCAGTTCTGGAGGCTGCATCAGGATTTTGGCAGGATTTTAGTGCTGTAGCGTGGTGGGGCTCGGGTGTGGGCTGCCATCTTAGTAAGCGTGGAGAATAAAATGGTGGCTGGCAAGTTTGCTGTACTGAATGATTGAACTGGCACTTGTTTTGAAGCTGGCCATTGTTAAGAAATAACTGCCCGGGTGGCAGGCTGTTTCAGCCAATCAGGAAGCGATTTGGACTTTACACATTATCTAAAACTGGATTTCCCTATGGAAAAAAAAACACTCCTCGGTTATTATAAAATAGTAATATAAGTACTAAAACATTGAACCTGTTAGGAGAAGAGGGCTGCAGACTATTGAAACCCAGCCCTGCCTGTGTTGACTGTGGTGACCCGCATAGTCCTTTATTCCTTCCTTTCTCCCTCCCTCACCTTTAGCCATTACTGTAATCACCCTCATGTTTCAGTCCCACCTATGTTTGATGCCCTTCACTGAGTTTTCACAGACTGCCTTTCTTGGCAGTCTGTTACATCGCTTCCCCACCCTCTCTGGTAAGTTGAGTTTCTTCTGGTGCTTCACCTTTCAGTCAATGTAAAAATCTCTCTGCCATCTGCTTCATTAATGCCGTGTAGGTACTTGCGTATCTCAGAATTTGGAAAGGAAATATATTCCACTAAAACAGATATATAATAACAAAGAAACAATACCTCCTTGACTGACTCCTAAGGTTAAGAGACAAATAAAAAAGAAAGAAAGAGCTGCTAAGATCCTAAAGAGAATGAAAAGTGACAAAGCTAGAGCAATCTATATGGCTGAACTTAAACACAGAAAACAACTTATAAAAAGTGAAAGAAAGTTCAAACTAGCCCATGTGAAAGACAACCAAAAAAGCTTCTTTACCTACATAAATGGGAACAAAACTAGGGATAATACCTTGGTCCCAATTACAGACAATGGGATGGAACTAAATGATCCAGGTATGGTGGCTGAAGCTTTTAATAAATACTTTTGTTTTGTGTTTAGTCGTAAGACCAGAGGCACAGTTGGTAACTAACCAGAACCATCCATTTTCAAGCCCTTCTGCTCTGATGAAGTAAATCAGGCCTTCAAATCAATAAAACCAAGCTCATCTCCAGGCCCAGAAGACATTAACCTACAATTCCTGAAAGAATTGGCTGATCCTTTAACAGTACCACTTACCATCTTATTTAATAAATCATTTAGTCAGATGATTGTACCTAGCGATTGGAAGAGAGCTTCTGTAATCCCAATTCATAAAAAGGGGGTGATAGTGGAGAATACCGGACCTCTGCCAGACCTACGCTATTAGCGTAGAATTCAAATTGTGCTACTCTCTCAAAGTTGCACTTCAGTTATTTTACATTAGTATTTGTTTATTTGAGTCGAGTTTAAAAAAAACAAGTGGGGGGTGGGGGGCAAAGCCCCCCAATTCAAACAAATGGAAACCAAAATTAACAGCAAGCACAAGCCCATGCTGTATTCACAAAAGCTTTACGCTATGCAAGTAGCGGAGGTCCGGTATTCTCCACTATCACCAAAAAAGGCAGTAGAGCTATCACTGGTAATTATAGGCCTATCAGCCTTACTGTGGTTGTATGCAAAATTATGGAGAGGCTATTAAAAAATAGGCTAGACGCTGATGCCAGAACTTTGGGTTTCTGTGACAATACCCTGCATGGCTTTAAGACAGCTAGATCCTGTACCAGTAATTAATAGCATTTTACAATAAAGTCAGCTTGAGCCTAGATAGATGTATACTGGTTGACTTAGTTTTTCTTGATTTCAAAATGGCTTTCAACACTATCCCCCATTCTGAACTGATAAAAAGAATGACTGACATTGGGTTTGACAAATATATTTGTTCTGTTGACTCAGGAATGGTTGTCCGATAGGACACAATATGTCCGGAAATGTAACATGCTTTCAGGGGAAGCTTTTGCCAGTAGTGGCATCCCAGAGGGCTCAGTCCTGGGACCCACCTTGTTTGGGATTTTCAAAAGTGATGTTAAGCTGAATGTCCAGAACAATATCTTAAAATTTGTGGACAATACAAAAATGAGTTCAGAAGTAGACAGTGACACTAAAAATCAATCACTGGTTAGAGATCTAAAGATAATCGTGACCTGGGCAATTTAAAGTGAAATGTCATTTAATGTGGATAAAAGCACAGTTCTCCACTTAGGGAAAAAACCTAAGAAGAAATTATTCTTTGAATGGCTCTGTCTTTAGATCCATTGATAATGAAACTGACCTTGGCCTAATTATAAACTCCAACTTCTCAGCAAGCAACCAGTGCAGGAAGACTACATTAACTGCCAATAGACTATATTATGACTTTCTGTAATGCTTTCATCTCCAGGGATAAAAAATGCATTATACCACTCTATAAAACTTATGTTCGGTCACATCTAGACTATGCTGCATCATTCTGGTCACCATATTTAGTTAAGGATATAAAACTATTGGATGGTATACAAAGAAGGGTCACCCGTCTGATATGCCGACTAAAGGAACGTCATATACAGACAGGCTCTATGAACTTAAGCTACATGACCTTCAAAGAAGAAGACAGAGGGGTAATCTCCTAATGATGTTCAACGTCCTGCATAATGAGGAACTAGCAAAATAGTTTAATACAATGCCGATAGCTAGACCCGCAAACTTGAGATCCCATGTCTAGCAATTTTGTGTCCAGCATGTGTTAACTAACAGAAGGGACAACTACTTCACCATGCATGACTGTAAGTTATGGAATTGTCTTCCTCAGTATTTGGTCGACTTCTCAGACTTCAACAAATTTAAGTCAGAATTAAATAAATTCCTATATGGAAAATGGGCTAATACAACCATGTGGAGTGGGAGGTAGTTACGATGGGCCTAGTGCCTTCTTCTACATTGAGGACTGAGTAATACCGAGTAATCATATCCCCTCTCTCCTTCTTAGTCTCTAGCAGGTAAATTTTGAGATCCTCCAACCTTCTCATGCAATTCCTTTCCTGTTGACCTTGGATTATTTTGGTAACCCCTCCATTGTTCTGCATTTATACCGTCTCTGTCTTTCTTCAAGTGTTGGCTCCAGAACTGCACAGAGTACTCTTGTTAGGGTGTACCAGTGGCAGAATCACCTCACTCCTGGTACTATTCATCCCTCTTTCTATAAAATTCAGTATCCTACTCCTGCACTGCTCTGTTACACTGTGCTGTAGCCTTCAGATTGTCTGGTATTATTAATTCCAGATCTATTTCCTCAGTAACATATTCCACCAGAACACCCCATTCTGTGTTTTGGGAGATTTTTTTCCCCTGTGTGTATTACCTTGCACTTTTTGATATTGCATTTTAATTGTCAAACCTTTGACCACTTCTCCAGTCTCTCTAAGTCTTCTTTCATACTTCTTACCCCTACCACACTATCGACTTTTCCACAGATCTTTGCATTATCTGCAAATAGACTGATCTTCCCTTGGATCCAAATCCAATATTACAGACAGAAATGTTGAAGAGAAAGGGTCTCGAGTCTGATCCCTGTGGCAAGCCACTGGTTGACCCCCTAACCTTGCATATTCCTCATTATGTACCCCCCGGGTTCTGTTACTCAGAAAATTTCTTACCCACTTTGTGATTTTATCTTCCACCCCCAGGTCTCTCCTCTTCTTATGCAGTCAACCATGTTAGATAGAATTAAAGGCTCTGCTGAAAGCAAGGTACAGTACAGTGTCAGACACCTGCCGCTTGTTTACCACCTTCATCAGCCAATCTAAGAAGTCAGTTAGGTTTGTCTGATATGATCGCCCCATGTGAGTTTATGCTGTCTGTAATCCTGAAGTCCATTTACCTCCAAGTAAGCCACTAGCCTTTCTTTTGTTAAAGTTTCTAGCAGCTTCCCCACTCTGAAGTCAAACTGACAGATTTGTAATGCCCTAGTTTGTCTGTATTCCTACTTTTGTGCTGGGCTTCTACATTTGCTATCCTCCAGTACCTACAGTAGGTATAGTACCAACCCCATGTCCAGTGAGCTGTTGAAGAGCTCAGACAGTGGTACAGCCATGATTTGTCCCATCTCCTTCAGTACTCAAGAATGCAGCCCATCTAAACCCATATTGGGAGTATTGGGGTGTAGTTTGTTATACTGTGTTCTAGCAGTGCATTTTATATGGACTTTAATGTTGGTAGCACTGTCACTTCAAATTTCATCATATAAATGTATGTCTGTATATGGGTGCAGATTATCCATGATTAAGCACTTATCTTTTGGCATGAAACATCAGGTGGCTAGGCCCATATGTCCTGAGGGCTATGGCAAAGATATTTTTGATTTTCAACCAGTGTTGGTGTAATACATTATTTTGGTGTGGCTGTGTAGCCCATTTTTTGTGGTTTGTATACCACCCCTATCCAAATTCTCCTCCCCATCTGTGACTACCTGGACTGATACTGTCCCTGTGTCCTTGCTGATGCCACTATCATTGACCCGCTGTGGCCTTTATGCCCTCCATAACTTATAATGCCACCCTATTTTCTCTATTCCTCTAAAGATTAAGAGAGATGGAAGTACTACTTCACTGATAGGGTGGTAGATACCTGAAACAAACAGCCAGCAGAAATAGTAGATGTGAAAATAGTGGGGGATTTCAAGCATGGAATAGACACAAGGGAATATTAGTAAATAGGCAGGGAGGAGGGAGGGTCACCATAGACTAGTTAGGGTCTGCTGAGATGGACTAAGCAGGGATCATCTTGGTAGACTGGGTGGGCTAAGCAGTCATTTTCTGCTGACAGATTCTATGTTTCTGTTTCTATGATTGCATACCATGGTATGGAAAGATACTAGTCATAGTACTAAGCTGCCCATGTCTCTGTGATTGACTCTATGTACAAGTGTGCTTCTGCCATGACTGTTTCCAGGTCACTGATTTTTGTTTTGTAGGCTCCTGGCAATAGTGCACATAAACCTCGATGTCATTTGCTCCCTCCCTCTGCCTGACTTCCACCCATCCTCCTCCCCTTTTTCCCCTCTAGCCTTGCCTCTACTTCACCCGTCCTCCCCTCTTCTGACTTTCTTGTTGTCTCTTCCTTGTATCCTGTTCTGCTTCCCACTCCTCTTCAGTAATTTTATTCCCTGTTATTTCTTCCCTTATTTGGTATTGGGGTGAGTCTCTTTTGGTGTTTCTTATTTGAGTAGGTGTACCTGTTAGTAACTGGTTGGCCTCCCCTCTCTGCTTGTTTAAATGTGCCTCTGTGGGCTCTGTAAACTTTTGAACTAACATCCTGGTGCCCTCCATAGGTCATACCATTTGTATAGCCTTCTGTCCCTAGAGGAGTGGCCATAATCTCACAAATACTAATAGCCTTCATGCCTGCACCACGTCTTCAACCAGAAGTGGAAGTTAGTGAACAGCAGACACCTCCCCTCTCCCCTAGGACAAACTACCAGGACCTCAGAAAAAAACACTGAGGATACTGCCAGCTTGAGACTCCCTCCTAGTTTCCTGAAGCTATCCTTTACCTCCTCTAAGGATCTGCTAGCCAGGTCATTAATTTCCAAGAGGACGATGACATCCAGCCCTTTCCACGACTATGTTCGAAGCAATCTTTTCCACCATATGTGCATCCACCCAGTTAAAGCTTCTGGAAGATACCTAACTATCCTGCCCCCCCCATCCCCCATACCCACTGTCGCCTTTATCCCTGACAATGGTGCCCTTACCTAAAAATTTTGTCCTAGCTTTGTCCTTCCTATTTTACCCAAGCTTTTATCAGCTGGTGTCCCTAGAAACAGACCTGCTATTCTGAGGAGGTAACAGGATTTGCTCACCAAGGAGACTGAACCAACTGAGATGCTCAGAAGAGCCACACTGGTTTACTACCACCACCCCAGGGTTCCCACTCCTGCCCAAATACACCTTCTTTCCCCCAACCCCCTTTCTGACTACAGCCCTCCCCCAGTGTGGACCATAGGTGTCCTTTGGGGAAATGGAGTAGAGGCTGCCTGCACCAGCATGTGCTAGAACCTGCTCCCTGAATTGAGTGCTGCAAACTTGCTGTGAAATGGAGAGCACTTATATCTCCAGACTACTTCCTTGAGAATAGATGCTCCACATACAGTACACTGCTCCCTCATTTATCCGATCCCCCCTTATCCGCCACTGTTGTTTACCACCAGTATGAACTCCTGTCCCATTTCCAGCAGTGTTATCTTCTTCTTTAACCACCACTCTGTAATTATTTGCCACCCTCTTTTGTCCACCAAAATAGGATGTATGGAAGTTGGTGGATAAAAGAAGGAGCAATGTATACGACATTAGTTATGTTGATTTAAAACAGGGCTGCTGTACCTCTTGTACCTTTTTCTCTGGGCTCATAAAGAGACATTTTGATACAATTCGGGCTTTTCACTCACGAAAGAAGCTGCCCCAACTTTTAATTTATAATGAACTGGTAAATACTTCATTACGTATTTTCACATACATACTATTTCAGCTATTACTATTGACTGGGGAACATTTTTTTCATTTTCTGTTTTTTCAAGGCTAATCATAGTGTGTATAAAAGGCATCTGACTGTTGTCAACTGACCTCATAGTGTCATTGTTTATGACATCATAGTGCTTACCATGACAACAGACTGTGATGTCACAAACAGATAAATTGTGAGGTCAGCTAGGGACAGTTGGAGACTTTCTGAAAGGCATAGTGAACTAGTGCTGCAATATCTGAAATATTTAAAATATTAATAAAAGGATAAAATATGAATACCTAGAAAACATTAAGGCAAAAAACATGTTTTGCAAATAGAATGCCTTTTAAGGCCTGCTCTTTAATCTGTACTAAACAGCTCTACTCTTTACCTGTGCATTGTCCCTTTACTGTTATGAATTAGAGGTAGGTGGAATAAGCATGGCTGCACGTTCCATCTGCAGACACATGAATCAACACTGTTCTGGAATAGGCTGGCAAGGTGCCCATGTCTTATTGTGGGTAGGCAGGGTCACTCCATTAACTGGTAAGATGAAACTCCACAGATCCAGACAAGTCAATTGAGTCAAGATGAACTTGATACACTTCAAACAATTGGCCTTTGGTGTCAAGCTACTGTTAAAGTTCTAACCTCTCATCTTGTGTTAGATGTAACAGTCAACTATTTATACAACCATACAACTAAAAACTGCCTTATTTATAGCACAGGCAAGGGAAAATGGACTTCTAAAGCAGGTCACGCATTTATACTTGCAAAACAGCTTCTCATGAAAACCTTGAACAATCCTAATACACTATTAGGTTTCTTCATTTCTGTATTTTTTCTGTTGTTGAACTACAGAGTTTAAGACAGAATGACAGACTGCTCCAAAGTTTGAAAAATCAGCTGATGAACCTTGGGATTTCTTCCAATTGTAACTGTGATTCATTTTTGTATGAAATATGCAAATCAAGTAACACTCTGGTATCTAAAAGTCTTCCACTGTAGACTCTGAATTCTGATATATATATATATCTATATATTTAGATATATAGATATATATATATTTCCATCCTGGCTGTTTATTCAAGAAATATTTAAAAAACGAAAACAAAAAAAAATAACTAAGCCACTGCTTTTTGAATAGTAAGTACTTGATAATAACACTGTTTATATTCTTAAGTTTGAATGTTCATTTAAATGAAAAACAGTGTACGTGGAACAGTCATACACATTTGATTTTTAAGCATGCAATAAACTTTAAGAGCAAGGTAAAGGTTAGATCTGCAGCAACAATTCCACCTATTTCCTATGATTTTCCAATGCATCTTGTTAACTTTACCAGTTCACATGCCACTAAACCATTTCTGTCCTCCATGCTCTTAAGTTATTTGCATGTCAGAATTAAAAGAATGTTTATAATTACTGATTTTGTTTTTTTTTTTTTATTCTTTACTCCTAAAATTAAGTCAAACAGTTAGACAAAGTTTCTGAAGACCTTTTCCATGGGAGTTCTGGAATATTTTTTACTGCTTCAGCACTTTTTACGGCTGCATAGGCAGAGCCTGCAGCCGTTTTGTGACAGCTCAGAAAAACGAGCTACCGAAACAGGCCTTGGAATGCTTTCAGTGGAGTTTTGGAATGATCCTTCCAAAACTGCACACTGGTCGGTAGCACTCCACCACGGTCGCTCACACCGTTGTTCTGTCTACTGCAAACGGTTGATTTTACAACAGCTTCCATTGGACTTTTGGAAGTAGCCTTCCGAAAGCCCAATGGAGCTTAAATCCCTCAGCCACCATGGTTGGGATATGGAATAACAGCCGCACTATTTCAGCAGTTACTTCTGCATTCCGATGCGTGAACTGCGCATGAGCACGCATTGTGTGCATGCGCAGTTCTGTCAGTGCCACCATGTTGGGAATGGCACTATGCCATTCCCTGTACTACAACTCCCCCAATTTAGAATTTGTCAGGGGAATGGGAGGGGGGCCACGTTATGTCTGACATCGGGGTGCCCAATCCCCATGTTGTCATCCTGTGCACCCCTTCCCCATTCACGTGACACACTGGAAGCCCACCCCAGTGTGCCAAAATGTGTTATTTTACCCCTTCCCCATTCATGTGGCACACTGGGAGCCCACCCCAGTGTGCCAAAATGTGTTTTTTTTCTCCTGTAATTTAGAAAATGGTCCTTAGTTGTGTTTTGTTTCCTTCCTGTAAAACTGAAAATGGTCCCCATCATCGCTGCAGTCCCTCCCCCCTCCCCACCCTCCCACTGACCACCCACCTCCCACACCTCCCTTACCCCATAGTTACCTCCAGAGGTCAGCGCTGTCATCTTCTCTGGACTAGGACACATCTGCACTCTTCAAAGCCCAACTGCGAACTGAAGAATTAAAGGTAAGTATACTATACAGCTATTCAATTGGATTTTCAACTTATGCTGATATCTCAGCCATTTTTTGGAATTTTTGGCCCAAATGTTCAACATGGGGTTCTTGGGAACCCACCTCAAGAAAACTGTCACTGTCATTTTGTTACTCAATCCTAAAAGGTGATTTTGTGGGAACTGCGCAGAATCACCTTTTAGGACCAATTTACAGAATGACACTGCCACTGTTCATGAGGTAGGGTCCCAAAAAACCCATGTTGCAAATTTAGTGACACAATTCCAACAAATGACTGCGTTATGAGCATGCATTGTGCAATTTCTATGCACGCTCCTAATACCACCACTTTTTAATATTTTCATTCCACATTTGTACCACTGCCATTTTTGCACACCTCCTTCAAACCAGTACAGCTGTCATTTTCCACAACATGCTCAATACGTGTTTTCGCACCTGTGGCACAGAATACTGCATTTGCTCTGTGCAATCACCTTTCTAGACAGTGGAACAAAATGACACTGACACTGTTCATGAGGAGGGATCCACAAAAGGCCATGTTGAACATTTGGTGAAACAATTCTGAAAACTGACTGTGTTATGACCGTGCATTGTGCACTTTCTATGTATGCTCCTAATGTTGCAAATTTTTAACATTTTCACTTCCACATTTTTAACATTGCCATTTCTATACACCTCCTTCACAACAGTACAGCTGTCATTTTCAACAACCTGCTGGAAATATATTTTCGCACCTGTGGCACAGAATAGCATGTTTGGTCTGTGCAATCACCTTTCAGGACAATTGAATAAAATGACACTGGCACTGTTCATGAGGAGGAGTCCAAAAAAGGGCATGTTAAAAATTTGGTATTGCGTGTGGCATTCACACACATTCGTCGGCAGTTGTTCCCTCACCACAGTGGCACTTTTACAAGCTCGCCACAGCTGTATCAGCTCTGGCTAGAGTTTGTTTAACTATTGGCATTTACACTGTCAGTGTCTGAAGATTAGTCATTTCATCTGTGCCCTAGTGTAGCTGTATTTGTTACGACTGCTGCATTAAGATCTGCCTGCTGCTCTCTGATAATAGTAACTTGAATCCACACTTTCAGATTCCTCTTATAGTCAGTTCAATAGGGAGCACAGTCTTTTTTTACTGGAATATAAAGTAGTTGTTTTGTTGTCTTTGTGTAGGTGTTGGCCTACAACCAGTCCACATGCAGTAACGTGATGGACGAATACACAAGAGTATGCATCTGTCACTGTAGCTGGCCACTGTTAATAAGCAAAATTCAAATGATGTATTCAAATCCAGTTTTAATTTTTACTATGCATTGGCACTCTCTGAAACATTTGTTCTAACATTAACCACTTAGCTGCTGGGGATTCAGAAACACTGTTGAGAGTTCAGAAGCATGCTATCTAAGAATTGTCCTCTATAGGCTAAACAACTATTTACAATGATTTACACATTTTTTGTGACAAGGAATCACTTTGTTTTGAAAAGGTGTATATATCAATGAACACTGCTGATGATAACATAGTAAAGATAAAGCAACATAGGAATGGCTTCCAATTTCTGATCTCGCAAAGTGCCAAATTATATTTCTTACATTAAGCAGTTGCAAACTGTGACATCTTTTTTTGTAAATACTTTTTTATTAAAATGAACTTTTATACAATCAGTATCATAACATAGAGGCTAAAAAACAATAAATGAATACAGAACAACAGGTACTGGCACTACAGTCTATGAGCAATGCCATCCTTTCACTCCCACCTGGCCCACCATGTGTGGGGAGTAAGGGGTCAAGCTAACCCTATTACTTCTGTGTCTGGGTTTGTGTTTGCATTTACTGTGCTAGCTGAGAGTTCAGTGTGACAAGCCCAAAGAGCTCCCACTGCAGGTTACAGTTCTAAACATCCTAGGGAAAGCCTTCCTAAAACCTGTCAGGGACCATACATTCTAGGGTACAAAAGGTGAACTTTCTCATTTAAGCTAAAGGTTATTTTCTGCATCCTGTAGACAGTGTTTACAATATCCCTCCACATGTCTAGGGTGCTTTGGTGAGGGGAAAGCCAGTTTCTCATAATATATTTCTTGGCAGCAAGCAGCATGATTCACAGCAGGTACCTAAACATGTCTGTGCCTCAGTTCTTCAGGGTATACTGTAAGTCAAATAAATAGAGTTGAGGTGTTAGGGTAACTGGGGTATGCAAAACCTTGAATATGGCCTTTTATCTCCAGAAAATCAGGATGCAGGCTTTAGGAATCCCTCATGTTATGCATATGGACTGTATGTTGAGCCTCACAATTTCTCCAGCATGATGTGATTCCACCCCTCACATACCTGGAGTTCACAGCTAGTGTTCTAAAATACTGGATATGATGCTTCCAGGTGTATTTCCTCCAAACATGACATGAGGTTATCCTGCCATCATCACAACAACCCCTCTCCCAGTCCCTTTGTTCTGTACCAACACTGTATGTAGCTCCTCCACACACTTCCGGGCTACATACTACTTGTTCCCTTGTTGTGTTTCTTGTAAGGCTTTGTAAATGACTGGGATGATGTGGCCAACAGACTGTATTCTAATGTGTAGTAATAAAACATGTACCACAGCTGAAACTTGTGCATGGCTCTTAATTTCTGGTGGTTTTGTGGCTAGGTTGTGCTGAAGCTGGAGTTATCTGAAAAAGTCTTTCCACTCCAGGCAAAATAGTTGTTGCAACTCCTCAAATGTTTTGAGACTCCCTCACACATTTCTGGTTGCAGTAGACTAGGCTTTTCCACTACCAGGGATCTAGGCATGCCAGCAAAAAGTCCTCCAACTGTGTCAGGAGAAAACCCATATTAAATGAATGGCTAGGTCTAGGTCAGCCACCACCTCCCGCCGGGTCTCCCCTACCTGTTGAAGCCATGGGTTTTCTTCCAGTTGTGCTCTCAATCCAGCATCTGTGCAAATAAGATCTGGTCATCAACTGGGGAGGGCATCAGGAAATCTTCCATAGCTAGCCACTGTGAGTCACTCCCTTATACATGCGAGTAAACAAATGTCCATAGTTGAGTGGCTGTATTATATAGCTAATGGTTTGACAAGCCTTATCCAACCTGTCTCTTAGGATGCAGTAGGGTTTTGTACTGGACTCTGGGCTATTTCTCCTGCTTGACATATCTGGATATGACCACTTGCCATTTTTTCCAGTCTGCTAGGTGGACAGGTACTGGCACATTCTGAAAAATATAGTGCAAGTAAAATAGGACCACCATATGCACTGAGTCCACATGTTGGATGAGGCTGAGTTGAAGAGTGTGCCACTGTTGCAGATCAGTTGTCAATTGTTGGCCAAGGGGCCATAATTAAATTCATAGTTCTGATACAAGTATGCTGGGGGTATTATATCCAGATATTTAATCTCAGTAATGCCCCAGCTAAAGGGGAAGTGACATCTCAATTCAATGGATGTGGTAAAGTTCATAGAAAGAACCTTAGTTTTAGCTGTGTTCAGCTTATACATCGTTATGGTGACAACCTGATCCAGAATTTGGAAGATTTCAGGGAGGTTTATCCATGGGTATGTCACATACAAGGGAATACTGTCCGCATAGAGGGCCACTAATGTTCCCTGCCTACCACCTGCAGGCCATGATGGTTGTGCTTTCCCTTAAGGCCCATGCTAGGGGCTGTATAGAAATGGTGAACAAAAGGGGTGACATAAGACAGCCCTGACCACCAAGCAGGGCTGTCCCATGTCACCCCTTTTGTTCACCATTTTTATACCCACACCCTAACTGAAAAGAGCCAGAGATATACGCATTAACTTTTGAGAGAACTTGTGGGCAATTGTAAATCTGCTGAAGCATGGACACAAAATCCTCTGAAAAAAAACATTCTGACCAGTACTGCAAAGAGATAGGGTCAAGATACCCTATAAAGTGCTTTTTCAGCATCTGAAGTAACTAAAAGGGAAGGGATCTTGGCCTGATAAATGTGGTGTAGGATGTGCAGGGTATATCTGGTGTGAACAAACTCCGTCTGGTCTCAATGGATCGAGGCTAAGAGCAATGTATCCAGCCTCTATGCCATAACTGCAATAAAAAATTTATAATTGGCATTTAAGAAAAGATATAGCCCTGCATACAACACAGTGAAGGGGATCCATCCCAGGTTTGGAGATCACCAAGATTGTGGCATATTTCCAAGTGCTCAGGATCTCACCACCATCTAAGATTTCCTTACAGGCCTTCAAAAGAGGGGGAAGGAAGTGTTCCACTGGCACTTGTATAGCTCATTGACATATCCATATGGCTTTGGGGCCTTCTGATTCTTAACCTTGCATGCCACCTTCTCTAGCTCCTCCATGTGGGATTCTGCTTGTTCAGTGGAAAAGTAAAGGAGGACAAGAAGGCCTCTGTTGCCTCATAATCATGAGTATAGTCTAATAACAGCTGAATGCTGCCACAGTCAGGTGTATCTTTCAAAGTAATTGCCCCATATGTGAGTGCTGCAGAGAGGTCACCCTGGCCCTGGTCTTCTGTTACCACAGCAGATGAACCAGAACTCTAGTGGCTCGAGTCCCAACTTCATAGTATTTGTGTCTTAAGTAAATCAGGACAAGTTCTTTCTTGTGGAGGTAAATTGCTTGTTGCACCCTGTCCAGCTACAGTTTAACTGATCCATCACCTTGTTCATGGGCCATCTAGAGAAAATGATATGTCTCCTGCAGGTCTTGGAGTCACTTATTCCATTCTTAGTGCCTCCGAGAGGTGTATTCTAGTATATGGCCTCGCAAGATGGTTGTTATTGTGTCCCACAATATGGTGGCTGAATGTAGGCACCCCCCCAGTTGAGAGAGTAAATCTCAGCTATCTTAGCAGTAAGGAAGATGCAAAACTCTTCCATGTGGAGAGAGAAAGCATTTAGCCTCTATTGCATAAGCAGTCTTTCTGGTGCTAGGCATAAGTAAGTTTTAACTGGGGCATTGTCTAATTGTAGGAGGTCTCCCAAATCACATTTGGTGACATAATGTACATGCTCCTGCTGGGTATAAGTATAGTTGATTCAGGTGGAAATCCCCTGAACTGCTGAGTAGTGGGTATAGTTTTTGGTCTTCAGATGCAGTTCATGCCAAATATCTGACCAATGCAGGTCCTGCAGGACAGAGGCACAGTGCTTATGCAGAGTGGACTTCCTGGGGGGTTTCTATTGGAGATGTCCCATATATTGGACCAGAGCTTGTTGAAGTCTCATATGAGCAAAATGACTCCAGAGGTATTTACAAGCAATACATCTAGGAGTTTCTTTACTCAGGAGTCTTTGAGCCCAGAGGAATAATGGTGCAGGGTCTGCATCAATAGCCTTATTAGGAGAGGCTAAAGGACCTCAATATGTACACCCTGCAAGAGAGGAGGGAGAGAAAGGATATGATAGAGACCTTTAAATACCTCACAGGGGTAAATAAGGTACAAGAGGGGAGTATGTTTCAGAAAAAAAGGTGCTGTAGAACAAGGGGACATGCTATGAAGCTGGAAGGGGGTAGATTCAAGAGAGAGACATGAGTAGATTCTTCTTCACAGAAAGAGTGGTGGATTCCTGGACTAGCCTTCCAGTGCAGGTGGTGGGGGTGAAAATAGTGGTGGGGTTCAAAAATGCCTGGAATAGGCACAAGGGAATAGTTGAGATAAGGAAGGAGAGGAAGAGGTTGTGACATAGATCAGGTAGGGTCTGCAGCAAAAATAAAGGCAGAAAAAAAAGGGGCAGACTGGATGGGCCAAGTGGCCCTTATCTGCCATCAGATTGTATGTTTCTACATTTCCATAGAAGCCAAGGTCACCTCTGTGTGGCTCAATGAACATTGCACTATGACTAGCTGACCCTCCTTGTCACTGATAACCTTATGCTCTTGGAATTTAGAGCCACGAGGTGTTAAGATAGCCACCCCTTGACGCTTTCCCTTAGGATGCTATAAACTGTATACCTCACTACAACCAAACTTCTATGGCTTCATGCATTCAAGCACATCCAAGTGAGTATCCTGCAGACATACTTGGTTAGGAAAATCCTTCTTCATGTGGGACAGGACTTTAGCCCACTTGATGAGATTGTTCATCCAGCTGGCATTCGACAAGTACCATAGTAGGACCCTAGACATCCAATAACTGTGTCACATTGGTATACCTCCTCCCTGCCCCCCTCCGCATGTAAAAGTTCCTCTATGCAGATTATCAAAAAATACATAGTGTACAACAATAAAACTAACCGAGAACTTACTAACAGTAGAATAAGAACACATAACTGGGAACCAAATGAGGTACCAACTGAATGTCCTCAGAACTAAGTGGCAGAATGGGCTTCCAAGTCAGGAGCACAGTTTTGGGCTCTAAAAACATAGGGCATACCAACAGCAGGGAAGGTTTCTCCAGAGAGTGAAGGGGCCCTAATAGTGCTTCCACTACTGTTGTGGTGGTCAGAATGGATGTCCAGTGAAAGATGTCTCCACCCCCGATCTCTCCCAATGCTGGAGGTGCAGGAGTAAGATGACAGTTCAGGTGCATGGTTACAGACCCACCAAGGTGAGGAGGGCTACAGCTCCTGGAATGGACTAGCCCTGCTCCCAGTGTGGTAGCATACCACCACAACAACAATTCTACAGCGAACACCACCACAGCGACAAATCTCAGCAGGTCACTGTGGTGGTGTGCTGAGTGTCAGCACCATGATTCCCAGTGTTTTGCCCCCATCCAGAACAAACTCTGACTCAGATTAGAGATGGGGGTGTGGGGGGCAAAGCTGCCTGCAGAAAAATACTTCTTCTTGATGGGAACACTGCTGACAGTCAGCATTTTTCCCATCGATGTCAAGTGTTTCGACAACATTGTTGTCAATGTATTAACATGGAATCATCCAAAAATCACCCCATCCACAGTGTCCAGAGTCATTCAACGCCCCATACTAAATGGTCACAGCCAAGAGCTGGAGTTCATAAAGCTGAGAATAGAAGGCTGACCCTCATTTGAAAACAAAACAGGGGTTAGTAGCCAAGTGGGACCATGAAAAGCCTTGGAGGGGATCAGGGATCAGCTTTGAACAGCATAAGACAGTCACCTTCTGAGCATTTACACAAGTTGAATGGAATGTAGTTTAGGGAGAACCCCTCCATGAGTGAATGCCCCCCACAAACCAGAATACCATGCCAGCATCAAGGCATAGCTCTACAATTCCTCTCCCTGATGGCCAGCCCAAATAGCCCTGGTGAGATTGCTCCTCCTCCCTCCCGAACAGTCCAAGCACACCCATCTCCCAGCTTATCTGAAATGATGCACTGTGCTGCAGCCATTGTGTACACCATCCATGACCCACTTGTTTTCTGAGCATTCTACTGACACCAACCACTGTGCAGGAGACAGGGAGGAAGAGACAACTGAGCCAGATGGTGAGGCCATTGAGAAAGGATCCTTCCCCCACCTACCAGCATATGCAGTATGGGCAGATGGGTCCCCCTCACCACCGGAAATACAAGGAGGGTATTCCTTCCAAGGCCTAGCATGAATCACCATCTGCAGGGCAGACCTCTGGCATAATATTTACCAATTAAGGCTATGCAATCAGATCAACAATGCTAGGATTCATAAATAAGAAAGTCAGTGCTTGTACACGGAAAGGGAGAGGGCAGGACCTGAGCCACCCAAGAGACGGGGTATGGAACAGCAAGCTACAGCCAGTGGCTAAATAACTTTAATGATGGGCTCAACTGATGGGCATAGGGGCAACTAGGGAAGGAATAAGCTTAATACCTGGGGGGGTCATCACGGGGAATGGGTACAGGGATGAGCAGGATGACCATTAGGATGCTCAGGGAGTCATTGTCCTTAAACCAGTTGTGGTCTAGGAGACCCAGAGGTGCTGCTTAATCTACTGGAGGGTGGCTGCAATCTGTTGTTTCTTTGTGTCTTCTAACTTCCAGGCTTGGCTTGCCAGTCACATGATACAGTAAGGGAGGTTGGAGCTGCAGGTGTGGACTCTGGTGTTTTATCTAGTTGGGTGCCTTGAGAATGGAGTTCCGTTCTTGCCTGTTCTGCTTTTATAAAAGTATTTCGTCCATCCAGGAAGTGCATGACCATCTTGGCCAGGTAAGGAGTAAAGAGTTCAAACTGTGGGTGTGGAGCACTTTCAATATGGGAATGTAGGCCCACCATTTTGCCTGATACTATACTCGGTAATAATTATTAAACAAGATGTGATGATTGTTGTAGTAGACTGTCTTATTTGCTTCATGCCTTTGATAAAATGTCCTGCTTTTCATTGTAATGGAGTAATCAGGCTATTACTGAGTGAGGGTGCATGTCCGGTGCAGTCAGTTTTGGGCCAGTGCCCAAGGAGCTATTAGATTTTCCAGGGTATTTGCACTGGGGAGGGCCAGGGCTGATTTTAACAATTTTTGCAGAATGATGACTAACGTTAATCCCTTCTCCCCTTCAGGTATGCCATAATGCCAGAGGTTGTTTCTTCTATTACAGCTCTCAGAATTCTCCATTTTTAGGGCTGCATAGAAATTCTATGCAGTTCTTCTGTGATTACAGAGACAGAGAGAGAGAGAGAGAGAGCAGCTAGAAAACATGTGACAGGATACCTAGACTGTCTCCTTTCACAGTTAGAACAGAAGTACATGAGGTCATCTCCATTTAATACAGCAGTGTTCCTTTATGTTTCTTCCCTCAGCCACTGGACTAGATTCTTGGTAATAATTCATTCATTACATTCACATAGACTCTTTCACTCACTGAGGGGAACAAGCATCTGGTCTTAATCAGACTTGTCATGAGTGAAAGGGATTAAATTAGTTGATTTATTTTTACCAGCGAGAAGAGATGGAGTTGGGGGATTCAAGCAGACCTAGTTACTTATGTAAATAAATGTAGAGAAAGAATTGTTAAAGGTTAAACAAGTATAAAAATTAAATGCGTTATGTTAAAGTAGCATAGTACTGATAGCTTTTAGTAGGTATGAATTAGTAGGTGGTTTCTTAAATGTCTTTTTATGTACACTTTGATGAGTATAACTTAATTATACTATATTATTGCTCAACTCTACAGAATTATTAGTTATTCCATTGTTTAGTTCAATCTTATTGTTAAAATCAATACTGCTGCTATATTGAAATATGTATTAGCTAGTGTTCATGACATGTAGTTAATTTTATTATGTTTTCTCTTTTCTTTTGTTTAAAAATTCCCTAAACTTTTTAATGGAAAAAATCCTTTGTCCCCTTGCTTTCCCATTCTTGGACATGTGTCACAAGTGTGACAGTACTCAGTCACATCTTTTTAGACACCAGGCCATAGAAGTTTTGTGTCAACCTCTGCTTGGTTAATGAAGGTGAAACAAGTACAGGAACAGGACTGATACTTCTAGTAAGTATCAATTAGCAGGTGATTACTTAAAGTCTTTTTATGTACACTTTGATGGGTATAACTTATTTATGTTACTATTAGAGATGGGCGAAGTTGGCAAAATTCACTTCACGAAAGAATCTGCAACTTTTGCACAATTCACAGAGCTCAGATTGATCTACAAAGTGCTAAATTCCACTGTAAAATGTGGAATTTCACCTGTGAAGTGCAGAATTTAATGGCTAAAACTTCATGATTCGGGTGAAGTCTAAGTTGCTGAGGTCTGGGAAAACTTTGCGAAGCTCCACGAATGCGAATCTTGCCATTTCACGACAACTTTGCCGGCAAATTAAAATTTTGCCACATCTCTAGTTACAATATTGCTCAACCCTTCTATAGGATTATTAGTTATCTAATTGTGTAGTTCAGTGCTGGTGGCAAAATCAGCATTGCTGCTTTATTGAATATGTATTAGCTAAAAATATAGAAACATAGACAATGATAACAGAAAAAGACTAGAGGCCCATCCAGTCTACCCAAGTCCCCAATAATCACTGGAACCTACTGTTCCTCAAGGGTACTAACATTCCTGTCATCTCTCTGTTCTCTTTCCTGGTCCTGTCACCCCTGGTAATCACTAGTCCTTTCATTATGTCCCAGCCCTTCTTGAATCCCTTGACTATTTTCACACCCACCACCTCAGCCAACAGACTGTTCCAAGGTTTCACCACCCTTTCTGTAAAGTAGTACTTCCTCACATACCTCCTGAACCTACCTAGAGATGTGTGAAATTCCAAAATTTTGTTACACTAACTATTTCATGCAATTCACACATTTCACAGAATATTTTGTGGGTGTGAAATGTGAAATTTTGCCCTTGGAACGGTGAAATTCGGGTGACATTTTGCTGGTTTTGGTGAAATTGTTCATTTCACAGCAAAATTCCACATTTCACTGGTGAAATATTGCAACTTTGTACCTGCTGAAAAATTTCATAGAACAGCGGAATTTTGCAAACTGTTTTGTGTGGTGAAATTGCTGATTTTGTGGCAATTTGGCCGGCAAAATTTAATTTCGTGACACTTCTACCTACCTCGTGTTAATTTTCATTCATGTCCATGTAATTGCAAATTGGTATTCAGACTACATAGTTCCCCGCAGTTCATATTTTGGGCAATAGCAGGTGTTCATATTATGTACTTAATTTGATTGTATGTTTTTTTTTCTTTTCTTTAAAAATCAATAAACCTTTTAATGAAAATAAGCCTTTGTCCCCTTGCTTTCCTGCTCTCTTGACATGTGTCACAAGTGTGACAGTACTCATCCACATCTTTATAGACACTAGGCCAATAGAACTTCTGTAACAACCTTTGTTTGGTCTGTCTCCCCAACCCCCCATGGCCCAGAAATGGAATGTTGTTTGCAATGCTGAGTAGCTGTTGCCTAAACTCCTTAGGTACCACCAGCTGTTTGCACACCTGCCAAACTTTGACTGTTTGAGCTGCAACCTGGGGCAGGATCTGGAGAAAATTTGGTCCTGCAGCAGCCATACTTATGTTGTGAAACATAAGGGTTATTGTATCAGCTTAATTACATTTTAGAAGATGGATCCTGTCCACATATGCACCCACATGGCAAATAGCTAAGGGCAGCTTACATAATTTTAGTTATGAGCAATGCAGATGTTGATAATTCTGACCTTGCAGGACAGAGACTGGCTCATTTATTTAATTTCTGTTTTATTGTACCCTTTGGTAACCAGGCAAGGCCCACTAGGCACAGGTGTCTCTTTCTGGGGGTGACCTGGGGGAGCTGTGGTGGTTAAGTGACTTGTACAGGGTTGCAGAGTATGCAGGTGGAGGTTGTAGGGTTCAGGCCAGGTCTGCTGAGTGTCCTAGGCTTATTCATAGCTATTGCTCTAGCCTCGGTGCTATACTAGCATCTGCATCATTAGAATCAGAGTTTGTTCATTAAATTTATATAATGTACATTTAACAGAAATGGTATGTAACAGCCTAGCTATCCTCTGCTTCATTGGGTATTGGATGGCATCTCATCCAGGAGAGTGCCCACCTTACAACATGATGACCAGTACTGCACCAAGACCAGTTACCTTTACATCACTGGTCAGGACCAATGGGGATCAGTGGCACCATAACACCATATCCTGGGGCACCATAATAAAAGATCACACACACACACATTATCTTGTCCTTACCAGAGCTGGGACTAAGCATAGTGATATTTTATTATTTAGCTGCAAGAGGTTACACAGTTCTCTGGGCTTTTCTCTGTCCATTACTTTTTTCCAGGTGTTTTGCTCATCTTTCTCACCCCATCCAACATCATTTTGCAGCTCTATTGGCTCTGACCAGAGTTTGTTTCATCCAGATATTGTATAGTGATATGTAGCTATAGCAGGGCCATCTCAGTGGTGTCAACTCACTGGTTGGCCTGGGTGAGCTGAGCCTCATTTTCTTCAGTGCATTTCTCTAATTTTATGATATCTGTGTTGAGAGCTGTAGTTATGCTGTGACCCTTGTACCAGCAGTCTCACAGCTCAGACATCAGGCAGTCAATTTTTCTATTGATCTGCTTGGTCAGGGGTGTTTTTCTCTTCAATTTACTGGCACCTCTATGTCAGCCTGATCTGGATGGGTGACTGGGGCCTTAGAGTACTCACTCGCCAATCCTCTCACCTCATACCAGTTGCCATCCTCTGCTTCTGAGCCTGAATGATCCAGTCAAGCCTTGTCCTTGATGGAAACAGAGTTCCCTCTTGCAATCTGATGTAGTTTGAGGTGAAATAATGGTCTATTTGTGGGTTTTCACCAGGAGTGGGTATTCAGCTATAGTTCTCAAGCTGCCATCTTGAGAATGACATCATCATAAATAAAGAACTGTCTTAATAGCCCCTATGACTCTTACCCTGGAAGAATACGCACAACATAGGTCATGGAATAATGGCCACAGCCATATGTTTATTAAATGACTTTTACACAAAATTGGAGTGGCTTGTCCAGCTGGGAGATCTTGTTAGTAACCTCAGAGTCGTCACACCCCTTACCATGAAGGGCATTAACCCTGTGCAGACAGAGGGAATGATGTGCTCTCTGTGTTGGCTCAACCTCTCAACTCTGGGGGGGATGGGGAGGTCATGTGGCCTGGTGGCAATCAACCACCTGCATCTGGTGGTGCTGCTCTGGCAGGAAAGACCATGAGATTGGACTGTGACCCTCCACAAATGGAGTTCTGGTCTTGCGATCCCATACAATCCATGCCAACCAGGGAAGAAGAGCCCTGCTAAAGATTTTAATTCCTTCTCCTTTTCCCCTTGTACCATCTCACTGAGAGACTCCCAGGCTGTCACATTGCAGTACAATGACTGTGACAGTTTTTTTTTTTAAAGCTAATCCTACTCTTGGTTAAACTCCTTTGGAGGAAGTGAAAAACCTGGGGGAAACCCTCTGAGGGAACATGGTGAAAACTTCTCCCTTACCCCAGTACAGTCACCCGTGGTGGGACAAAAGATTCCCTAATCTTGCCTGGTTGAGTCAGAACCCTGTTTTTATGAGGGTGAGTGAGAAATCTAAATAGGGTGAGGAGAGTGAGAGGGAGCTGCTGGCTGCAACTCTTTTTAACTCCTCCCTCTCCATCCCCTTCAGATGCCTCTCACCATGTGGGTGGCTCCTTTGGTTTCTCCCTTAGGAATGGTGCCAGCGCTATTCCCCACTCATGTGGGTGGGACCCTATCAGACTGCCTAAGGCCAGGTTATAGTGAAGGGGACACAGACACAGTGATTTCACCTTCAATGCTTTGGCAGACTTTTCATTGTCTTATTAGTCCCCACAATGCTCACCCTGAAAGAATATACATAATGTAGGTCTTGGAGAAATAGCTGCAACCATATATTTATTTAACTGACTTATACACAAAATTGGAGTGGTGTGTAAAGGAGGGAGCTCGCGACAGTTACCTCAGAGCTTCCACACTCCTTACCATGAAGGGCTCTTCCCCTGTGCAGACCAAGGGAATGATGTACCTCTTTGGGTTGGCTCAGCCTCAGTAAGTGCAGAGATTATGTGACCAGGTGGCAAGTGACCACCCCTGTCTAGCGGCATTATTCCCACAGGCAAACCCACCTAGGCTGAACTGTGAACCCTCCCCCCCAAATGAGGTCCTGGTCTTGCAGGGTGGTGTGGCAAGATGGCTGTTATGCTTTTCTGCTCCCCGCTGCTTCAGGTTTGAACTGTATTTGCCCGGCATCCAGTTCAGCTTTGCTCTGTGTTTTTCTTTTCTCTTTGAGGCATAGTATTTGGAAATGTAGCTGATTGAAATGGCTCATAGAAGTGTTGTTTCATCTTTCTGATAGTAAGAAGTGTTAGTGTCTTGCTGAAAAATAGAAGTTGCTTTGGGTATTGTACTAATACAGTCCTACAGTTTAATACTGCTAGTTAAAGGTGGAATTTTGCTGATTGTGTTGCTGTATTTTTTTTGGACCTTTGTCCTGACTACTGAGTATGGGGAAACACCTGACAAGTTTGTGAGAATATATGGTTACCGAGGGACAGATGTCTTCCTGCTCAGATCCAAGATGACTCCAGGGAGAGTGTGGTTAAAGCAGAATTGCACTGAATGTGCTGAAGGGCTCTATAATACCTGTTAAAAGATGATTATCTTGGAAGGAGATGGAAGCTTGGAAAACTCAACAGGTGTAGAACTTCACCTGGCATGAGCCTATTGAGGACTCCTAGAGAACATGGGAAACTGAATCTGCACTGTGACCGATAGGTTCTCGAAGAAGGTGAGCGGGGTAACTGAGTAACCTAAATTTATCTGCTGGTTCTCATTGCCTCTTTGCCTCAAAGGTACACTGTTCACAATTTTAGAGGAAAGTGGTTTGTGAAACAACTTTATAAAGATAAAAGTCTAAATGTTATTGGTTTTACTGGGCCTATTGCACTGGCAGACTCCCCTAGTACTCCATGTGCCCAGAGAGCTAAACGCTAGAGTTGCAACAGTCCTGGCTGGAAATAATTCTTTTTTTCAGACAATTTGGGATACTAGCATTTTAAATGATTAAATATTGTTTGATGGTCTGTATTTACATTTTGAACCTCACATGGAATAACTTGACTGCCAGCTCTAATTGAACCTAATTTTAAAGGTGGCTGGTTTACGTTAGTTCCAATAACCTGATCCCAGTTTCAATTGGTCTGAACTTCTGTTAAGTTTCAAAGACTTTTTATTATAGCTTGAAACTCTAAGAAGGTTTTTACTTTGATGGCCAACAAACTAAAATTGTAAAGACATGGTAAACTCAGACACAATTTTTGCACTTCACAAACCATGCCACAAATTTACAGATTATGGCAGAGATACCCAGAACTTAGATGCTGATCTCACCTGTTTTATTTTAAAAAGGTTTGAACTCCAAATTCCTTGAGCATCTTTGCATCAATGCTGAAAACAATTTAAACTGATATTAGACTTAGTGAATTTTTATATTTTGTATGTATGTTTTGATTTTGATTTTTTGTTATATTTATTTTATTTTATTTATTTTATTTAAACAGCAGTTTGGAAAACCTTTGAGCCATAGGCTCATTTACAAAGGTACCTTGTCACAGTAAGACAAACCAAAATACACAGTATAGCAGTACAACACATAAGTATAACAGTAAAATTAAGACATAGATACAAACAAGCTGGTACAGGTAGGATGGATGCAAACAATACCAGAGTTATGTAGTCCTTAGCAGCTTAGTAATAAGCTTTGTCATAAGTATTGAGTACGGCTTTGACTAGTGGCAGTTACAGCATCGGTGTTAATAAGGTGGTACATGAGGAAGTTTTGAAGCACTATATAGTTGGAGCTCGGAGATGGAGGGGGCAGTGTGTTGAACTAGGGGGCCCTAAAGCTGAAGGCTCTTTGGCCGTGAGAGGTCCTAGCTCTAGGGATAACAAGAGAGGTTTTTCCAGAAGTCCAGTATGAACTAGTGGGACAGAACGCGATGGTGGTGGTCAATCCTGGTGGGAAAGCCCAAGGAGGGTCTTTTGTAAGGGTACAGGTAAGATATTTGAGGCGCTCGAGATCAAGTACCAGCGCTTTAGCATACAGTAGACAGGTGTGTGTCATCCTAGGTGCTCCAGTAATTAACCTGCAGGCCTTATTCAGAGTAGTGCAAATTTTATGGAGTGCGGTCTGATCAGCAGCACCATACACCGGCAGTCCATAGTCCACTAGGGACAGGATAGAGGAGGTGACTGCGAGTCGAAGAGCCTCCAGGGAGTCGAAGACTGTAGACTATGAAGACTATGATGAAGACTATGTTGCTTGTACGCATGTGCAAGAAACATAGTGCCATTATCCGAGTTTTTGGAGGTGTGGCAGCCCTCTTCCAATTCAGTCAGTGTGTTTGCAGGTGCGGCCACAGTTCTCCAGTCAATGCTTCAGCTGTCTATGACAGCAGTTTAAAATGCAGTGCCGTACAGTTGAAAGGGAGAGCTATGCTTCAGTGAGCAGCGATAAGATCATGTGCTCATATGCGCTCCCCCACATACACACATACGCATGCATACTGCATGCTCTTGCTTCCCCCCACACACACGCTGTATAGCCGATGGGGGTGCCCAATCCCCCGATGGCTGTGCTGCACTGCCCCCCAACAGAGTTCCAGGTGCCATGCTGGGAGCCCACCCCAGCATGGCAGCAGTCTGTATGGCTGACGGGGGTGCTCAATCCACCGTCGGCACTACTGTTCCCCCCGAGACTATTGGGTGCCACGCTGGGAGCCCACTGCAGCACAGAAACAGGTCCTATGGCCGATGGGGGTGCCCAATCCCCTGTCAGCTCCACTGCCCCCACCCCCAAACAACCTTCCAGCTGCCATGCTGGGAGCCCACCCCAGCGTGGCACAAATCCAGCGTCACAGTCCTGCATCTTCTAAGTATAAAAAAAACCTAAAAGAAAAAACCTTCCCTCGCAGACTGTCCTGACCCCCCCCACCTGTGCCCACCCTCTGTGTATCTACCTCCCCACACCCCCACCTTACCCCATACTTACCTCCGGAGTCTGGCGCGATGATCTTTGGTGAACCGGGAACACATCTGCACTCTTCAAAGCCGACCACGTACTGAGGAAAATGCTGGCAAGCTGTATAATAGAATAAATAGGGTTTTTTTCAACTATACTGCATATCTTGGGCATTTTGGGGAATTCTTTCACCAAATTTTCAACATGGGGTTTTTGGGACCCCATCTCATGAATTCTGTCACTGTCATGGCATTAATCGGCCCAGAAAGGTGATTTCACAGTCACTGCATAGAACCACCTTTTGGGACTAATTTACAAAATGACAGTGTCACAGTTCATGAGGTAGGCCCCCAAAAACTCTATGTTAAAAATCTGGTGAAAAAATTCCCAAAAATGACTGCTTTACGAGCATGTGTTGCCCTGTTCCTATGCATGCTCGTAAGTTCACAAATTTTCAATATTTTCACTCCAGATTTTCAACATTGCAATTTTACCACACCTCCTTATGAGCAGTACAGCTGTCATTTCTCACATCTTGCCCAAAATGTGCTTCCGTACATGTAGCACACAATAGCGCAGTCGGTGTGCGAAATCAATGTATGGGACACAATAAGAAAATCACAGTGACACTGTTCATGAGCAGAGGTCTTAAAATGGCTATGTTGAAAATTAGGTGAAAAAATTCTTAAAAATGACTGTTTTACGAGCATGCATTGTGCAGTTCCTACGCACGCTCGTAATTTCTCAAATTTTTAATATTTGCAATCCAGATTTTCAACATTGCCATTTTACCACACCTACTTATGAGAAGTACAGCTGTCATTTTTCACGTGTCACCCAAAATGTGTTTCCGTGCGTGTAGCGCACAATGGCGCAGTCGGTGTACACAATCAATGTTTGGGACAGATTAAGAGAATCACAGTGACTCTGTTCATGAGCAGACGTCTTAAAATGGTTATGTTGAAAATTTGGTGAAAAAATTCCCTTCAGCCATTCTGCAATGTAACTAATGAAGACATTGAACAGGACTGGCCCCAGGACTGATCCCTGCAGCACCCCACTGGTCACCCCCTCTCCCTAGACTGCACCACATTTACCACCACTCTCTTCCTCCTGTCTGTTAGCCAGTTTCTAACCCAGTTTACCACCCTTTCCTCCATGCCCAGCCTACCCAGCTGTTTTATCAGCCTCCTATGTGGGATGGTGTCAAATGCTTTGCTGAAATCAAGGTAAGCGTTGTCCACTGCCACACCCTGATTCACTTCCTTTGTCACCCAGTCAAAGAAATCAACCAGATTTGTCTGACATGATGTCCCCAGGAAAGACACAGTGCATGTCTTGGGAGGAAGGCATGGAACTATCACTTCCAAATACCTAAACAGCACATACAAGTAAGCAACATTCGGCATTGACAAATGCTTGTTCTTTTAGGTATTAAATATCCAATACAGAGCTGTTTCATTTGAGAAATATTTAAAAAATGTGAAATGTGTTTATAAAAATTCCAATAGAAACTAAGACAACAGTAATTTGTAATTTGCTGCAGTTTATTGTGCAATGAAAATGTAAAGTGACTTAAGTGACCCAAGTATATTTTATAGCAGTGGCAATAGTAGTTACTCTGCCTAAGGCATTGTTGAATAAAGGTATAAATAGTGGGCCCTTAATAAGGATAACTGTGCAGTTCAGCTGATTGAAGGCCTTCAGGAAAACACAGGTGGCTCTATATTATTTCCATTTTACCTAGGTAGGCTGTTCTCTGACCTATCACCTAAAAGGAGGGAACCAAAATGTGGTTTGGTCTTGTGTTTAGGATAAGGAGACTGAAGTATGATTTACAACCTGACATACAGTGGAGTCAGTCATGATGAAGTGCACTAACTTGCAGTAATGAGATTTCACAAAATCCTGCATGACAAAAGGAGTTAATTGCCATTGACTTACAATGACCCCTGCAGTAAACTACAGCATTCTGTGATATTCTGTAGCATTTCTGTGTTGTATCCTGGCTGTCATATCTGTATATAGGGGCAAGTATTGTCTAAAATACCCTTTTTAGGATACTTTAGTCAGTCCATTCGGGGTTAAGACTAATTTTGCTAATATTTTCTGGGCTTGAAGGTTCACGTAGTTGACCCCTATACCTGGTTATATGATGTAATACTGCTACTCATCTCCATCCCTGAGGGATGTGATGGTTAAAGGCCTTAAGCCTAGTGTTATATCTGGATAACATATTTAGCTTATTACTTTGGGAAAGACTGGTGGTCCTCAATGAGGCAATGGCTGTTATTCCTGATAATTATGGGGCTAGATTCTATTTCCCCTTGTCCACAAAATTCATTTAAATAATGAGATTTCTAAATGAAATATACCTTAAAAGCCAAAAAGAAGCCAGCATTGAACTTAGAGGTCTGATGTTGGTATTAGAACATTGAGACACAGAATGTAATTTATCTTAGAATACTTTTTTTTTGAGAGAGAGTATTAATGAATGTATACATTGCTCTTTTTAATCAAATATGCTGCTCTCTTTTGAGAGGACTTTAAAAGGTAAATTTAAAACACATTCAAAGGGGGAAGAAAACAGAAGAACTTTTTAATTACTTTTCATTATTGATGCTCTGACTCGATGTAATATGTACTGTACTGCGTTATATGAGGATCTACTGGAGTTTATCTTTCTAAAATGTTTTATCATTTTTATGTTGTAATGGTTTGTTAACTGAATGACAAAAAACTATGAACTAAACTAGGTCCTGGTCTTGTGGCCCCATGCACCTCATGCTGACCAGGGAATCAGTGAGTTCCACCATGTCGCACCGAAAAACATTTTAACGACGTTGATTATGGCACTGGCAAAATGCCATCTGGCATTACAGCACTAGGCATTTCTCTCCCAGGAAGTATAGCACCAAAGTGCCTTCCCAGGAAACAGCTGATTTTTTGAGGCAGGCTTTACCCCCCTCACCCCCATGCAGTGGAATCCTCTCTCTGCATCCCCCAGACTTTAAATAACGGCGGAGCATGACTGTGGGGCAAAAGCCAAAACTGATAGTGGGCGACCAGAAATCACAGTCACCGTCTAAGTGTCAGCTATCAGGAGTCATTCTAATTGTGATGACAAATTTATGTCGCCCTCCTAATGAGGTATCCAACTAGAGCTGTTCTGTAGAATACAACTCCTTCCCTTTTTCCCCTTGTACCATCACACTGAGACATTTCCAAGCAGCTACAGGATGGACGCTGTCCAATTCTCAAAGTAACTCACTCTAAGTGCTCCTACAAGACCAGATGGAATTACTTTAGTAGTATGTCCCAACAGTTCTGCCATAATTGAACACTATCCTTAGCATAATGTTCTTGGCAGGATGTGTTACTGTTACTGTGCTGTACCACAGTTCCCCCATTGATTACATGAGCAGCCGCATCTCCTTGTTGATGCAGACGTAGGCTTTATTTACAGATTTAATGTCCTCAGCATGCCACCATTTGTACTGTTGAATAGTGTGGGACCAAAGAATTCTGATCCCTGACCACCATTTGCAAATGGATTACAAGTCATCCGTCATCCTGAGCAGCAAGTTGATAGCTTTCTGGAGTGCCAGGTCATTCCTGCTTAGAATAATCAGTGAAATGTCTGGTGAACTCTTGTGTCATGCCTCCACTGCCAGCCTAGAAAGAAGTTCCTCCCAGTGCATGCCTTCTGCCCCAGTCATTGGACACATGCTTTCTAATGCACAATTGCTAGATTTCTCCCCCCAGGATGTTGCACTGCTCTCTCCACTGCCCAACAGATGAATGAGCATCCACAGATCCACACTCACCTGGAATTATCAGAGGAACCTGGAAAACAGCAAGACGGTGTTAAAATATGAGTGGATGTACATAACATGAAAACAGATTGGACCTCCACCAATCTAAGACAAGGATTTGCTCATCTATAAGCCCTTGGGACTTGGTATTTGTTGGCTTCCCAATTCTGGTGTTGTACTCTTTAGCACTCAACCCTGCCCATTGTACTGCCAAACATAAGGTGTGCCTAACTGATAGGCTGTTACGTGTGTGCCATCCACATGCTGCAGGAAAGACAGCCCTTCCAGCAGGCAAAAGGCCATGTGGTACACCTCTATGGTCTTTATATCTCACATCAACCCTGTAGGAACCCACACAGTATACCAGCAACTGATACCTCCCTGGTCAGGCTTTCTCTTGTGGAGCCAGACGTTGACAACCTCCAGCATCACTGTCACATATGTGTCCTGAAGACCGAAAGCAACCCGGGTCTTTGTTGGTTGCACCAACTCTGAGACCCTAAAGGCCCCACAGAATGTCAGAAAAAAGCAGCCCTGAATAATCCCACTTTGCACAGGGATCAGAATACTGATGGGATGGCTTTCCATACTTCCTCAAGAATAGCTGGGTTAATCGAGCATTGTTGGCTTACCCATTTCTGGAGTCCTTTGTTCCAACCTTTGAGAAACTTCCTGTCCTTGAAAGTGTGAGTAATGTCAGTGAAGCCCCATGCCTGAAAGAGCCAAGACAACCTGCCATTTGCTGACTGACCACCTCTGGCATCAAGCCCTGATGCTTAGATACCACAATGTAGCTACACAACTGGTCTTCTGGAATAGGCCTGCTGTTGAACTAGCCCTCTCTGCACAGAAAACAAGGTAGTGTTCCACCCCATGGCAATATGTCACCATTTTTTTTGTTGGGGGTGAGACAATAGTGTTACCAATATACTCCCAAGCCTCAGGATCATTACCTTAAACATAAAAAGTGGATCTGGTCATGGATCTACGTTTACTGCTGGAGGCAAGTCCCTGAATTTCTGACACTGTGGACAAGATACAGTATCAGCAATACCTTTCTCAGTGATGGGAACAAGAACAGACTTAAAGTGGACACTGCAAAGTACGAATTTGAGGATGAAGATCCTCGTTATGTCACCCAGTGGGCCTTTTGCTCTTAGTTTCCCAGTGATGGTGTGGATCACTCCCATATTATCAGTCCCTTCAATCCTTCAGCTGGGGCCCCACATACAGAATGACACTACAATTGGAAATCATTTCAGCAAGGTAATCTACTTAATGAGTCTGGCTGCTTCCCAACTTGGGGGGGGTTCACTCCATGACACACCACTCCCCTTGAAGTATGCTCGGAATCCAAGGTCTACTAATGCATCAATAAACAGATCCAGCTTCATGCTGTTGACTGTCACCAGCCATATTGAGATTCCACTGAAATGAGAAATGAAGGTTGACCACACCTCCAAGTCCTCACTGAAGCCTTCTGCCACTGGTATCTGGTGATGGGACTTCTGGGTGCCAGACCCTAACTTTGCCATCCACCACAGGAACACCCTCCCCATGGGAATGACCCAGCAGGCAATGTTTAGACCCAGTAACTGATAGAACTCCCTCAGGGTAACCTTCCTAACTGCTGTTGCATTACTCAAAAGGGCCCTTAGATCCTTGATTGTATCTTGTGGTAGGTAGCATTCCCACACTCCTGCATCAGTCTCAATGCCCAGGAATGTCATGACTGAGTTTGGCAGCTCAGATTTGCCCAGGACAAATGGTTTTGCACAGGTTTAAAAAACTGCCCAGCATCTGCCCACAGACTGGGAAGTAGGCTGGGCCCACAAAGAGAAAATCATCCAAATAGTGAATGATCCCCTCACTCTCCGCTTCCTGGGCAGTTGCCAATTCAGAAAGGTTCTGAAGCACTCAAACACTGTGCAGACCACTGAAAGTTCCATGGGCATGCTGTTATCCCCATAATATAGCCCCTCAAATGTCTTTCCTTACAAACTATGGGTCCTATGCACAAAAAAAACAATGCCTATGCACCGCGTATCCGAAAGTGTTATATACATCCACACATATTTTAACACTGTAAACCTTAATTGTGAATGCTGCACAGCAGGGGTCCCACAGACCCCCAGCGGCATTCACCAAGGTCACACAAGACACTTACATGCCCGACTCACCAGCCCACAGGCAACTCCACACTGGGGCAGTCGGGGGCATCTCTGGGGTGTGTCTTCACTACACACCATTCATTAAGATGCATAGTGCCAGGCACAGGGGGGGCACAAGTTATGGCAGCCAGGACTCCACAGTAACCCAATGCAGGTCCCCATGATCCTTGCCTGCCAGGTGCAGCAGGAATGAGCAATGGAGCTCCATGCAGCCCTAGCCCACTAGGCTGCTGGGGAGGGCTGAGGCAGAGTATCGGGTGAGTGCCGACCAGTTGTGCAATGTTGCCACTTTATGCGGCTCCACTCCTGTGCTGTGCACCCTCCACAAAATGGAAGTGATCCACTATGGGACCTGGGTAGACCATCTGATTGGATGTCTGTCTGGGTCTGCCCCACTGCATCAGGCCACCCCACATGCTCCTGTGCATTGGAGGGGTGGGGCCGCAGACAGGCACCCCGCAGGTTCATGAGGTCATGCATACCATGCACCCTGTGTCTGTCTGGAGCTGTGAAGATACACAGGTGGGGTACACACCTTTGGCACATACCTTTCACCCCATTAGTGAATAGGGGCCAAAGACTGAGGGGACAGACTGGCAGCAGTTGAAATGCTACTCAATGCCTACCTTGATGATCAG
This sequence comes from Neoceratodus forsteri, assembly GCA_016271365.2. Taxonomy (NCBI): domain Eukaryota; kingdom Metazoa; phylum Chordata; order Ceratodontiformes; family Ceratodontidae; genus Neoceratodus; species Neoceratodus forsteri. Next base: position 408,916,629 of record CM028133.1, on the reverse strand, counting down.
GTTCTTTGAACCCGCTGCCTGCACCACTTAAACTGCCCTGTCAAATGATGCATATTGGAATGCAGTGAGGTGTGGATCAATGTAATCATTTATCAAGTCACCCTTGGAATAAGATGGGTAGTTGATCATTCAAAGCTTGCCTGGGTCCGTCTTGGGAACTAAACTGATAAGTGAAACCCTGAGGTTTGGCAAGGATGGAGAGGAGTGAGGGACACCAAACCTCCCCAAACTTGTCTCTTTTTACAGCATGTCCTGGATCACCTTCAGCCTGTCCCTGGTGGAGTTGAGTCTCTGCTTTATACCCCAGCTTGGTGCCTTCATATGGAATCATGAAATCCACCAAAAAGCCTTCACCTAGCAGGAGGGCTGCCTCACAGTCCAGGTAATGCTCCAACTGGGGTCTGCCCTTATTGGAGTAGGAAGACTTACAAATGTAGGCTTGCCGTGCTTCTTCCAAAAGGATTGGTTGCCACCTTTGGAGGCTTGTTAGATCTGCATTGATTGAAGGGATATCACTGACAACAAGTGAAGTATTTCTTAACCTGGTCAAGAATTGCTACCTCTGACCATGAAATAAACTTTCCTGCCTATAATGTGTACCGCACTGATAGATCTTCTGGGGGGGGGGGGCGCAATAAATGCGAGGGATAAATTCCCAGTCTCCCTCATTGACTCTACCTCAACACCCAAAGAGTTTGAAAGTATTTCTCTAAAAATTCTATTACCATCCTCTGAATCTATATGTATCACCAGTTGCTGCAGACCACCTTCGGTGGGTCTTGAGTTACTGAACCACCTACAAAAACTCTTAGATATGCAATCCTCTGAGGTGATTATCATGGGAGATTTAAATCTGGAATGGCATTCTCTACTCTAAACCACTAAAAGAATTATGTGATGCATATGGTCTTTCCCAGCTTATTACACAGGCCACCAGTCCAAATCCCCAAAGCCCTGTCAATAATACAGTACAGTGCTTGACTTAATACTAGTAAATAAGCCACACTTCATTACTCACACTGGTATATTATTTAATGATATAAGTGACCACAGTACCATAACTTAAATAAGGGCCATTCCCAAACTTATCTCCTCCAGATACATAATAAACAGAAGTCTTAACATTGACTGCAATAGTTTCCTAGCGGATCTAAATAATATCAGATGGCAAGACTTCTATCTTGCTACCTCTGTGGCCAAAGCTTACAAGTTGTTCCAAAAACTTGTATTAAAAGTCATAGATGAAAATATGTTCCTGACCAAAATCACAACTAAGAAAAGGTTGAGCCCCTGGTTCACTGCCAATCTAAAATATACATAACACAGCAGCTATGCCCTATGGAAAAGAGCACAAAAATCTAAGCTCCCTGCAGATTGTGCTGCTTTTAGAATGATGAGGAATCAGTGCACAAAACTGATAAGGACAACAAAAGTCAATTATTTCCAATCCAAGCTAACCTCTTCCACTAATGACTGCACTAGGTTTTGGAAAAAATTGAGGGAAACAGAAGGGCATTGTCTAGCTAACTCCCTCCCTGCCAAGATTAGTACTGGTGACACTACCACTTCTAACAAGCAGTGCATATTAGATCTTCTGAATAATCACTTTGCTACAGCTGGACTAGCATTTGACGCATCCCCACAATTTACCTCTCTCTTCCGCTGCTTACATAGTGCCTACAGCTTCAGAAATCATACCTACATCTCCCCGAAGTCCCCACATTTTGTATGTGCTTTGGCAGGGTGGCCATGAGCTATGTTCTCCTTACTATCTGGAATAAACTCCAGTCCACTCAAACTCCCTTGCATTAAGTATCTTAGCAGCTTCCTCTGGCCTTCCATCACTATGCCTCACTTTTGGAGCCTACTATTGTTCACCTGTGGGCTTCCTCCCCACCTCCATCCTCCAGATATCCTCTTCCCACAACATCCATTCACTCCTACCATCCCCACCCCCTCCATGCACCTTGTGGTACCTCCAGCCTCACTGAGCAGGAGTGGCTCACACCCCCCCAGTAATCTCATCCACTCTCCCACCCACCATTCCCCCTCCTCCTTCCTTGCTCATTTCACCTTTTCCATTCCCACCCCCTGTTCTTCTACAATACCCTCAGTATGCTGACCGTACATCAACACCACAACCTTAAAGACTAGTACAGTGACAGATTTTGCCTGAAATAGTCGAGTCACTGTGCAGGTCCCTGCAGACATGGGCGGTGCATTTCCCATTGGTGCACCCCTCCCCAAGACAACTCTGACTTGGAGTTGTATAGTTAGTGATCGGGGGGGTGAGGGGTGGAGCCCCCCTTATGGGGGTTTGGGGGGCATAACTCCCTGCTGAAAGCATGCTGATATCCCTGACAGTACAATGCTGACACTCGGCATTGTGTCTGTCACTGTGAGGGACGTTAGCATCAGCGTTGTCGCAGTGCTATAGTAAAAATCATTACCTTCCCCCTTCAGATGTCCCACACCCCCAAAATGCAAACTTGCTAAGGCAGCCCTTCTGCATGCCCTCTTCCTCCTATTAGGAAATGTTCACCCTAATCCTGGGCCGACTCTCCCATGCTCCCCCACTAGCAACAGGATGCATGGGCTCCGGCTCACTGCAATTAACATATGTAGCCTGCAAAAAAAGTTCACCTTGCTCCAAGGGTGGCTAGCCCAGCATTCCCCAGACATACTGGCCCTATCTGAGACGTGGCTGTCCCATAACACCCCGGACTTGGTTGTGACCCTACCTGGCTACTCCCTTTTCCGTGGTGACAGATTGTGTAGATGAGGCAGTCGCTGTGCCCTCTACATTAGGAACACCCTACAATCACTGCCAGTTCACCTCCCCCCACCCGAGCACAACACCTAAACACTCACAGTCCAAGATACTCCTTGGCAACCCTGGCAAAACACTATATGCCATGGCTGTCTACATCCCGCCATGTAATCAGAGACTTGCCTTCCCTTCAGTCATGTCCTGTATCTCTCAACTCCCCTCCAACAGTGAAGTTATCACCATGGGGGACTTTAATGTCAACTGGCTGTCTCCGTTCTCCATTCCCTGTAAGGACTCAGCTGCTGTGCTAGACCTCACTCAGGTTATACTACCTCCTAACAGGCCAAACAACAAATTGGGCACCTCCTAATTGCTGGACCTTATCTCACCAATCACCCCAACAACATCACTAAAGTCTCAATACTCCCAAACGCCATTAGCGACCATTGCCCAGTAACCTGCTTGTGGTCCAATAAAACACCTACTGCTCCTCCCACTGTCTCCTACCGTAGACACCTAAGAAAGGGTATGCTTCAACACTTCAAAACCTACCTAAATAACTCTGACTGACCCCTCATACATAGAACTCAATCAATTGATACCGCCCTCTCACACTTTAAAAATACCTTCAATGCTGCTTGTGACATCTTTGCCCCTTTCTCAAAAAAGATCACTAAAAACCGTAACACCCCCTGGATATCTCAACAGTTGCTTGACCAAATGCAGCACCATGATAATCTCTGGCATAAGGCCTTAGACTCACAACTTCCACTGGATAGACAACGATATCGTGAGGCCAGAAACAAATGTACCTGGGCCACTTGCCAAGCCAAGGTGACCCATTATCAACAGGCACTCTCTTCCACCTGGGGCTCAGGAAGATATTTCTGTAAAAACATAAAGGAACTAAATAGGAAAACTGCTGCCCCCCCCACCTGCCCAGCTCTCGGTTAATGGTAATCATCTAACACAGGACCCCGCAGTCCATTGCAGACACCGTAAACACCACATTCTGTGATCTCAGTTGTGTCCTTCCCCCCAACTTCTTCACCCCACTGGATCCCATCCCTGGTTGCAGCACACCTTCAAACATCCCCCTTTTTCACCTCTGAATCATCTCAGTGTGGGAGGATAGTAGTTACCTCTCCAAAACCCTTGCCAAGTCCCACATCAGTGGTGGCTACATTGACCTGAAGCTCCTCCGTCTAGCCCTCGAGGAGGTCCTACAACCCCTCACCAAACTATTGAACCTGTCCCCCAGCCTAGGACAATTACCCACCCTCTGGAAACAAGCTATCATCACCCCTATTTATAAAAGTGGTGTCCGCCTGTCCTCCAATAACTATCATCCTATCTTCCTTCTCCTTCCCCTCTTCAAAGCCCTCAAACAAATTGTGGCTGATCAGCTGATGGACCATCTGTCTAAACATAACCTACTGTGCCCCAAACAGCATGGTTTCCTCCAGAGTCACAACACCACCACTGCCCTCCTAGAATACTCCTCCTACATCCATGATGCCCTCGAACATGGTCATCTTGTGTGGTCAGTGTACATCGACCTCACAAAGGCATTCAATACTGTTAATCATGTTATGCTTCTAGCCTTCCTGCCCTCCCTGGGTTCTCAGTCTGAACAATAGCCTGGTTCAAAGGTTACCTCTCAGACAGATCCCAGCAGGTGAAAATCAACTCCACTCCATCAAACAGCCTTCAGGTCCAATCAGGAGTACCCCAAGGCTCCATCTAGGGACCCCTCATCATAGAAACATAGAATTTGATGGCAGATAAGGACTGCTTGGCACACCCAGTCTGCCCATTTCCTTACCTAATGGATAAGCTGCAGATCCTAGTTAACCAGCAGCCTACTTCTTCCTACCCCCACCCCCTAGAATTGCCTTATGACTGTCCCATGCATGCTTGAATTCCACCACTGTTTTGACTCCACAACCTCCTCCGGAAGGCGTTCCATGCATCCACAACCTCTCTGTGAAAAAATACTTCCTTAAATACCTCTGAGATGCCCCCTCTATCTTCAAATTGTGCCCTTGTTCTTGCATACCTCTTTTTGAAAGATGCTACCCTCTTGGACTTTGTTGATTCCCAGGTACTTGAAAGATTCTATCATGTCCCTCTCTCCTCCTTTCCTCGAGGCTATACATAATAAGCTCCTTAGTCTCTCTCATATGTCTTCCGTGCAGACCTTGCACCATTTTAGTTGCCCTCCTCTGGACAGTTTCCATCCTGTCTATATCTTTGCGGAGATTGGGTCTCCAGAACTGCATGCAGTACTCCAGATGGGGTCTGACCAGCTGTCTGTACAGAGGGATAATAACTTCCTGTTTTCTACTGGTGATGCCTCTCCCTATGCATCCCAGTATCCCCCCAGCCCTCCTTGCTGCCCTCTCACATTGCTTTCCCACCTTAAGGTCATCTGATATGACTACCCCCAGGTCCCTTTCCGTTTTTGTTGTTGTTAGTATCTCACCCCCCATTGTGTACTCTTCCCCTGGGTTTTTGTTTCCCAGGTTCTTTACCTTGCACTTCTTAGCATTGAATCTAAGCGGCCATACATTTGACCATTCCTCTAACCTTGCCAAGTCCCTTCTCATCCTTTCCACCCCACCTTGTGCATCAACTCTGTTGCAGATCTTTGTGTCATCTGCAAAGAGACATACTTTTCCTTCCAGTCCCTCTGCAATGTCGCTTATAAAGACATTGAAGAGGACCGGTCCTAATACTGAACCCTGCGGTACCTCACTAGTAATCCCCCTTTCTTCAGAGTGGACTCCATTTACTATTACTCTCTGTGTCCTATTCTCCAGCCAATTCTTTACCCAGGCTGTCATCTTGGGACCCACTCCCAGGCTGGCTAACTTGTATATTAATCTTTTGTGTGGGACTGTGTCAAATGCCTTGCTAAAGTCTAGGTAGGCCATGTCCACAGCCCCTCCCTGATCTACTACTTTGGTCACCCAGTCACAGAAATATATCAGATTCGTCTGGCATAACCTTCCCGCTGTGAATCCATGCTGCCTTGGGTCCTGTGCCCCTCTGGCCTCTAGATACTTGACAATTCTTTCCTTCAGAAGTGATTCCATCATTTTCCCTATCACTGAGGTTAAACTAACAGGTCTGTAGTTTCCTGCCTCTGCCCTGCTCCCACTTTTGTTAAGGGGAACCACATAGGCCCTCCTCCAGTCCTCGGGTACCACCCCATCCTCCCATGATTTGTTAAAGAGGGTATCAGTGGTGTCACTAGTTCGACCCTTAGTTCTTTTAGAATTCTGGGATGAATCCCATCAGGCCCCATTGCTTTGTCCACCTTCAGTTTTAAGAGTTATTTCAGAACCCTTTCTTCTGTAAATGGACTGGTATCAACTTCTGTATCCAGAGTGTTTCTACTGTTTGCTTTAGGTACCTCCCCCTCTTCATTTGTAAATACTGAGCAAAAATATTTGTTTAGTATCTCTGCCTTTTCACAGTCACCCTCTTCCCACCCTCCTCCCCTTTATTAAGCCTCACTATCCCTCCCTTGGTCTTCCTTCACTCCCTGATGTACCTATGAAAGGTTTTATCCCCCTTCTTAACTGATTTGGCTATCTTTTCCTCGGTTTGGGCCTTTGCTGTTCTGACTGCCTTCCCAGCTTCCTTTTGTTTTAACTGATACAGTTCTCTGTCCTGCTCCTTCTGTGATTCCTAAACTCTTCCTAAACTTCCTCCCCTGCTCATGCCCTGGAAAAATTCTGCTCTACGCGGATGATGCGGTAATCTTCTGGAGCCACCCCAGCCCTGATTCTCTCCAGTGTGCCCTGCAGTGTTTCTCCACCGAAGCTGAGACATGGTTCAGTTCCCACTGCTTAGTACTAAACTATAAGAAAACAAAATCAATGATCTTTGCCCACCATCAGAGTCCTCATTGTGACTTCCTGCTGACCATCATCAACTCACTAGGATCCCCACTTGAGCTGGTTGAGTTGTTCAGATATCTAGGTGTCATCCTTGACATGACCCTCACCTACCATGCACATATCCAGCAACTGTCCTCCACTATCACCTCCAGACTCAGGCTTCTGTACCGTCACAAACACTGCGTTCCCCCCGATGGCTATCTGGCTGTTACCTCTTCTGTCCTCTCCTTGGTAGATTACAGCATAGCCATCTATGGCACTGCTGACCCCACTGGACTGTGATGCATCAAAGTCAACCTCAACAAAGCATGCAGACTGATCATGGGTTGTGACTGATGGACACCCTCCTGTGATCTCTACAAGTCTGCCAAATGGTTGCCATTTGACTCCCATCTTAGGTACCATACTTGCCTCCTGGCCAAGAAAATCCACCTTGGTCAAGCCCCACCTGGACTGCATAGCCTCACCCAACTCCCCCATAGGTCAGAACCTCCAGTAGTTCTACTGGGACCTCACAACTAGTCCCCCACCATCAAACTTCCCTTGGTCAAAGAACCTTTTTATAAAGAAACCCCGTTGGCTCAATGGCCCACTCTCGTCTCCCTAGATCCCAGGATCTGTCCCTTCAAGATTAGTCTCAAAGCTCTTTGGCTAGAATCTTCAGCCTGTGACTGTCCCTAACCCTCTCTTCCTCCTGCTCCCCCCCCCCATTTGTCGGGGCTCTGTAGTGTAACTCTACCTCATTAATGGTATGCTACACATGGAAAAAAATGCGTATTCATGTATTACCTAAATATTATGGATATTATGAGGAACGCTGAGTCCTCCTCTCCTAAAGATTATTGTTCTGTATCCCCTGTCTGGGTGGTTCTGTGTATTGTCTTTCTTCCCTGATCACTGTATTTATAATATTGCATAATATTGTATGCATAATTCCATTCCATGTTTTCCCTCTTCTTTCTATTACCTGAACACTGTACTGCTTAATACTATATGTAAGTCCTTATTGTTACTTGATGTGAAGCCTTTGCAAAGGAGTCTATGACTCAAAGGGTTGTAATTCTGAATGTTATTAAATATATAAATAAAATAAAAATATCTTCAGAATTTAATACCACTAAATGCATTTAAAAGGATCATCCACAACTCTACCTCTGAATCCTGCCAATGCTTCTAATCTTCCTTTCCACTTTGAATTCAGATACATTGCACTTCCTGACCCTTGTTTGGTTCTTTTTTTTCATTATTTCTGCACTCTCCTCTATCACTGTTTCCCTTCTGAAACCTTAGTATTGCTTATTCTGTGTAAATTTTTATGTATTCCAATGTAGCTACTTATACTCTGAAAGATGTATTCCTACTTCCTACCCGCTCCCATGTAATCTGTGTACACTGTATTTCATCTTTTGCTATTGTGTTTTGCTGTATATTTTATATATTGTATAAGGGGCATCCTTGCCAGTGAACTTGCTCAATGGATTTTCAGCCCTTCACAATAAACTGAACTGAACTGAAACTTCTCCCACAAACCAGTAACCCTGCCTCTGTATGTCTGCCTATAAAGGCTCCTGTACATGAGGCAAAATTCTCTTTCATCCCTGTCACCTTCCAGCTAGTCGAAGACTTCCTCATACTGTAGATCTGGACACTAAAAAAGCGCGGGTGCGGACCAACTAGAACCATACTTCATAAAAGTGGGTTATTATGTGTTGACTGCACCCATTACACATCTATTTAACATGTCCTTAACCCACAGTGAACTTTCTACTGCATGGAAAATAGCACACATTGTTCTGCTGTTTAATTCTAGTGAACAGAGCGACCTCCATAATGACAGACCCATATCTCTCCTACCCATCCTATCTACACTTCTTGAAAAATTAGTTAATACTCAGATCGGAAGCTATTTAGACTTATTCAGTATGCTTTACCCTCTTCAGTCTTGTTTTAGGAAAAAAAAACACAGCACAGTGACTGCTCTAGCCAAAGTAACAAATAACTGGCAACTGGCACTTAACTCTAAAAACTATGTGAGCACCTTATTTCTCAAACTAAATGAAGCATTTGACACAGTACATCATGACCTACTGCTAACCATACTACAAAGTACTGGCCTAGTTGACACTGCCATTAAATGGTTTTCATCTTACCTTATAGGTAGGCAACAGCAAGTTAAGGTACAAGGGAACCTTTCACCAGTTAAAACACTTTTTAGAGGAGTGCCTCAAGACTCACTATTATTTATTTATTTTATTTATTAAAATATTCAGAAAGACCTTTGAGTCAGCGACTCATTTACAAAGGTTCCACATCATACATAAAAGGATACATGGACAGAACAGAAAGGTCATATTAGGACCTTTACTATTCACATTATATATTAATAATATTAATTATGGTATCAAATCAGCATGCATTCAACTATTTGCTGATGATAAGTTTCTCTATGTTGCCAGACCCTCCCTTGAACTCTCCTGCAGTGAACTATAACAAGAATTTAACCTGCTGCAGCAAAATATCCTGAGTATCAAACTCTTGCTGAATGCTAAGAAAACCAAAGCTATGTCCCCCCCCCCCAAAGTCAGCTTGGTTTATTCTTATCCCTCGGGAGCCAAATCGCAAATAACGACCCTCCTGGGGGAACCAATCAAATTAGTGGACAGATCCAAGTATTTGGGATTCTGGATTGATCATAAACTCTCCTTTCCAGTTCATATAGAGGAACTGGCAAAACATTTAATGCAAAGACTAGGTCTGTTTTTCAGAATCAAACACTTATTATCCCAGGAAGCTAAGCTGAGATTGGTGCAAGTCACATTCCTCTGCCTCCTGGACTATACCAACCTACTGTATAGCCATGGCCCTTGCTCAATACTGGCCAAACTTGACACATTGTGCCATAGGGCAATAAGATTTGTTACTGGCTCACTGTACAATACTCATCACTGCTTTCTTTATGCTCTTCTTGGCTGGCAGTCCCTAAAAAACAGGAGATTAAAAAATGCCATCATTTGGATTTACCGAGCCCTAATTGGTAAGCTCCCTCAATACATAACTAGCCTTCTAACCAGCACCCCAGGTAGTTATTTTTTCAGATGGCACTCCTATGTCTCACTCAACATTCCTAGATCTAGAACCCGTTTTGAGCCATCATCCTTAAGCCATGCCCTCCCTGCTCTATGGAACAACCTTTAAAAATCCCTGAAGCTATCAATCATTGTTAAAATGGCAACTTTCAAAACATTACTCAGACGGTACATCAAGTACACCTGCAACTACTATTCTTAACTTCCTTTTAGACCTCGAGCCACAAGTGCTTAGTATGCCTCATACTATCCTTGACCATCTGCCTTCTAAAACTTTAAAAGGCCCCCCCAACCATTCTCTCAGTTTTACCTGCACTCTATCTTACCTGGCCCTCTACTGTTTGGGGCTTCTACTCTTGCACTTTTTCCTTTTTTGTTCTTAACCTATACACATTGCATTTTTTCTTTTATTGATTTCACATTATACGTATTCTGATGCCGTTGTGTATTTTATGCCCTATTTACAGTATATCTGGATGTATTTCATATGTCATTTTGTGTTCACATGTATAACCTGTGCTGTAATATGTAATTTCTGTGTTGTAATGTATCAGTGTTGTTTTTTGCTGTCCAGGTCCACTTTGTAAATGAGATCACTCAATGGTGTTTCACCTGATAAAATAAAGATTGATTGATTGATTGATTTGTGCCAAAACCTACACAGGCTTTTGTTGCAACTCCCCTTGTTGAAGTTAAAACAAATCTGGGATGTTGATCCTGAGGAATCAGGCTTTTGTGACTGTGATGACTTATGAGCAACCCACTGTCTGTATGTATGTATGACACCACCCCCATGCATGATCTCAATGAGCAAGTGCATGTCCCGGGCACCCCAGTCCAACATAGAGTTGTATTGCATGCAGCACCTGTACTCCTCGTCATATTCCAGACAGGCAGCCACACTTGCTCTTGTGGCCTAGTATGATCCTTTTTAGGAAGCTGAACAGGTTAACACATTTTCAGGGGGCTGTCTGACCAATTATATTGGTGAGAACTATAAAACCCACCAGCCAGTTGTCAAACTTTCATTCTACCTTGACCTTCTTTTATCAGAGTCCATTTTTTTGTCCATGCTCTCTTCCTGCTCGCTTGGACAATTTAGCAAGGAAAATACTGTATATTAACAGATTCCCACCTGTAAATCTGCTGGAGGACCTTGTGAGTCAAGTGGGAGTCCACAGGCTTTTCCACATAGACTTAGTGCCCTGGAGGTGTTGGCACTGCTTCATGTACAGTCTTCCTTCCTCCTGCCCCTGAGGCTGCTAGAACCTCATTTTTCCCTACTGCTGGGCCTGAACTCAGGCCACAATCTCTTCCATCACCTTCATAAGCCTATTCAGCTTCTCCTCAGAGGCTGAGGTACTTCTGGAGTCTGTCTGTTTCTGGTGGGCAGAAAGCATAGCCAAGTCCTCTGGTACCGGTTCTGGCATGGGTGGCAGGAATACTGCAACTTCTTCCAAATTCAGATCTGAATTTTACAGGCTGGATTTCTTGGCCCTAATGTTAGGCCATGCTGGGGGAATGCACAATTTGGGATGCTCTGCTGAAAACCATATTATCATTTGCTTAAATTCCTCATCCAATGACTCAGTCACTCCTGACTTGGTCTGATCTTCTTGGAGTTTTTTTAGGCACCTTAGCCAGAGGGGCTGCCAGCTCCCTCATTGGCTGCTTCTGCTTCTCCAGTGCATGGTCTGCTTTTGGAGTGGGAATCCCTTTCAGGCAGGATTCCAATCTGTTTCGGCTCTTTTTGGCATGCATGGACCTTGGCTGGCTTCGAGAGCTGTGGTTGCTGTCACCTTCCCAGACGTGGCCTTGATCATTTTGCAGGGCATTTTGTACTGGATCAGCTGAAACAACAAAAATTACTGTTTCTGAAAGGAAAATTATGTTAATGTTGATGTCATGACCAGCAATCCTGGCATCTGAGGGAAGGGCCCTGCCATGGTGACTTAGATTCCCACTAATGCTTCTCCCATTTGCTTGGTAACCGTGCTTTCAATCAAAATTTTTTTTTTTGAGGCACACTCAGGTACCCAAACTACATACTACACGCATGGCCCTGAGTTCAACCTAAATTGTTGGCCATGCAATCCCTTTCTCAGAGTTGCAGTTGTTACATAATGCTGTGGAATTAGCTTGCATACCCAACACATGTGTTTGATCTTGAAACTCCTTAATTTGAGGCCAAATTGAGTTCTGCCAAGTCGGCTTAAAATTGACCTGTTGGCCCCACTGGAGACTGCCATGGCCCTATCATTTCCCCCTTACACTTGAAGATCCAGGTATAGGAGTGACAGAATGTGATGGCTGAACTGCTACTCTGGAACAAGACTGCTTAGTGTTTAGAATGCCAGTGAACTCTATACTTTATTGAATAGATGTATAAAGGCCAAGAAAATGAAGCCACATTACCCCCATCAAGTTAAACATCCTATAGTTCACAGTTCCCCTGAAGATTATTGTTTGAATATATCAAGAGATGCCAACTGCATGTATTAGAAGAGTACACAGAACTCAGACATCATATTATCTATGACAAATTTAAGAGGGTTTGAGGTGTTGTCAGCATGCCAAAACCACATGGCCATCCACCCAGTGCTTCAGCAGACCCTCCTAGCCAACAGTGTCCACCACTTGTTCAGTTTAGCATGGCATCTGCCCCCTGATCCCCAAACTTCACCCCGGCACTTGATGCTGTTGCAATAAACTTAACATACCTCATGTCAAACCAATTAACTACAATTTGGCATCAATATCTTGGCCAGCCATTTGATGTAATCAGAAACTATAGAGACCATGCCCCAGCTTAAGTGAGAGTCCACCAAGCACCCTGCCTCACAGGCCAGCCATTGCAAGGTGAACTGCTGAGTTACCACCTGATATTAGGTATTCTCTGTGATCACTGCTTGCTTCCTAAATACATGAGGTGCTATTATTTGTGGCAAACCAAGGAACCCTAATAATGTACTAGTTACTTACATCTACTTAAAGCTAATATGCTTCAAATTCAAAAACTGAAATGTTAAAGAGGGCTGACAGAGATAAGGGAAAATTCTGTGGTATGAAGCAAAATGTCCTAGAAAAACAGACCTGTTCTACATTCGACCATAAACAAATGCATTAAAATGTAAGATGCGAATATGATAAGAGAAATGTACAGATGCTAGATTAGGCACGGTCCCATTATTTATCACATGTCCACACCCAAATGACTATGTCTGAGCTACTAAACCATATGTTAGCCATTACCATAATACAAAACCTAATCCTTATACCAGGCTGGCCTCTTAGGGTTGAACATTCTCTAGTGCAAAGTGATCTAGTCTACCTTTAGTCATAAACCAATGCATAATATTACTTTTCTTTACCAAGTGAGCACTATTTCATCCCATCAGAATGAGATGCAGCAGTAGCAGCAACTGTTTTAACTGCAGTGTAATGTTTGCCAGCAGCAAGACAGGTTTCCTTTTGCAGGAAATATCTATTAATGAGCAGGTTTTAAGAACGCTTAGCATTTTAGTGCCTTTTAAGCAATGATGCAGCTTTGCATGCTTCATTAATCACAGGAAAATATATCTATTCCTGAGTGTTCAAAGCTATGCACTCCACGACAATGTGGCCTGCTGCTCTGTGTTCTGCATAGCCCAGTTCAACTGTCGTGTCTGCCATGTGGCCATTTCCGCATTCCCCTATCTGTTCACCTAATAATGTCATATGCTTCAAGATCCTCTAGCAATGCTGTAGCCCCAGGGTTTTTGAATTTTGTAAAGCAGAGCCTAAACCATGCGTGCTCCTGCTAGTAGGTAAGAGGGTGGTCTCAACAACCAGAGGAGACTGCAGCTGCAGTGGATGAGCTGTTGTAGCACAAATCAACTACAAGAAAGGATCTGGCCTAAAATGAAAGGGGCCCTCAACTTTCCCTACCTGTAGCTATGCATTTCAATTTGCAGTAAAATTACTGAGCCAGAGGACTCACATTTAACAATCTGGCTCTGAGATTAGACAGCAAACAGCAAAGTCAGTGAAGCAAGAAGCCAAATTCCCACAAAATTAGTATTGTATCCCCCATAAAACAAGGTCCACCTAGGGAGTATTCATATATAACAGCAGAAAATGGTTCAGCTGGTAAATCAAGAATCCTTGCCCTTTTAAAAATCTAGCTGGCATGCACTGCTTTTCAGCTATTCATGCTGGAGTCTTCTGGAAATGACTCATTACTTGGTCATTTTTAAATATTTTTCTCCCAAATATTCAACATAGCCTTTTTAGGATACCACATAATAAGCAAGGTAGGTGATAAGTTTTGAAATTTGATCGGAAAGGGTCAACGTTTGGGTGGGATTTGAACATTTCCACCTACTGGGTTCATGAGGTGGGCTCATGAGAAGACTATGTTAAAAATGTGGGGTAAAGATATTTAAAAACAGCAAAGTTATGAATGTACATTGACATTTTTCAACATTTGCTCATAACTTTGGTAATTTTCAATATTTTGGCCCAAATGTTCAACATATCCATTTTTTTCACACTACCTCATAAACTTGACACATTTTAAATCCTGGCCAAAATATATGAGGCACTTGAGGCATGAAATTGCATTTCAGCTAGGATTTAAAAATTTTCACCTACCAGGTATGTGAGGTGTAGTCATAAGAAAATTATGCTGAAAAGCTGGGGTATAAAACAACAAAGTTATGAAGGTATATTGTAATTTTTCAATGCTCGCTCATAGCTTTGATGATTTTCAGTATTTTGAAAGGAAATGTTTAACAAAACCATTTTTTCACACCACCTCATGAACATGACAGGTATCATTTTTCAAATTCTGGTCAAAATGTGTTTTCACACTTCTGGTGCAAAGTGACATTTTGGCCCATATTTTATACATGACACCTGCCATGTTCAGAAAAGGTAGGAGCACAAAAAGAGTATGTTGACTTTTGGGGGTCAAAATGTTACACAAAAAAATTATTATGAAGTAACATTGTTTGCATGGACAGTCAGTGGCCAGTGGGACCATGTTGCCTTCCCATGCCAGTGACCTGAGTTCAGGTGCGAGCTCAGTAAGCCACCTGAATGGGCCAAGGCTTGGGGGAGGTGCTGTGCTGTGGTGTGCAGAACTGGCCTCAGCCTGAGGAGGGACAGAGCAGTATTCTGGTGCACAGATGACACCTTGTGGAGAGCTGGGGTGCATTCCCTCATAAGGGGTTGATGTGCATGTTGAGGCCTGATGAGCACCATTAACAACTCTATTTATTACATTTTGTGCAAGTCCCAAAGAGACCTGGGTGAATGAGGATATGATTCCACTGTCAGAGAAAGAGGAAGAATTAATTGCAAAAAACTATATTAATACACACATTAGGGTTGAAAAAATGTAAAGTGCACACAGTAAGGAAATGAAAAAATAATAGGATTTTGGGTCTCTGGAGACTTGTCAAATCAGAGGTGGGGTCTTCATTCAGTTTTTCAGCCTTAATGCACACCTCCACCCCCCCTGGAGCAAACAAGGTCAGAAGTGAGCTGTTTTCTACACACAAGGCCCACAGTGCCCTGTGTCAAGAAAGCTCTACCAGATTCTGATGGCAACATGTGGCAAGCCATACTTCTCTGCCTCCAAAGAGTAAATTACTATAAGGTACTGACTTGGAGCTGTATCTTATGCTGTGAACAGGAGACAATGGGCTGGTAGGGAAGAGTGGGCATAGGAGTTGTCAACCCAAAGGAAGACCCCACCAATGATTATATATATATATATAGAGAGAGAGAGAGACAGAGAGCAAAAAACTGCATTTAATGTATCAGTTAGGGTTGAAGTGACAAAAGTCAGGAAAAGAGATGTTAGGCATGAGCACCTAACCCCCCCACACACCCCTCCTCCACAGGCTGACAGATGCCTGGGTGTGACATGGGGTTGTGTGCCTAAACTCTCACCCCATTCCATGTGCAAGCAGGTTGACATGCTACAGTAAAGGAAAATGGGGTGAGAGTTAGGCCACATGACCCCATGTCACACCCCGGCATCTGTCAGTCTGTGGAGGAGGGGTGTGGGTGGTTACATGCTCACCCCTAACATCTCATTTCCTGATGTTTGTTACTTCAACTCTAACTGATGCATTAAATGCAATTTTTTCCATAAATTTCCTTACTTTTTGAAAAAGTGTAATATAAGTAGTAAAAAACATATAGCGCTACCACCAAGTTACCCATTACTGCATAAGACTGTAATATAAGTAGTAAAAGACACGTACTGGTGGGAGTGCAGGGCCCATTTCCAAGGGGTATTGGTGGGAGCACAGAGCCCAAGGGCCCTGTGCTCCCACCTCAATGCCCATAACTGTATAACAATATACATCTGAGATAGCTATACCGCATCCCTATACAGCAAACAACCCTTGGAACACACATGTAGCAATGTCTTATGAACCATGTAAACTACCAGAAAAATTGCAATGCAGGCTTACTGTATGGTTTAAAATCTTGTTCCAGCAGCATAGATCACCCAAAGGTGATCTAAACCGCCAGTAGCAAAAAGTCTGTATCTCGCTTAGATTTCGAGATAATGGTGCCAAAAGTCATGACACAGACCGCAATGTAATCCTATGGGAAAAATGTCAGCTATGTCATTGAATATCTGTGCAACCAATTAATTTCCCAACATCTAAATAGCATAATTCACATCTCTAGCACATCCCTTCAACACCATGCAAATTTCAAGTAAAAAGACCAAACCATTATTGAGATATGCAATTCTAAAATTTTTACACATTTAAACATTTTTCAGTCTTGAGAAAGCAAATTTCTCACCCCTGAGAAAATCTTTGGCTGTGACCTAACAAAATCTTTGGGCATGGGCGGCCATCTGGCCATGCCAATCTGTGCCATCTGGTCATTCCTAGGGTCATCTGGTGTTCCCCACGGATAACAGGGCATGAAAATCTGGCTATTTGGTCATCCCCTTGTGGAGGAAGCTCACGGCTGAAAATCACCTCATGGCCAAAGATTTTGCAGGCTCGTGGAAGAAAAACATTAACTAATCATGAACGAAGAATTTAAAATTTTAAAACTATATTTTTTGGCAAAACTGAAGCAAACCAAAGGCATGGGTTTGATGAAAAAATATTATTCCATTCTAAAGTTATTTAATTCAAAATTAAATAACTTTAGAATGGAACAATATCTTTTCACCAAACCCAAGGCTGGATTGTTCCTTGACCCAACCTCTTTCTACATTCCAAGGTTCAGACCTATAGACCACATGATGTTCACACAGCACCACAGGCAACAGATACATCAAAAGTGGTGAAAAGTGCATGTTTTGGTGCTTCACTGTGCAAAAAACTAACTGTAACATAACATGGTAAACCAAGAGACTACCATACCAGACTGTGCATTCCAAATTTTGTGCAAATCTGTTGAACAGTTGCTAAGTTATTAACGTGCACAATTTGAGGTTTAACATTAAAGTGTCTACTCAAACCTAACTATAGAGGTGTGACTGCACCCTATAATATATATATATATATATATATATATATATATATATATATATATATATATATATACACACAATATATATACATATATATATATATATATGTATAATGTATATATATATATATATATATATATATATATATATATATATGTATATATATATATATATATATATATATATATATATATATATATATAATATTTATAAAAACATGGCAATTGCAATTAGAGGGTGGGATCAGCACCTCTAGACACCAGGGAAAATGTAAAAAAAATCAGGGGACAGTGATGGTAGGATCAGGGGTACCACTAGACATCAGGAAAACACAAAAGTACAGGGAAAGCTTGGAAATTTTTTTTTTCCTTTGAAAGAATTCTGCTCCATACCAAACTAAAAAAGGAAATGAAAAAGGATTCCTTTAAATGAAAAAAGAATCGCCAAAAAAAAATTTGTCTGAAATACTTTTCCTTGTAAATAACTTAATTTTTTCGTTCAAATAGAAAAAGATCTTTTGTCATGAAAAATGATTTAAGACTTGTTTTTTTTTCTGATTCCTTTGTCATGACAAGAGATCCTTTTTTGTTTGAACAAATAAGGATGTACAAAAAAATCTGGGAAAAAAACATAGTCCCAAATTCATTTTCATATCGAGAGATACTTTTTTGTTTGAATAAAAAAAGGACTCATGAAGAAAGCATTAATGAGTCATGAAAAATGATTTAAAATGTTAAGAAAAACACATTTCTGGGTTATTTTTTCCATCAGACAACTATAGAATCCAGCTAACGGAGCATAGATGAGCAAGACACATGAGTTGGTGTCTCTGCAGAATATAATTTTTGTGTGTTTTAAAATAAAAAAAAGGAAAACAAGATATTGGCAACAACAAAGAATTTTTTTCCTCAAGAAAAAGAATTAGCCCCAAATGAAAAAGGATCCTTTTTCATTAAGCCCAAATTCTTTTATCATTCCAGGAAGCTATCCAAAATACTGCACTGAGCATGTTCAGAAACCAATTTTTTTTTTCAATTCAAATTTTTATTAGCAGTTTTACAATAACACAGGGGACAGAAATAGTGACAATTACACAACATAACAACAGTACAAAACATGTTCTGCCCCTTCCCCCCACCACCCTCCACCACCCCGGTACAGCAGTAAGATTAAAAAACAATCCGTTATTTGACTAAGACTAGCTATTATCATCATCATTATCAGCACCAGTAGTAATTAGAGTGTGTAAGGGATCCCAAATTCGTTTATATTTCCATTGCCTGTTATAAACGCCCGCAATAGCTTTCTCAGTTCAGAGATTAGCAAGGATTTCATGGACCCACTCTTGATAAGATGGACTTATGTCATCCTTCCAATGTTTGAGTATGACTTTTTTAACAGATAATGCTATCATGGACATATGAAATCTCGAAGTGATAACCTCTATAGGGGACAAGTCCCCTAGAAGGTAAATTTCAGGGGTAAAACAGTCCTGCAGACCCAGCAAAGGGTCCAATTTGGACGTAATTGAATTCCATAATGGGATTATCTTATAGCATTGCCAAAATATATGGAGAAGTGTCCCTTTATCTAGGGAACATCTGGAACACAAGTCAGAATCGAGAAGGCCCCAACTAGCAAATTTTGGGGGAGTGTAATACAGATTGTGTAAAATATGGTATTGCATAAGCCGTAGTCTGTCTTTCGACACATACTTATGACAATACTGCCATAGTACAGGCCAGTCCCAGGTATGATGGGGAAAAAGGGAAGACCAGTATTTGTTGGGGCCATAGGAGCCTCCATACCGCCAATAAAAAAGGGCTTGATATAATTTTGAGATTACCTTGGGAGGACCCAACAAGGAAGTGAGCTCAGATAATAAGGAAAATGCGGGGTTGGGGGTGGGGAAGAGTATTACCCAATGTGGTAGTGAGAAGATGCCTTAGTTGGAGAACCTTTAAGTGGCTGACTACTGGAGTATTAAATTTATGGATTAACTTACCTACAGAAAGCCAAGCTCCCTCTCCATCAAGAAAAGTAGAAACAATCCCTTCCCCCAGCTGGGGCAGCCACTTCGAGGAAGTCCTCTGTTTGTTTATTAAGAAGGATGGTGAGTTCCATATGGATTGAGATAAATCCAGCTGGGGTTTATAGCACAAAAAGGAACAGAGTTGAGTATGTATTCTTAAAGAAGTCGCAAGCATTGGACATTTTTGGATAACTTGTAGGGAGGAAGGCTTGACATAGAACAAAGTCGGGGGATTGATATTCATAGTCTGGATAAAATCTAGTTCTATTTTGAGCCAGATCAGCCTCAGGCTATCGGGTCCTGGACATTACTATTTAAGGGACTTTGATAGATGACTTGCCCAGTAGTATACAGCCAGGTGAGGAATACAAAGACCGTCATTAAGTTTTTGGGCTGCCAATTTGTGGTATGCTAAACGGGGATGTTTATTAGACCATATAAAGTTAGTAAAAAGCCTATGCATTTTCTGAAACAGGACAATGGAATAAATGAGTTAAGAAGTGATAGAGGGTAGAAAAGGTGGGGGAATACATTCATTTTGATTAAGCTAATATGGCCCTATAACAAAATAGAGAGTTTTGATCATCTATTAAGGTCTCGTGTAATGACCTGGGACAGGGGTTCCAAGTTCTCTTTAAACCACAAGGAAGGATTACGTCCAAGTCTAATGCCAATATATTTGAGGGAGACCAGTGACCAAAGACAACCCAAAAGGGATAATATCATGTTTAAACACCTTGTGGTTGAGGGGAAAAATAGATTATTTATTGGAATTTAACTTGTAATTCGAAAAGGAGCTAAACTTCATGATCGTAGCTAGCATAGCAGGAATTGACAAGTCAGGATAGGACAGATGAAGAAGAAGATCATCCGCATATGCCGTAGCTTTAACTGTGGTATTACGTACACCTTGTATGTCCGGATTAACTAAAATATTCCAAATGAGAGGTTCTAAATAGAGATTAAATAATAGGGGGGAAGGGGACAGCCTTGCCTCATTCCTGAGTGTAAAAGGAAGGGCTTTGAGAATGCCCCATTACCTGAGATCCTGGCAGAGGGGGCTTGATAAAGGGCTCAAATCCAGTCTATAAACATAGAGGGGAAAGCAAATGCCTTAAGAGTTTGAAATAAGAAATTCCAATTCACATGATCAAATGCCTTCTCGGCATCCAGGGACACTAAAACAGCTGGAAAAGCAGCATCCCTGGACTCCGAGAAGACATGGGAAAGGGTAAGTAGGTGGTCTGATGACGAGCGCCCCCTCATAAATCCTACCTTTGGCACACCAATCAAATCAGGAAGAACCAGGGTAAGCCTATCAGCCAGTATCTTCGAGAGGATTTTAATATCCTGGTTTAAAAGGGATATGGGCCTATAACTCTATACCATCTCAGGGTCCTTGTCAGACTTAGGGAGAAGAATAATTAGGGCTTTAAACAAATGGGGATCAGCAGCTTCCTCAGATAGGATATGGAGGAACAACCTACGAAGGGCCGGCACTATTTGGTCCTGAAATGTTTTGTAAAATAATGAGGAGAAACTGTCTGGTCTCAGGACCCTATCCGAAGGCAAAACCTTAATTACTTTGGCTATTTCTACCAAGGAAATAGGGGAAGAAAGAAACCTCCTCTGTGGTTCAGACAGAGAGGGGAGGTGAGACTCCTGAAGATATGCCTCTAGAGCCTCCGGTGGGTGGGGATTATCCATGTCACTATATAGTTGTTGATAATAATGCCAAACTCCTGCGTGATCTCTGAGGGGGATGACCTTAAAGATCCATCTATTTAAGCCCTGACAGGTGGGATGAACCTAGCCATTTCCTGTTGCTTGATCCTTAAAGCTAACAGATGTCCTGCCTTTTCTCCTTGATCAGTGTAGACAGCTTTGGTATGAATAATGGCCAGCTCTGCTTTTTCCCTTAATAAGTCTAGATACCTGTCTTTAACTGTGAAGAGTTTCTGCCTGGTTTCCTCCGGAGTTTGAGGGGATAAATTAGCCTCTAGGGAACAAATCTGAGACAATAATGAAAGAAGTTCAGCCTCCCGGGTTCTTTTCCGATTTGTTGCTAAGCTAATCAAAACCCCCTTCAAGTAAGCCTTAAAAGCACCCCATGTAATATCTCGTGTCATGCCCTCTGTGGAGTTAACTGAAAAGGAAAAAATCTATCTGCTCTTTTACCTATTTAGAGATATGAACATCCTTCAGTAACTGGTCATTTAGTTTCCACCGACTCTCTTTTTTAGGAAGAGAAAGTAAGATTAAACAACACATCACTAGAGAATGATCAGATATAGGGCCAGGTTGAGTTGAGGAGGATATAACCCCTGGAAGGAGTGATTGGGATATTAATATATAATCTATACAGGAATGCAACCTTTGTACTGGTGAGACAAAGGTGTACTCCCTACTATTGGGATGTAGCACTCTCCATACATCGCATAAACCATACTGGTCCAATAAGTCTCTAAGCACTCTCTGCCCAGGCGAAAGTCCCTTTAGAATCGATCCTGACCTATCAATAGCAGGGTCCAACACCAAATTGAAATCCCCACCCATTACTATCGATATAGGAAGCAAGGGTAAAAGAAGAGTTATAAGCTTCATAAAGAAGCTGGGATTATCTATATTGGGGCCATAAGTACTACAAAGTAAAAGTGGCATGGAGAAATGAGTACCTTGGACCATAATGTATCTAAAGCCAGAATCCATAAAAACCTGCGTGGGGATAAACGGGACATTTCTGTTAATAATTATCATAACCCCACAACTGTTAGTAGACCCTTGGGCAGCAAAAACTTGCCCAATCTTCTGCCTCCTAAGTTGTAAAGCCTCGGGCCCAGATATTCAAACTGCGCCCAAAAAGTGGCAATAGCAGGAGCAAGTGCAAGTTCATTGCGCCCATGCGCAAGAGGCAACATATTCAAAAATGGAGCAGGCCAAACTGCGCCTACAGCAGATGACTGAATATCGCACCACCTGCACTCTAGTGCAACTAGGAAGGGGAAGCTGAGTAGATCTGATGCGCCATAGCGCAACAAGGGATGTGCAGCTGAGCAGTTCGGAGGTGCCATAGCGCAACCAGGGATGCCCCCCAGCAGCAGAGCAATGCAACTGCATAATCAGGGAGGTAGGGGTCCACCACCCATGCCACAGATGGACACAGGAACACACAGCAGAACAGGCATTGTCCCCCCACACCCCATGCACTGCACAACTGGGGAAGGGCTGGAATAACCACCAGCCCATGGAGACAATCAACCAACCCACAGCTGGGCCATGGTGCCCCATCACACCCCCCGGCAAGCTGTGACTGGCACACAAGGAGGGCTGACCACCTCATGCCACACCATCCCCCCAATGCAGAGCACACCCTGCACTGTGACCCCCAGACACCCTCCCCAGGAGCAGCGACCACCACTGCAGGAAACCCCATGCATGCCACCACCCCCACTGTGACACTGCAACCCTGTGCACCACAGAACCATGCAAGGCAGCCCCACCACAAGCACCCATCAGTGGGTGGCAGCACACAGCAATGCAACAATAGAATAAACAGTGCCATCACGCACAGTCTCCCCGAGGTACTGCTGAGAGACCAACCATGCGTCAGCACATGAGGTACCCCACACGGGACAGGGCTTGCCCCGGACACCACCACCAGTGGTACAGCACCCTGAACAGTATCCCAATAACACACCCTGACCCAGCACTGGCCACAACAGCCAGAACAGACACCCACAGTGGTGTGTGGAAGCATGCACCACACTGGGTGCCACACAGTGTATGGACAGACACCCACCCATACCCAAGGGCATAACAACACAGGGACGCAGTGACGGGGCAACCAAGCCCCCAGCATGGGCCCATGTAAACTGTGTACACACAGCCCACAGTCCTCCATGGCACTGGAGTGCCAGCCACCCTGCGCAGGCACTGTGGACCTGTACACCACCATCATTTGCCTGGAGCACAAGTCACAGACAGTGGTGCACATCCCCTGCAACACACACAAGGCACAGCATGGAGGTGGGACAACAACTGTGGAGGCCACAGTGTCACCCAAGGCAGACATGCACCACACTGGTGACAGGAGGCAACCCAGCAGTGTGACAGGTACAGTGGCTGCCCTGCAGGGACTGCCACCACTGACATGCCAGCGGACCGTGCAGGTCACAGACATGCATGGGTGTCAGCTGCACAGGCCATGGATGGGCTGATAGGGGCACCATGTACACAGAGCATGCACCATGGACCTCTGCACATAGTCATCCAGTGCACAGGGCACAACACACACACCACAGACACTGACTGATAGCTACCCCCACACCATAGTCACCTGCACATGGACACACACACATACCCATGACTGCACCACCCCTGACACCATGCACACCACTGCAGCTGAGCACCTATAGCCTGCTGAAAATCAGAGACCACCACAGTATTCATATCAAAATAACTGTATTGAAATCACATATAAAAGTTAACTATTTACAAAATATATACAAGGTGGGGGGGAGGGCCACAAACAAGGTGGGGGTGGCTAAGGGGCAGGGGTGGACAAATGGGACGGGAAAGGAGGGGTGTGAGGGTGGGTCCAGGGGGTAGGGGATTTCAGGAGCTGAGGGACCCCTATCGGGAGCGCCGCTCCCCACTCTGGCTCCATCTTGGTCGGTGCCTCCACAGGACCCCGGTGTCATCTATCCTGCGGAGGATGTCCAGCGATGCCCTTGCCACCTGGAGGATCTACCTAAGCACCTCCCTGATCTCCTGGAGATGGCGTGTACCTAGGACAAGGGAGCACAGTCAATAGGTGTGAATGCACAGCTCCATACAGCCCGCCCACTGTGCATGACATACGGCCGTGGGACATACCTCTGTGATGGTGTGTGACCACCCACAGTGATCACATTCACATGACCTGCCCACCCAGGCACATACAGCCATGCGGAATGCTGCACACACACACCGGCCAAGTCATACACAGCACCACCGTGGCCATTTAGTGACATGGCTATGTGGTGCAAAGGCAGTGGCACAACCATGTACCCGGTGCATGCATGGACCACCATCAATGCACTCCCAGACATGCATTGCCACTGGACAGTGTTGACTGTAACAAATCATGTGCATGGCAGTGGTGTCGATGGATGGTGGCCATGCCCCACTGCCCACCCTGTTACACAGCATGCAATAGTACTCATGGAGTTATGGCACTCACCATCATCGGGCCGGTCCAGTGGGCGGTGAAGGCCCTCGCCACGCCTGGCTTCCCTCTGCTCCTCCTGCCGCTGAAGATCACGGGCAAGGTGGCATTCCTCTGGGCCTGTAATGCAAACATGGAGAGAGGAACATCAGTACAATCCCTTAGCAAAGGCCCCCTGCCCCTAGGTGTGTGCCCTCCCACCCAGCCAGACCCACCCACCCCACACCCTGATAACACTACCACAGCCAACCCCGGATGGTCCCTCCCCCATGTGCTGGACACATACAACTGTGATACCCATATGGAAGATAAACGTGTGTTGACATAACACCTACCTGGCCATGGCACCGTGCCCCTCCTGGCACGTGCCTGCATGCGGGCTAGCAGCTCCGGCTCCCTCCGCTGCAGGTCCCCATACCTGTGGCGGCACTGCTCAGTGCTTCTCCCCCATCCTGTGGCCTCCTTGAGTGCAGTAGCCACCTCCTCCCACACCTGGGTCCTGGACCTGTCCAGGGGTGCCTCCCCGAACAGTGGCCCATGGTGTGGCTCCACAATGGCCACTAGGTTGGCCAGCTTTATTGCCGACCACTGAGCTGCCCTCCTGTGTGCCATGCTCTCTGCTTGATTTGCCAATATGGCTCTCTGCAGCGCTGCTCCCCATATGCAGATGCTGCGCAGTACAGCACTGCCATTCCCCATCACGCTGTCACCGAACAACATGATAGAGGAGCACCAATGCCTGATACATGGCGCCTAGGGGGCAAAGGTTGGGCACAGGGTCAAGGGTCTCTGGCGCACGGACACACACAGCACCATTGGAACCCCATGTGTGTAGCGTGATTGGATGCCTGTGTGCTACCGCCAGTAGCGGCCTACTGCACAGTTGGCCCAGTGCGCCTATGATGGCCCAGTGCCACTGCACCCTGTAGGTGACCATCGCTATAGCACCACTGGCACAATGGTGGCCATGGCCTGCATTGCCTACCATGCACAGCACATCAGCAGTGCGGCAGACACCTGCATCAGTGACCCAGGCATGCGCAGTGAGGTGTGTACTACATATGTCACAGAACCACGCCATTGGCTCAGCATGTTCAACACAATTACGCAAAGCACAAAAGCACGATATTCAGCCGTCATATGCAAATCATCTGATCAGCCATTCAATGGCGCAGCACTGCAGTTTGCATCCACTTAAAGTTGCACCTCACCTCATTTGCATGGGTTGCACTATAAAAGTGCGACATTGGGCTGCAGTGGCCATAGTCGGTTACTGCCAGTCTATTGGTGAGTTGCATGCTGTTTGGGAGTGTGGACTGTGGATTTAGGGACATGCATGGGACTGCACAGTCACAGGTAACAACTGCCATTCTTACAGGCTAAATAATGACCGAGCAAGTTGTGGGAGAGGAGGAACACAGTGGTGGGAGGAGGAGGAGGCCTAACTTTACCAAGGCCAAGGCTGAAGCCCTGTTTGATGCCTGCCTGGATCAGGAGCTGCTTCTCAGCAGATGGCAGGTAACACCTCAAGCCTGTGCTGCTGCATGGGAGGAGGTGGCATGTGCTGTGAACCTGCATGGCAGCCACCAGTGCTCCGTGCAGGAGTGCAAGAAAAAAGATGGGCACAGACAGGAGGAGGATAAAGGAGAAGGTGGCTGCCATCAGGGCAGCATGAGCTGCAACAGGTGGGGGACAGCCGGAGGTGGTACACCTGACCCCACAGGAGGAGAGGATTGCTGGAAGCATGCAGCATAGTGCCATTGAGGGTGTTCTGGGTGGTGGCTTCCAGACAGGTGGTGGCCCATCACTGCATGGTAAGTCATAGTCTGTCGGGGGGGCAGGGTAGGTCACATGCAGTAACGCGACTTTGCTTTCCCTTACAGATCCTGAGCATCTGCATGGGTCAGTGGTGGTGAGTCTGTCCACTGAGGACAGTCAGCTGGAGATGGAGGAGGACCCATCCACCTCCACAGGTATACATGGCTCAGTGCGACAGTGGGGCTGCCTGGCTGTCCACACTGATGTTGTTGTAACAGGTGCGGAGGAAGCCCTGCCTGTGTCCCAGAGTGCCAGTGTCCCTGGATGCCAGCATGCTGTGCCTGGGGCCAGTTCAGAGTCCATCACCGATGATGATGTCACTAACGTCATGGGCAGTGACACATGTGTTCCACGGGATGGCCACACAGCAGGACACATCGTGGCCATGGCTGTGGGTGGTGCTGCCGTGGAGGCCTGTGTGTCATCACAGTCCCAGCCTGTGCCTGTCAGCACCAGTGGGGCAGCACTGGTGTTTGTTCAGGACAGTGGAACTGTTGCGGCCACTGCGGCACCACCACTGAGCCCTGGGGAGCGGCAGCCAGAGGGGCAGCATCAGCAGTCAGCCAATGGGCTTGGGGGTACAGGGTTCAGTGGTGGCATCTGTACACCTCCTGTGGACATGCCCAGACCTGGTCCTGGTGCGCAGCACCCACCCTCAAGGGGGGCTAAGCATCAGGGCCATGCCCACCCTGAGGGACAGGATGCCGAGGAGGCAGATGACCTCTTGGATGAGCACACCCACCTACTGCAAGCATCAGTCCAGCAGCAGATGCACCTTGCAATGTCAGTGGATGCACTGCATGCGGATCTGAAGCAGGCAGAGGAGTGTCGCAGCAGGGACACCACTCTGATCCTGGCAGGGATGGACCAGTTGCGGGAGGATGTGGCCGCTGCCATTGACAGGCATGCACAGGCATTCACTGCTGTCATGGCCACAATGGGCACACAGTCATGTGCCCATGCGTCGCGGACACCACACAGTACAATGTCCACCCCTCATTCCTGGCATTGTGTGACACCCTCCCTGTCAACACCGGGTTCAGCTGTGGGCATCCCGAGCATGCCTGGCACAGGCATGTTCGGTGTGCTGCAGACCCCTGTGCGAGCACAGTCATGGTCACGCAGTGGAACCCCTGGGGGACAATCGGTGCCACCCCATGAGGCCAGTGGTCAGCCTGTCAGTGCTGGCTGGTCTCGGCGGGGCCGCCCATGCATCCATGGCAGCCGGGGCACTGTGTCGTGTGACTGACCTGTCTTCCGACGTGACTACTCTCTGGTGCTGCCCTGTGTGCATTGTGTTCAGTAGTGGCAGTGCACGGTGGGTACCAGCTCCTTGTACGGACACACAGTCCACCTGCATTACCTTCCGCTGCTGTCCACAGTGGGCGTGTGCATGATGATGCCTGCATTGTGGTCTACACCAATGTGCAATGGTGCTCAGCATCTGACACACGCACATGGACAGGCAGTGGGCGTGTTGGCCTGTGGACATGTGTGTGGCTAGGGTTGGCATTCTGGGTCGGTGTGCCTCCTGCCCTCAGTGCAAGTTTGGTGCGTTGTGTGTATGAGCATGTGTGTGCGTCCGTCTGCGTGGCATGTTAGTCCTCACACATCCCTGGTTGTGTGTGTGCTTCTGTGCCCTGCCACTTCCCTTGATGGCATGTACCCCTGGTGTGTGTCCATGCATGTTTGTAGGTTGTGCCTTAGCCACTGTTGGCTGTACATGGCCCCATGACTTACCTGGGTTGGCTGAAGTGCTCCTCTGTGATGGTGTCCCGGCGCAGCTGTGCCAGCTGGATCAGTTGGGGGTCCCGTCACCCAAGGGGGGCTGCCCATCACCATTGTCACCTGCGCCTCATTGTCCCCATCACTGTCCCCCTCTTCAACCTGTACGGCTATCCCACATTCATTGGCCATGTTGTGCAGGGTGCAACAGGCCAGGAATAGCCTGCAGGCCTTTGAGGGGCTCTACTGTAGGGCACCGCCGGAGGTGTCCAGGCAACAGAAACGTGCCTTCAGCATCCCGAACACCCGCTTGATGACATTACATGTGGTGGCGTGTGCCTCATTGTAGCATTGCTGCGATGTGGTCGAGGGCCACTGGTAGGGTGTGAGCAGCCAGGGCTGGAGTGGGTATCCACTGTCACCTGTGTGTAGAGGGGAAAGATTAGTTTGGTGATCAGCATCGCCCTGCCCCAGGCCATGTAGGCCACTACCCATGTCACCTCTGGCCATGCCCCCCAGGCCCTATGTGTGTCCATGTGGTTTTCATACTCACCCAGTAGGTGTCCAGTGGGGATGTCCCCACTCTCAAATCCATGGCACAGTGCTGACTGGTGCCAGATGAAGGCATTGTGCGTGGCACAGACATTGATTATGCACCACCTGGCATCGCACACCACCTGGCAGTTGATGCTGGCATAGCCCTTGCGATTGATGTATGTGGCCCCCTCAGGGCCAGGTGGTGTGCGTATGGCTGCATGGATGCAGTCTATTGCCCCTAGCATGCCAGGCATACATGCTACTCTGTGGAACTCATGTATGTTTGCTGTGCGCTCCGCCGGTGTGCTGGGGAAATGGATGTACTCCGCAGCATGTGGCAGCCGTGTGCTGAGGAATTGGGTGAGGTGGCATGATGTGTCCGACTGGGTTATGCCTGTGGTGTCCCCAGTTGGTCTCTGGAAGGTACCCGTGGTAAGCAAGCACATGCAAGCTGTCACTTTAGTCTCCACTTTAGTCTCCACTGACAGAGCATGGCTCCATCGTGTGGGTGCCTGCATCACATCACTGCACAGCTCACAGAGCCACCTCAGAATTGCTCTATTCAGGCAGTATCAGCCCACAATCTCAGTATCACTGTACAGCTCGAAGCTGGTATGGGCTCGGTACTGCCTGTTGGGGGCATACCACCGGCGGGCCCTTCCACGGTCACGCCCCCCTGCCACCCACCTTCTCACCTCCCTCATAATGGCCTCCATCTGGAAGGTGGCACTGGCCATGTCCATGGCTTGTGTTCACCCCACCTGGCAGCTGTTACTGTATTCCCCCCATTGTTCTCACTGCTACTTCCCCTGCACTGGGAACACCTGCCTGTGGTGGCCTCTGTGCTGTGTGGCACTTCCCCCTTCTGCACTGGGCTGTGGCCCCACACCTTCCTGTGCCTCTGTGTTCAGGGTACCCCTTTCTCTGGCCTGCCCTGTGTGTCCTTCCTGCCCTGTCTGTGTGGCTAGAGTTCTGCCTCATGTGCCTTCCCTGTAGCGTTCTTGCACCTTTCCCTTGCTCCTTTTATTTGGCTCATTTCTGCTATGGTAACTTCCACTTGCTCCCCTTTTGCGCATGGCTGGGATTGTTGAATGTCGCTTTTCTTGTCATTTATGCATGGTTCCTCCCCTTCAGTTGTGCATGCCTTCATTATCATTGCTGTTGCTCAGCATGATTTCGGGGGCGCAACTGCCTCCTGCAGAATATCACAGAATGGCACAATCTCGGACTTGCACAGGTGCAACCCTATTGCGCATGGCTCAACTCTTTTGAATATCTGGGCCATAGAATCCAACAGGTGAGATTCTTGTAAAAAGGTAACATGGGATCACAACAGATTCAAATGTTTAAGAACTTGATATTGTTTGGGCTTCCTCCTGATCCCTTTCACATTCCAAGTTGCAAAAGTAATGTCACTAGCCATCGATTCTTATAAGAAGAAAACAACCATAAAATGAATGGAAAATGATGCAACTTACAACAAAAAAACACAACCCCCTGGATACTGCTGTACCAAGAAACCAACATTTTAAAATTTAATAATTTTGAAACACATTAATATGTTTTCCCCAAAACCAGTGAAAGACACATCTATGGGCCATGCCCCTCCACCCTGGAAATTTTAGACCAAAATTCCAAACCATCTGGGTGCAGTGTGATGACAAAAAAACCACACAAAATCTGGTGAGTTTTTACCTTTGTTTGCTAGCTGCAGCTTGGAATCTGCACATCCAACCAGAACAAAATTGGCCACATCAAGAGATCTATGCCATGATACCACACATGTAAAATTGTCTGCAAATCCATTGAATGGTTGCAAAGTTATTAAAGTGGAGGGGAGGTAGGGTGGCGCTATATGTCGAGAGGGTCTTAAATGTGTAAGGGAAGAAGAGGAGGAGACTGGTACAGAGGCTCTTTGGGTGAAAATCCAGGATCCTAAAAATAGGTCACTAAGATTACTGGGGGCGTACAGGCCACCCTCCCAATCTGAGGAAAAAGATAGAATGCTGGCAGTGCAAATCAGTAGGAATTGTGGGACAGGGGAGTAGTGATAGTAGGGGATTTCAATCTGCCAGGGGTGGAATGGGAAACACCTATCACCAGTTGAAGAAGGGAGCAGGTATTACTGGGTACCTTCAAGGAAAACTTTCTGGAGCAGTTGACCAGGAAACCAACTAGGGAAGGAAACGCCCAAGACCGCATGCTGATGAATGGTGACTGGGTGAGGGACATTAGGGTCAAGGAACCACTGGCAGGGAGTGACCACCAGATGGAATGGTTCCAATTACAGATGGCCAGTGAGAGGGAGACACCAGACACAAGGGTGCCAGACTTTAGGAAAGCCAACTTTATCAGGATTGGGAAGTGGTGCAGGGTTACCTGGACAAAATCCAACCAACTATGGATACAGATCAAAGGTGGGAATTGATAAAACAGAGGTTACTGGAGGCAACCAACACCTGCAGCAAGGTCCAGAGCAAAAAGGCTAGGGTGAAAAAATCAAGCTGGATATGCAGTTTGGTGTTAGACAAGAGGAAAAGGGGCACATATAGGAGATTCAGAAGAACAGGGAGGGAGGAAGACAGGGAAGCGTATCTGAAAGAAGCATAGGAGGTGACAAGACAGGTAAGAGCAGCCAAGGCATCAAGGGAACTCGGGCTGGCACAAGGCATAGAAAAGGGGGAGAAAGACTTCTTTAGGTACATCAGGGAGAAAAGAACCTGCAAGGATCAAATTGTGAGGATAAAAAGGGAAGGAGGATGAGTGGAGGTGGGGGTGATAGGGTAGAGGAGCTGAACAGGTACTTCTGTCCAGTCTTTACTAAGGACAAGGAAGGATAGCTACCCACAGTGGGAGGGAGGACAGAGATAGATGGGGGATGATGGACTGTGAAATCATGAGGGGGTGCTAGAAGGGTTAAGGGTACTGAGGGTGAACAAGATGTTGGGGTCAGATGGGGTGTATACAAGGGTGCTGAAGGAGTTGGTAGAAGTCCTGGCAGGCCCCTTGACAGACTTGTTTACTGCTTCTCTGGGCACAGGATGTGTACTGTGGGATTGGAGACTGATTCATGTGGTTGTCTTCCATAACAGTGGTCCCAGGGATGAACTGGCAAACTATAGGCCAGTGAGCTGACATCCATAGTGGGGTAAGATAATGGAGACCATCCTAAAGAAGAGACTGGAGGTGTTGCTGGAGGTTAATGGGGTGCAGGACAAGAAGCAGCATGGCTTCATCAAGGGTAGATCATGCCAGACCAACCTAGTTTATTACTATGACTGGGTAACTAGGCAAGTAGACAGTGGTCATGTGGTGGCTGTCCTGTACATGGATTTTAGCAAGGCCCTCAACTCGGTACCACATCAGAGACTAGGATGTAAACTAAAGGGCATGGGGTGGGGGAAAAATTTGTGAGGTGGGTGGAGAACTGGCTACAGGGTAGGCAACAGAGGATAGTGGTGGAGGGGGAATTCTTATTTCCAAAGCCAGTGACTAGTGGGGTTCCACAGGGGTCAGTGATGGGGCTGGTGCTGTTTGAAATTTGCAGACATCTTAGTGGGCAACAGCAGCAAGATCAGTCTGTTTGCAGATGACACCAAAATGGAGGCAGTGATGGACACCCAGAGGGTTTGGAAGGGGCTGCAGGAGGACTTGAGAAGATTTAAGGCATGGTCTGACACCTGGCAACTTGGGTTCTACAACAAATAGTGTAAGGTGATGCACTTCCAATCAAAAAACCCAAGTAGAAGCTACTATCTGGAGGGGTGGTGCAGCTAGCAGAAATGGAGGAAGAGAAAGATCTGGGAGTGCACATAACAGGAGCAATGATTAACTCAGCACAATGCAGGAGGGCAGTAACAAGGGCTAACAAGATGCTGGGCTGCATCGCCAGTGTATAACTTTGAGGAGTAGGGAGGTGATTCTGCCATTGTACAGATCATTGGTCTGACCACACTTGGAATACTGCATGCAGGGCAACAAAAATGATCCAAGGTCTGGAGGAATTGCCTTATGAGGCCAGACTGGCAGAGTTAGACATGTATTCACTGGAGGAGAGGAGAAGCAGGGGTGACATGATAGAGACATTCAAGTACATGAAGGGGATAATCCAAGCAAGCACGGGGGTTGCTGAGAGTGAGGGTGGGAAGGGACACTAGAGGCCATGACATGAGGTTGGGGGGGTTCAGGAGAGAAATGAGAAGGCTTTTCTTTACAGAAAGGGTGATGGCAGAGTGGAATGTGCTACCAATGGAGGTGGTGGCATGTAAATCAGTAGATGGATTCAAAAGCTGGTGGGACAGAACAATGGGGAGGGGCAGCTGAAAACTAAGGGTGTTGGCTGCAAACTTGAGCAGACTCAATAGATCAGCTGGCCTTTTTCTAGTGCCAATTTTCATATGCTTGTAAGTTCAAAATTTGGGGTTCAGCATTAAACAGCATACTCAACCTTAGCTATGGAGTTGCTACCATACCACTATAATATATATATATATAAAATGGTAGCACGGTAGTGCTACCATAGTTAGGGTTGAGGAGCCATTTACATGTTAAACCCCACATTTTGCACCTTAATAACTTTGCAACCGTTTGATGGATTTAGCTGAAATTTGGAATACACGATCAAGACCCATACACCTTGGGATCTGCAATGTTTCGTACCGGTTGGATATATGGCTGTGGCGTCATTAAGCATGATCTGCGCATGTGTTTACGCTTTTTTTGGAATTCTACAGTCACGCCTACAGGTCCTAAATCTTCAGGAAACATGCGGCCGGGGTGCCCGATGTGCCTTTCAAAGATTTCGGGAAAAAATATTAAACGGTTCAAAAGTTATTCAAAAAACAATTTCCCATTATAAGTCAATAGGAAAAGTTAACAAAATTTAGCAGCAAAAGTTAGCAAATACAGTTTTTACTTTCGCAAATGGCCCTTTTACTGTTGCAAATCCGCCATTTTGTTTTCAGTTGGTGATCAGAAAAATGCTTGGCATTTAAATTTGGGACCCTCTAGCAACCTAATTCTTTATGTATTCACCTAGTTGGACCCTGAGGATGCTAGCCATGTCTTTATTTTGCAGTAAAACACCCCAGAAATATGTTTTTCACATTTCTGGAAAAAGTACTTTCGCAAAGTACTTTTGCACTTGTGACACTGTTGAATGAATTTGCAAAAGCTTTCGCAAATTGAGACAGTACTTTTCTAGGCTGTGGGAAAATGACAGCAATTCTTTGGCACCCCACTGCAAAAGAACGGTTTGGAGTTTGGGGCTGAAATTTGGTGGGAATGCAGCCTATATCTCACAGATGTGCCTTTCAGTATTTTGTTGAAAAAATATTACATGGTGGAAAAGTTACGGTTCTCCAAAGTTGACAATTTTTCCGTTAGGATAACATTACGGCGTACGACGCATTGCAGCAATCGTTTGGCGCCCTGCTGCAAAATAACAGTTCAGTTTTTTGGTCTGAAATTTGCCAACATCCCACAGATGTGTCTTTCAGTGGTTTGGTGAAAAAATATTGCAGGGAAGCAAAGTTATGGCATTCTGAACTTCTGTTTTTTTCCCCATAGGATAACATTACGGCATTTGCAGCACCTTTCAGGGCCAGTATCTCGGAAACGGTGCGAGATACAGACTTTTCATCAGAAAAACACTTAGCCCCATAACAGGAGCTAAGTACAAAACTAGCTAGGAAAGTGATAATTCATATGACTTTTAAATTTTTTTTCTATGTCGTACGGTTCCTGAGATATAAGCAATTTACTATTCCAGGTCCTCATTTTCTGTTCCGAGAGTCATTATTTTGCATACATTCTTTGTACTCACTGTCTTTCTCTATGCAGCTTTTGGGGAAAACCAGCTTGTGCACTTACATTACTGTTACCATTACCGTTTCCGCTTGTGGTTCCATACCCATTTCACTTACTGTTCACGTCTACGCCACCATGTGCGTTACCCTTTGAGTTTTCATTTGTAGCTGCGTTTGCATTGTTTTTAACATTTCTGTCAACAGTACTGTTTCTCTTTCTGTTTCGCTTTGTGTCACCAAGCGCATTACGATTTGCATTTCTGGGCACAATGTTACCATGTGACAAGACATCACGTGGCAGGAGCGCGCTCCTGCTGCTGCATTACATTCACTATTTCTCATCATTCTCAAAAAGAAGGGAAATTAGAGGCAAAAAACTCCATTTAATGCATCAGTTAGGGTTGTTCCACAGCGACAAAAGTGAGGAAATTCGATGTTAGGGTTGAAACCCCCTTTGCACCCCTCCAGCCCACACCCCAACCTGAATCGGGGTGTGCGTTGGGGTCATCGGTCCTCTCACCCCATTCTCCTATTCCCCACCTTCTTTCCACATGTGATGGGGTGAGTTAGGGCCCGGCAGACCGCGCACACCCGATTCGGTTGGGGTGGTGGGCTGGAGGAGAGTGCAAGGGGTTTCAACCCAATATCAAATTTTTCACTTTTGTCGCTAGAAACAACCCTAACTGATGCATTAAACAGAGTTTGTTGCCTCAAATATATATATATATATATATATATATATTTATAAAATGGGTAGGAAAATACTCTCTGCTAGTTGACTGAACCACACCACATGACCGTACATATATCAGAGCATGACTGCACGCCTGCACTTTCACCCCTCCAAAACATTTTAGCCTGCTGCCTTGTGCATCACAATGCACACCAAGGCATACATATATCAGAACACAACCACATACCTTACAGTGAGTTATCTGTTACATAGATAGATAGATAGATAGATAGATAGATAGATAGATAGATAGATAGATATACAGTAGGTAGATAGATATTCTTTGCAAAATAACTGTGTTAATGCACTAGTTTGGGTAACGTAACTCCACAAAAATAGGGAAATGTGATATTAGAGTTTCCCAGTCTAATGCCTCACACCCCCCAAGCAGCAAAAGGAAAAAAAATATGGTTTTGGATCTCCATGGTCTTGGTGAATCAGTGGTGGGGTCTTCCATGGGGATTGTCAGCCCTAATGCCCACCCCATTCTATGAGCAAACAATGTCACACATGATCCTCTTTCCTCACAAAGGGACCATAGGGGGAAAGGGGATCATTAGGGTTGCCAATCACCAAGGAAGACCCCACCACTGATTTGCCAAGACTTCAGAGACCCAAGTCCCTAATATGTTTTCCTTTTGCTGCTTGGTGTGGTGGTGGTGGTGGGGGCTTAGGGTGGAAAACCCTAATGCCACATTTCCCTACTTGTGTGGCATTAAGTTACCTGAACTGGTGCATTAATGCACTTTTTTGAAAATAATGTCCTTACTTTTTTAGATAATATAACCAAATCCTCTGGGCCCTGCACACCCATCCCTCCATAGATTTGTACATGTATGTTGCCATGGAAGTACAGGGCCCTCTGAGCATTTTACTATTATTTGTAACAGTAAAATAAAAAAAAAATGTTCAGGATAACTATTTACAAAGGCACTACAAACAGAGAAAACAAAGTCCTTCATCTGAGCTTATCTGTAATTCCAAGTTTCAGTCTCTTCCTAGCAAAGATTGCTGCTTTATTTATATCAAGTCTTTGCCTGACAATTAACTTCTTCATCCTGGGCTCATTAAGGAAACATCCTGTTTCTCATAAAATGTTTTAGAACTTTGTCAGTTTCTTTGCAGAGCAGGCTTGCAAATACAACACTCTCCCAAGCTGGCCTCTTGCTGACAGCTCTGCAAAACAGTTTTCAAACAAGCCTGAGAGGAGCTCAAATTGCATCTCATGTTAACCCCCTAAATTCCAAATAGCTTTTTGCAATTATTTCAACAGTATAACTATATATATTTCAAACCTATAGGCATCCCAGTATCACTTACAGTTTCAGACAAAGATTCACATATGTTGTTATAACCCCAGATATGTAAGGGGAAGAAAAAACAGAAACAGCAAATGAAGGCAGAGAGATAGTGAGAGGTGGAGAATTGTGAGACTGTCAGAGTGGTCAGTTCCTAGGTCTCACAAGAAAATTTGGTTGCACAACCAGACAGACAAAAGACAGAAAAGGAGAAGATGGGACAGATCCTTCCATTTAACTTTCCACATAACAAAAGGGACAGGGCTGTTAGGAATGAAATGATTTATCATCATAATCTTACTAACCAGTAGAAACAATAAAATAATAATAGACAGTAATGATAAAGAAATAATACAGATTCTTAGGAGCTGTGACCAAATAAAACCATCGAGCACTTATGTTACATTTCATAAACCTT
Organism: Neoceratodus forsteri; assembly: GCA_016271365.2. Classification (NCBI taxonomy): domain Eukaryota; kingdom Metazoa; phylum Chordata; order Ceratodontiformes; family Ceratodontidae; genus Neoceratodus; species Neoceratodus forsteri. The sequence goes on along the minus strand of CM028133.1, from coordinate 408,879,796 downwards.
TTATTGGGGAATAAAGAAATGGTAAAACTTACAGCAGGTTACAGACTTCATAAACAGTGATGGCTATAGGAATCGTTCATAGTTAAGGTCATCATGGAAGGCCTTCATAGGATCTGCTGCAACTCTTTGGACCCTTTTCAAAGTGGCCATTGCAAGGACACACACAGACTAGGGTCCCAGGCTGACAATATATACACTTCTCCCTTACATAAGGCTGAGATATTATCTTCAAAATATTTATAAGAAATGTTGTCATAACTACTTTGTCAAAAACAATTCTAAGAACAAAATTAGGAATAATATTTTTTATATGAAAAAGGGTGTACACTTGTTATAAAAAGATTTCTGAAAATTAGGCTGAACTTCTTACTTCAACAATCCATATCATCACATTGAAATTTTAGAAGCCTCAGACTGATAATAGTCCTTTCTCTATTTCTTAGCTTATAGAAATTGCAAGTAACACTGCTCTGTTATCTATAGATAAAGGTTTTTGTCAAAAGGCTGAAAAATAACTTGTTTTTCATGTAGTTCATTATGGGTAAGCATTTTTTGTGTATTTCTCATTCTCTATAAGCCTAGTTTTCTCCTGGTCAGCATGACAGAACAGGTTTTCCCTATTTCTATATCAATCTCATTGTATGCCTCTATCTCCCTTCACAGACAGTAAATACTGTTGCATAATGTATAATTTGTTTTATTGACTACTGGGATGTATTATTTCATTACAATATTCCCCAGAAGACCCAAGAGTTTGTAACTCATGGGTGTTCACTGAGCATAAAACACAGACACACACACACACACACACACACACTCAGCACAGCAAAATCTTAAAGAAGCAGGCAGAAACATGAAAGGCAATTTATTAGAGCCATATGAGACTGTCCAACACTGAGAGGGGCTGAAGGAACCCTCTAATATTGTGAGAGTTAGATAAGACTCCCTTGTACTGTGGTTAAGCAACAGACTGTGAGTCTAGGTGCAGAGTACAAATGGGCAGACTAGAAGAACCAATATGAACATTACTTTTCTGCTCAGTTTCCTGAACAGCTTGACCCATAAGATAAAGCTGTAGCAAGGCAAAGGATCACATGACGGACTCAGGAAACTGCACCCAAGGACTCACTTTAAACTGAAGTAAGAGAACAGCTTTCAACCATAGTTACGTTCCTCTTCTCTAACTGCTCCTTAAACAGAGGACTCTGTTATATTTCTTTCCCCATGAGGATTTGAAACCATCAGTCGGCTTAGTTCTGACTTCACGGTGAGGCGTGCAATGGGATTACCCAGCTAAATAAGGGAATTATCATGCAAAGAACAAGAAAGATGCCTGCAATAAGAAGAAACTCCCAAAGACAATTCCATAGGAAGTTAAACCCAGGTATCAGACTGGAAAAACAATCTGATATTTGGGAAACAACATTCCATAAAGCCTGAGGTCAGAACAGCAGGGCATTGTTTATATGCTGAGCAGCAAAAAACAGCTCATTAGTACTGTTCTGTATGTTAGGAACAAGGGAAGCTAGGGTAATCACTTTTTGTAGTTTGATAGAATCCTTTAGGCCATATGGCACCTGAATGAAATTGATATATTGAATGTCATGGTATATAGTGTATACAGCTGGCACAATGGGCAAAAATTCATAATCACATACATGGGCATGGGTTAGGAAAGTGGCTAGGGTAGGCCAAGTAGACCACTCAGTGAGAAAATAGTCAGGGTCCAAAATGACATAAGAGCCACTGGACAGCAGATGCACTATATTATGAGTTGGGCACTAACCTGTAGTGGACAGGCCTCAGATATCTCACAAGGAGTGTAGGTTGTCCCCTCACAAGTGTACATCTGTCATGCCATAGTTCACAAGAATCATGTGGAAAGGCATTCCAGCTTGCTTCACTATATGTAATGTAAGAGTAAGGTAATTTTATGCAGTGCTCTATCAGGGGAATGAAACCCAAAATTAAGCACATATTACCCAGTACCAGACTGTCCCTTGAAAATGACAGGCATTCGTAAAATAAGCTCTAAGCAAGAGCCACAATTCCTAGAGGAATACTGTGGCTCCAAAGGCCATGGTTGCTAAATCTAATAAAGGGGAAATCCCTGACTCCAGACTGTATATTAATAATTGGACAAATTCTAGCCCCACTAATGCCATTGGCAGGGTGCCATTTCTTAAATCAGAAAAAGTTCCTTCCAATAGGCTGCGCACTTCTGCCTGAACCACATTATCATGTTGAGCTTCTAAAATATTTTTTTGTGTAACATGAAAAGACATTTCTATTCCCAAAGTGATATTCTGAAAATTCCTCTCAGTTTTGTTGAGTGCAGTATGGATACTACTAAGGGCATTTATAAAGTGATCAATGGCAGCTCCCTGCTTGGACAGCAAGTAAGTGCCATATATGCCAAGAAGTGCCCCAACAAGACCCAAAAAGCATTTAGGCCTTTCTGAGAACTGATAACAGCGTGGGTCCACTGGTTCAGAAAAGTAGCTGCCATTGCCTTGGCTATGAAACCTGCTTACGACACTGTCCCGGAGTGTGTCATCCCACTGTTGGTTGACACAATCCTTGGCCAGCAGGATCATGAAGGTAAAGTTTACAGTTGCATAGTACAGTGGATGACTGTCCCTGCAGACACAAGCAAAGAAAAGGGTTCCAGCCTCGTCAACTTGAACAGTAAGAGCTGCACAGGTATAAGGAATCCAGATTACATTACACAATTCCTGTGGTGAGTCAAAGGTAGCAGCAAGTATACTATGCTGACTGCCATTTATTGTTTTTACATGGTAGCAATGCAGCACCTCTACAGAAATGTCCTGACCTTCAACTCTCCATTTTTGCTCTTTGCTATCACAATAAGTATACTGACACCAAGGCAGGACAAAAGTAGCAAAATACATTTTCTTCCACTTATTGTTCTGGTGAGCCATGGCATTGAGAAATGTATAATAAGAATTTTGAGTGGAGATATGAAAGTTATACAACCTGTCCAGGCAGGCCAAAATGACTTTATGTTGTACAATCGCAGTTTGGTTTATAACTTTGGATGGCCCCATGGGATCCCTAATAATACACACCTCCATTTCTCCACATGCCCTGGGCATACCCTCAGGGTTGTTCCCTAGAGTAAAGAGAGCACACAGGCTGAAGGCTTCAAAACACTTTTGCTATTGGTTCCTTTTACCAAAATTTGGATAGCCAAAGGAGAAATTGAAATTAGGAATGTTTCTCCTGTATGTATTATAGAGATTATTAAAGTCTTTACTAATTGAATCCCAAAGGGATCATCTCTCTTTATTATTTTGAACCAACCCAGTTATATAGCTTAAACCCCCAATCATTTGTTTATAAAGGCCCAGTGGGCTCAGTGGGATCTTGACTGGTATAACCAGGGTTTGATTACTTAGAAACATTGGATACATTAACTGATCATAAACAATTCCCTTGCCCACCTGCATGGGCATGTCCCATTGAGTGTAGGCCACTTTTAGGTGGGCATGCTTTCTTAAGAGACCTAAATTCAAAGTGACATTAGTAGCCAAAAAAGAATCATGAAGATTGCTTATCTCCTAAGTCATATTAGTAGAGCATCCCTAAAGGTAGCAACCCACCTTTCTGAGTGAAATGAATATAGCCATATCTTTATCACAAGGCTACTATAACTGAAGTCCACAGTACCAGTAGTGAGGTGAAAACACACCAAAGGTTTTTTCTTGTGTCCATGATGAAAGTGCAAAGTGAACAGAGTCCAAAGTCAGTGAAGCAACCAAAAACCCAAGGTGGAATAATCTAGGCAGATAAGTCTTTCTTAGTCTTTAAAAGTCTTAGCAAAAACAGTGGGAGCTTGCAGGTTTTAAAGTGGATAAATACGTAAGAGTTCAATGTCTGTAATGTCTGTCAGTTCAATTAAGTAGCACGAAAACCCATGCTGTCTTGAGAATTTCCTGGCGGAAATGACTGTCACTTTGCTGCTTTTAATAGCGTGGTTATTTTCCCATCAGTTCAGTGGATTTCAGTGGGATCTGGGTGGTTAAACCTTAATGAAAAGTGAGAAACACTAAGAGAAATGAACAGAAATTAGTACAAGTTGTGGCAGTCAATTTCAATTATCCTTTAAGGGTTTTGTTTGGTTCACATGCAACCACTTCTTTACAGGTTTTTTCTTGTCTGTGATTCAGACTTTTATGACAGCTGGGGACAGTTTGTCTGTTACTGCAAAGGAGCACCTCCAGAATTTGTACAGGGCATGGTCAGAGGTTTGATAATCCAAAATCATGACCCTGTCTCCCAGCTGATATTCCAAGGGGTTTACCATGGCATCAAAATGCTGCTTTTTTATCTTTTGTGCCTGTCCCAAATTAGTGAACACAAACTTGTTAATGACTTGGAGGCTTTCCTTCAGAACAGACATGTGCCTGTCCAGCTGTTATTTATCACAGGTAGCTGTCCCCAGATTGTCATAACACAGGTGGGCAAGTGTCCTCATCTGCCTCCCTGCCATGACTTCAAACATGGTGAGTCCAGTGAAGAAATTTGGGGTTTCTTGAATTGCCATGAGAACCAGAGACAATTTAGCATTACAATCTTTCCCAAAGATTGAGACATATTTCCTCAGCATTGTTTTGATAGTTCTATTTGCCCTCTCCACCTGACCGGAGGACTGAGGGAGATAGGGAATGTGACATTTCTGTTTCATCCGGAAAAGAGCCAGACAATTTTGCATTATCTGACCTGCAAAATGTGTCCTCTTGTCTGACTCAATGGTGCCTGGCAGCCCCCCAAACACACAACACTTTCTCCACCAGATGCTTTGCTGTAACAGAAGCTATGTCAGTTTTGCTTGGAATTGCTTCTACCCATTTTGAATACAAGTCTGTAACAGTTAGAATGTACTTGCTACCCCTAGCCTTAGATGGCACTGGTCCTATGAAATCAATTTGCAAATTACACCATGGGCCATGTTTAATTTGTTGTCTCAGCAGGGCCTTTTGTGTATGCTGTGCTGAATTGGTTTGTGCACGTACTATACAATTAGAACAGTGCTTTCTTATGTCTTTGATCATCCTTGGCCACCAGGTTAATTTCTTGACCAGTTGCTAGGTTTTTGATATCCCATGATTTCCTCCCTGATCATGGCACAACTTCAACAATTCATGTATTTTATTCCCTGGAGCAAAACAAACGGAGTCTCCCCTGTCTTTGAAATTATATACATCAATAACCCTGATTTCTCATCCACATACATGTTTGAAGGGTCTTGATCACTTAACCTCAGTTGTTTTAGTTGGGTGTCCTGCATTTGTTTTAAATCCAAAGCCTCTAAATCCTGCTTAACCGTGCCTGCAATGGTGGCCACCCTATGAGAAGGAAGTTGCCATAACTCTCCCCCCCCAGGCAATGGTGCTAACAAGGAAGTCAGCCTGAGCATTTTGCTCAGCAAAGGGAGCACGCTTAGAGTGTGCCTTAACCTTCAAAACAGACAGGGAAGACCTCATGCAATGGCAGAGTGGATATAAAGGACCAGTGAGAAAGGTATTTAATGGGTTTGCTGTATGAAGACATGAAGTTGTTGCACTGCCAGAGGGGAAGGAATTCTGTTAATGCTAGGAAGAGACAAGATGTGTCCAAACAAAGAACCACAGGAAGTGGAAGGGCAAGGTTGGGCAGTAAATGTAAAGCGTAGCAAATGGCTATAAGTTCAGCTAGTTGTGCAGAGTGTGGCATACAGATAAATCAAGGGACCAAATGTACACACCAAAGCCAGTGTGGGGCACCCCATCCACATAAAAGGAAGACCCATCAGTAAAAATACAGGAGGCAGTGGATGCAAATGTAATGGAAGGGCATTCTTTGAACATGGCAGACTGACGGAGGTTCTCAGTGGATGGGGATGGGACAGACATTGCACAGTTATGTGGCTTCCCAAAGAGGAGGGGACCTGCAAGCTGAGAAGTAGCAGTGGGTGAGACTTTAAGGTTTCTGTCCTGCAAGAGTAGAGCCCACTGAGTAAACCAAGAGTTTGAAACTGTACCCTCCTTTAGCTTGGGTGAAAGAAGGAAAGTGGTGGATTTATGTGGAGACTGCAGAATGATTTTATTGTACACAGTAATGTATGTAGAGTATTTAACAGTCCAGAAAGTGCCCAACAAATACTTTTCACATGGGGTGTACCTCTGTTCAACCAGAGTGAGAAACCAAGAGGCTTAAGCAACCAGTCACAAATGAGAGTGAACAAACTGGATTAGTACTGCAGTCAACGAGGTCAGTGAAACAGCTACCTCCAGATGGAAGCGTTTGTCTGTGTTTGGGTTGGCTATACAAGAAGCTGAGGCCAAAGCCTGTTTGAGCTCTTCAATGGCCTGAGTCTGATCAGAGGTCCAAACTCAGGGGGCATTCTTTTTTTGAAAAGATCATACTGGGGCTTAGTTTTGGGGGTGAAGTCAGGTATGAAAGCACAAGAGAAATTACACATGCCAAGGAAAGACCTAAATGAATGAAGGTCAGCTGGCAATGGGTGTGCCAGGATCATCTGAACCTTTTTGAGGGCTGGACTTTTACCATCAGGGAAATGGTGTGACCCAAGAAGGTAACCTCCTGAGCACAGAACTGTACCTTGCAGGGGTTAATTTTTAGGCCAGACAGGGCAAGCAGGGACAGCAAGCTACAGGTGAACGTCAAAATCTTGAGTGCTAAGGAGAATATCATCTACATACTGCGAAAGGCAGTCAGGGGTGAGAGAACCCCTTGAGGATTTTAGCTAGTATATTATGAAAAAGTGTAGGTACCCTGGGGCAAAAACACACCAGGTGTACTTGTGAAATATAGGGAAAGCAAACTTGTACTGGCATGCTTCAGTGAGAGGAATGGACCAAAACCCATTAGCAATGTCAATAGCAGAAAACCACTGAGACTGAGGTGGCAAATGGGACTAAAGGTCTTGCATAAAAGCCACCATGGGGGCCATAAGAGGGGTCTTGGCATTAAGGCAGTGGTAATCAACTGTGAGGTGCCAGGAACCTGCAGATTTGCAGACAGGCCAGATGGGGGAATTATTAGTGGAACAACAACAGTACACCAATGGATGTCATCCTGCTGGACTACAGCAAGGCATATGATAAAGTCCCTCACAAAAAAACTTATCACAAAACTAGAAAGATTAGGCTTTTCAACCTGCCAAATAAATTGGATTAAGGAATGTCTTACAAATTGATCACAAAGGGTTAGCATTAATGATGCACTATCAGACCAGGGCTTAGTCACAAGTGGGGTGCCCCAGGGCTCAGTCCTGGGGCCAACATTGTTTAATATTTATATCAGTGATATGCAAATTGGTTCACAAAACTGGCTTTCCAAATTCACTAATGATTCCAAGCTAGGAGTGAAAGTGGATACCCCACAAAACCAAGAAACCCATATTTCAGATCTCAACTCCATTGAACACTGGGCCCAGCAGAACAATATGGAATTTAATGTAGACAAATGTGTAGTGTTGCACCTTGGATCAAAAAAATCCCCAAAATATCTATCACATAAATTAAATTACACTTAAATCATCTTGTAGAGAGAGGGACCAAGGTATATTGGTAAATAATAAGTTTTCATCTAGCGACCACTGCATTGAAGTGGCCAATATGATAAATGGTTTGCTTAAACAAATAAGTCGCACATTTGTCACAAAAACTGAACCATGTCTTATCCCACTATACAGGGCCTATGTTAGACCATATATTGATTATAGATCCCCTTTCTGGAGTCCACATCACAAGGGTGACATAGCACGACTGGAGCAGATCCAGAGGTGTGCTACAAAAATTATTCCAAGACTTTCTTCCAAAAACTATCAGTACCAGCTAAAAGCAATGGACCTAAATTCCTTACAACATAGGAGGCGTAGAGGGGACATTCTGTTCATTTACAAACTGCTTAAATTGCCTGAACTTATGCAGCAGTGCGGTCTTTATTTTTTATCCAACCGCATCTTTTCCAGGCTTCAGAATAGACAATGAGATTAAGAAAGCAAAGACAAATCTCTGGCAAAATGTTTTCTCATTACATACCCCCAGACTATGGAACACCCTCCCCCAAGGACTAGTGGAATGTAATAACTTCAATACATTTAAAAAGGGATTAGACATCTGGTTAACATTCAATCAAAATTATATCAATTAGCCCACATGATGTAAGGGAAAATCTCAATGGGCTTTGGCCTTCTTTTTTTCCTAAAAAACCTAGTAAACAGCAAGGATGGATCATATCTTGCTGTAAAAGAGAATTCACTATTTTTTGTACTTCTTCATGAGTCTCCACAGGGAAAGGGTATTGTTTCTGAGGCGGTGGATCTGGGCTGTCCGCATGGACATAATGAACGATATGGCCGGAGTCATTTTTGTGGGTGGCAAAAACAGGGAGGTGATTTGACAAAATGGGCAGAAGCACCTGACAGAATGGATGATTGTCAAAAGATTTCAGGACAGTGTAGGGAGTAGTGGCAGCAACAGAGGAGTGTGGGAATGAGGGGAAGATCATGATCATGTGGGGCAACCCATAAAGCCAGGTTAGAAAGGTCTACGATAGCATTTAATGGATGCAAGACATCCATTCCCAGTATATCAGAAGTAGTGGTAGAGCTAATAAAAGGAGTGCAAGAGACAGTAAGATCACCAATAGTGACAAAAATGTCAGAGGAAGGTTTGCGGACAGGTACAGGGGTGCCTTCAAAGGTCTACACAGCACCAGCTGGGATGGTGTCACCAACATAGAAGTCCCTGCACAGCAGGGACACAACTGACCTAGTGTCTACTAGAAGAGTGTATGAGTGGCTTCCAAACCATGATTCAACATAGGGTCTGCCATGGTCATCTAAATGACAGGAAGAAAGGCGGCAACACCAAGAGGCCTCTTCCTGTCAGTAACGGTGAGGCCCCTCTCAAGGTGGAGACCCTGAGGGTGACAGGTTACAGCCAGACAAGATCTCCTGCAGTGTATGCTGCATATCCTGGAGCACCCAAGTCAAGGCTGGGGAGGGTATCCAAGGCTGGGAAGGGGGGCAGGTGGCTGTGGTTGCCAGACCCACTGTGTCTGCCAATTGTGGCCACTGTCAGGCCTGGATTAACCTCCTTACCCTTTGGGTTTCCACAACAGGCCCCTGCCCTTTGGTGGTGGAGGGGGTGGCCCCTCTACCTGCCTGTGGGTTACCACTGGAGCATATGATGTGCCTTTACCCACTGTTGGGGAGGGGGTTGAATCTGGAGCAGATGTGGTAAGTGCTGCTGCCACCTTAGGCTTGTCTCTACCCTTGCCATCCTGGGGCATAGCATCAGCCTTATCCTTATCAGATCATTCTTTCCTGGCTGCTTTGATATTGAGCTAGGCCCTAGTAGAATGGCTTAAAATGTCAGTCATAGGTTTAGTAGAATCTACAAGCATATCAATTTTGCTTTTAATGTCCGGGTGCATATTAGCCAAAAATAACCCTCTGAAGTCTGGGTTATCTGAGTCAAAAACAGCTTTTCCAGTAGAAAAAGCAGCAGCAATTTTTTCATAGAAACAGTGGGGATGTTCATCTCTCTCTTGCATGGTATTTACTTCTAATTGTGTACCATTTGCAGCTGGACAATATAAATCAGAAAGGTGTTTAAGCAAACCCTCAAAAGACTCATTGCTGGCCCTAGCTGTTGCAGGTAATCTCCCCCACATCTGAGCTGGAAAGGTCATCTGGCGGTATCAAGCCTGGTCCTGAGGGTTGGTGATGTCATACAAACTAAAGTTTCCCTTCAATTTAGTTCCATGCAGAAATATGGAGTCCCCCACCTTAAAATCACCCTGTATCTGTGCCACATGAATCAGGTATTTTAAGGGGACTGGTGGTCCCGGCACTGCTGGAATAGGAGTGGCCCCTGAGTCTTGGGGTGGATGGGGGGGGTTTAATGTGACAGCCAAAATCTGAGATGTGTGGGAAGGGGTAAAGAAGGATAAACAGGTGTATAGGATGTCGTGGCAGGATGGAGGGCAGAAACAGATGGCATAGAGGTGATTCCTACTGGGTGGGGGGGGCAAGGCCCTACCTCTTGGAGCAGTCTCACTGAAAACATGAGACTGTGCTCGCTCCTCAGTATCAGAGGCTGAACATAGTGACAAAGCTCAGCCTCTCAGAACAGGCTCACCAAATACATCAGACTGTGCCCAGTCCTCAAGGTCGGTGGCTAGGCATGGAGACAGAGCCCAATCTCTTGAAGCAGGATCCCTGAAAATATTGGACAGAGCCCATTCTTCAAGATGAGGGGGGTATTCCCCCATGGCTCAGCCTGTGTCATAGCCACACACACCCTGGATACTGCGAGTGTCAGAGGATGGCTCCCCATCCTCGAACTCTTGTTTTAAATCATCAATGGCTTTATTCAATTGGGACATGTCAGTCTGCTGCTGAATTAATTTAAAAGTCAAGTCCTGGTTTTCTTGCTGTGCCTTATTGGCAGAGTCAGTGGCCTCTAAGATGAGGTCCCGTGTTTGGTCATATTGATCCTAGAGTTCAGTGAGCTGTGTCGTTAAACTCGACCCGTTCAGTTAATTCCGAGTCGTGGCTTTTTAGCAATTTAAGCTGATCATTATAAGCCCCACAAGAAGCATAAAGCCCTGCTACTACAGCCCCTTTTATAAAATCAGGACTTTTCTTTTGAGTAACCCATTCCCGATAGCTATGTTCTACATGCTTTAAACCTCCTAGTTCATATTTCTCTTCCTCAGCCCAAAGTAATAACAGGTCATGTCCAGCCTGTTTAGAAACATAATCAACTATAAAATGTCCTAACTGTTCAGCCTTATTACTAGAGGCAGTCATTATGTTGTGGCTGTGTGTTATGGATAACTCCCTCCCCCGGGCCACTGGCATGTTCACCCAGAGTTGTCTGGAGATATAATAACAATACACACAAAAAATTATAATCCTAAGGGCACTTAAAGTATGGTGCCCCAACAAGCTATAAGCTGGAAAAGGTCGTAGTCAATAATTGTGTCTAATATCTGGGGTGCCAAAATGTTAGCAACAATAAAATAATAATAAGCAGTAATGATAAACAAATAATATGGGTTCTCATGAGCTGTGCCCAAATCAGACCATCCAGCACTTATGTAACATTTCAAAAACCCTTTATTAGGGGAATAAAGAAAAGGTAAAACTTATAGCAGGTTGCAGACTTCATAAACAGCTATGGCTACAGGAAGCATTCATGGCTACGGTCATCATGGAAGTCCTTCATAGGATCTGCTGCAACTCTTTGGACCCTTTTCAGAATGGCCATTGCAATGACACACACAGACCAGGGTCCCAGGCTGACACAATATATGCTTTTCCCTTACATAAGGCTGAGATATCATATTCAAAATATTTCTAAGAAATGTCATCATAGCTACTTTGTCAAGAACAATTCTAAGAATAAAAAGGAATAATATTTCATATGAAAAAGTGTGTACACTTGTTATAAAAACATTTCTGAAAATTAGGCTGAACATCTTATGTCAACAATCCATATTATCACATTGAAATTCTAGAGGCCTCAGACTGATAATAAGTCTTTCTCTATTTCTTAGCTTATAGAAGTTGCAAGTCACACTGCTCTGTTATCTATAAATAAATGTTGTTTTTGCCAAAAGGCTGAAAAATAACTTGTTTTTCATGTAGTTCATTATGAGTAAGCATTTTTGTGTATTTCACATTCTCTATAAGCCTAGTTTTCTCCCGGTCAGCATGACAGAACAGGTTTTCCCTATCTCTATATCAACCTCAGTGTAGGCCTCTATCTCCCTTCACAGCTAGTAAATAACACCTCCTTTGATCAAACTTATGAGACAACGAGACAAGGCTTGGAAAATGTATAAAATGAATCATTCTGTTTCTGGTTACCAAGCGTATTGGACTTTAAGGAACCAATGTAAGGCTAAGATAAGGAAGGCTAAAACAGACTATATTCGTAATAAACAATGTGAAGGGTTATCTAATGCTACTACTTTTTGGAAAACAATTAATACTTTGATAAGGCCTAATGTTTGTCAACCAGGTTCAATGAGGTTGAATGGTGACTTGTTGACTTGTCCATTGAAGATAGTTAATGAGTTTAACTTGAAATTTACTGCATTGCCTGATTCCTTTAGTGACCAGTCTGAGGTGAATTACCTAGGATTGACCGAAGATCTTACAGTTAATCATAAGTTGTATCTAAGGACTACTACTCCAAAGGAGGTAGAGAAGTTGCTGCGTTGTATTAAGAGGGATAGCTCAGCTGGTTCTGATGGCCTATGTCCTAGTTTACTGGCGGATGCTGCCTCAGTTATAGCACTTCCAATTAGTATTATTTTCAATCTGTCTTTTGTTACAGGTACTATACCTAACATATGGAAACATACTCTTGTCACTCCTATATTTAAATCTGGTTTACAACAGGAGTTTTGTAACTACAGACCTTTTCCATCTTGTCTGCTTTAGCTAAAGTTCAGGAAAGAATAGTTTATAATCAGTTGATTGGGTATGTGGATCGCTTTGGATTATTGTCTCAGAACCAACATGATTTTAGAAAGGGAAGGAGTACTGAGACTGCCTTGATCAAGTTCACGAACACGGTACTTAATGGCATGGATAAAGGGTGTCTGACGGGTGCCGTGTTCGTGGACTTGACCAGGGCATTCGATTCAGTTGATCACCAACTGTTGATTTCTAGACTTGAGTCATTGGGAGTTGGTGAGTCTTTCTTGGACTGGACGAGGGATTATTTAACAAATAGGTTCCAAAGGGTTAAATATAGGAGTGTTGTATCAGACTCTGTAATGGTTAACTGTGGGGTTTCACAAGGTTCTATTTTGGGGCCACTTTTGTTTTCTTTGTTTTTTGATCAACTAGGAAGTGTGATTAATAATGCTTCTCTAACACTTTATGCTGATGATGCAGTAATTTATATGCAGGGTTCGTCTGTTGGAGACCTAGGTGTTTCTTTAACAGAGGAAATGTGTAATTATCAGTCTTCACTTATGGCCTGTAAATTACTCTTAAATAAATCTAAGACAAAGGTGATGGTTTTTGGTACCCCATCTAGATTGAGATCTGAGGTTAGTAATTTGGAAATTAAATCTCTTGATGGATTACTGTTTGACTATGTAGACACATTTCAATATCTTGGGGTATTACTAGATTCTCATTTAAGCTACGAATCTCATTTTTTGAGGGTTACCTCAAGAATACATTGTAGATTGGGTTCTTTGTATAGAATCCGCTCATTTCTTATTCCTGAGTCTAGGCTGGTTATTTCAAAATGCTGCTTACTTCCCATTGTGAACTATGCAGCTATAATTACCGATACTGCTTCTGTGACAGTGATTTCAAAGAAATCCACTTTACTTCATTTGATAACTAAGTTTGCTTTAAATTGTTCTAAATTATCTCATCATTGTGTGATTCTGAAAGAAATGGGCTGGTTATCGGTTTCATAAATTTCCAATACTGTGTGGCCAAGTTTATATATAAAGTTATGGACTCTGGAATTCCATAGTATTTCAAAATTTTGAGACCATATAATGATGGTCATTATTCTAGACATAGGTCAGACAGTAGGTTTCTTGAGATTCCTTTCATGAAATCTAAAAGTGGACAAAGATCTTTTGCTTATATTGCTCCACTTATTTGGAATGAAATTCCTCATGACATTAGGTGGTTGTGTTCTGTCAAAAAGTTTGCTGATGCATCAAGGATGTATTTTGAATCCCAATTTAACTGTAATTGTTTTTTTATGAATTTTATATGTAACAAAGACATTCTTTGTCTGCAATTTGCTGTACTGTATATGTATGTTTGATTATGTATTGTTTGTATTTAATATATGTGGGTCGCACCTGTAAAAGGAACTTGTGTCCAGTGTGCTTACCCGTTAAGCGAATAAACAAACAAACAGCCGGTAAATAGTGTGGCATAATGTATAATTTGTTTTATAGAATATTGGGATATATTATTTCATTACAGGGCCTTATTCAACCCTATCACATATACCAAATGATATGTGAATAGAGGCACTATCTGCATATCATTTGGAATATTCCCCCATCTGAACACTTGAGATCAGTTTTTTATGTTTGCTAGTGCGCATGCGCAAGAAACATTATGTGGCAGCTTAGGAGAGAAGCGGGTTGTGGAGGTGCGGCACTGTGGTGTCCAGTGCTGGCACTGCATTTGTGGGCTTGGCAGTGTTCACCCAATGCAGACCCAGTGTTCTGTTGATGCTGGTTCTGCAGAAGTGCCACCAAGTTGAAACAATTTCACTGCTGCAATCACAGGCTGCCTTGTCATTGCAGTGTCAGCCATTCTGCTGCAATGAGGGAACCACCCATCATTGCAGGGTGGTACCTTGTCTGGTGTAACATTCCCGTCAACATGGCTGCACCATAGCCACCGCCTCAGAGCCCCATGAAAGCCTAAGGGGGTGCCCAATCCCCCTGTTGGCATGCCTCCAACCCAGTTCATTTGCAGATGGGTGACCTCACTCCCCGTTGGCATAATGTCCCCCCATTTGTTGTGTGCCAAGGGGGTTCCCACTCACCCTCAGCATCATGCCACCCCAAACAGTCTTTCTTTGCCGACAGGTGGCCCAATCCCCATTGACTTCAGTCCCCCTCCCCCAAAATGCAGGTGGCACACTGGTAGCCCACCCCAGCATAAAAAAACAAACATGAGAAAAAGGAAACCTTCCTGTGACATCTTTAGTTTAATTTGTGTCACTGAAACAAAGAAAACGGTGCCTCACATTCTCTCGTGCTCCTTCCCCAACCCACGCCCACATTCTGTGCACCCCACCTCCCCACACACACCCTGACCACATAGTTACCTCCAGAGCCCAGCACGATGATCTTCGTTGGACCAGGAACACGTCTGCACTCTTCAAAGCCAACCATGAACTGAAGAAATGCCGGTAAGCTGTATAATGGCATAAATAGGGTTTTTTCAACTTATGTGGATATCTCAGCAATTTGTTCAACTTTTGGCACCACATTTTCAACATGGGGTTTTTGGGACCCTTCCTCATGAATTCAGTCACTGTCATGGCGTTATTCGGTCCCGAAAGTCGATTTTGCAGTCACTGCCCTTAATCACCTTTTTAGACTAATTAATGAAATAGTGCAACTGTTCATAAGGTGGGCTCAAAAGTCTATGTTGCAAATTTTGTGGAAAAAATAAAAAAATTGACTGTTTTACGAATGTGCGTTGTACAGTTTCCAAGCACACTCTTAACTTCGTGAATTTGTAATATTTTCACTCCAGATTTTCAACCATTGGCATTTTTTCACACCTCCTTACAAACAGTACAGCCGTCATTTTTCACATCCTGGCCAAAATGTGTTTTTGCACTTCCAGTGCAGAATAGTGTGGTCGCCGAGGGAAATCAGTGTTTGGGACAGATTAAGAAAATCTCAGAGACTCTGTTCATGAGCAGAGGTCCTAATATGTTACAAGCTTGCGTTGTGCAGTTTCCACGCACCCTTGTAACTTCGCAAAGTTGTAGTATTTTCACTCAAGATTTTCAACACTGGCATTTTTTCAGACCTCCTTATGAACAGAACAGCTGTCATTTTTTACATACTGGCCAAAATATGTTTCCGCATTTCCGGCACACAATAGCAAGGTTGCTGTGGGAAGTCAGTGTTCAAGACAGATTAAGAAAATCACAGTGACATTGTTCATGAGCAGAGGTGCTAAAATGCCTATGTTGAAAATTTAGTGACAAAAGTCCATGAAATGACTGTGTTACAAGCGTACATTGTGCAGTTTCCATGCACCCTCATAATTTCGCACATTTGTAATATTTTCATTCCAGATTTTCAACATTGGCATTTTTTCACACCTCATTATAAACAGTACAGCTGTCATTTTTCATATCCTGCCTGAAATATGCATTTACACATCTGGCACAGAATAGCATGGTTGCTGTGGGAAATCAATGTTCAGGACAGATGAAGAAAATTATAGTGACAGTGTTCATGAGCAGAGGTCACAAAATGCCTGTGTTGAAAATTTGGTGAAATAACTCCACTAAGTGACTGTGTTACACGCATGCATTGCACAGTTTCCATGTATGCATGGAAGTTCAAGCATTTTTAATATTTTCACTATAGATTTTCAACATAGCCATCTCTTCACACCTCCCTATGAATGGTACAGCTGTCATTCTTCACATCCTGCCCCATCTGTGTTTACGTACATCTGGCACAGAAAATGACACGGTCGCTGTGGGAACTCAAAGTTTGCAACATATTAACAAAATCCCAGTGCCACTGTTCATGAGAAGAGGTCCCAAATGATTTCATGAGGTGTGGGTCACAAAAAAGGCCATGTTGAAAATTTGTAGTGCAAATACCAACAAACATCCAGGGTGTTAGGGTTTCTAACCATAACATCCCACCCTGTACAGATTGACAGGTATCAGGGGTGTGCCTTTGGATTGCCGACTGTAATGCTCATGCCATTCCATCCCCATCCCCCCACCCTGTGGCCAGTGACAGGCATCGAGGTGTGCCTTGGACTCATCAGCCACGGTGTTCATCCCATTCTCCCATTTCAGCGTATATCCTAATGGAATAGGGTGACTGTAAAGCTGAACACCCCAAGGCACACCTCAACACTTGTCGGTGTCTGCAGGATAGGGTGAGGTGAAATGGCATGAACATTATGGGCGATGACCCAAACGCATACTCCAATGCCTGTCTGTCTCTGCAGGGTGGAGGTGGGGTTGGCATGAAGTTCAATACTTCACTGCCATTCCTATTCTGCATCTGTCTAACTCCTGCTTTCCCAATACTAATACCAGCAAGCAAACATCAGGCATTGACAAATATTTGTTATTTATGGGAGATCACTGCTAAACGGAGATCGAAGTCTCATCAAGGAAGAAATAGCAATGTATTTTTAAGGGGACAT
Source organism: Neoceratodus forsteri (assembly GCA_016271365.2). Lineage (NCBI taxonomy): Eukaryota > Metazoa > Chordata > Ceratodontiformes > Ceratodontidae > Neoceratodus > Neoceratodus forsteri. The sequence continues at coordinate 408,862,836 of CM028133.1, read as the reverse complement.
TCCATCAGTGAAAATTAATGTTATATCAATAACATTATTCAAGAAACACTGTTTTGTTTTACTCTTTGTCCAGAATTGCTTATACTCAGCTCCACATGTTACATGTTATGTACAACCATAACATCTAAATGCTAAAACATTAAGTGCTATGCATCATCTGTCAGATCTGTCCCAAACAGACACAGTCACACTCTCCTTCTGGCCCAAATACAATATGGGTAAGCAGGGTGACAAACATGATGCCAATGTGTTCTAGATGCTTGCTGGACAAACACTGATCCACATTGCAGCACATGATGGAGGCAATCATGACCGCCCAATGGTACCAGCCTCAACCGCCAATGGAGCCCATCAGGGGGTCCCAACTCCTTCTCCTCTTCCTTCTGGAGCTCTACCGGATCATAATGTCACATGCTTAATAGCATACAATATTATGGCTAAACGGCTATAGCATAGTCCCTAACTGCTACCAGTGCAATACACCGTATACTGCTGTATGCGGTATTGCACCAGTAGCACTCTCCCAGGCAGAAGATATGACCTCTGCTGGGAGTGGGTTCCACAGAGCAGCTGCTGTGGCTCACAGGACTGAGCCACAGCAGCAGGAACCCAGGTGCTGCGTCTGTGACTGGGTTTGATTCCCGGTCCCAGAATCTTTTATTTTTCACACTTTTGTGAACTCCCCAGTTGAACCCCCCCAGAGTTGAGAATCTTTAGTGGGGGGGTTTGAGGGGGGAACAGCCCCCCATAACAGGGGTTGGGGGGGCAGAGACCCCCACAGAAAAAAGACATGCCTCATGGCAGAAATCACACTGTATTGGCAGCGTGATTTTGCCATGAGACATAATGTCTTGTGACATTATGACCCTGTGCCTTCTGGAGCTGCTCCACCACCATCCACCCTGATCCACCCACCATTCTCATCCCCAGTCCCTTTACTGACTTCAATCACTGTATCCATTGCACTGGTACCAGACAGAGTGTTCACATTATTGTCTTGTCCAAATCTCATTGAGGAGAGGTGATGCAGATGGGGGGGGCAGAGTGGAGATCAGCAGCAGTGCACTGGGAGGGGATGGAGTGGGGGGTGAGATAACACCCCTGGGGATCGATCAGCAAGGCATCATCAAATAGTAGTATTGGGGAGAGTGCAACCCAAGCAGGGAGACAGGTAGAGGAATTCCATCAGGGCCTGGAGGAGAGGCAATAAGGCTTCATTTATTAATTAATTAATTTATTTATTTATTTATTCATCCGGACATAACCTTTGAGCAAAATGCTCTTTTTCAAAGGTTCCACGTCTTGACAGGAGGACAACACAGAAAAGTCATTACAGAGTAAGGGTACACAAGTACAGAGACACAAAAAACAAGAAATAACAGCAATTGATCTATTTACAATTGTAAGCTATCGCATATAAAGGTACATATTGCAGTTAGTACAGTCCAAGGTACATGGTGAGTCCTGTGGGTTTAAGGAACTCATTTGGCAGGAGGTAAAGCAACCAGGGGAGGCATTGTCATTATTTCATATAAAGTCAGGAGGGGAGAGACTCAAAATAGGTTTTCACACCCTGTATGTTAATGCGGCTAAGAGAAGGGTCTGTCGTTAATTCAAGTCAAGGGAGGGTGGGTGTGTTAATTTTCTGTGCTGAACTGACCTAGTAGGAACATACTAGAGAGCAATTCTGAGGGAGGACCATACACAGAATAAGCTGGGGGGGAAGACAGGTGCTTTGAGACAATCACATTTGTGAATGGTCAAAGGCAGTGGAGGGACTTAAAACAGATTGCTGAGTTAAGGACAGTAGATAGAAGGCTCGTCGACAGGCTGTGGCTATGGAAGGCTCAGGTTTGAGGGCTGGCAAGTAGTAGTAGGAAATAGGAGTTTAAACTCAGGGGTACTGGGTAGTAGGGTAACAAATCAAAGAATGCATCCCAGGAGCAGGCTGACTCCAAGCTACAGGGTGTTAGCACTACAGGTTACCTGCAGTTACATACCTCAGCCTTGGCAAGGTGATGTCTTAGTTCCACCATGAAGACAGGGAGGCAATTAAAGAGTTAAAGGCATGCTGGGATCTCATTTAGCCAAGAAGGAGACCTGTATGAGAAGGACCATTGGCCAAGAGTAATTTTTCGGAAGGGGCTAGCAAGTGGGCTGCGAGTCTGCCTTTTGGTGTGGTACCCGGATCTACCTCACTGGAGCAGTTCTTTGAAGGCCAATGGAGCTTTACCTAGGAGAGATTTCATGCCAAACAGGTCAGGTCACTTGACTAGTTCCTGAGTTTACAGAAGGAGAGCTGCAGTGACAATGTGGGTGGCAGCTGCACCAAAAAGAACATCAGAAGCAGCAACCCAGGACAGCCATCAGTCAATCCATTATAATACCTATCAGAAGCATTCCACTTGGCTTTCAGCCTTTCACTTATGTCATCATCAGTGGGTGGGCAGTGGCTGGCTCATTAATTTTTTTGCCATCCTGTTGATTTAGTAGTCTGGGCTGGACTAGTCTACCCCAGCCCCCAAGCAGGAGCGAAGTCCAAAACCATTGGGTTCATTCTCTGCTACTGCCCAGATAGTAACTGCTTAGGAAAAACCTTATTTCTCTGCTCCACCATATGCATTAGTATTATTTTGAATGCTGAGGGTTAATAACAATGTTTCATAGGATGAAAGAGTCCTGGAAATCTATAGAAAGTAAAAAAACAAAACCCACATATATTCCCAATAGTGTCTATGGTGAAAATTGGAAAGAAAATAAGTCTTAATCATACTTATACCTGCAGGTGATAATAGCTCATTCTTAATTATTCTTCTCATCTCTTACTTTATTTACTCATTTTTAATATATGAATTGTGAAAATAATACCACACTAAAGCTTACAAAAATGTCCCCGTAATACAGTGCTTTCAAAAAGGATAATAGCACTGTTCTTCAGTGATAATAGTATCATTCAGAGCCTGTTACAGTATCATTCAGAGCTCTGAATGATATTATTATCATAAAAACTAAACACTGCAACCACAGCAGTCTCCCACGCCAGGCTATCCTACTACTGCTAATCAGAAAAAACCTACCACAATGCAGCTCATGATTTGCAGCTTCTTTACCGTGGGCAGGCAGAAAACTTTAAAAAACATGGTGGCCGAGTCTATGCCGCAGTACAGAATCCTCCCTTTTTTTTATTTCCTTCAAAAATGGATCTATTTTCTTCACCCTCATTCAGCCTGAATTCTCAAAAAAAGGTTGGAGAACAGTGTACCAAATCTGATGGCGGGAAGGTGGGTGAGGGGGAAGACACAGTGTGGCAGACTCGCGAGACAGTGTGGCGGTCGACCAGAACCAAAAGAGTCCTTTAGTGTGGTGGCCAACCGCCTGTCACAAAATAGTGAAAAAACAGATCCATATATTTAAAAAATAAAAGATATGTTAGTGTGCATGATAAGGCAATAAGCCCAGCTCAACGTTCTGGGGACATGGGAACCTCTTGAGCTTCGCTCTCTAGGTTCCCTATGTCCTCTGAATGTCTCAATGGGATTACTGCCTTATAATGCGCACTAACATCTCTATTATTCTATTTGTAATTATTCTTATAAGTAAGCAAAAGCACCATTCTGTTCTTGGTGCAACAGCTACTAAACACTTTTAACAACTGACTGCCCACCAAAATGCATCTAATAGCTGACAACTCATATTCCACTGCATAATGATAATCACACCATTGGCTGTCCACAGTTTGAACTTTGCAGACAAACAAGGCTTTGCCTGAGAGGTAACTGTCCAGGTAGCAGCAGAGAACAAACACAATGCTTTTGAACTTTGCTGCTGCATCACCATTACAGTGGGTTGGGGGTGCTGCCCAGTGACAGGACTTTCTGTGGCTCAGCTTGTGCAGATTAGATATGAATCTAAGGGTGTAAAATTTCAAATGAAGTACAGCAATCTGTCAGTGGCAGCAGTTAGTTCAGATCATTGATTTGGGGTTTCATTATATCGATATCGTTCAGCTTCAGTTAATGGTCACCAATATCACAGCTTCCTTTGTGTGCAGTAATGTATTTAGAGATTATGCTACAACATAACAAGTGCACACTATGGTCCACTAGTCTGTTCAGCAGAATGTGCGTGCACTTTTCAAATTACAAAAAAAAACATTATTATTAGAACAAGGTTTGTTTGCAGAAGTGCAGTTTTGTCTGTGGTGCGATTGCCAATAAAAAGAGTTTCCCTCTATTTGCAGGTTCCAGTGTTATATCAGTGGTGTGCCCTGTGTGTCAAATGATGACTTGCTGACAGTTCTAGTATCATGCCAGATCAGCTTGACAGATCAGGTTTAAATCACCGAGCTAGCTAACCTGGAACCAATGTTGCAACCAGTTTTTGACTTTTTCAATTCGGTGGTGATTTGGCCATCTGGTATTCATCTGGTGGCTGGCACCGATCTGGCATGACAGCAGCTCACAGCTCACACTGCAGCCCACAGCACAAGTTCCAACTGCAACTGCAGAAATCAAGAAAGTCCTATTGTTCTCATACAGAGAATGTGGGTGAATGCCTCCTCTCGCTAAGCTGGGCATCTAGGATTTTGTGTGCCCTAAAAAGTATTTCTGGTAAGTGTAGAAACAAACAAACACAAGAAACTGGCTAAACAGTCCTGTTTAGCCAGGTTCGGGTATTTATTTTGTTAAAAATACATAATTTGATCATACTTTAACTTTTTTGTAAGTTTAAACAGTAAAAAGAAAATGGCAGCCATCTTAGTGTTTATTTCCCCCACGACAAGTAAATTATACAAATAACCACTCATGATGTGTTTTTTTACCTTTTGTGAACAGTATTTCTCTGCACATGAACAGTAAAGCATGACAATTGCAAACTTTTTTTATTACTCAAACCGCCTGCATACCACCCAGCCGCTCACTGAATAACAGGTACAGTATGGGTTTACAGAGCATACTGCATTAGACAGTCCCAAATATGTGAATGAACATTCACATATTTGGAACTGTCTATTACAGTATTCCCTGCATCCCATACTGTACCTGTCATTGGCCCGGCGGCCGGTCGGTATGCGAGTGGGTTGCAACCGCCCGTCGATGACGTGGGGAGCAGGGTGGTAAGGGTCTCGTGGGTGGGAGGGTGGGGTGCCACTGGATCACCAGGGAATTTTCATAAGGTGATTGATTGCGATCGCAGCAATGGGCGGGGGATACCACTAGACTACCAGGGAATAATATTGAGGACATTTACTGGTGATAGGAGAAATGGGAGGAAGGGGGGTACCACTAGACTACCAGGGAGCTATGGGTGCTTGTGGACAGTGTTCTGGGTGGGCGAGTGGCCACCCCTGGCTGGCAGCTGCTGTGTTGTGCCCTGCAATACAGCAGCCCACCTGTGGGTGGCCAGGAGTTGTTCCTACTATTTACAGGCTCAACTTTGAGCCCATCTATGCAGTGCAATGCAGGATTGTGGCAGCATATGCACCGCACATCCCGGGCTGAATATCGGGATGTGCCACATATGTATGGGCACGCCCCCTGCATCTGCACTGTTTACATTAACATTGGGATTTGTGGTACACCTGGCAGCCTTTTCAATATCCCACTGGGGCGCAGTGCAGGTTTGTGCCGGTGCAACTCTGTTACAGCAAGTGCAACCCCTTTGAATATCCTGGCCCACATGTCTAGCGGTCCCCCCATGCCGATTGCCAGCCCCAATGTAAAAAAAAAAAAGGTATTATTAATTAAACCCCGGGTGTCTAGTGATTCCCCGTCCCACTGACCACCAGCCCCAATGTAAAAAGAAAATGCATTATTAATTAGATCCCTGGTGTCTAGTGCTCACCCCCACCGATAGCTGGCCCTGATGTAAAAAAAGTTATTATTAATTAAACTTCTGGTGTCTAGTGATCCCCCATGCTGATCACCAGCCCCAATGTTAAAAAAATATATTAATTAAATCCTTGATGTCTAGTGGACCTTCCACCCCCTCACCCTATCAGGTAGTGCCCAGCCACTCTGCTCCTCCCCCACCCTGACACCAGGTGGGTGACCAGTACAGCCCTCCACTCTCCATCATGGCTGGCAGACTGACTGAGCTTGACTGAATGAGCACTTACTTGTACAAGCACATGCTCATTCATTGCCGGATCCCACTCATTCATTGAGCATTTTTTTGGAGGATGGAGACAAGAGCAGAGGGCTGTTCTCGTCCCCAGCAGGGTGTCGGGATGGGGTAAAATGGCATTGTGGACTCCCAGTGGTCCACAGTGTCATTCCCCCATCTGATCCCCCGCCGTGGACCAGAACAGCCCTCCGCTCTTGTCTGCAACCTTGCAAAATAACTTAATGAAGGAAGGGGGTCTGACCTGGCTGCCAATTAATGAGCACATGCTTGTACAAGTAGGTGCTTATTCATTTCAGCTCAGTAAGGTGGCCAGTCATGCTGGACAGTGAAGGGCTGTGCTGATTGTCCACTCAGGGTTGGGGTTGGGGGGATCAGGGTGGTGCAGCAGTACCTGAGGGGTGGGGGTTGGGGCCCACTAGACGTCAGGGATTTAATTAATAATATATAGAATAATACATGGGGGAGTACATAATGAGAATTTAATATACACCTGAGGGTGGGATGCAACATAAACCCCGAGGGTGAAGCCCAAGGTTTTTTTTAAAGCATCCGACCCTGAGGGTGTGCATAAGTTCAAGTTTTGCACTCCCACATGTGTTAGTCTGTATAATTACTGAGGAGTATTTTCTCACCATTAAAACACTATAAAGAAATTATACAAAACAGTACAGCTAGTAGATGGTGCTGCTGTTTAAACCATCAGATGATGATTAGACAAACTTTATAGCTCTCTAATCAAGTTTTTTTGCTGTGTGTGCTCTTTGTGATCATTACACCCCTTTTTTTTTTGTCAACTCTCTTGTCCATTTCATGATTCTGTCTGTGTGCCTAGTAACCTGTCTAGTAACTGGAGGATTGAGTCATGGTCATGTCAAGTGCCATTTTTATTTTCTTCTTTTTTTAATCAGCACACAAGGTGTCAAACCTGTAATGCAGCCTGTGGGACTGGTAGAAAATCTGGAGTGTAAAAATAGAAGTGTTTAAATCGTGACTAGAAAAGAAGTGTTGGTGACAGTGGAGTGGAGAGAAAGTATGTGTGGCCCGGGGTGACCAGACGGTATGGAGTAGGTGCATGCGCAGAAAGGAAACCCGGCACATGTTCGCCATTTTAACTCATGGATTATAATGGGAATTATAAACATGTTTTCCTATGAGAGAAAACCCTCCCCAGTTACTATATTTTTTTTACAGTGGAGATGGCGATCGGCGGGGTGGGGTGGGACCACTAGACACCAGGGATTTAATTAATTACATTTTACATTGGGCAGCAATCAGTGGGGGAGGGGTGCCCACTAGTACTCACCAGGAAAGTTTTTGACCATGAAGTGTGGGATTTTGCTAGCAAAATTTCACACTTTGCAGTTGATCTGAGCTCTGCAAATTAGTGATTTTTGCGAACTGCACTTTAAGAACTGCACAACATTCATGAATTCATTCACAGAGTGAATTTTGCTGTCTTCACCCATCTCTACTTATGGCACAGGCACCATCATCACTGAAAATTTCATGAAGAAATTCCATACCATTTAGTCTGTAGGCGAGAGCAAAAATACCCAATGCTAAGTATAGGGAAAAAAACATTTTTTTTTTCACTTTTGTGACCCTCCATATCTTGAAAACCATCCAAGATGCAGTTATGAAACTGTTCCCTTTTTGAGACTCTGACAGCCTGTTGGAACATGCCAAATTTTGTGCTATTTTATCAAACAATTGCAAAGTTATTAAGATGCAAAAAGTTGAATTTAACATTGAACTGCTGGCCCAACCCGAACTATAGAGGTGCTACTGTGCTCCTATAAATATTATAGTGGCATAGTAGCGCCACTATATTTAGTGTTGAGCAGGCAGTTTAATGTTAATCCCCAAAGTTTGCACTTTAATAACTTCACAACTGTTCAGTGGATTTATACAGAATTTTGCATGCGTGGTCTCATGGGGTAGGTCCCTTAATGTGCTGACTTATGTTCTGGTCAGATGTGCAGATTCAGAGATCTGTATAGTGATAAAAGTGAATTTGGGGGGTGTTTTTTTGTTGACCTGTAGTACCAAGGTGATCTGGAATTTTGGTCTGAAATTTTCAGAGAAGAAAGGGCCTGCCCCACAATAGTGCCTTTCACTGGTTTGGAGAAAAAAATATCAATCCATTACAAAGTTATTCATTTTTAAAATGTTGGTTCTGAGCATGCTCAGTAAGCACGTTAAGATAGCTCTATGAAATAAAAAAAGAATCCTTTTTCGTATGGGGCCAATCCTTTTTCATTAGGAAAAAATCCTTTTTTGTTTTCCACCATCTTGTTTCTGTTTAAAAAAACAAATCAAAACTCACAAAATTGAAATCCTGCAGAGAGATCAAGACATTTATTTTGCTCATGGACTCTATTAGGTGCCTTTTGCACTTAACTGTTGGAAAAGTGACCCACAAATGTGTTTTTTATTCACATTTTAAATCATTTTTGTGATTCGCTTCCTCTTTTTTCGTATGGCCTGTTTCATTTATACAAAAAAGGATCCCAACTCATAAATTTTGCTTTTTCCCTGTTGTTTGGTGATACTCCCCACCCTCTGATCACCTTCCCCATATTTATTTAATGTTTCCCTGGTGCCTAGTGGTAGCTCCCTACCCGCCGATTACCTTCCTTGTATGTTTTATTATTTCCCTGGTGTCTAGTGACATTCCCCTCTCCAGATTCCAGCCCTATATTTTTTTCATCTTTCCCCATTGTCTAGTGGTACCCTCAATTCAATTCAATCCACTTTATTTTTAAAAAGGTGCTATTTCAAATTATCATAGTGCCCACACACTAAAATCAATAAATATTCAGCCATAAAATCCACAAAACATTAACTCAATCATTACAGTCAAGAAAGGCAAGTTCAAACAAATAGATTTTAAAGCGGTTTTAAAGCCCTATACAGTCAAGCATTCTTGTATCTGATGAGGTAGATAATTCCACAGGGTAGGGTGCGTGAACTCAAATGCACGAGCCCCAGATGTCTTCAGCTGAAACCTGGGTACCACTAGCGATCCCTCATTCGTGGAGCAGAGTGGTTGAAGATGGTAGTAGGGATAAAGGAGCTCTTGCAGATAGCTCAGACCCTGTCTATGTAGGGCTTTATAGGTCAGCAAGCTGATATTGAAGGTGATCTGCCACTGAACTGGCAGCCAATGCAGTTCATGCTGCACAGGTGTAATATGACTGGATTGAGACAACCCAGTCAGCAACCTGGCTGCAGTGTTCTACACCAGCTGCAAGTGGTAGATATCAACCCCTGGCAGCCCTAGGTACAGGGAGTTACAGTAATCATGGCAGGAGGTCACAAAGGCGTGAACCAAAGATGGAAGGTCACCAGGTAAAGCAAGGTGCTTAATCCGGATGATATTCCTCAGATGGTAGAAAGAGGATTTGATGATGGCAGACACCTGAGAATGTAGCCTATCATCAAAAATAACACCCAGATTCCACACCTGCTCAGATATCAGCAGCTGTCGGCCCCCAAGCCAAAGCCCAGAAGCCTGGCCAGCTGCCGATCCCTCTACTCGGTGACCTGGTCCACTACCAACACCTTATTCTTGTCAGGATTCATCTTCAACCAGCTGGTAAACATTCAGTCCTGGATCTCAGCTAGACAGTTGTTAAACACAGAAACCAAAGTGTTCTGTTCGGGCACAAAAGACAGGTAGAGCTGGATATCATCTGCATAGCAGTGAAAACCCATCCCATGCCATCTTACAATGTCTCCCTATGGCAGCATATACACCACGAACAACATGGGGAATAGCACTGAGCCCTGTGCCACCCCACATGGCACAGAGAATGAGTCAGAGGAATAAACTCCAGACACCACCCTCTGAGATCTGCCAGTGAGAAAAGAATGGGACCATCTGAGGACTGTACCAGACAGGCCACAGATGAATCACAGATGCTCAAGCAGCACCCCATGGTCCATGTTGTCAAACGCTGCAGAGAGATCAAGAAGAACCAAGATGGAACAGCTCTTCCAATCCCTCACTTTCAGCAGATCATTAAGCACCTGAACAAGGGCAGTCTCTGTGCTATGCCTCTTCTGAAATCCGGACTGGAGAGGGTCATAGATATCAAGGATGGTTAAATGATTCTCCAGCTGCTGCACAACCACTTTCTCAATAACCTTCCCCACAAAGGGAAGGTTAGAGACTGATCTGTAGTTAGTGGGACAATCTGGGTCAAGAGATGCTTTTTTAAGGAGGGGTGTAACCACCACCTCCTTCAGGAAGTCCGGAATCTCACCAGACTGCAATGAACATCAGACTGTCTCTTCAAGGACCTGGCAGATGACATCAACACACCCCACTGGGAGGCGAGTTGGACCCGGACCCAAACTACAGCAGATCAGCCACATATTCTGTACAATCTGCATGACATGTACAATCTCCAGCCAGACAGAACTGCACCAACCAAACCAAGGAGTAACAACCTCCCACCGACCACCACCCCATTAGAGTGAGCTGTGCAGCTCTCGAATCTGATGTCAGCAACCATATCAGCAAAGAATCAAGCAAACTCATCACATTTTACCTGTGAAAACACTCTCCGAACCTGCAGACAGGATGGACTGCACAGTCTGTCCACTTTCAAAAGAGTTGAGCTGATCAATTCTGTGCTGCTGCAATCTCGTTGCACAGGAACTCTGCCTTCTTACATGAGATAGCCAATTGATAAACCCTGTAATGGTCCATCAATCTAAGCTTGTCAGCTTCAAGGCCAGATTTCCACCAACAATGTTCTATCCTTCAACCCACCCACCTCAGCTCCCTTAAGGTACCTTCAAACCACGGGGACCAAGGGTGAAGACTGATGGGAAGAACACAGACAGGAGCAATGGCATACAGAGCCTCTGTCACAGCCTTATTATATGCTTGCACCAAGTTTCAGGACCCTGCACCCCTTTGATCACTGTCTCTATATTTTTCAATATTTTCCTGGAGTCTAGTGGCACCCTCCACCCTCCAGTTGCTATCTCTATATTTACCACAAGCTATAATAACAAAAAACATCTCTTGATGTCTTAGTTTTTCTTAAACCATTTAAAAAAAATGGTCCCTCACCAATCCAACTCCCCACCTCGACCTCCCACTGAACACCCACCGTTTCACACACCCACACACCCACCTCACATCCTCACTCACCTGAACAGATCCAAGGGCAAAGATCCACTCTCCAGTCAAAGACATGTCTTGCTGCTGGAACCACTGACTGCAATATGAGAAACATGTGGTTCAATACTCTATAACAGAATATATTCGCATCCCCTAATATTAGCGCTAGGAGTCCCTTAAACTTATTCGCGCCCACTAGTGTTCACGGTTTTCACCATGTGCTAAAATTAAAAGGAGTCTAAGAATAAGAAACACAGATTTAAGTTGTACTTTCTTATAGCTCTTCTGAAAAACACTGGCAAATACATTTAATTGATGTAGGGGATGTCTTGAGCGAGCAGCTTACGCAGTCTGGAAATCGATACTGATACTGCAAACAGCATCATTGCAGAACTCAGAATGGGGGGAGGCAAACTAGCTAGGCATCATCGGCCTCCTTTTGCCTTTATGATCTTAGTATTGCCCTTAGTATGTATGTAATGTCAGTTTTTGAATGAAGCAGTATGGAGGGTATCGGTTTCCACTTGTGAAATACTTAACTAGTGTAGAGTGTGAGGCAGATACCCTCGATGCTGGATACTGAAAAACTAGATACTTTCCTTAGTAATCTTTTCATTTTGAGATATGTTTGCAAATCATAAAGTTCTTCACAGACTGTTCAACTGGTTTATTTCGTTGAGATCAGGCAGCAGATTGCACTCCTGAGTATTCTACATCATGACTGGTGAAATTATAGGAACTATTAGCTTCAATGGTAGCATAATACCCATGGAATGGTTCTGCAGGCACAGAGATGGAAACTATATTAGTGCTTTGGAAAACCAAAGCACTTTCACACTCACTCAGATGCAATTTCTAGGTTAATGAAACATTCAGGATAATCACTTTCAATAAATCTCTTCACCCTCAAAGTTCATAAGAACTTTTTCAACAATAGACTGTAATATTGTAACGGGCTATAATGTATAGATCTTCTGATCAGTTTCCAGCTATCATCTGGCATCTGTATTTTTGGAAATATTTGCTATCCCTTTAAATTCGCCCTTTTTTCTAAAACGCTAATATAGCAAAAATAAAATGATAGTGAATATTTCCTGGTATACAGTATATTTCAATTGGGTTTTTAACTTTGATGCAATAATGCAAGCAATATAGCCCCTTTATGTATGGTCAAATATTAAGGCATGCTTCAGCAATAGAGGGCACCTGAATATGAGCAAAAATAAGCAAGGGCACCAGTTAACACTATGGCATATTAGTTCAGTGTCCTGTTATATTCTGATACAAATCTTATACATATTGGACTAAGTTCATAGAAGATTTTAGTTTTACCCTTAATGCTATGACTAAAGTGTACAGTAGACTATACCAGGGTGGATTGTCAGCAGTGCAAAAGCAAAACTGTACAATTGGGTGTCAATAAAGCCCTGACAGTCTCTAGCAGTAGGAAGTTTGTTAATGTAACAGAAATAGGTAGGAATGTTGGTTAACAGTTCAGCATGTCCAATCTATTGAGCTATTGCAATCTATTTGGACATGGCCTACTTAGACTTTAGCAAGGCATTTGACACAGTCCCACACAAAAGATTAATAGTCAGATTAACCAGCCTGGGAGTGGGTCCCAGGGTGGTAGCCTGGGTAAAACATTGGCTGCACAACAGGACACAGAAGGTAATTGTAAATGGAGTCCACTCTGAAGAAAGAGGGGTTACTAGTGGGGTACCGCAGGGTTCAGTATTGGGTCCAGTCCTTTTTAATGTCTTCATCAGTGACATTGCAGAGGGACTGGAAGGAAAAGTATGCCTTTTTGCAGATGACACAAAGATCTGCAACAGGGTTGATACACAAGAAGGTGTGGAAAGGATGAAAAGGACTTGGCAAGGTTGGAGGAATGGTCAGAAGTATGGCAGCTAGGATTCAATGCAAAGAAGGGTAAAATAATGCACCTGGGAAACAAGAACCCGTGAAGAATACACAATGGGTGAGGAGGTAGTAACAACAACAAAAATGAAGGGACCTGGGGTAATCATATCAGATGACCTTAAGGTTAGCAAGCAATGTGAGAAGGCAGTAGGAGGGCTGGGGGTATACTGGGATGTATAGGGAGAGGCATCAGCAGCAGAAAACAGGAAGTTGTTATCCCTCTGTACAGACAGTTGGTGAGACCCCATCTGAGTACTGTGTCCAGTTCTGGAGACCCCATCTCCACAAGGACATAGACAGGATAGAGGCAGTCCAGAGGAGGGCAACTAAAATGGTGCAGGGTCTGCAAGAGAAGCCGTATGAGGAGAGACTAAAGGAGCTTAATATGTATACCCTTGAGGAAAGAAAGAGAGGGGACATGATAGAAACTTTTAAGTACCTCAGTGGAATCAACAAAGTCCAAGAGGGTAGCATCTTTCAGAAAAGAGACGTTGCAAGAACAAGGGACACAATTTAAAGATAGAAGGAGGCGGTTCTAGGGCAATGAGGAAGTATTATTTCACAGAGAGGGTAGTGGATGCATGGAACAGCCTTCCTGAGGAGGTTGTGGGGTCTAAAACTGTGGGAGAATTCAAGAATGCATGGGACAGACATAAGGCAATTCTTGTGGGGATAGGAAGAAATAGGCTGTTGGTTAACTAGGATCTGCGGCCTATCCTGTAGGTAGGGAAATGGGCAGACTAGATGGGCCAAGTGGTCCTTATCTGCCATCAAAGTCTATGTTTCTATGTTTCTATGTTATTTCTCTTCTTCATTTGATCAGGTTGCGTTCATCAACAAAGAATCTTGCTTCCTAGTATCCCCTTAGTGAGCGGGCTTCTTTTAGTCTTTTTGTCAAGAAAACTACACCCTCATATCTTGTAAATATTATTTGGCTCCATGTGACAGATAACTCATTTCATGTAGCTGTTAGAGATGTATGCGATTGCATTCATTTGTTTACACACTTCATACTAGGTCCTGTAATTATCCTGGGGGTTTGCATTTATGGGTTATTGAAATCTCATTGTCCCTGAGTGCAGCATTAGCATATGAGTACATAATTTGTAATCACCCTTTAGACTCCACAGTATGCCTGTCTGCTTAATTAGACAAGTTTCAGGAAGGTGTGAAATATCACATTTACCTTCAGTTAAATTTGCAAACTGAGTTGTAATGCAGGGTTTTCCCTTTAAACTGAATTCAGTTTATGTGTTTACAGTTGGTTTTTGCAGGATATCTGTTCTTTCAGCATAGAGATACATAGTGTAAATGGTTGATGCGACATCATGTTCTCATATGCTAATGCAGCTCTTATGGACAATGAGATTTCATCAGCCATAAAATGGAGACCCCAATGTAGTCACAGGAGGCTACCCTGAACAGTGAAAACAAACTAAAGCAAACACATATAGCCCTAACAACTACAGGACAACAGTTGTCGGTTGACATGGAAACATAACATTTACATGATATAAGGGTGTTGTTTTCTTTTAAACACACTGAGATCCCCTTAGGTTGTAGTTCATGAGGGAGACTGAGTAACCAGCAAGGACTTAGCAGGAACATACAGTATTGCCAAAATGTTCTATCAGGAAATTTACATAGTTACTGCATTTTCAAAGGGAAACAGTCAGCCCAGTGTTGTTGACCGTGGTCACTGCAGTAGATGGCAGCTAGCAGTCACTATGGCTGCATTTGTGAAGAGAGTGACTATGGACACTTTCACTACCAGATCCACCCAGGAGGTAACAATTGCTATGTCCTCTGCTCCTACTGCCATTTGTGCGGGTTAGGGTGGTGGGTGCAAAGCAATGTCCACACCTGCAGATAGATGAGGTCAGTTTGCAATAATTGGGACTGCACGTTCTGGGAGTCAGAGTGGTTTGTGGCCTGAAGTCATCATGCACTTTCATGAGGGGCAGTTATCTAATTTTCTTTCAGAAGAAAAAAAAAACTCCTTCACATGTTCAAGCTGCTAATTTGGCTATCTATCACCTTGCAGATGTTCTCAGCAGATAATCTCCAGATAGGTGCAGCAGTTCAGCAGCCTGCAGTCACAGACCCAGTCAGTGCAAGGTCAAGGTGCTACCAGCCTGAAATTAAAGCAACAGTGGTCAGCTGTCTTTGTTGTGAAGCTTGTGTTTGAGGAATCAGCTTGCTCACTCAATCACTAGGCACCTGAAGCAAATACTGATTGTCTCTGTTTCAGAAAAACATTCTGGATTACTGTTTGGAATGGGCCATGGAGGTTAGACTCTTTTCACATGCTACAATTGAGGAGGGTTTGAACAGGCTGTGATTGAAGGACATATTACTTTGATGAGTGCTCAGTGCTGGGACACTCTTAAAGGATTGGGACTGGATTGTTTTGCACTGCTGGGGTTACAGTAAAGTAAATATGTAAGTAAGTAAAGTTTTATTTGCATTTGGCACCCAGTTCCAGAGGCTCTGGGCACCATTACAGGAAAATCAAGGTTTTATGCAGCTTTTATAATAAATAAATTCATTAGCTTATAAAATCAGTTAAAACCATCTAAGAAAGCTTTATTAAAAAGATAGGTCTTCAGGTTCCTTTTAAATTCTTCCACCAATGGGGCCTCCCTCAAATATTTTGGCAGTAAGTTCCAAAGGGCCGGGCCAGCCATCTCAAAGGAGCGATCTCCCAAGGTTTTCAGCCTGGCCCTTGGAATCACCTGGAGGCCCTTAGTGGAGGAGTGGTGGAGACATTCCAAGATGGCTGAAGTAAATAGGTCAGACAGGTAACCGGGGCCCAAGCCATACAGGGCCTTCTAGGTGAGCAAGCCCACCTTGAAGATAATCCTCCACCTGACAGGCAGCCAGTACAGATTTCATAGGACTAAGGTTACATGACAGGACCTAGGCAGGCCCATCAGCAACCTGGCCACCATATTCTGCACTAGCTGCAATCCTCGGAGGATTCTTCCATTGACCTCGAAGTACAGAGTATTACAGTAGTCCATCCTGGAAGTCACAATGGCATGTACCAGTGATGGCAGGTCTTCTGGCAGAATCAAGGATCTAATTCTGGTGACATTCCTTAAGTGGTAGAAACCACTTCTGACAACAGATGACACCTGTGCTTCAAGTGTCAGCCTGTCATCAAGGATGACACCCAGATTTTTCACCTTGGGGGAAGCCATCAACTGAATGGATCCCAGGACTAAACCTGTCACGACTCTGGAGGCATCCCCATAATGCCAGCGACCAGGCTCAGTCACCAGCACCTCTGTCTTATCAGGGTTCAGCCTCAGCCAGTTAGAGGACATCCAGTCCTGAATTTCAGCCAGGCATTTATTTAGCACTTCCACAGTACAATACAGTGCAGTTAATAAAAAAGGTACCATACATAATTCTATGTTTACTGTAAGGCTTTTCAAGGGATTGTCTACCCAAGTTGCAGTTTTTGTGGTATTTCATCTCCTTAATTTCTGTTAAGACAGGACCATATAAATCAGAAGACTGTGTTTTGTAATTTTAGGTGGGCTGTTTTTTCACCCTGCTAGAAACTTAACCATATGCACTTCATTCCAACATTTAGCACTTGTTCTGACTGCAATACCAGTTTCAAAGCACCAGACAAGTAGGTTGTGGGGTAGGAAACATTCTGTCAGTAGAATTGTGCCGATAGAGTCAAATTCCCAGAAACAATTATGTAAGGTGGTTATGTCCCAGGTTTTTCCACCAGAACAAGTTTTTAAGTTGTGTAGTCCAAGTCAAAATCATTTAGTGGTCTCACAGCTAACAGATAAGAGGGTTCCAGAGAATATGTGGGACATTCCATGGTTGTGTGATTATGGCAGGTTAAATGTTAAGGGGAACCATAAGCATAAGTCAGTTGATGAAAAAGTATGTCCCTATGCAGATCGTGAGGCTACTATAGAATCTATGGAACGTTTTTTACCGGAATGTCCTTTCGTTATAGGATTCTGGCAATTTTTTTGCTAACAGGTGGAAACTTTCTTGGATGGTAAGACTCACCTATGAGTGTATAGTTCTAGATGATTTTCCTTCACAACTTACGAAGTATAACAGCACCTTGACTGCATTGTTCGCATGCCTAAACTTTTATTTGTGGCAGGTGAGATGTCATCTGGTGCTACAACAGCTAAGAATGTACTATATGTCAATTGCAAAAATGTATGAAACAGCTTTATTGGAGAACTGTTACATTGTGGTGGAAGAACTTAATATTTTTCAAACCAAGATATAGAGCAGAAGGCATGGATCAGGTACGAGAAACATGATAAACAGCGGACAATGTTTTCAGGTTGTTTTAAATTAATTAAGAATCTAGCCGCAAACAAGACTTTTCACCATATACTGTAGTTTGTTTGTAGATTTGTCTTTGTTTCTTGTTTTCTTAATGGTTCATTGTATTTCTTTTCAATAGACTGTATGTATGAGGGGAGGGTGGAATGTGGGTGTTGCTTGAATAGGTTATAGGATTTATTTTGTGGTACATGTTGTTATAATGTCAATGACTGTGTTTTGATACTATCTTTGTATTGGTTATGATTTTCATTGAACAAAATTCCCCTAATTTTCATTGATAAGTGCCAAGTTCCACCTGGATAGTTACCAGAGATGGGCAGAAGGGACCTCAGTTTAACATACCACCTGAAAGACGGCACCTTAACAGTACTGGTATGAACATGATCCCAAGTACCAGGTATGGGGTTAGAACCCATGACCTTCTAATTTTTCAGCCCCAGAGGTGAGTGTGTTTGCCTCCTGACCCTGTACAAAAGAAAACATTCCCTCACAGATCTGACCCACCCCATCCCAACCTCCCAGTGAGCACCCACCATCCCACACCCCCTACAAACCCTCACTCACCTGAACAGGTCTGAGGGCAAAAATCCACTCTCTGATCAAAGACACATCTTGCTCCTGGAACCACTGACTCCAATATGAGAAACTAAGGTAAGTGCTGTTCAATGTATTTCAATTAGGTTTTTAACTTTGATGCATAACTTTGTCATTTTTGTATATTTTGAGATCACATTTTCAACATGGCCTCTTTGGGACCCCACCTCATGACCAAGAGTTGTGTAATTTTGCAAATCAAGCCTGAAAGGCGATTTCATGATCATTTGGTGAAATAATAATAATAATAGTATTATTCTTTATTTATATCACACCTTTCTGAAACCAAGGTGCCTTAACAATAATCTTCATAAAACAATAAATAAAATACACATACAATAATACTGAATTCATAAAATATGTTAAAAATATCATCATCAGTGGAAAGCTTTCAACCACAGATGGGTCTTTAAAGCCCATTTAAATTCTTCCACAGACATGCACTCCTGCAGCAGACAGGGTAGAGAATTCCAGAGGGTTGGGGCCATGTACATAAAAGCACGGGCCCCCAAAGATTTCAAAGAAACCCTCGGAACCTCTAGCAACCCCTCATCCACCAAGTGGAGCGATCACTTAGGGAAATAGGGTACCAGGAGCTCTTTCAAGTAGTCTGGGCCCAGTCCATGTACGGCTTTGTAAGTCAGAAGACTGACTTTGAAGGTGATTCACCACTGTATTGGCAGCCAGTGCAGTTCACGCAGCACTGGAGAAGTATGACAGGCACGAGGAGTACCCATCAATAGCTAGGCCACAGCATTCTGCATGAGCTGCAAGCAGCGCATATCAACCCCAGGTAGCCCTAGATAAAGGGAGTTGCAATAGTCAAGGTGTGAGGTCACAAAAGCATTGTCCAATGTAGGCAGATCACTGGATGAAAATAGGTGCTTAATCCTGGAGATGTTCCTCAGATGGTAAAAGGATGATCTGATGACTGCTGACACCTGGGATTGTAGCATCAGCCCATCATCAAAAATCACCCCCTGGTTCTACACCTGTTCAGAGGCTGGGAGCTGGGAGCCACCCAGAAATAATCCTGAAGGCAAACCGGCTCCCATCCCCTCTATCTGGTGGCCCAAGTCCATGACCATCACCTCTGTCTTCTCTGAGTTCAACCTCAGCCAGCTCACATTCATCCAGTTCTGGATTTTAGTGAGGCAGTTGTTAAATACTGAAAAAGCTTTATCCTGGTTGGGAGCAAAAGATAGCTAGATTCAGTATCATTGGCATAGTAGTGAAACCTCAGTCCATACCTTCTTACAATGTCTCTGAAGGGAAGCATGTACACTGCAAACAACATGGGGGACAACACCAATCCCTGAGGAACCCCACATGATAGAGACACTGGCAGAGGAGTTTATCCCTGACACCACCCTCTGAGTTCTGCCAGTGAGGAATGATCTAAATCACCAGAGTATTGTACTAGACAGTCCACAGATGAACCTCAGGTGTTTGAGAAGTACTCCATGGTCCACAGTGACAAATGTTGAAGAGAGAGATTGAGAAGAGCCAAGATAGAACGTCTCTTTCGATCTCTTGCCATCAAGAGATCATTGAGCACCCGAACCAGCACAGTCTCGGTACTATGCCTCTTTTGAAAACCAGACTGGAGTGGTTCATAAATGTCATGGATGGTCAAATGGTTCTCCAGTTGTACGGTCACTACTTTCTCAGTCACCTTCCCCACAAAGGGAAGGTTAGAGATTGGTCTGTAGCTAGCATGGCATTCTGGGTCCAAAGAAGCTTTCTTCAGTAGGGGCGTTACCACCGCCTCCTTCAGGGAGCTAGGACACTCACCTGTCTTCAAGGAGCACCAGACTATCTGCACTAGGACTGGGCTGATAACATCACAACAACCCTTTATCAAGGCAGTTGGGCCCAGATCCAAACTACAGCATGTAGTGTGCATACCCTGGACAATCTGCATGACATCAATGAACTCTGGCCAGTCAAAGGAACTCCAGGAGAGCCCAGGGGCAGTGACCAGGCACCAATCCATCACTTCTCCCATACAGGATGCAGGTTGGAGTACCGCCATGATGTCAGCCACCTTAGCCACAAAGAAGAGAGCAAGCTCTTCACATTCTACTTGTGAAAAGGCTCTTTGAACCTGCAGGCAGGCTGGGTTGCACAGTCTGTCTACAGTTGAAAGAGCTGCTCTGGTCAGCTCTAAGCAGCCGCAATCTCCTTGGACAGGAACTCTGCCTTCTTATGGGAGATTGCAGAATGATAGACTTGGTAATGTTCCATCAATCTAAGATGGTTGGTATCAAGGGCGGATCTCTACCAGCAATGCTCTAATCATCATCCTTGTCACTGCATCTTCCTCAAGGTCCCATCAAACCATGGAGACTGATGACAAAGGGGGAGAGGATGAACACAGACTGGAGCAATGATATCCAGAGCTGAGGAGATGGCTTTATTATAGGCCAAGGCCAAAGCATCCAGATCATTGCTCACACCAAGAAGCTCTGATAGGTCAAGCACTGCCACCAAGCTCTCAGAGCTTACATCTTGCAAAGGGCGGTACCTGACTATCTCTACAGGGGTAGGCCTACAAAGGGGGTGCAAAAACTGAACCCCACAGTGTAATGATGGGACCATCCAACAGGTTCCACCCCCAAATTGAAGGCTTCGATCCCTGACCACCTTTATGAGTGGCAGAAGTAACAACTTGTGTAAGGCCCAATGAAGTCATCAGTTGAAGGAAGTATTGTCCAAGTTGCAGGAGTTTGTCATCAACCCAGGCATTGAAGTCACCCAGGACCATTAGCCTGAGCAACTCAAATGATATGTGGATGATGAAGTTCACTACTTCCTGCAGGAACTGCTTCTCATCACCTGGTGGACGGTAGATGAAGGCGATCCCACAACCCACACCTGCCACTACAGTCCACTCAAATGACTCAGCTTCCTCTACTGGTACACTTGTGAGTCCCAGTTTGGTCTTGAAACAGACTGCAACCTTCCCCTGTGGTCCAACCTCAGGCGGTGTAACACTGAGTACCCAGCCGGAAAAGTAGCCTCTAATATGGGGCCTGCATTCTCATCCTGCCAGGTCTCAGTAATGCACACCAGATCCACTGACCCAAAGAGATCAGCAATAACTGCAGTCTTATTTCTGATGGATCAGGCATTACACAACACCACTCGGGTAAGACGGGCTTTTGGAGCTGCTTGAGCTACTTGCCCACCAATATTGGTGGTGCTCTTGGGCAGGATTTGAAAATTTTCACTGCCCTTGTTCATGAGGTAATGTCATAAGAAGGCTATGTTGAAAATGTGGGGTCAAAATATGTGAAAATGGCAAAGTTATGCACATCCAATAAAATGTTGCTATGCTCCCTCACAACTTTGGTAATTTTAAATATTTTCACCCCACATTTTCAACATAGCCATTTTTTACAGCAGTTCATGAATGTGACAGCTGTCATTTCTCAATCCTGGCCAAACTGTGCTTTTTCACCTATGTCACTGAATGACATTTCAGTGGAGATTTGAACATTCTCAGTACTTGGTTCATGAGGTGAGGTAATAAGATGGCTATGCTGACAATTTGGTTGCTGTTTTGCTACAAATGCAAGCACAGAGCCCTCTGTGTCCTGCAATTCCACAGCAATAGACATGTCTGCATGTATACAGGGATGGGAGCTTCCCACAAGCAAATGTGGATATGATTATACTATCTCAAAAAGTAAGGAAATTCTTTGCAGAAAACTCTATTAATGCACCATTTAGAGGTAAGACTCGAGTGAAAAAGTAGGGAAATGTGGTTTTAGGGTTTTCAACTCTAACCCCCCCCACACCTGAAGCAATTCAGGAGTTGAGTCTTCCTTAGGGTTGTCAGCCCTAAAGCTCAGCCCACTGCAGTAGCAATAAAGCTCAGATGTGATGGACACAAGTGTGTATGTTTCAGAAGTGTATACAATGGGGTGAGCTTTAGGGTTGACAACCCCAAGGAAGACTCCACCCCTGATTTGCTTCAAGTTGGGGGGGGTTAGGGTTTAATACCCTAAAACCACATTTCTCTACTTTTGTCATTGTAGTTTTCAACCTAAATGGTGCATTAATGGATTTTGTTTGCAAAGAACACACACACACACACACACACCATATAACTGGGCCAAAAATGCATCAAATAAATGTGCTGTTTTTATAGTTGGCAACTAAGTAAAAAATAAACATTTAGTTGCATGTTGTAAAATGAAAACCCATTTATTTTTCACTTACATGTGTTACTTAGGGTGACAGCCCCATCCATCCAATAAAAAACAGAATCTTCTATAACTGACAACCAATCACATTTCTCATTAGAAACTTAACTCAGCTGCTGCCATATTTTCCCACATAACTGCTGTTTACTGTACATCCTATCAAACTAAGTCTTTCCACTTTTTTATGCCAATATTTTTATTATTTCTTCACATTAAACAAAAAAAATTGCCTCCTGTTTCAAAACAGAGTACAAAAGTGCACAGTAAGGCATGGATATTTTTGAGACTCACAACCAAGGTAATTAACAAAATGTCAGCTGGAACCTTCTGAAACAGCTGTGACTCTGAAAAAGAAATCTACATTTTTAAGCTATCTCTGTTTAATGCAACTTATCTTCATTTGACAATCAGCTCTTCTGGGCCTGACACATAAGTCTTGACTCTAATTCTGTTGGAACAAAGGCTTAGCATATCACTTTTTGGAAATGATGCACTTAGATCCACCTCAGGCCTTACCCAAATATTATTTGATAAATTACCCAAAATAATAACAATTCAA
Source organism: Neoceratodus forsteri (assembly GCA_016271365.2). Classification (NCBI taxonomy): domain Eukaryota; kingdom Metazoa; phylum Chordata; order Ceratodontiformes; family Ceratodontidae; genus Neoceratodus; species Neoceratodus forsteri. The sequence goes on along the minus strand of CM028133.1, from coordinate 408,839,951 downwards.
ATATGATATTATCCTATGTTCTCCAGATTCAAGCATAATGACAAATGACACTGCTTACCACACTTATAATTATATGAAAAATAATATTTTATTTACACCTATACAATAATTCTAAATATTCCTCATTAGCATAAATATCAAGCATAAAACTGTAAACATCAACAAAATGGTTTCAGATAATCCAGCAAACTAAGAAAACACATTCTAACAAATAAGTATTGCAAAGAAATAAACAATATTTATTATGATAAATGGTAATAGTTATACTAAACTTTTATCATGCTTAGTATTTAACATAACTCTTACGCATAAAGAACATGCAACTCATAAGATCAATATCTCAGATTATTTCTGCATAAAACTTGTTTAAAAACATTATAGCATGTAAAATGTATTTTGTATGAGAACTGGCAACAACTCGTTACATCAGTGATTTGTACTATACTTTCATAAAACTCAGTTTTAACTTTTCAAATCATGCAAAATATTTTAGTTCAAAGCTTAAACTAGATACCCAGATTCTATAGTTGAAAGTAAGTTTCCTTCTTACTTTCCCAGATAAGCCAATATAAATTACTAAGACTATTAATTAGAATTAGTGAAAGTAATAAAATTAATACTTATATTTCTGGTTGTAGAAGTTTTTTTTTCCACTTAGAACTCTGGCAGAGTCTGGCTGTTGATGAAGAAGTCTCTTTAACAGCTAACCTTGACCCTGGAACTTCTTATAACATGGATACACTCTGCAAGTTAAACTTTTGCTGAAAATCAGTTCTTGGATTTGTTGAACACAGCTTTAATCTGCACAGTCCATAGCAATACTGGATTCAAAGAACTGTCTTGTGGACAACAAAGTTGTTTCAACAAATGGAACTTAATGACTGTTCATGTTTCATCTGCTTTTAAAACCTTAGGACACTAGACCTCTTTCTGTTCAGCACGCTGTACAGCTTGTGCATGTTTTAAAGGTAAGTCTGTTTCTGGTCCTCAGCAGGCAACATTACTTGTCAAAATGCTCAGCAAATAAAACACAGACCTTGCTTCATACACAATAAGAATGTCCTTGCATCTGGTTTTTGCACCTGGATATCTTCTGGCAGCACTGCATAAGCTTTTGGCTATCCTTAGGCTGGTCCCTGCTTTCCAAACAATTGTGGCCCAAAGTTATTTGGCCTAGCTACAGATTAAGGCTTTTATAATTCTGAGTTAAGCCAATGTAGATCTTTTTGTATCAATGTTTTTGCTCAGACTGAGTTGTGTCCAGACAAATTCATTAATGTGAAACTGCCCTGGTGATGACACCACCAGATTTTGATTGGCCTGAGTCACTAGAAGGTAGGACATCTCACAAGATAAATGATGACATACAGACATGCCTCCTAAGCCATCCCCTTTTTTCCTCAGACTTTAAATAAAAGTGTTAGTTAACCTAATTTAGACATTAAACTTACATATTCAGTTGTTTTATCTTAAACCAATTATTTTGTTATAATTCTGATGTTTCTGACATTCACACTTTTTAAATTACACTATTAAGGTTATAACTTCATAATTTCAATAAAACTTCTTAAAATAAAATCATAGTCTTGCTCTAAGTATTCTAAGCTGCAGAATGATATAAGATGTGTAAGAAAATCCCATTCTTAAAGTCTTTAAAACATTACCTTTTGTAGAAACAAATGAGGTTCTTTGTTCTTTTAAGGAAAGCAAGACATCACAGTCAGAAAAGTTAATTCACTATAAAGCTTTAGAATGTATTTCTCTCTATAGCAACACACTACAGATTTAATAGTCATATTGTTAGACTGCTTAAGATGTGAGCTATCACTAGATACCAGATTTGGTTAGTTTTCTGATAAGAAAATTATATTAAATACATTTTAATTATAACTCCAGAATTCTTCATTCTGCAATCTTGAAACTTGGTAAGCTTATTCATCATACTAATGTCTAATAACTGTCCAATTTTTGTAGTGGCAGTAGACTGCATCTTTAGACTATGAATACAACTTCTTATTTGTATACAAAGTAATGGGACTCTTAACTAATTTCCTAAGACAAGTTTTTCCTTGGTTGTACCAGTCACATGATCTCTTATCTGATTGTAGTCATGGATACCTTGCCCTGAAATGTCTACTGTAGGCTGGATTCAAAAACACATGGCTATAAATCTGTCACATCACAGGGATGCTTCTTTGATACCAGCTAACTTTGGCTGAATCCTCATCTTCATTTCCTCAGACCTCATTTACCATATGGCAAAGTGATGCTTAGGGAACAGAGATATTTTCCCTTTAAGCATTAAAGCCAGATACCTTATCTTAAGGTTTAATTAACTAACACTTTTTTGTTTTCTCTTATGAACTTATGCAAATAATAATCTTAACCAGAAATTGGTCCCATATAAAAATCACATAAAATAATAATAATTAAAAAAATTAATTCTCAATAATAAAAATAAAATAATGTTTCCTTCAAGGGTTTTGTCCCTACATTCCCCCCTTTTGAATTAAAATGCATCCCAAAAATGCATTTGTAATTCAAAATGATAATCCTACTATATATGGGTATATAGTTTTAATCATTGCAGGGGAAAACAAAACATAAAAGATAAAGTTGCATCATCATGTGGTAACTTATGACATCATCAGCACATTACATCATCACATATGACATCATATATGTGACATCACTAGATGACATCATTGAAGACATAACTTTTGCATAGATATGTGTACAGTACTACATGAACTAACATGATTAAACATGATTATAACTATGTACACTTCCAAAATAGCATTTTTTTGTTTTGAACATTTTACAAATACAACAAATTCTCTGTTCATTAACTTTAAAGATTAGCATTACAATTAACATTTTAGTTTAACTCTTGTTTGTTATTTCCATTCTTTTTAAATTCTTGTATATTTTTAAATCTTTAGTATTACAGTACAGATAAGGCTAGTAGTTACTTATTATTACATTTCATAAGTTCTGTCCCCCCTTCATGCTGAAGGCACTACTAAACTGGCACTTGTAACTTTACCAGTGTTAACCAAGATATCATTCCTTGATTGGAAGTTACATTTTTGGTATTACACGTATTTAAGTTTAAGCCCTTTGTGCAGTTTACCTTTATAGCAATCATAGTTACATTGGGATTTCTTAAATAAAATTACAAAAGTTTTTTTTACCATGTTGTTACCTCATTATACTTCTACTAAACCAAAATCAAACCTTTTACTATTTCTTTGTACATTTTTTTTATCAAATTAACATCAATCAAAATTTTTCCTCTGAATTTTTCTTATTTCTCAACATGTTATTTTCCTCATTGTTAACCACTTTAGGTTTACATCATCAACTACTTATGCCTCTTTAAATTTTGCTTTTATCTCTCTCTCTTTTAAAGTAATACTTTCTATTAGTCTACTCAAATACTGGAACAACACATATCTGAATTGCAAAGGATTTCCCCCCTTTCACATTTTGTTAACCACAGTTAGTTTGAAAAGTGACAAACTGTTTTTTGATTTATGTACTAGGGAAAAACATGTATTACTCTAGTGCACATGCCTAGGCAGTGAATCTTCAAATCTGTATCACTACTGCAGGTTAGGCACAATGATACAGTTTATAACACCTTTCCATTAACCTTAACAGAAAATTCATTATCTTCATCTGAAATTGTTGCAGTGAGTACATCACAATTTGGCACACTTGAGGAATAATGTATCCAGACCTCAAGGCTGGTGATGTTACTTTATTGGGTAAAGATTTTCCCTTAATTGTGACCACAGAATTTTGTCAGCTAGTCTTGTATACACACCCAGTTGTGCAAGTGCATCAATCCCAAGGCATGGGAGAAGTTAAACCTTGTATGTCATATAGGATATAGTATAATTTCTCTATTTGGAGTTTCAAAGGAAATGCCTATACTTTTCAAATGTTATTTGTGGTTGGAACATCTGTAACCATTCATTTTAAAACTGGGTAAACATGTGCACTGCTTGGGCAATACAAAACTTCACAAGCTCTGTTGTTGTCTGGCATTTTAGTGTTACCTCTGGTTTTGAGTGGCATCTTTTTTTCCACAGTCCTCAGTGGGTCTGGTACTTAAGAGTTCAATGTTTCTGTCAAATGCAGGATGGCACTGGAAAAACAGGACTTACTTTCTTTGTGAAGAAAGCTAGGCTTCTGTCTTAATTACAGATTTATCATGTCTTGTTTTGACACACAAGCCACATAAGTTTTACTTCTCCATTTAACCAATTTTTACAATTGCCAAAACTAAATACACCAATTCCATTTGAAACTACAAAATTCAGTTTAATCATTAAATCATTTTCTTCACAGTAGCATGAATTTCATTGTTTAGAAATTTTACTGACCTTTTCTAAATGGAATAGGCCTCTTCACCTGTGATCATAAGATTTTCTGGCCATAGTCTAGAATAGGTTTAAACCTCTTTGGACGGCAATTTCCAATGAAGCAATCATTACCTGTTTTGTTTGTAACATACACTGGATGTTTAATCACCATTTTACCCAATCTCAATTTTAACCAAACTTTACCTAAGGTCTTCTGAGCTTCCGCTCCATAACCCACAATTTGTAAGTTGTCAGAAAGGGTTTTCAGCTTCTTAGAGTCACCTAAGGCATCAGTTACTTTATTATAGAGACTTTTAGACATGAGATTTACTTCAGCCCCAGAATCAAGCAAAACCTTATGATTTAGACTGTTCCCAATGTTTATGTCACAGTAAAATCCTTCTGCTTTTCCTTTGGGAATTAAGTTGCCCAGGCAGAAATTTGTTTTCCTTTTTTGGCAACACAACAGTTTTACAATGACATTTTACACTGTTGTTGACACTAGTATTTTCAATTTCACTTGGCATCTAGTTTTTAAATCTTGTTCCAATCTTATTATCATTTTTAACAATAGTAGTTTTTGTAACCATGTCAGCAATAGTGTGGACAGGATCTACAAGTCACATAGTATTACTAGTCCCATCTGTACAGGGTACAGTTAAGGATGCATTTTTCACAGAAAAGAGAAAGTCAGGAGATGATTGCGAAACTTGGAGTACATAGCTTTGAATAAGAGCTTGTATTTTCTTTAGTTCCTTTTTTGTCTCATTTATCTCCTCTTGTGAATTTTTAATTATTTCCTTTAGCCTTGTACAATTATGTCTAGACCTGTTTGGAGTTGCACTGTAACATTGCTGATCATAATTAGAATAGTGGCACCCCCTGTGGTCAGTTTTGTTACCATGCTCACTGCCATACCCTGCACTTGGGCCTCCCCCCCTTTTGAAAGAGACTCCACTGTTGGTAGTGGTTTGAGTCTTGATAAGGCTGTTGAGCCCCAGGTGGACCAAGCATGGGCTCATATTGTTTTTCTTTGTTAGACAGAGGTAAATTCTCCCCTCCTTAGCTGGAGTATTAGAGGTGGTAGCCTTTAACACCTTAGCTTGAGGTACAGAGGAACTCCCTTTTTGCCTAATCTTGTGCTTTTTCTTGTATTTCTTGAATGTGTCATGCTCCAAATCAGAATAAGAATTCCTTTTCTGTCTAGGGAAAGTTTTATTTTTGCTCTGAGGTAATTCATTTTTTGAGTCAGATGATACACCCAGTGATATACCAGAATAGGTCAAACAATCATCTAACCTTTTGAATGGTTCCAGTGTTCCTTTAACTTGACTTTTACTTTGTAAACGTTCATACTTTTTTGTTAATTCAACCAAATCATTGTTAACTTGTGGAGAAGCATCTGATAGTTCAACTTTTTCTGTTTTCAAATTCAAACACTGTTCTTGACGTTGCTGTAACTCACTTTGCAATACAGCACTTTCAACCTTTAGCTTGATTAAGTCACAGTAGTTATTCAAAAGGTTATTTTTATGCTTATCTAAAAGTTTTTCTGAAATCTCTACCTGGCCTGCAAACCTACCACACTCAAAACATTTATCTTCCAACATTTTTTCCAGCTGTTGTATTCTTTCATTTCTACTTCTAATAAAAGTCAGCTGTGCTGGGGTACACATTACTGTCTTGGTGCTAAGCATATGTGCAGTTACAACTAATGTCATGGCTATGCAATAGTGTTTACAGACTTTTACAACAAGAAGTACGTATTCTTTTGAAAAACTGATGAAACTGCAATAACTTCTTACACAACAATTTAACAAACACTATCTTTTTTCTTGAGGCTTTAAAAGTTCTTGCTTTCTTTTTCTTGATGATTTACTGTTAGTGATTCTATTCTGTTCACTTGTATGCTTTAGCTCCCTTCTCTTTTGTTTAAGGTAACTTTAGACTCAGAAAAACAAAACAGAAAAGTATTATTTCTGCAATTTAGAAATCTTGCAAATTCTAACAATAAAAACATTTTTTCATACACTGTAAATGTGGATTGTCATTTACTAACAACTATATCCCGGATGAGCCCCCAAAGATGTCATAACAAAGCCTTATAATCTCACATTTTTTAATGATGCACTTAGATCCACCTTGGGCCTTACCCAAAAATTATTTTATAAATTACCCAAAATAATAACAATTCCAATATGATATTATCCTATGCTTTCCAGATTCAAGTATAATGGCAAATGACATTGCTTACCATACTTATAATTATATGAAAAATAATATATTATTTACACCTATACAATAATTCTAAATATTCCTCATTAGCATAAAATCAAGCATAATACTGTAAACATTGACAAAATTGTTTCAGATAATCCAGAAAACTAAGAAAACAAATTCTAGCAAATAAGCATTTCAAAGAAATAAGCAATATTTATTATTATAAATGGTAATAGTTATACTAAACTTTTATCATGGTTAGTATTTAACATAAACCTTACGCATAAGAACATGCAACTCATAAGATCAATATCTCAGATTATTTCTGCATAAAACTTGTTTTAAAACTTTATAGCATGTAAAATGTATTTTGTATGAGAACTGGTAACAACTCATTACATCAATGATTTGTACTGTACTTTCATGAAACTAAGTTTTAACTTTTCAAATCATGCAAAATATTTTAGTTCAAAGCTAAAACTAGATACCCGGATTCTATAGTTAAAAGTAAGTTTCCTTCTTACTTTCCCAAATAAGCCAATTTAAATTACCAAGGCTATTAATTAAAATTAGTGAAAGTAATACAATTAATACTTATGGTTCTGGTTGCAGAAATGGCTCTTTTTTCTCTGCTTACAACTCTGGCTGAGTCTGGCTGTTGATGAAAAAGTCTGTTTACCAGCTAACCTTGACCCTGGAACTTCGTTTAGCATGGATACACTCTACAAGTTAAACTTCTGATGAAAGTCAGTTCTTGGATTTGTAGAACACAGCTTCAATCTGCATAGTCTATAGCAATACTGGATTCAAAGAACTTTCTTGTGGTTAGCAAAGTTGTTTCAACAACTGGAACTTAATGACTGTTCATGTTTCATCTGCTTTTAAAACCTTAGGACACTAGACCTCTTTCTGTTCAGCATGCTGTATAGCTTGTGTGAGTTTTAAAGTTAAGTCTGTTTCTGGTCCTCAGCAGGCAACACTACTCATCAAAATGCTCAGCAAATAAAACACAGACTTTGCTTCATACACAATGATAATGTCCTTGCATCTGGTTTTTGCATCTAGATATCTTCTGGCAACACTGCATAAGCTTTTGGTTATCCTTAGGCTGGTCTCTTCATTCCATACAGGCATGGCCCAAAGTTCTTTGGCCTAGCTACAGCATAAAGCCTTTGGAATTCTTAGTTAAGCTAATGTAGATCTTTTTGCATCAATGTTTTTGCTCAGACTGAGTTCTGTCCAGACAAATTCACTAATATAAAACTGCCCTGGTGATGACATCACCAGATTTTGATTGGCCTGAGTCACTAGAAAGGTAGGACATCTCAAAGGATAAATGATGACACACAGACATGCCTCCTAAGCAATCCCCTTTTTTCCTCAGACTTGTTTCTGGTCAAAATTATTTTCTTTAAATAAAAGTCTTATTTAACCTAATTTAGACATTAAGGGTGGGATATTCAGAAGGGTTGCACATGGTGCAACACAGTTGCACCTTGCGCAACCCACCGATGTGCCCTGGTGCGATATTCAAAAGGGGAATGTGCCTGGCACAAATCCCGATGCGCCAGAGTGCATCAGTAATGTATGCAGCACAAGCAGGGGAGTGTGCCCATGCATACTCCACACATCCCGATATTCAGCCTGGGATGTGCTGAATCCATGCAGGCACAACCCCTACTTGCGCTGCACACAGTTGATCCAAAAAAAAGGAGCAACAGCTGGCCACCCACAGGTGAGCTGCCATATTGCAGGGTGCAACACAGCAGCTGCCAGCTGTGGGTGGCCACCCAAGCTCCAGCGGCACCTTTGTGGTGGTGCCCCCCATGCCTGATCACGGGCATTAGTATAGTAATAATGGTCCTATATCCCTGGTGGTCCAGTGGACCGCTCGCAGCCCGAGCGCAGGCATATGTAATGAAATAATAGTCCAATATCCCTGGTGGTCCAGTGGACCGCTTGCATCCTGATAGCAGGTGTCAGTAATATATTATGACAAACCAATCCATCCCTGGTGGTCCAGTGGTACACCTCTCCCCACCCACCCACTGGCGCCACTGCCCCGCTCCCCCTGGTCAGTGGTGGGCGGCAGCTCCCCACCCCGTGCCACCCCTGCACCCACCGACTGACTCCGTATGGTAGGGCTGTATGCCTATTGGTCCACAGCATGAGTCAATGGGCGTACAGCCCATACCGTACTACACAGACCAGATATGTGAATGGATCCATTCACACTTCTGGACTGTGTAGTATGGTACCGGCTGCATGCCCATTGGCTTACACTGTGGACCAAGGGGCATACAGCCCTACCATACAGTGCCAGTCAGTGGGCGGTGGGGTGGCAAGCAGGTGGGGAGCTACCTCCTGCCACTGACCAGGGGGAGCGGGGTGGTGGGGCTCAGTGGGCAGGTGGGGAGGGGGGTTCCACTGAACCACCAGGGATAGATTGGTTTTTCATAATATATTACTGACACCTGCATTTGGGCTGTGAGCAGTCCACTGGACCACCAGGGATATTGGACTATTATTTCATTACATATGCCCGAGCTCGGGCTGCGAGCGGTCCACTGGACCACCAGGGATATTGGACTATTATTTCATTACATATGCCCGAGCTCGGGCTGCGAGTGGTCCACTGGACCACCAGGGATCTTGGACTTTCTTTTCCATTACTTAAGCCTGCGATCGGGCTGGGAGCAGTCCACAGGACCACCAGGGATATTGGACTTTCTTTTCCATTACTTATGCCCGTGAGCAGGCTGGGATTGGTCCACTAGACCACCAGGAATATAGGACATTTAATATTTATACATATGCCCGCGATCGGGCGTTGGAGCATGTTGCCAGTGGGGGCTGGGGGCGTCGGTCCCCGACAACTGCAGCCTGGCAGGGCGCCAGGTGCAAGTCACCGGGGATCAGTGCACCTGCATGCAAATGGAGCCATAATGACATGCAAATGGCCTCATTTGTGCCCTGCATACATTATGGCCCCATTTGCATGTGAACTTTTGAATATCATGGTTGATGTACCTAGCGCAACGGCACTTGCACTAGCGCATCCCCCTGCTCCAATCTGGCCACTTGTGCTGGCGCAGTGCCACTGTACCATGAGCACTGCAGGTGGCCAAGGAGCAATATTCAATGATGCTGTGCCATGGCGCAGCACAGTTGAATATCACCCTGTCAATGACTGGGCACATCCCAGTTGCGCTGCACCCAGGCTTGTGCCACAGCCTGGTGCAGTCTAAATATCCCACCCTAAACTTACATGTTCTGGTGTTTTATCTTAAGCCAATCATTTTGGTATAATTTTGATGTTTCTGACATTCATACTTTTTAAATTACACTATTAAGGTTATAACTTCATAATTTCAATAAAACTTAAAATAAAATGTTAGTCTTGCTCTAAGTATTCTAAGCTGCAGAATGATATAAGATTTGTAAGTAAAATCCATTCTTTAAGTCTTTAAAACTTTACTTTTTTGTAGAAACATGAGGTTCCTTGTTCTTTCAAGGAAAGTAATAAATCACTGTCAGAAAAGTTAATTTACTATAAACTTTTAGACTGCACTCTCTCTCTCTCTCTCTCTCTCTCTCTCTATAGCAACACACTACAGACTTAATATTCATATTGTTAGACTGTTTAAGGTGTGAGTTATCACTAGATACTCGATTTGGTTATTTTCCTAATAAGAAAATGATATTAAATAAAATGTAATTATAACTCCAGAATTATTCATTCTGCAATCATGAAACTTGGTAAGCTTATTCATTATGCTAATGTCCAATAACTGTCCATTTTTTGTAGTGGCAGTGCATTAAATCTTTCAACTATGAATACAACTTCTTATTTGTATACAAAGTAATGGGACTCTTAACTAATTTCCTAAGATAAGTTTTTCCTTGGTTGTACCAGTCACATGATCTCTTATCTGAGTGTAGTCATGGATACCTAGCCCTGAAATGTCCACTCTAGTCTTGATTCAAAAACACATGGCTGTAAATCAGTCACATCACAGGGATGCTTCTTTGGTACTAGTTAACTTTGGCTGAAGCATTTCTGGAATGTGACTAGGCCCCTAAGAGCAACATTGCTCTACAGACTTAGCTTGGAAGGTGTCCACTTATATCATGGCTTAAAAAAACAAATACCATATGGCAAAGTGATGCATAGGGAACAGATATATTTTCCCTTTAAGCATTAACACCAGGTACCTTGTCTTAAGGTTTAATTAACTAACACTTTTTGGTTTTTCTCTTAGGAACTTATGCAAACAATAATCTTAACCAGAAATTAATACCATATAAAAATCACATAAAATAATAATAATTAAAAAAATCAATTCTTGATAATAAAAATAAACAATTTTCCATCAAGGGTTTTGTCCCTACAATCCACCACTACAGTTCAGACTTCGTGTCCACATAAAATACCACAAATCACTTTCTGTCTTCATATGTAGCAAAGTACTAATAAGTACAAATGCTGAGGCATTTGTAAGTTACAAATAAAAAACAATAAAACAGTCAGTGCTATTGCCCCAGCAGTGGTCACAGCCTCAGGCAACATGCAAAGGTATAGCAAATAAGTGTAAATTGAGTGCTCTAACATGGTTATTTTGCTTTTGAAAATCAAAGTCGTCACTCTTTGCATGCACGTTATCATACATGCTAATGCACATGTGTGGAGTAATTACTTTGATACTCAAAAGCAAGATAAAAAACATGTTACAGCACTCATTTTGCAAAAGAACTGACTTTGCTGAGTTAAGTAAACATTAACAGAATATGTATTTTGTTATAAAATATAAAAAAAAAATGAAAACTCACTCATAAATGAGTTTATCCATGGCTCAGTGTCACATTGTATCATGGATGCACAGGAACATGTGCCAGCAGGTTGTCAATATCTTTTTTCTTAAATGTATTTTTAGCCTGAAAAATAAAAAAAAATGGAAATGATGCGCTAATCATGGGCATTTATGTATTGTGTGGTTATACTAATGACAACAGGTACAGTGTTAAAATATACTTAAATAATAAAAAAAAATAAAACTGACATTGTCCCTTTAATTTAAACTGGTGTTCAGAGTGTTCTCTTTATGAGTGTTCCTCAAGAAGCTGCCTGGTTCACTGCTCTGTCACAGTGCTTCAGTGTAAAAGCAGAGCAACAGAACCAAAAGTATGAGACACTGTTTCAAGTACAGGAAATACGATTTACACATGAAAACCTTGAAGTCTGCATTTTCTAGCATTGTGATTGGGCATGGACTTCAAAGAGAAACAAAGGAGAAAAGCAGAGAGTGGATGTAATTAGGGAGGAAAATCTCACTGCTTGAGTTGCTAGGGCTTTGCTCTATCTCCAGTGACCTACCCTGTGTGTGCTTATGTAGAACAGATTGCGTGTTTTTTAAATATACCTTGAACTACATTATGCTGTACTGGAGCCCTGTTCATTGAAACAGGTAGAGGGTAAGTAGTTCTTGAGCTCTATGCTTGGAACTACAACTTGCCAAAGTCAGTAAAATTATGGGTTTTTCTAAGTTTGGGGCACCTTTTATCACTGTGTAACACCTTTGTATAGGCATTACTCTAAGTTTTAAGTTCATTTGGACTAGTTTACAACACTACTCACAGCGTGACCCTAGGAACACTTCCGAGTCATGTGACCGCTATTTTAGAGTGACCTGCGGTGAACCCACAGGGAAAATCTCACTGCTCCAGTTGCTAGGGCTTTGGTCTATCTCTAGTAAGCTGCCCTGTGTGTGCTTATGTAGAACAGATTGTGTGTTTTTTAAATATACCTTGAACTACATTGTACTGTACTGGAGCCCTGTTCATTGAAACAGGTAGAGGGTCAGTAATTCTTGAGTTCTATGCTTGGAACTACAACTTGCCAGAGTCAGTAAAACTTTGAGTTTTCTAAGTTTGGGGCACATTTGGAGCAACTTTTATTACTGTGTAACACCTTTGTATAGGCATTACTCTAAGTTTGAAGGTCATTTGGGCTAGTTTGAAACACCACTCACAGCGCGACTCTGGGGACATTTCCAGGTCATGCAACCACTATTTTAGAGTGATCTGTGGCAAACCCACAGGGAAAATCTCACTGTGTGAGTTGTTAGGGCTTTGCTTTATCTCCAGTGAGCTGCCCTGTGTGTGCTTATGTAGAACAGATTTCGTGTTTTTTAAATATACCTTGAACTACATTGTACTGTATTAGAGCCCTGTTCATTGAAACAGGTAGAGGGCAAGTAGTTCTTGAGCTCTATGCTTGGAATTACAACTTTCCAGAGTCAGTAAAACTTTGAGTTTTCAAAGTTTGGGGTGCCTTTTATCACTGTGTAATGCCTTTGTATAGGCAATAATCTAAGTTTTAAGTTAATTTGGGCTAGTTTGCAACACTACTCACAGCGTGACCCCGGGGACACTTTCGGGTCATGCGACTACTATTTTAGAGTGACTTCCGGTGAGCAGAACAGGGCAAGCGCACGCGGAGACATGCACAGAGACACTCTTGTCTGCATGTGTTCTCCGTGTTCAGAGTGATCAGGTGAGCAGGGGGCCTACAAAATTGTTATTTTAAGTTCTATTGGCATACCATTTAAGTGATATAATTCTCTTCTAGCTGTATGCATTATGGCTGAATTAGGTATGCAGTCAATAATCATGTTTAGCAACCAGTGCACTAGTTGCTTAATGTATTGCATGAATGTGGAAAACACCACCAGTACAAGGTTCACCTGTGAAAAATGTATAGAAAATGAGTCCCTCAGACAGACAATTACCATGTTTAATGAGAGATTAACTGAACTGGAAGCAAGTCAGTACCATATGAGGGCTAGGTTTCAAGTACTTGACCGAACTAGTCCTTCCATGCCTGATGTACCAGCTGCTACTAATGCAACTCTACCTATTATAGATTCATTAAATGATAGGACTTCATACACTGACATTATTAATACTGATTTTAGTGGAAGTACTAGAAAGCACCCTAGAGAACAGGAAAACTCTGAAAACATGGATGAACAGTGGTATGAGATACAAGGCAAATGAGCACATAAAAAAGGGCAAAAAGCCACACAGTTTTTTCTGCCAACACATAATAGCTTTGAGCCCCTGCATTTTATTAATACTGCAGATGTGACCCCTTTACTGGTAGATTCTCTTCTTCTTTTATCTGATGTTGACAATCATAGTATCTTTCCTGAATCTATCTGCAATCTACCTGGCCCCCCTCAGATTTGCCCTCCTCCTTCTCAGATCCCACTGATCCCATTAACTATATCTTCTGCTCCTGATAGTTTGGCTGTTGAGGTAAATGATCCAAGTCATATGGCAATCTCTTTGACATACTATAGTGCCCCAGGGCAAGTGTTTGTACCAGGGGATTCCATTATTAAATAGCTAGATAGAGCAATTTGCGATCCTGCTAAAAAAAATTGTACGTGCTCTAGTTTTAGCGGTGCCAGGATTTCAAATATCTCTAATATGGTCCATAATATTTTAAATCATTGTGGTCAAAACCCTTTGGTAGTGCTACATGTTGACACTAATGATTTCTTACACTTATAATTACTGGATATTAAGAAAGATATTGTGGCACTTTCTAACATTTTGGTTGATATGGGATGTGAGATTGCATTCTTTGAAATTTAACCTGTTCCTAGAGCTTCTGAGGCATTTAATAATAGAATGCATAAATGTAACAACTGGCTTCACCTCAGATGTCTCAAACAAGATCCAATCCGTCTTACTCATTGGGAGGAATTTGTTGACAGACCGGAACTGTTCTGTAGGGATGGCCTCCATTTAAGTCCTAGGGGAAATAGTATATTGGCAGAATATATGCCTAAATATATTAACAAACATTTAAACTGCTTGACCTGGGGGCAAGAATCCCCCCCCCCAGTGGCATTCAAATACAGAACCTGCTATCAAACATTTTAACTATTTAAAATACCTTTATTTCAATGTTAGGAGCCTATATAACAAATTAGATGAGTTGTAGGCTTTACTTTTAGTTGATAAGCTTGATGTGATAATGGTCACTGAAACTTGGGGTGATGATAATATTAGCTGGGACCCTTCTCTTCCTGGGTATAGTCTTTATAAATACAACAGACAAAATAAAAAAAGTGGTGGGGTTGCAATTTTTCTAACTGACTCACTCAAGTCGGTCAATATTTCTGATAAGATCAAGTCTCCGGTTAGTCTCTCTGAGTTTTGTGGATTAAACTAATCTTAAATAAACATCATTATTTTATTTTAGGAGTGTGCTGTTGCCCCCCCGGTGCATTCCCTGATTATCTTGATGGTTTAATCTCAGAAACTGAAACCACCTCCATTATGGGGGATATTATTCTGACAGGGGACTTTAATCTAGGTGAAATTGATTGGATCACAAAAACTGCTGCCACTGGTTCAGGTACTGTAGAAAATTAATTAACATCTGCCAGCAGTGTAACCTCACCCAGGGTGTAAATTATCCTACTAGAGGTAGGAATATTTTGGATCTGGCACTTCATAGCGAGAGCTTGGCACAAAAAATTCTTATCGTGACCACACCTATTGGGAATAGTGACCATTGTTCCATCAGGTTTCAGTTAGAACATATGGTTGTTCCATTGAAAAAGAACTCTGTATTATATATGTACGATAAAGCAGATATTTCTAGTATTAAAACCACTTTGGACAATATTGATTGGGCTTCTATTTTAAATACATTTGACATTAGTGATTACTTTTCCCTTTCTCATAATAAAATTTCTGACCTATGAAATTTGCACATCCCAACAAAATTGAAAAGGATTTCTAAACAACATGTACCTAAATGGATGAATAATTCTATAAAAGCCCTATTAAAAAATAAAAATAAAAGGCATGCTGCATTTTTGAAATAACAGAGTACTGCTGATTGGTGCACATACTATAATACTCAGAAGAAATGCAAGAAATGTATAAGGATAGCTAAAAAAACATGGGAACTCAATTTGGCTGTCAATGCAAGGAAGGATAATAGTAAATCATTCTTTGCTTATATCAACTCTCTTACAAATCCTACCTGTCAAGTGAGGCCTATCCAATTTAATATATCACATATTTATGATCCTCTGGAAATGGCAAATATATTTAATGTCACTTTTTGTAAAATCTCCTCAGATAATCAGACTGTCGATAATAATATAGATTCTGTGGAAGGGAACATTACTATTTCTGTATCTGATGTATATGCAAAATTAATCTCTCTTAAAGGGAAACTCAGTTTACCAGTGGATGGTATACCAGGTCATCTCTTGTATTTATTGGCTGATAGTCTGGAATTGCCTCTCAAATTACTCTTTGAGTACTGTATTAATTACAATTTTGTGCCTCAATTATGGAAAACAGCTTATGTAATCCTGATTCATAAACAGGGACCACAAGGTTGCTGGGAAAACTATAGACATATTAGATTAACTGCTCCTCTGTGTAAAATTTTGGAAAGCCTGATCAAACATATTATTGCCTCTACATTGGCAACACTTGTTGAAGAACAACACAGCTTTAAAAAGGGATGTAGTTGCCTAACTAACTTATTGTGTTTTTACAAGGATGTCAGTTTGCAGCTCGACAATAAACTTCCGTAAGATGTAATATACATTGACTTTAATAAGGCTTTTGACCTCCTTCCCCATTGGGCATTTTTGCAAAAACTCACCTCCATTAATATGGCTCTGGTTATTGTTAGATGTATATCTAGTTGGTTGATTGGCAGAGCTCAGCGGGTCTTGATACATGGACAATTGTCAAGTATGGGACATATCACTAGTGCTGTACCACAGGGCTTGGTTTTGTGCCCTAGTCTTTTTCAATTGTTCATATCAGATATTACAAATAGCTGTCTTTCTAATACCATTACATTTGCTGAAATCAAAATTGCAGGGTTGTGTTCTACCCCTAAACAGATTGCAGCCATTCAAACTGACCTGAATACCATCTTTAAATGTATTAATCTCTGGGGTATGAAACTTAATCATAACAAATGTAAGGTTATGCATTTTGAAGTTGCTAACACATTCCATCCATATATTTTGGATAACAATGTGATGAATAATACTAGAATAGAGAAACATTTGAGGGTGTTAGTCACAGAAGATTTATGATCTGACTCCCAGATGAATGCTGTGATACTGAAAGCTAATAGGGTCATCTGGTCTATTTTAACAAATATTAAATCATGGGATAAGAACATATTATTGCCATTATACAGAGCCTATGTTTGTCCGCATCTGGACTTCTCCTCCCTGTTATGGTGCCCTTTTAGGAAGCATGACATTTTACATCTTGAGAAAGTTCAAAGATGTTACACTAAATGTGTAAAGGGTTACAACATGTTTCATATGACTCTAGATTAACTATATTGAACTTAATGCCTCTCACAACAAGACGGTTAAGAGGGGATCTTCTTTTTATGTTTGATAGTATGAAAGACCCATATTTACTGACTAATCTTGGATTTATGTTCAAAGATGATACCTTTAATCTTAGAGGTCACCCACTTCAATTAAAACTTAGGAAATTTAATTTAATGCCCAGAAAATGCTTTTATACTTTACATATTATAAAACCTTGAACACTTTACCTATGGAAATTATTTCTAGTAGTGCTAAGCTTATGTTTAAATCTTGCTTAGACTAGTTAATACAATCTGATTTCACTCTTTGTTATTATTAAATATAAGGAAGCACTTATGGGCCTCACAGCTCTCTAGCTCCTTTTTCAACCTTATTATGAACCTTAGTATGAGAGTCAATATTCTGAAGCTGTGTTAGGTGGAGGAAGGGCACACCCCATTAAGCCCTTTCACAGCACACTGTTACCAATGCATTTGCATGCTTTGCAAGAAAACATAAAATAGGATTCCTTTAAAAGGTAAAGGTGTCTCAGAAAAATGTGGACCGAGTGGATTATCTGGACAAAGTAGGGAAGTGTGGAATGTCATAGCAGGAGCTAAACTAAGAATAAGAGCTTCTTTTCATACGTCCATGACATAAAGTGTAGTGAATATAGATGCAACAAAGTTTTAATGTGCTGGCAAAGCTGGTGCAATTTTGTGGAAATTCACACTTTGTGAATTAAATGAGTTTTGTGACTTCTGCAACAACTTCACCATGTGCATTTTTTTGTTTTAACTCTAACAGTAATAAACAAATCTCCTACCACCCACTGTGCTGTGATACTGCCTACCTTCTCCTTCTAAAAATGGTATAGTCATATACCCCCACTGGCACCCTCCTCTCTCCTACCCCTCCTCTGCTCTGGTGAAAAAAATGGTCCCTCTGTAATAGCACTAGCACATGAATGAATGGTGACATCTTTGCTCCTAGTAAAACTTGATTGGCTGAATTTTCAACCAATCAGGTTTTCCCATGAGAAAACAATGTCAACATTCCTTCATTCATGCATAGTCTTTTACTGAGATGGGCACTGAACAAAGCAGGCACTCTGCACTGGGCAACTGTTTCCTTTATTACACAGTCACATGATTTTCTGTGTGCTGGTGGGGGAAGGAGGGTGGTAGGGGACAGAGTGGGGATGGCTGGGAGGATGTTATGACTAATGGATCTGATGTTGGGACTTGAGTGGGTAAGGGTAGTGTGTTCAGACATGGGTGGGGGCAGGGTATATTAAACTTATGTTGCTTCTTACTCCTTAATTTGCAGAGAAGGGGGGTGAAGGGTTGAGGGACCAGTGGGGGATGGAAGGGAGGTATATGATTACAACATTTTGGGAAGATGAGAAGGGGTGGTATCACAGCACAGTGAGTTGGGGGAGGTTTCTATTACAGTTAAAGAAGCAATGATCATGTTATTTTGCTGGCGAACTGCATACATTTGCATATATTGACAGCACAAATCTGGCCAGTTCATCAGGCAAATAACTACATGAATAATTGTCATTGGTGAAGCAAAGTTGACAAAGTTCACAAATTTCAGCACAAAGTGAATTTTGGCAATTTCAAACACCTCTAGAAGTGAGGCCACGAGTGATGTCACAGGGTTCATGGATCACAAATAATCAGGCAGAACCCTTAGGAAATCCAGGGTCAGATCCTCAGTCTCCCCCGAATCTCCACCAAAATGATTAATCAATGTGAATCCCATGATCTAACCGGGGCACGCTATAAATTATCCCACTCCCTTACTGGTCTTCTCTGTTACAGAACCCTGAGAAACAAGTGTACAAAGGCTGACTGGGCTGCAAAATCCCTTTATTTCAATGCAAACCTCTAGAATAACCTTAACTCTCCTGATAAATTCTGGAAGATAATCCATTCTATTTTTGAGCACCTCCTCCACTCAGTCTGCTCTTCCAGTTCTCTTGGTTAATGGTTCACCCGCATCTGACCCATCATGTGTTGCTGCTCACTTCAATTAGTTTTTCAGCACATGTGCTCTCCCCCTCCCACTGCTAACACTCCTCTGTCCCCTCCTGTTCCTCTCCCTCCTTTCCCCCCAAAACTCCTCTCAAGTTTCCATTTTCCTCCTGTCACTACACAGAAAACCCTGCTTGCCTTATTGTCCCTCAAGCTGTCAAAATA
Source organism: Neoceratodus forsteri (assembly GCA_016271365.2). Classification (NCBI taxonomy): domain Eukaryota; kingdom Metazoa; phylum Chordata; order Ceratodontiformes; family Ceratodontidae; genus Neoceratodus; species Neoceratodus forsteri. Next base: position 408,820,778 of record CM028133.1, on the reverse strand, counting down.
CAGCCCTGATGGGCTCGATCCTAGATGCCTCCACCTCTCAGCTCCTATGAATGCTGCTGCACTTAACCACTTGCTCAACCTCTCATTCTCCCTGTGTTCCATTCTTAAGTCCTGGAAGACTGCTAAAGTCCTTCCACTTCACAAAGGGGGAGTTCCCTCCTCTCTTGGCAATTTTCATCCCATTTCTCACCTTCCTTCCCTTGCCAAGCTCCAAGAGTGGCTAGTCTACTCCAGACTGCTAGAGCACCTTATCTCTTCCAGTTTCCACTTCTCATTCCAGTCTGGCTTCCAGAAGCACCATTCCAATGTCTCCTCCCTACTATGAGTCACTGATTTCATCTTCTTAGGAATGGCTCAAGGGCACATTAAAGCTGCCATTTTTATTGATCTGGCCAAAGCTTTTGCCTTGGTGTTTCACCTGCTCCCCCTGGGCAAATTGAACTCTGCTGTCCTCTCAGCTTCAGCAATTAGCTGGTTCCATTCCTACCTAATGGGCCATCAACAGTCAGTACAGGTTGGAGGCACCTTATCATGACCCCTTCCCATCAAGGCTGGGGTCCCATAGGGTTCCATTTTGGGCCCTATCCTGTTGTCCATTTTTCTGAATGCTCTCTTATCTGACTGTGTCAAGTCGCATATACACACGTATGCAGATGACATAGTCTTTTTCACCTATGGTCCCTCCACCACATCTGTGGAAAACCTGCTTCAGCAACATTTTCAAAAGTTCCTTCACTGGTTACACACCAACCATCTCCAATTCAACACCAAAAAAACAGTGTCCTTGACCTTTGGTACCAGACAGAAATTGGCCAGGCTCTTGAGACTTCCAGTTTTCTGCACGTTGGATGACTGCCCACTTGAAGCAGAAGAATCTTTCAAGTACCTCAGCATGTGGCTAGACAACAAGCTCGACTTCTCAGCCCACACGGATGCCATCCATGTGAAACTGTGGCCCAAGATGGATGCCCTATACTGAAATAAAGACTGCCTTTCTCTGCTGCTCCATTGTGAGCAGCTCATCAGAATGGTGCTCCCAGTTTTCAACTATGCCAACGTGGTCTACGGTACTGCACCATCCCTATCCCTAGCCACACTGAACACCCTGTGTAATACCTTTTCTTGCTTCACAACAAACTCCTCTCCATGAATTCAACATTGCTCCCTCTACTCCTCCCTTTACATCATCCCCCTACATAGAAACATAGAATTTGATGGCAGTTAAGGACTGCTTGGCCCACCTAGTTTGCCCATTTCTCTACCTGATGGATAAGCTACAGATTTTAGTTAACCAACAGCTTACTTCCTCCTACCCCCCCACTAGAATTGCTTTATGTCTGTCCCATGCATTCTTGAATTCTCGCACTGTTCTTGACATCACAACCTCCTCAGTAAGGCTGTTCTGTGCATCCACAACCCTCTCCATTAAAAAATACTTTCTAACATTACCTCTAAGCCATCCCCCCTCTATCTTCAAATTGTGCCCCCTTGTTCTTGCACATCTCTTTTTCTGAAAGATGCTACCCTCTTGGACTTTGTTAATTCCCTTGAGGTACTTGAAAGTTTATATCATTTCCCTCCTTTCCTCAAGGGTATACATATTAAGCTGCTTTAGTCTCTCTTCATATGTCTTCTGGTGCAGATCCTGCACCATTTTGGTTGCCCTCCTCTGAACAGCCTCCACTCTGTCTATGTCTTTGCGGAGATGGGGTCTCCAGAACTGCATGCAGTACTCCGGATGGGGTCTCACCAACTGTCTGTACAGAGGGATAACAACTTCTTGTTTTCTACTGTTGATGCCTCTCCCTAAGCATCCCAGTATCCCCCAGCCCTCCTTACTGCCTTCTCACATTGCTTGCCCACCTTAAGGTCCTCTGATATAATTACTCCCAGGTCCCTTTCCATTTCTGTTGTTGTTAGTATCTCATCTCCCATTGTGTACTCTTCCCCTGGGTTTTTGTTTCCCAGGTGCATTACCTTGCACTTCTTTGCATTTGATGTGATCTGCCATACATTTGACCATTCCTCCAACCTTGCCAAGTCCCTTTCATCCTTTCCACCCCACCTTGTGTATCAACCCTGTTGCAGATCTTTGTGTCATCTGCAAAGAGACATACTTTTACTTCCAGCTGCCCTCCAATGTCACTTATAAAGACATTAAAGAGGACCAGTACCAGTACTGAACCCTGCGGTATACCACTAGTTACCCTCCTTCCTTCACTGTGAACTCTGTTTACTATTACCCTTTGCATCTTGTTGTCCAGCCAATATTTTATCCAGACTGCCACCTTGGGACCCACTCCAAGGTTGGCTAACTAGTATATTAATCTTTTGTGTGGGACTGTGTCAAATGCCTTGCTAAAATCAAGGTAGGCCATATCCACAGCCCCTCCCTAGTCTACTACTTTGGTCACCCAGTCAAAGGAATCTATTAGATTCATCTGGCATGACCTTCCCGCTGTGAACCCATGCTGCCTTGGGTCCTGTGACCCACTGACCTCTAGGTACTCAACAATTCTTTCCTTCAGAAGTGATTCCATCATTTTCCCTACCAATGAGGTCATCTCATTGCCAACTGCACTTTTCCTCCTTCATCTTCAAATACCGGTTTGGTTCCCTTCCCTCCTACCTCTCACCACTCCTCTCTCCAGTTACACCTCCTCCATACTTTATTTTCTCCAGAAACCAGCATAACTTCTCCATTCCTCATCCCAGTTACTCTTCTGGGCATTCCACCTTCTCCTATTGCCTTCTAACTCTCTGGAACCAGCTCCACTCGTCCCTCTGCCATGCCACCTCCTCAGGCTCTTTCAGATGCCAGCTAGAACTCCTTCCAGCCTGACATGCTCCTGATTCCCCTAAGAGGACCTCCCTGTCTCACACTGGCAGCAATGGGTTCTAGTTTTCTCCCTATCTAAACTTGCCAAGTATATGGCCTGCTTGCTTTGGTTAGCATTTCTATGGCAAAAGTTTTGTTGTATACTGCACATGTACTTGTCATGATACAGTTATGCATGTTTGCACTTTAAACTGTTCCAAAATGTACCTGCAAATTATTATACTTTGTATTTGTGATGTCACTTTACTTCCATAACCTGAATTGCATTGTAATTTGTTTGTTGTTCCTCCTGTTTCTCTCACCCAGGTCACACCTGGAAATGAGCCTTGACTCAGTGTGCCTTTTCCGGTCACCAATTTTCAAATAAATAAATTATTGGGCACTTGCAACATCTGATTTATGCAAACGCATGGGTTTGTATGGTAAAATGGTTGGATGTGTTGCTGTCTTAAGGAAGTTACAGATAAAGCTCAGTAAATAGAACTTTCTTGGTATTCTCACTGTAGGCGCCTGACAATTAGAAATAATTGTTTAATTTTCACTGTCATTGCATAAATACATGTATATTAAATTAAAGATCCCATGGCAGTTCTCAAAAAGAGTACTGAAAATTCCTCAGTAACCTGGCCAAATTTCCCAAATTAATTAAAATACCAACAGCTTTAGTTGGTTCAATTAAATTTAATTTGCATATGTACCCCCCCCCCCAGAATGAGACAGAAAATCAACAGTACTGTCTAGCCATCTTTTCCCAGTCAACAAAATTAAATAAGAAGTATACTAAGTTTTAAAGATTACTTTTATTAGGTCAGTTTGTTGCATTTTTTCCAAACTACCTCTTAGATATATTACATCAAGTTTTCCTGTCCAGGCTACCCTCACCCATACGTACAATGATTTGGATAACCATGGTGTTTTATAATACATTTGAGGCATTACTACCCTTTGAGAACTGAATATGTGTGAACGTGTATAGATTCTGGATGGATATATACGTCCACAGTCTTCTAAGGGTTAAAATGAATATGTGTGGTGTGGAAATATTTACAAGAAACAACATTGAAACAATCTATTTGTGTTTTTAATTGGCCCCTTTATACTGTTCTTTATCCAAACTGCCTCTCTGGTACTTTAAAGTTCATCTGTAATGAGTCCTAAATCTGCTATTGCCTTGAAATTACATTACATTAACAAACTACTGTAATTGCTCTCTGGATTCTCCACCAGAAGGATGATCATGGCTGAAGTTAAAGGCTTACTTGCAAAAGGTGCAGAAGCCTTACATAAAGTGATTTTTGTTTCATCAGTCTTTTCAACATACTCTCACTCCCCCCCCCACAGTGGTTCATGTACAACAAGGAAACAAATACTGGACATGTAGGTAGTGCTCATCTTACACTCAGTGCTGGCCCTTGTACTTAAATTAGTGCCTTAGTAGCAGTATGATATATTTTTGTTGGGTCTAAGCCCAGTGATGTTCTTTGTGTGCTGTTTCAAGAAAATCCAGCTAAATAAATGAAGATAATTGAACTTCAAAGACTGATAACTTGACAATTTCTCACATGGGTCCCTATATGGTTTGAGTCACTAGCAGCTGTTAGAACTAATGGAGCCTGAGGCCAGCTCTGCGTGCACTGCTTTGTGTATACTGTATTGGTTACTTTGCTGAATAAGTTTGGTTTTGTGTCAGCTGTATTGGTTGTTACATTAGAGAATACTGTGCTAGTTTATACTTTTTAAACAAACTAGTATATCAGACATCCTGTTCTAGTTTGTTTGAATAATATACCTTGTTTGAACAGAATATTGGTTTTCATTAAAAGATAAATTTTTTGGTTAATTTTGGTTAGGTCAATTTCTGCTTTTATTTTTATTTATTTACGTGGGTAAAACTCAAGATTATACAGTACATGTTTTCTTGGGTAACCAGAACACATACACTTTTACTTTATTCAGTTCACCGCCACAGCCAGTAGCAGCAATGAGGGTCTAAGGGCAGCTTTTTTTATCAATTTTCAGCCTCTCCCTGCATTAGACCTTTGTGGGTAGGAGACCCCCTCCTGTACTGCCACCAAATGACCATCAGCAGGAACAGCCAGTGGTGTGGACCACCCTGGCTTGCCTCCTATGTCAGCCAATCACAGACAGCACTACAAAAAGTATCATTTTTCAAACAGCCCAGGACTATAGCAGTAGCAGGGGTCTGAGGGTAGATTTTTGATCAGCTTTTGTCCTCTCCTGCAGCAGACATTTGTGAGCAGCAGACCTGCTTCTGTACAGCTGCCAAATGACCATTGGTGGGAACAGCTAGTGGTGTGGACCACCCCTTGCTCACCTCCTGTGTCAGCCAATCACAGACGGTGTTATGAAAGGCATCAACTTTCAAACAGCCCAGGACTACAATGAAGGAAATTGACTTTTACTTTATTCAGTGCATCACCAGAACCAGCAACAGCAATGGTGGTCTGACAGCAGCTTGTTGATCAGCTTTCACCCTCCTCCTGCATTGAACTTTTGCGGGCAGGGGACCTGCTCTTCTACAGCTGCCAAATGGCCATTGGTTGGAACAGCCAGTGGTGTGGACCACCCTCGTTCATCTCCCTGTGTCAGTCAAACAGAACCTGTGCAGTTGTATAACAGCTTAATACTGACTAGTGGCCCATCTTCGCAGTGTCTCATTCTCATGAAGGAGTGTAAGCACTAAGAATAGAGAAACTGTCTGCCTCGAGTCTGCTGGAGTCAGCTGGTAGACAGTTGGTCTGCCAGCCACTGTGACTTTCACCCTATCGATTGTAATCTGAAGATAAGGACATAATCTGCCTATCTGAGTAAAAGCTTTGTGCCTCTCCTCTATGTTTTGTTTCTGCCATAGTACCCGGATAATTCATTTTCCTATGTCTGTTGCAGCCACAGTTTGTTTCATTATACCTTTGCTGCTTAATGCAAAAGTTGCATTACTACTGCAGCTGTCATAGCCACTTTCCTATCTTACCTCTGCTGCTTAATATAAACGCTGTGTTATTACTGCAGCTGCCACAGTTTGTCTCAATATACCTTTGCTATGTATTTGAAAGTTGCATTATTCCTGCTGCTGCCATAGTTTCCTATCATACCTTTGCTGCTTAATTTAAAACCTGCATTATTATGGCAGCAGTGGGCATAGCCCTGCAAATGTCTTGAGAGAACAGTAGGTAAAAGGGAGCCTATCGGATACTGGCCAGACTTGTAAATAGTGGGGTGAATGGCAATCACTGTGTGTTCACCACACTTTTTTGTCCACTGGTTGCTAGTGGAACACGACACTTGCCACTGTGTCCATCATGGTCGCCGGAGTTGTCTGCTCATGCATATGCACATGCACAAATAATTCCAGTGGCCATCCTGACTGTGCTTTCCTTAATAAACTTTATATGCACACCGAGGCCCCAGTCCCCAGTGGCAGTGTATTTATTTATTTGCTGATTTATTTATTTTTTTCTATAATCCGACATCTGGATACCCTGCCCTGGTGTCAGATCCACCCAGTCCCTTGTTTTATTAAGAGCTGCCACCATTGGGGGCCCCAATTCCCATGTCTGCATTTGCAAGACACCCCTCCCAGAAGTGTGGGATACTGGGAAGCCCACCCCCAGTGTTCTAAAATCATTTATTTGCTTTCATTCTGAAAAAAATAAAAAGTCCCCAAGGTATTTTTTTCTTTTTTTTAACCTACCCCCAGTGTTGGATCCCCCCACACCACAGCCTATTGTTTTATTAGTAATTGCCAACATCGAAGGCCCCAATCCACTTGTTGGCATGTACAAGATTTCTCCCCCAGCTGTATGGGACACTGGGTTATCGCCATCAGTACTCACTCCTTTAAACTGTCTACTTATGCAGATGATATATTATTACATCTTATACACCCTGCCTCATCTCTTTAAGTATTTTGTCTGCTTTGGAGTTTGAAACCATTTCTGGTTATAAGTTAAGTATTTCCAAAATGGTTGTTATGCCCTTTAATTATAGAACTCATAAAAACTGTTTACCCCCAGAGTTACAATTAAGTTGGTCAACAAATAAGTTGGTTTATTTGGGTATCAAAGTAGCTCTAACTGTCCTGGGCACGATCAAAGTGAATCTTATTACATTGCTTCAAACTCTTTTAGTGGATCTAACTGGGGGAGAATTTCAGTTATTAGCATGAATATACTCCCCCGTTTACTATATCCCCTGACAATGCTGGGTGTTCCTTTGCCATATCAATGGTTTGCTCACATACATGGCCCAGTTTCTACTTTCTTGTGGATGGGTAAATGTGCTTGCATTGCTTTCTCCAAGATAACCCTTGCTAAACAACATGGTGGCCTACAATTACCAAATTTCTTTGGTATTATCTGGTTTCTCATGCTAGCAAATTTTTGTCTTGGAGCTTACTGAATTTGGGTGGTGTTCCCTCCTCACTAATGCCTCTTTGGAAAGATATAGAGACCACTCTTTGCCAATTGAATGGTATCTCTCTGCGAGCCTTACCTCATTTGACTTGGAAGGCCTTACCCCTTCTTTTACGCCCCACACCTATTGGATGGTCAGTGTGAATCAACATGCAGCTTTATATATACTGCAAAAAGATCCTTGACAGCCTATATGTCTTAACCCCAATTTAACAATTGCTAACAAGTCTATATCCTCCACCTTTCTTCCCAACAGCTCACTCAAACACATCTTGGAGGTGTTACATGAAAATCACATACTTTCATTTCTGCAGTTCCAGAATATTCACTCTCTGCCCAACATGGTGGTCTTCCCCTATTCTCAATTGACACATGCTATCTCACACCTTTTGGGTCTACTTCAGTGGTCCCTTGCTGATGGAACTCTATATAGATGCTCAGCAGAGTTGGTGGTTAAGCCACATGCTGTCTCCCTTCTTTATAAAAAGCTGTGAGAGATTCTTGGCTCTAATGCCCAACCAGAGTTGAAGTACTGGAAAAGAGAATTTCCTTTGAATGAGGCCTATTTCACTTCTTCGGCGCCATGGGATTTTACTTTTCGATACATAAAATTTGATAAACTGTATCTCACACAGTATAAAATTCTTCATATAGTTACTGTATGCCTAGCAGTCTATTCTATATAGATCATTTATCTAACCCCCTCTGCAAGAAATGTAAATTACAAGAGGGTACACTGTGACATCTTTTGTGGGATTGTCCTTCTATTGATGCATTATGGAACTAAATACAAACTCATCTTGACCCTCTTTTGGGCTTACAGGAGGTGTTCACTCCAGAACTGTGTCTTTTAGACATGCACATATAATGTCTCTTGGGTGAGTAGAGATATTACATAGCCCTTATTGTGGCTGTGGCAAAATTAGTAATCCTGCATCACTGAACAGAAGAAGGTCCTCCTACTTATAGGGAATGGCATAACGAGATGTTAGTCATACTTAGAATGGAAAAGACACTAGCAAGTTTATGTCATTCTCTACCAACCTTTCAAGGTAAATGGGAGAAGCTACTCACTCTCTTATTGACTGTGTAACAAACATAATTACTTTTTAACATTGTCACTATAGTTTTATGCCCTCGATCCTCTCTGTTAAATTAAGTAATAGCCCTTATATTGATACCTTAGTGATTGAGCTATTAGTACTACCTGTATCAATGTGGTATCAAATATTTGACTTTCTTGGACTGTATTAATATCCTAGGGTTATTTACATTAATGGTGTTACCTTTTGTTTGTAATAAGATTATACTCCTGATTGTTTGTACTTTGGATGTTCCCTAACCCATTCTCTGTCTGTTGATTGTTCTCCTTTTCATGTGTTTTATACTTTGGTAATATTTCAGTGTTTGATATTTGTTTACTGTTATGTTTCTTTTTGTGGTATGTTTGATATACTTCTAATAAAGTATTCTTAGTTGAAAAAATAAGTATGGGACACTGGGGAGGCCACCCCCAGTGTCTCAAAATAGTTTTATTTGGTTGCTCTTTTCCTACAAAAGAAAAACTGTTCCACAATGTCTTTGTTTTTTTAACCTGAAAAAAAGAAAACCATCCAACATCATCCCCACCCATCCTGACCCTCCCACTGAGCTCCCAGCATCCCACCTCCCTTACCCTGTACTTACCATCAGAGGTCATACGCTGCCATCCTGTGTGGACTGAGACATGTCTGCACTCTTCAAAGCCAAACCGTGAACTGAGGAATAAAGGTAAGTGCCGTATAATGTATTTAATTGGTGTTTTGAACTTATGTTCATAACTTTGCAAATTTTAGGAATTTTTTCACCCAATTTTTAACATGCCTTTCTTGTGACCCTGCCTCCTGAACACTGGCACTATCATTTCATTAATCAGGCCAGGAAAGAGATTTTGTGGTCAGTGTACGAAATCACCTTTCAGGACTGAATAGCAAAAGTTCACCATGAGTGTTCATGAGGTAGGGTCCGAAAAAGACCATGTTGAAAATTTAATGAAAAAATTCCTAAACATGGCCAAGTTATACTCATTTGTTGAAATTGTTCTACGCTCACACATAACTTTTGTAATTTTGAATATTTTGACTCCAAATGTTCAACATAGCCATTTTTTCAAACCATCTCATGAACAGTACAGTTGTCATTTTTCACATACTGTCTGAAATGTGTTTTTGCACCTGTGACATGGAATGGAGTTTTGACATGGATTCAAAGATTTTCACCTATGGGGTTTATGAGGTGGGTTCATAAGAAGACATCTAAGCAAGAGTGACCACCACCTCCTAGGTGCATTCCTATACTCTCTGACCCTACCAGGGCCACCAATCAACTCCTCCTGCAATTCTATGTGTCTCCTTCCCATCCTACTGCTACTCCTCACAGGTGATGTTGAAAGCAACCCTGGCTCAAACACCCCACCTCTCACCCACAATGACCCCCTTTGGCTGAACAAACATTGACTTAAAATGTTGCATCTTTGCAATAATCCAGGAACTGTCTGCCCATCCCTCCAAACTCCCTCACTATAACCCCGACCAGCACCAGCCTGAACTGGCAGAGTACCACTCAAATACACCACCCTTTTATTTCAGATCCATCACCCTTCAACATACCTGCAAACTCCTCATGAGTCTCCCCAACCATGGGAGTGCTGTGAGTGATGGCCTCTCTCCCCAATTTTTAAAATGTGTAGCCCATGCCATTGCCAAAGCACTGACCACTATCTTTAACATTTGTCTTAACTCATCTATCCTACCACCAACTTTGAAACAAGCCAAAGTTGTCCCCATCTACAAGTCTGGTGTTCCCCCTATCAGTGGAAAACTATTGACCTACATCTATCCTCTGCCACCTAAGCAAACTCCTTGAAAAAGCTACACACCAGCAGATCACTGACTATGTGGTGAAATATAACCTCCTCTGTCCACAACAACATGGATTTAGGGAAGGCCACAGCACCACCACAGCCCTGGATTGCTTCACTAACTATGTCCTTCACAACATGGATGAAGGCAAGCTCACAGGTGCCATTTTTGTGGACCTCACCAAGGCATTCAACATGGTGGATCACAATATGCTCCTAAACAAACTGAGCTACCTTGGCTGCTCTGTCCCAGCCACTGCATGGTTTCAAAACTACCTCTCCAACTGTACACAGACTGTCTGCACTGGAGGTGCCCCTCCCTCACCTGGGAGGCTCTCACTGTTCCCAAGGCTCCATCCTTGAACCCATCCTGTTCCCCTTATTTGTAAACTCCTATCCAAAAGATAGCATCTCTTCTGTACGCTGATGACTTAATCCTATTCCACAGTGACAAAACATTGGCCAACCTCTCTAGTACTCTCACAAACAACTATGGTGCCACCCATCAGAGGTTCCTCACAAACACATTCCTGGTCAATGACAAAAAGATGAAAGCCATGCTTTTCAGAACCAAACACAGGCTAACCAGGCCAGAAGGAAATACTACCCCTCTTACAAGCATATCTCCTGATGGCCCCCCAGACACAGTGATCACCTTCAGATACTTTAGAGTCACCCTCAATCCTGCTCTAACCTTTAGTGACTACACTGAACTTACAGTATGGCACTTAAATCAGAAATTAGGAGTTGGATACAGGCTTAAAGATTACCTGACCCCGAGTCAAGGCTCGCCATCTCCCAGGGTACCTTGATTCCCCTACTGGACTACTGGTCACCAATATACACTCACACCACATCCTCTTGGCTCATCAGGCTGAACACAACCTACAACAACATTTGTAGGTTAATCCTGATGGCATCTTATTCAATTTACCACTGCACCCTCTACCAGACAATTGTGTGGCTCCCCCCTCAGGCCTGCTGTGACTATTTCCTAGGTTGCCTCATGGACATCTATTAGGGAAAAAGATGCATCCCCCCACCCACCCCCACTCAAGCCTAAACCTTGCTACAGGGGCCTCCAGAACTCATCTAGTCTTATGCTTGAGTGCCCTCAGGTCACCATGTGTATGGGACAAAAGGCCTTCTCCTCAGCTGTAGTAATCCTATGGAACAGCCTGTTTGCCCCATTGTGGGCACTGGGATCACACCCCCTGTTCAAATCCCACTTTTAGTCCCTCTTTGCGGGATCAGCTATGTGCTCCTGCTTCCCAGGCTGACTGGCTCTCCCTCCCAGGTGCTGATGGATGACCCCCATTTGACTACCTAGATTTATAGTTCTTTGTATATGTATTTGCATAATGTATTAATGCTGTGCTGGATGTCTTATTGTGAGCCTGCACTGCTTGGCACCACTGTGCACTTTCAATTGTATGTACTGTTATCACCTCATGAACTATTTTTTGCACTAATCATACTGTTTCTGCTAGTGTGCTCATCTACATGTACCTACCTGAATATGTTTCTTGCACCATGTTTGATGCACCATCTTAATGGCCCAGGTTTTGCCTGAAAAGGGTCCCTGGAATCGATGCACCCACCCAGTTAAAAAATAAATAACATATATACATAAATAAATAAATAAATAAATGCATACATACAGTACATACATACACACAAAAGTAAATAAATAAATAAATACAGTAGAATTTAAATGTGATATGGTCTCAACACTATTCCTGTAGATCCTGTATGGCAATCCTGAATTGCTTTATACTGTTGTGCAATTTTAATTTCTGCCTGTATATTACCTCATTAAGCTCATACAGGTTGTGATAAATTAGAATGCTTTTAATGTTTATGTTCGTTCTACTGCATGAATACCTACTTTTGGGTATTGTAAAGTTTGAAAATAAAATAAAATCTTTGATGTTGAAAAAGGTGGAATTTATCTGTTTGTGTCTTTTATGGATCCTAAATAGTTTTCTTTCCCTAAACTGCCTCTCTGGCACATTATTCCAATTCTGGGTGTAATAAGTACTAAATTGGCTATTGTTTTGAAAAGAGCTAGACTTTGACAAGGTCCAGTGCTCGTTCCATTCAAATCAGTTGGCCCTAAATTCAAAGAAGATGTTTTCAATGACCTTTTGAACCAGACAAAATATCTCCAGACTTACAACCATCCCATCCTTCCACACCCTTGATGGGTCTCCCCTTGAAGATATCCCTACCTTCAAGTACTTGGGGGGGTATGGCTCAACTGGCACCTGAACTTTTCAACTTACATTGAGGCTATCCATAAAATGTTGCACCCAACACTTGGTGCTTTGTACCACAACCATAGGTGCATCTCCTTGCCGGCTCACATAGCCATCTTGCAGAGAATGATTCTCTCCATCTTTGACTATGGAGACACAGCCTATGGCACTGCTCCTAAGTCTAACTTGGCCAGACTGGACCCGCTCTTCCACTCTTTCTGCTGTTTTGCTATTCACTATCCACTCCATACTCGCCACTGCTCCCTCTACTCCACCCTCTCTCTCTCCCTCCCCCCTCCCTTGAGGCCAGCTATCTTACACATTGCTCCTTCTTTCTGGCCAATTGCAGGCTTGGCTCTCTCCCCTCCTACCTCTCCTCCCATCTCTCATCTTCTCCCCCTCCTTGTACTCATTATGCTCCTGTCACTTTTGCTCCCTCACCCTCCTGCCTAGGTTGACTACTGTTGGCTGGATGGCATTCTTCTACTATTTCCCTAAACTTTGGAACTCCCTCACCCTAGCCTCCTGCTCTGCCACCATGCTTCACTCACTGTCTCTTGATCTCCACAAGTTCTACTCGCACACCTGCAACTGCTCCTGGTTCTTCCTTCTCTCTGCTCTTCCTCCTTCCTATTCCTCTCCGCTACTGTCCCTTTCCCATTTCTCTACTTCCATACCTCTCTTCCCTGCTCCACAATATTGTTATATGTTACCTATGCATTTTCCTGAGTTGTTGAACTATGTCTAGCTGCTTGCCTTGCTGGGTGACTGGTGTCATTACAGTTGATTCCCCTATGAACTGCTATTACCAGCTTGCACACACAATTCAAAATGTAACTTGTGATGTTTGTATATATTGCTTTTTTGCTTGTATGTAGTGTATACTGTTCTTAACCAGGTCCACCTCAAAAATGAGCTTGCTCGATGGTTATCACCTGGTTAAATAAAGACTTTGATTGATTGATTGATTGACACTGTTCTTAACTGTACAAGTTTACCTTTTGCCATTTACTTTGTTCAACTTGTGCATTTGTGTTGCATTTCTATCTCCCCTATCCCTCACCCCCCAGGATTCATCTGGAAATTAGCTACTAGTCCAGTTCAGTATCATTTTCTTGGTAACATTTTTGAAATAAAAAAAAATGAAAAAGATTAACCTTCATGCTAAGCTCTACAAGGATGCCTCCCCAATCCAGTTCATGCCTTTGTGGCAGAACCCCTGTGTGCAGGTGGGTCATAAGCCTCTCTGTTGGTATTCTTTGAAGACTTGTGTTATTCACTTCCTGCAGGATCTTTTTGGACTACATGCATAGGTCATAGACTCTTTCAGGAGCTGCATTTCAGATGGGACCTGTGCCGTTCTGAATTTTGGTGATTTCTCCAAATTAGGAGTGAGTTACAGCTCCTATTCTGGACTTTGCTCTCTAACTTTGCCTTTGATGCTGCCTCTCAATGGCTCTCCTGTAAGGCTAGTTTGGCTGGGCTGATTTACCCATTTTTAAGGGATGCCCTACCTATACAATCACTGCAGTCCAAAGCAGCCTAGAACAAAATGTTGCAGACTACTCTGTCAGACAATGATAGGAAGGCTTGCTGGAATTCTGCTTACTAGGTCTTCAAGGACTCCAGGAGTAAGATAATTCAAAATAAGATTTTACACTCATGGTATAGGATCCCTCAGGTCCTCTGTCAGGGGAAATTTATTCCCTCAGACTCCTGTTGGCACTGTGGCTTGTCCAGTGGTGATCTCCATCATATCCTTTGGTCTTGCCCTGCTCTTAAGTCCTTGGGCAACAGATTTGCTGTTTTGCCACTATGGTCCTGGGCAAATAGTTTCCACATTTGTCTGCCCTGCTGCAGTTGGGAGTCACCTTAGAGGCTCCACATCTTACTCTAGTGGAGCATAGATGGCTTGCATTATTACATATGCAGATTAAGCAAATGGCATACTACAACCCTCCCCTCCCTTCAGGAGACTCTAGCCTCTTTGACCCACCATGCCACCTTTGATCACCTCTCCCACTTGACTACTAACTCTTTGGCATCTTACTACATGCTGGCTCCCTTACCTCTGCTTTCTCTCTCCTACACCTGGTGTGGGGCTGGTTAACTGTGGCTGACTTTAGTATCCCCTTCCTAGGCTAATGCCAAAACACTCTGTCAGTTTTGTTCTCTTTTATCCATTAGGCAAGTTTTCCACCCTACTAAAGTGCCCCTCAGTTATGTGCTGCTTATTGTTTTGTTGTTTGCTTTTATTTCCTTGTAGATACAGCTACTTCACTAGCCAGTTATTGCAATTGTGTTTATTTTATTAGATTCATATTTTTCTGTTCAAACCATTGATATATATCCCATATCACATTGTATTATCATTTTGCGCTTGTATTGTAATAGTTGTTATTTCATCCATTCAGATGTTGATTCTCTGTTTTATATGTTGATTGTTGAAAATCTCAATAAATCATTTAACTGCAAAAAAGAAAAAGAAAAGAATTAACGAATAAACTTACTGCTCTCTGGATTCTCCGTGAGAAGGCCCTTCATGGCTGTGGTTTAAAGCTTGAGAAAGTACCCTGTGAGGGTGTGAAATGTTGGAAATGTAAGTTTGAGCACTAAGCTCTGCGCACGTTCTGAAGGAATAGTGTTGTTAAAGGAAGAAGAGTGGTTTGTGCACCTGAATTCCAGTGTGGAAGATATATTTCCTTTTTGCAAGTGCAGGTGCTCTTCTGGCCCATTTTTTTAGATTGTATCATAGCATTTAACATTACTAGGCTGCCTTGATTGCCCTTTTTGCTGCTACAAGAGTTAATCAGGATTTGAGGCACTGTTCTTTGAATGACAAGTTAGTGTCATAAAACAACAATGACTTTAACAATGTTGTGGGACAAATCAAAACTCCAAGTAGTTTGAACTAAACTTATCACAATTAGCACCAAATTGTTCATTATCAGCACAAAATGGAGGGGTAATCAGAATATTTGTTTTAGAAGCATTGCATTTTAGTAAATGTCAAGCACTCCACTAATCGCAGTCAATCATTCAGTTATAGTCTCAAAGTTTATTTCACTGAGACTGGGAACAGAAACATAGGTCTGAGCATCATCCACACAAAAATGGAAAGAAAATAATGTGACTATTTAAGGGAGAAATATGAAGGCAAAACATCAAGGGCCTAAGTGTGAAGTCCTCTGAGGAGTTAAGCATATGTGACTGTGAATCAGTGATACATGGAAAATGGCATACAGTGGCTCTGCAACCATGATGACTGCCTTTGTTGTTGCACAACCAGGCATGACAGTGTTCCAGGGTTGAGAAAGACTGGGTATTCTCAGCAGAACCAAGCCCAGTACTGAGGGAATGAAAGTTGACAGAGATGAGCACATGGAAGGTCAAATGATATAAATTGTTTGAAGAGGTAAGAACAGTATTGATGGCAGACATTGTAATTACAGGAGCCATCTAGAGTACCATAAAGGTAGGCAGTGTGGAGTGAACCCTGTTAAGATCAGGGAATGTCAGAGTCAGTAGAGAAAAGCAAGTAGGAGGGTTAGAAAAGGGATATGTAACAAAGTAACATAGTAATTTACAATTAGAAAGGACTCTCAGTCCATCATGTTTATTCCCCTGGTTTCATACACAGGGATAAAAGTAAAGTGTGCTATGCAAACAATTAACAATTAATAGAGATTCTCTACCCACTCTTCAGTGCAGAGTACTCAGCAATTCCTTTGGCTTGCAGAAATTTGTCCAGTGTCTATAAAAAGATAGTGCTGGTAGGGGAGGAGGCTCAAGTCAGTGCTAGGATTTTGCTTTATTACCCATCATTGTTTGGAGCTAAAAATGGCAGTGTTGATCACTGTTAGATTTGTGTCCAGAGAGGGACCAGTGGATTTGGTATAGGAAGGAGAGTGGATTAGTAATGGTAGTGTGAAGCAAAGAAAATTGCTGACAGAATATCAGATAGTTTTTTATATTTACCCCTAGAGGCTAGGTAGGGTAGTGGAAGGTGGAACATGACTTGAGAAAAGTCAGGGTTGCCATGGGACTAACCCTAGCCATCTGGGAGGCTTCAGAGTTTTTCTAAACAAATGTTTTGACTGGATACTAAAAAGAACTAATAACTAATGCCCAAGTTGTTTGAGTAGTTGGAAAAAGGTGCTTATGTAGCCTTAAACTTCACTGTATTAGGTAGTGTAAGTCACGAACTGTCACATTACAAAAACATTTCTATAAATAAGAAAAAAGATACATCAGTTAACTATTGCATGTCACTCAGGCTGCTATATTAGAAAATGCTATTCATGAAAGTAATATGACAATAATTAAACAATAATAACTGAACAGCCAATCATTTCTAAGGAATTAATGACCGAATGGGGGGGGGCCAAGGTACTCTTGAGTGCCATGCCTACACCAGATGGTTGTTAATCCTGGAACATTAATAGCTGAGAGGTTGTAATTGCAATAATAAGTGTAGTAGCAATAAACAAAATTGCATTAATATGACATTTATTTCTTACTTTGCAGTTTCTTGTTTATGTTGAGCATTGTGGACCCAAGCAGTGTGGAGCAAAGATGTTATGATTTTATGTTGTGTGGTGTGGAATGTGTACTTTGCAGTTGTGCCAATCATTTCCTAGGGGTTAACAACCAACATGTTAACCAATCAAGAACTGACCTTAACTCATGACTATGTAAATGGATTTATAATGCTACTCACAAATTAAATGCATATGAAAAATCATTTTTACAGCACTGCAGCAATGTATAATACATTAAAAATGACTATAGCCAGCAAGTTGGCAACCACACCAAACAGAAACTGCCTAAAGATTTATATTTTTACTGGAGCTGTTTGACTTCCAGCTCTTCCTACTAATGATACAATCCCACAACTACTGGGAGCGAACAAGCAGTGTAGACCTTGAGGAACTGTGCAGCCACCAAGGCTTGGCCACCACTCACATATATATTAAGAAAAATGCAGCACTCAGTATTACAAGAAAACTATATTTGCATATTTATTACTATAGCTTCTACAACTGTCTTGCCAAGAACCCCTAGCACTTCATGTTGTTCTGATACTTCTTCAGGGGCTTGGGTTTGGCCACAATGCCACCTCCCTTATACTGCACATTTTAATGAACCATGATAATTTTTAGAGACAGTTCCTTTTAAATATTGTGCCATATAAACCATGTGCAAGACTTGATACTATGCTACTAATGTTGCCTGCATAATGAGAACCACACTATGTGCATGTTACACATATTTGAAGTACATGATGTGTGTCCAAAAGATTGCTCCCAGCTTTCCAATAATATCTACTGCTAAAAGAATAATGGCTCATATCAGAATGTAAAATTGGTTCTGATTAGTGGTAAAAGGATCTTTACACAATGGAAGCAACACTATTTATGTTTATTCTTTTACAATGATAGTTCAACAATCAAAACTACATAAAAACATCTCTGAATTTATCTGCTCGTCATTAATTTTTATACAGCTGCTACCTGGAATTTTCTTTCATTAGGGATCTTGCCTGGTCAGAATGGCAATTATATCTGGAAGTACCAAACAGTGAGATTTATCTAATTTATTTAATTGCAAAGTATTTTGCTAGTGAATTCAATGCATGTTAAATGCACATGACTGATAGAAAAAAAGACTGACATCATGGCCCAGATATTCAAAAGGGTTCAGCCATGCGCAACAGGGTTCTTGCCATGCGCAACAGGGTTCTTGTATCACCAAGTCCCACATGCGCCATTCTGCAATATTCAGCAGGAGGCAGTTGCTCCACACTGGCAACAGGTTGCGCAAAGAGCAATGCAAATGAAAGCATGCTCAACAGGAGGGGAGGAACCATGCATAACCTCGCCAACCCGATATTCAGTCGGGTTGTGCAAGGTGTATCTGCAACCCCAACCTGCGTCTGCACAACCTTGAGCCAAAAAAAGGATCAAGTTGAGGGCCACCCACAGGTGAGCTGCTGTATTGCAGAGGCGCAACACAGCAGCTGCCACCTGGCTGACCCCCAACTCGAGTCCTGTGCCCTCCACCAGCCCGATCACGGGCAGTACAGTCCATGAACCCCCACACACATCTCCACAGCCCGATCACGGGCAGGAATATATGAACCCCCCATGCCTGATCGCGGGCAGAATGTAACCCTCCCCAACCCAAATATCTCCCTGGTGGTCCAGTGGACCGTAAAGCCCGATCGCAGGCAGAATGTCACATCACAACCCCCAACATCTCCTGGTGTCTAGTGTCCCCCACCCACCCAAGCCCCTCCACCCGCTCCCCGCGGCGGTGGCGACAGCGGACGGCGGGCGGCAGGCGGGTGGGATGCTGTCACGCCAGCCGCGGGGAGCGGGTGGAGGCTTCGCGGGTGGGGACACTAGACACCAGGAGATGTTTTGGGGGTTGATGTGACATTCTGCCCACGATCGGCTTTACGTCCACTGGACCACCGGGAGATATTCGCTGGGGGAGGGTTGCATTCTGCCTGCGATCGGGCACGGGGGTTCATACACGCTCTGCCAGCGATCGGGCTGTGGGAGATGTGTGTGGGGGTTTTCATGTACCTGTACTGCCCGTGATCGGACTGTGGGATATGGGGGTTTCAGGTACCTGTACTGCTCGCGATCGGGCTGTGGGTATGTGTGGGGGGGGGTTTCATGTAATTGTGATGCCCGCGATTGGTCTGCATTGTGCATCGGTCCCCGATGGCTGCTGCCTGGCAGGGTGGCCAGGAGCAAGTCCTCAGGGATCGGCGCACCTACATGCAAATGGCATGCAAATGGGGCCATAAATAGATGCAAATGGCCTCCCCTGCGCCTTGCATAAATTATGGCCCCATTTGCATGTCACCTTTTGAATATCGGAATTTGAGCATGGCACAATGGTACTTGCGCCACTGCAAGTTTAATGCTCAACTCTGGCAACTGCCGGTGGTGCAAGTTCCACTGCACCATGCGCAAGTGCTGTGGCTGGGGTTGATATTCAAAGGAGTTGCTCAACAGCGCAACTCCTTTGACTATCACCCCGGCCACACCACTGTGCAACTATTTTGAGCAGCGCAGGGGCTTGCGCCTCAGAATGGCACAGTTTGAAAATCTGGGCCCATATTTTGATTTCCATAACTGGTACAATGCACCCTCTATTATCTGCAAATTTTAGTGCACCAACTTTTTTTTCCCCACTATGTTTTTGCTGCTAGGCACCCCTAGCCCCATGAAGGGGCTCATCCTGGGCTTGGCGACCTGAACCCGAACCTGGGGATGACCTCCGACTGGGCCGCCGAAGTGGAACTTTTGTGGCTGGTGTGTCAGGCACCATGCCCCAGCTCATACACAAGGGCTGGTGATTTTTCCTGTTTTTTTGTCTTCCTTTGGAGTTGTGAATATACAATGATGCTAGTGGGAGAGCATCTGTTCCAGCTTCACCCATGTTATGGTGTGACACCGTGTCACCCAGCCTCCACCAGGGGCAACTGACACTGGAACCAGCTAACCCCCCTCCCTGGAGAAGGAGAGCTGTCCTCTGCCTGCTTGATCCTTCTCCTCCCCTGCTGACCTTCGGTGGCCCATGCCCGTTCCCAAACATGAGTCACCGGCATGGTGTGAGGTGTAGTGTCCAGTGCCACAACCCTCAGCACCACTGGGCCGGCTAGTGCACCAACTTTTTGCTTGATAATAGAGGTTGATGGATAATGGAGGTATGCTATGTTGCAGTGGTAAAATATGAGAACAATAGCATAGGACTATATTTAGGTCTTAATAATTCAGTTTCTTTATTTGTGTACAGTTTAGTAAAAAATAGTTTATATCACAGTATGAAAATTTATATATAATACAGTCCATTTATCATCAATCAACTTTAAAATAATCCATGATGGATAGCTGTTTGGCTTAATTTGTCATAATTAATTTCATTTTAGAATTCAAGTCCTCCTCTCTTATCAGCTTACAGTAATGTCCAGGGAAAGTACAGAACTGTAAGATTTGGAAGGGAGAGTGAGTGACTATGGGGAAACTGGATTAAACCCAACACCTACATGGTAGACTCTGTACAATTAAAGCAGGAGTACTAGTTAACAATAATTTAAATAACTTGGTAGACAGTTAGGACAAACCAAAACATCAATATATCTGATTTTCCTTTTGCTTAATTTCATTCCTGAGCAAGATAAAGGATTTTGAAGTTCTTAAAATGTTATTGGTCTTTAACCATGTCAACAATCATGGATGTAAGCAAATCAAGATGATGCTGTGCTGCTGGTCAACATATGCTGGCAATTCTCTGACATAGCTGCATCATAAATACAGTGGGTACAGTTAGTGTGTGCTCTCTGGGGAAATGATTTTTGAAAGTTGCTAGGGGCTGCCATCTTTATTGTAGAGCAATGAAAATGACAAAAGTTGTAATTAAACACAGTCTTAAAAACAGCTGATTGAATTTAAAATACCCCAATGTAAGATTATCAGAAATACATTACTACTAAAAAAGGTTGGATGACATTTTTTGCTGGATAACTAGTACTGTTGCTTTAACATTTTGTCACTTAAATGTTGTTGAACATTGACACTTAAAGCAGTTGGCAAATGAGGAGCACTGGTCTTATTAATGTGGAACAGAGGAACACACACTTGCAGACACAAATTCAGAACACTAGGAGACAGTGACTAAGTAGCACTCCACCTCTGGGCACCACTGAGACACTAGTTGTAAACCCTAACAATGAGAGGATATTATTGACTCACACTGAGTCTTCTGTGGGGTTTCCACAATGCACTGTCAGGTGCTAGTTAATTGCAGCTCTTAAATAGCTGTTAATCACACCTAGTAATCTGGAACAATGAGGGAGATTAGCATGAGGACTAGTTCCTGTTAAAGTAATGATATTTTTAATTTAGAAACATAGAAACATAGAAATTGTCATCACAAAAGGACTGCTTGTCCCATCTATTCTGCCCAGATTTTCCATGCCTATTCTGTCTCTGCAGACCCTAGTTGGTCTCCATTGACCCTCTTACCACTCTGCCTATTTACCAGTATTCCCTTATACCTATCACATGCAAATTTGAAGCCCCCACTGTTTTTGTTCCCACCACCTCTGCTAGCAGACTGTTGCAGGTGTCTCCCAATATTTCAGTGAAGTAGAACTTCAATACATCACTCTTAAATGCTCCCCTTTCCAGCTTCATTGCATGCCATCTTGTCCTGGTGTGCTTCCTCATTTGAAATACACTCCCCTCCTGTACCCTGTTCATTCCTGTGAGGTACTTGTAAGTTTCTATTATGTCCCCACTCATGTCCCCTCTCTCTTCCCTCTCTTCAAGGGTGTACATGTTGAGATCCCTCTGTCTCTTTGTAGGGCTTTTGATGTAACCCCTGCACCATTTTAGTTGCCCTCCTCCTTGAGACTGCCTCTACCCTATCCATGTCTGAGATGTGGCCTGTAGAACTGACACAGTAGCCCAGGTGAGGTCTCACCAGTGACCAATTCAGTAGTAACACCACCTCCCTTTATCTGTTTGTGATACCTCTCCTTATGCACCCCAGTATCACACTGGCCCTGACCACTGCCTTTTCACACTGCTCCACTCCTTTGATGTCATCTGATATGATGACCTCAAGGTCTCTTTCCTGCTTTCCTGCAACTTCATTGACAGCCTTGAAAGAACTGCACTAGCCAACATGGACAAGTAGGAGGGTTTGATGCACTAGTCCAGGTCAAGATGCTCAATGCACTAGAAAAATAAAACAATGTTAATATCAACCCTTGCATTTTTCTTTACGCTTAAGGGTTACAATACATCTCTTCATTAATGTTGTTGTTAAAAATCTCGCAACCATTCTTAAAGGTAACATAGGGCAGGATTTTCAAGTGGCTTAGATCGCTGCAAGCCCTGGGTGCAACAATGATACAGCGCATGGGACTTGCAATGATCTAATAGGATTTTCTGTCCTGTGCAACAACTGCCACAAGTTAGACAAACTTTTCCTGGTCTAACTTATGACAATCTTAGGGGCCATTTTTATGGAACTTATGCTAGATAAATCATGAAAACTGTCGCAACTGTGCCCCAGACTGTAAAACCAGGTGCAGTTGCAGTGACATGGTTTGGTGCACTGCCAGAACCTAAGTGTCATGGTGCAGGGCTTTGCACAAGCCCTGCACCATGCTTTGAAAATCCAGCCCATAGTTATCAGCAGTACATTGCAAAACATTTCATATTAAAACATTAACAGCAACCAAAAAATAGGGACTGTAATGCACTGTGACAGTGCCTGTGGCATGGCCGATAATAGAGGGAGAACATCATGAGAAGAAACAGCCAGTACACCAGAAAGTTCTGGCAGAGGGTAAATAGAGAAGGTGGTGGATAGTAAAGGGAATTTCCATAAACAGAAAACAGTACAGGAGATCAGACCAGCAGATAAAGAGGCTGGTGGATAATAGAGGGTACACTTTACTGCAGTACATCATGAATGGTCATAATGCGTGCTTCTCTAAAATGCCTTGCCACTTTGCCTCAGTCCTGTCATGGTGGGGCCATCTTATAGATGAAAGAGTAGTTTAGAGACCATGTCCATTCAGGTGTTAGCCTTTCATTTGAGAACACTGATGAGAGTGCTGATTAGTGCCAAGTGTATTGGTAGATTTGGGATATAAACAGCTGCCCACTAGAAGCTTGACTGAGATCTCAACTCACTCCCCATAGACCACAAAAAAGATGTCAGATGCTACTAGCTTTTGCCCACTGGTGAAATAGATTAGATTAAAACCAGTAACCTTGAGGTAGAAGACACCTTAAACTGATTCTAATCCATATTGATTCAGTTACCCAAAATTTGAGTATCTTTACAGACAGCTTCCTGTAGTCACATGTATATGGTTTGCCATCATACATACGTGATAGCATAGACCTAATGAATAAACTAAAGAATAAAATCTGGGCTCAAAACTGGATATGGTTAACAACTGATGTATGTAGTATATATACATCAATAAAACACAATGTAGGTTTGGAAGCAGTAAGACACTTTTTGGAAAAAATCCAGTAAATCCAACTGATTTTTTGCTTCATGCAGTCAGGTTTGCACTTACCCACAACTATTTTCTGTTTAATGAAGAATTTTTTCAACAAACATGCGGGACAGCCATGGGGAATCATTTCCCCTATCATATGTAAACCTGACTATGGGATTATTTGAAGAACTTTGGGTATTTAATCAGACAGAAAATAAACACCTGCAAAATATTGTAAGCTGGTTCCACTTTATAGACGATGTGATTGTTATTTGGGAAGGACATTTGCATGGGATATCAGAATTTATGGGATTCGTAAACTCAAATGAAATGGGGCTTACTTTTACTTTTGAAACTAATCAGGAAGAAATAGCATTTTTAGACCTTAAACTCATAGGGAAACAAGGGGAATACATTAAAACAAAGGGGCATAGGAAGAAGTCAGTGGGCAATACTATTTTACATTCCAATAGTGCCCATCTCTGCAAACTAATAGAATCTATTCCTTAGGAAGAAATGCTAAGATTGAGATGTAATTGTTCTGAGGGAGTGGAATTCTTGAATCAGGTTACAGCCCTGAAAGAAAGGTTGTTACAAAGAGGCTATCAAAACAAAACTTTTGGGAACTGCTCTTGAAAAGGTTATGCTATTGGATAGAAGGGACTTATTGACCCCCAGCGAGAATATGGACTGTGGTGAAACTGAGATGAAGGAAGACAAAAATGTGGTCAACTTCATCACAAACTTTAACCCACTTGCAGAACAGGTAGGAGGACTGGTCCATACATTTTGGCCAATTCTATTAAGTGATCCAGTGTTAAAGGAAGAAATGCACCATAAACCTAGAGTTACCTTTAGCAAAGGGAGAAGCATAGGTGATAGAATTGTTAGCAGCCATTTCACAGCCAGTACACAAATGGGACATAGATGGCTAGGGGTAAAACCAAAGGGCCACTATAAGTGTGGCAGCTGCAACATATGTCAATATGCCAATCAAGGTTGTCTTTTGGAAAAAGATAGTGACATTTTCAATCTAACTGTATTTATAACCTGTACTACACCCTTTGTAGTCTATGTCTGTTGGTGTAAGTGTATGAAATACTATGGTGGGATGATCACTTGACCAATAAAACAAAGAATTCAGGAGCATGTGAGGGCTATAATTAAACTGCAATCTGTTAAATGCTATAAGCACACATTTTTCAGAAGCTCATAACAGTAAACCTGAAAGTTTATGCTGCACAGTGCTGGAACGTATTAAAAGGAATCCTAGAGGTGGAAATAGAACTCAAGTACTGGCACAGAAAGAAACAAGGTGGATTCTAACTTTAAAAACTATTGTGCCCATGGGTTTAATTGATGAAGTTGACTTCACTCCATACTTATAAAATCTGAACTGGTATATAGTATACAACTTTCTTTTGACTTTTCTCTTCACTTGCCATTGTGGCCTTCTCAAAGTTAGCTTTGAAAGTGCAGCTTGTCTCCCCTAAAAGAAGTTTGGATTTTATGATAAGGCGATTTACAATCAAAAGCCTCATATATGTTTGTATTTGTTTGTGAAGGCACTAGTGATGTACACACATATGCTTATTCACTATACAAAAATCTGAAAGAAGGCCTTTTTAAAGGTTGGGACTACTGGATAAGCAGGGTTTTTTGTAACTTTTGAGAGGCTTCAAAAGGGACTTGATTCTTTTTCCCTCAAATAGTAGGAGAAAAACCTCTTTATAAACATGAAACCTTTTCATAAATGTAATGAAATAAAGGATTGTAATAACTGAACTATATAAATCTGATACAATCTGTTATAGGTAATTTTTACATATATTACCTCTGTCCCCCCACTCTTCTTCTAATAACTTGTCTTTTCTCTTTTTTTAATCCCCCCCTTTTCTTTTACATTGCTCCTAGAATAAAAGTCAGATTTTTTCAGTTAGTTTCATGATAAATGTTGTACCTAATTTGGCTATATCATATCAGTAATAAATATCATAAATTATGATGTACTAATATTTATGATTTGAATAAGTATAACTGTAGTATTTATGAGGAATTGACCCAAATTGATATGGTGGCCATTTCATGAAACCAGTAGCCAATTTTGTATCACTGTTTATTTATTTGAATTTCATATAAAAAAAAATATTCTTTATATTTTTTGACACTCACTAATTGGTGGTTGTTGCTTTAAATGTGTCACTTAAATATTGCCATTCTATTGTAACCTCAGACCTGCCCCAGAGGAAGGCCTAGTGTTTGGCCAAAGCACTGGGGAAGAAGGGTACTTTCTAGTGCACCTTGCCACAATAAATTCTGTTTACTGACTACAGACTCTAACTCTCTCCTTGTGTTTGTTTGAGTGCAGCATTTTGGTTCTGTTTGTATATTGAGGTGCTGGCTGCCTGGATTCCTGTACTAAGTGTTCTCCTGAGTGCACCTGAATCTTTTTTTTTTAAAGGCTCATGATCTCAGGCAGCTATATAAGATAGCAGACTGAATCAGTCAGGCAGCGACTACCAGCCCAGACAACTTCAGCTTGTACCAGTCCAAGAAAAGCAGTAGCACCCTCCAGAATTATTGCCCATTGGCCCTTTTAGCGTGAGTCCTCCAGCCTCTCCTATTCTGAATGCCCCCAGCCCCTTAGATCCCTGCTCCCTGATCAGTTCCATCTAAATCCTCCTAATGTTCCACTCTTACTAAAAAGTGCTTTCAAATTATACTAGTCTTTTAGTCTAGTATTTCCCCAGATTCCACCCCTCTCCTGATTCCTAATCATGACTTACATTAATATGAATCTCTTGGTTCTCTACTCCCAGAGTTACCTGGGAAGTGGCCAACCAAGTAAAGCCCTGGAAGCAGGTTCTGTCAGACACTTATAGTGAAAAGCATCTAGTGGAGGCTGCCCTCAGGGCTTTATTCAGCTCAGCCACTACTCAGGTAACTCTGGGAGACCTGCGGGATTTGTATTAATGGGAGGTGTTGTTTAGGAGTGGGACGAGTGGTGGAGTCTGGGGGACATAGTTGCTAGACTAGTAGACTAATACACTTTTCAGAAAAAGGGGACACCAGGATTCAGATGAAACTGATGGGGATCTAAGAGGTTGGGGGAGTCAGGCTAGGAGAGTCTAGGGAAGGCAGGCTAAAGGGGTCAGTTCATCAGTGGACCCGGGGGTGCGACCATGCTTCTTGGACTACTACACCCTGAAGCTGCCTGGACGGTAGTCACTGCCAGACCAACCTGGACTGCTGCCTCACACAGCCACAGGAGCCTCCTTAAGAACTACAACAGCATCAGGTAAAGTGAGGAAGGACTTTTTATTTCATTTACATGCAGAACTGGAATCAGATTCTGATTCTGCATCTGAAAAGGGTTTCCAGAATTCATATTTTTGGCCTTGAAAACCTAAATTCTAAATTCTAAAAAGAGGCCTGGAATGCAAGATTCCAAATTTGCAATCTGATATTAAAGCAACCTTATTCATAACCAGCTGGTGAGCAATGGGAGATTACACATAGGTTTTTGAAGGGAAAAACTAGTGTCCCAGTAATTCTCTTAAATAATTTTTTTTTTCAGCTTGTCTCTCCCTCATGTTTCCTTCAGGCCCTATCATTGGTTCATTTCCTGCCTGTGGTACCTCAGCCAGGCTGCCTCCTCTTTGGTCTGTTGTTCCCCAAGACACAGTTTCTTTTCTACAGTGGGGCTCTCCAATTGCAGTACACACTACAAGGAAAGAAGAATAGTGATGTGTTAGTTAGGAAAAACTGGTACATTGAAGGTAGAGAGCCTAATTGTGGCACCGGTGTAATGGGGGGTGAGATTGCTGTCATCAGATGTGTAGTGCCAAAAGGTTCTGTTTACATAACACACAAATATGGGACCAAGAGCCACAATGTCATTGTGCTTCTCTGAAGGCCAGTCCTCCCATGCATCAACCCCTCCCACACTGGAATATCTCCACATACAGCCTCCAGCTAGCACAAGGAGGCAGCTATGTAATGCAATGTGCAAACCTTCTTCTTAGAGAGAATACAGTATCTAATAAGATTTTTGATATTCCTCTGGGGTCCTCCACTCCTCCCTTTAACACATTTAAAACAAAAAAAAACTCTTCTGGGCTTTCTTGCCATAGGCTTCGGCCTTGTGCCAGAGTAGAGTCAGTAGTTTTTGTAAACTTGTACAAAATAGTTATAGCAGCAGTCCTTGTTAGCGGTCAACAAAATGTCACTTCCTTTTTTCCATTCAGTATGGAAGCACATGGGCTCCCTTACAAAACTGTGCAATGACAAAGCAACATTAACAGTTATATGGGTATGTTCATGAAAAAGGGTTACCAAAGAGTGACATAAGGGTCAATTTTTCTAACCCACAATAGAATCATTCTGATAAGCATTCCAGAACACTCTGACCCAAAGGTAAAACAGTAGCCATGTAGTGAGATAACTCAGTAACAGAGACATGAGAAAAAGCAACACAGTGTGGTTCACTCAACAGTGGACACCAAACAGCATGGTGCATGCAACAGTGGACACCAAACAAGTGTGTAAATTAAAAAAAAGTTTACTTATCATTGTCTAATCAGAAAAATATTGTAAACATTTAAAAACTGTAAACAAAAATCTGGAGCTGAAGACAGAACAGCACATTAATACAGCAGCCTAAAACCTGCAAACAAAATGGAGGTACACAAAAAAGTAATGCACTTTTTCTGGAGGGGGCAGCAGCATGTAATTATCATTGACTGATTTAAATGGTATGCAAGTTACTTCCTCTGCTGCTGTTAATGATACTGTAATCCCCCCCTTGGGTTTGGAGGCATCATATTTGTGCATTGAGATGTGCACCGTTAGAATATTGGGTGGGATCATTTGTCCCTGTACTTAAATGGTTAATAATATGCTGTCCCAGGGGAACTGCGGGAAGGAATATCCTGGGGGCAGTGCTGATATTTATTTGTTTAGTTTTTGATGATCAGGTAAGTGCACTAGACAAAACCTGCCTATTTTCAGGCACGACCTGGGGAAGGGGGATACAGATGAATGCCAACTGACCTTGAACCAGATTAAGCTGTTGGTGGTATTTTTAGTGAATGAGGGAAATTTGGCCAGGACACCGGGGAAATTCTCCTACCATTTTCCTGTGGGACCAAGATGGTGGCTCCCATGGATCCTGGTGTGGAAGTGCTGCAGACAGGAGAGCAGGCCTCATCTCCTGATCTGTGTTTGGTAGAGGCTGAAGATGGAAGTTTCAAAGCAAATTTTCATGATTCTGAGGAAGACATCACGGGTGTCTATGTTTCAATGGAGGATTTGCATATGCCACCCATTTTATCTATGGATTTATCTCTGGAAGTGGATTTAGACATTCAGCAGCAAGAACTCTTAAAACTCATTCTTTCTGAAGAGGATCATCATTTGATGGAAAAAAAATGTTTGGTGCAACAACTTGCTTCATTGCAGGCTGGCCTGCTGGCTGTCAACCCAGCTCCCACGCCTGTCAAACCCCTACAAAACTCAGTTGTCAAAGAAACCGGCCCAGAGGAATCAGGTGAGTCATTACCTTCCAATGTAAATCTGTTGTTTTTTAAGGCTGGCAGTGAAAATACTATATTCTAGTATATGCCTAGAGCCTAAGGACAATGTGTTGACTCCTCCTAAAGAGGTAACAAATCTGAAGTCAAGTCTCACCCACTGGAAGTTTTACAGCTCCTGGTTCATGCAGAGCTGCAGTCTTCACTGGCCCAGCTGCCCGAGGTTAAACTAAATACTCCCTTAGTTAAGGCTCGCACAGCCAAAGTAGCGATTGCTAACCTGACAGTAGCAACCACGAAAAACCTTTCTGTGAATCCTAGTGTGTGTTTGAGCAATACTGTTCACTCCCAGCTTGGAACTAATTTAAAAAATGCCTCAGGGGTGATTCTGTCTAAAACAGCAGGATTTGTGTTTAAAAAGCCTTTGGCAGTAGCTCAAGGGGAGAACATTCAGTACCAGACCCAGCCTACCTCTCAGGGAGGTGCCAGAGATTTATTTTTTCCATCACAATCCCTGCCAAAAACGGAACATCAGGCTGCTTCCATACAGCAAAAGGTCTACTTGGATAGACAAAACGATGATATTGAGCAAACCCAGGTTGACAATTCCTGTGGAAAAATCACTGTTAACACGGAGTCTGGGCTTACTTTATCTACAGTTCTTCAACATAATGATGACTGGTCACCACAAAAAGCACTTGTAGGAGCTGGTTGGGCTAGAACAAAAGCAAGAACTTGGACTCCAGACACTTCATGAGACATTTCATTTTCACAGTCCACAGCAGAAAGGAAGCCTGGGGTTTCCTCCAGATTGATACCTGTTCCTTCTGTCTGTTCCATCCCTCAAGACTCAGACGTCTCTCATCAGTCTTCAGCTGCTATAAGCCCTCCATATCCTGATTCTTTTCCACCTTTACCATCCGGTATTAAGATAGACAAGGGTCTTCCCCAATCCTCAGTATCAGCTCCTGTCCAGGACCCCATGCCCCTGTTGCCTGAATTATTTTCCAACTCAAAACAAGTGGCTGCTCCTTGGAGGAATGCTGTGAGGATACGTTATAAGGGTGGGGCTGCCGGACAGGCCAGATAGATACCATATGGGGAAAATTTTATTAAAAGACTCTCTACATTTTTCTCCTAAGGAAGTCTATGCCTTTATTAATATCTCTGGGGAAGATAATTACGATGTCAGTTTTAGAACCTCTTTTACGTTAGAATTGTTTTGGGAGAGATATGGGCAAGTAAAGACTTCTCCAACATGGACCTCTTTTGTAGTTGTTCCACTAATAAAACCTCTGATTAAATATGTTACCATTATATTTTGTAACGAAGGGGTCAATGCTGAAGAAATCTCATATTGGTTATCTCAAAAGTGTGAGGTTCTTGGGGCACCTGAGGCTATCCTTGATAGCAAGCTTTTCTGGACAGGTGGGTGGAAGTATAAGGTCAAATTAAGGCAGGGGGAGGCAAGCATAGAGCATATACCTAATTCTTTCCTTTTAGGGAGGGATCGGGGGGGTGCTTTTATGCAGGACAGCCTCGGATCTGCTATAGATGTGGATCCCGCACACATCTCTCCAGCACCTGTGATAAACCCCATTGTAACAACTGTGATGAAATTGGTCACAGCACAATACAATGTGCAAACCATACTCACTGTGACCTCTGTGAAGAATATTGTCACAATTTTGGGGAATGCCCTTGGGCAGCATGCAATAAGGTTAGTTGTATCAGCCCTGATCTGCTTATTCAGCAGGCACAAGACCTGGCTGAGCCGGCTCTGTCCACCCATAAGGACCTACAGGGACTGCCTCAACATCTTTCTGCTCCTCCTTCTCCATCCAGTCCTGACCCCTCCATCTCCCCCCCCTCCTCCTTTGACAACTGTTCCTTCTCCACTCCCTTCTTCTAGTTCTGCTCCATCTGTAGAGTCTAAAACTCTTGTTTGCACAACTGTCATTTCTTACTTAAAGGAAGAGGTTCCCCAGAACCCTGTTTTGGGATTTCTGGAAGCTGACATACTGACCCCAGTCTGTTATACAGATGTTTCTTCTTCCCGGAAGGAGGTTAATAATCTGCCCTTCCCTGATCCCTTACCTTGCAGAAGATCTAGATTTTCTAAATCACTGTCCTCAGACCCTCCCACCCCGATAGAATCTAAAAATTCTTATGCCGCTTTGTTCACCCCTTGGGGCAATTCCAAAATGGAGGTGGGGGATTCAGACTCCCAGAAATCTACAACAGATCAGGGGCTGCAAAAAATTACAGAGGGTGATTATAAGGGGAAAAAAGAAGAAAAAAAGGAAGAAAACTTAGTACTAGGTTCACCTGGGAAAACTTGGAATGGCTGAAGGTTTGGTTGGCTCATTAAATGTGCACAGTTTGTTGAATTATGAAAAAAGGAATATGGTTTTTAAATTTTTACATGACAAATCTATTAATATATGTTCAATACAGGAAACTTGGATTTTTATAGAAGGACAGGTATGCCTTTTTCAGCAAGAATGAGTCTGGGGTCCATCTTATTGGTCCTTCATCCGTGACTCTGCTGACAGGGTGGGGTTTCTTTTTCATTCCTTTAATTTTACACTATGTAAATTATATGACCTAATACCTGGAAGGGTTTTGGTTCTCGATGGTCTCTGGAACAACATGGACTGTTGGTTTATTTCAGTCTATGCCTCCCAGATTAAAGCTGAAAAGGTGTCCCTTATGAACGCAATTCAGCCTTTTTTGGTCACACATTATAAAATCTTTCTTTGTGGAGATTTAAATTGTACCATACCCACTGGGAATAAGCAGTAAAATGGTGACAATAAAAAAATATATTGTGATTCCAACGCCCTGTCCCATATGGTTTCCACAGCTGGGCTATATAATTGTCATCAACTACATATTAATTGTCCTAAGTTTACATATAAGCGTAACACTTACGTTTCTACTATTGATTATATTTTCATCTCCACAAATGTTCCCATGGGTTCATTATCCATTGTTTCTGTCACCTTCTCGGACCATTTATTGTAACTTTTTTCAGTGCATCATTTTGTTCACAGGACCACTTTGCATGGAAGATGGAAGCTTAATGTCTCTGTTTTACAGGACAAATGGGTGATTCAGGAAGTCACGGCCTTTTTACAGGCTAGATTATCTATTGAATTTCTATATGATGATAAAGGTGAATGGTGGATGGACACTAAAAAGGACATTAAGAACCGGTTTTCCAAATTTGGAAAAAAGAGGGGAATACAGATTTTTTACATTATTTATCTCTCAGGCAACAGTTATATAAGTTAATCTCTCTGGCAAATCTTTCTAAGCATGATTATACTCCTCAGATTACTAATATAAAAAATGTTATGAAGGTGTTTGAAACTGCAAGAGCAAAATCAATTCAGTCAATGTTATGTCATAATGCAAAAACCTCCCACATAGGTGACCCCTACGAGGCCTGTAAAGCTATTAAAACTACAATCTCAATGGAAATGTTGACTACCCCAGATGGCAGGTCAGTTTCCTCTTTATCAGATTTAGAAACTGAGATTCAGAGGCATTACGGCTCTCTCCGTCCAAAGGTGTATATTCCACCTACCCATATCACTCAGTTCTTGAAAGCAGTACATATTCCAGATTTGCCAGAAGAAATTGGAAAATTACAAACCCCTATTACTAAAGATGAAATCTCAAAGGCCATTAAAGCCTTAAGGCCTCATCCAGCTCCAGTGTCGGATGATATTCCACACTCATTCTATAAGGCCTTTCTTCTTCATTTAATTGAATGTTTATTTATAACTTACACTTATTGAGTTTCAAATAATATTATACACCCATCTTTTTCTGAAGGATTACTGTATTACCTGTTCAAAAAAGGGGACCGTTCACAAATTCAAAATTAGGAGACCTATAGTTCTCATGAACACTGATTATAAGGTGATGGCACATATCCTGAATGCTCATTTGAAAGCTTATGCTACTTTTGTGATTTCTCCAGTCCAGTATTGTGGACTATCTAACAGGAATATTCAACAGGCCTTATGTACCATACAGGATGTAATATATAACTGTAATATTTCAGGGTTTCTTGGTTGTGTAGTGGCCGTAGACCAGGAAAAAGCTTTTGATCGGGTTCTCCATGACTATTTATTTTCCGTATTACATACCTATAGAATTGCTATGGTTTTTATAAACCAATTAAGGTTATTATATTATTTTTTTTCAGTTAGACCTATGATAAAAGGTACGGTAGGGCATAGTTTTCCAGTACATTGAGGAGTCCGACAAGGTTGCCCTTTAAGCCCATTGTTATACATTTTTTGCCTCAATCCTTTACTTCATATAGTTTTATCATCCCCAAAGTGGGCAGGCCTCACAGGGCTTGAGATCCCACAATCTTTATATATCCAAGCTTATGCAGATGACATCTGTGCTTTTTTTTTCTACTCCCATACAAATCTGGTCCTTTTTAGACATAATTGAAGAGTATCAATTAGTTTCTAATGCCAAATTAAATTTGGATAAGAGTAGAGGTATTTTTATAGGACCTGTAGTTCAGCCGGACTCCATCTGGTATGGACTCTCAATTTCCTCTGCCCCTTTGGATATTTTGGGAATTACTTTTGGGCCACAAAATCTGCCAGATAGAAATTGGGATTTGCATAGGTTCAAGCAAAGCAGAACAAAAAGTAAATAGATGGAGACAGTGGAAGATTTCCAAACTTAAATGTATAGCGATTTTGAAAAAATTTATCTTGCCCCTTTTACAGTTTATAGCATCATTATATCCACTACCCACTAAATTGGAGACATGACTTTACAGTTTGTGTTTTCAAATGCTATGGGGTTCAAAACTGAACCCCATTAAAGGACAATACACTTATTTGGACTTGAGTAAAGGAGGTCTTAACATGATAGAGCCTGTTGTTTTTTTTCCATGCTTTATTTTTTAAGCACTCTTTCAGTACTTTATTACACACCACTAGTATATTCCCGGAGGCCTGGTTGAGGAAAGCCTTAGCTGCTCATCTTAAAGCATGGGCACAATTAGCACCTAAACCTCATCCTCATTTACAGATTCACCCCTTATTTTTTACCTGCTGCTCAGAAATTATTTAAATGGCGTATTATGAAGCATAGACTAATAACATTCTCTACAAAAAATTTATATAAAGAAATTATGTTTAACAATTACCCTAGGAATCCTTGTTTTAAAAATTGCCCCGATGTTGATAATCATTATATTTTACACCAACTAACACTCTCAAGGATACCACAGAAAATGTGAGAAAACCTTTGGTTGATGGTTTATGGCAGATTATATTTGAGGGGAAACGCTAAACATAAAAGTATAACGGAACAAAATTGTTCCTACATGGAGTGCATAGCACAGACAGAAATGATGGAACACTTTCTTTTACAGTGTTCTTATACTAGGGCCTTATGGGATTACTTGGCATATAAATGCCATTTACCCTGGCTTCATTTTTTAACCTATGACATACCCATAGTAGGTAAATATGGGGCAGGTTTATTTCAATTTCCCCCTGATACTTTAAATTTTTGTTTTTGTTGCCTTAGATTTTATCTTTGGCAGGGACGCTGTCAATGGGTGTTACATCAGAATAGGATGTCATATGATTGCATGAGTATCCTAATTAGCAATGAGCTTTAGAACATTTATAAATCAGATTGTCTAATTTTCTCAGCATGTCAGGTTTTGATGTGGTGGAAGGGTCTCACTTTTTTATCAAATATAAATAGAGTGGGGTTTTAGGGTTGGTATGGGTTTATGTTTAGGGTTTGATATACTTTTTTAGGGTTTGTAAGTTATCTAATTGTTTGATCACAGTTTTTGGATTTGATTTGTAAAATTCTGTTGTTTTTTTTCTGTATGTGTTTTCTGTGTGTTTCAAATAAAAATTTCCCCTACTCTTTTCGATAAGTGCTATGGGATCTTTAACATCCACCTGAACTACCACCAATCCAGGCAGATGGGACCTCGGTTTAATGTCTCATCTGAAAGACGGCACCTCAGAGGTGCAACACCCCTCTCATTCTGCACTACAGTGTCAGTACTGGGATATTAACCCAAGTGCCAGATGTGGGAATTGAACCCACAGCTCTCTGATCTCCCAGCCTCAGAGGTGAGTGTGCTACCTACTGAGCCACTGACACTGTGGGGGAAGTGTGGGAAAAAGGAGCTCGAGAGGAGGCGGAAGGAGATTGAGTGGGGCAGCTGCCAACTTGAGTGGCAGGACAGTTTTCTCTCTGGGAATGATAGATGGCACAGCAGCTGTGGGATGTTGCAGTGTCCACTCAGTCTTGGACCCCCACATTGTTGGGAGCAGTGTGAGAGAGCATTCCCCTCTGCAGGAATGTGGTCAGGAGAGATGAGACTCAAGGGAGAGTGACGTGGCAGCAGAGATTGGGATTGGTCAATGTGAGGCTCAGTGGAGCCATTGCCCAAAGATCATGGTGAGGCAGTGATAGAGTGTGCAGTGGCCTGAGTAGGAAGCAGAATGACCCAGCCTGAAGTGTGGACCCGACGGAGGAGTAGAGATGCAGCGAATTTAAAATTCACTAGTGAAGTGCATGCGAAGTGGGCACTTCGCGTTGCCACTCTGCTATGCGGAGTGGGCAATGCAAAGTGCTCACTTAGCCTTGTCATTACCACTTCGCGTTGGCATAATGAGAATGCGAAGTAAGGTGAAGTCATTGTTTTTAATGGACTTTGCGCTCCTCATTATGATTCTAAGTGATCCACTTGGTGTTTCAGACTTGGCAGCCCCCCCACAGATCACATGGCTTACAGTACTGAGGTCACATGCTCTCTAGCCAGGGCAGGAAGGAAGTGAGTCACACAGACAGTTTCACTTTCTCCTGTGCAGACTGAGAGAGAGGAGTGTGTGTGTACTAGAGAGAGGAGTGTTTTTTTGATTACAGAGAGAGTTAACATTTAATACTTAAACCAACAGCTTTTTTAAAAGCTACATTTTTTTGTCTTTTCTGTACTGTTTTTTACTTAATTTGTTCTTTCTGTAAATTTTATTTTTCTTACCTACTTAGTTGTTTGTCTGTCTGTGTGTGTGTGACTGTGTGTGTGTTGTGCTTGTGTCGTGAGATGGAGCAGGGTGAGGGAATGTCTGGGGTGAGGGCAGCTCTGCGACAGCATGGTAGTATGCGTCATCGTACCATGTGCATGCATGGGGGCATGGGTGCCCATTTGTGTTGGACCGCTCTAAACTTCAGAGTGTACAACCCCCGGAAGCAGGACCAGCACCACCTCCTGACTCTGAGGCAGTTCAACCACCACCACCACCAAGTCCAGCACAAAGTCCTTTGGAACAGGATGTGCCTGTTCCTCCAGGCCCAGGTGTGGATCCCACCATCATAACTGTTAAGCAGTGTAAGCAGCCTACTGCCAGTTCATCTGGCCCTCCCCTGCCTGTGCCTGGTCCTCCCCGCACCCCCATTGTTTGGCAGTTTTTTGACTGTGCCGGGGGGACAGCAGTGTGGTTAAGTGTCGCCTATGTGTGGTGGGGGTGTGCCGTGGTCCCCAGGGGAGTCACTTGTGGACTGGGGGCCAGTGCACCCATATGCTTAATCACCACCAGTTGGAGTGGCAGGCTGCCACAGAATGGACCATGTCTGCACCTGCTGGCCGTTCCATGGCCGAGGGTGCCGCTGTGCATAGTGGGCATGGAATCCCTAAGAAGAGGAGGGCCACAGCAGCACCTGTTGCTCCACCAGCACCCCCACCACCACCACCATCACCAGCAGGTCAGCCTATCGAAGGAGTGGACACCAGAGAAGTGCGTGTAACACTGTCTGACTTGGCAGTTCTCTGGAGTACTGTTGAGGAGAACAGCAAGAGGATGAGTGCTGTGGAGCAGCGGCTGGATGACATAGAGGGACATCAGCTTCAAATTATGTCCATGCTGGTACTGCTGCTGGATCACCATAGGATCCCACATTAGTTTTGTTTCCTCACATCATGTTCCTCCCACCTTCCTTGCTGTGCCATAAAATGTATTCCTCCACCATCCCTGACCCTTGTATGTAATTATGCCCTTTTTTATTGTCTTCAGTATGCATTACACCTTGTGTTCTGGGGCCCCTTCCTTCTGTTAAGTGTCTGTGTGTTTTGTGTATGTGCGCTGTTTTGGTGCCTCATTTTTTCTGCATCCGCAAAAGGCATCTATCTTGTGTCCAGAAAATTGAAAAGTGGTAACACAGTGAAATGAGACTGTTTCAGCACATACAAAGTCCTCCAGAATTTATGGTGCACTCAGTCATGTGCACAACAGTGGCACAGAGTCCCCAGATTTTTTCTGCAGTCCCAGAATGCATCCTCCATGTGTCCAGAAAATTGACAAGTGGTAACACAGTGAAATGAGAGTGTTTCAGCACATACAAAGTCCCCCAGAATTTATGGCGCACTCAGTCATGCTCGCAACAGTGGCACAGAGTCCCCAGATTTTTTCTGCAGGCTCAGAATGCATCCTCCTTGTGTGCAGAGAAGTGAAAAGTGATCATCTCAACTGGATTGAAAGGTGCCCTTTGGATGTACAGTAATAATAGCCTTGGTGAGTATATATATATATATATATATATAGTTGTGTATTTTGTAGGTGATGATGAGGGGGGTTGAACTTGACATGGACATGTATTCATGCTTTTGTTCTGCATCACACACAGGTGACTGTCTCTGAACTGGTGCTGTGCACCATCCAGTGCTCAATGGGAATTTTTTGCGCTTAAATGGAACTGGATCATTCTCAAGCACATGAAGGTAAGTATTTCTTTTTTTGGGGGGTGAAATCATATTTTCAGTTTTGTCTGTAATGGTTTGTTATTTTTTTATTTCTTCACAGATTTCATCAGCATTCTTCTGGAGTCCGGTTCTTAATGATGGTCATGGTCATGGAATGAAATGACTTCTACATGTTGCATGTGTGCCCAAGCTCGGGTCGGGGAGGGGTGTGCCTGATCATGTTGACAAACCTTTTTGGATCAGTCCCGGTGGTGGTGGTCTGGGGTGGGCAGACAGACTCATGGTGGCAACAGACTTGGATAACACCAGTCCTGGTGGTGGTGGTGGTCCATGGGGGGGCAGACAGACTCATGGTGACAGCAGACTTGGATAACATCAGTCCCAGTGGTGGTGGTCTGGGGTGGGGGTACACCGCCTTTTAAATACTGCAGTTAAAACCTGCCAACATTAACCACATCATCATCCTCATAAAGAAAACTGCCCTCACAGTCATCGATGTCTGAAGTCTGACCACTGGGAAATTCTTTCTCCATTGTGTCATCACCTACATCAGTGGTGGGCCATTTCAGGCAGCCACTGCCAGTGCCACCAGGATGCTCCATTTCCACATCAGCAAGACCACCATGACTAGGCTGGGGTACGAATACTGAGGTTGCAGTCTGTGCTGGTATGGGCCTCTCATTCATTTTAATGAATGTTAGCAAACTAACATTTGCAGGAGACAGGTTTGTCTGATGATCCCTGCCTATTGCACCTGCTGAGCTGAATACACTCTCAACACTTACACTGGAGGGTGGGCATGTGAGGTACTTCAGTGCCACTGCAGCCAGCTCTGGCCATTCACTGACCTTTCCACTCCAGTACAAAAGAGGATCTTCACTTATTGTCAGATGCCTGTTTTCAGACAAATATGACTCAACCATTCTCTGTGCCGCACTAAGTCCCATTGTTGATGCATCAGCCTGTTCCCTGGAATCATTGATGTCACAAATACCCACTTGAGACAAAGCCTCCCAAAGTGGGTTGATGCCAACCACTTTGGATGACAGACCAGCAGGAACTATAGTCCCCTTACACTTGCATGATATGCTTGCTGGTCCTCCAGCTACACTTTCAGCTGGATTATGCTGCTGAGGTTTGCAAACCTTGGCACATGACTTCTGTGCCCCATGAACCAAGCAAACCAGTTGACCACTGATATTTTTTACCTGTTCAGGCCCTCACTCCAGTACTGATGCAATTCCACGTTTGTATCGTGGGTCCAGCATTGTTGCCATGGCAAAGTTGTCACTACGTTGAATGCTCACAAAGTGACGATTCTGGTCGAATACTGTGAGCATGTGTTGCAGCAGCATACTGCTGCCTCTGTCTCTGGCAACATCAAGGCTATGTTGTACATTCACCAATGTCTGCCTCAGCACCCGCAGCAGTGGAATTGATTGGCTAATGAAGGCAGACTCACCACTCACTGCCTGTGTGGCATGTTCAAAAGGCCGCAAAATTGTTATTACAGAGTCCATGAGGCGCCACTGTTCAGTCGTCATAGACACGGAGGCCCCAGAACTGTCATGGCTAGTGTGCATAACAAGATATTCTGTGATGGCTTTGTATTGTTCATACAACCTCTCTGCCATGTATAACGTGGAGTTCCAACAGGTGATAACTTCCAGCTTCAAGCGGTGTTGAGGCAGGCTGTTTTGTATCTGCAACTGCCGCAGTTGGTCACGGGCCTTTCCAGATCTTGAAAAGTGAGAGCAGATACATCGTGCAATGGTCAGCATTTCCTTTATGTCAGGGTGCTGCAGAAACTCCTGAACCACAAGATTTAAACAGTGGGCCATGCATGGAACACGAAAAAAGCCACCATTCGTGATGCATTTCACCAGATTTGACCCATTGTCACTTGCTATGAATCCAGCTCTCAGGAACAGAGGGTTTAGCCATCTGTCAATTTCAGTCAGTACCATGTCCAACATGTTCTCACCAGTGTGTGAACAGGTCACACTGCGCATAGCAATTGTTGCATGCTGGTGAATTCTAGGAAGATTGCTACCGTGACAATCCACCTTCCTGCAATGATTATTCACACTACCAGCATCACAAACAACCCCCAGCATCTGCGCCCAGTGTGCAGTTATACACAGATATGAACTCCCCGCTGTTTTGCCACTTGTCCACATATCCAGAGTTAAATGGATGAATGGAGAGGAGGAATGTTGAAGGGCATGTCTTACTGAGTCTGAGACAGTGCGGAACAACTCAGGAACAGCACGGGTAGAAAAGTATGTCCTGGATGGGACTTTCCATTTTGGACAGGCATGGGCAGCAAACCGCTGGAACCCAAAATTCTCCACAAAGGAGAAGGGCAAAAGATCGATTGCCAGCATTTCCGCTACAGCAGCATTAAGTTCACGTGACACTGTATGATTGGGGGGGTACTTCAGCTTATGCACAAAAACACTCTGTAACGTGGGCTGACTTAAACGTTTTACAGGGTGTGTGTTGGTCACAAATGGTTGTGCTCTGTGATGAATAGCATTGGCAGGGGGAGGAGTGTGGACATTTGATGAAGGCAGTTGCACAGGTGATGATGACAAACCCAGAAATTATGTTATTTTTCTGGATTTGCTAACCGGGGTTGATGTACCACTTGTACTAGACATACTGCATTCACCACCACCACCACCACAAAAACTGCTACTCTCACCAGCACTGGACAACATTTCAAAGTCATTATGGTCCTCCACCTCATCATCATCATGCCTGTAGTAATCCTCTGCTCTTATTGCCGCACTACTGCACACGTTTAATTTCCTACTGGGCTTAACAGTTATGGAAGAGGATAACATGCTGGCTATGGTTGCCGCCGGTGATACAGGTGAATGCCCAAGTCTGGTATTAGCTGCCAGCTTGTGCTGGGTCCACAGAGCCAAGTGCCTATTCTTAAGATGCGTATGCTGTCCTCCTGTCCCAAGATGGCTCCCCTTTTTACCTCGACTCACATGCACATGGCAAACCTGGCAGATTGCAACTGAATCATCATTTGCATCTTGAACAAAAAAATCCCAAACAAGAGACTGTGATGCTCTGCTTTTAACATGTCCATGATGATGTGGCTTATTTAAGTCTGTTATTTTAAGCACTGAAGTGGGGAGGCACGTGATGTTTCTGGCACTGCACACCTGGACTGCAACTGACCACCATTACTACCTATCATATTGAGTACTTGGTCATCATCATCATCATCATCCACTAAAACCGATACATCACAAGTTTTTACGGGAAGGGGGTTCCTGCAAACAGATTCAGAAATTTCAGACACAGCCACTTTTAATTTCTTTTTCTCCAGTTCCCAACTGGGGTCAATTAAATCATCATCATATTCATCAACATCACTGTCACACACATCCACATCTTCTGCTTGGATGCTAACATGTGGACTGCATGTTGCAACAACAGCAACATCATCATCATCAGCATCATCAGCATCTACACCACCATCACATAATATTTTTTCACCACACCGTGACTCACTGTTGCATGGAAAATGAGTGATGTTAAGTGCCACGGTGGATGGAATATCACATTGTATGCTATCGTTGACATGATCATCAGAATCAGGTTCAGTTAATGGGATGTTACTGGGAAGTATGACATCATCTACACTGTCACTCACTTGCACTGCTTCACACTCAATATGTTTGGATACAGTACACTGGTCGGAATTAGAACTTGACGCAACAATGCTAATACTACCTCCACCACCACTAACATCAGTAACACTAACACTAACACCACTGGCTGGGAAAACATCATCTCCTCCAACTATCAGCGAAGCTACTGATTGGGCTATAAAAAGCATTGCAGCAGAAATACCTTTCCTCACATCACCAATGCACTTCTCCGTCTGCGTACTACTACCATGCCCACAGACCCTCTTACTGCCAACATGGCCATGGCCAGAAACAGCTTTACTTGCACATCTCTTTGCAGGCATTTTGGGGGATCAACCACAATATTATTACCAAATTCAGATTTTGATACGGTCACTTTCTGACTGGAGGGTCGCTACTCGCTACTATCTCTAGCTGGATATGAAGCAAAATAAACAACTGTGGCTTCAGTAACAGATAAGGGGACTACTGTGTTGTGACACTGTCATGGAATTAAAACAACTTCCGTAACCAGTGGTGCTGATGGGGTAACAAAAACAATCCAGTCTGGTAAAAAATATCTTTTCAATGTGGGTGGGGCACTGAATACAGACAGTGCTGATTTTTACAGCACTACAAGCAGCAACACTAAGAACAGAGAACACGATCACAGTACAAAATCAGGCATCTGCAGTGGATAGCAGGTTCACACTGCTGCGCTTAGTTGCACTTACACTGATCTGTGTCACAAATTTTAAAAGGTGTATTATATTTGATGCACGCAACACTGCACACACAACGCAGAACACTTTGTGTACAATGCTGATAGAGGAATGCGATGCAAATGCAAAAGTTC
Organism: Neoceratodus forsteri; assembly: GCA_016271365.2. Lineage (NCBI taxonomy): Eukaryota > Metazoa > Chordata > Ceratodontiformes > Ceratodontidae > Neoceratodus > Neoceratodus forsteri. The sequence continues at coordinate 408,778,498 of CM028133.1, read as the reverse complement.
AGTGTACTCAGTGCCACGTAATGTAAATTTGGAATTTAAACAACCTGACCTTATGAAATGCTGCACCACATTCACACAACAAGCAGCAAGAAAATTTGTACTATCACTGACAATTTTACTATGTGTACAGTAACACAGTCAGTTATATAACAAAAATATTGCCAAAACACAAACAAATCACTAGTTCTTCAACTTAAATCTACCTACACACGGATACGCCCCTCACCCACACTGCACACTTCACTGTCTTTCACCACACACACTCAATGTTGTAAATTTATATTCAAAATCCACACACAAACAAAAGCGCTCAAAGATGTGAACACAGAAGGGTTTCCTACAATCGATGAACTACAGTTGGATCCCCCCCAAAAAGCAAAAATGCCTTTTGAACAGCTTTTAAAAGATTCCTACAGACAGCTATCAGAGCACACTGTCTCCTACTCCTTCCTACTCATACTAACTCGAACTGAGGCTGTGCAGATCAATATAGAGCCCATGTGACCTGAACTCCCATGAATCACTGCAAAATCCTCCTTCAGAGCTCAAAAACAAGGCGACGTGAGGCGAAGTGAACTGCCACCAATGTACTTAGACTTAAAAATTGAAAGAGAAATGACCAGTGGAGATGGAGTAACACGAAGTAGCTGTTTTCAATGTACTTTGCGTTCCTCATTATAACGTGAAGTACTCCACTTCGCATTGTGGAGCACTCTGCGAATCCACCTTTGCTCTGCGAATCCACCTTTGCTCTGCGAATCACTTCACGGAGCGGATTGAGCCCACTTCGCCCACCACTACGGAGGAGGGAGCAGTAGCCCTGAGGTGAGAGGCTAGCAACTGTCACAGTGATTGATTTGGATCTGTAGGACAGTGGAGCAATGGTCCTGAGGTAAAAGGCCAGGCAAAGCTGAAAGGATGGGAACAAGTACATTTTGGGATTGTGAGGAAAGCAACCTCACAGCGCGGTGTTTTTCTTTGCTACAGGATGAACTGAGCTGCTTGAGATTTGGGGTCATCCAGATCATGCCCCATGAATGGACTTTATGTGAATGGACTCAATTAATTATGTGACCTCCATGGTCAGAAATATGTACTGCCCCCCTTTGTCTTCATATATGAAATGCTCCATGGAGTGGCTGTACTTTTATGGAATTTAGTTTATTAAATTTGGGATCCCATTGTTTCTTAAAGCCAGAGAGAGTTGTCCTGTTAAACCAAAGTTTTCTTTCTAACCCAGCACTGAACGGGTCAGCAGGCACCCTTCCTTTTTTTTGTCTCAGAGTTTGGGTAAATGCAGCTATCTTGGAAGGTGTTTCTCCAACTGTGGCAACCCCCTCCCCATGAAGAGCTACCATCACACCCCTATACATCAGGAAGGGGGTGGGCTTACAACATGGGGGCTTGTGCGAGAAATGTTTTGGGGTGTATGTGACATTGTGTAGGACATTGATGGTGGATGTACCAAGTACTATCAACGGGCCACTGATTCTTATGGTCATCCCTGCATAAAGCCCAACCCTGATTACTATTTCAGCAGGGGAAAACACTGCTACAATAAAGCCCCAGAAAGCGGTGATGCTTAATGCCCTATGGACTTCATTTCTTTGGTGAGATCAACCCTTTTTGTGACTGGTTGCAGTTTGAGTTTTAAATCTGAGACTTTGGGGGGATTGCCTATACACAGTTTTCTAATCATTACTGTGTTTGAATTTTGGTGCCCTGTGTCCCCATTTTACATTGGGACAGCGCAGAGGGGGGTAGTACAGGTTGAAGCAGGATGCTAGAGGGTCCAACATTGGTAGAATCATGGGATGCAATGGATGTGGGTTAGCAGTTTGGATGAACATATTATAGAGGATAGGAGGGTGTCCAATCTGTAACAAGTTGAGGAGTCTGGAGGAGGAAGTGCTGTGGCTTGGTAGGGAGTTGAAGAGGATGGGGGGGCATGAGGCAGGAAGGTCTCACTAGGGGAATAACATGAGGACACCACATGGGAGGTAGAGTGGCTCAAGGAATGGGGGAGGGAGTGCAGGAGCAGAACAAACAGGGGTCTAGCAGTAGTGAGAGGGTTAGAGTCAGGGGGAAGGATCCAAAGCACAGCCAGGCACGATGGGCAGGAAATAGGTTTGTTGTGTTGGTGACACAGGTAGAGGAGGAGGGAGTGTGAAATCTTCAGGAAGGGACAGGAGGGGGAAGGGAAGGGGAATACTCAAGGGACAGGAGTTGATTGGGGGGGGGCAGGCTGAGGGAGAGAAGCACTGCTGGTAGGAAGGATGGCAAGGGAAGAGCAGGGGGGGAGCCCAGGGCAGAGGGGAGAGATATGGAGGATAGGGAGAGAGCAGTGAATTGGAGGAAAGGACAAGGGCAGAGTGGGGGAAGCCAAAGGGGGGCAAGGGAAGAGTTAGTGATGTGGCAGACTCTAGTAATGGGTCCCTTGGGAAAAGGGAAGAGGCAAGGATAGGGATCAAGGAAGGGGGTACTTGTGCTGGGTGATTCCATACTAAAAGGGATCGGATGGGATGGCAAGGAGTAAAGGCATAGTTGCATATGGGTGGAGGCTATACCGGGGCTAACAGTAGACAGGGTGGGGCAGGTGGTTCTTAAGTGCACAAGGAGGAGAAGGAAGAAACTGCAAGTAGTGGTGCATGTGGGCACTAAAGACCTGGTGAGGGAGACTGTGGAGGTAGTGAAAAGAAGGTTTGATGAACTAGGAGGGCTATGTGAGGATGTGGGGGAATCAGTGGCCTTCTCAGAGGTGCTCCCAGTGTCCTGCATGAGTACAGGTTGGAAAGGGAGGATTGAGGAGTTTAACACTTAGTTGGGGGAATGGTGTCAGTCCAAAGGGTATGGGATAGTGGTGGACTGGGGCAGAATCTGGGACAATAAGGATCTATATGCAGAGGATAGGCTGCACTTGAGCAGGGAAGGGGGGGTATTAAAGCAGAGGTTTGAGGGGTACATAACATCAAGGGTAGATTTATACTAGGTGGGGGTTGGTGTGAGGACAGCTGGTAGGCAGGGATCCCAGAAAGGGCAGCTGAGCATGCTTACCACCAAGCTATCAGAGAGGAATTTGGGGTAGGGATGCAAGGAGGGGTTAGGAGAGGGGAAAATGGAGGAGAAAAAGGAGAGTTTAAACTTGTGAAAGGGGAGGGGGCACTGCTGGGCTGATCTGGCCATTCATACTGCCGGTAAGACTGGCCTGCAACCCCATAGAGGGGGGACAGACTGTACCCTAGGGGAGAAGTGTGGATGGACGTATGAAAGATCTGGGGAGGATATGATAAAGAGGAGTAGGAAAAAGGGTTGGAGGGTGGCTTTAATAAATGCCAGGAGCCTGGGGAATAAAATGCCTGAGTTCCAGGCCATACTGTTTGAGTGTGGGTTGGATGTAGCAGTGGTCACTGAAACTTGGGCCAACCCTGGTCATTACTGGGACCTTAATCTGAGTGTGTACCTTGTGCTAAGGAAGGACAGAAAGCAGAAATGTGGGTAGAGGGGGAGGAGTAACAATGTTCATTAGGGATAACATAGAGATTATGAGAGTGGAGAAAGCAGAGAGCAACATGTAGGGCCCTATGAGTTACCTTGCGAACCCCTGTGGGAGGGAAGTTCAAGTTGGAGGTGGGTATATAGGCCCCCAGGACTAGTGGTGGACCTGGATGATTGCCTGTTAGCTAACATTAAGGGGCGGTGTGGACTGGAAGGGGAAGGAGTGCTGTTGATGGGAGACCTTAATATGCCAGCTAGTGACTGGGGTACTATGGCGTCCACTGTAACCAGGGAGCAGAAGCTGCTGGATGCCTTCCTGGATGTATTCCTCAATCAGTGGGTGATGGACCCAATGAGGGAGGGTCATATCCTGGATGTGGTTTTAGAGGATGGGGATTGTGATAGCGTAGTGCACCCCCCCCATTACTGGACATCCCTCTTCTTCCATACCCTTTCAAATCTACTGCAGTAGTAACTTCTCTTTCCTGTTCTTCTGGATCTGTTTTTCCTTTTCTGTCATGATGGGGTGGCCTCCCACCATGATATCTCCGTCTATTCTAAACCCTCTTTCATCTCTCTGTGTCCATGTAATGGGAAGGTCCTGGTTTGTGTGAACCACGGGGGTTGTCTGATGCTTGAAATAGTGTCACATAAGCAGATGTCTAGACAAGTTACTCGATGTAGTAACTGCATGATTTGGAACACTTTGTACAAGGTTTAGTCCCTTATTAGTTCTCAGTATGAACATATTCTGGTGCACCTATTCATAGAACCACCACCTTTTGTTCTACAATGTGCACCATACTTTCATCTCGCAAATACCCCCTTTCCTTAAAACAGTCATTCAGGGAATGTTTACCTGCACTTCAGGAAATTGTGTTAGGTAGGAGGTGCAACTGCATCTTTCTCCGCTGCAGGAGATCAATTCCCCAGTGTACGGAAAACATTCCAAACCACACGCGCTATAGCTCATAGTACAAAAGAATTACTGTGAAGCCTTAAAGGCTTCTAGCAGCCTGAGCAGGATGTTTTGCCTGCAACAGAGAAGTCAAGCATGTAGTTGAGAGCCCGCAAAGAGAAGCCCTTAGGTCAGCTCGCAAAGGAGCATTTTGATACGGGTTTCTGACATTTTTAAACAAGTGAAACCCTTTAAAATCACAAATAAGTGCACTCTCTGCCATCCAGATTATGTTCTCTATTTACCTTGTGCTACATTAAACAGGAGAAAGATAAAAATAAATAAACTGTCGAACGTTTGTCTTTGAATTCCTGAGCAGACCATAATATTAAATATATCCCATAATTTCATTACAACTCCCAGATGTAGCACTGGGTTACACAGCTGAGCATTGTGTTCTGGTAGTTAAGATGAAAATAAAAAAAAAAGGCTAAGAAAAGCGAAATAGAAAGTGTGTTGTAATACTGTATATTTTGTAACAGATACGCTGGACACATAAGTAACCTTACCAGGGGACTCCCTCATCTGGCGTTGAATGAAATGATGTTCCTTTAGGGCCAGCGGCCCTCTGGTGGGCTAGTTTTATAGTCCAGTCTCAGTGTGAGGTCATATTTAGTAGGAGGGGCAAGAGCTTTAATTGACCCTTTGATATGCATTCCTGGATATATCTTCTGTTTTTATTTTTCTCATGCATAATAATGTGTTTTGTTAATAAAATAAAAATAAATGCTTTGGTCTTTGTGATGCCCCACTTTATGTATTAGTTGAAGTATATTAATTGTATTAGTGGTAGGGGCAGCTCATATGACCTGTGATGTCAGGATTTTGGTGTTATAAAAGGTGCAGAATAATGAAGCCAGGCAGATAGGTGGAATGCACAGAGGATAGTGGACCTACTGTTCTGTTGGGACCACTCTGTGGCAGTACTCCAGTTTAGAGTGCTGAGGCTCAGTGTAAGAACTGATTTATTTTGCTTTATTTTTTTTTGTTTCTAAGTTGCTAAGTTTGATTATTTTGTAAATAAATCATTAACCACACAAAGTTAGTGTGTGCAAACTTGACACTGGTGTTCTGTGTTGTCACTAGCCCCATGCCCCATCACATTTTGGTGGCAGTTGTGGGATCCTGGTCATCCAAGGGATAGTGGGGGAGACCAGATTATACCAGCTCTGGTATGGGTGGCAATGATGGTGACTGGGACAGATGAGAAGCATGGTGCAGTAACCCGCTCCCAGTCAGATAAGACAGGTGAGTCACTCTATGCTGACCTTCCAGATGTCAGGAGAAGAACCACCAAGGAGGCACCAGTGGAGAGTGAGAATGAAGACGGGCAACAGGAGAGACACCTGGAGGCTGGTGACCTCCCACCAGAAAACCTCAATGATTTACTGCATTGTCTGGCTGTTCGGCAAATGGAAATAGAATGACAGAGGGATATTGATGTCCAAGAGAGAGAGCGAGATCGGAAACACCAGGATACCAAGTGGGCCGAGACTTTACACTTATTGCAGACTATGGCCATAGGACATGGAACTGGGGGTAATCAAACCACCAATAATCCAAAAGACATAACATTGTCACGTATGTTGCCCACAGATGACATCAAGGCATACTTTTGAATGAGTGGCCAAGGCATGTGACTGGCCAAAGACCCAGTGTGTGGTGAGACTTGCCCCATATCTCTCTGGTAAAGCACAATTGGCATATGACAATATGAACCCTAGACTAGCGGATGACTATGACCAGGTAAAACAAGAAATTCTTAAAAGATATGCTATAAACTCAGAGATGTACAGACAGAGGTTTCAGACATTAAAACACCAATCACAAGACCCTCCAAGAGAGACTTACATCAGGTTACGTGAACTTTGCCTAAAATGGATTGTTCCAGAAGGGAAGTCAAGGATGGACATTTTGGAAATGTTTGTAATGGAACAATTTTTACAAGTATTGCCAACTGATATCCAACTATGGATCAAGGAACATAATCTGGAATTGGCAGAAATAGCTGTAACATTAGCTGAAGACTTTCTATCTGCGCACCAGCCCAATAGAAAAGAAGGAAACCGGTCATATGAATCCACATCTAAACCTACAGTGGTAAGAACTCCTCAGACAATCCCATCAAGAACATTTGAGCCTGGTAAAGGAAAAAAGACATTCTCCCCTGATATTATCTGTCATACTTGCAAGGGAAAAGGGCATATTACTAGATTTTGTCCATCATGAAAAAGTGATGGGGCACATTTAGCACTGTTAAATTCCAAATATCCAGCTGCAATAGTTCAGGTACAAGGGCAGAAAGTGCTGGGGTTGATTGATTCAGGGAGTAAAAACACTTTAATAAGAAAGGAGTTAATATCAGAGGGAAAAAGGGGACCACCCATAAAGGTGATTTGTGTTCATGGGGATAGTCACCAGTATCCCACAGTTAAATTACCCTTACAGGTTAATGGGACTACTTCATTGGTATCAGCAGGGTTGGTACCATTTTTACCAGTCCCAGTGGTGCTGGGACATGGTTTCCCCAATTTTTCTTCTTTGTTACTAAACACTAATACAAATACTAACATCGCAGCTGTGACTACCAGAGCTCAGAGTAGGATGGACTTACTGCTGGGGGAAGTGTTTTCTTTTGAAGGAGAGGTTTATGGGGAACCAGGGAAAACCAGAAAGTCTGGGAAAGAGAAGAAAAGATTGCAAGGTCAATGGAAAAAGAAGAATGGGTTAACTTATAAGAATAATCAGTTGTTTGTGAAAAGTGATATAAAGAACAACAACAGAATGATGTAACACTCACACCTTTCTTCCAATAGGTGGGACAAGTACAGAAGCCTGGAGTGCCTACTGTACGAGTGATAAATGAGTTACTGTATTGGATTTGTGTAAATCCAAAAACAGGAGAAAAGGTGGAACAACTCATAGTACCTCAATGTTACAGACAAGACAGTCTGGCTCTAGGCCATGACACCCCTTGGGCAGGTCATACAGGGAGGGATAAGACTTCAACTAGGATTTTGTGCATATTTTTCTGTCTGGGGATACATGAAGATGTAGCCCATTACTGTCAAACCTGCCATGAGTGGCAATTGATAACCCAGAAAAAGAAGAAAGACATGGTCCCGTTGCATCCCCTGCCCTTAGTAACAACTCCATTTGAAAGGATTGGGATGGCTATTGTGGGACCCCTAGATAAAAGTAGTAAAGGAAATAGATTCATTCTTGTCATCTGTGATTATGCTACTAAATACCTAGAAGCCATTTTGATGCGATCTGTCACCACTCCACACATAGTAGAAGAATTGGTTAAATTGTTAAGCCATGTAGGAATCCCCAGGGAGATATTAACTGACAGAAGGACTAACTTTAACACAGAATTGTTGAAATAATTAAGTTGTCTCTCTGTCGGACAGTAGCATTAAGGACCTCACCTTATCATCCCCAGACAGATGGGTTAGTGGAACACTTTAATCAGACCTTAAAAAGGATTAAAAAGTTCATACATGAGGAGGGAAAGGAGTGGGATAAGTACCTCCCCTATCTGTTATTTGCCTATTGAGAGGTACCCCAGGCCTCCACTGGTTATTCTCCTTTCTCTCTTCTGCATGGTAGGACCCCTCGGGGGATTTTGGATGTAGTAAAAGAATGTTGGGAGGAAGGGAAGGATCTGAAATCCCCAGGTGTGGCTCATTATATGAGACAACTCTGACAGATGTTGGTTTCATACACCAACAGAGCCCATGAAATGAGAATTGAGACACAAGGATGGCAAAAAATCCACTATGATAAAGGAATGAACAGTAAGAAATGTTTTCAGCCAGGAGAACAAGTATTACTGTTACTTCCTACTTCAACCCATAAACTACTTACAAAATGGCAAGGTTCTTATAGGGTACTCAGGCAAACAGGTCCTGTAACATATGAGATAGCCACCCCAGACAGAGAAAAGAACAATATTTACCATGCTAATTTGCTGAAGCAGTGGCATGACTGAATAGAGACCAATGTACAAATGACAGTAATACCTGACTCAGGTCTAACAGATATGGATTTAGCATATAAACGTCTTGACAAAACCAAAGGGATAGAAGAGATAAAAATAAACCCTGACCAGGCAGGCAAACAAAAAGAAGAATTACAGTCACTGGTGAATGAATTTAGTACTTCCTTCACTAGCAAACCAGGCTGTGCTAAAGGAGTAGAACACCAGATTATAACTACATCTGGTCCCATAAGAAAAAAGCCATATAGGCTCCCAGAAAGAAGAAGAATGGAGATAAAAAAAAGAAACACAAAAACTGAAAGACCTTAACATTATCGAACCCTCTCAAAGTCCTTGGGGTTCTCCAGAGGTGATAGCCCCCAAAAAAGAGGGGAGCATACACTTGTGCTTGGACTTCAGAGGATTCAATCAGGTGGCACAGTTGGATGCCTACCTAATGCCATGTATGGACAATATAATTGACAGAATTGGAAATGCCAACTATATCTCCACACTGGACTTAACTGAGAGATACTGGCAGATCCCATTAGCAGAAGATGCCAAGGAAAAGGCCGCCTTTAGCACTTTTATGGAACTATATCAGTTTAAAACTATGCCTTTTGGACTTCATGGAGCTCCAGCAACTTTCCAAAGATTCATGGACCAGGTGTTGGCACCCCATACTGATTTTTGTGTGGCCTACCTGGACGATATTGTTGTTTTTAGTCCAGACTGGGAACTCCATTTGCAGCACTTAAGAGCAGTAGTTACATCCCTTCAGCAAGCAGGCATGATGATAAATCCCACAAAATGTACTTTGGCTATGCAGGAAACCCACTATCTTGGATTCATTTTAGGAAATGGCCTAATAAAACCTGAGGTCACTAAGGTAGAGGCCATTGCACAATGTCCTGTACCATGTACCAAGAAACAGGTATGCTCCTTTTTGGGACTTGAGGGCTATTACAGGAGATTTATCCCCAACTTTGCATCAATAGCCACTCCCCTTTCTGATCTTACAAAAAGAAAATGTGGGAATCATGTTAACTGGACACCAGAGTGTGAACAAGCTTTCATCCATATTAAAGCAGCCTTATACTCTGCCCCAGTATTACATAGTCCTGATTTCACATAGCCCTTTGAGGTATATGATGATGCTTCTGGTACCAGTATTGGTGCCGTATTGAGCCAAACCATTAATGGGGAAGAACACAGCATAGCATATATCTAGCGTAAACATAATGATAGGGAGCAAAACTAGTCCACAATAGAATGGGAGTACCTTGCTGCAAAATGAGCAATAGAATACCTAAAATTTTATTTGTGGGGAGCACCCTTTACCCTTATCACAGACCATAATCACCTGTGTTTTTGTCTCAAATGAAGGACAAAAATAACAGGGTAATGCAGTGGTACCTGGCCCTACAACCTTACAGGTTTGAGGTGAAATGCAGGGCAGGAAAATCAAATGTCAATGCAGATTTCCTCTCCAGACATGGAGTAGGTAGATTAGTGTAACATTGCAGTGTACCTTGAAATGTTTCCTAGCAATTTGAGGTATTCAGATAAAGACACCCCAGGGCAAATTTGTTTTGTTTCAAGACATAACAATATAGTATGGGATGATACTGTCCCATGCAGTTTGTCTTCTTTTTATTTGGGTGCCCTGGGGTGGAGATTCCTAGAGAAGGTGGATGGAAGCTCCATCCTACCTAAAATAGTTGGGTAGGTTGTCTTGAAAACCATATTGCTAGATTTGGTTTTTGCTTAACCTTGGGGGGTGATAGCGTAGTGCAACCCTCTGCCCCCGCATTACTGGACAGCCCTCTTCTTCTGTACCCTTTCAAATCTACTGCAGTAGTAACTTATCTTTACTGTCTTTCTGGACCTGTTTTTCCTTTTCTATTATATCTCTGTCTAATCTAAACCCTCTTTCATCTCTCTGTGCCAATATAATGGGAAGGTCCTAGTTTGTATGAACCATGGGGTAGTCTGATGCTTGAAATAGTGTCACATAAGCAGAGGTCTAGACAAGTTAGTCAATGTAGTATGCATGATTTGGAACACTTTGTAAAAGGTTTAGTCCCTTATTAGTTCTCAGTATGAACATTTTCTGGTATGCCTATTCATAGAACCCCCCATCTTCTGTTCTACAATGTGCACCATACTTTTATCTTGCAAATACCCCCTTTCCTTAAAACAGTCATTCAGGGAATGTTCACCTGTACTTCAGGGAATGGTGTTAGGTAGGAGGTGCAACTGCATCCTCTGCAAGAGAGCAATTCCCCAGTGTACGGAAAATGTCCCAAACTGCACACGCTATAGCGCATAGTACAAAATAATTACTGTGAAGGCTTAAAGGTTTCTAGCAGCCGGAGCAGGATGTTTTGCCTGCAACCGAGAAATCAAGCATGTAGTTTAGAGCCCGCAAAGAGAAGCCCTTAAGTCGGCTTGCAAAGGAGCATTTTGATACAGGTTTCTGATGTTTTTATACATGTGAAACCCTTTAAAACCACAAATAAGCGCACTCTCTGCCATCCTGATTACGTTCTCTTTTTACCTTGTGCTACATTAAACAAGAGAAAGATAACAATAAAGAAACTGATGAACATTTGTCTTTGAATTCCTGAGCAGACCATAATATTAACTATATCCCATAATTTCAATACAACTCCCAGATGTAGCATTGGGTTACAGAGCTGAACATTGTGTTCTGGTAGTTAAGGTGAAAATAATAAAAAAAAAGGTTAAGAAAAGTGAAATAGAAAGTGTGTTGTAATACTGTATATTTTGTGACAGATACACTGGACATATAAGTAACCTTACCAAGGAACTCCCTCGTCTAGCATTGAATGAAATGATTTCCCTTTAGGGCCAGTGGCCCTCTGGTGGGCTAGTTTTATAGTCCAGTCTCAGTGTGAGGTCATATTCAGTAGGAGGGGCAAGAGCTTAAATTGACCCTTTCATGTGCATTCCTGGATATATCTTCTTCTGCTTTTATTTTTCTCATGCATAACAGTGTGTTTTGTAAATAAAATAAAAATAAATGCTTTGGTCATTGTGATGCCCCAGTTTATGTATTAGTTGAGGTATATTAATTGTATTAGTGGTAGGGGGTGGATCATATGACCTGTGATGTCAGGATTTTGGTGTTACAAAAATTGTAAAATGATGAAGCCAGGCAGATAGGTGGAATGCACAGAGGATAGTGGACCTACTGTTCTGTTGGGACCACTCTGTGGCAGTACTCCAGGTTAGAGTGCTGAGGCTCAGTGTAAGAACTGATTTATTTTGCTTTATTTTTTTGTTTCTAAGCTGCTAAGTTTAATTATTTTGTAAATAAATCATTAGCCACACAAAGTTAGTGTGTACGAACTTGACATTGGTGTTCTGTGTTGCCACTAACCCCATGCCCTATCACAGGGATCTTTTACGAGATCTGTTTGTTGAAGAACCCCTGGCTGGGAACGACCACAACACAGTCTGGTTTCAGCTTAAACTGGGGGGGATCATTCAAGGACAATGATAGTTGATTTTTGGGGGATGGACATTCAGAACATGGGGGAAATACTCAAGGGGCATTTGCAGGAGATGAAACCAGGTTTGGACGTAGAAGGTAGGTGGGAGATCATAAAGCAGGGGCTACAGGAAGTCACCAGGACCTGTGCAAGAGTGAAGCACAAAGGTGGTAGGTATCGTAAACCATGCTGGTTGACCAAGGAGGCCCAGAAGGCGGTAAGGGAGAAGAAGTCAGCCTACAGTAGGTACAAAAAAATGAGAGAAGAGAGGGATAGAGAGAATGATCACCTTGCAACCAGGAAAGTCACCAGAGTGGTGAGGGGGCAAAGGCCTGGAAAGAGCAAAGGCTGAACAGGGGATATGGGGTGGGGAAAATGGGTTCTTTAGATATATTGGTGAGCAGAGGAAGGTCAAGAGCCAGCTCAGTAGGTTAAGGACAGCTGGGGGGTGGGTGGAAGGGGCTTGGAGAGCAGGCGGAGGTACTGAATGAGTACTTTGCCTCAGTATTCACTAGGGAGGAGGCTGGAGAACTTCCCAAAAAGGGTTTGAAGGACAAAGAAGGTGCAGCAGACCTGACTATTGTGGTACCTGCTGAAGAACAAGCCACTGGGGGAGGTAGGCCAGGGGTGGGATATCAGACTGGTTCTGCTGAATGTGGGGGGGGACAGATGCTGATATTCCTATCAGTTGGGTGTGGGAAGTCCTCCAGTCCCTAAAAAAGGATAAATCCCCGGCCCTACAATCTCCTGAAGGCTCCATTAAAACCTCTCCCAGGGAAATTGCACAGATTTTTGAGAATTACTATAGAACCCTCTATAGTATGCCTTCTTCTTCTGCTTCTTTCTCAGATATAGCAGCCTATCTGGCAGATCTTGACATTCCCCAACTCTTGCCCTCTCATAAGGAAACCCTAACCGCCCCTATTTCACTTTCCGAAATAGAAAAAGCTATCGCCTCCATGGCCCCAGATAAGGCACCAGGCCCAGATGGGTTCCCCTCAAATTTTTACAAGGTCTTTTCCAAAGAGCTTGCCCCTTAACTCCTCAAATTATACTATTACCTCTTCTCTACCACCACTTTGGATCCCACACTTCTCGAAGCCACCATTGTCTTAATTCTTAAACCTGATAAAACTCCTGCTGACCCAGCGAGTTACCGACCCATATCTCTCCTAAACTGTGATATGAAAATTCTTTCTAAGGTCTTGGCCGAGCGGATTAAGAAAACCTGGACCCATCTCCTTAGCCCGGAACAAGCTGGATTCGTCCACTCTCGTTCCCCATCAGATCACCTCATAACCCTTTCTCATATTTCTCATCTTGCCCAATCATCCCATCTCCCAATGGCCCTGATTTCGTTAGATGCAGAGAAAGCATTTGCCAGAGTCGACTGGTCTTTTCTTTGGGCTACGATGGCCAAGATGAGCTTCCCAACTTCTTTTCTCAAATGGATCCAGGTTTTATACAAATCCTTCGGCCAAGATATACTGTGTAATGGTGTTTTCTCCTCACTTTTCCACCTTCACACTGGTACCAGACAAGGCTGCCCTCTCTCACCCTTTTTGTTCAACTTATATCTCGAACCCCTTCTTCTCAAGCTTAAATCTTCCCCACTTATTCAAGGTTGTATGGTGCATCAACAAGAGTTAGTTCTCTCAGCCTATGCTGACGACATACTTCTACATGTTACTCACCCCGCCATTTCCCTAGGACACGCACTATAACTCATCACTCAATACGGCAACCTCTCTCAATATAAATTGAATATATCAAAATCTGAAATATTCCCTTTAAATACCTATACATACAAACATGAACTTATTAAATTTGGCATGAGATGGTCCCCTAAATCGATTAAATACTTAGGTATTCATTTTACCTCAGACCCTTCTCTACTCAGGAAACTCAATTTAGATAGCCTTAAGATTCATATCCAGCTAGATTTACAAAGATGGTCTAATCTCCCTATCTTCCTGTGGGGCAGGATTAATATTATTAAGATGAATATTCTTCCCCATATCTTTTATCCTCTCAACCTACTAGGTCTCTGGTTGCTGCTCTCTTATCTACAACAATTTAACACAATTTTCTCGAAGTTTGTCTGGCGAGGGAAAGCAGTTCACCGTTCATTTCTCAAACTATCCTTCCCTAAGGATAAAGGCGGTCTCAGACTTCCCAACATAGTATTTTACTATTGGGCTGCCCACCTTTCTAAACTAGGTAGATGGTTTTCAACCCATGCTGAACCCTTTCCCCCGATTTGGCTCCAAATTGAGAAACTGATCCTTTCGGAGTTTAAAATAGATCCTTATGCAATTTTCTATACTCCTGCCTCTGTGCTTTCACAGTGGATAACTGACCAAACAATTCTCACATCCCTTAAATCTCTTTTCCAATGCCTATATTTCCTTAAAATTTTCCCTAAAATGGATCTAGCACAACCTATCATCCTCAACCCCAATATCAAGTTGGGCAACTCGATGATTACCCCTGAGTGGCTTCCACAAATTAAAGAAACTAATCTAGAACACTACTATGACCAAAGATCCCTCCTTTCATCCTCTGATATATTAGCTAAATTTGATATTCCCAATAATAAGATTTTCAAAGTATACCAATTAAGACATCTTATTGCTGCGAAATTTGACTCACAGTTTAGAGAACCCAAGGTTCAACCCTTCCTCTCTCACATCTTTACCCTTGCCTCTAAACCACATTCCATTTCTCTAATATACTCCTTCCTACTGGACTACAAATTCCCGAAACCGATTGAAGGTTCTAGCATCTGGCTTTCCTTACTCCCAGATTCCACCCTCAACTGGTCCCATATTTGGAAGGACCTGCACAAATACCACACCCAAGATAGGCTTAGACTTACCCAATATTACATATTAAATAATATGTACTATACCCCTAAGAAACTTTTCCGGCTTAAAAAACTATCTCTCTCCCTCTGCTCCAGGTGCTCACATAGCGAAGGAAATTCCCTACATATTTTCTGGTACTGTAATAAGGTTTTCCCCCTGTGGTCCGCTATCCAAGACAATCTAGACCCTTTACTTGGCCTCACCAACCTTTTTACTCCTGAAATTTGCATTCTAGGGGACTACTCTGACATAGATTGCTTAGAACGCTGATACCACATGGTCCTTGTGTCTATAATGGTCAAGAGACTAGTTCTTAAACATTGGACCGACCAGCTGATCCTGACCTATTCTGAATGGTTGGCGGAGCTCTAAACCTACTTTAACATGGAGAGACTGATGGCCAGCTCACGTAATCGCATGGACCTGTTCCACAAAAAATGGGGCAACTTGTATGCGCTATATTTGCACCAATGATTTCTTGACGTCCTCTCTGATGCCCACTGTGGTTTCTTTTTCCCTTTTCCCTTTCCCATTTGCTTCCTCGGATTTTGAAGGCAGGATCAAGATTTGATGTACTTATGAACTGGCTAATAGGACTAGTCATATAGTTAGGTTGCACACTCTATAGGGGTTTTTTTTTGTTTGTTTTTTTTTGTAGGGAGGGTAATGTTTGCTCTGTTTTTTTTTTATACCGTGTATGGGTACCTAACATAAACTATGTAATGACCTGTTTATGTTGGTTATGTTAAAATCAATAAACTTGAATTTCAAAAAAAAAAAAAAGGATAAATCTCTGGGGCCTGATGCTATTCATCCCAGAGTACTGAGGGATTTGGTGGATGTTTTAGCTGCACCATTGGTGGATCTCTTTAACTTATCACTCCAGACAGGGAGGGTGCCAAGGGATTGGAAGCAGGTGCATGTTGTGCCCATCCATAAAGGGGGATCAAGAGAAGACCCAGGAAACTATAGACCCACCAGTTTGACATCGGTGGTAGGAAAGGTAATGGAAAGCATACTTAAGGAAAAGCTGGGAGATTTCTTGGAGGAGATGGGTTACCTGGATGACCGGCAGCATGGGTTTGTGCCAGGTAGATCGTGTCAAACAAACCTTGTAGAGTTCTATGAGTGGGTGACATCAGCACTCGACAGTAGGAGACCAGTGGATGTACTGTTCCTGGACTTCTGCAAGGCATTTGATTCAGTTCCTCACATTGGCCTAAGGGAGAAGCTGTGGGGGATGGGAGTAGGCCCACTGATGGGTAGGTGGATTGGAAATTGGCTTTCAAGTCACACTCAGAGGGTAGTGGTCACAGGGGAGGTCTTGTCTCCTGGTGAGGTCATAAGTGGGGTCCCACAGGGATCAGTCCTGGGGCCACTCCTGTTTAATGCCTACATCTCCAATATCAGGGAAGGTATAGGGTGTGAAATGAGTCTCTTTGCAGATGACTCTAAGCTGTGGGTGTTGGTGGAGGGGGAGGAGGGGAGATTGGCCCTGCAAGATGACTTGGATACTCTGGATAGGTGGTCCTGCACCTGGAAATTGAAGTTTAACTCCTCCAAGTGCAAGGTGATACACCTAGGGTGGGAAAACCCCAACTGTGTGTACACCTGTGTGTACACCTGAGGGGGGGGATGAGTTGCAGGCCATGGCAGGGGAAAGATACCTAGAAGTCTTGGTGGATGTTAACATGAATAATTCTGAACAGTGCAGAAGGGCTTCAGTCAGGGCAAATAGGATGCTGGGATGCATCACTAGGGGGATTACCTCAAGGAACAGGGAGGTACTTTTGTCACTTTACAACAGCTGTGTTAGACCACATCTTGAGTACTGTGTGCAGGTCTGGAGGCCGCACCTAAGGAGGGACATCAAACTCCTGGAGAGGGTTCAGAGCAGAGCAACCAGAATGATCCAGGGCCTGGGGATATGACATATGAGGAACGACTAGGGGGGCTCAACCTGTTCTTGCTGGAGGAGAGGAGGGACCAGGGGGACATGATTGAGGTCTTCAAGTACCTCAGAGAAGTAAATAAGGTAAGCCAAGATAGGATCTTTTGACAGAAGGAGGGTGGAATCACCAGAGGACACAGTTGGAAGATTGAGGGTAGTAGGATTAGGGGGGAAAGGAGGAGGAGGTAATTCACAGAGAGAGTAGCAGAACCATGGTATGCACTGCCCGGGAAGCTGGTACAGGCAGCCATGGTGGAGGGATTCAAGAGAGGGTGGGACAGGTATAGGCAGGGGTGAAGCAGAGGCTGGTTTGCCTGGGGGACAGGACTGGGGGATGGAGTAACAGTGGAAGGAGACAGATAGAGAGCTACCATACCCAGTCAGGGTGCTGAAGCATGAGCAGACTTGATAGACCAATTGGCCCACTCTGCTAGCATCTAGTACGTTAGTATGTTAAAACCAAGGAAGGGGTGAAAGCCACAGGTTGGAGCGTGGTCTCACTAAATGCAATAAACTCAGGTAACAAATCAGCTGAGCTACAGGCTCTCTTGGCAGTGGGGAGGGTGAACATATCAGCCATCATGGAAACATGGACCACCCAGAAAAAGGACTAGGATATGATGATCTCAGGCTATTCAGGAAGGACAGGGCTAAGGGGAAGGGGGCATGGTGATCTACATGAGGGAAGAGATAAGGTGTATGAGGGAGGGGGTGGAGGGCAAGACAGAGGACCTATGGATGCAGTTTCAAGACTCCAAAATAAGGACACTGAGGGTGGAGGTGGTGTACAGGCCATCAGTTTTTTGAGGAGATGACCTGGATAGAGAGTTGGATGAGCAGATTAGAAGGCTCTGTAGGAAGGGGAACACAATAGTGGTGGGGCATTTCAACCTCCCTGGGGTGGACTGGAACACCCCAACCTCCATGAGGACAAAGAAGCAGGTGTTGTTAGAGGCATTTCAGGGCAGCTTCCTGGTGCAATTGGTCCACATACCAACTAGGGTGGGAAGGACTCTGGACCTGGTACTAACAAATGGAGAGACTGTAAGGGAACTCAGAGTGGAGGACCCCCTGGCTGGGAGTGACCACCACTCAGTGTGGTTCACACTCAATATGGGTGGAGAAACATGAGGTACGAGTAACAGGGTGATCAATTTTAAGGGGGCAGACTTTGAAAGGATGGCTGAAATTTTGGTTGGGCATCTGGTGGAAATTCAAGCATGCATGGATGCTAACCAAAAATGGGATATTATTAAAACGGGACTAGCAAAGGCTGCTGAGACTTGCACCAGGAAACAGGGCATGAAGGGTAGGGCTGACTTGGAAGGTCATGGTAGGAGTGAGGGCCAAAAGAAAAGCATTCCAGAGACTAAAGAACTTGGGAGGGCAAGGGGACAAGGATGAGTACACAAAGAAGTTCAGGGAGGTTACCAGGCTAGTCAGGGTGGCCAAGGCATCCAGGGAGCTGAGGCTGGCACAGGGAATTAAGGATGGGGAAAAGGACTTATTTAGATACATTGACAAGAGAAGGAGAAACAAAGACCAGATTGTGAGGAATTAGAAGGATGGTGGGTGGGTGGAGAAGGGGTGACCAGGCAAAGGCACAGAATGACTACTTTTGCTCTATGTTCATGGAGGAAAAAGGGAGACGATACCTCATGGGAGAGGTAGAGTGGGCAGCAGGAAGGGGGTGACTGATATCAGGATTACAGAAGACAGGGTTCTGGAAGGATTACAGGTGTTGAGGGTAAACAAGGCACCGGGACCAGATGGCATTCACCTTAGGATGCTTAGGGAGCTACCGGAGATCCTGGCGGGACCACTGGCAGACCTATTCAGGACATCACTGGACACAGGATGTGTGCCACAGGACTGGAGGATGGTCCATGTGGTGCCCATTCATAAAAGTGGCCCAAAGGATGAACCAAACAACTACAGAATGGTGAGCCTCATGTTAATCGTGGGGAAGCTAATAGAGACAATCCTAAAAGAGAGGCTGGTGACATTTTTGGAAGACAGTAGTCTCCAAGATGGTTATCAACATGGGTTTATCTTGGTAAGATCCTGCCAGATGAACCTATTTGGGTTCTATGACTGGGTGACCAGGGAGCTGGACAAAGGCTATGCAGTGGACGTCCTGTATTTGGACTTCAGAAAGGCCTTTAATTTGGTGCCACATGGAAGGCTGGGAGGAAAGCTGGAATACATAGGGGTGGGAACAAAAATGGCCAACTGAATCACCAACTGGCTGAGGAGTAGGCAACAAAGGGTAGTGGTGGTGGGGGAGAACTCGCATCACTGAGAGATGTGACAAGTAGGGTGCCACAGGGTTCAATACTGGGACCAGTGCTGTTTGGAATATTCATTACTGATAGTACACACTGGGTCTGGAGTAAAATCAGTCTGCTCACAGACAATACCAAGATGGGAGTTGCAGTATATGACATGGAGGGGTGGAGGGGACTGCAGGAGGACCTGCCCAAACTACAGGATTGGTCAGAAACATGGCAGATGGGGTTCAACACCAGGAAGTGCAAGATCCTGCACATCAGAGCTAGGAACCAGGGGAGGAAATAACAGGGGGATATAATCAAAACCTTTAAATACTTAAAGGGAATAAACAAGACTAATACAGAAGAGATTTTCCAGCTCAAAAGAGGGAGGGACACAAGAGGCACTGGCTGAGACTGATGGGGGGAAGATTCAGGAGGGAAATTGGGAGACACTTTTTACAGAAAGTGTGGTAGACATGTGGAATATTCTGCCCAAGGAAGTGGTATCCTGTAGAACGGTGGACAGATTTAAGAGGGGATGGGATGGACAGAGTGAGGGGGTCATTGTGAGGAGGGAAGGGAGGGTGGGGCAGCTGCAAGTTGAGGGGCTAGCATCACAAATGAGCAGACTCAATAGACTGTGAGCTCTGTTTTTGCTGGCACTTCATATGTTCTTATGTTCTAGATTTGATACAATTTTAGAGGGGACTGGGTAGGAAGGGGTACCTAACAGGCAGCAGGCAGCATTTTGAGTTGTAGGAGGTTGGTGCTGGTTAGTGTTTGGCCTGGGGTGCCACCCTAGGATGTAGGCAATCTGTCTGAACAGTCTGATGGGTGGGTAGCCAGGGTGATAGGTTTGAGAATATGGGACAGCTGAGCTATGTAATGTTAGTGTCCTTGGTTTCCATAGTTTCCACCTTCATGGTGAGGAGCCTAAAGTTCTCCTGAGGCTTAGCAGGGAGGGGGAGTGTGAATTCCACACTTGCTGGGGCCCCTGGGTGGATGGCTGATGGCACTTCTAAGCTCATTGAGGACAGTAAGCATTTAGCCAGGGGAGAGCTGTAACCCCCTGTGGGGTTAGAGGCATCATATTTGTGCATTTGGATGTGCACCTTTGGGATATTGGATGTGATCTTTCCTCCCTTTTTAAAGGGTTAATGGTTTTCTGCCCCTGGGGACTCAGTCTGGAACCTCCCATTGTAGGGCAGTGTGAAAGAGCATTCCCCACTGCAGGAAGATGGTTGGGAGAGATGAGGCTCAAGGGAGAGTGAAGTGGCAGCCAAGATGGGGATGGGTCACCCTGAGGTTCCAAGGAGCCATAGCCCAAGGATCATGGTGAGGCAGTGACAGAGTGTGCAGAGGTTTGAGTGGGAAGCAGAATGACCCAATCTGAAGTAAGGAACCATGGGAAGAGGGAGTAGTAGCCCCAAGGTGAGAGGCTAGCTGAACCACCCCAGTAATTGATTTGGACTCTTGGGACAGTGGAACAGTGGCCCCAAGGTGAGAGGCTAGACAAAGCTGAAAGAATGGAAGTAAGTATGTTTTGGGACTGTGAGGAAAGCAACCTTGCAGCACTGTGTGTTTTTCTTTGCTACAGGATGAACTGAGCTGCCTACGGTTTGGGGCCATCTGGACTGCACCCCATGAATGGACTTTATGTGAAGGGATTCAATTAATTATGCAACCTCCACAGTCAGGAATAACGTACTGTCCCGCTTGTCTTCATATGTGAATTGCTCCATGGAGTGGCTGTACTTCTATGGATTTAGTTTATTAAATATGGGATCCTGTTGTTTCTCAAAGTCAGAGAGAGTCATCTTGTTCTTTATGAACTGTTGATCCTGTTTAACCACTGTTTTCTTTCCAGCCCAGCACTGGTGGGGTCAGCAGGTCTCCCCCCCTTTTTTTTGTCATGGACTTTGGTAAACACGGCCATCTTGGAAGGTGTTTCTGCTGCTGTGGCTGCCCCTTCCCCATTGATAGTTACCATCATACCCCTGGACATCAGAGAAGGGGTGGGCTTACACCTCTAAAATTATTACAATGGTAACTTGCTGTATAAAATGGTATGTACACCTTTACAGATACAGCTAATGTCCTTGCATCTGCCAGTTGAATCAGAGAAAAAACTGCTCTCTTTGAAAGAAGATGAGTCTGCAGGACCTCAGTACAGCTGCAGCTCATACAGGAACCATCACAAGAAGCAAAGCTCTTTTAACACTTAAATAAGGTATTTCACAGCTTTTAAGGATATCAGGAGTCAAATGGCAGTTGGGGGCACAACTAACTTTGTCAGACTAAGGGAAATCTTGTGTATAGAAAAATGGAAATTCCAAACTTGGTCCAGCTATGCATGAGCTTTGGCTCAGACCCCTGCTGCTGTCAGTATTCTTCATGATACATCTGCAGTATACATAAATGAAGATGACAAGCATGGAGTGCAAACAAATTATTTACACTCCAAGCATGTCATAATTGCAAATAACTGTGTTTATTTTACTTTTTTGTTTTACTCACCATTGTATAAAGTGGTTTATTTTTACCATTTTTATTTTCTGTATATCCAAAGAATGAAATGTACCAGTTAACATACTTGATGAAGCTAATAAAGAAGCAGTCTCAACTCCCACCCTACACCAAAACAAATGTGTGTACTGGGGGACTCAATTGTTAAATATACAGACATGCTTCCAAGTAAAGAAATAGAGAATAATGCCTGTGCAGGTGTGTGGCATGATGATTTTTCACACACCTGAGGTATATGATAATCCATAAACCCCGACAGCAAAACTCTCAGGGTTTGTGAGATTATCACACACTAAGGATGTGTGAAAAATCCTCATAAAACAAACTGCACAGGCATTTTTTATAATAACTGGTGCAAGGTTTCAAGACAGAGAAAAACTTCAAGCTGTGTTTGTGTGAGCAAATGTGTCCCTGAGAAGCTGCCGTACTCACACATATACAGTGTGCTTTCTTTAGCATTTCTTCGAAGTGAGAGTGAAAGGAGGAAAACACTGTAATAATAAGCTTTCAAATTATTACAGAATTCAGCAGGTTATTACAGTGTTTTATCAGGACTACACATTCAGTCATTATAGGGGGTCACCAGTTATTATAATACAATAAACACTACAACATGCTGTTTTCTGGGAACTAAACTAAGGGACATAAAGGCCACGATTCCATACATTATTAAAGAGGAGGAAAGTAAACCATTAATAATCACAAATGCAGGTATCAGTATTATTTGAAAACAAAGACAGATGGAACAATAAAATGATTTCAAAGTATGGGAAGAGCTCTGGAGGAAAAAGGCTGTGAAATTGCCTTCTTGAAAATATTACCTCTTCCTAGAGCATCCAGACTCAAGAAAAACACTATCAAACAAGTAAACAACTAGTTGAAGTGGTCATTAGAGAAGGGATACAAGTGCATAACCAACTGGGAAAGCTTTAATGAAAATCATAATTTACATAGCAGTGATGGGTTACACTTAAACAAACAGGAAAGTAAATGTTTGGGTAACAGATTCAGGAAACTTACAGATCAGCATTTTAATGAAAGAGAGGGGGGCTCAGGGTACAACTGAGGTAAAACCAAATCAAACAGAAAGCATAAGAAAAAATAATAAATAAGAATGGGATATCAAGATCCTAGTACTGAATGCCAGAAGTCTGAATATAATTAAAAAAAGAAAACAAAATAATAATGATGAACAATAGTATAGTATAGTGGCAGTGATGGAAACATGGTGGAATAATGACATCAATTGGAGTAAACAAATTTGCAGACATAAACTATACAAAAAGGAAAGAATTGGAAAAAGAGGAGGAGGGGGTTGCACTACACACAAGAGAAAAGCATAGAAAGCTGTGAAATACATAACATATCTGATGAAGCTAACATTACTGAGACAATCTGGGTGCAAATACAGCCTAGTGGTGGTGATTAACTATATGTGTATGTTATAAACACCCTAATTTACCAGTTTAGAAAATAATATAATATTATAAGACATTTTGGTGATTTTAACATACCAGGTGTTCAGTGGGATTCTATGATTACAGATAGTGCAAAGCTTCCTAAATGTATACCTAAGCCAGGGACTAGATCAACTTGTGGATAAGCCCGTAAAGGGGAACAATATACAGTACTTGATCTCATATTAATCAACCTGATATAATTAATAATCTAAAGACCAGGGAAATCAGGTTAACAGTGACCACCCTATAATACAATTTAATATCAGAATAGTACCAGTGAGGAGTAATGGCATAACTATGTATAGCCAAAAACTACAACACAGCTAAATTTCTGAAAAAAAGATGAGATTAAGAGATGGGATTGGAAAATAAGTATGGCCAATACAACTGTAGAAGAATGCTGGGATAAAGTCAAATCTAAAATACTATTGTTGGAGACAACCTATATAACCAACAAGAAATTATACAATAACAAAAGAGAAATCCCAATATGGTACACTAACAAAGTAAGGAAGCAAGTCAAGAAAAAAGCAACATGTTACAGTAAAATAGAAAGATATCAGTCAGAGGACACTGTCAATGACTACAGAAGAAAACTAAATAAAAATAAGAAATTTAATAAAGAGGAACAGTGAAGGTTGAATGCAAAATAGCACAATCTAAGGATAAATCAAAAATGTTCTATAGCTACATTTACAACAATAAGGGGGAAGATAGGTTTCTGGGGCCTATTTACAATCATATTAAACTGACAAGTACACAAAATGTTATGGCAAACACATTCAATAACTTTTTCTTTTTAGTCTTCAACCCCAATAACATTAT
Organism: Neoceratodus forsteri; assembly: GCA_016271365.2. Taxonomy (NCBI): domain Eukaryota; kingdom Metazoa; phylum Chordata; order Ceratodontiformes; family Ceratodontidae; genus Neoceratodus; species Neoceratodus forsteri. The sequence goes on along the minus strand of CM028133.1, from coordinate 408,754,643 downwards.
GAAACAATAAAGGGATATGGTACACAATGAAACTGAACTAGAACCACTGTTTAAAATTGAGGAAATAATTAAACCAATTAAAAGCCTTAAACCAATTAAATCAGCAGGGCCTGATAGGATGCACCCAAAATTATTGATCAAAACATGTGACTTAATAGCTGGGCCAGTAACTAAGCTATACAATCTTTCATATCAAAGGTGTGTTGTATCTGAAGACTGGAGGAAGGCTATAGTAGAGTCTATCCTTAACAAACTCTAGCAAGAGCCAATACGGCTGCAAAATAATGGTATTGTGGACAGTGAGAAATGTGTAAACTAGCAAATTTTGCACTAACCACTGAGCCAGCTAACTGCATCTTCTAATTGTTGTGATGCACACACATTGACTAATACATACAGTCATAGCTAAAGACATGGCCAGATATTTCCTGACATTTCTGTAATATTTCTAGAGAGATCTCTTGCTTTCTCCATTTACACAGTAGGGTCAGCAGATAGAAACTCTTTAGAAATTTTGAGAAATATCTGGAAATATCTGGCCATGTCTGTGGCTACTACTGTATACACATATATGCATATATATTCCAGTGTAACATAGCAGTGTACTGTCTACACACATTTTTACATATTAAAAAAGACATTGAGTGACCATTTTCTTCTTTTCAGGCTTTGAGGAAATCAGAGGGTGGGGGTTGCCACCAGACACCTAATATAAATCAGAAATGACAAGCATAAGGCTGAAGCTGATCTAGATAGTGAGGGAATGTAGACTAGCAATTTTTGCACTAATCACTGAGCTATCTAACTGCACTTTCTAATTGTTGTGATATATACACATACACTGACTAATACATGTACACATATATGCATATATATTCCAGTATAACATAGCAATGCACTGTCTACACACATTTTTACAGATTAAAAAAAAGACATACAGGGACCAGTTTCTTCTTTTCAGGCTCTGAGAGACATCGGAGGGTGGGGTGTTGCCACTAGACATCTTATTTAAGTAAACAATGACATGCATAAGGCTGAAACAGATCTAGATAGTGGGGGACTGTAGACTAGCAATTTGTACACTAACCACTGAGCTATCTAACTGCACTTTCTAATTGTTGTGATACACACACACTGACTAATACATATACATATACACATACATATACACATATATGCATGTATATTGCAGTATCACATAGCAGTTCACTGTCTACACACACAGATCATTGCCATACACACACTAGCACACATACACTGCCTTGTATGGCATTTATTTACTTATACATCTAGCCCTAACTTTTACTGTGTTTAGGATAAGTACTGTGTTGTGCACGAACTCATTGTACTAATCTATGGCATGACTGGGTAACTAAGGTAGCGGACCAGGGAGGTACAGTGGATATGGCCTAGCAGGACTTCAGAAAGGCCTTTGAGACTATCCTCCATGGAAGGCTAATTAACAAACTGTGCAGCCTAGAGGTGGATCCTGAAATAGTTCTGTAGGTGGAGAACTGGCTGAATGGCAGGATTCAGAGTGTTGTGGTAAACAGGGAGTACTCTGGAGCAAGAGAGAGAGAGGTGATGAGCAGGGTGCCACAGGGGTTGGTGTTGGGGCTGGTCCTCTTCAATGTCTTTATTGGGGACATTACTGAGGGACGGCAGGGGAAGGTATGCATTTTCAAAGACCTTAGAAAGGTATGAAATAGGGTGGACATGCCAGGGTGTGTTGAAAGAATGAGGGAAGACCTTAAAAAACTAGAAAAATGTTCTGAAGAATGGCAGCTGGCATTCAATGCAAAGCAGTACAGGATTATGCATATAGGGCACAACAGCCCGGGGCAAAGTACAAACTAGGTAGGGAGGTACTGACAGTTGCAAAGCAGGAAAGGGACCTGGGAGTTATCATCTCAGAGGACTTAAAAGAAACTAGGAGGTGCACTAAGGTAGCTGGAAAGACTATCTAGATGCTTGGATGCATAGGGAGGAGTAACAGGAGTATAAAGAGGGAGGTCATTTTGCCCCTGTATAAGACACTCAAGAGAGATCATACCTGGACTACTGCATCCAGTTCTGGAGGTCCCATCTGAGAAAGAATACAGACAGGGTAGAGGTGGTGCAGTGGAGGGCAATTAAAATGATGCAGGGCCTGCTGGATAAGGCCTATGAGGAAAGACTAAAGGAGTTAAATATGTATTCCCTGGAGGAAAAGGGGGTCATGACTGAGACACGGAGAATAAAGGATGGCGAAGTGTGTGATATGAGAATTTAATGCACACCTGAGTTGTGGGACGTTACTTATTAAAGCATCCCACACCAAGGGTGTGTATCAAATTCTGACATGAACACTTACCTATCTTTTATTTTTTTTAATTGCTGGTCAGCAATTTTTGGCAGCTCGACTTGTATGACCATGTGTCTCTCTCAGACACACACACACACACACACACACACACAGTTTCTGTCTGTCTCTGTCTCATTTCTTCTTTATTTCTTTTTTAGTCATTTGTTTTTCTTTTCATTTTTTTTGTTTCTTAACTTACATTTACATTTAGAGTTCTCCCGACCATGCTGGCACTGCGAGTGATGCCACAGTCCCAAAGCAGAGAAAAAGCAGGATCAACCAGTTAGAGCTTTGTTAAAGCGTAGATGGCTGGATCAACCAGATACTGTTGAAAAAATAAATAAAAATACTGAGAGTTGAAGGTGGCTGTGGCAGCTCCTCAGTAAGCAAGAGATGGAGCTGCCATGTTTGTGAGAGTCTTCAGCCCGTCCACACATGGAGGAGAAGTCAGTGAGGGAGCAGCATGCTTTGAGTGACAGAGGGCACGAATGCCATCATAATCAGCTGGTTATTATGGCAAATATCAACTAGGTCAGCCTACTGAGAAAAATTTCTGACCAGTAATTCTATACAAATACATCATATGTATAAACAGAGTACAGGAAGGAAGCATCTTCCAAAGTAAAAGATGCTCCAAGTAAAGGGGAACAACATATAGAATAGTGGATGGATGACTATCCACAACAAGGCTGTGTTTCCATCGAGGGAGTTAATGATGTCATAGAGACCTTGAAAGCGAAGCTCAAGAGGTCTCCATGGCATCATCAACTCCCAAGATGGAAACACAGACTTAGTTGTGGATCATCAACCATCCATTACTTTTTATAGTATATGGTTCCCCTAAAATGGACAGAAGGTTCATACCTTGCATTGACACTCCTGCACTGGTCCTCGCTCGAGTCCTGTCTCCCAAGATACCGGTCCTCCTCATTGCAGTTACGCTCTGTTTTGGTCACATCCCAGAATAAAACGGTATTAATAGCTGCGGTCCCGCTCTGCTTTCGCCGTAACTGTGCCAGAGATTTAAAAAAAACTTGCAAATTGAGAGTTTGGACACATGGAGCCGATTATGGCAATCCGTGTCCAAACTGTCTGCTCGCTCGACCGCTGGATAAGTGAATCCGCCATTTTAGAATGTATTTTTTTAATCACTGACTGTTTCCACCAATCAGGTAGGAGCCCAAGGGCCAAAAGTTGCAGTACTATCAATGTGACTTCAGAATGATAGTACAACTTTTTTTGCCTTTGAACTGTCCTACAACAGGATTTGGAAAACCATCGTTTTCCATCCACAATAAACCCTAACCATATGCTATATTGAGTTAGTGGGGGGAAGGCTCAGGGGAAAGGTGAGAAAATATTTTTTCAAGGAGAGGTTGGTAAATGCCTGGAATAGCCTACCAGAAGGGGTGGTAGAGGCTAAAATGATCACAGAATGTAAGAAGGAGTAAAGTGAATTAGGTTAACTGTCTGTATTGAAAGTGTTTTTTTTTCATGTTTAAAGAGTGGTATGATGAACTTCATGTTTTTCTTTTGTGGTAGTATATAGCATAGTAACCTAGTGACTTCCTAGCAAACTTGGGTCAAGTAATTCTTTGTATTTGTGTCTGGTGAAGGTTTTGATATAGCATTTAACAATGAACTCATTTTGTAGACAATGGTGTGGCCATTAACAAGTTTTAATAACATGTTTTAGTGATTTTACAGTGTCCACATTGATATTTAGGAGCATAATTTAATACATGTTTATGCAGACAGATTTTTTGAAAAAATGTTTAAAGAAAGCGGATAAGGAAATGCATACATTGTGGAACTAGAAAGGTATGCAATAGGATGGACATGCCAGGGGGTCTTGAAAGAATGAGGGAAGACCTTAAAAAAATGGAGATATGGTCTGGAGAATGGCAGCTGGGTTTCAATGCAAAGAAGTGCAGGATCATGCACATAGGGCACAAGAACCCAGGGGTAAAGTAGGAACTAGGTGGGGTGGTACTGACAGTCAAAAAGTAGGAAAGGGACCTTGGAGTTATCATCTCGGAGGACCTGAGAGAAACTAGGCAGTGCAAGAAGGAAGCTGGAAAGGGTATCCAGATGCTTGGATGCATAGGATGGGGTATCAGGAGTATAAAGAGGGAGGTCATCTTGCCCCTGTGTAAGACACTCACGAGAGACCACACAGGGAATATTGCATCCAGTTCTGGAGGCCCCATCTGAGAAATAACATAGACAGGGTGGAGGTGGTACAGTTGAGGGCAACTAAAATTGTGCAGGGCCTGTGGGATAAGAGCTACTGTATGAGGAAAGACTAAAGGAGTTAAATATGTATTCCCTGGAGGAAAGAGAGGGCATGACTGAGATATAAAAAGGCTTCATTGGTATAAACAAAGTACAGGAAGGAAGCATCTTCCAAAGTAAGAGACGTGCTCTAGCCAAAGGGACACAAAATTAAGTTATAGGGTGGAAGGCTCAGGGGAAATGAAAGGAAATATTTTTTTCATGGAGAGGGTTGTGGATGCCTGGAACAGCCTACCACAGGGGGTGGTAGGGGCTAAAATGGTCACAGAATTTAAAAAGCAATTAAATGAATTAGGTTAACTGTCTGAATTGAAAATGTTTTTTTTTTTTTCATATTTAAAGAATGGTTTGATGAACTACATGTTTTTGTTTTGTGATAGCATATATCATAGTAACATAGTGACTTCCTAGCAAACCTGGGTCAAGTAATTATTTGTATTTGTGTCTGGTGAAGGTTTTGATATAGCATTTAACTATGAACTCATTTTGTAGACAATGGTGTGGCCATTAACAAGTTTTAATAACATGTTTTAGTGATTTTACAGTGTCCACATTGATATTTAGGAGCATAATTTAATACATGTTTATGCAGACAGATTTTTTGAAAAAATTTTTAAAGAAAGCGGATAAGGAAATGCATACATTGTGGAACTAGAAAGGTATGCAATAGGATGGACATGCCAGGGGGTCTTGAAAGAATGAGGAAAGACCTTAAAAAAATGGAGATATGGTCTGGAGAATGGCAGCTGGGTTTCAATGCAAAGAAGTGCAGGATCATGCACATAGGGCACAAGAACCCAGGGGCAAAGTAGAAACTAGGTGGGGTGGTACTGACAGTCAAAAAGTAGGAAAGGGACCATGGAGTTATCATCTCAGAGGACCTAAGAGAAACTAGGCAGTGCAATAAGGAAGCTGGAAAGGGTATCCAGATTCTTGGATGCATAGGATGGGGTATCAGGAGTATAAAGAGGGAGGTCATCTTGCCCCTGTATAAGACACTCATGAGAGACCACACAGGGAATATTGCATCCAGTTCTGGAGGCCCCATCTGAGAAATAACATAGACAGGGTGGAGGTGGTACAGTTGAGGGCAACTAAAATTGTGCAGGGCCTGTGGGATAAGAGCTACTGTATGAGGAAAGACTAAAGGAGTTAAATACGTATTCTCTGGAGGAAAGAGGCATGACTGAGATATAAAAATGCATCATTGGTATAAACAAAGTACAGGAAGGAAGCATCTTCCAAAGTAAGACGTGCTCTTAGCCAAAGGGACACAAAATTAAGTTATAGGGTGGAAGGCTCAGGGGAAATGAAAGGAAATATTTTTTTCATGGAGAGGGTTGTGGATGCCTGGAACAGCCTACCACAGGGGGTGGTAGGGGCTAAAATGGTCACAGAATTTAAAAAGCAATGAAATGAATTAGGTTAACTGCCTGAATTGAAAATGTTTTTTTTTTCATGTTTAAAGAGTGGTATGATGAACTACATGTTTTTCTTTTGTGATAGCATATATCATAGTAACATAGTGACTTCCTAGCAAACTTGGGTCAGGAAATTATTTGTATTTGTGTCTGGTGAAGGTTTTGAGATAGCATTTAAAAATGAACTAAGTTTGTAGACAAGTGTGTGGCATTTAACAAGTTTTAATATCATGTTTCAGTGAGTTTGCATTGTCCGTATTGATATTTAGGAGCATAATTTAATATATGTTCATGCAGACAGATTTTTTGAAAAGATGTTTAAAGAAAGCAGATAAGAAAGTGCATACATTGTGAAACTATTAAGGTAATGTGGAGACTAATCCACTCCATATTGCAACCGAGGCTGGCAGCATAGCCTAGAGGTTAAGAGCTATGAATGAGCTTGGTACAGCCAGTAAACCTGGGTTTGATTCCCACAACCTCAATTTGCATACTGTGTGACTCTGAACAAGCTACTTAACCACCCTAGTGTTCCCAGGGTGCCCTTGAAAACAGGCACTTGTGCCTAGTGAGCCTTACCCATGATTAAAGAGTGGTATGATGAACTACATGGTTTTCTTTTGTTAGAGCATATAGCATAGTAACAGTAACTTCCTAGCAAACTTAGGTTAGGTATATTTATTTATTTATTTAGTTTTTGTTGACCAGGTAAGTGCACTAGCCAAAAAATTACTATTTTCAGGCACGACCAGGGAGAATACAAGGCATTACATACAAAAACATTTCAGTAGTGTATTACAATAATACATACAGCTTAGTTTTTAACCATTTAAACGAAGATACAACAGCAGATCAATAACAGAACAACAGCGAGCAGTACATGCAAACAATAACAAAAGCATATATGACATAGTATGGGAGATCAGTGAATAAACAAATATTAGAATGGGTCACTGCACCAGCAAACAAAGTGCATGTGTCATCACATATAGGATACAACTTAGTTCAATGTAACACCTAAGAATTTCAAATACAGGAAATAGCAGGAGGATGGCAACCGTGAAATAAAGTAAAGTAAGGGGGAGGGAAAAATTATAGAGGACAAGTATATTAGGAGGGGTGGCGGGAGGCCAATGCAAAGGCAAGAAAAAAGAGCAAGGGCAAGATAAGAGGAATGTGTAGAAGAGAGGGGGGGTGAGAGGGTAGCTATAAGGAGCAGGAGAGTTTTGAAAGTTACGGATATCAGGACAAAGGCATAGCGGACCTCCAGACAAGTCAAGTAGGGTCAAAGCAAGTACAGGGTTCTGCCATAGATAGATATCATCAGAGCTCACTTTTGAAGTGACAATGGGATGAGATTGCCTTAGATCTAAGGGAAAAGCATTCAAAAGCAGAAGAGCAGCATATTTAAATGCCCCAGTGCCTTTAGAGTTATGACATCTAGGTACCCTTAGTAATGATTTGTCAGCTGATCACAGTCCACAGGAGGAGGTAAGGGGAATTAGCAGTGTTGCAAGTGAGGTAGGGGTTTAAAGCCTGATAATGAAGTCAGACAGAGAGCCAAGATAGTATTATCTGGATGCAGAGGGAGAGAGCAAACCAAGACCACTATAGAGTTGACAGTGATGCTTAAGTCAAGGGGACGATGATATGTAGTCGCAGACATTGTTGTAAGTGATGTCCCATTTCTGAAGTGATAATTTTTTAGGCAGCCAAAAGGATAGGAGCACAATATGTTAGGATGGGGAGTAGGATCCCCCTGGCAATGGCCAGCTTAGCAGATGGTGTTAACATGTAGCTAGTTTTGTAGGCAACACCCAGCCTACTATTAACTGTTTTACAGGTTGACTGAATGTGGAGACTGAGATCAAGTGATTGGTCAAGCATGACACCAAGATAATTAAAGGACGTGACAGACTCTAGTTTAGTCCCCTCAAGGTCATAGACCATCAGGAGAGATGGACATGCCCTAAGTTTAGGGGCAGAGCCTAGGAACATAGTTTTTGTTTTTTTGGGCATTTAGAAAAAATGTGCGGGTTGTGCAGTCAGTTTTGAATGTTCCCAAAACCAGTGGAAAGTGATGAGTTGAGGCAGAGCAACATTTGCAGAGCTGGTGTAGATGACAAGATCATCAGCATAGAGAAGAGATGAACAGGTTGTAGTGGCACCTGGAATATTGTTGAAAAAGAGTGAGAATAGAAGTGGCCCCAGAATGCACCCCTGGGGAACACCAACGTTGATTGTAGCGTTGTCAGATATTACAGAGTTGAATTTCACTGTTTGGGTCCTGCCAGATAAATAGCTGCTAAACAGTTCACAACAGGAGTTGAGAAGCCCAGGTTTTGAAGGATAGACAGGAGCAAGGGGTGGGCAACCAGATCAGAGGCCTTGGTGAGGTCAATGAAGACAACCTCTGTAAGTCATCTGGAATCCATGTTAGAGAGTATATCCGAAGTGAGTTTTATCAGAGCAGTTGACGTACTATGATTTTTCCTGAAACCATGCTGAGCATCTGAGAGATCTGAGGTTGCCAAAAAGTCAAGTGTTTGGGTGGCGACAAGCTTCTCCAGTATTTTGCTCAGGACCAAGAGAATTGCTATTGGCCTGTAATTTGTAATATCCTTCTTATCCCCCTTTTTAAATATAGGAGTAATCCTAGCAATTTACCAAAGGTCTGGAACAACACCACAAGAAAGGGATAACGTGTACCTTTTTGCCAGTGGAGAGGCAATAAGAGGAGCCGCCAGCTTCTGCAGGCGGGGTTCAAGGGAGTCAGACCCTGGGCTAGTGTTGTCAGAGATTGATTTCAGGTGTTTAAGGACCTGCAATCTGGTTATAGCCTTAAAGTAAAAAGGCAGAGTCAGAGGAGAACCTTTAAAAGATGGGGGGGGGGTCCACTGGTTTGCTAGAGACAGAGGTCTGAGAGGGTGTAGACACTGGTGAGAAGGATGAGGTGTATAATAAGAGATCAGAGAACATCCTGTTGAAAGCATTAGCAAAGGTATTAGAGTCATTGCAGTGAGCACCATTGAGTATCATTTCTGACCTGGTAGTAGATTGTGATGCACCAAGAAAAGTCTTTACATGGGCCCAGAATTTCCGAAGGGCACGGGCCGAGCTGGATAACAGGTTCTGGAAGTACCTACTTTTGGCTTGTCTAATTCGTTTTTTGCAGGAATTTCTGTGAGCTCTGTAAGTGTTGAGATCAGAAAGCAAGCCAGTACATTTATAGAGCTTCCACAGCTTATCCCCGAGTTGCAGTTCAGCAAGCAGGTCTTCGTGGAGCCACCTAGTTTGATCACCTCTGACCCTCCTAGTAACTTTCAAGGCATGCTTCAACTGAACTGCACTGAATTCACTTAGAAAAATACATAGTATATCTATCTATCTATATATATATATATATATATATATATATATATATATATATATATATATACGCATATATATATATATATTTGTATTAGTGTCTGGTGAAGGTTTTGATATAGCATTTAATAATAAACTCATTTTGTAGACAATTGTGTGGCCATTAACACATTTTAATAACATGATTAAGTGATTTTGCAATGTCCATATTGATATTTAGGAGCATAATTTAATACATGTTTATGCAAACAGATTTTTTGGAAAAAAGTTTAAAGAAAGCAGATAAGGAAGTGCATAAATTGTGGAACTATTAAGGTAATGTAGAGACTATTCCATTCCATATTACAATTGAGGCTGGCAGTACATTCTGGAGGTTAAGAGCTATGAATGAGCTTGGTAAATCCAGCAGATCTGGGTTTGATTCCCCCAACCTCCACTTGCATACTGTGTGATTATGAGCAAGTCACTTAACCAACCCAGTGCTCCCAGGTTGCCCTTGAAAACAGGAAGATGTGCCTAGTGGGCCTTACTCAGTTACCCAAAGAATAAAAAAAATATTATATAAATTATTTTGTGAGGTATGTTAACAGTGAAACATTGTATACTAATTTTATGATTATGTGAATTTCAGTCGATTCCCTGATGAAGAAGTCTTTATGAAATTGAAATGTCGCTTGGTTTGCAATAAAGAATATTGGCTGATAAAAATTAAAACTATACACTTGATGTGAAAGAAGGTCCCTGGTCTGATTTCTCAGTTATCCTTAGGTTTTTGTCTGGTCTGTCTCAGGCCTGTTAAGATAGCATCTGAAATCTGAAACCTCCTTTCTCACTCTCAATTACACTTTATGCTTGGGGAAACCCAGAGTGACTTGACATTTTTATGAGCCTATGAATCTTTCTTCAAAGATAATTCTAGACAGATTGAAGCTTATCACAAAATATAGTGCTCTGAAACTCTGCTCGGCAGACTGCTACAGTTAATTAGCATACTGATAACACAAAATATCCAATGTTATCTAGTCCATTAGGAAACTGGAGGGCTCCCTTTTTCTACTGAAATAGCAAAAAGACTGCAGGGTTCTGCCTACTGCAGCTGTAAAAAGGGACAAACAACTATGGCAGAAAACTACAGGCCAATAAGCCTAACTTCTATAGAAGGGAAATGATGGAAACCCTGATAAAGAACTAAATATGTGGGTATTATTGTTCCTGTAGACATAATTTTTCTGAATTTTCAGAAAGCCTTTGATATGGTACCAAATAATAAGCTGCTTGAAAAAAAATTAAACTTATACGTATAAATATTAACACTTCCAACAAGCAAGCGTCAGCACACGTCAGCCAGAAATAACAAAGGCTTTAATTTGAAGTTAAAAGGAACACCACCAGTATGAAAAACAGCTGGCAGCCAAAAGGAACCCCGACTGGTTTCATACACAGTACGCAGAACCACCCCTGAGGACTGTTATCTATGAGACCGTTTTTGTCTATGTGCTGAATGATAATTTCCTTTAGGATGGTCCACATAAACTTACCTGGCACCGAGGTCAGACTAATTGGTCAGTAATTTTTGTAGTTTTCTTTGCTTCCCTTTTTATGGATAGGGACTACTATGGCCAACAGCCAATCAGTGGGGATTTTATTGTTAGATATAGCTCTTAAGTACAGTAGTCTTACTGGGGTAGCTATTTGGGGTTCTAATAGCTCTAACATGTTTGATGAGCTATTATCTGGTCCTGCAGAGTTAGTTTTTTTAAGGCTTCAATATTTTATTGATAAATTCTTCACTTATCTCAATACTAGATGTAACATTTTCAGTAATTTCTCCTACTTATAGATCATTGGGTTTGAATACAGTTCAAAAATTTGTATTAAAGATGTCTGCCATTTGTTTTGGGTCTTCAATCTGTTGATCAGTGGATATTACAGTGCATAGTCGATTATTTTGTTTCCACATGGAGTTAACACAACCATAGAACATTTTCATTTTCATACTATCTTTACATGCATTTCATGCTAGTGCTATTTCCATTTTCTGTTTGTTCTTTTTTATTTTATTTTTATACTGTTTTTGTGTTTTGGAACAGAGTTTCCAGCTTTCTTCTGTTTTATTCCTGTAGTATTTTGCTAAGTTAAAAAAATTATAAGATTCATTTTTAGTCTCTAACAGAGAGATAAGCTGAGCATGTGCCTTCTTCCATCTACTGCACTGAGTATAGCATTAAGAAAGTATAGCACCTCATGAGGTGCCATTTTTCAAATCCTGGCCACATTTTTCCATTTGTGAAATGATGTTTTGGCCAGTATTCTATAAATGTTACATGTTTATAAGGTGAAGTCATAAAATGATTATGTTGAAAATCTGGGGTCAGAATTAACAAATAAAAAATGATTAAGGAACATTGTGTGCAGCGACAGTCATTGGCCTAGTGGGTAGTGCTTTGTGATCCCATGCTGGTGAGTTGAGTTTGGGGATGAGTTCAGTGAAGCAGCTGGATGGCCTGAGTCTGGATGGGATGGTGCTGCCACATGACATCACCTCTATCCTGGGAAGGGAAGGTGCAAGGTTGGCCACAGGGCCAAAGTACCATATAATGAAGTGAACTCTTCTTTTGACATTGACCCATGCACCTCTGCACCCATTGCTCCCAGAGGACCCCACACTTCAACTGACAGATGAACTATTGGCCCTGGGCATCTGTAGCCACATGAAAGCATAGGTGCTACCACACACACCCACATGTTCTTTGTATCCATAGCTAAACAAAGGGCCCTGCACTTCTGCATGCAGACAGACTCTTCTTTTGGCAACCAGGCCTTGCAGGGTCCTGTGCATCTGCATCTGCTCACACAGGTCTTGAAGTGACCTGTGTGAATGAGGATACAACTTCACTATCTCAAGAAGAAAGGAAATTCACTTCAAAAAATGTGTTAAAACACATTCACTACAAAAAACTGTGTTAGTACACCAGTTAGGGTTCACTTTAATGCCACAAAGGTAGGAAAAGGTGGCATTAGGGTTTCAAAATCTAACTCCCAACCCTCTCAAGCAGCAAAAGGACAAGTCCACACAGTACCTACGAGAGCCATTGTCAGGTAAGACAACATACAATTGTTTCCAGATGACACAGACGTATTACCACGGATGTGCTATCTATGTGTACATGTCTTACAGCATGCATAAGTACCTATGGCTGCAGAAGAGATGGCCCCACAATGGTCTATACTTCTGAAGACGGAAGTACCATTGCAATTTGGGTATCATAGACTTGTAAATGCAGGTACAGAAGTGCAGGCTCCACATAAACCTATGCTTCTGCAGCAAGATGTCAATGTCTATGTCTGATACCTGCAGCTGCAGACACAGGCCCCTCAGGAGCCTGTGCTTCTGCAGCCAGAATGGTATGTATGTCTTAGAGTGTGCATTAGGACCTGTGGTTACAAAAGCACTGGCCCCATAGGGGCCTGTGCTTCTGCAGACAAATAAAATCCCATAATTTGGGTATCGTGGATTTGTATCTGTGGCAGTAGGGACCTATAAATCTGCACACAGAAGTAGAACTGTGATTGAGTATTGTAGATTTCTAGCTACAGCCAGTAGTGAATGTGTATAGCTTGCAGTGTGTGCCCCACTGATACGAATCCATAAAGGTACCACATCACAGTTACTGCATTTGTGTCATCTGGAAACAGTTGTACAGTATGTTGTTTGTCTTACCTGATGATGGCTGTCTGTGCTTGCCAGTGTGGTCTTCTCCTTTTGTGTGTGTGGGGGGGGGGAACGTTAGGGTTGGAAACCACAATACCACATTTTCCTACTTTTTTTGACATTGAGATTAATCCTAACTGGTTCCTTAATACAGTTTGTTTTGCATAAAATTATATATATATATATATATATATATATATATATATATATATATATATATATATATATTATTTGGGTGTGGTAGTGCCAGTATAGTTAGGGTTGACCAACAAGTTCAATGCCAACTCCTTAACTTTGTACCTTAATAGCTTTGACCTAATATTGGCATGTATTGTCTAGGAGGCAAGGTCTAAATTTGTGGAAAGTTTCATGATGGCAGCTTGTGAGATCCACATATGTTATTTTGCTGTAGCCATCTAATTTTTTCCCCTCCACTTAACATGTGTTTTTTTTTTTTTTTGCACTCACCTACAGCCTAGATGGAATTGAATTTGTTTCTGAAACTTTCAGGGTAGAAGCAGCTTATGCCAAGGGAGAGCTCTTCAAAGGTTTTGTGAGAAAATATTAAAGGACTCCTCAATGGTTGTATAGAGCAGGTTTGACCCCCACAAGTGATTGCTGGAAATGCACCTCTCCACAAATCTCATTATTCCACATAATTTGGTCCTGCCTGGCCCTTGCTCCATATTGGACCAACGTATGAGCTTATTGTAGGATGGTGGCACCTCTTCCACAACTGAAGGACACATACCTGACCCTTTTAGACATCCAAAGCACCCCCTCCACTCTCTCTTCACCACAGCTCCATTGTGTCAATCATGCCCTAGGGTTGGCCAAAAGAATTATAGTCCAATAACCCACTCACAGTACAGGAATGGAAGAACCTCCTGGTGATGACAGCAGCCTACTGTGAAAATGCAGCACATGTGGCAGCAAACAAATTTCAGATCATTCTAAAAATCTGGGGACCCTACCTGGAGGCATGTCCCAGACCTATTCCTAGACTCCCTCCTGTCAAGTGAGTCTGCCACTCACTCCTGTACCTACCTGGTCCTGACTACTGTCTATTATATGGGAATACCTTCCTGATAATGTTTACCTCCTCCTAGGAGCAGCAGTTGCCTTGAGTGCCTCATTCTTTCCCTTCCCCACCCAGTCCCTCCCGGTCCCTGCCCTGCCTCTCCACCCAACTCCTCTCTAACCTGCTTATCTCTCTTATTACTCCAGCAGTGGCACTACTAATATGGAAATAATCACCTGTTTCTTCTAACCTACTCGACCTGGATATTTCTTATCTGAATGCTCTTTAATTATTATCTTATCTGGGTGTTCCCACATATTGGCTGACCACAGGTGATTAATATAATTATCACACAATCATTTCTCAAGGAACTAGGGTGAGCGAGAAGTGTGGACAGGGTGTATACTCACATAATTATAAATCACTTTCATACACATGCTCTTCTTAGCATACCTTCCATTTATTCAGCCTTGTCACAGGCAGTCTTAGGATTTTTAGGAATCACACTGTTGTATGTCCTAATTATGTTACTGCTTGATACACCTAAATACTTTTGGCAATCATTAATCACTGTTTATACATGAAATTGTACTGCACAATTGTATTATTCTATGTTGTCCAGGTCACTATGCTTGAAATGTATGAAAGTCACACTGACAGCACATTTGGCACATTTGTATTTATGAATTTCCATTGTTAGTATGTACTTAATTCCTGAATTTGGAACACCTATGGCTGTATTCATTATTTTGAAAACAGTTCAGTAAAAACGTATATATGGCAAAAAAAAAATATATTAAATGGTTTCAAAGATAGAAGGATTTAAAGTAGGGTTCTTAGATAATCCTCTGATGCAACACAAAAAATTTGTATGTCGCAAGATTGTTTTCAGTTTCTCACCACTTGCTTATCACAACACACACACACAAAATTAATGTCATGACAGCCACCATCTTGTTTTTTCCCTTAAACTAAAAAACATATAAAATGATGTATTTTTAAAATACAAACACCTGAACTTATCTGAACTAGACCCATTTAGCTAGATTCTGGTGTTTTGTTAAGTCCAGCAATACCTTTTTCTGGGCACCCCAAAATGCCAGGTCTCCAGTTTAACAAAAGAAGTGGGTCACCCACATTCTCTGTATGAGAACAATGGGACTTTATTGCCTTGTGAAGCTGCAGATGGAGTCTTGATGCCAGCTTCAGTTGCAGCAGTGAGCTAGTGATTGTAATTGTGATCTCTCTCTCTCCCTTTTTCCTGATATATCTGTCTGTACCTATGTATCTATGCATCTATGTATCTATCTATCTATCTATCTATCTATCTATCTATCTATCTATCTATCGGTCTGTCTGTCTGTCTATCTATCTCTCTCTGACAACCCTCCCTCTTTTTTGCCGATACAATGAGTATTTCATAAAGAAAAGCAGGCCGGGGTGCCTACTCCTGATATCACTGCCAACCCCTCCCCTCCAGGTCACCTACTTCCTCATGAATAGAAGGTGACACTAGGATGCCCACCACTGGTGCCACTGTTGAGTTTAGCCCACATTGGGATGTCCATTCCCAGTGTTGGAACTGATATTTAATGTAAACCTGCAAAAAAAGAAAGTCATCCCTTCCATGTCTTTATGTTGTTTCCCATAAAAAAGAAAATGATCCATCACTGATCAGACTCCCCAGACCTGATCCACCCCACCACAACCCCCACTCAGCACTCAACCAGCCCACACCTTCCGACACACCCTCACTTAGCTGAACATGTGCCATGATGTAGATGCACTCTTGGATTGATGACATGTCTTGTAGCTGGAATCGGCAACTGCAATTTGAGAAAATAAGGTAAGCCTGATTTAATATATTTCAATAGAGTTTGACCTTTTACTCATAACTTTGTAATTTTTAAATATTTTGACACCAAATTTTCAACATGGCCTTTTTGAGACCACACATCATGAACAAGGTTGGTGGGCTTTATCATATCTGGCCTGAAAAGTGATTTCATGATCATGGCACAAAATCACATTTTGCACAGGATTTTAAAATGTTCTGCTACTGCATTCATGAGGTAGGGTCATAAGAAGGCTCTTTTGGAATTTGGATGTAAAAGTATGTCAAAATTGTCAAATTATGAGTAAATGCTCACTCATAACTTTGCTAATTTTTAATGTTTTCAACAGTTTTTAACTAAACTTTCATCAGGGCAGGGACCTCACCTCATGAACAAGGCAGGTGAAGTTTTTGAAATTTTTCCCAAAAGGTGATTTCACAGTCACTTTGTGAAATCACAGTTTGGGCATGATTTTATTATTTTCACCTACTGGATTCATAAGGTGGGGTCACAAGAAGGCTATGTAGATAATTTGGCATAAAAATAGGGTAAAATGACCCAGTTATGAATGAACTTTGAAATATTTCCACGTTCACTCATAACTTAAACTAATTTTCAATATTTTTCTACCAAACTTTCAACATAGACATTTTATTTATTTTTTTTATTTTATTCTTTGGTAACCAGGTAAGGCTCACTAGGCACAAGTGCCTGTTTTCAGGGGTCACCTGGGAGTACTGGGTGGTTAAGTGACTTGCTCAGAGTCACACAGTATGCAAGTGGAGGCTGTGAGGCTCAAACCCAGGTCTGATCTGCCGGATGTACCAAGCTCATTCACAGCTCATTACTCTAATCTCTAGGCTATACTACCAGCCCACATCACCTCACAAATGTGACAGGTGTCACTTTTCAAATCCTGGATGAGATGTATTTTCAGACATGTGGTGCAAACTTATGTTTCAGCCAGCATTCTATAAATGCCACATGTCATGTTTATAAGGGGAGTCATAAAATGACTTTCTTGAAAAGTTGGGGTCAGAATTAAAAATACATAATAATTATTAAGAAATGTTGTATGTAATATGATGCTTTACCCCCAGTGGGTAGTGCTTTGTGATCTCACGCTGGTGAGCTGAGCAAGCTCAGTGACCCAGCTGGATGGGCCAAGTCTGGGGGGAAAGTGCTGTCATGCAACACCACCCTCCAGCATAAGATGGGAAGGTGCAGGTTTGACTATATGGGCCCAAATGCAATATATTAAACAGAACTCTTCTCTTGGCATTAAGCCCTGCACCTCTGCACACATGAGTGCTAGAGTGCCCAGTGATTAGTTTGAGAGAGGAATTCTTTGCCCTGTGTGTCTGTGCCTGAGGCCACAGGGACACACAAGATCCAGAAGGTGTCAAAAACACAAATGAGAGCACTCAAAACAGAGAATAAATCCAAAATGTGAGAAAGTATTGCAAAAACTCATAGTTTATTCAGTGTCATAAGTGAAAGATACAGCGCAGAACCCCTGCATTTCAGGGTTTGCTGTGTGTTCAGGACCCAGAGGGTCTTCTGCTCCCACAGTCCACCAGACAGCTAAATGAATCCTTGACATCCATTGCTGCACAGAGGCTCTACACTTACATGGATGGACAGAGTCTTCCCATGGCACAGAGCCCAAAGGGCCCTGTGCTTCTGCATCTGCTCATGCAGGTCCCACACCTCAAAAAGAAAGGGCATTCTTTGCAAAAAAAAAATTGTGTAAATGCACCAATTAGGGTTCAAATGACTGCCACAAAAGTAGGGAAATGTGGCATTTGGATTTCCAATCCTTGCTCCAACCCCCACTCCCAAGTAGCAAAAGGAAGAATAAATTGGTGTTTTGGGTCTCACAGTCTTGGTGAATCAGTGGTGGGGTCTTTCTTAGGGTTGTCAACCTTAGTGCTCATCCCCTCCCCTCCCCTTAGCAAACAAGGCCAGACATTCTGTTGGCAACATGTAGTGAGACATACTTCTCTACATTTGAATAGTGCATCATTATGAGGCACTGGTTTGGAGCTGTACCTTGTGCTTCACACAAGAGGATATGGGCTGGAAAAGAGGGGTGAGCATTAGGGTTGACAAGTGCAAGGAAGACCCCACCACTGATTCACCAAGACTTTGGAGACCCAAACCCTAATGTTTTTTTTTTCTTTTGCTGCAAGGAGGGACGGGACTGGGATTTAGGGTTGGAAACCCTAATGCCACATTTTTCTACTTCTGACATTAAGTTGAACCCTAACTGGTGCATTAACACAGTTTTTTAAACTATATATATATATATATATATATATATATATATATATAAGGCAAAAATCTCCATTTAATGCATTAGTTAGGGTTGTTTCACATGACAAAAGCAAGAAATTAGTCCTTGGACCCCCACCCACCCCCAACAGGCATTGGGGTGCGCATTAGGTTATTATCCTAACTCTCACCCCATCTTATGTGAAGCAGAAGTATAGGAGAATGGGGTGAGATTTAGACTGACAACCCAACACGCACCCGATGCGGTTGGGGGTGGAATGGGTCCAAGGGGCTTTCAACCCTAACACCGAATTTTCTCACTTTTGCTGCTGTGGATCAACCCTAACTAATGCATTAAATGGAGTTTTTTGCCTCTAATTTCCCTTCTTTTTGAGAATGATGACAAGAAATAGTGAATACAATGCGGCGGTGATGCGCTCCCGCCACATGATGTCTTGTGACATAGTAACAAGAACAGCAACACAAACAGAAGCACAAACAGTGGCACACATGGTAATGCAAATGTAAATGGTAAAGGAAACATTAATAGAAACGCAAGCGCAAAGTGACGCCGAAGCGAACAATGACATAAATGGACATTGAAGTGCATATGAAAATGTAACTGGTAACATGAACAGTGATGGCAGTGGTATTTTAAATGGAAATGTTAAGTGTCACAGCAAAAAGAATGCGAACGGGAACAGGAACAGACACGCGAACACAAGAGCACATATAGCATAAACCGTGCCTTACACGGGCACAGTACCACAATTGTAAATGCAAATGGTAAAGTTAACATGAAGAATAACATCAAAGTAAAGAGAAACAGAACCGGGAACAGAAGCGTGTACGGAAACGCAAACCGAAACGCGCATGGCAAAGTATCGCAATTGTAAAAGCAAATGGTAACGGTAACAGCAACAATACCAGCAAAGTAAACAGAAGTGCAAAAGGAAATGGAAACACATATGGAAACACTAACCATAATGTGCATGGGCACAGTAACGCAATTGCAAATGCAAATGGTAACAGTAACAGCAAGTGAGATGCAAAACGAAAAAGAAACAGAAACGCAAATGAAAGGGCTGCCATAAATGCAAATGGCAATGTGCACAGTGATGCAAACAAAATTGCAAACAGAAACAGTAGTGGAAACGCAAATGGTAACAGTAACGAAAATGCAAGCGAGAATGACAATGCAAAAGGTAACGCACATGGTGGCGTACATGGGAACGGTAACGCAAATGGGGACATAAACGCAAGTGGAAACAGTAACTGTAACGGTAACGGGAGCACATTACCTATTTTTGCCAAACAGGTGCATACAGAAACACAGTGTGAACAAAGAATGTATGCATTGTAATGGGGATCTAAGCTTAAAACGAGCATTGGAAGTACTTACTTGCTAATATCTCAGCAACTGCACGACATAGAAAAAAAATTAAAATTTCACAAAAATTTTGATTTTCCTGGCTATGTTTCTGTTATAACATAGCCCATAGGGCTACGTAACTTGCAACAAAAATTCCATATCTTGCACCATTTTTGAGATACGAGCCCCAAAAGGTGTGCAAGACGCCACCATGTTAGTCTATGGGAAAAAGTCAACTTCGGAGTATCGTAACTTGGTAGCTGTGCAATATTTTTCACCGAACTACCAAAAGGCACATATGTGAGATGTTGGCTGCCCTACTTCCAAATTTCAGCTCAAAGGACCAAACCATTTTTACGCAGCAGGGTGGCAAAGAATTCCTGTCATTTTGGCCAAGTCTGAAAAAGTAGTGTTGCAATTGCGGCAATTTTCACAAAATTTTGTGAAAGTGTCATGCCTTCGACACTACTTTGTGACACTACTGGTTCCAGAAATTTAAAACATATTTCTGGAGTGTTTTACCCCAAAATAAAGACATGGCTAGCATCCTCAGGGTCCGACTAGGTAAACACAAAAAGAATTGTGTCCCTGGAGGGTCCCAAATTTAAATGTCAAGCATTTTTCTGATCACCAAACTGAAAACAAAATGGTGAATTTGTGACACTACTAGGGCTATTTGCGACACTAAAAAGTGCATTTGCGACTCTGTCAATCTTTTTGTTAACTTTTCCCATTGATTTATAATGGGAACTTGTTTTTTGAATAACTTTTGAACCATTTAATATTGTTTCACGAAATCTTCAAAAGGCACATTGGGAACCCGGCTGCATGTTCACTGAAGTTTTCGGACCGGTCGTGCAAACTGTGCGACCTGTAGGTGAGAGCAAAGAATTTGCATTAAAAGTGTAAACGCACATTTTGCTGGTGCTTAATAACGCCACAGCCATATATCCAACCGGTACAAAACTTGGTAGACCCAAGATCTACCATGCCCAATTGTGCATACCAATTTGCAGGCAAATCTGTTGAATGGTGGCAAAGTTATTAAGGTGCAAAGTTTGACCCTTTAACCTTAAAAAAGCTCCCTAACCCTAACTATAGTAGCACTACCGTGCCACTATAATATATATATATATATATATATATATATATATATATATATATATACACACACACACACACACACATTAGTTAAGGTTGAGGAGCCATTTACATGTTAAACCTAATATTTTGCACCTTAACTTTGCAACTGTTCAACAGATTTGCCTGAAATTTGGAATACACAATCAAGACCCATAGCTCTTAGGATCAGCCAACTTTTGTACAGTTCAGATATACGGCTGTGGAGTTATTAAGCGTGAACTGAGCATGTGTTTATGCTTTTTTGGAATTCTTTGCTCATCTCTAGAGGTCGCACAGTTTTCGTGACTGGTCTGAAATCTTCAGGGAATGTGTGGCCAGGGTCCCCAATGTGCTTTTTGAAGATTACATAAAAAAATATTTAACGGTTCAAAGGTTATTCAAAAAACAAATTCTCATTATAAGTCAATGGGAAAAGTTAACAAAAAGTTTGACAGTGTCGCAAATGCAGTTTTTACTTTCGCAAATGGCCCTTTTACTGTCACAAATCCACCATTTTGTTTTCAGTTGGTCATCAGAAAAATGCTTGGCATTTAAATTTGGGACCCTCTAGCAACCTAATTCTTTTTGTATTCACCTAGCCGTACCCTGAGGATGCTAGGCATGTCTTTATTTTGGGGTAAAACACCCCAGAAACAGGTTTTTCAAATTTCTGGTAAAAAGTACTTTTGCAAAGTACTTTCGCACTTGTGACACTGTCGAATGAATTTGCGAAAGCTTTCGCAAAGTTCGACAGTACTTTTCCAGGCTATGTGAAAATGACAGCAATTGTTTGCCACCCTGCTGCAAAAGAACAGTTTGGTCTTTTGGGCTGAAATTTGGAGGGAATGCAGCCAACATCTCACAGATGTGCCTTTCAGTGTTCTGGTGAAAAAATATTGCAGGGCAGCAATGTTACGGCACTCCAAAGTTGATGCTTTTTCCCATAGGATAACATTACGGCATCCGCCACATTACAGCAATCCTTTCCTGCCCTGCTGCAAAATAACGGATTGGTCTTTCGGGCTGAAATTTGGAGAGAAGAAAGCCAACATCCCACAGATGTGCCTTTTAGTGGTTTGGTGAAAAAAATATTACAGGGAGCCAAACTTATGGCACTCCGAACTTCTCTTTTTTCCCCATAGGATAACATTACAGCTTTTGCCACGCCTTTCAGGGCCCGTATCTCAGAAACTGTGCAAGATACAGACTTTTTGTCAGAAAAATGCTAGCCCCCTAACAGCAGCTAAGTACAAAACTAGCCAGGAAAGTCATAAATCATATGACTTTTAAATTTTTTTTCTACATCGTACGGTTCCTGAGATATAAGCAATTTAGTATTCCAACTCATCATTTTCTGCTCCGAGACCCATTATTATGCATACATTATTTGTACTCACTGTCTTTCTCTATGCAGCTTTTGGGGAAAACTAGCTTGTGCGCAGACATTACTGTTACCCTTACCGCTACTGCTTGCGGTTCCGTAACCATTTCACTTACTGCTCCCGTCTATGGCACCATGTGCGTTACCCTTCGCGTTTTCATTTGTGCTTGTGTTTGTGTTATTTTAACCATTTGTGTATACAGTACTGTTTATCTGTCTGTTTTGCTTTGTGTCGCCATGCACATTACCATTTGCATTTACGGGCACTGTGTTACTATATGACAAGACATCACGTGGTGCTCCCGCTGCCACATTACATTCACTATTTCTCATTATCCTTCTCAAAAAGAAGGAAAATTAGAGGCAAAAAACTCTGTTTAATGCATTAGTTAGGGTTGTTCCACAGCGACAAAAGTGAGGAAATTTGGTGTTAGCGTTGAAAGCCCCCCTTGGACCCCCCACACCCCCAAATGGCATCGGGGTGCACTTTTGGGTTGTCAGTCCTAAATCTCACCCCATTCTCCTATAACTCTGCTTCTTCACACATCTGATGGGGTCTGAATTAGGGCCAGCTACCCCAACGCGCACCCCGATGCCGGTTGGGGGTGTGGGGTGTCCAAGGGGGGTTTTCAACCCTAACACTGAATTTCCTCACTTTTGTCACTGTGGAACAACCCTAACTAATGCATTAAATGGAGTTTTTTTCTCTAATATATATATATATATATATATATATATATATACGCACTAACTTGTTTTTTTTTTCTTTTAGATATTTCCTGAAGAAGACCTAAGGTCGAAACGTAGATTTTTAACTCTATTTTCTATTTTCAGCGTGCATTTAATATAACCATTTTGTTTTGCTCTATATATATATACATACACACACAATGGATTCCACTTGTATTCCATTCAGACTTATGCGCATTCTGGATATAGGTACAAACAACTGAAGTCCAAATTCTTTCCCTATTCCAGCAAAATTAATTATTTTGTTTCTATGCACACAGTTTTTCAGTTATATGCGCATTTTGTTTTTCATCTTGACATGCTCCCCCAGCAGGTCCCCAGAAGGGCTTTGTCACATCTTTGATAGCTGCATTCAGTTGTCATTCTTTTGCAGACACTAGATTGTCCCTGTAGCTAATCCATTAATCACCTGACAAATGCCAGAGCACAGTTAAACCTGTCCCCCTGCTCCATAGTGCTGGTAATTGCTGTTAGTTTTCAGTTCTGATTAACTCACAGAGGGTAATGGAATGATGGCAAAGGATCTGACTTCAGAATTCACTCTGCTCAATGAAAACCACACTCACGCTAGCTTGCTGCAGTGGAAGTGGGTCAGCATCATTGAGTGTTCCATTTAGCAAAAAATAAAAAATAAAATTATGTGCTATGGTAAAGACTGTCACTTCTCTCATATTGCTTAAAATAACATTTAAAAGCATTTAAGATGGCTTAGGTGTATTTGTGAGCATATGAGTTATGTTTGTAAATGGATCCCAATTGATTTCAATATGCATCCATTCATTTCTATTGCATTCTGGTTGTCAATATTTTTTGTTTGAGTGCCAATTGACCTGACAACGCCACAAGTGGCAAGCCATGAGTGATGTCATTGGGTCAATTGGCATGAGAACAAGATGTATCGATAATATTTCCAGTAGCTGGGTTGTATATTCCATTTATGTCATACCTCCAAAAAAAAAGTAAAAAGAATGCAATTTCTTGCCATTTTTTGCTGACTATAAAACATCTGAAAGATATCTGTAAGTAAAACACTACTCATTTTGTAGATATTTTTGTCCTGATTGACTTTTGTGCTCAAAGTACCATGCTGTCATTTTTCATTTTAAAGTTATATGCATTTGTTTGCTGCAAAAAGTGAAAAAAATAAATGTTCTGCTGTTTTTGCTAATTATAAAAAAAAACTAAATGGTATCTGTAAATGAAAGATCACTCATTTTGTATATATTTTAGTGTTGAACAAATTTCATATTCACAGTACCATGCTATCATTTTTCATTTTAAAGTTATTGACATTTGTTTGTTGCAAAATATGGAAAAAAACTGAATCTTCTGCTGTTTTTTTTTTTGCTAATTATAAAAACTAAAAGGTATCTGTAAATGAAACACCACTCATTTTGTAGATATTTTTGTAGTGAACAAATTTTGTGCTCGCAGTACCATGCTTTCATTTTCCATTTTAAAGTTATTCACATCTGTTTGTTGCAAAAAGTGAAAATAATTCATTTTTTGCTGTTTTATAGTTAATTATACAAAAAAAGTAGTCATTGATGAACCACCACCACTCATTTTGTAGATATTTTTGTGTTGAACAACTTTTGTGCTCACAGAACCATGATATCATTTTTCATTTTAAAGTTACAGTATTCGCACTTGAATATTGTTAGTACTGCTAGTGAGGCCAAATATGCAGATGAGTTCCAAATGAAGCAATCACTACCTATTGTGTGGATGCATTTATCTACTGTGAGGATAAATGTGATATTCTCACTGTAGATCTGACCACCCTGAGAATAACAAAAATATTTCCCTTTTTTATGTTCACAGGTATGGCATAAATATATACAGTGAAGCTCACCAGGATGAAACCCACTTTTATAGTACTCTGCAGTATGCTGCATTGGAGTTGCTGCAGTAAACATTCAAAGTCTCCTGGCTAACAAATCTGCCTTTGAAGCCTGGGTCACACTCAACAATTTTGATATCACCCTCTCAGAGACCTGGTTAATGCCTAAAATCTCCTCTAACAAAATCATGCTCAACGGCTATTCACTAATTAGGAAAACTAGACAGAAAAAAGAGGAGGCATCTGCCTGTTCTATATTTTGGATAAGCTCTCATTCACTGAACCTAATATGGAATCAGAAACCTCTATGTTAGAATCCCTCTCCATTAATCTATTCATAGGGAAAACCAAAATATTAACTATCACCACTGTATACCAACCCCCAGGAACACCTTTCTTGGAGCTCGAATCCCTCCTCTCAACAGGTCTCTCTTTCCAAGCAATAGAGAATGGATCATCTTAGGGGACTTTAACATTAACTAGGACAGTGGCCAGTTGGATAGCACCAAAGATCTTATTGCCAGCTCCAGGCTGCACCAGATAATTACCACCACCACAAGAACACATTATAAGACAGGTAACAGTTTTATTATCGACCAGATCATAACTTCAAATCCCTCTAGAGTTATAGCTGCAGGTGTTCTCCTGGACTCCATCAGTGACAACTGTGTTGTGTCCTGTCATTGGTCCACAAAAGCCCCCAAATGTGTGCCTAATTACATCTTCACCAGACAATTAAAAAAAGCTAACATAGAAGAACTCACTCTAGCTTTTAAATCAGCCGACTGCTCCTTCACTTCTGATATAAAAAACATAGACCTAGTCCTAGATGAATTCTCCAAAATGTTTAATGGGATTTGTGACTCTCACATTCCAGTTAAGAAGATCAGAGTCCGCTGGTGATCCAGCGAAGGGATCACTCCAGACCTTCTAAAACATATGTGCTCTAGGGACAAAGTGTGGGCTAAGCACAGGAAATCTCCCTCTCCCAGTCTCCTACAAGAGTACAAAACACTTCGCAACTGGTGCAAATCTGCAATCCATATTGCTAAAAGTGATAACCTCAAGAACAGTCAACTCTGATAGAACCAATTCCAAACAACTCTGGGAAACCTTAAACTCCCTCATGGGTAAAAATAGCAAGTGTGGGCAAATCACACTCCAGTCAGAAGGAAAATTAACCAACAACCCATTGATCATGGCCAACTTGTTCAACTAATTTTTCAGGGACCTTGACAAGTGCAAGATACCACCCTCCACCGCTGCCCAAAATCTGCCTCTGAAATTCACCCTACCGGGTCATAATGTCATATGTTTAATAGCATACAACATTATAACTAACCCAAAAGAGCGCTGTCCAGGACAGCGAATGGTTCAATACTGCGTATACTGCTGTAGGCAGTATTGCAACATTCACACACTCCCAGGCAGAAGATAAGACCTCTGGTGGGAGTGGGTTCCACTGAGCAGCTGCCGTGGCTCACTTGACTGAGCCACAGCAGCAGGAACCCAGGCACTGCATCTGGGACCTGGTTTGATTCCCGGTCCCAGATATCTTATTTTTTTCACAATTTGTGTGCTCCCTGAGTTGGATCCCCCCCCCAGAGTTGAGAATCTTTAGTGGAGGGGGTCTGGGGACACAGCCCCCTGTAACAGGGGGTGTGGGAGGCAGATCCTCCACAGAAAAAAGAATTATGCCGCATGGCAATATCGCGCTGTATTAGCAGTGCGATTTTGCCATGTGGCATAATGTCTTGCGACATTATGACCCTGTGCCAAATTCTCTCCCTCAAAAGCAGACTTCCTTACATTCTTCTTTAAAGCTCTCTCACCTGCTGATACAATAAAATTTATAAGAAAAAACAACACGAGACCCCAAACTGGCCCTGATGGGCTTGACTTCCGCATCTTAAAACTCATTATTAAGGAAATTGCCATCCCTCTCACAAATATGCTTAATTTCTCCCTTTGTTCCAGTACTTTTCCCACATCTTGGAAAACTGCTTCCATCAGGCCAATGCTCAAACCAGTTCTAAACAAGAAGTAAGTAATTACAGGCCTATCTCGCTTCTCTCCCCCTCCAAAATCATGGAAAAAATATCTCATTCCAAAATCATGGAGCACTTAAACACATATGACATCCTGACAGAGGCTGAGCATGGTTTCTGATCTAAACATAGCATGGAAACTGCACTCATTAGGTTCACTTAGGACATTTACAAGGCCATGGATGATGGCCAATATACAGATGCAGTATTCGTGGGCTTCACCAAAGCTTTTGATTTAGTGGACCACAGCCTTCTACATTCTTTCCTTGCTCTCCTGAATTTCTCATCTAATGTAGTATACTGGTTTGGCAACTATCTGCACTCAAGGTACCACAAAACTGTTATCCAGGGTCATCCTTCATCCGAATGCCTTATTAAGTACAGAGTCCCACGGTTGTCTATTCTTGGTCCACTCCTTTTTTCACTGCTGATCAACAACATCCCCTCTGTCTGTTCACAGACCAACACCATCCTTTATGTGGACAATGATGCCTTATACTGTAAGGATGCTAATCCCTCCTCCCTCATCTCCAATCTTCAATCGGATGTCCTCAGCCTTCATTCTTGGTTCACCACTCAGGGAATGGTCTTCAGCTCCAAAAAAACTAAATTTATAGTTTTCGCTGACACACAGAATGCCTCAAATTTTGATTTCACCCTCACAGATAATGATGGCATGGTTATTGACAGAGTGTGTGAATTCAAATTTCTTGGCCTTACGCTTGATGAGCACCTATCCTTTGGCCCACATGTAACTAAACTAATAAATAAAATTCACCAGAGACTGGGACTCCTTTATAGGATCAGGCAATTCCTCCTACCAGAATCTAGAAGCAGGCCAACTACCAGCTTGCTATTACCTTTCCTTGATTATGTTTCCATCATCTACTTCCCACAAAGTATTTCTGTTTCATTCCAGACATTGAAAACCGCTTACAGTTCTATTGTCCTCTGATCCCCCACCCAGAAATAAATCTCTCCACAACTATTTCTGTTGGATGCACACTGGCAATATTTATTAAAGGCATGCAAGTTTTCTTTACTTTCCCAACTTCAATTTTAAGAGTGTACAGTACAGTACCACCATAATAATTCATTCTGTTTCTTCTTTCTGGAAACCTTCTGCCGACTTCATCCTCCCCTCCTTGCTTGTAGTGCTTCGGGGTCCGGAACCATCTGATCCAGCCCACCCATCATCACCAGAACCAGGTACCACCACCAGGTACCCCCCCCCTTGGTACCACCACCATGTACCACCACCACTTAGTACCACTAGCAGGTACCCCCACTTATCCGGGCCCAACTCGCTCAGGGCCAGTTCCCAGTCCACACCCCGCTAGGTCCAGACATGTGATCCTGCCCCTAGTATCTATCCCTTCCCCCTCTACTTCCACACCTGGGTTCCTCTGCCTCCAGCCTATGCTGCCAACCCCCTTCCCCTCTCCTGTCCTCCTTTTCCCTTTTGTTCCCCTTTTTCCCTTTCTCCTTTTCCTCCTTTTCTTGTCCTTTTTCTCCTTTCTGTGGGCTGCCTGTTGCCCACCACCAGGGTCCCTGCCAGCCCCCCTGTCCATAGGCTGACCTCCTTTAGCTCACCAACCCCGTTCCGGGTCCAACAGGAACCGTATTTTATACCCTCAACTTCTCATACAGTGCCAGCCAGTGGCAAGCTTCTCTACTTAGTGCAGGGTGGGTGGATGGGGAATCATTATCCCAACAAAAAGAGGAAGACCCAAAGCTCTACATGCTCTTACATAGCCCAAGCAGGCCCCACCTCCCAGCCCCCTTCTCTGGCCCCTCCCCTTGACTAATTGGGAAGCTCTCCTGTCCCTAGTCATTTGGCCTTCTCTGACACCCTCTCTGACATCCCATTCCCCTTCCCTTTCCTATCCCCCTCCTCCTTTACTCTTCTGGGATGGGGACATTAGACAAACTGGCTTGCCTTTTATTAGCAAGCCTGATTGTCCTCTGATCCCTCTCCCAGAAATAAATCTCTCCACAACTATTTCTGTTGGATGCACGCTGGCAATATTTATTAAAGGCACTCAAGTTATCTGTACATTCCCAACTTCAATTTCAACAGTATACAGTACAGTACAGTACCACCACAATAATTCATTCTGCTTCTTCTTTCTGGAAACCTTCTGCCAACTTGATCCTCTCCTCCTTGCTTGTAGCGCTTCAGGGTCTGGACACCATCTGATCTGGCCCCATCATCACCAAGACAGGAGGAACCTCAACCCAGGTACCCCTTGGTACCACCACCAGGTACCACCACCATTTAGTACCACTAGCAGGTACCCCCTTACCCGGCATACTCAAGACAGACCAGTTCACAGTCCATACCCCACTAGGTCTGGACACGTGATCCTGTTCCTATTATCTATCCCTCCCCTCCCCTCTACTTCCACACCTGGGTTCCTCTGCCCCAGCCCAAGCTGTCTATCCCTCTACTGCCCCCTTTTTCCCTTTGTTCCCCCTTTTCCACTGACCCATGTCCAGTCTGTGAAGGATGATGGGGCTCCCCCCTTGCGGGCTAGCAAAATCCTGGTCCTTCCCTCTTCCTTAGCACCCCTACCCCATAGCTCCCTCAGCCCTCAGTAGGGGCACTTGCCCCATGCTGGGCCTGCCCCTTCTCCCTGCCACCAGCATACCCACCTCCTTAGCCATGCAGGCATACTCTCTCCCCTATGCAGTGCCCCTGAGATGAGCATGGACCCCCCCACTTTTTTCCCGGCCTTGCCCACCACCACCCAGGCTATTGTGGCCTGGCCAGCACCCCTTAGAGCATGAAGCCCCCCTGGTGCCCCTACATGGCTGTTCATACCTGCCCCCTTTCCCTTGTGCTCCAAAACCCCTTCTCCTTCCCTTATCTTGCCATCTCCCTTTTCAGTTGCTACCCTCCAGCAGGGCTCCACCTAGCCCCCTGGCTGCCCATCTGCAGCCCCACCTAGCCTGTGCCAAGCCGCATTAGAGGTCACTTCCGTCCTTGTGCCTCTCCATATCTAGTGCCTGTTCCAGGCCATTGTTGCCGCAGCATACCCCCCCAAGATGTGTGGCATGCCATCATTTCCTTTTTGGGCACACCTTGCCAACCCAATGGGACTCCCCTAGCCCCCAGCCCTCAGTTGCCCCTTCACCGCTCATAAGTATTGCCCCCCATGACCAGGGCTTTGTGGGCAGCATTCTTTTCCATGCCTACTCCACTATGCTCCAAAACTGCTCCCCCAAGCCCCATTCTACAGGGTGGGTGGGAGCTCCAACCCTCCCTATCCAGCATGGTTTGTGAACCTCACTGACCCATACACCATCAGCTCCACCTTACTCCAGTGCCATGACCCAGGTCCTGGGTTCCCTTCCCCTACTTGGGATCCCAAGTTCCTGCATGCTCCTCCACTTCTCCTTTAGTCTTCCCCAATAGCCCCTCTGCAGTATAACTTGAAACAGTTTGCAATGGCCTGGATTCCTTAATTGCTCCTGCCCTCCTGCTCAGCAACCTGTTGCTAGCGGACCTACATTTATGGTGTGCATCCCAGTTTGCCCCTGCAGGTCACACAGCATGGGAACTGGGAGTGGTACACCCTTGCTATACCCAGCTGCCAGTGCCCTCCTCCCTCTGCTTTGATAGGAGAACCAGCTGGTGTAATAGATGGATCTGCCATCCTGTATTGCTGTGGCCAGCTAGTTTTACCCATGGGAAATAACCTTCATCATCCTGCTGGTCACCACCTTCCTGACCCACCTCCAATAGGTCCCCAGTTCTGTCCACTGCTGATCTACTGGCCTTCCCCACTGTATCTCTGTTCTCAGCACATCCAGGCTCTCCTCCTGCCTGTCTTATCTGCCCTCCCCTCCCTCTGGTGCTTTGAACCCCTTTGGTCATTCTTGACCTTTCCCAGATGAATACCTTTGTTCCAAAACCCCTCAGGGTCCCTTGCTTCATTGTTTAAAATCTCCCCTCCTTGCAGAGGTGGGTACCAGTCCCCCACTCCCTGCATGAAGATCGCCCAACCAGGTGTGGCCAACCTTGGCCCCAGGCCCACTTTTGTATAAACCTGTCCTGTCCCAACTTGAGGGACATGCCACGCCCCTGGGCCTATGCTTGACCACCACAGCCCCATGATTTCCGCCTGCTGGTACCAACCTCCATCAGCCTGCTGCCCTTCCCTCGGCATGTATTCACTGTCCTTTATCACAAATATGGTGGATGGTCTCCATTAGCCTATACCCTAACCCCCTCTCCATGTCCTCCCCTTCCCCCCTGTTCTTCCCACTCAGGATCCTAGGGGCCTTTCCCACTTTGCTAACCCCTTCCTTTCAACCTGGGGAACTACATGAACATATGAAGAAGCCAGCAGAAGAAGTCTATTTGGTCTATCAAGTCTGCTCGGATTGCTAATGTCCCTGCCCTCTCCACTCCTCCCATACTCCCTACCCATGATTCTTCATGCCAAGGATCGGCCTCGGTTGGGCACACCAATGCAAGTGGAAACCTTGGGCCTCCCACATACATGACTCCTGGTCATGCAGCCAGGGGCCACAAGTCCGCTGTGCCCTATTGCCCCCTGAAAGTAATTACTGAGACTGTATTGTCTCTTGCCAGTCAATCCTTACTAGTTTAAGCTTTCCCTCATCTGCCCATGCTCCATACCAGCTGTTGACATACCTGGCTGAGAGCCTGGCCCTGGCAGCGGTAGGGGTACTGTGCCCACTGGCAAGCCTGACTACCCTCTGACCCCTACGATAGCTATAATATCAGATTGCTGCTTACTGCAATACAAGTAAAATCTAATATCGGCATTGTCACTTTTTATTTATTTACTTTTTAAATAGGAATTACCACCTTTGAGCTAAAGCTCAACTGACCAAGGATCCTCAGCACACAGAGGGTGGGGGAAATATTGTGTACATGGATAGTGGAGAAAACAGAAGCAGTAAGAAGGCCTTGCCAGTCCCTTTATGGCACCTAGGTTTAGCCCTGGTCCTCTATGTATGACTGGGAGATCTCAGCTATTCAAATCCAACATGTAGCCTTGGGTTTTGCCCAGATCACCACCAGGTGTCTCGAATGGCTGAAATAATAATAGTAATAATAGTAATAATAATAATAATCTTTTTATTTATATAGCTCAATTCGAAACATCAAAGCACTTTCCATTATAATATTGAACAAATCTCAAGAATACATCAGACTTCCAGTTAAAATTCTCCTAGATATCAGCTTTACCTAATTATATCATCATCAATTTAAATTCTCAGAAACATCCGATATTAAAAAGGTTGTCTGAAGATTAAGCAGTCTGCCACCCACCATAACAGTAAATTTCTTTTTTGACTCACCCTCTTGGTTTTTGCTTTAACAGAATTCCAGAAGAAGGGTTAACTCACCCATGTTTTACCAGAGAAAGCTATCCAGGATGCTTTCAAATGTAAGCCCTCTTCTTGGGGGGAGCATGTAGTTCCTGCTGTCCATTTTAGCTCTGGGTGTTTTCCCAAGTACCCACGCCTCGTAGGATTCCTCTAAGGTTGCAGGTGATTATAACCTAATAGCAGCTGGCCCATACCTCAGCATTATTTCTTTCAAACTTTATTGGATTTCAAATTGAGATTAAATTATCTCTTTTGCAATTTAATCCACATTTAACATAACATCACATAAACAGACATACATACATAATTTCAGTTTCAATATAATATTGATTAATTTTGGTTATACACAAACCCAAATATCAGTAATTTATCCATAACAATTACAGTGTTTGCTATATAAAGTCATTAAAAAAGATTTAAAACGATTAAATGGTAACAATACTGTGCATTTCCACCTTTTGGATATTAG
Organism: Neoceratodus forsteri; assembly: GCA_016271365.2. Lineage (NCBI taxonomy): Eukaryota > Metazoa > Chordata > Ceratodontiformes > Ceratodontidae > Neoceratodus > Neoceratodus forsteri. Next base: position 408,722,020 of record CM028133.1, on the reverse strand, counting down.
TTCCCAAGTTTTAGGCACTAAATTTGAAATTGTTTTATCACCAAATTTTGTTCTGGTTCTAGATCTAATAAAACCTTTCCGGACAGAAGATCTTAAATTATATTGACTCTATATTCTTACTTGCAATATATTTAACAAAAAAATAGGCAATGACCATTGTACAAACTTATACACAAATAAATTCCAATGATAATCTCTCCTATCAAATAATGAAAGAAGACCCGAATTTTGATATAACACACAACAATGAGTTCTAAAAGGAAGATTTGTTATAAATCTCAACGCACTATTAAAGAGAACATCCAAGGAACACAGCAATGATTTTTTTTGCATTTTTGTAAATTATATCACCATAATCTAATATTGGTAAAAATAAGGCAGAAACCAATAATTTCTGAATCTTTAAACTAAAAAGAGTTCTATCCCTATAAAAGAAACTCAGAAGTCTCTTCAGTCTCATTGACATAGACATTATATGCAATTCAAAAGTCAAATTTTTATCTAGTATAACTCCTAAATATTTATAGGAGTTTACTCTTTCTATGTCAATAGCTGATAAAGATCTAAGCTCCTTTATAGTTGAATCTTTAAAATCTTTTCTACCAAACATCACCAGCTACGCAGTTCTGGTACTCCCGTGCTGACTCCTCCTTATTGCATCATTCTCATTAAACTCCCCCTATCAAGAAATGGCTGCCGTCGCGTGGCCTTTATCAAAATTGGTGGCCACCACACTGCCCATGCTTGATCCACCCAAAATGATCCCACTGCCTGTGACCACAGTATGGCATCATGAAAGCATTGCAGCATACCCCCTTGCATTCTTTTTATTTCAACATATTTCTCACCTTTGTTCGATAGCATGCTGATCTATACATTAGCCCTCCTATGTCACCATGCCTTCCCCCAAGGGGAATCAAAGACCCCTTTCTATTATGTTATTTTATTACTGATATGTGTATCCATATATAAAGGATGGCCACCACACTGCCTGTACAAAATGGCAATTCCACGTGTCCTGAATCAAAATGGTGGCTGCACCATGGTCACTCTCCCAACTCTTCTGCTGCATTCCCACCAAACTCCCCTTTTTTGTCCACTGTGCTGTTCTCCACATCAAGCAGATGTCTTTTGGTGCCAAATACAACCCCGCACCCCTCCATACCTGCTACATACCCTCGCTCCTGCATCATAGATCCGCTCCTGTGTCATGTGCAATGCCTCTACCAATAGATATGCCCCCAGTTTGCACCTTTGCTCTGGGCATGCTCAGTTAGGCCCAGATATGCCCATGTGTGCTCACCCCCTCCAGCATAGTCATGCATCACTGCCATACCAACACAAAAACAACCCCATTTGACTGAAAATGGCTGGGGGTGTCCCTGCCCTTTTTTTTTTAAACCAAAACTACACTAGTGTGGTGTCCTGATCCACTCACTCTGGCTGCTGCACCATGTGCCTGCAAGGGGTGCACTCCCCTCATGCTGGCTCACTCCAGCAGGCCCAACCTTTACACTGCCCGCAGGCCCCAGTAACAAGATGCCTCTCTGCTGGTGCCCAACCTTCAGCTGCACCATTAACCTTTGCCCTTCCCCACACACCATGTGGCTACAAATGCCCTGTCCAACACCCCCTTGCAACAAATGCTGCTCTTCCAAATTGTATCCCTGGGTTTGCTCATAGAAAAAAGGCCACCCCCAAGGGGCCACAAAGCTCACTGGCAACCCAGACAGAAAGAAGCAATCTTCCCCCATTATCTGCTGACTTCCCCTCACTCCCACAGACACAGCCAAGCTCTTTCCCCATACCCTCACCTAACCAGGGAAAGAAGAACCCCCCCATCCATCTTCTGCCCAGTCGTCATGGACCACGTGGCCTCCGGGGATGCATACTGCAGAGTCAGGCCGTGCAAATCCTCACCAGACTTTTTGACCAAATCAGCCTGTATGCCACCAATCACCAACCAACTGAATGTGTGTCATGATGCCTGCCTTCAGTGCATCACCATATAAACACACTGGGAAGCACCACTCCCCCTGCAGTCTACTGCACAACCACAATTTTTAGATCAACAGATGAAATACCCCTTAATTACAATGAAAAGAGTGCTTCTTTAGTTTTGGCTACCTCATCCTCCCTGCTGCTTAAAAGCTCCGCCACGCATATGCTGCTATCACAAAGCTTACAAGCATTACCCCTTGAGAGCAGGCCCTTGCGATGAGACCTCTCTGCTTGCCCCACTGAAAAATGCTGAACCCTGTAATGCCCAATGACTGAAAACACAACACCCCAACGATCCTGCCTTCTTGTGGCCATTTCCTGCTTCTCTCTGCTTCTTTTATTTCATTTTTTTAAGACCTGGCACAGATCAGTATGTCCAATGAAAGGAAAAACACAAATGATCCTTTACTGCAAATACCTCAGAATAACATTTCTGTAAGGCCCCTCCCCCAAGGATTAAACCCACAACCTTGCTAGAGTTACCACCTGCCCCTATTTTCACAGGACAGTCCTGATTTGGGCAGCTGTGTTCAGTGAAAAAAACATGAAAAATACCAAATGTCTTGACATTATTGTACATATAGACATTGTAGTACAAAACTTATTTTCAGACTTTCTCCAAATGCTGCAAAAACTATAGTACCTTAACTAAAACACCTTAAAATGATTAGAAACACTAGGGTACATCTAAAAAACTGCAACACTCAGTCTTAATTCTGATTTTTAGAGGAAAAGTCTGTTGTGTTGGTTGAGGTTACATATTGTCCTGCTAAAAATCATATTTCAGTAAGAAATGTCCCACGTTGGGCTCCTTAAAAAGGTGGTAACCCTATAACCTTCCTAGAAAAAAATTTGTACACAGCTGAGCCACAGATAATCACAGTTTTCTTCCAGCTAAACAGGCACGTGAAACAAACAGCCTGCCTTCCTTTGTTTCTTTCAGGCCCCAGGCCTACTTCTCAGTGACAGACACCTTGCTCCAAAGTATAAACAAAAAACCTTTGAGCTCACATTCAGGCTCACCCACTACCTACTTCAAAACCAAATTAAAGATCATTCCAAGTACTGGTTTAACATCCGCGTAGTCTATGCTTCTATAAAATGTAAGCAATGAGAGGCAAAAAACACACACACAAACTGCTCTGGGCCCAGTCACCTGGGCCACATGGCCTAGAGGCCTAGTAGTTCTTTGTGCCTTACTTGCTGCTTGCCGATGATGTGCTGAGTTCAATCATTATCCCAACAAAAAGAGGGAGACCCAAAGCTCTTCATGCTCTTACATAGCCCAAGCAGGCCCCACCACCCAGACCCCTTTTCTGGCCCCTCCCCTTGACCAATTGGGAAGCTGTCCTGTCCCTAGTCATTTGGTCCTCTCTGACGCCCTCTCTGACATCCCATCCCCCTTCCCTTTCCTATCCCCCTCACCCCTTTGCTTTTCTGGCAGGGGGACATTAGACAGACTGGCCTGCCTTTTATTGGCAAGCCTGATTATCAGATTTGTCACAGGACTTCCCCATCATACTCACAGCTGTGCCCTATACAAATTGGTACAGTGGTTCTCCTTGGAGGACAGGTTCTCAGAGCCAGCCTTAGGGGTTTGTGAACTGTGCATTCACAAAGGGCCCCAAGAGCAGAGGGCCCCAAAAAAACTCAGCTGTCCAGGTGGTTCCTTCTTCCTGGTCCTGAATGTGCTACTTCAAGTAAAATGCAAAAAATGGCACGCAGCTAGCTAAAAAGGAAGCTACAGGTAGGCCATGATAGGGGTTAGGATGTTCTTTGGAGGCTTCAAAACTTCTGATATGCTTCCCCATCAAAAAGGTTTACACAGTTCCCCAGAAAAGCTAGGGCCAGTGCTGCAGGGTATCCTTGAATGCCTCCACATTCCTCTACAAAATCCTCCATAAACCTCCTTCCCCTCAGTGTCTCCTCTCTTCATAAAGGCCTCACCTGCCCAGCTCACTAGAAATACTACAACCTCCAAATTTTTTGTTCCCCACTGCAACACCTCACTGGTGCAGAGATCACTCACCTAAAGGGTTCCCAAACTCTTTAACATCCTTCCTCCGAACCTCGCTTTCAGCCCCTCTCTTAGCTCTTTAAGGGCAAACTTTAGGAGCACCTGCCCCGTAAATCCTCCTGTAATTGCTCTTCATAATATTCCTTAATTTTATGCCTGCCATGCTTAACCTATTGATTCCTGGAAGCTGTCCTACTTTCTCTCCTAGTTCTCCTTTCTATCTATCCCTGGCCACCTGACTCTTCTCCCTGACTCCCCCATCCCTTTAGCTCTATCTGGACAATCCTTCTTCACTTTCTACATAAGAGTCACCTTAGTACAGTACAACTGTTTTAGTCCTGCTGCATATATGTGTTTTACTGTAAATAATTCCAATTTGAATTTTTTTCCCTCCTATTTGATATTGTTTCTGTTTGATTATGTTTCTGCCCTTGCTGCTACCTGTTGGTTCTCCCTCACAAATGTGTTTCCAACTGTATAGCTTTTACAATTTGTTGTTGCAATTTGTATATATCCTCCCCTGTTACCTCCTGTACAACTGGGCACCTGTGTAAATGGGCATTCTTGCCCATATGCCTTTCCAGTATAAAATAAAATTGAACTGAGTAAACAATGTAATTTAAATGGGAATTAATCCCTTTTGTCATGCAAGCAAATGTGACACTGACAGGATGAAGTGAATGCCACAGCTTCCTGCATGACAAAATGGACTAATTGCCATGGAAATCACATTTGTTTTCCACAGTAACTCTGCTGCAGCATGCTGCAGAGTGCTGCAAAATGCTGCAGAATTGGGTTTCATCCTGACAAGTTTCACTGTGTATATTCATTGAAAAAACTCCATTAACGCATCAGTTAGGGTTTCTATTACAGCAACAAAAGACTGGAAATTATGTGTTAGGGCTACCAACCCTACCACCCCATCCACTCACCAACAGGCATTGGGGTGTGCCTTTGGGTCACTGGGCCTAACTCTCACCACATTCAATGTGTAAACAAGCTAATATGTTACAGTATAGGAGAATGGAATGAGGGTTAAGCCAACCAACCCCAAGGCACACCCCAATGCCTGTCTGTGTGTTGAGGGTGTGTATGGGTGGGTGGGGTGGTAGGGTTGGTAACACTAACACTGAATTTCCAGTCTTTTGTCACTGTAATAGAAATCTTAACTGATGGATTAACAGAGTTTTTTGCAATGAATTTCCCTTCTTTTGAGATAGTGTAATAGTATTCTTATTTAACTGTGGGATGGCAGGGTCCTTTGGACCCTGCATTCCAGTTCCTTCATAGATGCACATATATATGTAGATATGGAAGTGCACAGCCCTCTGAGCCCTGTGCTTCCATGTGTCCAACAGCAGTGACTCAGTTGTCAGTATAGCCATCTTATTACCCCACCTCATGTACAGAGAAATTGTGAAATGAAAGGCAAAATGTAATTATACACAACTGCAACTCCATTCTGTGTCACAGGTACAAAAGCACATTTTGGGCAGGAGGTGAAAAATGACAGCTGCACTGTTTATGAGGTGGTCTGATAAAATGGCTATGTTAAAAATTTGGTGGCAAAATACTGAAAAGTACCAAAGTCATGTGCGTGCATAGAATAAATTCAACAGATGCACATAACTCAGGCATTTTCAGAAATGTTCTCACCAAATTTTCAACATGGCCTTTTGGGGACCCCACCTCATGAACACTGGTACTATGGTTTCATTAATCCATCCTGAAAGTTGATTTTACACAGTGACCACAACATTCTATGCCACAGGTATGAAAACACATTTCAGGCAGGATGTGAAAAATTACAGCTGTACTCAAAGTCAAAGTTCAGTTTATTTGATCAGCTGAAGCTTTTACAAAGTCTAAAATCGAAAAACATCAATCATGTTACAGTTTTCAATAAGAATAAGATTGCACAATTGCACAAGTCTCACATTTACCTAATTTCATTTAGGACATATCAAGAAAACAGTTTTGCTTCCAGAATCTAAATATTCCATTAAATATATCCAAAAGCAGCAAGGGGAGGTGAGGGTAATTAGCACCATGCAGTTTAATGAATGGTTGAAAAAATGGTGCAGAGCACAGGGGTTTGGCTTCATTGGGGACTGGGGTTCCACCTAGAGGGACACCAGCCTATACTGGCAGGATGGTCTGCATCTGTCCAGGAAGGGAACAAGTCTTTTGAACAATCGGTTTAAATGCTTCATTGGCAAGCTTTTAAACTAGTCAAAGGGGGAGGCACTGACAAGCAGCAGGAAAATCCCAGGCTCTCCCTACAAAACAGGGTACTAAATGAGAAAAAGACTGAGGTAGAACAGTCAGTGGGGGATGCTGCAACAGAAGGTAAAGCCATAAAAAAATGGAGAGCAATGAGTACCAATGCCCATAGTCTGGGTAACAAGCTTCCTGAATTAGTGGCCTTGATGGAGGAGGAACATCTGGATATTGTGGCAGTCACAGAAACATGGTACACACAAAACCATGACTGGGATGTAAACATACCAGTATACACTATCTACAGGAGGGACAGGGAGGGTAAAAGAGGAGAAGGAGGAGTAGCTCTTTACATAAGGGAAGGAATAAAGGCAACAGAACAAAAGGGTAAACAGGGAGGAGAAGAAGCACTGTGGGTAAATTTGGAGACAGGCAATGGCACCACAATCTGCACAGGGGTTGTATACAGACCCCCTTCTCAGGGGGAGGAAATGGACAAGGAAATGATAGAAAGTATACTTAGAATGGCGGAAAAAGGAGAGATATTGCTGATGGGTGATCTGAATATGCCAGATGTTAACTGGAGTGCAGTTGCAGCTGCCACTTCGAAGAGTGGAGTTATTCTAGATGCCCTACAGGGGGCATGCCTTAGACAACTAGTACTGGAGCCCACTCGAGAGGGAGCAATATTAGACTTGATTCTCTCAAATGGAGATGGAGAGAGGATCACAGATGTAGAAGTGGATAGCCATCTGGGAACTAGCAATCATCGAACAGTATGATTCACAATAAACACAGCAATAGAGTCTAGCCATACAAAGACAAAAGTATTGGACTTTAGGAGGGCTGACTTTGCCAAAATGGGTGAGTGCCTAAGGAACGAACTAGCAAATGGGCAGGAAGGAGGGGTGGAAGAACAATGGGGAATAATAAAAACTGCCATCACAGAGGTAACGAGCCTTTGTGTGAAGCAAATAAACAAAACAAAACGATGTAAGAAACCACTATGGTTCTCAAGGAAGTGGCAGGAAGGTTCAAGAGAAAAGAAAGTATTCAGGAAGTACAAGGAATCGCAGAAGGAGCAGGACAGAGAACTGTATCAGTTAAAGCAAAAGGAGGCTTGGAAGGCAGTCAGAACAGCAAAGGCCCAAACCAAGGAAAAGATAGCCAACCCAGTTAAGAAGGGGGATAAAACCTTTTATAGGTACATCAGGGAGTGAAGGAAGACCAAGGGAGGGATAGTGAGGCTTAATAAAGGGGAGAGAGGTGGGCAGAGGGAGACTGTGAAAAGGCAGATACTAAACAAATATTTTTGCTCAGTATTTACAAATGAAGAGGGAGGTACATAAAACAAACAGTAGAAACACTCTGGATACAGAAGTTGATACCAGCCCATTTACAGAAGAAAGGGTTCTGGAAAGAACTCTTAAAACTGAAGGTGGACAAAGCAATGGGGCCTGATGGGATTCATCCCAGAATTCTAAAGAACTAAGGGTAGAACTAGTGACACCACTGACTACCCTTTTAACAAATCATGGGAGGATGGGGTGGTACCGAGGACTGGAGGAGGGCAGATGTGATTCCCTTCACAAAAGTGGGAGCAAGGCAGAAGCAGGAAACTACAGACCTGTTAGTTTAACCTCAGTGATAGGGAAAATGATGGAATCACTTCTGAAGGAAAGAATTGTCAAGTATCTAGAGGCCAGAGGGCACTGGACCCTAGGCAGCATGGATTTACAGCGGAAGGTCATGCCAGATGAATCTGATAGATTTCCTGACTGGGTGACCAAAGTAGTAGATCAGGAGGGCTGTGGACATGGCCTACCTAGACTTTAGAAAGGCATTTGACACAGTCCCACACAAAGATTAATATACAAGTTAGCCAGCCTGGGAGTGGGTCCCAAGATGACAGCCTGGGTAAAGAATTGGCTGGAGAATAGGACACAGAGAGTAATAGTAAATGGAGTCCACTCAGAAGAAAGGAGGGTTACTAGTGGGTACTGCAGTGTTCAGTATTAGGACTGGTCCTCTTCAATGTCTTTATAAGCTACATTGCAGAACGACTGAAGGAAAAGTATGTCTCTTTGCAGATGACACAAAGATCTGCAACAGAGTTGATACACAGGGTGGGTGGAAAGGATGAGAAGGACTTGTCAAGGTTAGAGGAATGGTCAAATGTATGGCAGCTTAGATTCAATGCAAAGAAGTGCAAGGTAATGCACCTGGGAAACAAAAACCCAGGGGAAGAGTACACAAATGGGGGTGAGATACTAACAACAACAAAAATGGAAAGGGACCTGGTGGTAGTCATATCAGATGACCTAAAGGTGGGCAAGCAATGTGAGAGGGCAGCAATGAGGGCTGGGGGGATACTGGGATGCATAAGGAGAGGCATCACCAGTAGAAAACAGGAAGTTATTATCCCTCTGTACAGACAGCTGGTGAGACCTCATCTGGAGTACTGTGTGCAGTTCTGGAGACCCAATCTCTGCAAAGACATAGACAGGATGGAAGCTGTCCAGAGGAGGGCAACTAAAATGGTGCAGGATCTGCACCAGAAGACATATTAAGAGAGACGAAAGGAGCTTAATATGTATAGCCTTGAAGAAAGGAAGGAGAGGGGGGACAGGATAGAAACGTTCAAGTACCTCAAGGGAATCAACAAAGTCCAAGAGGGTAGCATCTTTCAAAATAAGAGGTGTGCAAGAACAAGTGGGCACAATTTGAAGATGGGGGGTGGCTCAGAGGTAATTTAAGGAAGTATTTTTTCACAGAGAGGGTTGTGGATGCATGGAACGGCCTTCCGGAGGAGGTTGTGGAGTCAAAATCAGTGGTGGAATTCAAGCATGCATGGGACAGTCATAAGGCAATTCTAGGGGTTGGGGGTAGGAAGAAGTAGGCTGCTGGTTAACTAGGATCTGCAGCTTATCCAGTAGGTAGGGAAATGGGCAGACTGGGTGGGCCAAGCAGTCCTTATCTGCTGTCAAATTCTATGTTATATATTTCTATGATTACATTTATTTACAACCATAATTGATATGGAATCATCATAATAAAAAGCAGTTTAGAATTTTACCAGTTTCTCCAGTACAGCCTTGTTTGTATTATTAAGGAGAAATGGTACCATCTGGTCAGGAGGGAGGTCAGTGCTTGCCAGAATGTCCCCTAGCCATTTCCTTCTGGCAGAATTATAGAGAGGGCATAACAATAATACATGTTTCAGATCATCTTCCATTTGAGACATACATGAACAAAAAGGAAACAACTTTCTCCTCTTCCCTGTCTATAGTAAATATAGTTTGCCTTATATAACTCCATCTTAAATCTTGTTATTAAGCATCTGGAACAGGAATTGGTTAATTTAATAAGATATGGATCCAAACCAATGTTTTGCTATATTATTTTATACCATCTGTAGTGCTTCAGAGAAGTTATCCTTTCATTGTCCTGTGCTTTGGCTAAGGCTGTAACTCTAGATTTAACAGTCGCTGTAATTTCTTCAAATGTCATATAGTAAACATCTGTTATAACATGACCTAGTCCATTAGGACAAAGTCTGTTTCTAATGAATTGAATAGTAGGTGCTATGAAGTTCAATGAGACATAATAAATCTCCTCTTCAAGACACCATCAAGGAATTCTTTGTTCTGGTAATTGTATTAACTTTAACAAGAAAGCAATTTGTTTTTTCTAAGATTAAGGTTGCCAAGAGAAGTTGTCCCAACTCTGAATGTAAAATTTCCTTTGGTACTGATTGGGGTAACATTAATATATGACGACAGAGTTTATTGATTACTCGTTCAATAGATTCAAACTTTTGATTTCCCCAGATTTCCACAGCATATACTATGCTAGTGTTAATTTTAGCCTTTATTACCTTCAGTATGCCTTGTATGGAAGCTCTTCCCAGCTCTGAGTTAAATCATCTGAAGGCATTGGCTGCTATTTTAATTTTGGATTTAATGTAATCAATGTGTTTCTTCCAAGATGTAGTTTGAGAAAAACGTACTCCAAGATAATCATATGTCTTAACTATTTCTATTTTATTTTGACCCATGAAAATCTTTGGTAGAATCCTTGCTTTGTTGCCAAAGATCACAACCTTGGCCTTAATTTAATTAATCAATAACCCATCTCTATTACATAATTTGGAGAATGTATCAATTTTCCTCTTTAGACCCAACAAGGAAGTTGAAAACAAGACAGTGTTATCAGTGTAGGCTAAAAGTGAAACTCTGTCTTTGCCTATTTTAGGAGAGTGATATTCTGAGTTTCTAGGCCCTGCAGTATAGAATTTATGTAGATGTTAAACAGGGTTGGAGCAAGAATGCAACCCTGTCTGACACCGACATTTGTATTAAGAGAGGATGTCAAAGATCCCCATTGATTGTATTGTATTTGCATCCAAGTATCTTGTGCAATCTGATTGATATATCAAGCAAGGATCCATCAATGTTTAGGTCTTTTAATTTGCTCCAGAGCAAATTTCTACTAATTTTGTCAAAAGCTGCTATTAGATCCCTGAAGCAACTAACATTTGCTGTGTTTCACTGTCACATATTGCCAAACTAAGTGTCTCAAGACATAGCAATGTTGCACCATGGACCTACATGCTCGAAATCCATTTTGGTATTCACTCAGAATCAAGTTCTCATCAATCTAATTCTGTAATTTTCCCAATAGAATTTTACAGAATTATTTCTGTGAAATATCTATTAGGCTGATTGGTCTGTACATCTTTGGATTTAGTGGATCTCCCTTTTTCATAATTGGGTATACAATACTGCTTAGCCAACTCTCTGGTATATGTTGCCCTTGCAATATTGCATTGTAATACTTTACCAATAGAGGTACCCACCAGTATATAAATGTTTTATATATTTCCCCAATTATACTGTCTGGGCCTGGAGCTTCATTTAATTTTAATGAAGTGATTGCTTGAAAAATCTCCTCACTATTCATAATCAAAGTAAAGACCAAGGTTTCCATGGGAGCATTAGTGTGCTTAATTGTCTCCAGTCTTTCTTTTTCTGAGAAAAATAATGATTCAAAATACTTTTCCCATATTGCAGGGGTCTATGTGATAACGGAGAATGCCTAAAGGCGATCACTGTTATCACTCAATCAGGGTGCCGGACACATTTTCAGCACTCTGACAACCCTGGCGCACCAGCACAACAGTGCCAGGACATATTTTTACTACTTTCTGTGGGGGGGCTTCACCCCCCGCATCCCCCTACTTAAGGATTCTCAACTCCAGGGGGGTGCATGTTGGGGGGCAGGTGAAAGTAGTAAAAATAAAAAGGTTCAGGCCAGGCACAATAAAAGTCGCACCAGCACCCGGACCCAAACCCGGTACCTCAGCCACCCCAGCCATTAACCAATCCCTGATGCCACAACGCAGCTCGACTGGTAACCGCAGCACCCCTCCCTACAGCCTCTCCAACCCCTCCCAGCCCACGCTTGCCGTGCTCACTCCCACCCCCCACGTGTGTATGTATAGTGAGATCCTGTCACCTAGTTCACCCACCCACTCATCCAGTCACCCTACCTGTCAGTCACCATGAGTGGATTGCATGAGGAAGGTGTCACCGTAATGAACGGCACCCTTCCTCATGTGCCCACTTCACGGGTTACCATATTGTAGGGGTGAGATGAGCTTGGATTTTGTTATGGAGTTGACCATAACTTCCATTCACCAAACTCCAGAAGGTCTTTGTATCTTTCTCCATTACACTCTTTCTTAGTTTATCCCATTGTGATTTATAGTATTTATTTCTCTCTCGCTCCAAGAGTTTATTATAATCTCTCCTAGCTTGATTTAATGCTTTTATTTTCTGTGTATTTTTTATTTTCCCTAACTTCTCTTATTTTATGATTTAAAACAGATTTTGGCTTACTACAGCATTTATTAAACCATGTACAAGGTTTGGATACCCTTAAAGAAGCTGTTTTACAAAAAGGTTCAACATAATTTGTCAGCCTTTCCCAGTTTTCAGCTATAGTATATCATTTAGATCATCGTTCACTAATATTTCATTTCTCAATTCAGCCAAGGGTCCTTGAGAAAATATTTTATTGAAGGTTGGAATGGAATGGATATGCGATCTTATTCTCTTAAAATTACTAATTTCCATAGTAAGGTAATTTTCTTTTCTAACTGTATTAGGAAATCCTACTATAAATTTTGTACTAACTGGGAGGTGTGCTGATTCTGGTCAATCTAATATCTACATGTCCTGAAACAACTTTGCTCCTTCTGAGTTCACCCAAAAAAGGTCTATTGTTGAATAACCTTTAGGTCCCACGAAAGTATAACCACCTGTACTGTCATTTTTTGTTTACCATTTATAAGAATAACATTTTTTTCTCCAAAGTAAGTATTTACCCATCTGCCTCATTTATTTTGGTTCTTGTCCTCAAGCTTTCTATACAAGGCTAACCCTGGGTTTATCTCTACTACATTTAGCAGAAAATCTGAATAGATGTCATCTTCTAAATCCTTTAATCCAATTTGAGCGTTTAAATCGCCCATGATGAAAACTGGAAAATGAGCAGATTTTTCCAAAATAAGGTTAATTTCTTGTAGGAAATTACACCAGGAGTCTTCCTTGTTTTTAGTTTTTAGAGGAATATAAACATTGCAAAGTATTAATGTAAAAAAAGGTTTATGAAGTTTAACTGCCAATATCAGGTTCTCCCTCGGCTCAAGTTTAGATACTACCAAGTCCAGGGAAGCCCTGACAAAAATTGACATGCCTGATTTAGGTCTGCCTAACTTCTTATCTTTAGTAGCTGGTAAACCTATTGTAGAAAATCCAGGGATGGTGTGAGTTTCTGGTGTCATACTCCATGTCTCTTATAAACAAAGAATGTCATATGACTCCAGAAAAGAGCTGGTAGCACTATCAGCTAGTTTTGAAGCAAGTCCCTCAATGTTCCAAGACAGTATTTTAAGCACTTGTCCTGTTTTTATGTGTTGTATTGTATGTCATGTTTGTTTCTGCCCAAGGTTATCTGTCCTTAAGAACTCATTTCTAGAAATCCTTAGGCTATCCTCAAAAAAATTCCCAGGTGTGGTCATCAGTATACCCAGATTATCGAGCATCTCTGCCTTTTACATAATGGCCTGCACTGATCTTGCTGAAATAAAGAACACATTTATTTGTGAAGAATCAGTTTCTTCTTTCCATACTTTGATGTTAGAAATAGATTATAATGTTATTTCTACATCGAGGAAGTGGGTCAAAAGAAAGGTTAATTCTCTTTTTATTATAGTACAATTTCTTTCTCCCTTTGTATTCCATCCAAAGATTGTAATTGTCTTTTCAGATTGTTCTGTATTTTGGTTATGTTCATAGTTGTTAATTATTTTTATCAAGGCCTCAATTGTTTGATCTCTGCTTTTAGGTTAGCTTGTACTTTCTCTATTCATTTCTATAGGTGGAGATGCTGGTGCTAACTGGGGGTCACTTATCAAAATCCCTTTTGATTGCAATAAGTTACCTTTTGACCATATTTCTGCTGCAAGTTCATGAGAATTTGCATAAATTATAACACAGCCATTTATTTCCACATTTGAAAGGTGTATTGCCCAGAATTTTTTTTCCTCTTGGCTAATACCTATCATGTATTTCATGTGAGAAGTCAACATTACATTTGTCTCATCAGATATCTGTTTTATACCATACGTTTCAAAATAATACTCCCTTGATGGTTCATTCTTCTTAAACAAATTATTAAATGAGAGAAGGCCAAATACAGGTGCATTGTCACCAGGAAGGGAAGGGAAGGGATAAACTGAGGATCAGGATCTGGAGCAATGACCTCCCTCCTGACCAGTGACAGTATTTCAGGATAAATATCAACAACATCCTCATTTGAAATAGACAGTATCTCCTGAATAACATGTTTTTGCTTTACCTGTTGCAATGCTTCAGGGTCTTTCCCTTCCTTCAATGTTCCTAAAATAGCTTGTTTCTTGTTTCTGTTCTTATTTATAGTTTCCTCCATTTCTTACTTAATTTTTTCTTTTTGTTGGTGTACTGTAAGATTCCGTCTTTTTTTCCCTTTCCCTGACTTATTTTGATTCCCTGTCTTCTTTATATCTGGGCTTAGATCTTTAAAAAAGGAAGCTGGCAAATCTACTTGCACAAATTTGTTTTCAGTCGGGACAGATTCCATTGTCTGATTTTGGATATTAATATTTGAGTCCCCTTGATTTTCCTGACTAGGCCCTTTAATTATTTGTTCTAGCGTCATATTATTTCTAAAAACATCTGTTCTCAATGAGGACATTTCCTCCTGGAGAGCTGCAATATTTTCTAAAATCATTATATTCGCATAGTAGGGATTCTTGGCTATCTCTACCATCTGTTTAGAAAGAGTCGTACAAGATATAAAATCTCCCTTATTTGTAAAGTGCTCAGCATTATAATTTTCTGTTTCTCCATTTTGGATTTTTTCTTGTGGCGCTTTGACCTCAACCTTATGCCCCAGGAGTCTTGACTTGTGTCACCCTGAGTGACCTGCTAGGGTGAGATCCAACTTTTTCAGTCCTTCGATAGTCTTACTCAATTCCTGTATTACAGGGTAAAGATCCCCTTTCAGGTGATATACATTTTTTTAATACAGGAGGAGATGAAAAGGGCATGTACTGAAGGCTCTTATTTTCTAAATCAGAGGCTGTCTCAAAGAAGCATTCAGATGAAGAAGCTGCCTATGAATAATCTGAGTGGCCTCCAGACAGTCCTGTGTAGCCACAACTAGTTATGCTGTTAGCATTGCATGCTGAGGTATCCCAATCCCCAGCTATAATGGATATATCATCCTCCCCACACAATTGAACACTGATATTGTTTCTGTCTGCAGAAGATATATCATCCATCATAATTGTGCCATCTAAATTTGACTTGTCAGAAGTGATAAACAATATCTGTTCCTTATGAGTAGTAGTTTCAGAAAATAGAGAACACAGAGTGGAAGCCTCTTTTCTACCAAAATAATCTGTTATTTTAACCTGCTTCAGTTTCTGGATATGAGAAGGTAAAAAAGAATAGCTAAAACTTTCCTGTCATGATTTTTGACTTCCAGAGTGTAAAATCGGTGTAGTTTTCAAGCTTTTTAACTTTGGTGACTTTCTTTTGGCAATTTTCTTAGGCTCGCTAAATTCCATTTTTTCTTTAGAGATCTGCTCAATTTGTTTTTATTTACCCAGCATTTTGGAAGTACAGGTTCTTCCCTTATCATTTCTGTTTAGTACTGATTTACAGATCTTATTGCTTCTTGTTGTGACCATGTCTAATTTTAAATAAATTGAACTTTAAATATACAGAGACAAGACAACAAAATTAAGTTTGAAGGCAGAAGTTTCCCAAAATTGTTAGGGAAAAACTAGTTTCTGTAGCAGACTTATATAGTATATACAATTTGAATCTCTTTGCAATTGTCTCCATAATACATAGATACACACAAGAAAAAAATTGCATCCAAATTCTAATAAGATCAGAGAGATCAAAATCTTATCTGCATCAGTCAAAATCCTGGACTTTTCATTAGCTGTACAAGGCAAGCGATTCCTAATGTCCAATACCCTGTCTGTGGAACATTTACTAGTCCTCAATGTCCTGAAAAGCTCAGTAGATAAAAAGTTTTCTAGTACGGTAACTTGAGATTCCTGATGAAAAACCTTCTGGCCTCTGGGCGAAAGTATCTGGCTAAATCAGTTAACTCGTCCAGACATAAAGCACATTGAGGAAAATATCTAAGAATTAAAGAAATTCAATCAATCTGAAGATTTTCCCCAGGGAGAATTGTTAAAACTTAATTTCGTTAACAGCTAATAAGCTGACAAACTAAAACAAACAATATAAAATTAAAAAATTAGTGACAGAAATAAAATCAATATAAATGATATATCATTTTAAAATACAGTATACATTCTGTAAAGGTGATATTCCAATTAATAGTAGTAGACTTCCAAGGTTAAAACATGATACTGCAACTCAAAACTATAATAAGCAGTTTATGAAATCCTGTTGTGCTTTTCCTTTCAATCCTTACTAGCAAACCATCCTAACATATACAATGTGAGTTCTAATAGCACAGCAAATTTCAAGAGCTTTATACAGTAACGTAACAATACTGGTCTATATACTCACACATGCAGAAGCATTTTCATAAGCATTTCTAGTCAGATTCTTAAGGCTTGAATCTTGTTTAATAATCCTGCAGTATTTCAATTTTTAGCTTTTAACATTCAACGTTCAGCATTCAGCGTTCAACAGTCAGAGTTTAATTTAACTTTTGGCATTCAGCATTCAACATTCAGTGATTAGCAAATTAGCATTTAGTGTTTAATACAGCATTCTCTGAGTTGAATTTAGCTCTGAAAACCCTAGCATACTAAAAACTCTGTCAAAGATAGAGCAAAATCAGAGTATAACGTCTTTAGTTGCCGAGCAGCATGGGTCGAATAAAGTGTGGCGCGTCTAAAGGCTTAACTGCCAAGCATGCACAATTTAGGTTATTCAAAAGCAGCAGGTGTTTCAAATAAACAACCAATCAATACTGAGATTCATCCCACGTTCATCCATCTAAAGTATGTGCAGTAATGGTACGTGCCTAATTTTACTATATTGGCAATTGAATGAGTATTACATGCTGTGTTATCAATTGTTATCAAATGAGTGAATAATTAATTTGTTACAACCATTAACCCTTAGACCACTGAATCCATTAACCATTTGTCCCCTTAAGTAAAATTATAAAATGTATTGTATTGTTGAATTATATATAAGAAGCAAAAAAGTAAAATGTCAAACAACAAACTGGTGCAAAGTTTGTAAAAAATATGCTTTCCTTATTAAACAGTAGGGTCCTTGGTTATAACAAGTAAAGATATTTTTGCCTTGGAGCAGAAAGTGTGGAAAAATGTAGCACTTCTGAAATACTTCCAAGGTACCATTTTTTTTTTTTTCAGCCTTTCCAAAGGGCTACTATGTTGTGGGCAGTTAAGTCAGACCTCAGCCATCAGGTAAAATATTTTCTCGGCTATAATTACAATCAGCCTATAATCAGCCCGGTCTCCTGCAATGAAAAGAAACAAAACAACAGTACCGACCAAGATGCAGCACAAGTTCATCTGGAGAGGCGGAAAAACTAAGGCAATGGTGCTGTACCTTTTTTTGCCTTGTATTAAGGTTTTTTCCAACCCTGCTATTGTCAGTCCTCCTCACTAACACAGCGTGCAGCCACCATCTTGCTACAGCTGTACTGTTCATGAGAATGTGTGAAAAAATGGCAATGTTGAAAATCTGGAGTGAAAATATTAAAAATTTGCGAAGTTACAAGCGTGCGTAGAAAATGCACAATGTACACTCATAACGCGGCCATTATTTGATAGTTTTACCACTTTAATATGGCTTTTTGAACCTTCCTCATGAATGACTGGCACTGCCATTTCATTAATTAGTCCTAAAAGGTGATTCCACACAGTGACCACAAAATCACCTTTTTGGACTGAGTAATGAGATGACAGAAACAGTGTTCATGAGGTGGGGTCCCAAAAGCCCATGTTGAAAATTTGGTGCAAAATGTTGAAAAATGCCTGAGATATCAACATAAGTTCCAAACATCATAGACAGCCATTATATTGCACTTACGTTGATTCTTCAGTTTGCAGTTTGGGTTTAAAGAGTGTAGACGTGTTCCGGTCCAGAGAAGATCACAGCTGCCAGCCTCTGAGGTAAGTATGGGATACGTGGGGTGGGGGGTGGGGAGGTGCAGAGGGAGGGTGGGATGGGAAGGGGACAGGAGTCAATGAGGGACCATTTTCTTGTTTACAAGATTTAAAAAAATAAATATCGGGGACTGTTTCCTTTTTTGCAGGTATACAGTATTGGAAAACCATTTTGTGACACTGGGGGTGGGATCCCTAGTGTCACTCAGTATTGGTGGTGGGGGTATAATATAACTGGGGATACTGGGAGTGGGCTCCCCAGTGTTCCTTCTTGGGGGGGTGACTGCTGATGTGGGGATTGGGCACCCTGTTGTCAGAAATGTAGGAGATGGCTTTATTCTGTTGGAGACACTGGGAGCAGGCTCCCCAGTGTCCCTTACTGGGTGGGGTGTCTAGTGATGACACATGGATTGGGCACCCCGTTGTCAGCATAAACAATTATTTTTGGGATTTTCAGCTGATGAACTAGGATCTTACTTCACATCTTGCCGTACGAAGTAAGATCCTAGGTTGTACTATGCTGATACAAATTAGGAGTTACATTATTAAATAAAGGACATTTAAGAGGCATAATTCATCCAGTAAAGTACAAAAAGCAAGCTACATGTGTTGGTTCCTCCCCAGAATATCATTTTGTGAGATTTCCCAATTTTATTTTCAGGCAAAACTGAAAACAAGATGGCGGACATGCGAAGTAGAAATTTCTTTAAACGAAGCAAGATTCCTACTTTGTTTCATACAGCTATCTTTAAGTGTTTTCTGAGCATGCACAGAAACATTGTTTTTCCAAATCTTTAAATTGCAATAACTTGATAGCTGCTTATTATTTTTTCACTAGACTAGCAAAAGGCACATCTGTGTGGTAGTTCCTTTCTGCCCTGAAAATTTCACACCCATAAACCAAAGCCTCTGGGCTGTAGGCAAGTTCAAAGAAAAATCCCAGTGAAGTCAATGAGTGAAAACATGTTTTATTCACCTCTTTGTAACTGTGAGACTGCACATCCAACCAGAATGTAACTTGCCAAATCAAGAGATCTACCCCACAGGAAGGCATATACCAAATTTCATGTAAATCCATTGAATGGTTGCAAAGTTATTAAAGTGCAGCATTTTGAATTTAACATTGAACTGCCTACTGAACCCTAACTATAGGGTGTGACTGTGCCCCTATAAGATATATATACTTAGAGGTCTATATCTATATCTATATCTATATCTGTAAATAGATATTATAGTGCCACGGTAGTGTCACTATGGTACCGGATGATAACCGCACATGTAAGACAGTGCTGTATTAACTGTGCTGTCTATACAACACCTGACCTTACAGTGATAGGGATAGAGTAGCAGAAGGGAAATACCGTTACCCCTGTCACTGCACACAGAATGAGAGGCTGGACAAGTTGCCAAGTGCTGGGTGCCTTGTTGAGCCACTCCTGTGGATGAGTGGCTAGGACACCAGCACATGGCGCAGTTGGGAGAACTGGGACCATGGTTCAGTTCCTTCCCCAGGTCTCCCCTGCTAAAACTTTTTGGGACATTTTTATTTGAAAAAAAAACAACCCCCCTCCCAAGTTTCTCCCCATCCCCGAGGTCCCTCCTGGAGTTAGTTATTTTAGTTCTGGGGGTGCAGGGATCGATTACCCTCATAAAAGCAAATGAAAACCCATTGTAGTCAATGAACGCGGTGCGCGGAACAGGTCAGTCTTTTGTCTGACTCTGTTATTGTCCTGCACTTTTTCACTGCAGCATTTTTAGCTGCATGGTTTTGTCTTGTGGCGATATGACCCCATGCCTGGCACTATAGTTAGGGCTGTATGGCCACATCTATGTTAAACCCCAAATTTTGCACTTTAATAACTTTGCAACCATTTGACCAATTTGCCTGAAAGTTTGCATGTGCGGTTTGGTACCATAGATATCTGCATCTGGCAAGTTTTGTTCTGGGCAGATGTGCAGCTGTGGAGCTGTGGAGTGCAAAAACATTTGAAAAATCCTCACTTATTGGCAAGTTATTGGTTCATCTCTACAGCCCGAGTGGTTTGTGGTTCTGGTTTAAAATGTTCAGAATATATAAGAATTGGGTCACCAATGTGCCTTGTGAAGGTTTGGTGAAAAAATATTAATCCATTCAAAAGTTATTAAACTTTTAAGTTTCCCATTAAAGCCTATGGGAAAAATATATGTGCAGCACAAAAGTGTTTGCAAAAGTCCTTTTTACTGCTGCAAATGGATTTTGTACTTTCATGTTGCAGTCATCTTGTTTTCAGTTAGGGGTACAGAAAAAACACTGTAATCCAAAAAATACTAGCCCTTGGTAAACACCAGCACTTGCGTTTACCTAATCAGGGCCCTAGGAACATGACCCTGGCATTAGATTTCAAAAATGATGTCTGGAAATATGTTTTTTTATTTAAGTTTCTACCATCTTAGCTGTGTAACTTTTGCAAAACTTCCGCAGACTTTTACGAATGTTTGCATGAAAATTCTGAGAAGTTGAGTGAAACTTTCGCAAATATGTGAAAGTAGAGACCCCAAAAATACATTTTTTTACCAATTCATGGCAAGAGAATGGTTAGGACTTTTGTGCTGAAATTTGTAGGACAGCAAGGGCTTGCAACACAGATGTGCCTTTTGCTGGTTTGGTGAAAATATATACAATGGTTCCGTAGTTATAACATTCCAAAGTTTTGACATTTCCCATAGGATAACATCGTGTCGGCCATGCCACCTTTCAGCAGCTATGTCTTGAAAACGGTTTGAGATACAGAATCAGTTACTAAGCACAGCTTATGTGTACTAAGCATGCATGCAGGATGCCAGGTCATGATGGCAACTTCGGTGGAATCTTTTCAAAACCTACTACAGTTACTGAGATATTGCCACATTTGCAGCACAAGGGGCACTTAGAATGTCTCTAGGCCTGTGCTGTGTCTCTATACTTATGGATATATGGCAGTGCAGGGCCCTCTGTGCCCTGAGCTCCCACATATGGATACAATTATGCAATAATGGGACTGGAAAGCCCTCCATTATGCAGTACTGTGAGGCCCTGTGCTCCCACAGGGACATGCAAGATCATCAAAATATCTCTACACTTATATATAGATGTCAGAACAGGGTCTGGAGGGCTCTGCATGCCCACATGAAAATCAGAGACAATTACAAAATGCATGCATGATGGGAGCACAGGGACAGGCCCACAAATACATATGAGTAACACTACACTTTCTCAAAATGAAGTGAAATTCATTGCAAAAAACTCCATTAATGCATCAGTTTTGGTTGATATTAGTGACAAAAGTTTGGACATTTGATGTAGGGTTACCAACCATACTCTACCACCCCACCCCCACCCCACCGCTCCACCCTCCACACACCAGCTATCATCGGCATGTGCCTTGGAGTCATCGGGCCTAACTCTCACCCCATTCTCCTACATTATACCATGTCAGCTTCCTTACACATGGAATGGGGTGAGAGTTAGGGCCAATGATCCCAAGGTGTATGCCGATGCCTGTTGGTGTGCGGAGGGTGTGGGGTGTGGGTGAGGTGGTAGGGTTGGTAACCCTAACACCGAATTTCCAAACTTTTGTTGCTGTAATAGCAACCCTAATTGATGCATTAACAGAGGTTTTTTTTTTTTTTGCAATTAATGAATATATATATATATGAAATTCTTTTTGGAGTTCAGAAAAACTTTTAAAATATCCATTACTATAATGTTAATAACTCCTTCTACCTTTGAAAACTTTTTTCGTATCCAATGGGAATGAACTGATCATCAACAAGTATCCATTCCAGATACCAGGCTTCTTTTGATAGATTATGAAGATGGAGTAGGGCCAACACCTGAATTAATGGTTGCATTTGCTGGAATTCAGCTGTGTGAGTCCTACTTCCATGAATGGGTGCAAAAAGCATATGCTGCATGCTGGTTTCATTTTCCCATATTTCCATCTCCTTCCAGTGTGAAATGATTAATGGATCCAACCAGCTTAATAGATGTTGTGGTTGCACTACTTTCAGTAATTCTGCAAATTGGGGACTGCAAGTGTCCCTTTAGCTTTTGGCAGCTGCAGTATTGTGTATGCCATACATGGCCTTTTTCCATTCCAAATATAGAAGGAGAGTGCTTTATTCCAGGACCTAAAGTCCAGTTGTTGGGGGCTCCAAAGGCAGAGTTTCAAATAAATGTACACAAAGTGGGAGCACAGTCATTCTTTTTGATTCTATTCTCTGAATAAGGAGGAGAGGGTTCTGTATCCATCTAGCGAGATCATCACTGAGTGTATGTTTCACTCAAATTCTATAGGGGTTATAAAGTGCTAGGTGAGTGAACTCCTAGGTATTTAATTGAGGGTTGATCCCACTGAAAGAGGAACCCCTGTTAAAATGTTTGGAAGGGCTCAACATAAAACCAAAAGAGAATTTTTGATTGGTTTTACTTAATTTATATCCCAAGAGTGTTTCTATTTCCTGTAATATGTTAACAAACCAGGTCAATTTTGAACTTTTTTTTAAACATAAGTACAAATAACTTAATGTTATGGGCAGGGAGGTTGCTTATTTAGAGGGGGCAACATTACTTGTCCAAGGTTTTAAAAAACAGATACTGCCTGTAGTCATTTCAGACTATAGTGTAACAAACCTTATCCCTTGGGATCCACTATTACCTTCCAGTAGTCATATTGCCCTCAGTTTTGGGAAATATAGATGTTGCCAGGCAATAGTTCATCCCTCAGGTTCAATATTTTACCACTATAGCCCTCAAGTCTGGTCAACATTAATATAATATATATATAGATATATATAGTGCTCATTAGTGTAAGTAACAAACTTGTTTCATATATGCTAATTATCTACTATCATGGGGAAATATTTGATGGCTTTTTCTATGGGGATTAGTGCCCAGCCGTGTATTATATATGTGCTTGATACAAATGCACATCATAATGAAACTGTAAAAATATCTTTGTACCAAAAATATGAATGAATGAATAAATCACTGAAAGATAGACAGATTAAAGAAGCAGCCACAGCAGAAAGCATGCTGATTGCATATCAAAATGTTATTGCTTGTTTGTTTTTTTTGCAGTGTTCAGTGCTTTAAAAAAACTAAGTGCTTGACAGCATTCTCCCACAGCATGAAGCTAATTCATTCAGTTCAGTCATTCAGCCTTCAATATTTTTCAAGCAAATACTGTATGAGAGAGATTTTTTTTTCATGGGTGATACAGATTTATGTATTTCATGATTAAACTGAGGCTGGAAGCATGCTTAGCATTGATGACCTGAACTGGACTCACATTTCAACCTACTGAGGTGAAAATTCAATGTGTTTTCTTTATGGCCTTACTCCGTTTGTATTTTATTTTGGAATATTTCTGTCATTACTAGCTATAGGCTACTTTACATGCTCAGCAGAGATTTTTTCCCTAGCCTCATCAAGAGAATGCAGTGAATAAATGTTTCCAATAAACCCAGTGCCTGTTCACATTTATATATTTCTGCATTTCAACTAACATTTACCTGACCCAATAGACCTGTTTTAGATGTCTGGCATAATTCCAAGAAAAGCAGGTGGAGTTGTACAATTTCAAATTGCTTCAAAGAAGAATGCTGAAAACAAGCAGCTGGGGAGAACTCCAAAGACTGTAAAAAGGAACTTTGTTACAGTGGAATAGGCTGGGTCAAACCTTAATCCACTGACCAGGCAAACTGGGCCAGTCTCAATATATTTCACAAGGCAGCTAACTAAACCAAACAAGCTTTGTTAAAACGGTTCTATAGCACACAAACTTTAAACTAGTATGGTGGTAAAGCATGCCAAACATTCAGCCCAGGATGACTTTGTATCCCTTTGTGTCATGATTGTCAGCATAACCTTGTAAAATACAATGTAATTTTTTTCAGGTACAAGTCCTCCACAAACTGAAGGTATAAAACAACTTTATGACCAGCTATAAATCAGGGCAAAATGCTACCAAAATGTAAGGTAAAGCTTTTTTGAACACTCAGCACCCAAGGTACTTTCAGAAGAAGGTACAAGTAATTCACAATGAATGAATAAGCCATTAAGTGATATTTATGGTAGCTGAACTGAAACAAAAAAATGACATCTGTATTCCCACTGGATCTATTCATATTAATAGTTTCTTTTTTTAAAAAAAATCCATTTTGCTGACTGTCAATTTTTGCAGGTTATATATTTTATCATGTTATGGGTCAACTTAATACACAATGATGGTATAAAAGTGGTAAGTAAATTATTTAATGAATATGGCGTGTTGAAACTATTATTGCATCCTTTGCAAGCATTATGCTTACTACAGAGGCACATACAGTACAGCATATTACAAGATGATTTGTTAGAAAACTTAATAAATATCAAAAGCCCAAGAAATATATTGCACTTCAGGGATATCATTAGTTCATTTTATATTCAGTCTTTCTTTTTTGTTAAATTAAAGCCAAAAGCGAACTAGTAACAACTTACAAATGGGGAGGCGGTATAGAGTAGTGCTTAAAGAGGGACTGAGGCCAAATTTTTTTGCATCAATAAATTCAGAATTTAGATCAGCATGTCTTCAAGCAGCCTCATGCCAAAAATCAGATCTGTAAATTACTTTGTTTAAATGTGACAAGTCATTTTGCAACCCTTAATTCACTGTCTGTTCAAAAAAGCCAGTTTCAGTGAAGAAATGCTGATGATGTCATCTCCTGAACTCAAAATCTAGTCCTCCCTGCAAGATGCCTTATATGACTTATTTCTCCTATGTTACTTAAAACTGCAGGTGCAGTAAACATCTGAAAAAGGAAAACTGACACGGAGGAGGGGGGCAGCACATGACTTCCATAATGTGTAGATGCAAGGTACAGTACTTCAGAATGCAATTGGGGGGAGGGTTGGAATGCAGTGGCAAACATGGCTTTAGAATGACAAAGTTGTGTACAATTTTTAAAATACTGCAGTTATGAAATTTTGAAATGTCATCAGGTTGCAATTGTGGAATGCAGCAATGACACAGTCTCAGAAAGTAGCTGGAATGCATAATTAAAGAATTTAACAGTGATGCACAATTTCAGAATATGGCAGTGACACACAATTTTGGAATGTGGTGGTGATGCACAATTTCAGAATGTGGTGGTGATGCACAATTTTGGAATGTGGCAGTGACGTACAATTTCGAAATGCAGTGGTGACACACAGTTTTAGAATGCAGTGGTGACAAGCAATTTCAGAATACAGTGGTGATGCACAGGTTCAGAATGTAGCAGTGATGTACAGGTTTTGAATGCGGCCATGACATACAGGTTTGGAATGCAGCAGTGATGCACAATTTCAGAATGCAACAGTGATGCACAATTTCGGAATGTAGTGGTGATGCACAGTTTCAGAATGTGGTGGTGACGCACAGTTTTGGAATGTGGTGGTGACACATATTTTCAGAATCTGTCAGTGACGCTCAATTTCAGAATGTGGCGGTGATGTTCAGTTTCAGAATTTGTTGATGATGCATAATTTTTTAATGTGGCAGTAGTGCACAGGTTCAGAATGTGGCAGTAATGCACAATTTTGGAATGTGGCAGTGGTGCACAATTTTGGAATGCGGCAGTGACAGTTTCAGAATGCAGCAGTGACGCAGAGTTTCGGAATGTGACGGTGACGCATAATATTGGAATGTGGTGGTGACGCACAGGTTTAGAATGTGGCAGTGATGCATAGTTTTGAACTGTGGTGGTGACTCACTGTTTCAGAATGTGGCTGTGACACATAGTTTCAGAATGTGGCAGTGGCGCATATTTTCAGAATGTGGCAGTTATGCTTAATTTAAGAATGTGGCTGTGATGCTCAATTTTGGAATGTGGTGGTGAAGCACAGTTTTGAAATGTGGTGGTCACGCATAATTTCAGAATACGGTGGTGATGCACAGGTTCAGAATGCAGCAGTGATGCACAATTTTGGAATGTGGTGGTGATACACAATTTTGAAATGTGGCAGTGATGCACAATTTTGGAAAGTGGGGGTGATGATCAACTTCGGAATGTCACAGTGATGTACAATATCGGAATGTGGCAGTGATGCAATGTTTTGGAATGTGGCAGTGATGCATAGTTTTGGAATGTGGTGGTGATGCATATTTTCGGAATGTGGCAGTGATACTCAGTTTCAGATTGTGGTTGTGATGCTCACTTTTGGAATGTGGTGGTGACATATGATTTTAGAATGTGGCGTGATGCACAATTTGGGAACATGGCAGTGACAATTTTAGAATGTGGCATTGAAACACAACTTGGTTGGGGTGTGCAATTATGGAATTTGGCAGGGATATGCCATTTCAGAATGTAGCAGGAATGTGCAATTTGGGAATGTGGAAGGGATGTGTAATTACTGAATGTAGTAGGGATGCATAATTTTAGAATGTGGCTGGGATGCATAATGTTGTTGTTTTTTTTTTGTATATGTTTTTGTTATTGATTTCCAACTTAAGAAACATAAGATAACAAAACAAAACAAATAGTAAAGAGGATTGTAGTATCTTTGCCTATATCATTAGTCAGGCCTCGTACAACATCAGATAACTTCACTTATTATCCCTTTTAGTTATATTCATCAGATTCTTTCTATAAGAAATATGAGTTGGGGAATACCTGACAATGACCTACCAGCTGTGAGGAAGGGGAGCTGTCTGCACTCATCTTCAGAAGGTGACTGTCATGCCTTGTAGGGCCTGGCCCAGAGTGATGGACCATTCTTCTGCTCTGAAAAAGAACATAGGGGACCACAAAGTATCAGTGTAACTGCACCCACTGTGATGTCTATGCTGCATTTCTGCCTGCTGGTTAGGGATGGTCAATGGTATAGGTATAAGGGATCTTTCCATCAGAATCTTGTTAATTGAAAGAGGTCTAGCAAGAGGTGTATTGGGGGGTTCAGCTTATTCCTTTTTTGGAGTCTATGTATGCCTTATAGGGGGCTCAGCATTCATAAAAAAGAACCATATTATCTCTCACCCTCTGGGAAATTCTATCCAAGGATGCTATCCCTGTGAGGGAGTTCAAGAGTTCGGAAAGGGTAGGGGTAACTATGGTTTTCCATTTACATAACATTCCAAAAACATTACATAACATTCCAAAAACATTAGCTTGCATCCCCAGCAGGGCTAACCATCTCCTTTTGGAGCTTGAGATGGGGTAGTCACTGGAGGGATCCCTATTATCCAAAATTCTGCAGTATTTGGGATGTGTTTGTGTGTGACTTCCTCCGCAAATGATCTTACCAGGGTCCAAAAGGCTTGTATAGCAGGGCAGGTCCACAGAATATGGAGAAGGTCTCCAGTCCCTGCCGTACACCTCCAGCAGCTATCATTAGGAAGAAGCTGAACTTTATACAGTACCTTGGGGGTCTTGTTTAATTTTTATTTATTTATTTATTTAGTTTCTGTTGACCGGGTACGTGCACTAGACAAATCCTGCCTATTTTCAGGCACGACCCGAGGGAGGGTGATACAGATGATGCCAACTGACCTTGAACCAGGTTAAGCTGTTTGTGGTATTTTTAGTGAATGAGGGAAATTTGGCCAGGACACCGGGGAAATTTCCCTACTCTTTGACTGCAGAGGGTGCTGTTGCACTGCAGAAAGGGATGGCAGACTCCAGTCCAGGTTCAGTCACAGTGGAGGAAGGTTGTGTGCTAGAGGCTTCAGATCCAGTGTTTGATGGTAACATAGATATGGATCAAGGAGAAGAAATACAAAAATTGCAAGTGGCAGAGGAGGAACCTACGTAACCAATAGAGGATGAATCTGAGGTTGATGAAGAACAATTGCTTCAAGAACACTTAGCAGATAAGAAAAGACATTTAACTGAAATGTTATTAGCTGCAGAAAATGACTTTAGACTCCAGAAGATGAAACTTGTTGAAGAACGAACAAAACGGAAAAGATCTTCAGTTAGTCCAATTCAAGAGGAACATAAACGATTACCGTTAAATCTGGCTCTTGCTGATGCCCCAAGTTCCTCTGGACTGCATGACATGAAGGTAGATTTACACCAAGATGCTGAAGAAGATGTAACTTTTAGCGGCTCCTCCACTGAATGGACTCTGAGAGGAGCACTTTGTGGAGCAGGCTGGACTCTCCAAAAGGATATTTGGGTTCCCTGACACGGCGATTCCTATTCCATGAATGAAGGATTCTGACACTATGGCAGTAATAGATATTCCTGCAGGAACTTCTACAGCATCGCTTCAGGCTAAGTCCCCAGATTTGATCACTGATTCTGCACATAGCGCAAGAGAGGCTGTAAGACTAGATATTGTGTCAGACACCAATACTGTGGTTGATGCAGGATGGAGTTCAGAGGAAATGGTGGAATTAATCTCCCCAGTGAGTAGCACACTGTTACAGAGTTCTGCTAAACAAAACAGGACAGAGACTATATCTCAAATGAGGGCAAATCTGGATAAACCAGTTGCTCAAAATGATACAAGACAGGATCAGGGGACAGAAAGGGTTTCGGAGGAGAACCAGGGGAAACAAACATATACTGGTCTTTTTCGGAAGCCAGCTGAGGCAGCCAAAAGAAGACATTTGGTTCGCTTAAGGTACAAAGGTCTTGTTCCAACAGTACCTGATAGACTATTGGTAGGCAAATCTCTTATTATTGATTCTTTGGGGTTTTCCCCTTCCTACATGCCCCAGGAGACAAAATTTACTATGTCAGTTTCTGTACCATGACTGCCTTGGATAAGTTTTGGCACTTGGATTATGAATTAAAGGAGACAGACATTTGGAAGGATTTCTTGGCCATACCTATTACGAAGCTGACTATTAAAACAGTTACCCTTCTTTTTTGAAATGAAGGTGTCAATATCAGCAATATTCTATTTTGGTTGGAGAAGAGATACGAACATACGAAATTTGCCAGCAGATAAAGTCCTAGAGGTCTATCAAGTCTGCTCGAATGTGCAGCTAGCACTCCTTATTCTGCAGCTGCCCCTCCCTTCCACCCTTCCCCTTCATTAACCCTCCCCTTGTCCTGTCCCATCCTCATTTGAAGCAGTCCACTGTTCTACTGCATACCACTTCAGCAGGTAACGCATTCCACCCAGCCACCACCCTCTCTGTAAAAAAGTGTCTCCTCATCTCCCTCCTGAACCTTCCTCACTCCAGTCTCATATCATGGCCCCTGGTGGCCCTCCCTTCCCTTGCTTTGAACAGCCCCTCTGTACCCATCTTGTTTATTCCTTTCATGTATTTAAAGGTTTCAATCATGTCACCCCTATCTCTCCTCTCCTCCAGTGAGTACATGTTTCCTTCAACCTCCTCTCGTATGATAAGACCCCCAGCCCCTTGATCATCTTTGTCACTCTGTGCTGCACCCCCTCCAGTAACCTAATGTCCCTCTTCAGATACGGATGCCAGTACTGCACGCAGTACTCCAGGTGTGGTCTAACTAATGACCTATACAGTGGCAGAATCACCTCCTCCTTCCTCGAGGATATACCCCTTGAAATACAACCCAGCATTTTCTTGGCCTTTGCAGCTGCCTTCCTACATTGTGCTGAGTTGTTCATTGACCCTGTAATGAGCACATCCAGATCCTTCTCCTCCTCTGTCTGGGCTAGCTGCACTCCCCTAGCTGGTAACTCCTCCTTGGGTTCTTCATTCCAAAATGCAGCACCTTGCACTTTTTGGCATTAAAGCCCAGTTGCCAGGTGTCTGACCAGGTTTCAAGCTTTGCCAGATCATCCTGCAACCCCTGCCATCCCCCTAGGTCATCCACCACCACACCTACCTTGGTATCACCAGCAAACAGACTGATCTTGCTCTTGATGTCCCATGATATGTCTGCAATGAATATCCCAAACAGCACTGGTCCCAACACTGAGCCCTGTGGAACACCGCTCATCACTGCCCTTGAGTGTGAGAGCTCCCCATCCACCACCACCCTCTGTTGCCTTCCCCGAAGCCAGTTTCCTACCCATCTCACCAGCTTTGCACCCGCCCCTGTGCCTACTAACTTCCTTCCCAGCCTTCCATGTGGCACTGAGTCGAATGCCTTACTGAAGTCCAGATACAGGACATCCACTGCATGGCCTCTGTCCAGTTGCCTAGTTATCCAGTCATAGAACTTGACCAGGTTGGTTTGGCAGGATCTGCCACATATGAAGCCATGCTGTCTGCTGTCCTGTAGTCCTTTGGCCTCTAGGAGGGCCACCAGCCTCTCCTTCAGGATAGTCTCCATTAGCTTACCCATGATGGATGTGAGGCTCACTGGTCTGTAGTTTCCCGGTTCATCCATGGGGCCATTCTTGTGGAGGGGAACCACATGAGCCATCCTCCAATCCTGAGGTACACACCCCGAATGTAGTGAGGCATTAAATAGGTACTGTTTTTGATAGTCCTAAACCCATCATGGACAATAATGGATTTTGGACAAGGGGATGGACTATTAGGGTACAGCTACCTCAGAGTGAATCTGGAATACAGCACTTGCCAGTTCCTTATTTTTGGGGAGGGACAGAGGGATTTTGTTTTATGCAGGACAGCCTAAGAGCTGTTTTAAATGTAGCTCTTTAACCCATTTAAGTAGTGATTGTGACCAAATTAAATGTTTTCATTGCGGGGTGTTGGGCCATTCAGCAGCTGGCTGTAAGGCTCCCCCAACATGTAACATATGTAGTGATACTGATTATTCCTTTGCAGAATGTCCTTGGGTAGAACATAATATGGATGAGGTTTCTGACCATGATTTTTTTTTGTCCCAGGCCAGGAAACCTTTTAGTCCCCCAGAAACATTTTCAGAAGGAAAGAAACGGGGAAGAGGTAGAGGTGGAGGAAGAAGGAGAGATGTTTCAGAAGGGAGAACTAGAAATCCCTCACTACCTGGGCAGGACCCCTTTTTTGTAACCCCGTTGCCTCCCAGAGGAACTGTTTTGGATATTCCTCAGCCGGAGACTCAGAGGGGAGATGAGGAAACTCCCTTTACTATTCCTCAGAGCTCCCCAGTACAGAGAGGGACAATTCAGGCTTTGGTTGGTGACAAAAATGGAAAAGAGATATTAGAAACCGCACATGAAATTGAGTCTTCATCTCAATGTTAACAAGGTTTCAAAGGAACCACTGCAAAATGGGACTATGCCTTTATCCCACTCCCTTTAAGTAATAGATTTGGAGTTTTTTCCACATGGGGGATCAGGTAGATAATGAACAACAGATGGAGACAGAAATAAGTGATTTAGTTCCACCACCAATAGATAGGGATGATACTTCCCCACATGAGAAAATGGGTTGTTCTGAGGTGCCAAATGCTCAAAAACCACAGAAGCGAGTAACGCGTTCTAGTGGGAAAATCTTAAAGCCTCCCCTCTGAGCCATTATGTTTGAAAGTAGCTAATCTGAATGAGAGTAGCATAAAATCTAATAGGAAAAGACTAGCTACTTATGGGGTATTGCAGCATTTCTACTATGATGTTTATTTTTTACAAGATACAAGATTGCAGTCTAAGAGTGAAATGGTGTGTGCTTCTAATGATTGGAAATGGGGTATTTCCTATTGGTCATTGGGAATGGAGGCCTGTTGTGGATTAGGGTTTTGCTTTATGACTTCAAGGATTAAAATTTTAAGAATTGTGGATTTAGAGCCAGGTCGGGTTCTTATTTTGGATGCATTAATGAATTCTGTTTCTTGCAGATTGATTAATATATATGGCCCTCAGCTAAAAGCGTTACGAGTTGCTTTATTGCAGAAAATTCAACCGTTTTTGCATACAAGTCGACAAGTAATTTGGGGAGGTGATTTTAATATTAATTTGCAAGATAAGATAGTTCCAGGGAAACAGTTTTGTGATAAAACAATTTTGAAAACGATTACTCCAATAGCAGGTTTGAAAGATATTTTCCTGGGTTATAGGAAAGGAGCACAATCTACATTTTATAAAGGTCAGCTATCCTCACACATAGAGTTTCTTTTTATTAAACAAAATATTCCTTTGGCAAAGGTGGAGATGCTACCAATTGAGATGTCCGATCACAGACTGATTGGGTTCCATATTTCTATACCCCACCAAAGAGAAGCAGGTCATGGTTGTTGGAGACTGAATACTTCAGTTTTAAAAGAAGAGAAGGTTATAAATCAAATACAAACGATAATTCTGGATAAGATCACTACAATTGATTTATATGAAAATACTGGGCTTTGGTGGGAATATTTTAAATGTTGTATGATTAGCTTTTTCAAAGTTTTGGGTAGTACTAGAGTACATTCTTCATATGAAGAATATTTGAGATTGCGAAAAGAATTTGAGGAATTGCTTACTAGACAGTATGAAGGTAAAGAAGTTTTAACAAATGAGATTGAATTAGTGAGGGAGAAAATGTTTCAACACCAATATAATCGGTTAACTTCCTTGACAAAAGAACAGTCGTTTGGAGTTCAGGGTACAGCAGCTCAGATGAATCCTTACCTAGCTAGTCAAGAAAAAGAGAGAAGAAAGTCATTACTTCCCTGATTACTTCTTGTGGAAAAGAAGTTTGGAGTAATAAGGATATTATGAAGAGCTTAGAAGGATATGTTAAGCAAGTATTTGGATCCCCAGTGGGAAATGAGGAATTTGCTTCGTTGACATTAAATGCAGCACAACCTTCTAAATTAGATTCTGTTTCAGCTGATAAGATGCTAGAACCATTTACATTACAGGAGTTGGAAAAAGTAATTTCTAGTTTAAAGATGAATGCCTCTCCAGGGTCAGATGGTTTACCGGGGGAGTTTTGTCAATTATTATGGTTGTTTATTCCCAGCATTTTGCTGCAATTGTTTAATTTTTTTATAACTGATCACTGTTTACCCACACAAATGTATGAGGGACTGTTAATTTTTCTCTTTAAATCCAAAGCATGTAATAATCTAGATAATTGGAGACCGATAACATTATTGAATGTAGATTTTAAGTTATTCGCAAAACTTCTGGGAAATCGTTTAGCTTTGGTTATGACAGATTTATTGATCCCTGCTCAGTTCTGTTCAGTACCTAGAAGACGCATTACTGATGCATTACTTTTTTTGAAAGGTTTGATGGAAAAAATTTTTCAGCAGGACAGGGAAGCACAAAATTCTGGTTACATTACCAGTTTAGGTCAGGCGAAAGCATTTGACAAGGTTTCCCATCCTTAGCTTTGGGAATGTCTTAAATTTTGTTGGATACCGGTATTATTTGTTCAATGACTGCAATTATGTTATAGTTTAGCATATGTTAAACCATACACAAATGGTTGGTTGGGTAAGGAAATATGGGTATTTAGGGGTGTGAGACAAGGATGTCCATTAAGTCCTTTATCATATGTTTTTTCAATAGATCTGGTATTATGTATATTACAAAAATCTCCAAGAATTTTTGGTGTAAATCAGTATGACTATCAAGTCAGTAAAGTTATAGCATATGCAGATGATCTATGTCTCATTTTGAAGGATGGGAATTCATTAGTAGTGGCTTATGATTTGATTCAGGAATTGGGTAAAGTTACGGGAGCATGCCTTAATCTAAGGAAAACTAAATGTTTACGACTGAGTGGATTTCCTGCTGTGGCTGAAACTTTAGGGTGTTTTACAGTAGCCATGTCACCTTGTAAAATTCTAGAGGTTTATTTTGGTGGTGATAATATGGCGAGTTATAATTGGGAGAAAGCTTTGCAAGTGGGTAATTTTAAAGTAGCTCAGTGAAATAAGTGGAAAGTTTCCAAAAAGAAAAGGGTATACTATATAAAACCTTTTTTTGATTCCTGTTTTTTCATTAATTAGTATGATCTTTCTATTACCTAAACAAATAGAGGCTAAAGTTCTAGGTTGTTTTTCCAGTTGTTTTTGGGGAAGTAGGTTAAACCCAATCAAAAGGAATGTTTTATATATGGAAATCCGGGAGGGTGGAGTAGGGATGCCAAATCCAATTTTATTCTTTTTTATGATATTGTTATATACCAGTATTTTGCCCCTGATGAAAGGGTGTACACAATTATGGGAGATTTGGGGGTATGATACATTACAGGGTGTATTGAGAGAATAGCAAGGAAAGGTTTTTCAACATAAAAATAAATGTAAACCTCAGTTAGGAAGTCAATGGGAAAGGGTTTTTGATCAAATTAAAACTTGGAGAATTAGTTATGAATCTGTACTTCGTCTTTCATGAAAGGCCCTTTATTTTGAAGTTTTACAGTCTTGTTTTGAGGAACATCCTTTTGATGATTTTTCTATATCTTCCCAAAAACAGATTGCTCAATTTGTTATAGATGACCGGATACCAGCACATATGTGGGACACTGTTTGGTTAGCTTTACATGGTAGAATAAATGTTAAGGGGAATCAAAAACACAATACTTACAAGAAAGGAATTGTTCAATATTTACTTGTACGGCTGTCATTGAAACAATGGACCATTTGTATTTTCTTGTTTATATGCAGAACAGTTTTGGGATGTGGTCAAGAATAGGTGTAAAGGGGTGCCCTTTATACCACCTCCATCTGACCTTTTGTATTATGGGGTGATTCCCCCAAGCTACAGTTTATGTCTTATAGCACTGTTAGATTAATTATGGTACATTTTTTATATTGTATGTGGATTAGTAGATGTCGATTTATGTTGCAAAAACAAACCATTTCAGCTTTAGAATTATTTTTTATGCTAAATTCAGACATTAAGAGAATAAAACAGGTGGAGAAATCCAGATTAAAGTTAAGGATGTGGAATCAAAGGTGGAGATATTTTGAATTCATCTAAATATATGAATTTGAGTGGAATTTGCTTTCAGGAGAAAGAGAGGGGAGGGAAAGGTTTAGTTAGGACGTTTTTTATAAGTTGAAGGTTTTTTTTGTACAAACTAAAAAATTATATTTTGCTTTGTAAGTTTCTTTCTTATAGTTTGTGGAATATATTACTGACCTGTCAATATTAAGATGCTGTTTTGAAGAAAAAAAAAATCCTCTACTCTTATAATGGGGATGGGGAAGGGGAGGGGCGGGTTATATGTTTTTTTTTTGTTCAAGTATGTTGTATGAATTAATATTTGTTTTATGTTTTTCCTTTTTTCTTTTCTCTTGTACAGTTAAGTATGAAGTAATACTGCTGTTAATATGATTTGTTATGATTTCAATAAAATATTCCCCTACTCTTTATGATAAGTGCCATGGGATCTTTTACATCCACCTAAACTACCACCAATCCAGGCAGATGGGACCTCGGTTTAACGTCTCATCTGAAAGACGGCACCTCAGAAGTGCAGCACCCTCTCATGCTGCACTACAGAGTCAGTACTGGGATATTAACCCAAGTGCCAGATGTGGGAACTGAACCCACAGCCCTCTGATCTCCCGGCCTCAGAGGTGAGTGTGCTACCCTCTGAGCCACTGACACTGCACTATACCATGACTGTAAGATTTGGTTTTGTATCAACTGGCTTCTGGGGTCTGGGTACAATTTATGTGCTGCCTTCCAGCAAGCTAGCCATTGTTGGTCAGTGATAGTTGTCCCCCAGAGCAGTCGCCCATGTCCTCTTTGACTCTTTTGTCTGGCTGGGGATGTGGCTCCTAATATCTGAGTATATCCTACTGACTACACCCCTGTTTGACTGCCAGCAAATCCTGTGTGCTGACAGGCATTGGAGACTTAGCCTGTCTGCAAAGAAACATTTGGACTGTGCTTCTCAGCTGTAGGTATCTCCAAAAGTCAGACTGGGAGATATCATACTTTGTCTGAAGGGTCTGAAACTGTACAGTTTGTCCGCTCAAGGGGTCCAATATGTGTTGGATCTGAGATATCCCTTTCTTCAGCCAATGTGGCCAAAGGATGGGTCCACCTTCTACTCTTATGGACTGGTTGCCCCATATGGGGATATATTTCGGGGAGAGGGGTTTGTCCCTAGCTTATGGTGAATTACTGACCAGTATCTGATAAAGGCTCCAGTGGTTGGTGCGTCTTTAGGGAGCCAGCAGGAGTCCTGCAGATCAGTGAGGATAACACAGGGGCTCCTGCTTATTCTTCCCCATCTGGAACCATTGTAGAGATGCACTGGAGTGCGGGATGAGCCATCTTAGAGTTTGTGTGGTTCGGTATGCCAATGTGTATCCCTCAAACCAGGGTAGATTACACCCACCAACCTTCCAATGTACTCTTAGTTTATTCCTGCTATAGCTAGGCTTCTTTTCCTCCCAGATAAAGTTACCAATACTTTCATCAATATGCATGTACCATCGGGGGGGTGTATTGACAGGTAGGAGATGATATACAGCAGTTTGGAGGATGCAATCATTTTAATGGCTGCTGTCTTACCCTCCATGGTAAGCTGAAGCCATTTCCATCTCGCAAATTCAGTGTTGCTCTCGGCTAGGAGAGGTTTGAGATTTAAGTCCCATAAGTGGGGGATGTCTTTGCTAAAGCAAATTCTGAGATAAGTAATACACCATCTGGTGCCCATCTTAGGCCATGTAGTGTCACCATTCCCCTTCTTACAGATCCCATTGAGAGGCATCACCTCCATCTTGCTCTGATTGACTTTGAGCCCTGAGAGATGGGTAACACTTCCCAACAGGTCTAATAGGAGGTTAATGGACAAATTAATATTAGCAAGGGGGACCAGAAGGTCATCCATGTACATCATGGTGGAGTATGCATTTGCACCTACCGCCACCCCTTGTATCAGTGGGTATTGTCTGATGGCCACCAACAGGGGTTCCACTGCTAGGACAAACAGGAATGGGGATAGAAGCAGCCTTGCTGGATTCCTTTACCAGGGGAAAGGGTCCGATATAAAGGAGTTAGTCAGGATTTTTGCAGTGGGGTCTGTGTAAAGGGCTTTGGTCCAGGCAAAAAAATTCCCTCTAAACCCCATATGAGCCAGCACTGACTGTAGATAGTCCCATTCTACAGATTCAAAAGCTTTTTCAAAACCTACAGCCAGTACCGCTGCAGGTGTAGGTAAGAGTTTAGCAGCTCTGGCTATATTTACCAAGGACCTAATGTGGTCTGCACTATATTGCCCAGGGATGAAACCCACCTGTGATGGGTGGATTAGCTGGGGCAGAAGAGGGCTGATTCTGAGAGCTAGTATTTTGGCAAATACTTTGCTGTCCACAATAATCAGAGATATGGGTCTGTAGCTCACTGGTAATGTGAGGCCCTTCCCTTTCTTGGGGAGGATGGTTATCTCTGCCTCCCTAAGCATAGGTGGAAACCAGCCCAACTCCAGGGCTTCCATGTACAGCTGGCTCAGTGGAGTGGTGACCACTGGAGTGATCTATTTCTACAACTCAGTGGGGAACCCATCTCCCTTGGGGGCTTTACTAGCTTCAGTGTGTACAGTGCCTCGCCTACGTCTTGTTCCATGATGGATGCATCCAGCTGGTCAGCCTGCACTGCTGTCAGATGTGGGAGGTTCCAGTGGGACAGGAAGTTTTGTACCTCTGCAGGGATAGGGGGCCAGGATGGGGAATACAGTGCACCATAAAATGTCTTCATTATAGCACTGACCTCCTTAGTATTAGTTTGTTTATGTTCACTGCCATTTTGAAGGCCTTGTATAAATCTCTCAGCCTGTGGTTTCCTCAATCTATAAGCCAGGACTCCTTCCCCCTTCTCTCCTGTCTCTCAGTATTTGTGCCTCAGTCTTAGAATGGCACTCTCTGCTTTATGGGCAAGGATGTCATTTATCTCTATTCTTAACCCTAGAATCCTACAGCCTAGGGTTGAGTGTACGCTTGCCCTGGGGATCACTTTAAAAGCCTGTCCAGCTGTTTTCAATGTTCCCTCTAGATCTGATAGCTGCTTCTCTACCTCACACATCTAGGCTGCTGCAAATCCCATTATCCATCTCCCAAGCATAGCCTTGTATGCTTCCCAAGTGTTCCTAACTGTAGTGTTTCCCACTGAGTTTTCTTGAAAAAAGATGGTGGATGTTGTTTTTGTCCACATCTTAAAGTCTGGGTCTCTAAGGAGGAGTGGATCCAGTTTCCAAGAGGGGGAGACTTGAGGGAGGGGCCCCATAACAAATGCATTTGGACAGGGGCATGGTCAGACACCACCATAGGGGTTATTTCTGATCTCAGAGAGGCCTGGGCCACTTGAGAGAAGACCAGACAATAATCCAGCTGGCTGTGCGAGCCATGATCCTGGGAGAAAAAGGACTAATCATGGTCTCAGGGGTGTAAGGTCCATCATATGTCCATAAGGCCAGCATCTTCCATCAGCTGCAAAATGGCCACTGCCCCTCTACTATGTGCTTCTATATGGCCTGAGCTTCTGTCCATTATGGGAGCCAGTGTAAGATTAAAGTCTCGCCCTATAATGATTGGGATAGGTGAAAGGGATTTGATTTTTTGGGCCAGATGATGGAAAAAACCTGGGTCATCATTATTGGGGCCATAAATATTCCTCATTAACACCTGGCCCTGTGGTGTATCCATCAGAACAAGTACCCAGCAGCCCTGGGGATCACTCTTTGTGCTTGCAGGGGACCACCTTAATTTTTTTTGAACCAAGATGGCTGCTCTTCTTTTTCATTTGGGGGCTGAGGAGTGGAACACTTGGCCCACACATTCCCTTGCTAACTTATATGCTTATTCACCAGCCTTTGTATAATAGCCTATGTGGTTAGGCAACCTGACAGAACTAATTCCTACAAAGATGCATGCCCTACACTGCTAGTCTCCCCATATACCAACACTATGAACAAATTATGCTGCCACTGTATGCCATTGATCCCCTCTCAGTTTGTGGAATCTCCTCGAAGTGGAACTACTAACCAGTATCCTCTACATGGCCCTACACCCTATCCATTCAAACTATGTATGGCTTGGTGCTATTCTGCATGGATCTTAGGATATGTGTCTGTAGGGCAACACAATAAGATGATTCAGTCCTTGGACCCCTGTACTCCAACCTATACCAGACATAGAAAGACTTGTGCCTTTAAACTTCTCCTTGCTGCTCTGAGGAAAATTGTGCTCCTTCTTTTCCTATGCTTAGGAGATGTCGAACTTAACCTTGGCCCTATGAAAGTGCTGTCATCTCCATCTGAACTCACAGCTTTGAAAGAAATCTGCTTCTTGCATGCTAACGTGTGTAGTCTTTTAAAGAAGCTTGATTCAGTCCAGGCTTGGCTTATTCATACTGCACCGGATGTACTCGTGCTTTTGGAAACCTGGCTTTGGGCATCCACCTCAGACAGAAAGATCAACATCCCTAACTACCTCCTCTTCAGAACTGACAGGCAGACCAGGGGTGGAGGAGTAGCCATTTATGTTAAAAACAAATTCTCGATATCTATATTAGACGCTACCTCCATTGCCTGTGGATTTGAATGCCTGTCACTTAAAGTCGAGCTTTCCCCATCAGTGGTGTTCCGCATCATAGGCAGCTATAGACCTCCAGCGGCAGGACCACAACTTCTGACACATCTGTCATCCCACCTGGATAATACCCCAATGGAAACAATTATACTAGGTGACCTTAACTATGATTGGCTGACTAAGGTCTTGTTACCCCTGAAACAATTCTGTGACTCCTATGGGCTCACTCAACTTATTACTGAGCCAACTCATATCAACAAAAAAAATCCAATGAGAAGCACCCTCTTGGATGTTCTTCTTGTTAACAGACCCCCATTCCTTTTCCCTTGCTGGTATCCTCTCAGTGGGTGTTAGTGACCACTGCTTTATTGGTGGTATAAGAACTGTTACCAAACCTCTATCTACATCAAAGTTTTCCACTAAAAGATTCAGACAGAACTTCAATCCTCTTGCATACTTCAACGATCTAAAAAACTCTATGCTATGGCAGAGTTTCTACCTGGCTAAATCAGTGAGCAATGCCTATGACGTTCTCCATGAAATCATATCCAGCACCCTAAATAGCCATGCTCCCCTGGTTAAAGCATGAATAAAAGCCAGAACCTGTCATTGGTTTTCAGCGGATCTGAAGGCTGCCTTACTCAAAATAGATTACCTTTTGAAAAAGGCTCGTAAATCTCGTGTCAACATAGACTGGTGTTTCTTCAAGGCAGCTAGAAATGCCTGCACTAAGTTGGTCAGAGAGGCCAAAGACAACTTTTATCAAACCAAGCTACTCTCTGCATCAAACTGCCCTACCAAGTTCTGGTCCACCATAAAAGAACTATCTGGCCACTCTCCAGGAAGTGCGCTTCCTTCCAAAATTACCACTGATAATATTATCATTAATGATAAATTAGAGATACTGCAGGCTTTCAACAATCATTTTGCCACTGCAGGCCTGGCGTTTGATAACGCACCTGTAAGTAGCCTTCTTCCTCAGATCAACACCCAGCTTCCAGAACCAAGTAGCAGTAACATGGTCTTCTCCTTTTCACCTACCACTGTAAAAGAAGTTGAAGACCTCTTCTATGTCTAGATGCTAAAAAAAGTGATGGGGCCGACTCTTTTGACCCATATTTCTTGAAAATAGCATACCACATTCTTGCTACACCTATAACACACCAATTCAACCTGTGCTTAGCACATGGCTCCATTCCCAAGTTATGGAAAACTGCTCACGTCATTCCCCTGTTTAAAGCAGGGGACCCCTGTGACCTAAATAACTATAGACTAATCTCCCTTCTACCCATACTTTCCAAACTTCTGGAAAAAATTGTGGATACACAGCTGAGATCTTTCTTGGACAATGCTAGATTACTCAACCCAATGCAGTCTGGCTTTAGAGCAAAGCACAGTACAACCACGGCGCTGGCAAAAGTTACTAATGACTGGCAATGGGATCTAGACAACAGAAAATTCATTTGTGCCGTGTTTCTGGACCTCAGTAAGGCTTTCAACACTGTCGACCACTGCCTGCTCTTCTCCACCTTAAAAACTATAGGCATTGGCTCAACCTCACTGGGATGGTTCCAAGACTACCTCTCTGATAGACAGCAACAAATTAAGGCTGATGGAGAGCTTTCTCCACTTAAAAAGAGGTGTCCCTCAGGGCTCCATACTGGGCCCATTACTGTTTGCCATCTATATCAACAGCTTGGACGTAGGCATCAAGGATGCCGGTATCCACTTGTTTGCTGATGACACGGTGCTCTACTTAAGCCCGGAATCTCCTGAAGCTGTCTGCGCTGAGTTACAGACTGACTTTAATACTCTGCAGCACCAGCTCCTTAGCAAAAAGTTACTACTAAATGCAAAAAAAAAACAAGGCCATTCTTTTCTCACCGTCAGGCCCAGGGGCTTACTCTGCTGTCGCTAGTCTATTACCATCAATCTCTACTTTATTAGGAGAAAATCTTGAATTTGTGCCTAAATTCAAATACCTGGGTATTTGGCTAGACAACAAACTCTCTTTTGTGGAACATACAGAAGAACTGCTGAAAAAACTGAGGCAGAGACTTGGTCTTATTTTCAGAATTCAATGCCTCTTGACCACAGATGCAAAAATCTATGTTCCTTTCATTAATTGACTATGCCGACTTCATTTAAGGCCATTGCCCTGCCTCATATCTCGCAAAACTGGATGTATTATATCATAGAACTCTGAGATTTATAACTGGCCTCCCATCTGGGATCCCATTCACATATCTGGAATGTGTAGTATGGTATAGGCTGCCCACCCATTGGCTCACGCTGTGGACCAATGGGCATACAGCCCTACCAACGGTGTTAGTCGGAGGACGGCAGGGTGGCAGGCGGGTGGGGTGCTGCCACCCGCCGCTGACCAGGGGGGAGCGGGGCAGTGGGATTCAGTGGGCAGGTGGGGTGGGGGGTCCACTGGACCACCAGGGATATTGGGGATAACTTTTTTTACTTAGCCCATGATCGGGCGGGCAGGTCCACTGGACCACCAGGGATTTTGGGAATAAAATGTTTTACTGAGCAAGCAATCAGGTGGGCAGGTCCACTGGACCCCCAGGGATTTTGGGAATAACATTTTTTTACTTAACCCACGATCGGGCGGGCAGCAGTCCACTGGACCACCAGGGATTTTGGGGATATAATTATGTTACTGAGCCCACAATCGGGTGGTCAGCAGTCCACTGGACCACCAGGGTTATTGAACAGATTAATCATTTTACATTACAAATGCCCGTGATCGGGCAGACAGTGGTCCACTGGACCACCAGGGATATTGGACAGATGTCTTATTTTTTTTTTAAAATGTCTGCGATCGGGCATGGGGGGGCTGCCAGGTGCAGCCGGAGCTCGGTGGCCACCCACAGGTGGCAGCTGCCGTGTTGCACCCTGCAATGCAGCAGCTCACCTGTGGTTGGCCATCAGTTGTTCCTTTTTTTTTTTTTGGATCAACTTTGTGCTGGCACAGGTAGGGGTTTCACATGCATGGCTTGCACCAAGTTTCAAGGTTTGCATCATTTATTTGCATCAACACTAAAAAACATGATCGATGTGGCAAGTATAAAAGCAGCAAAATAGGTATAACAATTTAAAGAGATTACAGTGATAGGAGACATGAGAGGAACATAGAGTGAGAAATAATTGCATAACAAGCTAATTCTCACACTGAGTAGGAACACTGACATCGTAAAGCACAAGAGCGTAGCATGAGTGCTGTATTACAGTCTTGTACCTATGATGTATAAAAAAAACACTTGTTCTAAACACTCAAGGTGGATTTTTGTGTAAAATACAGCATGAGCATCATATTTAAAAAACAAATAAATGAGACTTGCAGTCTTTTTCTGTTTTTCATATGAGTGGTGACTGGTGAAGTCCTTGGGTGTGTTTGGAAGAAAAATGAGGTTTCATCTACTTGAATTTTTTCTCCAGTCTAAGGATTTACCAAGTTGTTGCCTGATATAGTAGATACTTCTTTGCTATCAACTATAATTTAAGTTTTGGTTGCTGCTGAACTTGATGGCCCAGGTTCAGTTTTTGAAAACATCTAGGCGGGATATTGATATTTCAGTCAAGGGTGAATATCACCAGTAATGTTATCTGGCAATTCCTGGTTTCGGTTACTGGTTGTAAAATGACTCACAGGGCATCAGTGTAGCATCAGCGGCTCCTGCTCGCAGCTGATCTTGATGAGCATTCAAAGTTGTTCTGTTCTGAAAAAAAGTTGTTCTTAATGTTCTAATGTTAAGAACAACTTTTCAGAAATTCGGAAAAAAGATGCTTAAAGAGCATTATAAGTTAATATAGATAGACAAACTCCCAGGGCACAATGGGCAGTATGGGCCTGCCCTTCATCACAAATGTGTGTCATTTATATTGCTGCAATTTGATGCCATTATAATGGAATGACATAGTAAATAAACATTAGGGAGAAAGAGGGCAAATAACAGTTCAGGCACCAAGAAACAAACACATAGACAACTAAACAGTTTAGAATATATACTTTTAAAGAGCTACAGACACCTCAAAGAAAACATAATAATTAG
Organism: Neoceratodus forsteri; assembly: GCA_016271365.2. Lineage (NCBI taxonomy): Eukaryota > Metazoa > Chordata > Ceratodontiformes > Ceratodontidae > Neoceratodus > Neoceratodus forsteri. The sequence continues at coordinate 408,678,639 of CM028133.1, read as the reverse complement.
GTACAATTCTGCCTGCATTCCAATTATATTTTATATATTTCTCCTTCCCATAATTTTTTACTAAAGAAATGTATATGAATATATGATTGTTGTCCTTTACAGTTCATTTTGAGTCCATCTGTCTCTATAGTTTACTTCCTACTTCAAGTCATAATCCTCTGTTGTGACATCAGAATCTGTTGTCATGGGAGTAACTGTGTTATCACAAGCAGTGCTCTATGACTTCAGGTAGGGAGAAAGCATCAGTAACAGATGAATTCTTCAGGAGCAAAGAACCTGTTTTCATGCAGATGACCTCAGTACAAAATAATGGAGAGGAGAAATGCAGAACTAATAATAAATACAAGCTGGACAGTGCCTAAATATGTTTTTATTAAAGTTCTCCTGAACGTTTCACCAGCTCTTTAAATGTCAAAAGCCTCCAGAAAAAAACAAACTCTGGCCAGAGCTGATAGGGCTGTGAAGTGCTACCAAGTGGCAAAAGTTACATATGTGCATAGAACTTATTCAATGCCCAGGTGTAACTTGACCATATGTTGGAGGTATTGCACGAGATTTTCAACATGGCCTTTTTTGGACCCCTCCTCATGAAAAGTGCCAGTGCCATTTTCTTCAATTGTCCCAAAAGGTGATTGCGCAGACCAAATGTGCTATTCTGCACCACAGGTATGAAAACACATTTTGAGCAGGTTCTGGAAAATGGCAGTTGTACTGTTGTGAAGGAGGTATACAAAAATGGCAATGTTAAAAATGTGAAGTGAAAATATTAAAAATTGGCAACGTTAGGAGCCTACATAGAAAGTGCATAATGCAGGCTCATAACACAGTCATTTTTTTGGAATTTTTTCACCAAATTTTCCACATGGCTTTTTTGGACCCCTCCTCATGAATAGTGCCAGTGTCATTTTTTTCAATTGTCCTGAAAGGTGATTGCTCTGAGCAAATGCGCTATTCTGTGCCACGGGTGCGAAAACATGTTTTGGCCAGGTTGTGGAAAATGACAGCTGTACTGTTTTGAAGGAGGTGTGCAAAAATGGCAATGTTAAAAATGTGGAGTGAAAGTTTTACAAATTGGTGACATTAGGAGTGTGCACAGAAACTGTGCAATGCATGCTCATAATGCAGTCATTTGTTGGAATTTTTTCACCAAATTTGCAACATGGGCATTTTGGGACCATACCTCATGAATAGTGGCACTGTCATTTTGTGAATTGGTCCTGAAAGGTGAATCTGCACAGTGACCTGAAATCACCTTTCTGGAAAGAGTAACAAAATGACAGGGACAGTTTTCATGAGGTGGGGTCCAAGAACCCCATGTTGAAAATTTGGCCCCAAAAGTCCAAAAAATGGCTGAGATATCAGCATAAGTTGAAACCCCCATTGAATGGCTGCATAGCATGCTTACCTTTAATTTTTCAGTTCACAGTTAGGCTTTGAAGGGTGTAGACTTGTTCTGGTCCAGAGAAGATGGCAGTCCTGACCTCCGGAGGTAAGTATGGAGTGGGGGTGTGTGGGGAGGTGGGTGCTCAGTTAGGGGAAGGGGGAGGGGGACTGCAGCGATGATGAGGGATCGTTTTCAGTTTTACAGGGGGAAAAAAGCAAGGAGGGACCATTTTCTAATTTACAAGAACAAAAAAACCCCAACAAATTTCATCATACTAGGGTGGCCTCTCAGTGTGCCACATGACTGGGTAAGGGGGTTGCACAGGATGCCGACATGGGGATTGGGCACCCCGATGTCAGAAATGATGTGGGGAGGGGTGCAGCAGGGAACATACAACAGGAAAACGAGGGGTCATTTTCTACTTTTCAGACACATAAAAAATAACATTATCGCACACTGGCGTGGGCTTCCAGTGTGTGACATGAATTGGGGGGATTGTACTACAGTGAATGGCATTGTGCCATTCACAACATGACGGAACCCATAGAACTGCGCATGTGCACGAGTCATGCACATGCACAGTTCATGCATCAGAATGTGGAAGTAACAGACAAAATAATGCAGCAGTTATTCCATACGCCGATCATAGTGGAAGGTTTAAGCTCTGTTGGGCTTTTGGAAGGATACTTCCAAATGTCCAGCGGAAGCTTTTGTGAGATCGGCCATTTTCAGAGCTACAGAGCTCTTGCAAAATGGCTGTAGGCTCCATCCACAGCCCTAAAAATGGATTAATTGCATGCACTAGCTGAGAAAGAAAGATTCACCCTAATAGTTATCACAGAAACTTGGTGGAGCAGGCAAAATATGTGGGGAAGAAATATTGAGAGGTATACTCTTTTGTACAAAAATAGACACAACAAAAAAGATGGAGGAATAACACTTTATACAAAAGAAGGTTTACAATCTCTTGACATAATAACAAACATCAAGAGGGAATCACACACAATGGAAACATTATGGATTAAAATTATTAGCAACCACTCCAATGCATTCATCATAGGTCTATGTTATGGATCTCCAAATTCTATCAAAAAAAAATCAGCTCAACAAGGGCACAATTCACAAAACTTTGTGAACCACAGAAAGTGCTTGAGCAATGATTGTGCAGAGTTTTCATGGCACTGCAATTCACAAAAGGCCATCTAGCGGGGGAAAAGCAGTTAGCATGACTGAAAAAAAAAATAATATAAGAGTGATGGAAAGGGAGGGAAGGGGCCATTCATACAGTTGCAATGCTATTCACATAGCATTAGCTCTGTGCAAAGGGCCTTGCACAGCACATAGTGTGGTACTAAATACCACATATAAAAAGATCCTCTTAATCCAGGCAAAGCCCAGAGGACAGGTGAGGTACTGCAGGCAACAGCAGAATGGTGGACACTACACCACAGCTACTATTCATGTTAGTGGAGGCCCTCCAGGATGAGCAATGGCAACAGGGATATCCTGGGCCCATCTGTCACCGGTGGAGGCACCCTGCTGCACACAGGCAGTTCTGACCATGGGTTTCCATTGAGGCAATGACCGATGAGTGGGTAGGGGGTTACCCACGAAGGTGCACCAGTAAAAATAGCAATGTCCTTTAGGGCACCTATAGTAGAGTGACAAGAATAATGGCACAAGTAACTACACAGATACACAGTCAGGTCAAATGTCAGTAACCACAGCAGACCCATATAAGTGCAACAGTACTGCAGGCAGAAACAACAACCTGCCGTACCAGAGAAACTCACCTTGACAGCACTGTTAAGTGTATATTGTGGGATGCTCTGCTCCCTGCAACCCCCAATTTAGGGGGCTTTGCCCCATGCACCCCACAAAAATTAATATAATAATCTCTGAGGCTGAGCAGCACTGAACACAGGGGAAATTATAGGTCAAGTGAAAAAAAAATGCTGGGAGCCTAAGGATGCAAGCACAGTGCAAAGTAGGCACTGCTACTAAAAAATTAAAAAGCACACAGCTGTGACACAGTAAACTTCACACACGCGGCACTCTAGAGATGTGTAGCTCTGAAAGGTACCAAATGTCACAGTGCCCCCATAACAAAGCACTCTAGCAACCAAAATGACCAAATCAGTTATGATCCCCTGTCCACACCCACATTACATCGCCCTAACAAAGGCATACTCCTGGTCAGCTGGCACTACCTCAGTTGGGCTATGCTCAGGCAGCTGTGCTAACTCCTGTATGAAGACCTGCACAGTACCATCCAGCACAACCATGCCCTGACAGTGGAGGTGAAGGTGACTGCAGCCATGTGCCTCCTGGAAACAGGCACTTTCCAAACACCCATTAGGGATACCACCAGACTTTCACAGCCATCCACCTCAGGCCTGCTGGCCAAATTCATAGATGCTTTGCTGCCACACACAATTGAATTCATAGTATTCCCTAGCATCGTAGTGGAGTGAACAGCAGCAATGCAGCAGTTTTACTGACTAGGGCACTTGCCATGAGTACTCAGTGCAAGCAATTGCACCCATGTGGCCCTCTGTGCACCACCTGGCCTGGAGTCAGAAGCCTACCTAAACAGGAAAGGATACCACTCCATAAACTGCCAGGTGGCATGTGATGCCACAGGGAGCATCACCAATGTGCTGGCACGTTACCCCGGAAGCACACACAACTCTTTCATCTGGCACAATTCCATCCTGTGCCTGAGATTTGAAGGTGGTGATATAACCAGTGGACATCTTGTGAGTGAGTATGCTCTGAGGAACAGGACATTACTCCCCTGTGGGGTACACAGGAATGCATTTCAGGGTGGGAGAAGTGGATGGGAACCCCAAAAAGCTTCCGGAACATGGGCAGACATCAACTACCAAGAACAAGGCAAGGACCACATATGTAGGTGTCTGGTACAGGTGACTGTATGTGGTTCAGAATGCACAGCAGCACAGTACAGCAAACCCCTGTAGGGAACACAGGTATGAGTGTCAGGGTTGGGGGAGGGGGTGGGAGCCCCAAGAGGGTTATGGAACGTGGGCAGACATCAACTACTAAGAACAAGGCAAGGGTCACATGTGTAGGTGTGTGGTACTGGTGACAGTGTGTGGATGAGAACGCACTGTAGGACAGGGAAGCAAATCCCTGTGGGGTACACAAGCATGCATCCCAGGGTGGGGGAGTGGGTGAGAAACCCACAAAGGTCTCAGAATGTAGGCAGTCATCAACTACCAAGATCATGTCAAGGCCCACATATGAAGGTGTCTGGAACAGGTGACAGTGTGTGGTTGAGCATGCTCTGCAGGACAGTACAGCAATACCTTGAGGGGTACACAGGCATGCGTCCCATGGTGTGGGAAGGGTGTGTGAAAACCAAGATAATTACAGGAATGTGGGCTGAAGGTCACTACCAAGAACATGGCATGGCTCACATATGAATATGTCTATTACAGATGACAGTACATATCCCCTGCGCCCCTGGCTCCTCACCCCTGTCCTACGTTCCATGTCCGAGGGTGAGGAAAGATACAATGAGGCACACACTACCACATTTAACATCATTAAGCGGGTCTTTGGCACACTCGAAATGCATTTCTTTTGCCTGGAATGCTCTAGTGGTGCCCTACAGTACACACCTTAGAAGGCCTGTGGGATATTCCTTGCCTATTGTATGCTATACAACATGGCACATTCCTATGGAATAGGGCTGCTGGTCCAAGAGGAACAGACAGCACCTGACACGGAGCCTGAGGAGCAGGAGATAGCACAGAAGGTACAAATAAGAGATCTGCGCATGGCATGGAGGGCCCAAGAGCAAAGAAACAGCATCATACAACAATTAGAAGCCAGCAGACAGGGAGTAGCAGTCACACAAATTATGCTGCAACCAGTAAATGTTTATTTACTATACGTGAAAACACACAGGGAACTTTAAACCATACTAAGGAACTGGTATTTGACAAATGAATATCAAAGATACACAATATGTACAAACTGTCACATCCAACACAAGTGTCATATATAACAAACACAAAACCAGTATACAGGTTAACTGAACAAAAGAATAACTAGTGGAATACAACAACAACAATACCCCTGACAGAACGTATAGCAGCAATGAACAGCATATGGCAGGGGACAGTGTAAAAAAATACATGAACCAAAATATGCACATTTACCAGGCCCGCTTAAACCCTTGCAGGAGGGCATGTACAACACACAGACACCTAAGTATAAAGGCACCCATGCACAGGACCCAGATTGGGGTGGGGTGGGTGACCCAGCTATTTCCACTTGAGGCCACCATGGGTTCGGACAGTGGAGTGATGTTAACCACAGAGAGAGGGTGTAGTGGCCCCAGAGGAGGGTGTCACTGAGTGTGAAGACACATGGGCCTGGGGCATCATCCAGGATCTTGAACGGCCATGCAGGGTACTGGATGCCCACATTGACATGCCTTGGCCAAGGGTGCATAATCTGCCAGGGTATGTGGGCATCGCCTGCATGCTGCCACTGTCTGATTTTGCACACCTCAGTGTGCATCCGTCTTTCGGATGAGACGTTAAACCGAGGTCCCATCTGCCTGGATTGGTGGTAGTTCAGGTGGATGTTAAAGATCCCATGGCACTTCTCGAAAAGAGTAGGGGAATTTCCCCAGTGTTTCTGACCAAATTTCCCTCATTCACTAAACAAAATACCACCAACAGCTTAATCTGGTTCAAGGTCACTTGGCATTCATCTGTATCCCCCTCCCACGGGTTGTGCCTGAAAATAGGCAGGATTTGTCTAGTGCACTTACCTGGTCAACAAAAACTAAATAAAAAAAAATAAAAATGTGCACCACGGCCCACTCTGGGACATAGGACTGTGCCCACTGTCTGCAGAGGGGCTGCAACCATGGCACCATCTGCCAAGCAGTGCACTGCCCAAACAGTCCACCACCTGTGGAAGGTCTCCAAACATCTGCCCAATGGCATCCAGGAGGTGTTCCTCACACTCCTGGGCATGCTGCATGTCCTGGCAATGTTGTTGCTGGTGGAGGGTGAGGTCCTGTTGCAGCAGGTCCCAGATCTGTTCAAGGACCCTGAGGGAGGTAGCCTGGGTGTCTACGGCAGAGCACATTATCTGATGGGTGCTCTGCTCAGACTGCTGCAGCACATTAGGCACAGGTTCTGGAGGAGGAGTAGGCAGACATATAGGCCAGGTAACCAAGTGGGTGTCCTGAACACTGATGGCTAGCAGTGGCAGCCTCATGGAAGGTGGTGGATGTGCACCACCCTACGTACCCTGGACTGTGTTGTCCCCAGACAGGGCAGGCACCCTTGCCTCTGTCTGGTGTTGGGGACCACTGCTGTGGAGGACTGTGGATAGGGAGGGCTGTGTGGCAGAAGAGAATGTGATGGGCATGGAGGTGTAGGATGCCAAGGTCGGGTCCTGTGTGAGGATCCATGAGGTGGTGGTAGTGGTAGCCACTGCTCCAGGATGTGTTACATCAGCTGGAGTTGTATTTGACAAAACGGCCTGCTCTAATGGGGACACATAGCTGAACAGCTCCTGGCTGGCCACAAAGGTTTCCATTTCACTTCCCCCAGTGGACTCCCCACTGCTGTCCTCTAGCAGTTCTGGACCAGTGATGGAGGGATCTTTAATGCCACTTAGATGGCGCTGGTAAGACAGCCACTGTCATTGGGGGAACCAAAACCGGAGTTGCAGGGACAAAAACATGTAGGTGAGGGTATGCCTGTGATACATGTCAATGACAGGCAACAGAATGGTGGTGTACTATGAGCCTGATGGTGAGGTGTACAGGGGCACAGTCTGAGCATGCTATTGGTGCAGGTTGTAGAAGTGTGGAATATTTACGGATGTCCAGACAGTAGTTAAGATGCATAAAAAATGCATAAAAATGCGTTTGTCATTTTATTTTCAAAAACAAAATCAAAGAAAATAATAATAAATAAAAATAAAGTTCACAGAAAGGAAAAAATCAGTGTTAGCTCCAAACCCATCAAACACAGGAAATACTTCTTTCCTCAAGCTCCTGAATAATGTATTTTCCTTCCATCAATAGAATGTAGTACTTGTGTGAAAAGCCTACACACAACCTTCTAGACCTGTGGTCAGTCAAATACTGACCCACCTCTCTAGATTTATCCCCTTGTGGAGAGTGTTTATAATACCTAAGTCTATGACCTCATAACCATGTGACTCTAATTAAGAAAGAAGCTAACCTCTGCTCTTTCTAAGAACTCCCACACTGGTTTGTGGGTACTTATCAGGACACATACATTTTGGTACTTGTATATTTCTTAACATCCATCACATAACAGGCTCTACAATTCTTTCTAGACCTTAATTTACAGGAGGGGGCATGGGTTGGAGTTAAGCCCTTCCCTCTTATGTGCCATCATCCTCTGTAGTCTCTATAAAGTCAGTCATTTCATGGGCTGCTAGCCCTATAATAGGAACTTCCTGGGTAACAGATAATTCAGGTAGTTATCACATTATTATTTATATGCAGAGGGAAAAACAACATGGTTAAATATTTTAAGTGAATCTCTAACCTTAGCAGAGAACAACAGATAAGGGTCATGCTCCCCATCTGTGTTCCTGCAAGGTTAAGATTCCACTTAACACTATTCCACAGAAGAATTGCTTATTTCACGAAAAATAACCTCATTTCTCATATCTATCTCTAATAAAGCACATACATTTCTTTTCTAGGGTTGCACTAAGCCATTTTATCACATTGGGAGCTTTCTCCTTAAGCATTCCCTCTCTGATGGCTGCAATTTCAGCCGACGGCTGATTTGTGTCTTTTTGGCCTGGTGCCACCTATAGCTCTTCACTACATCTCTGAGGCCAATAAAGTTAAACAAAAACCCATTTGTTTATTCTTTTTTTTTTTTATATTCTTTATTTTTCAGGTCAGTATTACAGCAGGAATACATATGTACATCAATTTCATTGCTCATGATATACACATACAGTGGAAATTCATATGTTACAGGACATTCTATCCAGTTTAAGCCATTTGTACAAATCATTTTGGACATGTAACATCTATTGGCATCATACAATTGATAATGAACTACATGTGGGAAGAGAGATGTAGGTACCAAGGGGCTCATCACATCAGGGGATAAATGAATCATCTAATGGAGAAATATAGAGGACCCAAGACCTCCAATAAATTTCAAACTGGGGAATACGGTCAGCTCTTTTAGCAAACAGTCAATCCAGAAAATAGATCTCTGACACTATTGAGTGCCAGTGAATTAAAGGTGGGACCGTGGACTTCCGCCATAGGCGGGTGATCACCTTCTTAGCTGCAGCCAAATATAAATAAAGTTTGCTTTTTTTGGAGGTACTAAACCTTCTTCCCCTATGTATAACAGAATAATTTGATTTGTTAAAACCAAATCTGTATCAGTTAATACTTGAGGACTCCTGGCAATATCTTTACAGTACTGGGAAATTTTCGGGCATGAAAATAGAATATGGGAGGTATTAGCCTCCACCTGCCCACAGTCTCTCCAACACTTTCCTGAGTTTCCAGGTAGGAATTTAGCTAGTTTATCTGGAGACATAAAGAAATGCATGCAGCATTTCCAAATATATTTGAGCCAATAGGGGGGGCTGAAGAAGCCTTCATGGATGGAATAATTGGCTCTAGCCATTTATCATATGTAATCTGAGTATTTAATTTTTTATTCCATTTGGTCAGAACATTCTCTGTGGTCAGCTTCCAATTTTCCCTCAAGGCTCTGTAAAGCTGACCAATTAATTGTGTTGGGAGTTTTCCCTCAATTGCCTCAATTATCAGATTCATCAAGTTAGGCTTCAGGAAGGGAAGGGCCAATCGAGTGGAACCCAAATCCATTAGATATGAGTGTATCTGTAAAAATCTAAAGTGATGAGTGAAAGGGAATCCAAATTTAGACAGTAGGGAGGCAAAGGGCATCACCCCATGTATATCTACAAACTGGTAAAACATCGAAAGGCCTAGTTTATGCCACTCCTCATATGTATGGTCTTGGCTGGCTGCTATGAACTGCTTTTCCCTAGTCACCAGTCGAAAATAAAAAAAAAGCTCTGCAAGTTCCCAAGCTGACCTAATTTCATACCATATTTTTAATATGTTATGGGTCCCCCACATAAAGTCCCTTAAAGATGGAATAGAGTCTAATGGAGAAAACAAAACAGGGAATATATTGTGAAGGTCATTCAGGGTAAATTCAATTCATTTTCATGGATGCATAGTATGTCTATTAAGCCAAATAAGAATGACTTTAGATGTTGTGGCTCTATGATATTCTTTTAGATTAGGGAGATTTAAACCTCCTTTGGCAATAGGTGATTGCATGGATGACCATTTTATCCTAGAGTGTTTCCCAGCCCAGACAAACCTGGAGAATATTCTATCCCAGTGAAAAAAATAAAATCTGGATGGAATTAAAGGTAAAGTTTGAAAAAAGTATAAGATCTTCGGAAAGACTGTCATTCAGATAGTCTGGGTACGCTGATGGAATGATAAGTGCAAATGTGCCCACCTTCCCGTTAGTTGTTCTATGGCAAAAGTCACAGGCTCCAGGTTCAGGAGCTCTAAAAGGTCCAGGTCTCTGGGAACTACGACTCCCAGATATTGGATTCTATTATTTCGCCATCTGGCTGGTAACAGAGCACTCAGACCCTGGGTTGGGACAAAGTTGAGAGGAAGAATCTCTGTCTTTTGAATATTAATCTTATATCTAGCAACCTCCGAGAACCTCTTTATCACCTCTAGAATGGCCGGCACCGAGCTTTCAGGGTCTAATAGGGTTAGCAATATATATATTGTCCACATATAATGAGAGAGTAAATTCTCTCCCCCCCTAGATGTATCCCATGAATGTAAGGATTTCACCTAATGGCCTCTGCCAGTGGTTCAATACATAAAGCAAACAAAAGTGGGGAAAGTGGGCAACCCTGACTAGTCCCTCTGCCCGGATGTATCCTCTCTGATAGCTGACCATTCACCTTGATATATGCCTTTGGAGAGGCAAATACCCTTCTTAGCAGGGAAATAAATTCCCCTGGAAACCCAAACTCAGAGAGGGTCCTCCAGAGGAAAATCTAGCTAACCCGGTCGAAAGCCTTGTCTGCATCCAGGCTGACAAAGGTTGCCAGGATTTTTCTCTTATTCACATAATCAAGGAGATGTACTGTTCTTCGGATATTGTCCGAAGTTTGTCGATTCTGGACAAACCCTGATTGATCTGGATTCACTAGTTCGGGAATCAGTTCTTCTATTCTATGAGTCCATATAGACATAAACAACTTATAATCCATATTGAGTATGGATATCGGTCTATATAAAATAACTAAATCTGGGGTTACCTTGTTTCAACACCAGAGAGATATTAGTAATCCCAAGGGGGCTGGAACCTCCCTCCTGAATCTCCTGAAATAACTTAACTAAAACAGGAGCAATTTGTTTGTAAAAAGGTTTATACCATTCTGTTGGCATTCCATCCGGGCCTGGGGTTTTTAAGGTTTTACCATCTGTTACCACTCTTTTAAGTTCTTCCATCCTAATCGGGGCCTTCAGTCCACATCTACTGGCAAATGGGGAAGAGTGAGGGAGTGAAAAAAGTTCTCCAACTTACTCAAATCAGCTAGTACAGGGGCGGTATATAGCTGGGAATAATAATTCTTAAAGCTGTTATTTGTTCTGTGTGAGTTACTTGGGTATTAGACATAGAATCAGTTAAGTGTGAAATGATGTAGCTGTCCTCTGCCCTCTTAATCTTCTAGCCAGGTTCCGAGACCCTTTTGGCCCTCCCTCAAACCTATATAATTTCAAAAAAAATAAAGCCTGTTGTGTTTTCTCATCTAAAAGCTTTTGTAAACTTGCTTTTATTTATTCCATTTGTGTCCTAATCTCTTCAGTTATAGGGACATAGGCCTGTAGGTCTCTCAATTCACCATGCAGCTTAGTATATTGCTTTTCCCAGTTTTTTCCTAGCCGCTGCATAAGCTATGATCTCCCCCCGAATCACCACCTTGATTGTATCCCACAGTATAGATGTGGAGACCTCTCCTCCTGAGTTTTCTTCAATTACCTGGGAAATTTTAGCTTTGAAGCTATCTCTAAAGGGTTTGTCCTTTAAAAATGAAGTACTCAGACACCACCCAGTGGTTTTCTTAGGAATTTTAAAATCTAGTTTCAAAAATGAGGTGAATGATCAGAAAGGAATCTGGGACCAATTGTCAAGTCCTGTAAGTAATCTGTATGTTCCTGATTAATAAAAAAAATAATCAAATCTGGAATGGGAGTCATGACGAGGACAGTAAAAAGTATAACCCCTTGTTGATGGATAAAAAAACCTACAGACATCGGTCATGGCAACTGCTTCCATATTAGTCCTGAAATACTTCGGGCTGGGGAATATCTATGTTTATGTGGGGCTGATGAATCTAAATGGGGGTTCAAGGTAAGATTAAGATCCCAACCCATAATCAAACATCCCTGAAGATTGTCTATTAATTTGCCAAAGAATCGTTTCAATACTGCTACTGGGATCATTGGAGGAAAGTACACATTTACCAGTGTTACCTGTTTCCCAAACAATGTCCCCTTAAGGATCACATATCTTCCCTGAGGATCAGTGAGCTGTGAGGATAGCTGAAAAGGGGAGGTCCGGGGAATCCTAATTGCTACGCCACGTTGTTTTCCACTAGGGAAAGACGAAGCATATACCTGATACCTCCCCCTTCCAATAATTTGGAATGTTCGACGTCTGTCAGATGGGTCTCCTGTAAATATATGACATCAGATAAATGTTTCCTTAGGTATTGTAAGAGTCTTTCTCTTTTAATCAGGTTGTTCAACCCGTTTATATTAAGGGACAACACCCTAATAAATTGAGTCGCCATTATAAAAAATGATGTTGCATTTGGATCTTCCCCCTGCACCTCTTCCCCTTCCATTCCACCTGTAAAATAGGAGGATATAATTTGGATCTACTGTGAAGGAACATTATAATATTTTTCCTTAAGATTGGTTCATAGCCCTTAACCCCTTGCCACGCCCCCCCCAAAAATGATTCCACCCATGTGTATCTTTAATTTGAACATTACTGTCAACCCTGCTGTCCTGCTATAGCTGTAAATACAATTGAAAAAATGAAGCAACTTTTTTTTACATATTTTAAATGTGTTAGTCTGTACAAACTGTACAGCCAACTATGTAGACCAAAATTCGAAGAGAAACCCCACCTCATCACTTGAACTATGTACATCTAATGCAACTTCCAATGTAGGGGAGATTCTTTGCCTTCTCCCTAAATGTTCCTCCAGACCAACAGAAGGAACCGGAGGTAGTCCGGGTGCATGCTGCTCTTGGGCCTCCAGAGGATGTAAATTCCCTCTAAGGTTAGAACAAAAAATGGGCAGAAAGTAAAAATTAATTCCCAAAATAAAACAAAATGTAAGGTTTTGCTGCCCTTCTAACTTAGACATAAGCCTAATAGCCTGGTGGTAATCGCAGGCTCCCCCCTCATCTTCAGATTGTAATTTTCTTTTGTAAACATTAGGCTGTCATACATATCTCCTATTAATTGTACACTAAACCCTCCTTCTTTTACCTTCATTTACTTCTCCTTATAGTTATAAAGCCATATATATTTGCACGAAACTGAAATAACTGAGATCTGTTGTAGGCCTATTTATACCAGCCCGAGATTGTCCCTGCTCAACGTCCTGGATCCGGGTCTCGACCCCAGTTACGTTAGTCTCTGCAGTTAAAATCTCCAAAAGTCTATCTGTAGGCTAGATTCACTGAACACTTCTCCGTGTTTTTCTGAGTCTAAGTCAGGTTCTGCCATGAGTGAATCTGCGAAATGTAGCAAGTCGGCTCTTCTGACTGTCCAGTCTCTGCTCTCCCTCTTGTCAATGTTCCTCACGTGGAGTCACTATCTGCCATCTTGGTACCCTCGACGAGACCATGGGTCTTAACACAGCCCTCTTCTTAATCTGGATCCCCATTTTGAGGAGCTCTTCCCTGGCCTCCTCTGCAGAGTGAAACTCCTTCCTGCCTGTCAGGTGCTGCACAACAAGGCGAGCAGGGTAAGGGGTGGAAAATTTAATATTTGTCTCTTTTAAAACTGGGAGAATGTCTGCATATGCCCTCTGATTCCTCATGGTTTGGGGGGCATAATCATTACCTAAATAAATTCTAGTCTCTCCATAGAACATCTTTCCTTTACGCCATGCTACTGACAATATCTTTTCTTTTACTGCATAACTGAGGAAGCGGAGTTTTATAGACCACGGTCCAGCATTTGGATTGTTAGGTTGTGGGCCCAATGCCCTGTGGGTTTGCTCTAATTCCAGCAGCATATCTGAGGGCAATTCTAAGTCTGTTTTCAGAACAGTTGTGATGAAATCAGGGAGAGCCTGGCCCTCTGAGCCCTCCAGAATACAAAAATTCAAATGTTCTTACATCTAGCCCTATTCTCTGCATCTTCTTGTCTGGAATGGAGGAGAGCATATTGATCTTGCAGTTCGTGTAAAGACTCCTCGATGTCATCCACCCTATTTTCTACTACAGCGATCTGCCTCTCAGTGGAGTCTGTTCGTTGCTCTAAATTAGTCACATCTCTTCGCAGCTCCCCATACATATCTTTTATTTATACTTGAAATGCCAGCAATTCTTTGTATATTGTATCAAGCTTCACTCATTTATTCTTTATTTTGCCACAGGCTGCAGTAATCTGTTCAGTGATTTCAGATGGGGCCACAGAGAGCTCGGAGTCGGAGGCCTCCCGGGCCAACATTGTGGCTGCTGGATCTATTTTTTCCCACTTTCTTCTGTTTACAAGTAAGTAGATTTTGTATCATTTTAGCTGTAGTCCCTGCAATTATACTTCTTTCTGGATCCCAAAGACAGTAAAACTTGATGATTGTTAGGGATTTAGTGAGGGGGATTGCGGAGCTCATGACTAGACCGCCATCTTGGTTCTTGGCTCCACCAGAAGCCCCATTTATTCATTCTTGAGGACACTACAGGGATTTATTTCAACCTGCCTGTAGTGTCCTGCATTTAATTTGAGAAAGCAGCCTCCTCTGTATTGTATCTGCGAAGCGGATATAATAACAGCACATCTGGGCATCGGGGGAAGTTGCTCCATGGCAATTGTACACAGCTGCACTTCCTCCTTGCAGCTGAACAGATGTTCCCTTTCTTTTCTTCACCACAGCAAGCATTTTCAGTTTAGAGCTCAGTTGCTCAGTTTCAGGGAGTTTCCTGCATGATTGTGCCAGGAGTCCATCACTAGGGTGCGAGCGTGTGAATGTGTGATCATGCGCACACTTCGCCACCACTACCACTCGCTCGCTCACTTTCAAAGTGCAAAGTGTTGCTTCATTGAAAACAAACATGTACATCTGTTTTTAAGCATACAGAGGCATCAGAGACATGCCATTTATAGAGAGCAGGAGATTTATGCAAAGCTTCTTATGAGGGTTATACTGCTTTCTTTATTATTCACTGAGGTTTGCTGGAGACAGCTGCATAAGGGCAATTACATTATATCAAGAACCCTATGCCATTTTACAAGCAATTGCTCAATAATTCTAAGGATCTTTGAGATGCAAAGGAGTTAATTAAGGGCATAAAGAACAGTAAAGTAAAGAGGTAAAAGATTGCCAAGTTGGCCACCCTGACAAGAAATTTAGGATAGATATAGAAAACAGTAGAAGACAGGGTAGAGTGAATAAGAAAACGAAAAGGTTGCCTCTGGAAAGACTTCTATATAATCCTTTAGTCTTCATAACAGGACCCCCTGTTACACCTTCCACCACAAGAAGGCAACATATTATTTTATTTTTGTTGGCTGAGACCCTTCACCCTAGGAGGAGTTGGAACTTCATCCCACCCACTCCAGAAGTTCCCCTCAGGGACCCTTAATAACTAAATCTGCACAATTGCAGTACTTAATGTGCCATCAGAATTACTGTACAGAACTATTCCCTGAGGTTTACACTACACACAATTATATTATATTACCCAAAACAAAACAACTGTTTCTTATTTTTTCATTTTGTCACCTTCAGTATGCTCTCAACACCATATCTGGATAGGTAATACACATTTTGATGTTTTTCCCCAGACCTGTGTTTTACAGTAAAATTATATGGTTGCAATGACAGGTAACACTGCATAATCCACATGTTCTTATCCTTCATTTGGTTTAACCAACATAGCGGATTATGGTCTGTCATTACCACAAAATAATTTCCCCAAAGATAATATTTATTTTTATTTTATTTTTATTTTTTATTTATTGAATATAATTGGAATTGCAATCCTTTGAGTCACAGACAGTTCTGCAAAGGTTCCACGTCAGTTACAGAGGGTGGAGGGTAAACAATTACAGAAAATGAACATAAACAAACAGTATTAGCTTAACAGTACTGGTAGTGCAGTCCAGGCTTTATCTTAGATAACCGGTGACAGTAGTTGGCAGCATTCTAGATATCCCTTGTCAGAGACATGCAGGATGCTGTTTCATGGGATCTAGAGAGACCCTGTGTCAGGTATTTGGCCAAGGGAGAGGGTTTGAAAGCTCAAGTGGAGGGCAGTGTGTTAGCCACAGTCACATATTGCTGACTCAAGCAGTTGTGCTTTGAGGCCTGTTTTGAATAGGAAGAGACTATGGGTCTGTGAGATGGGGGGGGTAGAGTATTGAGCCAAAGAGGGGCACAGTAGTGGAAGGATCTTTGTCCAAGGGATGTTCTGCAGTGGGGGACCAGGAATGAGGAGTTTGCTGCGAGTTTTGTATTACGCCTGTGGGGGCTGCGCTGATAATAGAGAGAAGGCCGATGGGAGCTAGCTGGAGATGTATCTTTTTTGCAAGGACGCAGGAGTGGTACTTTAGTCTTCCTTGGAAGTTTAGCCAACCAGCCAAAGCACACAGCTCACAGGTATGAGTTAATCTGTCACTAGGCAGCAAGCTTTATTCAAGGCAGCGTTAATGCTACGTAGGGTGGTCGGTTCCGTAGAGCCATATATCACTATCCCATAAGATACCAGCGAGAGGATTGAGGAGGAGACTGCAAGATGCATGGCCTGTGTGGGTAAGCAGTGTTTAAGTCTGTAAAGGATGCCCACTCTAGCATTGACAACGGAGGAGAGAAGTTGTATGTGACTATGGTAGGAGAGGGAGGTGTCAATGTGATTCCCAGGTATTTAAAACATGTAACATGTTCAAGTGGGGCACCATGTGAGTTTTTGATTAGGAGTGCCGACTGACTGTGCGGGCTTTGACGGTGTGCAAAGGTCATGGACTTTGTTTTTTGATAGTTGATGATCAGGCAGGGTTCAGTGAACCAAGTTTCTAGCTCCCTGAAGAAACCCTGTAGGGCTAGTTGTCGGGCGCTCGGCTGTGGGTGTTTCCAAAACACTACCGCATCATCAGCGTAGACTAGTAGGTGACCACTGCAGGACTTGGGGAGACAGTTGAAAAAGAGGGTAAATAGTAGAGGGCTGAGTATAGACCCCTGTGGGACACCAGAGCAAACTGTTTTGCAGGAGAAGATGGTGGTGTTTATCCTGACTTGTTGTGACCGGCCTGAGAGGTAATCCTTGAACCAGGCAGTAGCCTCTGGGACCACATTAAGTTGTGAAAGGACACAAAGCAATAGCTCATGACTGACCATGTCAAATGCCTTGGTCAGATCCACATAGATCACCCCTGCTATAGAGCCTTGATCAAGGGCCTCGTGGATAAACGAGGTGAGCTCAGTAAGTGCTGTGACAGTACTGTGGCTGGTCCAGAAACCATGCTGTTCTCGGCAGAGAAGGTTGTGTTTAGTTAGGTGTTCAGTAAGCTGGTCCAAAACTATTTTTTCCAGTGCTTTGGAGAGAGGTGGAAGTATCGAAATCGGTCTATAGTTGCTTGTGTTAGTAGGGTCGCCACTCTTCAGAATAGGTGTGATTATGGCTCTCTTCCAGATTGTGGGGAACCGACCTAGGCATAGTGAGAGGTTGAGAATTTTAGTGAGATGGGGTAATGTGACATCCAGGGTCAGCCGAATGAGTTTGAGATCCAGGGAATCATTGCTGTGTCGGGTATTGGCAAGAGCTTTGGAAATGTAGTGTTTTGCCTCGAGGCAGGAGATGACTCTTAGCCTAAAGGGTATCGTATCGTTGTTACACGAGGTGTCGGTAGGAGGGTGGGGGGGGGACAGGGTTGAAGTAGTTTGGAGGGAGTATATGGGAGAGGTCCGAGAAGGCGGAGTTGAGGGCTTCTGCGATGGTGGAAGGATCCTGGGTGATATCCCCATTTACTGTGAGCTGTGTGGGGTTGGGGAAGCAGGATTTCCCACTGAGTTCTTTTATATTGTTCCAAAATTTTTTACCGTCTCCCCAGAAAGAGGTTAAGGTTTGTTAGTAGTAAGTAGCTTTCGCTTGCCGTAAGGCCCAGGTACATTTGTTGCGGGCCTCCCGGTATAGCTGTCTATCCTGTGTGCGTTGGGAGTCAAGGGCCTTATGCCATAGGTTGTCCCTTTGTTGGAGCTGATTAAGTAGTGAGTGTATGATCCAGGGTGTGGTTCTGGTTTTCACTACTTGCTTGGAGAAGGGAGCGAAAATGTCTCAGGCCTTATTGAAAGTGGTTATAAAGTGGGAGAGTGCCAGGTCTACAGACTGCGCGGTGTAAATGGGGAGCCAATTGCTGGTAGTTAGGTGGGCTTTGAGATTCTCTGTGCCTTCTCTTTTTAGTCACCTCTGCAAGGTGATTTTGGGGGGGCAGGGGGTAATTTACCCGACCACCAGCAGGTCACCGGGGAGTGGTCACTGATAGAGTCAGGGAGCACTGTGGCATGGGAGAGGTTCCGTGGTCTGTTGGTGAAGATGAGGTCTATAACGGTGGAGGTCCCTGATCTATGGTCCCTTCTGTTAGGAGAGGTGACGAGTTGGGTAAGATCGAATGCCAGGGCAGTGTATTTGAAGCTGGGTGAGGCAGGGGATAGCCAATTGACATTAAAGTCTCCCATTATAATGACGTCACTAGTATTAGGTAGGTGGAAGATACTGTGGAGGATAGAATCAAATGCGAGTTTTTGGTTGCTTGGGGGGATATAGGCCGCAGTGATGTGGAGGGTTTTGGTACCCAGACTAAGTTTGACTGTGAGTGCCTGGGCACCATATTGTGGTGTAGGGGTATGTACTTCCGTGGTATGAAGTGAGGATTTAACATAGATTGCAGAGCCAGCGCCTCTCTTGCTGGTCCTGTCAGCCCGGAAGAAGGAATAATTACTTAGGGAGACAGCATCATTGGGTATTCTTTCAGAGAGCCAAGTCTCAGATAGAGCTAGGACGTCAGGTGCATACTGGGAAATCCAGCCTTGGAGGGGGGGTGTTTTTTTGGTAGGCTGCGTATATTAAGAGTAGCTAGCAGTAGGCTCCCACTTGGGCTGTTAGATGAGGCCACTGTGCAGGATGGCCCCGGGTTGGGGTGGATATTGCCAGATAATAAGAGAAGTAGCAGGGTGTTCCGCAGGAGGGCTAACCTGTGGAGTTTGGTTGAGTGATGTTGGGATTGGTAGGCTGTAGGTCTTTTTGCATTGGTGGTGGGGACTGGGAGACTGGGTATGACGCTTGCTAAAAGGGTGGGGATAGTGTGGGGGTCTGATTTGGGGCTTACAGGAGTGGTGGGGGCTGTGGTCTGAAGGGGGAGAGCTGAGGCACAGTGTATCGTGGGTGAGTTAAAGTGACTGTGCTTGTGTATAAGTCAGCTGGATCTTTTAGGCTTGTGTGGGAGAGGTTGGAGGGACAGAGGTTGGAGTCATCATAGATAATTGATGAGTGGAAAAGTTGTTGAAATATAGTTTAGGTGCCTCTGGGGGGGGTGAGCCTGCTGTATGATCCTGGAAGTCAAGAGGACTGCTATTAGCAGTGATAGCATTGTATTTGTAGGTAGTGTAAGGTATGTAGTAGCAGCCACTAGTGTTGATTTTGTATAACCTGCAGCTGGAAAAGTGGGCTGATAGGTTATTTCGACAGGTCACCTGACCAAACCTAGCTATAAATTTGAGTGCCGACCAAGGGTGGTGGTGGGGGCAGTGGGGAGCCCAACGCATAGCGTTCGGTGGGACTAAGCCTAGGCTTGGTCTCCACATGAAGCAACAGTCGTTACTGCAGCCAGGAGATGGTAATTTACCTCTGCAGCAGCCTCGGGGTTTCTCAGGCAGGCAGGGCTTCAGGGAATGGCTCTCGTGACCTCCAGGCTCCTCGGGGAAGGGGGGGTGCGATCTGCATGAGAGGGAGAGAGAGCGATGGTTAAGTAGGCAGGTAGGGGGGAGAACCAATTAGCGTTGGGGGGCAGGCAGGCTCTGGAGTGGGTAGTGCACAGCAAATTAGCTTAGGGCTCAGCTGTGATTCAAGATTCAAAATTAACAGCCTTACAATTCAATTCAGGCTACGCTGTGCTAAAAGGTCAGGTCTGCACACATTTACACTTTAAAAAAAAAACACTTTTCAGTAACTTCTGCAGTTGATCTTGTGCAGGGTAAAATTAATTCTGTCCCAGCTTTAGCACCAGAAACTATGAGTTTTCGGCTGCTTTTACTTGGGGAGCTTGTAACAGTCACAGAAAAAAGGTGCCAGAAGCAGGATTGAGCAGTCCTCTACCTAGGTTTGGTCTCCACACGAAGCAATGGTCGTGACTGCAGCCAGGAGATGGTAATTTACCTCTGCAGCAGCTTCGGGATTTCTCAGGCAGGGAGGGCTTCAGGGAATGGCCCTCATGACCTCCGGGCTCCTCGGGGGAGGGGGGTGTGATCTGCAGGAGAGGGAGAGAGAGATCGATGGTTAAGTAGGCAGGTAGGGGGGAGAACCGATTAGCGTTGGGGGGCAGGCAGGCTCTGGAGTGGGTAGTGCACAGCAAATTAGCTTAGGGCTCAGCTGTGATTCAAGATTCAAAATTAACAGCCTTACAATTCAAGTCAGGCTAAGCTGTGCTAAAAGGTCAGGTCTGCACACATTTACACTTAAAAAAAAAACACTTTTCAGTAACTTCTACAGTTGAGCTTGTGCAGGGCAAAATTAATTCTGTCCCAGCTCTAGCACCAGAAGCTATGAGTTTTCGGCTGCTTTTACTTGGGGAGCTTGCACTTTAAAAAAAAAACAACTTTTCAGTAACTTCTACAGTTCAGCTTGTGCAGGGTGAAATTAATTCTGTCCCAGCTTTAGCACCAGAAACTATGAATTTTTGGTGGCTTTTACTTGGGGAGCTTGCACTTTAGAAAAATATACTTTTCAGTAACTTCTATAGATCAGCTTGTGCAGGGTGAAATTAGTTCTGTCCCAGCTTAAGCACCAGAAAATATGAGTTTTCGGCAGCTTTTATTTGGGAGCTTGTAACAGTCACAGAAAAAAGGCGCCAGAAGCAGGATTCGAGCAGTCCTCTGTCTAGGCTTGGTCTCCACATGGAGCAATGGTCGCAACTGCAGCCAGGAGATGGTAATTTACCTCTGCAGCAGCTTCGGGATTTTTCAGGCAGGGAGGGCTTCAGGGAATGGCCCTCGTGACCTCCAGGCTCCTCGGGGAAGGGGGGTGCGATCTCTGCAGCAGCTTCAGGATTTCTCAGGCAGGGAGGGCATCAGGGAATGGCCCTCATGACCTCCGGGCTCCTCAGGGAAGGGGGGTGTGATCTCTGCAACAGCTTCGGGATTTCTCAGGCAGGGAGGGCATCAGGGAATGGCCCTCATGACCTCCGGTCTCCTCTGAGGAGGAGGGTGCAATCTCTGCAGCAGCTTCAGGATTTCTCAGGCAGGGAGGGCTTCAGGGAATGGCCCTCGTGACCTCCAGGCTCTTCAGGGAGGGGTGGCGATCTCTGCAGCAGCCGGGTTTCTCAGGCAGGGAGGGCTTCGAGGAATGGCCCTCACGACTTCCGGGCTCCTCGGGAAGGGGGGTGCGATCTCTGCAGCAGCTTCAGGATTTAAGGGATTATATGGCCCATTTCAGGGCCAAACATTCCTTTTCTATTGTGGAATATTTTCACTCATGCTCATGTAGCTTTCTACTGATGTACAACACTGGATGTTTTCCCTTCTCATCATGTTGTGTCAGTACTGCTTCTAAGCCTGTATCAGAGGCGTCAGTCTGGATTTCAAATGTTTTTTGAAAATTTGGGCTAGTTAAAACCGGGTGTGTAAGGTACTGCCTTAATGTTCCTAAAGGCTTCCTCACATGATGGGGTCCACTTAACTTTGTTGGGATATTTATTTTTGGTTAGCTTGGTTAATGGAGTAGCTAACGTGGTAAAGTCAGGGATGAATTTCCGGTAGTAGTTGGCTAGGCCCAGAAATGACTGAACTTGCTTTTTTGTGACAGGAATGGGGCTATTGGCTACTGCCTCCACTTTATCGATCTCAGGTTTCAAAGATCCCTCTCCAAAACAAAAAAAAACAGATACTTGGTCTCTGTTTCTGCAATGGCACATTTAGCGGGGTTTATAGTCAAACCCGCATCCTTGATGGTTTGGATAATTGCACTTAGATGTATCAAATGCGTAGGCCAATCAGGGCTAAAAATGACCACATCATCCAAATAAGCAGAACTATATTGGGTATGGGGTCTTAAGATGTGGTCCATATAGTGCTGGAAGGTGGCAGGGGCACCATGGAGTCCAAATGGCATTTTCAAGAATCGGTGCAAACCTACTGGGCCAATATCCCTTGGTCAAATTCAATGTGCTAATATAGCGGGCATTCCCTATCTTATCGGGGTCATCTATCCTAGGCATGGGATACCCATCAAAATCTGACACAGCATTTATTTTTCAAAAGTCTAAACATACCCTTATCCCACCCTCTTTCTTATTTACAACTACCATCAGGGAGGACCATACACTTCTTGAAGGAACTATGACATCTATCCAATCCATTTTTTCCACTTCATCAATCACCTGCTTCCTGATTTGTTCTGGTAATCTATAGGCTTTTTGATGTATGGGTTTCTTCTGGTTCACTTTAATGTCATGTACCACTCCCTTAGCTCATCCTGGAGTGGTTGTAAATGTATCCTTAAAACATAGAAACAACTGGTCTATCTCTATCTTCTGTTCAGGTTTTAACTCTAGATTAACTAAAACATCCACATCACTTATGGGATGGCCAAGTCTCATAAGCAGCATCTAATTCAGTTTGTTCTAGCTCTTGGTGTATGTATAGGGACTGAACTAGTGGTTTCTCTACCTATTTGCGTATAAGGTTAGCATGATACACACTCTTGGTTGGTCGATGACCAGGCATTTCTATTTCAAAATTGACAGTCCCTGTCTGCCAGATGACATCATAGGGACCCTGCCAATGCATTAACAATTTTGTTCTCAGTCGGAGGCAGTAATAACAGAACCTTTTCACCAGGCATTAAACATTTACTTTTTAAGCCCATATCATCAGCTTCTTTTTGTCCCATTTGTTTTCGGGTCACATTCAAGTGAGCCAGGGTGACATGTTTTACCAATCTCTCTCTCAATGCTGTCATAATCCAGGATATTATTATACCCAACCTTTGTACCTTCCTCCCAGTGTTCTTTCACTACATCCAGTGGACCCCTAGGATTTCTTCCACATAGCAGTGAAAAAGGTGAAAACCCAGTTGATGCTTGGGGTACCTCCCTATAAGCGAAGAGGAGGTATGGGAGATATTTGTCCCAATCCCTTCTTTCTTCCTGAACGTACTTTTGCAGCATCTTTTTTAATGTCTTGTTAAATCTTTCCACAAGACCACCTGTTTGGGGGTGGTATGGAGCAATACAGACAGCAAAACCCCCTAGGAGATGATATAACTCCCCAATATAACAGAGGTAAAATTACTGCCTCTGTTTGTGAGGATCTCCTGTGGTATTTCCATTCTGCTAAATATCTTAGCCAATTCTTTGGCTATAAGGGGTGTAGTAACAGTGCTCATTGGAACAGCTTCAGGGTACCGTGTGGCATAATCACACACTACAAGTATGAACTGGTTACCCTTTGAACTCTTGGTAGGAGACCCAACAACATCCATGGCAATTCTTTTGAATGGTGGTGTTACATATCGTATGGGCTGAAGGGGCACCTGATCTCTTTTTTCACCTTGGGAAACCAATTGGTATTCCATGCAAGCACAGCAATACTCTACCACATCTTGATGTATCCCCGGACAACTGAAGCGTGAAAGCAGCCTTTGTAAAGTTTGATCCCTCCCTTCATGGCCTGCCATAGGTATATTGTGGGCTAACTGTATCTTTTTTTCCCTTTAGACCTTTGGTACCATTAACTGTTCTATAGGCACATTCAATACAGGGTCAACAGTTACTCAATACAGTATACCTTTCTTTACAACAAAATGAGATTGTCCAGGGTTTGTTTTCTGCTGCACCTGCAAATAAAAAGGTTCGAGAGATTTATCTGCCTTTTGTTCTTTAACAATGTCCTGTAAAGGCAGACCTGGTGCAATGCCAGTGGCATTATGCTTTTGTTCTTCCACCCACTTTCTTTGTTCTTTCTTCTTTTGCTCTTTGGATTTCCTGGTTTTCCCTGTATCCTCAAAGAAATCCTCTTCAAAAGTGAAAATCTGATCTAATTGTCTCTTGTCCTGTGAGCGAGTCATCACATTTACTGATTTCATAAAATCCTGGTGCGTTTTCATTAAGGTATCAAAATATGGGAAATCCTGCCCAATTATCACTGTCACTGGCAGTTTGGGTACCAATCCTACAGTCACACAATGATACTCATCATTTACTTTTAAGTCAGCTTTGGTGGTGTGATACTGGTGAATGTCTCCATGCACACACAAGACAGTGGTATCATCTGGGCTAACTGTAAGATCTGGAACTAGTCCGCTCTTATAATGTCTGTCTGCTCCTGGAATCCAGTAGGCCCACAGTCTGTTGGTTACCAATCCCCACTGAAGAGACATAACCAATATTAGCTAAGGCCTAATGTATAATGTCCAGCCTTTTCTTATTCAGACAATTTCTTAAAATATGTCCCTTGCCCAGGCAACCATGACAAATTAGTTCAGAATAAGGTATTCTTCCCCCTCTATCTCACCTGTTGAAATTATTCTGATGTGTATTAGAATAAAAAGGTCTTACCAATTCCGTAGTCTGAGGTGGGGTATTCTGTTGTCCTCTGGGTCTAGTGGGTCAAGCAGCTAGATAATCCTCTGCCAATTTTACCATATCCTCTGCAGATTCAGGCTGATTCTCCTTAACCCATAACTGAACATCATGGGGTAACACCTGAATAAACTGTTCAATTATAATCATATCCCCAATCTGTTCTTTGGTTTTAACCACAGGTTGCAGCCATTTCCCTCCGTAGTCTCTTAACCTGGCATATATATCTCTCTCTTGGAGTATCAAGAACTGTCATTCTTTGGGTCCGCTGTGAAATGCTGTCTGTAGGTTTCTACGCTGATATCATAGCGTCTTAACACTTCTTCTTTCACATGGTCATAGTTATTAGCATCTACCCCACTTAACTGGCTGTGTACCATCTGCTCTCTACCAGTTAAGTAAGGGACCAGTCTTATGACCAATTGGTTACGGGGCCATACACATGCCTGGGCAATACGCTCAAAAGTAGTGAGATATGCCTCGATATCATCACTTTCAGACAATTTAGTTAATTTAATATCCCTGGGCACAGTTCGATCCAACTGACCTTGTGAGAAGGCCTGAATGGCCTTCAGGGTGTCTGCCCATTTCTATTCTTGTTTCTGATGCTCCTCTGCTTGGATACGCCTGTCCTCCTCCATCTGGTGGCGATCCTCATCCCTCTGGTATTCCATTTCCATCTGGCAGAGGCACAACCATCGCAATAGTTCTCCAGGGTCATCTGGTGCCAGGGTCATCTAAGCTGCCTCTTGCTTCAGATACTCCTCATCCATGTTCTCATCCTCAGCTCTCTTCATCTTGGGTATCACTCCAGGACCCAAGCCTGGCAACAACTGAACTCCAGTTCTCTTAGTCACTGATCTAATCACCTGATATGCACCTTTGTCTATCTGGTCCCCTTTCTCCATCTATTAGGGTACTTAACTTCAGTATCCCCTGACAACGTCTCCCAGGAAACCTAGACATGCCAGTTTATCCCACTTCAACACCAGTGTAGAAGTGTAGAATAATACTAGACGTCCAGGCAATAGTTAAGATGCATACAAAATACATAAAAATGTGTTTATTTTATTTTCAAAAACAAAATCAAAGAAAATAATAATAAAAAAAAATAAAGTTCACAGAATGGAAAAAATCAGTGTTAGCTCCACACCCATCAAACACAGGAAATACTTCTTTCCTCAAGCTCCTGAATAATGTATTGTCCTTCCATCAATAGAATATAGTACTTGTGTGAAAAGCCTACACACAACCTTCTAGACGAATACTGACCCACCTCTCTAGATTTATCCCCTGGTGGAGAGTTTTTATGCTACCTGAGTCTATGACCTCACAACCATGTGACTCTAGTTAAAAAAGAAGCTAATCTCTGCTCTTTCTAAGAACTCCCACACTGGTTTGTGGGTACTTATCAGGACACATACATTTTGGTACTTGTATATTTTCTCAACAACCATCACATAACAGGCTCTACAGTCCTTTCTAGACCTTAATTTACAGGAGGGGGCATGGTTTGGAGTTAAGCCCCTCCCTCTTATGTGACATCATCCTCTCTAGTACCTGTAAAGTCAGCCATTTCATGGACTGCCAGCCCTATAATAGGAACTTTCAGGGTAACAGATAATTCAGATAATTATCACATTATTATTTATATACAGAAGGAAAAAGAACATGGTTAAATATTTTAAGTGAATCTCTAACCTTAGCAGAGAACAACAGATAAGGGGTGCACTCTCTATATGTGTTCCTGCAAGGCTAGGATTCCACTTAATACTATTCCACAGAAGAATTTCTTATTTCATGAAAAATAACCTCATTTCTCATATCTGTCTCTACTAAAGCACATACATTTCTTTTTCTAGGATTGCACTAAGCCATTTTATCACATTGGGAGAGCTTTCTCCTTTAGCAGTCCCTCTCTGAAGGCTGCCATTTCAGTCTATGGCAGATTTGTGTCGTTTTGGCCTGGTGCCAACCTACAGCCCTTCACTACATCTCTGGGGCTGAAAAAGTTAAACAAAAACCCATTTGTTTATTGTTGAGGATGCTACGGGGCTTTATTTCAACCTGCCTGTAGTGTCCTGCATTTAATTTGAGAAAGCAGCCTCCTCTGTATTGCATCCGTGAAGCAGATACAATAACAGCACATCGGGGCATTTGGGAAGTTGCTCCATAGCAGCTGTACACAGCTGCACTTCCTCCTTGCAGCTGAACTGATGCTCCCTATCTTTTCTTCACCGCAGCAAGCAGTTTCAGTTTAGAGCTCAGTAATAATAATAATAATAATAATAATAATAATAATAATAATAATAGTAATTATCTTTATTTTTCATGCACCTTTCAA
Source organism: Neoceratodus forsteri (assembly GCA_016271365.2). Lineage (NCBI taxonomy): Eukaryota > Metazoa > Chordata > Ceratodontiformes > Ceratodontidae > Neoceratodus > Neoceratodus forsteri. The sequence goes on along the minus strand of CM028133.1, from coordinate 408,651,746 downwards.
ATGTCAAGGCACAGTACAAATTAAAACAATGCTACTATCACAATAATAAATATAAAATACAATTTAAAATCAGTCTTCCTAATCAAATAAGCCCTGCTCCATAAATACGTCTTTAATGCCTTTTTAAATCCCCCCATAGTCACAAGCTCCCTAATCCGACGCGGTAGAGAATTCCAGAGGGTTGGGGCCATGTACATAAATGCCTGAGCCCCTGACAATTTTAATTAAACCCTTGGGATCTCTAGCAACCCCTCGTCAGCTGAGCGGAGCAGTCTCTCAGGGTGGTAAGGATCCAGAAGCTCTTTCAGGTACTCAGGGCCCAGTCCACGTAGGGCTTTATAAGTCAGTAATCTGACTTTGAAGGTGATCCACCAATGAACTGGCAGCCAGTGCAGTTCACACAGCACTGGTATGATGTGGGATTCCCCATCAACAACCAAGCTGTGGAATTCTACACCAGCTGCAGGTGGTGGATATCAACACCTAGCAGCCCAAAGTAAAGGGAGTTGCAATAATCCAGATGCGAGGTCACAAAGGCATGGATCAATGTAGGAAGATCACTGGACAGAAAAAGGTGATTGATCCTAGCGATGTTCTTCATGTGATAAAAGGATAACTTAACAACAGCCGACACCGGAGATCAATGTGTCAGCCCTTCGTCAAGTATCACCCCTAGGTCTCGCACCCGTTCAGAGGTAGGGAGCTCAGAATCCCCCAGGAAAAGTCCTATGGGGGACCTGCCCCAACCCCCCTATCCAGCGACCTGGATCCACAACCATCACTTCAGTCTTCCCCAGGTTCAACTTCAGCCAGCTGGACTTCATCCAATCAGTTTTAGCATATCAGTGGTAATATTGTCTAAGCCTGGTGCACTATGATGTTTTAATTTCTCTAATTATATAATAATATCCTCTATTTGGATTTCATGTTTGCCTTCAGTGCTTTTGCTTGTATCACTATATGTGTCTGAATTTGCCGGGTTATAAATTGAGCAAAAATAAGAATTACATTTTTCTGCTATATTACATGGATCAGTTATTAATTTTTCATTCACCACTATGGTTAAGAATTCTGGAGTTGTTTTCTTTAATGAATTAATGTATCCATATAATTGTTTACTATTTGTTTTTTTGGTGACATTGTGAGTTTTCCTCAAACTTTCATTTTGCCTTATTTATTTTATTTTTACATTGTTTTGGGATATTTTTAAAAGCTTGCCAGTTTTCATTTGTACTAGTCTATTTATGTATCTTAAATGCTTTGTTTTTCCTTTTTATTAATGATAAAATGCCTTTGTGAAGCCATTTAGGTTTTCTTCTGTTTTTGTTATATTGTTTATATTTTTTAACACGTCTTACATGTTTTTAGATTACAGAGTGTATGGTTTCCTTAATGAATGTCCATCATTCATTTACTGTTTTGTTTTGTAATTCTAGATTCCAGTTTACTTTGTTAATATCCTCATTTATTCCCATAACATTTGCTGTTTTATATAGATGGATTTCTGTACAACCATTCTGGTGTTTATTACTATTCACTGCTGAAAAGGAAACACAGGCATGATCGGGACATACTACATCCAGTTGGTGCCTGTGTGGTGTTCCCACACACTCGGCCTATGTCCACCTGCTATATGTCTCCCTTGTGGTGGCTTGCCACCAATGTGTGTGGCACAACACCCCTACTCCTGCCCCTTCACAGTCACCTAGCATTGACCTTCTCCAGCTCTTGGCCCCTGGGCAGTGGTCACATACCTCCTCTAAATTTACAGCTGTGGTACTCACTGTGTTGCTGCTCTGCCCTGACACTCTGTCTGTATGTGTGGTAGCTTTTTGTCATGACCTTTATATTATGGTTTAGCTGCTATTGGTGCTGATGGGTGATGGTATCCACAGGGCTGTCATCTGTGTGTGCAGCAGTGGTTGGGCATACTATGTGTGACAGCTGCACCTACAATGACTTGTATGGTCCTAGTGCTGATGTAGCTGATGTGTGTATACATATATTGCACCCATGGGACTTACAGGAGCCTTTTGGAGCATCAGGTGTACCTGAGCCTTTCTATTACACTGTGAGTTGTCTCTGCCCTGTTGCTCATGTCTTTGTGGGGTAACCTTTTGTTGTTGCAGGCTGTGCATCATGTGCAGCAACAACATTATCACCCCTTCAGCTTGTCAGCTACATGCTGACACTCACATGCCACTGTATTCCTGTCCACCCCCTTATCACAGGACCTTCTGGACCTGTATTAGGGCCTGATGCTCATCCCTAGAGTGTCATGCTGTATCTCCTGACATGTGCTTTATATATAGGACCTGTCCCTGCATCCTGATACTACTACATTGCCCAGTGTCTTCCATCAGCTCCCCAGGGCACTGACAGTGGAGAGCTATGCCCTTGTGCCCCCATGCATGAGGGTGCTGTGGCCATCATCCACCAACAATGTGACTCCCATCTGCCATCATTCATTGTATCACATCTGTCCTATGCCTATGCTGGCCTGACCCATGATGTAAAATTGCTGGTGCTGTTTCATGATGGTCATCCACCCATGCACCTCTACATCAGGTTACATGGAGCAGGGCATGCTGCCCTGCCTCCAGGTATCTCACCTGCCATCCCACTAGAGACATTTGTCCTGTGCTTCTTGTCATGCATGTCTTCCACACGCATGAGACTTCTATGACACAAGGCACTGTGACACTGGCTGTGGCCAGCACACATGCAAAATCCTAGCCACGCATCCCATGGGTCTTGTGAGGAGGATAGTTGAGATTCATTTTCAGGCACAATGCCACACAGTCAGTGCTTTAGTACTGAATTCATCCTTTTTATCCCCCTAGGGCCAGTTTGCACCCTGACATCGGTGCACCACCTGCATAGATTGTGGCGATGGAGGACCTACTAAGGCGACAAGTCAGGCAACTCCAGGTGGTGGCAGAGGGTGTCCTGGAGATTGTGGCATTGCAGAGATTGATGGCAGCCACCCTGGACAACATGTTGACTACCCTGGACAGTATGGCTGGGATGTTCCATGACATTGTGCAGCAGCCTCCCCCACCTCCACCACCAAATGCACCTTGTTCAGCCTTCACCAGGAATTAGTCAAAGGAAAAAAGATCAGAGTAAATCAGATACCATTAAATGTTTCCTAAGTAATGCAAGAAGTCTGTGAAATAAAATGGGGGAATTATAGGTGATGCTGCTAACTACAATAGAAAAAATAGATATTACTATGATCACTGAAACATGGTGGGTGGAAGGAGACACCTAGGATAAGAACATACCTGGTTACTCAGTTATGAGACTAGATAGAAAAAACAACAGAGGTAGGGGAGTTGCAATATATATTTCACACTCAATCCCATTTATTGACATCTCAGAAAAAATTAAGAAACAAAACTCAGACACTGAGACCATTTAGCTGTGTATAAACCAAAATTCCCCTGAGAAATTTAATCTCAGAGTGTGTTATAGACCACCTAATACAGGTAAAGACAAAATAATTAAATTATAGAAGAACTAATAAAGGCATGTGATAAAAAGTGAACAGCATTCACTGGGTACATGAATTACAGTGACTTAAACTGGAAAAACGAGACAGCACATAATAGACAGAGTATTGATTTTGCTAGTAACATGCAGAGAAAATAACTTGCAGCAACTTGTGAATAACCCAGCAAGGGGCGATAATCTAGTAGATATTGTCATAGCTGCTGACACCAATAAAGTACAAAAATGTGAAGTCACCTGCCCCTTGGAAACGGTGACCAGGCAATCATACTTTTCAATATACAGAATAAACTGCATAAACCAAAAGGGTGTACTGATATTTACATAAATGAAAATGTGAACAATGAACTTATAAATAGGGACATAGAACACACAAACTGGGCCACAGTCTTTGAGGGAAAAACAGTAGAAGAAAACTGGAGCTATTTCAAAAACAAAATAAAATCTATTGTAAATAAATATGTAAGGAAACTTAAAAACTACAATAACAATGGCATAAAACCACAATGATTAACCAAGAACCTCAGAAAGCTTATAAAAAATAAAAGCAAACAATATGTAATATATAAAAGGGAAAAAACAGTAGCAAACTGGGTAAAGTTTAAAAGTAAAAAACTTACAAAAATGCTATAAACTCAGCAAAAAGGAATCTTGAAGTTAGATTAGCCAACACTGCTAGTAAGCAAAACAGTAAACAATTTTACTGTTATAGTAACTCACTTAAAAAAATCTGAATCAGTCATAACTACTATTATCAATGATAACACAACAGTTAGAAACATAAAAACATAGACATTTTCGGCAGATAAGGACCACTAGGCCCATCCAGTCTACCCTTATGCCTATATTTTTTTGTGGCCTTGGACACTCCTAGGTCAATGGCTCCCTTCCTCTATTGAGCCTAAAGAGATTGCAAACATCTTTAACAAACACGTTTATAAAACATATACAGAACCAAAATGTATTTACTGCCCCAAAACTGGTCATGAGGAAAAAAAATATAATCACCATTGATGAAATTAGAAAGTAAATAGAGGGATTAAAACCATTTTGAGCCCATGGGTTGGATGACATTGCCCCACAAATGTTAAAGATGATGAAAGACTCCATTTGCCACCCATTCAAAATCATATATGAGAAATCCCTAAATACAAGAGATATTCCACTGGACTGGAGAATAGCCAGAATTACACCTATCTATAACAAAGGTAATAGACAACAAGTTGAAAATTATTGCCCAATACAGTAAGCCTTATGTCCATTCCCAGAAAAATCTTAGAGTCTATAATAAAGGACAGAATACAGGATCACATTTCTATGAATAATAAACAAGACTATAGTCAGCATGGATTCACCAAGGGAAGATATTGTGTTACAAATTTAATGTGTTTTTATGAAAACGTCAGTAAATCAATTGACAATGGGGAATCTTTTGACGTAATTCTGATTGACTTCAGCAAAAGCATTTGATACTGTCCCTCACCGAGCAATCACTGAAAGACTGTTAAAATACAGAATAAAATAGATAACATTGTAAGATGAACTACTAACTGGCTCACTAACAGAAGGCAGATAGTCGTAAAAAATGGTTGCATGTTGAATGAGGGATTAGTGACAAGTGACGTGCCTCAGGGGTCTGTCCTGGGCCTGATAATCTTCCAGTTCTTTATCACTGATCTAAGTGATGGTGTGCAGAACACTATAGTAGAATACACAGATGATGTCAAGATAGGTGGACCAAGTACCAACATTGAAAAAATTAGGTCAATACAATCAGATCTACATAAAATAATTGAATGGACATACACCTGGGGCGTACCATTTAACCCGGAAAAAAGCTATGTATTTCACATAGGAAAAAACACACCAGAACATAATTACCTTCTTAGAAATACCATCCTGAGATCAGTAGGTAAAGAAAAGGAGCCTGGTGTAGTCATAGACACAAGTTTAACTTTTAGAGAGCAGTGTACTGCAGCTATAGCAAAAGCAAACCAATTCATGGGATCTATTAGACGAAATATCAAGAGCCTGACAGCAAAGGTTTTGATGCCCCTGTACACATCATGCATTAGACCACATTTGAATTTTGGTGGACAGCTGTGGTGTCCATACAAAAATACATATAGCAAGAGCTGAAGAAGTCCAGCATAAAATGACCAAATTAATAAAAGATTTAAAATACCTACAGTATAATGAGAGACTTGATAAATTAGATTTGCACTCCCTAGAGGTTAGGAGAAAAAGAGGAGCTCTCTTATTGTTGTATGATCTTTTGTATGACAACACACTCAGAAATGATCTGAACTTGGAATTTAAAAATACCAACAATTAGAAGAGGGCACCATTTACAGCTTAAGATGACAAGGTTCAGGTCGCTCAAGAGGAAATATTTCTTTACACAAAGAGTGGTCAATTTGTGGAATGGATTGCCACATGAAATTGTACTAAGTAATACCAAGGACTTGTTTAAAAATAGGTTGGCCAAGTACATTGAACAAGGTGGTATCATTAATTATTACATGGAAATATGAAGAGCTATTTGTGGGCATCATGTCCTTTCAGCTCCACTAACACATTTAGTGACACCCCCAGCATGCCCCTGTATTTCATGTCCCTTAGTCCTCCCACCTTTCAGACACCCCTTGCCAAAAAAACCTTTTATACATAGTTACCCCTCCACCCTTTATACATAGTTGGGTCCCCTTGTTTCCCCAACCCATTCCCTTTTGTAAATAGTTCACTGTTTTTGTTCCATTGTTGATTCATGTTATTCATTTTATATTACATTTTCTTAGTAAAGTTTGTGTTAAATTTACCTTATCCTGTGTGCTATGTGTATTATTTCATCTTGCTTTGCTTCCCTTGTGGGTATCCATTGTTCCACTCTGCACCAGTGCACAAACACAGCAGGTAGTGGGGGACCCAGTGCATCTCCCCATGCAACATGAATCCCTTAATTGACAGACACCTCTTTGTCACTGTGCATCTGCCTGCATGGGTTGCCATATGTGCACATGGGACAGACATCCTGGCTGTTCCCTAGGGTGACACAAGCCTCATCTTCATGGTCTCTACACTGCAGCATGTGGACCACGTTCCACCCTGCCCTTTGTCAGCAGGTCCAGGACTGTCACTAGCTGTGCCGTAACACTGTGGTGCACACATGGGTGTCCTACATGCTGCTTTTTCAGGTACTCGTCTCTTGGTTGCCCTGCCGGCCATGCCCCATATGGGCTGACACACTGTGATGTGTCACATGCCCAGCCATGTACAGACAGCCACTGCTGATGCCGAATGCTGTGATCTTCTGTCCTACAGCATTGTACTTTGTACAATTGCACTTTGCAGTGCTATTCTCAGACCTGCTCAACTGTCTGCAGTGCACAATACTGACCCATTGCACACATTGCTTAGTACCCTATTCACAATGGGCCCTATTCTCATGGTACAGAGTGGCTATATGCCATGTACCAGAGGCACGTAGACACTCTGCAACTGCTGCATCCCTGTGCCAGATGCACCAAAGAGGCACAGGGCTGTTACACACCAAATACCCCAGCCCACCAGTGATCTCCATTTGGGGGCAGTCCAGGGGGTGGTACAGGGGATATGCCCATCCTCAATGCTATTCTTAAAAGTGTGGAGTGCCAGGCAAGGGGGGCACAGGATACACATTCTTGAGGCAGTCGTAGCCAGTACATGCCACCCCTGGGATGCTACTGCCAGCCACTGTGGTGATATAGGGGCATTGAGAACCCCCTAACATGCTTTCCCAGCCCTCAGGTATCTCATTCAGGGCCAGGGTGGCCAACTAGCCACCTGTTTGCCCCACTGCCATGGCCGCACTGCGGCTACCAGAATGCTATGTCACCCTGAGGTCACCAATAATCTAGTGGTGTACTGGGTCCAGGCATCCTTTTGGATGCCTGCCATGTCTGCAGAAGAGCCCCCATGCACTGACACATGGGGTGGCAGGACCATTGAAGGGGGCTACACAGTTGACAGATATATGCCACCATGCATCATTCAGTGGGTGCAGGGCAACACGCGTGAGATACATGACTCTGGAAAATTATTTCTACCCCTTGGAGACTCCCCCCAATGTGTTTAGTGGCTGTGCTAAAGCTTTGTGAATAGGGCTGCCATGCTGTTGCATAACCACAATCTATTGTGCAATGCAGTCTTTGTGCTGGTGCAATAGTTTGTGAATCTAGCACCAGAAATTCTATTAGAAGTCAAGATAGCCTGTGAAATAGGTGATCCTGTTTTCTTGGGTGAATCTAAACCATGAAGAAATAAACTGATCATTTAAGTCTGCATCCTCCACAACAGATAGAAGCCTACTCAATTTAGTTGAGTATTTACAGTTAATACAACATGTTAAAGAACCAAAAAGAGAAAACAGCTTGCTAGGTATCATACTATCATCTGAAAATATTAACATAAATAATTGCACAGTAGAAGCCTCATTATGTAATAGTGACCATAATTAAGTCTATTTTAAAATAATGGCTTACTATCAGCCCAACACAGGGATCACAGAAGTGTTCCTATGCAATAAAGTGGATGTGGTTAATATCAAACAAATAATGGCAAACATGAATTCAATAAAGTTATTTGAAAACAAATCCATTGAGGAAATGTGATTAATCTTAAAAAATACAATTACTGATACATGCACAAAACATATACCACACATTAAGAAATATGGCAATATGAGTATCAGGCCAAAATGGCTGAACAAGAAAAAAAAAATCAAAAGATTAACAATCAAAAAGAAATCATTTAAATCTTACCTAGCCACAAAGGATAATACTACACGAGTTAAATAAAAAGAAGATAATAAAAAAAATGTAAGTTTGCTATCAGAAAATTCAAAAAGGATATGGAAGTTAATTCAGCATCCAACTCTAACAAAGACAACAGTAATTCTTTTTACACCTCTATAAACTCACCCAAAAAAATGAAGAATATGGCAGGTCCACTTGTGGCAAATAAAAGAAACAACTAATAATCCAATTGGTATGGCCAACCACGTTTGTTCTGTATTTTCTACAAAAACAAAGAATTACACATAAAAGAGATGGAACAAACTGAAAAAATAATATTTACTGTGGAAGAAATAAAAGAGAAAGTTAAACTCAAAGAAAGTGCATTACCTGAATCAGACAAAATATTTGACAAGTTCCTAAAACTAGTGGCAAGTGACATAAACATACCACTTAAACACATTTTGAAAATATCTAATAATGGTACTATCCCAAGGGATTATAATACAGCTAACGTAGTCCCAGTATTCAATAAATATTTGTCAATGCCAAACATTTGATACTCGTTAAACAAATTGTTTTTGTTTTCAATGTTTTGACCCCAATTTGTGAAGAGACGTGTTTTAGGATTTGCCTTATAGGCATGACATGTACCATTTATAGTATATTGGCCGAAATGTCATTTCTCACCGAAAACACATCTCTTGCAGGATTTTAAAAATGACATGTCATGTTTATGAGGTGATGTGGAAAAATTGTTATATTGAAAGTTTGGGGTCAAAATATTGAAAATGACCAAAGTTACAAGCCCACATTCATAAATGCCAACATAGGCTCATAACTTCATTGTTTTTTAACATTTTTGCCCCAGATTTTCAACATAGCCTTCTTATCACCCCACCTCCTGAACAAGGGCAGAGAAAATGTTCAACTCTTGCCAGAAAGGTGATTTTATGTAAAATGACAGCTGTCACATTCAGGAGGTGCTGTTAAGAAATGAATATGTTGAAAACATGGGGTCAAAATATTGAAAATTACCAAAGTTACGAGCCTGTGTTCACAAACTTCAATGTTGGCTCATAACTTTGTTGTTTTTTTTTTATATTTTTATGTTAAATTCTCAACATAGCTTTCTTATGACCCCACTCCATGAACAATGGGGGTCCCAAAAGGTGATTTCACTCAGCGACCGTGAAATCACCTTTCACAACAGATTTGTCTAACATCACTGTCATTGTTCATGAAGTGAGGTCCTGAAAAAGGCATGTTGAAAATTTGGGGCAATATGCCACTAAGTTCAAAACCCTATTGAAATACATTGAATCGTGTACCTGATTTCCTAAGTTCATGGCTGACTTTGAAGAGTGAAGACATGTCTGCAGTCCAGAGAGGATTATGGCATTGGACTCCTGGTGGGTAAGTAAGAGCTTGGGGGTGGGTGTAGTGGGGTGGGTGCTGAATGGGAGGGTTGGGTGGGGTGAAGTAGCGGTGCAACAGGCATCGATGGACATTTTTCTTTTTATAGGGTTTAAAAAAAATCAAAGGATGTACTGCATTATGATACTGGGATTGGGCACCCCAGTATTGGACTTGTTATTGGAGCAGTGGTGAATGACTTGGGGGGTGTCAAGAGAGTGGTAGCAGGGGTGGACACCCCCATCTGCTTACATTACATTACAAAGGCTACAAATTACTTCATGGAAAGAGCAGATGGGCAGGTGAGCCAAAAAACATGGAAGGACAGACTGCATTCCAACACTGGGATTGGGCACCCCAGTGTTGAGCGGATGAGCCACTTGCAGGGAATGGGGAGAAAGAAGTGGTAGCGGGGGTGGGCAGCACAATCTGCTTACATATACATATATAAAGATGGGAAAGGGTGGGTTGGTGGGCAGATGCCTTTATGGGATGGGGAGAAAGAAGCAGTAGTGGGGGTGGGCACCCTGCTCCTCTTACAACGAAAAAAAAATGTATTTATACCAGAGTTCAGCTGCAATGTATGTTTTTATGTACAGGAAAGAAAGCAGAACTTGGGAAACTAATTACTTTTTTAAAATGAGGGCTAAAAAGTACTTTAATTGTACTCTGAAAGTGGAGCCCTGACACTGGGCATGTGCGTATGCAAATGCACATACCCAGTATCAGGGCTCCACTGTCTGAAGGTGATTAAAGTACATTTTAGGCCTCATTAAAAAAAATAACTAAGTTCCCAATTTCAGCATTCATTTTAGTACCTAAAAACATATTTAGCTGAACTCAGGTACAGACTTGGTCCGCACACTGCAGTGACAGGCTGTTGGTGTTGACAATCAATATGCTTCTTGTTGACCGGACGGCTTCATGCAAATCAAAGAACTGAAGCCCTCTGATTGGAGCTGCTTGGTCTTTGAAATACATGAAGTTTCAGCCCATAAGGCAGTGAGTGATGTAAAGACTACAGTGCATGGTCATTGATCCAGACAGCTGAGCCCCTGCTATTTTCCACTGCAACAGGCTCGGCAGTGACACCCCCACAATCACATTTCACTATAGCAAAACATTTGGTGTGCAGGTGCATCAAGCGTATAAAGGGTAAAAAACATTCATCACCCAATTATAGACCCATTAGTCTCACATCAGTTCCTGGAAAGCTATTGGAAGCTAATATAAAGGATAAAATCAACACAAAATTAATCAGTATAGATCCAGACCAACACAGAATCACTGCAGATAGATAATGTACCTCAATCCTGCTGTGTTTTTATGAAACAGATCAGTAATCTTTAGACAATAAAACACCATGTGACATCCTTTATTTGGACTTCAGCAAGGCCTTCGATCTAGTGCCTCACTGGGCAAAATTTAAGAGACTAGAGAAAGCAGAAATAGATCAAAGATTAATTAAGTGTGCTGCTAATTGGCTATCCAATAGAACCCAAAATGTTGTAGTCAATGGCTACAAATTGAACAGTGGAAAAATAATTAGTGGCAATCGACAGGGTTCTGTTTTAGGCTCATTAATATTCCAAATCTTCATTTCCAGTTTAACCAAACATTTCACACGATGGTCAGTCAAATACATGGATGATTCTAAGCTGGGGGAGTACCTGCGCTACTGTGGAGCAACATCTAAGAATCCAAACAAATCAAAATCACATAAATGCTAGATAATCAAGTGGTAGATGAAATTCAACATAGAAAAATGCAGAGTTACACACTTGGGTGCACATAACCACTGTCTAGAATATAAGTTACGTGGAAACATCATGTTAATAACTTTAAATGAAAGGGATCTGGCAGTCACTGTAACAGAGGATTTCAAAAGCTCTAAACAGCATTATGAGGCCATCTCTAGAGCAAGTCAAATTATGTGGGCCATAATGAGAATTATACAATGGCAAGAAAAAATCCTGGACTCTGATTGGTCAGTCTTGGGCTGGAACCGTGATGTTATCCCAGTACAACATCACGGGTCTAGTCTCAGCCTCACTGTGAACCTGTAGATAAGCATTTTATGGAGCTTTTGATTGATTGTTTGATGGAGCTTTTGATTGATTGTTTCATCTTCTCTTAAAAAACAAAAATATTTTTCCACACAAAAACATCTTGAAAATTATTTTTTTTATTCTGTATAACAACGAGCCATTGTATAATAGCAATAATGCTCTCCAGGGAGTGTGTCATTTGGGATAACGTCATGCCTCAGTCGTTGGACGCACTCAGCCTGCAGCCTCGTGCCCAACCACCTGAGGCGTGACATTATCCTGGCACGACACACACCCTGTTGGGCATTATTGCTTAAATATCAGATAACATGATACAAATATTATATTTCTGCTTCATATAGGTCATGTCCAAACCCATCTAGACTTTTCCACTTCATTTTGGTGTCCTTGTAAAAAGAAGGATGCCAGGCAAATGGAAAAAATCCAAAAGAGGCTATAAAACTAATATTGGGTATGAAGTCCAGACCTATCAGGAAAGACTATCAGGCCTAAAACTGATGTCCCTGGAATTACATTGACTTAGGTGGGTCTACTGATTATGCATGATATAATAAATTACCCCTATCTGTTTTGTGAATTGAACATAGAGTTCAAACAAATCCACACCAACACTAAATGGCACCCACTACAAATTCTTGGGAAATAATTCAATGTGATTAAGAGAAAGTTCTTTTTCACATAAGGAATTATGTATAAGTCTTGGAATGTGCTGCCCATCAAAATTGTTATTAGTAAATCAAAACTGGAATTAAAAACTAAATTTGGCAAATACATTCTGAATGGGGAGCAATAAAGGTACTTCAGTTAAAAAGGAACAGAAATGGGCTAACATCTCTTGTGCTCCTAAACATCGTTAGTATGAGCCTTAGTAATTATGATGCAAGTTTCTAGTTTTGTCATTTTATGCCATTCATGACACAAGTAGAAAAATATTATGTTGCCGCATTATCATAGCATAAGTTTACACTTTTTGATGTACCCACATCATATCTGAGCACCGCTGAAAATTTCACACATTATGCTTAATGATATTTGCCCTGAGTCAGTTGCTGCTTAACTATGTGAAAAATACACACATTTTATTTTTATTTGAAAATATTTCAGTACATAACATGCTGAGATGTGATCAGCTTGTTTCCATGTGTGTTCTGGGGGCAGGGTACAAAAAATAAAAAGCACTTCCAAAAGGAACCAAGATAGCTTAAGAAAGCAAGCTACCATGTTCTGAAGTACTCGCAGGCAGAGAATCTGAGCCCAAGGAAGTCTCTAATATAGATTTATACGAACAGTTCCTGTGTCAGAAACACTAACACTTCCAGGAACTCCCCTTGAGAATTCTTTATAGGGAAATTTCCCCAGTCTCTTGTCCAAATTTCTTCTATTCACTAAAACCACCAGTAGCTTAACACTGTTAAATATCAATCAGTTTGCATCTGTATCCACATCCCCCTTGGATGAGGATAAGAACAATAAGTATTCCCTAACCTCCTTTCTTACTCAACAAAAATGAAATAAAAAATAAATAATACTTCCTAATGATCTCACCCAGAGGTTTTATGTACATTGTGAAAAGCACAGGGGAGAAGACTAGCCATTGGAGATCACCATACTCTAGGACAACTGGCCCCAATAAAAAGCAGCCCATGGCCACTGACTGATCCTTGTCTCCAGGAAAGAACAATCCCATGCAAGTGTAGTCTCAGGTAAGCCCACATGTTTTTATAATCTTTCCACTATCAATCCATAATGCACAGTGTCTAATGTAGATGGGAGACCAAGGAGAATAACTGTAGACACTTTGTCCTAATCCCTCACCTGACGGGGACCTTCCAACATCCTAATCAGAACTGTCTGCATTCTGTGGCCCTGGTGAAAGCCAGACTGAAAGGGCTCAAAGCTGTCAAATTGTTTTAGGTGCTCACCCAGTTGCACCACCACCTTCTCTACAACTTTAGCCAAGAAGGACAGCTTGCCGATAGGCTGATAATTATGGAGGTCATCAGGCTCTAGGCATGTTTCCATTACGGGTTTCACAAGCACCTTCTTTAAGATAGTTGTACAGGCACCCTTCTTCAGAGTAGCAGAGATGTACTGTAGAACTAGAAAATGTCACTGTAAAAATATTTTCCCTATATTCGCAGGTGAGACTCTTTCAGTGAAAATATTTTTACAGTGAAAATTATTTGACATGTGCCATTTCATCAAATACAGTACAGTTTCTCTGTATTGTGGCTCAGAGCTCAAACACAGGTGAGCTCAAATGTTAAACACTGGGCATTGGGAGGTTAAGGAAGTAGCCTTCAGCTCAAAAGTTAAAAGTAAAATTAGTGAAATACGGAAACAAAGAAGATCTGACAAGCTGACCACAGAGCCAACTTCCTGGTTCTCTGATCGGCGTGTCAGATGGCTTGCAGTAATTCACTCTCTCACACTCCTGCAGCTCTGTATCTCAACCATCCTCATCCTACCAAACTCTACTCACAAACATCCCACAAGAAAGAATAAAAGCAGAAAGCACAAAACTGACTGCTGGCTGGTGACTGTTGATTGTAATCAGCATTTGTTTCTCCCCCAGGACCACGTGGTCATGAACAGCAGAATCCCCAACCCTGATCCTCCCAAAATGTACCAAATAGATGAATCTAATGTGCCTTTCTCCCTTTAAAAAATACATAAAAACCATCAGCCTGGTAAACTTAAAACTGAAAGGAAAAACAAGTGCTGATTGCTGATTGCAGTTGCCATTTATACAGCACCCCAATACCACACTCACTCATTCTCTCATTCTCTCTCTCTCTCTTAGACTGCATCTGCCTCATACTGCACCAGTCAGTCTCTCACTTCATGCCAAAAAAAAATACTTCTGGAAGAGCAGATTCTAGCAGTGACAAATCAGTGTTTAAAAGGCATACGTTATTAAAACAGCTGATATGCAAATATTTACGCTAAACATATTTGCACTAATATGTTGGGAGACTCAGACATGCAAAATGAACTTTGCATAACATTTTCTAGTTCTATAGTAATTAATTAATGCTGCTATTGTGGTGCAATGGGGGGACACATACACAGCAGGTCTGAAAGACAATGGAGACAGAAAAAAGATTTGTACTGAAAGAAAACAGGTCTGTCTAAAGGCTAAGATTGTTCAATGTATTTATAAGTGCCTTGAAGGTGGATACCACTAGGTAGTTTACAATATGCTGATGGCACCAAAAGTCCGATTCACAAAAGGTTGCCCTGGTGTAAACCCAGTTTGCACGGTGCAAACTGGATTTTACTTCAAAGTGGTATTCACAAGCAAACTGGGTTTGCATTGGGACAAAGTTATAAGGGGACCACAATGCAAATGAGAGGAAGGGGACCTGCTCATCGGCACAGTCCCATTCACTAAGCATTTTCTCCACTCAAGGGCCTTTTGTGGGGTTCTCCTGTATGGAGAAAATACCATCAAGGAAAACCTCCTCTTAACTCTGTGCAACCCTAGTGGTAGGCAGAGGTAGTGTAAGGCGCCCCGACCCACAACACTATGTCCCTGGTAGTCCATTGGTCCTTCCCCCCTCCCCGATCACCATTACATATAAAAAAAGGTTTTCTCTGGTAGTCCAGTGGTCCCTCTTCCCTGTGCCTTTCTCTGATTGCCACCCCATAAAACTAAATAAGTTCCCTGGTAGTCCAATGGACCAGGCATGGTGGTGAGAGGAGGGATGTGTTGGTCACTGGCTGGGGTTTAGTATGGGGTGAAGTGGGGGTGGTGGGTCACTACCTGCTGTTGTGGGGGGTGGGGTGTCTACTATACCACCAGGAAATGGGTCACTTTATCTAACAAGGGATTGGGATGGGGGTACACTGGACTCCAATGATACTATTCTGTGTATATTGGGTGGGTTATCCAGTGGGGGGAGTAATCACTAGCCCCCAGGGACACTATTTCCACTCTTGAATTTCTTATGGGCCAGCAATTGTAGGACATGGAGGGAGGAACCACTGGACGGCCAGGGAACTCTTTCCTGTTATAATACGGGATGATAATTGGTGACTGGAGGAGGGGGAGGAACCACTAGACTACCAGGGACAATTCTGAAACATACATAACTGAACAGTGATCGACATGGGGGAGGGGGGAGGGACCACTAGACTACCAAGGAAATTTTGAAAGCATAAATAACTGGACAGTGATCGGTGATCAGGGAGGAACCACTAGACTACCAGGGGAATTCAGTTAAACATATGGAGACAGGAATCAGAGAATGTGGGAAGGACCACTAGACTACCAGGGAATGTATGGTTCTACAAAGAGATGGTGATCAGTGATGGGGGGGGAGCACTGGCCACCATGGATTGTGGCTGTGTGATGGCTGTGGGCTATGGGTTCAATCTAAGTCACCCACAGCCTATGCAAATAGGCTCATAATGGGCATGCAAATGGCCAGTTAATGCCTTGCATGCCCAATGGGCTCATTTGCATGGCTGACTTTGTGGACTAGAACTAGCGCAGTAGCTCTATACATAGGAGTGAGATATTCCTGACTCAGGTATTAGCACTGGCTCCACCTGGCCTCTGTTCACAGTTGGATAGCATGGTGTGCTATCTGACTGTGAATTGCAACTTTTGGACCCCGCACAATCGCAAAGTGCAGCACAAATGTTTGCACTGCGCTTTGTGATTTTTTTGTGAATCTGGCCCCAGAAGAGGAAGAGTAGTTGCACAAAAAGAGGAAATAAAATGAAATACAGAGAGACTTAGACTTAGTGGGGGGGGGGGGTGAGCAGTAAGATGGTAGATGAACTTAAACACAGAGAAATGCAAAATCATGCACTTTGACAGAAAAGCGTAAAGAAAAATACAGTCACAAAGGTTTTGAAGCTACCAATTCAACAATGAAAGTACCTGTGGCTAGGAAATGACAGCAAATTCAAGTGGCACCAACAGTGGAGTGTAACAACTAGCAGGGCAAAACAGTATTCTATCATGCATCATGAGAAGAATTATGCCCTTGAACTGATCCTTACTGAGGCCCCATCTAATGTACAGTGTACAGTTCTGATCCCATATATCTGAGTAAAGATACTTACATAATCAAAGAAGTCCAAAGGAGGTCATAGACTTAAAACATGACTATGAGGACACAGACGTAGGACTCTTCTCATTGGAAAAGAGAAGACTAAGCGTAGACATGATTGTGGTATTCAAATACCTTAAAGATATAACAGCATCAGATCAAATGTAGCTCTTCTGAAAATTAAAGGAAGAGAGAAAAAGAAAGGACACAATGTAACTGAATTGCAGAAACATTAAGGGAAATCTCAGGAAGAATTACTTCATGGAATGCATGGTGTAAATGTGGAACAGTCTCCTATATCAAGTGGTATCTGCCCACATTGTGTTCATCTTTAAACTCAGACCTGATAGATACAGTACTGTACTTTGAAGAAAATCTGGTGATGGGGAATTCCTCTAGAACTGGTGGGGGAAATATTGTACCTCAGTGGTCCAATGGTCTTCTTGATTTCCAAATATCATATGATTTTATGTAGAATGGGGTGGATAAGCAACTATAATTTGGAAATGCTGCAATGCTTTTCTTCCCCTTTCATGTATGCTTTATTTTAGCCAAACGTTCATAGGACCATAACTCACAAGCGGCAAAGCCACAAATGAGTTTGTATGCTCCCACCCCTCACTAATATAAATAAATGCCATATTTGAATGGATGACATTGTATGTTCTGTGTATAAAATGTTCACAGTAGACATTGTGTGTTGTGCAGGATGTTTATCCCCCTCCCCAGAAAGTGCTGTGCCTGCCTCTCTCTCCCAAGACACACACACACACACACTGAAAGGTTCACAGTTCTCTTTCATATTTGGTACCTTGATTGGTTAAGTGCAGTCGGAGATTCAGCTCTCTGTTGTGCCACGTCAGCAAAAACCATGAGTGACCATTCTCTTCCTCGCAGTGTCTATGTGTGATCTCAAGATGGAGAGACAGATCACAAACCTCGAGTGAGCTGTGTTTAAAAAAATATATATTGAAGGGCAAAACATAGTAACATGGGGTAGAGAACAAGGGACTGGAACATTCTGGCAAAGAAAAGCAGCTTTATTTAAAATCTTATTTCAATAACAGTAGTCTGAAGCAAGGAATCAAGATGGCATTGGGACCAGGGATTTCAAAACCAAATGATGAGCACTATTGGCTGTTGTTGTGAGGAGGATTCCTTGTAAGACTGACCGGAATGAGATGTCAATCATGTTGATTTGACATTTTCTTTGAGGGTGTGACACAGGCAAGTGAAAAATAAAAGGTGTTATTGACCTATTTGGTTAATAACACCATTTATTTTTCACTTAAGTCCGATGCTTGGGAAAATCGCTGATTTATTTAAACAGTAGGATTCCTATATACATTGTATACAACTAATTAGGCTACAGTATGAAGTGATATGAGATACAGCGTGAATAAAACACAAAGTAAAATCTAATTCTGTTCTATTCTGTTCTGTTCTATGCTGTTCTGTTCTGTTCTGTTCTGTTCTGTTCTGTTCTGTTCTGTTCTGCTCTACTCTACTCTATTCTATTTCATTCTGTATCAACTACTATGATGGTATGTCTGAATACAACTAGATATCCAGACTTAGGGTTAAAGGGGGAAATACAAATACTGTGGGCTTCCCACTGGGATAAACCAGATTTGTATTTCTGGACTGGAATTTTGGGATATCCAGGCGCTCTGAGTTAAGCATGATTCTTAGAGCAGGACATGTCTGGTCTTTCTTGAAGAGTTTCCAAGTCAAACACTCAACTGGGTGTCATCAGTGCCAAAACTGGTACTCATGACTTGCAGAGATAGGGAAGAAACAGTTCTTTCCAGAGTTGTTTGCAACTGGGCCATTTTCATAGAAAAGCATTTTGGGGACAGAAATAAAAAGAACAGTTAGAAACTCTAAAAGTACAGCATAATGTAGGTATGATTTCTGATCCCTGTTTTTACTTGTTGCAAGATGCAGTGTGATGGAGGTGATGGGATTTTCACTGTGGTGCAAAAAAAAAAAAAACGAAGCAATGTTCTACTTAATAGTTTATAGTAAAACAGATACATTGTTTTGGCCAGTGGTGTGCTGTTTTCAGCCATGTGGTTCCCTTGTCAGATTATGGCACAATGTAGCCAGGCACTAAAAACAGTATCAGTTACAAGATGCCCAGATTACCATAGATTAAAACAGTGCAGCCATGTATAACTAACAAATCAAATGGACCTTGTGTTTTCTTTTGTTCTTTTAATTGGCTGCCATGTCACTGGTGATGCAAACCCCTGAACAGCCCTACAGTGGAAAACAACACTCTGCAGGCCACAACTGTAAGCATAAATCTAGCACTGCTGTTTCTTACAGTCAGTAGTGGACAAGCCATATGCTATTGTGATTGCACATTTCATACTGAAATGTTATTTCCAGTAAGTTAATTGTATATAATAACTGGTGCACATTTTTCCCATAGGGAATCCCAGTTATAATTTGCCATTATAACCAACGTGTGATAAGGGCAAACACATGCAAGGTTTCCCTCTCTCTGCGCATGTGTTAGCTGGCCATCTCCTTGAAGTTGCGCTGAGCACTGCACCGCCACTCACTCTCGACAGTGAGTAATTTATTTATTTTTTTAATAAACAAAATAGACTGCCAACTTTCCTCACAACAACTATTTAGAGTGCCTAGGCAAAGGAGCCTGACAAATTTCAAAAAACAAATAAAAAAATGTCTCACCAGCCACAGACCACACTTGAGCCAGACAAGACCACGGCTGAACAAGAATATGGTTTTATTTTATATAATTGCTGTGATGAAAAAATGCTCCCTAGCAATTATATAAAATAAAGGCTTGATAAGTATGTAAAACTTGAATTTTACTAATCCACTTAGTGTGTGGATGTTTTATAAACCCCTCAAGCTTTGCTCTCTGGGATTATGTAGCATCCCACACCACAGGGTGTGTGTAAAATTCTTGTTATAACCCCCTACTCAGCCATTACTCTCTACGTGTTTTTGTGTACATGTATATTTATGTCACTTCTCCCAGGGCATAACTGAAAATAGATCTGTGAGAACCTTCAAAAGTTCAGTCTTGTGAACATGGTCCATCAAACCAGGTAACGTTTGCCAAGGTTCTGTCCTGTTTGTGAACTAGTTACCTCTGGTCTGACTGTAGAAAACCATTGGTCTGTAGTTAAGAATGTACTGGGAGAGTATTCTTTTCTGCTAGGCACATTTAACACACAAAACATCACAACAATGCAGGAGATACATAGACAGAGAGGTAGCTACTGCAGATAGATAGATAGATAGATAGATAGATAGATAGATAGATAGATAGATAGATAGATAGATAGATAGATAGATAGATAGATTGATTGATTTATGCAGTAGGCGTGGACTCTAAAGGCACCTGAAAAAGACATTTATCAGGGCAACTATGTGAATACATTGGTGATGATGTCAATGCTATACTGATAAATGTGTGGTGCACACATTTATGAGTATAGTACTGTGATCATCACCCATTTATTCATACAGTTCTGTCATCATCCAGCCCCCCCACCCCCACCAGCTTTATGGCCCTACCTGCTGGTACAGATTCCACTGTTATTTTTCTCAATGTTGAATTCACAGTCCACAGTCTACGACGGTTACTGTGCCCTCTCACTCACCCCAATACCATCTGCTTACCTGATCCTGGTCTGCTGACTCCCAGTCTCCCCTTCAACTATGAGATTCATCCTCATCTTTTCTCTTTGACTCACAAGACTGGAAAAACAGAAACAGTTTCTGTTTAACTGCCATTCTTGAACCACACTTACCAGGGAGCAGTTCCATTCACTCGATCCCTGACTCCAACCCAATGCTTGCTCAGTACTGTTGCCCATAGCAAAACCCAGGATTGAACAGATATACATATCCTACCATTTTATAAATTATGGGCTTATCATCTATGGCTCTGCCCCTGCTACTCCTCTTAGACACATATCCACCTCCCTCAATAAGGCCTGCCGACTTCTCACTGGATCCCACCACCTCACACATACGTGCGACCTCTATTCACAACCTGAATGGCTGCAACTCACCAATTGGATAAAGTACCTAACCTGCACCATGGTGAAGAAAATACCTATGGGCCTTGCACCCCCTGGAGTGTGTGCACTCCTGCACCCAAGCAATAACCCCTACTCAACCAGGGGGTCTGAATCACTGCTCCTGCAGGTTCCACATTGTCATACCTCACAAGGTCAAAGATCATTTGCCTACAGGGTGTCCAGCTGGCTAAAAGGTCTAAACAGTTACATCTCCTCCACTCCCTACCCTTGGTGCATTTAAATCAAGGCTCTGCCTCTCTCTCACTGCCTCTAGCTCCTGTGACTGCCTCCACTAGCTGACCCCATAAATATTTCCCTAACCTTATGCAGTTCTCTCTCCTATCAGCACTTGGTTATCCCTTAGCATGCACTTCCCTACGTTATGTCTATAACAATGCCTATGGCTGTGCTCCTCCTCTGTAGCTCTCCACCCCCTCTACTCTTCCTCTCTCTTGTCTTCTATCCTCTCTGCACCTCATCTGCTATCTCTTTGTAACCTAGCCTCCAAAACTTGTTTTGTTTCTCAGATGCTTTGTAACTCTGTTTAGCTTACACTTTGGTAACCTTGTCCTATGTATTGAAATTTGTAATCTGACTTACATGTCTTATGTTTTGAATTCTAACCTGACTTGGAACATTTGTAAAAGAGTCCTGGCTCAAAGGTATTGTAATCCTAAACCTAATAAATAACCAAATAAATTAAATAAAGAAATAAGAACTTTAAGACTACAACTTAAAGCAAACATGACAAGCGCAATCTGTCTCTCTCGCTAACTAAATAACAGACACCATCTTTTTTTATCTATTCATCCTACACACATGCAAAATGACAGCCATTCCAAACATGTGCTACTAACATGTGGATGTGGTGTCCTTAATACCCTGTTCCCATTCCTAACAACCTGCCACAAACAGTGCAAGGATACAAAAAACAATTATCTCTATTTCTTAAAGAAAAACAAACATGTTACATTAAAAAATAAATAGAAAACTGCACAAATAAACTACATGCATATTGCATAAATTAAATATGCAAGAGGGACAGTTAAATAACTGATTTATCTATATTCACACAGTTTTCCCTTGGCCGCCTCACTCATGCCTTGCACCACTTGTGAGGTTACCCAAGGTCAAACTGCCCTGATATAGATAAATCAGTTATCTAACTGTCCCCATTGCATATCCCCTATAGATACAGTAGATAGGTAGATTGATTGCTAAAGATAGATAGACAGACAGACAGACAAACAGATGGATAGTTTATTTAAAAAACACCTTTCTTAAACCAATAAACAGTTCAATCTAACAGAAACAATCAAATAAAACAGAGAATACATAACAAAAATGATGTACATGGGAAAAAAAACTATGTACATAAACAATAATTACATTAAGAGACTTGTCTTCTGTAGGACCAGCTATTAAACACCCTTAAGCACCCTGAAATTCCTGTTTAAAAAGCCAGGAGATGGATTTTCAGAGCTTCCTGACAGCCACAAGCCCCCTGTGCACCGAACATACAGCGCATGGGGCTTGCGGTGGTCAAATGAGAATGTGCATCCCTTGCAGCTAACAAAGGACTTTAGACCACAGTTTTATGTTCTAGCCTGTGCCACACGCCGGAGCCAGAGACATGGGGTATGCACTGGACATTTGGTGCAAGCTGCTGTAAATCAGGGAAATTGTCACAACTGCACACGAGATTGGAAAATCGGGTGCAGTTGCTGCACAGGGATTCAATGCGCCACCAATTTCAAATACCCCTGGCACAGGGCTTGTCGCAAGCCCTGTGCCTTTATTTGAAAATCATGCCCCAGGTTTTCAATTTGCATTTGAAAATGATGACCAAGGAAGCAGACTAGATATCTGGGGAGAGGCTGTTCCATAGGGTGGGAGCCACAGCAGCAAAGCTCTGTCCCCAGCTGACTTCAGTCATAACCTGTGAACAGTCACACCACAGGATCAAAGCTCCCAGATATCAGAAAGGGTTGCAAGAAGGTCCTTAAGGTAAAGAGGATCCAGTTTGTTAAGGGCCTTATAGATCAGTAAAATAATCTGAATGAGCTAGTGGAACTGAAACAAACAGACAGAAAAATGATACATTTTTCCAGAAGTAGTCAGTTGTAAATTTTCATTTATGAAGTATTTTCCTTTTCTTTCTGCTCATTAGAATGTTTTCTATATGATAATATTGTGCTGGATATGTGGAACAGCCCTCACCTTGGCAGTTGACATATCTCTATCCTCCGACTACATCATCAGTATTGTGATCTCACTGACAGTGGCATCACAGGTGACTGATCTGGCAGTTACTGAGTGGCTGTTCCTAAGCAGCAGTGATATCACAGTCGGTGAGGTCACAATGCTGATCATGCGTTGGGGTGACAGAGTTAGACATCTCAGCTGCCAGGCAGAGTGCTGTTCCACACATCACACTTACTAACATTAGGTAAGCAAAAGGGAAAATGAAAAGTACCACAGATATAAAAGATAATGGATGGCTGCTTTAAAAAAAAACTAATATTAGTTTTAGGCAGTAAACTCGGTCTTTAAAATCAGTTGTCCATCTGACCAGCAGCCAGGGCAGAGAACACAGAAATGAAGTGATATGATCCCTCCTCCTGGCTGACACTACCAATCTAGCTGCTGCACTGTGCATCAGCTGCAGTCAGTGGCTCTGACCTGCGAGAAGGTCCTGGTTGAGCATGTTATAGTAATTGAGGCGAGAGATGAGAAAGACATGCACCAGTGTTGATAGGTCATCTGGATCAAGGTGGGGCACAACCCAGCTATATTTTCAGATGATAAAAGCCTATCCTCACCACCTCTGAAACTTGAGCAACAAATTATGGAGCCTACACCCCAGGCTAGCAGGGAAGGACTCAGGATGGCCAAAAAAGAAGGGAGTAGAAGGAAGGAAGGAAATGGAGACCAATGAAGGGAAGGGGCAGGATGGAGGGTGGTCTCGCTGAATGCAAGAAGCTTAGGCAACAAATCTGCTGAGCTACAGGCAATCTTAGCAGTGTAGAGGGTGGATATTGCAGCTGTCACAGAAATGTGGGCAACTGAGCACTGTGACTGGGATCTGGCAATCCCAGGATACAAAGTATACAGGAAGGACCATAAGGAAGGGAGGGGCAGTGGGGTGGCAGTCTATGTGAGGGACGGAATCAAATGCACAGGGGATGAGGGAGAAGAAAGGAGAACAGAGGCAATCTGACTGCAGCTCCTAGACTCAAGGGGTAGGAAACTGAGGTTTGGGGTGGTATACAGGCCACCGTCCCAGAATGAGGAGCTTGACAGGGAATTAGCAGGTCAAATCAGAAAGGTATGTAGAAAAGGGAAGGTGGTCATCATGGGGGATTTCAACTTGTGGGGGGTTGACTGGAGCATTCCAGTCACCTCCAGTGCTAGGGAGCAAGTGCTCCTTGATGCAATACAGAAGGGTCTCCTGACACAGTTGGTTAGTGTACCTACTAGGCTAAACAACACTTTAGATCTCGTGTTGTTGAATGGGGAGGCAGTAAGGGAAATAAAGGTGGAGGACCCAATAGCCGACAGCGATCACCAAATGGTGTGGTATAATATCATGATGTGTGGGAAGCCAGAGAAATCAGTTACTCAGGTAGCAAACTTCAGGGGGGCAGACTTTGGGAGGATGCAGGAGGTACTGAAGGGGAAACTAGAGGGCATAAAGCAGGAGATGGATACAGAGCAGAAATGGGATATTATTAAAAGGGGGATTACAGAGGCAACAGAAGCCTGCACCAAGACACAGAGTAAGAGGAGCAGAGCAAGAAAACCATGCTGGTTGAACAGCGAGGTAGTGGAGGTGGTGAGAGCAAAACGTGAGGTGCACCAGAGGTATTTTTTTTTTTTAGTCTTTGGTAACCGGGTAAGGCTCACTAGGCACAAGTGCTTGTTTTCAGGGGCGATCTGGGAGCACTGGGTGGTTAAATGACTTGCTCAGAGTCACACAGTATGCAAGTGGAGGCTGTGAGAATCAAACTCAGGTCTGGTCTGCTGGATGTATCAAGCTTGTTCATATCTCATTCCTCTAACCTCTAGGCTATACTGCCTACCAAGATCTGGTGTTGTCAAATGGGGAGGCAGGAAGGATCATAAGGAAGGGAGGGGAGGTGGGATGGCAGTCTGTGTGAGGGACGGGATCAAATGCACAAGGGATGAGGGGGAAGAAAGGAGAACAGAAGCAACCTGGCTGCAGTCCCTATACTCAAAGGATAGGGGTATAGACCTAGTTTACTGCCTAAAACTAACAGGTATAGAAGGACAGGGAAGGAAGTGGACAGGGAGGAGTATGCAAGATGGTCCAGGGAGGTGACCAGAAAAGTGAGAGAAACCATGGTCCAGAGGGAGCTGAGATTAAAGCAGGGAATTAATGGGGGGGGGAGGAGAAAGATTTTTTCAAATACATCAGGTAGAAAAGGAAGTGCAAGGAGACAATAGTGAGGATAAAAAGTGGTAGGGAGTGGATGGAAAAGGGTGAGGAGCAGGCAGAAGCACTGAATGAATACTTTTGCTCAGTGTTCACTGAAGAAAAGGGGGGACCACTACCACAATGGGCTAGGAGGGTGGGGAAGGGGGGGAGAGGAGGCAACAGATGGAAGAATTGAGGCAAGTAGAGTCCTAGAGGGACTTAAGGCACTGAAGGTAGATAAGGCACCAGGGCCGGATGGTACCCACCCCAGGGTGCTGAGGGAGATGGCAGAGGTGTTGGCGGAGCTGCTGACAGATCTGTGCAGCACCTCACTGGAGTTGGGATGTGTGCCACTGGACTGGAGGATGGCACATGTAGTACCATTACACAAGAGCAGACCAAGGGACGAACTGGGTAATTATTGCCCGGTAAGTCTCACCTCCATAGTGTGCAAACTCATGGAGACAATACTAAAGAAAAGACTGGTGTCGTACCTGGAGAACAATGTCCTCCAGGATGTGAGGCAGCATGGGTTTGTTTCAGAGAAGTCTTGTCAAACCAACCTGATACAATATTAAGACTGGGTGACAGGTGAGCTGGACGAGAGTCATGTGGTGGAAGTTCTTTACTTGGACTTCAGCAAGGCCTTTGATTCTGTGCCTCATGGGCGGCTTGGGGGGAAGCTAACTGGTGTAGGGGTAGGGGCAAAAATGATGAACTGGATTACAAGCTGGCTGAGTGGGAGGCTGCAATGGGTGGTAGTGAGAGGGAAGCTCTGAACTCCAAGGCCGGTGATGAGTGGGGTGCCACAGGGCTCTGTGTTGGGGCCAGTATTGTTCGGGCTCTTCATATCAGACATTGCATATGGGGTGGTGAGCAAAATAAGTCTGTTCACTGATGACACCAAAATTGGAGCAGTAGCAAATGGAGATGAGGGATGGAAGCAGCTGCAGGGGACCTAAGCAAGCTAGAGGAGCGGTCAGAGAGGTGGCAGCTGGGGTTCAATGAAAAGAAGTGTAAGGTTATGCACTTTGGGGTGAAGAACCCAGGGAGAGAATACTGGCTGGGAGGGGTTAAGCTGGGGATCACTGAGGAGGAGAAGGACCTAGGGGTAATGATAACAGGGACCATGGCCAACACTGCCCAGTGCAGGAGAGTGGCTGCAAAAGCAAACAAAATGCTGGGGTGCATAGAGAGGGTTTTTTCATCCAGGCAAAGAGAGGTGATATTGCTCCTCTACAGGTTGCTGGTAAGGCAGCACTCAGAGTATTATGTGCAGTTTTGGAGGCCATACCTAAAGCGTGATATCAGGCTACTGGAGGTGGTGCAGAGAAGTGCAACAAAGATGATATGTGGAATGGAAGGGACAGACTATGACAGCAGGCTGAGAGACCTGAATATGTACACCCTAGAGGATAGAAGGGACAGGGGGGACATGATACAGACATTCAAGTATCTGAGGGAAAATCAATAAGGATGGGGCAGATGGTGTATTTAAGTTAGGAGGGAGGGTCACTAGGGGGCATGTGCTAAGAATAGAAGGGGGAAGATTTAGGAAGGAAATGAGGAGACACTATTTCACAGAGAGGGTGGTAGCAAAATGGAACACCCTAACAGAATGGGTGGTATCATGTAAATCTGTGAACAGTTTCAAAGGGCATGGGACAGGGAACAGGGGAGAGTGAGGGTGGCGGAGGTGGGGGTGGCGGGATGACAAATGGGAGGCGGGTGGGGCAACTGCAAACTAGGGGGTGCTAGCTGCACACTCGAGCAGACTTAGATAGACTGGGTGGTCTGTTTCTGCTGGCACATTCGTATGTTCATATGTTTGTACTATAACATATACTGTAGGAGAGTGTCAGCTGACCAAATGATTAGCTGCACTTGCAATGCCAGACAAATGTTAATATTAAAAAAATGTCTTACTTCCCTGTCCACCCATACCTGTTGAATTGGGTACAAATAGGATGGCATGCTCTGCTATATCCCCAGTCAGACAGCTGTCAAAACCCATGAGGGAGGAAAACACTGCACTTGACTAACCCTGGAGGCAACAAGAGCTGTGAGACTTGCACAACCTTAAAGCAAGACTCTGACACAGTTTACAAGTGAAGCTAATGGGTAAAGCCCACTAGGCACAAGGCCAGTCTTCAGGGGCAGTCTCGGAGAACTGGGGATGACTTGCTCAGGGTCACACAGTATGCAAGTATAGGTTGTGGGAATCAAACCAAGGTCTGCTGGATGCACCAAGTTCATTTACTGTTTGTTACTCTAATCTCTAGGCTATACTACCAGCCCCAGACACAGCAGCATAAATTAGATGGCAGTAACTTTAGCAATAACACCTAAATAACATTTTGTATCTTATACTCCTGTACATTTAGAAGCTTAACACTCTATATGCTTTTCTCTTTTCCCACTGGTCTATTCTGTACATCTTTGGGGAGTGTATGCTATGCTTCTACCAACAGCCCTCCAATATATT
Organism: Neoceratodus forsteri; assembly: GCA_016271365.2. Lineage (NCBI taxonomy): Eukaryota > Metazoa > Chordata > Ceratodontiformes > Ceratodontidae > Neoceratodus > Neoceratodus forsteri. The sequence continues at coordinate 408,623,923 of CM028133.1, read as the reverse complement.
TGACTCACTTGGCCATCCCTCAGGCCTCAGCCACTTTACGTTATTATTGCTCGCCTTAAGGTCATACAGAAGCTACTAGACTTATCCCACCTCAGTCAGCCCACTCACCCCTTTTACCCAGATACACTTCCCTGGTACCTATACTCTATGCAGTTAATGATACTCTGCACAATTCACTTTAATTTCTATAACCTTCTGGGACCTGATGGCATACATCCCAGTTTACTAAAGGAGCTAAGGTTGGAAATAGCAGAGCCATTATCAGAAATGCTTAGTGAGTCTCTGAGCACAGGAAAGGTCCCAGAAGACTGAAGAAAGGCTCATGTGATCCCGCTCCACAAGACTGGTAGCAGGGAGGAGGCAGGGAACTAAAGACCAGTCAGTCTTACCTCAGTAGTGGGCAAGATTATGGAGGCACTCCTTAAGGAAAGGATAGTGCATTACCTGGAATCCATAGGAGAACAGGATCCAAGACAGCATAGGTTTATAACAGGAAGGTCCTGTCAAACTAATCTCATAGATTTCTTTGACTGGGTAGCCAGAGTGGTGGACCAAGGTGGAGCAGTTGATGTCACCTACCTTGACTTGAGCAAAGCTCTCGATACTGTTCCACATGAATGATTAATAAGCTGGGTAGGCTCAGGGTGGGTCAGAAGTTGATCAACTGGGTGACAAACTGGTTGGCGGGCAGAAAACAGAGAGTGGTGGTAAATGGCATACAGTCAGAAGAGATGCAAGTCACAAGTGGGGTACCTCAGGGATCAGTCCTGAGGCCAGTTCTCTTCAATATCTTCATCAGTGACATTGCAGATGGACTGGTGGGTAAGATTTGTCTGTTTTCAGATGACACCAAGATCTGCAACAGAGTATATGATCCAGATGGGGTGGGCAGATTGAGAAGAGATCTGGATAAACCGGCAAAATGGTCGGAAGAGTGGCAAATGGGTTTAACACAAAGAAGTGCAAGATCATGCACATAGGGAAGAGAAACCCTGAACCCACCTATAGATTGGGAGGGGAGTTTCTGGCAATCACAAGGGAAGAAAGTGACTTGAGCATCATCATCACAGATGACCTGAAATCATCCAAGCAGACCACTAAAGTAGAAGGTAAGGCTAGAGGGATGTTGGGGTGTATTAGTAGGGCTATCACAAGTCATAAGAGGGAGGTAATAATCCCTCTTTACAAGAAACTGGTTAGGCCCCATCTGGAGTACTGCATGCAGTACTGGAGGCCACACCTGCACAAGGACATTAACAAAATGGAGGCAGTCCAGAGAAGGGCAACCAAAATGGTGCAGGGACTGCATCAGAAAACATGAGGAAAGACTAATGGAGCTCAATATGTATACCGTAGAGAAAAGGAGGGAAAGAGATCATATGATTGAAACATTCAAACATCTTAAGGGCATTAACAAGGTGAAAGAGTCTAATATGTTTCAATATAAGAAAAATAGCAGGACAAGAGGACACAGCATGAGATTAGAGGGAGGCCAATTAAGGGGTAATGTGAGCAAGTTCTTTTTCACAGAAAGGGTGGTGGATGCAAGGAACAGCCTATCTCAGGAAGTGGTGGATATGAATAGAGTGCAGGTCTTCAAACAGGCATGGGACAGGCATAAGGGAGCAATACTGATGAGTATGAATAGATAGGCCATTGACAGAGTACAGGCCTATGGCACATTCATAAGGTAGAAATAATGGGCAGAGTGGATGGGCCTTGCGGTCCTTATCTGCCATTATCTTCTATGTTTCTATAACATTCTTATTCTATGCATGCAATGACTTAAATCACTGTATCAATTTAATAACATTGGCTAACAAACATATCTAGAACATTTCACATAGGCAACTTCCCCTTCTCAGTCTTTCTGCAGTCTTTTGAAATTACTGTATGGATGTTCTTTGCAGTTAATGAATTACAAGTAATTCTTAAAGTAGATGAGTGTCCCCCTTGATCTAGTCCCAAATCAAACTACTGTAGCACTTTCCTTAAATAAGCACTGAAGAAATCACTGGACCACTGGAACTCCTGGAGAACAGAAGTAGAATCTGACTGGTGGTGATCAGTGGAGATGACATCTGGTTGTTGGATAGTGATTGCTGGATGTGTTAGATGCAGGCTGAAAGCAACTTGACTGGATACAGGTACATCAAAGCAGCAGGCATAAGCTACTCTTTCTCTAGGCTAACTTACTGTCCTATATCTCTTGCACTGGGATACAGGTGATCCTCTATAAACTGGTATAGTAGTTGAGAGCTAGTCCAACAAGCCCACCCTGTTTTGGTCTTTATATGCTGGACTTCCTCTGGTCTGGTCTCTTCAGGTCTGCCTCAATAAACAAAGAAGGAACACTTGAGGAACAGATGGAAAGTAAACAGGCTTGTCATGCAAAATGCATAATTAGTCTATAAGAGAAGTTCCAGTGCTTGGACCAGCTAGGTCTTCATTATCACCCCTGGTCCCTGATGAAAACTTAGTCAGTTGAAGCACCAGCTGCTTTTTTGTCTTTAGGGCTACAGTGGGTAGAGCCCTTCAGACCTCTTGCTATCACTTGGAAAAAAAGAACACTTCAGACTCCCACCAAAACACAGTTTTGAAGTTGAACCACGATCCTTTCACTACCTGAAATCACTGTATTTGGGAGTGGGAGGAGAGAAAGAGTTCCTTTCCTACATGTAGCATTTTCATGCCAGCTCAAATCATAGTCAGTGGATACACTCAATGTAGACAACACAGAGGCGGCTTTTGTTTTTTTTAAAGGACAACCAAACCCTCTTTTTACACCTTTGTATCCAAACAATGCCTTGCTGGCAGGGGTTTAGTGCTCCCATACTTCTTAAAGTCTTCAATTATTTTTTTTTTTATGTAGTTCTCCAGCAGCAGTCTTAAATCATCAACTGAACAGTCTTTGAAGCACAGATGTAAGGGAACAGTGGGGTCACTGGGCTGGGACAGGCAGACAGTCATTGTGATGATCCTCCCAATTGAGTACAACAGGTAGTCTCATGTTTTAGTAAATCTGTTTGTTTGCTAAGTTAAAGTTACTTTCCTTACTAAGTTAGGTAAAGATCATGCAACCATCTGTCCAGTTTTTGTATTGACAATCCTGTGGAAAACTTTGGGTGGTTACACTTTATTTGCATTCGTAAGCATTTTAATTGGGAATACTGCTTGACTGATTATAAAGTGAGTTTTATTTTTGCCTGTGCCTAATGGCTATCTTCACTCTGGGATTTGCAAGGTACTGTAAGCAAGAGTCTTCTCTATTTAGTACTATAATCAAGACACGTAAACAGTAAAATTGAGTAACTCTAACATTAAACTGGGGTTACACTTAGCTGATACCTGCCTTATGGTGGTATTTAATTATGCTCTTGTGATAGCAAGGAACCCTGGAGCTGAATGCACTGCTCTGCTTTGACTTGTCATATTGTCTTCTACATATCTATTCAGGGCCACAGTAATGGGGGGGAAGTGGGAAAGTTTTCCAGGGCCCCAAGCTCAGGAGGGGCCCACCTGAGGAGCTGGCATTACCCCGGCATTAGCTGGTTTGGGAAACTGGGGCCCATTTCAAGTGACTTGTCTGGGGACCCAAAATGCATAGCTGAAGCCCTGTATCTATTTGTGTGATATTTTTCTATTTGTACTGAATTAAGCATTTGGCTGATGTGATAATGCTATGTATGGTTTGCTGCCCAAACAAATAAGCATAAGTCAGTGCCAAACATGTTTGCTTTCATGCTGTTACAATTTAGAACAACAGTATCGTGAGGCTATAGGCAGGCCTTTCTTACCCCCATGAGCCATTGTTTCATGGACTTTAGGTTCCACTGGGCTAAGGAGTACAGGCCCCTATATTCAGAGCTGGCCATATGCAGTCTGTGGCAGTTTGCACACAGTCTGCATGAGGGGCACTATTCAGACAATTAGCTCACTGCAACTAGAGTGTGTAAACTGTTTAAATATGGGACCATGTCGGTACAGTGCATAGTGACTATGCAGAGCCCTGTAGACCTCTTGCTATCAGAAAAAGAGGTAGATTTTACAGACCAAACAACAGTGTGGAAATGCTTCACAGCCTCCTCCACATCCTTGAAGAACTCTTCTCTGTCCTATTCATTACGAGTGCACAGCACTATTTTTCTGCGGTCACAGTGGAATACGGAACACTCCACCATGTCCAAGATGGCCACCAAAGTGTACCGTGCATGCACAACTACTAGCGCATGTATACTGGGGTTCAGCAGCCATCTTGAACATGGCAGAGAGTGCCGTGTTCTGCTGTGACCATTGAAAAAATAGTTTTAAATTACAGATATCCCCCACCCAACCCTCCATCTTAGCACCCACCCACCCCCAGAAATATACATGTGACACTGGGGGTGCCCAATCCCCCAGTGTCAGGATCAGGAATCCTTTTTTTTATTATAGATATTCCTCCACCCAACCCTCCCTCTCAGCACCCACCTCCCCACCCCTTGGAAACATAAGAGTGACACTGGGGATGCCCAGTCCCTAATGCTGTGACCTAGAGTCCTCTGTGTTCCCCCCACCCAACCCTCTCTCTCAGTACCTACCACCCCTCCTTCCCAGAAACATAAGAGTGATGCTGGGGGTGCTCAATGCCCCAGTGTCCCAAGTTGGACTCCTTGTTGTTGTTTTTTTCCCTTTTTAAACCTACAAAAAGAAAAACATTCATCAATGTCTTTTGCATCGTTACTGTCCACCCACCTGACCGTCCCACTCAGCACCCACCACCCACCCCCCAAGCTCTTACTTACCCATTGGGGGTACAATGCCATAATCCTCTCTGGACCACAGACATATCTTCACTCTTCAAAGCTGGACCATGAACTGAAGAAACAGTTATGTGGTTCAAAGTATTTCAATGGTGTTTTGAATTTAGTGGCATAACTTGCCCATTTTTGCATATTTTTGGCCCACATTTCCTACATGCCTTTTTTAGGACCCCACCTCATGAATAATTGCACTGACATTAGGCAAATCTGTCCCAAAAGGTAGTCTTGTGGTCCCTGGGTAAAATCATCTTTCAGGCAGGAGTTGAAAATGTTTTCTGCCCTTATTTATGATGTGGGGCCATAAGACGGCTATGTTGAAAATGTTGTGTAACAATATTAAAAAACAATAAAGTTATGAGCCTATGTTGAATTTTGTGAATGGAGGCTCATAACTTTAGTAGCTTTCAATATTTTTACCACAAAGTTACAACATAGCTATATCTTTACAACACCTCATGAATACAACAGCTGTAATTTTTCAAATCCTGGCCAAAACATTTTTTTTACATCCTAAAAGGTGATTTTGTGGTCCCTGCATGAAATCACCTTTAGGGCAGGAGTTGAAAATGTTCTCTTCACTTGTTCATGAGGCATGGTCATAAAAAGACTATGTTAAAAATTTGGTGTAAAAATATTTAAAAAAAGTTGTGTGCTTATGTTAAATTTTACAAACACAGGCTCATAACTTTGATAATATTCACTGTTTTACCCCAAATTTTTAACATAGTCATTTCTGTACAGCACATCATGAATGTGATAGCTATCATTTTTCAACTCCTGCCTAAAACGTATTTTTGCATCCCAAAAGGTGACTGTCCCTGTGCAATATCACCTTTAGGCCAAGAGATGAAAGTTTTCTTTGCCCTTCTTCATGATGCAGGGTCATAACAAGGTTATGTTGACAATTTGGTATAAAAATATTAAAAAACAACTTTATGAGTCAATGTTACATTTTGTGAACACAAACTTGTAATTTTGGTAATTTTCAATCTTTTTACCCCAATTCATCTCTTGCAGCCCTACCAGCTCTGGCCTGAATTTGTTTAATTTTGTAATATGGTTTGCAACCTGAAATGGTACTGGCAACCTAAGCCCCAGGATGGGCCAATTCTGTTGATCATAAATCTTCAGGTCTGTCTCTCTGCTTGAGCTTTCCAAAATGAGCTGTGCAGCCCTTTCATACTCCCTGAACATTCCACAAAACTGAAATCCTGGTCTCTGAGTGTAGAGATTTTCTCTTTCCATCCTTAGCAGCAATCAGCTTCCTTTCTGAGGAGCAAGAGCTACACTGGAATGCTTAGTTTTGAAATCCCAACCACAGCCAATATTGTGAGCTTCTTTTCCAATACAAAAATGGATTTGAATCTGCATATCTTTTACATAACGCAATACATTTAAATTAATTCAGAGCATTTTCCCATCTCCACAGCTAGAAAGCTGATCCTTCAGGCTTTCTGCCAGATTTTTTTTCCTTTCCAGTGTTGGATCATAGGAGCCCTGAGTCACTACAGGCTGAAGTATCCTTTGTTAAAAAATGGAATTCCTGCTTTAAATCACTGTGCTATTTTTCTGAGGAGAAATCTTTATTATTTTTGCTTCATTATTTTCCTTTAAATGCTCTCTGTTTGCCAGTCTGTGGCTTATATTATGCACAATATAAATATTTGGTCCAAACTCTCCCCAGGGGCAGTCCCATGGGCTCCAGTAACATCTCCTGCCTGAGAATTGCACTTATACCCTTGGCTTCTCTCAGCTTATTTCTTATGTTACACAGTATGGCTCCTGGACTCTGCTTCTTACCAGTATCACTTCTATTTTATTTTAAGAACTAATGACCCCATGTTTCTGGCCACGTTTATATCTCAAAAACATTTTTACCAGGTAGGGTAGAGTAACTAATATATAATAAGTTTGTTGCATTTCTGACTGATATTGGCTCAGTTATAATGATTACTAGAGAAGTTTGCACATTTATTGCAGTTTATATTGTTCTCCATCTTGGGTTTGCATGTGCTGTCTTTAACCAATTCAGTTTTTGTAACTAATTTTTTTTCTGGCAAAAATAAATAATTTATCTTAGGTCATCAGATCCTTATCTAGCCCTCTGTGACTTTGTTTTATTTAAATATATAGGCCTGGATATTCAAACTGCGCCCAAAATGTGCGCAACAGCAGGAGCAAGCACAAACCAATTGCGCATATGTGCAACAGGTGCAATATTCAAACATGGAGCAGAACAAATTGCGCAAGCAGCCAACGTCTGAATATCACACTAACTGCGCCATAGCGCAACCAGGAAGGAGAAGCTGAGCAGAAATGTTGCACTATAGCGCAACCAGGGCAGCCCAGCTGAGCAGTCCAGAGGTGCCATAGCACAAGCAGAGCCCCCCCCAGAGCAATGGAACTGCACATCCAGGGAGGCAGGCTGGGGCCCACCGCCAGCCATGCCACACATGGGCACAGGAACACACTGCAGAACCAACAAGACACCTGCACACCCCAAGCATAGCATCACTGGGGGTGTGACGGATGATCTACTGGCCCATGGGGACAAGCCAACAAAGCACAGCAGAGCCATGACACCCCAGCACAACCACTGGCAGGCTGAGAGTGCCACACAGGGGTTGACAACCACAGTGCACTTCAGCCCCGTGCGCATTGCACACCCTGCACTGGATCCAAGACACACCCATGCAGTGACTGGCACTGCAGGAAACCATGCATCCCCAGCACACGCCAACCCCTGGCAGCACAGAAGCATACAAGCCAGACACACCCTGTGCACCCAGCAGTGGGTGGCAGCACGGCAAGACCAACAGAAAGTCACTGCCATGCCGAGATACCTCCCATGCACACACACGCACACACACACACACACACACACATATACCCAGGACCATACCACCCCAGATGGCATGTACACCACTGCAACTGAGCACCCATAGCCAGCTACAAATCAGAGACCAACACAGTATTCATATCAAAATATAAATGTATATTTAAATTTTCAAATAGTAAAGAACCAAAACAATAAACAACAACTATTTACAAGGGGGGGAGGTACAAGGTAGGGGTGTTCAAGGGTAGGATGAACAACTTGGAGAGGGAAGGTAGGATGGTAGGGATGGGAGAAGTGGAAGGGTATGTGTCCTAAGGCCCAGCCAGCTGGTCATCCTCTGCCTGGTTCCGCAGACTTCTGTGGACTCCTCCGCAGGCCATGGTACCTGATGGACTGAAGGATGGCCTGGTTTTCAACGGACACCTGTGTCAGGCCCTGAATGTCTCTCTGAATCCTCCAGAGAACCTCAAGGCCTAGGAAAATGGGAACACAGTCAATGGCTGTGACTGACCACAATCCTGAACACCACCCAACCTGCAAGCCATATAGCCTAATGTCCCGCACCTGTGATGGCATGCACCCACCCAGTGAACATGCACATGGCCATCACAAACAGGCGGCACCAGCTATCTTGCACTGCATACACACTGCCCATGTCCATCACAGCACAAACAAGGCTGTCAAGTGACATGGCAACGTGGGCGATGCCAGTTACACAGCTATGTGCCCAGTGCATGCATGGACCACTAGTGACGCATACACAGACGTGCATGTGATACTGGACAGTGATGCATGTCACCTGTGTCATGCATACATACATAGATACATAGACAGTGTCGGCAGATAAGGGCCTATGGCCCACCCAGTCTGTCCATTTGAGCTTGTAAGTTCACTTTGTTTTCCTATAAGTCTGTTGTCCCTTACCCCCTGACCTCCAGAATTCCTTTATGTCTATCCAGTGCATTCTGAAATCCCGTGATTGTTTCAGCCCCCACCACTTCCTCTGGCAGGGTGTTCCACTTGTCCACCACCCATTCTGTGAAGAAATTCTTTCTCATGTTTCCTCTGAATCATCCTCCCTCCAACTTCATCCCATGCCTTCTAGTCCTGGAACATCTTTTTCGCTTAAAAATAGTGTTTTCCTGCACCCTGTTCCTCCCTGTAAGATACTTGTATGTCTCTATCATATCCCCTCTCTCCCCTCCTCTCCTCCAGGGAGTACATGTTCAGTTCCTTCAACCTGTCTTCATTGGACTTGTGATGCAATCCATGCACCATCTTTGTTGCCCTCCTCTGAACCTTCTCTGCCCAGTCTATGTTCTTACGTAGGTATGGTCTCCAGAACTGTACACTGTACTCCAGGTGGGGCCTCACTAGTGTCTTGTACAGTGGAATTATGACCTCCTCTTTCCTGCATGGTTGTGTTGTGCAGGGCTGGTGGTCTCCCCCCCCCAGCATGCAATAGCATCCATGAAGTAATGATACTCACACTGCTCAAGCAGCTGGGTCTGCCGCTGATGATGCTGCTGCTGCTGGGGTGCAACACCCACCGGCACCGGGGCCCTGGCATGGCCCTCCTCACCCCGTGCCTGCATCCTCACATCCCTGCCTGTGGGAGACATATGTTGAGACAAACATCAGTGTGACTCCAAAGCAGACTGCCCCCTGCCCCAGTGAGAGTGCCTGCCCACACAGCCAGACCCATGCATCTCACACCTGCACACACTGACACAGCCAACCATGGCAGAGCCATCACCTATGCACAGCCACCAAAAAACACTCACACCCCTACAGAGAATACAGCTGCATAGATGGTACACCCACCTGGCCTAGGCACCACGCCCCGCCTGGCACGTGACCGCAGTCGATCAAGACGATCCGTCTCCCTCCGGCGGAGGTCACCGTACTGGTGCCGGAACTGCTCAGCTGACCGGCACCATCCAGTGATCCCCACCAGGTCAGTGGCCACTTGCTGCCACACCTGCGTCCTGGCAATGGTGAGGGTGCCTCACCATAAAGTGCCCCATAGTGGGGCTCCACTAGGGCCACCAAGTTGGCCAGTTCGACTGGGCTCCACTGAACTGCTCTTCTGTGAGCCATGGTACCAATTTTACAGCAGGCAATATGGCGCCCCGCTGCACCGTAACCCCACGTGGAGATGTTGCACAATAGACCACCACAGGTTCCAATCGTGCTGTTCGAACAACGCCATCACTTCACATAGCGCTGTCACCAGACAGCGCAATAGGGCCATACACATGGCAGCCGAACAGGGCCAGGGGGCAAAGGTCGGACACAAGGTCATAGACAATGACGCAAGGCCACGCACAGCACCATCTGACGTATACGCATCCTGCGCGACCGACCAGCTGCGTACCAGTGCCACAGTGGACTATTGCGCAGTAGTGCCACAGCGTCATATAGTGCCCAGTGCTGTAGTGCCACTGGCACAATGGTGGCCATGGCCTGAATTGCCGATCGCGCACAGCACGTCAGCAGCGCAGCAGATGCCTGCGTAAGCTATCTGGGCATGCGCAATGCAGTGTACCACACAGTCACAGATCTGCGCCATTGGCTCAGCCGACTCAACCGTATTGCGCAAAGCGCAAATTCGCGATATTCAGCCGACACATGCAAATCATCTGATCAGCCATTCAAAGGCGCAGTGGCGCGATTTGCATGTCATTATAGTTGCTCCACTCCTAATTTGCATGCATTGCCCTTTAAATGTGCGACATTGGGCTGCGCTGGCCAGATTCGGTTACTGCAGGTGAGAGGTGAGTTGCATGCTGTGTGATGCTCTGGACAATGGTCATGGGAAAATGCTGTGGACTGCACAGTGACAGGTGTCCACTTACCCCCATACAGATCACCATGACTGAGCAAAGCCAAGGTGAGGGTGAGGACAGTGGGCATAGGAGGAGGCCCAACTTTACCCCAGCAGAGACAGAGGCCCTCTTCCAGGCCTACCTGGATGAGGAGCCAGTACTGAGTGGACGGAGGGGCACCCCTCAGTCCCGTGCGGCTGCATGGGAGGGGGTAGCTCGGGCCATGAACCTGCATGGAAGCCACCAGCGCTCCGTTCAGGAATGCAAGAAGAAGATGGGGACAGACCACAGGAGGTTGAAGGAGAAGGTGGCAGCCTTCAGGGGCGGCGATGCTGGCACTGGCGGGGCCCGCCAGTGGTGTTGGAGCTGACCCCGGCTGAGGAGACACTGGTTGCATCAATGCAGCAGAGCGCTATTGAGGGCATACCAGGAGGTGGATTCCAGACAGGTGGAAGCCCATCACTGCATGGTATGACATGGTGGTGGTATTGGGAGGGGGTTGGGGGGAAGGTTGTTCACATGCACTCACATGTACTCTCTTTCTGTTACAGATCCTGTTCGTCTTCAGAAGATGGTGGTGGTGGGTCCAGGCAGTGATGATGACCTGCTGGACATGGAGGAGGGTCCATCCACATCTATCACCAGCCATCAGGCACTGCAGCAGCATGCACGCTGGGCCGCCAACTCTGGTGTCGGTGATTCGGGTGCGGGGGGTGCGCAGCCTGTGTCTCAGCAGTCTGGCATGCAAGCATGCCAGCACGCTGTGACTATGGCTGTAGCACGTACCTGCACCATTGATGATGCAAGGACTGCAATGGGCAGTGATAGGTGTGTGTCCCATGACGGACACACAGCAGGCTGCGCACGCGTCCTGGGCCTTTCTGGTTCCAACTTGTGTACCAGCACGCTGGCACAGTCCCAGGCTGTGCCTGTCAGCACCGGTGGGGCAGCACCGGTGGCTGTCCAGGTGTCTGGCAATGTTGCTAGCACAGCGGTGGAATGAGTGGACCCTGGGGCACAGCAGTTGGTGGGGCAGCAGAAGCAGTCACCCACCAGGTCTGGGGGTACAGTGTCAAGTGGTGGCACATGTCCGCCGCCCTTTTATCCACCCATTCCTGGTCCTGGTGAACAGCGCCTACCCTCAAGGGGTGTTGTGCATCAGGACCTTCCACACCCTGGGGGACAGGATGCCATTGGGGCACAGTACCCATTGGACGAGCAGACCTGCCTGCTGCGGGAATCAGTACAGCTGCAGAGGCGGGTTGCAATGTCCGTGGAGGCACTGTCTGTGGCTGTGGAGTGGCACAGCAGGGAGTGTGCTCTGGACCGTGCAGAGCTGGTGCGTATGCGGACGGATGTGACCGCCGCCATTGACAGGCTGACCCAGGCAGTGGTCTCTGTCATGGATGCATTGGGCACACAGTCAGGTGCCCCTGTACCGCACACCCCACACAGTTCACTCTCCACTCCCCATTCCCGGCATCGTGAGACACCAGGCCTGTCGACACCGGGTTCTGCTGTGGCCATCCCGAGCACCCCTGGTGCAGGTTTGTTCGGCATGCTGCAGACCCCTGTGCGGGCAAGGTCACGTTCACGCAGTGGACCCCGGTGGTGCAACAGTGCCACCCCATGTGGCCTCTGCTCAGCCTGCCAGTGCTGTTGGGTCATGGCGGGGCCGCCCATGCATCCGCGGTGGCCATGGGACAGTGCTACATGACTGAGCTGTCTCCCAGTGCGGGCCCTGTCTGGTGCTGCCATGTGTGCAATGTGTGTCATGGTGGGCAGTGCACTGCTGGGTGCTCTGCTCACACGCTGACACACGGACCACCTGCACACCCTCCCAACTGCTGTCCACAGGTGTGTGTGCATGATGATGCCTGCATTGTACTGTACACCAAGGTGCAAGGGTGCCCAGCATCTGACACACGTACTTGGACAGTACAGGTGGTGGGGTGGTCGGTGGTGCTGTGTGTTAGCAATGTCGGTTCTGCTGTGCTGTGCATCTGCCCATGTACGCTCTGTGCCTGGTGTGTGTGTGTCCATATGAGTGCTCACCCCTCCCTGATGGTGTGTTTGTATGCCTGGACCCTTCCACTCCCCTGGCCGTCATGCACCCCTGGTGTGTTACCCTGTGTGCCTGTGGTTTGTGCATGGACAGTGTTGGTTGCAAATGTCCCCTTGACTTACCTGTGTTGTGCATAGTGCTCCTCTGTGATGGTGTCCCGGTGCAGCTGGGCCTGCCAGATCAGTCAGGGTCCCTGCCGTCCTGGGGCTGCTCATCACCATCAACACGGTGCCACTGGGCGTCCCAGCCTGTTCCCCTCTCTCAACCTGTGGCTATCCCATAGTCTTTGGCCATGTTGTGCAGGATGCAACAGGCCAGGAATATCCCACAGGCCTTTTGGGGGCTGTACTGTAGGGCACCGCTGGAGGTGTCTAGGCATTGGAAGTGTGCCTTGAGCATCCCAAACACCCGCTCTATGATGTTGAGTGTGGAAACATGTGCCTCATTATAGCGTTGCTGCGATGGGGTCATGGGGCGCCGGTACGGTGTGAGCGGCCAGGGACGGAGTGGGTATCCGCTGTCACCTGTGTGGAGATAGTGGAGATCAGTCTCATGTTGAGGTCCATATTGCCCATATCCCTGTGTGCCACTACCATGGCACCTGTGGCATTCCCACCTTTGCCCCGAGTTTGCATTCCATACATGTGTACTCACCCACTAGATGTCCTGTGGGGATGTCCCCACTCTCGAATTGATGGCACAGTGCGGACTGATACCATATGAAGGCATCATGTGCTCCGCCAGGGTGTGTGGCACAGACATTGATTATGCTCCCAGTGGCATCACACACCACCTGGCAGTTGACACTGGAGAATCCCTTTCTGTTCCTATATGCGAGCCCATCGGGGCCAGGTGGCATGCGAATGGCCACATGGGTGCAGTCTATGGCCCCTAGCATGCCAGGCATACGTGCTACCCTGTGGAACTCCTGCATGTTTGCTGTACGCTCTGCCACGGTGCTGGGGAAATGGATGTACTCCACAGCATGTGGCAACAGTGCGCTGAGGAATTGGGTGAGGATGCGTGACGTGGCCGACTGTGTGATGCCTGTGGTGTCCCCTGTCGGCCTCTGGAAGGTGCCCGTGGTGAGCAGGCACATGCGGCTGTCACCTTGGTCTCCACCAACAGAGCGTGACTCGCTCGTGAGGGTGCCTGCATCACATCACTGCACAGCTCACAGAGCCGCCTCAGTATTGCCCTGTTCAGGTGGTACCGCCCATGATCTCTACATCTGTGTACAGCTCAAAGCTGATGCGGGAACGGCACTGCCTGTTGGGGCATACCACCGACGGGCCCTTCCATGGCCACGCCTCCTGCAGCATGCATTCTCACCCTCATTACAGCTTCCATGTGGAAGCTGGCACTGTCCATCTCCCTGGCTTCTGACCCCCGGCTGGTGTTGCTGTGTTACCCCCGCTGTCCTCACTGCTACTTCCACTGCACCGGGCACCCCCCGCTGGCCTCTACAGCCTATGGCCCACGCTTTCCTTGCCTGCCCTAGCCTGTCTGTTGTCTGTCTGTCTGTCTGTCTCTCTCTCTCTCTCCCCCACTTGGCAGCCTTGTAGCATTCTTGCACCGCTTCCTTGAGCCTTTTTATTTTGGCTCATTTCCGCTAGTGCGCAATTTCCGGCTGTGCCGCTATTGCGCATCGCGCAAGTCTTTGAATATCGCATTGCGCTCTTTATGCATGGATCCACCCCCTTCGGTTGCGCATGCCTTCATTTTCATTGCGCTGTTGCTCAGCATGTTTTCGGTGGCGCAACTGCCTCCTTCTGAATATCGCAAAATGGCACAATTTTGGACTTGCGCATGCGCAACCCTGTTGCGCATGGTGCAACCCTTTTGAATATCTGGGCCATAGTTTTTTGGCACTTTTCTTTGTATATATAAACTTGTGTATACTTACTGTCTCTTGCAACCTTCCTGCTGCTAAATGGCATCTTTGACATGTACTGGTAGCACATCCACATCTTCTTTATGTGCTCCCATTTGTTATTGTATTACAAATATAGGTCAGTCTCTAAAGACATGTGCTGAAGTGCTTGCCACCTGCCAACTAAAGGATTATTTATTTTAAGCAAAGAAACTATCAGTCAATGGTTGGTGAGAGTGTTATTGCTTTCACTCTCCATTCAGGCCACTGCCTAACTATGTGACTGCATGGGTAGTACACATTCATTGCCCTCAGTAATGTTGGAGGGATTCCTTTCTTGATCTACACCACATAGTCACCCCTCAGCTCACTCTGTACTTGAGGCTTGGCACCATACAGCTGCCATTATGCATGCATTTCATATATTTGGGCAGCTGGCTTTCTTTCCACACATGGCACAATATATTTATTAAAATTAAGAATATAACTGAATAGTTGCATATGCAGCCCAAGGTTAGCCCCATACCACTGAACCACCTGGCTAAAATTTGCTAACCAGGGCCACCAATATGTTACTAGCTCATGGCTACTATTAGTGCTGCACCCCTTACTTTATACTACTTGACAACCACCTACTGCATTTAATTTTATATATTACAGGGGTGTGGTAGCATCCCTATAGTTAGGGCTGAGCTGTGGTTTCCATGTTAAACATCACATTTTACACTTTAATAACGTTGTAACCATTCAACAGATTTGCACAAACCTTTGCATGTATAGTCTGATGGTGTTGATCTCATGACATGCCAAGTTTTGTTCTTGTCAGATGTGTGGATTCAGAGATCAGCATAGTGCAGAAACCTTGGCATTCGCCCTTTTCTGCTGTTTTGTTTTGTCATTGCCTTCCACCCAGATGGTATGGCATTTTGGTCTGAAACAGTGAGGGTAGAAAGAGATTGGATAGAAAGAGATTGGGTCACAAAAGTGCCTTTCACTGGTCTGGTTAAAAAAAAATATTAGTCCATTCCATAGTTATTCAGTTTTACATACTAACATACTAAAATGCCAGCAGAATAGGCCTAACGGTCTTTCGTGTCTGCTCATTTGGTCAGCCCCCACCCTGGGAGCTGACCTTGCTGCCCCCTCGCCTTCTCTGGCTTCTCCCTTCCCAGTTCTGGATATTCTCACTGTACTGGATTTTGCTTCCAGAACCCTTCCCCTGTACCTGTCCCACCCCATCTTGAACCCCTCCACCGTTTCTGCCTCCACCAGCCCCCTGGGCATTGCATTCCATGGCTCCACCACCCTCTCAGTGAAATAGCACCTCTTCCTTTCTTCCCTGAATCTTCCCCCTCCAGCTTCCACCCATGCTCTCTAGTTGCCCCCTCTTCCTTCCTTTGAAGCACCCTGACTGCTCCTCCTCTATTTACCCCTTCATGTATCTGAAGACCTCTATCATGTTCCCCCTGTCCCTTCTCTCTTCCAATGTGTACATATTTAGCTCTTCGAGCCTCTCCCCATAGGTCCTGTCCCACAAGCCCCAAATCATTTTGGTTGCCCTCCTCTGGACCCTCTCCAGGAGTTTAATGTCCCTCTTTAAGTGTGGCCTCAAAAACTGCATGCAGTACTCAAGGTGTGGCCTCACCAAGCAGTTATACAGAGGAAGTATCGTTCATCTTGACATCCACCACCACCCCCAGGTCCCTCTCAGCCATCAAGACTTGTATAATTCCCCAGGGTGTACACTTGGCCCGGGTTTCTGGCCCCCAGGTGCAGTACCTTGCATTTCCCTGCTTTGAACCTCAGCTTCCACTTTCTAGACCATCTTTTCCAGAGCCTCCAGGTCCCCCTGTAGGGCCACCCTCCCCTTCTCCCCATCCACCACCACCCCCAGTTTTGAGTCATCTGCAAAGAGACTCATCTCACTCCTGATACCTGTTCTTATGTCAGAGACATAAGCATTGAACAGGAGGGGCCCAAGGACTGATCCCTGTGGAACCACACTAAGGACCCTCCTTGGGGAAGAGACTATCCTGCCAACTATGACCCTCTGGGTCCAGTCCTGGAGCCAATTGTCCATCCATCTGAACATCTGGTTCCCCACTCCCATTTCTCCCAGCTTATCCAACAGGCCCTTGTGAGGAACAGAGTCAATTGCCTTGCTGTTCCCATTATTTTCAATACAAATTTCACTCTTCAGGATCGCTTCCTAGAATGAAAAAACAATTTTGTTTCATGAAAAAGGATTCTTTTTCATGAGGGGCCAATCCTTTTTCTTGAGGAAAAATTCCTTTTTCATGAGCTGCCGCCTTGTTTTCCCTTTTTTTAACAAATAAAAATTGAAAAGCCGCAAAAATGATATTCTGCCCACACACCAATACATGAATATTGCTCATCAGGACTTCTTAGGTGGATTATGTGGTTATCTGGTGGAAAGATGACCTTGCAATATGTTTTTTTTACAATTTACAATAATTTTTCATGATTCACTAACATCATGTTTCATGAGTCTTTTTTCATTCTCACAATAAAGGATCTCACATGAAGAAAAGGGTTTTGGGACGTAGTTTGTTTTTTAAATCCTGTTTTGTGAATTAGGATCATTTTTGTTCTCATGAAAAAGGATCCCTTGTCACAAAAAAGGAAAAAATCCTTTTTTGTGAGATAGGATCCTTTTTCGCAAATCCTTTTCCATTTTTGTGAAAAAGGATCCCGTCGCACAAAAACGTATTTCATGCTGGACGTCCCTGCTCTCTCATATGCAAATATGGATACAGTTATGGAGGGTTTGGAGTACTCCCACAGGCAAATTAGGATGGGATTACACTATCTTAAAAAGTAAGGAAATTCATTGCAAAAAACTATGTTAATGCACCAGTTAGGGTTATAGCAACAAAAGTAGGGAAATGTGGCATTAGGGTTTCCAACCCTAACATCCCACCCATACCCTGAAGGCAGCAACAGGCATGGGGTGTGCCTTGTGGTTGTCAGCCCTAATGCTCACTACATTCTCATATACTGTAACCATCTCAGCTGACTCACTCATGGAATGGGGTGAGCATTAGGGTTGACAACTGCAAGGCACACCCCATGCCTGTTGCTGCCTTCAGGGTGGGGGTGGGGTGTTAGGGTTGGAAACCCTAATGCCTCATTTCCCTACTTTTGTTGCTTTAACCCTAAATGGTGCATTAACAACATGTTTTTTTGCAATGAAAATATATGTATATAGAGTAGGGAAAGGTGGCAGTAGGGTTTTCTACCCTAATGCCCCCCACCCCACCAAACAGCAAAAGGAAAAAACATTAGGGGTTTGGGTCTCCAGAATCTTGGTGAATCAGTGGTGGGGTCTTCCTTGGGGCATGTAAACCCTAATGCCCACCACATTCCATGAGAAAACTACATCACACATTATCTCCTTTCTTCTTGCAGGGCCCATGGGGGAAGGAGGAGAATTAGGGTTGACAACACTCAAAGAAGAACCCACCACCTATTTGCCAAGACTCCAGTAATTCAAAACCATAATATTTTTTTCCTTTTGCTGATTGGGGGGAGGCTTTAGGGTGAGAAACCCTAATGCCATATTTCCCTACTTTTGTGGAGTTAAGTTACCCTATTTGGTGCATTAACACATGTTTTTTTTTTTTTTTTTCAAAGAATACACGCACACACACATTTTTGCACAAGTAAGGTGTAGGCAATTGCTTCTTTCCTTTAACTTGCACCTACAACTATTAATAGTATGCTCATGACTGCCATTGTATTTTTTTCACAGATATGTGCTCACTACCGGTCAAGATCTCCTGCTTGCTGGATCTCCCATATAATTTCCACAATGTTTCAGATAGCTTTTACTATTACTCATGGAACAGTCATTCAACAACTGTTATGAAGCATCAAATCCTGGCCTAGAGTGACCCCTAAGTTGCACACCACAGGCCCAGCCTCCAGCCTCTCACCTGTAAATACAGGGAGTCTCAGGCTCTCCCTAATCATGGCCCTTGGAATTCTGTAATTCCATGGCTGTAGAAATCTCTGCAGAATTTGCATCATGCCACAGAATATATATATAGTGCCGCAGAATTCATTGTTCTTGGTGAATTTTCATTATAATATATACTTATTCCATAGTGCTGCCTCCCTTCCTTATCTCATTTATCCTGAAGCCTCTCCTCTATGCTCAGCATATGATGTCATTAATGACATCACATCAGTTTTTAGTGAATGGCAGGACCACATTCTGTCACAGAAATGAATAAATCATATCACAGAAATCAGAAAATGCTGCTACAGAAGCCTAGGATCCCTGCCACAGGAATCTCGACAAAGTGCTGCAGAGCACTAGGATCCCTATCCATAATGGGTAAAGATGTTGTTGTCCCACCAGTAACAACTTAGTTCTGTTAGAATTCAGCATCAACCCACTGTATGTCAACCACAAACTGACTTCTGGTAGTGCATTCTCAAACACAGCTGCTGGTGAGCCCAGTCCAGGTTTAAATGAAATATATAGCCAGAGAAGGCTACAGATTCCCAAAATAATGTTCATTAAGGGCATATACAGCCAAACATTAATGAGGCTTCCCAATATGCCAAGCATAAGTGATGCTGACATAGTACTTCACCAACTTCGATAAAGAAAGAAAAATTGTTTGTTTAAAGCCGTTATAGGCCAAAACATCTAAGTCCAAAAAGCAGCAGATCACAGTTTGTGATGGCTACTGGTTCCAAAAATGATGTATGTTTGAACACTGCCAAACGTGAGTGAGGCTTCCAGTAAATAAATCTCATAATATGAATTTTTTATAAGTATTTATTTATTTGTAATATGTCAATAAAACAATGATTTCTGATGGAGGAAAATGTAATGCAAGTTGATGGTATATGTTGACTTATAACATTATGAAGACAAATATGCAGGGGACTGCACTGTGTGATGGCTACTAGTTCAAAAATGATGTCCATTCAGACACTGACAAACATGGCCTTGTAGTAAAATTATAGTGGTGTTGGTGGTGTCTTTGTTTTAGTATTTTTTGTGTGTTTTATACTAGTTTAATTTCATCTGTATTTTCCCAGTCCTGGTGGGGATGGGTGCTACTCTGCACTAGCTGCAATAGACATAGAGGAACTGAATGGGAGAAACTGTTAGTGATTTTTAGGCAGTCGGTCTCACAGCGAGAAGGCTGTGTGTTTTTGATAAATATTGTCAAAGAATTGACTGCTAGTGTGGTACACACACACACAGCAGATGTTTCTGGCTGATGTTTTAAATAAGAGCCCAGCAACTGTGTTTTCCCCTATTTTGAAGCAGGTATGTTGTCATAGTAAGAAAGGAAATATTTTCAGTTTTGACACAAAATATATTTTCAAAGTCAAAACAATAGATAACATTCAACTCTAGAATATCTGAGCTCACACATATATTGAGTAAGTAAGCAACACATCAAATTTTATTGTGATGCAAAATACAAAATCACATTGGGGGGAATTGTTTAACCAGGAAAGGCACATTAAGCCGCAACTTGTTCCCAGGTGCGACCTGGGAGCACAAACAAGTTAAGTGACTTGCTCAGGGTCACACAGTATGCAAGTAGGGACTGTGGGATTCAAACCCAAGTTTCCAGGTTTACAGCTCAGGGCCTTAATCCACTGCACTATACTGCCTCCAAATTAAATAAAATTAAATATTCCACTGCCACCAAAGATGGTTAAGCCTAGGACAGTAACATGAAATGAAATAAAAACCCCTACAGCCAAGGTGGGTGAATCTGGGGAAAATAACATGTAACAATAATAATCATAATCATAAAATGCAGTCATGGCTAGTGAATCTGAGTGCAATAACATGACATTAAATGAAAAACCTGCAGCCAAGGAAGGCAAATCCAGGGAATATAACATACAACTGAATAAATCTCCTGCAACCATAGCAGGTGAATCCTGGGATTATACACAACATTTAATAAACCCCCTAGAGCTTTGGCGGTTGATTCCATCAGACATGGTGAAATGGGGACCAGGGCCAGTCCCAGAGCATCACAAAATGGGATTCTTGGCCATAAATTGTCCTTGAAATTAAATAAAAAAAAACATGCTGTATAACTAGTATTGAGATAAGAAGTATACAATAATAATATAGACAAAAAAATTAAAAAAAGTAAACACATTGGGCCGGATATCTCGGAGGGACCGACAGAGTGAGGCTGTGCGTGTGTGTGAGGAGTGAGAGATATACAGCACAAAAAAGCGGCAGGCGGCTAATCTTCGAGGCCGGCCAAATTTATAGCCGTGCGCTTGCAGCAGCATGAGGATAAAATCATTTCACCAGCACAGGGACTGCGTTTGAGGATTTCCGGGGGCTACAGTGAGTGACGCGCGAGCGGGGGAGAGAGAGCGGAGCGGCGGGAGTGCAAATAGCAGCAGGGCCCATTTGGGTGCCAGAGAGAAGCGACGATATCTGCGTCAGGAGCCGGGCACAAGGCGGGACGCAAGCGGGCGAACCTGCTGCTGAGCTCGGTCAGTGTTCCTAGGTCTCGGGATTCGCGCAGAGGGTGGGAGAAAGGCCTAGTCATCGGCAGTGGTGCTGGCAAGTTCGTTGTACCGGGCGGTGGGAGAATGTCGGAGGGAACCGACCTGATCGATATCTACGCAGACGAGTTCAATCAGGTGAGAGCTGCTCTCGGTGGGTGCAGGTGCTAGAACACCCCGTACTCTGGTCCTTGTTACTTTTGTGTTGGGGGTATTGTGTCTGGGCAGTTCAGATCGAACTCGGGATCCATCTTTAAAACTCGGAGAAGCTGTAATCCAACATAGGGGTGGGCTTGATTCCTTGTTTATATATTCACGTGGCACCTTAGATTCATTTAGGGTGCTGCTAAGTTTTCCCTGTGGTTCTATGGCGAATTTTCCATATGTTGCAGAATTTCCAGTGGATGTGAAATGTTTACGTAGTTTAGCTTTGATCCTTTGGAAATTGTGCAACATACGGGAAATTTACCTAGGATTAATGGGAAAACTTAAGCGGGGTTTAGGAGGTTTGTAGTAATGTAGAGGACTCTGTGGAAAATCAGTTATGTCAACAGGGACTCTTCTCGAATGTGTGTGAACACTTTTCTCTGAATATGTGGTATCCTGGGCCCAAAATATTTGTTTAGGCCTGGTTTGGTCACCTTCCAATGTCAGTAGTAGTTTTGTATAGCACCCGCTCTGTGTCCCAGCTAAAGAGGGCATGGGGTACAGACAAGAAAAACAGTACAATTTTCTAGTGCATCCTGCATTCAAAAATATACACTCTTTCCACCCTTGTATCAATTTCTGCCTACCGCAGACAACCCAGTAAATAACATTTTTTCTTCCCATCTCTTCTCTTTCTCCCCCCCCCCAAAAAAAAACCTCTAGGCACACATTCTGGGGATTGTGTGGATTATCGGGCCACTGATGTACCTCCGCTATTAGCATACCATGCTGACATACAAGTTGTTAGTTTATTTTGAGTTGGGGGCTCTGCCCCACCCCGTGTTAAAAGCAAGAGTGGTGGGTAGAGCCCCAGCTCCAACCAGGAGATAGTGGAGAGTATCGGACCAGCGATGGACCTACGCTATTAGCGTGGGAGCAAGTTACGCAACTGTGTTAAATCAGTTGGGTTATTTTTAGTAGTTTTATTTGAGTTGGTGGGCTTCAGTCCTAACATCCCCCATTAATTAAAAAAAAAAAAGGGGGGGGAACTCAAACTGACACAACATCAACAGTAAGCACAAGCACACGCTGTATTCACGAATGTTTTACGCTACTACCGTAGCACTGGTCCAATACTCTCTCCATTATCGCCCTCAAACCAATTAAAAAAATAACCGACACCCATTAGGCTTTTTAGTGACTCACTAATGCTTAGAGTGAACTAACAGAAATTGTAAATTTTTATTAATTTACGTAAGTTGGGGCCTCGCCCTCTTTCACCGTCAAAACATCAAGGGGGGGTGAAGCCCCCCAACTCAAACTGACCAAACTTAAATCGACAGCAGACACATGGCAAAAATAGCCCAGCGCAGCTATATTAGTACATTGCGGTAAGCACACAACAAAACTAAACTGTATTCACTAGGCTTTGTGCTATGGTACTAGCCATCCCTTCACTTTGGCTGGCCCGTCTGCCTGCTGGTGAATGAAGTTGCATGGCTTCTAATGTTCTGACTGATATTGCTGTAAGTACAGTTAGATGATATTTATTAGAAGGTGGCTTGCTGTGGTGGTGATGATTGCCCAATCAATCAAAATCTTTATTTAGCCTGGTGAACACTATTGAGCAAGCTTGTTTTCGAGATGGACCTGGGCAAGATAACATGAACAATATGAAGAGAAATGCCAGCTTACAGGGTCGTTGCATAGAATAGGGATTTACACACAAGAGGTTAATAACAGTACTGGAGTACGTTTATAAAATGACAGAAAGCTAAATACCATGTGCTACAGAATTTGTGTTACAAAAGATGCAGAGTAAATCTATACAACCATATGTACAGAGTTTTCATGGAGCAGGCTTGGATTCAAGTATTGAATACGTAGTGCAAGGAGGGGCACGGGTGAGGAAGGGGGAGTAACTGGGAATGAGAGCATAGGTGCAGGGTGCCTGAAGGGCTGTAGAGCGCATGGGGCAGGTGGCGGTGGTTATAAAGCTAGGTGCAGTATACCAGGAACGGGACGAGGGTGATGTGCTAGGAAGTGTAATAGATGCCAGGATGACTCAGAGAGGAAGGGAGACTCCAACTTAGATTGGGTGGATCTGTCAGGTGGGGTGCAAATAGACACAGACATACTGAGTAGAGGGGCAGGAGTACCAGGAATGGAATGGTCCTGACAGGTCTATAAACTGAATCCGGGGGGGGCACACTGGCAGACTGTGACATCAGGGGAAGCAGTTACAGGATTCCTTGAATGAATGAGAATATACACTTTGTTACGTGTCTGGTGGGTGGGATGGTGCAAAGTGGGTTGGGGGTATGGGTGGGGTTGATCTTCTGAGATGGTGGGAGTTGAAGGGGTGGGGTGGAGGGTTTTGTTGTTTTGGCTGCATCAAAAAATGTTGCCATCTGTGTTCCTGCTCGGCACTCTCTCTACTTAGCTGGGATGATGCAGGGTGGTGGAGTGCTATGACCGTGGGGAGATGGTGTTGCTTTACAAAACAAGTACAGGGGAGGGGGCAGAGCATCTATATACCTGAAAAGTGGTCTGTTAAGGAATTGTTCCCAGATATTGAAGAAGCCCACTGTTTGTGGTATTTGGAGAATTGGGGCCAGTGTAACAATACAATCCAGTTTCATGGAAACAGTTTTCTTGTTGATTGCTTCATTTCTCTGTGAAATATAGCAATCCATGCAGATCTGAGAACCTTGTCAATAGGTTCACTGTGGGATGTGGGACAGCACCTTTATTCATCCAGGACAAAGGAAGTTTGGGGGCATTTAGGTATATTAGTGATACCTTGGTATTGGATTAACATTGGTGGCTCCAGCCTCTGTAGGTTAACCGGGTTGGGGGTGTTTACAACAGTTGGTCACTAGTATTGTGATATTCATGTGTACAGTATTCCAACATATTCTTTAAAAATGCTGCAAATATAATGATGAACAATAGTAAAAATTTGGGGACAGTGGGGAATTTGCTAATACGTCTCCACTGGTGGACACACTGCTGGAGCAGATGAGGTGAGACAATCAGTACAGTTTATTTCTGTATAACATGTCACAGAATAATTATGGTTTACAACAATAACTTGACAGTGGGAATTCTTCATGCTGTGTTATTGTGATGTGCCTACTTGCCACCAGGGCACCTATATATTGTTGCAGTGGGGTAGATCTGTACCACATGGTGCACCAACTGAGCACATCATTTTTTTTTTTTTTACCAGGGTACTTGCCCTTGTATGTCCATGTGTAGAGCTGCCACCAGGGTATCAAACAGTGCAGGGTCAGTACAAGGGAGCAGGCTCCTGTGGTTTCATGGGCTTAAATCCTGGTGCCTGCAGGTCCTACTGAGATGGGTCAGTGGTAGTCAGTAGCTGCGAAGTTTTGTCAGGTGGTTCTTTGTTGGATTTGATTGTAGTAGTCAGTTGCCCTCATAGTGGGGTTGTGGCCACCTGTTACTTGGTTGTTGGCTTGAAATAGTTGCTGTCCAGTGACACTCTGACTGGCCATTGTAAGATCTTTTCCTCTAGGTTTGGTCACTCACATCATGAAATCTGAAATGGCCACTAACTATGCGTCTGGAGCTCTTTAGTTATACATTCAGATCAGGGTGGGACAAATTGGGTAGCCAGGTGACCAGTGGCCACTGAAAAAATGGATTTAGCTACAAAATTTTGGATGATTTTCAAAGCATTCTCTTGCTGCAGGTCATAACATGTGGGATAACAGCCACAGGCGTCATTTCATCTTGATGACTTTCTCAGCAGTTGACCCTGGGACCTCCCCCAAGCACTACCATGTGGTGGTCACCTGGCAGGTATAAAGGGGGAGGTCCCTGCTACTCCTTAATTCTTTTCAACTGCAACTTGCATGCAACAAGTCCTCCTTCGGCGCTCCTGCCTCCCTGTCGTCGAAGAGTTCTACTGACCAAACTTTCATTTTAACAAGTTAGCAGTGTCAGTGGATCAGTAGGTAGCACACTTGCCTCTGAGGCCGGGAGATCAGAGGGCTGTGGGTTCAGTTCCCACATCTGGCACTTGGGTTCATATCCCAGTACTGACACTGTAGTGCAGCATGAGAGGGGTGATGCACTTCTGAGGTGTTGTCTTTCAGATGAGACATTAAACTGAGGTCCCATCTGCCTGGATTGGTGGTAATTCAGGTGTTAAAGATCCCATGTCACTTATCGAAAAGCGTAGGCGAAGGTTTTTATTAATAAACAGAACAATAAATCAGAAAAACAGTAATACAATTCATGAAAAATAAAAAAAATAAAAAAAAGATAACAAAGAGAGTATCAGCAATACTCAATTCTCTGACAGCATAATGATTCAACTTATTTTGTCTTTCAAAAAAGGAACCTTTTTCCACCTCATAAGCAATACATTTTTGGACAAACATTTGCATTCAGAATCACATTGTAACAACACATCATGTTCAACATGTTGAAGAACTTCAAGTGGTAAGGTGACATCTGGCATGCCATAAATTAAACTTGATCATAGCGAACAGCAGCCGTACTACACCTGCATCCAACAAAGTAGAATGTAGCAAAAAACCTCCCACAGCTTCCAGATATGTAACAGCCCACCAGAAAGGCTGGCTCCAAAGGGCAGTAAGGGTCATCCAGAATTCTTGCACAAAGGGGCAGGAAACAAAAAATTGGGACATTGTTTCCTCCTGATTAATGCAAGTATCCCTTGGACAAGTACATTCAGTAATCATTTTATGCTTTAAATTTCCACGAACACTGGGTCGCCCACAACAACTAAGCCATAAAACATCCCATAATCTAGGTGGAATCTGTTTATCTACCAAACTTTTAAGGAGGTTATCAACATGACCATCCGGTACATCTTTAAAAATGGGGACTATGGAATGTGCTTTAGATTGTAGGACGTCATAAATATATTTGTGCGATTTGCAATACACATGGACCGGAAGTAACTTCCATCTATTAAGTTTCGATATCACAGGTATGACATAAATCGGGTAACTAGGAGTGTGTAAATTTTTCTGGCTCAAACCTGGCCACTCTGAGGATAATTTAGGTAACCAATCATACGCATAAATCACCCATAACACAGAGTGTGGACGACTAAAGTCTAGTAAATTCCAATGAAAAAAAATACCATAGTAAAAAGTAATCGGATTCATACAATTCAAACCACCCTGTGCAATAGGAAGATACAACACATCTCTTTTAATGGGATTTAGGTGACTCCCCCAAATAATTTGAAAATAAAAGACCCAATAAAGTGGCTTCCAAACCAGAAGGAATGGGGTATACCGCACTAAGGTATAAAAATTGAGGGAGAAGTAAAGCTTTAGTAATGATAACCTTTTTCTGTTTAGTTTGTTGTCAAGACTTCCATAATCTGATTCTGTACTGAACTACCTCAATTTTAGCTGACCAATTAAGTAACACATTGTCACCTTTACCAAAATCAATACCTAAAATTCGGACCTGGCCCAGTACAACAGGAATGCCTTGCAGCTCCGTAACCTCAGGAATGGCAGTATGCAGAGGATAAAAAAACTCTTAGATTTATTAAGGGAGGAACCTGCAACATCCGAAAAATTAGAAAAATGACTTAACACCTTATCTCCAGAGGTCAAATCAGCAACAGAGACACAGACATCATCAGCATAAGCCTAAATTTTGGCCTCAAGGGTACTATGAGGGGAAGCAATACCAAGAATCCGCACATCTTGGGCAAGTGTACATAAAAGCGGATCCAAACTAAAAACATAAAGCAATGGACTCAGAGGGTAGCCTTGTCTCACCCCCTGCCGAATAGGTATATAGGAACCCAAGTAACCATTTATCAAGGGCATAGCATAAGCATGACTATAAAGCAAAGCAATCCAGGTTATAAAGCGATCAGGAACTCCATAGGTTCGTAAAACCTGAAACAAATAACTATGCGGGACCTGATCAAAGGCCCTTTGTTGATCCATGGACATAAGAAAACCCTTTATAACATCACCTTTACCAAGCTCTATTAGTTCCCAAAGCAAAAGGAGATTATTATAGATAGATCTACCCGGTACTGAACAGGTACTGAACTGGTGTAGAGAAATCAAGTGTGGAGCTATGAACAACAATCTGGTATTCAATATTTTCATTAAAATTTTAAAATCTGTATTAAGGAGACTGTATTAAGGAGATGGGGTAAGACCCCATCTGGAGTACTGTGTCCAGTTCTGGAGACCCCATCTCTGCAAGAACATAGACAGGATGGAGGCAGTCCAGAGGAGGGCAACTAAAATGGTGCAGGGTCTGCAAGAGAAGCCGTATGAGGAGAGACTAAAGGAGCTTAATATGTATACCCTTGAAGAAAGAAGGGAGGGGGGGACATGTTAGAAACTTTTAAGTACCTCAGTTTAATCAACAAAGTCCAAGAGGGTAGCATCTTTCAGAAAAGAGATGTGCAAGAACAAGGGACACAATTTAAAGATAGAGGGGGCGGTCTAGGGGCAATGTGAGGAAGTATTATTTCACAGAGAGGGTAGTGGATGCATGGAACAGCCTTCCTGAGGAGGTTGTGGAGTCTAAAACTGTGGGAGAATTCAAGAATGCATGGGACAGATGTAAGGCAATTCTTGTGAGGGGTAGGAAGAAATAGGCTGTTGGTTAACTAGGATCTGCGGCCTATCCTGTGGGTAGGGAAATGGGCAGACTAGATGGGCCAAGCGGTCCTTATCTGCCGTCAAAATCTATGTTTCTATGTTTCTATATTTTTATTTATTTTAATAGATCAGATTTACAGACCTTTGAGTCAGAGACTTATTTACCAAGGTACCTCGTCGCAGGGAGGGGGGACAAACATATTTGTGTGGCAAGACATTGGTTAACAATATAGGTGTGATAAAAGGAGTATACAGCAAGGCATTGCAAGGAGTATACAGCAAGGATATTCAAAGCAGCTGTGCATGGTGCAATTAAGTTGCACTGGTGCAAGTGCGGAAGTGTGCCAAGGAGCCAGATTCAGTGGGAGCCAGCGCGCAACACAAATACCATTGCGCCAATGTGCAACTATAATGAATGCAGGCACAAGCACAGGGGGAAAGCCCATGAATATCCAGTGCAATGTGATATTCAACCGTGGAACCATGGCGCATATGTGGAGCAAAACCAGGATGCACCAAGCAGACTTGAGCCTATAAATACAAGGTACAAGCACACAGACAGCACTTACGACAGGTGAAAGAGAGGGAAGGAGAGAGAGAGAGAGAAAGACAAGAAAGAAAGAAAGAAAGAAAGACTGAGAGAGACAGACAGAGGCAGCCACAGAGGGATAGTGACAGAGGTGGCAGTGGAAAGGGAGAAAGGGGCAGAGAGAGTGAGAGGGACAGGCAGGCACAGTGCCAGGCATTGCACCAGGGTGCCACACATCCCACAGCAGCCAACCGCCCAGGGGGAGATGAGCCAGAAGGGGCCATGGACAGTGCGCCATACATTATGGAGGCCATAATGAGGGGTGTGAGGGGGCAGGCAGAACATCAACGTGGCTGAGAAAGGGCCCTTCGGTGGTATGTTTGACACAGGTGGTACCATGCCCACACAACCTTTGAGAACTTCTCCGACACGGAGATAGTGGGCCGGTACCACCTGAATAGGGCCATTCTGAGGCAGCTCTATGAGCTGTGCAGTGAGGAGATGCAGGCACCCACAAGACGGAGCCATGCAATGTCTGTGGAGACGAAGGTCACAGCAATCATGTGCCTGCTTGCCACAGGCACCTTCCAGAGACCAACAGGGGACACCACAGGCATAACCAGTTGGTCACGTCATGCCTCCTCACACAGTTCTGCAATGCCCTGCTGCCATGTGCTTCAGAATACATCCATTTCCCCAGCAGACAGGCGGAGCATACAACAGCCATGCTGGACTTCCACAGGGTAGCACGTATGCCTGGCATGCTTTGGGCCATTGACTGCACCCATGCGGGCATCAGCATGCCACCTGGCCTGAGAGGCTAGCATACATCAACAGGAAGGGGAGCCCGAGTATCAACAGCCAGGTGGTGTGCATTGCCATGGGGTGCATCACCAATGTTTCTGCCACACACCCTGAGAGTGCATGTGATGCATTCATTTGGCACAACTCCATGCTGTGCCACAGATTTGAATGTGCGGACATCCCCACAGGCCACCTAGTGGGTGAGTATGGGACAGGCAGAGGGTGACAGGCAGGTCAGGCTATGGAACAGGGGAGGGCAGGGTGGGCAAGCAGGTGAGGATGCCAGGGCAGGCAAGGGGCACAACAAGAGAAGGCAGAGACCTAACTGTATCACTATCCACACAGGTGACAGCGCATACCCACTGAGGCCCTGGCTGCTCAATCCCTACCAGCGCCCGTCATCCCCAGTCGAAGAATGCTGCAACGAGGCACATGCCAGCATGTGCAACATCACTGTGCATGTATTTGGAATGCTGAGGGCACATTTCTATTGCCTAGACAGGTACGGCAGTGTCCTACAGTACAGCCCCTCGAAAGCCTGTGGCCTATTCCTGGCGTGTTGCATACTGCACAACATGGCCATTGACCATGGGATAGCTGTTGAGGCTGATGAGGGTGACAGTAGTGGGGACGATGGAAGCAATGTGCCAGAGGGAGATGGACAGCCCCTTCAGGTGGAGGGATCCACAGCTGATGAGGCAGGCCCACTAGCACCGTGACACCATTGCACAGGAGCACTATGGTGCATGCAGGTAGGTGGCGCTAAACCCATACATGAGCCACACACACAGTTACAGCACACATGCAGGGGTGTGCATGGCAATGGGCATGCACACACAGAGGCATGGTGCAGGGTCAGGGGAGTCGGTGGCATACTACAACACACGATTGCACAGAGAAGCTTACAGCAACGCATGCACACACACACCCACACGCCCAGGCGTTGGCATGTGGTGAGGATCAGATCTATTGCACCAGTGCACAGGCTCAATTGGTGCAGATCTGGCCTCATCAAGCCCATGCCACATGGTCCAGTGGCTGGGCAAGCACGCACACAGGCAGCATGCAGCACGAAACACAGGTGCCACACCAGGGGTATGCACACACACACACACACCACCCATGCATGCACAGGGCAGCAGCAGCAGACTGCAGTCAGGGTGGGCCGCACATCAGGGCCACCGCCCAGATCCTTGGCCACCACGCCCATGGGGGTCACCACTCTGGAGCTGATTGGCAGCCACAGGCTGCTCAGCAGCCATAGGGGGTATTTGCAATGGCCCCCCAGGTGTTGACCCACAGGACCACGACCAGGTCCATGCAGGGGTGTCTAGGTGCCCAAACAGGCCTGCTCCAGGCATGACTAGGATGCCAACATCAGAGCCCGGTGTCGGCACTGTGGGTGTCACCTGATGCTGGGATCATGGGGTGGACAAGTCACTGCGTGGGGTCCATGGTGGCCGGCCATGCCCTGTGGCAGCCAGTAGCACAAAACCATCCATGACCACCTGTGCAATGCGATCTATGGAAGCTGTCAGGGCCTCCTGCATGTGCTGCATCCCAGCCAGAAGTTGCACAATGCCCCTCTGGCGCTGCTTGGCCAGCTGACGCACCTCTGTGCGCAGTGCATGCAGCCCAGTGGCAACCTGCACCTGTTGCTCAATTGAGGCCCAGAGTAAATGGGTGTGCTCTGCCATTGGGTCAGCATCCTGGGGATTCTGGGTGGGATGCCTACCCTCCTGTGGTGACCGGCCATGCTGCACAGCCCCCCTCTTAGGTGAACGCTGTACAGTAGGGTCCTCTTGGGGCATACCCCTAGCTGGCGCCACAGCGGCGGACCCTGCTTCTGGCTGCCCTGTGGTACCAGCAGCCTGCTGCCATTGCCCCTCTGACTGCTGAACACTGCCCATTGTCTGCATGGCCGCACCATCACCACTGCACAGCACAGCTGTGGCAGTGCACACAGCAGCACGTGCAGTGGCGGCAGGCAGCTGTTACTTTGCTGTCAGGTCACTGGACACACTGCCTATGCCTGGAATAGGTGTCTCCCCCACAACACCGCCCATGCTGTCCACGATTATGATGAGGTCATCATCGGTGTCGGAGCCCGCCCCTATCTCTATCTCCATGCACAGGATGCTGAGACTGGCATCCTGTAGAAACACATCCAGGGCCTCGTCTGACCCCATGCCCAGGACATCCAGCTGGACAGTGGTGGTGTGCTGCATCCTCCCAGGCCCTCAGATGCCTGTGGAGATGGATGGCTGGTCGTTCGGGGCTGGTCCTACATCCATGTCTGCTACCAGTTCCCCATCCTCGGCTCGCAGGCATGCCAGTGCTGGAAGAAAAATCAGGTGTGTCAGTGAAGCAATGGCCACATGTGCCCCCCCACCCACTATGCCACAGCATGCTGTGCATTGCTGCCATACGTACCATGCAAGGATGGGCTGCCACCTGTCTGGAATCCTTTGCCAGGCACACCTCCATGGTGCTGCAGTGCAAGGTGGCTGCCACCAGCTCCTCCTGTGCCATGAGCTGTTGCGTATCAGTAGGCCCCCTCCAGTGGCATTCCAGGCTGCATGGATTGCTGCCACCTTCTCCTTGATCCACCTCTTGTCAGTGCCCACCTTCTTGTGACACTCCTGCACTGACCGCTGGTGGCTGCCCTGTTGGTTCACACAATCTGCCACCTCCACCCAGGCCCCAGCCCTGGCCTGTGGTGTTCCCGTAGCACTGCTCAAGAGTGGTTTCCTGTCGAGGTAGGCCTTGAACAGAGCCTCTGACTCTGCTTTTGTGAAGTTGGGCCTGCACTTGCGAGCAGGCCCACATTTCCCAACCTTCTCAGGTTCCGACATGTCACTTCCTGTGGAAATGGACAGCACAGTGTGTCTGTGGTAGCAACATCCATTGCCATCCCCCTTGCTGTGCCCTCTGTGCCCAGTGTACTCCAGCAGCATGCTCAACTTACCTCACAAGGATGTAATACTGGTCCATTGCCTGTGTTGTTCTGTGGTGTTTTTATGGCGCATCATATGCAAATGGACTTTGGCGCGATGGTAATGATATGCTAATGCCCCCATTGCACCATGCATTGGCTGATGATCTCATTAGCATGTGGTGGCTGAATATCGTGTATTTGCACTGTGTAAAATGACAGTGCTCTGGAGCAAGTCATATGATTGCTCCAGAGCACAAAATGGTGCAATGCACATGCCTGCATGGTGTGCATTGGTGCTGTGCACAGGTGCCATGCAATGCACCACTGCCTATTGCACAGCTGGCGCACAGTGCACAGCCATGCTCCAGCCCCTGCGGTGACCTTTGACCCTAGATGACCCCGCACACATTACCATGCCCATGACGAGCATCTCTGCTGTTGTGCGATAGGTAGACACAGCGCATATTCCCCTCTGCCTGTGCATCTGGCACATGCTGTGGCCACATGTGGCTATGGCCACCATTTTGCTTCACAGCTCTCAGTGGAGACATGGTGCAAGCACAGGTCTCGTCAAGCGAGTAACTGGATGCAGGTGGAGCTGGCCAACCTCATGTCCTGCATCCAGCCCCATGCACACCAGCTGTTCGGCCAGGCACCACTGCAGCAGCCCTGTGTGGCTGTGTGGCAGGACATACTGCTGCCACACTAGTGCAGCAAACTGAGGTGGACAGGACTGGTGAGCAGTGCCGGCACCATTATGGGGACCTGATGCGGAGGGACACAGGTTGCCTCCGATGGCTGGAGGCACATTTCAGGTGTGGACATGTGCCACAGCCAGGTGAGTAGGCCTAGCATGCATGTGTGCCTTGGTGCTATACTGTGGTGTTGGCTGGGCTGCCTGGCATGTCCTGCAGGGTGGTGTACTGTCATTGTGCACATCACAGGGTTGCATCACCCACCACCGCTTGTGTCGACATGCAACTGTGCAAAACGTGCCAGGCAGGGGCCCACACTCTGTGGGAGGCAGCAGCTGTGGTTGTGTAATGATGTGTCCCTGTCTATGTTCCATTCCCAGGCCCTGAGAATTGCTGGAGGGCAGCAGCAGCGGTGGCCACAGCAGGACAGGAGGCCGCAGTGGGACAACAGGCCTTAGCAGGATCTGGAGGTTGTGCTGGAGTGGTCCCAGGACCAGCAGGGCCACAGAGAGCTGTTAGGCACTGTCATGGTCCATCACACTTGTATTGGGGTTATTGGGGGCATGGGTGTGGGCATGGCCACCTGTGCCATGTGCTGTGGCAGCTGTGTGTGTGTTGCACTGTGCATGGTGCCCACCACTATGGCGCATCCATTGTGCAAACCAATCTATCTTCAGCCCGGAAGTGTTTTTTCACAAGAACGGTGTGAGGAGTTTGCTCGATTCTTCATGGATAAGGTTGCCACAATCAGGTCCAATCTCCTTCTAACTCTCTCAAACAGAAGTTGTGGTGGTCAGCAGGAGATGTCGGACACCCAGTCTGTGAGGTTTGACTTCAACCTGCCCACAATCAATGACATTGTGATGGTCGTCCAGTCACTGCGACCGACCAACTGTAGTTTGGACCCAGGTCCCACATGCCTTTTAGTAGGATGTGTGGATAAAATTGTCCCAGTCCTTGCCAAGATAGTCTGGTTGTCCTTGGAGAGGTGGGATCTTTCCTAATCCCCTGAAGGAAGCCGTGGTTCAGCCCCTTCTTAAGAAGTCCTCGATGGACCCGTACTGTCTGGCCAACTACAGGCCTGTCTCTAACCTACCCTTTGTGGGTAGGGTTATTGAGAAGGTGGTTGTGTCGCAGCTGGATGATCATTTGACCAGCCACAATGTCTATGATTCTCTCCAGTCCGGATTTAGGAAGAGACATAGTACAGAGATGGTCCTTGTCCGGGTACTAAATGACTTCCTAATAGTGAGAGATCGAAAGACCCATTCCATCTTGGACCTTCTAGATCTCTCTCTGGCATTTGACACCATGGACTATGGTGTGCTGTTGGAGCTCCTGTGGTTTATCTGTGGACTGTCTGGTATGGTTCTCAGTTGGTTTCGATCTTTTCTCGATGGTAGAACTCGGAGGGTGGTGTCTGGGATTTTTTCCTTGGCACCACTCCCTCTATCCTGTGGGGTGCTGCATGGCTCCATCTTGGCACCCATGTTGTTTGTGGTGTATACGTTGCCATTGGGAGCGATTATTAGGCTTTACGACTTGAGTTTTCACTGCTATGCAGATGATATTCAGCTATACATGTCCTGTATGCCTGGCCAGGGTGATGCTGTCTCAGTCTTTAACAACTGTCTCACTGAGATCCAGGATTGGATGAGTGTGAGCTGGTTGTGGTTCAACCCTGAAAAAACGGAGGTGTTGGTTGTGGACCCAGGTCATCGGGAGGCGGGTCTACTGACAAGATCACCTTCGGATCTTTGGCTTGGGGGTGCACAGTTAGCTACCTCAGACTGGGTGCGGAACCTGGGCATTATATTTGATGACTGCCTGACCCTTAAATCACAGGTGTCGGCAGTTGTCAAAACCTCTCTTTACCATCTGAGGAATATTGCCTGGGTGAAGCACCTGGTTCCTTCTGATGATTTTTCAGTTTTGGTCCATGCCTTCGTTACCTCCCACCTTGACTACTGCAATGCTCTTTACCTAGGGCTACCGGGGGTTGATATGCACTGCTTGAAGCTTGTGCAGAATGCAGTGGCCAGGCTTTTGACTGGTACTTCTAGAACCAGTCGTATAACGCCAGTCCTCCGTGGACTGCACTGGCTGCCAGTACAGTGGCGGATCACCTTCAAGTTCGGTTTGCTGACCTATAAGGCCCTACATGACCAGGGACCAAGTTACCTGCAAGATCTTCTTCATCCCTACTGTTCCACCACCCTCTCCGATCCACTGAAGAGGGATTACTAGAGATTCCCAGGGTCATTTTGAAGACATCGGGGGCCAGGTCATTTAGTTTCATGACCCCAACCCTGTGGAATTCTCTACTTCATCGGGTGTGAGATTGCCTGACCATCCAAAGTTTTAAAGCAACCTTGAAACTTATTCATTCAGCCTAGATTACCCTGATTTTAATGATGCTATGTTGACCAGTTTTGCCATATTGTTTTATTTTTTCGTGTATTTTAATTATTTACTGACAAGTGCCTTGGTTTTGAAAAGGTGCTTTTTTATAAATAATGAATTGAGAGTACTCGTGTGCCAGCTATTGGTGGGGTGGGTGTGCGCACGGCTGCCACTGTCGATGCTGTTGTGCTGCATGGGGACTGTGCCATGTGACTGGCATTGCGCAGTTGGGTGGCTACTGTGCGGCAGGGACCACTGTTGTGCACTGTCATGGTGTGCTGCATTGCTGGCAGTTGTTGGCCCATCCCCCTGTGGGTGGCCTGTTCAGGCCCTCTGGGGGTGTGTGACCCCACTGCCCAATGCACGCGGTGGATAGGCATGGTCCCTTGGGACACTGCACTGATTGTCTGTCCTGTCCCTTCTCCTAGGTGTCTGTGGGCGGTGGAGGATGCCCCTGTACTGCAGGCTCTTGTAGCAGCTCATTCTCAATTCATCAACCACTATGGAGGTGGTGCTCCATATCCACTGGCGGGTGATGGGAGGTGGATGCTGTGGATTATGAGGGGTGGCACGGCATGGCCACTGCTAGTGTGCACTCTGCTTTCCCCTGTTTCCCCTGCTGTACCTCCCCCTACAGTCCCCCTTCCCACTGTACAGTCCCTGTTACCTGTCCTCATCCCTCACATTCCTACCCTTTCCCTTCTCCATTGTTCTGTACATAGTTTGCTGTTCTTATTTCTCTATTACAATATTTTGACTTACCTCCCTGTGTCAGTGTCTGCTTTGCAGTTGGCGTGCGATGCCATACTGCAGTGGCCCAGTGCCTGTCTGCGTGGTGTGCATGTGTCAGGATGCATGTTGTGCTTCTGTGGTTCCTTGCTGTGTGCTGTGGTATGTCCCACTGTGGTGGTGTCCCTCCCCTTGGTCAATGGGCATGTCGTGGGGGTGCCCATGGGAGGGCTGTCAGGGGCGTGTTGTGGGTGGGTGTGTGTGCTTGGCTGCATGGTCCTGGGTGTGTCCTGCTCTAGTCTGGCTGTGTTGGGGGGGCATGGCATGCAGCCTGCAGGGGGTCCCCTTGGTGGCACTCTGTTGGCCATTGGCACCTTCTGTTGCCTACCTTCAGTGCCACTTTTGTAATCTGGGGCGGGGGTGTGGGTTTGTTCGTAGCCTGCTGTGCTCAGCTGGTGGTGGCCTCCTGTGGCCTGTCACTGTGTCTCCCTGGTTCTGTCCCTGGGTCACTTCTCTGTACCGTGCCCCATCCCATTGCTCTGCTGCTGTGGCACAACTGTGTGTGTGTGTGTGTGTGTGTGTAGCACACCATGGCACATCTCTACTTGCACCATAGCACACCTCTTCTTGCGCCATAGCACATTCCTAGTTGTGCCATAGTGCAACTGTGCCATATTCAGCTAGGTTGCGCTGGAGCACTACGGCATGCACAGTCTCAGAATATCACTCCTATTGCACCAGTGCGCATCAGATTTGCACTGCGCCAGACTTGCGCTGGGCTTTGGCGCATTTCTGAATATCTGTCCCATACTGTATGTGCACTGATTAACATTTTGTGGCTGCTTCTGTTGATCTTCTTGTGTTGTGTACAGAAGGCAGAAAGTATCAGTGAGCTTCTTCACAAGCATTTTGATCACAATTAGAATTTTATTTAATTTACAGTCAGGTTTTTCACTCGATGCTCCATTTGCCACATGTGCTGGTTAACCTGCATGACCTGCAGATCATCACTATTTCCTGCAGGCTGTAATCCACTGTGGTCTGAGAGGAACTGCTGTCGAGTTAAGGGCTTGACATGGACCACAAACATTCTGCTCCTTTTCATGGTTTTTGTTGGTAATTTGTTTCTGGAAGGTTTCTTGACTGTTTCATTCTGTTAGTCTTATTGGTGCGTATCTTCCTAGCAGGTGCTTTTGTAGTTAAGAAATAAACAATGTTATGTGCTTCAGCCCTAAATTCATTACATGGGTGAGAATGTTATACTTAAAACCCAAGACTCAAGTCAGAACTAATTGTACAATATCAAAAAAATCCTACAGGCTTGTGGCACCAGATAAGGATGTTCGCTTTCTCCACTCCTATTTGCAGTCTCAATAAAACTCTTGGCAATAGCAACTCACTCAGTCCCTAATATAAAGGGCATCAACATAGGCAAACAGGAATGTAAAATTAGTTTATATGCAGATAACATTCTTCTGTCCATCTCTGAATTATCAATAGGACATTTGCTATTAGGGCAGTTTGGACAAGCATCAGGCTGTAAAGTGAACTGGTAAAAGTCCAAGTTACTATGATTAGGAAAACCCTCAAACCAGACACCCATATTCACACCAAATACTCCACCCTTGACTGAATCTCTTACTATAAAATACCTGGGAGTCAAACTGACTAAGGCGATACAGGGCCTACTGTGTATAAGTTGAACTACTCTCTGTTATATCAGGAGATATCTAGGGATCTTGAAAAATGGGTCTCACTCCCGTGGACTCTCATGGGAAAAGTCAATGTATTTAAAAAGACAATTCTCCCCAAATTACTATTTTTATTCCAATCATTACCAATCCCTGTTCCAGACAACTTTTTTAAGACCATCAATAAGGACCTTGCAAAATTTATTTGGAATGAGAAGAGGCCAAGAATATCCTTAAAGAAGCTAATATTGCCAAAAGATAACGGGGATCTGTATCTCTCAGATTTCCAACTCTATTATTACACTGGACAACTAAACCAAGCTGAAGAATGGGTTAGAGAGCCATAGTCAGCCAATTGTATACTAGAAAAATTCAAAATTCCATATCAAGCTCTCACTGATCTATTTACAGGATTACCAATGGTAAAATATTAGGAATTATTAACATCCACAGCCTCAACATGTATGATTTGGCAAAAAACTCATTATAAAATAAACGGGAGATCTGAGCTAGGGCTAGATACACCTCTGATTAAAAATTATAACTTTACATAATCATTATGGGCCCTGGAATATAAGCTCTAGTATGCACAAGGCATTACTAATATAAGACAATGTTATGACAACCAAAATCTCAAGACATTTGCTCAACTCCAGACAGAATTCAGAATCCCAAATCAACACTTTCAACTTAGGGATTTTGTCAATAAGAAAAAGGGTTCATTAATCTCCTTAACATATTCACCAATTCACACACTCATGGCACCCAATTTCCCACGGTAGTTTCCCAAATATATTGTACTTTCCTGTCTTCTGACAACACAAATCTTAACAATCTATGTGCAAAGTGGGAAGAAGTAATGAAAGAAAGAATCCCAGACACAGACTGACAAGAGATAATATTAACCCTGCATAAGGATATCACATCAACTAAGTTGACACAAATTAAATACATTACACAGGACCTACTATACCCAAAGCAAATTACACAGGATAAATTCTAACATCACAGATAATTGTCCACATTGTAATTCTGGAGGAGCCAATATAGCACATATGTTTGTAGACTGTTCTGAGCTGACTTTGCTCCGGAGAAAAAATTTCCAAACATTATCAACAGTGACAGGGAACTGATTGCAGACCAGCTCCACTGCAATTATACTAGGGTACCATAAAAAGAAAAAGCTATCTTTACCCGCCAAAAAACTAGTTTTCCTTGGCGTTACATTAGCTAATAAATGTATATTACTAAAGTAGAAAGATAATAACCCACCCAACTTTTAATCAGTGGCTAAACCTTATGATAGATTCGGTGAAAATAGAAAAAAATACACTATGGCCCAGATATTCAGAAATGCGCCAAGTCCGGTGCAGTGCAAATCCGATGTACCGTGGTGCAACAGGAGCCATAGTCAGAGTCTGCACTGGCCACACTGCACCTGTGCAACCCGGCTGAATATGGCACAGTTGTGCCATGGTACAGAAAGAGATACCCCAGTGCAACCGTGGGAGCAGAGCAGCAGAGCAACAGAGGGGGGCACGGCACAGAGAAGTGACCCAGGGCAGAGCCAGGGAAGCACAGTGACAGGCCACAGGAGGCCAGCACCAGCTGGGCACAGCAGGGTGCACACAGGCACCCAGACCCCCACCCCAGAACACAACAGTGGCACAGATAGTAGGCAACAGGAGGTGCCAATGGCCATGGAGGGCCACCAAGGGGGCCCCCCACAAGCTGCAGGCCGTGCCCCCCTACACACCCAGACCAGAGCAGGACATACCCAGGACCATGCAGCCAAGCACACACACCCTCCACATGCCCCAGACAGCCACCCCATGGGCACCCCAAGACACAGCCACTGACTGAGGTGAGGGACACCACCACAGTGGGACACACCACAGCACACAGCAGTGAACCACAGAAGCACAACAAGCACCCTGACACATGCACACCACATGGACAGGCACTGGGCCACTGCAGCATGGCTCCTCAAGCCACCTGCAAAGCAGACACAGACACAGGCAGGTATGTCAAAAGACAGATATATTAAAGAACTGAACTATGTACAAAACAAGGGTGTGGAAGAGGGTAGGAAAGTTAGGGAAGGGGATAGGGAACAGGGACTGTACAGTGGGAAAGGGGACTGTAGGGGGAGGTACAGCTGGGGAAACAGAGGAATGCAGGGTCCCAACTAGCGGTGGCCATGTCCTGTCACCCCTTGCTGTCTTCGCTGCCTTCAGTCAGCAAGCAGCATCCTGCACACCTGCAGTACTGCCTCCATGGTGGTCGAGGTGATCAATATTAGCTGCCAGAGCAGCCGGCAGTAAAGGGGCATCCTATGGCTCCACTGGACACCTAGGACAAGGGACAGGACAGGACACATGATCGGTGCAATGTGTCAAGGAACCATATCCACCCATAGCGTGCAATGGGCAGCGGGATCACCCCCCCAGAGGACCTGTGCCAACCACCCACAGGGGGGTGGGCCAATGCCTGCCAGCAATGAGGCACACCACAACAGCGCACAGCGGTGGTCCCCACCACACAGTGACCACCTGACTGCGCAATGGCAGTCACATGGCACAGTGCACCGGCCACACCATAGCAACATCATTGGCAGCTGGGCGCACACCCACCCCACCAACAGCTGGTACATGTGTCCAATGGATGCGCCACAGTGGCAGGGACCATGCACAGTGTGACACACACAGCTGCCATGGCACATGACACAGGTGGCCATGCCCGCACCCACACCCCCACTGTCCCCCATGTACAGTGCAAAGGACCATGACAGTGCCAACCTGCCCTCTGTGGCCCCACTAGTGCTCAAGCCACTCTTGAGCTGCCACCCTGGCCCGCTGTGGCCTGCCGTCCTGCCACTGCCACCACTGCTGCTGCTGCTTTCCTCCTATTTTCAGGCCCTGAGAATGGAACATAGACAGGTACACATCAGTAACCATCCACAGCAGCTACCCACCACCCCCACCCTTGTGCACAGGGTGAGCAGCTGCCCAACACTTCACAAACAGCAGCATTGCAACACAAGCAGCGGCAGGTGAATCCACCCCACAATGTGCATGATGGCAGTGCACTGCTCTGCAGGGCATGCCAGGCAGCCTAGCCAACACCACAGTACAGCACCAGAGCACACATGCAATATGGGCCTACTCACCTGGCTGCGGTGCAGCCCCACACCTGATGCACGCCTACAGCCTCCTGAGGCGCTCTCGGTCCCTCCTCACCAGGTCTCCATAGTGGTGGCGACACTGCTCCCCTGTTCTGGCCACCCCTGTGCACTGCTGCAGTGTGGCAGCAATGCCTTGCCACACTGCTACCCGGGGCTGCTGCAGGGGTACCTGGCCAAAGAGTTGGGGCACATGGGGCTGGATGCAGGTGACCACTTTAACTAGTTCCACCTGTGTCCAGTTTTCTGCCCTTGGTGCCCTTTGCCGCACCATGCCGTGAATAGTAGCTGGTGAGTAAAATGGTGACAGTAAGCGCACAAATCAAGGGTACATGCGCTGTGTCCACCCATCATGCAGTTGCAGAGGTGCACGGCATGGGCGTGGCTAGGTGGGGTCACGGGTGCAGGAGTCACCAAGGAGCAGAGGTCACAGCAGGGGTCAGGGGTCAGCCACCTCTGCACAGTGCGCATGTGCACAATAGCAGGCCTGGCACACCATGCACCATAGCCCCCATTGTGCAGTTGGTGCACAGTACATGATTGATGACATGATACCAATTGGTGCATGCGCACTGTGATCCTGCGCACCGCACATGCATGCGCATTGTGCTGCGACTTGCTCCGGAGCATTCTCATTGCGCACAGAGCAAAATCACGATATTCAAATGCCACATGCAAATGAGCTCATCAGCATATGCGTGGTGCACCGGGGGAATTAGCATGTCATTACTTTTGCACCAAAGCTCATTTGTAAGCGATGCTCCATATAAGCGCCTCAGAACAGCAAAGGCCATGGACCGGTATTGCATACTTTGAGGTGGGTTGCGCATACCGCTGGAGCTCCCTAGGAGCAGACAGCACAGCAGGGTAGGATGCTACAGGGAGATGCTGCCACTAACACACTGTGCTGTCTCTGTCCACAGGAGGTGACATGTCCGGACGTAAAGAGGGTGAGGAGCATGAGGAGCATGAGGAACATGGACCTGCTTGCAAGCGCAGGCCAATTTTTACTAAGGATGAGACAGAGGCCCTGTTTGATGCCTACCTGGACAGGTAGCCACTGTTGAGTGGTGTCACAGGCACACCACAGGCCAGGGCTGGGGCCTGGGAGGAGGTGGCAGGCTACGTAAACCAGCATGGCATCCACCAGTGGTTTGCACAGGAGTGCCATAAAAAGTTGGGCACAGACAGGAGGTACATAAAGGAGAAGGTGGCAGCCAGCCATGCCTCCCGGAAGGCCACTGGAGTGGGGCCTCCTGATGTGCCACCGCTCATGGAGCAGGAGGATTTGGTGGCAGCCACCATGTGCCGCAGCACAGTGGATGGTATGCCTGGAGGAGGATTCCAGACAGGTGGAAGCCCATTACTGCATGGTAAGTATGTCAGCCACGCACAGCTGGTAGCATGGAGTGTGCATACATGGGCATGCTGGCATGCATGCTGCCAGCATACATGTCCTGTGCATGTGTGAACAACAACTCGCATGCCATGCTGCCGGACACATGCAGTGGCAGTTTGGGGGGGCACATGTTGGCTTTGCATCACTGACACACCTTTCATTTCTTTCAGCACCAGCACGTCTGAGTGTGGAGGATGGGGTGCTGACAGTGACCGTGGATGCAGGACCAGTCCCAGATGACCAGCCTTCCACCTTCACAGGCATCCAGGGGCCTGATAGGCTGCAGCACACCACCACAGTCCAGGCGGATGACCTGGACATGGGGTCGGATGAGGCCCTGGATGTTTTCCATTGGGATGCCAGTCTTGGTGTCCTCTCCATGGAGACAGAGATTGGGGTGGGGTCCGATGCCGATGTCACCATCATCCTGGACAGCATGGGTGATGTTGTGGGGGAGATGCCCATGCCAGTCACCAACACAGACAGCATGCCCAGTGACCTGCCAGTGGAGGAACAGCTGCCTGCTGCTACTGTGGGTGCACCTGTGTGCACTGCCATGGATATGCCCTGTGGTGGTGGTGTGGCCGTGCAGGTGCTGGGCAGTGTTCAGCAGATAGATGGGCTATGGCAGCAGGCTGCAGGTGCCACAAGGCAGCCGGACACTGGGTCTGCTGCTGGGGCATCAGCTAGGCACATTCCCCATGAGGACCCCGCTGTGCAGCATCCACCAGAGAGGGGTGACTGCGCAGTATGACCAGTCACCGCAGGAGGGTCGACATCCCACCCGGGTTCCCCAGGATGCAGACCCGCTGGCTGAACACATCCATTTGCTGCGGGCTTCCATAGAGCAACAGGTGCTGCTTGCCACTGGGGTGCACACACTATGTATGGAGGTGCACCAGTTGGTTGAGCAGCACAAGAGGGGTACTGCACAGCTCCTGGCAGGGATGCAGTGCATGCAGGAAGCCATGAATGCATCCATAGATCGCATTGCCAGTGCAATCACGGATGACTTTGCAATGCTGGCTGTCACAGGGCATGTCCAGGCACCGCAGACCCCACACAGTGCACTGTCCACCCCATGTACCCGGCATCAGGTGACACCCACACTTTTGATGCTGGGCTCTGATATTGGAATCCCAGGCAGGCCTAGGGCAGGCCTGCTTGGATGCCTATGCACCTCCGCGCAGACCTGGTCATGGTCCCACAGTTCAACCCCTGGGGGGACTGTTGCAAACACCCCCTGTGGCTGATGTGCAGCCTGTGGCTGCTGATCGGCCCCCAGTGCAGTCACCCCAATGGCCGCAGTGGCCATGGTTCTGTGCAGCAGCCCTGATGTGCATGCCACCCTGACAGCAGTCAGCAGCTGCTGCCCTGTGCATGCATAGGTGATGTGTGTGTGTGTGTGTGCATACCACTGGTGTGGCACCTGCGTCTCATGCCGCA
The DNA here is from genome assembly GCA_016271365.2 of Neoceratodus forsteri. Lineage (NCBI taxonomy): Eukaryota > Metazoa > Chordata > Ceratodontiformes > Ceratodontidae > Neoceratodus > Neoceratodus forsteri. The sequence goes on along the minus strand of CM028133.1, from coordinate 408,580,385 downwards.
TGCTGCCTGTGTGAATGCTTGCCTGGCCACTGGACCCCGTGGCATGGGCGTGATGAGGGCAGTTCAGCACTAGTTGCACCTGTGCATTGGTGCAATGCATCTGATTCATGCCACATGCCAATGCCTGCTTGTGTGGGGGTGTGTGTGTTGCTGTGTGTGGTTGTGTGCAGATGTGTGCCACCAACTTCCCTACCCCTGCACCACACCTCTGTGTGTGCATGCCCATTGCCATGCATGCCCCTGCATGTGTGCTGTACCTGTGTGTGTGGCCATGCATGGGATTCATGCCACCTGCCTGTGTGCACCATAGTGCTCCTGTGTGATGGTGTCCTGGTGTTGGTGCACCTGCAGTTGCAGCCAGGGATCCCTCTTCCCGGAGGGGGGGCTATCCACCTCCCTCCAGCCCATTGCCTCCATCATCCCCACTACTGTCACCCTTATCAGCCTTGACAGCTATTCCATGGTCAATGGCCATGTTGTGCAGTATGCAGCAGGCCAGGAATAGGCCACAGACTTTTGAGGGACTGTACTGTAGGGCACCGCTAGACCTGTCTAAGCAATGGATCCATGCCTTCAGCATGCCAAACACATGCTCAGTGATGTTGTGCATGCTGGCGTGTGCCTCGTTGTAGTGTTCCTCTGCTGGGGACGATGGGCAACGGTAGGGGGTGAGCATCCAGGGCCTCAGTGGATAGGTGCTGTCTCCTGTGTGGATAATGACATGGTCAGCCCTCTGCCATCCTTTTCTGTGCCCTTGCTAGTCCTTGGCACCCACGCCAGCATGCCCACCCTGCCCTCCCATCCCATGGCCTGCTGTGCCTGTCACCCCTCGCCCATGCCATACTCACCCACTAGGTGTCCAGTGGGGATGTCACCATGTTTGAACCTGTAGTGCAGTGCAGAGCTGTGCCAGATGAATGCATCATGTGCACTCCCAGGGTGTGTGATGCAGACATTGGTGATATGCCCCGTGGCATTGCACACCACCTAGCAATTGACGCTCAGGCTCCCCTTCCTATTGTTGTACACTGCACCCTCAGGGCCATGTGGCATGCGGATGCCCACATGGGTGCAGTCAATGGTCCCAATCATGCCAGGCATATGTGTTACCCTGTAGAAGTCCTGCATGGCTGCTGTACGCTCCGTCTGTGTGCTGGGGAAATGGATGTATTCCAAAGCATGAGGCAGAAGAGCATTGAGGAACTGTGTGAGAAGGTGGGATGTGGCCAACTGGGTTATGCCTGTGGTGTCCCCTGTTGGTCTCTGGAAGGTGCCCGTGGTGAGCAGGCACATGACGGCTGTACCCTTCATCTCCACAGACATGGCATGGCTCCGTCTGGTGGATGCCTGCATCTCCTCACTGCACAGATCACATAGCTGCCTCAAAATGGCCCTGTTCAGGTGGTACCGGCCCACTGTCTTCATGTCACTGTAGTTCTCGAAGGTGATGTGGGCATGGTACCACCTGTGTCGGGCATACCGCCGATGGGCCCTTCCCTGGCCATATCGCTGTTCCTCCTGCCCCCCTCACACCCCTCATTATGGTCTCCATCATGAAGGGTGCACTATCCATGGCCCCTGATATCCAATATCCCCCTGTGCAGTTAGCTGCTTTGGGCTGTGTGCAACCCTGGTGCACTGCCTGGCAGTATGTCTGCCTGTCTCTCTCACTCTCTCTGCCCCTGTCTCCCTCTCCACTGCCACCTCTGTCCCTCTCCCTCTGTGTCTGCCTCGGTCAGTCTGTCTCTTGCTCTGTCTCTGTCTGTCTTTCTGTCTGTCTTTCCTTTTCTCTCTCTCTCTCTCTCTCTCTCTCTCTCTCTCATTCACTCCCTCTTGCCTGGTGCAAGTGCTTTCTGTGTGCTTGCACCCTGTATTTATAGGAACAAGTTTGCTTGGTGCATCTCTGATTTGCTCCGTACTTGCGACATGGTTTCACGGTTGAATATCGTACTGCACTGGATATTCATGGGCATGCCCCCTGCACTTGTACCTGCATTCATTATAGTTGCACATTGGCGCAATGCGACTTGTGCTGCACACTGGCTCCCGCTGAATATTACTCTTTGGCGCAAGTCCCCAATTGCGCCAGCGCAACTCAGTTGCAAGCTTTGAATATCCAGGCCTATAAATATTATAACAAATTAGAGGTCTGGAATAAAATCTGGACTGCCTTTCAAGAAACTATATCTAGAACAAAATCAAATCCATAAACTATAAAAAAATATGTGTTAAAGTATTGGCATCCTATTTTCTTGTCAAACATTCCATGACCTGTCTCTAAGAGTTTTTGTCTTTCACTTCCACATAAGAATGCTACAATGCTTGTTTGTCTTATAAAATTACTGTGTATCTATTAATGGAAAGTAGAAATCTATTAAGAATTGTTAAATGCTGATTTGTATGGCCTGTGGCTATTCTCTTGTGGTGCCTAAATGTAACCTTTTTTTTTGACTGAATAAAGATTCCTTAAAAAGAAAAAAAAAAGAAATAAATGTTATAATCAACTGAAAACTTTGTCATCTTTGCTAACCTCCAGTGACTCAACTCTCTTTATGTGAGGTACCCCTCATTCCCACAACCTTATGGTTAACTTACACTAAGTTATAAACCTCAGTATGCCTCATCTGTCAAGTTTTCAGCAACATCAGAACAATCATATTAGTAGCGTAATTATTTCTTGATTTACTTAGAAATTGCTCAGTGCTCAGGGCTAATGTCTGGGCCACACTTCAACCCCATTCTAATATTTTCCTACCCACCTTCTCCTTTCTTGGTGCCCCAGAGACAGCAGAAAGATGCAGCTTTCACTTTGTCAGCTCCAAGCACTAAGCTCAAGCAGACAGTGTCTTAATCTACTCCCCACTGTCTAGCCAAAGTCACCCCGTTTATAACATCAAAGTCAGTTGGGACCCACTCCTACTGTCAGAAGTATGGCAGCTAGGATTCAATGCAAAGAAGTGCAAAATAATGCACCTGGGAAACAAGAACCCAGGGGAAGAATACACAATGGGTAGGGAGGTAGTAACAACAACAAAAAAGGAAAGGGACCTGGGGGTAATCATATCAGATGACCTTAAGGTTAGCAAGCAATGTGAGAAGGCAGTAGAGAGGGCTGGGGGTATACTGGGATGTATAGGGAGAGGCATCAGCAGCAGAAAACAGGAAGTTGTGATTCCTCTGTACAGACAGTTGGTGAGACCCCATCTGGAGTACTGCGTCCAGTTCTGGAGACCCCATCTCTGCAAGGACATAGACAGGATAGAGGCAGTCCAGAGGAGGACAACTAAAATGGTGCAGGGTCTGCAAGAGAATCCATATGAGGAGAGACTAAAGGAGCTTAATATGTATACCCTTGAGGAAAGAAGGGAGAGGGAGACATGATAGAAACTTTTAAGTACCTCAGTGGAATCAACAAAGTCCAAGAGGGTAGCATCTTTCAGAAAAAGAGACTTGCAAGAACAAGGGGACACAGTTTAAAGATAGAAGGAGGGCGGTTCAGGGGCAATGTGAGGAAGTATTATTTCACAGAGAGGGTAGTGGATGCATGGAACAGCCTTCCTGAGGAGGTTGTGGGGTCTAAAACTGTGGGAGAATTCAAGAATGCATGGGACAGACATAAGGCAATTCTTGTGGGGGGTAGGAAAAAATAGGCTGTTGGTTAACTAGGATCTGCGGCCTATCCTGTAGGTAGGGAAATGGGTAGACTAGATGGGCCAAGCAGTCCTTATCTGCCATCAAAGTCTATGTTTCTATGTGTGCTCACAGCAGGCTTTTTCAATATATGCACTGGGCACATGAGCATGAGACAGGATTGGGGCAGTAGCATTATTAGTAATGCTAATGCTTGATAGGCATCACTAAGGATGCTACTATCCTACCCCTCCCTCATGATCACATGCCTGCCCACTGACACTCACTCCATTGAACAGCAGTACAACAAACTGACTTAGTCAACAACGAGGATTGGGCATACTGAGATCTAGACTATGTTAAGCTACAGCCCTAGTACACAGCCCCCTGACAAGTCACTAGCAACAGTAAAAATACAGTAAGTCTCTTTTAGTCAGGTGAAGTCAATTATTTTATTTTTGCCATTCACAACTTAAAGCCATGTGGTACCGATGTTGCTAGGCAATGAACCCTACCCCCGAACCCAACCCCCAAGGTTTGGAAAAACATGGAAGCACTTTGGAATTCGTATATCTGCTTTTAGTCACCAAAACAAAACAAAACAAAAGTAAACCAATAGTCCCAAAAGAAAAATAAATAATTGTGAAAGTCCATCGTTGTCACTGTCATCGACAAATTCATTTACAGAGCTGTTTTTCAAGACAATGATGCAGTTGCTGTCTCCTGCTCCAGTTCAAGTCTGTAAAAAAAAAAACAAAAAAGGATAAAATGTGTAAAAGGGTAAACAGTAAGGAGTAAGGAATAAAGATTACAGCAACTGTACATTTCAATGTGTGTACCATCTAGTCAGTTTTTCAAAATGGTAGCTTGCTCCTGCTCCTGCTCTACCTCTTGCATGGGGACTGTAGGTGGAAAAGGATAAAAGGGTAAACATTCAAGATTACAGTAACTACATTTATTCAGAGCCCTAAAAATAGCATCAGTACCATCTAGGCAGTGGGTGTGTGCATTTAGTATGCCTGCTTGTCGGAAGCCCTAGACACACTCCTCTCTTTGGGTTGAAAGCTTTGCAAAGCTGGTTACCATCCATTGGGTATGGCTTGCTTTAAATGCTGCTGATCTTAGATCGACTTTAATTTGTGAACTTCTGTTCCCAAGCTGCAGTTGCTCCGATATCTGCTGTGAAAACCAGTCAGTAAACTGAATCTTTAGTTCATCTTTAAAAATGTTGTTTATTGAAATGTCCAAAGGTTGTAATAGGTCACTGCAGGAAGCAGGAATGTATACCATCGAAACAGTGAAATTCCAACAATGAAGATCATCACAGCGACAACTGAACAATTTCAGTATTGTCACTGTAATGATCCAGGTATCAAAATTTCATTATTTCACTGTGTTTTCCCCCACTCTGAACAAACTCTAACTCAGAGTTTGTTACATAGAAATTGGGGGGGGGGGGTGCAGGGGAAAAGCCCCCCACAGAAAAAAACACTAAATGTCTGACAGGCAAAATTTCACCTGCCAACATTGGGGATGTCGCTGTGCCACATTTCAACAATGAAGTTGTTGATGTGGCTTGGTGGTACCAAGTAGGAACATAGATGGGTGTGATGTTGTTGAACTCAAAGTTTTACAAAACATCTGTTGTGATATGGCCCCTGAACAAGTCGAGTATCAGTATTGTACACTGCACATTGGGAAGATTAGTTTGTGTTTTTATTTTTGAGATGTAAGGCACAGTCACTGTGTTGGTATAGTGGATTGTTCTGCTAGAACTGGCCCAATGGTTTTCAATATGGGTGATACTCCAGTCAGCAGGGAATGCAAAACACAAATGCCATTGGTCAGTTTTACCCTGGTATATGACCTGGGGAGGAAGGTAGTGACCTGACAGTGAGCAGCTCAACACAATGGTCACTTGCCTCTTGTCTCTGAGATCAGAGACTTCAATCTTCTTTTTGCCAATACTATCCTTAGTCCAGTGGAAGCAAGGGATCAGATTTATGACAGTCTCATCCAGGTTTAGAACAAGTTCTTGCGGCACTAGTTCTTGCTTAGCTGCATTTGATATGCACCTCAGAAACTGTGATTCAAAATCAGGGAAAATCAATATGGTTTTTTTTGGGAGCTTAATTATCTTTTCTTTTGCTGAACCCCATTCAGTTCAGAAATAGCCAGGACCACTGCCTTGAAAAAGACAGTGTACCCCAATTTCGCCAGCATGTGTGGGTGTGTGGTTTTTACAATGCCGGTTGCAATTGCAGCAAAACTGTGCCCATTAACAGCAGCTCCCTATTCACACTGAATGACTTAATGATGGCCTTTACTTCTTTTTCAGTGTCTGTCATCAGGATTGGAAGGTGACCTCTTGGTTTAGTGGGCAGCAATTTTTCAAAACTTTGTGGGTCTAGATTCTCTTTCAGTTTTAACAGGTAATCATGCTTAAAAGTGCAGGCAGTTCTTTCATATATTTTTGCCTTGTACTTAGACTCATATAGATGTACTCTGTTCATTACCCTCTGTTGCACTGCATACTGGCCAATCTCAAATCTGACCTCAGTGGATAAACACAATGTGTGATTCTCCATTTCTTTGGATAAGGGGGTGCACTTGACTAGCTCCTCCACCACATTCTCTGCCATCAGCCTTGAAACACTCACGATGACACTTGGCAGTTTTGCATCAATGTCAGTAGTCTGCAATGCTGAGAAGTCATGCTTTGCCATTTTTTTGCTGGAGTGTTTAGCCATCTCACCAGGGACATGTTGCAGCTTACTTTATTTCAAAACACTGAAACCACAAAACAGAGCTACGGCTGACCACAGCATTTGTCTATGACAGCTATCAAGTGATTATCAGTTGTCAGCCAGTAGCAGAGCACAATGCTAATTTGGCGTGGTCGGAAGAGTGAAAGTTGGATCGTGATGAAAAATGTATGCAGTACTAAATAGTTCTACAGTCAGTCCCTTTCATTCACAGGTAAAGTCAATTATTTTATATTATTTGTAATTGATGTATTTCATAACTTGTCATACTTAGTGTTTCTTTGTGCCCTTTCTCTGTGCCCTGAACCATCCCTTCACCAGCATCACCACCCAGCCCACCAGGAGTGGCACTGGCTCTTGATGGGCCACCTGAGCCTCCTGCTCTTTCTTCTCCACATTTCTGAACAGCTGCTCCTGAGACAAAAGTGGATGAGTGTATGAGTAACAAGACATAGGGAATGATAAACACAGACAACAAAATCAAATTCACCATTTGTTCAAGTGACTGGCCTGCCAGGGGGAAAGCAGAAAAGTGCTTATCATAGCACACAGTATATCAGGCAAGTAGGATTGGTTGCACTTTAGAGTGCCAAAAAAGGGTCTGGAAGCTCTCAAAGTAGACAAGGCACCAGGCCAGGATAGTCTGCATCCTTGGATACTGAGGAAAATAGCCACAGAAATGGCAGTACTCTTAAAACATTAATTTAATGACTCATTGTAGCCTGGAATGGTGCCAGTTGATTGGAGATCCTCCGACATAGCAACAAGATCCAGGCAACTACATGATTGTCAGCCTTACCTCCATCATCAGTGACTCCCATAGGCAAACAAGTCACTGCAACAAAGCATACAGCAAGACATCAAGGATACTGGTGTGTATAGGGAGGGGTTTTGACAGTAGAAAAATGAGGTGAGTATGCCACTATACAGATCCCTGATGAAGCATCACCTGGAGTACTGCAACCAGTTCTGGAGTCGTAACCTAAGGAAAAACATTGACAGACTACAGTCAGTACAGCAAAGCATTAACAAGATGATCCAGTGCCAACAGGAGAGACCCTATCAGGATCAACTGAAAGCCCTAAATAAGTAAAGCACATGTACTTGTTAGAGGCCAGATGGGAGTGGGGGGCAAGACTGAAACATGTATATGTGAGAAAAAAGGGGCTTATGATCTCAGGATGCTAGTGTCCCAAACCTGTACTGAAAAATTGTATTGTCAGAGGAGTCTCTGGTAGCAAGCAATGATGAGCAAAACGAAATAAAATTGAGGGACTGAACCGTCCTCTCCCCGCACTCTGTAGACATGGGATTATTGCAGGTTCCCAGGATTTATTTAATAACATCTGGGGCTCATGCTTTTGCTTATGTGGCCCTATTCCTGTGGAACTCCCTCCCATACTATATACGTGAGAGTCCAACAGGGGACATTTTTTAACGGGCTCTCAAAATCTTCCTGTTTGAGCAGGCTTTTATGGGAAGGTAGAATACTCTTACAGATATATAGCCATAATGTATTTGCTTTTTGTATTGTACTGTACTGTGCTGTTTAAATTTGTTTTTTAAGAATTTTAAATTGTGAAGTACACTGAGTCACAATGGAGAAGTGTACTACATCAAATAAAAAACTGATTGATTGAACTCCTGTATAACAATTTATTTATTTTTTATTTTCTTAAATTGCCATCTTAAAAAATCACATCAGGTACTGACATTTTATAGGTTTAGCCAAACTTTATCAGTGGTCACCATTCATAATGCCTGCTCACATCCACTCTTCCACAATGTTCTTTTGCCTTATATAGTTCTGAGGGTTGTCTGCCTGAACCCAATCTATATTTCCCTGCTAGGTGTTCCAGTCCCCTCTCAATGAAACTACTCCAGTGAGAAGGGAAAGAAACACCCCAGAACCCCTGACAAAGGAACAAGTCCCAGAGCAAATACAAGCACAATCAGATCCTAGCAGACAGAGGTAAAAATGGGGTTCAGGTGGCACCCCTCAGAACTATGTAAGTCAACAGAACTTTGTGGAAGAGTGGATATGAGCAGACATTATAAATGGTGATCGTTAATACCTTGATAAAGTGGGGCTAAACTTATGAAACCTCAGTCAGTGATGTGTTTTTTTTAGGTGGCAATTTAGGAAGATAAAAAAATTTAAATTGTTATTACACAGGAGATGAGTCTCTTTGTTTCTTTTTGAAGCATGTAATTTTCTTACGGGTATGAACAAGGTGGATAGAGAGGTCCGATTTGTAAGGAATAGGAATGCAGCCACTGGGGCATGACTGAAGGTTGATGAAGAGAATTTTAAGGAAGTTCTACTTCACTGAGAGGGTGGAGGAACTGTGGAATAGACTGCCAGTGGAAGTGGTTGGGGCAGTTACCCTAAATGAGGTTTAAACATGGTTGGGGCAGGGTAAGGGAATTCATAATCCCCAGGGATGGGACACACTAGGTTGAGGGCTTGGGAACCAGGGGAGGAGGTAACTACTCACAAGTACATTAGGTCAGTGGGGGTGAAGTACAATAGAAAGGGTAGACTCAATGGACTTTTGTTCTTCTTCTGTTGTTAAATTCTAGGTTTCGTATTATTACCCATATATACCACAATACAGTAAACCACAACCTCACAATGTAATGTATTGCTGAACTGATGAACTAATGTACTGTAACTAGCGGGTATGTGAAAACTGTACTTTCGGATGCAGGGAGGACTAAATTGATACAGTCCTACTGGAGCAACCAGACAGGGCACAAGTTGTGGTAACATTGGGGTTCAGCAATGCTGGATGGATGAACCTGTCCAGCTTTTACTCATGTGGTCCTGGTGGTCCAGGTTTCACCTGTCTAATTGGTCGAGTCTAGTCACTGTGGTCTGGTTTTCAACACATCCTTAGCAGGAGTGAAATAATGAAAAGCTGTTTCTAGCCAGCAAATATTCCAGCAGAACTGGTCAGTCAGGATTTTACTTATCTTGTCTGGTTCGGATCTGAAGGTCTGGTGTTTACCAAGTCCCTTGGTAATACTCACCTCCAGCAGTCCTCTGGCATTCTATCAGGCAATGTGTAGACATCCCCAAGAGATTCAACCAGATGATGCTTTTGTTACTGAAAATCATCCAACCAATGCTAAAGTTGCTTGGGATCCTGTGCTGGTCTTTCTCCTCCACCACTTCCTGCTGACATAATTTTGGTCCAAATTCTCTCATGTTTGAAAAATCCAATTTCTTGGCACTGAAAGATTTTTTTGCATGCTTCACAACTTACTCTAAAAGTATGCCTCTTTCCTTTAGCAGAAATGGTTGTGCAGAAACATTATGGGTTGGCCCAGAGGCCTATGTGCCCTGTTTCTCAACAGACATTATTATTGAAAAAGCAGTGAGAACTTTTTTCAGGTTTTTAAAATACTGCCTGTCTGCCTTGCAGGTCAAAATCTCTCCCTGTCTGAATACAAGTAAACTATGCATATGTGCTGAAATCCCAGAATTTTAAACCACTGTTAGTTATCCATGGAAGAACATTTCAGTGCATTGTCCTACATCATTCAAATGTGCTGTGTTCATCCTGTGATCTGCAGAACAGAAAACCAATCAGAGCATTCTAAATCCATGGTTAAGCACAGAAACATCTGCAAACTGTAGGTCAGTACTGGGGCTAGTCCTTTTTAATGTCTTTATAAGTGACATTGAAGAGGGACTGGAAGGGAAAGTATCTCTCTTTGAAGATGACACAAAGATCTGCAACAAGGTTGATACACAAGGTGGGGTGGAAAGGATGAAAATGAACTTGGCAAGGTTGGAGGAATGGTCAAATGTATGGCAGCTTAGATTAAACTGCAAAAAAGTGCAAAATAATGCACCTGGGAATCAAAAATCCGAGGGAAGAGTACACAACGGGGATACTGACAACAACAAAATGGAAAGGGACCTGGAGAAAGTCATATCAGATGATCTAAAGGTGGGCCAGCAATGTGAGAAGGCAGTAAGGAGGGCTGGGGATACTGGGATGCATAGGGAGAGGCATCACCAGTAGAAAACAGGAAGTTGTTGGCCCTCCGTACAGACAGTTGGTAAGACCACATCTGGAGTACTGTGTACAGTTCTGGAGACCCCATCTCCACAAAGACATAGGCAGGGTGGAGGCTGTCCAGAGGAGGGCAACCAAAATGATGCAGGGTCTGCATCAGAAGACATATGAAGAAAGACTAAAGGAACTAAAGATGTATAGCCTCGAGGAAAGGAGGAGAGGGGGACATAATAGAAACTTTCAAATACCTCAAGGAATCAACAAAGTCCAAGAGGGCAGCATCTTTTAGAAAAAGAGATGTGCAAAAACAAGGGGCACAATTTGAAGATAGAGGGGGCTGCTCAGAGATAATGTGAGGAAGTATTTCTTCACAGAGAGGGTTGTGGATACATGGAACAGCCTTCCTGAGGAGGTCGTAGAGTCAAAAACAGTGGGGGAATTCAAGAATGCATGGGACAGACATAAGGCAATTCTAGTGGGGGGTAGGAGGAAGTAGGCTGTTGGTTAACTAGGATCTGCAGCTTATCCATTAGGTAGGGAAATGGGCAGACTAGGTGGGCCAAGCGGTCCTTATCTGCCATCATATTCTTTGTTTCTATGTTTCTATGTCACGGGGACCACTAGAAATCAAATGGGTGCATTTTCAATCTAATTTACAGACTTGATTCAATACCATTCCATTGATACAGTTTGGAGATCCACAGAATGAACCATGAAATTCTGAAATTCTAAAATCTATTCAGCCTGCAAAATGGCTTTTCCACCTGAATTCTGATGGTAGAAGTCCACATTCTGCATAGCACTAATGGACAAGGTTTTCTGTTATGCCAGGGTTAAGTGCTGTACTAAGAATACTTGAATTTTCCGAATAGCTTTTGCTTCTTAACAGAGTGACTAAAATGACCACAGACTTTTTTAGCCACATCTACACATGTCTGGGTCTCCACACAGTGGAGCCTTCTCCATCTAGGAATCCCTAACCTACCTACTTTATATAGTAACCAAAGCATGGCACATGTGAATCATTGGAGACAATAGTACCTACTCATCGGATTAGGTTTTAATATATTTTTATTGATGTTTAGACTACCAGTTAGATTTGCTCTACATTTCATAGTGTCCTCACTACTTCATCAGCATCTAAATATATATAGGTAATAATTTTAAAATTAAATCCATTTTTATGTGTTATTAACACCAAAGTATACTTTCTCTTTTTTGTCATTAACTTTGTCATTTTTAGCAGTAATTAGTACACATTAAAATGTGTACAGTCAGTTTGAATTGTTTGGTAAGATATACTGACAAGAACATATTGCTTTTTCAAAGTCTTTCTTACTTTCTCATAGTCTTAATAAATAAATCATTGCCCATCTTAATGGTATTGTCCCATTCCTTGTGTTCCAAAACAATAAATGTAATTATAAAGTGTGCTGTTTTCTTATAATTAATGGCTTCCTGTTTTTCCCATAGGGAAACCGTGGCATAATTTCCAGTTATACAAGAGTGGGTATAACACAAACCACGCAAAGCCGTGCAATCAGCAAAGCCACACTAAGTCATGCAAGCTGTAAACAGTGCAAATTACCATTAATTATAAAAAATAAAATGCAGGTGTTGTGTGTAAACTCGAAGTTTATACACACTGCCCTTGAGAATGAATGCTTGCACAAACCCCTCGAGCTTCGCACTCGGGTTTATGTAACATCTATTTCCTCGGTGTGTGTAAACTTCTCGTTACACACACCACCCAATACATTATTCTCTATGTAACAGCTGTAATCACATAGTGCATATAACTTCATACATCATAGTAAATGTATTATATAAGATTTCCATAAAATGGCTTTTAATGATAAGAATTTAAAACACTTTTTATTGTTCATTTACCTCCATTCTTTGGGGTGATTTGTTCAGAAGTTATACTTTTTATAGGAGATGCATCTTGCTTCCTCCATGAACCAAACCTATTGTTTTTGTTTTTAGAACAAATAAAAATAAAGATAAAATTACTATGGTGTTGTTATTTTTTAGGTTACTTGTGAAGCTCTCTTTAGTGTCATTAATACAGTATCCAACCACATATTCATTTAGTAGCATTCAAACTTTAAATCAATTTTTAGTATTGACTGTTTCTTTTGAAAAATTTTTAGTATATTAACAGAATCTGCTTTATTTCTAGAGCATGCTCTGTAGGGTTTCACATACTTATTTATGTCATTTTGTTATGCATCATTCAATTGCTTTTGCAAGCTACTACTACATACTGGGCTGGATATTCAAGGGGGTTGCACCTGTGCAGTCCTGCAATGCATCCCGGTGTGATATTCCAAAGGGGGACTTGCACAGTGCAAGTCCCGATGTGCCAGCGCGCATTGCTAATGTATGCAGCACATCTGAAGGGGTCATGCCCATGCATTAGTTGAACATCCTGATATTCAGCCCGGGATGTGTGGCACATCTGCTGGCACAACCCCCAGATGTGCCACATACCAGGGCAAAAAGCTGAGCTAGGAAAATCTGGCTCAAATGCTGGCCACTCACAGGTGGGCTGCTGTATTGCAGGGTGCAACACAGCAGCCGCCAGCCGTTGATGGCCACCTGCCCAGCAAGAACACTATCCACAATCACCCACACCATCCCTTGTAGTCCAGCGGTCACCCCTCCCACCCCATAACCATGATCTCAGTAAAAATAATAAAATACAATCCCTGGTAGTCTAGTGGAACCCCCACCCTCCCATAGCTCTGATCTTGGGAAATGTGAATACAAATATGCCTGGTAGTCTAGTGGAACCCCTCCCATCCTGACCCTCTGATCACCATCTTGTTCAGTAAGGAACATCCCTGATGATAAAGTGGATCCCCTCTCCACCCGATGCCCCAATTTATTTATTTATTTATTTATTCATATATCGGATATACAAACCTTTGAGTCAGAGACTCATTTACAAAGGCACCTCGTCGCAAGGAAGGGGAGACAACATAATTGTGAAGCAAGACAGTAGGAACAGCACAGGTGATACATAAATAGCACATATAACAGGCATTTCAAGAGTAAGTAAATATAGCCAAGTTGCAGAAGAGCTCATGAAAAGGATAAATCATACAGGGACAGGTTGGATTTGAAGGCACAATCACCAGTGTATGCATATTCTACTTATCCCTCGTGGTCCAGTGGTAACCCCCACCCCCCACCCACACAGGACCCCAGCCCACCCAGCTCCCCCTGTCATCGGCGGGCAGCTGCAACCTGCCGCATACCACTGACCACCTGCAAAATGACAGCTTACAGTATGAGCCGTGAGACTATTGGTCCACAGTGTGGATCAATGGGCTTGCAGGGCATACTGTACTAGACAGGCCTATATATGTGAATGAACTCATTCACATATATGGGCCTGTCTATACTGTATGCTGTGAAGCCTCATTGGTCCAAACTGTGGACTAACAGGCTTACAGCTCATACTGTAAGCTGTCACACGCAGAACGGCCAGGCGTGTATGTGGGTGGGCTGCAGCCACCGCCGCAGATGGGGTGAGCTGGGTGGGCTGGGGTCCTGTGGGTGGGGGTGGAGGTTACCACTGAACCACCAGGAATAAGTAGAATACACATACACTGGTGATCAGGGCATCAGGTGGGAAGGGGGGATCCACTGGACCACCAGGTATTTTCCTTATTGAACAGGATGGTGATCAGAGGGTCAGAATGGGGAGAGGGTTCCACTAGACCACCAGGGCATATATATATATATATTTTTTTTTATTTTACTTATTTTGTTTTATTGAAATCTAGGATTACAAATATCTTTGAGCAGGAACTGCTCATCTACAAAGGTTCCACTTCGAAGGAATGGGGGGTATACATACATACAAAGGTCAACATAATAATACATAGTTACACAATAAAAAGAAGTAAGAGACTGCGGCTTAGGAAATTCCAGTAATTCAAAATGTGCCAAATGTTAGGTAGCATGACATATCAGCCAAGGGCAATCTTAGAAATAAGCACTGCAGGTGAGAGGGAAGGGGGTATGCAAGCAGGAAGGCCATTGTTGGAGGGTAGAGGGTGAGGGTAAGAGCTCTAAAGGGGAGGGATGGGAGGGATAAAAGTCAGAAAATGCCCGGGGAGGAAGGGAGAGGGGGCAAGGGGGTAGGCAGGTAGAAGGGGGCAAGGTGGGGAGAGGTAGCTGTCAAGACTGAAGTGGAGGGCAGTGAGTGGTGGGCCCCTGATTAGGCGAGGCAGTCACAACGACTAGTTGAAATGAGATGAAGTCAGAGTTGTCTCTTAAAAGGGCCAAGAGCAGCAGCAGTAAGAGTTTCTTTGTTGAGAGTATTGTACCACTGTGGTGCTCTGTGGGCAAAGGCCCTCTGGCCCATGGTAGTCCGGCATCTGGGGACAAGGAAGGTTAGTTGTTGTGAACTTCTAGTTCGCTGGGTACTGCAGTGGTCAGTGAGGAGCTTTTCAATGCCCGCGGGGGCATAACCCCGAAGAGGACTTTTTTGGCTAAGATGCAGGTTTGATACTGTTTCCAACTGATGAGAGGAAGCCATCCTGCTTGAGTGTACAGGTCACAAGTGTATGTAAGTCGGTCAGCCCCAGTTAGCATCCTGCATGCTTTGTTGAGTGCAACTGTCATTCTGCGGAGGGCAGAGGCAGAGCCATAAATTGCTAGCCCGTAATCGATAATGGAGGTAACAGAGCTGTTGATAGCCAACCAGAGATTGTCAGGAGTCATGCAGTGTTTGTGCCTGTAGAGCAGGCCTATACAGATGTTGGTGGCTTTGGCAACAGAATCTATGTGCCGATGGTAGGAGAGTGAGCTGTCCAATGTGACACCTAGGTATTTAAAATCAGGAACGTGTTCAAGTAAGGTCCCTATTTGGTTTAGGATGGTGATGTCACAGGATTTGTACTTGCTCCTGGCATTGTAGAAGGTCATAACCTTTGTTTTGCTGTAGTTCATGACCAGTTTGTGTGACTTGATCCATTCTTCGGTGCGCACGAATTCAAGCTGTAATTGTTTCTCAAGGAGCTCTGCATTTTGGTAGTTGGTGAACATGACTGCATCGTCAGCGTAGAGCAGTAATTTCTGGTGGCAGACACTGGGAAGGTCATTGAGGAAGAGGCTAAAGAGTAGTGGCCCCAGGATGGACCCCTGAAAGGACTGGCTTTTCTTCCGAGGTGACACCGGCAATCATAACCCACTGGACCCTCTCCCCAAGGTAGCTTGAAAACCAGAGCAGCGCTTCATTGGAGAGCCCAATGTTTGATAATTGCTTGAGTAGGAGTAGGTGGCTCATAGTATCAAAGGCTTTCGTAAAGTCAATGAATACTGTCCCTACACAGTTTCCTTGATCGAGCATGGTATGGATGAAGCCCGTGAATTCTAATAGTGCAGTGGTGGTACTGTTCCCTTTTCTGAAACCATGTTGCTCAGGACACTGGATGTCGTATTTTTCCAGGTACTTGACTAGTTGGTCTGAGGCGATGCGCTCCAGGGCCTTATACAATGGAGGGAGGATGGAGAGAGGTCTGTAGTTGGAGTGCAGTGATTTGTCTCCACTTTTGTGTACCGGTGTGATGGTCACCTGTTTCCAGTGAGATGGGAACTGGGACATCCTTAGTGATAGATTGAGGACCTTTGTCAGGGGTTCAAGGACTTCTTCAAGGACAAGTGCTAACAACTTCAGGTCAAGGGAGTCACAGCTGTAGCCTGGGTTGTGAATGGCCTTCCGAATATAGGTTCTGGCTTCATGCACTGGGATCTCCTTGAAGTAGAATTGTGGGGCAGGGTGTAGGAGAGGAGTATGTGTAGGAGGGTTACTACCAGAGGGGGCATCAAAGAAATTAGAAGGGAGGACACTATCCAAGTTGGAGAACGCATTGTTAAAGGTGTTGGTGATTGTGTGCAGGTCAGATGTTGGTGTTCCATTTATGCTGAGCATTGTGGGTGGTGACTTAGGGTCCTTGCCTGTAAGGTCTTTCAAGTTACTTCAAATTTTTTTTCCATTCACCCCAGGAGTTGGAGAGAGCTTCCTTGAAGTATTTGCTTTTAGCGCTCCTAACTGCCCGCGTGCACTCATTTCTGGCAGCTTTATACTTATGAATATCCCAAGGTTTGGATGTTGCATGGGCACAGTGCCAGAGATGATCCCTATGTTTGAGTAAAGTGATTAGATCGTGGGTTATCCAAGGGTTAGCTCTGCCCCTGACCTTCAGCTTTTTGAGAGGTGCAAAGATAGGCCACAGTTAAGTGGCTGATGAAAAGGTCCAAGGCTTGGTTTACATCAATGGTAGAGTCAATTGGTGTCCAGTCCAGGTGGCTTAGGTGTGTCTTTAGTAGCTCAAGGTACCCCTGCTTTAACACTCTGGTGTGGATTATTTTAGGAGGGGGCTTAATGAATTTGTTTGTCCAGGTACATGTGACTGGTGAGTGGTCACTGATCCCATCAGGGAGCACTGATACTTTTGAGATTCATTCAGGGTGATTAGTAAGGATCCAGTCCAGAAGTGTGTGCGACCCTGTCCTATAGTTGCATCTGGTGGGGGTGGTAACAAGCTGGGTGAGGTTCTGTGACGTGACAGCATCCTTGTAGTTTCTGACCTCCAGTGATAGCCAATTTATGTTGAAGTCGCCTAGTACTATGAGTTCAGAGTTATGGTGTAATCCCTGTAGGCTTTCCAATATGCTAATAAATCCATTGGGCTGATCTTAAGGGGGTAGGTACACAGAGGCAATGGTGAGCTCCTTGTTGTGCACCCCAAGTAGAACTTTAATAGCAAGAACCTGCGAGGGTGGTTTAGGGTTTGAGAACTGGAAGACTTGACCCAGATAGGAATTCCTCAGGTAGATGGCACAGCCTCCACTCACTTGGAAACCCTGTCCTGCCTGAATATAGAGTATCCAGGGATGGTGACTGCAGCATCTGGTATCTTGCGGTTAAGCCATGTTTCGACAACAGATAGTACATCAGGCCTATGTTGCTGGACCCAGGTTTGCAAGATGTCAAGTTTGTTAAGGAGGCTGCAGACATTGATTGAGGCTAATGTGAGGGACCCCTCCCGTCTTTTTGTGGCATGGGGTGCTCGGCTGGTAGGCCCCGGATTAGGATGAACATTCCAGATATCAGAAGTAGCATAAGTACTATCCTAAGAAGGTACACTTTAATCATTTTGCAGACTAGTTTTGTTGTAGGGCATCTAGTCCTCTTGGCCTTGCTGGTCTGCGTTTGCCCCGTGATATTGCAGAGCACAATATATAAAGCCATGTTCTCAGAGGTGCCACATGATTGATGAAAAGTAATCAAATCCACAGGAAATGGTGAACTACCAGGTACCAGAAAACTGTTATTGTAGCTCAAAGACCCAGAATGTGATAAATTCCTGAAGGGGTTAAATTCCTGAAGGTGATGAACATTGGCCTGGGGCATATGCAGGGTGTAAAAATACTTTGTTAGTGTCTAGCCTTTGTTCTCGAAAATGGTTGTGAATAGACCTCAAAGACAAGTACACATCCTTTAAGAACAAGTCAGACGGAAATGTGGATTCAATGCAGCACTCCACAACTCAGTGCTTGTATAACAGATTTACTGACCTTACTTTTGGCTTTGACGGCTTCCAAAAAAGTTGATTTATGATGAGCATGCCAATACCGCGTGGTGATGTTTTGCAGTTTCTTAGTCCAGGAAATGTTCATAGATGTTATGTCCAAGAATGGTCCAGTTCCTCAAGCAGAAACACATGAAAATCCACAAAACTAAACTACTGACAGAGACAAACACACACAGCCAGCCACACAGGCTCTAGTACATATATATATATATATATATATATATATATATATATTCACATTTCCCATGATCAGAGCTACAGGGAGGGTGGGGAGGGTTCCACTAGCCTACCAGGGCATTGTTCATTCATATTTCCTGTGATTGGAGCTACAGGGAAGGGAGGGGGTACCACTAGACTACCAGGGATTGTGTTGTACTGTTTTTACTGCGATCGTGGTTACGGGGCAGGGGGTGCCCCAGGACCCACTAAATCCACACAACAGTCTGTGCAGGGTGCCAGGTGCATTTTGTCAGGCTGCCCTGCACAGCTCATGTAAATGGGGCCATAATGACAATCAAATGGCCCCATTTGCAACTTGCATACATTATGGCTCCATTTGCATGCCCAAGTCTGAATATCACAGGTGATATACCTAGTGCAACTACAGTTGCACTGGAACATTCCCAGCCCTCCCTGTTTGGGGAATGCACCAGCGCATTGTATATGTGCCTTGCACATTCTGGGCTATATTCAACAATGATGTGCCATGGCACATCACCTTTGAATATCTCCCTGTCCTGGCCCCTTTGTACCTCATTTGTGCTGCACCTCCACTTGCAGCATTGCCTGGCACAGTCTGAATATCCAGCCCATTGTGTCTTCAGATATATGATGCAGTAGGTGATTTTACACATGCTCTTTATTTTATCTATCGTCCCCCCATCTCTCTTCAGTTTTTCTGGTTTCTTCCTCTACAATGTTATCTCATTTCTGTATTTCAGTTTTACAGCATTTGTTTAATACTAAACACATTTAATCATTTCAATGTTCACATGTGCAATCAACTTGCCATGTTGTGATGCACTTGCTAAATATTTTACTCAGATATTTTCATCCACTGGTCATTATTTTTGCATTCTTTATTAGTCCTCTTGTTTCTAAGTGTCTAGCTTATATAAATAACTTCTAATGGACTTTAGTTTTGTATTTAGTAGTCATTCATCTTACCCCATTTTATGTGTCTTTCATTCTTTGCAGTCTGACTGCAATCATGCTTTGATCATTTTCTTTCATAGTGTCTTGTTGGCATGGCATCTTCTGAGCATGCGTATTAGTGTTCTTTTAGGACTTTGTCAAAAAGATACACATTCTGGTATCTTATCATGCACGTTTCAGTGGAAATGGCACTTAGGTTTTTCCCCCTTTCTTATCTCATTCCTGTAATGGAATTTTAATAGCTTTTAAAGGGTTATTCCATTTATATATTTATAGCATTTGGTGCAATGACATTGTTCAAAGGGCATTCTAAATTACATAATGAATATAATGTGTCTCCTTTCTAAGTTCATTACTTCTTGATCAGATCAAATAACATTTTTACTTTTTGAAGTCTGATATTATATGTCTGAGTAAGTATATAAAGTGGGACAACAAGTACTATTTTCACTATATTATATTATGGCTTGGATACTGTGCTTAATGGCATGGTAGTTTTAAGCTTTTGTTAAAGTCAGTAGTCTATCTTAAAAACTCTCTGTAAATCATTTTTTATTTTGTCTTATGGTGTTTCTTAATTTTTCCTCTATTTAATCAATGGTTGATATAATTTTATCAATTTGAAAAATGAGATATAAATCTGTAAGATCAAATTGGGACATCCAGTCTGCACTCCAGAGGTGGAGTCCTTCATCCCAACCCACCCAGTCACAGAGAATATGACTGTCAGGTGGCCACTATCTCTAGTACTGCCATGAGGCATCAACAAGTCAGTGGTCAGTCTATTCTCCTGTGGCTGGATTAGCATATATTAGCAGAACAGTTTCTGACTAAAGTCCTTCCGAGTTATTTAAAAAAAAAGAGGTACACCAAAACATGGGTGCTATTCCACAAATTCAGTCCAAACAATCTCTTCATTAATTCCATATCTCTTACCCAATGTTCGAGATTTGCCTATACAAAACATCTCTCTTCCTAAGATAATGTTCCAGGTTTCCCCCTCTCTTTTTTTTTTAAATATCATCTTTATTTAGGTTTTACAACATATATACAGACAGGTCATCCAGATCCGAGTGAAAAACTTCATTTACACAGATTTTACAGGCTCAGCTTAGATATAGAAAGGTAAAAACTCTATGAAGGGGGGCAGTATACCTCTGAAAATAGTGTCCATAGGGGTTAGGTAGTCCAGAGTGTTGTTCGGCTTGGCTGAAGGCCAAAGAAACAAGGAGGTTCTCCTCGACCAGTGATCTCTTCCAGTAGTGATGGAGAAGAGAGAGATCTGATCAATTCCAACGAACTCTGCCTATTATGTTTCAGGTCTGTCTCTAGTGAAACTGTGGCTTTTTCCAAAAGGCAGTTGTTTTAAGGGTATATTTTCACATGACAGATCACAGGCTCCTAGATAGGATGTCCCCCACATAATTCTCCTCAGACCCACCCCGAGCAGACAGTCAGCATGCATCACCTGGTCCCCATGTTGGGGGAAGGGAGGGGGGCCACCCCTAGGGCACTCAGTAAATCTCAGGCTTCCCACTCTAAGGGGTGAAGGTAGGGTCTTTTAACATGTAGTATATCTGCACCGGGCCCATCTGGTAGTGAACTTTTCTTCTTGGTTATTTAAGCTGTGTGTTATTTTCTCCATAGTGTAGATTGGTCTTATGATTTTCCACCAGTCTTGAATCGTGGGAATTTTAGGTGCCAGCCATAATTTAGTAATAGCTTTCTTTGCCTCGGTAAGGAGTATAAGGAGTAAGTACCTGGTGACTGGGCCTCGTAGATTTTTAGGAAACACAAAAAACAAAAACATCTCCATGGTCAGTTGGAACTGAGGGTCCAGTATTTCCTGTAGGTGGGCTTGCAGGAGTGCAAAATAGGGTCTCAGGAGTGGACACTCCCACAAAATGTGGGTGTGGTTTGCCCCTGGGTCTCCACATTGGCGTCAGTAAGTAGCAGGGTGAGTTTGTGTGAAATGTCTGGAAATTACTGGGGTTCTAAAGTATCGGATTAGGCATTTCCATGTGAATTCCTGCCAGGTGTACGAGCTGGTCACCCTAGAGGAGTAGCTACAAGCTCGCTGCCAGTCCATGGGTGTTATCTGGAAACCAGTTTCCTGGATCCACTGCACGCGGACGTTCTCAATGTGTGAATAGTTCTGTGTGTTCAAGGCTTGATAGTATACTGAGACCAGATGCCTTCATTTCAGGGTTTTGTTAAGGGTGATTTGACCTTGTATTAACAGTGGACACTGCTCGTGCTCCCAGATTATACGGGGGAGGCTATCTGCATAATGTCTGAGTTGCAAGTACCGGTAGAAGTCCTGATGTGGTAAATTGTATTTCCTCTGGATTTCCATATAGGACCACATTACATCCTGGGTCATTATCTGTCCCAGGTACTTCTGGCCCTGCCTCTCCCACTGCCGAAAGCTGCCATCCAGGCTGTTTGGGGGGAAATTGCTCAAGCTAGAGATTGGGCATATAAGTGGTAAGAAGGTTGTCAGCTGGTGCATTTTTTTAATGCTCTGCCAGGCACGGAATGAGGCTGTAAGCCAGGGGTTTGTATGTTTGTGTGAAGTCCTGTTGCCCGCCTGTTGGTATAAGACCTGGTAATATGCATGGTCATCCATTAAGGCTCACTCTATGTCCAGCCAGTGCAGGTTGGATATTTTAATTTGTCTGGACATCAGAAGCATCAGCTTCGCCGCTTGCTGATAGAGTCTGAGATCTGGGAGAGCCAACCCTCCTTCTCGACAGGGGTTGGTGAGAATCTTTAGGCATACCCTGGGTTTTTGGTTGGCCCAGATAAATTTGGAGATGTGGTGGTTCATCTCTTTGAAGGTCTTTAGCAGGAGGTGCATGGGGATATTTTGAAACAAATACAGAGCTCTCGGGAGAATTACCATTCTGACTAGATCTATCCTCCGAGTCAGGCCCAAGGGGAGAGTTGCCCAGGAGTTTAGATCAGCTTTTAACTGCCAGATGAAGGGGGAATAGTTATACTTGTAGTATTCCATAGAAGATTGGGGGATAGATACTCCGAGGTATTTAAGTTTTTGCAAATTCCACCTTCCTGAGATACAGACCTGTGCATTTAGCGAGGGAGAGTAGTGAAAGGAGAGCAGCTCCGTTTTATTAAAGTTCAGTTTGTATCCCGAAACCGAGCTGAAGGAGTCTAGAATCTGCTTAACTGTGGAAAGGGATTGTTCGGGGTTCCACAGATACAGAAGGATGTCGTCCACTTGGAGGGTGATCCGGTGATCTCTACCCCCCATTTCCACCCCCTCCATTCCCCGAGCTTCTCTAATCCTCTGAGCCAGGGGCTCAATGAAAGCTGCAAACAGCAAAGGGGAGAAAGGGCAGCCTTGCCTCATCCCCCTATATAAAGGGAAATAATTGGAGTGATGCCCATTCACCTTCACACAGGCCTGGGGAGAAGAGTATATGTTTTGGAGAACTGTAATTAGTGCAGGTGGAAATCCGAACTTATGTAAGGTTGAGTATAGAAAAGGCCATGCCACCCTGTCTAACGCCTTTTCAGCATCTAGGCTTGCTAAAATGGTTGGAGTTTTACTGGTTTGCATGTAATGGACCATTTGTAGGGTCCATCTAATACTATCGGTGGTGGTACAGGACCAAACAAATCCTGTTTGGTCCTTGTGTATTAGCAGCGGGAGCACCCGATCCACCCGGAGAGTCAATATACCCATGAACAGTTTGTAGTCCTGATTAAGCACAGATATGGGCCTATATGAGGTGCATAACGGTGGGTTCTTGCCAGGCTTAGGAATTATGGAAATCATTTCTTATGACCAAGATGGCGGGGGGAGGTTCCCCTCCAGTACCGAGTTGAATACGCCAAGTGATTAGGAGAAGTCTGATCCTTGACTGCTTTATAGAATTCTGCCCCATAACTGTCTGGCCCCGGTGCTTTCAAAGATTTGGCACTTGCAATAGCATTGGACAGCTCCACTTCCAGAATCGGGGTGATCAGGGCCTCTCTTTGTTCATCTGTAAGTCGTGGAAGGGTGATTGGCTGTAGGAATTCAGCTATGTGGTGTGAGGATGCTGTATGTTCGGGGGTGTACAGGGTTTTGTAATACAAGGTAAAGGCCTCCGCGATATCATGCACCTTAGTCAGGTGTTGACCACCTGATGGGTGAAGTACCACTAGAATCGTAGCCGCCTTTTTTTGTTTTTGGATTTGATATCCTAGCAGCCGCATAGCTCTTGGGCCCACCTCATAGAATTTCTGTCACAGGAAAGTCAGAGCTATCTCTGTTTGTTGCTGAATGAGCCAGTCCAGCTCATATCTAGTTTGTTGTAGTTGGGGGAGTATTGACATATCACCCTGTTTGTGCGCCATTTGTAGGAAGTGGAGGACATCCTCCAACTTAAGCCTCTGTGCTTTATGCTCCCTTTCTCGATCCGCAGTGTACTTTATTATATGTTCCCAGAGTACGGTCTTAAGCATGTCCCAGTGTATTGCGAGAGTAGAATCCGCCATCAGGTTATCAGTTTTTATCTCTAGAATTTTCTCCATGAGAAATTCACGAAACTGCTTGGAACACAGGTAATACGGATTTAGTCTCCAGAATGTCTTTTTAGGTTGGAGTCCAAAGTCCCATGTGGACATCTGAGGGGCATGGTCTGAGATAGAAATATCTCCTATCTGAATATCGTGCAGAGACTCCAGGCCCTCTACCTGAGTATAAACCTGGTCTATACGGGAGTATGTACGATGGACTGGGGAATAGTAGGTGTAGTTCCTCGAGAGAGGATGTAACCTCTGCCAGACATCACACCATCCGGCCTCATTTACAAACTTTCTAAAGAATCTTTGGGTCGCTGTTTGTTTAGGAGGTTTCGTGTTGGTGGAGTCCATGTTAGGATCAACAGTGAGATTGAGGTCGTCTGCCATCATCAGCATCCCTTTTGTTTTTTGTACAACCTTGTCCAGCAGGGACTTCAAATGGGATACCGAAATACCCGGGGGGAGATACACGTTTACTAAAGTTACCTGCTTACTGTTCATCGTGCCTTGTACAAGTACCATGCGGCCCTCCGGGTCAGCCCAGGTGGACTCCACTTTGAAAGGAGTGTTCAGGGAAATTACTATGGCCACTCCCCTTCATCTTTCTGCTTTGGCGGAGGAATAGTAGACCTGCCCCCGACTCAACTTAGCCAATTTTGCATGTTCAATGGGATTCATATGCATTTCCTGTAGGTATGTCAAGTCAGCCTTGGAACGCCTGATGTATGTTAGGGTCTTAGATCTTTTAATAGGCGAAGCCAGGCCATTAATATTAAGGGAAAGTAACTTCACCTTAGGGGAACACATGTCGTCATTCAGAGTGTCCTCCATAGTTCAGCCCCCCTTCCCTTGGATAGAGCCCTAAATCTGTCATTCCAAAAATATACATGAGCCAGACGTGCTCGCTCAGACCTGGTGACGATAACATTACAACATCCACAGAACATTTGATTTTGACATCTAACTACATCGACATACATATAACACCATAACAGTATCATTATAAACAAGAACTTTACCATAAGAACAACGAACTGGTACTTCCATGGATCAGGAGGTCCTGATCCAGTAGTAAGAAGAAACCTTACCAAGTTGCCCTGGGTGTCCAGGGCTTTAGTACCTTTCTGCTTAGTAGGAAAGGGTAGTCGGGGTGAGGTGACATATGTAGCAGTCACAAGCGCCCCCCCTTGGATCCCGGCTGTTCCTGTGAGGGGAGATATTCTTCTGAGGAGACGATCGCCCTCTGCATGCCCAAAGGAGGCACCAGTCCAGGAACTGAAGTCCCCCCTCAACCCCCACCCCCTCATTCAGGGCGGGGGAAGGGCAATCTGCTGCCCCCCGCCATAAAGACCGGCCATGGCCTCCGGACATTGGTTCAGCAAACCAGGCCCAGCAAGACATCTCCCAGCCAGACTCAGACCCAGAAGCCGGAAACCTCCCCCTCTGGAGTGAGCCCGGCTGGGGTACAACTGCTCCCACCGACCCCGCCCATTATGAGTTCAGGTCCGGTTCTCCATGCATTAACATTGACTGCAGGAATGTAAGAGTCAGGGGTCCCAATATAGGCCCAGGCACCCGTTACACCCACAGAGTGGCCCTCTACGTGACCCTCTGTATTTTACCAGGGCCTGTAGACCTCAGGCCCCAAGATAGGCACACTATCTTTGTAATCCCCCTGAAAGGGGGCCCACCAGCACCACCACCCCTTTTTCGTCATGCAACCCACTTGGGGGGGTGCAGCTGGGACCGCCAATGCCCAGCAACTTATGTAGTACTATACCATTTTCCCAATGCCCCCTCTCTTTCATTCTCCCCTCCCACCCTGCCATAATACCCCAAGTTCTTTTGCCCAAAGTAAATGTCAGTAGTTCAAGAGATCACTTATTCATCCTCCAGTCTCTGTGCAGTGGCTGGCTCAGCACTAGTTCCAAGCATCACAAAAAGATTACTTGTGGCATATCTGTGTGTATTGGGGTTTCCCCACCCAAATTGTATGGCTTTAACAGGATGGTAATAGCTGTTCCCCTGCCTTTTATCCCCCTTTCCCTTACCTCCCCCTCCTTTCCTCTATCCCCCTTCCAACTCCCCTGCCTCCCCGGTGAGGTATGTAGTAGGGCATATGTGACCAGGCCTTGCGTGATTAACGATCTGCCTACACATGCACTTCACCTCTCTTCCAGGCCCAGACTGAGTGCTTCGCTTCTAGGTCAGCTGCCCATGCCCGCCCATTACCCTTCCCATGCTCTCCCTCCATCAGGTTTCCCCCTCTCAATGGACTTTCTACTTTCTCTTTCCACAATTCATAATGTTGATACTTTGTGTCTATTTTCTAGAAAATGTGCCACTACAAAGTCCAAATTACCGCTCCTTATGTCACTCCTGTGCTCATTTAAACATAGTTTTTAGCATTTAGAGGTTTGTCCAATATAGTGTAAGTCACATGGACATTTTAGTAAATATATTACTTGTTCCATTTGACAGGTAATAATGTGTTTAATCTCTAAATGTTCATCTCTGTATGGATTATGTATTGTTTTCATTTTTCTGGTACTGTTACAATTCGGTCAACTTCCACATGGATAATTGCCAATGATTTTGTTTCTGCCTTCATAAATTTCATACTTTTTTCTAGACTTTAATATATAGCATGACATAACCTATCACCAAGTGATTTAACCTTTTTTTGTATTATAAGTGTCTTTCTCCAAAGGTTTTCTCTCTTGTCAGGTTAGATTTAGTGTTTTTGATGCATTTTGTTGTTGTCCTGAAATAGTCTGAGTAATCAGTTGGTGCTGTTAATCTATCCTTTGTAATCTCTCCTTTTGGGTTTGTTTTTAACAGGTATTCTCAATTTACTGAGTCACTTCTTTGTTGAGCTGTCTCCAGTACCGCCTTCCTATACCCTCTGTCTCTGAATCTAGGCTCTAGTTCATCAGCTGCTTGGTTGTAATCTTCCTGAGTAGTACAATTTCTTTTCACTCTGACTAGCTGTCCATAAGGAATATTTTCTATTACATTTGTATTAACTCATTCAAACACCATGAAGTCTTGCTATATTAGGACTTATTGCAGTTAGCCACTGCACTTGAACTGCCCCGGAGAGGAAGAGTTAACTCAGAGAATCTGAGTTCTAATGTGAGCGCTATACCAAAAGCTCTATCTGGGCAGTTTCAAATGAAACTGTCAGATTCTTTCTCTGCTTCACTGAACAGTCGCTCGGAGATCAGCTCCTTCAGCTCGGTTCATTTCTCGGTTCAATCGAGTATTTTCGGTTCATTTGAACCGCAAAAGTAATTATTTTACCGCATTTCGGTTAAAGCTCTATCTGTAAACCGTAAGTACAAAATGTAAAGTCTGTGTGGAAATTTAGTTATCGGTTCGGTTTTGAACCGATTGGTTTGCTTATTTTAACGCTTTTAAAGTTTTGGGCTTTTAGAGTGCGGTACCGGTTCTTATTGGTTCTAAAAACCTTGATTTTAAATAGGGTTTTTCAAATACCGGTGAAACGGTTAGGAACCGATAAGGGTGTCTTACCTGCACGGCCATAAAAGGACAAGTTTTTGGTTAGGCTGGCATTATGTCTGAGAAACCGCAAAAGAAAAACCGGCCCACTGGGTTTCAACACTGTGATGCTGTGGGAAGCCTTTGCCAAGGCTGACCCACACACCACTTGTGTTTATTGTCTGGGGACTGACCACCTCCTGTCAGACTGCCAGGTGTTTAAAATTTCTCTGCAGCCACCCTGAAAAGAGATAGGGCCGGCTCAGGGAACTATTGGCCAAAAGTCCGCTGACCCAGATGGCCAGCCCGGTCCAGTACCCACTGGACCAGAGGGAGTGCCCTCTGACCAGGGCTAGACTTCCTCGGGCAAAAGGGTGGTTCAGAGGAACCAGTTTAAAAAAAAAATGAATATGACAGAGAAATCAGTAGGTTTGGAGTCCAAGATTGTCTCTCCAACTGCTGCAGAAGTAGTTAAGCCATACAGATTGTCCAGTCACTGTTTCTAGGTCCTGTCGAACCATCTACAGTTGGTAAAGGTGGCTCGTTCAGTTCCAGTGGTTCAGGTTTATGATGTTGAGGAATTGTTATGAACCACAGGAGTGGGAGGAGGAAATTTGATCAATACATGTGTGCTGGTAGGGTCTGGACGTGCCTACTTAAGCGGACATTTTCTCCAGACAGACTTTTAGAATCTCCTCCTTTTCTGTCTGAGTCCTTTTCTCAGTTTATGTTTTACAAAAAGCTTGCAGAATCCCCCCAGCTTCCTTTAGAGGAGGCTATGGATGAGTAAAGGGGAGCCTGATTATGTAGGAATGATGGGCTAGGAGGTTGTCTTTCCTTTGCATAAGTCATTTAGGAAGTAAACAACAAAGATTTTATAAGATTCCTCTTTCTGTCCCTCCTGTAAGATAAAAAAATGGACAGAAGGTGTATTTCGTCAGGCTCTGTTACAGACTTCCTCACTGAGCAGTGTAGTATGTAGGTGTGGTACAAGCTGCAGCCTATGTCAAGGTTAGTTCCTGGCCTCACATCCTCCTGAATAGGATTCCAGGAGGATTGATGCCATGACAAGAAAACAGTATATGGCAGCTTCTGTGGGACTCAGACAGGCAAGTTGTATGGCTTATGTGGCTAGATTTCGGAAATCTAGGTGGGACGCAGTATTGCAGTTAGCCAAGCAGGCCCATGGCCAGCTGGCTAGCGGGTTGGAACAGGTGGCTGCTAATGGCACTGAAGCCTCTAAGTTCAAGTTCATACTGCTGTTGGTGTTAATCTTGTTTTCTCTAGGGTCATGACCACTTCTGTAGCTTTCCGTAGGTTGGCATGGCTCAGATGCACTAATCTGTCCCAAGATACTCTGTCAAAGTCTATGGATTTGTTTCTTGTTGTGGGTAATTCTCTGTTTGAGGAACAAACAAAGCTATATGAAAAACAGGGATGATTACCTACAAAAGTGCCCAGGTAGAGGCTCAGGCCTCCTCTGCTTTCGCCAGAGGGGTCTCTTCAGAGGCAGAGATAGACGGGGCACAAGTAAACCGTCCCCCTCCCCTTAGCCTAAGACTATTGCCAAGCAGGCACCCTGATGGGGTGCCCAGGGCCGATTCTCCTATACCAGTGGGCAGGTTGGTTTTTATTTCAGCCAGAATTGGGTGTCCCTAACTCAGACAAGTGGGTTCTGGAAGTAATAGGTCTGGTTCTCAGCTTCAAAGAGTTTCCAAAGATGAGAGCCAGACAGGTCCACTCGCAAATCTCTGAATCCCTTGCTTTGGGAGCAGAGGTTTCTTCTCCTCTGAACTGCAAAGCAGTAGAAGGGTCCTCCTTGCCACCGGGGCAAGGGGCTGTACTCATGATACTTTCTACCCTATAGAAGGCAGAGATTGGTGGCCCATCTCAGATTTAAGGTACCTGAACAAGCATCTTTTGAAAACAAAGTTAAAATGTTAACTCTGGCTGAGGCCAGGGGACTGGCTATCTTTCCTGGACCTCAAGGATGCCTATTTTTCATGTTTTGATCAGGCCTTCTCACCGAAAGTACCTCAGGTTACCCTCAGGCCACTACCAGTTCAGGGCAATGCCCTTCGGCCTTACCTCTGCGCCAAGGGTATTGAAATTCTACCTGTGGTAGTGGCTCTTTTAAGAAGGCAAGGATTGTTTTTGAGCTTTTCCTGGATGACTGGCCTCTAGTGAGTCAGTCTCCAGATCAAGTAAATCCCACTTGCAAGTCACCCAGCAGCTTCTCACCTTCTGGGATTCCTGCTGAATTTACCAAAGTCAGTTCTCGAACCAGTTCAGGTACTAACTTTCATAGGGGCAGAGTTGAACACAAGTTAGCCAGGGCATTTCTCCTCTGAAAGGGTAGGCAGTCTCTTTGCCCTGGCATCTTCCATTACTCTGCGAGTCTCTTGACCAGCATAGCATTTGCTACAACTACTAGGGCACATGGCTGCTTCCACAGCTGTAGTGCAGGGAGCAAGATTCCAGATGAGGGACATTTAGTTCCATCTGAGGGCCTATTGGTCCCAAAGGAGGATTCCCTTCCAAATTGGTTCTAGTGACTCAATCCCTGATCCTGGCCTTACACTGGTGGCAGGATCAAAGCAATCTAAAACTAGGGGTCCTCCTCATTCCCTCACCACGGATGCTCCTGTGTTAGGGTGAGGGAGCTCGCTTAAGCGACCTGTCCACGAGGGAGTGTGGTCTCCCTAGGAATCTCTGCTCCACGTCAATTTTGGAACTCAGAGCTGTCTTCTAGCTCTTAGGAGTTTTCAGTTTCTGTCCAGAACAAGGTAGTTCAAGTCAGGACAGACAACACCACAATAATGTGGTACATCAACAGGCAGGGGGCACTCGGTCATCAGCCTTGTGCACGAGCAATGAAGTGGTGGTCTCTGGCTTACTCCTGAACACCTCCCTGATAGCAGTTCACCTCCCAGGGAAGGACAATGCCCTGGCAGATGCCCTCAGCAGGATTCTCAGGGCCATCACGATTGGGCTCTGAATCCTCAGGTGCTGGGTTCAGTCCTTGCCAGATGGGGCTCATTTTCAGATAGATCTTTTCGCAGCCCCAGATAACCACTAACTTTCTCTGTTTTGTTGAGGCCTCCAGTGCTGGGATCAGCCCCCCTGGACGCTTTTCACTTGGATTGGAAAGGGAAGTTTCTGTACACCTTTCCTCCTTTTTCCCTTTCTTTTAGGGTACTAGTAAAAATCAGATCTCAGCCCTGCAAAGCGATTCTGATTGTTCCAAACTGAGCCAGACAGCCCTGGTACCCATTGTCTCTGTCCTTGACAGTCCACCCTACCCTGAGCTTGCCCAGAGTCCACGACTTACTGGCCTTTGCACAAGGGAGAGTGTGGTATTCGAACCTCAAATTCCTCCTTCTCAAGGCAGCTCTTGAGGAGTTAGAATTTGCTGATTTACACCTTTTTCAAGGTGTCGCGGATATTTTAAAGGCTTCAAGGAAGCTTTTTCACTGGGGCCACTTACAATTCTAAGTGGAACAGGTTTTCAGTCTGGTGCGCTGAGAAGCAGATTATACCACAGTCTGCTTATCTGCCCATTTTCTGGACTTTTTGGTCCATTTTAAATTCCTTAGGTCTTGGGCCAGCTACCTTAAGGGTTCCTCTGGCAGCTGTCTCTGTTTTTTCTGCAAGCAGGGAAGCCTGCTTCCTTTTCTTCTCAACCTGTGTTTTCCAAGTTTTTAAGGGGTTGCTTCACACCAACCCTCCTTTTTCGGGAACCAGCTCCTGCATGGAGCCTGAATGTTTGCATTGCTCAGTTAATGCAAACCCCTTTGGACCTCTGTCCCCAGCAGAGCTCAAGCTTCTCACTTGGAAAATGTTTTTTTCTGGTGGTTTCACTTCTGCCAGACGCAAAAGTGAACTACAGGCCCTGGCAGTGGAAGAAGATTTTTCTCTCCCCACAGGGATAAGACAGTCCCTAGGACTAACACAGGGTTTGTCCCTAAGTGGTTTCAGGTTTCCACCTGAACCAACCCATCTCTCTCCCAGGATTTTTCACTGAGCATTCTTCCTCAGGTGAGAGGAGACTGCACAGCTTGGACGTCAAAAGAGCCTTATGCTACTATTTGTAACGCACCAAGGGTCACAGGTTCGAATCCCTCCAACTCTTCCTTACCTAGGGCGAGGTTGGCAGAGGGAACCTGCCTCTAAGAGGACAATTGCAAGGTGGATTGTCTCTTGTATCCATTTTTGTTATCAAAGACTAGGTAGGAGAGCCCCTCAGGACTGAGGGCTCACTCCACCAGGTGTACAGCTGCATATCTAGCGGCTGCTAGAGATATTCCCATTCTGGAAATCTGTCGAGCTGTTACTTGAAGACAGTTCTCACTTTTACCAAGTATTATTCCTGGATTTCTGTCCAGGAGAGATGCTCGTTTTGGCACAGCTTGTGCTTCAGAGCCTATTTCCTAAGAGGTTCTGACCCTCCTCCATGGAGGTACTGCTGTGTAATCTGCAATAAGTCCTAATATAGCAAGACTTCATGGTGTTTGAAGAAAAAATTACTCACCTTAGTAATTGCTTTTCTTCTCATGGAGTCTTGCTATATTATGACCACCCCCCCAACCTGCCCCTCTCAGAACTTCTACTGGGGTGGGGGTGGCAAATTAGTGCAAGCACTGTGTCATGCCATTGTAGTTCTTCCCTTCACCCTCTTTTATTTAGAGTTAGGGAACTAGGGTTTTCTGTGTTGAGTGATTTGTTGGTCCCCTTCCTGGACTTGAGTCTTTGGGGGAAGGGGGGAGTCCTAATAGTGCTTGTCAGGGGGGAAAACTAATAATACCATTATTCATTTTATTATTGTTATTGTTGTTCCTATTGTTGTTTATATTGTTGTTATTACTACTAGTAGATAGCCATTTGGCTAGTGTAGAGCTTTCCACACAGACTTGTTGCTTAGTGTTAGCTTCGTAAAGATCTGACAGTTTCATTTGAAACTGCCCAGATAGAGCTTTGGTATAGCGCCTTCGCGCTTTAGAACTCCAGATTCTCTGGAGTTAACTCTTTCCTCTCCGGGGCAGTTCAAGTGCAGTGGCTAACTGCAATAAGTCCTAATATAGCAAGACTCCATGAGAAGAAAAGTAATTACTAAGGTGAGTAATTTTTTCTTCTATCCTATTGTCACGTAGAATGTTCAGGTACCCTCTGCCTGCTGCTAGAACACCTGTGTTCCTGAAGGGGTTTTAGATCTGCAGCATTCATACAGACACACTGTGCTTAAACCTACATATCTTAAAAAACAATCATCCAATTTTAAAACTGTAAAAGAAAGTTTTCAGGACAAAATGTTTTTGAAAATGAGTGAGGTTTGATAATGTGTATTAACTGGATTTAATGTTGTGTAAGTTTGTTTTCATATTTTAATAAATTCTGATGATTTTATCTAAATATAATTATGCTCTGTTTACTTAGTCATGCAAAAATATTAAATTTCTGTAAATATGTTGCTTGAAATTGTTAAAAATATACAATAAACATCTGTCACTGTCTAAATATAAATTTTGCAAGTTTTGTTACCATTTATCTAGTCAGAAATTAATATCTGAATCTCTTGTTATTACAGTTTGAATTTTTTGTTCGACTCCACTGGTTGGAATCTTTTGCAGTGTTTAATTCTTCTTACTCACTGATTTTAGTTTATGAATCTGATTATCAATTTTTTTTGTTTTTCCCCTAGTTTAGTGAGAACATATTTACACATTACCTTAGAAGGACATATCAGGAAGTGATGCAGGAAGGAAGTGCTTTGTGAGGTCAAGTGATGTAAATAGAAAGAACACTTCCAGTGTAGGTCAGTGAGCTGACACAGGAAATGGATACATTTTTTAGTGCTGGAGGTCTCTCTATGATTAATTGCATATTTGCTGTAGTTAAAATGTGTAATTTCATTGAAATAAACTATTTTATTAAATTTTTGTAATAAATATCCCATAATAAGTATAGGAAACTGTATTTTACTTGTGCTGTTTGCTTTATCATACTGTAAATGAAGCATGATGTTCATGCAAAGGTTCACAGTCTTTCAGTAAACATCATGTTACATAAATCTGTGTATTATTTAATTTCCTGGCATAGTTTATTTTTGGGGGGGTTGTATTACGGGATGGTTTAAGGTGAGGGAATGACTGTATGATGAAGCACTGTGTGTTAGTGGAGGGGGGGGTGTCCTACATTCATATACATGCTCAGATGCACTTCATATGTTCTGGGGAAATGAGAGGGGCTGTATGCATGTAATAATGGTGCTAACAGACACTGCAGATACATTATGGGTATACGTATAGGATGATGAAATTGCTGAAAAGGCACTGGTAATTTGGGGTAT
Organism: Neoceratodus forsteri; assembly: GCA_016271365.2. Lineage (NCBI taxonomy): Eukaryota > Metazoa > Chordata > Ceratodontiformes > Ceratodontidae > Neoceratodus > Neoceratodus forsteri. The sequence goes on along the minus strand of CM028133.1, from coordinate 408,546,814 downwards.
ACTGTGTCATGGGGAAGGGAGTGGGTGTGCCTGTACCAAGAAATGATGCTCATAGGCACTGCAGTCATTTTGTGTCATGAATTGGCACCCGTCCTTGGGATATAATCAGTTGCAGGGAAGCGGGTGGGGCTGCCTGCACCTGGTAATGGTGTTCATTTGTCATGCAGAGACATTGTGGGTACACATACAGGGTGGTGACATGGACACTTGTAAAGGTTGTATACTATGTGCTGTGTCACATGGTTTGCCTGCACACACATGTGATATGTTGCAGCATTCAGTATGGCACACTGTGTGGGTGGGAAGAAGTGTGGGTATGCCTGCACCATGGAGTGATGCTCATTGGCGCACATGTGTACTATGTGCTATGTTTCATTTGAATGGACTACAGTATATAAGTCATACACTGGCACTGATCACATCACAGTGCATCAGAGGTAAGGGCTGGTCTGAAGCATTAGGAGCACTAGAGACTAAACACGTGGTTGTGGAGTGATTCAAACTTGAATAGAGCATTACAGTGCATCTGAGGGTAGTGTTGGAATGAATCTTGATGTGTATAATGGCCTACACCGTGGTGACTGAGGAGGGATCCATACTAGTAATGCACATCACAGAGTGTCAGAGAGAAAGGTTGGACTGAAGACTGATGAACAGATGGACTAAATCAGTGGCTCTGGTGGGATTTGAACCTGAACAGCACTTTACAGTGCAGTAGAAGTTGGGGCTGGACTGACACCAGATCAGTCAATGGACAACACCATTGGCTATGGAGGGATCTGAACTTGAAATGCACTTCACTGTTCACAACAGTTTGTGGCTTGACTGATGCATGATAAGGAGATAGATTTTACAAGTGGCTGTGGGGATTTAAGCCTGAAGAATACTTTACAGTGCATCTGAGATTGAACTGAACTGATGTCATATGAATTGATGGACTACACCAGTGGATGAGGAGGGTTTTGATCATGAAATGCACTTCACAGTGCATTATGGGTTTGGTCTGGACTGATGCATGGTAAGTCAATGGACAACACCATCAGTTGAGGAGGGATCTGAACCTGAAATGCACTTCACTGTTCACTACAGTTTGGGGCTTGACTGATGGATGGTAAGGAGCTAGATCTTACAAGTAGCTGTGGATGGATTTTTAACCTGAAGAACACTTTACAGTGCATCAGAGGTTGAGTCTGGACTGACATCATACGAGTCTATGAACACCACCAGTGACTGTGGAGAGATTTAAAAGTGATTTGGCTTTTACAGTGCATCAGAGATTAGGGCTGGACTGATGCCAGATAAGTTGAAGTCAACACCATTATTTTTTCATTTTAAACAATCAGCAACTGTGTATTAGGGAGAAAACTCAAGTGCAGAGCATGAGACAAACATGCTACTGACCCTAACCAACTTATCATCCATAACGCAGGGAGCAACATGCCACATAGGTTTTAACATAGCCATAATCCAAACATAAACTCTTTAAAAAGTAACAAAAGGTGCTGAATTCATGTGATCTCATCTAGTACATGCATAAGAAACACTCTCTCCCATCAGGAATGCCAGCTAGATCCATAAGATGTGATCACACAGGATGATCAGAAATTATCCCAAAAGGATCAAAGTGACAACTATGAAAACTTTTATCAAAAATAAAAATAAAAACAAATAAAGTAAATACAGATTACAAATCGAGGTTTGGCACCAAAATGAAGTGAGTATTTTAGGATAAGAGCAGCACCTCCATCTTGAAAATAAGTTTCCAGTCACCATGCTCTTCCTGCACCAGTGTGTGCTCTGACTGGTTAATGGAAATAGTGGCGTGTACAATAAGCATAGAGCAAGCATGGCAATAGTGAGGATCAATATGACCAAATGGTGACGTACTACAGAGCTTGGGCAGATGCAGGTGAGGGCTACGACCCCTAACTGAAACATCAAAAAAAAAAAAAAATCGCTGTACACTCCACAGTCCATAGAGCCACTTTCCCTCCAGTGACAGTTGTAAAAAAAATATGAGTCCTTGCTTGAATGCTAAATAAGGATTTAGTCTAATGTTTCAGGCACACACATTGAATAGAATAGTGGAAGACACAACAAAAAGATCTGCGTGCAGACTCCCTGGTGCGTCGACAACTAAGGCTTCATCAGGGGGATGGTGCCTGCATCTAAGACAATCCCTTCATACCAATTAAATTTAGAATTGATGATGTCAGAAAATACGACCAATCACAGAGCTTAATTTTTAAATACAGAAATATTCAGTTCACTTAGTGGTATAGATGGACTAATAGTTATAACAATCATGATATCAATGACAACATGTTATTGTAGAAAAATACCCCAAAAGACATAAAAAAAATACACCAAAAGTGGTGACGGCCAGTTGGATTGCTCGAATAAAAAAAATATAAGTTATGAAATTAATTATAGTGTTAACCTGATCAGCTTAACATGTTACCATAAAACAAGATGATTTGTTGTTACAAGACAAACTAATGGCAGAATGAACATAATACATTTTTCACAGCACATGCAAAAAATAGTAAATTTATTTATTTATGTATTAAGGCTTGTTTTCTCAAAAATAGCCAATGGGAACGCATATTATATTAGGTAAAATCAGTAAGGGTATGATGTCCCCTATTAGCTGGTACAACTCAATTCATCAAATGTAAACAAATGCTCAAGCTGCACCGAGAGAAAGACATGGACGCCAATCAGTGTCATCAGGCACTACAGCACATGATTTAGGACGCCATTTGGCATCATCAGGAAAAAGAGGTTTGTTTTTTATGATGCCATATGGCGTCATCAGGAAGGAAATGAGTTTTTAAGGAAGCTTTTGCATGTAGAAGGACATTTCTATCAGTAGGTGTTTTTTTATATATATATATATATATATATATATACAGTATATAATTTGTTTCTAGCTTCATTCCTGTTTTTTTTTTAATAATCAGGTCCAAGAAATTAATTGTTGTGTCATCATGTGTCATAAAAAAATTTAAATACTCAGTCTGATTGTTCAGATAGTCCCAGAATTCTTGTATTTCAGTTCCTGCTCCTTTCCATATACACAGTTGTCTATAAATCTCTTCCAGCATGTAATTTTATTGCAGTAAATATTGGTCTCATTAAAGATATATTTTAATTCAAATCGATCCATGAATATGTTAGCGTTGTTAGGGGCCATAGATGACCCCACAGCTATGCCGTTATATTGTCAGTAGCAGCTGTTGTCAAATCTAAAATGTTTTTTTAGTTGATACTGGTTCTGCCATGTGTAGTAGATACTTATTGGGGGATATTCATTTTCATTTCCCTCTTTCTATTTCTCTTCAAGGGCTCCTAGCTTGTGTGGAGATCTTTCACATCCGGTGTCACCAATATACTATCTTCTGTAATGAGATTTTCTTTGTTAATTTCATTTGGTAAGTGTATCATGTCTGTGCTATCTTTTAGATATGCTAATAGTGTTTTTAACCAGAGGTTGTAAGTGATAGCCTATACAGACTGATAATGCTTCTAATGTAGAACCAATCCTTGCAATGATTGGTCTACCGGGGGGGGGGGATTTTTGGTAGGATGTAAAAAACTGGCATTACTGGATATTTTCTAAATAGAACTGTGTGTTCCCAATCCATCAGATAGCTATTGTCCAGTCATGCATTCAATAATTCTTCAACCAGTGTACTAACCATTTGAGTTGGATTACTCTCACATTTCTTCTAGTACTCGATATTTTTTAGTTGTCTTAGACATTCATTTTTATATTTATCACTTTCCATTATCACAATCCCTCCTCCTTTGTTCACCTTTTTAATTACAATTGTGTTGTCATTTTCTAAATTTCTTAGAGCTCCATATTCATTTGCTGAAAGACTGTAATTTTTTTTCTTCTCCCGTCTTGATTTTTCTCTAGTCTGTCTATATATTTATCTACTATTGCAATACATGAGGTTATGTTGAGTAGTATAGGGCCAGGTGGAAAGAATTTTGATCTATAATCTAGGTTTAATGACGAAGTCCATCATTTTTCCTTTTCTTTAGGGTCATTATGGTCTTCAGTAGTACTAACAAAGTATTTTAATCTTATTTTCTTGTAAAATGTTTGTAGGTCCATTTTAAGGTGAAAAAAGCAAAATTTTGTTACGTGGACAAAATGTTAGTCCTAAATTTAAAACTTTTTCTTCTGTCTGATTTATTATTCTTTTGGAGAGATTAAAAACTATGGTTGTCCTCTCCTTTGACTCCACATTACCACTCTGTCACCTATAGTATCTGAATCTCTTCTGAGCTCTTGTTCCTTTTCTGGGTCTGTTCCTCCTCCTCCTCTTTGGTCTGTGTAATTTCTCATTATATCTCCACCCCTCTGCCCTTACCGCTTTACTTGACCCCTGTTCCATCGTGTGCCTCTGCCCCTGTGATGGACCCCTCCAAAACAAAAGGTCTTTAGCCCTCTTGTTTGATACCACTTTCTAAACTACTATCCAAGCTGTAGAGGTTGCTATCTCAGTCAGGAGTATAGTCATATTGTTGTTTGTATGGTGTAAACTTATTCCAAGTGCATACTTTGCCATCTTTGTAATCATTGAGGTCCCTTCTGAATTTTTTAAGTTTGTCATCTAATAAGTTCTTTTCATACTCTTCAAGAGCTTTCCGGATTTCATCCAGGAAGTCTAAGAAATCATTCAGGTTTGTTTTTCTTTGTTATACTGATCATAGGTTACTTTGATTTCACCACTTAGATCCAGTGGTTCTATGTTTAATGCCTCAACCTGTAATAGCAAGAAGTCTAGGGAACATTTATTTCTAACTCCATCGTATTTCTTTTCAATTTAGCCTTTTTAAAATCATAAATTAGGTTCTATTGGTACTGTAAGGCCCCTAGGATTTCTTTTTTGTTTATAATATTCGGTAAGGGTGACACTGTGCCATTACAACCAAAGTTCTCTTTGTTTAAGGTTCTGATATTTACTTATTAAATTCTTAGTGTTTAGATCTCCACTTAGTTTTTTCTTGCTAACTGATCCTTGTAGGATCCTTTCTTTGTCAATTTTTTTAATGTGCATGGTACCAATCTCTCATTGGTTACTTTCTTCAATGATTCAGACACATCCATAAATTAAACTGGAACTTAACTAATCAAATGTCTCATATATTTCCACTACAGTAATAGTGGAGTACAGTTTAAATGAAAGGGTGACTTGCTGTTCAGTTTTATAATCCACAGTTATAAATGTCTCTTTCTTAGATGATTCTGTTGCTATGTAGTCCTTCCGAAACCATGGATCAGATTTGAGAAGTGTTGCAAACCCTTGATATCAAAAACATATAGTTCCAAAGTTTATTTTGTGGTACTTTTCTTCTTTTATATAAAGCAGGGCCTTCCTAACCAGGGTCACTGAGGAAAGTGACCAACTTGAATCTTCAGTGATACCACAAGGATGTAGTGTGGCCCACCCAGTACCAATTGGATATAAAGAAAACTCCAGCAGGGATCAATGCTCCAACAATCTCATATAAACCAATCAACACAATTGGAGACAATACTGTAGGACCCACTCACCGAATTAGGTGTTAATATATTTTTATTGATGTTTAGACCACCAGTTAGATATGATCTAGGTTTCATAGTGTTGCCAGTACTTCATCAGGATATAAATATTTAGGTAATCATTTTAAAAATGAAATGCATTTTTATGTGTTATTAACATCAAAGTACTCTTTCTCTTTTTTGTTATTAACTTTGTCTTTTTTAACAGTAATTAGTACAAATTAAAGCTAAAACAGTCAATCCAGATTGTTTGATACTATATACTGACTAGAACATAGTGATTTTTGAAAGTCTTTTGCTTTCTCATATTCTTAATAAATAATTCATTGCCCACCTTAATGGTATGGACCCATTCCTTGTTATACAATACAATAAATGTAATTATAAAATGTGTTCTTTTCCTGTAATAGCTGCAATCACATAGTGCATATAACTTCATACATCATAGTAAACATATTATATAAAATGTCCATAAAAGAGCTTTTTATAAAAACTGAAACCATTTTTTATTGTTCATTTACTTCCCTTCCTTTGGGCAAGTTGTTCAGAAGTTATACTTTTTTTAGGATTAGCGTCATGCTTCTTTATTGAACCAAACATATTATTTTAGTTTTTAGAACAAACAAATATAAAGATAAAATTACTATGGTGTTAATTCATGAGGTTACTTGTGCAGCTCCCTTTAGTGTCATTAATACAGTATCCAACCACATCTTCATTTAGTAGCATTCAAACTTTAAATCAGTTTTTAGTATTGACTGTTTTCTTTGAAATTTCTTTAGTATATTAACAGAATCTCCTTTGTCATTTCCAGAGTATGCACTGTAGGTTTTCACATACTTATTTATGTCGTTTTGTTATGCATTATTCAGTTGCTTTTGCAAGCTGCTCCTACATACTGCGTTTTCAAATCTATGATGAAGTAGGTTATTTTACACGTGTTCTTTATTTTATCTATTATCCCCACATCTCTCTTCAGTTTTCCTGGTTTCTTCATCTACAATGTTATTATGTTTCTGTATTTTAATTTTACAGCATACGTTTAATGCTAAACGCATTTGATGATTTCAATGTTCACATGTGACAATCAGCTTGCCACACTGTGGCACACTTACTAAACATTTTGACTTGTATATTTTCACTCACTGGTCATTGTGTTTACATTCTTTATTAGTCCTCATATTTCTAATTGTCTTTATCTTATATAAATAACTTCTAATGGACTTAAATTTTGTATTTAGTTGTCATTCATCTTCTTACCCCATTTCAGGCATCTTTCATTCTTTGCAGTGTGGCCACCATCATGCTTTGATTGTTGTCATGTATAACGTACTGTTGAGATGGCAACTTCTGAGCATGTGCATTAGCGTTCTTTTAGGAATTTGTCAAAACGATATATACTGTGGTATCTTGTCATGCACATTTAGTGGAAAAAGCACTTAGTTTTTCCCCCATCTTATCTCATTCTTGTAATGGAATTTCCCTAGCTTTTAAAGGGTTATTTCATTGATACATTTATAGCATTTGGCATAATGACATTGTTCAAAGGGCATTCTTTTTTTTGCAGTTAGTCTTTTTATTTTCTTAAGCTTACATCCCACAAACCATCATACATACATGCCATTTCACTTGAGCTACATACAATTCATCCAATGTGGCCATAGATATGTTACAGTAACAGTTGCACCCTAAGGGGTGCTTTAACAATGACCAAATAATATTAATGTTTACAACTACATTTCTTTTGTGACTGGGTACCTTTACAGCCTACCTAGCCAGACACCTTTATGGGGGATTTAGGGTTCTGGGTTCAGAGGGGGAGGGTGAGTCATCCACTTATATACTCAGCAAGTGCTTAAGGAGAAGCAACACAATATGATGCTTATAGTTATTCTAGAGGGTAGGCCTGAGAGACACACTCATGGCCTTCATGGGGGCTTGAGCAGATCTTTACTCCTTGGGGCCTTTGTGTCCTTTGCCTTTTTGAATATATACTAGGAGTTCATCAGTGGTGTGATATTTTTGTCCATGAGGAAATGTAATTTGGATGATATCTGTACTCCTAAGTATTTAATTTCTCTCTTGGCCCATGCCAAATCAATCTTGAAAATAATCCTTGGAGAGATTAAATCATTAAGGGGGAACACCTCAGTTTTGCCTTTGTTGATATGCAGCCTACAAAGGGTTGCAAAGGATTTTACAAGCTCCAGGATATGTGGTACACACATTTTTATATTCTTTGTTAGAATGAGAATCATCTGTGTATAGCAGAGTGTGGTATGGGACTCTACCCATTTCTAAACCTTGTATGCTCTGATGGTTTCATAATGCACTAGCCAAGGCCTCAATAGCTAGGACAAACAGCATAGGGGACAGTGGGCACCCTTGCCTGGTCCCTCAAGGCAGGCCAAAGGGGGCAGATAGGGTGTTGTTTGTAAGGATCCTAGCTGTAGGATCTTTGTATAATGTTTTGACCCACCCTCAAAACTGTGAGCCAAAATTATAATTTTGGAACACAGCATGTAGGAAGCTCCACTCCAGAGAGTCAAACACCTTCTTGACATCAACGGAGATGCAGTGCAGAGGCTCCATGGATCAGTGTGACTAATGCCCTCAAATGGTCAGTGCTGGCCTTACCTTTAACAAACCCTACCTGTGAGGGATGGATCAAGTCTGGGAGGACCTTTTCCAATCAAGTTGCCAATGCTTTTGCCAATATTTTGGTGTCAGCATTGATGAGTGAGGTAGGCCTTGCAGGAAGTGTATGGTCCCTCCCTTGCTTGGGGAGAACTGTTATAATGACTTCTCTCAGGAACCCTGGCAGACTTTCTTTATCTAACACATTGGTAAGCACCTCCAACATTGATGAAGTGACTGTATCTTGCAAAATTTTATAAAAGTCTGCTGGAAATCCATTCTCCCAGGGCTTTATGTGGGGCCATAATAGTAATGGCCATTACTAGTTCTTGACTGGTGAAGGGGGCATCCAGCAATTCTCTCTGGATGTCAGAGAGTTTCAGGATCTTAAGGACCACCAGAAAAGCCAAGCATTTTTGTGTGTCACCTTGCACATGGGCGCTGTACAGGGTCTTGTAGAACTCAAGCATCATTTTATTAATTGCTTCAGGTGAAATACAGTGTTTCCCAATACAGTCTTGGAGTTGAGCAATGTACCTTGCAGCCTGCTGTTTCCTGAGTCGATAAGCTAATTGCTTTCCTGATTTCTCCCCATATTTGTGTTGTCTTCTTTGTATTTGAAGTTTTGCTTTTCTGGTAGCTAAAACATTCAGCTGTATTCTAAGAGCTATGATCTCATATACCAAGTCTTTATATTGCAGTTTACTGAGATCATCTTTATATTGTTTTTCCTTCAGCCCCATTGTTTCCTTTAGGTTAGCTGCCTCCTTCTCCCTTTGTCTACACTTGTACTCAGCATAGGTGCTTATTCTTCCCCTGATTGTTGCCTTATAGGCTTCCCATATTGCTGCTGGGGAGGCTGTTCCTGAAGTGTTGTCTAAATAGTAATTTTTAGTTACTGTGGTCAACCAGCTTTTAAAGTCAGGGTCATTTAACAGGAGGTGGTCTAATCTCCAGTTTACTGACCTGGAAGAGGATGGGCCTAGGGACAGGGACAGGGTTAATGGGGCATGATCTAAAATGTAAATTGGAGCTATCTTTGTGTCGAGCAGTAAGTCTCATGGTTGTAAACCAATAGTCTAACCTACTTGCCATCTGTTTCACATCCAAGAAGTAAGCATAATCCCTCTCTGTATGGTGTTTCAGGCACCAGGCATCCTGCATTCTGTGAAGGGCTAGCAGCAACTTCAAGGCCCTGATGGATTTAAGGTATGGAATATAGAACAGGTTACCACTTAGAACTTTTTAGTAGAGGACCCTGCAACATCCATTGCAATTCGTTCAAATGGGTAGTGACATAAAATTATTGGCTGAAGACTTTGCATCTCTTTTTCCCCCTTGTGCAACCAATTGGCATTCTTTACAGGCACGATTAATATTCAACCACATCACGATGTAATACCTGCCAGCTAAACCGTCAAGTAATCTTTTGCAAGGTTAGATCCCTCCCTCATGGCCTGCCATTGGAATATTGTGCGCTAACTGCGACCTTTTCTCTATACATTTTGGGTACCGTAGCTGTTCTACAGGTTCATTTATGGTAGTATCAACAGTGACTCTATACAAGATATTATTTTTCACAATAAAATAAGATTGTCCAGGGTGTTTTACTTGTTGAGCCTGTGAAAAAAAAGGTTTTAAAGAAACATCAGCTTGTTGTTCCTTAATAATGTCTTACAAGAGTACTTCTGGCAAAATGCCAGCAATACTGTTCTTTTGTTGTTCTGCCCACTTTCTGCTCTTTTTCTTCTGATTTTTTGTTGATTTTCTGGGTTTCCTGAACCTTTAGCTCCTTCAAAGAAATCCTCTTCAAAGAAAACACTGGCTCTGACTGTTGTTTTTGCTTGAGCGACGGTTACCACATTTGATTTTACATAAATACATTCTTGCACCAGTGAGTTAAAGTGGGGAAAGTCTTGACTATAATCACTGGAACTGGCAATCGAGGTACCAGGCCAACAGTCATGACGGTGCTCATTATTGATCATTTCAACCACTATGGTCTAATACTGATGAATATCCCGTGTACATTACTGACGCATCATTTGAGTAACTTTACTGTCCGGGGCCAGATCTGCTCTCAGCAGGGGTCTACTTCTCCTGTCTAATAAACCCAATGTCTGTTGGTCTCAATCCCCACATTTACCTTCACCTTACAATATTAGCCAATGCTAGGTGAGTCATGTCAGTTCTTTTCTTATTTGGACAGTTTCTCATTATGTGGCCTTTGCCAAGACACCCATGGAAAATCAGTTCAGAATATGGTATTCTTCCCCTCTGTCTCGCCTGCTGTAATTATTCTGACATGCATTAGAATAAAAGGCCTTACCATTTCTGATGTCTAGGTGGGGTATTTTGTTGCCCTCTCGGTCTAGTGGGTCGAGCAGCTATAATCCTCTGCCAGCTTCACTTGTATCCTCTGCAGATTCAGGCTGATGTTCTTTCACCCTTAGCTGGACATCATGAGGTAACACCTGAATAAACTGTTCAATGACAATCATATCCATCATCTGCTCTTTAGTTTTTAATAAAGGTTGTAGCCATTTCCACCATAGTCCTATAATTTTGCATAGATTTCTCTCAGTGTATCATGAATAGTCATTCTCTGGTACGAAACCACTGTCTATAGGTTTCCACGCTAATATCATAAGCGTCATAATATCTCTTCTTTTACCTAGTCATAATTATTTGAGTCCACCCTACTTAACTGGCTATACACCATTTGAGCTCTACCAGTTAAATATGGGACCAGTCTTATGACCCAGTGATCTTGGGCCAAAAGCGCAAGTTTGAACATCACGGCTCAAAAGTATTGAGGTATGCCTCTATATCCATCACTCCTGACAGCTTTTATTAATTTAATGTCTCTGGGTATAGTTCGATCAGACTGACCTTGTACAAGTGCCTGAATAGCCTTCAGGGTACCCGTCCATTTCTCATCCTGTCATGACGTTCCTAAGCCTGGCACCGCTCCTCTCTTCCCTCTGGCGATAGTCCTCATCTCTCTGGCGATGATCTCCTCTAGCAGATCATTTGATCCTGGTGAATACACAGACATGTATTCTCCGGGTCATCTCTGGTACTGGGTCACCTGGGCTGCCTCCTGCTTCAGGAGTTCCGTATCCATATTCTCCTCCTCTGTTCTTCTCATTTGAGGCCTTGCTCAAGTTCTAGGCCAGGCAATAGCTGAATACCAGTTTTTCAGTCACTGCTCTGGTGACATGATATACATCTTTCTTTGTCAGGTCCTCTTCCTCCATCTGTTAGGGTACTTAACTGGTACCCCTAGCGCGCCTCCCAGGCAGTCTCGGCGTGCCAGTTATATCCCACTTCTGACACCAGTGTAGGCGTGAAATAACAGATGTCCGAACCAAAGGTTTAAGATGCATAAAAAATGCAGCGGTATCGTTTGTCAATTTATTTCCAAAACAAAACAAAACAAAACAAAAAATATTCTTAACCAAAAGTTCATAGAAAGGAAAACAATCGGTGTTAGTCTTCACACCAAAAACGGAAATACTTCTTTCCACAGACTCCTGAATTGCCTTTCCTTTCCTTTTGTCTGTACAACACTTTATTCTTGGAAACACACACAACCTTCTTGCTCTGTGGTCAATCGAATACAGACTCTCCTCTCTATCCATCTACAGGTCTCTAGTGGAGGGTTTATATACTTTCAGAAGGGTGTGTCTTGAACTGAGCCCCTCCCTATTGTGACATCCATTACCTGAATACTATAAAGCAGCCATTTGTGGCTGCCATCCCTTAACAGGACCTCAGCAGGAGAAGCAAGACATTCAGGTACACATTCCTTTGTTTTAATACAGAAAGAAAAAGAAACACTTGTTAAAGATTGAATTAAAATCTGCAGCCTTGGCAGAAAAACAGATGAGGCGCTCCTATCTGTCTTCCTTGCAAAACTTCAGGATTCTATTTGCTTTTAAATGTAATTGAAAGTAAACATGCATTTTATTTAAGACAACAATTCTAGTAAATCTTTTTTACACAGTAGTCTCCTCTAACATATTTTCTTTATATGTGCTGTAATGCTTGTTTTATAAATTCCTCACAGCTAAATTTCAACTGACTGCTTTTCAGCTTATCAAGATTTGGATGCCAGATTGTTTTAAAGATAATCAGGGACAGTAAAGAGGTTTAAAGATTGCCAGGTTAGCCACCCTGACAAGAAAATTAGGATGATATATGGCATATAAAGCAGACAGGATAGAGTGAAAATTGAAAAGTATGGGGGCATCTTGTAAATTCTTGATATTTCTCTTCATAACAGGACCTCTGTTACACCTCATCACCATCTCCACACAGGTGACAGTGGATACCCTCCGTCCCTGGCTGCTCCACCTACAGGCGCCCAATGACCCCATCCAGCAACACTATAATGAGGCGCCATACAGCAACATCATCGGCGGGTGTTTGGGATGCTCAGTGCGTTTCGGTACCTAGACACTCCAGCGGTGCCCTACAGTACAGCCCCTCAAAGGCCTGTGGGATATTCCTGGTGTGTTGTATCCTGCACAACATGGCCAAAGACTGTGGGATAGCCATTCAGGTCGAGGAGGGGGACAGCGATGGGGACGCCAGTGGTGCCAGTGATGATGGTGATGAGCAGCCCCCTCTTGGATGGCGGGACCCCCAACTGATCCGGCAGGCCCAGCTGCACCAGGACACCATCACGGAGGAGCATTATGCACGACACAGGTAAGTCAAGGGGCCATGTGCAGCCAACACTGTCCTGGGCGCAACCCACAGGCACACAGGTAACACACCAGGGGTGCACATGGCAAGGGGAGTGGAAGGGACCAGGCAAAACACACCATCAGGAGGGGTGAACAGTCATATGGACACACACACCAGGGCACGGCGTACATGGGCAGGTGCACAGCAGAGCAGGAACAGACATGGCAAACACACAGATCGATAGACCACACCCACCACCTGTACTGTCCAAATACGTGTGTCAGATGCTGAGCACCCTTGCACCTAGGTGTACAGTACAATGCAGGCATCATCATGCACATGCACCTGTGGACAGCAGTTGGGATGGTGTGCAGGTGATCCGTATGTCGGCATGATGTGCAGGGCACCCACCAGTGCACTGCCCACCATGACGCACAGTGCACACAGGGCAGCACCAGATAGGGCCCACACTGGGAGACAGGTCAGTCATGTTGCACTGTTCCACGGCCACCGCGGATGCATGGACGGCCCCCATGACAACAGCACTGGCAGGCTGAGCAGGGCCACATGGGTGGCACCGATGCACCACCAGGGGTCCCACTGTGCGATCGCAGCCTTGTCCACTGGGGTCTGTAGTATATGCAAACATACCTGCAAGGAGGTGCTCAGGATGCCCACAGCAGAACCCGGCATCGACAGGCTGGGTGTCGCACGACACCGGGAACGGGGAGTGGAGAGCTTACTGTGTGGGGTGCGTGGTACAGGGGAACCTGCTTGTGTGTCCAATGCAGCCACGACAGTGACCAATGCCTGGATCTGCCTGTCAATGGCGGCGGTCACATCCATCCGCATATGGACCATCTCTGCAAGGATCAGAGCACAGTCTCTGCTGTGCCACTCCACAGTCATGCACAGTGCCTCCACAGAAATTGCAACCCGCCTTTGCTGCTGTACTGATTCCCACAGCAGGCAGGTGTGCTCTTCAAATGGGTACTCTGCCACAACGGCATCCTGTCCCCCAGGGTATGGAGGGTCCTGATGCTCAACACCCCTTGAAGGTGGGCACTGTTCACCAGGACCAGGAATGGGCATATCAAAGGGTGGTGGGCATGTGCCACCGCTGGACACTGTACCCCCAGACCTGGTGGGTGACTGCTGCTGCTGCCACTCCAACCGGCCTGCCCAGGGACCACTCGTTCCACTGCTGTGGCTGTAACAGTGCCAGACACCTGCACAGCCACCGTGCTGCCCCACAAGTGGCTGACAGGCACAGCCTGGGACTGTGCCGACATGCTGACACACGCTGGGAACCAGCTAGGCCCGGGCACATGCTGGCCTGCTGTGTGCCGTCATGGGACACACACATGTCACTGCCCATGCAGTCCTTGCATCATCAATGGTGCAGGTACATGCTACAGCCACAGTCACAGCATGCTGGCATGCTTGCACGCCAGACTGCTGAGACACAGGCTGTGCACCCCCACCTGACTCACCGACACCAGAGTTGGCAGCCACGGCATGCATGCTGGTGGCAGTGCATGCTGGCTGGTGACAGAGGTGGATGGACCCTCCTCCATGTCCAGCAGGTCTTCCTCACCACCTGGACCCACCACCACCGTCCCCTGAAGATGAACAGGATCTGTAACAGAAAGTGAGGACATGTAAGTGCATGTGAACAACCTTCCCCCCCCAACACCACCACCATGTCATACCGTGCAGTGATGGGCTTCCGCCTGTCTGGAATCCACCTCCTGGTATGCCCTCAATAGCACTCCGCTGCATTGATGCAGCCAGTCAGTCCTCAGCCAGGGTCAGCTCCGCCACCGCTGCTGGCCCCTTTCAGCCAACACGTGCCGCTGAGTCTGCCGCCACCTCCTTCCCCTCCTGCGGTCTGTCCCCATCTTCTTTTTGCACTCCTGCACGGAGCGCTGGTGGCTTCCATGCAGGTTCACTGCCCGAGCTAGCCCCTCCCATGCAGCCACATGGGCCTGAGGGGTGCCCCGCTGTCCACTCAGTAGTGGCTCCTCCTCCAGGAAGGCCTGGAAGAGGGCCTCTGTCTCGGCTGTGGTGAAGTTGGGCCTCCTCCTCCGCCCACCATTCTCACCCTCACCTTGGCTCTGCTCGGTCATGTCGATCTGTATGGGTGGAAGTGGACACCTGTCACTGTGCAGTCTACAGCGTTATCCCATGACCATTGTCCAGAACATCACACAGCATGCAACCCACCTCTCGCCTGCAGTAACCGAATGTGGCCAGCGCAGCCCAATGTCGCACATTTATAGTGCAATGTATGCAAATTAGGAGTGGAGCAACTGTAATGAGATGCAAATCGCACCACTGTGCCTTTGAATGGCTGATCAGATGATTTGCATGTGTCGGCTGAATATCGCGCCGTTGCGCTTTGCGCAATACGGTTGAGCCGGCTGAGCCAATGACGCATATCTGTGACTGTGTGGTACACTGCATTGTGCATGCCCAGGTAGCTTATGTAGGCATCTGCCATGCTGATGATGTGCTGTGTCGCGACGACACCAGGCCATGGCCACCATTGTGCCAATGTATGCTACAGCGCTGGTCACCACATGGCGCAGTGGCAGTACTGCACAATAGTCACTGTGGCACTGGCACTAGGTGTCGATCACGCAGGATGTGGGCGTCAATGGCGCTGTGCGTGGCCTTGCGCCACTGACCCATGACCTTGTGTACGACCTTTGCCCCCTGGCGCTGTACGTCTGCCATGTGTACGGCTCTATCGCGCTGTTCGGTGACAGCGAGATGTGGACCGACGGCGCTGTCCGAACAGCGTGATAGGCAGTGATGGAGTTGTATTGCGCAACATTTCCACGTGGGGTTGCCGCACTGCTGAGTGCCATATTGCCACTGTACAGTTTGAAAATGGCACACAGGAGAGCACCACAATGGGGGGCTTTGGAGTTAGCCAACCTGGTGGTTGTGGTGGAGCCCCGCTATGGCTCACTGTTTGAGGGTGTGCCCCTGCAGGTGCCATGCACCCATTTGTGGCAGCAGGTCGCCGCTGCCCTGGAGCAGGCCACTGGGCAGAGGAGGACCCCTGAACAGTGCAGGCACCGCTATGGCGACCTGCAGAGGAGGGAGTGTGCTCTGCTTGTGCGCATCAGGTCACGTGCCAGGATGGGCATTGTGCCCAGGCCAGGTGGGTGTGCTATGTATGCACCGGTATTGTCTGCATGGGTGACTGTGTAATGTAATCTGCGCATGGGGGTGGGTTGGGCTGTGGTTTGCTGTGAGGGTGTTTGCAGGTGTGTGCTGTTTGGGTCTGGATGTGTGGGCAGGCACACTCAATGGGGCAAGGGCTGTCTGCTGGATCTCACTGATGTTTTCTCTTTCCTTTGTCTCCCACAGGCGTGGAGGAGGCGGGCAGGCACGGGCGCTGAGGCATGGGATGGCGGTGCCAGGGTGGCTGGCGGAGGAGGTGCAACAGCCACAGCAGCCGCGGCCGCGGCACCTGATGCAGCGGCAGTGAGTAGTGTCGACAACATGGATGCTATTGCATGCTGGCCAGAGCACGGCCACCATCCATGGACAACACTGCCATGCCGTGACATGTGACAGTCAGCACTGTCCAGTGGCACTGCATGTCTGTGATGTGTCACTGGTGGTCCATGCATCCACTGGGCACATGGCAGCACTACCTTCTACGACATAGCCACATCACTGGACAGCCTTGGTGTGTGCTGTGCTGGGCATGGGTGGGTGTGTGCAGTGGCACATGGCTGTTGCTACCTGGATGGGCTTGTCTTGTGCACGGTCACTGTGAGTGGGTGCAGTCCATCACAGGGGTGGGGCACTTGGCTGTATGCCATGCATGTTGGGTGGGCTTCAGGGTTGTGGACAGTCACAGCCATTGATTCTGTTCCCTTGCCCTAGGTGTCTGGGTCCTGCACAGGATTGAGTGGGCTGTCCACCACCTGCTGGAGGTGTCCACGACATCCCTTTCCATTCTGCAGGAGATGCACCGGAGGGGTGTCAGACGACGGAGGAGGCCACGAGACCAGGGGCAACCTGCTGCTGTGCAGCCTGGAGGACAGTATCTGTCCCACCTACCCCTTACCCTTCCTCATCCCTGCCTTCCCTCACAAGTTCTTCACCCCTGCCCCTTACCCACCCCTACCTTGAACATTGTACCTCACCCCTTCTTGTATATATCTCTCTGTACATAGTTTATTGTTGTGTGTCTGTTGATATTCTTTTATAAATCTATTTTGTATGAATACTGTAGTGGTCTCTGATTTGCAGCTGGCTATAGGTGCTCAGTTGCAGTGGTGTACTATAGCATCTGGTGTGGTATTGTCCTGGGATTGTGTGTGTGTGTGCATGGGGGTGTCCCTGGTGTGGTGGTGGCTTTCAGCCGGACTGGCGTGCTGCCACACCGCTGGGTCTCTTGATGGGTCTGGCTTGCATGGTTCAGTGTAATACATGGTTGCATTGTGCCGGGGCCTCGGAGTCCTGCAGTGGCGGTCAAAGTCACTGCTCATGGGTGGTGTCTTGGGGTCACAGTGCAGGGTGTGTTGTGCACACGGGGGCTGCTGGATACTGGGGTGGTCTCGCCTCCTTTGTGTGGCAGTCTCTGCTTGCCAGTTGGTGTGCTGCAGTAACACGGCTCTGATGTGCTTTTGCTTGTCCCCATGAGCTGGTTGATATTCCGTCCCTCCCCAGTTATGCTGTTGTTCTTGGGGTGTGGGGGTGCATTAGTTCTGCAGTGTGTCCCTGTGCCCATCTGTGGCATGGGTGGTGGGCCTCTGCCTACCTCCCTGATTGCGCTGTTCCATTGCTATGCTGCTGGGGGTGTCATTGCTTGCCCTATGGGCCTCTGGACTGCTCAGCTGGGCTGGTCTTGTTGCACTATGGCACATCGTATCTGCTCAGCTTCCCCTTCCTGGTTGCGCTATAGCGCAGTTTGTGCGATATTCAGACGTTGGCTGCTTGTGCAATTGGCCTTGCTCCATGTTTGAATATCACGACGATTGTGCATGTGCGCAAGTGACTTGCGCTTGCTCTTGCTGTTGCGCACTTTTCGGGCGCAGTTTGAATATCCGGCCCTTTATGTCCATCATTCTTTTGTTGCCACTGTTTCTTCAGGCGTCGTCTTTCTCTTCTGGACTTTCAGATCTTGGAGCTGTGCTCAAACAAGTCTGAATCAAAATCAGCGAAAGGAGAAGAGTCTCCATCATCTGAGATTGTCTTTGCCTGAGCTCATCACCACAGCTGCTGAAACATTAGGATTTACTCCCTCTTTGATTAAGTCAGTAAATCCTGGAAAGTCATTGCCAGTAATCACAGGTACAGGTAACTTAGGTACCACTCCCACTTTCATTTGGTGTGACACCCCATTAATAGTCACAGTCACTTGGCTGCTGGGGTAGTATTGAGTGTCCCCGTGGATGCAGATGACACCAGTACCTGTTCCCTCTGGTCATTGTTTTCCTAACATTTCAGTATGTACTAGGGTCTGTCTGCTTCCCGAATCTATAAGTCCCTTCACAGTCTTATCTCCAACCTTCACATCTGTTAAGTACTTGTCCCAATTTGCTAAGGGCAAATCTGCTTCAGTGTCACTCTTCCTACTATGGCAATTTCTTGCAATATGACCTGGTGTACTACAGTTATAGCAAATAAAGTCGTTGGGCACAGATTTGTTACCCCAACCAGAGTTCTTTTTAGACTTGGACTTTAAATGGAAAAAAGAATGTCTCTCCGGTGCATGGCTATTACCTCACTGCTGTGGCATCTGTCTGGCCATTTGGTAGTCTTCAGACAAAGAAACAGCCTTTTCCCCACTTTTGGGTCAGTGTTCTTTCACCCAAAGCTGTACATCTGAAGGTAGGATGTTGATGAATTGATACATTGCAAATGTGTCGATGATCTGTGAGACTGTTTTGCCCTCTGGTTGGAGTCATTTTATCAGGAGTTCTCTGAGTTAGGTGAAGGCTTCCCAAGGATTGTCGACCGTGTTGTACTTCAGAGATCGAAATCTCTGCCAGGAGGTCTCTCCTGAGATGTCATACCTTTTCAAGATTTTGCTTTTCACCAGGTCATAGTTTTTTGACTGTGAAGTGTCCATATTGCTGTAGACCAGTTGGGCTTTCCCTTTCAGGTAAGGTACCAGTCTGATTGCCCACTGCTGCCTTGGCCACTGGCAGGCTGCAGCATCCTTTTCAAATGTTGTCAGGTATCCTTTGATATCATCCGAGGGACACAACTTTGTAAGTTTAATGACTTTTTAAGCTGCTTGTGTTTTGTTGCTCATCTGGATCGGTTCCAGATCCTCTGCCTTTGGTAGCCTGCAAGGCATCCAGCCACCACTGCTCCTGTAGTTGCATCTCTTTTCTCCTCTGTTTCTCCATCTCTTTTTGTTGTATAGCCCACCATTTGAAAAAGGCAGTCAGGCTTTCAGGTTCTGTCACTGCCTGTTCTTTTTCTATAACTGGTGCTAGCTGTACAATCTTAGCCTGGACTTCTGTCTGTGCTAGTTTGGCTGCCATTTTCCTGGTAACCAATCTTGGTCTTGCTGCTGCAGAATCCATACCTTTTTTCTATGCTTCCCTGGTACCAGGTCTAGTACCCACACACAAAACTCCTGGCTTAGAGTATACATGGTGTAAATCCCACTTCTCGCAGCATCTGTCATCGAGCCACAGGTCATGAAGTACAGGAAAAACCAGAAGCAGTTGTAAAATTTCAATAAGAGTTTTATTATTAATAATAATAAAATAAAATGAAAATTCTTCAGAATAACTATTTCCAAGGGCAGTAGAAACATGGACAACAGAGTCCTTCTGAATTTTTCTTCTCAATTTCTCAAAGTCTTTCAGTCTCTGTCTCTCTCCTTTACCAAACTTTGAGATCTTTTTTTATAAATCTGTACAGGAGTTCGTTTAAGAAAAATAGCATGCTTCTCACACAGTGTTCTTGTAAGTCTCCAGTGTTCTTGTCAGTTTCAGCTGGTGCAGCAAAAAGAACATTCTGACCCAGAACTGACCTCTTGTTTACATCTTCTACAAAATGCTTAAAAAACTGCAGGTCAGGTTAACCTCTAGAGTTCCAAATAGTTTTGCAATCATTCCAACATTGTAACTATATACAGTTTTAAACAAAGGGATCCCAGTAACAATTATATTTCCACAAAAAGATTCACATATATTTTCATACTGGCACATATGCAAAGGGGAAGAAAAGACAGAACAGCAAGTGAAGGTAGTGAGATAGCAAGAAGCAGAGAATTGCAAGACCATTGGGGTGATCAAGTCCTAGGTCTCACAAGAACATTTGGTTGCACAACCAGACAGAGAAGAGACTGAAAAGGAGAGAATAGAACAGATCCTTGCATTTAAACTCTTTCTTCATAACAACTGGGACAGGACCTTGGTCAGCCCTGTCACACACCCCAACATCACACTGCATGGAAAAGCATGATCTGGGTTGGCGTCACATAGTTTGTGATACAATGTCATGCTTTTGTTGGTCTCTAGCTCACAATACAATTCTGGAGCACAGGGGCTCTTCTTCAGCATTGCCACACTGCCAGATGCCTCCTGAAGCTGTGGGACACTCAATCCTGGGACCGCCAGAGTTGTGAGAGCAGAGGGGCTCTCTTACAGCATTGCTGCACTGTCAGACACCCCTGGAGCCATGGGACACTCAATTCTGGGGCCGCTTAAGTTGTGATAGCACAGTGGCTCTCCTCCAGCATTACTGCACTTCCAAATGCCCCCCCCCGGAGCTGTGGAGCACTCAATCCTGGGATCACCCAAGTCGTGAGAGCATATGGGCTCTCCTCCAGCATTGCCGCACCACCAGACACCCTCTGGAGTCACAGAACATTCAATCCTGGGGCCACCTGAGTCGTGAAAGCACAGGGGCTCTCTTCCAGCATTGCTGCACTGCCAGACACCCCTCAGAGCTATGTGACACTCAATCCTGGGGCTGCCCAAGTAGTGAGATCACAGGGGCTCTCCTCCAGTATTGCCACACCACCAGGTGCCCCCTGGAGCCCCGGAACACTCAATCCTAGTACAGGACACCTGTTTGCTGCATCCTACTGTTGCAGTCAGAGGGAGTGTGGTGATTGAATTATAAAAGTGTTTATGCCCTATATTTTGCCTGTAGTTCAGCATGTTCAGCCTTTTACTTTAATTGAATGAGTCTGGCTTATTTGCTAGTATTGTAGAGCTCTTCAGGGGTGATTTACTACTGTGTCTTGTGCCCTGGGCTCCTGTTGGGCCATTAGGCCCTCTTCCCCTCCTCCCCCCAACAGTTTCTCACCATGATATGTCTTTTTTGTTTCAGATGACCCCTTAATCCCTTATCTCTGATCCACATCTGATATGCTGTATTTCTGTCTTCCAGGGGCCGCCTGAGTCGTGAGAGCACAGGCGCTCCCCTTCAGCATTGCTGCATCACCAGATGCCCCCCCAGGGCCATGAGACAATCAGTCCTGATACAGAACACCTATTTGCTGCATCCTGCTGCTGCATTCAGAGGGAGTGTGGTGCCCATGTGGTGCCCCACCACTGCTGCGTGCGGCTGCACCCACCCCCACTCACCGTGGAGGACATTTTTGTTTTATTTGCACGTAGTGGTCACATGACAACATCACGTGACCTCCGTCAAATTTCTATCACCCTATTTTCCCTTTTGCTGCTTATACTATGTAGCCCACTAAGGGGCACCTCACCTAATTCCCTCCCTTGATATATTAACCGGCCACTAGCAGTCACTTTTTCCTTCCTACCTGATCCTTCCCCAGTTCCAGTATTCAGCCACTAGGGGTCATTTCTGCTACCCTACACAACCTCCATTCAGGGCTCAATATAATTGTTGATCTCTACTAATGCCTTGCACTGACTGCCTTGGATTTATAACCTTCCTTGATTCTCCCTTACCTTCTTTTGCATAGTTATTCAGCAACCTTCCCTTCAGTGATCTTGAACCCTGGGCCTGAGCTGCTTTTCTCCCCTAGTCTGTGTCTCTAACCACTAGGCCACCCAGCATATAAGGATCTGCATCTGCTCCATTCCTCAAATATCTCACCAATCCCCATCTCATCACTTGCACTACCAGTTGCTTTGACTTTTCTCCCACAGGGGTCGCACACCTCTCCACTGTCTTTTAACTGCCCATTTTCCTATTGTGGTAATGTACTGGGGAATTCTTCTTCCTTGTGTCTATATCCTGGTATTCCTGGGCTCTGACCTGCTTGTTTCTAGCCTACACCAGGATGGGGAGCCAGCAACCTCCTCTCAGCACGCATCTTCCCCACGCTCTGCCCCATTGAAAACCTTAATTCCTCCATTATTATCTTGCATGGGCTTAGGGAAGGTGGGAACTGTTACAACCTGAGCTGCTATGTAAGAGACCATACGGTAGACATCGTATCCAGCTATCCTCCCCTGGCTTGCTTGCAAAAGTACTAATCTGTTTGCAACTACTTCTCACTGGGGACATAGAATTAAATCCCGGACTGCCTATCGGGAATGTCCACATTGCATCTCCATCACAGGCACATTGGGCTATGACCAAAGGTCTGAAATTAACACACATGAATATTAACAGTCTTAGGCCCAAATTGCATTAGCTGAAGGCCTGGGTTAACTTGTACTCCCCTGATGTTGTGGCTATTTCCGAATCCTGTCTTAAACCCCACATACTTGATCATGAGATTGAACTCACTGGTTTCAGGTCCTTCAGGCTGGATTGGGGTGAAAAAGGGAGGTGGTCTTATTATCTATACCAAGTCATCCCTAAATGCTTCCTCGGTGGATACACCTCTCTGTATTTCTAACTCTGAATGTGATGCAATCTTTATTAAATTAACACTGGGTGGTACAAAGCCTCTTCTGGTAGGTTGTGTTTACATCCTCCATAAAGCAGCCCCCGGTGTCCTAACATCTCTGGTCTCTGCTATCCCTGGCCAGTCCCATGGGAAAAAATTAGTTTGGGAGATTTCATCCTCCACTGGGGCCCTTTTAGTGATGGGGATCTAAAATTTACCTTGCAAGATGTCAGCCTTATGCAGATTATAAATTATCCCAGTAGACTGAACATTTAAATACGCAATTATACAACTCTGGATTAGACCCTCGTCCCCAAGCCAGAGAGATTCAAAATAACTGGCACATTTGTGACGCCCTAAGTGACCATTCTATCATGTTTGCCATTTGGAAAAAAATGATTAACCCACCCTCCCTCCTAGAATCTTCTGGGCTCGGGATTTCTCCAAGTTTGATGTAGACCTGTTTCTAGATTACCTCTCCAAAGTAAACTGGACCCTGATCAAGGAGGCCCATAGCTTAGATGTAGCCCTGCACTTCTTTATTAAGATCTTTTTCTCAGTTACAAATAAGCACACCCCCTTTAAACAGATCAGAGTGAAGGGCCAGCATTCTAGATGGTTATCTCAAGATTTGAGAAAACTGATGAGGGAACGGGATAGGGCATGGGCAGTTTATAAGCCCACAAATCTGGCCAAGGACTGGCAAAAGTATAAAGAACTTAGGAATACTTGCAAAAAAGACCTAATAATAGTGAAAAGACATTACCTTAGAAATTTGCAAACCGTAACTTCTCTAACTCAAAAACGTTTTGTACCTAGATCAACTCCTTGCTCAAAGGGCATACTGTGCAGGTGGAATATGACCTGGTCGCTAATGGGACCTGATTCACAAATCCACAGGATGCTTCTAAGGCCATCAACTTGTTCCTTACTGAGCTTGATAAATTCAAGACCTTTCCTCAGTGAGCCCCCCCACACCTCTCTCCTTCGACTCCTCCCACACCCCAGAGTTCCACCTCAAGTTAGTGACCAAGTCTGAGGTTCTCAAATTACTCAAGAACCTTAAAGACTCTGGCTCATATGGCTATGATAAACTGGATCCCAGATTCCCAGATTCCTTAAAATTGCTGCCCCAGTCATCATTGGTCCCATAACTTGGTTATTCAATAGATCCCTGATGGAAGGTAAGGTTTCCACAATCTGGAAAGTGGCACTTGTCACCCCATCCACAAAGGCGGGTCCAGAAAACTAATGTAGAATTATAGGCCTATATCTCTCCTATGCATTCTTAGTAAACTACTAGAGAGGGTTGTATGTACCCAGCTGCAGGACTATATCAAGCTACATGGCCTACTCACGGACCGGCAACATGGTTTTAGGAAAAACCATGGTACTAGTACTGCACTTGTAAACCTCACCTGTGACATCTTCACAGCCCAGGATAAAGGCTGGTCTATTGGTGCAGTCTTTATAGACCTCATCAAAACCTTCGATTTGGTAAATCCTCAACTATTAATTGAGAAGCTGCCTTCATTCGGCCTTGACTGTCTATCTATTTGGTAGCTCTTGGACTATCTCTAAGTTAGATCTTAAATCATCAGATGGCAAGGGGCTGTCTCTGATCAATGCCCTATCCTGGATGGAGGGATAAATTCTTGGCCTATTGCTTTTCTCCCTATTCATTAATGATATGCCCCAGCACTGCAGCTGTGCCAAACTTACCCTCTATGCTGATGATAACGTGCTCTACAGGGCCTCCCTGGATACCACCCTCCTGAACGTACATCTCAAAAAGGACCTCCAATGTCTTGAGAGCTGGTTTCACCTTAACAAATTTTTCCTCAATGTCAAAAAGACCAAAGCTATATTGTTTGGACCTAGAAGCCTGTGTCTACATAGATCACAACTGATGTCACTCTCCCTCTCTACCAGTACAAATATCATGGTTGTGGACTCAATCAGATACCTAGGGATGTACCTTGATCATGATAGTACTTTAAAACACACATTGATCACCTGACCAAGACCATGAATCAAAAGTTAGGCCTTCTTTATCAACTTAGTCCCTTTCTTACCAATGAATCCAGCCTGATGATTGCCCATGGTACACTCTTACCCACCCTGTACATGCTTAGAAATACAGAACTGCATAGGCTGAGGACTCTATATCACAGGGTCAGTCATGTTGCTGCTACTGCTCCCCCAGAGCATCACTGCAATGTGTTATCTTCCCTACAGTGGCCCTCAATTGAAGGTAATCTAGTGTATCCATCTCTGTGGATAGCCTTCAAGCTTAGAAGTAATAACATCCCTGTAAGTTTGGCAGACATATTAATCAATAAACCAAATAGGAGCACACTCAGGTGCTCAGACCAGTGTCTCATTAAAGTCCTGAGGGTAAAGACTTCTTTAGGCCTCAGGTCATTTGCCTCCCCATCCCATCCCTTTGGAATGCCCTGTCCTCTACCTTACAAGAATGCTCCTCTCTTGAGGGATTTAAAAAAGAGCTTAAGGCTCACCTTTTAGAGCTTAGGTGCTGTGACTACAACAGATGATATTGCTGCTCCGGCTGGTGGGAGCCGCCTAGACTCCCTGTTCCTATCAGTTCCCCTCTACAGCACTTTAGTCAACCTACTTCTGGGACTGGATTACTGCTGCTGAAACTGTTATATTTGTTCTCCTGGCTAGCTAGTTCATTGGTTGCTTATAGCAGTGTACTCGATGACTTGTGCTTTGAACTTTAACTGTTTAACTATTAATTGTATTTGTGTATTTGGTGTAATGTGATTTGTCTCGTAGAGATGTTTAACTCCTGACTGTTCTATTGTACCCTTGCTCTAGGATTATCTTATATTGTATCTTCAAGTACTGCTCTTATTGTATGCATGTAATTCATTCTGGGTCTCCCCTGAAAAAGGGATTCTATTGGTCCCAATGGGCCCACCCGGTTACCAAAAGTTTTAAATAAATAAGAGGAAAATCACAAAATTGAGGACTTGCTAGCCACAAAACTCATTTTCTCAGCAATGGTACAAGATATAGACACAAGGTTATCTGTTTTGGATGCAGTGTGACCTCAGCTACTACCACAGATACTGTACGGACTGAACTGAAACCCCAAAGTCACACAATAAGTATACAAACAGCACAACTGTGATCAAAAAATGTAAAAATCAAGTCTGGTCACCACTGTGGACCTGTAAAAATACAACATTTTGGTTTGTGATTCTCAGGCATGTCATGTGACAACACCACAACATCATACTGCATGGAAAAGTATGATCTGGGTAGCCATCATGTAGTTTGTGACACATTGCCCTGTTTTTGTTGGTCCATACCTCACAATACAATTCTGGAAAATCACCAAATTGAGGTCTTGCCATCCCAAAAAGTCATTTTCTCAGCAATGGGCCTGATTCCAAACACCTCTTAGAGCGATGCAACATACACCACTCAGGGGGTTGTGGCAAACCCTGATTGCGGCAGGGACCTTGTGCCAGATTTTAGAATCTGGAGGGTCCCTTGAGCCAAACACCTAGGTTTTCTGCAGACCCTAAGATGCACTGAAGACTTGGCCACATCTGCGGTATTTGGAGCAGGTGTACAGTGGCCCCCCCCAGTGCAACACTGGAGGGGCCGGGATAGTGGGAAGGGGGAGCTACAGTAAGCCACAGGGGTAGCAGGGACATCTGGGGCTGTCACAATATACAAAGTGCACCCATTGGGGTGCTTGTGCCATGTACAGGAACTTACAGTGCCCTACACATATTTCCCATCTTCCCATTTCTGAAGACAACCACAATTACAGCAACTCCCATCCCCAACAATCCTGCAGAACCCCAATCCCCTGATGCCAGTACCAACACCTTCCCAGTTACAGTACACTGCCTCCCCCTCCCCGTGATAACTGCCATAGAACATGAATAGCACCCTGGTGATACAGTGACACCCCCCCACCGGGTCCGGTAGTGTCTGACCACCCAAACCCCCCCCTAAAATTCCAAATTGCAGCCGCTGGCCAGCACACCCCTCCTCTCAACACGATGGCTGGCTGCTGACTGCACTTGCAATGATAGCAAACAGTATATAGTACGCTCCGTGAATGGCAGCACTCATGGAGCATACTGTATACTATTTGTATTCATTGTGAGTGCAGTCAGCAGCCAGTTGTGGTGGTCAAATGAGGGCTGTGCTGGCCATTGGCTGCAATGTGGAATCTGAGGGGGTTTCTGGTGGTCAGACTCTACCAGATGGGGTGAGGGTGCCACTAGACCACAAGGGTTCTATTCATGTTCTATGGCAGCGATCGCGAGGAGGGAGTGGCAGTGTACTCTAACTGGGAGGGTATTGATAATGGCATCAGGCAGATTGTGGGTTCATGGAACTGTTGGGGATGAATTTTCATTATTGTTGGTGTCTTCCCGAAATGGGGAGGGGATATGCAGGGCACTGATGTTCCTGACATGGCACAAGCACCTCACTGTCTATCATACTGTGGCAGCCCCACCTACACTGCCACCTCTTGGGTCCCTAGCATTACCCTTGGCACCCCTGCAGGACCAAACTTATGCGACAGAAACCACTTAGACCAGCTTCTGTCTGGTCTAAGTGGTGCTACTACAGTGTCCTTGATGGGGCTATGAAATCCCAAAAGGGATATTGAAGACCTGCCATGGTGTAAGCCCCCTAGCAACCTGGTGCACCTGTCGGTTGGTGCAACTTGTGGCACAAGGGGGCTTTGGCACAGCATCATCTGCAGTGGATGCAGGCTGTATTAGAAAATTCCATTTGGCACAAGTTGTGCTGCAAATCCCAACTTAGGCCAAACATCTTTGCAGCAAGTCCCCTGTGCCACCGCATCAACTTCTAAAATTAGGCCTTAGAATTTTCTGTTTTGGATGCAGTGTGACCTGGCTACCACCACAGATACTGTATGAACAGAACTGAAACCCCAAAGTCACACAATAAGTACACAAACAGCACAACTGTGTTCCAAACATGTTGTACAAATCAAGTCCAGCCACCACTGTGGACTTGTAAAAATACGCCATACCTCACCCAACAACTAACACGCAGAAATCTGGCCAATGGAAAATCATGTACACAAATGCTCGCAGTCTGGGAAATAAGATCCCAGACCTGCAGACAATAATGACAGAGGCTAAACTGGATATAGTAGCAATTAGCGAGACGTGGTTTACCAGTAACCACACTTGGGGGACTTCAGTACCTGGCTATGTACTGCTCAGAAGAGACCCAGGTGCAAAAAGGGGGAGGTGTAGTGGCCCTGTATGTCAATGAAAATATCAAAACTACAGAAATTCAGAATACACTTAAGGAGCCAGAAGAACTACGGGTCACCCTGGAAACAGGAAATGGGACAGCCATATAAACTGGGGTTATCTACAGGCCTCCATACCAGTGGGAGGACATAGACACATTACTGTTAGAAGATATACAAAACATGACAGCTAAAGGGGAGGTTCTGATCATGGGAGACTTCAACATGCCAGATACAGATTGGTCAATACCAGCAGGAACATCTGCCAGAACTAGACAAATGGTGGATTCTCTGCAGGGGGAGGGCCTCAAACAACTGGTACAACAACCCACAAGAGACAGGGCTATCCTAGATCTAGTACTGACTAACAGGGAAAGGATCACAGATCTCCAGATAGAAGGTCACCTAGGGGCCAGTGATCATCACATGGTATAGTTCAATTTGGCCACTAGAACTAAATCATTCCATTCCAAGGCAAAAATATGGGACTTCAGAGGAGCTGACCTTGATAAGATGGCCAACAGAGTTAAGCTAGCCCTGGCAATAAGAAATACAGGTGAGAGGGTACAGGCAAAGTGGGCAAGCATTAAGATGAAATACTTGAAGCAACATCCCATTGTGTTAGAGAGAAAAGGAAGTGCAAAAGAAGAAGGAAACCACTTTGGTTCTCAAGAACAGTAGCAGAAAAGGTCAGAGCCAAAAGGCTGGCCTTCAGGAAATATAAGGGAACACAGCAGGATGAAGATAGGAAGGCATACCAAACTTCCATAAGGGAAGCAGGGAAGGCAGGAAGGCAGTAAGGCAGGCAAAGGCCCAAACCAAGGAAACACTAGCATGAACAGTAAAAGAAGGTGACAAGACTGTCTATAGAATCTTTAGTGAAAAGAGAAAGTCCAGAGGGGGTATTGCTAAGATCAAAGGGGATAAGGGAGAACGTGAGGAGAGGACCATGTAAAAGCATCTATCCTAAACAGATACTTCTGCTCAGTATTTACTAAAGAGAAGATAGGACAGGGTCCACAGCTCAGCACCATGGACACTGGGGGGGGAGGTGTGCACTAGTCCCTTCAAAAAAGAAAGGGTCCTATAAGGGCTTGATAAGCTCAGGGTGGATAAGGCAATGGGAACTGATGGCATACATCACAGGGTACTAAAGGAGCTAAGGGTGGAACTAGCAGAGCCATTATCAGAACTGTTTAGTGAGTCTCTGAGCACAGGAGAGGTCCCAGAAGACTGGAGAAGGGCTCATGTGATCCCATTCCACAAGAGTGGTAGCAGGGAGGAGGCAGGGAACTACAGACCAGTCAGTCTTACCTCAGTAGTGGGCAAGATTATGGAGGCACTCCTTAAGGAAAGGATAGTACAGCACCTGGAATCCATAGGAGCACAGGATCCAAGACAGCATGGGTTTACAATAGGAAGGTTCTGTCAAACTAATCTCATAGATTTCTTTGACTGGGTAATAAGAGTGGTGGACCAAGGGGGAGCAGTTGATGTCGTCTACCTTGACTTCAGCCGAGCTTTCGATACTGTTCCACATAGAAGATTGATTAATAAGCTGGGTAGGCTTTGGGTGGGTCACAGGTTGTTCAACAAGGTGGCAAACTGGTTGGCGGACAGAAAACAGAGAGTGGTGGTAAATGTTATACAGTCAGAAGAGATGCAAGTCACAAGTGGGGTACCACAGGGATTAGTCCTGGGGCCAGTCCTCTTCAATATCTTCATCAGTGACATTGCAGATGGACTGGAGCGTAAGGTTTGTCTGTTTGCAGATGACACCAAGATCTGCAGCAGAGTAGATGAGCCAGATGGGGTGGGCAGAATGAAAAGAGATCTGGATAAACTGACAAAATGGTCAAATGAGTGGCAACTGGGGTTTAATGCAAAGAAGTGCCAGATCATGCATATAGGGAAGAGACACCCTGAAGCCACCTATAGACTGGGAGGGGAGTTGCTGGCAGTCACAGGGGAAGAAAGAGACTTGGGCATCATCATCACCGATGACCTGAAATCATGCAAGCAGATTACTAAAGCAGTAGGTAAGGCTAGGGGGATGTTGGGGTGTATTAGTAAGGGTATCACAAGTCAGAAGAGGGAGGTAATAATCCCTCTTTACAAGACATTGGTTAGGCCCCATCTGGAGTACTGCATGCAGTACTGGAGGCTGCACCTTCACAAGGACATTAACCAGATTGAGGCAGTCCAGAGAAGGGCAACCAAAATGGTGCAGGGACTGCATCAGAAAACATATGAGGACAGATTAACGGAGCTCAACATGTATACCCTAGAGCAAAGGAGGTAGAGAGGTGATATGATCGAAACATTCAAACACCTTAAGGGCATTAACAAGGTGAAAGAGTCTAACATGTTTCAATATAAGAAAAATAGCAGGACAAGAGGACACAGCAAGCGATTAGAGGGAGGATGATTAAGTGGTAATGTGAGGAAGTTCTTTTTCACAGAAAGAGTGGTGGATGTATGGAACAGCCTACCTCAGGAAGTGGTGGATATGAATATAGTGTAGGGCTTCAAACAGGCATGGGATAGGCATAAGGGAGCAATACAGATGAGTATGACTAGATAGGCCATTGATAAAGCAAAGGCCGATGGCACATTTATAAGGTAGAAAATGAAATGGGCAGACTGGATGGGCCTTGCGGTCCTTATCTGAAGTCAACTTCTATGTTTCTATGTTTCTATACAACATTTAGGTTTGTGTACCTCAGCCATGTTATGTGACAACACCCCAACATCATACTGAGTAGGAAAGCATGATCTGGGTTGACATCACATAGTTTCTGGCACATTGTGTTTTTTGTTAGTCTAAACCTTACAATACAATTCTGGAAAATCAACAGATTGAGGCCTTGCCATCCCAAAAACTCATTTTCTCAGCAATGGTACAAGATAGAAACATAAGGATCCGTTATTGTGACTTGAGAATCCTTTCCCTATATTTTCATTGAAGTGCCTTTTGAAGATTTGGTGAAAAAATATTAATCCGTTCAAAAGTTATTAAACTTTTAAGTTTCCCATTATAGCGTATGGGAAAAAATATATGCTAGGCATGAAAATGTTTGTGAAAGCACTTTTTACTGCTGCAAATGAGATTTTCACTTTCATACTGCCACCATCTTGCTTTCAGTTAGCAACACGGAAAAAATGCTATAATTCAAAAAATACGGCCCCTTGGTAAACATCAGCAATTCTGTTTACCTAATTGGGGCCCAAGGAACAGGATCCTGGCATTAGTTCTTCAAAATAATGCCTGGAAATATGTTTTCTAAAGTTTTTCTGCAATTTTACCCACAGAACTTTTGTGAAAGTTGTGCAGAATTTCGTGAAAGCTTTCGCAAAACTTTTCGCAAAATTTTGTGAAACTTTCTCAAATTTGTGAAAGTACACTTCCAAAAAAAACAGTTTCTTTGCCACTTCATACCAAATAAACAGTTAGTACTTTTGGGGTAAAATTTGCAGGGCAACAAGGGCTTGCACCACAGATGTGCATTTGGCCGGTTTGGTGCAAAAATATACAATGGTTCCATAGTTATAACATACTGAAGTTTTGAAATTTCCCATGGGATAACATTGTGGTGTCTGTGCCACCTTTTGGCTCCTATATCTCAAAAATGGTTTGAGATATGAATTTTTCTCCAAGCGTTGCTTAGTATATCTTTAGGTACTAAGCATGCATGCAGGTTGACAGGTCATGATTATAACTGCAATGGAATTTTTTCCAAAGTTCCTATGATTACTGAGATATTGCCACATTTGCAGCACAAGGGTTACTTGGAATGGTTTTAGATCTGCGCTATATCTTTATACTTATGGGTAGATGGGAGTGCTGGGCCCTCCCACATATGGATACCATTAGGCAGGACTGGGAGCGCAGGGCCCTCCATTATGGGCCATGTGCTCCCACAGGGAGATGCAAGATCATTAAACTATCTCTATACTTATGTATAGATGGGAGCGCAGGTCCCCCAGAGGGCCGTGCATTTTCACATGAAAATCAGAGACAATTACAAAATGCATGTATGATGGAAGCGTAGGACCCCACAACCACATATGAGTAACATTACACTTTCTCAAAAAGAAGGGAAATTTATTGCAAAAAAACTCTGTTAATGTATCAGTTAGGGGTGATATTACAGTGACAAATGTTTGGACATTCAGTGGTAGGGTTACTAACTCTACCACCCACACCCACCCTACTCCACCCACTACACACCAGCAGGCATCGCTGTCTGCCTTGGGGTCATCAAGTCTAACTCTCAACCCATTCTCCTATACTGTACCATGTCAGCTTCCTTACACATGGAATGGGATGATGAGAGTTATGCCCAATGACCCCAAGACAGACCCTGATGCCTGTTGGTGTGTGGAGGGTGGGGGTGGGGTGGTAGCGTTGGTAACCCTAACACAGAATTTTCAAACTTTTGTTGCTGTAATATCAACCCTAACAGATGCATTAATGGAGTTTTGCAATGAATATATGTATATATATATATATATATATTTATATTATGGTAGCACAGTAGTGCTAATTTCTGGAAAAAGTACTTTATGAATACTTTTCCATTTCGCGACACTGTCGAATGAATTTGCGAGCTTCATAAGTTCAACAGTACTTTTTCAGGCTGTGGGAAAATGACAGCAATTCTTTGCCACCCTGCTGCAAAAGAACGGTTTGGACTTTTGGGCTGAAATTTGGAGAGAAGAAAGCCAACATCCCACAGATGTGCCTTTTAGTGGTTTGGTGAAAAAATATTATAGGGACCCAAAGTTATGGCACTCCGAACTTCTCTTTTTTCCCATAGGATAACATTGCGGCGTTCACCGAGCCTTTCAGGGCCCGTATCTCGAAAACAGTGCAAGATATGGACTTTTCATCAGAAAAATGCTTAGCCCCTTAGTACGGGCTAAGTACAAAACTAGCCAGGAAAGTCATAAATCATATGACTTTTAAATTTTTTTCCTACGTTCTACGGTTCCTGAGATATAAGCAATTTAGTATTCCAACTCCTCATTTTCTGATCCGAGACCCATTATTATGCATGCATTCTTTGTACTCACTGTCTTTCTCTATGTAGCTTTTGGGGAAAACCAGCCTGTGCGCTTGCATTACTGTTACCCTTACTGCTTCTGTTTGCGGTTCCATAACCGTTTCACTTACTGTTCCCGTCTACGGCACCATGTGCGTTACCCTTCGCGTTTTCATTTGCGCTTGGGTTTGTGTTATTTTAACCATTTGCGTATATAGTACCGTTTATCTTTCTGTTTCACTTTGCATCACCATGCACATTACCATTTGCGTTTGCGGGCACCGTGTTACTATGTGACAAGACATCACGTTGCAGGAGCCCCGCGCTCAAGCCGCCGTATTACATTCACTATTTCTAGGTATCATTCTCAAAAAGAAGGGAAATTAGAGGCAAAAATCTCCATTTAATGCATCGTAGGGTTGTTCCACAGTGACAAAAGCTAGGAAATTCAGTGTTAGGTTGAAAGCCCCCTTGGACCCCATACACACTTCCAACCGGCATTAGGGTCGCGTTGGGTTGTCGGTCCTAACTCACCCATTCTCTTATACCTCTGCTTCTTCACACATCTGATGGGTGAGAGTTAGGAGCCTGCAACCCCAAGGCGCACCCCAATGCCAGTCGGGGTGTGGCAGCGGGGTCAAGGGGCTTTCAACCCTAACACTGAATTTCTCACTTTTGTTGCTGTGGAACAACCTAACTGATGCACTAAATGGAGTTTTTTGCCATATATATATATATATATATATATATATATATAAAATAGATAGCCCACTCTGAGGTGTGCGATCGCGCTGATATACGAACACCTTGGTGTGCATTGTTTGTGGCCTCGTGCATCAACCACCCAAGGCGTGCGTTGATCAGAGCATGATCGCACATCCAAGAGTGGATTACCTATCTTATAAAATGGCAAAATTGGTTTGGAAGGGGGTAAAAGTTCAGGTGTGCAGTCGCGCTCTGATATACGCACAGTCATGTGATGTGTTTTATACAATCAGAACACTGGATTTGGATTGTATTTTTTACCCATTTTATAAATATATACAGTATGTATATGTATATATATATATATATATTTATAAAATGGGAATCAATATAAATCAGTGTTCTGATTGTAAACTCACCTTACATACTATGGCCATGTGTATATCAATAGCGATCACTTACCTCCTAAAATAATTTGCCATTTTAAGTTAGATAACTCACTCTTCGTGTGTGGTCATGCTCTGATATTCGCACTCCTTGGGTGGTTGACGCACATCAAGGCGTTCGTATATCAGAGTGCAACCACACACCTCAGAGTGGTTTATCTCTCTTATTAAATGTCAAAATTGTTTTGGAGGGGGGTAAAAGTGCAGGTGTGTGGTCATGCTCTGATATATGCATGGTCATGTGATGTGTTTTATACAATCAGAACACTGGATTTGTATTTGTATTTGTTGCTCATTTTATAAATATATATATATATATATATACATGCATCTGCGGTGGGATGGGAGTGCAGGGTCCAAAGGACCCTGCGCTCAAAGTAAAATAAGGATATTATACTATCTCAAAAGTAAGGAATAAATTGCAAAAAGTACATTAATGCATCAGTTAGTGTTAAAGCAAAAAGTAGGGAAATATGGTGTTAGGGTTTCCAACTTCTTTTCCCCCTCCTGCACAGACCAAGAGCTGTCGGGGTGGCATTGGGTTTATCCCTAATGCTACCCCATTCTCCTATGTTGTACCCACCTAGCTTTATTTTCTAATGGAATGGGGTGAGTGTTAGGGCTACAGCAGCCCCAGCACTACGACCCTGATGCCTCTTGGTCTGTGCAGGATAGTAGGGTGGGGTGTTAGGCTGAAAACCAACACCATATTTCCTGGCGTTTGTTGCTTTAACTTAACTGATGCATTAATGCAGTTTTAGCAATATATATATATATATATATATATATATATATATATATATATATATATATGACAAAAAACTATGTTAATGCAAACATAAGGGTTGAAGAAAGCAAAGTGCACAAAGTAGAAAAAATGAAAAGCATTCAGGCTTTGGGTCTCTGGAGTATTGCTGAATCAGTAGTGGGGTCTTTCTTGGTGTTGTCAACCCTAATGCCACCCCATCCCCCCCAGTCTATAGCCTCATGTCCACAGCACAAAGCACAGCTCCAAGCCAATGCCTCAAATTAATACACTATCCAAAGATAAGGAAGTATGGCTTGTTACATGTTGCCAACAGAATCTGTCATAGCTTTCATCATGCAGGGCCCTGAAGAAAAGAGATCACATCTGATGTTTTTTAATCAGGGAGCGGGTGGGCATTAGGGTTGACAAAAACAGCAAAGATCCCACCACTTGCACGCCAATAGTCCAGAGACCTAAACCCTAATGTTTTTCATTTCCCTACTTTGTGCATTTTACGTTGTTCAATCCTAATGTTTGCATTAACATCATTTTTTGCAGTTAAGCTCCCTTCTTTTTCTAATAGTGGAATCACATCTTCATTCATCCAGGTCACCTTTGGGACTTGTACAAAATGAAACAAATAGAATACTAGATATACTGTAGTGCTTATGCAGTGCATGGGCCCATCAGGCCTTGACATGCCTGTCAACCCCTGTGAGGGAAGGCTCCCCAGCCCACCAAAAGGTGTTGTGTGTGTGTGTCCAAAACACTGGTCTATCCCTTCCCAGGCTGAGGCGATGTCACATTGTGCAGCACCTTCCCCAACCCTCGACCCATACAGCCAGCTCACTGAGCTCACACCTGAACTCAGGTCACTGGCACAAAAAGATAATGTGGTCCCCATTGGGCCAACAGCTGTCCCTGCAAACAATGTTATGTCATCATTTGTTTTGTGTGTGTGACATTTTCAACCCCAAATTTTAACATAGTCTTTTTATGACCCATCCTTCTGAACATGTCAAGTGTCATATAAAAAATGTTGAATGAAGCATAATTTCCTGCCACAAGTGTAAAATCACATTTTAGCCTGGGTGTGAAAATGGCAGCTGTTAGGTTTATAATGTGGTGTGAATAAATGGCTATGTTGAAAATTTGGGGTCAATATATTGAACATTACAAAAGTTATGAGTGTACATAGAAAAATGATAACATACCTTCTTAATTTTGTTGTCTTTTTTAAATATTTTGCCCCAAAATTTTAGACATAGTCTTCTTATGACCCACCTCATGAACCTGATAGGTGACATTTTTTAAATCACAGCTGAAACATCATTTCACACCACAGATGTGAAAATGTATTTGGCCAGTATTTGAAAAATGACAGCTGTCACATTCATGAGGTGGTGCAAAAAAAATGGTCATGTTGACAGTTTGGGGTAAAAATATTGAACATTACCAAAGTTATGAGCAAGAATTGAAACATTTCATTGTACATTCCTACAGTAGCTTTGTTGTTTTTCAAATATTTTTACCCAAGTTTTCAACATAGCCTTCCTGTGACTCTACCTCATGAACCCGGTAGGTGAAAATTTTTAAATCCCACCAAAAAGGTAATTATGCTATGTTTCCTTTTTGTATAACTGCATATCTTTGTACGATTGTATTTTGTTTGTTGCAAACTTAATAAAACAAATTAACTGGAAAAAACAAAATAATTTTACAAATCAATTGCAAAATCATCTTTCAGGCTGGATTTGACAAATTTCTCCTAGTTTGATCATAGGGGAAGGTCCCACAAAGGCTAAGTTGAAAATTTGGAAGAAAAATATTAAAAAAATGATCAAGTTATGAGTAAACATTCAAAGTGCACTGAAACCACATTTACCTGTTTTCCTCAGTTCCCATTCCTGTACTGAACAGTGAAGACATGTCTCAAGTCCAGAGAAGATTAAGGCAATGGACCTCTGGAAGCTAAGTACAGGGTAAAGAGAGATGTAGGGTGGTGGGGACAGTGGTGAAGACAACAAGGGATAATTTTCTTTATTAAAGGTTTAAGAAAAAGCAAAGACATCATTAGATAATTGTCTTTATATCATGGACCTCTGACATTGGGGATTGTGTCCCCCATGTCCACAAGATACATGGGATACTGGGGGTGGGCACACCAGTGTCCCATACTGCTGGGTTATGAGTTGGACTATGTTGACACTAGCAACTGGGCACCTCAGTGTTGGCAGATTATCATGACGGGGGTCACAAACCAAAATGAAGGGTGGGGGGAGATGAACTGGCACCTGTAGTGGGCACCCCATTGTCAGTAATTTAAAAATTATACCAATTTAGCTGGCACTGGAGACTGGGCACCGCAGAGTCCAGTTCAAATCAAGCAGATCACTGGCTGCTGCAGCTAATGGTAGACTGTCAAGGGTCAGGACACAGACATACATGCACTGCACATTCAGCATGAGTGAGGCTATGCACTGCCATGTAGCCGCATTCCTGCTGAACAAGCACAGCAAAATGTAAAATCAACACTATAAATAGCCCTGCTCCCTGACACACAACATTCTCAAAATACAACCACATGAAGTAATGTAGAAATAAAAATGTAGTTATCCTTAGAATGTTCCTTTTTTCAGCTGAGCATGCTCAGAAATGAGACCATTTTTCTTATATATTTGAAAAACTGCTTAAGTTTGGGAGATAAAAACCACAAAAGCACACACCTTGAGCCAAATGCTATCAAACCTGTAAGCTTTGGGGTTCAAAGTCTCCTAAATCTATTAGTTATAGGTGAGGAAAAAAAGGTCTTAATTGATGTAATTTATGGGGTTTTTGTTTGCCCCATGTACCTTTGCCCCCCATGCACTGATTGCCACAAAATGTTCAGGATCTGGAGATCCTGGTACCATCTCTCTGCTTTTCAACTTTCAAGTAACTCACTTGAACAGGGTTAATGTTTTTAAAATGAAAAATGTGGGGTTTAACATTAAAGATCTTATTCATCATTAATATGCAGGTGCATACTGAGTGACCCCTAACTCTCCTGCCACTTGCTGACACCTTGCAAAACAAGTAGAGGCTTTGTGAATATGCAGTGCATCCCCTGTGAGAGAGATAGCTCCCCAGCTAAGCACAAATAGTTGCCATAGCAGTGGTGGGTAGTGCATTCCCAACATCCCTCCGTGGGCTGGGCAGTAGTAACATTTCTCCGAGGACCAGTTGCTCCACTGCTGATCTTTTCCCAGCCTGCGTCACCTGTATAGTAACATAATGTGCTCCATCTGAATCGTAGGAAAACATTTTCAACCCATTAAGCTTCTTTATAGTTCCCAAGACAGCTACAATTTATGGATAGCTCCTTTTTAAGTGTTTTTGTGTCCAAGATTTTTTTTTCTTGTTTTCAGTTTAAGTGTAGTAATATTTTTGTTTGTGGTAAGGTGACATATGTCAAATTTGTTTTTACATACCAGATGTAATTGTGGCATGTGGAGCTGGTTTCAAACATGCATGGATTAGACACATGGAGACCTTAGTAACAGGGCTGGTTGGGGGAGGTAAGGTCAGAGATCAATTAGGATCTACTGTAGTACAGTAGGTAAGGGACTTCAGGGCAGACTAGGTGGACCAAGAGGTCCTTTTCTGCCGACAGCTTTTATGTTTCTGTGTGACCTTATCTGACCAATGAGGCAGCTCATACCTGTTGTGTAATGCAGTAAATTGCCATCAACTAAGATCTGGTTAAGTGTGAAGTAACATTTTGAACAGCAGCAGGAAACTCTCATGTAACATAGTAAAGCCACATCTTTGTAGATTTTCTTACCAAATTAACTTAGATTTACAGTTGAGTTTTGCATTTCTGTGAACAAGAAACTATTGGATGAAGTGAACTGATGCTTTTTTCATTCATAAGAAACATTTACTTTTCATTTTATTCTACTACTATATCACGTTTCATGTTGCATGTCAGTTTAAGATAACATTTTTCTCAAAAGATCTGTTATCTGATAGAAATTCTCATATGAGCATCCATCATTGTTAGAGATGGCAGTTGTTACTCATGTCTTTTTATGAACCTTTTTTTTTATTTTGTCTTGGGAGGCAGTAGTAAGAAAAGTGAGTGAGGCATAGAAGAAAAGCCACTTAAAAAGGGCGAGGGTGGCAATGAAAGAATGCTCTGGTGTTCTTTGGAGATATGCACTGAGTCTCCTCTTCACCAAAAGAAAACTAGTGGATTACCTGAACTGGGATGGGGGCAAACCATGGACGCTGTAGAGATAGGCAAGCTGGGTGAGGCTGGGAAGCTACCAGAAGCATCTAGAAGGCTGGATAGAAAAGAAGGACCTAATTATAGCAGCAGTGCATGATAGCAGTGAAAAGTTTGACCTGTCCTTTTTTTTGCTAGTTGAGATTGCCCCTAATCTTTTGACCTGTATGACACCCTTCTTTTTTATTTTAAGTCTACATTACTACTTTTTTTCACATATGAAATAATCAAAGAAGCGCTCCTTTTAATATAACTCAGATCACATTTTCAGCAGTATTCTCAACTGTTTTTGTACACCTACTGTTCCATAAGTTCAAAGACCACTGTCTGCTGCGTGTTGCTACATTTTCATCACATCAGAAGTGACGTTAAACAATGGGTGTTCAAAAACAACAGAGAATACTGATGAAAACCTGGTCCAAGCCATGTTAAAAGGAATGCTCCTGTTATTATTTCAAATGTGAAAACAAGAACTAAAGCAGACTCAAAATGGAAAAAGCAGGGTGTCATACAAGTCAGGAGATAAGGGGCAATCTAAAATAAAAACAAAAGTATAGGACAAAATTTCCACCACAATCATGTTTTCCATCTACATACATAAATCACTTTTTCCTTTTACTGTATTACCGTACAATACAATACACTTTCTCTGTAGATATATATATATCCTTTTATATACAGAGTATCATAAAACCTTTTGGAGAGTGGTCTTAAGAAAATATGCAACTTAAAGATAATGAACAGGAAAACTAAAAATAGAAGATAATATGCACAAAAAATAATTGAGCTAGTGTTACTAAAATATAAGAATAAATATACTAATAGAATATTATAGATAATATAATTAGTTCTACTAATAGATAAAAGACACTAATTAGCATAATGTGCTTTGACAGATTCAGGAGAGGGGGTGGATAGGAAAGAGAAAATCGGTATGTTTGAGATGAGATTAAAAAGGAACATAAAGCTTTAATTGCCTGGTTTAACATTAGTTGGAAATATGGACATATGCGCAGCCTCCTTAATCTCCTTACTGAGTTTGTTCATTTGTACACTTTAAAATAACCCTATTTCCCTTCGATACCCTGCCCATACCATCCTCTGCTTCCTCTATCAGTGATTATGTGTGGGCATACTGCCACAACCTTCATTTTTAAGGGCCTCAATATGTTATGAAGGACACAGAGTCTATCATTGTGGCCTCTGCCCCCTTCCCAGACATTCGCAAATGACTTAATGGGCAAGGGTTTGGGATACCATTGAGCATTGCTCAATGGGGTTGAAAACAAAGCAGGTGCACAGTGGAATTTTGTGACAGCTGTGTGCACAATATGCTAGCTAAAAAATGTAGCCTGTGTAGCAAGACTTATACAACAATGGAGCACTTCTAACCAATTACAGCACTTCTTTCCAGGGATGTCATATCAACAGAATTTCTGGGGGTGCACCCATTAAAATGTAACCATGAAAGGGAACTAAATTATATTTTCAGCCCTTTTTAGCACAAAATGAAATACTTGGATGGGAATTTTGGTGGCACCTACGCCCTCACGAACCCTATGGGTGCATTGGCCCTATTCCTTTCTATTGTGTGTGAGGCACCCTTTTTCTGTTATTATGTTTATATGTGTGATGCAATCAAGGAACTGTGATTGGTGCTGGCAGTTCTGGTCCTAATTCTGTTAAGTATACATCAGCAGCTGACTATGGTTCCCTGAGACATAATTTGGTTTACATGAGTCTCTGGAATACCAGCAATGGGTGCACAATTACTGTGAGTCTGCTTGGTACATGCTGTTGTGGATTGCCAAGACTGGACTGATCAAAAGCACATGCTTCCAGGAGCAATCAGGCAACTGATGCATTTATATGTGGAGCACACCCAGCTTCTACAGGCATCAAATGCTGTGCACTGATCGGGTTTACATGTATCTGTAAACTGAACATTTTTCATCAATTCCCATTTTTTAGCTGCTTGAACTGCATTACAGTGCACATGTAAACAGGGTATATAAAGAGTGTCTTGTGCAGGTGCCCTGGAAACAGATTCATGTAGGTTTTCTTTTAAATGCTTAAAATAGTACTGATCAACCATCATCAATAATACTGCCACAAAGACTGCTTGTACTGTTGTAAGACCGGTCTCACTTGTATTCTTAGGGTTCTTATACTCAAATGTGTGTGAGATCACTTTTGCAACCACATGAGTAGTATCCACTGTAGTATTAATATACAACCAAGCTTTGGAACCATACTACTAGTGACACCCTATCAGGTTCATTCTTTCACTAAATCAATATACATGCCATTGACACCATAGTATGCTACACCAATGCTACATTAAAGAGTTTGTATACAACTGATCTGCGTCCAAGAATTGTAATAAGAAATTTTAGAAAAACTTAAAAAATTGACTTAATTTCAAAAATGTGTTTATTTATATTGATGCAGGTTTCAAGTAGAATCCCATTTAAGGTATTTTAATGTTCTCAGTATAACTCAGTAGAAAAATATTTGTCCCAGTTATCACTTAATGCCAACCATACGTAAAGGGTTTAAGTCGCAGTACATAATTTTCAAACACAAATCTTTCCTATGAACTTTGTTTACACTTACCTTATTTACTTGTCACTGTCAGTGGCTTAGCCAGTTCTACACTCACCTGTAAGGCTACAAGATAGGGAGATTGTGGGCTCTAGCCCCTCACCAGGAACTTGGGGTTAATCCCAGTACTGACACTGTAATGCAGCATGAGATGGTGATGCTTTCCTGAGGTGCTGTCTTTCAGATGAATCATTAAAAGGAGGTCCCATGTGCCTATTCTGGTGGTTATTCAGGTGAATGTTTAAGGTCCTATGGCACTTCTCAAAAAAAGTAGGGGAAATTTCCCTGACATCCTGGCAGAATTTCCCAAATTTGCTAAAAAATACCACCAACAGCTTAACCTGATTAAATACATCTGTGTCACCACCCACTCTACCCCCACCCTAGAACAAGGCTAAAAATAGACAGAACTGCCTAGCCCTCCTTTTCTCGTAAAAAAAAATATCTTACTGTCCATACACAGTAGAGGAAGCAATGAGATCTGTTTTGCCTGATTCATATTAAAAGGTACAGAAATCAGATGGGATGAGTTTAATTAATAGCTGTTTTTCCTATTTTGATGGGAGCTGAAGCTGAAAAGAAACAGCAGAATTGAAACAGTGATCACAAATAAAACAAGAGATGGCCAGAGCCAGTGTCTGCCTGTGCATTAGGTTGATATGTAAGGTTATATTATAGTTGTTGTATTTTTGTGATTTAAGTGCGTGATAAGTTGTAGGGAACTGAGACAGCATGAATATTATAATACCCTGATCTCATGATACCTCTCCATTTTATATACCTTATGTCACACATTAAGCACAATATTTTAGCTATTGAAATAAAATGTTTCATATTAAGAATGAGCACTTATTGGATGTACACACGCATATACACACACCTTAGTCCTGAACAGATGCTGAAGTACTATCACCTATTGGGTGGATGCAGGAAAACAATTCTGCACCAGCACGCTATGCAATATAGTTTTTCACTCTGCTGACATGTGAACTGACTGAAAATGTGCCTGGAAAGGTTATTGGTGGGATAGTGCCTAGAAAGCTATATTCACATCCCATAGCCATCACCTGAGAAACTGGGCTGACCATGGGGCTGTAGTTGGGTCAGCAATCCACTGGATCTGTTACTGCAGCATAAGCACACAGGAGTGGAGAATTCTGCATAATTCATGGTGCTCTGCATGTGAGAGGAGGGCACTTCCGAGCATGTGACAGCCCTACCCTGCATAGGACTGTGTGGAGTGGACCCTTTATGTTTTTTAGCTGTAGATCAGTGTCGTCTAGTAGACCATGCAAACACTGGGACCAAGAAACACATGTTCAGAATTGGATCCCACCAGAACTTGCTCATTGTGAGCTTCAGCAGGTTATCTGACATCCTTGTGCTTAGTAAAATGGAAATCTGAAAAACATTCCTAGGCATACAAAAGTTAAATCTTTACAACCTGTTCCCACATAAGAACAAAAGTTTAGCTAGGAAAGTATAATGCATTTGAACTGGAGATGCTGAATGCAGGATGGCAATGTGATTCAGAGTGAAAATGTATTCCTGGCTCTTGCTAAAACTGATTCCTTGTAGACAACAGGCGCATGACCACAGCAGAGCAATACATAAACAGGATACCAGCTGAAAAAACCAGAGACTAGGTAAAAGAGAATAATTTAACTCAGTTTCACCTGGGTGGCCATTTTGTATCAAGATTAAGCAATGGATGGTTCAGACCTCTAACAAAACTTTCTGAAGTAATATTAATGTTATGACTAGACAGGCACAAAACAGAGGGTGAAATGTCATATTTAGGCAATTGCATTGCACAGGTATAAATACTAATAACAGAGCACAGGTTGAATGACCAATTCAGGATCTAAATATTTATACCCCCACCCACACAAATACACACACGCACGCACGTGCATGCGCGCGCGTGCGCACACACACACACACACACACACACACACACACACACACACACAGATATACAATGTAACTTGTCTGTATAGGTATTGTATTAGATTTTACTTGTTTTTAAATTGTCTAATTTTCCAGATTGCACTTTGTTTCTGATGTAGTGTGCTTGTAACCTATAACCTCCTCTCCCCCCACACACACAATCTGTTGCAAAAAACAGTAAACAGAGCAAGAGGCAGAGGTATCTGAACCATTAAGAAGACAACTGTAGCTAGAGACAGAAGTGCTTGACTACAGTCAAAACACCACAAACAAAAAAAACAATTGAGATGACAATAACAGCCAGAAATATAAAATGTACAGTAGATGCCTGACCACAGTTAAAGGACCCCAACCTAGAAGACAAGCAACAGCCAGAGACAGTACACAACAAAAGTGAAACAGTGATGCCTCACTGAGACACTCAGTACACAACTTTGGTGCATTTGACTCAAGCACATAGCTTCCATACTGGAGAGAGAATTGTTTTCCTTGTGGACAGCCCACTTCG
Source organism: Neoceratodus forsteri (assembly GCA_016271365.2). Classification (NCBI taxonomy): domain Eukaryota; kingdom Metazoa; phylum Chordata; order Ceratodontiformes; family Ceratodontidae; genus Neoceratodus; species Neoceratodus forsteri. Next base: position 408,502,557 of record CM028133.1, on the reverse strand, counting down.
GGGAGGGCATGGAGATAAATGTATGTTCTAAGTAAAAGACTTCAGATGAAGATTGTGCAGTGCACAAAGTGAGCTACATTTTTCATTGTTTTCTACTTAATTTCTGCTACAGGATTGCTCTTTTAAACTTCGTCACCGTGTCCTGAGTGCTTTGAAACAGGCACTGTGCTGTTTACCTGCTGCTACCACTCTTTTTTTGAGCAGTGGTACAGGTAGCATCAGAGGGGAGTGCAGAGATTGAAAAAAGACAACTGGTTGTGGACCTGCAGCAGGTCCCAGAATAGAAAGTCCCCACTGGGCCTGGGGACATGAGCATCTGTGTCTCAGTTTAAAGAAAAGCCCCACCAGCTGAAGTACATGAGTAGAGCAGTAACAATTTAAGGAAAGTTCCAGTCTGCACAGTGGTGGGGGACTGTGTATACTTCAGGGTGCTCTGCATGTGTGGAGAGGACACTTCTGACATGTTACAGCCCTACCTTGCATTGGGCTATGTGAACTGGGCCTGTAGTTTCTTTTTTAGCTGTAATAGGTCAGTGTGGCCTAGTAGAGCATGCTAGCAGGGGGACCAGGAAACACAAGTTCGGAATTGGATCCCCCAGAAATTGCTGATTGTGACCTTGAGCACTTTACCTGACTTCCATGTGCTTAGTAAAAAGGAAATCTACAAAACACTCCTAGGCATACAAAAGTTAAACCTCTACAGCCTATTGCCACATGAGAACAAAAGTTTAGCTGGGAAAGTATGATGCTTCGAAACTTGAGATACAGTACGCAGGATGGCAAGGCAATTCAGATTGAAAATATATTCCTGGCTCTCACTGAAACTGACTGCTTTTAAATATAAAGCAAGATATAAACAAGATAGCAGCTGAAAAATCAGAGGCTAGGTAAAAGTATAATTTAACTTAGTTTCAACTGGGCAGCCATTTTGTATCAAGGTTATGCAATGCATGGTTCAAACTTCTGGAAGTAATAATAATGTCATGGCTATACAGACACAAAATAGAATGTGAAATGGCATATTTAGGCGATAGCATTGCACAGGTATAAATGCTAATAACATTATACACGTTGAAAGACCTATTCAGGATCTGAATATTTATATCACATACACACACACACACACACACACACACACACACACAATGTAACTTGTGTCTCTATGGGTATTGTAGTAAATGTTACTTGTTGAACAGTGTCTAATTTTCCAAATGGTATTTTGTTTTCATTGTACTGCACTTGTAATGTGTACGTGCATCTGGTTACTACTGTGCTGGACACAGTAAAGGCTCTGTAATCCCCCCCAGAAGACAAACTGTTGCCAAAAACAGTAAATGGAGCAGAGGTGGGTGTACCTGAACCATTAGGAAGACAACTGTAGCCAGAGACAGATGTAGTGGACTACAGTAAAGCACCATTATTACCTACCCCCACAAAAAAAAATGATTGAGAAGACAATAACAGCCAAAGAAAGTAAATTCACAGAGATGGGCTACAGATTCCTGACCATAGTTAAAGGCTCCCCAATCCAGAAGACAAGTTGCAGCCAGAGACAATAAACACAGCAAAGGCAAGACATTGGTGCCTCACTGAGACACTCAGAACACAAGTCGGGTACATTTGACTCAAGCATGCAGCTTCCATACCAAAGAGAGCCTTGTTTTTCTTGTGGAAATCCCAATTTGGGTGGGGGGCTACCTGGAGATTAACATTTTTATTATGTTGCTTGCATGCATGTGCAAGAAACATAGTGCCATCATCCGAGTTTTCAGAGGTGTGGCACCCCCTCTTCCAATTCAGTCAGTGAGTCTGCAGGTGTGGCTGCAGTTCTCCAATGACTGCTGCAGCTGTCTATGACAGCAGTCAAAATGCAGTGGCATACAGTTGAAAGGGAGAGCTCCGCTTCAGTGAGCAGAGCTCTCCCCCCCACACACATGCATGCAAGCACGCATATTGCATGCTGATGCACTCCCCCCCACGCACACACTGTATGGCCGATGGGGGTGCCCAATCCCCCATCGGCTCCACGCCTCCCAACAAAAAGCAGTCCAGGTGCCACGCCGGAGCCCACCCCAGCGTGGCAAATCTTGTTATAGCTGATGGAAGTGCCCATTCCCCATCAGCTCCAGCCCCCAAACAGCCTTTCCAGCTGCCACGCTTGGGAGCCCACCCAGCATGGCAAATGTCCCGGCCGCCTTAATTAAAAAAAAACCTGTAAATAAAACAGTCCCTCGCAGTCTCACTGCCCCCACCCGCACCCACCCACTGTGCACCCTGCCTCCCACAGCCCCTCAACCCATCCTTACCTCTGAAGCTCAGCGACAATCTTCGTGGACCGGGAACATGTCTGCACTCTTCAAAGCCAACCGCGAACTGAGGAAATGCCGGTAAGCTGTATAACGGAATAAATAGGGTTTTTTCAACTTTGTTGCATATCTCAGGCATTTTGGAATTTTGGGCCCAAATTTTCAACATGGGGTTTTTGGGACCCCTCCTCATGAATTCTTGCACTGTCATGGCATTACTGCCTGAAGGGTGATTTCACCGTCACTGCGTGAAATCACCTTTGGGGCTGATTAATGAAATGACACTGCCAGTGTTCATAAGGTGGGCTCTCAAAAGCCTATGTTGAAAATTTGGTGAAAAATTCTCTAAAATGACTGTTTTTACAAGCGCTGCTTGCGCAGTTCCCACGCACGTCAGAATTCAAGAAATTTTCAATATTTTCACCCAGATTTTCAACATTGCCATTTTACCACACCTTCTTATGAGCAGTACAGCTGTCATTTTTCACATCCTGCCCAAAATGTGTTTCTGCCCAGGTAGCACACAATGGCGCAGTCGGTGTGCGAAATCAATGTATGGGACACATTAAGAAAATCACAGTGACACTGTTCATGAGCAGAGGTCTTAAAATGGCTATGTTGAAAATTTGGTGAAAAAATCCTAAAATGACCGTTGCGAGCTGCATGCAGTTCCTACGCACGCTCGTAAGTTTGCGAATTTTCAATATTTTCACTCCAGATTTTCAACATTGCCATTTTACCACACCTCCTTATGAGCAGTACAGCTGTCATTTTTCACATCTTGCCCGAAACGTGTTTCTGCCCATGTAGCACACAATGGCGCAGTTGGTGTGCGAAATCATGTATGGGACACATTAAGAAAATCACAGTGACACTGTTCATGAGCAGAGGTCTTAAAATGGCTATGTTGAAAATTTGGTTAAAAATTTCCTAAAAATGACTGTTTTACGAGTGTGCGTTGCGCACTTCCTATGCATGCTCATAAGTTCGCGAATTTTCAATATTTGCACTCCAATGACTTCCAAATACCTAAACAGCACATACAAGCAAGCAACATTCGGCATTGACAAATGCTTGTTTAGTTTTTGTTTACCGGGTAGATGCACTAGCCAGAAAGACTATTTTCAGGCATGACCCGGGAGAGAACAGAGACAAACTTCAAAGAAACAGCATGATACATAGTACAAGTTACATGTAGATGTTTGAACATAACAGCAGCGATTTGACAAAGAATTGAGGTAGTAAGACCAAATTAAGCATATAAGTTTACATAAGACAATGCAATCAGGTCAAGTTAAGAACTGAGGTAGTAAGACCAAATGCAGCATTAAAATTTAAATAAGACAATACAATCAGGTCAAATTAAAGTAACCAGACACTGTGCAAACAAATAAGGGGTAAAGTGCTATGAGAGCGATAGCTGCCAAGCAGAGATAGATGAAGGGAGGAGCTAGGGAGAGGGTGGAGAAAGCACATAGGATAACTGAAAGGGAGAAAAGGAAATGGAAGATGAAATGTAAGAAATAAGGAAGTGAAACTGAGAGGAAGTGTTCCATGTTGGAGTGGACCCCTGGCTCCCAAGTGGTGACTGAGAGGAGGGTGGAGTTAGGGTGTAAGGACTAGGGTGGTTTGAAGCAGGAGCATATGTAGAAGGAGAAGAGATAGTGTTGAAGTTCTTTCTTAAAGGAGATGTGGGATGCAGATTAGCATAAGGTTAGAGGGAGTGAGTTCCAGCAATAGGGCGCATGACAGGCAAAGGCATGACCACCTTTATTAGTATGATGTCTCGGGATAAGGACAGGGTCATTATCTGCAGAGCATAATGCATAGTTAGTTTTCTGGTAAGGAAGGAGACAGACCAGTGGATTAGGAATACAGGATCTGATAATGTTATCAGTAATGGACCCAAGTGCTTAAAGACACCTTAGTTCTTGTGGTGGAAGCATCCTAGATCTGTTTCAGCCGGGGGGAGCAGGATGCAAAGTGACAGATGTTATTGTTGGTAGCATCCCACTTATGAAGACTTGAGTTGCAGGTGGAAACATACGTAGCAACTCCGTAAGTGAGAGAAGGAAGTAATATCTCACAGACAATAGCAAGTCTGGCTGAAGGAGTGAGCGCATAAATTGTTCGTTAGGTGATCCCAAGTTTAGAGTTTACCTGTTTACAGGTAAATTGAATGTGGAGGTCAAAACTCAGAGATGGGTCAAGAGTGACCCCCCAGATATTTGAATGAGTTTACCACCCCCAACAGATATGCCATCTAGGGAGGAGACATTAAAGTGAGTTTGGGAGTGTTTGAGTTTGAGACTGGAGCCAAGTAGCAAAGCTTGGGTCTTTGATTTATTTAGGACAAGTTTGTGATTTACAAACCACTGTTGGATAAGTTGATAATCACAAGAGAGTCCTGCGTTAATGTCCTCAATGCTATTTGAACTGCTATACAGTGCAATGTATATAGTAGGGAGGATGTACTAAGGAGATTTGTGGTAATACTATTAATGAAAATAGAGAAAAGCAGAGGACCCAAGATTGACCCTTGGGGTACACCAGTGTTCATTTAACCTTGTCAGAAAGAGTGGAGTTAAATTTCACATATAGAGACCTATCTGTCAGATAGCTATCAAACCTGTTCACAACATTAGGCAAGAAGCCTAGACAGTTTATGGTAGGAGCAAGAATGGAGTGGTCAACAAGATCAAACGCCTTCATCATATCAATAAAAATGGCCCCCATGAGCTTGCCAGAGTCCATAGCCACTAGGGTGTCAGGTGTGAGTTTGAGTAGGGCAGTAGTGGTAGTATGGCCCTTGCGGAAGCCATGTTGGGCGTCAGTTAAGAGGTTGTGTTTCAGAAAGAAAGTCGGTGGTTTGAGTGGCAACAATTTTCTCGAGAATTTTACTGAGAACAGATAGGATGGCAATGGGTCAGTAATTTGATGGGTCAAGCGGGTCTCCTTTTTAAGTACAGGGGTAATTCTGGCTGTCTTCCAGATATCCGGGACAGTGCTTTGACACAGAGATTTTAGCGAGGGGAGCAGCTATGTGGGAAGCAACTAATTTTAAGAGCTTGGGTTCTATGTTATCAGATCCAACAGCTGCATGCTCTGAGATGTTTCATAGAAGTCTGAGAACCTTACTATTTAGGACGGACTTGAAATAGAAAGTGGGCTCGTGGGAGTTAGCAGTTGAGACAGGGTTTGATGGAGTAGGGAAAGTGAAGGTGTATTGAGTGAGGTCAGCAAATTGCTTGTTAAAGAAGTTGACAGTAGTGAGGGGACTGTTACAATGGATGCCATTTAGAGACATGTCATTTGGAGTGGAGGACTGGTTTGATCCCAGGAAGAACTTAATGTGGGACCAACATTTTTTAGGATCCCCCTGGGAGTCTGTTAGAAGGTCATTGCAGTATGTACTTTTCGCTTGTTTGATTTCTTTCTTGCAAGCATTTCTTAAAGCTCTGTAGGTATTTAGGTCTGCAGGAAAACCAGATTTCTTATCACGAAGCCAGATTTTGTCCTTCTGTCATAATTTAAATAGTAGGTCAGATTTTAGCCAGCGGGTCTACCTATTTCTAACCAGTTTGGTAGCAAGTTGACAGTGGTTTTCATATATTTCTCAGAATTTTGTCAAGAAGATATTTAGGGCAGTCTGAACATCAGATGAGCTATAAAGAGAGGACCAGTCAGTGCAAGCTACATCAAACAGGAAGGCCTGTGGGTCAAAGTTCACATAATTACGGAAAGTGATGAAGCAAGGCTTCATGGGTTCAGGCCTACCTTTATCCCAGATACAGTAAGTGGGGGAGTGGTCTGTGATGGCATCAGATAGAACTCCTACATCAACAATGTTCTCTGGGTGGTTTGTCATGATCCAGTCCAGCAAGGTGCTGGTATTACAATGAGGAGCGGTTGTAGTGGGTAGAGAGACAAGCTGATGCAGATTAAAACTCTGTAGTCTAGTCAGAGCTGTCATGTGTGTATTTCCCAACCAGTTAATATTAATGTCACCTAATATAAGAACTTAATTATTTCCTGAGTGAATAACAGTTTGGTCAAGGAGCACATCCAGTCCTTTTAGGCCATGGGTATTTATGTCTAAGTAAAGTCCTCGGATAATGATTATGCAGAGTACAAAGTGAGATACACTTTATTTTGTTTCCTGCTGAATTTCCATTGCAGGATTGCTCCTTTAAACATTGTCAGCCTGTATCCCGAGTGCTCTGAAACAGGCACTGTGCTATTCACCTGCTTTTGCCACTCTTTTTTGACCAGCACTAGAGGGAGCATTAGAGAGGAGGACAGAGATTTAAAAAAGAAAAGGACAACTGTTTATGGGTCTGTGGCAGGTCCCAGAATGACAAGTCACCACTGGGCCTGGGGACACTAGCGTCTGTGTTACAATTTAAAGAAAGTCTCCACCAGTCAAGGGACATGTCTGGTACAACCAAAATTTAAGAAAAGTTCCCATCTAGTCGGGGGACATGAACAACACTGCCATGATTGTAAACAATGTCTCTGCTGGGACCATGGACACAAGCAGTACTGTCACTTTTTAAAGAACATCCCTGCCAGGCCTGAGGACATGTGTAAAGTCCCACATAGCCCATTGAATGAGAAACATCTCCGCTAGGCCGACGGTCATGATGGAGATTTGTTTAAAGTCCCCTTTTCCTGAGGTGTTTATTACTGAGTTGTTTGATGTCCTGGGATGGCTAGAGTGCTGACACACAGGCCTTATAATGCAGGAATCAGAAGGTGTTCTGTAATGTATCAACAAAAGCACAAGGTGTTGCTTCAGAGTGTGGTCTGAAAACAAAACAAAATGGTACTATTAAATGCATGCTAAAATAGAAAATAGAGTTAGAATCAATGTTTTGACCATAGATCTTCTTCAGAAATTATCTTAAGTTACTGGAGGGGGTACAGCACAGGGTAACAAAGATGATCAAGGGACTGGGGGACTTACCATATGAGAGGAGGCTGAGGGAGTTGAACATGTACTAGCTGAATGAGACGAGGGACAGGGGGAATATGATTGAGACATTCAAGTACATGAAAGAAATAAACAAGACAGATACAGAGGGGCTGTTCAAAGTAAGAGAGGGCAGGGACACCCTGGGCCATGATATGAGACAGGAAGGAGGAATGTTCAGGAGGGAGATGAGGAGACACTTTTTTACAGAGAGGGTGGTAGCTGGGTGGAATGCGTTACTGGCAGAAGTGGTATTCAGTAGAACAGTGGACTACTTCAAAAGGGGCTTGGACAGGGCAAGGAGGAGGGTCAAGGGAGGGGAAGGGTTGGAGGGAAGGGAAGGTGCAAAATAAGGGGTGCTACCTGCACATTCGAGCAGTTTTGATAGACCACTAGGCCTTTATCTGCTGGCAAATTGTTTATGTTTGTATGTTTGTAAAAGAGAAAAAAAAAAAAGTTAGTCAGAGTAACTTTGCTTTTTTCTCTTCTAGATAATTTCTGAAGAAGACCTATAGTTGAAACGTTGATTCTATCTTATTTCCTCTTTTCAGCGTGCATTTAATATTAGCATTTTGTTTTGTAATGTATCAAATATTTACTTACAACACATTGTCCTAATAGCTGGTGTGTGTTGGCAGGATAATTTTTTCTTGGTTCTTGTTTTTTGTTGAAAGATAGCTAAAATTTGTAAAAGCACAGGAACCAGGTCAGCAAGGGTGGGCTAGACAGTCAACAACTGCTGGCTCAGCATTAATGTCATGTATAAGGTTTTACATTACTTGTGTTATTGTGATGTAAATATGTGTTACAGAATTGAGTGGTGGTATGTTATAATCTGCAGTCATGCTGCCTCTCAATTTTTAACAAGTTATCCATCACTTACAGTTAGGAATGTCATAATACCACAGTTTTGTGGTATACTCTGCATTGGAAGTCATGGTATTGATATTGTGTGCAATTTCTGCTAACTTGATAACTGCGGTTCATAGTATACTGCAGTTTTCAAGCCTTTCAACTAATTTATAGGGGTACTTATAAGAAAAACTGTCCTTTCTTTATCAATTCTCCCCAACACAAGAACTCAAAGAGTCTTTTTTGTATGAAAATTATTACTTTCCTAATTCCAATGTATTCATTATGACATGTGTCACGGTTATCATACCATCACAGTTTGATACCGGGATATCCCTACTTACACTGCATCACAAGAATACAAATAAAATACAGCCTTACCAGTCAAGTTTATACCCCCACCATACTCATTGTGAAAATTCATTGATTTCAAAGGTAATTATAAAATATGAAGAATTTAGATTTTTTTAATTTGTGGCTTACAACCAAGAAAATAATTGCTGAAGAAAGTTTGAGATGGGTGGCAGTATTTTCTATAGTATCACTCTGTGTTGGTCAGATGTATAAAAACGTGGGTGGGGCAGAAGAGGCAGCTAAGAGATTTAATGTACTGTAGGTGGTTGCTATAGTCTTCTTGACCTGATAGTTTGGGGATGTATCTAGCCCCTACCCCTTCCAAAATGAAATCTGGGGTAATACTATTTAGTGCTTAGGACTGAACTGTATACAGTGGAGGGTGTTACAGACCGCTGAAACTCTAAAAAAGAGAGGAAACCAATGTGGTCCTGTTGGACTGGCCTAATAACCTAATGTATAAACTGGGTCATGAAAATACTGTAACCTTATTGGATAAAACATGTCACATGATTGTTAATTATTTTTCTGACAACAGCACACCTCACCTGAATTACATAGTTTTTTAACAAATAAAAGCCCATTTTATAAGTGGGATAACACACTGCAGAGTGTGTGATCATAACGAAGTAATGCACTTCTCAGGTTACAGTGGAACTCGGCTACACCTCATGCCCAACTACCACCCAAGGCTTGCATTGTTCCCTTATAACCACACCATATCAGCTGTTATCCCTTATGTACTAACATACTAGGGATGGCAATGCTGTTGCGGCTAGCTTTGCAATATAGTCTGGACCTCTAGAAATGATGAGTGCAAACCAGTTTGTCCATCCCTATCTCAGTCATTAACTCACAATGGGTTGCCCTCTTGGGAGTAAAACATACCTCTGTTAGGACATCAGGTGCCCTAGAATTTACGGTTTTGTGGATTGTTTGACTCTGTATAGAAATGTTAATTGTCATGCAAAAATGTGTGGGAGCAATCCAGTCTGCACATGTAAATGTTCTGGAATACTTACCCCTGGCATTGTTCACATCACAAAATGGTCCATGCTAAAGTAGCAATATTGATAGATGACCAGTAATTTCCCCTCAGAGAAAAAAAATGTATTGATATGCTGCATTGACATTTTTTGATACACTTCATTGAATTGTATGCCTTGCCACAACCCTCTCTAGACCACCATTTTATGCATAATAGCTTCCTTTGTCAGAGTTTTTTCTTGTTTTTGTTTAAACAGAGTTACTTTTAAATGAAACATACCTAGAACACTACACTAGAATACTGAAACATTTTCTATGGAGAATTTTGTTTTTCAATTTTCTGTAGATTTTCTGTGTTGAATCACTGCTAAACGTTTTACTCCCACTGAAACTGAGAAACCTTAAACACTGTAGATTTTTCATTTTCCAGTTAAAGAATTCACAGTTTGCATCAGCAGAATTCAGTTAAACAAAATGCCCCATTTGAATTTCAGGATCTTACTTTCTTTGTTACTGAAAACGTTTTCATCAAAACAAGATTTGTTTTCCTTTACACAGCATCAGTTTGTGTTTCCTTTGCCTACTGTGAAGTCATAAACCTCTGTTTATGACATCACAGCATGTTGCCACAAACAATACTCTCATGACACAAGCAGATAAGTATGACTTCAAGGTAGGAAAAGCAGCAGGGACAGATGAAGTCATGGGGCACAGAGCTTACTTTCATGTAGATTTCTTAAGTAATAAATATGGGTTGTGTATATTTTTTAACCCTTATGAGATTTGAGACCTGCCAATTACAATGGGAATTTATTTGCAGAAATATGGAAAATCACATAAGGAAGCATAGTGTTTCAGTTTCTCATCTGCTCCAATTAATACCTTCAAAAGCCAGAGTTATACAGTGGGATCTGACTTTTAAAAAGCACCAGTAGTGGTGTTTCCCCAAGCACCGCACTGTTAGCTTACCTGCTAAGGGCAGTACTAGGCCTTGTTTCCAAATTTTGCTCTGCATAATTTTCTTAGTAAAATGAATCATTAATCCTTGCATCAAAGAGCTGGTTGCCAGATTCCTTCCCCTTCCTGATACACATTTTCTATAGCTGCAGCCCCATGCTGTCCCTCATGCTCTGACATTTTGTGACATAGTAGTTTGTACTCGTAGAGCACAGGTGTGCACTCTGTTGATCTCAATGGTAGCTGGCTTTCCAAGGCATTTTAAATATTTTAGAGGTCCACTGGGTTTTAATCAGAGGTCTACTGGGTTTGAATCAATGTCACTGCTCAACTAACAAGGCTCTGGTTAATTGAGCCGTGGCATTGAATAAGACTAAGTGGAGCTCTAAAATATTTTTTTAAAAAGCCCTGAAAAACCATCTATCACTGAGATCAATACAGCACACCCTGCATTCTACCAACTACTGCATCACAATATGTCAAAGGAGGGGCATGGTAGCAGAGATGTAGAGAATGCATACCAGGAAGGTGAACGGGTCTGGTAGGCAGCTCCTTGATATAAGGCTTGGCAATCCCTTCCCCTTAAGAAAATTGGGCAGATCAAAATTTTGAAACAAAGACTGGTAAAGTCCTTAGTATGTAATCTAACTATGGGTGGTGGTGGGGGGGCTTGGGGTTTGTTTTATAAACTGGGTCACTTGTTGCTCTTTAAACCACTATAAAAATATTGATTTTGGTTGTTTTGCATTTTTAAACAAAATCACAACAGGCTGCAAATATACTAAAGCTATTAAACAACAGAATGAGAGACTGGTCTGATGAGTATGTGAGGGGGCTAAGGAGATCTTTGATATGCAGGCAGTGTGTTCTGGAGCAGTGCTATGGTGAGCCCTGATACACGTGTGTATGTGTGTGTGTGCATGCGTGTGTGTGTGTGTTAGTAAGGATACCCCTGATACACAGGCTGGATATTTATTTACTGATTTATTGAAAACTTTGGTGATCGCCTTTGAGGACAAGTGCTCATTTACAAAGGGCAGAGGGAGACTGTGAAAAGGCAGAGATACTAAACAAATATTTTTGCTCAGTATTTACAAAGGAAGAGGGGGAGGTACATAAAACAAACAGTAGTAACACGCTAGATACAGAAGTTGATACCGGCCCATTTACAGAAGAAAGGGTTCTGAAAGAACTCTTAAAACTGAAGGTGGACAAAGCAATGGGGCCTGATGGGATTCATACCAGAATTCTAAAAGAACTAAGGTAGAACTAGTGACACCACTGACTACCCTTTTAACAAATCATGGAGGATGGGTGGTACCGAGGACTGAAGGAGGAAGATGTGATTCCCTTCACAAAAGTGGGAGCAAGGCAGAAGCAGGAAACTATAGACCTGTTAGTTTAACCTCAGTGATAGGGAAAATGATGGAATCGCTTCAAAGGAAAGAATTGTCAAGTATCTAGAGGTCAGAGGGGCACAGGACCCTAGGGCAGCATGGATTCACAGCGAGAAGGTCATGCCAGACGAATCTGATAGATTTCTTTGACTGGGTGACCAAAGTAGTAGATCAGGGAGGGGCTGTGGACATGGCCTACCTAGACTTTAGGAAGGCATTTGACACAGTCCCTCACAAAAGATTAATATACAAGTTAGCCAGCCTGGGAGTGGGTCCCAAGATGACAGCCTGGGTAAAGAATTGGCTGGAGAATGGGACACAGAGAGTAATAGTAAATGGAGTCCACTCAGAAGAAAAGAGGGTTACTAGTGGGGTACCGCAGGGTTCGGTATTAGGACCGGTCCTCTTCAATGTCTTTATAAGCGACATTGCAGAAGGACTGGAAGGAAAAGTATGTCTCTTTGCAGATGACACTAAGATCTGCAACAGAGTTGATGCACAGGGTGGGGTGGAAAGGATGAGAAGGGACTTAGCAAGGTTAGAGGAATGGTCAAATGTATGGCAACTTAGATTCAATGCTAAGAAGTGCAAGGTAATGCACCTGGGAAACAAAAACCCAGGGGAAGAGTACACAATGGGGGGTGAGATACTAACAACAACAAAAATGGAAAGGGACCTGGGAGTAGTCATATAAGATGACCTAAAGGTGGGCAAGCAATGTGAGAGGGCAGCAAGGAGGGCTGGGGGGATACTGGGATGCATAGGGAGAGGCATCACCAGTAGAAAACAGGAAGTTATTATCCCTCTGTACAGACAGCTGGTGAGACCCCATCTGAGTACTGTGTGCAGTTCTGGAGACCCAATCTCCGCAAAGACATAGACAGGATGGAAGCTGTCCAGAGGAGGGCACAAAATGGTGCAGGGTCTGCACCGAAGACATATAAAGAGAGACTTAAGGAGCTTAATATGTATAGCCTCGAGGAAAGGAGGGAGAGGGGGGACGTGATAGAAACTTTCAAGTACCTCAAGGGAATCAACAAAGTCCAAGAGGGTAGCATCTTTCAAAAAAAGAGGTGTGCAAGAACAAGAGGGCACAATTTGAAGATAGAGGAGGTGGCTCAGAGGTAATTTAAGGAAGTATTTTTTCACAGAGAGGATTGTGGATGCATGGAATGGCCTTCCAGTGGAGGTTGTGGAGTCAAAATCAGTGGTAGAATTCAAGCATGCATGGGATAGTCATAAGGCAGTTCTGGGGGGTGGGGATAGGAAGAAGTAGGCTGCTGGTTAACTAGGATCTGCAGCTTATCCAGTAGGTAGGGAAACGGGCAGACTGGGTGGGCCAAGCGGTCCTTATCTGCCGTCAAATTCTATGTTTCTATGTTTCTATGTTCCACATCAAATACATAGTCACAAAAAAACATTACAAGTACAATAAGCAGTTCCAGAGGAAATGTAGTTACGGCAGGCTCAAAGCACTTAAGGCAGATAAATTACATACAGTTCTGAAAAAATCCATAAAGACTGTTGTATAAAAAGTCACATGATATGTACAGAGAGAAACCAGATAAAACAGTTTAACAGTTACAATTGCACTGCACTACAGGGGTAGACTGCAAAGATCTCTTAAAAAGATTAATTGTGGGGAGATTCAGCAGAGTATCAAGCAGTTTAACCAGTCATCAGCCCTGACAACAGATGACCTCTTGCCCAGCTGAGTACTCCAGAAAGAAGCTTAAGAGAATTCCTGGCCAAATTCCTGGTGTTGTATTTGTTGGAGACAATATAGAAGTTATTTCTGGCTAGCAAACAGTATTTATTTATGAATGCATGTACGTATTCATGCATGCATGTATGTATGTATTTATGCATGGTGGTGGGTAATCATGATAGCCCCAGTATGCGGGCTGTGTGTGTTTCAGGGCTTGGGGATGTTATGGAGTATCTTGATTTCAAGACGAAATGTGTGCAATGGTGTGGGGCTAAAGAGAACCCTGATATGCTGGATGTGTGGGGTGAGAGGAGCCAAAGAGAGCACTATACACACAGAATGACATGCCACACCTAGGTGTACACACCCTCATGCTCCAACATGCAGACACAATAATTCACACACATGTGCATATACAGTATTTATACTAGAACTGCATTCCCTCCATCCATATCTTATACTCCTGCAAGTTCTGGGTGGGGCTTCATCAGGAGCTTAACTGCAACCTTCGAAGTGTGGAGGATTTCACTTGCCACTTTTTAAAAAATAAAGTCAGGGGGATGAGTGACAATGGTGCCTTTTGTACAAAGCCAACATCAGGACAAAGGGCAAGCTTGGCAGAGCAGCAGATAAGCATCTCTGTATGACCAGCAGGTGGAAATGTATGTGCATCAAGGTTCAGCCACTGGTTACAGAGAAACATAGAATTTGATGGCAGATAAGGACTGCTTGGCTCAGCCAGTCTGCCCATTTCTCTCTACCTACACTATTACCGCAGACCGTGCCCCATCTACAGCTCTTTCTCCAACCCTTCCTTTACACTATGATTTTCTTGTGCATATCCCATGAATTCTTGAGCCCCACCACTATTTTTGGCCCATCTCCATTGGAAGGCTGTTCCAGGAATCCACCACCCTGTCTGTGAAGAAGTACATCTTTACATCTCTCATGAATCTACCCCCTCCAGCTTCATAGCATGTCCTCATGTTCTTGAGCATCTTTTCTTCTGAAAATGACTGTCATCTTGCTCCTTATTTACCCCTGTGAGGTACTTAAAGGTCTCTGTCATATCCAGCTGTCTCCCTCATCTGTTTCAGGGTGTACATATCGAGGTCCTTTAGTCTCTCCTCATAGGGCTGATGATGCGGACCCTGCACCATTTTAGTTGCCCTCATCTGGACTGCCTCCACTCTGTCTATGTACTTCTGGAGATTTGGTCCCCAGTAATGGACACAGTACTCTACATGGGATCTTACCAGAGATCTATACAGAGGTAACCCCATTTCCCTCTTTCTGCTGGTGATACCCTTCCCCTGCAACCCAGCATCCCACTACCCCTCCCTACTGCCTTGTCACACTGCCTGGCCACCTGTAGGTCATCCACTATGAATACCCATAGGTCTCTTTCCTACTTGGTGGTCATCAATACCACTCAACCCCTGGGATTCTGGTCCTAAGTGAATTATTGTGTACTTGTTTGCATTGAAACCCAGCTGCCATACTCTTGACCACTCCTCTAGTTTTTTTAGATCTCTGCTGATCTGTTTTGCCCCTCCCCCCAGAGATCATCTACCCTATTACAGATTTTAGTGACATCCCCAAAAAGGCAGACCTTCTCTTCCAGCTCCTCTGCAATGTCACTTATAAAGACATTAATGAGGACCAGTCCCAGCACCTATTCCTGAGGCACCCCACTAGTCACCCTCTCTTCCTCGGAGTGAGCTTCATTTACATCCATCCTCTGACACCTACCCACTAACAATTTATTATCCAGTTTAGCATCTTTAGACCCACTCCTAAGCTACCCAGCTTGCTTACTAGTCTCCTATGTGGAACAGTGTTGAAAGCCTTACTGAAATGTAGGCAGTCAATGTCCACTGCTCCACCCTGATCTAACCCTGGTTCAGCATAGGGCACTCCATGATATAAAATCAGGTAATGCTTGCAGTTAATACCACATGGAACCACTCTGCATTCTGCCCCTGAATAAAAAACAGCACAGACCGGAAGCATACAGGGAGAGTAAGGGTGTCATCAGTAATAAAATAGAGTCAGAACAACATTAAAGCCTGCACCGATGGAGACATGAGTAAACACTCTTGAAAAGAAGTAGATTCTTAGCTCATTGACAGTTAGAGCTGAAAACTTAACAACAAACTAGGATACACTATACCTGGCACCTTACAGACATGTCCTAGTTTGTTGTTTAGCATTAAATTCTTATTTACCTTTCAACATTGAGCAAATCTACTTCTTTCAAAAACACTTTACTTGCACCTCCCTCGAGTGCTACTTTTGTGTTGTTCTGGCCCGGCCTCAACCATCTGATGGCTTAGTCAGCCTCCTCTGCCCCAGGCACTCTTGTGTCTATCCCCAATTTTTCCCAGTCTCACCTCTCATCCTTGTTCCCAGCACTGATCCCACATTTGTGTTTTCTAAGACTCAGACCACGATTCAGCTTCTCCTGGTGGCTCTCCTGAATCGGCCTCAAGAAGACCAGTCTGAGGCAACAACAGCTTCCAGCCTTCCACAGGCAAGGAGATCATGAACCAGTTCAGGGTAAGACACTTGGAGCTCTGCCAACTGTGAAGGCACTTACCCCTAAAAATTGGTCTTTTCTTATGTTCCCACAGTGGTAACAGGCAGACAGTGAAAAAAGATGCCTATTTCTACCATGGGAGGCTAGAGGAGGAGCTGCCAGTTGCAGCCTTGTCATATATAACCCCCCTCTACCAAGGGGGCAGGATTTGGAGCTGCCAATCGCAACTTTATCATCAGCATGTATGCCTCCCACTACCTAGGTGGGGAGAGCAGCCACTGATCACAGCCATTTCAAAGGTGGGCAGAGAAGCAAGTATCTATTGCAGTCATGATTTGAGGAACAGCTGCCTATCGTGGCCATGGTTTGAGGAACAGCCACTGATTGCGGCCTTGTGTTGCATGCCTGGGGTTACTATGGAGTAGACCTATAAAGCAGGTATCAGAACTTATCCAAGCCCTGGGAGGTACTGGGGTCATGGGGGATGGGAGGCAGACATGCAGAACATGGCAGGTTTTTCGTGGAAGAAATTCTTTTCCCCAGGAGTGGAGAGACAGTCATGGCTGGAAGGACTAATGCTGGCAGGCTATGGAATAATGCAGACTCCCTGCTGGTTCTGTGTTTTAAATCATGTTCTGTTATGTCTAAATCTACACAAAAGAGAAAACAATGATGGAATGCTGCTAATGAGTTAGAATGCTACATACATGTTAGTATGGCATTTACTGTGAAGTAGTACTCACACAGTAAATGCACAGTAATGAGTAAAATGCCTCTTCAGGAGTCAAAAGACTTGTCAACAGTAACCCAAAGAAGTCTGCCCTGGCTACATCAGACAGCCTTAAAAACAGAGACCCGGACAATATACATTTCATAATATATTATGCACAACAGGCTTTTAGCACATAGTTACTTTGCCAACAGAGAGGAGGATTGGGGTGGGCCACTTCAGCTATTTTAAAATAATGTTATCAGTTTCTACAAAAAAAAAAAATATTTTACTTTTTCCTATAGCACACAATCCAAGCCATAAAAGTTAGTAATGTGTTAGTCCAGGCTGTGGGCTGACATGGATATAAGCATGACAGGTGAAGGAACAAAACAAATGTGTCTGAACTATGACAGTATCCATGGTAGCCCTGTCATGACATTTTTTCTGTACTATAATTCTAGAGCTGTTTTCCATAAAATTGCTGACCACTGAAGTATATATAATGTATATTGCTTGTATCCGATGGCAGGCATCAAATTATTACCTTGTTTGTTAAGAAAAATGCTTTCCTTATTTACTTAGTAAATGAGAAGAGCAAGGCTTTATATCTAGTGCTTTCATTATAGAGTCCTGTATAGTGTCTTTAAAAGCAGTTGAAATCAGTGACAAAAAGCTTGCTGTTGATCCTTCAAGTCTTACGACTGGGTCACATACACCATTAGATAGCAGGTAGCATAATCAGTATTCTCCTCTTCACAGTGAGCTATAAAATGCTGAAGTCATCAGCCATGGTAAATAGCCATGGACATATCGCTTTATGAATGAAGGTGTCAGTCAGTCAATTAGCTGTAGAAATAACGTTCCTTCCCTGAGGGTGGATTCTCCTCTTCTCATTGATGCCATCTCAAATGTCAAATGCTGTAAATGTCGTGAACAAGGGGGAATGAGAATCTGCAGCTATATGATTTTTTATCATGTTTTTCTGATTTCCATTTTTTGAGCTGTTGTGACCTTCAACAAAAGAGG
Organism: Neoceratodus forsteri; assembly: GCA_016271365.2. Lineage (NCBI taxonomy): Eukaryota > Metazoa > Chordata > Ceratodontiformes > Ceratodontidae > Neoceratodus > Neoceratodus forsteri. The sequence continues at coordinate 408,484,747 of CM028133.1, read as the reverse complement.
GCAGAGTCCCCAATTTTTTCCTTCATTGTAGAGGGTATAGTTCCAAACAGTCTGATTAAACATGTGAAACAAATAATAAATAGGGAACTGCATTATTCATCAGTCCATTAAGCAAATGCTAGTAAAACCCTGTATTAGCAACTGGAAACTACCAATTGGCTAAGAAAACAACCTCTGGATTGTCTCCAAGTTCTAACCATGCTTGAGTGACTCCAGCTAGATTAATAAGAATGCGTTTTATAAAATGTCTAACTGGCTGATTTGGCATCTAATCTTAGGAAAACTTGAGTGTGGCTCCTGCATTAATTAGAATGCACTTACTATATAACCCACTTGCCAAGTTATTTATATTTCATTACTGTAAACACTCATAGCATTTAAAGTGAAAGCATTGGTATTTCTCGGAAAAAAAAAACGTGCTTTTGAGAAATGGTGTAACAACTCTCTTGAAGAAAGATCAGGTGATGTTTAGCAATAGGGTGCTGGTGTACTAGTGGGGGAAATGGGGAAAACATTGAACCTTTTGCTGGTATTAAATAAGCAATCTGTAAAAGAACCTTTCTAATGTAGTCTTTATTTATTAGCTGAGTTGTGCTATCCTATTTTCTTCTGACCTGTGCACTTCAACTGTGCATTGGCAGCCCACCTAATTTGCCTGTTAGTCACACGGGCAATTTTCTGCTTCACTCGGTACTGCCTTCTGGACACAACCACCCATTCCCCTCGGAGGGTCCTGAGGCACAGGTGGATTGGCACTGGCGGATTGGAGTTCTGCAGTCTGGGCAAGGAGGAACCAGGACATGGGGTAAACTTTGGGTGTCACTTGCCCACAGAGAGGTGTTTTAGCATAGATAAACCTTCCCACCTCCAAGCATTGTAGCCAGTCCTGTACCATGCGAGTCTAAGGGTTGGGTAGAATGATGAATGGCCAGCCACCAAATTGCATGGTCTCCTGAGTTCCCCAGATAAAGAAAAATATACTGCACAGAAGCTGTCTCTCTCCCCTGCAGCATAACAGTACTGTCACTGAATCACTTCCCATGCTGCACTGGTCAAGGGTAAGGACAGGAAGCTCAAATATGAATCTGAGTATCTCACACTTTTTTAACTTCTTTTATGAGTTATTGATTTATTTATTGAAATGTTTTACCATCGAATTACCACTGAGCTGAAAACAGCATATTTCCAGAGTCATCAAGGAAAAAGGGGTACTGGGGAACATATTACAGCAACAGTGCACAGTGAAGTGCATAATAGTATCTGCAAACAGAGTAATGTAATCAGGACAGGTATGCAAATTGAGAAACACTGAAAAATAATATCCCATAGAAGTACAGCAAAGGGGCACAAAAAATATGATTTGCTAAAACATCAGATCATACAAACATAGAAAATGCCAGCAGAAAAAGGCTGTTGGTCCATCCAGATTTCCCTGTTTTATTTACCTTGTCCTACCCCAGGACTGAATGTCTAGTCAGGGTTATTGCACTCATCTCCCCCCTTGCTCTCTGCCCTACTACTTTCCGTTTGTGTAACTATTAAGCCTTTTACTCAATCTCAGCTGTACTTGAAATCATTAATGAGCCTTGCATCCATAATCTCTGCTTGTAAGCTATTCAGCAGCTCAATCACTTCCTCTGTACAGTAAAACTTTCTCACATCCCTTCCAAATCTCCCACCTGCCAGCTTCCACTCATGTCCCCATGTTCTTGATTCACCAGTCCTGCTAAATATTTATCATTCCTTTCAGGAACCTAAAGGACTCTGCCATATCTCCCCTCTTCACTGTGATCTCCAGCAAATTCAGGGCCCTAAGCGGATTCTCATGAGATCTTCCCTGCTGGCCCTGAATCACTTTGGTTACCATATGCTGTACTATCTCTAGCCTGTTTTGTCTTTTCATAGGTGGGGGCTCCAGAACTGAGAGGAGTATTACAGATACTTTTTGAACTGATCAAAGTCCACCAAGTAAATCTTCAGATTTTTTGTGTAAGGACTTTTAATAATTAATGATTACAGAAAATACTAGTTAGAGAGGAACTAGAAGATTCTAGGCAATGAGCCTAACTTCAGTGGTCAGTCTGATATCATTGTCCACAATTAAGGACACGGTGGCATAACTACAAGGAAATGGAGTTTTAGGTGACAGTTAACAAGGCTTCAGAGAGAGAGAGAAGGTCATGTAGTAGTAGTAATAAGTAAGTAGTAAAAATGTTTTATTCATAAAATAAGAACAGGGATGGACCTCTATTGAGTGAAACTCATTTTCAGTGAGGGTCCCTTGACTGCACATTCCATGTTATACATAAGTACATAAAAAGACAAATAAAAACAATTAATTTCAAGCATACAGACATACGAGACCAGGATATTTACAATCAATGCAAAAATTACCAGTGCTTATCCAATTTTACAAATTTTACAAATAAATAACATAACAGAGACACTTTATTTAAACATGAAGACAGCAATTCAGGATTTACAATCTCCCAAATTATGCAGATGTAAATGCAAATGCTTATGTTCTCATTGTTAAGCAGCATACTTTAGAAGCTTTTGTTAAGTTAGTAAAGCATTTTTTATGGATCCTAAGTGGATTGGTACATGTAACCCTCACAATTGTAAGGGTAGTTGCTAAACCAACCTAGTCATTTCTTTAATGAAATCACCATGAGGACAGAAAGGAAGGGCATATTATGCAGCAGGTCTGAATCATATAATATACATGAGCCTGATATTCAAAAGTTTGCACAGGCACAAGTGGGTGTTTGCCCTCGCAAACCCAGTGTTGCACCCGAGCATGATATTCAATGAGGTGGTTGTGCAGGCAAACACGGTTAGCACCCACACAAAACATAATGTATGCAGGTGGGCAAAGGGAAAGGCAGGAACAGGAATAGCCACACGACTCTATATTCAGCACATTTGTGCTGTGCAAATGGGTATGGAATGGTCCATTTGCGCCGTGCAAATACCGTTGACTGACATCCTGTCTTACTCCAGACAACCCTAGCAAATGCCAGAGCTACTACAGCCAACTACCACATCAGCCAGTGGGGGAGCACACCTGCTTCCTGTTCCTCAGAGGTCCCACCCCCGCTGATCGCTGGCCTGGTAAAACATAATTGTATCCCTGGTAGCCCGTGGTCCCCCCCCCACTCCTGATCACCATCCCAACAGTTGGCTGGAATGTCCCTGGTGCCAGTGGACCCTCCGGCCTCCGATCACCTGTCCCTTAATATGGGGCACTGTCCCTGGTGTCTAGCATTCCCTCCACCCCCTGATTGCCATCCCAACAGTTGGATGAAATGTCTCTGGTGCCAGTGGACCCCTCCAGTCTCCGATCCCCAGCCCCATAGTATGGGGCACAGTCACTGTTGCCTAGCAGTCCCCTCACCTCCTGATTGTCATCCCAACAGTTGGTTGAAATGTCCCTGATGCCAGTGGACCCTCTGATCACCAACTCCATAGCACAGAGCACTATCCCTGGTGCCTACCATTTCACTCCCTACACGTCAATTGCCTGCCTGTATACAACAAAAATACCCTTATGTCCGTTGGACCTACTGTCTTTGTACTCCAGTCCCATGTAACCCCCTGCAATACCCTGGTGGTCAGTGGCCCCCCATCCAACAATCCCAGTCCCCATAGGCATAGGACATTTCTCTGGTGGTTAGTGGGCCCCCCAGTGTGCAATTGCCGGTCTGGTATGAATGTACTGCAGCTAACTATAAGCGAGCAGAGAACTGCTTCAGCAAGTATGACACATGCACACAATAGCACAATGTCCCCAGTGATGGAAGGCATTCTGCCATTGGTCCCCATCCCAGTAGCACTGGATGCCATCCCTTGCATCTAGAGCCCCCCAACACTCAGTGCACTGACCACCCACCCAGCCAACCTCTCCTTACCACAGGCACCAGTGCTGTAGCACACATACAGTGACTGGCACAGCCCTCCTCACATCTTCTCAGGCCAGCCACCATATGACAAGGCAGGGAGCATGCAGGCTATGTATAACGCAAGGTGCACATCCTTTGTACTGTACTGTATGTTCTATACATAGGCCACATTCTCCCTGCCTTTTTATTTGATGGCTGACTGAGGAGGTGTGAGGGGGACTGTGCCAGTTGCCATATCTGCACCAAGGCAATGGTGCCTGTAGTATGGGGGCCTTGGCTGGGTGGGTGTTTAGTGCACAGGGTAGTGGGGGGATCCTAGATGCCAGGGATCGCATCCAGTGCTACTGGGCCATGGACCAGTGGGTGGCGGTCCTTCCAGTCACTGGTGACATTGCCTTATTATGCATAAGTGTCATTCTTGCTGGAGCAAGTCTCTGTTTCCTTATAGCTAGCTGCAGTACATTCATACCGGATGGGGATTGCACACTGGAGGGGCCCACTAGCTTCCAGAGACATGCTGTGTGCCTACGGGGATGGGTATTGGTGGATGGGGGAGACCACTTACCACCAGGGTATTGTGGGGTGTCACAAGGGGCTGGGGTAATGAGACCAGGTGGTCCAGTGGATGCAAGAGTATTTTTGTTGCATACAGGCCGGCGATCAATATGCGATCAATGTGCAGAGGGAAACGTAAGGTATAAGGGACAGTGTGCTGTACTATCGGGATGGTGATCGGAGACTGGTGGAGGGTCCACTTGCACCAGCGACATTTCAACCAACTGTCAGAACAGTAATTAGAGGGGGTGGGGAACTGCTAGGGACCAGTGACTGTTTTTTACTTCTCTAGGACAGGGCGATTGGGATGGGGGTGGTACCGTGCAACCTTCCACTGCTACCCCATCTAAATGAGCACATAATGGGCATGCAAATGACTCCTTAGCACCTTGTATGCCCAATGGGCTCATTTGCATGGGTCTCTCTCGAAATTGTGCCTAGCATTATTGGGCCTGGTGGTGGTATTCCCTGTATAACAGGGATCCTTGTCAGGGCAGCACTACTTGACTTAGCACTGTGCCCTTATATTCAGTTGGGAAGCGCCAATGAGCTCTCCAACTGAATATAGCATACTCGGATCCCTTGGCAATGGCAAAGTATAGCACAAAGCTTTGCATTCTGTTTTCCCCATTTTTGAATATCAGGGTCCGTATTAAAGTAATGCATTGGATAATTTACCACAGAAAATACTCACAGATAAAATTAGTAAACTGGAGTTAGATGATAACGTATTTATTTATTTGTTAAATTTTAATACCCGGGTAAGCACGCTGGGCCCCGAAGGTCCCTTTTTCAGGGGTAACCCGGGGAATTACATGGAATAATACATGGGGTAGCATACAGCACAGGTACATTACACTAGACAGCGAGGAACATAATACATAGTAGTTTTTCAGCAGTTACATTTAAGAGGTAAGACATAGTAGCTTTTTAGCAGTTAACATTTCCTGGGTAAGCTCTACAGATGGGGTGCAGTGCTATATAGATGGGGTGCAGTTATAGTCGCTATTTCCATATGAGGGAGGGTGGGCTTCCACTTAGGAGCCTCTCACTTTAGCAGTTGCATATGGAGGTGACCATCATTTGAGCCTTCAGCCTTGTGCAGAAGGTGTGGGTAGAGGTAGCATCCTGAACACCAGGGGGCAGGGAGTTCCATAGGGTGGGCGCTGTGATGGCGAACGACTTACCCCCCGCCTTGGTTCTAACCCTTGGCACTGCGAGGAGGGCTCTGTAAGTTGTTCTGAGGAGCCTAGGATTTCTCTTTTGGGCAATGAGTCCAGTGAGGCTGGGAGGAAGGGATGGGCTGAGTAGTTTATGAGTGTGGCAGAGTAGGGTGTATTGGAGCCGGGCCTCCCAAGAGGGCCAGTTTAGTTGGGACAGAGTGTCACAGTGGTGAGCCCAGGAGCTGGATAGGGTGGTGAAGCGAGCCACCTTGTGATAGAGAACTTGTAATCTGTTCATCTCTTGTTTGGCAGCTCCCTGTATCACCGGGGCTGCATAGGAGAGGGTAGGGAGGAGGACGCTTGTGGCGATGGAGGCCCTGACCGTGGGTATCAACTGGTCTTTCAGCCTATACAAGGTCCCGAGTTTGGTGTGAATATTTTTGGTTACCTGATTGACATGATCCTTGAGGGAGAAGCACTGATCCAGGGTGAGGCCAAGGTATTTTATCAATTCAACCACCTCAAGTCTTTTTCCTGATTTGGTCATCAGCCTGAGATGTGGACTTCTGTCCTGGCCGAGGGTTCTAGGGCCAAATAGCATGGACTTGGTCTTGTTAGGGTTAATGATCATTCTGTTGGTGACAAGCCATTGCTCAAGGGAACCCAGGTCTTCCTGTAGCCCGGAGCAGAGATCTCCCAGATTAGAGGAGGGGCGGTATATGACTGCGTCATCTGCATACTGTACCACTGAGCTACCCCCACAGTGTTTACTGAGATTGTTTTTGAAAAGAGAGGAGAGAAGGGGGCCAAGGATAGACCCTTGGGGCACCCCATCCATTAGGGGGAGAGGCTCCAACAGGGAGTCTTTCCATTTTACCCTCTGTGTCCTCCCTGTGAGGTAGCTGTTGAACCACGATAGGGAGTGGCTGTCTAACCTGACCTGGCTCAGTTTTGTAAGGAGCAGGTTATGGTCTACAAGGTCAAAAGCCTTGGAAAGGTCAATGAAGACTGCCCCAGTGGGGGATCCCTTGTCCAGTTCTCTAAGAACATCAGTGGAGAACTTGATAAGCATGGTGTCAGTCCCATGATTGGTTCTGAAACTGTGCTGGAAGGGGGCAAGTAAATGGTGGAGCTCTAGGTAGTCCCAGAGTTGTCCGCAAATTAGTCTCTCTTGAATCTTACCAAGGCTAGATAGCAGGGAGATGGGCCTGTAATTGTTGGTAGTCTCCCTTGAACCACCCTTGTGGATGGGGACTACATGGGCCAGTTTCCATTGTTCCGGGATGGCACCTGCGATAAGGGAATGACTGAGAAGCCAGGTGAGGGGCCTGGCGAGTGCAGGGGCCCCTTCCCTTAATATGCGGGGGGGATGCCATCGGGTCCCATAGCTCATGACATTTTGAGGGACTTTAGTAACGGGAGGACTTCATTTGGTCTTACAAGCTGGATGTGGAAGGTTGGGCGGTCCAGGCTTTGGGGGATGGGATCATTCGAGAATGGGAGAGGGGTGGCAAGTCCGCTTTGAGCAGGTCCAGGTTTGTGAACTGGTGGTTGAGAGCCATGGCGATGCTAGGGTCATCGTTAGTTAATTGGCCATTGACCTCTATGGGCAGTGAGCAGTCTTCCGCTCCCCTTATAAGCCTGTTTATGTGAGCCCAAAAGAGTCTAGGGTTGCCTAGGTTCTTTTCTGTAGATCTGTGAGGTAGTCTCGTTTGGCCACTTTGATGGCCAGTTTGCATTATTTCTCAGCGTCTTGTAGAGGTTTAGGTCAGCCGATAGGAGGAGAGCTTGTATTTTTCCAAGCAGTGTCCCTAGTTTTCATCAGTGTTTTCACTTGAGGGGTGATCGACTTGTAGCAGCTCCCCTTGGTGTGGAATTTCATCAAAGGGGCCAAGCAGTCAGCAACCATAATGATGACTCCCTGGAAGAAGGCCGTAGCCTCTTCCAGTGTGGGGAGTAGTTTGATTGGGCTCCAATCAATCCCGTCTAGGCAGCCAATCAAGTGTTCAGGTTGATAGTTTGAGTAGTTCCGTGTCACGAGTATTCACGGGGGGATTGGGGAGTGATCACTCAGGGCATCCGCTAGGGTGCCAGCCACCTTTATATTGGTGGGTTTGCTAGTAAGCACTCAAGCAAGTGTGGAATGGTTACCCATTTTGTAGTTCATTCGGGTGGGCCCTGTGATAACCTGCATAAGGTTAGCTTCCTGAACCAGCCCTAGTAGGGAGGAATTGTTTTTCGGGGCCCAATTCAGATTGAAGTCCCCCAGGATGATTAGCTCAGAGGTGACCTCATCAGAGATGTCCCTTAGGGCCGCCTCCAGAGATGAGCGCGCATTGGTTGGGGGGTTGTATACGCAGCCAATGTTGAGATGCTTACATGGGCCAAGGGTGATGCGAACGAAGATCAATTCATCTTCCATACTAGCGGCCTGTAGCAGTTTGACCTGCACTGAGTTAAGGGTGTCTTTTGTGTAGATTAGGACCCCTCCACCCCTTTTCCTAAGTCTATCTTGTCTATGGGAGAGGTATCCTAGAGCTGCAACCTCATGGGAGGGTATGTGAGGCTTGAGCCAGGTTTCCAATACAGCCAGGATGTCCGGGTTGTACTGGTCCAGCCAGGCTGGAAGTTCCTGCATCTTGGGTTTCAGGCTACATATATTCATGTGCGCAATCCTCAGGCCCTTATTGGCCGCCCAGTGTGGGTCCACCGGGGAGGAGACCAGAAGATCATAAGAAGGGGGACCAGGATTTGGTTTGATGTCCCCTGCCATGAGCAGGAGGGTAGCAAAAAGGCAAAGAGAAGGAAGCTGACTGAGGGGTAAGGACTTAGTCCAGAGTCTCCATTTAGCAGTGAGTAGAGTTGAGTACAGGATGCCTCTCCTGCAGAATACATGGGCAGTCAGAAGCACCTCCATGTTATTAAGAGGGAGGGTGTAGTGGTCCCAAGAATGTCATGGGGGAATGTCCAGTTTGGGGGGACTTCTCAGGTCCTGTTCTCCTGTGCTTATAGTCCCATCTGCCCAGTGTAGGAAGAGGAGGTACAGGACGGCTAGTAGGAGCCCTCTATTTGGGCAGCCAAGAGAGGGGGGTCCAAGCATGGAGGGCATCATGCTGGTGAGGAGGCCGGGTGGGGAGGATGGATGGATGGGCGGTAGGGATGGTTGGGTCCCTGGGAATAAGTTCCCCATAGCCCACCATGCTCAACTTAAGAGTAACAACCAGCCTCGTCAGACACAGAGTCCCTGACAGATCAGGTCAGTGGTGTGGCCAGGAATTACTACAGTGAGCTGCTGGTCAGCAGTACCCAAACTTATAGGGTATCAGATGTCTTACCCCAGGGATAGATGTGACAGCGTATTGGAGGGAGGTGATCTTGGTAGTGCTTGTTACTTTAGAATCCTCCTGGAGATGAGTTTAAGCGCTGCTGACCTTTAGGTCAGCAGGCGGGTTGGACACAGGAGCTGTCTATGCTCGAGGCCGGGCACGCTTGTGTTAAGCAATAGGGGGAGGTAATCTAGCTGGAGATACAGTGTTAATTAGGTAATCAGGCAGTTAAGGGTGCACCTATATATGTACTGAAAACCATACCCCTGAGGTAGAGTTGAAATCACATTTATATGACGCATGGGAAAAATAGAATAACATGCAATTTACAAGACATAACTGGATTACTATAGTGCTTAATAATCACTTAGATTCTGCAAGTACAGCAGCAGCAGCTGTAATTTCTGACTACCTAGTTTATGATACAACTGGCAGTTTTGTGGGTAGCAGGCAATTTGGTAGGGAGAGACAGAGATACTTCCCCGAGTTGCACAGTAATTTGCAGGTGGTGCAAAAAGGTTGGGATTAGAGAAAGCAGGTGCAGTGATGGCTAAACACCACTAGAGGGGGTATTGGAGTTTTGTATTGGGCACGGTAGCCAGAAGGTCCTTTTGTTATAGTGGCCACTAGTGGACAGCTGTAATAACCTGCAAATGGAAAAGTCACCTGATAGGTTAATTACAGTCAGGTGCTTTATCTTATAAAAAGGAGTGACGGAAAAGGGTGGTGGTGGGGCAGCGGGTAGCATCGGCTGCCCCACTCGTCCTGGTCTCCTTTACCTGTGCAGATTTTTCAGTTTGAATTCCACACCTTTTGCAGGGGGCGATCAGCATGGGGCTTGGGAAGAGTCCATCGGCAGTGGGGGAGGGCTGCTCGGTTGCCCTCTTGACCCAGAAGGCTCCCGGGGAGCAGGTTTGTCTCTGTGCAGATTTTTCAGTTTGAATTCCGCACCTTTTGCAGTGGGCGATCAGCGTGGGGCTTGGGAAGAGTCCGTCGGCTGTATGGGAAGGCTGCTCGGTTGCCCTCTCGACCCAGAAGGCTCCCGGGGAGCAGGTTTGTCTCTGCAGAGAAAGAGGAAAAAGGTGAGGCTTTTATACAGATCCTACACAAAGCAGCAGACTAAAGGAGCATTGGGGGTGGGGATCACATATTCAATGCAGTTAAGGTTATTTTAGTCCAGCCCTTGTTAAGCTCATTATAGGACTTTCTAAACAAAGAGGGCTCAGGTGGAGACAAAGCAGTTTTTGCAGGCACTGGGGTTTGTAAGGTTAAAAGGTGCAAAGGCAGTAGAAGTTTAGCAACTTGGGTAATCAGGAAAATATTTTCTCTGGCACTACAAGTTTCACTGATTCAGTTTAAAATAAAGGTCACGGTCACAGAAGGCACTGGGTTTGTAAGGTTAAAAGGCAAAGGCAGTAGAAGTGAGCAACTTGGGTAATCAGGAAAATATTTTCTGGCACTACAAGTTTCACTGATTCAGTTTAAAATAAAGGTCACAGTTACAGAACGAGCTTACTGTGGCATTTGATGTTTCACTATTAAGGTGCTCTGCTACTTCCTTACAATTCACAAGTATACAGGGAGAAAACCTGAGGGGAAAAAAACAATCAGCACTCGTGTGGTGACTGAAAATAAAGTTTAGGCTTTCAGTAAAAATGACGCTCTGCCATTTGCACTCCTTGCTTGTCCTGGTCTCCTTTACCTGTGCAGATTTTTCAGTTTGAATTCTGTGCCTTTTGCAGGGGGTGATCAGCGTGGGGCTTGGGAAGAGTCCGTCGGCAATGGGGGACGGCTGCTCGGTTGCCCTCTTGACCCAGAAGGCTCCCAGGGAGCAGGTTTGTCTCTGTGCAGATTTTTCAGTTTGAATTTTGCGCCTTTGAGGGGGTGATCAGCGTGGGGCTTGGGAAGAATCCATCGGCAGTGGGGGAGGGCTGCTCGGTTGCCCTCTTGACCCAGAAGGCTCCAGGGGAGCAGGTTTGTCTCTGTGCAGATTTTTCAGTTTAAATTCTGCGCCTTTGAGGGGGCGATCAGCGTGGGGCTTGGGAAGAGTCCATTGGCAGTGGGGGAGGGCTGCTCGGTTGCCCTCTCGACCCAGAAGGCTCCCGGGGAGCAGGTTTGTCTCTGTGCAGATTTTTCAGTTTGAATTCCGCGCCTTTTGCAAGGGGGTGATCAGGGTGAGGCTTGGGAAGAGTCCGTCGGCTGTGAGGGAGGGCTGCTCGGTTGTTCTCTCGACCCAGAAGGCTCCCGGGGAGCAGGTTTGTTACTTATAAATAGATACTGTATTTCCACTCCAATGCCATCATCAGATTCCAGAACACCTGTCAGAATTCTTAAATGAAATAGGTCCTTGCCGAAACATATTTGAAAAGCTCAGAATGCTTCCTTAATTTGACTGTGTTCATTAGAATATCTTTTCTAATGGCAGATCAAGCCATTGAGAGGGAATATAAGCCCAAAATCAAACTTTCAAAAGTTATTTTATCAATAAAATGCAAATATGTTAGTGATAAGATCTACCTTGCTAGATAAGTCTCATATTTGTATAATTTGCAATGGCTATATGCTGGTTACAGATATCAAATAGCCTGCCAGTGACCACTACTAGACAGCAAGGTTATTTTGGATTTTAAGAAAAAAAAATTATATAAATATAAAAAAATTCTAAAAGATATTTTATACAGGATTTGCTGTGTGTGTGTGTTTGTGTGTGTGTGTGTGTGTGTGTGTGTACATGCACCAGGCTTAGCTGGGAAGACCTCTCAGGCTTGGAGGTAGAATAAGGTGGCAGCCTGGACGGTGGACGTAGAGGGCAGGAAGATGGTGTGGGCTGGCAATATCCAACAATGTTTAACAATTGATTAGTTTTACTATTGCTTCATCTGTCTTCACTGCTACAAATTCAGAACATTGGTAAAACATTAGACCTGCAGAACACAGTTCACTCTCAGGAAAAACGTTGTTGTGCTAGTCAAGTGGCATAGAAAGAAGATGGAGATAGGGTAATGCAATCTTCTAGAATTAGAAGAGATAATCCAAAGCATTATCAGGTTAGTCACAGGCACCGAGAAGGAAACTGAATGAATAGTCCAAAATGTATCACACATTGTAGGTTCCACTCACTGTAGCATGGAAAGGGTTGAAACTTGGTCAGTAATATTTGTAAAACACTAAAAACTGGACAGCAGAAATGGAGGTACAGAATGAGGAAGATATTGCTTTAGAGGAGCCTGGATTCAGAGACACTACTACTGAGTATGTAGCCAGCATTGATAGTGGTAGTAGCAGCAGTTCAAGGAAGGGGGTGAAGGTGGAGGAGTAACAGGAGGTACCTAAACTAGTCAATACCAAACCAGTGACATTAGTGATGTGACACTTGTTTAGAATGGATAAAGAATTGTTGATGCATGTAATATGTCTTATAAGTACAGCAAGGATGAGTTTAGGCTGAGTAAGGAGGGCACATGACTGGGAATATCTACAGTGAGATGGCATGGCAAAGCCTTTGGTTATGTTGCGTAGGTCTAAGAATTAGAAGGGGTGAAAGTACATAATTACACCATCAGCAGGCAGTGATGATGATTAACAGGAACAGAAAAATGGTGTATTTATTTATTTATTTATTGCCCACCAGGATGAACCACTTGCTACAGTTTCTCCCAGTGATATTTTGCTGGATACTACAGGAAGACAATTCAAGCCAGTGAAACTTACCCCTATTAATCACAAAGAAAATGGTTATATCTTCATCAGAGTGATTCCTCCTGATGTGCAGCAATGAATTTATTTAAAGATTTTTACCAGACTAGCATAAAGCTGCGAGCACCTTGTCTTCAGGTATATCCTGGGAGCAGGGGACACTGGAGCAATACTGAATAACCCACACCTACAAACTCCAAAAAAAGTCTGTTCACTCTGCTCACTCTGCTTGAAAAAGTAAATACATTATTAAAGTGCAGACAAAGATTCAGACAGTGCGAAAACAAGCTACTGGCCACTCGCCTGGCATATCGACTCAAGCAGAATCTTCATCAGGGGGCATCAGAGGGTGTTATCTTTTTCAAGCAGAATGAGCGGAGTGAACAGACTTTTTAGGAGTTCATGAGTAAGGGTGATACTTTTGTTCCTGTATGTAGTTTCTATGTAGGTTTGACAATACCACATCACTGACACTGGCCCAGCACCAATGGAATTGCAGTTCCTCAGCTGTTTTGGATCTATGCAATACAGAATAAACAGGATGCAAACGTAAGGTGCCAAAATTTCCTGATCAGCACAGGCAACATACAAAACTATATACAGGCTGAACAGCTGTATATAGTAATAAATATGCAAAAACATACGAAAAGTATTTGAACAAATATTTAAATCACAGGCAAGGGGGTAGTGGTAACGGGACTAACTGTATGAAAAATGTAAGTATATAAGCTGTTTCTTGCAAAAAGAAGTTCAGAAACAAGGTTGCTGCAAAAAAGTGCAAAAACAAATATTAAATCAAAAAGTATTGCAGAGAGATAGGAGGTCTGATGCAGAAACAGACTTATGTTGTTCAGAGAGAAGGTTATAGGCATTCCTTTTGTACAGCACTCTAGACTTGAGATACTTCTTATGAATGGAATCAATTAGAAAGTTAGTGTGTTTGTCTGAGTTGGCTAAAGTGAGTTGTTATCTGAGCAGTTATCTAGGTGTTAATCTCAGGTGGCTGAAGGGGATTGTTATCTGTGCAATTTAACTAAGTGTAGAAAGATCTGCTAAGTAGGGGGAGTGGCTTAGCTAGAAGGAAGCCAGATTTAAATACTGCCCTAGATACTGTAGCTTCTGCCAGAGAATTGGCAGAGAACACCAGGACACAGAGCTGCTGTTGTGACTGGACTTCTCTACTGGGACTAAAGAAGTATAACTCTACTACTGGGACCTTTAATTTAGGGGAAAAAATAAGTTAGTGTGTTTGTCTGAGTTGGCGGAAGTGAGTTGTTATCTGAGCAGTTATCTAAGTGTTAATCTTATGTGGCTGAAGGGGATTGCTATCTGTGCAATTTAACTAAGTATATAAAGATCTGCTAAATAGGGGGAGTGGCTCAGATAGAAGGAAGCCAGATTTAAAGCCAGATTTAAACACTGCCCTAGATAGCTTCTGCCAGAGAATTGGCAGAGAACACCAGGACAAAGAGCTGATGTTGTGACTGGACTTCTGTACTGGGACTATATTGCCCTCCTTCCCCCCTCCCTCCTCCCTCCCCACCCAAAGCCAGTTCTGCTTTTATAGGCACAGGATTTGACTGACAACAGGAGCTTCCTGTTTGGGAACAGGAAGTGAGTGATCACAGAGCCACCAAAGACTCACCATCCTAGAAGGACAAGAGTAGCTCTCCGTCCTCCCCAGCTGCTGCAGGTCTGCCTCTGAGCAAGTAAGGGAACTACTGAGAAATATAGGATCTTCTTGTCTCAGAACAGGAATATCAGGAGCTTAAAGGACACAGAGGAAGTAAGCAAGTAGGGAGAAAAAAATAAACAGAGGAAAGAGTAAGGATTCCAAACAACAGTGAAGGGGCCAGAAATAAGACATGATAGGAGTGGTGCAGTGCAGTGGCTGTGGAGCAGTAGTCTTCCTGGAGATGTTCTGGAGGATGCGGTGTTGTCCCATCTGCAGGCACCTCTCTGGGCTGAGGGAGGAGATTGCTCATCTCCAGGCTGAATTGGCCAGGATTTGTGGGACCTCCTCTCCCATCCAGGGACCACCAGGGCCACTGCCATTGCCTCAGAGGTTGCCAAGAAAGAGGAGTGGTTGGACCACAGTGGCTCAGGGAGGTGAGGGTGGTGGAACAGAGGTGCATCCCTCCAGTTGTACTTCTCCACAATTCATATGCCGTTCTGGCAAAGTGTGGTTCCTCTATGGAGGCACCCACAGTGGAGACCAAGGAGGATGCTGGGAACCTCCACAAAGGAGACCCACAGGAGGGTGGCATGGGAGCCCACAGGGAAAGGAAACAACTCCTGGTGGGGGACTCCATTGTTAGAAAGGTAGAACTGAGGAAGGAAGGGGAGAGGGAAGTAAGATGCCTGCCTGTCACCATGGCTTGAAGGGACAGTGAGTGAATCCTCAGGATCACCAGAGCAGCTACACAGGGGAGGGAGCTGGATGTCATTGTCCACCTAGGAACAAATGACCTGGCTAAGAAAGGGATCAGAGCAGTGCAGGAAGAGTTTGTGGAGTTGGGGAGGGGACTTAGACAAGTAGCATGCATGATAACCTTCCCGGAGGTGCTGCCTGTCTATGGCATAGGTGAGGCTAGGGTGTTCCACACCATGGGATTCAATCAGTGGTTGAAAAACTGGTGCAAAACTGAGAGATTTGGCTTCATTAGGACTGGGGGTCCATCTGAAGTGATGCAGGCCTATACTGGCGTGATGGTCTGCATCTGTACAGGAGGGGAACCAGGAGCCTAGGTGATAGGTTTAAATGCTTCATTGGCAAGCATTTAAACTAGCCAAGAGGGTAGGCACTGGAAAGAAGCAGGGAAATCCTAACCCCCTCCCAAAAAAAAGTCAGGGTAGTAAGTGAGGTAAACACCGAGTTAGAGATGTCGATAGGGAGAAGGACAGGGGTAAATGGAGAAAGTGACAAAGGCAATAAGGACAGGGATGGGGAAAAAAGGGGTAAGGCCATCAGG
The DNA here is from genome assembly GCA_016271365.2 of Neoceratodus forsteri. NCBI lineage: Eukaryota > Metazoa > Chordata > Ceratodontiformes > Ceratodontidae > Neoceratodus > Neoceratodus forsteri. The sequence continues at coordinate 408,469,133 of CM028133.1, read as the reverse complement.
AAATGGAGGGTAATGAGTACCAATGCCCATAGTCTGGGCAACAAGCTCCCTGAACTGGTGGCCTTGATGGAAGAAGGATGCTTGGATATCTTAGCAGTCACAGAAACATGGTACACAGAGAACCATGACTGGGATGTTAACATACCAGGGTACACAACATACAGGAGAGACAGGGAGAGGAGAAGAGGGGGAGGAGTAGCTCTCTATGTAAGGGAAGGGATAAAGGCAACTGAACAAAAGAGTAAACAGGGAGGAGAGGAGGCACTGTGGGTCACCTTAGCGATTGGAAATGGCACCACAATCTGCACAGGGGTTGTATACAGACCCCCATGTCAGGGGGAGGGAATGGACAAGGATATAACAGAAGGCATTCTTAGGATGGCAGAGAAAGGGGAGATACGGTTGATGGGAGACCTGAATATGCCAGATGTTAACTGGAGAACATCTGCTGCAGCCACATCCAAGAGCAGGGCCATTCTCGATGCCCTACAGGTGGCATGCCTCAGACAGCTAATTTTGGAGCCCACTCATGAGGGAGCAATCTTAGACCTTGTACTCACAAATGGAGACAGTGAGAGGATCTCAGATCTAGAAGTGGGTAGCCATCTGGGAACAAGTGACCACCAAACAGTGTGGTTCCTGATAAACTCAGCTGCAGAGTCAAGCCATACAAAAGTGAGGGTACTGAACTTCAGGAGGGCTGACTTTGGCAAGATGGGAGAGTGCCTTAGAAAAGCACTAGCAAACAGGCTAGAAGGAGGGGTGGAGCAACAATGGGGAAACATCAAAACTGCCATCACAGAGGCAGCAAGCCTTTGTGTGAAGCAAATAAACAAATCAAAATGAAAGAAAAAGCCACTATGGTTCTCAAAAGAGGTGGCAGGGAAGGTCAGGGATAAAAAGATAACATTCAGGAAGTATAAGGAACCACATAAGGAGCAGGACAAAGAGCTGTACCAGTTAAGACAGAAGGAAGCAGGGAGGAAAGTCAGAATAGCAAAGGCCCAAACTGAGGAAAAGATAGTCAACTCGGTTAAGAAGGGGGATAAAATATTTTATAGGTACATCAGGGAGTGTAGAAAGACAAATGGAGGGATAGTGAGGCTGAGTAGAATGGACGGTGGGTGGGCAGAGAGGGGCAGTGAAAAAACAGGGATATTGAATGAATAATTCTGCTCAGTATTCACAAAAGAGGAGGAGGGGGAGGTGCCTAATCCAATTAACAGAAGCACGAAGCACTCTGGATAGGCGAGACAATCCCATTCCTTTCACAGAAGAAAGGGTTCTGAAAGAACTCCTAAAACTGAAGGTGGACAAAGCAATGGGGCCTGATGGAATTCACCCCAGAATTCTAAAAGATATAAAGGGAGAACTAGTGAAACCACTGACTACCCTTTTTAACAAATCATGGGAGGATGGTGTGGTACCTGAGGACTGGAGGAAGGTGGATGTGATACCCCTTCACAAAATTGGGACCAAGACAGAGGCAGGAAACTACAGACATGTCATTCTGACCTCTGTGGTAGGAAAAGTGATGGAATCACTTCTGAAGGAAAGAATTGTTGAGTACCTAGAGGTCAGTGGGGCACAGGACCCAAGGCAGCATGGATTCATATCGGGAAGTCATGTCAGATGAATCTAATTGATTTCTTTGACTGGGTGACCAAAGTAGTAGACCAGGGCGGAGCTGTGGACATGGCCTACCTAGACTTTAGCAAAGCATTTGACAGAGTCCCACACAAAAGATTAATAGTCAAATTAACCAGCCTGGGAGTGGGTCCCAGGGTGGTAACCTGGGTAAAACATTGACTGGACAACAGGACACAGAAGATAATTGTAAATGGAGTCCACTCTGTAGAAAAGGGGTTACTAGTGGCACTGCAGGGTTCAGTACTGGGTCCAGTCCTTTAATGTCATTATAAGTGACATTGCAGAGGGACTGGAAGGAAAAGTATGCCTCTTTGCAGATGACACAAAGATCTGCAACAGGGTTGATACACTAGGAGGTGTGGAAAGGATGAGAAGGGACTTGGCAAGGTTGGAGGAATGTTCAGAAGTATGGCAGCTTGGATACAACACAAAGAAGTACAAAATAATGCACCTGGGAAACAAAACCCCAGGGGAAGATTACACAATGTGGGGGGGAGCTAGTAACAACAACAAAAAGGGAAAGGGACCTGGGGGTAATCATATCAGATGACCTTAAGGTGGGCATGCAATGTGAGAAGGCAGTAGGAAGGGCTGGGGGATACTGGAATGTATAGGGAGAGGCATCACCAGCAGAAAACAGGAAGTTATTATCCTTCTGTACAGACAGTTGGTGAGACCCCATCTGGAGTACTGTGTCCAGTACTGGAGATCCCATCTCAGCAAAGACATAGACAGGATAGAGGCAGTCCGGAGGAGGGCAACTAAAATGGTGCAGGGTCTACAAGAGAAGCCATACGAGGAGAGACTAAAGGAGCTTAATATGTATACCCTTGAGGAAAGGAGGCAGAGGGGGAACATGATAGAAACTTTTAGGTACCTCAGTGGAATCAACAAAGTCCAAGAGGGTAGCATCTTTCAGAAAAAGAGATGTGCAAGAACAAGGGAACACAATTTGAAGATGGGGGAGGCGGTTCAGGGGCAATATGAGGAAGTATTTTTTCACAGAGAAGCTGGTGGACACATAGAACAGCCTTCCTGAGGAGGTTGTGGGGTCTAAAACTGTGGGAGAATTCAAGAATGCATGGGACAGACATAAGGCAATTTTTGTGGGGGTAGGAAGAAATAGGTTGTTGGTTAACTAGGATCTGCAGCTTATCCTGTAGGTAGGGAAATTGGCAAACTAGGTGGGCCATGTGGTCCTTATCTGCCATCAAAGTCTATGTTTCTATGTAAAGGAACAGTCTAGATGACTGACTAGTCACACATTCAGGTATTTAAATAAGGAGGAGACTTTCACAAGCTGGAAGCTATCCAGGATCCTAAAGACTAGCTTTGATTGAATTCTGGTCAGCTGTTGCCTGGTGCTAAATGTCATAGAGATCACTTTCTTAAAATTTATATTAAGCTAGTTGGTGCAGAACCAGTGCTGACACTACTGAATCCATATTGTAGCTGCACAACCAGCTTGGTGGGTGAGGACTCACCTGCAAAAAGCAATGTGTAATTTGCATACATATGAATATATAAGGAGGCATAAGCAAAGGGGAGTAATTAACTCATTGTACCCAATATCTCCGTATGAAGTCTGAATCATCCATTGAGTCTCTTGATTCAAAATGGCCACCATGGGTAGAATGAATTAAGGAAAATCAGCATCAGGATGGGACCAAGTCAAACCTTGTATTACCCCTGAACTAAAGGAGAGGAGAGAAGCAATCACCTACAAGGACAGCTGGTGATGGTTGGCCAGGTAGGAACTGCACCATTTCACCAGAAGGTCAGATAGATCAGCACCTGAGAACTTATCTAGTAGGAGGGGGTGAGTGTCAAAGGCCACAGCCAAGTGTACAAAAATGGCAGTCGTGAAAAGGCCCTAATCCTTCCCCTTCAGGATGGTATTAGTGAGTCAAAGAAGAGACGTGACAGTGAAGAGGGACTTCCAAATCCAGAATGGAAGGGATTAATGAAGGAGGGTGAGTCAAAAAAGAGGAAGGGTTGAGAGAGGACAATATGCTCCTGGAGTTTAGTTATAGTTGGGGTAAGGAGGTAGGTTGTAGTTTCCTCAAGCATAGGGGTCATCCCCTCTTTGGAGGGTAGGGGCACTTTGCCCTTTTCCAAAAATCAGAATCTGAGTCAAAAGTAAAGGGAAGGTTGAAATGCTCAGAGACAGGACAAGCCGCAGCAGAGGCAGAAAGGTAGAAGAGTCCAGTGTCTTGTCTATGAAAGTTCTAGTGTTTGATTGGTTAAAAGCCAGAAGAGCTGAAATAGTTGCTGAAGGGGAAGTGAAGCAGAAGAAGAAAGAAGATAGGAGTAGCAGAGTAAGCAGGAAGAGAAGAGGTAAAGGAAGGTAGAGGAGTGGGGGTAGTAGAGTGAACACCTTGGCAGAAGAATTTATTAAAAGAGAAGTATACCTGAGCCCAATCAGAGATGGTAGAATCATCCATTTTGAGGACTGGGATAGCAAACTGGGAATGCTGAGGTAGAGGAGAGGAGTAAGTCATCAACATTAAGGTGTCAGAACAATCTCCTGGTCCATTCAAAGGCTCTTTAGTCTATTGACTCCCACAGCTCCAAGAAACAAATCCCCTTCAGCTTCCAACATCAGGGCCAGCAGAAAAGGAGCCAGCCATCTGGGAACTCCCAAAAAGTCAAATGAATCAACTGTTTCTGGTCAAGTTTCTGAAAATGAGCCAGAAATACAAACACAACAGGCCTAAGGCCAAAACATTAGAAAAAGTGATAGTAGAAATGATAGCCACTGGCTTGATGCCATTCTTATTTTGTGAGCAATGCAGTTGCAGTGCCAGGGTACTAAAGGCGTCAAGCTATATGACAGTACAGATTGCATTTAAATAACTTTGCAAAGTATTATCAGCTCAACAGCCTGATGAGACTTTGTTTCAATCTGGCTTCCTAGCATGTTCAGTTTAAGCGTGAATGCATTGCAAGTGCAGTACCTGTAACAACAAGAGTCAGTGAAAGCCAACAATGTTTGCTTGTGTGGTTTTATTATGGTACTGTTTGTTTTGTAGGTGATTCAGAAATATGTTGAGGATAACAGAACTTTGGTTGGGAGAGAAACGAATGTGGAAGGTCTGCGAGTAACACTGCATGTATGCAAGGTATGTGGGTGATAGTGAATGTGTTTGGGTGGTCTTTAAGTGACAGCACATGTGTGTGGGGGATCTTTGAGTAACAGTGCATGTGTGTGTGGTGAATCAGTGAATGTGTGGGGGGTGTATGGATGGCAGTGCATGGGTATAGGCGTGTGTAGGTCAGAATGAATGTAGTGGTGGATCTGATGGTGACAGGTGTGTGGTGGTTCAGGAATGAAACTGTATGTGTTAAGGGGGTCTGTAGTGATTTTGCAGGTGTTTGTGGGGTTTGTGGAGGACAGATCATATGTTCATGTGTGTGGCAGTCAGAGGGCATCTGTTGGAGGGTCTGAGGATGGCAGCGTATGTGGGCTGTGAGGTTGACTGTGCATGTTTGCAGGGGTCTGAAGTGACAGCCCGTATGTGTGGATGGTGGCATTTCATGTGTGTAGACGAGAGTTACATTTCATGTGTGTGGGGTATAAAAAGAGCGTTAGATGTATGTGGGGTGGTAAAGCAGCAAATCATGCTTGAACCCTGTAATTCCTAGCCTGACTTACTGTATGCCTCCAATTATACTACAGCAAGACAAAAGAGGTGACCTTTGTGTTACATTTCTCCACAGATGTGCTGGGAACCGCAGCGTGCATGAAATATTATATAGTGGGGGAAGGAAGGGACTCCTCACTAAACACATTAAAATACATTTTTTGTACACTAACTGAAACTAGGAACAACTAAGAATGTTTCTTAGGGATAGTAGAAAACATAGAATGCTTACTAAGAGGGCTACAAGTTTGGTTCTACGACAGAATCAAACACTTCAATCTTTAGGCGTTCGATTCTTTTGAATAGTAGCAAACTTTTGGGGCAAATAGGTGGACTTTTAGTTTAACTGATCAGCCTTGGTCAAAAAGGTGCAGACCAGGCAAACCAGATGAATTGCAAACTGCAGTTCAAACCTGAAACAGCTAGACAGAGTGTGAGTCTCTGCCTCATTTTGGAGCTAGACTCAGCTCAACATCATGAGCCAGGGTGAAAGCTCACTTGCACACTCCTGGTCAGGCTGATAGGTAGGTCAGGTGGGGCTGTGATTAGTTTCTAACTTGAAGAGCTAGGAAATACCTCACATTATTCCAGAAAGGCAAAGATTCTTCATAAAAGCTTGACCTAACAGCAGGGCTGCTGAAGGAGGAATGTGAATATTTCTAGGAGGAAAAAGAACAAAAACAAGCATTTGTCAATGCCGAATGTTGTCTTGCTGACATTGGCATCAGTAGCGCAGAAGTTGAACAGATGCATAATAGGAATGGCAGTGAAGTATTTATTTATTTATTAGCTTTCGGTAACCGGGTAAGTGCGCTAGGCAACAATACTGCCTATTTTAAGGCACGACCTGGGAGAGTACAAGACAGAATACAGATAAGCACAATTGTACAAATCCATAAATAAAAACAACAACATAGAACATGCAATATAATACAGGTTAGAATACATTTTAGGATAGGTCAAGAAGACAAGTAATATGGGTACAGTAAGAGGCCAGGTAGGCTAGTGGATAAGCTCACACACTAACTGTCCTTAGCCCAACTAGTGAACAAATAACAACTATCACACTATGAAAAATATACCAATAGGTCAGTTCCCAGCCAGGAGACCTAATGGTAGTTAAGTCTAGGTGCATTTGTAGTTTCCAAGGGTGTAACGGTGAGAGAACAGCGAGCTCTTAAAAACACGGTGGGAGGTGGAATTTTTAATCTGCAGGGGGAGCGAGTTCCAGAACTTAGGAAAATTGGAGAATGCCTGTTCACCCATTTTTGTAGCACAGGGTCTAAGAGAGAGCAGTGGGATGGAAGAGGACCTAACTGTGCAGGATTGGGAGACCGGGATAAGCAGATCAGCCAGACAGTCCGGATGAGGTGGTCTAGTAAGGGAGTCAATAAGACACCCAAGGGAGTAAGCCCGGAGGTCATTAGGTGACAGCCAGTTTAAGCAGGAGTAAAGGAGGCAATGATGAGTTAGGCGAGGGGCAGATAAGGTGAACCTACAGATATTGTTGTAGGAAGTGTTCCATTTGCAGAGCACACTTGTAGAGGCTGGGAAAATAACTGGGAGTGCAAATAGGAGCTGAGGAAGAAGTACTCCTCTAGCTACTGATAGTCTGGCTGATGGTGTGAGGGAGTGGCACACGCTGTAGGCAGAGCCAGTTTTTGCATTAACAGCCCCACAGACCTCGTTGACATGGGCTGTAACATCAAGAGCAGGGTCGAGTGTAACCCCGAGATATTTGAAAGAAGAGGTGTTAGTGACCGAGGTTTCATCACTGCAGTGGATCAGGAGCTTAGGAGCCTCAGACGGCACTTTTTCTGAGGATCCAAAAAGCATGGCCTGTGTTTTGCCTATGTTTAGGATTTGATGGTTGTCTGAAAGCCATAATTGAAGAGATTGAAAATCATGTGAAAGTTTGCGGTTAATGTCATCAATTGATTTAGATGAGGAATAAAGAACCAGGTCATCAGCATACATGAGCACGCTACTATGAAGAGAAGGACTGGGGATATCATTAAGGAATAAGGAAAAGAGGAGAGGACCAAGTATGGATCCCTGTGGAACACCACGGGTGATAGGTATGGGGGAGGAGAGAGCCTTATGGAAAGCAACAGCCTGAGTGCAGTTATCCAGGTAACTGCGGAACCAGGATAGGGTAGAGTCAGTGACTCCTAAGATTAGTAGCTTCGTCAGCAGAAGTGGGTGGTGGACCATATCAAATGCTTTAGACAGGTTGATGAAAACTGCACCTGTGAGTAGGCCCTTGTTCATATAACCTTTGACATCACTGGTAAGTAGGGTCAGAGCAGTGGTGGTACTGTGCCCAGCCCTAAAGCCATGTTGACAAGGGGATTGAAGTTTGAACTTGGTAAGGTGCTCTGAAAGCTGTTAATGGACTAATTTCTTGAGAAGCTTGCTGAGATTGGGGAGAAGAGAGATGGGGCGGTAGTTGGACAGTTGTTTATCATCACCCTTCTTAAAAAAGGGGAATTGTTCTAGCCATTTTCCAGACCAGGGGCACTGAGGAAGTGCTGATAGAGAGATTGAAAAGCCTGGTGACGGGCATAGAATGCCAGGTAGCAAACTGTCTAAGTATCCCAGGATGGATACCATCAGGGCCTGGGCCGCCATGAGCCGGTATGGTTTTGAGAAGTTTTAGTACTTCATGGTATGAGACCGGAGTCAGCTCCAGGGTAGAGGGAGTGGAGGTTTTGGAGGAGGCAGCAAGCCGGGCTTTTTGGAGCCCAGCGGATGAGGGAGAAGGTAGCGAGGAAAAGCGGGAGTTAAAAGCATTGGCAATGGTGAGCAAATGGTTACAGTGTGGGTATCATTTATATACATATCAGTAGATGTCTGAGACTTGATGTTTCCAAGAATTTGCTTGATTTGGGGCCAGTACCTTTTAGGGTTGGAGGCAGAGGACATAAGGAAATTCCTGTCATAAGAACTTTTTGCCTGGCGTAATTCCTTTTTACAGTTGTTCCATGAGGCTCTATAGGCTTCAAAGTGTGTACGTAGATGTGAGACCTTCCATGCAGACCACAGTTTATCCCTATGTTTCAGTAGGTGAAGAAGGGGACACATGAGCCATTTGGTAACCTTCCCTTTTACCTTTCGCGTGGTGACTGGGATGTGTTTGTTTTGCAACAAGAGTAGTGCAGAGTTGAAATAGCCTGTGGCAAAGTTAATGTCCTCAGTATAGTAGAGAGGAGACCAGTCAAGTAGGACAAGATCATGAGCGAAGGCATCCACATTAAGGTGGGAGAGGTTGGAGAAGGTTACAACTTTTGAAGGGAAGGAGTGGGAGGAGGTATCCCATATACCATAAACTAAATAATGATCGTTAATGGTGTTCGGGAGTACTTCTGCCAAGGTAATGCATTCCTTCCTATTAGTAAGGATCCAATCAAGTAGGGTGGCACAGGCACCCCCACGTGAGATCCTGGTGGGTTCCTGAATAAGCTTAGAGAGGCTGGACTTGCTAACCATGGAGGATAGGTGAGAGGAGCTATGTCCTGCCCAGTCTAGGTTGAAATCACCAAGACAGATTAAGTCACTTTTCCCTGTAATTGACAGCAAATAATCAATGAATTCACTAAGCCCCAGCCTGGAGTTCCTGGGAGGAATATATATGCAGAAAATATGGAGTTTTTTTAACTCCCCCAAGCAGAAGGAGGGAATGAAGGACCTCGCAGTTAGACAGCGGGGGTGGTCATAGAATAAGATGATGTTCGGGTGACATTTGTGGTAAAGCAGCAGGCCACTGCCTCTTTTTGCACCAGTGTGATCCACCTGAAGCATTTTGTATCCATGAAAGGAGCACTGGGAATCAGTAAATGAGGGTTTAAGCCATGTTTCAGAGATGGCTAAGATATCAGGGCTGTTTACCCTGATCCATGCCTCCAGGTCAAGAAGATTGGCAAGAAGGCTCCTGGTGTTAATGTGAGCAAAGGTGAGACCATCTGTTTGTGGCAGAGAGTGTACAGGGAGAGCCTGTGTGTGATTAGATGCCTGCGCAGGACCAGGATCCACATCACCCTACAGAGACTGACTGGCACTGAGGTGTAAGTAAGTAAGTAAAATTTTATTTTTTAAGCGCTTTTCAGAAATCCAAAGTGCTGTACAGTTGTGCAACATTTAAAATTACAAACATATTATTAACATAACAACAATAAAATCATTCTCCAAATGCTTTCCAAAACAAAAAGGTTTTTAGCTCTGATTTAAAACTCTCGATGGTCAGGCAGCCTCGTATCCGATGAGGTAGAGAATTCCACAGAGTGGGGCAGTGTAAGAAAAGGCACGTGCCCCAGATGTCTTTAAATGAACCCTGGGAATCTCTAGCAAACCCTCGTCAGCAGATCGGAGTGAGCGAGAGGGACAGTAGGGAGTAGGGAGATCTTGTAGATACCGCGGTCCCTGTTCGTGTAGGGCTTTGTAGGTTAGTAACCCGACCTTGAAGGTGATCCGCTACTGAACCTGCAGCCAGTGAAGTCCGCGCAGCACAGGTGTAATATGACTACTTCTAGATCTCCCAGTCAGAAGCCTGGCTGCAACGTTCTGCACCAGCTGCAAGCGGCGGATATCAACCCCCGGTAGCCCTAGGTACAGGGTATTGCAGTAATCAAGGCGAGTGGTCTCAAAGGCATGGACCAAGATAGGAAGATCAGCCAGAGGCACCAGGTGTTTCACCTGGGCGATATTCCTAAGATGGTAAAAGGAAGATTTGACAATGGCCGACACCTGTGATTTTAAGGTCAGGCCGTCATCTGTAATAACGCCCAGATTACGTACCTGGTCTGAGGCTGGGAGCTGGACACCATCAAGCCATATGCCCAATGGAGCCCCCACCCTACAACCCGCCTCAAGGCAACCTGGGTCCACAGCCCAACACCTCATTCTTATCCAGGTTTAACCTCAGCCAGCTGGCACTCATCCAATCTTTGATTTCGGATAGACAGCTATTAAGCATAGAGATCGCATCTTCCTGTCCGTGACTGAAGGACAGATACAGCTGGGTATCATCTGCATAGCAGTGAAAACCCAGACTGTATCACTTAATAATGTCTCACAATGGCAGCATATAAACTGCGAACAACATGGGTGCTAAAATGGAGCCCTGTGGCACCCCACAGGACAGGAAGATGGCGTCAGAGGAATAAATTCCAGTGACAACCCTCTGCCTCCGACCCGTGAGGAAGGATCAAAACCAATGCAGAACTGTACCAGACAGTCCACAATAAAGCCGCAGGCACTCCAGAAGCACACTATGGTCCACAGTATCAAATGCTGCGGAGAGATCAAGAAGGGCTAGAATAGTACGAGCCTTTCGATCTCTCGCAATCAGGAGATCATTTAGAACCCGGACAAGGGCAGTCTCAGTGCTATGTCTTTTCCTAAACCCCAATTGAAGAGTATCATAGACATTGTGATTTACAAGATGGTCATCCAGTTGTAGCGCAACAACCTTTTCAATAACCTTACCCAGAAAGGGCAGGTTAGAGACAGGTCTGTAGTTAGCTAAACAGTCTGGATTCAGTGAAGGCTTTTTAAGGAGTGGTCGAACGACCGCCTCCTTTAGGGGATTAGGGGATCAGGAAAGACCCCCTGCTCCAAAGATTTCCAGATAATTTCAGCAAGGATCGGGCAGATAGTATCTACGCAACCTAATAATAGTGACGTAGGGCCCAGATCCAAACTACAGCTGGTTTGTCATACAGTCTGGACAATCCTCACAATATCCATGAACTCCGGCTTACCAAAGTCAGACCAGGTAACATAGGTGTTTGTTTCCTCTCGCTGATCACCGCAAACCCTTAAAGAGGGAGCTTGGCCGATGCCCAGCCTAATGCTGGCAATCTTATCTGTGAAGAACCGAGCAAGCTCATCACACTTTATTTGTGAAAAATCTCTTCCTGACTGTAGACAGAGTGGATTGCACAGTCTGTCGACAGTCCGAAAGAGTTGAGCTGGTTAGTTCCACGCAGCAGCAATCTCCCTGGACAGGAATTTTGCCTTTTTACGGGTGATTGCTGATTGATAGATACCATAGTGGTCCATCAACCTAAGTCTGCCAGCATCCAGGCCGGATTTCCGCCAAGCCCTCTCTAGCCTTCGCCCCACTCTCCTCAGTTCCTTCAAAGACTCATTGAACCATGGAGTCTTTGGGTGCTGAGTGAGTGGGTGAACACGGACAGGAGCAACTAAGTCCAGGGCCTCACCCACCACCTTATTATAGGCAAAAATGAGGTCCCTTGGACCCATGCACTCACCCGAAATACCCAATAGGTCCAGTACCGCTAATAGATCCTCTGGGGTAACTCCCCTTAAAGGGCAATACTGGACCATCTCTTCAGAGGCAGGCTTATTAGGGGGTGCTCCGAAGCTCAATCTTATGGTGTGATGGTCTGTCCATGCATTCGGTTCCACCCCCAAATGTGTAACCTCCAAATCCAGTAGAAACACTAGATCCAATGAGTGACCCCCTATATGGGTAGCAGTGGTAACTACCTGTGAAAGGCCCAACATAGTCATAAGTTGAAGGAGATTTTTTCAAAAATGCAAGAGTTCATCATCGACACAGGCATTGAAGTCACCCAGTATTAACCATCTGGGCGACTCCAATGCCATGTCGATGATGAAGTCTGCAAAATCCTTCAGGAATTCTCCACCATCACCTGGTGGACGGTAGATGAGGAGAATCCTGAACCCAGCACCTGCTCCCAGGATACATTCAAAGGATCGAGTGTCACTCACTGGCACATCAACAAGACTCAGGTCCATTCTAAAAAAGATGGCTACTCCCCCACCCCTACGATCCAATCTCGGGCGGTGTATCACCAAGAACCCAGCCGGAGCAGCAGAGGCTAGTATAGGACCTGCATTCTCATCAAGCCAGATCTCGGTGATACATGCCAGGTCAGATGTTGCAACAAGATCTCCAATAATTGCAGTCTTGTTCCTAATGGACCTGGCATTACATAACACCACCTGGGTTGGATGGGTTTTCAGGGAGAAGTGCAGTACCTGTCCACAATCTGCGGAGCCCTTGGGTATGGGAATCAGGCAGGGAGGACCCCTCTCCTGATCCCATTTCACCCCAGGGTGTCTCCTAGTCCCAACTACCCCTATCTGCCCACTCATTTCCAATCTCCCACTCTGTCCAGCCCATCCATCCTCGATGCCTTCCCTCACTATCCCGCTGCCCGACACTTACTAAAAACATTGGCAGACAAACGGGGACAGTGAAAAGGATGGAAGCTCTGGAGCAGAGCAGGAGAATAGCACCTGACCGTCGTAAGGCCCTCCTAACACATCTTAAAACAATCAATAAATAACCAAACAAATAAACTAATCAAATTAAGTATCTCACCTTCAAACCCAACCCACCCTCACACAAACAAATAATATTATACTAAAAAACAAACAGCAAAACTATGACACAAATAATAAACAAACAAATTAATAAAAATACTACAGCAGGTTAGGGGAGATACAATTGTCATATCCCATTTGTTTTCTCACCACTATAAAGACAACAAAATCCCCTCAGGAGCTCATACTCCATGAACAGGGTAACATACTATAACTTCATACACTCTCTACCTCTACCCCAACCCCCAATAAAGATAAAAACTAAAAACGCTGAAATTTAAATTATTAAACCCAACATCAGAGTCCAAGTCAGAATGAGTCTACATAATATAAATCAGAGAGGTGGTTAGTAAATCTTCAAAACTGTAAATAAAACCAATAGGTGCAAAATATTGTTTCCAAGCAGAATCTCTCACTAAAGTGTGAGAGTAAATGCAAAGCAGCTGCAATCTTTAAATCCCCAGGCACTCTCACTACCCGGAGAAAAAGGCACATTCGGGAGTCAGAGCACAGAAAGATCTTAAGGCAGCCGGTGTCTTCAAATCTTCAGGCTCTCTCACAACCGGGGAGGTCAAAGAAGAAACGGGCAATCTCACTGTCTTAGAGCCAATGTGCAGGCAAGCAGATATTTAAGAGCAGTTCCAATCCAAAAAGCACTGATAGCACAGCAATAATAGTGTGAGGGAGAATAACTACCCTAAAGGAGGCTACTGACCCAGGCCGGGTCCACAGCAACGACCCCGGAACAGTATCCACCCACCAGTAGACCCCTCCCGTAAGTCTAAGAGACACTGGCAATTCGCACCTGCCCTCCAGCAGGCCCAAAGTTGGCGTCACCCACCCTGAGCCCAGCCGACAGCAACCACCCCAGGCAGCTCCCCCACAATACACTATCTTAGATAGTCCAAAGCCAAAACTCCGATCACAGCGGGAGCCCACAAATGCAGGCTTCTCTCTCAATCTTCTCAAAATCTCACCGCACCAAAGTCAGCAAATTCCAGCTCTTTTCCCCAGGACTCCACCGGCCTCATATACATTAATCTATGACTCACAGTCCGATCAAAGTCTACAATCCTCCACTCCTTCCACTACTAATCCAAAAAATTCCACCTCTTCGTCCACAGCTAGTAGAGTTACAGTCCGATCTAAAAACTCAATCCAACTCCACCGACAGACGCTTCATCCACAAAACAGTAGCCGTATCACTCATTCCACCCAGGACGACACCTCCATGCAAACCAGACACGCAAAGTTACCAGACCGCGTCAGTCTCCGGGGCCGATGAAAGCAATAGAGCGATAAAAACACAGCAATCAACCAGCAATAAAATTAAGTTAAATGGTAAAACTAAAACTAAGATAGATGACAAGTAACTTAAAAAGAAGTGTTAGGAGACGTTCAGAGAATTCAAACAAGTGAACAAACAAGCACGATACAGTGGCTAGCCCAGGTGTGCCTTTGGGCATCAGCCATAACGTTCATGGCATTTCAACTCACCCTGCCCTGCAGAGTGACAATTATTGCGTTGTGCCTTGAGGTCCTTGGGCCTTATGCTCACCCCAATTGGCCATAACGCTCATGGTATTTTACCTAACCCTATCCTGCAGACACTGACAAGTGCTGAGGTCTGCCTTGGGGTGTTCGGCTTTACAATCACCCCATTTCATAAGGACATACGCTGAAATGGGTGCAGCATAGGAGAATGGGATGAACTTTGGGGCTGAAGAGTCCAAGGCACACCTCAATGCCTGTCAGTGGCTTGAAGGTGGAGGGGGTTGGTATGGCATGAGCATGACAGCCGGCAATGCAAAGGCACTCCTCTGACACCGGTCAGTCGGTACAGGGTGAGACGTTATGGTTAGAAACGCTAATGCCCTGGCCCTTTGTTGGTATTTGCACTACAAATTTGCAATACGGCATTTTTGTGACCCCCACCTCATGAAAGTGTTTGGTACCTCTGCTCATGAATAGTGGCACTGTGATTTTGTTAATCTGTGCCAAATGTTGATTTCTCACAATGACCGTGCCATTCTGTGCCAAATGTGGGAAAAGACCATTTGGGCAGGATGTGAAAAATGACAGCTGTACCATTCATAGGTAGGTGTGAAGAGATGGCAGTGTTGAAAATCTTGAGGGAAAATATTAAAAATGCTCGAATTTACGAACAGTAAGTAGAAACTGTGCAATGCACACTCGTAACACAGTCATTTAGTGGAATTATTTCACCAAATTTTCAACATAGGCATTTTGGGACCTCTGCTCATGAACACTGTCACTATGATTTTCCTCATCTGTCCTGATCATTGATTTCCCACAGTGACTGCACCATTGTGTGCCAGTTGTGAGAAAACACATTTCGGGCAAGATGTGAAAAATGACAGCTGTACAGTTCATAAGGAGGTGTGCAAAACTGGCAATGTTGTAAATGTTACATGAAAATATTACAAAATCTCGAAGTTACGCATGCTTGTGGAAACTGCACAACGCACGCTTGTAACATACTTATTTTGTGGACTTTTGTCACTAAATTTTCAACATAGGCATTTTAGGACTCCTACTCATGAACACTATTACTGTGATTTTCTTAATCTGTCCCAAACACTGATTTCCCACTGTGACCATGCTTTTCTGTGCCGGTAGTGCAAAAACACATTTTGGACAGGATGTGAAAAATGACAGCTGTACTGTTCATAAGGAGGTATGGAAAAATGCCAATGTTGAAAATCTGGAATGAAAATATTACAGATTTGCGAAGTTATGAGCGTGCGTGGAAACTGTGTAATGCACACTCGTAAAACAGTCATTTTTTTATTCTTTTCATCAAATTTACAACATAGGCTTTTTGAGAGCCCACCTCATGAGCTGTCATTTTGTTAATCGGCCCGAAAAGGTGATTTTGCGCAGTGACGGTGATATCACCTTTTGGGACCGAATTATGCCACAACAGTGACTGAATTCATGAGGAGGGATCCCAATAACCCCATGTTGAAAATTTGGTGCCAAAATTCCCAAAAATGCCCGAGATATGCACCAAAGTTGGAAAACCCCTATTTATACCATTATACAGCTTACTGGCATTTCTTCAGTTCGCGATCGGCTTTGAAGAGTGCAGACGTGTTCTCGGTCCACTGAAGATCATCGCTGGGCTCCAGAGGTAAGTAAGGGGTGAAGGCTGCGGGTGTGGGAGGCAGGGTGCACAGAGGGTGGGCGCGGGTTGGGGAGGGGCCGCTGGACTCGACGAGGGAACGTTTTCTGGTTTTACGCTAAAAAAAAAAAAACATCGCAGGACAGTTTTGTTTTACAGGGCAATAGGCATGCTGGGGTGGGCTCTGAGCATGCTATCTAACTGTTTGGGGGCTGTAGCCATCGGGGATTGGGCACCGCCCGACCCATACAGAGGTGGAAGTCCATGAGCTGAGGGAGATTGGGCACCCCTCAGCACCAAGAAATGGGGGTACATTATGCTGACGGGTTGGGCACCCCATTGGCTTTCACAGGTAAAGGCAGAAGCTGTCCCTCGGCTTCTCTGGGGACTGAGAAGCTGACAGGGAAGCTGCCGCCATGTTGCTTACCCACAGTAGGCAAGCAGTAATTGACTGCTGCAATCAGGGACTGCTCCGTGGCACTCCCTGTTTGCAATGGCTAATTTCTTTGAAGATGGTGGAATGTTTTTTCAACTGCTGTCATAGACAGTGTGCTTTGCCATTGGCGCCACAGAGCCCAGCCTCAAAAAGCAGTGGC
Organism: Neoceratodus forsteri; assembly: GCA_016271365.2. Taxonomy (NCBI): domain Eukaryota; kingdom Metazoa; phylum Chordata; order Ceratodontiformes; family Ceratodontidae; genus Neoceratodus; species Neoceratodus forsteri. The sequence continues at coordinate 408,452,724 of CM028133.1, read as the reverse complement.
GCCATTGGCTGTACCAGGACCGTACCTCCGAAACCTGCTTCTCAACTGAAGCAACCACAATATGTTGTCTGTGCTGCACGTGCAAGACAACATAAAAAGCAAGCGGCTGAGCAGTGCTTACAAAGCAGCAGGCCTCTTGGACCAGGGGCTTGCCTGAGACAGAACTGAAGCTGATGGTGTGCAAGTGTGTGCCAGTTTGTTCTTCTTCTAAGTCCTAAAGCAGCCTGTGGGTGTGTCTCATCCTGAGCTGTATTGTTACAGTGTGATCTGGGCAGTTTGTAGCAATGTTTGCCTGCTGGCAGCATGCAAGCGCCTGGTCTCTGGTAGTGGACATTTTGGTAACAGCCCATAACAAATTTAAAATGAAGTCATTTTTTTTTCCCTTGTGGCAGTCTTCATGTTTCCTCAAGTTCCTGAAGCTTCTTCTTCCTCCTGACTCATGAAGCACCCTGTGTGCATGTCTCCTGAGTTATGCTGATGCAGTGTGATCTGGGCAGTGGGTAGCAAGTGTGTTCCAGCTGGCAGTGTGCCAGCACCTGGTCATATGTAGTTGGTAGCTTAGTGGCATCTCATTAACAAAAAATTCAAATAAAATCATGTTGTCTTCTGGCAGCCATCACATTCATCCAAGTTGCTGAAGTACCTTCCTCCTCCTCCTTCTCTGCTTCCTTCTAAGTCCTGAAGTAGTCTGTGTTTGTCATCCTGAGCAGTGTTGCAGTCTGATCTGGGCAGTAAATGTGTGCCAGCTGGCAGATGCCAGTGCCTGGTAACTGGTAGTTGGCACTTTGGTGGCATCCCATAAAAAATGTTTTAAGTCTCCACATTCCCACAGGTTACTGAAGTTTCTTCCCTCCTCCTCCTTCTTCTTCTGAGTCCTGAAGCATCCTGTTTGTGTGTCGTCCTGAACTGTGCTGTTACATAGAAACATAGAAACATAGAATTTGACAGCAGATAAGGACCGCTTGGCCCACCCAGTCTGCCCATTTCCCTACCTGATAGATAAGCTGCAGATCCTAGTTAACCAGCAGCCTACTTCTTCCTACCACCACCCCCTAAAATTGCCTTATGACTGTCCCATGCATGCTTGAATTCCACCACTGTTTTTGACTCCACAACCTCCTCTGGAAGGCTGTTCCATACATCCACAACCCTCTCTGTGAAAAAATACTTCCATAAATTACCTCTGAGCCACCCCCTTCTATCTTCAAATTGTGCCTTGTTCTTGCACACCCCTCTTTTTTGAAAGATGCTACCCTCTTGGACTTTGTTGATTCCCTTGAGGTACTTGAAAGTTTCTATCATGTCCCCCTCCCTCCTTTCCTCGAGGCTATACATATTAAGCTCCTTAAGTCTCTCTTCATATGTCTTCCGGTGCAGACCCTGCACCATTTTGAATGCCTTCCTCTGGACAGCTTCCATCCTGTCTATGTCTTTGCAGAGATTGGGTCTCCAGAACTGCACGCAGTACTCCAGATGTGGTCTCACCAGCTGTCTGTACAGAGGGATAATAACTTCTTGTTTTCTGCTGGTGATGCCTCTCCCCAGCATCCCACCAGCCCTCCTTGCTGCCCTCTCACATTGCTTGCCCACCTTTAGGTCATCTGATATGACTACCCCCAGGTCCCTTTTCATTTTGTTGTTGTTAGTATCTCACCCCCCATTGTGTACTCTTCCCCTGGGTTTTTGTTTCCCAGGTGCATTACCTTGCACTTCTTAGCATTGAATCTAAGCTGCCATACATTTGACCATTCCTCTAACCTTGCCAAGTCCCTTCTCATCCTTTCCACCCCACCTTGTGCATCAACTCTGTTGCAGATCTTTGTGTCATCTGCAAAGAGACATACTTTTCCTTCCAGTCCCTCTGCAATGTCGCTTATAAAGACATTGAAGAGGACCGGTCCTAATACTGAACCCTGTGGTACCCCTGCTAACCCCCTTTTTCAGAGTGGACTCCATTTACTATTACTCTGTGTCCTATTCTCCAGCCAATTCTTTACCCAGGCTGTCATCTTGGGACCCACTCCCAGGCTGGCTAACTTGTATATTAATCTTTGTGTGGGACTGTGTCAAATGCCTTGCTAAAGTCTAGGTAGGCCATGTCCACAGCCCTCCCTGATCTACTACTTTGGTCACCCAGTCAAAGAAATCTATCAGATTTGTCTGGCATGACCTTCCCGCTGTGAATCCATGCTGCCTTGGGTCCTGTGCCCCTCTGGCCTCTAGATACATAACAATTCTTTCCTTCAGAAGTGATTCCATCATTTTCCCTACCACTGAGGTTAAACTAACAGGTCTGTAGTTTCCTGCTTCTGCCTTGCTCCCACTTTTGTGAAGGGGAATCACATCTGCCCTCCTCCAGTCCTCAGGTACCACCCCATCCTCCCATGATTTGTTAAAGAGAGTAGTCAGTGGTGTTACTAGTTCTATCCTTAGTTCTTTTAGAATTCTGGGATGAATCCCATCAGGACCCATTGCTTTGTCCACCTTCAGTTTTAAGAGCTCTTTCAGAACTCTTTCTTCTGTAAATGGGCTGGTATCGACTTCTGTATCCAGAGTGTTTCTACTGTTTGTTTTAGGTACCTCCCCCTCTTCCTTTGTAAATACTGAGCAAAAATATTTGTTTAGTATCTCTGCCTTTTCACAGTCACCCTCTGCCCACCCTCCCTCCCCTTTATTAAGCCTCACTATCCCTCCCTTGGTCTTCCTTTGCTCCCTGATGTACCTATAAAAGGTTTTATCCCCCTTCTTAACTGAGTTGGCTATCTTTTCCTCGGTTTGGGCCTTTGCTGTTCTGACTGCCTTTCCAGCTTCCTTTTGCTTTAACTGATACAGTTCTCTGTCCTGTTCCTTCTGTGATTCCTTGTACTTCCTGAATGCTTTCTTTTTCTCTTGAACCTTCACTGCCACTTCCTTTGAGAACCATAGTGGTTTCTTACCTCGTTTCGTTTTGTTTATTTGCTTTACACAAAGGCTTGTTACCTCTGTGATGGCAGTTTTTATTATTCCCCATTGTTCTTCCACCCCTCCTTCCTGCCCATTTGCTAGTGCATTCCTTAGGCACTCACCCATTTTGGCAAAGTCAGCCCTCCTAAAATCCAGTACCTTTGTCTTTGTATGGTTGACTCTATTGCTGTGTTTATTGTGAACCATACTGTTCGATGGTCACTAGTTCCCAGATGGCTACCCACTTCTACATCTGTGATCCTCTCTTCATCTCCGTTTGAGAGAACCAGGTCTAAGATTGCTCCCTCTGGAGTGGGCTCCAATACTAGTTGTCTAAGGCATGCCCCCTGTAGGGCATATAGAATAACCCCACTCTTAGAAGTGGCTGCTGCAACTGCACTCCAGTTAACATCTGGCATATTCAGATCACCCATCAGCAATATCTCCTTTATCTGCCATTCTATGTATACTTTCTATCATTTCCTTGTCCATTTCCTCCCTGAGGGGTCCCACTCTAACCCTATGCGGATTGTGGTGCCATTGTCTGCCTCCAAATTGACCCACAGTGCTTCTTCTCCTCCCTGTATACCCTTTTGTTCTGTTGCTTTAATTTCTTCTCTTATGTGAAGGCTACTCCTCCTCCTCTTTTACCCTCCCTGTCCCTCCTGTAGATAGTGTATCCTGGTATGTTTATGTCCCAGTCATGGTTCTGTGTGTACCATGTTTCTGTGACTGCCACAATATCCAGATCTTCCTCCTCCATCAAGGCCACTAATTCAGGAAGCTTGTTACCCAGACTACGGGCATTGGTACTCATTGCTCTCCATTTTTTGATGGCTTTACCTTCTGTAGCGGCAACCCCCACTGACCTTTCTACCTTGGTCTTTTTCTCATTTAGTACCCTGTTTTGTAGGGGGAGGCTGGGATTTTCCTTCTGCTTATCAGTGCCTCCCCCCTTGACTAGTTTAAAGGCTTGCCAATGAAGCATTTAAACCGATTGCCAAAAGCCTTGTTCCCTTCCTGGACAGATGCAGACCATCCTGCCAGTATAGGCTGGTGTCCTCCAGGTGGAACCCCAGTCCCCAATGAAGCCAAACCCTGTGCTCCACACCATTTTTTTCAACCATTTGTTAAACTGCATTGTGCAAAGTACCCTCGCCTCACTCATGCCACTGACAGGCAGCACCTCTGAGAAGGATACTGTGTGTGCTACTTGTCTTAAGCCCCTTCCCAACTCTACAAAGTCCTTTTGCACTGCTGTAATCTCATGATGAGCCAAGTCATTTGTCTCTAGGTGGACAATGATGTCCAGCTCAGACTCCCGTGCAACTGTTCTCGTGATCCTAAGGATGCGCTTCCTGTCCCTCCAAGCCATGGCACCAGGCAGGCACCTTACTTCAGTTTTCCCTGCTCCCCCCAGTTCTATCCCCCTAATAATTGAGTCCCCACCAGGAGCTGCTTTCTTTCCCTGTGGTGCCCTCTGCCTCCTTCCTGAGGGCCTCCCTTGTGACAGTTGTCTGCACCCTCCTTAGTCTCCTCTGTGGGTGCATCCATAGGGGAACTATGCTCCCCCAGAATGGTGTATGGATTGTGGAGTGTAACAACTGACTGGGTGTGCCTCTGTTCCACCACCCTTACCCTCCCTGAGCCCACTGTGGTCCAACTGCTGTGCTTTCTTCGCAACCTCTGAGGTAGTGGTGGTGGCTGTGGTGCTCCCTGGATGGGGGAGGTTCCCTTGCCACTGTCCAGTGAGGCCTGAAGATGGGCAACTTCCTCCCTCAGGGCAGATAGTTGTCTGCAAACAGGGCAGCATCTCAGCCTCCAGAAAGACTCCCGGAAGACTGCTGCCCCACAGCCATTACATTGTACTACTCCCCACATAACTGTCTACCTTGTTTAGTTTTTTTTTTGTGTGTGTGTGTGATTGGTGCGTTATATAGAAATATATGTATTTATATAATGTGTATGCTTATATTGTCAGTGCAGTGTGCTAGACAGGATATGACAGTGATGTGTACCTTGCCCTCTTGAGAATGATGTCAGAACCCCAGGTATAAATGAACTATTTCCAGGGGTGGGTGGGGTGAGGGTGGGAAGGGGTTGGGCCTAAACTGTGCCTCATGAAACAATCAAGCGCTCTGACCTACCGATGCGATGAGTGCCTTCCTGTCAGAAAGATGCCATACACGACAATTTGTAATACTGCTTCAAACCAATTTGACAGAGAAAATACCCTGCTAATCAAACAGAGAAAAATCCAAACATCCAAGTCAGACACAGGTAAACCTCCCCAGCCCCAAAAGAGCCTGGTGTCTTGTGCTCTGAAAACAGTCAGCACCAAAACACGTCAGCTGTGCAGAAGGGCTGACACAGAAAACAGTATTTAGCCTATGTGGGTTTAAACTTTTCCTGCACTGGAAACCTTAACACTTGTAACACAAGTAAAGCAAACTCCACCTCCCTCTGTTGATTGAAAGACTGCCTTTTCTGGTAATTCTAAGTTGCTTATTTCACCCTTCAGTTAGAAGTATCCTCCACCTGAAGAATCTTAACTTTCCTAAGGAATCTGCTTCAAACCAAAGACAATTGTAAATTGTCAAGTTCACCTCCCTCTGTTGTGAGCACTACTTACCTTCTTGCAAATCTTAAGTCCAGTGTTGCAGCTTGCAGCCAGAGGTAGCTTCACCTGAAGACTATGATGTTGCAGTGTGATCTGGGCAATGGGAAGCAAGTGTGTTCCAGCTTGTAGCAAGTCAGTGTCTGGACACTGGTAGTCCTTGGTGGCATCCCATAAAAAGCAATTTAAAATAAAGCCAGTATTTTTTTTTCTTGTGGCACTCTTCACACTCCCTGAAGTTGCTGACATGCCTTCCATCTCCTGAGTCCTGAAGCAGCCTCTGTGTGTCATCCCGAGCTGTGCTGTTGCAGTTTGATCTGGGAGTTGACAGCAAGTGCGTCCCAACTGGAAGCGAGTAGGTGCCTGGCCACTGGTAGTTCTTGGTGGTATCCCATAAAAAAAAAAAATTAAATATTTCCTTATGGCAGTCTGCAGTTCCTTTTTCCCTCCTATCCTGAGTCCTGAAGCAGTGTGTGTGTGTGTGTGTGTGTGTGTGTGTGTGTGTACCTGAGCTGTGCTTTTGCGGTGTGATCTGGGAGTTGACAGCAAGTGCGTCCCAACTGGAAGCGAGTAGGTGCCTGGCTACTGGTAATTCCTGGTGGTATCCCATAAAAAAAAAAGTCATATTTTTTTTCCTTATGGCAGTCTGCAGTTCCTTTTTCCCTCCAGTCCTGAGTCCTGAAGCAGTGTGTGTGTGTGTGTGTGTGTGTGTGTGTACCTGAGCTGTGCTTTTGCAGTGTGATCTGGGCAGTTGAAAGCAAGTGTGTGCCATCTGGCACTAAGTTTTTGTGAAAATAAAATGTAATAAAAAAAGTCTTCACCCAAGTTGCTGAGTCCTGTAGTAAGCATTAGGAAATGGAGCAACAGAGACAGAAAGGTGATGGTGGCGTGGGATCATCCAGTCACATCAAAGAAAAACCAAACCAGAGTGGGTTTGATCATAGACCCTCTGCCTCAGTGGGAACTCCAAGTGTGGAGGAAGATGACAGTAGTCTAGCAGTCTATAAAGCATCACACATTTGAAGAATGACTTGCAATGGCACTGCAGGGGTTGCAACATAAGCAATCATTGCAGAAAAAAATGAAAAAGAAAGGAGTGTGTCAGGTAGTGACACAGGCTGAGGAGGCAGAGGAGCAAAATGATTTGGCAGAGCTAGGGGACAGAGATATAGATCGTCATTATTTACTCGATAAAACTGATAAACAGAAACAGTTCTGTGGAGGAGGAGGAGGTGAAACGTGGGTGAGGTGGACTTGTGGCAGTTATGTGTAAAAGTTCAAAAAAAGACTGATAATGATGGCAAAAAAAAAAAAAAAAGAAAGAGGACACGGAGTGACATGGGGAAACACAATAACAAGCATCCGAAATGACAGAAGATAAAGACTGAAGTCTGACTAGTGGTCCAGGGCACATGGTAAAGGAAGAAGAACCATTCCTTGATCCTGAAAAATTGATGGAAGAAGTGGATGATGATGATGTGGAAGCACTCCACAGTAGACCCTCCTCCATTAGACAACAGCAGAGAGTGCCAGGAAAAAAGACAAAACAGGTGATGTTGGAGTTGTGGGATTTATTTCCAGTGGGCAAAGAATATTGGCCACATGTAGTCGAGGAAAGGAGGGAACAAGGCTAGGAACATCCATCATGAAAAAGTATTCACTGAAATCTCATAGATCTCAGTATGAGAAGGCATGCCAACACACAGCATCAGTAGCAGTACCATAGAAGCACCACCACCAAGCAGTGAAGCTGATGGTGATAATGATGATGCGCAGGGGAGAAGAACATTAGGGGATAAGGAAGAGAGAAAGAGGGAGAAAGTCATTCAAGTGGTAGCAGGCACACAACTCCAACATCTTCCATTCAGCAGTTCTTTAGTCCATGACTTCCATACCTCTGTGGGTTCTGTATATGTCCAGCCACTTCCACCCCAGGTATGGCAAAAATAAGAGAAAACAGTCAGTTTCAGGGGGAAAAAAGCATTCGACCCTCACTGGTAGTATAGTCCCTGGAAATGAGCCAGAAATATAAAGCCAGCAGAGCAGAGAGAAAAGGTTAACAAGAGCAGCTGTGGAAATGTTATGTTAGCTATGGACTTGCTGCCATTCTCCTTTGTGAGCAATGCAGATTTTATATTACTTATGCAAGTTGCAGCACCAAGGTATGAAGTGCACAGCCATATCTACTTTTCCACAATGACTCTTTCTGATTTACATCAGTGTGTCTACAAGACTGTCACATGCTCTGAAAGTATAATTTGTTTCAACTGTTCACATCAACACAGACATGGTCAGTCTACTGATAACAGGGCAGTGACTGCTTATTGGGTCAGATCGGTTCCACTATGCCACGGCGACAAGAAATTTGTTGACCGTTGGCACAGCAACAGCACAACACCACCGACTGGTGTTGTGCCGTCGCTGGGGGAACAAGTGTTTTCTGTGGGGGGCTTCACCCCACACCATCTGCACTAAGGATTACTAACTCCAGTCAGAGCTAGTTCGTGGAGTGGAGCAAACACCCAGGTGGCAACAGTGTTGGAATACATGGAGACCATCACAGCAAACTGCTGAAAATGTCACTGTGATGGTCTTTGTGGTATTCCCATCACTGTGCCTTTGGTATACAGGTCATATCCCCCTCATTGTTCTCTTTCTCCTCTTCCTCCTCCTCCTCCTCCTCACCCTAATTGTTAAGTGATGGCAGCAGCAGTATCAATAGCTGCAAGTCACTGAGTCCCTCCAACCTCTTCAAGCAGGTAGTTTTATGCATTGCTGGCTTTGGCAATGACCATTGTAGAGAAAACATATTAGACATCCTTTAGCAGAAGATTGATGAGTGCTGACACCACACTCTTTAACACCAGGTTTTATGGTGCTGTATCAGATAATGCAAAGAACAATGTAAAGAAAGTTAATAATGGGATTATACACATTCCACTTTTTTCCCACTGTAGAAATCTAATAGTTCAGCGATTCCTAGATGTGTAAGGCTCCAGTGCATAGATGTGTGTAGGTCTGGCCAAAGAAGTTTGCAGTCATTTTAGCCATTCTCTAAAGGCACAGAAGCTGTTATAAAACATTCAGCAGCAGAACCACCTTCCTCTCCACCATCCGAAACAAGATGTGGCAACAAGGTGGAAATCTACCTGTTATGTGATGCAACGGCTGTTAGAACAACAGAAAGCTATCTACCAGTATATTATTGAGCATGGTACTGGCAAAGAAGAGGTAAACATCAGCCTGAAGCAGTGGTGCCTGATAAAGATTATGCACTGTGCTGATGCCCTTTGAGAAGGCCACACAGGTTGTAAATGCTGATGCAGCTGATCTAAAGCAGGTAATTTCCCCCCATCATCTTCATTAACCTGTGACTTGCTAGTATGAAAAATCAATATGAGGACAAGGAGGCTACCACTACTGTCGGTTTAGTGCAAAAGATAAGAACACATTTATGGAATGAGACACACATTCCAGTAATGTGTACAGCTGACCGCTACATCCTGGCCACTCTCTTGGACCTTTGGTTTAAAGACATGTTTGAGACATTCTTTGATGCACAAGAATGCGGAAGGATCAGCAGTCCTATAAAGCCCAGTTTATTCAACTGGTCACTGTATCTATGGCACAAAACAAGGCCAGTAATGCAAGTAGAGCACAAGAACAACACTCATCATTCCCTGCAATTGCACTGACAGGAGAGAAGAAGGAGAATCCCAATGTGTTTCCACTGCTACTACTGAACATCACAACAGCCACTCATTGTTGTCTACAGTTCAGCTAAGACCTACTGATGCTGTTACTGCTGCTGCTGCTGCTGCACATCCCCAGAAAGACAGCCATTGAAGACAAAACAACTCTAGGAACAACTGACTGATTGACTTGATGAAAAAGCATGGTAGGTCAGTTTCTGACACAGTGGTGAATGAGATGCCAGCAAGCAAAATGGTGCAAGATTATCTGGATTAAAACATGCCAACAGCAGAAGGAGATGAGCTTCTTTTGTGGTGGTACCAAAAAAGACCATCTGGCCCTGTTTGACACAGGTAGCTGTTAAACACATTGGTTGCCTACTTGCAAGTATATACTCAGAGAGGATTTTCAGTGCTGCAGGTAATAGTGTCAACAAGAGAACATTTAGAGATGATCACTTTTTCATAAATTAACCTACCCCTTTTTCCAAGGCCCCTTTTGGCACTGCTTATGGATGATGGAATCTCCTACACATCCAGTTGGGCTCAAGACAGAGGATGATGAGGTCAATGGGGAGGGCTTCAGTGTCCATTATTTTGTTCTGGAACCAGTAGCCTTCACACGCACTGTGGGATAGTGTACTGTTGTTTTCACTCAGTCGTCTTCAGATTAGTGTTTTGTGAATTTCTGCCAGGCTTATACAGGCCAAATAAATAACTATTGGGGCAATGTTTACCATGAAACTAGTGTGTACAGCACCTGTCCATGGCATAATGGTAAGTCTTGTCCTTGTGTGGCATTGTCCCCATGGGCACACAATCTTTGGAGCTAGTAGCCCACACTGTGGGATGCTGCACTGTTGTCATCACAGTCTTCTTCAGATTAATGTTCTGAGAATTTTTGGCAGGACTACACAGGGCGAATAAATAAGTTCTGGGAAAATGTTGTCCCAGAAACCAGTGTGTACAGCACTTATCTATGGCCTAATGAGAAGTCTTGCCCATGTGTGGCACTGTCCCAATAGGCATACACGTTTTGGAACCAGTAGCCCACACTGTGTGATGCTACACTGTTGGCTTCACTCAGTCTTCTTCAGGTTCATGTTTTCTGAATATTTGGTAGGCCTACATAGACTAAATAACTAATATTGAAGAAAGATTACCCATAAAACTAGTGCAGCCATGGCCTAATGAGAAACATTGGCTATGTGTAGAACTATTCCAACGGATGCACATTTTTTGGAATCAGTAGCCTATGCATACATAGGCCTAACAAATCATTTTATTCTGAGCAATGTTAGCCACATACTCTTCTTTACCTTCTTGCCCATGTTTGACACTGTCTGAATGGACACACTTTTTTGAACCAGTGGCCCTCAAAGTGGGCCACTGCATCATCCTGTTGTTTTGGGTGCTTTGTCAGTCCAGTGCATTATGTTGTTTCATTTTTATTCCATTTCTGAATGCTTTTTTAATGATCAAACCAGAGCAAACTAGTCTGCCAGCAAGAGAACTTTGGTGAACTTTACCTGGTTCAAAGTTCACATGGTCGAAGTTGGCAGGTTTGCACAGCCCTATTAGTAGATCTGCAAAAATAAAATCTGATTATAGGCACAATTTATTCCCTACTTAAAGTAAAGCCAACAAATTTGGATGATTTGGCTCAGACAATACTGAAATTTATGACAAATATGGAGCTAATGGGGCCTATTCACAAAAGTGTGTTCACTACGCGGGAAGGCGACGTAAGTAGGAGCATGCAGCTACGTGCCATGCAGACCCCATTGAATATGTGGCATTCACAAACAGGCACGTAATGCGACAGGCAGGCTGGGGCAGTGACATGACAGGCACACAGCTGCACACAGGGGTGGGCCACAGGATGTGCGGAACCAGCAGCCTGCCCCAATACCCTACCATATAAATAGATGTGGAACCGCTACACGGGAGCCATATACGAGGCACATAATGTACATAGATTCTGGGCATGCGTGGGTGACAGTGGCCAATGGGAGGTGGGTGAACCTCCACCAACACAGCCTGCAGCGGCCACTGTGGGAGACAGGCAACTCGGACAAGGTAGGGCAGGCAGCCCCATTTTGCCAATTTCACCAGCGCCCAGGTACCAACACATGAACATACAAAATAGTGGGCAGAAAAGTCTCACAGGTCTGTCAAGTGTGCCTGAGTGTGCAGCTCACAGTTTTTTTTTGTATAATATTTTTATTTACTTTTTCAACAAACTTCAACATACAAGCAAATACACAACTTATTCATTCTACTACCACCATCATACATTATAGAGATCAATCTTTTAACTTCATTCCAAACTTTGTTTCATTCAGATTAAACTAAGTTAAATTAAATTAAGTTAAATTAGATTAAATTAAAGTAAATTAGAGTAAAAATAAAAGTGCAACCAGTATACTCATGCTTATACATCCAATCTTGTTCCCATTCTTGTTTCCCCAGACTTTTCCTTCATTCATTATTATCTTCCCTTTTATTCTTCTTTAAACCTTTCCACTGCCCCTCTTTTCCTACTTCTTCTTTTCTACTTTCTATGTATCCCCTCCCTTCGTCATTCTCTCTCTCTCTCAACCTCCTGTACCTTCCCATAGCATCCAGCTCTCCTCCTCCGACAAGGTGGCCAAAAAAGGGGCCCAATGTCTTGGAAATATTTCCTCTCTTCTTCCCCCCATTACATAGGTTAGCCTCTCAAGCCCCAGTGTCTGCAACACCAACCTCCACCACCCTTGTACTGTCGGTACAACTTGTGCTACCCAAGTATTCTGGATCCCATGGCGAGTCAGAACATATAGCACCCTGACCCACCTAGGTAATAATGTCAACTCCTCCTCCTCCTCCCCATCTTCCACCCCAAATAAACACCCTAGAGGGTCCATTGGTGGCTCCCTCTCAGCGATCTTTCCCACTCTAAACACCACTTCCTTCCAATATTTCTGCAGTATCGGGCATTCCCAGAAACAATGCATATATGTCCCCCTTCCCAAATCTCACCTTCCACATAAGGGTGATACTTCAGGGTTCGCCTTATGCACAATCACCGGTGAGTGATACACTCTATGAATTAATTTATAGTATGCCTCCTTGTATTTGTTGCACACCATAATTCCGGAGTACATCTGGAGCAGTAATTTCCAATTGTTGTCCATTATATCCCTACCGAGGTCTCTTTCCCACAGTTTCTTAGTTCTTACCATCCTATCAAGGAGTATAGCCATTCCTGTCTTCACCGCCCGGCCTATAAATCCTTTCTCTTGATTTTGAGCTGCGTAGATCATCCCCTTCACCGGGTCCACTTCATATATCCCTTTATTTTCCTTTCCCAGACTTCCCATATATGCCCTGGTCTGAAAATACCTGAATCTGTCCCTCTTACCCCCTCCTACCACCTCCTGCAACCCCTGTAATGAGCAAACCCGCCCTCCTACTAGTAGGTGCCCCAGACTTCTTATTCCCTTTCGTTCCCAATTCCCATAGCCTATATCTTCCAACCCTGGTAAGAAGTAGGGATTCCCTGCCACGGGCATTAAAAGTGTCTCCTTTCCTTGTGTCCATCCTTTTCTCCTTAATGCCTTCCAGGCCACTAATACCTGCACTACTAGAGGATTAACTTCTTTTCCTCTCCTATACGCCCTTAACCCTTTACTGTGGAGATATGCTGTTAGCTTACCCTGGGCCATTCCCTGCTCCAATTCAACCCAGCTGGCAACTTCGGGCTTGTGCACCCAGTCTGCCATGTATCTTTGCTGTATGGCCAAGAAATAGTTTCCTAAATCAGGGAAATTTAAGCCCCCTTTTTCTTTATCTGCCTTTAACCTTTCCACACTAACCGTCGGGTGCTTTCCTTTCCAAATAAAGGCAGTAAAGGCCTTCTCCAACCTTTGTACATCCTCCTTAGACAGACCAAGGTGTAGCATTTGCAAGAGGTGTAAGATCCTAGGCAGCACATTCATTTTTATTATATTAATTCTGCCCAGCCATGACACCGGTAGCTGCGTCCACCTTCTTAGATCCTCCTCTATTGTTTTTATCAATTTGGTGTAATTTAAATTATATAGGGACCCCAGTGATCTACCAACCTGGACCCATAAGTATGTCATGCTCGTCCCCACCACTTTGAGTCCCCATTGTCTTACCTCTTCTCCAGCACCCTTAGACCACATTACTTCTGACTTTCCCAAATTAATTTTACTAATGACAGAAGTGGGGAAACAGATCGCCTAGGGTCCTTCATGAACAACATATCATCCGTGTATAGTGCCAATTTATGTTGTGACCTACCTTCCCCCCCACCCCCTGTATGCTCCCACATTCTCTAATTGCTACAGCCAAAGGCTCTATCACAAGTGCAAACAATAAGGGGGAAAGCAGACAGCCCTGCCTCGTGCCTCTCTCCAGCATGAAACTCTCTAACCTACTGGCATTTACGACCACCTGCACCCTAGGCCTTCTGTACATCGCCTTTATCCATCCCAGGAACGGTTCACCCAGACCAAACCTCCCCAGTATTTCAAACAAGTAATTACATTCCACTCTGTCAAATGCTTTTTCGGCGTCCATTGAGAGGATCCCTATATCTTCCTTTCCTCTATTCGCTCTCCAAAGTATGTTAAGCAGCCGCCTCATGTTATGATACGACTGCCTTCTTTTAATAAACCCCTTTTGGTCTGGGTGAACCATCCCCGGGAGAGTCTCCTCCAATCTGCTGGCCAAAACTTTAGCCATTATCTTCAAATCACAATTTAGCAGTGATATCGGTCGATACGAGGCACACTGTTGCGGATCCTTTCCCTCCTTTGGTTTGAGGCATATGATAGTATCATAACATGAACCTGGCAAGCTAACCTCCTCCATCTCCCCCCTTTGCTGGAACACTCTACACAGCACCCGTGCAACTCGGGCTCCCATCACTTTATAGTACTCTGCAGGATATCCACCCGCTCCACTAGCTTTCCCCTTCTGCAACCTTTGGATAGCTTTCATCACTTCCCCCTCCGTTATTGGTTTCCCCAACTTTTCCCTCTGCATCTAAGTGGCTTTCGGCACTTCTATTCTCTCTAGGAATTCTAACATCTTTTCTTTTGTTCCCATATCCTCTGCCTGATATAACTTTTGGAAAAAGACCTGAAAGGCTTTCTGCATCTCCTTATCCTTGCTCTGTAGGATACCCTTATCATCCCTCACCCCCAAAATTCTATTCAACTTCCTACGTCCCTTCATAAGATTAACCACCAGTGGCCCAGGTTTATTTCCCCATTCAAATATGTATCTTTTGTTAAATAGGCCAGCTCTCCCTGCTTCTGATGTCAAATGTGCATTTAATACCTCCCTTACCATGTCCAACGTTCATACCACCTCCCCCTTTTCACCTCGAGCAACCCTCCTTTCTAGCTCCTTTAATTTACTTTCCAACTCCCTTCTCTGTGCGCATCGTTTCTTCTTTATGCGGGATACGTATTCAATAATTGCTCCCCTCATAAACACCTTGCCCGTTTCCCAGAGTATGTTGTTTGAGATCCCTTCTTTATCATTTGTTGCCATAAACAAATCCCAACTGTCCTCCAGATGCTTTCTGAATTCCTTATTCTGGGCCATATAAGTGGGAAATTTCCATGTGGAGGGAGTTCCCTGTCTCTCTCTCTTCCTTGTAGTTTCATTACCACCATTGCATGGTCCAAAATGTGTATGGGGCTGTGCCGTGCCTCCCACACCCATGCATACCACTCCCTCGTGGCGTAAATGTAATCTGTCCGCGTTCATGTTTTGTGGGGGTTCAAAAAAAATGTATATTCCCTCAATCCCAGGTTTGCCATTTGCCATACATCCACCAGTTTCAGCTCTGCCATTCCCTCTTGCCATTGTTGCATCCCCCCTGACACTCTCCCTTTCCCTTCAGAATGGTCCATTTTTGAGTCCACCATAGCCCAATTCAAATCCTCCCCCCATTATTAACCCTGGGAATTGCTCTTGGACCAGTAAATTCAGCAAAGAGGCATAGAATTGGCAGTCATGTACCACCGGGGCATACACCGATCCTAAAGTAATCTGCTCCCCATCCAGGGTTCCTACGATGAAAATAAATCTCCCTTCCTTAGTATCCCTAATTACCCTCTGCACTTCTAAATTCAGGTCTTTATGTATCAATATGGCAACCCCTCTTTTACGCACGGATGCAGAAGCGGCATAACACCTCCCTACCCACCCTCGAGCCAATTTGGCATGCTCTACTTCTGTTAGGTGTGTTTCCTGTAGCAGAGCTATTTGGGCTCCCCCTCTTTTAAGGGCTGTCAGTAACATAGACCTCTTTACTGGATTTATAATACCTTGAACATTCCAAGTGATTACATTAATACTTTTGTTAGCCAACATTCTTGAATATTAATTCTTTCCCTTTCTCCTTCACATTTCAAACCATAGCATGATATTTTTACATATCCAGTTTCAATGGTTGCACTTTGCTCACAAAAATAATATATCAATAACAAAACACACAAATTCAACAACAATGCAAACAGATAACTTTGTACATGTATCCCCTACTCCCCTTTCCTCCCTTACCCGTTGTCTCCCTCTCTCCCCTACCATACCTCCTTCCCCTACCCTTCTCTCTGCTTGCTCATTTCCCTATATCCCCAATCTGCTCCACTTCCCCTTCCTCCTCCCACAACTCCCTCCATTCCTTGTTTTCTTCCTTTTCTTTCCCTTCCGCATTCCCACCCTTCCTTTTCCCCTTTAGAAAACCCCCAATCCAAACAGACCTTTTCCTTCCCCCCCTTGTGTAGTCCTCCTTTCCTTAGACACTATCAGTCTCCCTGACTCGAGAGTCTGACTCATCCCCAGATACTGAAAGAGACGCTCCCACGCTCTCCCCCCACAGCCATTTTATCTTTGTGTCCCTTGCCCTGCACCTTCACCCTTTTAACTATCCCACTTCCTTGCCAGTGCCTCCAGCATTTCCTTTCCCCTCGCTCCTCACCAGTCCCCCCTCCAACTGCAGACTTTCTTGCAGCCCCCATCTTGTCCAGCTTTGAGCCCTTCCTCTTTCTTTATCCCTCCCCCTATAGTGTTTTCCCCTCTTTGCATGCACCATACAGAAATTCTAAGAAAAAATTGGCTGGATCTATCAGCAAGGACAAGCAGGGAGATTAGACCATGCTTAAAAGCCAACGCGCCAAGCCCCTCTCCCCGCCCACCCTCCTACTTTAACCCAGACACTTTTCCATTCAGCTTCTGTCTTCACGAGTGTTTTGGGCCTTCTCCTTCCTATCCAGGTGTTTCTGCCACGTAATACTGGCTCTCATCCTGCAATGGCACTGCAGACAGCCTTGCCAAATGTCCCCTTCAGTTCTCTCCTCCATCCTCTGGGCAGTCCGCCATTCTTATCAAGTTCCAATACCCCAAGCCATTTCCATAAGCGGAGGTAACTCCATATCAGTCTTTCCAAAAATCACTCTTTCTCCTCCAGCACGAACTTGAACAACAAAACTGCAGATCGAACACCAATAAACCATAAACTGCAAATACTGTCACTCTTCCTTTACTTAAAACCCAATGCAGAGTTCCCAACTCCGTTACTCCATTCCTGGATTAATCCTCAGCGTAGCTTTAACCTTAAATTCTTCACAAACTTCTCTGCTTTTTCCACTTCCCAAAAGGAGTACGTGGCCCCCTCATGTTTTATTTTTAATGTGGCCGGGTACACTAAGAAATTCTAGATCTTCAGATCACGCAGTTGCTGCATAGAGTTATTAAATGATTTCCTTCTCTTTAGGAGTCTGGCAGAGTAGTCTTGCAGCATATACAGTTGGTGGCCCTCATACTCCACCCTCCCCTTCTCTCGAAAAGCCTTCAGCACTTGCTCGTTGTCCTGGAAGTGATGGGATCTAAATATTATTTGCCTCGGCGGCTGATCTCCTGAGGGCTTGGGCATCACGGCCCGATGAGCCCTCTCAAGCTTAAATTTTCCTTTCACGGGATGGAGGCCCAGCAAGCCAGGCAGCACTTGCGCGCAGAAATCCATCACACTTTCCCCTTCCATACCCTCTGGCAACCCTCTTAGCCTTAGATTCAGTTGCTTATGGTAGTTTTCTTGCTAATTGAAAGCTTCTTTTAAGTCGTTCAGCTCTTTTTGAAGGGCCACAACCTGCCCAGGGTTCGCCAGAAGTTCATCTTCCACATGCGAGATTCTGTCCTCCATCTCCGTCAGTCTGCCCGCTTGCACCACTTGTTGCTCCTGTATTTCCTGGAGTTTTAAATCCAGCTTTCCTTCGAGTTTAATTAACTGGGGCTCCAGTGCTGCAATTACCTGCCATGTAACCTCTCTCCCCAAAGCCACTACCTCCGCAGCCGAAAGTGACACTAGGCCACCACCATCACCCCCTTTCTTTGCATTTTTAACTGTAGTCCTCTGGTTCTTTGAGGCTCCTGAAGTTAAATAATCATCCATCGCAGGTTCATACACCATAAAATGTGTGTTTTCTGTACTCTTGGGCACTTTTAGCTTTTATTTTTGTTTTTTTTTTCAAATTGAATATATTTTATTCATTTGTAGGAAGAGTTAACATATCACTTAACTCAGACATTTGACATGAGCATTGACATATACATTCTGTGTGATCAGTGTTCTATGCTAGGGTCCTGTTACATTACAATATCTTATAAAGTATATGTTGTAAACATGGTCTCAGTTATATTCGAATATTACAGTCTCAGCTGACTACAGAGACCCTTCATGTCCCTCCTCCTACCTCCCCTCCCAAAACCTCCCTCCCCTCCCTTTCAGGTATGCAACAACAGTGTCCATCATTCCCTATAATCCAGGTAAGGTAGTCAGGGAAGATCATCTTTAATGAAGTCATACCACTCTTGTGGTTCTATCCCCTCTTTGCATTACCTACTTATTTGATATCCTTGGTCCGCTAAATAGTCAGTAGAGTATGTAAAGGTGCCCATGTTTTTTGATAGTATTGTGATCTCCGTGCAACGTGAGCAATCATGTTCTCGGCCTGCAGGGCAAATAGTATCTCTTTTAGCCATTCCTTATATGTAGGGATATTTTGGTCTAACCAGTGGTGCGTAATCATTTTTTTTGTACACACTGATATTAGTGTCATATATTTTCATTGGGTGCCACTTAGAACTTCTCCATAGTCTCCTATTATACAAATTTCCGGCCTGAATGCGTCAGATAACCCTAAGAGTGGGTCTAAGTTGGACTTAATACTGTCCCAGAAAGGCGTGACCTTGTTACATTCCCACAATATATGCAACAGAGTGCCAGGCCTTTGCTTACACCGCGAACATACATTTGAGGAGATTTTCCCCATTTGATAAAGCCTAGCTGGGGTGTAGTATAAATCATGTATAACGTAAAACTGTAAGATGCGGTATCTGATCCATTTCACATCTTGGTATAATTGTGACCAAATTTTTGAGCTGAGGTGTTTTGAGGTAGTACTTGGTTCCAGACATAATGCGGCTCACCTTGCTTTTCTTCTACGGCCTTCCTTTGGAGGCAATAGAAGTGGGAAATGAGGTGGGAGGAAGGTAAGTTAGGGATAGCCTGTAAAAGGGGGCCATCTAGATACTGTGTCCAGTATCCAGTTCCAAAGTGTCGTAGGAGCATATGTTGCAATTGGAGGTATTTAAAACAAAAGGTTTTAGGGAGGTTAAACAGTGAGCTGGCTGTTTGAAAAGGTATCAGTGTGTGTTCATGAAGTAGGTCCACAACTCTCAGTTGGGTGTTACCTGGCCAGAAATTGTTCGAAAGGGGCAGTCCCCCAATTTTGAAATTGGGATTAGCGCATATAGGCTGGGAAACATCCTTTACTAAAGATATCTAAAAAAAGTTACACATTTGGGAATTTACTCGAAGTGTTGTTTCCATAGGTGTGGTCTTGAGAAATTTAGGCACATTTTTGAGAGGGGAGAAGATGATAGCCTTGGGAGATATGTTGTGTGGAGAGAGTAAACTTTGCTCAATTTAATACCACAAGGGAATGTAATGAACACTCTCCTGACATGAACTGTCCCTCATCCATTATGCTAGGACCGAACAGACAATGGGAAACTGATAAAGGAGCAGGTTCTGGAGTTGTAAACCCTCATTATTCTTATTCCTCTGCAGCTTAAAAAAAGCTTGATGAGATGTCTTCCAACCCCACAGAAAACTGGACATAATTTTGTAGACCTGGGTAAACCATGCTTTGGGTAGAAAAGGTTGTATCATCTGTAGGGGGTACAGAATTCACAGAAGCATGTTCATTTTCAAAATATTTACCCATCCCCAGAGAGTTAACAGCAACATGGCCCAGCAGGAGAAATCCATTTTAATCTGCATAAGAATTTTGTCCAAGTTGTATTGTTTCATCTTGGTCTCCGAACGGGAGAGATATATACCTAGGTATTTTAACTTATCTCTGGTCCAGCGGAATCCAAGGTGAGCAATTTCAGCCTGGAATGTAGAACATTTAAAGGCATCACTTCTGTTTTGTAATATTGAGTTTGTAGTTGAAAAGTCACAAATGTTCTGATAATTTCGAGGCGGCGGGGCAATTTTGAAGGATGAGTTATGTGAGTAAATGTCTGGCATAGACAATTTTGTATTGTTTGGGCCCAATAGAGATACCAGTAATATTTGGGGATAATTTAATACATCTAATAAGCAGTTCCAGATATAAGTTGAACAAGAAAAGGGAAAGTGGGCATCCCTGTCTTGTTCCTTGTTGTAGCTGAAAGGGATGGGATAGATGCCCATTACATAGTATACGTGCTGAGGGGCAAGTATATAATATCTTGACCCATTTTATATACTGGTTTGGGATATTGTAAAGTTGTAACAAATGAAATAAGTATTCCCAGGAGACCCTATCAAATGCTTTCTCTGCATCCAGGGACACCAAAGCAGCTGGAATTCGAGAGTCCCTGGATGCAGAGATAAGATACGCCAACTTGCGCATGTGGTCAGACGAAACTCTACCAGCTACAAAGCCAACCTGTTTACAGCTTATTAGACATTGCCAGACCTTAGATAGCCTAGTGGCCATAATTTTTGCCAGTATTTTTATGTCAACATTAATTAATGAGATTGGACGATAATTTGTGACCTGAAGGGGGTCCCTATCAGGCTTTGGGATAACCACAATAGTGGCCTCAAATAAAGTAGGGTCAGTAATACCTTGCTCAAACATATAGTTGTAGGTATCTAAAAGTATTGGTCCAATTTGTTCTTTAAAAAGTTTGTAGAATTCTACTGTAAATCTGTCTGGGCCTGGCAATTTGTCTGTGGGGAGGTAATCAATAGCCTGTGTTATCTCATCTTGAGAAAGTGGGGCTTTAAGCAAGTTTACTTCGGATATGTTAAGTTGCAGGAGCTGTATTGGCTGTAAGAATTGTTCCAGTATTTCTGGGCAAAAAGAATGAGAGGTATGGGAATACAAAGTTTTGTAGTATTCTTGAAAGCAGTTAGTAATTTCTCTTGGGGAAGTGACTATTTGTCCTTCAGAACTTTGAATACTGGAAACAATTCTTTCTGAGGCTTGTGCCTTAAGTCGCAAAGCCAAAAGTTTTCTGGCTTTGTCGCCCTGATCGAAATACTTAATCTTAGGGCGTATAAGAAGATACTCTACACGTTCAGTCAGAATTGAGTTATATCGGTCTCTTAAAATTTCTAGGGCTTTAAACTGATGCTTTGTGGAGTTCGGGGAGAGTGACATCTCCATGTCCCTGATGTCCCGCAACAAAGCAGAAGTGACTTTTGAGGTGTTTTTTATTTTAACCGTTGCCATGTGAATTATTTCCCCTCTAACTGTACTTTTTAAGGCACCCCATAGCATGTCTGTCTTGGTCATGGAGGGGGCATTTATCTCAATAAATTTTGAAATGAATCCAGCCAACTGGTTCTTCAGATATTCTGATCGAAATAATTGACAATTAAATCTCCAAACCTTGTCCCTAGATATGGGTGGGCCCAGACTCCAACCTAGTAAAGTGGGATGGTGATCTGAGATCACCTTAGGGAGGTTGTTATATCTGAGAGGTGTCCCACATCTACGAGAAAGTAATCTAAGCAAGAAAATGAGTTGTGTGGAATAGAATGGAATGAATATTCTTTCTGGTGAGGGTAAAGGGCCCTCCAAGGGTCTATTAATCCAATGGAGTCCATCATTTCTCTCATGGCAACCTTTGCTGGGGAAAGAGACGGATAATGACTCAGACAGCGAACTGTAATATTACAATAAACAAGGTTCCAATCTCCTCCTAGCAGTATGGGAAAATGGGATCATGGGGTCAAATCATTCATAAGGGAAACAAAAAAGGATGGGTCTTCCATATTGGGGCCGTATATGTAACCAAGCACTACCTCCGTTTGGCCCAACAGGGCCTTAATCAAAATATATCTATGCTGAGGATCTACTATGGTGTCTATAAGTCAAAACAGGACTCTTCTTGCTACGAGAATGGCAACCCCTCCCTTTCGAGTATCCAGTCCACTCCCAAAGGCCTGGCCAACCCAGGATCTTCTTAATTGTGAGACCTGGGAAGGAGGCAGATGGGTTTCCTGAAGAAACACTATATCAATGCCAAGCTTACGAAGATGCAACAATACTTTTGCATGTTTAGCCTGAGATTGAGACCCTTTTATATTCCATGAACATATTTTATATGGAGTCACCTTATTGACTGTTTTTACTGGGCTATCCAGCTTTAAACCACAGTAGTGGCATTGCTCAGGCTATCTATAAGATAACCCTGATTAAACGGCTGCTGTGCTGCATACCTGATCCCACCCACCTCCATTCCCTTTAAACCCTCCTTCCACCCCTCCCTCTGCTATACATCACCTTCCCTGTACACAGCCATTTTGTAGAGGCTCTCCAGGCCATCTCCTGTCATATTATATTGCATAACCCCAGGCCACTCAAAACATCAGGCCTGAGACAGCCCGGGAACCCCCCACCTAAAGGCCGATAATCCCCCTCCCTTCATCCTGGTTCACAACACCCTTCTTGAAATTGCAGTATCCAGATCTACCCCTTCCTCCCCAGCTCCACACAATGAGAATATAGCATATGTTAAAAACCAAAAAAAATCATACTGTAAGACTCCACAAGCAAGTCCCCTCATATCAAAATTTTTAGCAGCGTTAAAGTCTTGTTTAGTGTTCGATCCCCCCACCCTTCTTCTGCCCCTTCAGTCCCTCTTCATTGTTTCAGTACTTGCTTCTAATGATGTTATCTTATTTTAGCGTAACAGTGGTACCCCTGCAGCATCGTGACTTATGAAAGGGGAAGAAGGGGGAAGGAGAAGCAAAATTGCTGAAAAAAAAAAGGAAGAAGGAAAGCCAGAGGAAGAAAAGAAAGGAAAAAAAAAGAAAAAGGGGGGAGGAGTAACCAAACTATGAAATCCATGCGAACTCTTTCAGTGCTCAGATCTTCTTGAAAGTATTAATTAATGACACCCCTGCAGTTTCTATGCAGCTTTGAACACTGTGGAAATGCGCACAAGTCTGTGGTTAGTCTTCCATACTAGTTCTGTAGTCCATAACACAGGGCAAGTGCATATTGCTCTCTCTTAATTAGTCCTTCCTCGAATGGCAGGGATATATATAAAAAAAAGGAAAAGAATCCATATTTTCTCCTTAGTTCAGAAGTGGCACAGTCTACCCTCTGGTCCAAGTGGTACGGAGCTGTCCTTTATCAAAAGATGCAGCTCTACAGATGAAAAGGAAAATAAAGCAGGTTGAGTGTTCCAATCGATCCACAGACTTTGAGCGCCCTCTTGTGGCGGTGACTGTGAGTGTCATTAGGGTAACATAAAAAAGTGACAGTACAGCATACGGAAGCCTTGATAACACAAAAAAAAAATAATTGTTCCATGGGTGGTAAATCCTTCCCAATTGTTCCATCTCTTCCTTTCTTGGCTTCTTCGTCATCTAGAAGGAGCGGGAGCCAAAAAAAAGGGGTGGGGGAGAACAAAATCGAGGATCAAGCCAGTTCTTACTCATTTTCTTCAGTAAGTTTGGTCTTTCCCTTTAGCTATGAGCCCCATTGTTCTGCAATAATTCAGAGAGTTCCAGGAACCTAGCTAAAAATTTACTGAAGCTGATATTTATTAGTTAGATCTATATTCAACACCATTTGTTTCAGTTGTCTGTTCACTTAACACCATGACTAGCAGTAAATTCAGCGTAGCATGAACAGATCTGGAAACATCCCTGCCAATTCCGCTTGAGCTTGCTCAGCTGTTTCAAAACTCCTCCAAGAATTTTGATGGTACACTGATAGCTTGGATTGGTACTGGACTTTGAATTTGATGCTGGCAGCGATTAGTTTTGTGACAATGGGGTGGTAAGCAGCCCTTCGTTGTCTTATGGTTGCTGGGAAGTCTTGGGCAAATCTCAGCTTCTGTCCCTCCCATAGAATTTCCTGAAGGCTCCTAACCTTTCCCAACACATGCACTTTATCTAGGTAGTTAAGAAATTTTAAGATCAGGGGCCTTGGTGCTTGCCCAGTCGCCGGTTTAGATCTAAGCAAACGATGGGCCCTCTCTATCACATAGGTGGTATTATTAGGCGAGGGACCTGCTATTTTGGTTAGCAGCCACTGCAGGAAAGTGATCGGGGTCACCCCTTCTGAATCCTCCGGGAGGCCGAATATGAGAGTGTTATTTTGGCAGCTATGGCCTTCCAGGTCCTCCAATTTAACCTCCATCTTGTTCAATCTTTGGCGCAGCGCCGGGAGCTCCGAGTCAACTGTTGCCCTCCATCCCTCCAGCAAGGCTGTCCTGGCTGTAACATCTTTGATCACTCGGTTGGTATCAATAAGTTCTGTTCTCATAGCCTTCATTTCTGAGGTAAGTTCCTGGACTACTACTCGAAAGGGATTTAGTTCTTCAAAAAATTTCTGCTCCGTGAGAGGGGTGGCTGGTGGCCCTGAAGTCGATGGTGAGCCCGCTTTAGTAACTGTCCCCAGCTGTCCTTTAGCCCATTTGGAGTTCTTCTCTGGCATCTGCCGCAGTGTGTGCGGGGGAGGTGCCTGGCGCATCTCTGCCTCCATTCTTAAGTAGGCCTGATTCTTGTTTCAGCTTTTTCTCCCAGCCACTGCTGCAACTGCTTTTACCTGTTTTATCGCAGGTTCAGGAAGCTGTTAGATGCTATGCAGCAGATGTATTTTTGGGATCAACACAATAATTGCTGATAAATTATCTCTGTAAGGTAGAGCTGGGGAGGAGATGGGTTCTCCAAGCTGCTATTCCATCCGCGGCATCACGTGATCCACCTTATTTTGGTTTTTAAATGGCTGTGAAAAGGGAGCAGCGCGGAGAAGTCACGTCCGTTCAGCTAGCTGCTCATTGGTGCCCCCATGACTCACAGTTTGATACCGTGCAGCTGCCCTCCCACCCTATCCCCTTCCTCCATCCCCTCTTGGGTATATCCCCATTATGTTCTTGTCTGTACTTACCTTGCTGACTCTATCCCATCCCCGCTTAAAGCTATCCACTGTCCTCAGTTTAATTAACTCCTCCGGCAGTGTGTTCCATCCCTCCACCACTCTCTCTGTGAAGTAGTGCCTCCTCATCTTCCTCCTTAACCTTCCCCCTTCCAACTTCAGACTGTGCCCCCTAGTGACCCTTCCCCCTTTAAGCAGAACAATCCTCCCATTCTGACCTTATTTATGCCTTTTTCAAGTATTTAAATGTCTATCATGTCCCCCCCTTTCCCTTCTCTCCTCCAGTGAGTACATGTTGAGCTCCCTCAATCTTTCCTCATAAGGCATCTCCCCTAGCCCCATGATCATTTATGTCACCCTACACTGCACCTCCTCCAGCAATCTCACATGCTTCTTGAGGTATGGGCACCAGTGCTGTACACAGTGCTCTAAGTGCGGTTTCACCAGTGATATATACAAGGGCAGGATGACCTCTTTTCTGGAGGTGATCCCCTGGCAATGCACCCCAGTATCCAATTTGCCCTTGCTGTGGCCCTTCTACACTGTGCTGATACCTTCATGTCCCCTGTGACTCGTACCCCCAGGTCCCTCTCCTCCTCTGAAGCTGCTAACTGCACTCCCCCAGCTAGTAGCTGGTTCTTAGCATTAAACCCCAACTGCCACTCCTCCGACAAGTGTTTGAGTTTAGCTAGCTCCTCCCTAAGTACCTGCCTCCCTTCCTCACTGTCCACTTTTGCATAAATCTTTGTGTCATTGGTGAACAGGCTGATCTTACTCTTAACCCCCTCCCCGCAGTGTCCTCAGTGAAGATACTGAACAAAACAGGGCCCAGCACTGAACCCTGTGGTACCCCACTAGTTATGGGTCTTGGTTTGGGTGTCTACCCACTTACAACTACCCTCTGTTGTCTTCCCTGAAGCCAGCTCTTAACCCACCCCACCAGTTTTTCTGCCACCCTAGGTCCCTCAGCTTTCTCAGTAACCTCCCGTGTGGCACTGAGTTGAAAGCCTTGCTGAAGTCCAGATACAGGACATCCACAGCATGGCCTTCATCAACCTCTCCTTCAGAAGGGTCGCCATCAACTTCCCCACTATAGAAGTCAAGCTCACCTTTCTGTAATTGCCCAGTTTGTCCTTGGGCCCACTCTTGTGGAGGGGCACCACATGAGCCATCCTCCAGTCTCTGGGCACATTCCCCATCTCCAAGGAGGTGTTCAACAGGTTTGCCAGAGGGCCTACCAACACCCTCTGCCAGTTCCTTTAGGACTCTTGGGTGTACACCATCCATTCCTGGTGCCTTGTCTTCCTGCAAGGCTTTAAAGCCATTCAGAACACCATCCTCCTGGATGACCCCATCTGTTGTTTCTGCCCCACCACATCCTTCCCCCCTTTCCCTTGTGGTATTGGGACATCCTTTTCTTTCATGAACACCGAGCAGAAGTACTCATTGAGTGCCTCCACCTGGTCTTCCTCTTTTTCTGCCCATCCCTCCTCCCTCTTGATTCTAGCAATCTTGTCCCTACAACTCCTCTTCTCCGTCGTGTATTTGAAAAAATCCTTCTCCCCCTTTCTGATCCCCTGAGCCAATTTCAGCTCCTTTACTGCCTTAACTTCCCTGGCTGCCATACTCGCTTCCCTAGATGCCATTGTGTACACCTCCCTGTCTTCCTTACACCCAGATTTTTTGAACCTGGTGAAGGCCAATCTCTGTTCCCTCACCTTCCCCTCCACTTCCTTACTTCTTAAACTTGGCACACATGTTCATGGCCTCATTCAGACCCTTCTTAATGATTGTGCACTTCTGTTCAGCATCCATCCCTGGGCTAATTCCAGCTAAATACCCTTCTAGGATACTGCCCATCCTGGCAAAATCTGCCTTCCTGAAGTCTACCACTCTTGTCCTAGTCTTAGCCGACTCCCTCCTTGTGTTGAGGAAGAATCACAGTGAGCGATGGTTGCTTCCTGCTAGTGGGTCCTGTACAACTATATGCTGGACTTGGTCACCATTTGTTAGCACAATATGCAATATGTTCCCTTCCCTGGTAGGCTCCATCACTCCCTGCACTAGGTAGCTGTCCTGGATAGCCTCCAGCAGTACCTGTTTCCTGGTATTTGAGGTAGTTACAGTCTGCCAGTTAATACCAGATTGGTTGAAGTCACCCACTATAATTGTAATCCTGTTGTCACTGACCTTCCTCATTTGCTGTCCCAGCTCCCTGTCCACCTCCTCACTTTGTGAGGGTGGCCTGTACACCTTCCCCATCCTGATCTTCTTACCTTTTGAGTTTTGGAGCAGTATCCATACATATTCTGGCCTCCCCTCTTCCCCCTCCTCCTTTGAACACAGTATCCCTTCCTTAACATAAATAGCCACCCACCTCCTCTTCCCCTTCCCGGTCCCTGTGGTACACCTTGTATCCTGGGATCATGAGATCCCAGTCATGGTATTGGGTGGCCCAAGTTTCTGAGATGGAGGCAATATCTACCTCCCCTTCCACCATCATTGCCTAGAACTCTGCTACCTTGTTTGCCACGCTCCTTGCATTCAAGGATACAACAGTCCAC
Source organism: Neoceratodus forsteri (assembly GCA_016271365.2). Taxonomy (NCBI): domain Eukaryota; kingdom Metazoa; phylum Chordata; order Ceratodontiformes; family Ceratodontidae; genus Neoceratodus; species Neoceratodus forsteri. The sequence continues at coordinate 408,425,432 of CM028133.1, read as the reverse complement.
CTTGTGCCTTGCCCCCTCCCCATCCTTCCACCCTACACTTCTTACTAGGTAGATTCCCCTCACTGTCTTTCTGGGAGGTGAGGCCTTCTGGTCTCTCCTGCTAGGAGACTCCTTGCAGTCCCACTCTGCCCAGGTGGCAGTGTTAGTGATGGACATCCACCACAATTATGATGTCCTGTATGGGATAAGATCCCTGACCAGCCCAGCAGAAACCAAGGCAAGAATCTGACTGGACATACAGATGACTGTCAACACCTTGGGACCGGAGGCCCACACACTCTCCACCATCAAGCACAAGTGGTGGGACCTCTGGTCCCAGGTAAAACAGAAGATGAGCCATGCACAGCAATCCCAGGGCATCATAAGTGGAGCCCCCCCCCCAAGAATCACCACTGATACCCATCAAGAAGCTGGTGAGTGACACCATCAGCAATGTAGTGAGGGATGATGAGCCAGAGAGGATTGACCGCATGCAAGGTAAGGGGGCATGAAAACAGCACACCACAGGTAAACAAACATGACTCCAACAGGGCAAGCTGGCAGTCTCCTTCCCTTCACAGTGTATGAGGAGGACAGTCCAGAATAGGGGCCATTGAGCCAGACCACAAGACCCACGCACATGGACAATGCCAATGGTAGGTGACAGCACAGCGGACATACATATGTCACATCCCACACACACAAACAAGGCAGCCCCTAATGTGACCCCCCAACAGGTGACATGTAGCCTGACCCCCAACAACCATTGGAGAGCATGTCTGCAACACCTAGGGACACAGGACCAACTGCCTCCACAGCACCGAGCCAGAGCACCGGGACACAGGCCAAGACCCTTGATGGCAGGGAGATGCGGACAGCACCTACCTCTGACAGGCAAGCATCTGAAGGAACCATAGTGGAGAAGGACCCCAGCAGCCATGTGTCACCTGGCGGTGGTGGTACCAGCATGACGCTGATGTGATACCCTCCAAGGCCCTGGACACACAGGGCACCACAGTCACGCCCCAGGAAAAGCAACCAGGGATGTTAGCAGAACCACCAACTGCACAACGTGCCAGACAGAAACCACCCAGCAGCCCCCTGACCATCTACTACCCCAATCTACAGAGGCTGGAGCAGCTACAGGCAACCAGGAAGCAGACGCACACCCTAGAGTGGCTCATAGAGGTCCTGTCCAAAACTGCCAGGGCACAAGAACACATGACTGAGGAGCTGACTGCCTGTGTACAGGCACATGTACGCATAGCAGAATCACTTATGGCAGGTGTATGGGTGCAGGTGCACTTTGCCTCGAAGCTTGCGGCTGGCAGCCATTCACAGTAGAGGGTGGCCAATGCCCACTTGGCCATTTCTGCACACTTAGGTGCAATATGCCCCCTGACACACCCAGTCACGCCCATCTGGTCATGTGGACACGGCGGACACCACAGTGTGCCCAATGCACCCACATGGCCAGCCCAGACCACCAGAATACTGGGGAACTCCAGCACAGCACCAGCCATACTCCCATGGGGCAGCAGACCCAGTGCCAACTCAGAAATTGCAGCATTCTTTGCAGCCTCCAGCCAGTGCCATGGTGTAGGGTCAGCCACAGGACACAGGCATGGGTCCCATTGGATGTGCCAGGGGCAGTTGCAGGCCTTGACCATGCAACCACATGGCCTGACAGGGAGCAACACACATGGCACACATACACACACACACCATGCACAATGGCACACACAGCATGTAGCAGTGGACACACAGATGATGGGACACACATGGTACACACACGCTGCACATCACACACTTGCACGGGAGGCCCTCACATGATGCCAGCACCACAGTCCTGCATGGCCACATTGTCATGGTCAGTGGCACAGTGGCATTACCGTTGATGCATGGGGGCCCACAAGCATCCATACATCCACTGAGCGCACGCTTCATGGAGGCGCAAGGGCAGTGATAATTGGAGAGCACAGCAACAAGGACAGATGGCTTGGGCAAGCCCATGGTGGGACTCCATGCACAAACAGCACAGAATGCAGCTGTGGTGTATATATGGGTCCAGGCCAATTTGTGCTAGCATTGTGGCATCATCATTGCACCCATGGCACAGTGCCCTAATGGCCAAACATACTATGGACAATGCGGTGCCAGGCAGTGTGTGCAGCCACACTTTCTGGCTGTGGCACACCACATTGCCCCCCATGGCTCATTGCGATGTCCTCGCTGGTCCATGGGCTGTGGGCTGTGAGGGTCCACCTAGGTCATTGCAGGGGGTTCAGGTGGGGGATGTCCAGGGGTACAGGCAGTCTCTGGTGCACACAGATGTTCTGCAGCATGGCATAGGTGGTGAAGACTCTGCACACCCTTCCAAGGGCTAGCATCATCGTCCCACTGCTGTGGTCCAGGCAAATGGAATCACATCTTCAGCAGCCCAATGTTGCATTCCATGATGTTCCTCATCCTCATATGTGCGTGATTGCACGTGTCCTCCGTTGGGTGCTGTGGTACCAGGTAGGGTGTCAGGAGGTATATCCACAGTGGATATCCGCTGTCCCCTGTGGAGGTGAAGGAACAATGCATTAGGTCAGATGATGTGGTACACCGTGGAAAATGTGGCCATGCAAGACACCTGCACCCTCAACTAGGAGCCACCCAGTTCCCTCAGTGCATGTGGCCAGGTGTTGTTTCAAGGCACAGTTGTCGAATACATATGCATCATGGCATGAGCCTGGATAACTGGCATACACATTGGTGAGGATGCCCGTGGCATTGCACACCACCTGGCAGTTTATACTGTGGAACCCCTTCTGATTCCTATATGCCTCCTCATCCACCGCTAGTGCCAATATCACCACGTGGGTGCAGTCAATGGCACCCAGTGTGTTGGCTATTACACAGGTCTCGTGGAACCCCTCAAACATGTACCTGATGGCCCTTGGCGTGGTGGGGAAATGGATGTGGGAGGTCACATGCCACAGTAGGGCATCTGTCACCTGGTGCAGTGCTCTGGAGACAGATGCCTGGCTCACACCCATGATATTGCCTGTCACCCTCTGGAAGAACCCTGTATAATACTACAGGGTGCACATCACCTTGGTTTACATGGACATGGTCCTGGAATGGGCTGTGTGGGGCTGGACCTGGTCCTGGTCCTGGAACTGCCTACATATGTACCTCAGTGTGACATGGTCCTCACGGAAACACTGCAGGCATTCTGTGTCATGCAACATTTGTGCCAGCAGCCTGGTGTGGTACACACATGGGCATCACTGTTGTCACTGTCACTGCATCCACTTTATGGCATCCTAAATGAGGACGACTGCATCAGTGGACTGGGGCACATCCTTAGCAAATGGGAACCTCGCTGCATGTGTGGCATAGCACCTATGGTGGTGTGGGTGTCCTGCAGTGTGCAGTGCATGGCTGACCATTGCAGATGCATGCCATTTAGGGGGCATGGTCAGTCAAATGTGCTGGGCATGTCATGTACTCCACCGTACTGCCTGGTGCACGTGGCAGTGTGTCACATACAAGTGGACCACGATGGCACATGCAGCACATAGTGGGAGCAGTGTGGCATTTGAGAGTGTGGCCTACCACAGTGGCTGTTTAGGATATCCCTTTCTTGCTACCAGGATGCCTTCCCATTGGGGAATGTATGGGAGGTACAGGAGAAGCCTAATGTGAGTACAGCTCCACTAGTGTTTGTAGGAGTCTAACTCTGTTTTTTTCACCCTGGCTAATGTGTACCACTCTGCTGCATGTTACAGGCCACACCGGATTGGCCAGTGACTAGTTATGGTACTGCTGGACCTTGGGGATGGAACTGCGAGTGAGGTCGTGGCACACAGGCACAGGGGGCAGTGATGGCCAGAGGGCATGCCCCAGTACCTCTCCAGATGGAGGACAACCCACAAGATTGTCTACAAGGATGAGTGCAAGGACCTGTGAGCCATCCAGGTGCTTTCTGAGGTGGGTTGTGTGTGTGGACATTACATGTGTGTCAGGGTGTGTATGTGCACCAGGCAACTGTGTGTCCCCCTGGTTCTAATGGACAGTCTCCCATATGTTCTTGTCATTGCAGGGGTCCAGAGGTCCAGTGAGGAGGCTGGTGATCATCGAGCAGCCCCACTCCAGAACCACCACCCCCGACCACAAGCTCCAGTACCTATGAGTTGTCAGATTCAAATTAGCGTGCAGTACATACCTTTATTTCTTAGTGTGCTGTCCCCTTCCCGCATCCCCTCCAGTACCCCTCCCCTCCAGATGGTGATCAATAAAGGCCTACATTTTGCATCTGCCATGTCCATGTCCCTATGTCACCCTGCCACTGTGCAGTCATGGTGGGCATGTCTGGCATGGTGTGTGCATATGTGTGTGTGTGTGTGTGTGTGGCCTATGTGCACCCGACCATGTGTGTCCGCGGGGGTCTGCTTTGGGTGTGGCAGTGGCTGTAACATGTAGCCGTGCAGCCATGGCACTGGTCCCATGTGGCTGTGGTGCATGTGTCTCCAGCAAACATTTCCCTCTCCTGTGCCAGTTCCATTCACCTATTGTTGCCTGTGTTGGGGGCCGGGGGCTGTGTGTCATGTGTATGGTGCCTTGGCCTGCCACAAGTCCTTTAGTGGTGTGGGCTGTCTGTGTTGGTGCTTGTATCCCTTGGGGGGGTCGCTCTGTGCCGGTGTGTGCCTGGTGTGTCTGATGGGCCTCATTCCCTGTAAGTTCCACGGTACACCCTACATGTGGGCTGCACGTGACATGTGGCCTCTGGGCAGCACTCATGTTGCATTGCTGTTGTGGCAGCCCACAATGGCATGGGCATCCTGCTGGGCCCATCAGCCATGCACCGATTTCTGCTGTGCATTGCTTCCTGCATGGGCGTAGGGTGTGCCATACAGGTGGGCTATGCAGCCACTCCCCTATGTGTCTGCAGAGCTCTATCCATGTGCATGTTCACAGGCTGGACCTGCGCATGCTGCTACACATGTTTCATGCTTGCCACATGGACAGGGGTTACGTGCCTGGTGCACGTATCCCCCTGGGCACTTTGCATGCATGCACTGCATAGCAGTTACACACTTTTGTGAATAGGCCCCAAAATTAGTGTAAGATTTTATTGCATCCTAGGGATGTCCCAGGGGCATGAGGCTTGAACATTTTTTTAAATCCCCGGATGTCAAACAAATAGTAACCACACCTACTAGAAAAAAGATTAAATAGTCAGGGAAATATTAAGCCTGCTGTTTTTATCTACATGGATAAATAGTTTGTAGACTAAAGTTTAAGCTCCAAACTTCTCCCTAAACCTCTTGAGTTTCACCCTTGTCTTGAGGCTTAGAGTCATTACACTTTTCTAAACTTCATAATATACAGTCTCCTATGTATTATTCTCTATATTGTATTTTAAAATTTGCATCAAATGGATAGTGAGATGACCTCATAAAATACTTTGTGTCATTTCATGGGGGACCCTTGTCACAAAATAGTATGCAAGTATAGCATATGTAGTGTAACATAACAGGTTATAAATGTGCCAGTTCTAATGGGGTACAAAACTACAAATTACAGTATAGGAAAAGTCATAGTAACAGTATATGACAATTACACATGTGACAGGTAAGTAAAGATAACAATAGATGTTCAGGGTTGCCCCTTTTATATAAAGAATCTATAGAAAGTTGAAAAGAAAGCTCATAATAATACTACTTATGTACAAGTTAATATATATGTAGGTGGTAGTTAAATAAAGAATAGTACATTGGTGGGTGGGTGTAACCAGAATTTTATACACACCAACATATGGGATGCAACATAAATTCCAAGAAAGCAGCTCCAAAAAAAAACATCCCACACTGAGTCTGCGTATAAAATTCTGAGTTACACACACTCACCCACGTCTTGTTTTTTCAATAATTTCTGTCAATTTTATAATTACTGAAAAACATGTTTAATAGATGATCAGCTTGAATGTTTAGGTTGGAAATAAAAAGAAATATCATGCTTTAAACTTTTGTGTTTTACTAGTTCAGCTCATGAACATAGCTAAAAACAGTAAAACGATTATTTATTAACTTCATTTGTTTAAACACACAGCAGTTCTGGGACTGCTGCACCCATTGTTACTAAAGCAAGATTGACTGACAGCTCATAGATACAACTGCTAGATTGTGATGCCAAACTACAACCCTGTTGTCTGAGCTTTAAAAATCCTTTTATCAGTAATTATGAAGAGAGTTCAGCTTGAAAATTATCTTTTAAACATGGGTACATGGAAAGGTTTGAGGTTTGTCTAACAGAGCTGGTAGACTGTTTGAATCTACTGGGCCTCAAAGGAAAATGCTCCATCTGCTGAAGTCTTTTCATAGTTTAGGCACTGTCCAATAGATTTCCTGTGCTGAGCTTCAAGAACACGGTTTAGAAAGAAGGAGGAAGATAAATGTGACTCGTTTATGTGGAAGCTGTGGCATGTACATGCATGTGAAGACATTTGTGCTAATAGTAGTTCCTGTAGACAGTGGAACTTAGCCAATCAAGTTTACCGTATTATAGGCAATGGTGAGCCGTCCATAGCTCTCTTTTGAGGGCAAACATGTAGAGCATATTGAAAAAAGGTATATATCTAACCAATGCAGTGGCTGTTTAAGGGATAAGTGCTAGACCACATCACCACAGTTCAGCATTGGGACTAGAAATTATGTGATCTGAATTCTTGTGTGAGAGCAAAAGCCGTTGCTGGCCCTGTAGAAGGCTCCTTGTTTGGGATTCACTATAACAATGATGTGTTCTGCGTGTTGCAGTAGGTACTGTAAGTACAGTAAGTAAGAAGGTGATAATTAATCTCTAAAAAATATGCATCCTAGACAAAAAAACAGGAAAAGAAAGACATACTCTTTAAGGTGCTCTGAAACATGAAGAACTGAAAGTAATAATATATTTACACACTGGGTCACAAGCATTTCTACATCTCAGACAGACATCATTTATTCATCCATCTCATGTAGTGACCACAAATACATACATACTGTGGTGCTTGTTTATTTTCTCTATGCCATCACTGAGGGACTGTAGTTCCTGCAAAACAATGTGCGGTCAACAAAGCATGTAGGCTCCTCGCTGGAGTAGATAGGCATACCCACAGCTGCACCTTGTGTGCCCTAACAAATATCTTCACCCTAGACGAAAGAGTACGCTATCAAACATGTCTCCTCACCAAAAAAATTCAACTTGGCCTTACCCCCATTGGAGTTTCTGTCTCCCTCCACACTGCTCATGCCTCAGCAAACACCCACTTGGCAAATAAACTGATGTGGGCTGTTCCCAGGGTCGCAACCTCATTAGCCCAAAGGTCATTTTCTTACAGAGCACCGTCTTGGCACAATGAACTCCCTACAGCCGTTACCTCTGTCTCCAGACTAGGCCCCTTCAAAATAGCCCTCAAAGACCACATACTCTCCACCCATCACTGCCAATGCACCAGCTAAGTATGGGCTGCTGCTTAGCACCACCAATACCTTGCCACCGGGCCTTGACCAGATCTGCCCAGTTCTGCCTCAGTGATGGAGCGGGGATTGAGATGCCAGCTGGTGCATATAAACTTTCAGTATCACCAATACCACATAGAGAGAGTATGGGCTAAAGTTCTCTTTATTCTACTGCTGTTAATGTAGTGACTGTGTTAATGACAATGTCGGTATCCCGACTGCTCACAGCATTGCAATTACAAGCTCCTTAGCTGGACCTGTATAGCTGCTTAACTGTATATGCCTCACCATCCTATTGATTGTACTGCTCATTGACAGTTACAAGCTCCTTAATCGAACTTGTATAGCTACCCAATTGTATAGGCTTGAGTGTACTGTTCATACCTTGTTTTTTCTCCTTTTTCCTCTTTGTAATATTGTATATTGCTCGTTATTGATCTGTATTGTACTCAGACGTGGAACCTTTGTAAATGAGTCTTTGACTCAAAGGTTGTAAATCCGATATCTTCAATAAATAAATAAATATCCTTATCCCCAATAGCTCTCTCCTCTCACATGCACATTTTAGATGGCTAAACATGCTCTCTCTACTGGTCAAACGTCTGATTGTTATGAAATAGAAATCAACTCTGGTGCCTTCTCTTTAAGATGTTCTTCAAAGCCTCCCTCAGTATGCCTCTCTAGACCAATTATCTCATTTTACTCATAACCGACTCACTGTATATGACAGATGTTGGCAGGATTACTTAAAGTACGTGAACCTAGTTCTTCTAGACCCTAATTCTTAGGGATATTTAGTCCTCCTCCTTATTTTGCTCTCAGATTAGGTTTTCTCGAAACTTTTGTGCACAGATTTCTCCTCTTTTTTTCCTTCTTCCCTGTTTTCTCCCTCTCTCCTTCCCTTCTTCCTTGCTTTTTTCTCTCTTCTTTCTTTGCTTGCACACCTTTCTCTTACCTTCACCTCACCATTACTGAACATTGTTCATATTACCACATTTATCACTTTTTGCAATTTACTGAATGCCTTGCCATAGCCTGCCCTAGCATGTATTTCGTACATGGTTGCTATTTCTGATCCTATAATACCCTATTGATTGTAACCCTTCTGCTCTCCACTTACATCCTGTCTAGGTTTGTGTTTTTTTATCAATACATGTATAAAAGCTTCTCCAATATGTTTACCCTAAATACTGTGTTTTGTTAAGTGATATTTTATACCTTACATGGAGGATAGTCTTCTATTGTATAAGACGTGTGCTTACACAGAAACATAGAATTTGATGGCAGATAAGGACCGCTTGGCCCACCTAGTCTGCCCATTTTCCTACCTAACAGATAAGCTGCAGATCCTAGTTAACCAACAGCTTACTTCCTCCTACCCCCCACTAGGACTGCTTTATGTCTGTCCCATGCATTCTTGAATTCCCACACTGTTCTTGACTCCACAACCTCCTCAGGGAGGCTGTTCCATGCATCCACAACCCTCTCCATGAAAAAATACTTCCTCACATTACCTCTGAGCCATCCCCCCTCTATCTTCAAATTGTGCACACTTGTTCTTGCACATCTCTTTTTCTGAAAGATGCTACCCTCTTGGACTTTGTTGATTACCTTGAGGTACTTGAACGTTTCTATCATGTCCCCTCTCTCCCTTCTTTCCTCAAGGGTATTCATATTAAGCTCCTTTAGTCTTTCTTCATATGTCTTCTGGTGCAGACCCTGCACCATTTTGGTTGCCCTTCTCAAGACAGCCTCCAGTCTGTCTATGTCTTTGTGGAGATGGGGTCTTCAGAACTGCACACAGTACTCCAGATGGGGTCTCAACAACTGTCTGTACAGAGGTATAACAACGTCCTGTTTACTACTATTGATGCCTCTCCCTATGCATCCCAGTATCACCCAGCCTTCCTTACTGCCTTCTCACATTGCTGGCCCACCTTTAGGTCATCTGATATCATTACCCCCAGGTCCATATTTACTGTTGTCTCACCCCCCATTGTGTACTGTACCCCTGGGTTTTTGTTTCCCAGGTGCATTACCTTGCATTTCTTTGCATTGAATCTGAGCTGCCATACATTTGACCATTCCTCCAACCTTGCCAAGTCCCTTTTCATCCTTTCCACTCCATCTTGTGTATCAACCCTGTTTCAGATCTTTGTGTCATCTGCAAAGAGACATACTTTTCCTTCTAGTTCCTCTGCAATGTCACTTATAAAGACATTAAAAGGACTGGTCCCAAGTACTGAACCCTCTGATGCCCCACTATATAACTCTCCTTTCTTCACTGTGTACTCCATTTACTACTACCCTTTGTGTCCTGTTGTCTAGCCAATTTTTATCCAGGCTACCACCTTGGGACCCACTCCAAGGCTGGCTAACTTGTATTAATCTTTGTGTGACTGTATCAAATGCCTTGCTAAAATCTAGGTAGGCCATGTCCACAGCCTCCCTCCCTGTCTTTACTACTTTGTCACCCAGTCAAAGAAATCTATTAGATTCATTTGACATGACCTTCCCATTGTGAATCCATGCTGCCTTGGGTCCCGTGCCCCACTGGCCTCTAGGTACTCAACAATTCTTTCCTTCAGAAGTGATTCCATCATTTTCCCTACCACTGAGGTCAAACTAACTGGTCTGTAGTTTCCTGCCTCTGTCCTGCTCCCACTTTTGTGAAGAGGAATCACATCCACCCTCCTCCAGTCCTCAGGTACCACCCCAGCATCCCATGATTTGTTAAAGAGAATAGTCAGCAGCGTCACTAGTTCTACCCTTAGTTCTTTTAGAATTCTTGGGTGAATCCCATCAGGCCCCATTGCTTTGTCCACCTTCAATTTTATTAGTTCTTTCAGAACCCTTTCTTCTGTAAATGGACTGGTATCGACTCCCATCTTCAGAGTGTTTCTCTTGTTTGGTTTAGGTACCTTCCCCTCCTCTTCCTTTGTGAATACTGAGCAGAAATATTCGTTCAGTATCCCTGCTTTTTTCACTGTCCCCCTTTACCCACATTCCCTCCCCTTTATTAAGCCTCAGTATCCCTCCTTTGGTCTTTCTTCGCTCCCTAATGTACCTATAAAAGGTCTTATCCCCCTTCTGAACAGTGTTGTCTATCCTTTCCTTGGTTTGGGCCTTTGCTATTCTGACTGTCTTCTGTGCCTCTTTCTGCTTTAACTGATAAAGTTCTCTGTCCTGCTCCTTCTGTGTTTCCTTATACATAGGTAACATAGGTAGTACAGAGCTTTAAAAGACTAATGTACATGATGCTCACCAATATTAATTATAGCCCATTATAAAATTTTGGCCTAAATATTTATCCAAACGAATTTTAAAGGTGTCCATGTTTTCGCTAGCTACTACCTCCAATGGTAGATTATTCCATATTTTGGATACTCTAACTGAGAACCATGTACTCCTTTTTTTTGTTTTATAGTGGTCTACTGTGAGTTGAAGTGGGTGTGCCCTAGTGTCATAAACTGTTTTCCTAAGTCCCAAACCCAGCAGTTCCCATAGCAGATCATCATGCAAAGCTTTAAATACCATACATAAGTCTCCTCTCCTTCTGCGGTATTCCAATGTATACAGTCCAAGTTTCTTCAGTCTAGCTGCATAATCCAAGCCCTTTACCTCATCCATTTTTCTAGTGGCCCTCTTCTGGACTTTTTCTAGAGCAGTTATAGAGCCCTTATCTCCTGTGTCCAAAACTGAGTGCAGTATTCCAAATGGGGCCTCACCAAGCAAGAGTATAGAGGCAACAAAACCTCACTACTTCTACTTTTAATATGTTTATTGATACAATGTAATGTACCTGCAGCCTTCTTAATTACCAAATGACAATGAAGTTTAGGACTTAGGTCATTTGTTACTCTAACTCCCAAATCACGTTCATCATCAACTGCCTTTAAAACCGTGCCACCTAATTTATAATTTGCATGCTGATTATTTCTCCCAAAGTGCATTACTGTACACTTGTCTACATTAAAGGTAAATTTTTTGTTGCTTGCCCAATTTTTTAATTCCCCAAGAGCATATTGTAGGGTATTAATGCCTTCAGAGTCGTTAACTGGGAATCCTAGGCGGATGTCATCTGCAAATTTGGGTAACCAAGCACTGGTGGAGGTTTTAAGTGATGCAATATAATTGTTAAAAAAACAAGGACCAAGTACCAATCCCTGAGGGACCCCACTGGTCACATGGTCCCACCCGGAATAAGAGCCTTTTATACAGACTCGCTGTGTTCGATCCATCAACCATGATTCCACCAAACGTGTTATATTACCCCCATTCCCATATTAATAATATCATCAATGAGTTCTCCATGGGGGACCTTATTGAAGGCCTTTGAGAAATCAAGGAGGATAACATCCACCACCTCACCCCTATCTAAAGCCCTACTTACTCCACCATAGAATCCCAACAGATTGGTCTGGCATGATCTTGCCTTGACAAAACCATATTGTGTAGGGTCGGGCTGAATCAACTTGCCGATATGATCTTTTATAATACCTTCAACAATTTTACCCAGGACAGACGTCAAACTGATGGGTCTATAATTGGTCACATCCTGTCTAAATCCCTTTTTAAAACTAGGGACCACTGTTACGTGTCTCCATACATCAATGACCTGCCCATCCTGTATGGATTTAGTAAACAGGGCAGCAATAGGGCCAGATGGGGAATAGCCAGTTCTTTGACAATACGTGGGTGGAGACCATCCGGGCCTGCTGATTTATGTGGATCTAATTCCTGTAACAGTTTTTGTACTCTAGCTGCATCCACAGTGAGCTGCCCAGTCAAAATATGATCATTATTGGTTTTACTGGTAAATGTTTTAGTATTAAAAACTGAAGAAAATTGTTTGTTACAAATTGAAGCCATTTGTAACTTAGCAGTTACTAACTCTCCTAAATTATCTTTTAGTGGACCAATAGTGGAAGTGCCTCCCCTTTTATTAGTAATATATTCATAAAAGGATTTATGATTATCTCTTGCTTTATTAACCAGTCTTGCTTCATAGTCCTTCTTTGATTTTCTAATACTAAATTTAGTCACCCTCAACTGATATTTATAATTCTCCCAGCTTTTCCGGGACCCACAAAACTTAGCCTTCTTATATGCCCTGTTCTTGTATTTAATATGTTTTTTTATGGTTGCATTAATCCATGGCATTTTTAACTGGGTTCTATTGGCTTTTTTAACATAAGGAATATGTTTATTTGTAACTACTGTAAGTTTGTCAACCAAAATCTGCCACATATCGGAGAGAGATTTATCCAGAAAAACCTGCTTCCAGTTCCAGGTTAGCCCACCCAGGGGCGGCTGTCAATTTAAGGATCCACCCCCGTGACATCACATCCGGTGACATCATGTCCTGTTGCCCAGAACCTATCTCCCCACTTTCCCATTTGCAGGTTATACCTGCTGGCCACTAGAGGGACCTATGCTCCCTTGCTACTTCCTACCCCTATCTGTACAGTACTCCTTCCCTTGGATCTTGCTCACAGCAATGTATTGGCCCTGCCTCATGCTCTGCCTGTGCCTATCCCACTAGCAGTGCACTTGCCACTTACCATCTGCTACTCCGCACTGTGCCTGGGCACCCCTCCCTCCCCTTGCTCCTGAACCTGCTCTCTTGCCCCTTGGGACCTCTGTGTGTCTCGGTCCTCCCTGCCCTCCCCCTAGCTTCCTCCTCACCTCAGGCACAGCTGGGTGTCTTCTTATTCTTGCCTTCCCTTCCTGTACCACCCTGCGCACCCCCTGCTCCCTTAACGTCCCCTCCCCCCTCATGTCAATCGTAGGAAAACCTCTCACCATCTCCCAGCCAGGGTGTTAGTCATGCTACTACTCCTGTCAGGGAACATTCATCAAACCCTGGCCCGGTTCCCAGGAGCTCCCGACTAGCACCACAGGCCTATATGGTCTCCATGAATATCTGTAGCCTCCTAAAAGTTTGACTCACTACAATGCCTGGTCACATCAATTAACCCTGATGTCATCGCTCTGGTTGAGACTTGGCTGTCGAAATCCTCCCCTGACTCCCTGGTCTCCCTTCCTGGTTTCACCCTCTTCCGGTCCGACCGTGTTGGGAGACAGGGCGGCGGCTGCGCTATTTATGTCAAGGAATCTCTCCCCATACTAGCCCTGCCTACTCCAATCCTGGACTCCAGGGCCCAGGCGCTTACACTGAAACTAACCCCTGACCCTTTAAAGGGACCCCTTTATCTGACTACTGCATCCGTGCCCCCCAGGGACCAAATGCAGGCCATTGCCTCTCTTACAGAATACCTTTCCTCACTACCTCCTTCCGCTGATCAAATTCTGGTGGGTGACTTAAATGTCAACTGGCTCAGCCCCTCCTCCTCTTCCTCTACCCATGACTCCTTTTCTGCAATAGACCTAACACAACTAGTTACCCAACCTACCAGGACTAACCCCAAGAGAGGCTCCAGTACCCAGCTTGATGTGGTACTCACCAACCACCCTAATTGGATCCCCAATGTACAAGTCCTCCCAGACTCTCAGCGATCACTCTCACATTCTATTCCACTGGTCATCCTCAGTCCCCAAACCCATAGCACAGTCCACATGCCGGCGGCGTCTAATACCTGGTGGTCTGACAAAACTTAAGGAACTTCTGTCCCAAACTGACTGGTCTCCTATACAGGGAACTCCTGACATTGACACAGCTCTCTCCTTCTTTACCCGAACTTTTAATAATGCCTGATATCTTTGCCCCAGTAGCCGACCCGCCATTCTAAAAGGCAGAATGCCCCTAGGTAACCCCAGCTTTGATCCACCAACTCAAACATAGGGACAACCTATGGCACCATGCCATTGAGAATGGCTGGCCCAGTGACAGAGCAGTTATATGCTGCCACCCGAAACAAGTGCACTCTGGCCATCAGAAAGGCCAAGTCTGAGCACTATCGGTCCTCACTCACAGCCTCATGGGGAACCCCAGAACCTTCTGGGATAACATTAAACAGTTAAATAAGTGCACTCCCCACCCACCAGATCAACATTAATGGCGTGATCTCTTCAGACCCAGCCCTCATAGCCAACCACCTCAACACCTCATTCACTGACCTTAGCCCTATCCTCCCTACAAATTTTTTTGACCCTCTCCCCCAGAGCCTGCTATAAATCTTTCTCACCCTTATTTTCTCCTCCTCCATGTTTCTGCCCAAGAACTTAGGCCGCACCTTGTCACTGCCCTCAAGAGTAATAGTACGGGCAGTGACACCCTGGATCCGTGTATCCTACAGCTGGTCTTAGACACGGTCAATACCCCGATCACGTGCCTCATCAACCACTCTCTTTGCCTGGGGAAGGTTCCAACTGCCTGGAAAGTCACCACTGCCACCCCTATCTTTAAAGGTGGTGATAGGACTGTGGCTAAACTATCAGCCAATCTCCATTCTCTCTCCTCTCCAGGCCTTGGAAAAGTGGTAGCCTCTCAAATCTCTGACTGCCTCTCCACCACAATGTCCTGTGTTCTGAGCAGCATGGCTTCGAGGCGGGCCACAGTACCAACACAGCCTCCTAGAGTTCTTCAACTTTCTCCTCCTCCTTAGACACTGGTTCTCTGGCTGGTGCAGTCTTCATTGACCTCTCTAAAGCTTTCGACACTGTCTCCACCCCTCTTTCTTGATGCCCTTAGTCTCTCTGGTTTTGCTGCTGGGCCTATCTCCCTGGTGCACCCAGTTATCTGTCTGACCGCTCACAGCATGTAAAATTAATGGGACCTACTCAGACATCTGTCCCATCTTTTCTGGGGTTCCCCAGGGGCTCCATTCTGGGCCCCTTACTATTCTCCCTTTACCTAACACCTTTTCATGCTCTTGCTTGGTGAACATTCTATTGTACGCTGATGATGCAGTCATCTTTGCCTCAAGTCATAACCCGATTGCCCTCCAGGACTCGCTGCAGAAGTCCTTCGCTGAAGCTGAGGGCTGGTTCAAGGACCATAGATTGGTGATAAATCTTAAAAACAAAAACATGTTCTTACTCATCCTCAAAACAAGTCCTGCAACTTCAAACTCCTCATTCACTCTGGGTCCTCTTTCCCTCCAAACAAGTTTGCTCCTATAAATACCTAGGGATCCATTTTGACCCTCCTCTCCTTCCATGGACACATCGCTGCCCTAGCCACTGCCACTAATATCCGATTGGGCATCTTACGTCCGGTATAAACACTGCCTCCCGAGGCTCTTTGACTCGCAGTCACCTCCTCTATCCTGTCCCTAGTGGACTATGGACTGCCGGTGTATGGTGCTGCTGATCAGACTGCACTCCATAAAATTCGCACTACTCTGAATAAGGCCTGCAGATTAATTACTGGGGCACCTAGGCTAACACACACCTGTCTACTGTATGCTAAAGCACTGGTACTTGATCTTAATGAGCGCCTAAAATATCTGACCTGTACCCTTACAAAAAAGACCCTCCATGGGCTATCCCCACCTGGATTGACCACCACCATCTGCTGCTCTGTCCCACTAGTTCATACTCGGACCTCTGGGAAAACCTCTCTTGTTACCCCTAGAGCTAGGACCTCTCATGGCCAAAGAGCCTTCAGCTTTAGGGCCCCCTCCTGGTTCAACACACTGCCCCCCTCCATCTCCGAGCTCCAACTATATTGTGCTTCCAAAGCGTCCTTCTGGAACCACGTTGTTAACACGCGAAGCTGTAATTGCCACTAGTCAAAGCCGTACTCAGTACTAATGACAAAGCTTACTACTAAGCTGCTAAGGACAACATAACTCTGGTATTGTTTACATCAATCCTACCTGTACCAGCTTGTTTGTATCTATGTCTTAAGTTACTGTTATACTGTGTTATACTGTTATACTGTGTATTTTCGTTTGTCTTACTGTGACAAGGTACCTTTGTAAATGAGCCTGTGGCTCAAAGGTTTTCCAAACTGCTGTTTAAATAAATAAATAAAATATCGTTTACCAGACCCAGAAAATTCCCTTTTTTAAAGTTATAGACAACCGTATTACCTACATCATGCCCTAAGTTACCATTGTAAGTAAATTTGACCTTAGAATGGTCACTTGACCCAAGTGGATGGATAACCATACAGTTGGTAATCTTACTTCCCAGGTTATGTAGGACTAAATCCAAGATGTTATTTCCCCTAGTACAATGCTTAACTGTTTGTTCCATGTTAGACAGCAGAAGGGTCTCTAAGTATGCATTTTCTACAGGGGTTGTAGTATGCAAGGTATTCCAGTTAATCCCTGGGAGATTGAAATCTCCTACAAGTAAGGCACTGTTAATAGAGGATAATCTCCCCACAAAATCTAACAAATGGGAATCCTCTTCCTGTGAAATTGAAGGGGGCCTATAAACCACACCCATATTGATACAAGCTGAAGACCGTGGGAATATTTTAACCCATAGGGCTTCAATATTTGGCCATCGGGTTATTTCAATGCTTTCAGAATTAATATTATTGGACAAATACAATGCCACCCCACCACCTCTTGTAATACTCCTGTCTTTATGAAACAAGGTATAACCTGGGATATTCTTGTCCCAAGAATCATTATCACACCACCAGGTCTCAGTAATTGCACAAATATGAATGTTCTGTTGATCTAAAGTATAAATGAGCTCATCAAAGTTATTAAGACTTCTAGCATTAATAACTAGGCAGTTCCATTCTGAGGGGCTAATAGGGGTAATTTTTTTGTAAGTGTTACCTGCACTGATACAGAGTTCCCCCCACCTAATAGTTTAAACTTTGATCTAATTGGTACCTTAGTTTAGTAGCAAAAATCTGCTTACCCTGTTTATTCAAATGCAGGCCATCTCTGGCAAATAGACCCTGATTTAAAAACCCTTCCCAATTTATATTTCCTGAATGCTATCCTTTTCTCCTTAACCTTCCCTGCCACCTCTTTTGAGAACCATAGCGGTTTATTCCTTTGTTGTGTTTTGTTGATTTGCTTTACACAAAGACTTGTTGCCTCTGTGATGGCTGTTTTGATTACTCCCCATTGTTCCTCCACCCCTCCTCCTTGCCTATTTGCTAGTGCTTTTCTGAGGCATTCCCTCATTTTCCTAAAGTCAGCCCTCCTAAAGTCCAATACTCTTGCCTTTGTATGGCTTGATTGTATGGCTGTGTTTATCATGACCCACACTGTTTGGTGGTCGCTTGTTCCCAGATGGCTACCCACTTCTAAATCTGAGATTCTTTCTCCATCCCCATTTGAGAGTACCAGGTTTAAGATTTCTTCCTCCTGAGTGGATTCCAATACTAGCTGTCTGAGGCATGCCCCTTGCAGTGCATCAAGAATGACCCTGCTCTTGGATGTGCCTGCAGCAAAGGTGCTCCAGTTAACATCTGGCTTATTCAGGTCTCCCAACAACAATATCTCCCCTTTTTCTGCCATTCTAAGGATGCCTTCTATCATTTCCTTGTCCATTCCCTCCCCTTGAGATGGGGGTCTATATACAACCCCCATGCTGATGGTGGTGCCATTTCCTGTCTCCAGGGTGACCCCAAGTGCCTCATCTGCTCCCTGTTTACTCTTTAGTTCTGTTGCTTTGATCCCTTCCTTTACATAGAGAGCTACTCCTCCTCCTCTTTTTCCCTCGCTCTCCCTCCTGTAGATTGTATATCCTGGTATGTTGACATCCCAGTCATGGTTCTCTGTGTACCATGTTTCTGTGACTGCCACAATATCCAGCCAACCCTCTTCCATCAAGGCCACTAGCTCAGCGAGCTTGTTACATAGACTACAGGCATTAGTACTCCTCACCCTCCACTTTTTGATGGCCTTACCCCTTTTAGCCCCATGCCTGTCCTTACTGCCTTTGATTTTTTTTACATTTACCTCTGCTTTCTTATATACTCAAATTTCAATAAAAAGATACAGTGAAAAAATATATATATATCATTGGCACTTTCCAATGTAGTACAATAAGCACAGTCACAATGCACTCAAGGTATGGCATTATGAAAGGAATGCCATGACTGTAATATCTTGCTTGGAAGATTATATCCCTATGTCATCAGCCAGAGGAAATAAACACCAGGGTAGATCAAGCATAATTCCCATTCCATTTTACTTATTTAATAGAGAGAGAGAGGAGATAGATAGAAAGATAGATAGATAGATAGATAGATAGATAGATAGATAGGTAGATAGATAGATAGATAGATAGATTGATTGACTGAAGGATGGTTCTAGGGACATGGATATGTTGTTCATCCACACTTATTGGCAGGTTCCTTGCCACTTTAAATTTTGCCAGAAGGTCTTCAAGCTGGCTCCTCCACCACCGGGTGGTAAACTCTCGGCTCCACCACATGGCGTGAGCTTCCCTTGCAGCATGGCTCAGGTTTGCCTCCTTAAGCGCTCGTTTTCAACTGGTTCCTGAATTTTTCGGTCTCTCCAATTTAGTTGGAAGTTTCTAACGATCTTCTTCTCTCGCTGCTGCGATGAATCATTAGTTTCTGGCTCCCGAGGCTGCGGTTAATTCCTCCAGGAATGACCCACACTCCACGTGTGTCTTCTGCCTCGACTTGGATCATGATCCGCAAGTTTGCAATTTTTGCTGTGCCCTTTCGACCAGCACACTGGAGGATCGTGCGGCCAGTTCGGGGCTTGGGTGACCTGAATCTTTTTCCATGCCGGAAAAATCCTTGGAGACTCATCGGGCAGTGTCCGCGTCAGCTGTCTCGGCTGAGCAGCTCGATCTTCTTTCCTCCATGGAGGGGGCGGCTCCCCCCCTCCTCCTCGGTCGAGGTGCTTATCCCGCTCTCCTTGAGTTCTCCTCATTCAGCTTCATTCAGAGCTTCACCAGTCCCTTTCCTCGAAGGAGAGACCTTGAGGACTTGCCTCTCGGCCCAAGTCTGAAATTATGAGCTACGTCCCATTGTCGGCTGGCGGGGAGGCGGGAGGTTCCCCCTCCCTGCCAGCCGATGTTGACTCGGTCGAGGTGCGGCTCAGGCGCTGGCTTCATGGTGTCCCCGTCAGGTCAGCCAGCCAGGACTCCTGTCAACGTTGTCGAGTCTCCGATCCGTTATCTGGGCTGTCTTCTGCTGGAGCTGCCATCCTCCGCGGTTCCCCAGCGGAGGCTGAGTTCTGCCTGCACCTTGGTCCAGCAGGCCTCGGTCCTTCGTCAAAGCGAGGAAGAAGCGAGCACTCCCGCTCCTTCCAGGCCCACCCTCGGTTTCCCAGTTGGTCTCGGTCTCGGTCCTCCTCTCGGTCAAGCTGCTCACGCCGACTTCAGCATTCTCGGTTGGGGCACCGAGTTAAGTGGCATTACCGTTCTTCCTCATCTCCCTCCTCGGATGAGGAGTGGCTTCGATGCAGATGGCGTCGACATTACGAGGAGTTCATGTGGCAGCAGTTGTTGTTGTCCGGGATTCAATCGACACCGATTCATTCCCCATCCAGCAAGCAGCTGCCACCCGATTGGCTGACACAACCGCTCGCTGCAGTCGAGGTGCCCAATCCGGGGCCGGTTGTTCATCCGAACCTTGCTGCCCCACCGTCCTCAGTGGAACCTCGGTTGGGTCATGACCTGTCCCACAGGTTGTCTGTTCCTCTCACTCCCGCCCACCCTTGGTGGATGAAGAGTGACTCAGGCCTGAGACAGCTCTTTGCAGACCCCTCGGAGTCCGATGTCGACTCCTCTATGTTCCCCAGATGGGAGGACCTGGGGTCCTCTCCGGAACGATCTGTGGATGACAGCCCATCGTCCTTTATGGGTCTGCTTCAGCTCATCTCGGAGTTCACCGGGATGCAGCTTGAGCCCGTGTCCAAACGGGTCCCTTATCCCCTAATGGAGATTCTAGACCGAGGGGGTTCACCCTCAGAGGCCTTCCCGGTGGCCGAGGCCATCATAGGCCTGGCCTTGGAGCTCTGGTGATGGCCTACTTCCTGCCCTGTGCCCTCGGCCAGGATGGCCAGGAAGTACTCTGTCCCGGTCGGTTGTTTGCCCGGTTTCTCAGAGCACCCCTCGGCTGAGGGGTTAGTTACCGACAATGTTTTCCAGTGTTCTGGGAATGCTCGGGATGTGGATAGGCCCCCTGACAAAGAGTCCAAAAGGATGGACTATGTCGGGTGCAAGGTTTACGCTGCATCCTCCCTAGGCCTCCGACAGGTCAGCTCAGCTGCACTGATGGCACATTTCTCCCATGCCCTTTTGGGCTCCCTGGATGAGGTGCCCCCTCATCTCCCGGCCGACCTGCAGACCACGGACTGGTGGGTATGGGACCAGGGTAGGGAGGTGGCAAAGCAGCAGCTTCAGACTGCTCTGGACTTAGGTGATTCCTGTGCCAGGTCGGTGGCGGCCTCAGTGGCCATGCACCACAGGCCGTGGCTGAGGTTATCCTCTTTCTCATTGGAAACCCAGCACAAGTTGGCAGACATCCCCTTCTTGGGGACTGACCTTTTTGGCCCAGGACTGGAGGGACACCTCCAGGGGACCGAGAAGTCCGATGCCACTCCGGACTCGGTCACACCCACCTGGAGGGACAAGGGCTGCCGGCAGCCTTTGCATAAGACCCTTTGCCCCTCAGCCCCTGCGGCTCAATCGGCCCATCAACTCCAGCATGAGGGCCAGCAGGCTTGCGCTGGTGTCCTGACCCCAAGCCAGCATCTTCCTCTAAAGGGAAGCAGGGAGGTAAAGGCCCAGGAGCTCCCTCGGCCAATCCCTCCTCCAAGCCTACTCAGTGATGGGCTGAGGGGCGCTGTCCCCGGCCCCATCACCCCTACCCGGGTTCCCCCGTGGGGAGACGGCTCCGCCCCTCCTCCACCTGGTCCACTTTCCCAGACCTCTGGGTGTCAGAGGTGCTAGGGGAAGGTCCTGCCTCGGGATTGCGAGCAGGCACCACCCTTTCGAACCATTGCCCCACGGGGGTCTTGGGGTCCGCAGCCTCATTGTCAGCCCACTGAGCCGACTTGCCTGGCCCTCGAAATAGAGGTGATCAGGAAGGTTGCGGATCCTCCTCCAGACCCTGGGTTCGTGTCCAGGTATTCCTGGTCCCTAACAGATGGGGGGCTTGCGCCCCATTCTTTATCCGCACATCAGGATGGTCTCTCTGTCTCAGATATCCCATCCTCAGAACGAGGCATGTGGCTCTTTTCCTGGACCTCCAGGATGTACTTACACTTCGTTCCATCCGTTTCTTGGGAGACACCTCCATTTCTTAAGCGGGGGATCTCTTTATGAGTTCCAGGCCAGGCTCTTCGGTCTCTGCTCAGCAGCATTCCTGCGGCACTGAGGGGTCTGGGTGTAACCCCACCCAGATGGCGGTCTGACTGCAACCCTTCCAGGTGGAAGGGGACGGTCCAGAGTTCTGGCCCTCTAGGTTGCTCTCAGACTGGTCTCCTTTTTATTGGAGCCACATTGGAACTCGTGTCTTAGTGGGTGATCCTTCTTCGGAACGAGGCTCGACTCTTGAGTCTGAGCTCAGCTCCCGGTGGACAGGGCCAAGGTTCTTCCTCCCTTACCTAGTCAGGTCTGACTGGGCAATTGCACCCTGCCTGGGACCTCCTGCACCTCCTGGGCCTTGCGGCAGCCTGCACCAGCATGGTCTGTTTGGACCCACCGGTTCATGTGTCCCCCTAATGGGGGCTGGCCAGCCAGCGGTCACAGCGCTGCGTTCCTTCGGACCAGTCCGTGACAACAGCCCAGGGGTTGGGGAACACTCTCCTTTAGACCATTCCAGCTCATTTGCAGGAGAACATCCCGTTCGTCTGCCCCGAGTCGACGGTCTTCTCCGACCGATGCATCTCAGATGGGTGGAGGTGCCCATCAAGGGGAATACAGAGTGCACCACCTCTGGTCCTCTCTGGAGTCCTGATGTCTTTCCTACCTGCTGGAGCTCCAGGCGGTCCACTTAGCTAGCACTGCTCGCTCCGTCTGTGCGGGGTCTAGTGGTTTAGGTCCAGGCGGACAACACCACGACCATGTGCTACTTATCCCACCAGGATCGGATGAGCCCCTTGCCTCTGCGTAAGGAGGTTCTCTGCATTGGGTCTTTCACACAGCCGGGAGGTGGTTTCCTAGCCATTTCAATGGCAGGACCCTCCATCACCCTGGCCGATGCTCTAAGCCGGATAAGGGCTGCGCCTCACGAGTGGTTTCTCTGCCGGAGGTAGCACAAGATCTTTCCCCCTCTAGGTCACGCCTCGGGCGGACCTTCTTTTTTTCCCTCCAGGGAGAATCGAGTCGAGACTGTCTCATGCCTGCCCTCAGCAAGGTTGGCTGTAGGGGATGCCTGAGGCCGCAGACCCCGGGCCTCTTCTACGCCTCTCCCCATTTCCCTTGACCCACAGGCAAGGTGAGGAGGGACTAGGCACAGGTGATTCTGGTAGCCCCAGATTGGTTTTGCCAGCTCTGGTATCCAGCTCTCCTCAGTCTCAGCCATAGGCTCCCGAGGCGGCTTCCAGCCCGCCCGGTCTTGATCTCTGTTATTAGGGGAAGGTATTCCATCTGTACCTTCAATCTCTGCACCTGGTGGCCTGGTCCCTGTGTGGCTAGTGGCCAGGCCTTGGGTCTTCCGGCAAGTCCTCGACATTGTTGAGGCATCCTGCCAGGAGTCGACCAGATATGCTACGCCTTCAAATGGAAGAGTTCTCCATTTGGTGTTAGGATAGGGCCTGGTCCCCTATCCTGTTCCTCGGTGAACATTCCGGACTACCTGTGGTCCGCTCTTCCTCTTGAGCAAGGGCTTCGGTCGACGACCCTTAAGGTGCTCCTGATAGCCACCCCTGTCTTCCGGGCGTGGGCCGGAAGGTAGTCGGTGGCGCAGGAAAGGTGGTCTGGCACTTTCCAAGGCCTTGATTACACTTCCCCTCCAGGGATAGTATCCCCATCTCTGTGGGATCTTACGCTGGTATGGGCTTAGCTCATGGGCAAGCCATTTGAACCTATGCACAGGTGCGATTTCCCCACCTGTTGTGGAAGAACACCTTCTTGGGGCTACCACGCCAACCAGAAGGCTGGGAGAGCTCCAGGCACTCCTTTGAGTCTCCCTATCTGGTCTTCCACAGGGACAAGGTTGTCCTGCACCCCACCCGAAGTTTCTTCCATTGGCGGTGGTGAAGTTTCTCCCTAACCGGGTATTGTCTCTGCCGGGGTTCAACCCCATTCACACCTCGGAGGCCACATATAGGATCCATTGGGACCCTAATTTAGCACTCGCCTTCCCAGGGAGCGTAGGGCTAATGTTCGGGAGAGGTTTGCCAGCTGTTTGTTATCTACGCTGAAGCCGCACCTGGCAGACCTGCAGCCAAGCGGACGAAGAGCGGGTGGGTCACCTCCTGCATAGGTCTCTGCTATAGGTGGGCGGGCATGGAGCCTCCCAGAGGGATAAGTGCTCATTTTACCCACCCTTCTGCTGCATCGGTAGCTGCTTCCAAGGATACTCCTGTCCAGGATATCCGCAGGGCTCCTACCTGGAAGCAGGCATATACCGATTTCCCCTTCTACATCGACTTTGGGTCACGCCGGGATGTTGGTCAGGGCCTCGGTTCTCCAGTCTTCATACCTAAGTAGGGGGTGTGAACCTTGCCTCCCTCCTCCCGGAGAACTGCTAGGAGTCTGCCAATAAGTGTGGATGAACAACATATCCATGTCCCTAGAAATACAGGTTACTCACCTGTAACAGGAGTTCTAGGAATGGTATATTGTTCATCCTATGTTTCCCAGCCTCCCGACTTTGACACACAACCTGGCTTCCAGCAGGCTAGATCTGGCATCATGGGGCAGAGCTGAGAGTTTTACCACCCGGGTGGGTGGGAGGAGCCAGCTTGAAGACCTTCTGGCAAGATTTAAAGCGGCAAGGAACCTGCCAATAAGTGTGGATGAACAACATATACCATTCCTAGAACTCCTTTTACAGGTGAGTAACCTGTATATTCTGGATTTGTAATTTGTATCCAGAAAAGACTCATTGAGCTGCAGCAGCTTATTTTCGGGTGCTTCATGTGGAGGGGTGGGGGTTATAGGGACCTGTTTCACTATCTTGGTAAATATTGGTCATGATATTTTGGGTGGAGAGAATATGGTCACCATGCATGAGCTCTAGCTGAGGGTGTTGTTAACTCTGATAACTTTGCTTTAACCCCATCCACTGTGTTTTTTTTGGCAACTTTTATTAGTGAAGAATCAATTTTTCCCTGGAAGCAGAGTTGTGGCTTCTCGTGAAATAGTAAGCCGTTTTAGAAAACTGTGTTTTTTTTTTGTATACTCTGAGTAGGTATTAGCATCCTTGTAGTTAGGTTTTGAGGCTTAGTGCAACAAAATGTAGATAGGGGCAGGCTAGTGAGTTAGTGTGAGGAGTTTTAGCTTTGTTCTTTTTTAGACAGAAATCGCTAATGTGCTGTCCAGAGGAGAACTACTTTTTCCTTCCCACCTGTGGACTGATATTTGATGCTTCATAGTAGGCTGAAGAGTCTGGAAGAGTACAAAGGAGAACAGTGTGTTGTGCCCCTGGTTCAAGCCCCAAGGCTCACTAGGAGCACATAGGAGTGGATTGCAGACTGCAGCAAGTGAACTGTGGCCAAGACATTGGAGGTTGGAAGTTGTGGCTCAATTCGAACAAGGAGCAATGGCAGCTGGAGCACCAGTAGCCCCTGGATCCTGTGGTTGCATGGCGATAACCTAGTAGGGCAAGAATCTGCACACTGAGTGAATCCGGCTACAGTCTGAGTGTGCCAGGGTTTCTGGTGTTGTGAGCCCAAGTGCTAAATTCAGATTAAGTGACCTGGCAGTCATATTTCATTCCCTTTGTACTTGGGACTAAAATCAAGTGGTAAGAGCATTCAACGGTTTCTATTTATTTATTTATTGAAATGTTTCACCAGGAAGGCACACTGAACAACAAGTTGCTTGTCTCCCGGTGTGACCTGGGGGGGGGTACAATTGGATGAAGAATTAGACATGCAGTTTAACATTTAAAATATACAAGAAATTAAACATTCAATTACATTTGTAACAAGATATACAGTTAAAAAATATAAATAGTCATGCAGTCGCATTTGTAACATAACAAATATATCACACCTGTGAAATATGCAATTAATTACTAGTGCCATATCTAAGAAACATAGTACATAGCAGTGAAGGTAGAGGATAGTGTGCTGAGACACAGGCCGGGGGGGTGGAAGGGTTAATAGGTGATGTGAGTCATGGAGAGGAGCAGATGCATAGGAGGACAGTTAAGACTGGTTAAAGCAGGAGCAGTTAGATGAGAGAAAGTTATGTTAGGCAGAGGCAAGGGAGTGGGAGGAGGAGGAGTGCCTTATTTGGGGGGAAGGGAGTTCCAGATATGTGGGAAATGATGGCTAAAGCCTGACTGACCAATGAGAGTGGTACGACGGGGGACCAACAAAGTATGAATGTTAGAGAATCTGAATGAGTGGGAGGGAGGAGGTGGGAAAGTGAGTGAGCATGAGCGGTATGAGGGAAGTTCTCCTAACCAAAATTTAGAAGTGAGTTTGGCACAGTGAGTGAGGTGCCTGTTGGCAAGCGGGGGAAGGGAAATGGTGTGGTAGAGGTCATAGTGATGAGTGTTTGATGGAACATCAAGGGCAAATTGACAGAAGGAGTTAAATAGACTGTCCAATCTGGTTAGGGATGATTTGGGAGAGGCACCATAGACTACATCACAGTAGTCAAAAATGGGGAGGATCATCTTCTGGACTAGTTCACGCCACACTGTAGAAAAGATGCAACTACTTTTCCTGAATAAGGCACCAAGCTTGGGGAGCAATTTTTTCAGGATGGCATCAATGTGGCCAGAGAGGTTGAGGTGTTTATCCAACCAAATGCCGAGGTATCTGAATGAGGAGGTGTCCTCCAATATTGTACCATCAAGGGTATGGAAAGATGGTGAAGGGTGGAGCCTAGAGAGTCTCTGCCTAGTGCCAAAGGTCATGGAGACAGTCTTTTTAGCATTTAGGAATAGTTGATGTGAGACAAACCATAACTGAACATGGTAGAAGTCAAGCTGAAGGGTGGTTGCAACTTCAGCAGGGTATTTCCCAGACGAGAACATGATATCATCGGCATACATATGGATAGAGGTGGAGGGGGAGCATACTGAGGTCAAGTCATTTAGGAAGATGGAAAAGAGAATGAGTCTCCTTTTTATATATCTGAGCAGTGCAGAAGAAACCAACTATTGGGAAGTTATTTTTGTCTAGATTGGGATAAGCTCTGGTGGCATCAGGGCTAATCTGTTATAACAAACTGTAACTGTATAGTCCATTTATCAAACTCTCTCCTCTGGAAGCCCATTACATGGATTCTCCTGCTTAATTGTTGTGTTATTTACTTGTTTTTGCTACTGTTATCTTGGGAGGTTAGAGAGGGCCTGGTCTGTTTTTTTGTTAGGCTAGTGCTGGATGGTTGCTGTTTGTAAACAGTTATTTTTGTATTAGATCAGTGTGATTGTGTGGTTATGTACATAAGGCATAGGGTCAGTAAGGGGTATTCGTAGTGATGATGTTTTGGGGTAAAGTGGTATTTAAAGGTGGGTTAGTGTTTATTTTGTTATTTTATTTAAAGTGAGTTTTATCTTGGTAATTAGGGCGGTTGAGTTTTAAGTTATTTATTAGCCCTTAGCAGCATTATCAGTAGGAAGATGTGTCTAGATATCAGGCCCCAGAGGCTCAGCTACTCGGCAACCCAGCTGCTGGACCTTCACCCCTTTATAGACCTCCCTTTGTCATTGGCACTTAGGTGCTGGACAGACGTTGGTACTGTGAGGAAATGGGATGGTAGGCAGTGGGGTGCTAGGGTGTCTAATAGAGAAAGCCATATTAGGGAGGTGAGGACCAGAAAGTGCCCTGTGGTGAAATATGGCCTAGGGAGTGGCCAGACTTGTTTAGTCCCCATACCCAGGGCTCCCACTGAACCGAGTGGGCAGGCATCCAGTGGGCCAGCAGCTTCTTCCAGACCTCTTGGGGCAGTGCTATCCACGTGCGATCAATTAGAAACAAGACTGCAATTATAGTGGACTTGGTTTCCTTGGTCAATCTCTCTTGCATCACAGAAACATGGCTAGGAGATGATGCTGTCCAAATTTTGGAGACATCTATCACAGCCAGATTGTTCATAGTGCACTGCCTGAAGAAGGAATGCAGGGTGGGGGGTGTGGCCATCTGTTTTAGATCTGGGCTGAGGGAGGAGGTTGCTAGACTCCAGGTAGAGCTGGCTGGGATTTGGGAGGCCTTCTCCCCCACCCAGGGACCACCAAGTCCACCACCACTGCCTCAAAGGGTACCTAGGAGGAGGAGTGGCTGGACTACAGTGGTCTTGGGAAGGATAAGGGTGGTGGAGCAAGGGCACATCCTCCCCACGGTACCTCTACACAATCCCTATGCCACCATATCAGAGGGGGATTGTCCATGGAGGCACCTGTAGTAGTGACCAGGGAGGATGTGCGGAACCTCCGTAGTGGAGTTCACAGGAAAGGTGGCAGATGACCCCAGAGGAGGAGGAGGAAGCAACTCCTGATGGGGGACTCCATTGTAAGCGGGATAGTTCTGATGGCAGGAATGGAGGGGGAAGGGAGGTTAAGTGCCTACCCAGTGCCACATCTCAGAGGGATGGAAAGTGGATCCTGAGGATCGCTGGGGCAGTGGGATGGGAGGGACAGCTGGATGTCACTGTCTACCTAGGGGAAAATGACATGGCTAGCAACAAGGTTAGAATAGTGAGAGGGATAAAGGCCTATACGGGGGAGATGGCCTGCATCACTTTGGGAGGGGAACACAGGTGCTCAGTGAGCGGTTTCAATGTTACATTACTTAGCATTTAAACTAGCTGAGGGCAGTGGCCATAGGAAGCAGGAAAACATAAACTGACCCCCAACCACAAGTTGAAGTAATCAGTAGGTAGAACCCAAAGGGAGACAAATCCCCAAGGGTACCTGATAACAAGAAAATCAAAATGGTAGAAATTAAGAGAGATGGGAATGGTGAAGAGGGGGTAAGGAGAGATGACAAAAGGGAAAAGGAGGGGCTGGCAAGCAGGGTGGTTACAGAATTTAAAAGACCATGTGTGCAAATGCTTGAAGTCTGGGAAATAAAAGCCCGGACCTAGTGGCCATTATGGCAGAGGCAGACCTGGACATTGTTGCTATCACCGAGTCATGGTGCAGTGCAACCATGACTGGGACATAGCCTACCAGGCTATAATTTGTTCAGATTCCAAAAGTAGTGTGGAAAATAGGAAAAAATGAAGCAAATGCAGGCATCAGCAATGCTGAAAGTGCCACTTATTTGGGAACTGCAAAAGTTAAGACATGCACAAAAAACATGGTACTTCGAATCACTTGGATTCTTCCTCAGGACCCCCCACTGAAGAATCTGAGTGATTTAAAGCCTTGGGGTGTTTGTGCATGTCCTAACCTTTGCAGCTCCCAAATAAATAGAACTTTCAGCATTATTGATACCTGCCATTGTTTCATTTTTAATTTTTTTCCTGTTTTTGTTCACCATTTATGGAGTGTGTTTGATTCAGTTTTTGATGCAGCGTATTGCTTATCCTGTAGTACCCAAGATACCTTGGCTTATAATTTGTTCAGAAAAGATAGGGTGGGTAAGAAAGGGGAAGGTGTGTCTTTTTACATGAGGGATGGCATAAAAGCCACAGAGGTACAGGGAGTACAGATGGGGCAGAGGTAGTGTGAGTCACCCTAGAGATGGGAAATGGAATCGCTATTCACACTGGTGTGATCTACAGACCTCCGGCATGGGGGGATGGATAATAATCTGGTAGAAGCCATCCAAAAGATAGCAAATAAGGGGGAGTTGCTGTTGATGGGGGACTTCAATCTGCTGGATGTAGATTGAAGCATCCCAGCTGCAGCTTCAGCTAGAAGCAGGGACATCCTGGACTCCCTGCAGAGGGTGTTCCTCAGGCAATTAGTAAAGGAGCCCACTAATGAGGAAGCAATATTGGACCTTGTACTCACTAACGGGGACAGTGTTGCAGATGTCACAGTAAGGGTGGCCACCTGGGGACCAGTGATCACTGTACAGTGTGGTTCAATATAAAAACTGTAGCAGAAGCAAATCACACAAAGGAGAGGGTCCTGGACTTCAATAGGGCCAATTTTACAAAGATGAGGAAATGCCTCATGGATGCCCTGGAAGGGGGAGAGGACTTCAATGAAGTGGAGGAACAGCGGGCAAATCTAAAAGTGGGGATAGTGAGGGCAGCAAACCTCTGTGTCTGGCAAGGAAGCAAAAGCAAGAGGAAAGAGAGACTGCTATGGCTCTCAAAAGAGGTGGCTTGGAAGGTAAGGGCAAAAAAATAGCATTCAGGAGGTATACGGAGACATGGGGGGAGGATAGGGAGGTGTATCAGGGGAAGCAGAGGGAGGTGGAGAAAGCAGTCAGGACTGCACAGGCACAAACAGAGGAGAAAATAGCTCTGGCAGTAAAGAAAGGGGACAAGACATTTTTCAGGGATGTAAACGAGAGAAGAAAGACCAGGGGAGGGACTGTAAAAATAAGGGAAGGGGGAGTGTGTGGAAGGGGACAAGGAAAAAGCAGATATTCTAAATGAATACCTTTATTCAGTGTTCATGGAGGAAAGGGAAGGAGAGGGGCCACAGATAAGTGTCATCAAAGGAAGGGAGATGGACACTAATCCATTTACAGAGGAGAGAGTTCAGAAGGCACTTGCAAATCTGAAAGTGGATACGGCAATGGGGCCTAATGGAATACACCCAAGGATATTGAGAGAGCTCAGAGAGGTGCTGGCTGCACCTCTGGCAGTCCTATTCAACCACTCACTGTAGACGGGAGTGGTCCTGGAGGACTGGAGGAGGGCAAATGTAGTCCCACTTCACAAATGCAAGAGCAGAGAGGAGGCTGGCAATTACAGGCCAGTCAGCCTAACTTCAGTGGTGGGGAAATTAATGGAATCAACTACTGAAGGAAAGGATTGAGGACTATCTTTAATTCAGTGGCTTACAAGATCCGAGGCAGCATGGATTCACTGACGGGAAGTCATGTCAAACAAATCTCATAGATTTCTTTGATTGGATGACCAGGGAATTAGATCGGGGGAGTGATGGATGTGGCCTACCTAGATTTCAGTAAGACCTTCGACACTGTTCTACATAGTGGAATGTGCCTATGTAAGTGTATGTGCCTCAGGACCTCCTTGTGAATCAGCTTGCTCAACGGAGTCTTTCCTGCAATAAACTTGAACTTGAACTTGAACATAGGAGACTCATGAACAAGCTGGGCAGCCTAGGTATGGGTCCAAAGGTGGTAAACTGAGTAAGAAATTTGTTGTGGGATAGGTGATAGAGTGATGGTAAATGGAGTTCACTCCAAGGAAAGAAGGGTCACCAGTGGGGTGTCACGAGGATCAATACTAGTGCCTGTCATTTTAATGTCTTTATTAGCAACATGGCAGAGGGGCCAGAAGGGAAGGTATGCCTTTTTGCAGATGACACTAAGATCTTCAATAGGGTAGACACTCTGGGGGTGGGGTGAAAAAAATGAATAGGGATCTAAGAAAGCCAGAGGAGTGGTCAAGAGTGCAGCAATTAAGTTTCAATGCAAAAAAGTGCAAAAACATGCACTTGGGGCAGAGAAACCCAGAGTGGAGTACAAAATGGGGGAAGTGGTACTGGCGACCACCAAAGCAGAAAAGGAGCTGGGAGTAATCATATCTGATGACCTAAAGGTGGCCGAACAGTGTGACAAGGCATTGGGGAGAGCGAGTTGGATGCTAGGGTGCATAGTGAGGGATATCACCAACAGGAAGAAGAAAGTGGTGATAATGCTGTATAGATCACTGGTGAGACTACACCTAGAGTACTGTGCCCAGTTCTGGAGCTCACATATCCAGAAGGACATAGAAGAGTAGAGGCACTTCAGAGGAGGGCAACTAAAATGGTGCAGGGTCTGCATCAAAAGCCCTATGAGGAGAGAGACTAGGGGACCTTAATATGTACAGTCTGGGGGAAAGAAGGGAAAGGGGGACATGATAAAGACTTTCAAATATCTCACTGGTATAAAATAGGTTCAAGAGGGAAGCCTTTTTCAGAAAAAAAGATGCTCAAGAACAAGGAGTCATGCTATGATGTTGGGGGGGTAAGCTCAGGGGAGATGTAAGGAAATATTTCTTCATGGAAAGAGTTACGGATGCCTGGAACAGCCTTCCAGCAGAGGTGAGGGGCCAAAAACTGCAGTAGGATTCAAGAAGGCATGGGATAAGCATACGGGAACCTTAGTGGTAAGGAATGTGGGTAAAAACTGGAGATTAGGTAGGGTCTAATGTGATGCAGAAGGTAAGGAAAATGGGCAGACTAGGTGGGCCAAGCAGTCCTTATCTGCCATCAAGTTCTATGTTTCTAGATCCAGCTTGAACTTCTGTGTGTACCCAGTGTATTCTACTTCTTTGTTTGAAAGTGTGGCCGTACATGGGGGTACAGGTCCAGGTTGCAGAATCCTCCTGATGTACCAGCCTCTGGGCCAAGATATGGAATTTCTGTAGGAAATTGCAGACTTCGTCACCGAGAGGGTATTGGAGTCATCTAGGTAGTTAATCCTGGGTGACTTCAGTGCCTGGATCAATGACTAATGATTGCAGTTTGGACCAGACTTCCTACAGATGATTAATTTGCTGAGCTTTGCACAAGCATTTGCTACTGCAACTCAAAGACACCAACACACCTTAGACCTAGTATTCATATGCAGATGATACCCAACTGTATATGTCATTTGCACACAGGACACATGATGCGATGGAAGTATCAAATGCATGTCTGTCTGAGATCCAGGAATGGATGACGTCTAAGTGACTGAGGCTCATCTTGGACAAGGTGGAGGTGTTGATGATAGAGCCTGGTTGTGGCAAGATGCCGTTGTTGCTGGAGGGGGAACCAGCTTGACGCTGGGCCCCACCCCACTCACAGCATATGCTAAGGTGAGAAATCTGGGCATCATCTTTGATGACAGATTGGCATTTGAAGCTGAGGTGTCATCTGCTGTCCAGAGTAGTTTTTACCACTTGAAGTATATTTCCTGGATTAAAACCTTAATAATACCTGATGAACTGCTGTCACTAGTGTATGCTTTTGTAAGGCTCCGTGTCAAAACCACACAAATGAAATCGCAAAGACAAAAACAGTGACCCAATTTGGGAATGGGGAAAAACTCAGGATGGGGGGACATTCTCCAGGGGGACACAACTTGGGGAGGGGGAGAAAGTCGGGAGGAGGGGCAATTTAATATTCCAACACCAGGAGGATAACAGAACTGGGGGGTGGTGGGGGTTTGAAGCCGAATACAATATTAACAAACATAAACAAAAAAAAAAACACTAGGAAACAGGAGCATCCAACCAAAGAGTGCTGGAGATAGGGAGCACACACATAGCCACTGACTCTAACCACTATGCTACACTGCAGCATGAGTTGATGCAAAACAGCAGCCAACTTCACTTCTTATAACACAACAGCTAGCTCTACTCCATCACTGAAAAAAACATGAACTGTTATAATCATGTTTCTGAAAACATAGTCATTGTTTTTCACGTGCTGTAATTGCTTTGCTTAAATTCCTTCACTGTTTTAATGGTCTACCCTTTTGTAATGTTCAATCTCGACTACTACTGCAATGCTCATTATCTCAGGGTCAATGGAGGGCTCCTGCATTGCTAGCAGCTAGTGTAGAATGCAGTAGCCAGGTTGCTGACAGACCTTCAGAGGTCCTGTCATGTGACCCCACTCCTGCACGACCTGCATTGGCTGGCGGTGAGGCAGGAAGATTGGAGTTAGAGAGAACAATTTTTAAAATTATTGTTAGCTGGTTGAATCTCTAGTTACATCTGATAGCCCTTCTATTGAATTCGTGCAGCATTTCATGTATGTGGGCATCATCCTTGACAGTTCACTGGCTTATGTATCACATATAGATTTATTAGTGACTATACTTCATAAATGGTTAGACTGATTTATCAATATAAAGATCATTTAAAAATTGAATTGAGGAAAACTGTTTCACACGCATTGTTTTTGTCCTCTATCAATTGTGGCTTTCTGATTTTTGCAGCTGTACCGATCATTGCACTGTTATGGGTGCACATCCTTATGAATACAAATGGTAGAAGCACACTAAGTGTTGACAAAAGAACATATCACTGTGACATATTGTGTATAGTTCACTTAATTTGCTGACATTATCACAAAGTATTCAAAACCATCAAGTAACTAGGGTATGGAATACTTTGTATGGATTAGCTCCTTCTATCTTCAATGATATGTTACAGTATCCAACTGATAATGGTATGATGAGGGAAAATTCATAGGCTATGCTTCAGATTTCTTTTTGACATACAACATATGCAAACTATTTTGTGTTTCATACTGTTAAACACAGGACTTTGTTTCTATATTTTCTGAAATAAAATTAGTTTTAAGCATCATGTGAAGTGGCATTTGTCTTTATGTTTATGTAATTGTTTTAAAGTTTAACTATGATCTATTTCTATGTGTATTTCTGTTACAGCAATTGTTTCTTTACTTGAAGGTGAATACGTTGTTGCAAATGAGTCATATCTGAAAAGGTACACTTAGGCACAGCAGATTACCCTAGTTAACAAATATATGGAATAAAGAAAAATACAAGCAGTTTTAGTGACTAATACTTTTAACTGTATTAGTGTAGTTCACATATGCTTGCAAAATGAAGTGTATTTTGTGATTTTCAAATTCCTTTAGTTTCGGTAGTATTCTTGGTATGTGGGTCTGCAAAAGCTTTGTTTGCCTGCTGTCTGTCTTTTTTGGATGGAGTGGAGCTTTTGGTATGTTTTCCATTTTAGACTGCTCTAGTTCTCTTTCTTAAAGTTGCAGCTCATTGGGATGAAATCATTTTTTATTTACATTTTTGCTGGAAAGGCTTTAGTTTTCCTTTTGTTGCTTGTTATCCCTTTCGGGTGGTAGATAATGCTTATATTTTAGTCTGTGTGGGCAATCTGGCTTGTTTTCTGAAGGTTGCCACTCATAGTGATGATGCTGTATAGGTAAATTGTTTCTGTTTTATTCTTTTTCTGGGAATGATTCGTATTTTCTTTGCAGGTTGTATTTTTCCTTGTTATGCAGGTGGGAACTGGTTGGTTAATGGCATGTTATGTGGTTGTGTGTCATGTGTACAGTAAAGGAACTGTTATTATGAAAATAACACATGCATTATAGTGGGCAGCACTGTATTTAACATCTCTAGCTGGTTGTAACCTATAGAATGAAACAACCCCATGTGACTGATTTGCAACCAGTGAGGAAGAACATTTGGCCAGATATCATGTTATTAAACATGATAATAAACATTTTTATGGGAATGATTTGTATTTTCTTTGCAGGTTATATTTTTTTCTTTTTATGCAGTGGGGACTGGTCACTTGATGGCTTGTTATGTGGTTGTGTGTTATGTGTACACTGACTTGTTGACCTGGCACTGTTATAGCGAAAATACCTCACATGCATTATAGTGGGTAGCACTGTATTTAACCTCTCTAGCTGGTTGTAACCTATAAGATGAAGCAACCCCATGTCACTTATTTGCAGCCAATGAGGAAGAAGAATTGCCCAGACACCACATTATTAAACATAATAATAAACATAATTATCATGTATTATTGCACATATATTGTATGTACAGTACATTGCCATATACAGCTATTACTATATACAGTAGATACACTACATTTGCTACATATAAGTAATAAAACACTAAAAAAGTATGAACTGGGAGGGCAATGCTCACAATGAGACCATGAATCCCAATTCAGAAAAAAATGGGCACTCACCACCTTCACTTTGAAAAGGAGACACCACTCTTGTTCACATTTCAAAAAGTGTACAGGTGCAGTAATTTACTGAAAATGCAAAAAACATTTGGACAGCCAAAATAACCACCTGACACATTTCAGATCTTGGCAACAATCCTTTATCAAATGTGCATCAGTATGAGGAACACCCAGTTAAACACAGCCATGAATGATGACGTCATATGTTGTCACAATAAGACATCACAAAATGAAATTTTTTGTTTTCCTTACTACATAGATAAAAACAAATTTGCAAAGTGCTATAGTGCAACAATGTAATACAACTAACACATTTAAAAGAGATTAAGCATCTCATACGATACTATAATAAGATAACATCATCTAACTATTTTGTGATCAATACACATAAATAATTATAAATGGTGATAAAATGATATTTCAACTCTCCTGACCCCTACAGGCACTATTAATTACTTAGTTCATTATATACAACATTATATACATTATATATAGTATGGGATTTCAAACAGAGAAAGAATATTGATGTAGTGATGCAGCGCTACTGTTGATTATACAAAGGCAAGAACATTTCCTGGACTCTGATTGGTCAGTGTGTGCCTGAGACAGTGATGATATTACACAATAACATCACTGTGTTGATTATTTGGAGGATTTTATGGATTTTTTTTTTCAGAAACAAAGATATACTGCCTCACTATAAATCTACTAAAAACATTTTTATTTTTATTTTTGTTTTGTATAACATTGAGCCATTGTATAATTGCAATAAAGCACTCCAAGGTGTGTGTTATTGTGTAATAACGTCACTCCTGTGGTGGTGGAAGCACTCGGCTTTGCCTCATGCTTCAACCCATCCCAGGAGTGATGTTATTACACGATAACACACACCTTGTCATGCCTTATTGCTTAATTAGCCACTGATTGCAGGCAACTTATTCTTTTTCCTGCCACATGCACAATCAGAACAACAGACAGATCTCGGAAGAGAAAGCAGGACAGAGATTAACAAACAAGTTTAATTATGGCAAAAGATCTAACTGACTTTACTTTTTAAGAAATAGTTCTAGTTTGAATGCTGTCTTCAGGCCAGTGGTTTTGGTTGCATTGAGACTATATATCCAAGATGCCTCTCATTTCAGAACCAAAGTATTAAAATCACCCCTCTTGGGTTTGTGCACACTTTATCAGTAGCTCTAAATGTGAACATTTCCCTAATGGATTTGTTGACTCTTGTACATACATAGCTATGGCATATGTTAAGTTCCCTCCCCTATCGCTCCACAGTGTTATCCTACCATAAACTTCAGTCTTCTTATTGTTTTTCCTACATAAAATGCATTACAGGTACATTCTGCCAGGTAGATGACACTGGTTGGAAACTGTCTGATTTCAAATAGTTTACCCATGGTTGGATTCATAAAGGATGCTCCTGGTGCTATTAATTTACAATAGCTGCTTCTTTTGCAAGGATAACAGCCCTTCACATGTTTATCCAGCCACATAGTGGGTTTATTCTCCCTGTGATGGCTATGTACTAAAGCATCCTTTAGTGCATTTGCTTTTCTATGGCCATTTGTGGGAGTTGCTCTGTAATCTCCATTAGACCATGCCAGTGTTTCTTGATAATTTTTTCTAAGTAGCTGCATGCATGGGAAGGATGGTAATGAAATTAAATCTCCCTCTGTCTCTTTACCTTTCTTTTTACCCAAATAGCTGCCACCTATCCTGTCTGATAGCAAATCCTCTTGCTTCACTAAGTATAATACAGTTACATCCCCTTTCCTCAATTCTGGTCTGTAGCTCCCCAGACCATCTCTTGAAGCTTTCCTCATTATCACAATTTCTCCTCAATCTCAAAAACTGTCCTTTGGGTATGTTAGGGACAGTGTGGTGTGGGTGACAGCTGGATGCATGCAACAATGTGTTGTAGTCAGTTTGTTTCCTGTATATATTTATTTATTTAGTGATTTACAAATTACTATACTCAATTGTGGGCAATATGGCCTGCATTATCATTCTACTTCTAATCCAGGCAAAAATTATGACTCATATAGCACTGATCCATGCTAAGTCAGAAGTCATCCCAGCCTGGGAACCCACAATCATAGTTCCTGCTGCATCTTCATATTGCTTCCCTACTCTTAATCTGTTGGGTTTTCATTTTAATTCTTATCCCTCTCCTCTGGCCCTCCTCCCTTCACCAATGTCTTTCCGTGCACTTCCCCTGCTAGCCTTGAACGGCCATGTCAGCATCTCCTATGCCCTGGCTAGACATACCTCAATGATGGAACACCACACAAGAACCCATACGAAAAGAGTCCACTTCTACCTGATAAATGCCCTCAAGAAAATGTTTCTAATTCTCCTTTTCTGTTCAGGTAATGTCGAACTCAATCCAGGTCCCCCAACTCAAATCACTTCTCCGTCGGAGTTTGCAGCTGCTCCTGGGATGAAACTGATGATGGTCAATATTCAAAGTCTTCTCAAAAAACTTGATCATCTTCAAGTTTGGGCAGCCCATACTGACCCAGATCTGATTATAATTACTGAGTCATGGCTAAGAAAGACCAACACTGATCCACAAATTACTATACTGGGCTTCAAGCTCCTTAGGGCTGATAGGGATTTGGGGGAGGGGAGTGGTTGTATACGCCAAATCAAAATTTGATGTTAGCAGCATTTCCTGTAAAACTAATCCCAAGGAATATGAGATTGTCTCACTTGAACTTCACCTTCCATCCTCAGAGTGCATCACAATCATTGGTGGCTATAGACCCCGTCAGGAGGCACAGAAATTCTTAATGTGTTGAAATCCATAACTTTGGCTGCTAACATGGAAACAATAATCTTAGGGAACTTCAATATGGATTGGCTCACTGCTAAATATCACTTCCTAAAAGCCTTCTGTGATAAGCTGGGTCTTATACAGATAGTAATTGAACCCACAAGAATCAATGCTTCTAACTCTGCCAACAGCTCACTCTTAGATGTCATTTTAACTTCGCATCCCCATAAAATCTCACATTCTGCAGTTTTCCATAATGACATGAGTGACCACAGTATCATTGTATGTATAAGATTCCAATCTAAAACCCAGCAGCACCCTAAATTCGGAATCAAACGCTCGTTCCGTAAATTCAACTCAGTAAACTTCCTAACCGATCTAGCTACAATCAGGTGGCAAGACCTATATCTTTCCAAATCTGC
Source organism: Neoceratodus forsteri (assembly GCA_016271365.2). NCBI lineage: Eukaryota > Metazoa > Chordata > Ceratodontiformes > Ceratodontidae > Neoceratodus > Neoceratodus forsteri. The sequence goes on along the minus strand of CM028133.1, from coordinate 408,386,949 downwards.
TGATGCCGCCATCTCTCTCCTAAATGACAACCTCACCACCCTAATTAACAAGCATGCTGCTCTTATTAAAATGAGGGTGCAGAAAATCTTGCATCCGTGGTTCACCCAAGAGCTCAAATCTGCACTTACCAATAGAGACAAGCTATGGGCTAGGGCCAGGCACACAAAGGACCGGACAGACTGGCAGGTGTTTAGAACTGCCAGAAATGCCTGTGTTAAAAGTGTACGTGCTACTAAAGCAAACATCTACATCTCCACTCTGGAGCAGGCCAAAGGGAACTCCCAAAAAATCTGGAAGACCCTGAGATCCATTGAAGGCCATCCTGCTGCTTCCTCCCTTCCCACCAAGATTCTGGCCAAGGACGGGATGGTTGAAAATAAACTGTGAATCCTCGAAGAACTTAACCTTTACTTTGCCACTGCCGGGTTGGCATTTGACTCCTCCCCATACGCTAGCCGAGTGAATAGCAACACGAGCCCAGATACTACACATGTTACTCCACCTCATCCCTTCCAGTTGTGCCTGTTTAGCTACAAAGAAGTTGAAGACATCATTCTTAGCCTTGACACCAAGAAAAGTGCAGGGGACGATGGCATTGAATCATTTTTCTTGCAGTTAGGCTATGCCCAGCTCACAGCCCCCATCCTTCACATCTTCAACCTCTCTATTACCACAGCCACTGTTCCATCCTACTGGAAATCTGCCCATATTCTTCCTCTCTTCAAATCAGGAGATCCTTGTGACTTAAACAACTACTGTCCTATCTCTATCTTGCCCATTCTTTCCAAAGTGCTGGGAAAAACTTATATACAACCAACTAAAAAATCACCTCAAAGCGCACTCACTCCTAAACCCAGCCCAATCTGGCTTCAGGTTGAAGCACAGTACCATCTCAGCCTTGGCTAAAGTCTCTAATGACTGGATCCATGCTATGGACACCAAGAAGGTTACCGGTGCAGTCTTTCTAGACCTCAGTAAGGCCTTTGACACTGTAGACCATCACCTCCTAATCACCTGTCTTGCCTACATAGGTGCCACTCCACCTTACCTTACAGTGGTTTAACAGTTATCTCACAAGAAGGATGCAAAAAAGTCAAAACTGATGGCCTACTATCTGCCCCCTTCCAATTGCCAGAGGAGTCCCTCAAGGCTGCATCCTAGGACCAATCCTTTTTTCCCCTGTACATCAACAACCTTGACTCCCACATAAAGAACTCTAGCATACATTTCTTTGCAGATGATATGGTTTTGTATGCATCAGGCTCGTCCTTAACTGAAGTCAGGGAAGCACTCCAAGCTGACTTTATCCAGTTAGAAAGCAACCTTATCAATGCCAAGCTTCTCTTAAATGCCAAAAAAACCAAGACAATGATTTTCTGGAGACTTGCCTTGTCTGGTGCCCTACCTACCCCACCTAAAAACTTCATAGTTACCTCCCTAGGTGAACCCTTGGAAGTCATATCTAAATTTAAATATCTAGGTATGTGGATAGACAATAAGCTTTCCTTCAATGACCACATCGAGGATCTATCAAAAAGGCTTAAAGCACGCTTGGGTTTCTTCTTTAGAAATAGGACCCTCTTTTCTCTCGCGACCCTCAAAAGACTTGTCCAAGCAACATTCCTTCCCTTGCTTGACTACGGAGACATTATCTTTATCTCCTCCCCAACCTTGAGCCTATCTAAACTGGACGTACTCTATCACCGTGCTCTTCGCTTCATTACTAACTCTTACGTACAGGACCCACCACTGTGATTTTTATGCAGCAGTTGGGTGGACCTCTCTTTCCACCAGATGCCTCCTGCATGCTGGCATTTGGACCCTCAAATTACTACTCCACAAACTGCCTGCCTATTTAATGTCTCTCATACATATCTTGCATAGCACCTACTCCCTAAGGAAATCTGATCTCATCCTACTAGATGTTCCCAGGATGCGTACCACAGCTGGCCAAAGAGCTGTCTCATATGCCCTCCCAAACATTTGGACCCAACTACAAGCCATGCTGAAGCTAACCAGCATCGTATCAATTAACTCCTACAAAACACTAGCTATCTCTAAATTACAAGACATATGTAGGTGCTACTAGGCCCCCAATGCCAAGTCAACTTCCTAGGTACCACCTGGCCCCTCTACTTATTAAGCTGAAATGTGTTGTATAATTTAGGGCAAGGTTAAAGCTGGAATGTACTGCATATATAGCATAAGGACTTCTATTGTGTATACCTCTTGTATTATATATTTTTTTTCTTTGTTGTTCTACATTTTATATCTCCTGTCTATGTAATTGCGAACTGTATGTGTATGTGCCTCAGGACCTCCTTGTGAATGAGCTTGCTCAACAGAGTCTTTCCTGCACTAAACTTGAACTTGAACTTGTTTATTTATTTCAGATCTCAGATTAACCATTTAAGCTCAGAGCTCTTTACATAGGTTCCACGTTAGAATATTTAGAACAAGTAGGTGATTATACAGAGGATAGAGACAAACAAGGCATTAGAATCAGAATGAGAACATTTAGGTACATTTGGTCTTTAAACAAATGAATGTAAAAAATACAGCTAAAAATAAAACTGGAATAAGTAAACACAGTCCGATACATACAGGAACAGACTAAATAACTGTGCCCAACAGAGAGCCTGTTAGTTGTCAGCAACACGAGGGAGTTAGCGCATAGGAGTGCTGGAGAGGCAGGGTGGGGGATTGAGCCCCAAGTGCAGGATGTCTGAGAGAGAGAGAGAGAGATCTGTTTGGCAGAAGGGCAGATGGTAGGAGATGCCTTTGCTAGGTGCTAGCGATGGCAGACACATTGAGATTCCTGTAATAAATGGTTCTTTAGGTTCTTTTTGAAGGTCCACAGAGTGGGCAAGCTAATAATGTTTTCATGGAGGGAGCTGAACCACAACGGTACCCGACAGGCAGAGGACCTTTGTCCTTGAGATGTCTGACATTTTGGAGTCAGGAAGGACTGTAGTTCAGAAATTGCAGGTGGGACTGGGATTAGTGCTGGGAACTAGGAGTTGTTGGACCCCAGTCGGGAGCTGACCAAGGCAGATCTTTTTGACCAGGAGGCAAGATTGATATTTTAAGTGACCAAAGAGCATTAGCCAGTGAGCCTTTGCATAGAGATCACAGGTGTGGTTTAGTCAGTGTGCCCCTAAAGTGAGCCTGCAGGCATTGTTAAGGGCAGTTTTTATACGTTGGAGAGCAGTATCTGTAGCAGAGCCATATATTAGCAGTCCGTAGTCCACTAAGGAACCCACTGAACTATGGACCGCTATGCTGAGGACTTCAGGGGTCAGGTTCTGCCTATGGCAATAAAGTAGCCCTAAGAGTTTGTTGATTGCTTTAGTTGTGATGTCTATGTGGAAGTGTAGGAGAGTGAGCTGTCAAGAGTGATTCCGAGATATCTGAAGTGATGAACACTTTCAAGAGGAACATCACCCCATCACATATTGATAGCGAGTAGTTTTTGTGTTTCTTCTTAAAGCTGGTGAACAACATGGTTTTTGTTTTTTTGTAGTTCATTATCAATTTATGATTTTTGAACCATGACTCAGTGCTGGTGAAGTCACGTTGTAGCTGTTGCTCAAGAGTAGTGGGGTCAGAGCCATTAGAAAAGATAACTGCATCATCTGCGTAGAGGAGGATACGGCACTGACTGGCTAGGAGGAGGCAATTCAGAAATAGGCTAAAGAGGAGAGGGCCCAGTAGTGACCCCGTGGAATGCCTGAGCACACAGGCTTGGTGTCAGAGAGAAATGTTTCTATCCTGACTTGCTGTGAACGACAGTGTAGGTAGCTGTGGAACCATGCAGCCACCTCAGGGGCAAGGCCTATGGCAGTGAGTTGGTCAATTAGGAGGGCATGATTGACCACGTCAAAGGCCTATTTTAAGTCAATATAGATAGCCCTGAAGAGCTGGCCAAGATCAAGGGATTTGTGGATGAAGTCTGTGTATTCCAGGAGGTCTGTAGTAGTGCTATGCCCAGCCTTAAAGCCATGTTGCTCTGTGCATAGGAGCATGTGCTTGTCCAGATAATCGACAAGTTGGTCAACAATGATTCACTCAAGGGCCTTCAAGAGTGGTGGTAGTATAGAGATGGGACTATAGTTCCCAGGGAGGGTACAATCCCCACTCTTGTACACAGGGTTGACTACTGGATCTTTCCATTTTGGGGGGAATATTGTGAGATGGAGTGAGAGGTTAAGGATATGGGTGAGAGGGGACAGGATTTCTTCGACCGAGAGCGAGATTAGTTTCAGGTCGAGGTTATCCCCACTGAATCTCCCCTTCCAAAGCACTTTGCGCAGATACTTCCTGGTTTCTTTGAAGGTAATAGTCTTGAAATGAAAGGGGGGATGCGATGGGGATTGCATGGGTGCAGCAGGAATGGTGGAGGAGAAGAAGTCAGCAGTGAAAACATGCCGTAAGTCAATAAAGGCATTGTTAAAGGTGTTGGCAATAAATTTAGGGTAAAGGATGGGGAGCCATCAACACAGAGCATGGTATGGGCCATTTTGGGTTCTCGCCCAGTGACCTCATTTAGGTGTGCCCAGAATTTGTGCCTGTCATTCCAGTTCTTGGTTAGGGCATCTTTATAGTATACAATTTTGGCTAATCAGATGGTCCTGGTAAAGTTGTTCCTCACACGTTTTTAGTTCAGGATATCAGACTGCTTACCAGTGGCCCTAGCTATATGCCAGGGGTGGTCGCTATTTCTCATTAATTCAAGGGTATCAGGAATCATCCAGGGGTTAAAGTAGCCTTTGATCTTCCACTTTTTTATGGGAGCATGGGTGTCTCAGATTGTGTTGAAGAGGAGGATGAAATGGTCGAACGCGTTGTCAACGTCAGAAGCCTCAAAAACTGAGGACCGCCAGTCAGCATTGAGAGATCCATTTTGAAGCAGTCAGCATGACCAGGTTTGAGAACCTTGCTGGTGATTGTTCTAGGAGTCAATTTGGAGAAATTATTAGTCCAACTGAACATGACAGGGGAGTGGTCAATGATGTCGTCCAGGAGGATGGAGGCATTAGAGGCATGTTCAGGTCAATTGGTGAGCACCCAGTCAATCAAAGTTACTAGTGCACATCCCGTAGTTAGTCCTAGTGGGTGTTTCAATGAGCTGGGTAAAGTGGATAGCCTGAATTGCATCCTTGAATTGGTTAGCTTCAGGGCAAGCCAATTAATATTGAAATCACCTAATAGTATAACCTCAGAGCTTAGGGTTAGGCTTCCAAGACAGTCTATGATGACATGGAGACCTTGTGCCGAGTTCTTTGGGGAGATGTAGACGACTGAATTGTGACAGTTTTGTTGTGGGCCCCAAGAAGGACCTTAATGGCAAGGGCCTGGGTGAATGACCTTAGGCTGGGTAAATTCAGAACTATGCCCTGAAGGCAGTCCTTAAGGTAGATTGCACAGCCACCACCTCTTTTAGATTTATGATCTTGCCTAAAGATTGAATAGCCTGGCAGACTGATGGCTCCATCGGGGATTTTGGGAGTGAGCCATGTCTCTACCACAGACAGTATGTCTGGATTATGTATGGCTACCCAAGCTTGAAGGTTGTCAAACTTTGCTGTCAGGCTGTGGATGTTTAGTGACACAAAGTTAAGGTGTCTGGTTTCGGTGCACTCAACCTCTGATATAGAGGGATGCCAGGAAAAGGGTGGATGTTGCTTGAGATCAGTAGTAACAGGAGTACTAATCTGACCAGGTAACTTTTAAAGTGTTTAAGGTTAGCTTTGTGCTGTCTTCGTAGATTCATTGGAGCTGCATGTTTATCAGAGAGAACGGCCAGTTTAGGCAGGACTGTGGGAGGGGGAAGCTCTGGCCAAGCAGGATGCATTCTGGGCCAGGTAGGCCAGGGTGTGTTGTTAGGTATGCTGCTGGCACATGGGCCACAACTATGCAGAGACATTATAGTGCTATAGATATTGCCATGGGGTGCTCCATGATAAGAGGGTCAGCTGATTTAGGGTCATTCAGTGGCTGCAAACAGAAAGTGGGCAGGAGTATAAGAATTAGCATTAGTCTGGTTGCCATGTCCAAGATTGGAAAAGGGTGGTGGCACAGCAAGAAGGGTCATGGGAGGGGGAGGAAAGTAAAAGAGATTAAAATGTGATGGAGCTTGGAGGGTGTCCTGGCCTTATAGGCTGCTGTGTGCCCTTACAGTTTGGTGGTGACCTAAAAAGGAAGATGTCTTTAAGGGGAGCATGGGACAAGTGTTAGGTCTAATAGCTGCACTCTGTATCTTTAAGTGGAGTTGCAATATTAGTGAGAAGAAAGGATGAAGACTGCCTAGGGGTGGTGCTGAGGTGGGAGGGAGAGTATTAAATAAAGGCTGGAGGTGGGGGAGGGGGGTGGGCATAAAAATTCAAGCAGCAAGGAGACAGTAGGAGAGAAAATGAAGCAGACATTGAATTATTTGCAGGGCAAAGCTTACAACTGTGACCCAAATTAAATCATTTTGAAATTCCCACCTTCCCCAGTATAAATACAGCATTCAGACTAGTACCACTCCTTACAAAGTAAAGCCATGAGTTGAATCTTATGCCATATGGAAACTTGTTTGTTAACCTCTGTCCTTTTTTCTTTTCCCAGATCTGTATGCTGTTCTGATTTTGCAGGTACATAAGAAAAAGAATGAGTTCCCTGAAAATAGCAACTAATCAACAGTTGAGCTACACTACAATGTCAATATTCTTTCTCTGTTAGAAAACCCATACTACATATAATGGACTAAGTAATTAATATTGCTGGTAACGGTCAGGAGACTTGAAGAAACTTTTTATCAGCACTGATATTTAATGTATTGATTAATGAATATTTAAGTAATGTTATCTTAATATGGTAACATTGTACATATGAGATGCTTAATCACTTTTAAATGTGTTAGTTATATTTATGTTTTTTCACTATAGTACTTTGCACATTTGTAGTTAGGAAGCCAAAAAATGTTGCTGTGTTATGATACATCATGGCATCATATGATGTCATCATCATGGCTATATTTAACTGGGGCTTTCCTCATGCTGTTGCGACTTTGATAAAGGATCATAGCCAAGATCTGAAAAGCATCAGGCAGTTATTTCAGTTGTCTAACTGAATGTTTTTTGCAATTTCAATAAATTACTGCACCTGTGATTTTTTTTAAATGTGAATGAGAGTGACGTCATCTTTTCCAAATGGAGATGGTGAGTGTCCAATTTCTTCTGTATCAGTACATATGAAGTACATCAGTATGTGGATGGATACAGATTACATTTTCCACCTACCTCAAGTCATCCACAAAATGTGGTCAATGGTGCTGCCCCGAAGTCTATGCTGGCCAGGCTGGATCCTCGTTTCCATTTCTTCTGCCATTTTACCACCTATTTCCCATCCCCCTACCTACCACTGTTCCCTCTTTCAGAGCCTCTCCTTCCCCCTCTTTAGAATCTCTGTGCCAATCTCACTCTGCTGCTTTCCTCTCAAAATACTGAGTTACCTTGCCTGTTCAAAACTCAACCTCCTGTCAACCTCTTCCTCCTGCTTCTACGAATTTCAATCTGCTGGCTTGTGTTCCATCAGATTTCCACTGCTGCAGCACCTCTATAGGGTTAAAATGCCTTTTGCCTCTCTTTTCCCATGTATTGTATTTCTTGTAATACCTCTGCTTCTCAGAACTCACTTCTCCTTCTCCTGCTGCTGCCACTAGCCTCCCTTGGGTTTATCCCATATCCCATTTAGTCTCTTAACCTTTCACAATTTTGTATACTGAATTCCCTATCACCACGGTCATTGCAGCTTCCAGACTTTTTCATTACAAGGCTTTTACAAATGTGCACATTTTTAACCATAGTACTTTAAATTCTACCAATTACTGCTGCTCTTTTTCACATAAGTGACATTTTTATTTATTTGCTTATTTGCCTTTCTTTGCATTTATTTGCATTCTTTTGATACATATTTACAGTATACTGCACAATAACTGACACTTTATTCTCTATATTTGTTGATTGCTATTATGATTTGTCTGTATTGCATGGTCTTGTTCCTCCCATCTGTAACTCCCCCAGGTCACACCTGGAAATCAGGCTTAGTTCAATGTGCCTCTCATATATGGTGCCACAGTTCAACCAGTTCAGCTACCAGGACAACAGGAAACCTGGAGGTCCTAGGGTTGAAGTTATCAAAATAATGGTACTTCCCTAGCTGATACATGTAATTTGATTAATATACTGTATGGGGGACCAAGTGCTAAATGGTTTATGGATATTAAAATAATATTTTCCAAATTTTTGTGGGGAGGTGATAAACCTTGAATTGCTTGATTATATATGATTATGTCAAGGAAGGAGACTATGTCTGTCCTGATCCATATTTCTACTTCCTGAGTCAAATATTAGCTAACATGTGGGAGTAGACTTTTTACAGGAACGATGATCATAAGATTTTGTAGGGAACTTTGGATGATGATACTGTACTGTAGCTGTGCATTTTGAGGACATATTGTTTGAAACAATCTTAGAAGAATTTAAAAAATCATTACTTCATACACTGGAACTTCATGGTACTCAGGGGAAAAACATTTGTGGAAGGGAAAATCCCATGGTTACCTTCATCTTCAAGAATTCATAAGCAAGTTAAAGTTGACTGTTTCAAGAAAATAATAAAACTATTGGGGAAAATGGCATGGACTGCTGGAAGCATCTTCTAAATGATAGTAAATGTATCTCTTTCCAACAATTTCAAGAAGAAATAAACAAAGGAATGCTTAACAATTCTGTTTCCTACAGAACCATGTACAAAACATTTAAACTATACCTCAAAAAATTTAGGTTATATGGTTCCAATTTTTCACTCCAAATTGAAAAATGAAATACATTAATTATTCAACTGGTGATGAAAAGACTATCTAAAATATATTTAGTAACAATAGATTTTTACAAAACACTAAGAGTAGAACAAATAGTAGTTGTGAAAGAAATTAGGATATAGACTAAATCAAAATGAATGGATGAAGATTAGGACTGGAGCAAATAAAAACCTCATATCTACAAAAAATAGATATTTACAACAAATACTTATCAACAGAGCATGTGTTTCTCCAGCAGTCATTGCTAAAATAAATCCTGAATATAACAGCTCTTGTTGGCATGGATGCAATAAGGTAGGGACTATTTTCCATAACTTTGGCAGTACCTCTTGATTCGATCTTGGTGGCCTACTGTTGTTTCTTTTTCATCACAATTAGTTGGTCTAAATATGCCCTTCACTCCAAATATTCTCTTTTTCAATTTACACAGCTCCTTAGAGCTATCCAGAAATCAAGACAAGGGTCTATGTTTAGGCTCACTAGCAATAAAGAGAATCATTCTAAACTATTGTAACAGCCAGAGCCTTCCTCAAAATATCAAACATTAATTGAGGCATACTTTAAAAGAGACCTTAATGTTTGAAAAGTTAGGATATATCATAGAAGAAATGGAACTGATGAAGGATCCATGGAGGGAGCTAATACAGAATTTTCCACCATTAAAGCATATATAAAATAAATGATAATATTATGGTATTTTCTTCTAGGAGGCTGGGGGAGGTTCTCAAGCGATGAGGTGTGATCTTTTCTTTACCATGTACCTTTCCTTTTTCTTCTGTATTATTAATGTATTTTGTAATACAATTTCACTTTGTGATTTTCTTGTATGATAATATACAAATTAATAAATGTTTTTCAAGTTAAAAAAGGAAGTCTGGGGGTCCCATAGACACTCATCTTTCTCAATGTACAATCTAGTACAGTTGCAGCAAAAGATGTGGCCATAAATTTCCTGAAATGTTTGTGATGTCGTTGGAGAAATTACTTGCCTGTCTGCAGTAACACTAAAGGGCCACCAGGGAGAATATCTTTAGAGATATCACAGAATACAGTATCTGGAAATATCTGACCATATCTTTTGCTTCAGTTGTACACCAACATTTGAATTACATCTTATATGCAAGGGTTGTAATGTTCATATATCTGGAAACGAGAAAACAGTTAAATGCCCAAGGGACACAGCACCACTCATAGATAACAATGAAGTATATACACAGTGCTGCCAGCCAGGATGGATCACTCATATCAGTTTCTACCAGTAATATAGTGCAACATACTACAGGAACACAATGTAAGCTGATGTCAATTACTTCAGTCTGTCACACCGGACAGTGTGACATCTTCATGACAGAGTGTTTCATCCTGGTGGGTGGCACTGTAGATAGATAGATAGATAGATAGATAGATAGATAGATAGATAGATAGATAGATGAACAGACAGACAGACAGACAGATGGGAGTATTACGGCATACCAAAATGCTGAATCCCGATACCCAGGAGTTTTTGTATTGTCTTCACTACAAGAATAAAGAAAAGAAGATCTCCAAGGCCATCCTGCATACGGAAACCATGCTCCACAACATCCCAAAGGCATCCCCGACTGTTAGGAACAGCAAAGCCCCGCAACAGGGCTTCAGTTTCTTAGGTCTTTCCCAATTAGTCACCAACATTTTGTTTTTTTTGTTTGTTACTTTTACGTGTAATAAAATGTCCTGTACCAACCTCCACAGCCTCTTCTCACTCTACCATCAGATAGCATACATATGTATGCTTGTGCCACATGCCACCCACCTCATAGGAGACATCACCAGTCAGAGCACAACACGTCCTCACCCAGTTCAAAGTAAATTTAGTTATCTGCTCCAGCTGACTGTAAGATCATCCACAACTTTCTGACAACATCAGTGATAGTTCAGGAAAGCAGCAACCCGTGGTGTGTCCTTGTCGCGTTGGAGTCCTTGTTCTGGCGATCCACCCTGATGTCTCTGTGCACCATAAGTGTTCAAACGATAGTGGTTATTACTGCATCCTGTCTCTTTTTGTGGCACAGTGGGTATATATTGCATTTCCTAGGGTGCCAAATGTGTCTGGAGAAAGGAACTCTTGCAAAAAAAAGAGGCTCTGTTATACTAGCGAAAGCCCAGTAAAAAATGTAGCCTTTAACTTTAATGGATGTAAGTTTGACATCCTGCATTTCAGTACTGCCAATTAATTGTATCCAAGGATCTGTTGTCAGAGCAACTTTTTTTTTTATTTACTACTACTACTACTATTACTATTACTACCAGATAAGGACCACTTGGCCCACCCAGATTTCCATTTTTCTCTGCTTACAGTGTCACCACAGACCCTGATAGATCTCTGGCTCATTTCCCCGTACTCTCTGTTTCTGCTTTTGCTACTTAGTTTATCCATATTAACCTATTTTCCTCTTAACTTTACCAGGTCTGACAGGACACTGACTCCTCCCCCATTAGTTAAGTATTATAATATGCCTAACCTGTCCTTTCCACCCTATTTACTCCCTAAGAACTGCAGAGCTTTTGCAACCTCTTTCCTATATTGCCCAGGTAAGACATCCTCTACATATTACCTGCACTTGCTGGGTTTACACTAATGGTTCTGCAGAGCCTGTTTCAGAGCAACAGTGTGTATGTGTGTGTGAGAGTGTGTGTGTGTGCATACATTAAGGTTACTCATAGCACTGCAGTTTTTTTATCCATAAAGCTGTGTGCCTTGGCCCTCAGTACAGGTGGGCTCTCAGCCCTGCCTCTCTCTCTTCCATCTGGCTCTCACCTCCCCCTGGACCCCCTGAACCCCAAGTCCTTCCTTGGACTGACCCCCCTCCCCCAGGCAGTGCTGAGAAGGGAGGTTGTCCTCCCGCCACCAGATGACTCCCATCCAGAATTTGCCCACTGGGTCATGTGCTGGTGTTGGGGGGAGTCACAGGTAGGTGGGCAGTTCTTCATGAAGCTGCTTCAACTATTCTTCCATTTTCTCCACTTGGATCCCCTGACATGGCACACACCATGCAAGAAAATATTCGGCATTGACAAATTCTTGTTTAAGCTGACATAGTTTGTATGCTTTATTTAAAAATGGTGGCTTTGTGGTGGTATTTATAGTGTAAATATTCTTGTGGTGAAATGTCTGTCCAGGCTGCCAGGTATGCTTCTGAGTGTTCTGGGTTCATATTCTGTGCCACCCATTTGCTTTTGGGTGTATATAAAGTTTGCAATATATTGGTCCAGTTCAGGGGGGGGGGTCTAAATTGGTTTTCTTTGCTGTGTTCTTGTTTTGTTGTTGGTTGATGAAGTTCAGTCTCTGCTGCATTGGGGTTAGTTCTGCCATGTTGCAGTTATTTTCTTATCTGATTTGAGCAGTGTGGTTTGGTGCTTTTTTAGTGTTTCTGTTGAAAGATTGGTGTTTACTGGTTAGTTAACTGGTGCTCTGCAGGCTTTTGTACTGTTTTGTAGTTCTGTAGAATCAGAGTTTTAGGGATATATCGCTTTAAGGGGGGATCTTAATGTTATAAAGCTGTATTCAGAGGTGTGTAGCTTTAAGGGGGTGGGACATACTGTTTTAGAGCTGTTTTTTGGTGTGTGTATACCTTTAAGGGAGTGTATATACCTTTAATTGGGTAGTATGGATAATATGTGCCTTTAATTGGGAGGTATACACTTTTAAATGCTGAAGCTTACAGAGAAACATATGATAATGGCTCCTATGGGGAAAGAGCCAACCACGTAATCTATATCTATATCTATCTGTATACTGTATCTCTCTCTCTCTGCATCCTTGTCCATATTCGTATCTATGTCTATAATCTATATCTATATCTATATCTACATATATATAGCTTATGTTATGATATGAGTGAGACTGCAATATACTAATACCCTTAAACGAAGATAAAAATGATATCTTAAATCAAACCATGTCATATTTGATTTATACAACATGTGTTTATGTGGTTTTGTGATCAAAATGGTAAAAAGATACAGAAGGAAACAAATAATGTAAACTACTATGACTACTGTGTATTCAATATAAAAACATAAAGTACATCTAACATTTTATTTATTGAAAGAGTTTTACCAGGAAAGGACTACTGAGCCATAAAACCCATTTCCAGTGGTGCCCTGGGGAGAAAATAAATGAAGTTAGTGAGCATGCTCAAAAATATATCTTCATATCTGAGAATAAATTTCTGGCCATAATGAATGAGATACATTTATGAGCATGCTTAGCAGCCAACTTCATTTTTCTTACTCGCGCTGACCAAAATAATATGTTTATCTTGACAAATTTATTTTCCCACCTGCTGTATAACTTCGTCCAAAAATGCAAACAGTAACACCTGACAGGTTGGCAGTATTGGGCTATACCAGACCGCCTAAGGCATAATTAGGCCTGATGCCATAGGCAAAGGGCCTTATGGCTCTTGGAAGGATCGGTATAGCCCATACTGCCCACCCTGAAGGGTACTATTGTGCTTAGAAATTGGGCTATATGTAGAATACATTTAAGAAAATAAAATAAAAAAATATATAATGAACAGTATACAAAATTAATTTAAAAAAAATCTTGTAAAGTAGTCCCTCCATCGTAGAATTGTCAGTAGAGGGTGCTGCTGCTACAGGTACTGCTGTTAGCAGGGCTATTCAGAGTTTGGGTGACAGCTTTCTTTTCTTTTATTTCACAACTTTTAGTAGAAATGTTTTTATTTCATTATGTAGTGTCCAGTTATTTTACTTGTATGGCAGTTGCTTGGGAAGGCAGAGTGAGTGCAGTCATGGACAGCACTGAGTGCCATTGTCAGGGACAGCTGAGCGGACAGAACAGGAGTGATGGTGGTATTCATGCCATACAAAGAGATTTAAAAAAATCAAACAAGTTGTTTCTGTTTTGGCACAGGATGGCAGAGTGGGTGGGAGTGAGCATAGTCATGAACACCAGTGAGTGCTTTCAATAGGAATGACAGAGTGGAAAGAAAAGGAGTGACTGCTGTATTCAGTTTTGTTCCTGCCATACAAGGAGATTAGAAAAAAATCAAACAAGTAGTTTCTGTTTGGGATAAGTAGGGGTTGAGCCACAGTGTACAGTATGGTGAGAGTGATGGCAGTTTGGTCATCCATGTTTTGTACTGCTGTGTGATGAGACCAGTGGTACTTTCTTGGATTAGGCTACCGTAGATGGAGAAGCGCTGCTGGCTTGTCGCAGCAGCTTAAGTGTCTGAGAGGCTGCAGAGTGGGGGCTGCTTGAAAAAGGATATATTTTTTTTGTCATTGTTGTGTGAATGACAGTAGCTTGTGTTTTGCGCAGTCATTAAATTGCATAACATGTGTTGCAATCGGAGGGGGTCGTAATCACTAAGTGATGGGGCAGGTCTGAGCTCTCACTAAATGTGAAAAAAAATGTCGGCAGGTTGAAATTGACTTTTTTTTTCAATTCTAACCTGGCACAAGGATACCAGCTGGTAATGGGGCACTTCTCAGTGCACCTGCTCATTTTTTTGACCTGGAAATGTCTCTGAAAAAAGGTCAAGCACTCCTTTCCATATGATGTGAGTAAAACCTATGTCTCTGGAACACTGCTTCAGAAACACAAATTCTGGTTACCATGGCATGGTCCGCAATGTCTTAACTTCTCTGGTCACAAATCATTAAATCCATGCATCTGGAGCTGTCAGCAGTTTATCCAAGCATCTCCAGTCCAAGCCAGGATTTGTTGCAGTTCTGCAGCTTTACCCACATTTACTTGGAATAATTCCTTCCAGACCTTTTCAGGGTCAGTAGGTATTAGGGGTAGGACAGTTACAGATATTAATTACTGAATGCCTTGAATAATAAGATATCCAGTACTCAGATCCCCGAACCAAGTACTTTTCACCATTTTTTGGTATTTGAGGATCACTATACTTGGGGACACCAAAACATTTACACAAAATGAAAAAAAACTCTATTCTATCCAGGAAGCCAGAGCTAACACCTTGGTCAGCCCTTCCCCAATCCCAGGCATTTTTAACCCTCCAACCCCTTCCTTGTTTTCCCACACAACTATGCAAACTCCTGGCACTGTGCCAGAAGCCGTTCATGTCTTTTAACTCACACCTGTGATGAAATGTTTGAAGTGACTGGGATGTAGAGGGGTGGCCAAAGGGACACGTCCTGGCCACCCAAAGAAGGACCGAGAGCTATTTAAAATTTTGATTCTGAGTATGAATGTCAAACATGAATAACAAATATCTGAGGGCAAAGAACACAAATACTTGCCGAGTATTCAAAAATTAGTACTTGCAATCACCCCTAGCAAGTAAGTATTTGTCCAGGATAGTCACTTCATTACAATTGGAGATTTCAAATCTCCTCATCCCCAATGAGACCTCACTAAATGACCTATTCATTTGGTTATGGAGTTCTTATGGGTTTATATGTTGTTGCCCCACACCAATGCTAAAAAATCCCCACAGCTGCATACCTGGACCCCTTGCCACCATTTCTTTACATTTAGTTCTCGTAAGCTGTTTCATTGTGGTACCATAATGATTCTCCCTCAGTGTTTTACTAAATCAGTTCCTTATTCCTGTACCATTTAACCATTTGCTCATGACTTTCACTACTTGGCATTCTGTTTGTCTTTTGGAGATGACAAACATCTACTAATCCATGGTTTATCAGTAAATGTGTGCTCAACAGTAGAGACCACCATGTTAATCTTTCATGCTTATTTTAATATCCCACTGAGTCTAGCTCATATTTCTTTAGCTAAACCTTTGTATTCTGCAATATTTTGTTTGAGTAATTTATGAGTCACCATATCTACAATAGCTTACTAACTTTTCTTTGTTTCCTTTTTTCTCATTTGTATTTCTTGGGCATTTCTACTTACTGAAGGAATACTTTGCATATTGGGCTCTAGGCACAAAGTCTACATGGCATGCGTGCAAGTGTGCAACACATGCATGTGAGGCCAAACATGTGGTCATTGCCCACAGCATGACAGAGTGGCATGCATGAAGCGTCTGCACAGGCATGCGTAGGCAGCCCACGTGCAGCAGTGCACCTGCTGTGTGATTCACATTCATGGGGGGTGTGGCTGCATATCACCATATGCAGCAACCCCGAACACACCTGCACAAAGCCTGGTAAGACAATCAGTTGCATTACATGAGGCACGTACACTTGTGATAGGTGAAGGGTTTCTGTAAGCAGCAGCACACTGTTGCAGGAGGCAGCTCCCAGACAGAACAGGATGTCATGGAAGGGGATAGACAGGGGAACACTGCAACAGGGGACCACTATACCCCAGATATATCCCTGGGTGATATGGATGTTCCTGACATCATCCCAAACGTCTACCCTGATCCCCTTACTCTGGGTGTGGCCAGAATACATCAGTGTGGAATGAAGCACAGAATAATGCCAGGTAATACAGCCACAGACACAGACAACTGTACAAAAATCAGTACACAGTAAGCCCTGTAGCCCACCAGCCACCTGGGTGGATAACAGCAATGTCGCAGCCATGTCCCTGACCATGGTCCCCCTACCCTGAGAGGTGCACACCACATCCTTGAGGTAGGTGGTGGAGGGGGATGGGCACAGCCAGGGGCACACACATGGGACACACAAGCAGCCAAACCACAGGGAACCCAATCAGGAAGACTGGCACACAGGTGTGTGACCAACATGTATGGCATGATACCCCAGCACAGGTGGGCTGCACCCGGGCAAACTGGCACTGCTGGCGATACAGTCACTGCCATGGGTACAACACCCACCCCACCCAGGCCACACAGGAGATGCTCCAAACACATGTGCCAGCCAGTGCACAATGCACAAACCACCCAACCCACATAGAGCCCTGTACAGATGTCCCTGTCCCCCCTGGTGCCCCACCCACCCACAGCAGTGAGCATACCACCATGCTGGAGACAATGAATGACACATGGCTATGACAATACACTACAGAATGTATTTAAAACAAGACACAATACCAACACAATATATATGTGAGGCATGGCTAATGGAAGACAACTAGCAGAGATACACAACACATGCACCCGTAAAATACCCCGGGACACATTCCAAACTGTCTACAATATGAGGACAGCACCGCTGGCATGGTCCCAGGCAAAACATTTTTCAGACTATCTGTTCTAGGGCAACAACCCCACCCTAGACCCTCTCCTCCTGGGAGTACCCGCTGTAATCTGGTGGCGTTGTGGCTGTCCAGGTGGATGGCACCAGCATGATACATCTCAGTGGTCCTCTGTAGTGCTGCAATGAGACGAACACACAGGGAGGACAGGCATGAGCGGGAATCACATGATAGGTATAACAGGCAGTCTACAATGGCACAGGTATGCCACAGGATGAAACACCTACCTTGGATGACTCTGGCACCTGCCACTTCTCCCCATCATGGGCCTTGTAATATATGTCACCAGACTCCACCCACAGGGACAGGAAGTAGGGGTCCCAGCATCGCCATCACCTTCATTCCAGGGGTGTTTGCACCACACAGGTGGCCCCATCTGGCTGCTTCACCCTGGTCTGCATCGTCCTGTTGGGGAATCCCAGTGGGTCCTGTGTGAAAGAGCAGACACAGCAGTCAGCATCATGGATACCACTGTCACAGCAATGCCTCACACCCCACATCACAGGCAAGGTACATACCTGGATTGGTACCTCAAAGTGCCACATGTTTTCCCCCATTGGGGTTGTCCAGGTAGCAGGCATCTGATACCTCAAGAGCTTTCTTGGGCACATCCCCAGGCACCCAACCTGTGGCCTGGAATGGTACACTCCAGCTGCAGCAGCTGCCATCTCCACCGCATCACCTGTCAGTGTGTGCACGTGGTGCCCTGTCATGTACCATTAGTGCACACATGGGGCCCATCCATGCCCACTTAAATGTACACACAATGGTTCTGAACAGTATAAAGGCCACTGTCCTGACACCTGCCTGTCGACAGGTATCTGTACAGTGTGGGAGGAGATGTGTCCAGGCTTTCTGATGAATTTGCTCCTTCTGGTGGCACAGCAGGAGCAGCAGGGGCAATGGATGCCATGGCCACAGATATTTCAGCCATGTCTGGATGCATGGACAATCCGGGGGACCCACTGCATAAAAGGCTTCAGGGTACACTGAGGCACAGCTGAACAGTTGTGGGACATGGTGCACAACACTGTTGCACCTCAAACCCGGTGTTCCATGGTGATGACAGTGAAGACTAAGGTGCTATGTGCACTGTCATACTATGCCACAGGGTCATTCCAGAGGATGTCTGGTGATGTGGTCGATGTCAGTCAGTCATCTGTGTCAAAGGCATTGGTGCAGGTGAAGATTGCACTGATTCCCAACATCTGAGGTAGTGTTGCTCGGATAGTATCCTATAAACTAGGATACCACCAGATACCTGACGTTTGACCAGATAGTGGATCCAGTCAGGTAGTACCTCTATCTGACCCCGGATCTGACCATCCTGGATCCAGATCAAATCCCCCAGATCTGATGTCAGATCCCTGGATCAGATGCTGGATCCGACCATGGATCCTTGGATCTGACCTCGGATAATGTGGGATCCAACCTGGGATCCAACCTCTGACTTAGGTCAGATCCCACGTCACATCCCAGGTCAGATACTTCCACTATCCATCGGATCCACAAAGACACTATATAAGCATCACTAATATGAGGCCGAGGTTTGTGCCACCAAACAGGCATTCTATGCCATGATTAGCATGCCCAACATACTCAGTGCTATAGACTGAACCCATAAAGGGATAGTGGTGCCATCCAAGAATGAGAAGGCATACAGAACAGAAAGGGGTTCCACAGTATAAACTGTCAGGTTATGTGTGACACAGATGGCATAATCACCAGCATGTGTACTAAGTACCCATGCTTGAGCCACAATGTATATATATATATATATATATATATATATATATATATATGAGGTCACATGCTTTTCTTGGCGCTGGTCAGATTGATGGGTGGCTGTTAGATCATTATGTGATGACACCATGTGTGGTAACATGTGGCACCTGATGGCATGTCGTCTCTCTACCCCGCAAAGGTGACAGCGGATACCGACTTGGCCATACCTGATGACACCATTCCTTTGAGCCACATGACACAGCAGAGAAGGTATATAACATTGCCCACAAGAGGACATGGTCTGTCATAGAGAGAACCTTCAGTTTACTGAAGATGTGGTTCCAGTGTTTGGATCATACAGGTGGTACAATGATGCTGTCACCTGGAAGGGCATGCAAGGTGTTCACGGCATATGCCATGCTCCACAGAATCACCGTACAATGCCATAGACCCATGCCACTGGATGTACAGAGGTGTGATCGGCCAGATGTGGATGATGGCATCCCAGCTCTGGACAGGAGACAATTAGTGACTGAGCAGCACTGGATGCCTTTGTACAGGGCTCAATCTGACATTAGCACCTACCACTGCCATCTGGTGACTGTAACAGATGTGGGATGTGTACAACAAGATCCATCATGTGCATGTCTGCTATCCAGGGCCATATGTGTGTGCTGCAGATGTGGGTGACACTGCATCATGGCGTGTGTTGGGGGTGATCAGGGTGGGAGGCAGATGCACGATGATGACATATGCTACTCAGTGCACCACACCCCAGGGCAGTTGGGGATACGCTGTTAGAGATGTGTGAAAAAAAATTTCGCTGGCAGAATTTCCACAAAAGTCAGACTTTTTTTTCCATGAAAGTTCATAAATCAAATTTCTGACCTTCGTGGAAATTCACCAGCACCCTACAATTAATATTTCCCTGGTGTCTAGTTCCCCCC
The DNA here is from genome assembly GCA_016271365.2 of Neoceratodus forsteri. Taxonomy (NCBI): domain Eukaryota; kingdom Metazoa; phylum Chordata; order Ceratodontiformes; family Ceratodontidae; genus Neoceratodus; species Neoceratodus forsteri. The sequence continues at coordinate 408,367,246 of CM028133.1, read as the reverse complement.
ACCAGTTGCTGATCGATGCCCATATCAAACTAATTCCCTGGTGTCCTGTGCCCCCCCTCCCCGAAGCCCTGCCTGAAGTAGCAGTGAAATTCCCTGGTGGTTAGTGGTCCCTCCCATCACCGATCACTCGTCCCATAAAAAAATACTTCCCTGGTCGCTAGCGATCACCCCCCTACTCGATCAGCTGCCCAAAGTGTCTCGTGTAACCTCCCATCCCGATCCCTTATATAGTAATTATAAAAACATTTTTCCCTGGTGGGCTAGTGAACCCCACTCCCTATCCCCAATCCTCAGTATGTGAAGTTATTCCCTGGTGGTCTTGGGGACTCCCCGGCCCCACACCCCTGCAGGTAGTGTCACGTCACTCTGCTCCCCACCCATTCTGAACCTGAGTCGATGACTGGCACAGCCCTCCTCTCACCACCATGGCTGGCTGCCGATTGGACTGTCACTGAGCACGTGCTGTATAACAGTATGTACTCACTGATTCACAGCTCACTCTGAGCTGTCAATCAGTGAGCACATACTCTATACAGTACATGCTCAGTGACAGCTCAGTCGGTGGCCAGTCGCGCTGGTGAGAGGATGGCTGGGCCAGTCACCGGCTCAGGTTTGGGATGGGGGGAGCAGGGTGGTGGGACACAACCTGCCATGTTGGGGGAGTGGGCGATTCACTAGAACACCAGGTATTAACTTCACAAACTGGGATTGGCATGGGGGGGGTTCACTAGACCACCAGGCAAAAGAATGTTTCTATAATTACTATATAAGGGATCGGGATGGGAGGTTACACGAGACATGATGAATGGGTGATCGGGCAGGGAGAGGGACTGGTAGCCACCAGAGAAGTATTTTATTTTTTTATTATTTTCCTTCTAAGCTGCCTGCCATCTGGTACTTTCGGCCCGGTTACAGGCCATGGACTTCCACTCCTCAAGTCATCCGTGAGCCCTCCTATACCCCGTGGCTTTCCCCCCATGGCGGGGCTGCAGCACTCCCCCTACATGCCGCAATCTTTGGGATAGGTTAGAGGGCTGGCCTAAGGAGCTGATTGAAGGCATGGTGGGCTTCATTGAAGGCAGCCGGAAGCTGTACATTTTTTCCATTTTCTGGGGGAGTTGGGGTCATGCAATGACATCCGGCGTCCGCCCCGCCTCCTGTAGGTGCTAGTGCCAGTGGCTGTGTGACTCCCGGCCTCCGCCAGGGGTCATCGATGCTCTGGGCACTTCCCCACCCTCCTTCTGGAGAAGGAGAGCAGTCCTTGGGATGCTCTATCCTTATCCCCTGGCTGGCCCTCCAGTGACCCTGGTCCGTTCCTGAACCTGGGTTGCTGGCGTCACATGTGCAAATCCAACCGCTAAACCGACAGGCCAATATATATTTTTTTTTTTTGTGGGGTGAGTCATCAGATAGGGGAAGGGACTGCTAGCCACCAGGGAACAGAGGAAAGTACTTAATTTTTTATGGTGCAGGTAATCAGGTGGGGGAGGGACTGTTACCTACCATGGAATTTCACTGCTATTTTGGGCAAGGCTTCAGGAGAGGATACTTCATTCCAACCAGAACACGGTGAAAATTCACCAAAAGCATTCAGAAGATTTCCAATCTGTCATAGGCAGAAGTTTAGAAACTTCCGCAATAGTCGTGAAATTTTGCAAAGTTTCAGCTAAAGTGAAATTCACAACTTTCACCCACCTCTATATGCTGTGTTGTGGGGGTGGGGTTATGATATGGTTGGGGGGTTGGTGTTATTATGTGTTTTGGGGTGGGGTATGATGTGGTTGTGATGATTGGGATTAAACTGTGGTTGGGGTTAGGATGTTGTTGGGGGGTTGGGGTTATGCTGTGGTTGGGGGTTGGGGTTATGATGTGGGTAGGGTGGTGTTAGGATGTAATTGAGGTGGGGTTATGCTGTGGTTGGGGGTTGGGTCATGATGTGGGTGGGGGTTGGGTTATGAATGATGTGGTTGGGGAGGGTTGGGGTTCTGCAGGTGCACGTGTAGACATGTGAGTATAGTGGCCCTGTCAATCTGGATGTGTATTGTAGACCTCTGTTGCATGAGGGGTTGGACGTACATCATGGGGGGTCTATGGCTGTGTGTGCATATTGTGTGTGTGCATTGGGGGCTCACTGTGCCTGTGTGCTTTGGTGCTTATATACATGTCAGTGTTGTGTCACTGCCTGGCCCTGTCATTGGGCTTCTGCTGTAGGCATGCAGATGGTGCCCCCAGATACTGCAGGGGGGCCTGAGCACAGCCAGCACTGTGGTAGAACATGGCCATGGGTGTGGGTGCAGGCAGCTGTGCCTCTGTCGCACCCTCAGGTGCTGAGCTCCTGCAGTCTGTGTGGTCATGCATGGCAGTCTGTGGTGGTGTATTGACAGCAGACATGCCACAATCGGTGTCCTGGGTGGCTGGCTTGGGCAGTGGTGTGCTGGGTGCCTGGGTGTCATCTGTGTACAGGTGTGCCATCCCTGCACAATGGGACTTCACCTCCTGGGTGCTGTCTGAGTACTGCAGCTCTGTGTCCTGTAGCACCTCCATGGGCACCGTGTTGCTGAATGATAATGGTTGGTCATCAGCTACATAGCATGGAGTGGACACAGTCTGGTATGGTGTTACCGGCCCTGTCACAAGGTTGTCCACTAGCAGTTCCAGGAGGCTGCCCAGCCTGTCTATCTCATGTCACATGCTAGGCACCTCCTCAGTCAGCCCCTGCAGTGCCTCAGTGTTCCTGTTCTTTGCCACCAGCCTGTCCAACTTCAGCTGATGCACATCAGTGTAGTAGGTGTCCATGACACCACAAATGTGCAGTCTCCACAGACAGATGGCTAACTGTGCTGAGAGGCCCTTATCACCACTGTCCACAGGGGGTGTTGTTGCCATTCTGTGCTGGCCCATGGCACTCATATGTCTATGGCTGTTGGCACTGCTGGTGTTCAGGCCCATCTGATGGTCATCCACATTGCTTCTGGGACAGAGGGGGATGGGCTGGCTGTCCTGGATGTTATCCCCTTATTCCATCACCTCATCCTGCCCCTCTGTCCCCTCATATTTTCACTCCTGTGTGGCCTTCTTGTCCATCTCCAATTCACAGAGCTCTTCTGTCCCCTGCTCGGTACTTGTGGCCAACATGACACTGTTATGCTACCTGTGCCAGGGCACACATGAGTGTGGTTTGGGCTGCACTGAGTGTGCACTTGACACCCTTCCTGTGCTGTCCACATCCTCTTGTTCATCTATTCCATGGGATGTGGGTCCTGGGTTGGTGCTGGTGCCCCTGTGTTTCTGTGTACCTCTGTTACAGGGTCTATGGGGAGTAACACACAGTGGTTAGCACGTGCATGGAGCCATTCCCTCAAGGTACCTGTCCCAGCAGCTCACTAAGTACCTGACAGTGTGTCTGTGCCCTCCACCTCCCTATGTAGGCCCACCTCCATGAGGGTGTTGGCAATCATCTATTAACTGGTACCAGGGTCAGAGATTGGCTGTGTGGCCCACCATCCATGCCTTGTCATACCCGTGCACCTGCCATGAGTCTCTTCTTCACTGTGGAATGCCACTCACACCATTTGTGTTTGATGGCTGCCAGTGTCTGTGCCTCTGGCCTGGCAGCATTCACATTGGCCTGGATGTCAAGCCACAAGCATGCCTTGATCTCTGGGGCCATTGTCATGGGCTGTACAGTATGGTTTATTGGGTTCAGATGTCCAACACCACTGACGCCACCTGGCCATCTGTGAAATTGAATGACCAAGGCCGTACCCTGCCTTAGGTATGAACATGTCCATTACACTGTATGACACTTTGGTTTGCCCCTTTGGGCATTTCTGGTTGGGGTAAAGGGTCCTGCACACTCCTGACACTCTCAGCCATTGTCTCTGTGGTTGTAGCTACCCACTATTAACTTCCACATCTCTGCATGGGGCGGACTGCTTTCCCATATATGGTGGGGTAAAGGGGCAAATCCGCGTATTCTTAGTCAGCTCCATTGTGTGTGCATGTGGCACCGCATGGCCCCTGTGATTCTGCCTACAGCTTCTGTGTCCACTGTGCACCCATTGGTGTATGCCACGTTCCCCAGGTGCCTAGCACACCACGTAGCTGTGTTCTGCATTTCTGTCCCTTTTTCCTCTTTGTTTGTGCCCGTTCATGCATAGAGCCCATCATTACTCTGTGATCGAACAGATCCACTGGATGAAGTATTATCAGTTTGTGAGGGTGTTCTAAATATAACTGAGGCCAATCTGTGTATTTTCATGAAAGCAAGCAGAGTATTGCAAATGCACAGTAAAACAGTTAAATAAATTGGCTCTTAGTAATCATGGTTCCTATAGCAGGATACCCAAATGCCATCAATGATCAGCAAGAGTGCACCAAATATCCTGGTATAGCAACCATAATTGATAAGACTTAGTCTAGTTAACATTTTAGTGCACTCTTTGAGACCCTCAGCATGCTACCTTGGTACTAGTTGGATTGGCCTGCATCACAGTTACACAGGTGAGTTTGATTTTTGAGTAATAATAATAATATCCAGAACATCCAGAATTGTTTCCCATCTTACTGGTTGATCCACAATTTTAATAACCTATGGGATGATAGGTGACTAGATGCAGACTTAAATCCTCAAAATATTTTGTAAAAATTGTATGTTGACTTTTTTCACAACTAGCAAAACTTTTTAAGTACTCCATCCTTATATTTCTATCCTCTTCATGATGGTAATACATTGGGCTGCAAATAAGGAGATTATAGCTTCTGCTGAAGGGGTTCTTGCCAGGTTAATCAGTATCCACATAGTCAGTGGAGAACCAGAATTGTAGAGGATTCAGTGAGGGGTCTTACAGTTACAGCAATTGACATAGATATTTCTTGAAATTTATGTGAAATTCCTAGAGAAATCTCTTGTCTGCCTGCAGTACCATGGCAAGGCCACCGGAGAAAATCTCTTTAGAAATATTAAATATCTGGAAATATCTTACCATGTCTATTGCTGCAACTATAGTGGTTAAAACTTTTGCTCCATTGGGTAGATTCAGTGAACAAATTCAAGAGGGCTTAGGACAACTACATGGGGCTAAATAGAAGCAAAATTTCATGGAGGTGAGGGGACTAAGTTAAAAGGACAAGGGAAGTTATTTGGACTGACTGGATGGACCAAAGGGTCCTTTTATGCTGGCAAATTTCTCTGTTTCTATAAATCAGGGAGGGAGTCTACAGTGGGGTTGTAAGGGGGTTGTGGAGGCAGGAAAGTGTGATGGGACTGTGGGTTGCATTTCTTTTCCTCTGGAAGGCTAGCAGTGGATGGGGGGATTCTAGGCATTCAGCTGCTAATGGGCCTATTTTCATGGGAAGGCTTGTTGGGCTTGGATGGTGTGAGGGATCAGTATTGTACTGAATTTCTTGTCTGGGCTGTACTATGGGGTCATTGTGTGTGTGTGTGAACTGCATTATGTGTGTGTGCAAACTGCATCTGTTATTTACAAAAAAAGGGGTCAGAGTCGCTCTCAGTAGGTGGCACTCACAGGTACCCATCAGAACAAGAAGCACAATTCAACCTGAGCACACACTCACACATATAAGGAAGAGACATCCAGAATTAAATGCTTGATTCCTTTATTCCAAAATTCAGCAGCACCAACACCTCCACCACACCAACAGGATAACACTCAATGTTTCATGCAGATGCATTGCATTTTGTCAAGAGATGTGTAGCAATGAGACACCAGATACTTAAATAGTGCATACATAATTAAAAACAGCTGCACCCATGAATGGGTGTTAATGGACACAATAAATTGCTGAGCCTGTGCAATAATCATGATACAAAAATGCAAATGCATGCATTTTATACACAATGACAATAATTTAGTTTGCATGCTAATTAATTTAGAAAATGGTAGAAAAATGCTAAAAAGCCTCACAATAATTTGCAAATGTGGTGGCAGTTCCACCTTATCATTTAAACCAGGGTAACTGGTGGCCCATAATTTATGTATCCAAAAGATCTCCCTGCATGCCAATTTATTATTCAGGTCCCCCCCTCCCAGACCTATTTTAACTTTTTCACTACCAGTGAATTTCCACTCATGTAAGGTTTTATCTGAAGCATTAAAAACATGTTGTGCTGTAACATATTCCCAATTTCTGTTATTCACTGCATGTATGTGCTCACCCACCCTCTCTTTTAACTTTCTCTTGGTTTACCCAACATAATAAGCACCACACTTGCAAGTTGCTAAATGAATAATTTAAGAAGTATCACAATCGATGAAGGCATTAATCTCCAACATTCTGCCACCAACAGGGTTTAAGAATTTTTTGTTGCATTAAATTGGTACTATACTTACACCACTGGCATTTAAAATAGCCATGCAGTAAGCAGGTAACCAATCAGTCCCTCGTGCATTGTTTAGGTTAGAAGGTAAAGGTGCATCTAACATAGGTGAAAATGGGGGTGGGGGTACAGGTAATGTTTGAAAAATTGGTTAATCCTGTAAGCCACCCTTTTGTTTTCTAACATTTGATTTATCTATGCACATCTCAAATACCACATCCAGTAGTCATGAAGGGGGGGACAATAGTTGTCAGATTAGCAGGGGACCCGGAACTGGGCTTATTTACACAATGGTCCATATCAGGCAAAAAATAGCTACCAGACACAGAAGCTCCTGTTTCCAGATTAAAAGTTAGTGAGGATAAATTCATACATTCACTTTCCCCAGCATCAAAACCACGTGGTGCTGCATTTTTATTCAATATGCCAGCACTAGCAGCAGGAGTACAACCAGAAGGGGAAGCTGAAACAAAAGGGGCAAGAGGGACAGGAGAGGCAACTGGGACAAGGGGAATGGCTTCTCTTGAAGATGTTACAGACTGCATCTTGTATTGTGGCTGGTAACTATGTGTTAGTCTGTTACCCAAATTATCAGCACGTCTAGAAACCATGCGTGGAAATTTTTTTTTCATGCTGTTTCAATTTATCCTCCATCTGCAGGATTGACCAATTTTTCCAAATAATCTGTTCTATTTTTCCTGACTCAACACTATAAGTAAGTGGTTACATAATTATGTTTCTGTGTTTTCTGTAACTGAACATATTTTTCTTGTAACAAGACCTCCCTTAGAATTCCAGATACTGAATTCTTGGTTAACAAAACATCACTTTTATTGTAACCTCATTCCAAAAATCTTCTTTCCAAATCCTCTGCCCAATATTCATAACTGTTGTCATCACTGCAATTACGGCGTGCCCTAATAAATTGACTTTTGGGTATAGATTTAACGGTGTGTCTAGGGTGACACGACTTGGGCAGGAGCACAGTAATTTTGACCATTGGTTTATGATAAGGTGATGTTGCCAATCCATTATTGTTGTCCTTGGAAATAGAAATGTCCAGGAAGGAAATCCTTCTTGGTTCTATACTGGCAGTGAACTTTAAGCATGGATTGGTACTCTCGAGATACTGAATGAACAAATGTAGCTCAGCCTCACTACCCTGCCAAAACAAAAAACAATTGTCAATGTAATGGTTGTAAATAGAAATAAAATCAAAAAATGCATTGTCATCTTAATCATACAAATATTTTTCCTCCCACATTCCCATATACAGACAGGCAAAACTGGGGCAAAAGATGCCCCCATGGCAGAGCCATTGATTTGAAGATAATACTGCCCTTAAAACATCAATGTATTGAATTCCAATACAAACTGGGCTAAATAAACCAAAAATTCTGTTGCAGAGTCCTTAATCTCTCTTTTGTTCAGATAGTGTTGTAAAGCCTGCAACCCACCCACATGCAGCATATTCGTGTATAGTGCCTCCACATCAAGTGGTACCAAAAAGTCCCCAACTTGAACATAGAGGTCATTAATAATATTTAAGGCATGTTTAGTATCTTCAATGTGGGATCTTAACAGGGGAACAAAGGTTCTAATATAATAATCCATGTACTGACTCAAAGGTACAGTGGCCAAACCAATCCCGACCACAATTGGACGACCCGGTGGCTTGGTCAGACTTTTGTGAACTTTAGTTAACATATACACTGATGGGCGAGCTGGACATTTAACTGTTAGAAATTCTAATGTGTCTTTATCTAGCACCCCATTCAGAAAAGACTATTGTAAATATGCATCAGTTTTACTCTTAAATTGCATAGTGGGATCCTTATGCAAAGACGTACAAAATCTATTATTGGACAATTGACATTCCACTTCTGGTATGTAATCAGTTGTGTTAAGAACAACCACATTTCCTCCCCAAAAGCCTTTTAAATTGCAATGGCCATTTTTCTTTTAAGGGCTCTTAAAGCTTCCCTCTCTGCTTGGTCATGTTGACATAATGTGGTTTGTTATTTTCCTCAATCAATTTCCTAAGGTCCACCTTGCATGCTCTGTAAAAGACTTGAACTGTGGGGTTTGTGGAGACATGAATTTGGACCTGGCCTTAAATTTTCTACCCTCAGGTAAATACACATCAGAAGTGGAACCAACAGAACTATTGGAACCCATATCATTCAAATCAGTAACATCGTGTTATGTTGTATCCATGACACTCCAGACATTACCTCTTGGGTTCCCAACCCGCCTGATAGGCTAGTGATGCACATGTGACCCAGATCAAATTTCACAGCATACCTTGGTCCCAGGATCCTCCTTCTTCAGTTCAACCTTTGCATCTGATGAGGCTACATCAATACAGGAGACCCTCATGCAGCTAATTAGGATAAGGTAGGCCAAAACCCCTCAGAATTAAGCAAAGTAATTGTGTACTAGCTAATTATGACAATAGTTCCTGGCTTCTGAGGAATCAAGAGGAGAGAGAGACTTAATTAATTCTGAATTGCAGCTCATTATCTGGTTGGTTTTTGAAGCAAATACCTGTTTGTACTTATTATATTCCCTAGCAGTAATTGAACAACTACTTCTCTCTCTCTCAATTTTTTCTAATGCAAGTATTGAATCTCAGTTGTGCATTATCTGCATGAATTCTGTAAAGTATGCATCAGTAGGGAGCCTTCCCTGTAATCAGCCTGTTGTTTTGTGTGGCTTATGAGCAGGGCCACTAGAAAATTACACCAGCAATTTTTTTGCGGAATCCACAATTTTCACCATTCTCCACAAAAACTGACATATTACACAATTTCTGGCAATTTTTGAGTTTTTATATTGAACTGTGTAAAAAGTATTAACATTTTAAATAAAATACTCTCAAATATATTGACACTTTTGCACGCAGACTTGGGTTTGGCTGAAACAATGCAGTGCAAGGTAGGGCAAGGGTTTTATGTGATACTGATTTCTTTTGAATCCTTGTCTTGTTTGGTTTAAAAATCCACTGGCCAAGCATAAGTACACTTAAACACTTAACATTTGTTTTGTGTTGAAGCAGTCTATCAGAAAAGTTTTTGTTGCCACACAGATTGAAACAAAAGATGGGAGAAAAGGTGCAAATTATCCCATTCACTTAAATTGGGTGCTAATTATGAAGCCTTTTTGTAAGTGGCAAGGCAAGTTTTTCCTTGTGTGCATACTTTCATTCACACTAGTTTCGATTCAGACAACTGAGAATTTTTGGATGGCCCTGCCAATTTTAAACTTGAATAAGCTAGTTGCTAACAGTGATCTCACTCTTAGCAACTACCCCCAGATGCTCACATGCAAAGATGCCAATAAAAACCTGACTAAAGTCTAACAACAAGTTATAAAACACAAACTATATCTGAACATTTATCTTTAACTAAACAAAATTATTGTAGCCAGAGAAAAACAAAGGTAAATTACAGGGTACCCTGACAACTGCATGATGCAGTAAAAACATATTGGTATTTTTTTACATTTTTTGGTAACCGCGTAAGACTCACTAAGCACAAGTGCCTGTTTTCAGGTACAACCCAGGAGCACTGAGGAGGTTAAGTGACTTGCTCAGAATCACACAGTATGCAAGTGGAGGTTGTGGGAATCAAACCCAGGTCTGCTAGATGTAGTCAGCTCATTCATAGTTTGTTATTCCAACCTCTAGATTTTACTACCAGCCCCAATAACCCCCAGATTTAATGTTTAAATATGTGATTTCAAAATTAGTGTACAGTACCTGCAGTACAAATGATGACTATTAAACACTTTAACAACATTTTGCTAAAACTCAATTATTCACCTCTCTGTCTGCTTGTTTTTTCTTGCACCAAAGTGGGTGAATAGCTGGCACAGCAGTGTAAACAGCTGTTGATTATGCTTCATAATTCTACAGACAGAAGCAAAAAAAATATTTCTTCTGGCTTTATTTAAGATTGATTTGCTTTGGCTCACTTTATAGAATCTATTTAGCACTGTATAAGGCAAGGGGGTTTTACATTGTGGAGGATATGCAACTCTTATGATCACTTATTAGTTTAGTATTCTTTATAGGAACATAAACTTTTCTTTTATGTTTTAAACATATTTAGGTGTCAGTGTATACATTTATCAATGTATACTGACTAATATATGCTGCAGAAAACATGAAAAGATTTATTGTCTATAATTAAACCCCAGCAATTTCCCACAATTTTTGCAAAACGCTCCACAAATTTGGTGACCTTTTCCGCCATTTTCCAATGGCCCTGTTTATGAGGCTTAATTGGAGCTGGGAGCTCATCTTCGCTTAGTGCAGTCTGCTTTTGCTGAGAATTTGTTTCATTTACCCTGTTACTTTGAGAATTCTATTTTTTTATTGCTGGCTGGCACTATAGCACATAGGAAAATGGCAGCGAATATGTGCTGCCCCGATTTGAATGTTCTCGCGCCTCTGAGAGCTGCAGTGACTAGGCACGACTTCAGTTTCATGCCCGAGTGCCCAGCATGTCTCTTGACACCAGTGCTTCCCCCTCCCAAGCGGGGTCCACGGGGCTCAGCAGAGAATCCAGAGCCACCTATTAGTGACGCTTTTGAAAGCGCCTTGTCTTGCTCGGTCCTGGCACCTGGCAGTGGGGTTACCCCTCACAAGCAGGGCCTCCTAGCACAGGACCGAACCTTCTTTCCCCATCCCCTACTAGTTGAGGGTGTAAGGGAGAAAATAAATAAATAAATAAGCTCAGTTGCAGTCCCTCTCTAGTGACCATTCCTCAGGGCTGCAGGAGGTCTCTAGCTGCCTGTTTTTTCTTCGGCAGATGCCACAGAAAATGCCTGACCTGGCTCTATTGTCCTCCCATGTGGCAGCGGCCAGTGGGGGGATGGGTCTTGGTCCCATTCTACAGGAAAGATTCAGGTGGCCCCTATTTAGTGGCTGATGACAATATAATACAACATTATGACACAAACAGGAGAGGGACATTTAGGGGGATAAATAAATTTATTTATTTAGATTTTGTTAACCAGGTAAACCCACTGAGACCGGAGGTCCCTTTTTCAGGGGTGACCCGGGGTGAGTACACCACCAACTTTACATTAGGTATAGTATACAGCTTCAAAAATACATATACAGTTTGAACAAGAGGTTGGGCAACAGTAAGGCAGAGACAGAAAGCACGTAGCAAGTAACAGATTCAGAGAAATTTCATTGCCAGTGGGGTACATAAGTCCATGGGTCATTCAAAAAAACATAACACAGTTTGTACAGAGGAAACAGTCAATAGAGGTTAGTTAGTACACAGGGAGCCAAGGATTTGTCAGTAGCCAAATTTCGGTAGGAGAGGTAGGGAGCTATCTAGCGGTTGCAGCAGCAGTGGCTCAGTTTAAGGAGGTAGACTTTAAGACCAGCCTTGAATGAGGAGAGGGAGGGTTTGTCAAGCAAGGAAGAGGGGAGCGAGTTCCAGAAATGAGGGGCAGTGAACTGGAAGGAGAATTTTCATTGATTGGTGCGGATGCGGGGTATGTTCAGGAGTCAACTGGAAGTAGACCAGAGGTTGCGGAGGGGGGGGACTTTATGGGTAAGCAAGTCGTTAAGATGAGGTGGGCGGTGGATGGAGAGGAGTTTGTAGGAAAGGCAGGCAGGGGAAAAGGATAGTTTGTGCCTGAGTGTCGGCCAGTGAAGGTCCTTAAGAGCTTCGCAGTGATGCCTCCTAGGGGAGGAGTGGGTTGCGAAGCAAGCAATGTGGTGGTAAAGGGTGGAGAGCTTGCTTAGCTCGGTCTCTCTGAGGGGACTGTTATAGTGGAGAGCTGTACAGTAAAGAAGGGAGGAGGTTGCAGTTGGCAATGGTTATACGTGCTTCTCCAGAGAGGGAGTTCCCAAGGCGGTATAGCAAGCCCAGTCTCTGGTGGATAGATTTTGTTAGGACCTCTATGTGGGGTTTGAAGGTTAGCTCCTGGTCAAGGGTAACCCCAAGATACTTAAACTGGTCAGCGACCTCAACACACATTCCTCGAGCTGACGTTATCCGGAGAAGACCGCTATGGTCTTTACCCAGTCGCCGGGTCCCAAAGAGGACAGCTTTTGTCTTATCCTCGTTTAGCTTTAGGTGGTTGGCAGTGAACCATGTTTCAAGTTTTGCCAGGCAAGCTTGTAGTTCAGTTGTGATGATGGAGGATTTGGGGTCACTGTGATAGATTACAGTGTCATCAGCGTAGAGTATTAGGCTGCAGGGTGCACACACCTCTTCTATGTCGCTCACAAACAGGGAGAATAGCAGGGGACCTAGGATGGAGCCTTGGGGTACCCCAGTGATCACAGGCTTGGGGGTTGATTGGACGCCCTGCCAGCGGACTGTCTGAGTTCTGTTCGTGAGGTAGCTTGTGGTCCAGGAGAGAGAGAGAGCTGATCCATGCCATAGCCTGTAGAAAAGAAACAGGAATTAGTAAGAAATCAGACCACTTTTTTTGTGATAGGCCAGAGGCATGACCCTCGAGTGGTGGTCTATATCCCTTGGAGGAGTCAGTAAGAGTCGGGGGGGTGCTCTGCGACCCAGCATTGAGAAGAAGTAAAAAAGAAATAACGACATGTCTTAAAACACCTGGAAGCTGTTTTCAACATTGGGGTAGGCTGCAGACAGTGGCTAGGAACTGAGCTGAAGCAGCAGATATTAAACAGTTCGCAGGAAACTTTTCCTCACTACTGGGTAACTTGGCGACTTGGCCACCATTTTGTGACTCAACCACCACTTGCTATGGCCACCATTTTGGGACTCGGCCACCATTTTGCATGGCCATTTTCCCTGCAGGTTGGTTCATTTCTTCATAGAAAGGTGCCCAGCAGGACTGCTGCTTCAGCTCAGTACCTAGCCACTGTCTGCAGCCTACCCCAGGAGGAAACAGTACCATACAACATACCATGTAAACAGAGAGAAATGAGCAAGGTGGTGAGAGGTGCAAAAGTGCAGACAGAGGAAATGATAGCCAAAGGGATAGATAAAGGGGATGAGACTTTCTTCAGTTACATAAGTGAGAAGAGAAAAGCAAGTGGAAGAATAATGAGGATTAGGAGAGCTGCAGGGACAGACTGTGCAGAAGAGGACCAAGAAAGATGCCATCCTGAACAGGTACTTCTGCTCAGTCTTCATAGTGGATGGGGGAAGCAGACCACTAAGGAGTAGCAGGAACAAAGAGAGGGGTGAAGTGGACATGGACATAAGTCTATTTTCAGAGGGAATAGTCCTGAAGGTACATGTATCTCTGAAGGTAGACGCAGCTATGGGACTAAACGGTATACAGTGACCTGTAACTAAGGAACCCTGGGAGGTACTAGCATCCCCTCTGATGGTCTTATTCAATAGTTCACTGGAAACAGGCACGGTTCTGGAGAACTAGAAGAGCAGACAAGGTATGTTTACATAACAGTGGCAACAGGGAGGAGGCCTACAACTATCTGCTGGTCAGTCTCACTTCAGAGGGGCAAAACATTCTGTTTTCCAATAGCCAGTGTAAATGCCACCCTAAATAGCTATGTGTTTCTATTATGCATATCTCTATATTGCCTATTCAATTGATGTGCTGTAATTTGTATTTGTACACTGATGTATTGTAGTACATTCAATTGATGTTTTGTATTATGTTTCATCTTATGTACTGTATTTTTTTTTTATTGTTCTGGTTGACCATGAAAACGCGCCCTTGGCTTATGGACTTTCTAGAGTATAAATAAACATATCAAACAAACAAAGCAGGTGGGGAAATTAATGGGAAACCCTGCTCAAGGAAAGGCTAGTGGTAGAGTATATTGAATCAAATGGGCTATAATACCACAGGCAGTATCCATTCATGGTGGGGAGGTTGTGCCAGATGAATCTGATCGATTTATTTGACTGGGAGACAAGGGAAATAAATCGGGGGGGTGGTGGACGTAGTATATCTGAATTTCATCAAGGCCTTCAACACTGTACCACACAGGAAACTGATAAAGAAACTGAGCAGCCTAGGGGTGAGATCCAAAGTGGTGAATTGGGTTGAACTGGTTAATGGAAAGGCAACATAGAGTGGTCATTAACGGCACTCACACCAATGATGAGATTGTGACCAGCAAGGGGCCACAGGGTTCAGTACTTGGACTGGTTCTATTAAATGTCTTCATAAGTGACATTCCAGAAGAACTGGACAGAAGGTATGCCTTTTTGAAGATGATATCAAAATCACGAATAGTTTTTGGTTTTTCAGTTTAAAAGTTTATAGATGTTAAGCACATAAAAACATACAATTACATGAATATATCATGGTAGAAAAGGCAGAGGATAAACAAAATCAACATTAATGTGGGCAGAATATAGAAACAAATATCAGTCTGCACAAAGTCAAATACTATTAATTAATTCAAGTAACAGCAGAAACATTTTTAAACTTGAGAAAAGGTTCCCACATTACGTTAAGCATATCTGATTTGTTAAGCAATTAATAACTGATACTCATGTTATTAGCAATGGTTCCTAAGGAATCAATTAAATCTCTAATTTCAGGTATCTTTTTCACCTTCCAGTTTTGTAATAATAGTCTTTTATAGGCTAAAGCTAGGGCCAAATCCAAAGCTAATGAGGTCTACGCAAATTAGAAAGCAGGGAAGAGTCACCAAAAATAACAAGCATTTGTCAATGCCGAATGTTTACTTACTGGCATTGGCAGTGGTAGTGTAGAAGTTACAGAGCTGCGTAATAGGAATGGCAGTGAAGTATTGAACTGAAGCCAACCCCACCACCACCCTGCAGAGAGTGACAGGCATTGGGGTGTGCATTTGGGTCGTCAGGCATAACGGCCACGCCATTTCACCACACCCCACTCTGCAGAGACTGACAAGTGTCACGTGTTCCTTGGAGTCTTTGGCCCTTATGCACACCCCATTTCATTAGGAAATATGGTGAGATGGGTGCGATATAGGAGAATGGGGTGAAGTTTGGGGCCGAAGAGTCCAAGGCATACCTCGATGCCTCTCAGTGACTGCAGGGTGGAATGGTATGAGCATCACAGGCAAGAATCCCAAGTCACACCCCTGTTTCCTGTCATTCTCTATAGGGTTGGGCGATTTAGTTGAAAAGCCTAATACCTCAGGCATTCGTTGGTATTTTAACGAAATTTTCAACATGTTTGTTTTGTGACCCACATGAACAGGGGAGTTTCAGTTTGGTAGTCGAAAGCTGCTTATGCACAGTGACTACGGGATGTAGCACCACAGGTGCAAAAATATTCCGAACAGGATGTAAAAAATGACGGCTGTACTCTTTCATGGGGAGGTGTAAAAATAGCTATGCTGCAAATGTGTAGTAAAAATATTTAAAAAAATGGTGAAGTCACGAGCGTACATAGAAACTGTGCAACACACACCTGTTATATAAGTAGGTTGGGGATATTTTATAGCAGATTGTCAACTCAGGCATGTTGGTGCCTCCGATCATGAACAGTGTCACTGTGATTTTCTTTATCTGTGCCGAACAATGATTTCCCACAGCGACCACGCATCTCTGCACTGAAAGTGTGAAAACACACTTTGGCCATGTTGTGAAAAATGGCAGCTGTACTGTTCATAAGGAAGTGTTGAAAAATGCCACTAGTGAAAATCTGGACTGAAAATATTACAAAGTCATGAACTAACGAGGATGCGTGGAAACTGCACAATGCTCACTCGTAACACAGTCATTTTATGGACTTTTGTCACCAAATTTTCAACATAGCCATTTTAAGACCTCTGCTCATGAACAGTGTAACTGTGATTTTCTTAATCTGTCCTAAACATTGCTTTCGCACACCAACAGCATCATTGTGCGATAACACATTTTGGGTGACATATGAAAAATTGCAGCTGTACTGTTCATAAGGAAGTTTAATAAAATGGACATGTTGAAAATTTAGAGTGAAAATATTAATTTGCAAACTTACGAGCATGCATAGGAACTGTGCAATGCACGCCTCGTAAAAGTCATTTTAGGCATTTTCCACCAAATTTTCAACATAGCCATTTTAAGACCTCTGCTCATGAACAGTGTCACTGTGGTTTTGTTAATGTGTCCCATACATTGAGTTTGCGACACCGACAGCGCCATTGTGCGCTTATATGGGTGGAAACACGCTTTGGGCAGGATGTGAAAATGACAGCTGTACTGCTCATAAGGAGGTGTGGAAAAATGGCAATGTTGGAAATCTGGAGTGGAAATATTGAAAATTCGCAAACCTATGAGCGTGCATGGGAACTGTGCAATGCACACTTGTAAAACAGTCATTTTTAGGAATTCTGTCACCAAATTTTCGGCATTGCCATTTTAAGATCTCTGCTCATGAACAGTGACACTGTGATTTTCTTAATGTGTCCCATACACTGAGTTCACACAACGACTGCGCCATTGTGCACTACATGGGTGGAAACACGTTTTGGGTGAGATGTGAAAAATGACAGCTGTACTACTCATAAGAAGGTGTGGAAAAATGGCAATGTTGAAAATCTGGAGTGGAAATATTGAAAATTCAAGAAACTCATGAGCTGCCATGTAGGAACTGCGCAATGCACGCCTGTGAAACAGTCATTTTAGGATTTTCACCAAATTTTCAACATAGCCATTTCAAGACCTCTGGTCATGAACAGTGTCACTGTGATTTTCTTAATTTGTCCCGTACATTGATTTCAAGATAATCGACCACGCCATTCTGCGCTACAAGGGTGGAAACACATTTTGGGTGAGATGTGAAAAATGACAGCTGTACTACTCATAAGATGGTGTGGTGAAATGGCAATGTTGAAAATCTGGAGTGAAAATATTGAAATTCCATGAACTTACGAGCCTCGCGTGGGAACTGCGCAATGCGCTCATTAAACAGTCATTTTTTGGAATTTTGGCACCAAATTTTCAACAATGGGGTTTTGGGCCCCCTTCTCATGAATGATGTCACTGTCATGGCAGTATTTGATCCCAAAGGGTGATTTTGCAGTCACTGCACAGTCACTGCGCGAAATCACCCTTCGAGCCTGGATAACGCCATGACAGTGACATCATTCATGAGAAGGGGTCCCAAAAACCCCATGTTGAAAATTTGGTGCAAAAATTCCCAAAAATGCCTGAGATATGCAACAAAGTTGAACCCCTCCTATCTAGCCCATTATACAGCTTACCGGCATTTCCTCAGTTCGCGGTCGGCTTTGAAGAGTGCAGACGTGTTCCCGGTCCACCGAAGATCGTCGCGCCGGAGTCCGTAGGTAAGTATGGGGTGAGGGGGGGTGTGGGGAGGCTGGGTGCGCAGTGGGTGGGTGCGGGTTGTGAGGGGGGTTCGGAGCGCACACGGACTGCTTTTGTTTTACAGGGTAAAACAAAAAAAAGACTTTAGGGATCACTTGCCACGCTGGGGTAGGCTCCCAGTGTGGCACAAGGACTTTGGGGTGTTCAGCTGACGGGGATTGGGCACCTCACGGCAAAAAAAATATAAAAAACTTGTTGACGCTTGCCACATTGGGGTGGGCCCGTGTGGCACAAGGACTTTGGCGCTCAGCCGACGGGGATTGGGCACCCCATCGGCAATGATTGATTGCCACGCTGGGGTGGGCCCCAGCATGGCATCAACTACTGGGAGATGATGCAGCTCAGCCGACGGGATTGGGCACCTCGTCGGCTATACGCTGCGCTGCGGGCAGCAGACGCCTGCGGCGTGGGAGCTGGTGAGCAGCTTCTTATCCTGCTCACCAAGCGTAGCTCCTTTTCAACTGATGTTACTGCATTTTGGAGCGTGTCAGAGACAGCTCCAAAATGCATTGGCTTACAGGGCCACGCCTGCCAGCACAGTGCCTGAATTGGAGGAGGAGGTGACACACCTCCGAAATCTCCAATGATGGCACTATGTTTCTTGCACATGCGTGCAAGCAAACATAAAAATGAGGGGAAAGAAAGGGAAATTCTTACTCAGAATGTTTTGGCAAATCTTATGAATTTCTTTCCATCTTGACAGACATTTGGGGCAAAACCAAAAGAGGTGACCTAGAGAAGCATGCGGTGCACTACATTTCCAACATGCATGTCGGGTTATTTTATCTATCTTACTTAGCCTTAAATTAATAATACTATATCTGTGAAGCATTTTAAATAGAGTGAGTCTCCCATAAACTTCTCTACTAAAGTTATAGGAATTTTTCCAAAAATTCTTCCAAACATGGTTGGAAATAGATAATTTAAGATCTTGTTCCCAAGCATTTTAGGAAGCTGACGTAATGGATACTTCATACTCGGAGATAATTTTATATACTAAACTTGATCACTTTCTTAGATGAGCTACTTTCAGTATCTGATTGAATTTGGATTCTGTTAAAAAGTCACAAGATGCTTGTTTAATGTATTGGTTAATTTTATCACTCAACTGAAGAAACAACTGGAAATGGAGGCTAGATATATGGTATTTTTCCTAAGGTCTGTAAAGGACAGCAACTCTCTAGTATTTGTATCTAATAAGCCTTTTTTTTTACGTTAATCTTTTTCTCCTCCTTCTGACCAGCCCCCTTCTACCACCCCCCCAGCCCCATCACCCCAGCATCCACTGGATGCACCTCTAGTCCTACTAGGTGCCAGCTGGCTGGGTGCAGCACCTGCGGTGGGTTGGCTTCATCCAGCCAGTTGGAGTTTTTCTGGATTTTTCTTCCCCAATCCTGAGCGCAGAGAGAAGGCATGCAATGATGCCAATGGCTGAGCCATGCACGCTTCTGCACGTGGTACACTGTGCACCTGCCTCGCATCCACCCCATGTAATGGGTCCATTGCGCCAGCCCCCAGTCACCGCCAGGGGGCAGTCATGCAGTGGACTCCATCCCCATCCCTCCCTGGGAGAGGAGAGCAGTCCTCAGGATGCTCTATCCTCTCCCTTCTCGGCTGACCCCGGTGGGCCACTGGCACTGTGAACATGGGTCGCTGGCATGGCAGGAGGTAAGGCACAGATGCCTCACCCTCCACACCACTGGGCTGGCCTGTCTAATAAGCCTATAATGTGAGCTATTTCAGCTTTCTGCCAGCCTATGTTGTTGAATTGCTAGCCATTATAAGTAAATCCAAGATTACTCCAAATTGGAGTCAGCTCATAAGGAAATGTATCAAGTTGAAGTTTTTTAGTTCAACATTTAAATAATCAGATCATTGCAGACAAAGTAGGGTGGGTTTTGAGGTCAGCAGGTAAAGGTTTGCAGAAAAAAATCTTTTAATGAATGTAGTTTAACTATTTCTTGTTCTGTAAGAAGCCATCAAGGGAGACTCATTGCTAAGTCATTGATAACCTATAGTACAGAATGTTTTAATAAAAATGCCCAATTATATCCTTGCCACCAAGGGTAATTAAAACCTCCCACTTTCCATGGGGCTCTTATTTTTAAAATACTCAATTTGGGAGGCTTATTATCCCAAAATAAGTTTGTAAAAATATTATCAAACATTTTTTTACCATTCACTGTTAATCTGTGATGGAATATTGTTTAACACATAAAAAAATTCTCGGAGCAAGACTAATTTTTATTGAGTTAATCTTACCCCATAAAGAAAGATTGAGTTTAGACAATTTTTCTAGTTCTTTTTGTAGTTTTTCAATAAGCACAGCAATGTTATAGGGGATAATTCTGGGAATGAAATTGAAAATGTGGATACCTAGATACAGTATTCCTTTGCCACTCCATAGAAAGTTAAAGGCCTTAGTAAGTTTATATTTTTCCTATTGTGATTTATGTAACATTATTCCTTCAGCTTTCTCCCAGTTCATATATAACCCCGAGATTACAGTAACTCTATCTAGTAATGGATTTAAAAATGAGAGTGACTGAGAGGGTTGAGAGAGGGTCAACTAAAGATCATCTGCAAAGGCAAAGATTTTTTCTATTTTCCCAGATTTAATACCTTGGATTTGAAAATAATTATTAATTTGTTTTAGTAATAGTTCCATTGCTAAAATGAAAAGAAAGGGAGAAAGTGGTCATCCTTGGCGGGTGACTCTATATAGTTGAAAAGGCTTAGAAATTAACCCATTAGTAATAATGGATGCTTTAGGAGAAGAATAAATGGCTAGACCCGATGTTTAAAAATGGGGCCAAAATTAAAGATATGCAGGACATTTTGTAAATAGAACCAATCTAATGAATCAAAAACCTTGCCAATGTCTAGAGACAGGCCAATTGAAGGGGTTGATTGATTCCTGGCAGCCCAAATAGCAGAAAAAAGCCTTCTTGGATTATCTGAAGCCTGAAGTTCCCTAACGAAACCCACTTGTTCTTTGCTTATCAAAGTCTTAATCACATTGATTAATCTACTGTATCTGCTAATACCCTGGCAAGTATGTTATAATCAAAGTTTACAAGGGATATAGGTTGATTGTTTGTCAGATGTAAGGGGTCTTTATTTTTCTTTGCTATCAGACAAATATATGCCTCATTTAAGGTACCTATAATCTGACCGTGATGGAGGATTTCTTGATATGCTGTGTGTAAAAAGTCTGTAATTATAGGGTTATTATGTTTATAGAAATCATTGGAAAAAACATCAGGGCCTGGGGTATGTTGAGAGCTAGCTGACTGAATAATGTGTCTAATTTCTGATTTGGAAAAAGGGTTTTTCTAGGGATTCTTTTTCTAGATTTGATAATCTGGGTAAATTAGCAGATTGTAAGAAAACTTGAAGATCAGGGCTGAAACTAGGCCTTAAAGGTTTATATTAGTAATGCTGGAAGCATTCATTAATTGTCTGTAAGTTATGTGTTATGGTTTTATTTTTTGTATGGATTCCAGAAATCATATTTTGATTTTGCTGCTTTTAAATGAAAGGCCAGGAGTTTTCCCTGCTTTTCCCCTGATTCTCAATAATATTATTTTGTGCAGAAAAGAACAAACTTTGCTTGACTGGAGTAAAGTTTATTAATTTCAAATTTGAGTTTAGTAAACTAATATATTCAGTCTTGATACTTAGAGGGGGTTTGTTTTATTTTTTTTTTTTAGTTGTTTAGGTAGTTATTTCTTGTTCTCCAGCTCTTTTTGTCTTTGTCTCATTCTATTGGATACATATTTTATATTATTGCCCCTGATGTATTCCTTGTAAGCATCCCATAGTATTCGATAAGAGGTTTCATTATTATCACTGAGATAAAAAGCACTGAAGTCTCCTTATTAAGCCAGTCTTTGAAATCAGGGTTATGTAATAGGAAAGAATTGAAATGCCATCTGAATTGTTTCTTTAAGGCAGTTTCCAGTACACATGTAGTTCTGAGTAACACATGGTTTGAGATTATAATAGAGTCATATTTAATTTCAGAGACCAATGTTGCAAAGGTTTAGGGGCATAAAGAAATAGTCAATTCTACTAAATGAGTTATAGCGGGCAGAAAAGAAGGAATAGTCTTTGTCTTGTGGGTGAGCTTATCTCCATACATCTAAAAGATTTAAGTCTTTAACAGTTTCCTGTAGATAATTGTTGGAAATAAGGGTTTTACAAGAGTTAGAAATGCATGACCTATCTAGTAGAGGTTCCATAACATCATTAAAGTCACCTCCTAAGATAATTTGAAAATCCTTAAAGGTGGACACAACTGTAGGGCCTTGCCTAAATAGCTCTTCCCCACAGGAGAGGGCAGGGGAAATAAGGAATGGACAAAAAAGGAGAGTGGAAATTGGTGGAGGGGTATGTCCACCAATGCCAGGAGTATGGGAAATAAACTGATTGACTTAGAGGCCATGATGGTGGATGAGAGACTGGACCTGTTGGCCATAATGGAGACCTGGTGGACTGAGCATCAAGACTGGGAGGTGGTTATCCCAGGTATAGTGGCAAATTAATTTAATGCCTACTACACCTTGTGCGCCATGTCTTTTCTAAATTCCCTGTCCCCATTGCCAACTACTAACTTCAGCCCTTCACCTCAGCCAGTGCATACCCCTCCCCATTTTCCTTTTCTACTATCTCCCCTGATGAAGCTCTTAATGCTCTCCTATCTCTCAACCCCTCTAAAGGCTCCTCACCAGATGAGCTTGATCCTAAACTTCTCTACCTTTCTGCTCCTGCAATTGCTCATCCTATCTCCTTAATACTTAACCTGTCTTTTATTTCTGCCCAAGTACCCTCATCCTGGAAACATGCTGTAGTCCTTCCTCTCCCCAAGGGTGGTGATACATCCACTCCTGGCAACTATCACCCCATTTCCCTCCTTCCTATCCTTGCCAGACTTCAAGAACATTTAGTTCTCTCTCAGCTTTCACAATTCCTCTCTGATTCCTCTTTCTTCACCCCCTTCCAATCTGGTTTTCAGAAGAACCACTCAACAACCACCTCCCTCCTCAGGCTTACTGACTCCATCCTTTCAGGGATGGATGATGGCCTGATTACCACGGCCATTTTTGTAGACCTAGTCAAAGCTTTCAACACTGTTTCCCATCTCCTGCTTCTTGATTCATTCTTCTCAGCTGGCCTTGCTCCATCAGCCACCAACTGGTTTAAATCCTACCTCATTGGCAGAACCCAGTCAGTGAGAATCCTTGATTCCATCTCCCCTCCATTCCCCATCAACACTGGTGTCCCTCAGGGCTCAGTGCTTAGTCCCCTACTGTTCTCCATTTTCCTTAATGATCTTCCCACAGCCTGCTCATCCTTTTCTATCCACATGTACACTGATGATACTGTTTTGTACAGTTCCGGCAACCCTGCTGCCCTACAAACCAGCTTACAGCATGACTTCAACCAAGTTCAGCTCTGGTTTGCTTCTCACCAGCTTTTTCTAAATGCCAAGAAGACAGTCTCAATGACATTTGGCACCAGGCAGAGACTCTCTATTCTCCCGGCCCTACCCACCTTCCACACCCTTGATGGGACCATCTTGGAGGACACCTCCTCATTTCGATATCTAGGAGTTTGGCTGGACCAGCACCTCAACTTCTCTGTGCATATCTATGCTATCCTGAAGAAACTGCACCCCAGGCTTGGTGCTCTGTACAGGAATCGTAGTTGCATCCCGCTGACTGCAAGGCACAAAATTGTCCAGAAGATGATACTCCCCATCTTCGACTACTGCAACGTAGTCTATGGTGCTGCTCCCAAATCTTCCCTGACCAAGTTGGACACTCTCTTTAACTCCTTCTGCCACTTTGCTATTGACTCCCCTTACCACTCCCACCACTGTGAACTCTATCACTCTCTAACCTTCCTTTCACTATCTCACAGACACATCTCTCACTGTGCCAAACTAACCTCCAAATTCTGGTTCGGGGGGCTCCCCTCCTATCTCTCATCCTCTCTGTCCACTCCACCTCCCCCCACCCACTCTCTCAGATCAAATGACGCTCGCACCTTGACAGTCCCACACCACTCCACCCTCATCGGTCAGACTGGTTTCACCCATCATTTCCCCAAAATCTGGAATTCCTTCCCCCCTGAAATATGACACTCCTCCTCCAACTACTCCCTTACCTATGCCCTACACAATTACCTTTCCCTCAGCTGTTTCTGCTTTAACCCACCCTAATACCTGTCTCCAGTTTCTACCTTCCTACCATGACCCCCCAGCAGGGTTCTCAACAAATTTAAGGGGGAAGTCAGGAAATGTCTACCCCCTTGTCCTCATATTCAGTTCTTGCCTCTCCCCCCTCTCTTCTCCACCTACCCTTCTGGGTCACCAGTGTGCATGACCTAACCCCATCCTTTTTACTCCAATAGCACTTGCGTACTACCTCGAGCCTGCTCCTGGTACACTCATGCACTATAAATGGTTCTATAGATTTTATACATTCATATGTTCTTTTGTATGATTTTGGACATGTCTTGTAATTTACCCAATGTTCCTCTACTGTTTATTGTACAGTACCTTGTGTTCAACTGTTGCACAATCTTATAATGTTGTATTGTTTGGACTACCCACATACTATTGTAACTGATAATCCTTCACAACCCTATGTAACCCCTCCCCCCAGATCACACCGTGAGATAAACAACTTGTTATTCAGTGTGCCCTCCTGGTGAAACAGTTCAATGAATAAATAAAAAATATAGTCTTTTTAGGAAGGACAGGATAGGTAGAAAGGGGGGTGCATTTTACATGAAGGAAGGTATGGGGTGACAGTAGGACAGGAAAAACAAGGGAGGCAGAGGTCCTTTGGGTCATTCTGAAAAAGCGGTCTGGTAAAAAAATACACCTAGGTGTGATCTACAAGCCTCCTATGTAGGGGGAGGAATGGACAAGGAATTAATGCAGGAGGTGCAAAAGATGGCACACAAGAGTGAACTTCTGCTGTTGGGGGCCTTTAACCTCCCTGAGGTGGATTGAGAGATCCCGTCAGTGACATCAACAAGAAGTAGGGAGTTGCTGAAATCCCTGCAAGGAACATTTCTTCACTAGCTGGTCATGGAACCTACTAAAGGCGGGGTGGCACTGGACTTAGTACTGACAAATGGGGACTGTGTAGCTGAGGTTTCAGTGGGAGACAGTCTGGGGTCAAACGACCACAGGGATGTTCCGTTCAGGATTAGGACAGGGACGTAAGTGAGTCGAACCACCACAAGGGTACTGGATTTCAGGCATGCAGACTTCAACAGAATGAGGGAGATCTTTAGGGAGGCTGAGGAGGGCAGGGAAGAACTGGGGGACATGGAAGAAATGTGGGATGTAATAAAGGGTGGAATTTTGGGAGCCACTGATCATTGCATAAAGAAGGTAAGCAAAAACAAAAGAAGGAGGCAACTCTGGATCACCAGAGACATGGTAAGGGCAATAATTGAAAGGAAACAAGCACTCAGGACATATCTAAGAACACAGGGGAAGGAGGATAGAGAGGTATACAGAGAGAAGCTGAGGGTGGCAGGGCAGACAATTATGATGGTGAAGGCAGATACAGAGGAGAGAACAGCTATGAAGGCCAAAAGGGGGTATAAAATGTTCTGCAGGTATGTCAATGAGAGGAGGAAATCCAAACAGGGGATAGTGAGACTTAAAGGGGAGTGGGGCATTCTGGTAGAGGATGACTTCGAGAAGGCAGACTTGCTGAACAGGTACTTCCATTCAGTTGTCACAGTGGAAATGGAGGGTAAGGGACCAGAGTTGCAGGGGAGGGACACAGAGGGCAGGGTGGTGGACTCTAGCCTGTTCAAAGAAGGCAGGGTATGGGAGGAACTGGAAAAGCTGAGGGTAGATAAGGCAATGTGTCCAGACACCTACATCCTAGGGTGCTTCAGGAGCTTAGGGAGGAACTGGCAGCACCATTGACTAGACTGTTTATTCTGTCACTACACATGGGGAGGGTTAGAGGTGACGGGAAAAGGGTGGATGTGGTACCAGCACACAAGAGCAGTGGTAGGGAGGAGGTGGGTAATTATCATCTGGTCAGCCTTACCTCAGTGGTAGGTAAGATCATGGAGGCACTCCTAAAGGAAAGAATTGTCAACTACCTTGCAGCCAGTGGTCTCCAAGATGACAGGCAGCATGGGTTCATGGAGGGGAGGTCATGCCAGACAAACCTGATTGAATTTTTCAACAGGGTGATGAGGGTGGTTGATCAGGGAGCAGCGGCGGACTGGACTTCAGCAAGGCTTTTGACACCATCCCTCACAAGAGGCTGGTGAACAGTTTGGGCAGTTTAGGGGTGGGGCCAAAAATAATTAAATTAGTAAAGAGCTAACTTAGCAACAAATGCCAGAGGGTGGTAGTAAATGGGGAGTAATCTGGGGAGGAAAGGGTGATAAGTGGGGTGCCCCAGGGGTAGGTACTGGGGCCCATCCTCTTTAACATCTACATCAGAGATATTGTGGAGGGCTGAAAGGAAAGGTGTGCCTATTTGCGGATGATACAATGTTTTGCAATAGGGTAGACACATCGGGTGGGGTGGACAATGAGGGTGGACCTGATTAAACTGGAGAAGTGGTCAGAAAGTTGGCATATAGGATTTAATGCAAAGAAGTGCAGAATAATGCAGATAGGGCACAAAAACCCAAGGGTCACATACACACCGGGGGGTGAGAAAGTTATGGTAATGGAGCAGGACAGGGATCTGGGGATTATCATTTCAGACAACAAGCATAATTAGGCGGCTGCACGCTGACACTCAGGAGAGTTCCAGTAGTGTTCTAAAAAGCTTTCTTGCTAATTACAGCAGGTAAAACACCTTTGCCAGCTTACTGTATGCTTTGCACATTTAGTGTGTTTGGGACCTTTCCAGACTTTCTTGTGCCTTAGTTCAGATATTGCTCTACCTGGTGTTTTTCTCTTTGCCCAGATACCTGGAGTCCACAGTGGAGGAGCCTGTGCTGTGAGAAGGGAGAGACAGCTGCCTGCGGGGCCTGATCCGGTGGCAGTCCAGATAGTAATCTTCAGTGAAGTGCAGAGATTTGAAGAAAGTGAGAAAGCAGAGAGTGGAAATGAACAAGACTGGATGAGGAAGCAGTTTGCTAGTTGAGAAAGGAGGGCTCATTTGAGCAGAGACCGGGATCAGTGAACTCCACAAAATTACAAAGAGGAGTAGTGAAACTATAATATCCCCTGTAGGGGTGTAGTTCAACAATCTACTTTTAATTGCTTTATGGAGTAGAGATCTGGGAAGGTACTTCTCTGTATAAACTAACAAGCCCGATGTTTAAGCTTTTGAGGAAAACAATGGGAGTGGGCTACTCTTGTCCTGCTACTTATATAAGGGCAGAACTGGGAATTAGTAATTTAATGGCTTCAGTATGTTCAAAAAAGATTGGATGGTGGATCAGGATACTGAGACTCCTGGCTAATCATTTGACTGTAGAGTGCTTAAAAGAAAAAAAGTTTGAATTGAGTTAGGGTACAATAACACTAAATTTTGGTACTCTGGACTTTTGTATTTACTGAAAGAATATAAATTTAACCTGCCTAAAAGCTATAGCAGAAAAGCGAGTATTAAGTTTAAAATACCGTAAATACATTAACAAATGGATAGCGAGGTGGTGAAACCAAAGGGACTTGGAGGCTATTAGGTCCTCACACTTTTCAAGATGGTATGCAAATAATAGTATATGTTTTGGCTACAAACCCTATTTAGATCTATTAACAGATCCCAAGTTAAAGAAAATATTCATTATGTATAAGTTTGAGAGATTTCAAGGTAACATTCTCTGGGCAAGATACAATAAGTTGTCAAAAGAAAATGAAAATTGCACATGTGAGGTTGGGGGAGTTGAAGACCTAGTGCATGTGTTATGACATTGTTCCTGGTATTCTTTGGAGAGGACCTACTGGCTAAAAGTCTATTTGGATCTCAGATATGTAGTTACTTATGAGATCTGAACTATGGTATTAATGCACACTGTGGACCCTTGGACAGTAAATAGAATGTCTAAGTATTTTGCAGTAATCAATAAGAAAAAGAAGAAACTCATGGTATCATAATTCTCATCATGAAATATCAACCAGGATAATGATGGAATATGTATAGTGCTGGATTTTAGTAGAACTTAACTAAATGCTATTATGAATTTGATATGTATTTTTATAAAGGTGTAAAGTGTTCTTTTTAACTGTTAATGTATTTTTATGTATGCTGTGCTTGTTCATGTGTATTTATGAATGGCTTTTAAAGCTCAACAATAAAAGAGATGATGATGATGATGATGATGACGACATCAACCTAAAGGAGGCAAACCAGTGCAACAGAGCAGTAGGAAAGGTGTCCAGAATGCTGGCAGGCAGAGAGAGGGGTATAACAAGCAGAAGGAGGGATGTGTTAATGCCTCGATACAGGTCCATGGTGAGACTCCATCTAGAGTATGGGGTCCAGTTCTGGAGATATCACCTACATAAGGATATAAATAGGGTGGAGTGAGTCCAGAGGAGGGCAATCAAAATGGTGCCTGTGTCAGAAGACCTATGAGGAGAGAATGGAAGAGCTTGATCTGCATCCCCTAAAAATTAGGAGGGAGAGGGAGGATATGGATGAGACAATTAAATATTTGAAATGAATTAACAAAGTGAGAGAAGGGAGCATCTTTCAGAGGAAAGAAAGCCCAAAACCTAGGGGGCACAGTTTGATGTTTGAAGAAGGAAAGTTCAGAGGTAACAGGAGAGAGTACTACTTCATGGAGAGGGTGGTAGCCCCCTGGAAGAGATTATTCGAAGAGGTGGTGGGATCCAAAATGGTAGGGGAGTTTAAGAGGTCATGGGATAACTGCATGGGAATAACCAGAAGAGGGAAGGAGATAAACCTGGAAGAAAAGAGGGGGATTGGAGTCTCCATCATGGGGGGGAAGGGGAGGGATGCAAAGAGGTAGGTCTAGGGCTATCTATGGGGATAGGATAAGGGCAGACTGGATGGGCCAAGGGGTCATATTCTGCCATCAGATTTCTATATTTCCATGTTTCTAACTAGAGAGAAAAGCAAGTTGTGAAAAAGGTTGATCTCCCTATGCTAGGTGCATAACATAGAAACATAGAAGTTGATGGCAGAAGGAGATCACTAGGTCCATCTAGTCTTCCCATTTGTTTTAGACCTATTTTGACACTCTACTTGCCTTTTGTAGTCAGGGCTCCCTTGTGTTTATCCTATGCATTCTTGAATCCCCCCCCCCACAGTGTTGACCCCCACAACCTCTTGGGGCAGGCTGTTCCAGGTGTCCACTACTCTTTCTGTGAAGAAAAACTTCCTGGTATTGGTAGAGAACCTCCCTCCTTGCAGCCTGAGGTCATGTCCTCTGGTCCTTGAACCCTTCTTGAAGTGAAAAAGTTCCTGCGCCTGTGCCTTGTTAATGCTTTTTATGTACTTGAATGTTTCAATCACGTCCCCTCTCTCTTTTCTGCTCCAGTGAGTACATATTAAGTTCCCTAAGTCTTTCCTCATAGGACATATACTCCAGACCCTGAATTATTTTTTGTTACCTTTCTCTGTACTGTTTCCACCCGGTCAATGTCCTTCCTGAGGTGAGGCCTCCAGAACTGGACTCCATATTCCAGGTAAGGCCTGACAAGCAATCGATACAGTGGTAGTACAACCTCTCTCCTCCTGCTTGTAATTCCCCTCCCAATGCAACCCAGCTTTCTGTTGGCCTTCAATGTTGCCTTCTCACACTGCTTACTAACCTTCAAGTTGTCTGAGATTATGATTCCCAGATCTTGTTCCTGATTTGAGGCCACCAGTCTTTCGCCTCCTAGGTAATACTCCTTTCTTGGATTTTTCTTTCCTATGTGCATGACCTTGCACTTTTTGTCATTACATAAAGTGATGTTTCCGCCATATACAGACCCAGTAAGAATTTGTAACCCGCCTTCCTTGTCTATCAAATGTTCTTTTTGATGAAGGGGACTCCTTTTTTGATTAGAACAACTAAACCTCGTTTTATGGCTGTAGGCATAGCCCAGCAGACATTTTGCATTCAGAAAAAAAACTGATGCCATTTTTGCTACCAAACAACATAATGGAGTGTTAAAAATAGAATCCTCCACTGAAGCCTCATTTACTACGCTGCATGTGTGTGTATAGGAAGCTGTAGAGCACTATTTTTCATCTGGCTTGAGGAGTTAATTGAACCCACAGAAAATTAACTCATTATTTTCTGGCAGTCATTCTGTGTCAGATTACCAATGGATAGTTCAGACATCATAGTAAGCTATTGGAAGTATAATGGGTTAAACCCTTCCTGGAGCTTTCTGCATAACAAATAAGCTGTACTGTGCCCTCAGCCCCTATGAACACCTCATTAAGCCAGTTGACACCACGATCCTAAGAGCAGTAATTCTGTTACTTTGCAGTACATGCCATAGCAAAGAGTCCCAGTGATGCCTGTTTCCAAATAAAACACCAACTTCATTTTTTCAGGCAGGCAATTCTGGGCTACTGTTTATATTCTACTGAATATTCTTAACCTGTAATTTGTGACTATAGGTATTTACAACTGAATGATAGTAACCACATTTGCTTCACTTACAAATAGGTAGGCATGTGTGTGTCTAATTTTTGTTTGACTTGGGTTACACATAGAATTTGATCAGTTCATAACATGCTGTATTGTGATTAAATGAACTGATAAATAGGGGCTTTGTTTTTGGTTTTTTTTTTACAGATTCATTTTGCCTGACCATTGATACACTAAAACAAAAATTTCTCAACAAAATGTTTAAAAATAAGAAGTTTAGCAGTAATTTAGATGATGTGGAATAAAGAGCTGCTCTCTGGAAAATTACCTGGTTTGGGGGAGGGCTGCCACAGGCAGAATGGGACTTCATGGATGGAGGAGCTCATGGCAGCAGAAGAGGTATGATGGTATTGAAAGCTTAATGGTGTAGATGTAGAAGCAGCAGTATTTGAGCATGACTTTGGTAGAGGACTAAGTGTAACTTGGGGGTGGGGTGTCATCAGGAATTGAGTGAGTCTTGGTATTTTTAGCATAATGGTTTTCTGAAACTTCAACCTTCAATGAGTTAGATTGCATCCATCTGTACAGTATGTCATTAAGCCACATGTGGGGTATGGGTAAAAACCAGATCACCAGACCCAGACCAGAGCTGCAAAATCTGGACTGGGCACAGCTTATGCAAATATTGCTGATCCACTCACTCCAGATAATCTGGTCTGGCTTTTACCTATGTGGTCTGGTCCTGACAGTTCCATTTTCAGCCATGCCAATGAAGGGATGAAAAACAGACTTCCAGGGGCAGACCAGATATGTAAAAGTCAGACTGAACAGTGCAGCCAGAGTGATCGGACCAACAGTATTTGTGCAAGTTGCACCCATTATGGCCAGTTTGGATTTTTACAGAACTGCTTGGTTCAGGTCTGTCAGTCCAGTTCTTAATCAGTCAATCAATAAGTCTTTATTTTATACTGAAAGGCATGTGAGCAAACCTGGACATTTACACAAATGTCCAGTTTAGTATAAAAAGAGAACAGAACACCAGGTCAAACAATTACATAGTAAAATACAGTATAAACAGGTCTAACATAAACAGGTCTAATATAGAGATCTTGAGGGATATACAGAAGAAAAGGGAAGCAAATAAATAACAGTGACAAATTTACAGCATGGGATATAGTTGGAGGCACAATTCAGGAACATGAACAGTTGGGTGATGCGTTGAAAAGAAGAAGTAAAAGTCCTGTGGCACCCAGATCCTGCATGTAGGTGAGCATTCCTGCTGTGTGATCTGCCTAGGCTCCAAACACCTGGTCAAGGACTGTGCACCCTGCCAATCCTTCAACCAAGCCACATAGATTAGGCTCCAGAAAAAGCTCGAAGCCCACTTGATGGAGAAGTGCCTAGCTTTAATGGAATAGGAGCTGCAGAATCTGCAGGAAAAAATCTTATTCTCCAATGCCAGAACCCAAAAAGAAGAAAAAGGACAAGAAAAGGCACTGAGACCAGGATAGGTCTCCATCCACTTGACAGTGACCATCAGGCACCACTGACACTGGAGGGACCTCCACTTTGATAAGTACCCCTACTGCCAGGTCTTCTTCCACTCCAGCATATCAGAACATGGCCTGCCTGCTTTACTCATGGTGCAGTAGGAGCTCTTCTTAGATGACAGAACCTCTACTGTGCTTCTAAGGTCCGTATTTTCTTCAGGGTCTCTCACCAGCAGCCAGGTTGATAAGTCACTCCTCGACCCCACCGGGGAGTGTACAGTCACAGACAGTAAGCTGGATTCCAGCTCTGCTTTTGTCTGCATGTCCCAGGCTGATAAGTTGGACATTAGCCCTTCTGATGTCTACATGGCCATGGCTGATAAGTAACTTCACTGTTCCTCAGGGGACCACACAGCTCAGGCTCTCCAATCAGGGTTGCAGGATACTCCCAACATCAAGATGAGCCAGGTGCCGGACACACAACAGTCTTTCGAGGGTTCCTTGCTCCCACGGACCCAACCAGACCCTCCGGGCTTGCCTGCTGATCAAAAGCCAGAGGTGGGCACTAATCTGGAGGTTCCCCTCCTTCACTGGGTCAGTCTCTTCCTGGTTCGCCCACTGGGTCTATTGTTAATTCTCCATGGACCTTCCATTGGGACCTCCTCAACCCAAGTCCCCTTGGACAACCAGGTTCTGCCATCTTGGACTTCAGCCCTACCTCTTGCCAGGCCTTCAGTTCCACCTCTGGCTGGACCTATGGGCAATGTTCCAGGCTATCTTCCCCCTTAATACCCAATGTACCCTTCACTGGGGTACTCAACACTTGGTCATCAACCCCATTATGTACTGGGGTACCAGATGCTGGGCTATGTCTAATCAAGGATATGCTCCTTCTGGCTTTCCCTACTCCTATCAGGCTCATGGATACCCTCAATATCAGATGCCGGGCTATCCATTATACCAGCCTCCTCCTCCACCTTCTCCTCCTCCTCCTCAGCCTCAGCCTCTGCCTCCACAGCAGGCTCAGGATGATTTCCAGGCAGTGTTTCAGACCCTGATTCAGGAGGCCAAGACTCAACTAGCCTCCTTTCTGACCCATAGATCAGCCTCTCCTCTGGATTCCCACCTTTCCAAAGAAGGCTCCTCTAGACACCAGGTTAGGGATAAAACCCAGGACACTCATCTAAAAAGGGTTCAGACCCCCAGCAGGCACTCTTCAGACTCTGATTCTGGCTCATCCTCCAGCTCCAGTATGCATACACCTATAGAGCCTCAGCCTAAGAAGTTCCCGAAGTCTCCTCCAGAGGACACTTCCTTTGCAGAACTCCTCATAACTATACAAAATGCCTGTGGCTGGGCTAACCAGGAACAGGATCCAAAGTGGAAAAGGCTTGAGGAGCATCTAGACATGACTGACACAGCTCCTATGCCCATACTGCCTTGGACTGGGCCCCATGAAGACCTGATGTCCACTATCTGGCAACAGCCTTTCTCCATTCTGGCTGTTTCAAAAAAAGTAAACGGGATGCACCACCCTGCAGATGGGGTCACACATCTTACAGGCCATCCTAATGCAAACTCAGTTGTTATCACAGCTGCCCACAACTGGTCTTCTAAACCTAAACATTTGAGCATGTCTCCTCCTGTTAAGGAATCTAAGCAGCTGGACAACTTCGGTCGCAAGATCCATTCCTCCTCCACTTGTGCCCTCAGGTCCCTTAATTATGTTGCTCATATGGTTTCCTACCTTAAATCTTCCCTGGCCTCACTTGAGTCCAAGCTAGAAGCTATCCAGGACCAGGTGCTTAAGGCTGAGCTTGCTAATACAGTGAGGATGGCTAAAATCTCCTGTCGTCATGCTCTCTGGGCCACTTATGACACAGTAGACTCAGTTGCTCGCACCACAGCCACTGATGTTTGCATTAGGTGACATCTGTGGCTCAGAATTGCTGGCCTGGCATAAGACATCCAGACCTCCATTCTGGATGCCCCTTTCAGGGGATCTGTGTTATTCAGAAGTGATGCAAGGATATTATCAGTGAACTGCAGGACCATGGTAAATCCATCTGTGACATCCACTTCATGTACCAAGGGGATTACAAAGGCAAACAGCCTTTTTGTTGGCAACAGAGATGCCAGACCAAAGAGGTCCCTACCAAAAGCTAAGCCAAATGCTGGTATCCAGTATCAGGAATCCCTACTCCCCCTGCCAAGTCCCAGAAGCCCCCAGGAGGAGCTGCCAGCTCCCTCCACTCAGCCTCCTGACTCATGGGGGACACTCCTGCCTCCTCCGGATCCTCTAGGGGAACCAATGTGGGGGGATTTGCCCTCCAACTTCTGGGGTCACAGGACATAACCACAGACTCTTGGGTCCTTCAGTTAATAGCAGGAGGTCACACTACAGAGTTCTTAGACAGGCCTCCGGAGAACCCCCCAGGCCTCTCCCATTATCCTCCAAGGCACCTGCCTCTGATAGGGGACAAAATCCAGGCTCTTCTGCAAAAGTCAGCAATAGAGCCCATGGCTCCAGCACAGATAGGAAGAGGGTACTACTTCCACTTCTTCCTAGTGCCCAAAAAGATGAGCGACCTAAGACCCATCTTGGACCTCAGCATGCTCAACCAGTGCATCAAGTACAAGAGGTTCTGCATGCTCACCATCCAGGAACATCTACCCCTGCTCCACAAAGGCCACTGGCTTTGTGGACTGGACATGCAGAATGTTTTCCTACACATCCTTGTCTTCCAGGCCCACTGCCGCTTTGTTCAGTTTGCTTTCCAGGGGGAACATTACCAGTTCAAGGCTCTCCCTTTTGGCCTATCCTTAGCACCTTGGGTTTTTACCAAGTGCCTAACAGTGGTGGCTGTGGCCCTATGCTGCAGCGGGATCTAATTGTGCCTGTATCTGGATGACTGGCTTCTGTCAGCCCCATCACAGAGCAGTCTGAGGGTGTCCCTCTCCTTCACTCTGGACCTCTTTTCCAGACTTGGAATAACAGTCAACTATCCCAAGTCCTACCTCTCCCCTCCCAGTGCCTACAATTCATTTAGGGCAGTGCTGGATACAGTTCAGGCAGGGCCTTCCTTCCATCAGACAGAGCAGACACCCTTCAGGAACAGGCCAGATTAGTGGCCAACTCACGCTGGACCACAGCCCGGTCAATCTTCCGTCTTCTCGGGCTGATGGTAGCTGTGATCATTACAGTTCCTCCAATCATATTGCATATGAGTGTGACCTAATGGACTCTCTGTGTCCAATGGGATCAGAGGCAGGACAACCTGGACCACTGGGCCCTAGTGTCTGAGCACATGAAGAAGGATCTTCTTTGGTGACAGGAGTTGTCCAGTCTCTCCATGGAGGTTCCCCTTTCAACCCCCTGCTCCTACCATGACCCTTACAACAGATGCTTAGTGTCAAGGCTGGAGAGCCAACCTAG
This sequence comes from Neoceratodus forsteri, assembly GCA_016271365.2. Classification (NCBI taxonomy): domain Eukaryota; kingdom Metazoa; phylum Chordata; order Ceratodontiformes; family Ceratodontidae; genus Neoceratodus; species Neoceratodus forsteri. The sequence continues at coordinate 408,332,137 of CM028133.1, read as the reverse complement.
GAGACCATCAGATCCAGGGAACATGTTCTCAGCTGGAAGCATCTCTATACAGCAATGAATTAGAAATGAGGGCAGTGCTGTATGCCCTCCAGGCCTTCCAGCCTCTTCTATGTTTGGGGACACTCCTGGTTCAGACTGACAATATGTCTGTGGTCTGGTACCTGAACATACAGGGAGGCACTTGCTCATACCCTCTATGCTGAGAGGAGATGCAAGTGTGGTACTGGGCAGTCCAGCATGACCTCTGCCTGACTGCTGTCCATGTCCCAGGCATTAGCAACATCCTGGCAAACAGCCTCAGCCACATCACTGACAGGGCTCATGAGTGGTAGCTAAATCAAGAGGCACGTGAAAGCTTATTTGACCTGTGGGGCAGCCAAAGATAGACCTCTTCATCTCCCGATCCAATGCAAAACTACCCAATTATTGTTCGCTCGTCCACAAGCATGGTGTTTTCTGGTGAGACGTGCTGTCTCTTTGCTTGACAGGGAGGTTCATGTATGCCTTTCCTGCCTTCCCAGTGCTTCAGAGAGTTCTCCTGAAGCTACAGGCAGAAGGGGCTCACATTATTCTAATAGCCCCTCTTTGGCTTCATCAGATTTGGTTCCCTCTGTTTCAACAGCTATTGAAGGACCCCCAGTACCTCTGCCTCTCTGCCATGATCTTCTGACTTGAGAGCAGGGCAGACTGGTGCATACCAGTCTCAGATCCCTCCATCTGCATGCGTGGCACCTGTGGGCATATGTGGAATAACTCCCATTGTTATTTTGTTACAAAAATTGTCAACTGTGCAGATGCATTTGTAAAAAATGAATTATAATAGTGAGATTTTTTGAAATGCTATTTGACTTAGCGTACTCATGCTTGTCTACCCACTTAATCATTCTCTTACTTGTTTCTGTCCTTGTTCTAACTAATTTCTGTTGCTTCATATCAAAGGGTTGTTGTTTTTTGTATTGTGTGTGTCTGGGTGGAGCAGCAATAATATATAAACTATGCAACATCCTCAGTAACACACCTACCCTCGTTTACTTTTACCTGGCACCCATTTTTAGGCCTTGCACAGTACGATATTCCTTCAAGCAAACAACTTGTAATGAAATGTATAAGATTTACATTGACCTTTGGGTATATGCACTTTTATATTATAAGAATTATGTGTGTGAACTGTATAGCAATCTCTAAAAAATCAATTAAACACATCAAATGTCTTCCTAAACATGTCTCATCATTGTGTTTATCTTCCACCTTGTCACAGTGTATAGTTGTCTCAGCAGTGTTTGCAAATGTTGTAAAGGGACAATGTCAACCTTTCTTTGCATCATATTATTTCTAGGTAAAAATCCACATTTTGTGATTGTTTACCTTCTCTAAAATTCATTGATGTCGCTGGTTGTTTTATTTGCCTCCTTGCTTATTAGAACTGAAATGCATAGTAATGTATAGTTACAACCAAACTTGCTTTGCTACAAATCCATGAACTTATTTTACTACGTACTTCCTGAACATTAGAAGCACCATCAAACTGTGCAGCCACTCATGATACAATAGGCTCCTCTACTCCCACTGCATCATGAGTGGCTAGATTGTGTTGGTGGTGTTCCTAAGCCCAGGAAAAATGCAGTTGGAGTTGGTCAAGAAATGTAAACAAGCATGTTTTGGTGTGGTAACACCAGTATGGTGGGCACTCCATTTTTCACTTTTTACACAATGAAATTCAGATCAAACTACCAGTTGCATCAACAGCCTCTACAGAATGTGAACTATCACAACATGTATTTTTTTAAACTAGAGACACTTTGAGGACTAAGGGGGTTGACAGTGTCCCTTTAAGGTACAGTACCTTCATTTGTATGATGGCCCGGTTCTGTTGAGTTGATTGTTATATCAGTGCATAGAATAAAATGTGAAACATATAGGTAACTGTAATACAGATGGTGGCATTATTTTTATATCTGCCCTTTCTCAATGTACCATAGTTTGATTCAGTTAATGTATGCAATAGCAATTCATGTTTATGTTTAAGCTCATGAAACACCCTTATCTAGCTAATGCATTTACAGCCATAGTAGTTCTGCCAGAGTTAGTTTTTAAGAGGAAACAATTATGTTTCACATGGAAAACCCATTGCCTTTGTAATTTATATGCCTCATCAGGTAGTAACTGTATTTCCTGCAGCAAACCAATGTCAGTTCTAGTTTTTTTCAGGTAGTCAGTTGGAGAACCAAGACCATCCACATTCCACTTTACTATATTCAGAACAGACATTCTACTTACTATAATTAAATCAAGAAAGTAGTTTATCAAATGATACAAACTTAGGTGAGCCACTATAGTTTTAAACAATGCAGGGAGTGTAAATCTAAAATACATCAATACTCAAACAGTACAAGTGTACTATATTGTATGTAAGCCTAAAAAGGCTAAATTACTATACAATAAAGAACTAAACTACACAACTCTATAATAATAAACAATGAAATCTTTAAGAACAGAAGTAAAAAAGTAAGCTACTGATTAACAAATTCTGGAGTAAGAACAATTTGAAGTAATAGGAATAAGAACCTCAAGTCTATGTACTGAGTTAACTACTCAGGGTACTACCATTGGTTCTGTGTCAGATTAAAGTTGATCAGCTATCGATGCCAAATATTTTTTATTACTTATATTGTTGCATCTGCTAACCAGCTGTAACATTTATGGGTAGTTTCCTGGGTTAAATGCCCTGGGGGTTAAAACAAATCCAAAATAACACAGATTGTACATAACAAGCATATAAAAGATAAAAGGATCAGAAAAAATGAAAAAGGATCTCTTGTTGGTAACAGACCTGCATTATATAACTATGTTTGCCCCTATTATTTGGTATGAACAGCAAAAATTAACTAACCAAATAGGCATAGTAAATGCAGTAAGCACATTACCTAATGTAAGAGTAATAACATTAGGGCTGATGAACTGAGCAGCAAGAGAGTCCAGGTAATAAGGTTCTTGCATGATGTTGGACTTGTGACACTGAAGGTATTAGCAAGTAACCACTAGAGAGAGGGCCAATCCTTCAGAAGTGAGTGTGTACTGCTTAAACAGAGGACGACACTGAATTAACTGCTGCCAAAAAGTGGGAAGTTCAGATAGTGACAACAATCTAGATCCACAAAAGGGGGCTTGAGCTGAAGCAACAGGTTAGTCCTTGACATTGTCAGACAAACAGAATGAAAATCCTTGTGTAATCCTATTCATTTATTAGGAATGTCCAACAGAACATACCAAACTAGGCTGTAAGTGCTGAACTGTGAGTTGTGGAGAGAGTTACATAGGATCCTTGAATAGTACAGAGAGTGCTGAGTTGAACACCATGCTGCTGTCACAAGACGTAATGATTTATTTTTAGATTGCTTAGTATTGCACTTCCCCCCTTGTTTTCTCATAGATTACAATTCTGACATGTTATGTATCTTCCATCTATTAGAATTAGTAGGAATAAATGTCAGTAAACAAAACGTAATGTGGGCTATTGATACTGTCCACTGCTGATTTTACATGTGGTTTGATGCAGGGGAGGATGGGTTTGGATCAATGCCTCTCTCAACTAACCTGTTATTATCACAGGAAGGGTAACTCCCTGTGTGGTTCTATCGCTTAGCGAAAGTGACAGATCAATTACATCTTACGGGGAAATCTAAACAAGCACAAGGAAAATTAGCTCCTTGGCATCATTGGAAGATTGAGCTGATCAGAGTTGAATTACAGTCCATTCAGAAGCAGATCTCTCCAGAAACTGTTGAGAGCCAGAAGCTTCAATGGGACTATGTGATTTTTCCATGGGGATAGTACAGTTTTCTTCGGTATGATGTTTCCCAGCATTTTTAGATACAGATTCAGTGGTCTGTATCTATTTTTTGGAAATCAAGATAGTTTTCCTGTGTGATTTAACAGACCAAAAGAGGGATTTTGGAATTAATTTAGATGATTCATTGAGGACTGGTGAAGACTTAGAGGATGCTTTTGCTTGAAAGCTGACCTGTGCTGTAGGGTGATCTTGGTTGTTTTGACCATGAGCACTCTGGACTTTATCTGTAAGAGTGGGAAGATGTCTCGAGTTAGCTTTTCAAGAAGAAGGCAGTTGGTCTGTTCGATTGTTGCTCAAATGTGACTGCTGTGTGGAGGAAGGCCAGGATTTCTCAATAAAAGCCCATGCCTCTTCTAATGTAAAGAATTCATGAAATCCCCCCTCCCCTTTGAATCATCAGGATAGTTGCATATTCAATAAATTATTTAACATTCTGTTTTTATAATGCAGCTCTGACTGGGGTAAAATTCTTTCTCTTTCCTACAATCTCTGCTGAAAAGTCTTAAAAGATGAAGATACTGGGCCAGATATTCAAACTGCGCTATTTTGTGGACCAAGCCCTTGCGCTGCACAAAATAGTTGCGGAGGGGTGTGGCCAGAGTTAATAGTCAAGTGGAGTTGCGCCTTGAGCAACCCTTTAAATATCACCCCCGCCAGCCACTGTGCATGGCGAGTGGAACTTGGCGCCACCACAAGTGGTCAGAGTGGAGCATTCAACTTGCGGTAGCGCAAGTACCATTGTGCCATGCGCAAAATCCCCATATTCAAAAGGTGACATGCAAATGGGCCATAATTCATGCAAGGCACAAGGGGGGGCCATTTGCATCTGATTATGGCCCCATTTGCATGCCATTAGCATGCAGGTGCGCCGATCCCCGAGGACTTGCGCCTGGCGCCCTGCCAGGCAGCAGCCATCGGGGACCGTGCCCCCTGCAGCCCGATCGCAGCAAAAGAGTGTAAAATCCCCACCACCACCCCCACTGGCCCGATCGTGTGGCATAGCTTAAATCCCCCACCAGCCGCCGGGCAGCAATGTGTCTCCCCCTAACACATCCCAGGTGGTCCAGTGGACCGATAAGCCCGATCCCGGATTGAGTTGTCAAACATGCCCCCACCTCCCGAATATATCCCTGGTGGTCCAGTGGACCAAAAATCCCGATCGCAGGATTGAGTTGTCAAATACACACCCCACCTCCCAAATATATCCCTGGTGGTCCAGTGGACTGAAAATCCAGATCGCGGATTGAGTTGTAAACCCCCTGAACACATCCCTGGTGACCTAGTGTCCCCCACCCCACCCACCCACAGCCCCACCACCCCACCCCCTGCAGCCAGCAGCATCCCAACTGCCTGCTGCCCCACGCTCTGCGACTGACTGCCTGGTAGGCTGCTATTGGTGCAGGCAGAGCAGCAGAAGTTCATTCGCGATAAGATAGTCCAGTTTTGTGAATGAAATCATTCACAAACCGACTGTCTTGCACGGGTATGGGCTGCATGCCCACTGGCTCTTGCTCTGCACCAATGGGCATGCAGCCCTACTGGGCAGTCAGTTGGCAGGCTGCGGGTGGCAGGCAGGTGGATGCTGCCACCCGCCGCGGGGGAGCGGGGGTGGGGCCATGGGTGGTGGGGTGGGGACACTAGGTCACCAGGGATGTGTTTGGTGGGTTTACTACTCAATCCCGTGATTGGGATTTTTGGTCCACTGGACCACCAGGGATATATTCGGGAGGTGGGGGTGTGTGTTTGACAACTCAATCCTGCGATCGGGATTTTCGGTCCACTGGACCACCAGGGATATGTTCGGGATGTGGGGGGGTTACAACTACATCCTGCAATCGGGATTTTTGGTCCACTGGACCACCAGGGATATGTTCGGGAGGTGGGGGGGTGTGTGTTTGAAAACTCCATCCCGGATCAGGCTTATTGGTCCACTGGATCACCAGGGATGTGTTTGGGGAGACACATTGCTGCCTGTGATCGGGCTGGTGGGGGGATTAGCCATGCCCACGATCGGGCTGGTAGGGGGATTTAGGCTATGCCCGCAATCAGGCCAGTGGGGGTGGTGGGTATTTGACACTCTTTACCCACGATCAGGCTGCAGGGGGCACAGGGGTGGGTTGAGGCCAGCCACAGGTGGCAGCTGCTGTGTTGCACCCTGCAATGCAGCAGCTCACCTGCGGGTGGCCCTCGACTTGATCCTTTTTTTTTGGCTCAAAGTTCTGCAGGTTCAGGTTGGGGGTTGCGCCTGCACAACTCTGCATAGCCCAGCTGAATATCGGGCTGTGCAGTTTATGCATGGTTCCTCCACCTCCAGTTCAGCATGCATTCATTTGCATTGTGCTGTTGCTCAGCATGTTTTCAGTGACACAACTGCCTCCTGCTGAATATCGCAGAATGGAGCAATTTCGGACTTGCGCAGGTGCAACCCTATTGCGCATGGTGCAACCCTTTTGAATATCTGGCCCACGGTCTTTACCCCAAGAAAGCATTTTCCTGTCACTGGCAATTCACAGTATTTCCTCTTTGACAGAGAAATATAAAAAAAAAAAAATAGCAATTATGGGTCTGTGTCTGTGACCTGGTTTGGGTTTTGGTGATAATGCCCTGTGAGACCTTTCAGTTTCTAAGGGCCAGTTCCATTGAAAATTCAGAAGAGCATGATAAAATTGTAAAAAACAAATAATATCTGTCCCTTCCAGACCTTCCGGTACCCCCACCAGCCTCAGATTATTCCTGCAGCATCTGTTTTCCAAATCATCAATTTTTTCATGGACTCTTCCTAGTTATTTGGTCTCTCCCTCAATGAAATCTTCTAATCTGGTTATCGATTCTTCTGGAACACTAGGTTTGCTGGCAAAGGCAACTAGCTTCACCTGAGATCTTTTCTTCTAGGTTTGTTTGTAAGGACAGAGCAAGGAACATTGTCAGAACAAGAAAAAAGAGTAAGGCTTCTTTTGGCTAGACAGATTTACTGTGTGAAATATATATTTTTTTTGTACTCACAGGGTTTGTTACTATCTTTTGCTAAACATTTTACTGATTTATTGTTCTCTGATTCAAATTGCCATTGCAGGGTATACTTTCTGCTGCATTATTACAGGGTGTGCCTACAGGTTTGTAATTGTTACTGTTTTGTGCTTACAGATTACTGCTGTAATCTTCTCTGATTCAGACTGTGTTTTCAAGGTATATCTTCTGTTACTGATTTATTTTTCTCTGTAGCAAAGTGTTTTTTGCAGGGTTTATCTTTTTTGGAAATTATTACAGGTGGTGCTTTACAGGTTTTACAGTGTTATCTATCATTAGGCTAAGCTTTCAGGGCTACTGCATTTGTTGTTTGATTGTTTCTGCTCTTACCTCCTTGTTTCTTTCGTCCATGGTCCTTCTTTTTTGGCAGGGGAAGGGCCCAGCCATCCACCCCCATCCCCAACCACCCCATGCTACAATCCTTTTATAGGGTCACATAGTTGTGACATTTTCTCTAGCAAAGCAGGAAGGGGAGGATCAGAGGGGTATCCACAAAGTGACCTCACTTACATGGCCACAACTGATTTAACTTGTTATAACAAGTTATACAAAAACAAACAAAACAAAAAAATAAAACTTTTGCTTTCATTTCCCTCCTTCTAATTACTCAGACCAGGTTATAAACCTAGCAACTCATCTGGAATGGATATTATTAACTGCAGGTACTGCAAGACACTTTTCATAAGGGCAATTATACAGGATTTAAGATGCTGTCCTACATGCTGGACCATTGGAGATCTAAGGGCTCAGCTTCAGGCAGCATGGGCAGAGATTATATGCCTCAGATTTCATATTCAAGAGGAAATATATTATAAGAACCACCCGCCATTTATCCAACATCCAACTGAATCACCGCAACCGCAGAGGGTAGTTGGTCTGGGAGGTTGGCAGATGGTTAGGAGGGGCAAATCAGGTGCCCAATCACTCAATACTCTCCAGCGTATCACCTTCACAAACCATATAAAAACTACAAACAGGTATCTGCCTCTGTCTCCAAAATCAAACAAAGGGGCAGAGGACACTGCAGAGCAGGACACTGCAGCACAGGAACTAGTGCAAAAAAACTCACCCAAAACAGGGACCAAAACAAAAAAGCAAAAAGGAAATCTAAAACAGTTCTGATCATAGGCGACTCCATGATTCGGGGAGTTGATACCTACCTCCAGTCCGGTGTAATGGTTATATGTCTCCCAGGTACATCAGTGTGGAGAGACACTGACCACATTGCTAAAACTGTGCAGGAAGCAGGAGAAAATATTGACATCCTGATACACATAGGGTCTAATGATCTCTCCAGCTGGTCAGTTGTGGAGACCAAGGAACACTTGAGCAGGCTGGGAGACAAACTGTCATCCATTTCATCCAGCATCTCCTTCTCTGAGATCCTGCAAGTCTGGGGGGGCAGATGGACAGAAGGTCAGAGAAAGGGAGATAGGGGAGCTAAACATGTGGCTCAAGGGCTGGTGCCAGGAAAAGGGACACAGATTTGTAGGTAACTGGCAACAGTTTTGGGAGTGAAAGTTCTTTAAATTCAATGGACTGCATCTGACTAAGGAGGGAGTCAGTGCATTGGGGCAGAAGTTTGACATCTTTGCAGAATATTTAAACTTGCAAATGGGGAAAGGGGTGCAGCACCCGATACAGCGAATGGGAAGAACACCCTTCCCCCCTCAGCTTGTGATCAAACAGGAATTCAGCATGTTTATAGTTCATTTGCATTACCAGGTAAGGAAAAAGGTCCATCTCCCCATATCACACGCTGGGGAAATGCTGGACTTTGCCCAACAACTAACACATCGCAATCTGGCAAATGGAAAATCACGTGCACAAATGCCTGCTGTCTGGGAAACAAGATCCCAGACCTGCAGGCAACAATGACAGAGACTAAACTGAACATAGTAGCCATTTTAGTGAGACACAGTTCACCAATAACCACACTTGGGAGACTTCAGTACCAGGCTATGTACTGTGCAGAAGAGATTGAGGTACAAAAAGGGGGGGGTGGAGTGGCTCCTTATGTCAATGAAAATATCAAAGCTACAGAAATTCAGAATATACATAAGGAGCCAGAAGAACTGTGGGTCACCCTGAAAACAGGAAATGGGACAGCCTTATGAACTGGGGTTGTCTACAGGCCTCCAGACCAGGGGGCAGACATAGACACATTACTGTTAGAAGATATATAAAACATGACAGCTAAAGGAGAGGTTCTGATAATGGGAGACTTCAACATGTCAGATACAGATTGGTCATTACCAGCATGAACATCTGCAATAACTAGACACATGGTGGCTTCCCTGCATGGGGAGGGCCTCAAACAACTGGTTCAACAGCCCACAAGAGACAGGGCTATCCTAGATCTAGTACTGACTAACAGGGAAAGGATCACAGATCTCCATGTAGAAGGTCACCTGGGGGCCACTGACAATCACATAGTTTGGTTCAATTTGGCCACTAGAACTAAATCATCCCATTCCAAGGCAAAAATATGGGACTTCAGAGGAGCTGATTTTGATAAGATGGCCAACAGAATTAAGCTAGCCCTGGCAAGAAGAAATACAGGTGAGGGGGCACAGGCAAAGTGGGCAAGAACTAAGGATGCAATACATGAAACAACATCCCACTGTGTTAGAGAGAAAGGCAAGAGCAAAAGAAGGAGGAAACCACTCTGGTTCTCAAAAACAGTAGCAGAAAAGGTCAGAGCCAAAAGGCTGGCCTTCAGGAAATATAAGGAAATGCAACGGGACAAAGATGGGGAGGGAAGCAGGGAATGCAGTAAGGCAGGCAAAGGCTCAAACTAATGAAACACTAGCATGAACAGTAAAAGAAGGGGACAAGACTTTCTATAGATAGATTAGTGAAAGAAGAAAGTCTAAAGGGGGTATTGCTAAGATCAAAGGGGATAAGGGGGAGTGTGTGTGGAGGAGGACAAAGGAAAAGCATCTATCCTAAAGAGATACTTCTGCTCAGTATTTACTGAGGAGAAGGTAGGGCAGGGCCCATAGCTCAGCACTATGGACACGGTGGGGGGGTGTGTGTGTGTGCACTAGTCCTTTCGCAAAAGAAGGGGTCCCACAAGAGCTCGATAAGCTCAAGGTGGATAAGGCAATGGGACCTGACGGCATACATTCCAGGGTACTAAAGGAGCTAAGGGTAGAACTAGCAGAGCCATTATCAGAACTGTTTAGTGAGTCTCTGAGTACAGGAGTGGTCACAGAAGACTGGAGAAGGGCTCATGTTATCCCACTCCACAAGAGTGGCAGCAGGGAGGAGGCAGGGAACTATAGACCAGTCAGTCTTACCTCAGTAGTGGGCAAGATTGTGGAGGCACTCCTTAAGGAAAGGATAGTGCAACACCTGGAATCCATAGGAGCACAGGATTCAAGACAGCATGGGTTTATAACAGGAAGGTCCTGTCAAACTAATCTCATAGATTTCTTTGACTGGGTAACCAGAGTGGTGGACCAAGGGGGTGCAGTTGATATTGTCTACCTTGGCTTCAGCAAAGCTTTTGATACTGTTCCACATAGAAGATTTATTAATAAGCTGGGTAGGCTCTGGGTAGGTCAGAAGTTGGTCAGCTAGGTGGCAAACTGGTTGCTGGGCAGAAAACAGAGAGTGGTGGCAAATGGTATACAGTCAGAAGAGATGCAAGTCACAAGCGGGGTACCTCATGGATCAGTCCTGGGGCCAGTCCTCTGCAATATCTTCATCAGTGACATTGCAGATGGACTTGAGGGTAAGGCTTGTCTGTTTGCAGATGACACCAAGATCTGCAACAGAGTAAATGATCCAGATGGGGTGGGCAGAATGAGAAGAGATCTGGATAAACTGGCAAAATGGTCAGAAGAGTGACAACTGGGGTTTAATGCAAAGAAGTGCAAGATCATGCACATATTGAAGAGAAACCCTGAAGCCACCTATAGGTTGGGAGGGGAGTTGCTGGCAATCACAAGGGAAGAAAGAGACTTGGGCATCATCATCATAATCACAGATGATGTGAAATCATCCAAGTAGACCACTAAAGCAGTAGGTAAGGCTAGAGGGATGTTGGGGTGTATTAGTAGGGGTATCGCAAGTCGTAAGAGGGAGGTAATAATCCCTCTTTGCAAGACACTGGTTAGGCCTCATCTGGAGTACTGCATGCAGTACTGGAGGCTGCACCTACACAAGGACATTAACAAAATGGAGGCAGTCCAGAGAAGGGAACCAAAATGGTGCAGGGACTGTATCAGAAAAAGTATGAGGACAGATTAACAGAGCTCAATATGTATACCCTAAAGCAAAGGAGGGAGAGAGGTGATGTGATCAAAACATTCAAACATCTTAAGGGCATTAACAAGGTGAAAGAGTCTAACATGTTTCAATATAAGAAATATAGCAGGACAAGAGGACACAGTATGAGATTAGAGGGAGGCCGATTAAGGGGTAATGTGAGAAAGTTCTTTTTCACAGAAGGGGTGGTGAATGCATGGAATGGCCTACCTCAGGAAGCGGTGGATATGAATACAGTGCAGAGCATCAAGATGAAACTGCTGTACTGTGACAGTTGCCATGAGCAGAGTTTTGTTAATTGTTGGTGGGCATCATCCTTCAGAACTGACCACCAGTTTTGAAAGTGGTTTAAAACAACACAAGGATTAAAGATCACAATGATTTTTGTATTTTTCGTTTCCCAAGATGATACTAAAACAAAATTTAACAGCTGTGGATGTGATTTCTGAAATTATGTTTTCATTGTTTTTACAGAATTTCTCACGGCATCGGAGCTCCCGATGTAGGCTGGCATCCTTCTCGCACCTACGCAGGAAAGTCAAAATCAGGAATAGTTTGAACACTCAGGAGAGAGTAGAAAGAATGTGCAGTAACTTTGGGAAATTTGAGAAGTGGCAACAGCATGGCAGTTGGGGTTCAATGCCAGAAAATGCAAAATCATGCACCTAGGGAATAGGAACTCAGGAGTGAAGTATAGGATGGGATTAGGTACTGACAGTTATTAAGCAGAAAAGAGACCTTTGAGGTTACTATAACTAATGACCTCAAAGTGACTGGGCAGTGTGACAAAGCAGTTGGTAGGGCTAGTGAGATGCTAGTGTATGTGTGTGTGTGTGTGTGTATAGGTGTCTCTCCAGGAGAAGGAGGAAGCTTGTGTTGCCACAGTATTGTTCACTGGTGAGATCCCTCCTGGAGTACTGTGCTCTGTTCTGGAGGCCGCACTTTAGAAGGGACATAGATAGGGTGAAGGCAGTCCAGATGAGAGTAACTAAAATGGTGCAGGGGTTGCATCAAAAGCCTTTCGAGGAAAAGACTGAGGTATCTCAACCTGTACAAGCTGGAAGAATGGAGAGCGAGAGGGGACATGATAGAAACCTATAAGTACCTCACAGGAATGAACAAGGTGCTGGAGGGGAGTCTCTATCAAATTAGAAAGAACATCAGGACCAGGTGGCTTGCGATGAAGATGGCTGGGGGGGACAGAGGGTTAAGAGGAGTGTGAAGAAGTACTACTTCACTGAAAGGGTAGTAGACACCTAGAACAGACTGCCCACAGAAGTGGTGGAGGCAAACATAGTGGGGGGCTTTAAACATGCATGGGATTGACATAAGGGAATATTAGTATATAGGTAGGGAGGGTCATCTGAGGCCAGTTAGGTACTGTGGAGACAGATTAGCCAGGGAACATCTGGGTGGACTGGATGTGACAATGGGTCATTTTCTGCTGAAGAATTAGATGTTAATATGTTTCTAGATTGGGGTAGCTATTGGAGGAAAAAACAAAAAACCCTGTATGCAATAGACTGCACCTCAGCAGGGGAGGAACAAGAGCCTGGGTATAACAACTAGGTGCATACCCTGAGGAGTATTTAAACTAATGGAAGGGGGCTACAGCAGTGTACAAGATCATCTGATCCCTACTGAGAGAGATGAGAGGACAGAGAGAAAGCAGACCAGCTAGCCTAAACCAGAAAAGGTCATTTATTTCATTTCATACTTAAAAGATATGTGTGCATGAGTAGGCAGAAGTTCTTTTGGGCCAGTGTTTTGAGGGCTGTTCTTTAAATTTCTGTAACTTTTATTAGCAATAGAGGGGAACCTAGCTTGGGGAATATTTGCAATCTCTTGTGAGTGGAGTGGTTAATCACAGCCTGTAAAACAGGTGTCTTGATTGGGGGAGCCACTGAAGCAAGCTTAGTGGAGACAGGAGATTAAAAGAGTGAGTTAGCTGTGGGCCTATTCTGCAAAAGCTGTGAAGAAGAAGAGAGCAGACCAGCTAACATAACCAGAAAAAGTGATGAATTTCATGACACACTTAAAGGGTCTCTGTGAGTAAGTAAGCAGCATTATAAAAAGGGTCTCAGAAATGCAGCAATCTGATTGACTGTTAGGATTACAACAGCCTTACATTAATCCATGTTACACTGTCATGTATAGCCTGATCACCATGGCACATGGATTCTTCCTGTCAGCATTCCGTTCCTTAACACTGCTGAATGACTGGAATGATGCATTCTGATTTTGAACCAGCATTCTTAAACTGTTGGTGGAAGAACTATTTTACTAAAAACCTCCCTCTAAATGAGGAAAACATTCAAAAATTATACTTTTAACACGTTTCATTTGGAGTAGTTTTTATAATAGCAATAAGGCACTCCCAGGAGTTAGATTAACAGTCACCTAATCACCCCCTAGTGGCAATATGGCACTCAGCTGCACCTCATGCGACATTACACCGCTAGGGGGTGATTAACAAACTGTTAATCTAACTCCTGGTCATGCCTTATTGCTTAAGTACTGTAAGTGCTTTTGTGTCAGTGTTTTGAGACTGTTCTTTAAGTTCCTGTAACTCTTATTAGCCTGAGAGGGGAACCTAGCTGAGAGAATATTTGCAGTCTCTTGGGGTGAGTAAACTGAAGTCTCCACTGCCACCTGAAAGCTGAAGCTTGACACTAAGTACTAGGAATAAACATGCCACCTCTGCGAGTTATAGTAAAGAAACTCTTCTTTCAGGGAAAGAGTATTTTCATTGTTAATCTTTAGGGGCTAGCTGCATGACATCAGGGAGCTGAACATTCACCAGTGTCAGGGAGTTATGGTAGAAAAAAAATGAAAGAGTCTGTCTTTCCAGAAGTCTTGCTATTTCAGTTCTGTTTCTGCCTTTGCTGAAAAGTCTGTGTTTTTTTTAACACTGGCTCTACATGTTTCTTTATCAGTTGTTATATGTGCTCCACATGGGAATCTGTACAGGGTAAGCTGTAGGTGCAGATGCGCATAAAAAAGTTAAATGAGTTGACCCTTGGGGGTGTGGCCTGGCAGCCGACTCAATGGCAGCTTGATCCCTTGAGCTCCCTCGCCTCCCCACAGAACCCTTCAAGATCCTAACACTAACTGAAATGAAAAACAAACCTAAACAGATATTTCAGCTAATCAGTACCAGTGGATCCTGAAATATCTTCTTACAATGAGCTCTGGTGAATGATTTACCTCTAAATCAAGTCTCCTTCGGTCCCATACTGCAGCCACAAGGGTAAATTGGCCCTCATCTGAACAGGTCCACTATCAGTCTTGCAGTCCCAGGTTGGGCCCTGTTGGACCTGTAAGAAAAATGGAGCATGTTTTCTCAGCTGTTGAATGAAATTGGAGATCTTAAAGAACAGAGATTTAAAACCGGATAAGATTTGGAAGGCTATGCTTGTGGTTCAGTGGTCAAGGAGCCAGCCACTCCCCCTTCCTGAGGTGCATACGCAGTTCCTCTGAGCCTCTTTGTCAAGCACTTTTTCTCTGCAGATGGAGGCTCTGTTGGTCTGTCTTTTGCAGCCTGTTGGGGCCCTGTCTTGCTGTGTTTTGGCTCTGCTTGTTTCTGCTGGACTTCTGTTCTCTGTTCTACTGCCTTTGGTTTGTATTGTTTGCCTCCAGCTGTGTGCTTTTTTGTGTTGCTTGTTCCCTGTTCTTCTGTGTTTGTGTGTTATTTGTTTTGCTTCTTTTAGAGGGCTTCTGTTTTTAAACTCCTTGTATTTTGCTAATCCAGAGCTCAAGCTACTTGCTCTCATTTAGTGACAATGCAACTGCAATCATTATCTGTGTGTTTCAGCTCAAGCTGCTTCTCTGTTGCTTCCCTCCATGCTATGCATTTTAATTGCTTTCACCCGGTTCAGGCTTACTCTGAATCCTAGCCCATGCAGCTCAGTCCTGCTTCCTGAACTTATACCACGTACCTCATTGCTGCTGTTTTCACTGCACTGCCTAGCCAATTTATTGTTTCAGAGGGTTGCCTCCCTACAGTCTATGTTCATTTGAATTGCTACCCCTATAACCCATAGTTGCTCAGTACTGATACTGCTCTATTATGTTTGCACACCGCTATACTCTGGAGGTCAGCTAAGCTACTGCTGATGCTGTAAACTAGTTTTAATAGCTGCATGCAGGTCACGGCGCCCTCCCATTGTTTTCTTGTTTTTTCCTATGGAGGGAGACTACAGGTGTTGTTGATGAACCATGGCCCCGTGTAGCATGCTAACTCATGTTCAAATCCTGCTTTCGCTACCAAAATCCTCCGAGTATTTTGTCACCTTTAATTGGCTTCCTTGATGGCCTGGCCGGCTTGCCCAGCTATTCATATGTGCTGCTCGTTTGACCTCCGTGCAGGTCTGACCATTTACTTACTCTGCTTACTGACCTACGTGCAGGTCCACTCATTGCTTACACAATTCATTTGCTCAACACTCGCTACTACCATGTCTGACCTATGTGAGGATCCCAGCACTTATCTCATTCACACCACAAGAGTTCTTTGAGACTTCCACCACTTGTGCCCAATATACTCTTAGCACTGCATCCTGGGTCTTTCTAAGCAAAATCAATACATAATCAGCATGCCACAAACAAACGTGAATACCTCTTGAACTGTAAGTGCTACACACAAAGTACAAGGGCAAAGTTGTTCAGTATAACATTACCTTTCCAGTGGTGCTATGCAATCAATTTGATTTTTATTTTATACTAGCTGAAACACCAAACAACTGTGTTTTTTTCAGATTTTTTCAAGGTGCTTAGGTGATGCTTGAAGGACAAATGTCAGCCATGAACACCATACCTTAAACAAATACAAATAACTCCTGAAGTACACATGGTAGACACAAAGTATCAGCAGCAAAATTGTGCAGCACAAAATTACCTTTCTAACGGTGCTATGCAATCAGTTGTAATCCATTTAGGTTTTATTTTACACTAGCTGAAATACCAAGCAACTGTATTTTTTTTCAGATGTATTCAAGGTGCTAAGGTGAGGCTTGAGAGACAGATGTCTGCCATGCACACCATACCTTAAACAAATGCAAAGAATTCCTGAAGTATACATGATAGCCACAAAATATCAGCAGCAAAATGTTCAGCATGAAATTACCTTTCTAATGGTGCTATGCAATCAATTCTAAGCAATTTGGTTTGTTTAATATTTAGGTAAAAACTGCTGACTTTCTCAGATGTTTCTAGCCTGAGTGTAAGTCAGCTGAGTACGTCTACAGGTGTTATTGGCCTGAGTGGCTATGCTTTCAGATGCCACCTACAGGCATATCTAGGCCTGAATGAGTTAACACTTCTTCAGCTCCTCCTCAATTGTTTTCTGATGCATGCCAGCCATAATCATTCCATGGTGCAGGGCCTCCCTGCAACCGACAGTCTTGCTTTGCACCTATGAAGTCCGCATCTTGAGCGTGCCTGACTTGGGGTGGGGTCCATCTCACCTTACCCATAGCAGGGAATGTCCTCACTCCTGGCCTGACTTTAGCCATTCGAGACTCGATGGCAGCTCCTGGTGTGGAATTTAAGACTAGCCATGGAGGGTGGTTACAGCAATCTTCTTTGACTCTAGTATTCTACTAGCAAGGCACCTTCATCACATTATCCCTATGACTGCCTCAGGTTCACCTGGTTTGTTTCTAGGGGGGTAGGCCAGGTGAGTGCCTCAGCAGTCGTTGCTCTCTTCCTCATCTTGGTTGCCCCTGATGTTCAGAGCATTCTCACAACCTTCCATGGCGTTCCCATTAGAGGGATCGAGCAAGAGCTTTCCTCCAAATTGGAATATTTTCCACCCCTTTTAATTGGGTTTCTAAATTGCAGCAGCAGCAGCAGAGCCATCACTAAACAAAACATCCCAAGCCTGGATAGAAGTCGACCTAGGCCTTGGATCCCCAGAGATTTCCTCCTCAAAGGAGTTTTTTTCTCTCCTCCATGCCTCAGGTCATAAACATTAGTTGGTCATAGTCCGTCTCCATCCCAGGCTACTCTTTACTCAGGCAGGATAGGGCTGGAAAAGGAGGCAGAGTCACCATGTATATCTTGTCCTCACTTCATTACACAACTATAATCTTGTCCTCATTAACCTCAACTTATGAAGCCCTTGTTATAAATATTGCCCTTCCTTTCACCGTTCCTATATTCATAGTGGGAATATACTGTCATCCTGGAATCTTGCCGTCAGTTACAACTGAACTAATTTCCTCTATAACCTCCCTCTCACATACTGCAGAGTTATACATACAGGGTGATGTAAACTTAAACTGGTTGTCTCCCTCTACCTCCAAGATGAAAAATGACATTTCTGCCCTAAATCTCTCTCAACTCATCTTTGAACCTACCTGCCTAAATCACAAAACCCTAAATCACTCCCTGATAGACTGGGCCCTCACTACCCATCCTCATCGTGTCATTAAATCAGGCATCCTACCAGATGCACTCAGCGATCATCACCCTATCTTTTTAGTTAGGAAAGTCCACAGACCCAAAGAACCACACAAAATCCTACTGCTCTATTCCTTCAACTCCCTAGACCTTACTTCTGGCAAACACCCTGCCAACTTAGCAACCACATTACAGCATGATTTCCACCAGGTTCAGCTTTGGTTTGCCTCACAACAATTATTCCTGAATGCTAAGAAGACTGTCTCCATGACTTTTGGCACTAGGCAGAGACTCTCTAGGCTACATCCCCTTCCCTTCTTCCACACTGTGGATGGGACAGTTCTTGAGGACACCTCCTCATTCAAGTACCTTGGGGTCTGGCTGGACCAGCACCTCAACTTCTCTGGCCACATTGACGCCATCACAAAAAAACTGCCTTAAGCTTGGTCCCTTATACAAGAACCATAGTTGCATCCCTCCTACGGCATGGCATGAACTGGTCTAGAAGATGATACTACCCATCTTTGACTACTGCAACGTAGTCTATGGTGTCGCTCCCAAATCCTCCTTGACCAGATTGGACACTCTTTTTAACTCATTCTGCCGCATTGCTCTCAGTGCCCCCTCCTGAACTCACGACTGTGACCTCTACCATGCTCTGTTCTTTCCCCCTCTTGCAAACAGATGTCTCGCTCACTGTGCAAAACTCATGTCTAAATTTTTGCTTGAGGAACTCCCCCCAACCTCTCTAGCTCCCTCTCCTCCTCTCCCCTTCCATCTCCCTCAGATCCGCTGAGACTTGCACCTTGCTGGTCGCCCACTGATCTACACGTATTGGCCAGTCAGGCTTCGCTCAACACTTCCCGAAACTCTGGAACTCTCTTCCTCCCCAAATATGGCACTCCTCCTCCTCCACTTACTCCCTAACCTTACATAACCATTTCTCCTCTAGCTGCTACTGTTTTGATCTTCCATAACTTCTTCCTTGTACCTGCTCTCTAGCACATCACCCCATCCCACCAACCACCCCACTTTCTCTGTCTTTTTCTACACCTGCCCCCCCAATTCTATCTTAAATGCCCTTGCCTGGTTCTACCCACTCGCAGAGTTTCAGTATCCTGAGGGAGAAGTTCTAACCTACCACTCCCTTCCTTTCACCTTACAACTCTGTCCTACTCCTGCCCACCCCCCATCCCATATCTTCTATCACTGTGTCACTGACTGGCTTTGCCCCCTTGATGGGTTCCACTCATCCTGGTGTAGAGTAAGTTTTAAGCATGCCTCCTCCTGCCTTTCCCATGCTACTCTACTTAACTTCCAGCCCCCAGTTCCTCTGTCTGTTTCCCACCCCCTCACCTCACTTCCTCCCTATCCCAATTGTCATTGACCAGTTCATCACCTGGCAGGGTTCTCTGCATCCAGGAGGGGTCAAGCTCTGGTCCTGACTCACCGGTCCCCCATTCTAACCTTCTCTCCCTCCCTCTTCTCCTCTTCCTTTCCTACACTGCTAGCACTTAATTGGTTGCCCCCTACCTATATGCACTTTATTACATCCATGCCTCCATTTAATCTCTATACTCCATGCACTGACAGAGCTGCTACTTGGGCTCACCCTGTCCAGAGACAAATATCTCACTCATTCGGGCCTTACTACGTCTCAACTGGTAATACCCTGGCTTCACCTGTCTCACTCCTCCTCCTCCTCCTCCTCCAACTGGTTTCCTTACGCCTTTTCCACTCTCTGAACTGCTACTTGTGGCTCGCCCTAGTCCTGAGTCAAATATCTGACACATCCAGGCCTCACTATGTCTTTTGGTAAACCCTTGCTCCTCTGACCTCACTGCTCCTCCTTGCCCCAGCTGGTTTTCTACTGTACTATCTATAATTCTTCCCATAACACCTTAATGGTTTGATGCATTGTTTTACCTGTTTCCTCAGGTATTGTTTTTACCTGTGTATCTTTCCAACAGTGTAGCTCAACCTCTGTACAATAGTAGCCACAGAAATTGCCAGCTAGTAGCCACAGAAATTGCCAGCTCTCTCCCAAAATTTCTGTGATATTTCTAGAGAAATCTCTGGCTTTCTGCATTTCCACAGTAGGGGTAGCAGAGAGAAACTCTTTAGAAATTTCATGAAATATCTGGAAATAGCTGGCAATGTCTGTGGCTACTACTGTACCTAATAATATCCACATGTAGGTATCTGTAGTTGTATGTATAATCTCTGTTTTATATCCCCTTTTACCCCCTCCCTTCCAGGTTGCACCATGAGACGAGCGACTTGTTGTTCAGTGTGCCTTCTTGGTGAAACATTTCAATCAATATATAAATAATAAAGTTAGCGTTCCCTTGTTCCTTTTGGTAGGTTCCACTGTTGGATGGAGGTGGATGGTGTCCCTAATTGCCATTCCCTCTTTACTTAGGAGGTCCCCTCAGTCTCTAGCGCAACTCATCGTACTCATGCCACCGCTAACCTGCACATCTCATTACACTATCAAGCTGTCTGGTGCCTAATGTATTACTATGCCTCACAGCTACTGATTGCTAATGTGCTTTCATACTGCTACTTTTCTTTTTGGGGATGCTTCCTAAGGTACCTTTAGCCAAGGGAGTCACCCATGGCACCTCTAGGGGTGGAACCCTCTTCGAGGGTTCTTTGTCTTTGGTATCCCTATAGGGTGGTAATTCCTCTGGAACAGAAAGCATGAATGGCCAAAACCAAGTAACACAGTTGCACAAGCATAACATCATACTGGCTGCATAGGCTATTGAATTGGAAGGCTGTGCCTGTGGTTCAATGGACAAGCAGCCAGCCACTCCCCCTTCCTGTGCTACAGAAGTGGTTCCTCTGAACCTCTTTCTCAAGCACTTTTTCTTTGCCCCACCATCCTCCCCTCCTCCTCCAGTGGCATTGCCTCTCTACTTGGGATGCTTCCTAAGGTACCTTAAGCCAAGGGAATCATCCCGCTGCACCTCTAGGGGTGCAACCCTCTTTGAGGGTTCCTTGCCTTTGGTATCCCTACAGGGTGGTAATTCCTCTGGAATAAACAGCACAAATGGCCAAAACCAACTAATACAGTTGCACAGGCATAACATCATACTGGCTGCATAGGCCATTCAAACAGTACCTTTATCTCAAAGGAAATCATAGAACAAACAGTTGTTCAGACAAGACACCACAACTGATCATCTCACGGCTCAGCTACAGGAACAAAACCACATGGTCCACCAGCTATGGGACAAGGTGGAAGATCTGGAAAACCGAGGTTGGAGGAAAAATCTCTGACTGGTGGGTTTTCCAGGAGTTGCAGAAGGCCATGACATATCATTATTTTTACAAAATATATCACCAAACATACTCAAACATCAGTGGCTAGTTCAGTTGGAAATCGAGAGATCCCACCATTCGTCAGCCCCCCCCAAGCTGGGACTATGATCTCAACCCAATTTTGGCCATCCCCAATAGGTCTGTTAAAGGGGCCAAGCCTAGGCTTTGGTTTACTGGTGCTACGGAGAAAGCACCAAAACATTGTCAGTGTCAATTTAGGGTACTATTCCAGATCTATATTGGGACATTCCAGTGTTTTTAATCCCTGATCCTTATATGTAACTATATGGTGTACAACTGTTTCTCAGTGTAAATGCCATGAATGGTGAGGACTCCCCAATTCTACAATAGGAGCATCAAATGACAGGTGCAGATGACACAGTATATAAAAATCCTGTACACCTGATCTATGAAGCCAAGGATATACAGTATTTTAGTCAATTTTAAAGGTCTCTAATGCAGGGAAGCATTATATATTATTGTATGATTCAGTCTATAAATGGGAGGGGGGGGTACCACAACCCTTATATTGGGGGTGTAAGCTGCTTTATTGTTAAGGTTTATATGGCAACATGGTAATGCAGTAAATGGTAAAAAAACAGACAGGAGCATACATAAGATGGCTGCAATGATATACCTAAAGTCTATAGCAGTGGTGTGTGGTACCCACCTACACGATATGTCTGACAGCATGATCATAAGCGTGGTTGCATTGTTCATGACCTCCCTCCTTAGGCTGTTTACATCATCAGTACCATTGATCTACAGGGCCCAATTTTTACTTACAACAAAACATTGCACCCACGGTCAGATGGGCACCCTGCTATCAGGCAGGGCTTATATAAGGGCCCCCAGGTCAACAGGCACTGTATTATACATGTACATTCATCTATTGCAAAGTATCCTGCAGGTTTTGAAGAATAGGTCCCCCAGTACACCCTGTGCACCAAATATCTGTGTCTGACTACCAGCTGATAATAGGGTAGACATTAAACATATAAGCGAGACCCTAACAGGACATCATATCAACACATTACTAACCTTAAAAACATTCAAAATAATTTATAGAGGCATGCATATAAAAAGAGAGCACATGGCCCCATATTTGCTTCTGGAGGACCCTCCTGATTGTTGGGAGGTGCCCGCTGGGGGGGGGGGAGGACGCTGCTAGGCAATTCCTTTAGTAAACTGAAATGGTCAGCTTAGTCACTGGCTGACACCTAGCCATGCTCTTCTATTAGGTTCAGGTTAAAGACAATCCTTACATCACTTAAAGGAGCAGTACTAGATAAAAAAACCTTAGTTCTTTTGCAACAGTTTGTTCCATGTGCTCTGTTGAGCACTTACCTGGTACTCATTCTTGTTTTTTTGCTGTACTATCATCCCATAATTTGCTGTTTTTCTTTGTTTTTGTTTACATTTCTCCCACCGACTACATTGAACTGGAACCCTCTGCTGCCAATCGAGCATGCACATGACTCACAGTACTACACGGGGAGAGTGTGAATGTGCAGCACAGGGTCCCATGGAAGTAAACAAAAGACGTTATGTGACGTGAGTGGGGAGCTTGGCTGCAGATTAGGCACCAGCCAAATTTTCTGTGGATTCACAACAATGGAAGTAAATTTTAAATATCTACATAGAAACATAGACTTTGACGGCAGATAAAGACTGCTTGGCCCACGTAGTCTGCCCAATTCCCTGCCTATTGGATAAGCTGCAGATCCTAGTTAACTAATAGCCTACTTCTTCTTAACCCCCCACAAGAATTGCCTTACATCTGTCCCATACATTCTTGAATTCCTCTACTGTTTTTGACACCATGACCTTCTCAGGAAGGCCGTTCCATGCATCCACCACCTCCTCTGTGAAAAAATACTTACTCACATTGCCCCCGAGCCATCCCCCCATCTATCTTCAAATTGTGTCCCCTTGTTCTTGCACATCTCTTTTTCTGAAATATGCTACCCTCTTGGACTTTGTGCCCTTGAGGTACTTCAAAGTTTCCATCATGCCTCCCCCTCCCGCTTTTCCTCAAGGGTATATCTATTAAGCTCCTTTAGTCTCTCTTCATATGGCTTCTTTTGCAGACTCTGCACCATTTTAGTTGCTCTCCTCTGGACTACCTCCATCCTGTCTATGTCCTTGCAGAGATGGGGTCTCCAGAACTGCACGAAGTACTCCAGATGGGGTCTCACCAATTGCCTGTACAGAGGGATAACAACTTCCTCTTTTCTACTGGTGACACCTCTTCCTATACATCCCAGTATCTCCCCAGCCATCTCTACTGCTTTCTCACATTGCTTGCTAACCTTTAGGTCATCTGATATGACTACCCCCAGGTTCCTTTCCATTTTTGTTGTTGTTACTACCTCTCCCATTGTGTACTCTTCCCCTGGGTTTTTGTTTCCCAGGTGCATTACTTAGCACTTCTTTGCATTGAATCTATGCTGCCAAACTTTTGACCATTCCTCCAAACTTGCCAAGTCCCTTCTTATCCTTTCCACCCCTCCTTATGTATCAACCCTGTTGCAGATCTTTGTGTCATCTGCAAAGAGGCATACTTTTCCTTCCAGTCCCTCTGCAATGTCCCTAATAAAGACATTAAAAAGGACCAGACCCAGTACTGAACCCTGCGGTACCCCACTAGTAACCCCCTTCCTTCAGAGTGGACTCAGTTTACTATTACCCTCTATGTCCTGTTGTCCAGCCAATGTTTTACCCAGACTACCACCCTGGGACCCACTCCCAGGCTGGCTAATTTGTTTATTAATCTTTTGTGTGGGACTGTGTCAAATGCCTTTCTAAAGTCTAGGTAGGCCATGTCCACAGCCCCACCCTGGTCTACTACTTTGGTCACCCAGTCAAAGAAATTGATTAGATTCATCTGACATGACCTTCCCACTGTGAATCCAAGCTGCCTTGGGTCCTGTGCCCCACTGGCCTCTAGGTACTCAATAATTATTTCTTTTAAAAGTGATTCCATCATTCTCCCTGCCACTGAGGTCATCATGACAGGTCTGTAGTTTCCTGCCTCTGTCTTGCTCCCACTTTTGTGAAGAGGAATCACATCCACCCTCCTCCAGTCCTCAGGTACCACACCATCCTCCCATGATTTGTTAAAAAGGGAAGTCAGTGGTGTCACTAGTTCTCTCCTTAGTTCCTTTAGAATTCTGGGGTGAATCCCATCAAGCCCCATTGCTTTGTCCACCTTCAGTTTCAGGAGTTTTTTCAAAACCATTTCTTCTGTGAAAGGACTGGTATCAACCCCCCTATTCAGAGTGCTTCTATTGATTGGATTAGGTACCTTCCCCCCTCTTCTTTTGTGAATGCTGAGCAGAAGTATTCATTCAGTATCCCTGCTTTTTC
Source organism: Neoceratodus forsteri (assembly GCA_016271365.2). Lineage (NCBI taxonomy): Eukaryota > Metazoa > Chordata > Ceratodontiformes > Ceratodontidae > Neoceratodus > Neoceratodus forsteri. Next base: position 408,307,887 of record CM028133.1, on the reverse strand, counting down.
ACTATCCCTCTCTGCCCACCCACCTTCCTCTTTATTAAGTTTCACTATCCATTGTCTTTCTTTGCTCCCTAATGTACCTATAAAAGGTTTTATCCCCCTTCTTAACTGAGTTGGCTATCTTTTCCTTGGTTTGTGCCTTTGCTATTCTGACAGCCTTCCCCACTTCCTTCTGCTTTAACTGGTACAGTTGTCTGTCCTGCACCTTCTGTGTTTCCTTATACTTCCTGAATGCTATCTTTTTCTCCCTAACCTTCCCTGCCATCTCTTTTGAAAACCATAGTGTTTTTTTCTTTCATTTTGATTTGTTTATTTGCTTCACACAAAGGCCTGTTGCTTCTGAGATGGCAGTTTTGATGTTTCCCCATTGTTGCTCTACCCCTCCTTCTTGCCTGTTTGTTAGTGCTTTTCTGAGGCACTCTCCCATTTTGACAAAGTCAGCTCTCCTAAAGTCCAGTACCCTCACTTTTGTATGACTTGACTATGTGGCTGAGTTTATTGTGAATCACTCTGGTGGTCACTTATTCCTAGATGGCAACCCAGTCCTAGATCTGAGATCCTCTCTCCATCCCTGTTTGAAAGTACCAGGCCTGAGATTGCTCCCTCCCAAGTGGGTTCCAACACTAGCTGTCTGAGGTATGCCCCCTGAAGGGCATCGAGAATGACCCTGCTCTTGGATGTGGTTACAGCAAAGGTGCTCCAGTTAACATCTGGCATATTCAGGTTCCCCATTGACAATATCTCCTCTTTCTCTGCCATCCTAAGGATACCTTCTATCATTTCCTTGTCCATTTCCTCCACCTGAGACAGGGGTCTGTGTACAACCCCTGTGTGGATTGTGGTGCCATTTTCAGTCTCCAGGGTGACCCAGAGTGCCTCCTCTCCTCCCTATTTACCCTTTTGTTCCATTGCTTTGATCACTTCCCTTACATAGAGAGCTAATCCTCCTCCTCTTCTACCCTCACTTTCCCTCCTGTAGTTTATGTACCCTGGTATGTTGACATCCCAGTCATTGTTCTCTGTGTGCCATGTTTCTGTGACTGCCACAATTTCCAGGCATCCCTCTTCCATCAAGGCCACCAATTCAGGGAGCTTGTTACCTAGACTATGGGCATTGGTACTCATTACCCTCCATCTTTTGATAGCCTTGCCCCTTTTTTCCCCATTTCTGGCCTTACTGCCTTTGCCTTTTTCTCCATTTACCCCTTCCCTTCTCCCTATCAACTTCTCTATCTTGGTGTTTACCTCACTAACTACCCTGATTTTTGGGGGGAGCTAGGATTTCCCTGCTCCTTTCAAGTGCCTCCTCCCTTGACTAGTTTAAATGCTTGCCAATGATGCAGTTAAACCTATGACTTAGGATCCTGGTTCCCCTCCTGGATAGATGCAGACCATCGCACCAGTATATGCCTGCATCCCTCCAGGTGGACCCCCAGTCCCCAACAAAGCCAAAACCCTGAGCTCTGCATCAGTTTTTCAACCATTGATTCAATCCCATGGTGCAGAGCACCCTTGCCTCACCCATGATATAGACAGGCAGCACCTCTGAGAAGGTTACCATGTGTGCTACTTGTCTAAGGCCCCTCCCCAACTCCACAAACTCCTCCTGCACTAATCTGATCCCTTTCCCAGCCAGGTCATTTGTCCCTAAGTAGACAGTGACATCCAGCTCCCTTGCCCTTACAGCTGTTCTCATGATCCTGAAGATTTGCTCCCTGTCCCTCCAAGCCATGGTGCCAGGCAGGCACCTTACCTCCCTCTGCCCTCCCTCCCTCTCCCAGTTCTACCATCCTAATAATGGAGTCCCCCACCAGAAGTTGTTTCCTTCCCCTGTGGGGTCCCATGCCACCCTCCTGTGGGTCTCCTTTGTGAAGGTCCCCAGCATCCTCCTTGGTATCCACTGTGGGTGCCTCCATAGGGGAACCACACTCTGCCAGAATGGCATATGAATTGTGGAGAGGTACAACTGCAGGGATACACCTCTGTTCCACCACCCACACCCTCTCTGAGCCCACTGTGGTCCAAATGTTCCTCTTTCTTGGCAACCTCTGAGGCAGTGGTGGTGGCCCTGGTGGTTCCTGGGTGGGAGAGGAGGTCCCCTGAATCCTGGCCAACTCAGCCTGGAGATGAGCAGCCTCCTCCCTCAGCCCAGAGAGGTGCCTGCAGATGGGACAACACTGCATCCTCCAGAAAGTCTCCCAGAAGACTGCTGCTCCACAGCCACTGCACTGCACCACTCCCACCATGTCTTATTTGTGGCCTCTTAACTGTTGTTTTGAATGCTTACTCTTTCCTCTCTCGGTTTATTTTTTTTTATTTTATATAAATTATTTTCTCACTACTTTCCTACTGCCTCCATGCACTTAAAGCTCCTGATCTTCCTGTTCTGAGACAAGAAGTTCCTATATTCCTCAGTAGTTTCCTTCTTACTTGCTCAGAGTCAGACTTCCTGCAGCTAGGGGGGATGAAGAGCTACGCTTTTCCTTCTAGGATGGTGAGTCTTTTGTGCCTCTGTGATCACACCCTTCCTGCTCCCAAACAGGAAGTTCATGTTGTCAGTCAAATCCTGTGCCTATAAAAGTAGAACTGGCTGGGGGTGGGGTAGAGGGGAAGGAGGGCAATATAATCCCAGTAGAATAGTAAAGTTCTAACAGCATCTCCATCCTCTTGCTGTTCTCTGCCAAAAGCTATCTAGGGCAGTTTTTAACACCTGGCTTCCTGCTGCCTAAGCCCCCCCCCATTCACAGTTTCCTTCTTCACCTAGCTAACTGCACAGATAACAATTCCCTTTACCCAACTCTGACAGACACACTAACTCTTTTTTGTTTGTTTTTAGCCTAAATTGAAGGCCCCAATAGTAGAGTTCTAATTCTTTAGTCCCAGTAGAGTAGTAAAGTTCTAACAGCACCTCCATCCTCTTGCTGTTCTCTGCCAAAAGCTATCTAGGGCAGTTTTTAACACCTGGCTTCCTGCTGCCTAAGCCCCACCCCCATTCACAGTTTCCTTCTTCACCTAGCTAACTGCACAGATAACAATTCCCTTTACCCAACACTGACAGACACACTAACTCTTTTTTGTTTGTTTTTACCCTAAATTGAAGGCCCCAATAGTAGAGTTCTAATTCTTTAGTCCCAGTAGAGTAGTAAAGTTCTAACAGCACCTCCTTCCTCTTGCTGTTCTCTGCCAAAAGCTATCTAGGGCAGTTTTTAACACCTGGTTTCCTGCTACCTAAGTCACTCCCCCTAATTCACAGTGTCCTTCTTCATCTAGCTAACTGCACAGATAACAATTCCCTTCACCCAACTCAGACAAACACACTAACTCTTTTTTTGTTTGTTTTTACCCTAAATTGAAGGTCCCAATAGTAGGGTTCTAGTTCTTTAGTCCCAGTAGAGCAGTAACATTGTAACAGAACCTCCTTCCTCTTGCTAGTCTCTGCCAAAAGCTATCTAGGGAAGTTTTAAACACCTGGCTTCCTGCTGCCTAAGCCACTCCCCCTAATTCACAGTTTCCTTCTTCACCTAGCTAACTGCACAAATAACAATTCCTTTCACTCAACTCAGACAAACACATTAACTCTTTTTTTGTTTGTGTTTACCCTAAATTGAAGGTCCCAGTAATAGAGTTCTACTTCTTTAGTCCTAGTAGAGTAGCAAAGTTCTAATCGCACCTCCTTCCTCTTGCTGTTCTCTGCCAAAAGCTATCTAGGGCAGTTTTAAACACATGGCTTCCTGCTGCCTAAGTCACTCCCCCTAATTCACAGTGTCCTTCTTCATATAGCTAACTGCACAGATAACAATTCCCTTCACCCAACTCAGACAAACACATTAACTCTTTTTTTGTTTGTTTTTACCCTAAATTGAAGGTCCCAATAGTAGAATTCTAGTTCTTTAGTCCCAGTAGAGCAGTAACGTTCTGACAGCATCGTCTTCCTCTTGCTATTCTCTGCCAAAAGCTATCTAGGGCAGTTTTAAACACCTGGCTTCCTGCTGCCTAAGCCACTCCCCCTAATTCACAGCTTCCTTCTTCACCTAGCTAACTGCACAACTAATAATTCCTTTCACCCAACTCAGACAAACACATTAACTATGTTTTTGTTTGTTTTTACCCTAAATTGAAGGTTCCAGTAATAGAGTTCTAGTTCTTTAGTCCTAGTAGAGTAGTAAAGTTCTAACCACACCTCCTTCCTGTTGCTGTTCTCTACCAAAAGCTATCTAGGGCAGTTTTAAACACCTGGCTTCCTGCTGCCTTAGCCACTCTCCCTAATTCAGTTTCCTTCTTCACCTAACTAACTGCACCAACAACAATTCCTTTAACCCAACTGAGACAAACATGCTATCTCTTTTTTTTTTTTTTTTAGAAAACTAAACATCACTAGAAAAACATATTTACAGATGTGGAAACTGGTACTATGGCTGCATGCTTCTAGCCAAAAAGCAGAATGTTGATGATCACTTCCTGATTATCCAGTACTGCTGCTTTAATGTAGAACAAGCTAGTATAGTTTATAGGAGGTTGGGGGGAGAAGGGATCTCACGTACCAGACTTGTATCTCTGCTTGGTGCCTGTACAAGACACCACAGGGTTGGATGCATGGTTTAAAAATGGATCTATGGACAACGATTTGTTTCATGATCTTTGTGTTTTTATAGTTAACTATATGGCCCCTATTGGGCTGGTTTAATGTTACTATTACAATGAATACTGCTGATTACTTTCAAGGTGAGATGCTACAAGGTGAGCCTACATGGCATGAAATCTCTTGGTGTTACAACCATCCTATATTTGGTCAGCCCTGAGTTTTAATATCAGACTCTCCTTTGCGAGATGGATGACACTATTTTCACCTTCTGGAACATCATGGTCTTAACTCCCCCATAAAATAGAAACAAGTTTGAATCCATTTTTTAAACAATTGCACACCAAGGTGGCCTTTCTGCAGGAGATTAAGTTATTGCATGTTAAGGCTTGCAAACTACAAAGAGAGTGGGTGGGTCTGGAGGTACATAGCTCTTACACCTCCATGAAAAAAGGAGTCTCCATACTTCTTCATAAGTCACTAAAGTGGAAATGCCACTCCTCTTGGGCAGATAAGGAGGATATATGGGTTATGACAAGAAAGTCTTCCTCAGAGGGGCCCCTTTTATTGCTCAACGTATGCACCCCAAACATTTGACGACCCCAAATTCTCTCAGTTGTCAGATGAGTTGACATCCTTTAATGCTCCCCAAATCCCAATGGTGGTAGGTAGTGATCTTAACCTCACCCTTGATCCTGATATAGACAGATTACCTGGCCTTCCAGAGTCACACCCTGGGGCTACCACAGCCTTTACCTACTTATTCAAGGAACATTCCCTTACCAATATCTGGAGACTTGCCAATCCAACTGTCAAAGACTACACATGTCTCTCAGGAGTTCACCACTCCCTTAGCTGAATAGATCCTTGATTTATGACACCTCAAATGACCCCTCCTGCACTAGGTAGCAGCATATACCCAATAGTCATATTCAACCATGCCCCCATTACATTACAGATTGTATGGGGTCCTCCTTCCCCAAGATCTTCAGCATGGAGGTTTTATTTATTTATTTATTTATTCAAGTCTTTATTTACTGGGTAAGTGCACTGATCCAAGGACCATTTTTAGGCATGACCTGGGCCACAAACAATGGCAAAGAATCAAACAGTTAAAATAATTTACAATCCAATAAAAGTAGCAAATTACAAGATGTACAGACACAAGTCCCAATGGAAACATGCATAGCATAATAAGCAATGGTACAGAGAAGTAACTGAACAATGTACAGTTGCAAACCCAATGACAACAGGTTAGACCCCCTTCTTCTGAAAGACCCAGAATTTATTATGTGGTCATGTCAGAAATGGGGGAATATTTAACCAATAATGATGTCAAAAGTGTATCTAATAGTACACTATGGGAGGTCCTCAATGCTTATTTAAGGGGCAGAATAATTGGCTATGCTTTTCATTGAAGATGCAATAGAGAAACTGAGATGAAAAACCTAGTATCCCAGCTGAAAACCCTAGAGAGCAAATACAAAGCTGACCCCCTGGCAGATCCTTATGAGATGCTCCATGTTTGAGTGAGACTAAATGTACATTATGTTAGGAAAGCTGAACTTGCCCTGTTTAGACTGCACCACACATACTGGGAAGGATGAGAGAAAGCAAGCAAGGTACTGTCATACAGGCACCACAGTATCAGAGTTCAAATACATAATTCTGATCTGCAGGATGCACACAGAAAATTAAAAATATCCCAGGAAGACATATCGAATATCATGTCTAATTTCTGCTCTAAGCTCTACTCATCCCATACCTCCCCAACATTGACCAAGCCCATCAGTTTCTTAAATCCCTTAACCTCCTACAACTTTCTTCTCAGCAAACAAAAGAACTGGACAACCCTCTTACATAGAAAGATATTAAGAAAGCCATGCTTGCAATGAATAAAAACACATCTCCTGGGGGTGATGGATTCTCTATAGATGTCTACGAGGCTTGTCATGATGAGCCAACACCCCTACTGTCATGGGTATACACACACTCCCTTTCTCATACACTCCTTCCACCTACCATGAGATAGGCCATCATTACAATCTTGCAAAGAAGGGCAAAGACCCACTCCTTCCTAGCAGCTACAGGCCCAGCTCCCTGATTGGTGCAGATGCCAAGATATTAGAAAAAGTCCTAGCAACTGGGCTGGAAAGAGTGTTCCCACAGATTATCCACCCCTCGCAAGTTGGGTTTCTAAGGAGGAGACTTAGTTCAGACCACCTTAGGACTTTCTTCAATTTAAGAAGTGTGGCTAAACATCTCCCCACTCCTCCTGCTGTTTTGATGATTGATTTTAAAAAAGCATTTGTTTCTGTAGAATGGGAATATCTATTGACTGTCATGAGTCAAATAGAGATGGGCCCTGACTTTTTGAACTGTGTCCAGACCCTCTGTGACACACCTCTGGCTAAGGTTCTCACCAACAGCCAGATCTCCAAACCCTTCCCACTAGCTCACAGTACCTGCCAAGTGTGTCCGCTCTCCCCTCTTTTATTTCATTTAGCCATTGAATCCCTCACAATGGCCATAAAGGCCAACCCAAAAGTCAAGGGGATTCAGCTGGATACCAAGGAATATAAATTTTTATCTTATGTGGATGACCTCCTGATTATACTGAGTGATGCCCTGAAGACCAGAAACCTGCTATGTCATATCCTGGACTCCTTCATGGGTTACTCTGGACTCTGAGTTAACCATAATAAGTCTGAGGTACTGGCTGTCTATTACCATTGCTCTGCTCCACTATTCCAACACACAAGTTGGAAGTGGGCAAAAAATGGATTTACTTATCTGGGCATCCACATGACACCCACCTGCAGACTTAATTTGACCCCTCTACTGACTGCCCTTACTGCAGATATAGATAGATGGAGTGCCTTACATCTTTCTCTGACTGGAAAAATTGCAGCAATAAAGATGATGCTGGTACTCAAAGTGCTTCATCCCCTGGCATATTTTCTCATCCACATTCCAGATAAATGGTTCAGCCTGAATGGCAAGCTAATGGGAAAGTTCCTCTGGGAAGGAAAACCACCAAGACTTAGTAGAACCAAACTGAAGAAGCATTGGAAAGAAGTATGATGGGGCCTCCTGAACTTCGCACAATACCACATAGCATTCATAACTGCCCAAGCTACCAAATGGTATATCACCAAAGACTCTAATGTACCCGAATGGGTGGAAATAGAGGGCCATTTTGTGAATGCTCAGACCCCGTGGCACATTCTCTACATCAAACCACCAAAAGGGCTCTCCAGATGTCCCAAAATTCACAATTCAGTACAATATTGGCAGAACATTAAAAGATCCCTTCAAATCTTACAAATGCCTGTATCTCATGCACCACTTTGGGAGAACCCTATATTCAATCTGGACCATAAAGCTCTTGAATGGCCCTCCTGGATAAAGGTGGGCATTCACAGTATACAAGACAATTTTGCAATAGGTCAAAATATCATGCTCTTTCAAGAACTTGTCATATGTTATAATTTACCGCAAAGGGATTTTTGGTGTTATCTTCAAATTAGGGATGTGCTCACCCATTACTTGTGATCTAATCCACACAAGGTAACAGCTACACAGGGTAACAGTATCATCTCTTGGTTAAAATTACAGAGGGTAGGGCAAGTACCTTTTATAGATGCCTGCGAAACTCAGGACCATCATCCACCAATGGTAGCAGAACAAAATGAGAGAATGAGCTTAATATATCTTTATCTGATCAAGAGTGGAAGGACTGCTGGCGCAGGGCCCACCTGGCATGTAGAGACATGAGGGCTCAACTTATATGACTAAAAATCTTACATTATTGGTACAGAACTCCCCTCTTTCTACACCAGATGGGAGTATTCCCTAATGATAGATGTTGGATATGCGACAAACACACTGACCCCCTCTCACATGTCCTATAGTTATGCCCTTTACTACAACCTTTTTGGGAGAAAGTCACTACTCTGTATCAAACAATTCTCCCTAAGAACTTTATAATCAATGAGCCCTTTGTTCTCCTGGGAGCCACATTACAACAGAGTACATGCCCTTCCAACATGCTGCATTGGGGCCTGGCTGCCACTATTGCAGCCAAAAGACTCATTCTTAGGAGATGAAGGAATACAGATGTATTCTCTTTTAATGAATGGCTCCAAACGGTAAGCTAAACTGCTTCTTTAGAGCGACTCTCCTTTTAGGCCATCAATAAGACACATTCATTTAACACTGTATGGGGCCCATTTCTCAAACTACAAGCCAGTAACAGATAAACAAATAACAATAAAAACTAAGGAAAAAATTATCATTACATGTAACTTCATTCTTATGTATATAGGCTAACACTGTATTATCACCTGGGTTATTACTGTGTTTCCTGCATGATATTATATGTTGCTCAGTGTGTATTAAGGTAATGTTTGTTTTAATGTCTGTAGTTAATGTACAAAATATTCAATAAAAAATTAATTTAAAACAATGGGTTGACCCCCACCAACTATTACAACAAACTTACAGTAGTTTAAAAAAGGAAATATGAAACTATAAAAGTCTCAACTGAAAAACAAAATATTGCATTAATTCACAGTTAGCTAAACCCTTCACCACAAAAGTGACTACAAAATTTGGCAGTTGAGTGCACATAAGATGGAGATGGCAAAAATTCACTGAAATAAACTTTCAGTGCTTCCACCCTGATGCCATTTTGGATGACTGTTTAAAACTATCCTACATGGTTTAAAGCAGATATCAACTGAGGTGTTTTTAATTAATATAGACATGAGAAATATAGAACTTTTAACAGCCTAGCAGTTGCTGATTTATTTGAAAAGGAGCATTCTCTGTGTGACTGCATTCTTCTCATGCTGTGGTACAGTAAGTTCCATGATGGCCACACGCATTCACTACCAGATTTGTGAAGTTGTTTTAAAGCAATGAACTCTAATCTTCTCAAACAAAACTCTGCTCAAGAGTGGAAGTTAATTAAACAATAGTGATCAAAATGGTGGGTGAGGAATCAATGGATTTAAGAAACTAAGAACTGGGCAAGTACATTTTGATTATGGTACAGATAACGATAAAAAAACAAAGCCTATTGGTGGTAAGCAAGATTAAAACCTACGTTTTCTCTGTTGTTTTAATCCCTCAGGTTCTTTTAATTACTGACAACCCACGTACCACAATAACAACTCTTGAGATGTAGAGATGCAGCGGCTGTGGGTTGTCTTACAGCAAAAGCCAACAGTGCAAGATCCAGTGTTAGAGATCTACGTCACCACAGACTGTGGGAAAAGGGCAGATCATTGCCAAGGTAGATGAACCCTGACTTTATCAACAAAGAGAATTACTTTTCTGTATCCACTTTCCCACTCATCTTGGTCAGTTACAGGACTGCAGCATCCATACTGCTTTTTCAGCTCTATAATTCAACATATAGTAGCATGATGAGAACCTACTGTCAAATATAAGGCACACCCTAGAATTCTAAAAGTAGTTGGTTACTATTAGAGTTGCTCAGATAGTGAGCTACTTACTCTGTTTGGCCCTGGCAGATACTTGGTCTATCAGGGAAGAACAGTAACACAATATAGATTTTACCCAGTTCTGGGCTTAAAAAATCACCTACTTTCCTCACATCTGCTGACAGCTTCCTTCACCTCCAGTAACACATCACAACAAACCACCTAACATTGCCAATCCCTCCTCCATCCCCAGTAAAATTATTCTGGAATCTGTCAGTGTTGGGCAAGTTACTTTTTCTATTGCTTTCTATTACTTTTGAAAACTTGTTCCAGAAAGCTCTGTGCAGTCACTAGCAAGGATGGAGAAGTACTGGAAGATGTAATACACCTTACAGTTACATTTACTTATGTCTTTTTATACAAAAGAAATACATAACTGTAACTGATTACAATTATTTGAAAGTAACTAGTAACTAACCTATTACTTTCAAAAACTGTAATCTGTTATAGTTATTTACTAATTTTGTATTGTTTTTGTATTAAAAGAAATAAGTAACGATAATTGTAAGGTGTATTACTTTTTCTAGTCCTTCTCCATCCTTGCTAGTGACTACACAAGGCTTCCTGGAACACGTTTCCAAATGTAATAGAAAATAATAGAAAAAGTAACTTGCCCAACACTGGAATCTGTTGGGATCATCCTTCTAGTAAACTCAAATCAGTGCTCTGGCCCGCTCCTAACTTTGTATACCACCAGATATTAAAGTAAGTCTTCTCTGACCCTCCTCACAATTGCTGTCACTCTGGTTAGTGCTCTCAAACTTTTAAGACATTTATTCCTTTATTTATGAGGTGATGTGGCCTTAGGCACAGAGCTTCAAATCTGGAAACCAAAGTTTGAATCTCATCACCAACTAGATGTTGAAACCTAAAGTAATGTGCTTAAGTGACTTGATACAAAATGTTAATTAAAAAAGAAACCTGAAATAAAATCATTTTATAGTTCAGTGCAAGTATTGATGCACATCACTCATTTCTGAACATTTGAAGAACATTTTTCACCTATAGCCTTCAAATATATGGAGGCAGTATACAGCAGTGGTTAAAGGCTCTGAGCTGCAAATTTGGAGACCTGGGCTTGAATCCCACAGCCCCCACTTGCATACTGTGTGACCTTGAGCAAGTCACTTAACTTCCCTGTGCTCCCAGGCCACACCTATAAACAAGCTTTCAGCTTAGTGTGTCTATCCTGGTTAAACAATTGAAAAGAAATTATTTGGGACATGATTTTCTGTGCCACCATGCCTGTGAAGGCCAGTGTGCAATTGTGACTGGCCTCTTGGACCATTTACAAGGCAGCTCCTGGCCCCAGTGCCAACCACCTAAAAGGACTTTTGCGGGCACTTAGAAGAGTTGCTACTCATGTTGTGCTTGGTTCTTTGGGGTCATAAAGCACTGGCCAGTTTTTGTGACCAATTAGCTTTGCTAGTTAGAATGAGAATCTGAAGCCTATAGGTGAAGAAAAGTTATTGCTATAGAAACAAGTGATATGCTTCAATATTTGCACTGCACTGTAAAATGATTTTTGTAGAAAGCCTAAGTTGGGATTGCAAATATGACCACTGATGAGGATTAGGCAAAGAACATATTGTGGAATTATTTCACATTAAACTAGTTAATAAAATAGCATGTTTTCTTACTTAATAAATTTCAACAGTTTACTTCAACTTTATTTCTTGGTAAAAGTATATTTTGCAAAGTGTTCCCTGGCAGTCAGTGAGGCACAATAATCCATTATTGTCACATTTTTTGCAAATGAATAGAAGCCTCTGTCAGTCTATGCACTGGCATCTGAAACACTGCCTAACCTGCTCCCGAGACCCTTCAGTGTCCCTAGTGGCTGCTTATATCTGTAACTCCAGAAGTGTTCCCTGCATTGCCATTCCTGACCTCTGGAGCCCTGCAAGGCCATTTTGTAGCTATCACCATGGATCCTGATCTCATGATCACAGACTGCACTGCTCCCATCTCCCAAGGGCATTTGTTTCTGTCACCATCATTGCAATCTCTGACTTTGGGAATATTGAGTGTACTGCACCCAGCAGCTCAGTGCCCATTGCTACCATATGTCTCTATAACCACAGCATTGTTCTGGCTCCTAAGAGTGCAATGGAAAGATTGTAGTGCCCTCCTATCCAAAGAGTGCCCTGTCAGCAGCTTTAATGAAGAGACTGTCAGAGCCAGGGTTATCCAGCCTGACAATTTACCCCATTTCAGTTTTTTAAGGCTAAGCCAATTGAACTAAAAGGTCATTTTCAATGGTGTCCTCCGGCATACTTATACAACAAAATATAAAAACATTAAATATTTATGTTACAAAAGTAAAAAACATGGAAATGCCTATTGTAATAAATCCGACCCTTAATATGAGCAGCTCCATGCAAAGGCAGGATGGGACCCTGAAAACTATTCAATCCACAGTCCTGGCTCTTCCCTTTGAAGGGAAGAGATAGATTGGACTGTTTAGCCTATGAGGAACATACACCAGTCAAATAATCAAAGTAGGATGCTCTGTCACTCATTAACAGAAAATATATTTTATTAGAGCTCTCAGACCACCATTTGACTGGTGTTTCATGACATAATTTGTCTCTTTTTCAAAGATCCCAGACCCGATTTTAGAAGGTTAGAGTGGTACTGAAAGGGCTAGTGCTGTGCTAACTGGAACTAGCAGATCTGTGGGCAGAGGCACTATTAGAGGAGCCCACAGTGTGGCAATCACCTCTGCACCCATGCAAATGAAGAAACCTACTTGCATAGAGGGCACGGTGGTGTATTTAGTGGATTTTGGAGGAGGTAAAGGGCTGCCATCCCAATGCTGTTTACCATTTCTAACCCCTTACCCATAACAACCTGCACACTGGTGTATAACCCCACCCCCCAAAAAAAGCACTGGTGTCAGTGACTCTCACCCCTTCCAGATTTGATTCATGAAAATAAGAATACCATTCTCTGATAGTCTAGTGGTACCCTCTCCCCTGATCCCCCATTTAAATAATTAGGAGCTCCCTGTTTGTCTTGTGGTACCCCTACCACCCTGATCCCCATTAAGATAATTATGAACTCTGTGGTAGTCCTATGGTACCTTCTCCCACCCTAATCCCCATTAAAATAATTACAAACTTCCTGGTAGACCAGTGGTACCCCATTCCACCCCAATCTCCATTACAACACTGACACGCTCCAGTGCCTGCAAGTTATGGAACACCACCAGCCCACTTGGAGGCCCTAGCTATAGGATCGGTACCACTGGAGTCATGGAAAGGATCTCACTTAGTTTTATTTGACCTAGTACTGCAGTTTGACCTGGTACTGCAGTGCATGACCCCAAAAATTCCTCACTAACCTTACACCCTCTCCCCCACTGCCTTTAGACGTATACTGCTCATATGAAGGTGCACTCCAGCTATACCCATCAGGGCTCCTTACTACCTTCCCTCAAGTGTGTGACTCATCTACCCTTACCTAGGTGATATACTCTAGAGTGGGGCAGTGTGCTAGATACTGTGTTTCTTTGCTTAATTTCTTTGCCTCCCTGGTACCACCAAGTGCAATGTTTGCTGCTTTTTCTTGGGAATCTACCAGGGATACTGTCTAGTTGTACACTCTAAAGCTGATCTGAGGCCTTGCATTACCTCGTGATGTTTGATCTGTTTTGGAATGGCTAAACATGTTCCTCAAATTGGCTGAGCTCTGACCCTTGGAACCCTACTGCTTCAGGTCATTTTGACCGGACTGGTCCAAATGGTTTTCTGCACAGTTATTCCTGAGGTTCTTCATGTTACATTTGCTGTGTTGGTACGCACTGCTCTGGTTTTTTGTTTCATTATTGAGCTGTATACAGTTAATGGGTTCACTATATGTTTCATGCTCACTGTCAGAAAGTAAACAACAAAAGTTAGGTACATGTGAGGTTATACAGTACAGTTATGTCCAGGGTACCTTGATTCAAGATGGCCCCTTCTCCACTCAGTCCTACAGTGCATGAGTTCACCCTATCAGTTCATAACCAGAATTACAGGTTATAAATTACCACAGTACACTGCATAAACTGGAATATTAGAGGACTGAACTCTCCTATTAAGAGAAAGAGATTCCTCACTAGATTAAAATCCCTCAAAGTGCACATAGCCTCATACCAAGAAACTAAACGTAGCCCCATTAAAGCTGTTAAACCATGCAGGGAGTGGGTGAGCAGTGTTGGGCAAGTTACTTTTTCTATTACTTTCTATTACATTTGGAAACTTGTTACAGGAAGCTCTGTGCAGTGACTAGCAAGGATGGAGAAATACTAGAAAAAGTAATACACCTTGCAATTATAGTTACTTATTTCTTTTAATACAAAAATAATACAAAAATAATAAATAACTATAACAGATTACATTTTTTGAAAGTAATGTGTTAGTTACTAGTTACTTTCAAATAATTGTAATCAGTTACAGTTATGTATTTCTTTAGTATAAAAAAGACATAAGTAAATGTAACTGTAAGGTGCATTAACATCTTCCAGTACTTCTCCATCCTTGCTAGTGACTGCACAGAGCTTTCTGGAACAAGTTTTCAAAAGTAATAGAAAGTAATACAAAAAGTAACTTACCCAACACTGTGGGTGGGCTTACAGAAGCATCGTTGTGCCACCTCCTCACATGCTGGCGTTTCCATCTTTGTGCACAAGGCTCTGAAATGGAAAGTTCTCCAGAATCCCTCTGATACTGAAGGCCAATGGGTGGTTGCTAAATTTGACACCCTTGAAGACTCCTTCTTGTAGAAAACATATATACTGTAGCTACAATACTGACAATCTTGTACCCTCCCATGAGCTAAGCAATTCTATATCTGGCATTTGGGATCCCTCCACCCCAGTATTACTTGGAAATATTTTAACATAGCTCTTAAAACAACCATGGACTACTCCACTGGGGCCCAGAGCCACATGTTAAAGCCCTGGTATTTATGAAATCCATGATGGCTGAATACCATCTGACTGACATACGACACCTTCAACACCCCCAGGAGCTAGACTATACTTGCTTCCCTGCCACTTACTGCACCTCAAGTAGGAATGACCTCTGGCTATCCTCCACATGTGTCATGCAGGCTACTTTGGAGACTACCATTGCCCCATTGAACCTCTCAGACCATGCTCCGATTACCATGGTGACGGTCTTGACTGGATTCCCTGTTATTGCTAGATCCTAAACTCCATGAGTGGATTGGAGAAAAACACTCTCATATTCTAAGGCAACTAATGTTGGGAATACTAGTGTCACTACATTGTAGGAGGCTTTTAAAGCCATCATGCATGGTGGTATTACGGGCTACACTGCATATTGCACGCATCTAAAACAAGACTGAACAAAAAGCACTGGAGACCCAATTGGAGGAGAAAGAAAAACAATACAAAGCAGGGAATGGCTAACATAGGTATAAATCTGTGCTCACTCAGATGGCACATCTTAGAATGCAGCTCAACACTCTCCATGCAGAATGCTGAACTTGCTGTCTTAAGAACAAAGCATCACTATTAAGATAGGGAGAGGGTGAGGAAGGCTGGCAAGCAGCTTTCCTATCGTTGAGATAAGCAGAAGGTTGACTGGCATATACAGGCCATGAGGAATAACCAGGGCACCTTAACCACAAAGCAGGAGATAATTGATAAGATTGTGGCAAATTTTTACTGTGACTTGTATAACTCCAAGGGCCCCCTTAACACCTTTCACCTGGATACCTTCCTTTCAGATCTCCCCCTGTCTCAGCTGACAGAAGCCCAGAAGCTTAGCGTAGAAGCCCTTCTCTCTACCCCTGAAACTGCAGTGGCCATTGGCAGTTTAGTTCCCCACAAGTCCCTGGATAGTGATGGCTCTCCAGTACTGTTTAATCAGTTGTTGGGGGATGTGGTCTCACCCATATTCTTAATGGGGTATCTGAAGTGGTATATCAACAGTCTGCACTTCCCCCTCCAGGCAGGAAGCAATAATTACAGTAATCCAAAAGGAAGGAAAAAATGTCACAGCAACAGCCAACTATAGGCCTATCTCTCTTATTAATCGGGATGCCAAAATACTGGTGAAATCCTCAGCCTCTAGACTGGAAAAAAGTTTTCCTCCCTCATACCTCAATCCCAGGTGGGGTTTGTGAAGGGACAATAAAGGAATAATGCATGACAGGGTGTGTGCCATGTTGGGATAAAGCCACACCTGTGGGGGTTGGGTACGAGGCCTCAGGCGTGGCGTTATCCCAAACGACACACACCCTGGAATGCATTATTCCTATTATACAATGGCTTGTTGTTATATATAAAATAAAAAAATAATTTCAAAGAATGCTTTTATTAATGTGGAAAAATATTTTTGTTTCTTAAGGAGATGCAAAAAAAAAGAAGCTCTAGCTCCAAAAAATCATCTACAGGTTCGCAGTGCCGAGACTAGACCTGTGGCATCATGCTGGGATAACGCCATGGGTCCAGCCCCAAACTAACCAATCACAGTCCAAGATTCTTTCTTGCCATTGTATAATTAAGCAATAATGCACAACAGGGTGTGGTATATGGTACAGGATATCATCACCTGGTGGTTGGGCACGAGGCCGCAGGCCGAGTGCGTCCAATGACCCGAGAAGTGATGATATCCCACGATATACCACACCCTGGAGTGCATTATTGCTATTATGAACAGGAACACAAGTTTTAGCAGTAAAAAAAAAATAAAAATCTTTTAAATCGTTCTGAAAATGTGTTTTGTGAGGTGTTGGAGGAGTACCTTTTAATAAAATAGTTCCTGGACAGGTCTGAACAGCAGATGGCACTGTTGTAAGTTGAGTTATGGAGGAGTGCACTGTAGGTCTCTCTCAAAACCTAATCTGTGGCAAGAAGGAAGTAGCAGTGTAAATGGGAAGAATGCATATCTTCCAGAAAGTCATCTGGAAATGTGAAACTGTCACTTGGACGGCTGTACTGTTTTAAAAAAAAAAAGTCATGGGTCAGTTTTGGATCCTTTACTGTTTTTTTTTTTAAAGATGCTCGCGTCAAGGCGCGACCTCGCCATTCTGCCCTGTAGATACAATTGGACATGCTGTGCGACTGCCACCTAACGCTATGTTTCTGTGGGGAATGGACCTGCAGGATGTGGAGGATGTTTGGGCAGCTTGGTCGTTGTCCTTCCCAACTCCCAGCGCAGTTCGCTTTTGTTTTTTATTCAAACAGCGGCGACTACCGGTGTGGGGACAAGGAACACTTGCTGTAAGTGAGGAGGCTGGTGACGGAGGTTTTGAAGCCGTGATGATGTAGCCCGATATCATCACAGCTTCGACAACCTCTCGGCCAATCGGCTTCCTCCATTTACGATCACCGGTTCATAATTAAGTTTTGATCACCTCAGAGGATTGTTCTCTCTCATGTTGGTTGCTAGCTCTGCCCTCACTCCATCAGCAGCAGTGGCTTCCTTGCCTTAAATTTCTTCCTGTCTTGAAGGTATACCATATGCGATAATGACCAAGAAGGTGTTTTGACCTCTGTTAGGTAGATGGATTGAGGCATTGTATATGCAACCAATGACCAGATTCCTCAAAAACTCACCCTTGACACCCCCATTATAAATATCAGCAGACAAAATGATAATGTTCCTGAATATACTATACTGACTTGCCCGTTTGGTAGTAGACATTCCTGAAAACTATTGTAATTTCATAAAAAAAGAATACTTTAGTGGGGGACTTTCTATGGGAGGGTAAACCACCTTCTTTTAGCAGGGTGAAACTGTGAGTACTTTAGCAGAGGGGTGGTTGGAACCTGCCTGCATTTCAGGCTTACTACATAGCATTTTGGCTGGCACAGACATTAAGATGGTTAGAGCCACCTTGGATTCCCCATCCCCCTGGCTAGCATTAGAAAAAGCCCTGCTGGTAGAACTCACCCCAGCTGTTTATCCATATGTGACAGTCCCCAAAAGGGTAGGGGACTGAGCCATAATATCCACCTCCATAAAATTCTGAAAAAGTTAGGCTCACTGACCAAAATGGCTAAATCTCTATTGAGTTTTCCCTTCTGTGGCATAACCCTATCTTACTCAGAGGTTGGGAAGATCTCTATTGGAAATCATGGGAGACACAGTGTTTAAGGAGATTTTCAAATCTATTCCAACCCAATGTCACCACTTGGACACTTTCAGGAATCCCCAACCCCATTATGGCCTCCCACAAATAGATTTTTGGAGCCTTTTGCAAATATGCAGCCTGTTAACTCCCTTGCTTAAGGCGGCACACTCTTAAGTCAGCTCTCTCAGCTCCTTTCTGATTTCCTCATGGGCAGCAATCAATCAGGGGAAGGTGGAAAATATAGAGAACGTTCATAGATGACATTCCTGATCCCTCTCTTGCAGCCAATGGGAAGTAGGAGTACTCTTCACAAATTATTATACCTGTTGAAGGATGATCCAGGCTATGAAAGCTAATAAACATTGCCTGTCCAGACAGAAGATGCTTACTGATCCCAAATTAGGTGATGCACTATTGATATAGAACCCCTGCTCAACTCATATTCCTGGGCCTCTTCTGACACTTTCACATGATAGGTGCTGGAGGTGCCAAGCAACTGGAGCTGACCTCCTTCATATCTTATGGTACTGCCTCATGATAAGCCCTCTATCCCCACTTCAGGCACTTGGGTTAATATCCCAATACTAACACTGCAGTGCAGCATGAGAAGGGTGCTACACTCCTGAGGTGCCGTCTTTCAGATGAAACATTAAACCCAGGTCCCATTTGCCTGTTCTGGTGGTAGTTCAGGTGGATGTTAAAGATCCCATGGCACTTCTAGAAAAGAACAGGGGAATTTCCCCAGTGCCCTGGCCAAATTTCTCCCCATTCACTAAAATACCACCAACAGCTTAATCTGGTTCAAAGTCAGTTGGCATTCACCTGTATCCCCTTCCCCCGGGTCATGCCTGAAAATAAGCAGGATTTTCCTACTGCACTTACCCAGTCAGCAAAAACTAAATAACTAAAAAATAAATAAAAATAAATAAATAAAAAGCCATTTCAGTGACCAGCTGCAGGTCCACTGTATGCAGATATCGGGACTCCAGTGCACAATGTCACCACAACTTTATCTAGTAGGACTGGCATCCTTAATCCTCACATTCCAGACTCCACCATCAGGTGGCTGGTGATGGAGGGGACAGAGGAAAAACATCTACTACTCCAGCAGTGGAGGTCGGTAGATATTTCCTCAGTTCAGGAATGGTAGGCGGCAGTCAGGAGTCAAGTTATTTTAGCTAGAATGTCTCATATGGTCTGTGAAACAACTTATACCAAGATATGAGGGGCCCCTTTCTGTCATCCCCTTCTATATCTGACTCCCTCTCAAATCCTCTATGGGGAAAAGATCAGTTGAAGCCCCCTTGATGTGATGCAAACAGGGGCTACTCTGAAGCTTTGTTGATATACTGATGATAATATGGGACATAGTCATCCCCCTTTTCTTTTTCTTATGCCATCCTGTCCCCCTTCTCCTTCTCTCCCTCCCTCCTTCCTCTGTTAATCCCCTCCTATGGCTCCAGACAGGGTGCACATCCTAAGGATGGTCTCTGGCTGGCACACTCCAGGTGCCCCCCCCATTTGTTGACATCCTTTTATGCTGTATTTTGATCCCTCGACCCCATACAGTCACAGGGATATCAATATGATGGGCTTTGTGAGCACCCTAATGGCCCAGTCATTAGTATGGTAGAATATAGTGCTTCACTATTACAGAATGTAACTCAGATTATTTGAACTCTTGTATTAACTTATGTACAAAGCATTTCTGAATATGATTTTACATACCCTATATAGGTACTTTCAATAAATGTGTTATGCACATCCTTATTGTCTTTAATGTTTACTAAACACTGTGGCATACATTGATGCTGTTGTGTTCAATTCTGTTATGGCTTTGTTTTATGAGCCTGAAACTATCAATAAAATGAGTTATCTACAAAAAAAAGCAATACTGATGTGCACTCTGGTAATCCAGTGGTGCCCCCTTTCTCACTGATCCCTGTGATACCACTCATAACCCCCCCCCATCCCCCTGGACCACCTTCTCAGGAGCCACCCCTTCCTCCAGTCATCTGTCCTGACTCACTAACCACACCAGTTCCTCTGGCAGAGCTGGAGTTTGTTACCAGCACTGACAATTGTTAAAGGCCAATCAGATCTCAACCCAGCACCGATGGGACCTGTTTTTCCTTGCCAAGGAGCCCCCCCCCATCAGTGTCAAGAATACACCTGAACTCATTCCCAACCTCCATCTGATTTGCCAGTCTGTTCCTGCTGGGGGCTTTGCCACACCTAGAAGTAAGAAGCACACACTACTGATGCTGGTTTGAGGGACTCTGGGACTAGTGTACTGGGGGCCAAAGGTGAGGACTGGAGAGGCCATCATCCAATGTATCAGATGTACCAGTGTAGCATTTCTGACTTTTCTTCACCTGCCCTTCCACATGCTCATGTGCTCGGTGGCTGGACTGGGGAGATACCTAATTGTATGTGGTTGCCAATGGTATTTCAGTCACCTCAACTGTGCCACCATCAGGAACCATTCCAGAGTGGTGCATCACAGCAAGCTCCCTGCCATTGGGAGGAGAGTGTTCATGGGATGCTCTTTAGCTTTCCCTACTGGCCTTTACTCCTGATATCTGGGCTCATTTGCCAGCATGCCACAGTTATTCCTCATCACTCAACACCACAGAGCAGACCTTCTAGAACATTTAAACTGCCAAAATGATCATTACTAAATAACAAAAATGTTGTATTCAAATTATTTACTTACATTTCAGAAAGTGCATAAGCTTGAGGTGCAACCTAAATATAGCCTCCAGAAAGGACCCCAAAGCATTTTGTACCTGCTCAGGTACTTTCTCAAGGGGAATGAAAAGCACACTCAGGTATGTTGATTAAACAGTCTAGTGAGGGTGACACCATCTAATCACCTAGAGCTACTTAAAGTGATAATACTAAATGTGAGAAAATCATTACAAAAACACATCCCATAGATGAATACTAACTATAAAAGCAAAATATACCTAATTACACTAAACCAAATACGAAGATAGATTAAAAAAAGTTGCCAGTTACTAGTTGTCAAACCCTGCATCAGTTGTACTTGGTTCAATTCCCACCACTCTGATTTCAAACAACAGCATTATATGTGTGTTATAATTTATGCTGTGATTATTTAGGTCCATAAAAAGCAAAGTCCAGAACTGTTTATGTCCATTCTCAACCAGAGGAACATTTAGCTTCTATTCTTCTGTGACAGGACTCTCTTCTTGGTGTATCTTGGCTCAAAAAGATCATCAACTTGCATGATAACTTGGAAACATGTCTCATAAGTCAGATGCGTCATATAAGTATGGTAACATAAGAAACAAGGGAAAGAAAAGGGAGAGGTCAGTATAATGCAGATAGAAAATACACTTTTCTATCAGTAGTCAAAAACTGGTTTAATAACAGGAATCCATGTCACGATGAAACCAGAAGAATAACAGGAGGGATGCTGGGGAGGAACCACAAAATCAAACCAGTATCTTTACTTAGCATAGGTAGTTCCAGCAAACACACTGACCACTTCTAAAAATACAGATTATTGCAATATGTACATATATAGCAGCAAAATAACATACAGATTGTATAGTCCCAGCAAACACAATTACAACAAATGTGTGTGAACAAATACCCATCACGTATCATGTTTGCTATGGAGCTTACTACAGACATGGGGCTCAATTTTCAAAGGGCTGCTAGATTGGTGTATGATGCACTGATCCCTGGCTATAGCAAGCTCCAGGTGCACCAGGGTCCCTGCACCCAATTTTAGTACAAAGGGGGTCCCTGCACCAAAGTCCCAAGAGTTGCCAGAGTCAGACTGTTGTTGCAAAGATTTGGCATACTGGAGGTGTTTGATGGAGGGTCCTGTCTAGCCCCCCCTGCCAGGTACAATGCCACTCCATACCCATGATGTTGGGGGGGGGAGTCTGGGAGGTCATGGAACAGGGCAGATGGACCTGTGGGATGCCATAGTGGGCAGCAGGGGCACGGCACCTATGGCAGGGTACACAGGTGGCAACTGAGCAGACATGCCCTGGACAGGTGTACAGACCCACTAGGACAGGGTATTCCCTGATAGTCAAGTACTGACCTGACTCTTTCCCTGACCCCCAGGTTCCAACTGCCCTGGCAGCTGTCCCTGAGCCTACACAGTTCCCAAGAATGTAGTCGGGTGTCAGCATGGCTCTGCCTGTACTGGTCCTACACAGTGGCATACAGTGGCAGAAACACAGCTGCACTGCTATATTTTCTGCCGGGCCATGTGTCCTGCTGTCCACCAGATATCTGTCTGGCATCTGCCTATTGGGGTGCCCTCACACCATGCTGTAGCCACAGTGGTACCTGTACCTGCTGTATGCCAGCACACAGCAGGCTGCTCAGCAGGGGAATGTTGCAGTGCCCAGGGTACATCCCCATTCACCAACTGTACCTAGTACCGTACAGCCATTGCCTACCACCACATGCTGGGAAATGAGTAAGCTCCGGGACAGGTGCCAGGGCTGGTGGCACCTGGGGGTCTAGGATAGAGTCTGTTCTTGACTACCAGGGAGTACCCTGTCCTAGTTGGTCTGTATACCTGTCCAGGGCACATCCTCCCGGTGCCACCTGTGTATCCTGCCACAGTCACCATGCCCCCACTGCCTACTATGACACCCTCACAGGTCCATCTGCCTTGTTTCACATCCTCGCAGGCTCCTTCCCCACTTGGCTCACTCCAGACCTCTGGTGCAGGGCTGTTAGACCAGCTCATGGCTGGTCTAACTGCATTCCTGACTTGCAGCCATGGCATGGCTTCCAGAATCCCAAATATGGGGATACTGCAGCCCTGCCATTGTGCAAGGCCCCCTTACGACTGATGCACCACCACTCCTTGTGCAGGGGTGGCACAGGGCAGGTTGGGTACATGACATCCAGATTTCAACACAACCCACATTCGAAAATCAGCATTGCTGCAATATTTAGTGCAAGGTACATAGGTGATGTGAGGTACACAGGTGATACAGAAAAATGTATGAGGTGTATATGTATCAGGTGAGGTGAGGTATACATGTGATACAGAAAATGTAAGAAAGAAAGGAAACAAGAGGGGGAGAAGAAAGATGGAAGGGCTTGCTGGCAAATGCTAGGAGCCTGGGGAATAAAATGGAGGATTTAGGGGCCATAGTAGTGGAGGAGAGACTTGAGCTGATAGCTGTCACAGAGACGTGGTGGACAGACAACCACAATTGGGAGGTGGTTATGCCGGGGTACAGTCTCTTTAGGAAAGATAGGAAAGGGAAAAGGGAAGGGGGTGGCATTATATGTAAAAGAAGAGATAAGGACAATGGTTGGTCAGGAGGATCAGGGTCCAGTAGAGATACTATGGGTCACATTAACCAAGACGACAGAGGAGGCAATACATGTGGGGGTGGTGTACAGACCACCAAATCAAGTGAAGGAGGCTGACAGGGAGATGTTCATGGCAATACAAAAGATGACAAGAAAAGGGAAACTCTGCTGGTGGGGGATTAAATCTACTAGAAGTAAAATGGGAGATCCAAACAGCAGCATCAGATAGGAGCAGGGTGTTACAAAAGTCCATTCAGGAGGCATTCCTTCAACAACTTGTCAGGGACCCAACTAGAGGAGAAGCACTTTGGACTTAATAATGACTAACAGGGACAGTATAGATGAGGTAGAGGTGGGGAAAAATCTTGGGGACAGTGACCACAGAATGGTCAGGTTTAGTATTAGGACGGGGATAGAAACAAGTCAAACCCTCACCAGAGTAATGGACATCCGGAGGGCAGATTTTAAGACAATGAAGGGAATTTTCAAGAGGGACATGGCAGGAAAGGAGAACCTAGAGGACATCGAGGAACTGTGGGTGGTAATTAAAGGGGGAATCTTGAGGGCAAAGGAGCAATGCATAAGGAAGGTGGGTAAGAAAAAACATAGAAGTAACATAGAAACATAGAAACATAGAATTTGATGGCAGATAAGGACCACTTGGCCCACCCAGTCTGCCCATTTCCCTACCTGATGGATAAGCTGCAGATTCTAGTTAATCAACAGCTTACTTCCTCCTGCACCTCACTAGAATTGCCTTATGCCTGTCCCATGCATTCTTGAATTCTCCCACTGTTCCTGATTCCACAACCTCCTCAGGAAGGCTGTTCCATGCATCCACAACACTCTCTGTGAAAAAATACTTTCTAACATTTCCTCTGAGCCGTCCCCCCTCTATCTTCAAATTGTGCCCCCTTGTTCTTGCACATCTTGTCTTCTGAAAGATACTACCCTCTTGTACCTTGTTAATTCCCTTAAGATATTTGAAAGTTTCTATCATGTCCCCCCTCTCCCTCCTTTCCTCAAGGGTATACCTATTAAGCTGCTTTAGTCTCTCCTCGTATGTCTTCTGGTGCAGACCTTGCACCATTTTGGTTGCCCTCCTCTGAACAGCCTCCACTCTGTCTATGTCTTTGTGGAGATGGGGTCTCCAGAATTGCATGCAGTACTCCAGATGGGGTCTCACTAACTGTCTGTAGAGAGGGATAACAACTTTGTGTTTTCTACTGTTAATGCCTCTCCCTATGCATCCCAGTATCCCCCCAGCCCTCCTTACTGCCTTCTCACATTGCTTGCCCACCTTTAGGTCATCTGATATAATTACTCCTAGGTCTCTTTCAATTTTTGTTGTTGTTATTAACTCACCCCCCATTGTGTACTCTTCCCCTGGGTTTTTGTTTCCCAGATGCATTACCTTTCACTTCTTTGCATCGAATCTGAGCTGCCACGTATTTGACCATTCCTCCAACCTTGCCATGTCCCTTTTCATTCTTTCCACCCCACCTTGTGTATCAACCCCGTTGCAGATCTTTATGTCATTTGCAAAGAGGCATACCTTTCCTTCCAGGTGCTCTCCAATGTCACTTATAAAGATATTAAAGAGGACCGTCCCAGTACCGAACCCTGCGGTACCCTGCTAGTTACCCTCCTTTCTTCACTGTGGACTCTGTTTACTATTACCTTTTGCATTCAGTTGTCCAGCCAGTTTTTATCCAGGCTACCACCTTGGGACCCACTCCAAGGCTGGCTAACTTGTATATTAATCTTTTGTGTGACACTGTGTTGAATGCCTTGCTAAAATCTAGGTAGGCCATATCCACAGCCTCTCCCTGGTCTACTACTTTGGTCACCCAGTCAAAGAAATCTATTATGTTCATCTGACATGACCTTCCTGCTGTGAAACCATGCTGCCTTGGGTCCTGTGCCCCACTGGCCTAGGTACTCAACAATTCTTTCCTTCAGAAGTGATTCCATCATTTTCCCTACCACTGAAGTCAAACTAACTGGTCTGTAGTTTCCTGCCTCTGCCCTGCTCCTACTTTTGTGAAGTGGAATCACATTTGCCCTCCTCCAGTCCTCAGGTACCACTCCATCCTCCCATGATTTGTTAAAGAGAGTAGTCAGTGGTGTTACTAGTTCTACCCTTAGTTCTTTTACTATTCTTGAGTGAATCCCATCAGTTCCCATTGCTTTGTCCACCATCAGTTTCAAGAGTTCTTTCAAAACCCTTTCTTCTGTGAATGGACTGGTATCGACCCCCCTATTCAGAGTTTCTCCCTTGTTTGGTTTAGGCACCTCCCCCTCCTCATCTGTTGTGAATACTGTGCAGAAATATTTGTTCAGTATCCCTGCTTTTCATTGTTACCCTTTACCCACATTCCCTCCCCTTTATTAAGTCTCTGTATCCCTCCCTTGGTCTTTCTTCGCTCACTAATGTACCTATAAAAAGTTTTAACCCCCTTCTTAACAGAGTTGTCTATCTTTTCTTCAGTTTGTGCCTTTGCTATTCTGACTGCCTTCCCTACCTCCTTCTGCTTTAACTGATAAAGTTCTCTGTCCTGCTCCTTCTGTGTTTCCTTATATTTCCTGAATGCTATCCTTTTCTCCTTAACTGTCCCTGCCACCTCTTTTGAGAACCATAGTGGTTTTTTCCTTCATTTTGTTTTATTGATTTGCTTCACATAAAGGCTTGTTGCCTCAGCGGTGGCTGTTTTGATTATTCCCCATTGTTCCTCCACCCCTCCTTCTTGCCCATTTTTATTTATTTATTTAGATTTTGTTGACTGGGTAAGTGCACTAGACAAATCCTGCCTATTTTCAGGCATGATCCGGGGGACATTTGCTAGTGCTTTTCTAAGGCACTATCTCATTTTCCCAAAGTCAGCCTTCCTAAAGTCTAATACTCTTGTTTTTGTATGGCTTGACTCTATGGCAGTGTTTATTGTGAACCACACTGTTTGGTGGTCACTTGTCTCAGATGGCTACCCACTTCTAAATATGAGATCCTTTCTCCTTCCCCATTTGAGAGTACCAGGTCTAAGATTGCTCCTTCCCGAGTGGGTTCCAACACTAGCTGTCTGAGGCATGCCCCTGTAGGGCATCAAGAATGACCCTGCTCTAGGATGTGCCTGCAGCAAAGGTACTCCAGTTAACATCTGGCATATTCAGGTCCCCATCAACAATATCTCCCCTTTTTCTGCCATTTTAAGGATGCCTTCTATTATTTCCTTGTCCATTTCCTCCCCCTGAGATGGGGGTCTGTACACAACTCCCATGCAGATTGTGGTGTCATTTCCTGTCTCCAGGGTGACCCATAGTGACTCATCAACTTCCTATTTACTCTTTAGTTCTGTTGCTTTAATCCCTTCCCTTATATAGAGAGCTACTCCTCCTCTTTACCCACCTGTCCCTCCTGTAGACTGTGTATCCTGGTATGTTGACTTCCCACTCATGGTTCTCTGTGTACCATGTTTCAGTGACTGCCACAATATCCAGGCATCCTCTTCCATTAAGGCCACTAGTTCAGGGAGCTTGTTGCACAGACACGGCATTGTTACTCATCACCTTCCATTTATTTTTATGGCCTTACCCTTTTAGCCCCATCCCTGTCCTTAACACCTTTTCTGCATTTATCCCTGTCCTGCTCCTACAGACTCTCTGCCTTGGTGTTTACCTCTCTAACTACTGCACTTTGTGGGGAGGCTGGGATTCCTCTGCTCCTATTCAGTGCCTCCCCCCTTGGGTAGTTTAAATGCTTGCCAATGAAGCATTTAAACCTGTCACCTAGGATTCTGGATCCCTTCCCGGACAGATGCAGACCATTGCACCTGTATAAGTCTGCATCCCTCCAGGTGGCTCCCCAGTCCCCAGTGAAGCCAAAACCCTGAGCTACACACCAGCTTTTCAACCATTCATTGAATCCCATGGTGCAGAATACCCTAGCATGATCCTTGCCATAGACAGGCAGCACCTCCGAGAAGGTTACCATACATGCTACTTGTCTAAGGCCCCTTCCCAACTCCACAACTCCTTTTGCACCACTCTGATCCATTTACAGCCAGGTCATTTGTCCCTAGGTGGACAATGACATCGAGCTCCCTCCTACATGCAGCTGCTCCCACAATCCTGAGGATTTGCTTCCTGTCCCTCCAAGCCATGGCGCGAGGCAGGCACCTTACCTCCCTATCCCCTTCCTCTCCCATGTCTACCCCCTAATGATTGAGTCCCCCACCAGGAGTTGTTTCCTTCCCCTGTGGGGTCTTGTGCCACCCTCCTGTGGGTCTCCTTTGTGGAGGTTCCCAACATTCTCCTTGGTCTCCACTGCAGGTGCCTCCATAGAGAAACCACTCTTTGCCAGAACAGCATATGAACTGTGGAGAGCTACAACTGGAGGGATGCACCTCTGTTCCACTACCTTCTTCCTCCCTGAGCCCACCTTGGTCCAACCACTCCTGTTTCTTGGCAACCTCTGCGGTAACAGTGGTGGCCCTGGTGGTCCCTGGGTGGAGGAAGAGGTTTCACAAATCCTAGCCAGGTCAGCCTGGAGATGGGCAACCTCCTCCCTCAGACCAGATAGGTGCCTGCAAACAGGGCAGCATTGCAGCCTCCAGAATGTCTCCTGGAACACTGCTGCTCAACAGCCATTGCACTGCACCACTCCCATCTTGACTTATTTTGTATCCTCTCTCCTGTTGCTTTGTATGCTTATTGTCTCCTCCCTTTATGTATTTTTACACTTACTTTCCTACTGCCTATGTGCCCTTACAACTCTCACCTTTCCTGTTCTGGGACAGGAACTTCCTGTAGTCTTCGGTGGTCTCCTTCCTCCGTGCTTGGATTCAGACCTCCAGCAGCCAGGGGGGGATAAATATATATATTTTTTTTAGGTTCCTTCAAGGTTGCTGAAACTATTGTGTCTCATTGATCTTTCCCTTCCTACTGCCAAACAGGAAGTTCCTGTTGTCAGTCAAATTCAGTGGTTATAAAACTAGAACTGGCTTTGGGTGGAAGGGTGGAGGGGTGGGAAGGAGGGAAACTAATAAAAAATCTGTAGTTCTGGACTTCTGTTTCTTGCTCTGCAACCAGTTCTCTTCTGCTAGAAACAGCCAGAAGCTGTAATTGGAGACAGCTGCTTTTGTACACCTAAGCTGCTAAGCCACACCCCAATTAGATTCACTCTCTGCTCTCAGTAAATTAAGGTGATACTGCCCCCTTCCTCAGAAAAAACACTTTTTTTACTTAAATGAGACCCCCTTCTTCTAATAAAGTATCTGCTTGCTTAATCCAAACAGGTACTACTCCTGCTGAGACAGAAGTGAATAATTAGTAAAAAATCTGTAGCTCTGGACTTCTGTTTCTTGCTCTGCAACCAGTTCTCTTCTACTAGAAACAGCCGCTCTTGCTCTGCAACCAGTTCTCTTCTGCTAGAAAAAGGCACTTTGTAGTAGGCCAAGTAGGCCACTTTGGTTCACTAAAGAGGTAGCAGGATCAATAAGGGAAAAAAGAAAGCCTTCAGGGCACACAGAGAAACTCAAGAAAGACAGGAGAGGGAAGAATACAGAGAAAAGCTTTGGGTGGCAGGGAAAGCAGTCAGGAGAGCAAAATCAGAGATGGAAGAGAGAATACTAAGGGAGGCCGGAGAGGGGGGACAAAAAGATTTTTAGATACATTAGAGAGAAAAGAAAATGCAAACTGGGAATAATGAGACTTAAGGGGGGCGATCAAGAAGGATGAAGAAAAGGAAGACATGCAAAACAGGTACTTTAGCGCAGTCTTCATGATCAAGGAGGAGGGATGGGGACCAGTACTGAGGGATAGAGGGAAGGAGGGTGGGTAGGTGGACAAAAGTCCTTTTACAGTAGGTACTGTAGGGTATTAAAAGAACTAGTCAAATTAAGGGTAGACAAAGCAATGGGCCCTGATGCACTACATCCCAGGGTGCTCAGGGAGATGAAGGAGGAACTTGTGGCACCACTCACAGGGCTATTCAATCTCTGCCTAGAAAAGGGTAAAGTCCCAGGAGACTGAAAAAAGGTAGATATGGTGCCTTTGCACAAGAGCAGAGCGAGGGAGAATCCAGGAAACTATCGCCTGGTCAGTCTTACCTCTGTGGTAGGTAAACTAACGGAGGCACTCATAAAGACTAGTGAAATATCTGAAGGAGAGAGGGAGGGCTCTTGGACAACAGCCAGCTTGGGTTTACAGAAGGAAGATCATGCCAAACAAACCTGATAGAGTTCTCTGACAAGGTGATGGAGGTCTGCGATCAGGGAGGGGCAGTGGATGTGGCCTATATGGACTTCAGTAAAGCCTTTGACACTGGCCCTCACAGGAGGCTAATGAACAAACTGGGCAGCCTAGGGTTACAGAGGAAATTAACAAATTGGGTGGAAAACTGGCTGGAGGGCAGAACTCAAAGGGTGGTTGTCAATGGTCCTCACTCCAGGGAGGAAAAAGTGACAAGTGGGGAGCCCCAGGGGTCAGTATTGGGCCCAGTACTGTTTAATATATTTATTGGGGATATTATGGAGGGTCTGCATGGGAAGATGTGTTTATTTGCAGACGACACAAAGATCTGTAGTGGGGTGGATACATCATGGGGGGGTGGAGAAACTGAGGGAGGATCTGGGCAGGCTGGAAGAGTGGTCAGTGATATGGCAATTGAAATTTAATGCAAAGAAGTGCAAAATTATGCACACAGGGCACAAAAATCAAAAGGTAAGCTACAGGCTGGAAGGAGAGGAAATTGAAACAACAAAGCAGGAAAGGGATCTGGGGAACATAATTTCAGATAACATAAAGGTGGCAAATCAGTGCAACAAGGCGGTGGGGAAGGCAAACAGAATGCTGGCATGCATTGGGAGGGGTACCATGAGCAGGAGGAAGGAGGTGATCATGCCACTGTACAGGTCCATGGTTAGGCCACACTTGGAGTATGGGGTACAGTTCTCAAGACCGCACCTGCAAGGGGACAAAGATAGAGTAGAGTGGGTCCAGAGAGGGCTAACAGAATGATGTAGGGCTTTCACAAGAGATCATATGAGGAACAGCTGGAGGAGCTTGGCCTGTACACATAGGAAATGAGAAGGGAGAGGGGGGACATGATAGAAACTTTTAAATATTTGAAGGGAATAAACAGGGTGAGGGAAGGCAGCATTTTCAAAATGAGTGATAATACAGCAACAAGGGGCACAGCTTAAAACTGGAAGGAGACAGTTTCAGAGGAAATGTGAGGGGACAATTCTTCACTGAGAGGGTGGGGGTCCCTGGAATAGGCTACCAGAATGGGTGGTGGGAGTGAAATTGGTGGGGGAATTTAAGAGAGCATGGGATACCAATAGTGGAATGAACATGAGAGGCAAGGATACAAAAGAAGGAAGGGAATATGGTCAGGATGGCAAAGAGCATTGGGGAGGAAAAAGGGCAGACTAGATGGGCCAAGTGGTCCTTTTCTACTGACAAATTTCTATGTTTAAGGTGCCACTTGCATCAATTTCTTTTGGCGCAGGCACCTTGCGGCAAATTCCGCCCTTTGAAAATCGAGCCCATGGTGTTATCGCAAACCTTTCATTCAGAGCAGGGACCCAACATCCCCTAACTTGAATGTCCAAAATGCTTCTCTTCAGAGTAAAAGGTCAGTTAGCTGATCTCCATGAGGCCCCAAATGAACCCATTCAATCCCTGTGAAGCTCCATGCATACATTTCTCTGGACCTGGCAAGCTTAATGTGTGCTGCCAATATACTGGTAGTGTCACCCTATGCTATCCCTTGTTTATGTTCCCCGATTCTAAGATTAAAAGCTCAGATCGTTTTGCTGATGTAAAAGGCTCCACACCAGCACTCTGCTAAATAGACCACACTGTTAGTGTCACAAGTTATCAGATTTCGAATCTGATACTCCATTCCCATTGTTGGACGTACATAGATCTTAGTGGGTTTTTTTAAATGTATTTACAATAAATACATTGTCCACACTGGGTCATCAACCCCCTGGTGGGGGAAGATTCAAAATTGTAGTTTGGAAACAATCATCCTCTCTTGTAACTTGCTGGAGAGAATGAGTCAAGACATCTCCTAGATTTTTAACATGCCTATAAACACATTGTGGTAGTTCAGACATACTGTTCCCTAAAACTGTGTCTGCCTTTATAATATGCCAATTCTTTCTGAGACTCTCACACACTGCATAATATTGTGACTTGTAAGTTGTAATGAAGTTAGGTCTGTTCAGATTCTGACCCCTTGTATCAGTTTGTGTCTGACCTCTGGTTGTGTCCTCTCTGTTGTGGCTCTTTGCCCACATCTCTGTGTCCCTCACTGAATACTGACTAGATCCCCATGTCAAGAATCTTTATCTCTTCTCTCTTGCTCTCATGTCATACAAACAATCAGTAGAACAATTCCTACAGAGTCATAGAAACTGTGTCTGTGGATTGCTTTGTATGGTATGTGCTGGATGACAGCTGGAAGCTAAAAGCAGTGAATTTCTGTCCGTTTCCTGTACAGATCCATATGTAACATATCTGCATTTCCAAGAAAAAAAACATCCAAATGTTCAGTCCTAGTTCTGTCTTCCTTAATGGTGAACTTCAGATTTGAATTTGACTGTTCTAAATAGGTTTTATATTTATGAAGCACTTTAACCATATTAAATCATCTATGTACCATTTATATAACAACATTTTATTGAAAAAAGAATTCACATTTGGATTCAATATTACTTGCTGTTAGAAAAACCCAGATAGAGATTTGCATAGCTTGGTGCAAGTGCAGTGCCCATCGCAGTTCCCTATAGACAGATAAAAAATGTTTATTTTTTATCAGAAGAGAATTTCAGGACTTGAAGAGCCCTGTTTGACAAAGTTGCCCTGTGGGAGGATAATTATTACATTAAAAGAGAAGACATTTTATGATTATTTAGTAATTACATTCGTCTGAGAGATATGTCACTTTACAATACATTATTCCAACTTAAACATAATACAAAGATACCTCTAACAACACAATAGTTGAGTTTGTACAGACATAACTTCATTAAGAAGGTTACCAGCAATCTAGATTTAAATGTGAAAGGAGAGATATCATACTGTTCTTTTACATACCCTCGCTGTGCAAGTGCAAAAAGATGAAGTTTGGTTTTGGGTTTGTGTACCTGATATGTATTAATAACACATACTGGTATCCACCAGCTCACTATTTAAGACATTCCTAAATGTTACAATTTTGTCTATGCTTCGGGTGGTTGGAGATGGTTCATTCCAGGTCTTTGAAATGTAATAATTAGAGACAAGTTTACTGTGAGAGTTTCATTTGTTAGAGAGGTCACATGATGGCTGCCTGAACAGATATGTTCCTGATCCTCGCCCAACCCCGTGGTTTTTATTTATTGCAGGTTAAAGTGCTTAAGTTTGGCATTGTTGGTGGTATGATTGCTCCTACAATACTGCTTGACAACTTTGATGGATATTTTTGTGGAAAAAAATAGATTCAGAAATGAAAGCATCCCTACCAAGTCACACTCAGCCCTCCACCCCAATAAGACCTGCAAGCAGTCGAAGTCTCAGTCCGCGATCTCACAGAAGAGTCCCATTACCCAGATGGCCCTTATGGAGAAGAAATTTTTAGAAGAGTTGGGTCCTCTGAAAACAGCCATTCAAACCCTGACAGACACACTTCATCCCTGGAAGATTGGAGGGAAAGAATCAAACCTAAGTTAGTATCTCTCAGGCAAAAGCACTGAAAAATGGAGGAATGACTAGAAGATCTAGAAGCAAGGAGCAGGAGGAACAATGTGGTGGTGTTGGGTTTGCCCAAAAAGGCTGAGGGCCTCTACACTTTA
This sequence comes from Neoceratodus forsteri, assembly GCA_016271365.2. Lineage (NCBI taxonomy): Eukaryota > Metazoa > Chordata > Ceratodontiformes > Ceratodontidae > Neoceratodus > Neoceratodus forsteri. The sequence goes on along the minus strand of CM028133.1, from coordinate 408,274,549 downwards.
CTATTTGTGCAGAAGTTTTGTGAGAGGATGGCAGGGCCTTTGCCTAAAGGACCTGCCTATATAATGGAGAGGGCACACCGCTCCTTGTGCCCCATGCCATCCAAAAGTGCTCCACCTAGACCGTTAATCTTCAAGTGCCTCAACTACTGTACCTGGGCAAGCAGTTTATTTTCCACAAGGTAAGAGAGCTGAAAGAGGTTCTGTGTGAAGGCCACCGGGTGCCAATTTTCCAGGACATCCCTTATAATGTCCATCAACGGAGGAAGGAATGGCACCCTATAGTGGTGAAGTTTATTGCAGCTGGGATTCAGTTTAGAGTTTGGTCCCCTGTGGTGCTACACATGTTTATTAAGGGAGAATAGCACCAATCTGAAACAGTGGCCCAAGCTTTAAAAGAGCTATCACAGTTGCTACTGGACTTCTTTTAAGATGACCTGAGTTCTCAGATTCTTAGGGGCAATCGCTCCACTGATGGTTCTTACTAGTGGAGCTAAATGTGGGTTCTTTTTGACATGAAAGATTGGCTGGATATAACTGTTATCTGTTTGCCTGTGATGTGATAGATCTGCCTCATTTTTTAACCTGCCTGAACTTTCATTAAATTTTTCTTTCTGTGCTTTATCTACCCAGCGCTACTAGAGGGAGATGTCAAATTCACATTAGAACTTCTTTGTGATGTTTGAGAGACTTTGGGGACTGTTGCTTAATTGCTCTACTAATTGATCCTGGAGGGCTACGTTTTTATTAAATCTCCTGCTTCTATAAGCCCCTAGTACCCTAATTGGTCCCTTTCCAGGAGCACTGGGGAAGTCAGAAATGTTTTTTCCTTTTTGCAGCGAAGAGTGAGAGTATTGTGTTCTCCCTTATGGAACGTTTTAGAGACTCACTGGCTTGCCTTACTTACTTGAGTATTGATGAATTGTGACTTACTGGCACAGAGTCTAAGGATTTTGTGGAGGATGGTTGCTGTCTTATAGGAGTGCCCTGATGGGCACCATGACTCCTAGGTGTGCCCCTATGCATATGCGTAGTTAGTTTTTGTCCTCATCTCGGGCTCTGCAGCACTTCATACCTCAAGAGTAATGGTAATGTTTTCTGTTTCTGTCCTGGCTACTAGCAGTCCCTTCATGTACTACTGTCCCCCGCTTCATTTCAGCTTCAGAGGATCAGTGGCTGTGAGCTAAACGCTGGTACATGTCTTCAGAAAAATCTTGCCAATGGACCTTGTTAGGGTGCACTGGACAAATGTGCTCATTTGGAGTTAATGACATTCTGAGTTTACTAAATAGGGACTTGAGGGAGCTTTGATTGGAGTGACAATGGCACTCCTTTTCTTTATAGACATTAGCATCTTTACTTAGTTTGGCTGCTCCCTATAGTTTCAACAGGTGTCTATGATTGGCCTGCTGTGTTTATTTTTACTTTGAGTTGGGATTTTTACAGACTTTTGGGACTAATCCTCCCATCAAGGCTCATTTCACACCCCTGGAGTGTGCGTGGGGAACTGCTTTTTCCAATTTTGTTATTTCTGCACTATTTGTTCTGATGTTACTACATAGTTATTTTTCTTTAAATAGAAAATGTAGTAATTGTTCAATTTTAGACATGGGGATTTTCAATGAGTGCTATTGGGGAGTGGGCTATGGGAGGTGCTTTTGGGGTAAGTGTGAATGGTGGGGGGACAGATGGAGTGGGGTATCTTGTTTATTGGGGATAGTCAGGATTTAGCTTTATTACTTTCTCAATTGTTCTCCACGGAGGGAAGGGAGAGGGTGTGGAATTGAGTAGGATAGCTTATTTTCTATCATGAGCAGGAAGATTGGGGGAGTAAAGTCGCTAGGACTGGGAATGTAGTTCCTATGTTTGGGTTTTATGGGGTGCGAGGGGGTGGGTGGCTTGGGGGTAGTGGGATGGGGCATTTGTTACAATGGGTATTGGGAGTTTATAACTGGGGAGGGCCTCATGGAGCACTGGGGCTGTGGATTTTGGGTTACTGGAGTATTGATTTTCTGCTGGTATGGTTTAGTGTAGCATCTTATTTACTTGGAATAAGATAAATGATGAGTCTAGTAACATATAAGTTTGTATCCTGGAATATACATTGGGCACAGAGTAAACAAAAACATTATATGGTCCTGAAACACCTGCATAGACAACAGGTTTCTGTGGCTATGTTACAATATGCCACCTAAAGAGACAAGATATTTCTTTATTCAGAAGTAGTTGGGTTGGATAGGTTTTTGGAACTGGTGCCATTTCAAAGAAGGGGGGTGATTATTTTGGTAGCAAGAGGGCTACCATTTCACTTCAAATGAGAGTCCTGGGATGCCAGAGAGAGGAATATCTTTATACAGGCCTAGCTGGGGATTACTGTTGTCTTCCTGGGTTCTGTGTATGGCCCGAATACTGATTCCCCTGAATTATTTTTGGAGCTGGGTTTGCAGGTTGCTTCTTTCCCCAGACTGCAGATTATTCTTGATGGAGACTGGAATTTGGTCTTCCACAATGAGTTAGATAGGTCAGGGGCTTTGAGAAGAGGACTATCACCAGCTCAGCAGGGGCTCTGGGAATTCATTGACCAAATTGGCCTGACAGATCCCTGGAGGGTCCAAAATCCCACTGCAAAGCAATTCATGTATTACTGTCCCTCAAACAGGAACTTTTCTAGGCTAGATTATCTCCTTCTCAGAGTGGTTTCCCTAACGGGTCTCATTAACACAGGTCGTTTACCTTGTGTTATAGCAGACCACTCACCGGTTTCCTTGGTGTAGCGACTGAATGCATCCGAGGAGAGGGACAGGATATGGTGCTTTAACTCTCAACTTCTTCCAGAAGGGTAGAATACTAAATATATTAGGGAATTCTGTACTCATTTTATGGTGGTGAATGATGGGTCTGTGGACAGGTTGGAGCATTTATGGGGTGTTGTTAAGTTTGGGGTCTGTGGGGAATGTATCTGCCTTGCACATAAGCAGAAAAAACTGTATCTCAGGGAGGAGGACTGCTTCTTCACCAAGATCAGATGAATAGAACCTGTGGCCATGCGAGTGCTAGTTCCTGGCTCAGTGGTAGAGTTAGGCCACTGGCTTCTTCAGCACTCTGAGGTGATCCCCGGGGCAGGGGGTTCACGGCTCTGTTACTTACAATCCATGGCTCAGTTCACCTGGAGCAGTGGTTCTCCTGGGAGGGGCTTATGCCACCTTCACAGCTGCAGGTCTGGCCAGCATCAGGTGCCAACTTCTATCCCAGAGTACCGGATGCACTTAGATTTTCTTAGAGTGAGATACTCTGATTTACTTGCATAAAAGTTGGGGCTGGCTCTCTTCTACACCAAGACCAGGTATCTCAAGTCAGGAGCGAGAGCCAGGCATTTATTAGCCTGGCAGTTGAAGCATCTTGAGGAGACTAGAGCAATCCCCAAGCTTTGGTCCAGTATATCCAAAACAATCCTTATCCACCCTAGGGAAATCACGGAAGTATTCAGAATTCACTATAGTAATTTGTATACAGATATCCCGGCCACCCTGAAGCTGAAGGGTCAGATTGGGGAGTATCTGGATGGTCTGCCCCTCACACAACTAACCCCTGACCGATAGGGCCTGCTAGGTGCTCCCATCCAGCAGGAGGAGGTGAGAGAGGCAATTCGTCAACTCCCAGTAAATAAAGTTCCAGGCCCGGATGGATTTGAGAATGAGTTTTATAAAACTTTTTCAGACTAATTTTCTCCTTTCCTTACCCGATTATTTTTCTTCTTTCAGAGGAGTTGGTAGATTTTTCTTTTACCACGGCCTGGATATCTGTGACCCACAAAAAAAGACAAGGATGAACTCTTGCCATCAAGTTATCATCTGATCTCATTGCTGAATTCAGATGCTAAATTGCTAGCTAAGATTTTGGCCAATAGGCTCAAGGTGGTGTTGGGGGGACTGAGCTCTTCTATCCAGGTCGGATTTATGTTGGGTTGCCTCTCAAGTGACCATTTCTGCAGACTTCTACATCTTTGTGCTGCATCTGGGGAGAGCGGGATCCCTGTGGCTCTAGTCTCCCTAGACACAGATAAAGCCTTTGACAGAGTATCCTGACCATACTTATTTACTGTACTAGAAAAAGTTGATTTCCTGGCCAACTTTTCTCAATGGGTTCAAGTCTTATACACCAACCCCTCATCACAGATTTGGTGTAATGGTCTCTCCTTGGCCCCTTTTCTGTTACAGAGGGGCACCCGACAGGGTTGCCACCTTTCATCCTTTTTTTAATTTGTATTTAGAACCCCTGCTTATTAATCTACATAATAATCCCTCCGTGAAAGGAATTAAGGTGGGGGGGTTAGGTATATGATTTCAGCCTATGCAGATGATTTACTTCTGCATGTGGAGGACCCATCTTTCTACATCGCAGCTGCTTTGGCTGAAATATGGAGGTTCTCAGATATAACCGGGTATATACTGAATGTTGAGAAAACCAAGGTTATGCCTTTAAATAGTCTAGTCCCTAAGCTGGAGATTCAGAATTTAGGATTAACCTGGGAAGTGAAGGAGCTCCAATGTTTAAGGATTTGAGTTCTCCGCTTCCTTTCAAATTTGTGCAGGGTAAAACTTCGCTCCCTCCTACCGACAATTAAACTGGACCTTCAACGATGGGTACATTTACCTTTGTCCCTTTGAGCCGGGTGAGTATTATTAAAATGAATATTTGCCAATGTTACTGTATCCTCTGGGGATGATAGACCCATTTTTCCCATGATCCTGATTTTTACAATTATAACAACAACTCAACCAATTCATGTGGCAGGAGGTGCGGTTCGACGTGCCTGCTATAAATGTACTAGGCTTAAGGAAAGGGGGGCACTCCATCTCCTTGACTTTTTTCTATATCATGTTGCCCTGCATGGTTTGAAGTGGTTGCAATGGGGTGGGGGAGCTGCCAGTTTCCCTTTGAGTGAGTAACAGCCCCCACTACTTCAGTTGAAGACTAACTTATGTAAAAAGGTGGGAACCATTTAAATAGTCTTGTGTACCTCAAACCATCTAGTTTGCCACCCAGACTAAAATGTCCCCTGATAATTTGGTCTTTAAAGGCTTGTGTTCAACTTCAGAACTACCTTAGGGTTGACTGGAGTACAGCTCATTCCCAAACAATTTTTGGTAATCTTCATTTCCAGATTGCAGGGCGTCCCATACCACCGACATTCTGACCCCTGTTGCGAGGGGTCAAGGTAGAATCTTTGCTTAGAAATGGTCATTTGATGTCTGTCCATGAGCTGCAGCTGAAGTATTCACTTCCATTATTGCATGGATTTAAACATTTACAATTTACAAAGGCCCTACTGGATTTCCTAGGGCCGGGCCCTTGGCAGAGTCCAGATGATGAGGTCTTGAATAACTTATATTCTAGAGCTGCTCACCCACATCCTGTCTCTGGACTATACTCTCTTCTCCAGTCAGTAGACCTTGATTCCTTATCTGGGATTGGTTATTATTTGCAGCAAAAATTGAGCCTGAATTACACTCCCCAATAATGGCAAACTATATGGTGCACCTTATATAGGGGGGTGAAACATGTACATTACAGATGGATTCAACTCCATATACTACTGGACTTATATTTTACCCCTGTTAATGTGTACAGGAAGGGTAGATCTCCAACTGCTATCTGTACCCCGTGTGGCATTTTAGAGGGAGATATGAAACATATGTTATGGGACTGTGTAAAAATACAAACTTTTTGGAATGCGAATAAATTATTCCTCAATCCTCTATTGGGCCTAAAGCAGGCCTTTACTCCCAAGATTTGCTTGTTGGGCACTTTTCCTAATTTCCTGCCCCAATGGTGCTGAGCATATGTGGCCTTAATTTCCATAGCAGTGAAAACAGTCATTCTTAGGCATTGGCTCGAGGATTGTACTCAGTCCCTTGGAGAATAGTATAAAGAAGTCATGCAGTCCCTGGTGGTCAAAAAGCAGATCTCAAAAATTCATTCTAGCCAAAATACATTCAGGAAAGAGTGGGGAAACCCTTTGTACCCTGTTAACAGTATCTAGTCAGTCTCAGCCACGGCTGGGTAGGAGTCAGAGTCTGCTTTCACCCCTTTTGGAGTGACTAGTTCTCTGGGGGGGGTTGAAGATATCTTTGGCCCCTTTGTGGTGTCTTAGTGGGTTAACTCTTCTGTGCTGCTGAAACACATCTTACTGCTCTGTCTGTTCTTTCATTTTGTGACCTGCAACCATAAAAAAATGTTCTACTGTCCGGAGTGTGCTCTGAGAGGGAGGGGTGGGAGTTTGGGGGGAAGGGGAGGGGGTTGTTTATGCTTGATTCTATACATTGTGTATAGCATGTGGTGGAGCTTTTACTGAAGATATTATATTCCTGCTATAATGTGTGTCTTTTTACATAAGGGTGGGCTGGGGAGTTGTCGTTTTTTTCTTCTCTCTTTTTCTTTCTCTACTTGTACAGTGTTTCTGGTAAATTGTTCATTAGTGGAATTTTTCTCAATAAAGTTTATTTGATTAAAAGAAATACTGTGAGAGTTCTGGACTCTTGGTACAGTTAGACCTCTATTTTTAATGGGCCTTTGGTTATGGACAAGCTCATGTACAATCATGATTTTACCAAGGGAGGTAATCCTTTGTTTTTTAAGACTTTTGAAGGCCATCATTGTGCACTTTTATTAGTGAGTCCCAATTTAAACTTCTGTACAGCCTGCAGTGGTAGGTGTCAAATGATCATCCTAACACAAATCCGGCAAGTCTGTTGTATGTTGCATTTGGTTTTTGGAGTGTGGAGTAGTACTAATGTTTTGGTATACAACACTGCCATATTCCAAGACTGGCATTAGAAGTTGTTGAGTTAATGATTTCCAGCTCCCTTCAGGATGGCAAGGCCTTGCATCTTAGTGCACCCAGACTAGTGTTTACTTTAATTACCATGGTTTATATGTGGGTGCCATATGTTAAAGAGCTGTCCTTTTAAACCCCAAGTGTAAATCCCCCCAACTCAAGCTGGGCTTACCTTTGTTTGTCTCCCGCTGTCCCCGCTGTCTCATTTCCATTTTGGCCTGAGTTGTAGGTGCCCCTAAATCTCTGTATGGCCCCAGTAGTGCATTTTCTTTTAGGAAGAGGCCGGGGGAGTAAAGCACAAAACTTCCATGAAGCTGCCTCCCGTATGTACGAGCTGGCGGTCCACACATGCATAGTGGTACATTTTAATTTTGTCACTGCTGCTGTGGTACAACAAAGGTTCCCTCATACTCCTGGAATCCAAATCAGCTAATAGGGGTCCGGAGACAGGAGGAAGGAGCATGAGAAGCCCCAAAATGTTTCATTTACAGACCGCCAATAAGCACTATTGATTTCTCTATAAATATTGATAACTGCCTCCTGAATATTAATGAGGAAGCCTGCCTGTCATCTGAGGGACTGTTGGAACATGGGGTGCGACAGGCAGCCAGAGCTGTTTTAGTTATTGACCCTGCAGTCAGATAGCAGAGCAGAGGGGTAGCTAAAAGACTGCGGGGGGAAATAAAATATAAAACAGTGTACTTTGGCTGCAGAAGGACAGAAAAGTTGGGACAACATAGGGACTGCATGTGGATTGTGTATTCAGCAGCCATCTTGTCAACCGTTGACCCCAGTCACAGCCAGTGGAGAGCCAGAATTCTACAGATGGCTCATGGGACTGCAAAAGGGATTTTTGGGAGGAAATATTAATTTTTTGAGTTGGACAACTGCTGCAGCCAATCAGGAAAGGGGAATGGAAAGGGGATATAAGGGGCTGTTTGCCCACCAAATGAAGATTTCCTGAGAGATTCTTTGGAGAGAGAAGATCAGAACAGACTGTTGTGGGGCTTGCTAGCCCTAAAGGCCTATCATTTGCCTAACAGCCTTGCTGTCCTCAGAGTTGGAAAGGTACAGAACACCTATGAAAAGCAAATAAGCCCAGTGAAGAGAACTAGACTGTGTAGGTGATTTCTCAGGTGAGATTTGAACCTGTGGCTGTGGGTAAGTTGGATACTCCACAGCCTGAGACTTTACTGCTCTAGCGAGAAAATTTGAATGTCCTGCGGCATTGAAAGGGAACTGGAGTTTACCACTGAAGAGCAGAGACTGTAATGTCACAGCCTTAAATCCAACAGTGTCTGCAGCTGAGAATAAGTGACTGGCAACTCCTTGGTGGGGAAACAGTGTTGGAGACTGTTTTTGCTTCCAGCCAGTGTGACTGCATGCTGGGCTTGAGAATGAGCCAAAGCCCAGTTTCATTGTGTCTGCATGCAGTGTAATAAGCCCTGTTTATAATTTAAAATTGAATTGATTTGTCTCTTGACAATTTATATTTTTGCACTGAGTTACATGCCAAAGTCCATTGTTGTTTTGTAATGGAATATTGTGTCTCTTTTTCCCATTTTGTATTTTATTTTTTTTTTTGGTATACTACAAGGAATGGTTTTTGGAAGTGCTTCATTATCAAAGGATACTGTTTAACGTTTGATCTTAAATTGAATATTTTCCTTAATTCTGTCTTTATTTCTTTATTATTTGGGGCTCTTTCCCACATTTTGTAATCTTTTGTAAATAGACTATTTAACTGATTGAAATAAAAATAATCAGTGTCTTGTAGCATAAATTTGTCTTTAAAAGTGGTCCAGGATAATTTGATCTTGTTTTCAAATAGATTTTCCCACATTTTAATCCCTTTCTGTAACCAGGATTCCTTGTACACTATTTGCCTTGTAATGTGAAATTTGGATTGTGCCAGATATCTTGTAATAGAGAGGTACAGTAGTAATTGCCCATTTTGTTTTGTTTAAGAATTTGTGGTTTATAAGGCATGTATTTTTAATGATTATACTTTTAGATTTAGAGAATTGTTTTGCTAAAAATAACAGATTCTTAATGTTTAATTCTTCTTTAAAATGTTCCTTTAGAATTAAATTTTCTAACTCTAGATATGTATCAGCTCTTGTATTAAGTGCCCAGTTTATAATCAGCTTCATCGTATATGCATAATAGCATGTTTCTATAGCGGGGCAAGCAAGGCCTCCTTGTTCTTTTGACATGCACAATTTTTGGCAAGAAATCCTGGGTGTTTTGTTATTCCAAATGAATCTTTGAAAGAGAATATGTTTTTTTTTTAACCATAGAGATGGAATTGGTGTTAAAAGAGTTTGTAATCTGTACGCAAGAAAGAGTACCGCTACCATTTTAATAATTTCAGTCTTTCCCCAAATGGACAATAGGAACTTCCCCATCCTGAAAATCAGTCTTATACATGGACCCCTAACAAGTAGTATTCCATCTTGGGATTCTTGGCACCAATGTGCATAACTTTGTATTTCTTTGCATTGAAGTCAAGCTGCTAAATCCCAAACCACCTCTCAAGTTTGTCGAGATCCTCGTTTAGGTCATGTATCCCTTTGGCCATGTACATCCTTCCACAGAGATTGGTGTCATCCTCAAAATTTTGTCCTTAATGCCATCCCCAATATAATTAATGAAGACATTGAACAACACCAGCCCTAGCAGCGAGCCCTGTGGGACCCCACTGGTGACCTCTCTAGTGCTAGATAACTTTCCCCACCACCACCACCTTCTCCTGGGTCCTGTTTCCCAGCCAGATTTTCACCCATCTGGTCATCTTCTCCCCTACCCCAAGATCTGCCAACTTCCTGATCAACCTCTTGTGTGGTACAGAGTCAAAGAAGTTGCTAAAACCAGATAGAGGATGTCCACCACTTGGCCCTGTCCACTGTTTTGGTGACCCAAAGAAGACCATCAGATTCATTTGACATGATTTCCCTTCTATTTACCTGTACGGCTTTGCATCCTGAAGACACGCTTCTAACTGGCGCATTAATTACATTTTTCTGCAAATAATATATATCATACTGATGCAGTAGCACCTATAGAGTTAGGGTTGAGTAGGGTGTATAATATTAAACCCCAATTTGCACCTTAATAATGTCGGAGGTGTTCAACAAAATTGCACACAAGCAGAGACCAGGGGTTGAGATGAAGAACGGCAGAGGCCGGTCTGCATGAAAGACTTAACTGAAGGAGCTAAAAACAGTGATATCTACCTATCTCTCTAAGCACCTATCTAAAAATCAAGAAAACAAAAAAAAAAACAATTCTCCTATTTCTTCTGTCTCTCCTTATATATCTGATACCAGGGGCACTGAACTGCTGGGAGCTGTAGTTCTAACTACAGGCAGCAAGAACTATGAAATCAGAGGAGGTGTTAGCTTACACTTTCAAGTGCATAATTCAAACTTGGGGCATGCTTTTTAGTATGTAGAATTCAGGGGGACTCACTTTGCCTGCAGTTTTATACTTTTTTTTTACTTTTATAGTCTTGTAGCCATCTGACCTTGGAAATTGGACTTCTAGGTCACGCTATTTAAATTAAGCATTCCTGCAAGTGTCAATGACCAGGAGCTGAGACCGACAATGGTTGAGACCAGTCTGAGTAAAAGACTAAACTACAGGAGCTAAAAGAGAATATCTACCTATCTCTATGAAAGCCTCTCTAAAAATCAAGAAAACAGAAAAAAATACTGTCCTATCTCTCACTATCTATTTAACATGTGGGGCACTGAGCAATGGCTACTGGGGGCTTTAGTCCTAACAACAGACAGCAAAATCTATGCAATTAAAGAGAGTGTTTGCTTGCATGTTTAAGTTTACAATTCAAAGATACTTGATTTCAGGAAAGCAAACTTTCCCAAAATGAAATCCAGGATCAAGACCATGCTTGACACCAGCAACGAGGGGGGTGCAGAACACTCCTGGGAGAACTTAAAGAATGCCTTAAATACAGTCACTAAGCAATGTGCAAGACAAATCAGCAAAGCCAATAGAAGGAAGAACCCTCTCTGTTTTTTCAAAGAGGTAGCAACCAAAATCAAGTGAAAAAAGAGAGCTTTTAAGCAGTACAAGGAAACAAAAGGACAAACAGACAGGGAGGAATATAGGAACAAACTCAAGGAGTCAGGAAAAGCAATTTGGATAGTCAAAGCTCAAACAGAGGAAAGAATAGCACAGGGGGTTAGGAAGGGAGATAAAACATTCTATAGATACATAAAAGAGAAAAAAGAAAGAGTAAAGAGTGAATACTCAGACTAGCAACAAGAGAGGGCCAGCAGTTAGAGAAAGATGAAGACAAAGCAGAGTTGTTAAATTCTTCTGCTCAGTCTTGCCAATAGAAGATACTGGCAAAGGTCCTACACTGAGTAAGACAAAGCAGGATAGTGGAGGGGCAGACACAAGCATCTTCACGAAAGAGAGGGTCTTAGAAGAGTTAAGCAAACTTAGGGCAGATAAAGCCAATGGGCCAGATGGTATCCACCCCAGAATACTAAAAGAGCTTCTGGAAGAAATAGCTGCACCACTACAGTAGCTGAGCCCCAGGATAGTCCACCTTTATAGGAGAACAACCAGGAAAGGGTAGTACTACTTCCTGTTTGGGCCATATCAACTACAGAGGTGGCATATGTGATTTGGGATACAGAAAATTGGGCTGAGGGGACAAATAAAGGCACATTATGGGGATAGGAAGGAAGGAAATCAGGAGAAACAGAGTGTAAGGGAGAAAATAAGAAAGGTCACAGGGCATTCAAAGACCAAGTGGGGTGAGGAGGAAATGAAAAGGTAAAGAAAGGGGGATATCTCTGGGCAGCTTGTGGCAATTAAAAGGATGGGGGGGCTGGGGTACAGAATGGAAAGAGGTAGGTGGGTCAGAAATGATACTCCAGTAGTGGGGGAGGCAGCTACTTGGTATAAATAGTTGCATACTCGAGCAAACACACTAGACCATTATGGTTTGTTTCTGCTGGCAATTTCATATGTTGGTATATTTAAAACAAAAGTATTACTACAGCAGACAGTTTGGGCCCTTCATGTAACAGGATGCAGTGATTTACAAAAAACGGAAATCATGCAGATATTAGATGTGATACTATACAGTGAATCAGCTGTTCTATTTTACTGCTCAGTGTCATGATCCCAAATTCCCCCATCCTCTGTCATGCATGCACGGTTACTTCTTTCCCTTTTCTTTTTTTATGTATTTTCTTCACCCACCCAACCCTCATCTCAGCACCCCCACCCCCACACCCTGCAGAAACATAACAGGGACACTAGGGTGCCCAACCCCTCAGTGTCGCATAAAGGAATCCATGTCCATTTCTTTTTTTTTTTGACCTCTAAAAATAAAACTGTCCATCGATGTCTTTTCCACCTTTCTTTTCTTTTGTTTCACCCTGTGAAAAGAAAACAATCCATCGATGTCTTTTGCAGCTGATACTGTGCCCCCACCCAACCCTCCGACTCAGCACCCACCACCCCACATGCCCCCAAGTCCTTACTTACCCACAAGGGGGGGTCCAGCACTGTAATCTTCTCTGGACTGCAGACACATCTTTCCTCTTCAAAGCTGGACCATGAACTGAGGAAACAGGTATGCGGTTCAATGTATTTCAATGGAGTTTTGAACTTAGTGGCATAACTTGGCCATTTTTTGTATATTTTTTTGCGCCAGATTTTCAACATGCCTTCTTTGGGACCCCATTTCATGAATGGTTGCACTGGCATTAGGCAGATCCATCCCAAAAGGTGATTTTTGTTGTCCCTGCATGAAATAATTTTTGGGACAGAAATTGAAAATTTTCTCTGCCCTTGTTTATGAGGTGAGGTCATAAGAAGACCATGTTGAAAATTTGGTGTAAAAATGTTAAAAAACAACAAAGGTATGAGCCTGCATTGAATTTTGCAAACACAAGCTTGTAACTTTGGTAATTTTCAATATTTTTAACCCCCAATTACTTGGCTGAAGCCCTATTGGCTCTGGAAAGACTTTTGTTTAAGTGTTTTCCAATCTCTGGGGCTAGGGATGAAAGGCATGCAAGACTTTTCTGACGGAGTGGAGTGAAATCACTTAGCACTACCTTAAAGGTATATTAATATTTATTTGCACTTCTTTTTGAAAGTAGCAGGAAAGTAGGGAGAAAAGAAGAGATCTGTAAGCAGTGTTTGGGGCACTTTGAAACTTAGTAGGCAGTGTTCTGGGTACCTTGAAACTTGAGTTTTAAATTGTAACAGGTGGGGTGGGGCAAACTAGCTCAGAAGCTCAGTCTAGTGGTGAGTAGATTCAAGAAGCCCTGTGAATCAGATGTGTAATGGGGGGCGCAGAGCTGACAGAGGATTAGTGCCTTCTTACAAGAGCACTATAAAAGTACATCCACTCTTATGTGCCCAGCATGTTCATGTCCCAGCAAGTGAGTGACACAGGTGACTGGCGCCATGGGCATCAGCAGGCATCAGCAGAAGGAAGCAAAGAAGAGGACTCTGCCAGTCCACTAAGGCAAAGAGGCAGTATAGCGCAGTGGTTTAAGGCTCTGAGCTGCAAACTTGGAGACCTGTGTTTGAATCCCACAGCCCCCACTTGCATACTGTGTGACCCTGAGCAAGTCACTTAACTTCCCTGTGCTCCCAGGTTGCACCTGTAAACAAGCTTTCAGCTAAGTGTGTCTCACCTGGTTAAACAATTGAAAAAAAAAAAAGAACCTGTTCACTACTGTGTAACAGTCACTGTTGGGAAGGGCTGAAGATTAAGGCTAAGCCAAAACTGGGAATAGATGTAACACCCTATCTAGGATAGGAATACAAAGAGATTTAAACAAGGCACAAGGAAACACAAAAAAACAAAGGGGAAAACTAGAAACACTCTATCAGGAGTAAGGGTGCAAAAGTATTTTCAGGTAGCAGAGGAAGAACAGAAGTTAAGAATGCTGGGAGTGATGCAGTGCAGTGGATGTGGGGCAGTAGTTTTCAGGCAAAACATCCAGAGACTGCAGTACTACCCCATCTGCACACACCCCTCTGTGTTGATGGAGGAGGTTGCCATACTCCAGGTTGAGTTGGCTAGGATTCAAGGGGCCTCCTCCCTCACTCAGGGGCCACCAAGTCTGGCCCATTACATCAGAGGATGCCAAGGGGGGGGATGGTTGGACTATGGTGGGCTCTGGAAGGGTGAGGTGGTGGGACAGAGGCACATTCCTCAACTGGTACCACTACATAATTCCTACACTGCTCTAGTGGGGTGGGACTTGGCCAATTCCTCTTTTTGGCAGAGGGCTTGCTCAGACTGTTCCTTGATCTTCTGATCCCACTATTATAGGCTCTTTTTGAGGACCATACATTCTGTCTGCAGCTTGGTGTTTTGCTTGGCATATTGAGCAACCCACTGTATGAGCTCCTGGTACTGGGCCTCCCTTTGGGCATCCCATTCTGGAACTTGCTGACGCACCTCACAGGTGACAGCACTTGCCATGTACACCAGCTCCAACACTCAGGAATCGGGAACTCTGGATGGACCTCCTGAATGTGCCACGGCAGCTCAGTTGCATTGCTTGATTTTCTTCATCTCACTCCTAGTGTCCTCATACAGCTGATGTGTAGCTTTTTTGATTTCACTGCTCCTGGGGTCTCCCTGCTTGCATGGTTGGTAAACAGGCCTCACAGTTTCCTTGCCAGGGGGTATGATCCTGCCCTGCTTCACCCATCGATCCATGCGTCTTTGCCCTCAGCTCATTCTCTTCCTTCCTGGATGACGTGGACATGGTCCAACCTGGGGCTGGCCCCCTTGCCTCATTTGTGCAACAAGTGCTGCCAGCTCCTGCACTTGGCATGCCACACAGGCCAGTTCCTTTTGCATAGCACGGTGGGGATCCTACTTGATATCTTTTCTTGCAGGCATCTTTGTGTGGGTAGCTTCAAGATTTGGACTCCTTGATGTTATTACCCTGCTCGCTGCACCAAGTTGTGGCAGGCCAAAAGGTTTCCTAAGCAATCTTTAGGACAGGCCAGACAGCTCTGAAAAGAGAGGCAGGAAGCTTACTCAGTGACCAAGATGCAAACGGTTTATTTAACAAGGAACAATAAAAATGATATGACTGGTTTTTACAACAGTACAGGAAAATAAACATAAACAACAAATAAAATAGTGCAATTGGGACCAACAATTGGTCGAACCAAGAACAGGGGGATGACCCCTTTTAGTCCAAGTCCTGTGTGCACTCGGCCGAGATAACGAAACAACTGATGAACCAAGCTTGGGATTTTTCTGTGTCAGCTGATCAGCAGGTGGGCATTGATCCCACAAAGCGCTTTTGTAAACAGGCCATAATGGGGCATCCCCCAGACAAACAGAACACAATGAGGAACACTGCTAGCTGGTCAAGGAAGAACATGGCAATCCTCTGCGGCTCCAGGCAAGAAGCTGAAGATGCTTAGTCAGCCGATGGTTCTCAGGACGATTATCAGCAATGACCACTGGCTGGTCCCCAGACCCAGATGACCTCTCAACATGCTGATTGCTGACAGAATGATCTTTGGGCAGCCTCTGCGGAGCGACACGGGCACGCACACACTTATGGATGGCCAACAAAATAATAACAGGGCATGCACAATGTCAACTGGGGTCCCTCAAGCTTGAGCCAGGGTGCCTCCTAAGCTGACTCACTCCTGGATACCTCACTAGTGGCTCTCTACCACTTACCATCACAGGGCTGATGCTGGAATACTTGTGATGGGACTCTGGCACAGGCTGGCGTCACTGGAGGTGGTGCTGCTGCAGATGGTGGATGGGCCTAGGACCTCCTTGGGTCAGCATCAGGCTCTGGTGGAGCTGGTCTGGACAACAATGGTGAAGCTGGACGTCAGGTACCCCATGGCGCAATTCGATAACAGTTCAGTAGCAAGCAGTTTGATAACAGTTCAGCAGCAAGCAATTCGATAACAGTTTAGTAGCAAGCAAACAGTTCAGATTCTTTCAAACAGACAGTTCAGTTGTTGCACAGAATACGGTCTCTAGGGGGTGCTAGGCAGGCAGCAGTGCAGTTCAGTTTGGGTGCTGGGACATTTAGGCAATAGGACCATTTCCCCGCCCCAAGCTGGTACCATACCTCTAAAGATAGTCTAGCCCTGGTCGTCTTGGCAACCCTACCCCTTTTATTACTCATATTAGAATCTTTTGCCCAAGACCTATGGAATCCCTGGGCCTAGTCCCACTCTCCAAGTGGACTACCAATGAAGGCTGCCCAGTCCTGCCCACTGATTAATCTACCTGAGGACCTGGCCACTGGGCCCACCCTGCCAGCCCCTCTCTGGTAATCTGACATCAGGCTGCTGACCAGCTCAGACCATTCGTCCCCTGGGGACACTCTGAACCTGGAAAAGCAGGCAAGGGAGGACATGCACAAGCAAAAGAGGAATGAGATGGGCCCTGACCACAGCTGGGTCTACCTTTCCCTCCCTTTGGGGTGCTCAGTCCCCTGCCCCTTTAACACTTCCTTTCCCTTTCCTTGCTAGGGTGCCTGCCCTTTATTCATCCCAGGGCCCTTTGTCTGGTGCCCCTTGCTCATGTTGGGCTCTAGCCCTCATCCTTTTTCTCTCCCAGCCTGGGGCCTGCGGCGCAAGTATATTTTGTGAATGGGGCCCCCAGCCCACTCACCACCACAACCCAGGTCCAATTCACCTCAAAGGCCCACTGTGCCCCCTTTGTCTATACTAAGGCACAGGCTCTTTAATCCTCCTCTGGAGTCCTTTTCCCTCTGAAGCTCTTTTAGGGGTGCTGTCCCTTTAATTTTCTGCTCCTTCCCCTCCCCATTCCCTAGCGCCTCTGGGGCAAGTTCAGTTAATATTTGGGCACTCAGCCCACTCATTGCCATGGCCCAGGACTTCACTGCTGCTCAGGAGAAGCAGGAAACCTGGCCAGGGAGCCATGCTCCCACCCAGCCCCTCTTCTAAACTTTAGTGCTGCTTGACGGAACTACAGGTTGGGGTTCATCTTCCGCCAGGACCTGTATTGGTGTGGCACCACTTTGGTCCAGCCACCCTTGGCTTCCCCCCATGTCACTCAGGGCTCTGGGGGAAGTAAAGTAATCATATCGGGGAGCCGAGCTCCCACCTGACTAACCCTGCTGCTGTTGCCGCCAACGCAACTACCACCAAACACCCCAGGACAGATGAGGAAGGGGAGCGACATCGGAGGTGCCATGAACACACTGCAGGTACCCGTTGTTCTTGTCCATGCTCCCCACGTCCTCTACCCTCCTCACTATGCCACTGACTGCCCCTTTGACCACTCCCCGACCCTTTTGTAGGGCAGGGGAGGTCCTAGCATTCAGCCAGGAGATTGGTCCTTATAGGTCCTTCAGGGTCTTCTGCACCGACCCCCCCTTCCCTGTGCTGCACAGCATGAAACTGAATGAAGGGATAGGGAGGGGTCAGTGGAACTGGGTGGGGAGACCATCGAGAGGGAAAAGGAAGAAAGGCACAACAAAAAAAAATGTCCAAGTCGGGGAAAGGGTCCCCTTTTCTTTGTTGTGCCCCCCAGCTTCGGAGTACTACACACCTAGCCCTCCCTTAGCTTCTCAGAGCCATCCCCTTTCTATTATTTACCTCCTTTTGTCACTTACTTTGCTCCTGCTGTCTTCCTGTATCCACTCACTAACTGCCCCACCCTCCCATTGCCTTTTTAATTTCATCCCTATTTCTCCCCTCTCTCATTTCTTCCTAGGAGGCGTCCCCTGACTAGGGCACTCCGGCCAGCCAAGGAACAGCACCTAGGGAGGTAGTTTAGCTTCACTGCAGTCCCCGCTTCACCAGTTCACCCTCCAGCTCTGCAGGTATGAACTTCCTTGCGGCTTGCCCCACTCTCTCCCCAGTGTTACCTCCAGCTCCTGATTGGATGGCGCTGGTGAATCTGGGCTCCCGATTGCCTCCCTAATTCTTTCCACTGTCTGAACTTTTCTGTATGCCTCCTAGCCAGAGTTTTAACTGGTGGGCGTACATTTTTCAAACCATAACAGCTTTCTCCTCTCTGCCCATGTCTATTGAGTATATGCTACTGGAACTGTGTGTAGTCATTTGAACTGTGTTTATTAGACTGTTTAATGCAAGTGATAGATTGTTTAATTCAAGTAATTACAGCTCAGTTTGGAAAAGCTGTTAAGTTAAACTGAAATTTATATCTGGTTTTCCCTCTACCTTCTACTCTTTTGTTCCCCATATCTCTCTCTCCCCGAGTAACACCTAGCCCCCCAGCTTGGCTTCTCGGAGCCATCCCCTTTCTGTTTATTGCCCTCCTTTTGTCACTTAATTTGCTCCTGCTGTCTTCCTGTATCCACTCACTGACTGCCTCACCCTCCGATTGCCTTTTTAATTGCATTCTTATTCCTCCCCTTTCTCATTTCTTCCTAGGAGGCATACCCTGACAAAGGCACTCTGGCCTGCCAAGGAACAGCACCTAG
The DNA here is from genome assembly GCA_016271365.2 of Neoceratodus forsteri. Taxonomy (NCBI): domain Eukaryota; kingdom Metazoa; phylum Chordata; order Ceratodontiformes; family Ceratodontidae; genus Neoceratodus; species Neoceratodus forsteri. Next base: position 408,256,246 of record CM028133.1, on the reverse strand, counting down.
GGATGATGCTTAGCTTTGCTGCAGTCCCTGCATCTCCAGTTCACCCTCCAGCTCTGCAGGTACAAACTTCCTTACGGCTTGCCCCACTCTCTCCCAGGTGGAACTGTGTGTAGTCATTTGAACTGTATTTATTAGACCTTTTTTTTTCCCATTAGCAAGTTATACTGTACTTCCACTAAAGGGACAAAATCTTATCTAAGCGATCCCTCTTCCTCTTCCTAAATCAATTATTCACTAATTTATCTGCCTTTACGAACAATGCATTCCCTACTCTCCTCTCTCCCCCCTTGTTCTGCTCACATCCCTCTCTTTACCACCTCCACTTGCTCTCTGCTCACCTATTCCTAATAACTCTCCCAACCCCACCAGTTATTATCACAAATCCCCTACCCACATCCATGCTATCACTCCCTCCCTGCCATTTGAAATATGGTCTCACTCTACCACTATTCCTCATGTGACTTTCATAACGGTGTCCACTTTCACTGCAGTTCTCCACCTTCTTCTTCCTCACTCAACCATTTCCTTGTCCTCAAAACCCCCAACCTCCTTGCCATCCCCTTCAAAATCCTCTAAACTCCACTTGCTCATACTCACCCTCTGCTTGCTCTCTGCTGGGGATATCCATCCCAACCCAGACCCTATTGTCCCTTGCTCCCCTGGTGCCTCCTCCTCTACTACCTCCCCTCGCTCTCTTCTCTCAGCCCTCCAAAATGGCTTAAAGATCCAACATCTAAACACCCACAGCTTGTTGCAAAAAGTAGACCAGATTCAGACTATGGTGTGCTTTCTAAAACCAGACATTCTAATCATCTCAGAAACTTGGCTAAAGAGCACGATCCCTGACCACTTGGTCTCCATTTCTGGCTACTCATTGCTAAGGCAAGACCGTGCTGGCAGGGGTGGTGGTGTGGTCATTTATGTCCTAGCCGCCATCCAATATTCCATCACCTACTCATCCTCTAATCCTGAGACCCATGATGCCCTAGCTATCCATGTGACCCTCTCCTTCACTCTCCCAGTCTTCATAGCCAACATATACTGCCACCCAAATGTCCATCTTTCAATCGTGCTAGACCTCCTAACCTCCATCACTTCCCTTGCTCACTCTGGGGAATTATTCATCCTAGGTGACTTCAATGTAAATTGGCTGACACCTAAAACTACCAAAACTAAAAATGAAATCTGTGCCCTAAACCCCTCCCAACTGATCTCCGAATCCACCCACCCAAACCACAAGACACAACAATACTCCCTACTAAACTGGACTCTTACCTCCCACCCCCACCATGTCATCACCTCTGACATCCTTACCGATGTTCAGTGACCACAACCCAATATTCATAGTTAGGAAAGTCCACAGAACTAAATTGCCACACAAAACCATACAACTGTGCTCTTTCAGGTCTCTTGACCTTGAACCTCTCTTGAGTAAGCTTGCCACTTCTGACTGGTCCCCCCAACCTCCTTCCCCTCAGTTGATAAGGCCCTTGCCTACTTCAAAGAAATCTTTCTTGTGAACTGGAACACCTTTGCCCCACTCAAACAAACCAGAGTCAGGGTTGACCACTTAACTTGGATGACCCCTGAATTTCTGGCATGCCTCAGGGCTAGAAATCGAGCCTGGAAGCGTCATAAAGCTACCCAGCATTCTAGTGACCTCACAAACTTCCACATGCTCAGAAACACTTGCACCAGGGCTACAAGGTTAGCCAAGTCCAAATATTTCAAATCTGCCTTCATCATCAACATAAATTCCCCTTCAAATGCTTTTTTTTTTTAAACTTCTTTATTAAAGTTTATAATTTCAACAGAGAAGACATACATACACATATCCCAGGCTGACCCTGGGCCCACATCCCAAAACTGGCTGTGGCTACTATATACATCCCCTAAACTATTTACATACACAGTTTTAATGTATTGTACCATCTAAGTTGAGTCTGACTTACTGTTATAACATTGGAGTCCGTCAATTCAAAGTTAACTACAGATCTGATCAACTTCCAATTCTGACATCCCTCTTTATTACTATCCTTAATTTCAAAGTAGCTCTAAGTCCTTTGGACTGGGCTTTAAAACTGTGTCCCTAGGAGAGAGAGAGAACCCATCATAACCCTTTTGATGTGGCAGACATTGTAAATCCACACTAAGAACTATCTAAAGAGAGTAATACACCTCACTGGGTAGAGTACTTTCAGAAACAAACTTACACACCTCAATAAAATCATAATCCCTTTTAACTTTCTCTTAAGAAATGATTGCTAGCTAATCCCAATCAGACAGACAGAGCTGGGTTTGAGCACTCTTCAGTTGTATTGAATACACTGCCTCTAATGTCCTCCATCTTTTATCATATATTTTCTTTTTCTCATCTATTGTAATTTGTCTTTGAGTCTATCTAAGATATGTAGCGGGTCTCTAACCCATTGATCATAATTATAGATACAGTCACTTTTCCAGTGTCTTAGGACAAATGCCTTAACCAGGGTGGACATCAATGCCACGTGATGCTTAGCTGACTCTCTCGCAACCATTTTTATATCTCCCAAAGCACAGATCTCTGGTTTAATACGCTCCGAATAGTTTAGTAACGGATCCATGTTATGGCCAATTTGAACCCATAGTGAATGGATTTTGGGACAGCTCCACATCACATGTAACAGATCCCCTGGTTTCTTTCCGCATCTAAAACACAGATCTGTCTGTCTGAGTTTTCTAGAGCATAGCTTAGCAGGGGTGTAGTAAATATTTGAAAAAATAAAGAATTGCATAGTCTTATATTTTGGTATGGGCAGGAATTTAAAATTTTTCCAAATCTCTTTCCAGTCAGGCCTCGGGGGGATTAAACATTTTTCCCAATATAAAACTTGAGCCATGGATTCTGAGCTCACAAAGCCTAGCAGCACCGTGTAAACTTTTAAGAGGGGGTGTTGTGAGTAATCAATCTCATTCAAATTATCCCTAGTAAATGGACTCTGACCCACTTTATTATCTCTTAAAAATTGCTGCACCATCTTTGTAATCTGAATCTTTCTGAAAAATCCCATTCCTTAGTCTGCACAGGTAGGACCACCTATCTTCTACTATAAAATCTGTCAGTTTCAAATCAGCTAATTGTGGTGCCCAATGCACATTGATTATTTGTCCCCCCAGATGAAAATTAGGATTTCCTAATATTGGTTGATCCCTAACTCTCCTTTGAGCTCCCTTCTGCGTGGGGTTTAAACAATTCCACCACACCATCACTGATTTAAAGATTGGTGTCTGCCTTCCCCTTTTAGGTATGGCCTCTGGATCTGAAAAGAGCAACGCTGCTGGGGAAAGTTTCAGGTCCTCTAAAACTCATTGCTCAATTTGGAGCCATGTTAGGGTATATCCACCTTCTTCCTGGGTTCTGTACCACCGTCCCATTAAACCTAGATGTCCCACTACATAATACAAGAATAGGTCCGGAAGTTTAATGCCTCCCATAAGACGAGGAAGGTGTAGGGCAGCATGTTTTCTCCTTGGGGGTTTTGAATTCCACAGAAATACTAAGATTACCCTTTGGATATTAATGAACCTTGCTTTGAGAATACTATAAGGTAACAAATGAATCAGGTATAACAATCTAGGTAGGAGATTCATTTTTATCAGTCCCAGTCTGGCAGTGCAGTTCAGGGGGAGTTTATTCCACCTTAAAATATCATTTTTAATTGTGGTCAAAAGATTGTCCACGTTTTCTTCCACCACATTTTCTGTTTTAGTCATAATCCAGATGCCCAGATATTTAATTTTAATTGGGGCCCAGTTAATTTGCAGGTGTTCAAAATCTGCTATATAAGTATACGAGGTAAGAGGGAGAACCTGTGTTTTGCTTAATATTAATTTGTAGTTGGAAACCTCAGAGAATTGCCTAATAATTTCCAGGGCTTTTTGGAAGCTTTCGGATGGATTATATAGATGCAACAATATGTCATTGGCAAAAAACGAAAATTTAAGCTCCATCCCATGAACCTTAATTCTCTGAACCACAGGCTCCATGCGGAGTGCCCTTTATAAAGGTTCCAAATAAATGTTAAACAAAATTGGTGACGGGGGCAACCCTGTCTAGTCCCATTCATCAGCAGGAACTCTTTAGAAAGGTAGCCATTGCATAGAACCCTAGCAGTGGGGCACTATAAAGGTTTTTAAGGCCTCTGAGAAAGCCCTTCAGGAAACCCATTTTCTCCATTGTAAGAAATAGAAATTCATGGGAAACCCTATCAAATGCCTTCTCAGCATCAAGTGCAATTAGGGCCATAGCTGACTTAGAATTGGAAGCCCGATGAAGGATGTGATGCAGCTTCCTTAATGCATCATGTGCCCCCCGACCTAGCATAAACCCCACTTAGTCTTGACTAATTAATAAAGGAGCAACTTTATAACCCTATTAGCCGAGATCCTTGTGAGGACTTTAATATCCTGATTTATTAAAGCTATGGGTCTGTAATTGCCAGGCAGATCCCTAGGTTTATCTGGCTTTGGAATAAGTGTAATATAAGCTTGGTACAGAGGAGGATGGGGAACCCCAGCTTTCATAATATTCAAGAATAGGTCTTTCAGAAGAGGGAGTATGGTCAATAAGTGAACTTTATAAAATTTAGCCGATAGACCATCAGGCCCTGGTGTCTTACCATTTGGCAATTCTTTAATTGCTGCCATAATTTCTACCTCACAGATTGGGGCTGCCAAAGCCTGAGCCTGCTCTTTGTACAATTTGGGCAAGGGTATTTTATCAAGAAACCCTCTAATCTCGTCCTCTGAACTAGTAACCCCCTCTTGCTAGATCCCAGCATAATATTCTGTGAAGGCATCAGCCATTCCCTGAGGATCTGTAATAATGTCCCCTCCAAACTTCACTGCCATGACCTTTCGAGCTGCCTCCCATTCCCTAATTCTACTGGCTAACAAATGGCCCGGCACATCTCCCTGCATCAGGTATCTGGCGTTTAACCTTTCAAGCCAGCGATCTATATTGAGATATATCATGCTTCTCATTTCATCTCTTAAATCTCTAAGCTCCTTATCCAGCACACTAGAGGAATCCTCCAAAGGTAGTAGTGACTTAATGGCCCCAGTTAAAAATTCTTCCCACGCTCTATTCATCTTATTCCTCCTAGCAGTATATTCCTGAGCTATTCCTGCATATAATACCTTGGAAGTAGGCAAAGCAAGTTTCTTATCCATAAGTGTAGGAATTTGGGTTTGGATAATCTCCACTAGTGCTTCCTCTAATTTAGACACAGTATTATCAACTGCTAATATCCCATCACCCAACTGCCATCAGTATGGTTTTGGGGGAATGTTATCTATCTCCCATTGCATCTGTGTCAGGGAGTGGTCAGATAGTACCCTGTTAAAAGTGATAAGTTCTTTGATGCCCCTTAATGCTGCTCCATTAACCCCCCCCAAAAAAAAATTCTGGAATGTGACTCATGTACTCCAGAATAAAAGGTCATATCGGTATCCCCTTTATTATATACCCTATAGGGGTCTACTAGTGCTGTAACTTCCAAAAATCTATTTAGAGCTATCTGCGCTGCAAAAGGTGGTCGATTAGAAAGGGGGTTCCTGTCTACCCCATTATCCAAGCTGAGGTTCCGACCACCTGCTAGAATAATTGGGTGGGATGGGAGCGTAGCAATATCAACCTCCACTGAGGCAAAAAAGTCAGGTTTAGAGGGGGTAGGGTCATAAATTGAGGCGCTAGAGAATGGATTTCCAAGATATTACCTGACACATAAATCCCCCTACCATTCTCTCGTGACTTGATTTGAGTAATTACATATGGGCAAGCTTTACTTATTAGTATCGCCACACCCCCCGATGCTTTCGCATTCCCTGCTCCTATTACTTTGCCCACCCACCCTTTCTTCAACAGATATAATTCCTCATTCAGCGAATGGGTTTCTTGCAGTGCAGCAAAGTGAACCCCCAACTGATTTATATATTGTAATATTACCAGTCTTTTCTTCCTCCCCCTGAGGCCTTTAACATTCCATGAGAGAAATTTAATCAATACCATAATTTATAACAGTTCCCCTGCTTATCACCCTCTTGCATTCTATCCACCTTATTATATGCACCATGGATTCTCTCTCTCTCCCCTTTCCCCCCAAGTAACTCCCCCCCCCGTAACTCCCGATCCTCTGATCATCCTCCATAGTCTGAATGAGATGTGAATGAGTTAGCCCCGAGGTGTCCCCGAGCCCCACTGATTCCCAATATATAGAAAAGACAAAAGACCCCACCTAAAACCATTAATCCCATCATTAACATCTTAAGTTACCTAATACCCCTTTTATTTTAAATTAAAGTCATCCTATCGATTGACCAAATCCCCTCCAATAACAGATTGTGATTTTCTACTTTGGCTTCTTACTAGATTGTTTTCCTTCCACATGTTTAGTACTTATTTTCTCTCGTCCTTTTGGCAATATTTCTTCGGTTGGCTCCCCCACTGTCTGCTCTAAATTGTTGACCCTCCTATTCTGCACTAACTTAGAACTTGTTATGCTTTTGTTCTTCCCCTTAAACAGTATTTTATATTATAGATATAATCCAATAAACCTACAAAGAGAGCTATTTTGCATATGATCCTTATGTATTTGCTGCAAGGGTGGGGGTGGGTGAGATGGGAGCTTTAGTTTTTCTTTTCTTGGCTGATAACCTTTTCTTTTATAGTGTTGGGATTTTTTGTATGTATTGACTTGTATAAATACTGTCTACCAGTTTCTTGGCAATGTTTGTTTGGTTTTGATTTTGCTTGTGTTGAGTTGAAAAATAAAGTTAATTGCAAAAAAAAAAATTAAAGAAGTTCCAGAAGCTCAGTAAGTACCTCCTTCTCCCCACACATGGTCACAGCCACTAAAATATCAAATGATATCAGGAAGACAGCATTCCATGCCCTATCCATTCCCCCATTTTTCTATTCCAGCTATAGCAAATTAGGGAGGAAAGAAAGAGAACAAACACAAGAAAAAAAAAAGCAGTAAACCCTTGAGACCTATACGTAATCATTTACTAAAGGAAAAACACCACGCCCTAGTATAACCCTTGTTCCATTGTAGGTTTGCTCAGTAGCATTGGTTAATCAATACCCCATTTTCCCTTAGCAATTTCACCCATGCAAATCATAAGCTCCTTTGGCCTGTTCTACCATATTTAAACTACAGGCTATCTGGTATTCAATCCTCATCTTAGTACTGAATTTTAGCTTTCTAAGATGAGCAAAAAACATACGAACATACGAAATTTGCCAGCAGATAAAGGCCTAGAGGTCTATCAAGTCTGCTCGAATGTGCAGCTAGCACCCCTTATTCTGCAGCTGCCCCTCCCTTCCACCCTTCCCCTTCATTGACCCTCCTCCATGTCCTGTCCCATCCCCTTTTGAAGCAGTCCACTGTTCTGCTGGATACCACTTCTGCAGGTAACGCATTCCACCCAGCCACCACCCTCTCTGTAAAAAAGTGTCTCCTCATCTCCCTCCTGAACTTTCCTCCATCCAGTCTCATATCATGGCCCTGGTGTCCCTCCCTTCCCTTACTTTGAACAGCCCCTCTGTACCTGTCTTGTTTATTCCTTTCATGTACTTAAAGGTTTCAATCATGTCCCCCCTGTCCCTCCTCTCCTCCAGTGAGTACATGTTCAACTTCCTCAGCCTCCTCTCATATGATAAGTGCCCCAGCCCCTTGATCATCTTTGTCGCCCTGCGCTGTACCTCCTCCAGCAACTTAATGTCCCTCTTCAGATACGGGTGCCAGTACTGCATGCAGTACTCCAGGTGCGGTCTAACTAATGACCTGTACAGTGGCAGAATCATCTCCTCCCTCCTCGAGGATATACCCCTTGCAATGCAACCCAGCATTTTGTTGGCCTTTGCAGCTGCCTTCCTACATTGTGCCGAGTTGTTCATTGACCCTGTAATGAGCACCCCCAGATCCTTCTCCACCTCTGTCTGGGCTAGCTGCACTCCCCTCAGCTGGTAACTCCTCTTTGGGTTCTTCATCCCAAAATGCAGCACCTTGCACTTTTTGGCATTAAACCCCAGTTGCCAGGTGTTTGACCAAGTTTCAAGCTTTGCCAGATCATCCTGCAACCCCTGCCATCCCCCTAGGTCATCCACCACTGCTGCTACCTTGGTATCATCAGCAAACAGACTGATCTTGCTCTTGATGTCCAATGATATGTCTGCAATGAATATCCCAAACAACACTGGCCCCAACACCGAGCCCTGTGGAACACCGCTCATCACTACCCTTGGGTGTGAGAGCTCCCCACCCACCACCACACTCTGTTGCCTTCCCTGAAGCCAGTTCCCTACCCATCTCACTAGCTTTGCACCTGCCCCTGTGCCTACTAACTTACTTCCCAGCCTTCCATGCGGCACCGAGTCGAATGCCTTACTGAATTCCAGATACAGGACATCCACTGCATGGCCCCTGTCCAGATGCCTAGTTATCCAGTCATAGAACTCCACCAGGTTGGTTTGGCAGGATCTGCCCCATATGAAGCCATGCTGTCTGCTGTCCTGTAGCCCTTTGGCCTCTAGGAGAGCCACCAGCCTTTCCTTCAGGATAGTCTCCATTAGCTTACCCACAATGGATGTGAGGCTCACTGGTCTGTAGTTTCCCAGTTCATCCTTGGGGCCATTCTTGTGGAGGGGCATCACTTGAGCCATCCTCCAGTCCTGAGGTACACAAATGATAACAAGAAACAAACCGAAAGACCAGGACTGTTAGCTGTCATGGGCCAATTAGACCCTGAAAATAGTCAATAAGGAGCCCTTATTCTTCAGTCCCACACAAAATGAATCTGGAGTAGTCCAAGCAGTGAAAGGGCAGATCCCCTTTCCAAAACGTGGAGCAAGGATGAAGTTGATCAAACCCTACCAGCTTTCGTAGCACTTCCCGATCCTTCCTACTCGCACTTGCTGCTTTACAGCATGCAATCCTGCAGGCACCTCAAACTTTCAAGTCACAGGTTTAAACAAGTCTGGTAGCTCCACCCACAGGCTTTCTGTGGCATCGATCGCTGTTGCATACCTCCTGTCTCCCTTCTGTAACCTCACAATAAGCGTAGCTGGATATTGTATTCTGAATTTCACCCCTGCCAAGTATAACTTCTTTTTGATCACCGTGTACTCCTTCTGTTTTTCACTTACCAAAGGTATTAGATCTTGGAAAAGCCAAATAGATGCCCCATTCCACTGAAGATTTTTATTTATTTTGGCTTTGATCAATACGTGAGTCTTCTCTTTAAAATTCAAAAACCGCATAATAAGGACCCGAGGTCAAGCTCCAGGTGGGGGGGTCTCTCTTAAAGTACGGTGTGCCCTCTCAATATTGTAGGATTCTCCAAACGGCGTTGGACCAAACAATTTCAGGAGGAGATCCTGCATAAAAGCTACACAGTCCAAGCCTTCCGATTTCTCAGGGAGACCTGCCATAATTAGATTGTTCCTCCGACAGGGTGATTCCTGATCTTCCAGGTGATCTTCCAACTTTTTAACTTGCCTTTTGAGGGTAATCACCTCCTGATCCATAGACACCATCTTCCTTTCCTGTGAAGCAACCCTGGCCTCAACATCCCCCACCCTTTGCGTTAGAGCATTTAGAGCCGGCTTTAATGTAGAGAAGTCAGCCACTAATCCTTGTAGGAGATGTTTGATTTCTATAATATCATCTGAAGATGTATGCCCCCCTCGTTCTTCTGTCAACTGATCTTCATTCTCCTCTTGAACTGGAGAGTGGGGTTTTGAACTCTTTATAGCCGGCGATCTTGCAGCCAGAGGCTCGGGGCTTCCACATTCCATCTCGGCCATACTGTCAGCCAGGCCCGTTTCTGCGTCTGGTAAGTAAACTCCTTAATTATATTTACTAGACTTACTCCCAGAAATGCAGATCCTTGTTAGAAATTGAAACTCCCTATTGAAGTTGAAGTTGTGAGGTCTTAAACATCTATATTTGTATATTTTATTTGGTGTGACTCGGGAGCAACCTCAGGGACGTGTTTTCCCCTCTAGCTCATCATGTGATCCCCCAAATTCTCCTTCAAATTCTGGAAGGAGGTCCACACCCTATTTACCTCCTCATCTTGCCCACCATCCCAGTACTTAAAATAAATAGCTCACAAGTGTCCGACCCAACAGCTGTAGCTATGGAATTTAACTCCTACTATACCTCCTGTGCCACTGAGCTACTGAATTCCCCCCTTCTACCCTTCCCCCTCCTCACCCTCTACCAGTGTGCCCCCTCCACCATCCTCCCACCTTCCCTTCTCTTTCGCTACTGTAACCCCAAATGATGCCCTAAGTGCCCTCCTCACCATCAACCCCTCTGAAGGTGCCTCCTCTGATGGTCTTGACCCAAAACTCCTCTCTCTCTCTCTCTCTCTCTGCTTCAACCATTGCCTACCACCTCTCAATAATCCTAAATCTCTCATTCTCTACTGCCTCGGTCCCCTTTTCATGGAAGCATGCGTGGTCCTCCCTCTACCCAAAGGGGGTGACCCCTCATCCTCCAGCATCTATCACCCCATTTCTCTCATCCCTACCCTTGCCAAGCTTCAAGAACACATTATCCTCTCCCAACTCACCTCTTTTCTAGCTGACACCTCCTTTTTCATCCCTTTCCAGTCTGGTTTCAAGAAAAAACACTCAACCACCATCTTTCTCCTATGGCTCACAGAATCCATCCTATATGGAATGGACAGTGGCCAAATTACCTCTGCCATTTTTGTTGACCTGGCCAAGGCCTTCGATACTGTCTCACTCTCTTCTCCTCTACTCACTCCCAGCAGCTGGCCTATCTCCTTCCACCACAAACTGATTCAATGCCTACCTCATTGGTAGAACCCAATCAGTTAAGATGTTGGACGCCACTTCCTCTCCCCTCCTGATTAGCACTGGAGTCCCTCAGGGCTCACTATTATGGCCCCTCCTATTCTCCATCTTTTTAAATGACCTTCCCTCTGTTTGCTCCCCATCCTCAGCAATACAATATGTATGCCAATGATATAGTTCTGTATGCATCTGGCTCCTGTTCTGATGAGGTTACAACCAGTTTACAACAAGACTTTGACAAGGTTCAGCTCTGGTTTGCTAACCATAAACCTTTCCTCAACACCAGGAAGACTGTCTCCATGACCTTTGGCACAAGGCAGAGACTCTCTAGGTTTCCCTCCCTACCCACTTTTCACACCCTTGAGGGGACTTTACTTGAGGACACATCCTCCTTCAGGTACATAGGTGTTTGGTTGGATAAACACTTAAACTTCTCTGGACTTATTAATGCCATCCAGAAAAAAATGCACCCCAAGCTTGGTGCCCTGTTCAGGAACCGTAGTTGCATCCATCCTATGGCTAGACGTGAACTTGTTCAGAAGATGATACTGCCCATTTTTGACTACTGTGACATAGTCAATGGTACTGCCACTAAGTCCTCCGTGGCTAGACTGGACACCCTCTTCAATTCTTTCTGCCACTTTGCCTGGATGCCCTCCCTTGCACCCATCACTGCGATCTTTATCATGCCCTATCCTTCTCCTCTCTTACAAACAGGCGACTCTCTCACTGTACTAAATTCACCTCCAAGCATTGGTTGGGTGAGCTCCCTTCCTACCTCATCTCCTCCTTTATAACACTACCCACCCTCCCATTTCCTTAGACCAACCGACTTCTGTACTCTGGTTGTCCCCCACAGATCCACCCAAATCGGCCAGTCCAATTACTCTCACTGCCTCCCAAAAATTTGCCATTCCCTCCCCCTCAAATCCAGCACCAGGGCTACAAGGTTAGCCAAGTACAAATATTTCAAATCTGCCTTCATCACCAACATAAATTCCCTATCCAAGTTCTGGAAGGTGGTCCACACCCTATTTACCTATTTACCCCCCCTCATCCACCCACAATCCCTGGTACTTAAAGTAAATAGCTCAACAGTACTCATCCTCCCTATTCCATTAGCTCTGCCCTCAGTAATTACCTTGCACCTAGCTGCTCATGCCATGTCACTCCCTAATTCCCTCCTCTAAGCCCTAGACAAACCTACCCCTCTACACTCACCTTCATTTTACCCTGTGCACACCCACTCCCCCAGATCTCTAGTCCTCCTCCCCTTCCCCCAAATTGCTTCCCCTTAATGGCCTCCCTTGATCTCTCGCAGAATTTAAAAGACCCTGAATGCACTCCATGTTTCCCTCTCCTACCCCCCAAGGGGTATGTATCTCTCATTTATTCCCTTCCCCCACATTTTTAAAGGGGTCTCTCTGGGACACTGCCTTATCCCCTTCTAACTGGTCCCACCAGTCCCCTTGCAGGGTTCCTCACATCCTGCAGGGGACTCCAGGGACACGACTCTTCCCCATCCCACTCCCCCACCTCACCCCTTTCCCCCCTTTTCTTTCATGTAATCACTTGTTTACTTATTAACCCGGCACTTATATTGTCCACTCTTTCTACATGTTATGCGCAACACTGTTGTAACACAGTTTGTAACACCTGCCTTACAACTGTATGTTAATGTTGATCTTGTAATTTGAATGTTTAATATCTCATTCCAATTGTACCTCTTCCCCCCAGGTTGCACCGGGAGATGAGCGACTTGTTGCTCAGTGTGCCTTCCTGGTGAAACAGTTCAATAAATTATAGTAAGGCTTTTGACACTGTACCACATAGGAGAGTAGTAAGCAAGCTGGGAAGCTTAGGAGTGGTCCAAAGGTGGTACACTGGATAGGAAATTGGTTAGGGGATAGGTGACAGAAGGTGGCAATAAATGGAGTTCACTCCGAGGAAGGGAGAGTGACAAGCGCAGTGCCTCAGGGATAAGTGCTGGAACCGGTTCTTTTTTTTTTTCATACAGCTGTTTGCTCCCGATGGCCACCTACTCCTTCATTGGCCCACTCCCCTCAGGGGAGCCATACATTTTGTAGTTTTCTTCCCTCTCCCCCAAAGCACTGGGGTTCGGCAAGCATGCACACGTGGAGGCACGTGCACACTCCTGAAAGCAAGTGCTTCCTCCACCCTCACTACATCAGCCCTTGACTCTGCTCTGACAGACAGCCTCCGCCAGGTGTCAGCCTAGAGTGAAAGACTGCTCCTCCCCATTCCAGGAGCTGAGAGCAGCCCATCGGCTGCTACAGTCAGCTTCCTGGCCCTCCCCCCCAGTCAACTCCCTGTAACCCAACTTCGCTCCCAAACTCAGGTCGCCGGCAGGGCATAAGGTGTGACGTCCAGCGCCTCAACCCTCAGTGCCATGGGGCCAGCTGGAACCTGTTCTTTTTAATGTCTTTATAAGTGACATTGTAGAGGAGCTGGAAGGGAAGGTCTGCCTCTTTGTTGATGTCACCAAAATCTGCAATAGGGTGACACTCCAGGAGGAGTGGAAAGGAGGAGACGAGACCTGAGAAAACTACAGGAGTGGTCAAGGGTATGGCAACTGGGTTTCAATATGAAAAAGTGCAGAATAATGCACTTAGGGCACAGTAACCCAGGGGCGACATACAAAATGGGTGGAGTAGTATTGACAACCACCAAGCAGGAAAGAGATCTGGGTGTAATCATATCAGATGACCTAAAGGTGGTCAAGAAGTGTGACAAGGCAGTTGGGAGAGCTAGGGGGATGCTGGGGTGCATAGGGTGGTGTATCACCAGCAGAAAGAAGGAGGTTGTGTTACCTCTGTATAGATCTCTGGTAAGACCCCACCTAGAGTATTGTGTACAGCTCTGGAGGCCACATCTCTGGATGGACATAGAGAGGACGCTGTCCAGAGGAGGGCAACTAAAATGGTGCAGGGTCTACATCAAATGCTCTATGAGAAAAGACTAAATGACCTTAATATGTACACGCTGGAAGAGAGGAGGGAGAGGGAGGATAATGATAGAGACATTTAAATACCTCACGGGGTAAATACGGTACAGGAGGGAAGTATTTTTCAGAAGAAAAAGTGCTCAAGCACAAGAGGACATGCTATGAAGCTGGAGGAGGTAGATTCTAGAGAGATGTTACGAAGTACTTCACAGAAGGAGTGGTGGATTCCTGGAACAGTCTTCAAGCGGAGGTGATGGGAGTAAAGAAAGTGGCAGGGTTCAAGAATGCATGGGATAAGCACAGGGAATCATAGTGGAAAGGAAGGGAGGGGAGGGAGAAAGAGCTGCAGATCAAGTATAATCTAACAGTAACAATGTAGATAGGGAAAAGATATTTCTAATCCCACTGGATTTCCAGTTAACCTCCCTTCCTGACACTTACTGATCTCTCTCCTGTTTCTGTCCCTCCCCCTTGCAACTATTCATATTGGCTGCATGACATGCACTTATGCCGCTGTTTTAACTGATTGTGAACCATGCCTTCAGTAATTCAATGCTGACTGTATCCTACCTCATGTCAATTAGGCAATAATTATGTTTACTTGCTTTATATCAACTGTGTATTTTATCCTAACTACCTCTGTAACCACCCATCATTCCCTGGGACTTTAACGTGCCAAGTATTTGTTAATCCCTATGATTCTACCTGCACCTCTGTATTTGATGTGTACTCTCCTGGGTCATGCCTGAAAATAGGCAGGTGTTTGCCTAGTGCACTTATTGGTTACCAAAAGCAAATAAATAAATAAATAAGAGCAGGCTGGGTGGGCCAAGCAGTCCTTATCTGCCATCAGATTCTATGTTTTTATGTTTCTATGCTGCCTGCTGCACCAGTCCAGAAAATACCTTGCCCAGACAACCCCATAACTATGTGGCTACCAACTGGCCTCCCTCCTGCTGCAGCCTGCTGGTGGTAGACAGTGCTGGCCTAGGACAGGTTAGGGACCTTTGGCACAAGCTAGGCCTTACTGGCCTAGTAATGGCTAGACCTAGGCCAGAGTTCAGACAAACAGTCCAAGTCCACCATGCTGCATCTAGGAGAAGTGACTGTACAAGTGAACCACCACCACCACCCAAGTTACAATAAATATTAACCAAAAAAAATTATATAAGAAACAAACCCCTTAATCCAAGTTTTTGCAACAACTAAGTTAACTTTTAGTTTCCCAGGCTGGCCCCAACCCCAACCCATTTCCCAACGCACACCTCACACTCTATTGAAGCTGTGGCCATGACTACTTTGACTGCCTGGGCAGCTAGACACAGATCTACGACATTGGTTCAACAAAAATGCTGTCAACCGGTGTTACAGTGATGGCTTTATGTCGACCGCAAATTGCAGTTGGCATAAAGTCATTCAGTGAACTGTTTGTTTTTTTGTGGGGGCAGGGACTTTGTCCCCTGCACCACCCCCCATCTTAATACTGTATAATCAGATCTGAATCAGAGTTTATTTGGAGAGGGGGTGTAAGACCTGGAGAAGCAGTGCCAGGATCCTGCATGTACATTACAGTACCAATATTGAATTGGCGCTGTAATGTACTTAGGTTTCGAAATGATGCTGTTGTGACAGCATACCACCAGTCACTAGTAGTCCTGACCTACAGACAGTGCTTCAAAAAATACATTTTCATTTGATTGCAAGTTTTTGGAAGAAGAACCCATCCCCAAGATAAGATTCCCTGTCAGCCCCAACCTGACCCCATCCCTAATCCACACACAACAACTTTTATGCTTTATGCATTATTAGTTTAAATAAATGAAACCCACCGAATTACTTAGTTGCTGTCTAGTGCCATTGAGACTCCCTTCTCCTCACAGTCCAAGCCCTGTTTGTATAACCACACTGGTTCCTACTGCAAAAGCTTGCTAACATAAAGGATGATCTCTGTGGACCCTTTTTCATTGAATCTGTTTTTTTTGTTGTTCATGCTACACTATTTTTCATTATCCTCCCTCCAACTTATTTATTTTAAAATAGTATTGTGCTTGCTTTTTAAAACCACACACTAGGCACATTTCAACACACTATAAAACAACAGAAGGACAGTTGTTTAAGTAACAACTGAAAACAGCACAGAGATGACCCAAGGTCAATTCATAAGGGAAACTGCCAAAGAATAAAGAACATTTATGTTCCAAGAATAACTAGCTGTTTTAGCATGTCCCATTATTTATTTTAAAACTTTGTTTCTTTTTTTTTCTTTCCTCCTGATAACAACAGTGCTTTTTCTGTACTGCCTTTTATATTTTGACAGGGAGTACCATGTGAGTAACATTCTGAAGAAGAGTGGCCACATGATTTTCTGGCGTGATTCCTTGGAGTGAACTTGCATTGCAATAGTACTTGATGACTTCTGCATTCCTTCCAAGGAGAATACAATTTTCAAAGGTGGAACTAACATTTGTCATTGAACATTTCTTTTGAAAGAAAAGGAAAATCATTGACAAATTCAATGAGATGCAGCCTCTCTATTTCCAAAGAGGCCAGGATTGTTACTTTCAGTAGTGTCTCCAGGAATTATGGATGCCCAGGGTACAGGGAGTCTATTGATGGCTTGCATCTAGGCACATAAACATAGAAACATAGAATTTGATGGCAGATAAGGACCGCTTGGCCCACCTAGTCTGCCCATTTCCCTACCTAATGGATAAGCTGCAGATCCTAGTTAACCAACAGCCTACTTCCTCCTACCCCCCCCACTAGAATTGCCTTATGCCTGTCCCATGCATTCTTGAATTCCCTCACCGTTTTTGACTCTACGACCTCCTCAGGAAGGCTGTTCCATGCATCTACAACCCTATCTTTGAAGAAATACTTCCTCACATTACCTCTGAGCTGTCCCCCCTCTATCTTCAAATTGTGCCCCCTTGTTCTTGCACATCTCTTTTTCTGAAAGATGCTACCCTCTTGGACTTTGTTGATTCCCTTGAGGTGTTTGAAAGTTTCTATCATGTCCCCCCTCTCCCTCCTTTCCTCAAGGCTATACATCTTAAGCTCCTTTAGTCTTTCTTCATATGTCTTCTGGTGCAGAACCTGCACCATTCTGGTTGCCCTCCTCTGAACAGCCTCCACCCTGTCTATATCTTTGAGGAGATGGGGGTCTCCAGAACTGTACACAGTACTCCAGATGTGGTCTCACCAACTGTCTGTACAGAGGGCCAACAACTTCCTGTTTTCTACTGGTGATGCCTCTCCCTATGCATCCCAGTATCCCCCAGCCCTCCTTACTGCCTTCTCACATTGCTGGCCCACCTTTAGGTCATCTGATATGACTACCCGCAGGTCCCTTTCCATTTTTTTTGTTGTCAGTATCTCACCCCCTATTGTGTACCCTTCCCCTGGGTTTTTGTTTCCCAGGTGCATTACTTTGCACTTCTTTGCATTGAATCTAAGCTGCCATACATTTGACCACTCCTCCAACCTTGCTAATTGCATATCAACCGTATTATAGATCTTTGTGTCATCTGCAAAGAGACATACTTTCCCTTCCAGTCCCTCTGCAATGTCACTTATAAAGATATTAAAAAGGACCAGCCTCAGTACTGAACCCTGCAGTACCCCACTAGTAACCCCCCTTTCTTCACTGTGGACTCCATTTACTATTACCCTCTGTATCCTGTTGTCCAGCCAGTGTTTTACCTAGGCTACCACCCTGGGACCCCAGGTCAATTTAAATGCAGACTATATTGCCAGCACATACAACACAGTGTCACAGACTCCTGTATAACAAACGGATTAACTACCATTTAAATTGGCTTGTTTCATGCAGTACCTGTGCTGTAGAATTCTGCTGTACTGTGCTAAATCCTGGTGAGCTCCACTGTGTGTATCATTGCTGGAGCACAGTTGGGCATAGTAGATTTTTACCATGGCATGTGCCCCATCTGGCCCAAGTCTGGAGCAATCCATGGTCTCTTTGACATTAGTTCCTGATTTTTCACCCTTATTCTTAAGGCAGAAAGCTCAATTAAATAATTGAACTACCCAGTCTGTGTTATCCTCATCACACATCAGAGGTGATAAAAATGACATTGCAGTTGACCTTTAAAATAAGCATTTTACAAAAACAAAGATAATTTTTAAACATGAACTCTATTAATTATAAAGCTTCATTACTGAACTAAGTAATTTCTGTAATTACAAGCGGCAATACTAGGAAATTGTCTTTGCAGGCATACAGCAGCATGGGAAATACGAAAATACAACACAGCAGTGTCTCAAAACAAGAGTCTGTGTGCCAGACTAAGTGTTACTTTTTAATAGGTAGGTCTTATATAATCCATAGTTCCACAAGGGCAATCCATTTATAACAGGAGGCTTCAGTGCAAAATGCACTCAGGAACCGTGCCGAGAGGGGCACTCTCCAAGTAATAGTTTTTGATAGTGCTTACCAATAATACAAAGTCACTTACAGTATGCATTAAAACAGTTTTCTTTTATTTTGTAAGTAGCAGCCCAGTGCAAAAGTGATAAAGCTAAAGGTATTTCAAACAGAAATGTCACCAGGCTAGGGTGGGTGTGAACATTTCCTGTACAGATTGCAAGAACCAACAATGGTGGCACCACTAATATACATGTGCCAGACTTGTCCAATTATAAATGATGTTTCAGCACTCAATTGTTTCTTCCTCAGAGCTGAAACCTGATTTCCTTCCATAGCAAGCGACACTACACACACTTGCAAGTATTTATTTTTCTAAGCTGCACCTTGGGAACTGATCCTGGTATAGGAATATTGCACTGCATCACAAGTAAATACATGCAGCTAATACCATGGTTCAGGCTTTTGGTCTCATTGAATTCATCACATAAGGTGTGGAAAAGTACCCTCTATTTCTAGACTTTATTCAACTTCTTTTTATAGTGTTTTTCAGAGTATCACAAAGCACATTACAGAGTAATCAGAAGAAATCAAAAGAAAATTTTGAAACTAAAATGAAAAATAAAACTAAAATCAGTGGATGATATACAGTACTAAATAACATGGTTGAACAAAGGTACTGAAATATTATTAAGCAACAACGTACAACCAGGGGTATGTTAATAATGTTTTCGTTAATCACACCCTTGGGGTGTAATGTGGCATGGGGCACAGCTGAGTGCCATATGCCTCAAGGGGGTGAGAAACAAGCACATTAACATAACCCCTGGGTGTATCTTTTTGCTATTACCAAAACAGGGTCTAGCCTAAAAATATGTGCATTTCTGTTTTATAAAACTTTTTCTTTTGTTTTTGTTAATTTGTACTTACTTTCTAATAAAATAGTCCTCCTGCAGTAATTTGTAATATTCAGGTTAATACTCTGATTGCTGAGATATAATTTAGACAATTATGTCTATTCTTAATCTATCTCATAATTAGAACAAATATCATTTGTAGTGTTCATCTTCCATTTATTTGTCTAGTCCCTTCTTAAAAAATATCAATATTTCTGCTGTTTACCAATTCTGATTTAAAATTATTCCACAGATGAATTTTCTACTCTTTATCCTAAAACAAGATTCTTTAAGTTGTCTATTGTGTTTTCTGAGCATGTAATGTTCTTGTCCCTCCTGAAATGTAAACATTCCATTAGTTCTTGATCTTTATGAATAGCGAATAATAGTAATAGATCACCCTAGTGTGCCTCTATTCCAAGCTGTGTAACCCCAGATAATTTAACCTTTCTTTGTAGGTCTTTTATTCTATTCCTCTAATCTTTTTAGTGGCTTTGTGCTGAATTGCTCCTGTTTTTTTATTTTCATCAATTGCCAATTCACCCCATATTTGTGATCCATAATCTATAATAGGTCTAACATATATGCATTATAATGGTAAAATGATGTGCTTTGATCTGTGTGAGAAGCACCTTCTTATTGTGTTCAGCAGATGATTTGCCTTACTAAACACAGTATTGACTTGTTTCTTGTTTTGTAGGTTATCTGTTACTTACAGGCAAAAATCATTTTCAAATTCTGTGGATTTAGGCTGTGTTCTATGTGTTCCATTTATAGAATAATCCCATTTTATGTTATTCTTACCCAGGTGCATGGTAGTACATTTATCCTTATTGAAATCCATTCTACACTTTCTTGTCCAGTGAACCATTTTATTAAGGTATTTTCATAATTCTGCTGCATATAATATTATACTGACCCTCCCTCCAAGTTTGGTGTCATCTGCAAAATTTATTACAGAGATTGTTAAATCATTTGCCTAAGTCACTTATAAATATACCAAACATATCAAACAAAAGTGGTCCCAGGACTGAACCCTATGGAACCCCACTTTTCCATAACTTTCACTGCAATAGAAGTGTAATGGGTCAATAGTTGTGTTCACTGTTTGCAAGTTTAATATCATAGTTCCTTTTTGTCCTTCTAATTTCTTGTTTTAATATCCTTGTGTGTTCTTTTAATATATTTATATTACCTTGACAGGGATATTGTTTAACCAGCTTATAAGCTCTCTTTCTTTTCTGTTTATGTTCACTAATTTTCTGGTATACCACAGGGGGAGATTACCAAATTTGTTATATAACTGTCCCCTTAGTACATATTTATTTCTTAACTGAATTACCCAATTTTTGAATATTTCCAAACATTTTGTAGTGTTGTTTTCCAGACATTTCATCTTGCCAATTCCAGTTTTGTATTTCTTAACCAATAATACTGTAGTTTCCAGTAGCGTACAGTAGTTGTATGCAATAGTTTTACCTTTATTACAGATAATGTTGCTTTCAGGACTAATTTCCATGGTGGTATGGTCATTTGTGCATAATGGTTCCTTGATTTTGTATTGTATATTATTTGGACAGTTAGGTAGTACCAAATCTAAGATGTTTAATCCCCTGATGGGAATTTATATGATTTGTGTGCATAGATTCACAGGGCAGGGGGAGGTCATAGCAAACAAATCTGACAGAGTTCTTTGACTGAGTGACTAGAGAACTAGATCAGGGTGGAATGGTGGATGGACGTAGCCTACCTAGATTTCAGTAAGGTGTCTGTCACCATTCCATGTATGAGACCAGTAAGCAAGTTGGGTAGCTTTTGAGTGGGTCTAAAAGGTGGTAAACTGGATCAGAAATTGATTAAGAGCTAGGCAGCAGAGGGTGGTCATAAACAGAGTTCACTCAGAGGAAGGGAGGGTGACCAATGGGGTGCCTCAGGGGTCAGTGCTGGGATGGGTCCTCTTTAATGTCTTTATAAGTGACATTGCATAGGAGCTGGAAGAGAATATCTGCCTCTTTGTGGATGACACCAAATTCTGCAATAGGGTGGACACTCCAGGGGGGTGGAAATGATGCTCAGCAACCTGAGAAAACTTGAGGAGTTGTCAAGGGTATGGCAGCTAGGTTTCCATGTAAAAAAGTGCAAAGTAGTGCACTTGGGGCACAGAAAACCAGGGGCAAAGTACAAAATGGTGGGTAGTACTGATGACCACCAAGCAGGAAAGAGATCTGGAGGAGATCACCAGCAGAAAGAGGGAGGTGGTGTTGCCTCTTTATAGATCACTGGAAAGACTCCACCTAGAGTATTGTGTCAAGTTCTGGAAACCACTCCTCAGAAAGGACATAGACAAAGTGGAAGCAATCCAGAAGAGGGTGATTTGATGGTGCAGAATCTGCCTCACAAGCCCTATGAGGAGAGACTAAAGGACCTAAAGAGGTACACCCTGGAAGAGAGGAATGAAAGGGGAGATGTGACAGAGACCTTTTGAATATTTCACAAGGGTAAACAACAGGGAAGCATTTCTCAGAAGAAAAAGTGCTCAGGGACAAAGGTGCAGGATAAGAAGCTGGAGGTGGATAGATTCAGGAGAGATGTGAAAAAATACTTCTTCACAGAAAGAGTGGTGGATTCCTGGAACAGTCTTCCAGTGGAGGTGGAGGGGGCAAAAACAGTGGTGGTGTTCAACAATGCATGGCATAGACATAAGGGAATCTTAGGAAAAGGGAAGGGTGTGAATGGGCTAGAGATCAAGTAGGATCAGTGTTGATACTGTGGGGGGGGCAGACTAGAAGGGCCAAGTAGTCCTTATTTTTTTGCAGTTAATCTTTTTACTGTAATTTTTGTGATTATACATACAAATTCACTACATTCTCCAATATACACTTACATAAATTCTTAATGAGAGAAGGAAAAATCATGTTGTCTGAAGTATTATACAATGATATTAAAGAGGAAAACAAATGTTGAGTAAACAATATGTAGCAGTGCAATCTGTATGATAGAGAACAAAATATGGCAATTTATGGTTCAAGGGGTAAAAGGAGTAGATACAAACAAGAAATATGAGCAGTCGTGATTGTACTTCTATTATGCTGTAATTTAATACAAGTATGTGTAAGATTGTGTAAAGGAAGAACATAAAAAAGCAAAAATATGTAAGAAAATTAACAAGAATGAAGAGGGAAAGGGAAGAAGAAAAGGAGATAAAAAGATAGAAAAAGAGGAAATGAAAAAGGAATGAAAGAGCTAGAAGCTAGATTCCAATGTGAACATATAACAACCCACGGATTAAGTGACGATATGTGTAGACATGTTTAAATATTTAAAATAGTCCTGCCAGCATTTATTATATAAATTAAGTTGGTCAGAGGCTAAGTGTGACATACGATCAAGGATGGCGTATTGAGATAGTTGTTTGAGAATATCTGGGAGAGTGGGAATGATGGTGGATCTCCAATGCATTAGTATAAGGCGTTTAACTTGAAGAAATAGTCGGGATAACCACCTATTCTGAGAATGGGATATTTTGCATGAATGAGCATTGAAAATACCAAGTATGCAATGTTCTGGATCTAATGCAAAGGACAGACCAATCACTTTCATTGCAAAGAAATTAATATGATGCCAAAGATTGTGTATGGGAGGACAATGCCATAAAATATGTAGCAAATTGCCATTGGGGGAGTTACATCGCCAACATTTATTGTTGTTCATTAAGCCCATGTTTTGCAAAATCTCAGGAGTTCTGTACCATAGATGTAGAATTTTGATTTGTATGAGTGAACTGTGATTATCCTTGAAAGATTTATGGCAGGATAGCCAGCAGTTATGCCACTGTAAATTGGTTATGTTATAATTTAAAAGAGTACTCCATTTATTTTTTGCAATTATAGATTGATCTGGAATTGTATTTCTGATATGTTTGTAACTGATGCTACTCAATTTAGAGTTTGTTTTAATACATTTAGAAATAAAAGTATCATATACAGATTGATTAGGAATAGTAGAAAGATAAAGGTTCCATGCTGTGTGTAACTGTAAATATTTCCAGAAATCATCCTGGGGGAAGATTCCATTGTTTTCGCAGGTCAGAAAAGGATTTTAATTTGAGAGTCTGAGGTATAAGTATATCCTCCAAGAAAAAAAATGCCCCTGTTTTTCCAACTGCAACAAAAAATTGGGTGATTATCAAAAGTGATGTTGCGGTTCCCCCAAATGGGGGTATATATGAGAGGGGTTGGGTTGGATTTAACACATTTATGAATTATTTTCCAGTAGTACATGGATGATGCTATAGTAGGGTGAGATTTTAACTTGGGGGGGGAGATTGTTATAAATGAAGGAAATGGTGACATTGCCCGGACATAGAGATGTTTCCATATTGACCACAACAGTGATTTATTGCTGGGTTTATTAAACCATTTGACAGTTTGGGCACTGTAGAAGGCCCAAAAATATGCTTGGAACCAGGGGAGCCAGAAGCCCCCTTTGGACCAGTGGGAAGGTAGTTTGTTACGACTAAATCTGGGAATTTTGCCTTCCCATAAAAAATTGCCAATTATATCATCAATTCTGACAAAAAAAAGTAGGGAGGGTTAAAGAGATATTAGAAAATAGATAAGTATTTTGGGAGCTATTGACATCTTGATAGTTCAGATTTTCTCATTAAAAGAGAGACTAAGCAGTTTCCATCTGTTGAGAGTGTTTTTAATATTTGCTAATAATGGGGAAAGATTGCCATCCCATTTCTTGTCTAATTTAGAGGTGATCTGTATTCCAAGGTAAGAGATACCTTGAGGGGCCCAACAAAAACCTAATATTGTATTCATAGAAGTGTTACAAAAATTGTTCAATGGCATTGATTCTGATTTGTTTAGATTCAGAGCAAGCCCAGAAAGTGAAGTAAAGTTTCTAAGTAATTAATTAAGGGTGGTCCCAAAATTTCAAGATTTTAAAGTAGAATGAGGTCATCAGCGTAGGATAGTTAAGTATAGTGGGAATTACAGATAGGAATACCTTGGATCATGGAGGACTGATGAAGAGCAGCTGATAGGGGTTCCATAGCTAGAATAAAAAGAGTGGGGAATAAGGGGCACCCTTACCTGGTACCTCTTTCCAGATGAAAGATTAAGGAAAAGAGTAGAGTTAGTAAGAACCTGGGCAGAGGGGAGGGTGTATAGTAATTGAATCCATGTACAAAATTTATTAGTGACACCAAAGTGGGATAGAACATGTTACAAATAAGTCCAGTTGAGAGAATCAAATGCCTTTTCAAAGTCAATGGCTATAGCTGTGGCAAGTGATTTAAGAGATTTAGCTTTGTAGATTAAATTAAATAATGAGCGGAGATAATAAGAACCAGTTCTGTTGTTGATAAATCCAGCTTGGGAGGTTTGGACAAGTTTGAAATTATTGATTCTAAATGAGTATTTAATATTTTGGCAAACATTTTCCCGTCCATATTAAGTAATGATATCAGTCTGTAACTGGATGGGAGAGAAGGGTCTTTATCTTTTTTTGGTAGGATGGTTATAATGGCTTCTGTCATAGAATAGGGAAGTTTACCTTGTGAAGATGCCTCTTTGAAGACCTTAAACAGTAAGGGGTATAAAATGTCAGCTAGGGGTTTATAAAAGTCTATGGAAAAACCGTCACTCCCAGGAGCTTTACCAGATTTACGGGAATTTAGTGCTGCTTGTATCTCTTTCAGGAAAAAGGGTTTATCTAGCAAAGCCATATCTTGTTGGAAGAGGTGTGGTAACTGTAAATTGTCCTGAAGTAGCTGTATATATTCAGGTTGTGGGGGAGTGGGGTGACAGTATAATTTTTGGTAGAAGGATTGCATAATATGGTTAATTTAGGGATTATCTGTATGGATTTTTCCTGAAGAATCTTTCAAACTGGCAATATGTCTCTCCATCAGTTGATTCTTGACTTGATAAGCAAGTAGCTTCCTGCATTTATCCCCTTGTTCCCAATAACGGTGTTTAAGTCTAAGGAGGGCAAGTTCAGCTTTCCTGGATATTAATTTGTTGATTTTAATTCTAAGCTGAAAAATTTCAAGGTGAAGTTGTGAGTTATTATCTGGATTTTTTGTTTTATAATATTGGGTTTCTTTTTCTTAAAGAGATTTCTCTAAATCATCCACTTGCTGTTCCCTTAGTTTTTTCATGTGTGCTGCATCGCTTATAATTTTCCCTCTAACTGTTGCTTTAAGTGCTTCCCAGATGGTACCTTGAGATAACATCAGGAGTGTTGTTGAAGGAAATAAATTCTTGGATTTGGGATCTAATCCAATGTAAGAAATCGGGGTCTTTCAATAAGAGTGGGTATAGATGCCAAGAGGGGGATTTAGATGGGGCGGGCCCCAAATAAGATGTAATTTTATAGGAGAATGGTCTGATATAGTAATCGGGAGGATAGTTGTGTCAATAATTTTTTCAGTGATGAATGGGGAAGAAAACCAGTAGTCAATTCTGCTATAAGATTTATGAAGTGGTTAGTAAAAAGTATAGTTGCACTGTCTAGGATGGTGTAGTCTCCAAATGTCGGTGAGACCAAAGTCTTTCATCAGCATTGAGAGTGCAGAAATACTTCTGGGGTGGGAATCACATGAAGAGTTACTTCTGTCTAAATGTGCTTCCAAAGCAAAATTGAAATACCCACCTACAAGTATAGGAGAATTGTTAAAGTTACTGTTCATAATTTGTTGGGCCATATTATGAAAGAATTCAGGTGAATCAGAGTTAGGGGCATAACATTGACTAACATAAGGGGGTCTGAAGGGGTATTTAAGTAGGCTATAATCCATCTGCCATCTGAATCAGAGATGGATTTGATAAGGGTCCAGTTAAGGGATTTATGTAATAGAATGGCAACCTCCCAATTTTTTAGAAGTAGAAGAGGACGCATATACTTGACCGACCCAATCCCTTCTGAGTCTGTCGATATCCTCTATTAAAAGTTTTGTTTCTTGTAAGAAAGCAATATGAGTTTTATGCTTTTTGAGGTAAGAAAGTATTTGTTTTCATTTACAAGGTGAGTTGAGTCCCTTAACAGTCCATGAATGTAGAATTAGATCACTCATGTTAATGGGGAGATGAGTATGAAAACACAAATAGGAAGTAAGGGACTCATACTGAAAGGGCTAGAGGATGTTACAGACTCAGAAGGAAGCGGGCTAGCACAGTCAAATGCATGCAGGATATTTAGTTTGTGAAAATACTTAAATCCTGGGTGAATGTTTCCATTGGGTCTCACAAGGAAGAGAGGTACTAAAAAGAATATAGAAGATATATATAAATAGTTACTAAACAAAACCTATGCATGTTATACTAACACACTATGAAGTCTTTAGGTAATACAGCAAGATATGAGTCGGTGGAATCGCCAAGACTCTCTCGCTATACTACAGAGCATGTAAATAGTAAGTAAATCTTGGGAGAAAATTATCTTAAACCCAAGATACAAACGGTAAACAATTATTTCTATCAAGTTATAACTCTGACTAGAACTAAAGTGAACATAATAATTCCCTTGGGGGGGGACCATGAGCATCTTACCATATATGAAAAGGGGATTACAGAAAGTATATGCAATCCCAGACACAGTAATACATCTTGAACCTACAGTAAGTTAGACTGGAAAAAAGAACTGAGCTGAAAAACTATTATGGCAATACAAACAGTATGCCATCATGGTTGGTTAAGTCCTAAAATTATAAGAACAGCTGTGCTTGTGCCATCTATTATGTACTTACTCACATAATCATAATGCTTAGACACAGAAATGTTTATTTAGGAAGAGTGTTCAGGTAAAATGGAGCGAGTAGGGTCCAAATTGTATAAGGATTTATGGGGTGTCGAGGCATTACAAAATTCAAATTGTATGGGGGGGTATCTGGTGAAAGTCTTGTATTGAACAGGAATATGTAGTCATTCTGGCAATATGACATTATTAAAAGTTGAGTTTGTTCAGGCTTCGAGGTACTGCATATATTATTGATAAATACTAGGTATTTAATAGTAGCACAGACTCAAAATTCATCCCTAGGGAAGGAGTTGCTTTAACATAGTGAGATTTCAAGACCTGGAGAGGTTCGAGCGAGCTCAGCTATAAGATTACAACACAGACTTAAAAAGCCATATCATAAGGGCTTTGAGTCAGACTGTGCTATCTATTATTGATTGCAGCATACTGAGTAAAATAATAAAGATGAGACACCTCGAAAATAGCCTGCAATGCCTAATTGTAGGGTAAAACTGAAGACTAAGTGATAGATAAATGAAACAGTACAAGAAGTTGGTATACCATGGTTAAAGAAAAGGGAATTTAAAAGTTAGATAAAGACGGGTTGGAGTGGGAAGGAGACTAGAGAAAGATATTAAAGTGTTAAAAGTTAGTCTGGGATGTAGTAGTGGATGAAGGGAATAACTAATTGAGGACCGCATTAATATAACCCCAAGATACTGTAAATTTATAATGTTTATATATGGTAACAAATGTGTGGGGTGATGTTGGGTCACAAATTAGTTAAGCAGACAACCTCCCTTAATGGTTATGTGAGAAGAACATACTGATAAAAAAAGATGGTAGACACCTCTAAATGAATATAGAAAATCATTGAGCACATGTGAATTAGTCTAATATTATATAACAACTGCCCCTGTAAAAGAAGAACATAGCCCAACATTAGGGATACTCATAAACTGACATTATGAGTAAAATATTCAGAAATAACTGGATGCATAATGTAGCAGACATTACACTGAGATAGAAAACTCCAAGACTGTCACAATGAGATGCCTAAATAATATGACTTGCTATTAAACCAGAAGCCTGTAACTGTGATGTACAGCTTATCGCTTTCCAAACCAGCTGAATGCGATAGTATGCACACACAAGAATGCGATGCGTGGTTGCAGGGCAAACAAATTCTGTTAGTGATCAGAGAGCCGAGGTTAATTAGGCACTAACCTCAAGAGGTACTAATATATACACATGCCCAGGCATCATTTATAAGTTCGATTTCTTCCCCTTCCATTTCTTTTTAGGATGCTCTGCCGATTTGAAAGGGGAGCTGGTCACCAATTCAGCCCAAGATGAATTGGAAGACCTGCCACCCTGTAAAGCATCTCCAAGGTCATTGCTGACAGGATCCACAGCTGATTCCGGGAGGTCTTCCTGAGATGAGTTTAAGTCCTCTTGTAGTAAAGAAAACTTATTGGAGAGGGTTAGGGGTGTAGTGAAGCCAACATGTCGCTCGTACTAAGAGGTAGGCCTAGAAGGAGTAGCATCTGCACAACAGGCATGTTTAGAAGAAGGTGGATTCAAGTTCTTTTTGTCTAGCAAGCAGGCTGAGATTTGGACAGAAGGTGCTGCATCAGCCTGGAGAGATACGGGTTTCTCAGTGATATAAAGCCATAATGTGGGTGTGCCTGTTTGATTGGGAAGTTGCAGAGACAGTGGGAGAAGGTGTCACATCAGTATTTCCAAATGGGGCAGTTGAAGGCTGGGGCTCACCAAGAAATGCAGCCAAGGCTTTGGGAGTGTTGAAATCTTTGGTTGAGTCACCCAGAAACAGGCGCATGATGGCAGGATAGCGCAGAGCAAATTTGATCCCTCATTGGAGTGGGGTAGTTTTAATAGGATTGAAAGCTCTGCCTTTATTAGAGAGTTCCTTAGAGAAGTCTCTAAAAACAGAAATTCTATGATCTTGCCAAGTAAGCGTTCCCACTTGTTTTGCTCTATTGATAATCAGTTCAATATGGGCATAGTTTAAGAATCTTGCAATGATAGGCCTAGGTTTCTGATCTGGACCAGGCCTCTGGCTTAAAGTACAGTGTGATCTCTCAACAGTAAGGTCTTGACCAGGTGGGAGTTTGAGCAGGGCTGGCAGCACATGCAATGGAAATGCACTAGTGTCTCTGAGTTCTGCACCTTCAGGAAAACCCCAAAAATCTCAGGTTATTGCGTCTGTTTCTGTTTTCAATGCCATCGATTTTATCTTGTAGGCTTCTGATAACTCTGTCTTGCTCTCTGATGGTGGCTTGCTGGATGTTAATAGAACTTTCATTTTGAGCAACTTTAACTCCTGCATCATTGATTTTTTTTGGTCTAACACTTGCATGTTAGTGATGTTTTGTTGAGATGCTATTTTTAAGTCGTTAACTTCACAGATGAGCTGTTGAAACATAGTTTCTACCAGTTAAGGGAGCTGTTTTGTAGGAGCTGCTCAGCCATTGTAGTAGGCCTTCACAGAGAAGCAGTATAAATGCAGAAAAATTATAGCTATAGAGTTATGATATAGAGAAAATAATTTACCAGAGTTGAGCTATGATGTTAATAAAATTATATTCCACTTGCTGGTAAATGCTGACAATCTGGGATCAGGAGGATGGACGATGATAGATGGTAGTCCCAGGGAGAAGTAGAATTAAGCAGCCATCTTCAGCACAGACAGGCCACGCCCCCAAGTAGTCCTTATCTGCTGGCAAATTCTATGTTTCTATGTTCATAAAAACATGCAAATCCTTCTTTAACTGGTACTTCAAAAGTCCCTGCTCTTCTCCCCATTTTTGCTCCTTTTCTTAATTACACAAGGGTGCGCAATTCTCCTTCCTACTCCTTATTCTTCTCTGAAATTGTTCTTTTAATAAAACAATCATTCTGCAGTAGTTTGTAAGCTGAAGTGTGGTCACGCTGGAGTCAGTGTAAGCTGTATCTTGTCTCTGTTGCCATAGCAACCCTTTCGAGGGTAGTACAAAAATAGTATTGCAAACATTATTAAGAAAAGAACTTTAAAATTACATAGAAACATCAGCAGATATGGAACAATTGGCCCAACTACTCAGCTGATAAGCTAGTCCAAGATTCCACCACCATTTTTGTGGAGAAGTACTTTCTAATATCTCTTCTGAATTTACCCTCTTGAGTACATTTATTTCTGAAAAATAATCCCCTCCTTTCCTGTACTTTATTTACCTCTTTTAGGTAATTATAGGTCTTTATCGTATCACCCCCTCCCTCCTCTCTTCCAGGGTGTACATATTTCAGTTCTTTTAATCTTTACTCATAGATCTGGTTTATATAATTATGTACTTAATTATGTATTACAAACATTGCTAGTTTGAGACTCCTGCCTTCTCCTGTGAGTCCCTGGAGGTTACTATGAGGAAAAGAAAGTGTACCTGAAAACACCGAAGTAACAGACACCCCTGTGTCAACTTGAGAGCCAGATCACAATCAGTAGTGCTGTCACTGAGGAATGGGATAAATGAAATACTGAGAAAAATGGGGAACAGATTAATGCTTTCTAAGAAGGACACAGGATAATGCTGTTGAAATGAGGTATGGGGTAATACTGCTAAAACAGGGCTTGGGGAAATTACCAACAAATGACTCCATAATTTCAACTTGGTGGTTTCATACACTAACCCTGCTCAATTGCATAAACCGATATCAGCATGGCGGTACCCTAGAGAGTGAACAAACTGATGTAGCCTCAGTTAACTGACTTCAGTGCATTTTATATTGCATCCTTTTTTTTTAAAGTGATTTTTCCCACATGCCACCAGCTCAGTCTGTACCAGTGACTTGAGGGGTTGTACCTCAACTCTGCTTTGCAAACAAAAATGAACAATGCTTGCCAGCGTGTACTGTTTCAGCATTTTTTCTGCTCTCTGAAGATTAAGTGCTCAGCCAGGAACCACAGTCATAGGTAAAAAAGCTTGCATTTCTATGTATGTGTAAACTTCCTTTCTATTTTTTAGCATTCTTTTTGAGCTTGTGAACATGCATAACTTGAACAGTTCCAGCATGTGAACATGCATAACGTGAACAGTTCCAGCTTGTGAACGTGCATAACTTGAAGAGTTCCAGCACTGTATGCATGTTCACTTGACTGCAGTGACGTGCTGATGAGACTCAGATGGAAGTGTATAGCTTTAGGAATTTGAAATGTTTATTTTCTATTTTACTGTAAACTGTGTTTCCCAATAATGTGAAACAGACTAGGTTTTGAGTTTCAGTGGGGTAAGGGAGACAGATCACTTCCTGCAATTTACAGTTTTTTATTGTTAGGTATACATTTGGTGGTAGGCCTACTGCTAGTTTTAATGGCAGCTCCGAGTTCTATTAATAGAACATTTAGCAACTGTAGAACCTGTGAAAGCAGTACTCCAGTAATCAGGCTATACAAGCATATTAATTAAAGATTAACATAGGGCTGATGGAATGCCATCAGCCAGTCACATTTCTCTATTTCAAATACCTTTTTTTTTTTTGTATTATCTGTTTATCTCCCCTGTGCCTCCATCTGCCACTTCTTCGGGCCATTTGCCAAGGACACTCTCCCCTGTGGTTCCGACGCCAATCCCCGACCCCACATCACAGCCACCTCAGGGTAACCCAATGTAACCCTTCATTGGATGGTTCCTCCTCTTCCGAGGAGGAAGGGCCTGGCAGCCAAAGGTGTTGGCCCTGGGTGCTGCTGAGGTCAGTTTAGCTTCTCAGAGGTCCGAGGAGGCACTGATCTGGGCGGCCGTCATCCGGTAGATTGGAGGTACCATTTTCTATTTTCCTCCTTCAATTCCCCTATGCGTCACATCTGCATTACCCCTGGTCTCCACCAGGGGCCACTACAGAGCGATGCCTCTCCCTAGCCCACCCCAGGAGAGGAGAGCAGTCCTCCAGACACTCGATCCTTCTCCTTCCCCTGCCGACCCTCTGGCACCCGAGTACATTCCTGAACCTGGGTCACTGGTGTGGTTTGAGGTAAGGTACTAGCAACTCAACCCTCTACACCACTGGGCCAGCTCAAATACCCTTATAATGATAATGAATATACATTGGTGCCAGCCAAGATCAGACACCTGATCCTGCATAATTCTGCATACTTTTGCAGAATTCTGCAGAAAACAGTACAATTTCAATTCAATTGCAGTTACTATGCAAGACCCTGTGACACACTGTGACACTGCTTCTGATCGTGGTGGATACTACGGTACTAATAGATTACAGTGTATGATGGAATGTTTTTATACATAGGAATCCATACCTGCAACAGAGCTGTTGTGCTGCAGTAGGTATGTCATTCTGCTGTTGTGCTGCATCAGCTACATATCTACTGCAGCACAACAGCAAAGGAATGTTAGGAATGCAGTCTTGAGACAACCGCGGCTGTAGTCAGTAGCGCTGTGTGATTCAAACAGCAATCTGACAGTTCACACAGCACTACATACTGAGACAATGGCAGCCTTGGTATTCTCTAAGGAGCTGACAGAAAGCGAAAAGTTTGTGCAAGACCAGGAAAATGCTCTCACATTTAAAAAAAAAACTGAAGCAGACATGAAAATGTTCAAAAGTTTCCTAGCAGTGGCTGGAGAAATCCTTAGAATTACAGAAATACCAGTAAAAGATCTAGACAACCTAGTTGCCAAATTTATATTTAAAGTGGAGTGCATTGATGGTGTACAATACAAGCCAAGTACAATTCGTGGCATAATTGGCAGCATAGACTGCTACCTAGTAAAAGAAAGTTACGGTCATTCAATATTTCATGGAAACACCTCTGACTTCTGTGAAACCTTGACAGCACTAGCAGCAAAGCAGAAGTATCTCAAGAAACTGGGGAAAGGTAACAAATCCCATTGTCAGGAGGTCTAAACCTCACTTTCAGATTCTTGGCAATATTGGGAATGCAAGTAATCACAGACACATTGCATAAGAGTAATAAACTGGTTTATTACTACCAAAAAGGATAAAATCACAGTTGCCCTAAGCAGTTCTTACCAATACGAACCAGGAGCCAGTGCTAAGCGTTCCCTATACCTCGAGGTTTCTTTGTGTCTCTTGGGATCTCCGAGGTACAAGACTAGTGTATCACATTATATACCTATGATAATTACTGTGGTTACTGTAAGATAGAAACATTTCTAGTTACAGAGATGAGCCCTATTGGCTAAATTAGAGGAGGCTCCACGGTCCAAGATAACATTATACAATTTTGTATAGTCATCAGTTTGTGAACAAAAGAGTTCTTATACAGAGTCTTACATAACTCAATGCAGTGGTACAAATCACCAAAAGGTGGCAATGCCAACTTACATATCATAATTATTCCAAGGACACAGGTGCCTTGGCATCTTACAAGTAAGAAATACACAGACAATACAGAGAAGAATATATGTATTAGCAAACAAAGTGTATTACAACAATATGCACACATATCCTGACATCTACTCTTGTACGGTAGATGCCCTTAGCCCTATATGTTAGTATAACATATGTTTAAGCACTAGCTATCTACGGTGTACCTCTGAGGGTACCAATTAGGGTGCAGGGACCTCGTGTAACACCATCAATCAGAAGCACTGTCCCAGCTACATATAGATATGCTGTACAGCACTGGCACACTTGGTCTCCACAATGTCACATCCTTGTTAAATATGATTTTTTTTGTAATGGCTTATATTTTGCCCTCCATAAAGCAGAACAGTACGGTCTAAGATGGGGGGACCTGCAGTTCCTGACACACAGATAGCACACAGTTTATCCAGTTTAACGAGTGACAGATTAAAACAAGAACAGGTGAAAACTCAAGAGACATTTGTGCCATAATACCCAGGATGTTAGCCAACAAAGATAACCCCGAAAGATGCCCTGTAGCAGCCTTCATCAAATATGCCTCAGAGAGACCATTAAACATGCAGCAGCCTGATGCGCCGTTTTATCTGGCACCCAGCCTACTCCACAAACAGGGGATGTCCAAGTGGTTTTGAGCAATGGCTATGTGGGAGAATAAAATAAGAGGTATAATGCAGTTCATAAAAAAACAAGCCAGATTGCCAGAAGACAAAAGGATCCCAAATCATTCCACTCAGAAAACTGCAATACAGAGACTGATTGATAGCGATGTGTCACCCACGGAGGTGCAACAAGTCTCCGGGCACCGGGCACTGCAATCAATAAATAATTACAGTGTCATATCCAATGAGAAACAAAAACGAAATAGTGTCATTTTCAGCGGAGTGAATGTTCAGCCATTTACATTGTATGCCTCTGAATGTCTCTTCACAGACATTGAACTTCAACCTCCTAAGCCCAAAAAAACTCAGCATGGTGACCTGCCTAACTTCTTTTTTGGAGTTAATTGTATATTTCAGCAAGGATTCAACATTAAACTAGTCAAGTACCTTAGCAGTCCGAGGAGAAGAGTTGCAGTTATCCATGACAGGAGTAGCTCAGACTCTGAAAAAGGTGTCAGTTTTAGCAGAACATAGAAAAGACTTCCAGTTCATGGTTTATCGTGTTTCAAATTTTTCTGTTCTATTTTGTTTTCTTTCTGCAGGGTCAGAGGTAGTCATGTGGACAGAACGTGGCATCATGCTGCCACCATTGTAGAATAATTTGAAAGACTTCTGTGTTTTTTTAAATTGCCGTTGCTGTTTTCTCAGCAATCAACTGAGTTAGATTTTTAATAATGTTTTATCCTATACCAGTATGACTGTTGCCCCTGTACATGCTGCCAGCCTTTTGCAAGTAAATAGACCTTGTTCCATAGTGAATGTTGTATTTTATTTCTCTTGAGGTGTGCATGTGGAGGGAGGGATTGTGCTACGCTATGCTGATAGTTGGTGCGTTACAGTTATATGCAGACTTGGTGCCCTGTTTTATGTTTCTTATAGAGATACAACACCATACATTATTTAAGACAATGTATGGTTCTGTATCTGCAGCAAGCTTGAAAAGCCACCTCAAGGATGCCATGGTGATCTAAAACCTTTCGAGCTTCGCTCTCGAGGTTTGAACGGTCGCCATGGCACCCTCTCGGTGGCTACACAAGCCTGTTGCAGATAGATAGCCATACATTATCCTCTATTTTATGGATAATATAAAACTTAGTACTACTAAATAAAATAGAATATCTGCTAAATTCTTTACTATGATTTGGCATTCATTTCAATTGTGTCGGACATTTCTTAGTGATGTCAGACATTAGACAGTGGTGTGCCAGACTCTGTCTACACAAGGTTACTGTTTTATAAAATATTTGGAGTGACTAAATCTATATCTACAGTATATCTCACCTAATTGACGGTGTAACCCACATTACAGGCAAAGCAGAAGTCACTGGAGACCTGAACCAGCAGATCCCAAAACTTAACCTTTTACCCAGTATGGTGCCACAGCCTTCTGACCATTTCCTCTCTGTAGGCCTCCCACAGACAGCCATCATTCAGTCTGATACTTTCACATTTGTATCTGCTACTTTCTCATTTATATATATCATTCAAGGAGAGGTGCTGAAGTTGCTACAGGAGCTTGATCTCAGGAAGATTGCTGGGTTTTGAGGTGGCCATCTTCATCAGTTCCGTTGATTGGGCAGTACTGGGTGGGTCAGAACACAGGGCTTTACCTTATTGGTGTTGTCTTTGGTCCTGATTCAGTCCTCTGGTCTGACGATTTTGTCCAATAGTTTTGTTTGGTTTTGATTGTGGAAAATGTAAAATGCTTTATACTTAGTGATTTAACTTGAATAATCCAAAAATGAGTTGTACTATTTAACTCTATTTAACTCTGAGTCCCACTGTAGGTCTATATTTTGGTTTGCCCAGTATATATTTGCTGCTCTCATATGCTGAATTCGTTTTCTTTAATAATACAGCATTTATAATGGAGTTACTGGAGTGGGTGATTGGACACTAATATCCTAGTACTATAGTTCACTCTAAAAAAAGTCAAAGTGTAAAACTGAAGTTATTACACTTGCATGACATTTTGGTATGCTTTGGAGTGTTTCCATGGTTACTAGTCCTCTATTTAAGGGAAAGGGTAGCTGCAGCCAGCATCTACGCACAACAGTAAAATACTGTTAATGAGCCCTATGCACTAATGGGGCAGAGTGGCTATGGGCACGTATCTGGGGTGTGCAACCACTCCATCCATTGTGCCACCCATGAGGCCAGTCATGGGATTCACCTAAGGCATGTGATTCCCCATTGCTAGACCGTGTGGACGGCAACGCAGATGGGCCGAGAAGGGGGCATGTCCGCACTCTACGATATTCACAAAGTCATGGCGCGCTGGGTGCAGGGGCCACACAGTATGCAGGGGGAACCCCTGCCATAAGGTCTGTGAGTCCCCTGGGATGTCACTAACCTGGCCGCTGACAGACAGGTGGGGACTGCCGTCCCACACACCATGCTGCCCCAGACCATGGACAGCGAATGGTGGTCTGGGGATGGCCAACCGGGCACCTGCCTGATTCTTTGTTGCAATGCACTGCCTAGTGGCAGCCATATCCCTGTGCCTTCAAGTGCAAGGGATCAACTGGCAGACCGGGTTGGTCATCCCACTTGTTGTCCACCCAGTCCACATATCCTTCCTCCATGCTCTCACGCACTGAGGGGGCGGGGCCATGGACAGGTGGCTGGTGGTCATGAATACCAGTAGTGCACACCTGTCTGCATGTGCACAGCTACATGGGTGGTGGTACGCACAGATTTCGCATATCCCCACCCCATTAGTGCATAGGGGGCCAATAAAGGTATGTCACTACAGCTATATCTTCAATGGACTGGAGTACTTATTAGACATGGTAAAGTTAGTTGAGTGCTTTGCTTTTTAAACTTTTGAAATCAGCACACTTAGAGGCTCAGTTTTTAATAAGCTAAATAGATACCACTACAATGAATGGATTCAGTAGCGGAGGGTATATACTAAAAAGGCTTCATAGTAACTTGATGATTTAACATATACTGTACAACAGTAACATGAAATATGTTTAGATATTTAACCTAGATTTTTTAACATCAGTTGAGAGAGCAATATATGTGACAACCATAGTTTGTAGTCAAAAAATTTTACTTTTTTGTTATCTAAAAAGGTGTGAAAAAAGAAGTCGGAGGCTTCTAATTGTAAGTTTTCTGAATATTTTTTTAACATTTAAGATAACTTTTCACTTAAACATAACTGATTCTTAAGTCCATAATACCCATAATATTTTTGAATATTTATTATACAGCACACATTTAATTAACGCAGATATACTGTAATTAATATTGTTCCAGATGAGTTTAGACAGGTGAGGATTTTTAAACCTATAACAAGCAAATTAAAACTGAAGTCATGAAAAGTAATATAATTTAAAAAATCTCTTTCATCCTAAACAGGCGATAGCCAGCATAAAGAATTTTCCTAGCAGGCTATATGAGGCATTAATTTCACCAAAAGGTGGGATTTCTCTGAATGTAACATTTTTAAATATATATCACACTAAAAAAATGTTTTTGTTTTGTATGTTTGAATTAATAAAATATTATGTATTATCATAAGATAAAATGGACCTATATAAGGGAAATTGAGATTGAGATTGCTCAGAACACAGTTTGCAATTATTGATTTGTCAATTAGAGGTTGTTATGTTGGTACAGTGAAGGGCACTTATCTTTATAGTTTTTAATTGTGTCACAAAATTAAAAAACGCTTCTGTTTTTAATATGTTTCCTTAAATCCTGAAGAAGTAGTGGGTTCACTATGAAACATTAATTGATTATTTTACAGGACATGTTCTTAAGTGCTGTATTTTCTGAATAAATCCTTAATCCATATACCAGTGAGTGGATCCATTGTCTCCATGTTTGGATTGGCTGTTACTGAGGTTTTTGGAGCTGGATCCCTCCTGGTAGTTTAATTTATTTAATAGGTGATAGGTGGGCCACACAACTGCAGTGTGTTCTTTAATGGCATCAAAACCCATACTATTGGAAACTGCATGATTACATTTAGCCCTTCCAATCGTGGCCCTTTTTAATCAATTACCCAGCACTAAACAAGTCCCAACAGCCTGAAGAGAAGTTTTCTACACTCCGGGGATTCCTTTTTCCCCAAAGTCCACAACCCCCTGGAGTTGATTATAATAAGTCTGGGGGTGTGGGGGTCAAAGCCCCCCACATTGGGGGGTGAACCCCTTGCAAAAACAAAGATATTCCTCCAGTGTGTAAATTTGTTTCCTGGTTGGTGTATTGTGTCAGTGTTATTTTGTGCATGCTGATTTGCGTTCAGCATTCTTGATGTGCGCAGTTTTGTCCACAACATTATGACCCTGTGCTGTTTGTTATGTACCATAAAACCAGTAACACCTCTTATCATTAATGTGATTTTTAACTCTGGCACTAAAACACAGGTAGAGCATGCTAGTCTTTCATTTTCTTAGAGTTTGAGGTATGTTTGGTACTCCTGTAGCATGCTCCCTTCGAACACCTGTGAATTAGGGATACCAGCATGTGTTCACATACTGAGACTTCACCCTCAGGGAGCATCTGTCCCCACAGAATTCATCCTGGAAGCCCTAAGGTTTGTCTTAGGGCATAGCTACTTTGAATTTGACAACACATATTTCCTCCAACTCTGTAGGACAGCCATGGGAGCAGCTGTGGTGCCTTCATTTGCCAACCTCTTCCTTGGGCTCTGGAAAGAGACCTTGGTGTACTCCTCCATTGAAAATCCATTCCTACACTACATCAAAAAGGGATTTCACTTCATAGATGATATTGTGTGTGTATATGGGAAAGGCCCAAGGAAGAGGATGGCAAATTCATGGAGTGGCTGAACAGCTGCTGTCAATCACTGAGTGCATACTATATACAGTACCTGCTCATTCAGAGCTCAGTCAGCACTGGCTGTGGTGGTGAGTGGTGGGCAGTGCCAGTGGCCAGCTCGGTTATGGGTTGAGGGGAGCAGAGTGGTAGGGCACTGTGGGCTGGGAGGTCCACTAGACCACCAGAAATTATGGAATGTCTTTTAACAGCAGATTGGGGCTGGTGCCATCCACTAGACCACCAGGGGTATTACAATTATCATATGGGGAGATTGGGGTTTGGGGGGGCGCTAAACTACCAGGGATATTAAAATTATTATATTGGGAGATCGGGGCTTGGGGGGTTTGCTAGACTACCAGGGATATTATTATATACATACAAAAAGGATCGGGGCTGGGGGGGCCCAGCACATTGGCGCACCCTCCCAGAGGATTTCTAAGTACCATTAGAACAGCCATTGGATGGTCTAAGTAAGCAGTAATACCCAACAGGGTGGGCAGTACTGGGCTATACCAGACCCCACAGGGGCATAATGAGGCGTGACATTGCAGGCAGAAGGCATTATAACACCTGGAAGGTCCGGTATAGCCCAATACCACCCACCATGGGGGGGTATTACTGTGCTTGGAAAATGGGTTACATGTGGCATTTTTACAGTGCATGAGCTTTAAAATATTAAAAAAGACAATAATAAAAAGTAAAAATGAAATGTAAGTCTTTCTTTGGTAAAATTGTCCCTGTACTGGTATTCCTGCCAATAGCATGCACTGTACTGTTTGGCAATTATTTTTTTTTTCTTTCTTAACACTTAAATTACTGGTAGTCTTCCGCCAGTGGTAGTCTTCTCCCAGTTGTCTTCATCCTCCCCCCTCCCCATTTGTGTGTGTTTGTGTGTTTTATCCCCTAACCTTACGCAAGCCCCATTACCTCCCTTTTACCATACTTCATGAGGACTGCTATCAGAATTGGGCAGGGCAGCTGAGTGAGAGACAACACCACAAGGTTAGGTTTTTGTTTTTTAATGTGCTACCTTCTTTTTTTTTCCAATGCCAGAAACAGTATGTAGAAGGCAGCGAGAGTGGGGGAACAGAGCATTCAAGCTGGAAGAAACAGCTGAGCGAGAGACTAGGCTGCTAACGCGAGTTTTACTCACACTGAAGGTTTGCAAATTGGAAGAACAGCTGCAAGCTGGGGAAGGAGATCTGGACTGGGAGTGTTTCCAAAGTAAATTAATGCCTTGTGTGTGAAAATTGCTGTGGTGTCTATGCTATGTTCTTTATTCTAAAATAAAGTTGTGACTTTTTATTTTGCTGGGGGGGGTCAGCCGATACTTTAGGGCTCGAGTGAATCCCACTGCTTTCACAGAATTTCCATTATCAACCTCTCCAGTCAAGTGTTTTCCAGTTAAACAGAAGAAAAGTTAACAGCAGGTACGGCAAAAAACAGATGTGACCGTAGCCGCTTACTTGTGCACGCCTCCCCTCCCTCAGCTGTTTGTTGTTGCCTCCTGTCTGCCATGACCCGAGGAGGATGGACATTTTGGGACACATTCCACTTCTGAGGATATGGCAGAGCACAAAGAAATACATTGAACGGAATGAATGCACTACAGGTTTCACTACTTCTTGTCAGCATAATCTGTACTACCACTACAGATAACAAGCACCTTCATTTTGGGGAGAGTGGGCAGCCAGCTGGAGGAGGGAGGTCAGGAGCGACAGCATGGCAGACAGTCATGGGCCGGGGGGAAGAGTGCATTGTAAATTAAAAAAAGAAAAAAGAAAACAAAAATGTAGTGAAAAATAAGCATAGGGGAGGTTGATGTGTTGTGTTGTCAGGCATCTGTCACTGAATGGGAGCATTTGGGGGATAGTATCTCTGGCTAAGTGAGACAAGAAAATGGCTGCGATTTAAAATTCAAATTGGGTAGTTTTAGCCAATTAGGGAGCAGGGTGGGCACTAGGATATTTCAGCGGGTGAAGGGGCACTGTAGGATGGTACTTTTTATTTCCTGGGCATCTACTGAAAGTTAATGTACCCCCCGGCAAGGGTACTAGTCAATCAGATGGCAGGAAATGAAAAGCCCATTTTCTAATGGTACTTAGACTGTTTCCCTCTGGAAGGGTTTTGGGACTACCAAATGAGGGGATATGGCAGCCTGCATCTGCCGCAAGCCCCCTAGCACTATGCTACAGCCCATTTTGTGGTGCAAGCCCCCTTTGGTGCATGCAGCCTGCATTTGATGCAGGCTGCTTTTGAGAATAGCTCAGGGTGCAATTTTTGATGCAAGGTGCAACTTGAGTCGTTTATGTTTGACCCAGGCACCTTGCATCAGTCTAAAGGCTTTGGGAATCAGGCCACCTGTCTCTCTGCCACGTTCTGAGAGGAATCAGTGAGGAAAAATCGTAAAGCTGCTTCAAATTCACAATCAAGGATGGCTAGGTTTACAGCAGGCTTCAGGACTAAACAATCATGGTAATTATTCAGTCTTCTCCCAGCACACTGCAGTCATCTATATTCTTATAATAATTTATTAAAGGGAGACTGTTTTTCTCCCTGTACTGGGCACTGTAACTTAACCCCCTCCAAAACCAACCATGGCTGCTAAACTTTGGCCTTTGGGATGTACCTTTTCTGACCACAAATCCCTATCATAATTACCACAAAATGCAAGTACTGTAAGTTTGTGCTTGACATTCCCTAAAAATGTGTTGCAGTCTGATTAATATTTAGGCACTTTGCAATCAGAGAAAAAAGTTGCACTTTTTTTTTTTTGGCTGTTTAAAAAGACTAAGCTACTGCTTTGCCTGCAGCACTGTCTGGCTTTATTTTCATATATTTTTACATTTCTGCTCTGGAGAGTGGTACTATCTGCCCACCATCTTCCCCCAAAATGATTTCTTGCCCCTGTGGGGTTGATTTTATTTTTGTGCCTTTTTATTGTTTCTGTGAGGTGTATTGTGGCTTGGTTCACTAGGTCCCTCCTAGTGCTTCCTAAACAAATAGTTTAAGGGCACATTCCATTAGAGCTACATCTACCACTGTGGTACCATTAAGTGGTATGCCCCTGCAAATAGTTTGTAAAGCAGCCCCTTGGTCTAAAGTACACACCACACTTTCTGCCATTGTTTGGACATCCAAACTAGAAAGCATGCTAGATTTGCTTTTACCCATTATTTCTAATGAATTTGCACAATGCAGATCTGCTGAGAGCCAGTTTTAATGTGGCCTTCCTTTTAAATATTTTTACAATGTGTTTTTATTTTATTTATTTATTGAAGTCTTCGAATTACAACCCTTTGAGTCAAAATACATTTTGGCAAAGGCTCCACATCAGATTTACAGACAGGTTACAAAAACATTACAGGAGATGAATGCAGTACATTATACAGTACACAGGATACAAGTATACAAATAATACAGTACATTATACATAAGTGCATCATAAATGAGGGTGGAGTGCATGGCAAAGAAACAACATGGTGAGTAGATCTAAAACAGACATGATACAAAACATTACAGGAAATTAAAACAGTACATAATACATAGGATAAGAGTATAACAGTAATGCAGTGCATTATACATAAGTGCATCATAACTGAGGGCAGAGTACATGATCATTTATTTATTTACTTTATTTATTCAAAAGTTTTACCAGGAAGGCATACTGAGCAGACTACCACTCGATTCCAAATGTGTCCTGGGGGAAGGGGCATGGGAGAACAATACAGAATAAATTTATCAGCAAAGTGTAGCATAGAACAGTACATACATAATGAAACAAACATGGTGCAGGCAGTGCTAGTTAACTGTGTAAACAGATAGGAAATTAAAGAAAAGAAAAGGAGACCAGGAGGAAGTCAGTTAAGGAGAGTTGTGAGACAGCTGGGGGGTAGGGAGAAAAGTTGAGTAGAGGGGTGCAAGGTGTAGAGAAGAAGGAATAGGAAAGAGTGCAGGTAAAGGATGAGTAAAGGGCAGGAGGGGAACAGAGTGGGAAGGGAGAAATTAGACCAAGATAAGGTGGGGAGGAGCAGGGGGAAATTGAGGAACTAGCCAAAAGCAGTCCCAGACTGACCAGTAAAAGACAGGAGCAGTCACAACTATTTACAGAGAGTAGGTGCTGGCAAAGTTTAGTTATAAAGGGGCCCACTTTAACTGTGGAGGAAACCAGAGGAGGCTGGCCATTGAGCAGGACAGGGACCCTGTGGAAGAACACTCGCTGCCCTAGGGATGTCTTACAGAAAGGGACTAGGTAGATAGGGTTTTCTTAGAATATGCCTGCTGATTGCTATATGTTTAGCCTGGACAGTTCACAGAAGACATGGCATTTTATTTTTAGTGGGGCTCTGCATCTACACAATATTATGCTGCATTGCGTAAAATCAGAACACACTGTAAACAATATTTTACATCTGGAGTAGGTTACCCTGAATAAATACATTGCAAATTTGGTGGGAAAAATCCAAAAATGGCTGTTTTATGAGCGGGCGTTGCACAGTTTCCACGCATACTCATACCTTCGCATCTGCAATATTGTCACTCCAGATTTTCAGCATTGAAATTTTGCCAGACCTCCTTATGAACAGTGCAGCTGTCATTTTTCACATCATGGCAGCAATGTGTTTTCACTCTTCCGACGCACAATAGCACAGTCACTGTGGGAAATCAGTGTTCGGAACATATTAAGAAAATCACACTGACACTGTTCATGAGCAGAGGTCCTAAAATGCCTATGTTGAGAATTTTGTGATGAAACTCCATAAAATGACTGTGTTATGAGC
Source organism: Neoceratodus forsteri (assembly GCA_016271365.2). NCBI lineage: Eukaryota > Metazoa > Chordata > Ceratodontiformes > Ceratodontidae > Neoceratodus > Neoceratodus forsteri. Next base: position 408,212,755 of record CM028133.1, on the reverse strand, counting down.
GTGTGTTGTGCAGTTTCCACGCACCCTTGTAAGATTGCAAATTAGTAATATTTTCACACCAGATTTTCAACACTGGCATTTGTTCACACCTCCTTATGAACAGTACAGCTGTCATTTTTCACATCCTTGCTGAAATGTGTTTCTGTGCTTCTGGCGCAGAATACCACAGTCGCTGTTGGAAATCAGTGTTTGGGACAGATTAAGATCGAGCGACTGAGGGGGGAGAGTGACCGAGCTCAACTGAGCTCTGTCGGGACTGCTGCGTATTTCTTTGTGGGCAGGAAAAGGTGACAACGCAGGCAGGAACCCAGTACAAAAGGGCAGCCTGCAGCACCGGAAGACACAGAACGAGTGAGTGAGGGAGGGGGAGTGAGTGAGATCAATGGAGCTCTGTTGAGACTGCTGTGGATTTATTTGTGGGCAGGAAAAGGCAGCAATGCATGCAGGGGCTGAGTACAAAAGTGCAGCCTGCAGCGGTGGGAGAAACAGAACAAGCGAGTGAGAGGGGGGAGTGCGTGAGCTCAACAGAGCTCTATCGTGACTGCTGTGGTTTTCTTTGTGGGCAGAAAAGGGTGGCAATGCAGGCAGGAGCCCAGTACAGAAGGGCAGCCAGCAGTGCCGGCAGAAACAGAATGAGTGAGTGAGATGGGGGAGTGAGTGAGTGAGGCCAATGGAGCTCTGTCGGGACTGCTGCAGATTTCTTTGTGGGCAGAAGAAGATGCCAACAGAGGTAGGGCCCAGTACAAAAGGGCAGCCTGCAGTGCCAGGAGAAACAGAATGAGCGAGTGAGACAGGGTGAGTGACTGACCTCAATGGAGCTCTGTCAGGACAGCTGCAGATTTCTTTGTGGGCAGGAAAAGGTGCCAAGGCAGGCAGGAGCCCAGTACAAAAGGGCAGCCTGCAGTGCTGGGAGAAACAGAATGAGTGAGTAAGAGAGAGGGAGTGAGCGAGCTCAACGGGGGTGTATCATGACTGCTGCATATTTCTTTGTGGGCAGGAAAAGGTGGCAATGCAGGCAGGAGCCCAGCACAAAAGGCCAGCTTGCAGAGCCAGCAGAAACGGAATGAGCAAGTGAGAGAGGGGGAGTGAACGAGCTCAATGGAGCTGTGTGGGGATTGCTGCAAATGTCATTGTGCACAGAAAAAGCCACAAATGCAGGCAGGAACCCAGTACAAAAGGGCAGCCTGCAGCAGCAGGAGACACAGAATGAGCGAGTGAGGGAGGGGGAGAGAGTAAGCTCAACAGAGCTCTGTTGGGACTGCTGTGGATTTCTTTGTGGGCAGAAAAAGGCAGCAATGCACGCAGGGGCCCAATACAAAAGGGCAGCCTGCAGTGGCAGGAGAAACAGAACGAACGAGTGAGAGAAGGGGAGTGAGTGAACTAGCTCAACAGAGCTCTATTGTGACTGCTGCAGATTTCTTTGTGGGCAGAAAAGGGTGGCAACACAGGCAGGGGCCCAGTACAAAAGGGCAGCCTGCAGTGCTGGCAGAAATGGAATGAGCCAGTAAGAGAAGGGGAGTGAGCAAGCTCAACGGAGCTCTTTTGGGACTGCTGCAGATTTCTTAGTGGGAAGAAAAAGGCACCAGTAGAGGCAGGAGACCACTACAAAATGGCAGCCTGCAGCAGCAGGAGAAACAGAATGAGTGAGTGAGATAGGCAGAGTGAGCGACCTCAACAGAGTTCTGTCAGAATTGCTGTGGAATTCTTTATAGACAGAAAAAGGTGCTGATTCAGGCAGAAGCCCAGTACAAAACGGCAGCCTGCAGCACCAGGAGAAATGCAATGAGCGAGTGAGAGAAGGGGGAGTGAGCGAGCTCAACGGAGCTCTATCGTGACTGCTGTGGATTTCTTTGTGGGCAGAAAAAGGCGGCAACACAGGCAGGAGCACAGTACAAAAGGCCAGCCTGCAGTGCCGGCAGAAATGGAATGAGCGAGTCGGGGGGGTGAGCTGCCTCAATGGACCTGTGTCAGGACTGCTGCAAATTTCTTTGTGGGCAGAAAAAGCTGCCAAAAAAGGCAGGAGCCCAGTACAAAAGGGCAGCCTGCAGCGCCAGCAGAAATAGAATGAGTGAGTGAGAGAGGGGGAGTGACCCACCTCAACGGAGCTCTGTCAGGACAGCTGCAGATTCCTTTGTGGGCAGCAAAATGTGCCAACAGAGGCAGAAGTTCACTACAAAAGAGCAGCCTGCAGCACCAGGAGAAACAGAATGGGAGAGTGAGACAGGCAGAGAGAGCATCTTCAACGGAGCTCTGTTGGGACAGCTGCAGAATTCTTTGTGGGCAGAAAAAGGTGCCAAGGCAGGCAGAAGCCCAGTACAAAACAGCAGCCTGCAGTGCCGGGAGAAACCTGAGCGAGTGAGAGGAGGGGAGTGAGTGCGCTCAACAGACCTCTATTGTGACTGCTGTGGATTTCTTTGTGGGCAGAAAAGGGCAGCAATGCAGGCAGGAGCCCAGTACAAAAGGGCAGCCTGCAGTGCTGGCAGAAATGGAATGAGCCAGTGAGAGTAGGGGAGTGAGCAAGCTCAACGGAGCTCTGTTGGGACTGCTGCAGATTTCTTTGTGGGAAGAAAAAGGTACCAATAGAGGCAGGAGACCACTACAAAATGGCAGCCTGCAGCAGCAGGAGAAACAGAATGAGTGAATGAGATAGGTGGAGTGAGCGACCTCAACAGAGTTCTGTCAGAATAGCTGCGGAATTCTTTATAGGCAGAAAAAGGTGCTGATTCAGGCAGAAGCCCAGTACAAAATGGCAGCCTGCAGCACCAGGAGAAATGCAATGAGCGAGTGAGAGAAGGGGGAGTGAGCGAGCTCAACGGAGCTCTAGCGTGACTGCTGTGGATTTCTTTGTGGGCAGAAAAAGGCGGCAACACAGGCAGGAGCCCAGTACAAAAGGCCAGCCTGCAGTGCCGGCAGAAATGGAATGAGCGAGTCGGGGGGGGGTGAGCTGCCTCAATGGACCTGTGTCAGGACCGCTGCAAATTTCTTTGCGGGCAGAAAAAGCTGCCAAAAGAGGCAGGAGCCCAGTACAAAAGGGCAGCCTGCAGCGCCAGCAGAAATAGAATGAGTGAGTGAGAGAGGGGGAGTGACCCACCTCAACGGAGCTCTGTCAGGACAGCTGCAGATTCCTTTGAGGGCAGCAAAATGTGCCAACAGAGGCAGAAGTTCACTACAAAGAGCAGCCTGCAGCACCAGGAGAAACAGAATGGGAGAGTGAGACAGGCAGAGAGAGCATCTTCAACGGAGCTCTGTTGGGACAGCTGCAGAATTCTTTGTGGGCAGAAAAAGGTGCCAATGCAGGCAGAAGCCCAGTACAAAACAGCAGCCTGCAGTGCCGGGAGAAACCTGAGCGAGTGAGAGGAGGGGAGTGAGCACGCTCAACAGACCTCTATTGTGACTGCTGTGGATTTCTTTGTGGGCAGAAAAGGGCAGCAATGCAGGCAGGAGCCCAGTACAAAAGGGCAGCCTGCAGTGCTGGCAGAAATGGAATGAGCCAGTGAGAGTAGGGGAGTGAGCAAGCTCAACGGAGCTCTGTTGGGACTACTGCAGATTTCTTTGTGGGAAGAAAAAGACACCAATAGAGGCAGGAGACCACTACAAAATGGCAGCCTGCAGCAGCAGGAGAAACAGAATGAGTGAATGAGATAGGTGGAGTGAGCGACCTCAACAGAGTTCTGTCAGAATAGCTGCGGAATTCTTTATAGGCAGAAAAAGGTGCTGATTCAGGCAGAAGCCCAGTACAAAATGGCAGCCTGCAGCACCAGGAGAAATGCAATGAGCGAGTGAGAGAGAAGGGAGTGAGCGAGCTCAACGGAGCTCTATCGTGACTGCTGTGGATTTCTTTGTGGGCAGAAAAAGGCGGCAACACAGGCAGGAGCCCAGTACAAAGGCCAGCCTGCAGTGCGGCAGAAACGGAATAGGCGAGTCGGGGGTGAGCTGCCTCAATGGACCTGTGTCAGGACCGCTGCAAATTTCTTTGTGGGCAGAAAAAGCTGCCAAAAGAGGCAGGAGCCCAGTACAAAAGGGCAGCCTGCAGCGCCAGCAGAAATAGAATGAGTGAGTGAGAGAGGGGGAGTGACCCACCTCAACGGAGCTCTGTCAGGACAGCTGCAGATTCCTTTGTGGGCAGCAAAATGTGCCAACACAGGCAGAAGTTCACTACAAAAGAGCAGCCTGCAGCACCAGGAGAAACAGAATGAGAGAGTGAGACAGGCAGAGAGAGCATCTTCAACGGAGCTCTGTTGAGACAGCTGCAGAATTCTTTGTGGGCAGAAAAAGGTGCCAATGCAGGCAGAAGCCCAGTACAAAACAGCAGCCTGCAGCGCTGGGAGAAACACGATCGAGTGAGAGGGGGGGAGTGAGAGCGCTCAACAGACCTCTATTGTGACTGCTGTGGATTGCTTTGTGGGTAGAAAAAGGTGGCAATGCAGGCAGGAGCCCGGTACAAAAGGCCAGCCTGCAGCGCCAGCAGAAACAGAATGAGCAAGTGAGAAAGGGGGAGTGAGCTAGCTCAACGGACCTGTGTCAGGAATGCTGCAGATTTCTTTGTGGGCAGAAAAAGCTGCCAACAGAGGTGGGATCCCAGTACAAAAGGGCAGCCTGCAGCACCAGCAGAAACAGAATGAGCGAGTGAGAGAGGGGGAGTGACCCACCTCAACAGAGCTCTGTCGAGACAGCTGCAGATTTCTTTGTGGGCAGAAAAACATGCCAACGCAGGCAGGAACCCAGTGCAAAAGAGCAGCCTGCAGCACCGGGAGAAACAGAACGAGCGAGTGACACATGAGCAGTGAGCGAGCTCAACGGACCAACACAATCAACATTCGGCATTGTCAAATGCTTGTTCTTTTTCCTTTTGCTCATCAGAAAGTATTCTATGTGATAATATAATGCTGAATGTGTGGAACAGCTCTTAGCCAGGCAGCTGACATAACTTTTTCTACTGCCCCACACTACATCATCAGCATTGTGTTCTCACTGACTGTGACATCACTGGTAAATGACCTGGCAGTCCCTCACTTGTTGTTCCTAAGTAGCAGTGATGTCACAGTCATTGAGGTCACAATATTGATGATATAGTGGGAGGCAGTAGAGTAAGATATGTCAGCTGCCAGACTAAGAGCTGTTCCACACATCACACCTACTAACATCAGGTAAACAATCTTCTAATTAAACAAAGGAGAAAGAAAAAGTACTTCAGATATTACAGGTAATGGTTGGCTGCTTTTAAAATCAAATATTAGTTTTAGGTAGTATAGTTGCTTTTTAAAGGAACTTCACTGTGTTCACGGACATAAACAAACAGTTTCTTTATTATTTTATAATATATTAGATTGCAGTATTTATTTTGAATGTTGTGGCCATGAGGATGGTGTGTGTGTGTGTGTGTGTGTGTGTGTGTGTGTGTGTTTGCTGTAGCTCAATATATTTTCCCCCAGAAAGCATAGTAAAAAAATGCCTGCTAATTGCTAAATAATTACTATAGCTCAGATAGTTCACACAAGACCTGGCATATGTCTGAGACAGTGCTTATCAGATAGTGTCTTAGGAGGTTAAAAAACAGTGTAAATTTTTGTACATTTGTTCCTGGGAAATGATGACATTTATGAGGTATGAATCTTTCTTGAAAGGCAATACTTGCACAGCTGAAGCTTGTAGCAAGAATATGTTTAAATGCTAAGTATTTAAATGTGCGAGTTGTTGCATTTTGAAGGGGTAAACAAATATCCAGTCTAATAAGCAACCAATATTTAACAAGCTGTTTCAATTTCCTAATGGCCATCTGATAAGCAGCTTTAGTGCTGTCTCCAACATTCTAAACAGAAAGCAAGGAGTATTGTATTTCATTTGGCATAGTGATTTATAGATGTGGAAGGATACATTGAAATGTCCAAAAAAAGTGTTCCACGTTCCTCTATTTTTCCAGCTACAGACAACAAGATGGCTGTAGACTGCACACAGCCATAAAAAAATGCACTTTGTCTAGCTTTGCATTGTAACTTTGCCTTTAACTTTGCTTAGGTGCTGCCAGAGATGATTTTTTATGAAAATTATGCTTTTGGTAAACAGCTTATCTCAAGGTCACATGGAAGAGCTTCTGCAGGTCACACGGTATATCTCTGTTTAATGACTGTGCCTGACTTCCTTCCTGTTTTTCATTTCTAGCCAGACTGAGAGAGTAGAAGGAGCTTGTTCTGTACCAGGACAAAAAAGGTATCTTTCAAATGCTGTTTTATAGTAATTGCTTTATATTTCTGTCTTTCTTGTGTTGTAGTTTAATCATTGTGAACACTGTTTTAATACTTGGAACTCAATTTTCGAAGCCCAGAGAATGCTGCAGGCCCCTGGTGCACTGATTGTTTGGCACACGGGGCTTGTGGCATTCTCCTGTATGGAAATTGGGATTTTCAATCATGAGCGCCAAATGCCACAAGTTAAATAAGCTTTCCCCTGGTCTAACTTGCACCATTTGGGGGACCCTTTTCATGGGCCTTGCACCAAATCTTTGGCACAAGCTGGCGTGAAATGAGGAAACTGTTGCAACTGTGCCTGATGTAATAAAATCAGGTGCAGTTGCATCAAAGGAGTTTGGTGCAGCTGCAAAAAAAATGGGATTATGCAGGGCTTGAGGCAAGCCCTGCATCACCCTCTGAAATCCAAACCATTAATCTTTATTTTGAATCTCTTTTTTTAGACCTATTCATTAGTTTTATTTTCTTCCTTGTCTTGACTCTTTTCTGTCTCTATCTGTCTCTCTATTTTTTGTTTATGATTATGGGGAGTTGTGGTCATGGATGTGTTTTCACCTGTGGCAGTGCCATATCGATTAGCTGGCTAGGCGTTTTCAGGGAGCATGCCCACCATTGCACCTCAGCACCTCCTCCCAACCATATAACTGCAGCAGTCCCTCTTGATCCTCCAAAAGGGCAGTGTTTGAAGCAGGAGATGAGCCTTGTCAGCTTGCAGCAGGTCCCAGACATGCAGCAACAGCAGGAGCCAAACAATTATAAGGAACAGCAGCAAACTGTTCTCCCTGAGATGAGGTGGCCAGTATCCACTGTGGCCCCCATCATGGCTCCTCCACTGGCACCATCCCCCTCCCCCCAAAGAAGAACCCTGCTCATCATCCTCAGGCCTTCCTGTTCCTCCAGAACCAGTAGCTCTCCCATGCCACCAGTACCACAATTCTTCCCTCATGTGAATTTTTTTTACAACTAACTCTAGTGACCACAGTGTAATTTATGCAAGGCCAGGGTCTGCTGGGGCAAGAATAGAACACACTTGAGTACAGGTGACCAAAGAACCCATTTGAAAATAAAACAAAGGGCAGAGTGGGAGAAGCAACAGAGGAAAGTAGACGGTGGTGGTGGTGGAGGTGGTGGCCATCTGTGCCAGCAGAGGTCCGATGAACCATGTGTCAGGGAAGTAATCATTGCATGGTGGGACAGTGTGGAAACCCACCCAGCAGCACCCATATACAAGCAGCAACAACAGCATCACTGGAGCTCATCTGCCTAAGGGAGGAAATGGGTGAACTCCATAGCTAGCTCACATCAGTAGAGCAGGATAATAATGTCATCCACTCCAGTCAGGAGAAGCTGTTCAAGTAGATGGCCAAGTTCCACCACAGCGATACCAGTGCTGGTGGGTAGTGGGGTGAGTGAGCTTGTCAGTTGGCGCTTGCTGAAAAATATTAAAGCAGTTAAAATACCTCTTAATGTTTAACCTTATGTTCCATCTTGTTTCTAGTCTTTCTTTCAAGCTGTCCTACTTATTTGTTTCTTAAAAGAATACAAAAAAAAAACACTTAAAAATGCAAAAAAAATAATTCATCTATCTTTACTATCTCTCTAATTATATTCTTTCACGTATTGTTTCTTGTCTTTATTTCTGTACTTTTGCTACTGTCTTTAAAAACCAAAACTGAGAAAAACAAAACTGTTTCCTACCTATATTTTCTTGACACTTTTCCTGTCTATTTTTGTCTCATTCCTTAATTTTTCTCAGCTACAACAATAAATATATCAGGCTGCTACAGGTCACTAGTAGACAGAAAACAGGGCAGACTGGGTGAGCCATGAGGCCCTTATCTGCCAACACCTTTTATGTTTCTATGTTTCTTGTGCCACAAGGTACTGTACTGTGTGTTTTTACTGCCCCAACACTGTCGTTGTTACTCACTTAGTGTTAACTGTGTATAAAGCAGTCTTCTTCTTATTTTATCATTGTACTTATACCTTTTGGCACTTTTAACTCTTGGCACTTCATTTCAATCCTACCCTCGAGCCTTTTCCCCTCCACCCTTCACCCCTGCTTCTTCTTTGCTCACACATCTTCAAGTTCTTGCCTTGCTCCTCCTCACCTTCCCTCTTCCACCCTCCACCCATTCCCTTATGTCATGCCACCTATTTTGCAACTTCTTCCCCTCCTTCTCCCTACGTTTCTCTCTCTTACCTCTCTCCCACCCATATTACTCTCTCTCTGTTGGGATTTTGACAAGGCCTGCTAGGCTGCCCCCTCTCCTGAATAAACACCACCTCTTCTCCTTATACTATTAATTTGACTTCCTCCCCCTCACTTCCCCAGCACTGCCCCTTCTCTCTGCACTCACCCCATTTCCCTCCTTCCACCTCCCCATCCTCTTATCTCTCCATCCCCATTACCTCCTTTGCAACTCCGCTCCTTCCCTCTCCACCTCCTGTGCAACTCATCTCCTTCTCCCTCTTGTTTCTCCCATCCCCCACCTTACACCCCATTACTTTCTCTCCGAGATTTTGACAAGACCTCCCAGGCTGTCCTCTCTTCTAGCCCACATTACTGTTATATTGAGCAACATTCAGTGCTATTTTGATTGCTTTTGGTGTATAATTTTTTTTTAAGTATATTCTTGATATCTGCTATTTACTTATCTATAGTTTACCTTGTTTTGTTTTTGTACTTACTGACGTGGAACCTTTGTAAATGAGTTGTATTGCTCAAAGGTGTTGTAATCCAAGACTCAATAAATAAAATTAAAATAAAAATTTACATAAATTCCCAGAATTTTTCTTGAGTGCCCCCCAAAATTTTACAGGTTGTTACATGCTGCCACATGGTTGTTCACAGTGTGTAACTGCACCAAGCACTCTTGTTGAAATGCACTTTGTGTTAATTGTGGATTAATTACAAGGTATATTAATTCTCTTCTCTCATGAATTTTCTTGAATGCCACCCAAAATTTGACGGACTGCTACATGCTGCTACAGGGTAGCTCACAGTGTGTAGCTGCCCCAGACACTCTTGCTATAAGGTACTTTGTGTTAATCACAATTCACATTAATTATGTGAATCCCAGAATTTTTCTCCAGTACTGCACAAAATCTGACAGTTTGCCACATGTTGCCACATGGTAGTGCACAGTATTGTTTAACTGCCCCAAACAGTGTTGGAATTTTTGCTGAAAACACAATATACATAAATTCTGTATTCCAATATCCTGAGGCAAGAGTGACTAAATAAACAGGTTATGCTACTACATGTATTGCTGCTGTGAGTTTTTCTTATGACGCAATAAATTAAATGTGGTTGCTCCCAAACTTAATATATGCTGCTGCTGCTGTTAGCTAGTGCTGGTGCTGTGCTGTGCGACTCAAGTCTCTAACCACAGCAACCGTCGAGATACACTTTAATACCTGTAAAACAAAATTGAATTCTCATGGCTGGAAAAATTCTCATGATGCCTCAAAATGAGATGTACTTCCATAGACCTTAAATGTGTATCATTTTGTAGTGAACTACCACAAAGGTAAGTATTTCTTGTGTCTTTCTTTAGGTTGTGGGGGTGGGAGGGTGTTTGAAACTATTGTATTTCTAACCATCTTTTGTTACTGTTTCTTTCTGCAGGTATTTATCACTAGGGTGATTGAATCCTGTCACTGCATGGGTCTTGCTCAGATCTGGTTATTCAATTCAGGTGTGTCACCTAGCATGGAAAGTAACAATTCTTCTCCTCTTTTTGTTCTTAAATGTTATCCATATGTGTATGTCACTGTGTTACTGTTGTCTGCTCCTGTTTCTTTCATTTCAGGTATTAATCAGGTACATGACACATTGTAAAATGGGGCAGCAGCATGAGTTGGAGGATTGTTATATACAGAGGTAATTGTGCAAAAGTTTACCCGTAGTGTGATATGCCGAGCATTGCACAAATGCGGTACCCATTGAATAACACGTATACTGCTACCACGCAATGACACACAGTGCGTGATACCAATAAACTATTGTGTGACTACCCCTGTATGCTGGCTACAGAAGATTTGTCAACTTCAGTAAGACCACACACAGTGGTGGAGCAGCTCAAGGAAGAGGTCCAAGCATTAGTCACCAAGGCTGACCACATCAGAGATCTGGTGGAGAAGATGACAATGGCTAGCTTGCTGTAGGACAAGGAATTCATCTTGATGACAAAATGTAAACAGACCAGATGTGAATAAAGATAGAAAATATTTAGACTGTAGCACACTCCCTATTGTGTTACAGTACATCTGTGAAAGGAAACCAAAATTAAAATAACTTTTTGAAAGGATGCTTACCATTATATTAGTGATGGCCCTGGCACAAAGGTGCCCCAGACAGAGGAGGAGAAGTCTTGCTTCCTGGTTGAGAAAAGAGCAGGACAGGAGGAGACTTGTGAAGATAATGAAAAATTATGTAGACCTTATTATGGCTGTGGGAGGAGCCTACAGCCATTTTGTAATCTGTTGCCTTAAAACTGCCTATTGTGGAACCTTCCTTTGGACTTTTGAAACTATCCTTCCGAAAGTCCAATGAAGCTTGTAACACTCCACCACGATCAGCCACTACAGAGTAGCAGCCACACTATTTTGGCTGTTACTTGCTTATTCCTGGACAAGAATTGTGCATGCATGCCTTGCACACATGTGCAGTTATGCTGATGCCACCATCTTTTGAATGGCAGAATACCACTCGCCGCAACTATGCATGCGCGAATGCCACACATGTGCAGTTGCATTGCCACCACCATCTTGCAGATGGCACTCCTCCTGCACCCTCCCACTGCTCCTGTCCTCCCTGCTCCCTCCATTCCCTCCAAGCACCAAATAGAACCCTGCCACTCCCTCCCACTGCTGCTGTCCTCCCCACTCCCTCCATTCACCGTTCTCACACCAACATCGGGGTGCCCAAATCCCGTGTCAGCATAATGCACCCCTCTCATGCATGTGGCACACTGGGAGCCCACCCTAGTGTGCCCAAATTTATGTGTTTTCTTTTTCACCGTGCCAACATCAGGGTGCACAATCCCATGTCAGCATCATGCCCCTGTCATAACAGCACACTGGGCCCACCCAGAGTGCCCAAATTTATATGTTTTTTTTTATTCACCCCTGCACTGACATCGAGGTGCCCAATCCCCATGTCAGCATCATGTACCCTCCAATTCATGTGGCACACTGGAGCCCACCCAGTGTGCCCAACATTATGCTTTTTTCCTTTGTTTTCCTGTAAACAAAGAAACTGCCCGCTGTTTTTTGTTTTACCTGTAAAAAAGAAAACAGTCCCTCGTCATTGCCCTAGTCCCCTCTCCCTCATCCCCACCCTACCACTGAGCACCCACCTCTCCACACACACCCCTTACCCCATACCTACATCCGGAGGTTGGTGCTATCATCTTCTCTGGACCAGGACATGTCTGCACTCTTCAAAGCCAAACCGCAAAATGAAGACTCAAAGGTAAGCATGGTATAATGGCAGTCAATGGAGTTTTCAACTGATGTTGATATGTCAGCCATTTTTAGGATTTCTGTCCCCAAATTTTTAACATGGGGTTCTTGGGACCCCACCTCATGAACACTGTCACTGTCATTTCATTACTTGGTCTCAAAAGGTGATTTCACGGTTGCTGTGAAGAATCACCTTTTGGGACCAATTAATGAAATGACAGTGCCACTGTTCATGAGGTGGGGACCCAAAAAGCTCATGTTGCAAATTGGGTGAAACAATTCCAGAAAATAACTACGTTATGAGTGTGTGTTGCACAATTTCTATGCACGCTCCTAACTTCACCACTTTTAATATTTTCACTCCAGATTTTCAACATTGCCATTTATGCACACCTTCTTAATAGTAAGCTGTCATTTTTCACATTCTGACCAAAATGTGTTTTCGCACCTGTGGCACAGAATGACGTGGTTGCTCTGCCAAATCACCTTTTGGGACAAGTGAACGAAAGGACAGTGGTACTGTTCATGAGGTGGGATCCCAAAAAGGCCATGTTGAAAATTTGTGAAACAACTCCAAAATTGCGAGTTACACCCAGGCGTTCAAAAATTTCTACGCACACATGTAACTTTGGTCATTTGACAGCTCACCACAGCTGTATCGGCTCTGGCTAGAACTTGTTAAAGTAGCTAATGTGGATGACTAACCACATGGACAGTATATATTTTGTCCACACCAAGGGCCCAATTTTCAGAGCACTTAGAATAATGCAAGGGACTTGTATCAAAAGACTTTAATGCAAGTGGTGACTTACGTCACAACTTGTGTCATTCGTGATTTTCTGTTGCAGCCTGTGTCAAAGAAGGGTTTATTGGTGAAAGGTGGAGTTTAAACTTGTGAAGGGGGAGGGATGGGATAAAAGGCTGTTGAGGGGGGTCCGATAAAGGAGGGACTCTGTCTTCACCCCCCTGGAGAGCTGGAGGAATGCAGGAAAAGGCCGACTGGTAAGGTGCGGACCAGAGAGAAGTCCCACACGGAACATGAGCAGGGAAATGAAGTATAGGGAAAGGGTGGAAGGTAGGCCTGTTAAATGCCAGGAGCTTTGGCAATAAAATGCCTGAGCTCCAGGTGATGCTAACTGAGGGAGAGGTGGATGTGGCAGTGGTCACTGAGACCTGGGCCACTGCAGGGAATGACTGGGACCTGAACCTGGAGGGTTACACCATGTTCAGGAAGGACAGGGTAGAGGGAAGGGGAGGAAGGGTAGCAATAATAGTCAAAAACTGCATTGCCATAGCAGGAGTGGAGGAGGCGGAGGGAACTGTGGAGGTGATTTGGGTCACCTTGATAACAAAGGGGGGCAAGAGGGTAAAAATAGGAGTGGTGTATATACCCCCTGCGCTGGCGGAGGAGCTGGAGGAGAGTCTGGTGGCGGCTGTTGGGAAACATTGCAGATTGGGAAGGGGAAGGGTGGTGGTATTGAGGGACTTAAACATGCCAGGAACAGACTGGGAGACTATGATATCCTCAGTGGCCAGGGAACAGAGGTTGTTGGATGTCTTTCAGGATGCGTTCTTAACTCAGCAGGTGGGGGAACCGACCAGGGAGGAGTGGATAATGGATGTGGTCCTGGAAGACAGTGACCAGACTGGGGGCCTGGAGGTAAGGCACCCATTGGCGGGGAGCGACCATGCCACAGTCTGGTTCTGCCTGAACCTAGGAGGGGTAGAAGGCTGCACAAAGATGGAAGTAACTGACTTGAGTGGGGCAGATTTCAAGGAAATGGGAAGGATCCTTAAGGAGCACTTGGATGGGATTGGGCCAGACATGGACGCTGACAGTAGGTGGGAAATCATCTGGAGGGGGGTGCAGGATGCTACCAGCACCTGCGCAAGAGTAAGACAAAAATGCGGTAGGGCCCGAAAACCCTGCTGGTGGACCAGGGAGGTTCAGGAGGTGGTGAAGGAAAAGAAGGCAGCCTCTAGGCAATTCAAGTGCTCAAGGAGTGAAAGGAACCGAGGGGAGTATGAACTGATGGCCAGAAGGGCCACTAGGGTGGTGAGGGCGGCTAAGGCAAGGAAGGAGCAGAACCTGGCCAGGGAACTTAGGAGAGGGAACAAGGGGTTCTTTAGATACACTGGGGAAAAATGAAGGGTGAAGGGGCAGATTAGCAGGATTAAAACAGGGGAGGAATAGGCACAGGACCCAGGGGAGCAGGCTAAGGTACTAAATGAGTACTTCGCCTCAATTTTCACCAAGGAAAATGGGGGGCTGCATCATACATGGGAGGAGATGGTGAAACTGAGGAGGGGGGGACCCTTACCGATCAGTGGGTCTGGGGAGGGGAGGCATCACTGGCAGGTGGGGGAAAGCAAAGAAGGGGGACGAGGTAGCGGAGGTGGAAATCATGGCAGAGAGAGTGAGGGAAGCCCTCAGGTCCCTTAACATGGAGAAAACACCAGGGCCAGATAAATTACATCCCAGAGTGCTGAAGGAACTGATGGATGTCCTGGTGAAACCCCTGGCGAAGCTCTTCAGCATCTCTCTGAGGACAGGGTGGGTGCCCCAGGACTGGAAGGTGGCACATATAGTGGCTATCCACAAGGAGGGATCAAGGAAGGTGCCAGAGAACTACAGGCCCATCAGCCTGACATCGGTGGTGGGCAAGGTGATGGAGGGCATTGTCAAGGAGAGATTAGGGGCGGACCTGGAAAGGTTGGGGTGCCTGGACGATAGACAGCATGGATTCATCCTGGGGAAATCGTGTCAGACAAACCTTGTGGGAGTTCTATGACTGGGTGACGAGTGCCTTGGACCTGGGTAGACCAGTGGACGTCCTCTTTCTTGACTTCAGCAAGGCGTTTGACTCTGTTCCTCACAGGGACCTGTTGGATAATCTGGGAGAAATGGGGGGTGGGGAACCAGATGATTAGATGGATAGGAAATTGGCTCCAGAACCAGACCCAGAGGGTCTTGGTTGGTGGGATAGTCTCATCCCAAGGAGGGTCATTAGTGGAGTCCCTCAGGGATCGGTCCTTGGGTCCCTCCTGTTCAACGCTTACGTCTCTGACATAAGGAAGGGTATCAGGAGTGAGATGAGTCTCTTTGAGGATGACTCAAAACTAGGGGTGGTGGTGGATGGGAGGAGGGGAGGGTGGCCATACAGGGGAACCTGGAGGCTCTGGAAAGGTGATCTACAAAGCGTAAGCTGAGGTTCAATGCAGGGAAATGCAAGGTACTGCACCTGGGAGACAGAAATCCGGGTCAAGTGTACACCCTGGGAGGGAAATGCTACAAGTCTCGATTGCCGAGAGGAACCTGGGGGTGGTGGTGGATGTCAAGATGAACAACTCGGAGACTTGTAGGAGGGCAGCGGCAAAGGTCAACAGGTTGATTGGATGCATCACTAGGGGGCTCACCTTCAGAAGGAGGGAAGTGATACTCCCACTATATAATTACTTGATAAGGCTGCACCTTGAGTACTGCATGCAGTTTTGGAGGCCACTTTTAAAGAGGGACATTGAACTCAAGGAGAGGGTCCAGAGGAGGGCAACCAAAATGATTTGGGGCTTGGGGGATAGGACCTATGGGGAGAGGCTCAAAGAGCTAAATATGTACACATTGGAAGAGGGAAGAGACTGCGGGGACATGATAGAGGTCTTCAGGTACATGAAGGGGGTAAATAGGAGAGGAGCAGTCAGAGTGCTCTGAAGGAAAGGGGGGCAACTAGAGGGTATGAGTGGAAGCTGGAAGGGAGAGATTCAGGGGAGAAAGGAGGAGGTGCTACTTCACTGAGAGGGTGATGGAGCCATGGAATGCGCTGCCCAGGGCGCTGCTGGAGGCAGAAAAGGTGGAGTGGTTCAAGAATGGTGGGACAGATAGAGGGGAAGGGTTCTGGAAGCAAAAACCAGTGCAGCAAGAATATCTGGCACTGGGAAGGGAGAAGCCAGAGAGGGAGAGGGGGGCAGCAAGGTCAGCTCCCAGGGTAAGCAGACACAAATGAGCAGACACGAAAGACCGTTAGGCCTATTCTGCTGGCATTTTAGTATGTTAGTATGTTAGCTGCCCCAAAGCTCCCTTGCACCAAGGTTGCACCTAACAACCCATTGCGTCAGATCACAGAGGGCTTCCACCATGCAACACCCCTTTTTTTTCGATTTTATAAGATCCTTCATGGAAGCAGAAAGGGGCACCACTGAGACCAGCCAAGAGGTGTTCTAACTGGCTTGGGCCCGTGGGACAGGGTCAGACAATGGGCTGCCAGGGGCATAAGTGGCATGGGAAATGGCACGGGCATGTCAGGGGAACAGCTGGGATATAACCGTAGAAATGTGGCACACAGTAGGGTACATTTATATTTGTATTAATGTTGCACATGTTCAGCAATTCATATAATAGTATAGTACCGTGTACAGTAACTATTAGTCATACTGTACATACAGACACAGCTGTAATGCAACACATAGGAGGAGGGGCAACTGATAATTCTGTATAACATGGCATCATATCGACTGTTAACACAGCAGACTGCACAGCTGTACAGTTACACAGACTGTAACATTATAGTCTTTACAACTCTACAGTTGTGCAGCCTGTTCAATATGATGCTGTGTTATGTAGAATTATCAGTTGTCGCTCCCACTATGTGCTGCATTACAGCTGTGTCTGTATGTACAGCATGACTAATAGCTACTGTACACAGTACTACACTACTATATGAATTGCTGAACATGTGAAACATTAATACAAATGTAAACGCACCCTAGCAGGTGCCACATTACTACCTTTATATCCCAGCTGTTGCCCCGACTCACCCTATGCTATTTCCCTTGCCCTTTATGCCCACTGCCTCCCTCCTGGCAAGGGATTCCCCCCAACCATCCTGGCCCCTCTAGTGTTTATTCAGGCGGGGGGGGGCAGATCCCTGTGGCAATTCCCACAGGTGTACCAAATGTTTTGGCACAGCTGGTGGCTTGTGGCAAATGTGGGGAGTTTGGCGCAGTGACCTGATTTTTATAAAATTGGGTACAGGGTCCCTGGTGCACCTGGAGTTTGCTGCAACCCAGAGAGCACCACAACTTGAGTTTCTCTAAAGGCTCTTTTGAAATCAGGCCCCAAGTCTTACTATACATGTCATCTGTGAAGAAAAAAGTTTATTTAACCTGACTTATCCACTGTTGTGGCTGCACAATAGAGCCATTGTCCAATCCCACTCTTTCCATACCTGTCACCTTTGATGAAAAAAAAAATAATTTAGCCTCAGTTTTCCACAGTTGTGGCTGCACAATTGATCCACTGTCCTGTCCCACTCTTTACATACTGTCACCTGTGAAGAAAAAAAGTCAGTTAGTCTACTGTTGCCACCATTGTGGCGACATGATATATCCATTGTCTGATCCCACTATTTCTATGCCTGTCACCTGTGAAGAAAAAAAGTGAAATTATTTAGCCTGACTTGGCATGGCCACTGTGTCACTGTTTACCTGTGAAAGGAAAAAGTAACATTAAAACCTAAAAACAGGAAAAGAAAAAGTCATGATACTTACAATCAAATTAGTGATGGCCATGCTGTGTACTGATACAATGCTGCCACAGAGAGGAATGTTAGAGGAATAGGCAACTTTAGCCTGTAGCAGTGGCGGAGCCAGGTTTGGGAGCATTTGGAAGCTGGGGGAGCCATTCAGTCAATTGAAGGCTCCACGATGGGCACTAAACATTGAATAACGATGGTGGTGGGGCAGCGAGGAGGGGCAACCACTCCCCCAGCCTCCCTCTAGCTCTGCCACTGGCCTGTAGCTTTGTGGTGGGCAGTCTGAAGTGAGAGGGAAACAAAAGGAAGGAAATAAACACATTTTAATGTCTTGTAAGCAAGGTCAAAGTCCCTCCTGTGCAATGATGGACACCATCAACAGTGAGGATAAGTAGTTTGAAAAAGTATTGAAGTAACTGACCATCATAACAGACCATGTTGGCCTTTGCTGGACTTCAGGTCTTTCTGCTTGGATGGGTTGGTTGGCTAACTGGTTGGCTGGAGGCTTGGCTTGAGTTCTGGCTTGTAGGCCAGTGGGCTGGCTGGCAGAATGGCTGGCAGTCTGGCTGGTGGGTTGGCTGGCTGGGTTGAGGTCTGCCTGGCAACAGCATTTACGTTGGCTTTAGACTGTCTTTCTCAATCTGGATGCATGAGGTGGTTGCAAGCAAGCGGCAGTGATGTTGGTTGATGTGGAGGATAAAAGCAGGCCAGAGGTGATGTCTTGACTGCTAGTCAAGTCATGGTCTGTGTGGCTGGCAACAACAGTATTTACCCTGGCTTAAGTGTCTTTGTTTTTCAGTCATGAATGAGTGCATGCTGTGGACACAGTGGTGGGCCATGTTGTTGGTGGTGGATGTGGAGGACACAAGTAGGATAGAGGATGATGCGGTGGAGCCTTGACTGCTGCTGGATGCATGGTCTGCATGATTGTCTTAACAGTCCATATTTTTCAGTCTGGATGCATGCAGTTGAGGTGGGGGGGGCAATGTTAATGGAGGCAAACTTGGCATCTCATTATGTAGCGTTCAAAGATTTTCAACTTTTTCTGTTGGCATGGCATTTATGTATGCATGTATGTAAGTATGTATGTATGTATTTATTTATTCTTTGTGAACTGGATAAGGCCCACTAATCACATAGATGTATAAAACAGCATCACAGCTTCAGGAAAAATATAATCACAGGAAAACAAAACTGAATCATAAAGAAAATGTGTTAACTGATATGGGAGAAAGACTGGATCTAATACTTTTGTGTTTATGCGTCATCAAGGAAGTAGCCCTCATGGTCCTCCAGACTGGAGCTGTCCTCATATGGGAATTCTTTCTCCATTACTGCTTCACATACCTCAGTAGAAGGCAATATGCCAGTGCCGATACCACCAGGCTGTTCTGGTTCTTCCTCATCACCACCAACACTGTCAGACATGACTGTGCTCTGTGGAATATGCCCTGTATTCATTTTAATAAATGTTAGCATGCCATTAGTCATCATTAATCTGTTGTCAGAGGCGTGGATACTCCAGCACTTTTACAGCTTGTATGCAGCAGCAGCAGATATTCGAAGATGTCTTTGTGCTACTTGTACAAGCACTCGATCATGTACAGTGTCAAGTTCCATCTGGTGACGCCTTCCAGCTTCAGAAAGTGCTGAGGCAGTTTGTTCTGGATCTGCAGGTGCATTAGATGGTCACAAGCCTTTCCAGAACAGGCAAAGTGGGTACAGATATGGTGGGTCATAGTCAACTTGGACTTCATTTCAGGATATGATGGAAACTTCTGCACTACTTGATTAAGACAGTGTGCCATGCATGGAACCCTGAGAAGCCCCCATCACTAATGCAGTTCACCATATTCAAGCCATTATCACTTGCAACAAAGCCTGGTTTCAGAGAATATGGGTGCAGCCACTCATCAGTCTCAGTCAGGAGCAGTTCTAACATTTTATGACCTATGTGCAATCCATGTTCACTCTTCTTTGCCAGTGTGGCATGCTGGTGAATGCCCAGAATGTTGCTACCACTGCAACTGGACTTAGTACAATTTTTACCCATTCTAGCATCAAATACTAGCCCAGGTACCTACACCCAGTGAGCTGTAGTACACAGATAAGAGCCACCAGCTGTTTAGCCACTGGTCCACATATCCACATTAAGATATACGTATGGTGATGCGGAATGCTGCAGGGCATGTATTAATGTATGTGACACAGTTCTATAAATGTCAGGAATTGTATGAGTGGAGAAATAGGTTTGCAACAGAATCTGCCATTTTTGGGGAGTCTCGTGATGGAGTCCATCTGCTAGCAGCTCTCCCTGTGTGCTCTTGCTTATCCTTAGAATAACTCCACTTTATTTCCTAAAGAATCACTTTGTTAATCCACCTACCTTCATGGATCAGCTTCTGGACTGTTGTGGTGTGCTTAGATTACACTCAACTAAGATATGGAGGCAGAAATGCATGATCCTCCCCCGTGGCACACTCTGCCACCCACGCCGGAAAAGGCTGCAAGGAAATCCAAGGCTCAAGCTTCAGGAACTAGCTGTACACCAGCTAAGACCTCGGGGATGATGCCACTAATGGAGGAATACTTCCTAAATGAGTTTCTCCCCTTGCGTGAGCAGATTCGGTCCCTTATAAAGGACCTGAAATCTATGGCTGTGTCTTTGGAGGAATTAAATTAGCACACTGGAGACAACAAAGCTCAACTTGTTTCTTTGGAAAAATGGATAGACTGCCTGGATCCAGAACTGGTTGCTCTGAGACAGAAATCCACATGTTTGGAGGTCAAACCCGAGGACATGGAGGGTTGGAGCTGCCACAATAATGCGATGGTAATCGGACTGCCAGAAAAGGAAGAAGGCTCCACCCCTATTCTGTTTGTGCAGAAGCTTGTGGAGAAGCTTGCTGGCCCTCACCTTTTGGTTCTCGCTACTTCATAGAGTGAGCACATCGTGCACTGTGCCCCGTGCCCCCGGGGAGATCACCGCACAGAACCTGTATTTTTCATTTTTTAAATTACCTGGAACAGCAGCACTTTTTATCTAAGACCCGGGAGCTCCAAGAGGTTTGTTGGGTGGGGACCAGTCTCCATATAGCTCAAGGCCTTCTGAGCTCAGTCCAGCAGCGGCATACAGTGTTTCAACCTTTGGTAACCAAAATCATAGCCGCTGGACTTAAAATTTGGATGGATTATCCAGCTCAGTTTCAGGTTCTCATTAAGGATGAATGGAAAGCGTTTAAATCTCCAGACCTGGCCCTTAGTGAAGAAAAGCGGGCCCTGCCTGATTTCTTTCAGGACCATTGATTCCTGAAATAGGGCAGGGCACAGAGCTACAGGATCAGTGATGTCCCTGCATTTCTAAGTTTGTGCCCCATTGTGGAAGTATCTCCTTGGCTCTATGATTATTTTATCAATGTGGCTACCTCTCTATATGCTGTGGGGAAAACCAGTGGATTGGACCTTGATTTGGATACTTTTTGTGAGGATTGCACCTGTTCCTTGCTGCCTCATGCTGGATTCCCACTTTGCAGCATCTCCCCTCTCTCCCTGACACTCTTCCATGGTCTGCTTTCTCCCTTCAACATTGGCTGTGTCAGTAAACTGTTTCTGTGAGCTCTCTCAGGACTGTGGCTATAAAATGCTCCCAGGTAAGACTCATGCTATTGGCTAGGGAGCTGGACAGTTAGCAGCAGCCTTTGTGATCACTGCCCGTAGCTGGTTTTTGGTCAGTACTGTGTCACGGCTGGGACTATTGGGTGGAGTAATGGGCTACGTGCTTTAAACTTTAAGTCCTGGCTGCCGCCAATACCCATTCCCAGCATTGGGGAGTTTCATTTCCTCTGGTTTGGTTGGACAACCCCAACATGGCTTTTGGTTCCTGCAACTGTTTAACTTATGGTCCATTGAACTATGTTAAGGGGTCATGTCAAGGGCCTCATGACCGCATTTTGGAAGCTACCCTGTGATACCCATTGTGATGTATCATCCTCATGAACTGGCTTCTGCCTTTTCATCTGTGGCTGTGGCAATGCAGGGACTCATATTCAGGTTAAACACTTAGAGAATCCTATTTGTTTTGTTCAATTGTTTTGTATTGCCTGTTTATGGGGGGAGGGCAACATGTTTGTTCATGCTTTTTTCTCAGTGTTATTGGTATGTTACCCTATGTTCTGGGGAGTTGACTCATGGTTCTTTCAAGTCCACATTACCATTTAATGAAGGTTGGGGGAGCTGCTTTTCAGTAAACCTTGATGCATCTACTATGTTCATAGTGGTTTGGAGATGTGGAGCTCTCTAGTTGCGGTTTTTGAAGGGGAGCAGGAGGGCTGAGGGTTTGTTGTGGTTGGGTTTGCCTCATCATGAGCCATATGCTTTATTCTTTGGAGGGAGGGGAGGGGGTTTAGGGGTTTATGGCTCCCTATTTGGTTTCTACATTGCTATTTGGAGTTTTCTTGTTTAAGGTAGGGGGACCACGTGGGTGTTGTTTTATGTGTTACCATACTCCATTTTTCAGTTTACCATTTACTAAGATTGTTGTTGGAATTGCTTATTTATTGGGAGTGGTTCCAGGTTGGGTGGTGGGGGTGGGCTGCATGGGTGAGGGGGTACTGCCACCGGGAGAACTTCATTATTCTACGGGGATGAGTGCATACAGGGCTGGTACAATTTTGCTTCCCTTTTAATTTCTCATTCCTTGCCATATGGCGACAGCACTTAAGTTTTGCTTATGGAATATAAAGGGTGCCCAATCCCCCATCAAAACAGCTAAAATCTTATTGCACCTATGTAAGCTTTTTTTTTTTTTTAATTTTATCTTCTTTATCCTGGCAGATCCACTGTCGCGCATCTGCCCTGGTCACAGTCCCTAGGGGCTTCCGCTGCCATCTATTGCTGCCGTGTCCCCCAGTCACCCCCGGCATACCCCCTGGAGGGTGGGACCATGGCAATGGCTCCCTATCTGCACCGTGGAACCAGTAACTAGTTGGGGGACTGCAGTGATGGGGGTTGATTGAAGCCCCAAGCCTACTCTTTTTCCTGTTTTTCTTTTGGAGGTGGGGATGTGCAATGACGCTGGCATCCACCCCGCCTCCCTGAGAAATAAGCGTCGGTAGCATGAGTGTCTCCCAGCCTCCACCAGGAGTCCTCAGTGCACCGAACACTTCCCCGCCCACCCCCCGGAGAAGGAGAGCTGTCCATGGGACACTCTATCCTTCTCCCGCCGGCTCCTCCACAACTCGGGTCCGTTCCCGAACCTGGATCGCCAGCACCGCAAGCGGAAATCCAACCGCTGCACCAGCAGTCTGGTCTGCACCTATGTAAGCTTGATGTAGATGTGGCCTTTTTACAGAAAACCTGTCTGACACCCTCCCAGGCTCTCCTGTTTAGGTAATCCTGGTTGGGGCAGGCCTTTGGGGCAGGGATTGACTCACGCAACCAGGGTTGGCTATCCTAATAGCAAGGTATGTTCCTCTCTGTTTGCTTCAGGAAATCTCTGACCCTCAAGGCAGGTTTCTTATCCTGCGTGCCCTTCTGGGCCACTTGGAGGTTATTCTTTGTGGGCTGTATGGCCCAATGGTTGATGACCCTGCCTTTTTTACCTCCTTATCGACTCACCTTGCGCCATGGGCTTCTCTCCCCATGTTGGAGGATTGGAACATGGTGTACAATAACAGCCTGGATTGGTTGGACCCTCATACTTTAATTCTGTCACTGGGGCAAATGGACCTTCGGGACCTTATGGACACACCAGGACTTGTTACTCCATGGCAGGTGTTGAATCTGGACCTGAGAGAGTATTCGTTTCATTCGATCCCTCGCAACACATTCTCCTGGATTGATTTTTTCTTGCTGCAGGTTGAACAGCTCTCTGGGGTGGTCACCTGTCATTATTTGGCCAAAGTTGTCTCTGATCACCACCCTACTTTACTGCATCTACGTCTGTTCCCCTCTTTGATTTGTGAAAAAGTCTGGCATCTTAACTGTCAGCTGCTTACCTCTGAGTCTCTGATCCAACATCTCAAGAGCTTAATTACCTCTTTTCTGGAGCTTAACTCTTCCTCTTACCCCAAGTTGGATTTTTTATAGGGCGGGGACTCAAATGTTCACTCCGTGGTATATTTATTCGGCTAGCCACTATTCAGAAATGGGTTACCTCGTGTGCATTGTTCTCTCTCTTAGACTAGATTAGGGTGATAGAAAGACAGCTTTCCTTGTCTTCTTCTCAGTCTGACTTGGAACAATTGGAAGCTGTCCATTCTAAATACCACACCCTGTTGGGGAAAAAGCGGAACATCTGATTCTGCACTCCAAGGTTCGGTACTTCAATCAAGGAGAGAAGGCCAGAAAACTGTTAGTGCTACATCTTCGATCTCAGGTGGCTGACAAAATTGTTTCCTCCCTTCAGAACACTTTAGGTCATCTTTTGACATCTCCTAGGGATATAGCAGACCATTTTTGAGACTATTATTTGGCCTTGTATCAGCCATCCCCTTCCCCTTTCAATGCAGCGCACCTGGATGTGTTTTAACAGGATACCGACCTTCCTCATCTGGCTCCTTCCCATGTGGACATTTTGCAAGCTCCCCTGACTATCTCAGAAATTTTGGCTGCCATTGACTTTCTCTCACCAGACAAAGCCCCAGGTCTGAACTGATACACCGCAGACTTTTATAAAACATTCAAACATCACCTAGCCCTGTTCTCCTTGGTACCTTTAATGACATCTTTCAGGAGGGTCTCTTGGATTTTTCTCTTACCAAGGCCACCATTGTGGTGCTACTGAAACCTGGTAGAGATCCCCTGCTGGTTTCAAACTACTGACCAATATCTTTAATTAACGTTGATTTTAAGATTCTTGTGAAAGTGTTGGCTGGTAGGTTGAATCAGGTTTGGCAGTGGCTTATCAGTCGAGGACAGGTTGGTTCTGTGGCGGGCCAGTTATTGGAGAACCACCTTCGCACTCTTTCCCATCTCATTTCTGCATCCAGGGATTCTGGTGTTTTATCAGTGCTGGTCTCCCTGGACACAGAAAAAGCCTTTGACAGGGTTTCATGGGACTACCTATTTCATTTACTACCTAAATTTCATATTCCACTTATGTTCATTCATTGGGTCCGGCTGTTATACTCCCATCCTTCAGCCCTTATCATCTGTAATGGGGCATTGTCTGCCCCCTTCTGGTTGTATCAATGTACCAGGCAGGGTTGTCTACTCTCATCCTTTCTTTTTAATCTCTTTCTTGAACTGTTGCTCAGGAAGATTAAGGTTTCCCCCCCGGTGAAGGGTGTTTCAGTGGGGCGCATTCAATACAAGCTTTCTGTTTACATGGACAATATCCTTCTCCACCTCAGCTCCCCTGCCTTGTCTTTACCCACTGCTTTGGACATCATCTCAGAGTTTGGCACCTTCTCAAATTATAAGTTAAATCTGGCTAAGACAGAGGTGATGCCATTCAACGGCATTACCCTAAGGTCCGAAGTGAAACACTTAGGGTTGGTCTGGATTCATAATAAACTAAAATATTTGGGTATGCTCATTAGTACTACTCCTTCCAAATGAAAACAATACAGTCTTGATGCTGTGGTTAACACCATTTACATGGACTTACAGCATTGGGCTTTTTTGCCTCTCTTTCTTTGGGGCTACATTAGTATTGTAAAAATGAATGTTCTCCCCCACCTCCTTTACCCATTGTATATGTTTAATCACGTCATGCCAAAATCCTGGTTCCTGCAATTGGATAGGATCATTTCTTTTTTCCTGTGGCATGGTAAAACTTCCCGAAGCACCCACTCTAAATTGATGTGATCTAAAGAGCACGGAGGTCTTCAGTTACCCAATTTCTACCTCTACTACCTCTCTATTCATTGTTCACGGTTCTTTCGCTGGTTACAATATTATCCAGAAGAAGACCCTTCTCTTCTATACTCCCGTGTGGTTAGGCATAGAACACACTTTCTGTTCTCTCCAAAGATTGGACATTCATTCTCTTTTTTACATTTCCCTTAAAAAACTTCCCAAATCTCTACATAGTTCTCCAATAGAGGCCTCTATACATGGTCATCTACAATTTGCACCTTTCTTAACCTTCAATCCTACAAGGACATCTCACAACCCCTCGCTGGCAATCCTAATTTTCAGATTGGCAGCCACACTGTTACAGCTTCTTTCTGGCCTTTCATTGAAGCCGACAGGGTCTTGGACATGGTAGTTGCTCAGAAGCTTTTGATGTTTCAAGAAGCCAGTCTTAAATTCCATTTACCTCCTTCTATCTGTTTCAGATATTTTCAACTCTCCATGTGCTTGTGTCTCACTTTGTTTCTGGTCCCTGGGATGACTCGTATCAGTCCCATGTCTTTCCTATGGCCTTTTCTGCTCCTAGTTCCCATGTCATTTCATTTTATTATCATCAGCTTTCAGACTCCCTTGTCCAGGTGGAAGGCCCAACCTTTTATTACTGAGATCAGACATTGCCTTCTTCCAATTCTCCATGTAACTGGGCATGCATTTGGAAGCACTTGTATAGATTTATCAAACGGGATAGATATCGTCTCCTTTAGTTTCAGGTCCTGCATAATCTTTACTAAACTCAGGACAAATTACATAAATTGGGGAAATTGCCTTACAGTACTTGTTCCAGATGTACCAAAGAACACAGTACTTCATTACATATACTTTGGACATGTGAAAAGGCTGCCCCCTTTTGGTCCGTGATTCAAACCCACCTGAATCCTCTCCTTGGTCTCTCAGAGGCCTTTCTCCCAGAGATGTGTCTGCTGGGGGATTATTGTGGCAGCTTGGTTGGTAATCAAAGGTTCCGCATGTCTCTTATATCCCTTTGTGCAAAAAAGGTTATCCTCAGATATTGGCTTGATCAAACTATCCCTTCCTCCACTGAGTGGCTTAGGGAAATATTGCTCACTCTTCAAGCTGAACGGACCATTGCTAACCTCACCCATAGAACAGCTACCTATCAGATGATCTGGGAACCCTTATATACTTTGTTAACTATATAAGTCTCCCCTCTCCCTTTTTTGTTTCCCCGTGATATTGGTTTCCTCTGACTGGCCTACTTCTGGATAATTGGGTGCCCTTGGCTGCTGTCTACCCCTGTACTTAGACATCTCTTCACTCCCTTTGTCCCATAGTAAGTGCCCTTGTTGTAGGTCTAGAGGGATCCCCCATTGTGGGGAAGGGGGTTGGGGGCTGGGCAGGAAGGGGCTTAAAGTTTGCAGTTCTTTTTGTTTCCATTATGATGTCACTTTTTCATATTTTTGTTATATTTTTCAGGATATATCTAATATACTCACTGTGTTGCCCTGCACCTTAATTATGTCATATTATTATCCCTAGTGTTTTTTTTTTGGTGGGGTGGTGGGTGGGGGTTCTTGCTCTGTAACTGTTATCATTGTTGTTGTGCTTTGGTATTTATTTGTTTCCATTGTTCTTGAAAAAAGTCAATAAAGTATGTTAAATTTGAAAAAACAGAATCTGCCATTTTGAACAGACATGCATCATCAACCCTCAGAATCTTACATTCTCCACAAAAGAGAATGGCAATAGATGAGTTGCCAGCATTTCAGCAATTGCTGCATTCAGTTCCCATGCAAAAGCATGACGGGGTTAGTATCTGGTATGATGCTCAGACATGCTGTGCAGTGTAGGCTGCACCTTTCAGTGTTGGGATACTAAACAGCTGGACTTTGCACATTGGCAGTATGGCTGGTGGGGTAGCATTTGACTTGGGGGGGTCATGTATGCTGCATGAATTAATGAAGTGATTTGGGGTGTTTTATGGACTGGGGTTGATGTACTTCGGTGAATCTGGCTGCTAGTACTCAAACCACCACTGCTACTCTGGCCACAGCCAGGCAATCCCACCTTCTCCTCCTCATCATTCTGTAATGGTCCTCTACAGTCAACTCTGAATTCACCAGGACTGTCTTCATGATACTTTGGATGTCTTGCACAATGAAGATGGTAAGGAAGAAAACACCTCTACACCAGCTTTCCTTCAGTGCTGAATCCAGTGTAACAGGAACCTGGACCTGAGGTGTGTGTTGCCCACCAGTGCCTCGGTAGCTCCCCTTTTTCCCGTGGCTAACACACACTTTAAACAGCTGGCAGATATCCACTGGTTTGTCAGTTGGATCCAGTATATAAAAATCCCAAACTAGGGATTCTGTAACCCTTGTTTTTACATGGCAGTTGACCTGGGACATTGGAGGGGTGGTAATAGATGCTTTTTAGGGTGATCTATGCACTGCGACAGTAAGTGACATATGCTGCATTATTGACTCAATAGTGCTACCAGCAACAGCAGCTGGAGGATGCGGGGGCCTTTGGTAATTCCATGAAATAACTGTGGTGTACAAAGTACCACTATAACCCATAATTTTTTTCAGGTTCTCATGGAGGGTCCAGTTCATCATCCCCATCCCCACTGAGGCTGATAATCCCCCCATCTGTCCTCCTCCTCTTCACTTTCTACACCCTCTCTTTCCTTCTCATCATCCTTGCATCCAAAAATCAGATCTCCCTCAACAGACCGAGAGTCATTGTCAAGCTCATCACCACCCTCGTTAGCAAATAGGAACCCATAATCCTGATCAGACCCAGCAGCACCAACAGCAGCAGTCATGGGGACAAGAGAAACCACCTCATTATCTCTGACAAAAGTTCTAGAGTAAGACAGTTTTCTGCTTCTTGGACTGATCCTGTTATCACTGCCTCTACCACCAGCAGTTTAGCACCCACCAGCATTGATGCCACAGATATGGAAGAGAAAAATTTGGCCACACCAATGCTCACACCACTTGTGCCAACTATTCCTTTTCTAGTAGTTACTACTGGCCCCTGATGAATTTGTAGCAAAAGTAGTTTTTTTTAGATACAACATCCTTCTGAACCACAGAACCTATACTCTTCTTGGCAACCTCGCTGTACCACCAGCAAGACAAACATTCAAGCATCTCTTTCCAGGCATTTTGAAATGTAGATTTTTGAATACTGCAGTTAAACTAAATACAGGTAGCAGCAGATACACTATAATACCTCATCAGAGCAGTGTGATTTAAATAAAATAGCCATTTACTGAGCTAATAGTAACTACTGTAAAAACAACACAAAAATTAGATGTTTTTGTTTTACATGAATAATACATAAAGGGGATTCAGAAGACACACAACACTGGGGTAATTATAAAGATGTTTCTGTCAGTATTACAGTAAAACTGTAACTTTAATAACTAAACAATATAACTACAATCAATATTGTAACAGCAGACTGACAAAAATAATTCAGCAAAACACACAAAAGTGTTCTACAGAAACAAAATAACATATCACAGAAAACAGAAATAATAATTATGAAGAAACACTGACGAAAAACAATGCCAGTGCTCACAGACAGCCTTGCTTGTTGCTAGCTAAAACCACTCCCCTCCACCACACAGCACTTCTTTGCTACACAAAACAAAACCACTACTTTAAAGTAAATAAATCTAGAAAAATACCAAAATGAATTGCTAATCTAGAGGCACAAGGCACTCAAGACACGTTTGGGAGTGATTTTATTCAAATACTCCATGATTAAAGCATTTTTAAAAAGTTTTTTGGGCACAGAAATTCAGGGACAGACTTATCTCCAATTCTGCCTTCATGTGACCACATTGAATTCAGCCTATGCATGGCATATAGCTCACTGCAGTACCATGTGATCGCCAATCCCATGGGACATTGCAAACTTCGCCTGTGGGACCCACTTCATAGGCAAAGTTATCAAATCTGCCATTTGTGAATTTTGCACTGTACTGTGAATTAAAACTTTGCAGGGCAGATTAAATTCACAAATTGAAGTGAATTTCTGAATTTCTCCTTAGTGCAAAGTTTCATAACTTCGCCCACTGTAAATATACCATTTGTATGCCTGGGGAGTATGACCACACTGCAGAGTTTGAAATTTAAAAATTTAAATTTCCATCTCTGCAACAACACCTCAGGGATGAGATGGCAGAATTTATATGGCATCACTAATGCTTTTGAATTGCCATATATGTTAAAACCAAGGATGGAGCAGATATTCAGCAGGTTATGTTGTTTAAGTATTTGAGTTTATGACTGGACAGCCTCCTAAAATGGGGGGATCACATAGACATGGTTATTAATAACATTAATAGGAAAATTGGGGTATTGTATCGATTAAGAAATCATATGACTCCAGATACGAGATTAAGAATAGTTAATACATTGCTAGTCTCTGTTTTGGACTATGGGAATATCCTGTACTGTATGTAGGAGCTGATAAATCATATTTGAATAGGATTGATGTAGTATTTAATAGGTTAGCCAGACTTATCCTGGACGTTCCATATAACACCCATCACTGTGATCTATTTCATATGTTAAACTGGGCTAGTCCACAGTCCAAAAGGGAACTGCATATGTCTAAATTTGTCCTGATGGTTTATAAAAAATGAGTACTGGCATATATTTCAAACCTATCTCAAATTAGATCTACTAAAACTTGTTTACGTTCAGTTCAGAGTATTATGTTTAGAGTTATTGATTGTAATCTTGAAGTAGGGAGGTCCTCAGCCTTGTGAATGGGAGCAACTATATGGAACTTATTGCCAGTAGAATTTCGAGTTGCCAGCTCTATTGTCACTAAAGATAAATAAAAAAAAATGGTTTACAGAACAAGGCCAGATGCCATATTATGCTGTTTAAGTAGAAATATCTAGGACCTGGATTGCTTATGAAGTATATTATATACAGTGCATATGTCATACATTTTTTTTCTATTTGTACTGTATCTGTTAAGGCTGTGCGAATATCTTTTCCCGAATATTCGGCTGAATATTCGGTATTCGGGTCCCAGGTATTCAGTATTTGTTATTTGGTATTCGGCCAGAAAAGGTGTTTTTTTAAGGAAACTTTAAAAATGCACTTTAACAACACCATTAATCACCCATTAAACTTGGTGTAGCATATACACCTCAATGAGACTTCAACCACCAATGCAGAGCTCTCATTAATGCAACACAAGCTACATGCAGCACTCTTGATCTACCACATCACACATACAGCACTCCTAAAATGATATCAAGCATTGCATTGGGTCAGCACTGGAGGGTGTTCATGGTCACAGACACGGTAGCCCATGACATGGGCATCGGCGATTGAGTGCTTGCAATAATGGCAACTCAGTTCTGGTGCATGTCGAAGGGGCTACTGCTGAGGAAGGGTGACTGGATGGGGGAGGTGGGCGCATATATGTGTACGTGTGCGGGGGGGTCCATGGTGATGGAAGAGAGGGAGGGTTGGCCTGGTGTGGTTGGTGTGGGGCTGCCAAGCTGGCCTCTTAGCATGGTTGGTGGTTGTCAGCCTAAAGATGCAAGGGTTTCAGGTTCTGGTCCGGGCACACCTACCTTTTTGTGTGCCTGGCCCCCAAATTTTTTCTCCAGATTTTTCACCTCCCCCGACATGCACCCCCCCCCCGGAGTTAAGAATTCTTTAGTAGGGGGGGGGTGTGGGGTAATGCAAGGAGCACAGCCCACTGCATGAACAATCAAAATGTAAGTCCCTGGCACTGTTTTCCTGTGCGTTAGGGGTGTACATCACTGAAATAGATTTTCGATGATATATACTTGCCCTGCCACCAATCGCCATTGGACTTTCATGGTTATCACATAAATCCACAGACATGGGGTAGACGGTGCTTTGGCCATGGGCATAAGAATAGTGACAACAGTGGCTGCCATAGTGGTGACAGCTGAATGGGTGGCTGCTGCATGAATGGCACCAGTGGTGGTGGGAAGCACACTGACTGTAGATGTAGCAGCCATAGTGATAGCAGTGGGAACACTGGTGGTGGTGTCTGCTGCTTCCTGCACAAAGAATGTATGCCCTAATGCCATTCTACTACTGCACAAAAGGACGTGACAGTGAATGTATAGATGGAACAGGTAGTAACACCAGTAGTAGTAATAGTTCTGCTGGTGGTATTAGTAGTAGCAGTACTATGCCCAATACTACAAGAACTAAAAGGCTTGCTTGGGGAGAAAAATATTTCAGACCATCTAATAAAGAGACATCTGTCTGTCATTGTCCATGTAGTCTATCTCACCACCTTCTCTGGAACTGTATTATGTATCAATAGTATACAGCGAAGTAAGACAAGATGCAATTCAATACTTTGCAGTAAATGCTGTCACAAAATATTGGACGACTAGAGATTAACTGCCGTTGAATTACACTGCTCCTTGCAGCATACTGCAGCACTTTGCAATAATTTCCAGGCATGGAAAATAATTGAGACTGGTGATGCCACACTGGTAACCGGAATATTTCAGGCATGTGAAGTACTTGGGACTGGTGATGCCACACTGGTAACCGGAATATTTCAGGCATGGGAAATACTTGAAATGGGTGATGCCATACTGGTAAGTAGAATATTTCATTCATGTGAAATACTGGAGACTAGAGATGTCATACTGGTAACTGGAATATTTCAGTGATGTGAAATACTTGAGACAAGTGATACCATACTCGTAACCGTAATATTTTAGTCATGTGAAATACTTGAGACAAGTGATACCATACTCATAACCATAATATTTCAGTCATGTGAAATACTTGAGACTGGAGATGCCACACTGTTAACTGCCATATTTCAGGCATGGGAAATACTTGAGACTGGAGATGCCACACTTGTAACTGCTATATTTCAGGCATGAGAAATACTGAGACTGGTGATGCCACACTTGTAACTGCCATATTTCAGGCATGGGAAACACTGAGACTGGAGATGCCACACTTGTAAATGCCATATTTCAGGCATGGGGAAACACTGAGACTGGAGATGACACACTATTAGCTGCCATATTTTATGCACGTGAAATACTTGAGACTGGTGATGCCACACTGGTAACTGGCACCTGGAAAAGCTGTTAAAGGGATCGATGGAACATGGGCACGAGCAACACAGGGGATGAGAGATGTAGCAATACCAGCTGAGGATTTTGTATTGGGAACAGCAATCAATAGGTGGGTGGCAGTTTTAGGCACTGGAAACTGCAGGGTATGCTCGTTCAAAGGAATACACCATGACAGTGGAAGTAATAAAGGAAAAGGGTGCTGGTCACAGATTTGTGTTAGTATGAATTTGAATATAAATGTTAACATGTGCTTATTTGCTAACAGAACAATGATGGTTAACACAGAATGGCTTGTGTATGGGTCAATGCTACAACACACAGATGTTGTATCCAGTACAAGACAATTATTTAATGCAATTGTTAGTGGCCATATGTGTACCCAAGGTGAGGTAGATTTATTTTTATAAACACAAGTTGTTTCACATGTGCTGGGTCAAGTGAGGATCGGTAAGGTTCCACCACATCCCCAGCAGTGCTGAACATTCATTCAGATGGTACGCTGGTAGGGGGGCAACAGATCTATTTAAGGGCCAACTGTGCCGAGTGCAGAGATGCTTTCATACTTTTGATCCAGTATTCCACTGGATTTATGGAGAATGACTCCAGAGCCTCATTGAAATAACTGTTCAGCAGATTGGGTGCCGACTGTGGCTGCTGTTCTGTTCTCGTCTGCTGCTCAGCCTGTAGTGATGAGCTGAGTTCAGCCCAACAGTCACATTCCTTCTCAAGGTTTTCCATACTGCTTTCAGTTTGTGATTCTGAGACTGGCTCATCAATAGGGTTACCTGCTGGTTTCATTGACCCAAGGATGCAGAAACTAAGTTCTGAGCACATCTGCTTCTGTATGTCTGTAACCCTGTGAGTGGGCATTATAAGGTGTAGTACTTCACACTTGAAACATGGCTCCAGCATAGTGGCAAATATATGCTTTTTACTGGAACAGAGATCAGAAAATCTAACTTCTAGTTCTGTGGTGAGGTTTTCCACAAGGAATATCACTGTTCCTGGCGTCTGGGTTGGATCTTTCTCAGCATTTTCACTCAATCTCCTAATGGCTCTTTTCAGGATCTGTACAGCAGGAATTACCTGACTTAGCAGTGCAGAATCAGAGCTAAGGTCACAAGTGCTCCTTTCAAATGAGGCTAAAACATTTACCAAACCCTCAATCACAGTCCAGTCCTGATGTCCGAGGACTCCCCCTATATCAGATTCCATGTTCATCTCATGAAGGACCTGCTTTTGCTCCAGAAGCCTTTGCAGCATTTAATAGGTGGAATTCCACTGGATCTGTACATCCTGGATGAGATGATGCTGCGGCATTTGAAGATGCTCTTGTACCTGATGCAAACGATTTGTGGCTTTCACAGAGTGATGGAAGTGGCTGCATATGCGTCTGGCTACTTTGACAG
Organism: Neoceratodus forsteri; assembly: GCA_016271365.2. Lineage (NCBI taxonomy): Eukaryota > Metazoa > Chordata > Ceratodontiformes > Ceratodontidae > Neoceratodus > Neoceratodus forsteri. Next base: position 408,179,166 of record CM028133.1, on the reverse strand, counting down.
TGTGATCTGCCTCTGCTGTGTTTGCCAAAGCCTTTGTCACCACCAAATTTAGTGTATGAGCAAAGCAGCGTATCCCCTCAAAATTGCCATCTCTAAGTGCTTTTATCATATTTGTGGCATTGTCTGTGACCACAAACCCTACCTGCAAATTGTTGCCATCAATCCATGGGCTAAACATATCTTGCAGGAATGACAGTATGTTTACAGCCCGGTGATCCTTTTCCATAACACTGACATTTAGCAAAGCAGACCTGCAGGGAGAGGGGGAAGAGACAGAACCAGCACCAGTACCACTGTCACCACTAGTGACTACCACATCTGCAACATACCAGTGTGCTGTCAGTGACATATATGCATGTTTTGAATTCACGCTGGTCCATATGTCAGTTGTGCAGTGGAAAACTCCACCAACAGCCTGTGCTAGTAGTCTGGCAACTTCTTTTCTCAAATCATGGTAAATGTTGGGTACTACAGTATGTGAAAAATGTGGTCCGTGATGGTATATTATACCTAGGGTGCAAATGCTGCAGCAGCCTATGGAAACCTGTGTTTTCCAAAATGGAAAATGGCTGCAGATCCAAGACCTTCATCTCACCAATTAAATTGGTGATCTGCTGTGCTGTTGGGTGTGACACCTGGTATTTGGAGCGGGCATGGAAGGCTTGCATGATGGGTGTAGTCAAAGTGGTACCACATCGCATTGATTTTGACTTTAAACCCATGGTGGAGGGTGTTATAATAATAGACGATTGAGCAGAAGAAGGCAGAATGGGTGATGCTCCTGTACAGGGATGTGCTATAAGTGGTGTAGGGGGAATTGAGGGCACACTGTCTGTCTCAGTAATAGAATCACTAACAATACTTTGTGCATCTACTGGAACAGTACCAAAAGAGGGCCTGACTGGCACATGTTGTGGAGGGGGAGGAACAGCTGTGGATCATTGAAGTGCACTGAGATGTTTCATTTGGAGATGGTTCATCATTGATGTTGTTGTGAGATTTGAAAGGTTTTAACCCCGACTTATAGTACAGTCACACACACACACACACAGCATACTGGCAGACATCCCAGGGTACTGAAGGAGCTAAGGGTGGAACTAGCAGAGCCATTAGCAGAACTGTTTAGTGAGTCGCTGAGCACAGGAGAGGTCCCAGAAGACTGGAGAAGGGCTCATGTGATCAAGATCTACAAGAGTGGCAGCAGGGAGGAGGCAGGGAACTACAGACTAGTCAGTCTTTCCTCAATAGTGGGCAAGATTATGGAGGCACTCCTTAAGGAAAGGATAGTGCAACACTTGGGATCCATAGGAGCATGGGATCTAAGACAGCATGGGTTTACAACAGGAAGGTCCTGTCAAACTAATCTCATAGATTTCTTTGACTGGGTAACCAGAGTGGTGGACCAAGGGGTTCAGTTGATGTCACCTACCTTGACTTCAGCAAAGCTTTTGATATTGTTCCACATAGAAGATTTATTAATAAGCTGGGTAGGCTTGTGGTGGGTCAGAGGTTGGTCAACTGGGTGGCAAATTAGTTGGTGGGCAGAAAACAGAGAGTGGTGGTAAACAATCAATACAGTCAGAAGAGATGTAAGTCACAGGCAGGGTACCTCGGGGATCAGTCCTGGTGCCAGTCCTCTTCAATAGCTTCATCACTGACATTGCAGATGGACTGGAGGGTAAGGTTTGCCTGTTTGCAGATGACACCAAGATCTGCAACAGAGTAGATGATCCAGATGGGGTGGGAAGAATGAAAAGAGATCTGCAAAAACTGTCAAAATGGTCAGAAGAGTGGCAACTGGGTTTTAATGCAAAGAGTGTAAGATCATGCACATAGGGAAGAGAAACCCTGAAGCTACCTATAGGTTGGGAGGGAAGTTGCTGGCAATCACAAGGGAAGAAAGAGACTTGGGCATCATCATCACAGATGACCTGAAATCATCCAAGCAGACCACTAAAGCAGTAGGTAAGGCTAGAGGGATGTTGGGATGTATTAGTAGGGGTATTACAAGTCATAAGAGGAAGGTAATAATCCCTCTTTACAAGACACTGGTTAGGCCCCATTTGGAGTACTGTGTGCAGTACTGGAGGTTCCACCTGCACAAGGACATGAACAAAATGAAGGCAGTCCAGAGAAGGGCAACCAAAATGGTGCAGGGACTGCATCAGAAAACTTATGAGGACAGATTAATGGAACTCAATATGTATACACTAGAGCAAAGGAGACAGAGAGGTGATATGATCGAAACATTAAAATATCTTAAGAGCATTAACAAGGTGAAAGAGTCTAACATGTTTCAGTATAAGAAAAAATAGCAGGACAAGAGGACACAGCATGAGATTAGAGGGAGGCCAATTAAGGGGTAATGTGAGGAAGTTCTTTTTCACAGAAAGGGTGATGGATGCATGGAACAACCTACTTCAGAAAGTGGTGGATATGAATACAGTGCAGGGCTTCAAACAAGCATGGGATAGGCATAAGGGAGCAATACAGATGAGTATGAATAGATAGGCCATTGACATAGTAAAGGCCTATGGCACTTTCATAAGGTAGAAAAAATGAGCAGACTGGATGGGCCTTGCGGTCCTTATCTGCCATTAACTTCTATATTTCTATGTTTCTATTTTGCCATTAACCCAAGTTCAAGGTCTAACCAGATAGGTATTGGCTCTGGGGTAAATAAATGCAACAATTTAGGAACCTGGCAAAACAGAAATAAAAATGCAATCCAAGAGCAATTATTCTGGTTTTCAACTGTATATCAGGTTGTGAGTCTTATGACATAAATGGCATACCATCTGGAAATGGATAAAAATTCCAAAATACTTTAGCTAGTCAGTCTCCTCCTGGTAGCAAACCTCCAGCTCTCAGCCAGCCCGCCACATTACAAGGCTCTGATCAGGCTCTACCTGGTGTATTGTGTACAGTTCTGTTCTCATTACAAACAGGACATTTAGGCAGTCAAGAGAGTGCAATATAGGGTCACCAAAATATTTGGGAGTCTGAATCTGGGTCAGTTTGGTTTAGCATGAATGCATTAGTGGGAGCGAGGGAAGCATGAGTTACTGTAACACATACCAACACACCAGCCAACCAGCTGATTGGAGAACTAGGATGTTGGCTCTGTAGTCAGCTCATTTTCAGCTCCATTAATTTTTTTTATATTAACTTTGAACTTTTGAACTTTTAGATTTTAACTTTTATTTTTAAGACTACTGCTGGGTAGAATGAGGTAGGGTGAGTAAGGGAAGCACCATGATACAATAATGGATGAGATGCTAGTGAGTCTGAGGTTTGCCTGTTTGCTACTGCTACTGCTGGGTAGAGTGAGGTAGGGTGAGTAAGGGAAGCACCATGATACAATAATGAATGAGATGCTAGTGAGTCTGAGTGAGGTATGGTGTCATGAAATTTTCACTGTAAAACTATTTTTGTAGAAAGGATCTCATCCTCAAATATAGTGGAAATATTTACACAGTAAAAATGTCTGGTTCTACAGTATGATAAAGCAAAGATGAGGATGAAATTAATGTTAGCGAACTGACAAAACTGATCACTGTTCCTGTAAGGAAGACTTGATACATTAAAAATGATGGTGATGCTTCATTTTAGAAATGTTATGCAAAGTATCTTTGGATATCCACCAAATTCCTGGATGAGTAATGTAAAGAAAGTATTTACAAAATTCCTGTGAAGAGATGGAACACCATGAATCAAATGATTATTGTTGGCTTCTACTAGACATTTACAAGCACTAGGATCCCAAGATCCAGAAATCCATATTCAGTTCTATGCTGTAGGTATGGTATGGGAATGGACCTTTTAACTTATGTAATCCTATAGCACATGGAGGCCATTTTGAATAAGATTAAACATAGAACGTTTTGACTCATATATGCACTATAGGATTGAGTGAGTAAACCAGTATGGATCATAAAATATATCAGGAACTAATCCACTATATGAGTAGAAGGAATAGAAAGATAAACATTTTTTTCATGGATCAAACTATTGACATAAGTAATGTACGGTAGATGCTTGCTTTGACTCATTTCTGGAAGTTTTTAAAGAGGCAATAAGCAACACTAGTAAATTAGAAATTCCATAGCTTGTCTAGCCATATGTATTTGAAATACAAAATATGGGGAAAAGAAGTAAATGTAAACTCAAACCCCTTTAAAAGTACTAATATTAACAAATGGAAATATGAACTTCAAAGGGTGAAATTCTCAACTCACAAAGACTTATATGTTAAAAAAAAGATACTAAAATCACACAATTGGAACTTTTTTTTACTTATTGTGTTTTTCAAAAGGAATTTAATATGATGGCCAGCTTTTTTTTTTTATAAAGCTAGTAACAGAAGCTATGCACTTTTGCTTAAACAGCAAAAAGAGCAAAAAGAGATTCTAGATAAAGGATCAGAGAAACTATTAGCAAGGTTTTACAAAGTATTTAAAGGAAATAACAAAGACACTAGAGAGGGAACAAACACATAGTAGAAGGAAAAAGTTAATACCACTCTAACAAAGCAACAAATTTAAGGATTAATGCAAACAAATACTATACCTCAGCAAAAAATAATACAATGCAAAATGATAGACAGAGAATAATTGACACTAGTACAAATAGCTAAGATGAATGAAAATTATAATGATACCTGCTGGAATGGTTGTGGTACCGCAGGACATTTCACTCACTGTTTATGGGAATGCCCCAACTATTCTTAATTGGCAGGAACGATCAAAGAATACAATGGAACATACACTGGAAACAGCTTTACCATTAATGTTTGAGCTTTTTAATTTTAATAATATGGATCCAATTGCTACAATATCGAGCCAAGAAAATATTTTCATTTTAGGAACCATGACCCCAGAAATGTCACCACCAGAAAGGTAGAATTATCATACCTTACCTCTCTTTTAATAATGCTGGTGGAATGGTGGAATGTGTTAAGAGAAACCATGTGCTTTGAAAAATTATGTCCCAGTTTAGGTAATATTTCAAATGACATACACGGAACCTCTTCATGAAACATTGAAAATAATCTCCTTCTGTTGCTTAGATTATAATGGGATCCCCTCTTTCAAAACTGTTTTGGGATTTTATGAGAAAACTGGGAATAAAAATTAGGGAGCTTATTTTGATATACTGAAGGCAAATTAAGTGTATGTACACCAAGTGGAATACACGAGAGAAGGACTTTCTTTTCCATTTAAAATATTTTTATGAATTAAGAAGTCATTACTTGGTACTAGCTTAATATATAAGAACAGAACTGGCATGGAATGTATTAACAGACCTTATATAAGGAAATGCAAAATTGTATAAAATGATTAATTGGAAATGAAAAAGATTTTAATTGACGTATATATGAAAAATATTAAAATGCATGTACTTATACCGAATAACTTTTGTAATGTACAGTACCCGTAATATACCAATGTTTACTTATGTATATTTCATACTTAAAAATAATAAAGTGTTTTGAAAAAAAAGGCTGTGCAAATACAAATTCAGCAGCCTCTTTAGATACAGTATATCTTTTATTCATGTTTTTTAAGCTGAATGAGGAAGACAGTGAGGGACACAAAGTTTCAAACAGAGGAAAGGATAGCCAAAGGGGTAGCTAACAGGGGCAAGACTTTCTTCAGATACATACATGAAAAAAGGAAGATAAGAGGATGTATTGTGAGGATAAAAAGGGTAGAGGGAAAATATGCAGCAGAGGATCAGGAGAAAGCAGATATTATTAACAGGTACTTATGCTTAGTCTTCACAGTAGAGGGAGATGAGGATGGACAACACTGAAGCAGCAGAAACACTGGGGGAGGGAGGTGGGCAAACGTTCATTCACAGAGGAAAGAGTCCTGAGAGTACTTGCAAATCTGAAAGTGAACAAGGCTATGGGGACAGACAGACTGTATCCAAAAGTACTGAAGAAGCTCAGGGAGGTACTGGCTGTACCACTGACAGTCTTATTCAACAACTCACTAGCAACTTGAGTGCTTCCAGAGGACAGGAGGAGGTCATATGTAGTCCTGCTCCATAAGATCAGCAACAGGAAGAAGGCTGGAAACTCTAGGCCAGACAGCCTAACATCAGTGTTGAGAAAGTTAGTGGGAACATTATTAAAAGAATGGCTAGTGGAGTATCTTGAATTCAGTCAGTTATAAGACCCAAAGCAGCAAGGATTAATGGGGGGCAGGTCATGTCAGATGTACCTGATTGATTTATTTGACTGGGTGACCTGGAAAATAGATCAGGGTGGGATGGTAGATATGGCCTACTTAGACTTCAGCAAGGCCTTCAATATTATACCACATAGGAGGCTTATTAGGAAACTGGTCAATTAAGGGGAGGGACCCAAAATGGTAAACTGGGTAAGGAACTGGTTGATGGGTAGGTGACAGCGAGTATTGGCAAATGGTAGTCGCTGTAATGAGGGGAGAGTGACCAGCATGGTATTTCAGGCCTCAGTGTTGGGACCTTTGCTCTTTAATGTCTTCATAAGCAACATGCAAAAGGACTGGAAGGGCAGGTATCCATATTTGAGATTACACAAAAATTTGCAATAGGATATATACCCCAGAAGGGGCAGATAGAATGAGTAGAGATCTGAGAAAGCCTGAGGAGTGGTCAGGGGTATGGCAGCTGGGATTTAATGCAAAAAGTGCAGAATCATGCACCTAGGGCACAGAAAATCCAGCAGTGTATAAAATGGGAGGGAGGTACTGATGGTCACAAAGCAGGAAAGAGACCTTGGGGTTATCATATCTACTGACCTCAAGGTGGTGTTGCAGTATTACAAGGCAGTAGGCAGGGCCAGTGGGATGCAGAGGTACATTTATTTTATTTTTTATTTAAGTTGTTTAACCAGGAGTAGCACACTAAGCTGAAAGCTTTTTTACAGGAGTGACCTGGAAGCACAGGGAAGTTAAGTGATTTTCTCAGGGTCACACAGTATGCAAGTGGAAGCTGTGGGATTCAAATCCAAATACATGGGGTGAGGAATCACCAACAGAAGGAGAGAGGTGGTGTTGCCACAGAGCATATCATTGGCAAGACTCAACCTGGAGTACTGTTTCCATTTCCGAATACCACATCTCAGAAAAGATACAGACAGGGTAGAGGCTGCCCAAAGGAGGGCAAGTAAATAGTGCAGGGATTGCATCAAAAGTCCTATGAGGAGAGACACTGAAGGATCTCAATATGTACTGTACACCTTTGAAGACAAGAGGGAGAGGGGGACATTATGGATAACTATAGGTATTTCATGGGAGTGAAGAAGGTACAGGAGAGGAGAATTTTGGGGAGGAGAAAGGTGCATCAAGATAAAGGGGATTGTAATGAAGGGGAAAGTTTGGGAGGGATGTGAGGAAGTACATTTTCACTGAAAGAGTGATGGCTTCCTTGAACAGTCTAACAGCAGGGGTGGTGGAAGTCAAAATAGTGGTGGTCCTCAAGCATGCCTGGGATAGGCACAAAGGAATCTAAGCAGAAAAGCAAGGTGGGGGGAACAGCCACAGATCAGGCAGGGTCTGCAGTGGCACTATAGGCAGAGACAAACTGGGAGACTAGTTGGGCCAAGCCATCCTCAGCTGCTGATAATTTCTTTATTTTTATGTTTCTAATTACCTATGTGGAAGTAGGCTATGTAAAACCTTTTGCAGAAAAGACATTTACTTTTGCAATGATAAGCAGTGACTACCTCATAGAGGGGTAAGACCAAGGTTTTCAGAAATTTAGCTTGTGGGTATGGCCACCCAAAAATGTCACCTTCCTCAGCTAATTGGTCTCACATATTCTTGACAAACACAATGTAAAAAGAATGGTCTTCTACAGAATAAGAAGGAGAGACAAATTTTCCCCTCCTGTATTATCAGGAGTGATCATACACTATGGGCTAAATTTTCAAAGCCCCAAAATTGTCACAAGCTGCCTGCATCAAACAAAACTGAAGCAAGGGGAACCTTGCATCAAAGTTGTGGCATTCCTGATTTTCAAATACAGGCTGCATCAACATCTGGTACCCTTGTGCCGAACTGGACCTGTGCCCAGAAAGGGTGTGTGCCATGGCGGAAGGGGCTTGTAACACAGGGGCACTGCAGCATTCCCTAATGTGGGATTTTAGAAGCACTCCCATGGGTGCAGTTCCTGCCAGCAGTTAGACTAGCCAAACTTATTCACAAGGAGGACATGGTTTACACAGCAAATTAATGCAAAAGACAACATAGTTTGGAGACCGGCAATGGCATCACAATACTCACAGGGGTTGTATACAGACCCCCTTCTCAGGGAGAGGAAATGGACAAGGAAATGATAGAAAGTATACTTAGAATGGCAGAAAAAGGGGAGATATTGCTGATGGGTGATCTGAATATGCCAGATGTTAACTGGAGTACAGTTGCAGCAGCCACTTCTAAGAGTGGGGTTATTCTAGATGCCCTACAGGGGGCATGCCTTAGACAATTAGTATTGGAGCCCACTCGAGAGGGAGCAATCTTAGACCTGGTTCTCTCAAATGGAGATGAAGAGAGGATCACAGATGTAGAAGTGGGTAGCCATCTGGGAACTAGCAACCATCGAACAGTATGGTTCACAATAAACACAGCAATAGAGTCAAGCCATACAAAGACAAAGGTACTGGATTTTAGGAGGGCTGACTTTGTCAAAATGGGTGAGTGCCTAAGGAATGCACTAGCAAATGGGCAGGAAGGAGGGGTGGACGAACAATGGGGAATAATAAAAACTGCCATCACAGAGGTATCAAGCCTTTGTGTAAAGCAAATAAACAAACGAAATGAGGTAAGAAACCACTATGGTTCTCAAAGGAAGTGGCAGTGAAGGTTCAAGAGAAAAAGAAAGCATTCAGGAAGTACAAGGAATCACAGAAGGAACAGGACAGAGAACTGTATCAGTTAAAGCAAAAGGAAGTTGGGAAGGCAGTCAGAACAGCAAAGGCCCAAACCGAGGAAAAGATAGCCAACTCAGTTAAGAAGGGATAAAACCTTTGTAGGTACATCAGGAGTGAAGGAAGACCAAGGAGGGATAGTGAGGCTTAATAAAGGGAGGGAGGGTGGGCAGAGGGTGACTGTGAAAAGGCAGAGATACTAAACAAATATTTTGCTCAGTATTTACAAAGGAAGAGGGAGGTACCTAAAACAAACAGTAGAAACACTCTGGATACAGAAGTTGATACCAGCCCATTTACAGAAGAAAGGGTCCTGAAAGAACTCTTAAAACTGAAGGTGGACAAAGCAATGGGGCCTGATGGGATTCATCCCAGAATTCTAAAAGAACTAAGGTAGAACTAGTGACACCACTGACTAAACTCTTTAACAAATCATGGGAAGATGGGTGGTACCCGAGGACTGGAGGAGGGCAGATGTGATTCCCTTCACAAAAGTGGGAGCAAGGCAGAAGCAAGGAAACTACAGACCTGTTAGTTTAACCTCAGTGGTAGGGAAAATGATGGAATCACTTCGAAGGAAAGAATTGTTAAATATCTAGAGGCCAGAGGCACAGGACCCAAGGCAGCATGGATTCTCAGCGGGAAGGTCATGCCAGACAAATCTGATAGATTTCTTTGACTGGGTGACCAAAGTAGTTGATCAGGGAGGGGCTGTGGACATGGCCTACCTAGACTTTAGCAAGGCATTTGACACAGTCCCACACAAAAGATTAATATACAAGTTAGCCAGCCTGGGAGTGGGTCCCAAGATGATGGCCTGGGTAAAGAATTGGCTGGAGAATAGGACACAGAGAGTAATAGTAAATGGAGTCCACGCTGAAAAAAGGGGGGTTAGTAGTGGGCACCAAGAGGGTCTAGTGAGGACCAGTCCTCTCCAATGTCTTAATAAGTGACATTGCAGAGGGACTGAAGGAAAAATGTCTCTTTGCAGATGACACAAAGATCTGCAACAGAGTTGATGCACAAGGTGGAGTGGAAAGGATGAGAAGGGACTTGGCAAGGTTAGAGGAATGGTCAAATGTATGGCAGCTTAGATTCAATGCTAAGAAGTGCAAGGTAATGCACCTGGGAAACAAAAACCCAGGGGAAGAGTACACAATGGGGGTGAGATACTAACAACAACAAAATGGAAAGGGACCTGGGGGTAGTCACATCAGATGACCTAAAGGTGGGCAAGCAATGTGAGAGGGCAGCAAGGAGGGCTGGGGGGATACTGGGATGCATAGGGAGAGGCATCACCAGTAGAAAACAGGAAGTTATTATCCTCTGTACAGACAGCTAGCGAGACCCCATCTGGAGTACTCGTGCAGTTCTGGAGACCCAATCTCAAAGACATAGACAGGATGGAAGCTGTCCAGAGGAGGGCACTAAAATGGTGCAGGGCCTGCACTGGAAGACATATGAAGAGAGACTTAAGGAGCTTAATATGTATAGCCTCGAGGAAAGGAGGGAGAGGGGGGACATGATAGAAACTTTCAAGTACCTCAAGGGAATCAACAAAGCCCAAGAGGGTAGCATCTTTCAAAAAAAGAGGTGTGCAAGAACAAGGGGGCACAATTTGAAGATAGAAGGGGGGCGGCTCAGAGGTAATTTAAGGAAGTATTTTTTCACAGAGAAGGTGGTGGATGTATGGAATGGCCTTCCAGAGGAGGTTGTGGAGTCACAAACAGTTGTGGAATTCAAGCATGCATGGGACAGTCATAAGGCAATTCTAGGGGGTGAGGGTAGGAAGAAGTAGGCTGCTGGTTAACTAGGATCTGCATCTTATCCATCAGGTAGGGAAATGGGCAGACTGGGTGGGTCAAGCGGTCCTTATCTGCCGTCAAATTCTATGTTTCTATGTTTCTATGTTTATACAGGCAGAGGTTTCAGGCAGCAATATAACATTGAGGTAGATACATTTAGGGGTTACAGGACAACAAACCACAATAAGGTAGATACATCAAGGGAATGTCATAAAAACTGTGAACCATTGAAGTCAGTACATACAATGGTCATGACAGGCCATGGACAGTACAGATACAGATAAATAGTGCAATCAGGTTAAGTGCAAAAGCCTATAAATTAATGACATAGGCAGTGGTGTGTAGCAAGGTAATAATGACTGTGGCACAGCATGTATTGATACACAATATCAATTTGTGGTGGAGGAATGTACTAATCCATTGACACATAAGGCATGAAGGGTGAAGGGAGTTCCAGAGGGGCAAGAAGGGTGAGGAACAACTGGTCAACAGATGACTTTAGGGGTTGAGGCAGGGTTAAGGAAGGGAGGGGTAGAATGAGGGTGTCAGGATAGCTGACATCAAGGGTCAGATGGGTGGAATAAGGTGGGTGGTCAGGGTAGATGGAACATACAGGTACATGAAGGAAGGGTATGCTTATATAGAAAGGGGGAAAAGGAGGGGAGAGTCAGGGTAGCCAAATGACAGATAGTTTTGCATGGATGGGTGGTTAGGCATGGGGCAATGTCACACTACTTTTAAGGCTTTCCTAGCCAGTCTTAAAACAGTTCACAGAGATAAGCTCAGATAGTCTTAGGGTGCATTGCAGTTTAATCCACACAGACAGAATAATGAAGCTAATAAGACCCCTGCTGTGGTTAGTATGCATTCTGGGGACATCCAAAAGAATAAGCTCAGAGTTCCATAGTGAGTATTTGCTGTGTGACCTGTGCATAAGAGAACAGATATACTGCAGCATTTTGTCCCATAGAAGACTCTTGAGAAGGAATATGGTTACATAGTGTTAAGCACTGATGGTAAAATGACTGCCAATTATTTGCTACCTGTCACTGCATTAGCTATACTGTAGCTACTAGTTCAGTACAGTAGATGGATTGTGGCAATAGGCACTGTTGGCATTTGTTACGTCATTTATGACTTTAGACATAAGTTTACTAGGCAGTATAACAGTTCCAAAAATATTCTCTGTAGTATTAATGTTTTCTTTAGTAATAAGCCTGCAGATCTATTCCATTTAGTGCCATGAGGTCTTAATAGATCAGTCGGTAGCCAACATTTGCTGTACTGCATATTACTGATAGGCAGCCGCAGACTCATATGGTGAGTTGGGGTTCTATGAGACAGTGACAGTGGCATTTCTGATGTGTCTTTGTAGTGTATGTACACCATAACATAGCTTTATAGTGACTGCTGTTTGTGGTTCTGATCTAGTGACAGAAACCTTTTGTCACATTGACCCTGCTATGGAAGTGACTCTGATGGCTACAGTTTCCTAGCCTAGGGTTTGGCGGCCACCTCCATCAAATCCCTCTCATGCACCACTTGTTTGTCACAGGGGAGTGATTGTGGCTGCATCGGGAACATTGATGCTAGGACCCCACCTGTATGAAAATCAGGTGCAGGATCCCTGGTGCACTAGGCTCTGATGCAAGCTGCTGTTTGCCACAGCTTGTATCAATCTAAGGGCCCATGAGGAAAATCGAGCCCTGTGTGCTGAAATTCCTCTCCTTTATTACCTATGACAGATAAAAGGGTGGAGGTAAATAAGAGCCTGCATTTTCCTGTATTTTTACAGGAAAGCTATCTGTAAAACGTAGGGACAAGACAATCTAACTGGAGCCTCCACTGTAGAGTTACTATATAAATCTTCCACTAGTTCACTGTCACTGCATGTTTGCTGTCGCATCGCACAGTAGGTGCAAGTTTGGTCCCTGGATCTTTCACCAGTTCACATGTTTACCCTCACTGGTACCAAGAGACAAATTGCTCTCCTCTGCTGGTCTATTGTAGAGATGCAGCAAAAAAAAAAATGTCACCAGCAAAATTACGACGAAATCAGCAATTTCGCCACATGAAATGTTTCATGAAATTTTGCAATTTCACCTGCTGCAAACGATCTCCCTGCTGTTGGTGTCTAGTGGTCCCCCCCCACCGCTCACCTGCCCAAATTTCAAACTAAAAATTAATTCTCCCGGGTGTCTAGTGGTCCCTCACGGCCAATCACCAGCCCAGCGTGAATAAAGCAAGCCCCCTCCAGTTAACTCATTATTTTCCCCAATCCCCTGGACCCCTAATCCTAAAAAAAAATTTAAATCCCCACTCCCTGGTGTCTAGTAGACTCCCATCCTGTCATCGGATAGTGCCCACCCTACTCCCCCCCCAGTACCCAGATTGGGCCACCGGCACAGCCCTACACTCCCCTCCACAGCCGGCAGCCCAACTGAGTGCTTCAGTGAATAAGCATGTGCTTGTACAAGCACATGCTCATTCATTGACATGCTCAGTCGAGCTGCCAGCCATTAGGGTGAGTGGAGGGCTGTGTCGGTGGCCCAATCGGGGTACTGGGGGGAGCAGGGTTGGGGGGTCCACTAGACACACCAGGAGTGAGGATTGAAATTTTTTTTAGGATTGGGGGGATTGGGAAAAATAATGAGTTAACTTGGGGGGCTTGCTTTATTCACTTTGAGTCAGTGATCATCCGGGGGAGACAACTATACCCAGGAAGTCATTACTGCAGAAAATGTTGCCTCCACAGGTGGTGAAATTATGCCTGGACATGGTAAAATTTCAGTGGCTAGAGGGCAAAATTGTGCTCACTCCGCTGGCAAAATTTCACTTTTTGCCTGGTGAAATATTTCGGTAAGTGCCTGATTACACAAAATATTTTGCCAGGTGAAATTTTCTAATTTTGCACAACACTAGTCTCTTGGCCTTAGATGTACTTTTACTGGTGGATGGTTTATTCAAATACTATAAAGAGAAATTCACATTACTGGCTCCCTCCATATTAATTAAATTGTATTACTGGGGAGCCCTCTTTGGACACTGGTGCTAAAACTGACAGAATCTTGGATTTTCTCCTTTTCAAAGTTTTTGGACAGAATCTAAGCTAAGAATCACAGTCCATAGTGGTTATGGTGATTTTTGTTCCTTTTGTCTTCATATTTTGTGTCCAGATTTCTTAAGTACATTTTCATACAGCTCTGAACATTAAAAATAATGTCTTATGCTTTGTTTTCATTAGTTTTAATACAACAGTTGGGTGAACTGGGCTTAAGTATCACTGTGATGCCTTACTTTGGGATTGAGTGGATCATGGTACTGTCTCATTGTTTTCATGGAAAAGGCACATCCAGCCAAATTCCCATAGATTTTTATAGAAAGGGGGGTTCATTTTGTTTGGTTTAAAGAGCCACAGACACCTCAATAAGAACTCTGAAGAACATAATATTTGAACGCAAAGCAACTTGTTTTTCTCATTACTCTATAATTCTTACCTCCATTATTTAAAAGAGAGAGACAATATGAGATCAGGACAAACTACAAAAGGCCACTAATGTTATTATTGCTTATGTCAGGAACTGTGCATCCCTACCCTGGGCTCAGCGTGTTTCAGTGGATGATTTTGATTCTCATCCAGAGAATTACCACTCAGGTTCAGCTTCTCCCACACTTAAGATTGTTCATATAAATGTTCAGTGTTTACCTTGGTCCCAGCTTCATTCATTTGGTGTTATTACCCTCTCTGAAACATGGTTGCATGATGGTATAAACGATTCTGAGGTTTATCTACCTGATTATAGCTTAATTAGACAGGATAGATTAGTAAAAAGGGAAGGTGGAGTTATGATGTTCATTCACAGTAGACTTAATTACACTGTTTTGGACCATTCTTTGGGAAACTCAGGGTGTAATATGATTTCTATAGACCTGATTTTGGGACAAAGTAAACACTTGACTCAGTACTGTTTACTTTCCACCAGGAAGAATATCTCAGGGTCTTGAATTATTAATTTCATTTCATAAGGTTTTGCTTATAAACAGGAAATAGATCACCTTGGGTGATTTTAATTGCAGTTGGGATCAAAGTTTGAAAAGTGAAGTCAGAAAAATATTGGTTGACCTGGGTGTTAAGCAACTAAGAGGAAATCACAAGACCCAATTATAAATCGGGTGGAGGGACTGTTCTTGATTGGATTGTAGTCACTCATGTAGATAGGATAATTAATTGGGAGATTATGCCTAATATCATGAGTGACCATCATCCTATCAAATGTGAATGGTCGGTTAGGGTACCCAGAGGTCCTCCTAAGTATGTTGAGTGTAGGAATTTTGCTAAACTGACATCCCAGAATATAGAAACCTTGTTTAAGGGAATAGATTGGTTCCCTCTCTTCTCTTGTACTAGTTCTAGTTCAAGTTCAAGTTTATTGAGCAGTCAAAGACCATTACAATATGCACAAATAAATTACAACAATATAAAAAACAAAGACAGAAAAAGAGAATCCTAATCCTTTTACAAAATATACTCTCTTTATAAAATAGATAAGTGAGTAGCTTATCTAAAATATATATCTATAATAAATAAATGTAAAATACTAAGATATAAATTCCATTATATCCCTAAGGTGCATAAAATGCAGAATGCAAAAACAAAATTAGATTAAATGCAGTATTTCCTGTAAGCATAAGACTCATCCAATCAGAATGTACATATTGTACCCCTTTTAGAATACAATTTTGGAGGAAAGATATTAATTCATCTTTTTTTTCTTTTCTTTTTTTTTTTACCAAAACATATTCTAGAAATATTTACCAAGTATTTGGCCACATACTTAATTACAATATCATCATTAGAGGTAAAAAAAAATAAGAAAAGTGCTCTGATCTGTTGTTTGAATAGTTTGACATAAGGGCCAGATCCATTTCACTCTTGGTACAGTATACCATTTACAGGCAAACATAACATGTTCCAAGTTTTCCAGAGTGGAGCAAGTACAAGAACAGTATCTAGAACTAACGGAAGTATTTTTCCTGTAAACTGCTTCCAAGATATTATTTGGGAATACTTCCAGCCTGTATCTAGTATACTGTTTTCTATATTCTACTTCTGTAAGAATATCTAAATAATGTCTATAGTAATGACAAGGATCATTTGCCTTAAAAAATGGGAATATTTTCAGCTTGTTAATGATGTTTAGGTCTAAAATCTTATAATGTTCTCTAAGTGTCTTTGTAATGAGGAACTGATATTTTAAGCTAATGATAATTCCTTTGGCCCTATACTGGTATAGGTAAGTTAACCCTACTTTCTGTAGTAACTTAAATATCGAAGATAGCCATTCTGATTTTAAATAGCCTAAGGAAGACCACATATACTTTTCATTTAGGCATAGGGCCTTAAATCTGTTTTGTCCATGTTGAATAATTCTGATCCAGAAATTGACCTTACTGGCATCAGCTAATGCCTGCAAAGGAAAAAAACCTGTCTCAGCCCTCAGTACAGCAGCAGAAACAAAATTAGGTAATCCTAAGATTTCACGCAACAGTTTATTAATGGGAATATCTAATATGTTCATTTTATTATGATGTCAGACAATGTTGGATAAGACTTGGGCATAATATTTAGCCTGTGCTGCAGTTAGAGTTGGCCTAATCATGTTTCCACCATATTTTTTATTGAATGTAAGTAAAGAATTTGCTGTCCTCTTAAATTTTGCTAAGGTTGTATCCAACTGTTTATTCCACTTCCCATCCCTTGTCAAATATAGGCCTAAATATGAATAACTATCTACAGTCTCTAACCTAGCAGATCCCAGCACCCAGGATTTCTTTTTTTTACCCTTCAAACCAAAAGGGAGAATTTGACTTTTTTGAACATTTATTGACAGATTAAGCTCACCAGCAGTTACTGTGAGCATATTTAATTTGGCTTGCAGTCCAGATTCAGTAAGGGAGAACAAGACTAGATCATCTGCATAAGCCAGTACGTCACAATGCTTATCCTTAATCTTAGAAGAGTCCGTATCGCTAGAATTTAAGTCACATAATAACCTGTCAATATATATGCAAAAAAGCAGAGGTATGATTACACAACCTTGTCTAACTCCCATATTTGTAAAGAAGGTTAAGAAAAATTGTCCCCGGTACCTGACTTTACTTTGGCCCATGTTAAAAATATAATTCCTTAATAATTGCTATCAGTTCCCTGGTAAAGCCTTTTTCCTTCATTATGGCCCAAAGTACATTCCTTAAAACTAAGTCAAATGCTATACTGAAGTCTATGAAAGCAGCAAATAAAATCTGTTTCCTAATTACAACATATTTTTCATATAGATGTCTATTTATGAAACAGTTGTCTGTTGTACTATAACCAGCCCTGAAACCAGCTTGAGCTTTGGAAAGTCCCCTAGTCGTAATAATTCTTCCTTTAATCTATTTAAAATAAGTCTAGAAAACATTTTCCCAAGGCTATCTAATAGTGAGATAGGCCTATACATTTTAGGATCTGTCTTATCACCCTTTTTATATAGTGAAATTATTGTTGCACCCTTCCAAGAGTTTGGGAATCCCAATTTTTGGACACAATAATTGAAATATTTAGTTAAAATTGCAGACCATAAAGCAGGGGCACTCAAATACACTTCAGAAGGAATCATATCGGGACCTGGTACCTTCCTTTTTTTTAGAGTTGCAATGATAAAATACACCTCTGCGGGTAAGAATGGCCGAAAAACTTGCATGTTAACATTTAAGGCTACTCCTACATTTTCAACATTAGGGGAAAAATTTTGAGGAATAAAAGGAGACCCTGGTTTCCAACGTAATAAAGGCATCTATTTCATGTTTAATATTATTCATTCCCTTGGCAACTAATAACCAGTAAGTCTGATAATCCTTATTAAAAATAGCTTTAAGCATACAGTCCCAATTCTTTTGTTGGTGTTGTCCTTGTTTTAGTAACAGAAACTTCTTGTACTTTTCTCGGTGTCTATTTAGTTCCATATGGTTTTGAGTAGTTTTATCCTGTCTTACCTTTCTAATTTGTTTATTCAATTATTTTTTTTCTTTGCAACATTCCTCATCAAACCATGTATTTTTATTCTTTATACTTTTTTTTGGTCTTTGAGGAGTGAAGTAATTTTTTTATATCCTCAAGACTTGAGAATAAAAGCTGATGCAGGAGCCCATATCCCATATTTTCACCATTTAACTTTATACATAAATCCTGCAAGGAATGTTTAATAAGGAGAGATAAATTATCCTGCCATTTAATTTTATTGTTACAAATTACAAATTTTGTAGGTTTAGTAGGGACATCAATAACACATTCTATATCTTTTGCTTGTAAGACAAAAGGGAGGTGATCACTTTCACTCCTAGTTGGAATCTTCATAATTTCCCAATCTGTCATATTCCCATTCCAAAAAAAGATAGTCTGTAATTGAAGGGCCCTTGCTGGAAAAATGGGTAAAATTGCCCTCTTTGTCTCCATAGATCCTACCATTAATTGGTGCTAAATTATAGGGCTAATAATTCTATTAGTCTCGGACCCATTTTATTTAGTTTGCTATCTTTTGTTGTTCTATTCCAATTAGAGGCTTCTGGGTGACACCAATTATGATGGTTACTATCAGAATAACCATCATAATATCCAATCCTTGCATTAAAGTCACCTCAGAGTAATAATGTCATCACAAGAAGTTACTACCCAACTCTTATGGGTATAGTCCTCCAATTGGTCCCAAAGTGTGGGAGTATACAAATTAGAATTAAATGGAGGGATATAAACATTAATTAACCAAAAATGTTTACCTTTTTTAGCTTTAATATAGATAACCATTATATTCTTGTTCATATATAAAATATCTACAGTAATATTAGAGTTTATTTTAGTTAAGGTAATTAGACCCCCTACTGCTCTCCCTTTTTTAGCAACTTTCTCTCCTGGTATTTGGAAGATTTGATAACCATTCAATACAATTTCTTGGTCATTGTTATGCCAAGTCTCCTAGAGACACACAATATTAAATTTGAGTATAAACTCTATCCATTCTTGATCCATTAGTTTAGAAAAAAAAACAGCAATATTCCAAGAAATTAATAACAAACCAGTAGATTTTGTTTTAAAATACTGTTCTTTTCCTTTTGTCAGTCAGTTTGGCTGTGTGTCCAACAACTCAAATCTGTTACAAATTGTAACATTAAATAACAATTCCTCCTGATTTTTTTTTCTGATGATTTACATTTAGAAGTGGTCTGGTGAGAAAAATCATTTGTAGAAACTATATATATGCCTAAAGCATCCAATAGACCCCTATTCTCAATAATCTTGTTATATAGGCTTAAAAAGCCTATTTTAACAATAATTAGGTCACAGTCCAGGTCATATCCCTGCCTTGTTATGGTTAATGCTTTAGGGTCTTCTGTAGATACATTCAAAACTTGTTCTAATATATCTACTACTAGATCCTTTAGGTTGTTATTATTATTCTCATTTTTAGTCCTCCCCAGACCATACAATTGCAATAACTTAGGAACTCTATCAGCCACATTTACCCATTTTAAAACACTTACTTCTTGTTTGTTCTGTTTATTTCCCCCATTTAATAGTTTTCTCTCCACTATATGTAACCCTGCATCATCTAGTGATGTTGCTTTAATTAAAATGCTTCTTGCTGCCTCTGGACTTTTAACCAAAATGTCCACTTGTCCCATACTTGTACCTTTGTTCCAACTGGAAACTTTTTCTATTATAAAATCAGGATCTGGAATTTTTAGGACACGTCTAAATATGTTTAGCAGTGTATTACTTAATTGTATTGTATTTTCACTGAAAGCTGATTTTACACCAAAGATACTTAAATGGCAGAACTCATTATTTAGTGATTGAAGTCCCTTATTCAAAAGTTCCCTATTAACATACTCTAGTTCACATCCACATTTTCAGAGGCCCGCTTCATTAATCCAGATCTGATTTGCTATTCAAGGGGCTGTACAAAATTTAAATAAACAGTCTAAGCCATTAACATCCTTATCATTCCAAATTTGTTGAATATCAGATACAGTTAAATCAGCATCAGTTGCTGCCCTTATTAGGTTCACAATCTTCTCCCTTAACTCTTCATTGGACCAGTTGTGTATCATCTTAAAACCATAAAGTGCCAAAATTGTGCAGCTACAGAAATATGTGGCATTTTCTGCACATGGTTCCACTGAATATTTGCCATGTGTACCCTCAACTGTGCTGGTACTAGCATTTAACCCTTTCACTGGCCTCTGGTCTTGATTCATCACTTTGCTCATGTTTGAGCCACTCACCTCCCTATGATCTAAATCTAATACGGTATTTTCCCAAGATACCATTTCATTATCATTCTCAAGGACAGAATCTTTAAGCACAACTGTCTTTGTTTTTTCTATGTAAGTAAACTTATCAGAGACCAGATTTCCATCATTTATAGATGACCATACTGTATCCATTACATTCTGTTCCTTACTCATATTATACATGCTTTCTTTCTTTAATGCCTTTTTTCCTGTTTGCTGACAGTTTACCTTTTCCCTTCTCAGATTCTTTTATGTACCCCTATTTTTCTTAGATTTCCTTTTACTTTTATTAAAATCCTTACTACCTCCATCAATCTTAGTTACTGATGTGAAAACTAATGATTCAGCTGTTGTAGGAGGCATATCAGAAAAGTCCAGCACTGAAAAATCTGGGCTGGGTAGTGTTCGAGGGCATTCCACTTCAATAATAGATAGTGAACATATACTTTCAGATGGCCAGGTATTTTATCAAGCTTATGTAAAACATCATCTAATCTGGATCCATTTATCACTACATTTTCTTTTAAAAGCTCTGTTTCATGTTTCAAATCTAATAAATGATCCAAGATCATCAAATGCTCAGTATGTGTATTAGATGCAGATACTCAATATTCTTTGCTTAAAGCAGTAATAAAATTTGCTGCTATACCATCATCAGATTGTATAAAAAAATTCAAACCAGTAAACTGTTTTAATCCATTTATGGTTTCCTGTAACTCCCCAGCTATATGTTTTAAGTCATTCTGCCAATAGGGATCTGGATCTAGATTAGATTCCCTAAAATAGTCTGGCAAAAATTCTAACGTCTCCTCTGTATATTTGGGAGTATGTGCAGTGAGCTCAGTTATACTTTTAGAGGCATCTAAATTAATATAAACTCCCAAATTTGAATTATCTACAGGTGTTTGAATATCATACCCTGCTCCTTTAAGTTCCATTGCTTGTACTTGGGTATGATCAATATAATCGTCGTTTAAGCAATCGTTTTCTTTGTGTAGTGGACCCTTGGGTTCATTACATGGTATGCACAACTTGTCTTCAACCAAGGTCAAAGGTCTATAATGGTCTTTTTTATTTGATTACTTCAATTGCCTTACTTTCCCTTTTTTTTCCATAAGGCTCACTGTTTTATACAAGGTTTAAAAAACTCTCCTTCCTTGCTAAGACTACTTTTGCTTTCCTTTCCTTTTTGACCTTTACCTTTAGTGTCTTTAATATCTTTAACCTTTTTCTTTGTGCCTCTACCTTTACCTTTACTTTTATTATTTTTCCCCCCTTCTTTGATGACTCAGAATTTGAGCAAATTATGACCAGGGTTGAATGTAAGTTACATGAAGTATGCATCAGATCGATCATGAAACTGTCTTGTTTATACTCTGCTTCCAATTGACCATTTTGAGAGCCCAAACCCAAATCACCAGTTACACTCTGGTCCATAGATGTTAAATCCCCCCCTCCCCCATTGTTAAAATCTGTTTCCTAGTATGGACCATATTGATGCTAATAATATATTAGATAGAACAAGTAGAGTTCGAGCACACAAAAAGCTGTACTGCCTGCTATCCACAATTTAGCTCAAATCTGTTAAGCACAATAAGTAGTAATCTTGAGGTAGTCATTAATCAACAGTTCACAGCACAACTAATACCAAAATTTCCTCTCTAATAAATAAATACAAAGAATAGTCTGGGACCGATTTTTCAGAGTCACAAATTCAGATGCCAAGCACTTCCCAAAATATGCCGGATGAAGAAATACTTCTCACAAACACGAAAATGTCAGTCCGGGAAAGCAAGAAAGCAGAACACAGGTTCACAGATTGGCGTCAGAGGATCTCTCACAGATTTAAGCAATTATAGTTCAAATTCAGATTCGGATACTCCATCAATTTGTCTCTTGTTCGTAATAGCAGGAAAAACACCAACACCAGTTTAAAGATTAAACTTAAGGGACAGTCTTGATTCAGCCTGGAAATAGGGTTACTTCTGGTGTTCCTATTCTGGTTCCCCCCAGTGTTTACAGTTGCAGGCTTTTCTTAAAGGAAATCACTAAACAAAATGAAACTACTATTAGTTTCAACAGTTTTTAATGTGTGACAAAACAATCCTTTCACAACTATTTAGTTTTTACTGCTATTGTTCTGCCTAAAATTATCAGGAATTACCAAAAACAGTCTGTCATGAATTTATTATAAATTTCAAAAGAAATTTTTTAACTTACTTTTAAATGTCAAGAAAAACTGCTTTTTATAAAACCTGAAGAGTTCCAGTATTCTAAATATTGTCAGCCATAAACAGATGGTTCTAACGCTGTGTGTGAGCAGAATGCTGCTATCTCAGTAGTGAAGAAGGCAATCTGCTCACCTGGCTGACATGCACACCTTTGTACTAACAAGTCGCCTGATCAAAAACTAAAAATGCATGAAAAAAATTAAAATTTTTAAGATTAAAGAGAGTATACACTTATAAAACACGTAATAGGTTTAAAGTTTAAATTTATAGGTTTAGAAATGTATAAATAAAATGACAACAATACAAAATGCATACATAGTGTTCAGAACAAAAACTCGATCATCCAATGTGTTTAAGGTGCAACAGCACAGATAAGGTAGAGATTTTTTTATATATTTTTAATAAAACTGGAAAACTTTCCTTTGTAAGTCAGTAGACAAAGCAGTTTAACCAGTTTAAAGGACTTGCTCCTCCATCATCATCCGACTGATGTCTCCGCTATGCCCACTGCACCCACTAGGCAAAGGAAAACACCGCCAATACACCTCCACGGGTCTGCTGCTCCTTCACCTCCACTTCCTTTCAGGTCAAAACCTGCAGGCGAAAACAGAGAAAAAGGGCAGCCCACCAACCAGGATGAATAAACAGTAAGATTTACTGGAAAGATTACATGCTCTGGTAACAATGGTATACCTGTAATAAAATAAAACACACTATGTAATCCTGCTTTTGGAGCCTACTCCTCAGGCTCTGAAGCACGTAGTCTAAATGGCCTTCCAATCCAGCTACTTCCTCTCTGAATAACAAGCTTTAGTGTGTCTCTCCTGCTAAAAAAAAAAAAAAAAAGAATGCTGGTACCTACATTTACAGTTTAGCAAATACTTTAGAGCTAACTGAGTGAGTTTTCTGTCTCTCTTGTACTAATATTGATGCAATGTGGGATTTTTTTGGTATTGCTTACAATGCAATTGTTGATAAAGCTGCGTCATTGAAGAAAATAAGAATTAGATCTCACAAACAAGAATGGGTAGCAAAGGACCTTATTCAACTAATGAGAAAATGAGATAAATGTTGGAAACAATATAGGGTAACACAAAATCTTGTCCTTCTTCAAGAGTATAAGACACTTAGAAATAATAGTAAATCTGAAATTAGAAAGGCCAAGGTTGTTTTCTGCTTGAATGAACAGAGGTATTCCCTGACTAATCCCCCAAAAAACTGGGATTTTCTGAATAAAATGATGGGAAGACAAAAAAAAGATTTTGCCCCTACTATTTCTCAGGATGGACAAAGTATTAGTGATCCCTCTTTGGTTTCAAATGTTTTTAATAAACACTTTGGGAATCTTGGCCCCTTTAGAACTCCAATAATTCCAGATGATGGTACTATGTTTAAAGATGTTTGTAAGTATGCCAGTCCTAAGTTTTATTTTAAGTATATAACTCCCTCTCTTGTTAAGAAGTATATTTTGAAAAATAACCCGACACCTTTTCAGGGTCATGGTGGAGTTGACTATAGGATTATCAGATTAGGCATACATTGTTTTACGCATCCATTATCCCATATTTTCAATTTTTCTTTGTGTTATAATGTTTTCCCCTCTAGTTGGAAGTTAGCTACTATAAAGCCTATTTTGAAGAGTGGAAATCCTTCCACTGGTTTAAATTACTGACCTATATCTCTTTTGTAATGGATAAAACTCTTGTTTTTCTTGGAAAATATTCTCTTATCTCTAGTAATCAACATGGGTTTAAGCCAGGCTATAACATCAAAATGGCCTTGGTGGGGTTCACGGGCAGCATACATGGTGCCCTCGATAGAGGGCACTCATGCACAGCCCTGTTTGTGGACCTCACCAAGGCCTTTGATCTTGTTGAATTTGACCTTCTTCCAGGAGTTCTCTGGGGAGGCTGTTGGGTGGCATCAAAGGTATTTATGTAATTGATACCATCAAACAATTACCAGTTCAACCATCTCTCAGATTATCCCCTCAATCTGTGTTGTTCCTCAGGGTTCAGTCCTGGGGCCACTTACTTTTTCTTTTTACATGAATTTGGCTCCTGATATCTGTACTAAAACAGAAATGATTCTTTATGCAGATGATGCCATTTTATTTTGTTCCAGCCCCAATCCAGAGACTGCCCTTTCCAGTCTTCAGACTGATTTTGGGCTTCTGCTGGAATGGTTATCAACAAATCATCTGGTACTTAATTCTAAAAAACAAAAGTAATGGTCTTCTCCCATAAAAAGAAAGCAACCTCTAGTCTGCCTTCCATTATTGATTAAGGGGATAATGTAATTGAACTCATTTAAGTTTTTAAGTATTTGGGAATAATATTAAATAGCCAGTTTACTTTTGAGCCACATATTCAAAATATTAGGAAAATCTTAAACCAAAGGTTGGGTTCTCTATACCGGATTACCATTTTTGACCCTTGAATCTAGAAAACTCTTGGGTCATGGTTTTCTGTTTTCAGTGTTGTATTATGGTATATTGATATATACTTCTTCTTTTAGTAGTGTCTTAAATTGTCTTCAAGTTATATATCATTCTGCCTTGAGATTTTGGTTAAATTTACCTTATCGATTCCACTGTACTGATTTATATGAACAATCCAACTCATTATCCTTTGATAACCGAGTCCGTTTTAAAATGAGTATTTTTCTTTATAAAGTAAAAACAGGACTTCTTCCTCCTTCTGTTTCTATGATGTTTCCTAGGGCTTTAAATGGTCTTTCCACTAGGTCTCAGTATAAATTTATCTTTAAAATACCCTTATTTGAAAAGACCATTGGGCAGAGATCTTTGTTATTTAGGACACCAACTTTTTTTTAATAAAATACCTTCTCAAATTGTTTATAGTAATTCTATACATGGTTTCAAAAAAAGTTTAAAACAGAGGCTATCCTCTTAATGTATGTTTGTATGTTTTTTGCTGTGTTTCATGTTTCACTAGCACTTTATGTGGATTGAGTTTGTTGAAATATTGTGTCATGCATATGTATTGTACTGTTTTTTAGATATGACTTGTCACCTGTGACAATGGGCAGTTCTGCTCATCTGGTTTACAAGTATAAAAAATAAAAATGAAAAATGAAAATATTACTGAGGTCAGATGCATGAAAACAGGATATTTTGTTCCCTGAGGGTTCATCAACCCCTTTTGCTTCTTCCCAACCTGATATTATAATACTGTGCTTATGACATCACAGTTATTCCCATGGCAACAGACTGTGATGCCACAACAGAGCATTATGATGTCAATTAGGGAACAAGTTATAGAGGCAGATGAGCTCTAAAGGATAAAGACCCTGTTTTTGTGGGAATTTCTTCAGTAACAAATAATGAAGAGGAGAAATGTATAGAATATATGTGAAATATAAGCTGAATTGTGCCCAACTATTATGTTTTCCACAGTTTTTTCAAAGGCATTTATTTATTTATTTAGCTTTTGTTGACCAGGTAAGTACACTAGACAAGACATTTGCCTATTTTCAGGTACGACCTGGGAGAGTGCAATAAAATACAAGTTCATACAGAGGACAACATGATACAAGTTAGGCATTATACAGAATCATGTAAAACCAGATGAGCATAACACAAGCGGTCAGTAAACACAGTTAGAATAGGAATAAAATAAATACATAGAGTCATCAAGGCTATGAACAGTGCATTATACAATTCTATACAGCTCAGAGCCCCAAAAGCACAGCTGCAGTCAAGGCATCTCCTGAAACAGAGAGTAAATACATTATATACAGAGCAGAACCCAAGCTGGAAGGATGCATCAGCAGAACCTGCACAAGGGTACCAAAAGAAGGACATGTAAATCCAGTGCAGGGGACCAAGGTTAGTTATGGCAGTTTAGGACAACCACATGCAGAGGAGAGGAGAGCTTCAAGTAATTCCACAGGGAGCTCTGAAGGCACAAGTGAGAGGGGGAAGAGCGGACCTGGGCAGGAAAGGAGTTCCATATTCTGGGGGCACATGAAGCAAAATCTCTGTCCCCAATTTGTGTTTGAGTGGCAGGAACTTTGAGAACAGCAGGGCCCAATGACCTAAGGGAGTAAGAAGAAGAGGCAGCCAGTTTGAGGAGCTCAGCCAGTCCTGGGGGGGGTGCCAGTTCTGAGAACCTTGCCCATGAAGCTGCCCAAGACAAAATTCATGTGGTTGGCTGGGGAGAGCCAGTCAAGTTTGTTATACAGGTCACAGTGGTGGGTGAGGTGAGGGACAGCAAGTGCAAAGTGGCAAATGTTATAATAGGCTATGTTCCACCTAGAGAGCTGAACTTTGGAGGTGCATGCAAACAGGATGAGTCCATAGCAGAGAGAAGGAAGAAACACACCTCAGGCCAGTGCCAGATGAGCAGTAGAAGTAAGATTGTTCTTCGCTCTGTAGGCCAGACCCAGTTAGCAGTTGACAGCTTTGCATACATTTTGGATATGATGCCCAAGGTCAAGCTGGTGGTCAAGTGTCACCCCAAGGTATTTGATGGAGTCAGTGATTAGGACAGGAGTATCATTAATACCTGTAATACTCAATGGGGCAAGGGAGGCCTTTATCTTGGCAAGGGAGCCAAAAAGCATGGCCTGATTTTTTTTAAGGTTGAGGACCAGCTTGTGGGTCATTATCTAGGACTGGATATTCCTGTAATCCTCACTCAATTGGTGGTTGATGACCCCAATGTCATGGAAATGGGTGAGGAAAACCAGGTCATCCGCATATAGGATAGAGCTACAGTTGGAAGAAGTAGAGGGTCAGCTGCTATTTAAATTCTGCTCATTACAGAACCTTTTGTTATGTCATCCTCTTCTTTCTAAACATGTATCCTTCCAAACTGGTAACAAATCTACTTATTTAGGGCGCTCCTCTTCAGAAGAGGTGCTCCAATGGCCTTTGCAAACTATATATTAAGTTGAAATGCTTGTTAAGGTATTATTCAACTTTATTGTTATGTCACATTGTTCACTATAGCTCTGGCCTCATTCCTGTCCCTTCAGCCCCAGATCCTACTATTCTGACTCCTTTTGCCAAGAAATACATTTTTTGCATGCTAATGTATTGTGAGCATCCTCTTTTGTAAAGCTGATCAAATTTGACAATGGATACATTTCAATCAGCCAGATGTTCTGGTTCTTATTGAGACCGGACTAAGTGTGAGGATTTCCATTTCTCAAATTTCTGTTGATAGTTTCTTTTTATACTGTCAAGATCAAAACAAGAGTGGTTGAGGATGCACTTTATGCTTGTGATAATTTTAAAACCAAGAAAACTGTTTTTTTTTTTTTTTGGCTTCTCGCCAGTTGTTGTAAAATTACTTTGAAATAAAAGTCATTTTTAAGAATGCTAGATCTGTTTTATTATTGGACTGGTATCATTCTCCAAATGTGTCATGCAATAAATCTGAAAATATTGCATTTTTATTGGAACCCTTCCTTAAATCACCCTATCTACTACTAATGGGTAATACAAACATGGTTTATACAATGGCAAGAACAATTCTTGTACTCTGAATGGTCAGTGCCCACCTTCACCAATGATGTAATCTAAGCTTGCCATCATGGTATAAAGGTCCAGCACACCTGAAAACCTTCTTACATTTCCACACATGACTGATTTTCACACTCCCCACACTTTTGCACTATACTGCCTAAACCATAAAATTTCCCTCCCACCGTGTCACCGTCTGCCTCCCCAACATAAAATACATCTTTTTCTAGCAATTGCTTGCTCTAAAACATCTCATTATCATGCACTCACTCTTTCTTGTCAGATCCAAAATGCATGCGCTCAGCTGCCGGTTTCACTGAAAAGCAGCATCTGTTTCAATTACAATACAGTAGACTCCTAATTATAAGAACCCCTTGGGGCACATCCCAAAAAGTTCAGATAATTGGGAGTCTGGATAACTAGAATTTCCATGCATTATTTATTTATTTACTTTTTGTTGACCGGGTAAGTGCACTAGACAAATCCTGCCTATTTTCAGGCATGACCCAGGGAAGGGGGATACAGATGAATGCCAACTGACCTTGAACCAGATTAAGCAGTTGGAGGTATTTTTAGTGAATGAGGGAAATTTGGCCAGGACATTAATCAGGTGAAGACAAGACCTCGTAGCTAGAATTAATATTTGCATCTTATTTCATCAGGTGTTCAGAAAATCAGTAAAGTATTAATTGAAAACAAATTAAAATACATTGCTATTGTCAAAAACATTCTGTTATATTTTACTGAAAAAATCAGTAACAGTTCTCTGCTTAAGTATGTCAAATCTCTTTTTACTTGCATTTGTCTATAAGTTTCAGATCAACATCAAGTCCACTGCACTGCAGTCTGGTTGCCTGTCCAAATATTGCAGACATTTCTCAAACTAAGTAGCAGACTTAGAGTGTGTTATAACTGCCAATTCTAACATAGCATCCTCTCCCTCCTCTTTTGAATTGGACATTGCTTCTTGGGAGCTAGTTTAAATGAGGCTTAATATACTGTCCTCATCAAGTAGTTAATTTTCTTCCTCGCTCACATCACATGACACCCACTCCTCCAATTGAGAAGCAGAAATCAGGGTTCATGATAGAGCTGCTGCAAATTCAGTCAGTTTGTCTCACTCTGCTTGCAGGTGTGTGTTTTCGTCAGCTGTTCCCCCTTCCTTATCTGCCATGTCATCCTCATCAACATCAGAAGGAAACTGAATCCCAGACCTTTGCCAAGCTTTTTTGGATTGTCTCCTGCCTTACATTTTGCCATGCCTCAGCTAATATGTAGATCACATCTTTCAGTGTGATCTTCCTTATAATATTGCTCATGGGGATGCTCTGATTATTGTCATGCAGAATGGATTGCAGCAGTTTCTTGCGGTAATTTCTTCTTAAAATTTCTAGTATCCCCTGGTCACAAGGTTGAAGTATTGATGTGGTGTTTGGGGACAGAGAGCTGCATTGGACGGAGTCACCTCATGTTTTGACTGCAGTGATTTTGGGATGAGCTGGGGAAGTGTCTAGCAGGAGGATGCCTTTTAGTGGGAGCCTTTGTGACCGTAAGTGTGGTTTTACTGCTGGCACAAATTGGTCCTGAAACCACTGCTTAAAAATCAGTCCATCCAGGAGTTGCTTTGAGCAGCATATTGTATTGGGAGGTTGAACATGTTAACATGCTTAAAACAGCATGGTACACACAATTTTCCTATCAGTAAAGTATCAGTGTATGTCTACCTGTTGCATTTGTACAGCCCACAGTCATGATCCACTCTTTTTGTTTTTTAAAGCCAGGGACATTGCGCTCATCACCATGGGCCAATGTCTTACCTGGCAAATATCTCCAAAAAAGTCTGGTCTTCTCAGCATTGTAAACCTGCTCTGCCAGGAGTCCTTCTGCCACAATAATGTCACTGAGTTTCTGAATGAATGGTGTAACTCCCTTGTCAGCTGCACTTAACCTCTCCCCACAAAGTTTCAGCTGACAGATGCTATGACATTTCTTGAATCTGTCAAGCCATCTGTTATTTGTAGAAAAATGTGTGCTATTGCCAAGCTTTTCATGAAACCAAAAGGCATTCTCTTTTATCAACTGCCCTAATTTTCATGTCCCCTTTTTCTCTCCTGGCAGAACCAAACATAAATTACACAATTTCTCTCATCAGCAGCACAAGCCCTCATATATTTTCAGTCTCCAGTACCAGATGCTGACTCCATTGTGCAGGCAAAAACTCTTAAGGGATACCCAAACCATCTTTTTTATACTTTTTTTTTAAACAAAGGACTCCACAGACTTGTAAAGGAGAGGCTGTTGTTTACATTTATACTGAAACTGCATTTATTAAATAAGATAAATTCAGTTTTGTGGCATTTGAAAATTGTTAGCAAACTCTCTCCTTATTGAAAATTTCTGCTCTAAGAATCCTAAAATGACCGCCTTGATTATGTCATCCACCAGACGGATGCTGCAGCTCTACAAATGTATGCTAGCAGTACTATCTGTATTCATATGTGAATAACTTTAAATGACAAAATGATAGCATGGTACTGTGAGCACGAAAGTTGTTCAGCACAAAAATATCTATAAACTTAGACATCTATAAATGTATAAACTTTTTAGTTTATACTTAGCAGAAAACATCAGAAATTTCAATTTTGTTTTTCATTTTTCAACAAACAAATTAGAATAACTTTAAAACACTAAATGATAGTATGGTACTGTGAGCACACAATTTGTTCAGTACAAAAATATCTACAAAATGAGTGGTATTTCATTTCAATCTACCTTTTAGATTTTTTATAATCAGCAAAAATGGCAGGAAATTAATTTTTTTCACTTTTTTGGAAGTACTTTATGGCAAAAATGGAATATGCTACCCCTCTTACTGGAAATATTGTTGATATTTTTTGTTCTTGTGCTGATTAACCTAATGACATCACTCATGGCTTTGCCACTCATGATGTCATTGGGTCAATCAACACTCAAACAAAATTATCAACAATATTCCCAGTGGGAGAGGGGTAGCATATCACTTATATATATTCTTTGCAAAAAAAAACTCCATTAATGCAGCAGTTTGGGTTGCTATTAAAGAGACAAAAGTATGGAAATGCAGTGTTAGGGTTTTCAACACTAACTCCACATTTCCTTCCAAGCAGCAAAAGGGGCCATCATAAGGTAAGACAAACACCTGTTTCCACATGACACAAGAGACATCCATCATCATGGCCCAGTGCTTCTGTAGCCATGGATATACATGCACACTTGCACACCACCTGGGAAGTGCGGTAAAAAATTCCCAAAGGAATACATTGTAAATTTTAATTAAGAAATAACATGAACGTGTGTGCAGCAATGCTAAATTACCGTATGCCTCAGGTGGGTTGTGAGGCATGAGGCAGAGCCAAGTGCCTTCAACCACCTGGGAAGTGTGGTATATGATTCCTATAGAATCACATTGTAAATTCTAAGAAAGAAAAACACACAACAGGGTGTATGGTAATGTTAAATTACTGCATGCCCCAGGTGGGTTGTGAGGCAAGAGGCACAGCTGATTGCCATCAACCACCTGGGAAATGCAGATGTCTTCACTCAGGTGCTGAAGGCACATATGCTGCTGCAGAAGCACCTGCTATGGCTGTGGGACAGTCAGCAGGTGGCTGCTCAGAGGAGCACCAGACCCCTGGCTTCTTCACCTGGAAACAGAGTTAACATGCCAACTTAAATAGCACACAGCTGAATGACAAAAATGAAACCAAAAAAAGGGAAGCAGCAGCAGAGCAAGATATAGCTCTGGGTAGTATGGAGAAGGTTGTTTTCATGTGCACTGACAAAATGCAAGGAAGAAAAGGAAGTGTCAGTGGGTGGATGCGTGAGAAATGCAGCATGCCCTAGATCACATTGCTTGATAACGTAAAGTGGGAATACAAGAATCTGTGACTCATACTGTCATGGCGAGGCAGCATTGACAAAGCAGAGGAAAATAGAAATGGAAACATGAAGCACACAACAGTTTTTCACCCCCTCCACCCCATTCAGAAGGCAGGAGGTGGGAGCTATTTGAAAAGCAAATTGTAGTTTGGTTAACTGGAAGAAAGGGATCCTCAGATTGTTTCTGACACCTGTGCATGACAAACTAGGAACAGGGAGTGGAGAGTATACACACATGAGCAAGTGTCATAGCTACATTAAACTTACAAAATAGGAATTGCCAAGATGAGGCAGGGTTATTATACATCTCACCAGGGGCTACATGGAAATATCAGTCAGATTGAGATAGCTTGTAACCAGGGCTGGGAAATGGTCATGGAACACTGGGGAAATGGCTAACGCTGTGATAGGGGCATAGTCCCATAACTAGACAGGCTTCGGCAGATTAGATTGGGCTTGGGGGGCAGCTGGTGCATCAGAAACAGCTTGTCAGTTCTGTCTGGTGACATGTGTGACTTGTACTGTGGCACAGGTGTCAGAATAATCTGAGGATCCTTCTTCTGTTGGTATTACCTGATGATGGATGTCTGTGGATACTTATGTAGCCTTCCCCCTTTGCCTGCTTGAGGGAGAAATGCAGAGTTAGTGTTGAAAACCCTAACATCACATATCCATACTTCTGCCACTTTAATAGCAACCCAAACTGATTCATTAGCAGAGTTTTTTTGCAAAGAATATATAAGCGATATGCTGCCCTCCCCCAGAAATATGTTGATATTTTTTGTTTGAGTGCCGATTCACCCAAATACATCATGAGTGGCAAAGCCATGAGTGATGTCATCAGGTCAATTGCTACAAGAACAAAAAATATCACCAATAATTCCAGTAGGGGCTAGCAAATTCCATTTATGCAATAACTCCAAAAAAGTGAATAAAACATTTAATTTCCTGTATTTTTTTGCTGATTATAAAAAAATCTAAAAAGCATCTATAAATGAAACACCACTCACTTCATAAATATTTTTCTGCTGCACAAATGTTGTGCTTACAGTATCATGCTATCATTTGTTTTGTTTGTTTTAAAGTTATTCACATTTGTTTGTAGAAAAAGGGAAACAATGAATTTTCTGCTGTTATTTCAAAAATTATAAAAAAACTAAAAGGTAGCTATAAATGAAACACCACTCATGTTGTAGATAGTTTTGTGCTGAATGAATTTTGTGCTTACAGTACCATGCTATCATTTTTCATTTTAAAGTATTCACATTTGTTTGCTAAAAAAGTGAAACAAAACTTAATTTTCTGCCTTTTTTTGCTAATTATAAAAAAAACTAAAAGATATCTATAAATGAAACACCACTCATTTTGTAGATATTTTTGTGCTGAACAAATTTCGTGCTCACAGTACCATGCTATCATTTTTCATTTTAAAGGTATTCACATTTGAATACGGTTATTACTGCTAGTATACCTCTACAGAGCAGAGCATCTGTCACTTACATAGAAACATAGAACATAGAAACATAGACTTTGACGGCAGATAAGGACCACTTGGCCCATCTAGTCTGCCCATTTCCCTAACTACAGGATAGGCCGCAGATCCTAGTTAACCAACAGCCTATTTCTTCCTACCCCCCACAAGAATTGCCTTATGTCTGTCCCATGCATTCTTGAATTCTCCTACAGTTTTAGACCCCACAACCTCCTCAGGAAGGCTGTTCCATGCATCCACTTCCTCTCTGTGAAATAATACTTCCTCACATTGCCCCTGAACCGCCCCTTCTATCTTTAAATTGTGTCCCCTTGTTCTTGCAAGTCTCTTTTTCTGAAAGATGCTACCCTCTTGGACTTTGTTGATTCCACTGAGGTACTTAAAAGTTTCTATCATGTCCCCCTCTCCCTTCTTTCCTCAAGGGTATACATATTAAGCTCCTTTAGTCTCTCCTCATATGGCTTCTTTTGCAGACCCTGCACCATTTTAGTTGCCCTCCTCTGGACTGCCTCTATCCTGTCTATGTCCTTGCGAAGATGGGGTCTTCAGAATTGGATGCAGTACTCCAGATGGGGTCTCACCAACTGTCTGTACAGAGGGATAACAACTTCCTGTTTTCTGCTGCTGATGCCTCTCCCTATGCATGCCAGTATACCCCCAGCCCTCCCTACTGCCTTCTCACATTGCTTGCTAACCTTAAGGTCATCTGATATGATTACCCCCAGGTCGCTTTCCTTTTTTGTTGTTGTTACTACCCACCCCATTGTGTATTCTTCCCCTGGGTTCTTGTTTCCCAGGTGCATTATTTTGCACTTCTTTGCATTGAATCCTAGCTGCCATACTTCTGACCATTCCTCCAACCTTGCCAAGTCCCTTCTCATCCTTTCCATGCCTCCTTGTGTATCAACCCTGTTGCAGATCTTTGTGTCATCTGCAAAAAGGCATACTTTTCCTTCCAGTCCCTCTACAATGTCACTGATGAAGACATTAAAAAGGACTGGACCCAATACTGAACCCTGCGGTACCCCACTAGTAACCCCTCTTTCTTCAGAGTGGACTCCATTTACAATTACCTTCTGTGTCCTGTTGTGCAGCCAATGTTTTACCCAGGCTACCACCTTGGGACCCACTCCCAGGCTGGTTAATTTGACTATTAATCTTTTGTGTGGGACTGTGTCAAATGCCTTGCTAAAGTCTAGGTAGGCCATGTCCACAGCCCCTCCCTGGTCTACTACTTTGGTCACCCAGTCAAAGAAATCTATTAGATTCGTCTGACATGACCTTCCCGCTGTTAACCCATGCTGCCTTGGGTCCTGTGCCCCACTGGCCTCTAGGTACTCTACTATTCTTTCCTTCAGAAGTGACTCCATCACTTTCCCTACCACAGAGGTCAGACTGACAGGTCTGTAGTTTCCTGTCTCTGTCTTGGTCCCACTTTTGTGAAGGGGAATCACATCCGCCTTCCTCCAGTCCTCGGGTACCACACCATCCTCCCATGATTTATTAAAAAGAGTAGCCAGTGGTTTCACTAGTTCCTCCCTTATTTTTTTTAGAATTCTGGGGTGAATTCCATCAGGACCCATTGCTTTGTCCACCTTCAGTTTTAGGAGTTCTTGCAGAACCCTTTCTTCTGTGAAAGGACTGGGATCAACCCCCCTATCAAGAGTGCTTCTGTTAATTGGATTAGGCACTACCCCCTCCTCTTTTGTGAATACTGAGCAGAAATATTCATTCAGTATCCCTGCTTTTTCACTGTCCCCCTCTGCCCACCCACTGTTCATTCTATTCAGCCTCACTATCCCTCCCTTTGTCTTTCTACGCTCGCTGATGTACCCATAAAAGGTTTTATCCCCCTTCATAACTGAGTTGGCTATCTTTTCCTCAGTTTGGGCCTTTGCTATTCTGACTTTCCTCTCTGCTTCCTTCTGCCTTAACTGGTACATTGTCAGCAGATAAGGACTGCTAGGCCCATCTAGTCTGCCCTTAAGTCCTATGCTTGAATAACATCATCAAGGCAGGCATTATAGGGTTTTTAGAGCAGGATTTTTGAATCAGGAGAGGTTTATTTACAAGTTTCAAATGCTTCAAAACTGCATTTATCCTACTTTAATAAATGCAGTTTCAGTATAAATGTAAACAACAGCCTCTCCTTTTGAATCCTATGGAGTCAATTTAAAAAACATATGTAAATAGACAGCTTAGGTGTCCTTTAACTTTTCCTTTACCTCTTTAATGTCTCATATGGTGGATCTGCCCACAGCATATTTGGCAGCCAATGACATTGCTTTTTCCCCATTCTCCAAATGCTCCACTATTCAGAGTTTCTAAGTAATGCTAATAATGGTATGTTTGCATTTGGACATCATTACTCTACTGTACTGTAACAGATCTCACATATCATCTGGTGTATGACATTTTAAACCAGAGAAATCAGCCTGCAATCAGCAATCTATTCAACAACTGACAGCTGATTGTCAATTACAATTGACCATCAGTTACAGTACTTAATGGCTAGAGCACTACTCACTGTCAGACAATCAGGTACTATGTAAGGTGTTATGTTATGACGAGGACATGAGCTGAGGACGTTAGATAGGGAGTTCTGGATGAAAGGGGTTTGTATAAATGATATTCTACTGTACTAGAATCACTGACTGCTTAGAAAACCTTTTTTTTTTAAGAATTTCCTTTCCTGGCACTGTTAATATAATTAATGTAAACCCACCTCTTCACTTCATTTCGTGTTCCCCAAAACAGATCCTCTGATTACGGGCATCCCATGATGCCTTGCATTCCATAGCAATCTGCAGCTGGGGAAGCTACAGCAAGTGTGTCTGGCACTGGCTTTAAAAAAAAAACTTTGTTCTTCTCCTGGTACAAATATGTAGTACAGTGAACTATACCAGGAGAAACCATGATGAACCATGGGGGGAACAGACAGAGCAAAAGTTACTGGATGGCAAGGACTGGAGGTAATTGAGAAAGACACACATATGAAGCAGACACAGGTACATATATAACAGTGCCACCTACTGTACAAACACAGCAATTGACTCTCTTTTTTTAAATATAGCTTGGGGGGATCTGCGGTGGTGGTAACCGGGTGGCTGCCAGGGTAGCTGGGATTCGGATGGTGAGGACAAGGAGATGCCCTGGGGCAAAATGGGAACTGGAGAGGGGGTTGCCATGTTTAGTTCCCATACCCAAGGGTTCCATGATGGACTGTGGGCAGCTGGCCAGTCCAGCTGCCTCACCTCATCCTACTCGGGTTGTGTTATGCAATGCCAGGTCAATGAGGAACAAGACTGCCATAATGGCAGACTTGATATTCTCAGCCAACCTGGCTGGTATCACAGAGACCTGGCTGGATGAAAATGCTGCCCCAATTTTGGAGGCAGCAGTACCGGCCAGGTACTCCATGATGCACAACCCGAGGGAAGATCTCTGGGGCAGTGGGGGTAGCCATTTGTTTTAAAACCAGCCTGAACCTCATGGTGCTACCTTTAGGTCATATGAGATCTTTTGAGTGTGTGGCCACCCGAGGTGGTGTGGGGGCAGGTTTAAGGGTTCTTGTGCTCCATTGCCCCCCAGGTGTGGATGGGCATTTTTTGTGGGAGGTAGAAGAGCTCATTACTGGCATGGTGTTGGAGTCCCCCAGGTGATAAATTCTGGGGGACTTCAATGCTTGGGTTGATGGCAGGCTCTCGAGTTTTGGGAATAATCTCCTGATGAGCATGGGGGCCCTGGGCCTGTCACAAAAGGTAACAACAGCTATGCACTCGAGTGGCCACATGCTGGATTTAGTTTTCTCTTTAGAGTTAGATGTGATTAACCTCAGTGTGAATCCTGTATTTTGGTCACATCATAGCACCGTGAGGTTCACGCTGGGGGGCACCCCACTAGATGGTCCCACCCCCGCGGAGATGGTCTGGTACCTCCCGTTAAGAGGAGTTTCCTTGATTGGACTATCAGCAGTGCTGGACCTATAGAGGGTGGAGGAGGCTTGTGTAGTTGCAGTGGAGGAAGCAGTGGCAACCTATAATGGGGCAGTTACTGCGGCCTTCGATTCTGTCGCACCCATCTGTGTCCTTCCCTTGTCTTCTCATAGGAAACCTCCTTGGTATGATGAGGATCTCCTGGGTTTAAAGACAAAGGGGTGGAGGTTAGAGAGGTGCTGGAGGAGATCTGGCCTGCTGGAGGACAAACTGGCCCT
This sequence comes from Neoceratodus forsteri, assembly GCA_016271365.2. Taxonomy (NCBI): domain Eukaryota; kingdom Metazoa; phylum Chordata; order Ceratodontiformes; family Ceratodontidae; genus Neoceratodus; species Neoceratodus forsteri. Next base: position 408,141,769 of record CM028133.1, on the reverse strand, counting down.
GAAGTCACATTATGTAGAATATTAGAGGGAAATTTCCCATAAAAAGGCAGAATATTTGTCTAGGGAAATTGCTTTGGGGAGGAACAGACCAGCTCAGCTCTTCCGCACAGTGGACGGACTATTATATCCTGCCTGTCTCTGTGTTGGGAGAGGCAGGTTCTAGCACTGGGTGTGAGGAACAGTCTGTATTCTTCGCCGACAAGGTGTCCTCTATCAGGGATGGGGTCTCCTTGAGTACCTTTTGAAGGGAATGCAGGGTCTAGCCTGAAATGTGTCAAAACACTCCTCCTGTCTGGGATGAGTTTGAACTGGATGGAGTGGAGGAGGTGGTGGAAATAATCTCGAAGCTGCAGCCAACCCAGTGTGAGATGGACCCGGGTCTGACCCAACCTTTGGTTGGATGTTTGGACCTGATTGGTCCTGTGATTGCTGGGGTTGTCTAGAGTTCCTTGATGAGTGAGGTCTTCCCATCAGCCTTGAAAGATGCATTGGTCAGAACCCTTTTAAAGAAACCCTCTTTGGACCTAGACTGCTTCAGCAATTACAAGCCAGTCTCAAACCTCACATTTTTAGGGAAGCTTATAAGAAAGGTGGTGGTAATTCAGCTTGAAAGGCATCTTGCCTCTTTCTCCACATTTCTCCTTCCAGTCTGGGTTTTATGTGGAGCATAATATGGAGACCACCCTGGTGAGGGTGCTTAATGATCTCCTGATGGTGAGGGACAGGAGAGACTGTATCATCTTGGTCCTCCTGGACCTCTTTGTGGTGTTTGATACTGTAGACCATGATGTGTTACTTGACCGCCTGTGGTTCTGGTGTGGCCTGTCTGGTAATGTGATCAACTGGTTCATGTCATACCTGATAGGCAGAGTGCAAAGGGTAACTATGGGGTTAGCCTCATCTAACCCAAAGCTTCTGTGCTGTGGGGTTCCGAATGGTTCAGTCTTGTCACCCTTGCTGTTCACAGTGTACATGCTGCCATAAGGGGACATTATCAGGTGGTATGGGCTGGGTTTTCACTGTTATGCAGATGATACCCAGCTGTACTTGTTCTGTGCACCCGATACCCAGGTGTCAGCCTCCATATTTAACAGCTGCCTCAAGGAGATCCAGTCATGGATGACTCAAAACCTGGCTTAGACTTAACCCAGACAAGACAGAACCTGCATCTCTCAACACAGAGACAGGCAGGATATAATAGCCTGTCCACTGTGTGGAAGAGCTGAGCTGGTCTGTTCCTCCCCAAAGCAATTTCCCTAGACAAGACAGTACTGGTTGTGGATCCAGTTAATTGTGGTGGGGAGGGTGAGGGTTTACCTCTGGTTTAGTGTTATGGGGTGTTCCCTGTGCCCTGTCTAGACAGGTGAAGGATTTGGGCATGATCCTGAACAATGGTTTGACACTTGGTGCTCAGGTGTCAACCATCATCAGGAGTGGATTCTACCATCTCCAGAATATTACCCAAATCCAAGCCCTGATCCCGCCTGAGGACCTGACCATGCTGTTGCATGCATTTGTCACTTCCAGGCTGGACTACTGTAATGCCCTGTACTGTACCTAGGGTTATCTGGAGGCAACCTCCGCAGGCTGCAGATGGTACAGAACTTGACAGCAAGGTTATTGATTGAGGTGAGATGGTGCGAGCATGTCACCGTGGTCCTCCACAGACTACACTGGCTGCTGGTCAAGTGAAGGATTGTCTTCAAGGTAGGGCTCCTGACATACAAGACCCCAGACAAAAGGGAACCTGTCTATCTGCAAGATCTCCATGTCCCCTACCATCCAATCTGGGCACTCTGTTCTGCCAAGGGAGGCCTCCTTGGAGTTACCATGGTTAGGTTGTAGCACTCTGGGGACAGGGCATTCTCAGTGGTGGCACCTACCCTGTGGAACTCTCCTCCTGGTTATCTAAGGGAGGTTCCCTCAGTAGAAGCCTTTAAAAAGGGGTTAAAGACATACTTGTTCCAACAGGCTTTCACTGATTGACTGATTAATGGGTCTTAAGGGATGGATAGAGTAATTTTAAATATGTTTTAATGATGAATTTTTTTTTATATGTATTGTTGTTTTTTCATTGTACATTGCCCAGAGTCTCTGGAGATGTGCACTTTTATAAATAAAATATCTATCTATCTATCTATCTATCTATCTATCTATCTATCTATCTATCAATCTTCTATACTAAAAAATAGTTGAAAAGTATTTTAAAGCACAACTTATGTTAGTTTTATTTTTTTTATTCTATATGTCAATGAGCCATTATATAAAAGCAATAATGCACTCCAGGGTGTATGTCATGCTTGAGCAAAGTCACTTCTTGGTGCTGGACACACTCAGCATGCAGCCTCATACCCAACCACCCAAGGCATGATGTTATCCAAGCATGACACAAACCCTGTCATGCATTAATGCTTAATTTGCTAACCCCAGTTAATTCTAATCATGATTGCAGTCTAGCCCTGGAGTTGGGCTTTGATGAATTTATTTTAAAATTGGAGTGAAACAAGGCTGTTTTTTAGCTCTATCACTGCTTAACATATACATAGACACCCTTGTTAGTGATTTACAAGGAGCAGATACATTTGCCCCGATTGTGAATAACACACCAATTAAAATTTTATCGTATGCAGATGATGCATTAATTGAACTAAAGAAGGCCATAAAAGCTACCAAGGACACATTAGGGAAGTTAGATTTGGAAATAAATATCTCCAAAATGAAAACACTGGTATTTGGGAACAATAAGCATTAGCTAAAATATTGGGCCACATATAATATAACAATACAAGACGTGGCAGACTTCTGTTACTTAGGTGTCTGGTTCAATAGAAGACAGAGCTGGAATAATCATATAAAAGCTGTGAAAGAATCAGCCACAAAGTCCATTTTGGCTAATTGTTTTGCACACACTTTTGCAAAAAAACTCATATTTAGCACAAAAAAGATGTTCTGAGGCAAGAGTAAGTTCACTTATACTATATGGTATGGAAATGTGGGGCCTTAACGTCAACCTCCATTTTAAGTATTGCAGAATTTTTTCCTAAAACTGCTATTAGGATTACCAAGATCAAACTCAGTGCAGCCACATGTGCTGAGACAGGCACTCTGGATACATATACAAGAATAATGACATTAAATACAGCATTCTGGATGAAAATAATGTCTACCTCTACAGATAGTTTAATATATAACTGCTGGGTGGAGGCAAAACATTTAAAAAAGGTGCATAACTGGTTTGGTAGATTGAATAAGGAGCTCAGTACATATGGACTTGAAAATAATTTTATTTTTGAACTGCAGGATAACTATAATGATTTGGGGAAAATAGCAATGCAAAGAATTGTGGATATTGCAATTCAATGAGATCTTGCAACTATTCATACATCTGGGAAACTGAATTTGAAAGACAGAAAAAAGTGACTTTATAACTGAAAAGTAATAGTAGTAGTAGTAGTAAAAAGATTATTTCTGATATCAGAAACAGGATAAAACCCAATTTAGCATCAGCTAATTTACAACAGGGTCTTACTGTTCAAAAACATCAGTTTCATTTTAAATACATACAGATACACACATTATACATACATGAGATACAATACATATATGACCAGAGAAAAAACAAATAATAATAATTACAACAATAAACCATATATACAGACATCTCAAGTACAGCAAATTTTTAAAGACATTGCTCCCTTTACAAGCCATGATTTTATTTCATTCCAAGATATTTTATTTATACTTGACCTCAAGTGACCTGACAATGAATTCCACAATTTTGGACCTTCATATACATAACAATGTTGACCCTTCACTGTTCTCATAAGTGGTACCCTAAATTTTACTTCCTCTTCAGATCTCAAACCTACCTTAACATTCCTCTCTCCTCCAGAAACTCCACTAGATATCCTGGAGCTTTTTTAAAGTAACAGTGATAAGTTAACCATTGCACATGCATATTTCGCCATTCTGTCAAGGATATCCAATTTAAGTTCCTGTAAAGGGTGCAATGATGTGTTTTCCAAGGTGCATCCAAAACAAAATGTGCATATCTATTATAGATAATGTCAAGCTTTTCTGAATTGCTCCTAGCTGCCCCTCTATATATGACATCACCATAATCGATATGCGGAATTATCATCGAATTCACAATCTTTAACCTGACATCAAATGAAAGACAATTTCTATGCTTGTACAATACCCCCAACTTTTTACACAATTTTTGTATCAAGTTATCAATATGGAAATCCCAACTACAATGAGAGTCCAACCAGACACCCAAGTATTTGTAACGATCCACAGAGGCCAGGCTACACCCATCCAATGTCTTAATATCCAAATCCACAGATACTTTTTTATTTGAAAACAACATTACCTGTGATTTTTGTGAATTTAAAACCAAACCATGTTCTGAAAAATATATTTGTAGTATATTGAAACATTTCTGTAATTTTTCCTGTATATATCCCACAGATTTCCCTTCAAGATACAAGATTGTATCATCTGCATACAAATGGTGCCCGGACATCATTCATCAGATGTCTGACACCATTTGTATATATACTAAATAGGATGGGTCCTAGCACTGACCCCTGAGGAACACCAGAATTAATATTTAGATAACTAGATACAAAATTACTACCTAACCTAACCCTTTGTTGTCTGCCATCCAGGTAGCCATGGAATCAATCCAGGGCTCCCTGGCTGAGGCCTATAGATCTCAATTTCTCCATCAATACCTGGTGTCCCAAAGTGTCAAAAGTATTCAACAAATCGATATAAATTGCTCCAACCAGAAGGCCCCTATCCATGGCCACCTGGATGTCCGACACAACCTTGACAAGTGCAGTAGTAGTACTGTGTTGTGCCCTAAAGCCTGACTGATATTTATTGTGTTTTTGGTTTTTTTCAAGATAACTATTTAATTGAGAAACCACAATTTTTTCAAACACTTTAGAAGTAACTGAAAGCAATGATATTGGTCTATAATTCTGCATATCATTTTTCACACCTCCTTTAAACACTGGTATCACTTCTGCCTGTTTCCAGACTAGTAGATAAGTACCAGTCTTCAATGAAAGATTAATGATGTCAGTCAGAATTGGAGCTATTACTGGGGCAGCAATTTTAAGCAAAAAGGATGGAATCCCATCTGGACCTTGTGCCTTATTTATATTTAATTTTAATAATTCCCAATAAACCTGATTTGGAATTATATTTTGGAAGCAAAATAATAGACCATTTTCATCTCTCTTTTCTTAATTTCTCTCTTGCTTAATTATACCAGAAAAGGGACATGCATTAATCTGGGAAAACCCTATATCAACAAACATTTTATTCAATATAGCAGTTGCCCCATCTGAGAGTTTCAATGGGCCATTTTCTGCCATAAAATTATTTGGCAGTTCTGAGGTCTAATTTCCTTGTAAGTTTTTAACCATATTCCAAAAATCCCTAGGTTTTTTAAACTGGTCAGTTGCCATTCCAGTTAGATAAAAATCTGATTTTGCTTTCCTTATTTGTGCAATGTACAAGTTACGTGCTGCTCTATATTTTTCCCAAAACACTCTCTCATTTTTTTCTTTGCCAGTCTCCATGCAGCATCCCTTTTCTTACGAAAAACTCTTAACTTTGCAGTATACCAAGGGGAATTTTTTTGCTTGACTTTCCTACTTTAAATAGGTGCAAAAATATCACATACAGATATAAATTCACAACAAAAATATGACCAGACACTGTCTATATCAGGAATCAAAGTTAGTCGATTCCAGTTTCTTGATTCCAATTCAACCATAAAAGATGTATAATCCAAATTTTTAAAACTATGGTAAGATTTAACTTGAGAAACTCTCAATTGCTTAGCTGTTTTCCTAATACAAAAAGTTATCTGATGATCACTAAATGAATCTGGAAGCACTTCAGCCACTGAATATTTAATAGGATCAGAGGTAAATATCAGATCCAAAATAGTGGAGGAATTGGGAGTTTTGACATTTAATCTTGTAGCCATAGTAATTAACTGAGACAAACCCAGTGTTGTTTTTAAATCCATTAATTTGCTGGTGGGTGGCACCCTCACCCAATCTATATTCATGTCCTCCATAATCATGAGCTCATGGCTTTCCCTATAAGAAAGCAAAAAATCCTAGAGAACAAGAAACTGTTGATCATCTCCCTTAGGGGGAAGATAACAACCCACCAGCAATAATGGTTTACAGTGAGGGATTTTTATCTCCAGAACTACTTTTTCCATGCCTGGTGTACTAACACAATTTAAGTTTTTAATTTCCAAAACTGTAGTACCATAAACCAAAACACCCCCACCCCTTTTCCCATGATCGTGCCTCCATATTTGATAACCAGGTACCTGTATTTCATTGTCCTGTATCTTTTTATTTAACCAAGATTCAGTTATTATTATAACATCTGGTTTATATTCCAGAATCCATTCCCTTAACATATCACATTTTGGAACAAAGCTCCTAGCATTCAACTGAACAAACGAGAGCTTATTACTTTGTAGGATATCAGCTGTATACATATTCTCATTACCTGACCCCAAATTTAAACAAGTATCACCTGGCCCTGGATTTAAATGGATATTTCCTGACATCAATAGACTCAAAACTATAAGAATTTTTAATTTTGCAACCATTCCATACTGTTTTAAAAAGAGTCTTCGAATCATAAGGCAAAAATAATATCTATAATTTGCCTCACGATTCAATTTCCATTTACCTATCAAAACAGCCAATTTGCAAAAAGTCGAGCTTTGAATTTGAATTAGCAACTGAGCAATCGGCCTAACCTTTGTCCTCAAAATAATTAAGGGTAAAGTTTGAGTGTCCCCATGTTGCTTGACAATCAATTTTTCTAATTTATCCCCGGTCACATTTCCATATTTAAAGTTTACTTTTCTAAACATAAAAAAAATACCCAACATAAAACATACTATCACCAAAAGATTAATTAATGTTTTACCCATGTTGCAAAGTATGTATCTAAACACTGAAAAAAAAACAAGACTAGTATACAACAAGTGTATTTAGGGACAGCAAGATAAATCTTACTGTCACTAAAATCTATGTGTATTTTCCCCAAAATAACAATATTGCTCAACCCTCTATTTAAAATGGAAAATTTTCACTAAGAACGATTTGAAACATTACAAAATACTTCTAAAAATTTTCAAAGGCCCTTATACACACCAGTCCAGATAAAATACTCTTCTGTTTGCTCTCTTTCTTTTTATTTTCTTCTACCGAGTGGGGCTCAAGGCCACTCACGCCACATGACAGCGCCGTAATTTAGAACAGCGCTGGCCCTTTATATATCAGGTTGCCCTCCTCCTCCATGATGCTGCTTGTTCTGACACAATGCTGCACACAGGAAAGCAATTTGTGATTCAGATTTGGAACTTTAATGAAATAGTGAAAACAAGTCCCTAGCACAGTACCCTTCATGGAATGTAGCTATAATGACAACATTAGACTCACAGCGTCACATGTCTTGTTAGAATGCAGTAAATTGACAAAAGAGAGAGAGAGAAATGGATTTGTCCAGTTATTCAATGTAGCCCCCCCCCATCCCCAGTGTCTAAGGGTATGATGGAAAGTCTGTGGGAAGGGGGGCAACCACAGCAGCAGACACTGATCAGAACTGCTATGTTTATCCAGTTCACCAATCTTCTCTGGGGTGCCCATTGTACTGAGTGCTGCAGCTTAAAGGAAATGAGTTAGTCCCAACACAGTTTATTAAATAATTCCACTGTCCACAACAAGAAATAAAAGTTCATAAACTCAATTTACTTCAGTGGGGCAATCACAAAGCCACTCCATGGAGTGTGGAGGGTAACATGAGGTAGACAATTAATTTCTAAGCACACACAAGTGCCTAACACAGTGATACACACGTGATTGTGAAGATCTCCCACCTTCTACTCCTCGGAGCCTAATCAGGCTTCCAGTAACTAGTGGCAGCAATATACTTGGAGGCTGAATCAGGCCTGGGCACAAACTTCAGCCATTTTAGTTCTCCTCTTACTCTCTCCTGCACACACTCAGATGCTGATACAAACAAGTTTTACACTATGCAGACTACCTGAGCGAACCCCCTTTTTCCCCAGCCGCAGGTTGGGACTGGCTCAGTGGGGCTTGAAACTCCACAGATGACATCCATCATAGCATTCCAGGGCCAAACTTCAGCAGTAATTCTCTCATGGCTGCTGGGCACCAATGACTGCAGACAACATGGAAAGCACACCAGACACATGGCAGGAACTATCACACAAGGAGCTGCTCACAGAGAATTACACCTGGCTCCCAGTGCTATCTGCCTGTTCCCACCAGCTCCATGAGTTGCTCCCTTCACTGCCATCTTACAATCACTGGGAAGGGACAGTGTAGACTCTCACCACTGTTTTACCACCTCCTCTCTCTCTCTCTCTCTGCAGTGGAGATGAGCTTCCTCAGCAACTTTTCAGCTTCAACTGGTCTCAAATCCTGGGACACCTCACACTCTTCACCCAATGCTGCCACACTATGGATAGCAGGGGCCAGTGCAATACTACAGAAAGTGGGGAGCGGGGAGGCAATTGCCCCACTCTGGCCCTGGACACCCAGTCTCTCCCATTGACTGGAATCCCCCTTTTGGAGCAAAAAACTGAATTGCTAGCAACTGCTAGAAGTGATTTATTTTGCACTACATACCCTTACAACAAGGGCTTTACAAATCCTCAGTAATAAACTAAGGACCTAAAGGTTTATGTACAAATTGCAACTACAGTAATAATAACTCGGTGCAATAACAATTGTGTATTAATAGATGGATAGAAACATAGAAACATAGAATCTGATGGCAGATAAGGACCACTTGGCCCACCCAGTCTGCCCATTTTCCTACCTAACAGATAAGCTGCAGATCCTAGTTAACCAACAGCTTACTTCCTCCTACCCCCCACTAGGACTGCCTTATGCCTGTCCCATGCATTCTTGAATTCCCCCACTGTTCTTGACTCCATGACCTCCTCAGGGAGGCTGTTCCATGCATCCACAACCCTCTCTGTGAAAAAATACTTCCTCACTTTACCTCTGAGCCGTCCCCCCTCTATCTTCAAATTGTGCCCCCTTGTTCTTGCACATCTCTTTTTCTGAAAGATGCTACCCTCTTGGACTTTGTTGATTCCCTTGAGGTACTTGAAAGTTTCTATCATGTCCCCTCTCTCCTTCTTTCCTCAAGGGTATACATATTAAGCTCCTTTAGTCTTTCTTCATATGTCTTCTGGTGCAGACCCTGCACCATTTTGGTTGCCTCCTCTGACAGCCTCCACTCTGTCTATGTCTTCTGGAGAAGGGGTCTCCAGAACTGCACACAGTACTCCAGATGGTGTCTCACCAACTGTCTGTACAGAGGGTTAACAACTTCCTGTTTTCTACTATTGATGCCTCTTCCTATGCATCCCAGTATCCCCCCAGCCTTCCTTACTGCCTTCTCACATTGCTTGCCCACCTTTAGGTCATCCGATATAATTACCCCCAGGTCCCTTTCCATTTTTACTGTTGTCAGTATGATGAAATGGATGTAACAAGGATGAAATGGTTGTAACAAGAATGATTTTCAAGGAGGGTTAGAGATGTGTTATGTAAGTAATAATACCCGACAGGGTGGATGTTATTGGGGTATAATGGACCACCCAGGGGCATAATGAGGCCTGACGCCACAGGCGGAGGGCCTTATAGTCCCTGGAAGGTCTGTTATATCCCATAACGTCCACCCTGGAGGGTATTATTACACTTCGAAAATGGGCTGTATGTGTCATTTTTTTGAAAATATATATCATAATAAATATTTATATATTTAAACAAATATAAAAAAGGTCACTTTTATAGCAAAGTAATCCCTGTTCTGCTGGAATCACCACTGGAGGGGACTGCCTTTTTTTTCCATCTCCAATGAGCTTGTTCTCTTGCTTAGTGCCCCCCCCCACTCACATAAAGAAGAGTTCTTTATTTTAAGTCTTTGGAGTAGCACTCTATTAGAATGGGGGAATGTTGCTTGATGAAAGGTACATTATTTAAAAAAAAAGATGACAGCTGAAAATGACTGCATGATTTGCATTACTAGGGAGGGAGTGATCAGTCATGTGAGCTAGCGACTGTCAGGCTAGCGGGCAGAGCAACGGCCAACATGTAGTGAAACAAGGGATGAACAAGAAGTACTGTGCAGCATTCAGGTAAATGAATAAAAGACTGATGTTTTAAGTCACTGTTTTGAGAAAAAAAGTGACTAAATCGGTGCAGTCATGGCTGCTAGTACTTTCTGGTTTCACTTTCTCCCAAGTAAAGGTGGCCAGCGGGGAAAAAATGTCGGCTGGCAGGTTTCAAAATTTAGGGTGCCCAAGGATAGTCTTAGTAATAGGGCATCCTGAATTGGAACTTTCACACCTGGCATTGTTAAGAAATAACAACACTAGTGTGACCGTCTTTTAGCCAATCGAGAAGCGTCTTTTACAATACCCATTTTCTAAATATAGTTTAGATACTTTCTTCTTTTTAATTTGTATTGACTCTGCCTTTGGGCTGGTCTTGGTCCCTGTTCATAATTGTCAATATCTGGTTATAGATGTTATATATAGAAATAAACATTTAGGAAGGTATGGCTTAGTAAGATATATATATATATATCTATATATCTATATATCTATATATATATATTTTTTTTTTTTTACAATGGGGTGAGTGATAAATGAGTTGAATAAAAACATGTATACTCACTTCCATTGTATAAATATATTGTGATGTATCCTCATGGCAATACTCTTACATTTATATATACTCTGCATATGTCACAACCTCATTTATCAGCACTCTTTACATCACATAGTTCAACCCCTGAAACGAAACCCTTAAAGGCTACAAACGTTGTCGGAACTACTTTGCCATACAGAAACCAGATTAATTAAACACACCTGAAATCCCAGCTGCTAGTAAAGACAAACGATCTGCCCATGAAGAGCCAAAGACGCCAACATAGAGCAGATTCTGCAGCACGAAACCAATGTGCAAAACAAATAAAAATAAAAAGGACAGAAAAACCTAAATATAAAATAGCGATAGCAAAAATGGCCTGTACAAATCACCAAACCACAGAACGAATAAACAAATTAAGACCTAAAGAGACTGGATAAACCAATGAACATTACAGAAGAAATCTACTTCAGTTGCAGTCAGTTTGAAATGGACAAAGAGCCGCTGCTGGAACCTGACATGGACACAAACAACACAACAGAAAAATGACAAATCAGTACTACAACTACTACAAAACCGACTGCAGAAATAGACAGTAACTATATTCAAGAATACATAAACTCCACGAAAACCGACAACACCAAACGTAAAACCGAAACAGATATTACACACCTAGAAAACTTCCTAAAAGAAGAAACAGGCATATTGCTACCCATTCATAACACACCACCTCCTCAACCTGATCAGTTTCTATGTAAATATTTTATAACATGCCAAAAAAAAGATGGTTCACAATATGAACTCTTAAGCTTAAGAGCAAAGTTTCAAAGCTTTGATAGACATTTAAAAGATCACGGATATAGCGAATCAACTTTGAGTATTTTTTGTTTGGAAATTAATACTTTGTCTTGTTTTGTAGTAGTACTATTGATCGATTCAAGTCTGCTCAAGTTCAAGTTTATAACAGGACCTCCTTGTGAATGAGCTTGCTCAATGGAGTTTTCCTGCAATAAACTTGAACTTGAACTTGAACTTGAATCCCTTTCTCAGTCCAGTACCTTTACAAAAATAAGACAAGTATTAATTTCCAAACAAAAAATACTCAAAGTTGAATGCAAAGGAATCCGGCCCCAAGCAGCAGAAGAGCTCACTGATGAGTTAATTGATGAACTGTACACCAAAAACATACTTGGACCTGATAACCTTATCTCACTGATAAACACAATGTGGCTTAATATTATCCTTTTCTTTGGAATAAGAGAAACAACAGAAGCCAGAAATGTACAGTGGGGTGACATCTGACTAGGAACAAATGTAAGAAACACCAGATACATTGAATACATAAAAGAAAGACAAACAAAAACCCATACCAGATCCAACCCTAAGGACAACAAAATACTAAAACCTCGTGCCTACGAAATTAAAGACACAAAACGTTGCCCTGTAGCTAACTACTTCTTATACAAAAAGGAAAGACCATCCAAAAGCAATACTGACACAGCTCCATTCTTTCTGGCAAGAAAATACTCACCGAAGGCAACATACCCTATCAGCTGGTATAAAAACCAACCACTAGGTAGTAACAGCCTTGGAAAAATTGTAAAAAATATGATTAGTGCGGCAGACATACAAACAGAAAAGAAACTCACGAACCACTCGGTTCAAAAACATCTTGTGCAGAAACTATTCGACAGCAACGTGCCACCTACAGAAGTTATACAGATATCTGGCCACAAAAAGTTACAATCCTTAAATGCTTACTCATGCATAAATGAAATAAAACAACAAAACATATCGCATTTACTAAGCAGCCACTCAAACCAACAACCAAGCACCTCGAAAATGAACTGCTTCACTTCAGCTGAAAGCCCAGATATATTATCACCGCCACAGCCATCTACTTCTAAAGTGCAATACAAGATGAAACATGAAGGGCTTACAATGTCTCCTTGGGAAAAAGGTGTAGCCACATGCTTCAACCACCCCACAATTTCAGCAAAACACATCACATTTAACATCATCCAAGGTAACTATTGAACACCAACATTACAATCCTGCACATGTGTTTTACAATACAATAACTAAATAAACATTTCTCTCTCTCCCCACAGGAAATAAATATGACAGTCCACCAAGAAAATGAAGCAGACCTCTATCATCAAACAGCGACAGTGACTAAAAAAATGGACTGAGGATTACCTCGAAACACACTGAAAATGAATGAAAATAAGAAATAAACTTACCCCAAACACATACTCTATATAACACTGGTGAAAGGAACCAGACACATCCTGAACTTCATTGTGATGTAGTATCCGTATTATAAACATACTCTGGTGAAATAAAACTGGATAAGCACCCACTCACACCAAAATTTAAATAATATTAATAACACACTAAAAATATAAATTCAATAGATTCTGAAACAGCACCGAGAGTAACACGAAACTGCTACACAAGACATCATGACTTAACTCCGCCCACAAACATAACATAACGTATTAGAACACTCGATCCATGATCCTCATGACAGAACCACCTATCAAATAACACATTAAACAACCAATCACACTTACATTGAAGACCACAAACATAAATGACAAACCAGCACTACACTTCCTCTCAGCAAACTAACCAATTGCACACACACCTTAACGAGGCACTGCGGACAAACACAGACATAAGAAAAAACACCACAAAAAACAAATCAAACTGAAATACAGGCACCATAATTTTATGAATGATACACTCCCGCTCAGTTGCATAAATCGGACACATGATGGGCAGGAGGGTTATACGGGAAATATCACCATTCGTGGCTAGTGATCTCAGGATATATTCACTCGTGGCTAGAGATGCAGTGAATTTAAAATTCACTGGCGAAGTACACGCAAAGTGGGCACTTCGCGATGCCACTCCGCTACACAGAGTAGGCAATGCAAAGTGCTCACTTCGCCTTGTCATTACCACTTCATGTTGGGCTGAATGACAACGCGAAGTAAGGCGAAGTCATTGTTTTTAATGGACTTCGCGTTCCTCATTAGAATTCTAAGTGATCCACTTGGTGTTTCAGATTTGGCAGCCCCCCCACACATCACATGGCTTACAGTACTGCTCTTTAGCTAGGCAGGAAGAAAGTGAGTCATACAAGCAGACATTTTTACTTCCTCCTGTGCAAACGGAGAGAGAGTAGTGTGTTTTGTGACTGCTGATACTTTTAGATCAGAGCGAGGAGGAGTTTTAAACTTTGATTTAGACCCAACAGCTTTTTTTTGTCTTTTCTGTACTCTTTTTTACTTAATTTGTTCTTTCTGTAAATTTTATTTTTCTTACCTTTATAAGTAGTTAGTTGTTTGTCTGTGTGACTGTGTGTGTGGGTGTGTATGTTGTGTGACAGTGTGAGTAGTGATTGCTCAGACTGAGGGAGCTCAGTAGGAGAGATGGACCAGGGTGAGGGAATATCTGGTACGGGGCAGCTCTGGGTGAGGGTGGTAGTGGTCTGCATCATACCACGTGCATGTGTGGAGGGCATGGGCACCCATTCTTGTTGGACTGGTCAAAACTTGTGAGTGCCCCACCTCCTGTCCTGACTCTGAGGCAGTAGAACTACCACCACCACCAAGTCCAGCACCAGGTCCTCTGGAGCAGGATGTGCCTGTTCTCCCGGGCCCAGGTGTGGATCCCATCCCTTTTCAGCACTGTGACCAGCAGGCTTACAATACATCCAAATAACTATTAAAAAAAATTTATGATGTGATTTATGATGCGATTGTAAATCGTAATTTATGACTGCATTTGTGACCGTGATGATGAAGAAACGTGAATGCCTATGGCTGTACTTCTCCAGGCCCTGATGAGCTGTAGCTTAAAACTCCCAGACTTAAAAATAAGTATCAATGAGTACAATGGTGGGGTGGTGAAGCCTGGAGGGATACTACAAAACAGGCTTACAATATATTCAAGTAACTAGAAAAAAAATGTATGTGATTCATAACGTGAATGATCGTGAATCGTGATTTGTGACTGCCTTTGTGACTGTGATGATGAAGAACGTGATTTGTATCACGAGTGACTCGTGATGATGGTCCTGACTTAAAAATGCATATTAATGAGTACAATGTTCATGCAGAATTAAGCACCACACCTGTCCAGTACTCTGAAGAAAAGCCAAAGAAACAACTGTGACTTAAGTTACAGATGGAGATTGGGCCCTAAAGAGATGCAAATGCACAGACAGATTAAGATTGCGCTGTGCACTGAAGAGAGGCAGACACAAAGGCACAACACCTAACCAGTGCTCACCATCAGAAATTCAAATCTGGAAAAGAATACCTTTACCGGTCGGGGTGGGCCACGCTGGGGGGGGGGCAGTGTACTGTACTGCTGCAGTAACACTTACTAGTACTAGTACCAGTAAAGATACCACAAAGAAGTACAAAAATCACACAGCTGCAGTGGATAGCAGCTTCACATTGCTGAAATTATTATGTGGCACAATAAAAGGTGTCTGATTTGATGACGCGTCACACACATACTCACACACACACTAAGTAATGCATAGCAAATTGAAAACTTCAGTAGTATAACCACATATCTTAAACAAACTAAAATTATGCACTGCTGCACCACAACAATCAGCAAAAAAATGGCAAGAAATATTGAAAATATTACTGTGTGTACATTGACACAGTTAAACAAGAAAAATATCACCAAAACAGAAAGCACTGTCTTTTTCTCCAAGTTAACCTACCTACACCACAGATACACCCCTCCCCAAAAGCACACTTCCACTGTCTTTCAGTACACAGACTGAATGGTGTACATTAACATTCAAAATCCATACACAAACAATAAACGCTCGATGTTATGAGCACAGGAGGGTTTCCTATAACCGATGAACTAAAGTTTCAGCAAAAAAAAATGACTCAAAAAGGCTTTTTTAACAGCTTTTTGAAGGTTTGAATTGCAGAGAGCTCTCAGAGCAGATTGTCTCCTACAGCTTCCTACACACACTACCCAAAACTGAGGCTGTGCAGAACAATCATGTGACCTGAAATCCCATGAAACACTGCAAAATTCACCTTTGGAGCTTACAAACAAGGTGAAGTAAGGCGAAGTACATTGTTTTCAATGTACTTCGCCTTAAGAATTGGTGGAGTAGTGGTTTGGGAAGGTGGAGAAACGCGAAGTCATTGTTTTCAATGGACTTCATGTTACCCATTATGTACTTGAAGTACTCCATTTCACGTTAAGAGCACTCACAATTTTCCTTCCACTTTGGTCCTTACCTTCCCTACTCGTTGCTCCACGCTCTGCCACTCGTGAATACCCTGAGGTCACTAGCCACTCATGGTGCTATTTCCCATATCACCCTCCTGCCCATCATGTATCCCCTACATATATATAATATATATATATATATATATATATATATGGGTATATATATATATATATATATATATATATATATATACAGAGAGAGAGAGAGAGAGATTATTAGGTTGCACGCTGTATGAGGGTTTTAATTTAGAGCCAACTAGAATTAGAGTTGGGAATGATTCTTCCTCTAGTCTGTTAGACATAATTTTAATCATAAATAAGGCAGACTTGTTATAAGGTCTTTTACCTGATCATTTGGTGATCACAATATTATTTTTGGTGAATGAAATTGTTTTTTAGCCCATGGTCCACCTCCAATTAGTCAAATTGTGCTCCTTCAAAAATGTTGATTGGCATTTTTTAATCAGCCTAATGCAATTAATTTGGAAAGGTTATAACTCATTGTTACTTGAAATGATGCCTGGACTTATTTTTTTAATGTGTTTCATTTAGTGTGCAACAAGCATGTGCCATTTAAATCCTATAAGGTAAAAAAAACATCTCTTCCCCACGGTTTTGCTCTAGCTTTCACAAGTTGTCTAGAAATAAGTACAAGACATGGGTAAAGGCTCATTCTACTACAGTAGTATGGTTCAGGACTGGCAATGTTACAGATCTTTGAGAAATGAGTATCTTAATGCAGTTAGGGAAACTCAGTCCTCATTTCTGTTACATAATGAAGCAGTGCAATGGAATTTGGCAAAACATTTGATCATTCTGTTTTTTTTTTCCATTATAAAAGATATCAGGCATCCTCCAGTTTCATTTGGTAGTAAAATGTTGCAGTTCCACCAACATGTGAATATTTTATAAATGTTTAATGTAGTTGTTTTCTCAAGAAAAAAAATGGCAGTCACAATTTTGCTTTGAAACAGGATTGTAGATCTGGCAAGAATTAAGATCAAGAATATAAAAATGATTATGGTGTCCAACATACTGTAGGAGAAACCTAGAAAAGTAGATTTTCAAGGTATGTTAATATATGTAATAACTGTAACTGAAGCACACTTTTTGGAGGAAAAATATTTTTCACTGTACTGCTGATTTGATTTCTGACTCTTCAAAGTCTCTTAGCAAATTTTGGAACATCATAAAAACTCTGTAGGTTTGCAAGACACAAAGCCTGTCTCCTGACTCTATTGTTGGTAGTAGTCTTACAAAGTCCCCTTTGGAGTTGCCAAATACATTGAAGGCACATTTTACTGCATTAGGTTGTTTATTTAATAGTTCAGTCATGTTCTCAGGTTAATACTCAAGAAACTGATTATGATAATGTGAATCTTTTTTAGAGCAACAGTAATTGGTCGTCACCTCTTATCTCGTTAGCTACTTCTAAATTAAAATGTTTTGTTACTAACCCCTCTGAAGTACTGGCAATGCTCCTGAATTTGAAAAAAAACAACAGCACTTATATCTCTGATGATATTTCTCTTGTTAGGTCCCATAACCCCTTTCCCTGGAGAAAACACACACAACACTGATCTAGAAGAAATGGCTGCAGTCATGTTTGTTAACCAACACATTACATTATCAGACTGACATGAGCAGCTCAGGGAGTCTCAACAAGTCAACCTCTGAAGCTCTGCACCCCTTTCCCCAATTACCATGTGCAGACCAAGGGAATGATGCACCTCTCTGAGTTGGAACCCATATATCAGGGACTGGGGGGGGCATGTTGCTGAATGGCAAGTGATCACACCCAGCTGGTGGGGCTGCACCTGCAGGCAAGCCCAATAAGGTTTGCCCAAGACCACATACAGGGAAACAGGTCTTGTTGTCCCCTGGCCTCATGCTAACCTGGAAAAAAGAGTCCTTTGGAGAACTTTGACTCCTTTCCCTTTTTCTCTTGTATCATTGCCTTGAGGGACTCCCAAACAATTCATAATTACAATGACTATGACAAATACTGCTACCTCTAACAATTAGCACTTTGGAGGAGGCAGAAAAACTGGAACAACCCTGTGAGAGAATCTCAACTCATGCTGTAGTCACCCATAAGGAAGCAGAGGGTTCCAAAGTCTAACCTGGCCAACCCAGAACACTGCTTTAATGAAGGTAGATGAATGAAAAATCTTCAGCTAGGAGGGAAGAGTGAAGGGGGGAAGCTGTAGGTACCAGCTGTTCTTAACCCCTCACTCTACTCCTGCAGCCAGATGCCCCCACCCTCTGGGTGGTCCCAGTGGTTTCTTCCCCATGAGTGGTGCTGAGGCACCTCTCCACCCACATGTACATGACATACGAAGAGCACCTGGCTTCGCTTGACTTGATGTCATTGGAAACAAGGCATATAAGGGGGGATATTCTCCTCATGTATGACATCATTCAGAACCCTTCATTAATGGTTGAACTTGACATACTGTCGATTTTAAATTAGGGAATATGAACACTCGTGGGCATCCACTTCAAATTAGGGGAAAACATATCAGATCAGATAAAAGAAAGTACTTCTATACATCAAGAGCTGTGAATGCATAGAATTGGCTACCTGTTGACATCATTAGTAAAACCAAGTCTGAATTTAAGAGAAAATTGAATAATTACATACTTTCAGGAGGTAAACTGAAATACTTTTAAAACAGTGACAATGGAGCTATCATGGGGAACTGTCTTAAAGCTCTGGACCATTCCTAGTATGATTCCTAGTATGTGTAGAACCCTATCTGTCTACCTGGAGGCCAGGTTTTAGGGGTGGGGCCAAAGACAATGGGTCATCTACTGCAAGACTTTTTTTGTAGACTGTTTATTGTCTTGTTAGGCCCCATAACCCCTTTGCCCACAGAAAGCAGACACAACATTGATTCTAGTGAAAATGGCTGCAGTTGTATGTTTATGAACTACATTATCTAAGAGACATGCACACCCCGGATAATCTTGCCAAGCTGATATCAAAACCTATGCACCCCTTCCTGTGAACAGCCCTACCCATGCACAGACCAAGGGAATGATGTAGCTCTCTGAGTTGGAACCAAAACCTTACTGAGTAGGGGAGTCTTGTGGCCGGGTGGCAACTGATCACCCCCGTCTGGTGGCACTGCACCCACAGACAAGCCTGATGAGGTTGGGCCATGACCCCCCCCCAAACTGGCAACCAAGTCCTGCAGTCCATCAATCTCATCCAGACCTGGTAGGGACAGTCCTTCTGAAGAATTTGACTCCTTCTCCTTTTGCCCTTGTACCATCACCCTGAGAGACTCTTAAGCCACCAAAGGATGGACAAAGTCTGATCCCCAAGCTGCTCAATCCAAGTAATCCTCCAAGACATGATTGTCCAACAAATGAATGCCATCCTTGGCATAAAGTCCTTGGCAGGATGTATTGATGTCACTATGCCACACCACAGATCCCCAGTTGACTCCATGAAAGGCCATATCTCTGTCATAATGGGTATCAATGCTTTGTTCTTGGCCTGAGGGTTCTGTGTGTGATGCCAGTGATGCCTCTGAATGATATAGGAGCAAAGGATTTTGGTTCTGGGCCACAATTTGTGAATGCATCTTAGTTACTCTTTAATTCTGGGAAGTAATAATAATAATAAACTTTATTTTTAAGCACCGTTCAGAGTATCAAGGTGCTTTACAGTAATTAAAACATAATTTCATAAACCACAAATCCAGAAATAAGTAACACAACAAATCCAGACAACAATGAGTCACTGATAGGTCTGTTGCTACAAAAAGGTTTTAAACGCCTGTTTAAATCCCCCCACAGTTGCGCACTCCTGAAGCTGATGGGGTAGGGAATTTCAGAGGGTAGGGGCCACAAACATGAATGTATGGGCCACAGAAGATTTCAAAGTCACCCTTGGAATCTCTAGCAGCCCCTCATCAGCCGAACAGAACTGTCGCACAGGGCGAAGCAAGTAAATCAACAGCTTTCCAGAGTCCCAAGTCATTCCTGCTTGGGTGAATCACAAGTATGTCTGGTGAATTTCCTTGTCTAGCCTCCAGTGCCAGCCAATGGAGAAGTTCCCCCAGCACATGCCTGCCAGCCAATGGAGAAGTTCCCTCAGCATATGCTCCTCTGACCCAGGCAATGAATCTGCACTTTCTGTGGTGAAACACCAGGTCCTCGCCTCAGTCTGGCATCCTACTATCTCCACTGCCAAGTGTATAAAGGAGTATCCACAGATTCAAACCTGCTTGCAACTATTAAAGGAACATGAAAAACAGCAAGACCATGTCAAAGCTAATGTGACCTTATGTACAGTAAAACCTCTTGATACCTCTGCAAGCACAGGGCCTGAACCTGCCCATCAGTAAGGCCTTAGGCCACGACAGTTGTGGCTGCTCCTATCCAGAAAAAGTGATAATCAAACTCTTTGGAGTTCAACCCTGCTCGCTGCACTGCTGAGCTCAATATGTGTTTGAACTGGTAAGCTATGACTGGGGTGCTATCTGCATGTCACAGGGCAGCCAACCCCACTTGTGGGCAAAGGGCTATGTATTCCAACACCACGGCCATTACATCCTATTCTTATCCCCCTGGAACTCACAGGGTGCACCAGCATCCCACACCTTCTTGGTCAGTCTTACTCCTGTGGAGCTTGATGAGTACACCCTCTGGTGTCACTGTAAATTCTCCATCCTGCAGACCTGTGGCAACCCACTTCTGGCCAGCTGCACCATCTCTGAGACCAAAACAAAACCCACAGAAGGTCAGAAAAACCACAGTCTTGAATAAGCTGACCTTAAAGGGAGACCAGCAGACCACTGGATAGGCCTCCCACACTATCTCTAGTATTGCCTGGCTAAATAGGCACTGCTGGTCAACCAGCTTTGGGGTTCCTTTACTCCAGCCCCCAGTGATCTTCCAAACCTTGAAAGCTCAAGTGGTGTCCATGAAGCCCAGCACATGGGTGAACCATGACAACCCTGCTAAGTGCCATACTACCACCCTGGCGTCAGGCCCAGCAACTTTTCCTGCACGATGCAGCTACATAACTGCTCTTCAGGAATCTGCTAGCTGTTTAGTCAACCCGCCTCCACCAAAGCAGGGTGAAAGTACTCCACCCCTTGGTGATATGCTGCTCTGGTCTGGGATACAATAGCATTACCTATACACTCCACAGGCCTCAGAGTCACTATGTCCCACGGGAAAGACAGGGCCGGGCATGGATCTTGGTCCACTGCTGGAGCCAATTCCCTGAAATTCTACCACAGTGAATGAAATAATACATCAGGAATACCATTCTCAATACCAGGGACATGCATCAATTTAAAATTAATGTTAAGCTGCGTACACCTGGGGATGAAGATTCTCATGAAGTCACCCAACAGGCCCTTGGCCCCAAGCTGCCTATTGATGGTGTGAACCGCAACCATGTTGTCAGTCCAAAAAGCAAGCCTTTTATTCCCTCAGCTGGTGACTCCACATGATCAGTGTGACCACTGTCAGAAAAAACTCCATCAGTGTGACCTGCTTTATGAGTCCTGCTGCTACACAACTTGGGGTCCACTTAGAGGCACACCATGCTGCTCTGAATTATGCCCCAAAGCCCCATCCCCCGGATGCATCCATAAACATTTCCAGCTCCAGAATGTCCACTGTCACAGGCCACATTGAGACTCCATTAAAGTGGGAGATCATGATTTACCAGACCTCAAGGTCTTCTCTGTAGCTTTCCATCATGTGTATCTGGTGGTGAGGTTTCTGGGTGCCGGACACTAACTTTGCCATAAAGAAATGTAGAATTTGCTGGCAGATACAGACTGCTTGGCCCTCCTAGTGCCCATTTTTCCTTGCCTACAGTATCACTGCAGATCCTATTTGACCTCTGGCCCATTCACCCTGCCTTGCCTTTCTCTATGATTCCCTTATGCTTATCCTATGCATTCTTGTACCCCACCACTGTTTTTCACCCCCCACCTCTGCTGGAAAACTGTTCCAGGAATCCATCACTGTTTCTGTGAAGAAGTACTTCCTCACATCTCTCCTGAATCTACCCCCTCCAGCTTCTTATGATGCCTCCTTGTCATTGAACACTTTTTGTATGAAAAATACTTCCATCTTGTACCTTGTTCATCCCTGTGATGTATTTAAAGGTCTCTATCATACCCCACTCCTCTCTTCCAGGGTGTGCATATTTAGGTTCTTTACTCTTTCCAGGGATAAGGAAACTAGGGACAGTTGAGGACCAATGGGAAAAATTAAAAGAGGGCATTGAAAAAGCTATGAACCTCTGTGTCAGGCAGGTTAGCAAGGACAAAAGAAAAAAGAGGCCACTGTGGTACTCTAGGGAGGTAGCAGAAAAAGTAAGAGCAAAAAAATATAAATTTTAGGAAGTATAAAATACAGACAGAGGAGGATAAGGAGGTTTATCAGGAGAAACAAAGGAGTGCAGAAATGCAAACAGAGGAGAGTATTGCCAGATCAGGTAGTATTGCCAGGTAGATCATTTCAAACCAACCTTGTAGAGTTCCACGAATAGGTAACATTGGAACTGGACAGGGGGAAGCCTGTGGATGTAATATTCTTGGACTTCAGAAAGGTGTTTGCCTCGGTCCCCCATAATGGGCTGGTGGAGAAACTGACGGAGTTGGGAGTGTGCCCTTTGATGGTCAGATGGATAGGAAACTGGCTAGTTGGACACACACAGAGAGTGGTGATCGGTGGGGAGCCCTCGAACCCTAGAGAGGTAGGTAGTGGAGTTCCACAAGGCTGATCCTGGGGCCAATCCTGTTTAATGCATACATATCTGACAGCAGGGTTGGTATAGGGTGTGAGATGAGTCTCTTCGTTGATGATTCCAAGGTGGGAGCAGTAGTTGAGGGGGAAGAGGTGACGTTGGCCCTACAAGGGGATCTGGACACCCTGGAAAGTTGGGCTCTCTCAGTGAAGTTAAATTTCAATACAACCAAATGAAAGGCGTTACATCTTGGTTGGGGAAACCCCAAACACAGGTACACCCTGGGGGTGGTGGTGTTGGAAGCCTTGTCTGGGGAAAAAGACCTAGGGGTCATAGTGGATGCATGTATAAATAACTCTGAGCAGTGCAGGAGAGCAGCTAGCAAAGCAAACAAGATGTTGAGATGCATTGTAAGGGGGATCACCTCTAGGAGCAGGGAAGTGATTCTGCTGCTGTACAATGGGCTGGTGAGGCCACACCTCGAGTACTATGTACAGTACTGGAGACCACACTTAAAGATGGACATACAGCTCCTGGAGAGGGTACCGAGGAGGGCTACCAGGATGATTCGAGGACTGGGGGAGTTGACGTACTAGGACAGACTTGAGGAGCTCAGCCTATATACATTGATACATTGGAGGAGAGGAGAAATGGGGGAACATGATTGAGGTCTTCAAGTACCTCAAGGGATTAAATAGGGTAAACATGGAGGGGGATCTTTAGACTAAAGGAGGGAGGTATCACCAGAGGGCATGGTTTAAAGTTGGAAGGAGGAAGGATCGGGGGGAAAGAGGAGGAGGTTTTTCATGGAGAGGGTGGTGGATTCTTGGAATGCACTGCCTGGTGAGCTGGTCCAGATTTCCAATGTGGAGGGCTTCAGGAGAGGATGGGACAGATACAGAAAGGGGCATCAGAACACAAGGGGGGGAGCACCTCAGTTCCCAACAGGGGATCTGAGGTTCGAGCAGACTCTATAGACCATAATGCATAATCACTGGCAATTAGTATGTTAATCAGTGAAAAAAGGGGACAAGACATTTATTAGATACATAAGCAAAAAAAGAAAGACCAAGAGAGGCACCAAAAGGCTGAAAGGGGAAGGAGAGGCTTACATGGAAGAGGACTGCTAAAAAGCAGACATACTGAACAAATACTTCAGTATTTATGAAGGAGGGATAGGTAGTGGGCCTATGATAAAAGACAATGGCATTAAGAGATGGGAGGGGGACTCTAGCCCCATTATGGAGGAAAGAGTCCTAAGGGAACTGTCACAGTTAAAAGTAGACAAGGCAATGGGACCAGATGGGGTACACCCCAGGTTATTGAGGAAGCTCAAGGAGGATCTGGCTGCTCCTCTGACAGCCCTTTTCAACCTGTCTCTAGAAACAGGAGCAGGAGACTGGAGGAGGGCTGATGTAGTCCCACACCACAAAAGTGGAAGCAAAGAGGAGGCAGGAAATTATAGGCCTGTCAGCCTGACTTTGGTAATGGGCAAAGTAATGGAACCACTATTGAAAGAAAGGATTGGGGAATACCTTGTTATCAGTGGACTACAGAATCCAAGGCAATATGATGGTTTCACAGGGGGAGGTCTTGCCACACAAATCTAATTGAGTTCTTTGATTGGGTAACCAAGGAAGTGGATCAGAGAGCAGTGGTTGACGTCGCCTACCTGTGTTTCAATAAGGCCTTCAGCACCATTCTACATAGAAGACTGGTGAGTAAGCTGAGAAGCCTGAGAGTGGGTGCAAAAAGAAGTAAGATGAGTATTGAGTTGGCTAGGTAATAGGAGTCAGAGGGGTAGTGGTAAATGAAGTCCACTGTGGAGAAGGTAAAGTGACTAGTGGGGTACCACAAGGGTCAGTACTAGACCCAGTCCCCTTCAATGTCTTTATTAGTGACATTACAGAAGGACTGGAAGGGAAGGTATGCCTATTTGCGGAACACACAAAAATCTTCAGAAGAGTTGACACACTGGGGGGGAGGGGGGAAGAAAGAGGGAAGATCTAAAAAAAGCTGGAAAAATGGTCATAAGCTTGACAAATCCTGCACTTGGAGCACTGAAACCCGAGGCAACGTACCAACTGGGAGGAGAGGTTTTAGCAGTCACAAAACAAGAAAGGGACCTGGGGGGTAATCATTACCAGTGACCTATAGGTAGCTAAACAGTGTGACAAGGCAGTGGGAAAGCTTAACAGGATGCTTGGATGCATAGGCAGTGGTATCACTAGCAGAAAGAGGGAGGTAATAATATCCCTGTATAGATCATTGGTGAGACCCCACCTCAAGTACTGTGTCCAGTTCTGGAGACCCCACCTTTGAAAGGACATTGAGAGGGCAGGGGTGGTACAGAAGAGGGCAACCAAAATGGTGCAGGGCCTGCACCAGGATCCCTACAAAGAAAGGCTTATGGAATTAAATATGTACTCCCAAGAAGGAAAGAGAGAAAGGGGGATATGATTGACACATTCAAATACCTCAAAGATATAAACAAGATACAGGAAGGGAGCATCTTCCAAAGACAAATATGCTCCAGGATAAGGGGTAACACTATGAAGTTGGAGGGGGGAGGCTGAGAGAAAATGTGAGGAAGTACTTCTTCATAGAAAGGGTACTGGATGCTTGGAACAGCCTCCAAACGGAGATCGTGGAGGCTAAAATGGCTACAGGGCTCAAGAATGCATGGGATTGACCCAGGGGGATCTTAGGAGTAAAGCAAGGGGGGTGAAAACCAGAGACTGAATAGGGTCTGCGGTGACACTGTAGGTAGGGAAAGTAGAGCAGACTAGGTGGGCCAGGAGGTTCTTATCTACCAACATCTTTCATGTTTCTATGCTTCTATGTTTCCTCATAGGGTTTCTGATGTAGACCCTGCACCATTTTAGTTGTCCTCCTCTGGACCTCTTCCACTCTGTCTATGTCCTCTTTGAGATATGACCTCCAGAACTGGACACAGAATTCTAGATGGGGTCTTATCAACAATCTATACAGAGGCAACACTACCTTCCTATGCTCCCCAGCATCCCACTTGCCCACTATCTGTATGCCACAATATTGTTGTCCCTATCAGGGGGACCTGGCAGGCAAAGTTCAGTTGCCCCCCCAGCTGCTGAAGCTCTATTGGGGTGCTTCTTTTGGCTACCATTCCATGACCCCGAAGATCCATAAGCAACTAGATCTTGTTTCAGGAATGGCAATATTTCTGTGCCTCTGCATCTATCTCAATGCCCAAAAATGACATTACATTGTTTGGGGCTTCTAACTTACCGGCTCCAATGGAACACTGAAACTGTGGCACAGATGTAAGGTTTCTGGTTTCTACCCATAAACTGGGGAGTGGTCTTGACCCATGAAAAAGAAATCATCCAGACAATGCATGAACCCATGTGCTCTGACTTCTTTGGTAGCTACATTGTGTAAAAATATGCTAAAGTATTCAAACACTGCACAAGGCACTGAACAGTCCATAGGTAAGCAATTATCAATATAATATTGCCCCTCTAATTTCATCCCCAAAAGGTCTCAGTCAGCCGGGTGGATGGAAAGCAGTTAGAATGCTGACTCAGTTTGTCCATGGGCGCTCCTGAACTTGCTGTGAGCACCACCTCAACCACTCTGTCAAATGATGCGTACTGGACTGCTGTGTAGTGTGGATCAATGTGGTCATTCATCAAGTCATCATCAGGCCATTACTGGTGACTGATCATATGTTACTTGCCTAGAATGTTTTTGGCTCACAATGCCAATACAGGGAAACCTGCAGACCAGGGACTAGTGAGGATAAGCAAGGGTCACTAATCCTTCCTAAGCTCAGTTCTTTATAAAGCTTTTTCCAGACAACCTGCAGCCAGTCCCTGGCTGATTTCAGGTTGTCAGCTTTGTAGCCCAGCCAAGGGCCCTCATACAGGATCCTGAAGTCCACTGTGAATCCATCTACCAGCTGGGTGGCCACCCTACAGTCTGGGTACTGCTCAAGCCAGGACCTAAGTTGGTCCACTCTTAAGGGAGTGAGCAGGTTTGCTGTAATTTAACTTGGCTTGCTTCCTCCAAAAGGGCTGGTCCTCTCCTTGTGGGGGCTTGCCAAGTGTGTACTGGCGGAAGGTATACCACTGGCCTCAGGCAAAGCAGTTGAGCCAAAACCTGCATTGGTTCCTACTGCAAATTCCTTTGTTGAACTCAAAATATTTATTTATTTATTTATTGATACTAGAATTAAAAACTTTGGAGCTATACTTTCATTTACAGAGGTTCCGCATCATACAGTAAACAGTAAATGCAAAAACGTACAGACAAACAAATAGCAGAGATTTCAATACATTAATTGCAGAGAAGATTAAAACATTTGAACAGATAGAATAAATAAAGTATGAGTAGGTGCATAAAAAACATGGTACTATATCAGTATGTACAGTAAGAGATAGTAGAGTTCATAATAACAATTTAAGAACTAAATCAGGTAGGCTTGGCACGGGCTGTTTTTCTAAAGCATTGTCATGGAACTGGGGGGGGTTAAAGGTGCAACTATAGAGTAGCGTTACTTAAATACACTTAATTGGGAAAACACTCAGCTCTGATCTCTGGAACTGGGTACTCTGATTGGTAGTCCACTATCTGTATGGGTAATCCACCCTGTGCATGACTTCTACCAGAAGAGGTATGTCCAGGATACCCCAGTCCTTAGATGGGTTGCACTGTGTGGTGCTAGAATTCCATGTCATATTCCAGCCAGCTGCCCCCCAATATGCCTGTGGGCACACATTATCTTATTTAAATAGTTGAATAGGTTGACACTTTTTGGGGAGCTTCCTGACAAATTTTGCGGAAAAAACTAAATCCCACCAACCAGTTGTCAAATGGCCTGTCAACCTTAACCTTTTTTTTGTCAAACTCTTTTTTTATCCTTGTTTTCCTCTGGCTCTTTAATCTGCTTCAAAGATGAAAACATTTCACTCATGCACTCAAATCTGCTTGTGGACCTTGTCCGGCAGATGTAAACCCAGTGGCTGGCATACACTGATGTAGTGTCCTGAGAGAGGCTCCACTGTTGTCAGTGATGCCTCACTCACTCCTACCCCTGCTGCTGCCTGTACCCCAGGCATCCCTTGCAGCTGGACTTGCACTGCCACTGCGAGACCTGCCATTGCCTGCAGTGCTGTATCCAGCTTCTGGGCTGGACAGAAAGGCCCAGCTGCAGGCTCTTTTGGGGGAAGGAAAGGCAGCTGTACAAGATCAACCCTTATGGACTGGTTGGGCATTTGGAAATCCCCTACCACCCTCACATCTAGCTCAGCATCTTTTTGCCCAGACACACTTTTCCTTCTTGTGTTGGTAGAGAATTGAGTTGTTGAAGGAGTCACTGGAAGGGCTTCCACAAATACTCTCACCACCATCTTCCTGAATTCCTCAACAGAAAACACATTATCCCCTATGCTTGCCTGTTTTTTTCACTACCTTGCTCGGGGGTGCTGGCTTCTTTTCTGGCCACTTCTGCTTTCTAGATACTGGATTTTCCTTAGGCAGTGGGGTACCCGCCAAACAAGCATTGAGCCAGACTTGGCCTTTCATCATGTACATGGCCCTCAATCAGGCTTCCAGTGATGTGGCTACTGCCACCTTGCCAGATTTTTTTTTCTAGTTTGCCTGACATTCTTGAACTGTGACAGCCAAAATGATAAGAAACTACTTCCCTCAAAAGGAAAACAATATTAATATAATTGCCATGACCTCTACTCACCATCTGCATATGTGAATCTGGGCTCCTGGGGGAAGAGCTTTGGCACGGCAGCCTGACATTCTACTAATCCTCCCCTCTAGTCATCCAGTCATTTTTATTTTTGCCCCCCTGCTATGAGGGACCTGCCGGCCTTTTCCTGAAGGTGCAAGATCTTAGTGGGAGGTGAGGCTTGCTCCATGAGCTAGCAGCTGCCCCATGACCCTGTAACAACCCAGTGAAAATCCAACTTGCTTGGAATACATAAATGTGAATCCTCATGCCTGCAGCCTACATGGTGACAAAGCTGAACAGGCATTATCCTTATAACAATAGTTTTCACTAAAATTCCAGCAAATGGTATTGAAATAATTGTAGAAATATAACTTACAATGCCTTTTGGATACCCTGGGGTTACGTGTGCATTGCATGCAGAACCCCTACTCCAAATGGTTGCTAGTTACCATGATTGATGATTGCCCACCTCCAAGTTTCAGTATAACCTATTTACTATGACATTCTAGTTACAGTTACATTTATTACTTATACAGACATAAAGGACATGGAATATCTTTACAAAAAGCTAGCATTTTAAGCAGTTCTGCTCAAGAAAGGCTGCTATTAAGCACAGGCACCACCTTTCAATACGCAGCCTCACTTCTGGCCTAGGAGGCAACCCCCTTGGCAGTTACACTGAGACCTGAGACCCCATTCACTGTGCATTCCAGCTTCCATCACACTTAACCCAGGCCATATGCAGAATCTGGCAAAATGACACAGTAACTTGATGGCAAAATTAGCAATTGCAACTGGAGGGCAGGAATGGTGATTGTGCCACTCACATTCCAGCCAGCTGCTGAACTCGAATCTGACACATGAAAAACCCACAATGGTAGGTGACCTGCTCTCTTGTAGTGGCAAAAACAAGCAAACTGGTATTCAAGGGACAGAATAAGGCTACTTACAGCAGATATACATCTTGTGCATGCATAATATGGAAAATGTGGCATGAACTGAATCTGTTCCCTCACTAGCCTAGATCAGCTCTATATGTATTTGCTACAGTGCCCCTCATGTGAAACAGACCATAGAGAGGGTGGGACATGCCCCAACCAGGCAGAAGTCACTGGTATGAGCCATGCGGTAGGTGCAGTGTTTGAGCCCCAACCCTCTGTGCAGCAGGTGGCTCAGTGTGACTTCCCCAAACTATCCCTCTACTGCCTGTTACTAGCAGTTTTGGTTTTGCCTTCTGTCTGTGCTGGCTGTGCAGGTATCCCAGACTGCACCAGTCGGCGGCTGGAGCATCCCCCTGCATAAGCACACTAGCACACTAGTTGGGCATTGTTTATAAGGGTGCTATGCACAACAATCTGAAACCAACTTGCCAATAGGGGGACCAGGAGTGTTCCCCTTTTGAATACAATTCTCTAGCAAATGCTGGTCATCAAGAGAAGAATATCAGAACACCTAGACATGGATGCCAAGCAGAAATGAACAATCATCAAGCAGGGACTGGCAGAGGCCACTAGCTCATGTACAAAGAGCCAAAGCAAAAAAGTCAAGATCGACAAACCAAGCTGACTGAGCAGGGAGGTAGTGGAAAGGGTGAGGGAAAAGAGAGCTGCCTTTAGAAGTTATAAGAGATCCAACTGAGAGGAAGATAGGAAGGAATGCATGAAGAAATCCAAGGAGGTGAGTAGAGTAGTAAGGGCAGCCAAGGCTTCAAGGAAACTGAGGCTCGCACAGGGTATCAGAGAAGGGGGAATTGATTTCTTCTGATATATAAGGGAGAGAAGTGGTATGGATCAGATTGTAAGGATCAAGAAAGATGGAGGGTGGGCAGAAAAAGGGACAGAGCAGACAGAAGCACTCAATGAGTACTTCTTTTTGGTGTTTACCAGGGAGAAGGATGGGCCTATGCCCCAGGGGAATAATGGGGTGGGTACAGGGGGAGAGGGGGGTATGGATGGGCTGATCCCAGTGGACAGAGTGTTGGAGAGCCTTAGGTCCCTGTGGGTGGGTAAGGCACCAGGGCCAGATGGAGTGCATCCAAGGATCCTGAAGGAGTTCACAGAAATCCTGGCAAGACCACTGTCAAACTTGTTCAACACCTCATTGGGTACTGGGTGCATGCCCAAGGACTGGTGGATGGCGCATGTGGTCGAAAGTCAAGTAATTGTCATGGTTGTGCCACAGCAGTAAAAGTTGGCAGTCAGCAACACCTATGCAACCACATTGACCACAATCACTCACCAGATGCTAATGATGCCCCAACTGCAACAGCTATGGCATCATTGAAGCAGCAGGCCCTCAGTACTCATGATACCTCCGCATTGGTCTGGCAACAATACATGGGACAGAACCTAAATTTAGCCTTAAGATGCGCCATTTGGTAGCAGTAGCTTTTCTTCCACTTGATGAGATACCTGCTGTTTTCCTCAACCTAAAATAGGAAATGCCTGCCTCAAGCAGTGATATGATTGAGTAGTTTGAGGAAAACTGTATATTGAGGAGAATAAGACAACAAATGAGGAACAACACCACCATCAGCGGTTTCCCCACTGTTTCCCCTTTAGTTTTGGTCAGTGCATGCCCAGATGGTCAGCACATCCTAAGGACACAGAATAATGTGGAGGCTTGGCACAAGCAACTTAGCTTATTGATTGATAGTGCTAATGTGGAAATAAATTGGATTGGTTGAAGAGCTTAAAATAGAGCAGCTTATCACTGAGAGCACTATTAAAAAAATTAATAAGGACTTCTGAAATCTCCGCTGAAGAAAAGGTAAGCATTGAGAGAAGAGAACATTTTTAACATCATTAGTGATAGAGAAAAAAGGTCAGCAAAGGATTATATTTGTGGAATCACCCACAACATGACCCTCTGAATGACTGATCGAACAACGAGATTTTTACACTTTCATTTGTTCCTGTTTGCGGTGTTACAACAACATTGCTAAGGTTAGCAAGTTTATCAGCATTCTAAGCACAGCTCCCATTTTAAACTGAAGATGCCCATCAAGTCACCTGACTGCCACTGTAAGGTTGGGAACCTGTTTACTGTGGAGTATACTGACCATGGTACATTGCTAAGGTAAACTTTGGACAGTTCAATGTTAAACCCAGTCTGTAAAGGATGTAATTTGTTTTCCTGACCAAGGTAGTACTGACGTCGCAAGGTAGTAGCAAGTAATCCTGTGGCTTACCGTCAAGTTGTTTGTTTACAAAGTTTGACCACAATATTGGGATTACAAGTGTTGGCAAACTGTGTGTTGGGCTCCCAAACATGATGAGAATTCGGAGCTGGGTTTTTGTATGTCAGGCTTCTAAGTTTCGGGATTTCATATGAATCCCCTACTGGTTGGGGAAGTTCAGTTATCCACTACAGTGGAGGAAAAGGATCTTGGAGTACTAGTAACAGGGTACATGAACCACTCGGCACAATGTAGGAGGGAAGCAGCAAAGGTGAATAAATGATGGGGTACATTGCTAGGGGAATCACCTCTAGGAGAGAGGAAGTCATCCTGCCCCTGTACAGGTCCCTGATGAGGCCACATTTGGAGTACTGTGTGCAATTCTGGAGCCCCTATTTGAAAAGGGACATCAGGCTACTGGAGAAGGTCCAGCACAGGGTGAAGATGATTCATGGACTTGGAGAAAAACCATATGAGGAGAGACTGAGGGATCTCAATATGTATTCCCTGGAGGATAGAAGGGAAAGAGGGGTTATAATTGAGATCTTCAAGAACTTAAAGGGCATGAACAGAGTTAATACTCAGGGTACTGTATGTTTAGATTAAAAAGAGGGATTGACACCAGGGGACACAGTCTCACAGTCTGAAACTGGTGGGAGGAAGATTCAGGAGGGAAATGAGGAGGCACTGTTTCACTGAAAAGTGGTGACAGGGCAGAATACACTGCCAGAGGAGGTGGTATCATTGAGGTCAGTGGGCAGCTTTAAGAGGTGGTGGGACAGGGTCAAAGGGAGGGTCAAAACTGAGTGGAGACTGGGGAGGAGGGAGACGGAGGTGGGAGGAAATAAATCGGAAGGGCAGGCAAGGGAAGGGGGGCAGCTGCAGTTTAATAGACTGTATGCTGCCCACACAAACAGACTTCATAGACCATAAGGTCTGTATCTGCTGGCACTTTCATATGTTTGTATGTTCATATGCTGGTTGCCTGGGTATCCCAGAGCCATGCCACATGGTGGCCAGAACACTCCCCTGCATAACCCAAACCGGGCCTAATTTTTTTTTGTTATTGTTTTATTGTTGTTTGATTATGCCTGACTGAGCAACTGTGCCATGGATCAAGCAGACCTTGGTTTCAGTGCATGCCCTGGCCACATGGTCCACACCGACCACCCTGTGCCCAGTGGCTTCTGCCACTTGGGTGTCCAGCATGCCAATGATCCCTTTTGGATACAATTCCCTAGTAACATAGAAACATAGAATTTCACAGCAGATAAGGACCGCTTGGCTCACCCACTCTGCCCATTTCCCTACCTGACGGACAAACTTCAGATTCTAGTTAATCAACAGCTTACTTCCTCCTACCCCCACTAGAATTGCCTTATGCCTGTCCCATGCATTCTTGAATTCTCCCACTGTTCCTGACTCCACAATCTCCTCAGGAAGGCTGTTCTATGCATCCACAACCCTCTCTGTGAAAAAATACTTTCTAACATTATCTCTGAGCCATCCCCCCTCTATCTTCAAATTGTTCCCCCTTGTTCTTGCACATTTCTTTTTCTGAAAAATACTACCCCCTTGTACTTTGTTAATTCCCTTCAGATACTTGAAAGATTCTGTCATGTCCCCCCTCTCCCTGTTTTCCTCAAGGGTATACATATTAAGCTGCTTTAGTCTCTCCTCGTATGTCTTCTGGTGCAGACCCTGCACCATTTTGGTTGCCCTCCTCTGAACAGCCTCCACTCTGTCTATGTCTTTGCGGAGATGGGGTCTCCAGAATTGCACGCAGTACTCTAGATGGGGTCTCACCAACTGTCTGTACAGAGGGATAACAACTTCTTGCTTTCTACTGCTGATGCCTCTCCTTATGCATCCCAGTATCCCCCAACCCTCCTTACTGCCTTCTCACATTGCTTGCCCACCTTTAGGTCATCTGATATAATTACTCCAAGGTCTTTTTTGATTTTTGTTGTTGTTATTATCTCACCCCCCCATTGTGTACTCTTCCCCTGGATTTTTGTTTCCCAGATGCATTACCTTGCACTTCTTTGCATTGAATCTGAGCTGCCATATATTTGACCAGTCCTCCAACCTTGCCAAGTCCCTTTTCATCCTTTCCACCCCACCTTGTGTATCTACCCTGTTGCAGATCTTTGTGTCATCTGCAAAGAGACATACTTTTCCTTCCAGGTGCTCTCCAATATCACCTATAAAGACATTAAAGAGGACCAGTTCCAGTACCAAACCCTGCAGTACCCTGCTAGTTATCCTCCTTTCTTCACTGTGGACTCTGTTTACTATTACCCTTTGTGTCCTGTTGTCCAGTCAATTTTTTATCCAGGCTACCACCTTGGGACCCACTCCAAGGCTGGCTAACTTGTATATTAATCTTTTGTGTGAGACTGTGTCAAATGCCTTGATAAACTCTAGGTAGGCCATATCCACAGCCCCTCCCAGGTCTACTACTTTGGTCACCCAGTCAAAGAAATCTATTAGGTTTGTCTGACATGACCGTCCTGCTGTGAAACCATGCTGCCTTAGGTCCTGTGCCCCACTGGCCTCTAGGTACTCAACAATTCTTTCCTTCAGAAGTGATTCCATCATTTTTCCCACCACTGGGGTCAAACTAACTGGTCTGTAGTTTCCTGCCTCTACCCTGCTCCCACTTTTGTGAAGTGGAATCACATCTGCCCTCCTCCAGTCCTCAGGTACCACCCAATCCTCCCAAGATTTGTTAATAGAAACGTAGATGAGTGCTGATCAGCAGGAGAAGAACACCAGGTCACCCTACTGCCATTTGCCACACAGTCCCGAAACAAACATTGAACAGCAACTAAGCTGCCCTAGACACTCGGCCGTGTGGTGATCTGTTAAGGGAGGTGTATGTATTAATGTAAATCTGCAGCTTCCATGACCAACGCCCAAAATAGCTGGCTGTGGCTGTAAACCCCTGATTTATCCACAGATGACGTAAACTAACTCAGAGACCCATGATCTGACTCTCCACCATCAACATTGTACCTGAATGAACAGCACCTAAGTAGCTTTCTCATTACCAGGACATGACAGGTTAAAGCTGAAATTTCCTTGTTTTTCTAACTAAATGTGTAACTGCATAGCAGGCTTTCAACAACTCGTACAGTTAAGCACCCCCAGCTATAACTAAGGAGCCCAGATGAAAACCTTACCAGTACTGAGGAAAAAGATGGCCTTCTGTAGTCCTGCTACCAAGTCCTAACATTTTCAGCTAGGAGAGAAGAGTGAGGAAGAGCTGCAGGCCACTGCTCTTTTATCCCTCTCCCTTCCCCTCCCTCCCCATCCAGCTGTCTGCACCCTATGGGCAGCCCCAGTGGTTTCTCCCCCAGCAGGTGGTGCCAGGGCACCTTTCTACCTCTGTGGCCAGAACCCTACCTGCCTATCAGGAGGTCAGGTGTCAGGGAAGGTGCCAAAGACAATGGGTCATTTGCTGCAAGGCTTTCTTTTCAGACTGTTTATCATCCCAGACTCATAAGATATGGAGCATTTCAGACTTTGTCCTGTTGAGCTATCTATGTCATAAATCATTATCTAAAGGTGCATTTCCTGTCAGCTAAAGGAATATCAAATTATTCTGATTTATAAAAGGGAGCCTTTTGGATAATCTTAATAATTTTTGCCCAATTTCTCTCCTTCCAATTATTTCTAAACTATTGTTGGGATTGTTTTTTAACCAGCTTTCTTGGCAGCTGAGGTCCCACTTGATAAGTCCATTATAGCTTTAGAACATGCGAAGCAAGCTGCAGGTCTGGCTTAGTGAATGTAATTATGCAGCTGCCTCATGAGTGGCCCATAGGGCCACTTGTAAAGTAAGCCATAGGTCTGGCACAGTGCACATCACTATGCAGCTGCTATTTAGAGTATTTTTATCGCAGGGTAAAGGGAGGTATTTTATCAAATCCCAGATACACTGTAACTGGGACAATCTTATATTGCAAATTTTAAATTATACACAGTTTAAAGTATATCCTATATTCTACCTAACTGGGATAGCCCTTTACTACAATTACAACACTCACTTCACTACAGTAAAACAATGAGGTGTTGACAGTATAGTGGGATGTAGGGGAAGTGTAGGGGTGAGGAATAGTGGTGAACAATGGAGTGCTCTGGGAGTTTGACTGCTGTCTCAGCTGTAGGAGGTTCCAGACCATGAGGGTAGAACTAGAAGCTGCAATGGTTGAATTACACCACTAGAGATCAGGTGCCACATAGGACACTTCTGCCATATCAACCTTGTGGGCCATATCAGACCATAGAAGGTGGCTGAATAGTAGTGGGGTGGGAAAGGAAAAAGGGGAAGGAAATCCTAAGCCTGAGGAACCAGGGCTGTGTACCAACCATAGCTTCACCCTGTTGCAACACGAGATACTGCAATCTCTGAGCAGGAAAGACAAGGGGGCTAGCACGCCCAGCAGACAACTTCTGCTGAAGAGCAGACTGGGGTAAGGTCAAGACCCAAAGGGGGCAAGAGCAAGGTGTACATAGTGTTGGACTTAACAGGGGTACTGGAATGGAAATGATGCTCACCCCCTGTGGTAAAGAGGTGGTCTGCTGTTGTGAAGGGGCAACAGCAAACAAACTTATTGCCAGGAGGCACATCACACACAAACAATTTCACAAATGAGGGGAGGTCTTGCTGTCCTCTCCCCACCGATGAACTCAGTAGGCTATTGCAATATTGCGGAAAAGAAAAAAGTGGGGCTTAGGGGGAACTGCTGGAAAATTATATTTAACAATGCAGAGTATGGGCATCAAAGGAGCAAATCTTCAGGCACTGAATATTACTTGGTGTCAAGAACAGAGATGTAGGCTACCTTGAATAATGACTTGGACATGACCATACCAGGATACATGCTATTCAGAAAGGACAGGACAAAGGGCAAGAGAGGAGGGCTAGTGCTATATGTTATGGAGGAGACTGAAGCAACTAAAATATATAGCCTAGGTGGGTGAGATGAATTGGAAACCCTATGGATACTTGCAGCAACAGAGAAGGGAAAACAAATCTGGATCGGGGTGGTCTACAGGCCACCGGGCCATAATCATAATATGCTTAGGACCCAATGAGGGAAGAGGCCTGATGCATCAAGTGCTCACCAACAGTGAAAAGGATCAGGGTGTAGTAGTCCTGTAATCACTTTGTTCCAGTGACTATAGGGCAATAGTGAAGTCCAGGTAGGACAGACAAAGGGGCAAAATGAATAAGTTTATGGGACTTCAAAAAAAGTGGCATTGGCAAAATGAGGGAAAAATTGGAGAAAAGCTTGAAGGACATAGTGAAGGTAGGGGGTACAGAAGAAAAGTGGGTAGCATTCAAAAGGGCAAAGACTGAAGCACCAGATAGCTCAATTCCAAAAGACATCTAAAGAAAAAAAGAGCTAAGGGGTCACTGCGGTCACTAAGGAAAGAGATGGACCACTACCAGAGTGTGGGGTTAGGAAAGGAGGGAGCAAAGACTCTGGGAGAATAGTCCAGATAATGGAAAATAGGGTATTAGAAAAGTTAGTAGGGGTGACAAGAAGTAAATCTATTGGACCTGACAGCTGACACCCAATGACAAAGACATTTTTAATAATAAAATAATAATAATAATAACTTTATTTTTAAGGCACCTTTCAGAATATCAAGGCGCCTAACACATTTAAAAGAACACATCAAATATCCAGATCATAAAATAGAAAAAAACAGATAATCCAATACAAAATTATTCATTCACCTAAAGCTTGAACCCACAGGTGTGTTTTTAAAGCTTGTTTGAATCTCTCCACGGTTGTGCACTCCCGTAACCGACGGGGTAGAGAGTTCCAGAGGGTTGGAGCCTCATGCATGAATGCCCAGGCCCCAGAAGACTTTAGACACACCCTCAGAATCTCTAGCAACCCCTCATCAGATAAGCGGAGCAATCGTCCAGGGCAGTAGGGGACCAGAAGCTCTTTCAGTTAATCTGGGCCTAGTCCGTGTAGGGCTTTAAAAGTCAGGAGACTGACTTTAAAGGTGATCCACCACTGTACCGGCAGCCAGTGCAGTCCACGCAGCACTGGCATAATATGACAGGATCTAGAAGTTCCCGTCAAAAGCCGGGCTGCAGTGTTCTGCACTA
Source organism: Neoceratodus forsteri (assembly GCA_016271365.2). Taxonomy (NCBI): domain Eukaryota; kingdom Metazoa; phylum Chordata; order Ceratodontiformes; family Ceratodontidae; genus Neoceratodus; species Neoceratodus forsteri. The sequence continues at coordinate 408,103,981 of CM028133.1, read as the reverse complement.
GCTGCAAGTGGTGGATTTCCACCCCACGTAGCCCTAGGTAAAGGGAGTTGCAGTAATCAAGGCACGAGGACACAAAGGTGTGTACCAGCGTAGGACGATCACTGGATGAAACAAGGTGCTTGATACTGGAGATATTCCTCAGATGGTAAAAAGAGGACTTGATGACGGCTAACACCTGCAAATGCAGAGTCAGCCCCTCATCAAAAATTACCCCCAGGTTTCGCACCCAGTCAGAGGTTGGGAGTGGTACGCCCCCAAGGAAAAGCCCTGAGGGTGAACCCACCCCTGGCCCCCCTATCCAGCGTGCCTGATACACAACCAACACCTCAGTCTTTTCCAAGTTCAACTTTAGCCAACTGGAATCCATCCACTCCTGGATTTCTGTGAGACAGCTATTAAAGGCTGAGAGAACTCCATCTTGGTCAGGTGCAAAAGAAAGGTAGAGCTGGGTATCATCAGCATAGCAGTGAAACCTCAGCCCATACCTTCTTACAATGTCTCCGAGGGGCAGCATGTACACTGCGAACAACATGGGGGACAGCACTGAGCCCTGAGGAACCCCTCAAGACAGAGAAACTGGGTCCGAGGAATAAATCCCAGACACCACTCTCTGAGTTCTTCCAGTGAGGTAAGATGTAAACCACCTGAGGACTGTACCTGACAATCCACAGTTGAACCTCAGATGGTCAAGCAGAACCCCATGGTCCACAGTGTCAAATGCTGATGAGAGATCTAGAAGAACCAAATGGAGTGTTTTTCCTTATCTCTAGCCATCAGGAGATCATTGAGCATGGGAACCAACTCTGTCTCAGTACTATGTCTCTTTCGAAATCTGGACTGAAGGGGTTCATAGATGTCATGGATGGTCAAATGGTTCTCCAGCTGCATAGTCACTACTTTCTCAATCACCTTCCCTAAAAAGGGAAGGTTAGAGATTGGTCTGTAATTTGCATGGTAGTCTGGGTCCAAAGAAACTTTCTTTAAGAGGGGTGTTACCACCAACTCCTTCAGGGAGCTAGGAAATTCGGTTCCATGTGATAATCACGACTTTAAAATAGCGATTGTCAAATGAGCACTGGAAATTCAGCGAATGCATTAATAGCGTCACTACATGACAGCTCCAATAAAGAATGGCTACTTCTGCTTATTTTGCGACTATTTCATCCCCGCAACCACCATGTTACTATTAGTCCCATGCAACCACCATGTTACTATCATATCCAAATCATAAAGGCGACTTCAGCATACTAACCAACCTAGCTAGCTAGCAACTTAAAATAACCAAGCAACCATCTGCACTTAGCAACCTAGCTAACTAGCAACCAAAAGTAACCAAGCAACCATCTGCACCTAGCAACTCGTAGCAATTAGCAACGCCTAGTAACTCAAGCTCTGGGCACTTTTGAATTTTCCTCCAAACAGCCTGTGCAAAGTGGAAAAAACACCCACGTAGCTGTGTTTCAGAGAAGACATTAAAGAACCCTTTCCAGGATGCCTTCTCATAATCCATCATCACAGTTGCTGGGCAGAAATCACCAACCAGTTCTTTTAGTTGATAAATCACTAACTCGTACGCAGCAGTATTCCGTGAGCACATTAACACATATGCTGCTGTTAATACTGCACCACTGTGAAGTGCATGCACTGTGTACAGTTGATTAAACAGCGGAAGATAAGACTTGAATGTACCATCGAGCATCCAGTCATTACAGTGGCGCAAGAATCTCATGTTGCCATCCTTGCCAAAAATGATACACCTATCTGCCTGTTGCCCACTGTCAAACAATAAGAAATTGTCACCTGTGCTGAGAGAAGTTAACTCGGGTGGGATTACTAAATCTCGTACAGTGCTAGGTGTTTCAGGGCACCCACACTTATGCTGCCTAATTCGCTGCACAGTTCTTTTTATTAGATTAATGTCAAGGAGCATTCCAGTCACTGCTTCATGAGTGGAAGCAGTACATTCCATAACATGTGAGGTGGATTCAATGGTGGTCCGTGCTCTACTGCAGATGTCTGCCATTGCATGGTGAACACTGGCCTCAGCAGCATCAGGTACACGATTATGATCTTTTACTTGTGCTACAACTGAGCCAGCTACCGTATGATGGTGCGCAAGACAGGAATATTTATGGGATTCGCTACAGTGCCAATAGATCTTGCCAGCTTTCTCCTTATATCGGCGGTACAGGTAGCCACAATACAGTGCCAGTGGCTTACCTTTCTGGCTGGTCACAAATTCAACTTGCATGTTTTCAGGCCAGCAAACCAACTGAAAAAGACTTGTCTGAAGTTATTTATGGATGGTAGCTAGGGGGAGCAGGTTGTGATGGGAACAGGAAGTGGAAGGAGACTTTGGGAATTTGGGAATGTCATGTAAACAGGGTTACAGGTATGTCACCATTATTTTTATACATAGCGCTGTTGAGTGTGGTAGCTATTTATTAGGGGTCACCGTCGTTTCATTCGCTATTTAGCAGTCGCTATTTTTGAGTTGCCGTTTTCTCATCACGATTATCACAGGATACCAGGAAACTCACCTGTTTCCAAGGAGCGCCAGACTATCTATGCTTGGACCAGACTGATAGAATCAATACAACCCAAGATCAGGGAAGTTGGTCCTGGATCCAAACTACAGCACATAGGGTGAGCACCCTGGATAATCCGCATGACACGCATGAACTCTGGTCAGTCAAAGGTACTCCAGAAAGCTGAGAAGTAGTGGCCTCAAGCCAATCCACAGCAATGCCCATAGAGTGTGCAGGTTGGAGTACCACCCTGATGTCAGCCACCTTAGATGCAAAGAACCGAGCAAGTTCATTGCATTGTATTTGTGAAAAAGCTTTTTGAACTTGTAGACAGGCGGGACTGCACAGTCTGTCTACCATTCAAAAAAGCTGAGCTGGTCGATTCTGAGTGGCCGAGATTTCCCCAGACAGGAACTCTGCCTTCTTACAGGTGATTGCAGATTGATAGACTTGATAATGATCCATCAATCTAAGGGGGTCGGCATCAAGGGTTGATTTCCACTAACAACGCTCTAACCTTCATCCTAATCACCGCATCTCCCTCAAAGTCCCATCAAACCATGGGGACCAAGGGCAAAGGGAGAGAGGATGAACACGGACAGGATCAATGACATCCAGGGCTGCCGAAACAGCCGAGTTATTAACCACCATGAAGGTCTCTGGATCAGTGCTTGCCATTAGGAGGGGTGATAGGTCAAGTACCGCTGCCAGGCCTTCAAAGCTTACATCTCATAAAGGGCAATATCTGACCATCTCCACAGGGGCAGGCCTAAGAAGGGGGGCACTAAAACTAAACCCCACGGTGTAGTGATCGGACCATCTGACTGGTTCCACCCCCAAATCAGAGGCCTCGATCCCCAGGAGGAAGACTAAGTCAAGAGAGTGACCATGTTTATGGGTAGCAGTGGTAACTATCTGTGTAAGGCCCAGAGATGTCATCAACTGGAGGAAGTGTTGTCCAAATTGTGAGAGTTCGTCACTGACCAAGGCATTGAAGTCACCCAGGACCATCAGCCTGAGTGACTCAAACGCCATGTCGACGACGAAGTCCACAACTTCCTGAAGGAACAGCTTCTCATCTCTGGGTGGACAGTAGGTGAGGGCAATCCTACAACCTACACTTGCTACCATGGTACACTCAAATGACTCAGCCTCCTCAACTGGTACTTTCGTGAGGTGAGGTTTTAATTGCTCAATAGCCACAGGGGTGGTCCCCAGGGACCGGAGGACAGTGACTGTAGTTTTACTACCTAAGAGTGGGGATAGGGATGAGACAGGGAGCTATAGGCCAGTCAGGTTGATGTCTATAGTGAGGAAAATATGGAATCTCTACCCAGTGAGGATCTGGTGGATGTCCTAGAAGAGACCAAGTTGCAGGACTCCAGACAGCATGGGATCACAAGTGGAAGGTCTTGCAAAACCAATCTGGATGAGTTCTTCAAACTGGTAACCACAGCAGCAGACAATGGCAAGCAGTTGTTATAGTATAAAAGGACTTCAGCAAGGCCTTTGGCTCAGTCCCTCCCAGGAGGCTGGTCAAAATGATTAGGGACATTGGGGTAAAGGAAAAAAAATGTCAAAATGGGTAGAGAGCTGGCTGAGGGTTATAATACAAAGGGCAGTAGTCAACAGGGAGTTTCCTGAGGTAAGGGAGGTAACAAATGAGATACATCAGGGGTCGGTACTAGAAGAGGTCCTCTTTAGTGTTGCTCGGATAGTATCCTAAAATTAGGATACAACCAGATACCAGTATTTTGTGCTGGATAGTGGATCCGGTCGGATAGTAGTGCTATCTGACCGTGGATCCAATAGTCCTGGATCCAGGTCAGATCCCCCGGATCCACAGTCTGATCCCTGGATCTGATGCGGGATCCAACTGCAGATCCCTGGATCCAAGATCAGATAGTGTGGGATCTGACCTGGGATCTGACTTCCAACTTGGTCAGATCCCAGGTCGGATACCAGGTCAGATACTGCCACTATCCGATGGATCACAATCAGATCCACAAAGGCACTATCCGAGCATTACTAGTCATCTTCATTATATTCACCTGTGACAAAGTTATCAAGGGTAAGATCTACTTGTTCACATACTACATGAAGATCTGCACAAGGATAGACATGGAGGAAGGGAGAAGTGAATTAATGGAGGATCTGGGCAGGTTAGAGAGCTGGTCAAAGATATGGCAGCTAAACTTCAATGCTAAACAATGTTAAGTAATTTACATTGGGAATAGGAACCCAGGGGCCAGATTTTCAAAAGTATTCAAAACATTACCTGGTGTGCAAATCGATTGGGCCTTGTTTTCTGAGGGTTTGCACCCATGTGCAAGATTCAAAGAGGGCTTTTGCATGCACTAACAGGGTTAGCGCATGCAAAAAACAAATAATTTATGCAATAGGCAAAAGAAGGGGTGGGGACAGGAATACCAGCACAGTGAAAATACTCCGCACATTTGTGCTATGCAAAAGCGTTAGCTCAGGTCACTTTGCACAGTACAAATACCCCCAAGAAGAAACCCAACTTACTCCTGGCAACCCTAGTGGCCAGCGGAGCAACTGCAGCCATCAACCACATTGGCAGTAGGGGAGCACTCTTGCTCCCTGGTGGCTAGTGGTCCTCCCCACCCTCTGATAGCCATCCTGGGAAAATAAAAAACATTTACCTGGTGTCTAGTGGTCCCCCCACCCTGCAATCGTTGTCCCCAGTATATAAAAACCTTTCCCTGGTGTACCGTGATTTCCCCCAATGATCACCAGCCCTGGTATACAAAAATATCTCCCTGGTGGCTAGTGATCCTCCCCACCCACTGATCAGCAGCCCCAGTATAAAAAAAATAACTCCCTGGTGCCCAGTGATCCCCACCACCCTCTGATTACCAGCCCTGTGAAATGAAAATCCTTTCTTTGGTTTCCAATGGTCTTCCTGCCCTCCGAGCACCAGCTCCGTAGGATGCCTCATATTCCCTGACATCTAGTGGTCTTCCCCCACCCTGTGATCCCCATGCCCATTCCAATGTACTTTGTCCCTGGCATCTAGCACCCCCAGACACTGCAGCACTAACCACTCACCCTGCCAACCCCCTGCACTTTGCAGTGCAGTTACAGGCTGCATATGGTGACCAAGCGCAGCCCTCTTCTCAACTTGGCCAACCACTGTATGCAATGACAGGAGCACATTATCTCTGGTACAGTAAAGGAAGCATGTACTATCTACTGTAGACAGTATGCATGTTTCCTTTACTGAATAGGGGATGCATGCTCCCTGTTATCGCATGCATTGCCCAGCTGAGGTAGTGAGAAGAGGGCTGTGCCAGTCACCATTGGGCTCCTGTGGAACTGGCACTGCAGGCAAGGGGGTTGGCAAGGTGGGTGATCACTGTCTGCAGTTCAGGGAGGCTGCTATATACCAGGGACAGAGTACATTGGTATGGGGATTGTGATCAGTGGGCAGGGGTGCCACTAGACACCAGGGGATATGAGATGGCCTACAGGGACAGTGATCAGAGAGTGGGGGGGCACTGGACACCAGGGAAAGAATTTTCATTTCATAAAGAGGGCAATCATAGGGTGCAGGTAACACTGGACACCAAGGAAAGTATGCATTTCACGTGCCTGGTAATCAATGGTGGGAACAACTGGACACCAGGGAAAGTGGTGGTGCTAGATAGTACTAAGAAAGAAAAGAATTTAAGGGTGATGATACTGAATACCCTGCAAATGTCTGCAAACTGCAACATTGCAGTGTGTAAAGCAAACAGAAAGCTGCAATGGATAAAGAGTTGGGTAAGCAGCAGAAGTCGGGTGGTGACAGAAATGTGGCTCATGGAAAACCACGAATGGGACATGGCTATACCCAGATACAATCTGTTCAGAAAGGACAGGCAGGGACAAAGAGGGGGAGGAGTAGCCATTTACAGTTGAGAAGACATAAAAGCCACAGAGGTGCAGAGTCACCCTGGAGACATTGTCACTGTGGCTTATGGGGGAATTTAAGAAAGCAATCCAGGCAGTCACTGACCAATGCACAAGAAGGGTTATCAAAGTGAAAAGAAAATGCAACCCCTTATGGTTTTCAAAGGAAGTGGCTAAAATAGTGAAAGAAAAGCAGAAGGCATTCAAGCTATACCAGGGAACAAACAAGAAAGAAGACTGGGTGTCATTCAAGGAGAAAATGAAAGAAGCCAGCAAAAAAATGAGGCAGGGAAAAGCACAGACAGAAGCAAATATAGCAGAGAGGGCAAAGAGAGGAGACAAATCCTTCTTTAGATACATCCAGGAAAGAAAGAAGGCAAAAGGGGGTATAGTCAAGATTACAACTCGGGAAGGGACAACAACAGAAGATGACCCAGAAAAAGTAGAAATCCTGAACAAGTACTTCTGCCCGGTATTTACTGAGGAGGACACAGGTGATGGCCCCGAAATGGCAAAATACAACACCCCTGGACAGGGGGTTGTTACTAGCCCCTTCACGGAGACCGAAGTACTGGACGCACTAAATAAACTGCAAGTTGACAAGGCCATGGAGCCAGACAAAATGCACCCCAGGATCTTAAAAAAACTGAGATTAGAGTTGCCTGCCCCACTGGTTAAACTATTTACCAAATCTCTAAAGAGTGGGGATGTACCTGAAGATTGGAAAAGGGCAATTATGGTCCTGCTTCACAAATCGGGTAGCAGGGAGGACTCCAGAAATTACATACTGGTAAGCCTCACATCCATAGTGGGGAAGTTAATGGAGGTACTTCTCAAACAGAGGCTCACGGCATTCCTGGAGGCTAGCAGCCATCAGGACCCCAAGCAGCACAGTTTCACAGTGGGTAGGTCATGCCAGACAAACCTGATTGAGTTTTTTGACTGTGTTACAAAGGTTATAGAAGACAGTGTTGCGGTAGATGTGATCTAATTCGACTTTAACAAGGCCTTCGACTCGGTTCCACACAGAAGGCTGGTAATGAAGCTAGACCACACAGGAGTTGGATCAGAAGTAGTTAGATGGGTTGAAAACTGGTTACAGGGAAGAATCCAGAAAGTGTAAGTAAATAGAGCACTGTCATCAGAAGGTAGTGTAACCAGCGGTGTGCCCCAGGTTCAGTACTGGGGCCCCTGCTCTTCAATACTTTCTTATCGGACATAGCTAATGAACTATAGAGAAAGGTATGTCTGTTCACAGATGACACCAAAATATGCAACAAGGTTGACACCCAGCAGGGAGTGGGCAAGATGGAAGCTGACCTCAAGAAACTGGAAGAATGGTCTGGAGCATGGCAGTTGAGATTCAACGCCAACAAGTGCAAAGTCATGCACATAGGAAAAAGAAATCCAAATAAGGCATATTACCTTGAAGGGGAAAGACAAGCTGCCTCCACTCAAGAGCATGATTTGGGAATCATTATCTCAGACAACTTGAAGGTAGGTAAACGGTGCGAGAAGGCAGCATTAAAGGCCAGTGGTATGCTGGGATGCACTGGGAGGGGAATCACAAGCAGGAAGAGGAAAGTGATCCTGCCACTGTACAGATCACTGGTTAGGCCTCACCTAGATTACAGCATCCAGTTCTGGAGGCTCCACCTCAAAAAAGACATTAACTGAGTGGACACGGTGCAGAGAAGGGCAACAAAAATGATTCAGACACTGCACAAGATGTCCTACGGGTATAGACTGAAAGAACTGAATATGTACTCACTGGAACAGAGAAGAGAGAGGTGTGACATGATCGAAATATTCAAGTACATAAAAGGCATAAACCAGGTGCAGAAAGTCAATCTCTTCCAATTTAAGAAGGGCAGCAGATTTACAGTGGCAGAGCTGGGGGGGCCTGGGGGGGCAATTACCCCTGCTGACTGCCCCAGTGTGAGTAGTGGCACCCACCCACCATCTTTATTCACTGTTTAGTGCCCATTGTGGAGCCTGTGATTGACTGAATGCCCCCCCCAGCTCCCAAACACCCCTAAACCTGGCTCCGCCACTGCAGCAGAACCGGGGAACATGATCTAAGGCTGTAAGGAGGGGAGTTCTCCACCAACACCAGTAAGTTTTTCTTCAAAGAAAGAGTGGTGGATGCCTGGAACAGCCTGCCTGCAGAGGTGGTGGGGGCAAGCACAGTGATATGTTTCAAGAATGCTTGGGATAGATACAAGGGATCCCTCAAACCAAAGGGCAGTTAGAAGGCTAGGCTAAAAGACAATGGGCAGACTAGATGGACCTGGTGGTCTCCTTCTGATGTCAACTTCTATCTTTCTGTGTTTCTATGATCCTACCACTGTACATGTTACTGGTGCAGATACCCATGGAAATAATAATTATAACAACATCAATTGGACTGGTACTAAATGTCCTGAACCAAAAAAGCATGTTAGCAATGGAATAGTAGTAGAGTTTCGGAAAGAACTGGCAGGAGTTTTCATACAGATACAGAACGTTTTGCCATATGTGCCAGGAGACTGCCAGCTGCTGAAGCAGCATGCAAGGAGGGGGAGGCATACTCCTCAAATATAAGCTCAGAAGCTGAGGCAGCGAATACTAATAGAGATGGTGGTGACAGTGGGGACTGGCAATGGGATAGCCCTGGCTGTGGCCCACCTAATGACAGCACTTCCAGTTCTTCTGAATCTTGTGATGATGAGGTCAGTAGTGTCGATGAGGGGGTAAGAGAGGATGTCACTGTAAGGCATGAGAGGCAAGTGCATAAAAAAAAATCATATGCTGCTATACATTAGAAACAGAAGATGAGTATGAGTGAGAACAATTCATCTCAACAAGGAAATGGCAGTGTAGGAATTCCTCCAGGTCCCTTGATTGTACAAGGAATAGCACCAGCCACAGTTGTACAAACCAAACAAGGTAAATCTTTACTGTGAAATTTATTTTATATTAGAAAATGGGCTTTTTATTTCCTGGGCTCTGATTGACTGGTACTCATTCCAGAGGGGTACATTAACTTTCAATAGATGCCCAGGAAATAAAAAGTTCCAGCCTGCAATGCCCTATAATATCAAACTGGTATCCTCGTGCCAGTTTGAAATTCAAACTTCAGTAGCCGCCATTTGTTTTTCTGCTCCTGACAGAGCGAGTGAGAGCCCCCGCCTTCAGTCATTAGACCAGACACTATATCCACTAACTTAAAAAACTGCACCAGTGTACAAAAAACGAACATAAAAATAACATTTTTTTGTCACTTTACAATGCCAGACCCGACTCTAGCACTACCAGGACTCTCGACCTCTGATCCCATGCCCGGTCTCAGAACTGCCACTAGCCAGCAGTGCCACTCCATCTACGGGGCCAATTATATAGAAGTCCCACTCTTGTCCTCAGTGACACCGCCCAATGCCGCATTTTTCTATTAAATACAAGCCCTTGGGAGTACATAAAAAAAAACAAGATGAAACAAATCTACCTGTTTTATACAGGCTTACTTTCCCTGTTGCTGCCTGGTCCCCCAACCACACTCGATGTGCTGGTCCCTTCTGAGTAGCTCCATACTTCAGCGCCCACCCACTACACTCAGTCCCAGTCCCTAGGGCAGGCAGCGAGAAACAGAAAACAGACAAAAACAAAGCCATTACTTCCAATCTCTGGGGCAGGCAGTGAGGATCAGAAGTACGCTATAAAAATCCCATTCTAGTCCCCAGAGCAGGCAGCAGGCACCTGAAAAAATTGCGAATCACTGTCTAATTACTCTTTCAGTCCCAGTCATCAGGGCAGGCAGCATGGACCAGGAAACTGTAAACAAAAACAAAAACAAAAAAAAACACAGCGGTGATCGGAAGTTCTAATTGGGGGGGGGGGGTAGCTGCAACAAAGGACAAAAAACAGTTCCCCCTAGTGACGATTACCGGACAAACTATTACCAGCAGTACAAGGACTACTTTACCAAAACACGGACTAAAAAAATGCAATCATAGTCATTTTTTATAGCATTGCTAGTTTTTTTGTAATCCTATAAAAAATGACACATATCCCATTTTCTAAGGGCACTAATACCCTCCAGGGTGGGAGGTAATGGACAATACCAGACCTTCCAGGGGCTATAAGGCGATCCACCTGACAATGGGTCTCATTATGCCCCTGGGAGGTCCGGTATTGCCCAATACTGCCCACCCTGTTAGGAATTATTGCTTAGTTAACCCTGCAGACAACTCTGAAGCTGTATGCAGTCTGTGCAAAAAGAGAGTCAGTCGTGGTGGCAATCCGGCAAATTCTGGAGCGTTAGTAGTAATGGTGTGACAAGCAAAGGCAAAACACCCAGCTGAGTGGGGCAGGGCAAGGGCCAGTGCGTGAGGTAGTGGAGGAGGTGTTGGTGGTGACCATGGTGACAAGGAACTGGTAGCAGAAAGTGACATTGAATCACTTCTTGTGTCCTTGCAGTCTTCCCAGAAAAACAGATTGTTTTCTGACACCATCAAGTACAGGAAAATCCCAAAGTAGTACTCCATGTGAAAAAGGCATGAAAAGTACATTCCCCCCCAAATTAAAAACATCTTATTCTTGTCAACTAACCGGGGACGCCATTTCAGATTTCAACAGGTGGGGGGAACAACAGCTGCTCAGAGGGGCTGTGGGGGAGGGGCCATGGGCTGAGTGGGGGTGGGGCCAGGAACTGAGTGGGGGCAGGGCCAGTTGCTGAATGGGGCAGGGTCAGGGGCACGTAGGCCATGGCCACCACAAGCTAAGCTGGACTGGAACAGATCTGTCTCTCCTTTTATAATGTGGCCAGCTCAGCCCCTCCCATCCACTACACCATGTGTGGGTTCTTATTCCCTAAGTGAACCATCTTGAAATTATTGATGCTGAATCTCAACTGCTTGACCTTTCACCACATCAAACCTTCCTAGATCCATCTGAAGCTCTCTCACCACGTTCTTACTGTCCACCCTGCTGCAGAGGTCTGTGTCATCAGCAGAGACACATCTTACCCTGGATGCCTTCCCCTGTGTCACTAATGAACATATTAAATAGGACTGGTCTCAAGATGGATACCTGTGGCTCTGAGACCTATCTCTTCTATCTACTTGAAGTGTCTGTTAGTAAAATTATCCAAGTTATCATCAGCTCATGCTCTGAAGTCCCCAACACCAAACATATTAGGCACTCCTGAGGCAAGCAGCAGCAACCTCTCAGCAAATTGCTGCAGAAAGTCCTACTAGTACACATTCAGGAAACTACAGCAAGACTGTCCTGCAGCTGAGATCAGACCACTCCAGAGAGGGGAACCCTTTAACAGACCCCACTTGCTTCCATTAAGGCACTATGAATCCCAGTTCAGACCTAAAGAATAAGGCCATCCCCCTCTCTAACACCCCAGTCGCAGGTAGTGCACCTCTGGAAATACGGTCAAAACCATACCAGCTACAAACTGGCCCAGCAGCAGACTCACTGAGCCAGGTTTCTGTAGTACACACCAGATCTGTGTCAGCATCAGAGACCGCATCCCTCATTATAGATGTGTTATTAAGCACTGACCTGGCAGTCCTTTGAATATTCATATCCAACATTGATCTCACCCCGATGCCTTGTCTTGGTTCTCTGACTACTTGTCTGGAAGAACGCAAAAGTCCAGATAGCTAATGCCCTCTCCTCCTCCTCTCTCCCTGTCCAGTTTGGAGTCCTGCAGGGCTCCATACTCGGACCTCTTCTCTTCAGCCTTTTCCTGAACACCTTCCCTTCCTCCTGCTCTGGCCAACTTCTACTCTATGCAGATGATGCAGTTCTGTTCACATCACAGTCCGCCCCTTCTCTACACCAATTCTCTCTGAAAAAATCTTTCTCAGACACTGAAGCCTGGTTTAATGAGCATCACCTTGTTCTTAACTACAAAAAGACTAAAGTTATGCTATTCTCCAATCCTCAAAGCAGGCATAAGAACTCCACCCTATTTATTCTTAATAACTAGCTACTGCCCCTTGAACAGGTTACATCCTTTAAGTACCTTGGCATCTTCTTGGACTTCACACTTAACTTCCACTATCACATATATCACCTCTGTACAGCCATGAATACCCAGATTGGCTTACTCTATCGTATCAAACACTGCCTCAACCCTTTTTCCCTCCGTCTTGCAGTCTCCTCTTCCATCCTCACCCTTGTTGACTACAGTATCACAGTCTATGGGGCTGCTGACACCACATCCCTCCATAGACTGTGGATCACCCTAAACAAAGCCTGCTGACTTGTTCTAGGGTGTGACCGTACCACCCATACCTGTACCCTCTACCAACAGTCCAACTGGCTGAACCTTGATAACAGGCTCAGATACCATACCTGCCTCATGTCAAAAAAAATCTCCTCTGGTCTGACCTCCCCTGGGCTCTCCACCCTACTGCAACCTGCCCCTCTTACCATAAATACCCGCAGCTCCACTAAATCCACCTTTTTTGTTCCGTGCTTCAGAACATCGCTGGGGCAGAGAACCTTCTCCTACAGAACCCCCCTCTGGATGAACTCCTTACCTAGCTTCATAACCTCCGAATGTAACCTCGGCCGATTCAAAACTCTTCTGAGGAATCATCTCCAGACCACAAATGGCTGTGACTGTCCTTAGTCTCTCTCTCCCCCCCTTGGAACTCCCTTCCCCCTCTTCCTTTCCCTCTCCTTACGCTGGTATTCCCATCCTTTCCCCTCCTAGTTTCAATAATCCTCCTGATGCAGCCAACCGTATGCCGTGGTTAAGAGCTGGATAGTTTTAGCCGTTGGTACCTATTGTCATGTAATTTCACTTTATATACTGTGTTTTGTTTGATGTATATGAACCCAATGTTTTATCTATTCTTATCTTATGAAATTGTCATATGACATGGAGCCTTTGCAAATGAGTCCCTGACTCAAAGGTTTGTAACTGCGAAATGTTCAATAAATAAATAAAAAAAACACTTATTTACACAGAGGTCCTGTCCTCATGCTGGGGAATGGAGTCTCTTTCAGGCGTGGTGGGTACCTTAACATCAACAGAGAGAAGACTGGGCCTTGGTTTCGCAGAACAGCTCCTCACTCTGCCCATCTGTCATGAGCCTTCAAAATCATCCTTGGCACACTTTTTTTCCTTGTTAAATTTTAGGAGACAAAAAAATCAGCCCAGCCAGCCCCAAACAGGATCCCACACACCCAAAAATCCAATCCCATCATCAGCAAGTAAATTGCATAGCTGCAGTCACAGTGCTACTTTTACCGAAGTCCTCCTGGTCGTGATGCTGCTGGTGCCTGGTCCTCCTCCACTCGACTCACTCAGGGATTCTGATCTCTTCTGGTAGCTCTCTGAGATCTGAGTCTGTTGTCTGTAGCAGTGCCCAGGGCCCGGCTGCCCACCCGATCGATGATGAACGAACCCTACCCCACCCGTGTGGTGTGCCTGGCCTGCCCCTGCGTCACTGCTGGCTGCCAGCCCATCTCAGACAGACAGCTCTCTGAGCTAGCTGAACTCTCTCTCCCCTCCTACCTAGGCTTGAGTGTCAACTCAGTCACGACGTGACGAGGAGGACCGAGGATTCTCAGTCAGAGACGGTGCTCTCAGTCACTCACTCTAGAGATTCCTGACCTTTTCCCACCTCCAGCCCTGCTCACAGTTACATGGCTTGCTTCTCCCACTTGCAAGTGACATCGGGTCAATGTCACGATTCATTCCGCTCCCTGGTCTTCCTAGCCAATCATTGTAACCAAGTTCTGCCTCTGCACATGCTCACTGAGGTGCAGCTAGCGCTATGCACATTGGGACTTGGAGTTTTTTGTAAGAAGGAGCCGTGAGCCATCAGAGGATTGGATGGACTGGTCCGACGCTGTGAATCCACGATTGTTGCTACCTAAGGTGGGGGGGTGCAATGACTAGTGTGGGCTGTGAGCAGGCACATTTATTTAAAAAAAAAATAAAAGACATTGGCTAAAAAAACTCCAGCCTGGCTGAAATGTGTGGGGGGGGTGCAACTGCCCCCTGACCCCACCTAAATACAAGAAAGTGTTGTGAGGACATCAAAATTTACACACAAGTACCCAGCATGCCAGGTGTTAAATAGATGCATATAGTTAAGGTACCAGTGCTCTCCCCCCCCACACCAATCTGCTGCTTTAAAGCCTGCAATTTTTTCAAATAACTCCAATATCCCTACTTGTTACTTAAAGCAGCAGGGGCGGGGAGCACAGGTACCTTTACTACATGAATTTGTTGTCTCCCCACAGATTTTACTAAGATGCATTGTAAATGCAGGGGTTGAGCTTGACAAACCCTTCATACTGATTTGAATGCAGGATAATTGTGACCTTCTTCTAGTTGGCGAGCTCAACAGTAAAACACCTGTGAACCTTTTATTGGCCAGAGCACACTATGTAAGTAATAAAGCTGGATAGTTGTTCCCCCACAAGACGTGGAGAAAACAGGGGGACCTCAACTCAGAATGGCAAGATAAAATATGATGCTTTTTCCTGACCGATGGAGGCAGTCACCTTGTTGTGGTGGTCAGCCTTCATCATAATTCAGCCTGATGATGAGACTAAGAACACCTCTGTGAGAGGCTTCTGCATGTGGAGTGGCTTCTGACACCAAATGACACCAAATGTAACTAATCCAGATACCTCTGACACTAACTGTAATGGAGGCCTAGGTCAGGAAACATAAACAGTCCAGGAGGAATTGAAAAAGTCCACCAGTGGTGATTTATTATTCTGAATCACAAGAAAAAAATAGACAAATTAGAAAACTTTTCAGCATCTCTTCTCCTTCTTCAGGTCAGTGTCCACTCAGAAAATTAGAAGACAATTCAAGGCATGAAATCAGCATGTCTTCTCTAGTCTCTCTTCAAGTCAATCTCCCCACCAGGATGTAAAGCAGCATGTCCTGACTCTGTTCAAATCAATCTCTACACCAAGACATAAATCAACATGTCCTGTCTCTGTTCAGGTCAATCTCTCCCCATCTTCTCAGCAAGACTGGCTTATTACTTGTGGTATAACACTGTGACCCAGCTAGTAGCTGGCCAGAGCACTGTGCCAGATTCCATCAGTCTGAGACCACACTCTGTCACAGCTGCCTCAGCAATCATTTCAACTGTATCTAGTTTATAAATTAGGGACCCCAGTTTCATACATATGCCTTACAAACATGCATAAGGAAGGTAGAGCTTAGAAATTAGAAAGTACAGCAGCTAATGGTAAGATTTGACTGCACAGTCCAATAGAAAGTCAGGAGAGATAGAGTTTATTTTATTTATTTGTTTATTCGATCTTGGATTTACATACGTTTGAGCTAGAAGCTCATTTACAAAGGTTCCACGTTTAATGAGAAAAAATAGAAATACAATACAAGACATAACCATACATACAGTGTCTAGAAAGTCTTAGTGACATTGTTTTGAAGAGGTTTAGCAAACATGTTTGAAAACAGTTTTTGTCTAAGTGCAGTTCATACGGTTCATGTGTAGTTATGGCTGTTGGCTGAGCAAAGTGGACACTTACAGATGAAGAGATGGAGTAGCCCAGTGGGGCTAGGAGGATTATAAAGAATAGGACAGAGGACATTTGGATGGATAGAGATGAGAGGCCGGTTGCAGTTTCAATGGCTATGTACTGAAGTTGACGGGGAGAATGGGACCATGTAGGGACCATGTGCTGGTATGGTCATTGGGAGATGGAATGAAGTGAGGAAGGGAAGTCTGCAGGTGGTAGTGAGGTGGGGGGTAGGTGTTGAGTTGGGGGGGTGAATTTCCAGTTGGTACAGTAGGTGGAGGGGAGTAGTAAAGTGTGAAACAGTAAGTGCAAAGGTAGAACATGGTTTTCAGGCCAGGTTGGTACAGTTAGGAGTTACAGTCATAACTACTGTGTGATGTGAGATGGGCACAAAGCTTTAATTTAAATGGACCTAGTTTAGTTTCTGACAGAAGGTTGTCACTGAGTGTATTTAGCCAGTAGGGTGCACGGTACTCAAAGGACCGTTATCCCTGGGACGTCCACCGTAAAGGGACATGAAGTGGCTGGCTGTTTGTTCCTCTGGTACACCTAGTTTTGTTGGCCAAGCTGAGGAAATTCTGCACACGCAGGGGGTGTTAATCCATGGGTGGATTTCTTGGTAAGTAGGCATACCTGGCACTGTATACAACAGTCCAGGTTTAGCCAGCCGGAGTGTGCATAAAGCTCACAAGTGTGTATTAGGCATTGTGCATCCAGAATAAGCCTACAGGCCTTATTGAGAGTTGTTTTTACCTGCTTGAGAACTGTGTCGGTAGCAACACTGTATACCACTAGCCCATAGTCAATTACAGACAACACAGAGCTAGTTATTGCTAGTTTTAGTGCTTCTTGCATAAGGTAGTGTTTATTTTTGTGTAACAAGTCTAGTCTAGCATTTGGTGATTTAGCTACAAAATCTGTGTGTGTTATGAAAGAAAGGGAACTGTCTAGCATTACGCCGAAGTACTTAAAAGTCTGAACCATTTCTAAGCGTGTATTTTTATAATTTAGCAGTAATTTTGATTTTATGAACCATGCCTCAATATCCATGAAGTTAGTCTGCAACTGCTTTCTAGTGCTACAGGGTCTGACTGTCTGGTATATAGCACCACATCATCCTCATAAAGTAGGACTTTACCTTGGGTTGCTAGTGGAAGTTGATCTAAAAACAGACTAAAAAGAATGGTGCCCGGGATTGATGCTTGGGGGACCCCTGTATTTACACTCTGATTTTCTGACAGTGTAACCAAGATTTTTACCCTTTGTTCTCTACCAGTGAGGTAGCTCCTAAACCAAGACACTGATTCAGGGGATAGTCCTGTAGAGGATAGCTGGTTCAGGAGCAGCATGTGATTTACAGTGTCGAAGGCCTTGCTGATGTCAATGTAGGTTGCCCCCACCACGAGCCCCTGATCTAACGCATCATGTATATACCCAGTGAATTCAACTAAGGCAGTAGTGGTGCTATGTTGCTTTCAGAATCTCTACTGTTGTGGACATTGAAGCTGATGCTTTTCAAGGTAGTCGACAATTTGATCATACACAATGTGTTCCAGTGCTTTTGAGAGTGGGGAGAGTATAGGGATAGGTCGGTAATTTGCATGACTAGACCTAACACCACTTTTGGATACAGGAGTTACTACCACAGATTTCCAGAGGCTGAGAAATTTACCAGATACAAGTGATAGATTTAGGATACTTGTAAGGGGTCAGAGAATCACGTCAAGAGTCAGCTCAACAAGTTTGAGGTCCAGCATATCACCGCTAGCTCTGGATTTTCCGAGAACTTGTGTGAGGTATTTTTTGGCCTCTGTTAGGGTGATAGTTCTGAGGTAGAAGGGGGGTGTTGAGCTGGACTGGGTATCTGCTTTGTGTGCAAGATTACTGTCATTCGGAGGTTCAAAGAAGTCTGGAGGTAGTACACCAGTTAGGTCGGTGAAGGCCTTATTGAAGGCATTGGCAATAACACCAGAGTCTTGGCTTGAATTCCTTCAACATTTATCAGAGTTGGTGGTGACTCATTGGGTTTGCCAGTCAGGGACTTAATGTTGTCCCAAAACTTACGGCTGTCAGCCCAGGAATTAGTCAGTTCCCTATTGTAGTGTTGGATTTTGGCCATGCAAATGGCCCAGGTTAACTTGTCCTGAGCTGTTTTGTAAGTCAGTTTGAGAACCCATGCTTCTTGCTTTGTGCCACAGGTTGCCCCTGTGCTTCATCTGCTCAATGAGTTGAGGTGTGATCCATGATTTACATGAGCCCCTGATTTTGGCTTTGGTGTAGGGGCCAAAAATATTGTAGGCCTCACTGAATTTGCAGATGAAACTTTCAAGCGCTGAGTCAACCTCTGCAGTATAGATAGCCTCCCAGTATCTTGGCAGCTAAGGTGTGTTTTGAGTGCACCCAGTTTCCCTTTCTTCAGATCTCTTGTGCTGATTATAGTTGCTGAAGTCTTAGGGGACTTGTTGGACCAAGTAAAGATGATAGGAGAGTGGTCACTAATGGAGTCCTGTAGGACTGCTGTGTGAGTAATTCTCTCAGGTCGGTTCATGATCAATCAGTCAATTAGTGTACTGGTCCCTGTTCAATAATTTATTCGAGGGGGAAAGTCCAATAATTGGGCATGTTAATTGCAGATAAGGCATCTCTGAATGGTGCCACCTCATGGGATATCCAGTTACTATTAAAGTCCCCAACCATTAGTAGCTCAGTTTTATGATGCTGGTCAGCAAGGTAATCTAGGACCACTTGGAACCCATTGGATTGTTCCTTAGGAGAGACATAGACTGATACCAGCGTAAGGCTTTTGCCCTTTGCACTGAGCATTATTTTTACTGCCATTATTTGGGTGTTTCTATTACTTGTTATGGTTGGAAGCATTTGTCCCTGGATGGATCTTTAATATAGGCATCACACCCACTACCACATTTTCCTACTCTGTCCAGCCAAAATAAGGTGTAGCCTTCATTCTGGATGGCCATGTCAATGACCCTAGGAGTGAGCCAGGTTTCAACCACGGAGAGTATATCTGGCTGATACTGAGTAATCCATACTTGTAGGGAGTCTAGTTTAGCCATAAGGCTACAGATACTGATGGAGGCAATGGTTAAGCTGCTGTGTTTTCTGTGTGTTACCAGTGTCTCTGACATAGGGCCAGGGTTAGGATGGATGTTACCGGATAGCAGCAGAAGTAGCCAGGCTTTCCTATTTGCCTGCCATTTCAGATATCTTAGTGCCTGAGAGCGGTTGCATATTTTAGTTCCTCTATTGTTATTTTTAGCACAGGTTAAAATCATGTTTATGATAGGGGGAGGGATGGGGTAGGTGTTAAGGTGCATTATTGGTTTGCTAGGGCAACCTCCCTGGTGTATATATATATATATATATATATATATATATATATATATCATCCCAGGGAATATGAGGTTGAGCAGCCATCTCAAAGAGCAGTGGTTACCATACCATAGGCACGGGGCACATTGTCATTCATGGAATAATTAGGTGGTGGCTGTTTATGTTCCAGTTTTGAAAGAGCTACTAACGCTATTATTACTGTCTGGATCAGAATGCTGTGTAGCTGATACACAATTGCCATTGTAGAGAAGTGTCAGTGGCTAATCTAGTCACTTGGTGGGGTATCTTTCTTGTGTTGTTGATAAAACAGTATATTACATGATTGTGTTAGTGCTTCTGGGGATTTGTCAGTGGAGAGCAGTTTAGAGTGGCAGGGGAGGGGTTAGAGGCCCTCTAGTGGTAGCACCCAATAACTTGCTAATGGTAAAGAAGATACTTCGTTTTCTACAGGCAAGCTGTTAGCAGACCCCTAGCTTTTAAAGGGAACAATGCTGTTTCAGAGAACTTACTTGTATCGGGCCCTTTAAGTGGGATGGGCAGCCTTATAGCAACAGTAATTGGTTGGACAGATCAGTTAGGGTGGATCCTGTAGGGTGGGGAGGGTAGGGAAAGGAGGGGCTGAGAGTGGATTAGTGGGAGGAAAATAATAGTACAATATGTTTCTCTTTATTACACGTGTCCCTCTAGTGGCTGATAAGTTTAAAGTGCTAATGGAACAACAGGCACATAAAAAAAACAGGGAACAGCTTCTGAATTAGTAATAAAACAGTATAGTAGTATTCAGAATCCTTGCTTCAGATTCCCTCCTACATAACTCAAATGGGACAGGGCCTAACTAACCCTGTCACACCCTCCAATAATTTATAACATGTAAGAATATTGGAGTTATTTGAAAAAATGGCAGGCTTTAAAGCAGCAGAGTGGGTAGGGGGAGCACTGGTACCTTATCTATATGCATTTGTTTGGTCACACACCAGGTGCCTCCCCATAAATTTTACTAAGATGCATTGTAAATGAAGGGGTTGAGCTTGACAGACCCTTTATAGTGATTTAAATGCAGGAGAATTGTGACCTTCTTCTAAACTGGTGAGCTCCCTAGTAAAACACTTGTGAGCTTCTTATTGGCCAGAACACACTACATAAATAATAAAGTCAAAGAGTGGTTTCCCCACAAGACAAAGAGAAAACAGGGGGACCTCAGCTCAGAATGGCAAGATAAAATGTAATGCTTTTTCCTGACCGATGGAGGCCTTGTGGTGGTCAGGCTTGATCATAATTTATAACAAGTAAAAATATTGGAGTTATTTGAAAAAATTGCAGGCTTTAAAGCAGCAGAGTGGGGGGAGGTGGGAGAGCACTGGTACCTTTACTATATGCATTTTTTGGTCACACACCAGGTGCCTCCCCACAAATTTTACTTAGATGCATTGTAAATGCAGGGGTTGAGCTTACCAAACCCTTTATATTGAGATGTTAAATAGAGCCATTATACAACTGTTGGCCGATTGTCAACTCCCTTTTGCTTTTGTTGCCCAAGAAATTTTCTCCAACTTCATGAACCTGATTGAACCAGGGTACACCATTCCTTGAACATATTTCTCAAAAAAGGCTGTTCCACAGTTGCATGACTTGTGGTGTACTGAAGTCATTAAGCAGTTGAAACTCTCTGAAGTGAAGCAGATTCACATAACTACAGATATATGGACCAGCAACTAAACAATTGACTACATGACTGTTGCAGCTCATTGGGCAAGTTTTCAGTCAACAAGTAATAATCCCTATTCTGCCCTAAGCAGTAGGAAGCAGGCTGTATTATATTTCACCACTTTTGAGAAAAAATGCACCACTGTGAATGTTTTGTAGGAGATGGAAAAAGACTTCCAGAAATGGCTTACTCTGTATTCATTATTACCAGAGTTCATAGTGTCAGATAATAGTGCCAACATAGGCCTTGCTCACACTTCACATGCTCCCATAGAAATGGTTACCAAACATTTACAGGGCTTACCATTACCGGGCATCCACACTCCAGCCTGATGGTAGATCTGTGTCCCTGCTGTTGTGTTGCTGCTTCAGGTATGCTTCCGCACTAGTGAAATGAACCATGTTATGTAAACAGTTTCTAATCGTGTTCATGCCATGTCTTGGCATCCATCCCACAATGCAACACCGCACATGCTGGCTGATGCTTGGCTATTCCATCATGCAACAAACAAGTTGCATGGCAATGGCTGTTAATTAATGAAGGCACCCAATGGAAAACAGGTGCTTCAATATGGCTTAGAAGTATAATGTGCTGTCTAAATTATTTAAACCCCAGCTGACATTCCAAAATAAAATTAAAAATGGAGAGAAACATTACTGTGTGTGTGTTTCTTTGTTTTTGGGTGAATCAAGGGGATTGATAAATGTAGAATAGTGATGCATTGGCACAGCACTGTAGGGACACGCATGTGGCATATGATAGCCAACAGCAACACACTATGCTGGCATTTCTGTGTGGCAGTTTAGCCTGGCAGTTTGACACCATTACTTGTTGTTCTAAGGCATTTCTGTGTGGCAGTTTAGCCTGGCAGTTTGACACCATTACTTGTTGTTCTAAGAGGATTTCCTAACAGTGTGGCTGACTGCGGAGGAAGTGGAGGGTATTCCAGCAGCCTGATGCAGACACTGTAGCATCTGATGGCTTATCACTAGCTGCCAAGAACAGGCATGCCACAGCTGTGAGGAATGCATTTGCCCAACATTTCCAAACACAAATCTGAACTAATACTTATGTAGTGCTGTGCCAACAACTGTAAGGGTCCTACTTCAAAATATTTTATGGGACATACCTACCCACCAAGAAATGCAAATAACCGTTGTCACCTATGAAAGTCTTACTGCATAATTTTTGGGGTGTATTGTTCCTGTTGATCCTAAATAGCTTGTCCAGGCTGCCACCCATCTACCTTGCTGCCACTATGTTCAAGGTACAATGTGATTTGTCCTTACTCCTCCTGTGAACACCAGCACCGCGATTAGATTTTCTGAGTAATGGACCCTTTTGCTGGTTTTGTCTGTAACCTTCCCCGTTCCCTGTCCTCTGCCCCCCCCCCACGCAAACCACCAAAACTGGAAGTGTGGATTTTCTGATACCACTACTGACAGACCCAATTTCAAATTACTTAACAATTCACAAGAAGAAAATGGCAACTTTGTATGTGATAAAAGTGTTTCTAAATGCTAACCTCTGAGCCACTGTGTCCCCTGACAGTGCTGGCCATACTGCAACTGCAGCAGCTGCAAACCCCTGGCCATGGCCCGGTACCTATACTATGTGACGCTCTGTCACATTAAAAATGTGTTAATCTACTATTGCTGATACTGACTGTATTAAAAGCACACACGTGGCACAAGCATAAAGTTCAAAACAATTTATTGTATGTGTATGGCCTACAATACAACAGTTCGACCTTTTTAAAAATTATTTATCTGTGTTGTTAACTTCATTTTATTACAATTAACTAGAAGTCTTACATCAACGGTGGTGTATGTTAAACACAATAGAATAGGATGTTAACCATTTCATCAGTTTTACAAGTAACAGTTAAAACTTTTTATGTAACAAC
The DNA here is from genome assembly GCA_016271365.2 of Neoceratodus forsteri. Taxonomy (NCBI): domain Eukaryota; kingdom Metazoa; phylum Chordata; order Ceratodontiformes; family Ceratodontidae; genus Neoceratodus; species Neoceratodus forsteri. The sequence goes on along the minus strand of CM028133.1, from coordinate 408,081,060 downwards.
TGACAGAACATCTCTTTGATGACATTTCGAGAACTGCTAATAATAAAGTTTTGTTTTTTGAGGTGTACTTTTCAGAACGTATTTTCAACTTACAATTTTAAAACAAACAATTACACTTATGTAATCTCTAGAAAAGCAGAGAACAATATTGCTACATGACAACAGTGTTTACTGTCAACGGCAGATCATTATTGCTAAAAGTGCCATATATGAGTGAATGCTCACCATTGATTCTGTTTTAAACTGTGATGTTGCTTAGTAAACAACTTAAGAAAATTAACATCATTTTGCTTTTTATTTTGTTACATTGTTTGCACCATAACCTGGTTTGTATTACAAATATTGACACAGAGAAATCTGTATACTCTCATAACACATAAAGATGATAATGGATCAGCAGGGTGAGGCATATGAGAAGAGATTAAGGGCACTGAACATGTACTCCATGGAGGACAGGAGAGAGAGGTGGGGCATGATTGGGAACTTACACTACTTGAAAAGGATAAATAAGGTGGATAAAGAGGGTCTCTTTAAGCTGAGTGGCTACATATCACGTGGGGGTACAGTCTTAAGCTGGAGGGTGGGAGGTTTATGAGGGAGGTCAGGAAGCATTTTTTTCACTGAGAGGGTAGTGGACACTTGGAATGCACTGCCAGAAGAGGTGATCTCATTGAAGACAGTGGGCAGCTTCAAGAGAGGCTGGGATAGGCATGGGGTAAGGTAAGGATTATGGGTAGGGAGGATGGGATGAGTGGGGGGGCAGGGACAGTAGCTCAAGCTGTGGGCCATGCAATACCAGCAGACTAAATATACCAAATGGCCTTCTTCTGCTGGCTTCTTTGTATGTTCATATGTATGTAACACTTGTAATGGTAACATACTTTATTCACTGTCTCCAGCCAATAGTCATCAATCAGATCAACAAAGGACATATTGTTCATCATTGTAATGAATTATGCATAGTTTGGACAGGTAAACAGTAGCATTACAATGATGTCCATGTGATGTCTTTGCTGATCAGATCAGCAGTGAATGAAGCTGTTACTGGATTTCTAGAAGGGATGTTATTACTTACAGGTGGAGTGGGGTCTTGACTGGGTGGGTTGATCAAAGTATCATGGTGTTGCACTTGTTGGGTAAAAGATTGGTACTGTGAGCTTGTGCTAGGCACAATACTGACAACACCATCGTCAAGTGCATTGTAGTATGGGGCACATGTGATGACACATTGGGTGTAACGTAGACACTGGTGCAATTCTGTACTGGCTGGGAAGGTGGGATGGCTGTCATCATATTCGGCTGAGCAATAAATTACATGATATTATTTGAATAACCCTCCGGTGCATTGCTGCGGTTGGTGCTGAGATGAGAAAACACGTCTTAACTTTTCTAGAAATAAATTGTTCTGTTCTGCTTCCTCACAGCAACATTCAGCCTCTAGCTCCTGCTCTTCCCTGGCCCTGTCTCTCTCTCTCTCTCTCTCTCTCTCTTTCTCCCATCCCCAGCATCTTGTCATTTTGTTCTATAAGCATACCCCGTGTAGGCTTCAAAACATCCTCCACAGTCTCCTGCATCTGTGTAATCTTCTTCTTCTTCCTCAGGTTCAGTAGGGGGTCTGGGCTGGGGTGTCTCTTTCTTCTGTGTCCAACTCCATTCGAACCATGGTCTGTAGATGCAGATCCATCGGAAACTGCTGCAACATCTGCTGTCACATCTGCGATCATATCAGCATCCAGGACTGATATATCTTGCTGTTCATCATCTGTCAAATGAATGAAAAACCATGATTGAGAACTAACATTCAAAGGTACAACAAACACCTAATGATTGTGAAATAAATTAATGACACCATAATGCAGAATTCATACATACCACACTCTTGAATGGGCTCAGACTCAAAGCAGTCATCAGTCTCCATCTGGTCAGGGCCTTCCACCACAGTGCTCTCGAGCACAATAGGGGGCTCTGATGTTGGTTGTTCCCAGGATTTTGTCGAGCTTGTCATAAAAAGGGCAAACCACCCAACCACTCTCTCTTGTCTTATGGTACCGTATCTTTAACTGCATAATTGTTTCACGGTATTGCTTCACCGAGTATTCGGTATCATGTTAGAACAGGTACCATACCACTTTCTCATAGATCTTGATATTTCTATGGCAACTGGCTAGCTCATTCTGTACCTGTTCTTGCAACCAACAGTCTATCAACAGCAGTGTGCCTTCGTTAGACCATGTGGCGCTTCTATTATGGGCACCATATTCAGTGAGTTTAAATTTCTGACAAACAAGCTTTAAAGTTTGTTTTTAACTGAATAATGCTTTTAAAAAATAATTTCAGAGCTGCAGCAATTCCACAAAATCCTGTTACCAGGTACTAGGTTTAATGCTACCCAGAACCTCAGTAGTTAGTGTGTTGTCTGACTACAATAATTAACATCAGTTGTACTATTGTGCAATAGTGCTGTCACTGGAGACACATTTCTGTTGACTACAAACATGCAAGCAGCATGTACATGAATTCCCACTAAACTTTTTTTATGTGCTGCCCAACAGGTTCACTTACTGCTGCTGCAGTTTTGACAGCTGTGCCACTAAAGGGTTAAACAAAATAAGTAGGTAACATGAAGAACAGCATTTACACAGCTCCTGCCTCTTTAATGGCACTTGTACTACGTTCACTGGCTGATACGTGCATGTGTGATTCAAACAGTGCGCTGTGGGATACATTGAAGGAGCTAATGGCATTATGGAGGGCTAACAGACGCCACCTGGACAAACACAATACCGCTTGTCTGTCCACACTATTGCAGGTAAGCATGTTCAAACTCAAAATGTTACAGAACTATGCTACAACCCTGAAACTTTCAGGGTTCATGCACAGTTTTTCTACACACTCCCGTATTGTGTACCAGTGTGGATACAAACAGTGTTTGAGGGGTACTGTAATGTTTCAGACAGCAGTATCATTACAGACCCTTAGTGTGGACAGGGCCATAGTCAAAGCTGTTAGAAATGGCAACTACCAACACATACCTTGTTTTGAACATTGTTTAAATCTTCTCCTCCATAATTTCTTAAATGGAAACAGAAGTGTTGAAAACCTGTTAGGTCTTCCTAGGAAACTATGTGGGCATTTCAGCCAATCTGTGAAAGCACAAAAACCCTGAAGGGGCTGCAGTGGTCAAATAACTTACCATTGCATCCATTAAAACAGGAAGTTCCAACCCACTGGAATGCAACATTTTACATGTTGGAAAGACTCCTTGAATATAAACAAGCTGTATATGGCTACAACATGCAGAATCAAACAGGCAAAGTAGACATCATGCTCAGTTCCAGCAGCTGGACTCTACTTGAATCTTTGGTCACCTTATTGGAGCCATTTGAGGCTTCTGCATGTACTGACAGTGTGGACAGTGCAACTGTGAGTCAAATTCTTTCTCAAATAAGATTTCTTCACATGTTCCTTCATAACACAAATATATACTTTCAGTCAAAAGAAGACACTACTGCTGTTATGCTGGCAGATGACTTGAGTATCAGACTGTTAAATGATCAGAGAATAAAGAATAAATGCCATGTTTAAAAATGACACCAATGTGTTGGCTATGTTGCCAGATCCCCCACTTTAAGGGGAACATTGAAACCATCCTTCCTGCAGGGGAAGACATACTGTAGACTATTGGAGAGATCTGCTAACCAAATGTGACATTACCCCACCAACACTATTCAGTGATGTACAGCAGTCGAACTCTGCTGAACCATCAGAGTGCGCCTCTGATGCAGACAATAGCACATCTATAAATTCTTCACAATCGTCAACAAGGAAAAGGACATCTACAGCTACTTCTCAGGCATCCTGGGTTCAGGGTAAAAAGATAAATACATTCTGAGTGGCCTGCAACAACATGGACTATTATCCTGTACAGAAGGTGCAGCTGGTTCGCCTGTCAGACTATTAACCATCTTACATAGTACAATGATCCAGGATTATTTTGCAGACCATACTGTAATTGGTTTGGAGGACTATCCATTACTCTTTTGGAAATGAAAGAGAACAATATGGCCAGATCTGGGAAATTTTGTAATAATGTACCTTAGTTGTCCACCTTCAAGTGTATATTCGGGAATGCATATTTAGTGCAGCTGGAGGAATAGTCACCGACCATAGAATATTGCTAAGTCCTGTAAACGTGGAACAGCTTACATTTTTAAAAATGAATGCTTACAATTTCCCAGTTGCCCTAAAAACTGAATAATGCACTTCTGACCCTGAACATGAACAACAGCCTGCAGATAGTGATACTGAATATGATGACTAGGTTATGTACAAAACAAATAGAAAATCCTATGTAGAGTGGCATACTACCCAATTTGGTAACTTAACATTGCCTCTCGTACCTACTGATCAATGCCCACCATGAATATAATTTTTGGAAACAGCAGCAGGCTCACTCACAGCAGCTGCACCTTTCATACCTGCCTCAGCAATGTCCACCATGGGTATAACTTTTTTGGAAACAACACATCTTAGCTGACTCAAGACATTCTTTTGAGTAATTTTCTTTGTTTAGGGCAATCAAAAACAAGGTTTTTCACATTTTGTTATAGTCAGGGTAGGGTTACAGAGTAGTAGAAAGATCATGGTGGTAACTACCCTACCCTCTCCAACTACCCATTTTGCTTTAGGATATTTTTAGGGTAGTTTGGAGGTACCTAAGGGTAAGGTTCAGGGTAGGATATTTTGCTATCCACCCATCCATAGAACGTAGTACCTAATTTTGAATGTTGGAGATGTGGGACAGAGCAGGGCACCCTATTGCACATTATGTGGTCCTGTAAAGCCTTAAACAATTGGTGGGGACAGGTTTTCAATGTAATGGAAGAGGCACTAGGGTTGGTCATGCCGTGGATGGAATCAAGAATTGTTTTGGGTAACATGCAAAGATTATGTAATTTAAGTAAACCCCTAGCAAGGTGACTGATGGCAGCTATAACTGAAGAAAAGAGGTTATTATTAAGATCCTGGAAAACCCAGAACATTCCAGCTTCACAGAAATGGGATGCAAAAATGCAGTGATTGACAGGCTATGAGAGACTGCCCTGTTTTGTTATACAGAAATCAGCCCTGTTTATTGATATTTGGGGTTTATACCTGGAGACGGAGATTCCACAGAACCAGGCCAACCCAAAAGGAATCCAAACTGATCTCACTACTACATTCTTGCGGGCAGCACTCACTTTGAAACTGGGTAATATACACCCCCCAGGGTGAGGTATGACAATCACTGGCCAAGCCTAGCCATCTCTTTTACCCAAAAGGAAGTAGGATGGCGCTTATTAGGGCTACTATAGAGTGTTCTTCATGTTCAATGCCAGAACCTCCAGTTTAGAACTTCCAGTTTTTATATTTCAATTTTAGGAATTCCTTTTCAATTGTAAATGAGTATTTTATATCAAAGGTCAGATGCATAAATGCCTATGAGAGTGATGGCTGAGTCACTTGGCAGGGCACCTATGTGGAACTGGGAGGGACATTTCAGCTGAGGGGGATACAGTTTCTGGCACTAGCCTGTAGTTCCATGGAACAAAGTACGCTGTGTGGCTCTGGTCAGGTACAACTGAATCTGTATGTATGTGATGTAAAAGTGCTGGATTAACTTTAAAAATCTCAACAAAATGTGAATTAAAAAAATGTGCCATGAACAGGCTTAGTAATAATTTAGGTAATCAATTGGAGAAGTTGTATATCATTAAGACCTCCTTGAACCCCCACCCCGGCCCAATGTATAAACATACTACCTAGTACTTTTTCAAAGCAGTAGTTTGTAGAGCTTGCCTTATTCCACTTAAATAAATATTTTAACAGTCTTATACTCCATGATCTTGTCCCCTAAATTTCCTTGTTTCCAGTGTTAAGATCCTGAGCTCTTCATCTTGCTTCACACTTTTCCCCAGTCTTTACATCATTCTTGTTGCTCTCCTGTATACATTCTCTAGCTTCTCAATCTCTTTCATAAAATATAACACCAAAAACTTAACACAGTACTACTGACAGATTCATCACAGCAGATGCAGATATTATGGTGGTATGACTCCTATATCCAATTTACATAAATAGAGAATAATGAATAGGCAATTGTGTATTATGAATTTTTTTGCACACCCGAGGTGTGTGATTACCCATAAATTTCAAGAGCAATGCTCGAGAGGTTTATGTGGTCATCACACACTGAGGGTGCGCAAAAAAAATCCATAAATACACAATTGCCTATTCTTTATTTTTTATAATTGCTGGTGCCAGATTTATGGTTATACTTGCCTGTACTTTTCCCCAGATGCCTGTAGTGTGACTGAGTGGTGTCCGGGGTCATAAACAAAAATGTTGAATTTATTCAAAAACACCAGTGCTGAGTGTCAGAAACATGTCAGGTTTGGTAGCTTACTTCACTTTTCTGAGTTTTGAGAGAGAAAAAGCTCGCTGCATGTAGAGACAGCAGAATGGAGTCACTCGGCGGTTTGCGAAGATTGATGCAAGCGTTAGTGAGTGTTGCTATGGCTACACTCACTGAATGCTTATGCCGGCTGAAAATGACTTGCCTTGTTGTCTCTACAAGTGGCGCTTTTCTCTCTCAAAAAAGTCAAAAAAGTGAAGTAAGCCACTAAACTAGATATGTTTTTTACACTCAGCACTGGTGTTTTTGAATAAATTCAGCATTATTGTTTATGATCCTGGACACCGCTCAGTCACACTACAGGCATCAGGGGAAAACGAAAGTACTTTGGAACACCATAATAAATGGATTTCAGGTTATTATGGCTTCTTAGAACATAATAACCCGAAATCCAGTTATTACGGCATTTGATCAGTACCTTAATCCGGTTGATATTAGGGGTCACCAGTAATTATTTTATCTTTATGCATACAGATATGCTGTTAATAGTTTTCATTGCTTCTGCAGAGACTAGGATCCCAAGGTCCGTTTTCTGCTCTGTTCCTACCAGTTCTTGACCTTTACATTTGTAACTTTTTGTTGATGACCAAATATAGCCACATGAAACCTCATTTGCCACTCAGTTGGCCTGATGCTCAAGTTGTCTAAGTCTTCCTGTAATTTATCTTTATCTTTAATAGTGGTTACTACATTGCCTATTTGGCCATATACAAACATATATTTAACTGTATTTATTTACTTATCATTTGGTAATGAGGTGAGTGCACTGGGTCACAAACCACTTAACAGGCATGACCTGAACATGTAAGACAATGACAAGACATAGTATTGTACAGCATATAACACCTTGATGACATTAACTATCAGTAAATGCATCAGTATCTCTAATATACCATTAATAAATATAATGCTGTAATAGTACCAGAAGGATTAAGACAGTAAAGTAAGCGGAGAAAACAGTTTAGTGGCTCACATCATACATTTAATAATGCAGTATTCAAATTTGCAAGCAGTGGCAACTTATTGAATTAGACAAGTATTGTTTGTAAAGTACCTTGAACTGTGACAGTGTTCTGGCCTGTCTTATTTCTAGTAGAAACATAGAAACATAGAATTTATTGACAGATAAGTACTGCTTGGCCCAGCCAGTCTGATCATTTTGTCCCTGCCTATCCTGTCACTGCAATATACCTATTATACCTATTGGTATGGTGTTCCAGGTTTTAGATAAACTGAAGACAAAGGATTTTTGGCCCACTGTAGTCCTGAACTGGTGTAACACCAACATCAGTGTGCCAGAGGATCTTGGTCCTTTCATGCAAGTTTGTACATTAGTGATATCAGCCAAGGGTCCAGCCCCCCCTCCTGTCTTCTTAATCGTTTTATAGGCCATTAATCCTAGGGTGAGGGCATTGTATTCTTTTAAGGGTAGACACTTTAATTTTTCATCTAACACACAGTGATGTTCTAGTTTCTTATCCCTTAGAGTAAATCTACCAATTGAATTGTACAGGGTTTGCCCTTTGATTATATTTTCTGTGATAGTCCTCCCCATATGTTATTCCTGTACTCAGTTAGTGGAAGCAGAGTACACTGTTCAATTACTTTTCTTGTCTCAGTGTTGAAATAATTTCGTAAGGCATATTGCGCCCCACATGTCCAGGTAGAGGCCAAGATATTTGAAACTGTCAATCACTTCTAGATTTTTGATACTGTTTATGTTTATATTAAAGGATACTGAGGGAACTGAGGGTAGAAGTTTCTGCTCCTTTGACAGCCCTTTTTAACCTATCCCTGGAAATGGGGGTGGTACCAAGGGACTGGAGGAGGGTGGATTACAGTAGGTTTCAATACACAAGAGTGGGAATAAGGAGGATGCAGGGAACTATAGAACAGAAAGCCTGATATCAGTGGTGGGAAAAATTATGGAAACACTAATAAAAGAAAGGATTGTGGAGTACCTTGCAGTAAGTGAGTTGCAAGATCCAAGACAGCATGGGTTCACTGGGGGGAGATCTTGCCAAACAAACCTAACCGATTTCTTCAACTGGGTGACAGGAGAAGTGGATCAGGGAGAGGCAGTGGATATAACTTACCTAGATTTCAGCAAGGCCCTCAACACCGTCCCACATAGAAGATTGGTAAACAAGCTGGGCAGCCTCAGGTTGGGGTCAAAAGTTGTAAAATGGGTACAAAATTGGCTAAGTCACAGGAGTCAGTGGGTAGTGGTAAATGGGGTACATTCAGAGGAAGGGAAGATAACCAATGGGGTGCCACAGGGGTCAGTTCTGGGGCTAGTTCTCTTCAATGTCTTCATTAGCAACATCGTGGAAGGATTGGAAGGGAAAGTATGCTTGTTTGCAAATGATACAAAACTCTGCAACAGAGTGGACACAGAAGGCAGGGGGTAGACAGAATGAGAAATCACCTGAAAAAAACTAGAAGAATGGTCAAGGGTATGGCAGCTGGGCTTCAATGCTAAAAAGTGCAAAATTATGCACATAGGACACAAGAACCCAAGGGCAACATACCATCTAGAGGGAGAGGAGGTGACAACCACAAAACAGGAAAGGGATCTGGGGGTCATCATAAATGATAACCTCAAGGTGGCAAGGCAGTGTGAAAAGGCAGTAGGAAAAGGTAGTAGAACGCTGGGGTGCATAGGGAGGGGTATAACAGGCAGGAAGAGGGAGGTGGTATTGCCCCTGTATAGATCAATGGTGAGGCCCCACCTGGAGTACTGTGTGCAGTTCTGGTGGTCCCATCTCAAGAAGGACATTGATTGGGTAGAGGTGATACAGAGGAGGGCAACCAAAATGGTGCATGGCATGCATCAGAAGAGCTACGAGGAAAGTCTCAAGGAATTAAATATGTACTGTCTTGAGGATGGAAGGGAAAGGGGAGACATAACAGAGACATTCAAATACCTCAAGGGCATCAATAAGGTACAGGAGGGTAGCATTCTACATAGAAGGAGAAGCTTTAGGACAAGGGGGCATGATATGAGGTTGGAAGGGGAGAGACTCAGAGGAAATGTGAGTAAATATTTCTTCATGGAAAGGGTGGTAGATGCCTGGAACAGACTACCAGTAGAGGTGGTGAGTACCAACACAGTAGCAGGATTTAAGCAAGTATGGGATAGACACAGGGGGATCTTAGAATTAGGACTGGGGGGGGTGAAGACCACAGATCAGGTAGGCTCGGCAGTGGTGCACTAGGTAAAACATTTTTTTAGGGCAGACTACAGTAGATGGGCCAAGGGGTCTTTTTCTGCCAACAACTACTATGTTACTATGTTGGTTTTGTACTTCTGTACTGCACAGAACAACTTCCTTTTTGTTTGTTTTTTTCTTATTCAAAACAAGTTTACTATCCCTAAACAAGTTCACCATTAATCTCAGAACAGTTTCAAGAGTTTTATGCAGCTCATCCATATCCTTTGTGGCTGTATACAGTGCCATGTCATCTGCATATACGATTACCTTCATGTCATTTTAAATTAATGGCAGACCATTAATAAAAAGAGAAAAAAGGAAAGGTCTTAAAATGGACCCTTGAGGTACTCCATATATTACCAAATGAGAGGATGAGCTGACCTCATTTGCTTTCACTGTTCATTTCCACTCTACCAAGTAATTGTTGAACCACTTTACTATGGACTGTCCAAATACCAGATACTGTATGTGAGCCTGGTCCTTAGAAGGGACTGATCAACCAGATGGAATACCTTGGTCAGGTCAACAAAGGGTGCACCAGAGAGCATATCTTGCTCCATGTTATGGTGCAATTCATTTGTGAACCAAACCAAAGTAGTACATTGCTACAGTCCCTCCTGTGTTGTGCTGTGCTGTTGTTAAGAACCCTATAATTTTCCAGACACAGTATTCCATAATTTGACTGTGTAGGAGTTTTTCTTTCCTCTTGCCAATTACAAACAGTAATGAGATAGGCTGTAATTTTCTACCACATTGGTTGCATCCCCTTTGTGGATAGGTACTGCATAAGCAGTTTTCCAAGCGTTACGAATTTGCCGAAGGTTAAGGGATAGATTAAAGTTTTTTGTCAGTGGTGATATTAGTTCACTGGTTGAAAAATTTAGGTATTTTTCTTCTACATCATTGAATCCGGGTCCCTTTGTTATACTGTATTCAGTTTTAACAGAACCCCGTATACCTCCTCGGGTTGGATCTTTTTAAAGTAGAACGGTAGTCCAACTAGTGTAGGAGTTGTATTCATTTGTTTTCTGATGTTTTGATTACACATCTCTCTAAGTAAAGCTTTATTTTATTTATTTCCCTTCAGATTCAATTTGATGTATATTAGTCAGCTTTTTAGGGTGCCATAAGTTAGACACTTTTTCAGAAAAGTTTAGAATCACCAAATTTTTCAATTTGTTCTTCTTTGCAAAATTCAGCTGTGGCTTTTTAGATAATCTGCTTACATTCATTGCACAATTCATTGAATTTGTTCCAGCCAGATATGTTTCATGTACTCTCGATGAGCTGCCATTCCTTATCCCTATCTTATATTGAGGTAATAATCTTGCTGCCTAGCCATTCCTTCTCTTTGTTTCTTACTCTTTTCTGTCTTAGAATTGAGTGTTCATTTAGAGTTTTGAAGAATACAGTATCTCCATAAAATAGTTGAGTGTTGAGTTAATATCTTTGAATTTATCCAAGCCAGACCAGTCAGCATGAGCTACAGTAAGTCAGTAACTGGGCAAACAGGAGATGCTCTCTGCTGCTATGACAACTGGGTACATACATGGATAGCCAGCCTAATAACTATTGACAGAACAAGAAAATAGTATGAATTCACACCAGGGGAGATCTGCCATCCATTCCTGTTCAGTACCCCAGGGCATATGTGATTGAGCTGCTGGTCTAAGCAATGAGACCACGTTGTTCTCATCAAATTGACATTAGTTTTTCCTGTAATCATGTATTGTTAAAGATCTGTGGCAATCAAATGCACTTTATGACTTAAACACACTACCTGTGTGAACGTGAATTTCTTCCTGGTACTTCATGATATTGAGCCCTTTGCATCCTGCCTACACTGGAGAAATGCCACAGGAATGAATGGCTGGTCTTATCTGGAGTGACTGCGTAGCATTCTCTAGTTGTGTCAGTGCTAGTTAAATTTGGTTTTATCCTGTTTCAAATATCTTCTGAAACTTTTATGACTATAATGATCTGTAGCCATCCCCTAAACCTTTTGTTATTTCACAGGAAATAAACTGGGGTATGATTACTTATGATATCAGGTATTGTAACAAGTTTTGATTTTTTTTTTACATTGTTGCTTAGAACCCAATCAATAATCATCTTGGTTCCCATCCTGTTATTTCTCCTAGATGTATCTTTCAGAATTTGGGTCAAATTTATTTTCTATGTAAAACCAAAAAATACCGGCACAGCCAGGAATATCCTGCAAAAACATAAATGTATTGAAGGTCAAACAGACACAATGGTAAAATATCCCTAAGTCCCCAGCTCTTCAAGGCATGATAGTATGCTAAGGGCTCAGGTGGTTCCTCATTAAACTCTAATTCAGAATCTTCTAATGCAGAGATCAGAAATGATAAATCCTCCCTGCTATCATATGATCTACATAAGTCTAATTTGCTCATCTGCCTGAATTCTACCCATGTTAGCAACAATAGAAACGTAAGTTCAATTTCCTGAAAATGTTAATTTATATTATTTATTTTTATTTAGGTTTTTGTTGACCGGGCAAGTGCACTAGACAAATCCTGCCTATTTTCAGGCACGACCCGGGAGAGGGGGATACAGATGAATGCCAACTGACCTTGAACCAGATTAAGCTGTTGGTGGTATTTTTAGTGAAAGAGGGAAATTTGGCCAGGACACCGGGGAAATCCCCCTACTGCATTGCTGTCAGTAGGGGGACCCTTGGCCGTCAGCTTTGCTGTGGCCAGTCTGCCTGGGATGTTGGAGGAGATGGATGCATCCAGTGCAGGGGAGCAGGCCTCCTCTCCTGTACTTTCTGAGCCAGAGGCCATTTTTGCCACTTGTTCTGTGGTTGAGGTTGTTGACCTCAGTATTCTTACACATTCTGATTCTTCTGCTGTGCTTCGTTCTGTGTGTGACAATGTGCTACCTTCGACTAGGAATAGAGACTGCCTACTTGCTGCGCGTTCTCAACTGCTGCAAAAAATGGACTTACTGGACCATGAAATCGCTACTTTTCCTGCTATTGCTGGACCCCCTGCTCTGGCATCTTTTGTTTCCAGTTGACCGACTACTGCGGCTGGACTGGATGCTAGTGTTGTTCCACTGAATGCGGTCGTTCCGCTGCTTTCTAGGGACCTTCCACCTGATTTTCGGGCTGGCAGTTCATCAGGTTCGGTTCTCATGTGGCTACAGCCCCTTCTGCCTTGTACTTCTGAGCCTTTCGACAGTGCCCCTGCTCCTCCTTTGTCGGCCCCGGGGTAGCTGCTGATGGGCCGATCTTTTCCTTTGCTTCTCGAGTCCAGTGACCTGGCTGGAGTAAACTGCCTGGAGTTCCTTCTGCTCCTTGTTCGGAAGTGACATGTGTTTTGAAGCCTGCGGTCTTGCCAGCTGAGTCTTCCTGGTCTCCTGATCGAGCTTTACAGGCTGCTGGCTGGGAACAATCGGAAGGCGGATCCTGGTCGCCGGACTCACAGGACCCTTCTTATATTGCGATGCTGAAAAATGCTGTGGCACCGGTGGACACCATGACTTCGGATCCTATGAGCTCCACCTTGACCCGGGGTAATACCTCTTCTTCTTGTGTTCTGGACTCTGATATTGTTGCTGGTACTGTTATGCGGGGTATTGCTGAACCTAGGGTTTCTATTACATGTGTTTCTGTTCCCTCCTCTAATTCTCAGTGTCCCGCTTCTAGCTTGGTCCCTCCAGCTTCAGTGGCACTGGTAGGCTCTAACTCAGAGATACCGGCCTGTCTGGGTCAGAACCCTGCGCCGACACATAGTGCGGCTCCCAAACCCGGTACTCCAGTGGGTTTTAAGCTCACTGATTTATTCCAAACTAATAGAGGTGAGCCTGCCCCTAGACGCAATGCTGTCCATTTTTTATATAAAGGGGGGCTAGATACTCCCCCGGACAGGCTGTATGTTGCAAAAACTTTGCTCAAAGGGTCTATGCATTTTTTTTCATCTGAAATTTTTGCCCTGATTGGTTTAGAGAATGCCAACTTTGATGTTAGTTTTAAACATGTCTCTCATTTGGATCGTTTTTGGGCTCAGTATGCTAAATTTGAAACTTCTCCTCTTTGGGCTCCCTTTCATGTTCTCCCTTTGACGAAACCTTCGGTTAAGACTATCACTATTATGTTTAAAAATGAAGGGGTCAATGTTGAAGACATTTTATTTTGGCTCCGACAGCGTTGTGAGGTTTTGAACAAGCCCAGCCCAACTTTAGATAGTGAGCAGATTTGGGATGGTGGGTGGAGGGTTAGGGTTAAGCTATTTTCTTCTGACTGTGGTCCAGCTCACTTGCCTAATTTTTTTTCCCTGGGAAGGATAAGGGGTTGATTTTTTATGCAGGGCAACCCAGGTCTTGCTTTAAATGTGGCTCTCATGCCCACTTCAGCTCTGCTTGTGACACACTTAAATGTAGCCATTGTTTAGATTTTGGCCATTCTTCCAGTGCTTGTTTGAACCTTTTCAAGTGTAATCTCTGTGAAAACACTGGTCATGCTTATGGGCGTTGTCCTTGGGCCTCTCATAATCGGGACAATTGTCCCTCCCATGTGGGCCTTATTAACCTTGCTCAGCAGCAGCAGGCTAAAAAATCTGCTGAGCGTCATTCTCATGAGGGTCTTGTAGCTTCACCCCCTCCCCCTTCTTCCCCACTTATCGTTGTCATGGAGCCTGAGGTTGGGGTGGCCTCTGCTTTGGCCCCTCATAATGATGCTCAACTGCAAGAGCCTGCTTCTGTTGTGGCACCGGAGGGCCTTCTTTTGGCTGTCCCTGTCTCTACTGCACTTGTGGTTATCTCCCCCCCCCCACCTTTGCCTCAGACTCTGCCTGTTTCGGAGCAGGCTACCCCTTTTATTATTCCTAAGAAAAGAACTAGAAAAGGGCTGACTGTTTCTGGTAAGGGTAAGGCTCCTGGATCTCGGTCCTGGGCTTCTGATAATAAGTTTGTGGTTTTAGCTCCCGATATTACTGATAGGGATTCTGTGGATGATGATACGGATACCTCCTCCCTTGTGTCTAATACTGATACGGATGGGGGTGGGGACGTTGATCCCATTGCTAAACGGACGAGACAGTGTCAACGTGGTAAATCACCCTAATCCTTCTCTATGGATTCCTTGTCTGTTCTCTCTTTTAATGTTAACAGTATTAAGGGAGACAAGAAGCTTGGTGGGGTTATGCTCTCTTTACAAGATATGCATTGTGATATCACTTGTTTGGTTGATACTCGGTTGAAAACTAATAAAGAACTTCAGCAAGCTTCACGGGTTTGGTCCCATGGCCCTTCCTTTTGGTCCTCCGGGGTGGATAGATGTGATGGTGTTGGCATTTTGTTTTCTAATCCTGCCCTTTGGGTGTCTAGACTAGTGGATATTTGTCCTGGTCACGCACTGTTGCTTGACCTCTCCTTCCATACTGAAAGATTTGGGTTAATTGCTTTGTATGCCCCTCAGACCAAAGCGTCGTGGTCTGCTCTCTTTCGCACTGTTCAACCCTGTTTGCATACTTCTAGATTGGTTATTTGGGCCGGGGATTTTAATTGAGGTCTTCCTCAGACTGATAGAGGACTCCAGACATCCAAATTATTTAGTGACACCATGACCCTGAAGAATGTTCTGTCTACTGCCAAACTTCAGGATGCCTATAGGGTCATGCACCCTAGGGGTGGATATACTTATTTTCGGGGTGCTTGTCGCACTAGAATTGATTTTCTATTTCTTTCTCAGACGCTTACTGTTCTTGACTGTCAGACTATTGGGAGTGAGTTTTTGGATCATGCGGCTCTGAGGGTTTTACTCTCCTGGTCTAATGTCCCCCGGTGTAAAAAAAACAGATGGAGACTTAATGATTCCATACTTGACGATCCCAAAGTCCAAAAGTTGTGGAGACGAGACTGGGCAGCACGGTTATCTGTTGCTGACGTTTATGAGAATATTTTAGACTGGTGGGAGGACACTAAGGTTAGTTGGAGGAAGGTTTTCCAACGGAAAGCTGCTGACGCCCATACCAGTCATTATAAACAGTACCTGGCTTTACGTCAACAATTACAAAATTTAATTTTCCTGTCTGATAGTAGTCATTATGATTATAGTTCACAAATTTCTGTTTTGAGTAGTCAGATGAAGGCTCTGCAGTATGACAGGGCTAAATCCTTGGGCTATGAAGCTCGATTTGGGACTAAAATTGCCACAGGTGGCTTCTACCCTTTTAAAGAATGTCAGGACAGGGTGGACTCTAGGGTGATTTATAACTTGGTATCCCCCACGGGAGATCTGGTTAGTTCCCCGGAGTCCCTGGTTCAGGTTGTTGAACATTTTGTTTCAGGCATGTTTGGGACTGAATCTCCCGACGTTGATGCTGCTGATTTTTTAGCTTCATTATCTTTGCCTACCCTCACTTCAGATGAATGTGAGATGCTTACTGCAGTTATTACTGAGGAGGAGGTATTGCATGCCATTACTAGCTTGAAACAGGATTCTGCTCTTGGCTCTGATGGACTCACGGCAGGGTACTATTCTACTTTTCAAACCGATTTGGTTCTGGCTTTAACCATTTTGTTTAATGAAATGTTGTCAAAGGCAACATTTTCGAATTCTATGAAAGAGGCAATCTTGGTCCTTATTCATAAGAAGGGTGCGGTTTCCGATATTAATAATTGGAGATCTTTGAGTCTACTTAATGCAGATAGCAAACTTGTGGCGAAAATTTTGCTCGCTAGACTCGTTCGGGTAGCTAGACTAATTAGTCCTGCCCAGACGTGTGGCATCCCTGGTAGATGCCAATCTGATGATCTGATTTTATTACGTGAACTATTTACCCTGGGGGATCAGAATCGCATTAAGGGATGGGTGCTTGGGCTCAATCAAGAAAAAGCTTTTGATAGGGTTTCTCATAAATATTTGTTTTCTGTTTTAGCAGCATTTGGATTTCCATCTCACTTTATAGATTGGATTAGAGCTCTTTATTTTAAGGTGGTTCTTCTCCCTAATGTTAATGGTTGGTTGGGACATCCAGTTTTAGTTAAATGGGGGGTGCGTCAGGGGTGCCCTTTGAGTCCCCTTTTATACACTTTCAGAATTGACATTTTGATTAGGGCAGTTCTTCATTGCCCTGGGATCTTTGGTTTACAAGGGCTGCCCAGCCTCCCTCCCATCAAAATATTGGCTTATGCAGATGACCTGGTCCTGACTGTGGCGTCCGACTCTGACGAGCAGGCCGTACTCTCTGTGTTTCACCAGTATTCCTTAGTGGCAGGGTCCAAGATTAATTTTTTGAAAAGTGTTGGGCTCCCGTTAGGATCTCCCACTCTACCTGAGTCTGGTTCCTTTGCTGGCATCCGGCTCTCTTCAGACCCCATTAGGATTCTTGGACTTTGGTTTGGGCCTGGTGATATACAGCTGTTGAACTGGAATAGGGCATTGGGGAGGGCTGATAGGCTTTTAGCTGGGTGGCGGCAGAAGCAGATAGGGAAGAAAAAACGGGTTTATTTACTCAAAACTTTGATGGTCCCTATTTTTTTGTACCTTTGTTATGTTCCCCCTTGTCATTGTTTACAAAATTGTATAGTGTTTTCTTTCAGGGCCTTTGGAGTTCTAGGTTGAATCCTATTAAACAAAGTTTTACTTATAGGCTTCTTGGTGAGGGAGGGTTGGGGATGTTACATCCTGTGGCCTTTTTTTATAGTATTTTTTTCTGTTATAATTTTGGTTGGGCTTTGAAACCTGGTGACAAGGGTTGGAAGCCTTTTCTTTGTTCATGGCTTCTGCCTTGTCTCATTCCCTGGGAACAAGGCAGGAAGGGATCTTTGGCTAAACTTTCTGGCCTCCCACCTTTTGGTTTGGAGGCCGTGAAACTGGCTATGACTTGAGGTTTTAAGCCCTGTGATTTCTGTACACAGAGTAGAAAGTCCCTATATGATCAAATCTGGAGACGTGAGGCTCAGGATCCTGTTGCATTTCCATTCTGTCCTCCTGATCGTCAGACTTGGATTTTGAAGCAACTTCTGAATCCTAGACTCCCTCCTTATGTGTGGGACATGGTATGGCTCAGTAATTATGGTAGACTTAGCGTTAAAGGGAATCACAAACATAAAAATGTTGCTTGATAGATATTGTCCTAGGGATTCCTGTCTTTCTATTATAGAAACTCAGGCTCATTTATTTTTTGAATACAAATTTGCTTCTGACTTTTGGTCTACTATTGCTGTTATTTGGGAAGAAACTCTTATTACTAAGTTGTCTTATGCTGATATTATGTTTGGGACTCATTCTGCTTTACATACTAAATATCATGCAGAAACTATATATATTGTTCTATGTTTTATACGCTATTTTTTATGGCAAGCTAGATGTTTGCTAGTTTTGCATCAGAAATGGATCCCTATTTTGTAAGTTGTACAGAATGTTGGGAATGCTGTATTTACCATGCAAAAGTTTGACTTTTCTTGATATTCCAGACTGAAATTTCATCATTTTTGGATTAATTGTGATTCTTGGAAATTGACTTGATTTATTGTACTCCTTTTCTGTTCTCTTCTGTTTTTTACCTTTGTCTGTTGATCTTTTTGTATATCTGTTATACTGAAGCCCACTTCTTCTCAATAAAATTCCCCTACTCTGTAGGAGGTTCCCTTACATCCTGGCTTTCAGCCAAGATGGCTGTCTCTGGACTTGCTGTGGTGGACATGGAGGTGT
The DNA here is from genome assembly GCA_016271365.2 of Neoceratodus forsteri. Taxonomy (NCBI): domain Eukaryota; kingdom Metazoa; phylum Chordata; order Ceratodontiformes; family Ceratodontidae; genus Neoceratodus; species Neoceratodus forsteri. The sequence continues at coordinate 408,062,705 of CM028133.1, read as the reverse complement.
TGGATGCAGGGGGGTTGGTCTCTTCCCCTGTCTCTGGATTGCCAGAGACCTCATTGATTCTTCCTCAAGCTTCTTCTCATGGATCTGAGTTGCACACATCTCCTAGTTCATTTCCTTCCTCAGAAACCTCAATGGATCAAAGTAAGCAAACAATTGTTTCTTCCCAGGCTGTTCCTATACTGCAACAGCTAGCATCTGATAAAGATTCTCTGCAAAATACTGAATGCTTGCAACCAACAGATGTAGACGCTTTGCTATTGCTTGAGGGAAAATGTTATCTTACAAAGAAACAGGAGCTTTTAGCACTTAAGTACTCAGCTTTGCAGCTGCCTACTGATTCTGACTCACTGTTGCAGACCTCTGCATCAGATGCCCAAAAGACAGCTTTGACATTTCCACATTCTGATGCGGTTTGCCCAATGATTCCTTCTGCTCCTTCTGCTGACACTTCTCCTAGAGTCCTTACTGTTTCCCCCGATCCTCTTTCACGAACCTCTGCATCTGACTTGCCCCCTGCAGCGGTTGTTCCTCAGGGAGACTGGTCAGTTGACTCTGTTCTTGCTGCGGCAGGATGGGAGAGGGATCCAGTTGTCGGTACCTGGTGCTCCGGTCCTTCCCCCATTAGGATCACCCCTGCAGACGCCTCAGCTGTTTCTCCTATGCATGACCAGTTGGACTTCACGCTAATGCCTGCTTTGTGCTTAACACAGAATCCGATTCTCAATTTATCGGTTTCCACATCTCCTGAAGCTCAGTTTTCGGACTCCGACCCTCTTCACCAAAGTTTACCACCCCAGGGCCCTGGTCTGCAACCTCAACGGACTGAACGGACGACTTATTTTGCTTCTACATCTACGAAAATGTATGCATCTTGTTTTTCTGTCCCCACCCAACAGGCTAAGAGACACAATGCTGTCAGATTACAGTATTTGGGGGGTTTACCTGAAATTCCTGATAGGGTTTTTGTTGGGCGCACTTTGTTTAAAGACTCCAAGAAATTTGCTGCTTATGATATACACGCTTTAATACATGTTTCTAATGAGTCGCACTTATGTAAGTTTTAAAACCTTAAAAGGTTTAGAGAAATTTTGGTCCCAATTTCACCTGTTGAAAAGTACCCCTTTATGGTCACCCTTCAGTGTAATTCCTTTAATGAAACCTGCACAAAAGAATGTCACTATTCTGTTTAGAAATGAACGTGTTAGTCTGAATGATATTACAGTTTGGCTGAAACAAAGATGTACAGTACTGTCTGACCCTGAAGTCATTTTTGATTCAGAAAATTTGTGGACAGGAGGGTGGAAGGTTAGGGTTATGCTCTGGACTACTGATACTGGTATTCAGCACCTTCCCAATAGTTTTCTGTTAGGCAGGGATAGGGGAGTTTTGTTTTATTCTGGACAACCAAAAGCCTGTTATAAGTGTGGTTCCACCTCCCATCTCAGCAGCATTTGTGACAGTATTAAATGTACTGTTTGTGGTGGTCTTGGTCATGCAGGCTCACAGTGTACTGAAGAACCTCTCTGTGTTTTATGTGAAGACCTGGGACATACTTTTCAGCAATGTTCCTGGGCTGCCCATAATTCTCCTACTTTAGCCGATGGAGAGAGGAACAACAGCTTATTATTACAGTGGCCCAACGCTCTAACATTAAGGGTCCCTCTTCTACTGTTGCCCCCCCGCTACTTTAGCTAAATCACATAGTATTGTTTCCACTGCTACTGTTGTACCTGCTGGGGAGGATTTGACTGAGCCTGTCCCACAACCTGTTTAGTTTTCTCTACCTCCCAACCCTCCTTCTTCCCCAGTTCTTCCTAGTTGTTCTACTTCAGGTGACTCTTCTATGGGACCTCCCCCCCCGGCTCCATTAGGAACAATGGAACCTCCCCCTTCTGACCCTTGTACTACACCTTCTAGGACTACAAGGGGTTCAAGAAAGTTTGTTTCCCCCTTTCTCTAAGGCTCAGAAGTTAGAGACTCTTCCTTTGATGAATAAATATGAATTGCTGTGAATGCTTCTGAAAATATAGACTCTGATTCTTCTTCTGTCCTGTCCTCTCACCCTGAACTTACTACAGATACTGAAGTCCCTATCAACAATGTGGGGTCCCAAAAAAGGAAGGCTAAGGCCAAGACAAAACATAAAGAATGTACCCCAAGGAAAGGTAGACAGAGGTGATTGCTGTGCATATGTCTACTTCTTTTGCAATACATACTGTTAATGTTAACAATATAAAAAAAAAACATAAGAGGGATTCAGTTTTTTTGTTTTTGTCTTGCCTTACTGCCGGTCTCATACTTCTACAAGATGTTAGATTCCATTCTTTGCCCGAAGTTTCTAGGGCCCAAAAATCCTGGCATTTAGGCCCATCATATTAGTCATTTGGACAGGAGACATGCCCTGGCAGGGTATTATTGATAGACTTTAGGTTCCTTTCTATCCCTTTTCGGATTATAAATATTTATGCCCCACAAACCAAGTTGCTTAGGATTGAACGCTTGAAAGTGGTTCGACCCTATCTTTACACCTCTATGCATGTCATTTTTGGTGGTGATTTCAATTGTGGGTTGTCCACTAAGGACAGGTCCTTGGTCTCAAAAACCACAAAATTATTTTGTGATACCACTTTTCTCAAAAATCTTTTATTTTCTGAAAAACAGAAGGATGCTTATCTTTCTCTCACCCAGACACATACCCCTACCTTTCATAAAGGCTCTTTAGCTACCCGGATAGATTTTTTTTTTGTGTCCTCCTTTTTACAAACTTCCGCTGCTGAAGTACAAGTGGCTGAATTTTCAGATCATGATTTGCTTACCATTTTCCTTGGTCCTAAGAATATTGCTACTTTTGGTCCTGGCACTTGGAAATTTAATGTTTCCTTATTGGAGAATTCTCTGTTGTTAACAATTCTTAAATCCTTTTTCCAAAACAGAAAATCTGTTTTTTCTTTATGACAATCTTTGGTGGTGGTGGTTAGATGCGAAGAGGGATTTGACAAAATTACTGAAATCCTTTAGCAAAACCCATCATGAAGACTGTTATTTTACATACCATAGGACACAGCATTAGCTGTAAAAACTCCTTACCCTTTCATATACCACTGGCCAGGATTTCTCTTCACAAATTAGTACCCTGAAAAAATCTTTAATGGACTATCACTCCAAAAAATATGCTTCAATGCAACAACGTCAACGTTTTAGTGTAAAAGGTACCTATGATGTGATCTGCCCATTTGCACATTTTTCAAAACAGATTACAGGGAGAACCATTGATACTATTGTGACTGAAGCTGGTCATACAATTACTGATTCTGGGCTTATTCAAAATTATGTGGCCCAATATACTCAAAACTTATTCAGTCCATTCCCTACATGTCTAAATGATATATTGGCCTTCCTTAGTCCCATTCATGTTCCTGAAGTGCAACAATCAGTATCTGACATGCTTGCTTGTGATTTTCAGGCATGGGAAGTAGTTGAGGTCATCACAACTCTGCGATCTGGAGTATCTCTGGGCTTGGATGGCCTTCCAAATGAGCTTTATAAATTGCTTAGTATTGAGTTGAGTGTGGAATTGGCTGCAGTTTATAACTTCCTTTTAAAAGCTGATACTTTGCCGTTTGAATTTAATATGAGTAGTACCTTCTATATTTATAAGAAAGGAGACAGAAAATTACTCACTAATTGGAGGCCTCTTAGCCTATTGAATATGGACTTTAAAATTCTAACTAAAATTATTACTCTCCCTCTAGCGATGCTGGCCCCTCTTGTTATTTTGGAAGCCCAATCTAGTAATGTTCCAGGCAGAAGTATACATAATCATGTCCTTTTATTATGGGAATTGGTGGAACATGGCAATTCAGATAGGTTAACAGGCCTCCTGTATTCATTGGATCAAAGACTGGCATTTGATTCGGTGAGTCATGAATTTTTATGGCAGGTTTTGAGACATTATAGGGTTCCTGAGACTACTCTCTCCTGGTTACAATTATTATATTCTACAGCCACTTCTATCCCTCTTGTTAATGGCTGGAAGGGTCCTTTTATACCTTTAAAGAGAGGTGTTAGACAAGGGTGCCCACTCAGTCCCGTTTTGTATATCTTTTTTTTGGATCCCTTACTTCGCACCATTAATACAGCACACAATGTCAGTCCCATTTGTTCCTTACCACTTTCTGTTTTAAGCTATGCTGATGGCATGAGTTTAACAGTAGCTAATGTTCCTTCGGCAGACGCATCTCTCCATCTTTGTAAGTCCTTTGGTCTTGTTTCAGGAGCATCCCTGAATTTGGAGAAACGTGTTGGTCGACAGCTTGGATCTCAGCAGTTGAATGATGTAATAGTTTCCAGTATTGCACTTTGTGATACCCCTATTAAGATTTTGGGCATTCTGTTTGGCTCAGGTCCTTTAGACGTTATCAATTGGACTCCCAAACTGGACCTAGCGCAGGCCAAGGTTTCTCTTTGGAACACCTGGAAACTCAGTAAAAAAAAGAGGATTTACTTGATAAAGTCTCAATTGCTCCCGATTTTTTTTGGTTTTTAGCTTATGTTTTTCCCCCTCCACGTGTTTTGGAAACCAAACTTCTGAGTATATTTTTTCAGGCCTTATGGGGCAGCCGCCTGAATCCCATTAAGTGTTCCATTACCTGCTTACCTTTAAAGGAAGGTGGTCTTAATATGACACACCCATTATTTTTTTATGATAGTTTATTTTTTGTGACTAATCTTAAACCACTTTTAGTTAATTATGATGTGGGATGGGAATTTTTTTTTTATCCTGTCAACCCTGGTTTCATTTTTGGGATCTTAACACTTTGAGACAGGTTAAACATGTCTCTTCTACCCCTTCTTATCTTCGCAATACCTTTTGCTGTTTAAAACAATGGAAGATTACTAGCCATATGATTATGACTCAAAATAGGAAAGCCATTTATAACTTCTTGATAGATACCACTTGTGCAGACCTTGTAATTTTTCCCAAATGTCCCCCTAATTACTTACCTGCTTTATACACACTGTTAAGGAATCCTCGCATCCCCCAGAAGATGTGGGATCTACATTGGCTTAGTTGCCATGAACGGATCAATATTAAGGCAAATCATAAACATAAACAGCTGAATGAAAGATTGTGTTCTAGACCTTTATGTGTCAATCAGCATGAAACAATACAACACCTTTTTTTTCTTTGTTCCTATATCACTGGTTTTTGGTTATTTCTAGCGAACAGATGGAAGGAACCTTTATTTACTTCTGTTACATATGAGATGTTATTGTATGGTATGTTTCCAGCAACCTGGAAAAAGTGGACTATTGACACTCAAAACTTATTGTTTACCATCATTAAATGGCATTTAAAGATTGCTCACTGTCTTTTCACCTTGCAGCAAAAAGATATGTCCCACCTACTGGTGGTTCAAAGTATTGAACAGGATTTAAAAGCTGTTTATTTTTCTGAAATGAGAAGTTTGTCATTTGGACCATTGTTTGCTTTATGGAAATGCTTACCATGGGTGACTGATTCTGATTTTCCTGTTACATGAGTCTTTTGTATTTGTTTTGACAATGTGATTTTGGTTTTGTAGTTTATTTGTCAATAAAAATTTCCCCTACTCTGTAGGAGCTTCCCTTACATCCTGGCATTCTGCCAAGATGGCCATCGAAGGAGGAGCTGTGGAGGACATGGAAGTGTTGGAGGCAGTGGAGTTGGTCTCCTCCCCCGTCTCTGTTCTGAGAGAGACCACGTCTTCTACGAACATTGTGCTGCAACCTGCTGACAGTGTTCCTTCTGAGTCTTTGGCTACTTCCCCTGCTACTATTGTGGATGATTGTGTGAAGAGTTGGACCACAGATCCTTCATCTATTTCCCAGACTGTGCCACCGATGTCTTCTAGCCCTGCTACGACGGATATATGTGAGTCTTCTCCTGCTGTTTCTATGGATGTGAATGTGTTGCTTCAAGTTGAAGAACAGTGCTATTTTGCTGCTAGACAATGCCTGTTAGCCCTTAAGACTCAGCCTGGTTTTGTGCCTGCTACTCATGACTCACCGTCTGGGAATGCTCGTTCTGATGTCTCATCACTGATTCTGACACTTCCACATTCTTTGTATGTTACTGTGGACTCTCCCAACTCCCAACCGCCTGCACAGACTGCACCTTTCACTCCGCTTCCTTCGGGAATTTTGGTATTTTCTGCTTCATTACCTGCTTCTGCTCTCCCTGATACCTCATGAACTGTGGACTGGTCCGTTGAGTCAGCTCTAGAAGTGGCGGGTTGGGAGAAGGACCCAACCGTAGGGACTTGGCGTTCTGGTTCTTCCCCGATCTGTACTATGCCACCTGAGACTGACAAACTACTGGCCCCTCCTGCTTTGAAAATCTCTGATGATTCTATTGACCTTTCATTGCCAACTGAACTCCTTCTGACTTAAAACCCGACTTTGCATTTTGGTTCTACTACCTCGACACCTCATGATCACCAGACTCCTCGGGACCCTGAGTCTCGCCATGCTCTTGCTATTTCCACTGTTTCTACCCCTAAGTCATATGCTGCATGTTTTCAACCCCCTGTACATCAAGCAAAGAGACACCATGCTGTTTAGCTGCAATATTTGGGGGGCTTATCTGACTTTCCTGGCCGTTTTTTTTGTAGGTCCCACCCTTTTGAAAGATTCCATGCAATTTGCTGCTTTTGAAATACATACTTTAATTCATGTTTCTTCAGAGTCTCATTTTGATGTCAGTTTTAAAACTGTCACTGGTTTAGAAAAGTTTTGGAGAAAATATCAGGAGCTTAAGACTTCTCCCTTATGGTCACCCTTTACTGCCATTCCCTTAACTAAACCTACTCAGAAAGCTGTTACTATTCTATTTCATAACGAGGGTGTGAGTCTCTATGATATTACTGTATGGTTGAAACAAAGATGCACTGTGCTTTCTGATCCGGTGGCTATTTTTGATTCTGAGAATCTCTGGATGGTTGGGTGGAGAGCGAGGGTTATGCTTCACACTTTGGATGTTGGGATTCAACATCTACCAAATAGCTTTGTGCTAGGGAAAGACAGGGGAGTTCTTTTCTACCCCGGTCAGCCAAAAGCATGCTACAAATGTGGCTCTCTGAACCATATTAGTAGCATCTGCGACATGATTAAATGCTCTGTTTGTGGTAACATTGGCCACACAGGTTCCCAATGCATAGATAAACCTCTTTGCTTCCTTTGTGACAAATTGGGGCACACTTTCCAGACTTGTACTTGGGCAGCTCATAACTCCCCGACTCTTGCTGATGGGGAAGAGCAATGCTTGATTATTACTGTTGCACAATGCTCCCGTTTGTCTGACACTCTTTCTAGACCTCAATGCATTCCCCCTCCCACTCCCTTGTGCCTGCTATTGACCCATCTTCTATTTTGCATGGACAATCTGCTCCTATTTCTTCTTTGAAGCCACAGGCCCCTGTTGTTGCTCTCCCTCCCCCTGCCAATGATCTTGCTATTTCTACCTCAGAAGAGGTACCTGTTCCCATACTATCTAGTACTTCTGGGACTTCCATGGACCCCCCCAACCTTTTATTAGAGTAACACAGGGATCAAAGAGAGGGACTTCTTCTTTCTCTAAGGCCCTAAAATCCTCTACTGTGACTTATGTGAATAAATTTGAGGTTTTACGCCACCCTCAGGACAACACGGACTCTGAAACGTCCTCTGTTCTCTCTTCCCACCCTGATGTAACTACTGACACGGAGGTAACCATTGACAATATTGGTTCTCAAAAAAGAAAAGCTAAGGCAAAACTGAAGCATAGGGAAGGTAACCCTAGGAAAGGTAGGCCCAGGTGAATTCTGTTTTTTTGTTTTCACTTTACAATTTCCTTTTACACATGTCTTCTGCTTTCTCAGTACATACTGTTAACGTTAACAGTATAAAAAAGCACGCTAAAAGGGATGCAGTTTTTTCTTTTTGTCCGGCTTGACTGCTGGCCTCATCCTCTTACCGGATGGTCATTTCCATACTCTTCCAGAACTTTCCAGGGCCACATGTGCCTGGACCTCTGGACTTTCTTTTTGGTCCTTTGGACAGGACTCTTGTTCCTGTTTGGGTGTTTTATTTAGTATACCTGATGTTACTGTCATCAAACTGTTGGATGTTCACCCGGGTCTGCTTCTTTTGTTAGATGTTTTGTTTTTTTCTGTCCCTTTCTGAATTATCAATATCTATGCCCCCCAAATAAAAACTCATAGGACTGAACTACTGAAACTAATTCAGCCTTATTTATATACGTCAATGCATATGATTTTTGGGGGTGATTTCAATTGTGGGTTGTCCACCAAAGATAAGTCTTCTACTTCCAAGACTACTAAGCTGTTTTGTGACACAAATTTACTTAAACAATTGCTTCATTCCACAGGTTTACAGGATGCATATTTGTCCTTTACGGGTCAGCAAACTCCTACTTTTCACAAGGGCCCCCTTGTAACCCGTATTGATTTTTTCTTTATTTCTTCCCATCTCCAACTTTATGATGCTGTTATTCAGGTTGCGGAATTTTCGGACCATAATTTATTGTCTATTTCTTTAGGCCCTTCCCTAAAATCCCATTTTGGTACTGGCATTTGGAAACCGAATACTTCCCTGTTATCTGATTCACGTTTGTTATGTCACCTGAATGATAATATTCACAATCGAAAGTCTGTATTTTTTTTATATGATGCCCCCTGGATTTGGTGGCAGGATACAAAGTCTGGACTCCGAGCTTTATTTAAAAATTATAGTAAACATCACCATGATTCCCTATACTTTCTTTATCACATAAACAGATGGCAACTTCAGAAATTACTTACTTTGTCTCATGAAACTAGTCATGATTTTTCTACCCAAATTTGTAATCTTAGGAAGAGCTTGATGGACTATCACCTTCTGAAGGCTACTTCTGTCCAACATCAACAGCATTTTGGGACTTCTGGTACCCATGACACTGTATGTCCTCATGCTTCTATTCAGAAAAAAGTAGAGAGCAAAACCTTTGATACACTGTTTGATGACACTTTCACTGAACTTACTGCTATTTCAGATATCAGACACCGTGTTACTTGTTATACACAACAGCTATTTGGTCCCATGCCCCCCCCCCACATCCATTATAGACTACCTTTCCTTTTTACAAATCCCCGATGTACTCTCCTCTGTTGTAGACATGTTAAATGCTGAGATACAAGCACACGAAATTGAAGCAATAATCAGGTCTTTACGTCTCAGAGTGACACTGGGCCTGGATGGTCTCTCCAGTGAGCTGTATAAATTGTTTTCTACTGACCTGAGTTCTGAATTGGCTGCAGTTTATAATTCCATACTACAGTATGAAAATCTTCCTTTAGATTTTAACATGGGTTGTTTGTTTTATTTACATAAAAAAGGTGATAGAATATTGGTCTCCAATTGAAGACCTTTATGCCTCTTAAACACTGATTTTAAAATATTGACCAAAATCTTGGCTCTCAGACTTTCAAAATTGGCCACATATGTGATTTCTACCGCACAATCTTGCAGTGTCCCTGGGAGATGCATACAGGACCATCTTATTTCACTTAGGGAAATGATCGAATGTGGTAATTCCAATGTTTTACGTGGTTTCATATTTTCACTGGACCACCGACAGGCTTTTGATTCTGTACATCATGACTTTTTATGGTCTACTCTTCGACATTATAAAGTCCCCGATTATGCCCTTGCCAGACTCCAGTTGCTATACCGCTCTGCAACTATTGTCCTCCTAGTTAATGGATGGAGAGGCCCTATGCTTCCTCTACACAGAGGGGTTAGACAAGGCTGCCTCCTTAGTCTGCTTTTATATGTTTTGTTTTTAGATCCCTTGTTTCATTCCATTAACACCGCCCCAACAGTTATGCCTCTTCCCTCTGCCCCCTGTTCCATTTTGGCTTATGCAGACGATATGAGTCTGATGGTGGCCGATATTGCTTCTGTAAGTTCTGCATTATGGCATTGTTCCAGATTTGGGGCTGTTTCTTGTGTGGCCCTTAATCTTGATAAATGCGTAGGCTGTAGGCTGGGTCCCCCTATTCTGGGTGAGCCTACCGTTGACCTTAAAATTTGTGAAGAACCTATTAGAATTTTGGGCATTTTGTACGGCAATGGTCCTTTGGATGTCCTTAACTGGACACCCAAACTAGAATATGCTCAAACGATGGTTGCATGTTGGAATTCTTGGCAGATGAGTAAAAAAAAAGGATTTATATGATTAAGACTTATTTGCTTCCCCATTTCTCTTTCTAGCTTATGTTTTTCCCCCCAAAACAATTTGAAACCAGATTGCTTAGTCTTTTTTTCACACCGTATGGGGTAGCTGCCTGAACCCCATTAAACGCCAGATTACATATCTACCTATTCGGGACGGAGGCTTAGCCATGGTCCAACCTGTTTTTTTTATACTAGTTTTTTCTTGTTCCATAATACTAGGCCCCTGCTGGTTAACCGGGATCGAGCATGGGAACCTTGGTTTCTTGAATCCTGTAGTCCTTGGTTTCACAAATGGGAACTCAACAAATTGACAGTTTTGACGCATTCAACCCAGATTTCAGCTTATGTTAGGGACAGTTTTTTTTTGTTTGAAACAGTGGCAGATTACCAGCTGTATGCTAATGACTGTCTCTAGGAAAGCATTATATAAATATTTAGTGGATCACGTATGTTTGTATATTGTTGTTTTTCCCAAATGTCCTACCCAACATCTCCCTGCTTTGCTCACTTTACTCCGTAATTCTAGGGTTCCCCAAAAGATGTGGGACTTACATTGGCTTAGTTGTCATGAACATATCAACGTTAAATACAGCCATAAACATAAAACGCTACAGGATAGATTTTGTTCCAGACCTGAATGTCAGCAACAGGAAGAAACTATTTCACACCTTTTTTTTTCCTTGTACATTTATTACTACTTTTTGGACTTTATTAGCTGCCAGATGGCATGAACCTTTGTTTGCTCTCATTAATTATGAAATGTTGATGTATGTTTTTTTTCCCCTGTCTTGGTCTCGTTGGAATGTTAACACGTCAAATCTGATTTTTGTAATCATCAAATGGCATGTATGAAATGCTCAATGTTTATTTAATTTGCAGAATCAGGATGTGCCTCTGCTTACCATTATTCAGAGAATTGAACTTGATTTGAAGGACGTATATTTTTCTGAGGCGGAACGTTTGCCATCTGACTCTTTGTTGGAACTATGGACACTATTATCTTGGATTACTGATTCTGATTTTCCTGTTACATAATTATTTTGTGTATTATTTTGTCTCTGTGTTGTTTTTGTTCTATTTTCTGTTCAGCTGATATTCAATAAAAACTTCCCCTACTCTTTTCAATAAGTGCCATGGGATCTTTAATATCCACCTGAACTACCACCAATCCAGGCAGATGGGACTTCGGTTTAACGTCTCATCTGAAAGACGGCACCTCAGAAGTGCAGCACCCCTCTCATGCTGCACTACAGTGTCAGTACTGGGATATTAACCCAAGTGCCAGATGTGGTAACTGAACCCACAGCCCTCTGATCTCCCAGTCTCAGAGGCGAGTGTGCTACCTATTGAGCCACTGACACTGACAATTAATGCAACACAGATGTTAAATTTGTCTATTTTTATTTTGGGTGTTGGGATGAAGCTTAGTCCTTTTTTTAAGACCCTAATTTGGTCTTCTATAAGTTATCTTTGTGATAAATTCACTACTTCCCAGATGTTGCTTTCTTGTCAAATCCCTTGTGAAATGTTATTCTAGGAGCGTGGATATGTTGTTCATCCACACTGTTTGGCATTGTCCCCTTCCACTTTAAATCTGCTGGAAGTCTTCAAGTTGACTCCTCCCACCCACCCACCCAGGTGGTATATACCTCAGCTCCACCCCATGACACCAGATCTTCCTTTCTGCTGGAAGATACAGGTTGCCTCCCTCATGCTCTCGCATTTTGTAGGCCCTGGCTTTCAAACTGTCGGTATTACCGAAAATCAAACTCATTCGCGTTAGCGATCACTCTTTCACAGCATCTATCATGGAGGAAAAATATTCCCCGGGATTTCGCCGGTGTCCCTGCAGCCAGAAGATGTCGCGCACTGATTCCCACCTCACATGCACCTACTGCCTTGGTGTCGGCCATGGCACTTCATCATGTAGCTTTTGCTTGGCCTTCCATCCCAATGTTCTGGATGACCACAAGACATGCCTGCAGCTGGGGAGACTGGGAAAAAGGAACCCTCCAGTGAAGTCGAAGGAGGCTAGGTGGGCAGTTTACACCACCATGGGCTCCGCCAATCAGCTGGAACAGATGAAGGCATCGAGGAAGAAGCCGCTCGTGCTTCAGCCAGTCAGAGCTTCTTTGTCCTGCTGAACCTAGGCTCCATCTTTATGGGATCTTTCAAGGAGTTGTGCCAGTCTTTCCCCACCCGGGGTGAGGCACCCTCGGGCTCGCAGTCCTCCCGCTTTCAGAAGAGAGATAAAAGACCTGTTGTCTTTGTCTCAATGAAGATGTTCTTGGGACTGAGAAAGGTCCGAGTCCCAGGAGCACGTGGTCTCGACCTCGGTCAAGATCGCATCCCCGGCCACCGGCTTCATGGATCTCCCATCTGGCCAGGGGATCGAAGGACATGGCCGACGAGGTCGAAATTATCCTCAACCCGATCAACACTTTGTTGCCGGCCATGGCCAATGACTCATTAGAATGGACTCTGGTCCTGGTATTTCCTGATAATGAGACCCAGCCCATTGGTGTTCCCATCACGGACCTGGTTCCAGACCCTCAGGTTTCATCTATTCCTCCAGTGTCTCCCAATCAATCGAGTTGGCCTCCCCAATCTTGGTCAAGGTCTAGGACCCCCTCGGCCAAATGACCAAGGAAGAGCCATAAATGCTCTAAGGAGAGGTGATGCCACAGGTCATCCTCATCCTCCTCAGATGAGGAGAGGCTCTGGCGGAAACTCTGGTGGTGCTATGAGGACCTTATGTGGCAGCAGCTGATCTTGACTGGGCAGAAGCTGGCTCCTCCGCCTACCCCAGCCATTACTTGGCTCTTGCCTCCCAGGCCAAAAGCCGACCCCTCCGGAACTGAAGCCTCTGGTTCCTCCAGTTGTGGGGCTGTCCTGTCCCCCTGTTTGGCCTATTCTGGTCTCCCCACCCATTCAGTTGGAACTGCCGCCTAAGCAGCCTGTGGGAGGGGGTCCCTCGAAAGAGGACTGACTGGACACCGGGCTTCCCTGACGTCTGTCGGTTACTGTCACCCCTGACCACCTCTGTGGATCGAGGGTGATTTCAGCGGTAGACCACTGTATCCCAGCTCCTCGGACTCAGATGTCACCGGGCTGCACTCTCACCCGGTGGATGATGAGTCGTCCGTTGGCACAGGGATGGAGGAACGCCCTACCTCTTTCCAAGGGATTCTCCATTTCATTTCCAACTCTACTGGAATGCCCCTGGAATCTATCCAGAAAAAGGTGGAGTACCCTGTCACAGATATTCTAAAGAGAGAGGATACCCCGACAGAGGCCTTTCCAGTGGCCGAGGCCATTGTTGGCCCGGCCCTTTAACTCTGGCAGCACCCTGCCTCATGTCCAGCACTGTCTGCCACATGGCCCCTAAGTACGGAGTGCCCATTGGGTCTCTTGCAGGGTTCACAAAGCACCCTTCGGCCGAGAGCCTGGTGACCACCTTTGTGTTCAGGCGTACTGGTAGTTCAGCTGATACTGACTGACCACCAGACAAGGAGTCCAAAAATATGGACCACTCTGCCTGAAGGATCTATCTGGCATCTTCTTTGGGCCTTCATCAGGTCAGCTTGGCTGTCATCATGGCACACTTCTCTCATGCCCTTCTCAGGTCATGAGACAAGGTCCTCCCTCATCTCACTGTGGACATGCAGACCACGGTCAAACAGGTCCATGACCAGGGCCATGCTGTTGCCAAACAGCAGCTTCAGATGGCCCTGGAAATCAGGGATTCCTGTGCCCGCTCAATGGACGCTGCAGTGGCCTCTCACTGCAGGGCTTGGCTGAGGCTTTCCTCCTTCCTGGCAGATACTCAGCATAAGCTGACTGATGTGCCTTTCCTGGGGACTGACTTGTTCGGCCCAGGAGTGGCCGATCACCTACAGTGTACAGAGCAGTCCAACGTCACCTTGGATGCCACTTCTGCAAAAGGTTCTTCGGGCAAGAACCAGCAGAAGAAGAAGAAGCCTTTTCAGCACTCTTCCCCTGTGGTGCAGCAGCCCTCCTACCAAGGAGGATAGCAACAGCAAGATCAGCAGCAGGCTCAAGCTTGGTGCCTTTGGACCAAGCCCGGTCCCCAATAGGGCCGTAAAGGAGGCTGAGGCTCAGGTCCCAGAGCCTCCTCCTCCTCTAAGCCTGCCTAGTGAAGGGACAGGGGTTGCCACCCCTATCTCTGTCATGCCAGCTCTGGGCCTTCCCATGGGGGGTCGGCTCCACCACTTCCTTTCCACCTGGTCTGCTGTCACTTAGGACAGGTGGGTTCTCAAAGTGGTTGGTCAGGGACTGCCTCTAGAATTCAAGCAGTAACCTCCAAGCTGAGCCCACGCCCCTCGGGAGGAATGGATTTCTGCATGCACCCAGTTGGCTCTTCGAGACAATGTGGCTCAGCTCCTCCGCAAGGAGGCAGTAGCCTCCATGGCAGAACATCCAGCAGACCCAGGCTTTGTCTCCAGGTACTTCCTGGTGCCCAAGAAGATGGGGGGTTGGTGCCCCATTCTAGATCTCCACGACCTGAATCAGTTTCTCAGGTCTTGCACCTTCCAGATGGTCACTCTGTCCCAGATCATATTGTCCCTGGAGCGAAACATGTGGTTCTGTTCACTGGATCTGCAGGACATGTTCTTTCACATCCCAATTCGTCCGTCCCATCAGTGGTTTCTCTGCTTCAGGGTCGAGAGGACCCTGTACGAGTTCCATGTCATGCCGTTCAGCCTGTCATCAGCCCCACGGGTCTTTACCAAATGCATTGCAGTGGTGGTGGCAGCCCATCTTCAGCATCGAGGAGTCCAAATCTACCCTTATCTTGATGATTGGCTTCTGGCAGGTCCCACCCAACAGGAGGTGGAGAGGTCCAGGGATCTGTCCCTCCAGACCTGCTCCCAACTCAGCCTCCTGATCAATGAGGCCAAGTCAGAACTCGTGCCTTCCCAGGTGATGGGCTTCATTGGGGCAGAGCTCGACTCTCGTCAAGCCAGAGTTCGGCTCCCAGCGGACAGGGTGGAGTTTCTCTCCTCCTTTTTCCAATCATTTCTGGTTGGGCATTTGCGCCCTGCCCAGGACTTTCTGCACCTTCTGGGTTACATGGTAGCGTGCACCTCAGTGGTCCATTGGGCCGGTGGCACATGCACCCCCTCCAATGGGAGTTGGCCGCCCAGTGGACTCAGCGATATGGTCACTTCGACCAGCTGATCACTGTAACCCAAAAGATGTGGGATGCTCTCCAGTGGTCCACCCCAGACTGGTAGCAGGAAGGGATCCCGTTTGTCCACCCCGAGCCGATGGTCGTCCTTAAGACCGATGCCTCTCTCATGGGCTGGGGAACCCACATGGGGACAACAGAGTCCATGGGTTCTGGCCCCTTGAGGAGTCCCAATGCCACATCAACCTGTTGGAGCTCAGAGCAGTCAGACTGGCACTGTCAGCTTTCACTCCTCAGCTCCATGGTCAAGTGGTTCAAGTCCAGATGGACAATACCACGACCATATACCACCTCAACAAACAGGGTGGCACACACTCCCATCTGCTGTGCAAGGATGTGCTCCACATCTGGACCCTTATAAGCTGGTTGGAAGCAGAACTCCTAGCCATCCATGTGGCAGGAGCCTCGAACCTGCTGCCAGATGATCTCAGCTGCATAGGCCAGACATTCCACGGGTGGTCTCTCCATCCAGAGGTAGCTTACAGCCTGTTCTCCCATTGGGGCAAACCTATGATGAACCTGTTTGCCTCAAGGGAAAACACCAAGCTGAGGCTGTCTCATGCCCACCCCCCTCAGCAGGGCTCACTGCAGGGGGATGCCTTCTCGAGGCCATGGACCCCAGGCCTCCTCTACACCTTCCCCCCATTTCCCTTGATCCACAAGGTGTTACTCAAGGTGAGGAGAGACAAGGTGAAGGTGATTCTGGTAGACTCAGACTGGCCGCACCAGTTCTGGTATCCAGATCTCCTCAGCCTCAGCTGCAGGCCCCTGGAGCAGATTTGTACACGCCTGAACCTGATAGCTCTGAACCAGGGGAAGGTCTTCCATCCGGACCTTCAATCCCGGCATCTCACAGCCTGGTACCTGAGTGGCTAGAGTTCCAGGCTTTGGGTCTTTCCGAAGATGTCTACACCATGGTGGAGGCATCTCGAAAGGAAATGACCAAGAAATGTTATGCCTTCAAATGGAAAAGGTTTTCCATTTGGTATCGGAGTAAGGGTCTGGACCCCTTATCCTGTTCTGTGGCTAACATTCACGACTACCTTTGGTGTCTCTTCAAAGGGGGTCTACGGTCAGCAACCCTTAGGGTGCACCTGGCAGCCATTTCCACTTACCAGGCATGGGCCGGTCAGCCAACATTGGTGCAGGAAACAGTGGTCAGGCAGTTTTTCAAAGGCCTGGATCACATATCCCCACCGGTGTGTGAACCTCCACCTCCATGGGATCTGTTGCTGGTTTTGGCAAAGCTAATGGACAAGCCATTTGAACCCATGCACAAGTGTGAGTTGTCACACTAGTCATGGAAGAAGGCCATCCTGGTGGCTATCACGTCAGCCAGAAGGACAGGGGCACTCCAGGCACTTTCGGTGGACTCCCCTTATCTGGTCTTTCACAGGGACAAAGTTGTCCTGTGCCCCCACCCGAAATTCCTTCAGAAGGTGGTGTCAGAGTTTTACCTTAACCAGGTGTTGACTCTGCCGGTATATTACCCTAATTACACCTTGGATGCCAATTACAGACTCCATACTGTGGACCTGAGATGTGCTCTCTCCCATTATAAGGAGAGGATGGCGGAAATTCAAGGTGAGGTTCGCCAGCTGTTTGTCACCTATGCTGAAGTCACTTCTGGCAGACCTGCAGCCAAATGGACTATTGCAAGATGGCTCACAACATACATAGGTCTGTGCTACGAGTTGGCAGGCATGGAGCGTCCCAGAGGGATAAAAGCTCATTCTACCCGCCATACTGCTGCATTGGTGGCTGCTTCCAGGGACATCCCTATCCAGGAGATCTGTCAGGCTGCTACCTGGAAGTCAGCAAACACCTTCATTACCCATTACCACATCAACCTTCAGTCACACCGGGATGTTGGTTTTGGGGCTTCAGTTCTCCAATCTCTGTTCCCTAAGTAGGGGGTGTGCACATTGCCTCCCTCCTCCCAGAGAACTGCTTGGAGTCTGCCAAATAGTGTGGATGAACAACATATCCACGCTCCTAGAAGAACAGGTTACTCACCTCTAACAGTAGTTCTAGGAGTGGTATATGTTGTTCATCCACATGGACTCACCCGACCTCCCCGGCTGCGGACTCACACAACCTTGCTTCCAGTGGGCTAAGATCTGGCGTCATGCGGCGGGGCTGAGGTATATACCACCCGAGTGGGTGGGAGGAGCCAGCTTGAAGACTTCCGGCAGATTTAAAGTGGAAGGGGACAATACCAAACAGTGTGGATGAACAACATATACCACTCCTAGAACTACTGTTACAGGTGAGTAACCTGTTCTTCTTGAACCTATGCTTCTTCCCTCCTTTTCTACCACGCCTTGTTTCCTCTTTTGTTTACTTGGCTCTCTTTCACAGTTTTTTGCTGTCCATTGGTAGAAGTTTTGTCTATAACAATTTATTACTTTTCATTTTATATTGTGTTTGTAATATGTTTGATCATGAACAGAGGGGAAATAGAGGTGTGGGAAAATATTTAAGCAACAGAAGCAAGTCATGTGATCACCATTTGGCAGCTCCTATGAATGTTAATGTTGATTGATTATTCATGATTTAGCCTATAAAATCAAGTTTCCCGTGATGTAGAACTTAGTCACACCCCTTGACAAAGAGGTAGTGTACCTTAAAGCGCTGGGGACTTAGGGCTATTTTACTGCTGTGTCTGTGTGAGCTTCAAAAAATTTGTGTTTTTGCAGCATATTCCTGTGTGCTCTGGCATTTTTTGTTTTTACTTTGTACAGTATAACCTTTTTCGGCAGCACCGCTTGTTCAGTGAGCTCACCTGGTATGTTTTTGTTTTCAGATTTTCTTCTGCTGTGTGTTTTTAATTTTCATTTAATCAGGACCATCCAAGTTCAGATTTGTCACCTAAGATGATCATTGACCTGTCTGTTACCCTGCTTACTAAGTATAGTAACTTTTCCATGCCATCAAATCTACTTGTTATTTTTTTTTTTTACTTAGTGCATTTTCTCCCCTGGCCCAAGCAGCCTTCTAGATGCCAAATGCCCCAGCCCCCCTCTGCCAGGACTTACCATTACGAGAAGGCAGAGTGGCCTGGGTGATCATTGGGTATGGGGCCTGCAAGTGACTCGAAGTCAGCGGCCACCCAGGAGTCCATTTTTTCCCCATTTTTCTCCCTTGCCCAAGAAAAAGTGGGTGTGCAATGCTGCCCAGGCATCCCCACACATGCTACCATATGTGGTACATCTGCTACTGCCACTCCACCCCCTTCCCTTCCCTTTTCTCGACAGTCCCTGACTGTCTTACCCCTAGCCAATGCTATGGGCCAGACAAACACCAGGCACTGTAACCCTCCCTCCTCGAGAGAGGAGAGCAGTGCTCTGGATACCCTATCCTCTCCCATTCTGGTCAACCCCCAATGACCCAGGTCCATTCCCAAACCCGGGCACTGGCATGGCAGCAGGTGAGGTGCCAGCACCTGAAACCTCTGTGCTACTGGGCCAGACATCGAGCCCACATTTAGATGGATTGTACACACATCCTATCAGAATTATTTTCATTTTACCCCATTTGATTTCTAGGAACAGGCTTTCACTTCTCAAGTTATCTGTGATTAAGTCCACTTCTTTTACCTCTATGTCCTCTTTTATGTAAAATAACATGTCTCTCGTTTTGTTCTTTCAGTTCCTTCTGTAAGACCTGTAATTTTTGATTCTGATAGTGTTGTCAGAAACCTTATCAGACAACAATGATTTACTCAAAGTGAGAATGTCAGATGTGTTGACATGAAGCCAGGCCTCTAGTTCATGCTTTTTGGCAAGCAAGCTACAGATATTCATGTGAGCTAGTTTAAATTCCTTCAGTTGGTGCCAGTTTGTACATAAATAAACATATGCTCCATCTGGGGCATTTCTGGAGCCTGGCTATATCTCTATGCTACCTAGAAATAGTAATTTGATACCGAGGAAGCTATTAACAGTTAACAGCAGTGGTACTTTTGTAATTTAGCATCCCATTCAGTATATGTCCCTTTTCTTCAATATTCCCAATAGTAAGAGCTTGTCCCATTTAACATTGTTATAGACAACACTAGGGAAGTAATCCACATTTTGATAGATTCCTTCCCTTTCACCTAGAGATTTATTTCACAATATCTTATCCAGAAATATACCAGCGAATAAACAGAGGACACGTATCGCAATTCCTATTTTGAGGATTCTAAGTATCTCATATACTAATGTAATCAGGGGTACTGGGACACTACAGACGCTAGAGCTCCAAGACAGTAACGGATTTAGATCCACTTATAGATGGTGATTGTAGTGGTCCTGGAGTTACCTCTAGTACTAGGCTTTGAGGCCTGTGACAAAACGTTAGAGCAGGATAAGTTAACTGAGATAAAAGCCACCTGACTGTAATATAGGCCATGGATATGCAATGGAAACATAGATGCTACAGTCTAGTAGTACCATGGCAATATAAGGTCAACCCATATAGAGTGTTAGCACAAATTATGGGCATTTACAGGGCAAGGGTCCCTGAAAAAGGTTACTAGAGAGCTATAGGGCTACACTAATATGATGATAGCTGATATGCCATAGGGCTACACTAACAGCTGTCATGGTGACAGCTCTTAAAGATGCACACTAATACTAGATAGCAGTGAGTAAGCTCTTTCTGAGATGGTTGCACAGTACTTACAGTCATGAGAAATGAAATCCGGCAGCATGACCTGCCCAATCAGAAGGGAGTAGATTCAGAAGAAATGTGAGGAAGTACTTCTCCACAGAAAAAGTGGCAGATTCCTGAGACAGCATTCCAGCAGAGATAATGGGGCTGAAATCAGTAGTGGGGTTCAAGAATGCTTAGGATAGGCACAAAGTATCATAGTGGTAAGGAAGGGGGAGGGAGAAAGAGCCGTAGACTAAGTAAGGTCTGTGGTGAGAAGGAAGTTATGTAGGTAGGGAAAAAAAGGTCAGACTGCGTAGGCCAAGTGGCCCTTATCTGCCATTAGATTCTATGTTTCAATGTTTCTGTTCTGTCTGACTAAAGCAGACTCAGTCCCTCCACTCCAGCTGTCCCGCTTACACTGGAGCCAAGCACACTTCGCCGCATAGGAGAGTCAGCCCTTTAAACAGACCCAGCTCATCCCCCAACACACCCAACTGGTGCTCCACACAGACCAGGGAGCCATCTGATTGGAGAGGCTCTAGATGATACAATGGATGGCAGAAGTCCAGAGGAGCAATTGGTGGGATTCAGTAGCCAGCAGTCCCAGGCAATGAGATCCAGAGAGAGAGAGAGAGTAGAAGGATGGTGGACTGGCAATGATCTATGTGAGACTCCCCTCAGTGGATGTTGATGGCATCTTCTCAGGCTGTGGGAGGGTGGGTGGCATCAGTTGGAAGTGGCAAGGAGGGGGAGTTCCAGCAGTGGCAATCTTTAGTAACTTACTTCTACAGTACTGCCAACAATAATAATATACAGCACTGCTAGCCAGGATGCAATGCAGTAATGCTGCAGTACAGTATATCACAAAATGCTGTAGTTTACTGCAGGATATAATGTAATTCAATGGCAGTTAAGACTTTTTGTCATGCAGTATTTTGTGGCATGTCGCTTACTTCACGTTACTGTGTTGCATCATATGAACATGCAAATATGCGAAAGCACTGGCAGAAAAAGGCCTAGAGGTCTATTAAGTCTGCCTGAGTGTGCAGTTCACAGTATACTTTACAGCAACTGCCCCCGGTCCCCCCTCATCATCATCATCTCCACCCTATTCCACCACCCTCCCTATCCTCCCTTCTATACTGACCTTTCTTTTGACCCTATTCCACCCCCTTTTAAAACTGCCCACAGTCTTCAGTGAGATCACCTCCTCCACTGATTCATTCCACCTTGCCACCATCCTTTTTGTGAAGTAATGTCTCCTCATTTCCCTCCTGAATCTTCCCCCCTCCAATTTCAGATTGTGTCCCCTCATGACCCTCCCTCGCTCTCTTTAAGCTGAAAAAGCCTTCTGTACTAACCCTATTTATGCCTTTTAAGTATTTAAAGGTCTCTATCATGCTCCCCTTCTATCTTCCAGGGAACACTTGTTGAGCTCCCTCAGTCTTTTCTCATAGGGTTTTCCCCATGTCCTAGGATCATCTTTGTCACCCTACGATGTACAGCCTCTAGTAATTTGACATCCTTTTTTAAACAGGGGCACCAGAATTGCACACAGCACTCCAAGTGTGGTCTCACTAGTGACCTGTACAGTGGCAGGATGACTTCCTCTCTCCTAGAGGAGATTCAGCTGGCTATGCACCCCAGCATTTGGTTGGCTCTTGCTGCTTCCCTATGGCACTGCATCAAAAGCTTCATGTCCCCTGTGACTAGCACCCCAAGGTCCTTTTCCTCCTCCTGCACTCCCCCCAGCCAGTAGCTAGTCCTGGGGTTTCTGGCTCTTAGGTGCATAACCTTGCACTTCTTAGCATTGAACTCTAACTGCCATACACTTGACAAGTGCTCGAGTTTTTCCAGGTCCACCCTGAGTCCTTGCCTCCCTTCTTCACTGTCGCACAGATCTTCATGTCATCTGTGAATAGGCTGATCTTACTCTTAATTCCTTCTGCTATGTCCTAGATGAAGATGTTGAATAACACCGGGTCCGAGGACACCGAGCCCTGAGGTTCCCCACTGGTTACAGGTCTTGGCTTTGAGGGCTCCCCCCTTACAATTACCCTCTGCTATTTGTTCTGCAGCCAGTTCTTGACCCACCTCATTAGTTTCTCCCTGGCCCCAAGGTTCATCAGTTTGTCCAGCAACCTTCCATGTGGCACAGAGTCGAAGGCTTTCCTGAAGTCCAGATACAGTATATCCATGGCATGGCCCCTGCCAAGTATCCTTGTGACCCGATCAGAAAACTCAATTAGGTTAGTCTGACAGGATCTCCCCGAGACAAACCCATGTTGCCTTTCATCCTGGAGACCATTATCATCCAGAAAGGTCACTGATCTCTCTTTTAGAATGGTCTCCATTAACTTTGTCATAATGGAGGTAAGGCTGGCTGGTTTATAGTTACCCAGCTTGTTCCTGGGACCACTCTTGTGGAGAGCCAACACATCAGCCATCTTCCAGTCCAGGGGCACACACCCTGTCTCCAGTGAGGTGTTGAACAGATCTGCCAGGGGGCTTGTCAAGACCTCCACTAACTCTCTCAGGACTCTTGGATGCACTCCATCTAGCCCCGGGGCCTTGTCCACCTGCAAGGCTTTAAGGCCCTTTAAAACCCTATCCACCAGGATTATTCCATCTGCTACCCCTGCTCCTCCTGTCCCCATCCCTCTTTTCCCTTGTGGCATAGGCCCATCCTTTTCTCTGGTGAACACCAAACAGAAGTACTCATTAAGTGCCTCGCCTGGTCCACTCCCCTTTCTGCCCAACCTCCTTCCCACTTGATCCAGACAATCTTGTCCTTACAGCTCCTCTTTTCTCTTATGTACCCGAAGAAATCCTTTTCCTCTTCTCTGATCCCCTGTGCCAGCCTTAGCTCCCTTGGAGCTTTAGCCACCCTAACCGCTCTGCTCACTTCTCTGGATTTCCTTGAGTACTCCTCCTTGTCTTTCCCACATCTAGTTCTCTTGTATCTGCCAAAGGCCACTTTCTTATCCCTTACTTTCTCTGCTACCTCATTGCTGAGCCAGCTCATTTTTTTTTTTATCCTGGCCTTCCTACTCTAGGGCTTGGCACACATTTGGGTGGCCTCTGTCAGACCCAGTCATCATGGATGATGCCACTGTAATAATATTTGTATTGCTAGTATTATTATTATTAAATTATGATTATTATTAGCAGTACTGTAGTAGAAGGAATAGTAGTATTTGAGCAGTCCAGAATAGCCTAATTTAGGTAATGCAATTAGTTTTCAAGAGGATCCTAGGGGAATATTATGGCAGCAGTTTGAGACAGGTGCATTAGATACAACATCAAATCAAGAGCCAACAATCATGGTTAGTACAAATGTATGTCTGTACAAATAAAGAAACAACTTACAAAGCACTATGTACTGTACATCTATCTATCAGGAGGTGAGAAATGTGTATTGAGGGTACAGTGCTCTGAGACAAGGGTTGATGTAGAGTAAAGAAGAAGAAGAAAATAGAGGAGAACCAAAGGAGTAAAATAATGGTGGTCAGATATGAGGTGGTTAGTAACATGTGAAATATGCACTGAGGTATTCAAATTTAGCCCTCATTAAATGGATAAGGTTACTCGTATCATTGCTGGTATCTGGAATCTCATGCCAAATGACTGGCATCGCAGTGAAGATGGCCTTGTCACTTATTGCATTCAGGATCCCTGGAACTTGAAACAAGCCTTTGACCTAGGATCTGAGTCGATAGATATGGTGATTCTGGTCAATAAGTTATTAAGAAATGCTGGGTATAGGCTATGCGCACATTTATAAACCAGGGTAGCCATCTGTGTTCCTCCCTTTCTCCTGGTAGGAATATACCTGTCTGTATAGTGTGTAGTGGTGGTTGAGTCTGTCACAGACATGTCCATGCCTGCACAGGCTGTTGAAGGTAATTGCAGTTTTCAGTAATGTTGCATGTCTAGCTGATCTGTACACTTTACTTGCACATTCCAGGGCTGGTAGGATTGTTTGCATGAGAAGAATATGACTTGTTTTAAGTTGAGGTAGCTTCTATTGGTATAGATAAGAATACATTTTTGGTTGGAGCTCCTTGTCAGACAACTGTGAATGGAGCCACAGTTCAAGATATTTGAAATGCTGGACGTTATCAGTAGGGGAACAGTGTACTGTAGAGTTGTGACTTGCAGTGTCTTGTGTAGGTCTGGATTGCAGGTGAAAAACAGGGCTTTAGTTTTGTTACTTTTGAGGATTTGATCCTTTCATGAATCTCCAGTGCTGCAGTTGGTCAGATATGGATTAGCAGGAATAATTGAGGTAATTAAGGAGGTAATTACTGAAGTTATTAGATAGCTTAAGGTTGGCTGGCCCAATTGTGTGGTAGCAGTGCATCTTCGCTGGGAGGCTAGGGATTGCATTCAAACTCTATTGGATAGACGAAGGAGTGGAAGTAAATGGACATTTACAAAATGACACTAACTCTAAATGAACTGACACTCTCAAAATAAAATAATACAAATGTAATGTATTCTGTTGCTCACCAAGTCCAAGCTCTATAAATGTATTACACATTAGTGTCTGTGGGAAGCTGGTACATCCAGTTAGGGGACAAACTTAACAGTGAGCACTGAAATGACACTTTGCTAGATGGGTGTAGCATGACTGGAAGCTCTATGCAAATGTATTGCACCATTCTGGAGACAGCCCTCACTCCTTGATTAGTCATGAAGGAGATGTACTGCCAAGGTGAAAATGAACTATAATTCCATACTACATCTAAAAAAGTGCCTGTTGTAAATAAAAGATTGGATGGCCTCCAGCTGGCTGGCTGTAAACCCCAGTAAAACTGAGCTGCTATTATTGAACTCAGATTGACAGGTCTCTACTATAAAGAGAGCCTTAAGTTGCCAATCATTAATGGTGTATGGCTGGAGGCCAGGAAGCAGTTAAAACTTGGGATTAGTCCATGATAGAAGACTGATTCTGGAATCCTAGGTGTTGCCTGTAGCCAAGGGATATTTTTTTCATCTAAAAAATATTTCTAGGCCGTTCCCATTTCTAGGGCCACTAAATCTGATACCGCTTATGTGGATATTCGTTTCCTCATGCCTTGATTACTTTAATGCACTCGACAATGGCTTACCTTGGAAACAGATGTAATGCTTGCAGCTAGTCAAAATGCAGCAGTGAGGCTTCTGAGATCTGTCTGGAGAAATGGGCATATTACCCTGCCTCTACATGAATAGCAATGGCTGCCTCTTAAGGAGAGAATTGTCTGGTATGTAATTATCTTGACATTTAAAGCCTTAAACAGTCAGGGTTCAACCTATATCCACAAGATGCTGGCCTCCAAACACACTGAGAAAGCACTTCACTCAGGGGACCACGGGTTGATTGACATTACCCTTTCTAGGTTAAAACCTGTGAGGGTTAGGTTATTTTTAGTAGCTGCCCTGGTCCTCTGTAATTTTCTTTTATTGTACCTACTGTACATCTGACACACTACATCTGAGAGCTACTACCGGATGAAGATTCAGAGGTAGCTCTTTGTCCAGGCCTACCGTGGTTTCATTACCTGAGTCTTGTGCTTGATGCTGTTTAATCTATAGTTTATGTTTAGTGTTTTATTTATTGATTTATTTGCTAAAGATTTGCTATTTATTATTTTTATGGAGTGCCTTGATTTTACAATAACATTTAAAGTGCTTTGAGTTACTGAAAGGCCATATATCAAAATAAAAGAGCTGCCAAACGAAATAGAAGAAGGAGAAATGCAAGAGATTGGAGAAGCTACCAGTCTATGGAAATGAGAGGCAGATACCTGGAATCACTCTGCACTCTCATAGTTACCTGCAGCTTAAAAATAAATTGTTCAGCCCTATCTGGTAAAAAGACAGAACAAGGCAGGGCAATTTTATTTCTATAGCACCCTTTCCCAAGGGCTCAGGATGCTTCACAAACAATAACAGAATATCAACATCATACAATTCAGAAATGAAGGATTAAAATATACAGAGGTACTGGTCCAACACGAATGAATCAGTAGGTCTGTAGGCTATTTCATAAAGATAACTTTTCAGGGAAAACAGAAACATGAATAATGCAATCAGGCCCTGTTGAGGTGTAAGAGAATGTGAGATGTTAGGACATCAGGTGAAAATGTGAGATTGACTGACAGCATAAGTAGAAACCTCTGGACTGAGGGCCAAGAAAGCCCCCTTAAAGTGGGGTTGTGGGGGGTGCTTGCTAAGTCAGTATTTTAGGCTTCAGTCACCAGCACAGCTACTGATTCACATTATTGGTAAGAAGGGAAACCATCCACCTAACAGTGTGATGCTAGCATCAACCCAGATTCTAAAAAGGTATGGTAGCAGAGATATCCATTTTGACTGCTAGGTTACAACTATGCACTGTCTCTAGGGGTTTGGCAATAGAAAGGTGTAACCACTACCAAACCCTAGTAATGAATAAATGACATTAGGCAGCAAGTATAAAATATTTAAGTAAAAAATGTGCGGGGGTGGAATGTCTCTAATTGGAAACTAATGTGCACTACAGGAAAGGAAGGGGGATCACAGCTTCAAGGGGTAAAACTGCTGCTGCTTCTTCTTGTGGTACCTTTAATATTGTAGTAAAAGTGCAGCTTGACTTTCTGTTAAAGAAAAGGTTTGATTGGCGTGAAGAGAGGTGCTCACACTAGGAGAAGAGGGAAGGGGGTTACACAGGGGCTCTAGAGAACCATGGCAGGTGGGGCCCAAAAGGTGGAAATTTCCACAGCAGTAGGCAAGAGTCTGGGGGTGTCCAAAGAAACCAAGAGGGGCAGTAGGGACAGGGGGGGTACTGCGGGATGGATTAAGGCTCACAAATTGTTTTAACTCTCTGCACCCATTGGTAGAAGAGGGGTGTATTGGGGAGGAGAATGAGGATGATGATGATGATGCTGCTGCTGGTGAAGCTGGGGCAGGGACAGATACAAAGGGTGAAGGGGGCATGAGGCAAGGGTGCAATAGAGGGGTCCCAGACAGGATGGGGGAAGAAGGGTGGGGGAGAAGAAAAAGGAGGATCAGGGGAACAAGGAGGAGGCTGATGGTATGGAACAGGGGAGCACGACAGGCAGGAAAACGCAGGACGTAAATGGGATGATAGCAAGCAGAAAGCCAAGTAGGCAAAAAGATAGGACAGACGGATTAGTAAAGAATGGGGAAAGAGATACAGAGAAAGATACTAGGGTGGGGGGGGATAAAGAAGGCCAGGACACAGGTAGAGGAGATGACCAGGGACAATAGTGAAGGGGTTACCTTCCACACCCAGACTGTGTGAGGTGTGAGGACCTGGTTGAGGGGAGAATCTGGATGAAGGGATGAGGAGAGGCATGGAAGGAGGGGGAACCTGAGGGGTGAACAGGGAGGCAAAGGGGAGATTAGAGTACTGCTACTGGGGAACTCCATGATCAGAGGCATCCAGTGAGAGGGGCAGGAGGAGGGTAAAACCTGTCTAATCAGAACCAAATGCCACGCAGGCATGATGGTGCACAAGGCTAAACATGAGTTGTATTCACTGGCAAGGGAATACGGGGGGACCCCAGACATTCTAGTGCACTTGGGGACAAATGACATAAATGGAAATAGCAATCTAGAAATTCAGGCAAGGTTCTGGGATTTGGCCAGGGTATGCCTTTCCATAGGCTGTAAGATCTCCTTTTCAGAAATCCTGCCAGTGCCAAGGGCTAGTGGGGAAAACAAGATGAAGATTATGGAGATAAATCAGTGGCTTAGGGAGTGGGGTAAGGAATTGGGGTATGGTCTGGTGGGGGACTAGGGGGAGACCTGGGAGGATAAGGGGCTGTATGCTAGAGACAGGCTCCACCTTAATTTGGAGGGGAAGGAAATCCTTAAGCTCAAACTAGCTAGGTTCATCAGCAAAAGGTGTGGTTTAAACTTGTGAAGGGGGAGGGATCAAAAAAGGGGCAGTGCCAGCAGGTACAATAATTGAGGGACAGGGTCTCCACTCCTCTACAGGGCTAGGGAGTAATGGAAATGGGTCAACAGGTGGGGTGCAGAAGCTGAGAAATGGGAGATCAAGGGGGAGAAAGGAGAGGAGGGAAAAGGGGTGGAGGGTGGTCCTGATAAATGCCAGGAGCTTAGGAAATAAAATGCCTGAGCTCCAGGCTATGCTAGTTGAGGGGGAGGTAAATGTGGCAGAAGTCACTGAGACCTGGGCCACTCAAGGGCATGAGTGGGACCTAAATCTGGAGAGCTACACTATGTTCAGAAAAGATATGGGGGAGAGAAGGGGGGGTGGTGTAGCACTGTTAGTCAGAAATGGCATGGGTATTGGAGGGGTAGAGGAGGCAGAGGGGAATGTGGAGGCTATTTGGGTCACCTTGCTGATGCAGGGGGGTAAGATCAGAGTGGTATACAAACCACCAGCACTGGCAGAGGTTCTGGAAGAATGTTTGGTGGCAAATCTCGAGGGACACTGTAGATTGGGAAAGGGAAGGCTAGTGGTAATGGGGGACCTCAACATGCCAGGAACAGACTGGGGGACTGTGATGTCACCAGTGGCCTAGAGCAGAGGCTACTGGATGTCTTCTAGGATGCGTTTCAGACACAATAGGTGGGTGAGCCAACTAGGGAGGCCCAGACACTGGACATGGTCCTGGTGAACAGTGATCAGGTTAGGGGCCTAGAGGTGAGGAACCCATTGGCAGGGAGTGATCACGCCACAGTCTACTACTTCCTGGACCTGGGTGGGGGGGAGCCAAACAAAGATGATACTAACCGACTTTAAGGGTGCAGACTTCAGGGAGATGGGAAGGATCCTTAAAGATCATCTGGACAGGATAAGGCCAGATATGGATGCTGACAGCAGGTGGGGGATCATTAGGAGGGGAATACAGGAGGTTACCAGATCCTGCACAAGGGAAAGACATAAGTTCGGTAAGGCCAGAAAACCCTGCTGGTGGACCCGGGAGGTACAGGAGGTTGTGAGGGAAAAGAAGGTGGCCTATAGGCACTTTAAGTGCTCAAGGAGTGAAAGGGATCAGGAGGAATATGAGCTGACAGCCAAGAGAGTCACCAGGGTGATGACAGCAGCTAAGGCAAAAAAGGAGCAGTCCTTAGCCAGTGGGATCCGGAGGGGGGACAAGGGGTTCTTTAGATACATAGGGGAAAAAAGGAAAGTAAGGGGGCAGATCAGCAAGATAAGGATAGGGGATGGTTGGGCACAGGAGGTGGGGGAACAGGCACAAAACCTAAATGAGTACTTTGCCTCAGTTTTTACCGGGGCAATGGAGGGGCTATGTCTTGTGAGGAGAGCGGAAGTAAACCGGAGTAAGGGGTGGGACCGGTAGAGACCAGGGGCCCTGATGGGTCTGGGGAAAGGGAGTGGCCACAACAGACAGGTGGGGGCCCAGCAGTGCAGGGTGAAAAGGGGGAGGACATGGAGGCTAATATCTTAGTAGAGACAGTAAGGGAAGCCTTCAGGTCCCTTCAGATGGAGAAAGCACCTGGGCCAGATGAGATACATTTCAGGGTGCGGAGGGAGCTGGCAGATGTCCAGGCAGTCCCTCTAGTGGAACATCTCTCTGAGGACTGGGTGGGTGCCCCAAGACTGGAGGGTGGCCCATGTCATGCTGATCCACAGGGGGGATCAAGAGAGGAGGCAGGAAATTACAGGCCCATTAGCCTGACATCGGTGGTCGGCAAAGTGATGGAGGGTATTGTCAAGAAAAGGCTAGGGGGTTTACTGGAGCAAACTGGGTACTTGAATGATGGGCAGCATGGCTTTGTCATGGGAAGTTTGTGCCAGACAAACCTTGTTGAGTTCTATGACTGGGTGACGAGGGCCCTGGACCAGGGTAGTCCAGTGGACGTCCTCTTTCTGGACTTTAGCAAGATGTTTGATCCGGTACACCACAGTGGCCTGCTGGCTAAGCTGAAGGAAATGGGGGTAGGTAGACAGTTGTTAAGATGGATAGGAAATTGGCTGTCTGAGCATACTCAGAAGGAGGTGGTGATTGGAGGGTTAGCCTCATCCCCAAGGTGGGTTACTAGTGGGGTTCCCCAGGAGTCAGTACTGGGGCCACTCCTGTTCAGCACCTATATCTCAGACATCAGGAGGGGGATCAGGAGTGAGATGAGTCTCTTTGCAGATGACTCAAAGCTGGGTACAGTGGTGGATGGGGAGGAGGGGAGGATGGCCTTGCAGGAGGATCTGGAGGCTCTGGAAAGGTGGTCAAGAAAATGGAAACTAAAATTCAGTGTGGGGAAGTGCAAGGTTCTGCACCTGGGACTCAGAAATCCAGGCCAGGGGTATACCCTGGGAGGAGACATGAGTCAAGTCACGGAGGGTGAGAGGAACCTGGGGGTAGTGGTAGATGTCAAAATGAACAACTCAGAGACCTGTAGGAGGGCAGTGGCAAGGGCAAATATAATGCTGGGATGCATCACCAGGGGGATTACCTCCAGAAAGGCAGAAGTGATCCTTCCACTGTACAACTGCTTGGTTAGGCCACACCTCGAGTAGTGTGTACAGTTTTGGAGACCACATTTAAAGAGGGACTTTACACTCCTAGAGAGGGTCCAAAGTAGGGCAGCCAAAATTATCTGGGGCCTGGGGGAGAAGACCTATGAGGAGAGGCTCAAGGAGCTCGACATATACACCCTGGAAGAGAGGAGGGACGGGGGGACATGATAGAGGTCTTTAAGTACATGAAAGGGATCAATAAAGGAGGCCCAGTCAGGGTGCTCCAAAGGAAGGAGGGTGTGGCAACAAGAGGTCATGGGTGTAAGCTGGAATGGGGCAGGCTCAGAGGGGAGAGGAGGAGATGTTATTTCACTGAAAGGGTGGTGGAGCCATGGAATGCACTGCCCAGAGAGCTGGTAGAGGTGGAGATTGTGGACAGGTTTAAGAGTGGATGGTACAGGTACAGGGGGAGGGTAAATCTAACCAGGTCCAATACAGGTGGAACATCTGTGACTGGGGACAGTATAAACCAAGGGGGGGGACACCAAAATAGGCCCTCAGTGCGGGTGCTGAAAATCAAGCAGACTCGAGAGACCATTAGGCCTATTCTGCTGGCATTTTAGTATGTTAGCATTTAGTATGTTAGTATTACTCACTCAGGAGTGATTACCCAGGGCATGGCTCAATATACTCAATATAGTAACACTTTGTATCCCAGAGTTAACCAGAAGTCACTTGACCACATTAGTTTGTTTTACTACATACTTTATGATTCTACAATCCCACAAGCAAACAGCCTATGTAAGGCAGGTAGCAGGTGTGGAAATATGTTCCTGTTCTCTTATGCTTAGAAATGTTCTATTTTTCCTTGTTCTATTAAAGGAATTCATGTGTATCGTGATAGAGGCTAAATCAAGGAGGTGTGCAATAAAGGGTAGCCTGAAGAGAAAGTGAGAGCTCTAATGCTAGCAAGAAGATGTAAGAGATGGACTACCTGGGAGGTAATCAATTACCAATGCCTTGAACAGTAGGGTGTCATTGTACCAGAGTAAAGTATCCATAATAGGTGGTGAGCAAAAGGGGCAGGAAAGGAAAAGGAGTATAGGCTGAGATGAGATTAATGTTAACCACGTACACTTTTTAATATTGTGTGTTACCAAAAAATAGTTTCTTGTAATGTAAAGTGGTGTAATTATGTAATTATAAGAACAACAATTTTAACAGAACTACAGAAGTTGGGATATGGGGTGTGGCTAGGTAGTTGAGTGGAACAGAATAGCTTTTTTGCAGCACCTGGGAATGGCCATTTAAACCAAAACTTACATTATTAAATTTGAACTTTCAAACCTAATCGCCATCCTATCATATATTGAGGGCCCCATGGTGTAGAACAATGGGTAGCCAGAGGGGTATAGCATCTCAGTCTGACTTCTTCAAGCAAAATGGGCATCCTTCCTCTATAAGTAAGCAGGTTGTAGATCTAACATCTCTACAACTGCTCCCACCTATGGGAGAGGTAACACTTACAATGGTGAACCACACACTATCTTAGTTGTGCCACTCAGTGCAAGAAATGGACAAATTAAACTGGATGATCTATCAAGAACAGTTACCACACTTAAGTACCACGTGGATATGGTGTAGTTGGTGATGGAAAAGGCAGACACAAATACAGGCAAGGTGAGAGACACGGCAGTTAAACGTTTACAAGAAAATGTAGTACTGTACATAATTAGTGGGTTTATAGAAGGAACTGATGGGAGATTAGGGAAAAAAACACTCACAAACAGTGAGTAAGCACCACTTCAGGGGACTAGAAAAGCACATAATTCTTTAATGACATATTTGATAAATATCTAAAAAAGTGTGCAAATATCAAAATCGCAAAGCCAAAAAGTGGACAATGCAAAGAACAAAATGGAGTACCAAAGGTGCAAAGTGCTCAGTACTTGTAGCTAAAATAGAGTTCTAGTCCATACAGCCAGAAGAAAAAAAAATTCCCATCATGAAGCCTATAGCAGCTTGAATGGTAATCCAGGAAACAGGGGGATCTCCCGAGCAATAAAAAGCAAAGTAACTTACTTAAAAGCAGGGATATAAGATTCAAAAAACCATGTTCTTACTTTGAGAGGACCAAAGGTGCACTCAAGACAGCATGAAAACCAGACTTGTTCGTCTGTGCTAACAACTAGATCCTCATAGCAAAG
Source organism: Neoceratodus forsteri (assembly GCA_016271365.2). NCBI lineage: Eukaryota > Metazoa > Chordata > Ceratodontiformes > Ceratodontidae > Neoceratodus > Neoceratodus forsteri. The sequence goes on along the minus strand of CM028133.1, from coordinate 408,029,956 downwards.
TAGTGTATTCATGGGGCAGTCCATGCGCGAGATAATTATCAAACCTACCACTGTGTAAAAGCGTGAACCACACTCGCTAATGCATGCTGGCAATGCACAACAAATGCTGCTTCAGAAATGTGGCCATTCAGAGGGCTACAGCCTCACCAGCTTTTGTGGGCATGGATACCAGGGACGCTTCTCATGGGAAATTACCCTAAATGTTTTGAGGAAGTCTGACTGGGTTGGATGTGCAACATCTCAGAACAGCATAGTATGCTGCAGTACAAGAAGGATTATGCCCAGAAGAGTGTCGACTAGAGTGGCAGGAGCAAAAACATTGTTGGTGGTCTGCACCAGTGTGAGCATTAAGGAGTGGATCCTCCAAGCTGCCCGACAGCAACAAGGGGCCAAGTATTGTTTATTGAATAGAATCAGAATTACAATCCTTTGAGTCATAGACTCGTTTGCAAAGGCTCCACGTCAATAAAAGTAAAAATACAGAGTAAAAATACAAGAATAAGATATATACAGGTATCACAAATATACAATTATATTGTGATAATACAAAGACCGATAGTCCTGGTTTTAACTTATATTGTGGATTACATCAACTGGGAGCATACAGAAGTATGCAGAGAACTAGATCACAGCTTATCCCAATTTAGCCTACAGCACTTGCCTAGGTTGGAAACATTTCAACAGGATCTGAAAAAACTTGAGGGAGCTTAAGGTGCATCACCAATTCCAGATACCAGCAAAATTGCTGGTCACAGACAGTGACCATACCTTTGTCTACATGGATCCTTAAAACACGCCGGCTTTTGTAGTAAAGAAAATGCAGAAGGGAGACACTCAGGATATAGTGATGGAGGGCTCTGATGCAGAAGACTGAAAAACCACTTGTTGGACACTTTTGTCCATCAAAACTAGAAGTGTGCAAAACAAGGGAGGTTTTGGTTTTGCCAAATCACCTCTAGTTTTGGTTCTGGTTTTGGTACCGGTTTTGGTTTTGGTTTTGGATTCATGGCCAATAGTTACAAATTTCTCTTACTTTGCTGAAGATGTCTTCTGAAGCATTGGTCTTTACAGTTAAACCTGTAAATAAAATCTGCAGTGCAACATCTTTCTATAAATTTAAAATAAAAAAAACTGTGTTTCATTCCCCCACACCTATAAATATGTTTTATCAAAAACAGAATAAACCGTAAATATTAAACATTGAAACATTATTTTAATGACGTGCGTGAGGCCAACAGTATGTTATTCAGAGGTGGAAAGGAGCCGACTACCAACTAATAACTGTTGCTAAGGGGGCTGAAGGAGGAATGGCAGTTCACATTATACCACACACACCCCCTACCACATATACACCACTATTTGCTAATAACCACTGCTAATGAGATTGAAAGAGGAATGGCATTTTGCCTTATACCCCACCCACCACACATACACCACTATCTGCTAATAACCACTGCTAAGGAGACTGAAGGAAGAATGGCATTTCACATTATACCCCACCACCATCACACATACACCCACCGCTGAAATACAGTACACAAACAAAAGACACATATTCCTGACCACAGCATTGCCACCACTAAAGTTGTCACTTTGTTGCTTCGCAATACAAACAGAACCACTGGCTACTCAGAAAAAATAAAACAGTGCGGAACAGTGCATTACTCAGCAACAATAATAAAGCCTAGCAACACATGGAAACACAAGCTTACTACCCCAGCACTTCACCTAGGTTCCAGCTGTTGTCACACCCTGTGACTGCAGTTCTATTTTCTAACCCCAAATACAGTCCTAGGACAAACAATGCAAGACTATGCCAGAGACATTGCCCCTTCACACATGCTTTATCCAAACATCACTATTGCATGGGCTGTGTGGCTCTGCTTTTCCAGTTCTAAAAGAAGGGCGGCTGGATACTGGGGACTGGCATCTCTTTGCTCTGGCTGAAGGCTTCAGCACCAGATGTCCCTCCACATTCTTATGGGGGCCTTTAGAGGCCCAGTCCCACCCCACCTCCAGATTTCCTAAAATCAAGGCAATGTGACAGTACCCAGTTGTTGCAGCATGCTGCCTTGCTAGCAACTTGGGTTCAGAAGCAGACTCATGTCAGGAAGTGACTATGGTGGGACAGCTGCAGTGTGAAACTGTGACCCAGACAGAGAAGGCTTGCAGAAGGCTGGCACTGCAGCAACACCTGTGAGAGGGCCAGAGAGCTTCCATCCCCTGCAGAAGACTGTGAGTGCATGAAGGCCAATTGATGCTAGAGCCCATGCCACAGAGAGGTGGGTGGGAGCAACAAAGGAAATAACTATGTGCACGAGGTCATCTGGATAATGGCAACTGCCACCCTTAGGCCCTGCCCTATGTTGGTAGTGGTACCCACTGCAGAGAGGGAAGGTTTCATTGGAAGCCTGATATTGAGGCACAGTTGTTAGCCTCCGGGCCAATCAGCTATTAAAAAAAAAAGTCTCCAACTCCAAGCACCCAGCTGTAAAACTGGTAAAAGCAGAACCCCACCCCTAAATAGCTTTAAAGTGGAGTGGCCCTTGATAGAAAAATGTCAAAAAAAACTCTCCCCTTCCCCTTTTGGACAACCACCCAATACTACAACTCTTCCCCTTGCCCCTACCCCCCTACCATTTGATGTCTTTAGGGTCTGCATGTGCCCCCATCATCTCCTCTGCATCCTCTGCATTGTTTGCAAAAGCAATCTTCAGAGGGACCAGCTGTGTGTGCCCCCCCTCCTCCAAATCCTGTAATCCTGTTGTTCAGTTGCTATAGTGAGGGTTGGGGAAGCAACATGATAAGGGACATGCTCCTTCAATATACTCTCTCACCGGTTAAAAAAAAATATCCAGGTCTTCTTCTTCATAATGCTGGGGGAGCAGCATGATAAAGGATGTGCTATCCATCCTTGAAAGCCCCCTCCTCCCCCACCCCGCAGGCAGGGCTTCTTGTTAATGTTGTTGGTGAAGCATGATGATAGCCATTCTCCTGTTCTTTCATAGCTTCCCTCTTAATACAAATTCCTTAGCTGAAGATTTGTAGGGACACAGCTGTGTGTGCCACACTTCATCTGAACTCCTCATGAATCCGAGTCATTAATATGCTCCCATGGCTTCATTTTGCACTGTGACACCCCTGTATATGGGAAGCATGAAGCAAGCAAAAAAAAAACAGCCACGGGCATGGCTTGGTGGGAGGAGACCAGCATAAGCTCATAACGCAGCTGGAGTCAGTGATGCTTCCTGGGGCAGGATTTGCATAAGAGCATCTTTTTTAACTGGTTGTTCTTACACAAATCCCACCCCAGGCAGCATCGCAGCCTCCAACTTTGTAGGGCATGTTCACCTATGACTCGCGGCCCCCACCTCAATCTAACAAGCCCTAGCTGCTTCCCTTGACATAATAAGTATTGGAGGGAGTTTAACTAGAAATACTGGAAACCTGAAATGCAAGCTGAACCGAGGCTGTTTGGCTCAGTCTTGTTCAGATACGAGCCACCCAAGTTTGTGTCAGATTGTTTTTGAAGGTGAGGGTTTGGCACACAATCTAATCAAAACTATGAGTACTGGGGCCTAGTGGGGTGAAGAAGGCACAGCTGGAGGCCAGTCTTCCATTTATTGAACATTTTGACTATATAGACTATGGGCAGATTATTTTAAACAATTTTCTTTTGCAGAGACATTGAACTAAAAGAGCAACATCTGCTAAATTGTAGCTGGCACCCCCCTCCCACCCCACCATGTGCTCCTGTTGCTTAGTCATTTATTTACACTCACTTTGCTGAGGTAAGCCTTTTTAGACTTGGGGGTTCACAAGTTCAGACCGCTTAGTTCTGGACTTAGTTGACTCGGTCCTGTTTAATCTCCCATTGATGTTTGGACAGCGGTGATGTGTGTTATCATTCATTGTTTATGTGTCTTGGAAGTTTGAGCAATATTGCATATACTATAGAGAAATTGCATAGACTATGACAAGATCAATTGTACTGGTATATTCCTGTCACTTTTACAGCTACTATATACAGTTAGGAACTGGATTTTGTTCATGTTCCTCAGATTCTATAGTCTTTCTAGTAATCATCTATGCTAAAGTATCTGTGCAGGATTCACAAAACTTTGCCCTGGTGCAAATTTGGTTTTAAGTGAGCAAACTGGGTTTTGTGCTGAGTTGGTATTCACAAAAGCCCGGTTTGTGCACGTTTGCACGGTCCCCTTGCATGGAGCAAATGCCACCTTTAAGTCCACAAAACCCTAGTGGTTGGCATAGTAGTGCAGCAGCCTTCCCCCCAACCCTCAACACAGTGTCCCTTGTGGCTAGTGGTCTCTCCCCCAACCCGATGACCTGCCCAACATAGTATCAACTAGTCCCGGGTGGCTAGCGGTCCCACTCCCCACCTGAAGCCCAGCCCAGCGGTCAAAAACATACCCTGGTGACTAGCAGTCCCTCCCCCACCTGACACCCAGTGCGATATCAATAACAGTATTCCCTGGTGTCCAGTGGTCCCTCCCCCCCACCTGAACCCACTCCCAGGTACGAATACCATTACCCTGGTGTCTAGCAGTTCCCGCCCCCACTGTCTGATCCCCAGCCCCGTCAGGTTTTAATTGTCCTGAAGAACTGATGTCTATGTTATGTACAGCAATAAGACTAATGCAAAAAAGGTTGACAGACATTCGCCATCCTGCCCCCGCGATCACCAATCGCCAGTTGGATTAAAAATAACTAAGTTTCCCTGGTGCTAGTGGTCACCCCCCTCCGATCGCCAATTGCCAGCCTAATTAAAAATAATTAAGTTTCCCTGGTGCAAGTGGCCCCCCTCCACCTGCGATAGCTGATTGCCAGCCTAATTAAAAATAATTAAGATTCCCAGGTGCTAGGGGTCCATCCCCCCACCTGCACCCATGCCCGATATGTATTTCAGATTCCCTGGTGTCCAGTGGTCCCTTCCCCCACCTAATCCCTTGCTCTTCATTAAATAATGTTGTCCCTGGTGTCTAATGGTCCCTCTCCCCTCCTAATCCCATGCCCGTTATGAAATAACATTGTCTCTGGTGTCCAGTGGTTCCCCTCATCCCGATCCCCTATACAAAAAAACTATACCATTCCCTGTACATCAGTCCCTGGTGCTAGTCATAAAATAATATTGTCCCTGGTGTCCTGTGCCCCCCTCCATCCTCTATACAAAAAAAAGGTAATATTCACTGGTGTCTAGCAGATCCCCAACCCCCCACTCCGGTAGGTAGTGCCCACCAAACACACCACCCCATCCCAGCCCCAAGCCAGTGACCAGCACAGCCCTCTGCTCTCCACCATGGCCAGATGCTGACTGAGCTGTCACTGAGTGCATACAGTATGCAGTACATACTTGCTGACAGCTCAGTCAGCAGCCAGTCATGATGGAGAGTGGAGGGCTGTGCCAGTTGCTGGCTGGGGGTCAGGATGGGGGGGTGGGGCACTACCTCCCAGGGTGGGCAGTGGGTCCACTAGACACCAGGGAATAGTATCACTTTATTGTATAGGGGATTGGGATGGGGGACCACTGAACACCAGAGACAACATTATTTTATGACAGGCATGGGATCGGTTGGGGTGATGAAGCACTAGACACCAGGGACAACATTCATGACGGACATGGGATCAGGTGGGGAAGGGACTGCTAGCCACCAGTGAAAATGTTTTATACGTCAAGCAGGGCATTGGGTGGGGAGAGGGACCATTGGACACCAGAGAATCTGGAATACCGATCAGGCATGATTGCGAGTGTGGGAAGGGACCACTGGACATCAGAGACAACATTATTTGGTGTCGGGTGTGGGATTGGGTGGGGGAAAGGACAATTAGACACCAGGGACAACATTATTTCATGAAGGGCATGGGACTGAGTTTGGGGAGGGACCACAAGCCACCAGGGAAAATGTGTTATATATTGGGTAGGGCATTGGGTAGTGGGAGGGACCACTAGACACGAGGGACAACATTATTTAATGACAGGCATGAGATCAGGTGGTGGGATGGACCACTGGATACCAGGGAATCTGAAATACAGATCGGCATGTGTGCCAGTGGGGGGGCGAGCACTAGCACCAGGGAACCTTAGTTATTTTTAATCAGGCCAGCAATCAGCAGTGGGGGGGGGGAGGACCACTAGCACCTGGGACAGCTCTACAGTTCCAGTTTGGCTGGCAACTGGTCGTGGAGGGTGCGCCAAACTTTGGTGCAGCCTATGTAAATGGGCCCATAGTGAGCATGTAAATAGGCATATAGTGCCTTGCATGCCTAATGGTCTCATTTACATGGCTGCTTTTGTGAATTCCAAATAGCACACCTGCGCTATTCATTGCAGAGCCATACACCTGGCTGCATATCGGGGCAGCACTAGTGGGGTTAGTGGTGGTGGTAATGGGGTTAGTGCTGACTCATCTTGGCCCTATTCAACCTCAGATAGTACAGGTGCATTATCCGACTGTGAATAGCAACCTTTGACACCTGGGCAGTCGCAAAGTGCAACAAAAACTTTTGTGCTGCGCTTTGTCATTTTTTGTGAATCTAGCCCCTGGTTTGCTTTGGAGAGTGAGAAGGTAAGTTTAGACCTAGGGTATACTGGAGTGGGAGTGTATTGCACAAATACTGTTTATTTTTGATTTTAAATTATAAAATGAATTTCAGATGTCTCTGAAATCCTAGCAATTTTATTGGTCAAAACTCATCATATGACCATTCAGTAAATACCAGTAAATGCACAGTTTGTCACCAGTCTAACTTACTCTATTAAATAACAGCTTAACTACACAAAAATAAAACCTTTTCCTGTTAAAAGAAGTTTTCCATTTTATAAGTGCAATAAACCTCTTCAGGATGTGCATTTCTTGAGAATTAATGGATTTCCTGGGTGCATTGAAAGGCATTGACTGTTGGCCTTGTGCCTTCCAGTTCACCCAGGGCATGCATTCATTCTCTATAAATGTATGCCTTGTCATGAGTTATTGTTTACTTAATTGGTTTGGCCTCTCTCAGGGGGTAAAATCCATATAGATGTGTGTTTATGACTTTGATGCCTACCTTAAGTGAAAGGGTCATTACAGTAAAAGGGAATTCTTTTATATTTAATGAGCCTTATAGGCACCTACAGCGCGTTAGCTGTTATTAGTATTTTAATATAATGATTATATGCATAGATACTTATTCAGTGATTCCCACTGTGCTGTAACTACGGGGGAAGATTCTGATCTTAATGCAACTTATGAGACTGCTTTTAACACTATGCTGCTGACTTTCTATACATTTTATGTTATGTGTTAACACAAAAAGAAATTGATAATGAAACTTAAAGAAAGAAGCTGGGATGTGGCAAAGGCCTTTTATAACAGATAAACCTAAACCAGGGGAGCACCTAAAACTAAGCAGAAACTAAAAGACAGGGTTTCACTACATATCCTACTCAAAATGCAAACTTGGCTTGATTATGGTAGCTGACCTAATTTGCAAAGGGTCCCATTTGAAATCATACTGTAGACTGAATGTCACAAAATGGTAGAATCACAATTCCTGAAGGGAAACACAGAAAAAAAACAATGAATATTGTCAAGGTCAACATGTACATCCCTAATGTAGATAATGGAGACTGCACTGAAGAACCCTTCTACTCAATAGACTACCAAAAGGGCACATCACCATGGGAGGTGACTTTTGTGACATCCTATCTCACAAAATGGCCAGATGATCTGGAGATGCATAAAATATTCACAAAGCAGCCAGTGTTATGAAAGTATGATGCAACAAATCAGTCCTAATAGACATACTGTATGGAGGTTACAGCATCCCCATGATTACGACTACCCACACTTGTCACACCCACACAATGTGTGCTCAAGGCTTGACAGGGTATACACACATCACTGAAGGCCTACATGTCCTCTGCAAATATTACCCATGTACATTTAGGGGTTAATGGCATCCCATACATAAACATATATTCTGTATTTTCTATATGTCCAAAACTGTATTTTAACTATATGAAGTTGGTCCATTTGCGGTATTGCTAGAATATATTAAATAATGGGAAAATTAGGAAAAAATATTGAGGGTATTGATCTCTAATATATTTTTTGGTATGTTATTCCAGAACAAAAGAGGCTGCTTTTTGTATATTTAACAAACATATACAAAATGTGTTTTTATATGGGATGGATAGTCTTCCCCCTTGCAATGGGTGCTGGATGAATTTGTCTTTAGGTTATTAAAGGGTGAGTAATTTTCTGGGGTGTTCAGTTCAGTGATATCAATCTCAGAGGTAAGAGTTACTAACTAAGGCTTAGGAATGATGGTGAGCCACGGCCCATTCCTTTTTCTGAGTCAAAAGCAGAGCCCAAGCAGCTCTGGGGGGGGGGGGGTGACAGAAATCATCAACAAGCAACCCCTTGTGCTCAGAAATGGATTGCCCAGTTAGATGTATTAAGCTCTTGCGGTACCTGCTGAGGAAATAATCAACAGAAGGCAGTCAGCACTGTGAACAAGGCTGAAAAACTACAAGGATAAGAAGATATAGTGTGAAGTGTGGGACCCCATAATTAAAGTTCCAGCATCATTTACCTTGTTCGGGTAGACTGGTTGGATTCTGGGTGCCTAGGTTCCAGTTTAGCTGCAGTCCCACAGTGGAACTATAGATACCCACACAACATCACTTCTGTGTGATGGGTTTCTCCTCTAGGCCTTAAGAAGAATATGGGCTTACTGCAATCCTAGTAGGCAGTAAGCAAGGGTGAAGCTTGGAAGTACCTCAGTGAACTCCTTAAGTGATGGTTGTTTCCCTGCCAGTGAGACTCTTGCAAGTGAAATCCAGTCAGCTTTGTACCACGGCAATCCTGCAATGTGCAGCTGATGAACCTCCTGTATTTGCGGCTATTAAGATATGTTAAGTGTCTATCCTCAAAAGAGCTACAGATAGAGTGTAACAGCATATGGACATGTGTGTGAATTACCTGATGTCCCCCTAAGGGGCCCAATAGCATGTGAAGTTCTGAGGTAGCTCTGCTACATCTGCTCCTATGCCTAAAAGAAACCAGGGAGTCCAGCTGGTCTGAAATAAACCCCTACTGTTTGACTTGATAAGTTTGTGTGGAAAACATATTGGAACTACTGCCTGATATATTTAAGATGCCTCTCTCCACCTCAGTGTCCTGTGATCCCACCAAAGATAGTGCCAGAACCTTGACCAATCTCTCCCAGGTTGGTGGGCCCCATTGTACCTGACTGCATGAGCAGCTACATACAATTAATGTCTAACAAAATCCATCATATTCCCATCTCTGACCATAGCCATAAGCAAGGCTTGAACAGGATACGTATGCAATGGTATAGAATATACTCGCATCAACCCCTGAAGAATATTTTTGTGACATAGTTAAACAGGCACCTGATGCATATCTTAAAATAAACAGAGACAGAAGCACAAACCAGAAATCCATCTGGGAGAGTCTGAAGGCATTTCTCATGAACTAAATTATTGCTTACTCATCTGTCAGCAAAAATGATCAGCGTACTGTACTGTGATTAGAAAAAACTTGGAGAATCAAATGAAAGAGAAACATAACACAAAGTCAGAGAGAATAATAAGACACTATAGAAACAAAAGGAAACATGAAATGAATTACAGAAGCTACTGGATAAGAAAGTTCAAGGTAAACTAAGGCGTCTGAGCCAGAAGTACTGTATGATGAACATGGAAACAAGGCTAACAGGCTCTTGGCCTCTCAGGTATGTGAGCAACAAGTAGAGAGGCATGTTGCAAAAATTAAAAACCCAGCCACACCTCAAGATAAAATCTCTAAGACAAAGAAGATGGCAAAAGCATTTAGTGTGTTCCACAAAAGGTTGCTATACATAAGCCAAAAGAAAACACCGGGTCTAAAAACAAGATGTAACTGTTTTTTAATAAAATAACTAGGGGTAGGCTAGTGGTTTGTTTAGAAAAATGCACCACCCCCCAAAACAAAAGTTGGGGGGGATATTTTGAACAGAACAGAAGCTCCAGGCAACATTTTGGCTACAATTTTCTGTCCTGTTTGAAATATAAAATTAAGTGAACAGTAAATGAACCAAGAAACTAACCATAAACTGAATAGAAGCACTCTGTGAACTTTGATACCTACTGTAGAATATCCCCTACGAATACTCTGGGGCATGTTCTTGTGTTCAGCAGTGCTTTCTCTTTTGTCCGGTATCTGCTGAAGCCAAGGCACAGCACAGAAGCTCAGAAGAAAAATATCAGGGGAAAAAAGAACCCCTGCACACTTTTAAGTGCTGCTATATTAGATTGTGACAGTACTCAATGTGTTCAGGGATGGCCTAGTACAATGCGAAACTGCAGACAGGCAGAGCCAATGCCATTGAGTTGGTGGGGAAAAAATAGATGGTTCACTATGTGCAGTAGTCATGCTCCCTCTGCAGGTGTAAATATTTATTTTGTTGCTTTTTTTTTTTTTCATTTTACCCTATCCCAATGTCCACAGGTATTATTATTACTGATTGTGAGGTTGTAGACAACTACAGTACTAGGTGGACAGCAGATGCCTTACCCAGCACATTTGAGCCAGATGGCTTATTGCTGCAACTCTTAAGTGATAAGGGAGGCTTAACCTACTACTAGTTATAAAATGACGTGTAAAACATGCACTCTGATTGGTCATAACTGATCACATGACAGTGCATTAATATCACATGACAGCACAGTTCAGATTTTACTTTCTGTTTTCTTGATATTTTACATTTTAATACCACTTCATACCCCCAACAGCACATTCCAGGGAGCGTGGTAAGGCCATAAATTAATCCATTTCCCAGGTGGTTACAGGCACTTGGTGATGCTCCATGCATCACAGCCCACATGGGACGCATGGCAATTTACCATTACAGCACACCCTGTACTGTACCGGTGCTTACATGCCATGCCCTGCACTGTAGTGCCAGAGAATATTTTTGCCAATTGTTCAACTGTTACAGTAAATGTGATGCAGTTGGAGATGCTCAGACTACAACTGGGTGGATGGTTGGTGCCTCACCCCGCACATGTGTGCCAGAGGACTAATTCTGACAACTGCATAATGCAGTACAGTACAATTGAAAACAGATGGATTGGTTATTACTGGTAGATTTTGTCAGGTAACAACTTTTAACAATTTTTTTGTAAAGGCTACCAAGGTTTTCGACAAAGCCGTCCCTAACTTGCCTCCTTCATCTATTGATTTTTCTACTCCTCTTATAACCATACACACGCTCTTTTTTTTTTCCTTTTTGAGAAGTTGGTGAGTCTGCAGTTTATGATAAATTGATTAAGGTAGCAATTAAGAAGGATGCTTGGTGCGAATGGACTGAGCCAATTTTTCTAAACATTGGAGCTCCTATATTTGTCAAATACGATACTTAACTTTTTTATTTAATGTCTCTTTGGCCACTATTGATGTTACTCAAGATTGGAAAGCTACCTTCATAACCCCAATATTCAAAGGAGGTGATGTTTTTGACCCAAACTGCTACTGGCAAAAATCCATTTTGTCATCAGTAGTTAAGATTTTCAAAAAACTTATACATAAACAACTTTTGTCATGCATGTCAAAATTCAGTTTGAGTTCTGATAATCAATCTGGTTTTGGAAAAACATCCCAATACTACACATCTTGTATCCAGATAGATGGATTTTACTCTGCGTTTGATTACAGATCATATTCTTCATCAGTTTTCTTGGACTTATCAAAGAATTTTGACACAGAGCACTACAGACAAATATTAAACAGGCTGAGATCCACTAGTCTGAATTTTTCATCTTTAATTTGATTTGCCTCATACTTAAACCATCGACTCTAATGTATCAAAAGTGTTGATGTTTGTTCTGACTCTGTTATAGTCTTGCAAGGGTTTCTGGAGGGCTCAGTGCTGGGTCTTTTTTTTTTAGCTTTGCTATACATTACTATATATTAAGGATCTACCGAAATACTGTTCTGTGCACACAGACTTAATTACACAGATGATACAGTTTTGTATTCTAAGCATAAAGACCCAACAGTAGCCAGAGAGTTCCACCAGAATGAATTTAACAAAATACAGGGGGTGGGATATTCAAAGGAGTTGCGCTTGGTGCAACAGGGTTGCACCATGCACAACCCACCAATGCACCCTGGCATGATATTCAATGGGGGCAGGTTGCGCTACGCAACCCTCGATGCGCTGGGGCGCACCAGTAATGTATGCAGCGCAAATGCGGGAGGCATGCCCATGCATATGCGGCACATCCTGATATTCAGCCTGGGATGTGCGGTGCATATGCTGGCACATACCCACCTTGCACAGCACGGGGGGGAGCAAAGTTATGCCTGGCAAAACCAGGAGCAAGTCCTGGCCACCCACAGGCGAGCTGCCATATTGCAAGGTGCAACACAGCAGCAGCCTGCCGTGGGTGGTCACCCGACCACCCAGGACACAGCCCACGAGCCCCCTACCCAGGGGGTGCCGTGCCCCCCCTCGCCCGATCGTGGGCATATGTCGAATAACTCCCTGGTGGTTCAGTGGATTGCTATCCATTGCCCGGTCATGGGCATCTGTTCAAATGATCCCTGGTGGTCCAATGGACCTTTCCACTTTGCCCAACCGTGGGCATACATTACATATGTCCCTGGTGGTCCAGTGGACTTATCCATAGTGCCTGATCATGGGCATGTGTAAACATAAGCCCTGGTGGTCCAGTGGACTGATCCCCAGCACCCAATCACGGGCATAGGTTAGAAATACCTGGTGACCCTGTGGAACCTCCCCCAGCACCTGATCATGGGTGGAATGCTCCAAGGACACCCTGGTGGTCCAGTGGTACCCCCTTCCCCACCCATCCACCCACTGCATCTCCCCCCACCCTGCACCCCCCAGTCAGTGGTGGGTGGCAGCACCCTGCCTGCAAGCCACCCGCAAGCCCGCTGACTGTGCAGGTGGGGTGTATGCTTATTGGCTCATCGCGGCAATACGGGCATACAGATCATACTGTACTACACAGTTCTGAATTGTGAATGAACACCATTCACACTTTGGGATCGTGTAGTACAGTATGGCCTGCACGCCCATTGGCCCATGCAGTGGACCAATAGGTGTACAGCCCTACTGTATGCTGTCAGTCGCAGGTGGCCAGGTGGCTTGCATATGGGTTGCTGCCATCTGCCACTGGCTGGGGGTACAGGGTATGAGGAATGCAGTGGGTGGGTGGGGAGGGGGGGTACCACTGGACCACCAGGGTGTCCTCAGAGCATTCTGCCCATGATCGGGCACTGCAGGGGGTTTCCACTGGACCACCAGGGATTTCTAACCTATGCCCACGATCAGGTACTGGGGATTGGTCCACTGGACCACCAGGACTTATGTTTACACATGCCCACAATCAGGCACTGGGGATCAGTCCACTGGACCACCAGGGCTTATTTGTACACATGCCCACGATCGGGCAAAGGAGATCGGTCCACTGGACCACCAGGGCTTATTTGTACACATACCCATGATCAGGCGAAGGGGATTGGTTCACTGGACCACCAGGGCTTATTTGTACAGATGCCTGCGATCGGGCGAAGGGGATCGGTCCACTGGACCACCAGGGCTTATTTTTACACATGCCCATGATCTGGCAAACAGGAGCGGTGCCCGCTGAGGGGCAGGAGGGCATCAGTCCCCGACAGCTGCAGCCTGGCAGGGCGCCAGGTACAAGTCACCAGGGATTGGCGCACCTCATGCAAATGGGACTGTAATGACATACAAATGGTCCCATTTGCACCTTGCATGCATAATGGCCTCATTTGCATGCCCAGTGATGAATACCACTGTTGATGTGCCCAGTGCAACTGCACTTGCGCTGGCGCATCCCCCTGCACCCCATTGGCCACTTGCGCTGGTGCAGTGTCACTGCACCATGCACAGTGCATGTGCCTTCAGTGCCATATTCAATGGTGTTGAGCCATGGTGCAGCACCGCTGAATATCACCTGGTTCCTGCCCTAGCTCAGCTCAGATGCACTGCTCCCAGGCTTGCGCCCCTGCCTGGCGCAGTCTGAATATCCCACCCTGGATGCTTTGTTTGATCTTTGACTTTTGTTGAACACAAAAACAATGGATGTTATTTTGAAAACAAACTTAAGTGAGCACTACGACATGACAGGGTGTGCATTTTGGTGAAATAATTGCATGCCTCAGGTGCGTTGTTAGGCACAAGGCGCAGCTGAGTGCCATTAAATGCACCTGAGAAGTGTGATTATTTCATCATAATGGCAAACCTCTGGAGTGTCATATTGCTCTTATAAAATGACATTTAAATATATGACTTAAAATGAATGTAAATAAGAAGAAAGTATTTTAAAAATATAAAATTTGTACCTTTCATTGAAATATGCTTCCATTTTAACTCTGAATACAAAAATAGTCCTTATTCTGGTAACTGTGGGGTTCACTAAAAACTTAAAAACATAATGAAAACTGTGTGTGGCATACATTTTTATAAGAAAAAATTTTGCCTTGCATTTTAAATCAATACAAGTACTGTTTCTTAATGGAAATGGGTTCAAAACTTTAAACCTGCCAGGTTGCCTTTTTTGGTGTGTGTGGGGGGTGGGGGTTGACAGATTTTACCTGAAAATACCTATGTATGATTCAAATGTATGTGCTTTTATAAACTTCAGGAATGTACTTTAACAGTTTGAATCTGCCTCTGCCTATGTACAGTAACATTTGCTCTTTGTTTATAAACTAGTATTGCCTATGTTCTTTATCCTATTTTTTTTCCTTTGTCTTTCCCCACATTCAAGATATGGAATGTTTACCATGGAATACAGGGATTCAAAATTCTGCTGTGGTCCACTGGCAGAATGTTCCTCTCCTAACATACTGTACACACACACACACACACACACACACACACACACACCAAAGGCCTTTTCTAGAGCCACAGATCCAATTATCTCACTGTCAGGGAAAGCAGAAGAGATTTCCCTGATGAGCAGTTAAAGACAGAAGGAGGATTTTTCATTGTCAGCAAAAAAACAGTAGTAATAAAAACTATGAACAACACTTAATGTTTCTAATTTGTTCATGTGTATAAGTAGTGTGTGATGATCAGGGAAACAACATTTAATTCATTTGTTTTGTTTTTTATTTAAGGTAGTTTTATTTTTATGGCTCAGTTGAAGACTTTTTACAGTGTAAAGGTAGCAGCCATGTTTGTGATGGAAGATCAGCTCTGGTTGTCGAGGGACTGATAGAAGATAGTTTTAGTTGTAGGAGGACTGATTTGCTCATTGTGTGATGTGGTTTAAGACCAGAATGACTATGCATTATGCTCTGATATTGAACGGTCGCCTGACTGGTTTTAACCACTTAAAGTTCTTTGATTTTTAGACCCATTTTACAAAGATAGTTATGCTGATCTTTCAATAAATCCAAAGGATGGTATTAATCATACAATTGCTAGTTCATATAAGTATCTAGTAGTGTTCTTGGATAGTAATCTAACTTTTAAAAATGTTATTGAACATTTCTCCCATAAGCTAAAAAGGTAACTATCCCTTTTTTACAAAAATAAGGCTCTCTCATGTTTTTATTTCTAAATAGCTGGTCTACTCATTATTGATGGCACAACTTGATTCTGTATGAGCAACCATACACAGCAAGGCTGTGTTACAGTCAAGAGGTTTCTGTGGTAATAAGAGACCTCAAGAGCACAGTTTAGGAGACCTTGTTACTACAGAAACCTTGAGATTGAAGCATAACCTTGTATGGGTATGGTTGCTCATACACAATCTTTTATAGTGTACAAGCAACTCTTAATACAACCCTGTGTCCAGCACATATGAAAAAGGTCCCCCCACCCCCATGGTCCAGTAATGCCTTACTGTAATGATTCTTTCCACCACCACTTATTTCCTGGGCCAGCTCTCACCACCGCGGCCATTTCATCAAGTGCGGTGGTTTCAACAGTGTGCCTGCGCGAAGACATTTTATCTTGTACTGAAGTAGTGAGGATGTTAGTGCAACACAATAACATTGTGACATTGCTATTGCAGCACAACAAGCCTGTTCTAGGGCTGGAATTCCATCCTCAACCACGTTCTACCTTACACTACAGGGATTTTATCTATCAAAGTGCCACCACCACTTTGCTTGACACATTGGCTCCTCTTTATCATAGCTCAGTTATATTAATTACTGGTTTTCTGTGAATAGCGCATCATTGTGTATTATATTCTTCTTTGGGGGTGGTGTCATTGACTAGGATACTCCAAGAGTAATATTTTTTATCAAGTGCTCCTACACAGAATCCCTGTTTACTTCACAAACCTTTTATTGGTTAAGACTACTAGGACTGGTTTTGGATCTAATGATTTGCTCAGGCACTATGCCCCAAGAGCACAAACTTAAAGCTGAAACATTCACATTGTCAACAGCAATACCTTATTCCTGATTGCAATTGCAAAATTGACCAAACTGACTTGTATTGTAGCTGTTTCACAATTCAAAGCCTTAAGTACCCAATTGTAGAGTCGGTCACTGTGAATATTACTGTTGATCTGATTGTTATCTACCTAGACATTTTAACCCAAATATGCATTTTCTGTATATAATGTGTTGTACTGTATTTATACTTTAACTCCAACTACAAATACGCAGAATCAAAAGAAAGAAAATATATTCCAACTTCACACATTCTGGCCAGGGTTGGAGTCCAGCTCCTTGTATATAGAGTTCTAGGTATCTGAAACAAATACAGAACATTTAGTAGTTGTCTATTAAAGGTTAATTTGACTCTTAGTCTGTTATTCATGTTAGCACAGGGACTTCAACTGTCCAATATAAGGTTATTACGATTCACATTCATGGTATAAGACTGAGACGGAAGGCCACTTACAGAACATGCAGTGTCATTCAGCTCCCAGGGAAGGGGTCAGAGTGGGTGGAGGGGAGGGTGGAATCCCTGATTCCTGTGTGTGGGTGGGTGTCTCCAGCACACTAAGTATGAAGACATGAAGTGTTCTACAGGGATTTTACAGAATGCTGAGGACAGGTATGCTCCACATACCTCCAGATACTTATCCATCTTATCCAGGACTGAGCGGTGGAGTCTCTCAAAGCTTTCCACTTTGCACAATTCTAGGAGCCACTCTAAAATGCCAGGTGCTTGCAAATCCCTCCAGTGCCATAGGATGACTTGTTTTGCAGTGACTAGGGCCTCAAGTAGCCAGTATCCCTGTAGTGTGGGTAAGTGCTCAGAAGGGGTTGTGTGGTCAAGGTGACCTAGCATCTCTGGGGTGGGGGGGGGCATCAGAACCACAGGTTTGCCCAGGATCTGACTGCATATCCTTTGGACTTCTTGCCAGCAGTGCTATAGTTTCCCACATTCCCATAGTAGGTGGGTTATGGAGCCTGTCTTCCTCTCACATCTCCCACATTTATCAGCATTAGCCAGGTGCCATTTGTGTAGTTCCTTTTGTGTTCTGTGCCACTAGTGTAGGACTTTAAACTGCTTAAAGTGGTTCCTCATGTCCCTGGTGGCCATGCAGAGATGGGCCCAAACCTGGTTCTGGTCCCATTGTGAGAGTTCACAACCTAATTCTGCATGCCTCCTTTGTTTAAGAGGCTCTGTGGGATCAGCATTCAAGTACAGCAGCCTCCTATATATTGTGTTGCCTTTGATTGGCTTTCTGGAAGGTGGGTGCAAAACCTGCATTTCCTTTTGCACTTTCCACAGTTAAATCTTTGTAGTTCATGAGCCTGGTGTATGTGCTGTACTTCCACTTTTAGTATTTCTGTGAACAGCAGCACCTTTAGGAGAGAGGAGTGCTCTTTACCTCTCAGTGGTGCATGGGAAGCCCAGCACCTTCTTGGTCTCCTCAGGCTGATCGGAGCCCACAGGGCTGGTATCATGGACACGGTACCCTCCATAAGCAACCCACCCATCCAGGACAGAGTGAGAAGATGCCTGCTGCCCGCTCTCCTCCTTGGCTCACAAGGCTGATCGGAGTGCACTCAGCTGGTACTGCAGATGTGGTCCCCTCCACAAGCAACCCTCCTACCCAGGACAGGGCGAGAAGGCACCTGCTACCTGCTGTCCTCCTTGGCTCGCAGGGTAATGGCTGGTCCCTGACCCAGGACAAGGGAAAGGGGATTTTGGAGCTTTTCTCTCTTTTCTAATTGAATACCTGACACCCATCACTGTGGGACTTGAATGGTTCTAGATGGCCCCAGAGCACTGACATTGGTTTCCTGTCCAATGCTGAAGCCAGTGCTGAAATCATTGGACTAGGTCATAAGACTGCAGAGAAACACTGACCTTACTTTTCTTCTTTCAGCAACTGCGTAGAGAAGCCCTGATCTTTTTGCTCCACAGTTCATTCAGTTGCACAGTACTGAGAGCTGTACAATGCAGATTTGCAACTTGCTTGTTTTTCTTGTCAGCTGCTCAGTCCTCAGGGCTGCACAGCCTGACTTGAATCTCAGCCTGACTTGTATCTTTTGCTGAACTGATCAATCCTTCACTGCACTGTTATCAGCATTTGCCTAACCTGAACTGGTATCTTAGTAATGTTTTGTATTATTTATGGTGATCCTGCCTCTAGGGTTTCCTTAAATGCACTGTAGACTTGATTTTCTGAATTAATTTTTAAGTTGAACAGTGTTTATATTGCTATTAGTTTATTGATGGTAATTTCTACACTTGTATTTTAAAGTTTAAGACTGATTATGCATTTCTAATCTGTCTGGCTACTAGACCGCCCTCCTGACTCTGGCACCAATTGATCAGGTCAGATACACGCCCCCATTTAACACCCTTTGTTTTAGCTCCCTGTTGCAATTTGTAGCTGGCACCTTGCCAGAGTCTGTGACAGAGCCTCTCCCCCCTTTCATCCCAAGCTTTTTCAGCTGTTAATTTTTCTCACCCTTCCCTGCTCTGAAACCTCCCACTGACCACCTCTGAGGCTTATAACTGCCCTCTCTTCTGTTCCTCTCTCTCAGGCTGATTGGAGCCCACCGGGCTAGTACCCCAGATGAGGTCCCCTCCACAAGCAACCCACCCACCCAGAACAGGGCAACAAGGCCTTTTATAGATAGTGCTGTAATTCTATGGTTTCTGGAGGGTGCTAAGCAAAGGCTGCCACCTTATTTGAAACCAAAAACATAAGTGAACCACAGGAGTTAATAGAAGCATTAAAAAGTATCGAAACCTTTGAACTTGAAAAGTCTGGATTTGCCTTTTTTCCTGAGAGACAGCTTCATGAAAAGTTTTACAAGGTGAGAAGGCACCTGCTGCCCACTCTCCACCTTGGCTCACAAGGTAACAGCTGGTCCCTGACCCAGGACAAGGGAAGGGGATTTTGGAGCTTTCCTCCCTTTTCTAATTCAATACCTGGCAGCCATCGCTGTGGGACCTGAATGGTTCCAGATGGCCCCAGAGCACTGACATTGGTCTCCTGCCTAGCGCTGTAGCCAGTGCTGAAATCATTGGACTAGGGCATAAAACTACAGAGAAACACTGACCTTACTTTTCTTCTTTTAGCAGCTGCGTAGTGAAGTCCTGATCTTTTTGCTCCACAGTTCATTCAGCTGGACAGTTCTGTGAGCTGTACAGTGCAGATCTGCAACTTGCTTGTTTTTCTTGTCAGCTGCTCAGTTCTCAGGGCTGCACAGCCTGACTTGAATCTCAGCCTGATTTGTATCTTTTGCTGAACTGATCAATCCTTCACTGCACTGTTTTCAGCATTTTCCTAACCTGAACTGATTTCTTAGTGATTTTTGGCCCATCCCCCTCCCTCACCTCCTTCCTTTATTAAATAAACTACCAGAGCTGAGAGACCCACCCATCTCCTACTTGGTTACACTTCACTTTCCCTCTTAAAGGGGAAGCACCTAAGAGCTACACCAAAGTACTTAAAAGGGTAATACCTAGATCCACAATACCAGGATTTCTTTACCTCTCCATTAAAATAAACTCCACTATTAGCCTCTCCCCTCCCTTCAGACACAGTGACTACAGTTATTGTTACAACGCTGTTTATGTTGTGTTAAATTCTTGAATTAATCCCTGTAAATTGTTGAAACTGAATAATTGTGCTACACAAACTGCACTCTGCTCACAGCTCCCTCATTACCCTGTTTTGGTCACTTCCCTGTCTGTCCCTATCCAGTTCCCCTTATGTTCTTCAAACTAACTGCATACAGCATTCCTAATGATGATGCACTCACTCATTAACTCGGCAACTTCTTCTCCTATCAGTACTTGGGAACTGCTGTTAAAGCTGCTGCTTACTATGACTGTTTTTCATCTTAATTGCATTTTTTATTCAGTGTTTTCCCATGGTTGAACCTATGTGTTTGTGTCTAAATCAGTGTTTCACCTGATTGAATTAAATTGTGGTACTGTAAATTCTACTGTGCTCTTCAATACTCCATTTTTTGTCCCCCCACCCCTTCCCTAGACCACCTTAAATGTTTGCTGTCTCCGCCCACACTACGTATACATACTCCCTATTGGTCCACTGTTTTGGCATACGTGGTACACAGGGGTGAAACTTACTAAGTACCTGCTTCCCCATAAGCAGATTATACAGCTTCTTCACTAAAGGGTGTATACTTGCACAAGCATCCTTCACTTTCTTCTTCTACAGGCTATTCAGCTGGATACCTGAAGGAGATTTATTTTAAGCATTGCACCCCTTCCCCTCAGTAGCAAAGCAACTCTGTTTAACTACACCTCCTTGTTGTAGTCTACTACCTACCAAAGTCTTCCCCCCTCTGCTGTTCCTTGACTCTAAGGATGTTTCCTCTCTACTCAAATCCTTCTCCCTTCTACCTCCTCCCCCTAATCTTATTTCTTACCCTCTCCCTACCATCCCTCCTGTTTTCACCAGCCCAGGGCTCTATAACTCCAAATCCATCCAAACCCCCTGTATCCAGGCCCCAACTTATATTCATGCTATTACTCCTGCCCCCCCAAAATGTATTCTGATCTCACTCCCTCGTCATTCTACATGCACCCCTACTAACTTTACCAAATTTCTTTGCTGTTCTCCACCTTCTGCTTCCTCATTATACCACTCCCTTCTACCTCACTCACTCTGCCTCCAAGCCCCATTACTCCAAATCCACAAAGCTACACTTCCTCATCCTTGCTCTACTATTACTCGCCTTGGGGAACATCCACCCCAACCCCGGTCCTGATACTTCCTTCACCCCTGCCATCTCTCCCACTGCCACTGCCCATACCCCTACCCCAACTACCCTCATAAAGGGTTTCAAGATATTACACTTAAACATTTATAGCCTACTTCAAAAAATAGACCTCCTGAAAGCCATGGTTGCTGCCCTGAAACCAAACATTCTAATCATAACAGAAACATGGCTAAAAAGCATGATTCCTGACCACACAGTCTCCATCCCTGGTTAGTCCACCCTAAGGCTAGACAGAGCAGGCAGGGGTGGTGGAGTGGCCATGTATATCCACATCTCTCTCCAATACTTCCCAATCTTCTCCTCCTCAAACCCAGCAACCCATGATGCCTTAGCCATCAATGTATCCCTCTTTTTCTCACTCCCTATCTTTGTAGCCGGTGTCCATTGCCATCCAAATGTCCAGCCCGCTGTCTCCCTTGACCTCCTAACTTCCATTACTTCCCTTTCTCAATCTGGCAAGCTTTACATCCTTGGTGACCTCAATCTAAATTGGTTATCCCCAACAACATCTACAACAAGAAATGCTATTGGTGCCCTCAACATTGCACAACTAATTACGGAACCCACCCACTCTAATCACAAGACCATAAATCACTCCCTACTTGACTGGGTCCTAACTTCCCACCCCATAGAATCATCACCTGTGGCATCCTTCCAGATGCTCTCAGCAACCACAACCCAGTTTTCCTGGTCAGAAAAGTTTACATCCCTAAAGCCCCACATAAAACCCCTACAAATATGGACTTATAAATCCCTAGAATTGGAACCTCTCCTGCATAGATTTGTCCTCTCAAACTGGTCCCCTCTAGCAAGAACCTCCTTGGTTAATGAAACACTAATCTATTTTAAAGACACCGTCTTAGCAAATTGGAATGTCTTCATATCCTTAAAATATACAAGGGCTAGAGGTCATCACCTCCCCTGCATTACCCCTGAATTACTAGCCTACCACAGAGCCAGAGATCAGGCCTGGAAATGGCACAAAGTCTCCCAGCTTCCAAATAACCTTTTTATTTACCGAAAACTCTGTAATGCCTTGACCTGGGTTACCAGGCTAGTTAAAACAGAGTACTTCAAATCTACCTTTGCAACTAACATCAACTCCCACTCCAAGTTCTGGAGAGTGGTCCACACCCTCTTTACCCCCCAATCCTGTCCACCCACCCCTATACTTAAGATAAATGCCACCCTTGTTGCCGATCCAGTTACAGTAGCTACTGAATTCAACTCCTATTACACCACTTGTGCTGATGAGCTACTCCAGTCCCTCCCAAACTATGTACCTCCCTCTCCCCCTTCCTATTGCCTATGAATGGCACCCTCCAATTCCCCCTTCTCCTTCACTACTGTCTCCCCAAATGACACCCTAAATGCCCTGCTAGCGATCAACCCTTCAAAAGTCTGCTCCCTGTATGGCCTTGACCCTAAACTACTATACCTCTCAGTTCCAGCCATTGTCTACCCACTCTCTATTATTCTAAATCTCTCTTTCTCAACCATCTCAGTACCTTCCCCATAGAAACACGCAGTGGTCCTTCCCCTCCCCAAAGGTGGAGACCCCACCTCCCCTGGCAACTACTTCCCCATCTCTCTTCTCCCTACCCTTGCCAAACTTTTGCAACACCTAGCCCTCTTCCAGCTCACTGCTTACCTCAATGACTCCTCCTTCTTCACCCCTTATCAATCTGGCTTCAGGAAAAATCACTCCACCACCACCTCCCTTCTTCGGTTCACTGATCCTATCCTCACGGGAATGGACAATGGCCAAATCACCTCAGCCATTTTTGTCAATCTGGCCAAAGCCTTTGACACAGTCTCCCACTCACTTCTACTTGACACCCTATCAACATCTGGGCTATCCCTCTTAGCCACAGACTAGTTCAAGGTATACCTCACTGGCAGAACCCAACCAGTCAAGATCTCTGATGCAATTTCCCACCCCTTACAATAAGAACTGGTGTCCCCCAGGGATCACTGTGAGACCCTATATTATTCTCTATTTTTCTAAACAATCTCCCATCCGCTTGCTCTCCCTTCTCCTCCATTCACATGTATGCTGATGATACAGTCTTGTATGCATCTGACTCCTGCCCCACTGTGGTTGCATCCAACTTGCAGCATGACTTTGATAAAGTTCAGCGTTGGTTTGCAAACCACTAACTATCTCTCAACACCAAAAAAAACAGTCACCATGACCTTCAGCACCAGGGAGAGACTTACCAGGTTTCCCTCTCTACCTTCCTTCCACACCCTTGATGGGACTTTACTCAAAGACACATCCTCCTTCAGGTATTTAGGTGTTTGACTGGACCAACACCTGAACTACTCTAGGCATATCGGTGCCATTCAGAAAAAATTGCATCCCAAGCTCGGCACCTTATTCAGAAACTGTGCCTGCATTCCACCTAGGGCTAGGTGTAAGATTGTTCAGAAGATGATCCTACCTATCTTTGACTACTGTGATGCAGTCTACGGTGCTGCCCCTAAGTCCTCCCTGGCCAGACTAGATACCCACTTCAACTCCTTTTACCATTTTGCCCTTGAAGGCCCCCTCTGTGCTCATCATTGTGATCTCTACCATGCCTATCTTTCCCTTCCCTGACAAACTGATGTCTCTCTCACTGTGCAAAATTCACCTCCAAGCACTGTCTGGGTGAACTTCCATCCTATCTCTCCCCTGTCTTTACACCCACCCTCCTCCTTCCCACTCCCTAAGATCTACTGACTCACGAATCCTGGTGGTCCCATGCTGCTCCACCCTTATTGGCCAATTGGGTTATTCTTAACGCCTCCCAAAAATCTGGAATTCACTTCCCCCTCAAATTTGCAACTCATCATCTTGCTACTCCATTAACTCTGCCTTCAAGAACTTCCTTGCCCCTTCCTGTGCCTGCCATGACCCTCCCTAATCCCCTTTCCATCTCACCTAAGCCCATATTACCATATGCCTACTCCCCATCACGCATGCTTCCCACTGATCATGCTCCTCCTAGTCCCCTACTCTTTCTCCTCCTAAAATGTTCCTCCTCCTTCCTTCTCTACACTTAATCTATCTCCCTCCTGTGAGCTCAATCACTGCCTTGTGCAGGCAGGATCCATAGCACATGGTGGGAAACAACTTTACCCCCTTTCCCCATTTCTCCTTCTACTGCATCCCTCAGTCACTGCTAGATCACTGCCTTGTGCAGGCAGGGTCTCCAAGCACACTGGTGGGGTACTACCCCCCTACTATAGTTGACCTCTGCTACCCATCCCATAACATCCTTCCCCCAACACCCCCCTCTCTCACATCACTATATATAAATAACTGTCATCACCTATAACCTGTGTCCTACCAGTAGGGCTGTCCATAGCTCTGCCCAGATAGGGATAACAGGACACTGTTGAAATTTCAACTCCCTCTTCCCCCCTTGGATACCCCCCATGTACAATACCTCTCTCTCATCACGCTGCCACATGCTACTGTTAGGAGGTCTAAACCTCACTTTCAGGTTCTTGGCAATATTGGGAATGCAAGTAATCACAAACATGTTGCATAAGAGTAATAAACAAGTGTATTACTACCAAAAGGATAAATCACAGTTGCCCTAAGCAGTTCTTACCAATACGAACCAGGAGCCAGTGCTAAGCGTTCCCTATACCTCGAGGTTTCTCTGTGTCTCCTGGGATCTCTGAGGTACAAGACTAGTGTATTAAATTGTATACCTATGATAATTACTATAGTTACTGTAAGATAGAAACATTTCTAGTTACAGAGACGAGCCCTATTGGCTAAATTAGAGGTGGCTCCATGGTCCAAGATAACATTATACAATTTTGTATAGTCATCAGTTTACGAACAAAAGAGTTCTTATATAGAGTCTTACATAAATCGGTGTAGTAGTACAAATCACCAAAAGCTGGCAATGCCGACTTACATATCATAATTACTCCAAGGACACAGATGCCTTGGCATCTTACAAGTAAGAAATACACAAAAAATACATAGAAGAATATATGTATTAACAAGCAAAGTGTATTACAACAATATGCATTCATCTCCTGACATCTACTCTTGTACGGTAGATGTCATTAGCCCTATATGTTAGTATAAGATATGCTTAAGTGCTAGCTGTCTACAGTGTACCTCTGAGGGTACCAATTATGGTGCAGGGGCCTCGTGCAACATTCCCCCCCTTGTTGCCTCCAAGGGCAACACAGGCAAATCTAGGGAAAGGCCAGAGAGCAGTGGTCATTTACAAACCTGACATGCAAGCTTTGTAAAGAAACTCAAGCTGCTCACGGTGTTGGCGCAGTGTGTGCCGTAGGCAGCAGAGCATAATAATCAAAATAAAGATTAAAAATGCTTGTATAATAACAAAACCTTTAAAGGTTATCTCTAACCAGGTGTTAGTCAGTGTGTCATTCATGTCACCATCATTAATCAATGAGAGGATAACTTCATTGGCCTTGGTAATATTATCACTGATATGGATGAGGTGTGTGTCTTTCCTGTCTAAAAGTGATTTTAATGTGAATGTCAGTGGGTCTATGTGTACATTAAAATATGGTAAGTATTCAGACAGTGTGAGCAGATAATTGGGGTTACCATCAATGATGTCTGCATTGAGGAGGGGGACGGGGTTATGATGGTATGTCCAATGACAGTCTTCTGGTGGTGGACAAAACAGAAATTGGGGTAATCAATAACACATGTAACAGATCCATAAGTAAAGCTTTTAAAATTTGTAACCACACAGTACTCCCCATCAGAATTATACCGAGAGTGAACAGTAGGGAGTCTCCACTTTTGCAATTGGACAGGGATGGTGTAGGCCGTCTTCAAAATCTGTGTTGACAGGCAATGAACCTCCTCACAATATGATTGGTAGAGCTTATCCAGAGCCAAAGTTGAATCCAAGGTATCCAGTGCCATTCTTAGTGATGTCATCATCCATAGTGAAAGTCCAGTCAATGCTATCTGGAGAATAACCACAAACAGGTTGAATAACATCAAATACATCACATCGGCACAAGTAAATGTATTGCTTCTTCGCACAGCAGTCCGTGTGCGGAGCCACCCAGGCATCCAGGAAAGGATGGAAAACCAGTAGAGGTGGTAGATCAAGGCATTCTCTGTAGATGTCTTCGTCCAAATGCCCAATTAAGTGGACTAGTGCAAGCTTGTCGAACAAAGCTGTAGTGGGATCAAAACATGGTAAAGAGACAGCAAAAGAATCAAACATGGTATCTGTTATGGAATATTTCTTAGCCGCAAAACAAGGGCCAGTATTAGGGTGTCTGGCCACAAATCCCAAATTCCTAGCTGTAGAAAGAGGAACGGTTAAAGCTTGTTGCATACATATAGCAGTACAGCCAGGGGTTTTACATCATGGACAATACCATTTGGAAATGCGTCTGTCATGTATGATGTCAGGGATTCTTCCAGATTCTAGATCACGGAAGAGATTGTTGATGGTAGTGATGATGTAAGAGCCATAAGCAGAGCAAAGGATTTCTCTAGCAAAGGATTGTTTATCTACTTCTTTATTGTTTTGTTGTATGAGTGCATTGATCTTATCTCTTGAATCAGTGAATGCCTTAGCAATGTCATGCATGTTGTATACAGTGTATCGTTCTTCCTGACAGAGGCCATCCACACCATGCAATAATGGGAGTAGGATATCATTAACTAAACCAGTGGAGAACTTGGCAGAATGAGCTTTGATAGCAGTAATGTCTGCTTTATTCCAAATATACATAGCTGTACCAAAAAGGCCTGTGACAGTACCTATTGCACCTGTAACATCAGAACTGTCAACTTCACATATCTTTCGTTTATGAGTTAGATCATCAGGAGTGGGTTTTCTCCTGAAGTTGCCTCTATGTTCAGTAGAATGGACCCTGGCAATAGGGTCTTGAGTACGAATCTGAAATGCAGCTAAACTATCAAGCAATAATGAACTATAAAATGCTGAAGTGTTAGTATTGTGACACATACCAAATTCTTTCATATTCCAGTAAGTAAGATTAAACAAAACAAGTATATGTATAAACTGTAAGTTGTTAATCAATGAACCTGGGAGGGCAGTGGCTGTTAGACCACTACGGGGACCAGGGGTATGCTTTGGGCATTCCAAAAGCTGTTTATCAGTGGGTGGTAACACAGGGATGTACATGGCTGCAGAAGCCATGTGGTGTATAGCACAAAATGTCTGAGCAGAATCCCTAGACAAAGAATTACGGTATGAAGGATCAATTAAGGCAGTAATGTTGTACAAACCAGAATGTCTTAATGCAGTTTGTAACAAGGACAGAGAATCATTTGGGGATAATTTAGCATTGGGCCAACCCTGTAAAGTTCATTTGGAGAGTTTGGCCACAGGGAGAATTTGTCCTCGTGATGTGGTTTGCCACTCAATTTGTAGGGTAGATTTATCAGGAGCAACAACCGAGACAGTGAGGTAAGCATCGGAACCTTCCTAGACAGTGATCAGACTATCTGGTATATTGATGGATACTCCCTCTGGAGGAGGTGCTGGAGAATCGAGATGTCATAGGAGGTTTGGTATCATGCCTTGGATGCAAGAGGTAACTCCTGAGATGAGGAGATAATGGAACAAGATAGCCATCTTGTCAGTGTATCTGAAAAGGAAGATCAAAGATTAGTATGTTAGTACTATTCCGCCCAATGGGGTAAGGAAAAGTAGTTAAGCTCCTTTATACAGTTTCAGCTGGTTTGCATGTAACCATTTGTCAGTCAACTTATTGTTATGCAGGAGTCTAACTTGATAGACTGCTGGACTGAGCTTGTTGACAATGGGGTATGGGCCTTCCCACTTATTGGAGAAGGAATGGGTGGGATGTGCAAATTGGAGTACCATTACCTGATCTCCAACCTGCCAATCCACTTCTTATGTGTGTTTGTCATACTGTATTTTGGATTGTTGCAGGGCCTTGTCCATGCAGTTGGCAGCATACAAGTGTGTGTGTGTGTATAAGGTCTTTTCTGAGTTTTTCCACACATTGGTCTACAGACACACGGTCTGCAGTGGGGGGGTGTAGGTCAAACAACAGGTGTTCAGGTAATCTCATCTGGCTGCCAGTCATCACCTCAAAGGGTGTGAGCTGGGTGGTGGCTGAGGGTGTACCCCTAATTGCCATAAGGAGTAACAGCAGTAAGGAATCCCAGGTTTTGGATTGTCCTCAATGAATTTGGAAATCATTTGCTTAATCTGTCATTTGGCTCTTTCTATTTGACCTGAGGATTGGGGGTGGTAAGGTATGTGGAACTTCTGTTGAACTCCAAGGGGTTCAAGGGATTCTTTCATCGACTCACCTGTAAAACTGGTTCCTTTGTCAGAGTCTACCTTGAGAGGTAGGCCCAACCTGGAGAAAATCTGTTCCACCAGGATTTTGGCAGTGGTCTTCGCTGTACATGTCTTAGTGGGGAAAGCTTCAACCCACTTGGAGAAGAGGTCAGTTACCACAAGAGCGTACTTATCATTTCTGCTAGTGTTGGTCAGAGGGCCAATAAAATCAATCTGTATGGCATGCCAAGGGCCAGAGTGTCGTTGTGGTAAGAGTTTGGCATTTCATTTGGTAGGGATGGGGTTGTTTTGTGCACAAACAAGACAATTGTGTATGTACGGTTTGAAATCTTTGATGACACCAGGCCACCAGGCGGTGGTCTTAAGCCTTTGGAGGGTATTTTCCACTCCCTGGTGTCCACCAGTGGGTGTATCATGCACTTGGTGCAAGAATTCAGATCTCAGGTGTCTGGGGAACACCCACAACTTGGTGGTAGAATCATCTAGTTGGTACCAGATGAGCTTGTCATCTGGTGACAAGTGTAACTTACCTTCATGCCTTCAGTAGGGGTTATGAGTGGGAAGTTTCTCTTCAGTACTCTTATCAAGGAATCTGAACACTTCTTTGAGTTCAGTATTAGCATGTTGGGCTACTAAGAGGTCCAGGGGGGAGAAGAGTTCAGGTTTCTTCCTGAGTGCTGCAATCTGTACAGCTGCATTGGCCTCTGGATGGTCCATCATCCAGGTGTCCCCCCCCTCAGGCCCTTTCCTTGGCAAGAGTGTCTGCTGTGTCATTGAAAGCATGATAGGGGTCATGGAGAGAATGAGCTTTGACTTTATGTACATAGAGTTTGTGTGCAAATTTCTGTGCCAGTGAATGTATGTAGATTACCAATTCCTTGTACTTCACTGGGCTGCCATCAGAGGAGAGGAAGGAGTTCTTCTGCCAGAAAGGAAGGAATTCTGTAAGAGAACAACAAACCTAAATAGAGTCTGTAAAAATGATAGTATCCTTGGTCCCATGCTGGATGAACTTGAGGGCACAGGCCACTGCTGCCATCTCTGCATATTGTAATGATGCTACACTACAGCACTTAGATATTTTGACAGTGTTCCCATAAGGGTAAATCACCAAGATACCCATCCCTGCAATTTGTTCTCCCTGATAGTAGGATGCTGAACTATCAGTAAAGACACAACACAAAGAGGTGTTATCAAGTATTTGTGGCGTGGCAGGGAGGAAAGGACCTTATCCGGAAGATCAGGTGACTGCAGTGTACAGTCATGGGGTTCTCCTTGGAAAAGGAGTCCATGAGCTAGCATAGATGGAATTTTTGTCAGTTGTACCTGTATGTCTCTATTCTGGAGAAGAAGTGACCAGTGTGTCAGTCTGGTATTAGAGACTGACCCATCCTTCACTCTGTCTGAGAGCAGAAAGGTAGTTGGGGTGTGGCTGGTGTTGATGATCAGTGGTGAGTACCCAATGATATACAGGAAGTGCTTGACAGCCCAGTAGGTAGCCAGAAGGTTCCTTTCACAAAGGCCGTACTTCTGTTCCACTGGGGTCAAGAGCTGTGATGCACATGCAATGGGTCTCATGGCACCATGAACCTTCTGGGCCAGTACTGCTGACATGGCAATGTCAGAGGTGGCACATTCCAATGGAATGGTAGTGCTGGATTGGGGTTAACTAGAGCTGGGGTGGAGGCCAAGGCCTGCTTCAGTGATGTCACAACCTGGGTGTGTATAAGGCCCCAAGTCCATGGGATGTCCTTCTTGAGTAGCTCATACAGAGGAGCAGCCTTCTGAGCAAAATCACAAATAAAATCTCTCGAATAATTCACCATACCTAGAAACCTTTGAAGAGTTGCCACACTGGTGGGCAATGGCAAGTCTTGCAATCCCTGTACCTTCTTCCAGGTAGGGCTTTGACCTTGGTCAGTTATTTTCAGACCTAGAAAGAGTACTTCTTTCTGACATAGCTGTGTTTTTGCTGGATTACATTTCAGGCCTGCTGTCTGGATGAGAGTCAGTAGTCCATCCAAGAGATCCAAATGTTGTTTCTGTGTGGCTATTGCCAGCAACAGGTTGTCCACATACTGCAAGAGACATTGGGGAGTAGAGACACTTTTGAGGGCATCCATCATGTGCAGATGGAACAGGGATGGACTATTATGGAATCCTGTCCACGTGTACTGTCTTCCTTCAAAGGTGAAGGCAAACTTATATTGACTCTTAAGGGCCAATGGTAATGACCAAAAACCATTGGAAATGTCCAGGGCACTGAACCATTTAGGGTCAGGGGTCAAGAGTCGTAACACGTCAGGTGATGATGCCACAGTTGGGGAACAACTGGGGGTGACCTGATTCAGTTTCCTGTAGTCAATAGTAAGTCTCCAGGTGCCTGTGGGTTTTTTCATGGGCCACACTGGGGAGTTGGCAGTGGAAACACAAGTTCTGATTACTCCTTGTCTGAGGAGTGACTTGATCATTTCTCTAAGGGAAGAGAAGGCCTCAGTAGGGAAAGGATATTGCCTTTGCCTCTCAAGTGCTGGGCCTGGCACTTCGATGACAGTGTGCATTCTGCCACAGTCATGCTTGTTAATTGCAAATGCTTCCAAATTTCATTGCAAAATGGGGAGAAGCTTTGGGAAAAGTTCATGAGTCTTGAACAAATCTATGACATCATACTCCTTGTCATTGGTACAGATTGTTGCCACGACGTGTGAATCAGGAATCAAAATGGTATGATATTGACCCCGAATCTGTATCAGTAGCATGTTAGCTAGGTCCACTGCACAGCCGTGTGGCACAAGGAAGTCAATCCCTATGATACTAGGATGGTCATGCAATACCATTAGTTGGAAAGTGTGTGAGGCCTTTAGATGGCCTAGCTCTACCGGTAGGGGTAGAGAACAGTATGCAGGTAGCCTAGTACCATCCACTCCTGACATGTTGGTACCCTGTCCAGTGGACCAAGAGGATGTGTCTGGATGTTCATCATGTAACACAGATACAGCTGCACCTGTATCTAGCAAGACTACTAGTAGGTGGCCCCCAACCTCGGCCTCAGTGCAGGGCCTTCCGTTTGTATCCAAGACTAGCTTGTTTACAATCTGGACTGGGGCCTGTAATTGTCAATCTGTACTGCTGGGAGCATGGAGAGGTTGGGCCTGACTCTTGTGAATCACTTCACCATGCTGCACTGATGTTATATGGGGAGGAGCTTCTGGGTTCAGGCCTCTATGAGCCTGAAGGCCTGCACCACCAGTGTCCCCATGACCCGTTGGGGTCTGGGTTGATGGCTGTACCACCGCAAGGGCCTGTGCAGGAACAGCATCCACTACAGAGCGGACTTGTCCCAGGAGCTCTCGGAATTTCCAATTCTCTTTGGCTATCTCCCTATATGAAAGGCCTGTTTTTGTTGTTGTGGTTTACCTTTACCCTTATGCTTTTTATACTTATGCCAATTTCGGTTCCCACCCCACTGCTGTTGCTGTTGCAGTTGTTGTTGATGGGTCTGTTGGGGGTGTTGGTTATCAGCTAGAGGGGCTTGCTGATGTTGGGCCTGCTGGTGTTGGGCCTGCCCTTCCACAGTGTAGTGCATCGTGGCCTCTGGAGTAGGCTCCACAGCGGCTACCTTCTTGGAACCGGAGCCCAGATCATGGATATAGAGTTGGTAAGCTCTCTTGGTTTTCCGAAGGATGTCGGCAAACCTATCCATATTGGGGTAGGTGGTTGGCTGTACCTTTTCTTGTGCTGCTGGAATCATGTTCCTAAGGAACAGGGTCTTATATTCAATAAGATCTACATCCACAGCTTCTTGTGCCAAGTGCTTTCCTGCTCGGTAGGCCATCCAAAGTCTCTGGTGGTAAGTCGCTGGACTTTCCTTTGCATTCTGTTTTACAGGGTATGCAAGCATCACTCCTACTACACCTGGGCTGTGAGCAGAAATGAGCTTGACTGCAACCTCGTCAAAGGTGACGTTCTCATCCTGGGGGATGGCATCAGGAAGTTTGGCCCACAAACTAGGATCGATGGTTTGGCATAGTATTTGGACCCGGTATTCTGCAGCAAGGCTAAGCATCTCGCATTCAGAATGCACCTTTTCCAAGTGACAGCTGAGGTTGTTGAACGGATTCATCTGACCAATGCTGTCAGCTATTTTCTGAACACAGCAGGCCATTTATAGGGGATTACTGGGTCAGTCAGGCAGAGGTAGATTATCTCGGGTGCCGTCCAGGGTGGCCCGAGCTGCAGCCTCAGCCGCAGTGCAGAAAATACCCTCCTGAGTGCCAGCCTCCTGCAGAAGCTGCCTAATCTGGGTTTTAATGGCTTGTTTACTTCTCTCAGGAAGAGGTACATTGCCTATCACAGTTTCAGTCATTGTTTCTATCTCATGTCTATCTTCCACATTAATAACGGCTATCGGTGGTGCCATCAGGACCAGGCCTGGGCCTGCTCCCCCCCGTCATGGGGGCTGCCATGTTGGTGTCTCCCATGATAGGCGTCACAACGTCGATGACGTATGACATGGTGAGGGTGTAGTGGGGACCCACCATGTTTTGGATGGCTGGGTAGGGTCTCTGGGCCATAGAAGGGGTGCAACTGGGTGTTGTATTGAGAGATGTCATCATCTGACAACTCCCCTTCAGATAACGTATGTAAGGCAGGGGCTACACCTCCCATTGCCTTAACATGGCCAGCCAGATCCTCCCGCTGATGGTGCAGTTTCGCCATCTTGGTTTGATATTCAGTATGACTCACACTTGCAACATCCATATCAACCTCATCTTGCTTTTGCAACACTCTGTACGTGGCACTCAGTTTGTGATTGTCCCTAACAGCCGTTTCTATGTCATTACATACCTGGTTTATCTCATCCTGTAGCTCACCCATCTCCTCACTCAACTGAGCATTTGCAGCACTTAGCAAATCATTCATTTGCAACGCCTGTCCCTTATCCTGTCTCAAACTTTCACACTCCTGCTTCAACATACACAGTTCCTGTTCTCCAGCTTGAGCTGAATGATGCAAAAATGAATCCTTTTCATTCTGCAGAGTTTGGAGTTCAGACTCCAAGTTCTGCTGCAGTCTGACACATTCTGTTTCCTGCAAACCCATCTGTTGCTTAAGAGATGAAATTTGCAGATCAAGGGTTCGAAACCTCGCTTCGGAGGCTTCTTGAGCAGCATAGAGAGCCGCGGCCATTAACCCTTTAGCTTGATGCTTTTTGGCTGATTGTCTCGTCTCCATGTACTGGGTTGAAATCCCCAGTATAGGGTTTTCAGATTGACTTGTGTCCCACATGAAGTCAACCCATCCTCCATGAGAGGTAAGAAAGTTCGAGACATCGAGTCTCAGTTCTACACAGATTTTTGATACGGTGGTCATTCTGTGGGAGGGAACAAAAAATCAGACTGTGAAAAGGAGCTGTGCTGTGTATTGATCAACAGCAGGAGCACTTTATACACAGCTGGGCTACTGTAAAAGCTGTAGACTTACAATTCAACGCTGTAATGGAGTGAGTTGAGCCAGCATTGAACACACCCGAAAGGATGACAGCCAGACTTTATAAGTGACTACAAACTGGTTTAAAATGGGAGAGGTGATACGGGAATGTACACCTACTGTCCCTTTGGGAAAGGGAAAAAGTTTTAGCAACAAGTGAAAACTTACAAACAGCCAATATTGCCTGCATACGGTCGCCAATTTGTTAGGAGGTCTAAACCTCACTTTCAGGTCCTTGATAATATTGGGAATGCAAGTAATCACAGACATGTTTCATAAGAGTAATAAACAAGTTTATTACTACCAAAAGGATAAATCACAGTTGCCCTAAGCAGTTCTTACCAATACGAACCAGGAGCCAGTGCTAAGCGTTCCCTATACCTCAAGGTTTCTCCATGTCTCCTGGGATCTCCGAGGTACAAGACTAGTGTATTACATTATATACCTATGATAATTACTATGGTTACTGTAAGATAGAAACATTTCTAGTTACCGAGATGAGCTCTATTGGCTAAATTAGAGGTGGCTCCATGGTCCAAGATAACATTATACAATTCTGTATAGTCATCAGTTTATGAACAAAAGAGTTCTTATATAGAGTCTTACATAAATCAGTGTAGTAGTACAAATCACCAAAAGGTGGCAATGCTGATTTATATATCATAATTACTCCAAGGACACAGATGCCTTGGCATCTTACAAGTAAGAAGTACACAGAAAATACATAGAAGAATATATGTATTAGCAAGCAAAGTGTACTACAACGATATGCATTCATCTCCTGACATCTACTCGTGTATGGTAGATGCCTTTAGCCCTATATGTTAGTGTAAAATATACTTAAGTGCTAGCTGTCTACGGTGTACCTCTGAGGGTACCAATTAGGGTGCAGGGGCCTCATGTAACACTACCTCTCCTCCTACCCCCCCTTCCGGTTAACATAGCCTAATACTGGCCTACCCCTACACTCAATTAAGCACTTATATCTTACCTCTATATCCCTCTTATATGCACTTTAGTCCACTCTGTCATCTCTGTTTGCTTTGAAAATCACATTCTGCCTGCATCTCTCTGTAAATTTCCTTTCCCTTCTTCCATTCTGCCCTCTGCAATTTTTTTGTTCACTCCTTCCATTCTTCCTCTCTTTACTCCAGTCGCTGTAAATTTTGAATATCTATGTTACACTAATGGCTACTAATTACTATTGTGTCATCTTATCATCTAGGGCTACATACTGTTGCCAAGTTATTATATGTGTTCCATTGTTACCAACTGTTGCCAAATTGCTATATGTGTCTTCATATCTACTATAGATAACTGTTGCATTGTTGACCAGTGAGATCCACTTGTAATCCTTCCTGCTCTCATTGTATGAAAGTAAGCAAATTGTATTCCAACACTGTAACATTTCTCTGTATTATGTCCTATTGTTCCCTACCCCCAGGTCATATTGGAAGATGAGCAACTTGTTGCTCAGCATGCCTTCCTGGTGAAACATTTCAATTAATAAAAAAAAACAATGTTAATGTTAACAATGGCATTTGACCACACTCATCTTGTAACCCAAGAGCTGACCATATTGTTCTAACAAGGACAAAACTTCGGAGGCCGACTTCTCTGGTTGTGACAGTACACAAGATGTCATCTGCATACACTTGGGCTTTGTGTTTCTGCCCTATCCAGACTCCAAAGATTACCTCCTTCTTTCAAATGGCCTGCAGCAAGGGTTCCAAGGCCAAGACAAACAGGAGCAGGAAAAGGGGGCAGCCCTGCCAGGTTCCCCTCTTCAGTGGGTAGGCAGATGACTCCATGGAGTTAGTTAGTACCTTAGCCTGGGTTCCCTGATAAAGTGTCTGCACCCAGTGAATAAAGGTGTCCTCAATGCTGAGGGTTCACAGGTATGGAATAGATAACTCCATTCCGCCCTGTGCTTTTCCATAAAGATGTTTATTGATTTTTCAGTTTTACAACAGTAGAAATAGTTGCATATACTTTAAAGCATGAATAGTGTATAGAGGCCAGATAGTCATGCTAAGCAGATTGTCAAGATTTCCAACAATTTACCTGCTATTATGAACAAAACCACTACTGGAGATAACATTGGAATTACAGTCTGATCCAGAAACATACCTAGGTACATTTAGTGTAATTTGCAACACTACCCATTAAAGGGTGTGTGCTACAGGAGCCACTTCACAGATTATTATCTACTGTCCCAGCCTTGTGAGGATAGCTACAATGTGAGGATTACCTGCTGTGCTATGTTTCATAGTTCTCTTCCTTAGGCCTGATAGTACCCCCTAAGCCTGCTGTAAGTATCAACCTGATATCGGTATGATAATCTAATTATCTTTGGGGATTAATCTTTTCTTTTTTTCTGCTTCACTTTAGAAGGCTCACATCATTGGTGCTCTGGGTCTGGGTTAGGATTGGCTTGGGTGGGTGTTTTTTTCTTTGTTTCAATTTTTTCTTGTATTGTGCTATACTCTTTTTTATTATTGTATTTGTTATTGTTGCTGATGGTCTTGTTGTTTGTATTGTTGGAAATTCCTCATTAAAGTATGGTTTATTAAACAAAAAAAAGGTGTGTGCTACACTAGAGATACCCAAACCCTTTCAGTTTTACAGAGGCAGTTATTCTCCAGTTTTGGTAAGAGGAGAGCAGGGTCCTGTGTGTGTGTGGGGGGGGGGGATTGTATTCTGCCATCATGTCTCAAAAGGGGTCACAGTAAGAATTAGCATGTTTGAAATAGTTAATGTTAAAAGAGTGGTGCTGGCAGTAGATGTGTGCAGAATCTGATGCTTAACATGTCTACTATTTAGTGGAGGCAACAGAAAGTTCAATGAAGCAGAAAAAAGAATATAAGGACAAAGAAGAAAGGACAACTGGAAAACCCATAATTACAGTGGAAAATACAGAGAGCTTCTGGAACAACTGCAGGTCAATCAAGAACTGACCCATGAGGGGTTTAAAAGATGTGAATTTATGCCATGAGATGAAAGGTTGATAATGGCAGCCCAAGACAGTGGACTATGCACAAGATGGTTCACAAAATCCATAGAAAAAATGGGTGAAATAGATAGGTGCAGCTTCTGTAGTACAGAATTAGAAACAGTTGCACATCTTGTGGCTGGATGTGAAGTACTCATGGCAGAAGGTCTGTATACTGAAAGTCAGAACAATGTAGCAAGATTTATACACTGGAAACTATGCAAACACTATAACTTACAGGTAGCAAAGAAACACTGGAAACACAAACCGCAAAGAATCACAGAGAATGAAGAAGTAATGATCACATGGGATTTCCCGATACCAACTGCCAAGAAAGTCGAAGCGAGAAATTTCAGACATTGTAATGGTAGAAAAAAGAACAAAGGTAGCATTGCTGATCGAAATAGCTACCAATAGTGACTACAGTGTTCTGCCCGCAGAGCAGTCTAGAAGTTTCTACCTGGCAACTGTGGTAAGATTCCTGTTTAATTCCTGTCCTAAACACACTCACTGCAAGAGAGAGGAGACTCGAGGGTACACAGAAATCTAGGAGTAGGTGAAACACCCCATATAAGGTAAGAGAACAAATAGGTTTGAAAAGAAAAATGGGCAGAGTAGAAGGTAAGTATGATGGGAGCGGTGCAGTGCAGTGGCTCTGGAATGACAGTTTTCAGGGAGACCTTTTGGAGACTGTGGTGCTGTCCCATCTGCATGCACCTCTCTGGGCTGAGGAGGGACGTTGCTAGTCTACAGGCTGAGTTGGCTAGGATTTGAAGAACCTTCTCTCCTAACCAGGGACTAGCAAGTCTGCTGCCACTAACTCAAAGGATGCCTATGAGGAGGAGTAGTTAGACTACAGTGGGCTCAGGGAGGGTGAGGGCAGTGGGATAGAGGCACATCCCCTGTCCAGTAACACTAGGCAACTCCTACACCACTCTGGCAAGGTTGAACTGTCCCATGGAGACACCTGAGGTAGTGACCAGGGAAGATGTGGTGGTCCTCTGTAATGGAGACCCCAAGGAGGGTGGCAGAAGACCCCAGAGGAGAAGGAATCAGTTCCTGGTGGGGAACTCTTTTGTGAGAGGAATAGATTTGGGGAGAGGAAGACAGGGGGAGAGAGAGAGGTTAAGTGCCTACCCGACACCACAGTTCAGAGGGATGGAAATCGGATCCTGGGGATTGCTAGGATAGCAGGATGGGAGGGGGAGCTAGATGTCATTGTTCACCTGGGGACAACTGACCTGGCTAGGGAGGGGGAGAGGATAGTACAAGAGGAGTTCAGGGAATGGGGGAGGGGTCTTAGGCAGGAAGCAAGCTCAGAAACCTTTTCTGAGGTGCTGCCTGTCTAGGACAGTGGAGAATAAGGTACTCCATATGAATAGCTTCAACCAGTGGTTGAGGGAATGCTGCAGTGAGGAGGGGTTCAGCTATATCCCTACATTAGGGACTGGGGTCACACCTGGAGGGATAAAGGCCTGTACAGGGGAGATGGCCTACATCTGTCCTCAGTAAACAGTTTAAATGTTACATTGGTGAGAATTTTAACTAGTCAAAGGGGGTGGTGGAAGGAAGCAGGGTGACATAAACTGTACCCCTCACCCCACAAATTGGAGTAGTTAGCAGGGAGAACCATAAGGGAGACAAATCCCCAAGGGTACCTCACAGAAAGAACAAGCATTTGTCAATGCCGAATGTTGTCACTCTGGCATTGGCTTTGGTAGTGCAGTGCAGGAAAACATTTTGGGCAGGATGTGAAAAATTATAGCTGTACAGTTCATAAGGAGGTGTAAAAAAATGCCAGTGTTGAAAATGTTGCATGTAAATATTGCAAATTTGCGAAGTTACAAAGGTGCGTGGGAAATGTGCAATGCACGCTTGTAACACAGTCATTTTATGGACGCTCGGCACCAGATTTTCAACATAGGTATTTTAGCATCTCTGCTCATGTACAGTGTCAGTGTTATTTCCTCAAACTCTCCCAAAAAGTGATTTCGCACATCGACCACGCTATTCTGTGCTGGATATGTGAAAACACATTTTGAGCAAAATATGTGAAATGACAGCTGTACTGTTCATCAAGAGGTGTGGAAAAATGCCAATGGTGAAAATCCAGAGTGAAAATATTACAATTGCACGACGTTACGAGAGTGCGTGCAATCTGCCAACTCACGCTTGTAACACAGTCATTTTATGGAGTACCATCACCAAACTTTCAACATAGGCATTTTAGGATCTCTGCTCATGAACAGTGTCACTGCCATTTTCATAATCTGGCCCAAACACTGATTTCCCACAGCGACCGCACTATTGTGCGCCGGAAGTGCAGAAACACATTTCGTCCAGGATATGAAAAATGACAGCTATACTGTTCACAAGGAGGTGTACAAAAATTACAGTGTTGAAAATCTGGCATGAAAATATTGCTAACTCGCAAAGTCACGAGCCTGTGTAGCAACTGCACAATGTATGCTCATAAAACAGCCATTTTTTTGATTTTTTCCACCAAATTTGCAACATAGGCTTTTTGAGAGCCCACCTCATGAACAGTGGCATTGTCATCTCGTTAATCAGTGCCAAAAGGTGATTCCACACAGTGACTGCAAAATCACCTTTTGGGACCAATTAATGATATGACAGTGATAGAATTCATGAGGAGGGGTCCCAAAAACCCCATGTTGAAAATTTGGTGTCAAAATTCCCAAAAATGCCCAAATATGCATTAAAGTTGAAAAACCCTATTTATTCCAGTATACAGCTTACCGCATTTCCACAGTTCACGGTCAGCTTTGAAGAGTGCAGATGTGTTCCCGGTCCACAGAAGATCTGCACCAGACTCCACAGGTAAGCATGGGGTGAGGGAGGTGTGGGGAGGCAGTGTGCAGTGAGTGGGTATGGTTGTGGGGGGCAGGGAGACCACCGGGGACCGCTTTCCTTCTTTACAGGTAAAAACAAAACTAAAAGACATCGGAGGACTGTTTTCATTTTTAATAGGTGCTTTGGCATGCTGGGGTGGGCTCCCAGCATGCCACCTGAATGGACCTGAGTGTGTGTGTGTGTGTGTGTGTGTGTGTGTGTGTGGGTGGGTGCTTTAGCTGACAGGGGATTGGGCACCTCCATCGGCAAACAAGGAAAGGGGGGGGAGTTGCAGGAGCCAAGGGCGATTGGGCGCCCCCTCAGCAAGCAAAAATTGGGGGGAACACATTATGCCGATGGGGAGTGGGCTCCTCCATTGGCAAAATTCAAGGGCAGGGAAGGATACATGCCGATGGGGATTCGGCCTCCATCAGCAAAGAGAAACTGTTGAGGAGAGGCGCATGATGCTGAGGGGGATTGGGCACCAACTCAGCAATCAAAAAAGGGGGGTTACATGATGCCAATGGGGATTGGGCACCCCTGTTGGCATACAACAAACCATGGTGCTGACAGGCAACAGCAGCAGTCACTGCTGCCATGTTGCCTGCACATAGGGGGAGGTGTGTTGTGGTCATGCTGCATGAGAGCTTCACTCTCATTGCAGTGGACCTTTTCTCTCATGTCTTTGCCTCATTAGGTAGGCAGGGTGTCAGCCCCTGCTGCTGGCTGATTGAGGAATGCGGGACGCAGCTACTGATGCATGCCCTGCATTTGCCCAACAGTGAACGCACCTCCAAATATGCACTACCACAAGATGTTGTCTGTGCAAGTGCACCAACATAAAAACAAGTTAGTAGTAATGAAGAGAGAGATGGGAATGAGAACAGAGGAAGTAAGGAGAGTGGGCAAAAGGGGAAATGGGGGGGCTGACAAGCAGGGTGGCACTAGAAGCTGGAAGACCATGTGTGCCAGTGCTCAAAGTCTGGGAAACAAATTTCTGGGCTTAGAGGCCATTATGACAGAGACTGACCTGTACATTGTCGCCATTACAGAAACATGGTACACAGAGAGCCATGACTGGGATATAGCCATACTAGGCTATATTCTATTTAGGAAGGACCGGGTGGGGAGAAAAGGGGGTGGAGATGCTTTTTATATGAGAAATAGCATAAAAGTAATAGAGGTACAGGGAATATTAGGAGGGGTGGAGGTACTGTGAGTCATCCTAGAGACAAGGAATGGAGCCAGTGTTTGCACTGGCATGATCTACAGACCTCCACCACATGGTGGCAAGTTAGATATGGTTCTGGGGGAAGCCATCCAAAAGATGGCAAATAAGAGGAAGGTGCTGCTGGTGGGAGACTTCAATCTGCCAGATGTGGATTGGAGCATCCCAGCTGCAGCTACAGCTAGGGGCAGGGACACCCTGGACTCCCTGCAGGAGGTGTTCCTCAGGTAACTAGTTAGGGATCCCACTCATGAGGGGGGCAGTACTGGACCTTGTACTAACTAATGGGGACAGTGTTGCAGACATCACAGTGGGTGGCCACCTGGGGACCAGTGATCAGCATACTGCATGGTTCAATGTAAGGACTGTGGTAGAATCAAACCACACAAGGACAAGGGTCTTGGATTTCAGGAGGGCTGATTTTAAAAAGATGGGGGAATGCCTCAGGAATACCCTGGTGGGGGGGACTTGGGTGGAGTGCAGGAACTTTGGGCAAAACTAAAAGGGGACATAGAGAATGCAACAAATGTTTGTGTCAGGCTAGTAAGCAAAGGTAAGAGGAAAAGGAGATTGCTATGGTTCTCTAAGGAGGTGGCTGGGAAGGTAAGGGAAATAGGTTATCATTCAGGAGGTAAAAGTCACAGAAAGAGGACGATAAGGAGCTGTACCTGGAAAAACAGAGTGAGGCAGGGAAATCAGTTAAGAATGCAAAAGCTCAAACAGAGGAGAAAATAGCGCAGGAAGTAAAGAAAGGAGACAAGACATTTTGTAGGTATGTAAGTGAAAAAAGAAAGACCAGGGAGGGATTGTAAGACTAAGAAGGGAAGGGAGGGAAGAACCAAGAAAAAGCAAACAACTTGAACAAATATTTTTGTTCAGTGTTCACAGAAGAAGGAGAGGGGCCACAGAAAAGTGACAGGAGCATCAAAGGAAGGGAGGTGGACACTAGTCCATTTACAGAGGAGAGGAGTCCTGAAGGAGCTCACAAATCTGAACATGAACAAGGTTATGGGGCCAGATGGGGTCCATCCAAGGATACTGAGGGAACTCAGGAAGATGCTGGCTACACCTCTGACAGTCCTGTTCAACCTTCCACTAGAGATGGGAAAGGTTCCGGGGGACTGGAGGAGGGCAGATGTAGTCCCACTTCACAAAAGTGCTAGTATGGAGGAGGCCGGCAACTACAGGCCAGTCAGCCTGACTTTGGTGGTTGGGAAATTATTGGAATCACTACTGAAGGAAAGGACAGTTGAATATCTTGAATTCGGTGGCTTACATGACCCAAGACAGCATGGATTCATGGGGGAGGCAGTCTTGTCAAATGGATCTATAGTTCTATGATTGGGTGACTAGGGAATTGGATCAAGGTGGAGCTGTGGATGTGGCATACTGTAACTAGATTTCAGCAAGGCCTTCGACACTGTTCCACATAGGAGATTAGTAAGTAAGCTGGGTAGCCTAGGACTGGGAGAAAAAGTGGTAAACTGAGTAAGAAATTGGCTATGGGATAGGAGACAGAGGGTTGTGGTAAATGGAGTTCACTCCAAGGAAGGGAGGGTGACCACTGGGGCACCTCAGGGATCTGTACTTGGACTGGTTCTCTTTAAAGTCTGTTTTAGAGACCTTGCAGAGGGGCTGGAGGGAGGGGTCTGCCTGTTTGCAGATGATATTAAAATCTGCAACAGGGTAGACATTCTGGGGGGGGAATGAGAGGAGATCTGAAAAGGTTAGAGGAGTGGTCAAGGGTATGGCAACTGGGCTTCAATGCAAAAATGTACAAAATCCTGCACTTGTAACACAGACACCCAGAGGAGTAGTACAAAGTGGGAGAAGAGGCTTTGATGGCCACCAAACAGGAACAATATCTGAGAGTTATCATATCTGAGTACCTAAAGGTGACTTGGCTGTGTGAAAAGGCAGTTGGGAGAGCTAGCAGGATGCTGGG
The DNA here is from genome assembly GCA_016271365.2 of Neoceratodus forsteri. Classification (NCBI taxonomy): domain Eukaryota; kingdom Metazoa; phylum Chordata; order Ceratodontiformes; family Ceratodontidae; genus Neoceratodus; species Neoceratodus forsteri. The sequence continues at coordinate 407,986,893 of CM028133.1, read as the reverse complement.
GTGCATAGAGAGAGGGAGGGACCATCAGCAGAATAAGGGAGGTGGTGTTACCCCTGTATAGATCACTGGTGAGACCTTACCCGGAGTACTGTGTCCAGATCTGGAGACCTCATCTCCAGAAGGACAAAGAAAGAGTAGAGTTGGTTCAGAGGAGGGCAACCAAAATGGTGCAGGATCTGCATCAAAAGCCCTATGAAGAAAGACTGAAGGATCTTAATATGTATACAATGGAGGAAAGGAGGAAGGGGGAGATATGACAGAAACTTTCAAATAACTCATAGGTATAAATAAGGTTCAAGAGGGAAGCATTTTTCAGAAAAAGAGATGCTCAAGAACAAGGGGTCATGCTATGAAGCTGAAGGGGGTAGACTCGGGAGAGATGTGAAGAAGTACGTCTTCACAGAGGGTGGTGGATGCCTGGAACAGCCTCCCAGTGGAAGTGGTGAGGGCAAAATCTGTAACAGGGTTCAAGAAAGCATGGAATAGACATAAAGAACCTTAGTGATAAAACAAGAGGGGATATGCTGGAGATCAAGTAGAGTCTGCAGTGATGCAGTAGGTAGGAAAAAGTGAGCAGAATAGGTGGGCCAAGCGGTCCTTATCTACATCAAATTATTTGTTTCTGCGTTAGACACAAAATCATGAAATTCCAAGATATGCAAACAGAAACTAAACTGGCATGGAATAAGGACACACAAATCATTTCAATAGTACAAATCATTTCAATAGTGCCCAGAGCAACGGGGCTAATCAACAAGAACTTTCAGGCGCATCTAAATATGCTACCAATATCCATGACACCTTATGAACTGCAAAAGGAAGCCATTCTGGGGATACCGTGCATGCTGAAAAGAATGCTCTCAGCAGACATTAAACACTAATACAGTACTGATTTCCTAATTTTTGAACATGCCGTGGCTTAAGAATGAGATCGATTCTCGTCACCGCAGTAGAAATCATGAACATTTGGAGACACTAACCCAAGGACATGTTAGGACAGAATTAGCATTATACAAGTAGGGTGCTATGTCTGTTTGAAGACTCCAGGGTTAAGATCCTAGGGAGAGAGTAGTTTGGGGTGAGTTTCCCATGCAATTAAGCACAATTTTATTTCACAGGTGCCCATCCCTGGAGGCTATAGGCACCGAACAATGATATGAATTAAAATCAAATATAAGGAAAGAAGGTGAAATACTTCAAGTAGATAAGTTAAAATAGATAGGATAAAATAAATTGCATTATACCAGAAGTAAATTAAGTAACTAAGAGGTAGTAAGTAGCCAACTGAGTTAATACAAGGAAAACTCTTTTTTAAACAAGTGGGACTCAGCCCTTTCTTAAAGGCATCCAGTGATGGAGACTCCCTCAAAGACCTCGGGAGCAATTTCCACTGGGTTGGATCTGCCACAAAAAAGGCATGTTCCCTAGATGACTTTAGCTGGGCCCTGGCAACTGCTAGGAGGCCTTCCTCTGAGGAACGAAGAGGCTGTGAGTGTTGATATGGAGACAGCAGGTCACACAAGTAGCTAGGCCTCAATCCGTGCAGGGTTTTAAAGAAGGAGGGGTCAGGGCAGAGGGATGCACACATTGTTCCATCCAAGGCAAATATATTTAGCCTTGAATAATGGTGTGCATTTAACTGTTGGCTAATATCTACGTCCTTCCTGGACTAAACACCCAGTGATACTGGATGGTAAAGTTCCTAGCTGCAGGGGCAGAAAGATAGGTTCACCCAGGAGATGGCAGTATAGCAGCGGGACTTGCACAGAACCCTCCCCAGAGAGGGAGAGCTGCCTCTGGGTGCTCAATCCCTCTCTCCCCCTGCTGAACCCCTGCTGCTCGAGTCCAGACCCGAACCCTGGTTGCCGGCGTGGTGCAAGGTATGGTGTCCAGGGCCTCAACCCTCAGCACCACCAGGATGGCTCATGATCTTAGTTTTTGCTGCTGATACCTGTACCATAAGGGAGGTTAGGCTCATCTGGGTCTCCATGACTGTTTGTCAGATGGCTTCCACTGATGTAGCCATCTGCTCAGTAAGCATTTCTCACCTCACCTCATGGGATCTGGAAGCACTGTCTACAAGGAGTGAGTAGTGATCATTTTCATTTCAGGGAGTCGGGCTGTAGGTGGGGTTGCTTCAATCCCTTTTTCCTTTTTGGCTTGCCAGTTGGATTGACAATTTCTGCTAAGGTTACTGGAGTACTCATTTATCTACCATTTGAAATAGTTTTCAAGTTTTTATGCTTTACTAGATCAGTAGATGAAGGTGGATTACACAGAGCTGTCAAATCGGGTGGCCATGTCTCTCGAGGGCTCACATGACTTCTCCCATTTCACCCTGTTGAATGCTTTCTCAGCATCTAATGATACCAGGGCAGTAGGCAGCCACAGGCAGGAGATCTGTCATATAAGTGTAACCCCCCTGCAAATGGGGGTTCCCAAAAGACTTCCAGGAGCTTGCTTGAATGCTCCAAGCCTGAATGGTGTTTGGCGTTTAAGCCATTTATCAATGAGTGTTTTTAGAACCTCTGGTACTGTCTCTTTAAGAGCTGTCTGCTTGCAGACATAATTAGTTTGTATGGGGGACTGTGTGTTTCTTTGATTGAGTACCACTCAAGCTGCTGCCAATTCACTCCATTTTTGCAGTCACTAGGAGTGCAAAGGAACCTATCTGAAAGATGTACTGTTTGCCAGAAATTATTTAGAGTAATAATGAAATTACAGTTTGTCTAACCTGCTTTCTTTGCAGTCAGAACTGTGTCTGCTAGTTCCCATTCTAGTTTTGAACTGCTGAACTGGACCAATCAGTGTGGGTAAGCTAACTCTAAAATGGTGCCTTGGACGAATCAGAACTTGGACTCATAATCTGAGCCAGCCACAAGAGGATTGTATGGGCAGTGACTCTGGGAGATGTAGTTTAGACTTCAGCACCTTTTTGGACCAACAGCAGCAGTCTATTGTGAGTGACAGCCAATCCAGTCAAGAACTGGGAGGAACTCAAAGGAAGTGCCCGGTTTTGTCGGTTGGAGTTTCAGTTGAGCTTTGGCAGTGAAGAAGGAAGGAGCCCTGTGCTTTTTCAGTGTGCAGTTTTAGTCAAAAACACGTGTGTAAGGCCCAGAGTTCCGGTCTGCAGCTTATGTAACTGCTTGTTAGGACTGAATCCGTCCTGTGAAAAGAATCAAAGGATCTCTGAAGAGTAGAAACCAGGCTCACCCTGTAGAAGACTGGAGGAATTGCTGAAAATTGCACTCGGTCTGTCAGGAACTGAATCTGCTGTGTGTTCTCCCGGGTATTGTGCAGTAATTGCGATCGGGATACAGATGCAGCCTGCCTGGTACAGTGCTTTCTTTTATATAAATGTGTGAAGAGGTTTGTGTACCTCAAGTGAGCCCTGCTGACATTGAAGGACCCTATCTTATTAGGAGGTCGTGAGTACTAATTCAGGGTCGCTCCCTGTTGAATTGCCACATTAAATCCAAATGGAATTACTGTACTGCTGACTGTTTAATTCTCCTTTTCTCTGTGTGAAAGGGCCCCTACCAGCTGCCACGGTTTGGACTAGCCACTAGGGCTTGGGTACCAAGGACAGTAACTGATAGGGATAAGCCTGTGCACAGAGCCATAGGTAGATTATTAGAGTGATAAGCTAATTAACCTGATTTCCCTGTCCTTGTTATATCCCCTAAATAAATCAGAGCTGCTTGTTTCAGCAAAGTTATACTGCCTGAGGTATTTGTCTCACGTTAAAGTACTGTACTGTGATTGTTGCACTGTATCTCATTTCACAGGAGGTCCCAGTGCCGGAACCAATCCTGGGGGTAAGTGTATACTGTGAAGGTAATTCTGATATATTGTGTGGGCCACTAGTGGGAAGAAAGGGGGGTTGCAGTGTCCCAGAGGGCTGTGACCAAGTTAGTTTAACTATTGTAAACCCTGACCTCTGGGTGGAGGCACCTGCCATTGGATCCAGGCCCCTCAACCTGTTAGTGGCAAATCAGGCAGGGGTAGTAGCCCCTGGGATAGCGCCATCTAGGGGTTACATAAGATTAAGTAGTTGCCTGATATTGTCTGACCCCTTTCTCTGTGGGATGAAGCCACCTGATCTCTGTCTATCAGGTCTGAGAGCACCTTCTGTAGCCACAAACCCATAATTTTAATGAAAACTTTACAGTTGGCACAATGAGTGATATGGGACAGTAGCTACCACAAGAGACGGGGGATCTTTCCCAGGTTTGGAGGTCAGTATATTCTGGTCATCCTCATTGACAGTGGGAGTGCTCCTATCCTGCAGACCTCCACCAAAGCCTCTTTCAGTGGTCCCAGGAGCTGTTTAGAGTAGGAGGTCCAAAATTCTGTGGGTAGACCATCTCCAACCAGTGCTTTGCCTGATGGCATCTTCTGGAGGGCGCCTCCCAGATCTTCTAATATAAAGTGCCTGTTGAGGCTCTCCCTTGATTGGGTCAATAGCTTGAGGAGATCCAGGGGAGCTGTGAATAAGTTCAGGGCTGCCATTGAAGGGACTTTCTTCTTCTTCATGTAAAGGCTCTGGTAGAATCCCAGAAAATCCTCACTGATACCGCAGGTCCATTCCTAGGGTTCCAGTGGAGTTCTTAATGCCAGGGATCCTGGATCTCTTCTGCCAGTTCTTGCACTGGTAGGCAAGCAATCTATTCAGTTTCTCCCCTGCCTCCCAAAATGATTTCCTACAATGGAATAAGGTGTATTCAGCATTTTCATGGAGATATGTGTTTATCTTATACAGGGTGCCCTTAATTTCCACTAGCAGCTCAGGGGTGTGCTAAGTGGCATCCCTGTATTGTTTTGCAGATCTTTTTGTCACTGAAGCTGAGAGTTGAGGTCATGAGACCTAACTTTCTTGAGATGGGTGGCATGGCTGATGCATCTACCCCTGACGAACCCCTTAAGTGCATCCCATCTACTGACTGCTGTGTTATCTCCTTTTTTGTTGGTCCCCTTGAATACCTCAATGCCATCCAACAGTGAGGACATGAAGGATGCATCCTTGAGGAGGGAGGGAGGTATTAAACTGCCACCACCTGTGGGAGGGGAAATCTGCCCCAGCTGGGAGCCAGATGAAGGAGACAGGAGCATGATCTGAAATAATGATTGCCCTATAATGGCACCTAGTACTACCAGAACCCATTGTGCTGGTATTAGCCAGAGACTGAGCCTCAAGTAGGACTGGTGAAGAGGAAAGTCATACAAGTAGTCACTGCCTGTTAGGTTCATTAGTCACCATATGTCTATGAGGACCATATTCACTTTCAGCTGTTGTAACATGGTTGCTGCCATTGGGGCCAGTTGGGGAGTCTGGATCTGTACAGAAAGTCATCTATGGCCACATTTATATCACTCTCAAGTATGATCTGGCCCTACTGATTTTCTGCTATGATCTGGGTGAGATTTGATTTGGGCCATACGTTTTACATAAGGCAACATTCTGGCCCCAGAGGGTACCTTGCACCAGTACATACTGTCTGTCTGCATCCAACATCACTTTATGGCAGATTAAAGGGATATTTTTAATGATAAGTATTGCCACCCCCTTGCTCTTGAAGGAAAAGGAGCTACCATATACCTGGAATACACACCCATCTTTGAGTTTGTCTGTCTTGAGACGAGTCATGTGGATTTCCTGCAAGAAGGCAGTCCTGGTGCCCCCCTGTCTGAGGGGGGGTGTAAGACTTTTCTTCTCTAGATAGGAGAATTAATTCATTCAGTGTTCCAGGATACCCTTTTTTTTTTAATTTAACTTTATTAGGCTTTTCCCAAAATATGACATGCAATTCAAAACCACACACAAAACTGCAATATGACACAGTACAATAATGGATGACAACACTTGCAGATGAACATACGCAGATACCCCTCCCCCCTAAACCCCCCCAAGGCATCACTCCTGGGATCCCTCTTGAATACATAACAGTGCCCTTTCAGGTAATAACAGCATTATAGACTATATAAAGTATACATGGATTCCCACCTATCTTTATATTGGTACATACAGTTACATAGACCAGCAATCATCTTCTCCACTCATAGATTGGTTAGCAACTCTTGGAGCCACTCTGTATAAGAAATGAGATTGGCGTCCTTCCAGTGATGAAGTACTAAGGCCTTAAGGGAAAGAGCAATCATTGACATATGGAATCTACGTTGTTTGACCCTAACTCCGGTACAATCACCCAGAAGACAAATTTCAGGGGGAAAATACATTTTCCAAACCCAGAAGAGGGTCGGCTCTTTGTTTGATGGTCTCCCAGAGTGCGGCAATAGGCAGACACTCCCAAAAGATAGGATATAAGGTACTGTCCGCCTAGTTACAATGGCCACAAATTGATAAGGGAAGTTTTCCCATCTTGTGCAACTTTACAGGAGTCAGATACATGCTCTGGAGGATCAAGAACTGCATAATATGCAATCTATATTGCATAATATGCGAATGACAAGACCTCCATATCATCTCCCAGTTGATGATTGCCTGGGGAAAACTGTCAGACCAGTAGGTAGAAATTCCATTTATTAAAGGGAATGCCAAGTCATAAAGAGGGGTACTATCACAATCATGGAAGTGTTTAGTTCCTAGGTCACCATACATGAACCTGTGGATTACTGATCTACTGATTCCCCACATTTATTGGACCTTATAGCATTTAACCTGTGGACTACTGATAAACAGCTTTCCCCCACCTACGGTTCCTTAGATGATTGAACATACGGATTTTTGGACATTTTTGGAGGTATGTATCAGCAAGGTATTGTTGTTGTGTCTCGTTGTGTGGGAATTCTTGTGCACATGACGCAACACTGCACCACAGTTTAAAATGTTATCTTTATTGAACATTTTTTAAAATTTTGATGTGTTTTTGTTTGTATACTTTATTATGCCTGCAATTGAAAATTGTAGGCTATGCCATGTAGGTACTCTTCTTTTGAGCGCATATGGTACTCTGCAGCAATCGTTGCAATTCTCTTGGCTGAGTCTTTATATTTCTTTTTACTGCCAGTAGCTGCAGTACCAGCTACTAGCTGTTCCATTGAACACTGCTGTAGTACTGTTCTTCTTTGAGTACTTGAATGAAGCACCTGATAGATGGATGGCGTGCACCAATGCAATGATTGAATTTGTGGTGCCAGGCCTCAACAGCATCTGTTGTTCATGGCATATCATGTTGCACTGCATCAAAGCAATTCCATAATTTGATTGGAAACATTGGTCGTCTACGGCCTCCCCTTCCCAGTGGCTGCCACAACCAAGTATCCTCAAAATAGTCTATTAGGCTTGATAACAGGTCTCCACGCGCCATGTAGAATGGGGTATTCACAAGCTCCTCAAAGGCCAATGTAACATCAGCAACAGGGACATAAGCAAGTGCAGGCAAAAGACATAGCTTCAGTGTGAAGTTTGGGTCAGAGACACACTGTGCACACACATCTGGCTGCTCCTGTATTTTTTGCCATACCAACTGGCACATGTGAAAAAAGCAGCCATGAATTTGTGCACCTGGGAATGCTAGTTTAAAAGCTTTTATTGCTGCCAATTCGTAGTCAACTATAATTGACTGTGGATGGAGTGTGGAGCAGAGGTTGTGTAGCTTGGTAAACACTTTGCCTTAAGTGGAAGCTGTTATGTTTGCTATGAGAATGTAAACTAGTGGCATCACCATGTTGTTGCGTATGGCATGAATGGTACAGTATATAACTGCTGGGAAATGTGAGGGCAAGATTTGAACTTGCCATCAGCGAACCAGTGTGCGCTGTTTTTAAGGTGCTGTATGTCTTGTGAGGCAGAAAACAGTAGAACACAGTTCTGAGAAGCACCTGAATCATACAGCATAAACTTTTTTTTCTGCATCATCAGACAAAGATCCTATGGAAGTACCAGAGAGGCAGCATCTGCTGGTTCGGGTGGTGGGCAAGCAGCAGTCCTGTGAGTACGCCGCACCACATGCTTCAATAATGACATTTCAGGTAACTGCGAAGAAACAGAGAGGCAGAGTGCTGCTACACCACTAGTTACTATCTGGTGTGTTGTTTCATTACTTCTTGCTGCTCGGTCCTTCACTGATGCAACAGCTTCCTTGACTGCCATCACTGATGGGTCGGGGACATGGTTGTGCTCACCGATTTTCTTGAGCACGGACTGCCCATTAATATGCTGTCATGCTGAGCAATGTCCTTTGTCATACTCTAAGCATTTAAAGTATGACATGCTGGAAGTAACTCTTTCTCTGCGATACAGATAGCCATCGAGAACAGCAAGTTCTCCTCCCTTCCGACTCTTGCTAAACTTCACGGACTCCATAATACTGACTACTGCTGCACACTGTAACTAAGTAAGTAACCATGGCAATTACATTTGGTGATGTGACTTTTGACTTTTGAACCTGGGACCTGTAGGTTTGATGTTTTGTACTCAGATCAGCCTTCTTTTTTTTTATGTCCTCTTTTGTGTGTTATTCTGACCTACGTGACATTATCTTATATTGTCATTTTACATTGCGCTAATGTGTGTGCACCATTTTATTCTGGTTGCGCGATTATGACCGGATACCCATAAAGAGAAGTGTAAATATGGGAAATAGAGTGTGGCAGTTGGACTAGGCCAGTAAAGGGCTGAAAAATCTCAGCTTTCCTCCTGCCTTCCCCTAACAACAGCTGCATGGTAACCAAGAGATGGAGGACCGGGTAGAATTTAAAAAAAGCCACCAGGACCTGATGGAAACTTCAGCATCATATCCCTCAGAGAGAGATAAGAATTCCCTGCTACCAAATCCTGAGGACTCTTCCCTTTGAGTGAAGGGATCCAAGTCTCTGACAAGGGGGAACCCCCTATACGAAGATTAGGATTCTGCAGGACAGGTTGTTCTGGGTCCCTAAGGGGTTTATATTTTAAGAATGCACGTAACTGAAGATGTACCCTCAATGAGGTGGCAATTGGAGAGCCAAATCATGCCTTGGCGAGGTCCTTGACCTGAGTATGAATCATGGCATCCTGAGAGATGCCACTCAAGTCAATTAACTCCTGTTCTATGGAGAGCCAGGATGGAACGTATGGGAATGTGTGTAGGCACTCAACCGGTCTCTAATACCTAAAATATTTACTTAAATGGCTGGCCCAATAGTACAGACCAAAATGAGGAAGCTGTAGTCCTCCTTTTTCCTTTGGGGCAGCTAATTTATGGTATGCATGCCTAGGGGGTTTGCTGCGCTAGAGGAAGTCCGACAACACCTTATGTAGCTTCCTAAACCAGGTGAGAGGCAACCAGATGTTCAACATACTAAAAGCCTTAAAGAAATGGGGCAGAATATTCATTTTAATCAAATTAATCCTCCCCCAGAGAGACAGAGTCATGTCTTTCCAACAGGCTAAGTCCTGTTGCACCATTGACATCAGGAGTCTAAATTAAGTAACTTTATTTTGATGTCACTTCTAGCCAGAGTGATACATAAATATTTGAGGCTGCTCTGGGTCCAATGTAATCTGGTATGGCTCACTAAGGCACTATGAGATCTATTATTTAGAGGGAAAACCTGTGTCTTGTCTGCATTAACCTTATAGTTTGAAACTGCACTATAGTCTGCTATAGTCTCCAAGGCAGCCTGAATGGAGAGAGAAGGTCGGGTAAGGTGCAAGAAGATATCGTCCATGTAAGCCAATACCTTCAGCTCACGAGATCCTATTTTTATCCCATGGATGCCAGGGTTATTCTTGAGTCTCCATAGCAGAGGCTCCAGGTATAAATTAAATAAGATGGGGGATAAGGGACATCCCTGCTGGGTACCCAGTTGTAAGGGGAAGGAGGGGGAGATCACCCCATTACAATATATTTTAGCACATGGATCTGAATACAATGTTCTAATCCACCGGATAAACTGAGCAGGTATACTAAACATATCTAATACCCCAAATATGAAACCCCAGTCTATTTTGTCAAAAGCTTTCTTTGCATCCAGGGAAACCAGCACCAATGGGAGGTTGGACTCCTTGGATGTGGAGAAAATGTGAGCAAGCTTCCTTAAATGATCCTGGGACGATCTGCTTACCATGACGCCCACTTACTCAGGCCCAATCAAGACAGGAAGAACTCTACTCAGTCTATTTGCTAGCAACTTAGCTAGAATCTTGATATCATTATTAATGAGAGAGACAGGTCTATAGCTTGTGACTTTATCCTCTGGCTTACCTGACTTGTGAAGGACTACTATTAGGGCTTCTAATATGCAAGGGTCTGATGGGTTTCAGATAAGATAATGGTGAAAGATCTATGTAACCAGGGGACCACTTGGTCCAAAAACTTCTGATAGAAATTAGGAGAGAACCCGTCCAGGCCCGGCACCTTGTCTAAAGGAAGCTCACGGATTGTTGTCCTTACCTCTGCCTCGGAAATGGGGGCTAGCAAAAGGTTTTTCTCCTCATCTCCCAGCAATGGTAGGGGAAGAGGATCTAAATATTCTTAAATGTCTTGGGGAGTAGGTGGGGTTGCCCTGGAACTATACAAGTCCCTATAATAGAGCTCAAATTCAGAGACTATCTCTCTAGGGGTGACTTTAAGGGGCCCATCTGTGGTAGATTTAATGTCCTTTACTAGCCGTGCGGATTCCTGATGTTTTATCCTCAAGGCCAGTAAATGTCTAGCCTTCTCCCCCTGATCTAAATAGAGTGAACAGGGCCTGAGAATGCCATATTCTGCCTTCTCTCTCAGTAAATCACTATAGGACTCCTGTAATTTTAAAAGGGTAGCCTTGGCATTTTCATCTCCAGACAGGGGAAGGATGCTCTCTAACTACCTAATCTGCACCAGCAAATCGGATATTTGCTCTTCTCTATTCTTCTTCCTACTAGAGGCTAGACTAATCAATTCTCCCCATTCCACATCTTGCTTGCTTGTTGTAGTCAGATTATCCATCGTGTATTGGTCAATGAAGTGGGCTATATGCTTAACTACTTCAGGATCTTTCAGAAGTTGATTGTTGAGCCTCCATAAGGTATCCTTTTGCTGATGGTGAGTGAAGGAGGCCAGACACCAAACTGGGGAGTGATCTGAGATGACCCCTAACTCAATACCACAGTTCAGGACTCCTGGGAGTGACCCCTTACTCATCAAGAAATAATCAATTCTGGATGAGGAGCCATGTACTGGGGAGTAGAAAGTGTACTCCCTAGATAAAGGATTAAGTGTTCTCCAAGGATCACACAACCCCAAATGATCCACCAAATCCCTTATGGCCCTTTGGGCCAGTGATAGCCCCTGAGATCTACAATATGATCTGTCCATATCAGGAGTAAACGGAAGGTTCCAATCCCCACCCAAAAAGATGGGAAGACTGGAGAAGGGAGATTGAATCTTAAGGAGCTCATAGTCTCTGGTGCTCTTGGCTATATCCTCAAGTGCTGCAGCCATGGACTTCACTTTGGAGGTAAGTTACTTTACCTCATCCCTAAATGGTCGAAATTCCTCGAGGAAACGGTCAACTGTGAGCAAGTTCAGCTCCTGAGAAGCACTGGACATCTTGCCGGAGGCCGAGGCTTTCGGCCTAGATTTTTTGCTCTGTTTCTCTGGCGTGGGAGTGGGTGTATGCTTTGGAAGGGCTGAGCGCATCTCAGTTTCCATTATCTCACCAGCTCTTTACAAAATAGCAACTTCAGGTGCTAAAGGATAAGTAGTTACCACTACAGAAAGGCAATTAGCTGATTAGGCTTCCAAATAGGTAGCTTAATCTCTGGAAGAGTGGGAGCTCTGCTAGAATGATGTTACTCAGACGACTTCATCACGTGACCACTCTTTTCCAATTGTCCAGGATACCCTTTTAACTGGTGTGCCCCCCTTACAAGTCTCTGTACGAAATCTGAGGGTGAGGACAAATGGCAATGACACTTCCTCTACCATGTGCAGATAAATTGGCAGACAGGCTGAAATGCCCTGCCTATTGCCCATGGAACTAGACAGCCAGTCAGTACTAGACAGCATGTCCAAAGAGTTAGGCTGACTAGGTGTTTTATGGTTGTGCAGTGTTGTACAATCTGACTTGAGCATTTAACACAAAAGACCATAGGAACATTGATATTTATCTGCTAATGAGAAAACAGATATCCATAGATAAAAAGCAGTAATCACATACAGTATAAACATTTCTGTATTCATATTATTTAAAGGATAAAACCAACAGTAACAAACTCTTCAGTGGATCAGGAAGACTGGAGCCGTATGGTGGGGTGGAGGCCCCTGAATCACTTGCCCTGCTGACCCAAGACTGTATATGTGCATCCGGCAATCTAGTAGTTGTTGGCATTAATTAACGAGCGTCAAAGTGAGACGTCATTATCAGCTGATGCCCAGGGGATAGAGAAATACCTACACTGGTCCAGCTTACAGGGAGCCAATCCCATCGTTCTGCTCCCTATCCTATATAGCTGTGGAGGGGGGAATGGGGGCAAGGTGGTAAGGTGGCGGGTGGAGCCTGAGGGAGAGAGAAGAACGTCTCCACATCGCAGGAGAAATGTAGACCCACCCTTGCCACTCCAGTGACTTCCCCAGCTTCACTGAGATGGAGAGCATCCCCAGTTTCCTCATCCCTCTTCTCCTCTACTCAAGGCCAGCAATGCAGCTAAATACATCAGAGAGGGAGCCTATCTGCAGTGCAGACCAGTCCTCCAGAGTCCCAGCTTCAACAGTGTGCAATTGGAGCAGGGTCAAATGCTGGTTCCATATCGAAGAAGCGAACAGGTCCTGACTACACCCTCTCTTACTGCAGCAATCCAGCATCACCTTTGCCAAAGTTCCAACTGGTCCCTCTACCAATAGGCAGAGATGCTGCAAACAGCCTGGTGGAGATTATAGAGAGCATGCACTGCATTTCTGCCAGATGAAGAGCCTGACTTAGAATAGTGTCGGGTAGGTACAGGTCTGGGTGTTGCCGGGAGACAGAAGACACATAACGCAATCAGGGAGCCAGAGGATCTACCAGTGTTGGTCTCGTTGTGAGGGAGGTGATGAACTGCAGTAATTAGGGGACCCTCTCAATGAAGCCCAGTTTTAACCAACATGGCTGTAAGTCATTGCTAGGGCTGCTCTCATGGATACGCACATCACCTGAACCTTACCCTCCATTACCTCAGCAACCTAGTATCAGCTTTCTCCCAATTTCCACAGCTTTCTCCACCACTTGACAGGAATTCTGCAGACATTGTAACAGATTTACAGGAGGCGTGTACTCCATTCATGACGGACAAAAGGATCCACTTAGGTTAGTGGGGGCAAATGCCAGTCTGGTGGGTTGCCGGGGGGAGGGCAGAAGACATGTGCCATACCCTTGAATGGAGTGGCTTATCCAGTAACAGTCTTATTGGTGGGGGATGCGATATGCTGCAAAGTTAGGTACATCTCTTGACAAAGTCCTGTTGCTGACAGGATTTAAACAGTTGCTAGGATTGCCTCCATGGATACCGACATCACCAACTACATCCCCATCCCCCTCCATGACCCAACAACTCCTGTTTTCAATCACCACAACTTCCCACCTCATAACATGAACTTGGTCTGGCTGCCTAGTGGCTTTGTAGGGGGGCAGGGGCAACATGCATGCCAGTGGGGAAGCACCACCTATGCCAAGATATAGCCAGAGCTATGGGGTTTATATTGGTGGGTAGAAGGCACAAGTGGTACCCAGAGAGCAGGTGCCAATACCCATTGCCAGCCTCGGTGACATATATGTATCCCTCCCATTGAAGCCATACTGGTAACATGTAAGGTCACGCACAGGAACCATTACATTGCAAGCACTCTCTCAGCTCCACACATAGCAAACATCAAGCAGGACAGCTGGAATGTTATCTTGCAGATGTTCAGTGTGGCAGTGCAGCAGTTGGCTAGCTTGGGAAATAGATAGCACAGCTAATGGTAGACTCCATGCCTCTCAATAAGAGGGGGGAGGAATACAGCAGGATCACCAGTGTCTAAGCTCCTCTACCTCTCTTACTCCCCCATCTAAATTGAGCCCAGTCATGACACCACCCCCCCCAAAATCCATACCAGTCACAACACAGAACCTTGGTCCACACACACAGCATGGTGGGAGGGTTAAAGTCATGTGCAATGAGCATGTTGACTTCTATAGCTCTGGCCTGCATCCCCCAACAGGCAATGAGTTTACTGTTTGGAGAACAGGTATCAGGTCCTGAGGGTTCCAACAGTCCAGCAGGGTGGAGATGGGGTGTGAGGGTAGCAGTGGGCAAGCTCACCCATATCGTTGGAGAGACCAGATGTCCTTCCCATACCCATCCCTCACAGATCCCTCATCAGTCAACCATGCTGCAGAATAACAGGAAGGGGGGATGTATAAAGTGCCATTTAGCACAACAGGGTACAGCCCTAATGACAGTTTGGGAGATGCAGCCCTGGGGTATCACAGCAGGGTGGTCAAGGTGGGGTAGACATGTTACACCAATGTTGTCAAGGAAAGAGATAGAGGCAAATAAAAGTTAGAGTGAGTTCTTGTCTGAGCCCAGACAGCGTAAGTTCACAATATATCTTTAGGCACTAGTCTTCAGGCTACTGCCTTTTGTGACAGACCCCCAACCACTACATCTGTGGTTGGCTATGCAGTGCCCCATCCTCCAATTCTTCTGCTACTCTTTCTGTCCAGATGCAATCCTTCTCAGGTCATGGTGTTGCAGGGGCCACATGTGGTTTCACAGGGGAGGCTGGCACAAAGGTATGCTGCAGTAGAACTTTGGACTTGCCCAGTCTTTTGGGAGTTAGTTCCCCTGTAGAGTCAGAACTGCCAATTAAGTGGCTGTAATCCTTGCTGCCATCTTGCCAAGGTCCTCACCTTTTTCCTTGTCAGAGGGATGCTTACCCCTGCCTCTGATCGTCTTTACTTTGGCATATCCCTTTTGCTTTTGGGCCAGTTCAGTACAGAAATCCACAAATATGTAAATTATGTGACCCTGCCATTCCAGTGGACCATGGTCTCTTGCCAGAGCCAGTAATTTTTCTTTATCTGAGAAGCAAAGGAAACATGTCAGTATTGGATGTGATGGTCACCCTCCTTGGGTACTGTACCTAATGTTCGATAGGCACAATAATTTTCATGCCCATTCTTCCAACTGTGATTAAGAAGCTCTAAGATCACCTTGCACAGAAAGATTGCTACATCTCTCCCTTCCACTTTCTCTGGGGAGCCCCCAAATCTAAGTTTATTTTGGCAACTGCGATTTTCTATGTCCTCTGCCCACTCTCACAGGGGTAGGCACTCCAGCTCTTTGATTAATGCCTCATGGTAGCTACCATAGTTGTCAACGTAGCATATAATATTTGTTGTCTACATAGGATAAATGGGTTTAAGTGTCCTGTGTCTTATGCAGATGTTCACTGACTTTTTCTTCCTGGGATGCTATGGAGCTCTTAAACACAGTTATTTCATTCAGGACCTGCTAGAGAAGTGACTTTATCTGCTCTGGGTCATTGTTTGGAGCTGCCACTGCCATTGCTGTCTTTAACTTTCCCGAGCAGTCACAAAGCTGATTTACATTCCTAAACTGCAGATTTCATTAGTTAGTTTTTTAAATCAATGTCAATCTGTAAGTGTAATAACAGGAGAGAAACAAAAAGAGAATCTTTTTGCTGGGTAAGATAGTACCTTTATTAGGCTAATAAAAAGTTCAAGATGCAAGCTTTCAAGACCTGAATGGCTCTTCATCAGGTATATTAAAATGTAAGATGAGATACAAAGAAGTCGCATACAGGAGTGGAGGGGGTGCAAAAGCAGGGCAGCTAGCCATTCACTAGTTAACTGTTACCAAAGAGCTATGCACTCTTGGACTGCAGAAAAACCAGTATGAGGCAAAAATCCAGTAAATAAATGTAGTGTGGCAAAGTGGAGGCTCACTGGTTTGATTTCACAGACCCAGCGCTTCAATCTCAGGTGGGTCTTCATCAGGGGGTGGGTCTAACCCACATCAGGAGGGTCCATCAATTTATTTTAGTTCCTTAAAGTAATATACACAAATTACAAAAATAGTGCAAATAGTGCAGACATTTAACATTTGTGATTGGTGAAAAAAGTCTTAAAAGAAACAGAAAATTCATCATTTTTCAAAGAACATGATCTAAATATTAAACAAGTATGAATTTAATCATTCTATGCATGTCTTTTGAGCTAGCTGGAGTCATGGGTGCCTCACCGAAGAGAGCAGCTCCCTGCTCTCCCAGGACATGGCATCTCCTCTGGCAGCCACCACCCCCTCCTCCTCCTCTCGGGATCATATCTAGCTAGCCTGAGCAGTGGGCACCTCCCTGAAGTGAGCAGCTCCCTGCTGTCCCGGGCCATGGCATCTCTTCTGGCTGCCACCCACCTTCTCCTCCCAGGATCACATCCAGCCAGAGCAGCAGGTTCCTCCCTGAAGCAAGCAGCTCCCTGCTCTCCTGGGACGTGGAATCTCCTCTGGTTAACACCTCCGCTCCTGCTCCTTCCAGGATCATATCCAGCTAGCCTAAGCAGCTGGCAAATCCTTGAAGCGAGCAGCTCCCTGCTCTCCCGAGCCATGTAATCTGCTCTGGCCACCACCACCCTCCTTCTCTCGGGATCATATCCAGCTATCTGGAGCCATGAGTGCCTCCCCAAAGTGAGCAACTCCCTGCTCTTCCAGGCCGTGGTGTCTGCCCTGACTGCTGCCTCCTCCTCCTCCTCCCAGGATCATATCTAGCTAGCCGGAGCAGTGGGCACCTCCCTGAAGTGAGCAGCTCCCTGCTCTCCTGGGTTGTGGCATCTCCTCTGGCCGCTGCCCCCATCCTCCTCCGGGGATCATATCTAGCTAGCCCAAGCAGGGGGTGTCTCCCTGAAGTGAGCAGCTCCCTGCTCTCCCGGGCTGTGGCATCTCTTCTGGCTGCCGCCCCCTCCTCCTCCCAGGATCATATCCAGCTAGCCTGAGAAGCAGGGGCCTCCCCAAAGAGAGCAGTTCCCTGCTCTTCTAGGCCATGACATCTTCTCAGGCTGCCGCTGCCCCCCCCTTTTCCTCCCAGGATTATATCCAGCACTGTTGAGCAGTGGGTGCCTCCCCGAAGCGAGCAGCTCCCTACTGTCCCGGGCCATGGCATCTCTTTTGGTCTATGCTCCCCCTTCCTCCCAGGATCATATCCAGCTAGCCCAATCAACAGGCACCTCACCAAAGTGAGCAGCTCCCTGCTCTCCCGAGCCACAGTATCTCCTCTGGCCACCATCCCCCTCCTCCTCCCAGGATCATATCCAGCTCTTTTGAGCAGTGGGCATCTCCCCGAAGTGAGCAGCTCCTTGCTGTCCCAGACAATGGCATCTCTTCTGGCCGCTGCCCCCTCCTTCTCCCAGGATCATATCCAGCTAGCCTGAGCAGTGGGTGCCTCCCCAAAGCTAGCAACTCCCTGCTCTCCCGGACCACAGCATCTCCTCTGGCCGTCACCCCTCTTCTCCTCCCAGGATCATATCCAGCTAGCCTGAGCACCGGGTGCTTCCCCAAAGCAAGCAGCTCCCTGCTCTCTCAGGCCATGGCATCTCCTCTGGCCGCCACCCCTTCCCCCTCCCGGGATCATATCCAGCTCTCTTGAGCAGTGGGTGCCTCCCCAAAGTGAGCAGCTCCCTGCTGTCCTGGGCAATGGCATCTCCTTTTCTCGACAACCCCTTTCCTCCCAGGATCATATCCAGCTAGCCTGAGCAGCAGGCACCTCACTGAGGCAAGCAGCTCCCTGCTCTCCTGAGCCGCAGTATCTCCTCTGGCCACCACCCCCTCCTCCTCCCGGGATGATATCCAGCTCTCTTGATCAGTAGGTGTCTCCCTGAAGTGAGCAGCTCCCTGCTCTCCCAGGCCACGGCATCTCCTCTGGCTGCAGACCCCTCCTCCTCCTGGGATCATATCCAGCCAGAGCAGCAGGGGGCCTCCTTGAAGCAAGTAGCTTCCTGCTCTCCTGGACCATGGCATCTCCTCTGGCCACTGCCCCCCCTTCTCCTCCCAGGTCATATCTAGGTAATTCACTGCTATTCTTCAGTGCTCTGGCCTGAACTCCGGAATACGACTCCTGACCTGATTGAGCTACCCTGTGGACTTCAAACTCTGCCATTGGCTATTTGCAGTCAAGGTTATTGCCGACTGGCCAAATTTTTACTCCAAGAAATTCCTACCTAGCTCAGTCCCTCTTGCTACTGTAGACGGAACCCTGCTCCTTGCGACTTTTGGACGCTTTATGCATTTTGTATTTTGGCGGCTTTTTCAGCAGCTAGCATTTACTAGCTAGTGTGTATTTTGTTCTCCTAGCACAGCCTAAACAGAGCTAAAAAAATATTCTTACAGGGGCCAATGTATTTAATCTTACTGCTCAGGCTGGTTTAAATCTAGCCTGAATTGTACTGCATTTAATTTTGTCTCTTAAACTGCATTGCCTGTGCTGTACTACATTTAATTTTTTGTCTCTCAAACTATGTAGTCTAACCTGTACTGTTGTCCTCATTTTAATGCAATGTTTTTGTAGCCTGTGTTAACTCTATTTTTAATCAGTTAGCCTGTTCTAATTAGATCTAGCCTTAGCCACGTTCTAATTAGTTTCTAGCCTTATTGAGTGCTGAGCTATCAGGAATGTGTAACTGGTAGTCTCTGTTAGCGATTGTTTTAACATAGAGCCTTAGCTCAGCATTTTAAATTTTTCCAGTTAATAATTTTGTTAGGTCACAGGAGTTGCCCATCAGTCTCGAGCTTAGCATCTCTTTTGTTCTGCTTAGCCTACATGCTCCCTCTCTGCTCCCCTGGATTTCCTCACCCCTCCCTTAAGCTATACTTTCATAACTGCTCTTTATCTCTTTTTCTTCCCTCTCCAACTACTTCTTTTGTCAATCCTAGCTCCCTTCCCCCTGGCCTGCATACAGGGCCCTCCCATCATTTGCATCTCTCTACCTTGTCTCCCTACCTCCTGCTGTGTAACTGTCTCCACGCTCAGTCTGCCACTGCCCTCCCACAGTTCATTTTGTTTGATTATTAATCCCCTCTTCTCTCTCTTCCTTTTCAGCTAGCCCCAGCAGCGGGCTCCTCCCCAAAATGAGCAGCTCCCTGCTCTCCCAGGCCATGGCATCTCCTCTGGCAGCCACCCCCCTCTTCCTCGCCCCTGGATCATATCCAGGTGATTCATCTCTATTTTTCAGAGCTCCAGCCTGAACTCCAGAATATGGCTCCTGACCTGATTGGTCTACCCAGTTGACTTCAGACTCTGCCATTAGCTGTATGTAGTTAAGGTTGTTGCCGATTCACCAAATTTGGTGTCCAGGAAATTCCTACCTAGCTCAGTCCCTCTTGCTACCGTAGATGGGACCCTGCTTCTGGCAGCTTTTGGACACTTTCTGCATTTTGAATTTTGACGGCTTTTTCAACAGCTAGCATTTACTAGCTAGTGTGTATTTTGTCCTGCTCACCCACCCCACCCCAACCCTGGCCTCTACTAAATTGGGCTAAACTCCTCCCATTCTCCTCCCACTAGCTCCAAATGGCCCTTTCTCTAGGCAAATTGCCAATCATCGATTCCATTTGTAGTACCCATGCCCCCTCTGATCACCCACTCCTCCTGCTTATCTTCTCATTCTTGCTAGGACACAGACTTTCTCATCTCCTATCTCGCCCTCTAAATCACACCCTACCACCCCTAGACTCTTTGCCTCACGTCTTCTCTGTCCTTTTTATACTGGGCTTGTAGGGTCTGTTCTTTCTGCTAGGGCTGCTCTGTTGCCCATCCCAACTAAGTACCTTATTGTCTACTGTCCCTCTGCATACACAATGCTCCTACTTAGAACAATTTGCTTCCTAGCAACTTGGCAGCTGATGGCTCCTATTGATATAATAACACCAGTTTCACTCCTTAGCTTTACCTCAAAAACAGTAATTAATTTATCTCCCTACCAGCAGAGCCTCAAGTCTACCTCCACTCAGAATTTAAATATATCCACCAGCACAAAACCTCTCCTCTGTTCACGAACAATATAGGTTTACTCTATGTGTACTGTGTATCCCATACCCCCACCAGTCATAAATATGACAATAACCTGCTCCGTGATTAAGCAGAACATGTCCAAAAAACTAACTCAGTCACAGGTAATAAAAAACCTACAGTGGCAGGCAATCCATCTGGCCTGGCTACTGTTACTTCTCTCCAGGAATATCCACCCAAATCCTGGCCCCCTGGCAAATACAGTGGCATAAACTTGCAGGCAAAATGGCTTAACCCTTGCCTCCATTAACATGTGTAGCCTTCTGGCAAAATGAGACTCATTACAAGTCTGGGTCACCCAACATCAGCCTGACATCCTATCAGTCGTCAAAATCTGGCTTAATCCAAACATTACTGACCCTGCCATACAATTACCAGGCTATACCGTGTTTAGGCATGACAAGGTAGGCAAGCACAGAAGAAGCTAAGTTCTCTACATTAAGGAACACTTTCAGGCTCATTTACTACCCTCCATCGAAACTAGCTGTAACACACAACTCTTTGCGGCAAAAGTATTTCTAGGCACAAATGGTAAATCAATAACTGTGGTATCAATATATATTCCCCCTAAGGCCCAAACCAGTGGTTTCAAAATTATACACAACTTCCTCACGGACCATCGTTAGAGTGCTGAGTTAATAATGATGGGGGATTTTAACATAAACTGGCCATCCCCTGAAGTTGCCACCTACAGAGATGCCTTATCCACTCTAAACATGTGGCAAACAGTGAACTCCCCCATCCACATAAACTATCACATGGGCACTAGCTCCCTCATTGACTCGATTATCACCAACTGCCCAAGCAGAATAATACACAAAATAGTCCTTCTGGATTCCCTAAATGACTATTCACCCATACTTTCAACTGGACTAATAAGTCCACCAAGTTACCACCAAGAACAGTCACAAACAGGCTGCTGAAAAACGGGAAACTTGCCTCCTTGAAAGCACACCTAAGGCTCCAAGACTGGAGCTTCGTATACACTGTAGAAGATGCTGATGCTGCCTTAGATGGCTTCATACACAAATTCAATGAATCATGTACAGTAATATCTATGTGCCTTTCACAAAGCAGAAGATCTGGGATTCCCACAACTCCTGGATCTCTCCCCAGCTCCTAGATATGATGAAACACAAGGACAACCTATGGACTAAAGCAAAAAAAAAAAAAACAGGATCCCTGGTTGACACTCAACTATTCAGAGCTGCACGGAACAGTTGCACCTGGGCAATCTGTCAGGCAAAAGTCAACATTTCAGGGCAGAACTAACCAACTCCTGGAGTGACAGCAAGAGGTTCTGTGAGAACATAAAATCACTATCAGGTAAACCTAATAAGACTCCCCCTGTCCTTACTCAATGGTGATGACACACACGACCCTTGACCCAAACATCATAGCCAACACGTTCAATAAAGTATTCATGGATTTCAGTGGTATCCTGCCTTCTGATCCCCTCCAACCAATGGATACTGAAAATCATTCACAAGACCTCGGGACCCCCTCTAACAACCCTCCCCCCTTCTACCTGAAAATCCTCACCCCTCCTGAGGCCAAAAAACACCTCACTGCAGCAACTGGTAAGTCCAGAGCAAGCAGTGACATGCTTGACCTCAAACTTGTTAAGCTCACCCTTGATATTATCCTCATCCCCCTAACCAACATTTAAAACCTCTTTCAACTGGAAAATTCCCTGGGGTCCAGAAAGCTGCCATGGTTATCCCTGTCCACAAATCCAGTGTCAGAACCTTCCATTCAAATTACAGACCAATCTCAATATTTCTCCCTCTCTCAAAAGAACTCGAGCGTCTAGTGTCTGATCAATTAACAGAATACCTCAACAAATACCAACTTCAGTGCCAACAACACGGATTTCCAAAGCTGCATAGCACTTCTACTGCCTTAGTAGAATTCACTAGCTATATTCAAAATGCACTTGATCAAGGGCTGTTTGTGGGGGCAACCTACATTGACCTCACCAAGGTCTTCGACACCATTTACCATGAACTGCTACTGAACCAGCTCTCCTGTACTGGTCTATCTGCAGAGTCCATATCCTGGTTCAGGAGCTACCTCACTGGTAGAGCGCAAAGAATGAAAATTCAAAATGTCCTTTCTGACAGTCAGCCTGTGACAACAGGTGTGCCTCAAGGCTCAATCCTTAGCCCTCTTCTTTTTAGTCTGTTTCTTAACCACCTTCCATCAGCAGTTACAAACATCTTACTTTATGCAGATGATGTACTTTTTTCAAGCCACCATGACCCCTCCACACTAGAAAGGCTGATGCAAACTAATTTCTCTTTGGTGGAGAAATGGTTTCTTAACTCAAAATTACTTCTAAATTATAAAAAACTTCTGCCCACAAAAAGAGCAGGTCCCGCCAGCTAAAAGTCTGTAACAATCTTAATTCCCCCCTTGAAATGGTGCAAAGCTTCGAATATCTTGGCGTTACATTGGACAGAACTCTGTCATACTTGCAACACATCAACACTGTGGCTAAGACCGCTAATGCTAAACTTGGGCTGCTCTACCACAACAAACATTGCCTAACCAGTGCTGTCGTAAAAATTGCTATTACAAACTCAGTGTGTCTACCATTGATTATAGGTTAGTGGTATATGGTGCTGCCACCCCTATGGCCCTGACACATATAAAGTCAACACTCAAAAAGGCTTGCAGGCTTCCACTGAATGCTGACCAGATGATGCACATGTGTGACCTATACACCAGACTGGTTGGCTAAACCTAGACAGTAGAATACATTATCAGACCTGCTATCTGGCAAAGAAAGCAACCCTAGGCCTCGCTCCCTCTGGGGTAGGAAAACTCAGCCAGGTGCATAACTCCTCTAGAAGTACTTGGGGCCTGAACAATCATTCTCTAAAAATCCCCTTTCATCGGACCTCGCAAGGTTAGCCGTCCTTTGAATATCGTGTGCCTCTTTGGCTAAACTCTCTTGGGTTACATCTTCAGAATGAATGAAAGCTTGGACCTTTCAAAGTGAAACACAGGCTCTGCTAGCTTTAAATGGGGGCTGTGATTGCAGGAGCTGATATCCTACTCTACTCCCCCTCCCCAGGTGCACTTCCAACTCTACGCAATCTACCCTTGTCTCCTTCTTCCCTCCTATTGTACCTTGCCTCCTGATTCCCGCCTCTACTTCACCACTGTCTGCCCTCTCTCCCCTACCCCTCTAGTACCTGCATGCCTATGCGCTCCCCTCTTTTGCAGTAAGGTTGCAACCTTTCATCCTTTCCCTCTTTGCACTTTGACAGAAGTTTATATTACTTTATTCTGACATGGCAATTACCTTGTAACCAAATGTATTGTCTACATATTATCTGAATGATCAATTATGTTGCATTCTCAATATTTGCAAGTGTTTTGCATATGTTGTTTATTTTCTGTTTGTCTCAATTGACGTGGAACCTCTGTAAATGAGCCTATGGCTCAAAGGTGTTTTACAAAAATCTAAATATATCAAAATTAAGTCAAATATCTCATACTAAGTATGTACAAATCCCATTATATGTCTTACATAATAATGAACTGTATTCTTGAGAGAAAGAATTCAAAAAGAGGGTAGATAGCAGGATTGAATTAAAAGTCTGATTGCAATAACATTGCTTGGCAAACTGTGGCCCCAAGATTTTTTTTATTTGTTTAATGTATGAATTCAGTATTCAACCCAAAGTTACAGCAACAGTGTGCTTTGCATGGGGTCTATGTTTCTGTGTCACATCCGGTACAAGCCATGGAATTGCAATCTCCATTAGTTCATAGATGGAAATACCTGGGAAAATAGAAAAATGAAAACAGAATTATTTAATTAAACACTGAAAAATAAATAATACTATTACAAAACCAATAAAAATTATTATTATTAATTAGGTACTGATATATGAATTTAAACAAAATGAGAAAACGGGATTTTATTAATTACTATCTTAACCAAACTCTAATAAACATAAAACCAATCAATAACCCTTGGTGTTATTCATGAATATGTTGGATTGAATTAGAAGGAGGAGAAGGCACTTCTAAATTGGGGGGAGTCATAAAGAATAGGCTTCATAAAAACCTAAATGATAAATATTTACAAGTACATAAATCATATTAACATATTACTGCTACAGATAAGGTGTAAAGTCAGTCTCTTTATTCAGTCCTACTGGTGTACCAGTATTAAAGACCACAGTCCTCTTTGTTTCTTTTTGTGACAAGTCATGTGTCCTATTTCCTCTTCTTGGATGTCTGGGCATGTTTAAGTACTGCAAATCTGAAGCAGTCAGGTTTACATTCACAAAAATCTAGAAAATGAGCCCCTAATGCATTGGTTTGATTATCATTTAAAATGGCTTGTATGTGTTCCTGTATTTGAGTTTTATCGGTGTTGTGGTCATACCTATGTACTGTAGGTTACAGGACCACCAGCACATATACACTGTAAAAGGAATGCTGCATGTAATGAATTGTTTAATTTCCATTATTTTGTCATGCATTGCAATACTCTTCCCTGTTTGTGCCTATTTGCAAATATTGCATTTCCCGCACTTGAAAAAGCCAGTTGGCTTCTTTGTAAACCGTTTTGTGCCCCCGAAGAGGTTTCCATTTCCCCAAAGTGACTCCTAGTAAGATGCTAATATTCTTCCCTTTGCTGAAAGTCACCTTGGGTGTCAGTGCTATGTTGTTTTTCAGTGTTTCATTTGCTAATAAAATAGTCCAACATTTATGCACCAGACCACTCACTTGTCCAGATAAAGCAATGAATTCTGTTAAAAAAGTTACAGTGGAGTCAGTACTCAGAGATTGCTGTCTTTTTGATTTTTTTGGTGGGGGGGGGATTTAATAGATTATCTCTTTTTATATGAGCTATTTTTATTTGAGTTTAATTGAGATCCTCTGGGTTGTAACCTCTTGACCTAAAGTAAGGTTACCTCTGAGAAGGACTTGGGAGTTTATATTACTAATAATCTGACATTTTCCGAACATACAAACAAAGCAGTCAAAAAATGCCATAGATTAATAAACTGTATTTAAAAAAATGTTAAGAGTTGGGAGCCAAAAGTACTAATACCTTTATATAGTATTATAGTTATCACATAGACTATTGCTCATCTTTCTGTGCTCCAACATTAGTCCAGGATAAGATGTCTGTAGAAAAAGTGCAACAGAAATTTACAAAACATATCATTAATCTAAACTCACTTTCATATGAAAACAGATTAAGAGTACTAAGTCTTTTCTGCATGGAATATCATTCATTAAGAGGAGACTTACTTCTAATTTACAAAAAAATGTTGTAAGTGCTGTATTGGTCCTTTTAAGAACAGATCCAGAAACAAATGATTTGATACCTTTTATTGGACCAACATGGATGTTACAGAAAAGAACAAAGTGCTTTAGCTTTCGAACCAACCAGGTCCTTCTTCAGAAGCTTTGTGGCAGTTTTTTCAAATATCCCATACTATTAACACCAGATTATATAGAAAAAGCAGAAATAATTCTCATTGGTTTAACATATACATTTAAAGCAGTAATAGAAGTTTACGTCAGAGAAGCTAATTAACACCAGTATGCCTAGGTGTTAACTGGTGTTAAAAAGGCATACTGGTGTTAATTAGCTTCTCTGACATAATCTTCTATTATGTTTTAAATGTATATGTTAAACCAATGAGAATTATTTCTGCTTTTTCTATATAATCTGGTGTTAATAGTATGGGATATTTGAAAAAACTGCCACAAAGCTTCTGAAGAAGGACCTGGTTGGTTCAAAAACTAAAGCACTTTGTTCTTTTCTGTAACAACCATGTTGGTCCAATAAAAGGTATCAAATCATTTGTTTCTGGATCTGTTCTGATTTACAAAGCTACTCGATCTCATAACTTGAAGCTAAGGGCAAATATAAACAAGACTATGAAAATAAATAATTTCTTCACTGAGAGAATAGTTCCAATTTGGAATTCCTTGCCACAGGATGTGGTACAAAGTGCTAACTTGCTGAAATTTAAACAGAATTTAGACCTATACATGGGCAATTTTAAATACAAATTCCACCCAGGCTAAGGGTGACGAGTTCATAATGGACTGGTCCCTCAAACTCGTATTCACCTATGAACCTACGAACCTATAATCTTCTGCTTGATCATGAAAAACCTTGTCTACTGAGCAATTCCTCCTCAATCTCAATGATTCTCCATAGGGGATAAAAGAGATCAAATGGTGAGGGTGTGCACTGTGGGCATGCAGTACTGAGTTTGCAGCTGTTTCTTTATGGTAACCCTCAGTCTGTACCTCTTGTCCTGACATCCCCATTAATTTAAGATCCAGGAAATATATTGAATTTTGGCAGTTTCAAATGTAGATTTCAAATTCCAATCATCAGCATTCAGATACCTCACAAAATTAGATATAATATCAACATCTCCCTCCCAAGTAACCAATACATCATCAATAAATCGAACCCAGGATACTATACATTTCAGAAATTGATTGCTCATATCAAAGATTTATTGTTTCTCTCACAAACTCATAAACAAGTTTGCATATGAGGGAGTGAATGCCACCCCCATTGCTGTACCAACTTTTGAAGGAAAAAATCCTTATTAAACATTAAGTAGTTGTGTGTCAAGCAGAATTCTGATGAGTTTGTGAGAAAATGTTACAAGACGCCAATACCATTTTTAAAAAAGCAATTAATTGCATCTAAGCCATCAGAGCAGCTGATGAAAGCATACAAGCTGGTAACATCTATTGTATTCCAGCTGTAATTTGAGCTGCAAATGTAACTTTTTAGTTTATTCATTAAATCCATGCTATCTCAGAGGTATGATGGTAAATTAAATACCTTTGGCTGTTAGTAACTGTCAAGAAAAAGAGCTATGTTTTGGGTAAGAGATCCCACTCCTAAAATGATAGTGTATCCTGGTGGGTTCAATAAATCTCTGTGAGCTTTGGGAAGCATGTAAAATGTGGATATTATAAGAAATTCTACCTTTAAATATATATCTTCTTGTGCAGTAATCCAACCACATTTTAGCACCCATTCAATGATATAACTCCTTTTGGTAATGGGTTATGGAATCACTTGAAAGCCTCACATAGTTTTCTGTAGCATTCAACAATTCATAAACTTTAGCCATGTAATGTTCCTCCCACGTCATGACAATATTCCCACCCCTATCAGAACTCTTAAAAACAATCCCCTGCAATTGTTCTAACTGTACAAGTGCTTTCCTTTCTTCTTCTAAGTTCGTTTTATTATAGGTTTTATAGTTAGCAAACAATTTATCTATTTCATTCAGCAAAAGTCCTTCAAAAGTCATTATAACGGGATTGTAAACTGTGGGACAGAATATTGATTTGAGTTTAAACTTACACCTCGTGAATGTCTCTGTTTCCATCAGCAATTCTTTGGGCAAAATGCCAGTTCCATTCAAAGGTTCACTCAATTCCATTTAGTCTATCAAGTTATTTCCAATCCAGGGATGATCCTCTGTTTCAAAATATGTAATGATGGTATCCAAAATACTTGTTGGCTTCATGTTGTCTATCTCTGATAATGTTACACCTTGTTCATTTAATTGTCCATTTTGGAGGGACACACTCCCCGTCCCATCAATTGTATCACTGGAGAAGCCCGTGTTAGAATTGTTTATACTGAGTATCACAACTGATTTTCCAAAAAAAGCAGAATAATTTAAATTTTCTAACTAACTTGAAGACCTCCACTTGGATTTTGAACTTATTTGGTACAAGTGTCAGGACGAAGGAAAACCCTTTTAATAATATAGAGTTTTGAGACGAGGTAGTTCTATGTTAATCAAATTAATTATTGTAATGTCTTGTTCCTCAGGGATCTCTGTGCACTAGTTATTTGCTTGCTTGCCTCGTTTGCCCAGTCTTGTGTTTTTTTTTACATTTCCTTTTTGTTGTAATACCTATTGTGTCAGTTTTCCCCATACTCTCTGTTATTTTGTTTCTAAAAAAATCTTAAAGATCAAGCTTGTTTCACCAGTAGCCAATTTTCATGTATCTTGTGATTCTGTTGATATAATTGTATTCACTTCTTCTCTAATGTTCACTGATTAGTTTGATTTTCTCTTCCTGCTGTCCTATCTATTTCTTGAATGGGAATGAGAAGGGGAATGCCCACAGCTTTTAGAGTGACTTCTTTCTCACACAAATACTTATTTTCTATTGTAATCTTCTATGTCTCTAGCCACCTTCTTCTTCTTTCTGTGAATCAATTCTTCCTCATACTTGTTAGCTCTCTGAACATGAATGTGGTTCGGGGCTTGATAGTCTGACTTTGACTTGAACTTATAAATTTGAGCCTGTAGATCTTTGATGTCTTTATTATTTAGTTCTAGGCAACACTGATCCCTCTTAACGAGTGCAGTCATTAGCTTATCAGTGCATTCAGTCAGAGCTGTTTCTCAATCTCTTTTCAAAATCTCATCAAACCATGTAGTGGATGTTTTGTTGGTACCTAATCCCCTTGGTGAAATACTTTGATCTAGATAATGTTCTAATGTCACTTGATTATAATAGAGATTTAGTTCTTTCATATGTAATTTTTCAAGATTTTGAAACAATATTTTAACTAATCACTTCAGGAATCAGTTGAGTCATCCCCAAACAGCTGGTTCCGTCTGGTTTCTCAACATCGATAAAGCAACTCGGTGTTATCCAAGCAGTCTGTATCAACCTCTCCATCAGATTCACTCGTTGCTTCCAAATTTGGTGTAGCACTTAAAACGTTCTTATTGAAAGGCTATGCCAAACAGAAAGGAGAGAGAAGTCTTTATCACACTTGCCTGTTTGAAGAAGATCCAGAATCAGGGGTCCTCCCTTTATTCAACTGATGTTGCTCTGACTGGGTACTTGAAGCAAACAATTGAGAATATTAGATACAAAGAAGTTGTGCACAGGAGAAGATGGGGTGCAAAAGTAGGGTGGATAGCCCATTTACTAGTTAACTGTTATCACAGAGCTATGCAGTCTCGGACTGCTGAAAAAATATTAGGCAATATCCAGTAAATAAATTTATTGTGGCAAAGTGGAGGCTTACCAGTTTGAACCCTCAGCCCCAGCATGGTTCCATGTCATAATCACAATTATTTTTCAGTGATTCACATGAGAGCGAGTCCATTTAGATTAATACAAATTTGGCAGCTAAACAACACAGCAGCCATCAAATCATCCACACAAGTACAAAATACAAAAAACAGACAACATATACTAATGATTAATGTGGTAGACAAGCCCCCCACACCCCTCCATTAATATAATCAGTGGGGGGGCAGACACTGGGGATCAGGGGAATACACGGGAGGGGGGCTACAGTATTCACAGGGATACCATGGCTGGGGGCAGCACATTCGGGAACCGGAGGATATGGAACATACACACACACACACACACACACACACACATACACACAAAAAAATTCTAATACCTTAAAACAATTTAAAAAACCTTTACCCAGAGGCAGTCCTGAACCTGGCATCATGGTGGCCATATCCACCACTGCAGGCATCTGGTTCGGCAGCAGCAGGCTTCCTTCCTGTATTTCATGTACATGGCCATACCCTCCCCATCATTCACCCTTGCTATTCTATCACTCTACACTCACTATTCCCTGCCCTTGCTGTCCCCTCAAACTAGCTATTCCTCCAAACACACAAATTGAGTCTCTCAATTTTGAGTCACTCAATTTGTTTTGCCCATATCACTGGATCCCCCCTCCAGCATTTCAACCCCAGGTGGGTCTTCATCAGGAGGAGGGTCTAACCCACATCAGGAGATTCCGTCAATTTATTTTACTTCCTTAAAGTGATATAGACAAATTACAAAAATTGTGAAAATAGTGGAGACATTTAACATTTGACTGGTGAAAAAAGTATTAAAAGAAACATAAAATTCATCACTTTTCAAAGAACACAATCTAAATATTGAACAAGTATAAATGTAATCATTCTATGTATATGAATTCTAATATCTCTTATACTAAGTACATACAAAACTCATTACACGTCTTACATAATTATTGAACTGTATTCTTGAGAGAAAGTATTCAAAAAGATGGTAGAGAGCTGGACTGAATTAAAAGTTCAATTGCAATAACATTGCTTGGCAAGCTGTAGCCCCAAGAAAAGTTTTTTGGGTTTACTGTATAAATTCACTACTCAAAGCAAAGTTACAGCAACAGTGTGCATTTCATAGGGGTCATATCTGGCGCAAGCTATGGAATCGCAATCTCCGTTATTTCATTATGATAGTAACTAATAAAATCCTATTTCTCATTTTGTCATTTTGTTTAAATTAATATATCAATATCTAATTCATAATAATAATTTGTATTGGCAAGTGCCAGGGCTTTATGCACCTGATGCCGGGTCCCAGATGTTTCCTGCCAAACACCTGCACCTGGACAAATCAGCTGCCTACACTTCCACAGGGCACCACCACTGGGTGCCACCTCGCACTCTCACATTGCCGCCATTCCCCCAATGCTCCCCATACCACCTCCCATGCACCTTCTGCCGCAGTCCCTGTCTTGTAACAATATTTGCCCCCAACCTTGATGACCCCTTAAGTGTTGCACTGGGTTGGGGGGTTGACAGATCCTTCTGTCAAACCCTGCAGGTGTGCTGCTTCTTTGGTGCAACACTACAGCTGCAGCAAATCTTGGTTCTTGGGAACAGGGACCATCATTTTTATAAAATATGGTGCAGGGTCCCTGACGCACCCTGAAATTACTGCAGTCCAAGATCGCCGCAACTTGATATGATCTAAGGGCTCTTTGAAAATCGAGCCCACTGTGTAATTTATGGTAATAATGCAGAGTGCCACTAATTCATCAAAAGTTGACATATATCCATAATGATGAGCATCCAGATGGAAACTCACCTGTAAGCGTGAACATCTACCTTGGTGTATATTGCACTTTTTATAGACATTTTCTTGCTTATGGGAATTAATGGAGACTACCACTAATTCACTGTTAGTTGGAAAAGGTCTATAAAAAGTGTTGCATTGAGTCTGTGCAGGCAATAATGTCTATATGAATTTGCAGCATCCTAGACATATTACACAATTTTTGGGACCTAATCTAATGGAGAGCATCACTAATTCACCAACAACTGCAAAATTTGTCTATAACACTGCAAATTCAGATGGACACTGTTGTCTGCATGCACTGACATTAACCGTGGTGCAAACTACATGTTTTATAGACATTTTCCAACTTATGGGAATTAAGGGAGAGCACCACTAATTCATCATAAGTTGGAATAGGTCTCTAAAAAGTGCATAATGTTTATTTATTATTTGAAAATTGGCACACGGACCCGAGGCTCATTTCCAGGTGCAACTGAGAGGAAGAGGACAGGAGATACAAAATGTATAGTACAGACACAGTTACAGTAAAGTGCAGTCAGAATGATATGACGACTACAGGTATAGGTACAGCTTGAACAAGCTATGCAAAAAAACAACAGTAAAGTGCTTCAGTCGCACCCGTGATGGGGTAGGATAGCAATTGCAGGTGAAATGTTAGGGAAAGGAAAAACAGGCATTGGGGGGAAGGAAGGAGTTTCAATGGGAGCCAAGAGAGGCAGTGAAGCAGAAGGATGTGGAGAGCTGGTTCCAAAGTGTGGGAAGATGACTGGAAAAGGCTGATTGCCAGGGAATGAGGAATGGAGAAGGTGCGAGGATTCCTGGAACATAGGGAGCAGGAGACAGAGGGGATGAGGGAGAGGAGTGAAGGAAGGAAGGTAAGAACAAATGGACTGAAACCAATATTTGGATATGATGAAGCCACAGTGGATCTGGCAACATCAGGGTGTGAGGAGAATGGATAAGGAGGAGTAAAGTAAGCAAAGATGGGTACAAAGGGGGAGTTTGTAGCAAAGCAGCAAAACAAACTGCAGTGGGTATCCAATCTGGCCAGGGAGGTGGAGGGGGCAGTGCCATAGACCACTTCAGCATAGTCCAAGACCAGGAGCACCAATTTGGTAACAACCTCTCAGTGGACCTTCAGAGGCAAACAATCTTTGTTGCACTACACGGCACCAAGTTTATGGGGGAGCTTGGCATGGATGATGTCAATGTGGTCAGAGAAGTCAAGCTTGCTGTCCAGCCACACAATAATGTACTTGAAGGATTGAATCACTTCTAGTGGGGAGCCATCTAAGGTAGAGAAGATGGGCAGAGTAGGGGGTCTGGTCAGTTTCTGGCTGGTGCCAAGGGTCATGTACATAGTTTGTTTTGTGTTGGCCTGGAGTTGGTAGGATTGGAACTAGTGCAGGATGTTGTGGAAGTCTTGCTGGAGCAGATCTTCCACAGCAGTAGTAGAGGGACCAGAAGTGTAGATGACTATATCATCTGCATACATGTAAATATGTGAGTTGACACAGGTATAGGGAGGTCAATAATAAACCACTCTTAAGTCCCCTCTTGTTTATCCTGTCCCACTTGAACACAGCATATCCTAGCGCCTGCAGAATCCAATCATGGTGCTATATCACTTGTGTTTCAGTAAAAGCCATCATGTCCAAGTGCGTCTCTGTCATCACTGCCTCGAGGTTAGAGGTTTTCTTCCCATGAGTCTGGCATTGGCACAAATCTGCTGTGTACCACCTGATATATGTTTTTTATCTACTTGTCTCCAACTGCCTTTGCTGCCCTTTTTTCTCCTGCTGTACACTGCCAATATGCTCATTAAACTTCTGTACTATTCTGTACAGACTGCTCAGCTATTATGTCCCTCCCTACTGCCCTTGTGGTTTGCTGCTCTTGCCTGCACAAGTATTTGTGTGGATTGACTACAAGTTTGTTTGCTTACTTTTGAAATTCTGAACAGTCTAGGACCCCCACTAATGTGTCTCCATCCATTTCAAAACCTCTGTGTATTAGGTAAAATCACTATATCCTTCAGACAGGTGCTGCTGTGGGTCCCCCAAACTCATTTCACATCTGCTGGTGGCTGAGCTGTTACAGTGGCAGGCACTATTATTTGGAATGCATTATAATTTGAGACTCACCTTCTTTTCTCTTTAGAAGTAAATATGACAACCATGCAACATCAGCTACATCAGGCATTCCTCTGACTTAAATAATCCTTTCAGTTTGCAATTATTTATGCTAGAAGCAATCTGAGACTTTTACACTTTATAATTTGCTATTTGTCACTCTGCGTTATTGTCTGTACCATCTGGTTAATTGTTGAATGTTCTTCCCTGTGCCATTTTCTGTTTATCATGCACAAATCTGTCAGTCTAAGTCCTGGAAGCTAGCCATATAAAAACTACTATTATAGGTGTGTACATAAAACCAAATACCAAATTTCCCAAACATAAGATTAGTCAGCAATGGAATTTGACTTGCATGTCTGAGACGTGTTGACCTCATCTGTAAATAAGTACCCACTTACAAACCCCCACCCAACCTTACATTTGCCTCTTATGTATGTTTGGGGCACAGAAATGTATTTTTCTCAATCCTCTGCCCCCCCCCCCCCATTAATAAGAAAGTTCAGCATCATTATATGTTTTGTGATGTAAAAATATATTGCCCAAGTTTCTGAAGAACAACAGTGTGTGCTCCCAATCCTCTGCCATTCCTCTAAGGCCCAGTTATAGGGGGATAAGCAGTGCTGTACCCTGAAAATTCAACCAGTGGTAGGGAATGAAGCGCTTCATTGATGTTGTGGATGGAGTGGGACATATGCAAGGCTAGCCATTGTGATTAACACTCTTACATAAAATCCCATCCCCAGCTCCACATCTCTGGGCTGCCACCCTTGATCACTAGTCACATTTACAAAACACTGCACTGTTCCCTCCACCACAAATAACTGGGCATCAGTAGGTACCAGGAAATGGGGCAAACATTGCTCAGTACACATTGCAATGCCTCCTGAAATAGATAACATCTAAGGTACCTCTTAGAGGCCTCCACCAGTGGGCCACTATCAGATTCCTTTGGTGTGAGTTCTGTAACACCAGGGACCCAATGTTGAAAAATGGGCAAAGATGAGTGCAAAGGTTTGTGCTGCACTTTCCTATTGCCCATGACCCAGAGGGTACTACATTCAGTTGGATAGCAGACCGGCGCTATCCAAGTGAAGATAGGGGCATGTTGAAGCAGCACTAAGTTGACTAGTGCTGCCTGACATGGATCATGGAAGTGCAGGGAACAGTGCCTCTAGGTCCATTAATGCCACCCCCCCCCAGCGTGATGTTCAGCTGGAACCATGCAAATCAGCCCATTGGGCATGCAAGGTGCTAAGGTGCCAAATGCATGCTCATTGTGGGCTCATTTGCATGGGAAGTGTCGGCAAGTTTGCAGCCCCCTGTGGCTGGCCCCACCCACTCCAGTCCCTGTCACTGTTGAAATTATAGTATTCCCTGGTGTCCAGTGGTCCACCCACCCACTCCCGTCCTCCATTCTCTGTCCTTGTCATCAAAAATGATGCCAATTAGTCCCTCCCACCCTCCATTCCCTGGCCCCAGTAAAATTCAAAGAGTCCCTGGTGTCCAGTGGTCCCGCCCACCTCTGATCCCAGGCCCCAGTAAACTGCAGAGTCCCTTATGCCTAGTAGTTCCTCCTACTGTCTGATCTCCGGCCTAGGTAAATTGCAGAGTCCCTGATGCCTAGTAGTCCCTCCCACCCTCCACTTCCCAGCTGCAGTAAAATGCCAACCTTCCCAGTTGTCCAGTGGCACCTCTCCACCAGATCAGCACCGCAATGATGTATATGAAGTCCCTGGCATCTAATGGCCCCCCTGTACCTCCCTGTCAACACCCCTTATCTCATCCACTGGCACTGTGAGAAGCTCATACAGCAACTGGCACAGCCCTGCTCTCACCACTTCAGCTGGCCACTGTATGACAGGGTGTGCACATCCTGCGTCCTGTAAAAGGAGCATGCATACCATCTACAGTAGTCCCATCCAGGAGGACATTACATGACTGGCCCAAGAATGGGCCCTCTAGTGTGGCAGAGTCACTGTATTAGATCTATCCTGAATTTTCACCCTCACTCACGAAATTCTGCAGAGCCTATGCACAAGCTGGGCATGCACTGAACATAACCTAGAGTCTTAGGTGCCCGGCCACTGCCTGCATTACTAGAAATGGGGTTCAGCATTCTTTCTACAACCTCAAATTAGCAGAGGATTTTATTCAGTGTTCGTGGCGTGAAGCCCAGCTTCCTGAGCCCTCCTTCCAAGGATGGCTACAACTCCGTCCCCTCCATCACATCACTCTGAGGCCCAAGCGGGGCCTCTACCACAGTTCAGTTCCCCTCCAGAGAATGACCTGTGGATTCCTTCTCATTGACAGAGAGGAAAAATTCTATGCACAAGAAGAATAAGGCTTGAAAAAAGGGACACTCTTCTCACCTCTCCACTGCAACAACAAAGCTGGCACAAAGAGGCCTCCTCAGACAGTTCTATTGGCTAGGCCCCAAGGAGCCATAAGGCAACCCTAAGCAAATTTCCACCACCGGACCAACCTGAGTCTAAGCCACGATGCACTCAATCCTCTGCATCAAAGTCGTCTGCTGCTTCTTTGTCTTCTGGGCCTCTACTGGAGAACACTCAGTTCCCACTCGGTGCCCCATCCAGCTCTAAACAGACTCATCTGTGGTTCTACGCATCTCTGGCTGCTGTATATCATGACCAGAGCTGATGACTCTTCCACTTGACGGATCCTTTTTATGGCTTGCTTCTTTTCTTTACCTTACAGACTGCCGTTGAGCAATCGGGTCCTTTCATCAATTAAGCCCTACATTGACTGCTGTGTCTTAAAGCGGCAATACAGCTGTGGGGCTTTCCAGCCAGATTGCTATTGGTAGTATATGGTTGAATCTGCAAGTGCTCCTTTTAATTAATCTGCCTTTTTTTCATTATTTCAACGTGCTCTGTGATTATGCACCCACAACAGTGGGGAGGAGGGGCAATGGCTTATGCCCTTCCTCAGATGCTACTCGCTCACCCTTCCCTTCTTTACCTATCACTCACTGCCTGCACTATTCATGAGAAGGCTGCCCTGTGCTCAATCTGCCTTTTCATAAATACCCTGCAGTTTTGTCCCCCATTCACTCACTCAGGCATGTCTCTGTCAGGAGACTTATGCTTAAAGCCACCCATTAGGCTGCTCCTACCATGCAGGTTTCCTCTAAATCTGGGCCCTGGCTTATCCTTGCCTGCTCTGCCGACTGGTCTTCACAGTGACTGACCTCTTTCTTTTATTGGCATGCCATTTTTGTCCTGAGTGCACTGCTTGATTAGGCATGGGTCTATATGTTCCTGTATATCATTTACGTCAAACCCTATTGTGTTTAAATAGTGTTCGATCGTTGCGCGGGGGGGGGGGGAGATTGTAGAACCTTTGAACATAATCCAGTTGTTTGGGATGCCAGTTTGGTTCACTCATGACATATGGATTTGTGGTTCTGGAAAGGGGTGGTGGGTTTTGGTGTGATATATATCATATATGCATATCTGATATTGAAACAGCATCTGCACTAAACAGATATTTTTCATCTGTTTTTGTTCAGAAATCAACTATCACCTTACACAATGAAGTAACTCCAAAGTCTAAAGTACATAATATTTCTCACCATGAAACTCGGGGTGTTCTGGATTTATTAAAACAACATACAAGCACTGGCCCAGATAATATCAGTTCTAAATTTCATTTAGGGACAAAAGCCTCAATCATCCTGCCTCTAACAATTGTCTTTAACAAATCCCTTCAAGAATCAATAGTTCCTGCTGATTGGCGTACAGCTACTGTTACACCTATTTTTAAACAGGGTTCCCACTCAAAAGTTGAAAATTATAGGCCCATTAGCTTAACTTCCATAACATGCAAATTAATGGAAAAAAATAATCAAACAATAACTTGAAAGTGAAATAGCAAATCTAAACATCAATGATGAATGTCAACATGGGTTTAAACCAGGTTTGTCATGCACCACAAATTTGCTTTCTTTCTATAATCATATCAGTTATAATCTAGATAGTAACATCCCCATGTATGTTCTTCTTTTGGATTACAGCAAGGAATTTGACAAAGTGTCACACATCATCTTGATTGATAAACTTATTCGTCTAGGGTTTACATCTTCCATTATCTCATGGATAAACAGCTGGTTGGGGAATACGACTCAGACAGTAAGGGTAAATGGTGCTTTATCTGATACAGTGAAGTTGACTAGTGGGGTCCCTCAGGAAATGGTCTCGGGTCCAACACTCTTCAACTTGTTTATTAGTGATATGCGTATTTCAGCTAATAACTTTATGGTTAAATTTGCCAATGATACCAAACTTGGTGGTATAGTTAATAACTCAGATAATTGCCATAATTTAAAACTGGATCTAACATCAATTGAGAATTGGGCACTTAAGAACAGAATGTACTCTAACGTGTTTAAATGTGTAGTATTTCACCTGGGAAAGAACAACCCTAGGCAAACTTATTACTTAAATAACACTATTATAAGGAATTCTAGTGTAGAGAAAGATCTGAGAATAGTAGTAAATGATAAATTATCTTCCACTTCTCATTGTTCTAGAGTTGTAAATCAAGCAAATGCATTACTTCACAGGATTAATAAAACTTTTATTTCTAAATCAGAGCAATGCCTCATGACTCTGTATAGGTCACATGTCAGGCCCCATCTGGACTATCGATCTCCATTTTGGAGTCCTTACCTGAAAACTGGCATCAATAGAATTGAGAAAGTTCAACATAGAGCTGCTAAACTTGTTCCCCACCTTGCTCATCTGGATTATGGCAACAGATTGAAAAAAACAGGACTTTATTCACTTAAGCGACGACGCAATAGAAGTGATCTTCTGTAGCTGTTTAAGATCCTTCAATCACCAACCCAAATGGCATTGTGTGGTATTGTTTACTCAACAAGAAAAACTGTAGCAAGATTACATAAAAATAATTAGAGGTAAAAAAGGCAAAAACTAACAAGAGGCTAAATTATTTCTCCATTAGAGCACCTAAAATACTGAACAAATTACCCTAGGATATAGTTGATTCTTCAACTACAGTATTACAATATTTAAGAATAAGCTTGATAGATGAATGGATGATCAGAATTTGGGCTAAACATATATAGTATATGGAGGACAATCTCAATGGGCATCTAGCCTTCTTTTGTCCTATAAACCAAGTTACCAAGTTAAGTTACCAAGTTATATGTGTGTTTTCCATGTACTAGTTTGTATATAGTTTTTATGTCCCGTTGGGATCCAGTTACTTACAATGTTGATATCCACTGTTATGCTGAACTCTTTTATTATTGCTATGTTGTTGTGATACTGCTTGGTTTCTGAACTGTTCTCTCTACCCCTTTATACTTCTAGGAATAGCCCCTTCTTTATTGGCCCTACCATTCACCCATGTTGCCCCTTAACTCCTCCTTGCCACTATCCCACCCGCCCACTCATTTTGATGGCTGACGTTAATCTGATATCATGGAATGTGAAGGGGCTCAGCTCCTCCATTCAATGTAAACAAGTACTAAACCACTTAAGAAACTTCACACCATAATTTCCTTCTTGAAGGAAACCAAGCTGTCATCCACTAAAGTTAACAAATTGAAGCAGGAATGCATGGAGTTTGAACTGCACAGTACTAGTACCTTTGTGAAAAGAAGTATTTCCATTTTAATAGATAAATCCTTGAAATGGCAGTGTACATCTGCCTCTGCTGACCCTGACAATAGATGGATCATGGTGCTTATGTCCACACCTGAGGGTCTCCTTCTACTCCTTAACTTATATCCATCATATTAAGATGATCCTCTGTTTTCCCCATCTCAGTGAGGTGATCACAAAGCTTAACTCATTATCTGACCCAGTTATTTTTGGGTGTAGATGTTAATCTGACACTTGACATTTACAGAGCAGAGGGTTCTAAGGGAACTCGCAAATCTGAAAGTGGACAAGGCAATGGGTCCAGAAGGAGTGCATCCTAGGATATTGATGGAGCTCAGGGAGGTGCTGGCTGCACCTCTGACAGCCCTGTTCAACTATTCACTGGAGAAGGTAGTGGTTCTGCAGGACTAGAGGAGGGCAGATGTAGTCCCATTTCATAACAAATTCTGGTCAGCACTGAAATGGCTGCTCAGAGCAGTGAGAGCGATTACATAAGTAGTGGGTGCTCTTGGTAATTGCTCTCACTGCACTAGAGGCTGCCATATACTGATACCATGTGATGTAAAAATAGTGCTCAAGTAGCAACGATAACAGAGCTCCTCTTTATTATGTCCAAGCCATTCCATTTGCATTGTGCTGATGGCTGCCGTACCCAGGATAGCAACGATATCAGAACTGCTCATGTGAAATACTCACGCATGTGCAGTTTGACTTGGCAGCTGTCCTGTGAATGGCAGCCATCACTTCCATACTTACAGAAGAAAACCTGTGAAGTGGGTGTGTTTAAGCAGTGAGCAGAGGGGGAAGGGCTACATAAACACAATCACTGGAAACTATGTCACAGCAATGTGGAAGCATACCGGACAGTGGTCCAGTCGTGTTTCCACAGTGGTACTACACAGAATAGTAGCAATACATCTGCAGAGCTCCACCTGCACAGCCATAAAAATGGAAGCAAAGAGAAGGCTGGAAACTACAGGTTAGTCAGCCTGACTTCAGTGGAGAGGAAAGTAATGGAATCACTTCTGAAGGAGAGAAGTGTGGAATATCTGGAATCCAGCAGCCTTCAGGATCCGAAGCAGCATGGATTCACTGGGGGGAGATCATGTCAAATAAATCTGATAGATTTTTTTGACTGGGTGACCAGGGAATTGGATCAGGATGGAGCAGTGGATGTGGTCTACCTAGACTTCAGTAAGGCATTCAACACCATCCCACATAGGAGACTCATAAACAAGCTGGGAAGCCTAGTGGTGGGTCCAAAGGTGATGAACTGGATAAGAAATTGGTTGGGGAACAGGAGACAGAGAGGGATGGTAAACAGAGTTCACTCCGACGAAGGGAGGGTGACAAGCAGGTGTCACAGGGAGCAGTACTGGAACCAGTTCTCTTTAATGTCTTTATTTGTGACATTGCAGAAGAGCTAGAAGGGAAGGTATGCCTCTTTGCAAATGACACTAAAATCTGTAACAAGGTAGAGGCGTGGGGGAGTGTGGAAAAAATTAATAGTGATCTAGGAAAATTGGAGGAGTGATCAAGGGTGTGACAACTGGGTTTCAATGCTAAGAAGTGCAAAGTCATGCACTTGGGGTACAGAAACCCAGGGGCAGAGTACAAAATGGTAGGGTAGTATTTATCACTGCCAAGCAGTAGAGGGACCTGGGAGTAATTATATCTGATGACCTAAAGGTGGATAGGTAGTGTGACAAGGCAGTGGGGAGAGCTAGTGGGATGCTAGGCTGCATAGGGAGGGGTATCACCAGTAAAAAGAGAGAGGTGGTGTTGCCGCTGTATAGATCACTGGTGAGACCCCACCTAGAGTACTGTGTCCAGTTCTGGAGACCACAACACTGGAAGGGCATAGGGTAGAGGCTGTCCAGAGGAGTATAATCAAAATGGTGCAGGATCTGCATCACAAGCCCTATGAGCAGAGACTGAAGGACCTCAATATATACACCCAGGAGGAAAGGAGGGAGAGGGGAAATATGATAGAAATATTCGAATACCTCATGGGTATAAATAAAGTTCAACAGGGAAGCATTTTCAGAAAAAAAGGTGCTCAAGAACAAGGGGACATGCTATGAAGCTGTAGAGGGGGAGACTCAGGGGAGATGTGAGGAAGTACTTCTTCACAGAAAGAGTGGTGGATGCAGGGAACAGCCTCCCAGTGGAGGTGGTAGATGAAAAACAGTAACGGGCTTCAAGAATGCATGGGACAGGCATAAGGGAACTTTAGAGGTAGTGAAGGAAGGGGGTAAAGCCAGAGATCAAATAGTGTCTGCGGTGTTATAGTAGGTAGGTCGAGAAAATGGGCAGACTAGGTGGGTCAAACGGTCCTTATCTGCCATCAACATATATGTTTCTTTGTTGATCCTGCCATGGATCATTTCCCTAATCATTTTGAACCACATTTCAGGGGGCAGGCTGCAGTGAAACTTTTACTAAACGAGCACTTATTAACTGATGTCGGGCACCTGATGCACCCTGACTGTAAGGAGTACTCCTCCTATTCCCCTGTGCATCACTCCTTGAGCATAGTTGATGCTTGGTTTACTTCCCCACATATTACTCATGCCACAGTGGACACTGATTCACCCCCTGGCCATATCCAACCATGGCCCTATCTCCTGACCCTCATCCAGTGTCCCCTGTCACATATGTCTTCAGCCTGGAGACTTGATCCCTTTCTGCTTAAAGATCCCCAGTTCATACCTTGGATTAAATCTGAAATCCAAAACTTTTTAGCCTCCAAAGACAATGGTGAGGTAATGGCCACACACTATGAGATACATTCAATGCCTTTATTAGAGGCTGTATAATTTGCTATGCTGCCCACTGCCAAAAGAGCAAAGAGCGTGAGGTGCAGACTCTAACACAATGTCTCACCTTCTCGGAGGCTGCTTACAAAGCTAACCCCCTTTCTGATCCATCGGAACTGGTACAGGTTGGGACATTACTTAACTCATTATATTAGTAAGGCCAAACTTGATCTTCTTCATATAAAATCATAGATACTGGGAAGGAGGTGAATGCTCCAGTAAATCTTAGTCTTCAGGCTAAAGGAAATGCGGGCTGACAGGTATGTACCTGGATTAAGTGACCCCAATGGGTCCCTGCATAAGGTTTACCTATGCTGAATTGAAGACACTGTTGTTGAGGTTCGGCATAGTGACATCCCCAATGTTGACAGGTGAAATTTCGCCTGTCTGACATTGGTGTGTTTCACTCAGGGGTCTGCATCCCCCAACCCCCCTACTAAAGATGATCAACTCCAAGTCAGAGTTGATTTGGAGGTGGGGGAGGGCACACGGCGAAAGGGCAAATTTTCGGCCTCGGGTCCCTCAGAGTGACAATCTCAAAACCTGTCAATATTATCGCTGTGGGGGATTTTGCCATCAGAGTTTCAATGTGCAATCGGCACACCCCTTCATAAAACCCCTCCAGAAGGAGTGGGGAGTATGTGATGCAGCTAAGATGAGAGGAACTTGACTCTCAAGCTCTGCATCATATGGATTTAATCTGCAGAAATTCTCCTCAACCCTGCTGTCTTTCTGCATAAATGGCATGCCATCCACTACCTGTGGAGATAAGGAAGCTAGAGCTGGAGGTTTAGGATGACTCAAACCTGCCTAAGAAGCCTAAAACTGCCGAGCTTTTGAATGATGCAGATCTTTCTGAAGCTAAGATGGTAATATTTACATTGGAGGCTGACACTCACCTAGTGATGCAAGAATTGGCTGAAATTAAAGCTTTTATGGCTGGAGTAACTGCACAATTATCCTGCATGACTGTTGCTTTGGATGCAGTCAAGGTTGCTGTTGATAATGTAGGATCTTGTCTCACAAGGTGGAGAAGCGGTTGGGCCACCTGGAAGACTGGGCCCGCTCAACAGACTGATGGATAGCAGCCATGGAATGGGACCTTCAACTTATGTGGGACAAGCTTGATGATCAGGAGATCAGGAGCCACCAGAATAATTTGCAGATCTTGGGGGTCCCGGAGCTAAGTGAAGGACCTAACACCATAGATTTTCTTCAGATAGTTTTGCCAAAACTCTTGGATTACTTTAGGGCACCCCAATTGAAACTGATTGGGCACATAGAGTGTCTGGTCCACCTCCGACTCCAATGCCCTCCCAGCCTCGGCTGATCATTTTTTGTCTTCTAAGGCACCAGGACAGAGAGATTATTCTCACTAAAGCTAAGCAGAAAATAGATTTACATTGGCAGGGCTCCCAGCTCTCACTTCAGCTGGACTTCTCTAAGAGGGTGATTGATCACCACAAGTTATTGGACCTTATCAGAGACTTATCCAGGAAAAAGTGCTTTAAGTGCTTTCTCAGCCCACAGCTACCCTGTGGATCTTTGTAGGAAGCTCAGTAGAGACTTTTTGTTCTCCCGGAGATGCCAAGCATTTTCCTCTGCAACAAGATACTAAAGTGGCTCACTGTACTCAGATTAAGGATCTTACTGCGAAGAAGAATTCTGCATCTAATAGGAATCCCACTACAGAGTGCAATCTTGCTTCAGCCAAGATTCCATCACTGCAACTGTCTCCCAAGCAACAGTGCAAGCTGAAGCAGTCTCCCTCCTTGAACAGGAACTCCACTACATCCAGTTTGGAGCCTAATGTTCCTAATGGGCCCGTCAGCTTTACAAGAGGAACCTTCATGTTCAGCTTCTTTACAGGAGGTGGACAAAATGG
Source organism: Neoceratodus forsteri (assembly GCA_016271365.2). Taxonomy (NCBI): domain Eukaryota; kingdom Metazoa; phylum Chordata; order Ceratodontiformes; family Ceratodontidae; genus Neoceratodus; species Neoceratodus forsteri. The sequence goes on along the minus strand of CM028133.1, from coordinate 407,943,480 downwards.
ATAATACTGCTGCTCCAACCTGAAAGCCAGTGCAGCTATTAGTGCGGCAGATATTGACATAAATTTCAGCATTTACTGGTGAGACCAACTTCAGTATTATTTGAGAGGGACCATCAGTCTTCACCTACGGACTGTTTGTATTTGTAGTCTGGGGGGGGTAGGGAGGTATAAATGTTTGCTACTCTTCAATGCCATCATTGGTCTGAAATTGGGGAAGCCTCAGTTAAATGAAAATGATTGTCATCTTTATTTTTTGCCTCCTGGACCTCACCCCTAAGTAGGGGCAATCACTAAGTCTATGAGGGGCATGTTTTATGGATTTGGTATTTGTTCTATATTGCCATATTTTTCTTATTAATGTTTAGAGTGTTTGCAATTGCCTTGTTTGTTGAGGGAAGGGGGGATATGGTAGTGGTGTCTGCTTTAAGACATTGTGTTCCAGTCTGAGTACTTTAGATGAGCAGATAGGTCGGTGTGAGTGGAGTGACTCTGGATTGCTCCTCCTGGGCATTGCCCAGGTGTTACATTCTACCCATTTCATTCATTAATTTTTTTTTATATATCCCTCCCCAACTGTTATGTGTATGGGGCAGTGTTTACTGAACACCCATTTGGGGTGCTGTTGGAGCATTTAGTGGGAGTAGTCTCTCACCCCTTTTGGCGACTAGGATCTCTGGCCTGAGCTGGACTGCTGTGTCTCAGCAAAGTGTTTAGGTCTTTTTATAGGCCAGGTAAGATGCCTGCTGGGGGGGAATTGGATTGCTGTTATATTCAAATGGGGAAAGCTAAATCTTGGAGCGGATTGTAGGGAATACAACCTTTGAGTTGTTGCGTGTGGGCGAGGATGGGGTGGGTGCTGTTTTTTTTTTTTTTATATATATGAATGTCCTCATAAGCAGAGGTTCTATGGCCACCATTTATCTTCTGCTTTCTCCAGGAAGATTTACCTCATTCATTGTTTTATATAATTTACTTTGTGGGTGTTTACAGTTAATAAGAAATATTAAATCACACATACCCCAAAAATGCAAAGCATCCTAGGCTGTATATGCGAATCACCACAAAATTTTAGGCTGTTTCAGCTTTTAGCAGGAATGCATGCTGCCCAAAGGCCTCTCACTCAATCTGCAAAGGGTGCAAACAGAAGACACAGACACATGTTTCATCCTAACAGGACTCATCAGTGTGCCTCATCTCTATGACACCCCAGGTGAATGAGCCAGCTACCCTAAGTTGGTCTATCGGTTTTGGATTGTGGTGAGCCCAATAAAACCAAAAAACAAGCTAAAAGACAAAGAACCTTAGCGTGAAAGCATTGAGGCAAGGGTTACCACAAAGGGCATTGACCGGGAAGTCACGTTTCAAAGAAACACAAAATCACACATACCCCCAAAATGCAAAGCATCAAGGGCTGTATATGCAAATCACCACAAAATTTTTGGCTGGTTCAGCTTTAAACTGGAATGCATGTTGCCAAAAAGCCTCTCACACAATCTGCAAAGATTGTAAACAGAAGACACAGACACGGTGTTTCATCCTACTAGGATTATCAGTATTCATCTGAGGACACCCACAGGAATGACTCAGTGCAAGGGTAGCTGGTTCATTACCCTGGGTGTCATACAGATGAGGCACACTGATTTGTCCTGGTAGGATGAAACATGTGTCTGTGTCTTCTGTTTGCACTCTTTGCAGATTGTGTGAGAGGCCTTTTCGCACCATGCATTCCTGCTTAAAACTGAACCAGCCTAAAATGTTGTGGTGATTTACATATGTAGACCATGATGCTTTGCATTATGGGGATATGTGTGATTTCGTATCTCTTTGAAACTTGGCTTCCCAGCCAGTGCCTGTTAGAGTAACCCTTGCCGCAGTGTTTTTACATTAAAGTTCTTTATCTTTTAGCTTGTTTATGGTTAATGTTCTCTTTTATTACATTCACTGTACATAGTTTGACATGTTTTATTTTTTTTATGTACTTATTTATTTATTTATTGTGATCTCGGATTAATACCTTTTTGAGACCAAGCTCATTACATAGGTTTCTCATCAGAGTTAGACAAACAGTGTAAACATAAGTGATTGCTGTTAAGCAGCAAGAATTAAATACTAAGTAAACTATACCTACAAGTAAAACTTAGGCAAGTAAGGTAACAAGACATCAAGCTGGCATTGTACAATAGAAACATAGAAACATAGAATTTGATGGCAGATAAGGACCACTTGGCCCACCTAGTCTGCCCATTTCCCTACCTAATGGATAAGCTGCAGATCCTAGTTAACCAACAGCCTACTTCCTCCTACCCCCCACTAGAATTGCCTTATGTCTGTCCTATGCATTCTTGAATTCCCCCACTGTGTTTGACTCTATGACCTCCTCAGGAAGGCTGTTCCATGCATTCACAACCCTCTCTGTGAAGAAATCCTTCCTCACATTACTACTGAACCTTCCCCCTCTATCTTCAAATTGTGCCCCCTTGTTCTTGCACATCTCTTTTTCTGAAGATGCTACCCTCTTGGACTTTGTTGATTCCCTTGAGGTATTTGAAAGTTTGTATCATGTTCCCCCACTCCCTCCTTTCCTCAAGGCTATACATCTTAAGCTCCTTTAATCTTTCGTCATATGTCTTCTGCTGCAAACTCTGCACCATTTTGGTTGCCCTCCTCTGGACAGCCTCCACCCTGTCTATGTCTTTGTGGAGACGGAGTCTCCAGAACTGTACACAGTACTCCAGATGTGGTCTTATCAACTGTCTATACAGAGGGCCAACAACTTCCTGTTTTCTACTGGTGATGCCTCTCCCTGTGCATCCCAGTATCCCCCCCAGCCCTCCTTACTGCCTTCTCACAATGCTGGCCCACCTTTAGGTTGTCTGATATGACTACCCCCGTGTCCCTTTCCATTTTTGTTGTTGTCAGTATCTCACCCCCCACTGTGTAATCTTTCCCTGGGTTTTTGTTTCCCAGGTGCATTACTTTGCACTTCTTTGCATTGAGTCTAAGCTGCCATTCATTTGACCATTCCTCCAACCTTGCCAAGTCCCTTTTCATCCTTTCCACCCCACCTTGCATATCAACCCTGTTGCAGATCATTGAGTCATCTGCAAAGAGACATACTTTCCCTTCCAGTCCCTCTGAAATGTCACTTATAAAGACATTAAAAAGGACCAGCCCCAGTACTGAACCTTGAGGTACCCCACTAGCAACCCTCCTTTCTTAACTGTGGGCTCCATTCACTATTACCCACTGTGTCCTGTTGTCCAGCTAGTGTTTTACCCAGGCTACCACCTACAGTTAGAAGCAAGAGAGTGAGGGGGTAGTAAAGGTAACAGGTAAGACAGGCTAAGACATACATAATACATCGGAAGACTTACATAGGGGGAGGGAGAATACATCAGTCAGAGAGGCTTCATCATAAGGGGTAGGGGGAAGAGGATAAATTTACAAGTTGTGAAAACAGATCCAGGTGGCAGACAACTTTAGGGATGAAAATTGGGGGGAAGATAAAGGGATGATTGGAGGGAGATATATTAGATGAGTGGATAACTAAAGGAAAATTACTTTGGAAGGACAAGGAAATTAGGAACCAAGAGTAGAAAAACTGTGGGCTACCTAAGGATTGCCCTGGGAGGAGAGTATACAGTACCAAGCCCCTGTAAGAGTGAAGGGATTAGTGAAAGCAGTCACAGCTGGAATTCGCAATAAGATGGTTCTTTAGCTTTTGTTTGAAGGGGCCTAACGTGGCTGTGTAAAAAATGTACAAGGGTAAGGAGTTAAGATAGTATGGAGCTCAATGAGAGAAAGCCTTCTGTCCTTGGGAGGTACGACAGTGTGAGATTTTGAAAACCATACTATAAGTACTTCTGGTGCAGCGCTTATTATCGTGAGGGGTGAGGAGTTTCTGTACCCCAGGGGACACCAGGCCAAGACTTATTTTTTAGCCATCAGGCAGGTTTGGAATTTGATCCTTCCTTCAAATTGGAGCCAGTCTGTCTTAACATACAAGTCACACATATGTGTGAATCTTGCCAAACCGGTTGCAAGGCAGCAGGCTTTGTTTAATGCCACTATAATCCTGTGGAGTGCCGTGTCAGTTGCAGAGCCATAGATTATTAGACCGTAGTCTATTAGCAAGATCACCAAACTAAGGATAGCTAGAGTAAGAGCCTCCGTGGTCAGACTATTTTTATGCCTGTATAGAAGACCTATGCACCTATTAACTGCCTTAGCTATATTGTCTATGTGGTAACCATAAGTCAAAGCACTGTCATCTGTTACCCCTAAATATTTAAAGTGTGAGACCAGTTCCAAAGGTGTCCCAACCTTATTTGTGATATTAAGAGGGTAAGTACGATGTCTATTGTGGGAGCTAGAGAATAACATTGTTTTTGTTTTCTTATAGTTCAAGGTGAGTTTTTGCTCACCGAACCAACTTTCTACCTTTGAAAAACTCATCTGGAGATTTATTTCCAGTTGCTTTGGGTCCAGATCACTCACTAACAGGACTGCATCATCTGCATAAAGCAGAATTCAGCATTGACATGAGTATGGGAGCTGGTTTAGGAACAGACTGAATAATAACAGTCCCAATATAGATCCTTGGGAGACATCAGATCGGACAGGTCTGTTAGTGGATAGGACGTCAGCGATCTTCACTCACAGTGAGCGGTTTGAAAGTGAGCTCTCAAACCAAGCAACAGTGTCACATGCAAGCCCAATGGACCCCAGTTGTTCAAGCTGAAAGACGTGATTAACTGTAACAAATGTGTTCATGTTCATGTTTCATGTCCCGATGTGGCAAGACAGACAGCCTTGGTGTCAGGTCATTTAGCGGGTGAGGGACGGCTGGTAGGGCAGTTGAGTTTTTTTCTCACGTAATGACATATAAGGCTATTACCTGGAATGTCTGTGGGTTAAACAGTCCCATCAAGAGGAGGAGTGTTATTACCCATCTGAACGGTTGGTAGGTCAGATACATTTTCTGCAGGAAACCCACCTTGTAAAACAGGAAGTTGATAAGTTGAAACGATTGTGGGGAGGGACAATTTATGAGTCTTCTTTTTCCTCTAAAAAGTGTGGCGTGGCTATTTTATGCCGCAAGGCTGTTAATTGGGTGGCCAGTCAGGTCCATAAAGACAAGGAGGATCATTGGGTATTGGTTATAGGTGGGCTTGATGGGAAGCCACTGATTTTAGGTTCTCTTTATGGACTGAACACTGATGACCCCCTTGTTTCCACATAGTTTCGCAAGTATTACTTGATCTGGGTCCCGCCTGTTATTTTGGGTGGAGATATGAACTCAGCCTTGAACCCTTTGTGTGACAAGGAGTGGTGCACCTGTTCGTCTGTCTTCTGTGGGCAGTAATGTCTTAAAGCTTGTGATGCAGGAGCATGATTTATCGGATGTGTGGTGACTGGAACAGCCAACAGGTTGTGACTACTCATTTGGCCCCCCCCCCGCATAAAACCTATAGCCGGATCAATATGATCCTTGCTGCTGGGTTTGCTTTGCAAGGGGCCATATGCTCTACCATAGAGTCAATTCTCATTTCCAACCACTCTTCAGTGATGTATAATTTTGACCCTGGCACTCCTACGCAGCTGGCTGAAAAGTGGAGGTTCAATGTCAGCCTCTGTAATGATGCTGAATTTGTGCAGTGGCTGAGGCAGGAAATCTGGGTTTATTTAGATTTTAACTTTCCAGGTGAGACTGTAGCATGTTGGTCATGGGAGGCTTTGAAGGTCTTCATTGGGGGCGAGTTATTGCATATGCTTTGACCCAGAAAAAAAACAAGCAAATGGATTTTCAGGCTCTTGAGGTGAAACTGTCTGACTTACAACTGCATAAGGCAGGGGACCAATCCCCTGAGTTGGTACATTCTATGAGGAATGTTCAATAACAATTAAATGTTTTAAACTCACAAAAGACAGAATTTTCCCTGTGCAGGGTACACCACGCCTTTTGGGAAGGAGGGGAGAAAGGTGGGCCACCTCTTAGCGTACCGGCTGAAAAAGCTGTCTGATGAGACCAAGATTCTTGGTATTCAGGTAGGTAATTTGGTTTCTACAGAACCAGTAGCTATTTATGAACCTTTTTTTAACTTTTATCAGGGTCTTTATTCATCTAAATTAAAACTTGGAGCCCAGACAGAAGAGGCCATTTTCTCTTTTCTACAGTCGATTACACTCCCTAAACTGTCAGAAGAACAAGTGAAAGGCTTGGATGCCCCACTTTCTGTCCAGGAAATTGCTATTGATATTCAACAGATTTATAGTGGTAAGGGTCCTGGCCCTAACTGCCTACCTATAGAATTTTATAAGCTCTTCCAAGATTTATTGTGCCTGGTATTGGCTGCCACCTTTCAGGAGGCATGGGATTCACATACACTACCTGAGTCGATGTCTGAGGCATGTATCTCAGTACTTCCAAAGAAGGGGAAGGACCCCTTCTTATGTTCTAGCTACCACACCATCTCTCTGTTGAATGTTGATTATAAAATCCTAGCCAAGGCCCTGGCCTTGAGACTACAGGGGGTATTGCCATCCATTGAACATGCAGACCAGGTTGGTTTTGTGACCAGAAGAGATGGGACTGACCACACACGGAGTCTGATTAACTTGCTTTGGGTTGCAGAATCTTCTCCATGCCCAGTGGCAGCAATAGCACTGGACATGGAGAAGGTATTCGACTCACTTGAATGGCCATATTTATTTGCTACACTTCGAGAGTTTGGCATTGGGGAGAAGTTCATTGGATAGGTGAAGACCTTATACTTGACTCCAAAAGCTTCTGTGGTGACTAACAGAGTGGCCTCTATTTGTTCCCCTTGGGAAGGGGCATTAGGCAGGGGTGCCCTTTATCCCCCACACTGTTTGTTTTGGCTATTGAACCCCCAGCACAAAAAAAAACAAAAAAGCTCTGACATTGTCAGGTTAACAGAGGGTGAGGAGGTGTTTAAACCTATACTTTTAGCAGGTGATATTCTTCTCAGCTTTGTGACCCAGCATGTTCAGTTCCTGCTTTAATTGACCTATTAAATCAATTTGCAAAGCTGTCTGAGCTTAAGAACAACTTGGGGAAAACAGAGATCCTGCTGTTAAATGCACCATGTGCGTCAATTTCCTTAGAGGGGCTGGGGCTTGCCTGGGTGAAACACCCAATTAAGTATTTGGGAATTATGATATTTCCTAACTGAAGGGATTGGGTTCAATTAAACCTTTCCCCATTCCCCATTCCCCATTGTTAAAATCTTAGCATGAAGAAACTGCTAGGTGGAGGTATCTCCATCTCACCTTATGGGGGAAAGCTCAAGCTCTCCAAATGATGGTACTGCCCCGGATTTCATACCTCCTTTGGTATTTGACTATGCCGGTCCCGGATTCTATCTGGGGCTCATTAGACAGGCTAATTTGTTGCTTTCTGTGGGATGGTGGGACACCTCAAATTTCCCTGCCTTGCCTAATGGCCACTTCGACACAGGGCGGCTTTTGGGTACCCTGCTTTAAGGGCTATTATCTGGCCTCAGGTTTGAGACAGATCTGGATGTGGTTTCACACCAAGCTGTGTCAGGGTTCTACCCGGTGGCTCACCTTGGAGGAACAGCTCTTCCCTGGGTTGAAGCCCAAAATAATTCTGAGGAATTCCTCTTTGATTAGAAGAGATTATCTGCTACATAAAATACATCCTGGGAATTTGTAGGGGGGATTGGTAAGTTAACTTCTTTGCAATTGCAGGTGCCCCTTTCACATTGGCCTCTGTGGAATAACCCTAAGCTCCAAATACAGTAGGCGATGCACCTATCTGTTGGCTCCAATGGGCAGCTGGGGGACTTGAAAGGGTAGCGAACCTTTTCCACCCTAAGACGGGTTAACTTTAGGATTTTTTGGATATCAAAGCTCAGGCCTCTCTCCTGCAGTTTTATCTTTGGAAATATTTGCAACTTTGCTATCTGATCTCTTCGTATACTGGCCCTCAACTCCGACTCTCTCTGTCAGGGGTTTGGGATGATATCTTAGGTCTAGCTGGAGGGGGTAAACCATTCTTTAGGTCTCCTAAGTTAGGCCAGATTTATAAAGGGCTCTTGCAGAATTATGCTCTGTCAACCTATGGCTTAAAGCTCCATTGGGAAAACAGCTTGGTACCTCCTTATCAGAGGAGGAATGAAGTTGTTGCTGGACCAATGTGTCTGAGGCTTGCCAGGACCTTAAAGGAAGGCTGATGCAATGGAAAACATTGCATTTGTGGTACAGAACACCAGATCTGCTGTGTTAAATGAACTTAGTCCCTAGTGCTGAATGTTGGCGATGCCACCAGCAGATTGAAAATCTTTTGCATGTTCTTTGGTCATGTCCTAAACTGGCTGATTGGTGGAATTCCATATGTGACAGGATTTCTGCTATACTGAAATGTAATATCCCTAAGGACACCTCTCTATTGGTCCCAGACAACACAACTAAACTTCTAGTCCAGCACAAACTTTCTATCTTTGTGGTTTATGGCTGCTATTACAGAAGACAAGCATCTTATTCTTCAGAAATGGTGCTCAGAAGTAGTTACCGCTATAGCAGAATGGGAATATAGCCTTTATAAGCTGGCAAGCTTAGAGCACCTTTCTTATAGGGTTTAGGAACCCTTTTTAAAGACCAATCCTGTTTTTTCCAACGGGGTTGGTGTTAAGTATACTGGATTATTTCTTGAACTGCCTCTGCCTTCTTCCTGCTTGATGGTTTTAGGTTGTGATCTGGAGTTCCTTCCCTGCACCTGTCCCCTTTAATCCTTGCAATATTCTACTTGGTTTATTGAATGGGGGTCTGTCTTGCTACTTCTTGTTTTTTGCTTGTTAATATATCTGTTATTTATTTTTCCTATTTTTTGGGTGCCTTTCTGGCTTTTTTAGGATATTATTTAAGGTATATCCTGTGTCAGCCAGTTGGAGGTGTGCAATGTGAATATCTATTCTGTTTTAAATTACTGTCTATTTAATCTAAGGGCATGAAGTGAGAACCTTTTTTAGAATAGGGGTGCCATTGTTCACCCTCGGGTGTTCTCTCAGAACTGGAAGATGGACTTTTATGTATTGCTCTTCTAGTTGTACTGCTCCTTATTTGTTCTATTTCTCTTTTCTTAGCCTGTAGCCACACTATCATTGATTTTCTGTGTGAGTGTTGCAATGGGAGGCTTAATTTTGTATATGAAGTGCTGGCCGGATAGCTTATCTTACATGGGTCATTGTATTTCTGTTTATTGTTAAAATTCAATAAAGTTTAAATTGAAAAGAAAAAACCCTCTGGAAATTAATAAGGCTATGAGCAACTATTATGCCCAGCTTTATACCTCCAAGGTGAACCCTACCTCCTCACAAACTGACACTTTCTTAGGTTCACTCCCCCTACCTACTATCACACCCCTATAACACTCTGCTCTTGACACTCCTATCTCTCTTACTGAGGTATCCTAGGCCATCTCCTCCATGAGTAAAAATAAATCTCCTGGAGGGACGGCTTTCCCATTGACTTCTACCACACCCTGCTAGATGTTCTATCTCCTCTCCCCTTACGGGTCATTCACTACTCCCGTACCACTCAGGCCCTACCTCTGTCTGCCCGTGAGGCAGTGATTACAGTTCTACCTAAAAAAGGCAAAGATCCTACTCTTCCTGCAAGTTACCACCCATATCACTTATTAATGCTGATACCAAGAACTTTGCCAAGATCTGGGCAACTCGCCTTGAAAAGGTTCTTCCAACCCTCATCTACACTTCCCAGGGAGGCTTTGTGAAAGGCTGCCTTAGCTGTGACCATCTTTGCACCTTCCTTGATCTGCACTATTTAGCAAATTCCTTCCCTACACCACTGCTGCGCTCACTGTGGACTTTGAAAAAGCCTTTGATTCTATTGATTGGCCATTTCTTTTTGTTGTGTTACACAAGGCTAGGTTGGTCCCTGACTTTTTAAATATTATATGCACTCTATACATGGCCCCCAAGCTAGGCTCCTAACCCAATGGTCTTCTTTCATATCCTTTCCCTCTTTTCTGTGCAACCTGCCATGATCACCCTCTATCCCCGCTACACTTTTTTTGGGCTATTGAGCCCCTCTCTTTAGCCATTGGAACTTACCCTAATATTCAAGGCATCCCAGCTGGACAGACCAAATGTAACTTCTTGCTTTATGGAGACAATCTACTAGTTCTGATGCAAGATGCCCCCACCACTTTTCCCCATATACTGTATCTCCTCCATAGATACGCTCAATCATCTGGTCTCCTGGTTGATCACTCCAAATCTGAACTTCTACCCCCCAGTGCTCTTTGTACTTCCTCTACCCTCAGTAACACCTGCTGGAAATGGGCTGATCAGGAAATGACATAAGTAGGTATTACTATTACCTCATCTCTTGCTGATCTGGGTGCCTTCTGTTTCAAACCTTTCCTGGATAACCTTCACACCGACATAGAATGTTGGAAGGCCCAACATCACTTACTTACTGGAAAAATCATGGCTGTCAAGCTAATGTTTGCCCCAAAATTCTATACCTTCTTGCCTACCTACCACTCAGTGTTTCACAGGCTTGGTTTCCAAGCTTGATCATATCATGGGACAGTTTCTATTGGATAAGAAGCCTCCCCGCCTCAGTAGAGGTAAACTTTGGCAACACTGATCATGGAGCAATTGGGGCCTCCCCACTTTAAACATTATCCCTTGACCTCCTTATCCTCCCAGATACTACTGTGGTTTAACCCCTCCAACTCTCATTCCCCTCTTTGGCTCCATATTGAGTTTTCCACCTCCCAGCACTTGCATCCATTACTCTTCCTATACTCTAAACTTCCTCCCTCCCTCAAAGCCCACCCTATAATCTCCACCACTGTCCAAGCTTAGAAGAAATTCATGGCTCAAGTTGGGTTACATTCTGCACCCCTCCCCTATACCCCCTTATGGCATAATCCTTTGTTCACCATAGACAAAATCACTATCTACTTCCCCCTCCTGGGAGTAAAAAGGTATGCAGAAGGTTGATGACCTGTGTACAGCAAACCAGCTCTTTCTGATTCCCTATACTGAAATAAAAGATAAATTCCATCTACTCCCAAGAGACTTTTGGTATTACCTCCAGTTAAGGGCTGCCCTCATGCCTCACCTCAGATCCTTTACTTCCAAACCCCTTCCTGTGCCCTCCTCTTCTATCTAAGCATGGTTATCTATGCCAAAGGTAGAGCAGGCAAGTTCTATAAGCTTATGAGAGACAGTGGACCTAATTCTATCAATTCCCTTAAACTAAAATGGGAATCTGAACTCTAGCTCACCATTCAGGATGAGGTTTGCCGCAAGTGCTGGTTTAGAACACATGTGGCCCACAGAGATATCAGGGCCCAATTAATCCAACTCAGAATACTCCACCTCTGATATAGAACTCCACAAGATCTACATGCCATGGGTTTACTGTTACACAATTTATGTTGGAGATGCAACTCCGCTACAGGGTCTCTTTCCCATATTCTCTGGGATTGCTCCCTCATGCATTCTTTCTGGTCCCAGATCCATTCATACTGTGGTAGAATTTTCCCACAAGACCTACCTCTCAATATGCCTCTAGTCCTTTTAGGTATTCCCTAACACTCCCCTCCCAATTCTGATCCTCAGATTCACTGGGCCATATTTGCTACCCTAATTACCAAAAGACTTATACTTAGAAAATGGAGAACTGCTGAAATCCCCATGTTCAATGAATGGCTCCAGGCCATGAGTCATTTGGCCACATTAGAGCACCTCTCTTACTTGGCTTTATATAGAATGCATGATTATGATAAAGTTTGGGGCCCTTTCCTTTCTCCTCTTCCTCAATGTTCCATGGCAATGCATTATTCTTGTCAATAATGTTCATATGGTGATCTCTGCATAGTTGTTCTACCCTGCCTCTGTCTGTATCCTTTCCTCTTGTTATTGTGGCTGTTCTATTTGTTTCATGTTTCCATGTAGTTTGGGTTTGCTTCTGTAATTTAAGAAAATTTTAATAAAGAATTTAACCTTTAAAAAAATAAAATAGTCATAACAATTAAAATACAGCATAATTAATGAAAAATAAAAAAAAAGCTGGCCTACAGTTCCACAGTCCTGACCCTTTGCCCACAATAACTATTCGTATCTCAAAACTGTTTCTAGGGTTGTATCTCTACACTGAAACCACTAGACTGATGTGCCTAACCCTCCTACTGTGCAGTGGACATATTTAGACTTGTCCTAACACCACTCACTCGAAAGGCATAAAAGTGCATCATGTCCCACCTTCTAATGCTTTCTCAGTGGAACATGTCACCACCCAATTCCTCATTTCAGTCATAGTAGGAACTGGTCAGTGAAGCAGAGCAGTCCTAAAAATGTTTCTTTTCAAAACATAGATCAGACTGAAATTGTAGCTTTTGCCTGGACCAAAGTGTTAACAAATGCTGCTTTGTTACGTGACTGGAGGTCATCAGTAACTACAGTAAGCTCAATAGAGCTCCACAATTGGAACAGGAGCTTCTGCTAGAGATTTGTCCTTGTTGGCATAAGGTGCATGTCTTAGTCATTAATTTTATGCTCAGGGATTTAATCTGGTGTTGAAACAGCAGATTATAATTTTCAACTGTATTTGTAATTTGTATTGTAATTTTCAATATACTGTACACTGCATGTCTTTCGATGGTTCATGAGTAATTTTAACTTTTATAAATGTTACTGAGTGGCACTACCAGTAATCAAAATATAATCTGAGTCACAAAGCATTCAAGATGTAAAGATTGGTCAAAGTAACTGTTAGACCCAGGAGCACATTGAGCTCTGCCTGCTTTCCTGACCATTCAAATAAAAAAGGTTTCATACAGTGTATATCACAATGAAAACTTGGTACCACACAGTTTTCAATAGTGAATGGCATTTTGGTTTAAGTGAATAAAAAACATTTACTAACACTATACATGATTTTAAAATAATCCTCCATTAATCAGGAGGTAAATTCTTCACTGCTGTAAAGGAAGGTATATGCATCTTCATGAAATAAAATGCCAAGTTATACTACCATGCAGCCGACATGTTTAAATGGCTTTAATACCACAGTTCACAAATGGACTGATTTTTGACAGAAAAAGGGCTACAGGAAATGGTCTTGTCATTTACACCACACCCATACATTATCATCTTTGTCCCAGTGATATAGGCCCAATATTTGAAAATCGCAAACATACAGTCATATGCTTTCATAAAATGTAGTTGCATGGTGTTGATGCTAGGTTACAGCAGTGATGTATGCAACAGCACTGTCAAGAATAGCACAGTATAAAATATGATCTCAACAACAGCACCCCTGCAAAATGCCATACTGAAAAGCAGTGCCAATGGTAGCGGTCAGAAACCACAGTGATGACCGCTACCATTAAAACATAACAAACACTACGGTTTTTTTTTTTTGCTCAGTCCCCACACCCCCATTAATTTTAAGGACAAACTCAAGGGGTGCGGATCTCGGGACAACTAGTAACTCAGAGGGGTCATTTGTTTTTGAGACCTAAACAAAGATAACACACTTCAGGTGGGAGGAAGGTGAAAATGGCATGACTCAGGAGACCTGGAACAGAACCCTGGTCTCCCATTCTCTGCTGCCTGAGCTGCTTCTCCCTTAGCCCTCTCCACCAGAGGAGCAGCTTGGCCAGCTTCTGCATTTTTCACTCCTTCATCCTCTTCCACTTTGACACAGTGCCTAGATAGCAACAGGGGTAGCAGTTTTAACAGTTGCTATTCTACCCCTGTCACTATTGAGACATACCCAGTTCCTGCAGTGCAGTTTAGACGGTGTTGTTCAGGAAGCGCTATTCTAACCAGTTACCCATGGTGTCCACTATTTCTCATCCACAATAGGATTTGTACATCAGAGGAGAGAGTTCCCTGTCCTACCAACAATCATTCAAATGAGGGAATTGTTTCCTCCATAAGTTGTGTGCATGGTAATTTTAGAAGTTTCTGTGTGCACAGTGAACCACAGTTCCAAAGACTGTACATATTGCAATGGGAAAAATATGTTTTATTTCTCTTCATATCCATTTGGTTATAAAACACAGTCTGAACTCCACAACCTAGCGAGACAGCTAAAAATATTTTTTTATTATTAATAAACAAAAAGAAAATACTATGCCTCTAAAAAACTACTAGGCTAACTTGTCCCAGAGGCACTGGCTGGTGCAACACTGTTCCACTACATGGCAGCCCTGGGACTGAGCCTCTGTTCTGACTTCCTCTCTTGGGCCAGACATGCGGAGTGCCTCTATTTCCCCCAACCCAACCACTGCTAGTCAAAAGCCTAACTGGCGGAATCCCTGCAATCCAATTGGATTAGTGCCTCCATTTTGTAGCCAATGTAGTTCTCAATAAAGCTAGAAAATCTAACACAGCCCTTTTTCATTCAGTCTCCTTAAGTGAGCCATTTAATTTTGTTTTTGGCCCCAAATACAAATGCAATTTAGTGGCAGACACAGATCATTGCTCCAACCACTTTGTGCATCTGTGCTTAAGTTCACCCTGTTACCCTACACACAGAGGGCTTGCTAGGCTTTCCCTGCACCAGCCCAATAAGTGTTGGAATGGCACAGGAAATGAGGTCAGGCTAGAGCAGGTGCCTCCATTTCAAATGAGCCCATTCCAGTGGAAGAATAATTAGGCAGTGCACAGCACTGCTGAACAGATAAAGGACTGGATGAGGGAGAGAGGACCACTGGACACCAGGGATCTCTAGACAGTTTGGAGGGACACTGGCCAAGTGGAGAGGAAGAGACAGGTATGAGAAAGGTACTTTAAAGACAGCATGGAGGCATTGCTAAGGTACAGGGTAAGGAGGCTGGGAGACAACTTCAGTGCTAGCACCAGTAGGCCAAGACTCAGTGAATGGCACAGAATCAATCTACTGGTGCGTTGTCATTCACAGACTCCTGTTCCTGTCACAATCCACCTTGTTAGTAAGTGCAAACCCCATTTGTACTCACTAATATCTAGATTCATTAATTGCAATCAGTGAGCCAATCAGCACTTTCATGGCGACTCCTCAGCTGCTGGCAGCGCACTGGCTTTGGGTATGGAAATAAATGTGCATTAGTTCAATAGAAAGTTTGTTGCACCTTTGTTTTTGACAGCACACGTTGCAGCTGGCATTCTGTGTTAGATTGCTGTGCTTCTTCTGACTGCTTCAGAAACAAGCATGTGCCTAGAATTGTTAGCTGGATGTGCACCAAAAAAGTGAATATTTGTACATGCCAATGGCTCTGAAATATTCTGAATATTGCACTCAGTGGTCATTCTTCATAAACATTAACTCCAGGGTTAACACCACATTATTTTGTCAAATTGTAACATAATTCAGCAGTGTGCTAGTGAGCAATAAAGGATATTCCTGAATTGGATTAGTAGGGATAAGGTAAATTGGTGTTATCGCTGGATGTAATGTTCATGACTATAGGTCAAAGAGTCTACAGCATAACAAAGGTGTTTGTAGCTTCTCCATAGACCCACCTAATAATTACAATCTTTATTTCAATGTTTTTTTTTCTTTTAGTGAAAGGCTTTCTGAGTTGCTGCCTTTCTACATCAATAGTAATTTTAAAGTAAAAAAAATCAACATTTACTGCAGTAAAATTATTTGTCAATTATTCATTGCAGTCAATTATCGCTTGGCAAGTAGTAGCATTTCTAAATGGTAGCATGTGCATTTCCTGTATTGTCAGCGTGGCTTTTGGTGGGAAGTTATTGCATTTTTAAAGAGGAAACCAGTCACTTATCTAATTACAATAATTTTGATAAAATCATCATAACTCAGAGCCACAAGCAAATTACCCTATAATTTACAGTGCCCACTTAAATTAGAGTTGAAATAACAGGTCATTAAAAATCTTTTACTATCAATAATAAACTGACATGCCTTGTAATCATTTATTAAAAGTACTGGAAATGTTTGAATTAATTTAATAAGGAGTAGATATAAAGAAAAGAACCAGAGAAATGGTGTGTTCCACCTTTATTAAATACCACTGGTACAGTATCTTCTGATGCAGTGGCCAGAATTATATCAAGCATTGTTCCCCTTGATGGGGTAGTTTGACACCAGTATTTTTTTCAATTTAATATACTTTATTAAAAGTATAACAACAAGCATACAAATCAGCCAGCAACAACTGACACATTACAAGTAACAGGAAGTAGAATACCAGCATACAAAGCAGCAAACATGATCAGGACAGTAATCAGATACAAAAAAACAATAATAACAAACATACCGACATCAGGATTTTTTAATACTTGAAGTGCACTGACATTATTTCAATCCATATCAAGCACATTTGAAAGTAAACTGGTGCATGTTAAAATGTACTGAATTATGACTTATAGAGCTGTGTGTGGAATTCCTGGTCATTTACCTTTACACAGTTTGTGAATTGTGGGCAACAATGTCCATGTATTTCTGGATTTTGCAAAGATTTTTCTGCAATGTAATACTTGCTGGAGCTTCATATTTGCAAATCCTCTGATGTCACAGGGGAGACTTTAAAAACATTACTTGGAATTCAACATATAATTTAGATCATTCCAGTAGTTACCTTTCTGATATTTTTATTACTAAGGACATTTGCATGATAATAGGACTCTATCACTTGATATATGCTGTTACTGCTTATTAAAGTGGCATCATTGTCCACTGCTTCTGCTATCATAATAACTTCTACAGCAACCAGTTGTGATGTCAAATGAGAGGATTTATTATCACTGTTAGACGTGCAGCCAAAGCCAATGAAGATCCAGTAACAGAGATCTTGGGCTGGATTCTCAGAACACTTTGAATGTGCAAAAATGTGCAAGTCCCCAAAATTTGCACAGGTGCAGAAAAAAAGGGTAATTGTGTGCATTATGTATACAAAATGGACATAGCTGCAAACAAAATAGGGTTCAATGTTATATGGGCGAGTGAAAAACAGTGAGGCTGAAATCGATGAAGGCAAAAGAGCATGGCCACATAGGGCAAGGGGTTCAACATAGCAATAGCTGAAATGGCAACAACAATGTAAGAGTGGCTTTCACTTTGCCCCCCCATACCCCCCCTTACTAAAATAAACAACTCTGAGGGGGAAGCAACTTGGGTAAGGAAAAAAGCCGTGGGTGGCCATTTCCTCAATTGCCATGTTGTGCCAATCATTCTTTATGTCTGCATTGTTTTCCTTCACTCTTTTCGGCATTGCTGTTTTTGCAATTGCAGTTATCGTGGGATAACAAAAATACCTAGCAGATTGT
Source organism: Neoceratodus forsteri (assembly GCA_016271365.2). Lineage (NCBI taxonomy): Eukaryota > Metazoa > Chordata > Ceratodontiformes > Ceratodontidae > Neoceratodus > Neoceratodus forsteri. The sequence goes on along the minus strand of CM028133.1, from coordinate 407,926,177 downwards.
GGGAAAAACATAGCTGTGCAAGTTCTTGCACAAAAAAAGCCATTGAAAAGTATGGTAGATCTGCTTAAAGGCTATTCTCAGTCACTGTTTTTCCACAGTTGCGGAAAAAACATTGCACACATGCTGCACCAAAGAGAGTGAAGCATAACTCATCCTGAGCTAAAAGCACTGTACAGTGGGGGTCCAGGATCCAAGTAATGGCAAACCTGTGAGCCATATAGTAGTGTCAGATGTTATTCCATAAATAGCACACTGTTCAACTGAAATTCAACACACCACAACCACATGACCCAGTGCAACCCATAAGGGAGCCCAACAGGCAGTAGAAGCAGAGGTGGTAACAGCCAGAACTGTGTGCTACAGAAGCAGGCAAATGAAAAATGTCAGAGGGACACAACCAACAATTACAAAATGCCACTGGGTGCAAGATCCTGTTGGTACAGGTGGTGCTGCTGTGGTCCCAGTTGTGGGACTGGCTGTTGACATCGCTGGGATTGCTGGTCCTGCTGCATCTTTTGCAAGACTGTCAAAGTCTCCTGCTCCAATTAATATGGATCATCTGTTGTTCTGTCTGCTGGGCCTTTCATACTATTTCCACAGCTGTGGATCTGCACATGCACATTTTCTGCATGCGCAGAATTCTGTAATGTGCCTTTTTTGTGATTTTCTGCAGCTGTGGAACTTTGGACTGTAACTCTACCACACTTGCATTTCCACAGTCTTGCAAATCTTTTTTCCACACGTGTGGAATTTTCAACTCTCTTTGTGAATCTAGTCCGTTGTTTTCATGAAACCTTCATAAGCAGAAAAGTAGGAGAGGAAGAGGTTCATATGAATATAAGCGAAACTGTGTATACCTATTGTGTTTTTTTAAGCTATCCTTATGGTGGTGGCTCTATAAGTGTGAAATGCAACTGGTTGCAGAGAGGTCTGGTTGGGGTATAGGGGATTTGCAATAGCAAAATATATACTTTAATTTCTTGTTTGATGGGCAGGACTATAACTCATGGGTGGCAAAGCTACAAGTGAGTTATGAATTGCCTTCCCATCACAAGTATAAATAAACTATGTACGCTGGGTCAGGCCATTTCATATTCAATTTGTACAATGTCAGTTTAGTAGTTACAACTTGCAATATGCTGTTGTAACAGTTTCTCTTTGATTTGAACAGCTAGCTTGAGTGCTGCACAGAAGTAATACAATGCTATCAGTGTAGTGAATGCTAATCACTGATTGGTACATTATTTAATTTATACCTAACCATCAAGATATCAATTGTGACATATCTTACTGAGCTCAGGTCTCCAGCCATGAAGGAGCCCCAGAGTGTACGGTAATTGATTTGTATAGTAAGACAGTGGTCACCATATAAGGGTCACCTTATATGCTCAGTTCAATTGTTATTTTTATTGTTATTGTGATTTCCACCCCAGGAGGGCTTCCTGTACCATCTGCAAGCTGACGCAAGGTTAGCCTGGTTATTAAGGGAAGAAAACCCCACAGATGAATGATTGTGTGTTTGGTTTAACATGAGAGTACTATCTATTGTTTATATGTTTACAAAGAAAAGTCCAGATGGGGGTAAGTGTTATAACTTGAATTGGTATGCAGATTACTCGTGGCTCATAGCCATAAGCACAGAACAAAAGAGAGTACTCCACTGCTTGGGCAAAGGGCAGGACAACAATACCCTCAGAGGAGAAAGGGGAAAAGAGATGAAGAAAGCGAATGAGAGCCATTGTGCAACCAATGTACATAGGAGAATGCAAGGATCTATTAAAGGGCACAGACACACAGGGGTAGAGGAAGGGAAGGAAGCAATCCATATCATAAATACTGCAAAAAAGGCAATCAGTGAGCAGCAATATGTGACTAGAATCTGCTAGAACAACAAAAAATAGTTATGACTGACCTATAACTCCTGAAGGCTACCTTATGGAATGTGAGGGGGGCCTAAATTCACCTATAAAAAGGAAAAAAAGTACTTGCCAGACTTAAGCAACTAACGTCACAGATTGTGTTTCTGCAGGAAACTAAACTAGTAGACAAGGAGGCTAAAAACTAATGAGAGAATGAGTAAGATGGGAGATGCCTAGCCCTGAAGGGACAGCAAAAAAAGGGGCGACAATTCTATGCCATAAGCAACTGAAATGGTCCCTACTGGAACACAAATCGGACACAGAGGGTAGGTGGGTCCTGCCAAAGTGAGTACTCCTAGGGGCCCTATAGTGTTAGCAAACAAACAGTATATGCTCCCAATGAAGACTCTCCCAATTTTTTTTCTGAATTTCTCAGGCCATAGCAGACATGTTATCTGATGACTCCGAGATCTTGGTTGGAGGGGACTGAAACCTGGCCCTAGACCATTTTATGGACCACTCGACGGCCAACCCTGAGCCCCATGTAAGGGCCACTAAGACTCTAAAGAACATGCTACACCTGCACACCCTGCGGGATGCATGGCGGCTCAAATACCTAACTGAGAATGACTTCACCTACCCCTCGGTCGCCAACAGCACAGCTAGTAGGTTGGATTATTGGTTTACATTCAGAAACCTGACCCCCCCCCCCGGTAAGGGATGTCACCATAGCCCCACATACATTTCTGACCATGTACCCCTGACTTTAATCATGACTTTGAGCCCCCCTCTTCATCAGTCAACTAGCTGCAGGCTAGACCCCCATTACTGCAGGATGCAGAATTTATGAAATGGTTGAGTAACAAAAGTAAGAATTATTTTTCAGACAACTCACAAGGATCTACATCCTCAGCAGCAATGTGGAAGGCTTACAAGCTGACTATGCAAGGCAAAATAATCAGTTATGCAGCCCACCACAGGAAACAAAGGGACAGGGAGGCAAGAGGTTTAGAAAAGCATCTAGAAGGGAAAGAAAAGCAGTATAAGTTGATGACAGGGCCTAAGCAGGATCAAGAGCTGGTCTATGAAATAATCTCACTGAGAATAAAGCTGAATGTTCTGGCCAGAAGGAAGGCTGAACTTCAAATCCAAAGAGCTCAACACAAATATTGATCCCAAGGGGAGAAGTCAGGTAAGCTACTGGCCTATCGACTTAAAAAAATTTCAGGCTGAGAAATATATAGCACTGCTATGAAATGGTAAGGGAGAACTCCAAGCCACCCCCAAAGAAATAAACCTAACCATGGAAGAATATTATAAAAAACTATAAGCTCCCATGTAACATGGGACCAACAAAAGTTTTCAGCCTTCCTAACTGGCCTAAAAATTCAAAAGCTCTAAGAGACACAGAAAAATAGGTTGAATACCCCCTTTAGTGCACTGGAACTGACCACCGCTATTGCAACCATGGCATCCCACAAAGCCCCAGGAGGAGATGGCTTCCCGTCAGATTTCTGTAAGATAGTGCAGGAAATTGTGGCCTTTTCTATGCTAAACATGCTGACAGACTCACTGGAAAAGGGAGAACTACCTGGAACAATGCAAGAAGCCATCATTACCGGCCTCCCCAAGCCAGGGAAAGACCCCACCCTACCAGCCAGCTATAGGCTCATCTCATTAATTAATGCAGACATGAAGATCCTAGCAAAGGTATTAGATACCCGCCTGGAGAAGGTTCTCCCTCACTAATCCATCCCTCGTAGGTGGATTTTGTCAAAGACCAGGCAAGTGCAGACCACCTAATAGCACTAGTTAAACTAATACAGAGTGCAAATGCCCTGCCCTCCCCAGCTGTAGCCATCTCGATTGACTTTGAAAAAGCTTTTGACTCCCTGGAATGGGAGTTCCTGCACACTATGCTCCACAGATGCTATTTTGGGGAGGATATTAGGGTCTGGGTTAAGGTACTATAGAAGGGCCCCACTCCAAGAATTCCTATGAATAATACAATGTCAGAGTCCTTTCCCTTGCACAGAGGGACCAGGCAGGGCTTCCCACTCTCCCTAGTGCTGTTCGTGTTGTCAATTGAGGCCCTATCTAGTGCACTGAATGAACATCCACATATATCAGGTCTGTACATAGGGGCAACTTTGTCCAGCACAATGATGTACGCTGATGATTGTCTAATCCTCACTAAGAATATGGAAGTGCGTGCACCACACATCCTTAATCTACTGAATTCCTTTGCAGACATATCAGGGTTATGCATAAATACAGATAAAACAGAAGTACTCCCCTGAATGACTTGACCACACTGGAGATAGCCTCCAAAGTTGACCTAGGGTGGGCGGGGAAGGGAATAAAGTACCTAGGGGTCAGGTTAACCCATAAGAAGGGTAAATTAGCCAACCAAAACTTTGCACCCCTAATCAATAGCCTGCAGGCAAATCTGGACAGGTGGAAACACTTTAACCTAACTATGCCAGGAAAAATTGCAGTGATTAAACTGATGCTGGCTCCAAGGTTTTTCTACCTGCTGACCCTCATCCAGTTAGAAATACCTAAAAAATGGTTCCAGAAATTAGACTCTATAATTGGAAAATTCCTATGAGGAGTAACCATCCCCAGGTACAGCAGGGCTAAGCTAAGAGCACCATCATACAGGGGAGGGTGAGGTCTCCCCCATTTTCAGTAGTATGCATAAGCTTTTTCAATTGCAAACACTTGCAAAATGTTTCAACATTTAGGACCGGATAAACCAGCATGGCTAGGCATAGAAACCGAGGTGCTTAAGGGCCCAAATATAACCACTTACATAAGTGCCACTCTGCCTCAGCCTTCAAAGGGATGACTGACAATAGTAGCAGCACACAAGGCCTGGCAGAAGGTAGGCCAAACCACTAGATCATGTCAAGACCTAGGAGGGTACACCACTATATGGAACAACCCACAGTGGCTCATAGATAACTAACCCGTAAACTGGGAGGAATGGAGAAGTGAGGGAATTACCTGGCTAAGAGACACTCAGAGGCTAGGAGTTAAACTCTGGACTCATTTGGTTCCCTCAAAGAGCGCTACCATCTCCCAAAGAAAGATTTTTGGAAATATCTACAACTAAGGCACTTATGCCAGGACAACCTTAAAACAGGATGCCCATTTCCTAGATGTAAGGCACAAATTAAAGGAACAGAGCAGAAACTCCACCTGAGTCTCTGGGACAAGCAAACCAAAGGACTGGATGGGATAGTTTACAAAACAATGAGGGATAGCACCCTGATCCCTCTCTACAGGCCAAACACAGATGGCAAAAAGCCCTGAATCTGAACACAACTGATGAACAATGGAAATACTGCTGGGGACTCACCCACAAAGCCTGTAGTGACACTCACAGCACTCTCATACAAAACAAAGTCATGCACCTACGGTACCACACTCCAACACATCTAAAATCCATGGGTTTGTCCCAAGGAGACCAATACTGGAGATACGGTGCAAAGGGGCTGACCAAATACACATCCTCTGGCACTGTCTTTCTCTCAGACCCCTATGGGCCAAGGTCACTGCATGCTGCTCAGAAATACTGGATAATCAGATCTCTAGTTCCCCAGCACTGCTGCTGTTGGGGCTAGGGATGCAAGATCTTAAAATCCCAGCACAGCATAAAATGTGGCTGATGCAGGCCACTGTGGAGGTAAAGAGGCTCATCCTTAGAAGGTGGCGATCCAGAGAGTTCCCAACCTTTAGAGAATGGCTGATGGCCATGGAAAAGCTAACCACCTTTATTAAGCTGTCACACTATGCTGCTGAAAGCATCAAGGCATATCAAGAGAGGTGGGTCCCTTTTATCTGCTTTGTAGCAAGCCAACACAGTAATGCAGGGACCCAAAAAAGAAAGGACTTGCTGAAACCCCACTGAATAAACAAATTAAACAAAATAACTGAGTAGCACCCACCCACACTGATACCAGCCAGTCTGGAAATTGAAACCTTCTGGAGCACCAGAAAGCTGGTTAGCAAAGGAATACAGCCCCACCCCCGGCCAGGTGCCCACATTTGCTATGAATAACTTCACATATACATATGACTTCTAGCCTGGTTAAGTGAACAAGAACCGGCCTAGTGTACGATAATGACAGGTTGTTAGTACTGTACCAAAATAAATGCATCTCAACTCATTACATGTAACTTAGAACCTGTGTAAAAGTGTACATAGCCTTCTGACTGTATACTGTTGTACCAAGATGTTCTGTTCATTGTTTGTAACTTTCTGATTCTCAATAAAAAAAAGAACAATGTGAAAGCACTGTGTTGATGCACTTTAACACATATCATTATATGAAAGCTCTATCAAACTGATGCGGCCATTTTAACCTGACTGAATAATGCACAACAGGATGTGTGTCATGCTAGGATAATGTCACATCTTGGGTGGCTGGACACAAGGCTGCAGGTCAGTTGGGTCCAATGCCCAAGAAGTGACATTATACCAGCACAACACACACCCTGGAGTGCATTATTCCTATTATACTATGACTCATTTGTAAAACTTAAAAAAAAAGGATTAAAAAGTGTAACTTAAAACAAAACGTTACTGATTTTTGAATGGGTAGGTATACTTACATAAAAAGTAGTGCTGATTTATTTTGGCCAGTAGGTGGACCTGCTGTGGTGTAACTGTGTCTGTGTCACCTCTACCCACACCAACCTCCCTCTCTGTAATTCTATTTAGTGTCTCTGTGTCATGTCCCCTTTCTCTAAGGTGCTATTCTGTCCCCCCACCCCTACCCACATACACACATAGTATCTGCAGCTTTGTTTGTGCTGTATCTTTTTTCCATCGCATTTGGGGAGAAGAGCAGAAAAAACGAGAAGTGGATAACATACCACCCCACCACCACCATACCACACACTGTATTTTGCTGTCTGCTTCTTCTGGCATACACTGCACGACCGGGAGAAGTTCAGAAGCAAACTGGAGCTGCCATCTAGAGCAGCCTGCTTCTCCCAGTACACACAGTGTGACCAGGAGAAGTTCTTCACAAACAGATTGAAGCTGCCATCTGGAGCAGCCAGTGCCATGGTTCCCATTGTGTGCTGTTGAAAAAGATATGCTCACATAGTTGATTCTGTGCCATAATTGAAGCCGATTGCAGGGATGGCTTCTTTACAGTTTTTGTTTAGGGGGGTGTTTAACTTTCCACTTTTATTTCCTTGACACAACATTTCAGCAGTTAAGGTAAGGAGCAGATGAGCATGGTTAATGAAGCCAGCAGCCTAGCAGAAACTTCTGTGAAAGTGGTTGGATGACAGTGTGTGAAGCCGATCGCAATGACAGCTTTCTTTTGTTTTCATTTCTTTAAATTTAAAAGTGTGGAAGTACCACAATTAATGTGTTTAACTGTTATGTGGGACACATTACGTCACTTTGTTGTGGTTTTGTGTTGAATTTGTGAAACTGGGAGGGAGGGATTTTTGTTATAAAAAATCTGAAGTCCTGGCACATTGCATATAGTGCCCATGTCAAGTGTGGGATGCTTGGACATGGCATGTGCAGTGATTTGTTTTACATTTGATACAATCTGTGTGAAGGGCCTAGATTTGTGATGTTATGCTGGGATGACATCTTGGGTCCAGCCCCAGACTTGCCAGAGGCCAGCATTCTTTCTTGCCATTGTATAATATGGTTTATATGCACCAGTATGTGTCAAAACAGACTGATATAGAAAAATTATGAGATGGTAGTATGCCACAACAGTTTGTCACACATTTACTGTATATATGAAACCTGTATCAGTCTGTCATGATCATGCTTACCTAACTGACAGCTTTAATTAAAAAATATAAATTCAGGTCCTAGCCTACAGACTGGCAATGTTTGTCACAAAATTCTAAAGTGATGTAACTGCATCACAGAGAGTGTATATTTCCCTTGAGTAACCCCATAATCTTCCTATGCCTTCACAGGCTTTGTGATTGAGCTCAAGCATTGGATTCATTTTGAGCCCATATTCAGCCATGTGAGAGGCACAGCTATATAGCTAAGCTTTACCATCTGTTTCATTTTGGATCCAGGGGACCAAAACCTCCTCAAATTACCAAACAATTTATGATTGCTTAATTAAAATATGCAGCACAAATTATTCATCTGCAGCAATATTGCTTTCTCTTTTTTCATTTTTTTTACTCAAAGCCATTTTTCATAGCCAGCCTAGTTGCACTACACTGGCAACCCAGTTTCAGACTGGTCACTGTCACTGGTCACTCAGCTGGCAGAGAGAAAATCAAGTGTCCCAAGCATACTGCTCCTCCATTAAGATGGGAGAACAATAAGTCTTGCTACTTAACTACCCCCCTAGTGGAGGGCAGGTGACAGCACAGTGCGTGCACATCAAACAGGCAGCGCTGAATGCCTATAATGCACACATGTACATTATTTCATGCTGGCACCTTCAGATGATTAAACCCCTAGACTGCTGGAATGCTACTGGCACCCCCAACAGTTCCACACATGTTGGACAGAGCAGGCCACCCGCAACATCTGTAGTCCTGAGTAAGTGGGGTTTAACCTGTAAATCCCTGAAAATGTTGATGATGAGGCTGGGGGATACCAAGGGGGGGGGGGAGACTGGGGCCAGAAAACAAAGCTGTAAATGAAAAAAAAATTTTTTTTGTCAAAGTCTTTGTGTTTTTTTCTAAAAGCATTTAAATCATCAATGTGTTAATTTTCTTTATGGTACTTATTCATGCTGTATAGTGAAATAAAATACTTGCTACCAATAATTTAATCACTTTCTTCTAATCATACAACCAAGCAAATGCAGGATAACATTGGTTGACTAAGAATTGGATATTGCAAACACAATTGGCAGAATTATTTTTTTCATCTCCACTAAACCACAGCAAAAAAAGAAATTTTAGTAACATTTACATAGTTACTGATGGTACAGTAGTCCTTTACTGTAATGAATGGTTTCAGAGCCATGATGAACGTTCATTATAGTAAGTCTTTCATTACAATGAGGGACGCTGTCAGAGTGCTGGTGTAATACAATAATCTCTCTCTCACCTGCTTACCTGACTGTGACCCAGTGTTATGAAGCTTTTCTGCCCCCCCAGCTGCACAGTCCTTTAACTAACTGTTGGCTGACTCTTAGCTTTATGTGGGTTTGTAAGTTTTCCAAAGTGCTTACAGTGCTACTGCTCGTCAGACAAAGCACTGACTTCCTGGTTCTATCACTGCGTCTCCATGTCAACATTGTAAAATCAACCTGTAAGTGTCGTAACTAAAGAAATAAATAAGAAATAAAGAAAGAAATCAGTAAAGCTAGACAAATGACAGGCTTGTATGAAGCTGGTAGAAAGCTAACAGTTGGGGGAGTGTGCTGTTGGAGAAGTGTTACTGAGCTGCAGTCCGGGTAGCAGGCAGGAGAACAGAAAATCAGTCTTCTGGTTTGCACCTATTCTCTGTTGCGGACAGGTACTGTACTGCTCTTTACTGGGGTGGGGAGTATGGTCTCTATTTATTTAAAAAAAATTATTAATTAAAGTTGTAAGGCTACTAGTGAATTTATGCAGATCAACTGAACAGTGCAGGCCAGCAGTGACAGGGCAGCTATATCAAGAACAGCTGATTGCTGTCAGGAGACTTTCATGCTATTAGTAATAGCTAAGGATTTGTTATACTGAGGTTCGGTATACCGTGGGAGCACTGTTTAGACTTTGGGCCCTATGCATAAATGCCTCGTGCTGCATATTCACATGTAGAGAAAGACTCTATTAAACCAATGGTCTCCAAAAAGTTCACATGATCATTCTATAGTGTTCAATTGGGCATGGATTTTCAAAGCTCTGGGTGCAGCACTTATAGCAGTTATACTTCCACGTTGTAGCTCTGCGAATATGCCAGAATGTTTGCAGACAAATTTCACACATTCTGATGTGTTTAGGACACTGTGCTCAATTTATGGCTGAAAATGATGTATAAGTAAATATTTGATGCATACAGTGGCAGGTATGTCATTTTTGGTGCGCAACTTGTGGCACTTGTGACAAGGTTGCACATACCACAAGTGAGGGCAAATTGTACTGCACTGGCTGAAAATGCAGCCAAACCCTTTTCTATGTACACTTGTCAAGCATGTCAACACATTGGTATCAGTCTGAACTGCGAGAAGGCTTTTGGGGGTGCACCTCTCCTCCACTTATAACAGCTTCAGAGTACTGAGGATCCTCCCTAATTCCACCCACTCTCTGCCTTTCTCCTTTTTTTCCCCCTTGAAGTCCTTTCCCAATCACAAGGCTGTAAATTGCAAGGTAGTGTGTTTTCATGTGCAACTCGTATTTTTGTTTCCTTGCGCATGGGCAAGAAACATCTTGTGGTAGAACAACATTTGAGGGGTGTGTCAGGGATGGGTCCAATGCAGAGCACTCTACAGTGGGCTCGTCCCTAACAGATCAATGAGAACGCAACCAGACTGTGACACTAGTCACTGTTTTACAGCTGGAAGTTGTTCTCTAGTTGAAAGAAATGAAGAGCACCAGTGAGAGCGCTTCATTTCCTTCATTTACATAGTGCTGTTGGCTCATCCCGGCATTCAGTTAAACCTTCCTGCTCCCTTCCTCTGCATGCTGTCCACCCCACACCCTCCATTTCCTGTTCCAACATCAAGTTAAACCCTCCTGTTGCCTCCCTCTGCCCGTTGTCCGCCCCACACCCTCCACTCCTCGTTGCCTTCCGCATTCTGTCCCTGGTCCTTGCTCCTCTGACCCCCCCCCCCCGATCCTGAGCAACAGAGTGCAGAATGCATTTCATGTGGTCAGACCATATCCTTGATCCTGGTACATGTTCCCTCCCGACGCTGTGCTATGATTGTGCTGATGAGTACTTGAGACTGGGAGAGATTTCCTCCCCCCTTCCTGATGTCGATGCATAGTGCATCCTGCCCATGTCCCTGATCCTGGGTCATCATCCATTGCTGATCCTCTGTGTCATTGATGAGTACTTGAATCCAGGAGAGATTCCCACCCCCTCCTGGTGTCGATGCATGGTGCATCCTGTCCATGTCCTCGATCCCGGGACATCATCCATTGCTGATCCTGAGTGCCACCAAAGAGTACTTTAGACCAGGAGAAATTTCCTCCCCCCCTTCCTGGTGTTGATGCACGGCACATCCTGTCTGTCTCCCTGATCCTGGGACATCATCCTGCTGATCCTGAGTGCCACAGTGAAAGGCATAGTGAGCAACACAGAAAGCCAGAGAGAGAGAGAGAGAGTGTGCTGTAATGTTATGCAACCAGGGCAAGAGGGTGCACTGCAGCCGAGAGAGAGAGAGAGAGAGAGAGAGAGAGAGATGGGGGTATGGTAAGTGTAAGAGAGTGGCACAGCAGGTCAGCGCAGCACAAGAGAAGTGAGGCTAGGCTGTGATGGTGAACAGATGTGGGGCAGGCTTGCTGGGCTATGGAGTACGGAGAGCACAGTGAGAGACAGTCAGGAAAAACTAGTTCCGATGCAGAAAGAGAGAGAGAGAGAGAGAGAGAAAACAGTGTTGTCCTTCACAGCTACAGAAACATGTCACCACTATATTTGGGGGGTGACAGACAGAGGGAGGGAAAGAGAGAGAGAGAGAGAGAGAGAGGAGGCAGAGACAGAACTGAACACAGACATTGTTGTCCTCTGTGCTGCAGTCCTGACCTGTGCAGTCCTGACCTGTTGTGTTTGTGTTTCTCTGTCAGCCTCTGTCATGTCTGTTTGTCTGTCTGTCTCTCTTTCTCTCTCTCATTCCCTCTCGCACTATCTCTCTCCCTGTCTGATGAAAGTGTGTTGCAGGGGTCTCAGACCATATTATGCACAAGGAATGTCACAGATCATGTCACTACTATATCTGTGACAATTCTTGTTTCATAACAGCAAGGAAATGTACATATTTTCGCAGGGACTACTTTGCCAGGTGGCAGGATACAGTAACTTGTTTGGTGTGGAAAAAGGAGAAAAAAACCTTTTTTTGGGTTGTCTCCTGTGATTGACATAACCCATGTTATAAGTGCAATAACCCATTCCAGGGTGTGGGTTTATAAGAATTATTACATGCCTGGGGTGCAGTGAGGATACTTGGCCTGCGGCCTTGTGTCTCACAGTGCTCCCCAGGCATGCATTACATACCTATAAACTCACACCCTGTCATGGGTTATTGCTTACTTAGTTTCCCATTCCCAGCCTGCCACAAGCCAGTGGCAGCCCATAGCATCAGCAGCACTATGTCACGGGGTTGTGCACTGCTCACTGCCGTGCCTGCTGTTTTGATTGGTGCCAAGCACCATTTCTCACAGTTGGTGCTGAATGAGTCTCTGATGGAGAGCAGAGAATAGCAGACTGATCACTGGACAAGTGGAGAGGATGGTCGGGCTGCAGATTACATTTGTCGGCGTTGGTTGCCTTGGTTTTGTTTTGGTCAAGCCATTGAGGTGATCGCAATGTGTGTGATTTGTGTGGGCCGTGATGGAGTGACTACAGCCTGCCCAGGCATCAGTACCATTTGGTTCAGTGGTTTGCAGCAGCAACAAACAAATTTACAGCACCCGCATCGGGTTGTCGTTGACGAGTCAGTGGGACTCTGTGCACTGCCATCTGAAAACAAGTTTGTCTCGGTAATTCATTTTATTATACAATTAATTTCGGACTTTCTGGACTGATATGGGTTATCAAAATATACTGGCTGCCCCTCATATTTACTGTTGTACTTATAATTAAACTTTTTTTTTTTTTTATGGTGCATCCTCTTTGGGATAGGCAGCTGCAGGCTTGCTGCCTCTGATGTGAACATTTAATTTCTTTACTACAGTACCACTATTAGCTATGTTAGCCCTCTACTCTTAAAAAACACAAAGATCTCAGGGAGGGATCTATTCCACTTGCAAACAAATACACTAGCCAATGGAATAAACAGTTCCAAGATCACTCACTAGGGAACACATTTTTCTATTTCTTTTAATTGTATACTTCAGACCAAACCTAATATAGCCAACGTTTTGTGATCTTGTCACTTCAGGGTAGCTTATTTTAAAAACAGTACAGTAAAAGGTACATACTGTATACTGTACATCGAGAAACATAACATTCTATCAATATTTTATCAATTCTTTATATATCATTACCATCCCATGACTTAGGAGTAGATTGTTCAAATATTGTCTTACAGGGTTGCTATTGATAAAAAACTGATAACTTAGAAAATGGTTTTGTTTTATTATCACATGATATTATGTTTGTTGTACACCAGTTTAGATGCAGTCTGCAAGTGCCAGAAGCAGTACATATGTTTGATGTGGGAGCATTGTGACCATGGCTAATGAGGTATACAATATATAAAAAGCAGAGGAAATTCATATACATTGAGAATTTCTTTTAGCTTCACGTTACTTAAGGTAGCAATTTAGATTTGTTATTGTAGATTGCACCACTTTAAGGTAGATTTAAAAGCTGTATAAAGTTAACACCGATGTTAAACTTCTGGCCAAGATCTTGGCCAGTAGGTTAGGATCTCTTATGCCCCTCATGGTAAGTAAAGAACAAATCAGTTTTATGGCAGGTCAGTCCTCAGGGGACCACATGCGGAAGTTATTGCACCTCCTCTCGGTAGCCAGTGGCTCAGAACTACCCATGGTTCTGGTGTCACTGGACGCCGAGAAGACTTTTGATAGGGTGTCATGGGACTTCTTTTTCGCCACTATGTCGTGGTTTGGACTCCCAGAGGACTTCCTTCAGTGGATCAGGTTACTATATTTCTCCCCGTCAGCCCAAATTCGGTGCAATGGGGTCCACTCTGAAGTTTTCCCGCTCCATAGAGGTACTCAACAGGGATGTCCCCTTTGCCCTCTTTTATTTAACTTATATTTAGAACCCCTTATTCGGCATTTGGTAGCCTCTCCAGGTATTCGAGGGATTCTAGTCGGAGGCCGAAGATATACTCTCTCTGCATATGCGGATGATCGTTTGTTGCATTTGGAAGACCCGCGGGACAGTCTACCAGTGCTTCTAGACCAGGTTGGGGTCTTTTCCAAGGTCTCCTACTACAAGCTCAACCTCACTAAAACTAAAGTATTTCCCTTGAATAATCGGGTCTCCAGAGGGGAGGTGACTGACTTTGCTCTGTTGTGGGAGTCGAAATCCCTTTTATATTTGGGAATCCATGTGACAAGGGATATGGCCTCCATGTTGAAATCCAACCTTTCAGACCTATTGACTAAAATTAAAGCTGACCTGGATAGATGGGGTGCTTTTCCCTTATTGCAGTGGGGTAGGGTCTCCACAGTGAAAATGAATGTGCTCCTCCGTATCCTATACCCAGTGGTCATGATGGGCTGTTTTCTCCCTAAGAGATGGTTCATTAAGCTACAATCAATGCTGAATACATTTATATGGCAGGGTAAGAAGGTCAGGAGGTCTTACTTTAAATTAACTGCCCCGAGGGAGCAGGTGGTCTGGTGGTTCCTTCCTTTTTCCTGTATTATTGTGCCCATCATTTGAGTAAACTTGCCCACTGGGCACAGGAACCACAGGCCCTAGACCCACTTGACTACTCGCCAGAGTGGTTGGAAATAGAGCAGTACCTTGCAACTCAGCAAAGGTACACTGTCCAGGCTTTCCTATATGTGACCCCTAGGGGTGTTCCCAGGCCCCTTAGACCTACCCCATTGGGATGGTCTATCAAAGTGCTACACCAATTGCAAGTGGAGATGGCCACTAACTGGCATGTTTCCCTAGATCAACCCATTCTGGGCAACCCACATTTTAAAATTGGGTATCGGCCCATCCCACTGTCCTTCCAGCCTAACCTGAGGGAGAAGAAAGCTGTGGACATGTACGATAATAGAGAAATAATCTCCTTTTCTGCTTTCCAAGACAGATTCAGTGTACAGGCTAGTGGTATTTTTCAATATGTGCAGCTTAAAGAAGCTGTCATCTCCCACATAGGTAAAACCCTGAGACCCGAGGTGGTAAAAATAGACTTGCCCTCTATTCTGATACTAGCTAGACAACCCTATGCTATTTCTTTAGTCTATAATAAATTACAAGCATTACAGAGCAATCTGCCTCAAGGGGTTTGTTACTACTGGACCCAGGAGCTGCCACTAGACACAGAAGTAGACTTCTGGAGGAAACTGTGGCGTAACTCTTATATTTTCATTAAGCAGGATAGATTGCGTCTAGTTCAGTTTAATATCATGCACAACTTATATTTTACCCCTTTTACGTTTCACACCTTGGGGCGGCTCTCTTCCCCTGCTTGCACCAGATGTGGAGGGGAGTTGGGTACTTTGTTTCATATGTTGTGGACATGCCTGAAAGTGCAAGCTTTCTGGCAGACAATTAGATGGTCTTTGGATCCCTTCTTGGGGCTAGACCCATTATTTACCCCAGAAGTTTGCCTACTGAACTCCTTTCCTCAGGGCACACCCAAGGTCAGGAAAGGCCATATGGTCCTGGTTGCAATAATTGCAAAGTTGATTATACAGTATTACGGCACTGGATAGATAGTGTCTCCCCTCCTGTACTGGAATGGCATAAAGAAATTTTGCTGGCCATGCAGTTGGAGAAGCACATTTGCCTGATATGCAATAGATATGCAACCTTCCAGAGCAGATGGGGTGCGCTAGATGCTCTGTTAGTGGATTGGAAGATCTAACAGACCTGATTATAGACTATTGAGTGATTATTTGTTAGAGTGGTGTGCGAGCAACACTTGGCTTGGGGAGGGGGAGTTTAGGGAGGACTAGACGTAAGGGGGAGGGATGGAAGGGAGAGAAGAGGAAGGGTAGCAGGGGGGATGGGTGGACTGCCTCGGAGTTACCTAATGTATGCTGTTTATTGCTTTAATGACATCCCCCCGGGGGATTATGTGTTGTGTATTGTAATTTTATTTGAAAATAATAAAGTTTATTGAATTAAAAAAACTGTATAAAGAAAAATAAATTGATTTCAGACAAGGTTAGTCGAAATGAAACTTACTCAACCATGGTTCCATGTCATCACAGTGACAGGAAATTTGCCGATGGTCAGCACAGCGATGGTACAATGCTGACAATTGGTATTGTGCCGTCAATGTAAAAGGTGTTTTTTCAGGGGGCTTTGCCCCCTGCACCGCCCATGCAGGGGGGCTCTGCCACCCGCACACCATGCACAATATATTATTAACTCCTAGTCAGATTTGGTTCAGGGGAGTGATGAACTGCCCAGAGACAGCAGCATTGGGAAACCAGCAGACCATCACAGCAATCTGTTGATTTTGTCACTGTAATGGTCTTCACTGTTTTCGCATTGCTGTTGCAACATTATCCCCTCAATTATATATGAGGCCCAACATAGTTTCATTGTGTATATTTTATTACAGTTAAAAAAACGTTAAACCTGATATCAGGAGGTATGTATTGGTCTACCATGTTAGAAATTAGAGAGGGTTATATTTTATATGTCAGTGGCACTGTTTTGCCCTTGACTTACCAAGGATATCAATAACAGAAGGATTAAGTCTATATTTTAGCAATCTGTTCATAAGTTATGAGGCGGTACTATGCTCTAGGTACATAAAAATTAGTCCAGTCACTACAAATGCTTTAAGAAAAAAAAATGTCAATAAAGGGCAGGAGTAGAATAATCAGAGACTAAAGGCTCAATTAACAAATCCCTAGGCACCCATAAGTGAGTGCATATGAAGGACTGGGATAAGAAGAACCCCGTCTACATGGGTGTAGAGGCCTCTACACAATGGCAAAGACAGATGGCCCTGCCCCATATATTAGTGGCTTCACACACTATTTGGTGCTCAGTAATTATTTTTGACCCTCCTCTGATATTCTAGTCCCCTTTTCTTCTATCCCAGGGGCACCAGACTGGCTGTCCTGCTCTATTGTACAGAAAGTACTAGTGACAGGCAGTTGCAAACTCCATGCATGCCTATAGTGGCACTTAAGAGCAGCAGGCACTCCTTTTCCAGTCAAAATCATCTACACTGAAATCCCTGTGTATCAGCATAAAGATCTCTTCATTCTGGTGACTCACTGGCTGTAACGGCCAGGCACTTGCAACATAATCCCCTACAGTAGAGAATGGAGGCATACATGCATATATAAAAAAAAATGTTCTTTAGTTTTAAAACTAATATTCAAGTGTACCACTAAATTATGCTTTTTTTTACCATTACCTTTGCCCTGAGCTCTCACTCACAACATTTTGTATGAAACAGTAAGATGCCATTTTACCCTCAGCACAGTTTTCAACCTGGTATGTTACATATCCCATGCAAGGAAACATTTGGCATTGACAAATGCGTGTTTCTTCTAATTAATGCTTAAAACCTTACCACTGCTTTTTGTTCCACATATGCGTTACTGTTTACTTCTTTCATATGTGCTGCAGTTTACTTCTTTCATATGTGCTGTTGCTTATTTTTTATGTTTGCTTGCACGCATGTGCAAGAAACATAGTGCCATCATCCAAGTTTTCGGAGGTGTGTCAGCCATCTTCCAATTCAGGCAGTCTGTTTCCAGGCGTGGCCGCAGTCATCCAATGCCTGCTCGAGCTGTCTATGACAGCTCCAAAATGCAGAGTACAGTTGAAGGGGAGCTACACTTCAGTGAGCAGTGATAAGATATCACCTGCTCATCGCGTCTCCCTACACACCACAGCGCCGCTACTGCGTGCTGCCCCCCCCGCGCACACTGTATAGCCGGGGTGCCTAATCCCCATCAGCTGTGCTGCGATCCCCCAAAGTTTTCCTGACATGCCACGCTGGGTGCCCACCCCAGCGTGGCAACTCATTGTATAGCCCATGGGGGTGCCCAATCCCCCATCGGCTCCACTGTCCTCCACCCCCAGAGTACAGGGTGCCACGCTGGGAGCCCACCCCAGCATGGCAACAGATGCTATAGCCGTGAGTGCCCAATCCCCCATCGACTCCACGCCCCCAACCAGCTATTCTTGTGCCACGCTGGGAGCCCACCCCAGCGTGGCAAACGCCCGTGTCACTATTAAAAAAAAAAAACTGCAAAATAAAAACTGTCCCTCAGCGCTTCTCCCTGCCCCTCCCACAACCCGCACCACCCACTCGCACCCTGCCTCCCCACCTCCCTTCACCCCATACTTACCTCTGGACCTCGGCGCGATGATCTTGGTGGACGGGAACACGGCTGCACTCTTCAAAAGCCGACCACGAACTGAGGAATGCCAGTAAGCTGTATAATGGGATAGATAGGGTTTTTCAACTTTGCTGCATATTTCAGGCATTTTTTAATTTTTGCACAAATTTTCAACATAGGGTTTTGGACCCCTTCTCATGAATACTATCACTGTCATGGCGTTATTCGGACCCAAAGGGTGATTTCACAGTCACTGCATGAAATCACCTTTGGGACTGATTAATGAAACGACACTGCCAGTGTTCTTTGTAGATGGGCCTCAAGAAGCCTATTTTGAAAAATTTGCTGAAAATTCCAAAATGACTGTTTTACGAGCGTTGCTATGCAGATCCCACGCACCCATAAGTTCATGAATTTTCAATATTTTCACTCCAGATTTTCAACATTGCCATTTTACCACACCTCCTTATGAGCAGTATAGCTGTCATTTTTCACATCTTGCCTAAATATTGTTTCCGCCCATGTAGTGCACAATGGCGCTGTCTGTGTGCGAAATCAATGTCGGACACATTAAGAAAATCACAGTGATACTGTTCATGAGCAGAGGTCTGAAATGGCTATGTTGAAAATTTGAAAAATCCCTAAAATGACTGTTTCAGCGTGCGGCGCAGTTCCTACGCGACGCATAAGTTTGCAAATTTTCAATATTTTCAATCCAGATTTTCAACATTGTCATTTTATTACACTTCCTTATGAACAGTACAGCTGTCATTTGTCACATCTTGCCCAAACATGTTTCTGCCCATGTAATGGTACAATGGCGCAGTCGATTGTCTTGAAATCAATGTATGGGACACAGTAAGAAAATCACAGTGACACTGTTCATGAGCAGAGGTATTAAAATGGCTATGTTGAAAATTTGGTGAAAAAGTTCCTAAAAATGACTGTTTTACGAGCGCGCGTTGCGCAGTTCCTACGCACGCTCGTAAGTTTGCGAATTTTCAATATTTTCACTCCAGATTTTCAACATTGCCATTTTATTATACTTCCTTATGAACAGTACAGCTGCCATTTTTCACGTCACCTAAAATGTGTTTTCGCACATGTAGCGCACAATGGTGCAGTCGGTGTGCAAAAGCAATGTTTGGGACAGATTAAGAAAATCACAGTGACACTGTTCATGAGCAGAGGTCTTAAAATGGCTATGTTGAAAATTTGATGACAAAAGTCCATAAAATGACTGTGTTATGAGTGAGCATTGCGCAGTTTCCACGCACCCTCTTAAGTTCATGACTTTGTAATATTTTCAGTCCAGATTTTCACCAGTGGCATTTATCCACACTTCCTTATGAACAGTACAGCTGTCATTTTTCACAACATGGCTGAAATGTGTTTTTCACACTTTCAGTGCAAAGATGCATGGTCGCTGTGGGAAATCATTGTTCGGGACAGATACAAAAAATCACAGTGACATTGTTCATGATCGGAGGTCCCAAAATGCCTGTGTTGACAATCTGTTGTAAAAAATCCCAAAACTAATTACATTACGGGTGTGCATTGCACAGTTTCTATGCACACTAGTGACTTCACCAGTTTTTTTAATATTTTTACTGCAGATTTGCAACATTGCCATTTTTTACATCTCCCCATGAACAGTACAGCTGTCATTTTTTTACATCCTTTTCAGAATGTTTTTGTACCTGTGGTGCTAAAAGCTGTAGTCGCTGTGCATAAGCAGCTTTCGGCTAACAAACTGATATTGCCACTGTTCATGAGGTGGGGGTCACAAAAAAACCATGTTGAAAATTTGGAGTGAAAATACCAACGAATGCCTGAGGTATTAGGGTTTCCAACCATAACGCCCAACCCTGTAGAGAATGACAAGCATCACAGGTGTGACTTGGGATTCTTGCCTGTAATGCTCATATCATTCCACACCCTGCAGCCAGTGAGAGGCATCGAGGTATGCCTTGACTCTTCTCGGCCCCAAAGTTCACCCCATTCTCTATACCGCACCCATATCAGCCCATTTCCTGATGGAATGGGGCGATAAGGGCCAAAGACCCCAAGGCACACCGTAACACTTGTCAGTGTCTGCAGGGTGGGGTGTGGTGAAATGGCGTGGCCGTTATCCCTGATGACCCAAAGGCACACCCCAATGCCAGTCACTCTCTGCAGGGTGGTGGTGGGGTTGGCTTCAGTTCAATACTTCACTGCCATTCCTATTACGCAGCTCTGTAACTTCTACACGACCACTGCCAATGCCAGCAAGCAAACATTCGGCATTGACAAATGCTTATTTCATATGTGCTGCTGTTTAATACTTTTTTATCAGGGAATGGCAGAATTGTTGCACAGCCCATATAATTTTCATACCCATGATGCAGTGCTTGCAACTCATGGAATTAACGTATTCTCACTCTGTGCTATAAAAACAACTAAAACAAATGTTCTAACATGTTCCTACATGTATTGATCAGTATAGGTAAAGAGCTGTGTTACTCTGCTTACCTGTATTCTTTTTTTTTTTTAATTCAAGTTTATTAGATTTCCCAACAAAAACCAGCCCATCGGCACAGTGGTTGGATTTTCACATGCGACGCCGGTGACCCTTGTTCAGGAACAGAACAGGGTCGCTGGAGGGCAGGCCGAGGGAGAAGGATAGAGCATCCTAAGGACTGCTCTCCTTCTCTGGAGGGAGGGTGGGGAAGTGCCCGGAGCATCGATGACCCTGGTGGAGGCCGGGAGTCACACAGCCACTGGCACTAGCACGCACAGGAGGCAGGGCGGATGCCGGACATCATTGCATGACCCTGCCTCCCCCAGAAAAACAGAAAATGGACAGCTGCCAGCTGCCTTCAGTGAAACCCTCCACAGCTTCAATCAGCCCCTCAGGCTAGCCCTCCGACCTATCCCAAAGACTGCGGCATGTAGGAGAAATGCCATAGCCCCACCATGGGGGGAAGCCACGGGCTATCGGAGGACTTATGGCTGATTTGTGGGGAGGAAGTCTGTGGCCCGTGACTGGGCCGAAAGTAATGGGTGGCCGGTGGCTTAGGGAGGAAAATAATAAAATAAAAATAAAAAGATTTTCCAAAATACAGGCCATGACATAATACAGGTAACACCGCAAAACACATGAACTACTGTATATTAACATAGACCTGCCCCCTCTCACCTCCACTCCCTCCCACCCTCCTCCCAGCTTGGCAGTACATAAGGCAATTCAAAATTACTCCAATATTAATAACTCAGAAAGTGCCTCTATGAGGTAGGAACAGACCACATCCCTCTAGAAAATAGAGGGCAAGCAAAGAGAGGGTCTATGCCCTAGTTGGAATTTGAAATCTAATCTTGCAGCTTCCTATCAACCCCACAATTGGAGCAGCTAGAGGGCATGAAATCCTTGCCAGAGATTATTATATCTAGACATTGAGCTCCAAAGACTTGCTCTCATTTGCTCTACCCTAAGATTAAAGAGAAGTTCCTGTAGCCATTCCATATAGGAAATGGCAGATCCATCTACCCAATGTCGAAGAACCAGTTTCTTCAGAGTTAAAGATATGAGGGCCATATGATACCTACAAGCCCTGACAGGGATTCGGGAGAACTCCCCCAAGAGACAAACAACTGGGGTAAGTGAGTCATCCGGCCCAAGCAAGGGATCAGCTTTATCCTTAATCTGACTCCATAACTTCTGAATCTCCAAACAATCCCAGAAAATATGTCTAAGTGAGCCCTCATCCTGCTGACACCTGTTACAGAGAATATCAGAGGATCTACCCACTTTATACAATTTAGTCGGAGTCCAGTACATATCATTTAGGATCTGATACTGAGTAAGCCTCAGTCTATCTTGCAAGAGATACTCAAAGGTAGCCTTCCAGATACCTTTCCATCTCATTGCAAGATCAGGATAACGCAAAGCCCAGACTTTGGGAACCTCAATCTTAGAGTCCAAAGTAAGGCCTCTTAAAAGAGAGTATATTAGTGAAATAGCATGTGGCTGACCACTCAAGGTCACCAGTAAATCAAACTCTTTTCTATAATCAAGGCTCTGCACTCATTCTAGAGGAAGATGCACCAAGGCGTGGCGGAGTTGGTAAACCTTGAAAATCTGGTTCTGCCTCAGACCGAGCTTAAGCATGATCCCTTTAGTGTCCATGCATTTACACTCTAAGAAAAAGTCCTTAACCTTGACCCCACTGAGACTGGAGAGCCAGTTCTGAGGTATGGTGTGGGAACCCAGTTTAAGATTAGGATTATCCAGGACTGGTTGATTGGCGTCTCTGGTATGTTTATAACACAGGAAAGCACACAGCTGAGCATGCACTTAAGTGAGAGGGCTGCTTACCTGTATTCTGAACACTAACATTAAAACATTTTGGTTATTACAACATAAATAAACATGGCCTAGCACATATGCCTCTAGCCTTGACAGTAAATTAAATATGTTTGTTTGCAAAGCATGTGAATACATTGGTATCAATCTGAACTGGCAGAGTCCTTTTGGGGGTGTGCCCCTTTTTCAACTATCACAGTATGTGAATACTGAATTTCCTCCCCAGTTTGATCCACTTTCTGCCTTTTTTCTAATTTTCCCTTGGAAGTTCTTGACCAATCACAATGCTATGAATGAACCTCTTTATTTCCCAAGCATGATAATATCACTATCATAACTCATGTTATTATTTTGTTTATTCTAACTGCTGAGCTATCTATGCCAAAAACTATACAGTAAATACAAGCAAGCAAACATCTTGTGTTGGCCACTTTCTTCAGTTCCTTTATGTCCAGAGGCTCACATCTCTTACCCTGAATTTCCTGCTTTGCCTCCTGCTGCCCAGGATGCGGCCTCCACTAGTGCCAAGCCCCCCACCCCACCTCCCAGAGATGGATACATTTCAGGTGGTAACACGACGAGGAACTACTAGGAAGAAGAAAATGGATAAGAGCCCCAGGAATAAGAGCCCCATCCCAGTGCAGAATAAATATGATGTTTTACCTCCTGAAGATGGAGATCTTGGTATTGAATCAGATACTGCATCTTTTAACTCTTCCCAAATTGATTGGGGTTCAGAGGGGAACTTTCTACAAAGGAACCTGACCCTCACCCTAAATCTAGGCAGATGGGAACCAGAGCATAGGTACGGAAAACTTGTGGATGATTTGCTCTGACTTGCTCTGAAGTCTTCTTCTCTTTATCATGTTGCTGTAGCCTCTCTGAATGCTAACAACATCCAATCAGAGCAGAAAAGGATGGCAACCTATCCACAGTTTGACTGTTATTGTCCTGACATTGTGTTTTTCCAAGATACAAGGTTACATTCAACAACTGAAGTTCTTTCCGCTAGCTCTGCATGGTTAAAAGGGGATAGCTTTTGGTCTATGGGGGATGATGTCTGTAGTGGGGTAGGGTTATGTTTCAATAATGGGGACATTAAGGTGATACACCAGGTAGTTGTGGTTCCAGGAAGGGCTCTTTTGTTAGACATTCAACTACATGATACAGCATTTTGTTGCATAAATGTGTATGCCCCTCAATCAGAAAAAGCTAGGGTAGATTTGTTTCATGCATTACAACCTTTCCTTTTTACTGCTGGATATGTCCTGTTGGGGAGAGATTTTAATTGCAGTAGATACAAGACTGATAGGGGGTCCTGAACGGATAAAGTTTTCTGTGATGTTTCTTGTTTAAATACCCTGTTGACAAACAGCATTTTAATTGATGCTCTTGACCGACCTGGTATTGTCCCACCTAAAACATATATTCAGGATACATATGCTACCAGAATCAATTATTTATTTCTAAACACTTAGATATCATTACATCACACGTTTCTATGGTACCCTCTTCAGACCATGCTCTACTACATCTAACAGTGTCCAACAATGATAAAATGGGGAAGGGGCCAGGATACTGGAGGATGAATCTTACCCCACTTACTATTCCTTGTGTTTATGATCACTTTTCAGGGCTTCTCCATGCTAGAAAATCTGTTAGATTCCTGTATGATGACCCTCCGTCTTGGTGGGAGGACACAAAATGGGATATCAGGTTTTATTTTCAAAAGATTGGGAAACGTATTGGTAAACATAAAGCTGATTAATATTTACTCTATAAAGCTGAATTTCAATCCCTTCTGTCTGAACAACACCAGTCTCATTTAGATCTTTCTGATCAGATTGCTGTAGTCAAAGATAAAATGATTGATATCCAATACAATCGTTACAAATCACTAGATGCCAAACAGCATTTTAGGACACAGGGAAAACAGGATTTCACTAATCCTTTTCAGTATGGTATGCCGCAACAACATAAGAAATCTCTTCCGGCAGTTATGATAGTAGATGGTAGGTTGGTTACACATAGATCTGACATTTTTTCTGAACTGGATTCCCATTTTAGACATATGTTTCGCTCCCCCACAAGATTCAGGTGTGAACAACCATTGGCTTGAGAGTTGTGATTTACCATGTTTATCTCCTTCCCAGAAAACTCTATTGCTGCAACCTATTACAGGAAAATAACTTTTACATGTCATTAATTCTATGAGAATGGGTTCGACCCCAGGTCCTGATGGTATCCCATATGAAGTCTATAAATATATTGCAAATTTTTTGCTGGATGATTTGGTCATTTTTTTTAATATTATGTTGGAGGCTGATAATCTACCCTCTAGTATGTGGGAGGGTTTGGTGATTCTGTTTCATAAATCTGGAGATCAATCCTTATTTACAAACTGGAGACCCATATCACTGCTTAATGCCAATCTTAAAATTCTGTCCAAATTGTTGGCAAATAGACTAGCCTTAGTGGCTGGGGATCTCATATACACCTCTCAAACCTGTAGTATTCCAGGGAGGTCTATTTATGATAATCTGATTACCCTTAGAGAAATTTGGGAAAAGGACAACTGGGTGAATTGTCTGGTTTTCTTTTGGCCTTGGATCAGAGTAAGGCTTTCAATAACGTTCTCCATTGTTATCATTGGAAATGTTTAGAATTCTATGGGATTCCCCATAAATTTATTGGATGGCTACAAATGAGCTATAAATCTACCATCATTAAGCCATATTGTAGTGGCTGGATTGGAAAACAGTTACCAGTTAAGAGAGGTCTGCGGCAGGGCTGTCCTCTTAGCCCACTCCTGTATATTTTTTCTTTTGACCCTTTGATCCGCAGAATTAATCAAGAGAAGTATATAACAGGATTGCCTTTTTCCAGCATAGATCCTGAAATCAGAACTATTGTTCATGCAGACGACCTTTGTCTTCTCTTGGTGGATGTTCCCTCCTGTACAAAGGCTAGACACATTTTGTCAAAATTTTCACTGAGCACAGATTCTATGGTGAATCTTCATAAGAGTAAATGTTTACCCATAGGTATTGATCCACCTCAGGTGGAACACATTATTGGTATTCCAGTTTTCACAGAATCTTGTAGCATTCTTGATGTGACCTTTGGACCAGGAGATATGGCCCTGTTGAACTGGCAATTGAAACTTCAATTAACACATTCCAAGGTAGCTTCTTGGAATAAATGGAAAATGACAGAGCTTAAATGAGTATATATGGTGAAAACCTTTTTACTTTCCTTGTTTCTACATATTACTGTTATATACTCCCTCCCTAAACAATTAGAAATGAAATTATATAGTCATTTCTTTTCTTGTATTTGGGGTAGTCAGTCATACCCAGTAAAATGGGAGATTTTATTTTTAGATACAACCAAAGGGGGTCTTAAAATGGTTAATCCTGTAATTTTTTTCTTTACCATATTCACGAATTTCAATCTATGCCCTATTGTATTAAGTAAGGATAAACTGTGGATACCATGGGTTCATGATAGCATAGATTCTATCTTACTGGTTTGGCCTTTACATGGAGAGAATCCCAAACAGAGATCTCATAGGGTCCTCCCTGCTCATTTTCTTCCGTGTTTTGGAAAAATAAAATTGTAGCTTTTGACAAAAGACCATTTCATATCTCTTCCAAGGAAGGTGTTGTATACTCACATTATGGAAAGATTCTATTTTGAAACCCACTTTTTTTTTCTAGACCTAGTCCAGTTAGAGATAGCATAGGGAAAATGCTGACCTGTTCTCATTTGCCCCTTTGATGTGGGACATCACCTGGTTGTCCGTTCATGAGAAATTAAATGTAAAAGGAAACTTAAAACATAAAGGAATTGAGGACCAGTATTGTCTTAGAAACTCTTGTATTGCTACTATTGAAACTATGGATCATTTATTTTTTACTTGCCCTTTTATTTGTGCCTTTTGACTTCTGATGCGTCAAAAATGGGACAACTCGCCCTTTCAGGTTCTGACTCATGACATTTTCTTTTGGGGTATTTTTCCTGGGACGAGTAACATCCAGACACTGTGGGTCATGTTGACATGTTTTAAATATTACATATGGATTGTGAGATGTAGATTATCTCATCAACAAATTAACTTTACTGAATTACCTGTTGTTTCATATGATAAAATCAACCATTATTCGGATAAAATCTCAAGAAGCTTCTTTATTTTCTGTCCAGGTATTTCAGAAATTATGGGGGAGTATCTTTTGGATCCCCTGAGCCATGGCAGATACCAAGAGCCCAGAGATCAAGTGCTGCCTTGAATTAACATAATGAGCATGGTCTGTGATACTCCTATAATTTGAGTAGCCCTTGTTTCCATCCTGGTGGGTATGTATTGTTATGTGTTCATAACATTCTGAAGAATTCTTGACCAGGTAGATTACTACAGACTCCCCTACTCTTTTAGTGTGGGGGGGCTGTGTTTAAAATTTACTATTCAGCTTTTGGGGGTTCAAATGAGCAATTTTAGTGTGCATCTGCTGAAATACTTATTTCTGTTTTCTTTCATGAGATTCTGTGTGATGAAACACTGATTTGTCTGTATTTTACTTTGAGATATACGGTAATAATTTCCCTACCTTTTAGTAGGGAGAGGATGGGGGTTTTGTACCGATAAAGGTTATGTATATTTGATACTTATGTATGATGTAATACTTATATATGTTTTTTTGATTTCTTTTATTATGATTTGGTATGATATAATACTTTTTTTTTGTCTATTTTGTTTTGAAGTTTTGAATAATAAATCCCCCTACTCTTTTAGTGGGGGTGGGGTATTAGTTTTATGATTTAATTTTTGGGTTCTAAAAATTTAGTTGGAAGCAGACTTGACAGTGTTATTAATGTAATATGTATTTGAGTTCTCTTATTTTATGAATTGTATCTTATCTTGTGTGAAATTAACACTGTTTATTATTATTTGTTGTTGAAGTTATAATTAAAAAATTCCCCTACTCTTCTGGTAGGGGGAACCCATGTCTGAGTGAGGAGGCTAACGGGAATCAGTTCTGGGAGGTGAACAGAGAGGATAGATGCTGGAGAGGCTGGGGATCAGGTCTCCTCCCCACCTCAGAAATGCTAGAGACCAACCCAACAGAAAAGATTACTAGAGTGGAGGAGACGTGTTTGCAAAAAGAAGAGAAAATGGAATGTTCCAGTGGCAGTAAAGGAGACATAAATGCACCAGTAGAAACTGGCAATGCTGACAAGCATGCAGAAGAAACAAGGGAGTTGTATGCTAAATTGCAAGAAAAGGAACAAATAAATGATGATATACAGCATTTGTCTGTTTTTTTAGGAAGAGACAGGGGAGTAGTTTTTTACACTGGGCAGCCTTGAGGGGGAGTAAATGCGAGAGGGGAGGGAAGGGTGAGGCAACTGCAATGTAGGGGGTTGGCTGCACATTCAAGCAGACTTGATAGACCATGAGGTCTGTTTCTGCTGGCAGATTCATACGTTCATATGTTCGTATGTTACAGATGTGGGGGCAAAGGACATCGTAGCAATGTTTGTGGGAAAATTAAATGTGGGGTGTGTGCTACATTGGGTCACCATAGTGGGATATGTAAAAATCCCATGAGCTATAACCTTTGTAAAGAAAAGGGTCATACATTTTGTAATTGTCCATGGACATCACATAACAGCCCAGATCCTGTGGAGAAGGCTGAACAAGATTTATATTTGACCCTTGCACAAAAAGAAAGAAATTTAAAGTACAACCAACTTGTAATTGAGGACAACCAGCAGGAGCCAGATATAGGAGTAAAAGGAAGGCTGTGGATAATGCACATATGGATCCTCCCCCTCCCCATATGAGAAACAGGGAATACAAAATGGAGCAAAACAAGGGAATAAAGGGAGAAAATCAGAGAAAAACATGATGGAGGGGGTGGACATTGCAGCCATTGTGGAAACGTGGGCCACCCAGTACCAGGACTGGGATATGATGATCCTGGGATTCAGGTTATTCAGAAAGGATAGGGCTTAGGGGAATGGGAGGAGGGTGGCAATCTATGTAAGGAAGGGGATAAAGTGCGAAAGGGAGCAAGGGGAGGAGGGGAAACATACATAGAAACATAGAATTTGATGGCAGATAAGGACCGCTTGGCCCACCCAGTCTGCCCATTTCCCTACCTAATGGATAAGATGCAGATCCTAGTTAACCAGCAGCCAACTTCTTTCTACCCCCACCCCCTAGAATTGCCTTATGGCTGTCCCATGCATGCTTGAATTCAATCACTGTTTTTGACTCCACAACCTCCTCCGGAAGGCCATTCCATGCATCCACAACCATCTCTGTGAAAAATACTTCCTTACATTACCTCCGAGCCACCCCCCTCTATCTTCAAATGTGCCCCCTTGTTCTTGCACACCCCTTTTTTTGAAAGATGCTACCCTCTTGGACTTTGTTGATTCCCTTGAGGTACTTGAAAGTTTTTATCATGTCCCCCCTCTCCTTCTTTCCTCGAGGCTATACATATTAAGCTCCTTTAGTCTCTCTTCATATGTCTTCCAGTGCAGACCCTGCACCATTTTAGTTGCCCTCCTCTGGACAGCTTCCATCTTGTCTATGTCCTTGCAGAGACTGGGTCTCCAGAACTGCACACAGTACTCCAGATGGGGTCTCACCAGCTGTCTGTACAGAGAGATAACAACTTCCTGTTTTCTACTGGTGATGCCTCTCCCTATGCATCCCAGTATCCCCCAACCCTCCTTACTGCCCTCTCACATTGCTCGCCCACCTTTAAGTCATCTGATATGACTACCCCCAGGTCCCTTTCCATTTTTGTTGTTGCTAGTATCTCACCCCCCATTGTGTACTCTTCCCCTGGGTTTTTGTTTCCCAGGTGCATTACCTTACACTTCCTAGCATTAAATTTAAGCTGCCATACATTTGACCATTCCTCTAACTTTGCCAAGTCCCTTCTCATCCTTTCCACCCCACCTTGTGCATCAACTCTGTTGCAGATCTTTGTGTCATCTGCAAAGAGACATACTTTTCCTTCCAGTCCCTCTGCAATGTCACTTACAAAGACATTGAAGAGGACCGGTCCTAATACTGAACCCTGTGGCACCCCACTAGTAACCCCCTTTCTTCAGAGTGGACTCCATTTACTATTACCCTCTGTGTCCTATTCTCCACAGAGGGTAATAGTAAATGGAGGACATAAGCACTATGGATGCAGTTCCAAGAAGCAAAGAATAGGATACTGAGGATGGGCGTGTGTACAGGTCACCAGCTCAAGAGAGTGACCTGGATAGGGAATTAGCTGAACAATCTAGGAAGGTCTGCAGGAAGAGGAGCACAGTGGTGGGGGACTTCAACTTACCGGGAGTGGAGTGGGGCACCCCATCCACCACGAATGCAAAGGAGTGGGTCCTGTTAGAAGCATTTCAAGACAGCTTCCTGACACAGCTGGTCCAGGGTCCAACTCGGTTAGAAAGGACTCTGGACCTTGTACTGGATAATGGGGGAAACTCTAAGGAATCTGGAAGTGGAGGAACCACTAGCTGAGAGTGACCACTATTTGGTGTGGTTCACGCTCAACATGGGGAGGGAAACAGGGGGCACGGGGGTACAAGGGTGACTGAGTTCAGAGGGATGGACTTAAAAAAGATGGGGGAAATTTTTGGCAGGCACCTGGCAGGTATGCGACCACACATGGATACAGACCAGAAATGAGACACCATAAAGGAAGGGCTGGCAGAGGCTATGGAATCTTGCACTAGGAAGAAAAGCAAAAAGGGAAGGGCAAAGAAACCCAGTTGGTTGACACAGGAGGTTATAGAATGGGTGAGGGCCAAGAGGGCAGCATTTTGAAAGTACAGGAAATCGGGGAGAGGTCAAGATAAGGATACATAAATGGAGAAGTCCAGGGAGGTTACCAGACTGGTCAGGAGGCCAAGGCATCCAGGGAGCTGAGACTGCCACAGGGAATCAAAAGTGGAGAAGAAGACTTCTTCCGCTACATCAGAGAGAGAGAAGAAGGAGCAAGGATCAGCTGGTGAGGATTAAGAAGGACAGGGGTGGGTAGAGAAAGGGGCAGAGCATGCAGAGGCACTGGAAGAATACTTCTGCTCTGTATTCATGCAGGAGAAGGGAGGAAGATACCCCAGGTGAGAGGGGTTGGGGGAAGATGACAGATGTAGGGATTACAGAGAGCAGGGTACTAAATGGGTTGAGGGCATTAAGGGTGGACAAAGCACCTGGATCTGATGGCATTCACCTAGGATACTAAGCGAGTTAGCAGAGGTCCTGGTGGGGCCACTGGCTGACCTGTTCAATACCTCCCTGGAAATGGGATTTGTAACACGGGACTGGAGAATGGCCCATATGGTGCCCATCCACAAAAGTGGCCCAAACAATGAACCAGGAAACTGTAGCCCAGTGAGCCTCACATTGATCATGAGAAAGCTCATGGAGACCATCCTAAAATAGATGCTAGTGAGCTTCTTGGAGGAAAATGGTCTCCAGGATGGTCAACAGCATGGGTTTGTAGTGGGCAGATCCTGCCAGACAAACCTTGTAGAGTACTATGACTGGGTGATGTGGGAACTGGACAAGGGCCATGCAGTGGATGTCCTGCATTTAGACTTCAGCAAGGCCTTTGTTTCAGTGCCACATGGGAGGTTGGGGGGGAAACTGGAATATGTGGGGGCAGGACCAAAATGGTGAAATGGATCACAAACTGGCTAAAGGGAAGGCAGAAAAGAGTGAGGGGGCCTCTCGTCACTGAGAGCAGTGATGAGCGTGGTACCATGGGGATCGGTACTGGGACTGGTGCTGTTTGTGATTTTTATTGCTGATATCTCACATGGGATCCAGAGCAGGATCAGTCTGTTCGCAGATGATACCAAGGTAGGAGCTGTGGTTGATGATGTGGAAGGGTGGAAGGGGGTTGCAGAAGGACCTGACTAAGCTTCCGGAGTGGGCAGAAACATGGCAGTTGGAGTACAGTGCCAAGAAGTGCAAGTTATGCACTTCAGAGCCAGGAACCAGGGGAGGGATTATCACTTGACTGGGGTGCAGTTGGGGAGCTCCACAGAGGAGAAGGGCCTAGGAGTGATAATTATGGGAAGCATGAACTAATCTGCTCAATGCAGGAAGGCAGCAGCAAAAGCCAACAAAATGCTGGGGTGTATTGCAAGAGAGATCTCCTCCAGAAGGAGGGAGGTTATCCTGCCTCTGTATAGGTCATTGGTCAGGCCCCACCTGGAGTACTGCATGCAGTACTGGTGCCCATTCCTGAAAAAGGACATCAGATTGTTGGAGGGGTGCAGCAAAGAGCCACAAAGATGATCCAGGGATTAGAGAACAAGCTCTATGATGACAGGCTGGGAGAGCTGCATATGTATTCACTGGAGGAGAGGAGAGGAAGGATAGTGATGATATAATTGAGACCTTTAATTATCTGAAAGGGATAAACAAGACCAACACAGAATGGATTTTCCAGATGAGCAGGGGGAGGGTCACGAGTGGGCATGGACTGAGATTGGAGGGGGAAGATTCAAGAACGAGATGAGGAGACATTTATTCACTGAAAGAATGGTGGACAAATGGAACACCTTACCAGATGACATAGTGTCCTGTAAGATGGTGAGCAGTTTCAAGAGGGGTTGGGACAGGGGAAGGGATACTGGGAATGGGGGGCTGGGGGGCAGCTGCAAGATGAGGTGCTAGCTGCACATTCAAGCAGACTTGATAGACCAGGAAGCTTGTTTCTGCTGGCAATTTCATATGTTCATATGAAAGAACCAGTGAAAACACAAGAAACCTAGGGAAAAGACATAGAAGACCAGAAGGAAGAAGAATTAAACGCACAGGCAATGCCACCGCAAGTGGCTCTAGTGGGAGAGGATTATCAAATAGTCTTCAGATTTTGGAGAAGTTTAAAGCTACCCAAGACCAAACAAACAAAGATGGATTCTGGCAACATAACTTTGCAAAATAAATATACTGTTTTACAAGAAAAGGATTTGACAGACTTTGAAGGGGAATCGGATACCTCATCTGTAACATCTTCCTAGCCTGAACAATGATCTGAGTATGAATCAAGGGACACTCAGACTTAAAAAAAAAAAAGGAAAGCAAACTTGAAGCATACTTGAAAATGAGTACCTAAAATACAACAAATATAATGGCTACTATCAACTGTATGTGCTGTAACATAAACAGTATAAAAAAATAAGACTAAGAGGGCAGTTACCTTTTCAATTTTAAAAGACTGGGAGGGAAATGTTATTTACTTGCAGGACACAAGGTTGCATACAATAACAGAGGCCAAGCAGAAATGGAAATGAGGCTCTTCACTATGGCCCATTGGAGAAGAAGCTTGCACAGGATTAGGCATGTTATTTATCACTTTAGATGTGCAGGTATTAAAAGTGGTGGATATTAATCCAGGGAGAGCATTAATGGTGGATATTCTTTTTAGGAATACATATTTCAGATTAATTAATTAATATATATAATCCTCAGTCTAAGGCTGCAAGGAGGAACACATTAGTGCAACAGATAGAACCATACCTACACACCTCAAAATGTGTGATATGGGGGGTGATTTTAATTGTGGGTTGACTAAAAGAGATTGGAGCAGGAAAACAGAAATTGTTTTTGTGATACAAATACATCAAGGACAGTTTTAAATAGGTCAGGGTTGGAAGATGCATATAACATAAGACAAAAGACTCCAGTACATATAAAGGGAAAATTTCTGCAAGAAAAGACTTTTGGTTTGTTTCAAAAATGATTAAAATTAATGATGTTACTGTTATACCAATGGAGACATCAGATCACATGGCAATAAAACTAAAGATAGAGGCACATGTAAGCAGGCCTTTCTATGTAGACTCTCTGCTATGTCTAATTCTAATACACAAATCCCTTCACTGAAACCAGGGATAAAAATTCACTCCTCAGCCAGCAGGACACTTCTAAAATGTTGCAAAAATATCCTTCCAAATCCTAGGTCTCAAACCACAGGAATCAAGCAAATTCAGTTGTATTTCACTCCCTCTGGTTATAAAATCACTACACTTTAATGGAATCCTGCAATTCTCTTCTTAATGCCAATAAGCAAAAATAACATTTTCAGTAGAAAGCGTAGCTCACCTTCCTAACAAGTCCCAAACAATAGTATGTCTTACCAGGTTCCCAGTTCCTAAAATGAGTTATAGTTTGTTCTCTGCAGTATAGCAAGTTTCTCAGCCTCAAACAGAAGCAGCCAAGTCTGTCTGCATCTGTCCAGGAAGGGAACCAAGCTCCTAGGTGATAGGTTTAAATGCTTCATTGGCAAGCTTTTAAACTAGCCAAGGGGTGAGGTGCTGATAGGAAGCAGGAAATTTCAAGCCTCCCCCCACAAAACATGGAAGGTAGTAAGGTAAACACTGAGGTATAGAGGTTGACAGAGGGCTGGACAGGGGTAAATGGAGAAATAGACAATGGCAATAAGAGCAGGGATGGGTGAAAAAAGGATAACGCCAACATTAAATGGAGGGCAATGAGTACCAATGCCCATAGTCTGGAAAACAAGCCTCCTGAGCTAGTAGTCCTGATGGAAGAGGAACGCTTGGATATTGTGGCAGTCATGGAAACATGGTACACAGAGAACCATGACTGGGATGTCAACATACCAGGGCACACAATCTACAGAAGGGACAGGGAGGGTAAAAGAGGAGGTGGAGTAGCTCTCTACATAAGGGAAGGGATCAAAACTACAGAAAAAAGCAGTGTCAGTGGCTCAGCAGGTAGCATACTCACCTCTAAGGCTGGGAGATCAGTAGGCTGTGGGTTCTATCCCCACACCAGGCACTTGGATTAATATTCCAATAGTGACACTGTAGTGCAGCATGGGGGGGTGCTACCCTGAGGTGCTGTCTTTCAGATGAGACGTTAAACTGAGATCCCATCTACCTGTTCTGGTGGTAGTTCAGGTGAATGTTAAAGATCCCATGGCACTTCTAAAAGAGCAGGGAATTTCCCGTGCAATGGCCAAATTCCTCCATTCACAAAAATACCACCAACAGCTTAATCTGGTTCAAGGTCAGTTGGCATTCATCTGTATCCCTCCCCAGGTCGTGCCTGAAAATAGGCAGGATTTGTCTAGTGCACTTACCCAGTCAACAAAAACTAAATAAATAAATTAAATAAATAAACTAAAAGGTAAAGGGGGAGGACAAGAGGCACTGTGGATCACCTTGGAGATGGAATGGCATCACAATCCGCACAGGGGTTGTATACAGACCCCCATCTCAAGGGAAGGAAATGGAGAAGAAAATGATAGAAGACATTCTCAAAATGGCTAAAAAAGGGGAGATACTGTTGATGGGGGACCTATATATGCCAGATGTTAACTAGATGACATGTACTGCAGCCACATCCAAGAGTAGGGTCATTCTCGATGCCCTACAGGGGGCATGCTTTAATCAGCTAGCGTTGGAACACACTCGGGAGGGAGCAATATTAGACCTGGTACTTTCAAATGGAGAGAGGATCACAGATTTAGAAGTCAATAGACATCTGGGAACATGTGATTACTGCACAGAGTGCTTCACAATAAGCACAGCCATGGAGTCAAGCCATACAAAAACAAGGATATTGGACTTTAGAAGGGCTGACTTTGGCAAAATGGGTGAATACCTGAGGAATGCACTAGCAAACAGACAGAAAGGAGGGGTGGAAGAACAATGGAGAAAAATCAAAACTGCCATCATGGAGGCAACAAGCCTATGTATGAAACAAATAAAGAAAACAAAGCAGAGTAAAAAAACACTATAGTTCTCAAAAGAGGTGGCAGGGAAGGTTAAAGAGAAAAAGGCTGCATTCGAAAAGTATAAGGAATCACAGAAGGAGCACGACGGGGAACTGTATCAATTAAAGCAGAATGAAGTGGGGAAGGCAGTCAGAATAGCAAAGGCCCAAACTGAGAAAAAGATAGCCAACTCAGTTAAGAAGGGGGATAAAACCTGTTATAGGTACATTAGGGAGCATAGAGAGGTTAAGGGAGGGAGAGCGAAGATTAACAAAAGAGAGGAGGTGGACAGAGGGAGACCATGAAAAGGCAGAGATACTGAATGCATACTTTTGCTCAGTATTCACAAAAGAAGAAGAGAAGGAGTTACCTAAACCAAACAATAGAAGCACTCTGAGTAGGTGGTTGACACCAGTCCATTTACAGAAGAAAGAGTCCTGAAAGAACTCCTAAAACTCAAGGTGGACAAAGCAATGGGGCCTGACAGGATTCACCCAGAATTCTAAAAGAACTAAGGGAGGACCTAGTGACACCACTGACCACACTTTTAACAAATCATGGGAGGATGAGGTGATACCTGAGGACTGGAGGAGAGCAGATGTGATTCTCCTTCACAAAAGTGGGAGCAAGGTAGAAGCAGGAAACTACAGACCTGTTAGTTTGACCTCAGTGGTAGGAAAAATGATGGAAACACTTCTGAAAGAAAGAATTGTTGAGTACCTAGAGGCCAGTGGGGCACAGGACACAAAGCAGCATGGATTCACAGCAGGAAGGTCATGTCAGATGAATCTAATTGAGTTCTTTGACTGGGTGACCAAAGTAATAGACCAGGGAGGGGCTGTGGATATGGCCTACCTAGACTTTAGCAAGGCATTTGACACAGTTCCACACAAAAGATTAATAATCAAGTTATGCAGCCTGGCAGTAGGTCCCAGGGTGGTAGCCTGGGTAGCAAACTGGCTGCACAACAGGACACAGAAGGTAATAGTGAATGGAACTCATTCTGAAGAAAGGACGGTTACTAGTGGAGTACCTCAGGGCTCAATACTGGGCCCAGTCCTCTTTAACGTCTTTATAGGTGACATTGCAGAGGGTCTAGAAGGAAAGGTATGCCTCTTGCAGATGACACAAAGATCTGTAACAGAGTTGATACACAAGGGGAGGGTAGAAAGGATGAGAAGGGACTTGGCAAAGTTGGAGGAATGGTCAGACGTATGGCAACTTAGATTCAATGCAAAGAAGTGCAAAGTAATTCACCTGGGAAACAAAAACCCAGGAGAAGAGTACACAATGGCAGGAGAGGTACTAACAACAACAGTAACAGAAAGGGACCTGGGGTAGTCATATCAGATGACCTAAAGGTGGGTAAGCAATGTGAAAAGTCAGTAAGAAGAGCCGGGGGGCTACTGGGATGCATAGAAG
Source organism: Neoceratodus forsteri (assembly GCA_016271365.2). Classification (NCBI taxonomy): domain Eukaryota; kingdom Metazoa; phylum Chordata; order Ceratodontiformes; family Ceratodontidae; genus Neoceratodus; species Neoceratodus forsteri. The sequence continues at coordinate 407,889,644 of CM028133.1, read as the reverse complement.
GGGCATCACAAGTACAAAAAGGGTAGTGGTTATCCCTCTGTACAGACAGTTGGTGAGACCCCATCTGGAGTACTGCATGCTATTTTGGAGATTCCATCTCCACAAGGACATAGACAGGATGGAAGCAGTCCAGAAGAGGGCAACTAAATGGTGCAGGGTCTGCATCAGAAACCGTATGAAGAGAGACTGAGAGAGCTTTAATATGTATACCGCTGATGAAAGGAGGGACGGGGACATGCTAGAAACTTTCAAGTACCTCAAGGAATCAGCAAAGTCCAGGAGGGTAGCATCTTTCAGAAAAAGAGATGTGCAAGAACAAGGGGGCACAAAGTAAAGATAATGGGGGGACGACTCAAGGGTAATGTGAGGAAATTCTTTTTCACAGAGAGAGTGGTGAACACATGGAACCGCCTTTCTGGGGAGGTTTTGGGGTCTAAAACAGTGGGAGAATTCAAACATGCATGGGACAGACATAAGGCAATTATGAGGGGGTTGCAGGAAGCAGGCTGTTGCTTAACTAGAATCTGCAGCTTATCCAATAGGTAGGGAAATGGGCAGACTGGGTGGGCTAAGTGGCCCTTATCTGCCATCAAAATCTATGTTTCTATTTGAAAATAGGAAGAGGGTATTAGAAAATGAATTTGACTTTGCTTCAGGATGAGGGCACAAAACAGGAGGTATTGGAATTTTTGGATGCAAGAGAGTAAAGTGTCTTCATGATAATTTATTAGAATGGTGGGAAGACACAAAGCAAGATTTGAAGCAGTATATGATCACAGAATCAAAAAGACAGGAGGAGAGAAGGTACAGTAGATACCTGGGAATGAGGGCTAAACTTTTAAGGCTCTTAATCCCAAAAAAAGAAAGTAATACTGATCTGCCTAACCAAATACAGCTAGTAAAACAAAATACGTTTAATTTTCAGTATAATAGGGCAGAATTGCTTATTATGGGAAAAAAAAACAGGACCCAAGGAAATAAGTACCAGGTAAATCCCTATGAAAGTAATAAAGAAAGAATACAGAATAGGGTTATGGTCGAACTTCTAGACAAAAATGGAAATAAGCATATGGAGACAAATGGAATAAAATTAATTGTACAAGAGCATGTAAAAGCTAAATGTCAGGGGAAAATTCAGATGGAGGATAGTAGATTCTTGGATCACATAACAGTTTCAAAAATTCCAGATATAGATAAGCAAATAATGAAAGAAACTGTACAAGAGAGCGAGATAAAAGAAGTTATATGCTCTTTAACAAATAAGACAGCCCCAGAGATAGATGGGATCCCCAATGAGTTCTACAAAATGTTTCAAGAAGAATTATTACCAATGTTAAAAGAGGTGTACAATTATATATATCAGAATGGACAGTAAATCAATCAAAACTTTATTTTTATAGCACCTTTCAAAAGCCAAGGCTCTGTACACTTTAAATACACAAATATAAAAACTAAAAAAAAAATAATACAAATTAGTTAAAAACAATCTGGAAATGCTAATGTAGATAAGTACATTTTTAACATAGATTTAAAACTACTGACGGTCAGGCATTCTCTTAACTGATGAGGCAGAGAATTCCACAGAGTTGGTGCCACAAATGAAAAAGCACGAGAGCAAGAGGTTTTAAAGTGAACCCTGTGAATCTCTAGCAATCCCTCTTCGGTGGAGCAGAAAGGATGTGTGAGGGAGTAGGGAGTCAGGAGGTCTTTCAGGTAGTTGGGTCCCTGTTCATGTAGGGCTTTAAAGGTAAGCAAGCCTATCTTATAGGTGAACCGCCACTGAACCGGCAGCCAGTGCAGTCCGTGCAGCACAGGTGTAATGTGGCTGGTCTAGAAGTGCCAGTCAACAACCTGGCCACAGTGTTCTGTACTAGCTGAAAGTGGTGGATATCAACCCCAGACAGCCCTAGGTAGAGGCTATTGCAGTAGTCAAAACAGGTGGTAATGAAGGCATGGACCAGTGTTGGAAGGTCATCCAGCGGAACCAGGTGTTTCACCCGGGCAATATTCCTCAAGTGGCAGAATGAGGATTTAACCATGACCAACACCTGAGATTTCAGAGTCAGGCAGTCATCAAAAGTAATGCCCAGGTTACGCACCCAATCTGAGGTAATGAGCTGAACACCATCAAGCCATAGGCTCGATGCATGCCCAGCCCCCAAACCAGCCCTCAGATGACCCAGGTCCACTACCAACACCTCAGTCTTATCCAGATTCAGTCTCAGCCAGCTAGTGCTCATCCAGTCTTTGATCTCGGAGAGGCAGTTGTTCAGCACAGAAATTGTATCGACCTGTCTGGGCATAAAGGACATATACAGCTGAGTATCATCTGCATAACAATGAAAACTCAAGCCGTATCACCTAATGATAATGGTTCCAATGATAGGACAGCTGGATAATAGCATGAAATAAGGGATTATGGTGTTTATTCATAAAAAAAGGGGGACAGGGCTGATATTATGAATTGGAGGCTGGTTAGTTTATTGACAGCAGATTATAAAATATTGGCAAAAATAACAACAAAAAGGTTAGCAGTAGTTGCACAAAAAATATTATTAGACACACAAACATGTGCAATACCTGACAGGAATATGAAACAAAATGTAATTTATATTAGGGAAATAGTGGATAAATGAACAAAGATGAAATTAGATGGATTTATATATGCACTGCACCAAGAGACAGCCTACGATGCTGTGCACCATGAATATAATTAGGCAGCTTTGAAACAATATGAGATTCCTGATTAATTTATAAGGTTAATTAAAATGCTATATAATGATGCTCAAGTCCTTCCCATGGTTAATGGGCATATAGGCATTCCAAAGTATGTAAATAAAGGGGTCAGTCAAGGATGCCCCCTGAATCCATTACTATATGTATTATGTTTAGACTCTATGTTAAGATTGGTTGAAATGCAAGAAAACATTAGACCAGTTAAGATAGCAAATGGTGAAAAATTAAAAAATAAATAAATGTGTGTATGCAGATGATTGTATTCAAGTTGTAGCATATATGGAATCGAGAAATCGGGCACAACAGTGCTTTGAAAACCTAAATACTTATACTGGGATTAAAATAAACAAAGTAATGAGTAAAATCCTGGCTGTAGGAAGAGTTCCCATTGATGAGACCAGTACTATACCAGTAACAAAGGGGAATGTTAACATTTTAGGGATAACGTTTGGGCCTAATGATGTAATACAGGAGAACTGGAAAGAAAAATATGAGATTGCATAGGCAAAGATCACAAGATGGAAGTCTTGGTATATGACTATAGGGAAGTGAATTTATTAGCTAAAAACCTTTATAGGTCCTATTTGTTGTACTTATCACATATATTTCCTATCCCATTTGGCATGCAATCAAAAATACTGGGTTTATTTTTTCAACTACTGTGGGGTAGTAGGTTGAACCTGGTTAAGAGAAGTCACACATATAGGCCAAACAAAGGAGGGGGTTGGATATGATACACCCGCTAGTGTTTTTTCAGAGTGTTTTTTTGAAACAAATATTACACCTTTAGTGAAACAGGAAAACACTTATGGCTTCTAGTAGTAGTGCATTCGGGAGAGCAGCTCTTGTTATGATGGGGTACAAAGGTTAAAGGAAAGATGAAGTCAGATGAACTGGAGTATATCATTATATCCCAGCAATACATAATACAGTGGAAATTCCAGATAGACCTATTCCAGATAAAAAGACGGGAAACAGATTTATAAAGAAATAGTGTCTAAAAACTAGTATGAAGAACTGGTATTCAGAGTAGGGACTGAAGTGGACCAGGTATTATTATTAGAAGCAACCTTAGAAAGGAGAATCCTCCAAAAAATGAAAGAAACCATTTGTCATGGGAAACTTAATGTAAGGGATAATCATAACAACAAAACAACTGATGAAAGAATGTATATGAATGAGAAGTGCAGAAGACAGAAACAATGTGGCATTTGCACTTTGAATGTGAGTTTATAAAAACTGTATGGGGAAAGCTGGCAAGAATGTGACAAATAGACTTTTTCAGTGATATGAACTATGACATTTTGATATATGGGCAGCTTGCAAAGCAATGGAGTCAATGGGAAAAAAGTACAATATATGTGATATTAGATTGTCTGAAATGGGCAATATGGCAAGTTAGGTGCCAGAGACTTTTGCAAGGACAAAACCTGACATTGCTAGATTTAATCTTCAAAATTCAAGCTGTACTGGATGCTATCAGTATGAAATGAATACCTTTGAAGAAGAAAAGGGAGATCATTATGGAAAAATGTGCACTGGGTGGGGTGATGGTATATAGATAAAATGTAAACAGAAATTTTGAAAGTACTATAAGTGTGTGTTGTAATATCAATATAAAGATATGATGTACAGTCTGTTTTTGGTTTTCAATAAAAATTCCCCTACTCTTTCCGTAGGGGGGGACATACTGGATGTCGGGCAGGTAGCCAAGATGACTGTCCCGGGAGGTGGAGGTGCTGAATAACAAAATCCCACTAAAGTAGAGAACATGTGTTTTTTGCAAATTCTATGGATATTCCTAAAATTTTGGTGATAGCAGAAGTGATTATGGAAATGAATATATCAGAGGCTCACTTTAACACAGACACTTAATAACATGTTATGGACATCGAGACAACAGAAGCTACACCTGTTGTACCAACAGCTGCACTACTAGATGTAGAACCAAGAGTCCAGAATGATATGTTGTTGGCAGTCAGACAAGAAAGAAGAGCTCTCTTATTACAATTATTGGCTGAGGAAGACACTGCTCTCCAGCTAGCATCTGGATCCCAAGGTATTCAGTCTAAGTCAGCAGTATTTACCGCAAAACCATACATGCATAGTAAACTTCAATGTGCACCTATTATCCCCCAAAACACTGGGAAATTGACAGAAAAGCTACAACTAAGAAAAGGGAGACAAAATCCAGAGGTACAACTACAGAAAGAGGCCCTCGGTCACCTGAAACAGCCCTGCTAGCAGCAGGTTGGATGAGATCTTTAGATGGAGCCAGATGGGAGGCCAGTGCGGTTCCAACTGTAGAATCAATAATATGGGCAGAAAGAAGTGATTTGATCTCTGAAATGCCCCCAGCACAGTCATGGCAAGGCAAGGCAAATTTTATTTAAAAGGCACCCAATTCCTGAGACGCTGAGCACCATACATAAAAACAGACCAGCAAAAAGAAACACATCGATAAATAGCAACAATAATTAAAACTACAGTAATAAACAAATAAAGACTCAATAAATAAACAAAGAAATCAGGGATAAGCAATACAAATAGTCAGAACAGGGCAATATTTACACAACAGGGTCAGGAAAAGCCTGCATAAAAAAGGTAATGGATTTCAAAGGTTTTCCCTACAAAGAGTATAATTCAGAATTCCAACTTGACATGTGAGCTGGCCACGTCAGCAAGAGCAGGAATTATGACAACACCAAATGCCAATGTGGTGGCATCTGCTTCAAAGAAAACTACTGATGTAGGTAAAAAGATTAAGGGCAGGATTCACAAAACTCTGGAATGTCCCGCAGTTGCAGGTAAACCTCATGCACAAGTGGGTTGCCACTTGTGCATCTGCAGGTTACCCACAGCTGTGGGTATTCACAAAGGTGGAGCCAGATTACAGCCAGCTCCTCAGATCATGGCAGCATTTGGGCGCTATTGCCAGGGACAGCAGTGCAGTTGTGGGAGGCTGCTACGGACAGTAGGACCCACCATAACACCCTCCACAACTGCCACGGCTATGAATCAGGCACTCCACAGATGAGGCGATTTCAGAGCGCCACTGGGGTTGTGGAGTGGGACTTAGTCCCAAACCGCATTGTGAATCCTGCCGTAAGTCTACTGAACCAGGTAATGATGTTATAAATAAAGTGGTGCAGCCACTGGTTTTTCAAAGACAATGCCTCAGTATTGCAGATGCAAGGTACAGGCAGAGCTACTTTACATACTCAGCAATCTTAAATAAGTATTAACAAACAAATGGAACTGTTTCCTGCTAATCATAATAAAGATTCCCCTTCAGAAAAGGCTAGGAATGGAGAACGAGGGTCTGGAAAAGAAGGGCACAATCCTATTGTGGAGATGACTACAACTGAAGTGGAGCATATCAATACAGTGCTGTCAAATAATGCAGGCATAGACAGTAACATTGAGCAAAGGGAGACTACAGAAACTCCGATGAGTGTAGGACAAACTTCTGTTACTTGGGCAGATATGGTAGACAGTACTGAAGCTGGGCACTCTAACCCTATCACTCCCACCACTCCTGCTGTTAATATGAATTAAAATGCTTTTATACACATTTCAGTACAATCTCAGGCTGACGTGAGCTTTAACACTCCACAGTTAGTAAAAAGTTTCTAGAAAAAAATTCACAAAATAAAAAATTCCCCATTGTGGTCACCTTTTATGGTGATCCCATTAACAAAACTGACAGATAAAAACATAACAATTCTTTTCAGGAATGAAGAGGTTCACATTTCTGATATTCTGTTCTGGGTTAAGCAAAGAGCTGACATAACAAATAGACTAGTACCCATCCTAGATTCAGAAAATATTTAGACGGGAGGTTGGAAGATCAAAGTCTGGTTACGATCCTCTGAGCATAGAACACAACATTTCCCAAGTAGTTTTTACATAGGGTAGGACTGGGGTTACTCTTTCTTGGTGTCATTACGGGAAGGTCAGGAAGGCCAAACCTCAAAAAGGAGAAACCAGCCTTCCTCAATGCCCCTCACCCCCCCCCCCAAAAAAGGCACACTTCCAGGGGATGATTTTCAGGTGGTTGGGTGTAAGAGATGCGGTATAAGGAGTCAACCAAAACCAAAAATAGCAAAGAAAGATGTCATGGAAACAAGAAACAGTTTTGCAGTATTACAAGGTCAAATTGAGGAAGAAGGTGATTCTAAAGCTTCCTCAGTGGCGTCTTCACAGAAAGATCTTTTGGATTTTGATGGACACCAGTCAGATGCTTACAGAGCAAAGAAAATTACTAGAAAAAAAGGCCATTTGAGACTTAGTGGTGTTGTTTTATTTCTTTTGTGATTCTCATGGCTTCAGGTTTTGCTAATAATATTAAAGTTGTATCTTTTGGTGTGAACAGTATAAGGAATTACAAAAGAAGATTAATCACATTTTCTTCTCTTAGTAACTCTGATGCCCAGGTGATCTTGGTACTGGGATACAAGGCTAAATAAAATGTGGCTATTTATCAGGCACAAAAAAAGCATGACCTTGCAGGCCATCTATATGGTCCATAGGAGATGGCCACTGCTCGGGGGTGGCAATTTTGTTTAAATCTATTAATATCAAAATTCAAAAAGTTATAGATATTGAACCAGGCAGCATGTTTATGTTAGAAGTGATGGAATAAGAACAGTTTATGTGGATAGGGGTAGTTTATGCTCCTCAAACTAAAACCTCACAAATTGCTGTTTTTCATTTAATTTAACCTTACTTGCATACAGCTAGGCAGGTTAATTTGGGTGGGGATATTAACTGTCCATAGGATTTGAAGGATATAACTGGAGCAACTTTAAAAATGTATTGTGACACAAAGTTTTTTTTAAAACAAATGATTAATACTGCTGGATTTCAAGATACATATTGGAAACTACATGCAACAGGAGGACATACGTATCATAGGGAAACTTGTCCTGTTGGATTGACTGTATTTTTGTTTCAAGACAATGGGAAATTTTAGAAGCAAAGGTAGTAGCAGTAGCTACAGTGGATCATTTTGAGGTGCAGGTGAAAGTAGTGGGTCCAAGAAGTTTATGAGTAAGGGGTATTGGTCTCTAAATACTTCTATTTTGGAGACTACAGAGGTTAAAATACAGTGTGAGGAGCTTTTGAAAGCTAGGCTATCAGTAGTCATTTATTCTGAATTTTTAATAGAATGGGTGGAGGATACAACAATGTAAATTTAAAAATTATTTTGACAAAATAGGGAAAACTAAAGGGAAAAATAAATATTTTAAGTTTCATCAACTACAGGCACAATTGTTTCATCTTATAACACTTCAAAATACTGAAAATATATTTTATAAAGGTCAGATAGATTGTCTGAAAAATGAAATAAAGACATGTTTATATAATAGGGCAAAATGGTCAAACAAACCGTAGGAATGCAGGGCACTAAGCAATCTGTGGATATCTTTAAAGGCTGTCATGACTGACTTAAGTATTTACTGAAACTAAAGATAGAGAGGGTAACATACATACATACAGATTTTCACAAAATGTTAACCACAATAACTGATAAGTTGCATATGTGGTTTGGAGATCCCCTGCATGTGGATCAAGTTATTGAAAATTATAGTACTAGTGAAAATATGGAAAAGCAAAGCAGACCTAGTTAAATCACTTTCTTTAGATAAAGTAGAGATAATGATAAAAGCCTTATTGCTAAAAGTAGCTCCTTGGTCCAATGGCCTAAGTGCAGAATTTTATAAACTTTCTCTAGTCTACTAGGCACAATGTTAAAAGATGACTTTAATGACATGTTAGATAATTTAAGATCATCTGATAGCAAGAACCAAGCAATTTTGATATTATTGGGAGGGGTTGCTGCCAATTCCCCGGTGGCTCAAATCCCACACCTCTGGCTCCCCCACTCATCCCCCTGGGACTTAACTCAGGTGATGATCCTCCTGGGATTGCCCCCCAGGGTGGGGCTGCTGAGCAGGTGCACCCCCAACAGAATTCCAAACCAGGTTTCCGTTGGATCTCCTGTTACTGGTGTGCCTCCCTGGCTTGCCCCTCCCCAACCAGGCAGGGCTGCAGAGTTGGACTGATCAAGATGAAACACTACACTCAGTCACCAGCCAAGTGCTGCAGGCTGGTGGATAGAACTAGTGGAGTGGAGTGTCATTCATGAAGCCAGCATTTCTTGATGCTTTTTTTTACTTATGGGAGGCGTGGTATGTAATGATGGGTGCCAAAGCACCAATGTCCAGTATGTCTATCCACAGCTTAGGCTCCAGCAGCTGCTCCACCCTCAGCCTACACCAGAGGTCAGTCATGTGTCAGGCACTCACCTACCTCTCCCCCAAAGAGAAAAGCAGTCCATATGACACTCAATCCTCCCAGCTAGCCCTCTGACTCCTTAGGTCCATTCCCAAACCCAAGACATCGGTCTTGCAAGCAGAAGCCCTACTGATGTGCCAGTTGGACAGCTCTTTTGATATTATTGTACTGAGAAAGGAGATAGACTGGATTTGGGAAATTGGAGATCAACTTCTATTATGAATACTGATATAAAGATTCTTGCAAAAATTATTGGACAAAGGCTGAGTAAAATAAGTAAACTGATAGCACACAATCCAAAATGTGCTATACCAGGGACATCAATGGGGATAATTTGATACAGTTAAGGAAAATGATTGTTAGAGGCCAATTGAATAAATTACAAGGATTCATAATATCACTTGATTAAGAAAAGGTCTTTGATCGAGTTTCACATGATTATTTATTTCAGTCATTAGCTTTTCATGGATTACCTAGGGTATTTATACACTGGATACAATTCTTGTATGGGAATGCTCATTTTCATCCATTGATTAATGGCACAGTGGGCAAAAGGATTGATATAGCTAGGGGAGTCAGACAGGGCTTCTCTCTAAGTGTGTTGTTGAATGTGTTTTGTATCAATATTTTAATTTGAAAGGTAGGTCAGTCACAGAAGGTCCACAGTATTTCTGTTAGTCCCAATACACCACAGTTAAAACGTATTGCTTATTTTGATGATATATGTTTATTTGTGGATAATTGCAATCATGTCAGGTGACAATGTCATTGGTACAACAATATACTCAGGTGTCTGGGGCCAGGATAAAAATAAGTAAAAGTAAAGCTTTCCACTTTGGCCATTCTAAAGATCTCAGATTAAAACATATAATTAATATTCCAGTTGTAGAATCAGAAATAAAAAATTGGGGTATAACATTTGGTAATTTCAATATGGATATGGTGAACTGGGAAGAAAAAGTCATGGAAGGTGAAAGGAAAGTAAACATATGGAAATCTATGCAGATAACTAAGCAGAAAATATATATTTAATAAAAATGCTGTTAATACCAATATTCTTGAATCTTTATTATGTATTCTTCCTCCCCCACAAACACTAGAAACAAGACACAAAGGAGACCCACAGGAGGGAGGCATGGGATCCCACAGGGGAAGGAAGGAAACAACTCCTGGTGGGGGACTCCATTTTTAGGAAGGTAGAACTAGGGGAGGAAGGGGAGAGGGAGGTAAGGTGCCTGCCTAGTGCCATGGCTTGGAGGGACAGGGATAGAATCCTCAGGATCACTGGAGCAGCTGCACAGGGGAAGGAGCTGGATGTCATTGTCCACCTAGGAACAAATGACCTGGCTAAGAAAGGGATCAGAGCAGTACAGGAAGAGTTTGTGGAGTTGGGGAGGGGCGTTAGACAACTAGCACACACGGTAACCTTCTCGGAGGTGCCACCTGTCTATGGCATGGGTGAGGCTAGGGTACTTCACACCATGGAATTCAATCAGTGGCTGAAGAACTGGTGCAGAGCTCAGGGATTTGGCTTCATTGGGGACTGGGGGTCCACCTGGAGGGATGCAGGCCTATACTGGTGTGATGGTCTGCATCTGTCCAGGAAGGGAACCAGGATCCTAGGTGATAGATTCAAATGCTTCATTGGCAAGCATTTAAACTAGCCAAAGGGGGAGGCACTGGAAAGGAGTGGAGAAATCCTAGCTCTCCCCCAAAATATCAGGGTAGTAAGTGAAGTAAACACCAGGATAGAGATGTCACTAGGGAGAAGGGCAGGGGGTAAATGGAGAAAATGACATATACAACAAGGACAGGGATGGGGCAAAAAGGGGTAAGGCCATCAAGAAATGGAGAGTAATGAGTACCAATGCCCATAGTCTGGGCAACAAGCTCCCTGAACTAGTGGCCTTGATGGAAGAGGGATGCCTGGATATCGCAGCAGTCACAGAAACATGATACACAGAGAACCATGGCTGGGATGTTAACATACCAGGGTACACAACCTACAGGAGAGTCAATGAGGGGAGAAGAGAGTGAGGAGTAGCTCTCTATGTAAGAGAAGGGATAAAAGCAACTGAACAAAAGAGTAAACAGGGAGGAGAGGAGGCACTATGGGTCACCTTAGAGATTGGAAATGGCACCACAATCCGCACAGGGGTTGTATATAGACCCCCATGTCAGGGGAAGGGAATGGACAAGGATATGATAGAAGGCATACTTAGGATGGCAGAGAAAGGGGAGATACTGTTGAGGGGGGACCTTAACATGCCAGATGTTAACTGGAGCACCTTTGCAGCAGCCACATCCAAAAGCAGGGCCATTCTTGATGCCCTTCAGGTGGCATGCCTCAAATAGCTAGTTTTGGAACCCACTCGTGAGGTAGCAATCTTAGACCTCATACTCTCAAATGGGGACAGTGAGAGGATCTCAGATCTAGAAGTGGGTAGCCATTTGGGAACAAGTGACCATCAAACTGTGTGGTTCATGATAAACTCTGCTACAGAGTCAATCCATACAAAAGTGAGGGTTCTGGACTTCAGGAGGGCTGACTTTGTCAAGATGGGAGAGTGCCTTAGAAAAGCACTAGCAAACAGGTTAGAAGGAGGGGTGAAGCAACAATGGGCAACTATCAAAACTGCCATCACAGAGGCAACAAGCCTTTGTGTGAAGCAAATAAACAAATCAAAATGAAAGAAAAATTCACTATGGTTCTCAAAAGAGGTGGCGGTGAAGGTTAGGGAGAAAAAGACAGCATGTAGGAAGTATAAGAAAACACAGAAGGAGCAGGACAGAGAACTGTACCAGTTAAGGCAGAAGGAAGCAGGGAGGGTAGTCAGAATAGCAAAGGCCCAAACTGAGGAAAAGATAGCCAACTCAGTTAAGAAGGGGGATAAAGTATTTTATAGGTACATCAGGGATCGCAGAAAGACAAACGGAGGGAGGGACAGTGAGGCTGAATAGAATGGATGGTGGGTGGACAGAGTGGGACAGTGAAAAAGCAGGGATACTGAATGAATACTTCTGCTCAGTATTCACAAAAGAGGAGGAGGGGGAGGTGCCTAATCCGATTAACAGAAGCACTCTGGATAAGGGGATCGATCCCAGTCCTTTCACAGAAGAAAGGGTTCTGAAAGAACTCCTAACACTGAAGGTGGAGAAAGCAATGGGGCCTGATGGAATTCACCCCAGAATTCTAAAAGAATTAAGGATAGAACTAGTGACACCACTGACTTCCCTTTTTAACAAATCATGGGAGGATGGTGTGGTACCTGAGGACTGGAGGAAGGCAGATGTGATACCCCTTCACAAAAGCGGGAGCAAAACAGAGGCAGGAAACTACAGACCTGTCAGTCTGATCTCTGTGGTAGGAAAAGTGATGGAATCACTTCTGAAGAAAATAATTGTTGAGTACCTAGATGCCAGTGGGGTACAGGACCCAAGGCAGCATGGGTTAACAGCAGAAAGGTCATGTCAGACAAATCTAATTGATTTCTTTGACTGGATGACCAAAGTAGTAGACCAGGGAGGGGCTGTGGACATGGCCTACCTAGACTTTAGCAAGGCATTTGACACAGTCCCACACAAAAGATTAATAGTCAAATTAACCAGCCTAGGAGTGGGTCCCAGGGTGATAGCCAGGGTAAAACATTGGCTGGACAACAGGACACAGAAGATAATTGTAAATGGAGTCCACTCTGAAGAAAGGGGGGTTACTAATGCAGTACCGCAGGGTTCAGTACTGGGTCCTGTCCTTTTTAATGTCTTTATAAGTGACATTTCAGAGGGACTGAAAGGAAAAGTATGCCTCTTTGCAGATGACACAAAGATCTGCAATAGGGTTGATACACAAGGAGGCATGGAAAGGATGAGAAGGGACTTGGCAAGGTTGGAGGAATGGTCAGAAGTATGGCAGTTTGGATTCAATGCAAAGAAGTGCAAAATAATGCACCTGGGAACCAAAAACCCAGGGGAAGATTACACAATGGGGAGAGGTAGTAATAACAACAACAAAAATGGAAAGGGACCTGGGGGTAATCATATCAGATGACCTTAAGGTAAGCAAACAATGTGAGAAGGCAGTAGGAAGGGCTGGGGGGATACTGGGATGTATAGGGAGAGGCATCACCAGCAGAAAACAGAAAGTTGTTATCCTTCTGTACAGACAGTTGGTGAGACCCCATCTGGAGTACTGCATCCAGTTCTGGAGACCCCATCTCCGCAAGGACATAGACAGGATGGAGGCAGTCCAGAGGAGGGCAACTAAAATGGTGCAGGGTCTGCAAAAGAAGTCATACGAGGAAAGACTAAAGGAGCTTAATATGTATACCATTGAGGAAAGGAGGGAGAGAGGGGACATGATAGAAACTTTTAAGTACCTCAGTGGAATCAACAAAGTGCAAGAGGGTAGCATCTTTCAGAAAAAGAGATGTGCAAGAACAAGGGGACACAATTTGAAGACAGAGTGGGGATGGCTCAGAGGCAATGTGAGGAAGTATTTTTTCACAGAGAGGGTGGTGAACGCATGGAACAGCCTTCCTGAGGAGGTTGTGGGGTCTAAAACTGTGGGAGAATTCAAGAATGCATGGGGCAGACATAAGGCAATTTTTGTGGGGGGTAGGAAGAAATAGGCTGTTGGTTAAATAGGATCTGCAGCTTATTCTGTAGGTACGGAAATGGGCAGACTAAGTGGGCCAAGCAGTCCTTATCTGCCGTCAAAGTCTATGTTTCTATGTATGGTATTTTTTTAAGCTTTATTGGGGAGTAGACTTAATCCTATTCACAGGAATTTTACATACCTCCCTGTGAATAAAGGGGGGTTAGCAATGGTAAATCCCTTAGCCTTTTTCTATTCTTTCAGACACATTATAATCTTTGTTTTCACTTAAAGATGTAAACTGGATTTTTGGGGTAAAAGAATGGATTAACCCAACATTGCCACTATGGGAGAAAAATAAGTGGACTTTTCACACACAGACCCAGATATTCAAAGCTTTGCGCGGTGCACAAACCGTTTGCGCGGGTGTAGCATGGGATTAGCGCGGGTCTCCTATATTCAAAGGCCAAATAGCATACACAAATTTCATTAGCACTGGGCAAACCATAATTATATGCAAGGGGCACACTGAACATGAATACAGGCCCTATGGGATATTCATCGGCTAGCGCCATGCTAAGGTGTTTTGTGTGACTTAGTGCGACTCTTACAGCAGTACAAATTACCACCCAGGAAAAACTGGTCTTATCCCTGGGCAAACAGCTTTGCATGATGTTGGTACTTTGCACGGTGTTTGCACGGGATTTGCATGACTTGTGCCACCATAACATATGGGTATGACACTTAGAAAATGTCAGACATGGAGGATACATACTGCTCACTGATGGCACCACCATGATGCCAACAGCTGCCAGAAGTCCAAGCCAGTAAGGGATGATCTGGCCCACAGGGGACATCATGGTATTGTGGCCATACAGCACACACACCTGCAGACCATACATCTGTGGTGACAAACAGGTGCCAGCACACACATGCAGCACTGAGGGCATGGTGGTCATTGAGTGGAGGGTGTACGGGTGGCCAGTCCTCACCACAGCCCAGATGTGGCCACAAGGCTGGGACACATTATGCAGTGCACATGGCCCAGTAGTGGGAATACCCCACCACCTCTGTGCCTGTCGGATCCTACGTGCCCTACCCAGCCACATACCGCACAACTGTACGGATGCCACAGTACACACAGTCAGCCATGTATAGTCCACTGTCAGTAATCACCTGCAAGCTGGACCTGTCACTATGTACAGTGCAGTGGTCATCACTGCTCTACATACCATAGGCATTGCCGTGTCCCTCACACTACCGGCCCCCTTGCTACTGTAGTGTCTGCTGTGCACTGTAGCATGACCTACAGTGTAACAGTTACATGTAGCACTACCACAACCTGTGCCTTTGCTGTGTTGTTCCCTGGGGTACGATATGCTATGTTATGCTGTACTGCCTACATGTAGCCTGCAGCTATCATCATGCATTGCCTGACTGACCTACAGGTGGAGCTGCGGTCTGACCTGGCCAGCCCCTGTACTTCCAGATTGACCTACAGATGGAGCTGTGGGACCCTGCAGTAATGCTGGGCAAACTGCATGCAAATCAGGGCATAATGAGATGCTAATGTGGCTGTTTGCCCAGAGACTACCTAAGTAGGCTCATTTGCATGTCACTTTTGAATATGGCAAAGTTTAGTGCCGGGCAGACGTGTTTGCACTGGATAAATGGCTTAGCTCTGTGCTAATCCTGTGCAAAACCGTTAGCTCCGCCCAAATGGTTCAGGGAATATTATGCTGTTTTGCACACTGTACTGTCCCATAGGCTGCTCCCTGTAGCTGTATTGGATCCATGCGTTTGCTGGAACACATGTTGGCCACATAGGTCGCCTCTACCTACCTTCACATCGCTATGCACTGTGTTGCTGTTGTGGGCTGCATTTCCAGGTTGCTATATTCAGAGCTGTCATATTACAGGGCTATGTTTGCCCTGCACTCCCAGCCCAGTTTGCCTGGCCTCATTCCCATGCTATATTCAGAGGCTGTTTGCCCTGGGCTATTCCTTTTGAATATAGCTTGCTTTGTGCTCCAGGTTAACTTTGCCCGCCAGGCAGTGCTAATTTAGCCCCAGAGCAAAGTTTTGAATATTTGGCCCACAGAGAGGGCATATTTCTAAATATATGAATTCAGCATTAAAGAAGGTTAAAATGTGGAAATTAATACCAGAACATTTTAGAAAACAGAATAGAAAAATTTTGTACAGATACGTAATTGATTACTATTTAACAGAACCTTTAGTTTTCTCATATGGATTAGTTCAGTCAACACCTGAGACCCTTAGACAATTAATCTAGGCTCCCAAGACAAATGTGGGATATGGTATGGTTAACATGCCATAGTAGACTAGGTGTAAGGGACACACATAAGCATAAGTAGGTATCACAAAGATACTGTCCTATGGATACTTGTAATGAGGTTTTTGAAATCCAAGACCATTTGTTTCTTGACTGTCCTTATGTTAAACTTTTTGGGACTACATGGCTCAAGCTGAGGAGTGTCCAGAATATCTGAATATGACTTATGAAGTACTAATACTAGATATTTACTTGCGGATATGGAAACAGTATTACCCTAGTACTTTGAGTCATAAGTGGTATGATAAAATATGTATGTCAGGCAAGATGCAAATGGGTAATACATCAACAGTACTGGATACAAAGGGATTTGTTTGTCTGTATTCAGAGATTAGTGCAGACCATATATTTTTAAGAACAACAGAAATTCACTAAAAGCAGATGGTGTTTTTATGGAAACATTGTATGGGGTAGGTGGAATAGTGAAGTGAGGTTTAATTTTTATGTGCTATAAATTTTTGTTTTCCTGAAAGTATTGAGTTTTTGTTGAATGTTGTTGTGCAATCTGTAACTTGTGTTTAATGTCCCTATGTGAAGTATGATTTCTACTTAAAGAAAAAATGTCCCTACTCTTTTCGAGAACTGCAATGGGATCTTTAATGTCCGCTGAACAACCACCAGCACAGGCAGTCAGTACCTCAGTTTAGCATCTCATCTGAAATATGGCATCTCAGGAGTGCAGCATCCTCCTCATGCTGCACTACAGTGTCAATATTGGGATTTAACCCTAGTGTCTGGTGTGGGGATAGAACCCACAGCGTTCTGATCTGCTGGCCTCAGAGGGGAGTATGCAACCTGCTGCACAGGTACACCATTTACAGATACTTCCAGTGGTTTGCTTCTATGCTGCAAAGCATTGCCTGCCACCGTAGAGCAAAACTGATGATGCATTGTTGACCCATCTCCCTATATTCTATTTCATTTATTTTGTTGAATAGGGAAGGAGAAAAGTTAAATTAACTCTGTCTTAACAAAATAACACATTTTCCTGCAGTACTTTTAAGTAGGAATGAATGTTTTCAAGAGAAGCAGATCTGGGACATAAACTATTGAGTAGCTGGCTTGCATCCCCAGTCTGGGGAAGGTTAGTGGCATGGTCTGCCCCTGCAGTGATCCCTAATGTTGTACCAGGACTCTTTCTCATCTTTCCTGAGAACGTTGTTTGCATGTGATCCAGTAAGTGATCTGGTGCCACTGAAGGGTGAAGAGAAGATGAAAGTCAGAAAAAGCAGAAAGAAAAAAATGCCCATCGGAATAATGGCATGTGTACTCTCATGCCTGATGCTCCCAAACAACCACACATAGGTTTGAACGTGATAAGGATACTGAGGCTGCAACGTGGCTTGTCTGGAAGGAGGACAAAAACTATACAGAATTAAATTATGGTTTAATCATAGTGAAATGCAAAATCTAACTGTGGCAAACATTTTATCTAAGCCATTTTATGCTGCAAACCTTTTAGTATCAATGCTTTTGTATATTGTGTAATCTCTATTAATACAAGATATAGCACACTTCCATAATTTTGAAACACATAACCTACTGTTTTGTAAGGTTTATGGATATAGAAAAAAAACCATAGCAGACCCAAAGTTTGCACAAAGTTCTGAAAGACATTTTATGGTGAAAATATTAGTAACACTTTAAGTGTCATTAACTATGTTGTAACTACTGTATAACTACACTGTAACTGCACTGTAACTACTGTGCGGTTACATAAAACTACTATGTACAGTAGTTGTTAATTAGTTTCACAATTGTGTGTTGTGTAGTTACACAATTTGCATGAAGAAATAGTTATGCATGCTTACTAAACATGCAATCTAATATTGGACCCTATTCACATAGGTAGCAGGGAATGTGTCAAATGTGCATACCCAGGCCTGTTGATCAACATCAGCCATCCAATTAGATGGACTGCCCACTAGCAGACTGGATCCTGCATTCTGTGTGGAGTGGAGAATTGTGGGATATGGCTGGTCCTCTCAGTACTGCTGTTTTCCAGTAAGGGGACCTACTGATCTGCCCTTGTTCACTGCCGTGCCCCCAGCCCATAGTCAGAGGGCGAGGGTAGCTTGTGAAGGATGGTGCAATGGCTGCAACCACATTCAGCCAGTGGGAAGGGCATGTAATGGCCAAGGAATGGTCTCTACCTGTGCATCCGTCACCACCCACCACCACTCCACACAGAAGATCAGGCATAAAACATGGCATGTAGCCATGCCTCACCCCCAGCCACTCACCTGGGCAGCAGCAGAACAGGAGTGTGGGTGCAGAAGAGGTCCCCTGTGTGCATGTGATCTGGTTAGGGACTCCCTAATGAAGTGTCTCAGTGAGGACACGAAGCACTGGGCTTAAGTGCTGCAGACTCATACACTCAGTATGGTCTGAGTGTGTGATTTTCATTATATTTTCATACTGTTGACACAATTTGCAATAACTATCACATGTGTAGTTGCCCTTCTAACAACAAATTACATAATGCCAGAAGAGATATAGTGGTAGTTGCACAACAGATTTTCTGTTACACTTTGCAACAACTATTAAATATGTACTTACACTTGTCAGAATGAATTGATATGTGCCGAAAGGAAGACAGTAGTAGTTGCACGTGTAACTATTACTTCATGCAAACTGTGTAAGTACACATTATGCAAATGTAAAACTATTTAACAACTATAGTAATTACAGTACAGCTACAGTGTAGTAACTTCATGCAAATTGTAACTACACAACACACAAACGTGAAACTAGCTAACAACTACATAGTAGTTACATGTAACTGCAATGTAGTTACTGTGCAGTTACAATGTAGCTATACAGTAGTTACTGTGTAGTTAATAGCACTTTAAAGGGTTACCAAAACATTTTGTTTGCCATTGTCATATTACTTGTAAACTATATAAAACACTTTTTTATCCTTCATAAGTATTTATAGCACATATCTTTAGTACATCTAATGTTTGATCATGTTTACTGATTTAGAAAGTTTACAAAATTAATTTTATGGTGAAAATCTTGTTTTACTGTTTTCCAATAACTTGTAAACTATATGAAAACATATTAAACTCAACTAAAATGTCAGTGCATATTCTGTACAGTAATTATTAAATGTATATGGCCTTATTCTTTTTATTGCTTTTATGGGCGCCACAAAATGGGTGCCTTTTAGCCACACCATTACATCTTCAGCTAACAGCACCATTCTAACAGTTTGAAACATAATTTTGTTTTTACTTTTATGTCTCCAGATACTTAGCAAAACATATGAGTATGCTTAATGTACAAAAGTTAAGGTATTAGGGATTAGAAAGAGGTTAAATGGTTAAAAAAATAAATTGTGTCTACCAGTATTTATCGCTACTATGTAAGTAAAAAGCTTATTAAGTATTGCCAATTGGACATTTTCAAAATAGTTAGAAACAAATGTCACATAAAAATACAGATTAGAACACACATAAAACAAGCAACATTCACAAATATTAGAAGCATATATATATATATATATATATGTATTCTTTGCAAAAACTTTGCTAATGCACCTGTGAGGGTTAACATTAACACCACAAAACTAGGAAAATGTGGTGTTAGGGTTTCCTACCCTAACTCACTACCCCACCCCCAAAGCACCAAAAGGAAAAAACATTAGGGATTTGGGTCTCTACATTCTTGGTAAACAAGTGGTGGGGTCTTCCTTGGTATTGCAAGCCCTAATGCTCCCCCCTCCCCTGGCCCATAGCCTCCTCTCCAAAGCAAAAGATACAGCACCAAACCAAGGCCTCATCATGATGCACTCTCCAAAGGTAGAGAGGTATGTCTCACCAGATGTTCTCAACATATTCTGTTGCACCTTTCTTTATGCATGGCCCTATGGGCCCTGCATGAAGAAAGGAGATCATGTGTGACATTATTTGCTCAGGGAATAGGGTGGGCATTAGAGTTAACAACCTGAGGGAAGACCCCACCACTGTTTCACCAAGGCTCCGGAGACCCAAAACCTTAATGTTTTTTTTTTACTGCTTGGGGTAGGAAGTTAGGGTAGGAAACCCTAATGCCATATTTCCCCACATTTGTGGAGTTAACTTGAACCATAACTGGTGCATTAATAAAGTTTTTGCAAAGAATTTCCTTTATTTTTGAGAAAGAAGAGTCGTATCCTCATTCACTCAGGGTCCTTTGAGATCTGTGTGTGAACATATGCAGATTACAGGGTTCTTTGAGCCCAGCACTAATGGAAGACTCCATCCACCTACAGAAGTGCATGACCCTTGCAGGCCATGCAGTTCTGTGAAGTAACAGGTGTCAAAATTCAAAATACTGTCTGGTGTGCTGTGGAAGTGCAGGGTCCTCTGTTCTCTGCACTTCCATATAGCTGCACATACAGACAAACAGAGCAAAGAGTTCATCTGTTAGCCAGTGCACAGGGCCCTCTGCCACCTGCAGGTGCAGAGGTTCAGGGCCCTATGCCAAGAAGCCAGCTGTCTTCATTATATGGTACCTGGGCCAATGTGGACAACCCTGCAGCTGTCATTCCCTGACTGGAAGAGTGTTATATAATAGTGCCATCCCACCACCCTCAACCCTATCAGTAGGGCTACTGAGCTCCCCACTGAACTCAGCTCACCAGCATGGGATCACAACACATACCTGCTGAGGTGAAGACTGACACTACACCCAAAGTTTCTTAACAATTAGATATTTTTTTTTATTTGATCTCAGATTTTCGAGATAGTAATTTTATGAGTACCCCTATAAACATGACCTCTACCATATACAGTACAGTATATTGGCCAAAATGTCATTTCACACCAGAAGTGTGAAAACACGTCTCATCCATGATTTAGAAAATTACATCCCTCACATTTACGAAGTGGTGCGGAAAGCTGGCGATATTGGAAGTTTGGAGTGAAAATATTGAAAATTAGTGAAGTTGTAAGTGAACATTGAAATAGTGCAACATTTACTCATAACTTGAGCATTCTTCTGTATTTGTACACCAATGGTTCTGCATAGCTTTCTTATTATGGCACCTCATAAACCTAGTAGGTGAAAATTTGCAAATCCCCCACCAAAACATCATTTCATGCCACAGAAACATCATTACACACCACAGGTGTGAAAACACATTTAGGCAAGGATTTGAAAAATGACAGCTGTCACATGCTTGAGCTGGTGTGAGAAATGGCTATGTTGAAAATTTTGGGTCAAAATATTTAAAATTAGCTAAGTTACGTTTGAGCATACAACAATTTCAATGTACACTGTTAACATTGTCATTTTACATATCTGGCCATTCCTACTCAGCAAAGTTTTCTATGACCCCACCTCATGAACAAGGGTAGTGAAATTTTTTAAATCCTGCCTGAAAGGTGATTTCACCAAGCAAGCAACTGTGAAATCACCTTTCAGGCCTAATTTGCACAATTCCACAACACTGGTCATGAGGTAGTGTCACAAAAAGGCCATGTTGAAAATTCAGGTAAAAATATGCAAAAATGACAAAGTTATGTATCAGAGTTTAAAACTCCTTTGAAATACATTGAACTACGCTTACTTTAGTTTCTCATATAGCAGTTGCCATTTCCAGCAGCAATATATGTCTTTGATCAGAGAGTGGATCTTTGCCATAGGACATGTTCAGATAAATAAGAGTATGTGGGGAGTGGGGGGCTGGAGGCTGCTGAGAAGGAGGTCAGGGTGGGGGGGCAGATCAACAAGGAACCATTTTCTTTTTTTACAGGTAACAAAAAAAAACCAAGGGTCAGTTTTCTATTTTTCAGGGGACAGTGGGTGACATTCCAGCACTGGGGATTGGGCACTCCAGAGTTGGGCTTCTGTCCGGTGGCAGTCATAAATTTAGTATGATAATTTGGAGGGGAGGCGGGTAACGAAAAGAAGTTCAGGTGTGGGCACCCTGGTCTATATATATATCTCCATAAAAACATTGGGAACCAAGGCGAGCAACCTGGAGGGGAGGGGGGAAAAGGAGCAATACTAGGGGTGGGCTCCCCAATCCCCTTAATAAAGAAAGACACAGACAGACAGACAGACAGCTAGATAGATAGATAGATAGATAGATAGATAGATAGATAGATAGATAGATAGATAGATAGATAGATAGATAGATAGATAGATAGATAGGTAGACAGACAGACAGACAAATGTTAAACCCCTAACTTTGTAACTTAATAGCTTTGGCAGTATTCAACAAAATTAGCTGAACTTCTTTATGTTATGTAGGATGCAAGGTCTAAATCTGTGGAAAGTTTTGTGATGGCAGCTGGTTTCTGAGATCTGGATACTTCATTTTCCTGTAGCTGTCTAACTTTTTTTCCTATACTTAACATGTTTTTTTTTTTTGCTCTCACCTACAGCCTCCATGGAATGGATTTTTTTCCCAAAAACTTCAGGGTACAGGCAAGATGTCCTAAGGTAGTGTCTTTGAAAGGTTTGGTAAAAAAATATTTAATGGTTCCACAGGTATAATGCTTTTAAGTTTTGTGTTTTTGAGTTCTGAGCATGCCGGTAGGGTTTTTGGGATAACGTTCTGATGCAACACCAAATATTTTGTGTTGCATGACTCTAATTTTGGTTTTCCACCACTTGTTTGGCACAGCACAAAACATTTTTTTTTTTTTTTTGCTGTGAGAGCTGCCATCTTGTTGCTTTTTTCCTCGAACTAACAGGCATGGAAATTACAAGTAAAAAACAAACACCAGAACCTAGCAAAATGGACCTGTTTAGCTAGATTATGATTTTTTTTTTAATTAAGGGCCAGAAATACCTTTTCTGTGTACTCAAAATCCTGGGTGCACAGCTTAGTGAGAGGAACCATTCACCCTCATTCTCTGTATGATAACAGCAGGACTTTCTTAACATCTGCAGCAGCAGCTGGAACTCATGCTGCGGGATGCAGTGAGAACAATGAGAAACCATTTCCCTGGTGTTTAGTGGCACCCTCCACCCTCTGATCGTAATCTCCGTAATGATTTTTACCTTTCCCAGAAACCCAAACGCCACATTTTCCTACTTTTGTGGGTTACATTACCATAACTGGTCCATTAGCGAAGTTTTTTGCAAAGAATATCTTTTCTTTTTGAGATAGTGGAGTTGTATCCTCATGATGCAGATGCCCTGATTGAAGGAAGACTCTGTCCACCTACAGAAGTGCAGGGCCAGCAAATTACAGGCCGTGTAGTTTGGTGCAATGACAGATATGAAGAATTCATGGGTCTGTCCGTTGGGCTATGGAGTGCAGGCCCCTGTGGTTCCTGCACTTCTATGTGGCCACAGCTACAGATGCCCAGGGCAAAGAGTGCATCTGTAACCAATACACAGGGCCCACTGCCACCCAAGGGGGAAGCGGTGCAGAGTCCTATGCCAAGAGGACAATTGTCTTCACTATGGTATGGTACCCAGGCTCTTGAGAACAACCCTGTACCTTTCATTCCCTGGCTGGGGGGTGTTGTATAACAGCACCATCCCCCCAAACTCACCCCTTCCAGCTGGGTCACTGAGCTCACCCCCAAACCCAGCTCACCAGCATGGGACCAGAAAGTATACCTACTGGGGTCAAGAGTGGCACTACACACAAAGTTTGTTAACAATTACTGTACATATTTGTTTTCAGTTTTGACCCCACATTTTCAAGATACTAATTTTATAAGTTATCTTATAAACACAAATGTAACATTTATAGTATACTGGCCGTAATGTCATTTCACACCAGAAGTGATAAAACACATTTCTTCCAGGATTTAAAAATGGATAAGTGTCATGTTCAAGAGGTGGTATGGAAAAATGGCAATGTTGAAAGTCTGGAATCAAAATAGTGAGAATTAGGGAAGTTATAAGTGAATGTTGAAATAATGCAATGTTTACTCATAATCTGGGCTTTTTACCATATTTGTACTCCAAATTGTCAGCATAGCTTTCTGATTTCCCCACCTCATGAATCTGGTAGTGAAGATTTTTAAATCCCCACCAAAACTTCATTCCACTGCATCAAAATGTCATTCTGCACCACAAATGCAAAAACACATTTTGGCCAGGATTTAAAAAATGACAGCTTTCATTTATATTTACAATTATCAAAGTTACAAGTGAGCACAGTGAAATTTAAACATACGTGCATAACTTTGCCATTTTTACATACTCTGACCCCAAATTTTCAACATAGTCTTTTTATGACCCCACCTCATAAACAAGGGCAGTGAAAATGTTCAAATCCAACCCAATAAGTTATTTCACTGAGCAGCCATGAAATAAAATCATTTTTCAGGCTTGATTTGCATAATTCCACTGCCATTGGTAATGAAAATGGCCATGATGAAAATCTGGGGTCAAAATATGCAAAAATGATGAAGTTCTTCATCGAAGTTCAAAACCCATTGAACTACACTGAACTGCACTTACCTTAGTTTCTCATATTGCAGTCAGTGGGCCCAGCAGCAAGGTGTGTTTTTCATCAGAGGGTGGGTCTTCACCCTGTGACTTGTTCGGGTGAGTTAGGATATGTGGGGTGTGGGAGGTGGTGGGTGCTGAGTAGAAGGTGGGGGTGGGGATGTCGGATTGCCGAGGGACTGTTTTCTTTTTTGCAGGTTTAAAAAAATCCAGTTTTCTTTATTTCAGACAAGGACAGTGATTGGAGGGTGGGGAGTGCCACTAGACATCAGAGAAAGAATTCTATTATGGGGACAGCGATTGGTGGGAGAGAGTTGTCATTAGACATCAGGGAAAGAGAACTCTATTATGGGGATGGAAATCAGAGGGTGGAGGTGCCACTAGACACCAGGGAAAAAGAACTCTATTATGGGGACAGCGTTCGGATGGTGGGTGGGTGCCACTAAACACTAAGAAAAGATAAATCTATTATGGGGCCAGCAATCAGATAGTGGGGGTGCCACTACACAGAAACATAGCAATTGTCAATAGATAAGGACCGCTAGGCCATCCAGTCTGCCCATAAGCCCTACACTGTTTTGAGGCCTCTGACCCTACCTGCTCAATGGCTTTTCACCCCTCCTTCCCACCTCTAAGGTTCCCTTATGCCTGTCCCAGGCATGTTTAAATCCCTCCACTGTGCTTGCTGCCACCACTTCCTGTGGCAGACAATTCCATGTGTCCACCACCCTCTCTGTAAAGAAAAGCTTTCTCACATTTCCCCTTAGCCTGCCCCCTTCCAATTTCATATCATGCCCCCTTGTTCTTTTACTCCTCCTAAATTGGAAGTTGTCTCCCCTTTGGACCTTGTTTATGCCCTTTAGGTACTTGAATGTTTCTATCACGTCCCCCCGATCCATCTTCTCCTCCATCAAGTACATATTGAGGTCCTTTAATCTCGCTTCATATGTTTACTGGTGCAAGACCTATACCATCTTAGTCATCCTTCTCTGGACTGCCTCCACCCTATCAATGTCCTTACAAAGGTGCAACCTCAAGAACTGCACATAGTACTCTAGGTAAGGCCTCACCAGTGTTTTATACAAAGGCATCACTACCTCCCTCCATCTGCTAGTATTATCTCTGCCTATGTACCCCAGCATGCCACTGGTCTTCCCTGTAGCCTCAGTACTCTGTTTAGACACCTTTAGGTCATCTGAAATGATAACCCAAGGCCCCTTTCTTCATTTGTTATCATCAGCAACCCCCCCTTCCATCCTGCAGCTTTCTCCAGGGTTCCCCCTTCCAAGGTGCATTATTTTAAACTTCTTTGAATTTAACCTCAGTTGCCACACCTTAGACCATTTTTCAAGCTTCCCCAGGCCCCTCCTCATTCTCTTTACCCAATCTGGAGTACCTACCCTGTTGTAGATCTTTGTGTCATTTGCAAACAGGCAGACCTTTCCTTCCAGCCCTACTGCAATTTCACTAATGAAGACATTAAACAGGACTGGCCCAAGGACTGATCCCTGAGGTACTCTGGTGGTCACCCCCTCTCCCCAGATTGGATCTCATTTACCCCACCCTCTGCTTTCTGTCCATTAGCCAGTTCCCAACCCAGTTTACCACCTTGTGATCCATGCCCAGACTACCCATCTTGTTAACCAGACTTTTCTGTGGGATGGTGCTGAAGACCTTGCTGAAATCAAGGTAGGCACTGTCCACAACCCCCCACTCTGACTTACCTCCTTGGCCACCCAGTCAAAAAAAATCTATTAGATTTGTCTAACACAACCTTTCTTTCACTAGACACCAGGGGAAAGAGATCTATATTATGGGGATGGTGATCAGAGGGTGGGGTTGCCACTAGGCACCAGGAAAAGTGAACTCTATTATGGGGATGGCAATTGAAGAGTGAGGGTGCCACTAGACACCAGGGAAAAATAACTCTATTATGGGGACAGTGATCGGAGGGTGGTGATAGGACTAGACACCAGGGAAAGATAAATATATTACAGGGATGGAGATCAGAGGGTGGGGGTGTTCCACTAGACACCAGAGAAAGATAATTTAAATGTGGGGACAGCAATAAGAGGGTGGGAGTGCCACCAGACACCAGGGAAACATAAAATACTGAAAGGGACTGCAATGGGGGAGTGCCACTAGACACCAGGGAAATGAAGGCTCACTGCTGCCAGCAGCATAAGTTCTATCTGCAGAAATCAACAAGGTCCTGCTGTTCTCATACAGAGATCACAGGTGAATGGCACCTCTCGCTAAGCTGGTCACCCTTGATTTTGGGTGCCCAGAAAAGGTATTTCTGGCAACTTAAAAAAAAAAACACTAGAATCTGGCTAAGCGGGTCCCATTTAGCTAGGTTCAGGTGTTTATTTGTTTTTAAACGTACACAATTTGTAGGTGCATTTAATGTTTGTAAGTTTAAAGAGTAAAATGAAAATGGTGACCAATTCGACTGTCCACCCCCCAACAAGTAAATCATGGAAATAACAACTCATGATATTTTATTTTACCTTTCACAAAAGTTTGTTTTACCTTTCGTGATAGTTTTTTTTTTTTTACTGGTCGCACTGGAATGTTAACTCAAAAATCATTATAACTTTAAAACAATATAATATTTTTTCAGCAAACTTTCCAAAGGCACACCCTTTGCATGAGTCTCTTTAGCCCTGAAAATTTCATGAAAACATTCTACACCATCTAGGCGATAGGTGAGAGCATAAAATACACAATGTACAGAAAAGCCAAACATTTTTTTTTTTTTGGTGCTCTGTATCTCAAAAATGGAACAAGATGCCATCACAAAACTTTTCATGTCTTAAGACTCTGGCAGCCTGATGACACATGCCAGATTTGGGGGCATTTTGTTAAAGAATGCAACAGTTATCAAGGTTTAAAAAATGGGGTTTAACATTAAACAGGTTACTGAACCCTAACTATAGGGGTGCGATCACACCCCTATAATATATAAATTGCAAAAAACTTCATTAATGCTTTAGTTAGGGTTAAAATGACAAAAGTAAGGAAATGTGGTGTTAGGGTTTCCAATCCTAACCCCCCCCCCCAGGCAGCACAGCAGGTATGGGATGTACCTTGAGGTTCTCAAGCTTAACACTCACCACATTCCATCTGTAAATAAGGTCAGATGTGTGGTATGTGACAATGTGGTGAGCATTAGGCTTGAAAACCCCAAGGCACATCCCACACCTGCTGTGCTGCCTGGGGGGGGGGTGTTAGGGTTGAAAACCCGAATGCCACATTTCCTTACTTTTGTCACTTTAACCCTAACTAGAGCATTAACAAAGTTTTTTGCAATTCATTTCCTTACTTTCTGAGATAGTATAAACTTATCCGTATTTGCCTGTGAGAGCACATGGACCTCTGAGCCCTGCCATCCCATCCCTCCATAGATGCGTATATGTATGTATGTAATCAGGAAACTCAAAACATTTATATTACTTAAAAATAGGGATCTGCTACTATAGAAATGAATACAAAACATGTTCACTTGGATGTTTCTACAAGGATATAATTTGTTTTCCAGTGTGACAGTTATTTAAACCTACAGCAAGAAGGCCAGCACTTGCTTGGCAGTGTAGACTTAAATGGAAATTTGCCTCAGCAGCAGTAAGTTACACAGCATTTCAAAATAACTTTTATACAATGCATTGCTTATTGCACACAGCATGTGCAGAAATCACAGTTGCCCTGTATTCCTCTACTATTGATGTTTAGCCTCTCATTTGGGTCATAATCACTGGTGCTGACACAAAAGTGCACTACTGGGGAAATTTTTGGGATGCCGCACATTGAGTATTATTGAAATGTATCTTTAGAGACTAAACAAAATGCACTTTTTCAGCAACAAAAATGTTTATATTTTAAAATATGTTGTTGCTGCAGTTTCAGTATGCAGAAACAAGTTTTTGCATCTCACACACAGGGCTTTGCTGTATAATGCTTTTTGTAAATAAATAAAGCACTACTATGATTAAAATGTGTGTGATGTAAGTGCTATTAATCCTTTTTTGTTGTTCAGTGTGTTGCTTATTGCAGCACTCTCTTCTTAAAGATTAAGTGCTAACATGGCAAATATGTTCTGTATGTTTATTGGATCTCCAGTATAGGGAATCAGCTGTCATACTGCTATTGGGATATATCCGTGTTGGTATGGGGTACCACTCAATGACATTAAGAGAGCATGGAATTTGGTATGAGTAGACAATTGCCTATCATTAATGTCATAAGGCCAGGTGTCATTAATTTTGATCAATGCAAAAAATCATATACAATGTGTGATTGAGGACACTACCAGGCAAAAACTTACACTTTCCCCATACAATGAACCTATGGAAAAGCATAAACAGCAGTCAAGAGGCTGTGGGTTCAAATTTCTCTTCCATCCTCACCACTTCCACAATGCACACATCCCAAAACTCTGCCAAGTACAATTAATCACTTTTGCTTTTGTAATTTCATTTTAAATAGTTTTATTACATTTTGAACTTTATTGACATGAGGATTCCTCCTGCACTTCTGTGGGATACCATCATGTTGTGGTCATAATTAAAAACTCTTGAAAGCAAGCAGGTGTATGAAATAGTTGAAATATAATTTATAACAGTCCTGAATATAACATAAGTAAAGTTGTTACAGAAAGAAAAAAACAAGATACCTCCACCAACACACTGGTTCTGTGCTTCGAACATGACCCCCTAATCCCGACTAGACCTGGCATTGTGTACTCCACCCCCACACACACACACAGAGTTACTAAGTCTGTGCGTCATATGTAGAAAAAATTTAAACAATTTTAATATTAGGTCAGTATAGCTTTTTTGTTTTGTATTGTCATTATCTATGGAGAGCTTTCTTTGTTTGAGTAGCTTAAATATAATGTTTTACCTGAATTGTGAAAACATACAAAATTTACTGAAGGAAAATGTAGAAATAATTGTTTAATCAGAGGGTATCTAGTTCTAGGAATTGCTTAATCAGAGGGTATCTAGTTCTTGTAAGATGAGTACTGCTTAGAAAATGCATAAATGTTAGAGGAGTATTGTAACAAAGATTGTATCTTATGTACAGAATAGTGATAATTCATCATGAGGGTAATAAATTTGACTATAATATTCCATCCCCACACCTTTTTTCCAAATAATAGGATTATTAGCAGTTTAACAATACCCTGAGTAAAGTATATATTTTTCTGGCACGCTTTCACAATAGTCAGGATGCCTTAGATGTCATTCTGTTTGCGTACAATTGGCAGCTTTCCTAGGTGGGAAACATTTACAAGAATCAGTTATGGGCTAGTTTTATAGTACTTGGTATAACTGATAATAATTAATATTTTTTTGTTAAATTTACTGACAAAGTTATAGCATGTAATACTACTGTATTGGAGTGAATCAGAAATGTAATGAAAACAAAAATATGTCCTTCTAACATGCTCTCCCACCCCACCCCCAATACTAGCATCGCACACACACTTGTAATATTAGATCAATATGGTATTTTTTTTTTTTATTGTCATTGCCTATGGGGATTTTTTTCTTTATTTGAGTAGCATAAATGTAATGTTGTATTCCTATTGTAAAATTATAGGGAATTTATTTAAGTAAAATGTAGAAATGCTTATTTATTTAATAAGATGATATCTAGTTCTTGTAGGATGAGTACTGCTTACAATTTGCATAGATATTAGAAAAGTATTGTAACAAAGTGTGTACCTTATATACTGAATAGTGCTGCTTAGAAATAATTGTAATAATTTTGATTAGAATACCCCCCCACACACACGCATTTTTTTCAAATAATCAGATTTTAAGTTTGATGATTCAGTTTCACCATACTATGCAGAAAGCATACATTTTCCTGGCATTTTTTTCTGGCATTCTGGTATTGGCGCCACAAGCACTAGAAAAACAAATTGAGGTTTTTTTGACACACAAAATCAGCTGTCTAATCAGTCCTCTTTAGCGTTGCTGCCTGTCAGTGCCATGGACTTTGTGCCCTGGTCTTAAGAGAGGCTAGACTCTGAGGCTGAGCCACTAGCTGGATCGGCGCTAAAACTTCAGAGCCCTCCTTTGACACCAGTCACAATATGCTGGTCTTTTAAGAGTTTGGGGAAGAGACAGAACCAACACACTGGAGGAAATCTATTCCGGTTTTCTCCCATGTCACAGCATACTCCATCCTGTAATTGCTAAGTAATAAAATAAGCAATCTGATCTACATGCAAAGCAGTGTAAGAACATCACATGGTAGTCACACATCAATGTGTGTGAGTGTGTGTGTGTGTGTGTGTAACTACAGTAAAGCCATGAAATCCTGTTAGGCATTCTGTACCTCTAAGCGCTGTGTCAGTGAAATGGAGCACTGCCATTGAAAACTTGGGACCATAACTGACCCACATAATATAGGACTCATCAACCATGTAGTTACAAAGTTTAGGCCACCATGGAAGCTATGCATTTTATGCATGAGAGTTTTAATTTTGATTTAACACCTTAGAATGTTATGGATATCTGCTTTAAAGTCAGAGTTTTTAATAGGAGATAGAATTGTCTATGTCGACAGCATACTTTTTTTCTCCAGCAGATGTGAGAGGAAAGAATTCCGAGTGGAATGCCAGCCTTCTCCTCAGTATCAGAAAAGAAACGCCGAACTTACTGTGCATTTGCACATGGGTGATATTATGAACAGTTGCTCTAGCTTGTGTGTTAAGAATTTTCAGGCTAATCTACTTCAGCGAGTCCTTTCATCCAGAAAAAACTCTGATCACACAAAGGCAGCACTAGTGCTACAGTAAGAGGACCAGTGCTGCAGCACAAGTGCAATTAAAAGGGACAAGACTGCTGACACTGGGCAGTGCTTTTCAGCGCTGCTGCCTGCCAATGCCACATACTTTGTGGCCTGGTCTTGGAGGAGGTTGAACTCTGAATCTGAGCCACTAATTGGGCTGGCACTGAAACTTCAAGCCCTCCTTTGACACCAGTCACAATATGGCGGTCTTTTAAGAGCATGAGGCACAGACACAACCAGCATAAGAGGAAACCTCCTGTGGTTTTCAGTCCAACATCCACCCGTATCACAGCGTACTCTATCCTGTAATTGCTATGGAATAAACTAAGTGATTTGATCTGCATGCAAAGCAGTGTAAGGAACCTCACGTGCTAGTTGCACCGTGTGTGTATGTGTTTCTTTTTAATTAAAATGTCCCCTTCTTAGCCAAAAATAATCCTCCTATTAGGGGAATCCCCCCTCCAACTTACTGTATGTTTGCTCATCCATGATAATATGAATAGTAGCTCTAGCTTGTGTGATAAGATATTTTAAGCTAATCTACTTCAGCGAGCCCCTTCATCCAGATAAAACTCTGATTGTTATCAAACTGGTTTGTTTTGCTAATGCCTTGTAGTAGCAGCCACAGACACTGCCTGTTATTTCCTGAAATTTCTGTGATATTTCCAGAGAAATCTCCTGCTTTCTGCATTTCCACAGTAGGGGCATCAGAGAGAAACTCTTTAGAAATTTCATGAATATCTGGAAATAGCTGGCAATGTCTGTGGCTACCACTGTAAATAATAGTACTTCAGAACTGACTGTGCTTCATATTTTCTGTGTAATTTTGGTGTGAGATTTGCACACCTGGTGGGTGGGAGATACTGTATGGAAGGGAACTCCTTTGCTGCTGTCCCCATCTAGAAGTTACTAATGATCTATATACTTAGGCAGCATTATATAAGCTCAACAAACTGGCTATTGTTGGGCAAGGTGTTCTTTGCAGTTCCAATATTGATCTGGCACCGGCAGTGGTGAGAAGTTGTTAAAGATTTGTAAGTCAACTTTCAGATTGCAGAAAGGGTTGCCAAAACAGACCCCACACTTAGGCAAGGATGCGAGTCTGAATCAGAGATCACTATATGCCAAAAGGTTGATGGTTATTACTTAAGGGAAGCAGGGAACTTGTAAGGAAGAAAAGGCACACTTACACCGTAAAGTGCAGTCCTGTCCATAAATAGGTATTTCTGTGCCCCAAGGAAAAGGCTGTTGTATGCCCACATCGTCTCCGCACATTGGTGGTGGAATTTCTTCTTTTCAAGGCTCTGATGCCTTTCTTCTGCCCCTATAATCATTCTTATTACATTTGTCTGATGTGGTCATTCTAGGGGTTGACTCACCTGTCTAGTATGAGCTTAGAAGAAGTTCATTTTGAAAACTACTTCAAAATGCCTGAATGCTTCCATCTATACACTTTAATACTGCACAAATAGTAAAGCTGTCTGAAATCAGGCCATCATGCAGGGTGTTTATTAAATGTCTCATCACTTGACATGAACCTTTATATCTTGCCCCAACTCTGTAAAGATTTATTCATACTTGCAATCCCTTGTTCTTAAAGATGAAAGACCCTTCATTAGTTCTGATGGAAGAAGGTGAAAGAAATAGAAGATTTACAGTGGCTCACTTACAGCTTTCAATCAGACGGTGGTTCAAGAATGAAGCCTCATATGTTTCTGGGATCCATTTCCCATCAGCAAATGGAGGACACAGGAGAGAATGAGTTCCAACCTGAGGAAGTCTTGTTTAGTATGTTGCTGTACAAAAGGCCACAAGATAATCAACTGGTTCATAGTCACCAGAACTAAGTGACTGGGTTATGTCAGGCAGGCTTCTTCCAGTGAAGTTGCTTAATTCATTTACTATAGTATTTGGATTTACAGAACCATTGTTTCTATACTTATGGACATTACCTCTAAGATTAACACAACTTCCCCATGCATTGTCTTTGACCTGATATAGCCTGCCCCATGCTCAGTGGCACATTTTTGAATGGGGTTAGTGTTAAGGCAAGGTAAAGTGGCATTAAGACTGGAGAGCTATGAGTCACAATTCTGTAAGAGTTGATTTGCGTTAATGATGTTGGGAAACTGTGGCTCACTGCTTCAGCTGAAGCCCAGAGCATGACTTCCAGCTTCAACTTTAGCATTCAAAAAGGTTCTGCAGTTCTCATGCAGAGAATGTGAGTGAAGGGCTCCTCTCACTAAACTGGTGCCCTGCACGTTGGGGTGCCCAGGAAAGGTATTTCTGGCCCTTATGTTAGAAAACAAACATCAGAATCTAGCTAAATGAATCCTGTTTACCTAGGTTCTGGTGTTTGTTTTTTAAAATACAAGCATTTTTCTGTATTTTCCACATTTGTTAGTTTGTGGAAGAAGTCAACAAGATGGCGGTCAGCACAGCCCAAAAAATGTTTGGTGCCTTGCCAAGTAAGTGGTGCAAAAGCAAAAATTGCAAATTTGCGGCATCAAGTTTTAACTTTCACCACAGAAGCAGAACGTTATCTCAAAAACCGTACTGTGCATGCAGAGGTCGGAAACCACTAAATTTAAAGTCTTATAACTCTGGAACCCTTTAATATTTTTTTCATCAGACCTGTCAATGGCACTAGCTTAGGGCATGCCACATATCCTCTGCAAGTTTGGGGAAAAAAGGACATTCCATGTATAGGTTGTACAGGAGAGCAAATAAAAACCTATGTTAAGTATAGGAAAAAAGATTTTTTTCCCAAAAATGACAGCTACAGATCTCAGAATCTGTACAAGCTGCCATCACAAAAAATTCCACAGATCAAGACCTTGCCTCCAAGACAACACATACAAATTTCAGCTCATTGCATTAAACTGAGCCAATGATATTAATGTGCAAAGTTAGGGAGTTAACATTAAACAGGCTACTCAACCCTAACTGTAGGGGTGCTACCACATGCATACGTATAGAGGGAACATATGATGGGTATGTGTGGTATACAAGGAAATGTACCCACTCAGAGGGGTCAATTAGATATTAATGCCATGATTCTGAAGGGCAAGTGGCTTTATTATCTTATTAACTCCCCTCAGTGGGTGTATGGCTTTGCATGCCACACATACCCATTATCTGTTTTCTATAATACATAGCAAGTTTTTGTTACTTTTATCTGCTTTGTGGGTCAGGGTCGGTGTCTTGTTGTGCCGTGGTCAGGCCATTTTTTGGTTTGCCTTGCTACTATGCGGCCCTGTGTGCTTCCATAGTGTAGTAGAGTTTTGGTAAGGGCTGCTCCTTTGGCCCATTCTTATTTCCATAATGTAAGGTTTCCCTATAAATGAAGGAATGTCCAGGCCAGGCATCCTTTAGAATTGTTTAGATTGTTGCTGGAGTTGTGGATTGTGGCAGTACAGTGTGTTGCCGGTGGTGTGGAGCAGTACTGGAGGTCAGGAGGATGGTTTGTGATCAAGAAGCAGGAGAGCAGCATGCACCACTGGGCCCATGGAGCCAGTGGAGTAAGTGGCTTGGTGGCAGCAGCATACAAGAGAGCTGGAGCTTTGAAGGAAAGGCAGCTGATAAATATGTGTGTGTGGGGGGTTCTCATGTGTTCTCTGCAGCTGGCATCAAACTATTTCTTTTTTAAGGCTGCAGTTGGGCAGAGCCTGCAGCCATTTTGCAGCAGCTCTAAAAACGAGCTACTGGATTCACACCATGGGACGCTTCCATTTTGGAGTTTCAGAGTGATCCTTCTGCAACTCCAGAACAGTCCACCATGGGCACACTATTTTATTAATAGTAATGCAGGTGCTCATTAATATTCATGAGCCCCAAACCTGTCCCATTTTAAACTCCATATCTACAACTTGGCAAGGCTTCTGACCAGCCTTGTTTAGGTCACCAGCCCCAATTAGGCAAGCTAGGGGACCTGGACAACCAGAATGTCCTTGTTTGACCACAGTTGTGGTCAGTAAATAGATTAAATAGAGGGCACTTCAGCACATGCGCTACTGCCAGCCACTCTGGCCTTGAACAGGGAAATGCCAGCAGCTCATTTACATAGCTGCCATCGGAAGGGAGAGTGTAACAGCAATGTATATTCACTTCATAGGCATCGTTAAATACTTAGTAGGTTGCTGCTAAATACATGAAAAAGGTAATAAGTGCCATTAGTAAAGTCTGAAACCTCTGTGGTTTCTATTCAGGCAGAAGGTGAGCTAATGTACTCTTCTCCCTTTAAAAAATAATACAACATGTATTTAATAACTTGTTTGTTCTCTTGATCAAATGTAAGAAGCTGAATCTCAAAAAAAAAAACAGAAAGGTTTCAGGCTTTACTAAAGGTACTTATTAGCATTTTTCATGTTTTTAGCTGAATCCTACTGAGTATTTAGCGAGGTACAAAAAATGAATATACAGTGCTGTTGCTCTCTCCCTTCAGATAAAATCGCTACCCTAGACAAAAGGGACTAAAAAAGATTTTAACAGCATGTGGCTCCAGTAATGACATTTAGAGGTGAATAAAAGATTTACTTTGTTAATATACTTACATTTTTAAGTTAATATATAAGAAATCAGTAGCTAAGAGGAGTTGAATAGTAGACTGTGCTGCCATTCTAGATCTTGTTTATCTAGTAGCCTGTAGTTATATCAGGCTACTTGAATTGCTGAATTGTATGCTTTCATTCATAGACAATATTAGCTAGTGAGTAAAAATTTTAAACATATACATGAACAGCTTTTTTTTCTTGTAACTAATTTGCCAGAGTCTTCTGACAGCCATAAATGATTGCTACATATAGACTGACACAAATCTATAACAAAATATTCCTTTTTTTTTGTTTGTTTATAATGGTGTTAGTTATAGTTATACACAAATAGCCATATTTTCTGTAGTACTTGTTTCTCATGTCACCAATTCTGCATTTTCCAATGAGAGAATTCAATATTGGGGTAAGCCTAGTTTCTTACTTCTGCCAACATACAATTAGTGTTTCCTGTCATTTTACTTACATGGCAAACCAAATCAATGTTTCCTTTCCCTGTTTCCACTATCTCTGTCCCCCCCAGTCTTTTATGTAGGGAATCATCATAACACCATCAGACAGTAAAACAAAATATGTGTTTTACTGCAGCATTTTCTGCACAGGTGCATCCCTCACATCCCAAGCACTTGAAAGATCTCTAGGATGGGTGAAGTCAAACTGAGAAACAGTTCTGCCTTCTGTTTGGAAACCAGAACTGCTAATTTGTGGCAATAAAGAGTAAAACAACTCACTAGCTTGGCTGTACCCATGTACATATGCCTTGGAAGCTGAGTTTGGCATGTGGGACCAATCCTAATGTGCTCTTTGCTGAGTGTGTATCTTTTTTGGGTAAAGACTTTCCACCAGCCAATTTGATTTTAACATATTCCTGTCATGGTGCACCTTTGAAATTGCATAAACTTTCTTAGTTATCTGCTACAGCAAGCACAGTTTCTGCTTTAAACTACCAATTTATTGACTCCTCCTTGCTTTCCCTTTCCTGAGCTATTTGCAGCCCATAACAAGAGAGAAAAGAAATCATCCCATCGGGTTGCCTTTGGCTGTTATCCTTTATCACAATCATGGCAAAGCCACTAAAGAGACTGCAATTCAAAATAGTATAGACCTAAGTGTGAAGTGTTCTCTTTAAGCATTCACACATTTGTTTCATCTGCTATCTCTGGGACCAGTACCTTATGGCCAAGTGCAGAGAATTGAAAGTGATATAATGACTGTATTTCATACTGAGTCATGCCAAAGGAACATTTGGGACCAGTGAATAATATTGTTTTACAACTGTGTAGCACTTTCAGGTTCCTGATCTCCAAATTAGCATCCTATATGCAAATCAGAAAGCAAACGCCCACAACTGGAGCTTTACAACCCCGTGACCAACTCACATAAGTCTCCAGCAATCCAACCCAATAATTACATAAATTCAATCTTAAGCAACCCTCCTCTTTGCAAACACCTAGAGGACACTGAAAGAGAGTTAGTGCCCATTGAGACAAGTGATTCAAAGATAATCTAATTCCATTAGTTCATGGTCTGTTTTTCTTCAACCTTTCCTTAATTTTCCAAACACTGTAAAGCCTAAGAGCAATGTCTATTCCACCTATAACTGGAAAACAGGTAATTAAAATGCTCACCTTTAATGTCAAGTGATTTTTAAGATATGTGCATATATATATATATATATATATATATATATATATATATATATATATAGTCATCTGTCAGCTTTATTCAGTATATAATTATCTAGTGTCAAAATAGGTTCCTAAATCCTGCACTGCAATGCAGCTTATATGTTGAAGGGCATAAGGTTTGCTAAAATGCCCATATATTTCTTCAAGTGCCATCACAGGCACAGTTCAGAGATATTATACCCCCCCACATCATTAGTGCATTCTATCATTGTTAAATTTAAAAGCACAAGTATTTCCTTCTCGAAAGTGTGCCTTCCTTTGAACTTTTCTACAGTAGGGTTAGGATTACGAGTGAGTGTAACTTCCCTTTGTAACTCTTTCATTTTCTCCTCACTGCCTCTATCCTCTCACTGCTTGTAGAATTAACAGACATATTGGCTAATATAACACTAATGAGTTCCAAATGCTATAATACTATTGTTTACAACTTTGTTATTGTCTTTGAATTGCACTAGGACAGTTTCTCTAGTAGACTGTAACCTCCCTGCAAACCAGCATGTCACAGAAAATTGGATGAAAGTGTTTTTTGTTAGAAACTTTCACCTGAAGACCCCCAGGACAGCGTTGACATGGCAGGCTGCTGGTGGCAAAGAAGGAGAGTGGCAAGCTGCAGTAAATTGAGTTTGGGAGCTGCCAAGACTGCAGGAACCGTCCATTGTGAGGGGCCCTGGGGCCCCTACGGGAGGGCAACTCAAACTGTCCAGCCATCCACATATATCCATCTTACAAATAGTCCCAAACAGCCAGGACAGATGTACTCTTTGTTCAAGCCACAACAAGGGCAAACATTCTGCATATTTCTGAACTGTCCCACATCAGGAGGGTCAGTTCCCTCTCATTAGTTTTTTTGAGAAGCCACTCAAAATGCACAGAATGCATTGGGTGGCTCCGAAAACTGACACTTGAAAATATTTTCTATTGTTTATAATCACCATGCCTGATATCAGGAACTCCATTCTTTCATTAATTAAATTCAGACCTGTTCAGACTTATTATAATTTGTATTTACTGAAAAGGCACTGACAAAGGAAAAAAAGTAAAAATACACCATTCTATACAGTGCAGAAGACTTCATATTGCAGCAGAAAGTAACCCAATACCCACATTTAAAATGATTACTACTGTACTAGGTACAAAGCTTTGTGAGGTAGGGCTCCCTGCATGCTGTGATTTCAGCCTCTCGCTATTGTCAGTAGCACCTGTTATCAAAATATTTTTCTTTTTCTGAATATTGGCTGCATGGTAACCCCATCCTTAGGGTCTCAGTCTCTTTCTCTCTCTCTCTCGCTCTCGCTCTGACACTGGCAGGACTGCAGACTCACATTACCTACTGTATGTCATTTCATGTACTCATTATGTCACACTGTACTGTCCAGTAATTCAATAATTAATAATTAGTGACCGGCAGAACCCAACAGGCTGATGCTCCAAGACAGGATATCTGTGAGGCATGGATGCATTGTTTTATTCTTTCTGTAACAAAAAATCAAAGCTGATCTTTTCCATTTCGTTACTACAATAAAAACAGATGAGCAGCTGCTGATACCGCATAAGAAACTGATGACATGAGGGCTCATAATGATTGATCTGATGCAGACCAAGCACCCAAAATAATATCATTTATTATTTGAGTTGCCTGGACTGCATCAGATTGCTAGGTTCAGGCCCTCCTGTCAGTTTTCTAGTCAGTTTCAGCAGTTGCTCATCCCTCTTTACTAGTTATTTTCATCATTCTTCTTAGCCCCCTATTTTTCTCCTCGTGAAATACTTTTACAGTAATTTAAAGTAATTTTATTTTGCAACTGCTGGCTGTGATGAAGAGATCTATCACCTGGGAATGCCATCCCACCACCAAGAATGCAAAACGTCCGAACAGCATTTGTGCTTGCCAATTACTACCTGAAGAGTCAGACCCCTGGCCCCTTCAGTTAACCTGAAAACAGACCATTCAAGTTTGAAAAAAATAAGCTTAACTAACTGGAGCTGGGCTGGGAACAGGGGGCAGCATGACAGCAAGGTGGGGATGTTCCCCTATAAATGAACCCAGATGGTAGCCCCTCTCTCTGCCTCCCTTCCCTTATTTAAACAAAATATGGAACCTAAAATAGTACAAGGTAATGGACCATAAGCTAACTAACAGGAAACATGAGTGTAGAATGTTAACAGGTTCTGGTCAGAGCCAATATGGATCTGGAGAGCTTTTAGGAGTGGCAAGAGTGGCAAAAAGAATATGTGGTGCTCTCAATGCACAGGAGTCAGCCATAATACTGCAGTGATTACAGTACTGCACATGGCGTGATACTCACGCATGTGCAGTTTGCCCCGGAGTCAGCCTTGCGCAACATGGCAGTGCTGACATAACTACAGTATGTGTAACAACCCAGTCTCCTCTGGTTACTAGAATCCCATTAGTACTAGTCTTAGGCAGGTAGGAAATGGTAGATGGTGGGGAGCTCATTAGAGGCTTTCTGAATAATGGCATCATTGTTTACTCAGCTAGCCTGAGAGAAGGATGATTATGTCATTTAGAACTCACACAGCAGCATAACAATTTTGGAATCAGCTGCTCTCGGAAAGCTTAGAATGTTCATAAGTAAGTTCAAGTGTGACAGAGTGGCAGGAGGTCTGCCATTGGGGCTCTGTCAAAGGGATCCCTGTTATTGGCTGTCTAGTGTGCTTACCAGGTTAACAAAAGCAAATAAATAAATAAATACATTTCTGACCCTAGTTTGGTAAACTCTTCAGTTTGCCTGCAGAACTCTTTAGTTTTACTTTGGGGAGGGTGAGAGGGAAGGCAATTCTTGTGGATCCATGGGGCAATCCCCTGAAGTTCCTGAAGTTCACCACTGCCTTAAGGAAGAACAATGAGTAGAATGTGACAGCTACCAGAGAAAGAAAGGTGCATTTTGTTCTTTTCATGACTGGGAGGAAGGAACAACTAATCTGTGAGTACAGAATTTGAGACTGTTCTCTGAGGGAGTTGTCTGAGGTGTGTGTGCCCTAGATAAGGCTAGATCACACTGGTCAGGATCCCTTTCTTCACAACTGTGTTGAATTTAAAATTAAAGTTGGGAGTCTTTAGCAATTCATTGGGGATTGGAGACTTATTTGGTGTAACCCTGAAGGAATGGCAGAGGCTGTTTGGGGCAAAGGGTAGGAGGAACACCATCTGGAGTTTCAGACAGGGCTAAGTGACTCATGGATTGGCACCAATGTTCCCTGGGCAAAGACCATACACCAGGAGGATTTTAAAGTGTGTGGCACATTCCACAGATATGCACTTGAGAAATGGAAATGTGTGAAAAATGTTTAAAGTGTGTGGCACAACCCATAGATACAGTTTACACTTTGGAAGAGAGATAGAGGTTGTAGAAAACAGTACTGTCTGGCAAAGTGTCCTACAAAAGAGAGTGTGCCTGTATTACATTGACAAACCTTTGGGGGACCACCCTTGCTTTAAGTAACATCTATAAATAAAACCATACTGTAAAACCCCAGTTACTGCTTTAGACATTCTGCTTGTTGCTTCTAGTGTAAATGTTATTGGGGATTCTCAGCAATTAGGTCTAGCATATGCCTAGCATCCTTTCCCCTGGACCTGGTTGTAAATAAAAATGTTTGTTTTAGTATGTGCCCCAACCCCCCCATCCTGTAGATAATGAGCCTGGTATACACTCCAATGCTAGGGGTGGTACCATGAGTTTAGTTCTGCCAAATAAAATTGTATGCCATGTAGTTGGTAATAGTTCTTTTAAGGGGGTACCAGCTAGCCAAAGTTGGTGTGGGAGTTACATATGTATGCACGATACTCATGCATGCACACTTTAAGTCAGTGCCACCATGTTGCACACAGCAGCCATCACATCTGCAGTTGCAGAAAGGAAAAGTAGTGTGCCAGGAAGTGGGTATGTTTATGCAGTCCGCAGAGGGGAAGAGCTGCATAAACAGAAACACTGGAAACCATGCTGGAGAACTATGGCAGAACACCAGACAGCAGTCCAGTTATGTGCTTCCACAGTGCTGTTATGTAAATCTGTTGATGGCATAACATCTGTGGAGTTTGGCCCACACAGCCATAAAAACCAGATTCAGGAGGAGACTATTAACAAACTAGAGATCTGGTCTGGGATTTGCTTGTCATCACAATCACTTTCGCATTCATTTTTAAGCAGTAGTTTCTGGTAAATGTGCCTTAAACATATTGATCTCAGTTCTGGTAGACTACTTCAGGGTTTCCCCTGATTTTATTAGGTGGGGGTAGTAGCAGTCTTGACATGGTAGCTGCTGGTCGTGGCAAGCTTTGAAAAAAGTGGTCCTCATGCTTGTCTGTACATTTTAGAAATGAGCCCTTTTCTTGTTTTTGCTGTAAAAAAAACTGACCCCTTTAATACAAAAACAAGGAGTCAGTTATGGCCTCCATCCCCATCCCTTTTTGCTTCACGTGAGGAATGTGATTATGGGTTTGCATCAGATATACAGTGGCAGCCATATATGCATAATATTGTTAAAAAGTAATCAACTGTATGTCAA
This sequence comes from Neoceratodus forsteri, assembly GCA_016271365.2. Classification (NCBI taxonomy): domain Eukaryota; kingdom Metazoa; phylum Chordata; order Ceratodontiformes; family Ceratodontidae; genus Neoceratodus; species Neoceratodus forsteri. The sequence continues at coordinate 407,847,683 of CM028133.1, read as the reverse complement.
AGTTTTTAGTGTTTTTTAATGTGTGCTTTCTTAATGTTGTCAATACCACTCCACCCATTTTGTACTCTGCCCCTGGATTTCTGTGCCCCAAGTGCATTATTTTACATTTTTGTGTTCAGGACAAAAAGCCTTTTCAAATGAGGGTAGTCACTAATCTAAATTCTTTATAGTTTTTTTTTTAATTGCTATCAGAAATATGAATTTTGTAAAAACAAGAATTTAAATACAGGTAATAAGATGACCATATTTTATAAAATATAAGAAATTCAAATTAGTGACTATCCTCATTTGAAATGACTTTTTGTCCTGAACAACTTTCAGTCTGCTTATTTTTGTGCACCTGGAATAGTTTTAAAGATGTTTAGATTTGTTTGGAATGTGTGTACATTTGCTAAGAATTCTGCACAATGTCTCAGGAAGATTCTCAACAAAAAGCAGTTTGGAGTTCTGTCTCCAACATTCTAAACACACAATGGGTCTGAATGAGTTGAAGGGGACAGGAATTGATTACTTATGTGCAGGTGTTTGAAATGTGTCTATTTTCATAAATTATATTCATACCTCTAAAGGATACCTATTTAACTGTGCCTGAATAAAAGCTGAAGCTGTCAGTTGTGTTTTGTTTTGGTTTTAGATTTATAGAACTGTTATTTAATACAACAGCAGATTAGGTACACGTGGCCACATGTTGATACATGGAGATATTAGGATAACAGTATCTCAGTTACAAGGGGATCTATTTTAGGTTTGGGTTTTGAATATACACATACACTAGTCACTTGTTACAGCATTGCAGATATATCATGTTTAAGTAAGCAATAAGGCATGATGGGTTGTGTATAAAACATATTTTACCACATGGCCAGGGGCGTGGTGAGGCATGAGGCCCCAGGCCAAGTGACTTCAGCCGCTGGATGTGCGGTAAAATATGTTTTGTACACACCCCAAGTGGCTTATTGCACTTATAAAATGGGCTCTTTTTTTAACTTTTTATAGTTGGGAAAAGCATGTTTATATGTAGAAACAATAGATTTACTTTTGTGCATTTATGATAAAATAGTCCTTCCACCCACTGCAAATGATGTCACAGATGATGTTATTGTATTACTGCTGGACAAATTTTGTTCTTTGCTGGCATCAAGATTCAAGATATGGATTGTTTATCATGGAATGGTTCTCATGGAATACATGCATTCAAAATTCTGTTCTGTTCCACTGGCAGAATGTTTCTCTCTTAACATACTGTACACACACACAACAAAGACCTCTGTTACAGCCAGAGACTCAATTATCTCACTGTCAGGGCAAGCAGAAGAGATTTCCCTGATGCACAGGTAAAGATAGAAGGGGAATTTTTTCATTGTCAGCAAAGAAACAGTTGTAGTGAAAACTATAAACAATACTTAATGTTTCTAATCTGCTTATGTGTGTAAGGAAAGTGTGATGATAAGGAAAACATTTAATTATTTTTTTTTGTTTGTATTCAAGGTGGTTTTATTTTTAGGGCCCAGCTGAAGTTTTTTTACTGTGTAAAGGTAGCGGCCATGTTTGTGATGGAAGATTGATTCTGGTTGTTGGGGACTAACTGAAATGTCAGAATTCCAAATGCCCATTGATCATGGCTCTGGACACTTCACTGTTGGACAGAACTACTTTTTTACCATGTATAAAAGATATTTTATACATGGCCAAGAGCCAATCAGATTACTGTATTTTACCCTGCCATTTTATAAGACAGTATAAGTTTGCCTATTCATGAGTAATATGGACATATTGTACACAGACTTTAAGAAAAATATATCTTAACAGTACACTGTGTAAAATTTGATTGACACCACTGTGTGAAACAGCTGGTGAATGTTTAATTTACACTAGGGCAGGTTGTCTTCTAACCTGTTTTTTACTTAACACATAGATGTTTTCATATGTATAAGACTTGCAACATTATTTACTATGTATTGCTGAAAGAGTGACTGACTCCTGAAAGAAAACTTTGAAAAACATAATAAGGAGGTAAAATTCTGCTTGTATTCCATATATATTCTAGATTTCTCCTCCCCATTATTTATTACTGAGGACATGTGCATGAATACATTATTTCTATCTCTCAGTTACTTTAAAGTTAGCTTACTCCCTACTTCAATTCATAATGCTCTGTTGTGACATCAGAATCTGTTGCCAAGAGAGTAACTGTGATGTCACAAGCATTGTATTATGACCTCAGGTAGGGAGACAACAACAGAAACAGATGAACTCTTCAGGAGCAAAAATCCTGTTTGCATGCAGTAGACCTCAGCAATAAATAATGGGAAGGAGGAATAAAGAACTAATGTGAAATTCAAGCTGAACTTTATCTAAATATTATGTTTTGTTAAAGTTCTCCCGAAGTTGTCAGCTGCTCTTTAAGCTTATTTTTCCTTGTGGTTTTTATTCATTGTCATTTACTAATGCTGGCACAGACACACACAGAGGGTTTTAAAATGAAGCTTCATTTGGTTTATAGTTTTTCTTAGAGAGTGAACTTTCAAGTCAGTGTCATTTGACCTCGGGATAGCTTTCTTTTTCTTTTAATGGAACCTTTGCTGTCTTTATATGGGTATGTTGTCTTTTTGAATGCAGTTTAAACCAATGGGGTCCTTAACAACTTTTCATCTGTTTTTTTCTTTTTTTGGGGGGGGTGTATGATCTGGGTTTTGAGAAAGTACAGTATGTTCTTCTAAAATAACTGCCAGTGTTTTCTGACAAAGGATTCTGTGTAATCCAAAAGCTAAAAGCACCTGTGTTCTTTTGTAACAACTCTGTTGGTCCAATACAAGGTATCAAGTCATCTGTTTCTGTGGATCTTGTGTTACAAGGACCAATATGGCAACAAGTTTTTCTGTGGCTTCACAGTTTCAGAAATGTTAGCAGGAACTTATCAGTACAGTGCCCATGGTTCTGAAACCATGAAGTGACATAGTCAAAACTCCAAATTCTTGAACTGCACTGAATGTTGTCCATACAAAGAAAACAACACAAAACACAACTGACAGTTTCAGCTTTTATTCAAGCACAGTTGAATAGGGATCTTCTAGAGGTATAAATGTAATTTATGAAAATAGAGACATTTCAAACAGCTGCACATACTGTAAGTGATCAGTTCATGTCCACTTTAAATTAGGCATGACAAGAGATGAACAAGGTGGTCTGGTTTAGAACGTCACTTGGGTGGCATAGTTATTTGCAAAACTGAGGCTATTTAGAAGTGCAATAGGAGTTATGCTAAGCAACTGTAAATATCTCTAAAAGTTTGCAAGCTAAAGATAACAAACCAATATGAAAATTGCACAGGACAAAAAGACCTTTCAAATTAGTCTATTTATTTAGCTGCACTAATTATATTTTTTAAACTATGGTCATCTGATTACCTCAATATTCATTTTTCATAGGAGTTAAACCAAACAAATGTAAATATCTCTAAAAGTATACTGTATGCATTACACATAAACCATCAGTATGGAAGTTGTTCAGGGGAAAAATACCTTTCCAATTAATCAATTCATTAAGCTGTGCTAATTATATTTTGTAAACTATGGCCATCTGATTACCTAAATTTTCATTTTTCTTCACAATTTCCACCTTTCAGATGACTATATTTAAAAAAATCTAATGAATTCAGATTGGTGACTACCCTCATTTGAAAGGTCATTTTGTCCTGAACAACTTTCATGTTGGTTGTAGCTTGGTAACTTGTATACTTTCCAAGATATGTACATTTGTTTGGCTTGACTCCTACCATGTTCACTCAGAGAGAAAAAAAATGAGGTTGTTTGGAAGACCATATTTTATAAAATATAAATAATTCAGATTAGTGACTACCCTCATGTGAAAGGTCTTTTTGCCCTGAGCAACTTTCACACAGTTTATTTTGTTTGTTTGTGCACCTTAAATAGTTTTAAAGATATTTACCTTTGTTTGGAAGGTGTGCACATTTGTTCTCGGAGAAAAGCAGCTTGGAGTTCTGTGTCCAGCATTCTAAAAAGAAAGAAGGGAGTATTTTTTTAACTGCCATAGGGATTTGCAGTGTTATGGAAGGATACACTGAAAACTACTAAAATATGTGTTCCACGCAAACCCTTTTCAAGCTAAAGCAATATGACTGTAGTCTCCGCCCACAGACATAAAAATCAACAGTAAAAAGGGACAAGCAGCTGCTGTTACCAATTAGGAAATTGATAGGAGGGGGACTCAAAGCAAATTAATCAGATGCAGTGTAGGTACACAGAATAATGTTTTTTTGGTTTTGTTTTTGCTTGTGCTGCAGGGAATTGCTCTGTTTAATCCCCTACCCCCTCATCATTTTCCTAGTCAGTTTCAGCAGCTGCTGTTCCCTTTTTACTGTTTATTTTCTAAATTCTTCTTAGCCCTCTACACTATGTCACTAAATGCATGAGGAACCAAGAAGGCTGAAGCACAAATATAGTTCCTTTGTATAAATCATAAAACAGCCCCCTATTGTTCCCCTCATAAAATACTTTTAACTTGTTATTTTTGCCAGTGCTCTGACTGGGGAGAAGAGATCCTTTGCCTGGGAATTCTGTCCCACCACCAAGGATGCATGGATCCAAGATGTTTGCATCCAAAATTACTCTGAATTTTATTTGAGTTCATTTCAACATATTAGTGTTTTGTCTCATAGTCTGAATCTGGTTGCCAATTTTCTATGGATGAGGACAAGGGCTAGAACACAGTACACAGAGTGACTCTAAGTGCAGCACAGATACAGCTTTTTGAAACATACATTAAACATCTAACTAGCCCAGTAAATGGACCAGTCCAGCACCTTAGATAATGGGGGGTGCTTTGTTATCTAGCACAGATCTGGAAGGTCTGAAGTGGGGGCTTTCATGTAGGGCTGGGTAGAGAGGAGGATGGAATGGGTGCTATAAGAGAGTGGAGGAAGGGGACATTGGCTTTTGTTTTTAAAAGAAGAAAACAGAAACGTTGTACAAAGTGGAAGTTCATGCAAAAAGTGCCACCTCGAGAAGTCTTTGCCAGAAAAAGCACTTCTTGTAGTATTCATCTGTTAAAATTGGCATTTTGCTATGTACAGTGCTCCTTTGTTATAATGTCCCTCGTTATAATGAATCTCGGTTATAGCGAACAGCTGTGATGGCTCCCATTGTTTTCAACTTAATCTTTAGTAGGTGTTAATGAGTGAAAACAACATGATTCATCACAGCTATTCCTGCCCTTTCACACTGTCTTTCCCCTTTTTCAGACAGTCATGATGACTGAACCCTTGTTTAACAAAAAATGAAACCTTTTAACTGTCTCATGTCATGCTCCTGCTTCCCTACTGTATGCTGAGTGTACAAGGAATCTCTCCCACGGCACCCTCATGGCTCTCATAGTCAATCAGTCCTGAGTGTTTGGTCACGTCACAATGGTTAGTTTTTCTGTCTTTTGGGTTTCATCTTGGGTATTTTTCCTATAAAAATATTGGAAGGAGACTGACTGAGAGCTGTAACAGTGCTGCTACGGAGCTGCTTCAATGCAGTACTGTACTTATTTCACTTGGCTAAATTTTTAACTGGTACATTGTTGTTGCCCTGTTCTCAATCATTTTACTTTACCTGAAATCATATGACCTGACAGGGGAGGGAAGGGGGAGAAAGCAGAGACCTGGAACAACATTTTATTCTCCTGCAGTTGGGTAGTGCAGTCTGCTGACTGATTGCAAGACACATGGCAGCAAGAGAACTGCCTTCAGATGCTACTGTTTTGTCTGATATTGCTACTGTAACTTACTAAATGTTAAGCCTTTCCAGCAGTGGTTAATGTATGTTTAATGTGCTAGTAATGTAGTAGCTGTCCTCTTGTGTGGCTCACATAATATGGAAGAAATAAATACTGTGCAGTACTGTAGAAAAATCACTCCCTCCTCATAATGAACCCTCACTATAAGGAACAAAATGGATGGATCCAGAGGCATTCATTACAATGAGGGACCACTGTATTGCACTATGTGCAGGGCCACACAAAGTAGCAGCCCTTCATGTAGTGTTTGGCATACTGAAGTTGTAACACATTCCATGCATCTAGTGAGCAGCACCAGAAATGTGTAAAGACTACATGTAGTGGCAGTGCAAGCACTTCCACATGTGATTCTTCACTAGATGAACCACCGGCCTGGTGCCACCAAGCATGGTTGTGTAACACTTTGTAGTACATAAGAAACCACCACCAATGATGTCTTTACTGATGCCCCCTGGTGATCTTCCTATGCTGGTCCATGCCTTTGTGTCCACATGCTTAGACTATTACAATTCCCTATACCTCGGGCTATCCGGGGTGGAAATCCACCATTTGCAACTGGTGCAGAATGTTGCAGCCTAGCTTTTGACTGGAACATCTCGATTGAGTCATATTCCACCGGTGCTGTATGAACTGCACTGGCTGCCTGTACAGTGGCTGATTACCTTTAAAGTCATTTTATTGACTTTTAAAGGACTGGGACCAGACTATCTGAAAGAGCTCCTGGTTCCCTACCACCCAGGGCAATCACTCCACTCAGCTGATGAGGGGTTGCTAGAGATTCTGAGGGTGCGTTTAAGATCTGATGGGGTCTGGGCATTTATGTTTGTTGCTCCTACCCTCTGGAATCCTCTACCCCATCAGTTATGGGAGTGCCTGACTGTGGAGGGATTTAAACAGGCCTTGAAAACTCACTTAGGGAGACAAGCTTTTGGCGATTGAAGTTTTTTGATTTTAGTGGTGGTTTTATAACTGTCTATATATTTATATTTTTAATGAGATTGTGTTTTGTTGTATGTTCAATTTGTGCAGTGCCTTGGTTTTTGAAAGGCGCTTTAAAATAAAGTTTTTTATTATTATTAGTATTATTTGCTTCCCTTGAGCCCTTCTTACCAGCCCCGTTCAATAACATTAACTCCCTGCCCCCACTGCACCCATATGTGCCTTTTTTCCCCACAGTCCCGGTGAATATAATATGATGATTAATAAATAGTCAATGTATTTGTGCTGTAATATGTTGTGTACCCTGCTACCACCCATCCCAGTTCCCCAACCAGATATACTACCAGCTACAAACATACTCCCACTCCACTACCCTCAGACACCCCATCACCCCTTCCCCCCATTCTTATCAACACACCAAAAGGTAAAATATACTATCAGCCAGTGCAGAGTCTGTGGCGCCAGTAAAGAGAAAACCATCCCTCACTACACACATCAATCATGAGTCCCTCTGGCTGGTCACCTTTCCTCAAATGAATAAAAGAGTGACACAGTTCTATAGGAACACCTGTATGTTACTACAGAATCATGTCAATTGTTCATTTATTTGATTAAGGGCAGCCTGCCAGATGAGTTCTGTCTGCTGTGTGGGGTAAAAGATGTTTTTTCTCTTTACAGATACCATAGACTCAGTATGTGCTGATCATATTTTTCCTCTAGGGGTGTCAGGGGAGTGAGAGGGAGGAGGGTGGTGGGGTGAGGGTATGCATATTTATTTTTACTGGGTGGAGTCAGGGGGGACAAGGCTGGGTGGGAGTAGGGTGCATTACTTACTACAGAACAAGTACACTGAGGATTCATTAATCATTAAACAAACTTTGACAGGACTGGAGGAGAGGAGGTATGTAGGTGTGCTACAAGGAAGGGGGAGGAGGTTTACTTTATTGAACTGGTCTGGTGGGAATGGGAGGGATGAGTGAAACATGTGGGTGGGGGTGTATTTTATGTGCAAACTTTTTAAAAAACACTTAGCAAGGCAAAGTTTGGTGGAGTTAAGAAAACATTGCCCTGCTACATATAGCATGAAGTTCACATTGTTATACCAACGTCACCGAAGTTTTTAATTTGCATATCACTACATGCATACAAGCCCCTACTCTCCACCACTGCCTGCCTGCACATGGATACCCCATAGGGTTTGCATTTATATTTATATTTATTTTATTTATTTATTTATTGATAACTAGGATTACATACACCTTTGAACCAGTGGTTCATTTACAAAGGTTCCACGTCAAACATGGTATAGATATTAAAAAAAATATACAGGTGAATACAAGAAGAAAGAAAACAATACAAAGATGTTACAAATGGTATATCATATAAGACACAAACTTGAAATACCCGGACAAAAAAGATAACTATGCAATCCATGAAGTGACTTTGTCTACGTACTGTAAGAGCTATAGGAGCAAAAGATTATTAAGCTAGGTGTCTGATGAGAGTAGACAGGGAGAGACAAGAGGAGGATAGGGGCTGGGGTGACTGGGAAGTTGAACGTCACTTAGGGTTGAGAGGAGTGATCGATATCTACCCCACTGTTGCACCTTAACAACTTTGGCAGCATTTGACAAAACTGCACAAAATTTAGAATGCATTGACTGAGTGGCAAGTTCTCAAGACATAGAAAGTTTTGCGATGGGTGCTTATCTGAATTCTGAGATCTAGATATGTCACAGACACATAAAAAGCATCACTTTTGGTCCTTCCTTGCTGTTTATTTGTTTTCACCTACAGCCTAGATGGCGTAGATGTTTGTTCTGAAACTTTCAGGACTGAAAGGGATGGAGCCAAGGATGCACCTTTCAGAGTTTTCAAGAAAAAATATTAATTGTTCCTGAGTTATAAGATTTTGAAATTTGACTTTTGAGCATGCTCAGAAGAGTCTTCAGAATAACTGTCTGATATGACACCAAAATTTTGCTTTCATAAGCATTTTCTTTTCACAAAAATTGTGTTTTTCTTGTCGCAAGAAAACATTTTGGGGTTGTGATGGCTGTCATTTTGTTTTTTTAAACAAAAACATTTGAAATATACATAAAAGTAATGACCTTTCAAAATGGAAAAACCTGAACATATGTAAACATAACCCATTTAGCTACATTCAGGTGTTTAGTTTTTGAAAATCATCCCAGAAACACCTTTTCTGTGCACCCCAAAAATCATGGATGCAAAGCTTAGTGAGGGGTACCAATTTCCAGGTCATGAGCTTAGAAGTTTCTTGTCACACACAAAGTGCTGTGACTGGAATTTTCAGCATGCACATAAAAGGGACAGGAATGCACCTCCCCTGCCCACTCTTACTATACATATTTTCTGTTACAGTACAGTATTTCTGCCATAGTTCTTTTTAAAAGATGCCACTTTAGCTGGCTGGAACAAAAAAAGTGGTGATTGTGTTGGTTAGTGAGCATTTGTTGAGCCAGAGACCGGAAAAGTGTGCTATGTTAAATGCACTATCAAGATGAGTAGTACAAAGTACTACTAATCACTTAACATAACAAACTTCTTACTTGCCATCAGACAAGTTCGCTTTGGAATGTTTAGAGTAACACAGTGTGAATTCTAGAAAGCTGACATGTCTGCTGAGTGCTGGTGGCCCTCAGTGAGTTACTGTTACCATACTGAGCAGTCAGTGCTGTCACAAGAGACTGAACACTACTAAGCACTACACAGTACTCGGTACGATGAAGCTTCAAAATCTGGAAGTTTAGTTTAGTTGTTGCTCCCATACTCTATCATTTTCAGCAGCACCTTTGCTCCCACACAATTTTCAGCAGCACCACCACTTAGCATGGCAACAATTTGTATTCTGTCAGATTTGTGAACAGTGCTCCCTCACTTAAGCAATAATGCACAACAGGGTGTGTGTTGTGCTGGGATAACATCATGCCTGGGGTGATTAGGCATGAGGCTGCAGTCCAAGTGCGACTAATCACCCCAGAAGTGACGTTATCCCAGCACAACACACACCCTGGAGTGCATTATTGCTATTATACAATGGCTCATGAGTCAAAAAAAAAAAAAAGATGAAGAAATATGTTTAAAACTAGTTTGTTTGCTGTTTCTTTTGTTTTTTAATGAGGAGGTGTACTGTTTAAAAAAATAGTGCTGATTTCTTGCCAGTAGGTGGAGCTGCCCTGTTTATCTGTGGCTCTGCAGTCCCGAGTCTGCACATCAATCTTTATGTGTTGTTTGTTTCTTTTGTGTCATTGCTTTGGTCAGGTGTACTGTTAAGTCCAGTGTTTTTTTCAGCTTTCATTTTTTATTTTAAGTCTTTCCCCATCTGTCGGTCCTGCGATGTTAAAAACAAGAAGTGGCAATGATCAGGTAAGACACACTAAGGCATGGTCTCACACTTGCCATTACTGTGTGTGTGTAGGGTTGTCAGCGAGGAATGCCGTGAGCAGTGCGGTTAGACGGGGGGGGGTAGCAGATTGAACTGAGGGCTTCTGTATCTGTTTTAATTTGTGTACGGGAGCCAGAGATTCCTGCGGAAGAACTGGTTGCTGTGAAGCTGAGGTCTCACAGTTACTGCGCGAGGCTGTATGCGCTATGAGCGGAAGACTCGATGATGAAGGCAGAATTTGAGCGCCACTTAAAGCTGGTCAGGGAAAGAGCTGTACAAATATAAAATGGTACATTTCAGGATTGGAGATCTTTTTCTGTTTTGAAGATTTTTAGTTTTATGATAAAGGCGCCGGGAGTAAGGCAGGCAGATTGCGAGTGGGGGAAACGGGCTGCCTAAAGAAAGAGGGATCACTCATTGTGGGCAGTGTGTAGTGATTTAAAATATGTTCATGCGGTCATCTGTGTGCTGGGACTAGAGCCGTGATGTTGTGCTGGGATAACATCACGGGTCCAGTGCCAGAGTGATCAATGGGAGCCCAGGATTTTTCTTTATCATTGTATAATGTTTGTTTAAACTTAAAAAAACTTAAGTTTAAACTTACTGATCTGGTCCTCTCTTTTCCTTTCATTTTCATGCTATAGGCTGCCACTCCTGTTGCCTTCTTTCCCCTCACACATCACCATCCTGATGGCACAACCCACAGAAATATAAATGTAAATGTTACTTCTTTCTTCTTTCAAATCTCCTTTTGCAACCACCTAAATTCTCTATTGCATGCTCCTTCAAGATTCCCCAAACTGTGCTGCACCACTCACTCTTCATCCCTTGTTGATCTCTGAGCCCCCTGATTACCCACCCACTAGTCACCATCCACCACCCCACACCCACCCACTAACCCTTTCTCACCTACTGTGAGTCCCTTGGCATATATTCCCTCTCACTGAAAAATGTGACCATGAACTGGAGAAACAAGATAAGTGATGTCAATGTGTTTTTAATGCATTTCTAACTCTAACTCATAACTTTGTCATTTTTAAATGTTTTTCCATAACATTTTTAACATTTCTTTTTTGAGACCCCACCTCATAAACAACACAGGTGAAGTTTTTCAAATCTGGGCCAAAAGGGGGTTTTGCATTTGCTCTGTGAAATCACCTTTTGGGCAGAATTTGAACATTTTCACATAAAGGGCTCATGGAGTGGGGTTATAAAAAGACTATGTTGAAAATTTGATGAAAATATATTGTAAAACAACCAAGTTATGAGTGAACCTTAAAATATTTCAATGCTCACACCTCACTTCATTATTTTTCAATATTGTTCCACCAGACTTCCAACATGGTTTTATTGGGACCCCATGTCATGAACAACACAGGAACATTTTTCAAATCAGGCCAAAAACTTATTTCCAGTCACTCTGCAAAATCACCTTTCAGGTGGTATTTGAAAGCTTCTGCCTACCAGATTCATGAGATAGGCTCAAAAGAACACTATGTTCAAAATTTGTGGTCAAAATTTTAAAAAAACAACAAAGGTACACGTGCACTTTGACATTTTTCTATGCTTGCTCATAGCTTGGTAATTTGTAATATTTTGACTCTAAACTTTCCCCCACCCAATAAACTGAAAGGTGTTTTTCAAATCCTGGTTGAAACCCGTTTTCACACTTGTGGCATGAAATGACATTTTGGGCAGTATTTTATAAATGCCACATGTAATGTTTGTAAAGGGGAGTCCTAAAGTGACTATGTTAAAATTTCGGGGTCAAAAGTTAAGAAGAAAAAATTATTAAGAAACATTGTGTGCGGAGCCACTCTTTGCGCAAGTGGGTAGTGCTTTGTGATTCTGTGGTGCTGAGCAGAGTGTGGGTGTGAGCTCAGTGAGCCTGCAGGATTGTCAGGGGCTGGGGGGGATTGCATTACTATGCGGCAGTAGTGAAGGCAAACAATGTTCGGGCTGCACCTGGGATGTCGTGCCTGGCCCACAAGAAAGTAAGGACAGTTTTGAGAAATAAAATCAGCACTGGCTACTTACTAGGAACCTCAGTGAGTAAATGAATTACGAGGAGTCCTGTTTCTTAAAAATGAAGTGCTAGATTTTATTCAAAGCGGCACACAAGGTAGAAATAGTTCAGCTCCAGCATACACCCTCTCTCATCTCTGATGGAAAACCAGGTCTCCTAATGCATTTCACGCCCCCTGGCACTTAATCATAGAGGTCAGAGGTCATGAGGACAAGAGACAGAACAAGAGAGGAGGGAGACCTGAGGATTAATTGTGTCTCTACATACAATGCACAATACAGAGAAGTGAGTGAAATCATATAAAACCATTTGCAGATGGTGAGCTTAAATCCTGCTTTAAAGGACCTCAAAGACACTAGGCTAGTTTCAGAAGCACAGACTCCATGGTGTCCTGTCCTTCTGCAGTCAGAACTGTGTTGTATGTCTTATAGCATGCATGAGTATCTGTGACTTCAGAGTGCTGGCCCCACAGAGGCCTGTGCTCCAGCTGTAAAATGGTTTAGTTCTTACCTAACATGTATGTAGCAGTCTGTACAGCTGGAGAATGCCCAATCTTCCCCTCTCTGGATCCTTGATGGGGTCCCTCAGGGTTCCACCCTTGGCCCAATCTTCTCTCTCTTCAATAATGACCATCCCTCTCTATGCAACACCTCTCACATACACATGTACATGGAAGACATGGTCATCTACACTTCCAGGACATCAACCTCAGACATGGAAGCCACTCTCCAGAAAGACTTTAAAAATGTGCTGAGTTTATTCCATGCAAACCAGATCAGGGTAAATGACCTTCAGCACCAGAAAAAACTAGCAAGGCTTTCGACATCTCCAGTGTTCTCCACCCTGGAAGGCACCCTCCTTGACATGGTTCCTTCCTTCAAATACCTTGGCGTTTGGCTGGATAACAATCTTGACTTCTCAGTCCATATTGATGCCATCCACTTCAAACTTTGCCTTAAATTAGAAACATTGTATTGAAACAAAGACTGCCTCTCCCTCCCCATTTGCTGTGAGTTGGTAATAAAAATTATCCTCCCTGTGTTTGACTATGTGATTATAGTCTATAGCACCACTCCTGCTTCATCCCTTGCCAGACTGGACACCCTCTTTAATGCCTTTTGTCAATTCGCCACTAACTCCCCTTTTCATACTCATCACTGCTCTCTTTAATCCTCTCTGTCAATCACACTCCCTACCTCACCATCATCAGGCCCACTGCTTAGTCTTCATCACTATGTACTACTTTAGGACTCTTCCATCATATCTGTCCTATCCTCTTTCATCCCTACCTCCTACCCACTGTGCTCCTGGGAATCCTGCTCTTTCTCCTTCCCCCATCCCCACTCAACAGCTGATTAGTATGCCTTCTTCTACCATCTCCCCTCCCTCTGGAATCAACTCTCCTTTATTATTTGTCTAACCCCCTCATTCCCTGCTCTTAAGCGCCTGCTCAGACTCACACCTGTTGCTCCTTGCTGCTGTCCCTCAACCTCCCGAGCCTTCCTGCCTCTTAATGGTCTTGAACAAACTGCATTAAGGTTTATATTGCCATGTGTAACTTTGTTTTATCTGTATACTGCACTTGATTATTGTCATTATCAAGGCCACTGATTTTCGGTGATTAAAATAATGAAATTCCGTTTTCAAGACTTCAGATTCCGGTATTACACCGGTGATTGTTACTCTAATTTCCGGATTTTACCGGGATTCTGCTATCATTCTTTTAGTATGTGCATAAGTAATCAGAATTAAAGAAGGCTTAATATACAGAGCATTAAATAGAGCAAATTGAAAATAGTACAGGAAGGAATTAAAAGAAAAACACAAGTTTTGTAGATCTACTGATCTGATATAAAATGCCAGATTCCATGAAATCTTTGCTTTTACCGGTCTTCAGGCAGCCCTAATTCCGGAATTTTACTGGATTTTCCGGTAAAAAACGAAAAACAGTGGTCTTGGTCATTATGTAATTTCCCTTTGTATGTTTTTGTTTCCCCTTTCCCCAGGTTACATCTGAAAACAAGCCTCAGCTCAGTGTGCTTTTCCAGGTTGCCAAATTTTAAATAAATAAATAAAATACATAAATTTTAGAACCTAACATTTATCACCCATATGTGTGATAAATGCAATCTGTCAATCACCCCCCCGTCAGCACTGCTTCCTCATCTGCACTAAAGTCAAAGTCGCTTTCACTGTCCCACAGTACCCAAACATGCACATTATTTTAAAATATAAAACACCAGGCCAGCATTCATGCCACTGTAATGCAAATGCATTTTAAAATGTCCTAACTTTTTTTTAGCTATCTTATTCTGTGCTACCCCATTACTAATTTTTACTGATCTGGTCCTCTCTTTCTCTTTCATTTTCATGCTATAGGCTGCCACTCCTGTTGCCTTCTTTCCCCTCACACATCACCATCCTGATGGCACAACCCACAGAAATATAAATGTAAATGTTACCTCTTTCTTCTTTCAAATCTCCTTTTGCAACCACCTAAATTCTCTCTTGCGTGCTCCTTCAAGATTCCCCAAGCTGTGCTGCACCACTCACTCTTTTGAAATTTTACCCAAGTTGTGCTGCTCACTCTCTCAGACTGCAGCTGCAGATTAAATGCTTGCACACTCTATCAAGGCAGAACATTCTTTCTGTTTAAAAAAAACATAACTCCCCTTTTAAAGCTGCACTTACCCTGCACTAACAAGGAGACTCCATGTCTTCTACCATTCTCTCACCTGTAGCAGCCACCATTTTTGATAAAAGTTTACTGGGCGCACTTGCTGGGCTATGCTGCTCACTCTTTTGAAATTTCCCCAAGCTGCACCACTCACTTAAACTGTGGCTGCAAATTAATGCTCATGTTCTTTATCAAGGCAGAATTAAATAAAACCTCCATAACTCTTCTAGAAAAGTTGCAGTTACATTGAGCTAACAAGGAGACTCCATGTCTGCTACTGTTCCCTCACTTTTAGAAGTGGCCATTTATTCTTCAAAATTTTACTGGACAAACTCGCTCCATCAATACAATGAGACATTGGAGTGTCCAGATGTCAAAGCGTCCATGGCAACCCCTAGCAACCTATGGGAAAAGCATACCAATATGCAGTACGTCACAAAAAGTCCACTACAATATCACCTACATGTAAAAAAAAAACAATTAAAATAAAATCTGCCTCCACATTTTATTTGCTCCCTGATGCAGAAATCTAATATGTAATGGGGACCACAGTGTGATAACCTTTTTATCTGCACTTGAGCAGTTTGACCTCGAGCACATCCCTCATGGCGTATGCCATCTGCAAGGTCACCCAAGGTCAAATTACTCTCATGTAGATAAAAATGTTATTACACTGTGGTCCCCTTAGCATATGATAGATAGATAGATAGATAGATAGATAGATAGATAGATAGATAGATAGATAGATAAGAGGAGGAGGAGAGAGATGAAGAGATATCATGTGATCATTGGATCACTGCTCCTACTCAAGCTGGCAGCACAACTCTAGCTATGGCTACACAAACCAAGAAAATTCCATTGTTTTCATACAGAGAATGCGGGTGAATGACTCCTCTCACTAAGATGCGCACCAAGGATTTTCAGGTGCCCAGAAACCATATTTGCAGGATGATTTTCAAAAAATCTAGCTAAATGGGTCCCATTTACTGAGGTTCATGTGTTTGTTTGTTTTTTAAATACATGGGCCTGGATATTCAAAAGAATTGCACATCGCACAACAGTGTTGCACCATGCGCAACCCACTGATGCACCCCAGCATGATATTCAAATGTGGAGTGTGCCTGGCACAAATCCCAATGCATGAGAGCGCATCAGTAATGTATGTGGCGCAGGTGGGGGGGTGTGCCCATGCATACTCAGCACATCCCGATATTTAGCCTGGGATGTGCTGAGTCCATGCGTGCACAACCCCTACTTGTGCTGCACACAGGTGAGCAAAAAAAAAAGGAACAATGGCTGGCCACCCACAGGTGAGGTGCCGTATTGCAGGGCACAATATGGCAGCTGCCACCTGTGGGTGGCCACTCGAGCCCAGCTGCACCTGGCAGCACTCCCCCCATGCCCAATCATGGGCATACATAGAAAGAGGATCCTCCAAAATACTTGGTGGTCCAGTGGACCGCTTGCATCCTGATTGCAGGCTGAAGTATAAAATAATACACGTCCTATATCCCTGGTGGTCCAGTGGACTGCTCGCAGCTCAATCGTGGGCTGAAGTGTAAAATAATACGCATCCTATATCCCTGGTGGTCCAGTGGACTGCTTGCAGCCCAATTGTGGGCTGAAGTTATAATAAATGAAGTCCAATATCCCTGGTGGTCCAGTGGACCGCTTGTAGTCTGATTGCGGGATGAAGTATGTAAAAATATTGTCCAATATCCCTGGTGGTCCAGTGGTATCCCCCCACCTGCCCACTGAGCCCCACTGCCCCGCTCCCCCAGTCAGCAGTGGGCGGCAGCACCATACCTGCCTGTCGCCCTGCTGCCCACTGACTGACACCATAGGTATGGCTGTATGCCCATTGGTCCACAGCATGAGCCAATGGGCATGCAGCCTGTACTGTACTACACAGTCCAAAATAATCTGGACTGTGTAGTACGGTACAGGCTGCACACCCATTGGCTCACACTGTGGACCAATGGGCGTACAGCCCTACCTATAGTGTCAGTCGTGTGGCAGGCAGCAGGTGAGGGGTGCTGCCGCCCACTGCTGACCAGGAGGGGGCGCTGGAGCTCAGGGGTGGGTGGGGGATACCACTGACCACCAGGGATATTGGATGATATTTTTACATACTTCAGCCCGCGATCAGGTTGTGAGTGGTTCACAGGACCACCAGAGATCTTGAACTTCATTTATTTTAACTTGAGCCCACGATCGGGCTGCGAGCAGCCCACTGGACCACCAGGGATATTGGATGAATTTATTTTGCAACTGATGTCCACAATTGGGCTGCAAGTGGTCCACTGGACCACCAGGGATATAGGACGAATGTCATTTTCAACATATGCCCATGATCGGGCAGTGGGGCACATTGCCGCACTGTGCAGGGGGTGTCGGTCCCTGACGGCTGCAGCCTGGCAGGGTGCCAGGTGCAAGTCACCAGGGATCGGTGCACCTGCATGCAAATGGGGCCATAATGACTTGCAAATGGTCCCATTTGCATCTTGAATGCATTATGGCCCTATTTGTATGTGCACTTTTGAATATCACGGTTGTTGCACCTAGCGCAATGGAACTTGCGCTAGCACATCCCACTGCTCCACTCTGGCTACTTGCACTGGCACAGTGCCACTGTGCCATGCACACTGCAGGAGGCCAGGGTGCAATATTCAATGCTGTTGTGCCATGGCACAGCTCCATTGAATATCATCCTGTCAACGCCCCAGCGCAGCCAAGTTGCGCTGCGCTGAGGCTTGCACCACAGCCTGGTGCAGTCTGAATATCCAAGCCATAATGTTTAAGTATTTTCAATTTTTTTTTAGTATAGAAAAAAACAAAGATGATGGCTGTCATGAATTGAAAAAACATTTTTCAGTTCATGAAAGCTGTTTTTGATGTTCTTGCAAACCGAATATTTATGGTTCATTCGAGCTTATCAGAAAACCCTACTATAACTCCAGAACCATTTAATATTTTTTCATGAAACCTTTGAAAGGCACGACCTTGGCAGAGGCCACTTCTACCTTTAAGGTTTTGTGAAAAAAATCTGTACTGTCTAGGCTGTAGGTGAAAGCACAAAAAAGGTGTATTAATTATGGAAAAAGATCTTTGCTCTTCCAAAAATTGATGTTACATATCTTGGAAACCACACAAGATGCAGTCACAAAACATTTCATGTCTTGAAAATCTGCCAGCCAGACCATACAGTATATGCAAGATTTTGGGCTATTTTATCAGATGACACCAAAACTATTAAGGTGCAAAAACTGGGTTTATTGTTGAACACCTTACTGAAACCTAACCATACTGGTGCTACTGCACCAGTATAAAATGTACAGGAGATATATATATATATATATATATATATATATATATATATATATCTTCTTTGTAAAAAAAAAGCACTACATTAATGCAACAGTTAGGGTTGATATCAAACTGTAAAAGAAGGGAAATACAATCTTAGGGTTTTCAACCCTAACACCCCACCACTACCCTGCACACACCAACATGCATTGGGGGGTGCCTTGGAGCCATCAGTCATAATGCTCACCCCATTTCATAAGTAAGTAAGCTGAGATGGGTACAGTATAGGAGAATGGGGTGAGTGTTAGGGTTGACGACCCAAGGCTCACCACGGACGCCTGTTGGTACATGCACCGTGGAGTTGGGGTGTTAGGTTTGGAAACCCTAACCTTGTATTTCCCTCCTTTTTACAGTTTGATATCAATCATAACTGATGCATTACCATATTTGTTTTTATTTTTATTTTTTGCAAAGAATGTCCTTACTTTTTGAGATAGTGTAATCATAGTCTTTTTTGCCTGTGGGAGCACAGAGCCCTTTGGGCCCTGCATTCCCATCCCTCCATAGATGCATATATGTATGTTGCTGTGGAAGGGGCCCTCCACTCTAATTTATGGGACAACAGTGACCAACTTACCAGCATAACTATCTTATTACCCCACCTCATTTATCTGGTACAGAACATTTTCAAACCCAGCCAAAATGTAATTCTGCATAACTACAACACCATTCCGTGCCATGGCTAATCACATTGTGGCCAGGATTTGAAAAATGACATCTGTGACATACATGAGGTGGGGTAATAAGAAGTCTATGTTGAAAATTTGGGGTCAAAATCTGTAAACTTTCCAAAGCTCCGAGTGTGCATAGCGAAATTGCAAAGAATGGTCATAACTTTGCAATTTTTACATATTTTAAGCCCAAAGTTTAAACACTGCCTTCTTATGACCCCACCTCATGAACAATATGAATGTCATTATGTAAATCCCACCCAGAAGGTTCATTCACCAAGTGACCATGAACAGTCATATTGTCCATGAGGTGGGGTCCTCAAAAGGCTATGTTGAAAATCTGGTGTCAAAATATACAAAAATGGCAAAGTTATGCACCAAAGTTGGAAATCCCATGGAAATACATTGATTTCCCATACAAATTTTTTTTTTTGTGAGTCACCTTACTAAACATTATTTTTTTTCGTATGATGCTGATATGAAAAAATAATTTCAATGTTAAATAAAACACATTTTAAGGGCATTTCTTGAGCAGTAAGGTGCAGAATGCACCTGAGAGGCTCGAAATAAGCAAGCTACATGTGTTGGTTCATCCCCAGAATATCATTTTGGGGGGGGTTCCAAAGTGGAATTTTTCAGCAAAACTGAAAACAAGATGGCAGCCATATGAAACAAGAATTTTCCCATATGAAACAAGATTCCTTTTTTGTTTCATACCATGCTCAGAAATAATTTTTTCACATTTTTAAATCACAAAAACTTAAAAATGGTTTATTACTTTTTCACCAGACTAGCAAAAGGCACATCTGTGGGCTAGTCCCTTTTCACCCTGAAAATTTCAGACCATGATTCCAAACCATCTGGGCCATAGGCAAGTTCAAAGAAAAATCCCAGCAAAGTCAATGAGTGACAAAATGCTTTATTCGCCTATCTGGTACTCGGAAACCACACATCCAACCAAAACATAGCTTGCCACATCCAGAGATCTGAAATGGCTTACAGTGCATGCCAATTTTCAGGCAAATCCATTGAACGGTTGCAAAGTTATTAAAGTGCAAATGTTTCCGTTTAACATTGAAGTACCTACTCAACCCCTAACTATAGAGGCATCTGCACCCAATATATATATATATATATATATTAGAAACAAAAACTCAATTTAATGCATCCAGTTAGGGTTGTTCCACAGTGACAAAAGTGAGAAATTTGGTGTTAGGTTGAAAACCCTTGGACCCCCAGCCCACCCCCCACCTGGCTCTGCGTTGTGCATTGGGGTCGTCATTTCAACTCTCACCC